>CM062805.1:1370057787-1375770287 GCA_031772625.1 Pinus tabuliformis | reverse complement strand
ACTCTTAGAAACCTCCACATCTTTTGTCGAGGTATGTGACAGATAAAGTGGTCATGCAAGTGGTTTCCTACCATCTTAGCACATGTGTCTCTCAATCGTTATAGAAGAAGGAGAAACCTTGGCCTTCATTCCCTCTGCAAGTGGGATCCTATGAGCTTAAGAGCTAAAGGTTGTATAAGTAGAGAAAATTATCAACATTAGGTTCAGTGAAATGAGATTTCAAAGGTATGATCCGAGAGGAGTATGCAAAATACATTGTGGTAAGTTGCATTTTTACTAGCCTTATGAGTCTTATAGTCGGAAGGAGGAAGAGAAGATGAAGAACTGGTACAATGCTTCCCGACCACATGCAATAGGAAATGAAGCAATCCCTTCCAATGAAGTACATGAGTAAAATGTTATCTAGGAAGGGAAGCAACAGGAAATTACCACTCCAGTTAGTATTTCCAAGTACTTATAAGAGGAAAGTTGTGCATATCCCTAAAGCAAAGGGAACCCAAATGTTCAAATCAGATCCTGTTATTTTGAGAGTGGCCATTGTACCAGAAAAGAGTTGAAATCAATCAGAAATTAAAGAAGAAGAAACAGTAAGAAGAAAAGAGACAGGAAGAGGAACATGTACAAAAAGAGGAGCAAGAAAGAAAAGAAAGAGAAGACATGCAGGAACAGGAAGGATTGAGAAATAAGTGGGAAGTAGATGTGAGACAGAAATAGAGGAAGAACAACAAAAAAAATTGATGAATGAAGAAACAAGGCAAAATAAAATTGAGGAATTTGTAAGAGAAATTGAGGTGCAAATATAGGCCCAAGACATGGAGTTTGAGAGGGGGGAGGATAACTAAGAGGCTGAAATTGTGCCCATTGCAAAACAACCCAAAAATTAGACTTCATCTCTCCTTACTGATGGCCACATCCCATTCAACGAAATCGGAATATCTCCTTTAGATGATGATATTGTCAGGGATATTTCCAACCTAACCTTTGATCAGATAAAGTGCATACTAGCGCAGGAAAGGCATAGATATTTTCCTAATTACCTAGTTCATATTGTTGCCATTCATACAGAGAGGATGATTGTGCCCAATACCAAGAAGAATGTGAGGACAACCACAACAACAAATTTAGCCTTTGTACAATCTGAAAAAGTAAACACAAATTTCTTGATGGATGAAAATAAGCAATTGGCAAAGGATCTAGTAGTTGCAAGACAACAAATTGATCATCTCCTACCTAAGAAACAAATATTAACTTTTGTTGGTTCTAACTTGAGGAAGCTATGGGCATCGATATTTGATGAAATTCAATCATTGGGAGACACCATGAGACAACTGTATGAAGAGATGATCACCCTTCATAAGGTAGTAGTTCCCTTGCATGCAATGTGTTAGGGTCTTATAATCTAGGAATCAATATGCCTATCTTACTATTTCATTTTGGGGGTTACTTTGTAAAATCTAGCCTATGAAATCACTGTGCCATAGTCTAAAGAGTCCCTTGTGTAAAGAGGTCAAAATAGTCAAAATTCGAATTTGTAAAAGTCTAAAGTTCATAAGCATGTCAGTCTTTCAATTTTGTACTCATAGAGGGAAAAAGGGGTCATTTCATGAGGTTTATCATAAGTCACATTTGGAGGTCATGTCAGTTAGGTTCATCTAGTTAAAGTTTGTTATGCCTCTCATCATTAAAATATTTTACCCATGTCACCTGACTCCGTCCACTCAAAATTCACCATCATTGCACGAATGGGACATGTGAAAGGCATAAAACTCTAATTCTTCAAGCCACCCATAATGTATCCTTCACCTAAAGTGAAATTCTAGCTCTGAACTAGTCTGAGGTTTCAAAGAAGGTTGCAAACAATAGAAGGAGGTGTTTGAAGCTCAGGTGAAAGAGGGCATTGCGCATCTGTTGTGAAAGTGATAATCAACCATCTAGGAGGTCTAAAAGCATTAGAGAGACTACTACAAGATTTATAAACCATCACACAGACATTTCAAGCCTAACCATATGATCCATTTTTCCAGAGGAAGTGTGCAATGATATAGAGCATGGAGGGCTACTTGGACTTGCTAAGAATTTGTTGCGAAATTGACTGTTTTTGTTATCATTTTCAAAAGAATTTTCTGACCAAATGGAAATGAATTTCAAAAGAAGGAAATTGGTTTTCTTAGAAACAGTCTAAAGAAAAAATGACTCCTTCAGTTTATGCACAGATGTTATCGTTTTGGAGATATGAAACACCCTTGGAGGCCTATTTTTCAGAAAACAAAATTCTATATTTTCCCCTTGTTTTATCCATTGTTGTTTGGCACACTTTTCTAACATATGGAAGTGAATTTTTCAAAACAAAAAGAGGTTTGTGTATAGAAAGGGCCAAGTAACAAAAACCTATCTCATTTTGTGCACAGGTGTCACGGTTTGGGAATTACAGGTGTCACTTGGAGACCCATTTTCCACAATTTTTTGCTGACAGAATTATGAAATTTTTGAAATTTGATTTGTAAATTTTAAGTTTTGGACAGTTTGACATATGTTGGGTAATGAAAGGTGAATTTAGATGGTTGGTTGGTCACTCATAGTCATTTTGGAGTGGGGGGATTCAATACAAGTTCAAAATTAAACTTTTATTGTGCAACTGTTGTGCAAGTATATCAATCATGGTTATTTACTTCTACTGTGCAAGTATATCAGTCATGGTTATTTTAGTAAATTTGTATTTTGGGACCTTCTACAAGTGATTTTTCTGGTTAGATAAGTGTCGATAGGTTAGTTTAGTTTGAGTTCCAAACATGATGTTTCTAAAATTGTTTCAAGTTTTAAATCGTGGTGTTTCTAAGTTGTGATAGTTTCGATATAATAATTGTGTCATATCTATTGGTATGTGTTTCTCTTGTGTATGATATGTATTTTATTTCAGATCCATGCTTAAATATATGATCTAATACTGCAAAATTTCTTCATGATCATGTTTGAAAAGGGAATTTCCATAATTTAATGTGTTGCTCTGATTAATTGAAGTGGTCATATGTCTATCATCTTCCTCTATGACAAATATGAACTCATCCTTAGCTTGATACTCAGTTAGTCACCTTCTCCTTCATCTTACTCATTCATCCACTACAACGAGTTTTGAATGATTGCCAATAGGTATGCCTTTCTTGACCGTATTTCAAGTACACCATGCCCCTTATTCATTTGGATCTATCAATGTGCTCTGGTTCTAAGATCTTATGAGTCATTTAGTTGATTGATAGAAGAACATAGAGAGAGATCCCTCTCCAAGGCTAGGTGGGTTGGACCTTAGCCTAAAAGAGGTTTGTGGTTACCTCTGAGATTTCTCTCCTTAGCCTAGGGAAATTTATGGAGTGATAACATAATGGTGTCGTTGCCGAGGAACGAAACGTTCCATCTTCTCTGGGAAAAATCATCAAAGTTTTATATATGGTTTTTGATGGTGGACAACAATCAGACATATGAAGGTTGAATCATTCACCTAGCGACTCCAATCAAGTCTCAACCTGATCTAAAGGCTCCACTAGCAGCAGGATCCAAAAATCAAGGTTTTACTCACAACTTTATTGTCTTAAGATGAGTTCTATATCTGCAAGGTATGATCCCATGAATCGAGATCATATACCCGTCTTTCCAAATCGTATGCCTTGTATAGATTGATAATCATATTTGCCAAAGTTCAAAGATGAGAATGGTGATGATGCTACTTTACATATTATCAAATTTCATATGCATTCATGGAGGATTAAAGTTCAATGGCATGAAGATTGTCTCATGAAGATGTTCATGGCTACTCTAGAAGGAAAGGCGAGGTCATGGTATGAACAATTACCAACTGCTAGTTTATTTTATTTAAATCATTTCCATACACTATTCTTTGAATTTTTTAAAGAATCTTATCCATCTTTATTGATGGTTCAAAATTGTTGTGGAAATTGTAAGAGTTTCAGTGAAAATTTGGAAAGCTTGTATGAAGATAATGAGCTCATGGATGAGGAAATTTTAGAGGCCCTTCATGACAGTCATTTTCATCACTAAGAATAAATGGTAGCCTCTCTCTTGGATGAAAATGAAGCCAAGCAAGATTTTAATGATGATAGTGATGTTCCATCTTATGAAATTGAAGATAATTTGTCGCAGTCTTGTCCGTATTTTCATGATCAAGAGTATGAGAATCCTTTTCAACATTAGGAGGAAATGGTAGATGAAATAGTTTCTCCAAAGGATGAAAACGAATATATCAAAAGCCTGATGAAGACAATCATAATTCATCCACTAATAAGCAGCAGGTCTGTTCTTTTGAGCTTAATGAATATATTCGGCGGTTTTCAAATAACAAAGAAAGGGATCAAGATAGTAGATCAATTTATTCTTCATGTCATTCCTTGTCTCAATTTACAACCCATGAGGAAAATCATGAAAAGAAGATCCATGAAATTGCATGCATAAATATTTTAGGCAGTGAAATCATTCACAGTGATAGCTACCCATAATTGCAGGAAAATTATGAAGAAGAGCAGGTTGTTTTAGATCCTGTGGATGTGGACATTTTTTTTGTTGATAATGTGGCTACCTAAACTAAATATTTTAAATAATACATTATTATTTTCCCTGATGCAAATGATAAGTCTGATAAACAAGTGGTTTTATTTCATTTTCACAAAGGTCATGCATTGGACAATGTAGAACAGCTAGCGGTTGAAAACGAAGGCAGTGTTTGTCTTTTTGTTGAATTTCAAGAGAGGGTAATGATCCAAATTATTGAAGACCCTTTTACCAATTTATTGTAGTTTTCCAAATGTAAGAACGTTGTGGAATTTATGGATCATGAAAAGATTTTAATTGGAAATTTTGAGTCGCCATTTTCCCAAATTTTCTTTCTACGTGGAGAAGCCAAGTGCCAGCTTCGTTCAAGTAGCCATTGGATTAATTGGCTACATTGGAGGGATCATTTCTCATGAGTGTATATATATCTTCAGCAAGTGTGGACAACTATCATCAACGTTTGAAGCTTGAGGAGAAGGCCCTAAGACTTTGGTGATGTGTTGTCAAATTTCTTATTTCCTTTAAAGTTTTCAGCTTTGTAATCAAGCAATCAGTTGAGTTTTAGTCTTTTTGTGTTTGACTCCATTGCCCAATGATTAGGCTACTTCTGCGGTGTTCTTGGCACCTCAACAGGATGCTTCCATCCCCATTGGTGCCATTGTTAGGGTCCTATATTCTAGGAATCAATATTCCTATCTTACTATTTCATTTTGGGGATTACTTTGTAAATCCTATCCTATGAAATCACTATGTGTCATAGTCTAAAGAGTCCCTTGTGTAAAGAGGTCAAAATAGCCAAAATTTGAATTTGTAAAAGTCTAAAGTTCATAAGCAGGTCAGTCTTTCAATTTTGTACTCATAGAGGGAAAAAGGGGTCATTTCATGAGGTTTATCATAAGTCACATTTGGAGGTCATGTTAGTTATGTTAATTAGTTAAAGTTTGTTATGCCTCTCATCATTAAAAGATTTTACCCATGTCACCTCACTCCCTCCACTCAAGATTTGCCATCATTGCATGAAAGGGACATGTGAAAGGAATACAACTCTAATTATTCAAGCCATCCCTCATTTATCCTTCATCCAAAGTGAAATTGGAGCTCTGAACTAGTTTGAGGTTTCAAAGAAGGTTGTAGACAGTCGAATGAGGTGAAAGAGGGTGATGCACATCTGCTGCACAAGTGGGAATCAACCATCAATGAGGTATGCAAGCGTCAGAGAGACTAATTCAAGCATTATACACCATAACACAGACATTAAAGCCTACCCATTTCATCCATTTTTCCAGAGGAGGTGTGCAACCATACAGAGCATGGAGGGCTACTTGGACTTGCTGAGAATTTGCTGTGAAACTGATTGTTTTTGTTATCACTTTAAAAAGATTTTTTTGAAATGGAAATGAAATTCAAAAAACTAAAAGAGACTTTTTCCAAGAACAAGCCAAAGAACAAAATAATCTTTCAGTTAATGCATAGGTGTTATGGTTTTGGAGATATGAAACGCTCTTGGAGGCCTATTTTTTCAAAAAATAAAATTCTATATTTTCTTTCTGTTTCAGCCATTGTTTTTTGGCACACTTTTCTAACAAATGGAAGTGAATTTTGAAAAATAAAAGAGGTTTGTGTATAGCATGGGAAAATTAATAAAAATCTCTTTCATTTTGTGCACATGTGTCACGGCTTGAGAATTATAAGTGTCACTTGGAGACCCATTTTCCACAATTTCTTACTGACAACATTCTAAAAAATTTTGAAATTCGATTTTGAAATTAAAAATTTTGAAAGTTTTGAAGTATGTTGGGTAATCCAAGGTGAATTTGGATGGTTGGTCGGTCACTCATAATCATTTTGGAGCACGAGAATTTAGTACTAGTTCAAAATTCAACTTTTGTTGCACAAATATATCAATCATGGTTATTTACTTCTGTTGCGCAAGTATATCAATCATGGTTATTTTTGTAAATATGTATCTTAGGACCTTCTAGAAGTGATTTTTCTAGTTGTATAAGTTTTGATAGGTTAGTTTAGTTTGATTTCCAAACATGATGTTTCTAAAATTGTTTCATGTTTTAAATCAGGGTGTTTCTAAGTTGTGATAGTTTCGATATAGTAGTTCCTATTTCTGTGCAAATGCATTGTATCTAGCCTATTTGAATTTTATGCAATGAATTCGACCATTTAGAGTGGTAATTTGAAATCCTCATTGTATTTAAATATGAAAAGACGTGTAAAATAGTTTTGGTTGGAGTGTTAGAGGCTAGACTACATCTTTCTGCAACTTGTATTTTCTCTCTAAATGAATAAAATAAGGCAGTTGCATTCTGAACATTGATACTTGTGTCATATCTATAGGTATGTGTTTCTATTGTGTATGATATGTATTTTCTTTCAGATCTATTCGTAAATATATGATCTCATACTCTAAACTTTCTTCATGATCAAGTTTGAAAAGGCATTTTTTCAGAATTCAATGTGTTGCTCTAATTAATTGAACTAGTCATATGTGTATCATATTCCTCTATGAAAAATATGAACTCATCCTTGGATTTATGCTTAGTTGGTCATCTTCTTCTTCATCTTAATCATCCATCCACTACAACGAGTTTTGACTAATTGCCAATAGGTATGCCTTTCTTGCCTCAGTTTCAAGTGCACCATGTCCCTTATTTGTTTGGATCTATCAATGTGCTTTGGTTCTAATTAGTTGTGTCCTCTACACTTACCATCAACAATCAAACTTTAAACCATCCTCTAATTAACATAACCAACCTAAAATCTAGATCCTATCAGTCATTTAGTTGATTGATAGAAGGCCATAGCGAGAGAGCCCTCTCCAAGGCTAGAGGGGCTGGACCTCAGCCTAAAAGAGGTTTTTGGTTACCTCTGAGATTTCTCTCCACAGCCTAGGGAAATTTATGAAGTGATAACACAATGAAAAAGCAATCGCAAGAGAATTTGAAAGTTCTAAAGGTGATCCATGTAGCCATGAATGCGATACAAGAACGAGGCACTAAGCATAGAAATGCACCATTTAAGTTGGCCAGAAAAATAGGACAGGAAGCAAATTTGGAAAGGGCTAAGGTTAGAATTCTTTTACAGAGTAACAAGCAACTCGATACCTATGTGGCCAACATTATAACTACCTATTCACGATGGTACCATAGCTTGGACTCCTTGGTCAAAGTGCACAAGACTCCTTCTGTTGGAGCATTTGCAAAAATGAAGGGCAGAAACGTTATCAAGCAGGAAATTCAAGAATACTTGAACAATTTAAGGCAGGTTACCATTAAAGAATATTTGGAGATCACCAAGAAAAACATGCAACAACACATAGCTGGACTTGCCAAGATAAACATGAATTTGTTCTTATTATGGAATAATGTTTTGTCGAGCTCCAAAAATACTATCCATATGCTATGGAGTTAAGAATCAGATATAATCCAAATCTTCCATAAAATTTTGAGGACATAACAACACAATACAAATCTTGGTACCAATATGTTACAATAGATCTACAAATGGAAGTTGTTGAGCTAGACTTTCCTTAAACTCAAGCATAATGTATGAATTTTTGTCTTATTAGGCTCTAACTGCTTTTTGTCTTATATCATTTCGTAAAAATAATGAGAAACATAAATGTAAGTGGAGGTCCAAGAGTCAAATGTGGAATATGAAGAGTCATTAGATAGAATAAAGACAAAAGAAGTCCAAGAGTCATGAGGGAAGCTCAAAGGTCACAAGGGGAGATGAAAGGTCATCTCATATGTTATAAATAAACCCTCATAACTCAAGCAATGGGCTTGGAACTTGGGATTCATAGCCTTGGCTTCTCTAGTCTAGCATAGGAGTGACTATAATTCTTTGGAGAAGCAAGTGGTGGCTTCATGTTCCACTATTGGGGTTAGTGTCATATCATTGTATTGTGTACTTATAACTTTCACTTAATTATCAAAAGCTCTCAAAGCCAACACACTTTCATGCATGTATTATGGATGTTGTAAGACTATTCTTTAAATGTTTACGGTATATGTTATTTCATTCATGTTAATGTCAATGAACTATTTCATTAACGTTAGTATGTATCTTGTTGGATGTGTGTTGTATGTCCTTTCATGATAATTATTATTGTGTGAACTATTTTGTAGGCTAACTAATGATTATTTCATATGTTTGCGTTTCTCTTTTAGGATAGTACTACTACTTTTCTACTAGAGGCTCACTCTCTTTCCCTTTGTGTGAAAGAACCGCTTATGCATTACAAGTGATATTGCACAAAGTTTACTCACTTGTTGTTGCCAAAGCTATGTGCATATCTTCTTATGTGTTTATTGCAACAAAGGCACTACTTTAAGATCATTGTTATAGAAACTAGCCATATTTATGGTTGGGGCTCCTATTTCAAACAATTTGAGGTCTAATTGGGACTTCACATCGGGGAGACCACCTTCCTTGTTGTTGACATATAGAACCATCAACAAGGGAATTAGACCTAAAATAGGTGACATGCATCTAGCACTCCCATAGGAGGGCATGCGGATAGGATGATGTTAGCATGAGGTAAAAGTGATGTCATCTCAGGATGACATCGTCTTGGTTATTTTAGGAGAGTGGCAGCGAGAAATGGCCAAGGTTTTGTCCCGAGATGGAGAATGGTTCTCGTTCGTTGGTGTGAAAATTATTGTCGAAGTGACGACATCTCAAGCATTTCCAAAGGCATGCATAATGAAATCGTTGATATTTTTGTCCCAAGATGGTGAATTTTCTCGACAGGTGATGACAAGGTTGTTGTCTCGACATTGATATCATCTCGGCATCACTAAGTAAGGTGCATAGGAAAATGATCAAGGTTTTTATGTCTCAATATGGAAAAAGAATCTCCCACAATGGATGTATGTTTTGGTTCATTAGGATCTCAGGCATTTTAGAAGAGGGTCAAAGATGGATCATTTGAAAAGGGTTAAGGTTGAGGAACATCATCTATCATGGGGATCTGGCCTTGACACATGCGTAAACCCTATGTGCTAAGTTTTCATTATAATGAGATATTGTTGCATTGCAAGCCCTCAAGGTGGGTCCAGAGGGGGGCATGTGTAACAATGTGACATGATGTGGATTTACACGTAGACGAGTCGCAAAAGAACTATATTTTGCTTCTCATCGAGGTGGACCCATGCAGAGATGAGATGGCATGGTGTGGAATTCCATGTGGGCACCACATGGGAGAGTCGAGTCACGTGGCAAGAAGTGATTGGCCAAATATTTAAAATGCCATATATTTTGATCTGGGAGTCAGAATGAGGAAAATTTTCTATTATCAGAAAGCTCTCGATGAGACAGATGTAATGGCAATGCTTATTTTAAGTTTTGAGGAGTTTGAAAAATGAAAAATTTTAAGATCCCATTCCCATGACAGGATTATGTCGGTCTAATCAATGATAGTAATGCCTCCTAATATCCTTATTATGTGTTATGGGTTGGATGGGGGGTATGTTATAGTTTCCCTAGCAGCAAGATAGTAGCTACTATCATGTATATCTTTAGAGATGATTAATATAAAGCTCATGCCTAGATTACTAGGAAAAATATATTTTTATTTTTCCACTTTCACTAAGCTTAGTGATGATTCATCTAATTTTTTTTTCAAACTCACACTCTTCTTTGTATTCTTCACATTGCATATAAGGAGCATTAGTTAAATGATTTAGAGTAATTTCCATGGAGTTTTAAGTGTTGATTCTTCTAATATAACATAAACTAGAGCAATATTATTCATAGATAACAACTTCAAATGATGCATTATTATTATTAAATTCATATATCCTTCACGATCATCAAGCAATTATACATAAGAAAAATTCAACCATTAACAATAAAGCAATAGAGATCATAGTAAAATAGCAAGACAATAGACACCAAAATTTTGGTCAATGACTAGGGAAAAATCCCAAAGAGGAAAACCCAACTAACTTTCCTTATGAGAGAAATTTAGTTCATTAATTCATTCATTCAAAACAAGACATCAAGGTAACAGTTAACAAGAACATGACCTCCCACAAGTGTCAAGCCATCGAACCATACTCTTTCTTCTTCTAATTTTTGGTTGTCTCCTCCTTCTTCCTTCATTGGAACAGAGATAGCTGATGATATAAATTGATCACAAATGAGGAGGGATGACTCATAAATAGTCTTCAAAGGGTGTTGAATAGGTGCCCTCAGGGGGCAGGCTGACTTTTTTTTAGGGTCAGCTTAGGAACTTGTAGAAACATTAATTTAAATTCAAACTTTTTCTTTTTCTTTTTATTAATGAAAATACCAACCACAACTATAATTTCTCAACACTCCCTCTTAGCCAGTGAGGTACTTTTTATTCTCTCTCAAGATCAATCTCCCCGACTAATCCATTGGTCTCTCGATAATGACCTAAGGGATGTAGAAATTCTCACTGTAGATCAACAGATTATGCAATATACTAAAGCAAAGTACAAAATCTACTTCTACAACAAACTTTGTGGAAGCTTAATCGAATATGAGCAAGATCAAATAGAACACATATAACTGAGAACGAGAAATCAATCACCCATGAACACAAAAGAATAACCCGGGGACAGCCTCAACCTAAAACCCCAATCTTTGTATTATCATACAAGTGGAAATATGTTCAGATTACAAAAAGAATCAACTCACAAGCTATCCTGCTCTCTCTGCAATTAAACAATACAGCTCACAGACTGAATAAACACAAGATATGCCTTCCCCCAGCCAGGCTCCTATTTCCTTGCGCAGTTTTCCTTGGGGTCCAGTGATGCCACTTGTGTGAATTGGCCTCATCACACACACACTAAACTGAAGAAGTAACTGCGCAATCTCTAAGGAATGAATTCCTTCTGCATGCAAGAGATATTCACAATGGAATATTCCTGCGACTGATATTACACTATACCTCCATTTGATCTCAACTGGGTCTCTGACTGAACTGACATGCATGAGTTATTTATGAGAGAATATTCAATTATCTGAAGTGTTGTAGTTACATGCATGCATGCATTAGCTAACTGAACTCACAATTAGTTCAACAAACTATTTGAAATAATCTAACTGGACTTAACTCAGTTAACTGAGCTAACTAATTACAACTCATCCTTATCTCTTTAACTGAGGGATAAATTCATCAATCAATGGAGCAATTGTTACATGTCTTCAAATAGACTTCATATTTGATTTTCTAACTAATTAACTCAAGATGAATTAATTAATTGTTTTACAAATAGCTGTTAAGATCAAATTCGAATTTTACTTCTCTATTTTAGTTCAGGGACTAACTAAAATAGGAAGGTATCCCGAAATGCTATTTATAACAGTGTTAAATTTAGCACTTCTATTTTTAGCATTCCTTGTTGCTATTTTCAACAAGGGAGAGATCAGTATCATCACAAGGAAATGTGATAACATCAATCTCATCCCCACAAGACAAACTCAATAGAATCAAGGGGTCAATCAACATTGTTCATGAGTCCAAACTCTTTGACCATGTGAAATGGTTTCTCAGTCAAGCACAATTACCCAAGATAATAATCATAGTCAATCTCTCCACCCAACCCACTGGTCTCTTAGTCAAACCTAATGACCTAAAAGAGATGACTCAAGATCAACCAATCAATCTTCCCAACCAGACTCATTGGCCTCTTGGTCAATCCCAATAACCTAAGGAAGAGAACTCAAAATCATACTCCCCGGCCATATAGTCTCTTGTTCCATGATCCAAAGTGGGAATCATGATCTAGATGTCAAAAAAAAATGTCAATGTCCTCGACCATATGTGCTCTTAGTCAAATTCAATGACCCAAGGGGGGGTACTCAAAACCAGTGTCCCTGACCAAGCCTACGGGTCTTTCTGTCACATACAATGACCTAAGGGATCACTCCAAGCCTTAGAACAAACCTCCCCAGCCAAAAGGTTTCTCAGTCAAACTCAATGACCCAAGGGAGTGACAAAAACAATATTCCCAACAAAAAAACATGGTTTATCATCCAAACCCAAGGAATATATATGATTTTATATAATCAATGCTTCCTCTCTCAAGAGGGATTCTCAGTCATTCCATGCTTCTTGTAGAAGCAAGCACAAAACACCAAAAACCTACTCATCAATAGAAATGTATTCGAGCCTCACAACTCCACTATGGACAACATATGGATATAGTGAAACTTGACCTTAATGTGCTTCAACCTGTCATGAAAAAATAGATTCTCATAAAGCTTCACACAACTTTAGGTACGTTCAATTCTAGCACTTGATCAAACAATCGAACAAACAACTTCCGAAGGCAAACTGCTTCTCAACAAATTCGACAATTAGCTATATAATCAAAGTCTATCGTACTAAGTGAAACAGATGTCTACACAATACTCATCCATGATATCCAGGCTTAGGACAACATCCAAGAGTTCTCTTTAGAACATCCATCCCAATCAGAATCTGCAAATCCATGTAGCCAATAATTCAACGACCTAATCAGTAAGATCAAACAAGTTAGCAAAATAGTCTCGCAAGTTATTCAAATTTGTTATCATGGAGGTGCCCATGCACTCATATTCCATCATGCCAAATTTATGAAGGAACTAAACAAATATTTGAACAGGCTTATGCCATACTTTCAGTTCCATGTAGTAATGTATTAGACCAAGATCCTCCAATCAACTCCCTCTTACACTGGACAAATAGATCCAGTCAAAAATATATCATTAAAATAGCGGGCTCGTCTTCAACAACGAATCAACATTAATATAAATAGCCATTATTTAGAGTACCATGCGTGAGGTTCCTGAGTTCACATTATTCTCCCTCTTACTGAAGTAATCCTTCACTTGGTACTTCTAGCCATCTCCATCTTGGAAGTCATAAATGACTTCTTTTCAACATAGATCAAATTTTCTCCCTCTAAGTCCATATCTTAACACGAGTCTTCTTGTCACTAATTTTTCTTTTTTCTTCCATTCTTTCCATTTGCTACTATAACTCTGGCAACATTCATCATGTACCTACAATCTTCACTAGCGTGGCATGGAAGAACAATCACAACCAAGTAGGCTATACAAAGACAAGAGACTAATAGAAAACAATAACAATAGTAATAAACACGAAAGAGAGATATAAAATACCTATATTTTGAGAGGATATTAGCTTCCTCTTGATATTTAGTCCTCTTACATCCATCAAAAACTTTACTAGGTTCATCTACAACATCATCATCATGTTATTCCTTTCTTGTAATATCTAGGGTTTCTTCTTTCAACAGAAACATACAATCCTAGGGTTTTGTACGTGAACCCTAGGGTTTATATACCCTAAACATTCCTATAATCTGACCAAGACATGTTGTCTTCCAAACCCTAGATTTTGTAATCCCATCAAGTCTCAACCCCTCAGTTAGATATCAGATTATGTTGAGATAATCTAATCTGTCTTCAAGCTTTGAAGAGGAGCTTCGACCTCTTGTCATGTATGCCTAACTCAGCTAATTTAAATGACCATATTTCCTTTTGAGATAATATGTAGATCATCTTCTTGCAAGCAACAAATTTTGGACTAAAGCAAGTCTTAATCTTGATGGCCTACAATGCAAACTTTGATGATGTCAGCCTCTGTTGTTGTACTTATAATCACATATAAGGAACATACCACCTCAAGCTCAAACTACACCTTAGATGTAACTCAAATACCAACAAATATAATTTGGACTTCTTAGACCATGATCAGACCTCCCAAAAGAAGGACTCGAGCTATCTTCTTAGACTTCTTATAACAATTGAGACTTGCTCTTCTTGGATATATCAAAGATATGCCTTTTGACTTGTACTGAGATTACTATGGAGCTCAAAGGCATGACATGACCTTATACTATCTGAACTTCAATCTTGTTCCTTTTCATAGAGAATAATAGGCTCAGACTTGTCACTCGAGAGATAAACTCATATTTGTATTCTTTTCATAGAGAGGAAAATTCAGACTTGTAGCTTCTTTTTTCAAATATTTTGACTAGATAGATGGAACAATAAGCTGAAACTTGTTTACCTTTTTTCAAAAGCGGACTTGTCACTAATATTTTCATAGAGGTACTTTCACAGTGACTTAGACTTGTTTTACAAGGATAAAATCGATCCTTAACAAACTTGGTTTTCTTCAAAATTCTCGAATCACACTAGAAAAAACCCTAAAAAAGGTCTCAATCTTGGATTGTTAAGGGTTTAAACTTCTATTCATGCCATATAATTAAATACTCCATAGTATTTCTAATCTTCCATGGTCCAAATTTCTACATACTTTCAAACATTCGCAAACATGGATCGTCATATAAAACTCACACTCTTGAACAATAGAGATTATACATCAATACCACATATATCTTGAATTGAATTAATTTCAGGACTAAGGCTTCAACCATAGAGGTGAGGAGGAGGAGGCTCAAACTAATTTGGTTCATGCCTCAAACTATGTTAAGAAGCTCAGATCATTAAAACTTGTTACTATTCCACGGAACTTGACAAACTCATACTATAATCATCTTAATTCAGAATTCACTATGATTTGACTATGTAGCTCAGACTTGTTTACATGAACAAAACCATAAAGATTATATAATTTAGATGCCAAAAGATACCAATACAGACTTTTGTTTCTTTCCATAGATGTTTCGTCAACCATTGTTCGGATGGTTTCAGACTTCTTAGCTTGAGGACCTTCAAACCACAAAGGTAATTCACCACAGAGTCATACCTCATCGTAGATGCCACATAGGAGTAGTATAGATGCCACAAATGCCACTCAGATGCCACATAGGTAGTTTCACATAGGTGATTTGAATCTTATCTAAGAAGAGAGTTTCTGATTCTTTCCATTGAGATATCATACATACTGTTAGCGCTTGAAATTTCACCTCAGGCTGAGAAAGGTAAACCTCAAGGCAACATCAAACCATTTAGCCTCGTAGCTAGCCCTACGGGGCAGGAGAAGGCTCTCTCCGGTCTATCTCGGTAAAACCTTCAATAGATGAGATGACCAATAAGGTAACACTGATATTAGGCTAGTAAAATGATCAAAAGGGTTTGATTTGGGGATTTTAGGGTTTTTGGTGGCAAATTGAGGGGATGGCAATTTTGGGTGCGGGGATTGGATACAGTTTCTACAGGGGGTTCTTTGGGGCGAGGTAGGAGACAGTGTTGATGCCTTTGATTGAGGTGGATGGTCAGGAATGAAAGGTGAGGAGCTAAAGAGAGTAAACAATAACTTTGAATTCTCTCTAGACAGTAGAAAAAAATGAAATTAAACAAACTTAAAAGCAGAGCATGGCAGGCATGAATTCTTACTTTAACACTTCATTTGTTTAATGTGCAGAAATAAAAGAAAGAAAATGATTCACATAACACACTTACAGGTACATAAAGAAACACACCATCAATACATGTAACCACAAGAATCCCAAAGAGGACTGCAAAGCCCTAGTATTCCTTAGTCAAAAATTGCAGAGATACAATGAATAATACAATGATAGCTTATCCCTCAAGAGTCCAACCATGAAAATGAGCAAGAAAGTACATAATATAGATGATCTGACCTCTTTCCCTGCCTCCATGGGTTGAGCTCACTATCCTAGGAGCTGTTTCAACCACTTCTAAACTAAGCACTACAAACTAGGCAGTCAAAACAACTTGCCTCTATAAGCTAGGAAACCAATTCATTCATTTAATATTTACCTTTTTCATGAATGAATCTTCTAGAAGAGGTACATAAGAGTAAAAGTGTCATAAAAGTACATTAATTACATCAAATATCCTAATAATCCACCCCAAAAAGTCAAACAGGGTCAAACTGCGTTTTTCTGAGCTGTACAGTGAAATTTGGAGAAGTTTGCCTGACGGGTCGCGCGCCTCTGGGACCACATTTGGGGCACTTCCCGGTGTCAAAATTGAGCAAGAGTAGGCTTGTTGGAAAGGTATATGAGTCTACTTTCCAACCCAACTGGAATTTCTGAATTTGGTGGTCATTTGCCCCTCCAAAATTGCAATCTCCCAAGATTGCTTTCTGTGTCTCAAAAATGTGGCAGAAAGTCATTTTTTGCTTTTTTTTGACTTTCTGGAGGCCCAAAACTTCATAAAATCTCTTGTCCATGAATGAGCATATGTAACTTCTCATCAAAAATCTGGAAATGCTGAGTTTTTGCAAAATGGAGTTGCCAGGATGAAGGGTCGCGCGGGGTGTGAGACCCGTTAATGGAGAAAACCTGTAAATTGCCTGAAAAAACCAAAATTTACCCAAAATGCTCAAAATTTCTTAGGATTTGTGCTGTGGCTAGGCTATTTAGTTCCATGCTCAGTCAAATAGGCTTTGGCCAAAATTTGGAGTGGATCGGGCCTTTTCCGTCGTTTTAGTGCCTTGGCCAACCTCCTTGGATCTGGCGATTTCAATTTTGACATTTCTCTAAAACCATGACACCTATGAAAAAAGTGAAGGAGGTTTTTATTCTTTGGCATGTTATGGACAAAAACCTCTCTCATTTTTCCAAAATTCATCTTTTATTGCTCTGGAACATCATTTGAGTGCGACTTGTCCCGATGTGTGAAACAAGGAATTTTGTCGTAATGGAGCGAAATGAAGGGGATAAGGGGGCTTCTAAATTCTTGGGGAAATTTTTGGGAGTGGGGAGGGATGTTAGGAAGCAGGGGAAAGTGGAATCTCAGAGATTGAGCGAGGGGAAGGAGTCCAAAAGGGAAAAACACAGGCCAAACCTAGAAAATTGCCATGTTGTAGCTAGAAACTAGGGTTTGTGCAAAAATGAGGAATTTGGCGGATCTAAGGGATGGGAAGTGTTTGATAAGGTACTTTAAGGATAGGGGAAGGTGTATGAACATCAGGAAACAAGTTTTGCCGGTGATTTGACCATCCAAGAGAAATTGCCTTCAAAACCCTAGGAGAGGGAAATGACCTTGCCTGGGCACAACTGAAGCATGAACAAGGTGCACAATGACTCATTAGACACTGAGATGATAATGAAAACCCTATGAATGATGATAGAATCATCTGCATGATGACATGGACTGACATTTGGACAACTTTAGAAGGAGTGAGATCAAACCCTAGACCTAATGCCTAGTGACCAAATTTTGCTTGAAAACTCTTTGAAATGACAAAATTTGACCTTGACACTCTGAGATCACTTTGTAAGAGCATATTTGATCACTGGAGGAAGGCTGGAAAGACTGACACTAACACATACTTCACTTCTATTTGGACTATTGATCATTCCAACTTGATCAAATAAATAAGTTTGATGCCATAGAAATAAACAACTGACCAACAATATGAAATTTCCCCAATACAAGCATTTTTAGGTCTCCAGGTGGGCCTCATAATTTCGGATCACTAAGGAATTTTGCATAATCATAGAGATGATGAGCCACAAGACTTCACATTATAGAATTTCATATTCCATAGAGATATTTGCATATGAGCCATAGAAGTTCACATAGGAGTCATGAAAATTTTCATAGGGCAGAGATGTGATCATGAGTCGAAGTTTCTTTGAAGAGGATCCTCATCCCAAACTACTCTTCAATCTTTGCTCTGATACCATGTTGATTTTTCTAGGGTAACATCAACTAGAGAAATTTTCTTCATAGATAATAGCTTCGAATGATGCATTATTCTTATTAACTTCTTAGAGCATTCACCACATCAAGTAGTTAATATACATAAGAAATTTTCAACCATTAACAATAAAGAAATAGAGATAATAGTAAAACAGTAAGAAAAGAGACACCAAAATTTTGGTCAATGACAAGGGAAAAAACCCAAAGGGGAAAACCCAACAAGCTTTCCTTATGAGAGAATATTTAGTTCATCAATTCATCTAGTCAAAACAAGACATCAAGATAACAACTAACCAGAACATGACCTCCCACAAGTTTCAAGCCACCAAGCCATCATCTTTCCTCTTCTTCTGATTTTCGGCCTTCTCCTCCTTCTTCGTTTGTTAGAGCAAAGATAATTGATGATATGAATTGATGCACAAATGAGGAGGAGGGGTGACTTATAAATAGTCTTCAAAGGGTGGTTGAATAGGTGCCCCCTATATCGACTTGTTGTATGAGAGCCTAATTGGGCACTTGTGGGGGCATTACTTTAAATTCAAAATTTTCCTTTTTCTTTTTAATAATGAAAATACCGACCACAACTATAATTTCTCGACATAAGATCACCGATGAGACATTCAACCAAGAACTTCTAACTCTTAAACTTTAATTTTTCAAATTTTGTCATTTATTTAAAAAAAAATTAAGAACAAACTCTAAATTATATATAATTTTTTATATATTTTATCAAAAAATAGACATTTTTAAAACATTTTTACTTTTTTTATAAGATTCCAAAGGATAAAAAAACCTTATTTTTAATATAATTGAGAGGGTATATATATATTTGCACACACACACACACTAAAGAAGGAACTTTATTTTTCTTTCAAAGTTAAAAAAATGTATTCTTATTGTGTCTTGGACCATATATATTTAACTAAGAAATCATCATGGTTGAGAAAAAAACTTACAATAAACCAAACATTAGTTCTGCAGAGAGATCTTTACTTAATCCATCCATTTACAAATCTATTTCATTATAAAAATGACCTAAAAAAATACTAAGATCACCAGACTAATTGTTCATCAACTAATCATTGATAAATTTGCCCAATAAACAAACATTTTCCTCAAATAGTAGGCATGCCTTAAACATCCTATCAACACCCATATTCTACTCCCATAAACATATGCAAAGGTGTTTTTCTATAATAACAAACCAAGGCTTTTCAGTTCTCTCACTAGTGAGTATAGCAAGGTATTGACCATGCAAATATTTCCAATCATCCAATTTAAATATAATAGTGAGTCACCCATGACCTATAAAGTATAGACACCTTATTTAAATGGAGACTTTAATAGAAAATTTGGTGATTTCTACTTCCCCATATCAATTTTTTTATGGTCATTATTTGCTCTAAATCGAAAGACATAGAAATCCAATAGATAAAGCTCAAAACCCAACCCCACCATAACGTTAGAATCATGAAAAACACCATCAAAATAAGCCCATATTTTGGATTTATCCAACTTAATTTCCATCAACAGACCCTTGAAGGTTTCACTATTTCAAGTGACTAACAAAACCACATTAAAGACAACACTGGAGCCACCATCTAAAAAGAAGGATCATACTTATGTTTAAATGTCAAATTTTTCCTTGCCATCCAAATTGCACATATTGTAGATATTATAATAATAATAATAATTTTCTTTTTTAAAGTATTATTTAAAAAAAAACTAAAGTTATTAACATAAATAAAATAAAACTTAAAAATTAAAAAAAAACTAACTAATGTAAAATTAAAATTAAATTAAATAAATAAATAAATAACGCTAAATTTTTTAATTATTTATTTATTTCTTGTGACTTGAAGAATCTAGAATTAGGTCAATTTCATATTCACGTGACATTGGGTTTATTTCTATCACTATCATTGTAAACTCGGAGTGTCCATGTACACGTCTTTTGAAAACATAAATAAATTTAAATTTAAATATGTAACGTTTTCATAACAAGTGTCTTAACAAAACACGCTATCACCAATTAATCACTTAGGAAATTAAAATTTGATTATCTATTTTAAAATAATATTAGATTAAATTATTTTTAAACCCTAAATCTTAAATAAATAAAATAAAAATAAAAATTACCCGAAATGTTGAGAAAAAGGGTGATTCTTTAAATCGTGTCTTCCCACCCCATTTGCTTTGGATTCGATCATATTTATAGTAAATAAATGGGCTCTTAAAACCAGAACCCTCAAGTAAGTGGTGGCTTTGTGTACTTCGAGAAGGGGTTAAGAACAAACAAAGCCATTTTTAAGGAATTTAGACTTCTGTGATCCATAACATTGTTAAGATAGTCTTCGGCAAAATCACATAACCAATCTTTTGTCGACGCGTTTCGAACCAACCAGTGTGGTTCATCGTCAGGACAAGTTGAAGAACCAATCTGGCTTAGCTAGATTAAATAGAGCGTGCAGAGACTCTAACAGCTATAATGCTAACGGCTAAAGCCATTTTTCCTTTGAGGTGACCTTATGGGTTCAACAAAAGGGAAGTGGAACACGAGGGTAGATGGCCGCATCTCCCTTATCTTGGGATTTAATCCAAATGCAAAGCAAATGGTGTGTTGCAATTCCAAAAATATCTAACATTTTTTTAATCATTTTTTTTACTCTTTTTTTTTTCTTTTTTTCTAGGTAATTTTATAAAATGCGAAATTATCTCGGCCTGGGATGCTTTTTATTTAGCAGTTTTCTGGATGTTGAATACTATTGGATGGGTTACTTTCTATTGGCATTGGAAGCATATAACATTATGGCAGGGTAATGTAGCACAATTTAATGAGTCTTCCACTTATTTAATGGGATGGTCAAGAGATTATCTATGGTTAAATTCTTCACAACTTATTAATGGATACAATCCTTTTGGTATGAATAGTTTATCTGTTTGGGCGTGGATGTTCTTATTCAGGCATCTTGTTTACGCTACTGGATTTATGTTCCTTATTTCTTGGCGTGGATATTGGCAGGAACTGATCGAAACTCTTGCATGGGCCCATGAACGCACGCCTTTAGCTAATTTAGTTCGATGGAGAGACAAGCCAGTAGCCCTTTCCATTGTTCAAGCACGATTAGTTGGATTAGCTCACTTTTCCGTAGGTTATATATTCACTTATGCAGCTTTTTTAATTGCCTCTACATCAGGTAAATTTGGTTAATTCTTCTTCATCAATTTCTCTGTGGGGTATTGTCATTGTATCAATGACAATACCCCACAGAGAAAAAGTAATCAACATAATATTACTCCATCTAAAATCTGATCTATATTTTGATTCCTGGTAGGTAATAGTACCAACTGAACTATTATGGCGAGAAAGAGTCTCATTCAGAGAGAGAAGAAGAGACAAGCACTGGAACGGAAATATCATTTAATTCGTCAATCTTTGGAGGAAAAAAGCAAAGTGTCATCATTGGATGACAAATGGGAAATTCATAGAAAATTGCAATCTTCACCACGTAATAGTGCACCTACACGTCTCCATCGACGTTGTTCTTCGACTGGAAGACCTAGAGCCAACTATCGAGACTTTGGATTGTCCGGACACATACTCCGTGAGATGGCCCACACATGTTTATTGCCCGGGATAAAAAAATCAAGTTGGTAGGAAAAGAAAAAAGTAATTGAAGTTTCTTGTGATAATGGGATATAGTACCCCTATCCCTATATAGGGATAGGGGTACTATATCCCATTATTGTTTTGTGTACCCATTCTGATTATGATATAAATCAATGGTGCGGAGTAGAGTAGTCTGGTAGCTCGCAAGGCTCATAACCTTGAGGTCACGGGTTCAAATCCTGTCTCCGCCAGACCAGAACATACGAAGTATTTTGGTCCGGAAAGGATTGCTCTCTCACTTATAAATTTATAATTGAATTATAAGTGAGGAAAAGAAACGATCAATACATGAACTATTCTTTTTCATATTCCATGTGAAGGGCGGGTAGCGGGGATCGAACCCGCATCTTCTCCTTGGCAAAGAGAAATTTTACCATTCAACCATACCCGCATTTCAATTATATGAATATCTATATATTCATATAATTGAAATGGAAAATACATATATGTTCAATCCCATTCGTAAGTAGATACCATTTTTGAATGGTCCAATTATTAATTCAATTACGGATATGGAAAACCCCTCCTCCTTGGGCCTGAAGTAAAAGGCCCTTCAGAAAAGCTATAAAGCCCTCCGGGAGGAGGGGGAGGGAGTGTGAACCTAAAACATCTAGAACATATCTAAGATATGAAAGAATTAAGGATACCTACAAAAAGGACTGATCCGATCCATAATGATACACCCGAAAATACAACATTTTTGCTACTTGACCAACCATCGGGAGAGGCAAGTGCAACAGGTACACCAATCACTAGTAAAAATGAAATAACAATTAATGCAAACACAGGCGATTGGAAAGCAATAGTCATGGTTGTGATCTTACAAGCTCCCAACAGATTGAATAGACTATACCATCTGATCCCCAATTTTCAATTCTGATCAAATGCACTATGGAAAGGATTTGACCATAAATTGATCGAGCTTTCAAACTTTTTCAATTTGATATTTGAGTGTGAGAGGAGAGGGAAATTCGTTTCTTTTTTTTTCCATTCCAGATGATGAAAAATCATCATATGTCACAGGTATAGTTGGTATCGACCCGACTTTATGCTTATAGTTAGGGATTATACGAAGGGGTAGAATAGAAGTTGTCCCCGGGAGAGATGGCCGAGTGGTTAATGGCTCCGGTCTTGAAAACCGGTATAGATAAAAAAACTATCAAGGGTTCGAATCCCTCTCTCTCCTTTTGTTTTTCAACAATTGCATTTACCGGTCCAATAAAAAAAAAAAGAGAATAGCTCGGCTGTATATAGCCGAGCTACAAGGATCCAGTTGGAAAAAGAGTATTTGAAAAGACTCCTATCCCGCCGATATGGGAGATAGATGTAATGAAATTGAATCGATTTTTCTTCCATCTGGTTTGATCTATTGTTTCAGTTAAGAGGAGTCATGGAAAGGACAGGTTCGAAATCACGATCAATCCCTTTCTCAAATCCTGCTGCAGCTGCACGAGCCCTTCCCGCATGCCACAAATGACCTACGAAGAAGAAAAATCCTAGAACGAAATGGGAGGTGGATAACCAACTTCGGGGAGAGACATAATTCACCGCATTGATTTCGGATGAAATACTTACGATTTTATACATCAGGAATTGGTCATCCACTATGCTTGATAAACGATATGGTTGGAAGACCATTATTTTTTTATCTTCCCTTATTTCATTGTCATTGCGTACCTTTCCCCGAACATTCCTCTGAAGAGCAAGTTTTTTCGATATTTTATTTGCACTGCTATTCTTCTGAATAGCAATGCAAAAGGCCATTAGACTCAGGTCAATATTTCTCTCTTGGATCCGAAGATATGTTCCCGGATCCTTCATTCCGGACATAACCCTGCAAGTATTCGCCAGATAGAAGAAACGTTTTTTCCCTAGAACGTCTACTACTTTGCATTGAAAAAGACCTTTATTAGTTTTTTTCTTTCCATCAGTTTGTTGATCTTCTACTTGACCATCTTGATCTTCTACTTGACCATCTTGATGTTCTACTTGACCATTTTTATCTTGACCATCTTCTACTTGTTTGTTCTTAACATTTGATCTAATACCTATTATTTGTTCTAGAACATTTGTTGTTTCCTTCCGTTCTTCTTCCTCTATCTTTTTCCGCTCTCGTTCTTCTCGTAAAAGTGAATTTCCTGGTATGAATTTCGATTTAGTTTCATAATATATGTTCTTTATTCCCGAAAGTTCCGGGAATAACCAGAAATTGAGATCTAATTGGGATATTCTCTTCTCGATTTTCGGAGAATCCATAATGCCAACATTTTCTCTTCGCGTCTCGTCAATCCCCTGCTGATTCGTAATAAGATCAGTCTTTTTCTTTTGCCTGTCAATACTTGTTGTATGATCGTAATCACAAGAACGTATAGCATCGTAAATATCAACAGTAGAACGAGAACCATTCACGATATTGAAATCGGTACCCTTCCAATCCTCCTCGATAATATCATTAATAAACTTTTCCTTGAGAATTCCTTCACGATCGGTAATATCCCGCTCATCTGGTATAGCAGGTTGTACTGGTGGTCCGGGAATATCTGTCAAATTGAGAATATCCAAATCTTTTGTAGAATTGAGATAACTATATGATAAGAGATCGTATCTGTAACGTTTGTTCATTTTCCGAAGTAGTCCCAAAAAAGGTTCCATCACAGTCGCAAATATAGAATCTTCTTGTTGTTCATAAGGAACGAATCGTTCTTCATAACACGTACATTGCTTATTTACTATATTTCTACATTTATTTGGGTTTATCCTAGACCATATCTGTGGGGATAAATTGTACCGGTCAAAACATCTCAACCATTGTTTCCAGTCATTCTCTTTCAGATCTTGTGGTTTTTCGTGATCCAATATTCTTTGTATATCTAATGCCCTTATCTGCCATATCTTGTGAAATATATATGCTTGGGACATTGAGAACATGTTTCGATCAGGACGAATTTCAAAATCTTGTATTTTTTCGTTGATTGAATAGTAGTTGGTAATTTTACCTCTATTGATTCTTGAAATATCTTTATTGATAATGAATATTCGTCCGTAAATTGTTGTTATATTCCTCGTGGATCGAATCCAAGCGGATTGAATCCAAAATTTGATATTTGACGCAATGAAATTAATAAAACTTGGTAAGAGATCTCGATCCATTCTTCGGTCCATTCTTTTGATAAAAAATTTCATTGAATAGAACCTTTTTCG
Organism: Pinus tabuliformis; assembly: GCA_031772625.1. Lineage (NCBI taxonomy): Eukaryota > Viridiplantae > Streptophyta > Pinopsida > Pinales > Pinaceae > Pinus > Pinus tabuliformis. Next base: position 1,375,745,218 of record CM062805.1, on the reverse strand, counting down.
GATTAATTGTACACTTTTATTTCGAAATAAACCAGGGATTCGCCGAATCTGAACCAATCATTTTTTTAATGTTGATCCCAATATGTTAAAACTTCCCTTCGATCCGGTATGAATCTCTGAATCCACCAGAGACATTCCAGTTATAGGAGAGCTATTTATGATCGCGATAGATTCGATCCGCTCTTTCATTGTGGTCGTCCAATCATCTTGATCTTTCACATTAATTGTTTGGGTTTCATATCCAAATTGATCATTAACTTCGGATGAATCATTTGCACTACCCATAGGGGTAGTCTCACTTAGTAATTTATTTTGTATCCGGTCATTAAGTTCACTCTTGTCTATATATCCAACTCGTGGAACGCGTCTTATTCCTGTAGATCCCATCAATCGTCTCTTCACTTTTTTGAAGATGGGTTTTAAAAATTTGGAAAAAATTCCTATATTTGAGGTTGGATCACCGAAAGGCATGTCAGTTTCTAATCCAAAGGTCGTTAAATAACGCAATCTTTTTGCAGATTGGGGTTTGGATCTATGCCAAGGCTTCAAACGAAAAGGAAATAGAAGCTTTATCTGCATACCTTGTGTTTCCCATTTGTCTGGGAATGTTGTTTCAGACAATTCGGTACCATCAGAAGCACATATGACATGCATTTCTCTCCTCATTTCTTCCCAATCTTTGTAAAATTCGGGGACTTGAAATAATAAAATACGACCCATATTTTTGGCTATAATAAGTGATGGTAATATAATATTTTTTCTAATATTTGATTAAGCCATTAATAATAAACCTCTGAAATAGTGCAATTCTGGCCACGTTAAACATAAGGACTCAGCAATTGTCTGCTGGGATAATGGATCTTCGACTCTCTGGATTTTTTCCCTAACTTCTTCCCCGATTTGTTCCTTATCCACTCTACCAGAATCAGACGTGTCATAATAATCTTTAGGATAAGCGGGTATTTCTTTTCTTTTCAAAAAGAAAAGGGAATGTACATTCGGTTGTATCCTCTTCCATATCATAATTTTTCGTCTTTTAGCACGTATGGATCCTTGGATTAAGTTCCGACGATAATCTGCCTCGGCAGAATAACGGTTTTGAACTACTCCTATTCGTCTTTGCCCAATATCAAAGGTCATTGTATCTTTGACCTTTCTTGAAAGAATCCTATTCGATGATAATAGAACTGGGTCTACGTCATCATATTCACCTATCATCAAACCAGATGACCATCGAGGCACATGTTTCCGAATTTCTCTAATTTGGAGAGGTTCATTTAATAGTATTTCCCTGTAAAGGGCAATAAAATCTTTCTTTTCCATTGAATAACGCTTATCCCGAGGTATACCCGCGCGAGATATTAGTAGTATTGTCCACTCATATTGCGCCAAACACTCGAAAAGGAAACACAAATTCTCGTAAACGAAAAGATATTCCTTCTGAAACAGACAAGAAATCGCATCCATTCTTATGATACCTGAGGACGAAGGTTTTATAAGACGGTCAAATCGGCCGTAAACATAAACTAAAAAGTTTGTGTAGATATCTCCATAACATCTAGCTACTTGCAGTGGGACATATATAATGGATGATCTCCAGGCTACCCACAACCAATATGGTGGATGGATTTCTGGGGTCTGGATCAGATAAGAGATATTTTTCATTTTTAATCTATTTAAAGCATATTTGGGTTGAGGAGTTCCGGGATTAGAGGATATAGTGACCGGGACAAGCGAACGAACAGTATATGTAGGTAAGGGCTCCCAGGGTAGTGGAAAGCTTTCGTGTTCCAATTCCTGCCAAAGATAAGAGATATGGTACCCATACCCAAGTGGATCATTCGGGAATCCCTCTTTAGGGTCTCTCATAAATATCTCTATGAAATCCGAAAGATTCGAAATGATCGAATCGTTCAGCATTTGGGGGGACTCAAATTGGTTTATTGTTCCACGGAATGCCCCATTAAGGAATGGATCATACATTTCAGTAAAAGAATCCCCCTTAGAATTGGAGAATTTCACTCTCCTTTCTATAACATTTTCAGCGGGAGATCCATGGCTTAGAGCTTTCACTCGATCCGAAAATTCATTCCCTAAAGAATCTCTTTTTCTTTTCACGGTATGATTCCATCTATAATAAGGATCCTCAGATGAGCAAGAAGTATATAAAAAATCTCTATATCCACCGACGAGCTTTTCCCCAAGGACCAATACACTAGGTAAAAACGTAAAAGAGATTCTTTTTTTTCCATCACTTGAGTATGCGCCAAAAAAATATTGAGAGACTTCGGTCCTCACAGGACCTAGGCGAGTAAATGGGCTATTTCCAATATATCGTATCGGTTGATAAACCCTATTATGATCAAAGCACATAATGGGCCATGGTTGCTGCCGGAAGAACTTTTCTTCTTTTATAAGTTCTTGAAGTTTTTGTGGATCTATAGCCACAGAGCGGTTTTTTCTAGCCATAGCCACGGAGCGGTCATCTCTAGCCATAGTCACAGAGCGGCCATTGTTGTCTTCATAATTTTTACCTTTAAGAAAAGGTAATGGGGCTCTACCCAAATAGAACGAACAATAACAAAGAATAAGTAAACTAAAGGTTCGATTGATATAACGTCTTAATAAAGTATTATCGATAAGTGAATTACGATCTATACGGAAAGATACCCATTTTATAAAAATTGTTAATAGAATATGACCGCCCAACCAACCGCAAAGACCACTTATCATAAAGGATATATTAGGGCTGTAACGAAAAAGAAAGAGGTTAAAAGTTAGAAGTTAAGTAAAGTCTTTTGGTAGAAATCACATAAGAGAATTCTTTTGGCCGACGCATTTCGAATCAACAAGTGTGGTTCATCATCAGGACCAAATGAAGAGGCAGACCATGGCAAAGACTTAAATAGAGAGCAATGTAGAGACATAATTTCAAGTAACAACTATATTTGAACAATAATATTTAAATTAGATATTAATTTATTAATATATTAAAAACAAATATTATTAAGTAACGGATATATTAAATAGCTAGAAGTTTCTTTAAAATTTACATCAATGTGAAGTTGGAACCAACACTCTAATATGACTAAAAATCATTTTACCTTTTTAATGTATTTAGATAATGATATATTTTAAATTTTATTTCAAATATATTGGAAGTCAAGTAATCTTTCATGGAGTCAGTGTTGTAGGAAGAGTTGCAGAAGATCTTGCATAATTTTCAATGGGACAAAAATTCAAGTACTGATTGGAGGCGAGTCAAAATTTTCTTTGAATTCTTTGATATATAAGGGGCAATTCTTCTTAATGTGGTGGAGGATTGCATATTATCTAGAAGGATGTATGCCACTTTCAACTCCACGTTTATTGCTCTTATTCAAAACAGTGACTCCCCTCGCTCCTTCAACGAATTTAGGCCTATTTCTTTATGTAACAATGTTTACAAACTCATTGCAAAAATTATTGCGAATAAATTGAAGTTGGTTCTCTCTTAGAATATTTCAAAGGAGCAATTTTCTTTCTTGGAAGGAAGTAAATACATGAGGGCATTGGGGTTGCACAGAAGGGTCTCCACAGTGTAAAAACTAAGAAGCTAAAAGGTATGGTGCTCAAAATCAAAATCAACACACTTCAGTTTTAAAGTAAGATTTATAAATTGGGTAATTTGTTGTATAACATCTACATCTTTTGCGGTGCTTATTAATGGATCAACCTCTGCCTTTTTCACGTTGATCTAAAAGGAGCTACAGTGGCAAGTGATTTGACCATTATAGTGATCTAAAAGGAGCTACAGTGGCAGGTGATTTGACCATTATAGTGATCTAAAAGGAGCTACAGTGGCAGGTGATTTGACCATTACTGTGATCTAAAAGGAGCTATAGTGGCAGGTGATTTGACCATTAGACATCTTATATTTGTTGATGACATTTTGTTGTTCACTGATGGGTCCATAATAAATTTAATATATATGAATGTAGATCTATCACTATTTGAAAAGGCTACATGTATGATGATTAATCCTTAGAAATCAAATTTGTTTGAAATTGGTCTAGCTACGGAGGAGCTTATTGATGCACAACATTTCTTTCCTTTCCATTCAAATAATCCAATGACTACAAAAAGGCTGATTATCATTAGCTTATAGCAAATATTGAAAAAGTACTAAAGGTCTATAGCCATGGGTGGTTCTCTCAGGTGGGTAGACTTATGCTCATAAATTTGTTTTAGAAGCCATCATGATGTTTTGGATATCTTTGTCTTGGACTCTTAAAGGAATTCTTAATTATGTTTGCAATATTTGTTGTGTAGTTTTTTGGTTGGGCTCAAGGAATGGAAAAGTTTTCCCTTGGGTGAAATGAGATAAAATAACCCTCCTAAACAAATGGGGAGGTTGGGATCTAAAAAAATTGGTCTCTTTCTCAAAGGCTTTCGCTGCCAAGGTAGGATGGAGGTTGATATTCGCTAAAATCTTATGGACAAAAGTGGTTTATAGGAAGTATATTTACCCAAATTCTGTTGAATATTGGATCAGATCCCCCAATAAACTTAAGACAAATATTTATGTGGTTTGGAAAGAAGTTATCAAATCCTTCAGTGTAATTGAGCAGGGGCTAACATCGAAGGTGGGTTATAATGAAAGATCCATAATTGGATAAGACCCATGGGTTGGATGTGGAGAAATTATATTCTTCCATAGAAGATGGTTAATTTTCTCAATGCAAATGGGAGAAGAACCTTGAACCAGGTGGCAAATCCAGATAGTATGTCTATCTAGGCTCAAGGATGGTTGGATGTGAATCATTTAAATATGCCAATTGCCTAGTCAAATCTCTAGCATAATTATACCACCCCACTCAACATTTCACATGTCAACCTGAGGGATAAGTTTGACATTTTGTGATGGGTTGACTCTCCTCAAGGGGAATACATGCCTAAGACATGATATTTATTTATCATGGAAAACAAAGATCTTAGGGCATTAGTTTGGTGGTCGAAGAAGTTGTGGAGGCTAAAATGTCCCACGAAATCCATACTTTTTTAATCGTGCATTTTTGAAAATAAGCTTCCTATGAGCGAAATTTTAAAAAAGAGAAGTTTCTCAGGTCCGAGTTGGTGCCCTCTTTATAAAGTCGTCGAGAAAAAAATTGAACATCTATTTCTGGTATGCTCTTTTACTAGTGTTGCTTGGAATATTGATCACATTACTTTATTAGTTGATTTCTTCTCACAGGGAATATCTTGCATAGAAGCCTGACAATCTTGGTGGGATCAGACACATCCAAAGAAGCGCAAAAATTTCCCTCCCATTTTCTGTTGGAGGATATGGATTACTCGATATAAATTCATTTTCAAGGAGAATGTTACAACTCCTGAAAGAGTGGCAACCCATTTCACGACTATATAAGATTTTATCTCAGATGAAGACACTAGTCTCAGGCCTCAGATCATCTCTTTTGAAGAAGTGGATTGATTTCATTCCTGGGATCATTTTGATGGAGCTTCCCAGGCTTGGGGGAAGCGTGGGAAAGGAGCAATTCTTTACTTAAATGAAAACCATTTTTTTAAGCTTCAAAGTGGTTGGGGCCGTGGATCAAATAATTATGGAGAATTGCACAATCTTGAGCTTTTGTTACTATTCACTATTGAAAAAGGATGCAAGCAACTTCGCACATTTGGAGATTCTTTAATGATTATAAATTGGTTTAATGAATTATCCAAATGTCACATGCACACACTCATTCCCATTTTGGAGGAGGTCTTACAGTTGAAGATAAATTTTGATTAAATTTCTTATTGTCATATTTACAAGGAGAGGAATACCATTGCTAATGACCTTTCCAAAACAAGTGTGCAACTGGCATTGGGCATATGGAAGATATCAGAACAAGTCGATGACATATTTTATGATTTCTACCATAGGCATTTTATAGAAGGCTTGCAACTGGAATACACATAGGGTTTATGACCCATTTCTGTACTTGTTTTTCTTTATGACACTTCTTGTTAGATCTTCGATCCTAGATGATGGGAGGCTATCTTGTTAATGGTTTTATTTAGATGTTTATGCTATTAAACACCAATGTTGAACTCATAGAGGCCTCATAAGCTTGTCTTTGTATTTAATTTTTTATGGATGGTTGTAAAAAACAACCCTTTTTTGAATGCACTCTAGTCATCTGCAAAATGTAATTTTCAAACTTTTTAATGAAAATTACGGTTTTTGCTTGGGGTAAAAAACAAATTTGCTGCTACTATGTACCAAATTTATATATTAAACTATATTGTGTTAATATTAAATGAATTATATTTTTCAATATTAATAAGTAATAATTTCATATTTATAAAATAATTATACTATCAAAATTACTAATTTAATTTGTGCTAAAAAGAAAATCTAAACCAATTTTATTGCCTCCGAAAATTAGATTATATCATTGTTGAGACAGTCTTCAAAGTTACTGGCATCACTCTGCAATATAGGAAATCGGAATTTTTGGCTGGGATTAAGCATAGAATATGTCTACATAGCAAACCAAGAACAACTACAAAAGAAAAGGCTAGATGACATAAAAAATTCTACAGAAACATAACAACCAAATCGGGTGTTCAGTGATGATAATAAAGAGGGATTCTTCAAACTTGAACTAGGCGATATTGAGGGCTTAAGCTCACATTGGATTTGTCTCTCAATGTGAGCTAAGTGAGCTTTTGACCTATCTAGACAATCATGTCACTTCTATTGATTGCGCTAAATATCATTGAGAAAGGAGATAATGTCATTCTTATCTTCATGCTTTTCCTTTAATACCTGTCCTAATAGAGCCTTTAAGTGTCAATGCAGAGTAACCAAATGCATATACTGAATCCTTCTTCCCAATTTGACTTGGGTTAGGAAGCCAGTGGGACACCTCCTCTATGTGTTTTGAATTGAAATAAGCTTGTTAGTCTTATGTAGCATAGGTCTTGACTCTCTCAATCTTCGTCTCAGTACTATAAGAAGTTGTTTAATGATAAGTATTTGTCGCCTCTTGTGCCTGTGACTGAGCATGTGACGTGTTAGGCTGACCATGATGAACCCCACAATGCCCACACACATTCTAGCAAAGTAAAGTGAGAGCCACAGGTACAAGCACATCACTATGACACAAAAGAAACCCCACCAATCCCAAAATTATCACTTTGACGACCACCCCTAAGGGTTGAAAGCAGAAATAAGAGGCTTTGGAAGATGTACCCCCCTCACTACAAAAACCAACCAAGGATGTTTTTCCCTGCTACAAGTACCACTAGATGGACCACACAACAAACAATCGTTATAAACTGTGGGCTAACCCCACCTTCTAAACTTTTCACCAAGAGAAAAATTACATAGTCCCCTTTGCGGAGGAACAAGAAAACCAAAGATAAAATCTCTCTCCCTAGACAATAGAGCCTCCTAACATAGGTAAAACCAAACAACAACAAACCCTCATACAAACTCTTCCAAGAAGGCTACTCCATACCAAAGACAAACTAAAGCAATGAAAATAACAATATCAGACAGGATAAGGAAAATTATCCACTAGAATCGACGAATACACGCCAAGATAAAGCGGCTCGGCATTGTCAAACCTGAGTTGCACCTAAAATGATTTCACCAACCATCCACAACACCAGCTCGAACAATTGTTGTGAAGCTTGAGTCTACCAAATTATTAACAACTCCAACACCAACCTAGCAAACATCTCCCAAACTGATGCAGAAAAGGAAGGAACTACAATAGTTGTAAGCCCCTGACGACACATTATCTTCGACATGCTAAATCAGAATAAGGTGATCCCATCTCCAACTTTGGAATCTTTGTTGCTAAACACATATAATCCCTTTCCCAATTCTTGATAGGGATAGAAAATCCCACCTACACCAAAGCAATTATACGGATAGGGTGCATACTCTCTCTCTTCACCACAACCCAAATATAATGAAGATCAAGAACACGAGAATCTATTAAATGACGCATTTTACTTCAGCTGACTCATGTTGGGAAGGACTGGCCATGCCACCCCCTATTAATGACATGCAAAAACGGTGGGGTGGAAGGTCCCCCTCCTCCCCAAACGCATTTGTAACCTAACCCACCACCCCATCAAGAATAATTTGTGATAATAATTATATACATATATTTAACAAAATTTCAAATTTTAATATTCATAAATATTTTAATAAAAAATGAAAATCCCTATATATATAATCATTTCATTTTTTTTATAATTAAACTTTACATATATAAAAAAACTTCAAACATCTTTATAATTTTAATTATTATCTTCATTATGGTTCAAAAAAACTAAATAATACCAATTTCCAATATAAAAATTATTAATATGTTTGGTTTACACCACAACAGTGAAGCAAATACCACACTTTACATTGAACGTTGATTTATTACACTTTAATGTATAATTTTAGCTGAAATGCAAACATTTGTGCATTAATGTTTTTCATATTCACAAATATAAAATGAGTATTATTAAATTTTTTATTTTTGAAATAAAATTATATGTAATTTGATTTTGTTTTATTATAATATTTTAAATAAATATAATAAAAATGTTTATCATAAATATTTATAATAATTAAATAAATAAAAATACACTTTAATTTAATAATATCGAAAATAGGCAATATTAATACATAAAATTCTAATTTAAAACTTTTTATATTAAAAACTAATTCCAAAGTTCCAATTTCTTCGATGTTGAATCTCTCAAAAAGCTCTCAAATTCGTGTATGTTTCGTTCTCATTCCCAAACTCCCAAGTATCGAACAACCAAAACTAGTTTTTAAGGTGCCGAGGAAGGGTTTTACGTAACTATGTATCGAACAACCAAAACTAGTTTTTAAGGTGCCGAGGAAGGGTTTTACGTAACTATGTTTTTTTGCGGTCATTATATATCTTCAAATGTTTAAATTTTTTTAATATATATATATGATATTAAAAATATGGTGTGCAAAATATAATTTTTATGATTTTATTATTGTGATGTTATTGTTGCATGATATTGTATTTTTGGAGTAAATTATTTATATCTGGTTTAATTTTTTTAATATATATATGATATTAAAAATATGTTATATAAAATATAATCTTTATGATTTTATTATTATGATGTTATTGTTGGATGATATTGTATCTTTGGAGTAAATTATTTATATTTGGTTTAAATTTCGATGATAGTGCTAGTTTCGCATTTTGTTGAATGTACCTCACATTTTTTGAAATGTTAAGAATATATTTGGCATTTTAGATGCAATTGTTGGTTGTCAAATATGTGTCTGAGTGTCCAAATTCACAATGGGATGTAGGAGTAGTCGAGCAACTTCGCCATATATCGGGAAAAGGCGTCTGGGAAGAAAGCTTTAGTGGAGAAAGAGAGGAAAGTGAGTAGTAGAATATAAGAGCACTTCATAATTACAATCATGGTCAGTGCTCACTGCATTCATAGAACATTATCGCTAGCCTTTTAAAAGTATGTATTTATAAGCCAAATGAATTATATGATGTATAGAGTGCACTGAATTTTATTTCGGCATTGTCTAGAAATGTTATGTTTTGGAATTTTTGGTTAGCTAATTTTTTTTGCTCAATCTTATTATTTGATGTTTAAAATTGACTTGTGACTGCATATATAGATTCAACACCCTGAAAAACTTTCGACACACTCGGATTGATGAGAATTTTCAACTCAAACTTGCGATTCCAAAAAATTCTTGTTGAATTTTGGGCAAATTAGACCAAAAAATATACCTTAAAACTGTCCAAAACATAGTACAGGTAGACTATGGCTTTTATTTCATGTGTTGTATGTTGGTGAAAGCACGAAAACGATCTTGTCATTTATTGTGGCATGATGATCTCAAGTGTAACTAATTAATATTATTTTGAAATATTTCAGTTTGTGGTGCACATGTTGATTCATTCAATCATTATTTAACAAAAAAATATAAAAGGTACAAACAAAAATATCAAATTGTCGCCAGGAATTATGAAATTTGATCTTCCTATCTATTGATAAATTCAACATAAATAACCCTCCCTGTCATGATTCTCTTATACACTTGCGAAGTATTTAGGAAAAGTGACATGAGGCCCTACAAATGCCATTGGAACCCCAAACCTCTTAACAAATCCAATAGCCATATCTGCTCTGAACTCCCCTGGAGAATTCGATATTTTCAAAGCCAACATATTTGCTCACATTTCTTACTTTTTAAAGATGATGAACAATTTATAGATTTTAGGAGAGCCATCTCAACCAATATTTCAATCATTTTGCAAGGGACTATTGTAATAAAAGGCATATTCATCCAACAACCTTTTCACATAGATTCTAATGTAAGGTTTCTTAAAAGGCACGCCCAAATCAGTTGTCCCAATCACAGTTTTTCCCGAGTACTTTCACAATATTCATTGATACAACCATTTTATCTGTAGTTCGATTTTTACTCATCTTCACAACAACTTACTGATAAAAACCATTTATGCCAAGTGCCAATGATATCTTTCGCTGATAGCTACCTCATAATTTCTGTGTTCAAAATTTATTTCATGCCATTTTAAAAAACCCCTAAGAAATTGAATTCATCTACTATGTACCTTGTGCCTGTAAAGACTGTCATTGTTCTCGGACATTTATGTTATCATATCTTTCTTCTTAAATTTAACCTCCTACATTCTTTAAAAGATATATAGAAACTCAAATTTGGATTGTATTTCGTTGTCCATATATTTCGCTTGATTGTTGCCTTCCACATTCCCCACACTCCTATTGGTATTCATTTACACCTCTCAATGCAATTGCTAGTATATAAAATCCCATGAACTTCGATAATATCAAGTGAATAAGGCTGCATTTTGAAAACAAGAGAATCGTTGGTCTTGGCATCTTAAGCAAACGCAAATTATTGATGTTGATCCAACATCAATATTAATGAAAGAAATATATATATTATAAAATAAAACTATCATACATATAAATTTGAAAGAGATTAAATTATATACGTATAAACTTGCATTTAGTAATATTATACATAAAATCAAGTACAAATATATATATAATGAACAAAAATTATATAATCTAACGAGTTTAGTATAATATTGAATTTTAACTTATTTATGGGCATATAAAAGTTATGTTCATAAACTTGGTGACATCAAGAACTACATGGATATGATCTACATCTTTTCCAAGTATTTCAAAGATCATTAAGTGATTTTTTTTTATTTATTTTTTTCTTTCTTTCTTTCTTTCTTTCGGACATTTACATCTATTTGGTTTATCTCCAGATGGGCAAGTTCATATTCTAGACAATGCATTTTAAGAGAGAATAAATACATTTGCGAAAGGTGAAGCCATTCTTGAAGGACACAACATCCATATTTTGTTGGAATGTCAATGTAATATTGCACTGTAACAACAAAAAGGAATTGCCATCATAGGCAACAAATACAGTTTATCACGATATTAAAATAATTCTTACAGATTAATTAAACCAACACTGCGATTTCATCTTGATATCTAAAAAGAACAAAATTATCCACTTAGCGCAGAGGAAGCCAAAATAAGAAAACTCGAAATTTATATGATCACAAAAATGAAGAAATACTCCAACATTATTATCTTTGAGATTTAATTTGAAGATTTTAAAATCTTTGACGCTATGTTGCCAAAGTTTTTAAAGCTTTCAAAGTTTCAGTGCTTTGAAAAGGAAGAGTCTCTTTCTTACACTAACTAACCAGTTATTTATAAATGCTCATTATTCTATTCAACATTAGGGTTGATCTAGACTTAGGCTAGGATTTATATAGTTTGGGAGAAAATTATTTTTTAGATGAAAGTAGTATTTAACTTTTAAAAAAAAATAATAAAAAAATGTTGGTTGTTAAAAGAAATATTTTTTGTACCAAAAATGGTTCATCAATATAAAGTTTATCTTGAGAAATTTTTTTCTAGAAAGATTGGAAACAAATAAAAGTAGTAGTAGTTGTTGTTGTTGTATTTTTTTTTTCATTTATTATTATTACTATTTTTTGTCTTGTTAGTTGTTGTTGATTTATTTTTTCATATCACTCTAATAGGGGCTTACCCATCTTCATTTTCCATTAATCCTTCAAAATATCCCTACCTTTCTTTTTCCTTGAGTATTTTTATACTTAATTAAATTTTTAAACTTTGTGTAGAAACTTGTAATTCCAAACAAAACCCTTGTACTATGCATAATTTATGTGTCACACTCTCATACATTATTGTTTCCACACTTAGTTGATTTTCTATTCGTGTGTGGAAGATATCCCATACCCTTTCCTCTGCGCAACCATTTCTCCACACACTTGATTCCAACACTTTTCGTACCCCACATTACCACATATTTGCACATTTAAATGTTTCGTACCATAATATTGCTTATTTCTCTAAAGAATGGCTTCTTCCTTTATAAGCCATACATGATGAAATTCAAGAAAGTACACCTCCTGCTCCTTTCAAGGGCAACTCAAGATGCATCTAAAAAAGCCTGATCTTCATGGTAAAAGGCGGTGATCTCATGTTATGTGAATCAATTCCTTCATATATTCGTAAAGGAAATGTCTTTGTCAATTAACTCCTAATTGTGATTCTCCAATGTCACAATGAAGGTGGTACATGATGGGAGGATCTTTTAGTAAATGTCAATCACGAACTAAGCCTTTAAACAACTAAGAGCTTTGTAATGCAACACTTAACTTGTCATGTATATCAAAGTGCATTAGAAGAATAAGGGAATATGGTGAATAAAAGGAAGAAGGAGGTCTTGTGTGGAGATATCACTAACTTTATTGCTCGCCAAGATAATAACTTTCATTGGTGGACAATGTAATAGTGTGTTTTAGCTACTACAACAACACCCAAAAAATTTTGGCATATCCAAAATTTTGGGTCCACGTCTACTTGCCTCAAGCCATTAGGGTTATGATTGGGCTTTTGATTGGTTTGTCTTCCTTGACTCATTCCTATAAAACCCTGTTATTGTGTCCACTCATCCATTACATATTGCATCCACACATCATGTTATATCTCAAATATTTACATTATTATTGCTTTAGGGTTTTGAAGGTTTGTCATTTTAATGATGTGTTAAGATTTTATCGTGACTTCAAAACTTATCTTTACATTATATGCATCGCAATCAGTGGAGGAATTACGTGTGAATGGGTAGGACTTCAATTTGGATTTCCTATATGTTAACCATATTAAGGTTTGGAGAAACCCTAAATTGTGAAACCTAGGCTCATGATTGGTGTCCCATCCCAACATGTGCATTAGGGTTTGTGGAAATTGGTGTCTCTTTCGAAACCCTATGTCATCATGAGTGCCTTCAGTGTCCTTTTCAAGGTTTAAGTCAATAAAGCTATTTTGCTTACACATGCGAGCTAATTTTCATAAACCTTGACATGTGTCTTATGTGCTTCTCTCAGAAAGATATCTACAATATTTTAGGCATTCACATTGATGAGGTGAAAATCTTGTTGGCTTTATGGAACTCACTCACACCAAATTTTTAATTTCCTTATTTATTATATTTAAAGCTTTATGATGAAACACATATGAATTCATGAATTCATTATCCTCCATGGTTTGACAAATTTATAACTCATCATAGCATGCAAGGCAATGTTTTACATCATCCAACAAAATCCCAAAAAGACGGCACCTGCAACATGGTGTTTATACCTTGAGGACACTCATTTATTCACAAGGATCATTGGAATAGTCTCTCCGAAAAGGGAATGAAAGCCTCATTTGTCCCATACTCATGGTCATCACAATGTTGTGCTAAGTAATATTCCTTCTTTGCCCACTTGTGGAATGATCCAATATAAGTTCAAATAGTGGCAAGGTATCGCCCTCAAGTTCATACTTGTCCATGGCATGGTCACATTTGTACATAATGGAAGGGTAACGTGTTTCACACCCAATAATGCGACCTTTGGGCATGAATTTACTACGCCTCTTGTCCAAGTTTTCATTGCCATATGAGTTGTTCAAGGTAGTTTTTAGTGGAATGATGGAAGTTTCGTAATGGAAACTATATTACATCATTGGAGTACATTGCATGATTTGGTATTAAGAAACAACTAATGAAAAGCTTCCATATACACGTGGGTTTTATAGATGTGTGAGTCTCACCATTAGTCAAAACATAGGAGGATGGTACACGTAAAATGGTGTTTTCACCGTGAAGAAAATCTACTGACTATCCATGACCACTAAGGATTTTCAAGAATTGAATGAAGAATCAAAAGCCCTAATATTCACACACGTGGAATGGTAATTTCATGTATTGCAATTAAAATAACGATGAGTCATTCAAGAAAGAAAGAAAGAAATAAATTATTTTAACGTCTACGAAACTAAAGATAGTCATACCTTGACACTACAAAAACGAAGGGGTACGTATTTTGGCCTGTGAAGAATTCAATGTACACGTGGAGACCACACCTTATTGCATGAATTCAATTTTATTGGTCATTGTGAGTTACACGTGCAGGTCATCACATTGCATTGGGAACAATGATGGATGCCCTATACATAATAGCGTAGCGATCACTCTGATAAAGATGGTTTCGAATGGTGTTTTCCCTCGATTAAAACATACTTCATTGCAAAACAGTGTGAAGGAGACCGTTTAAAAGCATTGAAGACTATCTATACACACACGAAATGCTCTTGGGGAAGCCACTATTGAAATAAATTTCTCTACACGGCATTGGATATGGTTATGACAATGTAATCAGTATGTTATTTTTTCTTTCAAGTCTCAAAAACTTACAAAAATAAGGGGCTTGACAACAATGATCCGTATGCAGCTTTAAAACAAAATATTGTTGTGTACCCTCAGTGAGGAGAAGTTCTTTTAGTAGGAGATTTCAATGCTAGAACAACAAATAATCAAGCTAGCATTCTTTGTTGCAAAGAGGATAACGATCCTCTTTGGTTCACTGAAGAGGAGAATCCCCAATGGGTGAGTTTTTCAGAAGATGACAAAGTTAGCAATCATTTTGGAGAAGAGTTTCTTACACTGTGTGGGGCTTTCAACTTAATTATTTGCAATGGTCAAGATAGATGGAAAAGGTTTGGGAACTTCACTTGCAACACATACAATGGAGCAAGTGTCGTTGACTATGTGATGTGTTCACAAAGCTTGGTAGAAAAGATAGATGAAGTTAATATTGGAGAGCATATTTGGGACTTAAAATCAGACCATAACCCAATTTATATAAGGTTATCATGGTTAGAATAAAGGCAGCATAGGAGGAAAAACCAATGCTCTCTGCAATCACTATCACGGGGAAAAATTCTTCTAACACAAGAAAATTGTACTATCTTCAAGACAATGTTAGAGAGATTAATTCAGAAGGAGAAAAATTGGTTTCAAAAGCTTCAACAATCATGAGTTAAGAAATATAATTCAAAGTGCACTTGAGAAGTGCAAAAGAGCAAAAAATAGAAAATTTGAATCAAATTGTTTTCTTGTAAATGCTTGGTTTGATGAGGAATGTAAAATGGCAAGGAGAACCCTGAAAAAGGCAGGAAAGGAGAAGATGAATGTAAAGTTATATAAGCAGATACTAAAAAGGATAAAAGATGAGTTCATGCAAACAAGGCGAGAAGAGTTAATATATTTAAGCAAGAATAATCCAAAGCTTTTATGGCAAGAATTGCAACCAAGGAAGAAGCAAATTGAAAGTAATATTACAACCAATCAATGGTTTGAATATGCAAGGCAACTCTATGAGAGAGAATCTGAGGCCGAGCCCCCTCCTCGGATCAACACAACTTCAAAGCTCTTCACGTTACAGGAGGTGGAGAATGTAATTAAGAAGTTTAAAACAGGAAAGGCAAAGGAATTGGTTGAACTTCAAGCAAAGTATCTAAAATGGGGAATGAACGCTCTTGCAGCGCACATCATGGAAATATTCAACAACATCATTCAGAAAGGATTCCCAAGAGACTGAACAACTAGCCTAGCAATACCCCTTTTTAAAAGTGGATACATTAATAATCCATCCAACTATAGAACCATTATGGTCAATCCTTTGTTTGCAAAGCTTTTTGGCAACATGGTAGAAAACAGAATCAGTAAGTGGGCAGAAGTAAGAGAAAATAGGGCAATGAGACAAGCAGGTTTTAGGTCAAAGCATTCTACAGTGGATCATGGTATCATGTTGAGACACATTGTTGAAAAGGTTTGGGAGGACAAAGAAGAAGTATTTTGTTGTTTTGTTGACTTCAAAAACGCATTTGACACAATGCCTAGAGATAAGTTGTGGTGTAAAATGGAAGAACTTGAAATTCCTGTGCATTATAGAGCCATTGTCCATAGACTTTATGAAGAGGTGAAAGTCAAAATTAGAACCTCAACATGTATTTTAGAAAGTTTTAGAAGTGACAATGGAGTCAAGCAAGATTTCCCTTTATCCCCTAATCTTTTTTGTTTATATATTGATAAATTGGAGGAGTGGCTATATCTGCAAGGTGGAGATGGTGTTCGGTTGGGGGAGTTTATGATAAAGCTTCTGTTATATGCTGATGATCTTGTATTAATTTCTAAATTGGCCCATGGATTGTAAATGCACTTATTTTCCCTTGAGCATTTTTTTAGAGTAGTGGGGATGCAAGTCAATCCCAGCAAGATCAAAATAATGATTTTCTCTAATAAAAGGAAGTAAATCCAGCATACTTTCTTCTTTGAAGACAACATTCTTGAAGAAGTAAATGAGTACAAGTACCTCGAGATTGATTTCAAGAACAAACTCAATTAGGAGGACTAGAGAAAGAAGAGAATTTTAGGAGGGTAGAAAGCATTATATGCTCTTCAAAACAGATGTAGAGAGGAAAAGTTACGGGATTGGAAAACGATTAAAGTGATTTTTGGACTCCTAGTTTGTCCAGTGATGTTATATGGGTGTGAATTGTGGGTTGGCCGCACCCCTATCTCAAAATGGAAACGAATCAAGAAAATCCAAAAACGTTTGATCATGACAAAGTTCAAAATAAAAAGTTTAGTACCTTATGAGATAATGTTAAGTGAAACAAGAACAAATCCCATCGAAGCAATTTCTATGGTGCGACTCATAAGATATCTAAAAAGAATTGAGCAAATGAGAGTATGTAGATGGCCTAATGTTATCTTCAATGAAGGCATGAGTGAAAGAAAGAAAGCATGGATGAAACAAAACAACACATGGATGCAAAAATAGAATATCTACCTCAATTCATATCCCACAAATAGCAAGGAGCTAAAAAATTTGTTATGGAGAAGTTTCGTAAAAGGGTATGGGGAAAAGTGTTGGGTAGAAAAAGGAAGTACTACAATGAGGAATTCAACCCTACATGTGATCTACAACAAAAAGAGTTCATTGGAGCTAGCATTTTTTTGAGGGAAAAAGTTATTATTGCTCAATTAAGGACCAACTTGCATCAACTTCAGTGTGAAAAAGGATGGTGGAAAAGGCCTAAAGAAGCTTGGGAAGAACGAGTGTGTACATTTTGCATGTCTGGGGCAGTGGAATCGGAAAAACATTTCATTTTGGAATGTAATTCATTTAAAGACATCAAGGAAATTTATGAGAACATGTTAGCATCAGTGTCTTGGCATTGTCTTTTCAGCAAGGGGATTGTTGGAAGATTGGGCCAGCTCATCATCAATTTGAATCAGAAAAGGATTAAATTGCAAAAAGCGAAAAGAAAGGAACTAATGGTCTCATATACTATTTTTAGTCTTGTGGACCTTAAAATATCATTTCATTTATGTATAAAAGGTGTGGTTTGATATGGAATGTCAAACCATTTCAAAAGAATGCAACCAACAAATATAACAAGGCAATGTAATTATGTGAAATCATTATATTATCTCCCAAAGGTAGAAATATTTTGACTCTAGAAAATTGTAATACCTTCAAAATTATGTTAAAGAGGATCTTCGAGAAGGAGAAAATCACAATTCACGGCCTTCATAGTCATGCATTAACACATTTAATACAATGCGCGCTTGCAGAGTGCAAAAGAGAAAAAAATTAAGAAGTCTGAAACAAATTGCTTTCCAGTTAATGCTTGGTTTGACGAGGAATGCAAAAAGGCAAGGAGAATGTGGAAAGAGTAAAAAAAGAATAACATAAAGCTCAAAGCTTACAAGGAGTTATTAAGCAACAAAAAAGTCGATTTCATGGTTTCAAGGAGGGAAGAACTAATCTTCCTTAGGAAAAATAATCTCAAATTATTTTGGAAGGAGCTCCAATCGAGAAAGATACAAACTAAAAATAGTATTACAACTTGTAAATGATTTGATTATGCAAGACAACTCTATGAGCATGATCCCAAGGTTGACCCTCCCCCCTTGGTCAACATTGATATTGAACTCTTCACGGTGCAATAAGTAGAGATGGGTATCAAGAAGTTGGATGTTGGAAAAGCAAAAGACTTAGCTGAACTTCAAGTAGAATATCTAAAGTGGGGTTCAAAGATTCTTGCATCTCACATTGCAAAAAATTTCAACATCATACAATAGGGTCTCCCCACATATTGGACAACTAGTCTAGAAATACCTCTTTTAAAGAATGGTGATGTCAATAATCCCTACAATTATAGGACCATCATGATAAACCCTTTGTTTGCAAAGCTATTTGGAACCATGCAAGAAAATAAAATTAGCAAGTGGGCAGAAGAAAGAGATAAACGTGCTAAAGGGAAAGCAGGTTTTAGACCTAAACATTTCAAAGTTGATCATTATATAACTTTAAGGCACGTCATCGAAAAAGTTAGGGAGAAAAAGGAAGAAGTCATTTGTTGCTTTCTTGATTTCAGAAAAACGTTTGATACAATTCCTAGTGATAAGCTTTGGTACAAAATGGAAGAACTTGGGGTTCCTAAACATTTGAGAGCAATTGTGCATAGGCTGTATGGAGAGATGAAAGTCAAAATTAGAACTTCAACAGGCATTTCTGAAAGTTTTGGAAGTGATATCGGGGTCAAGCAAGGTTACCCACTGTCTCCTACCCTTTTTGGTTTATATATCAACAAGCTTGAGGAGTGGTTAAATTCGCAAAGGGGTGATGGTATCTATTTTGGCAAGTTTGTTATAAGGCTTTTTTTGTATGCAGATAACCTTATTCTGATTTCTAAATCAACTCCTGGTTTCCAAAAGCACTTACTATCCCTTCAGCATTTTTGTAGAAGTGTGAGGATGCAAGTCAATATCAACAAAACGAAAGTAGTGGTTTTCTCTAAAAAAAAGAAAACATAACCAACATAAGTTCTACTTTGAAGGCAACATTCTGGAAGAAGTTGCAAATTACAAATACCTCAGAATTGAATTCAACAAAAATCTAAGCTATGATGGTTATAGAAAGAAAAGAACTTTGGGGGGTTGGAAAGCATTTTATGCTTTTCAAAATAGGTGTAAAGAGGCAGATTTATGGGACTGGAAAACCGCTCAAACCCTTTTTGGGCTTCTAGTGATTCCGGTGATTCTCTATGGTTGTGAACTATGGGCCAGCAAGACATTTTACATGCAATGGAAACAAATTGAGAAAATTCAGAAGCGTTTGATTACAAACAAATTCAAGATTAAAAGTGAAGTTCCATATGCTATCTTGTTAAGTGAAACAGGGGCTGCTCCTATTGAAGCAATTGCTATGGTGCGAGTCATAAGGTATTTAAAAAAAAATGAACAAATAGAAAAGGGTAGATGACCTAAGGTTGTCTTTAATGACATATTGTGCAACAGAGAAAAGACTTGGATGCAGCAAAATAACAAATGGTTTAGTAAATGGGGTATTTTCTTGAACACGTGTCCCATAAACAACAAAGAAATAAAATCTTTTGTTATGGATAAGTTCCACAAGCGTACTTGGGATAAGGAACTAAGAAGAAAGAAAAAGTACTATATTGAAGTGTTTAATCCCACTCATAGTCATCAACCAAAAACATACATAGAGGTCAATATCTCTTGGAGAGCCAAAATTCTTATTGCTCAGTTAAGGACTAATTCTCATCAACTCCGTTGTGAAACAGGGCGCTGGAAAAGACCAAAAAAAGTGTGGGAGGAAATAGTATGCATTTTTAATTCTTCTGGAAAAGTGAAAATAGAAAAACATTTCATTTTAGAATGTGAGGCCTTCAAAGATAACAGGGAAAGTTATGCAGTTAGCTAACTCTTGGGATAATCTATTTAGCGAGGGGTTTGTCAAGAAAATGGGAGCATTTATTATGAGGCTTCACAGAAAAAAAAATTGAATACATCAACGAGATGAAGAAGCAATCTGTCCCATAGACTATCTTTAACTTTGTGGACGTTTTCTTCCTTCCTATGGAAGCATCAAATACCCCTTTAGAAGCATTAAATACCCCTTTAGAAGCAGACAACCCACAAATTAGTATGGTGCAGTTGTATTAAAAGGATGCATCGTGAACAACCTAAAACACGTTAAAAAAAAGGAAAGGAATATTTCAAAGGTTGCAGCGTTGGCACATATTCAAGAGCCCGACAGAAGACCAAGACAACAAATGAATACACACGGACTTCGAGAGCGTTACGTTCTGAAAGGCGATGGCAGTAGCCAAGAGGCACGTTGAGCCAAGGCACCAACACATGGTATAAGTGTCCAGACATTTCAGAAAGAGAATCATGATAGAGCGATGTATACAATGCATGCATGGAAGAAGCTACCGTGGGTGAACAATTGAACTGTCCAACTATGTCAGAGAAATTTGACAAGGGTGGCATGAATAAACAAATGCCCAGAACTCTAAGCAGCAAAATCACTGACAACGTATTTTACCAGCATTTATCCAGTGGCAAGTTCGCGCCAGCTTGTATCTAACGTTGCTATCGGTCTAGTTCGACTATGGCGCTGTGGACAGAGTGATATGCATAAATGTTGTATTAAAAGGGAATACACAATTTCATTAGAAGACGAGTGAGTTTTCCGTTGCCCCCACTAGCAGAGAAGTTTGGGCAGGTTTGTTCGCATAAGAGACAGCGTAAGTAGGTTGCATAGCTTGTCAAAGGCGGAAGGCCACAATTCCCTTCTTGTTTAGAGTTGTTTCGAAAGGTAAGTGAATCTAAGGAATGTTATGGCGATGATTTTCAAGACAGTAGTAGCCACTGAAATGGGAGAGCCACAGAGCTGGTTTTCCCATGGTCGCAGAGTCGCATTTTAGAGTCTCAGAGATGTCCTCATAATGCATTTTGTCTATACTGCGACCAAGCGACTCATCCCAGTCGTATTCCTCACGAATAATTTCTAGAAAGTCACACTTTCGATCTATGACCTCTCTCAAAGTCGCAAACAATGGCCCCAAGGATACACCCAAAAAGTGCGACCACCTCTGAACTCGACTATGCGACCCCCAATAAGTAGCACTTCCACCCGGGTCGCAGAATCAGTCTCCAAAGCCTCAAAGAAGGAGCCAGAGTGAGCGACCTCCTCTAAATGGAGATAGTGCGACAACCCCCTACCTCCGGATAATAAAATACAAGTGAATGGCTTAGTCTTATCTCTCCCAAAGGTCTAAGCGAGAGGTTAAGGATAGGCCCCCTCATTTTTACATTGATAGTGGTATCAACAATTCAATTATGATACCATTATCAATGTAAAAATGAGACATCGTGGGGCTTGTCTTTAACCTTTGGTTTAGACAATTCAATTATGATATAGTGATATGGGGTTTAATGGTAAGTTTCGCTAGGTGAAACCTACGAGATGAGGGTTCAAATCTCATTGAGTATATATGACCTGTTGTGTCTTGGCTAGAAGAGTAGGCGACCCCATAGCAGACGTCTCGGCTCTTGTTGGGGCATAAGTTATGACTGTAATTGAGGGAGTAATAGCAAAAGTACGACTTTCCTTGCTTTTTGAAACTGTGACTTTGCTTCACATATCAGAAAAAAATGTGACCGTGTGTGCTTAATAAAGCTCTCATACTATTTTGAATCTAGTATTAACGTGTCTACAACATTGAAGAGGCTAGCAGGTAATAACCGTGAAACGACACTCCTCGGACTTCGAAGGCATCTTGAGAGTCAGGGGAATCCACTAGAACAATGCGGTTATAAACTACAAGGAGTTTTGTCATATTTATGTGGGCTCATGTGTGGGTGCAAAAGAAAAGGAAGCATTCACTATCATGCATGCAAACAATTTCCCTTTAACTCGCATCTTCAAAAAAAAATAGAGTAGGATTGAAAGGATTCATTGTTTCAGATTGAGAAGAAATACACAGTATTATTTTATCACCGACTATAACATTCATGCTTCAATCGATGCAGGATTTGACATGATGATGGTCCAAGTTACATTGATAAGCTCACAGCGCTAGTAAACTCGAGAGTGATCTTCATGAGCAAAATAAATGATGCAACTAGGAGAATCTCGAGAGTAAAATTTGTCATCAATTTGTTTGAATAACCCATGACAAACCACTTCTAGTTGGGTATAGTTGGAAACCTGCACACTAAGAGTTAGTCAAAGAAGTTGTATGCAAGGAGAATGTAATTTCCTTTTGACAAAATCTTTCCAAACACTTATAATATGTTGTCATGCATACAACCTGTGGTACTAGTGTGGATAAGGCATGGTGTCAACCAAGTTGGATAATGTGGATGTCTTATGGAATCTGCACCTATTGTCACATACTATAATACAAGTTGTGAAGTTCTATCAAAATTACAACTCAAGATCACCCTATATGGACTACATATTGTAACAACACGGTGGTGTCGAAAAAGACTACACAGGGGTCTTGCAATGATATTCTCTTTTCATAAATTTATCACATGTCTAGTTTTATTCTTTAAACACAAGATGACCAATGTGATTTGTTTGCAGATAAAGAAATGGAGTAGGAATGTTTATCTATTCAGAGGAATTAGGGTTTCTCACAAAAGTTGCGCAACTAGGGTTTTAACTAAGCTGGGAATCCTATCCTACACAAGCTCTAGGAACCAATTAGCCATACCAAAGGCACGACATTAGAACGTTGTTGGATATAAGCAAGGCACAACAACATGCAGTTCAATAGTTCATGCAACTCTTTATGGTTTCACAATAGCATTAGCAACAAGAACCCTAGGGTTTCTTGGAGCCTCCTTTATTATCTTTATGACAACTCTTTTGTCATATGTACATATCTTTCTCCATATTGTCAACAACTATACTGAGTTTGATTTGAACATGTAATAGCCATCAGACATGAGGGAATAGTGATGAAGGTCAAGAGTCATGGGGGTAGATGAAAGGTCACCCTCCTCATCTGTATAACTAGACACTCACGCCTCATCGTATAGAACTTTTAGCTTTGGACTCATTTTGGTGCATATTGTTTTGCGAACTTGGGATCTTCTAGTGAATGCAAGAAGTAATTGTCTACTTCCACTTATGTATTTGATGGACATGATGTATAATGGTGTCCTATGAGCTTTGGTGTATTGCCTCTTCACGTGTCTTCATGCACTATGGGATTTCTCTTGCAACAAATGGATGGTATATGATATGCTTACCTTATGCTTATGTTGGTAGACTGTTTTATTGATGTTGGCATTATATCATTGTGGATTGTGCACTCAACTATGGTTTATATGTTTATTATTCACGAACTTATTCATGATTAGGTAATTTATCTCTTATGTACGTGTGAATCTTATTTGAAGTCTTGCTAACAATTTTTTTCTTGGGATTCGTGCTTTGAAGCTACGTTGTTGTTATTCATGGTATTTGTTCTATTGGCTGTTCATAATTTATTTACATGCATTTTTTGAAATTCCATTAGTTCTCTCTTAAGTGACACTTTATTTGTTTGAGGTGAACCTTAACCAATGAGATGGCAGCCGAGCCTACATATTGGATGGGACTCCTAGACCAAACGGTGTAGAGTCTGATTGGGATTCTACACCGGGGAGATCCCCTTGTTGTTGGCAGTACATTCCAGTCAATCAAAATATTTTTTTGTTAGAAGGAGGGCAGATGACAAGCTGAGCCCTTGGAGCCTGCATTTTAGTTTCACATCTATAAATGACTCCATCCTAGCTATCTATCCCGGGGTGTTTTTCTAAAAACATAAATCTTTCGGTTCCTGCAATAGTCTATCATTTGTCACAATGGAAGTTTGATGGCGAGGGTCGTGTTAGCGCTTGAGATTTCACCCTAGGCTGAGGAAGGTAAACCTTCAAGGCTACATCAAACCATTTCACCTCGTAGCTAGCCCTACGAGGTATGAGAAGGCTCTCTCGGGTCAGATTCGGTAGATCTTTCAATAGGATTAGGCTGACCAATTAAGAATAAAGATATTAGGCTAGTAAACTGATGAGGAGGTTTGATTTGATGATTTTTTAGGGGTTTTGGTGGCAATTGGTGGAAGTGCAATTCAGGGTGCGGGGATTGAGCACAGTTTTCACAGGGGGATCTAAGGGGCAAGGTAGGAGTGAGTGCTGATGCCTTAATCTAATGATGGATGATAAGAGATGATAGAGGAGAAGCTAAAGAGGGCAAACACACAATTCGAATCCTCTCTAGACAGTAGAAAACATTAAAATTGAACAAACTAAAACGCTGAGCATGCTAAAACATGAGTTCAAACTTTACCACTTCATCTGTCCAATTTAGAAGCATAAGAAAGATGTGAAACACATAAACAAACTTACAAGAACATGTAAAAAACACACCATCAGCACATCAATCCACAATAATCCTCAAAGATGTCTGTAAAACCCTGGCTTTCCTTTCCTTAAATTGCAGAAATAGATGTACAATACACAATAATGTTTCTCCCACAAGAGTCCAACCATGAAAATGAGAAGGAGAGAGCATAATATAGACCATCTAGACCATCTAACTCCTTTCCCCACCTCTAGGGGTCGAGCTCAGCTTCCTAGGGGCAGTTTGAACTAATTCTAAATCAAGCACTAGATAATAGGCAGTCCAACAACTTGCCTCTATTACTTAGCTAACTGATTCATGCATTAATTATTCACTTTTTACATCATGGAAGCTTCTAGAAGGGTAAAGAGAGATAAAATCTATCAAAGTGCCATGAAAATATTACATTTATCCATCATCTACAAGTAAAAATGGTCAATCATAGTCAAAACAGTGTTTTTTGACAAAAAAGGTCAATTCTGGCAAAGCTGGCTCGAATGGTCGCGCCCCCTGTTCAAATGGTCGCGCCCCTTTGCAGCTACTTTTGAGTGGGTTCCACTGATCAAAATCAGGTGCAAGATGGCTCATTGGAAAGCTTGGTCTGTCTACTTTCCATCCCAAGTGGAATTTCTAAATTTGGAGTTGTTTTGCCCCTTCAAAAACCATTTCTCCCAAGGTCACTTTCTGCAACTCAAAAAGTGGGCAGAAAGTCATTTTTTTTTATGTATTTTGAGCTTTTGGAGGCTCAAATCTCAAAATCAGGCTTCTCCCAAGTATTGGTAATTTTTCTCTTTGCATGCCCTTTCCAAAAATGCCAAGTTTTCAAAATTCCGAGCAGTCCTCCAGAATGGTCGCGTGCGGGGCGCGACCATTTCATGGGCAAAAACCTGTAATTTGCACAAAAAATTCACAAATGACAAAATTTTCTCCAAATTTCTTGAAATTTGGGCTGAGAGTCCCCAATCAAGTACCATGCTCAGTCAAAGAGGCTTTGGCCAAAATTTGGAGTGGATCGGGCGTTTTCCTTCGTTTTTGTGCTTTGGCCAACCGTCCTTGGAGCACCTTCGTTCTCGCCGGTATTTTTGACATTTCTCTCAAACCATGACACGTGTGTAAAAAGTGAAAGAGGTTTTTCTTCCTTGGCATGTTATGGACAAAAACCTCTCTCAGTTTTCCAAAATTCATCTTTGATTGCTCTGGAACATCATTTGAGTGCGACTTGTCCCGATGTGTGAAGCAAGGAATTTTGTTGAAATGGAGCGAGATGAAGGGGATAGGGGTCTTCTAAATTCTTGGGGAAATTTGTGGGAGTGGGGAGGGATGTTAGGAAGCAGGAGAAAGTGGAATCTCAGTGATTGAGTGAGGGGAAGGGGTCGAAAAGAGAAAAACACAGGCCCAACCGAGAAAATTGCCAGGTTGTAGCTAGAAACTAGGGTTTGTACAAAAATGAGGAATTTGGCGGATCTAAGGGATGGGGAGTGTTTGATAAGGTACTTTAAGGATAGGGGAAGGTGTATGAACATCAGGAAACAAGTTTTGCCGGTGATTTGACCATCCAAGAGAAATTGCCTTCAAAACCCTAGGAGAGGGAAATGACCTTGCCTGGGTGGCAACTGAAGCATGGACAAGGTGTGAAATGACTCATTAGACACTGAGATGATAATGAAAACCCTATGAATGATGATAGACTCAGCTGGATAGTGACATAGACTGACATTTTGGCAAACCCTAGACCTAATGCCTAGTGACCAAATTTTGCTTGAAGACTCACTGAAATGACAAAATTTGACCTTGACACTTCAAAATCACTTTGTAAGAGCACATTTGATCACTGTAGGAAGGCTGGAAAGACTGACACTAACAGTCGTACAACCGTATTTGGACACATGCTTCAAGTTTTGCAGTTTTGCCACTCTAAAATAATACATTGCAAAGATGTTATTGGAAGATTGTTTACCCTCACACTTGAAGGCCGCATCAAGCAATGGTGTCGTAAGTTTCCAACAACTTTAATCCATCCGTTCAAGCAACTCATTAGTAAGCTCTGACAAGCCTTTGACAGGTACGATTTCCAAGATGCATTTAAAAGGGTAAATCAGCTTACACTGAAACCTAAAGAATCATTAGAGGATTTTGCTACAAGGTTTGTTCATCTTTGTTGTGAATTTCTGGAGAGAGATGTTGATTGTATGTATTTGGGTGAGAAATTTCAACATCTGGTTTATGTCTCTCGACAACATCATCGATCTGAAACAAATCTTGATTTTGATGATCATCATGTTAATCTGCAACTTAAAAAGACTCCAACCTCTAAGGAGGAATTTACTACCTTTGTGAGTTGGGAAAAGACTCCAGCCTCTAAGGAGGAATTTACTACCTATGAAATTTCTCATCCTCCTTCTGATTCATTACCTAATGAAATTTTGGTTGTAAATAGTTTAAATGATGAAGAATGTTCAGAGTGAAATGAATCAAATTGTCTTGCTTCTGAAGCTCCCGTACATCCTGTTGAATTTGAACCTGAAGATCAAGTTGATGTAACATCTCTTCCTGCTAACGAAACTCAACTCAAGCCCATTAAACATATTCTA
Source organism: Pinus tabuliformis (assembly GCA_031772625.1). NCBI lineage: Eukaryota > Viridiplantae > Streptophyta > Pinopsida > Pinales > Pinaceae > Pinus > Pinus tabuliformis. Next base: position 1,375,717,911 of record CM062805.1, on the reverse strand, counting down.
GAATATATTCCTAGATTTCATTCACTAGTTGGAAATTACTTAGGCCTTATCTAAGATAAAGCTCAATGTTCTATCAAATCTACTGTAACACCCTCCTCCCACATTTACCCCAAGTTAACCGGTCCGCTACGGTAAACATGTGACGAGAGGCTACTACAATCTGATTCAATTCCCCATGTACATTTAAGGAAGTAGAATAGACACAAACAACCAATCTGACCTTCTGCACATACCACCGAACCAACAAGAGCCAACCAACCCTTTAAGGTGATAAACCCTTGTGATAACTTGACACTTCAGTGCCCAAGAGCCTCATTCTCTCCCATGACATGGGCATGCATGCGATTGGGGCCCTCTAGCCACTCTCACTGCATGGGCATGCAAGAGACTGACGTCTTTTTCAGCTAGTTCTGAGCCTGCGACGCCGTATTTTGTGCCATTTTTTGAGGGCCATGACTTAGGACACTGCCCAGAACTCCATCAAACTGTCAAGAATGAAAAGTAACATCGAAACAATGATACAAATGCAAGTACGTGAACAAAGACTTGGTTGGACCTGATCTGTTCATGTATAAAATTGAAGATTTTAAACAATTTGCAAGTTAAATTTATATGTGTTTTGGGTAGAGGATCACTTTATTAAACACATACACAAGTAAATTTTAACCAAATTTTACAGCCAAATAGAGACAAATAAGCATATCTGAAACACATAACTCAAAGCATGGTAAAGGAGTTCACCCCTCTCTTGGCCTACATCTTCTGGTCCAGCTTCCAATGCAGGGCTTCTCTCATTAAAAATGTTCAAAAGTGTGTTTACATGATTTACGCAACTCACATAGTAGAAATTATGTCTCCAATGGATTCAACACTGTCAAAAACCCCTATTTTGGTTCTTTTGGCTCCGCATTTCGCAAAAAACTGAGAAAGTTATGCGTGTATCTTCATTTTCCCAAATTCTTCAGTGAACCATCCTCCAATTCATCCTAAACCTGGCTTGAGTGCCCCAAATGCGGAACCAGCGCATTAAACCTGGCACAACTCCCGCTCAACAGGCAAATTTGTAAGACAGTTAAGAGCGCCATTAAGGCCTGCGTCCTAAAATTCTTGGTCGCATGATGGCCATATGACTGTGAAAAGTACCGAAATTTGGCAGCTTTGTCTAGACCATGTCTCCATACATGCCCTAGTTCTATGGTCTCACATATGACCATGGTTCGTCCCCCTAGGGGTTTGCCCCTCTAAACTCTGTTGCGCATGTGGTTTTATGGAAGGTCATATGACCTGCGACTAACCCCCGACTCTTTTACGCTCCCGATTATGATGTGGGAATATGAATGTGAAGAGGGTCGTGAGGGTTGGGCTAGGCCCTAGCCCTTGGCCCCCCGCTCGATGTCCTGTGGTAGAGGGGTGGCTTAGGGCTAGGGCTTAACCTGACCCCACCCCCATATGCACATTTACCAAACTTTATATATTGTTTTTCGTGCAATGTTTAATAAGGAACATGTACATCGCATTGATGTGGGCCTTGGTTACTTGGAACTTGGTCATAAGTTTGACTCCCAGGTGTGTTGCTCGGCCTCTATACAAATTTTAATTTCCCATTAGGAGGCCATGTGGTAGCTAGGGATTGGCCCACGTGGCTCCTCCCAGTCGGTCCACCCAAACACAACCATTAACCAGTAAAAATTCACCATGCCACAACTAATCAAACGATGACAAGTGGAAGTCATTAATAGGCCCACAAAAATACACAGTCAACCGAGTCAAATGCCCAGTCAACGTATGGACTATTGACTGGGTGTACCTGCGACTCTTTTTCTAAAAAATTTAGTTGTTTCCCAAATCGATTAGAACATGGTTCTGGGAGCATCCGATGTCGTATTTGAGTGAAATGAGTTGTGTTAGATTTAGATCGTTAAGATCTATCGACTTGTTCAGGTTTTGAGCTCTGTCACACACTTTGAATTTTGAGCATTATTTTGGTCCATCAGATCACTCCCCCCCATTGGAAGCTTTTGGACCTCCAAAATATCTTTATCAGCCAACAAATAGATGAGGGTAATGCTCCCTCACCCTTCTAGTCTCAGCCCAATAAACTTTGCTTGAATTTGTCATTTTGAGGTTTTCATGAAAATACATCATTTTCCTTTATTTTTGAGTCCTTGTCTTGCTGCCATAGATGACATCTTGCTACAATTTCCTAGAATATGCAGAAAAGCAAATTGTGTTTCAAGGAATAAACACATTCCCTCCTTGGTCTCCAATCAAATGAAACCTAAACAATCTCAAATTCTTTTCACATTGAACATTGTTGTCATGACGATGCTTGCCATGTCTAGCCTTGTACTTGGCTCGAATCTTGGCCAAATGTGATCGCCATCGACATGCACCATCCCTTTTCAAAGCCAACACATTATGAAACCCACAAGAAGAAGTTTTGAAAGCAATGTCCTCTTTGTCAATTTTCCTTTGCATTTTCTCTTTGACCTCTACACTCTCTAACACTAACATCTTGTTCACACCAATGGTCAACAATGATGCATGTTGCTGCAAATTTACTTCATTTTCTTTACCTCTTTTAGAAGACAACATGTTAGACTCCTAAACATCTTATCACATGAATTATAAACATCAATGAAATCAGATTTAAAACTTGATTCATATCCTTGAAAGCCTTTAGATTGTTGAATTGAGGCTTCTGTGATCCATATCAATTTATGAGAGATTCTTCAACGTAAATCACATAGAATATCATTTGTCGACGCGTTGCAAACCAACTAGTATGGTTCATCGTCAGGACAAGTTGAAGAAATAGATCTAGCTATGCAATTTAAATAGTATGAGCAGAGACCCCCAACGGCTATCTTATCCAACGGCTAATTTTGACTATGGGACCAGAGTTAAAAAGTCAAAATAATATAGTTATACTGGATGAACATTCTTTTAAAATATATAAATTTTTTTATATAAATAAAATAATTAAATAGGTGTTAATGTTATTAGTTAGTCAAAAGTTTAACATAGGGTAGAGAATAATAGTTAGTGAGAATAAAATAAAAAGGAAAAAATAATAGAAATATAAATGAACCAAGCTAGTAAGGGTAAAAGTTAGTTAATAATAAATCAAAATAAAAGAGGAAAAACAAATACATAAAAATAAAAATAAAAACAATAAAAATAAAGCTAATAAAGGTACAATTTAGTTTAAAAATTAAAAATAAATAAATAAATACATAAATAAAACTAAAACTTGGGAAAAACTTAGAAGGAGATTAGTCAAGGTTACTTTAAAAATAAAATAGAAAATAAATAAATAAAAATAATAATAATGATAAAATAATAAAATAATAAAAATCAAAATATATAAAAGAAAACAGAGCTAAGGTGAAAGATAGTTGAAAAAGGAATAAAAATAATAAATAGATCATTATACTGAAAGACAAAATAAATAAATAAATAAAAATAAAAATAAAAATTAATTAATTAAGTAAAATAAAATAAATAAATTAAAAAAATAAAATAAATAAATTAAAAATAAATTTAAAAAATAAAATAAATAAATAAATAAACTAACTAATTAATTAATTAAAATAAAAATAAAATAAATAAATAATTAATTAAAAATAAATAAATAATAATAATAAAAGTATATAAATAAAGTATATGAATAAGAAATAAAAATAAAACAGAGAGAACGACCAAAAATAAAAAGGGGGAGGGACAGATCAAAACGAATCAACCCTAGGAGGAAGGAAGGCTTCAGGGGGAACACAGAAAGCGAACACAAAGCTAAAAGGTGGGGGAAGGAGAAAGACTAAGATGACAGGGCAGGGATCCAACAGCTACTGATTTTCCAGCCAAGGTTGTTGCTAAACAGGACGCTCCATCCATCAGAGGATAAGCGAACATGCAGCTGACCTAAGACATGGGAGAACCAAGTCTTCAGCATTAGCAGAGCATGTGGAAAAGACCAAGCATCATGTTTGTATTGAGGAGGCCAAGGTTGTTGCTAAGGTTGCTCATTTCCATCATCGTAAATTCAGGGAAGCTATTGAGATTGAAAGAAGGCCTAATAATCTTAATAGAGATGACGGCTGGAAAATCAGTAGCTGTTGGATCCCTGCCCTGTCATCTTAGTCTTTCTCCTTCCCCCACGTTTTAGCTTTGTGCTCGCTTTCTGTGTTCCCCCTGAAGCCTTCCTTCCTCCTAGGGTTGATCCGTTTTGATCTGTCTCTCCCCCTTTTTACTTTTTGTCGTTCTCTCTGTTTTATTTTTATTTCTTATTCATGTACCTTATTTATATACTTTTATTATTATTATTATTATTTATTTATTTTTAATTAATTATTTTATTTTATTTTATTTATTTATTATTTATTTATTTTTATTAATTAATTAATTAGTTAGTTTATTTATTTATTTTTATTTGATTTGATTTTTTAATTTAATTTATTTATTATTTATTATTTATTTATTTATTTTATTTTACTTATTTAATTATTTAATTAATTTATTTATTTATTAATTTTATTTAATTAATTTATTAATTTATTTTTATTTTTATTTATTTATTTATTTATTTTTTTTTATTTTTTTTCCTTTCAGTATAATGATCTATTTATTATTTTTATTCCTTTTTCAACTATCTTTCACCTTAGCTCTGTTCTCTTTTATATATTTTGATTTTTATTATTTTATTATTTTATCATTATTATTATTTTTATTTATTTATTTTCTATTTTATTTTTAAACTAACCTTGACTAACCTCCTTCTGAGTTTTTCCCAAGTTTTAGTTTTATTTATGTATTTATTTATTTATTTTTAATTTTTAAACTAACCTGTACCTTTATTAGCTTTATTTTATTGTTTTTATTTTTATTTTTATGTATTTGTTTTTCCTCTTTTATTTTGATTTATTATTAACTAACTTTTACCCTTACTAGCTTGGTTCATTTATATTTCTATTATTTTTTCCTTTTTATTTTATTCTCACTAACTAATATTCTCTACCCTATGTTAAACTTTTGACTAACTAATAACATTAACACCTATTTAATTATTTTATTTATATAAATTTTTTTTATATATTTTAAAAGAATGGTCATCGAGTATAACTATATTATTTTGACTTTTTAACTCTGGTCCCATAGTCAAAATTAGTCGTTGGATAAGATAGCCGTTGGGGGTCTCTGCTCATACTATTTAAATTGCATAGCTAGATCTATTTCTTCAACTTGTCCTGACGATGAACCACACTAGTTGGTTTGAAACGCGTCGACAAATGATATTCTATGTGATTTACGTTGAAGAATCTCTCATAAAAAGCCTTTAGATTCTTCAACACCTTCATGTTTGATCATTCACAATGCAAAGTTTTGAATAGCATTAACAATCCTCTTCATTTGTCCCACATTTACAAGAGATGCATTCAACTTCTTGTTGTGTGCTCTAACAATGTACTTAATCCCACTCTTGAACAAATTGTATTTGTTCTCATGACGATGAAAAATAGTTCTCCTATCATATAGATATGGGCTTCCCAAAACAATACCACATATATCAATTGGAATTACATCAAGCTCTACGTCATCTAATAAGTTTGCAGTGATTGCAAATTTTAGTTTACATATTTTTGTCACATGCAATTTTGCATTGTCACATATCCAACCTAAAGGATGAGGAATGGTTTCTAAATTCAACTTCTTGACAATGTCTTTTGAGATAAGAATCACTTGTGAACCACTATCAAGCAGTGTATATATCTTCATATGTTTTGAAATAAATCTAATATGGAAAAGCTCTATTCTTGTTTTTTCATCTTGAGTTTCATTGCGACAATTTGAAGAACTAGTACTTGAAATGTCCTTACCTTTCAAACCCATTGTTGTGATCCTCGTTTCATCTCCAAAATGTGAACCTAAATCATGTTGTGTAGTTGCAATTGTCTTCTCCTTCTCCTTCTTCTTAAACTTTTTGGGTCTCATTTCGGGATGAAGTTTCCATCAATGATCTTCATCATGGCCCTCTTTGTAACAATGTTTACATGTGATATTTTCTTTCTCTGTCTTGATGACAACATTCTTCTTCCCTTTTCCTCTGAACTTACCCTCTCCTTTTTCTGCAGACTCAAAGGAACTCTCACTAGTTTCTTCAGAAACATTTTTCCCTCTTGCCTCTAAATGAGTTGCCTGAACACAAACTTCATCTAGTTTTGTAGGATTAAACATGAGAATGGTATGTCTCAAATAACTATGCAATCCTCCAAAATATTTTAGCAAGGTATCTTGTGAGGAAAAATATATACCCAGAATCAAATTTCTTTTCCTAAATTCTTGAGTATAAGATTGCACATTTTTCCCTTTAGCTTGCCTAAAGTTCTACCAATCCATAATAGCTTTTTGCATGTATGCTAATGGATAAAATTGCCTTCTTATTGCAACAACAAAATCATTCCAAGAGGATAAAACCTTACCATGTTTCTTCATGTCCTCTAGAGCTTTTTCTTCCCACCAAATTAGTGATGCACCTTCCAATCTAAGAGAAGCAAGTTGAATCTTGGTTTCATCCTCTTTGATTCTTTGTATCCTGCAATACACTTCAATCTGACGAATCTAATTATTTAATCTTTCAACATTTACCTCTCCATTGTACATAGGGAATTCAAACTTAATATCAAGCTTAAGAAAATGAGTTTTACCATGACCCCTTGGGGAATTTGGAGGTACTTGTGAAAGGGTAGTAACAGTAGAAGAAGATGAGACTAAAGATGAAGATGAGGATGATGATGATGGAGGTGAAGGTGGTGGTTTTTCACCATTCTCCCCATTCCCTTTTGGAGGCTTGTCTCCTTTTCCTCCAAGAGGTTTTGATTTTTCTCCATACATTTTGGAATTCCTCTCCTCATACAAAACCTTAACCATCTTAGACATTTCAAATAATGCTTTTATGAAATTCTTCTCATCTTCAAACGTCTCTTCAGGACCTTCTTCATGTGCCATGACTATTGAAGCTTGAGTGTTTGTTCTCCTTGAAATAATTTGAGATCTTGGTTCAACAAATTCTCCTTCTCCTCTTTTGAGGAGTTCAACTTTGTAAGCATTAGAAAAACACTTGCAAACAAATCAAATATTCACAAAAAACTTGTACTCTAAGACCAAAACGTTTTGTTCGTGTATAAACTTGAAGATTTTAAACAATTTGCAACTTAAATTTATATATGTTTTGGGTAGAGGATAAGTTTACTAAACACATACACAAGAAAATTTTAACTAAATTTTATAGCCAAACAAAGACAAATAAGCATATCTGTAACACATAACACAAAGCATGATAAAGGAGTTCACCCCTCTCTTGGGCTACATCTCCTAGTCCAGCTTCCAATGCAGGGACTCGTTCATTAAAAATGCTCAAAAGTGTGTTTGCATGCTTTAAGCAACTCAAATAGCATAAATTATGTCTCCAATGGATGCAGCACTATAAAAAACCCCTATTTTGGTTACTTTTGGCTCTCATTTGGCCAAAAAATGAGAAAGTTATGCTTGTTTCTTCATTTTCCCAAATTCTTCAGCTAACCATCCTCCAATTTGGCCTAAACCTGGCTTGAGTTCCCCAAACGTGAAACCGACGAACTAAACCTAGCACAATTCCCTCTTGGTAGGCGAATTTGTAGAATCATTAAGGGCGCAATTAAGCCCCCAGTCCCGAAATTCCTGGTCGCATGATGACCATATGACCATGAAAAGTGCCGAAATTTAGGGGCTCTGTTTAGCCCTTGTATCCATGCACGCCCTGGTTATATGGTCCCGCATATGACCATGGTTCAGCCCCCTAGGGTTTGGCCACTCTAAACTCCATCGCACCCGTGGTTTTATGGAAAATCAGATGACCTAGGTCTGGCCACCACCTCTTTTGCACTCTTGGTTCTAATGTGGGCATATGACTGTGAAGAGGGCCATGAGGGATGGGCTAGGCCATAGCCAGTGGGCTCCCGCCGAAGATCCTATGGCGTAGGGGTGACCAGGGTCTAGGGCTTAGCCTGACCCCTCCCCCATATGTGCATTTACCAAACTTTATGTACATATTTTTTGTGCAATGTTTAATAAGGAACATGTACAACCCATTAGTGCGGACCTTAGTTACTTAGTACTTGGTCACGAGTTCAAATCCCGGGGGTGCTATTCGGTCTCCATATAAATTTTAATTGGCCATTAGGAGGCCACATGGCAGCTAGGGATTGGCCCATGTGGATCTTCCTAATTGGTCCACCCAAACACAAACATTAACCAATAAAAATCCACCATGCCAGAACCAATCAAACAATGACAAGTGGCAGCCATTCATAGGCCCACCAAAATACACAGTCAACCCAGTCAAATGCCCAATCAATGTATGGACTGCTTACTGGGTGTACCTGCAACTCTTTTCTAAAAAAATTAGTTGTTTCCCAAATCAATCAGAACGGGATTTTGGGAGCATCTGATGTCGAATTTGAGTGAAACAAGTAGCCTTGGATTCAGATCCCCGAGATCTATCCTTTCGTTCAGGTTTCAAGCTATGTTGCACACTTTTAATTTTGAGGATTATTTTGATCCACCGAATCAGGACCCCTACTAGCCATGACAAGCATTTCGTTGAACATATCACAAATATGCATTCTACAGGTCATAACAAAATATATGAGCATAGGGGTCTCATACTTATCTGATAATAGCTAAGAATAATTGATGCTTTATCACATTAGCTACATTATCATCTATTAGGCCATATATTCATTGTACATTCATTTAAAAATCAAAACATGATGAGAGCCATACATCATCATTGTGATAAAACATGCTCCTAATTAGCATATAACCAACATGAATAACAAGGATACATCGACCATAAATGCGTCATATGATGTGTACATTTGCTCATAAAATACCAAGAAGAAATGGTTCTTATTAATGAATGATTAGGCCAACCAGGTTTGGGAATTCCAAGTTGATCCGGATTTAAACAGGAACGCAACAAATTACAGAGATAACCATATACACAAAGATGCAGCGGAAAGAATACTTCATTTCATTAATGGAAAATACTGAAATATGCTTACAACCAGAAATGGAAATAAACCAGCTAGGGCGATGGTAGCTTATCTCTGAGAAGAGATGTGATGGCTACATGCCTCTAAACTGTGTTACAATGAGGCTCGAAAGCCTATTTATTGTTGAGAAACAATGGAAAAACCCTTAACATTCCAAAACCTAACCCTAGGAGATGAAACGCCAAAATGTGGGCCCCGTTTGGGGTAAATTGGTACATCAACTTCCCGGGGTCGTAACTTTGGCATATGATCTCCGTTTGACGCGTACAATAGCTCATTAGAAAGATCTATCTGAGCACTATCATTGTTGGAACGGGCAACATCGGTCCATTCCATGGACCCATGTTGCCCCCGGATTCCCCAAAAAACGTCGTTTAGGGCCTCAAAATAGCTCTGGAAGTTCAGGACCCGAAAAACTGCTAAAAATAGTAAGTTGTGCTACAATTAAGGAAACTGAAAATGCTGAGAAAGACAATGGTGGGGGTCCAGGTGGACTTGGCAGGTGGCCACCAATATCCACCTGGATCATTCCTCCCCCCTTAGGAAGCAATGGTCCCCATTGCGTTGAGCTCCTCCATGAGATGAGGAAACTTCTGCTGAACTTGTTCCCTGGTGAGCCACTTGCCCTGCTGAAGGAGTTGGCCTGCTTTGACAACTCGATACAGTTGGATATTCTGTTGGCGAGTGTTCTTGATCTGTGTGTCCATGATTCGATCAGTTGCAGCTTGTTCCATGCAATCTGGATTTAATTCTGTGGGTTTGAGCTGTTCTGCAATGTCGGATGTGTCTAGCAATGGTGGAAAGTATGGCCGAAGGCGGTCCACATTGAACACTGGGTGCAGGCCAAGGAATGGGGGAATGCTGAGCTCAAATGCATTGTCTCCCATAGCCTTAGTAATGGTGTAAGGACCATATCGAAGTGGTCTCAATTTCCGATAGGCTCCAGTAAGGCGTTCCTTTTGCAAATGCAACCAGACTTTGTCGCCCAGCTGAAACTTGTGTGGCACCCGATGTTGATCATGTCGCTGCTTGTACTTGGCATTTGATTTCTCAAGAATGTCATGGACCTGCTGGCGAATATGTTGGATGCGCTCAATGAAGCTGGTGGCCTTATCTGTTTCGGACTGGACATGAGCTGAATTCATGTGAGTAGCTGCAAGTGGCATGGCCACATCAATGGGGCATAGTGGCTGGAATCCCAAACCCACCTGAAAAGGGCTATGGCCAGTGGAGCTGTGAAGAGCTCGGTTGTAGCTGTGCTGAACATAGGGGAGGCTCTCGTCCCATGTGCGTGGATGCTTTGAGTTATACATGCGCAGAATGTGCACAATCATCCTATTGACAACCTCTGTCTGGCCATCAGTTTGAGGATGGAAGGCTGTGGAATTCGTGAGTTTGGTGTCCAGCATTGACCAGAGACTGGACCAAAATGTGTTGAGAAACCGACTATCCTGATCTGAGATGATCGACTGTGGGATCCCAAAGTGCACCCAAACTCGTTCCAAGAAGAGTTTAGCAGTGGCTTCTGCTGTGATATTCTTCTTAGTGGAAGGAAGGCCTGACATGTAATCCATGGAGATGGATTCCCAAGGTCGACTAGGGGTAGGCAACGGGGTATAGAGGCCTTGCTTCTTAATGGTCGGTTTGGCAATGGCACAGGCAGTACATGATCGGATGTACTTCCCAACATCCTGTCGAAGATTCGGCCAATAGAAATAATTTTGCAGTACTGCCACTGTTTTCTCGACCCCGAAATGCCCAGCAGCCCGACTGTAGTGTGCTTCCCAAATCATCTTGGCGCGCTCGCTTGAAGGAACACAAAGGTGACCGAGGTGGCATAATAGGGCATCCTGGAGGTGAAAATCTGCAACATGCCGACCCTCCAAGAGTGTCTGGTATGTGTGGCCGAATTCTGGGTCACTTTTGTAGAGAAGTGGCCAATCAGAAGTCTCGTGCCCACAAGAGTTGAGCACGGTGGTCAGCGCCATGATCGGTGGTCGACTGAGGCAATCTGCAACATTATTGGTGTTGCCCTTTTTATACTTGATATTCAAGTGAAATTGTTGCAGGTATGTAGACCACTTCTGATGGCGATCATTCTGCAATTTCCCTTGGGTCTGTATGAACTGCAGGGGTCGGTGGTCTGTGTGGATGACCGTTTCCTTCCCCAAAATGTAATGCTTCCATTGTCGACAGGCCTGTACAATGGAATACATCTCTTTATCATAAGTGGGGTACTTCCGGACTGTGTCTGAAAGCGTTTCACTGTGATATGCCACTGGATGTCCATGTTGAGTAAGGACTGCCCCAATAGCATAGTCAGAGGCATATGTCTCGACCTCAAATGGTTGTTGTAAATCTGGTAACGCGAGCACTGGTGTCGTGCAGGGGCGATCCTTCAATTCCCTGAATGCCTTCTGTTGAGATTCAGACCAAGAGAATTTTGCTTTCGCCCCTCCCTTGGTGACTTGACTCAAGGGCCAAGAAATATGAGAAAACCCCAGCACAAACCTGCGGTAGAAGTTGGCAAGACCTAGAAAGTTGCGGAGCTCTGTTAGAGTGGTTGGAGAGGGCCAATCCCGAATGACTTGGACCTTGGCTGGATCGACATGCACCCCCTGTTCATCAATGATGTATCCCAGATACTGAACCTCGGTCATGCCAAAAGTGCATTTCTCCAAATTGGCACATAGCTTGTGTTGCCGCAGTGTTTGGAGAACCTGTCGGATGTGGTGGAGGTGCTCTTCCCAACTCTGGCTGAAGATCAGAATGTCATCCAAGTATACTACTACAAAGGAGTTGGTGAATGGCCGCAAGATGTCATCCATTAGCCTCATAAAGGTTGCAGGAGCATTCGTCAATCCGAAAGGCATGACCAACCATTCGAAGAGGCCCTCCTTGGATTTGAAGGCAGTCTTCCACACATCTGAGGGTTCGATTGGTACCTGGTGATATCCTGACTTCAAATCGATCTTGCTGAAATATTTCGCCCCCTTTAGTTGGTCTAGGAGGTCATCAATCCGCGGGGTCGGGTACCTATTACGGACAGTGATCTTGTTCAGCGCCCGATAGTCAATACAGAGTCTCCACGTCCCATCCTTCTTCTGTACCAACACGATCGGGCTCCCACAGGGCGATGAACTCGGACGGATGTGACCTTTCTGCAGGAGCTCCTGAATCTGCCTCTTGATTTCATTGTTCTCCAGAACGGAGCGCCGATAAATTGGTCCATTGGGTAGCGGCGCACCTGGGGTCAGATCGATGGAGTGCTTGACTTGACAGTGCAGAGGAACCCCTGCCGGGGAGGTGAAGATGTCTTCGTACTCCTCCACAATCTTGTCCATCTGTAGCTGTCGTGCAGAGGGACCCCATTTGGAGGCTGCGGCCACTGTCTTCTTCTTCCCTTGAGGGCGTATCATCAGGAAAACAAATTTCCTGGTTTTGGAAATGATCTTACTGCATTGTTTTGCAGTAATCAAAGAGATGGCGGCAGGTGGTGCTACCTGTGGTATCCTGAACAACTTATTTCCCAATGTAATAATAACAGCACGGGGCCTTGATTCATACACAGCATGTCGCTTCCACAAGTATGGTTGTCCTAGTAATACATCACAAACTTCAAGGGGAGCAATGTCACACAATACCTCATCCGTGAAGGGCTTGATGTTGTATGGAAGGCGACATTGTTGGCTCACGCGAAGATCTCGCCCTTGGTGAAGCCACCCAATGGTGTATGGTTATGGATGTGCTGTGGTCGGTAAACCCAACCGCTTCACGATCTCTGCCGAAATGAGGTTCTTTTGACTCCCGCTATCAACAATGAACTGTATCGGGGAGCCCTTTACCCACATCTGGGAGTGGAAGAGACGCTCCTCCTCCTCTGGATCTTCGGGTTCATTTTTCTGGATCTTTGCGGTAGCAACAGTGGCGCTGGGATCCGCATCAATGATCTGCTTCGCTTTTTCATACCCCTTATCGGGTTCTCTCTCAAAGTCGGAACATGCATCTGATTCTGAAACCTTTAGCTCAGCCACCAGTGACTGCTTGGCCCGACACTCACTTTTGTTGTGAGTGGGGCTCTTATGGAACTCGCACCATTTTCCAGTGTCCTTTCTCGGCTTCGCGGCATTGTTCTTTGCTTGCAGCTTCGGCTGGTTGTCTTGGGTTGTCCCGCCTTGGCTCTGTCCTTTGTTCTGTGGTTTAGGGGCACCTTTCCCCTGCTTTGGATTCGCAGATCCAAAGTCTCGCTTCTTTTGTTTAAACTTCTGCTCGACCTTGACGGCATATCGGTATGCTGCGTCGAGCAAGGGGATGTTTAGGAATTGTATTTCTTCCTGGATGTACTTGTGCAGGCAGCCACGGTATTTGAGTATCAAATGTTGCTCCGAATCCTTGATACCCAACTTTGTGCGAAGGGTATGGAAAAGATTGGTGAACTTCGGCACGTCTTGGTCCCTTCCCTGCCGCAGCGTGGTCCACTTTATGTATTCATCCTCATAGCTTCCGACAGGGTAGTACTGCTCCTTGATGGCATCCCGGAACGAATCCCAGGTGGGTGCGGCTGAAAATAGTGAGCCAGTACTTTCATCCTTCTGCTCGCAGTAGGTTTCCCACCAGTCCTTAACGTGGGGGGCTGCTTTGAGAAGAGCAAAAACAATCTTTTCCTGACTCGAAAATTCATGAACAGAAAAATAACCCTCTAGCAGATTTAACCATTTATCTACGGCATCGGCGTCTATCTGACCCTCGAATATGGGGATTTCAAAATTAACTTGTACCTTAAAGGGTGTGGCGTTTCCAGAGGAGCTGCTGGAAGCCGATGCGCCGCTTCTGGGTAGCCGCTGAAGGATCTGGGCAAAGCTGTCCATCATCGCGTTCCGTTGTCGCTCGAGGGCTTCTTCGAGCAAGATTTTGATGGGATCTCCTGCCCCCTCGTCTTTCTTCTCGTCCGCCATGGGAGGCCATCGGGATTTGCGAGGCTGGTCTTGCAAAGGTTCAAGCAGTTCAAGCCCTAACTCCTTATATCCCGACCTTGTTGGGGACATGCAAATAAAAACAGAGAAAAAGCAGACCGCTCTGATACCACTGATCCGGATTTAAACAGGAACGCAACAAATTACAGAGATAACCATATACACAAAGATGCAGCGGAAAGAATACTTCATTTCATTAATGGAAAATACTGAAATATGCTTACAACCAGAAATGGAAATAAACCAGCTAGGGCGATGGTAGCTTATCTCTGAGAAGAGATGTGATGGCTACATGCCTCTGAACTGTGTTACAATGAGGCTTGAAGGCCTATTTATTGTTGAGAAACAATGGAAAAACCCTTAACATTCCAAAACCTAACCCTAGGAGATGAAACGCCAAACTGTGGGCCCTGTTTGGGGTAAATTGGTACATCAACTTCCCGGGGTCGTAACTTTGGCATATGATCTCCGTTTGACGCGTACAATAGCTCATTAGAAAGATCTATCCGAGCACTATCATTATTGGAACAGACAACGTCGGTCCATTCCATGGACCCATGTTGCCCTCGGATTCCCCAAAAAACGTCATTTAGGGCCTCAAAACGGCTCCGGAAGTTCAGGACCCGAAAAACTGCTAAAAATAGTAAGTTGTGCTACAATTAAGGAAACTGAAAATGCTGAGAAAGACAATGGTGGGGGTCCAGGTGGACTTGGCAGGTGGCCACCAATATCCACCTGGATCACAAGTACCATCCGACCATAAATTGGCTGAACCAAATATTTCATTCATTCAAGCACCCCCGTCACATATTCCAAGCGTGAATGTGGGACTTATGACCAAAATCAATTAGGGCTTCCCGATGCTACACCACCACACCATCAATAATAGAACCAGACTTTACCGCAACAACTAGGCCATAAACAATAAACATATGATACCAAGGTTTACTACAATCCTTACCAATCAGTAGGCTAAAAACAAGCATGGAAGCCACTGAATCTCTCCACCTACACTGTGATGGATTTGTTTGTCCCAACCTCTCAGCTTTACCATCTATCCTGCCATTACCAGTTAAGGGATTTCTAGGCCTATGAGGTCTCCATCCATCTGGGATTTACCGTGTATCCCATCCTGGGATTCCTATGCCCAATCAAGGGTAATCACCACTGATATTTACCATGTGTCTCGCCATTCATCAGTCAAGGTATTCCTAGGCTCAATCAAGGTTTTCACATTCAATATTTACCATGTATCCCATCCTTGGATTCCTATGCCTTGTCAATAATCCTGGGACGACCCCACTCACATTCGAGTCCATTTGGAAATCCAGCTGAAACACATACCAAAGAACCCACCACACCATGGCTATCAAAAATGGAAAGGCTAGGCTGAAAACATTGTCACACCTGGAAAAAGTCATGCCTGTGACAACAAGAGAACTAAGAACACACATGCATAACTTTGCATGCTAAATCTAGCAAGGAAATTTCACATGCAAATCGATACCTACAAATAATCCTAATGTAGTTGCTAGATCCTTCTCTTCCTTGCTTGATCTTTGCTTCCTCTTGCCTTCTATGCTTTTCTTGATCCAATGTTGAAGTTCTCCAAGAAAACTCTAAGTGTCCAAGAGTGTGAGAGAGAGAGAAAATAGAGAGAGCTCCAAAAATCAACTGACAAATTTTGTGAATTGATCCTTAGAAAACTTTTTATTAATGAGGCCTCTATTTTCTTCATTTTCCATTATTTTCCTTCATTTTCCTCCTCACATGTGTGAGCTTTCAACTTCCTTTTCTCCTAATTTCATTTATTTTCATAAATAAAATATCAATTAATGTCATTTTTTCTTTCCAAATCCTTTGCCATTGTGTTTGCCAATTTCCTTAGATAAACCAAATGAACATCCACACTAGGATGTCTTGTCTAACATTCATCTTGGAATAAGTGTCCCGTAACCGTGGTTATTATTTTGCATTTTTTAACTTTTATTATATGGAATTTTTGCCAAGGTTACTATAAAACCCTCCCCCCTTGAGGGAACACCATCCTTGGTGTTCAATGACACCTACAACCAATAAGACTGCTGAAAGCAAAACATACTTCCTATGGAGCTTTATAACTTAGCACGATGCAATATTTACAATGAACAACCTGCTGAGAAGAAAAACAACATGACAACATAACTACATGATAACCATAATGACATAACACTCATACCGCTTATTGGAGCTTTATAACACGACTCATGGTGGTATTTACATTCATATGCATATGCATACACCTACCATTGATTTTTTGGTTCCCTAGCATGAGCATCTTTCTCTTCAATATACACTGCGATTCCAACTGGAATTCTCCTTCTAGCTCCACCTGCAATATAGTCTAGTCAATCACATCATCAACATCTTTAACATTCTTCTTAAGAAATGACACATGGAAAACATCATGGAATTTCATTGTTGGAGGCAGTGCAAGTCGATAGGCTACTAGTCTGATCCTTTCAAGTATGTTTAAAGGTCCACAAAACCAAGGTGCCCGCTTGGAACACGATCCAATCCGCAAGGAGCTCTTCTTCGGCTTGATGCGCAAGTACGCCTTTTCCCCAACCTGAAAATCCTTAAACAACTTGTTCTTATTTGCATAAATTTTCTGTCTATCCTATGCTGCCTTTAGATTCTTCTTTATTACCTGCATTTCCTGTTCCATTTCTGCCAACATATCTGGTCCTATTAATACCCTATTAACTGGATCATCCAATATCATCTGATGGTGCATCACATGCATCCTAAAAATGTCGTCTAATATCTGGTTGACCCTCTCTATCTGTCCATCTATCTATGGTTGATAAGTTGTGTTGAAGGCCAACTCTGTGCCCAAACCAGCAAACAAATCTTTCCAGAATCTAGAAGTGAACTTAGTATCCCTATCTGACACAATCTTCTTTGGAACACCATAAAATCTGACCACATCTTTGATGAAGTCTCTGACTACATCATTGGCTGAATAATTAGACTTCACTGGAATGAAGTGTGTTGCCTTGGTCAACCTGTCTACTACAACCATGATGGAATCATGTTTTCTAGATGTCCTCGGAAAACCTATAATGAAATCCACGGAAATGATCTCCCATTTCCACTATGTAATCAGAATCGGTTGTGATAACCCACCTCGGTGCTTACACTCTAACTTACAATTATCGCTTAGCAGACTAATTTCAAGGACCGTTATCGGCACCATTAAGCCCCCAGTCCCAAAATTCTTGGTCGCATGATGGTCATATGACCATGAAAATCGTCGAAGTTTGGGGGCTTGATCTAGGTGGATATTGGTGGCCACTCGCCAATTCCACTTGGACCCCCACCATTGTTTCTTTTAGTTTTTCAGTTTTCTTAATTGTAGCACAATTTACTATTTGTAGTAGTTTTTCGGGTCCTAAACTTCCGGAGCCGTTTTGAGGCCCTACACGACGTTTTTTGGGAAAATTGGGAGCAACATGGGTCCATGGACCATTGTGCTTATCCCAAAGTTGTATTCCTCGAATAGATATTTCTAGTGAGGTATTGTGCGCGTCAAACAGAGATCGTATGCCAAAGCTACGACCCCAGGAAGTTGATGTACCAATTTACCCAAAACAAGGCCCATAGTTTCGCGCTTCATCTCCTAGGGTTAGGTTTTTGGATGTTTAGGGTTTTCCATTGTTTCTCAACAATAAATAGGCCTTCGAGCCTCATTGTAACACATTTCATAGGCATGTAGCTGCCACATCTCTCCTCGTAGATAAGCTACCATCGCCCGAGCTAGTTTATTTCCATTTCTGTTTGTAAGCATTTTTCAGTATTTTACATTAATGAAATGAAGTATTATTTCTGCTACATCTTTGTATTTATGGTTCTCTGTAATTTTTTGCGTTCCTATTTAACTCTGAATCAGTGGTATCAGAGTTGTCTACTCTTTCTCTGTTTTCTTTGCATGTCCCCAACGAGGTTGGGATAGAAGGAGTTAGGGCTTGAACTAGTCGAACCTTTGTAAGACCAGTCTTGCAAATCCTGACGGCCTCACATGGAATATGAAAAGAAAGAAGAGGGGGCAGGAGATCCTATCAAAATATTGCTCGAAGAGGCCCTCGAGCGACAAAGGAACGCGATGATGGAAAACTTTTCCCAGATCCTTCAGCGACTACCCAGGGGCAACACATCTACTTCCAGCAGCTAATCTGGAAGTGCCACACCCTTTAAGGTACAAGTTAACTTTGACATTCCCATATTTGAGGGTTAGATAGATGCAAATGTTGTAGATAAATGGTTAAATCTGCTAGAATGGTATTTTTTTGTTCATTATTTTTCCGACTGGGAAAATATTACTTTCGCTCTTCTCAAAGTCGCCCCACACATCAAGGACTGGTGGGAAACCTACTGCGAGAAGAAGGATGAAAGTACAGCCTCACTGTTTTTAGACGCACCCACTTGGAATTCATTCCGGAATGACATCAAGGAGCAGTACTACCCTGTCAGAAGCTATGAGGATAAATACATAAAGTGGACCACGCTGTGGCAGGGAAGGGACCAAGACATGTCAGAGTTTACCAATATTTTTCGTACCCTTCACACAAAGTTAGGTATCAAGGATTCTGAGTTGCATTTGGTACTCATATATCGCGGCTACCTACACAGGTAAATCCAGGACGAGATGGAGTTCTTGGACATCTCCTCGCTCGGCACGGCGTACCGATGCGCTGCCAAGATCGAGAAGAAGTTTAAACAGAAGAAGCGAGACCTTGGATCTACAAATCCAAAGCAAGGGGAAGGTAGCCTCAAACCGTTGAACAAAGGACAAAGCCAAGGTGGGGTGGCCCAGGACAACCTGCCAAAGCCACGAGTAAAGAAAAACACCTCGAAGTTGAAGAAGGACACGGGAAAGTGGTGTGAGTTCCATAAGAACTCCACTCACAACACAAGTGAGTGTCGGACCAAGTAGTCACTGGTGGCCGAGCTAAAGTCTTCGGAATCAAATGCATGTTCTGAATCTGAGTCAGAACCCGATAAGGGGAATGAAAAAGGGAAGCAGATTATCGATGCAGAGCCCAACGCCACCATTGCCACCATGAAGATCCAGAAGGAGGAACCCGAAGATCCAGAAGAGGAGGAGCGCCTCTTCCACTCCCAGATACGGTAAAGGGCTCCCCGCTATAGTTCATTATCAACTACGGGAGCCAAAAGAAACTCATTTCAACAAATGTTGTGAAGCGACTGGGCTTACCGACCACAACACATCCACAACCGTACACCATCAGGTGGCTTCACCAAGGACATGATCTTCGCGTGAGCCAGCAGTCTCGCCTTCCATACAACATGAAGCCCTTCATGGATGAGGTATTGTATGACATTGCTCCCCTTGATGTTTGTGATGTATTATTTGGCCAACCATACGTGTGGAAGTGACATGTTGTGTATGAGTCAAGGCCTCATGTTGTTATTGTTACTTTGGGAAATAAGTTGTACAGGATACCGGAGGTAGCACTGCCTACCACCATCCCTTTGGTTACTGCAAAACAATGCGTTAAACTCATTTCCAAAACCAGGAAATTTGTTTCCCTGATGATACGCCCTCAAGGAAAGAAGAAGACGATGGCCACAACCTCCAGACAGAGCCCCTCTGCATGACAACTACAAATGGACAAGGTCATGGATGAGTACAAGGACATCTTCACCTCCCCTGCAGGGGTTCCTCTGCACTGTCAATTCAAGCACTCCATCGATCTGACCCCAGGTGCATCGCTGCCCAATGGACCAATCTATCGGCGCTCCATTTTGGAGAACGATGAAATCAAGAGGCGGATTCAGGAGCTGCTGCAAAAAGGTCACATCCAACCGAGTTCATGGCCCTGTGGGAGCCCGATCGTGTTAGTACAGAAGAAGGATGGGACGTGGAGACTCTGTACTGACTATTGGGCGTTGAACAAGATCACTGTCCGGAAAAGGTACCCGATCCCATGGATTGATGACCTTCTAGACCAACTAAAGGCGGAAAAATATTTCAGCAAGATCGATTTGAAGTTAGGATATCACCAGGTACCAATCGAACCCTCCAATTTGTGGAAGATTGCCTTCAAAGCCAAGGAGGGTCTTTTCGAATGGTTGGTTATGCCTTTTGGGTTCACGAATGCTCCTACAACCTTCATGAGGCTAATGGATGACATTTTGTGGCCATTCACCAACTCATTTGTAGTGGTATACTTGGATGACATCCTGATCTTCAGCCAGAGTTGGGAAGAGCACCCACCACATCCGACAGGTTCTCCGAACATTGCGGCAACACAAGTTATGTGCCAATTTGGAGAAATGCACTTTTGGCATGACCCAAGTTCAGTATCCGGGATACATTATTGATGAACGGGGGGTGCATGTGGATCCAACAAAGATCCAAATCATTTGGGATTGGCCATCTCCAACCACTCTGAGAGAGTTCTGCAACTTTCTGCATCTTCCCAACTTCTACCGTAGGCTCGTGTTGGGATTTTCTCATATCACTTGGACCCTGAGTCAAGTCACCAAGGGAGGAGTGAAAGAAAAATTCTTTTGGTCTAAATCTCAACAGAAGGCATTCACAGAGTTGAAACATTTCCTCTACTCGGCACCAATGCTCACATTACAAGACTTGCAACAACCATTTGAGATCGAGATAGATGCCTCTGACTATCCTACTGGGGCAGTCCTTACTCAACACGGGCATTCAGTGGCATATCACAATGAGACACTTTCAGACATAGTCCGGAAGTATCCCACTTATGAAAAAGAGATGTATTTCATTGTGCAGGCCTGCCGACAATGGAAGCATTACATTTTAGGTAAGGAAACAATCATGCACATAGACCACCGGCCCCTACAGTTCATACAGACCCAAGGGAAGTTGCAAAATGATCGCCATCAGAAGTGGTCCACATACCTGCAATAGTTCCATTTTAATATCAAGTATAGGAAGGGAAACACCAATAATGTTGCAAATTGCCTCAATCGACCACCGATCACGGCGTTAACCATTGTGCTCAACTCTTGTGGGAACGAGACTTTTGATTGGCCACTTCTCTAAAAAAGCAACATGGAATTCGACCACACATACCAGAAACTCTTGGAGGGTCAGCATGTTCCAGATTTTCACCTCCAAGATGCCCTGTTATGGCACCTGGGTCACCTTTGTGTTCCTTCAAGCGAGCGTGCCAAGATGATTTGGGAAGCACACTACAGTCGGGTTACTAGGCATTTCGAGGTTGAGAAAATGATGGAAGTACTGTAGAATTATTTCTATTGCCCGAATCTTCGACAGGATGTCGGGAAGTACATCAAATCCTGCATTGTCTACGCCATTGCCAAACCAACCATCAAGAAGCAAGGCCTCTATACTTTTTTGCTTACCCCTAGTCGACCTTGGGGATCCATCTCCATGGATTACATGTCGAGCCTTCCTTCTAATAAGCATGGAAATGAGTGTGTTTTTGTGGTCGTCAACAGGTTCTTGAAGATGGCCATTATGGCGACCTGCAAGAAAAATATCACAGCAGAAGCCACTACTAAAATATTCTTTGAACAAGTGTGGGTACACTTTGGGATCCCACAGTCTATCATCTCAGATCGGGACAGCAGGTTCCTGAGTACATTTTGCTCCAGTCTCTAGTCGATGCTGGACACCAAACTCACTAAGTCCATAGCCTTCCATCCCCAAACTAATGGCCAGACAAAGGTTGTCAACAGGAGGATCGTACACATTATGCGCATGCACAACTCTAAGAATCCATGCACATGGGACGAGAGCCTCCCCTATGTTTAGCACAACTATAATTGGGCTCTTCACAGCTCGATTAGCCACAACCCTTTTCAGGTGGGCTTGGGATTCCAGCCACTATGTCCCATTGATGTCGCCATGTCGTTTGCGCTACTCAGGCAGATTCGGCTCATGTCCAGTCCGAAACAGATAAGGAAAACAACTTCATTGAGCACATCCAACATATCCTCCAGCAGGTCCACAAGATTCCGGAGAAATCAAATGCCAAGTACAAGCAGCGACATGATCAACATCAAGTGCCACATAAGTTTCAGGTGGGCGACAAAGTCTGGTTGCATTTGCAAAAGGAACGTCTTACTGGAGCCTATCGGAAACTCATACCACTCTGATATGGTCCCTGCACCATTACCAAGGCTGTGGGAGATAGTGCATTTGAGCTCACATGCACCCAATGTTCAATGCGGACCGCCTTCAGCTATACTTTCCACCATTACTAGACACATCCGATATTGTAGAACGGCTCACACCAACATAGTTAAATCCATATTGCATGGAACAAGCTGCAACTGATTGGATAATGGACACGTAGATTAATCACACTTGCTAGCAGAAGATCCAACTGTATCGAGTTGTCAAAGTAGGCCAACTCCTTCACCAGGGACCAAGTTCAGTAGAAGTTTCCTTATCTCATGGAGGAACTCAATGCAATGGGGACCATTGCTTCCTAAGGGGGGAGGAATGATCCAAGTATTGGTTTCCACACGCCAATTGCACTCGGACCCCACCATTGTTTCTTTCAATTTTTCAGTTTCCTT
Organism: Pinus tabuliformis; assembly: GCA_031772625.1. Taxonomy (NCBI): domain Eukaryota; kingdom Viridiplantae; phylum Streptophyta; class Pinopsida; order Pinales; family Pinaceae; genus Pinus; species Pinus tabuliformis. The sequence goes on along the minus strand of CM062805.1, from coordinate 1,375,695,257 downwards.
AATTGTAGCACAGTTTACTATTTTTAGCAGTTTTTTGGGTCCTGAACTTCGGAGCCGTTTTGAGGTCCTAAACGACATTTTTTGGGAAAACTAGGAGAAACATGGGTTTGTGGACCGATGCTACTCATCCCAAAGTTGTAGTCCTCGGATAGATATTTATAATGAGGTATTTTGCGCATCAAACGGAGATTGTATGCCAAAGTTATGACCCCGGGAAGTTGATGTACCAATTTACCCAAAACGGGGCCCATAGTTTGGTGCTTCATCTCCTAGGGTTAGGTTTTTGGACATTTAGGGTTTTCCATTGTTTTTCAACAATAAATAGGCCTTCGAGCCTCATTGTAAGACATTTCAGAGGCATGTAGCCACCACATCTCTCCTTATAGATAAGCTACCATCGCCTGAGCTAATTTGTTTCCATTTATATTTGTTAGCATTTTTCAGCATTTTACATTAATGAAATGAAGTATTATTTCTGCTACATCTCTATATTTATGGTTATCTCTATAATTTGTTGCGTTCTTGTTTAAATCTGGATCAGGGCTCTATCTATCCCTTGTCTCCATGCGCGCCCTGCTTATATGGTCCCGCATATTACCATGGTTCGGCCCCCAAGGGGTTGGCCCCTCAAACCTCCACTATGCCTGCAATTTTATGCAAGGTCATATGACCTGGGGCTGGACCCTCACTCTTTTGCACTCCCGGTTCTGTTGTGGGCATATAACTATGGAGAGGGTCATGAGGGTTGGGATGGGCCCTAGACCTTGGCCCCCCACCCACGGCCCTGTGGCACAAGGGTAGCCAGGGGCTAGGGCTTAGCCCAACCCCTCCCCCATATGCGCATTTACCAAAATTTATCTATTGTTTTTCGTGCAATTTTTAATAAGGAATATGTACAACGCATTGGTGTGGGGCTTGGTTACTTAGTACTTAGTCATGAGTTCGACTCCTGGGGGTGTTGTTCAGCATCCATACAAATTTCAATTGGTAATTAGAAGGCCACATGGAAGTCAGTGATTGGCCCACATAACTCCTCCTAATTGGTCCACCCAAACACAACAATTAACCAATAAAAAATCACCATGCCACAACCAATCAAATGATGACAAGTGGTAGTCATTCATAGGCCCACAAAAATACACAGTCAACCTAGTCAAATGCCTGGTCAGGGTACATACTGCTGACTGGGTGTACCTGCAACTCTTTTTCTAAAAAATTTATTAATTTCCCAAATCGATCAAAACGTGGTTCTGGGAGCATCCAATGTCATATTTGAGTGAACTGAGTTGCATTGGATTCAGATCACCGAGATCTATCTAATCGTTTAGGTTTTGAGCTTTGTCATACACTTTGAATTTTGAGCATTATTTTGATCCACCAAATCAGGACTCCTACTAGCCATGACAATCATTTCGTCGAACATGTCACAAATATGCATTCTACTGGTCATAACAACATATTTGAGCATAGGGGTCTCATACTTATCTGAGAATCGCTAAGAAGCATTGATGCCTTATCAAATTAGCTACATTATCATCTATTAGGCCATATATTCATTGTACATTCATTTAAATATCAAAACATGATGAGAGCCATACATCATCATTGTCATAAAACATGCTCATAACTAGCATATAACCAACATAAATAACAAGGATACATCAACCATAAATGCCTCATATGAACTAGTACATTTGCTCATAAAATACCAAGGAGAAAAAGTTATTATTAATGGATGATTAAGCTAACCAGGTTTGGGACTTCCACGTACCACCTGACCATAGATTGGTTGAACCAAATCTTTCTTTCAACCAAGTGCCCCTGTGCCATATTCCAAGCATGAAAGTGGGATTTATAACCAAAATTAACCAGGGCTTACCTAGGCTACACCACCTCACTCTCAATAATAGAACCAATCTTTACCGCAATCCCCACTAGATCACTAGGCCATAAATAATAAACATACGCTACCATGATTTTCCGCAATCCTCATTGAATCACTAGGGTAAAAACAAGCATGGAAGCCACTAAATCTCTCTGCCTACACTGTTAGGGATTTGTTTGTCCCAACCTCTCGACTTTACCGTGTATCTCGCACTATCGATCAAGGGATCCTAGGCCTACGAGGTCTCCACCCTTTGGGATTTTCATTGTATCCGATCTCGGGATTCCTAGGCCCAATCAAGGGTACTTACCACTAATGTTTACCATGTATCTCACCATTCATTGGTCAAGGGATTCCTAGGCTCAATCAAGGTGTTCATATTCAAGATTTATCGTGTATCACATCCTAGGATTCTTATGCCTTGTTAATAATCCTGAGACGACCCCACTCACCTTCGATTCCATCCAGAAATCTAGCTCAACCACATACCAAAGAACCCACCACACCATGGCTATTCGGAAATGGAAAGGCTATGCTGAAAACATTGCCACACCTAGTAAAACCCATGCCCATGACAATAAGAGAACCAAGAACACACATGCATAACCATGCATGCAAAATCTAGCAAGGAAATCACACATGCAAATCGATACTTGAAAATAATCCTGATGTAGTTGCTAGATCCTGATATTCCTTGCTTGATCTTTGCTTCCTCTTGCCTTCTTTTCTTTTCTTGATCCAATGCTGAAGTGCTCCAAGAAAACTGTAAGTGTCCAAGAGTGTGTGAGAGAGAGAGAATAGAGAGAGAGCTCCAAAACTGAATTGACAAAAGTTTGTGAACTGATCCTTAGAAGCCTTTTTATTAATGAGGCCTCTATTTTCTTCATTTTTGATTATTTTCCATCATTTTACTCCTCACATTTGTGACCTTTCACCTTCCTTTTCTCCTAATTTCCTTTATTTTCACAAATAAAATGTCAATTAATACCATTTTTCCTTTCCAAATCCTTTTCCATTGCATTTTCCAATTTCCTTAGCCATAAAAAACAAAATGAACACACACACTAGGATGCCTTGCCCAACATTTAGTTGGGAATAAATGTCCCATAACCAGGGTTATTATTTTTCATTTTTTAATTTTTATTACATGGAATTTTCACCACGATTATTAGAGAACCCTCCCCCTTGGGGAAAAACCATCCTCGATGTTCAATGATACCGACAACAAACAAGACAACTGAAAGCCAAACATACTGCCAATGGAGATTTATAACTTAGCTCGATGCAATGTTTACAATGAAATCCTTCTGAGAAGAAAATCAACATGACAACATAACTACATGATAACCATAATGACATGACACCCATACCACTTATTGGAGCTTTATAGCACCTCATGGTGGTAATTACATTCATATACATATGCATACACATACCATAAATTTCTTGGTTCCCTAGCATGAGAATATTTCTCTGCAATATACACAGCAGATTCAGCTGGAATTCTCCTTTTCGCTCCACCTACAATATAGACCAGTCAATCACATGATCAACATCTTTAACATACTTCTTAATCAATGACACATGGAAACCATCATGGACTTTCAGTGTTGGAGGCAATTCAAGTCACTAGGCTAGTGGTCTAATCCTTTCAAATATCTTGAAGGGTCCACAAAACTAAGGTGCCAGCTTGGCACATGATCCAATCTGCAATCTTATTTCTTGCTATCTTAAGCTTGTTCAAAAGTAAGTATAACTCTTTTTCTTACCTTTTTCCATTGGCAAGATGAATTCACATGCAAGTTCTCTTCATCTAGGGTTTAGAAATTTTCATGCTGCAAGCTAGTGTAATTGATGGTTTGGTTAGTTTTGATATTGAAAACATGTAAATCTTTCGCCTCACACCTCTATACATGTTTAAAACACCCTTTGATTCACTAAATAACCTATCAATCCTCATATTGCCTCACGTTTACCTAAACCCTAGCTCATACCTAGCATTTTGAGCAGATTTCATATCAGCTCTATTTTTCAATTTCTCCTAAGCCTTTCTTTCCCTCATTTCACTACATTTAAGCTTCATAAGTTGCTTGCAGCCCCTATTCATCTACTAAAATTTCTCTACCGTCATTTCCTTTCCTCAAACCCCTCATTTCATCTTTTCACTCATTCCTCGCTATTTTTCCATTTTCCTATTATTTAGGGTTTCTACCATCATGGAGGGAGATTCTTCACCATTAGAGAGGAAAAAACACCATAAAGGAGGCAAAATCCTCAGATATGAGCCTACCAACTACAATGAAATCAACTCATCACCTTTCATCAAATAGTGCTTTGAAGATGTAAATTGTCTAGAGTTTTGTAAAAGGGTATGTGAAGTAGGTTACCATGAAAAATAACTGACTAGATTGCAACTCATCTAAATGGGGAAATGGCCATCATAGCAAGGGTTGAGTTTACATTTTCAGTGGCTGCCATTTCACTTGCTACAGGGATACCTGATCATGGAGAATAATGGTTTAAAGGTATGAATTTGGACCTTGAAAATTACAGGTCTTTCTTGAAATCACCTTATAGAGAGACCCATACACACATCCCATTTAGGTACCTGTTGGAGAAGTATGCACCATTAATGAAGGTTGTAATTAAGTTTTTCACCTGTGAGGTAAGGTTTTCTAGATTGTATGCATATCACATCCGGCTTCTAATGCACTTCATAACTCAAAAACCTCTCAACATGTGTAATTATCTATGTAGAATCCTTGTTAAAATGTTTGAGAAGGTACAACTAAAAGACAAAGAACACTACCCTAGTCTTTTTCATCATAGCTTGATAAAGATTGTAGTTCTCCATCAGCTAGCAGAGAAGAACATGACATGGGATTCATTCATAGAAACAACTTTGCAATGGCGTGAAGCTTTTGTTTCAGTTCAACATCAAAACGTACCAACACCACAGATGGAGGTAGGATCATCAAGCAAGCCAGTGGAGGTTCATAAGGCACCTAGACTTGAGGTGACTAAAATGTATCAAAGAGGAAAAAGGCTTGTGTTTACTTCTCAGGTTGAGAAAAGGGCCAAGCCTTATACATCAGCAAAATAGGGACCACATGTACAGGATGAGGACTTAATTAAGCATGAATTTGAATTGGTGGAATTGGAAACAACAAATGAGCCTTCAAACATGTAACAAATTATCAAAGAGAAGGATTCTTAGATCAAATAACTCATGAACAACATGGCAAGAGAAAGGTTTGTTATCTCATTCCTTGAACAAGAAAATAGTCAGCTTAACGCTAGACAACTCATCATGGAGAAAGAGCAATCGAAGATGTTGCAGCAAGGTGGCAAAGGAAAAGTAGTGTTGTAGCCTAGTGAATATGAGGAAACTGAAAAACAAGTCAGGAAAAAGAGGCCAAGGGCCAAGGGACTCAAAAAGGCATTGAAGGAGGAGAAAGGACACAATTTGCTAGATGTAGACCTAGACATGGAGGATAAAATTTCCTTGGTGATCAATGAGGATAGAGAGTATTGGCTAGATAAGGTTAATGATCACTTAGAAAAGTTTCTTGACAGAGCCAACAAAGATAACCAACTATTAAGGCACATGGCACATCATTATCAAACCAGAAATATGATATGTAACAACAAGCTCAAGCAGTTGAAAAACAAGCTAAAGGAAACCCTAAAGGACAAAAATGAGAGGGACAACTTGGAGATGCTTGCTTAAGCATTCATGAGGGCTTGACATACATAATTTTGGATCTCATGACCAATTTTGAAGGATTTATAAGCATTTTTGGGTTTTTGACTATTTTGGTGCCAAATTCAGAAAATGAGCTAGTCACAGAAGTGCAGCGCCTTGGCATTGCGCTTTTTCCTCAGGCCTCCAAATGACAAATGGCTTGCATTTTTGGAAATCTCATGGCCTCCTATCAAAACCCATTTCATCGGATTTCTTAGAGGGGGATCAAATTTTGAGAAAAAGGAGAAAAAGGGGTCAAAAATCATCATTATGCCACTCTTTTTGACAGGCATTGCGCTTCTGGAGACACCTTGGAAGAATGCATTTTTGAAGGCCTTCCTGTTGAGCCCCACAACTACCCCTCTTCTACATACTTTCCTAGACCTTTTCTCTTCCATTTTTCCCACATCAGTGCCTCATAAGCTATCAAAGATTATTACATATTGATTCTAGGAGTGCATTTAAGTAGTTTTCTAACTATATCCTTGTGTGTGCTATTTGATTTAGATTTTGTTCATCAGATATGGAATGTAGCCACTTTCCGCAGCTGACTCGCAATTTCGCAGCTACTTTCATTGTTTTGTAGGTTACAGGTGTCGGCAGGTGAAACGAGGCACATGGGCAGCTTAGAAATGATCTCCACATGGACAAGGTCCTATCTGTTCAGTTGAATTCGTGAAGAAAGGCATTGGTCAAAGGACGGTCACACAAGGCGTCCTACATCAAATAGGTCTCTATTTCAGCACGTGAAAAGTCCGAGACCGTTCCTAGATTCGTGGATCCCTCTTGACAGTTGTAGGTCGTCTCCATGACACAAATCCAACATCCACCTTTTGTAGATTGAATGTTTATGGCAACCAAGAGGCTGAACTTATGGGTTCTGTCCTGTTTACATGTCCTATGCTGAAGATTTCTCTTAGAAAAACAATTATCTATTTTCCTATATAAATAAAGTGTTTTGCAACGCAAGTAGCTAGTTCAGATATTAGGATTGACGTTGTTGTTTTAGCTTTTGTTGTGATGTTGTAATGAGAAAACATACTTTCTGTTTTGCAATATAAAAACTATGTTTTCTTATGACTGTGTAAAGCGTGGTTCTAAGCTGACAGCGTGTTAACCAAAGGTTGTATTGAGGGCCCCTACTGGTTGAGGTTATGATTTTCATTTTTGTAAAGTTTTTATGCATCTTTTCTCTTATTTCCATTGTATATTTCTCATAATTTGTTTATGGTGTTAATCGTTTTATTCTTGTACATGATTTTGTAGCATTGCATACTTTTTCACTAACACTGATCAGTGTGTTTCAGGATAGGTTATGCTCGAGCTTTTTCATGTAATTTTTGCATCAAGTAGTGATATGAGATTTGCTTCTCTGCTGAACTTTTTAAGCTTTTCAATTTCAGTTGTTATGCTTTGATTTCAATAAGATTTGTTTGTTGTTATTAGCTAGTTTAGATATCAAGTTCTTCATGTTATTTGACGTTATCTCCGCTGCCATGGCTTAACCTGAGAAGTTAATTGGTGAGATATTAGATTATAAGTGAAGTAATTTGATTTTTCTTTCATTAATCTGCAAGTAGGTAGTTTAGATATCAAGTTCTTCATGTTATTCGACGTTATCTCCAGTGCCATGGCTTAACCCGAGAAGTTAATTGGCTAGCTATTGGATTATAAGTGAAGTAATTTCATTTTTCTTTCATTAATCTGCAAATAGGTAATTTAGATATCAATTCTTCATGTTATTTGACATTATCTCCAGTGCCATGGCTTAACCCGAGAAGTTAATTGGCGAGCTATCGGATTATAAGTGAAGTAAATTGATTTTGCTTTCATTGGTCTGCAATTTTTTGTTTTGAGTGCAATAGTTTGGATTTTATTTCTGTAATTAGATGGGCAGTAGAGACAATGACCTCATGATCAGTATTTCATCTTTTGTTTGATTTAAATAGCTGCATATTTACATTCATGTTCAAGCACTGGTTTTATCAATAGCACGTCTGGAGATCTTTTGAAGAGCTAAGTTCTGGAAATTCTCATAAGAGACATAATCCTTGTCTTAAATCTACATCCATACATGCCCTCTAAAAGTATTCTTAAAACTCGAGAATAGGATTTCCATTTGCATTAGACACCTTAGGAGACCAACAAGGAAAAAACCCCAAAAACAAGATAAAAATTGAAAACAATAAAAGTAAGAAAGAGGTTGTCTTGCACATACAGTGCACCACACTTCATCAGTTTACGACTCCTGGATTGATAATTAATGTAGCAATTTAGGACATACTAAATTGACTAAAATTTTTGGCGCCATTGCTGGGGAAGTGTAACTAGGTAGTCGATCTCTTACATTAAAAAAAGGGGAAAAATTGATAATTTCTTGAAGTATGCTCTCCTCTTGCACCTAGTGTGATCTGGAGGATCAGAAAAGAGAGTTATTAGTTCAATAATTTCTTGAGTATGCTCTCTTCTTGCACCTAGTGTGACCTAGAATATCAGAAAAAGGATTATTAGCCCAACTGAAAAATCCTTAAAAAATAAAAATAAAAATTACATGCATAGAGCAAGAGATTCTATGGGAAGGTTTCTAGCTAGGGGCAAAAGTTTGATTTTTACAACTCCAACTACCTCAAGGATTAGACAAGATAGACCTCCATCCCATGCTCATACTCCCAGCCTTAGGATTCCTGGAATTCAAGGGGCAGCAACTAATTAGAAGATTCTCCCGCACTATCTACTAAATCTGATCTAGGAGAAGAACCCTTCTACACTTCTATAGGGGAACATATTGTAGTAAAAGAAGTAGAATCACCTAGAGAAGAAGGAAAGGAAGAGACTCTTTCTCATCAGCCATTAATAGAAGAACCAGAAGACCTTGAGGAAACTATCATGGCAGAAGAAGTGTTAGATGGAGAATATTCTCTATTTGGAGGAGGGGGTGGAGGTAGAGGTAGAGGAAATAATGGAGGTGGTGGTAGAGGAAACAATGAAGGTAATAATGGAGGAGGTAGAGGTAATAGGGCAGGAGATAACTCATTTGGATTCCCTATAGTCGATGAGGAAACCCATAAAACAATGAAAAACATTTCACCATCTGTCCTCCCAAATGTTTATGGGTTGCGAAGTGAGGATCTTGAAACATTTCTATTTGAGTTTGAAGTCTTGTGCCGAACCTATGACTATATGGAAGACTCTCAAAAACTCAAACTATTTCCTTCAACATTGAAAGGGGCTGCTCTGAAATGGTTCATGGGATTAGTCACTCAATCTATTAGGACTTGGAATGATATGAAGCAAACATTTTTGGATAGATATCTAGATTATTGTATGCCCACTAATCATAAGGATGAGGTATTCAAAATGATGCAAAAAGAAGATGAGAACTTGGAGCCTTTGCTTGAAAGATTTCAATATAACTTAAAGAGAGCAAAAATGAGCAATTTAGACGAGGAAAATTTGAAAGCCCTTCTTTTAAAAGACATTAGAGATGAATGGATAGATATTTTAAACATGATGGGGAAGGGAGACATTTCTCAACTTCCACTACATGACATAGCAGAACTATGTGTCCATCTCTCAAGGGGAAAATCTAAAACTGGAAAAGGGCCTAGAGATCCTTGTCTTATTAGAGCAAATAAATCTGTAACTGGATCAGTAAGTAGGGCAGAGATTGGCAATATGCTTGATGCGTTCAAAACTGACATTCTAGGGAGCCTTAGTGAATAACTAGAGACCCTTAAAATTAAAAACAAGCAGAAAACAGAAGTTGATGCCTTAGCCATCTTTTGCCAAAAATGTAGAAAGAAACATGCTCTAAGGGAATCTCCCTTGGATGCAAAAGTTGTAGAAACATGTATGATTTTCTCATAAAGTCATGAGACCAAGGATTGTCCTTCAATTCCTGGGTTCAAAGTTGTCTTTCAGGAAGATCCAAATTCAGTAGAATCCCTTTGTTTTGTTTCAAGAAGACCTTGGCAAGGGAAATAAAATCAAGGATTTAAAAATCCTATGAATTTTCAGCTCCCACCAAATTGGAATTCTTTGCAACAACCTTAGCCCCAACCTCAAAATTTGTATCAATCATGGGCACAAGGGGTACAAAATCCTTATGGGAGATTTGCTAAATTTTATCAATATCCTCCATCTTTTCAAAATCAACAACAAAATCCACAACTTCAAAATCAAAACCCACAACTTTCATTGCCATTTCCACAACAACAACCATCTCAACAAAATCAAAATTCTCAACTCTTGCTTCCATTTCAACAAAATCCAAATCAACTACCAGCCCAGCCATTACCAAATCCCAACAACAAAAACCCTCAAAATGCTTACATGGTAGAAGGACAGCAATTTCCTACCTATATGATTGTTCCTCTTAATGATGTTCAACTTAGATCTGGTAGAATTTTAGAAAAGGAAAAACCTTCTATAGATGTTCAAGAGCAAGATGCCTCTAAGGAGGATTCTCTAAAAGACAATAAAGGTTCTGAGGAAGCATCCCTTCAAAAACCAACCATTCAAAAAGAAAAATAAAAAGAGTCAACCCCCACAACTCCTATAGTTAAGAAACCTGCATCTATATCCCCACCTCCTTTTCCTTAAAGATTACAAATTGACAAAGGGGTGGAAAATCAAATCTTGTTGCCTGACTATGATTTCTTAGATGAATTAAAGAATGTCTATATCAAGATTCCCTTGCTACAAGCCATTAGAGAGATTCCTATCTTAGCAAAAACAATAAAGGAGCTGAGTTTCAAAAGACCAGGTAGGAAACCAAGAGACACAAAAAGAATCCACCTGGTAGGAAAAATAGCAGACATCATGATGGGAAATATTACCATGCAGAAATATGTGGATCTAGGTAGTCCAATTGTTAAGACACACATAAATGGGATGGAAATTCCAAATACATTGATTGACTTAGGGGCTATTATAAACATTATGAGTAGACAGAATATGGAACAACTTAAACTTCCTAATCTTCTTTTTACACCTACCTTACTGCAACTCGCAGATAGATCAGTAATCAAACAAGATGGTGTATTAGAAGATATTTCGGTCTCCTTAGATTCTTGGGAATATCCAGTAGATTTCATGATTTTGACTCCCAAGAGTAATCTAGGAGGGCACCCACTCATCTTAGGAAGATGTTGGCTAGCCACAGCTGATGCTTTCATTAGTTGTAGATCTGGGGATATGTACATTTATGATGGTAGTTCAACAAAGAAATTCAATTTGTATCCTCCAGCAAAAGCAATTATAGAAGTAGGAGACAATGAATGGGTAGATGATGAAGATACTATACAACCTGTCTTTACTATATCTGAAGTTAGTGAAGATAGTCAAATTTTAAACACATTAGAAAATTTTGAAACATCTTCAGAATATGACCACACACAATTTCAGTTAGATTCTGATATTGAATATTTTTCATCAAGGCAAATGTTTCTCTACTCTATGGAAGAGTTTGGTAGTTCTGTAGTTGAAAATTTTCCAGGAAAAACATTGAATATCAACAAAAATTTGGAAAAGTTACAACAGGAAGAGTTAACCAGAATCTTGCAAAAACATTTTGCTGCATTTGCATGGGAGTATACTGATATGAAAGGTATTGACCCTAAGACTTGCATCCATAATATCTATATTGAGGAAAATGGTAGACCAATCAGACAACCTCAGAGAAGGATGAATCCAAATCTTAGGGAGATTGTGAAAAAAGAGCTCCAAAAACTAGTCAATGTAAACTTCATTTACCCAATTTCAAATAGCCGATGGGTTTCTCCCTTGGTTATAGTACCCAAAATAATGGTAAATGGAGGGTGTGCATTGATTACAGGTAATTGAATAAAGCAACTTTGAAGGATCACTTTCCTTTGCCCTTTATCGAACAAGTATTAGATACATTAGCAGACAAAAAGTACTTTTCATTTCGGGATGGTTTAAGTGGTTATAATCAAATTCAGGTAGCACCTGAAGATCAGGATAAAACCACATTTACCTGTCCATGGGGAACTTTTGCTTACCAAGTACTTCCTTTTGGATTATGTAATGCACCCGCAACATTCCAAAGAGCAAGACTAGGAATTTTTTTTGATCTAATCCATGATTGTGTAGAGGTATATATGGATGATTTTACAGTTTATGGTAATACATTTGAAGAGGCATTAGAAAATTTGGAAAAAGTCCTTATAAGATGTAAAGAAACAAACCTTTCATTAAGCCATGAAAAATGCTTTATGATGTTTACTGAAGGTATTTTTTTAGGACATCATATTTCAGGGGATGGGATTAAAGTTGATAAATCAAACTTGGTTGAAGTCATCTCCAAGTTACCTATTCCAAATTGTCAAAAAGATGTTAGAAGTTTTTTGGGATTTACTGGATATTATATAAGATTTATAAAAAACTTTACCAAAATAGCATCTCCACTCTTTAAACTACTTACAAAAGACTGTGAATTCAAATGGAGTCCTGATTGCCAATCAGCATTTGAAGCTTTGAAAGCAAGAATATCTGAAGCGCCTATCTTGAGAGGACAAAAGTGGAAACTTCCTTTCCATATTTCTACAGATGCTTCAGATACAGCTCTAAGCGTTGTTTTGAGAAAAAAAGACTTAGTTCTTTATGCCATTTACTATACCAATAAAATTTAACTCCCACTGAGTTGAATTATATTGTGATTGAAAAAGAGTTCTTAGTTGTTGTTCATGCAATCAATAAGTTCAGACATTATATAATAGGCTATGAAACTTTTATTCATACTGATCATTCTACAATTAGATATCTAATGAACAAACCCGTTACTAATGGCATAGTTACAAGGTGGCTCCTACTTTTACAAGAATTCAATATTACTATGTTAGACGGGCCAGGGAAACAAAACACAGTAGCTGATTTCTTGTCTAGAATTCAAAATATCAAAGAAGATTCTCCTGTAGAGGATAAGTTTCCTGATGAATACTTATTTGCAGTAACTACTAAGACTCCTTGGTATGCAAATATGGCTAACTATTTGGTTACAGGGAAACTACCTCCACATTTATTTCCTAGTGAAAGAAGAAATATTATTCAGGAGAGTTCAAGATATTCATGGATTTCTAACGAATTGTTTAAAACAGGGCCATATCTTGTGATCAGAAGATGTGTCAGGGAAGATGAAATGCCTGATATTCTCAAGGCATTTCATGATGAACCGTGCGGTGGGCACTTTGCTGACAAAAGGACAGCCTATAAATTCATTTCTTTGGGATATTATTGGCTATCCCTCTTCAAATATGCAAAACAATATGTCAAAAGGTGTGACAGCTGCCAAAGAATAGGGAAACCTACCCCCTCAAATGAGATGCCATTACAACCACAGGTACTCATCAAACCCTTTGAAAAATGGGCTTTAGACTTTATTGGACCTATTAATCCACCATCTAAACAAAAAAAGTATATATTGGTATGTACTGATTATGTCACTAAATGAGTAGAAGCCAAAGCATTATTTTATGCTACTGAAAATTCAGTTGTTAGTATTCTTTATGAGGATATTTTTACTCGCTTTGGTGTTCCAAGAGAATTGTGACAGACCAGGGACGTTAATTCACATCCAAACTGGTGGAGAAGTTGATGGAAGAGTACAAGGTCAAGCATAGAAAATCCACTCCTTACCATCCACAAGCAAATGGTCAAGTGGAGTCCACAAACAAAGTAATTGAAGGCATCATTACCAAAATTGTTCATCTACACAGAAGAGATTGGGCAGAGAGGCTTCCTGAAGCCTTATGGGCCTACAGAACCACATGGAGGAACACAACAGGACATTCTCCCTATGAACTTGTTTATGGGAAGGAAGTTCTGCTCCCCATTAAGTTCCAAGTTAAGACCTTCAAGATGGAATTTTAATTGGGAATGGATCTATCAGAAGCCCAAAAGCATAGAATGGAGCAGTTGAATGAACTAGATGAGATCATAAGAGAAGCAATCCTAAGAACTGATCTAGTTCAATATCAAAGAGCTAAGTGGCATGATAAATACATCAAGGAGAAAAAGTTTCAAGAAGGAGATTGGGCATTGCTATTTCATTCCAAATTCAAAGATTTCAAAGGTAAATTTCAGACTCATTGGATTGGGCCATATGAGAATGAATTTTTTTTTAGCAATGGGGCGGTAAGAATCAAAACCATTGATGAGTATCAAACTCCTCTCATTTTGAATGGTCACAGATTGAAGATCTATCATAAGCCACTCTCAAAGGAGGAATTTCTCAAAATCTTTCAAGATAATTCTGCAATAAGGCTGGTGAAGAAGAATCCTTCTTCTCCACCAGCCTAGTCTTTGTTCTTTTCATTGTTATCTAAAAAAAAAAATGTATAAGCCTAAAAACCAATCACTGATTCGCAGTCTTATACAGAAAATACAGGGCGAAAATCATAAACTTCTGACGCCCTTTTTTTCCCAAAAAAATCTCTCTCACTTCACTCATAGTTGTTTCATTTCATGTCATTTCACTTCATTTCATTTCATTCCATTTCGCCATCACATTCCACCAATAAAATTCTTTTCATGTTCAGTTTTCCATATATCATTCATTCAGTCATCATTCATTTCCATCCATCTCCATTCACTTCGCCAAGTCATATCTATTCACTATGTCAGTATCCGTAGCCGAATTCTGATTCCGCAGCTGAAAACTGATTCCGCAACTGATTGTTGATTCCGCAGCTAATACTTTGTTACTCTACAACGACAGTCATATGTTAGAAAAGTAATGATGAAAACCAGATGCATGTATGCAAGAGGAAGATATTTTGAAGAATGTCATACCTAAAAGCACCTACAAGAGGCAGCCAATCAAAAGTTAGCAAACGGAAGTGGTAAGATTCTAAGATATGTGCAAAATCAATTTCAAATAGCATTTTAAAACACATAATCTGTATAGTTGTAAAATCACAAGCTCCATCATGTGTAATGATTCGAATTGATAGCTTCCTTAACTCCTCCATGACCTTTGCATAACTCCACCACGATCTCCGCATCAAATTCCAACGGCCTCATAATCCTCTTCCGAATCTAACTCATACTCAGTTGTACGTCCACATTACACCTGTTAAACCAATTAATCATGAAGACGTAAGCCAATTGACCATGTCTCTCCTCTGATGCACCACTTCACAGTCATTTTATGAATTTGATAACGTCCACTCCGCAACCTTTTATTTCAAAATTCTGCCAGCCTCACTCTGTTTCCATACTCTCACACCGAGTTTACGATTGCCAGTTCAGGGTTTGTTTATATAGGCCTATACTCCGTGAACTTGTTTTCATTGCATGCTCCGTATTCTTCTCGTTTTGTAACCATTGGTTTTCTCCACAATCCTCCTCCATCTTCCGCTCATACAACCGTTCTGCCTCCGTGAAACCATCACTTACAGAGGTATTTTCGAAGCAAGAGGAAGGAATGGGCCTTCTGGTAAGAACAGAGCCGGATGGGGCTAAGTTCATGGAGGGTTATCCACAGTTAAAGAGCACGTTAAGAAAAGCAAGGTGGCTGTAGTTTATCCAGAAATTCAGGGGTCATAATAAAGAAGTCACGAAGACATTTGCAAGGTCCTTCAATGGCATGGAAGTTGAGATTGGGGATATCAAATTCTCGGTAACAGAGGCATCCATTGCAGCAGCAACGGAGCTCCCACAGGAAGGAGAACGATGGTTCAAAAACAAAGACTTCGATGAGAGGGCCTGGAGGATCATTTTGCGTAACCCAGGTATGGATATAACTGTTTTTAAACCTGGAATTCATGTTTCAACCCTAAAGGAAAAATGGAATAGTTTGTTGTTGATAATTCAGAAGTTCATTACGTGTGAAGGAAGGTATGGGTCTATGTACATGTACCATATAAGGTTATTAATGAATTTTCTGGAGAATCAAACCATCAATCTGCCTTATTTCTTGTTGAGTAGCTTGAAAAAGATGTCTACCATTGTACAAAAGAATCTGGATGATGTAGAGTGTCATCTTTATCATCACGACCTTGTTAAAATTCTGATTGAAAAATAATTGAAGGGAAGAAAGGACACATGGGAACAACTCCTGATTAGAAATTTCTTTCAAGACCCACCTGAAACACCTGAAAGTAGCTCAACAAGAAAAAGTAGGAGAAGAAAAACAAGTGTAAACATTCAAGATACTCCTACTAGTATAACTAAAGAAACCAGTAAGGAAGAAATGTTGTCTGAAACTTTGACTGAGGTTAGAAAACAAGCAAAACAGAAAGGGAAAAGAAATATTGAAGACATTTATCAGACCCCAGAACCTTCTTCAGAAGAAGACCAGATACTTTCTGAAAGGCTAATTCATCTTAAAGAACAGTCAGTTAAGGCAAAAGAAAAAGGAAAGGAGAAACAAAGTGTAGAAAAGGGAGATACCAGCTCACAAAATTTAAGAAGGAGCTCAAGACTTAAAGGCAAATTGAAGAAAGTGAAAATCAAAGGGGCTCACTTCATAGACTTAGGAGGGGAAACACCAAAACAGTCACCAGAAATCACTCCTCCTGACCATAGCCCACAGCATTTTCCTTTTCCTCAACCAGATTTTGAAATCAGTCTAAGAAAGGCCACACCAGAAATAGATCCAACTCAGCAACAAATGTATGATTTTATTGAATCATTGGAAAAGACTGCAACAGAATAGGGCACTTCATCTAATCAGCCTGATACAATTCAGGAAGTTTTGATCCAATCATTAAGACAAGAAGTTTTTGAACTAGAAGTCCTGAATAGACATATCAAAAGAGAAAATGAAACATTGAAAGAACAGAACAGGTTGGACAAAATCATCTATGACAATACCATGCTGCATTTAGGATTGTGGCATAAGAAAAATAGGAAATTGAAAAGGAAGAACAGGAGGTTGAGAAGAGCCCTCATCAACCTCAAATATAGGTGCCTAATGATGAAGCCCAGGATGACAATGACACCAAGGAAGACGAAGAGAAGGCTAGATGTATTAGCAAAAGTCCCAGAGCAGATGAATTGAAGGAAGGATAGTCACAGTTTTGGTTGCATGAGGACATGCAACATATTCACAGTGGGGGTATGTTGAGCCCCAAAACTACCTCTTTTCTACATACTTTCGTAGACCTTTTCTCTTCCATTTTTCCCACATCAGTGCGTCATAAGCTATCAAAGAATGTTACATATTGATTCTAGGAGTGCATTTAAGTGGTTTTCTAACTATATCCTTGTGTGTGCTATTTGGATTTAGATTTTGTTCATTAGCTACGGAATGTAGCCACTTTCCATAGCTGACTCGCAATTCCGAAACTACTTTCATTGTTCTGTAGGTTAAAGGTGTCGGCAGGTGAAATGAGGCACATGGGTAGCTCAGAAATGATCTCCACATGGACAAGGTCCTATCTGTTCAGCCGAATTCGTGAAGAAAGGCATTGTTCAAAGGAAGGTCAAACAAGGAGTCCTACATCAAATAGGTCTCTGTTTCAGCACGTGAAAAGTCCAAGACCGTTCCTAGATTTGTGGATCCCTCTTGACAGTTGCAGGCCGTCTCCATGACGCAAATCCAACATCCACCTTTTGTAGATTGAATGTTTATGGCAACCAAGAGGCTAAACTTACGGGTTCTGTCATGTTTACGTGTCCTCTGCTCAAGATTTATCTCAGAAAAACGATTATCTATTTTCCTATATAAATAAAGCGTTTTGCAACACAAGTAGCTCGTTCAGATATTAGGATTGATGTTGTTGTTTTAGCTTTCGTTGTGCTATTTTAATGAGAAGACATAATCTCTATTTTGCAATATAAAAACTCTATTTTCTAATGACTATGTAAAGCGTGGTTCTGAGCTGACAGCGTGTTAACCAAAGGTTGTGCAGAGGGCCCCTGCTGGCTAAGGTTTTTCTTTTCGTTTTTGTAAAGTTTTTATGCATCTTTTCTTTTATTTCCATTGTATATTTCTCATAATTTGTTTATGGTGTTAATCTTTTTATTCCTGTACATAATTTTGCAGCATTGCATACTTTTTCACTAACACTGATCAGTGTGTTTCAGGATAGGTTATGCTCGAGCTTTTTCATATAATTTTTGCATCAAGTAGTGATATGAGATTTGCTTCTCTGCTGAACTTTTTAAGCTTTTCAATTTCAGTTGTTATGCTTTGATTTTAGTAAGATTTGTCTGCTGCTATTAGCTAGTTTAGATATTAAGTTCTTCATGTTATTTGACGTTATCTCTGGTGCCATGGCTTAACTCGAGAAGTTAATTGGCGAGCTATCGAATTATAAGTGAAGTAATTTGATTTTGCTTTCATTAATATGCAAGTAGATAGTGTTAGTGTTTGAATTTGGCCTCAGGCTGAAAAAGACAAAATCCAAGGCAACATCAAACCACTTAGCCTCGTAGCTAGCCCTACGGGGACAGGAGAGGGCTCTCTCCGGGTCTATCTCGGCAAAAGGTCTTCAAAGGGCTGAGATGACCAATAAAGAACACTGATTTTAGGCTAGTAAACTAATGGGGAAAGTTTGATTTTGAATTTTTAGGGTTTTGTTGGAAAACTGAGCACGGCAATTTTGGGTGCGGGGATGAGACACAGTTTTTGCAGAGGTCTTTTTGGGGCAAGGTAGGAGATTGTTTTGATGCCTTTGAAATAAATGAATGGATAGATATGACCGCTGAGGAGCTAAGGAGAGCAAGAAACCATCGAGAGTTCTCCTTAAACAGATGAAAACATAGATATTAAGCAAACTTAAAGGCAGAGCATAGAAACCATGAATTCTACCTTAACACTTCATTCACTTAATTTGTAGAAGAGAATAGTAAGAAAATAATACACATAACAAACTTACAAGTACATGAGAGAAACACACCATCAACACAAATAACCACAGGAATCCCAAATAGTGCTGCAAAACCCTGGTCTTTCCTTTGCCAAAATTGCAGAGATACAATGTGTAATACAGTCTAAGCTTATCCCCCAAGAGTCCAACCTCTCCAACCCCTGAAAATGATTGAGAAAATACATAATATAGACCATGCCAACCCATTTCCTAGCCTCTAGGGGTCGAGCTCATCATCCTAGGAGCTGTTTCAACCAATTCTAAACAAAGCACTATAATCTAGGCAGTCAAAACAACTTGCCTCTATAAGCTAGGAAACCAATTCATTCATTAAATGTTTGTTATTTTATGAATGAATCATCTAGAATAGGTAAATAAGTGTCATGTCAACATAAAATTACATCAATTACATCAATGAGGGTGAAAAATCCCATCACAAGTCAAAACTGGTCAAAGCTGGGCGAATTCCTGAGCTGGAAGGTGCAAAACTGGCAAATTTCCCTGACGCGTAGCGCGCCAAATCTCTACGCATAGCGCGCCTTTCAGCCCACTTTTTGGGCATTTCCCGGCATCCAAATTGAGCTCAGGTGGGATTGTTGGAAAGGTCTAGATGTCTACTTCCCAACCCAAGTGGAATTTTTCAATTTGGTGCCCATTTGCCCCTCCAAAAATCAAATCTCCCAAGACTGCTTCCTGTGTGTCCAAAAAGGGGCAGTGAGGTCATTTTTTGCATGTTTTTTGACCTTTTGGGGGCCCAAAACTTGATGAAATGTCTTGGCAGTGGCTGATCAAGTGTAATTTGTCATGAAAAATCCAAAAATGCTGATTTTTTTTGAAATGGACCTCCCCAACTTAAGGGTAGCGCGCGGCGCGCTACGCGTTGAGCCAAAACCCTGACGCGTAGCACGCCTGAGCCCTACGCGTAGCACGACTTTTAGATGCTTTTTGGAGGCCTTCACGGTGTCCAAATTGGGTGCAGGATAGCTCGTTGGAAAGGTATTTGAGTCTACTTACTAGAATTTTTCAATTTGGAGTTCATTTGCCATGTCAAAAATCAAATCTCCCAAGATTGGTCAAAATGTGCTAAATGAGGCTGCCTCAAGGAAGAGTGTTGTTGCAGTGAACTTTTGAATGCCTTCCTCAGCTCCAAATTGAGCCCATGATAGCTCATTGGAAATATCTTTGTATCTAGTTATCATTTAACTCATCATGAAAGTCATTTGGCCAACCAAGCTAGGAGAAAACTTGATTTTCCCAAGGTCACTTCAGAGGTGCATTCGATTCTCCTGAGGCAACTGTATTTTTGACATTTCTCTAAAACCATGACACCTGTGTAAAAAGTGAAGGAGGTTTTTCTTCCTTGGAATGTTTTGGAAAAAAACCTCTCTCAGTTTTCCAAAATTCATCTTTTATTTCTCTGAAACATCTTTTGAGTGAAACTTATCCCGATGTGTGAAACAAGGAATTTTGTGGAAATGAAGCGAAATGAAGGAGATGAGGGGCTTCTAAATTCTTGGGGAAATTTTGGGAAGTAGGGAGGGATGTTAGGAAGTAGGGGAAAGTGGAATCTCAGAGATCGAGTGAGGGGAAAGGGTCCAAAAGGGAAAAACACAGGCCCAACCTAGAAAATTGCCAAGTTGTAGCTAGAAACTAGGGTTTGTGGAAAAATGAGGAATTTGGGGAATCTCAGTGATCGAAAGTGTTTAATAAGGTACATTAATGATAGGGGAAGGTGTATGAACATCTGGATACAAGTTTTGCTAATGATTTGACCATCCAAGAGAAATTGCCTTCAAAACCCTAGGAGAGGGGAATGAACCTTGCCTAGGCGCAACTGAAGCATGAACAAGGTGTAAAATGACCCAATGGAACTTGACATGATGATGAAAACCCTATGAATGATGATAGACTCAGCTGAATAGTGAAATAGACTGAAATTTGGGCAATTTTGAAAGGAGTGAAAGCAAACCCTAGACCTAATGCCTAGTGACCAAATTTTGCTTGAAGACTCACTGAAATGACAAAATTTGACCTTGACACTCTGAGACCACTTTGTAAGAGCATATTTGATCACTGGAGGAAGGCTGGAAAGACTGACACTAACATTGGCTCCAATGGGGATGGTAGCTCCTTGGAGGTGCCAAGAACCTCAGACCTCTGGGAGAGCAGACCAGTGCTTTCAACCATTGGGCGATGGAGTCATTATTTCGGCAAACGACACAAGACTTTGACTCATTTATTGACTGAAACCTGACTCAAGCCGACACAATTATGAAACCAACATGACTGAAAACTGACTCATAAATGACTCATGACTGACTTAACGAAAACAAGAACTTACAAAGCTTATTGAAGGGCAGCAGTCCATCAAGATTTGAAATCATGATGACAACCACCTGTGTTTCTTACAAGACAATATACCATCAAACTATATCAAAATGCCAATGCAACCAATCAAGCAGATGCCTTCTTGATTGATCCTCCTGATCAGATCTTCTGGTCAACAATGAATACTGGTAACTAGGCATCCAAAAACATAGCTGACCATAATCTCCTTCACCACTGAATATTGCAATGATCACCTTCACTGCTGACTGCAACAGATCTGCCATTGGATCCTGAAAAACATGAAGTCTTGCCATTGCCACATCCTGCTGAAAGAACAAGGTATCCTTTGTTTCAAATTCTGATCTACCTTCATCATGTGCTTCGGTAAAAGTATGCTCATGAGCTTCAAAAAACTCTGAACAAATGGATGAATAGATCTCTTCTTGGAAAAACATTTCAGCACATGAAACATATGAAGATGAATCTGAATGGAAATCCTGAATGTTTTGATCTTCTGTGGTGTGAATGTGTTGTAGGTCATTCTTAAACAAAAAACAATCTTCGAGATTATCAAACATGACAGCCTTATCATCTTTGTGAAAGAAAAAATTATCTTTTTGCTGGTCTACAAAACTGATTATAAGACAGTCATCTTTTTCAAAAGAGGAAGAAGTTTCACCAACACTTTCCTGACTATGTGTGCACGGCAAATCTGTTGTAGCTTGGGCTGTAACAAGACCTCTCAAAAGTAGATCTATCTCATCTTCAGACAAAGGAGACAATGTTTTTTGTCTTCTTTTGCTTAAACAGTAATTATCTTCATATGACAGGGCATTCAAACTATCATTTATTACTGAGTTATTGAAAGGAGATTTATCACTTACTTGCACAAAGATCTCATTCTGTTTTTTATGAACATCTGAATCCAAAACTCTGTCTATGATCTCAACAACAAAATTCTCCTTTTCAGGATTCAGCACAAGGTATTCTTGGTCATCATCATTTGAATGTTGATCTGAAATAGCTGACTTGACTGCACCACATTCTGAAATTGAATCTTGACTACCCTGCACGTTGTCTTCTTCTGTGGGCAGATCTGAAACGACACTTTCTCTTTCATTATTTTCAGCCATATGACCATCTTCAGCCTGCTGATCTTGATTCTGCTGCAAAATGTCCTGATCATCTGGACAAGTATCCTCTAAGTTTTCTTTATGCTGCTGAAATGGATTCTCATACAAGGCTTCCATGATCTCATCATCCATAAAATTATCATCTTCATAATATTTCTCAAGGCTTTCAATAAAACTATAAGCATGCTTGCAACAGTCTTGAACTAAATTTAATGATGGATAAGAGTCCTTATATCGTTCAATGAACATAGCATGAAAATCCTTTAAACAGCAAATACAAGCAGGGAGCAAACTTTCATACCAGGATTGGGCTTCACCTTCCAGAGTGGCCAGGAATATCTTTATCAAGCAATCTTCAGGAAAATCCACCTTCAACTTGCGAATATGCATATGAAATCTAACCAGATGTAGAGCAGCGTCCTTCCTACCATCATCTTTAAATGTAGGCAAATTCATTGACCAATCTACCTTCGGAATTTTATTTGGAAAACCAGGGATGTGATCTCGGCTCATGGGAGCGTATCTTCTTGCAACCCGATCCATCTTGAAAAGCTCAAAGCTACTAATCTTCCTGCAGTGAAGTCACCATGAAACACTGATCTCTGGATTTTTCAGTGAAGGAGTTGCCAGTGAATGATTTCAGTCTTGTCAGTGTCTGATCGTTGTCCACCATCAACAATCAGATCTGAACTTGATACATGTACTGGGGTAATTAACAAGTTAGATGTCACGTTTACAAGCTAGACCGGAGATTGACTGAAGCAGCGTTTATCTACTTCCGCTAATGCAAAGCAAAAGCGTTTCGAAGGCTACCTGGCATAACTTCAGGCTCCGTCTGTAGCTTATAAAACAAACACATCAACCCACAAACAAGTTTGTTCTCCCCAGTATGGTCGCCAATATGTTAGCGCTTGAAATTGGCCTCAGGCTGAAAAAGACAAAATCCAAGGCAACATCAAACCACTTAGCCTCGTAGCTAGCCCTACGGGGACAGGAGAGGGCTCTCTCCGGGTCTATCTCGGCAAAAGGTCTTCAAAGGGCTGAGATGACCAATAAAGAACACTGATTTTAGGCTAGTAAACTGATGGGGAAAGTTTGATTTTGAGTTTTTAGGGTTTTGTTGGAAAACTGAGCACGGCAATTTTGGGTGCGGGGATGAGACACAGTTTTTACAGAGGTCTTTTTGGGGCAAGGTAGGAGATTGTTTTGATGCCTTTGAAATAAATGAATGGATAGATATGACCGATGAGGAGATAAGGAGAGCAAGAAACCATCGAGAGTTCTCCTTAAACAGATGAAAACATAGATATTAAGCAAACTCAAAGGCAGAGCATAGAAACCATGAATTCTACCTTAACACTTCATTCACTTAATTTGCAGAAGAGAATAGTAAGAAAATGATACACATAACAAACTTACAAGTACATGAGAGAAACACACCATCAACACAAATAACCACAGGAATCCCAAATAGTGCTGCAAAACCCTGGTCTTTCCTTTGCCAAAATTGCAGAGATACAATGTGTAATACAGTCTAAGCTTATCCCCCAAGAGTCCAACCTCTCCAACCCCTGAAAATGATTGAGAAAATACATAATATAGACCATGCCAACCCATTTCCTAGCCTCTAGGGGTCGAGCTCATCATCCTAGGATCTGTTTCCACCAATTCTAAACAAAGCACTATAATCTAGGCAGTCAAAACAACTTGTCTCTATAAGCTAGGAAACCAATTCATTCATTAAATGTTTGCTATTTTATGAATGAATCATCTAGAATAGGTAAATAAGTGTCATGTCAACATAAAATTACATCAATGAGGGTGAAAAATCCAATCACAAGTCAAAACTGGTCAAAGCTGGGCGAATTCCTGAGCTGGAAGGTGCAAAACTGGCAAATTTCCCTGACGCGTAGCGCGCCAAATCTCTACGTGTAGCACGCCTTTCAACCCACTTTTGGGGCACTTCCCAGCATCCAAATTGAGCTCAGGTGGGCTTGTTGGAAAGGTCTGGATGTCTGCTTCCCAACCCAAGTGTAATTTTTCAATTTGGTTTCCATTTTCCCCTCCAAAAATCAAATCTCCCAAGACTGCTTCCTGTGTGTCCAAAAAGGGGCAGTGAGGTCATTTTTTGCATGTTTTTTGACCTTTTGGGTGCCCAAAACTTGATGAAATGTCTTGGCAGTGGCTGAGCAAGTGTAATTTGTCATGAAAAATCCAAAAATTCTGAGTTTTTGTGAAATGTATCTCCCGAACTTAAGGGTAGCCCGCGGCGCGCTACGCGTTGAGCCAAAACCCTGACGCGTAGCGCGTCTGAGCCCTACGCGTAGCGCGACTTTCAGATGATTTTTGGAGGCCTTCCCGGTGTCCAAATTGGGCGCAGGATAGCTCGTTGGAAAGGTCCTTGAGTCTAATTTCCAACACAACTAGAATTTTTCAATTTGGGGTTCATTTTCCATATCAAAAATCAACTCTCACAAGACTGGTCAAAATGTTCCAAATGAGGCTGCCTCAAGGAAGAGTGTTGTTGCAGTCAACTTTTGAATGCCTTCCTCAACTCCAAATTGAGCCCATGATATCTCATTGGAAATATCTTTGTATATAGTTATCATTTGACTCATCAAGAAATTAATTTGGCCAACCAAGCTAGGAGAAAACTTGATTTTCCCAAGGTCACTTCAGAGGTGCATTCGATTCTCCTGAGGCAACGGTATTTTTGACATTTCTCTAAAACCATGACACCTGTGTAAAAAGTGAAGGAGGTTTTTCTTCCTTGGAATGTTGTGGACAAAAATCTCTCTTAGTTTTCCAAAATTCATCTTTTATTTCTCTGAAACATCTTTTGAGTGAAACTTATCCCGATGTGTGAAACAAGGAATTTTGTGGAAATGAAGCGAAATGAAGGGGATGAGGGGCTTCTAAATTCTTGGGGAAATTTTGGGAAGTAGGGAGGGATGTTAGGAAGCATGGGAAAGTGGAATCTCAGAGATCGAGTGAGGGGAAAGGGTCCAAAAGGGCAAAACACAGGCCCAACCTAGAAAATTGCCAGGTTGTAGCTAGAAACTAGGGTTTGTGGAAAAATGAGGAATTTGGGGAATATCAGTGATGGAAAGTGTTTAATAAGGTACATTAATGATAGGGGAAGGTGTATGAACATCTGGATACAAGTTTTTCTAATGATTTGACCATCCAAGAGAAATTGCCTTCAAAACCCTAAGAGAGGGAAATGAACCTTGCCTAGGCGCAACTGAAGCATGAACAAGGTGTAAAATGACCCAATGGAATTGGACATGATGATGAAAACCCTATGAATGATGATAGACTCAGCTGAATAGTGAAATAGACTGACATTTGGGAAATTTTGAAAGGAGTGAAAGCAAACCCTAGACCTAATGCCTAGTGACCAAATTTTGCTTGAAGACTCACTGAAATGACAAAATTTGACCTTGACACTCTGAGACCACTTTGTAAGAGCATATTTGATCACTGGAGGAAGGCTGGAAAGACTGACACTAACAGATAGTTTAGATATCAAGTTCTTCATGTTATTTGACGTTATCTCCGGTGCCATGGCTTAACCCGAGAAGTTAATTGGCGAGCTATTGGATTATAAGTGAAGTAATTTGATTTTGCTTTCATTAATATGAAAATAGGTAATTTAGATATCAATTCTTCATGTTATTTGACGTTATCTCCGGTGCCATGGCTTAACCCGAGAAGTTAATTGGCGAGCTATCGGATTATAAGTGAAGTAAGTTGATTTTGCTTTCATTAGTCTTCAATTTTTGGTTTTGAGTGCAATAGTTTAGATTTTATTTCTGTAATTAGATGGGCAGTAAAGACAGTGACCTCATGATCAGTATTTCATCTTTTGTTTGATTTAAATAGCTTCATATTTACGTTCCTGTTCAAGTACTGGTTTTATCAATGGCACGTTTTGAGATCTTTTGAAGAGCTAAGTTCTGGAAATTCTCATAAGAGACATAATCCTTGTCTTAAATCTATATCCATACTTGCCCTCTAAAAGTATTCTTAAAACCTGAGAATAGGATTTCCATTTGCATTAGACACCTTAGGAACCAACAAGGACAAAACCCCAAAAACAAGATAAAAAATGAAAACAATAAAGTAAGAAAGAGGTTGTCTTGCACATACAGTGCGCCACACTTCATCAGTTTACAACTCCTGGATTGATAATTAATGTAGCAATTCAGGACATACTAAATTGACTAAACACTTCCCATGGGTCGTTTTCCAAAATTCAAGGTGTTACAGAAACAAGACATGAAAGGCTAGTTGATCGTTCTCTCGGATCTGAATTTGGACTTTAGGAAGGCATCTTAAAGTGGGATCAAATTTGGCGCTGCGCTTCAGCGAGTTTTCGAGTTTTTATTTTAAATTTCACTCTGTAATTTCCTAGTTTTCAGTTTGACTTGGTCAAAGTCAAACCTCATGATGTAATTGAAGTAGTTAGAGGTTATATGATGTTTTTATGGTTTATTAGGCCTCATCAAGGAAGCAAAATCCAAAACAAAGTCTAAAAGAAGTGTTTGTATTTGACCTTCTCACTCTCACCTGTTGGTTGAGATAATCTTGGAAACAGTTCTACCACCTAGGAATTCGACTCCTGAAGGTGGGGAAGTGGTTAAATTCAGTCTATATGTATCATTTCTCATTCAAAGAGAAGGGTTGGACTTTTTTGGAGAAGGCTTGTATCTTATGTTCTCTTACAGCTAATACAAGAGCAGTTGCAGCTATATTTCAGGAATTCTTGTTCAGTGAGGCTATCGTGTTGTTTTCTTTTCCTATTGGTTTCTAATGGATAAATCATCTCTCTTTACATGCTTTGTATTCTTCCTATGAATTTATTTGCAGTTATATATACATAAATCTTGAATTTAATCTGTGTTTATGTGGAAATCATTTTTGTGTTTCTTTTCTTCTAAAACTAATGAATTCATGCTTTCACATGCTCATTAGGTTCTCTTAAACTCACAAATCTACACTACATTAACAAACATCTAAGTGCACCATAACACACTGATATTTAGCTCCTCTTTATACTTTTCACTGCATACTTGAAGCCTTGACCTAATTGCTTGCTGTCATCCCTAGTCCAGCAACCTCCTAAATTTTCAAACACTCAAACAAAACTTATACATCTAACCTAAAATCCATTTATTTTTCAGTCATTGACTGAGAAATCCTTAGAGAGAACTGTTGTGGGGAAAAATGCCTATGCAGGACGATCCTATCCACCTAAGGTGTGACAGTGCCTTAGCAACAAACAGATACAGCTATTCTGGTTTCTTCCTTTATGAAATGTGAAAGAGGGGAGATCGATAGACTTACCGTTGTCTTCCGTTTGTCCTTCGATCTAGATCCTCTTCTCTTTGGGTGTTCACAGCTACTTGCCTCCTCGCTTGCTCAAGAGAACAGCTACTTGATTCCCACGAGATCACAAGAGAACAGCTACCTGTGACAAGAGAACAGCTACTTGCGACAAGAGAAGAACACAACACAAAGGCAGATATTCATATTCACAAATGATACAGGATTAGAAGTAAATCAAATACACTAATGCAATCATACAAATACACCAGTATATAGGAGAAAACCAAGATAGCTTTATTGATTGATAACAAGGTTCAGGAAGAGATACAACCCAGAGGGCTCCAATCCAGCATCTCCTTCCCAGCAGAATGGAATTCCTTCTTCAGCTCCCTTCAAAGCATTAAGCACCCAATGTTTCCAGTCTCAAACCAACAACAATTCTTTGCAATAACAAAATTCCAGCCTCCTCGATCTCATGGAGGAGAGATCTATATATAGTTATTTTGGAGAGAGGATGAGTCAGCTTGAGATCTGACTAGTGTCCTCTCCCTCTCTCAGTTCTTGAGTCCACTTGGAGGTTCTTGCTTCCACTTGGAGATTTGGAACCTCTTACTCATCACCAGTCGAATTCCTTGAGGCAAGTGTCATTTTGGAAGCTTCCTGAGCATTGACACCTTGAGGAATGAGTCTGCCACTTGTCCAAACTCGCTCAGCGCAGGTAGCTAGTGTTGGAGTTGACATTCAACGCAGGTAGCCAGTGTAGCAGTTGACATTCAGCGCAGATGCTCAGTTGAGCAGTTGACATGATCCTGAATTGACTTGTTTTTGAGTGGTTTCAGGTGGAGAACTTCTGTGAATTGCTGTGGTTAGTTAGCCTTGTTCCTCTAGGGGTAGGAACAACATGTTTAGGGACTTTGGATCCCTTAGATTATGGACATTTCATGCTCAATGATGTAAGGCACAAAAATGTCTATAACAGTTGCCCCCTAAAGTATGAGGCCGTTTATCGGGTGAAATGCTTTATCCAGGAGGGTCCGAAGTTCATCCATTTGCTGGGAGGAGACCTGTAATAAGATACAATACAATACATTATGATTCATACTGCTTTCATGATCTAGCTGAGGCGGGCATTCCCATGCTCAGCTTTATAAATTCATTTTTGTACATAGAACAGACGATCGTCTGATGGTAGACTGATAATTTTGGCGAAATTATCATCCTTTGAGTAGGATGATCATCTGCTACAATGATGTACATGTCAAATGTCTTTATCTTTCCTGAATATATATCGCAGCCTGGATGGATGAAACTAGATCCGGGGTCTTCAAACTCGTTCGATCTTCACTCTAAGTACAAGTCGATCCATGTGAGAATTGCGCTGAAGTCGAACATGGAAAGACATCGCTTGATTACCGGTCAATGATGTAAACCGTTAACAAGCGCGAGAGGAATCACCGATAATGATAATGACCCTCAAGGTACTGCAGTACAATTCACGTGGTGTGAATAAAGGACTTGGCGTCGAACACCACGCAAAATCTTCTGGTCGAAGGTCATTGATGTATACCTGTCGTCGGAAGTGAGAAACTTTCCATTGAGGCATGCAAGCTTCAAAGTACTGAAGGGGTTGTTCCTAGATCAACTTCCTGGATAATGAGCTGATGTCGACAAGAAGCGATCCGTCACAGGAGGGCCTTAATGAATCCCACATCAGTGACACGGAACGGAGCTAATGATTTTAATGGAGGTGAAAACGATCTGTGACATATGATTCAGGGTGGCGGTCATGAATGGATGAAGGATAATGTATGGCAGTGGATGGGACACGGTTGACTCTTTCTGAACGACTTCTCTTGAACATATGGCGACATTGATGCGATGGGTCGGTAGCATTACCCCAAATATGGATGGTATGGCGAGACCATGGTGATGTGACCGGTGAATGAAACAACCCAACCCGATTGTGGTACGGAGGAAAAGTGTCATGTTCAAGAGCGACTTGCTACCATCAAAGTTTTCTCGATTTTCTCCCAATTTTTCCCCAGTCATTGCTGACCAGTACCTCTTTATTTTTGTCAAGCTTGAGGAGGATAACATATGCTTGTTCTATAACCTGCCCATCGCTATGTTTTAACGAGCCTAGCGATAGTGAAACTCGTTCTCGTCTAAAGACAAGTTTGTCGCTATTTAATAATTTTAACGAGTCTAACGACAAAAATAACTCGGTCCTTTTCATTTTTAGAGAGTCTGAAAAGGTACATAAAGTCAACTCCAAAATTCCTTTTTCGTCATCTAATCCCTTAAGTCC
The DNA here is from genome assembly GCA_031772625.1 of Pinus tabuliformis. Lineage (NCBI taxonomy): Eukaryota > Viridiplantae > Streptophyta > Pinopsida > Pinales > Pinaceae > Pinus > Pinus tabuliformis. The sequence continues at coordinate 1,375,665,691 of CM062805.1, read as the reverse complement.
GAAAAAGTATAAAACAATACAAAAGGGATGAGTTTTCGATAGCTTTAACGAGCCGAACAAAACAAGCGCTCGATCTTTTTGTGCAATAATCCCTCAGGTCCAAAAAGATTAAAATCTAGAGGAGGGATAGCTCTTCCGGTCACTTTAACGAGCTGGAAGGCCAAAACTCGGCAATCTTTTCATATTTTACGAGTCAGTTGAAAAGAGCTTAAAGAAGACTCGTCTTTTGAGGAACGAGTGATGAACAGGGATAGCAGTTGATTCCAGGTACAGGTTGGAATTTTCCAATCACGGCAGTGTCACAAGGATGGCTAGGTGTAATCACTCTTCGCAGCTATTCCTCAAAATGGGTAAACAATCATATGGAGGTGAACGATCGGCCAAATGAAAAGTGGAGGTGGCAGGTGCAAACACGACCAAGGCTTTAACGGCTGATGATATTACATTCACAGTGGTTATTTACTGGGTAGGTTCATTTTTTATTTTAAAATGAGCTTAAACACTGGAGGAAACTCTTGCTCACTGCTTATATTTATTTTTTAACGAGCATGAAGTCCGTGTTAAAACTGCTCGGATCTTATGTTTATTTTTTAACGAGCATGAACTATGTGCTAAAACTGCTCGGATCTTGCGTTTATTTTTTAACGAGCATGAACTTTATGCTAAAACCGCTCGAATACCCAGTCATTTGATAAGAGTGTCTCATCAAGATTCTATTTTTTATGGAGCTTCATCTCACTAAGCTTTGCTCCGCATCCTCTCTTTATGCAAGTTAGGAAACGGCTAACCCAAAAAATAGATAAATAACCGCTCTTTTCTTGCACTCCAAAAGGTTTGCATGCCCCCAGGTATAAGGTACGATTTCAAAGTTACCTCTAATTCAATTCCATCGAACCTTTCGTTTCACCGGGAGAGGCCTACCTCTTTCAGGTTACCCAAAGATTGTCTCGTTAATCTTTCAAACAAAACACTTCCTCGGCAATGTCTACCGAAATAGACAGAGGTGAGTGACGATACCCGCCCTCTCACATAACTTTGACAAGAGAATCTTATTCCAGAACAACCCCTCTTCCAACCACGTACGGGGTACAGACTAGTCATATTCTCCCGCGGAAACCTACCCTATACCCAAAGTTTTCCTGTCGAAGCAGGCCAGGACGCATGCACCCTGGGTTCCAGTCATATCCTCCCGGATTACTCGCGCTCATCAAGAGGACGGACCGTGGGTTGAGACACTTCTTGCATGAATAGACCATTTAGGGATGGTACATGACTATTTGCGATGCGTGATCCGGGAAACGAAAGTTGGTCTACGAGCTTGACCATTCTTCCTTCATGCGGAAAACACATTACTCTAAAGAGTGAGGAGACTATAGCTCTCATGCAATATATATAGTCTCGTCCAAGGAGTAGGTTATAATCCAAGGGTCCTTGAACGACCATCACGTTCATTTGAACGGTCTTCCCTTTCAATGTTATAGGCACATTGGGGAGGATCCCTAAAGGTCGACTGGTTCCTTTATCAAAACCTGATAGATTTCTCATCTCAGGTAAAAGTGCTGGCGAACCAAGCGCTTTCCAAGCAATAGAGGAAAGGATACTCATAGATGCCCCCTCATCAATGATAGTGCCAGCCATCACCATTCTGTATATTTGAACGATAATTCTGAATGGTATGCTTGCTGGCAACCGGGGTCTGCCTAGTTGGTTCCAATCAAAGGACACAACCAAGTTTCTTGGTGGTGGGACCGAATATACGGCCGGATATCGCTCTGACGAACTTCCTTCCTGCGATAAAGGAATGGTGGCATTGCCCCCTTGTTCATCAGAGTCAGTGTTAATGAAGAGAATTTGGACGGTGTCGTCTTTATTCTCCTCTGTGATGTTATCATTCGAAGATGGAGCCTCTGAAGGCAAAACCGGGTCAACTGCCGTATCAACCTTTTGACTTTCGTCAGGCATGGATCCAGACGGTTCATCTTCAATGATAGGTGCTTCGGCTGACCACCTAGGCGGGTCAGCCGGGTTCTCAACTAGTGAAGGACTTGGTAGGAGTCTTTGATATCCAGGAGGGAGATGCGCTCGTAAAATCGGGCGATCTTCCAGAACTCTTTTTGCCTCGTCTAAGAAGGGACAACGGTGGATGGCGTGATCGCCTTCACACAGTCTGCAGGGAAATTTAGCTTTCCCGCTCTGTCCTGGGGCTTCACTCCCACTAGTTGATGGTGAGCAGTCGACATGGCTATCAGAGGTCGATGCTACCGAATTGTGCAAACGGGGGACCAGTCCCTTAGTATCCGGGGGATAAAGGGACAATCTCTATGGAAGTGGTCTCCCTTGCATATGACGCATGGCGATTTAGGCCTTATGAGTGATGTGTGTGGATTTTTGTTAGATGACACTTGTTTGCCCCCAGTCGCCTTAGGCTCCTTCTTCTTCTTTTCTTTCTTCTTCTTCTCTTTCTTCTCCTTAGGAACCCGGTTTTTTGTTCGACCAGTTCCGTCAAGCGAAGAGGAAGGAGGGGAGGAAGATGAAGTGGAAGGTTGGGAGGCAACTCTTGTCTGATCTAACTGTTGACTCGACTGTTCAGGAATGGTGGTATTCTGAACGACATTGGTTGAAAAGAGCCAGACTGGTAGGCCAATTGTCAGTCCTGGAAGCGACAATGTGGCCATGTGGGGCGCACCAACATCTCCCCAAGAGGATAAGGGACTAGGATTTCCACCAAGAGGAATTCCTTGGTTGGTGTGCTCCATCTTTTCAACCTAAAGATCAACGCAGGATTAAAGGGTGATTGTTCTGTTTAAAATAAATTGTTAACGACGCTTTAGACACAACTTGCTTTTTCACTTTTAAAGAGTCGAGAAAAAGCTAAAGATGACTCTAGTCTCCTTCGATGTTTTAACGAGCCCGAAGTGACAAATGCTCGGATGGACTTTTTCTGTTATAGAGTCTGAAAAAGGCCAAAAGAAACTTCTCTGGAGTTCTAGGCAGAGGGTGTGCCAAACTTTTCGCAAAACCGCAGAATACTTTTTAAGGTACGGGCGGTCGATCTTCGTGAATGCTGTGTTCACTGCATTGCGATCAGTAGGGCGGCCGACACGGCTTCCTAAGGATAAAAGATATATGCCTATAGGGGTCTCCCAATATATATGCGACGGTACGTGGGAGCACAATCTGTACTAGTGCTATCGTCCCTCAAGAGGAATCACCCACCTTCCACGAGATCGACAGTCACTAGGCTTAACGACGCCGGAACACGTCTCTAGCCTAGACCTCTATGTTGTGCGTTATGTTACAAAGAGTTGTTAGGTTCATTCAGTTTATTTTAAGTTGATCTTTTCAAAGTTTGCCTTTCAAGCTTCACCACGAGATGTATGATACAAATTCCTAAATGCAGTCTAAAGATGATAAGCAAGCTTTATTATCTTTTCAACTTTGAAAATCCTAGCTACTAAGGGAAAAGAAAGACACCATCTTTTCTCAAAGAGCAATCAGCACACTCTAATGCACTTTTCCTAAATCCAACATGCAAACTATCAAATGCAAAATGCACAATGCAGGTGTTTGTTTTCCGCTTTCTTAGTATTAATGCCTACAAAGAAAGCTTTTTGCACAACTTTGAATTTGCTTTTAAAAGATCAATACAAACAAGTTCACTTTCTCGAAATCAGAGAAGATAGAAGAGATTACAAAAATTAACGATTTTCGAAATAAAGACTTGTTTTGACACTTAAAAGAGACAAATTCAAACCAATAAGCAAAAGTAAATGTATAATCAATCTGCAAACAGCCAATGAACTCTCTTCTAAGATCACAATCAATCAGATCTGAATCAAAGGCTACAGGATGACTACTTTACTCATGCAAAGGAAAACTGTAAATGACGCCACAAACACATAAAAACATTCACAGTATTTTTGTACAAAAGGAGGCGGAATCTAAGCAAAGAAAAGGAGTTATCAGACTGGTACCTATGCTGGTTAAAGGCTGCAAAAAACAGAGATCAAAACAGGGCAACAGACAGCAGAGAACCCCAGCTGCACAAGGCTAAACTGGTTCAACGCAAGTCCAACACTGTGGGTTTGACATTCAGTGCAGGTAGCCTTCACGTGACCTGCGTTGAAATGCAAACTACCTTCACAGTGTCTGCGCTGAAGGAGAAACTCTTGTTTCCCCTGGGTTCTGGGTCATAAAATGCTCAAAAATCAACTGTTTCAGTCCAAATCTGAAACACAAGCAAGGTATAATCAAAGGGATGCTTTGAGAGGGTACTAAAGACTATCACAAAGGATCATCAAATCATTTGTGAGTCCATTGTTCAGATCATAGACAAAATCCAGTGAAGGATCAAGGCAGCAACAGTCTACTTTGCAGAAGCAGTTCGATTGTTGCTGTTGAGTCTATGAAGTAAACAATGATGTAAACACAAATAAAATGACTAAAGCAATCTCCCCAACGGAGTCGCAAATTTGTTGTGGGGAAAAATGCCTATGCAGGACGATCCTATCCACCTAAGGTGTGACAGTGCCTTAGCAACAAACAGATACAGCTATTCTGGTTTCTTCCTTTATGAAATGTGAAAGAGGGGAGATCGATAGACTTACCGTTGTCTTCCATTTGTCCTTCGATCTAGATCCTCTTCTCTTTGGGTGTTCACAGCTACTTGCCTCCTCGCTTGCTCAAGAGAACAGCTACTTGATTCCCACGAGATCACAAGAGAACAGCTACCTGTGACAAGAGAATAGCTACTTGCGACAAGAGAAGAACACAACACAAAGGCAGATATTCATATTCACAAATGATTCAGGATTAGAAGTAAATCAAATACACTAATGCAATCATACAAATACACCAGTATATAGGAGAAAACCAAGATAGCTTTATTGATTGATAACAAGGTTCAGGAAGAGATACAACCCAGAGGGCTCCAATCCAGCATCTCCTTCCCAGCAGAATGGAATTCCTTCTTCAGCTCCCTTCAAAGCATTAAGCACCCAATGTTTCCAGTCTCAAACCAACAGCAATTCTTTGCAATAACAAAATTCCAGCCTCCTCGATCTCATGGAGGAGAGATCTATATATAGTTATTTTGGAGAGAGGATGAGTCAGCTTGAGATCTGACTAGTGTCCTCTCCCTCTCTCAGTTCTTGAGTCCACTTGGAGGTTCTTGCTTCCACTTGGAGATTTGGAACCTCTTACTCATCACCAGTCGAATTCCTTGAGGCAAGTGTCATTTTGGAAGCTTCCTGAGCATTGACACCTTGAGGAATGAGTCTGCCACTTGTCCAAACTCGCTCAGCGCAGGTAGCTAGTGTTGGAGTTGACATTCAACGCAGGTAGCCAGTGTAGCAGTTGACATTCAGCGCAGATGCTCAGTTGAGCAGTTGACATGATCCTGAATTGACTTGTTTTTGAGTGGTTTCAGGTGGAGAACTTCTGTGAATTGCTGTGGTTAGTTAGCCTTGTTCCTCTAGGGGTAGGAACAACATGTTTAGGGACTTTGGATCCCTTAGATTATGGACATTTCATGCTCAATGCTGTAAGGCACAAAAATGTCTATAACAAGAACCCTCTTTGGTTCAGTAGGGCTAGCTGATGAACTGCAAGTGGTTTTGAGGTTACCTCTTCTGATCTCCTCCTCAGCCTGGGACATTGTAGAGGATAACATTTTGGCATTGTTGCTAGGGAAACGACTGATAAATCATTCCTGGGAGTTATTTTCGAGCTTTCAAGAAAACTGGTTCTATATTTGACAGCTTCCAATATCTATAGATAGGCTGATTTTACAAATTTTATCAATCTTAAGGTGTGAAAAAATAATGGCTCCTAAAATACATACTAGGTCAAATCCTAACCCAAATCCACCTTTTATTGTTGAAGACCCAGAAAAACTGCTTAGAAAACTCAAGCTACCTATCTCTAAAAGTGCAGTTCGAAAAATAAAAAGGACAACTTCTTTGCCTAAAAATCTATTTGCTTTTGAGCAGCTTCCTTTTGATATTCAATTAGAATTGTCTCTTTCAAGGTCAAAAACTGAGTCTTGCATTTCTGAAGTGATATCTAAACCTCTTAAATTTGAATCTCCTTCCCATTCTTCAGAATATCTATTTGCTAAAGTTGATCATGATTTGTGGTTGAATTTTGACAAACTTCAAAGCCTTACTGACCAGCTCCAAATCACTACTGAAAAGGCCTACATCCAATATCAACTTGAATACTTAACTACTGCTTCATCCTCTACTACATCATCTTTTCCACCACCTCCATCAGTGTCATCATCTTTACCTACAAAGCCCATTGTAGCACCTTTATTACATCCTCCAGTAGTCATGGCACAATTCGCACCTTTTTTACTGCTTCCTCAACTTGTTGCTCTACCTCAGAACTATGGCCAAAGACTCCCTCCGTTTCATGGAAGTTCAGAAATCACATCCCAACAACATGTTGATAAATTGGTGGATTTTATTGATCTGGAAGAAATTGATGAAGATTATGCTAAGATGAGAATCATAGCTCAGATAAGTTCTGGAGATGTGAAGAAATGGTTTCGCAACTTGGTTTCTAATTCTATCAATAGCTCACAGCAGTTGATAGAGTTGTTCCTAGCTCGATGGCAAGAGAAGAAAAATCCATTGCAGATTTTTGCTTAATATAACTCAATGAAAAGAAATTCAAATGAGACAGTCCAAGTATTAACAACAAGGTTCAATATGGTATGTAATTCTATTCCTGACGATATGAAGCCTCCACCTGGTTTAGCACTCCTTCACTATGTTGAGTTTAAAAATGAAAGTCATAAGAATGAATCTCAAGCTAAAGGGCAGATTGAAAAGAAGGACATTGCTGCAAATGAGGTAGAAAAGCAATCTAATTTATTCAGTTTGGAAAATGAAATTTCTAAGTTGAAAGTTTCAATTCCTCTCACTAAATTAGTGAAGAATGATAAGTATAAGTTTCAGATTGCAAAAATGTTTAAGGTTGACCAAATGTCAGATACAATAAATGTCGTCAATGATGAGCCAACAATTCTTTTTGGTCTAGCCTTAGAAGGAAGTCCTAAAGATAGTGAAATCCCACCTTTTTATCTTAGTCTCAAACTTCATGAATTTATCCTCCATAACGCCATGCTAGACTTCGGTGCCTCACATAATCTTATGCCCAAATTCATCATGGACAAACTAGGACTGAGTATCACCCGACCTTATCATGACCTCTACTCTTTTGATTCAGGTAGAGTGAAATGTATTGGCCTCATTAAAGATTTAGTAGTGTCCTTGGACCAAATTCCGGCCAAGAATGTGCTGATGGATGTAGTGGTCACTGATATTCCTCCTCGGTTTGGTATGTTGCTTTCAAGGTCTTGGGGAGAAAAATTAAAAGGCACTTTACAACTTGACTTTTCATATGCTACTATTCCAGTATTTGGGCAACTTAGAAAACTCTATCAGGAGAAGAAGATGAAATTCATGATTAGTAGCAATGAAAAACCAATAAATCACACTATACATGTTGTACATACTGATCTTGATTCTTTCATTTTGTATAGTGATATGAATTCAGTCGATGATGAAAGTCAACTTGTAGAAATTTCAGAAGTTCTAGGTGTTATAACCAGTGTGCAGAAAGTTATGATTGCTAAAGGAAAAGAGATGAATGAAGAGTGTTTTCAACGAGTAAATCTTCTTGAAAACAGTGTTGAGTTAGTACATAAAACAGAGTGTCTTGAGACAACCAGCCATACTCCAAAGGATCAAACAGTTCAGCCTTCAAAAATTCTTTTTCTTGATGAAGAAAATGGTCTTTGGACCATGGAGTTTGATGGTGCATTAGGAAAAGAAGGAGATGGGATTGGTGTTTGGATTCATGGTCCATTACATCATTCATGTAAAATTCCACGCAATATAAGAATGAGTTCTTACAAGTTAGCTTTTGATTGCTCAAACAATGAGGTGGAATATGAGGCATTGATTATTGGCCGCAAGATTCTGAAAAAAGTTGGGAGCAATGAAAATTTATGTTTATGGCGACTCCGAGTTGGTAATCAAAAAAGTAAGAGGGGAATACCAGGCCAAGCATCCAAGAATGAGAGCTTATCGCAATGTTGTACTTGACATCCTCAAAACTTTTGCAGAATATACTTTGTCTCTTATTCCTAGAATTCATAAGTTATAGCTGAATCTCTTGCTACTGTAGCTAGTATGGTGAAGATCCCCATTCACTCCAATCAGAAGCATTCTATCCATGTTAAACACCACCCAGCTATTCCTGATAATATGAGATTTTGGCAAGTGTTTTGGGATGACAAACAAATCAACAATTTTCTGCAAATGGAAGGTGAATTCTAAAATTCCCACATTGATGATACATCCAATATGAATGATCCAGAGATTCAATCAGCTGAGATTGAAATATTACAGCTGAAGGAAAACAACATTCCAAGAGTTCTTGTACCTTTGGAAGAGTTGTTTGATCGTGACGATGTTGCCAAAAATCCCACCATGGTCCCCGCAGAGAAAGGTGTTGAAGATGTGAACATCGGTGCAGCTGACAAGCCTAAGATTGTCAAACTGTCAAAGTCCTTATCTCCTGAAATGAAAAGTAAATACATAGCTCTAATGACAGAATTTTCTGATGTATTTGCTTGGGACTATTCAGATCTGAAGTTTTATGACAAGAATATCATTCAACACACTATTCTAGTCAAGCCTGATCAAAAGCCATTTTGCGAGAAACTGAGAAGGATTAATCCTAAACTGCTACCATCAATTGAAAAAGAGTAAATAGGCTTTATAAGTCTGGTATCATAGTTCCTATTCCTGAATGGATGTATAATCTAGTGTCAGTAATAAAGAAGACTAGGAAGATTCATCTTTGCATTGATTTTAGAAATTTAAACAAAGTGTCCTTGAAAGATAATTATCCCTTGCCAAAGATGGATCATATACTTCAGACGGTAGTTGGGTCTTCCAGGATGTCATTGCTAGATGGATATTCCGGGTACAATCAGATTTTTCTGCAAAAGATGATCAGCTGAAAACAACCATCACAACACCATGGGGTACATTCATGTACGCCAAGATGCCATTTGGATTAAAGAATGCAGGAGCGACTTTTCAGCGGGCTATGGACATAGCTTTCGCTAATGAAAAGGATGTATTTTTGGATACATGTTTAGATGATCTCACAGTTTTTTCCAAGTCTGATGAAGATCATTTACATAATTTTGGAATTGTTTTTCAGGAATACAAAAAATTTGGTATTTCACTCAATCTAAAGAAGAGCCTATTTTCCATGGAAGAAGGTAAGCTGCTAGGACACATTATCTCCAAGGATGGCATTCGCATTGATCCTGCAAGAGTTCAAGCCATTCAGCAATTAGATTTCCCAAGGAACAAGAAAGAAATTCAGTCTTTTAATGGGAAAATCAATTTTTTGAGAAGATTCATCCCCAACCTCGTTGAACATTTAAAAGAGATGACAGACATGCTGAAAAAGGACAGCAAGGTAAAATGGTCTTTAGAGGCTAAGAAATCTTTCCATGCAGTCAAATTTGCATTATCTACTTCTCCTATTCTAATTAGTCGAGATTATAATTCAGATTTATCATTTTTTCATTTGCCTTTGAGCATACATTAGCAGCATTCCTAATGCAAAAGAAAGATCGGAAAAATGAGAAGCCTACAACATTCTTCAGTCACATAATAAGAGATGCAGCACTAAAATTCAACATAATTGAGAAGCAGGCTTTGGCATTGGTGAAAGCTCTCAAAGATTTTCGAGTTTATATTTTGATTCTCACACCATTGCTTGTGTTCCCACAACAGCGATAAAAGAAATTCTTGTGCAAACATATCCCAAAGGCAGAATAGGAAAATGGATTGCAGCCATGTTGGAGTATGATTTGGAGATAAAGCCCACAAAGCTCATCAAGGGACAATTTTTGGCTAAGCTTATGGCTGAATCTAATTTGCATGCACTAGATATTAATTTGATTGCATCACTTTCTAAAGAAGAAGAAAAGGACTCATACTTACAGGTGTCTGATATATTCATTTCATCTCCATGGTATTCTAACATTGTTTATGTCTTGCAGCATTTAAATCCTCCACTGGAAGTTCCCAAAGGCAAAAAACTTTATCTTTAAAGTTGAAAGCTTCAAAGTATTGTGTTCTTGATGGTGTTTTATACTTGAACGACCCTAGAGGTGTGTTACTGAATTGTTTGGTAGAAAATGAAGCAAAGGATGTTATGAAATATTTTCACAAAGGAGGTTGTGGTGGCCATCACTTCTGGAATACTACAACAAATAAGATTTTGAGAGCTAGTTTCTATTGGCCCACTCTTTTTTCCAATGTATATAAAACAATGATGAGTTGTCATGAATGTCAAATTTTCCAAGGAAAAAGAAAACTTTTGCCATTACCCTTGCAGCCCATTTCAATCACGGCTCCTTTTCAGCAATGGGGCCTTGAATTCATTGGCGAGATCCATCCTTCATCATTAGCACAACACAAATGGATCTTCATAGCCACATACTACTTTAGAAAATGGATTGAGGCAATCCCAACCAGGCAAGCTACTGATTCTGTAATCATTCAATTTATTGAATCTAATATCTTGTCTAGATTTCGCTGCCCGCAGAAAATAATAATTAATAATGCTGCTGCTTTCAAATCAAAAAGGATGGTGGAGTTTTGTGCGAAGTACCATATTGTATTAAGACATTCCACTACTTATCATCCACAAGGAAATGGTCTGGTTGAATCTTCCAACAAACCTTTGATCAACATCATCAAGAAAGTTTTATAATTAAACAAGAAGAACTGGCACAAAAAGCTCATTAATGCTTTATGGGCGGACAAATTCAGTACTAAGAAATCAATATGTATGTCTCCTTTTCAATTGGTGTATGCGATTGAAACATTTTTTTTCTTCATCTCTTGTTGTCCCGGTCATGAAAATTCTGTAGGAATTTGATAGCGAAACCAATGATATGCAACAAAGGATAAACCAGATGATCCATCTACAGCAAACTAAAGAGGAGGTTTTTCAAAACACCTCTAAACTTCAGGAAAGGATCAAAAATATCTATGATCCAAGACAAAGGAAGACAATTTCAATTTAGGAGATGTGGTTCTTCGTTGGGATGCTAGAAATGAAGAAAAAAGCAAACATGGAAAATTTGAAAATTTTTGGAAAGGACCATACAAAATTTTAGCTTTCAGAGGAAAGAATTATTTTCTATTGGAGGAAATGAATGGAGAAGATTATTTAGGAGGAGCGATCAATGGTACTACCATGTTTAAAACAATTTCTGCAAATTCTCACCACCATTGTACATACCGGTTTGTTTTTATGTTCTAGTTTCTAAGTGGTTATCATAGGAGTTTGAAGCCCGAGGAGAAGGCCATAAGGATTCTTTGATCAACTTCTGCTTTTATTTTAATTTTACAATCCTATCATGTCAAATAGTCAATCAATTTTCAGTTACAGTTTAGTTTTCTGCATTTTGACTCCATTGCCCAATGAATAAGGCTACTTGGTCTACGATGTTCTTGACACCTCCAAGGAGTTGCCATCCCCAGCTGGAGCCAATGTTAGTGTCAGTCTTGTCTGCCTGTCACCAGTGATAAAATATGTTTTTACCAAGTCTGCTAGGAGTCTCAAGGTCAAACTTTATCATGTCACTAGGCTTTCAGAGTAAAATTTGGTCACTCGCTAGTTTGCCTAGGAATGTCTCCATTCTTTTGGAAAAATCACACACCCTGGTCGCCTACTTCAGTCAGATGAAGGAATCATAATAAAAAGGATGTTTTCATTATATCAATCATCTTCATTACCATTTCACTCAATCTCATATCTTCATTAAGTCATTAGGGTTTCAAGGTCCATCCTCATTCCATGTGTAAATCCAACACTAAATGAGTTGTGATAAGAAACTCTTTGCATAAGTTTTATGAATCTTCATAAGTTCTTCATGGTTGAAATATCAAGGTTCCGAAATAAGAAGCCTCATTTTCCAAAATGATACAGAGAAATTCAGGTTTCAACTCTCCAAAGTGGCCCAGTTTAAAAGGTGAAAAATCAGGTTTTGGAAAGGTATGTGGGGCCCATTTTTATTCAAAAAGGAACCATATTTTGCCTATAAAAGCCCAAAATGTCCCAAACTCATTTCATTTTCTTTCTAACCTCTTTTGTTCATCGAGCTCTCCCCTCCATTCGTAAAAAAACACGAGTTTCTAGGGTAAAATTGGTCAAAATTTGTTGGCAATGAGCTTCCAGAGATTGTGATGCACTTCAGAGGTTGGCACTGCGTTTCGAGAGATTGCGCTGCGCTTGTGCCAAAGCAGCCTGAAACTCATTCAAACTCACCCAAATTGGATTTTGAAGCTTGCAATACTATTTCTTGCTATCCTAATCTTGTTCACAAGTAAGTATAACACTTCTTCTTACCTTTTTCCTTTGGCAAGATGAATGCAAATGCAAGTTCTCTTCATCTAGGGTTTAGGTGAAATTTTCATGCTGCAAGCTAGTGCTACTGATGGTTTGGTTAGTTTTGATATTTAAAACATGTAATTATTCCACCTCACACCTCTGTACATGTTTAAAACACCCTTTGATTCACTAAATAACCTATCAATCCTCAGATTGCCTCACGTTTACCTAAACCCTAGCTCATACCTAGCATTTTGAGCAGATTTCCTAGCAACTCTATTTTTCAAATTCTCCTAAACCTTTCTTTCCCTCATTTCACTCCATTTAAACTTCATAAGTTGCTTGCAGCCCCTATTTATCTCCTAAAATTTCTCTACCATCATTTCCTTTCCTCAAACCCCTCATTTCATCTTTTCACTCATTCCTCATTGTTTTTCCATTTTCTTGTTATGTGGGGTTTCTACCATCATGGATAGAGATTATTCACCATCAGAGAGAAAAAAAACACCATAAAGGAGGCAAATTCTTCATATATGAGACTACCAACTGGAATGAAATTAATTCATCACCTGTCATCAAGCAGTGTTTTGAAGATGTAAATTGGCTAGAGTTTTGTAAAAGGGTATGTGAAGTAGGTTTCCATGAACAGTTAACTGATTGGATTGCCACTCATCTAAATGGGAAAGGGCCATCATAGCAGGGGTTGAGTTTACATTTTTAGTGGCTTCCATTTCACTTGCTACAGGGATACTTGATCATGGAGAATACTAGTTTAAAGGTATGAATTTGGACCTTTAACATTACAGGTCTTTCTTGAAATCATCTTACAGAGAGACCCATACACACATCATCCCATTTACGTACCTGTTGGAGAAGTATGCACCATTAATGAAGGTTGTAATGAAGTTTTTCACCTATGAGGGAAGGTTCTCTAGATTGTATGCATATCACATCCAGCTTCTAATGCACTTCACAACTCAAAAACCTTCTCAACATGTGTAATTATCTATGTAGAAACCTTGTTAAAATGTCTTAGAAGGTACAAGTGAAAGACAAAGAACACTACCCTAGTCTTTTTCATCATAGCTTGATAAATATTATAGTTCTGCATCAGCTAGCAGAGAAGAACATGACATGGGATTCATTCATAGAAACATCTTTGCAATGGCATGAAACTATTGTATTAGTTCAACATCAAAACATACCAACACCACAGATGGAGGTAGGATCATCAAGCAAGCCAGTGGAGGTTCCTAAGGCCCCTAGACCTGAGGTGACTAGAATGTATCAAAGAGGAAAAAGGCTTGTGTTTACTTCTCAGGTTGAGAAAAGGTCCAAGCCTTCTACATCAACAAAACAGGGATCACATGTACAGGATAAAGACTTAATTGAGCATGAATTTGAATTGGTGGACTTGGAAACAACAAATGAGCCTTCAAACATGCAACAGATTATTAAAGAGAAGGATTCTCATATCAAAGAACTCATGGGAAACATGGCAAGATCAAGGTTTGTTATATCCTTCCTTGAAAAAAAAAACAATCAGCTTAAGGCTAGATAGCTCATCATGGAGAAAGACAAATCTAAGATGTTGTAGCAAGGTGGCAAAGGCAAAGAAGTGTTGGATACTAGTGAGCATGTGGAAATTGAAAAACACGTAAGGAAAAAGAGGCCAAGGACCAAGCGACTCAAAAAGGCATCGAAGGAGGAGAAAGGACACAATTTGCTAGATGAAGACCTAGACATGGAGGACAGAATTGTTGTTATGAAACCAGCTCACAAAAAGATAGAAAAGAGAGGTCAACGCCTTAGAATTCAGCCTCTTCGAGGGGGCAACCTCCTTTACATTCACAAATGAACAATTCTTGGATGATTCAAATGGCAAAACCTCCTTTCTATATATAGGAGTCCATGGAGTCACAATATAACCCAACCGACCTAACAATAATAATATAAAGCCACAAAAATAACAATAGATGGATTCTATGGGGCACAGTAATAAAAATATGGGGACAATAGGGGCTCAACAATATTAATAAGGGATACAACTACAATAGTAATGGGGTAATCACTAGTATTATAGGGACCTAACATGCCTCTCTCCTTCAAAAAAGTGTTGTCCTCAACACTTGAGTAGTTTTGGATGCTTCTGTATAAAATTCTCATCCTCCCATGTGGAATCTTCAGCGGATAAGTTCTTCCACTTGATGAGATACTCCGAAATTGATCGATTTCATAACTGTCGAGTTCTTGTTTCTGTGACTGCTTCTGGTTCCAATATAATTTTTACTTCCTCATCAAGTTCTAGCAATATTGTTTGAACTGGGAGCTTGTCGTCTATAACCTTCTTTAAACATGAAACATGGAAAACTGGGTGCACTCGAGACGCTGCAGGAAGCTCCAATTTGTATGCCATAGTACCAATCTTTTGCAACACCTTGTACAGACCATAATACTTTGGTGATAATTTATTATCCTTCTTATCTTGCTTGAGGGACATTTGCTTATATGGTTGTAGCCGTAGGAATACCCAATCACCTACATCAAAACTTCTTTCACTGCGATGTTGATCTGCCTGTTGTTTCATTCTATTCTGTGCCAACACGAGGTTATCCTTTAAGAGTTGGAGGACTTGTTCTTGATGTTCGATGTGATGTTCCACTGCTTGAACCTTAGAATTTTCTCTTAAATATGATGTGATGGATGGTGGCTGATATCCATAAAGAGCCATAAATGGGGTCATTTTTGTTGTTGTATGGAAGGAAGTGTTATACCACCATTCAGCCAAAGGCAACCATTTGACCCATTGTGTTTGTTTATCAGAGACAAAGCAATGAATATATCCTTCCAAACATTTGTTTACTATCTCAGTTTTCCCATCAGATTGAGGATGATAAGATGAGCTATGAGCTAACCGAGTACCAAGACAAGAAAATAATTCTGTCCAAAAATTTCCAGTGAAAATGGGATCTCTGTCACTTACAATAATCTTTGGGTTTCCATGTAGCTTTTGAATTGTTTCCATAAATGCAGTAGAAACTGTATTGGCTTTAAATGGATGTGATAATGCACAAAAGTGTGCATACTTGGTAAGTCTGTCAACTACCACCATGATGACACTCTTTCCCTTAGACTTGGGTAAACCTGTGATAAAATCCATTGAAACCTCCTCCCAACGTTGGCTTGGAATGGATAAAGGTTGTAATAGACCCGGGGTCTTAATTGTTTCAACTTTATTTTGTTGGCAAACCAAACATTCCGCCACAAACTTTTGAATATCCGCTTTAAGGCCATCCCAAAAAAAATTCCTTCTTAACCCTGTGGTAAGTTTTTAAAAATCCTGAGTGCCCTCCTAGGGAGAAGTGTGCAATTCCATAAGAATTTTTTGTTTGAGTTGCGAATTCTTACAGAGGTATAAGCGATCTTTGTACCATAACGAATCATTTTGCTAGCTAAATGTATCAGATGTACTGGAATCTTGTTGTAACTTTTGAATAAGTGCCCATACTTCTTCATCATTCTTCCATTCCTCCATTGCTTCATTTATCCAATTTGGTTGGATAATAGAAATGGCACACAAAAATGCTTCCACATCCTCATCCTTTCTTGAGAGTGCATCTGCCACCACATTTTGCTTCGCCTTTTTGTAGATGATTTCAAAGTCATAACCCAACATCTTTGTGACCCACTTTTGTTGCTCTTCAGAGGATAATCTTTGTTCTAAAAATTATTTAAGGCTATCATGATCTGCTTTTACCTTGAAGTGTCTTACCATTAGGTAGGGTCACCATTTCTTAAGTGCATGTAGTATTGGCAACATTTCCTTCTCATAAATAGCTTTGTGTAAAAACTTTCCCTTGATTGGACGACTTTCAAAAGCAATGGGTCTTTCATCTTGCATTGAAACGGCACCAATTCCATTTCCTGAACCATCACATTCCACAATAAAGGTTTTTGTGAAGTCTGGTGTAGCCAAGACCGGTGCTTGGCACATTGCCTCTTTAAGATGTTCGAATGCCTTTGTTGCTTCTGGAGTCCATGAAAATGCATCTTTCTTCAATAATGTTGTTAGAGGTGCTGCTATTCTCCCATAATTCTTAACAAACTTGCGATAATACCCTGTCAACCTGAGAAATCCTCGCAGATGCTTTATGGATGTGGGGATTTTCCATTCCTTAATGGCCTTTAATTTTTTTAGGGTCTACCTTAACTCCTTCATGAGATACAATATGACCCAGATATTCCACCTCCTGTACTCCAAAGAAACATTTGGATCTTTTTGCATATAATTGTTTCTCCTCCAATAGTTGTAACAACCTGTCAACATGTTCAACATGATCCTTCCAAGACTTGTTGTAGATTAGTATATCATCAAAAAATACTAACACAAATTTTCTAACGAAGGGTTTGAAAATGGAATTCACCAAACCTTGAAATGTAGAAGGTGCATTGGTAAGGCCAAAAGGAATGACCAAAAATTCATAATGACCCTCATGAGTTCTAAATTTTGTTTTCGGAATGTCTTCAGTCTTCATTCTGATTTGATGATATCCTGAACGAAGATCCAACTTGGTGAAGTAAATTTATCCATGCAATTCATCCAGTAATTCATCAATGATAGGAATGGGAAACTTATCTTTAATAGTGAGCTTGTTGAGCTCCCTATAATCCGGACACATGCACCATGATCCATCCTTCTTGTGCACCAATACTACTGGAGCAGAGAAAGAACTTTGACTAGGTTGAATTATACCAACCTCTACAATTTCTGCAACCATACGTTCAATTTCACTCTTTTGGGCATAGGGATATCTGTACGGCCTGATGTTTGGAGGAACACTTTCTGGAATCAGATGAATAGCATGATCATGATCACGAATAGGTGGGAGACCTTTGGTAGTCTCAAATACCTTGGAATGATTGTCCAAGACTTTTTGGAGATCTGGAGAAATAGATGATTATGATGTGGACCAGTGGGCCTTTTTCGATGGTGCTGCCCAGCAGCAAGGATGTGGGGGGGGCTTTATACTCTACAAAACAGAACGGCATTACTACAAAGCAAAGCTGGGTTTGGGTGCTGGTTCAAATAATTTCGCTGAGCTCATCACCCTCCGCCATCTTCTACATTTTGCATTGAGCCACAATTGTTTGCATCTGAACATATATGGAGACTCAAAGATTATCATAGACTGGTTCAACAATATCACTGCATGTCACACTCACACACTCAGCAGCATATTGGATGAAATATATTTATTGAAGGCACAGTTTATTGATATCTCCTGCTATCATATCTACAGGGAACACAACAACAGTGCCGACCAACTATACAAGGAGGCTACGGCACTTCCCAGAGGCGAGTGGATGATACAGGAGCAGCGAGGTGACAATGCATACCAGTACTACCACCGGCCTATATAGATGCACAGTATCCCCGGGCAGCCGGCCCATGAATATGATTATGATCTGATATTTACTTTTTGAACTTTATTGTATATAGCTGAAAATGAACTACTGATAGCCCTGCGTGGCAACTTATATATATGATGATACAGAACATCCTATGAGATGCATTTTTGCTCTTCTTGTTAGATAGTACAGAAAGTTAACAGCTACACGCTTATATGGCGGAATGAACATACAGCATATGCTAAACGCATCTACAACATGTAATTTTTTCCAAATTAATGAAAAGATTACGATTTTTCCAGTGGAAAAAAAGATGATTATGATGTGGAAACATCTAGCGAACATAATTGAGCAATTACACCTCTTTTTTCCTTTTTTAGAAGCTTTGTCATACCGTTAGAGCTGATTATCTTTCCCGGTTTCCTTGCAATACCCCTTAATTCAACTTCCTTTCCTTCGGTAGAAAATTTCATGAAAAGTTCTTGAAAATTAAAAGTTATTGTACCCAAGGCTTGTAACCATTGGACTCCTAGTACAACATCAGCACCTCCCATTGGAATGGAAAGCATTGGATAGTCAATACATATTCTCCCATGGATAGCTTGATATTATGGCACTTTCCAGAGCAATTTATCGTTCCTCCATTTGCAATCATCACTTGACACTCTGGTGCTGGATATAGGAAGCAATTCAATTCTTTTGCTACCTTACAATGAATAAAATTGTGGGTATTTCCTAAATCAATCAACACTATTACCTTTTTCTTCTTGATTTGTCATTCTATCTTGATGGTTTGAGGAGTGGTAATTCCAGCGAATGCATTACAAGATATGGTCGGATTCATTTCTTCTTTATCTATGCTTTATTCCCGGAGTATATCCTCTTCCTTTGACCTTTCTTGCTCCTTTTCTTCTTCTTCTTGACAATCTATGTAGAATAATTTCTTCTCAGCACACTTATGACCTTTAGTGTATTTGTTATCACAACTGTAACAAAGCCCTTTTGCTCTTTTTTCTTCCAATTGTTGTGGTGTCAACCTCATAGGTTGTGGAAGGCTAGGGGTAACTACACTTCCATCTTTATAGTTGTGACTAGTATGCTTCCTAGTTGCCATAATTTTGCTTTCCATTTTTCTTGCTAACTTGAATGCCTTCTCTAATGAATCAAGTTCCCAAAGGCGAACATCATGTTGGATATTATCCTTTAAAGTCCCTATGAACACATCAATCATATGCTCCTCTGGAATATTTTTTACCCTTATGTTCAATTTTTGCAACTCCTCAATATGCTCCATTATTGAACCCTTTTGTTTGAGACTTATCAATAGGCTAAAAAAAGTGTTGCTTTTTGTATCCTCATAATGTGTTGTCAATTCTTCCGTAAAAATTGCCCAAGTGATAATTTGTTTACGAGAGCAAAGCCATTGATACCATACAAATTTATTTGGTTCCAAATATAAAGTTGCAATATGTACCTTTTGTGTGTTTTGCACATTATTGAGATCGAAAAATTGCTCCATCTGCAATATCCATGTTGCGGGATCCTTGCCATCAAACTTCCTCATATCGATTTTTGAAATATGGTGGGTCTTCGATCCAACATTAGAGTATATGGAATCATGATTAACATTTTCTTTGTTCTCATCATGAGTTTCCTTTACTACCCTTTCACCATTAGTGACCATTTCTTGTAGCAACTTATTCATATTTATCTTCAATTCTTCCATCTTATCATCCATGCCATCCATTTTAGCGTCCATGCCATTCATCTTAGCTTCCATGCCATCCATCTTAGCTTCTACACCTTTATTTAAACAATCCATCTTAGCTTCTACACCTTTCTTTAAACCATCCATCTTAGCTTCTACATCTTTCATCTTATATTCTGTTGCTTTTTGTGCTAGTGACACTTGTTGCACTTGGTCTCGTAATTTTGATATATCATATTGCATTTCTTCCTTTTCTTCATGAGTCATGCTAGAGCTTTTAGATTGCTTACTAGGTGTTTTCATTTTCTTTCCTTGGGGTATCAATTACGGATAATAATGCTTTACTATGCCCTTTGAATTCCTTCAAACTAATTTTTCAAACCAAGCTTAAGCAAAAATTTAAAAAAAACTACACACCTTTTTTCACTTTGTAGGAGCTTGATATTGAATCTGATGTATCTCTATAATTTCAGATCATCCAGTTTTGAAATTTCGATCTGTAGTAGCCCTCTGCGTCCTCTTTTCAATGCCACCAGTCTGATCCAAATTGAATTCTCCAAGAAAGAGTTATGCACAATCTCCCAAGATGACCTGATTATAGACCTTTCCAGAAGAGCGAACTTGTATGAAGTCCCACGTGTCACTGTTTCAACCTATGGCACTAAAAAATATATACAAGAAACTACATTCCGTCCTCTTTCTGTAACTTCTTACAAAATTTCAATCTAATGCTCAGAGAGAAAGTTATGACGATTTTCCCCAGGTCACCTGTTTGGAATGTAATTCAGGAGTCTGCAAAAAGACCAACTTCCTCGGATCATATCTCTGCAAATATAGTGCGAAAAGCTCTAAAATTCGGACCCAAGGTTCAGTGTGATTTCGTCTCAAATGGGTTTTGTTTTCACTTCTGAAACGTAGCAGAAAAGAGTTATAGAAAAAATTCCACGATGACCTATCTGGAGCAGCGAAACCCTAGAATCCAAAGCTCTGATACCAAATGTTATGAAACCAGCTCACAAAAAGATAGAAAAGACAGGTAAACGCCTTAGAATTCAGCCTCTTCGAGGGGGAAACCTCCTTTACATTCACAAATGAACAATTCTTGGATGATTCAAATCACAAAACCTCCTTTCTATATAGGAGACCATGGAGTCACAATATAACCCAGCCGACCTAACAATAATAATATAAAGCCACAAAAATAACAATAGAGGGATTCTATGGGGCACAGTAATAAAAAATGGGGACAATAGGGGCTCAACAATATTAATAAGGGATACAACTACAATAGTAATGGGGTAATCACTAGTATCATAGGGACCTAACAATTGCCTTGGAGATCAATGAGGATAGAGAGTATTGGCTAGATAAGGTCAATGATCACATAGAAAAGCTTCAGGACAAAGCCAACAGAGATAACCAACTATTAAGGCACATGGCACATCATTATCAAACTAGAAATATGATATGTAACATCAAGCTCAAGCAGTTGAAAAACAAGCTAAAGGAAACCGTAAAGGGAAAAAATGAGAGGGATAACTTGGAGATGCTTGATGAAGCATCCATGAGGGCTTTACATACATCATTTTGCAGCTCATGACCAATTTTGAAGGATTTCTAAGCATTTTTGGTTTTTTGACTATTTTGGTGCCAAATTCAGAAAATGAGCTAGTCACCGCTTTTTCCTTGGGCCTCCAAATGAAAAATGACTTGCATTTTTGGAAATATCATGGCATCCTATTAAAACCCATTTCATCACATTTCTTATATAGGGCTCAAATTTTGAGCAAAAGGGGTGAAAAATCATCATTCTACCACTCTTTTTGACAGGCGTTGCGCTTCTGGAGACACCTTGGGAGAGTGAGTTTTTGAAGGCCTTCCCATGGGTCATGTTCAAAATTTCAAGGTGTTATGGAAACTAGACAGGTAAGGCTATTTGACCATTCTCTCATATCTAAATTTGGACTTTAGGAAGGCACCTTATAGTGGGCTCAAATTTGGCGCTGCACTTCTTCAAATTTCTGAGTTTTTATTTTAAATTTCGGTGTGTAATTTCCTAGTTTTCAGTTTGACTTGTTCAAAGTCAAAACTCATGATGTAATTGAAGTCTTTATAGGTTAGATGATGTAATCAAGAAATAAATAGACATGATGTGTTGTTTTTATGGTTTATTAGGCCTCATTAAGGAAGAAAAATCCAAAACAAAGTCTAAAAGGAGTGTTTGTATTTGACCTTCTCACTCTCACCTGTTGGTTGAGAGAATCTTGGATAAAGTTTGACCACCTAGGAATTCGACTCCTAAAGGTGGGTAAGTGGTTCAATTGAGTCTATATGTATCATTTCTCATTCAGAGAGAAGGGTTGGACTTTTGTGGAGAAGGCTTGTATCTTATGTTCTCTTACAGCTAACACAGGAGCAGTTGCAGCTATATTTCAAGAATTATTTTTCAGTGAGTCTATGGTGTTGTTTTCTTTTCCTATCAGTTTCTAATGGATAAATCATCTCCATTTACATGCTTTATCTTCTTCCTATGAATTTACTTACAGTTATATAGAAAAAAAATCTTGAATTTAAGATATGCTTATGTTGAAATCATACTTGTGTTTCTTATCTTCTAAAACTAATGAATTCATGCTTTCACATGCTCATTAGGTTATCTTAAACTCAAAAATATACACTACATTGACAAACACTCTAAACCATAACACGCTGATATCTAGCTCCTCTTTATACTTGTCACTGCATACTTGAAGCCTTGACCTAATTGCTTGCTCTCATCCCTAGTCCAACAACCTAAAAACCCTAAATTTTCAAACACTCAAACAAAACTTATACATCTAGCCTAAAATCCATTTATTTTTCAATCATTGACTGAGAAATCCTTAGAGAGATCCCTCTTTGGTTCAGCAAGGCTAGTTGTTGAACTCTAAGTGGTTTTGAGGTTACCTCTTACGATCTCCTCCTTTGCTTAGGACATTGTAGAGGATAACACATTCAAAGAGGATAAAACCTTACCATGCTTCTTCATGTCCTCTAGAGTTTTGGGTTCCCACCAAATTAGTGTCGCGCCTTCCAATATAAGAGAAGCAAGTTGAATCCTTTTTTAATCATCTTTGATTCTTTGTATCCTGCAATACACTTCAATATGATGAATCCAATTTTCTAATATTTCTACATTTACCTATCCAGTGTACATAAGGAAATATAACTTAATATCAAGCTTAAGCAAAAGAGTTTTACCATGACCCCTTGGGGAATTTGGATGTATTTATGAAAGGGTAGTATCAGTAGAAGGAGATGAGACTTAAGATAAAGATGAGGATGATGATGCGCAGGTGAAGGTGGTGGTTTTTCACCATTCCCTCCATTCCCTTTTTGAGCCTTGTCTCATTTTCCTCCATTAGGTTATGAGATTTCTGTATACAGTTTGGAATTCCTCTCCTCATACATAACCTTAACAAACTCTTCCATTTCAAATATTGCTTTCATGAAAGTCTTCTCATCTTCAAACATCTCTTCAAGACCTTCTTCATGTGCCATGACTATTGAAGATTGAGGAGTGTTTGTTCTCCTTGAAACAATTTTAGATCTTGGCTCCACAAGTTCTCCTTCTCCTATTTTGAGCTTCAACCTTGTAAGCATCACAAAAACACTTGCAAACAAATCAAATCCTCATAAAAAACTTGTGCTCTGATGCCAAAATGATTTGTTCGTGTATAAACTTGAAGATTTTAAACAATTTTCAAGTTAAATTTATATGTGTTTTGGGTAGAGGATCAATTTACTAAACACATACACAAGTAAATTTTAACCAAATTTTACAGCCAAACAGAGACAAATAAGCATATCTGAAACACATAACTCAAATCATGATAAAGGAGTTCACCCCTCTCTTGGCCTACATCTTCTGGTCCAGCTTCCAATGCAGGGCTTCTCTCATTAAAAATGATCAAAAGTGTGTTTACATGATTTAAACAACTCAAATAGCGGAACTTATGTCTCCAATGGATCCAACACTGTCAAAAACCCCTATTTTGGTTCTTTTTGCCCCTCATTTGGCCAAAAACTGAGAAAGTTATGCGTGTATCTTCATTTTCCAAAATTCTTCAGCTAACCATCCTCCAATTCGGCCTAAACCTGGCTTGAGCACCCCAAATGTGGAAACAACACACTAAACCTCACACTACTCCTGCTCAATGGGTGAATTTGTAAGACTGTTAAGGGTGCCATTAAGGCCCTTGTCTCAAAATTCTTGGTCACATGATGGCCATATGACCGTGAAAAGCGCCAAAATTTGGCGGCTTTGTCTAGGCCCTGTCTCCATGCATGCCCTTGTTCTATGGTCTTGCATATGACCATGGTTCGTCCCCCTAGGGGATGGCCCCTCTAAACTCCGTTGTGCACGTGGTTTTATGGAAGGTCATATGATCTAGGGTTGACCCCCGACTCTTTTGTGCTCTGGATTCTGTTGTGGGCATATGACTGTGAAGAGGGTCGTGAGGGTTGGGCTAGGCCCTAGCCCTTGGCCCCCTGCCCACTATCCTGTGGCGGGGGGGGTGGCCAGGGGCTAGGGCTTAACCTGACCCCACCCCATATGCGCATTTACCAAACTTTATATATCATTTTTCACGCAATGTTTAAGAAGGAACATGTACAACTCATTGGTGCGGGCATTGGTTACTTGGTAATTCGTCACAAGTTCAACTCCCTAGGGTGTTTTTCGGCCTCCATACAAAATTTAATTTCCCATTAGGAGGCCATCTGGAACCCAGGGATTGGCCCATATGGCTCCTGGCAATTGGTCCACCCAAACACAACCATTAACCAATAAAAATTCACCATGCCACAACCAATCAAATGATGACAACTATAAGTCATTCATAGGCCCACCAAATACACAGTCAACCCAGTCAAATGCCCAATTAGGCTATGGACTGTTGACTAGGTGTACCTGCAATTATTTTTCCAAAAATTTAATTGTTTCCCAAATTGATTAGAGCATGGTTTTGGGAGCATCTGAGGTCGTATTTGAGTGAAACGAGTTGCGTTGGATTTAGATCGTTGAGATCTATCCACTCGTTTCGGTTTTGAGCTCTATCACACACTTTGAATTTTGAGCACTATTTTGGTCCACCAAATCACTCCCCCCCATTGGAAGATTTTGGACCTCCAAAATCTCTTTATCGGTCAACAAATATATTGTTGACACCTAATCATCAAGATTGGGTGAATAAATATAATTGATGTAAATAAATAATAAGAAGTATGAACAGTCATCGGGAGATGAAGTGAACAGTCTCCCTCATGTATATAATAAAGACCAACCTGAAGGAATAATATGAATTGAATTCGTGGAGTTACTACCTGGCCTGACATGGTATCAGAGCCAAGTTCCTAAAATTAGTTGTAACTCCTTGTCTGTGCTCTCTGCGCTCCCTAGGATGTGCATAATTGTCCTTTCTACGCTCTCTTGGCTCTCTGCCATAATCATTGTCTGCGCCATCTTCCCTCCTAACAGTTGGCACGGTTTTTCTGTATGGTCATAATGTTTTCTTTACCCACTTCCATCTCTCGGTTTTCCAGAAGTGGAGCAGGTTGGGGTCTGCGTTTACATTTTTGCTCAAGTTACTTCGATTACAGTCGAAGGGATTCCTTGTATTTTTGATGGTGCGCCATTACCATACCTGTTATCTTTAACGTTGTCCGTTTACACTAATCTAGTCTGGTATTCATGCAAAGGGGATTTGTGTTTAGGATTTAGGCTTATTCATTTGTCTATGTCTGTCTAGGAGTCGCCCATTCGACTCTGAGAATGAGGTTGTCATAGCCATAGCCATTGAGCTTATTAATAGCCCTCTATGCATCCTCCCTGTTGGCGATATTGACAAAGCCAAAACCCCTTGTTGGCGCAACGGAAGCGTGAAAATACTTCTGTCAAAGTCTTCTCTTTGTCTGAGAAACTCCTCAGGTGTTAAAATTCCTTCTAGCCCGGTCTCCTTTACAAATACTTGTGCTGCTTCTGATGCTTTCATGCCAATCATTTTGGACTTCAGAAACCAATCGAAGTGTATCGAGCAATAAACCATCCATATCGAAGATAACATGGATAATGCATTTGTATTTCGGGGTTGCCAAATCGCCCATCGTTGCGTCAGCGCAGCTTGTTGTGAGTGTGTTGTTGAAGTGTTGCGGGAGTGGAAACGTGGTGGCGCTGCTCCATACCTCAGCTTGGAGCACTGTGGTATTACGTTGATACACAGTTTTGTGGTATTACGAGCACTGTGGTATTACGTTGATACACATTTTGATACACAGTTTTGTGTATTACCTTAATACTTCGTTACGCTGCCATATATTTACACTGCCTGCCATATATATACATAGTTACTCACCATATATTT
Source organism: Pinus tabuliformis (assembly GCA_031772625.1). Taxonomy (NCBI): domain Eukaryota; kingdom Viridiplantae; phylum Streptophyta; class Pinopsida; order Pinales; family Pinaceae; genus Pinus; species Pinus tabuliformis. The sequence goes on along the minus strand of CM062805.1, from coordinate 1,375,639,735 downwards.
ACACTGCCCTACCCATATATATTATATACTTTAACGTTGTCCAGTTGAATGCATATTGACATTTGAATTTGTTGTCCAGTCATATCAGAATTATATTTTTTCCCATTAGGAGTAAAATTTTGCAGCAGAAGTTTTTGTTACAGTATGCATTCAATCATATCCATTGTGGGAATAGTTCTCACTGGCAAGGAGAACTATCCTGAGTGGTCCCGGATGATAAAACACACCCTCATTTTCAATAAGTTGTGGAAAGGAGTGTGCATTGGAGACAGAGACAAAGATCCAGAACAGCCTAACTCAAACAAAGAGCTCGCCATTTGGGAAAATAAGAACAACAAAGCTTATGCATTAATCACAGCATCTGTAAATGAAGATGTTAGTTGCCATATTTCGCCATTTTCAACTGCTTTCGAAGCCTTACAAAAGCTGAAAGAACTCTATGACTCACATTTTGCACCTGAAGTTGTTCAACTCATGATTAAACTCTTCACTCTTGAATTGCAAAATAATGATGCTCTTGCATCCAAAGTAAAGTCTATAATGCATGATATCAAAGTCACTAACGTCGAATTGGATATTCCTCTTACCGCTTTTCTCAAGGCATTTTATCCTACTTACTCCAATTATCTTGAGTCATTGCAAGCAAATGGAAATCTCAAAGATATTACCTTTAACTCTCTTGTGAAAAAATATGTTGAAAGAGAGAAAGCTTTTGGAAAGAGGACAGCCCCTGAATCTTCTAAAGAGGCTATGTGCCTTGCTCATAAAGAAAATAATTCTACTCAAGATTCTTCCAGAGGAAGAGGTGGTCAAAGAGGAAGAGGAAGATATTTCAGAGGCAGGGGGGACAGACTCTCTCAAGGAGAAAAGGCAGATTTGCACTGCATATGCTGCAAAATAAATGGATCACATGATGCCCCTACATGCAAGTTACCATGGGACAAAATTGACTAGCAAAGAAACCAACAAAAAGGTAAAACTAATGACACAGACAAAGGTAAAGCACCTGAATCTGCGCATTATGTGGTGGCACAATGTAATATTGGAGTAAATGAAGATTTATTTAATGCTTCACTTGCTTCTTGGAAAAATGATTGGTTGCTTGATTCAGGAGCAACTTGCCACACGACTCATAGAAAATAATTTTTTTGAAGAATTTACTGACAATGTTGATGGAGCAGTATATTTTGCAGACCAATCAAAAATCAAGCCATCAGGGCTTGGCACAATCAGGCTTAAATTGCCTGGTCTTCCAGATTTTCTTCTGCATCATGTTCTATATCTCCCACAGCTGACGAGAAACTTATTGTCCTTGGTCCACATCCGCTAGCAAGGTCACTCCATTCATATGTTTGATCGCAAGCTTGAGGTGAGAAAAGCATCTGACCACTCACTTGTCATGAGGGGAATAGAAGAAGAAAGACTTATCAAGCTGCAAGGTATTTCTGCTCGTGCACAACATTTCTCATACAATTCTCATTATGAAGAAGGTACACATATCAAGTTTATTATGGCATGCTAGATTTGGACATTTGAACTATGACAGCCTCCGCTTGTTGAAGAAAAATGTTGTTGCTCGTTTGCCTACAATTCCTAGGAAATTTAAGCAATATGATGCTTGCATTCTAGGAAAGCATAGCAAATAGTCTTTTCATGATTCACATTCAAGAGCACATAGAAAACTTGAACTCATTCATTCAGATTTATGTGGTCCAATGCCTGTTCCTTCTATAAATGGAAATAAACATATGATGACATTTATTGATGACTACACCAGAATGTGTTGGGTTTATTTATTGAAGAACAAATCTCATGCTTTTCAAACATTCAAGAACTTTCATAAATGGATTGAAAATGATGCACAATCTCATATTAGGTATATTCACACACATCAAATGAATTTGAAAACTATCTTCACCAACATGGGATCAAACATCAAACAACTGTACCTTATAATCCCCAACAGAATGGTGTCGCTGAAAGAATGAATAGGACAATCTTAAATATGGTATGCTCCATGCTCTTCTTCAAAAATGTAAAAATAATGTTTTGGGCTGATGTTGTTCTATGTGTTGCATATATAAAGAATAGATGTCCATCTAATGCTATCAAAAACAAGACTCCCTATGAAATGTGGTATGGGCACATTCCTTCGGTAAAGCATCTCAGGGTCTTTGGTTCCACCTGTTATGCCTTCATACCAAAGGTACATAGAAATAAACTTGGTGCAAGAAGTCGAAAGTGTATCTTCCTGGGGTATTCAAACACCTCTAAAGCATATTGTCTCTATGATGAAGTCAATAAAAAGTTTGTTGTATCTAGAGATGTAATTTTTCTTGAATCATCCAAAATTGACGATGTTGTTGAGTGACAACTTGATCGCTTGGATAGATTCAAAAATGCAAAATCATTTCAAGAATTTGATAATCAGATTCCACATCTTGAAGGGCTATACTAGATCAACATGTGGAATCTTCTTCTGAAGAACTCTCCCCCCCCCCCCCCCCCCCCCCCCGCATGAAACTCCAACAATGGATGATGCTTTAAGTGATGTGATTGATAGAATTTGGAGACTCAATCTTGATTCAGTCCCAACTCAATCAACGGAGCAGCCTGGACCATCTGAGAAAGGTCCCACAAAGTGGCTGACAAAGACACTTGAAAGTGTTCATCCTGATGAGGTTGGGAAGACAGGAACTAGAAATTCAAACCGGCAAAATGGAGGTGATGTAAATGACTCTAATTCACCTTTTGATATGGATGTTTCTTATGATTGTGAATTGAACTTGTCTACAGATTTTGAACCAACTTCCTTCAAAAAAGTTGCTTCTCATGATGAATGGAAAGAAGCGATGGAAAAGGAGTATGATGCTCTCATAAAGAATGGCACTTGGAAGTTGGTTAATCCTCCATTAGGAACCAAACCAATTAGCTGCAAGTGAGTCTACAAGAACAAGTATAAAGCTAATGGCTCACTTGACAAGCACAAAGCCAAGCTTGTGGAAAAAGGTTTTGCACAGAAGGAAGGGGTCAATTATGAGGAGACTTTTGCCCCCACAGCAAAATGGGCTACCATCCGGACACTCTTTGCCTTAGCAGCTCAGAACGGTTGGAAAGTCCATCAAATGGATGTAAAACTGCTTTCTTGAATGGAGATCTAAAAGAGAATGTTTTTATGTCCTAGCCTGAAGGATTTGTTCTGAAATGACATGAACATAAAGTATGCAAACATGTGAAATCCTTGTATGGCCTCAAACAAGCACCACGAGCCTGGTATGAAAAACTAACTGAGCATCTTCTGACACTCAATTTCAAACATTATGATCTTGATGATGCAACTTTATTTGTCAAGAAAGTTTGCAAAACAGTTGTATATCTTGTGGTATATGTAGATGATCTTTTGATGATGTGGAACAATGAAAGCTACATTGCATCCATAAAGAAGGAATTGGGGAAAAGTTTTGAAATGAATGATTTGGGCTATGTTCATTACTATCTTGGTATTGAAGTAACTCAACATCCGAAGTCCATATTTCTTTCTCAAAAGAAATACATTGGAGATCTGTTGAACAGGTTTGGCATGACAGAATTCAATCCTCTTACTACTCCAATGCAACAAAACTTAAAGCTCACATCTATTGAAGGAAAAGAACTTGAGGATGCAACAAAGTATAGACAGCTTGTAGGAAGTCTCAACTACCTAACTACTACCATACCAGACATTTCGTTTGATGTTGTAATCCTCTCTAGGTTTATGCAAAAGCCTTGTGAAGGACATTGGTCTGCTGCAAAAAGAGCTCTAAGGTACTTGAAGGGAAATCAAGACTTTGGAATCAACTATACGTAGGTGGACGACTTCAGTTTAATTGGATACTCTGATTCAAACTTCGATGGAGACAAAGAAACTGGGGTATCTACTTCATGATATGATATGAGTCTTGGATCAGGAGCTGTCTCCTGGAGATCACGCAAACAATCAGTTCCAGCAGATTCCTCAACAAAAGCAGAATACGTGGCAGCAGTTGAGGCAACAAAAGAAATTGTGTGGCTTAGGAAAATTCTTGAAGATTTGCAGGTAAAACAAGTACAATCAACTCCACTCATGATTAACAATACCTCTGCAATAAAGTTGGCCAAGAATCCAAAGTTCCATGATCGAACGAAGCACATCATTACTAAATATCATCTGATTCGACATCATGTTGAGGCCAAAACAATCCATCTCCATCATTGTTCCACTAATGAGAAAATTGCAGACATCTTCACCAAAGCACTTGGAAGGGAAAAGCTTGAATGATTCAGAATTATGCTTGGACTCACCAATATCCCTTCAGATTAAAGGGGGGAGTGTTGAGACCTAATCATCAGGCTTGGGTGAATAAATATAGTTGATGTAAATAAATAATAAAAAATATGAACAGTCATCAAGAGATGAAGTGAATAGTCTCCCTCATGTATATAATAAAGACCAACCTGAAGGAATAATATGAATTGAATTCGTGGAGTTACTACCTGGCCTGACATATATGAGGGTACTACTCCCTCACCCTTCCAGTATCATCCCACTGAAATTTTCTTGAATTTCTCATTTTTAGGTTTTCATGAAAATACATCATTTTCCTTGATTTTGGAGTCCTTGTCTTGCTGCCATAGATGACATCTTGCTGCAATTTCCTAGAATACGCAGAAAAGAAAACTGCCTTTGAAGGAATAAACACATTCCCTCCTTGGTCGTTAATCAAAGGAAACTTAAACAATCTCAAATTCTTCTCACCTTGAACATTTTTTTCACGACGATGCTTGCCATGTCTAGCCTTGTACTTGGCTTGAATCTTAACCAAATCTGATCGCCATCGACATGCACCATCCCTTTTCAAGGCCAACACATTATGAAACCCACAAGAAGAAGTTTTGAAACCAATGTCCTCTTTTTCAATTTTCCTTTGCATTTGCTCTTTGTCCTCTGCACTCTCTAACACTAGCATCTTGTTCACACCAATGTTCAACAATGATGCATGTTGCTACAAATTTTCTTCATTTTATTTACCTCTTTTAGAAGACAACATGTTAGACTCCTGAAACATCTTATCACATGAATTATAAACATCAATGGAATCATATTTCAAACTTGATTCATATCCTTGAAAGGCTTCAGATTCTTCAACACCTTCATGTTTAATCATTAACAAAAGTCCTGACTAGCATTAATAATCCTCTTCATTTGTCCCGCATTTACAAGAGATGCATTCAACTTCTTGTTGTGTGCTCTAACAATGTACTTAATCCCACTCTTGAACAAATTATATTTATTCTCATGACGATGAAAAATAGCTCTCCTATCATATAGATATGGGCTTCCCAAAAAAATGCCACATATATCAATTGGAATTACATCAAGCTCTACCTCATCTAATAAGTTTGCAGTGATTGCAAATTTCAGTTTACATATTTTTGTCACATGCAATTTTGCACTATCACATATCCAACCTAAAGTATAAGGATTAGGATGAGGAATGGTTTCTAAATTCAACTTCTTGACAATGTCTTTTGAGATAAGATTTGCTTATGAACCATGATCAAGCAGTGTATATATATTCGTATGTTTTGAAATAAATCTAATATGGAAAAGCTCTATTCTTGTTTTTTCATATTGAGTTTCATTAAGACAATTTGAAGAACTAGTACTTGAAATTTCCTTACCTTTCAAACCCATGGTTGTGATCCTTGTTTCATCTCCAAAATCTGAACCTAAATCATGTTGTGTAGATGCAGTGGTCTTCTCCTTCTCCTTCTTCTTAAACTTTTTGGGTCTCATTTCAGGATGAAGTTTCCAGCAATGATCTTCAACATGGCCCTCTATAGAACAATGTTTACATGTGATATATTCTTTCTCCATCTTGATGACAACATTCTTCTTCCCTTTTCCTCTAAACTTACCCTTTCCTTTTTCTCCAGACTCAAAGGAACTCTCGCTAGTTTCTTCAGAAACATTTTTCCCTCTTGCCTCTAAATGATTTGCCTAACACAAACTTCATCTAGTTTTGAAGGGTTAAACATGAGACTGGTATGTCTCAAATAACTATGAAATCCTCCAATATATTTGAGGAAAGTATCTTGTGATGAAAAATATATACCCAAAATCAAATTTCTTTTCCTAAATTCTTGAGTATAAGATTGCACATTTTTCCCTTTAGCTTGCCTAAAGTTCTACCAATCCATAATAGCATTTTTCATGTATGATAACGGATAAAACTTCCTTCTTATTGCAACATCAAAATCATTCCAAGAGGATAAAACCTTACCATGTTTCTTCATGTCCTCTAGAGTTTTGGCTTCCCACCAAATTAGTGATGCACCTTCCAATCTAAGAGAAGCAAGCTGAATCTTGGTTTCATCATCTTTGATTCTTTGTATCCTGCAATACACTTCAATCTGATGAATCCAATTATCTAATCTTTCTACTTTTACCTCTCCATTGTACATAGGGAATTCAAACTTAATATCAAGCTTAATAAAATGAGTTCTAGCATGACCCCTTGGGGAATTTGGAGGTATTTGTGAAAGGGTAGTAACAGTAGAAGAAGATGAGACTAAAGATGAAGATGAGGATGATGATGATGGAGGTGAAGGTGGTGGTTTTTCACCTTCCCTCCATTCCCTTTTGGAGGCTTGTATCCTTTTCCTCCAAGAGGTTTTGAGTTTCCATACATTCTGGAACATGTCACAAATATGCATTCTACAGGTCATAACAACATATCTGAGCATAGGTGTCTCATACTTATCTGAGAATCGCTAAGAAGCATTGATGCCTTATCACATTAGCTACATTATCATCTATTAGGCCATATATTCATTGTACATTCATTTAAATTTCAAAACATGATGAGAGCCATACATCATCATTGTCATAAAGCATGCTCATAACTAGCATATAACCAACATAAATAACAAGGATACATCAACCATAAATGCCTCATATGAACTAGTAAACTTTCTCATAAAATACCAAAGAGAAAAGGTTCTTATTAATGAATGATTAGGCTAACCAGGTTCGGGACTTCCACGTACCACCTGACCATTGGTCGAACCAAATCTTTCTTTCAACCAAGCACCCCCGTGCCATATTCCAATCATGAAAGTGGGATTTATAACCAAAATCAACCAGGGCTTCCCGAGGCAACACCACCTCATACTCAATAATAGAACCAAGCTTTATGGTAATCCCCACTAGATCACTAGGCCATAAATAATAGACATATGATACCATGCTTTTCTGCAATCCTCACCGGATCACTAGGTTAAAAACAAACATGGAAGCCATTGAATCTCCCCACCTACACTGTGAGGGATTTGTCTGTCCCAAACTCTTGGCTCTACAGTGTATCCCACCATTACCGGTCAAGGGCCTACGAGGTCTCCTCCCTCTGGGATTTTCATTGTAGCCCATCCCAGGATTCCTAAGCCTAATCAAGGGTACTCGCCACTAAGCTTTACCGTTTATCTCGCCATTAATCGATCAAGGGATTCTTAGGCTCTATGAATTTATTCACATTCAGGGTTTACCATGTATCACATCCTAGGATTCCTATGCCTTGTTAATAATCCTGGGATGACCCCACTCACCTTCGCTTCCATCCGTAAATCCAGCTCAACCACATACCAAAGAACCCACCACACCATGGCTATTCAGAAATGGCAAGGCTACGCTAAAAACATTGTCACGCCTAGCAAAACCCATGCCCATGACAACAAGAGAACCAATAACACACATGCATAACCATGCATGTGAAATCTAGAAAGGAAATCACACATGCAAACCCATACCTGAAAATAATTTTGATGTAGCTGCTAGATCCTGCTCTTCCTTGCTTGATATTTGCTTCCTCTTCCCTTCTTTGCTTTTCTTGATACAATGCTGAAGTGCTCAAAGATAATTGTAAGTGTCCAAGAGTGAGAGAGAGAGAGAGAGAATAGAGAGAGAGCTCCAAAACTGAACTGATAAAAGTTTGTGAACTGGTCCTTAGAAGCCTTTTTATTAATGAGGCCTCTATTTTCTTCATTTTTTAATTATTTTCCATCATTTTACTACTCACATGTGTGACCTTTCACCTTCCTTTTCTCCTAATTTTCTTTATTTTCATAAATAAAATGTCAATTAATACCATTTTGCCTTTCGAAAGCCTTTGCCATTGCGTTTTCCAATTTCCTTAGCCATAAAAAACCAAATGGACACACACACTAGGATGTCTTGCCCAACATTCAGCTTGGAATAAATTTCCCATAACCATGTTTATTATTTTGCATTTTTTAACTTTTATTACATGGAATTTTCACCATGGTTATTAGAGAACGCTCTCCCTTGGGGAAAAATCATCCTCAGTGTTCAATGATACCTACAACCAACAAGATTGCTGAAAGAAAAACATATTTCCTATGGAGCTTTATAACTTAGCTTGATGCAATATTTACAATGAACAACATGTTGAGAAGCAAACCAACATGACAACATAACTACGTGATAACCATAATGACATGACACCCATACCGATTATTTGAGCTTTATAGCACAACTCATGGTGGTATTTACATTCATATACATATGCATACACATACCATCGATTTCTTAGTTCCCTAGCATGAGCATCTTTCTCTGCAAAATACACTGCGGTTTCAGCTGGAATTCTCCTTTTGGCTCCACCTGCAATATAGTCCAGTTAATCACATCATCAACATCTTTAACATACTTCTTAAGCAATGACACATGGAAAACATCATGGACTTCACTGTTGGAGGCAATCCAAGTCGATAGGCTACTGGTCTAATCCTTTCAAATATCTTGAAAGGTCCACAAAACCAAGGTGCCAACTTGGCACATGATCCAATTCGCAAGGAGCTCTTCTTGGGGTTGATGTGCAAATACAAATGCTCCCCAACCTGAAACTCCTTAAACAACCTTTTTCGATCTACATAACTTTTCTTCCTATCGTGTGTTTCCTTTATATTCTTCTTGATTACCTACATTTGTTGTTCCATTTATGCCAACATATATGTTCCTATCAATACCCATTTAACTGGATCACTCCAATTGATGGGAGTATTGAAGCTCCGCCTATAGAGTGCCTCAAATGGACTCATCCTCTAGGACTCCTCGTAACCATTATTATAAGTAAAATCGACCAACTAAAGATACTCCTCCAATATCATCTGATGGTGCATCACATGCATCCTCAAAATGTCCTCCAATATATGGTTGACCTTCTCTATCTGCCCATTTGTCTAAGGATGATGAGTTGTGTTGAAGGCCAATTTTTTACCCAAACCTTCAAACAAATATTTCCAGAATCTATAAGTGAATTTAGCATCCTTGTCTGACACAATCTTCTTCAAAACACCACGCAATCTGACCACATCTCTCATGAAGACATGTACTACATATTGGCTGAATAAGTAGACTTCAATGGAATGAAGTGTGCTACCTTTGTCAACCTGTCCACCACAACCATGATGGAATAATGTTGTCTAGATGTCCTCAGCAAGCCTATAATGAAATCCAATGTTCTCCCATTTCCACTATGGAAGCAGAATCGGCTGTAGTAACCCACTTGGGCGCTTACACTCTAACTTATAATTCCCGCTCGGCGGGAAAATTTGTAGGACTATTAAGGGTGCCATTAATCCCCCAGTCCCAAAATTCTCGGTTGCATGATGACCATATGACCGTGAAAAGCGCCGAAATTTGGGGGCTTTGTCTAGCCCCTGTCCCCATGCGCACCCTGGTTTTATGGTCTCGTAGATGACCATGGTTTGGCCCCATAGGGGATGGCCCCTCTAAACTTTGTCACGCCCGTGGTTTCATGGAAGATCATATGACCTGGGGCTGACCCCCGACTCTTTTGCGCTCTCGGTTTTATTGTCGGCATATGACTGTGAAGAGGGTCATGGTGGCTAGACTAGGTCGTAGCCCTTAGCCCCCTGCTCGATGTCCTATGGGGCAAGCGTGGCCAGGGGCTAAGGCTTAACCGAACCCCTCCCCTATATGTGCATTTACCAAATTTTATATGTTGTTTTTCTCGTAATGTTTAATAAGAAACATGTACAATGCATTGGTGCGGACCTTGGTTACTTGGTACTTGGTCACGACTTCAACTCCCGAGGGTGTTTTTCGGCCTCCATACAAATTTTATTTGCCATTAAGAGGCCACATGGTAGCGAGGGATTGGCCCACATGGATCCCCCTAATTGGTCCACCCACACACAACCATTAACCAATAAAAATTCACCATGACACAACCAATCAAATGGTTACAAGTGGAAGTCATTCATAGGCCCACCAAAATACACAGTGAACCCATTCAAAAGCCCAATCAGCGTATGTAAGGCTGACTAGGGTGTACCTGCAATTCTTTTACAAAAAATTTAGTTATTTCCCAAATCGATCATAACGTGGTTCTGGGAGCATCCGATGTCGTATTTGAGTGAAATGAATTGCGTTGGATTCAAATCTTCAAGATCTATCCACTCGTTCAAGTATCGAGCTCTGTCGCACATTTTGAATTTTGAGCATTATTTTTATCCACTTGATCACTCCTCCCCATTAGAAGATTTTGGACCTTCAAAAGCTCTTTATCAATTAACAAATAGATGAGGGCACTGCTCCTTCACCCATCCAGTCTCAATCCACTAAAATTTTCTTGAATTTCTCATTTTGAGTTTTTCCCTCCTCGGTCTCCAATCAAAGGAAACTTAAATAATCTCAAGTTATTCTCACCTTGAAAATTTTCATCATGATGATGTTTACCATGTCTAGCCTTGTACTTGGCTCGAATCTTGACCAAATGTGATCACCATGGCCATGCACCATCTTTTCAAAGTCAACACATTATGAAACCTACAAGAAGAAGTTTTGAAATCAATTTCCTCTTTGTCAATTTCCCTTTGCATTTGCTCTTTGACCTCTGCACTCTCTAACACTAGCATCTTGTTCACACCAATATTCAACAATGATGCATGCTGCTGCAAATTTACTTCATTTTATTTACCTCTTTCAGGAGTAAACATGTTAGATTCCTGAAACATCTTATCATATGAATTAGAAACATCAATGAAATCATATTTCAAACTTGATTCATATCCTTTGAAGGCTTTAGATTCTTCAACACCTTCATGTTTGATCATTAATAATGCAAAGTTCTAACTAGCATTAACAATCCTCTTCATTTGTCCTGCATTTACAAAAGATGCATTCAACTTCTTGTTGTGTGCTCTAACAGTGTACTCAATCCCATTCTTGAACAAATGATATTTGTTCTCATGGCGACGAAAAATAGCTCTCCTATCATATAGATATGGGCTTCCCAAAACAATACCACATATATCAATTGGAATTACATCAAGCTCTACCTCATCTAGAATGTTTGCAGTGATTGCATATTTCGGTTTACATATTTTTGTCACACACAATTTGGCATTGTCTCGTATCCAACCTAAATGATAAGGTTTACGATTAGGAATGGTTTCTAAATTCAAATTCTTGACAATGTCTTCTGAGATAAGATTTGCTTGTTAACCACTATTAAACACTGTATCTATCTTGGTATTTTTTGAAATAACTCTAATATGGAAATTCTCTATTCTTGTTTTTTCATCTTGAGTTTCATTCAGACAATTTGAAGAACTAGTACTTTCAATGTCCTTGCCTTTCAAACCCATGGTTGTGATCCTTGTTTCATCTCGAGAATGTGAACCTAAATCAAGTTGTGTAGTTGGAGGTGTCTTTTCCTTCTCCTTGTTCTTAAACTTTTTGGGTCTCATTTCTAGATGAAATTTCCAGCAATGATCTTCATCATGGCCCTGTTTGGAAGAGTGTTTACATGTGACCTTTTCTTTCTCCATCTTTATGGCAGCATTCTTCTTCCCTTTTCCTTTGAACTTACCCTTTCCTTTTTCTCCATACTCAAAGGAACTCTCACTAGTTTCTTTAGAAACCTTTTTCCCTCTTACCTCTAAATGAGTTTCCTGAACACAAACTTCAACTAGTTTTGTAGGGCTAAACATAAGAATGGTATGTCTCAAATAACCATGCAATCCTCCAATATATTTGACCAAAGTACCTTGTGAGGAAAAATCGATGCCCAAAATCAAAGTTCTTTTCCTAAATGCTTGAGTATATGATTGCACACTTTGCCCTTTAGCTCGCCTAAAGTTCTATGAATCCATAATAGCTTTCTGCATGTATGATAATGGATAAAATTGCCTTCTTATTGCAACAAAAAAATCATTCCAAGAGGATAAAACCTTACCATGTTTCTTCATGTCCTCTAGAGTTTTTGGTTCGCACCAAATTAGTGTCACGCCTTCCAATCTAAGGGAAGCAAGTTGAATCCTTGTTTAATCATCTTTGATTCTTTGTATCCTGCAATACACTTCAATCTCACGAATCCAATTTTCTAATCTTTCTGCATTTACCTATCCATTGTACATAAGGAATTAAAACTTAATATCAAGCTTAAGTAAAGGAGTTTTACCATGACCCCAGGGGGAATTTGGAGGTGTTTATGAAAGAGTAGTAGCAGTAGAAGAAGATGCATAACCATGCATGCTTAATCTAGCAAGGAAATCACACATGCAAATATATCCCTGCAAATAATCTCGATGTAGCTACTAGACGATGTTCTTCCTTGCTTGATCTTTGCGTTCTCTTGCCTTCTTTTGTTTTCTTGATCCAATGTTGAAGTTCTCCAAGAAAACATGAAGTGACCAAGACCGTGAGAGAGAGAATAGAGAGAGAGCTCCAAAACTGAATGGACAAAAATCTATGAACAAATCCTTCGAAGCCTTTTTATTAATGAGGGCTCTATTTTCTTCATTTTCCATTATTTTCCTTCATTTTCCTCCTCACATGTGTGACCTTTCACCTTCCTTTTCTCCTAATTTCCTTTATTTTCATAAATAAAATGTCACTTAATGCCAGTTTTCCTTTCCAAAGCCTTTGCCATTGTGTTTGCTAATTTCCTTAGCCATACTAAACCAAATGAACACCCACACTAGGATGTCTTGCTCAATATTCAGCTTTGAATAAGTTTCCCAAAACCGTGGTTATTATTTTGCATTTTTTAACTTTTATTACATGGAATTTTCACCAGGGTTATTACAGAACCCTCCCCCTGGGGAACATCATCCTCGATGTTCAATGACACCTACAACCAACAAGACTGTTAAAAGCAAAACATACTGCCTATGGAGCTTTATACCTTAGCTCGACGCAGTGTTTACAATGATCAACCTACTGAGAAGCAAACCAACACGAACACATAACTACAGGATAACCATTATGACATGACAACCATACCACTTATTGGATATTTATCACACAAATCATGGTGGTACTTACATTCATATACATATGCATACACATACCATTGATTTATTGGTTCCCTAACAAGAGCATCTTTCTCTTCAATATACATTGCGGTTCCAGCTGGAATTTTCCTTCAGGCTCCACCTGCAATATAGACCTGTTAATCAAATGATCAACATCTTTAACATACATATTAAGCAATGACACATGGAAAACATCATGGACTTTCACTGTTGGAGGCAGTGAATTTCGATAGGCTATTGGTTTGTTCTCACAAAACTGAGGTACTAGCTAGGCACAATATCCAATTCGCAAGGAGATTTTCTTGGGCTTGATGCGCAAGTACACCTGTTCCCCAACCTAAAACTCCTTAAACAAATTCTTCTTATCTGCATAAAATTTCTTCCTATTCTGTGTTGCCTTTAGATTCTCCTCTATTACCTACATTTCCTGTTCCATTTCTGCCAACATATCTGGTCCTATCAATACCATGTTAACTGGATCACTCCACCGATGGGAGTATTGCAACTCCGCCTATAGAGTGCCTCAAATGGACTCATCCTCAAGGACTCCCGGTAACCATTATTATGATCACACTCGACCAATAGAAGATACTCCTCTCATCTCTTCTAATGATGCATCAGATACATCCTAAAAATGTCCTCCAATATTTGGTTGAACCTCTTTACCTATCCATTTGTCTACATATGATAAGTTGTGCTGAAGGCCACCTCTGTACCCAAACTTGCAAACAAATCTTTCCAAAATCTTGAAGTGAACTTAGCATCCCTGTCTGACAATGTCTTCTTTGGAACACCATGCATTCTGACCACATATTTGATGAAGACTCGTGCTACATCATTGGTTGAATAAGTAGACTTCACTAGAATGAAGTGCACTATCTTTGTCAAATTTCCACCACAACCATGATGAAATCATGTTGTCTATATGTTCTCGACAAACCTATAATGAAATCCATGGAAAGGATCTCCCATTTCCACTATGGAATCCAAATCGGTCGTAGTATCCCACCTAGGTGCTTACACAACTTACAATTCCTGCTCGGCAAGCGAATTTGTAGGACCGTTAAGGGCGCCATTAAGCCCCCAATCTCGAAATTCCTGGTCACATGACGACCATATGACCATGAAAAGCACAGAAATTTGGGAGCTCTATCTAGCCCCTATCTCCATGTGCGCCTGGTTCTATGGTCTCGCATATGGCCATGGTTCGGCCCCCTAGGGGTTGGCCCCTCTAAACTTCGTTGTGCCCATGGTTTCATGGAAAGTCATATGACCTGGGGCCAACCCCTGACTCTTTTGCACTCCCGATTCTATTGTGGGAATATGATTGTGAAGAGGGTCATGAGGGTTGGGCTACGTAGTCTCCCTTGGCCCCCTGCCCACAGTCCTATGATGCAGGGGTGGCCAGGGGCTAGGGCTTAGCCCGACCCCTCCCCCATATGCACCTTTACCAAACTTTGTATATTGTTTTTCACGCAATGTTAATAAGGAACTTGTACAATGCATTGGTGTGGGCCTTGGTTACTTGGTATTTGGTCATGAGTTCGACTCCCAGGCGTGTTCTTCATCCTCCATACAAATTTTAATTGCCTACTAGGAGGCCACATGACAACCAGGGATATGCCTACATTTGGTCCACCCAAACACAACCATTAACCAATAAAAATTCACCATGCCACAACTAATCAAACGATGACAAGTGGAAGTCATTCATAAGCCCACCAAAATACAAAGTCAACCCAATCAAATGCCCAATCAGCGTATGGATTGATGACTGGGTGTACCTGCAACTCTCTTTCCAAAAATTTTAGTTGTTTCCCAAATCTATTAAAATGTGGTTCTAGGAGCATTTGTTGTCATATTTGAGTGAAATGAGTTTCATTGGATCCAAATCGTCAACATTTATCCACTTGTTGAGGTTTCGAGCTTTGTCACACACTTTGAATTTTGAGCATTATTTTGATCCTCTGGATCACTCCTCACCACTGGAAGCTTTTGGACCTCCAAAAGCTCTTTATCAATGAAAATAGATGAGGATACTACTTCCTCAACCTTCCATTCCACTGAAATTTGCTTGAATCTATCATTTTTAACTTTTCATGAAAATACTTCATTTTCCCTGATTTTGGAGTCCTTGTCTTGCTGTCATAGATGACATCTTGCTACAATTTCCCATAATATGCAGAAAATAAAACTACCTTTGAAGGAATAAACACATTCCCTCATCGGTCTCCAATCAAAGGAAATTTAAACAATCTCAAATTCTTCTCACCTTGAACTCTGGCGTCATGACGATGCTTACCATGTCTAGCCTTGTACTTGGCTCGAATCTCGACCAAATGTGATCGCCATCGCCATGAACCATCCCTTTTAAAAGCCAACACATTTTGGAAACCACAAGAATAAGTTTTGAAACCAATGTCCTCTTTTTCAATTTTCCTTTTCATTTTCACTTTGACCTCTGCACACTCTAACATTGACATCTTGTTCACACCAATGTTCAACAATGATGCATGTTGCTGCAAATTTACTTCATTTTGTTTACATATTTTAGGAGGAAACATGTTATATTCCTGAAACATCTTATCACATGAATTAGAAACATCAATGAAATCAGATTTCAAACTTGATTCATATCCTTGAAAGGATTTAGATTCATCAAGACCTTCATGTTTGATCATTAAAATTGCAAAGTTCTGAGTAGCATTAACAATCCTCTTCATTTGTCCTGCATTTACAAGAGATGCATTCAACTTCTTTCTGCGTGATCTAACAATGTACTCAAGCCCATCCTTGATAAAATGATATTTGTTCTAATAACGATGAAAAATAACTCTCCTATCATATAGATACGGGCTTCCCAAAACAATACCACATATATCAATTAGAATTAAATCAAGCTCTACCTCGCCTAGAATGTTTGCAATGATTGAAATTTTCAGTTTACATATTTTATCACATGCAATTTTGCACTGTCACATATCCAACCTAAAGTATAAGGTTTAGGATGAGGAATGGTTTCTAAATTCAACTTCTTGACAATGTCTTATGAGATAAGATTTGCTTGTGAACCACTATAAAACTATGTATCTATATTGGTATGTTTTGAAATAACTCTAATATGGAAATTCTCTATATTTGTTTTTCATCTTCAGTTTTATTGAAACAATTTGAAGAAATATTACTTGCAATGTCCTTACCTTTTAAACCCTTGGTTGTGATCTTTGTTTCATCTCCAAAATATGAACCTAAATCATGTTGTGTAGTTGCAGTTGTCTTCTCCTTCTCCTTCTTCTTAAACTTTTTGGGTCTCAATTTTGGATGAATTTTCCAGCAATGATCTTCATCATGGCGCTCTTTGGAATAGTGTTTACATGTTATCTTTTCTTTCTCCATCTCGATGGCAGCATTCTTCTTCCCTTTTCCTTTGAACCGACCCTTTCCTTTTTCTCCATACCCAAAGGAACTCTCACTAATTTCTTTAGAAACATTTTTCCTTCTTGCCTCTAAATGAGTTGTGTGAACACAAACTTCATCTAGTTTTGTAGGGATAAACATGAGAATGGTATGTCTCAAATAACTATGCAATCCACCAATATATTTGAGCAAATTATCTT
The DNA here is from genome assembly GCA_031772625.1 of Pinus tabuliformis. NCBI lineage: Eukaryota > Viridiplantae > Streptophyta > Pinopsida > Pinales > Pinaceae > Pinus > Pinus tabuliformis. Next base: position 1,375,622,738 of record CM062805.1, on the reverse strand, counting down.
AGGACAAATCTATACACAAAATCAAAGTTCTTTTCCTAAATTCTTCATTATAAGATTGCACATTTTCCCCTTTAGCTTGCCTAAAGTTCTACCAATCCATAATAGGTTTATGCATGTATGCTAATGGATAAAGTTGTCTTATTATTGCAACAATAAAATCATTCCAAGAGGATAAAACCTTACCATGTTTCTTCATGTCCTCTAGAGTTTTGGCTTCCCACAAAATTAGTGTTGCACCTTCCAATCTAAGAGAAGCAAGTTGAATCTTGGTTTCACCATCTTTGATTCTTTGTATCTAGCCATACACTTTAATCTGACGAATCCAATTATCTAATCTTTATGCATTTACCTCTCCATTACATTGGCAATTCAAACTCAATATCAAGCTTAAGCAAAGGAGTTTTACCATGACCCTTTGGGGAATTTGGAGGTGTTTGTGAAAGCGTAGTAGCAGTAGAAGAAGATGAGGATGATGATGTTGGAGGTGAAGGTGGTGGTTTGTCACCATTCCCTCCATTCCCTTTTGGAGGCTTGTCTCCTTTTCCTCCATGAATTTTTGATCTTTATCCACACAGTCTGGACTTCCTCTCCTCATACAGAACCTTAAACATCTCAGACATTTTAAAGAATGGTTTTCTAAAAGTCTTCTCATCCTCAAACATCTATTCAAGAGCTTCTTCATGTGCCATGACTATTGAAGCTTGAGGAGTGTTTGTTCTCCTTGAAATAAGCTGAGATCTTGGCTCCACAAGTTATCCTTCTCCTCTTTTGATCTTCAACCTTGTAAGAATCAGAAAAAACACTTGCAAACAAATCAAATCTTCACAAAAACCCTGTGATCTGATACCAAAATGATATGTTCGTGTATAAACTTGAAGATTTTAAACAACTTGCAAGTTAAATTTATATGTGTTTTGGGTAGAGGATCAGTCTACTAAACACATCCACAAGTAAATGTTAACTAAATTTTACATCCAAACAAAGACAAATAAGAATATCTGAAATACATAACACAAAGCATGATAAAGGAGTTCACCCCTCTCTTGGGCTACATCTCCTGGTCCAACTTCCAATATAGGGCCTCTTTCATTAAAAATGCTCAAAAGTGTGTTTACATGCTTTAAACAGCTCAAATAGCATAATTGATTTCTGCAATGGATCCAACACAGTCGAAAACCCCTATTTTGGTTATTTTCGCCACTCATTTAGCCAAAAACTGAGAAAATTATGTTTGTTTCTTCATTTTCCCAAATTCTTCAGCTAACCATCCTCCAATTTGGCCTAAACTTAGCTTGAGCACCCTAAACGCAGAACCAATGCACTAAACCTAACACAATTCCCGCTCGACGGGCGAATTTGTAGGACCGTTAATGGCACCATTAAGCCCAGTCCCGAAATTCTTGGTCACATGATGACCATATGATCATCAAAAGCGGTGAGATTTGGGGACTTTGTCTAGCCCCTGTCTCCATGCTTTCCCTGGTTCTATGGTCCCTCATATTGCCATGGTTCGGCCCCCTAGGGGTAGGCCCCTCTAAATTTCATCGTGCCCGTGGTTTTATGGAAGTCATATGACCGGGGCTGGCCCCCGACTCTTTTGCGCTCTCGATTCTGCTGTGGGTATATGACTATGAATAGGGTCGTGAGGGTTGGGCTATGGCTTAGCTCGACCCCTCCCCGATTTCCGCATTTACCAAACTTGATATATTGTTTTTCACATAATGTTTAATAAAGAACATGTACAATGCATTGGTGCGGGCCTTAGTTACTTAGTACTTGGTCACGAGTTTGAATCTCAGGGGTGTTGTTTGGCCTCCATAAAAATTTAATTGGCCATTAGGAGGCCACATGGCAGCTAGGGTTTGGTTCACATGGCTCCTCCTAATTAGTCCACCCAAACACAACCATTAACCAATAAAAATTCACCATGCCACAAACAATCTGTTGGGCCTCAAAATAGTCCCTATTTTCACTCCATTATTCACCAATATCTTCACATTTTACCTCCATGTCACCTCCATTCCACCTCCATATCATTACATTTACCTCATTATTGGGTTATAACAATGCTTTTCCAAAGTTTATTAATTCTTAACATTTTTAAGTGAATTTATGGCTAAACTTTAGAAAATAATATGCTTATACTTATACCTAACAATTAGAATGAGTTTGTTGACATGTGTAGGTACAAAGGAAGCTTCCAGGGCATCTTTATGTGGCCTTGAATGATCAAATTCGAATTTGATAAGATAAGCCTCATGGAAAAGATCATGGAGAAAATCATGGACCTCATGGAGGAGATCATGGAGGATAGGGTTATGTGTCTAGATGGTTGAGAAATGTATGGAACTAAAGAGAGATTAGTGGATCATCATTATGAGTTTGTTATCTCATCTCATTGTATAAATAGGAGTACCTCCTCCATTCCAAAGGGAGGACTCTTAGAGCATTGTATCCAACTGATGATGGAATAGAATAAAGCTTCATTTTACATATATTTTCATTATGTAGTTTTAGATATAAGTTTTACATATATTTCCATTATGTAGTTTTAGATTTAATTTTCCTTAATGTAGTATATGGAATAATTTGTCTTGTTCTTAAGAGAATTGAGCTCACTCTAAAAGGATGAGAGAAACATTTTATTTCATATTAGATCTTATTTCATTTACTTGTTTAGATGTTTGAGGATTTGTTTGTGATTGATGAATGAGTTTTAAATTAGAATCTAATCAGCATATGAGAGGACAACTAAGGGTCTAAGTTAGGCTCTCTCTCTCTATTTGATTTGCATGATAATTGAAATTCATTCTTTTGCTTTTATGTTTCAAGTATCATATGAGGAGATACCAAGAGTCTAAGTTATGCTCTCTCTCCATTGATTTATATGGTAATTGAAATTCATTCTTTTACTGTTATGTTTCAAGTTATTTCATTTCTTATGCTCATGAATGACTCTTAGTTTAGTTTGGATTAGTACATGAGAGGACAATCAAGAGACTAAGTTAGTCTCTCTCTCTACTTGAATCTAAACAATAACTAAGTTCATTCTCTTGTTTTCATTTTAAGTTTTTAGTTTCATGTAATCAATGATTTCTCTATGATACTGTAGGGAAGGACAACCAGGACCTCCTTAGTTAGGAGCCTCTTCCCTTGCATATTATATTGAATCTTAAATAATTTCATTAGACATAGAATTAGTTGCCTACTCTTGCATATATATTGCTGGCACCATCACAAGCTTACGAGTTTCCCTGGTCGATAATTTATGCAGCAATTTAAGCCCAATAAATTGCCCAACACAATCAAATGATGATAAGTGCCAGTCATTCATAGGCCCACGAAAATACACAGCCAACCCATTCAAATGCCTAGTCATCGTACATGCTACTCACTAGGTGTACCTGCAACTCATTTTCCAAAATATTTAGTTGTTTCCCAAATCAACCAGAACGCAATTTTGGGAGCATTCGATGTTGGATTTGAGAGAAGTGAGTTGCGTTGGATGCATATTGTCAAGATATATCTAGTCGTTCAGGATTCGAGCTCTGTGACACACTTTGAATTTTGAACATTATTTTGATCCATTGGATAAGGACCCCTACTTGCCATGACAAGCATTTTGTCGAACATGTCACAAATATGCATTCTATAGGTCATAACAACATATTTGAGCATAAAGGTCTCATACTTATTTGAGAATCGCTATGAAGCATTTATGTCTTATCACATTAGCTACATTATCATCTATTAGCCCATATATTCATTGCACATTCATTTAATAATCAAAACATGATGAGAGCCATACATCATCACTATCACAAAATGTGCTCATAACCAACATATAACCAACATAAATAACAAGGATACATAAACCATAAATTCCTCATATGAACCAGTAAATTTTATCATAAAATACCAGGTAGAAATAGTTATTATTAATGAATGATTAAGCCAACCAAGTTTGGGACTTCCACTTACCATCCTACCATATATTGGCTGAACCAAATCTTTCTTTCATCCAAGCACACCCGTTCCATATTCCAAGCATGAATGTGGGACTTATAACCAAAATCAACCAGGGCTTCCCAAGGCTAAAACACCTCACCCTCAATAATAGAACTAGGCTTTACCACAATCCCCACTAGATCACTAGGCTATAAACAATAAACATACGATACTAGGCTTTACCGCAATCCTCACCGGATCACTAGGCTAAAAACAACAATGAAAGCCATTGAATCTCTCCACCTACACTGCGAGGGATTTGTCTGTCCCAACCTCTCAACTTTACCGTGTATCCTACCATTACCAGTTAAAGGATTCTTAGGCCTACAAGGTCTCCACCCTCTGGGATTTAACGTGTATCCCATCCCTAGATTCCTAGGCCCAATCAAGGGTTCTCACCATTGAGTTTTACCGTGTATCTCGCCATTCATTGGTCAAGGGATTCTTAGGCACAATCAAGGTGTTCACATTAGGGCTTTACCATTTATCCCATCTCGGGATTCCTATGACTTGTGAATAATCCTGGGATGACCCCACTAACCTTTGATTCCTTCTAGTAATCCATCTCAACCACATGCCAAGGAACCCACCACACCATGGCTATCCGGAAATCGCAAGGCTAGGCTGAAAACATTGTCACACCTGGAAAAAACTATGCCCATGATAATAAGAGAACCAAGAACACACATGCATAACCATGCATGCCAAATCTAGAAACGAAATCTCACATGCAAATCGATATACGCAAATAATCTCGATGAAGCTGCTAGATCCTCCTCTTCCTTGCTTGATCTTTGCTTTCTCTTGCCTTCTTTGATTTTCTTGATCCAATGTTGAAGTGCTCCAAGAAAACTCTAAGTGTCCAAGAGTGTGAGAGAGATATAATAGAGAGAGAGCTCCAAAACTGACTTGACAAAAGTCTGTGAACTGATCCTCAGAAGCCTTTTTATTAATGAGGCCTCTATTTTCTTAATTTTCCATTATTTTCCTTCATTTTCCTCCTCACATGTGTGACCTTTCACCTTCATTTTCTCCTAATTTCCTTTATTTTCATAAATAAAATGTCAATTAATCCATTTTGTGTTTCCAAAGTCTTTTCCATTGTGTTTTCCAATTTCCTTACCCATAATAAACCAAATGAACACCCACACTAGGATGTCTTGCCCAACATTAAGCTTGGAATAAGTGTCCCATAACCGTGGTTATTATTTTGCATTTTTTAACTTTTATTACATGAAATTTTCACTAGGGTTATTACAGAACCCTCCCCCTTGGGGGAACACTATCCTCAGTGTTCAATAACACCAACAACCAACAAGACTGTTGAAAGAAAAACATACTACCTATGGAGATTTATAACTTAGCTCGATGCAGTATTTACAATGATCAACCTACTAACAAGCAAACCAACATGAAAACATAACTACATGATAACCATAATGACATGAGACCCATACCACTTATTGGAGGTTTATAATACAACTCATGGTGGTATTTACATTCATATACATATGCATACACATACCATTGATTTCTTGGTTCCCTAGCATGAGCATCTTTCTCTGCAATATACACTGCAGTTCTAGCTAGAATTCTCCTTCTCGCTCCACCTACAATATAGACCTTTTAATCACATGATTAACATCTTTAACATACTTCTTAAGCAATGACACATGGAAAGCTTCATGGACTTTTAGTGCTGGAGCTATTTCAAGTGCACTAGTTACTGGTCTAATCCTTTCAAGTATCTTAAAAGGTCCACAAAACTGAGGTGCCACCTTGGCACACGATCCAATCTGAAAGTATCTCTTCTTGGGCTTGATGCTTAAGTACACTTGTTCCCCAACCTAAAAATCCTTAAAAAAGTTGTTCCAATATACATAAAAAAATTTGCTATCCTATGTTGCCTTTAGATTCTTCTTGATTACTTTCATTTCCTATTCCATTTCTGCCAACATATCCGGTCCTATCAATACCTTGTTAACTGGGTCACACCAACTGATGGGAGTATTGCAAATCCACCTATAGAGTGCCTTGAATGGACTCGTCCTCAAGGCCTCTTGGTAACCATTAATATAAGTGAACTCGACCAATGGAAGATACTAAGATACTCCTCCCATCTCCTCTGGTGGTGCATCACTTACATCATCAAAATTTCATCCAATATTTGATTGACCCTCTCTATCTGTCCATCTGTCTATGGATGATAAACTATGTTGATGGCTAACTTTTTACCCAAACTTGCAAACAATTCTTTCTAGAATCTAGAAGTGAACTTAGCATGCCTGTCTAACACAATCTTCTTCGTAACACCATGCAATTTGACATCTCCGATGAATACCTATGCTACATCACTAGTTGAATAAGTAGACTTCATTGGAATGAAGTGTGCTACCTTTGTCAACATGTCCACCAAAAGCATGATGGAATCATGTTGTCTAGATATCTTCGGCAAATCTATAATGAAATTCATGGAAATGATCTCCCATTTCCACTATGGAATCAGAATCGGTTGTAGTAACCCATCTGGGTTCTGACATTCTACCTTCACCTTGGTTGTCATGTTTCCATAGCTTGGGCTAAGTTACTAGTCCTGGAGCCTTGGTTGGAAAAATGCTCTGGAGCCGTGAAAGGCTTGGATAGAGACCGATATGATGATGGTTTTGTGATGTCCGACCATGAGGTGGAATCATTGTTTGATGGGTTGAGGTGGATGGCCTTTGGAAGCCCTGGATGGTTTTTTATTGATGTGTTCTATGATATCCCACATTCATGCTTGGAATATGGCACGGGGGTGAATGGTTGAAGAGAGATTTGGCTCAGCCATTCCACGGTCGGGTGGAACGTGGATGTCCAATCCCGGGTTTGGAATTTGCATCATTAATGAAAGGGTATTTCTCCTTGTATTTATATAAGCATTTTTATGGATTATATTTCATCTATAAAGTTGTACTTTCATGAGTATTTATGTTGTTATTATGTTGGTTATGTATGTATTTTATGACAATAGCCCTGTGTGGCTCTCATCACGTTTTCACTTGTAATTGAATGCTCAATGTATCTATGACCTAGTGGATGGAATGGGAGTTGATCTATTAAGGCATCAATGGTTCTTATCGATTATCAACTAAGTATGAGAGCCCTATGCTCAGAACTATTAATTACAACTGTAGATTACACATTTGTGATATGTTTGACGAAATGCTTGTCATGGCTAGTAGGGGTCCATTCAAGGTCTTAAACAAGTATTTTCTTTAGTACTGTCATTCCCATGTTATTTTACTGGTCTGAAGATATGGTTCACTTATGGGTAGTGACTTGAGCTCTTGGCTTGAAAAAGTAGCTCAAATATCGGAGTCGGTGGCATAGCATTGACTGTTTTGGTCTCTAGTCACTATCAGGCAAGCCTGTGAGAGCGATTTTGGGTTTCTAGTCACACTCATGCCTATAGCATGGGAGCGAATGAGCCTTAAATTTTCCAAAAGCTCAGTGGGACCCAGTGATAGGATGTCTGAGTTGTTGAAATGTCTCCTGAAGGTCTTGTTGCTAATAATTAATGTATGTATGGTGTGTTTCCATCGGTTCCACTTCCTTAAGGTGACTTAGGAGGTCAAATCATATCATAGTGGCCTCTCGTCGCATGTTTACCCTGGTTGGTCGATTTCTTACGTATTTGTGGGAGGAGGGTGTTACAAAGAGGTATCAGAGCATGGTTCACCCCTCGCATTGGATAGGTTATGTGTTGGTCATGCATGTGTATCTCTCACCCTTGCATTCCATGTGCTCATTGCATTTGCATGGCATTGTTCACGTTTGTAGTGATTTCGTCATGTGGAACTTGAGGTTGTTTTGGTGGAATGCAGCATCGTGAGTGTATGAGTGGTTAAATGTCGATTTATGTCACTTACATGTATCGTTGTAGTATGCTTGGTTACATTCTTGCAAGTTTGATTTCAAGTATTATTCATTCATGCTTGGTCATATGTGTTTATGCATATGTGTGAATGGTTATGCATCGCTTATGCGTGTTCATGTTTCCATGTGGTCAAGTGTATAGTGACGTAGTGATGGTGGTTGTCATGCATGAGGTCATGGTGTGTGTTGTTGTTGAGGTTATGCATTGATGATTGGACCCTAGCTAGAATGGCAGTTGCATGGTCATGTGCTTATGTTTTATGTTTTTATATGTTGTCATGATTATGTTATACATATATCACATTGATTTGTTGATGTTGGAGACATGGTATCCTCCCCGAGCTATACCAAGGTACGTTGGTTTATTGTGATTTGGTTTAGCTACATGATATACCTTGTAGGAAGAAATATTAAATGGCTAGCAAGATGGTTGACTACAAAGACTCTCCCTATGAATCCAAGGAGCATTATGGTGTTGGGAACTCTTCTTATTTGGCAGTTACACTAAAAAGCTTAAAGGAAGAAATAAGGAGTTGTAAGGAAGATAATGGCAGAGTCATACAAGCACAGGAAAAATTAGCAGAGCTAAATGTAGTCATACTTCAGAGCTTCTCAGAATTGCAGCGACAAGGACTGCTTCGGGTCAACCATGAGCAAGAGGATAGAACTAATGGGCCATATGGTAATAGATCACATGGTGGTCACAGATGAGATAGAGATGACATAATAAAAGATGGAAGATTGTTGGACACTCCAGATAGGAGAAGGGATAGACACATGTGTGATTCTAGTTGTGATTCAGATAATCACTATGATCATCATCGGTATCATCCTTACAAGAGGAGTGATAAGAGGTATTTTCCTGATGAGTTTAAGAAAGCAAAACCACCTACTTTTTATAGAGAGGTAAAGAAGTCACAAGATGCAAAGGCATGGTTGCTAGGCACGAAGAAGTTCTTCAGATTGTATGACTATTCAGAGAACATTAAAGCCAGAGTGGCTACATTCAGTCTCAAAGGAAAAGTAGACATTTGGTGGGAAGATGTGAAGAATTTCAGATGTATTCATGAGGAAGATTTGACTTGGAGTGAGTTTGAGCGATTATTCAAGAAGAAGTATTTGTTGAAAAGATACTTTGATGACAGGGTGAAAGAATTCTATGAGCTAAAGCTGGTATCCATGACAAATGATGAGTACACTGGTAGGTTCTTGGAGTTACTAAGGTACGTGCCTTATCTCACAGAGGAAAAGGCCAAGATTCGGAGATTCATTAGTCAGTTACTGGTTGCATTTAAAGATAGAATTGAGTTCTATGAGCCTAGATCATTGGAGGAGGCAATTCGGAAGCTAAGGCATTGTTATGAAAAATCAAAGCGCATAACCAAGACTAAGTCGGACTAGAGAGGTAATGAAAAGAACAAAGGAAAATGAGACAGAAAGAGAGCAAGGCCTCAGGATACAGGTAACAAGGAGAATGTCACACCACCTAAGAGGTTCAATGCATCAGACAGAGGACAAGGGACATCGATCTGAGGAACGGAATAAGGAACCTGTCTGGTGTTAGACTTGTGGAGGAGATCATCGCAACAGAGATTTTCCATAGTACCAGAGTTGTAGGCCTAAGATATATAGTGCACAGGAGGCGCAAACTCTTAGATATGTTGGTCAGAGTATTCCACGTATCTATGCAGCATTGGATAACAAACATGCAGAGCATTAAGCATCTATCATTGAGATGGGTCGTAAGCTTTGTGATCAAGTTATTTCTATTTTTATTGACCCTGGATCTAATTATAGCTATGTTAGTCCTGACTTGGTGGATAAGTGTGGTTTGAGTAAGGAATTGCATGTAGAGTCTTGGTTAGTGCAGTTGGCTACAAGTACGAAGAAACGAGTTCATCATTGGGTAAGAGCTTGTGCATTTGAATTGAATGGTATGCCTACCATAACACATTTGAATGTATTATTGTTAGGTTCATACAGTATGTTGTTGGGCATGGATTGGTTGTATCTTCGTAGAACCAAGGTAGAATGTTATGACAAAGTTATTGAGTGTGTTGATGATAATGGAGAACCAAGAGTCTTACAGGGTAAGAAGAAATCTACATCAGTGAGGATGGTGACAACTATGAAATCAAAGCGTAGCCACAAGAAAGGGTGTAAGTTATTCATAATACATGTTTCTAGTGATAAGGGTAAGGAAGTTGAGGATATGGATGTATTGAGCAGGTACCTAGTTTTACAGTAGTTCAAGGATGTATTTCCTAAGGACATTACAGAGTTTCCACCTCACAGGGAGGTAGAATATTCTGTTGAGTTAATGCCAGGGGCAGCTCCAGCATCAAAATCACCTTACAGGATGAGCACACCTAAGTTGGTTGAGTTAAAGTTACGTTGAAGGAAATGTTGGACAAGAGATACATTAGGCCAAGTGTATCACCATGGGGCGCACCAGTATTGTCTATGAAGAAGAAATATGGTACTCTCATATTATGCATTGACTACATGCAATTAAACAAACTGACTATCAAGAACAGGTGCCATTTGTCGGGGATTGATGACTTGTTCGATCAACAAAAGGGAGCAACAGTGTTCTCAAAGATTGACTTGAGATCCAGATACCATCATATGCGCATCAAAGAGGAGGACATTTACAAGATTGCATTCAGGACCAGGTATGGGCATTATGAGTTCATTGTTATTCAATTTGGCTTAACTAATACTCCATCTACCTTTATGTGTTTGATGAATAATGTGTTGCATCCATATTTGGATAAGTTTGTTATTTTGTTCATTGATGATACTGGTATAGTCTAAGAATGAGGAAGAGCATGCCGAGAATTTAGTAGCAATGTTGAGGTTGTTGAGAGAGCATCAATTGTATTCTAAGCTCAACAAGCGTAGTTTCTTTCAGACTAAGGTACACTACTTGGGGCATGTTGTCTCCGAGGAAGGCGTTGTAGTTGATCTAGAGAAGATAAGGGCCATCATGGAGTGGGTAGCTCCTAATAGTGTGGATGAGGAGAGATCTTTCATCGGTTTGGAAGGCTACTATAGGAGGTTCATAAGGAACTTTCCATAGATTTCTTATCTTATCACATCATTACAAAGGAAAGGTAAGAAGTTTGAATGGACAAAGGAATGTGAGGCTAGAATTGAACATCTTAAGCAGTTGTTGACGCATGCACTGATACTATAGATTACAAATCCAGAAAAACAGTGTGTGGTATGCATAGATGCTTGCAAGAGAGGATTGGTGGAGTCCTTATGTAGGATGGACAAGTGGTATACTATGATTCCTGGAAGCTAAATGAGCATGATCAGAACTACCCACACATGATTTGGAGTCAGCGACGATCATACATGCATTAAAGATGTGGAGATACTATATTCTTGGCAAGATATTTGTACTTATGAGTGATCACATTGGATTGATGTATTTGTTTGACCAACCGAATCAGAACACTAGGCAGGCTAGATTGTTGGCCACGATCAACGAATTTGATTTCGAGATTAAGTACATCAAAGGTAAAGAGAACATGGTGGCATATGCTCTCAGCAGATGAGTACAATTAAATCACTTAGAAGTTATGAGCTCCTATGGGATAGATTTACAGGATAGGCTTTTACAAGAAGGTTAGGAGGATGTCAGGTATATGGAGATTCTGCATAGGTTCCAACAGGATGCAAGTACAGGTACAAGTGTAGGTGCACAGGGTATGGATTATTGTCTTACAACAGATGGGTTGGTTAGGTTCTGAGACAGGATATATGTACCGTATAACGGTGAGCTTAAGAAGGTGATATTGAGGGAGTTTCATGTGAAACCTTATTCAGGTCACCTAGGTTATCAGAAGACATTAACTGCAATGAAGAAATTTTATTATTGGCCGGATATGAATAGAGATGCAGAAGAGTTCATGGCTAGATGTTTTGATTATCAGCGAGTGAAAGCAAAATGTAAGCATCCAAGTGGAATGCTACATTTGATCGTGATTCTAGAGCGGAAATGGGAGTCCATTTCCATGGACTTCATCACAGGGTTGCCAAAGACAGTGAGACAACATGATTCCATTATGGTCATTGTGGACAGATTTATAAAGGTTGCACACTTCATTCTGGTTAAGTCTACATTCTCATCTAGCGATGTAGCACAGGTATTCGTTAGAGATTTGGTTAGATTGCATGGTGTTCCAAATAAGATTGTGTCAAACAGGGATGCAAAGTTCACTTCCAAATTTTGGAAGGATTTATTTGCAAGTTTGGGCACAGAGTTGGCCTTCAACACAACTTATCATTTGTAGACATATGGACAGATAGAGAGGGTCAACAGTATATTGGAAGACATGTTGAGGATGTATGTGATGCATCACCAACAAATGTGGGAAGAGTACCTTCCATTAGTTGAGTTCGCGTACAACAAAGGGTATCAGGAGTCATTGAGGACGAGTCCTTTTGAGGCATCGTATGGGCGGAGTTGCAACACTCCCATCAGTTGGAGTAATTCGGTTAGCAGGGCATTGATTGGACAAGATATGCTGGCAGACATGGAACAAGAAATGCAGGTGATCAAGATGAATCTAAATGCAACACATGATAGGCAGAAGAGCTATGCAGATCGGAACAGGTTGTTCAAGGAGTTCTAGGTTGGGGAACAGGTGAACTCACACATCAAACCAAAGAAGAACTCCTTGTGGATTGGAACATGTGCCAAGTTGGCACCATCGTTTTATGGACACTTCAACATTATTGAGAGGATTGGGCCAGTAGCCTATCAACTTGCACTGCCTTCGACAGTGAAATTCCATGATGTTTTCCATGTATCTTTGCTTTAGAAGTATGTTAAGGATGTTAATCATGTGATTCACTGGTCTATATTGCAGGTGCAACCAAATGGAGAATTCAAGCCAAATCCTCAATGTATATTGCAGAAAAAGGTGCTCATGCTCCGAAACTAAGCAATTGAGCAAGTCAAGGTGCGATGGAAGCACTTTGGGCTCTATGAAGCTACATGGGAGATGGTGGATCAGATGTGGGCTATGTATCCTTCCTTGTTTACCAGTTGAGGCAAAGAAATTTTGGCTTGGTGTTTTGGTGTGATTTTGGTATATGTTTTCGTGAAGTTGATTTATGTACGTATGTATATGGATGTAAATACTGCCATGAGCTATGTTATAAAACTGCACTATGCGGTATGTTGTTATGATTTCAAGTTATTATGTTGTTATGTTGGTTCACTTTTAACAGGATGATCATTGTAAATACTGCATCGAGCTAAGTTATAACGTTGCATCAACAATATATATTTTGCTTACAACAATTTTGTGGTTATAGGTGTTGTTGAACACCAAGGATGGTGTTCCCCCAAGGGGGAGGGTTCTGTGACAACGCTGGTGAAAATTCCATGTAATAAAAGTAAATAAAGACAAAATAATAACCACAGATGATGGGACACTTATTCCAGGTTGAATGTTGGGCAAAATCCTAGTGATGGGGATCACTTGTGATTGTTTATGGCTAAGGAAATTGGCTAAGGCTTTGGAAAGGCAAAATGGTATTTTTGGCACATTTATTTATGAAAATAATGAATATTAGGGGAAAAGGGAGGTGAAAGGTCACAGGTTGCATGTGAGGAGGAAAATGAAGGAAAATAATGGAAAATGAAGAAAATAGAGGCCTCATTCATAAAAAGGCTTCTAAGGATTAGTTGGTATCCTTTTGTGAGTTCAGTTTTGGAGCTCTCTCATTATTCTCCCAATCTCATACTCTTGGAGAATTTAGAGTTTTCTTGGAGCACTCTTGGAGAGTGTGGTATAGAGTCTCATGACTGTTTTGTTTTTTACACCATTTTCTTCCAGTTTTCCTCTCTTTATCATTACTATCAACCCAAATAAACAGTAAACTATAGATTTTGACATTGTAAGTGTTATGAAACCAACTCAAAAAAAGATAGAAAAGATAGATAAACGCCTTAGAATTCAGCCTCTTCGAGGGGGAAACCTCCTTTACATTACACAAATGAACAATTCTTGGATGATACAAATGACAAGACCTCCTTTCTATATATAGGAGTCTAAGGGGCCATAATATAATCAAAGCCGACATAACAATAATAATGTAAGGGCACAATAATAACAATAGTGGACTTCTATGGGGCACAATAATAACAATATGGGGACTACATGGGCACAACAATATAATAAGGGGTTTGTACTAATAACACTAAGGGGTTACACTAGTAGTATAGGGACCTAACATGCCCCTCTCCTTCAAAAAGTGTTGTCCTCAACGCTTGAGTAGTTCTTGATGCTTCTGTATAAAATTCTTGTCCTCCCATGTGGAATATTCAGCGGGTAAGTTCTCCACTTATGAGATACTCTGAAATTGATCGATTTCATAGTTGTTGGGTTCTTCTGTTTGTGGCTGCTTCAGGTTCCGATATGATTTTTCCTTCCTCTTCAAGTTCTGGCAATATTGTTTGAACTGGGACCTTCTGCAACTTTTGAATGAGTGGCCACACTTCTTCATCCTTCTTACATTCATCCCTTGCTTCGTTTGTCTAATCTGGTTGGATAATAGAAATAGCACAAAAAAATGCTTCCACATCCTCATCATTTCTTGGGAGTGCATCTACCACAACCTTTTTCTTCCCTTTTTTGTAGATGATTGCAAAGTCATAACCCAACATCTTTGTGACCCATTTTTGTTGCTCTTTAGAGGATAATATTTGTTCTAAAAAGAATTTAAGACTATCAGATCTGTTTTTACCTTGAAGTGTCTTCCCATTAGGTAGGGTCACCATTTCTTAAGTGCATGTAGTATTGCCAACATTTCCTTCTCATAAATAGCTTTGTGTAAATACTTTCCTTTGATTGGACGACTTTCAAAAGCAATGGGTCTTTCCTATTGCATTAAAACAACACCAATTCCATTTCCTAAAGCATCACATTACATAATAAAGGTTTTTGTGAAGTCCGGTGTAGCTAAGACCGGTTCCCTACACATTGCCTCTTTAAGATGTTCGAAGGCCTTTCTTGCTTCTAAAGTCCATGAAAATGCATCTTTCTTCAATAATGTTGTTAGAGGTGTTGCTATTCTCCCATAGTTCTTAACAAACTTGCCATAATACCCTGTCAACACAAGAAATCCTCGCACATGCTTTATGGATGTGGGGATTTTCCATTCCTTAATGGCTTTAATTTTGCTAGGGTCTACCTTAACACCTTCATGAGATACAATATGACCCAGATATTCCACCTTTTGTACTCCAAAGAAACATTTGGAGCTTTTTGCATATAATTGTTTCTCCTCTAATAGTTTGAGCACCCTCTCAACATGTTGAGCATGATCCTTCCAAGACTTGTTGTAGATTAGTATATCATCAAAAAATACTAACACAAATTTTCTAAGGAAGGGTTTGAAAATGGAATTCATCAAACCTTGAAATGTAGAAGGTGCATTGGTAAGGCCAAAAGGCACGACCAAAACTTCATAATGATCCTCATGAGTTCTAAATGTTTTTTTCAGAATGTCTTCAGTCTTCATTCCGATTTGATGATATCCCGAACAAAGATCCAACTTGGTGAAGTAAATTGATCCATGCAATTCATCCAATAATTCATCAATGACAAGAATGGGAAATTTATCTCTAAGAGTGAGCTTGTTGAGCTCCCTATAATCTGGACACATGCACCATGATCCATCCTTCTTGTGCACCAATACTATTGGAGCATAGAAAGAACATTGACTAGGTTGAATCATCCCAGCCTCTAGCATTTCTGCAACCATACGTTCAATTTCACTCTTTTAGGCATAGGGATATCTGTATGGCCTGATGTTTGGAGGAACACTTCCTGGAATCAAATGAATAGCATGATCATGATCATGAATAGGTGGGAGGCCTTAGGGAGTCTCAAATACCTTGGAATGATTGTCCAAGACTTTTTGAAAATCTAGAGAAATAGATGATTTCGATGTGGGAACCGCTAGCGAACATAATTGTGCAATTACGCATCGTTGTTCCTTCTTTAGAAGATTTTTCATACCATTAGTGATGATTATCTTTCCTGGTTTCCCCGCAATACCCCTTAATTCAACTTCCTTTCCTTCCGCACAAAATTTCATGAAAAGTTCTTGAAAATTAAAAGCTATTGTACCCAAGGATTGTAGCCATTGGACTCCTAGTAGAACATCAACACTACCCATCGGAATGGAAAGCATTGGGCTATTCAATACATATTCTCCCATGGATAGCTTGATATTATGGAACTTTCCACAGCAATTTATGGTTCCTCCACTTGCAACCATCACTTGACACTCCTGTACTGGATATAGGAAGCAATTTAATTCCTTAGCTATCTTACAATGAACAAAATTATGGGTACTTCCCGAATCAATCAATACTATTACCTTTTTCTTCTTGATATGTCCTTCTATCTTGATATTTTGAGGAGTGGTTATTCCAACCAATGCATTACAAGATATGGTCAGATTCATTTATTCTTTATCTAGGGTTTGTTCCTAGAGTATATCCTCTTCTTTTGACATTTCTTGTTCCTTTTCATCCTCCTCTTCACAATCTATGTAGAATAATTTCTTCTCAGCACACTTATGACCTTTAGTGTATTTGCTATCACAAATGTAACAAAGCCCTTTTGCTCTTTTTTCTTCCAATTGTTATGGTGTCAACCTTGTAGGTTGTGGAAGGCTAGGGGCAAAAAAACTTCCATGTTTATAGTTGTGAGTGGTAGGCTTCCTGGTTGCCATAATTTTGCTTTCCATTTTTCTTGTTAACCTGAATGCCTTCTCCAATGAATCAGGTTCCCAAAGGCAAACCTCATGTTGGATATTATCCTTTAAAGTCCCTATGAACACATCAATCCTATGCTCTTTTGGAATATATTTTACCCTTATGTTCAATTTTTGGAAGTCCTCAATGTGCTCCATCATTGAACCCTTTTGTTTGAGATTTATCAATTGGCTAAAAAAGGTCTTGCTTTTTGTATCCTCATAATGTGCTATCATTTCTTCCATAAAAATTACCCAAGTGACAATTTGTTTACGAGAACAAAGCCATCGATACCATACAAACTGATTTGGTTCCAAATATAAAGTTGCAATACGTACTGTTAGCACTCCAGGAAACTCTCCTCTAGTTGCAGCTTGGAGATGCCTGGTAACATATAATCTTCAATATTTTTCTCTGAACTATTGGAATGAAAGATGGTTTGGATCAAGCCAGATTAACCATTTCAACTCTATTTTTACTCAAGACATGCATGAACACCCTCAACTTTACAAGGCTTTAGACCACTAATGCTCAATAGTTTGTAGATTTAATGAATGGATGGAGAATACCTACTATACCAGCAGACACATATATAAACACATATGAATGGCCAACTACAGGAAGTAAAAGAAGCTTGCAAATCTAATTTATCAATGCAAAGATAAGATGACAATTATCTGGCATTAGACACAGAAGAAACATGAACAACCTGTTCAAGTGCAAGCTAGGAACAAAAGAGAAAATGGAAATTCAACATATGACAGTAAAAGAAGCTTATATTGCTAGAATGAAGATGAGAAGCTTGAGTAGCAAAGTCTCAATAGTTTCCAGAAGTTGAACCCTTGTTACATCTTGTTTTCAGTTATTTATAGCTTGTTTACAATGGTCCTGAGCCTTTTGAGGCTTCATGTGTCTTAATCTATCCCTCTGTCTTGTTTAATTGATTGATTCCCTCAATAGGCAGGCATGGCCCGGTGGTTTTCCTCTTTTGACAAAGGAATAACCGCTAAGATATTTTGGGTAGTTGTTGCGCTGTCTGGGAGCTCTACTGTGCCAGAGATGCCCCACAATCATTTTGTTTGTTTGCTGAGCTGTGTTGTCGGTGCTCATGATTGCTTCTCAGCTTTTGTCTCCCGGAATTTATTTCCCGGCCTTTGTTTATGTGATAGAATGGGTCTTTGGGCCTCTGTTATCTTCTAAATGCAAATGAGGACTACTTTATGTTATAATGGAGAAATGATGCAACTGTGAGAGATCCTGCCAAACCTTCAACGTTTCAGACTTCAAAAGTCCTTAAACATGGCATATATATCTATCGGGTCCGCCCTTTGGGTCGTTGTTGCTTATCGCATATGGCATGGTCCCTTTTTTCCCTTTGTTCCTTGAAATACTTGAAAAACACGGGAAATACATGAAAAAGGCCTCCCTCCGGACTTCAAATATTATAGATTTCATTCCCGAACCCTTTCAGGTCTGGGCTTCATCGCTATCGGCGCTACCAAGTTCCCCTTTGTATTTCATTATATAACGAAATACATTGAAAATGCATTGAAAGTGGGCTTTGGCGGACATGAAATATTATACATTTTGCTTCTGAAACCCATCGGGTCTGGGTCTTATTGCATCGCGCACATATACATGTAAAGGTTGTGCCACTTGGTTCTCCTGATTGCGATCCATCGATGCGATGTGGGTCGTCGAACTGCGTGCGCAATCAATGGTCCACGTTGAATTGTCGATCAAGATCGCTCATTGCATACTGTCTACATCGATAACCTCTGACTCGCCTCCCCGACTGTGATCCGCCAATGTGATGTGGGCTGTCGATCTGATCGTGTGATCGATGGTCCTCGTTTAATCACCGATCACCGTTGCCCTAGCCCCTTGGTTTTCGCCGATGCGATGTGCCACTCGATCATCAGCGATCATTGATCAGCGATGTATTGCACCTGTTATCACCCCAAGAAACTCTCCTTGGTTGTATATCAGAGATGCTCGGGAACATTACAAACTCAACAAAAATGTTGGAAAATGGTGGATGAATGGAAGAAATGATGCATATTCAAGCCAGATAACCACTTCTACTATGCTTAACCCCAGACATGGGTGAACACCCTCAGATTACAAGGCTTTAGACCACCAATTACTCATAGTTTAAGGAAAATGTTATGATGGAGAATACTGATCACACCAACAGATGCACAAGACCCTGTGATGGCCAGCTGCAACCAGTTAAAAGGCCTGTAAATTCTATTTCCTAATGCCCAGACAAGATGACAGCTCTCTGGCATTAAAATAACATAAACCTGCATATTAATTCAATGATACAAGCTAGATTCTAACACAGAGGTGGGATGACAGCCCCTCTAATGCTAAACATCCACAGCACAATGAATAAAAGTATAACAGGCACAGCCTGGAACAAAGAAGAAGTGGAAAGTGAGCAATTAACAACAAAAGAAGCTTCTATTAGCTGAAAATGAATACCAGAAGCTGCAGGTATCACAATAGTTACAGTCTCCAGAAGTTGAAGCTTACATTAGAATAACACTCATCAACCTCATTACATCTTCTTTGTGGGTATATATGGAGGTTGAATACAAAAAATCTCTGCTAACCTATGCGTGGAGGGGTCATAACTGACCACCAACTGCATTTACAATTAGATATGGTCTTTGATACAAACTAAGTGTTTTAATAAATCAATTTGACATTTACTAGTACTTTTTTGTCCTTTATGAACAGGTGAAATGCCATGTTTATCTGCTCAAGGCTGTCCTTCTCGTCCTTGGTCGTGCTACTCTTCAAATGTGGTTGTTTAAGTATTAATCGCGCAAAGTATTCGGTGAGTGATTGCCTTCTACACGAGATCGACTAAAAACACAAAAATCGCGAGCCAAATGGACGAGGGCCTGGGAACAAATGCTAGCCGCCGGATGGATCAGACGGACGGTCGAGATCTGTTGGCGGGAGGCGATGAAATACACAGAAGCGCAACTGAATATAGGTCGTTGGATCTGACAAATTGGGCGGTGAAGACTAGATTACGGAGGCCATCGGGAGGTAACGCGAATGGAGACACATTGGCCGTCAGATAGCTGTCAGGCAGATCCAACGGTTATCGGGCGGCGGAGGTGATCGACGGTTAACGAGCGGGAGTCATACAGGAATGGCGATAAGCGGTTTCATTGCACCGCTTTACGGGAATGGGCGGTTTTTGTACGTGATGGTGCGATCAAGAAACATAACAACACGTGGCAGAAGCGATGGGCCCGAAACCACTCTCCCGCGAGTTATCGCGTGCGCAGCGTATGGGATGAAGGCTAACAAATTTCTTCAGATCATACGGTGGGCACGATCAGATGGCGGGAGGCGTACGTAAATGCCTATTGGTTGATGTGACAGGTGAGGGCCCAGGGGGATTATATGATTTGTCAAAGGCGCGTAGTTTAAAAGGATTAAGATGTTAGTGCCAGGGAATTATACAACCATGGTTTCGTGGGTTAACCTTGTGCCCAGGACCCGAGGGAGCATGGTAAGTATGAAATTTATAAGGATCATAGAGGAAATGACGAGTTAAGGGAGAGGAATGAGAATGAAAGGGAAGCAAGGAATAGAGAGGTTTAGGAAAGAAAATAAAGATAGCAGAGTAAAAGGAAGTGAGCGGGAAGATAGGGAGAGGCAATGATAACCATTATAAACCATCTCTGAGCCAACAACCAAAGACCAAACTTAATCCTCCTCCTGGAAAAATCAGCAGCATGTAGCAGAGCTAACACTGGCTCCTTTTGGGGATGAGATCCTCCCTGTGAGGTCTCAAGAACCTGCAGACCATTACCTTTCCAGTTGAAAACAAATTAGCCAAAATTCCTAGTGTTCCATTGGGCATGGAGTCTACTGCACTTATACTAAAACTGATAAAAACACAATATTTACAACTTTTAGGCAATAGACCTTAAACAACATAATTTTTCAGAAAATGCCCATTAACTGGGCCATCAAAAACTATCTCTCCTCCCATACTTTTCAGTATGAAGGTGTTGTTCCCTTGAATCTGTGAAATTATGAAAGGCCCTGTCCAGAAAGCATCAAATTTCCCATGGTTGCCTTTCTTTTCCTTCAGTGCATCCTGTTTCAAAACCAAGTCACCAACCTGAAAATTATCTGTTTTTGCCTTCTTTTCAAATTCTTCCTTGATATTTTTTTGATGTGCTGCATCCTTTTTAACCAGTTGTTCCCTAATCTGATGTACCTCTACTAAATCAGTGATCCTTTTTGCTATATCTTCTTCCTCATCCTGCTCTTCTTGAAGGAATTTTGCCATAGGGAGACTTAGCTGAATTGGAAATACAACCTTAGTACCATATACCAGCTTGAAAGGAGAATTTCTTGTGGATTTCTTAATGGTCACTCTATCAGCCCACAGTGCATACTTGAGTTTTGAATCCCAATTCTTTTTATTGTCCTCTAAATTACCCTTATGAGGCTCTTATTAGAGGATTCTGCTAGACAATTTCCTTGAGGATAATATGAGCTGGAATGAACAAGTTTAATACCCATAGAATCACACATTTCCACTAATTCTTTTGCCCTGAAGGTTGTTGCATTATCTGTGACTAATTTGTGTGGACAACCAAATCTGCTGAAGATATTCTCTATCAAAAACTTCATGACCACATTATGATCAACCTTCCTTGTAGGGATTGCTTCAATCCACTTAGTGAAATAATCAGTAGCTACTAATATCCACCTGTGCTGGCCACTGGAATGTGGATGGATTTCTCCAATAAAATCCAAGCCCCATTCCTGAAAAGGTCCTTTTGCCTGAATTGATTTTAGGGGCAGGGATTTCAACTACTGTTTTCCTTCAAATCTTTGGCACCTGTCACAAGATTTAACAAAAACAAATACATCAGAAAATAAAGTGGGCCAATGGTACCTAACTCTGAGAATTTTATGGGTTGTGGTTCTCCAATAATGGTGTCCTCCACACATGCCGGAATGAAACTGCTGCATAACTTCTTTTGATTGTTCCTTGTCCAGACACCTTAAAAATATTCCAGATGGATCCCTCCAGTAGAGCAGATTTTCATTGATGCAATATTTAGTTGCTCTAAGTTTTAAAGTTCTAGCTTGACTTTGAGTAAATCCTGAAGGGATTTCTAGCTTCAGCAAGAAATTAATTATTTCAGCATACCAATTACAAGAAGCTAGATTCTCGGCCACTGACTGCTTTCCCTTTGTTTCAGCTACTTCTTCTTCTTTATCTGTCTGACCATTTT
Source organism: Pinus tabuliformis (assembly GCA_031772625.1). Classification (NCBI taxonomy): domain Eukaryota; kingdom Viridiplantae; phylum Streptophyta; class Pinopsida; order Pinales; family Pinaceae; genus Pinus; species Pinus tabuliformis. The sequence continues at coordinate 1,375,600,745 of CM062805.1, read as the reverse complement.
CTGCAATTGTGCACAAGAAATCAATATCTAAAGTCCTGCAATTTTCTTCAGCCAATAACTTGGCAAGCCCCTGACCTCTGACAAGCTTGGTGGGCTTCAGTTCTATATTAAATTCTATCATCTTTGCAATCCATTTAGCCCTTCTTCCATCAGCATCAGGTTGTGTTAAGACATCTTTTATTGCAGTAGAGGGCACATATGCAATTATCTTTGAATGCAAGATATAAACTCTGAAAGCTTTCAAAGATTTAATAAGAGCATATGCCTGTTTTTAAATAATATCATACCTCAGTTCAACATCCCTTAAATTTTTGCTGAAAAATGCTACGGGATGCTTTGAACCTTCTTCATCTGCCTGCAATAAAACTGCTGCAATAGTGTCTTCAGAGGCAAATGAAAATATATGAAACTCCTTGCTGTAATCTGGACTTATTAATGTGGGAGCCTCCATAATAGCTTTTTTGATGGAATCAAATGATTTTCTTGCTGCATCAGTCCATTTGATTTCTGCCCCTTTCTTCAACATGGAGGTAATGTGCTTCACATATTCATCAAAATATGGAATAAACCGCCTTACAAAATTTATTTTGCCTAGAAAGGACTGGATATCTTGATCCGGATTTAAACAGGAACGCAACAAATTACAGAGATAACCATATACACAAAGATGCAGCGGAAATAATACTTCATTTCATTAATGGAAAATACTGAAATATGCTTACAACCAGAAATAGAAATAAACCAGCTAGGGCGATGGTAGCTTATCTCTGAGAAGAGATGTGATGGCTACATGCCTCTGAACTGTGTTACAATGAGGCTCGAAGGCCTATTTATTGTTGAGAAACAATGGAAAACCCTTAACATTCCAAAACCTAACCCTAGGAGATGAAACGCCAAACTGTGGGCCCCGTTTGGGGTAAATTGGTACATCAACTTCCCGGGGTCGTAACTTTGGCATATGATCTCCGTTTGACGCGTACAATAGCTCATTAGAAACATCTATCCGAGCACTATCATTGTTGGAATGAGCAAACGTCGTTTAGGGCCTCAAAACGGCTCTGGAAGTTCAGGACCCGAAAAACTGCTAAAAATAGTAAGTTGTGCTACAATTAAGGAAACTGAAAATGCTGAGAAAGACAATGGTGGGGGTTCAGGTGGACTTGGCAGGTGGCCACCAATATCCACCTGGATCATATCTTTCTTTGATCTAGGAACAGACAAGGTCTGTATTGCTTTTACTCTTTCTGGATCAATCCGGACACCTGCAGCAGAAACAATATGTCCTAACAGCTTGCCTTATTCTAAAGCAAATTGTGACTTTTTCGGATTGACTGAAATTCCAAACCTTCTGCACTTCAGAAACACCCTTTTCAAGTGTTGCAGATGATTTTGATTGCTGCTGGAGTAAACTGTTATATCATCAAGGTAGATAAGGTCAAATTTATCCTTCTCTCCCACAAATGCTATATCTATAGCTCTCTGAAAGGTAGCTCCAGCATTCATCAATCCAAAAGGCATCTTTGCATACATAAAAGTGCCCCAAGGAGTGGTAAATGCAGTCTTTTCTTGATCATCTGGGTGCATAACAAACTGATTAAAGCCTGAAAAACCATCCAAGAAAGACATTACTTTTGCTCCTGAGACATTCTGCAACAAATGCTTCATCTTTGGCAGAGGATAGTTGTCTTTCTTAGAGCATTTGTTCAAGTTTCTGAAATCAACACACAGTCTGATTTCTCCACTTTTCTTCCTTACTACCACCAAATTGGCTACCCATTTGGAATATCTAAGAGGAATTATAATCTTGGCAGCCAGAAATTTTTTAATTTCTTTTTCAATCAGTGGAAGAAGCATAGGATTCATTGGTATCAGCTTCTGTTTGAAAGGAATGGTGTCTTTCTCTAGAGTTATTTTGTGCTGAATTATGTTCTTATCATACGTTTTTCAGATCACTATACTCCTAGGCAAACACATCAGCAAATTACCTCATTAAATTGCAGTATTCAGCTCTTTGATTAACTGAAAAATGAGTGGACAGATTTACATATCTAGGCTAACCTGGACTTCCTATATCATGCTTATAGACTGCAGATTAGTCTTCTTTTGGGGCAGCCTTGTAAGGCACATCATTCTGATCAAACAGTCTTTCAAGAGGAATTAGACCCTTAGGAACATGATTGCTAGGAAGCTGGACAATGCTATTTTTACCAATTTTATTTCTAAGCTGGGACTGGGGGCTTCCTTCCAAGGCATCATTCTCTTGGTAAATTCGCATTTCGGAGAACTCATCAATGACTTGTAGAAACCTATTTATCTCATCATCATCTTCAAAAACTTTCCAATGGTGGACATTGTCAGGCGAGGATGGTCTATATTTCATTTGGACTTCATAACCAGTTTGGGAGGCATGGGAGGTATAAATAAACTAGCAGAAACAACAAGGGAATCAGCAAGCTAATTTTGGGCTCAAGGAATATATGAAATACAGAAATAATCGAAAGAGTCTCTGATTCTCCATACCTCATCTCTGTATGCTTTCAGCCTTGGATGCTTTGCTTGAAATGTTTTATTTACTTGTCGAATGATCAAATCAGCATCTCCAAACACTTTCAGATTATTGATTCCTCTGTCCTTCGCTGCATTAAGGCCCAGCAGCAAAGCCTCATACTCTGCTATATTGTTTGTGACTTGGAAAACCAGCTTAAAAGACAGTTGAATGCTTTCTTTCTCTGAAGACACTAGCACCACCCCTGCTCCTGCAGTCTCCCTGGAACATGCTCCATCAAAGAACATCTCCCAAACCTGACTTCCTTGCTTTTCCTCGGCCTGAACTGTTGGTTTCCTGATCTGCAATGAGGGCTTTTGGGATTCTTCTATTTGGAGAATACATGCTCCAAAATCAATGTCCACTGCATAAATGGGATGATTTGTAGGATTTTTCTCATCACTGATGATATATGCCAACTGTGCTTCTCTATATAACCTCCTGCTTTCTCCTCCAAAAACTGGGACAGTTGCATAAGAAAGATCATTCTGAATGGTCCCACCCAGTCTCTTAATCCATCCCCTAGACAGCAGCATGCCAAACTTAGGAGGGATATCTGCTACCACAATATCCATCATCATACTTTTCATGGGCAGCTAAGTTAAGGTAATGGCCAAGTCTTTGATTAATCCTAGGCATTTCACTTTCCTTGAATCAAAAGAGAGTAAATCATGATAAGGTCTCGTGATATCAAGGCCTAACTCTTCCATGACAACTTTAGGCATTAGATTGTGGCTGGCCCCTGTGTCTAGCAGGCAGTTGTGGAGGATTTTGTCATGAATGGTCAATGAGATATAAAAAGATGGAATTATTATCAGTAGGTTCAATCATGGGACTAAGCACAATGGTAGGCTTGTCATCTTGCAAATTGATAGATTCAGTGGAGGTTTATGTGGTTTCTAGCTCAAGAGCTTCAAGGATAGGCTTTCTAAACATTTCACTCTTCACCAACTCTACCAGAGGCACAGATATTTTCAATTTTTGGACCTCTGAATCAAAGCTGAAAGAGGAGGGCAGCTTATTAGAACCTCTTACCTCTTGAACTGGTGCTTTGATGATGACTGGATCAGCTGTTGGTCTTTTCTACCTGATATTCTGTAATTCTGCTTGGGCATCAACTCTTTGGGCAGGGTTCTCCTTGACATTTTTTGCATTCGACCTCAAGTTATATCTCTGTTGCTGTTCAATTTGTAGAACAGCTTCTCTGTCCCATTTTTCACTGTCTTGTTCTTGCAGCAATGATTCTTCATAAGCAGCCAATGTAAAAAATGCAGCGCTGCCTTTATCTTCCATGCAGTGAATTTCATCCTCATCTTCAAATTGTTCCTCCTCCATGAATACATTTTGGAAAGGAGCTTTAACCTTCTGTTCTTCTTTAGATTCTTCACCCCTCTCCATTATTTGTAACTACTCATTTTCTCTTTTGAAAGGATTTGGATTTCTTGGAGCAAATGTGTTCTGCTACCTTGTTTTTCCTGAATTTTGCTCAACCTTGAGCTTAGAAATTTCAGCAGCCAATGACTCTGTCATCTTAGCCATTTTATCTAATTTAGGTTCTGAAGATGAAGCAGAAGAAGTAGAAGCCTGACCTCTCTGCCTCCTCCTGTCAGCTTGACTTCTGAGCTTTTCTGCAGCCATGATATTAGACTCTACTTCTAGGGCAGCATCCTGCATATCTGCCAGAGTGGCACATCTCCTTTCTCTCAACAATAGGCAGAAATCTGAGTCAAAAGAATTGGCATAAGTGAGTTTGGCAGAGGTAGGAATAGGCTTTACCTCAGCCGGTATCTTACTATACATACGGTTGAATCTTTTTTTTAAATCAAGCAAAGATTCACCATTTTCCCTCTTCAGGTTACCAAACTCAGTATGGTAATACAACAAGTCCTTTTTATCTCCCCAGTGCTTCAAAAATGCATCATCTAAGACTTCAATATCTATTATATATCTCTAGGGCAATTCTCTGAACCACTTCCTAGCCTCTCCATCAAGGCTCTGAACAAAAACTCTCATCCATACATCATTTTTACTTATATCTAAGGTATCAACATAACTATAAAAAGCTTCAAGGTGCTCTTCTGCTGTTACTCCCTCTGTTCAAGTGAATTTAGACATATATTTTTTATATTCTCCCACAGGCATAGGATTTAAAGGAACATGCAAGACTAAAGGTCCATATCTAGCAGCAACAATTCTCTGAATATTCATGGGTGCTTGCTGTCCTGCCATAATTGGGATATGTGGAAGAGTAGTGGCTGATTGAATAATAGGAAGTAATGCGATGGATGGCGGAGACAAAGGGATGTTTTGGACTAAAATGGAAGCTTTCTTTGGATTGAGATTCAAAAGGGAACCAACTGAACAAGGGGCTGAATTAATCTTTGAAGGAATTTCCTTGTTAACTGAGCTGTGCTCTAAATCTTCAAACTGTATATCTTCAGCTACAACTTTATCTTTCAGGGATGAATGAGATTTTTTAGGCTTACCTGATCCTGATGCCCCTTTCTGTGATGCTTTCTTCGATTTGACGGTCCTCTCAGGGTCAAGCACTGGTTCAGCTGGTGATTTCTGAGGATTCCTTCGAGTATGTCTCACAAACTGAGCCAGAACTTCGAAGTGGAGTCACCAAAGGATGGTCTTCCTCCAGTGGAGTCGCCAGATAGATGATTACAACCAAAAATTGTGTTCAAACCTTGTCTATCATCAAAGCTTAAAGCTGTGTCGTTTTCCCAAGGAAGCTGAGCTTCAATTCTCCTTTCCCCGGCAACGACGCCAATTAATGTTATCACCCCAAGAAACTCTTCTAGGTTGTATATCAGAGATGCTAGGGAACATTACAAACTCAATAAAAATGTTGGAAAATGGTGGATGAATGGAAGAAATTATGCATATTCAAGCTAGATAACCACTTCTACTATGCTTAACCCCAGACATGGGTGAACACCCTCAGATTACAAGGCTTTAGACCACCAATTACTCACAGTTTAAGGAAAATGTAATGATGGAGAATACTGATCACACCAACAGATGCACAGAACCCTGTGATGGCCAGCTGCAACCAGTTAAAAGGTCTGTAAATTCTATTTCCTAATGCCCAGACAAGATGACAGCTCTCTGGCATTAAAATAACATAAACCTGCATATAAATCCAATGATACAAGCTAGATTCTAACACAGACGTGGGATGACAACCCCTATAATGCTAAACATCCACAACATAATGAATAAAAGTATAACAAGCACATCCTGGAACAAATAAGAAGAAGTGGAAAGTGAGCAATTAACAACAAAAGAAGCTTGTATTAGCTAAAAATGAATACCAGAAGCTGCAGGTATCACAGTAGTTACAGTCTCTAGAAGTTGAATCTTACATCAAAATAACACTCATCAACCTCATTACATATTCTTTGTGCGTATATATGGAGGTTGAACACAAAAAATCTTTGCTAACCTATGCGTGGAGGGGTCATAACTGACCACCAACCGCATTTACAATTAGATATGGTCTTTGATACAAACTACGTGTTTTAATAAATCAATTTGACATTTACTGGTACATTTTTGTCCTGCATGAATAGGTGAAATGTCGTGTTTATCTTCTCAAGGCTGTCCTTCTCGTCCTTGGTCGTGCTACTCTTCAAATGTGGTAGTTGAAGTATTAATTGCGTAGAGTATTCGGTGAGTGATTGCCTTCTACACGAGACCGACTAAAAACACGAAAACCACGAGCCAAATGGACGAGGGCCTGGGAATAAATGCTAGCCACTGGATGGCTCAGATGGACAGCCGAGATCTGTTGGTGGGAGGCGATGAAAGACATAGAAGCGCGACTGAATATAGACCACTGGATCTGACAAATTGGACGGCGGAGACTAGATTACAGAGGCCATCGGGAGGTAACGCGAATGGAGACATATGGGCCATCAGATAGATGTCAGACAGATCCGATGGCTATCAGACGCCGGGAGGCATACGTAAATGTCTATTGGTTGACGTGACAGGTGAGGGCCCCAGACGATTATATGATTTGGCAAAGGCGCGTAGTTTAAAAGGGTTAAGACCTTAGCGCGGGGGAATTATACGACCATGGTTTCGTGGGTTAACCTTGCGCCCAGGACCCGATGGAACATGGTAAGTATGAAATTTATAAGGATCACAAAGGAAATGACGGGTTAAGGGAGAGGAATGAGAATGAAAGGGAAGCGAGGAATAGAGAGGTTTAGGAAAGAAAATAGAGATAGCAGAGTAAAAGGAAGTGAGCGGGAAAATAGGGAGAGGCAATGATAACCATTATAAACCATCTCTGTGCCAGCAACCAAAGACCAAACTTAATCCTCCTCCTGGAAAAATTAGCAGCATGTAGCAGAGCTAACAGCGCCTATTGCCGCTACCTGCCTATGCCGATTGCGATTTGCCGCTTAGATCTGGGCCGTTGATCGGCCAGATCTAACGGCTATTGTGATTTGGACTATTTTTCATGGTTTTTCATTGTTTTGGAGTGTTTTCACCTCCCGATAGTGTATTTTTGCCCCTTCCAAGGGCTCTTGGTATGCGATGGTTTTGACTTTGAATGGTCCTTAAGAGGCTTTTAAAGACTTCAAGAGCATATATGGATCCATTGGCATGCTTTTAAGCAAATTTAGAGACTTTGGGGCATATTTGGATCCATTTTTTGGTCCATTTGCCAACAAGGCTAACACTGGCTCCTTCTGGGGATGAAAGCCTCCCTGTGAGGTTTCAAGAATTGCAGAGCAATGCCTTTCCTGTAAAACAAAATTAAATTTTTCCCCTAGTGTTCCATTGGGCATGGACTCTTTTTAGCGTAACATATAAAAAAAAAGGTACAATAATAAGGTTTTCGAGCCTTAAATAAAATAGAGTTTCAGGAACCGCCCGTTTACCGGGCTACCAAAAGGGTCTCCTTCCAGATTGTGTAGGATGAATGTATTGTTTCCTTCAATGCATCCCATTTGAGCACCCAATCACCAACTTGGAAATTGTCCACTTTTGCCTTCCTGTCAAAGGTTCCTTTGATTTTCTTCTGATGGACCTATGACTTCTCAACCATTTGCTCTCTGATCTGCTGTAATTCGACTAGGTTATTCATTCTTCTTACTAAGTCATTCTCTTCATCTTGTTCTTCTTGCAAGAACTTAACCACAGGGAGGATCAGTTGGATAGGGAAAACAACATTTGCGCCATAAACCAGTTTAAATGGAGAGTTCGTTATGGAATTTTTGATGGAAACTTTGTCAGCCCATAGTGCAAACTTCAACTTGGAATCCCAGCTCTTTTTGTTGTCTTCTAACAGTTTTTTGATTATCCTTACCAAACTCTTGTTAGATGATTCTGCCAGGCCATTGCCTTGAGGATAATATGAGGTAGAATGCACCACTTTAATGCCCATGGATTCAACCATGTCCATCAATTCTTTTGCCTTAAAAGCTGCTGCATTTTCAGTGACTAGTTTGGTTGGGCAACCAAATCTAGTGAAAATATTCTCATTCAAGAACTTTACGACAACTTGATGATTGGCATACCTAGTGGGTATAGCCTCAATCCACTTGGTGAAATAATCAGTGGCTATTAAGATCCATTTGTGTTGGCCACTGGAATGTGGGTTAATCTCACCTATAAAGTCCAAGCCCCACTGCTGGAAGGGACCATTGACATGTATTGGCTTTAAGGGCAGAGATTTTAGTTGTTGTCTTCTGCAAATCTCTGACATTTGTCACAAGCTTTTACAAAAGAAAACACATCAGAGAACAGTGTAGGCCAATAATACCCAGCCCTCAAGATCTTGTGAGCCGTGGTTTTCCAATAATGATGCCCACCACAGATGTTAGAATGAAACTGGTGTATGACCTCCACATATTGTTCTTTATCTAGACACCTAAAGAGGATTCCTGATGGGTCTTTCCAGTAAAGCAGATTTTTGTCAATGTAGAATTTGGCTGATCTGAGTCTCGTGGTACGAGCTTGACTTGAACTAAGCCTTGGAGGAACTTCCAACTACAGCAAGAAATGAACTATGCTAGCATACCATTCGCATGTAGCTAGATTTTCAGCCACGGACTGATTCTGCTTTTGGTCTTCTGATGCTCCCCTTGTTTGTTCATCATCTAAAGTTAAACCCATGAAATTTATGTCTAACAAGCTACAATTTTCTTCGGCCATGAGCTTAGCCAAGCCCTGGCCTTTGACAAGCTTAGTGGGCTTCACCTCTATGTAAAATTCTATGAATTTTGCAATCCATTTTGCCCTCTTTCCATCAATATCTGGCTGAGTCAAGACATCTCTCACTAAGGTTGAGGAAACATATGCAATTACTTTGGAATGTAGAATATAAATCCTGAATGCTTTCAAGGATTTTATGAGAGCATAAGCTTGCTTCTCAATAAGGTCATACCTTAGTTCAGCATCCCTTAGAGTTTTGCTGAAAAAGGCCACGGGGTGCTCTATGCCTTCATCATTTTTCTGCAATAAGACTGTTGTTAGTGTATCATAAGAGGCAAAAGAGAAGATACAAAACCCCTTGGTGTAATCTGGGCTAATTAGAGTGGGAGCCTCCATGATAGCTTGCTTGATGGCTTCAAAAGAGCTTCTTGAAGCGGTTGTCCATTTTATCTCCGATCCTTTCTTTAGCATGGAAGTGATATGCTTTACTAACTCTGCAAAGTTTGGAATGAACCTCCTTACAAAGTTGATCTTACCCAGGAAGGATTGGATGTCCCTTTTCAACCTTGGGATGGACAATGTCTGAATGGCTTGAACCCTGGCTGGATCAATCTTCACACCTTCAGCAGAAACAATATGTCCCAGAAGTTTGCCTTCTTCTAGAGCAAACTGTGACTTCTTTGGGTTGACTGAAATTCCAAACTGTCTGCACTTCAGAAAGACTTTCTTCAAATGTTGTAAATGATCTTTATGGCTGTTGGAGAAGACTGTTATGTCATCAAGATAAATAAGGACAAACTTGTCCTTCTCTCCCACAAAGGCTATGTCCATGGCCCTCTGAAAGGTAGCCCCAACATTCATCAGTCCGAAAGGCATCTTGGAGCACATGAAAGTGCCCCAAGGAGTAGTGAAGGTGGTATTTTCCTGATCTTCAGGATGTACAACAATCTGATTGTAGCGTGAAAATCCATCTAGGAAAGACATGACTTTAGCCCCTGAAACTCTTTGTAGCAAGTGTTCCATTTTGGGCAGGGGATAATTATATTTTTTAGAGCACTTGTTCAAATTTCTGAAGTCCATGCAAAGCCTGATTTCTCCATTTTTCTTCCTTACCACCACCAGGTTGGCTATCCACTTCGAATATCTTAGGGGAATTATGATTTTGGCATCCAACAACTTCTTGATTTCTTTCTCAGTCAAAGGCAATAAGAGAGGGCTGACATGTCTTAATTTCTGCTTAAAAGGGGTGGTGTTCTTTTCCAGTGGGGTCCTATGCTGAATAATATCTGGGTCATATGTTTTAAAATAGTTGTATTCCCAGGCAAAAATATCAGTGAATTGCTTCATGAGGGAGCAATACTCGGAATTATGGGCAGGAGACAAATGAGTAGACAGATTGATGAATTTCGGATGGGCTTGGCTCCCTATATTATGTTTACAAACGACGGACTCATTCTCTATTTTGGCCAACTTGTAGGGCACGTCAATATGATCGAAAAGCTTCTCTAGAGGCACCAATCCCTTTGGTATGTGATTACTGGGCAACTGGACGATGCTTTCTCGGCCGATTTCACTTTTTACCTTGGACTGGCCGACTTCTTCCACGTTTTGATTTTCTTGGTTGATGTGCATTTCAGCAAATTCCTCAATGACTTGTAAAAACCTGTCAATTTCCTCATCGTCTTCAAAAACCCTCCAATACTTGACATTGTCTAGCAGGGACCACCTGTATTTTACCTGAACTTCATATGTCAATTTAGGAGGCAAAGGGGGAACAAACGTGCTAGCAGAGACAGCAAGGGAGTCGGCAAGCTGGTTCTTCATTCTTGGAATATAAGAAATGCTGAAAACATTGAAAGAATCTTTAAGCCTCCATACCTCATCCCTGCATTCTTTCAGCCTTGGGTGCTTTGCTTGGAATGTTTTATTTACCTACTGAATGATGAGGTTTGCAACCCCAAACACTTGCAGGCATTTGATACCCATTTCCTTAGTAGCGCTTAAGCCCAGAATCAAAGATTCATACTCTGTTATGTTGTTTGTGACCTGAAAGGCTAATTTGAACGACAAATGAATGTATTCCTGTGTTGGGGACATAAGGACTACACCTGCCCCTGCAGCTTCTTTGGAGCAAGCCCCATCAAAGAACATACCCCAAATCTGCGGGTTTCCATTCTGCGTGATCTGGAAAACTAGCTTTTTAAGTTGCGTGGAGGCCAACTGAGGCCCTTCAATATGAAGAATACATGCTCCAAAATTAGTATCAATAGCGTAGATGGGATGATTAGTGGGATTCTTCTCATTACTGATGATGTAATCCAACTGTGCCTCTCTGTATAATCTCTTGCTCTCACCTCCGAAAACTGGGACAGTAGCATAGGTCAGATCATTTTGTAATGATCCACCTAGTCTCTTGATCCAACCTCTAGAAAGTAACATGCCAAATTTGGGAGGTACATCTGCTACCACAATATCCATCATCATGCTTTTCATAGGCAGCTGAGACAAAGTGATGGCTAGGTCCTTGATTAATCCTAGACATTTCACTTTTCTAGAGTCGAAAGAAAACAAATCATGATAAGGCTTAGTGATGTCGAGACCCAACTTGTCCATGACAGCTTTTGGCATTAAGTTATGGCTAGCTCCGGTGTCCAAAAAGCAGTTGTATCATGAATGTTCAGAGAGACATAGAATGATGGGGAGCTGTCCTCACCATTTTCAATCATTGGGCTGAGGATGACAGCTGGCTTGTCATCTTGTAGATTTACACAGTCGTTGGAGGCTTGGATGGCTTTAGGCTCAAGGGCTTCAAGTATGGATCTTTTGAAGGACTCACTTTTCACTAGTTCAATCAGAGGCATAGGTATTCTTAGCTTTTGAATTTATGATTGAAAACTAAAAGGAGAAGGGGGCTTGTCAAGGCCTCTTACCTCATGAGCTGGAGCTTTGAGGATGATAGGGTCAACTGCTGGTTGTTTTTGCTTATTAGCTTGTTGTACTGCAGGGTCAGCAGCTCTTTGAACTGGAGCTTCCTTAGCATTATTTATCTTCGACCGCAAATTATATCTACGCTAATCTTCAGCTTGTAGAACAGCTTCCCCACCCCATTCTTGGTTAGTCTGGTCATTACATAATGACTTTTCATAGGCAGCTGCGGTAAAAAAAGGAAGCATTACCTTTGTCTTCAAGGCAATGGATCTCATCATCTTCTTCAAAATGCTCTTCCTCCATGACTACATTGTAGAAAGGGGTCTTGACCCTTTGTTCTTCATTAGCATCTTTGCTTCTTTGCAATATCTGCAACTGTTCATTAGCTCTTCTATATGGATTTGGATTTCTAGGAGCAAAGGTATTGGGAACTCTCCCTTTCCCACGGTGCTGCTCAACCTTTAATTTGGAAATTTTGGAGGCTAATGACTCGATCATTTTGGTCATTTTATCTATCTTAAGATCAGAGGAGGATGAATACTTGCCCCTCTGTCTTCTTCTATCAGCATTTCCCTTGATTTTCTTTGCAACCATGATGTTTGATTCTACTTCCAAGGCTGCATCCTGCATGTCAGCCAAAGTAGCACACCGCCTCTCTCTCAATAGTAGGCAAAAGTCAGAATCAAAAGCATTAGCATAGGTGAGTTTAGCAGAGGTAGTAGTGGGCTTCACTTCAGCTAGTATCTTGCTATACATGCGGTTAAATATCTTACTAAAATCGGACAGTAGTTCACAATTTTCTCTCTTTAAGTTCCCAAGAGGAGATCCTTCTTATCCCCCTAATGTTTTAGGAATGTATCATCTAAAGCTTCGATATCCGCTATAGATCTTGGGGCTTGTTCTCTGAACCATTTTCTAGCCTCCCCATCCAGGCTTTGGACAAAGACTCTCATCCACACATCACCTTCACCAATATCTAGATTATCAACATAGCTATAAAATGACTCAAGGTGTTCTTCAGAAGTGACACCTTCAGCCCCAGTGAACTTAGGCATATACTTGTGATACTCTCCAATGGGCATAGCATTCAAAGGAGTGGGCAATATTAGAGGTCCATACCTAGCAGCTATGATTCTTTCCATTTTGGTGGGTGCTTGTGGACCTGCCATAACTGTGGTGACTAAAAGAGTACTAGAAGTCTGAATGACAGAAGGCGGAGGAGTGATTGACGAGACCAAAGGAGTATGGTGAATAGGAGGTGAGGTTCCCTTTGGGCTAACAACAAAAGGAGAAACTAAAGAATAAGGAGCTTTATGAATTTCTGAGAGCTTTTCTTCACTGCTAGTATTAGAATCTGTACTCTCAACATGTATTTGTTCTATTGCAAGATCTTCTTGAAGAGATATAGAATATTGTTTAGGTTTACCTGAACCCGATGCTCCTTTCTGCAATACTTTCTTCTCCTTGATGGTCTTTTCTGGGTCAGGTACTGGGTCAGCTTGCGATTTCTAAGGATTTCTCTGAGTATGCCTCACAAACTGAGCCAGAATTATAAAGTGGAGTCGCCAAGATGTTCGGCCTCCGGTAGAGTCGCCGGATAGATGATTACAACCAAAAATGTGCCGCGAATTTGTCTATCATCAAAGTTGGGCCTGTGTTGTTTCCCAGGGAAGCTGAGCTTTAGTTTCCTCTCCCCGGCAACGACGCTAATTGATGTTAGCACTCCAGGAAACTCTCCTATGGTTGCAGCTCGGAGATGCCTGGTAACATATAATCTTCAATATTTTTCTCTGAACTATTGGAATGAAAGATGGTTTGGATCAAGCTAGATTAACCATTTCAACTCTGTTTTTACTCAAGACATGCATGAACACCCTCAGCTTTACAAGGCTTTAGACCACTAATGCTCAATAGTTTGTAGATTTAATGAATGGATGGAGAATACCTACTATACCAGCAGACGCATATATAAACACATATGAATGGCCAACTACAGGAAGTAAAAGAAGCTTGCAAATCTAATTTATCAACGCAGAGATAAGATGACAGTTATCTGGCATTAGACACAGAAGAAACATGAACAACCTGTTCAAGTGCAAGCTTGGAACAGAAGAGAAAATGGAAATTGAACATATAATAGTAAAAGAAGCTTATATTGCTAGAATGAAGATGAGAAGCTTGAGTAGCAAAGTCTCAATAGTCTCCAGAAGTTGAACCCTTGTTACATCTTGTTTTCAGCTATTTATAGCTTGTTTACAATGGTCCTGAGCCTTTTGAGGCTTTAGGTGTCTTAATCTATCCCTCTATCTTGTTTAACTGATTGATTCCCTCAATAGGCAGGCATTGCCCGACGATTTTCCTCTTCTGACAAAGGAATAACCGCATTCATATATTTTGGGTAGTTGTTGCGCTGTCTGGGAGCTCTACCATGCCAGAGATGCCCCACAATCATTCTATTTGTTTGTTGCGCTGTGTTGTCGGTGCCCATGACTGCTTCTCAGCCTCTGTCTCCCAGAATTTATTTCCCATCCTTTGTTTATGTGATAGAATGGGTCTTCGGGCCTCTGTTATCTTCTAAATGCAAACGGGGACTACTTTCTATTATAACAGAGAAATGATGCAACTGTGAGAAATCCTGCGAAACCTTCAACGTTTCAGACTTCAAAAGTCCTTAAACATGGCATGTATATCTATCGGGTCCACCCTCTGGGTCGCTATAGCCTATCGCAGATGGCATGGTCCCTTTGTTCCCTTTGTTCCTTGAAATACTTGAAAAACACGGGAAATACATGAAAAAGGCCTCCCTCCAGACTTCAAATATTACAGATTTCATTCCCAAACCCTTTTGGGTCCAGGCTTCATCGCTATCGACGCTATCGAGTTCCCCTTTTTATTTCATTATATAACAAAATACATTGAAAATGCATTGAAAATGGGCTTTGGCGGACGTGAAAGATTATACATTTTGCTTCTGAAACCCATCGGGTCCGGGTCTTATCGCATCGCACACATATACATGTAAAGGTTGTGCCCCTTGGTTTTCCCGATTGCAATTCGCCGATGCGATGTGGGTTGTCGATTTGCGCGCGCAATCGACGGTCCACGTTGAATCGCCGATGGCAATTGCTCATTGCATACTGTTTGCGCTGATAACCTCTGACTCACCTCCCTGACTGCGATATCTGCCGATGCGATGTGAGCCGTCGATCTGATCGCGCGATTGACGGTCCTCGTTTAATCGCCGATCACCGTTGCCCTTGCCCCTTGGTTTTTGCCGATGCGATGTGCCGACCTGATCATCGGCGATGTCTTGCACCTATTGCCGCTACCTGCCTGTGCCAATTACAATTTGCCGCTTAGATCTGGGCCGTTGATCGGCCAGATCTAACGGCTGCTGTGATTTGGACTATTTTTCATGGTTTTGGAGTGTTTTCGCCTCCCGATAGTGTATTTCTGCCCCTTCCAAGGGCTCTTGGCATGCGATGGTTTTGACTTTGAATGGTCCTTAAGAGGCTTTTGAAGACTTCAAGAGCATATATGGATCCATTGGAATGCTTTAAAGCAAATTTGGAGACTTTGGGGCATATTTGGATCCATTTTTTGGGCCATTTACCAACAAGGCTAACACATACCTTTTGTGTGTTTTGCACATTATGGAGATCGAAAAAGTGCTCCATCTGTAGTATCCATGTTCCGAGATCCTTGCCATCAAACTTCCTCATATCGATTTTTGGAACATGGTGGGTCTTCAATCCAACATTAGAGTCTATGAAATCATGATTAACATTTCTTTTGTTCTCATCATGAGTTTCCTTTACTATGCTTTCACCATTAGTAACCATTTCTTGTAGCAACTTATTCAAATTTATCTTCAATTCTAACATCTTAGCGTCCATGCCATTCATCTTAGCATCCATACCATTAATCTTAGCTTCCACGCCATCCATCTTAGCTTGCACGCCATTCATATTAGCTTCCACGACATTCATCTTGGCTTCAGTTACCTTTTGTGAGAGTGAAATTTGTTGTACTTGGTCTTGTAATTTTGATATATCATGTTGCATTTCTTCCTCTTCTTCACGAGTCATGTTAGAGCTTTCAGGTTGCTTACTAAGTGTTTCCATTTTCTCTCCTTGGGGCATTAATTAATGCTAATAATTCTTCACTATTCCCTTTGAATTCCTTCAAACTAATTTTTCAAACCATTCTTATGCAAAATTTAAAAAAAACTACACACCTTTTTTTCACTTTGTAAGATCTCGATATTGAATCTGTTGTATCTCTGTAACTGTGGATCTTGAATATCTGAACTCATGTCCTGTAGTAGCCCTTTGAGTCCTCCCCTAAAGTCCAATAAAGAGTGGATTCTCCAAGGAAGATTTATGCCAAATCTCCCACGGTGACCTGATTATAGATTAGTTCAGTAGAGCAAACTTGTACAAAGTGTCACGTGTCACTGTTTCGACCTTAGTATCTGAAACTTATATACAGAAAACTACAGGCTGTCCTCTTTCTGAAACCTCTTATGAAATTTCAATATGATGCTCAAAACAAAAGTTATGACGATTTTCCCCATGTCACGTGTTTGGAATGTAATTCGGGAGTATGCAAAAACCATAACTTCCTCAGATCATATCTCCGAAAATATAGAGAGACAAGCTCTAAAATTTGGACCTGAAGTTCAAAATGATTTAGGCTCAAATGGATTTTTGTTTTAGCTTCTAAAACGTCGCAGCAAAAAAATTTAGAACAAAAATTCCATGATGGCCTGTTTGGAGCACCGAAACCCTAGAATCCAAAGCTTTGATACCAAATGTTATGAAGCCAGCTCACAAAAAGATAGAAAAGAGAGATAAACGCCTTAGAATTCAGCATCTTCGAGGGGGCAACCTCCTTTACATTACACAAATGACAAGACCTCCTTTCTATATATAGGAGTCCAAGGGGTCATAATATAATGAGAGCCGACATAACAATAATAATGTAAGGGCACAATAATAACAATAGTGGGCTTCTATGGCGCACAATAATAACTATATGGGGACTACATGGGCACAACAATATAATAAGGGGGTAATAACAATAAGGGGTTACACTAGTAGTATAGGGACCTAACAGTAAGGTACTCAGATGTCTTATTTTTCATATTTATTAATGTGTCTTATTATTAAGTTAAAAGATTGTAATAGCTACAGAATTAACACGATTCTGTAGTTGTTTCATGATTCTGCAACTATCTCCATGGTTTTCCAGATTACAATACACCAGCCAAGCAAAGAAGCGCATGGGCAGACGTGGATTGATCTCCCCCTATTCGCCCCAGGCAAATCATCAAGGAAATTGCCCAGTGGTGCAGTCAAAGAAGCAGGTCAATAAGTAGATAAACAGAGCAACGAGAGTTCAAATAGATCATGACTCTTTGATTTGTTTTCCAAATAGCAAATCGTTGAGAAATGTTATTTCTCCGTTATAAGATTAGAATTCAAATTAGGATTGTTTTGAGTTTTCAAAGCATAAAAGGCTCAATCTTTTGAGCACGAATTCAATATATATAACTCTGTAAACAGAAAGTGAGGACACATATATGTAATCGTTAATTGACAGTTTGAAGTTTCATAACTCTGTTCTTTTTAATTGAAGAAGTATTCTCATCAATCTCATGCGCAGTTAGTTGTTGAATTAAAGTCTTAAAACCTGTTGTTTTGTGGAGGGCCCCTGCAGACAGTCGAGGTTCTTTCTTTTATTTTTAGCTTAGTTCATTTTGCTTTCATTATTTCTAGAATTGCATTATCACAGCTTCAATTTCTTTGTAATTACTTGTTTACAATCTTTCGTTTGTTGTTTGTCAATTTCAAATCATTTGTATGCTTTCTAAAATAGGACTATGTACATAACCCTCTTCTTTCCATAACAATTATGTTTGATTAGATAACATGCCTTTTGTTTTCGATTTATTATTTCAAATAGAATTATTAATTGTAATGTGCGTGTAGATCTTAACATAGATTGATTTATAAATTTATTCTTAAATAGAAGCGATTGTTTTTAGAACAGAAATAATTGTCATTCTAGAACATAAGTAGTTTATTCATAGATTTTAGATTAACTTTCTTTTAGTTCTTTTCAAAAACACAATTTATCTTTAAGAATTATTCATAGAATTTACAAAGTTGTTTTGCTTTTCCACCAGCTTGCATAGTAATTCTTTTGAATCTAAGAATTGTCAGTTAAATAGGATCATGATAGCTTGTCTTACTTTCCTTTTCAAGAGTTGATTGTAGGAATTATATTGTAAATCTTTAGTTTTCATTAGGAACATAGGAATAAAGAAAATCCTTAAAATAAACACAATCATCATCTTAATAAACTCAAAAAGGCTTCTAGCATATATAGTGCACTTGCACTTCACAAGTTTACCAACTCTGTCGATAATTTTTGTAAGCAATTTAAGAACATTGAATTGACTAAACATGTTGCATACTTGGATTCTTGGAGCAAGGAGGCAAAGGAAGAGTATGAAAACACAAGAAAGCATTAGGATCAACAATTACATCAGATTTGCTTACATGTACCGAGTTGCATGTATGTTTCCTTCACTAGTTGTGGCATGCATGGCATATGCATGTGGATTTTTGGTTGTGATTTGTCATTGGCATGGAGTATGGTCGAGATTAATAGTGGATTTCCTAGCCTTGTCATTTCCTGGATAGTCATGGTGATTGTGGGTTTATTTTTATTGTTGTGTTTTTGGTTGGTTCTCATGTTTCCTTAGCTTGGGTGGAGTTACTAGTCTTGGAGCCTTGGTCTGACAAACGTTCTGGAGCCCAATAAAAGATGTGGGTTGAGTTACTAGTCCTAGAGCCTTGGTTGGACAAATGCTCTGGAGCCCTAGAAGGCTTGGATAGAGATTGATCTGATGATGGTTTTGTGATGTCCGACCGTGAGGTGGAATCATTGTTTTATGGGTTGAGGTGGATGGCCTCGGGAAGCCCTGAATGGTTTTTTATTGATGTGATTTTATATCCCACATTCATGCTTGGAATATGGCACAAAGGTGAATGGTTGAAGAGAGATTTGGCTCAGCCATTCTACAGTTGGGTGGAATGTGGAACTCCCATCTCGAGTTTAGATTTTTCATCATTAAATAAAGAGTATTTCTCCTTGTATTTCTATGAGCATTTTGATGGATTATATGTGGTCTATATGGATGTACTTTCATGGGTATTTATGTTGTTATTATGTTGGTTATGTATGTATTTTATGACAATAGCCATGTGCGGTTCTCATCGTGTTTTTACTTGTAATTGAATGATCATTGTATCTATGACCTAATGGATGGAATGACAATTGATGTAATGAGGCATCAATGGTTCTTAGCGATTATCAGCTAAGTACGAGAGCCCTATGCTCAGAACTGTTAATTACACCTATAGATTACATATTTTCAATATGAATTCCTGTCATTGCCAGTAGGGGTCCAATCAAGGTCTTGAACAAGTATTTGCTTTAGTACTGTCATTTCCATGTTATTTTATTGGTCTAAAGAGATGGTTCAATTCTAGGCAATGGCATGGGCTCTGGGCCTAAAAAAGTGGCTCAAATCCTGGAGTAGCTGGCATAACACTCACAATTTTGGTCTCTAGTCACTAGCATGCAATCTTGTGAGAGCAACTTCTGGTTGTTGGTCGCATTCATGCCTGTAGCATGGGAGCGACTGAGCCTTAAATTATCCAAAAGCTCAGTGGGACCTAGGGACATGTTGTCTGATTGGGTGACATGTCTCCTGAGTGTCCTGTAAGTAATAATTAATGTATGTATGGTGTGTTTCCATCGGTTCCACTTAGTTAACGTGACTTAGGAGGTTGAATCACATCATAGTGGCATGTTGTTGCATGTGTTACCCGGCTCGTCAGTTGCTTGGGTAGATGTGGGAGGAGGGTGTTACATGTACATACCACAAACTCTTTGTCTGGATCTATAATCTTTAATGCTGGAGTGTTTTTCAGTAATTGCTTTAACTACTCAAAATGTGCTGCACATTCCTCTGTCCATTAAAATTTCCTACCTTTCCTCTACAATGACATAATAGGATATGCAATTCGGGAGAACTTCCTAATGAACCTCCTATAGTAACCTGTTAATCCCATAAATGATCTTACCTCTTCCACATTTATAGGATTTTCCCACTACATGATAGCCCTTATCTTCTCTGGATCCACTACTATGCCTTCCTTGGAAACAACATGTCCCAAGTAATGCACCTCTGTTTGAAAGAAACTGCATTTACTAAGCTTAGCATACAATTGATTTTCTCTCAACAATCTCAATGTTGTTTCTAAATGCTTGGCATGTTCTTCCTTATTCTTAGAATATATCAAGATGTCATCAATGAATACAGTAACAAACTTGTCCCCAAATAAGGATGCAACACACTACTCATCAAGCACATAAAGATAGTTGGAGCATTAGTCAAACCATAAGGAACTACAACAAACTCATAATGCCCATACCTAGTCTGAAAAGTTGTCTTGTAGATGTCCTCTTCTTTAATGTGTACCTGATGATATCCTGATCTTAGATCAATCTTTCATAAAATTGTTGCTCCCTTCAACTGATCGAACAAGACATCAATCCTCGACAATGGATACATGTTCTTGACGGTAACCTTATTGAAATGCCTATAATCAGTGCATAACCTGAGAGTACCATCCTTATTCTTCACAAACAATATCAGTGCACCCAAGGCGACACTATTTACTTAATGTATCCCTTTTCATGAATTTCCTTCAATTGCAACTTCAACTCTACTAACTCTGGAGTGGCCATCCTGTAAAGTGCCTTTGATGTTGATGTTGCCCCTGGTACAAACTTACTAGAAAAGTCCACTTCTCTGTGAGGCAACAACTCTGAAATATCTACTGGAAACACATCCTGAAACTACTGTAAAATCAGGTATCTGCTCAATAACTCTCCATCCTCATCCTCCTTACCTTTGTCACTAGAGATATGTACTACAAATAATGCACACCCTTTTCTGTGATTGTGCTTTGCCTACATAGTTTTCACCATCCTAACTCATGTTGCCTTCTTCTTACCCTGTAAGATTCTTTGCTCTCCATTGTCATCCAAGAATTCAATGGATTTGTCATAAAAATCCACCTTGGTCCTATGCAGATACAACCAATCCATACCCAACAACATATTGTATGATCCCAATGACAATACATTCAAATGTGTTGATGTAGGCATACCATTCAATTCAAATGCACAAGCTCTTACCCAATGATGAACTCTCTTCTTTGTACTTGTAGCCAACTGTATTAACCAAGATTCTGCATGCACTTCCTTATTCAAACCACACTTATCCACCAGGTCAGGACTAATATAACTATAATTAGATCCAGGATCAATCAAAATAGAAACAACTTGATCACAAATCTTACTGTCCATCTCAATGATAGATGCTTGTTGATCTTCCTGTCTATTATCCAGTGTTTCATAGATATAAGGAATGCTTTGCCTAACATCCCCAATAGTTCGTGCCTCCTGTGCACTGTAAATATTATCCCTACCACCTTGATACTGCAAACAATCTCTCTTGAGATGCTCTTTACCACATACCCAACACTCCAATCGTTTGGTACCATCGCCTTTATTTTATTGTTGTAACCCATGTCCCTGTCTAGCTACATTGAACTTCTTGTATGGTGAACATTCTCTTTCTAATCTGCATTCTGAGGCCTTGTTCCTTTCAGCTGCCATTTACCTTTAGCTTTGTCTTTCCATTTCCAACCTTGCTGAGATTTTGTCTTATATTTTGACTGCTCATAATAGTGCTTCAATTTTTTCAATAACTTCCTCCAATGACTGAGGCTCATCATACTCAATCTGATCCTTAAATGTTAATGGAAATCCATTGACAAATCTCTGAACTTTAGTCTTTTCATCTTTAATATTTGGTACATACCTCAATAGCTCCAGGAACTTAGTCGTATACTGCTCATCTATCATTGATCTCATTTTTAGCTCATAGAATTCCTTGGCTTTGTTGTTGTAGTACCTCTCTGATAAGTACTTTTCCTGAAAAGTCTCTTGAATTCATGCCAACTCAACTCTTCCCACCATATGTCTCCCTTACCTTTCAGGCTAAAGATAGCAACTTTGGCCTTCATATTATATATGTAATTATGCAACTCAAATAACTTCTTCATCCCAAGCAACCAAACCTCTGCATCCTCTAGCTTCTTCAAATATCCATCAAAGATAAGTGGCTTAGATTTCTTAAACTCATCCGGAAAATATCCCCTATCACTCCCCCTGTAAGGATGATAACGATGATAATCATAGTTCCTATCAGAACCAAAACTAGAATAGTACATGTGTCCATCACCTCTATGATCCAAAGTATCCAAGAACCTATCATATCTAATTGTGTCATCCCTATCTGACCTATGCCAACCATGAGATCTACTTCCATATGCCCCATT
This sequence comes from Pinus tabuliformis, assembly GCA_031772625.1. Lineage (NCBI taxonomy): Eukaryota > Viridiplantae > Streptophyta > Pinopsida > Pinales > Pinaceae > Pinus > Pinus tabuliformis. The sequence goes on along the minus strand of CM062805.1, from coordinate 1,375,578,608 downwards.
AGTCCTATTCTCCTGTCCATGGCTAATCCGAAGTGGTCCTTGTCTCTACAAGTCTGATAGACTCTGAAGGCTTATTGCATTGACTCCTGCTTGTTTCTCTTGTGCCTGCATGATTTTGTCATTATCTGCCTTGCATCTCCTCAATTCTTCCTTCAAGCTTCTGAATATGTCTGCTAATTCAGAAGAATGTCGAACACCACACTACTCATCTAATCCATAGGGAGGGTCTTAGTAATTGTAGTCTACCATATTGCTAGTCATCTTTGTTGTTTACTTCCTACAAAGCATACCATGTCAGCTAAAGAAAAATATAAACATAATCAACATACCTCTGTATAGTTCGAGGATGATATCTCATCTGCAAGATCAATGAATTAAAAAAAATACATGTATAAACATAATCACAACAACATATAGATATCATACTAACCATAGTCCAGTCATCAATGTATGACCATATCAACCACACATCATGACCTCATGCATGACAACTATACCCATATCAACGTATGCATAATCAACATATGGACACGCATGCATACATAATACATACAAACACTGACATGACTAACCAGTGCATAAATGACCTATACTCATGATAAACACATTCAACAACACACCATCCAGTTTCACATGGTGACATCAATGCAACCATGACCAATACCATGCATATGAAACAAGAACATAAACCATAAGTATAAGTAACACGTACGCAACTGACATAAATAGATGACCAACACACACCGCCCATCCAATCCAAGGGGTGAACCATGCTCTGATACCACTCTATAGCACCCTCCTCCCACATTTACCCAAGTTAACTAGTCCACTGAGTTAAACATGTGATGAGAGGCTACTACAATCTGTTTCAACTCCCCATGTACAATTAAGGAAGTGGAACTGACACAACAAAACGAATATGACCTTATGCACATACCACAAAACCTACAGGAGCCAATCGACCCTTCCAGGTGATCAACCCCCATGAAAACTTGATACTTCACTGCCTTAGAGCCCCATTCGCTCCTATGACATGGGCATGCATCCGACTAGGGCCATGCAGTCCCTCTCACAACATGGGAATACAAGCAACTAGGGTCTTTTTCAGCTAGTTCTGAGCCTGCGACCCTAGATTCTGTGCCACTTTTTTAGGGTTGGGACTCAGACCACAACCCATAACTCCATGAAACTTTAAGGAATGAAAAGTAACATCAAAACAATGATACAAATGCAAATACTTGAACAAAGACTTGGTTGGACCCCTACTAGCCATGACAGGCATTTCATCGAACATGTCACAAATATGCATGCTACAGGTCATAACAACATATATGATCATAAGGGTCTCATACTTATATGAGGATCGTTAAGAAGCATTGATGCCTTATCACATTAGCTTAATTATTATCTATTAGGTAATATATTCATTGTACATTCATTTACAAATCAAAACATGATGAGATCCATACATCATCATTGTCATAAAACATGCTCATAACTAGCATATAACCAACATAAATAACAAGGATATATCAGCCTCTAATGCCTATATGAACCAATACATTTGCTCATAAAATACCAAGGAGAAATAGTTCTTATTAATGAATGATTATGCCAACCAAGGTCACGACTTCCAGGTACCACCCGACCATATATTAGATGAACCAAATATTTCTTTTGCCAATCACCCCCATGCCATATTCTAAGCATGAATGTGGGCATTGTAACCAAAACCATCCAGGGCTTCCTGAGGCTACACCACTTTACCCTCCACAATAGAACCAGGGTTTCCCGCAATCCCCATAGAATCACTAGGCCGTAAAAAATAAACATACGATACAAGGCTTTACCGCAATCCTCACAGGATCACTAGGTCAAAAATAGGCATGGATGCCACTAGATCTCTCCACCTACACCATGAGGGATTTGTCTGTCCCAACTCTCGGCTTTACCGTGAATCCCGCCATTACCGGTCAAGATATTCCTAGGCCTACTAGGTCTCCACCCTCTGGGGTTTACCGTGTATCCCACCCCGGGATTCCTAGGCCTAATCAAGTTTACTCACCACTAAGCTTTACTATGTATCCCAACATTCACCAGTCAAGGGATCCTTAGGCTCAATCGAGGTGTTCACATTTAGGCTTTACCGTGTATCCCATCCCGGGATTCCTAAGCCTTGTGAATAATCTTGGTACCACCCCACTCAACTTCAAGTCCATCCGGCAATCCATCTCAACCACATACCAAAGAACCCACCACACCATAGCTATTTGCAAATGGAAAGCCTAGGTTGAAAACACTGTCACACTTGGAAAAACCCATGTCCATGACAACAACAGAACCAAGAACAAACATGCACAACCATGCATGCTAAATCTAGTTAGGAAATCGGACATACAAATCCATGCCTACAAATAATTGTGTTGTAGCTGCTAGATCTTGCTCTTCCTTGCTTAATCTTTGCTTCCATTTGCCTTCTTAGCTTTTCTTGATCCAATGCTAAAATTCTCTTAGAAAACTCTATAAGTGTCCAAGGTTGTGAGAGAGAGAGAGAATAGAGAGAAAGCTCCAAAACTGAACTGACAAAAGTCTGTGAACTGATCCTCATAAGCCTTTTTATTAGTGAGGCCTCTATTTTATTCATTTTCCATTATTTTCCTTCATTTTCCTCCTCACATGCAAGTTGTGACCTTTCACATTCATTTTCTCCTAATTTCCTTTATTTTCATAAATAAAATTCCAATTAATGCCATTTTTCCTTTCCAAAGCCTTTTTCATTTCCTTTTCCAACTTCCTTAGCCATAATAAACCTAATGAACACCCACACTAGGATGTCTTGCCCAAAATTCAACTTGGAATAAGTGTCCCATAAGCATGGTTGTTATTTTTCCTTTATTAACTTTTATTACATGGAATTTTCACCAAGGTTGTTACATCTACATAGCATCACGTGCATGCAGATTCATTGCTTCCTCAAGCTAACTCTAATGTACAAGATTTGAATCGTAGATCTAGTTTGACTACAAACGATGTTCCATCACTTGAATCTTTCATCCATTGTACATTGATTTATTTGATAAATCTGGCAATGTCACCAAATTCATCTAATATTCATCTTGTTGGTTTTGATGATGATTGAATACATGATAACATTGCCTCACAATCAAAGGATGAAAATATTGAATCAATTGTTCGTGATCCTTTCCATACACAGTCGGTTACAAGTGAAGAGGATAATTTTGCATTCCCAAAAGTTCAAGGAAACCCTTGGGTCGATTCATTATCATTTTTTATCCTTGAAGGATCTCATTGGTTAGATGCCAACTCTAATCAAAACAGTGGATTTGACAATTATCACCCAATCAATAATGTCTTCACTAATATTGTTGATGATAATTGTCAGATTCACCTGTTGACCTCACTAATCCTCCAAGGTTCAATTTTCATTCTTTTGAGAGCCCAAGGACTCGTCAGGAAGTTGAGGCACTTCAGCTTTTGTTGATGGTTATGTTAGGTTCTCATAATCTTTACGAGATTCCTAAGCTAGGTCAAATTAGGCTTTTCACACATTACTCTTCTTTCATAATCATCTTGCCAGATGGAAGCTCATGCTTAAAAGATCCTTATCTGAGTGATGTGTCTTTAGGAACATCTCTTGATCATCTATCAATTTTTATGCATCACTCCTTATACCCTGATTTGTTTACTGAGCAAAGTATGTCAGCCATTATATCAAATCTTTTTACTCTTTCTCAGTCGGCACAGGTTGTCATCAGGTATACGCAAGCGATGTTTTAGAATCCACTAAGGGAATCAATTAACTGATTTATTTCTTTCCTGAGACTCTTCCAGTTGATTCACCTCCTTCTTGGGAATCTAAAAAATATGATATTTTGAACTTTCAAACTGTTAGCGTTCAAACATCTCATCAAATCACCCATTTATTCACTAATGGTTGTCCTATCATAGCTAATGATGACCATATGCATTCACCGATTCATCTTATGGAACCACCAATATTTGATGACCTACCATTTGAGGGTTCAGAGAATTGTCAGGATAGTGAGGCACTTCGACTTTCGTTGATGGTTGTGTCAGGTCCTCACGTCCTTGTAAAATCCATGAATGACTTCAAACTAGGGTTTTCAAAATTAGGGTTTATGTGCTTGAATCCTCTGGTATCTCAATTGCACCTGGCGAATTCTCATCTTTTCAGAGCCATCAAGTTGATCATCCTCAATATCATGATGGAATTTATGAATGGCTTAAAGGATCTTATCCCGCTAATTCTTCTGCAAGCAAGCGACATCTTGCTTCACTTGCGTTGAATTTAGGGTTAAGCATGAATGCGTCTCATGGATTTCTAGTTTATAATTTTGTTTACCAATATAGGATTGCAACTTGGCTTGAACAATCTTTTTTGCCACGTTTTCATGAAGGTAGACGTGACCTTCTAGTTGTTGTGTAGGTTTCAAAAGTAAGCATTGTTTTTCTTGCACAATTTTTATACTGATTCTAATCACTGACATCTTTGTTTTTGTACGTCGGGAACTGCTACGACAGTTGCATTAGAAGTTTGATTTCACATGACTTGATCTACTTTCTGGTTAAATTAGGGTTTTAGGTTTAGGCTACTTAGGTTTTGTTAATTAAGGTTTACTTCTTAGGATTTGCTTCATGGTTTATATATGATTTGTTGCGTTTTCGTTATTGTATGTAGTTTAGTTGGTTGCACCATAGTATGCTTCTAGCTTTCATTCACATTCCTCCACTTCTCATTGTTGCATGACGTTCATGAAATCTCTGCACATGCATTGCATGGGCCTTTTAATTTCAATTAGTTGATTTCTTCCTTGCATTTACATAACATTGCATTGTAGCCTTGTCTGTTGCATTATCTTGTGCATTCATCTTTTTGCATTGCACACACTTGCTATTGACCTAACCTCATATGCCACTGCATGAGCTTTCACAAGCTTGGTGCCCTTTGAACCTTTGATGTTGTGACTAGCTTTCTTATGTGATTTTCACATGTTGAACCCTATAAGAGTTTCCCTTCACCTTGCCCTAATGCTAAAACCCTAACCCTAATGGTTGTGTGTGGTTGTGATGGTTACTCCAAGAGGTAGCTTCTATTAGAACCGGTCATCGAAGCTGCATCTTAAATAAATTTCCTATGAGTCTGACTCATTAGCAAGGAAAATTCGAACATGTTGCTTATGGGGAACCCTAATTAATTCGAATGACCGATACCCATAACCTAAGCCTTGTGCTCAAATGGTCTTGAATATTTCGATGACTTGTTTTCATTGTTCACCTGTTAACTGGAAGCTTAGCATGAGGGCAAACCTAAACCAAAATATCTTTTAGTTTTTGTCAAACAAGAAACAACCTATATTACCCGTAAAATAAGTCGAGATGCCTCATCCACCCTGGCACAATAAATTCCCATAAATAATGCCAATGAACATGAAAGAAAATTAAATTAAATTAAGGGTAACGAATTAAGAAAGGCTTCTTGCACAGAGGGGTGATGCAACGAATCCGTTGGGGTATTGTCCAGGCTTGCTGGTAGCGGAGCAACGTTTGTGATTTCTTGAAGTGACTTCATCGAGGTACTATCTAGGCCTACTAACAGCGGAGCAACACCATAAAACTATTTTAAATTTCTAAATACTATAAGCCCTCTACCTTGTTTTTTGCATCATCATTAACTATCAACATGTGTGAACTCCTAATGTAGTGTTTAATGACTAACGGGACCTAGCTGAGACACATGAGAAGGGAATATCTCTAAAAGGTCAAGCAACCCTAGGAGTACCCATAGTACTTGATTCAATACTTCCTTACACCATTCACAAGACTCAATCTATTGTAAGGACATAACCAAAGATGTTGGATTCTACTAATGGTTTTCCAATTGTTGTAGTTTCTACAACAACGCCCAAAATTTTTGGGCATATCCAAAATTTCGGGTCCCCATCTACTCGCCTCAAACCATTAGGGTTATAATCAGGTTTTTGAATGGTCAATCTTCCTTGACTCCTTCCTATCAAACCCTATTAATGTGCCCACTCACGCGTTACATATTGCATCCACACATCATGTTATATCTCAGATACCGACCTTATGATTGCGTTAGGGTTTTGAAGGTTTGTCACTTCAATGATGTGTTAAGAGTCTTCCATGACTTTGAAACTTATCTTTACATAATATGCATCACAATCAATGGAGGAATTGTGTGTGGAGGAGCAGGACTTTAATTTGGATTTCCTATATGTTAACCATATTAGGGTTTGGAGAAATGCTAAATTGTCAAACCTAAGCTCATGATTGGTGCCCCATCCTAGCATGTGCATTAGGGTTTGTGGTAACTCCTGTATCCTTCGAAGCCCTATGTTATTATGAGTGCCTTCAGTGTCCTTTTCAAGGCTTAGGTCAATAAAGAGATTCCACTTGCACACGCAAGCTAATTTTCATAAACCTTGACCTATGGCTTATGTGCTTCTCTCAAAAGGATATCTAAGATATTTTAGGCATTCACATTGATGAGGTAAAGGTCTTGTGGACCTTGTGGAACTCACTCACGCCAAACTTTTAATTTCCTTGTTTATTATATTTAAGGCTTTATGGCTTTATGATGAGACACATATGAATTCATGAATTCATTGTCCTCTATGGTTTGACTAATTTATAACTCATCGCGGCATGCAAGGTAATCTTTTACATCATCCGACAAAACCCTAAAAGGATGACACCCACAACATGGTTTTTATGCCTTGAGGAAACTCATTTATTCACGAGGATCATATGAATAGTCTCTCTGAAAAGGGAATGAAGGCCTAATTTGTCGAATACTCATGGTTATCACAATGTTGCACTAAGTAATATTCATTCTCTACCCACTTGTGGAATAATCTAATAAGTTCAAATAGTGGTAAGGTATCGGCCCTCAAGTTCATACTCATCCATGATATGTCACATTGGAAAATAATGGAAGGGTAACATGTTTCACACCCAATAATGCGACCTTTGGGCATGAATTTAGTACGCCTCTTGTCCGAGTTTTCATTTCCTAATGAGTTGTTCATAGTAGTTTTCAGTGGAATGATGGAAGTTTCGTAATGGAAACTATATTACATCACTTGAGTACATTGCATGATTTAGTGTTAATAAACCACTCATGAAAAACTTTCATATACACGTGGGTTCTATTAATGTGTGAGTCTCATCATTAGTCAAAACACAAGAGGATGGTACACGTAAAATGGTGTTTTCACCGTGAAGAAAATCTATTGACTGTCCATGACCACTCAGAATTTTCAAAAGTTGAATGAAGGATCAAAATCCCAATACTCGCACATGTCGAAGGGCCATTTCTGGTATTGAAATTAAAACAACGATGAGGCCATACCTTGACACTACAAAAGCGAAGGGGTACGTATTTGGGCCCATCGAAAATTTGATGTACACGGGGAGACTACATGTTATTGCATGAAGTCAATTCTATTGTCCGTCGTGAGTTACATGGGAAGGTCATCACTTTGCATTGGGAACAATGATGGACACCCTATAAAGGTCACCATGGCAAGCGTACAAGAAAAACGATATCTTTTGGGAAAAAAGAAACTCTTGAAAGGCTCATACTTCTTCCTCGATGAAGATTTAACCAAAAAACAACAAGAGGAGAGAAGGGATGAAGTGGAGAAAATCAAAACAACAAGAAATGAAGGGAAAAGGGCATGGTTGTACAATGGGAAAGTCGTTATTGCAGTGTTTAGGCCTTCAGGCAAATCAGGGTAGCAAGCTGACAGTAAAGAAAAAATAGAGAATTCAATAATAGAGACGAAAACAACAAGAGCAGCATGGACAAAAAGGGGCGAACACTCAAATTTGAGTCTTATGTGCCAAACTGCGTAGCAGTCAAATCCTACCCAGGTCTACCTAAGTTTAGTTTGTTGGAATTGTAGAGGTTACCCTTTGAGGAGGGGACCTGGGTTAGGGCATATTGTGGAAGGTAGAGACATAATTTGTCTCACAGAAACTCATGAACATGATGGTTGCAAAGCTCCTGTGTTTGACGGTTATTTGAAGTTGGAAGTTTGGAACAAGGTAACAGAAAATGGCAAAGGGTATGGGGGAATACTAGTTTTAGTGAAAGAAAAAGAAGGTCGTCACATTCAGTTAATTAAAGAAGATGCAGATAAACAATATCTATGGTTGAAAATATTAGATAATGAGAATCACATAAAAATTGCAGCATGTTATTTTGCCCCTCAAGTCTCAAAAACTTACAAAAATAAGGGGCTTGACAGCAAGGATCCATATGTAGCTTTAAAACAAGATATTGCCATGTACTCTCAGCAGGGAGAAGTTCTTTTAGTGGGAGATTTAAATGCTAGAACAACAAATAATCAAGCTAGAATCCTTTGTTGCAAAGAGGATAACGATCCTATTTGGCTCACTGAAGAGGAAAATCCCCAATGAGGTGTTCAGAAGATGACAAAGTTAGCAATCATTTTGGAGATGAGTTGCTTACACTGTGTGGGGCTTCCAAGTTAACTATTTGCAATGGTCTAGATAGATGGAAAAGGTTTGGGAACTTCACTTGCAACACATACAAGGGGGCAAGTGTCGTTGACTATGTGATGTGCTCACAAAGCTTAATGGAAAAGATAGATGAAGTTAGTATTGGAGATCATATTTGGGACTTAAAATCAGACCATAACCCAATTTTTATAAGGTTATCATGGTTAGAAGAAAGGCAACACAGGAGGAAAACCCAATGCTCTCGACAATCACTATCAAGGGGCAAAATTCTTCTAACACAAGAAAATGGTACTATCTTCAAGACAATGTTAGAGAGATTAATTAAGAAGGAGAAAACTGGTTTCAAACGCTTCAACAACCATGAGTTAACAAATATAATCCAAAGTGGACTTGAGAAGTGCAAAAGAGCAAAAAATAGGAAATCGGAATCAAATTGCTTTCCTGTAAATGCTTGGTTTGATGAGGAATGCAAAATGGCAAGGAGAACCTTGAAAAGGGGAGGAAAAGAGAAGATGAATGTAAAGTTACATAAGCAGATACTAAAAGGGAAAAATGATGAGTTCATGCAAACAAGGAGAGAAGAGTTAATATATTTAAGCAAGAATAATCCAAAGCTTTTCTGGCAGGAACTGCAACCAAGGAAGAAGCAAATTGAAAATAATATTATAACCAATCAATGGTTTGAATATGCAAGGCAACTCTATGAGAAAGTATCTGAGGCAGAGTCCCCCCCAGGATCAACACAAATTCAAAGCTCTTCACATTACAGGAGGTGGAGAATGGAATTAAGAAGCTGAAAACAAGAAAGGCAAAGGACTTGGTTGAACTTAAAGTAGAGTATCTAAAATGGTGAATGAATGCTCTTGCACCGCACATCATGAAAATATTCAACAACATCATTAAGCAAGGATTCCCAAGAGACTGGACAACTAGCCTGGCAATACACCTTTTTAAAATTGGAGACATTAATAATCCATCCAACTATAGAACAATTATGATCAACCCTTTGTTTGCAAAGCTTTTAGGCAGCATGGTAGAAGACGGAAATAACAAGTGGGTAGAAGTAAAAGAAAAGAGAGCAAGAGGACAAGTAGGTTTTAGGCCGAAACATTCTACAGTGGATCATGGCATCACGTTGAGACACATTGTTGAAAAGGTTTGGGAGGACAAAGAAGAAGTATTTTGCTGCTTTGTTGACTTCAAAAAAGCATTTGACATAGTGCCTAGGGATAAGTTGTGGCGTAGAATGGAATAGCTTGAAATTCATGTGCATTATAGAGTCGTTGTCCATAGACTTTATGAAGAAGTGAAATTCAAAATTAGAACCTCAACAGGTATTTCAGAAAGCTTTATAAGTGACATTGGAGTCAAGAAAGGTTGCCCTCTATCCCCCACTCTTTTTGGTCTATATATTGATAAATTGGAAGAGTGGCTAATCTGCAAGGTGGAGATGGTGTTCAGTTGGGGAATTTTGTGATAAAGCTTATTTTATATGTTGATGATATTGTATTGATTTCTAAATCGGCCCATGGATTGCAAATGCACTTATATGCCCTTGAGCATTTTTGTAGAGCAGTGGGGATGCAAGTCAATACTAGCAAGACTAAAATAATGATTTTTTCTAATAAAAGGAAGCAGAGCCAACATACTTTCTTCTTTGAAGACAACATTCTTGAAGAAGTAAAGGAGTAAAAGTACCTTGGGATTGATTTCAACAACAAACTCAATTGGGAGGACTGCAGAAAGGAGAGACTTTTAGGAGGGTGGAAAGCATTATATGCTCTTCAAAACATATGTGGAGAGGCAGAGTTATGGGATTGGAAAATGATTAAAGTGCTTTTTGGACTCCTAGTTTGTCCAGTGATGCTATATGGGTGTGAATTGTGGGCCAGTAGCACTCCCATCTCAAAATGGAAACAAATTGAGAAAATCCAAAAATGCTTGATCATGAGCAAGTTCAAAATAAAAAGTTCGGTACCTTATGAGATAATGTTGACTGAAACAGGAGCAACTTCCATTGAAGCAATTGCTATGGTGTGGCTCATAAGATACCTAAAAAGAATCGAACAAATGAGAATAGGTAGATGGCCTAATGTTATCTTCAATGAAGGCATTAGCGAAAGAAAGAAAACATGGATGAAACAAAACTACACGTGGATGCAAAAATGGAATATGTACCTCAATGCCTGTCCCACAAATAGCAAGGAGCTAAAGGATTTTGTTACGGAGAAGTTTCGTAAAAAGGTATGGGGAAAAGAGTTGGGTAGAAAGAAGAAATATTACATTGAGGAATTCAACCCTACGTGTGATTTACAACAAAAAGAGTTCATTGGAGCTAGCTTTTCGAGGAGGGCAAAGGTTCTTGTTGCTCAATTAAGGACCAACTCATGTCAACTTCAGTGTTAAACAGGACGGTGGAAAAGGTCGAAAAAAGCTTGGGAAGAAAGGGTGTGTACATTTTGCACATCTGGGGCTGTGGAAGCGGAAAAACATTTCATTTTTGAATGTGTTGCATTCAAATACACGAGAGAAAGTTATGAGAACATGTTAGCATCAATTTCTTGGCATTGCCTTTTTAGCAAGGGGACTGTTGGAAGGTTGGGTTAGCTCATCATCAATTTGAATCGGAAAAGAACTGAATTGCAAAGAGCGAAAAACAAGGAACTAATGGTCTCATAGACTCTTTTTAGTGTCGTGGACCTTAAAATATCATTTCATTATTTCATTTCATTTCATGATAGTGTAATGATCATTGTGATAGAAATGGTTCCCTTGATTAAAACACACTGTTTTGCAAAACAACGTGATGGAAACCATTTAAAAGCATTGAAGACTGTGTATACACACACTAAATGTGTCTTGGGGAAGTCACTATTGAAATAAATCACCCTACACAACGTTGGATATGGTTATGACAATGTAATGAGCATATGTCGAAAGGGTGTGGTTTGATATGTGATGTCGAGCCATTTCAAAAGGATGCGACCAACAAATATTAAAAGGCAATGTAATTATGTGAATTAATTATATTATGGCAACATCAAGTACCCCTTTAAAGGCAACATGTATACAACCCACAAATCAATATGGTGCAGTTGTATTAAAAGGATGCATCATGAACAACTTAAAACACGTTAACGACAACAAAGGAATATTTCAAAGGTTGCAATGTTGGCACATATTCAAGACTTTGACGGAGGACCACGAAAACAAATGAATTCATGTGGACTTCAAGAGTGTTAAGTTCTGGAAGGCAATGGTAGTCGCCAAGAGGCACGTTGAGCTAAGGCACCAACACATGATCTAAGTGTCAAGATATTTGATTTTCACAATAGTAGCGGCCACTGAAATGGGTGAGCCAAAGAGCTGGTTTTGCCATGGTCGCAGAGTCACATTTTAGAGTCTTAGAGATGCCCTCAAAATGCGGCATGTCTATATTGTGACCGTGTGACTCACCCTAGTCATATTCTCTATCAACAATTTCTAGAAAGTCACACTTTCAATCTAAAGAAAACAGGACAGTGGAAAAGGCCTAAAGAAGCTTGGGAAGAATGGGTGTGTACATTTTGCACGTCTGGGGTTATGGAATTGGGAAAACATTTCATTTTGGAATGTGATGCATTCAAATACATCAGAGAAAGTTATGAGAACATGTTAACATCAGTTTCTTGGGATTGTCTTTTTAGCGAGGGGATTGTTGGAAGGTTGGACCAACTCATCATCAATTTGAATCGGAAAATGATTGAATGCAAAAAATGAAAAACATGGAACTAATGGTCTCATAGATTATTTTTAGTCTCTTTGACCTTAAAATATCATTTCATTTCTCTCAAAGTTGCAAGATCGCAAACAGTGGCCCCAAAGATGCACCCAAAAAGTGTGACCACTTCTCAACACAACTAGGCGACTTCCAGTAAGTCGCACATCCACCCGGCTCATAGAATCGCATTCTAGAGCCTCAATAAAGCAACCATAGTGAGAAACCTCCTCTAAATGGTGCACATTGCAACAAACCCCACCCCCCAGCCCCCCCTTCCAGACGATAAAATATGACTTGTGATTTGCTTGGTATCGTCACTCCTAAATGTTGCAAGCCACACTTTGATATCCTCTCAGCCATAGGCCAAGGAAAGACCCCACCATACCTCAGGTTTTCATTGATAGTAGTATCAACAATCAGATTATGACTTTAATTGAGGGAATAATAGAAAAAGTGCGACTTCCATTGCTTTTGAAATTGCGACTTGCTCCACATATTAAAAAAAATGCAAAATAAAGCTCTCATACTATTTTGGATATGGTATTGATTTGTCTATGACATTGAAGAGACTAGCAAGTTGTAACCGTGAAAAGGAACTCCCGAGACTTCGAAGGCATCTTGAAAGGTAGGGGAATCCACGAGAACAGTGCAGTTATAAACTACAAGGAGCTTTGTCATATTTATGTGTGCTCATGTGTGAGTGCACTAGCAAAGGAAGCACTGACTATCATGCATGCAAACCATTTCCTTTTAACTCGCGTCTTAAAAAAATAGAGTAGGATTCAAGGAATTCATCATTTCAGATTGAGAAGAAATATGCACTATTACCTTACCACCAAGGGAAAAATACAACTATAACATTTATGCTTCAATTGATGCAGGATTTGACACGATGATGGTCCCTTGCAACTTCTAAAATTACATTGATAAGCTTACAACCCTCGTAAACTTGAGTACGATCTCCATGAGAAAAATAAATGATGCAGTTAGGAGAATCTGAAGAGTAAAATTTGTCATTAATTTGTTTGAACAACCCATAACAGATTACTTCCAGTGGGCATAGTTGGCAACCTACACATTGAGAGTTAATCAAAGAAGTTGTATGCAGGGAGAATGTAATTTCCTCTTCACAAAATCACTCAAAAGACGCTTATAATATGTTGTCATGCATACAACCTCTGGTACTAATGTGGATAAGGCATGATGCCAACAAAGTTGGAGAATGTGGTTTTCTTCTAGAATCTGCCCCTATTGTCATGTACTGTAATATGAGTTGTGAACTCCTCTCAAAATTATGATTCAAGATCACCATTATGGACTACATATCTTAACAACATTGTGGTGTATGAAAGGACTACGTAGGGGTTTTGCAGTGATATTCTATTTTCACAAATGCATCACATTTCCAGTTTTATTCTTTAAATGTAATATGACCAATGTGATTTTTTTGCAGGTAAAGAAAGGGAGTAGGAATGTTGATCTATGCAAAGGAATTAGGGTTTGTTATAGAAGCTGCACAAGTAGGGTTTAACTAAGTTGGGAATCCAATCCCACACAGGTTCTAACAACCAGTCAGCCATACCAAAGAGATGACATCAAAAGGTTGTTGGATACAAGCAAGGCACAATAGCAGGGAGTTCAACAGTTTTCACAACTCTCTATGGTTTCGCAACAACATTGGCAACAAGAAACCTAGGGTTTCTTGGAACCTCCTTTATTCTTCTTGTGACCTCTCTTTTGTCATATGTAAATCTCTCCATAGTGCCAACATCTATGCTGAGTTTGATTTGAGCATGTAATAGCCATCAAACATGAGGGAATAGTGACAAAGGTCAAGAGTCATGGAGGTGGACGAAAGGTCATAGAAGGAGGTGAAAGGTCACCCTCCTCACCTATATAAGTAGACCCTCATGCCTCATTATATAAGACTTTTAGCTTTGGACTCATTTTTGGTGCATATTGTTTTGAGAACTTATGATCTTCTAGTGAATGCAAGAAGTAATTGTCTCTTTCCACTTATGTATTTGATGGAGATCTTGTATATTGGTGCCATGGATATTCTCAAATTAATGAATTGAAAGTTCCTATGAGCTTTGGTGTAGTGTCTCTTCATGTGTTGTGGGATTTCTCTTGCAACAAATGGATGGTATATGATATGCTTACCTTATTCTTATGTTGGTAGATTGTTTTATTGACCTTGGAGATATATCATTGTGGACTGTGCGCTCACCTATAGTTTATGTGTTTATTAGTCATGAACTTATTCATGATTGGTAAATTTATCTCTTATGTATGTGTGGATCTTATTTGAAGTCTTTCTAATAATGCTTTTCTTGGGATTCATGCTTTGAAGTTACGTTGTTGCTATTCATGGTATATGTTCTATTGGGTGTTCATAAGTTATTTACTTGCATTTTTTGAAGTTCTATTTATTCTCTCTTAAGTGACACTTTCTTTTTTCGAGGAAAACCTTAACCAATGAGATAGCAGCTGGGCCTACATACCGGATGGGTCTCCTAGACCAAACAGTGTAGAGTCTGATTGGGATTCTATACTAGGAAGATCCCCTAGCTGTTGACAATACATTCTAGCGCATCAACATAGTGATATTTGAATTTTATGTTTGATCATAAGGTGAAGAATAAAATCTAGACCACTTGCATAACAAATGTTGGGTGTGTTTCCCAAAGTCTTCGATTTCATAGGCCATTGGCTTCGATAGTCTTATTGATTTCATAAAAGAAGAAATCAAGAAATGAATAGTTATGTTTGTTAATGTTAATGATGGCCACATGGAAATCATTTATCAATTAAGCTCATGTCAAAAAGAAATTAAAGAAGAAATCTTTGCATTTAGGGTAAAGTGGGACATAATTGCTCCTAATATGAAGGAGTACAATGATGATTGGCTTAAAAGATCATTAACAAAAATTGTTAATCATGGATAACTAGCCATAGAAATTACATTAATAAACATTTGAAGCTAACATACACTCAAACATTTGGATGCTACAAAGGGAGAGATAATTCATTCTATGAGTCATTCTTCTACAATTTTGTGAGTGTTTTGTATTTTATTTAAAGAAATGTCCCCTTTCTTTTTTATCCGAGTCTCAGATCATCTAGATTTATGAATTCATTGTTTATTTGTAAAGTATATCCTTGACTACAATTATTTCTTTCTTCTAGGTTATTATATTATCTATTTTTTCCATTGGATCCTCGTGTCAGTCCCTTAGGGATGAATGCATTTAATTTATGTTTAAGTATTAAGAATTTTGTGGAATGCTTTAGGAAAACACTCTATTCGAACTTAAATTCCAATTTGTGATATTTTTTACTCTCATAGAGAGCAATTTTAGAAGTGCATGACATTTGTGATTTCATAAACTTTATTGAGCATGAGATCTTGTGAATGTTCTTGTATGACCCTTATGATTTTGAGTGAACAAAATCAATTAATGTTCTCCGAAATAACTAGACCATCTCTTCTATTTTCTATTTGTGCATATTGTTTCAAATGTCTCTTCCTCATTATGTGTGATTGATCTCTTCCTCATTATGTGTGATTGAATGGATATGATGGCGTATCATTTGTGAAATTGTTATTTAATTATGTTTTACCTATTTCTTATTCTTTACAACCGAGTCCACTCATAGGTGTGAATGTGTTGAATCCTTAATTTATCATTATTTATGTAATCGTAAAACAAGTGTAAAAGAGGAGTACCGCCTCTATAAAATGTACAAGGACATACGAGCTTGAATTTGGTCCTTACAAGAAAATAGATCAACAATTATGTTCACAATAAAGGAGATGATTTTTTTGTTTGTCAAATTTTAGTAAACTTTTTCTAGGCTCGAGAAATGTTTTTGTGTCTTTAAATAATATAGTGACTTGTTGTTCAATAGGTAAAATTATGGTTGGGAACAATGTATGCAGGGAATACAAGTGAAATCATTTTGTTGGAAACCCTTGTAGACTTTGTTGGTACCCCTTTCATGTAGTATCACGTTAGAAAATGCTTATACACAAAATATTACTTCCATGTACCTTATGTATATTAGAAGTCCCACAAGTATACTTGAAACAAACTCTTGGTCAACCAATTGATCATCTTGTTGCTATAGTACATTAAGAACAACAATTAAGGAGATCATGCTCTAGTACCTGTGTAGTGTTGTTGTGCGATTAACATAATGATTGAGCCTCTTTAGTTAATGACTTAAGTTATTGGGTTAAGTCCCATTGGTGGACCCCCTAAGTAGATCAAAAAACTATAACATTTAACAATCCTATATCTCTAGGACCCTAAAAAACCTAGCTTCTATGACCAACAAATAAAATTCCCACATCTTTGCATCTAGATGGAATTTAGTGATTATCATTGCATTAATAACAAGTTAGGAGTAATATACCCACTGAATTGGTGCTCATAAAAAGATGTGTAGATTTTATTGACACCATTGTAGGAGATCTATCTCAAAAATATTTCCAACATCTTATTGATTGCTTAGATCTCCCTCTCAAGCAACCTTTTATTTTGCATACCCAATAGTATAATGATTTGGGGTATATCTAAAAAAAAACCTTTCAAGCTATTAATCATGGTGAGTTAAGTGGACAATAACACTTCCACAAAATATTGATGGTCTTGTGGTCCAGACTTGCAATATGGCTAACTTGGAGAACCAATAATATACCTAACTCACTCAATGTTAAGCTTTAGATCACAAATATGTTTGCATTGAGTCTACACTCATTGTTCTCACTGAAACAATGAAGCCCAATAACACCTTCTTGAAAATGTTAGGCAACACTTGAATCTCAAGGTTAGAAATCCAAACATTCATCCAACCAAATAGAATTTTTCTACCTATGAAGTGTAGACTGGACACATGTTTTAGGGTAACCCTCATCAATACTTTTAGGAACATAATTCATGGCACCATTTTCCAAAGGTTGACATGAACAAATCTTATGGGTATGATACCTTGAGGAAGATTACCCAAGTGGAGCACTATTTTTATCTTCATTGTTAGTAGTAGATTTATGAGTGGGTGTGCCAAAAATATATTTTTCTTATTGTTGATGAAGAAATAGCCTAACAACCCAAAAGTGTACAATAAACTCCTAAAACCCTGCAATACTTAACAACTGTCTTCAGATATGCAAAAAAAATATTAGTGAAAAAACTGCTAAAAGCTCACAAAACTCGAAACAAGTGTCAAACATTAGAGAAATGGAACCCGATAGAAAGACACAATTTAATTTTATTAACAGAAATAACACCTATGGATAATTATTTACCAACGTGGGCCTGTAAAGACCTCCTCTGTGGGAGGGTTCTTTTGTGTCCATATGCTGCAAATGGTTGTTTCTCACTCCTCTGTTTACAAATAGGCAATGTGAGAAAAATGGTAGAACTCAAGAATGAGAGCTCGAATGTTGCAAGATCATAGTGATGATGATGACAATGATCACGTGTAAATGGTGTGGGAATAACCTCTCTATTTATAATAAAATGCTAGATTAGATTAGATCTAGTCAAATAATAAAATATTTGGTTGACAAGATCAAGATCTAATTGTTATGAGTATTTTATTATTTTTGGGAAATGAAAACATTAGAGAAATGGTCAATAATCTTTATTTAGCTAACTATCTAAAATAATAATTAATAATTGAGTTAATTAAGAAAAATGGTTGAAATAATTAATAAATGAAAATGATTTATTTAATTATTTATAGTTGATGTTGTCAAAATGGGTTAGAAACAATTAATAAATAATTATTTAAAGGGAGAAAGGTGAAATGTTTAAAAAATAATAAATAAGTAATGATTTATTTAATTATTCTTATAGATGGGTGAAAATATTTTTATTTATCTTTAGAAATTAATTCAATGATTTTTTAGGTTATTCTCAAGTGGGTAAATTAATTAAATAGAAATAATTTAGGAAAAGTGATTCTCTAAATTATTTCCCAAGGTGAAAGTTGATTTTAATGTGTAAAACCCATACTACATGGTGTATATTGATCATCCTAATGGAAAATGGCTAGGTGATCATTTTTCGGTGATAACGTATTGCCTCCCAACATATGAGTGTTAGGAGCACATCATATGACCAAAATACATTGAAGGTTCCTTTTACTATGCACTAAAAGTGTAGTCAATGGAGAGAGAGAGAGAGAGCAATTGCAACAAAAGGAAGAACCATGTGTGGAGGAGGCGAGTCCTACTTGTCAAGGAAGAGTCTCTAAATGATGTGTACATGATTTTAGTGACGCAGGGGCGGCATACCCATTCCTGCCAAGACAACTCAATATAATGAATAATGGTGTACTGAGTAATGTGTTGAGAAATCTAGGGTAGTAAGAGGATGTGATTTCTCATTCAATAACAATTGCTTGTGATGCAATTTTACTGAAATTTATTAGCTTCTTTATTCCACTTGGTTATATTAATGTTTTCTATCATCAAACAACTACCAAGTCATAAATAATCATGAGACAAAAGACATAAGATGTAAGCGATCAATTAGGCCTAAAACCTCTCCAACATGAGAGGAAAAACCCACAAGAATCATTCTTCTTATAGAATCTTCAATTGATCAATTCCAAGATCTAGACCCTTGACCAACAACCCCTCCAAGACTAAGTCAATCCTTGCTTCAAGTCAAAGTCAATTTATTCTTGAAGATGTTGTTATTTCTCCTTCTTTCCTAACTCTTGGCCTTGCAACTCAAGTGTGAAATTCTCGACCTCTCTCTATGCAACTTTCGGCCTCCTATAGGTGGCTACAATTTCCGGACGTGTGACCAAATTAGGGCAACTTCAGCCCTCCTTCTCCTTCGCTTGACTTAGGGCTAGCTTCCTTGTGACTTCGACCTTCAATGTAGGTCTCTTCCTTGCGTTGTTTCCGCTCTCTTGCGATGACTATAGTTCGGACTTGATACAAAGATACAAACCCTAGTCTCCTTGCACATGTGAACAAAAATTAGCCTAAAAATAGATCATAAAAACTTCGCTCTTCCTCCTCCTTCCCTCACTAATTATTATTCTTCCTTTTTCTTGTCTAGATCGAACTTCTTGTGCTTGAGTGAATGTGTATTTTAATGAGGTCAAGTGCTCCTTTATTAGCCCTTCTCGAGCACTCAAATAGACCGACTTCATCTTCTAGAGAGGCCGACTTGCTCCTTTGAAGGCCGACTTGACAATTATCACTTGACAAGGTCTTGGAGGGTTATTTGACTTGACATTGATGCAAATAATTTTTCTTACAATATGTGACATACCCAACGCTTAGTGCAATTCAATGCTTTGCAGGCAGGTATGGCAGACGAGCACAACTGACCAATGGGAAGGAGAAGGGTACAACTCTCTTTAACACTGGTAAGGCATGTGAGGGAGATGGCCTGTGAATACCCTAGTGCAATTCAATGCTTTGTAGGTAGGTATGGCAGACGGGGCTCGACTAATCAACGATAAGGAGAAGAGTACAATGCTCTTTAACACTAGTAAGGCCATGTGAAGGAGATGGCCTGTGAATACCCTACGCTCAATGCAATTCAATGCTCTGCAAGGAGATATGGTAGACAAGGTTTGACTGACTAGTGGGAAGGAGAAGGGTATAGTGGTCAGTAAAGCCATTTGACGGAGATGGGGCGAGAGAGGAGTAGAATGTGTGAAAATGAAAAGTGGAAGGGAGGGAAATGTTTGCAAACATTTATGGCGGAGGATGCCGTGTCAGTAGAGAGTTGTAGAAATAGGTAGGTAGGGGAAAACGTGGGCCGAAAGCAATCTAGACAGATAACAAATTTCTATTGGTTGGAGGTACAACACATGATAAAATTTAATTGGTTGGAAGGGCGAAATTCAAGCTCTCCCATTGGCTGGGGTGAATAGTGTTAGCCCACCCCAAACTAGCAAAGAAAATGCCTATCGATATAAATATAAAACCAACAACAAATTTGATATCTAACTTAATGTAATACTAGACAACATCCATCTCAAATCCAAATCTACCAAATACCCATAAAAATCTAGTCCAAAATTAATTTTAAATTTTAATCATATATAATTATTATTTTTAAGTTTAATGTTAACTAAATCAATGTACCATTATATAACACTTTAAGTAAATAACTTTTATAACTTTTATCTGTCATACTAGGTTATAAAAAACCTCTTAACACAACAATATTTTTAATTTTTTTTTAAGAAAATTATAATTTAATATTTAAAAAAAAATAATAATATTTAAAAAAATTATAATTTAATATTAAAATCTTTAAAAATTTAAATATTGAGAATCAAACCAGTAAAACGATCAATTTATCAAATCTCTCCTTATTTCAATCCAATAATCTATATCGGCCAAATACCAAATCATTACAAAATATAAAACAAACAGCGAATTTGGTACCGACCTTAATGTATGTCTTGACTGTCTTTGGATTGGTGTTTTTGGTCGATAACGGAGAAGCGGGTGTAGAATTTTGGGGAATGGCTTTGTTGGTTGATAATGGAGAAGCTAGGGTAAAATTTCGGGCGAGCTGATGGATACAGATTTTAGAAGTCAATAAATTTGTCCGTTGAGGACATGGGCCAGGCTATATTATATACTCTGGTTTGGACTATATGCATGACGTGGCACTCTAGTAACACTCTTTACACGAGGAGAATAAAAGGTCTCTGCTGACTACAAGGGAGCCTTGATGTTCCTCCACCGTGACCCGGCCAATTTTTCCCAGTCTCGTTTGCGCTGAGGACTCACGCAACTACGCAACGATTGGTATTATTTCATGCCACTTTCTCCACTGGCGCGGACTATTTCCACCTAACCTCGACTTCCCAGAGCACAAACAATGCGTGGGACGAGAGCGAGGATCGGGATCGCTGGCAAAGAAGAAGAATAATCAGTCAGGTCTGTAGAATGGAGGGAGGAATGGGGCAAAGGGCGATGGAGGTTTTGGTTCCTTCATGGGGGGAGTTTAATATTTCCTTAGCTGCAGCACTTCTCATCATATTTCTATACACTCTGTTTCATACACTTTCTTCGGACATCCAGACAGGACTTTCTCCTTTACCCGAAATTCATCCTTCTCACCCGACGTCAGCTTTGCTCCTCCCCAGCGATGAGGTAATTAATTCCCATTCTTTCCAATTTTAATCATATTAGGAAGAATTTCGAGTATTGCACACATTCTCTCCCCTACGAATAACCTATTAAGATTATTGCTAATGGCCAACTAGGTGATTTATATTTTGTAACAGATAATTACCCTAGAAGTCAGTTTCACTGCAAGAAAGGACCAAACATCCTTATTTTGGGCTGTGGTTCACGTGTAAACTGGTGGAGTTTTCCTTAACTGGCCCACATTTGATTCCCAGCGTTTCGGTGCTTGAACCTCTATCATCTACCCGGGAGTTCCCAGAGCGACACATCCCTGGTGTTTCTATCCTTCTCGGGTCTAAAATTGGGTGGTTCTGTCAAAAAATCAACATCCTTATTTGGCAATATCTGCTGAAAACCCTGTATATCTCGAGGAATTCCAGTTTGACAAATTTGATGGGAAATATAACTCCGTTGAATAAAAAATAATTCACACATTTTTAGGAAAGTGGCGTTATAAATGCTCAACGTTGACACCCAATGGGTGTTTTATTTATTTCAGCAGTTGCTTGAGTATCGCATATGTATCATATCTAGCATTGTTATAACCATAGTAGCGAGATTCGTCTGTATCGGTTTTCTGTCCTGGAATTTGGCGGTAATACCAAATTTGGCTAATTTTCTGCACACGAGATATTAACCTATTTTTCACTGTTCTTGATACTATACCTTATTTTTCTTATACCTGTAAACCAACAAACCAAAAAGAAATACGGCTCAAAATTCCCAAAAATATCAAAAAACATTCCAAAATTTGAAATATAAATTATGCAAGTTTTCAAGGATTGGATTATCTTTTCTAATTTATTCTGTATTACTGTAATTGAAATTCTAATTTGGAAATAAATCTGTATTATGGTATCGGTGAGATGTATACTCCCGCATTGGAACCATACTTGTTTCTTTTGTTGCATTTTTTTTTGGTTATTGAATTGCACTTCAATTGATATTCGTATTCAAATGTTGCTACTATGGCCATAGTTGGTTTTAAGATACTGAAATACGGTCATATCGTTGATTTTATTTCAACTGTATCAATGGTTGCACCGAATTCACATTATAAGGTCGTATTTTGATGATATTATATTTGTATTCATATTGTATTCAAGTGTATTTTGGTTGCATTTGATCCTATTTCAGCCACTTTGTATTGCATTTGTATCATATACGAATGTATTTCGGCCATATTTGGTTTTATTAAATGTGGATTTTTTATTATACTCTTGTATGTGAGCCATATTTGGTTTTTACAAATTGAGAATTCCTCTATCTCTTATGATACCATATATGTAACTTTATACATATATGGTAACTATGATATCAGGGGTGGCAGGTATGGGTGGGGTTCTCGAATCTCATATACCTGGGAGGGATCGTCAAGTGCACTTATGCATGGAGTTTGGGGGTCCTATCGAAAAACCTTGCAGTAGCATACACCCTCCTTCAAGGGCTTCAAATTGCACATCTCTAAATTGTTTTTTCTTTTTCTTTTAACAAGAGTGGGTAGGATTTGTATGAAATTTGTGCCTAGTAACAAGCCCTGGATGAGTAGAAAGCAAGAATTAGTTGCTGAGAGCTGCTGTTGGTAACAAGTCTATAGTTAAGAGGGAGCTTAGGCAAGTCCCTGGTTAAGAAGGAGCTTGGGTATACTCCTTTTATAGCAATGAGTTGATCTTCCCTAGTTAAGAGGGAGTGACAGATATGGTTCTCTACTTCATGTGTCATGCACTAGACTAGGACTAACAACTGTAAGTCTTAGTGAAGGCCATTAGGAGAGATAGACACATCATTATTGTCTTCATGTTATGAAAAAAGAATGGAGGACTGGGTAAGCATCTGAGACTGATTTCAATACTCTTCGAGGATGAGGTAGGGCATCCAAGATGTAAGATTAGTCGAAGAGGAAATTCCTTGAAGATGTGTTATTCCAAGATAGGAATTGTCCTAAAGGACATACCCTGTGAACACCAGGGTGGGTTATGTGTCTTGAGAGACAATGATGATGGTGTCTATCAGTCATTGGTCTGGCCAACATTTTGCTCTGATCTTGTGGAGAGATAGAGCTGTTAGTCAAGGCCTTGCTATGTGACAGTGTTGGTTGGTATGATGAGATGCTCTGGCATAAGCTAAAGAAGTAGCTTATGAGATGGCTTACCATGTATGGATTATGAATACCTTTCTAGTTAAGAGGGAGTGTTGAAATATGTAACTAGTTTCGGTCTTCATAATGACATATGTAATCATGATTTTATGTATTTAATGTAAAGAAAAAATAACTTTATTATTGTCATTCTTGAGGCATGGGTTTCTGTTAAAATTGGCAACTAGGGCCAAACTCCACATGGGTCATCTTATTTATGACAACTGATATTTTTCTTGGATTCCTCTCTCCGAGAGGTGTAGGATTGATCTAGAGATCATCTGATTCCCACATGTACAAATGAAGTTATGAATTTATTTTGATTATGGACAAATTGTCAAGGTCGACCATCAAACTTATGTAAGCTCAGAAGCCTAACAATCGCGTCTATTCATCCTCAACGTTTGCTATAAATACATGATGCCTTAGCCTCATTTGGACACACTCATCTTCACACTTATTTCTCTCTCTCCTTATTGATTGGGTGCGGATTTCTGGGCCTCTCTCTCTCCACATGTTCGAAATTTCAGGAGAGCGAAATTCCAGGAGGTCGAAATTTCTGGAGAGCGAAATTTCAAGAGGCCAAAATTTCAGGGGACCGAATTTTTGGATAGTTTGACCATGCGTTGACCAGGAGCGTTGACTTGTTTGTCTGCCTTTTTGGGTGAGATATTTTTGTTTGGGCAAGCTGCATTTTTGGGCACAGAAATTGAGGTCAAACGTTGACTTTGACTAGTGTTGATTGCAACTAAGGTTGACTGCAGGGTTGGCTGTTTGACCAGGTTTGACTGGACTGTTTTGGGCTGTTTTGAGGGTTGATTCATCTTGCTGTTTGGAGGCCGAAGTTGACTGAAGTTGACCAAATTGTTGAGGGTCAAATTTGCCATGTTGACCAATGTTGACTTTTCTGGTTAGGGATCTTTTACTACTGTTACAAAATATCAGATTTGTAAATTGTACTATCTCTCTCTGCTGAACTATTGAAGACTATAAGAAGATTTGATCAAGGGTTTCCCCACATTGGGGTTTGTCCCTAGCTGGTGCCACATCTTGTGTCCGCTTGTCTTCTACTATTTATATTTATGTTCTATCTGCATTTTACTATTATGTTGATGTCATTGCTAATCTGAATATTGATACTGGGCTATTAAAGAAATTGAAGTAAAATTGCTCTAAAGCATAGAACATACCATTTTGCCTAAAATTAACATGGTATCGGAGCTGAGGTGAAGACAAAGCCCAAACAAGAGTGAAAGAGCAATCACCAAAGACAGTTGGGCAAGGACAAAAGGCTCAATGGGTTCCCCATCCCACTTCGCGGCTGAAGACAAGCTCCATGATAAATCTGACTATCATGGATGGAAGATGTCTCTTGATCTGACCTTGGAAGAACAAGAAGTGGTGGATTATGTGCAGGATAAAATCCCCGAGCCTCTTTCAAATGCACCGACTGCTGCGAACACTAGGTACAATAGGGCTGAAGTCAAAGCAAAGAAGATTATTAGGGATTCCATTGACAAGTGTCTGGTGGCCTACATCTCCGAATTGAAGGCCTCCAAGGAGATCTATGACAGGTTGATCAATATGTTCAAGGTTAGTAATGCTAATCAAATTCTCTTTCTCAAGAATAAGTTGAAGGATATTAAGAAGGGAAAGGACGAGGATATTCAATCCTACTTCTTAAGGATCACTGAGATCAAGAATGATCTACTTTCGATTGGAGAAGTCATTCCTGACAGAGAACTTACTCTCACCACCCTTGGAGGGCTTCCACCTAAGTGGTATGTATTTAGAACCACTATTCTCAACAATGATCGAATTCCAGGGTTTGAAGAATTGATGTCGAGATGCATTCAAGAAGAAACAAGAATGGTGGAGCAAGAAATGCCTTCTATTAGAAGCAACCCCACTGCATTCTTTGCTCATGCCAAAAGGAGGAATAAGATCTAAGGGAGGAAGGAAGGGTAGGTGCTTTGTTTGCAATAAGATTGGCCACTATGCAAGGGAGTGCCCAAATAGAAGGGACACATCACATGACGATGATCACAATCATTCCAGGGGCAACTTCAACAACTACGATCAAAGGGATGGCAGGTCCAATGGCAAGGGAAAAAGAAATGCGGGACATCAAGGAAATGGTCGACTATCCAAGAAAGCAAGGAACTCTAGGTATGAAGAATCAAATATTGTTAACAATAAGCAAAATGAGTACTATCTTATATCGACCCTCTCCACTGCCTCTCCTCTGGTCACTTTGGGGAATTGGCTAATTGATAGTGGTGCCTCAAGGAACTTCACCGGATACAAGGAAGCTCTCTCTAATTTGATATAAAATGAGACAAACTTGGAGATCATCCTTGGAGACGATGCCACCTATCCTATGAAGGGAGTAGGGAATGTTACCTTTCAATTGAATCACGGTAACACTGTTCATTTACAAGAAGTACTATATGTACTTGATCTCAAGAAGAACCTGGTGTCCGTTTTGGCAATTGAAGACAAAGGATTCAAGGTTTGCATTCATTGATGGAAAGGTACGTGTTTGGAAAAGAAATTTTAAAGATGCTTTTACTCTTGGGTTTAGGGTTGAAACTTTGTATCAAGTTGGAGGAAGTCCATTGGGAGCCATGTCTTGCGACACATCTCTACAATTTGAACTATGGCACTGGCGGTTTGCCCATCTTCATTATAAGGCCCTACTCGATGTGGGACAGATGGTGACAGCTATGCCCGAGTTCAAAGTAGAACATAAAGGTGTATGTCCAGGACGTGCCGAAGGAAAATTTACAAGGGGACCATTCCCCTCA
The DNA here is from genome assembly GCA_031772625.1 of Pinus tabuliformis. Taxonomy (NCBI): domain Eukaryota; kingdom Viridiplantae; phylum Streptophyta; class Pinopsida; order Pinales; family Pinaceae; genus Pinus; species Pinus tabuliformis. Next base: position 1,375,552,173 of record CM062805.1, on the reverse strand, counting down.
AGTAATAGCAAGACCACAAACATATTGCAATCGATCCACTCTGACATATCTGGTATGATGCCCGTAAACTCTTTGGGAGGATATTTATATTATCTCACCTTTACGGATGATTATTCTCGCAAAACTTGGATCTACTTCTTGAAGAAGAAGGATGAAGTGTTCACCTGGTTCCGACACTTCAAAGCCTTTATCGAAAACCAATCCGAGAAGAAAATCAAGGTATTGAGGACTGATAATGGGATCGAGTATGAATCCAATGAATCACAAGATTACTGCAGAGAAGCTGGCATTAAGAGGGAGACTACAACACCATACAGTCCTGAGTAGAATGGTGTGGCTGAAAGGAAGAATCACACTATTGTAGAAGTTGTTCGTGCCATGCTTCATGATCAAGGGCTTCTGAAGTTCCTATGGGCTGAAGCTGCAAATACCGTTGTGTATGTTCAAAACCGATGCCCTCATCAAGCATTGGACTCCAAGACTCCCGAAGAAATGTTCACTGGTAAGAAACTCGATGTCTCTCATTTTAAAATTTTTGGAAGCCTCGTATATTTTCATGTGCCGAAAGAGAAAAGAAGCAAATTGGGTGCATCTGAGAAGAAATGAATCTTTATGGGCTATAGTGAAAATTCTAAGGGATATAGAATTTATGTGGTTGGTCAAAGGGAAGTTGAGATAAGTCATGATGTCACCTTCAACAAAGATATGGTCCTCACGAAGATCAACAACCTTCTTATCCCAAGGAAGGACAAAGAAGTTGACACCGGAAAACTGGGTGCAAAAGAAGATGAAACGATGCCAGATGTTGATGAACCTATGGATCCTATTGATCCTCCTCCTCAAGAGCCCTCCTCCTCCAAGAGGCGACCCTCATGGCTTGGGGAGATTCTCGAAGATGCCGAGAGACATATTGCACGAAGGGGGACCTTCCGTGAAAGCAAGAAGCCGAACAGGTATCAAGGATACTTGACCGTCATGAGCACTATCATTCAAAATGAGCCTTCATCGTTTGAAGAAGCCGTGAAACAACAACTATGGAAGGATGCTATAAATGAAGAAGACGAGTCAATTATGAAGAATGATGTTTGGGATGTGGTCCCTAGACCCCAGGACAAATCGGTTGTCACCTCTAAGTGGCTCTACAAAATCAAGCATGGAGCTGATGGAAGTGCAAAGAAGTTCAAGGCTCGCTTTGTTGCTCGAGGTTTCTCTCAAAAGGAAGGTGTATATTACGATGAGATATTTCTAGAAAAGAAATTCTAACTCTAATTGCAGAAAAGAAATTCTAATCTACTTTGCGGACAAGTAATTCTAATCTACTTGCAAAAAAGAAATTCTAAGCCTACTCTGCGTAAAAGAAACTCCAATCCTATTTGTGGGGAATAAATCAAAACTAGTTTCCTTCAACAAAATAAAAATTTGAATTGTACTTTCAAAGGATTACTAGTATGTGCAGTGGTACTCCAAAATATCTCTATTTATCATTCGTGAAAATGCTTAGCAAAATTAACTGGAAATGAAAGTATTGAATGAATTTAACTATGGAAATCAAATATTTTTGTATTTTTATGAGCACTTTCTTTGAAAATTAAAATAGGAATTGGTCAATAAAATGCATGAACGGTCTATGATGGAAGAAAACTATTTATCAAACAAACTGCAATAAGCATAATCGAAAGCTAATCTACTCTTACATCTCTCCAAGGGGCCCTCTTGTTGAGTGCAAGTTTACAATCAGATCTTAAATCACTTAGCCATGCATTGATTCGGAAATGGGGTTTTTATATTAATCGCAGAGGTTTAGAATTTCTTTTTTTGCAAGAAGATTAGAATTTCTTGTCCGCAAAGTAGATTAGGCTTCTCTCAAAAGGAAGGTGTAGATTACGATGAGATAGGTGTAAGGTGACACAAGAAGGCTTCTAATGGATGACACAACTTAAGAACAAGGCTCAAACATTGAATACGAGACAATTCACATCCCCTGAAGAGGCCAAGTTAAGGCACACTAGACCTAGGGTTTGAGTAGTATTGTGGAAAATGGAATGCTGTGAGGTTAAGGTGCAAAGAAAAGGTTTCCAACTATGTGTATCAACAAGGCCCAGGCACATGAAACCTTCAACAAGCCCTCAAATTGAAGTTTAACCAAACTAGGGTTTCTCCTAGGGCAAAACAACTAGGGCGATAAATTTTGGAGAAAAATGGAGAGATTAGCCACCAAGATGGATGATTTGAGGCAACAACCCTAATCTTGATGTTGAATCCTTCCAAACTCTAAAAGTCCTCCTCTAGAGAATTTGCTCCAAACCCTAATTACGCTGCTTATCCTTAAGAGTGCCGAAAAAGAGAGAAAAGAGAGCGAAAATGAGCTTTTGGGTGAAGTAAAGGTTGATTACGTTATGGCAAAGGCTAGTGCCTAATCCTTGGGTGGATGCAGTATATGTATTTTAAAATTGGCTAAAATTTGCAAAGGAGTAAGGATGTATTGATGCCCTAGCAACAAAACCCTCACTATTACCTTTTGTGAGGGATAAAAATTCACTTGGGAGAGTAGATGCTACTAGCCCTCCTCAGTTTTTGAAGGGGCGAACACCCTCATCTGGGCCCTGAAAGCAACTGCCATTCCTCATATGGTGCTAAGGCCGGCTTGGGGGCATGTTGGGTCTAGGCGTGTCATCCTGAAGAATCATAAAATCCAGTGCAAAGTGGCAGAACGTCCTGGTTGCATGAGGTGCCCAGGGTCATGTGTGATGTGCTGCTACTACTAGGAGGCCTAAGGCTCTCAACACTTCACCTGTTAGTGCCAATATACTTCTCCAGTGTCCTTGGGTACCTATGGATAAGTTGCCTAGGACATGGGCTGTTGAACCACATGACAATGACAACATAAAGTCTAGTGAAATCAATCAATCATTAGGGACAATATTCATTATTGCATCTAAGTGAACCAAGTTTGATTGTAATGGGCTATTTAACACTTCAAATAAGGACTCCCATCCAAAATCAGGGCCTTGAGCTTGCAATGGTGTGTCCTTCCTAAGTAGGAGTGGCTAAATGACAACCCTATTAGGTGTTTCCAAACCCTAAGGGGAAGTAACATTTCCTCAGTCCACTCTTCAATTGATAGGTGTTAGTGAACAAATGATGATATGAAGGGGAGAAGACTTCATGGCCAAGTGCCATGGTCAAAGGGCCTAGCATGATGGGGATTCACCTCTTGAGTGTATAAATGTGGGGAGGGAGCAATTGTGGATGCATGAGTTACCAACTTGGCCTTTGTTTTTCCACCCCTCTTTTGTGCCTTTTAATTTTTCTTGATTTTTTTTTGTATTACTACTCATAGCTCAAAGGGTTAGAGCTTGCTTTGAATGATATTGTAGTTGTATTACCCCTTAAAGATGAGTCATTTTATTGCTCATCTAGGTTGGGACATGCAAGGTTTCCTTTTTATGATGTAATGGAGCAACATGTGCTTGAGAACTGGGTGGTGGCCATAATGAGGGAGGTAGAGATCATGCTAGGCTTTTGCCCACGTGCTAATTTGTATGTCCCAACCATCTTTTGTATTTTGATATTTTTTCCTCTATTTTGTTTTATAGCCATGATATACTATTTTATTTTTGTTTTAGATGCATCAACCTCCCAGGGGTAAAGTTTCGAGACCTACCCAAGTATGAGGATGTGTGGCTGCCAAATCCCAGAGAACCGATGGTCAGTTGAACCCGAAGAATTGATGTGAGGTAAGGGCTTGTAATGTAGGTATCAATCAGGGCATCCTAAGTAGTGCCCCTCCTCTACCCATTGGGCCATTAGGGGAGGTCCCACTAGACTAGGATCGAAGATTAACCCCACCATTTAAGGTGAGAGAATAAGGTCACGGTCAAAACCTGTCCTTATTCTAGATCACTCCATAATCCATATCAAATGCCTAATTACAAACAAGCATAAACACCCGTTTGCAAAATGATTAAAGTACATGTTGAGTGGAAACCCACCTTCATCCATGTGATTTTGCCAGATGGGTGAGACATATTGCTGAAAATGGCATATCATCAGCTAGTGGTGGCTGTGAGGGGTTGTTGGCCACATGGTTGGCTTATTGGTTGTCACAGATAGGAGAAAAGTTTTCTCCTATAGGATTACCCATTTTGGTGGGTAACAATATGGTTTTGAACTTATTGCACCGTAATTGTATTTTATTGAGTTATAGAAAAAAGAGTGATTGAGAGTTTGAATATGTACTTGCTGTTTGTATTTTTTAGTGTCATATTTATAGAGTCTAGCTTTCATATTTTATAGTTGCGTAGGCGTTTATCAACTTTAAGTTTCCAACTTTTAAGGTTTGAATTTATGAGTGTAGAATCTACTTACCATGCATTGAGAATTTGAACATGGGATGAGAGACATAGATCTGGAACCTTCAAGGAATGCATGCATGGAGATGGTTGCCGCTTGTGAGAGGGAGTTTGTGAATTTTGGTGGGTATGATGCCCTATATTCAATAATTGAAACTTCTCTACCTGTGAGGGGAACTAACACTTGTGAGAATTTGTATGGTGTGATGCCTATTACTGCAACATATAGCACCTTAGTGTAAACTCTCACTAAGCATTCTAGATTAAGTGCAACAATGGGATTGGATTAGTCATCATTGTTAACTTAGCAATCGTTCCCATGCTATATTTTTAGTCAGATGGTAATTGTTTGTGTTCCCCACAAGGGAGGCTTCCCCAGTAGATCTTAGGAATTAGATAAGCCAAGTGCTCCTAGGCTAAATACCCCCTAAGGGTTATACTGTAAACTGCAACCAAGAGTAAATGTTCGACAATTAGGGTATTGGGTGAGATAAGATGTAATTACAAGACAATAAGTTCATAGGACTCTATGGCTAAATCTAATAACCTTAGCAAGTCTTGGGGAGGGTCAAATAGATTCCCAAATACATGTTATCATTAAACTACAAATTGTTGCTAGAAACTAGGATTTATGAAGAATACAATTATAGCATGTAAATAACAACACTAAGAAAATAGCCTAAAATTGATAATAGATAAGCGAGAAACAAAGTCTATTTCATGAATAAACTAGCAAATATATTACAACAATTTTCCAATAGCATAAAACACATAAAACAACAATATAAAGCTTATATGTCAACCCTAATTAATTCTTGAAAAAGGCTTGAAAAATAATATTTATGCTTTTCCAATTTAGTACATGCATAGCTTAACCCTAAGACTATAAGGTCCAAGGTCAATAATGCTATAAAACATAGGTTTTGTTGTAACCTAACCCTAATTTACCCTAAAGAACATAAAAATATAATTTAGGGTTTTTAATTTTAATTTTATTTTATGGAGATTGACACAATAGTGGACTAGTGCCTTTCTCAATCAAGGGGCTAATGGAGTTTATGATAGTCTATGGAAGAGGACCAATGGAAGATATTTATGAAAGAAACAAGCTAGGTTGAAGTTTCTCTACTCCACAAAACCTAGAGATTTTCACTCAAATTGGAGATAACATGCAAGTTGTTAGAAAATCGGAAAGGTAGAAAGATTTTCTTATTCTTGATAATTACTTGTGATGTTCTTGATTTGTTATTATGATTCTTTATATCTTCTTTCTTTTAGTTCATCAAGCAATTACCAAAGCGAAAGCACATAAAACAATGGACACCAGATGTAGGCACTATGCCAGGGCAAAACCCCCCTCGAGGGGAAAACCCAGTCAAAATTCTCTTCCTTTCAATAGTATTCTTTGAGACTCTTCACCCTAGACAAAGACCAAACCTTCCCTCCACACCAAGTCAGCCTCCCAGATCTTTGACCTCTCTTCCAGCAACTTCGACTATGTAGCAGCTTCCGGCATTAGGTAGCTTCCAACATCAACAAAATTTGGAAGACTTCGATCTCCTAACCTAGGGCACGAAACAGAGAGAAAGAGGCACCAAAATTTCGTTTTTCCTCCTCCTTAGACTCCACCCAACTCACACTTCCTTTGGTTTCCTGGATTCGTACTTCACACTCCCTAGCTTCCTTAGAGATATCAAACTTCCTTGAGATGAAATGCTCCAATTGAATTCAACTTGCTTCTATTTATAGGCTTCATGTGAGGTTGAATTAGTGTCCTTAGGCTGACTTGATCTCTTCTACGCCGACTTGGTGTGGAGGATACATAAATTATATTTGACTCAATACTTAACCTTTTTACATGATTCAAAAGTCTCAGAAGGGTCTCTTTAAAAGTACAATGACTCTATTAACTTAGAATAAATCTTAGAAGTCCTCAGTGGGGACTTTAATCTAAAACATGGTGACCAAGGCATGAAACCCATGCTTTAATAAGTCACAATAATAATAATAATAAATTCTTTTCTTTATTCTTTTGACAAGTACATTACAAGATGACTCAAATACATTAAATGAAGACCGATCCTAGTTACATTTTCCAATACTCCCTCTTAACTAGGGAGGTATTCATCATATATAATTACAAGGAAGATCTCAACTATATGAACCATGAAGAACTTTTAGGCACCGCAATGCCATGGACTAGATTCCTGACCAGGGCAATCTATCCATTGTCAACAATTTAGGCACTGCAATGCCACATACTAGATTCTTGACTAGGGAAATCTATCCAAGTGGGAATAAGGTGGACTCAAGCTTTCAGCCCCTCTAGGTACCATCAGGCTTACTTTCTAACCACCAACCCAAAGATCCAGGTGTGTATCCAAAAACAGAGCTCTATAATCAACACCACCTTTTCCAACTTCGGGACCTAGACATCAACACAAAGTGTCGGCTAGATGTCCTCCCAGGCAATGCTTCACTCACAAAGCCTCAACACTCCTTGATCCAACAGATCAAGGATGACCAATCTCTCCCAATCAAACTAATTAGTAACCGACATGCTATCAAAACCTTCAAGAGATTCACATGTACAAACACTACCCCAATCAATAATATACTTTCATATGTATATAATTAAATACAAACCTCCGGGGTCATCTAGACAACTTGATGTTGCTACTCAATTTTTCATAGTAGGACTATCAATTGATTTTTTGGCAAAAGATTCCTCATTCATACACTTTCCTTTCCTACTTCTCATGCAACAACATATCCTCCGAAATTCATTCTTCAATCAAAACCAAGCTATGCCCTCCCTCTCAACTAGGGAGCATCTCTTTATCCAGACTCCCTCTTAATCTTAGGGAGATCTCTTCTATTCAGGCTTCCTCAGGGAGATCAACTTCTTCTTTTCGTCATCAGAGAATCTTTTGTGGCTTCCAACCATTTCATCAGAGTTATCATCATCCCCATCATGCTTATCACATCAACGAACATCTTCACCATATTGAAGATTGTGTACCTGCACAACTTAGATAGCAAGTACAACCAAATCTATAGAAGCATGAAGTTAGCCATATCAGAATCACGAAAGCATTTCAACTTTATACATATCAGATACCCAAACTTAATTACAAACAAGAGACATATACTCTTCAACATCTTGCTAGGGACTTTGTCATAAACCCTAGACTACTTCATAACAACTTTCATTCCATTTAGGGTTTCAATGTTTCTTTCAAAGGTTAACATACCCTACCACAACTTATAGCAAACCCTAGAAACAATTCAAACAAATATAGATCTACAAGGTATCTAACAACTTTTAGAATTCACATGTTAGGTTTTCCACTAGGGTTTCAAACAAATCCTAGATTTCATACAAGAGAATCAAAACCAATCACAGCTTAGTCATTAACATGACCAACTTCCACTAGGGTTAGTTGCAAACCCTAGATTTTCAATCAACCATTATCTTCAACTAAAACTTAGATTTCAACAATCTTACACAAATCATATTGTCAAAGATTTTCACTTCTAGTAAGGTTTAACTCCAAAACCCTAGAATTTTATTTTCACAATCTCAGCAATCATTATATAAATAGATCTCAGATTGTTATATCACACATACTAGAGATTTTAACTACTACTAGGGTTTAGTTGCAAAACCCTAGATTTCCAAATATCATCTTCCTAGAATCTCAGACAAGGACTTGTATTAAACCCTAAGACTTATGACCATCAATAATTAGGTCAAAATAAATATCTAGGAATTTGCTATCATGCATAAGCATATCATATGTCAGACAACATTAATACATTAGACATATACTGACCTAGACCAAGGTAGGGTTTCGACCAAATGGACACATGTATATATATATCTAGGGTTTCATTCCTAGGATCTTGCTTCCATAACAAATGTTTTGCTTATAGGCCCAACCAAACCCTAAAAATTCAGAGTTTCATAACATAGCAAATCAAACCCTACTATTCCAAAATTTCAAATGTTTGAGATCTTAGACAAAAGTCATTCAACCCTAACAAGTTAAAATTTCATGATCATACCAAAATCCCAATCATGACATCATCAATAAGAACTTCAAACAACATTTCACAATATCCCTAAGCAGTTTAGGGTTTCAGACATTCACATTAGCATACCCTTATGTTAGGGTTTTCCAGAGAACCTGTCTAGGGTCTTTAAAATCAATTAAGAATAGGAGTGGGGTAGATTTATCAAGTGATGAATCACCCAAAATAAGAATCAATATGATTCAATATAGCTAGACATAACATTGTTAGTAACAAATTATCAAATGAATAAACATTTAAAATAAAGAATTTAATGTTTTAAAGCATACCTTTGTTCCTTGGCATACCTTGTCTTGAGTGGTCCTATTTCATACTCCTTGAGAATATAGCAGATGTTTTCCTAATCAAGACAATAGAGGGGGAACAATGATTAGTATTAATATAATCAAAACTAAATGAGTGCATGAAACAAAAACTGAAAGGAAATGAGATACTTATCTTTGGGAGTTGTTGGGGGCTCCCTCCAAAGCTTGAGGGATACCTATAAACTTACAAAAGAAAATGTCTTTTCCAAAAACATGTTAAAACCTATAAATTCTAAATATCAAAAATATAAAATAAAATATCTAATACTAAAAGCAAAGGACTTAGTTGTGTAAGTCCCTTATGTCAGACTCTTCGGGTTTGACTTTCTTTGGGTCTCCTTCTTCAACAATGTTGGCTTGATCTCTTTCTCTCTTATTGTTTCTTGGATTGTCGGGACAGTTACTGCTGGATTGACCCTTCTTATGACATTGATAGCATTGTACCTTGGACATGTCAACTTTCTTCCTTGGTCCTTTCTTCTTTCCTTTATGTTGAGCAATCTAGGCATTTGAGACTCCTTCAGGATTGGCAACTAGAGAGATCCTCAATTCTTCTTGACTGCAGGCAGTCCATAGTTCTTCAAAAACGGGATCTTCCTTCCAACTGTTAAGACTTGCAAAAAATGCACCCAAGTAGGTGGCAATTCTAATAGAGCAATGATCACGAGTTCTTTGTCTAGAACAATTTCATTAATGGCCAAAAGATCATCCTTGATTCTTTCTATATTCACAAAGAAGGATGCCACTGTATCTTCTTTAGTCATCTTTGTGGTCCTTAGTTCATTCTTCAAGCTTGCCACTTGACCGATGTTCTTAATAGTGAATAACTTTGACAAGGATTCATACATTTCTCGAGCGTGATTGATGTTAGCTATAAATGGGACAAGATTGCCCTTTATTCTTTCTACCATTAGAGTCATGGCCACCAATTCTAATTCTCTGAATTTTACTTTGTCAGCATCACTAGACTCATTTGTAGGCTACTTTACTTTTCCTTTGACCAAGTGTAGTACCTTGTTCTTTTCAAGGATAAGGTCAATCCTCTTCTTCCAAGACCTGTAGTTTGAGGCTCCTTCAAGTTTGTTCTCTCCCTTGATTGTGTTAGACATCTTCCTTGAATATAGTAGATTCCTTCTCTCAGATAATCCTTTTGAATGGTTCCTTGATTAAGTGCTTGAGACCGCCTTTTTCTTCTTTCTTCACCAAAGCTCTGATGCCATGTTAGCAAATCGGAAAGGCAGAAAGATATTCTTATTCTTGATAATTACTTTTGATGTTCTTGATTTGTTGTTACGATTCTTTATATCTTCTTTCTTTTAGTGTATCAAGCAATTACCAAAGCAAAAGCACATAAAACAATGGACACTAGATGTAGGCACTATGCTAGGGCAAAATCCCCCTAGAGGGGAAAGCCTAGTCAAAATTCTCCTCCTTTCAATAGTATTCTATGAGACTCTTCACCCTAGACAAAGACCAAACCTTCCCTCCACACCAAGTCAACCTCCCAGATCTTCGACCTCTCTTCCAGCAAGTTCGACTATGTAGCAGCTTCCGGCATTAGGCAACTTTCGACATCAAGCAGCTTTCGGCATAAGAAAAACCTGGAAGACTTTGTTCTCCCAATCTAGGGCATGGAACAAAGAGAAGAACCAAAATTTTGTTTTTCTTCTTCTCCTTGGACCACACCCAACTCGCACTTCCTTTGGCTTCCCGGCTTCATACTTCGCACTTCCCAACTTCCTTAGAGATATCGAACTTGCTTGAGATGAGATGCTCCAAATGAATTCGACTTGCTTGTATTTATAGGCTTCATGTGAGGTCGAATTAGTGTCCTTAGGCCGACTTGATCTCTTCTAGGCCGACTTGGTGTGGAGGATACATAAATTATATTTGACTCAATACTTAACCTTTTTACATGATTCAAAAGCCCAAGAAGGGTCTCTTTAAAAGTACAATGACTCTATTAACTCAGGATAAATCCTAGAAGTCCTCATTGGGGACTTTGACCTAAAAAATGGTGACCCAAGCATGAAACCCATGCTTTAATAAGTCACAATAATAATAATAATAAAAAAATATTTTCTTTATTCTTTTGACAAGTACATTACAAGATGACTCAAATACATTAAATGAAGACCGAACCTAGTTACATTTTCCAACACAAGTAAGCTATACTAAGGTTCCTCCATGGAAATTTGATGAAAAGGAGATGTTAGGGCCCTAAAAGATTCAAGACATTTGATGAAAATTTCAATGAAACCCTAATTTTACAACAAATACAAATGGAAGAAGATACAATAAATTTGCACAAAATCACGATAAAATCACCATTCATGATCCAAGATAAAAATCCATCTAATCACAATATCCTCCCCAAAACAATTAGCTCATCTAATGCTTCACAATGACCAAGAAAAAAGAGACAAGCTAATGCGTACTCTCTCAAGTGTGAGTGTGGTAATGATTCAATACTAAAATCGATTTCCCTCTACTTGTATGAGGGCAACCAAGTCAATTTAGGGTAAAATTAGACTAAAATCCCAAAAAGTATTAAAATTTGTGATTACAAGATAAGTAGGTCACAAGTTCACCCCAAAGATAACTATTTTAGTGATAAAACATAAAAACAAGCCTGAACTAGCACACACATGGAGCCAAAACTTCCTCCAAGGGTGATGTCATCCTCTAAAAGTGTATTTTTCATCAAAATATGTCATGGAAGTCTTGCAAAGGTGCTCCTCAGCCAAAAAGCCACATCTTCTCTTCAAAATATGTCCAATCATCAAGCAAGGCTCTTTGCAGAAGACACCATTAGACAAACCCGTGTCCTCAATCCAACCCACATGAAGGGGATGTCATGGAGCTAGTGCATAACGTCATCATGCTGAGCAGTGTACCATGCCTCCAAAGGGTTCTCAAGTCATCGTCATCATCATGAAATCATCCTAGAAATAGGGAAACGTCCATCAAGAAGGTGCAATGCCAGCGTCAGGGTGCCCTATCATCTTTGTGGTACATCAACTCTTTAAGCAAAGCCTTGGCTTAGTTGTGTAATGTTTCAAGTATTATAGGGAGAGGAGAGTGTCATCAATTGTGCTAGATACACCCCAAGGTCAACACTCCTCAAAAGGTCGTCTACATCCTAGTTTTGGTGCTTAGAGTAGTCATCAAGTGGCTCTAGACACCCTGTTTAAAGAGTTGGAGAAGCATCATGCAATCCCTCAAGGGATGTTCGCTGTACATGGGAGCAAGCATCTAAAACATACTCATGGAATCAAGTGAGATCAACATCATAGGTGCAAGAACCATAAGAATATCAAAGTGGGCCATATTTAATGTGAAAGGCATCAAAGTACTTCACACAAGCATCATCTTCAAATGTATTTCTAGCTTATGATTTGTGATTAAGTTACTATACTTAGATGTGGGAGGGTTATCACAAGGCCATATTGGGTGCTTCCAACCCTAAAGGGAGGAATAGTTCCAAGGTTGACCCATCGATTATCAGTTAGTAGGTGGAAGTGATCATTAACAGGTAGCTTTGGTCAGAATTCTCATTAGCAAATAATGGAGACAACTCATATTTTTGACTTTGACCAAGTCGGCCTCATGAAGGACAAGTCAACCCCACACGCGTGAAAATCCACCTCTTCAAACACATATAAATACAACATTGCTGGAGCTCATTTTGGCATCTCATCTCATCACACATTCATCTGAAAAGTGCTGGGAGACATCACAAGTGCGAACGAGACAAGGAGACTTTTTTTGACCAGCATTGATTGACCTTTTTTGATTTGTTTTGACTTTCGTTGACTTGGACTATTTTGGATTTGTTTGACTGAGCTCATTGCCTGTCTTGGAGGCTAAGCATTTTCAGGAAGACTTCGACTCTGTTTGACCAAATCTTTGATTGGGAACATTCCATTGCATTGACTGAAATTCAGACTGTCTTTCTAGGCATTGACCACAAGGTTTGACTGAAGATTTCAGGGATTCGTTCACTGAGGCTGGACTATCTTCCATAGGTCAAAATTTGGCAATTTGTTGCTGATTGTAATCTTTGACCAGTGCTGACTTTTCTCTCCTGTTTGGCTGGATTTGACTTGGAAAGTCAAAAGGTGGACTTTGATTGGTTTATTGATGTACAAATTGGATTGCATCTCCGCTGAAGATTGAGTGAATATCTTCTAAGCGGAAGATTGATTTGGGTTTCCCCTTTGTGGGGTTTTGCCCTAGTCTTTGACCAAAAAAATCTCTGTCTAATTATGCATAACTATTTTCTATTGTTCATTGTTTATCACTATTCTCTCTATAATTAATTAACTGTTTTGGGGTGAATGAAATTGAATGCAATATTGTTAAGTAATTATAACAATAAAGAACTTGTAGGAATATTGACATGGTATCAAAGCTGAGGTGAATATCAACCATTGGAGAACAGAGAACGCCCATTTGAGACAATTGTCTCGCTGATTGGTGATTAATTCTTTTTCTCAAGATGACTTCCTCCTACTTCAAGATTGAAGAGAAGCTGAATAATACCTCCAACTTTGCAGCATGGAGGGCTAGGTTAGATCTCACCCTTGAAGAAAATGATGTGATGGAGTACGTGGAGGACAAGATAACTGAACCTCCTTAGAATGCTAGTGCCAATATCAAATCCAAATACAAGAAGGTTGAGATCAAGGCTAAGAAGATCATCATTGTCTCTCTTAGATGTCATCTCATCACTTATGTGTCTAAGCTAAATAAGTCAAAAGAGATGTATTACAAATTGATTGGGATGTATGAGGCTAACAATCTCAGCCACTAATTGCCTTGAAGAGTTAGCTTCGTGGCATCAAGATGTCCAAGTCAGAATCTATTACAGGCTACTACATGAGAATCTCTCAAATAAGAGATCAACTTCTTTTCATTGGAGAAATCATCCCTGATAAAGAGCTTGTGCAGATGACCCTTGGAGGACTTCCCATGTCTTGGGAGACATTCATAACAAGCATTAGTAGCAGAAAGGAGCTCCCTTCATTTGATGAACTCTTGGGCACTTGCACTCAAGAAGAATCCAGGCTCATTTCTAGAGGAAGAATTCAGAGACAAGAAGAAGGAGAACCTACAACCTTTGCAGCAAATGCCAGGAAAGGAAAAGGGAAAGGAAGACCTTCCAAATGGAAGTCAAAGAAGCCAACTCCAACATTCAACAATAATAGAAGGGACTTGTCCAAAGTCCAATGCTATAGATGTGACAAATATGGCCACATAGCTCGAGATTGTCCTGAAAGAAGAAGTGCCGAGAGGTGTAATACCGACAACAATAGCTACGACAACAACTCCAACAATAGGAGAGGAAGAGGTCCTATTGCCCACGCAAGTGTTGAAGAGACTCAACGCCCTCAAAAGTACAAAAACAAAAGATATGCTGATAATGTTGGTAATACTCAGTTTGAATATTTTCTCCTTTTTTCTCTTTCAAGCACATTTTCAGATAGCATTGATAACTGGTTGGTGGATAGTGGGGCATCTAGACACTTGACTGGTTATTGTGAAATCCTTTCAAAATTGGTTGAGAGGGAGTCTAATTTGAGTGTTATACTTGGTGATAATTCTACTCATCTTGTCAAAGGAATTGGCTTTGTTTCTTTTCATTTGGATTTTGGTCAAACCATTCGTCTCTAGGATGTGTTGTATGTACTGGGCTTGAAGAAGAATCTTGTCTCCATTTTAGCATGGAAGACAAAGGGTTCGGTTCAAAGTTGCATTTATTAATGGGAAAGTCCTTGCATGGCCAAGGAAATCTAGCTTAAAGGCAACCTTCACACTTGGTTTCAGAAATGAAGGCCTATACAAAGTCTGTGGTCAACCAATTCAAGCATTGGTCCATGATAGCACAAATCAGTGTGAGCTTTGGCACCGAAGATTTGCTCACCTTCATTATAGGACTTTGCTTGGTTTGAGCAAAATGGTTTTAGGCAGTCCAGAGATTCAACTGGAACATGAAGGCATATGTCAAGGATGTGTTAGTGGCAAGCATGTCAAGGTACCATTCCCTTCTAGTAACGATAGATCTGATGAGATTCTTCAACTTATTCATTCTGACCTTTGTGGACCCATGCCAGTGACATCTCTTGGACGATATCAATACTATGTAATTTTTGTTGATGACTTCTCTCGAAAGGCTTGGATCTTCTTTTTGAAGGCCAAGGACCAAGTTTTCAACATGTTTATGGACTTTAAAGCTCTAGTGGAGAATCAAACTGGAAATTAGATCAAGATTTTGAGGACAGATAATGGAGGAGAATACAATTCAAATGAATTCAAATAATTTTGTAAGGAAGCTAGGATTAAGAGGGAGGTGGCTGTTCCATACAACCCTCAACAAAATGGAGTTGCTGAGAGGAAGAACATGACCATCTTGGAAGCAGCCAAAGCCATGATTAATGATCAGAAGCTTCCCATGTTTCTGTGGGGAGAAGCAACAAATATTGTAGTATATGTCTAAAACTAAGTTGCACGAAACGGGGAAACGCGGAAGCGAAACGAAACGCGACCTCCCCAAATTTTGGAAACGGGGAAACGCGAATATATATAATAATATATATATATATATTAAAAACATTTAAAAATTATTAATATATATATGTGCAATCATAAAGCATTAATGATACATTTACTTAAACATTTTAACATTAAGATTAAATTTACATCACATTTACTCATGAGTCATCACATAATGAAAATAAAAATATAGGAACTGGAAAATCCAAAATCAGCCTTTATTTATATTAGTATATGAGGCTGCAAGTACAATAAAGACTATAAGGCTGCAAGAACTATAGAGACAAGTCACAAAAGACTAATCCTCATCATAACAATCCTCATCAAAAATAGAAGCAGCAGAATGCTCAACAGTGGATGGTGGTGCTGAAGAAGATGATGCACCAATTCCACTTCCAGAATCCTCCTCAATATTCAGGGCAGCAAGAGAGAGATCCAAATCAGGATTTTCTGCATCCACATCCCATTCTTTAGAAGGACCACTGTTGTATTCTGGACCCCTACGAGATGCAAGGCGAAGGTTGGAGTGCACATAAGCAAGATCCTCTGCTTTCTGTGAGCCCAACCTATTGCGCTTCACAGAATGAATAAAACCATAAGTGCTCCAATTCCTTTCTGCTGATGAAGAGCTTGCCACTTGTGAAAGAATACGAATGGCAAGGCTTTGCAAATGTACACCATTTGCTCCATGACAAATCCACCACCTAACTGGATTCATGGTGCTTCTCTCCTCCAAAGCTGATATATCTGCATAATCATCTATTCCTGCAGCAAAACTGGCAAATTCCTCCTTTACCTCCCTATGTAGATGAGAAGGAAACATTCTCATTAGTGCTTTTTTCACCCCAGTAGCCACCTCTCTATCCTTATGGGGTGCCTTCCTCTTCCCATTGCTTTTAGCAATAAGCTCCTCATCATAAAATTTGGGGTTCAAAGCATGTGCTAAAGTGTGCAATGGTGTATTGAAATTGTTCCACCTGTCAACAATGATTTTCTTGATCAAACCAGCAAAATGATCATCAACAAACAGAAGTTGTGGAGACTCCTGCGAAATGATTTCCATAGTTCTCTCAACCATGGAATCCATGCCATCATATACCTCTCCCAAGAAAGGTTGGTCAGTGTCAGCACTCCGGGGAAGCTCAAATGCAGGGGTTGTGAACTTTAGCAAGAAATCTACCTTGCTCCACCAATCCTCATCAAGGCACAATCTACGCACCATAGATCCCCGCTCTGAATCTGCTTGTCTCCACTCAATCCAAAGTTGACTCACCACCATAGAAACTAATGCATGCTTAACCTCAACAAGGCGGCGCAACATCACGAAGTTTGAGGCATATCTTGTCTCAACAACTTTTAACAACTCCAATTTGGAGTACTCTCGAAATATGGCCTGAGACTGGTGGTGGTTGGTGATGAATTTGATAATCTCCCTTGCTTCCCCTGTGACTTCCTTTATCCAGGAAACTTTGTTGTCGATCTCCTCTAAGATCAGATTCAGATTATGGACAATGCATGGTGTCCAAAAGATGTGGTCATACCTCCCCTCAATAATTAAACCTGCAGCTTTGCAAACTGGTGCATTGTCCGTGATAACTTGCACCACCTTGTTAGCCCCTATTTGTTCAATAGCTTTTATAATAACATCAGCAATGAACTGTGCATCTTTCACCTCTCCTGAGCAGTCTTCTGCCTTGATAAACATTGCTCCTTTGGGGGAAGTGGCAATGATATTTATCAATGGTCTGCGCCTCATATCTGTCCAACCATCTGAGACTATGGTAACCCCAGAGCTACTCCAGGAAGAACGAATTGGAGCTAAAACGTCCTCCACAAGTTCCTTCTCATTTTTGAGAAGCTGGGTTCTGACTTTCTCATAGTTGGGCCCCTTGTACCCTTGAGGAGCTTTGTTAACTGCCCTTATCATATCTTGCCAGTAAGGAGAGCGAACAACATTGAATGGGATACCACATGCATAAATGCACCTGGCCACTCTGGAATCAGCTTCTTCTCTTGCTTGCACATTCACCAATCTAGCAATTCTGCTATCCTGAACTGATTGGGATGCCCCGAGCCTCTGGTATGTTTGGGTGCTGCTTGTTCATGTTCTTGAATGTGACCAGCTCTCCTCTTTCTTGCTTCAACTACAATCCTTGGCTCAATGTTAGATGTAGCCTGAGTATGCTCATCATGCCTTCTCTTAGTACCATCCGCCTCATCTTGCTCTCTTTGATATGCCCTCCTTACCAACGGATCTGATGTTTTTGTGCAACCCAGAATCCCCTGTCCTCCTCCATGCAACAGATGCGCCTTCACTCTTGGGTAGGATCCCTTGTACGTATTATTGCAAAGAGTGCATCGCCATTCCCATGAGCCACCACCTCCACATTTTTGAAGCTTCGTCACATGCCTCCAAAGAAGATAATATTCAGCCCTTGGGTTGGCCCTAGGGTTTGAAGTTGCAGCTGCACTTTGGCTGGAAGCCATTGCTGCAAAAATAAATTAAAAAAACAAATCTGTAAATAATAAAAACGTTTTTCATATTTTTGGCTGTATAAACCCTAGAAAAATTAAAGAAATAGTAAGAAAAAAACTAAGAAATGAATGTGGCTTACCCAAATTAATTTTCTGTGGCTGAATCTACCCTAAAATGCCAGAAAAGAGGAGAAATATGGCTGTAGCTGAGCCAAATCTGCTGCAAAAATAAATTTAAAAAACAAATCTATAAATAAAAAACGTTTTTCAGCAATTTAGCTGCATAAACCCTAGAAAAATTGAAGAAATAGTAAGAAAAAACTAACAAAATGAATGTGGCTTACCCAAATTAATTTTCTGTGGTTGAAACTACCCGGAAATGCCAGAAAAGAGAAGAGAAATATGGCTGTAGCTGAGCCAAATCTGCTGCTACAGAAATCTCCTGCTGAAATCTCCTTCTCTTGTTGCTGAAATCTCTTTCT
The DNA here is from genome assembly GCA_031772625.1 of Pinus tabuliformis. Classification (NCBI taxonomy): domain Eukaryota; kingdom Viridiplantae; phylum Streptophyta; class Pinopsida; order Pinales; family Pinaceae; genus Pinus; species Pinus tabuliformis. Next base: position 1,375,533,909 of record CM062805.1, on the reverse strand, counting down.
CCCGCTGCTGAAATCTACTTTGCTCACTGCTCAAAACACCAGCTACTGAAACAACTGCCAATCTCCAAGAGAAACTCCTTGCTGAATAGTGTGATGAGAGAATGAGAGACACTGCTCTTTTATAACTTTAGAAATGGTTTCTAGAACAACTTAGAAACCCTAAAAAAATTTAAAAACTAATTAGAAAAAAAAAATTTAAAAAACAAGTCATTTTTTTGGGGAAACGGGGCCCGTACGGCCTGGAAACGCGTTTCCGGCCGTACGGGCACGTTTCCATTTCGGGAAACGTGCCCGTACTGCCGGAAACGCGTTTCCAGGCCGTACGGTACGCCGAAACGCGTTTCGTTTCGTTTCCTGGGCAGAAACGCCCTCTATCCCTGCGTTTCCTACAACTTAGGTCTAAAATAGAAGCCCTCATCAAGTCTTGGGGGACAAGACTCCTGAAGAAGTATTTATTGGTGTGAAACTAGAAGTTGGACATTTGAGAATATTTGGCTGTTTCGTCTACATTCATGTACCTAAGGAGAAAATATCAAAGCTAGAAGCTTCTGGTAAGAAAGGTACATTTGTTGGATATTTTGAAAATTCTAAAGCTTATAGGATATATGTGCCAGGACAGAGGAACATTGAGTTCAGTCGAGATGTGACCTTTGATGAAGATGCTGCTCTTGGAAAAGCCAGGGACTTTCCTATCCCTGCTAGCACTGAGAGGAGAGATGATACTATTGATGAAGTTGTAGAGCCATCCATGCCAAAATCTGACCTTCCAAAAGAGCCTATGGCACCTTTGGATCCTTTAGATCCTCCTTGTGATCTTCCCTCTTCTAGGAAGAGATCTTTGTGGCTTTGTGATACATTACAGGATGCAGAGAAACATTCAGCCCCTAGAGGCACCTTTAGAGAAAGCAAGCAACCTCGCAAATATTAGGGATATGTTGCATTGATGAGCAACATCATATAATCTGAACCTACCAGCTATGAAGAAGCAGTGAAGGAACAAGTTTGGAGAGATGCCATGACAGAGGAATATCAGTCCATTATGAAAAATGATGTATGGGAGGTTGTTTCGAGACTTGAGGGGAAGTCTGTAGTGACTTCCAAGTGGATATACAAAATCAAACATGCAACTGATGGTAGCATTGAAAAGTTCAAAGCGAGGTTCATGGCTAGAGGATTCTCCCAGAAAGAGGGAGAAGATTATGATGAGATATTTGCACCTATTTCCAGATACACTATCGTCAAGTCTATCATTGCTCTAGTTGCCAATCAGATATCGGAGTGTTCATTAGATGGATATGGGGACCAGTGTTTTGAAAACCAGTCGGTTTGAACTGGAAACCAGTTAAACCAGCTGGTTTATTAGCTGACCAGGTCAAACCGGGTTTGACCCCTCACTTTGCCCAGAAACCACAAAAATTGGTGCTAACCGACCTGTTTATGGTCAAACCAATTGGTTAGCTGCCAAGGCTGCAGAGGACCCACGCAACGCAATTTAGGAAGCTTCTAGGGTGTTTTGGAGGGAAAATAAGGGTTGTTTCCCTCCAAAAACACCTTCTCCAAGCCTTTAAAAAGAGCTCACTCCCCTCATTTGCCTCACACATCTCATTTGGAGTTTTTGTGAGTTTGATTGGGAGCTTGGAGAGTGTTGAGTTTTTGCTGGAGTAGTGGAACAACAGAGAGTTTGAGCTAATTAGTAGTCATCGTGCCTCCAAAAGCCAAGGATACTGCATGGGCTCACAGGCAGTTACTAATAGAAGAGAAATCACTTAATCTCTATGCCCTAGATTTCTCAACATGGTATTAGAGCTACGGTGACTAAGTCATGGAAGGGCATCTTATCAAGGGACACTCAAGGATCAAATCTCAAGGAAGGCATCAAAGTGAAGATCATCTTGAAGGCAAAGGAAGCATCATAACCCTAGATCAAAGAAGTCAACAAAGAAATATTGGAATCATCATCAAGAGAGAGAAGGCCAAAACCCTACATCTACTCAAGTTAAAGTGTTTTGAAGACTATTCATCCAAAGGAAGCTAGATCAAAAGGCGGTGTCATCTCACTCTCTGTGGGATCAAGGATCATTCCTGAAGAAAACTACCTTCATCAAGGAAATTTTTTCTATTCTCTATATAATCATCAACATCAAGGAAGCAACAAGAAGAAGGAGCATCCTATCAAGTAAGTATATTTATGACCATATATGAATCTGTCAAAATGTCTCTCTGCAAGGAAAGCAACAAATTGGTTGGGGCTTCAAACTATCTTGCATGGAAGAAAATGACAGATTTGAATCTCATTGAAAATGAGGTGATGGAACATGTCAAAGGATCTATCACAAAATCAGGAGAGGAAGATGCTCAAGCTCTTGCCAAGTATATGAAAGGGGAAGTTAGGGCTCAAAGGATTCTCATAGAATCCATCAAGGATCCCCTCATCCCATATGTATCTAAACTCAAAACTTCAAAATAAATCTATGACAAACTAGTAGAGGTGTATTCCGTAAACACTACTGGAGAAGTCATCTCATTAAGGCAAGAACTCTACAAGCTGAAGATGTCAAGGGAAGATGGAATAACATCATACTTTATGAGGATATCTGAGATCCATGATCAACTACAAGATCTGGGAGAAGTCATGTTTGATAGAGAAATGACTATAGTCGTATTAAATGCACTACTGAAAGAGTGGGGTAGCTTTACTTCAAGTATTTATGGGAAGAAAGATGCTACTCCAGTCTAGGATCTATGGTCACTGTGCAAGATTGAAGAATCTAGATTAGAGGCCAAATCTGATGTGGGAGCAAGTGAGCAAAATCAAGCTTATGCTGCAATGACAAAAAGGAAGGGACAATTTGGAAAGTTTGGTCCTCAGAAAAAGAAGAAGAACATGGCTAAAATACAATGCTATTGGTGTCAAGAATATGGACACTACAGGAGAGATTGTCCTAAGCTCAAGAAGGACAATAACAAAAGAGGAAGAGAACTAAAAAGAAGAAATCCAAGAAGAAGGAAGTAATAAATCTCCACTACTGATATAGTCTTCCTCACGTAAGTTCTTCTCAAATTCCTAAGTCTTCTAAGATATGGTTATCATGATTCACTAAGTAAAATAATGGGATGCATCAAGGCATCATGAAAGCATTGAAAGTAAGAGCTCGGGACATCATCATAGAAAGGCATGAAAGATGGTTAGAATCTATGGAAGTCAAGTATATAGCTCTTGGGAATCTCATTGAAAACTCAAGTGGCAAGGTCATCTAGTACAAGGTTCATCATACATCTGTCAAATGTAAACATCTGCTGATGGGGATACTTTAGATCCTCAAGAATCTCTGATGGAATTTTCATTAAAAGGTTCACCGATCATGAGGGGAAGCAAGTGTTTCATCAAGAATTCCAAATGTGGAATTCATGGGATGATGGTACGATGACATAAAGGTGATGCAGATCAAGGGATTGAAGCTCTTTCAATCAAGGAAGCTGTCGCAGGAAGTCTGGATGACCCAAAGGAAAATGAGGTATGTATGCTTATATTCAATATTAAAGAGTTATGTCATATGGTTGCAAGTAGCATGAATCAATGCTCTATCTTGAGAGCATAATAAAAAAGAAAGGATCTCCTCCCTCGAAGGAATGCAGGAATGCATGGGTCACACATTCACTAGATGAAATTAACATAATATGCCCTCATATGAAGCATGAGGTGGTTGACAACAATTGAAGAACTCTGATTGGAAGCTCATGGGAATGAGATGTGTGATGCAAAGAAGGAAGATATCGTGGAATATGGAACCATGGTAAATGCAATCAACATCTGAAAGATCAAGAAGATTTGACTAGATATCTCCATGAAAGATATGAAGACTCTAATGGTGTGTGAAAAAGAAAGAGACCCTTTACAATATATATCTTTGGGAGATGTGTGGATATGTATGCAAGACGCTGATGCAAACTAGAAGATGTCATGATGAAAAACCATCACAAAAGTAATGTTGATTTTAATGTTCATTACTTTATTTTTGAACAAATATTTGGATGGGTTTATGCAGGGTTGCCAAGTGAAGATCTATGGATGTCTTCCACCACCGATGCACATGTAGTAGGATGAAATATCCTTAAGTAAACATGGCATGAAGGAAGGCTAGATATGGACCGATGGATCACTTTCCGATGATGACATGATTGAATCATGGATGAAAGTGATGGATGGTCAGTGCCTTATGCAGAAGTCCCAAACATGAAGTCCCCTAGATAACGAAAAGAAGTTCATGACGTCATGAAGAGGAGTTCTTCAAGCAGCTGGTTGCCCCATCATCTCCACCCGAGGAGTTGCTGTAGGTCCCTAATTAAGAGGGATCTTGGAAACAAGTTTCTTACTTGGAAGAAACTTGGAAATTCCTAAGCCAAGAGGGAGCTTAGGTACATTCCTTCTGTAGGAATGAGTACATTCCTTTATTGGAATATGTATGTCCTCCCTAATTAAGAAGGAGAGATAGACACATAATTCTTGTATTCACTTGGGAAGACAAAATGGAGAATTGGGTAAACATATGGCATCCGATGCTCTTTGAGGATGTATTAGGGCATCCAAGATAAGAGTAGTCGTTGAGGACCGATATTCTTTGAGGACTGGGAATCCAAGATAAGAATAGCCCTAGTGGAACACACCCTGAGAACCCGGGTGGGGTATGTTCCGAGAGAGACAATGATGAGGGTGTCTATGCATCATTGGTCTCGCCAGCATTGTTCTCAGATCTCGTGGAGAGACAGAGCTGTTAGTCAAGGCCTTGCTATGTGACAATGCTGGTTAATATGATGCTATATAGATGGGTTACCAATCCAACTCTTCTTATGAGAATTCTTCAGATTGAGAATAACCAAGTACCATTATGAATACTTCCCTAGTTAAGAGGGAGTGTTGAAAAGTGTAACTAGGTTCGGTCTTCATAATGACATATGTAAATGTGATTTTATGTAATTGATGTAAAGACAAATAAAATTATTTTTGTAATGCTTGTCTCATGGGTTTCGTCAGCAAGGAATTTTATTTCTAGTAATGGCTCCCATTGTGAGCCTTTAGGATTGGTCATAAAGTCAAAGAAAGTCAATGTTTTGCATGCTAGTATGCAGGACCCTTCTTGGGCATGTTGCATTTTGTATGAGTCATTAGATAAGTGTATATAGCCCTCCAAGACCAAGCAAAGTCTCCTCCTATAAGTCAGCTTCAAAGGATAATAATATATTCATAAAAGGACATGTCGGTTCACCACATGTCATGTCAGCCAATTACGCATGGGCAACAACTATAGATAGGGCAACTCGGCTCTATTTCAGAGACCGAAATTCAGACAGATATTTTGGTGGTTTACAGTTTGGTTAAGGTCTGAAATAGAGTGCGAAGTTCACAAGAAGACAACATACTAACCAGCGAGAAAGGGAAGAGGAAGATCGAACTTATTTGGAACTGTTTTTTGGGTAAACTCCTTCACACGTGTGGCAAAAACTAAGGTTTCTGCTGTAGGTACATCTGCTGCAGTAAAGGACGAGAAAGGGTCATCAAATCAGTCTTGTTGCTGGCTGAGTTCATCCAAAGAATCCTGCAAGTATAGCCAAGGAAGGAAACTACTCCAATCTTGCTCCTACTCCTCACATGTGTGGAATTACAGCAGTTCGAATTGCAGATCTGTGGGAAAGAGGCCGAAGTTTAAAGGTAGTTGAGAAGCGCAAAAGAAAGAAGAAGCTTGGACTAATATTGACTTGGTCAAAAGAACACAGAAAGGAGAAGGAAGGATCTTGTGTCTTGGTCTTGGAGTGGCAAGTAGGTCAAGGGTCTTGGTCTTGGTATTCGTCAATTGAAGTCTCTATAAGAAGAAGAATTTGTCTGGGTTTTCCTCTGAAAGAGTGAGAGGTTTTGGCCCTAGCTGAAAGCCTATATTCTGTGTCTCTTGTCTATTTATGGTTTATGCATTGGTCGCTGTTTGATGAAAAATAACACTAATAACCTAAGTAAAAGAAGATCCTAATCCGAAAGAAGTAAAAAGCACTTACAAGCAGTTACTAATAGAAGAGAAATCACTTAATCTCTATGCCCTAGATTTCTCAACAATGAGGACGAAGGCACTCATTGTAATCATTTTTCTTGAGCACTAGTATTGTGTGTGAGCTTGTAAGAGTGACAAGAACAAGAGGAGCTTGTGCAAGTATTGAAGAAGGAAGAGTTGCCTTGGGAATGCGCTAGGAAATAGGGGTTTATTTTCTAGGATTTTCACAAGGATTTTAGAGCTCATCCAGGCAAGCCAAGAACGCATAAGGTTCAGGGGTCTTGCAGGGGTTTCAAGCTTGGTACTAGCAGAGAAATCAGATTGATTTATATTGAAACTATATTGTGTTGTAAGATATCTATTGCTCATTCTTTTTCAATAAGTGTCTCAATCAAGCAGATAGTTTTACTAGTTGGATTCCCTAAAAAAATTGTCTTGTTGAATTGTGTGATTGTATATTTTTTTTTCTGTTCCTGTTTTGCTGCAAATTTGAGTAGAGAAATTCCGTGTTTATATGAAAAGAAATTATATTTCATATTGTTCATATTAGCAAATCAGAATTTCGTGGATTTTCTACATTGACTATAAATTGACGTGGGAATGAGCGCATGGTTCAACATACATGTGCTAACTTTAGGAGTAGATTATTTGACAGATTTGCTAATTTTGTGTGTTCGAGAGTTACTATCATGTTTTGAGCTTTTGTAGGATTAAATTTTCTTTTTTCCAATGTAGAAAAATTGCATGAGCTTTGGGGAACTACTTATTTGGAATGCTTTCTCATATTGTTAGATGCACTTATCTAGGTAGTTTGTTGATATCAATAGGGCACATTTTTATAGACATTCTAGAAATATTGTTTATTTTAATATGAGGTTTGGAATAATTTTCTAATCCTCTTTTATGAAGAAAAGATAGGGTAGGGGTGTTAATAATCCATCAATTTTGACTACGGGTGACCATAATGTTTTGAGCTTGTTACATTATAATTTTTGTTTTATCGAGTTGGTAGACAAATAACTGATTGAGAGTTTAGATTTTTACCTGTTCATTTTTTTATTGTGATTTTTGTAGATTCTAGATTTATGGTTTCACATTTTTGATTGGAAATTTTTAGGTTTAAGTTTCCTAGTTTTAGGGTTTGAATTTATGGGTGGGAATTTGCTTACACGAGGGGCGATCAAAATATATGAATTCCAAGCCTCAAGGGCTTTACAAACCAACACAAAAACAATCACGTGGCAAAGAGATAGTGAACAAAAAGTAGAAGCAAAAATTGGAGGCCAACATGACATCATTAAGGTAGACAGTTAAACTAAATATAGCAACAAAGCCCATATTTAGAGGAGGATCACAGTTATCTAGGTTTGGATTGTTGCCGCACTATCTAGTAGGGCCTTAGGAGGGGAACCTATGGAACAACTACTAGACCAAGTGACAACAATGAGACAAAGACCCAGTGTCACCTCAATCAATGTCCCCTGTCTCTTTATAGACTTTCACCAATGGGAGGAGTTATGATATGAGAGGAATCACTTGGGATGGTGATGTCAATGACAAGGTATGAAGTGATTCCCAAGGCCCATTCAAGGAGAGACACCACAATGATTCAATGCTTCAAGGAAGCTAAAAGGCTCTCCAAGAAAGACCTAGGATGGAGATCAAGACCTAGGGGTTAAAATATGCAATAATGATAGGTATGCCTAGAGTCAAGGCTCCAAAGAGAAATATGACCTCTCTAAAAGTATTCGAAATGGTTTGACACTTCAAATAGCTTCTTTGCTCCTTTTGAGAGACTTAGTAAGAGGTTACACATAGACCTAGGCCTTTAGGAATAATCGTGGGAGAAGTTCCTCCAAGGTATTCGCTAGGTCAAGGCAAGAGAGAGGAAATGGTCTCTTATGATTTAATCCACCAAATACTAGGTTCAGATGGCCTCTGAGAAGGCCACCTTTTGCAAGGAAGACTAACAAGGTTTTCCGTTTTAGGGCACACCTACGACACACAAATTTATGGAGAAGTAACCGTGGGAATTCCACCAAAATTTGAGATCCCCTATAGGAGACAAAAAGGAAGAGTTATATCCAAACGAAATTTGGAAATTCCTCCTCTAGAGAATTTCGTTGGATGCCCTAGATAGACATCCAAGGAAAGAGGGGCTGACTTTTTTACAGATGAGACAAGAAAGAGAAGGAAAGGTCGATCGCCGATTTTTCTTGGACCAATGCTTAATCCTTGGGCTATGGAGTCTAAGATGATTCAAGATTTGCCAAAACTGTCTTCAAGGAGGCCAAAGAATGATGCCCTAGCAACCAATCTTCAACATTTACCTACTCAAGATTTATGAATTTTCGTGGAAGAAAATTAAATTCCAATCCACTAGGAACATTCATCTAATTGTCATGTAATGAGTAACATGTGAAATACAACCAAACAACCTTTTACAATGATATTCAACAAATTAGGGCACAAGAGAATTAACTAGTTGCAATAATTCCACACATTAGACATTATTCCAAGAAAACTCTTTGATAAAATAACACTTACAAGATGACAATTGTTGAGAAATCTAGGGGCAACAAGATAGTGATTTCTCTTACTTTGATAATTGCTTGTGGTGTATTTTGCTTAGCTTGATTATCTTCTTTCTTTCGCTTGTTATTTTTATGTGTTCTTTTCATCAAACAACTACCAAACCATAAAGAATAATAAAGAAAATTGACAAAAGATATAGGCGATCAACCAAGTCCAAAACCTCTCCAATTGAGAAGAAAAACCACCAAAATTCTTTTCTTCTTACTTAACTTCTATTAACGAATTCCAAGACCAATGACCCTTGACCAAGACCCCTCCAAGACCAAGTCAAACCTTTCCTCTTGATGAGATTTCCTTCCAACAACTTCGACCGCGGCGTCTTATGCAACTTCGACCCTCCAGTAGATACTTCTGTAATTTCAACTTCCCAGAAGGTTCTTTTGCAATTTCGGCCTCCAACAGTTTTTTCTACAGAAACCTTAGATCACAAGTGTGGCTAGAATATGGATGAATTGACCTTTTTTCTCCTTCGCTTGATATGGAATCTTCTTATTATCAATTCAACTTGCAAGGGAGACTTTCTTTGACCCAAAACTTTGGTAGATCTAGAGTGCTTCACTCTTCCTTCTCCTTTCTTTGCTAGGTATTAGGCTTCTTTCTCTATCTTGATTGAACTTCTCTTGATGCTTGAGTGAGTGAGTCTTGAATGAGGCTGTGTACTTGAGCTATCTTGATCCCTCAAATAGGCCGACTTCACCTTCCAGATAGGATGACATGCTTTTTAGCACTTGACGAGGTCTTGAAGGCTAATTTGACTCTATTTTGACTCAAATAAAATTTCTTTACAATATGTAACATGCCCAAGAAGGGTCCTTCATACACAACTATGACTTTCTAGACTTGTAGACTCAATGATAAGCCCTAGAAGCTCTCAATAGGAGCTTGACCTATAAAACAAATTTCCTTGAGCATGAAACCCATGCCTCAAGAATAACAATATTAAATTTATTTTTCTCGTTACATCAAATACATAAAATCATGATTACATATGTCATTATGAAGACCGAACCTAATGACATATTTGAACAACAATGAGATTTATCCAACCATAAACCAAGATGTAGCTCCAAGAATGAAATTCTAGCTTCCAAAGATATCAAAATGCATCAAAGAGTTTCCATTTCGTCCAAGAGAAAAAGTGTGAATGTCTTTTACAAGAGAAATCCAAGTGATGATGATGCTCTCTCACAATGAGAGCAAGTTTTATTTATATGAGACCTTTAGAGGTCGAATTCCTATTCTAAAGCCCCTAACATTATTTTAATGTGCAAAAATAAGGCCTTGGTGACAAGCCCACCAAGTAGCTTCAAAAATTATGAATAAACCATCTAATAGTAGGCTAAAATGATGACATTATGATGAAGTGAGGCCGTTGGAAGGCCATGTTGAGTCCTCTAAGTGCCAAAATGAGAGAGAGGGCTCGTTATATGATGCACAATTGGATGGCCCCTTAATGTCCATGTAAGCCATCATGTGGTCCTCCAAAGTGGCTTTGGGGCACAAACACTCGTCTCATGGGTCTCCCAATAAAAGATAAGTGTGTAGACTGCTCCAAGTGAGGGCACTGATGATGGTGCTTGCCCTCCCATGTCTCAAGGGTGAGACAAACCTCCTTTGGGCCTTGGATTAGTTGCCGAACCATGTGTACACTATTAAGCTGACTGAGGTAATGCTAGTCCAAGTGCATGATTTCGCGAATAATGTGGGGCAACAAACAAATTGCTGAAGGTGCTAAGGGTGCCCTTGAGATGAAATAATGCTCTAACACATGATGGAGTCCCATGGCTCTCAACGCATCCTCTACAAGTGTCAATATGATCCTCTGGTGGGCTTGGGCCTCGGTTAAGTTGCCTAACCCATGATGAAACCACCCGTCAACTACATATAAGATCCAATGCGTCTCCTTACCATTAGGAACATAATTCATTAGTGCATCTAAGTGAACCAAGCTTGTTAATCAAGGTCACAAATGGGACTTCATAATGGGCTTCCCTTCCAAATTTGGGGCTTTGAGCATTTAATAATGTTACCTCCCTATATAGGAGTGGCTAATAAACAACCCTATTAGGTGTTTTTAGCCCCTAGAGGGAAAGACATGTCCAAGGTACCCTTCAAGTGATAGGGGTCGTGTGAGTAATGATGAGGTGGATAGGAAGGCCTCAAGGCCGAATGCCATGGGTTCAAGGGTGGTAATGATGAGGGATGTCCACATACTTGATTGTATGGATGTAGGAGGGAGAAATCATGGTACATGAGTTACCTCGACCTTTGTTGTTCCACCCTTCTGCATTTGCCTTTCACCTTTTATTGATCTTTTTTATTATACTGCTCAGGGTTCCAGATAAGAGCTTGCTACGTATGATATAACCAATGATCACTTGATTAAGGTGGTGCAGTTCATCGCTCACCAGGGGTTGAAACTTGACACATGCATGGGTTTTGTTGACCACTAGAGTAGCACCTGATGATTATATGAAAGACTCCATGCCCAAGGATGATCCAGAGGACACTTGTACCTTCAGAGATCATCAGTCAACATTTTTTTTTATCTCTACTTCTATTTTCTCATTATCTTTCTTGTACGCAGGTTCCACACCATGCGGGGAATTATAATAAGTGATACTAGTAATGATGAGTTTTGACTCTGTAACAGGCCTAGGATGTTGGGACTCGATCAACAAACGAGTAAATCTTGGAGTGTTTTTTTATCTGGTTAATTATCCATTTTTCAGAGGCGGATGATTTTTTGGGGTTTTCACTCACTTTTTACTCCAAAGTCGGGGTGACGGTTTGAAGGTTGAGTCCCTGACACATCTTAGTGTTTAGAGTCGATGCATATTACCATATTAGATTACACAAAAAATTTCATGGAATTTGGTTAGGTCTAGGTAGTCTTTTTTAATTTTTTAGATTTCATGTAGGTCAAAATTTGCAGAAATTGTATTTAAATTGTAATAAGTGTAGTCTAGAGAAGTTGTATGGGGTATGAGTAATAAAAATTACACCTCTCACCCTCGAATTTTTACTATGACACATTTTGAGGGGTTAGTAAGGTGTTTTGGACCCTCAAAACCCATATTTCCTAAGTTCAGTGGAAATTGTGGCATTTAATTATGTTAGAATTAAATAAAATAGAGAGAGAAATTATTCCATGTGACAAAATGATGTGGAAATGACTTGGAAATTATCCTAAGTCAAAGAGTCGAGTCAAGGGACATGTGGAAGATGACTGAGCACACTGCATCATAAATACACCATTATTTGGCAAAATCGAATTTCCCAAAGATAAAACAGCAATTGCACATGTGGAAAATCGAATTTATTAGAGAACTCATGTACTGAAGGAGTATTCTATGGAATATTTACACTGAGGATTTCGTGGGGCCTTCTCTCAATGTTAGCTTGAGTTGCTTCTACACTTAGCACTTCACATGGAGGATTACAAGTTTCACTGTAGGAAATCACGCAGTTCCTAGGGATCTGTGCAGAGCATCTTTGGGATCATCATTTGAAGTGGCGACACTTGGTTCGAGTTTGATTTGGTTTGATTGGAGTTATCTCATTGCTTTGGTTCACTCATGGATATATTTACTATGCCTTATAAAAGAATTCGATTTGCCTTGGTGTCTCTGTCATCTCCGCTTGGAACTTGACTTGATCTTTTTTGGGATTTGCTCCAAGTTCAGTTTTCACATGCATTCTGCTTTGGGATTTGCTCCCAACTCTCTATATAATAAGGCTATGTGCTCTCATATTGTATCATGTTATGAGCTATTGGGCTTGAGGAAACTCTGCGATTTTGTACTTCCATACTTTCTTAATATAATCAAGACTTTGGGGCTATCTCACTGGTGTTCTCTTCGCGTTATGAGGTGATGTCCTTTCATGCTATTACTATTTTGTTTAATTCCTTTTGCATATGGAATTAATATTTGTTTATACTTGCCATCTTGCTTGGATTGATGTGCGCAAGCTATCTTGTACATATCATTGATTTAGAGTAATATTCTAGCGATAAGCTTGCCAATTCATTTTAGGAGGAATGCTTGGTCTATCTTATTCATTATATTGCTCTAATCCTTTACAAACTAATAACTGTTCAAGTGTATAGGAAATATCTTTTGTATTGTGTGCAGGAATCCATCTGGAAGTGGGAGAAATCTCAATTAGATCAATTCATTTCTAGAGTTGCAACGATCCAAGGCTCAACCATTTTTTCGCTCCAAGTTTTCCATCCAACGAAGAGTAAAAGACAATTTTCTTACTCTATATTTACTTGATCATTCATTTAAATTTAAAATACTTTTTTGATTCTAGTTCTTTCAAAGTTATATCTCCTATTCAAGAGTCATTTCTAAAGCTAGACTCCCATTACAGCTAGTATTTTGTATATTAAATTGTAGTTTAGTTTTTGTTTCTTTTTCCTAATTTCACACGAACAATTGGTTGTGTGTTTTGCAACCCATAGGCTTGAGCATTGGGCAACAAGGAGCTTGAGGAGAAGCTTTGGAAAACTACTCACTCGTGTGTATGCAGGACCCCCTCACGCTATCGAAAGATTGATTTCTAGGGAGGCTGTAAGCACTTGGGAGAGAGTTGCAAACTCATCTAGGCCGTGGGCCTTTTGAGCTTTGTGAATCTCTTCTAGAGAGTTTTTTCCATTTTCAAGTTTGTTGTTGTTATATTTTTTGGGAGAGAGTCTAGCTTTATTAGATTCCTATCTTTGTAAAGATCTCTTTCATATTGTAGGCAACCCTCTTAGAGACATTTTTACCTTCTTTAAGCGTTAATAAAACATATAAAAAAATTTGTTTGAGGGAAGTTGGGATTTTTCCCATGGCATTCCCCTTACTCAAATAAATGAGAGATTCTTGTGGATGGCCTAATTTTGCTTCTAGTTTTTCTTAGATTTCTAGCATTTAATTTCATTTTGTGCATGCTTAAAATCAACACATTTCGCTCCACATGCAATTTTTACTAATCTTGTATTTAAATTTTCACATGCATAAGCTTCCAAATTGCAAACTTGAGCAAATCCTATCTTATGTGTAAACACTTCATACTTTGGCAAGTTTTAATTGTTTCATAATTTCTTCAAGTATATGCTTCACTACTTGGTCAATTTATGCTATATGTCATGGAAATTATTGAAGCACTATCATTTATTTGAAACAATTGTAACTTAAAGCAATCTATTCCATTTTACTTGTCTATTATTTTATTTAATGGTTCAAACACATATGAGCTCATTTACATTCGAGTCTCTCAAATTTTGCAACTATCTTATTTCTCTTTGAAGCATTTGCATGTAACATTATTTTAAATTGGGGAATTAACACAATTTGCACTTCATCTAGGCATTTTAGTATAGGAAGACTCTAAGCCTCATTAAAATTTTACCTCCAACATAAGTTGGTTGAAGTAGACATCTTAGGGACCCCCTATTCCTTTATTGAGGTCTGGGGATTGAAGAGTTAATGTGTAATCTTGTTGTAGAGATAATCAATAAAATTAACCAAGAGCACTTTCCATTACATTTACTTTACTTGTTTCATGATGGTTTGAGTTTTCATATGCAAAGTCTATTCCAAAAACAAGTATTGTAATATTTTCAGACAAGTGCTTTTTTTCATGCTTCAAGTCTAATTGCATATTGATGTCTTGGTTTAACACTTCCGTTCTTTTACATTTCCAAGTTAATTACTAATTGTTAGGTTTTGGCAAGATATGTTTCACATGTTTTGATTCATAAAGTTGATTATCTCAAAAACATTTTTGTATCTTGCAATAGCTTGTGCTAACAATCTTTTGTTTACATTTCGAGGTTACATTGCTTTTTCTTTTGAGAGCATTGCATTTTACTTTAAGTAAATATATCTTTAAATTGTTGAGCAAATTCCTTATAAGACACTGTTTTTATGGTGTTTTTCATGTTAATGATTGATGTTGTTATTTCAAGTTGCTCACATCATATTTTCTCATAAATCATTAAAAGTAATCCATTTTCACTATAATACTCTCGTAGAAACTCACATCTTTTAGCTTAATTTTTCATTAGAGATGACCCCCCTTAGCTAACCTGGGAGATAGATCAAACAAAGAGAGTCGGGATTAGTGTGACAACCCCTTTTTTGAGTTCCTTGCCACCAACCACACCTTGTGGGGTAGAAGGCTTTTCTCACTAACTTGTGTTGGGAAATCAGAAAGGCAGTGAAGATTTTCCTCGATCTTGATAATTACTTGTGATGTTTCTTATTATTACCATTCTTTATATTTTCTTTCTTTAGTTCATCAAGCAATTACCAAAAGCAGTAGCACATAAAACAATGAACACAAGATGTAGGCACATGCCAGGGCAAAACCCTCCACGAGGGGAAAACCCAGTCAAAGTAATTCTTCCTTTCAATAGTATTCTTTGAGACTCTTTACTCTAGACCTTGACCAAACCTTCCTTCCACACCAAGTCATCCTCCAGAAGATTGACCTCTTCCCAACAACTTTGACTATGTAGCACCTTGCAACAACGAACATCTTCCGGCAACAGTCCAACTTGGAAGACTTCGTTCTCCCGATCTAGAGCATGAAACAGAGTGAAACCACCACCAAAATTTCGATTTTTCTCTTCTCCTTAGACTCCCCCAAATTCACATTCACTTCGGCTTCCTGACAACAGACTTTCCTAGCTATTCACTTTGCACTTCTGCATAGTAGATGACAAGATGAGAAGTGATGCTTCAAATGAATTCGTAGTCCTTCCTTTTATAGGATTCTTGTGGGGTAGAATGGGTCCTTAGGCTGACTTTATCTTCTCTTAGGGCGACATGGTGTGGAGGTTACATAATTCACATTTGACTCAATACTTAACTAATTCACATGATTCAAAAGCCCAAGAAGGGTCTCTTTAAATGTACAATAATTCTATAGACCCAAAATAAATCCTAAAAGTCCTCAATGGGGACTTTGACCTAAACTATGTTGACCCAAGCATGAAACCCATGCTTTAATAAGTCACAATAATAATAAAAAAAGTCTTTTTTTTATTCTTTTGACAAGTACATTACATAATGACTCAAGTACATTATTGAAGAGCAAACGTAGTTACTTTTTCCCACATTCCCTCTTAATTAGGGAAGTATTCATAATGTACATATACAATGGAAGATCTCAAACTATATGTACCATGAAGAACTTTAGGCACCGCAATGCCATGGACTAGATTCTTGACCAGGGCAGTCTATCCAATCAGTCATTCAACAATTTAGGCATCGCAGTGCCATGGACTAGATTCCTGACCAGGGCAATCTATCCAGGTGGGACTAAGGTGGACTCAAGCTTTCAGCCCCTCTAGGTACCACCAACCCAAAAATCTAGGTGCGTGTCAGAGCTCAATGATCAACGCCATCTTTCCAACTTCGGGGACTTAGACATCAACACAAACTGTCAGTCAGATGTCTACCCAGGCAATGATTCACTCGCAAAGCCTCAACACCCCTTGATCCAACAAATCAAGAATAACCAATCTCTCCCAATCAAACTGATTGGTAACCAACATGCTTTCCTTCGAGAGATTCACCTATACAAACACAACCCCAATCAATAACATACTTTCACAAGTATATAATCAAATATAAACTTCTGGGTCTTCTAGGCAACAAATGTTGCTTCTCAATTCTCCATAGTAGGACTATCAACTGAATCTTTGACAAAGATTCCTCAATCATACATTTTTCTTCCTACTTCATATGCAACAACATCTTCTTCAATTGAATCCTGCTTTTCTTCTTTCAACAACACTTCAAAATGCATTCTCCAATTTCCTTATCCTTCTCATGGCCTTCACTCAGACTTACGACTGTTAGTCCTGGTCTAGTGCATGACACATGAAACAAAGAACCATATCTGTCACTCCCTCTCAACCAGGAAGCACCTCTTTATCTGGACTCCCTCTTAATATTAGGGAGATCTCTTCTATTCATGCTTTCTCCGTGAGATCAACTTCTTCTTTTTCGACATAGGAGAATATTTTTGTGGATTCCAATCATTTCATCAGAGTTATCATCATCCCCATCATGCTCATCACATCTTCACCAAGTTGAAGATTGTGTACCTGCATAGCTTAGATAGCAAGTACAACCAAATCTATAGAAGCATGATGTTAGCCATATCAAAATCACGGAAGAATTTCAACTTTATTCATATAAGATACCCAAACTTTTAAACAAGAGACATATACTCTTCAACATCTTGCTAGGGACTTTGTTATGCACCCTAGACTATTTCATAACAACATTCATCTAAGGTTTCAATAGGTTTTCCAAAGGTATGACACACTTTAATACAACATATAACAAACCCCAGAAACCATTCACACCAATATGGATCTACAAATCATCTAACAACCTTCCAAAATTCTTGTGTTAGACTTCTCACTAGGGATTCATACAAATTCTAGATTTCATACAAAAGAATCAGTCAAAGTCAATAACAACTTAGTCATTAACCTAACTAGCTTCCACTAGGGTTAGTTCCAAACCCCTAGATTTTCAATCAACCATCAATCAATCACTAACATGACCAACTACTACTAAGGTTAGTTGCAAACCCTAGATTTCCGAGCAATCATCATACTCAACCAAAAATTCAAATTTCAACAGTTTCTTCACAAATCTCAAATCATCATATTCCAGAGATTTTACTTTGACTAAGGTTTAATTCCAAAACCTTAGATTTCCAATCTCAACAATGATTACATGTATAAATCTCAGATTATTATATTTCACACCAGACAATGTCACTACTAGGATTTAACTATAAAACCCTAGATTTTCATAACAATCACTTAATAGATTTCAGATTGTTATATCACACATACTAAACAACTTTTAACTTCACTAGGGTCTAGCTATAACACCCTAGATTTCTAAACATCAACATCCTAGAATCTCAGACAAGGACTCTCATTGAATCCTAATACTTATGACCATCAATGACTAGGTCATCACATATCTAGGAATTCATAACCATGCATAAGCATATCATATGTCCAATAACATAAATACATCTAACCTAGACCAAGCTAGGGATTCAACCAAAAGGGACATATCTATATATATGCCTAGATTTCATTATCATGCAAAGACATTTCATATCATGTGTTAGTCAAACCCAACTTCTTAAGAATATCAAATAAGAGTTAGACACACAATCATTTGATTATACTAGGGTTTGATTAGACAACACACACATGCCAAGTAAATCAATTCTAAGACAAAATAAGGTCTTGCTCACGCATTTCACCAAACCCTAATGAATTAGAGTTCCAATGTAGAACTTATATTCCACCAAACCCTAATGAAATAGGGTTCCAATGAAGAAACATAGCGAACCTATGTTACCATAACTTCAAAGGTTCCAGGATTTTAGACCTTATCATTCCATCCTAAAAAGTTAGGATTTCTGATCATACCAAAATCCCAAACATGAAATCATCAATAAAGACTTCAACTAGCATTTCACAATATCCCTAATCAGCTTAGGGTTTCAGACTTTCGCAACAGCGTACCCTTCGGTTAGGGTTTTCCAAAACCTGTCTATGGTTCTATGAAATCAGATAAGAGTGGGGTGGGTAGATTTATCAAGAGATGAATCACTAGCATTCAATACTGCTAGTCATAATAAGGTTAGTAATGGATCATCAAATGAATAATCCTTTCAATTAATGAATTCAAAGCATACCTTTGTTTCTTGACTAACCTTGTCTTGAGAGATCCTCCTCCTTGCAGTTGTTTTTCCTAATCAAGACAACAGAGGGAGAAAGGTGATTAGTATTCGATATAATCAAAACTAAATGAGTACATGAACCCAAAACTGAAAAGACATAGGATACTTATCCTAGGTAGTTGTTGGAAGCTCCCTCCAAAGCTAGAGGGATACCTGCAAACTTACAGAAATAATAAAAGATGTCTTTTTCCTATAAATTCTAAAACATATAAAACAAGATATATAAAACTACAAGCAAAGGACTTAATAGTGTAAGTCCCTAATGTCGGGTTCTTCAAGCTTGGATTTCTTTGAGTCTCCTTCTTCAACAAAGTTGGCTTGATCTCTTCCTCTCTTCTTGTTCCTCAGATTCTTGGGACAATCACTTTTATAGTGACCCTTTTTATGACATTGATAACACTGTATCTTAGACATGTCAACTTTCTTCCTTGGTCCCTTCGATCTCTTTCCTTTATGATGAGCAACATAAGCATTAGATATTTCTTTAGAATTGGCAGCCATAAAGATCCTTAATTCTTTTTGACTACATGCAGTCCACAATTCTTCAAAGGTAGGAGCTACTTTCCAATTGTTGAGACCTGAAGCAAATGCACTCCAAGAGGGTGGCAGTAGTATTGATCACCAATTCTTTGTCCGGAATAATCTCATCGATGGCCAAAAGATCATCCCTGAGTCTAGCTATTTTCACAAAGAAGGTTGCCACAATATCTTCCTTTGTCATCTTTATATTCCTCAACTCATTCTTCAAACTTGCTACTTGACCGATGTTCTTAATAGTGAACAAATTTGACAAGGCTTCATACATCTCCTGAGCATGATTGATGTTAGCTATGAATGGGACAAGATGGTCTTTTATCCCTTCTACCATCAGAGTCATAACCACCAATTCTAGATCCCTGAATTTTGCTTTGTCGGCATCACTGGCTTCTTCAGTTGGCTTCTTTATATTTCCTTTTACCAGATTTGATACCAAGTTCTTCTCAAGGATTAGGTCAATCCTCTTCTTCCAGGATCTGAAGTTAGATGCTCCTTCAAGCTTGTTCTCACCCTTGATAGAGTTAGACATCTTCCTTGAATATGATAGATTCCTTCCCTGAGATAGTGACTTTGGATAGATCTGCCTTTTTTTCTTTCTTCACCAAAGCTGTGATACCATGTTGGAAAATCAGAAAGGTAGTAAAGATTTTCTCGATCTTGATAATTACTTCTGATGTTTCTTATTATTACAATTCTTTATATCTTCTTTCTTTAGTTCATCAAGCAATTACCAAAAGCAACAAAAACAATGAACACAAGATGTAGGCACATGCCAGGGAAAAACCCCCCTTGAGGGGAAAACCCAGTTAAAGTAATTCTTCCTTTCAATGGTATTCTTTGAGACTCTTCACCCTAGACCTTGAATAGACCTTCCCTTCACACCAAGTTAGCCTCCAGAAGATTGACCTCTTCCCAACAACTTTGACTATGCAACAACTTGTAGCAGCCAACAGCTTCTAGCAATAGTCCAACTTGGAAGACATCGTTCTCCCAGTCCAGAGCATGAACCAGAGTGAGACCACCACCAAAATTTCGTTTTCTCTTCTCCTTAGACTCCCTCAAACTTGCATTCACTTTAGATTCCTGGCAACAAAATTTTCCCAGCTATACACTTCGCACTTTTGCCCAACAACAAGATTTTCGCACTTTTTCCCAACAACAAGATTTTCGCACTTCTGCTTAGTAGATGAGAAGATGAGAAGTGATGCTCCAAATGAATTTGTAGTCCTTCCTTTTATAGGCTTCTTGTGGGGTATAATGAGTCCTTATGCTGACTTGATTGTCTCTTAGGCCGACATGGTGTGGAGGTTACATAATTCACATTTGACTCAATACTTAACCGATTTACATGATTCAAAAGCCCAAGAAGGGTCTCTTTAAATGTACAATAATTCCTTAGACCCAAAATAAATGTTATAAGTCCTCAATGGGGACTTTGACCTAAACCATGGTGACCCAAGCATGAAACCTATGCTTTATTAAGTCACAATAATAATAATAAAAATTCTTTTCTTTATTCTTTTGACAAATACATTACATAATGACTCAAGTACATTATTGAAGACCGAACATAGTTACTTTTTCCAACAACTTGTAGGTAGGTGTAGGTGGCAGGTGATAGCATGTTCCATAATGATGTGGGAGGGGCACTCATGGGGCCCTAGGTACTAGGGTTATGGCCATAGTGAACGGGTAAAGCTCATCTTTGGTTTTTGCCCACACATTAATATAATGTCTTGACCATCTTTTGCATTTTGTGATATTATTTTCTTTTGTATGTGAGCATGATATGCTTTTATCCTCTTTTATTTTTTAGCTGCATCAACCTCCGGGGCAACATTTCCAGTTTTGATCCATACATGTGGACAAGGGAAGGGGAGTACTAGAGCCTTGTGGACCCAATGGCCATGTGGACCCAAAGAGGGGAGATGATGAACAAGGCATGTAATGTGCAGAGGGGAGTGAAAAATTGTAGAAATTCTCACTGTGGATTAATTCGATAATGCAATATACCAAAGCAAAATACTATAATCTAGTTCTACTATCAAACTTGCAGAAGCTTAAAGATCGAGCTGAATCAGAGCTAAACACATATAACCATAAGAAGAAGAATCAATACACATGAAACACAAAAGAATACTCTGGGGAAACCTCAGCTAAAAACCCCCTATCTGTATTATCATACAAGGTGGAAATACATCAGAATTACACAAAGCCTCAGCTCTCACAGCTAGCTAGCTCTCAGTACAATTCTCCTGGATGCTCACAGGCAAACAAAGCTTCTCACAAGCCTTCTCCTCTACCCTCCAAGCTCCTATTTCCTTGCGCAGTTTCTCCTGGGTGATCCTGCTGTTACCAAGTGTAACACTGATCACTCAAATTGATCTCACACCCTGTAAAACTGCGCAATCGTCAAGGAACCTTATTCCTTCTGCATGGATGAGTTTCCTTTATAAGAAAACTCATGCAACTGATAGTACAATGTCCCTGTCTTTAATTTCAACTAGGTCTTTCTCAAAATAGACATGCATGAGTTATCGATGAGAGAATCTTCAGTTATCTAGAGTACACTAGTTGGATGCATGCATGCATTAACTGACTGAACTCACAATTAGTTCCTCAAACTGTTTGGAACTACTTTAAGTGGACATAACTTAGTTAACTGAGCTAACTAACTACAACTCAGTTATAACTCGTCCTTATCTCCTTAATTTAAGGGATAACTGTTGTATGACTTCACAAAGACTTCTAGATTGAATTTCTCCAACTAATTAATCCAAGATGAGTTAATTAATTATTTTTCAAGCATCTGGTGAGACTAAATTCGAATTTTAATTCTCAATTTTAATTCAAGGACAAATTAAAATTGGAATATTCTATTTTTGGCATTTCTATTTTTAGCATTTCTTGTTGCTATTTTCAACAAAAATATGAAACAGGAAAACGGGACTGCACTACCACAATCGAGGTTTCCCAAGTAGTGCCCATTCTCAAGCTATAAGCCAGTAGGGGAGATCCTACAGGACTAGGGTTGAGGATTAACCCCCTATTTAAGGTGAGGGAACAAGACTACAATCAAAACCCTTCTTCCAAGTCACCCAATAACCCATACCCAATGGTCAGAAGGAAAAACAAGCATAAGCACCCGATTGCACAATGAAAGACATACATTTAGGATTGGATGTCCCACCTTCAAACATACGCTCTCAACAGATGGGCGAGGGGACATATGACTGGGTCATGGAGCGAAGATCAACTGGCACAATATATTGGTTACACTGGTGGTTGTTGGTTGCCAGCTGAAGACAAACATAGGAGAAAAATTCTCGAATGGGGTCACCCACTGGTGGTGGGTAACATGGACATCATCCACTAACTTGCAACTCATTAATAGGTAGAGTAGGGTTGCATTTGTCATCATCTTATTGCTTAGGATGTTTCTCCATCGAGATAATTAAGTCAAGACTAGGGAAAATAACATTGTTAGGTTGAGGGGGACGTTTCCCATTGTGGAGTTCTCAACTTCATCTCTAACATTCATTTTGTTCCTGAATTGGCTTGTTTGTTCCATGGCATGGCTTGTTGCTAGATTTGTGTGAGCAAGTTGAGTTGGGGAGAGTGAACCTTTGGGGGAACTCGACCCCTGATGGAAGGAACCATCCCCAGTACTCTAGTAGTCATTTGAGATGTAATTAATGAAGGTTCACCTTCTCAATTTCGACTTGGATTTGCAATTGAATGTTGGCTCAAATCAAAGCTTTGTTGTACTAGGTTAACTTATTTGAATGAGCACTTTTAAGAATCCATTCATTTCATTTATTCCAAATTATAAATAAAGGTTCTATTCGAGCAAGTTTCCATATTGCATGGAATTTTATTGCCCATGGGAGCTTATCATTGAGGAGAGCAGACTTTCAAATTATATAGAGAGGAGATGACCACATAGGTTTGAGGCCCAAATCCACGCTAACTTAGCATAGGGGAAAAATTATAACAAATGTTGGACTATCTAAATTTTTTGTGATAGAAAGGATGTTCTAGTTGGGAAACTCCAATATGCTTTAGTGTTTGGCCAAGAGAAACGCCACCGAGATGTAGGGATGAAGCAAACATGGACTTTTTAGGCCTAATAAAAACTTGCTAGATTGGTTGGAGCTATTACATTTAGGTAGATTGCTTAGAGGCTATTGTCAATGTTTGTTTGACTTGACGTCAGTGTTTGGCACGATGTTGAACTATTGGTATCCTTTAGTACGTTTATATTTCTTAAACCCTTTTGAGCAGATCCACCTCAACTCTTTCCAACAAGTACATGGAGTGGGCATGCCCAACTTGAGAAACATTGCATCAATATCTAACTTTTGAATTTGCTCAGTAATAGATTTGTTTGACACGCTTAACCAAAATTTCACTTTCAACATAAGCCATGTCTTCTAGTTGTGCACGCCATTGCTCTCACGATACATTTTTTGAATACACACTTAGTTGAGAATAAAAAAATTAGAGGAGATCATCAGATGCAATGATCATTAAAGGATATGCATGTGTAGAGTGAGGATAGGCATGATCATTAAGCCTTGTAGGAAAGGTGGTGCTTGATAGTCTCCTAAGCCTTCCATATACTTTGGGCCACATAGAGGTCTATTTGTAGATTAACTGGAGACATCAAAAACGTTTGGGAATTGAGACATCTTTGGCATTTTTTACCTAGGGAGGCTCCTTGTAAAATGCAATTGCAAAGGAGCTCTTTTTAGTTCTCTTGACCCTCCCTGACCTGAATCATCTATTTTGCACATAAGGCGTGAGCTTGTCAAAGCGAGCTAATCATGCATAGGCCAACTCACTCCCTAGTGATGGAATAGAGCCCCTAGTTGACCCTATGAAAGTATTTTCTTCCTTTCAGGTTGACTTACAAAAAAACCTTGAAGTAGCTTCTCTGGTCATTAATAGGTCGTAATAGATGACACCCAACAAGAGGTGTAGTACACGTGCAACAACTAGCACGTTTGAGAAAATTTGGGAACTAGTTGCTAGAGATAGAAGTCTTGAAACCCTATTAACATTTCTATTAGAAATTCATTGTGATCGCCTCCCAAGGGACTTCAATGAAGCTTGGAAGGCATAGGTGATCCTCAAGAACTTCAACACATGACTAGACTATATCATTGATCACCCCTAACTAGCTAATCGGGAAGGGATGCCTTCTTGAGGTAGCTTGTGACATTTGCATTTAGGCCATTTGCAACTAGGAGCTCGAGGGTTCATTGAGGATTTGTATACAATCTATGGTGTTGTTCATTGAGCTCAAGGGTCATTGAGGTAAGATGGTAAGAAAAGAATCATTGATGATATGCCCGTTAACCATTTTCCTAGTGTTAAGCTTTGGGAGAGAATATCTTTGATGAGATGGTTGGTAGTCCAATGATGTAGGAGTTAATTGAGGGCGTCTTTGATTGGCATATAGAGGGTCGGGACTGGAGGGCAGGCTCACCTAATCTACATGAACATGCCAACTTCCTTAGATTTAGTTTGATTAACAGATAGGGAAGTTGAAGTGTCCAAAATTAAAGTCTCCACCCTTGAACAAAGAATAGGCTAAACTTGAGTGCCTACAACTTTTTCAAAGTCCATCTTGATGACAAAGGATTTCAGCTTTTGATAATATATGTTATTTTGAGTTGGATTGGAAAGGCTAATATGGCAGAATGTTAGAAGTTTGGAGGAATTTGGATTGAGTGAGGGATGTAGTGATTATTGATCTTCATTTGCACAAGTTTGACAGGTTTAATGTATTTTCTCGTTTTGGAGTTAGAATGGAAAGTAATTTGAATGAGCATTTGGTAAGATTAAAAGTATGGAGGAGAGTTCATGCCATAAGATATAGTTGTGTTCAAATTAGGATAATATTGTAGAGAGTTAAATTGTAGGGGTGTTTTGTTTGACTCTCATGTGAAAACAATGTAGTCTATTGAGTGAATGCCATAAGATAGTAATGATTTTAAAATTAGGAGAATAATGCCATAAGATAGTAATAATTTTAAGAAAGTGTGTTCATATTACAATATTAAAATGTTCAGTTGCAACGGTCTTGTTTGACATCTTAGTGAAATCAATAGTCTTGTTTGACATCTTTGTGAAATCAACGTTGTTTAGCAAGGAGGACCTCACGTGAATATGATTAGGTTGACCATCTATATAACCAAATCAAATGAATAAATTGATATTTTTCTGTCAAGGTCAAGCACATAAAAGGTGAATTAATCTTTCTAATTCAGGAAATTGATTTAGGAAGATCAGTCTTTGCCATACTCAATGCTTCTAAATTTGTACCCTAGAATTTCCATTACTATTAGTTAATAACTTGATGTTTTTGGTTTTCCATCCATTTAC
Organism: Pinus tabuliformis; assembly: GCA_031772625.1. Classification (NCBI taxonomy): domain Eukaryota; kingdom Viridiplantae; phylum Streptophyta; class Pinopsida; order Pinales; family Pinaceae; genus Pinus; species Pinus tabuliformis. The sequence goes on along the minus strand of CM062805.1, from coordinate 1,375,508,569 downwards.
ATATTTGATATTTTTGCTCTCTTATTTGAGATGCATCTGTGTATTATTTTTGTAGATGGTTTCAACCAAAGTGGAATGGCGCAGCTCATTTGTGTATATGATAAAGGTATGGAGTTGCATTAAAGCTCATACCTATGTTAATCTCTAAAATTGTCAGTAATCTATTGGGAAACAATCATAAGCTCTGATTTTGATTCTTGGCTGTTTTCATGAGTGACATTTTTAGCTCCTAATCTGGTATATTGTTATGTTTATTGCAGGTCTTTATTGTCATCCTATAATGAATATGAAATTTATAATAAAGTGTAATGTAATATAGAATACCAATAATAATAACAAGTGAGTAAGGGTTATTATTATTCTATATTAAATTACACTTCATTATATAAATTCATATTCATTACACATCCTTACAAACATGCTTAATAAATTTGTTTGCAATTTTGTTTGATTTCATGAAAGAGATAGTTGATTTAATAGCTTACTCTTTTTAATAACCCATTTTCAGCTAGAACTGCTGGCAGCAAAAAACCTAATTGGTGCAAACATAAATGGCACATCGGATCCTTATGCTGTCATCACTTGTGGCTCACAGAAACGTTTTAGGTAACTGAGGTGGTTTTCCTTGGTCTTTGATTATTTTAAAACTCTCTCAATCTCTTCACTATGTTGTATTCATGTTGTAATATGACAGAGATGCTTTATTGTATTATGATATGTCTTCAAAAGCTGTCTTGTAAATCTTTAACCACATATTTGTAGCTTAGTAGTTGCATTGTCTTGGTTTTGGTCGTCCTTGAACATCAATATAATTTCTTACGTGTTTCTTTCTTGTGATCACATATTCATGGATTATGTCAAATTCTTTATAGGATCTTATTTAAAATGTTTTTGCATACTTAAGCGTGAGCTTTCTTTTATGTCTAGTATAACATGCCTTCTGAATCTTTTCATACCCAGTATTTTCTTTTCTAAGTAAGTTGCATAATACATACTGTAAAAAAAATTCTGAATTACTAAACTAAATATCTAAGGGCAACTTTAACTTTGGAAAAAAATTATTGGAAGAAACTTCCATATATGGAAAATAAAAATGCAGCTGCATTTTGTGAACAAAAATGAATCGAGTATTGTTAGTGCAATAGGAATGAAACTAACATAGTAAGAAAAATTTAGTTGCATGGATGATGGGAAATGACAAAGTAAAATCAAATATCTGTCTTGCAATGTCAGACACTTAACTCCATAATTTAGATTTGCCTATGCGTTAATAGAAACTACGGAACAATCGAGTAAATTGTTTGGGGCAAAATCTTATAATGCAAAGTTTCTGTTAATGAAACAACTTTGTGCACCCAGAATAAGTGCCGAGGTATCTATGTCTAGCCATATTTATTGCTGTCCAGCGATTAATACAACAATGGACAGAAGTGGGTGTAGCTTCCCAAGAAATCAAGCTTGGGCTGAGTAACTTGTTTCTCTTTGGTTAATGTCTCTGGATAAGGTGGGTTTTGAGGTTTAGGGCATGAATGATCATTCAAAGGTCTAGGAGATGGTTCTTTTTCTAGTTCTTCCTTCTAGACATTCTCATTCAAATCTTCAATGTGAATAGGAGGATGGGTTTGGGTTAGTGTCTTACCAGACCGAAGAAGAATATCTTGGCACTCTAGGAAAGAGATAGAATAGATATGGTAGGTGGCAAGTCCAGTAGCCTGTGTTGGTTGGGTTTCCCTCCATTATTAGGGTTAGGAATAGTTTGTGCAAGTTATTGTGGATGAGAAGGGGTTGATGTGGATGCTTGCCTCTGTGAAGGGTGTAGAAGCTGCATGGGTGGCTATACAATGACTTGTTGAGGGCCTCCATGAGTAGGGTTTCTCCACCCTTTTTGCTAAAGTTGGTTTGGGGGAGGAGTCCTCTGCGATTGTGTTGGCAGACACTTTGGTTGAGAAGCGTATTGCATAAAAGGATTAGTCCAATGAGAATCATAACTTGAATCATATCTTAGGGTTTCTAATACCATGGTCTTTCCCAGGCCACAAAACATAGTTGTTTTGGTTCTTCTGCTTCTTGATAAACAACTTTCAAGGGGACAATATTTTCTCTTTCTTGAATTCGCTGATGCAACCCTTATCCTCTATGATTGGAATTGAAAGTGATTTTTCTTGAGCCCTGGAACATACAACACGACCTTCATGTCCAAAGAGCTACTTGACTTGGGTTGGAAAGGAATTGTAGAAATTCTCGCTACTGAATACTTGGCATCATCAGCCAGCTGCATTTGTACTGCTAAGTCCTGCTCCTTGAGAGTGGTAAACGTTCGAGTTGATGTCATATGATGAGATGCCACTATCTACATACCATGTGTTCCTTGGAAACATGCTTAAAGAAAGAAATGTTATCGGAACTGGCTAGTCCGATCGGTTTGGGGCCAAATCTGGTCCGGATTGGCCCTCCGAACCGAAACAAATTGGTTCGCAGGTTGGTTCCCCTGATCTGCAAGGCCCACGACCGCTCGACCTAGGCGAAAAAAATTGTTTTTTTTTTTTTTTTTTTTTTTTTTTAATTTTTAATATTTTTCCTAATTTCTAACGCTAGTAGCCCAACCCCCTCTATTTCACTCACACTATTCATTCGAGTCTCTTGCAATTCTTGAGTTGAGTTTGGTTAGGAGAATTCAAAGTTTTTTGCAGGGTTGTTCAAAGAGAGATTTTTTGCAGTTTTGAAGAGCTAATTGGAGGCTTGGAGAGCTGCTGGGCTGATTATTAACGGAGATTTTCGAGCTACTTCAAGGATTTTTTTTCCCAGAGATCTTTGGGTTTTCCTCAGTGGTTAGAGAGTTATTTATTAATTTTGTTGGCGCTGCTACATAATAGATTTCAGAGGATTTTGGAGCTGATTTTCTCCAAAGAATTTAGAGTGTAAATCAAGGTAATTTTTGCCATCCATTTTTCTCCAATATTCAGTTTTTTCCCCCCAAAATTTATAAACCCCAGTGTTTTTATGCAGATTTATAGGGGCTGCTCTAGAGCTGATTTAGGAGGATTTTGGAGCTGATTTTCTTTAGAAAATTAAGAAGGCAAATCAAAGTATTTTTTTCAACCATTATTGTTATATTTTTCGCCAAAAATCTGTTCTTTTTTTCCTAAAATAAAAAAACCCTAGTGCTTTTCTTCTATTTTTTCTCAACAATTGTTGAAATTTGCGGGGTTATTTTGAGGGATTTCGTTGGCAAATTTGTGAGGGAGATTTTGGAGTTGATTGAAGAGTTTATTTTCTGATTGGTTGGAGCTTCTTCTCTTCTCAAAATTTAAAGATCTTCTCTAAGTATTTCATTGCCTCTATTTTTCTTTTATTTTTCTCTAAAAAAATTGCCATAGAATTCTAAAAACCCTAGGGTTTTTTATGCAAATTTTTCATTTCTTCTTATAGAAGTTGTCATGGCCCCCCAAAACAAGAATGATCCGGCTTGGGTTCACTGCCATTTAAATGAACAAGGGATAAAACTCTACAACTATTGTGGGAAGAAAGTTAAGGGTGAGGGGATCCGCAGAATTAAATAACACTTAGCACATTGGAGAGGGAATGTCAAACCTTATGAAGATGTTTATGATAATCTTAAAGTAGAGATGCAAAGTCTAATTGAAGCCTACAACGAAGAAAAGGGGAAAAACAAAAGAATTAAAAAAGATATAGGCAAAAGTCAAAAGGATGATGCTTATGCTTAGTGACCTTGATTTTGAAGAATATATGCCCAGTTTTGAAGATTCCTCTAGTTTCCCTGCTAGAGTTGGAGAGGGTAGTTCAAGTGCTTTTAAATTGAAGAGGACAAAAACCTGTAAAGTGATTGACTCCTTTGTACCCTGCACCACCCGTTGCTTTCAACCAACCCTTGATGCTAAATGGAAGAAGATAGAGATGGAGGTTGTGTATGAATGCATTCCTAGATGGTACTATGATGCAGACATACCCTTTAATGCTACTAATTCTGTGTATTATCAACCCATGATTCATGCTATAACTTCATGTGGAGTAGGCTTCAAAAGCCCTAGCTTTCGTGATATCAGGGGGTCACTTTTACAAAATGAGGTCCAAAGAATATAGGAGTACCTTACAGAATTCAATTAATCATGGACCAAAACATGATGTACAATTATGTCTAATGAATGTACTTCTAGTAGATCTCGCACCATACTAAATTTCTTAATTTTTTGTCCAAAAGGTATTGTTTCTCAAATCCATTGATGCATCTAATCAGGTGAAGGATGCACAATTGCTATTTCGTCTTTTGGATGAAGTAGTTATAGAAGTAGGGGTTGAAAATATTGTACAAGTGAGCACAAATAATGCCTCTAATTATGCTGCAGTGGGAAAGATGTTGGAGGAAAAACACCCCACCATTTGGTGGTCTCCATTTGCAGCCCATTGTTTGGACCTCATGCTTGAGGATATTGGCAAAATTGAGTGGGTGAAGAAGTGTGTGGATGATGCAAAATTCATAACGAGGTACATCTACAAACACTCATGTGTTTTGAACCTTATGAGAAAGCACAGAGGGGGTAAAGGGTTTGTTTGGTCAACCATCACACGATTTGCAACCAACTTTCTTTCGTTATAATCCCTTGTTGAACAAAAATCGAACTTGAGGAGGATTTTTTCATGTGATAAATGGAATTCATCTGAGTGGAGCAAAAAGGCTGAAGGGAAACATATGGTTGACCAAGTATTTGCCAAAATATTTTGGTCAAATGCATAGGAGATTGTGCTATTTAGTGAGTCTCTTATCAGAGTTCTGCGGATGGTGGATAGTGATAAACCTGCCATGCGTTTTGTTTATGAGGCCATGGATCGGGCGAAGGAACAAATAAATGCAGCATATGGGGATAAAAGACAAAAGTACATTCCTCTATGGAGAATCATTGATGAAAGATGGAACAAACAACTCCATAGACCTTTACATGTAGCTGGCAACTACTTAAATCCAAGGAATGTAATTTTGGATTTCAATGCTCGTTGCTTATAAGTTATAAGTTTTAACTTTTGTTGACTTGATGAATATGTTGTTGTTTTCTGAACTTTGAAGGTACCATTACACTACAAATTTTGAAGCTGATGGGGAGGTATTAGGGGGATTGTATAAATGCATTGAGTGCATGGTCCTAGATTCCAAGATTCAAGATCAGATTCATAACAAGCTCTTGAATTTCAATGAGAGTATCGGTACCTTTGGAATTTCTATGGCTATAAGAAATAGAGCAAAGAGTCCCCCAGGTAAGAACTGTCAAAATTTGCAAATTCTTATATTACTCATTTCAATTTGCAATTGTTGAGTCCAAGTTTCAACTTTCAAATTCATTTGCTAATACTTTTTTTCCTTCCACCCTTTTTGCAGCCTATTGGTGGCAACAATTTGGTGGTGAATGCCCTCAATTGCAAAAATTTGCAATTCGAATATTGAGCCAGACATGTAGTGCTTCAGGGTGTGAGCGGAATTGGAGTGTGTTTGAGCATATACACACTAAGAAGAGGAACTGTTTGGAGCAAAAGCGGTTGAATGACATGGTTTTTGTTTAGTACAACCTTAGGTTGAGGCACAACCAATTGCTGAATAAAACCCCTGAATCAAGCAACATTGTCTTGGCTGACTTTGATCCAACATCAGAATGGGTTGTGGAGAGTCAAACACCAACATTTGACAATGAAGACCTTTCTTGGTTGGACTTGGACCCACCTCCACAGGTTGCAGAGGCAGATATATCAGAAGCACCAGTAGCAACTTCAGGGCTAGGGGAATCAAGCCATAATCCCATTGTAGACTTGGATGCTACTCATTCTTCAAATGAGGATGAGGAGGATGATTAGGATGATGATTTTGATGATGATTGATCATTGATGACATTGACAATTAGCACTTGTAGGCTGTAGCTGGAGTATTGTTGACTGCATTATCATAGTATCATGTTATTTTGGACTATAAAGGCCTTTTAGAGCCTGCTTCTTGATGTTTGTAACTTTTTTGGTTTAGCGATGTTTTGCACTAAGTGCTATTTTGGTTATATGCACTATTACTTGCTATATAAACGAGAAATTTTGCATATTTGTGTATAAATGGTTTGGATTCATATGGATGCATATGAATATATCTGTTTTTTCTTTAAAATATGAATATTCTGCTTTTTTGGTAATTTTTTTTTCTTCTTGGTTTTTTTCTGGTGCCGGTCCTATTCCGACCTGTTTTTGGTCCACAAGGTTTTTTGGTTCGATCACCGGTTTGGTTTTGATAACATTGAAAGAAAGGCTAGAAACTAATGAGAAGTCCTCAAATTTTACAACAAACTTGCTCATTTGAGTTTCCACTGACGCTGCCACCTGCTTCTACTGCTGCTTCTCTTTGTCCTTCTTCTTTGGAGAGTGTGATGCATAATGTCTGTGCTTCGCATTTTTTCTTTGAGGCCTGCATATCTTTTATAGTGGTTTGCAACAATGTTTTTTATGGCTCACAACTTAGCATTGGCATCACATTTATCCACGACATTTTATCTATATTTCGTATCGCATTTATCTGTGGCATCACATCTATATGTGTCACAACCATTGTGACACATATCATTTTCTATATCTGTGTTTCGCATTATTTTCTGTGGTTCTCTATCTTACTATGGCTCAGTGGCTCTCTCTTAATTACAATGGTTCATTCTTCATTACAATGGCTCACTTTACGCAACAGTGGCATCGACATATCTCTGTGGTGACTCGTCTATATTCCGTGCATCACTATACTCTATAGTGGCATTGACATATTGCTGTGGTGACTCGCCTATACTCTGTGCATCACTATACTTTACATTGGCATCAACATATCTCTGTGGTGACTTGTTTATACTCTGTGCATCACTATACTCTACAATGGCATCTCTAGTTTGTATCATAGTGGCATTGTATCATCATATACTCTATGGCATCTCTGGTTCATATCACGGTGGCATTGTATTATATACTCTGTGGCATTTGATGTTCGTATCATATGCTCTGTTGCATCTCTGGTTTTTATCACAATGGCATCATATACTCTGAGCATCATAATATCGTAAAATTTGAGCATCATCGCTATACCCTATGGTTTGTATTACATCACAGTGGCATCACATCTGAGGCTCGACATTATACAATTGGTATCACTATGAGGCTTGGAATTATTCAATGGCTCACACATCTGTGGCCTGATGTATGAACAATGATCTGGACATAAGATAATAATCTATATATGTTAAGTTTTGTAGATGTTCTATGCTAAGAGCAATTTCACTTTTCTCACAGCAATCATACAAGTAGATAAGCAAAATGCAGATAGAACATATAAGCAGATCTTACAGAAGACAAATCAGAAACAAGAAAAATGAATGTGTTCGTTTCGGCGGTCAACAGGATGCTTCAACCAGCAAAGTCTCCTTTGGTCAGCCAGCCCAGCATGTGTCACAACAACCCTCCAACCAGTAGATGAGTCAACCCAAGACGTGGAGAGGAGTTGTGTTCAAATTCTCTCCAACTTTTCCTGTATATATATACATCAATGAGGGTGTGTGACACATCTGTTGGGCATGTGAGCCTACATTACAAAACTGGCTGACCTTGCACATATAATTTATTAAGAATAATAAATTCAAAATATAAGTTCTGCTCATCGGATTAAGACTATTTTTATATGGATTTTACACCTCTCAGAAAGAGGAATCCAACAAAAATATTAGCCTCTTAATCTGAGCATCAGAACATGGAGTTTGGACCTAGTTGTCCAATTTTAACACTCCCTCTCAACTAGGGAGAACTCCATCTATTAGTGCAATTAACATCGTGAGTCATCCCGCCGAAACTTGCTTTGCTGGCTTCTTTATTTCAGAACAGAAGTGGGTCAGTCACAAAGACATCATTCCCCGACTGACATAATCAGTCCAGAGGTCCCAGACCTCACAAATCTTGATCCCAGATCAAGTGGTTGGACCATGCCATCCTAGATAGAGAGTATGGCAATCTCTGATGCGTCCATCAGTCTTTGCTAATAGTCTCTAGCTTTTCCACACCTCATTGGCCAAATGAGAGGTACTTCCCATGAGCCCTGAACTCAATGGGTAGGATGCATACGGGGCACAGATTAAATGAGTGGCGAACCAGCTCAATAATCACAAGGGTGGGGCAGAAGCATTATGAGTGCTTATAGCTCCGAGAAGCTATCCCCAAAGCCCCCAGAGCTCCCAGAGCTCATCGTCCAACAGGACCCACATCATAGGGTCTTTCCACGACACCAAGACTCTCACGGAAGGTTAGGAACTTGACCTTCCCCAGGGGCTTAGTGAGAGTATCCGCGACCTGCTCATCAGTTCCTATATGATCGAGCCTTACGGCGCCTCGCTGTACCATATCCCGGATAAAGTGGTACCTGATATCAATATGCTTGGATCGGTCGTGGAACACAGGATTCTCAGTCATACGAATCCCACTCTGATTATCACAGAGTATTACAGTGGTATCTAGCACATGTTGGAACAGCTCACTAAAGAGCTTCCTTAACCAAACTGCTTCACAACAGGCCATACTAGCAGCAATGTATTCGGCCTCCGCGGTGCTCAAAGCCACCGACTTCTGCTTCCTGCTCATCCATGAGATCGAAGCAGAACCAAGATTGAAACAGCATCCAGATGTGCTCTTACGATCCACCACACTGCCAGCCCAATCGGCATCAGTATATCCCCGGAGTATCACACTCCCGGCAGTGTATCTCAGCCCATGGTTTATCGTGCCCCGAAGATATCTCAAAAGATTCTTGGCACCAACCCAGTGAAAATGATGAGGCTCAACCATCTGTTGACTCAAAGTATTCACTGCAAAACATATGTCCGGACGGGTGTTCACTAAGAACATCAAAGCTCCTATGAGTTGACGATACTCAGTAGGATTGGCCAAGATAGGCCCTGCAGCGCTGCCACTCAACTTCTTAAAGTTGCGTTCCATTGGTGTCGACACGGACTTACAGTCCACCATCCCAAATCTTTCCAGAAGCTTCACAATATACTTTCCTTGAGAAAGGAAAATCTCTCCAGGTCTCTGCCAGACCTCCAGGCCTAGGAAATAGTGCATCAGTCCTAGGTCTTTCATCTCGAACTCAGCAGCAAGCTCCCTCTTGCATTGATGAATGAGAGGGTCATCACCTGTCAGGAAGAGGTCGTCCACATACAGCACTAGAATGAAAGGCTTTCCTTCCTCAACCTTAAAGTAAAGGTTTGGATCAGCATTGCTTCGAGTGAAGCCCAGCTTCATCAAGTAACTATCCATCCTCTCATACCAAGCTCTGGGTGCTTGCTTTAACCCATAGAGGGCTTTCTTCAATCTGCAGACATAAGTGTCTCGATCTTGAACTTCAAATCCCAGAGGTTGTTCTACATACACCTCTTCCTTTATTGCACCATGCAGAAAAACGGTCTTGACATCCATCTGATGAAGACTCCATCCTTGCGTAGCAGCAAGGGCTATGATGGATCGGATGGTGGTATATCGACCCACAGGTGCAAATATATCGTCATAGTCAATTCCTTCCTTTTTGAGAGAAGCCACGGGCAACAAATCTTGCCTTAAACTTTTCAGCACTCCCATCAGATCCATGTTTAATCTTGTAGAGCCATTTAGCGGTGACAACAGATTTGTCCTTCGGTCTCGGGACCACATCCCAGACATCATTCTTCATAATATCCTCATATTCTTCATGCATAGCATCCTTCCAGACTTGATGCTTGATGGCTTCCTCAAAAGATCCAGGTTCAGATTGTATAATAGTACTCATGGCAGCTAGATACCCTTGGTATCTACACGGCTTCTTACTTTCTCGGAATGTTCCCCTTGGGGCAGCATGACCCTCAGCATCTTCGGGGGTGTTCCTGAGCCATGATGGCCTCTTTCCTAGAGAAGGGGAAGGATCAATAGGGTCCATTGGCCCTTCAACATCAGGCATAGTCTCATCCTGGGGTTCTTCCAGATTTCCAGGTCTTTCTACATGGTTTTCTTCAGATCTAGGAAGATCTACTACTTTCTTCAGGGAAGCATCTTCGTCAAAAGTGACATCATGGCTTATCTCTACTTCCCTTTGACCAGGTACATAGACTCTATATGCCTTAGAAGTCTCACTGTAGCCCACAAACATTCCTTTCTTCCCAGTAGCATCCAGCTTACTTCTCTTTTCTTTCGGCACATGAAAATAGATAGGTCATCCAAAAATTCTAAAATGTGAGACATCAGGTTTCTTACCAGAGAAAACCTCTTCGGGAGTTTTGGAGTCCAAAGCGGAATGAGGGCATCGGTTTTGAATGTACACAGCAGTATTTGCAGCTTCTCCCCCCAGAAACTTTGGAAGACCCTGGTCACATAGCATGGCACGGGCAGCTTCCACAATAGTCCTATTCTTGCGTTCAGCAACACCATTCTGCTCAGGAGTATATGCAGTGGTAGTCTCCCTCTTAATGCCAGCGTCTCTACAAAAGTCTTTGAACTCATTTGACTCATATTCAGTGCCATTGTCAGTCCTCAAAATCTTGATCTTCTTTCCGGTCATATTTTCCACCAAGGCTTTGAAGGTACGGAACCACATGAAAACCTCATCCTTCTTCTTCAAGAAGTATATCCAGGTTTTGCGAGAGAAGTCATCAGTAATTACAACAGAAGTCAACACTTTGACTTGTCTGGATCTGTGCATAGATCATTTCTTATAATGATGAGATCAGTTGAAGACATTCTTCTTCTCTAAGGTGACGACTTCACCTATCCATTTCGTTCATCTGTTACACCTTACCATGTAGCACCATCATGCTGCATCATGCATCTTCATGCTGCTCATGATCACTGTGCTGCCCATACATCAAGCTGTCTCATTCATCATCGTGCTGCCCTTTACTGACATGCCCATGATGCTGCTTCTATCATTATGATCTGAGATTGTTCATCCTTATTATTTCCATTATGTTGAGTCCTTTTACAGGCATACGAAGGATCTCTTGACCATCATAGTTCTATCATTGTTGTTGTTCATCATTATGACTATTATGCCAAGACAGTCATATATATATATAGATATGTAACACTGAGATAATCATTTAGTTGAGACAGTGTTAGAGCATGCTTACCCATATACATTTATATCCATGTGATTAGGTTGTTTATAAGGTAGGTCCGAAGTGGTCTTAAACCGAGACATATTGAACCTGTACTCACCAAATCTTGACTGTAGTTCTGCATGTATATAAATTGACTACATGTATATATATATATGTTGCCATCGTGTATATACATATCTCTGCATTGTTTGCCTGCATATATAAATATATTGCAGCGTTGTATCATAGCTTGCGTACATCATATCTATTTACTGTATATGATGACTGCCCAGCGTATATTCATGACTGCAACGTATTCATTTCCAACGGCTTCGTCATTTTCACTTGACTACAGCTACTTCATTTACTGCGGCTTCGTTATTCCTCAACTGCGGCTACCCCTTTCCTTGACTGCAGCTATCGCGGTTATAATTTCCATATACAGCGTATATATGTATCACGTAGAAAGGCCACACATGTTCCGGGCTTCACGTAGAATAGTCATACCTGTATACCGTATATATATAGCGTATATATGTATAGAATGGCAGAGAGGAATGCGTGAACAGGTCTTGTTGACTCACTGTGTCTTATTGACCCATTGACTGTGTTTATATTTCTTCATAAGCCTGGTGCTTACTGCGGCTAGGGCATTACTGCGTCTAGGGTATCTGGACAGCGTATGAACTGTGTGGATGTCGTTTCATAACTGTATAAACCCTTTATTAACAGCGCGTTAATAAGTCTTTATCAAAACTGCGGCTCACCTTAGTTACGTGGCACCCTTGCACTTAACTGCGGCCTTGCCTTTCCATCATTGCGGCTTTCTGCGCCTTTCCATCATTGCGGCTTTCTGCGGCTTGATTGTGGCTCTCTCCATATCACAACAGCTGTGGTTACCCTTTATGACAACGGCTTCTTATATCACTATGGCTACCATGTGGACAGCGGCTAAGTGCTCCAGTTGTGCGTGTATAGACTACGTTCCACATATGACTGCGGCTCTTCGTAGCTGCGTTGCTTTTGACATGCGTTCTTCTGCGTATACATGACATCGTTGAGTTTCCACGACCGTTATACTGCGTATACATACCAGCGTTGACCATGGCTGCGTTATTCTGCGTATACATGATATCGTATGAATGTTTCCGTCATTTCACATAGGGTCTTACTACGTCTTCATAAACTGTGTATAAAAGTTTCCATGGACAGCGTATAAGGTTTGTTTTCATCCTCATAAGCCTGCGGCTGGCTAGGGCATTACAGCAATTAGGGCATCAAAGCAGTTAGGGCACCATAGGCCAGCGTAATCCATAGTGTATCTCCTTCTCCAAAAACCCAAGACGTGGAGAGGAGATCACTTGAAGTGAGTTTGTCTTCACCTCAGCTCCGATACCATGTTAAGTTTTGTAGATGTTCTATGCTAAGAGCAATTTCACTTTTCTCATAGCAATCATACAAGTAGATAAGCAAAATGCAGATAGAACATATAAGCAGATCTTACAGAAGACAAATCAGAAACAAGAAAAATGAATGTGTTCGTTTCGGCGGTCAACAGGATGCTTCAACCAGCAAAGTCTCCTTTGGTCAGCCAGCCCAGCATGTGTCACAACAACCCTCCAACCAGTAGATGAGTCAACCCAAGACGTGGAGAGGAGTTGTGTTCAAATTCTCTCCAACTTTTCCTGTATATATATCCATCAATGAGGGTGTGTGACACATCTGTTGGGCATGTGAGCCTACATTACAAAACTGGCTGACCTTGCACATATAATTTATTAAGAATAATAAATTCAAAATATAAGTTCTGCTCATCGGATTAAGACTATTTTTATATGGATTTTACACCTCTCAGAAAGAGGAATCCAACAAAAATATTAGCCTCTTAATCTGAGCATCAGAACATGGAGTTTGGACCTAGTTGTCCAATTTTAACAATATAACTGTGATTACAATATATAATGATTACATTATATAACAATTTTTACAGTGATTGCAATACATATTGTTCCAATGAGATATATGGAAAGTGTCCTTATGCTATAAGGTAGTATGTTTATGATTTATGACAAGTCTTGTGAGACAATGACCTTGTTGATAGTGAAACAGTGACCTCATTGACAGTAAGACAATGATCTATATGATAGTGAGGCAATGATCAATATTACAGTAACCTTGTTGTATATTAGTGACCTTAATGGATGATAGTGATAGTGATCTTTGATATGGCAGTGACCTTGACATGACACTGACCTGGATATGACAGTGACAACTGTAACCTAGATGACGGTGATAACAATATGCCTACAGTACTCTTGTGACAATGATATGGAGACCTGTGTAAACTTGTCTGTGGTCAAGTTTGGCCTAGGAGGCCTATTGTATTGGATGATGTGTCTCATACTTATTGTACATTGTATCTTAGCTGAACATATGAAACAAGTCTTGTGAGACAGTGAAACAATGACCTCGTTGACAGTAAGACAGTGATCTATATGACAGCAAGACAATGATCAGTATGACTGTAACCTTGTTGTATATCAGTGACCTTAATTGACGATAGTGACAATGACCTTGACATGACACTGACCTTGATATGATAGTGACAATTGTAACCTAGATGACAATGATAACAATATGCCTACAATACTCTTGTGATAGTGATATGGAGACCTATGTAAACTTATCTCCTGCCAGGTTTGGCCTAATGTATTGGATGATGTGTCTCATACTTATTGTACATTCTATCTCAGCTGAACATTTGATGAATATCTAATAGGAGAAGAATCTGGTTGGGTTTTCCCCCGTGTGGGGTTTTTCCCTGGTCTTTGACCTAAACCTTGGTGTGTCTGTTGTGCATGCTTTTCTTCTAGTGTTTCTTTATTGTTTCGCTGCATTGCTAATGTTATTGTTCTCTCTACATAATTGCAATTGATTAAATGATATTATGGGGTAATGTTATATGAAAATGTTTAAAATTGCAATTAGCTACATCAGAGAACAATCTAGACATAAAAATTAACAACGCTTACCTTTATTGGAGCGCTTTTCTTTGCCCTTACTCGTTTGACCGATTAGGGTCAGATTCTTGTCACCTCCCATCTTGTTGGTTTTATTTCCCTTCGAGTCTCCTCTTGGATAGAGTTGTCCCAGAGTCTCTCAATGTTTGGAAGCTTCTTGTGAGCACAATCTCCCTGCATGAATGGTTCCTAGAATCTTTAGAAACCACTCATGCTATGTAACTAGCTCAACATCCTCCACCTTCTACTCGGTTGCTGCAAGCTAGTTACATATTTGAGTGATCTTCATGAGGTAACTAGTAATTGCGTCAGATTTGGTCATCTCTCTTGATTTGAGTTTGTTTCTTTGGATCATCTTCCTAGTAATGTTCTCGCTCTAGTAGAGGCGTATTGATGGATGTAACATCTTCTTTGTTGTACTTTTCTCGGAAATGTGAGGAATCAAGTGATCTTTCACTACATCCAAGATCACCCACTTAGCTTAAACCTCCTTTTTTTTGGTTGCCCTCTGTTGCGGGCCTGTCAACAATGGAATTGTATGTTCATAATATTCGAGAGATTGTTTTCCAACAACAATGTGACCCTAGCTTTCCATGGTAGGAAATTTGACGCTCCGTCCAATTTGTCCTCAAATCTAAGACCTCTTGTTGCCATCTTCCTCGATCTAAACAAATTGCTTGATAAAAGTGCTTACTCCTTTAAGCACTAGTAAAACCAACTACTGGAGTTTAGATCTAATAGATTTGCCACTGTTAATACTTGGAAATCCCTCCAATTAGAGATCACGCTCTGACACCATATCAATTTTTTTTGTCTAAACTGTAGGTGAAGAATTTCTTTATGATTTGAAGCGTAATGAGTTGCTGATTTTAATTTTCAAACAAAAATGTTTAGATCATAGAGTTTTTCAGACGATGGTTGGAAAATAAATTATCGGAAGCAAAATAAATTTCCCAATATAGAAATAATTTTTCCTGCCCTTAAATTCAATTTTTGATTAAAAATTATTCCAAACTTACAAGGTCTTTCCACATAGGGAAAACTTCTCCACTGAGAAAGTCAAACCCAACAAAAGTGATGGATGTACTGTGAAAATTTCTGAATCTAACAAGCTAGATATCCTACTGCAGTAATCTTCATTTTAACAAGTTATTTTCAGAAATATTTAGAAAATATTAATGCAAATACACTGCAACCTACACCAATATACAGATCAAGTACTGAAAAATAAATGAGACAACTAGACAAAGGACACACTTATTTTTGGACTAAATGTCCTCGGAAAAACCGGTGCAACAAATATGATGGTTTCATTATTAAACAGATTTCTGAATACAACTAGGGTGCCAAATCCGGCTCACCCAACAGAGCATAAACCCGACAGAAGTACCTCTATCCGGAAAAAGATATTTTGGCGAATCCAACAACTGGATTAGCAAACCCCACAGGTGACTGCTCTTTCCCTAGTGCTATGTAGCGATGGCTGCTCCAAGCTCTGCGCTGGAATTGCGTCACCTCCTTTAGGAGTTGCGTCACCCTCCTAGTGAGCTTTCCCAGCTCAGAAATCGATCTGCTGAACTGCTGCCCGATCTGCCTCACAGAAACCCCAATGCTACCTCTAAGTGACTGTGTCACCCCTCCAGCCTCTACGTCACCCTTTTTGGAGCTGTCCTGTCTCTCCCTGCTGCTGTGCTGCCTCTCTGCGATGTATTCTCGATGGACAAAAATCCCTCTGCCGAACTGCCCCTCTCTGCACTAGGAGCTCACTTCGAAATTCTTAGTAAACCACGCCCCAAAATTTCGATTTAGCTCAAGTGTTGCTTTCCCTGTGTGTGTTCTCCAACTGATCCCAAGCCTGCCTTTATACTTTTCCTATTGAGAAATCAACGACAGTGATCTAATCTCTAATCAACGGCTAAGATTAAGTTAGAGTTGATTCTCATCTCTTAGAAGCTTCTCACCCATATGTTCATTAATACCCATTAATATGTTAATTTTCTTAAGTTTAGACTTAGGAACCCCATTAAAAATATTAATTATTTTATTAAAATACAATCTGGGTGGAATTTCACCAAACGATTTTTGGGTCTTGGAGATCTCATGTGTTCTAGCTCCTCCACAAAATTTCGGAGCTAGAGCACATCCGATGCTACCCAAAAATCAACACTCCCTCTTAGCGAGGAATGTGCTCTAGCAATACTTCCTAGTAGAAGTATCACACTGATCCATGACATCAGTCCTCTGCACTGCTGATGCTTGGCCTACTGCCCTTCATCCACTGCACTGCTGCAATCTGTACTGCTACCCATGACACTACCACTGTCACTGCTGCATCCGTACTGCAACTCCCTCTCAATATGCTGCATCATGCTGCCCATAACACTGCCATTGCTAACTGCTACACTGCAACTCAGTTGCTGAGAAGTAAGCAACTGAAAAGACACCCAAAAGCTGACATGTTGGTCAGTCTAGATGCCCCTTGACGCTGAAGCTACCTCTGCTGCTAATCTGTGCTGACCCTCTGATGCTACTGCGTTGCTTTTGTATCTGCTCTATGCCTTCCACACTGTTGCAACACTCCATTGCACTGCTTCAAACTTTGGCACTCTAGCTCTGCCTCTGTTGCTCCATCATCCCTCGCACCAACTGACTCTAGTCATTCCTCTACTGTCATTAAGGGCTCCCGTAGCTATATGTGATACAAGAGTTTGGGCACCTCAAGGATCTTGCCCCCTGTGTAGTCCTTCCAACTACAACTCAATATCATCCCACCTCTTCTCTAGAGGTGCATGAGCACTCATGGCGCAATCATCATCGTCCTCTTTGTCAGCTTGTGTTGGAGCAACGTTTGAGTCAGACTTCTCTTCTTTGCCCTTCTTCCGAGGGCATTGCGTGGCGAAATGATCCATTTCTCCACATCTGAAGCATCTAACTTTGGATATGTCCTTCTTCTTTCGTTTCTGCTGCCCTTGTTGTCCCACTGATGTGAGAGCCGCATCCTCCTCTTCCTCCTTGATTTGATCCCTTTGCTGCTGCTTCCTGCCTTGATCAATCGTTTGATCTCTTCCCGTTGAAGAGCTTCCCACATCTCCTCCCAACTGGGAAGAGAAGCCCTGCCCAAGATCTTTGGACAAAGGTTTCCCAGTCTTAAGTGACTGCATTTAGGGTAGGCCTGACCATAAATTCAGGATCTGATGTAGCCCCTATGGAAGTTAGCTGGTCACGGATCCTTTGCAACCTGAGAAGGAAGGGATTGATTTCTTCTCTCTTCTGCATTTGAAAATGTCTCAGCTGACTCTCAAGCAACATCTTCCGTTGAACAGAAGTTCCCTCTTACAATGTGGTCAAGGCCTCCCACATTTCCATTGTTGTGTCCTTCTCAGCAATATGTGGGATCACATGATCCTTGACCCCGTCCAAGATCATGCACTTTGCTTTTGGCTGAGCCTCATTGTACTTCTTGAGAGGATCAAGATCAACTGGAACAACAACCGTCCTCAAGGCATAATCCTTGATGTAGATTTTTATTTAAAACTGCCAGGATCTTCGTCTTCTAAATGATGAAGTTGGATGCTCCATCCAACCTGCGCTGATCCCTCAATCCGTTAACAACCATATCTACTCAAATGAATGTCGAACTGGTTCTCTTCTCCCTCTTTCGCTGCTGCCCTAACAAAACTCGGATCTGGATTTCTTTGGCACTAGAAATCCTCTAAGGAACAAGCTCCCTCTGAATTTCGATTTCCTTCACGGAAATCCTTTTGCCAACCACTGTTGAATCACCTCTCTGATCTCTCTTTGCTGCTGCTCAACATTGGATCTAGATTTCTTGGCAAGAAATCTTTTGAGGAACTGATTCCCTCTACTTTGCTTCTGCCCCACTAGGCACTGTTCTGCACCAACAGAATCAACACCCCACCGACAACTCCAGATGAAATCTGCGCTGCACCTCTAGCCACGGCGAGCAGAAAAATGAGACTCAACATTGTTTGCGTTGGCCCAATAACCACTGTGCTGCCCTCTGCAGCAACAACGTCACCCAATAAGGCTGACACAGACTCTGCGTGAGCCTCCCTTGGTGACTGCGTCACCCCTCCTCTGCTCTCTTGGCTAGAAACTGCGCTCTCCCAGGACAACTGTCTTCACACACAGATTTCCTCTGTCCTGTCGACAATGGCTTCAATCCTCCTTGATCTACAATTGCTTTGATACCATGTGAAAATTTCTGAATCTAACGAACTAGAAATCCTACTGTAGTAAACTGATTTGCATTACCTACTTGTATTCTTCATTTTAACAAGTTATTTTTAGAAATATTTAGAAAATATTAATGCAAAAACACTGCAGCCTACACCAATATACAGATCAAGTATTGGAAAATAAATGAGACAAGCAAACAAAGGACACACTTATTTTTGGACTAAACGTCCCTAGAATACAACTAGGGTGCCAAATCCGGCTCACCCAACATAGAATAAACCCGACAGAAGTACCTCTATCTGGAGATAGATATTTTGGCGAATCCAACAACTAGATGAACAAACCCCACAGGTGACTATGCTGTCCCTAGTGCTGTGCAACAATGGTTGCTCCAAGCTCTGCACTGGAATTGCGTCACCTCCTCTAGGAGTTGCGTTACCCTCCCAGTGAGCCTTCCCGGCTCAAAAATTGATCTGCTGAACTGCTGCCTGATCTGCCTCACAGAAACCTCAACGCTGCCTCTAAGTGATTGTGTCAGCCCTCCAGCCTCTATGTCACCCTTTCTGGAGCTCTGCTGCCTCTCTGTTATGTATTCTCGGCCTTGGATGGAAGTCCCTCTCTGCACTGCCCCTCTTTGCACTAGAAGCTCACTCCAAAATTCTCAGCAAACCACGCCCCAGAATTTCGATTTAGCTCAAGTGCTACTCTCCCTGTGTGTGTTCTCCAACTGACCCCAAGCCTTCCTTTATACTTTTCCTGTTGAGAAATCAACGACTGT
Organism: Pinus tabuliformis; assembly: GCA_031772625.1. Lineage (NCBI taxonomy): Eukaryota > Viridiplantae > Streptophyta > Pinopsida > Pinales > Pinaceae > Pinus > Pinus tabuliformis. Next base: position 1,375,489,439 of record CM062805.1, on the reverse strand, counting down.
GATCTAATCTCTAATCAATGACTAAGATTAAATTAGACTTGATCCTCGTTTCTTAGAAGCTTCTCACCCATATTTTCATTAATACCCATTAATATTTTAATTTTCCTAAGTTCAGACTTAGAAACCCCATTGAAAATATTAATTATTTTAATAAAATCCAATCCGGGTTGAATTTCACCAAATTATTTCTGGGTCTTGGGGATCTCATGTGTTCTAGTCCCTCCACAAAATTTCGGAGCTAGAGCACATTCGATGCTACCCAAAAATCAACATGTACAACATGATTGTATGGCCTTGTATGATTGAGCTAAAGCTGTCTTATGCTCTTGTTGCTCATGTTCTGCTTTCTATATACTGTATAACATACGACCACCCTGTAGTTGAATAGAGTTCCATTGGAAATCATATGGCCTAGTTTCTTGGCTAAATTGTACTTGTCTTCTCCTTCTTTGCCGAAATTGTACAAGCTCTCTATTTGTTGGATTGTACGACGTCCATGAATCGGCTAAGATTGATTTCCTTGCTGAAATCCTATTTACATTCTCTCATTGCTTGCACGCTGAGTAGAATGCTTTGTTACTCTGTTGAATTGAGTCATTTTGCCTTGTTTCCCTTTTGTCTTACCCATCCTTTATAATTTTGAGTTAATGACCAAACCTTCCTAATGCTAATCTCACTTTGAGATTAGTGGCTCAGATTATATCTCACTCTATTAAGATCACTGGTTGAGATTCATCTAAATTAGTAGTGTCAAAATTACAATTTATTAGACTTTACATAAATTAATAGGCTCTTCACTTTATTAATTTACTGTAATAAAGTGAGTTATAAATAGAAAGGACTTTAGTCAACTTTATGCACTTTTGACACAACTTGTGCAAGAGTTCCTTTTATAGCTACAAACATCAACATTGTGCACCTCCTATGCATGCCATGTGTAACAACATTGATTGTTTTCCTTACTTGTCACCTTGTGAGTTGATATGGAGGGCCGATTTATGCATATGGCAATTGTGGAGTATTATTTCAGCGTTTGATGACTTGGAGGGGTGATTGGAATGAGATGACACTCTCTTGTGTAATATCCCTAAATGGAAATTGACAACAAATACCGAAATACCGAAGCAATGTACTAGGAACAACAAGATAAAGAAAAGAACAACCACAATCAATACACGATAGACATCAACAAAATACTTTGAGCCATTTTATTAATAAATTGGAGCTGGGTACATAGAATGAGCTGGAATTTTAGAACCTGGGCTTGCTAAGCAAGCTATGCAAAACCCAAAAGAGATATCTCTGACAGAGATAAGGAATGGCTCGGAACAAGAAATGCGCACTGCCTAGTGAGTAATCTGCTATTGGATGCTAGCTGGAACAATGATCGCATGACTGAATACTCCTCGGAACGCTCTAAAAAGTTAGCCTCAGACACCTATCCCAGAATCCACAAAAACCCAAAAAGGGTTTGGCTCCACTCCAAGTAGTGAGTGTCATGTCCCTTCCTAAATTATTTTGGAACAATATTAATTTCTACATTTTGGGGCCAATTTTGGAGGTGATGGGGGCCCATTCGATTTTATTAGGAGGCTAGACTTAGTAGAGGTTAATTTGATGTGGTTAAGTTGTTAAATTTGGACAACTAGGTCCAAACTCCATGTTCTGATGCTCAGATTAAGAGGCTAATATTTTTGTTGGATTCCTCTTTTTGAGAGGTGTAAAATCCATATAAAAATAGTCTTAATCCGATGAGCAGAACTTATATTTTGAATTTATTATTCTTAATAAATTATATGTGCAAAGGTCAGCCAGTTTTGTAATGTAGGCTCACATGCCCAACAGATGTGTCACACACCCTCATTGATGGATATATATATACAGGAAAAGTTGGAGAGAATTGGATCACAAAAACAACTCACATCTTCCTCTCTCATCCTAAAAAGTACGAGCTACCTGGAGGACGAATTTCAGCCACACGTGGGAAGGACGAAGAAGATTTTTCTGTTGCTAGGGTTTCTGCTGCTAGGGTTTCGCAGAAGTTTGACCAGCATTGACTTTGGTCAACGCTTGGTCCAAACAAGCTGAAAACTTGTGGGAGGTTCGATTTTTGAAGGCCATACTACCTGGCACAAAAATCGAGGTTAAAGGGTTGACCGTTTTGCTGCTGCGTTGACTTTTAGCTTGCTGCCCCTGCGTTGACTTTTCAGGACAGCGTTGACTTTTGTAGAACTGACTTGGGTTGACTCATCTACTGGTTGGAGGGTTGTTGTGACACAAGCTGGGCTGGCTGACCAAAGGAGACTTTGCTGGTTGAAGCATCCTGTTGACCGCCGAAACAAACACATACATTTTTCTTGTTTCTGATTTGTCTTCTGTAAGATCTGCTTATATGTTCTATCTGCATTTTGCTTATCTACTTGTATGATTGCTGTGAGAAAAGTGAAATTGCTCGTAGCATAGAACATCTACAAAACTTTACATGGTATCGGAGCTGAGGTGAAGACAAACTCTATCTATAGCAATCATCATCGAAGGAAATGGATTCCTCTAAGCTTGAATTCAGGGAGAATGACAAGCTGACTGGAAGTGATGACTTCCATGCCTGGAAGATGTTATTAGATCTCAAATTAGAAGATCATGATCTCCTAGATCATGTGACAGGGAAGATTCAAGAACCTCCATCAAATGCCTCTGCTGCTGTTAAACACAAGTATAAGAAGGGAGAAATCAGAGCAAAACTGCTGATCAGGGAATCCATAAATAAGAGTCTGGTTGCCTACATATCTGAACTAGGCACATCCAAGGAGATGTATGACAAACTGATACTTATGTTCCGAGTAAACAATGTGAACCAAGTGCTATTCCTCAAGAACAAGTTGAAGAATATGAAGAAGGGCCGAGACGAGTCTATTCAAACTTTCTTTATGAAGTTGACCGAAACCAGGAACAATCTGCTAGCTATTGGGGAGACAATAGCTGATCGGGAGATGGTTCTTACCGCACTTGGAGGACTTTCATATGAATGGCAAGTATTCACAACTACCATTCTCAACAATAATACCATCCCTAACTTTGATGAGCTTCTGTCTAGATGTATGCAAGAAGAAACAAGGATGAAGGAATTTGATAATGAAAGAAATGCTGCCTATGTTGCTCATTCCCGAAAGAAGAACTCTGGTGGTTCCAAGGACAAAGGAAGGACTAAGACTCAAAAGAAGAAGGGTAAATGTTTCACCTGCCATAGGACTGGACACTATGCTAGAGAATGCCCCTTCCAGAAGAATTCTCCCGATAGTGACGACAACAACAACAACCGAAGGAATGGGAATCAAAGAAATGACAAATCCAAAGGAAAGAGGAAGGCTCACTTTGAAGGAAACCATCCACCTTCTAAAAGGACCAGAAATACCAGGTATGAGGAGTCTAATGTTGTTGATAAAAGAAATGAGTATATTCTAATATCTGCTCTCTCAGCTGCATCTCCGCCCGACACTATGGATGTCTGGCTAATCGATAGTGGTGCCTCAAGACACATCACCGGATTCAAGGAAGCACTTTCTGACATGGTTGAAAGGGATACTAATCTAGAAATTACCCTTGGGGATAATGCCACTTATCCTGTGAAAGGGACCGGGACTGTGACCCTCCACTTGTCTCAAGGACAAGTCCTCCATCTACAAGATGTACTCTATGTACCCAAATTGAAGAAGAACCTTGTGTCTGTATCTGCCATGGAAGACAAAGGATTCAATGTAACTTTCTCTGATGGAAAGGTACTCATGTGGAAGAAGAGCTTCAAGGAAGCTATCTCAATTGGTTTTAGAGTTGGTACACTCTACCAGGTTGGAGGGAGTCCGTTGGGAGCTATGACTTGTGATACTATCCGTCAAACCGAACTATGGCACCGAAGATTTGGACACCTTCATTACAAGGCTCTTCCCGAAGCAAGGAAGGTGGTGACAGGGATGCCTGATTTTGGAAATAATCATAAAGGTGTATGTAAGGGCTGTGCTGAAGGAAAACATACAAGGGGACCTTTCCCCTCAAGTGTCACAAAGACATCTGAGATATTGCAACTGGTCCATTCTGATCTTTCCGGTCTGTTGCCTGTAACATCCCTGGGGGGATGTTCTTACTATATGACATTTACTGATGACTTCTCTCGCAAAACCTGGATATACTTCTTGAAGAAGAAGGATGAGGCTTTCATGTGGTTCCGTACCTTCAAAGCCTTGGTGGAAAATATGACCGGAAAGAAGATCAAGATTTTGAGGACTGACAATGGCACTGAATATGAGTCAAATGAGTTCAAAGACTTTTGCAGAGAAGCTGGCATTAAGAGGGAGACTACCACTGCATATACTCCTGAGCAGAATGGTGTTGCTGAACGCAAGAATAGGACTATTGTGGAAGCTGCCTGTGCCATGCTATGTGACCAGGGTCTTCCAAAGTTTCTGTGGGGAGAAGCTGCAAATACTGCTGTGTACATTCAAAACCGATGCCCTCATTCCGCTTTGGACTCCAAAACTCCCGAAGAGGTTTTCTCTGGTAAGAAACCTGATGTCTCACATTTTAGAATTTTTGGATGTCCTGTCTATTTTCATGTGCCGAAAGAAAAGAGAAGTAAGCTGGACGCTACTGGGAAGAAAGGAATGTTTGTGGGCTACAGTGAGACTTCTAAGGCATATAGAGTCTATGTACCTGGTCAAAGGGAAGTAGAGATAAGCCATGATGTCACTTTTGACGAAGATGCTTCCCTGAAGAAAGTAGTAGATCTTCCTAGATCTGAAGAAAACCATGAAGAAAGACCTGGAAATCTGGAAGAACCCCAGGATGAGACTATGCCTGATGTTGAAGAGCCAATGGACCCTATTGATCCTTCCCCTTCTCTAGGAAAGAGGCCATCATGGCTCAGGGACACCCTCGAAGATGCTGAGGGTCATGCTGCCCCAAGGGGAACATTCCGAGAAAGCAAGAAGCCGTGTAGATACCAAGGGTATCTAGCTGCCATGAGTACTATTATACAATCTGAACCTGGATCTTTTGAAGAAGCCATCAAGCATCAAGTCTGGAAGGATGCTATGCATGAAGAATATGAGGCTATTATGAAGAATGATGTCTGGGATGTGGTCCCGAGACCGAAGGACAAATCTGTTGTCACCGCTAAATGGCTCTACAAGATTAAACATGGATCTGATGGGAGTGCTGAAAAGTTTAAGGCAAGATTTGTTGCCCGTGGCTTCTCTCAAAAGGAAGGAATTGACTATGACGATATATTTGCACCTGTGGCTCGATATACCACCATTCGATCCATCATAGCCCTTGCTGCTACGCAAGGATGGAGTCTTCATCAGATGGATGTCAAGACTGCTTTTCTGCATGGTGCAATAAAGGAAGAGGTGTATGTAGAACAACCTCTGGGATTTGAAGTTCAAGATCGAGACACTTATGTCTGCAGGTTGAAGAAAGCCCTCTATGGGTTAAAGCAAGCACCCAGAGCTTGGTATGAGAGGATGGATAGTTACTTGATGAAGCTGGGCTTCACTCGAAGCAATGCTGATCCAAACCTTTACTTTAAGGTTGAGGAAGGAAAGCCTCTCATTCTAGTGCTGTATGTGGACGACCTCTTCCTGACAGGTGATGACCCTCTCATTCATCAATGTAAGAGGGAGCTTGCTGCTGAGTTCGAGATGAAAGACCTAGGACTGATGCACTATTTCCTAGGCCTGGAGGTCTGGCAGAGACCTGGAGAGATTTTCCTTTCTCAAGGAAAGTATATTGTGAAGCTTCTGGAAAGATTTGGGATGGTGGACTGTAAGTCCGTGTCGACACCAATGGAACTCAACTTTAAGAAGTTGAGTGGCAGCGCTGCAGGGCCTATCTTGGCCAATCCTACTAAGTATCGTCAACTCATAGGAGCTTTGATGTTCTTAGTGAACACCCGTCCGGACATATGTTTTGCAGTGAATACTTTGAGTCAACAGATGGTTGAGCCTCATCATTTTCACTGGGTTGGTGCCAAGAATCTTTTGAGATATCTTCGGGGCATGATAAACCATGGGCTGAGATACACTGCCGGGAGTGTGATACTCCGGGGATATACTGATGCCGATTGGGCTGGCAGTGTGGTGGATCGTAAGAGCACATCTGGATGCTGTTTCAATCTTGGTTCTGCTTCGATCTCATGGATGAGCAGGAAGCAGAGGTCGGTGGCTTTGAGCACCGCGGAGGCCGAATACATTGCTGCTAGTATGGCCTGTTGTGAAGCAGTTTGGTTGAGGAAGCTCTTTAGTGAGCTGTTCCAACATGTGCTAGATACCACTGTAATACTCTGTGATAATCAGAGTGGGATTCGTATGACTGAGAATCCTGTGTTCCACGACCGATCCAAGCATATTGATATCAGGTACCACTTTATCCGGGATATGGTACAGCGAGGCGCCGTAAGGCTCGATCATATAGGAACTGATGAGCAGGTCGCGGATATTCTCACTAAGCCCCTGGGGAAGGTCAAGTTCCTAACCTTCCGTGAGAGTCTTGGTGTCGTGGAAAGACCCTATGATGTGGGTCCTGTTGGACAATGAGCTCTGGGAGCGCTGGGGGGCTTTGGGGATAGCTTCTCGGAGCTATAAGCACTCATAATGCTTCTGCCCCACCCTTGTGATTATTGAGCTGGTTCGCCACTCATTTAATCTGTGCCCCGTATGCATCCTACCCATTGAGTTCAGGGCTCATGGGAAGTACCTCTCATTTGGCCAATGAGGTGTGGAAAAGCTAGAGACTATTAGCAAAGACTGATGGACGCATCAGAGATTGCCGTACTCTCTATCTAGGATGGCATGGTCCAACCACTTGATCTGGGATCAAGATTTGTGAGGTCTGGGACCTCTGGACTGATTATGTCAGTCGGGGAATGATGTCTTTGTGACTGACCCACTTCTGTTCTGAAATAAAGAAGCCAGCGAAGCAAGTTTCGGCGGGATGACTCACGATGTTAATTGCACTAATAGATGGAGTTCTCCCTAGTTGAGAGGGAGTGTTAAATTTGGACAACTAGGTCCAAACTCCATGTTCTGATGCTCAGATTAAGAGGGTAATATTTTTGTTGGATTCCTCTTTCTGAGAGGTGTAAAATCCATATAAAAATAGTCTTAATCCGATGAGCAGAACTTATATTTTGAATTTATTATTCTTAATAAATTATATGTGCAAAGGTCAGCCAGTTTTGTAATGTAGGCTCACATGCCCAACAGATGTGTCACACACCCTCATTGATGGATATATATATACAAGAAAAGTTGGAGAGAATTGGATCACAAAAACAACTCACATCTTCCTCTCTCATCCTAAAAAGTACGAGCTACCTGGAGGACGAATTTCAGCCACACGTGGGAAGGACGAAGAAGATTTTTCTGCTGCTAGGGTTTCTGCTGCTAGGGTTTCGCAGAAGTTTGACCAGCATTGACTTTGGTCAACGCTTGGTCCAAACAAGCTGAAAACTTGTGGGAGGTTCGATTTTTGAAGGCCATACTACCTGGCACAAAAATCGAGGTCAAAGGGTTGACCGTTTTGCTGCTGCGTTGACTTTTAGCTTGCTGCCCCTGCGTTGACTTTTCAGGACAACGTTGACTTTTGTAGAACTGACTTGGGTTGACTCATCTACTGGTTGGAGGGTTGTTGTGACACATGCTGGGCTGGCTGACCAAAGGAGACTTTGCTGGTTGAAGCATCCTGTTGACCGCCGAAACAAACACATACATTTTTCTTGTTTCTGATTTGTCTTCTGTAAGATCTGCTTATATGTTCTATCTGCATTTTGCTTATCTACTTGTATGATTGCTGTGAGAAAAGTGAAATTGCTCTTAGCATAGAACATCTACAAAACTTTACATAAGTATATGTGGGGGCCACCCATACTAGGGTAATACGCATTCCCTAGTTCGATTTGCATGGAGGGGAAATCGATGGTTATGTGAGGGACCCGCGATGGAGGGAAAATGGAGGGTAAAGTGCTCCACGATTCTATATAAGGAGGGAAACTCTTATCTTTTGACATATTGAACTCAATCTTAGTTGCTCAAGCTGCTTAGCCGGGTTATTGTGTTTTTTAGCACACGCGTGTCTCCGAGCAGAGATCTCAACCCTTGCTTTAGTGCACTTCGAGTGCCACCCTAGGAAGGCAATTCGTACTACCTTGGAGGAGAGTCGGTGGAGCTTCACAGTCACATCATTCAGCGTTTGTCTCAGCCAGTGCATCTTTCTAGAGGACGCAAAAGGGGAACACACAAGTGTTGCTTGTGGGTTTATCCGGGCAACAACGACCGAGGGAGTTTGGGCATTGGAGCTACAATGGAGGATCAACCTTTCGGGAGAGTTTTGGAGCAGGAGGTTGCTGCATTGGAGCAGAGCGATTTACAGTCTCTTGCACCTGCGTAGAGAGCCATCACTGGGCTCACGTGGGAGTTGGAGGAAGGAATTGTAGAGTTGGAGCTGGTTGGGAGAAGTAGGAGATCATTTGGAGGGCCATTTGATGAGGATTGTTGGAGTTGGGAGAGCAGAGGTTAACAGGATTATTCACAGCAACATAATTCGAAATTGGAGGAGGGCCAAGTTGTGAAGGGTCGATTTTTGAAGGTTGGAACTAAGGGAAACCCTTTCTGGGTTTTTTTGGGTTTTGGGCAAGGATCACATTCGTAATTTTATAGAATTTTCTGGGTGGATCTAAGGGGTCAAAAAGGGGTCCCATCTCAGCTAGTGGTTAAAGGAGCTAAGGGGAATTTGGGCCAAAATTCTGAGGTCAACCTTTGGCCAATTCCTTCGTGGGTTATTCTGGGTATTTGGTGGAAAGGCTAGGGTTAATTTCCCATAATTTTCTAAGCCCCAGAGGTGGGGTTTCCAGTAGCATCTTTGCAGCAGACAACACAGTTTCACAAGGGCAGCACAGGGCATCATTGCAACAGTTATTTGTGCCATCGGGGCTTGACATATTACCACCTGGGCTTGATTATGAGTGCCATTGAGGGAAGCCCAGGTGCACCACTTCCACATTATTGTACCTTTCTCTCGGATTATAATAAAATGGCTCAACTGTTGGTTATTCCTGGACTTTTTATGGGTGTGCATTGAATGTTTCAATTAGATGGTGTTGTTTTTATTTTTTGCTTTGCATAGCACTATTTTTCCTAGTTTCGAACATCACAGTGAGGAAGCCCTCCAACAGGTGCGAATGGCCCAACTAGTCAATTGTGCGTACTCTTGTGAGAAATCTGCCTGCTGGAGATATTTCTCAACTCCCACTTTCATAAATCCTCCCTAAATAAAAAAATCAACCCTCAAGAAGCCCTACTCCTTGGCATCTCAAGCCCACAACAACCTTGCTCCAAGACTTGTGCAGACTCTGCCCATTGAGGTCCATGCATTGCCAGAAAAATGGGAAATTTAGCCCTCAGAAATGGCCCAAAACTATCCTTGCAACTTGCCACCAAAATTCTAGCTCCAAGGTGGGAAATACCCTTGCAAATGCTATCCACCCAAATTATTGAAGCTGGCCTGTAAAAACCACTAAGTAACACTGCCTATGCGCCTAGGAAGTGTGCACAATTGGTTTGATTAGTTGCAATAAGGCCTTGTGGAAGCCCCATAATGGATTTCCCAGCTAGGGAGACACTTGAAGTTCTCCGAAATTGGTGTGAATTCAGCTCAAAATCCTTGTGTTTAATAACACTCCAACCCTTGCACTGAACAACTCCAAGAGAGGTAAATTTCTAAAGTGGAATAGTCATGAGATGATGATAAATGTTTCCTTGCTGCCTTGTATAGTCATGGCTCCCTTGGTGGCCTCCACAATCCACTGACTTGTCCCCCTTCCTTGAGGTTCGAATTGCCTCCTTTGGTGGCCGCACATTCCACTAGGAGTTCAATTTTTGACTCTTGGTGGGTATTGCCTCCCCTTTTTGAGCATGGGACCCACTCGCCCACATCTCCTAAGTCGAAAATTGCCAAAATTTTCCTCGAACGCTCAAAATTGCAAAAATGTGCTTCACTTAGCAACTTTATGGATTTAGGGGATATCACATCTTGATATGGCTTGGATGATGTGGAATTGCTTTGAAACCTTAACTTGAAGACTAAGTGAGTTGATTTGGAGGGACAACTCCTTTGTTCCTTGGATGTCTTTGCCGGTTGAGGGTTTAATAACCCAAGTTGTGGCTTAAAACAACATCCCAATGATTTGTGGAGGTACTCTAACCTAAGGCATAACCATGGTACTATGGGAAGGTGTTAGACTATGTCTTTACATGATTTATGGAGCTATTTGAAAGGTGATGTCCATCCAATATCAAATCATATTCAAATTAGAGGAACATTGGAGCCTTAGAGGTAAATGTTAGGGTTCTTCTCCACTCTGTGAGCAACATCAAATTAAATCATGCACAAATCAAGGTGGACGTTAGACCACGATTAGAGGCTTGGACCACTAGTTTATTGAATATGTTTCAACTTGTGGTATTTACATCATGTTTTGAGGATGGATTTACACCTTCATGGGAGATGTCAAGGACCTGTTGCTTGGGAGAATTACCTCAACATGTTTCATGGTTTGGTTCATTCTTCTTCAAATAAAATAAACTACTTGCATCCACATTTAAAGGGCCTTTGGAGGCTAATGAGGAAACTTGGAGCATTTCTTCTCTTGGTTGGGAGTATTGACCCCCCTTTTATGATGCATTTACTCATCTATTTGTTGTACATGTGGCTTGATCACTTCATTTTCTTGATTTTTATGTTTACTTGATATTTAGAGTTAGATATAGTTTTCTTAGGGAAAATATAAACACTTAAATCAAATTATTAGATCTTGCTCTTTCAAGAGGAGAGCTTCCTCATTTGTACTTATGGTTGGATTGTGAGAGCACTCCTTTCCTTAGAGCTTAATTAAAATATCTTTGTTGAAGCTTTTTTTGTGTTAAGGGCTTATCTATGTGGTCACTGTGTTTGACTTAGAACCTTTTCTTTCTTGGTTATTTCTTCTACAATGTTAAAGACATTATTGTGATCACTCAGTACTACCATAAGGCTACTAAGATCTATCCATTTGACAAGCAACTTTGTCACTTGGAAGGAGGATGCGAGAGGTTGTTTTCACACACTCTCCGTTGTTGGTTTGAGCCAAGTTTTAATCCTCCTTGCTAGGCCATACTAGAGTTTCTTAGTAAATGTTTTGATTCTATTTCTTTCCTTTTTTTAGCCGTGGTGAATTGGTAGCTCATTCAAGTAATTTGGACAAGGCCCAGGATCAAACCTTTCGATTGCCACTATAACACCAAGAGCATATCCAACAATGTACAAGTCAGATATACCAATAACTTATGACTTAGGAAGAGTTGAGACATCTCGACCCCACCAAAGTGGACTCTATCCTAGGGGTGCCTACTCTTTGAGCCTTATCACAATGGGTCAACATATCTCTGTACAGGAATTGAAATTGGGTGGAGAGTATAACAAATTATTTTCCCAACCACTTGGGATAAACCCATGAGGCAAGGGTTTTGATTCTATTTCATGCCATAGTCGATCTTGTGGTCGAAGTCATTCCCCTTGGAGGGATCTCTTCTAGTGGGGCTATGATATCATGATTTTCCTTGATTAGCGTTGAGAAATCACTAAGGCAACCAATTAGAGTTGATTTCTCTTACTTGATGATTGTTTGTGAATGTATATTAGCTTCTTATTACTTTTATTATGTTCTCTTCATCAAGCAATTACCAAAACATAAGATCACAAGAAGACAATGAACACAAGATATAGGCTCCAAGCCAAGGCAAAACCCCACAAGTGGGAAAACCCAGTCAACTCTTTTCTTCTTATAGAAATTTAGAATAAGATCAAAGTGAGAAATCCAAGTCCCAAAATCCAAGACCAAGACCTTCCACAAGACCCAAGTCAGCGCTCCTTCAAACCTTCCTCAATCAAGTCAACTCCAACCAAGTCAATGATAGTCAAACCTCTTAAAAACTGGTCAAATTTGAAATTTCGGACTTGTAGTGACTTCTGAAATTTTCGGCCCTTGCATCATCTTTAGAAATTCACACATGTCAGAGAATTAGGGTAGGAAAACAACCTGTTGACCTTTGCTCTCTCTCTCTTGACTTCATTTGAACTTCGTTCTACTTTCTTGACTTCTTCGCTAGTATTTCTCTCTTTTTGGCACAAAAATTGAACTTGCTTGTGATCCAAATGAGGACGAGATGCACTGTATTTATACACATCCAGGAGGTCGAATGGGTCCCTTTCAGGGCTGACTGGTCCATGCAGGGCCGACTTGGTCTTGTGGGGACAAAATTGACCATTTTGACTTAAATAAAATTCTTTTTTCCACTTTCTTTCAAAAGTCAAAATGGGACTTGACTCCAGTACAATAGTTTGACTTATGACAAATATTCTTTTGACTCAATAAACCCTAGAAGCATGAAGAACATGCTTGACCTAAATAACTATTTGACTTGAGCATGAAACATATGCATGAAAAATAAAATTTATTTTTCTTCTTTTTCTTTTACAAGAAATATATAATGACACAAATACAATGATAATCTTGAAGACCGAACTTAGTTACATTTTCCAACAATTAGATGAGGGGTTGATTTAGCTATCGAGTTCTAGCTTCTTGCTCTAATCCACCAACACTAGATAACCAACTAAAGAGGGGTTTCTTCTTGATCTCATCTTGCCACTTGATTCCTCTTGACCCCATAGCCCTAGAAGGATATTGGCATAGATATTCATATGCATCCATGGCCCTTTTTCCCCTTCTTTACAAAAAACCTTAAAAATTCTTGAAAAAAAATGTTTCACTAAAACTACCATTGACATCACTTTTTTCTCTTTTGACCAAGCCTTAGTGTTTCTAGCAAGGAATACCCCCTTTAGTCGAAGGAGAGTCAGCCTCAAGTGAGAGGGCAAGTGGTTGAGGTGACTGTTGGCAAACTTCCTAAATGGTTCCTGTTAGATTGTGCATTGTGGATTGGGGCTTCATCACACACATATAATGGGGGTGGTAATAGGACTAAAGTCAATTTCATTTAAAACCCATGAAGCATTTGCAAATAGATTGAAATTGAACCCAATAGACAAATAGTATAAATCTCTTTATTTTTCCAACCAGTGAAAATGAGTTGGAGCAAGCTCTTTTATAAGAGAAGAGGTGCTTCAAAACCATCATTTGATACAATGTGCTTTACAATACCATGTGCTTGTGTAATGAATAAAATATATATAATAATAATATAAATAATAATAATAATGATTAATGATTAATTAAGTAATAATTAGTATTGAAGATGCATGTCTCTATGGACATGATCATTCATGAAGGGGCACCTGCCTAGCTATATAAGTGGGTCCTCATTTGTAACAATCATCATCTCATATCATTTCTTTTATATACTATTCAATATACATTACTTGTTCTACTATGGATGTTTACATCTTCCAAGTGTTTTGAAGATTATTCTGTTGCATATACGAACTTTGTTTGTCACATTAGTATTAGAGCATTCTTCTAAGTATACGAGCTTTGTTCATTACATTGGTATTAGAGTGTGAACGAACTTTGTTTGTTACATTGGTATCAGAGCATTCCTTTGAGTATACGAACTTTGTTCGTTACAATTTGTTACAAGTGGTATTTTAACAAACTCCTAACTTCCTCTTTGATTTGGTCAAACTAGTGGAGTGTTCCAATTTTGCAGTCAAGATCAACACGTGTGGATGTCAAGTGGTCAAACACACATGATAATTTTCACACGTCAATTCTTGCAACAGTGTAACTTGGTCAATTTTACTTGGTTTTGTATTATGAGCCCATTTCAAAAATCTTTCAGCCAATTTGCATCTAATGGCATTGATCTAGTGAAATTCTAGGTACTTTGTCAAAAGATTACTACCTCTGAAGCTGGTCATCCTCAAAATTGTGCTCTAACCACCTATAGCCACATACACGTGTAAGAACATTCTTCCAAGTGGCTCTTGTGTGCTCCATATATTGACAAGTATGTGATTTGTTGATGTGGGCACCCTAGGATGATGTGGCATCCATGCTGTCATGGATCCCAAGATAATGTGCACGGATTTTGAGGTACAAGTTATAGATTCCAATGTGTAGTAGTCCAGCCTATCATGATGAATCAAACTCCAAACAAGATGTAAGGCACTAAGACATAGATACTCCGTGTTAGCAAAAATAAAATAAGCTAATCTTACCAACCTGATTAAGGAAACCATTGTGGTAAAACTTTGCCCCCATTACATGTGTCTTCAGTGTAGGACATAAGGTATTTCCAAAGTTTCTTGGTGAGGGATAGGTAAAGATGATATAATATATGGAAGGGAGTTTAGGGAAAATCTATGAAACAACCTTCAAAGTCATGGTGTACAAGGTCTATCTCGTCCATATCGCCCTTTTTTGGGTAGGAATATTTTTTAATATATTGCAAAAATTTGAGAGGGGGATTTTTAATTCAACATTTTGCTACTTCAACACCTTCTCTTCCACTTTTGTATTATATCTCATTAATTTTCTAGTTCTTTTTCCTTTGAATGGGCATTCAACTTTATGACTTTAAGGGTGGGCCTTTTATTGAACTAGTGCACATTTCTCTTTCATTTTCTTTTCTCTTTACCTCTTAGATTATTACTTTGGCTTGATTTGACTAAGATTTGCATGATTTTTTCCCTTTCTTCATTGAGACCTTTTATGGTCACATTTAACAAGCTACTCATAAGTTGGGAAATGCACATATATGTGGATGAGATGGAGATGTAAGGGGAATTGCAAAAAGTGCTAAGTATGGAGGTAATATGATTACACTACGTACCTTGAACCCTAGTATTACCTAGTGCCTAGGCCAAGACACATCTATTTGAGAACAATTATGCTCCCTTGTGGTTAGACAAAACATGAAGGTAAGATTTTTACTTAATCATAAATAATAAAGGTTCATATCTATGCCACAAAACATTTACAAAAATGTCAGAATCATCAACACCATTTCAAGTGTAACACCCAACAACCACCCATTGGGGTGCATTAGTTTCTCTGCACCTATTGACTCCAAAATTTCTCTTTAACTTTAGATCAAATACCTTTGATACCATGAAATACATTGCGTAATAGGGTTGCAATACCAACCAAAATATTAATTATTTGATGTGTAATGTAGTTTGGTTACCATACTAGTCTTGAATCTGTCGTTAAGGTACCCATGGTACCTTATTTAATCTCTATTATACATGCATGATGCATTCTATCATGCAATGCAACATATACTCAACCATAATGGCATAATTAAATATTCTGACACATAAATGAGAAACAGTAACATATGAAATAACACTGCAAAAGCATATAACACATAATAAGAGTTGCTTATCTTTTAAACGTAACACCAACTAACAAGAGATCTCAGAGGATCCTCCTGATCATAGACCACACACTTCATAATCTCTCAATAGTGGGTCACCCCTGAGCTAGGGCTATGACTCCACTAGGGAAAAAAAGACTTCCTAGAGCGACCTAATGTCCACAAATCACACTAATAAGATAACAGGCCAAGGTACCAAAATCCAGTAACCTCCAACCTACAGTCTCTCATCCCCCATCAGCTTGCACAACCCAAAGTATTGCACCCCCTTCTCCGCACCCATAGTCCCTCAAGCTATTCCAGTACTCTTCTAGGGCTCCAAGACTGGTTGGTCTGGGGGTCTCAAAGCCCCCTGGTTGCAGGAGTTTCAAGTACTCTCAAGAGTCTCTAGGTACCGTCCAAGCCTCACTCCAAGGAAACCTATTGCCACACTTCTCTCTCTAGAGCTCAAGCTTAACCCAAGGCAACCCAAGGAGAAGTGCACACCCAGATCTAACTAGGATTAGCATCAGTCTCTAGTTTTTTTCCTGAGCATGTACCCTAGTCACAATGGTAAAATTGAATGTGAATAATGGAAGGATTGGGAATTACACTAAATTCCATACTTTTATATGCATGTACCGTTTTGGACAAGTGGCACTTCAAGGGACCCCTTTTCCCACTTTAGGATAAACATGTGCGCTTTTGAATTTAATCTCATTTTAATAATCATTTATCCCCCTAGGCTTAAGCCCCTCATCACTTAGCCCTTAGCTTCCCTTTCCAACTTCTGGAGTCCTAGCCCACCATTTCTCTTGTCTGACTTGGTTTGCAGCAACAGTGTATTATTACTAATGTTAGTGTGAATCCATATTTACATAGCTAGGCTCATTGGCCTTTTATCACATAGCTCACTGTCCTAAAATCACAAGGCAATCTAGCCTCAAAACATATAAACATAGGCCTATTGGCCCCCAAAATACCTAAAAATACATGGGCACACAGACCCAACACATCTTGGCTCACTTGCCTAAACATAATATGCCCAATATACATGGGGGTCATCTTGGAGGTGTTGCACTAATCTAGGAAGCAGCACATGTGATCATAATAACTTGGAAGAAATCAACATGGAGTAATATATGCTAGCACATATGAGATAACGTGTCTAGGGAGTAGGCACTGTAATACCACTGCAGAAAGAATTTGAAGCACAAGTGTATGATGGAATGTGAAAGAGGAAGAGGCCTGGATTTGAGAAACTGGAACATGAACCACATATAAGCAGCAACATTACACTGAACACAATGTGTCTGTATGGTAGTTACCCTAAAGGGGAAATACTCACATTTCTACATTTTGCATTTGATGGAACTTTTATTGTTGAGAAGTAAAGAGTCACCCCATATTTTATCAAAATAGAAGGGATGTTTTCATATCATCTTGTAAACATCTGCTCAGTTTCCATTACAAATTTGAAATGTATGTTACTTGTTTCATAAGAATGAGTTTGACACTTCTATATTTTGTTATATGTTTAAGAAGTTTTATTTACTGCAGATCGGAATGCAATTGTCGAGGGTTCTTAGACATAGGTTTTCCTAGGCATATGATGTATCTTGGAAAGCTGAATGATATGTCAGCTGTTGACTTGATGATGTGTATTAAATAACATTGACATATTTTCGTCCATGGTGTTATGTGGCACATTTTTTATGAAAATGCTTCCTTTTCCAATATCTTGTGTTTTGCATTTTAGATTTAAAATGTGGCACATATGTTGAATATGTTTTTGATAACATGGACATATGTCGGCACCATGTTGTGGTGTGGTTCAACTGATCATGACAATGGTTCTTTCACGACATCTTGAGTTTTACATCTGCAAATTTAAAGTAAATCACCTGGCCCATTTTATGTTAGAAGGGGAAAGATAATGGCATGTATATAGGGTCCAGGATTCTGTGGTAAAGTAAGTTAGTCTTTGCTTAAAATTGAACTCATTTAACCGGCTCATTTTGAAGGAGGGTGATGAACATATTTTAGTTGCAAGAGGGAAGACTGCTTCATATTACTCTTCTTTTGGATAGGAGATGCATCATACTTTTAAACTTAACCTTGACTTAATGATATTTCCTATAAACCTTATCCAGGATGGGTCTATGGATTCAAACTTTCAGAATTTCCAGTGTCAATATCTCTGCATTGCTAGTAGTCCAAGATATCATTTTTAAAGTTTTGAGAGGGTAGTTCTTGTTGTAAATGCGTTTATGGATTAATACAGTGGAGGCACAAGAGTTTTATGTGAAAGGCATACTTTCCAACTTGAATTTGTACTTATAGTCATCTATTTCATTCCCAACCCAGTTTTAATTTCACCTTATCACTCCATTCAGTTAAATGCCCTCTCCCATAAACATGCATTCAACATATAGAATTTTGGAAATGAAATTTTTAGATTAAAACACATGGCACTGTCAACACATGCTGAAAATAAATATGGATATAAATAGACCAGCAACACACATAAAAAATACACAGATTTTTGGTCAACTTAGACCTAGGGAAAACTCCTTCAATCTTCTTTGGGGAAAACCTGTTAGAGAGCTCTTCAAATTTATTTATCTTTCAAGTTCAGGAAAAAGACATTTGCAGACAAAACAAAACAACAAAATACAACTTATCTGTTTAGCCCAAAACTCCTTGAAAATCGTGCCCACTTTGCCTCGATTTTCGTGCCCACTTGAAGCTGAAAGTATGTACTATACGGATTCCATACGGACTGTACGGATTTTCGTACCGATGTACAAATTGTATGATTTTTTTTTAACTTCTCTCGAATGGTGCGCAGCTCACAACATTAAATGTTGTTTGTATTGTACCTTTTGCTGTCCTCTATGCCTCGATTTTTGTGCCCATCTTTGCCCAGAAATCACTCCTTCAGCTTGCTGCAACAAATTTCTCCTTAAGAACTTTTCTCCAGCTCTCACCCTCCTTTCTCCAATTTGCTCATGAAGAATGAATGCAGTCTCTCTTTTCTTTTTCCCCTTTTGTTTCTCTATATGACTTTTGGGCAACCCTAAGATCTAATGGCTCAGATTCATTTAGATCAAGGGATGAGAATAAATGTGCATTTAATTCTCACTTTCTATTTTTTTAACTCACCCATTAAATAAAGTATCCACATTGTACTTTATGTCTAAAGTCATTTTTCACTTTATAATTTAGCATTGACTTCACCACTTATAAAGTCACTTTCACTTTATAAAGTCACACTTAGGAAAAGAATTATTTTGAGCACTTTTCCCTAGGTAGAGACTAACCCATGGGAAACCACTTGTTCAAGGTACTTTAAAAATCAACACTCCCTCTTACCGAGGAAAGTGTTTCTCACCACAACCATCTTGTCCCTGAAATGGTCATGCTTGTCTCTTGACAAGGACTTCGTGTGAACATCGACTACCTGCCAATCTGTTGATATATACTCCAACTTCACTGCCCCCTTTTGAACATAGTCCTTGATGAAATGATATCTGATGTCAATGTGTTTTGACCTGTCATGAAACAATGGATTCTTCGTGAGTTTAATGCAACTCTGATTATGATAGTGAATAACTGTTGTTCTCAACTCCTGATCAAAGCCATACAACAACTTGCGAAGCCAAATGGCCTCACAACTAGCTTGGCTAGCAGCCATATACTCAACCTCAGAAGAGCTCAAAGCAACTGACTTTTGCTTTCGATTGAACCACGACACAACTGCCGAACACAATCTGAAGCAACACCCTAAAGTGATTTTCCAGTCAGAAGCACAACCTGCCCAATCTGCATTTGTGTAACCTGCCAACCTCACTTCATCTCCCCGCTTATAGTCGAGACCATAATCAACAGTCCCCTGTACGTAGCGAAGAATGTGCTTTGCAGCTTCCCAGTGCACCCTCCTGGGCTCAACCATGCACTGGCTAAGTTTGTTCACTGCAAAGCATATATCTGGCCTAGTGTTGACCAGATACATCAATGACCCAATAAGCTGCCTATATAATGTGGGATCCACCAAACTAGAATCTGAAGCATGAAGCTTCTTCCAGTTGGTGATCATAGGTGTAGACATGGGTCTACAGTCTGCCATGTGAAATTTGCTCAACACATCCACAACACACTGCCCCTACCCCAGAAAGATATGCCCCTCCTCCTGCCACACCTCAAGCCCCCAAAAGTAATGCATCAACCCAATGTCCTTCATTTCGAACTCCATAGCAAGATCCTCCTTACAACCACTAATCAGTCTCTTTGCCCCAGTGATGAACAAGTCATCATCATACAACACAAGAATGAGTGGATCATCCCCTACAACAATGTAGTATAGGTTCGGATTTGCATCATTCTTCGTGAAACCCATCTGTTGCAAGTAACTATCAATTCTCGAATACCAAGCTCTCGGAGCTTGCGTAAGTCCGTAGAGTGCTCGCCTCAATCGACATACATGGGCCTCCCACCCAAGTACCTCAAAGCCCTGTGGCTGCTCAACACACACCTCCTCCTCTATAACTCCATTAAGAAATGTGGTCTTCACATCCATCTGATGGACCTACCAACCCATTTCTGCAGCAATAGAAATAAGGGACGGGATAGAAGTGTACCGAGCTACGGGAGCGAAGGTCTCATCATAGTCAACTCCCTCTATTTGTGAGAATACTCTAGCCACAAACCTCACCTTGAACTTCTCAATGTTGCCATCCGCAACATGCTTGATCTTGTAGAGCCACCTGGAAGTCACAACTAATTTGCCCTCAGGCCTAGGCACCACTTACCAGACATTGTTGTTAATGATAGATGCATAGTCCTCCACCATAGCCTCTCTCCATATCTCCTGGCTGGTAGCCTCCTCATAGCTAGTAGGCTCAGAGTCAACAATGTTGGTAGCCTGGCTACATAATTGCAAAACCGCTCAGGTGGCACACTCTCCCTGTTCACCCTCTTTGGAGGACCAACAGACTCCGCTTCCTTAAGGTGTCTTGAAGCCACTTGGGCCTCCTCTTCCTTGAAGAAGCTTCCCCATAGGGAACCTCATGCTTTGCCCCCAGTTTGGTGAACTTGAAGGTTTGCCAACTAACCTTGGTGTGCCTGTACCAACACCTGTCCTCGAAGAACCTGTATTGGCACTTGTGCCTATGTCAGCTGAAGTGCCATGTGAACTCTGTACCAGTGGAGTCCCTAAAGAAGTGCTCGGTGAACTCGCCACTAGTGCCCCGGATGTCGCTGACCTCCCTGCTGAGGAGAAGTCTGTGACTCTCTCACATCATACTCCCGTGATCTTCGATAGGCCCTCTCCTCCTCGAACTTCACATCCCTCCTAATCACCACTCATTGTTTAGAAGGAATGAAGATCCGATAGGCCTTCGAAGTCTCGCTGTAACCCATAAAGAAACCCTTCTTTGCCATGGGTTCTAGCTTCGTCCTCTGTTCCTTGGGGATATAAGAATATGTGAGACATCCAAAGATACGAAGATGTCCCACATGAGGCTTCTCTCCAGTGAAAGCCTCTTCCGGAGCCATATTCCCCAATACTCTGTGAAGACTCCTGTTTTGAAGATAAACAATAATATTGTAGGCCTCAACCCACAAAATCAAAGGCAACCTCTGATCATGAATTATCGATCTAGCAGCCCCAACCATAGCTTTGTTCTTCCTTTCAGACACCCCATTCTGTTGGGGGTTGTAAGGAACCGTGAACTCTCTCCTAATGCCCTCTTGTGCATAGAAGTCAGAGAACTCGCCATCAGTGTACTCACCACCATTGTCTGACCTCAAGACCCGAATCTTCCTACCTGTCTGCTTTTCCACAAGAGCTTTGAACTCTTTAAAGCGACTGAAGACCTCACCCTTGGTCTTCAGGAAATATATCCAAGTCCTCCTAGAGTAGTCATCAATGAATATAACATAATACTCATAACCACCCAAAGACACATGAGACATACAACCACTAACATCAGTATGAATCAAGTCTAGTATACCTATAGATCTGTTGTCGCTCGCTGGGAATGGTAACTTGGTGTACTTTCCCAAAGCACACCCTCTGCAGACCTCATAATGCTCGACACTGAAATCAGGAACTCCAGTAGTGATCTCCCTCAGTACTCTCAAAGCTCCATGATGCATATGCGCCATCCTCCAGTGTCATAACTCGCACAAGTCTCTACTATTGGTGGTACTAGTGTGAGTGCTACTCACCAATGCTACTGCCGACTGACAACTAAACCTGTGTAGTTTCCTAGAGTGGACTCCAATCACTTTGGCCAAAGTGATGGAAGCTCCCCTTGGATGCATCAATACCCACCCTCCTCAGAAAGTGATGTCAAACCCCTTCTCCTCCATAGCAGAGACTGAACTCATTTTCTTCTTCATCCCCGGAACACGCAAAACATCCATGACCTTCAAAGGAGGCAAAGAGTCCCTCTCAAAGGTCATAGTTCCCACACCAACAACTCTCATAGTGCAGTCATCTCCTAGTACAATCTCAATATCAAGTGCCCTCTCTGCAAGCTCTGAAAAGAACTCGTGCACTTGTCATATGTCAGGAAGCCCTGTTGTCTATGTACCACACATCGGATGATGTACTCCTTCTAGATGTAGAAGTAATAATGCAAAGTCCTGGTCAAACTGTGAAGCAAACTACTCCACCTTTGCTGAAGCTGCAATACCCTTATTCCCCTTGTTCTTCCTCTGAGGACACGTAGCAGCATAGTGTCCCATCTTTTGACACGCCCGACGTTTGACTTTGGACATATCCGTATCTTTCTTCTCCTTCTTCTCTTTTCCCTTAGCCCCATTTGATGAGGCCCTTTTCTTGGCCTTCCTTTTGTTCTTCCCCCTGGTTATCAAGGCTACATCCTCCTCATTTGCTATCTTCACCCCACCACTGCCAGTGTTTCGTATGTCATGCTGCACACAATCATCCCAGAATCTGTCCCAATTGGGAAGATTCTCTCTAGAGGTAACAACATCTCCAAAGACCTCCCAAGGCTTAGGAAGTTCCGCTACAACTATCCTGACTAACTCTGTGGGTGCAACTGCCTCACCAATAGAAGTCAAATCATCACTTACCTGTTTGACCCTGCCAAGATAATGAACTACACTTTCAGCCTTTGTCATCCTAATGTTCTTCAATTGTTCTTTGAGTACTATCTTCTTGCTCTCATTGGTACTCTAATAGAGAGAGGTTAGAGCTGTCCACATCTGATCTGCATATGTGTTTCCTTTCACCTGAGGAACCACATGATCTTTCAGACTGTCCATCAAAATCCTTTTTGCTTTTGCATCATTTTTTGTGAATTCAGCAAGTCCATCTGCAGCAGTAGGAGGTACAACCACTTGCCGCACTATGTCCCAAACTATTGCCTCTTCAAACACTGTCTGAATTCTGTCATTCCGAACAACATAGTTGGATATCCTATCCAGTCTGTCCTCTATCCTTAAGAACATGGCCATGTCTGCTGTCCAAAATTTACAAACCAAGAAAATGGAGAAATGAACTTTCCATCACACCTTACTGTGCCAAAAGTTCAGTCTGTGTGAAATTTCACCTTGATGTCCCAAAATATCATTTTGCTGTCCAAAAATTCAGTTTTTTGTCCAAACCACTATTTTCTGTCCCAAACTACTGTCTGCTGTTCAAACTGCAATTTTCTGCCTGTAGCTCTGATACCATGTTGAAATTTGATGACTAAAATGTTTCTTGCAATCCCAACTCAGTTTTAATTTCACCTTATCACTCCCATTAAGTTAAATGCCCTTTCCCATAAACATACATTCAACATATAGAATTCTGGAAATGAAATTTTCAGATTAAAACACATGGGACTGTCAACACATGATGAAAATAAATATGGACATAAACAGACTGACAACACACATAAAAAATACACATAGGTTTTTGGTCAACTTAGACCCAGAGAAAACCCCTTCAGTTTTCTCCGGGGAAAACCTGTTAGAGAGCTCTTCAAATTTATTTATCTTTCAAGTTCAGGAAAAATACATTTGCAAACAAAACAAAACAACAAAATACAACTTATATCTTCAGCCCACAACTCCTTGAAAACCATGTCCACTTTTCTTCGATTTCGTGCCCACTTGAAGCTGAAAATATGTACTCTATGGATACCACTGTATGGACTATACTGTACGGATTCCGTACAGACTATACAATTTTTTTTCAAAAACTTCTCTCGAACGGCATGCAGCTCATAGCATTAAATGTTGTTCGTACTGTACCTTATGCTGTACTCTATGCCTTGATTTCCTTGCCCATCTTTGCCCAGAAATCACTCCTTCATCTTGCTGCAACAAATTTCTCCTTCAGAACTTTTCTCCAGCTCTCAGCCTCTTTTCTCCAATCTGCTCATGAAGAATGAATGCAGTCTCTCTTTTCTTTTTCCCCTTTTGTTTCCCTAAATGACTTTTGGGCAACCCTAAGATCTAATGGCTCATATCCATTTAGATCAAGGGATGATATTAAATGTGCATTTAATTCTCACTTTCTATTTTTTAACTCACCCATTAAATAAAGTACCCACATTGTACTTTATGTCTAAAGTCATTTTTCACTTTATAATTTAACATTGACTTCACCACTTATAAAGTCACTTTCACTTTATAAAGTCACACTTACGAAAATAATTATTTCGGACACTTTTCCCTAGGTAGAGACTAACCCATGGGAAACCACTTGTCCAAGGTACTTTAAAAATCAACAGTTTTTGAATGTGGCCTTGATCTGAAATCAAAACAATATTTCCTGTATTCCTTACAACGAAAACATCTGTAGATTCATCCCTGTGGAAATTGCATTGTTAATGTCTATGCATTGCATGTACTTTTAAGATATTGTTTTTTAAGTTTTCAGGGCTTAATTCTCGTTGTTTCATGTTGTATTTTTTTTGAAGAATCCCTTAATGAATAAATAGAGCAGAGGCTTAAGAGTATTTGTATACTCTTGTTGTTTCACATTGTCTTTTTTTCGAAGATTCTCTTAATGAATAAATAGAGCAGAGGCTTAAGAGTATTAGTAAGAGTATACATCCAAACTCAATTTTGTAAGAGTATTTGTACTCAAAATCTTTAACTGTTCTTGCAGTTCCATGGTTCCTGGCTCAAGGAATCCAATATGGGGAGAAGAATTTGATTTTTATGTTGAAGAGCTTCCTGTGCAGGTACCCTTCTTTGGCCACAAAATTGAATTGATTGAATATACTCAATGTGCATGCATTGCTCATGCCTGGAAGACTTGTTAAAGTTTGTGTTCATTCATGTCGGATTTTTATGCAATCATATTGCATCGGATGTGTTTAAAAATATCTCAAGGATGATGATAAGGATTGTGTTCATATATAAAATCTCTGTCTAAACTCACCTGTCATAAAACAATAATGAGTGTGTCCATACATAAAATCTGTCTTAACTTGAATACCATGAAATAATAATGAGTGTTTGACTTGAGTTTGGGGACATTGAATTATCTGAGAGGCTGAGAGCAACCTTGAGAATAATCATTGAATGCCAGATATCTGACAGGTTTCATGTGTAACGTGTTGCAGCATAAATATCTTATACCTATGTATTTCTTTAAACAATTCCATCGTTAAGTCATGTTTATTACTTGATGATATATTTGATGTGTTCACAAACATTATAGAGAGCTCATTATCAATGTACTTACTATGTCAAATTTCTTTACATAGATGTAGGAGATAAACTTGAAAGTCAAAAAATGAAGTTGTGCATAATCAAAGACCATGTTGAATACTTTAACCATAATTATCCAGTTTATGTAAAGCAGCTATGTTGTTGTAGGGAGTTATAAAATTTGCAAAGCTTTTGGCCTAAGAATTGCATAGGAAGATGATGCATTGTTTTTGCATCATATTTTACAACTCAATTTTTTTTGGCACATTTCCCCAAAGGAAGCAGAGAAAGTGGGAGACAATTGCCTTGGAAGATTTCTCAGGGGATGATCAACAATACCAAGCCTTATGATTTGTGTACAGGTAGAGCAAGGTTAGAAGACACAAATAGATTTCTATAGTGAAACCAATGTACTAAGTATCTTCATTACTAATATTGCACTATATCATGCAATTTTGGAAGATTCATTATCATCACCACGAAAAATCATGATATCTTTTTATCTGCGGTATTATTCCAATATTTTTTCATGTTATTGTGAGTTGAAGAATATCACCTTGCCTGTGCCAATTATTCTTTATAGCCTAAATTTTGTCCTTTTTGCCCTGATTTTAGAATATAGATATTGAGGATTGAGAGCCGAGGAGTGTCACCAATTTCCATTGGGCTAACAAAGGGAAATCCAAAGTTTACATTGCCATTAGTTGAGCTATTGAGGAGTGGCAATTGACTGAAATCTACCTTTTCCATATTCCCGAGTATGTGTAAAATTTTATACTTTGTTTTCAAGATTTAGTACAGGGTTTGCAGTCTCCATGAGATATTTCTCTTCTTGCTATTTTTGATGGGAGATTTAACGCTTATATGTTTGATTTTTTATTGCATCTTTCTTTTATGTTGATTTCCATTTTTTTGGGGACATAGGTTTAATCGTTGCGATATAAGAATGCCGAAGGCATTGGACCCTCTATGGGAGTATGGTGACCCAGTTGATCCTCATAATTGGTAAAGGGTGAGGTGCAGCTTATGTGTAAAGCAAATATCTGGTGGAATCAACTGCTTGAAATACCATCTTGCCGAAATTATAGGTAAGGAAGAGGAAATTTGCATTGCATCTACTACAAAAATTATCCATATTGCCACTTAGTCACTTTTCTATATTGGTAAGAAGTGTTACCAATTAAATCCTCATCCGAGGTGCTCAAATTCCTCACTCAAAAGGTAAGGACCTAAGGGCAACTTGGAGAGGTTATCCAATGTGACTTCAATGATCCACTCCAATCTTTAGGTTGGGTATTCTCCCACTGAAGGGGCGAATCCGTAAAGTAGTCTAAGTCTAGCAAAAGGTTAGGAATGAAATGGTTACTAAGACTTATGTTAGATCTGATTTTTCTATGAAGAGATTTATCATTTAGTAAGAAATTTCATATTTATATAAAAAAGATAAGTGTATAAAATGGTGCATTTAAGGTTATTTTCTTAAACTTATGAAATTTGGATCGTAATATTTCCATGTAATTCCTAGATTTATAAAATAGAAAATTAAAGGGTAAATTTTGAAGATTTTTAAGTGGTTGGAAAACAAGATTGGTGCTTAAATGACATTGGCCCTATGGGGTCTGTTGCAGAGCCACCCTGTCATGGGTGTAGTTTTCTACTTTCATGAGCTCTTTTTCTCATATCCTTCAAACTTAGGCTTGTTCTTCTAGTTATCCTTCAGATATATGATGATCTTTTCTCACAACACTCCTCATTAGTTTTTTTAGATAACTTAGCCATGATATATTAGCTCCTTTCTCAGATGACACATGCACTTGTAGATAGTACACTATGCCTTCATGCACATGGTTGTGGCACTTTGGTTTAGTTTGCTCACTTCAATTATTGTGCTATGCTTTCGTGTATGGGTTTAATACTTAAACATGGTGTTATAGCTTCTCGTCTAGTTGTCAATGTGGTAAACACTAAGTGTGATCTAATCATTAGGGGAATTTTGAGGTCTAAAATGGGCCTCCTAAGGAAATTAAAAAATAATAGTGGAAATAATAAAATAAGATTAGATTACATCATCAAATTTTAGAGGGAAAAAAGAAAAAACTAATTATTCAACTCGTATTTTCAACTTATCTCCCTATAGGTTTACTCAAATTTCGAGCGGAAACACTCGTTGGATGCAAAATTTGATTCCACATCCAAGGAGTACCCATGTTGCATACTTTCGATGGACCCTACTACACGAAAAATGAGAAATACATGTAAAACGTGATTGCAATCATGTTTTTTCATGTATTTCTCATTTTTCGTGTAGCAGGGTGCATCAAAATTATGCAACATGGGTACTCCTTGGATGCGGAATTGAATTTTGCATCCAACAAGTACTCGTGCTAGAAATTTGAGTAAAACCTTAGGGAGGTAAGTTGAAAATAAGAGTTGAAAAAAATAGTTTTATTATTTTATTATTTTTAATCTCTTTACTTTTTTTACTCCAAAAATGGTGGATCATCCCCAATGGTTGACATAAAAATCTTGAATCTTACTGGTTTTTATAAAGTTTATTTTGGTTGTACATTTTTTTTAGGAGGCCCATTTTAGACCTCAAAATTCCCCTAATGAACACCTCAAAACACTAACAATTTTGTTATTTTCCTCCTTGTACCATGGGCACATTATTTTCCTTTGGATATGTGTCTCCATGTCTTAGGTCAAGTTGTACTACTAGAGATCTAATTGATATAGCGTGTTTCATAACCCAATCCATACTTAACAGTTTACATCTTCTTGATTCACTTCCATTCCATTATAAAAAATCATCCCCGCTCTTGTTTGACTTGTCATATGTTAGTTAGCAAGGTCCAAAACAAAGCATTTGAAGGTTGCTTTCTATGGTAGCTTAATTCAAATAAAGCGGAAAAAGCTAGAAGTGAAGAACAAATAAAAAAATAAAAAAGCCAAAATATAATAATGCTAGTGCCATACCACCTTACCTAAGTCTTATTCTTAGTATTTTAGAATGCATACTAAAGAAAGGACCAAGAAATCAAAGGAAAAGGGAAAATATTAAAGGGGTAATAAAATAAAGTTTCAAGGTGGTAACTCTAAGCTAAACACTTCCTCTTAAAATTAATGATGACCCTTAGCTCTTGAAAGTTAGTTGAACAAGATAGAAAACCTTCCCATGATCAGACACGACTTTGATTGTTAATACATGAAGTCTCCCTTTCCCCTTTCATAAGTTATCCATCGTATTTACCTACTTCTAACTTAATGATCTAGGAAATACCTCTTGTCATAGGATTTGTCACATGTAATAATTGTTTAGGTTTCCCTCCCATGGTAAAGTTTAGGCATATCTTAAAATTAAACTAATGTTATAATGTTGCTGGAGGAAATCACTTGTCTGTACTACCTAATGATTTGTGTAATTGGGCTTGACTCAGCATTATGAGTGGGTGCTTTGCGTTTGTATCCTTCTACATCTGTGTAAGGGTGGTATGATGGCATTCATGCCTTGGGATTTGTGTACTATGCATCGAGATATTTGTATATGTTTTGAAAATTGTGACATCACACTAAGATCCATGATACTGTCTTGGGACATCCTTACTTGCACACACACATATATGGGGATTTGTGTTATTTTTCTTGGCATTTGTGACATTGCGTTGGGATATGTGTCACTACTTTGGGATCCATGATAGTTCATTGAACAGTGACATGGACTTGACATCATCGTCATGTGCCACCTATATCATTCTTGGAGGGAGCACTCGCTTTTATGGACATATCTTTTCACATGCGTGGTTTATTGAGCCCTGTTGACCATACATGTGAGGTTGTTGAAGTTAAATATTAGGTTGTTGCAGGTGGTAATGAGTTAATTGAGTTGGCTATTGCTTTTTTGGACCACTCACATGATGGGGCACCTCATTCCTAGTGCCACATGTGCCATTATTCCTCAACTTTTGATTCGTGGTTCCTAAGATGTGAAAATTCCTCAGCTTTTGATTCATCAACTTTAATTTTTAATGTTCTAATTTCTTCATCTTTGGCTAATAACAACTTCTGAAATTCATTCTCAATACCATTATTTTCTTGTTCTGATCTTTTATAACTATGTTTTGTAGCCTTGGACTTGAATTGTGCAAGTAATTTCTGATTGTGGTCTTTTAAGCAAGAAGTTTTCTCAGTTTTATGTGTGATAACTTCATTAAATTCTTTTGCATATTCGAGATTGAATTTTGACTTTTTTGAATCATTACCTTTGATATATCTTTCAAGTTTTTTGATGAAGGTACTATCAAATTTGACTTCACTCTAATGTCTTGAAGTGTCACCCACTTTTTCTTATTGAGAAAAGTCATTTTTTTCTATCTGATTAATATTAAGGAACCTAGTGTTCCAAATCATGGTAAGCCGAAAAAAATGTTGATCTCTTCTTTATACATAGTTGTAACACTGAATTGAGATATACATTCATTATCATCAATTGTCACTTGCAAGTCCTTGATTTCATATTGTTTCTTGCAAAAAATATTTTTCTTTTCTCCTATATCTGGCTTTGGAATTGAGAATTGATTTGCCAAATTAATGTCAATGTAAATTTCTTTGTTGTTCGTGTTGACAGTGATATTAATTTCTTTCTATTGAATACTCCTGTTTAGAGTAAATGATTTTCAACATGATTAAAGCGAACAATCTTTCTGAGAAAATGTTACTTCATTTTCAAATTATTCTTATTTTTCCTTGTAACTTTATATGTAAAAGCTTCCTTGATATTCCTTCAATTACTAGGTTTTATGTGTAATATTACTCCATGTATCTTTTGATATTATTATTATTAAAATAGTTCTTAATATATAATTTTGGAATTTTGATAAAAATAAAACTTGGTAATTTCTCTTACTAAACTAAACTTAGAATGGTGAATTAATAAGCTTTGAATAACCCTCTTTCTAATGTTTGAAATGAAAAATTAAGAATTACCTTTATAACTCCTCGTTGATAGTAATTCCCTAGACAACTTGTTTTTAATTGATATCCTTATTAAACCTTAAAGAGTGTGCCAATTTATTTTTCCACGAGTAATTACATTCATAGAGTCGCGTTGGGTAGCTCACTAACATTAAAAGCCTCACAACCCCATGATTCTATCAACTACCATAGTCACGACTAGACTTTTTCTCCTACTTTGATGTATGGCAGACTACTAGTCAATATTGATTCATTTCTTTTTTTGGATATCATAGTTACTTCTATTTATGATAGGTTGAGAACTATGATTATCTTACAGTTACAAGTTAGGTCACTTGGTTCGAGTACGTGTTTGAATATGACAACCTTGAAATTCAAAAAAAAATTTCAATTAAAAATTACACGACAAAGTTCGACTTCAAGTTTGACAAGTTATATATATATATATATATATATATATATATTTTTAACATTCATAATATAATAAAAAATTAAATAATATTAATATTAACTATCTATTATAATTCAAATTATCAACATTTATAACTTAAATGTATAAATATCTTAAAATTAGTATATTATTACATATAACTATAGTGATGAATAAATAAATTATATAAATTTAAATTGTGATTATACAAAACCTTATTATTAGTAAATGACTATTTTTAGATAAATATATTAAAATTTATATTTTATTATGATAAATAAATAAGTTATATTAATTTAAACTATGATTATTACAAACTTTTTAATTATGTAAATAATTCTTTTTACATATATCTACGACTTGGATTTTATCTACACAGAATGGAGGCTTCAAGAATCGACATCCAAATTCTTTAGATAAGGATTAGACCCTCATTGCATCTATTTGAATATAATTTCTAGGTTCTCTTTTGTGTTCAATTTGAACTTTACTGGCAAATTTAAATGAATAAATTCAATTTTATTATAGGTTCGGTGAATTTCGAATTTCAACGTTGAAATTCGCCAAACCCGGTGACTTAGGTTCCGAGTAAGCAGAGAGGGAAGATAATTAGTGTAGCGGACCATTTGCGTGGTAGCTTAATCTTCTTCCATGACCCTTTTTATTGTAGAACTCATCCAACTGGTAACTACATGATACGTTCTGTATTTTGATACAAGTATAATGCTAGTCAATTCAAGCCCCTTCACATTCAACACTGTCACAAGGAATTTCAAGGGTATTATCTAATAAGGGTTTCAACCCGTTCTTGATTATATAGCGGTAAAAAATTTTGCTTTCTTGAGAACCTCTATTTTAAATTCCATAGTGAATCTTTTTCCTTTGAGCTTTGACACAATTCTTTAAGGGGGTTCACTTGTTGATAAAAATGACTTTGCACCATTGACTGTGATGTTTGCATTTGCTTGATTTAGGAAGTAGTTTGAACTTCATGTCGAAAATTTACAACAAATTCTTGATAGATTGCTTGAATTTGCAATTGAATAAATTATATTAATTTAAAATTATAAACTATGATTATTAAAAAATTTTTAGTCAATTATTTAGCTGTAAAGACCATAAACTGAAATTCGGTAATAACCAGAACTAAATACAGTAAGAACCAAAATTGAACTGAAATACAGTAAGAGAATTTGGACACCTACCTGAACTGCTGCCTGCTCTGGTGTTGCTCTGGTGTTATTGATGGTGTTGTGGTTGCTTCTGATACCAATTACCGGGAAACCAATTCCACCCAGCCTAGACTGAGCAGAGCCTGGTTGCTCAATCCAGTAAGCTTCCCAACAGAAGCTCACTGTCCCTCGTGCCCAGAACCTCAGATGGATTAAAGCTCTTCCAATGGCAGACCTCTCTCACTGCTGAATTCCTCCTCTGGTTTCTAGCTCCGTTCTTTTTCCCCCCTTTTCGGTTCAGGCCTCCGGTTTTTAACCACGGGCTTGGCGGTGGCCGCCCTCCCGCATGCAACCACCACCTCCCTCCCTGTTGCCACGCTCCTGTCCACGTCTCTCAGACCAAAAGCTAATCCCTCAGTTCATTATGACTCATTCACTTTATTTACATGGTTTTGCCTTTAAATCCTATTACGTTTAATGTAATTGATTTTAGTATTCAAATTCTAAATTATAAAGTTTGATTTGTATTTTTAATATAAGGTTTGATTTACATATATATTTTAAATATGAAGTTTATTAATATTATTTTAAATATAAAGTTTATAACTTTATATTAATTAATTATTTTTATTATTTCTTAACTTTTATAAATGGGTCGTTACATACACTCCCCCTTCAGAAAACTTCGTCCCGAAGTTAGAGTTTTATCTTATCTGATTACTTATGATAGTAATTAGTACCCCCTTAGGTTTAAAATTTTATTTTAATATCAAGAGACTAAAACAAAATTAGAATTTTAGGTTTATGATTTTAATGGATATATCGTGCTCCATCTAGGTTCCCAAGCTATTCTAAAATCAACCTATCCTTCCTAATCTCTTCCGCTCCCATCCTATCCATCCTCTACTGGAGTATGCCATGGCGTCAGTTTTACTGACCCGACCATTCATAAACTCTAAGGTGATCGCATTGGTTATACCGACCTGATCCCTAGTAGGCATTCGACAGTCATCATCACACGTCTAGGGGAGCGTGACTCGCACAGTCCTCCCATGACTCCAGGGTTCGGAGGATAAACGGTGGGCAACACCTCCACCCCTCCCAATAGAACTTAGGGCTAACACCCTATCATAGAATCACTTGGAGCTTTAATTGTTCTGAGGTTCTGCCATCACGTGGTCATCCCGGTAACTGTCTATTACTTGCAATCGTACGCTTATCCATGCATCCGTAAAATGCGCATCAACATATTCAAAATAACTCACATATTATTCCCTTATTAATTCATTTATGATACTACAGTACAACATATTTTTCCATATTCCATGCATGTCTTTTGACTTTCATCTAGAATGTATTCACTTCCTGATTTCTATCCCATTGATCATATTGACATGTATAAATAAATCAGATCTATAATATCTTAATTTCTATCAGAAGTAAAATCATTCAACTGTCTTAACTTTACTTCGACAACTACAATTTAGTAAAATGAACCACATATATTGTTTTGGTATCCATGTACCTGCAGGAATTAACATATATTATGCCACAAAATTTCTCGTTTATCCATAATCATTCAAAATGTTTTTGAGTCTCTGATTGTAGTGAAGTAAATATATAGTAAACATAGTTTAAAGTTCTTCAAAATTGACATAGATTAGGGTATCTTTGGCATATGTCCTCTGTATCTTCCCAAGTTGCTGATCCAGGACTATACTTGTCCCATTGGACCTTAACTTGGTCCACCAGGCGGTTCCTCAGCTGCCGAACCCTACGTTCCAGTATACGTAATGGTTCGACCGTTACGACTCCCTCGTCCGATACCTGCAATTCCTTCCATTGAAGGTTATGAGATAGATCAGCTATATAATGCCTTAATACAAAAACATGAAATACATTATGAATTCTATGCAGGTGAGGTGGCAGGGCAAGATGATAGGCAACAGGTCCAACTCTTTCCATGACTTTAAATGGTCCAATAAATCAGGGTGACAACTTTGTCCCTTTTCCGAATCGAATAGTACTTTTATTTGGTGATGATGAGAGTACAATGGGGCCCTGAATATATACCTAAACAAAGTTCCCTTTCATAATAGTCATGTCCTTTGAGATACGTCACTTCATTATGATAATTATTATTATATTAAGAGTTATATATATATATATGTATATGTTCATAACACATAGAATCATTTCTTGTGGAAGAATGTGATATATATATATATATATATATATATATATATATATATATATATGTTAACAACACATAGAATCATTTCTTGTGGAAGAATGTGATATATATATATATATATATATATATATATATAACACATGTAACCATTTCTTGTGGAAGAATGTGATATATATATATATATATATATATATGTTCATAACACATATAATCATTTCCCGTGGAAGAATGCGATGATGTCTATTTGACAACATGTTTCAGATCTAAGCACTCTTGCACTTTGATCATTGTGAACCTAATGATGTTGATGGATAGATCCAAATCTGATAATCCAATAACTTGCAAACACAAGCATGCACTTGGTGGTTGTCATTTTTATTGCTCATGCATTAGCTAGAAATTAGATGAGAGCTAATGAAGGGAGTAGAGCTCAGGCAAGGTTTTTGTCCACGCATTTTATTATATCCTAGCCAATTTGCATTTTATCATTATGGCTCTGTTGTCGCATAAGTAGTACACCTAAATGTGGGAAAAGTTTTCAACCCCATAAGGTATAGTCTTTAAGGCGCAACGCTCAGAGAAGGCATTGTCACCTATTCCCAACTCTCTCCATTTAAGCTCTCTCCTAGGTGAGCTAAGGGGGTTGGTCCCTAAAGATGATTATGAAAGGAAAACTTGTTGAAGACAACAAGTCTAGGAGACAAAGGGCAAGGCAATTACCATTCAATATAACTTGAATTAAAGATTAATTAGCAAGTATGATTATTAATGAGCAATGTAGATATCAAAAGATAGATTCAATTAAATCAATGTGATGTCCAACAAGATCGAGTGTGAGAGACAAACACCTTATAAACAAAGCTCAAATAAAGATATAATACTTGCAAATGAAAATAATATTTCAAGTTACAAGGATAACAATGTTGCAAGACAAGTGTTAGTACAAGAGATAGCACAATATTGAAATATGAGCAATAAGATAGACTTGCAAGGTAAATAAAACTTGTACTTTAAAGAGATGCTCATAAAAGATAGAACACTATCATAGGGCAATGAACAAGTAATTCAAATGACAAGTACACGAGAAATATAATGCAACGCTGCAAGCAAGATGAAATGCTCACAAACCAACAAATGTAGAATGAGGCAATATTAGATGAATGAATGCAAGATTAGACTATGTGTGATGCAAGTGATCTTGGTTGATTTTAAATTATATGCCTAATCTATGGTGTGTCTTGCCCTCAATTTCTCAAAACTTGGTAAGGATTGAGGTGAATTGCGAGAAGGATAGGCCGAGGAGGCGCATAGTCCATCATTAACAATACCCACCTAGCCTCCTTGAAAACCCACGTGCCTTTGTTCCTACAAGGGCTCGAACGTAAGAGAAGTATGAGGTCACGTGTTTTAACCTTTGTTCCACACACAAATTTATCAAATTGAATGAAAGTTAGGGAAGGATGTTCTAAAATTTCTATCAACCAAGCTTATTCTTGGAGGTAAATTTTAGAGATGCAAATCTAGATCTAATATGCAAACGAGATGCAAATGTCAATAGGATGCTTCAATGAGATACAATTAGAACAAGATGCTTCAAAGAGTGAAATATCTTAAGATTTGTCAATATACCAATCCACTAATCCATTTTTGATCAAGATTATGATAAGTAGAAGATTATAATGAGGCAATGATCAATCAAGAATGTAGATATTTACTCAATGAAACAAAGCGAATTAGAGAATTAACACAAGTGCTTAAAGTGTTCTTAATGTGGAATGAGTTGTTTATTAGATTTAGATTGTCACTTCACTTATTAGGAGCAATAGAGCAAATGTGAATTGTAGAGCACAAGTAGTTATTTAAATGATGGCAAATGAGATTGCTAAAGAGATCTAATTGGCAGAGATACAATACATCAATCTAAAACACAAGTGTGATAAAGATAAGAACTTCTCAAATGTAAATTAGACCAAGTAGCCAAGAGATCACAATAGCAATTAGATCAAGTAGTTAACAATAGAATCTAGATATAACAATGGCCAAGTGAAGCAATTCAAGAGATTAGATCTAAGATGCGATGAACATGAAACTAAAACTGATCCAATGAGAGCAAGAGAACAAGTTAGAGATTAGATCTAAAGATTGAGATAGCAATGAAATAAAAACTAATCTAAGATGTTAGTCAACACCACAAGAGATCCTCCCTTTAAATATGGAGGTGGGATACCATGGGGAGAACCCCAAGCGCCCTCAAAAGAGAATATCTTTTTATTATAAATGTTACAAAGATAGAGACCCTTAGACAAGGAGAAGGGCTCTCGAATATTAAGGAGGGTTTTCAATAAATATATCCTTTCAACAACAAAGAAAATCCCTTCTCCAACTACAAGGAAACAAAGAGGAAATTGCAAGGGATCTATCTTAAAATTTAATTAAAATCCTCACAACAATTCGCTCAAATGTTAGCCGCTTGGAGAAAGAGAAATTTCTTGCGCAAGTACAAAGGGGGAGGGCCCTCAAATGCTCACGGCTAGATGAGGAAAAGGCTCACAAAAATTTAAAGAATTTTGAAGGCTTTAATAACCAGATCTCCTATAAAACTTGATGAAAAATGCCTTTCCAAAATTTCTATTTCCTTGTAAAAAGGCCCAAGGAGGAGAATTTCGCACCAATAAAAAGAGATAAGCCCTCTGGGGCTTGCGACCAAGAAAAAGAGAGGCCAAAAATACCTGCGGCTACCAAAAAATTTCTAATTAAATTTTTAAAGCCACAAGAAAAATTTAAATTTCAAAACCCTTTGCTTTAGAGGCTAGAAGAAGCCTCCTATGCTTGCGGCCAGGGGAAATAGCCTCTAAAAAATTAAAATTTAAAACGACTTACCAAAGAAGAGATCATGTTATGAATTAAAGTATTCATAACCATCAATTAAAATAATAAAATATTAAGAAACAAATATTAATGAATAATAAATTATCTAAATTAGTTAATGGTCATTAGTTGATGAAAAGGCATGGGTCAAAAGTTGTGACCTCTATCTTCGTGGCTAGTCAATGCCTATATAGGCACACCGCCATGAAGATTTGTAACCACCATTCATAATATATCTAATACAATACTACGTACTAGAATTGCACATCTACATGTATGGTTCGTACTTACATACTAATTTAAATGTATATGAGGTTTGAGAACGCCAGTGAACAAAAATATTGTTCCATGGGTATCAGAGCATGTTGGTCCTCTGGCAATTCACTGCACAAAGACAGTCTCATTCCGTTTCACACAACACCATTTCATACTACCTTGTCTCAGCTACTGGACAAACTACTGCACGCCATCTTCTAGATCTTCCGTACACTTTCGTTGTCCTTCCATCCAGTTGCAAACCCGATCGACCTGCATCCACGCCGTGCCACTGTGACTGCATCGACACACGTTCACCGTCCGATGCTCCCTGTTACGTCGCACACTTCAACAACGTAGATACCTTGCGTAAACCCTGTTAGACACGCGGCATAAATCTTGTTGGATGCTAAGAAAAATTCTATCGGACGGGTTTCAAACGTCGCGCGTCTTTCATTGTCACACTACCTTTTTTGATTCATCGTATATATATTCCCATGTTTTTTTGGTCATCGTCCGTACTTTACACATGCAAAGACCTGATTAGTTACATCCTGTGTTGGGAGGAACGGGTAGATTTGTGGTGGTTGGTATATATTAAATTATATATACATATTTAATTAATTATTGAGATTATATAAACTATATAAATTAAGTTAATTAATTTTATTATATATAAAATCATAATAATAATAATAATATTATTATTATTATTATTATTTAAATAAAAAATTAAAAATTGGGTCTACCAAGAAGAAGAAGTCCAAAATGAGAAGCAGCAATAACGATGACGAATTAAAAAAAATTCAAGAGGACATCAATAAGTGCCTTGATAATGTCGAGAAGTTGGTTAGTAAACAAGATCAAATGGCCGATGATATCTCATATTTGAAAAGCATGATGGCCCAGTTTGTGGGAGGAGCCAATCCACCCTTAGGCACACAAAGTCCAAAAACTCTAGAAGGCGGCACGAAAGACCGCAAATACCGCATGTACAAGTTGAAGGAAGTTAGTACCATACCAAGTTCTTCGACAATGATTATCTCAAGATTAAAAGAGAATTACCAAAATATGATGGTAAGGATCATAAAGGTGCAATTGTATGGGTAAACAAGATGGACGCCATTTTCAGAGCAAACCCACCAATAGGTGAACAGGGGAAGGTCATGACCGCTTCCAACTACTTGGAAGAAGAAGCATATGATTGGCTCCTGTGGTGGTCTACTAAATGTGCAGCTCGTTCGTTCAATTGAAAAAATTTAAAAAACGCTCTGCTAAAACGGTTTCACGATAAGAAGATAATGTTTACGAAAGATTCGTTCACCTTAGACAGAAGGGATCAGTAAGTGAATACACTCATGACTGGGAGGTATTAGCGATTAGACAAATGGGATTTTCAGATGAAGAGCTATTAAAGATGTATTGCTGTGGCCTTAAGGATTACATTTGGGAAGAATTAAAATTATGTAAACCCCAAACCATTGAAGATGCCAGACACGCAACCATAATTGTTGAGAGAAAATATAAGTTTAGAATGTCATCATTTAGGGAAGACGAAGACCAACAACAACACTCGGGAAAAAAAAGAAACTAACGAATGTAGGTATTGTGGAGACAAATGGACATTAGGACATAGATGCCTTAACAAGAAACTGTATAATTATGAAGTCGAGAAAGAATCGACACTTCAAGTAACGAACTAGAAAAGAAGATTAAAAGGAAAAATAGTTGTCACAAATGTGGAGAAAACTGGATGCTAGGACATAAATGTGAAGAGTTATCCCTATGCTACTATAAAATAGTAGATGGGAAGCAAGTTGAAGTTCAGGAACGAGATGAAAAAATCGTTGTCACACACAATGAAGATTCAGATTCTGGGGAACCGTCATTAGCAACAATCTCATGTGACTGGGAAACCCATGATGAAAAGAGTAACCCTCCCGAAAATCAAGAATAGAAAGCAACTACAAAATACATTCCACCACATCTTTGAAAGAAGAGAAACCACTCAACAAGAAGGAACATTAAGCCTACTACACCGCCAACTAACATGAGGAAGAGACTATGTCCTAAAACCCTAAAGCTCAAAGGACTCATAAAAAACATAAATGTCAATATACTTATAGATTCGGGTAGTACTCACAATTGTATAAACATTGATCTTGCCAAACAACTAGGTCTCTGTATATTCCCCATCAGGGACTTGACCATGTCTGTTGCTATTGGAAGGAAAATCAAGGAAATAGGAGAATGTCAAAAAGTTCCAATCCATATACAAGAACTAGAGCTACAAACAGATGTATTTGCCTTACCACTCAAAGAAATGGATGTAGTTCTAGGTGCAGAATAGTTAATGCAACTAGGGAGTTATACTACAAACCTTGAAGCACAGTTCATGGAGTTTAACTGACAAGGACGACATTATAAATTAAAAGGTGTTAACACTTCTAGTGCCAAGGAAGGTACAAGTATTCGTGAAGGAAGCACCAAACCAGAAAAGGATGCCGTTCCATCGCAATAATGTTTAGTTAGAGAAGACCCTTTTGGTTGTGCTTTGAGGACAAAGCATCTCTAAAGGGGGTGGCAATGTTATGAATTAAAGTATTCATAACCATCAATTAAAATAATAAAATATTAAGAAATCAATATTAATGAATAATAAATTAATTAAATTAGTTAATGGTCATTAGTTGATGAAAATGCATGGGTCAAAAGTTTTGACCTCTATCTTTTGGCTAGTCAATGCCTATATAGGCACATCGCCACGAAGATTTGTAACCACCATTTATAATATATCTAATACAATACTACTTACTACAATTGCACATCTACACATATGGTTCATACTTACATGCTAATTTAAATGTATATGAGGTCTGAGAATGCCGGTGAACAGAAATATTGTTCCAGATCAAGCTTCAAAAAATTTAATCTCAAGTCTCCAAGCTTTGAAATATAAGTCTCTTGACAAATTGGTCGTCAAAACCATATCAAACCCTAGCTATCTAGACCTTTGCGCAGAGGAGGGTTTATAAAATGAGCAAGGGTAATATGTCTCCAATTTTTTTTTTTTTTTTTTTGGTTTATTTCCTTTCATCTTCAAGACAATCCACCTGCAATTTTTTTTATGAAGAAAATCCCAAATGAAACCCTCCAAATCAAGGTAGATCTGCAAGAAAATGACAGGGAAAACCCAAAAATATATACAAGATAAACAAAATTATATACACAAGGATTAGAAAATAAAATATTTACAAAACTATTTTATAAATGCTAATCTAAAGGGTATGAGGACACTTCTGCCCCTTTGATTAGTTAAGAAGCTCTTGAAATAACAAATTATTCAGTAATAACACTTGAGAGAAATTTAAATATAAATAAGTTTTTTCTTTGGAGCAAATGACAAGAAATCTCCTTCAAAATTTCGTATGATAAGTCTTTGAAAAATCCCACTATGGGTTCCTCAGCTTCTATGTCTTGAGTAGTTGGTGGGTTCAACCAAGAACGTCCCCAAGTGCTCAAGATCTGATCAAATAAAATTGATTTCTACACAAAAGATTTGTTAGATCCACAAGGATTGAATAGCATAGTGAGGAGGAAGTCTAGGGGTTCAACCAAAAACCCACTAGATCCACCCAATCTAAAATGTTTCTCCAATCCAAATAATAATGCAAGATAACTATACAACAATAAATCCAAACGAATCAGACGTCAAAACAACACTAGCCGTCTAGACCTTTGCGCAGAGGAGGAGGGTTTAATCAATGAGCAAGGGTAATATGTCTCTATTTTTTTTTTAATTTCCTTTGATCTTTAAGACAATCCACCTTCAAATTTTTTTATGAAGAAAATCCCAAATGAAACCCTCCAAAGCAAGCTAGATATGCAAGAAAACAACAAGGAAAAGCCAAAAAATATATACAAGATAAACAAAATTATATACACAAGGGTTAGAAAAATAAAATATTTACAAAGCTATTTTATAAATGCTATTCTAAAGGGTATGAGGACACTTCCGCCCTTTGATTAGCTAATAAGCTCTTGAAATAACAATTTTTTTAGTAATAACACGTTAAAATGAGAGAAATTTGAAGATAAATAAGTTTTTTCTTTGGAGCAAATGGCAAGAAATATCCCTCAAAATTTCATATGATTAACCTTCCACTATGGGTTCTTTAGCTTTTATGTCTTGAGTAGTTGGTTGGTTCAACCAAGAACGTCCCCCAATGCTCAAGATGGGAGGAGTCTTGGTATGGTGGAAATCACTAGAATGATGAGGTCAATAACAATGTACAATGTGATTTCCAAAGCCCATTCAAAGGAGAGGCTTAGATAATAAGTTGCTTGTTTTAGAAGCGAAAGAAGGGCTCTCCAAGAAAGGCTTGAGGGAAGGAGGACCTTGGGCTTAGGAATATTCAAAAATGATGAATGACTAAGATCAAAAGTTCCAAAATACCTCATTTGGGATTGACGTGTTTATACTAGGGTTTAAAGTGAGACAAGGGTGGCTCATTCAATGGAAAGATTCAATTAAAGTGTGAGCTTTGGGAGAAGCTAGGGTGACTTTCCATGAAAAACCCCTTGAGAGAAATACTATAAGAGATAAAGGGTTGAGAGATATACCGTGGTAAAGGGTCATCCAATGATCTCCTATAGTTAAGAGAAAAGGTTTTGAATGATGAACTACAAAGTGCAAACCTTCAAGAAATCTCCAAGTCAAAGCAGCTTCAAGGGTTGTTTCTTGGTGTGATAGCTAGGGAATCAATTTATTTGAAATTCCACTGTAGGAATTCATTCAAAACCGGAAGATGCCTAGAGGAGACATAGATGAAGAAACTTGTCAGGACGAAATCCTAAAGTTCCTCGTCCCTAAAATTTCACACCAATCCCTAGAAAATCTCCTTATCCTTAGGGGACGAAGAAAAGAGGAAGGAAAGAGGTGAAAGAATGATATTTTGTTAAGTTAATGTGATCACCAAGGATCTTGGACCAGTGCCTGGCTATTGGGAAGATTGGAGTCAAAATGATCAAGATTCAGGAACTTCGCTCTTCAAGGAGGCCTAAAGAAGCAACTTCACTATTAATGGATGCAGTTACACGACAACTTTAGACTTTTATACTTCGATATGCAAAATTTGATGTAGTTTAAAGTAGTGTTGAAAATATCGGTATCAACATAATATCGACGAGGGTCTGGAAAGCATCTTATCGGCAATATCGACGAAA
Source organism: Pinus tabuliformis (assembly GCA_031772625.1). NCBI lineage: Eukaryota > Viridiplantae > Streptophyta > Pinopsida > Pinales > Pinaceae > Pinus > Pinus tabuliformis. Next base: position 1,375,447,238 of record CM062805.1, on the reverse strand, counting down.
ATATCGGCAATTATCGACAAGCATAAAAAATGCATAATATATTCATTTTTTTAGATTTTTAAACATATAAATAAATAACAACATGAAATAAACACATTGGCACACAAATATGAAGAAAGCACTGATATATATGATGTCAAATAGAAATGATACATCAAAGGCAATACCAAATCCTGCTGATCCCTGATAATTGTCCATTCAAGGACTCAAATGTGGAGAACCAATACAAAATAACATCACATATATAAAAGTATCTCATCTTCATGAGTTATATGTAGCATAACAATTAAAACTAGCAGCTATCTATTTGAAATCACTGCCCTCTCCCCTTTTTACGGGAAAACATGATGGGCTGTTTGCCAGGCCTGCCCCTAGTAGTAGAAGGCCTTGGCCCTGCCTCTGCACCTAATGTCAAATAATGAGTGCTAGGTATGGAGCTGTGCTCTCCTATATCTATAGCAGATGGTGTTGATGCTGATGCCCCCAAAGTGTCCTCCTTCTCCTCCTCCTGCTCCTCCTTTGAGTCCTCCTCCTCCTGCTGCCCCTGTTCTAATGGATCATCTGGCTCTAACCATGAAGGTGACTCCTCCAAGATGGGCTCCTCAGACTCCACCCTCCACTGAGACAATACATTAATATTGTCCAAGGAAATGGCATCTGGATCCATTGGTGCTTCTATTTGCCTCACTCAAAGTCGGATGTTGTAATGCACATACACTTAATGATTGAGGCGTGCGAACTCCAACTTGTAAGAGTGTCAAAAAAACTAATGAGTTTTGACTCTTGACTCTTGACACTTGAAGGTCATAAATTAAAAATTAAAAATTACAATAAGTGTAATTGCTCAACTGAAGGTTGGAGCTCAAAGTTATACCTGTTGCGCTTTTTTGCGTGTATTTTCTCAAATACACTCCAATTGCGTTCACACCCTGAAGAGCTACATGTTTGAGTCAAGATTCTTATGGCTAATTTTTGCAAATTTGGTGCCCTTACACCATAGCTTCGCCACCAAATATCTACAACAAAACAAAGAAATAAAAAATTCAAAAACTTAAAACATAATTAAACTTTCAAATAAAAGTTACATAATTGAATTTAAAAAAAATAGAATTATAAGTAAGGAAATTCTAAATTGAAAATTCTAATTTCTAATGAGTGATGACTTGTCACTTACGTGGCATGAAGAGGGTCCTTTCCCTAATAGCATCATCAAAGCCAAATAGGCCAACACAATCCTGATAAAACTGTATCTCGCGATTGATTTTGCTACAAAACTCAGGATCAGGTACCATCCTATGAATACAGGAATGGAGCCCTTCCATCACCACGCCATCAAAATCAAAGCCGCATTTGTATGAAAATGCGGGGTTGAGGAAGAGTGCTGCTGCATGAATGGGTCAATGAAGCATCCTTGTCCACCGACTATCAATCACATCCCATAACATCATATGCCTATCAAGGTCAACAGAACCCTTGTCTGCATAATAAGACCGAATGGCCTCCTTGGCCCTATCCATGGCCTCATACAAATAAGCCATTGCAGGCTTCTCCCCATCTACCAATCTGAGAACCTTTACTATAGGTTCACTAACTGAGCATGCTTCTTCTACACACCAAAACGTCTTAGAGTACACCATTTTTGCAATGGATTTCTCGTCCTGTCTCCTACTGTATCTACAATTACGCCAGTCATCAGACACCAACATTTGTTTCAACTCGAATTGGCATCGAAGCAAAGACTGAAGAGTAATAAAGTTTGTGGCAAAACGTGTGATCACAGGACGCGGCAACTCTTTGTTTCTAGTGAACTTCCTCATGAGGCTAAGAACAAAAGCATGGTTATAAATAAACTTGGGGACGCTCCTAGCCATATCAACCGCCTCCTTGATGAAGGAGAGTTTCCCCATATCCTCAAGCAACAAATCAACACAATGTGCTGCATACGGAGTCCATAACAATGTGCTGGAGGTTAGTGCTAGAGTTGTCTTGCTATGTACTTGTGTGGTGGGAAATAGCTAGTGTTTGTAAACCCTATGTAAGATAAGAGCACCAATGTGGAGAGCTTGTGTGATGCAACATGGCTAGTGTTTGTGAACCTTAAGTAAGACAATAGTGTCAATGTTGAGAGCTTGTGTTATATAAGCTTGGTGGATGTGGCAAGGTTTACTTGTTGGTGTTGATGCCATCTTGTTGAAGATCTTTAGTGGAGTGACTAGCTTTGGATAGGAGTCATTCTTAGCCAGGAGTTGGTGGTTAGTTTTTTTATGGTTAGCTAGAGTTTGGAGAGCTTGACTTGGACCAACTTTGTGATAGAGCTGTGTATGTGCTTGTACTTGTTGTGCTGGTATGATAGAGTTGTGGTTTGTGAAAGAGTAGATTTTCTTTTTGTCGTAGGTTTGTAATATTCCGTTTATGAAATTTGACAAATTTCTTGGAATTTCACTTACAAATTAATTAAGCTGTAATTTTCTTTGTTGAATTACACAATTTGCATCAGAAATTAACGATGTTGACCACTACCGGTCAACTACCCATAGCAGTACACCCCATTTTCTTTGCAAAAAGGGTAGCGCTCGATCGACATGTCCGTGCCATTCTGCAGTCATAGACAACTTGATCAATTTATGTTGTAAACCCAGTCTGCATGTATAATTTGTAAATAATCTTAGCAGATATGAGTCATGTCTGTAAATTGCCTAGGTGGACCTAATTTTCTAAGTGATAATCTACGTCCCGGAAGGTTTTTTGTCTCACCGATCCATGATCGGCAGAGTTTTCCTTCAGCCTAACCCCAAAGCCGGGATGGATTTTGTAACTAGAATCTTAGGAGAATCTTAGTGTGTTAATTTGCTAGATTATAGTTATGTCGCAGAACTGGATGGTTTATGAGGGTCTATGTCAAATGGGTTTTCCCCCCTTGAGATGTAAAGTTGTAAAAGTCATGATGTAAAGTGTCTTGAGGGTTAGAAAATGTTTTAATCCCCTCATGAGTCCTAAGTCATAGGTCCTAGGTGATTTTTCCAAAGGCTAAGTTCGAGGATCCATTTAAAAATAAACTAAAAATTAAAAAATTAAAAAAATAAATAAATAAATAAAAATAAATAAATAAAAATTTAAATAAAAATAATAAAATAAAGCAAAAACCCTAAAAATAATAAAATAATAATATTTTTGAGTAAATAAATGCAAATTTTCATTTTTTAATGAATTAACTAATTCGATGGATGAGATTAAGAGATGTCTTGATCCTCATCAACGGTCGAGATCATTTCGACATGGATCACTCGAACTAGCCGTTGGGATCTTTTCCTTTAAATAGGGTGCAAGGGGTCATTTGAGATCATTCGATCTGAGAGTCTGGTGCTAAAGAAAGCTCTCTTGTAGTCATTTTTTGTGCAATAAAGAAGACTTTGGGGTTAAAAATCTTGCTGGTGTTACTCTTCTGAAAATGCTGTAAGATTGTTCTTTTTTTTTGCATAATTTTATTTTCAGCCATTGATGATAGCTTAATGAAGATTGATCTAGGCACATGTATCTTGTCTGATCTTTGGGGTTTGAATGATAGTTTAGATTTTGAAATATAGTGGCAGGTATCTCCATTTGATCGAGTTTCATTATTGTTTTCTCCTTCTATGTTAATGGTTGATTTTAAGTTGTGCAGGAAATCCTTTTTTCAGATTACCGGGCGTTAGGGGAAGTTCTCGGTTGAACCAACCAACTCCCGGGTTGTGTTTTTTGAAAAAGCCCAGCCGGTTCTTGACCCCGGGCTTATCATTCGAAATATTTTTTATGAATGCACGCAGGGTTTTCTGAAGCGTTTTACATTAAAATTAAATTCTGATAATATTACTGTGATTATTGATAAATCTAGCTTCTTAAGAGCTTTCAGTTTGTAAATACTGTAAATTTTTTGCCGGGTTCAGGGTTTTCAGTTTTTGTTTTATGCACATATCATTTTTGGGTGATTTTTCCTTCCAGGTTGCAGGGTTTCTGAAGATCTCCAAGGTTTATTTGCGTCGTTTCGCTGTCCAAGGGTTTCAATTTCAATTGTTTTTCAGGTTCGGAAGAAATTTTACATCGGTTTCACCAATATCCACTTCTGGGGTTTGGAATATTTTTCTAAGGACTGCAAAATCGTTTTTCAAATCCCCTAGTTATCTTCAGCTGCCCAAACTGCAAATCTATTTTCACTCAATCTCGTACAACCACCCTCATCTGCTGCAAAATCCCTTGCATAATCAATTCTTCCTGTGTTGTCTTCTCATCTCTGCAAACGAAAACTGAGAGCCTGCAAATCTGAAGGCAAAATAAAAATAAAAAAAGGAGGCAGACATGGTTTGAAAATCATTTCCATATCCCTCTTGTTGTCATCAATCTGTTCTCCAGATCCTGCGTAGTTACTTACGGGCTGCGGCAAGAAATTATCCTTGTTTTATATGGTTGTTGGAAGCAGCAAAACGTTTTGGGTGGCATTACTGCGCATAAAAGGCTGAACTGTGCTCACTCATCCGCCCAAAATTGTCAGATCCGCGCTGCTGCATCCTTACTTCACAATGGCCGCCGTTCAGCTGTGAACCCATGAACGTTACCTGCATTTCACGCACGCGCCATGATCTGCAAACTGCACGCAGCAAAAAGGGGAATGTTTTGAAATTTTACAGTGCTTCCTGCTCTTCGATCTACGCCGACAGCATGCTCGTTAGCCTCAATCTGCGCATTGGCTTCATTTCAGACATCATCAAACTGCAGTGAGGAAGGTCATGTTGATACACACGGGCCAGGTAACGTATTATGCACAGGTGAGTTGTGTATGCGTAGATCTCTTTTCCGTTTGCGTAGGGAGTAGTCAATGTTTTTTTGGGTTTTCAGCGTAAATGCAATCAGGTGAGTTTAGGTGTTTAGCATAGGTTTAGTTTTTATTATTTATCATTTTTAGTTCATAGCGTAGGTTGATTCTTTAATTAGATTTAAATTGTTCAGTTTCATTTTAGATTTACGTTTCTTTTTCTTTTTTTTTGCTTGTGATCAAATTTTAATGTAAAGTTTTGTTTTGAAAACATAAAAAAAATAAAAATCGATTTTCTAATTTTTCTTTTCATATAGTTAGCATAGTCAGCTTTAGATTTAGCTTTGATTTTTATGATTTTAAAATTTGGTTTTAGATTAGATTTAATTTTATTCTGAGTTTTAGTTTCATTTTAGTTTAATCTTTATCTTTTAATTTAGTTAGTTTAATTTTTTTTTAAATCATAAAAAATCATAAAAAAAAATAATAAAAAATCCCAAAAACATAAAAAGTTTTAATCTTAGTTTTTTACTTTTGATTTTATTTAGTGTAAGTCTTAGTTTTAGAATTGATTTTTAGTTTAAAAGGGTTAGATTAGATTTCGTTAAATAGATCTAATTTTGTTAGATTTTAAAAATAAAAAAAATTCATTAAATATAAAAACATAAAAAAGATTTTGGAAATATTTTGCCAGATTCAGTCTTGGCTCGGGGATTTTATCACATTTTATCTTTTCTGCTAAGGCTAAAATTTTTGATGTGGAATAAATGTTTATCGTTTTATGCGAGTCTGCACATGAATGATCATTTTGAAGATTAGCTGCATGAATGTGATATCTGGTTAATGTTCATAATTGCGTGGTTGTTTAAAGTATTTACCTTTTCGAAATTTTTAATCGCTGGATATCAAAAGCATGGTTATAAATAAACTTGGGGACGCTCCTAGCCATATCAACCGCCTCCTTGATGAAGGAGAATTTCCCCATATCCTCAAGCAACAAATCAACACAATGTGCTGCATACGGAGTCCATAACAATGTGCTGGAGGTTAGTGCTAGAGTTGTCTTGCTATGTACTTGTGTGGTGGGAAATAGCTAGTGTTTGTAAACCCTATGTAAGATAAGAGCACCAGTGTGGAGAGCTTGTGTGATGCAACATGGCTAGTGTTTGTGAACCTTAAGTAAGACAATAGTGTCAATGTTGAGAGCTTGTGTTATATAAGCTTGGTGGATGTGTCAAGGTTTACTTGTTGGTGTTGATGCCATCTTGTTGAAGATCTTTAGTGGAGTGACTAGCTTTGGATAGGAGTCATTCTTAGCCAGGAGTTGGTGGTTAGTTTTTTTATGGTTAGCTAGAGTTTGGAGAGCTCGACTTGGACCAACTTTGTGATAGAGCTGTGTATGTGCTTGTACTTGTTGTGCTGGTATGATAGAGTTGTGGTTTGTGAAAGAGTAGATTTTCTTTTTGTCATAGGTTTGTAATATTCCGTTTATGAAATTTGACAAATTTCTTGGAATTTCACTTACAAATTAATTAAGCTGTAATTTTCTTTGTTGAATTACACAATTTGCATCAGAAATTAACGATGTTGACCACTACCGGTCAACTACCCATAGCAGTACACCCCATTTTCTTTGCAAAAAGGGTAGCGCTCGATCGACATGTCCGTGCCATTCATAGACAGCTTGATCAATTTATGTTGTAAACCCAGTCTGCATGTATAATTTGTAAATAATCTTAGCAGATATGAGTCATGTCTGTAAATTGCCTAGGTGGACCTAATTTTCTAAGTGATAATCTACGTCCCGGAAGGTTTTTCGTCTCACCGATCCATGATCGGCAGAGTTTTCCTTCAGCCTAACCCCAAAGCCGGGATGGATTTTGTAACTAGAATCTTAGGAGAATCCTAGTGTGTTAATTTGCTAGATTATAGTTGTGTCGCAGAACTGGATGGTTTATGAGGGTCTATGTCAAATGGGTTTTCCCCCCTTGAGATGTAAAGTTGTAAAAGTCATGATGTAAAGTGTCTTGAGGGTTAGAAAATGTTTTAATCCCCTCATGAGTCCTAAGTCATAGGTGCTAGGTGATTTTTCCAAAGGCTAAGTTCGAGGATCCATTTAAAAATAAACTAAAAATTAAAAAAATAAATAAATAAAAATTTAAATAAAAATAATAAAATAAAGCAAAAACCCTAAAAATAATAAAATAATAATATTTTTGAGTAAAGAAATGCAAATTTTCATTTTTTAATGAATTAACTAATTCGATGGATGAGATTAAGAGATGTCTTGATCCTCATCAACTGTCGAGATCATTTCGACATGGATCACTCGAACTAGCCGTTGGGATCTTTTCCTTTAAATAGGGTGCAAGGGGTCATTTGAGATCATTCGATCTGAGAGTCTGGTGCTAAAGAAAGCTCTCTTGTAGTCATTTTTTGTGCAATAAAGAAGACTTTGTGGTTAAAAATCTTGCTGGTGTTACTCTTCTGAAAATGCTGTAAGATTGTTCTTTTTTTTTTTGCATAATTTTATTTTCAGACATAGATGATAGCTTAATGAAGATTGATCTAGGCACATGTATCTTGTCTGATCTTTGGGGTTTGAATGATAGTTTAGATTTTGAAATATAGTGGCAGGTATCTCCATTTGATCGAGTTTCATTATTGTTTTCTCCTTCTATGTTATGATTGATTTTAAGTTGTGCAGGAAATCCTTTTTTCAGATTACCGGGCGTTAGGGGAAGTTCTCGGTTGAACCAACCAACTCCCGGGTTGTGTTTTTTGAAAAAGCCCAGCCAGTTCTTGACCCCGGGCTTATCATTCGAAATATTTTTTATGAATGCACGCAGGATTTTCTGAAACGTTTTACATTAAAATTAAATTCTGATAATATTACTGTGATTATTGATAAATCTAGCTTCTTAAGAGCTTTCAGTTTGTAAATACTGTAAATTTTTTGCTGGGTTCAGGGTTTTCAGTTTTTGTTTTATGCACATATCATTTTTGGGTGATTTTTCCTTCCAGGTTGCAGGGTTTCTGAAGATCTCCAAGGTTTATTTGCGTCGTTTCGCTGTCCAAGGGTTTCAATTTCAATTGTTTTTCAGGTCCGGAAGAAATTTTACATCGGTTTCACCAATATCCACTTCTGGGGTTTGGAATATTTTTCTAAGGACTGCAAAATCGTTTTTCAAATCCCCTAGTTATCTTCAGCTGCCCAAACTGCAAATCTATTTTCACTCAATCTCGTACAACCACCCTCATCTGCTGCAAAATCCCTTGCATAATCAATTCTTCCTGTGTTGTCTCCTCATATCTGCAAACGAAAACTGAGAGCCCGCAAATCTGAAGGCAAAATAAAAATAAAAAAAAAAGGAGGCAGACGTGGTTTGAAAATCATTTCCCATATCCCTCTTGTTGTCATCAATCTGTTCTCCAGATCCTGCGTATTTACTTACGGGTTGCGGCAAGAAATTATCGTTGTTTTATATGGTTGTTGGAAGCTGCAAAACGTTTTGGGTGGCATTACTGCGCATAAAAGGCTGAACTGTGCTCACTCATCCGCCCAAAATTGTCAGATCCGCGCTGCTGCATCCTTACTTCACAATGGCCGCCGTTCAGCTGTGAACCCATGAACGTTACCTGCATTTCACGCACGCGCCATGATCTGCAAACTGCACACAACAAAAAGGGGAATGTTTTGAAATTTTACAGTTCTTCCTGCTCTTCGATCTACGCCGACAGCATGCTCGTTAGCCTCAATCTGCGCATTGGCTTCGTTTCAGACATCATCAAACTGCAGTGAGGAAGGTCATGTTGATACACACGGGCCAGGTAACGTATTATGCACAGGTGAGCTGTGTATGCGTAGATCTCTTTTCCGTTTGCGTAGGGAGTAGTCAATGTTTTTTTGGGTTTTCAGCGTAAATGCAATTAGGTGAGTTTAGGTGTTTAGCATAGGTTTAGTTTTTATTATTTATCATTTTGACTTCATAGCGTAGGTTGATTCTATAATTAGATTTAAATTGTTCAGTTTCATTTTAGATTTACGTTTTTTTTTTTTTTTTTTTGCTTGTGATCAAATTTTAATGTAAAGTTTTGTTTTGAAAACATAAAAAAAATAAAAATCGATTTTCTAACTTTTCTTTTCATATAGTTAGCATAGTCAGCTTTAGATTTAGCTTTGATTTTTATGATTTTAAAATTTGGTTTTAGATTAGATTTTATTTTATTCTGACTTTTAGTTTCATTTTAGTTTAATCTTTATCTTTTAATTTAGTTTAATTTTTTTTAAATCATAAAAAATCATAAAAAAAAAAGAAGAAAAAATCCCAAAAACATAAAAAGTTTTAATCTTAGTTTTTTACTTTAGATTTTATTTTGTGTAAGTCTTAGTTTTAGAATTGATTTTTAGTTTAAAAGGGTTAGTTTAGATTTCGTTAAATAGATCTAATTTTGTTAGATTTTAAAAATAAAAAAAATTCATAAAATATAAAAACATAAAAAAGATTTTGGAAATATTTTGCCAGATTCAGTCTTGGCTCGGGGATTTTATCACATTTTATCTTTTCTGCTAAGGCTAAAATTTTTGATGTGGAATAAATGTTTATCGTTTTATGCGAGTCTGCACATGAACGATCATTTTGAAGATTAGCTGCATGAATGTGATATCTGGTTAATGTTCATAATTGCGTGGTTGTTTAAAGTATTTACCTTTTCGAAATTTTTAATCGCTGGATATCAAAAGCATGGTTATAAATAAACTTGGGGACGCTCCTAGCCATATCAACCGCCTCCTTGATGAAGGAGAGTTTCCCTATATCCTCAAGCAACAAATCAACACAATGTGCTGCATACGGAGTCCATGGAGGTTAGTGCTAGAGTTGTATTGCTATGTACTTGTGTGGTGGGAAATAGCTAGTGTTTGTAAACCCTATGTAAGATAAGAGCACCAGTGTGGAGAGCTTGTGTGATGCAACATGGCTAGTGTTTGTGAACCTTAAGTAAGACAAAGTGTCAATGTTGAGAGCTTGTGTTATATAAGCTTGGTGGATGTGGCAAGGTTTACTTGTTGGTGTTGATGCCATCTTATTGAAGATCTTTAGTGGAGTGACTAGCTTTGGATAGGAGTCATTCTTAGCCAGGAGTTGGTGGTTAGTTTTTTTATGGTTAGCTAGAGTTTGGAGAGCTCGACTTGGACCAACTTTGTGATAGAGCTGTGTATGTGCTTGTACTTGTTGTGCTGGTATGATAGAGTTGTGGTTTGTGAAAGAGTAGATTTTCTTTTTGTCATAGGTTTGTAATATTCCGTTTATGAAATTTGACAAATTTCTTGGAATTTCACTTACAAATTAATTAAGCTGTAATTTTCTTTGTTGAATTACACAATTTGCATCAGAAATTAACGATGTTGACCACTACCGGTCAACTACCCATAGCAGTACACCCCATTTTCTTTGCAAAAAGGGTAGCGCTCGATCGACATGTCCGTGCCATTCTGCAGTCATAGACAGCTTGATCAATTTATTTTGTAAACCCAGTCTGCATGTATAATTTGTAAATAATCTTAGCAGATATGAGTCATGTCTGTAAATTGCCTAGGTGGACCTAATTTTCTAAGTGATAATCTACGTCTCGGAAGGTTTTTCGTCTCACTGATCCATGATCGGCAGAGTTTTCCTTCAGCCTAACCCCAAAGCCGGGATGGATTTTGTCACTAGAATCTTAGGAGAATCCTAGTGTGTTAATTTGCTAGATTATAGTTGTGTCGCAGAACTGGATGGTTTATGAGGGTCTATGTCAAATGGGTTTTCCCCCCTTGAGATGTAAAGTTGTAAAAGTCATGATGTAAAGTGTCTTGAGGGTTAGAAAATGTTTTAATCCCCTCATGAGTCCTAAGTCATAGGTCCTAGGTGATTTTTCCAAAGGCTAAGTTCGAGGATCCATTTAAAATTAAACTAAAAATTAAAAAATTAAAAAAATAAAAAAATAAATAAAAATTTAAATAAAAATAATAAAATAAAGCAAAAACCCTAAAAATAATAAAATAATAATATTTTTGAGCAAATAAATGCAAATTTTCATTTTTTAATGAATTAACTAATTCGACGGATGAGATTAAGAGATGTCTTGATCCTCATCAACGGTCGAGATCATTTCGACATGGATCACTCGAACTAGCCGTTGGGATCTTTTCCTTTAAACAGGGTGCAAGGGGTCATTTGAGATCATTCGATCTGAGAGTCTGGTGCTAAAGAAAGCTCTCTTGTAGTCATTTTTTGTGCAATAAAGAAGACTTTGGGGTTAAAAATCTTGCTGGTGTTACTCTTCTGAAAATGCTGTAAGATTGTTCTTTTTTTTTTTGCATAATTTTATTTTCAGCCATTGATGATAGCTTAATGAAGATTGATCTAGGCACATGTATTTTGTCTGATCTTTGGGGTTTGAATGATAGTTTAGATTCTGAAATATAGTGGCAGGTATCTCCTTTTGATCGGGTTTCATTATTGTTTTCTCCTTCTATGTTAATGGTTGATTTTAAGTTGTGCAGGAAATCCTTTTTTCAGATTACCGGGCGTTAGGGGAAGTTCTCGGTTGAACCAACCAACTCTCGGGTTGTGTTTTTTGAAAAAGCCCAGCCAGTTCTTGACCCCGGGCTTATCATTCGAAATATTTTTTATGAATGCACGCAGGGTTTTCTGAAGCGTTTTACATTAAAATTAAATTCTGATAATATTACTGTGATTATTGATAAATCTAGCTTCTTAAGAGCTTTCAGTTTGTAAATACTGTAAATTTTTTGCTGGGTTCAGGGTTTTCAGTTTTTGTTTTATGCACATATCATTTTTGGGTGATTTTTCCTTCCAAGTTGCAGGGTTTCTGAAGATCTCCAAGGTTTATTTGCGTCGTTTCGCTGTCCAAGGGTTTCAATTTCAATTGTTTTTCAGGTTCGGAAGAAATTTTACATCGGTTTCACCAATATCCACTTCTGGGGTTTGGAATATTTTTCTAAGGACTGCAAAATCGTTTTTCAAATCCCCTAGTTATCTTCAGCTGCCCAAACTGCAAGTCTATTTTCACTCAATCTCGTACAACCACCCTCATCTACTGCAAAATCCCTTGCATAATCAATTCTTCCTGTGTTGTCTCCTCATATCTGCAAACGAAAACTGAGAGCGCAAATCTGAAGGCAAAATAAAAATAAAAAAAAAGGAGGCAGACGTGGTTTGAAAATCATTTCCCATATCCCTCTTGTTGTCATCAATCTGTTCTCCAGATCCTGCGTATTTACTTACGGGCTGCGGCAAGAAATTATCGTTGTTTTATATGGTTGTTGGAAGCTGCAAAACGTTTTGGGTGGCATTACTGCGCATAAAAGGCTGAACTGTGCTCACTCATCCGCCCAAAATTGTCAGATCCGCGCTGCTGCATCCTTACTTCACAATGGCCGCCGTTCAGCTGTGAACCCATGAACGTTACCTGCATTTCACGCACGCGCCATGATCTGCAAACTGCACGCAACAAAAAGGGGAATGTTTTGAAATTTTACAATTCTTCCTGCTCTTCGATCTACGCCGACATCATGCTCGTTATCCTCAATCTGCGCATTGGCTTCGTTTCTGACATCATCAAACTGCAGTGAGGAAGGTCATGTTGATACACACGGGCCAGGTAACGTATTATGCACAGGTGAGCTGTGTATGCGTAGATCTCTTTTCCGTTTGCGTAGGGAGTAGTCAATGTTTTTTTGGGTTTTCAGCGTAAATGCAATCAGGTGAGTTTAGGTGTTTAGCATAGGTTTAGTTTTTATTATTTATCATTTTTAGTTCAGAGCGTAGGTTGATTCTATAATTAGATTTAAATTGTTCAGTTTCATTTTAGATTTACGTTTCTTTTTTTTTTTGCTTGTGATCAAATTTTAATGTAAAGTTTTGTTTTGAAAACATAAAAAAAATAAAAATCGATTTTCTAATTTTTCTTTTCATATAGTTAGCATAGTCAGCTTTAGATTTAGGTTTGATTTTTATGATTTTAAAATTTGGTTTTAGATTAGATTTAATTTTATTCTGACTTTTAGTTTCATTTTAGTTTAATCTTTATCTTTTAATTTAGTTAGTTTAATTTTTTTTAAATCATAAAAAATCATAAAAAATAATAAAAAATCCCAAAAACATAAAAAGTTTTAATCTTAGTTTTTTACTTTTGATTTTATTTAGTGTAAGTCTTAGTTTTAGAATTGATTTTTAGTTTAAAAGGGTTAGTTTAGATTTCGTTAAATAGATCTAATTTTGTTAGATTTTAAAAATAAAAAAAATTCATAAAATATAAAAACATAAAAAAGATTTTGGAAATATTTTGCCAGATTCAGTCTTGGCTCGGGGATTTTATCACATTTTATCTTTTCTGCTAAGGCTAAAATTTTTGATGTGGAATAAATGTTTATCGTTTTATGCGAGTCTGCACATGAACGATCATTTTGAAGATTCGCTGCATGAATGTGATATCTGGTTAATGTTCATAATTGCGTGGTTGTTTAAAGTATTTACCTTTTCGAAATTTTTAATCGCTGGATATCAAAAGCATGGTTATAAATAAACTTGGGGATGCTCCTAGCCATATCAACCGCCTCCTTGATGAAGGAGAGTTTCCCCATATCCTCAAGCAACAAATCAACACAATTTGCTGCATACGGAGTCCATAACAATGTGCTGGAGCAGTGTTGCGGGGGAGCGCCCCCCCCCCTCGAACCCGCTCCCGAAGCGCGCTCCGGGCGGGAGCGGCTCGGGAGCGCGCTCCCGTAAAAAAATTTGCGCTCCCTGGTCTGTGAGGGAGCGATTCAGGGAGCAATCGCTCCCGCGCTCCCGGAGCGTTTTTTAATGCCCGGGAGAGATCGGAGAGCGATCGCTCCCTGATCGCTCCTGGGCATTAATAAACGCTCCGGGAGCGATTTTAAACGGACCGGGAGCGGTCCGGCGGAAAAAAAATCCGCCGGACCCGAAAATTATAAAAATTTTAGAATTTTTTTTTTTGTTTATAAGCCCAATGGGCCAAAAAAAAATCATTTCAACTTCATTGAGCAAGAGATTGAGAGCTGAGCAAGAGCAAAGGAGCAAGGAGCAAGAGCTGAGGAGGAAGGAGCCAGAGCTGAGGAGCGAGGAGCAAGTGCCAAGGAGCGAGGAGCAAGCCTGCAGATGTAAGTAACTTAATCATTTAGTTAGTTTAGCTGGTTAGGTAGTTAATTTGGTTAGTTTAATTTACCTGTTTGAGTTTAAAGCTCATTAATTTAAATTAAATGAATTAATCCCAATAAACTAAATTAATTTGCAGATTCAAGACTCAAACCCTACAAACATCAAACACCATGGACCTGGGGATATTTATTGGCATTTTCCTCTTCCTGGTCCCTTTTATGGTTATTATGGTGGTGGAGAGTAGGAAACGGAGGGGGCCTCAAACTGAAGAGGTGGATGAAGAAGCCGGAGGAAGTCAAATGGGTGAAAACCCCAGTGAGGAGGAGGTGGAGGAGGGTGAACATGAGGGTCAAAAAACTAAACAAGACCAAACTCCATTGTGGAAATATGTTCACAGGGCTGAAACAGGGAGAGGGGGTGGAACCACTAAATTTCATTGCCCCCATTGCAACACTGACTACACAGGCTCATACACCCGTGCTAGAAGACATCTCTGCGGGAAAAGGCCATGGGATGGAGAGAAACAAATAGGAATCAAAACTTGTGACAAGGTGTCAACAGCAGATAGAGCCAAATACATAAAGGAAGAGGAGGACGCCCAATACAGAACAAAAAGATCAAGGGGTTTCTTTGAACCAATCTCACCATCACAAAGAACTCCTTCAGCATCCTCCCAAGGCAGTGGATATGGACATGGAGGCACAGGGTCATCATCTTTAAGGCGTAGAACCATATCAGATTTCCTTGATGAGGGGTGTAGGAATGATGTGGATTCAAAAGTTTACAGGTTCCTCTATGCATGTGGGATACCATTCAATGTTCTACGCTCACCTTATTGGCACGAAATGGTTTCTGCCATAAATGATGCCCCTAAAGGATACAAGAGCCCTGGGTATGACAAGGCAAGAACTGTTGGCCTTGATCATGAAAAAGCAAAAATATCACATTCTTTGAATAAAATGACAAGTTCTTGGACTGACAATGGGGTGTCCATTGTATCTGATGGATGGACAAATGTAAAAGGCAAGCCATTGATAAGTGTTCTTGCAGTGTCCCGAAGTGGTCCCATCTTTCTAGCTGCACATGATTACTCAGACAAGTTCAAGACCGCTATCAACATTGCAGAAGCATTGCTTGAAACAATTGAGCGTATTGGCCCATACAATGTCATCCAAGTCATCACTGATAATGCTCCTAATTGTAAGGCAGCGGGAGCAATTATTGAGGATAAATACCCGAACATATTTTGGTCTGGATGTTTGGTTCACACATTGAACCTTCTGTTGCATGATAGAATGAACAATACCAATGGATTGGTGATTTGTACAAGAAAGGAAAAAAAATGATAAAATTTATTACAAATCATAGCAATACCCATGGCCTTTTCCGCAGTCACTCGAGATTGGAGTTGCTGAAGATTGCGAGGCCTAGATTTGGTAGCTATTACCTCACCTTCAGGCGCCTTTTGAAGGTAAGAGAGGCATTAGCTAGCATGGTATCAAGTCCACATTGGCAGTTGTTAAAGGAAAGGGCTACAAATGTAGCTGACATGGCAAGTTTTGAAACGGTGGAGGAGGCCGCTCTTGATGGGCAGTTTTGGACAACTGTGAGACAGGTATTGGATTTCACCAAGCCAATTTATAACATGATTCGGTTTGCAGATACAGACAAACCAGTGATTGGCGAGGTGTATGAGCAAATGGATACCATGTTGGGGGAAATAAAAGACATTGTTCATAATAAAGATCCCAACTTGTACAAACTGATTCATGATTGTGTGTGTGAACGGTGGAATAGGCTTAACCTTCCACTACATTGCTTGGCGTATATCCTTACGCCAAAATACTACTCAGAATCTTGGTTGGGCAAACCTGCAGCAGGGGGTGGTGTTAGGACCAAACCCCATTTAGATCAAGAGGTAACTAGAGGATATCTGGAAGCATTAGAAAAGTTGGTGCCTGACAGGGAGGAATGTGCAGCTGTGCGCCTTGAAATAGGCAGATACTTCAGTGGCAGTGGTTTGTATGGTAACTTCCATGCAATGGACGACAAAGATAAATTTGATTCTCTCACATGGTGGGAAACATATGGCGGCCACGGACTTTTGCCAAAATTGGCAAAAAAAGTTCTTTCACAGGTTGTAAATTCTTCTTCTGCAGAGAGGTGTTGGAGCACCTACAGTTATATACATAATGTGAAAAGAAACAGGCTCAACGAAAACCGAGCAGAAAGCTTGGTTTATGTGCACTACAATTTGAGGTTGTTGAGCCATTACTGTGATCGGGCTAATGAAGATCCCACATATAAAATTTGGGACAATCACCCTGAGGACGACAATTTGGAGGATGGCATTGTACATATGGAAGAACTAGAAGAGGAGCTTGTACGGGATGAAAATGAAGCAGTTGCAGCAGCCATGCCACCTCCACCTCCACCATCCAGTAGCAGTTCTCGGGGCCCGAGTCTTGTTCCATTGCTGTAGCCACCTCCATCGACACCCTCGCGTGGAGGCTCTAGTTCTGGTCGTCGGTCTGTGCGGGAGACTCCTAGAAGACCACCACGACCTACTTATACTCCTGGGGACTCTCGTGGCAAGGGCCACTTGTAGATTTACAGTTTACTTGTCTTTTTTAGTTTCTATTAGACTTTAGTTTTCATAACTGTTGAGTTTTGAGTCCTTGACTCTTGACTCTTGACTCTTTCATATCATTATGACATTATGATATTTTTTGTAAACATTATATCATTGTGACAATGAAAATTTGAAGTTTGAAGTTGGGCCTTGGCAATTATAACTCATTGGTAATGATTGTGAATTATGAATATGATGCTTTGTGAAAGACTAAAGTTGTTTCATTTCATCTCATTATTCATGTTTCATTTTATAAATTTTTAACATTTCATATCATGTTAACAGTTAGAAGTTAGGACTTAGAAATATCTTCGATATTACTTCTTGTAATGGTTAAACTTGGCTTACAAATACAACTTGTTACTTTGGTGATCAATGATGATAAATGTTATTGAATTTTCAATTCTGAAAGCTTGAAGTTGAAACTTTAATATTGAATTTGATGAATCATGATTTATAAGACTCAATATGTTGCAGTTGTAATATGTATTTTACTAACTTGTGGACATGGTTGATGACGATTATAATTTCTAGATGATTGATGTGATATATGGTTCAATGATCGATTTATGTTTTTTTATGTTTTTTATGTCTATTTCGTCATTCTACATGTTTTTATTGACATATATGTATCAAAAATTAAAAAATATAAAAAATATATATATTTTTAAAAAATCGCTCCCCGATTCGCTCCCAAACCGGGAGCTTCTGAAAATGGTCGCTCCCGCTCCCGCTTCCGCTCCCGCTCCCCGCTCCCGCTCCCGCTCCCAAGTAACATTGTGCTGGAGGTTAGTGCTAGAGTTGTCTTGCTATGTACTTGTGTGGTGGGAAATAGCTAGTGTTTGTAAACCCTATGTAAGATAAGAGCACCAGTGTGGAGAGATTGTGTGATGCAACATGGCTAGTGTTTGTGAACCTTAAGTAAGACAAAGTGTCAATGTTGAGAGCTTGTGTTATATAAGCTTGGTGGATGTGGCAAGGTTTACTTGTTGGTGTTGATGCCATCTTGTTGAAGATCTTTAGTGGAGTGACTAGCTTTGGATAGGAGTCATTCTTAGCCAGGAGTTGGTGGTTAGTTTTTTTATGGTTAGCTAGAGTTTGGAGAGCTCGACTTGGACCAACTTTGTGATAGAGCTGTGTATGTGCTTGTACTTGTTGTGCTGGTATGATAGAGTTGTGGTTTGTGAAAGAGTAGATTTTCTTTTTGTCATAGGTTTGTAATATTCCGTTTATGAAATTTGACAAATTTCTTGGAATTTCACTTACAAATTAATTAAGCTGTAATTTTCTTTGTTGAATTACACAATTTGCATCAGAAATTAACGATGTTGACCACTACCGGTCAACTACCCATAGCAGTACACCCCATTTTCTTTGCAAAAAGGGTAGCGCTCGATCGACATGTCCGTGCCATTCTGCAGTCATAGACAGCTTGATCAATTTATGTTGTAAACCCAGTCTGCATGTATAATTTGTAAATAATCTTAGCAGATATGAGTCATGTCTGTAAATTGCCTAGGTGGACCTAATTTTCTAAGTGATAATCTACGTCCCGGAAGGTTTTTCGTCTCACCGATCCATGATCGGCAGAGTTTTCCTTCAGCCTAACCCCAAAGCCGAGATGGATTTTGTAACTAGAATCTTAGGAGAATCCTAGTGTGTTAATTTGCTAGATTATAGTTGTGTCGCAGAACTGGATGGTTTATGAGGGTCTATGTCAAATGGGTTTCCCCCCCTTGAGATGTAAAGTTGTAAAAGTCATGATGTAAAGTGTCTTGAGGGTTAGAAAATGTTTTAATCCCCTCATGAGTCCTAAGTCATAGGTCCTAGGTGATTTTTCCAAATGCTAAGTTCGAGGATCCATTTAAAAATAAACTAAAAATTAAAAAAATAAAAAAATAAAAAAAATAAATAAATAAAAATTTAAATAAAAATAATAAAATAAAGCAAAAACCCTAAAAATAATAAAATAATAATATTTTTGAGTAAATAAATGCAAATTTTCATTTTTTAATGAATTAACTAATTCGACGGATGAGATTAAGAGATGTCTTGATCCTCATCAATGGTCGAGATCATTTCGACATGGATCACTTTAACTAGCCGTTGGGATCTTTTCCTTTAAATAGGGTGCAAGGGGTCATTTGAGATCATTCGATCTGAGAGTCTGGTGCTAAAGAAAGCTCTCTTGTAGTCATTTTTTGTGCAATAAAGAAGACTTTGGGGTTAAAAATCTTGCTGGTGTTACTCTTCTGAAAATGCTGTAAGATTGTTCTTTTTTTTTTTGAATATTTTATTTTCAGCCATTGATGATAGCTTAATGAAGATTGATCTAGGCACAGGTATCTTGTTTGATCTTTGGGGTTTGAATGATAGTTTAGATTCTGAAATATAGTGGCAGGTATCTCGATTTGATCGGGTTTCATTATTGTTTTCTCCTTCTATGTTAATGGTTGATTTTAAGTTGTGCAGGAAATCCTTTTTTCAGATTACCGGGCGTTAGGGGAAGTTCTCGGTTGAACCAACCAACTCCCGGGTTGTGTTTTTTGAAAAAGCCCAGCCAGTTCTTGACCCCGGGCTTATCATTCGAAATATTTTTTATGAATGCACGCAGGATTTTCTGAAGCGTTTTACATTAAAATTAAATTCTGATAATATTACTGTGATTATTGATAAATCTAGCTTCTTAAGAGCTTTCAGTTTGTAAATACTGTAAATTTTTTGCTGGGTTCAGGGTTTTCAGTTTTTGTTTTATGCACATATCATTTTTGGGTGATTTTTCCTTCCAGGTTGCAGGGTTTCTGAAGATCTCCAAGGTTTATTTGCGTCGTTTCGCTGTCCAAGGGTTTCAATTTCAATTGTTTTTCAGGTCCGGAAGAAATTTTACATCGGTTTCACCAATATCCACTTCTGGGGTTTGGAATATTTTTCTAAGGACTGCAAAATCGTTTTTCAAATACCCTAGTTATCTTCAGCTGCCCAAACTACAAATCTATTTTCACTCAATCTCGTACAACCACCCTCATCTGCTGCAAAATTCCTTGCATAATCAATTCTTCCTGTGTTGTCTCCTCATATCTGCAAACGAAAACTGAGAGCCCGCAAATCTGAAGGCAAAAAAAAAAAAAAAAAAAGGAGGCAGACGTGGTTTGAAAATCATTTCCCATATCCCTCTTGTTGTCATCAATCTGTTCTCCAGATCCTGCGTAATTACTTATGGGCTGCGGCAAGAAATTATCGTTGTTTTATATGGTTGTTGGAAGTTGCAAAACGTTTTGGGTGGCATTACTGCGCATAAAAGGCTGAACTGTGCTCACTCATCCGCCCAAAATTGTCAGATCCGCGCTGCTGCATCCTTACTTCACAATGGCCGCCGTTCAGCTGTGAACCCATGAACGTTACCTGCATTTCACGCACGCGCCATGATCTGCAAACTGCACACAACAAAAAGGGGAATGTTTTGAAATTTTACAGTTCTTCTTGCTCTTCGATCTACGCCGACAGCATGCTCGTTAGCCTCAATCTGCGCATTGGCTTCGTTTCAGACATCATCAAACTGCAGTGAGGAAGGTCATGTTGATACACAAGGGCCAGGTAACGTATTATGCACAGGTGCGCTGTGTATGCGTAGATCTCTTTTCCGTTTGCGTAGGGAGTAGTCAATGTTTTTTGGGTTTTCAGTGTAAATGCAATCCGGTGAGTTTAGGTGTTTAGCATAGGTTTAGTTTTTATTATTTATCATTTTGAGTTCATAGCGTAGGTTGATTCTATAATTAGATTTAAATTGTTCAGTTTCATTTTAGATTTACGTTTTTTTTTTTTTTTTTGGCTTGTGATCAAATTTTAATCTAAAGTTTTGTTTTGAAAACATAAAAAAAATAAAAATCGATTTTCTAATTTTTCTTTTCATATAGTTAGCATAGTCAGCTTTAGATTTAGCTTTGATTTTTATGATTTTAAAATTTGGTTTTAGATTAGATTTAATTTTATTCTGACTTTTAGTTTCATTTTAGTTTAATCTTTATCTTTTAATTTAGTTAGTTTAATTTTTTTTAAATCATAAAAAATCATAAAAAAAAATAATAAAAAATCCCAAAAACATAAAAAGTTTTAATCTTAGTTTTTTACTTTTGATTTTATTTAGTGTAAGTCTTAGTTTTAGAATTGATTTTTAGTTTAAAAGGGTTAGTTTAGATTTCGTTAAATAGATCTAATTTTGTTAGATTTTAAAAATAAAAAAAATTCATAAAATATAAAAACATAAAAAAGATTTTGGAAATATTTTGCCAGATTCAGTCTTGGCTCGGGGATTTTATCACATTTTATCTTTTCTGCTAAGGCTAAAATTTTTTGATGTGGAATAAATGTTTATCGTTTTATGCGAGTCTGCACATGAATGATCATTTTGAAGATTAGCTGCATGAATGTGATATCTGGTTAATGTTCATAATTGCGTGGTTGTTTAAAGTATTTACCTTTTCTAAATTTTTAATTGCTGGATATCAAAAGCATAGTTATCAATAAACTTGGGGACGCTCCTAGCCATATCAACCGCCTCCTTGATGAAGGAGAGTTTCCCCATATCCTCAAGCAACAAATCAACACAATTTGCTGCATACGGAGTCCCTAACAATGTGCTGGAGGTTAGTGCTAGAGTTGTCTTGCTATGTACTTGTGTGGTGGGAAATAGCTAGTGTTTGTAAACCCTATGTAAGATAAGAGCACCAATGTGGAGAGCTTGTGTGATGCAACATGGCTAGTGTTTGTGAACCTTAAGTAAGACAATAGTGTCAATGTTGAGAGCTTGTGTTATATAAGCTTGGTGGATGTGGCAAGGTTTACTTGTTGGTGTTGATGCCATCTTGTTGAAGATCTTTAGTGGAGTGAATAGCTTTGGATAGGAGTCATTCTTAGCCAGGAGTTGGTGGTTAGTTTTTTTATGGTTAGCTAGAGTTTGGAGAGCTCGACTTGGACCAACTTTGTGATAGAGTTGTGTATGTGCTTGTACTTGTTGTGCTGGTATGATAGAGTTGTGGTTTGTGAAAGAGTAGATTTTCTTTTTGTCATAGGTTTGTAATATTCCGTTTATGAAATTTGACAAATTTCTTGGAATTTCACTTACAAATTAATTAAGCTGTAATTTTCTTTGTTGAATTACACAATTTGCATCAGAAATTAACGATGTTGACCACTACCGGTCAACTACCCATAGCAGTACACCCCATTTTCTTTGCAAAAAGGGTAGCGCTCGATCGACATGTCCGTGCCATTCTGCAGTCATAGACAGCTTGATCAATTTATTTTGTAAACCCAGTCTGCATGTATAATTTGTAAATAATCTTAGCAGATATGAGTCATGTCTGTAAATTGCCTAGGTGGACCTAATTTTTTAAGTGATAATCTACGTCCCGGAAGGTTTTTCGTCTCACCGATCCATGATCGGCAGAGTTTTCCTTCAGCCTAACCCCAAAGCCGGGATGGATTTTGTCACTAGAATCTTAGGAGAATCCTAGTGTGTTAATTTGCTAGATTATAGTTGTGTCGCAGAACTGGATGGTTTATGAGGGTCTATGTCAAATGGGTTTTCCCCCCTTGAGATGTAAAGTTGTAAAAGTCATGATGTAAAGTGTCTTGAGGGTTAGAAAATGTTTTAATCCCCTCATGAGTCCTAAGTCATAGGTGCTAGGTGATTTTTCCAAAGGCTAAGTTCGAGGATCCATTTAAAAATAAACTAAAAATTAAAAAAATAAAAAAATAAAAATTTAAATAAAAATAATAAAATAAAGCAAAAACCCTAAAAATAATAAAATAATAATATTTTTGAGTAAATAAATGCAAATTTTCATTTTTTAATGAATTAACTAATTCGACGGATGAGATTAAGAGATGTCTTGATCCTCATCAACGGTCGAGATCATTTCGACATGGAGCACTCGAACTAGCCGTTGGGATCTTTTCCTTTAAATAGGGTGCAAGGGGTCATTTGAGATCATTCG
This sequence comes from Pinus tabuliformis, assembly GCA_031772625.1. Lineage (NCBI taxonomy): Eukaryota > Viridiplantae > Streptophyta > Pinopsida > Pinales > Pinaceae > Pinus > Pinus tabuliformis. Next base: position 1,375,424,636 of record CM062805.1, on the reverse strand, counting down.
ATCTGAGAGTCTGGTGCTAAAGAAAGTTCTCTTGTAGTCATCTTTTGTGCAATAAAGAAGACTTTGGGGTTAAAAATCTTGCTGGTGTTACTCTTCTGAAAATGCTGTAAGATTGTTCTTTTTTTTTTTGCATAATTTTATTTTCAGCCATTGATGATAGCTTAATGAAGATTGATCTAGGCATAGGTATCTTGTCTGATCTTTGGGGTTTGAATGATAGTTTAGATTCTGAAATATAGTGGCAGGTATCTCCATTTGATCGGGTTTCATTATTGTTTTCTCCTTCTATGTTAATGGTTGATTTTAAGTCGTGCAGGAAATCCTTTTTTCAGATTACCGGGCGTTAGGGGAAGTTCTCGGTTGAACCAACCAACTCCCGGGTTGTGTCTTTGAAAAAGCCCAGCCAGTTCTTGACCCCGGGCTTATCATTCGAAATATTTTTTATGAATGCACGCAGGGTTTTCTGAAGCGTTTTACATTAAAATTAAATTCTGATAATATTACTGTGATTATTGATAAATCTAGCTTCTTAAGAACTTTCAGTTTGTAAATACTGTAAATTTTTTGCTGGGTTCAGGGTTTTCAGTTTTTGTTTTATGCACATATCATTTTTGGGTGATTTTTCCTTCCAGGTTGCAGGGTTTCTGAAGATCTCCAAGGTTTATTTGCGTCGTTTCGCTGTCCAAGGGTTTCAATTTCAATTGTTTTTTCAGGTCCGGAAGAAATTTTACATCGGTTTCACCAATATCCACTTCTGGGGTTTGGAATATTTTTCTAAGGACTGCAAAATCGTTTTTCAAATCCCTTAGTTATCTTCCGCTGCCCAAACTACAAATCTATTTTCACTCAATCTCGTACAACCACCCTCATCTGCTGCAAAATCCCTTGCATAATCAATTCTTCCTGTGTTGTCTCCTCATATCTGCAAACGAAAACTGAGAGCCCGCAAATCTGAAGGCAAAATAAAAATTAAAAAAAAGGAGGCAGACGTGGTTTGAAAATCATTTCCCATATCCCTCTTGTTTTCATCAATCTGTTCTCCAAATCCTGCGTATTTACTTACGGGCTGCGGCAAGAAATTATCGTTGTTTTATATGGTTGTTGGAAGCTGCAAAACGTTTTGGGTGGCATTACTGCGCATAAAAGGCTGAACTGTGCTCACTCATCCGCCCAAAATTGTCAGATCCGCGCTGCTGCATCCTTACTTCACAATGGCCACCGTTCAGCTGTGAACCCATGAACGTTACCTGCATTTCACGCACGCGCCATGATCTGCAAACTGCACGCAACAAAAAGGGGAATGTTTTGAAATTTTACATTTCTTCCTGCTCTTCGATCTACGCCGACAGCATGCTCGTTAGCCTCAATTTGCGCATTGGCTTCGTTTCAGACATCATCAAACTGCAGTGAGGAAGGTCATGTTGATACACACGGGCCAGGTAACGTATTATGCACAGGTGAGCTGTGTATGCGTAGATCTCTTTTCCGTTTGCGTAGGGAGTAGTCAATGTTTTTTTGGGTTTTCAGCGTAAATGCAATCAGGTGAGTTTAGGTGTTTAGCATAGGTTTAGTTTTTATTATTTATCATTTTTAGTTCATAGCGTAGGTTGATTCTTTAATTAGATTTAAGTTGTTCAGTTTCATTTTAGATTTACGTTTTTTTTTTTTTTTTTTTTGCTTGTGATCAAATTTTAATGTAAAGTTTTGTTTTGAAAACATAAAAAAAATAAAAATCGATTTTCTAATTTTTCTTTTCATATAGTTAGCATAGTCAGCTTTAGATTTAGCTTTGATTTTTATGATTTTAAAATTTGGTTTTAGATTAGATTTAATTTTATTCTGACTTTTAGTTTCATTTTAGTTTAATTTTTATCTTTTAATTTAGTTAGTTTAATTTTTTTTAGATCATAAAAAATCATAAAAAAAAATAATAAAAAATCCCAAAAACATAAAAAGTTTTAATTTTAGTTTTTTACTTTTGATTTTATTTAGTGTAAGTCTTAGTTTTAGAATTGATTTTTAGTTTAAAAGGGTTAGTTTAGATTTCGTTAAATAGATCTAATTTTGTTAGATTTTAAAAATAAAAAAAATTCATAAAATATAAAAACATAAAAAAGATTTTGGAAATATTTAGCCAGATTCAGTCTTGGCTCGGGGATTTTATCACATTTTATCTTTTCTGCTAAGGCTAAAATTTTTGATGTGGAATAAATGTTTATCGTTTTATGCGAGTCTGCACATGAATGATCATTTTGAAGATTAGCTGCTTGAATGTGATATCTGGTTAATGTTCATAATTGCGTGGTTGTTTAAAGTATTTACCTTTTCGAAATTTTTAATCGCTGGATATCGTTATTTAGCTTTAATGATTATAAGAACATTGTGGTTTTACTGGATATCTTGTGTCTTTCAAGTTATTTGATGATAAACGATTGCTCTTAATGAGTTCATATTTCTGCAGCATCTGATAATTAATCGTTTAAACATTAACTCCACAAGGCACTGGTCTATTAATTCAGTAAAATCTATTTAGTGCTTGTTTCTTCGTGTCTCCCAACCCAACTGATTCACAGTTGGTCAATCATTTTCCCATAGGGTCTACCCCCCTTAGCCGCGAGAGATAGGCTTAAACGGAGAGGTCGGGGATCAGAGTGACAGCCCCTGGTCTGAGCGTTGTCGTGACAATCTGTGCGACAACAAACGACAAACAAATAAACTTCAATATAGTAACTACAACTCAAAATAGACAGGAGACACATACAATAAATTTTAGCCTAATTTCATTAATATGTAATAAGGTTTTGAGAACTTGTTACAATTGCAACAAATGGCTGAATTCAAATCACTGGAAATGTAGCCCCAAAATGGAGATCTGGAGCATCCCCACTCCAATCCTCAGATCTGCTCCGGATCTGATCTTCAACTGATACTGTTGAAGCTCCGTGGGAGTTTTGGATGAAATCTCCTTAATGGTGGGTTGGGTTTTCTTTCGACTCAGAAAAGGAAACCTAAGGGTTTTCCTCTTAGGGCTTGCTGAAAGCTGAGAACCATGTTCCCAAACCTCCTAAATAGAAAATACTCAAATTTAGGATGTGCCAATTGATTTGCTCCTTCTCCTTTTAAAGATTGGATAAAATCTGTCTCCAACCTTCTAGAAGCACTTTATTTTATTATTTTATTCCCACTCTAGAAGCTTCTCTCCTTTTCTTTATTAAAGTGACTTTTATTTTGTATTTATTTAAGTTACTTTTCCCTTTTTAGACATTTTCTCAATTAAGTACTTTTCCCCTTTTTATTTAATAAGTGACTAATTAAAATCACTTTTTAATCCCGGGAAATGGTTATTCAACCCACATACTTTATCCGACCACTAAAAAACACTTTTCACCATCCCATCCTATAGATTTCTTCATTTAAGTTCCAACAAGCTTTCACAGTAAGGTGTTTTTCTAGATAATTTGCTCTAAATGACACCTTTAGCTTTTTCTAATTAAAACACGCTGATAATAATCCATTTTAAGGGAAATATTCAGATTGCCTCGGAACCAAGAACAAACTGTGCATAGCTGACCCTGATGATGAAATACAATGAGTGAACCACATTGAGCCTCATAAAGCCTCCCAAAATCCCTCCAGACTCACTGATGGAATAATCTCGCTCCTATGACCTAGCTATTATAAACTTTGGAAACCCATCTATCGACATCATAAATAAAACTGAAAATGGGGAGATTGCAAGGTTCTTGTAACAAGAGAATTCATGTGTTATATGCCTAGAAAAATGTGCCCTAAATGATGATCTTTACCACATCGTGAGTCGCTAAATGTATCTACAATCCAATATGGTAGAGGTGTTGGCATTTGGCTAACACTTACATGTTAGTTTAAAAAAAAATATATAATACTCATAACAAATAACAAAAATACTACTTGTTAGCCAAATATAAATACAAACAAAATTGTATTGAGAGTAACAAGGTGCATCTATACCAATATGATAGAGATGTTGTCCTGTGGCTAAGGATTACACGTTGACATCAAATACATATAATACTTGGAACAAATAATAGTAAGATTATATGTTAGCCAGATATAGAGACGAAGAAAAATAAAATCTTTCTCTCTCTCTCTCTCTCTATATATATATATATATTACGCGTTGACAACAAATACATGTAATACTTGTAACAAACAATAGTAATACTATATATTAGCCAAATATAGAGACACAGATAAATGAAATCTCTCTCTCTCTCTCTCTCTCTATATATATATATATAGATATATAGATAAAACTGCTATTTTAAGAGATGAAAAGAGAGATCTAGATTACACATAAATATAAACACTACAGATATGTTATCTACATAATTTATTACAAATTTTACACCTCAAAAGATTTGATCCCTCTAGATGCTTGATAGATTTTGAGTTAGGATGGATCTACATCGGTGGTATTGAAATACGCTTATATGCTACTTGCTCTCTTGGGGTATTGGGTGAAATTGGGTTGTAGGGAAGTGAAATATTATTGATGTAATTTAATGTTTTAGATTGGACGTAAGACTAAAATCTCAAATTTCTTAAGGATTAGATTTGGGAAACTTAAGTGAGGTGAAATTTTAGAAATTGCATTAGCTGCCCAATTCTTGAAATTTCTATAGCATGTCATCCTTGGAGTAAAATATAGTCTTCATCTATCTTTTCCACATCAAGCACCCTAAGTAGCAATAGGATCCCAAATGCTACAAAACCTAGTCTCTTCGTTCATAGGAGTTACAAGATCACATGCTCCCTTTGATTCTATATGGTTTATTTGAGATCCAAGCTCTAGTCTTCTCTTGAATTCCCTTAAAAGCCCTAACACTAAAAGCAAAGAGAGAGAATGCAAATGAAGAAGAGCAAAAAGAGACAAGTACAATCTCACTCTCACACATTTCTAACACAAGCATGTGATTTGTTGAGTGAAAAATGATCAATTGATGAAAAATGTTCTCACCTCCCTTTATTTATATGAAACATGAGGGAAAACAATAACAATTAGACCTACTTCACTACAAGCAACGTCACCTATCACTAAATAGGCCCACATGTGAAGCATTTCAAGTTTCAACTCTAAGTGACACATGTCAAGTTCCAAGTCATGCATGTCCAACAGGTAAAGGGTCCATGGTTGAATGCTCCTCAAGAAAGGTCCATCACCTCCTCCAAAGCCCTGCAATGATCTGGTGCTTCCTCCTATGCCATGTGTACCTTCGGGTCCACTTCACCTATATGATCACTCCTCAATTCGAGGATTTTTAAGTACAAGCCTCCTTGCAGGCAAACAAGTGTCAACATGACAACTAGGGCTCAACTCGCTCCTCCAAGGAGGCGCACCACAAAAATGTCAAGACATAGTCAACAATCCATGAGTAAAGTATTTGCGTTGCCTATGTCCATCGTAGTGTGATCGAGGGTAATTAATGCCAAGTACCCAACATCACATGAAGCACTCCCAAGCATGGGGTAATCACTTTCAGGGTAACCTCGGAAGCTAGCACCAAACCATTAGCAATATATTTGCTGACATAATGTTTGCAACTTAGCTTTGTTGATGATATACACGATCTCTAGAATTTCATCGGTGAAACTGATGATGGAAGAAAAAGTGCATCCATCCATGCCATGGCTAGATATATCTATGGGACATGTCTTTATTAAAAGGCTCTGCAATTTGACATTTTAGATATATAATTTTTAGTTAGGAAACTCTTAAAAAACACAATATATTTACATCAAATTATTTTTCTTTATCATCTTATGATAAATCTGTTTATTTTTTGCTATGTTTGTTTAGGTTTCTAGATGTTTTCATGAACTGAATGGTAGAATTTTATAGTACATTGGCTCTGTTGCATAGATTCATGGTCATACTAGTTTTATAGTAGTGTTTGCAGTGTGGTGCAAATTTAAATGAATAAAAGCAAAAGCGAAAGCACTGGAATTTGGGATGTAATATTCTGTTATGAATATAATTCATATGAAAATAATAAATATAAATATAAATATAACAATAATAAATAATAATTAATTAACTAATAGTTAGTTAGTTAGTAATGAAGAGCACCTGCCTAGGTATATAAGCGGGCCCTCATTGTAATCATTTCACACATCTTTTATACATCCAATAATTCTTATATACAATTACTACTTGTCCTACGATGGATACTTACATATTTCAATTCTTCTGAATTATTCTGTTGCGTATACAAACTTTGTTCGTTATATTGGTATCTGTTAAAATTGGCAACTAGGGCCAAACTTCATGTGGGTCACCTTATTTATGGCTGTTGATATTTTTCCTAGATTCCTCTCATCAAGAGGTGTAGGATTGATCTAAAAATCATCTGATTCGAACAAGTATTTATGGAGATATGAATTTATTTATAATTACTTAACAAATTGTCAAGGTCGGCCAGCAGCTAAGTGTGCGGCACACATGCCCAACGTTTCATATAAATAGAAGAGAGGTTGAGTCATTTGGAACTCATTCATTCACTCATCTTCTCTCTCTCTCCTACGCATAAAAGGAGCCTCTCTTTCTGTCACACGTGTGGCTGAAAGGAAGACATTCTAGGGCAAGGAAGACACAGAAAGGACGCTAGGGCAGCAGGTCATCTCTTTGACCAATGTTGACCATCTAGGGGTGTGGATTGGGTGTGGCTGCCTCTCCTAGGCAGGCCACAAAGTTTGGCACGGAAACCAAGGTGATCTGACCTCTGGTTTGACCGATATTGACTGCCCTAGTTTAGGGCTGCAAGTTGACTTCAGAAATCTGCAAATTGACTGTACTTTTGGAGCTATTCAAGGGCTGTTTCTTCAGGCTGTTCAAGGGCAAGTTGACTGGAAATTGACCAAACATATTAGAGGTCAATTTCATCTAGTTTGACCAAGTTTGACTTTGCTGATCTAGGGTTTGCTGCTGCTGATATAAAATTACAGAATTCAGATTTTGTACTATTTCTCTCTGCTGAACTATTGAAGATAAAAGAAGATTTGATCAAAGGTTTCCCCGCATTGGGGTTTGTCCCTGGCTAGCTGCCACATCTTGTGTCTCTTGTCTTGGCTTGTTTTCTGTTGATCATTTAATGGTCTATCTGCACTTTACCTAATGTATATGTGATTGCTAATCTGTGGCTAATAAGATGAAAAATAAGTAAACTGCTTTAAGCATAGAACATACCATAATTTAATAGTATCAGAGCCACGTTCTCCGATCTCGACCATTGGCCATTAAAGTCTTCATCAACGTAGTTGTCATCCCGATCAAGTGTTTCGTTTTAGAGTTGGAGGTTCTCCATTTTGTCGGACTCGCTATCAGGCCTTTGGCCATAAAATTATTTTAAAAAAGAGTTAAAAAAATTGGAAAAGATATAAAAAAGGGGGGAAAAGAAATTATAAAAAATAAAATAAAATAAAATAAATTAAAGAGAAAATTATATATAAAAAACAATTAAAAAAACAACAAAAATGAAATTATAATATAATTAAAACACAACCCAAAAAAACAAAACAAATAAAACAAGCGACGAGTTGTTGCCACCTTAACAACAACAACACATCGCCATTGAAAACCCGATCACATCCTTCGTCGTCGGGCCATTGTCCATGACACAACGACCGCCACAACAAGGCAATCCCAAGGTCGCATAGACCGGGCCATCGTGTGCTCACCCTGCCACCACATGTGTTGTCTAGTTGATACTTCTTCGCCAGTATGCCAATTTCATTCAACCACTCCATCGCCTCTCCAGCAACATTTCCAAGCCATACACAGAGTTGTACAACATCGAGCAGGTCATTGAGTCGACCACTATTTATCTCCCCTACTAGCGTCATTGTTGCTGTTATGGCTACAACTGCCATAATCGACTGCTATCTCTCGCCCAACGTGATTGCAGACACAACCAATGTCTCATACAACCGCATAACACTACCTTAGCGACACGACCATTGCCACGTCTTATGCCATAGCCACCAGTTCAAAAAAAGTGAAATACCACTGCTGTCACATTGTTCCATCCTCTTTGTTCCACTTTCATCCATACAAAATCTATCCTGCCATACCAATCCAAAGGGACGCCTCTGTACAAACACCCAAATCTTAATCACGTTGTTAATTGCCAACTATTATTAATATTAAGTTTGAATATAGGTGACAAAAGCAACTGCTGTTGAAGATGTTAGACATTGTATAAACTTGAAGGGTTAATAACAAAGTGTTAATAAGAGTATAAAGGAGGGTATTTTTTTATATATTTATAAAAAGGGGTTTGTATAAAAGGAAATAAAATATTATCATAAAAACAAATTAAGAGGGTAAGGATAGGTTGAAAGGGAGGAATGGTTTTAAAAAAATTTAAAAGAGGGCTAAATAAAATAAAGATAAGCTCCATGAATAAGTCAACATTTTGGACTAAATGTCCATTTTGTCTACACGAAATTAGATATGCATATATTAAAAAAAAATTGCAAATTAAGTTGTCCAGCGTGTGGAAGAGTTATTTAGTACAGAAGAATGTCAATATAATGAGCAGATGCAAATAAAAAGATTAAAGGAAGAACTCACAGAACTTCAACGAAAAAATGAAGCATCATAAAAGAAATATAAGGATCTGAAAAATCGATTTTATGAAGAATTGACAGAAAGTAACAGAGAAATTTGGCATCTAAGGGACCATAATAAAAAACTACTTGAGAAGGTTAAGAAGTGCAAAGTTACAAAGAAGAAATTAAAAGAAGAAAATGAATGTTTAAAGAAGAAATTCAATGAGATTCTATCAAAAATGAAAGAATTAAATTTGCATTTAAAAATCCTTAATCAAAGGTTATTAGAACAAATAAATATTTAAAAGATAAGGAGGATACTAAGAATAATGTCAACAATCCAGAAAGCGAAGAGCTTTTACATCTAAGGAATCATAACCAAGCCCTACTTACGCAAATAAAGAAACTTAAAAGTGACAAGAAGTCGCTAAATGACAAGTTAGAATGACTTACTCCATTCGTTATAGTCCAAGTCGAAGATAAAGGAAAAAACACTGAACCAGTCAATATCACATCTCAAGAAGAGGATAAATCAGTTAAGGTGAAGATGTACTCAAAAGTTGTAGTCCAAACAACAAAAAAATCAAGTGAAGATCTCACAATTAATCAAGTAATTTTTGAACCTGAAAGAAATCAGATGCCCCCAATAAAACAAGAAATCACCATGAATAGATTAGGGAAAAATCAAACCGGAAGAACTCCTTATTGACATCCGAATCACAAGATCAAACAACTAAGCCAGTCTACATATTTGAACCCTTCGAAACAGAAATAACATATTTATGTTCCAAGGAATACTGAAGTTTGGAGAATCCAGTTCTATGATAACAATTCAAATTTCATTACAAATTTCCAGTGATCAAAAGATTCCACAGAAGATTAATCTTGGATGGTCAGATCCATTCTCAGTCCGACAATTTTGTTTATCACTCCAGAGGATCATATCATCTTGTATCAACGAAGATGAAAGTTCTAAGATGAGAAGATATTTGAAATGGGGAAAGAGATCCGACCCTTTCATTAGTGAGTTGTGATGACAAAGTTTTTTAAAGAAGGGCAATGTTATGAATAGAATTCATATAAAAATAATAAATTTAAATATAAATATAATAATAATAAATAATAATTAATTAACTAATAGTTAGTTAGTTGGTAATGAAGAGACATGTCTTAGAGTCATGACCATTCATGGAAGGGCACCTGTCTAGGTATATAAGCAGGCCCTTATTGTAATCATTTCACACATCTTTTATACATTCAATAATTCTTATATACAATTACTACTTGTCCTATGATGGATACTTACATATTTCAGTTCTTCTGAATTATTCTGCTGCTCATACAAACTTTGTTCATTACAAATTCATCTAGTTTAATATCTTTAACAAATGCAAATGTTCATTGGTATTGTGTTTGTTTCCTTAATCAGATTAATGTAACAATCTATGATTGGGATATCGTCTGGAAAAGTACAGTTCTTGGCTCAGTGACACTCACAATTGAAGATGAGGGTCAAACTGAGGCTATTTGGCACTCACTGGATAGTTCATCTGGCCAGGTAAGTATAGTTTTCTTGTTCTTTGGGTGTGACTGGCAAAACTTGGGGTTCTTGTAGTTGTTGCTTGCTCCTTGATTTTATGTTTTAACTCTTTTGATGAATCCTTTATTCTGTTATTTATCAGGTTTGCCTGCAGACAAGTACAAAGCGGTTTCCTGTCAGTTCTTCAGGGTAATGACTTGCTGCTTTTCTTGAAATTCTTCCAACTTTCCTTTGATTATTTTCCCTCCCTCCAATCTGAATTGAGATTGATTTAGGTAGTCCTGATTTGAGAGTGATAAGGCTTAGTTGGTGATGTTGGTGTAGTCAATTATGTTCTGGAAATTTTGAAGGTTTCAACTTTCAAGTTGGGTCATGCGTTTTATGTGTTGGTTAAAAGGTTTGAAAGGGTTAATGAAACCTTGACAGCATTAAAGTCAGAAAATGTAGGGTTTGTTTAAATGAGTCTTGGCCAAGGAAAAATATTTTCCTGCTGATCCTATCTCAAGTTTGCATACCCTGTTTGGAATAATCTGCAACATATGCATAGATGTTGACATTCTGATTCCAGATCTTAAACTGGTCTTTGCTATAACACCCTTTGATTTAGTTACTGTAGTCCCATGAACTATAAACTCTTGTCTGTTATTTATTATCTGATTGGTTTGGAGGTTTCTGGCAGAAGTCTCAATGGGTTTGCAGGAGTTGTGGCACGACGAAGGATGTCTGTGGATAAACAAGGGCCCACAGTTGTCCACCAAAAACCTGGGCCTCTGCAAACAATTTTTGATCTACCACCAGATGAGGCAAGTGCAAATGATTTGCTAATGCTCAAGTCTGTGGTGGGCTTGAGATATTATTCTTACTTGCTAAGATTTTTTGCAGCTTCAAATAGATTTATGTTTAGATCATAGAATTGAGACATGTTGGGGTTTATGGAAATTATTCCGTCTTCCTATGCTTGATAAATTCGATGAACAAAGAAAAATATGGTTAGTCTAGCATGTAAGTTTGTTAAATATTAGTTCACTTTTTTGTCCAGGTGGTTGTACACAGCTACTCATGTGCATTGGAAAGATCCTTCTTATATCATGGGCGAATGTATGTTTCAGCATGGCACATTTGCTTTCACTCAAATGTTTTTTCAAAGCAGATGAAGGTTAGGAGGAGCCTTTTTATTGTAGGAAATAGTGCATTTATCTTTTGTGTATTGCAGTTAAAATTATGATGATGGTGCTAAAAGTGTCTTGTAATGGTTTACCACAAAGCAATATGAACAATTTTGATGATTTCTGTGAAATGCTGCACTCATTGATTAGTTTCCATTTATCTTATTGGCTTTAGCATAACTCCTGAAATGTTGATCATGAGTTTGTTTTCAGAGGACATATAGCATGGGAAATAAACTTTTTAATCTGAATCTACATGCAGTTTTTTTATTTGTTATTTTTTTTGTTCGTGTGGTTCACTGTACCAGAGATTGATACTAGGTACATCCACAGAAAACCCACCCGTGTTTAGGTGAGCCGATTATTTTTCATGTAGAAATTACTCCCAAGGAGTGAGAATGTCAATCTCGGTGGGACTGGAACTTGGGTGGGTAGGATAATAGTGACTCCTCCCTACCCCTTGAGTGACACCCACTTGACAAATCTACATACAGTTGGGAAAGCTAGATCTTCTTTTGGACCTGACATATCAAAGAAAATGTTCTGGTAGTGTAGAGTAATTATTCTGGGGAAGTTAATCAGCATTTTATGATCTCATCCTCAGCATTTTGGATTTTTAGGTGTGTAGCCTTTAGAGGATTCAAAGCGTCTGTTGCCTCAAAATATAGCAACCCTTGTGAGGCCTCTCAGTGCAAAGATTAGATTGTGACACAACAATGACCACTGTCATTTCAACACTCCACCCCCTGCTCTTTATTGGAAATTCACCACATGAGAGGCTTCCCAATATATGTCACCTAAGGGTATACTAGGTTGATAGGATCAAGACAACACTTTAGAAAGCTAGATCAAGGTACTTTGCACTAGGAACAAGGCACAATTCTTTTAGTAACAATCAACGTACCTATGAAATAAAGCTTGTAGCCTAGGGTTTCAAGTTGTAGCTCAACAATGGTACATCTAGACATAAAAGTGAAAGATTGAAGGTTTGTTTGAGAGATATGATCAACAATTTGGTTGAAAAACCTTTAAAATGGCCCTAAGTTGAATGTTTTATTCAGAATTAGGGTTTTGCAAGCCCTAGAATTGCCTTAGGTTGATGATGTCAACCCTAGAGGGACACTTTTAACCATGAAAATTGCTAGATTTTGATGTTATAAGACCGAGAGAGGTGAAAGGATACCAAATTAGCTCAATGCTCAAGCCCTAGTTGAATTGGACCTAAAACCCTAACCCTAGTGGCTTTCCTTGAAGGGCCAAAATTTTAGGAGGATAGGAAAAATGTGTAATTTTAGAGTTTTGGTCACCACGATGGTTGACAGTGCCTTCTACTTGGGTGATGGAGTCTTAAGAATTTTGACCATGGAAATATCAACTCTTGAAGGGAGTAAGGGGGGAAACCCTAGATTTTCACTAGAAAAATGCTCTCTAGGAGGTTTTATAGGAAGTTCAAGGATACAAGATGCCAAGCATTACATTTAATAATAAACATTTAAACAAAGAGCATAGAAACCCTAACAATATTCCATTACATGCAATAACTAAAAATGAACATGTCTTCCTTCAATCCCAAAATGATGCCTTCACAACAAGCACTAGTCTCCAATAGCCAAAATCCACATAAGATCACATCTCCACAAAGTAGTGAAGTACAAATGCTAGGCCAAGTTCCACACAAGTGATGTTAAAACAATGAGAGAGGTGATCCTCTATTTATATGAGGTCAACCTCTTCTAAACTTTGAATAAAATCCCTTACACAAGTTTGATTTTTTGAGTGGACAAAAGTAAAAGTGTGTTATAAGTCAACCCATTAGCTTAACAACAAGATATGCCCAAATAAGCCCACACGTGTGAGTCATAAGCCTAAAAGAGTAGTGACATCGTGCCCTTTTAGTGTTCCAAATGCTCCATCAAGGCAAAAACAAGGTTGAAAATGTCTCCAAGCATCATGATCATCTTCCATTTGAGGAAAATCCCTGAATCAAGCATCAAAGTAGCTCTAAGGGTTAAATATCCAACTATGGGTGCCACACATCATCTCCATGGGTGCCAAGCAGGTAATGTGGTGCTTTATGTCTCTAGTGCTAGGGCTCCATCAGGTGCAACAAGCCTTCTTCAATCATCCTAAGGATGACCATCCTCATCTTAGCCTTGGATCATGGCATACCGGTCAAGTAGTGTCAAGAGCCACGACTAGCCTAGTGGGCATGCTGGGTCCACTAGGACATCAGGAAAACCCCCCCATGCAAAGTAAGAGAAGCTCAATGTTTTAGCTCTTGGGGTTTCTTTGGGATGTATATCAACTGCGCAAGTCATCAAAAATCCTAACGCTCTGCCAAAAGTGGGCAACACTGCATTTGCTAAGTCATCATGCTTTTTGAAAATGTAATGTAAGGCCTGGGCATCATGTGGAGTAGGGTGCCCTCAAGGCCTTTGATGCTTTAGACCACTTGGAAAAACTAACTCAAATCAAGTGAAAGCAACCAATCATTAGGGAATAAGGTCATAAATGCATCTAAGTCGACCATACTTGTGTGTTAAGGGAATATTAATACCAATGTTGTTAAAAGCGCGAGCGGGATTAAATCGGCGCCGGGAATAAAGCGGAAAAAAATCGGCAAAAGCGGGAAAAAAGCGGGAAAAAAGCGTTTGGCACAAAAATATTCATTTTTTTTCATTTTTTTTCAATTTTTTTAATATCTAAACCATCTACAACATAAAATAAATACATTGACACATAAATATGATAAAACAACTAATATATAAGATGTTTAATATCATTTCTAGCGCTAAAATCACACATAACATTGAATCATGTCCTGAATAGTAAGTCCTGAGTCCCAACTCAGCCTCAAAATATCAACAAAAAATATGATAATGTATCTCATCATGTCATAATGTCATATACAATAAAATGAAAGTCTAATCCTATTGATTTCCTCTGCCCCTCTTGCGAGAAAATGGCACATCTTTCTCTTTCCCTCTAGATGTAGAAGCTGGTGCCTGTGCTGGTGGAAATGGCAGTGGAGTCTGACGTGTTCTAGAAGCTGAAGAACTAGTAGTAGCAGCTACAGGAGGCTGAGGTAGACGGAGACCACGTCCTCTACTGGTGGTAGTGGTAGCCCGGGTAGGCGGTGTCACCTCCTCCTCCTACTCCTCCTCCTCCACCTGCTCCTGCTCCTCCTCCTGCTCCTCCTCCTCCTCCCCCTCCTCCTCCCCCTCATCCTGCACTAACCAATCATCAGTGGGATCCATGAGAGGCCTCTCGGTCTCAACCCTCCATTCAGCAGTGGTGTCAATCCCATCCAATGAGATGGCATCCATATCAGGTGTCCTCTCTAGTTGCCTCACCCACAATCGAAGATTGTAGTAGACATAGACCATGTCATTAAGTCTATGGGACTCCAACCTGTACAAAGTTCATGAAATAATAATTAATAATTAATATTATAAAAAAAATATTGTTTAATGAATTCAAAAATTTATTTGGAAATTTGCAATATTTTAAATGTTTAAGTGTTAACCTATTGCGCTTCTTGTTGTGTATTTTTTCAAATACACTCCAATTGCGCTCACATCCTGAGGAGCTGCATGTTTGGCTGAGGATGCGTACGGCAAGCTTTTGCAAAAGGGGTACTCTGCCACCATACATCTTCCACCATGCGTCTACAACAAAATTACAAATAAAATTTTAAATAAACATAAGAAAAAAATGGAATTTGAAGAGACAATGAAATTTGAAACAAAGTTACAAAGTACAAACTAAAAAATACCTGGCATTTTAATCGTCCTATCAGTGACAGCCATCTCAAAGCTAAATGTGCCACCTGACATCTTATATGTCTCAATTTGTTTAGAGATCTCTATACGTTGTTCTGGAGATCTCACCATCTTCTGGACACAGGTTAATAATCCGTCCACGACCTCGGCATCAAAATCAAACCCACATGCATAAGAAAATGCAGGGTTCAGGAAAAGCCCAGCAACATGAATGGGACGATGGAGTGTGTTGTTCCATCGCTCATCAATCACTTCCCATAGAAGGAGTTGTTTCTGAAACCCATCATCTCCCTTATCATCATAGTAGGACCGAATGGCTTCTTTGGCCCTGTCCATGGCTTCATACAAATAGCCCATTGCGGGCTTCTCACCATCAACCAACCGAAGAACCTTTACCAAAGGTTCAGTAACGGAGCACACCTCCTGCACTCCCACCCAGAAGTCTTCCTGGTATGAAACTAGTCTGCATACCGCCTCTCCTTCTGGTTTGCGGCTCATTGACGAAGCACGCCACTCCTCTGAAAGAAACATTCTCTTCAAATCCCACATAGAATTCAAAAGGGATTGAAGAGATATGAAACTCCTCGCAAACCGTGTAATGGCGGGGCGCACCAACTCTTTGTTGTTGGTGAATCTTCTCATCAAGCTAAGCACAGATGTATGATTATATATAAATTTTGTGATGCTTTTTGATGAGTCAACAATATCTTTGACAAAGGGAATTTTCCCTATGTCCTCTAACATCAAATCAATACAATGGGCAGCACAAGGTGTCCAAAATAAAGTAGGATGCCTGTCCATAAGCATTCTACCAGCAGCAACATAATTTGCAGCATTGTCCGTTATGCTTGGACAACATTTTCTGCACCCACCTCCAAAATAAACACATCCAGCAAATCACATAAAGTTCTTGCATCTTTGATTTGATGAGTTGCATCAATAGATTTGATAAACATAGTCCCCTTGGGACAACTAACCAAGAAGTTTATAAGGGTTCTCCCCTTTTGGTCAGTCCAACCATCTGACATAACAGTGCATCCTGTTTGTGCCCATGATGCCCTAAAATCCTCCAATCTTTGGGTGCAGTCACGCTTTTCCTCTTGAAGAATCCGGCCTCTGAAATCATGATAAGAAGGGATTTTGTACCCCGGGCCAACACTGGCAATAGCATCAACAGCAGGTTGGAAAAATGGATTATTCCTTACAATGCTGAAAGGAATATCACTCCAGAGGAGAAATTTTGCCATCAACCTATCAGCTTGTTCTTTTTCAGTTCTTTTTAGCATTGAACCGATAGTTGGTTGTGAACCAGGTGTGGTTCGAGGAACAAAAAATGATGATGCAGCTACTGGATTGACTGACGCTGCAGTAGAACCAGTGCCACTTGGTCCACTTCCTTCAGCTGACCTTCTTAGTTGCCTTTTGAGTTCTTCTTTGGCCTCTCTAGTGTGCTCTAATTCTCCCAATGCTCTCATGGCTCTTTGGATAAGTTCAGGATTTGTATTTATACAGGGCCCCACATCATGTCCAGGGATTTGTGCAAGGTGGTACTTCAACCTGTACACCCCCCCGCGTATCTCCTTTCCACACAACTTGCAATTCAAGTTTTGTCTATCATTCGGAGCTTTAGGTTCACCATATTCCCAGAAAGGATCCAATTTCCTTGGCATGTTTGTTTTTGAATTTGCAAACCTATGGAAAAATAAGGATTAGGAAATAGGAATTTAGGATTACAAATTACAATTTAGCATTTACAAAATTACAAGTTAATTATTTCCAAAATCCCAATTTCCAAACCCAAGTTACCCAACCAAATGCCAATGGCAAATGCCAAAAAACAATGAAAATTCAAAAAACATAAACAATGTTTAAAAAAATGAAAAAAAAAATAAAAAATTGGTTCCCATAGTCATAACAAGTTACCCATCCCAAATCAATGAAAAATTACAAAAAATTCTTTAAAAACAATGAAAACAAAAGGAAAATGGTGCCCATATGAAGTTTCCCAACCAAAAACAATGAAAAACAAAGTTTTTAAAGAAGGAAAACAAAAAAAAATTAATCTACATACCGTTTTTATGGACAAATTGGTGATCTTGTCTTGGATTTCTCCTAAAAACACTTGGATTCGCTCCCAAAGTCGACCCAAACCCTTCAGCTCTTCTCCTCCTCCTCCGCGCGGCGACAGTCAGAAATGACCAAAAAAAAATTGATTTTCTTTATTAAAAGCCCGCTGCCCGCGCCCTCGGCGCTTTTTTCCATTTAAAGCGCGCTTTTTTCGAAAAAAGCGCGCTTTTTTTGGAAAAAAGGACTATAAAAAAACCGGCGCTTTTTTGGGATAAAACGCGCGTTTTATGCGGCATGGTCAAAAAAGCGCGCGTTTTTGAAAGAAGCGCGATAAAATCGCGCTTTTAACAACACTGATTAATACTTCAAACAAGGATCACATTCAAATGCCTAACTGAAGCAAGTTTTGTAAAGGTGTTCCCTAGCATTGTAGGGGTGGCTAAGTAGTCAACCCTATTAGGTGCTTCCAACCCTCGAGGGGAGGTGGCATTTCTAAGGTCAACCCTTCAATCAATAAGTGTTGGTGTAAGTGGCAATGGAAGGGGAGAACTTCATTGTCAATTTTCATGGTCAAGGGACTAGTTAATGGGAGTCCACATCTTGAGTCTAGATGAGGCATGTGTTACCTTGGTCAACTTTTTTCCACCTCTTTGGCGTGCCTTTTACTTCATTTTGATAATGTTTTTTATTTGGTGCATAGCTCAAGGATCAAAGCTTTCTCTTTATGATATAGCATTTAATTTGTTAGTTTTTGTAGCATCGGATGTGCTCTAGCCACGGAATTTGGTGGAGGCTAGAATACATGTATTCTCCAAAACCCAAAAATCGTTTCTGGAAATTCCACCTAGAGATGACTTAATTAGATTATTAGTCATTTTTTAAATATTTCCTTAGTCTTAAACTCAGGGAATATGACTAATTAATCAGAATTAATTAATTTATGGTGTGAATCTTCTAGAAACTCAGACGGATCGCCTTCTAGTTAATCCTAGCCATAGATTAAGATCTAATCTTGGCCATTGAAGTCTCAACAGAGGGCTTATAAGAAGAAATTCGATGGGGGTTGGAGAACACACTTGAGCCACCAATAGTTTGAATTTACTAGCAGATCGAACTCCAGAGTAGCAGCACTGAGTTGCTGGAGAGAAAGCTAGTGAGCTTGAAGCAGTGAGAGAGGGGTAGGGATAGTAAGGCCAGAGGGAGATTTTCCAGTCCAGTGAAGTGCATTGCAGAGAGGCAGTGAGTGCCACAGAGAGGCAATGTAGAGCCACACAGAGGCAGCGCAGTGCTTCAGAGGGGATTCCATATTTTGCTGGGGAGAAGCAGTGATTCAATGCCAGAAGCTGGAGTGGGAGCTTGGAGACCAGGAGAGTTTATCTTCCAGACAACAACTGATCAGATAGCAAGAGAGACACAGTTCCGAGTTGTGGGATGTAGTACTGCATAGGCCTACGCAGGGACTGCGCAGAGGTAGTAGAGAGCAGCTCATCTTGAGCCAAGGTCAGTGTTAGATCGCTAGTGGGAGTGAGATTTTTCTCACTAGACTTATTTTCAGTCATTTCTCTGTATGGATTGCTAGATTTGAGCATCCATAGTTTTGTACTCAAATTTACTACTGCATAATGATTAAAACCCTTAGCTGCTGCACCGATTTTCCGAGTTGGGTTTTTTCGGGGACTTGGTCCAAAAACAACTGTGTATTTGTGTGTGTGTGCATCTATTCTTCTAGCATTATTTTTCTTCCACAATATTTTATTTGTGAAGGCTGCAGTGTATTAGTTTCGATATTTACCGTAGAACACAGTTAATAATTTGTTCAATTTATTTAACAAATAGAAGAAACTTAATCAGTTGCTGCAGTAGGATTCAGGGTTTTCTGAATTTTCACATAATTTACCCTTTAAGATGAGGCAGTTTATTGCTCATCATGTTTGGGACATGCAAGGATGAGGTGGAGCATCAAGTGCTTAGGAACAGAGTGATGGCTAATGAGGATGGTAGAGCTCATGCTGGGCTTTTGCCGACACACTAATTGATGTCTCTGCCATCTTTTGCATTTTAACTTTTGTCTTTCTTTTTTGGTGGCCATCTAATGCTTTTCTATTCTTCTAATGGACTAATCCCAATGGACTAATGATAGTTAGCCTAAAGAATTGAGATGATATGAAAAGGGTAATAATATGATATGAAAAATGTTAAGTATGATAAGGGAGAATGGACACACTATTTCAATCCAGGTCATCCAAGTAGTGCCCATCTTAGAACTCTAAGGCCTTAGGGGAGGTCCCACTGGACTAGGCTAAAGATTAACCCCCCTAGTAAGGTGAGAGAACAAGTTTACAATTAGGATTGATCAGTCATCGAAACCACCCTTTTATCCATATTAAATGCCCAAAAACATGAAGTAAAAGCACTTGATTGAAAAATGATCAAAGTATCTGTTGAGTGACAGCCTACCTTCATTCAAGAGGAATGCCCAATGGTGAAAGGTATATGATTGGTGCAGATGGTAGAGGGATAGCATATCATCATCATTAAGCAAATGTGTAGGGTTGCTGGCTGTCCAAAATAGAAGAAGCAATTTTTGTCCTATGGGATTACCCATTTTGGTGGGTAACAGTGTCCATGGTCAATATAGGGCGCGTAAGCTCTTGCTTAGTCATTGGGTTTTTTTTGTCTAAAAAAAACAATTTCCATTGTAAAAAAAGAAAAATGAAAGAAAGAAATAATGTTAATGTCCATATCTCATCGTAGTAGGTAGATGGGACTTGAAATTACAATTATCGGAGAAAAGAACGAGTGTAGGAGGAACCCTAGGGACTGAAAAGATAACAAACAACTAATGCTCCAAATAAGGTGTACAAATTGAACATTGTAAACATAGACAAATGGTGTAAACCCAAGAATGGGTAAACCATCACCAAAAGACCCAAGTACCTGTTCAAATTGTTTTCAAGGGTGGATGAAGACCAAAACTGGAGACTGAGACAAAGACGTTGGCACTGTCACGTGCTTTTAGCAATGCTCGAAGAAGAAGCAGAGGCATGGATCATGTCGTTATGTGCCACATTGAAAGGACCAATACAAGTTGTGATAGTAGCGTTTTTCCTTCGTGTATTGAATTTAAAATTTTGATGATGATGTAAAAAAGTGTCCTGTAATGGTTTACCACAAAGCAATATGATATTTTTGATGAATTCTTTGAAATGCTATACTTGCTCACTAGTTCTTATTTATTTTATTCTTGTTAGCTTAAATCCTAAAATATGATGGAGTGAAATTGATCACGAGTTTGTGTTTTTAGAGGATATATAACATGGGAAACAAGCTTTCTAATCTATAGAGAATTGACAAAGTTAGATCTTTTTTCTGGAGTTCATATAATGAAGAAATTGTTTTGGGAGTATCAAGTAATAGCTTTGGGGAAGTTAATCAATATTTTATGATCTCATCCTTGACATTTATGATTTTTGGTTTTCTAGCTCTAAGAGTATTCAATGTGTCCATTGTTAACAAAAAAGGAAGAAAGAAAGAGAAGAAATTATATTAGTGTCCCGAATCCAGATATGATCAAGGTAGCTAAATGGGACTTGAATTTGCATCTAGGCAAATAGAAAAGAACTAGTGTAGAAAGGACAACCCTAGGGGATGAAAAGATAGCAAACCACTAAGACCCTAAAACATTGTGTATGAATTGAACTTTGTAAACATAGCCAAATGAAATAAACCCAAGGATGGGTAGACCATCACAGTAAGAGCCAGGTACATGCATAAATTGTCTTCAAGGGAAATTAAAGACCAAAAATAGAAATTGACAGTGGGTAAACCATCATAGTAGAAGACAAGTACATGTATAAATTGTCATCAAGGGAAAATAAAGATTGAAACTAGATATTGACACAAAAGGTTGGTGCTGTCACATGCTTGTAACAATGCTCAATGCAAAAGTAGAGGGGTGGATTTTGGCATCATCTACCACCTTGAAAGGATCAATATAGGTTTTTGATAATAGCCATGGGAGAATTCCTAGGGTTGAAAGTTGAAACAATTGGCCTAGGCAGAGCTTGGAGAAGGCAAGGTGATCTCTAGTGACTCCCTTAACATCCAAGGTTAGTGAATCTTCAAAAGTGGGAAGGAAGATAGTATTACGTTCTTGTCCCCCAAATCCTTTTGGTGTGCCATTTTTCTCTGTTATTCCCTTATTCTGTTGACCTTAAGCCCCAATCCAGGTTATCAAAATCTTCTTACACAAATTAGGAAGATTAAGAGTGATAAGAAGTCATTGGAAGACAAGTTAAAACAACTTATCGAAGAGATAGCATCAGTGTTGTGAAAAGCGCGATTAAATCGCGATTTTTTCAGCTTGCCGATCAAATCGTGATTTTTATACGAAAAAGTCGCCTACTTTTTTTTGCCGATTTTTATTGAAAAAATTGCGATTTTTAACGAAAAAATCGTGGGGGCTCGGGACAACACGATTTTATAATTTTTTTTTTGGTTTTCATTTGGTCATTTGGACGGTCGCGCGCGTGGAGGGAGGAGGAGCTCTTGGAGACCGTTGAAGAGGGTTTTCAGCCAAATCTAAGTGCTTAGAGGAGAAAATCAAGAGGAGACCACCGATTTCTCCATAGAAACGATATGAGGATTAATTTTTTTGTTTTCATTGTTTTTGTATGTTTTTCATTGTTTTTGGTTGGGAAACTTGGTATGGGCACCATTTTTCTTTTGTTTTAAAAAAAAATTGTATTTCTTCATTGATTTGGGATGGGTAACTTGGTATGACTATGGGAACCATTTTTTTTTTTGTTTTCATTTTTTTTAAACATTGTTTATGTTTTTTTCGTTGTTTTTGGCATTTGCCATTTGGTTGGGTAACTTGGGTTTGGATTCTGGAATGGTTGGGTAATTTGTGTTTGAAACTTTGAACTTTGGAATGGTTGTTTTAGGTTGGGTTATGGGTAACTTGGATTTTCATTGTACAATCATCAATGTAAAAATTAAAAATTAAAATACTAAATTGTAATTTGTAAATTTGTAACTTGTAATTTTGTAAATGCTAAATTGTAATCCTAATCCTTATTTTCCCATAGGTTCACAACTGCACCAAAACACCATTCAAGACTTCAAGTTTGTAAATTCAAAGTTCAAAAACAAACATGCCAAGGAAATTGGATCCTTTCTAGGAATATGGTGAACCTAAAGCTCCGAATGATAGACAAAACTTGAGTTGCAAGTTGTGTGGAAAGGAGGTATACGGGGGGGTGTACAGGTTGAAGTTTCACCTTGCACAAATCCCTGGACATGATGTGGGGCCCTGTATAAATACAAATCCTGAAATTATCCAAAGAGCCATGAGAGCATTGGAAGAATTAGAGCAAACTAGAGAGGCCAAAGAAGAACTCAAAGGCAACTAAAAAGGTCAGCTGAAGGAAGTGGGCCAAGTGGCACTGGTTCTACTGCAGCATCAGTCAATCCGGTAGCTGCACCATCATTTTTTGTTCCTTGAACCACACTTGGTTCACAACCATCTATCGGTTCAATGCTAAAAAGAACTGATAAAGAACAAGCTGACAGGTTGATGGCAAAACTTCTCCTCTGGAGTGATATTCCTTTCAGCGTTGTAAGGAATAATCCATTTTTCCAACCTACTGTTGATGCTATTGCCAGTGTTGGCCCGGGGTACAAAATCCCTTCTTATCATGATTTTAGAGGCCGGATTCTTCAAAATGAAAAGCGTGACTGCACCCAAATATTGGAGGATTTTAGGGCATCATTGGCACAAACAGGATGCACTGTTATGTCAGATGGTTGGACTGACCAAAAGGGGAGAACCCTTATAAACTTCTTGGTTAGTTGTCCCAAGGGGACTATGTTTATCAAATCTGTTGATGCATCTCATCAAATCAAAGATGCAAGAACTTTATGTGATTTGCTGGATGTGTTTATTTTCGAGGTGGGTGAACAACATGTTGTCCAAGTCATAACGGACAATGCTGCAAATTATGTTGTTGCTGGTAGAATGCTTATGGACAGGCATCTTACTTTATTTTGGACACCTTGTGCTGCCCATTGTATTGATTTGATGTTAGAGGACATAGGGAAAATTCCCTTTGTCAAAGATATTGTTGATTCATCAAAAAGCATCACAAAATTTATATATAATCATACATCTGTGCTTAGCTTGATGAGAAGATTCACCAACAACAAAGAGTTGGTGCGCCCCGCCATTACACAGTTTGCCACGAGTTTCATATCTCTTCAATCCCTCTTGAATTCTATGTGGGATGTGAAGAGAATGTTTCTTTCAGAGGAGTGGCGTGCTTTGTCAATGAGCCGCAAACCAGAAGGAGAGGCCGTATGCAGACTAGTTTCATACCAGGAAGACTTCTGGGCGGGAGTGCAGGAGGTGTGCGCCGTTACTGAACCTTTGGTAAAGGTTCTTCGGTTGGTTGATGGTGAGAAGCCCGCAATGGGCTATTTGTATGAAGCCGTGGACAGGGCCAAAGAAGCCATTCGGGCCTACTATGATGATAAGGGAGATGATGGGTTTCAGAAACAACTCCTTCTATGGGGAGTGATTGATGAGCGATGGAACAACACACTCCATCGTCCCATTCATGCTGCTGGGCTTTTCTTGAACCCTGCATTTTCTTATGCATGTGGGTTTGATTTTGATGCTGAGATCATGGATGGATTCTTATCCTGTGTCCAGAAGATGGTGCGATCTCCAGAACAACGTATAGAGCTCTCTAAACAAATTGAGACATATAAGATGGCAGGTGGCACATTTGGCTTTGAGATGGCTATCACTGATAGGAAGAATAAAATGCCAGGTATTTTTTAGTTTGTAACTTTGTTTCAAATTTCATTGTCTCTTCAAATTCCATTTTTTTCTTATGTTTATTTAAAATTTTATTTGTAATTTTGTTGTAGATGCATGGTGGAAAATGTATGGTGGCAGGGTACCCCTTTTGCAAAAGCTTGCCATTCGCATCCTTAGCCAAACATGCAGCTCCTCAGGATGTGAGCGCAACTGGAGTGTATTTGAAAAAATACACAACAAGAAGCGCAACAGGTTAACACTTAAACATTTAAAATATTGCAAATTTCCAAATAAAATTTTGAATTCATTAAACAATTTTTTTTTTATAATATTAATTATTAATTATTATTTCACGATCTTTGTAGAGGTTGGAGTCCCAGCGACTTAATGACATGGTCTACGTCTACTATAATCTTCGATTGTGGGTGAGGCAACTTGAGAGGACACCTGATGTGGATGCCATCTCATTGGATGGGATTGACACCACTGCTGCATGGAGGGTTGAGGCCGAGAGGCCTCTCATGGATTCTACTAATGATTGGTTAGTGCAGTATGTAGTGGAGGGGGAGGAGGAGGAGGAGGAGCAGGTGGAGGAGGAGGAGCAGGAGGAGGAATAGGAGGAGGAGGTGACACCGCCTACCCGGGCTACCACTGCCACCAGTAGAGGACGTGGTCTAACTCCTATAGCTCCTACTTCTAGTTCTTCAGCTTCTAGAGCACATCAGACTCCACTGCCATTTCCACCAGCACGGGCACCAACATCTACATCTAGAGGGAAAGGGAAAGCTGTGGCGTTTTCTCGCAAGAGGGGCAGAGGAAATCAATAGGATTAGACTTTCATTTTATTGTATATGACATTATGACATGATGAGATACATTATCATATTTTTTGTTGATATTTTGAGGCTGAGTTGGGACTCAGCAGTCAGGACTTACTATTCAGGACATGATTCAATGTTATGTGTGATTTTAGCGCTAGAAATGATATTAAACATCTTATATATTAGTCTTTTTTATCATATTTATGTGTCAATGTATTTATTTTATGTTGTAGATGGTTTAGATATTAAAGAAATTGAAAAAAAATGAAAAAAAATGAATATTTTTGTACCAAACGATTTTTTCTCCCTTTTTTCCGATTTTTCCCGATTCGTTCCCCGCGCCGATTTAATCCGGATCGCGCTTTTCACAACATTGGATAGCATTGGAGTCTTTAGATAAAAAAATTCCAAGTTGAAAAAAAGAGAACAAATACCAATCTACTTAATATCACGATTCAAAAAGACATAAATCCAATGGCAGTAAAGACATACTTACATATTACAATAGAAATGATGGAAACTCCAAGAGAAGATCCAATGATCGACCAAGCAACGTCGGTGTGTAAAGAGAGTCATATCCCAAGAAAACACAACAAGCATGATAATGGAAAATCATATTACAAGAACTCCTTATCGACATCGATGTCATAAGTGTTAGTTTTGTAGCATCTGGCAGGTGTTCTAGTCTCGACTTTTGTCTAAAAGGTTAAGAAACACTAGATCTCCAAAACCCATAAAAAGTTTTAGGAGAAAACACCTAAATATGGCTCAATTAAGTTAGTTGATCAATAATTAAATATTTCCCAAGTCTAACATAGAAAAAGTGATTAATTAACAATAATTAATTGAGAAAGGTGAGAATTCTTTAGAAACTCACACAAATCGAGTTAGATGGTCTTAGCTGTTGATGTGGATCTGATCATGGTAGTTGGTTCATCAACGAGAGATTATAAGAGCAACTCGATGGGTAGATGGAGAACACACTTGAGGTGTCGAGTTCCTTGGCAGATCAAGATATCTAGTTGTAGAAGTTGCGCAGGTAAGAAGAGTTCAAGCTAGAAGGGATGCATAGACAGAGAGGGAGTAAAGACAATGATTGTGGAGGATTTTCCATTTCTAGGAGGCAGCAACAAAGAGGTTGAGTTAGTCCACTAGAGGTTGCGTAGGGGCGACACAGGAAACATCAGCGAGGCAATTCTATTTCGCTGAGTAGGGGGTCGATTTAGTAACAGAAGTCCGAGATAGTTTTCTAGAGGGCTGGAGGATCACTTCGAGCAACAACAATAGGCAAAACATCTTGATTAGAGGCAAATTTAGGCTGTGTGTATGAGGGCTTGGCAAACACTACATAGGGGCCTGTGCACAGGTTCTTGGAGGGCCAGTTATTGAAACAGGTTGTGCCGGGATTGCTTATGGACAGAGAAAATTCTCTAATAATTTTGGCTATATTTTTTGTTGAGGAGGGCCAGTTTGGGCATCCAGTTTTGTACTCAGATTTCACTGTTGCGTAATAATAAAACTCTCATCTGTTGCATCTGTTTGATCACATTAGGTTTTTACGGGGACATCTGTTCAAAAATAACTATGTCAATTTTATTGTGTGTGTGCTCTGATTTTCTGTGTGATTTGATATTCTTAGTTTCCAACATTTTATTTTCCGTAGCGTTTTATGGTGAAAATTGCGGTTGTGATTTTATTCGTTATTTGCTGTAGCAAATAAACTGCACATAATAATAACCAGTTAGAAGAATAATTTCTAGTTGATGCAATAGGATTAAAATTTTTCACATGGTATTAGAGCGTGTTTGAAGACAAATCAGGTGCTCAGAAGCAAAGGAGAAATTTTGCAGCTTCAGAGGGAGTCTCTGAGCAAAATTTCCGGGTCTACTTAGAGGTCTAGCTAGGTAGTGCAAATTGCTAGGCAACAGTTTGATTTTCAGTTGCAGGTGGCAAAAAAAGGTTCGAATAGTCCAGTAGCAATTCCAGCAAGCAGTGGTGTTGTCAGGGAACAATTTCAATGAGCAAATCAAAGAATTCGTTGAGCAGATTTAGGCACAGTTGGTTTGCAACAATATTTGCAATTGTAGATCAGTGTTGGGTGGAAGAGAAGCACACACAGAGGAACTTCTTAGAAGGTTTCCAGATTTAGTTTTCTGGAGGAAATCCATGATTTCCAGTTGTAGGTGGTAGTAGGAGCTAGTAGAACTGCGCGTTCTAGGAGTGAGTGCGAGTAGCAGAGTGAGCAACCAAGCAGGAAAGGAGGAGATTCATGTTTATTTCCCAATTGCGAGTTTTGTAGAAAAATGGCCTCAATAGGACTTCAAGATCAAGGTAGGCTAGATTGAGCCTCAAACTATTGGATCTGGAAAGGTAGAATGTCTTTTCCACTAGATGAGCATGGTGTAAAGACGTATGCAAAGAGAGTTGTAGTTGTACCTACAAACCCGCAATAGCCAGAAAACTACAATAAGGAGGTGGCCAAGGCAATGCGGTCGATCCTTGATGGTGTTCGGGATCATATAGTCTCACACTTAGCGGCCAAGAATACTGACAAAGCAATGTGGGATGACCCATGGAGTTCCCTCACACACTGACTAGCCACTAGTGCTGATTGAAATTTTCCTAGCAAGTGCGTGCGCTCGACTGCTAGGTCAACTATACCACCAGTGTCATAGTCAATTTGCGTGTCTAGCAAATGGTAGGTAGTCCCACCTGGATCCCAATTCCAACCTAGGCCTCCAGTATCCTCGATGCCTGAACATGCTTGCTGACTCTCAATCTAGCCTATAACCGACTCCATATGCCTAGACCACTCCACTGAGTATCAACTCAGAATCACTCACCATCCAACCCCAAGGAAACGATCGAAAGCACAAACCCCTGTACACTGAACTAGCTCTCCAACGTGCGAACGCTGCACGTTGCGCAACTCATGTTGCCTTGTCTCGCCAGGTTAGTCAACACATATAATATGTCTAGGTAATTCCACCTCTCTCTCTCCCCTGTATAGGAGGTGGCCAAGGCAATGCGGTCGATCCTTGATGGTGTTCGGGATCATATAGTCTCACACTTAGCGGCCAAGAATACTGACAAAGCAATGTGGGATGACCCATGGAGTTCCCTCACACACTGACTAGCCACTAGTGCTGATTGAAATTTTCCTAGCAAGTGCGTGCGCTCGACTGCTAGGTCAACTATACCACCAGTGTCATAGTCAATTTGCGTGTCTAGCAAATGGTAGGTAGTCCCACCTGGATCCCAATTCCAACCTAGGCCTCCAGTATCCTCGATGCCTGAACATGCTTGCTGAGTCTCAATCTAGCCTATAACCGACTCCATATGCCTAGACCACTCCACTGAGTATCAACTCAGAATCACTCACCATCCAACCCCAAGGAAACGATCGAAAGCACAAACCCCTGTACACTGAACTAGCTCTCCAACGTGCGAACGCTGCACACTGCGCAACTCATGTTGCCTTGTCTCGCCAGGTTAGTCAACACATATAATATGTCTAGGTAACTCCACCTCTCTCTCTCCCCTGTATAGAGGTAGCCTAGCAATGTTGCAAGCCCCATCTATATAGGACTGAAGAGAGCTACTGTCTGGAAGTATTGCAACTCTGCTGACGGTTTGTGCATCTATCTGGTCTAAATCAGTGGCTTGCCCAAAAGATGACTGCTCGTCCTCCTCCACCATGGGCTCTACATGGGTCACAACCTGCCCTTCCATGTCTAGCTCACGTCGCTCCTTGTGTTCTCCATGCTGTTGTAGGTGGCTGCCATCAGGGAACTCAGTCAGGGCTCCGAGTACCTCTGTGTCTCCTAGTACCTCACCTAGGGACGATTCCTCATCAACATATGGCTCTAGGGGTGTAGGCTCTACTCTCCCCACCAAGGTGTCAAACGGTGCTATCAAAGAGTTCTCCAACAATGATGACTCTTGCGCCACACTGGGTATATCGATGTGACCCTCACCATCTTTCGTGTCCTCATGCTCAATCTCCTCCTCAGGCTCTTGACATCTAAAGCCTGGTCTCCACCAGCAGAAACACCCGTTAGTCGTACCCTCTAACTGCCCTCCTCTACAAGATGATCTCGTCCTTGACCCATGCTGCTCCTCTGGCTCATTCGGAAAATGAGGCATGGTAGGGCAACCAAATTGGCCATACGTATGGGTGTTGTACTACTGCGTTGTGCGTGCATGCACATGGCTTCTCTGCTGGGTATGACTCCATGTCCCCACTGTTCGTTGTGTCCTCTCTAGGACTTGTTGGTTTTGCCTTTTGGAGTGCCCATAAATTCACCAGTGATTATGCATGCATGGCCAAAACCTCCATGAGCTTGCTATCTCCCCCACAGCTGGCCAAGACCATGCTCTGATACCACTGTACTATTCCTAATGGAAAAATTTACAGTGATAACAAAAACATGCAAGACAATACAACATAAAAAATTTCAGTAAACACCAGCAACCCAGAAATGCTCCCAAACATGCCAAAATTGGGTAATTTTATTATATAAACTATTGGAGTACAATGTGAAATTGAAAGAGTGCACTTGGGCTTGCACAAGGCAAGCTACAAGCCTCAGGTGGTTGATATGCCAATGCCTAAATGCTGCTAAAGTTTATCTATTAGAAACTTTGCGTTGGCCCAGTAATTTTGCACTGTTGGTTGTGTTGAGACCTTGATTTGATCCCTCAAATCTGCCTAGAAAATTCTGCGAAAGTAGATTAGAGGTCCTTGCCAAAAACCCAGAAAAACCTAGGAAGGGTTTCGTCTAGTTTTGAAGCTCCAAAATTGACCCCAAATTTCCAGCACTCCTCCAATACTAGTAAAATTCGGCATATAGGAAATTCTATCTTTACAACCCTCCAAAATGATGGAAAATCTCCCTTGTCTCCGTTCTAACTCCCACACAATAACCCAACTCCAAATTCCACTGAATAAGACTATCCACAAACACTCCCTCTCAATGACTGTGTAGGCTTGGGAAAGGACTGCGTATGCTCATTAAGGGAGTTTCGTATTGGAGTGGTTGATTCACTCCTTCTCTACAATTCCCTCTTCTCCTCCAGCAAATTCTGTAAGTAATGTCCAACATTAGGTGTAGCTTCTAATTCTCGGCACCAACTCTCCAAAAGATAGTGTGGCTCTAGTTCTACATCCCCACTTAGCTTAGCAAATTCGTGGCACCTGTGCTATGCCTCTCCCTGCCTCCACAAGGCAATGGTGATACCTTCCTAGGGTGGCACTCGTAGTCCATCAAAGAGAAGGGTGAGTTTTCTCCTTCGGAAGCTCTGGTGCTAAACAACACTTGTGACTTGACTGAACAACTTGAGCAACAACAAAGTTTGTCAAATGATCAAAAGCCCCTAAAATGAGAGCTTCACCTCCAATTTATAGCTACCCAACCCTCGTGCTCCTTGTGGGCTCTGACATCAAATTCCTTCTGTCACCCAATTTGAATTCCTCCAAGGGGTGCGTATTCCCTTGGAGTGGCCCCCACTCTACACTTCCTATCTAATTTCTTGGCTTTTATAATGTTTGGGGGTGGCACCTTTCTAATTTTTTCCTTTTTCACCCACTTTTCCTAAGTTTATATGCCAAATATTTATTAACTGCCAAAAATTGCAAAATTGAGGATTCCATTAGCAAAATTATTAATTGGGGACATGCTAGTAATTGATAGGGTGCATCTAGACACATGACAGGTCATCACAAACAATTGGAGACCTTATCAAAGGAAAAATCCTCCTATTTAGTGGAACTTGGAGATAACAAAAGCTATGCTGTAAGAGGCATTGGATCAACCTCTATAGAGTTGGAGAATGGAAACAACATTCATCTCAATAACATCCTATTTGTTCCAAGTTTGCATAAAAACTTACTTTCCATTTCAAGTCTAGAGGACAAAGGTGATAGAGTAGCTTTCATTGATGGGAAAGTTGTTGTATGGAGAAAAACTCAAGCATAGAAAATGCTAAAGTAATTGGAATTTGAGAAGGAAGACTTTACAGGCTGATATCTCCTCTAGCTCAAGCCTTGGTTCACATTGAAGTTAGCGCATGTGAACTATGGCATAGAAGATTTGGTCATCTTCATTTCAAGATCCTCCCAACTCTAAGTTCCATAGTAGATGGATTACCTTAACTAAAGAAAGAGCATGAAGGAGTATGTAAGGGATGTGCATTGGGTAAGAATACCAAGAGACCATTTGGAAGCAGTGCTTCACGCTCAAAAGAAACCTTGGATCTCATTCACTCCAATATATGTGGCCTTATGACTCCGAAATCTCTTGGAGGTCATCTATATTATGTCACATTTATTGATGATCATTCAAGAAAGACCTGGGTTTACTTAATGAAAACCAAGGACGAAGTATTTACAAAATTTCAAGAATTCAAAGCTAAAGTGGAGAACCTTACGGAAAGAAGAATCAAGATACTGAGATCTGATAATGGAGGAGAGTATACATCTAAGGATATTATAGTATTTTGTAAGGAATTAGTGATTAAGAGGGAGTTGATAGTCCCTTACAATCTCGAACAAAATGGAGTTGTAGAACAAAAGAACCGATCCATTGAAGAAAGTGTAAAGGCGATGTTACATGACCAGATCTACCAAAATTTTCTGTGGGGAGAAGCCATGAAGACTGCAATATATATTCAAAATTGAAGTCCCCACAGGTCATTGGTCAATAGGACTCTCGAAGAAGTATTCACTGGGAAGAAGCCTACTGTAGATCATTTCCGAATCTTCGGGTGTCCCGTATATATTCATATACCAAAGGATAAAAGAAAGAAGCTAGATCCTTCAGGCATGAGAGGAATATTTGTTGGCTACAACAAATCTAAGGTTTATAGAATCTACATAAAGGAAGGACACCATATAAAAGTAAGTCGAGATGTCATATTTGACGAAAGTATCACATTCAAGAAATAAGGAACTTCCCATGCACTTTGATGACAAAGAACTTTCAGTGTTTGAAGAAGAAGTTGACATGGAAGAAGAGTAATCTCATCATGAAGATGAGGGTCCCAATAAACCCAGTCGACATGTGGTCCTCCCCGAATCAAGAAAATGACCAAATTTTTTGAAGTCTACACTACTTGATGCAAACGGTCATGGGGCAGTGAAAGGCTCATTTAGAGAAAGCAAGAAACCCAAGAGATATTATGGGTATGCTGCATACATGACAAAGCTAATAGAAGCAGAACCATCCACTTTCGAAGAAGCTATCAACCATTAGGAATGGAAGGATTCCTTGAATGAAGAGTATCAATCTATATTGAAGAATGGAGTTTGGGAAATTGTACCTAGGCCCAAAGACAAATCTATGGTAACTTCCAAGTGGATCTACAAGATCAAATATGTGACAAATGGAAGTATAGATAAGTATAAGGCAAGATTTGTGGCTAGGGGCTTCTCCCAACAAGAAGGCATCGATTATGAAGAGACGTTTGCTCCGACAACAAGGTACACAACGATTTGTTCATTGGTTTCTCTAGCAACAACGATGGGATGGAACATCCACCAAATGGATGTCAAGACTACGTTTCTGGATGGCATAATTGATGAGGAAGTCTATATAGAGCAACCCTTGGGATTTGAAGTTAAAGATAGAAAGGCATATGTTTGTAGGTTAAAGAAAGCATTATATGGCCTCAAGCAAGCACCAAGGGCATGGTATGCTTGAATGGATGCATATCTTCAAAGAATAGGTTTCACAAAAAGTTTTGCTGATTCAAACCCTTATATGAGGGTTGTAGATGGAGAACCTGTAATCATTCTTCTATATGTAGATGATCTTCTCTTGACAAGTGTAGAAGGTCGAATTGAAGAATGTAAGAGGCAACTAGCAGTAGAATTTGGCATGAAGTCTGGCACTAGAAGTCTGGCAAGGACTTGATGAGGTTTACTTGGGTCAAGGAAAGTACGTGATCAAGATGCTGAAGAGGTTTGACATGATGGATTGCAAACCTATGACAACTCCGATGATCACAAACTTGAAGAGATTAAGGAGTTCTCAATCGAGCCCTGTGGATCCTTCCAAGTATAGACAACTGATTGGCTCATTGATGTACTTGGTGAACACTCGACCTGACATGTGTTTTGCAGTATACATTCTTAGTCATTTCCAAGTGGAGCCAAAGCATGATCATTGGATAGTAGCAAAACATATACTGAGATATCTGCGTGGAACTATCCACCACTACCTAAAATATGATAGGATGAAAGATATCCACCTGATTGGATATACAGATTTCGACTGGGGAGGCAGTGAGCACGATGGAAGAAGCAATACGGGAGGATGTTTTAGTTTGGGATCCTCTATGATCTCATCTCATGGATGAGCAGAAAGAAAGACACAATTGCCTTGAGTAGTGCTGAGGCTGAGTATGTTGTAGCTTGTGAAATAAGCAGAGAAGCGGTTGGTTGAGGAAGCTGCTATCCGACCTATTCGAAGGACCGATAAACCCTACAATGATACATTGTGATAACACCAGTTGTATACGTTTGTCTAAGGACCCAATATTTCATGGAAAGACAAAGCATATAAACAACAAGTATCACTATATTCGAGAGCTAGTAGAAACTGGTGTGTTGCAGCTACAATATATCTCCACTGATGAACATGTAGTTGACATATTGATAAAATCTCTTCCTAACAAGAAGCTTGTGTACTTAAGAGACAAGCTTGGCTTGGTTGATATATCCTCCCTAGTTGAGACTCGAGAGGGAGAGATAGGCACATCATTCTTGTCTTCACCTGGGAAGACAAAATGAAGGATTAGGTAACCATCTGGCATCCGTTACTCTTTAAGGATGTGGTAGGGCATCCAAGATAAGAGTAGTCGTGGACAGATATTCTTTGAGGACTAGCTATCCAAGACAAGAATAGTCCAAAGAAGGTCATACTCGATGAACACTCGAGTGGAGTATGTACCTTGAGAGACAATGTTGATGTTGTCTATAAATCATTTGTCTCGCCAGTATTGTGCTATGATCTTTGGAGAGATAGAATTGTTAGTCAAGGCCTTGCTATGTGACAATGTTGGTTGATATGATGCTAGACAGATGGGTTACCAATCTAACTCTTCTTATGAGATCTCTTCAGATTGAGAATGTCCATGTACCTCTTATGAATACCTCCCTAGTTAAGAGGGAGTGTTGAAAAATGTGTAACTAGGTTCGGTCTTCATAAGTATGAAATGTATTTTTGATTCTTGTAAATTATGAAATAAAAGAAAATTATTATTATTATTTTTGGAGCATGGGTTTCATGCTCAAGGTCTTTTATTTTATAGGTCAAGCACCCATTGAGTGCTTCTAGGGTTTGTCCTAGGTCAAGAAGTCAAAAGAGCCATTGTCATAAGTTGAAGATCCCATTGGGTAGATTGTAACTTGTAAAGAAAAATATTTTTGTCTTTAAAAGTGTCGGAATACCCTCCAAGACCAAGTCGGCCTGGCAATTGGCAAGTCAGAGTAAAGGAAGAGCCACATCCACCCTTGAAGAAGCCTATTGTTACACAATATTTTGTCACGCCTCCTACACTTCCTTGTGACATACCCTAAAATGTCTGAAACATGATCATTATATAGTATACTCATCCATGTATACAGCTCAGATCCCTCCTTTAACTTTGCTTGGAAAATGTCTTGAGCTTTCCCTGAATAAATAAGTCTTAAAACCCTAAAATGAGGGTCATCGCTCTTATGAAGCTCAAAACCGCGATGGTTGCATGTTGCACCGTGTTTGACTCGCGATGGCATCGCTCTGTTCCCTGTCATACCCACGATGATCCCAAAAAGGTAATTTTCCCAAAGAGGATGAGAAGTTTCGTGATCTAGAAGCTTCCAGAGCAACGAGATGGAGGTGGTTTCGCATAGATGAGGTCGAATCCTCCTAACTTGACCTCTTTTCCTTATTCCTATGAGCTACCTCCTTGAGATGTGGGCCTAATCCTATCTTTGGAGGAGTCCTAACTCCCTCTCCCAGCCTATAAATTCCTCCTCTCCCATTCCCAAATGGTTGGTCTATGTCCATTTGCACCCCTATGCTGAGCTTGTGCTTAGAGGCTATTCATTAGACTTGGAGAAGGAGTGTTTGGAGAGTTTCTTGGCTTGGACTTGGATTACCCTTGAAGGAGCCTTTCAACATCAAGGCTATGGTTGTAAGCTTCCCTTTATTCTTTAAATAATATACAACTATTGGTTCATCTTTCCAAAATATATATGTTCTTGTATGTATTGTCTTGGCATTATTTGATCAGCTAAGTAGGTTATTATTGGATTTGCTATTGGTTTTGGCATGCTTTGTTGTCTCTTGATCACTTGTGCAGGTACATAAGCGCTGAGAGAAATAGGAACAAGTTTGTGACACAAGCGGTTTGAGGCTCTCAACAAAGGAAATCGGAATAGCATCAGAACGAGGTAGGTCATCTCTCTCGTTCTACTTTTCAATTATAATCTAGGAAGATGTCTAGTTGATTGTCACTTCAATTGCTAGACCCACTCATTGGGCTAGAGGGATTGTCTCTGTCCGCAAAGAGGATTAACTTTGTCAACACCTATATATAGAAGAGGACTCATTCTCCTTGAACACACTCACTCATCTCTCATTCTAGCAAAGAAAGAAGAAGGAAGAGGCAACGAAGGAGAATAAGGACGAAGAGGTTTGTTTGTGCTATCTTTCACTCTCAAACGTGATAGAGAAGACTAGGTTTTTTGTGCTGACCTAGGGCATCCTTCTACAAGTTTGATCTTGGTGGAAAGGAGGCAAAGAGGTCAAGGAAGGCTACCAAGGGTCTCTCTCAAGCTCTAGAAGTTAGAGAAAGGCAAGCGAAGGTCAGAGGAGGGCTATAGAAGAAGATCGAAGTTCCCACGTGTGGCAACAGTAGTTTATGTGGGCTGAAATATCAGATCTGCTGTAAGAGGCTGAAAATCCTGCAGCAGAAGGTCGAGAAAGTGCTATTGGAAGAAATTTCATTGGGTTTGACCAGATCGAAGTTGGCACATCACTCAAAGAGGTTGGTCTTGGTCTTGGAGGGTATTGGTCTTAGTCTTAAGGTCTTGGAATTCATCACTTGAAGAATCTCCAAGGAAGAGAAGAGGTTTAAGGATTTTCCTCTCAAAAGGAGAGGTTTTGCGCTAGCTTGTAGCCTATATACTGTGTCATTGTGCTTTTTTTTTGGTAGTTGTTTGATGCTTCACACATATAATAATAAGGAACAAAGTTAATAAGTAAAAAGGAACCACAATCAATTATCATGTAAAGAGAATTAATCATAATCATTGCCCTATTGAATTCTCAACACTGTATGATAACATCAAGGCCAAACATCATGCAGGTAGTAGGATTGATGGCAAGATTTCAATATGCTCCAAGAAGTAAGGGCTTCACTCTAATATTATATACAAATGCAGATTGGGCAGGAAGTATTTGTTAGAAAATCAGAAAGGCAAAAAGATTTTCTGTAGTTGATAATTACTTGTGATATCTTTGAATTCTTATTTATTTTTCTTATGTTCCTTTTTATCTTAGTTCATCAAGCAATTACCAAAACTAAAACACAAATATCAGGGACACCAGATGTAGGCACTTAGCCACGGCTAAAACCCCTATATAGGGGAAAACCTAGTGAAGAACTCTTCCTTCAGTAATTCAAAAGGAGATGGACCAAGACCCTAGACCAACAAACCTTCCTCCTCCACCAAGTCAACCCTCCAAGATGATTTTGTAGTCTCTTCTTATCCAACAGCTTCAACTCAACAACAATCTAGAAAATCGAGTTCCCAACTACAAAATCTCAACCCCCTGCAACAAAATTTTGACCCAACAACATAATTGCAATTTCGGCCCTTCCAACAACTCAACAAATTCACACGTGAGAGAGAGAGAGAAAAATTTCGACTTCTAGTGCTTGAGAGAGACCTTCTTTTTCGCTAGCCTTCTTCTTCCGTGAAATTCACACATTTTCTGGCCCCAGAAGATATATATTGAACTTGGTGAGTGAGAGTAACAAATGAGGTCGAGTTGCTGCCTTTATAGAGGAGTTTCTACCCCTCTATTTAGGCCAACTTGTTCAGTTTGAGGCTGACTTGGTGGAAGAGGCCTAATTGACCTATTTTACAATAAAATAACTTTCTTCTTTGACAAATAAATCCCAAGAAGGGTTCTTTACGTTATGACATGGACAAGGGCACTTGACATAAACCCTAGAAGCGTGCAATGGAGGCTTTGACCTATAAACAAATGACCCAAGCATGAAACCCATGCTTTAATAAGTCAATTTCTTTAATAATAAAATTTATTTTTCTTTCTATTGATAAGTAAATTACATCATGACTCAAATACAATTATGAAGATTGACTCTAGTTACATTGTTCAACAGTCCCTCTTAATTAGGGAGATATTCATAATTACATTTATATAGAGGTATATGGAAGATCTCCAAAATGAACTACAAAGAGTTCTAGCACATTCCTCGCTAAGAGGGAGTGTTGATTTTGGGTAGCATCGGATGTGCTCTAGCTCCGAAATTTTGTGGAGGGGCTAGAACACATGAGTCTCCAAGACCTAGAAATTGTTTGGAGAAATTTCACCCGGATTGAGAGTTATTAAAATAATTAATATTTTTAATAGGGTTCCTAAGTCTAAACTTAGGAAAGTAAAAATATTAATGAGTATTAATAAAAATATGAGTGAGAAGCTTCTAAGTGACGA
This sequence comes from Pinus tabuliformis, assembly GCA_031772625.1. NCBI lineage: Eukaryota > Viridiplantae > Streptophyta > Pinopsida > Pinales > Pinaceae > Pinus > Pinus tabuliformis. Next base: position 1,375,387,117 of record CM062805.1, on the reverse strand, counting down.
GGATCAAGTCTAGTTTAATCTTAGCTGTTGATTAGGGACTTAATCTCGGTCGTTGATTCATCAACAGAAAAGTATAAGAGGAGGCTTGAGGGTCAGTTGGAGATACACCAAAGTGATCAATCAATTCTATTTTTTTGGAGCGAGGTTTGCTAAGAAAATCAAATAGGTGATCTGAGTTGCAGTGAGAGGGGCAATAGCAGAGAGTTGGATCGAAAGGGAGTTCCGAGCCAACGAGTACCAAGCAAAGAGGCAGTAGTAGCATTAGAGAGGCAGCGCAGAGGCCTACGTATCCCAGGAAGGGGCTCACACAGAGTTGATGCAGGCCAAGGGGGTTCTTGCAGTGGTAGTGCGGGATAACTGGAAGGGAGTTCAAGATTTTGCTGGGAGTTCGATGTTCTGAGCTGGAGAAGTCGAAGCTCCTAACAGCAAATCGATCCAGCAGAGAAGTGATGCAGTCTCCCAGAGGCAAGATGCTGGCCCACACAGAGCAGATTGTGCTGGGATTTTCGCCGTGCTTGTCGGAGTTAGGCATTCAGTGGATCAGTTGTGACTTAGAGAACAAGGTAAACCCTCATATGTATTTCCTGTTGCCGATATTTCTCTGAAAGGTTAGCCGGTGTGAGAGGCAACCTGTTGCACTCAGATTTTGCTTGCTTAATAACACAAACCCTCTATATGCTGCATCGGTTTTCCTGCATTGGGTTTTTCAGGGGACGTTTGTCCAAAAATAACGGTGTCCCTTGTGTATTTGTCTCATTCTATTTTCAGTTCATGATCTGTATGTATGTGTAGTCTGCAATAGTGTTTTCATCGCTGTTTAAATAATTAAATAACTTATTGAATGTAAAAACAAGTAGGAGATGATAAACGAGTGATTGTAGTAGGATTTTTGACGTTTAGATTAAGAAATTTTCACATGGTATCAGAGCATTGCAGATCATAGGGTACTGAAGCCATCAACCAGGAGATCAAACAAATCTGTTGTAGAGAGGCAGCTGTCCCGAGTGACAACACTGTTCCAGAGCCAAAGACGCAGAGGGAGAGTGACGTAGTGCAAAAGAGGTGACACAGAGGCTCACACAATGCCTCAGGCAACATTTTGAGCCAAGTGAGGGTGATGTAGTAGCTGGGAGAGTCGACGCAGTAACTGCGTCAGCTATCTAGGCCAGCACAGAAGAAGAGGGGCAGATCAGGTTCACGAAGAGCCATGTCATCTTTCTGGACTAGGAAGGAATGATGTAGTGGTTAGGAGGAACTGATCTAGCTCATGCAGTGATTGCGCAGAGCCTAAGGAGCTTAGATTCTTCAGTTGCCGGGGCAGTAGGAGCATTGCAAATTCGATCTATGGTGCTGGTGGGACACTGCTGCTGTTGTTGCAGAATAGTGTCTATGGAGATGAAACCGAGGTAGAGGGAGTCACTGCCTTAACAAATTTCTTGCCAAAGAAATCTAGGTCCGGGTTGCTGAGCAACAACAAAGGAGGATTGGAGAAGCGGTGATTCAACATTATTTGGCAGGAGGATTTCCGTGAAGGAAATCAGGACTCAGAGGGAGTCTAGAAGGAACTTGTTCCTTAGAGGATTTCTAGCGCCAAAGAAATCTAGATCCGAGTCTTGCTAGGGTAGTAGCGAGAGAGGGCAAAGAGAACCTGTTCTATACTTGTTTGAGTAGAGATAACATTCAATGGATTGAGGGATCAGGACAGATTGGATGGGGCATCCAACTTTGTCATTTGGAAGGCCAGGATCTTGGCAGCCTTGGACAAGAATCACATCAAGGATTATGCCTTGAAAGTGGTTGTAGTTCCGGTCGACGCTGATCCTCTCAAGAAATACGAGGAGGCTCAAGCGAAGGCGAAGTGCATGATTTTGGATGGGGTCAAAGATCATGTGGTCCCACATATTGCTAAAAAGGACACAACAAGGGAGATGTGGGAGGCCTTGACCACCTTGTATGAGGGAACTTCCATTCAACAGAAGATGTTTCTTGAGAACCAGCTAAGACAGTATCAGATGCAGAAGGGAGAAGAAATTGATCCCTTCCTTCTCAGGTTGCAAGGGATTCGAGACCAACTGACTTCCGTGGGGTCTACACCAGATCCTAAGTTCATGGTCAGGACTGCCCTGAATGCAGTCACTGAAGACTGGGAGACCTTTGTCGCATTTTGGGCAGGGCTTCTCTCCCCAGTTGGGAGGAGATGTGGGCAACTCTTCGACAAGGAAGAGATCAGGTGCTTAACCAAGGTGGGAAGTAGCGACAAAGGAGTTAGAGCCAAGGAGGAGGAGGAGGATGCAACTCTTGCATCATCGGGACATCAAGGGCAACAAAAGAGGAAGAAAAAGGATATAACCAATGTCAGATGCTTTAGGTGTGGGGATTGGGACATTTCGCCACACAATGTCCTCAGAAGAAGGGCAAGGAAGAGAAGTCTGACTTGAAGGCTGCCCCAACGAAAGTTGACGGAGAAGGCGAGGATGACGATTGCGCCATGAGTGCTCATGCACCTCTAGAGAAGAGGTGGGACGACATCGAGTTGTAGTTGGGAGGATTACACAAGGGTAGGATCCTTGAGGTGCCCAAACTCTTGGATAACATATGGCTACGGGAGCCCTTAATGACAGTAGCAGAATGACGGGAGTCAGTTGGTGTGAGGGATGATGGAGCAACAATGGCAGAGCTAGAGTGTCAAAGTTTGAAGCAGTGCAGTAGCATTAGAGGGTTAGCACAAATTAGCAGCGGAGGTAGCTTCAATGTCACGGGGCACCCAGACTGACCATCTGTCAGCCTTTTGGGTGACATTTTCAGTTGCTTACTTCTCAACAATTGAGTTGCAATGCAACAGTTAGCAGTGGCAGTGTTATGGGCAACATGATGCAACATATGAGAGGGAGTTCTACTACAGATGCAGCAGTGGCAGTGGTAGTGTCATGGGCAGTAGTACAGGTTGGAGCAGTGCAGTGGATGAAGCGTAGCAGGCCGAGCAGCAACAACACAGAGGACTGATGCCATGGATCAGGGAGATGCTTTTATTGAGTAGTATTGCTAGAGCGCATTCCTCGCTAAGAGGGAGTTTTGATTTTGGGTAGCATCAGATGTGCTCTAGCTCCAAAATTTTATGGAGGGGCTAGAACACATGAGATTTCCAAGACCCAGAAATTGTTTGGAGAAATTCCACCCGGATTGAGAGTTATTAAAATAATTAATATTTTTAATGGGATTCCTAAGTCTAAAGTTAGGAAAATAAAAGTATTAATAAAAATATGGGTGAGAAGCTTCTAAGTGACGAGGATCAAGTCTAATTTAATCTTAGCTGTTGATTAGGGACTTAATCTTGACCGTTGATTCATGAACAGGAAAAGTATAAGAGGAGGCTTGAGGGTCAGTTGGGCATACACCAAAATGATCAATCAATTCGATTTTTCTGGGGCGAGGTTTGCTGAGAAATCTCGAATAGGTGATCTGAGTTGCAGTGAGAGGGGCAGTAGTAGAGAGTTGGATCGGAAAGGAGTTTTGAGCCAACGAGTACCAGGTAGAGAGGCAACGCAGCCCAGGAAGGGGCTCACACAGCGCTAATGCAGGCAAAGAGGGTTCTTTCAGTGGCAGTGCAAGATAATCAGAAGGAAGCTCGAGATTTTTTTGGAGTTTGATGTTCTGAGCGGGGAGGGCTGAAGTCGAAGCTGCTAAGAACAAATCGATCCAATAGAGAAGTGACATAGTCTCCCAGAGGCAAGACGCTGGCCCACACAGAGCAGATTATGCTGGGATTTTCGCAGTGCTTGCCGGTGTCAGCGATTCAGTGGATCAATTGTGACTTAGAGAACGAGGTAAACCCTTGTATGTATTTCTTGCTGCTGACATTTCTCTGAAAGGTTAGCCGGTATGAGTGGCAACATGTTGTACCCAGATTCTGCTTGCTTAGTAACACAAACCTTCTATATGCTGCACCGGTTTTCCCGCATTGGGTTTTTCTAGGGACTTTTGTCCAAAAATAACGGTGTCCCTTATGTATTTGTCTCATTCTATTTTTAGTTCATGATCTGTATTTATGTGTAGTCTGCAATAGTATTTTCATCGCTGTTTAAATAATTAAATAACTTGTTGAATGTAAAAACAAGTAGGAGATGATAAACCAGTGATTGCAGTAGGATTTCCGATGTTTAGATTCAGAAATTTTCACACATAGGCGTCCTTAATCATTGTGATGCTACTATCATCATCAAGTAATCCGTATACAATTTGTCGGAAGCTTTCTTCTTCTTTCATTTCTTCAGCAACACCAAATACATCTTCAGATCTTCCTCAAGTCTAACTTCATGAGTAATTATTTGTACTTCTTTCATTCATTCCATGGTTTCATTCTTCCTTCAAGGTATTCATCATGACTGTCATAATATGCCCTCCCTCTCAACTAGGGAGATATACCCTTTCTTCTATCTAGGCTCCCTCTTAACGTTGGGAGATCAACCACCTCCTTCTATAACATCAAAGAGCCTTTGATGGCTTCTATTCTTCTAATGACGTCATGGTCGTCTTGATCATCATAACTTCCTTTATCATGCTTATACAAACATCTTCAACATCTCGAAGATTATGTACTTGCAAATCTTCAATAAGTACAACTAGATACAAATTGAAGCATGAAGTTAACTATATCAAAATCATGTTAATATAATGGGAGCATCAAAACAATCAAAGACTTTAGACATCAAATACCTAAACCTTGTTAGGTTTATAATCAACAAGAGACACATACTAGATTTCAACTGCTTGCTAGGGTTTTGTTACTAACCCTTAGACTCCATCCACTAGACACAAAGCCTTAGATATCAACAATTCAATCAAATAACAATTTCGGTATACATCTAAGGTTTCAATAATATATTCTACGACAGACTATACTAGGGTTTGTTCCAAACCCTGGATTTTCATCATCAAAACTAAAAAATCAATAATACCATCAAATCCTAGAATATCAATTTCTAGTAGGGTTTTGTTACAAACCTTAGAAATCACAAACTAAAACATGAGTATTAATAAGCATACTCGCATATACATAACTAGGATTTCATAATCATGCACTAGTATAACACAACAATATCTACTAGGTAAACCCAAGACAAAGATTAATACATTAACGACAATTTTTGGCTAGGCTAGGGGTTTGAACACCTAGGGTTTCATTCCTAGGATCTTACTACAACTATCACAAGGGTTTACATTTTAAACTCTAATTTATCAAACCCTAAAGATCTAGCAAACCCTAAAGGGCTAGGGTTTTTGTTATAGCAATACCAAAACCCTAAACATCAAAAGAATAGGATTTCTAGATTTCATCAACAATCCTAAGTAGACTAGGGTTTTGTAGTGAACCCTAAAGGTTAGGGTTACACAAGAATGATCAAATAATATCATGAGGGTAGATTAAATCTAATGATTAATCACCCTAACAAGAATCTTTGTGATTCAAACCTTAGACATAATGATGTCAGTAATGTAATGCAAATTCCAAAAGAGAATGAACATAACCTTTACATGAGAACTTTATAACAAAACTTATAGTATGAGACATACCTTGAGTTGTTCCTTACCAAACCTTGTAGGACATTAATTCTTTGAAGGGCTTCCGTTGCAGCATAACTTCCTTCATGCTTCAGGCTTATTCTTTGAAGACTGCTCCATAACCTTTGTGTATTCTGCAATCTTTTCCTACCAAGGAAAGTACAAAGAAAATGTTATTAGTATATAACACAAACATATATTAATATGAGAGAAAAGCCAAACATGAAAGAGGAGACAAAGGACAAGATAGCTATCTTTGGTAAAATGGTGAGGGCTCCCTCTTAATCCAAGCTCGAGGGATACCTATAACTTATCAAAATAATTCAAAATTTTTCTAACAAGACATGTTAGACCTATAGATTCTAGAAATCAAAACATAAAGGAAAACAATACAAGACTAAGAAGGATTTGTAGGATAGGACTTAGTAGTATAAGTCCTTGACTTCTGATTCCTCTGTTTTGTTCTTCTTTGATGGAGCTTCTTCTGCGACATTTGCATGTTCTCTTTCCCTCTTCTTATTCTTTGGATTCTTGGGACAATGGCTTCTATAATGACCCATCTTATGGCAATTGTAGCATTCAATCTTGTATAGGTCAACCTTCTTCTTTGGTCCTTTGAACTTCTTGAAGGATCCCTTCTTCTTGTGATGAACGCAATAGGCATTAGAGTTGTTTTCTTCTTCATCCTCCTTGTTGTTTACTAACGATACTCGAGCTTCTGCTTGACTGTATGTATTCCACATTTGTTGAAATGTTGGACTATCCTTCCAACTGTTGAATCTTGATGCAAAGGCACTCCAAGGTTTTGTTATTGCTAGAAGAGCAGTAATTACAAGCTCCTTTTCAGGGACAACTTCATCTATTGCTTAGAGTTCATCTATGATTCTAGATATCCTTATAAAGTAGGATGATACAGTGTCATCTTTTTGTTGAAATTTCTAAGTCTAACCCGTTAGAAATTCTTCTTGCACTATCTGGTTTATTTCACCTACTTGTTTAATTTCTTAACAAGTTGTTTTACCATATAAATACTGAAAATAAACACAAATGAAATCTCAACCATCTACAGATCATCAACTGAAAGAATTGACAAACACACAAGGGACACTGTTATTTATGGAAAATCATCCCCGAAAAAACCCAACTTGGGAAAACCGGTGCAGTAGTTCTGAGGGTTTTATTATTAAGCAGCTTTCTTGAGTACAATTAGGGTGCCAAATTGGCTCACCCAATAGAGAATCAATTTGACAGTAATACCTGTCTTCGGACGCAGATACTTAGCAAGTCTGGTCCACGAAAATCTCTCCAACGCCTCTCTGAGGCTCTGCATCATCCCTCTTGGCCTGTGCGTCAGCTTGGAACACTCTACGTCAGCCTTCTGATGCTCTATGCTGGCTCTCTGATCACTGGTTCGATTTCTCTCAGCAAACTCTGCTCCAGAAAGTCGAACTGACTGATCAATCTTGGTGTATCTCCAACTGACCCTCAAGCCTCCTCTTATACTTTTTTCTGTTGAGTCTTCAATAGCCGAGATTAAATCTCTAATCAACGATTAAGATTAGATTTGGCTTGATCCATGTCATTTAGAACCTTCTCACCCAATTTTATATTAATACCCATTAATATTTTTATTTTCCTAAGTTTAAGTTTTATATTAATACCCATTAATACCCACTAATTATTTTAATATCTCTATAACCAGGTGGAATTTCCCAAAACCATTTCTGGGTCTTGGAGATCTCATGTGCTTTAGCATTTCCACCAATTTTCATGGCTAGAGCACATCCGATGCTACCCCAAATCAACACTTTTGTTATCTTAATAGTACACAATTCATTATTGAGGCTTGCTATTTGACCATTGTTCTTGATGGTGAACAATTTGGAGAAAGCCTCACACATTTGTTGAGCGGAATTTATGTTGGATATGTATGGAATTAGGTTACCTTTAACTCCATCCACTATAATGTTCATAGCCAGGATTTCGATTTGTCTAAGCTTTGCTTTTTCTGTTTCACTTGATTCATCTATATGCTTCTTGATTTTTCCTTGAATGAGATCCAAAACTTTTTTCTTTTCGAGAATGAGGTTTATCCTCTTTTTCTAGGCCCTGTAGTTGGAGGCTCCTTCTAGTTTGTTTTCTCCCTTCACTGAGTTTGAAATAGTTCTTGTAGATAGTAGGCTTGTTTCTTTATGTGATCCCCTTTGATGACCTTTCATTGATCTCTTTTTCTTCAATATATCTTCAGCTCGCCTTTCTCTTCCTTTTTTACCTTAGCTTTGAAACCATGTTAGAAAATCAGAAAGGCAGAAAGATTTTCTCTAGTTGATAATTACTTGTGATATCTTTGAATTCTTATTATTTTTCTTATGTTCCTTTTTATGTTAGTTCGTCAAGCAATTACCAAAACCAAAACACAAAGATCAGGGACACCTGATGTAGGCACTCAGCCAGGGCTAAAATCCCTATATAGGGGAAAACCCAGTCAAGAACTTTTCCTTCAGTAATTTAAAATGAGATGGACCAAGACCCAGACCAACAAACCTTCTTTCTCCACCAAGTCAACTCTCTAAGATGATTTTGCAGTCTCTTCTTATCCAACAGCTTCAACCCAACAACAATCCAGAAATTCGACTTCCTAGCTAAAGAATTTCGACCCATAGTAACAAAACTTCCACCCAGCAGCGGAACTGCAGTTTCAACCCTTCCAACAGCTCAACAGATTCACACGTGTGTGAGAGAGAAAAAATTCGACTTCTAGTGCTTGAGAGAGACCCTTTTTCGCTAGCCTTCTTCTTCCTCCTTGAAATTCACACTTTTTCTGGCCTTAAAAGATATATATCGAACTTGTGAGTGAGAGCAACAGATGAGGTCAAGTTGCTGGCTTTACATAGAAGTTTCTGCCCCTCTATTTAGGCTGACTTGTTCTGTTTGAGGCCGACTTAGTGGAGGAGGTCTAATTGACCTATTTTACAATAAAATATATTTTTTCTTTGACAAATAAATCCCAAGAAGGTTCTTTACATTATGACATGGAAAAGGACACTTGACATAAACTCTAGAAGCGTGCAATGGAGGCTTTGACCTATAAACAAATGACCCAAGCATAAAACCCATGCTTTAATAAGTCAATTTCTTTAATAATAAAACTTCTTTTTCTTTCTTTTGATAAGTAAATTACATCAGGACTCAAATACAATTATGAAGACAGACACTAGTTACATTCTTCAATAGTATTAATGACAACAAAAGTACAAGTGGAGGTGCGTTTTTCTAGGAAATTTTTGTGAAACCCTAAGTTTGTAAATTAACGGAATTTAACGAAAATTTATGCTCAGATTCCAAACAGTGAATTTTAAAACAAAATTTATGAATTTATTTGCAAGTGCTTACCTAAAATTGTTGTTTGAAGGCCTTTTTGGCCTGCTGTTGCTCTCGCTTTCACTACCAAACCGACCCTTTCTCCTCCCAGCCTATCTGGGATCAACCTATCCGGTTCCCAGACCCAGAAGACTCTCAAATAATGGTCTTCTGGCCGCCGTGCCCAAAACTCCAAGAACAATTTCTCATTCTCTCTATTTGTGGCTCTCTTGGTATTTTCTCTTTTGTTTGTAAGATCACAAGTCAGAAAACTCAAACTCCAGACTTCCTTTCATGCCCTCCTTAGTCTCCTTATATTCCCAAGGATCACCGCCTTCTCTATTTGAAAATCATTCCCTTGCCTTCTGTCAATTTCCTGGCATCTCGAATGTTCTCAGGAGTCGGTCATATTTATTTACGTTTTATTAGTATTTTAATACTTTGAACTTGTTTTGTTATCAATACTTCGTTACTTTGAACTTATATCTATTATAGTTTGTTATTAATATTTTAATATTTTGAAATTATATCTATTATAATCTGTTATTTAACTCATATTTCATTGTAATTACTTTATTTATAAATTAAATAAACTACCTTATTTACTTTAATTAAATCGAATTATAAATTAAATATATTTAATTCATAATCCCTCGTTTTTACTTTATTTTGTTTTTGTTTTGAATAATGCATTAATTATATATTTATGATGGTGGTATGCATATCAAGTACCTTACTCAATATATTTATGATATTCCGGTGAGTGAGGAATTTACTTAGCCAGTGTGTATACTAGTGTAGTGCATGAGATGCATGCATATGAAGCTATCATATGCATGTCTCGTATGCATGTTAATAATCATATTCTATCCATAATCTGAGGTGGGTCATTACAATTTCTATATAATATCATCATTGAGCAAGAAGAAAACTTCAATCTCTCTATTCATAGCTAAAAACGAATATATTGCAGCGACAACTCGTTGCATACAATTTCTTTGGATGAAGTAGACACTGAAGGATATCAAGGTAGAATATGATCAGCCATTCACAATCCTCTGTGACAACACAAATGTAATCAACATTTCAAAGAATCTTGTTATGCACTAAAAAATGAAGCATATTCGCAAGTACCACTTCCTAAGAGAAAAGGTAATTGAACAATGTGTCAAGCTAGTAGACATTGCCATTAAGGAACAAGTTGCAGATTTTTTTACCAAACTCCTTCAAAAGAAACATTTGAATATCTCGTACAAAAGTTGGGAGTGATAACCCTATTATCTCATGAGTAAAGGGAAGCAAAAATCCTAGGGGGAGCAACTCTTTGCCATTGATGTCAAAGGGGCAGAATTTATAGACAGAGGAAGAATTTCAAATACAAGGAGAGTTGCAGATAGAGGGAGTCCTAGAATATTGTTGCAGGATTGAGTAAAGTTTGCCATCAATGACAAAGGGTAGAAATAATCAAATAAATAAATAAATAAAATATTTGTTTACCCATAATTATTTTTTTATCCAAAACTATATAAATATTTATTTAATTAATGCATACATATTTTTATTTAGTCTATACCTAAATAAAAATTAAATAAAATATTTATTTATCTATTAAATATTTACCTATTTATTTTGTTGATTTTGGGTAGCATCGGATGTGCTTTAGCTTTGAAACTTTGTGGAGGGGCTAGAACACATGAGATCTCTAGAACCCAGGAATCGTTTGGAGAAATTCCACCCGGATTGGGAGTTATTAAAATAATTAATATTTTTAATGGGTTCCTAAGTCTAAACTTAGGAAAATAAAAATATTTATATATATTAATAAAATATGGGTGAGAAGGTTCTAAGTGACGAGGATCAAGCATGTTTTAATCTTAGCCGTTGATTAGAGATTAGATCACGGTCGTTGATTCATCAACAGGAAAAGTATAAGAGGAGGCTTGAGGGTTAGTTGGAGACACATTGAAGAGATCAAAGAGTTCGATTTTCCTGGTGCGTGGTTTGCTGAGAAAATCAAGCTAGTGATCTGAGTTGCAGTGAGGGGTAGTTCGGCAGAGGGACTTTAGTCCAAGGCCGAAGAATACACAGTAGAGAGGCAGAGCAACACCAGGAGAGACAACATAGCTCCAGAGAGGGTGACGCAGAGGCCATAAAGGTTGACGCAGGTGATGTAGAAGCTGAAGGGGTTGACGCAGACCCTTAGAGGTAGCACTAGGGTTTTCTGTGGGGCAGAGAGAGAGCAATCCAACGTATCGATTTTCTGAGCAAGGGAGGCTCACTGGGAGGGTGACACAGCTCCTAGAGGAGGTGACACAGTTCTAGCGCAGAGCTTGGAGCAGCCATTGCTGCCTAGCACTAGGTAGTAGGAACAACAGTTGTCATCTGTGGGGTTTGATCATCCAGTTGCTGGTATTTTGAAAATATCCGTCTCCGGATAGAGGTACTTCTGCCAAGGTTATTCTCTGTTGGGTGGGCCATATCTGGCACCCTAGTTGTATTCAAGAATTTGCTTAATAACACAAACCTTCTATATGTTGCGCTGGTTTTCCCAAATTGGGTTTTTCCAGGGACGATTGTCCAAAAATAATGATGTCCCTTGTGTGATTGTCTCAGTGTATTTCAGTTCATGGTCTATATGTATGTGTAGGCTGCAATAGTGTTTTTCGTTGATGTTTATGTAATTAAATAACTCGTTAATGCAAAGAACAAGTAGGAGATGTCAAACCAGTGATTGCAGTAGGGGTTTTTGATCTGTAGATTCAAAAATTCTCACATGGTATCAGAGCATTGCAGATCATAGGAGACTGAGAAGACACTAGCTAAGAAATCTAGAGAATTTGCAGCAGAAAAGCAGTGGTCCCGAGTGAGAGCACTATTCTAGAGCTAGAGACACAGAAGGAGTGACTCAGTGTAAAGAAGGTGACACAGAGGCTCATGCAGTGCCTGCGTCAGCACTCTGAGCTAGGTAAGGGTGACGTAGTAACTGGGAGGAGCCCACAGAGTAGCTGCGCCAGTTGTCTAGGCCAGCACAGAAGCAGAGGGGGGCAGATCAGGCTCACGCAGTGCCATGTCATCTTTTTGAACCAGGAAGGGTTGACACAGTGGCCAAGAGGAGCTAATCAACCTCACGCAGTGATTGCGTAGAGCCAAAAGGGCTCTGATTCTTCACTTGCCAAGGCTAAGGGAGCTAAGCAAATTTCGATTTGAGGAGCTGGTGGAATGCTGTTTCTGTGGGTGCAAAACAATGTCTAAGGAGACTGAACCAAGGTAGAGGGAATCACTACCTTAACAAATTTCTAGCCAAGAAATCTAGATCCGGGTTACAGCAGCAAAGGAGGATTGGAGAGGAGCGATTCGACAGTAGGCCGAAGGTTTTCCGAGAGGGAAATCATGACTCATAAGGAGTCTAGAGAGGAGTTTGTTCCTTAGAGGGTTTCTTGCGCCAAAGAAATCCAGATCCAAGTCCTGTTAAAATAGGAGAGGGACAAGAGAACCAATCCTATTTTAGTGCAGAGATGGCAATAAATGGGTTGAGGGATCATGATAGATTGGACAGAGCATCCAATTTTGTCATCTGGAAGACCAGGATCCTAGCAATCCTAGACAAACATCGCATCAAGGACTATGCCTTGAGAGTAGTTGCTGTTCTAGTTGATGCTGATCCATTATAGAAGTACGAGGAGGCCCAGGCGAAGGCCAAGTGCATGATCCTAGAGGGGGTGAAAGATCATGTAGTACCACACATTGATGAGAAGAACACAACAAGGGAGATGTGGGAGGCACTGACAACCTTGTACCGAGTCTCTTCCATCCAATGGAAGATGCTATTAGAAAATCAGCTGAGACAGTACCAGATGCAGAAGGGAGAGGAGATCAATCTCTTCCTTCTCAGGTTGCAAGGGATTTGAGACCGGTTGACTTCTGTGGTGTCTACACCAGATCCTGAATTCATGGTCAGGACTGCCCTAAATGCAGTCGCCGAGGACTGGGAAACATTTGTGCAAAGTATTTTGGGTAGAGCAAATCTCCCCAGTTGGGAGGAGATGTGGGCAGCTCTTCGACAAGAAGAGCTCAGGAGGATGACGAAGGCAGGTTAGCGGGAAGGGAGCCCGAGTCAAGAAGGAGGAGGAGGAGGATGCAGCTCTCACATTGTCGACAACAAGTGCAACAGAAGAGGAAGAAGAAGGACATCACCAAGGTCAGATGCTTCAATTTTGGGAAACTGGGACATTATGCCACTTAGTGCCCCCAGAAGAAGGGCAAGGCGGAAGCTTCTGAATCAAAGGTTGCTCCGACGAAAGTAGATAAGGAAGGCGAGGATGACGATTGTGCCATGAGTGCTCATGCACCTCTGGAGAAGAGGTGGGGTGATATGGAGTTGTTGTCGAGAGGACTACATAGAGACTAGGGCAGGATCCTTGAGGTGCCCAAACTCTTGGATCATATACGACTACGAAAGCCCTTAACGACAGTAGCATAAATGACGAGTGTCGGTTGGAGCGAGGTGTGATTGTGCAATAGTGGCAGAGCTAGAGTGCCAAAGTTTGAGGCAACGCAATGGATGTTGTAGCAGTGCGAGAGGCACAAAGCAGTTTGCAGCAGCGCAGTGGCAGCAGAGGGTCAACACAAATTAGCAGCAGAGGTAGCTTCAGGATCACAAGGCATCCATACTGACCAAGATGTCAGTGTTTGGGTCAGTTTTCAGTTGCTTACTTCTCAATAATTGAGTTGCAGTGCAACAGTTAGCAGTGGCAGTGTTGTGGGCAGCATGAGGCAGCATTTTGAGAGGGAGCTGTAGTACAAATGTAGCAGTGGCAGTGGCAGTGGCAGAGTCATGGGCAATAGTACAGGAAGCAACAGTGCAGTGGATGAAGGGCATCAGGCCAAGCATCAGTAGCACAGAGGACCGAGTAGATCAACGTAATGCTTCTATGGTGAAGTGTTGCTAGAGCACATTTCTCGCAAAGAGGGAGTGTTGATTTTTGGTAGCATAGGATGTGCTCTAGCTCCAAAACTTTGTGGAGGGGCTAGAACACGTGAGATCTCCAGAACCTAGAAATCGTTTGGAGAAATTCCACCCGGATGAGGAGTTATTAAAATAATTAATATTTTTAATGGGTTCCCAAGTCTAAACTTAGGAAAATAAAAATATTAATGTTTATTCATAAAATTATGGGTTAGAAGGTTCGAAGTGACGAGGATCAAGCCTGTTTTAATCTTAGTCGTTGAGTAGAGATTAGATCACGACCATTGATTCATCAATTTGAAAATTATAAGAGGAGGCTTGAGGGTCAGTTGGAGACAAACTGAAGCAGTGTTACTTGGGAGCGGGAGCGAATTCGGGTGCGGGAGTGACATTTTCAGAAGCTTCCGGTTTGAGAGCGAATCTCGAAGCGTTTTATATATATATATATATATATATATATATATATATATATATATATATATATATATATTCTGTCTCTCTATATATATATATATACATAATACATGTCAACAAAAACATGTAGAATGATGGATTATATATAAAAACCATAAAAAAAACATAGATTGCACTATATAACAACAATCATCTAGAAGTTATAATCTTCATCAACCACGTCCACAAGCTAGTAACATAGTAACATACAACATATTGAGTCTCATGATTCATCAATCTGAAAGTTTCAAGCTGTCAAAACTCAATATGTAACATTTATCATCATTGATCACCAAAGTTGTACTTGTAAGCTAAGTGTAACCATTACAACAAATAATATCTAACATGGAATAAAATGTTATAAAATGAAATGAAATGAAACAACTTTCAACTTTCATGAGGCATCATATTCATAATTCATTACAAATTAGTTATAATTGCCAACTTAAAACTTAAATTATCATATATTGTTTAAAAAAATATCATAATAAATATGAAAGAATCAATAGTTATAAAAACTACTAGAAACTAGAAAAGACAAGTAAATCTATTATCTATTGCTTATGCTTGGGCTTCTTGCCACCATGAGAAATGTCTAATTTTTTAGTCTTGTTGGAAAATCATGATCTTTGTCATTAATATCACCCTCTAAGCGTTAATATCCAGAGGTATCTTTGTCATTGCCTCTGTATCTGTATAGGGATCTTTGTCATTAATATCATCCTCTAAGCATTAACATAAGATAGAAAAAGCATAGCATGTCAAGTCAAGATTTTGTTTGAGTGATGCATACATTTTTAGGAGGGTCATTGATCTGATAATCACCCTATGAGCGACCTCAGTTGAAGATTTATTAAACAAAAGGTATTACAGACTCATGTGATGGCGTGTGTGTTCTGTGTTATTGAAACAACAGATTGATAAGATTGCCAATACAGAGAAAATAAATGGAAAGACAACAAAGAAATACAGTAAGCAACACAAAGACACAAGCAGTTTTTAATAAGGAGTTCACCCTATTCTCCAGGGCTACGTCTTCGGTCCAGCTTCAGTGGTGGCCTTGTTTTATTGTGTCTTTCAGCAGAGAAATTACAATACAGGGACTCAATATGAGTTCTCCTGAAGCAGATTTTGCTTGGCAGGGTGGTTCTTGGATTCCCCAAGACACTCGGAGTTCACAGACTCTTTTCCTTCCTACCAGCTCTGTGACCCTCGGTCTACAGTGGAAGGAGCCAACTGGGATGCTCAATTCGGACAGATTCCTCTATGGGAAGGCTTGAATCTTCAAGCTCTTTGATGCTCGATGCTCCCTGTGGTTAGCTTGGCCCTCTGTCTCCTCTGCTTGGCTTTACTGCTCTTTGTGTTCAGTCCTCCTCTCAGGGTTCACTTTTCACTGTCTCTCTTGGTCGCTTGGACTCCTCTCTATTCCTCCTCTCTCAATCTCCATTCGACTGTCTCTGTTCATGGCTTTAGCCATTCGATCTCCATGCCTGTTTGGTTCCTCTCCCGCCTACGTCGATTCGCCTACCGCTTGTGTGCTTGGAGTTCCTGTTCGGCGTCAACATGAATGCTCGGGAAGTAGCCACGCGTCCCATCAGAACAGCGCCAGCCTGCTCGTCGATTCGTTTCTTCGGTTATGTCGTGGATACGTTCTTTCTCCACCGTGGCGGTCAACAGGTTCCAAATCTCCTTAAATCGCGGCTTAATTCCCTATCAATTCCGCTTCTGTCTATCGGTCGCAATCTCAGCCGTCCGATCTGGGCTCCTCAAGATTCGACGTCATATGCACGTCGAGCGCAGTTGACTTGCTCGACTGATAACGCGTGATCACGACGGTTTTTCTCTCACCTCCGCTGCCACGCGTCGATCGCTGAGTAGGATCTCTCCGCTCTCCTCCAAAACCTCTTACCATTCAAGGGCGCCCTGATCAAAATCGCCGGTTTCCAGGTCGTGGGTCCCACCTTCGTACGTTGGCGCTTTTCGTTTCTCCGCTCGCGGTTCTCCGGCTCTCAACGTGACCAAGGGATTAAGGACCCTCCATTTCGGCCCTGTTTGCCCAGCGATGCGCGACTAGGCGCTAATCGCGCATCGAAAATCAGCTCCTTTTCCCGTTCTGGGGCTCCCAGGGGCCACATCGACCTCCTACGTAGTCTTCATGGGCCTCGGTCAGTGCGCTTTGATCGAGGTCCTCGTCGTTCCGCGCTGGCTGCCATGGCCACTGGTTCAGGGTGTTTCCGATTGTTGTTTTGGATTCTTCAAGGATTTGTTTCGTCCCAATACAGTCAGGGTTCTTTGACAGTCGTTTATGGATCCGATTTGGATCAGTCATGATAGAGGAGTTCGACAACCAATGTCACTAACATCAAGGTACATAGAGGGATTGGTGCTCTTGATTAAATATGAGTTCCATACCCTAATACATGACAAAATTCAATGGAAACATTGCAATCCCCCAATCCTGAAATCCTGAAAAGCTGATAAGTCTGCTGGATTTTGAATGAAATCTAAATTATACTTTCTCCATATGAAATCTAGTGAGGTCAGAACCACTCTCAAACACCCTGAGTCTTTTCATGGTAATGTTAAAAATTTAAGTAAAAGGATGAAAATGAAGATTAAGGAGAATGTCACTTTTACTTAAAAAAGGCTAAATGCTCCTGAAAAGGTAGGGAGCATTTTTTTTTTAGGGAGTGCCCTCCCAAAAATGCTCCCTCCTCGGGAGCGTTTTCAGAAGCGCGCTCCTGAGGCGCTCTAGCTTGGAGCGCGAATTAGGAGTTGGAGCAAGAGGGGGTGGGGCACTCCCTCGCAACCCTGCATTGAAGAGATCAAAGAGTTCAATTTTTCTGGGCATGGTTTGTTGAGAAAATCAAGCTAGTGATTTGAGTTTCAGTGAGGGGCAGTTCGACAGAGAGACATCAATCCAAGGGAAGAATACATAGCACAGAGGTAGAGCAACACTAAGAGAGACAACACGATTCCAGAGAGGGTGATGCAGAGGCCATAGAGGTTGACACAAGTGACACAAAAGCTGGAGGGGCTGACACAAGTGACGCAGAAGCTGAAGGGGTTGACACAGACCCTTATAGGCAGCGCTGGGGTTTTTTGTGGGGCAGAGAAAGAGCAGCCCAGGATATCAAGTTTCTGAGCAAGGGAGAGGTTCACTGGGAGGGTGACGTAGCTCCTAGAGGAGGTGACGTAGTTCCAATGCAGAGCTTGGAGCATGTTAATTTTAGGCATGTTCTATGCTAGAGCAATTTATTTCAATTTCTTTTCCACATTAGCAATCACATCAGCATAAAGTAAACTGCAGATAGAACATAAATATAAATCGCAGAGGACAAGCCAAGACACGAGGACACAAGATGTGGCACTAGCCAGGGACAAACCCCACAATATGGGGAAACCCTTGATCAATTCTTCTTTTATGTTCTTCAAAGTTCAGCAAAGAAAGTGAGAGAGATAGTACATTTACAATAGAAGTCAATCACTTTGACTTTTGATATTGTCATGAGATCAGTTGAAGACATTGCTTCAACTGATTCGCTAAGGTGACTCGTTCACCTATCATAGTGCTGCATCTCGTCTATTTGCTACACATTACCGTGTGATGCCTTGCTGTACTGTCACAAGTGTTGAACCTTGATGACTGAGCTGCTCTCATCTTCATGTTGCTCATCATGCTGCATCTTCCATGGTCTTATTCATCATCAAGCTGCCCATGCTCATGATCTCATTCATCATTACGCTGCCCATGCTCATATCATCATGCATCATTATGTTGCCCATGCTCATATCATCATATTGCTTATTATGTTGCCCATGATCTCATACATCATGCTGCCTTCCTTCGGAGACAGATGCTCCCGCTGTTTCGGCAGTTCCTGGTAGTTCCGGCTTTTTCGGCAGTGCTGACAGTTCTGACATTTCCGACATTTTCGACATTTCCGGATTTTTCGACTTTTCTGGCTTTTTCGGTATTTTCGGTGTTTCCGGCAGTTCCAGCTTTTCTGGCTTTTCCGACTTTTCCGGCAGTTCCGGCTTTTCCGGCAGTTCTAGCTTTTTCGACTTTTCCGACTGTTCCAGCTTTTTCGGTAGTTCCGACGTTTCCGGCTTTTCTGGCTTTTCCTTAAGATCTCTCCTCCTACTAAAACCCAAATACAAGGAGAGAGGAAGAGATCCAAGTGTGTGTAGAAATGACTTGAAGGCCTCTTCTATTTATACTAAAACGTAGAGGTTGAAGATACATGACTGTTGGGCTTCTGAGCCTACATAAGTTGCTGGCCGACTTAACAATTTGTCCATAACATAAATAAATTCATAACTTCATAAATACTTATCGGAATTGGATGATCTTTGGATCAATGCTACACCTCTCAATGAGAGGGATCCAATAAAAATATCAGCTGCCATAAATAATATGACCCACATGGAGTTTTGCCCTAGTTGCCAATTTTAACAGTGCAACCATCACTACCTAGCACTGGGAACAACAATTGTCATCTGTGGGGTTTGATCATCCAGTTACTGGTATTGTCAAAATATCTGTGTTTGGAGAGGTACTTCTACCAAGGTTATTCTCTATTGGGTGAGCCATATCTGGCACCCTATTTGTATCCAAGAATCTGCTTAATGATACAAACCCTCTATATGCTGCATCGGTTTTCCCGAATTGGGTTTTTCTGGGGACGATTGTCCAAAAACAACGGTGTCCCTTGTGTGATTTTCTCAGTTTATTTGAGTTCATGATCTATATGAATGTGTAGGCTGCAATAATGTTTTTCATCGATATTTATGTAATTAAATAACTTTTTAATGCAAAGAACAAGTAGGAGATGTCAAACGAGTAATTGCAGTAGGGGTTTCTGATGTGTATATTTATAAATTCTCACATATTTGACGTCTGTTTTTCCAATTTTGACCTACTATTGAAGTATGACCTAAAATATGAATCTATTTAATCCTAGATATTTTTATTTAATTATGAAATATAATTTATTCTCGTATTCTCAATTAACAGTTACATTCTAAGGGTTAATTTCATATTAATAAATAAAAAATTCTAGTCAAAACTAACTGTTATATTTTGACGTTCAAAAATTAATTCTCTTCATCGCTATCCCTATTTAATTTGATGACATGATCTGTTTATCCATCTTGTTCGGATGATGAACCACGCTAGATGGTTCGAAATGTGTCAACAGATAAATTTTGATGTGATTTTCTCCGAAACTTGAAAGATTTCTTGCAATAAAAAGTAGATTGTTGGAATATTGTTTTTGGCCTTTCTACTCTAATGAGCATATGATGTATGGTTTAAAAGCTTATTCCAAGAGCTTTGCAACAGTATATTGCGCTCCCACTAACTCCATATGAATGAGAAGATATGAAATATTTGGTTAGGTTGGCCCAACCAAAAAGTACAGGTTGATTCTATGAAAAGTCCTAAACTGGAATCCCTATTGCAGTAACTGATTATATTTCTCCTATTTGTTAAATTCCTTTAAACAAATTATTTGCAGTTTCCTACGGCAAATATCGAAATACATACACTGCAACCTTCTCTTAATTAAATTATATGTGGAAACAGGAAATTGAGCAAGAAAGAAAATACAACACAATGACACCATTATTTTTGGAAAAAGGTCCTCAGAAAAACCCAATGCGGGAAAACTAGTGCAACAGATCTGAGGGTTTTATTATTATGTAATAATCATTCTGAGTACAATTCCTTGGATGCTGAACTAGCAATCCGATATAGAGAGAAACTGGACAAAACAAATAGTGAGATGCTCTCACCCTGTCACTGGAAGAATTTGAGTCTGATCACGTTGGACTGGAGCCTTTGCGTCCCTCTGCATGGTCTATGTGCAGAATTACGTAAGCCTCACGCAGTCTTTGCATCACCCATGTTGGGAATCACGCTGCTCCTCCTTCAGACCCTCTGCTCTGAAAATTCCGAATTTCTGGCTCCTAGTCTCACACCCTAGCTCCTGGCTTCTGAAACTCTATTTCCTCAGCAAGAATTTAATCTTCCTCTAGGCTCTACGTTGCCACTGCGTCAGCTTTGCGTGGGCCAGCATTCGCCTTTCTCTGGATGTCGTTCTACCCTCTCTGCTACGTACTCTCCGACCCTGAAAACTTCCCTCTTCCGGATACTTTATCTGCCCCTCACTGCAAAAGATCACTTCGATCACTCTTCTAGCAACTGCTGCGCTGCCCTCTCTGAGAAATTCTATTTTCTTGATCTTTCTCGGTGTGTTTTCCAAATGACCCTCAAGCCTCCTTAAATAATCTTCTTGTTGACATTCAACGGCCCATATTAGAAGCTAATCAATGGCTAAGATCATTTCTGCTTGATCCTCGTCTTCTTGTAGAAGTTACACCCACAATTAGACTAATACCCATTAATTATTTTAATTTTCCAAGTTTAGACTTAGGGACCCATTAAAAATAATTAATTATTTTAATAAATCCGTTTTTGGGTGGAATTTCCCAAAATACTTTCTGAGTTCTTTGGAATACATGTGCCTAAGCCTCCCTGCAAAATCTGAGACTTAGAACACATCTGATGCTACCAGAAATCGACAGACTCAACTAGTTTTGGAAGTTGGCTGTAGGTTTTAACCCTGTATAGAAATTACCTGCATACGAATTCTTAAACAAAGAAACTAAACAATGCGAGAGCATAACCCATAAAACACATATGCACAGAGATTTTTCCCTGGATCCCAAAACCGGGACTACCAGCTTGATTTTTCATTATGTTCCTTTCAATGTTACAATACATATTTATACATGCCGAAGCATCCAATACCATGGTCCGAAAATCATCGCGTCCAATACCATGGACCGAAAACCATCGCGTCCAAAAAACATGTGCGAAAATCATGCACAAAACCATAGGTGGGTCCGCCCAACCTAACATATGGTCCAAAACCAAAATTTTCCGGGGCGCTGCCCTGGACCCCATAAAGTGGGGTTACGGGTGCCCTTCAAACCCCCTATTAACTACGTGGAAAGAATATAATACAACCCAACAATCTCCCACTTGTTGTTTTCTTTCCACAGGGGGCCACAGGAGAGCTTAGTCATTTTTTCAGCCCTGAGATTCCCATTGCTTCTCTACACCAAGAGAACTTCTCAGAGCTCACAGATTTTGTCAATGCATCTGCAGTATTCTTCAAAGTGTCCACCTTTACCAGCAACACCTTTCTGTCTTCTATCATATCCCTCACAAAGTGATACTGAACATCAATGTGCTTTGTCTTTGAATGATAAGCAGGGTTCTTTGCCAAGAAAATTGCACTTTGGCTGTCAGTCTATTCTTATAGCTCCCTGTACTAACCCCATACTTGAACACAATCTCTGCAACCAAACTGCTTCCTTGCTTGCATGAGTGGCTGCCATGTATGCTGCCTCTATAGTTGATAGTGCCACTACAGATTGTTTCTTACTCATCCAATTGACTGCACCTCCAAATAGGTTAAACACATACCCACTTGTAGATCTTCTCTGATCCAGATCTCCAGCCTAGTCTGCATCAACAAAGCCATGAATATCCAACACTCTGTCCAATCCTGGTCTTCCTTGGTAGCACAAACCGTAATCACTAGTGCCACGCAAATACCTAAAAACCCGCTTCACTGCTGTCCAGTGCTCCTTCCCAGGTTTTGACATAAACCTGCTCAATACTCCCACTGCATGTGCAATGTCTGGTCTAGTACAGACCATTGCATACATCAGGCTACCCATTGCACTTGCATATGGAACACGGGACATGTCCTCTTCCTCTTCTTGTGTCTTGGGAAACTGTTCAACAA
Source organism: Pinus tabuliformis (assembly GCA_031772625.1). Classification (NCBI taxonomy): domain Eukaryota; kingdom Viridiplantae; phylum Streptophyta; class Pinopsida; order Pinales; family Pinaceae; genus Pinus; species Pinus tabuliformis. Next base: position 1,375,364,959 of record CM062805.1, on the reverse strand, counting down.
ATAACCTCACACCTACAGGAATAGGAACCTTCACCGGTTTATTATCTTGCATATTAAACCTCTAGAGTATTGTCTCGACATAATTCCTCTGGTTTAACTAGAGCTTCCTCTTTGACCGATCTCTTTTAGTTTCCATGCCCAAAATATAGTTTGCAGCACCAAGATCTTTCATGTCGAATTTGGAGGACAATTGGGTCTTCAAATCCTGGATAATTTCTTTGTCATTTCCAACCAGCAACATATCATCCACATACAAGACCAGATAAATAATACGGTCACCAATTAATTTAAAATACACACAATGATCTGCTTTGCTTCTGGTGAAGCCAAGTCCCCGTATAAATGTATCAAATTTCTGATACCACATCCTTGGTGACTGTTTTAACCCATACAGAGACTTCTTTAACTTGCATACCAGTTCTTTCTTACCCTTCACCGCAAAGCCTTCAGGTTGCTTCATGTAGATTTCCTCTTCCAAATCCCCGTGAAGAAATGCTGTCTTCACATCCATCTGTTCTACCTCAAAATCAAAAGCAGCAGCAACAGATAAAAGTAATCTAATAGAAGTTACCTTGGCAACAGGAGAAAAAATATCACCAAAATCAATTCCCGGCACCTGGGAATAACCTTTTGCTACCAACCGAGCTTTGTATTTCTCCACCTTTCCTTCTGCATTTGTCTTCTTCTTGAACACCCATTTGCTGCCAATGGGTTTCCTTCCAGCCGGTAACTCCACCAGATCCCAAGCCTCATTTTTGTGCAAAGATGCCATTTCATCGACCATGGCCTCTTTCCAGAGTTTTCCATCCTCTGAATCCACTGCTTCCTTCACAGTTCTGGGATCATCATCAGTAACAGACAAAGCAAAATTTGAACTGAAAGCAGATGGACTATACCTTTTTGGCTGCCTTCTTTCTCGAACTGATCTTCTCACAGCCGGAGTTTGTGGCTCTTCATCTTCTGATTCCTACTTTGCTGCAGAGTCTGATTCTTCCTCCTTTGGCTCAAACTCTATCTTCTCAGGTTCCTTTGGTTGGACTTCATGTTGAATAACATCTTTTACCTCTCTGAACAACACATCTCGGCTGTACACAACCTTCCGTGTGACTGGGTTTTAAAGCTTATAACCCTTTAAACCATCCTTATATCCAATAAAGATGCACTTTTCAGATTTACTATCCAACTTGGTTCGTTTCTCCTTTGGAACATGTACATATGCATCACATCCAAATACCCTTAGATGTGAAAGAGAGGGTTTCTTACCAGTCTATACTTCTTGTGGAGTCTTATCCTCCAACGCTGATGAAGGTGATCTGTTGATCAGGTAACATGCAGTATCCACCGCCTCTGCCCAGAATTCCTGTCCTAACCCGGCACCACTGAGCATGCTTCTTGCCCTTTCCATCAACGTCTTGTTCATTCTTTCTGCGACTCCATTTTGCTGAGGTGTATATGGAGTAGTCTTCTGCCGTGCTATACCACACTTCTTACAAAATTCTTCAAATTCCTTGCTGTAAAATTCTCCACCATTATCTGTCCTCAGCACCTTTATCTTCTTCTCTGTCTGATTTTCCACCAGAGCCTTAAATTCTTTAAACTTGTCAAAGACTTCAGATTTCTTCTTAAGAAAATATATCCATGTATTCCTTGAGAAGTCATCTATGAATGATACATAGTACACAGACTTACCCAGTGATGGAACCTTAACAGGTCCAAACACATCACTGTGCACAAGCTCTAATATCTGTTTCGTTCTCTTACCACCAGAGGGGAAACTCACCCGATTCTGCTTCCCATATACACAATTTTCACAGAAATCAAAATCCAGAGAGCTATTATTCATACCTTCTATCATACCTTTACCATGAAGTATTCGAAGGCCCTTCTCTCCAATATGTCCAAGCCTTTGATGCCACAACATGGTCTTCTCTCCAGAGACCACTAGATTCTCTACTCCATTTTCAGGAACCATAGAACTATTGCACCCATCAACAACAGTGCTACCTTGCAGCGTGTACAGAGTTCCAATCCGAACTCCCCGCATTAATATCAGTTCTCCTCGAACCATCTTGTAGGTATCTTTCTCGAACACCGTCTTTACACCTGCATCATCCAACTTGCTTACAGAAATCAGATTTCTGGCCAATGCAGGAATATGTAGAACACCCGGAAGTGTTCTAACCCTTCCACCTTGCAACTTCAACTTTACTTTTCTCCGACCAATGATTCTAGCCTTCCTATCATCTCCTAAGAAGACATCACCATCATCGTATTTCTCATACTCGCAGAACCACTCTCTATGGGGAGTGAAGTGAAAGGATGCACCTGAGTCAATCAACCATGCCTCATGATCTACATGTGTACTTGAAGAAGCCAAGTACACATCCCCACCTTCATCTGAGGTGGTTTTCGCCTCTGTAGAAGGAGCATCATCAGATCCCTTTCCTTTATCAGGAGCTTTAGATTTACAATCCCTTCTGAAGTGCCCTTCCTTTCCGCATTTCCAGCACACCACCTTTGTAAATTTTCCTGGAGATTTAGATCTCCCTCTAGATTTAGATCTCCCACTCGATGACTTATTTTTGTTTCTAGTCTGGGACCGTCCTCGTACAGACAAGGCATCACCATTCTGGCTGTCCATATTTTTCCGTCTCATCTCCTCCGTCAGCAAGGCTGAGACTAGAGAACACAACAGACTGATGCACTTATCTTCATCTGAAATTTTAATATCAACAGATAATAACTAACTTACCACAGTATTAAACGCATTCAGATGCTCTGTCACCGAGTCTCCATCTTTCATCCTCAGGTTATACAGCTTTTTCCGCAGGAACAGTTTATTCACCAGAGACTTAGATTGGTACAAAGTCCCTAACTTGACCCACAAAGCCTTTGCCGTAGCTTCCCCTGATACATTCAACAATACTGAATCCGAGACACACAATCGTATTGTGCTCTTTGCCTTCCGATCCAACTTCTTCCATTCTTCATCGGTCACTCCCGATGGTTTAGTACCCGGATCTACCGCGATCCACTGATCTTTATCCACCAATAGATCCTCCATCTTGAGTTTCCACAACTCAAAATTCTGACCATTGAACTTCTCAATCTCTATCTTTCCACTGCTCGCCATCTTCTTTCACCACCAGAATCGATCTCGCAGATCTCCCACTGAACAGGGTCTACCACAGGCCCGAGCGAAACCCCTCAGCAACAAAGGCGTCCCCTTGAAGCCAAAACAACTCTGATACCAAATGTAGGTTTTAACCCTATATAGAAATTACCTGCATACGAATTCTTAAACAAAGAAAATAAACAATGCGAGAGCATAACCCATAAAACACATATGCACAGAGATTTTTCCCTGGATCCCAAAACCGGGACTACTAGCTTGATTTTTCATTATGTTCCTTTCAATGTTACAATACATATTTATACATGCCGAAGCATCCAATACCATGGTCCGAAAACCATCGCGTCCAATACCATGGACCGAAAACCATCGCGTCCAAAAAACATGTGCGAAAATCATGCACAAAACCATAGGTGGGTCCGCCCAACCTAACATATGGTCCAAAACCAAAATTTTCCGGGGCGCTGCCCCGGACCCCATAAAGTGGGGTTACGGGTGCCCTTCAAACCCCCTATTAACTACGTGGAAAGAATATAACACAACCCAACATTGGCCCCATATGTGAAAGTATAAACACTATAAATAAAGGATCAATGAGCACATTTGAAGTGTATCTAAGCAAGAAGATCATGTACAAGTGTGCAAAATAGATCTGAGGTGTGCAAGAGGAGCTGGGGAGTATTCTTGGGGTTTAAAGGTGCACAAGAGGAGTTAAGGAATTTTATTGAAGTGTTAAGAGTGCGTTATGAAGGGTAAGGTCTATGATGCTGTAAAGTGCACTAGTTTGGGATTATATTGTGGGGAATGATACTGTGAAGTTTGCTAGGGCATGAAGGCTAAATTTGGCTAAGGTTTGAAGCTATGTTTGGGGTTATGAAGCAAAGAGAGTCACTAGAGCATGAAATTTTAAGGGTGTGATGATGCTATGAAATGCATGAAGTATGAAGCATGTAGGTGAAGTTAGAAGTACTCAATGTATATAGACGTTAGGTTGGTGTGTATATTGATCTTGCTATTCTGGTGCATAGTGAAGGAGATTGGTGTGTACACAATATCTTGCCGAGTTGGTGTTGAGCTAGGGAGATTGGTGTCTCTTGTAGGTTGGTTCCTATAAGTTTTGTAATAATATGCTTGTGCCCACAAACATTTATAAGGATAAGTTTTTGTGTTTCTTTTTTTGTTGTTTAAACGGGAATGAGATTTTCTAGAGAATTGATAAGTTTGAAAGATTGGTTGCCACTATTACACTAGGTACAACTATTTCATAAATGCCACAAATGGGCTAGTTACAACGTCTCTGGAGACTTGAACCCATACAGTTGGGGAAACCCAAACCAATCGAGCTAGGATCCTTTGAAAAGATTTTGTGCTTTTCTCCTACAAGGGTTTCCACATTAAACTGTGTACTATGATTTGGGTTTACATACATTTAATGTTTTTAAGTTAATGAATGATGGATGAATTCTCATTGAAAATAAAAAAAGCATCATATGCTGATTCAACCCCACTCTCAGTATAAGCATAAGTTCAACAGAAACATTATATGCTCTTTATTAGTTTCATTACTTATTTTGAAATTGTTGACCGTAAAACATAGTACTAGTTTGTATACTTCTATTTGTAAATATTTTTTCCTAGAACATCTTTCAAATGAGTTAATTATTGTTTTGTTTAGTATTTTGGTGTCATAACTCAAAGAATTGCTAGTCATGGTATCCTTTGGTGACTAGGTGAAGCATTATATGTTCTTTTGTTATTTAATTGTAATTTTGGAAGTGTTGCCTGTAAACCATAATAGAGAGTGGGAACAATTTAAGTTGTAAATTATTTCTTCGTAGAACATATTTTGAATGAATTACTTATTCTGCTTTTCATTTTTTCCTTTTGGTGTCATAACTCAAGGTGATTTTGCCATTTGAAGATATTGAAGAGGTATGTAGTAAGTACTAAGAATTATTGATGCGCACTGCTTCGAATACCATTCTTTAAATTTATTTAGTATCTGTTAATGTTTTTCGTCAAATTTACATGTGGTGAAGTGGATATTAATGCTCATCCACATTATTATGTTAACACCTTTGGTTAATTGAACTCGTGCAGATTAAGAAAAGTCAACATGCATTCATTAACCCTTCAATCACTATAATTCTCCGGGTTGGCGCTGGGGGCCAAGGAGTACCTCCATTAGCAAGTACAGATGGTATGTCTGTTGCCAATAGATTAGAAATAATTTAATATGGTTGTAGTAGAATTCTAAAATACAGTTTGAATTTTTATTTTGATTTCCTGGATTTGCTAACTTTCATGTTAACTTTGTTATAGGGTCAATTTATCTCTCTATCTCCACCTACAAGGAAATATCCTAATTGAGTAAATCTAGAATCACTAGCACCTTTAAAATGAGTAGTTGCAAATGGATGAATGAGAAAGTCCAAAATAACTTATTTAAAATCATGTCCAAATTATACTTGCATCAACGAAGGAAAATGGTGTTCATGTGATTTCAAACAATCAGTGCTCTTGTAAACGAATATTATAACTCACTGAAAAGTATGATTATTGTGCTTGTCATCATTCATTCTTTGTACTTACCATGAGTTCACAACAAATAGACCATAATCATGAATTTAAGTCTGTTCACACTAGCAACAGAGCTTAAGGCATGATTAACAAGGTTAGATCAAGTTTCAGCCTGTTTCGAAAACTTATTAGACTGGTACTCATGCTCAAACTCAGAATTACTTTGCTGTCAGAATTAAACCACACATGAGTTTTCCAGCGAATGCCCTTAATGTGTTGCTTCAGCAAGAATGAGGAAGTGCTGTTCGATAATCAGAATTCTTACTTTGAATACAGGATCTAAAACTTTGCCATTAAATCAATCATCATGATATGACTCGCTGTATCTGATGTAGATGGCCATGAATTGATTTCAAATTTTACGATCAGATTTACCAGTAAAACCATTTAACGCAAATAGCCAGTCTTTTAGAATTAGATCAAATCTTTTGAAAAGTTCAGTGAGTGCTGAAAACAATGATAATTGGCTTCAAATCATTATTTAGCCCTGCAGATCCCCAGACCATGAGAGTTGAAACTCTACACATGGTGACATCACATAATGAATCGCCTGAGCAGAAATATAAATCAAGGAGTTTATAAGGTTCCAGTCAAGCGATTTAGGACACATTTTTTGTTATCATTCCATTAACAATGATCTGAATAGCACATAAGTGAAGATTGATCCATGTAACACTTTCCGGAAAATCGATTTACTGTTAATTATGCTCAGATCATAAACAAGATGGGACTAATCTTTGAGAGAAATGCTTGAAAAGAAATTTGACCCTTGAGAAGGAATTTGGCATATGCAATATGTCATATTATTAATGCAGCAGGTTGGTACTCACAAGTGTGCTCAAATTTGAAAAATTCAAAGCCAACGAATGGTCAACATGTTGAAACTTGATGTCCTATGCTGAAACAATTACTTAAAAAACATGAAACTCCTTCAAGCTGCAATATCAGTTAAGCAATTGTAGATAGAACATGCTGTTGAAATATGTAACTAGATTCGGTCTTCATAATGACATATTTAATCATGATTTTATGTATTTGTTGTAAACAGAAAAGTAAATTTATTATTGTCATTCTTGAGGTATGGGTTTAATGCTCAAGGAAAATTTATTTTTATAGGTCAAGCACCCATTGAGTGCTTCTAGGGCTTGTCATTGAGTCTACAAGTCAATTGAGTCATTGTCATGTATGGAAGACCTTTGGCCATGTTACTGTTGGACACCTAATTCGCTAAGGGTTAAGGTGTGGAAGTTGGATAGTCAGAGGGAGTCCATGAGACCTTGGAAGATGAATCCAAGAGTCACTCCAATGTATTATAAATGTATATCATGTGAATAATATATGCATTCAAGGCTAATCCTTCATATTTTCTGTCTTCGCCATGGTTGTGTCTAACATGGTGTTAGAGCCATGATGTGTGTCCTTTGTAAACCAATGCTCTCTTCCTCGTGGATTTTATGCCATTCTGAGCGTTTGTTAAAACAGAGGTTGTTACCTCTGTCAGTTTTTCCATTCCTTTGTTGTGAGAAGACCTGTCCCTGCGACTGGAAAGAGGAATATTGTCAGACCTGTCCCTCTCTACCAATGCAATGCTCTAACTCTCTCTATTAGTTTCATGCTCTCGCTCAGACCTATTTCTGCAAACAAATGGAAGTTGTGCGCTGTTTCTCCATTCCTCATTCAAACATTACCTGTACATTTTAGCTGTGCGTTCCAAGTCCATGCTCCTTGTGTATATTATGTGATTTTATTTGAAGTTCTGAGAAATGCATTGAAGCAGTTTCTGTGAGAGTAAAAAATATTTGGTTGTGTTACTCGAATATATTAATCAATGGTTTTGTTATTTAACTATGTTGGAATGGTGCTCTTGGCGAGGAAGGGAGTGTCGTTGGAATGGAGCTCTCGGCGAGAAAAGTTGTCATATTGATTGCTGTTGCGTTAAATTTGCTTTGCGTGGCTTAAAACTGTGTGGAAAGAGTTTATAAAAGTGCTATATTATCGTTCATATTCTTTGTTGACCGTAACGCTCTTCCCATCAAAGACTTTGGCCTCTCTTCTTCCCAGAATGAAAAGTGTTTCTTGAAACACGAAGAGCTTTTCCTTGTAGACATTTGGAATCTGTGGTTACTCATTCACGAGCAGTTGTTGTTTGAGTACCATAGCCCACAACATCTATTTCACAATGCTTTGATCTGCCTGTGGGAATTGAGTGCCTCCTTGAATCATAATCCCTAATGTGTTCCGCATCCCTTTTGTCACTAGACCATTTTGATGTTTCTGGAGAAGAACGTTGATTTCTGGAAGATTGTAACGTACCCATTGTATGTCGAGAAATTCCTATCTGGTGAGATGGAGATTTCAGCGTCTTCGGTCTTGTTTCAGACCTGATGTTAGGCGACCTGTTGTGTCTTCTAAATCCTGATGCCCCATCTATCCCACTGAAGTTCTTCCTCTTGGAGAGGACCACATTCGTGGAGAGCGTGTTCTTGATCTTGAAGAAGACTTCGAAGGTGAGCAAGATTTGTAAGATTCTTGTAGCTTGAGATATTGTCCAGAGATTGTCTTCTAAAGATTTTGTGATCTCGATTGGTTCCCTGCAAAAAGGGGACAAATTTATCTATCACTGTGGATTGTAATTTTGGCATTATTTAGGAGTTCAGTGGCAATTGTTTGAAGGCTGAGTTCCCTTCTTCATTGAAGCCAAGACTATCCTTTGTGGATCGAATTGGTGTATTTTCTTGGAGGTTGTTCATATCAGAGATTGTTATTGAACTAGATTGAAGTTGTTGTTGCCAGGACAAGTTCTCTTGGATTCAAGATTGGTACTGGAACATATCTTTCTGAGGCCTGAATTGACTTGTTGCCTTGTTGGAAGTTAATTTCTCAGGTGAATTGGAGCAAATTCAGTTTTGCAGGAGTCTATTTCCTTGAGCAAATTCATCTCTTGAGATGATCCCTTCCTTCTCTTCACCAACCAATCAGCTTGAATGACTGTAATAGGAGCGATGTTATAACAACAGAGACAACCTCCTTTTCCTTCGCATGTGTGACTGTAATAGGCTTTAGAACAACCTTATTACCTTCGCTTTTCTTCCTTACTTCTTCGCTTGAGTGGGAGGTACTTTAGGTCTATGCTCTTAGCCCAAATGATGAAGTTTATGTGACTATGGTAGAGGGTTGCTATAACAGCAGAGAGACCCTCTCCTTCTTTGCACGTGTGACTGTTTTCTACCCTAGAAAACAATCCTCTCGACTTCGGTTATGTACCCTTCTCCTTCGCTGCCCTTGGAATCCCTTTTCTTTGTATATAGAGGATTGTCCCCTCCTTTTAGGCCGACTAGAAGGCCGAAATGTTAACTGTTTGTAGGCCGACTTATTGTGTAGACCTCAGATGGTTTCTATGGTTGTTTTGCATGCTTGAAGGAGCTTCTTTGATGGTGCTAGTGTTGCGGGGGAGCACCCCCCCGATCCCGCTCCCAATCCGTGCTCTGGGCGGGAGCGACTCGGGAGCGCGCTCCCGAAATTGCTCCCGAAAAGGGAGTGGTTTCGGCAGCGCGCTCCCTAAAAAAATTTTCACCCTGCCTTTTCGGGAGCGTTTTGCCTTTTTTGCAATTTCTTTTTGTGGTAATGTTCGAAATGCAATTTTTTTTGAAAGAAACAAATAAATTTTGAGTGGGGCAGCTTAATGATCAAGTCTATGGCCCTAGTATTGATATGTTATTCATGGTAATGTTAAATTCTCCTTAATAAAAGTGACATTCTCCTTAATCTTCATTTTCATCTTTTTACTTAAATTTTTAACATTACCATGAAATGACTCAGGATGTTTGAGAGTGGTTCTGGCCTCATTGGATTGCATATGGAGAAAGTAGAATTTTAGATTTCATTCAAAATCCAGCAGATTTATCAGTTGTTGAGGATTTTAGGATTGGGGGATTGCAATGTTTCCATTGAATTTTGTCATGTATTAGGGTATGGAACTCGTATTTAATCAAGAGCACCAATCCCTCTATGTACCTTGATGTTAGTGACATTGGTGGTTGAACTCCTCTATCATGACCCTCCTAAAAATGTACGCATCACTCAAACAAAATCTTGACTTGACATGCTATGCTTTTTCTATCTTACGTTAATGCTTAAAGGGTGATATTAATGACAAAGATCCCTATACAGATATAGAGGTAATGACAAAGATACCTTTGGATATTAATGCTTAGAGGGTGATATTAATGACAAAGATCCTGATTTTCGAACAAGACTAAAAAATTAGACATTTCTCGTGGTGGCAAGAGGCCCAAGCATAAGAAATAGATAATAGATTTACTTCTCTTTTCTAGTTTCTAGTAGTTTTTATAACTATTGACTCTTTCATATTTATTATGATATTTTTTAAACAATATATGACAATTTAAGTTTGAAGTTGGCAATTATAACTCATTAGTAATGAATTATGAATATGATGCTTCATGAAAGTTGAAAGTTGTTTCATTTCATTTCATTTTATAACATTTCATTTCATGTTAGATATTATTTGTTGTAATGGTTACACTTAGCTTACAAGTACAACTTTGGTGATCAATGATGATAAATGTTATATATTGAATTTTGAAAGCTTGAAACTTTAAGATTGATGAATCATGAGACTCAATATGTTGTATGTTACTATGTTACTAACTTGTGGACGTGGTTGTTGAAGATTATAACTTCTAGATGATTGTTGTTATATGGTTCAATCTATGTTTTTGATATCTAATTCATTATTCTACATGTTTTTGTTGACATATATATATATATATATATATATATATTTCAAAATATAAAAAATATATATATTATATAAAAAATGCTCCGGGATTCGCTCCCAAACCGGGAGCTTCTGAAAATGTCGCTCCCGCTCCCGTTTTTGCTCCCGCTCCCCGCCTTCGCTCCCGCTCCCAAGTAACACTGGATGGTGCCTTTGCATAGGAGGAGACTTGACTTTGCTTGGAGGTATTCTCTTGACTTTAATACATAATCATACATGGTGTAACACAACCTTTAAGGTCTTCAACCTTTTTCTTTTGACTATTTGACTTACCTATACCACTTTAACAAGTGCTAGACCTATTTCAATGAGCAAGAAACTCATTGACATATATTATAAAAATAATATTTCTTTTCTTGAATAAGTACAAACATCAAAAATACATTTATGAAGACCGAACTTGGTTACATTTCCTTCAACATTGATGTGGGCTCCTGTAGCAAGGAATTGATTCGAGAGGTGGACTCCTCAAGGATCCTGCCCATTTGTAGTCCTTTCGAACTACAACTCTAAATCACCCCATCTCCCTCCTGGAGGTGCCTAATAGCCCCTACGATTATAAAATGATGTGCAAATAACATGTTCTTGGTGACAAGCCCACCAAGTAGCTCATAAAGTGATGAAGAAACCATCCATAAGTGAATTGAAATGATGAAACTATGGTGTAGAAGGGTCGTTGGAAGGCCGAGTTCAGTCTCAAAATGCCACAATGAAGGAGAGGGCTCTATGAATGATGGACAAGGAGTTGGTCCCTTAATCTCTCTGCAAATAATCATGCGGTGCTCTAAAGTGGCTCTGAGGCACAAGTAATGGTCTTATGGTTCTCCTGATGAAAATAAGCTTGTAGACCGTTCCAAATGAGGGCACGAAAGATGGTGCTTTCCCTCCCATGTCTCAAGGATGAGACAAACCCCCTTTGGGCCTCGGATCGGCTACCAAACCTTGTATATACTGCTAAGATAACTGGGAACACTGCTAGTCCAAGTGCATCATCTCGCACATAATGTGCTGCAATGAACGGTCTACAGACTTATTTTCATCAGGAGACCCATAAGACCATTACTTGTGCCTTAGAGCCACTTTAGAGCACCGCATGATTATTTGCAGCGAAATTAAGGGACCAACCCTTTGTCCATCATTCATAGAGCCCTCTCCTTCATTTTGGCATTTTGAGACTCAACTCGGCCTTCCAACGACCCTTCTACACCATAGTTTCATCATTCCAATTCACTTATGGATGGTTTCTTCATCACTTTATGAGTTACCTGGTGGACTTGTCACCAAGAACATGTTATTTGCACATCATTTTATAATTGTAGGGGCTATTAGGCTAATTTGTAGTAGCAGGTGCAAGAGGCTCCACCACTCTTCCCTTTACATAGTCCATTGTATCATGTTCTTCCAAGGTCATCTTGCATGCATGATAGTCATATTTGTCCTTGAGCTTATCCTCAAATTTGAAGTAGGATATAGAAGCCATTGAAGCTAGACCACGATTCTTGTCTAACAACTTTCGTCAGTGATTTCTTTTCTCTCCCTTGCTTGGGCTTTGTCTTCCCATGGGCTCTGATACCATGTTAATTTTAGTTAACAATGCTATGTTATATGCTTAGCAAAATTTACTTCAATGTTCCTTAGCAACCTAATAATAATTTCCAATTTTCAATAGCAATCACAATAATCACATTGATAGTAAAAGCAAATAGAACATGAAACAAAATGCAGAAGACAAGCTAAGACAAAAGCACAACATATTTGGTGGATGCTAGGGAAAAATCCCAATGTGGGGAAAACCCTTTGATCAAATTTTCTTAGTACTATATCAAATGTTTAATAGAGAGAGAGTACAAAAGTCAAATTGACTTTCCCAATTCAAAGTCAAAATAACCCTGTAAATTTTTGCAGTCAACTAAAGTCAAACTTCAGCCCTAACCAGAAAAGTCAACATTGGTCAAAGCAACAATAGAATTTCCTCAAAACAGCTTGGTCTTCCCTAGTCAAACTCGGCCTGATCAGGAGGTCAAAGTCAGCCCAAAACAATGACAAAGTCAACAATCAAACTTGGTCAAACTGTTGTCTGAAATCTGTGGTCAACCAGCAATTTTGGTCTGCGGGCAAAGTGCCCAGAATGCCTTGACGTATGTGTCAAAAGATGCGGTTTGCTGAAGCTTGAGACAGAAATAACCCCAAAAAATCGAAGTCAAATGATGCCTTGAAGGTCACGGTCAATGTTGGTCAAACAACTTTGTGATTTTTGGCCCCTGCAATTTTGTCCTATAATTTCGTCCTCCTTGTGCCACACGTGGGAGAGAGAGAATGTCCATTGATGTACGAACCAATGAGGGAAGGAGAGAGAATGTGTGAGAGATGAAGATGCCAAATGAGGTGGGAGGACACTTGTATTTATACCAGTGATGATAATATCGGCGAGATATCGCCGAATATCAGAAATATTGCAATATTTTCGGCAAGCCGAAATATTGCTGAGAAAATATCGTGATATTTTGGCTCCTGAAAATATTGCGATATTTCTGAGATATCGTCGATATCTCGGCAAAATATCGCCCGACAATACAAAATATCGCCGAGAAGGCTAGGCCGCAGCTAGAAAAAGGGAAATTTGTCTTTTTTTCTTCATTTTTGTTTCTGAGTGTTGGAGAAGGAAGGGGAAGAGTTTTGTGGTGGTTGTCAAGGAGGGATTGAGGATCAAACAACGATTATCACCACCAACTAAGATTTTTTTGTGGATCAAAGATTGAAGAATAGTGAGACAAACTTCATTTCTTCCATTAACAGGTATGTTCTTAAAAACCCCTATGTTAATGATTTTTTCATAGATTTAGGGTTATGCTTGCTTGCCTCTTTGCCTACCAACATTTTGTTTCTTTGTTTTTTTTCCATTTGCTATGATTTTCATGCCCATGAGCCAATGCAAGGGTTTTCTCCATATTTGGACAACAAGTTTCATTTTTTTTTTCAACTTTCTTATGCACCCTCTTATTACCATTTTTCATTCACATTTCAAAATGCAAATAATGTAGTAATTTTTTTTAAATGAGGTGGTTATTACTTATTATTTTTTGTGTTGGGGGGTTTAATGCCAATTTTTTGTTTTTTTGTGCCCTAGGTTTGAATTAGTTCACTACAAATGTCAAATATGTCAAAAGCCTTAGACCCATTTTGGGAGTATGGGGAGCCTGTTGGTGGGGCAAATCAGGCATATATATCGTGAAAATTGGGTGGGACCAAGATGTCACGATGGGTTACGCGATTGAAATACCATCTGGCTAGATTCCCTGTACATGATGCAGATGTAATGCCTTGTATGGTTTCTAGTGCAGAGGTTATACAAAAAGCTCTTGAAGCAATTGCTGAACAAGACAGAAAGATAGCTGCTAGGGAGAGGGCACTGGTCTTAGATAGATAGCTGCTAGTTTTATTTGTTTTGCTACATATAAGTTTATAACTCATGATGATGAGATACTTTTATATATGTGATGTTATTTTGTTTGAGTCCTTGATTGGACAATTATCAAGGATCAACAGGATTTGGTATCGTTTTTGAAGTTTGATGTATCATTTCTATTTGTCATCATATATATCAATGCTTTCCTCATATTTATGTGCCAATGTGTTTAGTTCATGTTGTTATTGCTTTATATGTTTAAAAATCTGAAAAAAAAAATGAATATATTATGCATTTTTTATGCTTGCCGATATTTGTCGATATTTTGCCGATATTTTTGCCGATATTGCCGATAAGATGTTTTCTGGACCCTCGCTGATATTTTTGCCGATATCAATATTATCAACATTGATTTATACAAGTCATGAGGGTGAAGAGTCATGTCTATTGGGCTTCATGAGCCTACATGATGATGTGGCCGACGTGAACAAATTGTACATGAGTGGGCATAAATTCAAAATCATACTTCTGCATGTCCAAATGAGATGATCTTTATATCAATCTTGGTCCTCTCAAAAAGAGGAATCTAATGCAATCATCATTTCCATCAAGAGAGTTATCCCAAGGTGGAATTTGGCCCTAGTTGCCAATTTTAACATATTCTCATCTTGAAATGTGCCAGTGAGTGTTGAGAATAATCCTTCATCCTTTGTAGATGTCTTGGTCACTTGCTTCTTAGAAGAAAATAGGAGATCCCATACTTCTTTGATGCCCTTCTTGATATGACTTGCGACCTTCATACACTTCTTTAGGAACTTCTTTAGTGTAGTAGAGATCTTCATTATGCCCTTAGCCAACCTTACCTTTGATACCATGTTGACAAATCTATAGGGCAATAATTAGAATGATTTCTCTTTTCTTGATAACTGCTTGTGATCTCTTTTTACTCTTCTTTACTTATTAGTTTCTTTATTTATTATTATGTTTGTATATCATCAAACAACTACCAAAACTAGAAGAACAATAGTACACAAGAACACGGAATGTAGGTTGCAAGCTAGAGCCAAAACCTCTCCAGTTGAGAAGAAAAGCCGCAAATCTCTTCTCTTCTCATAGATTCTTCAATTGACGAATTCCAAGACCTCTAGACCAAGACCAATACCCTCCAAGACCAAGTCCAACCTTCCTGGATGATGTGCTTCCTTTGTCCAAGTCAAACCCAGTCAAATCTCTTCCAGCAGCACAACTTCAACCCCCAACTTTAGAATTTCAGCCTCTACTGCAGGTCTGAAATTTTGGCCCCCTCCCCCCCAACAATAGTTGCAGCCACACATGTCAGCTTATTCTTGCTTCCCAAGGCTTCTTCAGACCTTCGCTTGGCTTTCTCCTTCTTCTGGTACTTGAGGATGACCTAATGTGACCTTCACTGACCTTCTTTTTCTTCTTCCTTCAAGATCGAACCTGTAGAAGAAAAACCCTAGTCCAACAATAGAAACTGTTGAAGGAAATGTAACTAGGTTCGGTCTTTATAAACGTACTTTTGATATTTGTATTTATTCAAGAAAAGAAATAGTATTTTTATAATATATGTCAATGAGTTTCTTGCTCATTGAAATAGGTCTAGCACATGTTAAGTGCTATAGGTGAGTCAAATAGTCAAAAGGAAATGTTGAAGGCCTTAAGGGAATGTTACACCATGTATGATTATTTGTTAGGGTCAAGAGAATACCTCCAAGCAAACTCAAGTCTCCTCCTATGCAAGGCACCATCAAAGAATCTCCTTCAAGCATGTTACACCACCAAAGAAACCATCCGAAGTTTGCATAACAAGTCGGCCTACAAACAGTTAACATGTCGGCCTTCTAGTTGGCCTAAAAGGAGGGACAATCCTCTATAAATAGAGGCTATCCACTCCATTACAACGCCAATCAAGTGCTCTGAAATCCGAGAAGAGAAGAGGCTAAGAAAAGGTCAAAGAAGAGGTCTTTTAGGGCAGCGAAGGAAGAGAGAAAGAAGCCGAGGTGGAAGGGACTGTCTTTCTAGGGTTAACACAGCCACACGTGCGAGAAAGGAAGGGTCTGCCTGTAGTCATAACAGTAGAAACCCACATTGACATATCTCTCTATTTTGAGCTAGTAAACAAGGCCTATAAGGCCTTCCAATCAAGCGAAGAGGAAGGGCACTCAAGCGAAGAAGGAAAGAGGCCACAACAACAAGTAAACCACCACACGTGCGAGAAAGGAAGGGTCTGCCTGTAGTCATAACAGTAGAAACCCACATTGACATATCTCTCTATTTTGAGCTAGTAAACAAGGCCTATAAGGCCTCCCAATCAAGCGAAGAGGAAGGGCACTCAAGCGAAGAAGGAAAGAGGCCACAACAACAAGTAAACCACCACACGTGCGAGAATTTAGGGTTGCAGGACAATCATATCAAGTCTGCACCTACACCTTGAAGGAGGAGCTCATTTGGTCAAGAAGAAGGAAGGGATCATTACAAGAAAAGGGACTCATTAAAAGATGTCTCTTCTAGAGCAAGTGCAACAAGATCTATGAACAGTTGAAAGAAGGAAGACGAAGTGTTGGAAGGAGAAGGAGAAAGTGTTGAGGAAACAAAGTGTTGAAAGGACTTGACTTGTGCTTGAAGGATACTCAAATCAGGGTTCTAGGGTTTGGCATTGATCAATAAGAAGCTTCAATAAGGGAAACTTACTAAAGGGTTTTCCTCTCAAGAGAAGAGAGGTTTTGGCCGTGGCAGAGAGCCAACATCTTGTGTTCTTGTTCTTATGTTTTGGTAGCAGTTTGATGAAGTACACACGCATTAATAATAAGAAGAAGAAGCTTAAGCTAACAAGAAAAAGTAAAAGGACTCCACAAATTGTTATCAAGTAATGAAGAATCACACTACACTTATTTGCCCTAGATTCTTCAACATGATATTGGAGCTAAGGTGATACATCAAGGAAAGGGCAACTCAAGAACACTCATCAAGGAAAGTCATCTACAAGGTTGAAGCATCAAGCCAAATCTACTCAAGGAAAAGAAGGCCTATCACCTATCATTCACCAAGGAAGACTACATAGCAAGAAGAAGAGCCTTACATAAAGGCACCTACAAAGAAGAACAAATTGAAGCAAGACCTACATCAAGCTACAAGTCATCAAACAAATCTCATCATCAAGCAAGTCCACTTGGAGAAGGCAACTTGAAGAACATCAAGATCCTAGGAAGGAAACCCATCAACTCTTCAAGGAGAAAGCAAATCCACTACATCTCAAAATCTATCAAGTATATGTCCCCTTCTGAATATACATCAATGTCCTTTTGCAAGGAAAGCAACAAATTGGTAGGTACAAATAACTTTCTTGCATGGAAGAAGAGGATTGATTTACTTCTCAAGGAGAATGAACTTCTAGAACATGTTAAAGGGAAAACATCTCTATCCTTGTTAAGGAACAAACACAAGCCTTAGCTAAGTACAATAAGGATGAGACAAGAGCTCAAAGGATTCTAATAGAATCAATCAAAGACTCATTCTTTATGTCTCCAAATTTGAAACATCAAAAGAAATTTATGATAAGCTAGTAGAGCTATTCTCGGTATCCACAATCGGAGAAGTAATATCTCTAAGGAATGAATTGTACAAGATGAAGATAATAAAGGAAGGAATAGCTCCCTACTTCATGAAAATCTCTTAAATGAGAGATCAACTTCAAGAGCTTGGGGAAGTCATGTTTGATAGAGACATGACAACTGTGGTACTCAATGCTCTACCTGAGGATTGGGGCAACTTCACATCAAGCATATATGCCAAGAAGGAAGCAACCACACTCAGTGAAATGTGGTCTTTATGCAGGACAGAGGAAACTAGACTTAAAGCAAAGGAAGATGTGGGATCAAAGGAGCAAGCATTTGCTACCATGGCCAAGAGAAAGGGAAAATTTGGCAAATTTGGTCCACGAAGAACAAACAACAAAGACATGTCCAAAATCCAATGTTTTGGATGCCAAGAATATAGACACTACAAAAGAAATTGTCCTAAGTTTAAGAAGGACAAAAACAACAAAAGAAAGAGGGAAGAAGTTCACATGACTCAAGAGATGAAAGAAGAAGAAAAGAAGCAAAAGAAGGAAGATACTTCGGATCTCTACTATGACTAGGTCAAACTCTTTACTTCAAGTCTTCTTTCAAAATTTTGAGTAGGATAGGAGCATGTGGGAATAAAATAAAATTGCATGGCTAGAAACATCTTCTAGAATCTAGAAGCATCAAGTACATAGAGTTCTAGATACTCATGAAGATGTAACATTTATAATGAGAATAAAAATGCCTGGGTAGAAATATCTTCTAGAGTATAGGAACATGGTAGATATAGCTCAAGATATTCATGTAGAAAGAGCATACCTAGAATAGGACCTCATCCAATATGAAAGAAGATTGATCATGATTAAGAATCTTAGAAGACCTCCATCCTCAAAAGAAAAGAAACATTTGCAAGGCAAGTGTCTTTAAGATCCAATGATGGAATCTTCAAAAGAAGGTTCATGAACCAAAGCAGATGTCTCATTGGGAATCTCATTCATGGGATTCAAGAAAAGGATGATATGTAGGCAAGCTAAGATGAAGCAAGAAGGGCCACACCAAGGACAACCAAATGAAGCTAAGATGGTCAAAGGAGAATCAAGACGAGGTATGTATGCATCAAAGTTTAGTCATGTTATCTTTCGTGTATTATTGAGTCATGGGAATAGTTCTATAAACATGATCAAGTATGAAAGAATCTCTTTCACTAAGGACATGCTCGAAGGCATGTACTACATTGCAATGAAGGTCAACAAAAGAATATGCTCACATAAGTAGTATAAGATTGCTGACTAAGAAGCAAGAAGAAATGTTGACTAGTCCAGGAAGCAAGCAATGAAGAAATGATGTCACAAGAAGCATAAGATGGTTGACCCATCTATCTAAGAAGCAAATGAAGAAAGAGATCAAGCATGTGAAGAACACCATGATCACCGAGAATCACTATCTGACAAGATAATTTGAAGATATCTCCCGAAAGAAGGCAGGGCAACTCTAACAAAGAAAGGAAGGACCCTTGACACCTATGAAGGCCTTGGAGATATAAAATATGCAAATAACTGATTCTACTGCAAAGATGTCATGATGAAGAAGCCATCCAGCAAAAGAAAAAGCAATGTTGAAAGCAATATCAAGATGAAGTCATGATGGGCTACTAGGTCGAAGCATGTAAACAAGTAAGTACAACGAAGCATCCATGAGAAGAGTATTCCGAAGCATGGACAGATGACAAAGGAGTAGCCAGATGACAAGAAAAACCTAATGTATGACAAGAAAGAAACTTTCCACAAAGGAAGCAATGACATGACAAACCAGGAAGGAAAGTGATCGATGGATGGTGCCCTACCGAGAAGAAGTTCGAACAAAGACTTCGTGACATCAAAGAAAGGAAGGAGATCAAGCAGTTAAAGAACCCACGAAGAAGAAGTTGCTGATGAATTAAAGAGTCCCTAGTTAAGAGGGAGCTTTGACAAGCCCCTGACCAAAAGGGAGTTTTGGATCACCTCTGATTACAAAGTGACATTTGTGTTTTTCCATCTCATGGGTCATGCACTAGGTCAGGACTAACAGTCGTAAGTCTAGATGAAGGCCATGAATGGAAATGTAGACAAAAGATAGACACAACATTCTTGTCTTCACTTGGGAAGAAAGAATGGGATTAGGTAATCATCTGGCATCTGATACTCTTTGAGGATTTGTAGGACATCCAAGACAAGAGTAGGCAAGAGGACTGATATTCTTTGAGGGCTGGGAACCCAAGATAAGAATAGTCCTAGAAGGTCATACTTAGTAAACACCTGGGCGGGTATGTACCTTGAGAGACAATGATGAAGGTGTCTATAAATCATTGGTCTTGCCAACATTGTAGCTCATGATCTCATGAAGAGATGGAGCTGTTAGTCAAGGCCTTGCACTATGACAATGTTGATTGATATGATGCTATAACATATGGATTGCAAATCTGGTTTCTCTTATGTGAATTCTTCAAGATTGAAACATAGCCAAACACCTTGTAATGTCGTATGAATACCTCCCTAGTTAAGAGGGAGTGTTGAAGGAAATGTAACTAGGTTCGGTCTTCATAAATGTACTTTTGATATTTGTATTTACTCAAGAAAAGAAATATTATTTTTTATAATTTATGTCAATGAGTTGCTTGCTCATTGAAATAGGTCTAGCACATGTTAAGTGCTATAGGTGAACAAATTGTTAAAAGGAAATGTTGAAGGCCTTAAGGGCATGTTACACCATGTATGATATATATTAGGGTCAAGAGAATACCTCCAAACAAAGTCAAGTCTCCTCCTATGCAAGGCACCATCAAAGAAGCTCCTTCAAGCATGTTACACCACCAAAGAAACCATTCAAAGTTTGCATCACAAGTCGGCCTACAAAGAGTTAACATGTCGACCTTCTAGCCGGCCTAAAAGGAGGGACAATCCTCTATAAATAGAGGATGTCCACTCCATTACAACGCCAATCAAGTGCTTTGAAATCCGAGAAGAAAAGAGGCTAAGAACAGGTCGAAGAAGATGTCTTCTAGGGCAACGAAGGAAGAGAGAATGAAGACGAGGTGGAAGGGACTGTCTTTCTAGGGTTAACACAGCCACACGTGCGAGAAAGGAAGGGTCTGCTTGCAGTCATAACAACAGAAACCCACATTGACATATCTCTCTATTTTGAGCTAGTAAACAAGGCCTATAAGGCCTCCCAATCAAGCGAAGAGGAAGGGCACTCAAGAGAAGAAGGAAAGAGGCCACAACAACAAGTAAACCACCACACGTGCGAGAATTTAGGGTTGTAGGACAATCATATCAAGTCTGCACCTACACCTTGAAGGGGGAGCTCATTTGGTCAAGAAGAAGGAAGGGATCATCACAAGAAAAGGGACTCACCAAAAGGTGTCTCTTCTAGAGAAAGTGAAACAAGATCTATCAACAGTTGAAAGAAGGAAGACGAAGTGCTGGAAGGAGAAGGAGAAAGTGCCGAGGAAACAAAGTGTTGAAAGGAATGGACTTGTGCTTGGAGGATATCCAAATCAAGGTTCTAGGGTTTGGCATTGATTAATAGGAAGCTTCAATAAGAGAAACTTACTAAAGGGTTTTCCTCTCAAGAGAAGAGAGGTTTTGGCCCTGGCAGAGAGCCAACATCTTGTGTTCTTGTTCTTATGTTATGGTAGCAGTTTGATGAAGTACACACACATGCATTAATAATAATAAGAAGAAGATTAAGCCAACATGAAAAAGTAAAATGACTCCACAAATTGTTATCAAGTAACGAAGAATCACACTACACTTATTTTTCCTAGATTTTTCAACAGAAACCCTAGCCTTCCTTTGCACGTGTGAGAGAGAAATAGCCCAGAAACAAGTCTTCTTCGTCCTCTTCCTTCTTTGTTTCCTTCTTTCTCTTCTTCTTCACTTGGATGAGTGAGTGATGAATACCAAGGAGGTTGAGTTCCCTCCTTTATATAGGCTTCTAAAGGTGGACGTGGCTAGGTCAACTTGGACTTGAAGGGTATTTTGACACTTTTAAAGACAAAAATAATTTTCTTTACAAGTTATAATGTGCCCGATGGGGTCTTCGACTTATGACAATGATTTTTTGAGTTCTTGCCCTAGGAAAAATCCTAGAAGCATTCAATGGGTGCTTTTTCCTCTTAAAGAAAAGACCTTGAGCGTGAAACCCATGCTCCAAAAATAATAATAATAATTTATCTTTCATTTTAAAATACACAAGAATCAAAAGTACATTTCATATTTATGAAGATCAAACCTAGTTACACATTTTTCAACACATGTAATATAGATTTTGTGCAAAATTGTAGCACATAATTTAGTATTTATCTACTTCTGATGCAAAATTAATGTGCTTGCTATTGCACTTATAGCGTTGCATTTACTACATTTATAGACTTGATATAGTTGTTTGGTAAGTTATTTCTATTGACTGCCTGGTTATAAGTTTTTTCCTTTCATATTTATATTTGATTGAGAGCCAATAGGTTGTCTTTTTGTATGTTGGCAATCCTTCCTAAAGTGAATACTTTTTCATAGTGATGAAGACAATTTCCTAGTATTATTTTTTTCCATCAATTAAATGCATTTAGCTTATTGGTTTAGTTACATTGTGTTAACAACCACTATGGCTCACAACCATGCTATGACTTGATAAGATTTCATATTATCATTCTCTTTTCCATTTATCTGTACTGAAGACATGATAGCTTGATATAAGAAGTCTTATGGTATGATCGGGAAAGTCTGGTGATCAGATATGTCCGAAAAAAAGCCCAACAGCCATGGTAGTCCCCCCTAAAGTGAATGATTTTCGTAGTGACCAAATCATTACTCTAGTGCTAGTTAATGTCAACAAATAAATTTGTTTTATACGTTGGTTTGAATATGGCCTTACATACTGCTACTGCCAATTTATTTCATGGTATAACTCGTTTGTTTTTTGCAATATATGTGAATTGAAAACATGATAAATTTTGTATGACAAATCTCATAATTGGATGGGAATTCTTGATTGCCACATATGTTAGAAAAATGTCTAGGTTTTTTATTCATCTATTTGAGAAGAAATAAAAACACACATCATATGAGTTTTATGAGTTTTTCATCTCATGATTTGATGAGGTTATGAAAATTGGTTTTTGTTTCCACCCTAGGAAGGGCTAAATACAAGTTTGCCTCTTTTTGGAATCGAAATCATGCACACAAGATACTCCAAAGGGAAGTGAAAAATTTCCAGGCAATGGAGGAAGCTGAAAAAGAGGTATTCACATATTGTTTTCTTTTTCCTTGTTTTTTAATTATATATTTCAATATAAGTGCTAATTTATTTAGCCAGAATAATGGATCTGTGATGTCCACAAAAGTAGAAATTGAAATTGTATACAAAACATAAGTTGTCAGTGCTATGTCATTAATGCCTAATCGTGTACACTTCACTCTGAATTAATCTATAACAGAAACAGATGACATTGCACTAGTGATATCAGGAATTCATTTTGAATTATTCTTGATGAATATGCTAGATGCATTCTTAGGCAATGTAGGTGTTGCTAATGATATTTATTATTTACTATGGTCAGAATATGTTGACCATGACTGTGAAATGTTCAGTGTGATGAAGCTTGATAGAAATGCATGCTACTGCCAGTACCCTAAAATTTTACTACGATGTTCTTGGAAACAAGTATGATTAAGGAAAAACGCCTAAAAGTAATAAAAAATTTGTGCAATTTAAATAATTGAATTTCGGCTCATATTTCAGACGAAATTTGATTTACCTTGGCATTATGCTTTCTAGGGAATGTGTTAGATAAACTTAGTAATTTGACTATGGGTTATGCAAAGCTCCATATTCCAGTGTAAATAAAAACTTACGAAAAAGAATAGATAACTTGAACCATACTCGTATTTATAAATTGAGTATATAAATTCTAGCAAATAAGCTGTTTTTTTAAAATATCCTTGTGATATCCATTAATAAAGTATTATTTACGTAACAGGCATATTAAAAATGAAATGGGTGACAGGCATGCCACTATCATAGTGTCATAAAGGGGCCATAAACCAAAATTCCCTTTGTCAGTTGAATTTGCAATACATAATTTTGTGAGACAAACTTTCACCTAAGTTAAAAAGGTTCTAACTCCGGTCCCCAATAGAAGAGGCAACTCTCAGGCAAGCCAACTGTCACCTCGGTGGCCTTGCCTCTCACTTTAAATCTAAGAAAAGGGGCTTCCTAGCCTAAGGAGGGTGTTTCTAAAGGGCAAGCCAAGCTAAGTCATGTAGTGAAGAGGGGGGTCTCTTCTAACTTGGCGTGACATAAAGACTTTAACAATGACACTATCCATTCTAGAGGATAAAGGGCAGGCTTTGAGTACATGTGAATAGAATGTCGAATTATTATGAAAATGTGAAAGATGTGTTCAACGTAGAAATAATTACTTATTCAAATATAAGTCCTTGGAAAATGGAAAGTGATTCTTTCCCAGTGACAATTCACGTGTTCAATTGCCTCAAAGAATATTAAAACCAGTGGCACAATGGATCACAAAATTGGATTCGCATGTCATCATTCATCATCATTATGAAATCAAGCATAGGGTGTCACTTCATTAGGAAGCAGCATATACCATGCGTTAAAACTTAAAACACTCCAAATCCCATAAATTGTGGTCAGATCCAAAGTTTAAATGGCATTCATCAACATCATCAATAGCAAAGATTAACCATAGGACAAGGACATGGACAGTGAGCAACATTTATAAGAAAGTATGCGTACTTCATTAGGTAACACTTATGTGCCCAAAAATGCTCAGAAAACCAAAGAATAGCACCAGCACCTCAATTTCATCTATCATCGTGACATAGCTGTCCAATAGGGACATGTAAAATACGATTTTGGGATATGAATTCTGCCATATAGGAAGGTCAGAAATGAAAAACTACCACAAACATGAGCTACCTTTAAGGAAATAATCCTCTGTTCTCAATGCAAGCATTCACCATTCAAAATTTATATTAAGAAATGGACCAAGTAATGCAATGGTGCCAAAATTATATCCACACTTTTGCAAGTGAAAATTAAGAGCATTAAGATGATTGTGTAAAAAGTGTGACACCATAAGAGATATTCAACCTTTGAGAGAAATCATGGAGAAAGAGAGATCAGAGCCTAGAGGTGGATTTTTATTTAGCCTGCAGTTGAAATTATGGTAAAGACAGTTAGTTCTGTGATTTCACCCTTAATAAAACCCTCAAAACATCATGACATTGGACTTAACAGTCAAGTCACTCCACAGCATGTACTATTGTTAATTTTAGGTATGTTCTATGCTGAGAGCAAATTTACTTCAATTTTTCACATTAGCTCCATATCAGTTCCAGACTAGCAATCACATTTGGTATAATAGTGAAATGCAGATAGAACATAAACATAAATCACAGAAGACAAGCCAAGACAAGAGGACACAAGATGTGGCGGCAACCAGGGACAAACCCCAATGTGGGGAAGCCCTTGATCAATTCTTCTTATGTTCTTCAATAGTTCAGCAGAGAGAGAGATAGTACATATACATCAGAAGTCAACATTTTGACTTGTCAAAATAAGAGCAGAGATCTTCTCTAGGAAGATGACACATGAGGTAGCAAATCTGAAAACAGGTGATTCCATCACCATGCTGTAGCCATCACTGTGCTGCACTTCATTACACTATGCTGCACTCATCATACTGCATCCAATCATCACTGTGCTGCACCCATCATCACTATGCTGCACTTTCATGCTGCACTTCATCATCACTATGCTGCACTATTCACACTGCTCTTCATTATCACTATGAAGATGATCTGATGAGGGCACTAAATCAATGGATCAGCTCTTAATAAACCCTTGCTATGATGCTATGGCCTATGGCCTAGTACATAGCAATTCTGAAGTAAAATCGTCAACTCCAGGGAGCAGACTTCAACCCTTTCCTTTACAGTAAAGCTGTGGCTTATCAAACAATCCTTAAGACATGATTATACGAGCTCCCTTCATCCCATAGTCACCTACAGAAAACATGTATTAATGCTGTGATAAGATATTTCCTTAAAGCCACCTGTGCTGTGAACATATCTATTAATGAGTGCTTCTTTAGGACTACTTCAGGCTGAGCATAAGGACCTCCATTTACAGCATTTTAGGGCTTCATCTGAACCATATATAACAGCAGATTGGGATCATTAATAGATGCAGATTAGGGCTTCCTTCTAGCTCTCAGTAGAGCCTCCTACGTACAGTGTAAGAATCCTCCTCTTGTCTGCCGATAGGGCTTCCTTGACAGCGGATAGAAGGTGATTTACAGACCTGTGTTTAGGGCTCCTTTAGAGCTTGACTTGACAATGGATGAAGTCTCCCATAGATTGTGGATTGGAGAACCCTTTTAGGCTGTGCATTGTAGCTCCCTTAGACAGCGTTTAGGGCAAGGTTTCTTCTGTAGGATAGTGGCCTGATCTTTGCAGCTAAGGCTCATCCTTACTGCGGCTAGGGTCTCCCTTTAGGACTACGGCTAGCTGTGAACAAAACCCTTCTTCCTCTGTGGCTAGGAGCCTCCTTTAGGGCAGTGTAGATGCTTCTCTTCAATAAGATAATCCTCCTCTAAGACAATGTCCATAGGGCTGGCTTCATTGACTGTAATAGGGCAGCATAGGTGCTTCTTGAAGACCTTTTTCTTCTCCACATCTAGGGCTCTTTATGGCAGCGTTAGGGCATCATTAGGCCAACATATATCCTAGGGCACTCCCTCTAGATCTCTTCTTCATCGAACCCAAAATAGAATGAAGAGAGATCACAAGAGTGTGTCTATCAAAGTGACTTGAAGGCCATCTCTATTTATACTAAAATGTGGAAGACAAGTGGGGTTAATTAGGTTATTGGCCGACCTTGACAAATTGTCACATAACACAAATAAATTCATATCTCCATGAACACATGTCAAAATTGGATGATCTTTAGATCAATCCTACACCTCTCGATGAGAGGAATCCAGGAAAAATATCAACTGCCATGAATAAGAAGACCCACATGGATTTTGGCCCTAGTTGCCAATTTTAACACTCCCTCTCAACTAGGGAGAACTCCATCTGCCAATCCATCTGCCAGACTGTACTATCTCTGCCATCAACGCAATTCCCTGCACTTTTCTGCCCTGCTCTGCACTGTTCTACTGAACTATGAAGAAGAAGAAGTGATCGAGAATGTATCATACCATCCTCTACTGACCCGAAGTCAGTCCCATATAAAAGAGAGCGTCTCATACCACCCTTACTGACTTGAAGTCAGTTCCAATAAAGAGAGTGTGTCATACCACTCTTGCTGATCCGAAATCAATTCCAAATAAAGAGAGTATCATACCACTCTTACTGATCCGAAATCAGTTCGAAAAGAGAGTGAGTTATATCACTCTTACTAACCAGAAGTCGGTTCCAATTGATCCTAGATCAATATCATCCTAGCATAGGGAGTACGGTAGTTACACGATGTGTCCATCGGTACTACTATGGTCCCTATCCTCATTTCCCTACTCATTGGCCAGATGATAGGTACTTCCCATGAGTCCTAGATTGCATGGGTAGGATGTCTCAGCAGGAGAAGGATGAACCACTCATCCTGCCTACATGTCGCCATGGGGTACCCCAGGGGAAGGCTGAACCACTCACCTTGTACACAACAAATCACTAGGGGAAGGCTGAACCACTCATCCTATGATTTTATCTTGGCAGGAGAAGGATGAACCACTCATCCTGCCTACATAGCAGACCACTAGGGGAAGGCTGAACCACTCACCCTATGGTTGCTCATCGCTCCAAGAAGTACCCCCAAGCCATCCGAAGCTCCCAGAGCTCAATGTCCATATTACACTGGACCTTCAGGAGAGAGTCTCTCCACGACTCCTAGTCATTCTTGGAAAGTCAAGAATTTGACCTTTCCCAGGGAATTCGTCAGAATATCGGCGACCTGCACATCAATGCCAATATGATGGAGCCTTCTTGCTCCTTGTTGTACCATATCCTAGATATAAAGTGGTACCTGATGTCTGTATGCTTGGAGCTATCATAGAACATGGGATTCCTCAACAATCGAATCCCCCTCTAGTTGTCACAGAAGTTCACGATGGTATCCAACATGTGTCCAAACAGCTCACTGAAGAGCTTCCTCAACCAGGCAAATTCACACGAGGTCATACTCATAACTATGTATTTATCTTAAGCGGTGCTCAAGGCAATGGACTTCTGCTTCCTTCTCATCCATGATATCAAAGAACCCAAAGAGAACCAACACCCAAAGGTGCTCTTGCGATCCTCCACACTGCTTGCCTAATCAGTATCAGAATAATCATGCAGCTTCACATTTCCGGTAGTGTATCTCAATCCATGAGAGATTTGCCCTGAAGATATCTCAAATGATTCTTGTTACCAATCCAGTGAGGCTCAACCATATATGAGCTCAACATGCTAACTGCAAGACATATATCCGGATGAGAGTTCACCAAGAACATCAATGTTAGAATGAGTTTATGAAACTCAGAGGCATTTCCCAAATCAGGTCCGGCATCACTACCCCATAACTTCTTAAAATTAGGCTTCATCGAGGTAGTCACGAGCTTGCAGTTCACCATTCCAAATACAGAATCCAACTCCCTCTTACTTTTGCAAATGAGAGGGTATGCACGTGTCAAAAAGAGGTCGTCCTCATAAGGTACCAGTATGAGAGGTCTATCATTCACAACCTTAAAGCAATGGTTTGGATTGGCTTCACTCCTAGTGAATCTCAGCTTCATCAGATAGCTATCAATCCTCTCATACCAAGCCTGGGGTGCTTGCTTCAAACTATAGAGAGCTTTCTTCAACCTGCATACGTGAGATTCCCGATCATGAATCTCAAACCCCTCGGGTTGTTCCACATCCATGGTCTTGCTATTACATGAGGGGAATGGTCCCCTTGTAAGTTATCCTTCGGTACATCTTGGACATGTACCTTCATGCTCTTCTTTGAATTCAGGCATCCCGGTAACCATATGTCTCACATTAGGTAGGGCCTTACAATGAATGTGAGCAGACCTCCGGTGCCATTGAAGAGATGTGTCACACCACATGATCCCAATGGACTTCTTGCAACTTGATACAAATTGCCAATCCTGAACCCATGAGTAAAAGTATCTTGAAAATTCCATTTTCAAACACGTACCTTTCCATTGATGAATGCCACCTTGAAACCTTTGACTTCCATTGCTGAAATGGACACCAGGTTCTCCTTGAGAGCAGGTACATAAAGAATTTCTTGTAAATGAATTGTGCTACCCTCATTCAATTGAAGGGTAGCATTCCCTACACCCTTTCCGGGGTAGGTAGCATTGTCTCCAAGAATAATCTCCACGATTGTCTCCTTCTCTATCAAAGTAGAGAGAGCTTCCTTGTATTCGATAGAGTGCCTTGAAGCACTACTATCAATAAGCCAAATTCCAAAGAGTCTGGAGGAGAAGTAGTGGAGGGGGGCCAATATAAGTTAATGCTCCTTTTGCTTATCAAAAACAACATTTGATTCTTCATACCTGGAGTTCCTTGCTTTCTTGAAGAGTTGGCCATTTCCTTGATGACCTGCATTCCTTTTTCCTTTGCCATTGTACTTATCATTCCTTCGATCATTGAAGATGCCCTTGAAATTATTGTTATCATCATCAAGTGATGTGTCCCTTCTATTTGGACACTCCTTCGCATAATGGCCAAACCAATGTTGCAGTTATTGTTATCGGGATATTATCGACGAGGGGAAAAATCGTAAAAATTGGGAAAAATCGGTAAAAATCGGGAAAAAATCATAAAATACAAAAATAATCATTTTTTTTCAATTTTTTTAATATCTAAAGCATCTACAACATAAAATAAATACATTGACACATAAATATGATAAAAGAACTAATATATAAGATGTGTAATATCATTTCTAGTGCTACATCACACATAACAATGAATCATGTTTTGAATAGTAAGTCTTGACTCTGAGTCCCAACACAACCTCAAAATATTAACAAAAAATATAATAATGTATCTCATATCATGAGTCATAATGTCATATACGATGAAATGAACCAAATAACTAAAGTCTAATACTATTGATTTCCTTTGCCCCTGTTGCGAGAAAATGCAATAGCTTTCCCTTTCCCTTTACATGTAGATGCCGGTGGAGTTGGCAGTGGACTCTGCTGTGCTCTAGAAACTGAAGAACTAGGAGCCATAGGAGGTAGACCACGTCCTCTACTGGTGACACGGGTAGCTTGGGTAGGTTGTGTCACCTCCTCCTCCTCATAAAAAAATCGGAGATTTTTTATTTTTATTTTATTTGTGTTTTTTTTGTTTGTCCCAAAAGAAATCGTGATTTTACGAAAAAATCGCGATTTTTTCAAGTTATCATGATTTCTCCGCGATTTTTTGAGAGAAAAAAATTAGCATAAAAATCGGGTGATAATATCGCCAAACTCAAAAAATCGCGATAATATTGTGATTTTTGCAACATTGGGCCAAACTCATTGCAAGCAAGGCATCTGCCTTTATGTCTACCCTTAGATGCGGACTTCCCATTGAAGTGACCTTTAGGTGGGCCACCAGATGCTTCTGCTGCGCCACTCTGATAATCTTCTTTGATTTGACTTCACCCTTGGTGAATTTGAAGTGGGATGAGGAACCCATTGAGTCCTTTGACCTTGTCCAACTGTCTTTAGTGATTGCTCTTTCACTCTTGCTTGGGCTTTGTCTTAACCTCAACTCTGATTCCATGTTAATTTTAAGTATGTTCTATGCTGAGAGCAAATTTACTTCAATTTTCTATAGTAGCTCAATATCAATTCCAGATTAGCAATCACATTTGGTATGATAGTAAAATGTAGATAGAACATAAACATAAATCGCAGAAGACAAGCCAAGACAAGAGGACACAAGATGTGGCGCCAGCCAGGGACAAACCCCAATGTGAGGAAACCCTTGATCAATTCTTCCTATGTTCTTCAATAGTTTAGCAGAGAGAGAGATAGTACATATACATCAGAAGTCAACATTTTGACTTGTCAAAATAAGAGCAGAGATCTTCTCTAGGAAGATGACACATGAGGTAGCAGATCTGAACACAGGGGATTCCATCACCATGCTGTACCCATCACTGTGCTGCACTTCATTACACTATGCTGCACTCATCATACTGCATCCAATCATCACTGTGCTGCACCCATCATGCTGCACTTCATCATCACTATGCTGCACCATTCATGCTGCACTTCATCATCACTATGCTGCACCATGCTGCACTTTCATGCTGCACTTCATCATCACTATGCTGCACCATTCATGCTGCACTTCATTATCACTATGAAGCTGATCTGATGAGGGCACTAATCTCAATGGATCAGCTCTTAATAAACCCTTGCTATGATGCTATGGCCTATGGCCTAGCACATAGCAATTCTGAAGTAAAATCATCAACTCCAAGGAGCAGACTTCAACCCTTTCCTTTACAGTAAAGCTGTGGCTTATCAAACAGTCCTTAGGACATGATTATACCAGCTCCCTTCATCCCATAGTCACCTACAGCAAACATGTATTAATGCTGTGATAAGATATTTCCTTACAGCCACCTTTGCTGTGAACATATCTATTAATGAGTGCTTCTTTAGGACTACTTCAGGCTGAGCATAAGGACCTCCATTTACAGCATTTTAGGGCTTCATCTGAACCATATATAACAGCAGATTAGGATCATTAATAGATGCGGATTAGGGCTTCCTTCTAGGTCTCAGTAGAGCCTCCTACATACAGCGTAAGAAGCCTCCTCTTGTCTGCAGATAGGGCTTCCTTGACAACGGATAGAAGGTGATTTACAGACCTGCGTTTAGGGCTCCTTTAGAGCTTGACTTGACAGCGGATGAAGTGTCCCATAGACTGCGGATTAGGGAACCCTTTTAGGCTGTGCATTGTAGCTCCCTTAGACAGCGTTTAGGGCAAGGGTTCTTCTCTAGGATAGCGGCCTGATCTCTGCGGCTAAGGCTCATCCTTACTGCAGCTAGGGTCTCCCTTTAGGACTGCGGCTAGCTGTGAATAAAACCCTTCTTCCTCTGCGGCTAGGAGCCTCCTTTAGGGCAGCGTAGGTGCTTCTCTTCAATGAGATAATCCTCCTCTAAGACAATGTCCATAGGGCTGGCTTCATTGACTGTAATGGGGCAGTGTAGGTGCTTCTAGAAGGCCTATTTCTTCTCCTCATCTAGGGCTATTTATGTCAGCGTTAGGGCATCATTAGGCCAACGTATATCCTAGGGCACTCCCTCTAGATCTCTTCTTCATCAAACCCAAAACATAATGTAGAGAGATCACAAGAGTGTGTGTATCAAAGTGACTTGAAAGCCACCTCTATTGATAGTATATACTAAAACGTGGAGGACAAGTGGGGGTAATTTGGTTGCTGGCCAACCTTGACAAATTGTCACCTAACAGAAATAAGTTCATATCTCCACGAACACATGTCGGAATCGGATGATCTTTAGATCAATCCTACTCCTCTCAACGAGAGGAATCCAAGAAAAATATCAGCTGCCACGAATAAGAAGACCCACATGGAGTTTGGCCCTAGTTGCTAATTTTAACAAATATTAATTTAATTTAGAATGTATTCAGGGTGTCAAATATGCCAAGTCATGCGAAAAGATCATGCAAGCACGGCAACAACAGAAAAAATCGTGCAGACCCCTGTAACAAATATTAGAGAATTGAAATAACAAGACGCTTCATGCATGCATTTATGTGAGTATTAGAGTGTTGTATGCCTTTAGGTATGCTATATTCACCATAAAGAAACAATGATCACAAGTTAAATGCCCAAGAATGTGAGTTATTGCACATGTAGACTAGGTCTCTGCATAAGTTGTGTCATTAAATCCTCGAAGGTTGTTATTCAGATTTCATTTATAACAGTGACTATGATACTCCACTGTGCACAATTATAACTGGATAAACCTGCAGTGAGAAAGTGTAACAAACATAAATATAATAAATATAAATAAATTCGATTAAATGGAAAAATGTGTCTTATAGAAAAAACGTCCCTTCGTATGAAAAGGCACCCTGCCTAAGTATTTATTACAGGGGCCTCTTATTGTAAGTTCGTCATTCTTATACATGTTTATTATTCAATATATTTATACATCGGCAAAATACTTCTATCTTCGAATACAAACAGGGACTACTTGTTACATTGGTATCAGAGCTACCACAATTCCGTACTATTACCAACCTGTTAACCCCTCAATCTGCTTCTTAGAAATCTAGAGGTTTAAAGTACAGTTTATATCATCATGCTAGTGACTAATGTTGGATTTCAGGCATTGATATGAGTCATGGATTTGGTTGCCTTATGAAGTTCCAAGCACAAGGTTAATGTGATTGAGACGTTGCATAGAACTTGGTCATGATAGAGAGATTATTTTTGAGCATTTTGAGGTCCAGGTGCTTGTATGCCAGTTTAGAACACATTCTTGGATTCCTCTCTATAAATCAAACCTGATGAGTCTAATATCAGGGGATATCTAAATAGTTTATGTTTTTCACAGCTGCTTGACATAAGTGACACGTGGAAGCCTTCATATGGTGACACATGGCATCCTTAAAGAATGATGTTTGGCATCGTGAGGTGCACACATGTGTTAATGAGATTGGGATGTTGGAGAATGTAATTAGATTCGGTCTTCATAATGACTTTTGTAATCATGACATCATATATTTTATATAAAAAGAGAATTTATTTATTTATTTATTCAAGCATGGGTTTCATGCTCAAAGTCTAGGTCAAAGCATGCTCTTCATGCTTCTAGTGCTTGTTGAGTCAAAGAAGAATTTGTGTCACGTATTATAGTCCTATTTCGACTTGTAACAAAAGAAAATCATTACTTTCGAGTCTAGAAAGTCAATTTGTCCTCCAAGACCAAGTCGGGCCTGCCAAGGAGAAGTCTGTGTAGAAGAGGCCTTTTCAACCTCTTGAGAAGTGTATAAATAGAAAGGACTACGACTCATTTGGAAGACCACGCATAAGTTCGACCTGCAACAAGACAAAAAGGCATTTCAAGAACGAGAGTCAAGGAAAGAAGGAGAAGTCAAGAGCGAAGGAGGAAGACCTCAAAATTGGATCTTTTCTATCCACACGAGCGGACTAGGGTTTTTGTGCGAGTTACAAGATCGAAAGTTGCATGATTGAAACTTTGACTAGGGCAGATTTTGGAGAGTTTGACCTTCATCGATTTTGGAAGACTTTGACTTGTTTAGAGGAGATCTGATTGGAGGGTTGACTTGGTGCTTGGGAGGAATCTTGACTTTGGTCTTTGGGTCTTGGAAATCTCATTTTGATTTGATTCTATAAAAAGAGAAGTATTCTTTCTGGGTTTTCCCCTTGGAGGGGTTTTTCCCTTGCTTGGAGCCTATATCTTGTGTACTTTGTATCTTTGTGATCTTCATTGTTTTGGTAATTGCTTGATGAAGAAGAAATAAAAGTAATAAAAAGCCAACTAATATCACAAGTAATTATCAAGTAAGGAAAGTCAACTCTAATCTACAAATACTTTGATTTTCCAACATCGTATCAAAGCTAAGGTGTAGAAAGGAAGTTTGAAAGATCGCATCTTTGTTGGCACCTTTGTTGAAGAGCAATCTAGAAGCAGTTTTCTACTCTCTCTTCTCAATTGAAAGTTTTATGAAGAAAGGTCTCAAGACTCTTGGGAGTCTCCTTGTAACTATCAATGGATACATCTTGAAGTACATCTCCAAGCTAGCAAAAGAAGTGATCTCCTCTATGCTCTTACAGGGACTTTTAAGGATGATGATGTATGGGTTATTGATAGTGGAGCTTCTAAACACATGACAGGCGAATGCATTCGACTCCAGACTTTATCAAAAGGGACTTCTTCTCATTCAGTCGAACTTGGAGACAAGAAGAGCTACCCTGTGAAAGGAATTGGATCTACTTCGTTGGAGCTAGAGATCGGTGGAAGTATTCATCTCAATAATATACTTTATGTTCCAGGTTTGAAGAAAAATTTGCTTTCTATTTCTTTCCTAGAAGATAAAGGTGATAGGATTGCTTTTGTTGATGGCGAAGTTTTAGTTTGGGGAAAGGGCTCTAGTATTGATCATGCTAAGATGATTGGGATTTGTGAGGGGACGTTGTATAGACTTTTTACACCTGTTCCTCAAGCTCTAGCACACTTATATGTTAGCCCTTTTGAATTATGGCATAGATGGTATGGACAACTTCACTACAAGATATTGCCATCTTTAAATCAAATGGTTATTGTCATCCCTAAATTGAAGGAAGAACATGAAGGAATTTGTAAGGGATGTGCTCTAGGCAAGAATGTGAAGAAACCCTTTGCAATAAGTGATACAAGATCCAAGGACATCTTAGATCTCATACACTTGCAAAACTAGGTGGACCAATTGCAATAAAATCTCTTGGAGGTCATCAATACTAGGTGACATTCATTGATGATTACTCTAGGAAAACATGGATATACCTCCTCAAGAAAAAAGACGAGGTATTTGAGAAATTTCAAGAATTCAAGAATGAAGTAGGAAATCTGATAGAAAGGAAGATAAAGACCTTAAGGTCCAATAAAGGTGGAGAGTATAACTCCAAAGAGCTTATAGCATTTTGCAAGGAAGCACGAATAAAGAAGGAGCTAATTGTTCCTTATAACGTTGAACAAAATGGTGTGGCTGAAAGGAAGAACAGAGCACTTGAAGAATGTGTTAGATCCGTGCTTCATGACCAAGATCTCCCTAAGTTCTAATGGGGAGAAGCATCTGTAACAACTGTCTACTTGCAAAATCAAAGCCCTCATAAAATTTTCATTAATATGACTCCAGAAGAAGCATTAACAAGAAAGAAGCCTAGTGTGGATCATCTCCGAAGGATAAGAGGAAGAAATTGGATCCTATAAGTACAAAAGGCATCTTTGTTGGTTATAGTGCTTCATCAAAAGCATATAGAATCTACATAAAAGAGGATGGTCATACTGAAGTAAGCAGAGATGTCATCTTTGATGAAATGTAGCTTACAAAAGATCCAAAGATACCTCGGTTGATTCTGATCAAGAAGAGGTACCCATTTTTGAAGAAATATCAGGGGATGACAATGTTCAAGATCCTACATCTATTCATGAAAATGTTGAAGGACCTAGTGATCCCGTGCAACATGTTGTTATTCCAAAAACTCATAAAAGACTTGCTTGGTTGAAGACAACTCTACAAGAGGCAGAGGGACATGTAACAACTAACAGAACTTTTAGAGAAAGTAAGAGACCTAAAAAATATTCTGGTTATACAACTTATATGACTAAGCTCATTGAGGTTAAACCCTCCTCGTATGAAGATGCATCTGAACATCAGGGATGGAGGAATGCAATGCAGAAAGAATACTAGTCAATTATGAAGATTGATGTCTGGGAAGTTGTTCTTAGACCAACTGCAAATATGTTGTCACTTCCAAATGGATATACAAGGTAAAACATGCAATGGATGGAAGCATTGATGAGTATAAAGCTAGACCTGTGGCAAGAGGCTTGTCATAAAAGGAAAGTATCGATTATGAAGAAACCTTCGCTCCTAAAGGAAGATATACAACTATTAGGTTGCTTGTCTCTTTGGCTGCCACTATGGGATGGAACATTCATCAAATGGATGTTAAAACAACTTTTCTGAATGGTACCATTGATGAAGAGGCTTATATTGAACAACCTCAAGGATTCGAAGACCATAAGAGGAGACACATCTCTGTAGATTAAGGAAGGCTCTATATGGTTTGAAACAAGTACCTAGAGCATGGTATGCCAAGATGGATGCATACCTATTGAGACTTGGTTTTGTTAAGATTTTTGCAGATCCTAACCTCTACATCAAAGTGGTCAAGGATGAACCTGTGATCATACTTTTATATGTGGATGACTTACTTGTCACAAGTGTGGAGAATCAGATACAAGAATGCAAGAGGCAATTGGCAGTGGAATTTGATATGAAGGATCTTGGACTTATGCACTATTATTTGGGACTAGAGGTTTGGCAGAAACTTGGTGAAGATATCTTGGTCAAGGAAAATATGTGATCAAGATATTACAGAAATTTGGCATGATGGATAGCAAGCCAATGACAACTCCTATGATTACTAATCTAAAGAAGTTGAGGAGTTCATAATCTAGTCGGTGGATCCTACATGCTATAGATAGTTGATTGGCTCAATGTAACTTGTGAATAATAGACTTGACATTTGTTTTGCAGTAAATGTCCTCGTTCGATTTCAAATGGAGCTAAAGCATGACCATTGGATAGCAGCCAATCACAACCTACGATATCTTTGTGGGATAATGCATCATTTCCTTAGATATGCTAGTAATGAGATTCAACTATTGGGATATATAGATTCTAATTGGGGTGGCAATGAGACAAATGGTAGAAGTACTATTGGTGGATTCTTCAGTTTGGGATCTTCTATGATCTCATGGATGAGCAAGAAGCAAGACACTGTTGCTTTGAGGAATGTTGAAGTCGATAACGTTGCTACAAGTGAAGTTTGTAGAGAGGTTGTTTGGCTTAAAAAGTTGCTATCAAATTTATTTGAAGGACCATTGAGCCCCACAATTATACATTGTGACAACCAAAGTTGCATAAGGTTGACCAAAGACCCAGTGTTTTATGCTAGGACAAAGCATATTAACAATAAGTACCACTCAAAAGCTTGGTACAAGATGGGGTTGTGAAACTACATTATATTTCTACAGATGTATAGGTAGTTGGTATTCTGACAAAAGCACCTCCAAACAAGAAGCTTGATTACTTGAGCAGCAAGCTTGGTTTGGTGGATATCTCCTCCGTGATTGATGGACATAATATTTTCTTATTCATGTATCATGCACTAGGCCAGGACTAATAACCTTACGTCTAAGTTAAGGCCATGAAGGGAGAATGAGGTCTGAAAGGATTGGATAAGCATCTGAGGCTAGTACTTCTTGAGGATTGGGAATCCAAAATAGATTTAGTCTCATAGACCAATACTCTTTGAGGATGAGGTAGGGCATCCAAAATAAGAGTACTCAAAGAGGATTGATATTCTTTGAGGATGAGTAATCTGATATAAGAATAGTCCTAAAAGGACATACCTAGTGAACATCCTGTTGATAAATGTAACTAGTATCAGTCTTAATTGTATTTGAGTCATAATGTAATGTATTTGTCAAAAGAAAGAAAAAGAAATTTATTTATAAAAGAAAAAATTATTTATAAGCATGGGTTTCATTCTTTGTTTATTTTATTTCTAGGTCAAAGCACCCATTGAGTGCTTCTACGATTTATGTCAAGAGTCATAGTCCTTGTCATTTTGATCTAGTCTCTTCTTGATCTTTGTATGTCAAGAAATAAATTTATTTTTGAGTCAAAATTGTATTTTATGCCTCCTCCACCAAGTCGGCCTCATTAGGAGAATTCGATCACACAAATGGACTATAAATAGCAGTGTTACTCGACTTGTTTGGACATCTAATCAAGCAAGTTCGATCTGCAGTTTCTAGAGGAGAAAGAAGAACGAGATACCTAGAAAAGAAGGAGAAAACCCTAGCGAAGAAGAGGGAGACATTTGTCAAGCAAAAGGAAGCTGAAATTCTCTCTTTTCTACCACAAGTGCGAGTTTATGGGTTGTTGCAGGAGGGTCGAAGTTGCAGGTCTACACTAGGACTAAAGAATAAGTAGGTATGTAGGAATAAGATCAGAGAAAGACTAAAGCACTGCAGATGGTTATTTGTGATTGATAAAGTTGTGAACAAGAATTAAATGTTTTGGAAAATGGTGAGGTTGAGTTGGGTGTTGTTGAAGAAGTTTGAAGAAGGAAGTTTCCATCAAGTTGTGGTTGAATATTGTAAGAAACATTAGAATAGTTGAAGACCCTGGAGTTCTGTGCTAGCATACAAAGTTTGATACAGGTTGGGAAGCTACAGTACGTACCAACAAATGACCAAGTAGTTGATGTGTTGACAAAATTTCTTCCCAACAAAAAGCTAGTTTTAGGAGCATGCTTGGATTAGTGGATGTGTTAATCTCTTCCTGCGACGTATATGCATTGGATTTGGTTAAGAGGGAGTGATGAAGTACCATAAAATTCTCTGTATGTTGGTACTTGGGAAGACATTGCGGCCTGGTTAATATTGAGATTTCAGTTGATGTCTAGATCCCATAGGGAGGGTATCGTGTGGAGCTTCAGTTTAGTGTTGATACCTGGATCCCGGTAAGGGTCGGTGTCAGGGTATGAAGGCCTAGATGGTATCTATATCTTGTTGGATGGATACCAAGTTTATTGCCTGATGGTACCTATAGTGGCAATTTCTTAGATGACACCTTAGTCCTTGTTGGGAGGATACATTGGCAGTGAGGATATCCCAAACACTGCATATGTTGTTGTTCTTTTCTTGAAGAACATTTCAAATTGATGTCAACCTTGTACTGGTTGATCAGTGATGAATACCTCCCTAGTTAAGAGGGAAAGTTGAGAAATGTAATGTTAGGTCCCTATAATACTAGTGTATTCCCTTATTATTATTGTGATTGTAGCCCCTTATTGTTATTGTTGTGCCCATGTTGTCCCCATATTGTTATTATTGTGCCCCATAGAAGCCCACTATTGTTATTGTTGTGCCCTTACATTATTATTGTTATGTCGGCTTTGACTATATTGTAACCCCATAGACTCGTATATATAGAAAGGAGGTCTTATCATTTGTATCATCCAAGAATTGTTCATTTGTATAATGTAAAGGGGGTTGCCCCCTTGAAGAGGCTGATTTTTAAGTTGTTTCTCTATCTTTTATTTTATTTTGTGAGTTGATTGCATAACAATTAGTATCAGAGGTTTGGATTCTAGGGTTTCGCTGCTTCAAACAGGTCATTGTGGCATTTTCGCTATAAATTTTTTTCTACGACGTTTCAGAAGCTAAAATTAAAACCCATTTGAGCCGAAATCTTGATGAACCTCGGGTCTGAATTTCAGATCTTGTCTTGCTATATTTTTGGAGATATGATCCAAGGAAGTTAGGGTTTTTGCAGGCTCCCGAATTATATCTCAAACATGTGACTTGGGGAAAATCATCATAACTTTGTCTCTGAGCATCAGATTGAAATTTCATAAAAAGGTACAGAAAGAGGACGAACTGTGGTTTTTTGTGTATTGGTTTTAGTCCGAAGGTTGAAACATTGACACGTGGCACTTCGTACAAGTTCGCTATATCAAACCAGTGTATAATCAAGTCATCGTGGGAGATTTGGAATAACTCTTTCATGGAGAATCCAATCGTGATTAGACTTACGGGTTGGAATGAGGACTCAGAGGGCTACCACGGGACAAAATTTCAGACCTTGGAGATCCGAAATTACAGAGATACAACAGATTGAATATCGAGCTCCTACAAAGCCAAAAAGGGTGTGTAGCCTTTTCCAAATTTTGCATAAGTTTGGTTTGAAAAATTAGTTTGAAGGAATTCAAAGGACATAGTGAAGCATAATTATCATTAATTGACGGCCTAAAGAAAGAAAATGGAAACACCTAGTAAGCAACCTGAAAGTGCTAGGATGACTCATGAAGAAGAGGAAGAAATGCAACATGATATATCAAAATTACGAGACGAAGTGCAACAAATTTCACTCTCACAAAAAGTAACAGAAGCTAAGATGGATGGTTTAGAAGTAAACATTGATGACTTGAAGAAAGACATGGAAGGTTTGAAATGAGGTTTGGCAAAGTTGCTACAAGAAATGCTTCTTAATGGCGAAAATGTAGTAGAGAAAACTCATAATGAGAACAAAAAAAATGTTAGTCATGATTTCATACACTCTAACGTTGGATTGAAGAGCCACCATGCTCCAAATATCGATATGAGGAAGTTTGATGGCAAGGATCCCATAACATGGATACTACAGATGGAACAATATTTCGATCTCCATAATGTGCAAAACACACAAAAGGTACGCATTGCGACTTTATATTTGGAACCCAATCAGTTTGTATGGTATCGATGGCTTTGCTCTTGTAAACAAATTGTCACTTGGGCAATTTTTACAGAAGAAATGATAGCACATTATGAGAATACAAAAAGCAACACATTTTTAAGCCAATTGATAAATCTCAAATAAAAAGGTTCAATGGTGGAGCACATTGAGGACTTCCAAAAATTGAATATAAGGGTAAAAGCTATTCCAAAGGAGCATAGGATTGATGTGTTCATAGGGACATTAAAGGATAACATCCAACATGAGGTTCACCTTTGGGAACCTGATTCATTGGAGAAGGTATTCAGGTTGGCAAGAAAAATTGAAGACAAACTTATGGCAACAAGGAAGCCTACCAATCACAACTATAAAGATGGAAGTGTTTTTGCTCCTAGCCTTCCACAACCTACAAGGTTGACACCACAACAATTGGAAGAAAAAAAGAAAAAGGGCTTTGTTACAGTTGTGATAACAAATACACTAAAGGTCATAAGTGTGCTGAGAAGAAATTATTTTACATAGATTGTAAAGAGGAAGAAGAAAAGGAACAAGAAACATCAAAAGAAGAGGATATACACCAGGAACAAAGCCTAGAGAAAGAAGAAATGAATCCAACCATATCTTGTAATGCATTGGTCGGAATAACCACTTTTCAAACTATCAAAATAGGACATATCAAGAAGAAAAAGGTAATAGTGTTGATTGATTCGGGCAGTACCCATAATTTTATTCATTGTAAGATAGCGAAGGACTTGAATTGCTTCCTATATCCAGCACCAGAGTGTCAAGTGATGGTTGCAAATGGAAGAACCATAAATTGCTCTGGAAAGTGCCATAATATCAAGCTATCCATTGGAGAATATGTGTTGAATAGTCCAATGCTTTCCATTCCAATCAGTGGTGCTGATGTTGTACTAGGAGTCCAATGGCTACAATCTTTGGGTATGATAGCTTTTAATTTTCAAGAACTTTTCTTGAAGTTTTTTTATTTTTTTTTAATTTTTTTTAATTTTTTTATTTTTCTGAAGGAAAGGAAGTTGAATTAAGGGGTATTACGGGGAAATCGGGAAAGATAATCAGCTCTAATGGCATGACAAAGTTTCTAAAGAAAGAACAACGTGGCGTAATTGCACAATTATGTTTGCTAGATGTTCCCACATCGAAATCATCTATTTCTCTAGATCTCCAAAAAGTCTTGGACAATCATTCCAAGGTATTTGAGACTCCCAAAGGCTTCCCACCTATTCATAATCATGATCATGCTATTCATTTGATTCCAGGAAGTGTTCCTCCAAACATCAGGCCTTACAGATATACCTATGCCCAAAAGAGTGAAATTGAACGTATGGTTGCAAAATGCTAGAGGTTGATATAATTCAACCTAGTCAAAGTTCTTTCTTTGCTCCAACTAGTATTGGTGCACAAGAAGGATGAATCATGGCGCATCTGTCCGAATTATAGGGAGCTCAACAAGCTCACTATTAAAGATAAATTTCCCATTTTTGTCATTGATGAATTATTGGATGAATTACATGGAGCAATTTATTTCACCAAGTTGGACCTTTGTTTAGGATATCATCAAATTAGAATGGAAGACCGAAGACATTCCGAAAACAACATTTAAAACTCATGAGGGTCATTAGGAATTTTTGGTCATGCCTTTTGGACTTACCAATGCACCTTATACATTTCAAGATTTGATGAATTCCATTTTCAAACCCTTCCTTCGAAAATTTGTGTTAGTATTTTTTGATGATATACTAATCTACAACAAGCCTTGGAAGGATCATGTTGAATATGTTGATAGAGTGCTCAAACTATTGGAGGAGAAACAATTATATGCAAAACCTCCAAATGTTTCTTTGGAGTACAAGAGGTGGAATATTTGGGTCATATTGTATCTCATGAAGGTGTGAAGGTAGACCCTAGCAAAATTAAAGGCATTAAGGAATGGAAAATCCTCACATCCATAAAGCATCTGTGAGGATTTCTCGGGTTGACAAGGTATTATCGCAATTTTGTTAAGAATTATGGGAGAATAACAACACCTCTAACAACATTACTAAAGAAAGATGCATTTTATTGGACTCCAGGAGCAACGAAAGCCTTTGGACATCTTAAAGATGCAATGTGCCAAGCACCGTCTTAGCGACGCTAGACTTCACAAAAACCTTTATTGTGGAATGTAATGTCTCGGGAAATGGAAATGGTGCTATTTTAATGCTAGAAGAAAGACCCATTTCCTTCAAAAGAAATGGCGACCTTACCTAATAGGAAGCAACTTCAAGGTAAAAACAGATCATGATAGTCTTAAATACTTTTTAAAACAAAGATTGTATTCAGAAGAGCAGCGAAAATGGGTCACAAAGATGTTGGGCTATGACTTTGAAATCATTTACAAAAAAAGGAAGCAAAATGTTGTTGCAGATGCACTCTCTATTATCCAACTAGATTGGATAAACGAAGCAAGGGATGAATGGAAGAATGACGAAGAAGTGTGGGAACTCATTCAAAAGCTACATCTAATACATTTAGCTGGAAGAATGATTCGTTATGTACAAAGATCGCTTATACCTC
Source organism: Pinus tabuliformis (assembly GCA_031772625.1). Taxonomy (NCBI): domain Eukaryota; kingdom Viridiplantae; phylum Streptophyta; class Pinopsida; order Pinales; family Pinaceae; genus Pinus; species Pinus tabuliformis. The sequence goes on along the minus strand of CM062805.1, from coordinate 1,375,321,770 downwards.
TGTAAGAATTCCCAACTCGAAAAAAAGATTCTTATGGAATTGCACACCTCTCCCTTAGGAGGGCACTCAAGATTTTTTAAAATTTACCACAGGGTTAAGAAGGAATTTTTTGGGATGGCCTTAAATCTGATATTCAAAAGTTTGTGGCAAAATGTTTGGTTTGCCAGCAAAATAAAGTTGAAACAATTAAGACCCCAGGTCTGTTACAACCTTTATCCATTCCAAGTCAAGAGGAGGTTTCAATGGATTTCATCACAGGTTTACCCAAGTCTGAAGGAAAGAGCGTCATCATGGTGGTAGTTGATGGACTTACCAAGTATGCACACTTTTGTGCATTATCTCATCCCTTTAAAGCCAGTACAGTTGCTACTGCATTTATGGAAACAATTCAAAAGCTACATGGAAACCCAAAGATTATTGTAAGTGACAGAGATCCCTTTTTTACTAGAAATTTTTGGACAGAATTATTTTCTTTTCTGGGTACTCAGTTAGCTCATAGCTCATTTTATCATACTCAAATTGATGGGCAAACTGAGATAGTGAACAAATTTTTGGAAGGATATCTTCGTTGCTTTGTATCTGATAAACAAACACAATGGGTCAAATGGTTGCCTTTGGTTGAATGGTGGTATAACACTTCCTTTCATACTATAGCAAAAATGACCCCATTTATGGCACTTTATGGATATCATCCACTGTCCATCACATCATATTTAAGAGAAAATTCCAAGGTTCAAGCAGTGGAAGATCACATCGAGCATCAACGACAAGTTCTTCAACTCTTAAAGCATAACCTCACTTTGGCACAAAATAGAATGAAACAATAGGAAGATCAACATCACAATGAAAGAAGTTTTGATGTAGTTGACTGGGTATTTCTAAGGCTACAACCATACAAACAAATGTCCCTCAAGCTAGCTAAGAAGGATAATAAATTATCACCAAAGTGTTATGGTTCGTACAAGGTGTTGCAAAAAATTGGTACTATGGCATACAAATTAGAGCTTCCTATAGCTTCCCGAGTGCACCCAGTTTTCCATGTTTCATGCTTAAAGAAGGTTATAGGTGACAAGCTCGCAGTTCAAACAATATTGCCAGAACTTGATGAGGAAGGAAAAATCGTATTGGAACCTGAAGGAGTCACAGAAACAAGAACTCGACAGCTACGAAGTCGATCAATTTCAGAGTATCTCATCAAGTGGAAGGACTTACCCACTAAAGATTCCACATGGGAGGATGAGAATTTGATACAGAAGCATCCAAAACTACTCAAGCATTGAGGACAACACTTTTCTGAAGGAGAGGGGCATGTTAGGTCCCTATAATACTAGTGTATTCCCTTATTATTGTTGTCATTGTAGCCCTTTATTGTTTGTGCCCATGTTGTCCCCATATTGTTATTATTGTGCCCCATAGAAGCCCACTATTGTTATTGTTGTGCCCTTATATTATTATTGTTATGTCGGCTTTGACTATATTGTGACCCCTTAGACTCGTATATATAGAAAGGAGGTCTTGTCATTTGTATGATCCAAGAATTGTTTATTTGTGTAATGTAGAGGTTGCGTCTTCGAAGACGCTGATTTTGAAGTCGTTGCTCTATCTTTTCTTCTATTTTGTGAGCTGGTTGCATAACATGTAACTATTATCGGTCTTCATAATTGTATTTGAGTCATGAAGTAATGTATTTGTCAAAAGGAAGAAAAATAAAATTATTTATAAGCATGGATTTCATGCTTTCTTTATTTTATTTCTAGGTCAAAGCTCCCATTGAGTGTTTCTAAGGTTTATGTCAAGAATCATAGTCGTTGTCATTGTGATCTAGACTCTTCTTGGTCTTTGTATGTCAAGAAAGAAATTTATTTTTGAGTCAAAATTGTCTTTTATTCCTCCTCCACCAAGTCGGCTTGCCCTTCAGTCAAGTCGCCCTCATTAGGAGAATTTGACCACATAGAAGGACTACAAATAACAGTGTTACTCGACCTATTTGGACATCTAATGAAGCAAGTTTGATCTACAGTTGTAGGAGGAATAAAGAAGAACAAAATACCTAGAAAAGAAGGAGAAAACTCTAGTGAAGGAGACATTTGTCAGGCAAAAAGAAGCTGAAATTCTCTTTTTCTACCACAAGTGCGAGTTTTCGGGTTGTTGCAGGAGGGTTGAAGTTGTAGGTCTACAGTAGGACTTGTTACCCACCACTTTGTGGGTGATATCCCCAGGAGAAATTTTTCTCCATGATGAGCCTCAGTCGGCAACCAACAACCCCTTGCTGCCTCCTACTAGTTCGCTGTGCCATTTTGCTGCCACCTGAGCCAGCCATGTGGTCCCTCACCCACCTTTATTGATCATATGTTTGAAGGTGGGCCTCCCGAATCTAAAGGTATGTCTTTTCATTTGGTAATTGAGTATTGGGTTTACTTATCATGGATACTTATGGTTATGGATTGATGGGGGGATTTGGCGGGAAGAGTGGGATTAGTTTGTGCTCTTGTCTGCTTGATCTCTTTTGGTTTTTACTCTTGGATCTTAGTCCCGTGGGATCTCCTTTATTGACCATTTGGTTCTAGGGTGATACTACTTGGGAAACCTCGACTTTGGGTGCGTGGTCTCGCTCCTTTACCCGCACATAGTACTCCCTTTCCACTCACTATACCCCCATTCATCATTTATCCCACCTGGGTCCACATTCCCATTTTAGGTAATAGAGGGCTAGCCTCCCCATCACCTTTGGCCCCACCTTGGATTAGGCCTAGAATGATGCCCCGGAGGTTGAAGCAACTAAAAAAAGAAGAAAAAGCGTAATTGGCCATATTTAACAGGAAATTGTACCACAAAATGCAAAATGTGGTCGAGACAAAAATAATTAGCACGTGGGCAAAATCCGACACATGAGCTCTACCCATCCATGGCCATCACCCTGGTTCCATAGAGTCTAGACCCTAGATGAGCCTCCTCTATCATTTAGGAACCCATGATTGTCCCAACCCCTAAAGGGCAATGAACCACCTGCCTCAAAAGGGGTATTCACCGCTATATTATACACATCATGCTCTTGTCCTTTGAGCCCCGAGCAATTAATTAAAGAAAATTTATAAAAGACAAAAGGCATATAAAGAAGGGTGGAAAAATCAAGGTTGGGGCAACTCATGTACCGCGATTGCTCCCTCCTATACATTATATACCCAGGTGTAAGCTTCCCCTTATTTAGCTACCCTTATGCCCCATTATGTGGTCCAGGGCTGCCCCTCTCATTCCCTATTCCATCTCACTTATTTGTCACTTGCCACCCCCATTAGAAGGGTGTACCTTGGACATACTATCCCATCTAAGGGCTAATACCACCTAATAAGGTACTTGGCTAACACCCTTTGGAGTTCGGAGACATTAGCACATGCCAAAGCCCACTACGGAAGGGCATGTCATTATGAAGTGCTCACTTTGTTATCCATGGTTTGTAAGCTCCTTTACCTGATTTTCTAATGACTGATTGTACTGGAAGCCTAGGGGGGCGCATTGGATCTTATGTAGGATTGCAGGTGGTTTCCATTTAGGTTTGGCTTCCTTATATGGGAACTTGACCCCTAGAGGTCCACATTGGCACATGTAGGGTGTGCATAGAGAGCCATGGGCCTCCACAGCAATAGACATCACTCCATAGATCTTCATGGATGTTCGAGACTAATAGCGATCCACTTTTGGGAAGATGGTGACATGCTTGGTACACTATCCCCAGTAGGTCCCCATAGGAGCCCCACACTCTTGGCAGGTGTCCCAACATTGGTACGATGTCATGGCAGCATTGATTCCACCACTTGGAGCATTGCATAGGATCTACAAACATCTCTGATTCATATGGAGACCCATGGGGTCATTGATGTGCCCTCAGACCCACTGAGAGCACCACAGGTCTACTACTTGGAGAACAAGGGGCCACCCCCTTGTCCATCATATTTCGAGGAATTTATTCCTCAATATGGCACTTCAAGATGTTATTGAGCCTTTGGAGGGCCCTATGACATGCATACATCATTATTTGGCCCCTTGTGAGGCTTGTTTTTACATTATGAGCTAGTATGGTGGGCTTGTCACCATTAGGGGTTATTATTTGCACATTATTTTATCATTAGGGGCCATAGGCTAATTTGAACTCCTTAGGAGGCTATATATTGATGTTAGATACATTCATTTGTATCATCACTTGACTTGGGATCTCTCTAATCATAGAGAATTTTCACACTTTTTCCTTGGTGGATATTTTTGGAGATGGATGAATTTTGATGTATGGATTTGGGCTATTTCTCTTGTCTTGGAGCTTTATTGAGCAAATGAAATGTTGGTTGGATATACTCTATAACGTTGTAAGTAAATTTTGATGCTATTATTCTTGTTGCTGCATATTGCTAAAATTAGGGCTAGTTGTTGCATTATCGAAATGTGGAATTGAGCATGTTTTAGCTAATTTAATGTATGGGCCAATGTTATATGAATGAAATGTCCTAGAGATTTATTTATCTCGAGAAGGTTTCATCATTTGCTTTGAAGTATAAATGCTTGAAGGTCACTTTTCTTTTCTCTCTCAACATTGGACGAAGTTGACTTTCTGGGCCTCGTTTAAAGAAACCAAGTTCTTACTCATAATTATTTTTGACTCCATATCCCCAAGCGAACTAGGCACTGATCCCTCAAAAGGGTGATCATTTTAACCCTCCTTTTACCATTTTCCCCTTTTTCCCCAAGTCTAGCCCCAATGGGTCACCTAAGGCATCAATTTCCCAACAATTGGCCCAAGGAAAATTTTCAATCTCCTCTAGGTTACTGCGCTAGTGGGTCCCCTCGCTCTACTCCAAATTTGAGGCCATTCTGAAGGTGGAATCTCCGGGAATCTCAAGCCCTAGCTCTAGGAGCAAATTTTTCTTAGGCATCCCCAAGGCTAGACACTAATAGGATCAATTCAACCTTTTGAAGTAAATATTCTTGTTTGGCCCTTTCCCGTCACCCTTCCAGGATATGAACATCATTGGTTGCTATATTCCATCCCCTAACCTGGGCTGGGTCCATTTGGCCCTATGTAGTCCCACTTCTCAATAAAGACTATTTGTCAAAGACCATTTGGGAATCCAAGTTTCCAAGGATTATAGGGATTGAGAAACTCCTTTATAAGCCTATTCTTTCTCCCTCAACCCTCCAATCCTCACCCCTTACCCCTGGTGGACCAAACCCCTTGCTTAAAGACTATGTTACAGGATTCGGATACAGATTCAGATCCGCTAGTTTTTTGAAAATCCAAGATCTGGATACAGCAAGGATACTTCATGTACAATATATATATATATATAATTTTTAAAAACACTTTAGAGCTAAAAAATCAAATACTCGATGAAACCATCAAACATTTTTAGAACACTGAATGGTAAATATGAAGATTGAAACACTAAAATGATGCATCCTCCCTTGTACAAAGTAACAAAAATGATCGTGATATCATAAATGATAATAGTAATTACATTTACATATCCTCAACTGGATCTATATCTTCTGCATATTGCAACTCTACATCATGAATAGATGATGGGGGTCCTGGAATGTAGGAAGTTGCATCAGTAGGTTGGACTGGTGGTGGAAAAATATCCTCAGGTAGGTTGAGGTGAGTCATGGCATTCAATGTTAGGCTCAAGTTAGAGATCTCAGGCTCCACATCCCATATGCTGCTCAGACCCTTTTTATACTCTGGTTCAACATGTGAAAGAAGACGAAGGTTAGAATTAACATAAACAAGATCCTCAGCCTTTGTCACTCCCAGTCTGTTTCGCTTCACTGAATAGATGAAGCCATATGTACTCCAATTCCTCTCAGTTGATGAGGAACTAGCAACCTAGGCAACAACCTGGTGGCTAGAGTAGAGAGATGAATGCTATCCCCACCATGGAAGTCCCACCACGTAATAGGATCAAGATGCCCTCGATCATCCATAGCTACTGGATCTGAAAAACTACCAGTAGACTGTACAAACCCTCCAAATCCTTGGCGGACTTCCATTGCAACTTCCATATCTCTATAAATTTTTCTCAAAGTTGTCTTGTATCCTTGTACCACTTCAGAGTCTTTGTTTGGTGTTGTTCTACCAGGTAAAGATAAAAAATTAGAATGATAATATTTAGGGTGCAATGCATATGCCAAAAGGTGTAATGGTGTGGTCATTTTGTTCCACCTTTCTGTAACTATGTCCTTCACTAAATAAGGGTCATTTTCACTTGCCCTGATAATTTCCCTTATCCTCTCCAACATACTATTAATGTTTTTATAAACTTCCCCCAAGCAAGGTGTATCTGTATCAAATGCCTTGATCAAGGTCAAGATTGGTTCAGTGAACCGTAGAAGGTATTGGACCTTGTCCCACCATGCATCATCAAGAATGATGGAGTTGATTTTTTGCCCTTTATTAGAAATGGATGTTCTTCATGATTCCCAAAGAGGGTCAATGACCATTGCTTGTAATGCTTGTCTCACCTCCACAAGTCTCTTTATGACAAGAGTGTGGGAGGTAAAACGAGTTTCAGTGAACCTACAAGTTTCAAAAAGTCAAATCTCAAATGAGAAACCATATATAAATTTGTAATTAAAAATAAGAATTTCCAATACAAATAATATTGATTAAAAAAAAGTACCTTCAGTAGCTCCAACTTTGCAAAACCTCGATAAATGGCTTGAGACATTGAATGATTTGTTATGAACATTTGAATTTCTTTTGATGTTACATATATTTCATTGATCAATTCAATCTCACCAATCTTGGCAAGCATAAGGTTCAATGAAAGTACTACACATGGAGTCCAAAAGATGTGATCGTATGGACCCTCCACAATCAAACCTGCAACTTTACAAACTTGTGCATTGTCTGTAATGACTTGGACAACATTATGTGGCCCCACACTTTCTATTGCATCAATAAGAATTGTGGATATGAAAGATGCATCTTTCTATATTCCACTGCAATCAACAGCCTTCAAAAACATTGCCCCTTGGGGGCATACTGCAACAACATTAATTAATGAGCAGTTTCTTTGGTCTCTCCATACATCAGAATTGATGGACACCCCTGTTTCTGCCCATGTATCCTGGATTGCCTGTAACTGTCTATCCACAGATTGTCTCTCTGATGCCAACAAAGTAGTGCGGACCTTTTCATATCCAAGGCTTTTGTACCCTTTTGGCGCTTCATCAAGTGCCTTAATCATTTGTTGCCAATAAGGGGAACACACCAAATTGAATGCTAACTCATTTGCATAGATGCAACGAGCTACATGTTCATTAGCTTTGTCTCTACCTTGATTATTGAAACATGCTTCAAGAGGGCCTAGGGTGGGCCTCTTATTAGATGTGGCCGCAGGCCTAAATGGCAATGGAAGCCTAATTGTAGAGCTTTGCACAGGGTGTTTTCCCTGAGCAAGCTTCTTATTTCTTGTAAAGATGCATAGAATTTCATTTTTCCAGGACTCAAACCTTGGCCAGGTTTGCCATTTGCATCTTTTGGCCCGGTGCATACTTACACCCCTGTGTTAGTTTGAATGAACCACCTCTGGGATTTTTCCCAATAATCTCCACATACTGCCACAGAGGAGATTTTGGGTCTGTTTTGATGATTTCCCCTTCACTATGCTCATGCTGTGATGGTTCCATAATGATAATTGTATAGACTTTATTCAACTATTGGTTACTGCATATAAAATTCAAATTATAATATATGTCAATAAGCAATTAAATATTAAAATACAAAATTAAATAGTAAATACATAAAAAATAAAAATAAAAATTTAAATAGAGCTCAAACATTGTCCACAAAAGCCCGTATTAACACCATTCCACTCCCTATAGTTAAATTAGTAATTTAAAATTACCACTAAAAACTTAAAAATTTTAAATTAGTATTGACTATTACCACTAGTATTAGGCTAATATCATATATTATTAATATCAAACACTACAGTGAAAAATATTAAAAATTTAAACAATACAGTAATATTATAATTACCTAAACACTACAATAAATATTGTAAATATTATAATGAATTAAACTAAAACGCTACATAAATATTATAACATTACAGTGAATATTATAACTTAAATATAACTAATTAAGTATAAGTTATAACTAAACACTACAAGAAATAATATAATTATTAATTACCTTGCTGAAGCTCGATTCCTCTGGTGGTTGAATGTTAAAGTCTTCAAGGCGGCAGACAACCAAATACACTGGAAATGGTAAACCTCAATGCTGCGTTTCTTTCTAAGTTTCCTTGTTCCGTGTTCCGTGTTCTGTTGATGTTTGTTGCATGACTGTGTGCCGGTGTGAACAGTGAGAGTGACTGTGTGTTGTGTGACTGTGTGCCGGCGTGAATAGTGAGAGTGACTGTGCGCTGCGTGCAGGGGGGCTGGCGGTGACCCCGGAACAAGTGTTTGTGTGCAGGGGAGCCGACGGTGAGCCCGAAACAAATGGCTGTGTGTAGGGGGGCCGACGTTGAGCCCAGGGGTGAATGTCGACAAAGGAAGCAGGGGTCCGATGTTAATTGTTGAGTGTCGACAAAGGGGAGCAGGGACCACACTATATGCGAAATAAAATCGAAACCTAAAAAAAATCTGTTTTTCAGACTTTTTCGGCAAACCATTTCAGCGTTTTTGGCAGCCACCATCGGGATCCGTTTCCTTGGAAAGTTGGTCGTTTCTAAAAAGTCAAAATATAAAAAATATGTATTTTTGAGGTGTTTTTGACGGATCCGGATCCGGATCTAGTTCAGATTTGTGGTTCCGGCAATACTCCTCCTGCCTCTGCCGGATCCGACAACATAGCTTAAAGAGCAAGCAAGTTCAATTGTTTACTCCATCCTTGGGAAGGGGTTTTTAGGGTCACTTCTCACCTATCCATTGACATCTACTTTAGAAAGTGATCTCTACACTACTGGGACTCCCTCCTGTCGGTGAAAGTTTGTAAAGAACAGGGAGACTTAGCTGTGGTGGCAGTGGGTTAAGCCTCCACCTTTTCCCTTGACCTAGCAGTTGACCTCTTAGGAACCCCTTTTAGGTCCCCTGCTGGTTAGCGTGGTAACATTCTTGGCGTCGTTGTCGAGGACATGAGACGTGTATTTTGTTCCTCGTACGACATATCGACATATCATTATTGTGGACTCCATTGGAAGAACGAAGCCCTAGTTCTTCATTGAAATCTAAGGTTGATGCTTATAGGGTGAAGCAAGCATTTTTCTAGGCATCTTTAATTCACCCTAGGAACTCCTACATATGTTTCATGTATACCTCAAATAGGTTGTCATTCTTTCTTAAATTTCCCGCTTTGGACATTGCTAGCATCCCTAGACATCCTAATCATGTTGCGGGAAGGATGCTATGTGGGATGCCCATATTTGATGGTGACCCAAGCCTTGCAATTGACCATGTGGAAAAATTTAATGCACATACTTCAAAGGAGAAAGTGGTCCACTAGGGTGTCGTTATGTTGTTATTCTTTAGTTCCCTTTATGGTCATGAGTCATAACTCATGGTTGCAAAATCATGAACGTAGGAGGATCTCATCTATTGAGGAGTTCATTGATGGCTTTCTTAAGCATTTTCAAGTATGTCTCGCATTGAGCATTCAAGAGGAAGGTTTCATCAAGCATCATCAAGGCCTTGAGAATCTAAGTGATGAATGGGAAGATGAGTCCTCCTTGGGTTCACATGATGAAAAGAATGATTTTGAGAACACGTGTTGGGAATGATGAGTCTATGGAAAGTGAAATTGAGACCCACCCTATCTTTCTCAAGGATATTACTCCCGATGAATCCTCTTTTGAAAACCTTGAGAGGGATGATCCCATTGGCCCCTTGGAATATAACATTGAAGATTATTTCCACATTGAAAAGGAGAAATGGGAAATTGTTGGTCCTCAATTTGATTCATTTACGACATCGACAAGGAGGATGAGGATGAGATTGATCTTCCTTTCCCCTCAAGCACTACTTATGATGACATACTCTTGGGAAGGAGAATCTTCATTTTCCTTTGCATAAAGAGGAGCAGTTGGAAGTGATCAATTTTCCTTTTGAAAGAGACCTAATCTTTTGTACTAAAGACATTGATAGGGCTCCCACTTCTTTTGAGTATGATTCTATGTTCAAATCACTTGAGCCTTTAAATTATGATTTTGGAAAAGCACAACCCATTGAATACAATATTTTGTTCTCACTTTTTCCTATTAGTCATCATCTTGAGCCACCACCGTTGCCCTTAACCTAGCAATTTCCCTCCTAGGAACCCCTTTTAGGCCCCCTGCTAGTTTGAGTGGTAACAGGCATGTTAAATATTGTAAAAAGAATTTTTTCGAGTCATAGTTGAGTCAAAAGAGCCTCCAAGACCTTGTCAAATATGCAAACTACAAGTCAGCCTTCTCAAAAGACAAGTCGGCCTAGAGACAATGACAAGTCGACCTATTTGATGTGACAAGAAACCTATATATACAAGGCTAGGCGACCACCTTTTAAGAAATCCAAGAATACACCAAGAGTTCAATCTAAAGCACAGTAATCACTAGAAGATCCAGCGAAGAAGGTGTTGATTTGGGGTAGCATCGGATGTGTTCTAGCAACGAAAATTGGTGGAGAGGCTAAAACACTTGAGATCTCCATATACTGTTAAGTTATGGTATGTTCTATGCTTATAACAGTTTACTTCTTTTTCTTATTATATTCCACAGATTAGCAATCACATGAACATAAAGTAAAGTGCAGATAGAACATTAAACAATCGACAGAAAACAAGCCAAGACAAGAGACACAAGATGTGGCGGCTAGCTAGGGACAAACTCCACAATGTGTGGGGAAACCCTTTGATCAAATCTTCTTTTATCTTCAATAATTCAGCAGAGAGAAATAGTACAATAAATCTGATTCATATCAGCAGTAGCAAACCCTAGATCAGTAGCATCAGCATTAGCGGCTTCATTATCAAACTAGGGCAGACGATATCTCACAAACCGACCGTCGGATTGACTTCATTCCACCACCAAAAGTTGCGGCTTCCAAAGGAGGTTCAGATGAACTTACAGTGTAGTTCAGATGAGGAGATCTTCTAGGCCACGCAGGTCAATCTTTACTTCTGCAGTTGCAGCTTCAATTTCAGTAGTTTTTGGCTTCAAACTAGGGCAGTTGATATCTTGCAAACCGTTTGTCGGATTGACTTCATTCCACCACCAAAAGTTGTGGCTTCCAGAGGAGGTTCAGATGAACCTACAACGCAGTTCAGATGAGGAGATATTCTAGGTCACGTAGGTCAATCTTTACTTCTGCAGTTGTAGCTTCAGTTTCAGCAGTTTCTGGCTTCAAACTAGGGCAGTCGATATCTTGCAAACCGTTCGTCGGATTGACTTCATTCCACCAACAAAATTTGCGGCTTTCAGAGGAGATCCAGATGGACCTACAATGCAGTTCCAAAAAGGAGATCTTCTAGGCCACGTAGGTCAATCTTTGGATCTGCAGTTGCAGCTTTAGGGTCAATAGCTTCCGGCTTCACATGTGTGAGAGAGAGACCCATTTCTGCGCAGTAGAGAAGAGACTCATTTTTGCGCAGTAGAGAGAGAGAGATGTCATGAGAAGTGTGTGTGCAAATGAGGAAAAGTCCTCTTATATTTATATACAACGTTGATGTTTGAATAGATGCGACTGTTGGGCTTCTGAGCCTACATGAGTTGTAGGTCGGCTTGATAATAATTCCATAATCAAAATAAATTCATATCTCCATGAATACTTATCGAAATCGGATGATCTTTATATCAATCCTACACCTCTCGACAAGAGGAATCTAATAAAAATTATTATAAGCCATGAATAAGATGACCCACATGAAGTTTTTCCCTGGTTGCCAATTTTAACATATACCTAGAAATGGTTTGGGCAGAATCTAACCAGTTTGGGAGATATTAAAATAATTAATATTTTTAATGAAGTCCCTAAGTCTAAACTTAGGGAAAATAAAATATTAATGTCAATTAATATAAAACTGAGTTATAATGGTCCAAAAGTCATGTGTCAAGCCAGACCTAATCTTAGCCGTTGATTAGGGACTTAATCTTGACCATTGAATTGTCAACGAGAAAAGTATAAGAGGAGGCTTGAGGGTCACTTGGAGAACACATCGATTTGATCAAGAATTCGATTTTCTGGGGCAGGGCTTGCTGAGGAAATCGAAGGAGTGATCAAATTTGCAGCTGAGGGGCAGTGAATGCAATATCAGAGAGGCAGAGATAGTACTAGGAGCATCAGTGCAGAGGCTGGGAGAGGGTTGACGCAGAGCCAACTAGAGGCCACGTAGAGGAAGCCAGGAGCTGTGTAGAGCCTGAGGAGGGCCAGTGTGGGAGACGCAGAGGCTCCAGAGGTTGATGCAGAGCCCAGAGGGGCTAACACTGGGTAGACACTAGGCCAGAGAGGCTGACGCTGGGCAGACACTGGGCCAGAGAGGTTGACGCAGACCCTAGAGGTTGACGCTAGGAGATTTCGTGGGGCAGATTGGGGCTAATATCTGTCTTCGACTGAGAGGTACTATTGCTGAGGGCATTCTCTGTTGAGTGAGCCATTTCTGGCACCCAAATTGTATTTTGAAACTGCTTAATAATAAAACCCTTTGATAGCTACATCGATTTTCCCGCATTGGGTTTTTCCGGGGACATTAGTCCAAAAACAACAGTGTCACTTGTGTGCTTGTTTTTCCTTCAGATGATGATCTGTATGTGTTGAGACTGTACTTGTATTTATTTTCTGTATTTACATGGTAAATAACTTGTTAATTAACAGAACAAGTAGGAAGAAATAAATCAGAAAGTATAGGAAGGATTTCTAACAGCTAGACATAGAAATTCTAATAGAAGGAAGAAGATAGAACAAAGGAAAATTCAGTTTTCTTGAGGATAATTTTGGGTAAATCTCTCACATGAGCTGACTATTATTAGGGCATCATTTCACCTACAACAAGACCGAGTTACAGTCAAATCAAGGAGCCACGTAAAGGGTTAAAGAAGCATTGATATTCAAGTCGAATTGTTGAAGAAGGATCTGTTGCCCAAGCGAATAAGAATAGAGACAATCTTCACCATATTTTTGTCACACATGCAAGCTAGGGTTACTACAGGATGGATCGAAAATCATAGTCAAAAGTGCAGGTCTGAAATTGAGGTCAAAGAGGAAGCAAGCAGTTGTTGGAAGGCTAGTTTGACTATCATTGACTTTGTGGAAGAGGAGCTCATCTGTGAGAAGTTTGACTTGGTCTTGGAGGGGTCTTGGTCAAGGGTCATAGGTCTTGGAATTCGTTAATTGAAGTTCTATAAGAAGAGAAGAGTTCTTGTGGGTTTTCCTCTCAAAATGAGAGGTTTTGGCCCTAGCTGATAGCCTACATCTTGTGTCCTATTGTCTCATTGATTTTATTGTTTGGTAGTTGTTTGATGATAGAGAACACTAATAATAATCAAGTGAAAGGAGAAGTTAATCAAACTAAGTTAAAAATACATCACAAGCAGTTATGAAAGTAAGAGAAATCGCCTAACTTGTTGCCCCTTGATTTCTCAACAAAATGTACATTATTAAACTAGGGATCGAAACTTGGGGTATTACATGGGTGACCTCAAATCATGTACTGAAGCATGAATTCATGTGAAAACAACTAATTATCCTCAATTAAAGAGTAAAAAGAGTAGGCTAACCTAGGATGATGTGCACAATGGTAACATGTCCTTCAAAAATAAGCACAAAATAACCAATACTAAGTGCCACCTCGTGAAGCTATCAAGTCATCTCCAAATCCATTAACAAAGCAATGAAGTGACCAAGGGAATTGTGCAAAGTGTTCATTACTTTATGCCTCAAAATATGCTTTAATCATCTTCAATCAATCATCAAGAGCCCTAATGCGAGTACTCTAGAGTCAATCACTCAATAATAGATCTCAACCATGCAATGCAAAAGACACCCTCCAAGGCATGCGTCCTAGACTCCTAGTCATATGTGACCTAGAGTGAGAGTGCGTTATCTAAAGGAGTATCACTCCAAGCAATGAACAATAAGATGCCATATGACTTAGGGAAACCATCTAAGCACACCAAACGACCAATGCACAAAATTAAAGAGCAATAGAGTAACCAACATTCCATGAATGTGCAAGTGGTTAATCAAAAGTGCATTATTCTAAGCCAAAACCCCATGAAAATTTCCAACACTCTACCAATCTCCACATGTGCATGATGCAAGCCTACGCAATGTGAGATGATGATGCGAACAAAGATGATAATTCATGAATAATATGTTGAAATTTCTGAGTCTGACACGTCAGAAATTCCTACTGCATTATCTGGTTTTTTTCACCTACTTGTTTATTCCTTAACAAGTTATTTAACCATATAAACATTGAAAATAAACACAAATGCAGTCTCAACTCATTTACAGATCATCAACTAAAATAATAGACAAACACACAAGGGACACCGTTATTTTTGGACAATCATCTAGGGAAAAACCCAACTTGGGAAAACCGGTGCAGCAGTTTTGAGGGTTTTATTATTAAGCAGCTTTCTTGAGTACAACTATGGTGCCAAACTGGCTCACCCAACAGAGATTTCTACCTGGTAGTAATACCTCTTCTCGGAGATAGATATTCAGCAAGTTTGCCTCACGAAAATCCTTCCAATGCTTCTCCAAGGCTCTGCGTCAGCCTTGCTAGTCCCAACATCACTCCTGAACCCTTTGCGTCAGCCTCCTGCCTCTCTGCGCCAACTCTTTGGCCTTCTGCGTCACCCACGCAGGGCCCTCAACGTCTACGTAGTCACTAGCTGCCTCTGCGTGGCTTCTGCTACGTCTGTGTAGCCCCTCTATCACTGCGTTGATCCTTTGACATTATCTCTATCTCTCTGCTAGTATTCATTGCCCCTCAATACAACTCAGATCACTTGTTTGACTTTTCTCAGCAAACCCTGCTCCAGAAAATCGAACTTACTGATCAATCTTGGTGTATCTCCAATTGACCCTCAAGCCTCCTCTTATACTTTTCCTGTTGAGTCTTCAACGACCGAGATTAAGTCCCTAATCAACGGCTAAGATTAGATTTGGCTTGATCCATGTCATTTAGAACATTCTCACCCAGTTTTATATTAATACCCATTAATATTTTAATGGGAAAATATTAATTATTTTAATATCTCTCTAACCGGGTGGAATTTCCCCAAACCATTTCTAGGTCTTGGAGATCTTATGTCCCTTAGCCTCTCCGTCAATTTTCATGGCTAGAGCACATCCAATGCTGCCACAAATGAACACTCCCTCTTAGCGAGGAATGTGGTCTAGTAATGCTCCACCACTGAACATCACACTGATCCTCCAACGCCGGTACCTGTGCTAATGTTGGGCCTACTACCCTACGTCCACTGCGTTGCTGCCTCCTATACTGTTGCCCATGGCTTTGCCACTGCCACTGCCACTGCTACATTTGTACTGCAGCTCCCTGTCAACACGCTGCATCATGCTGCCCATAGCACTACCACTGCTGCACTGCAACTCAGTTGCCGAGAAGTAACTGATCTACCCAACTACTGACATCCTTTTCAATACAGAAGCCTCCTAATACCGAAGCTACCTCTGTTGCTATCCTATGCTCCCTCTACTGCCTTTGTGCTGCTGGAAACACCTTTGCGCCTCTCGCACTGCTGCAACCACCTCTGTGCCTTTCTTCATTGTTGCAACCATCTCTGTGCCTCTCGCACTGCTGCAACCTCCACTACACTGCTACAGACCTCTACACTCTAGCACTACCTTGTCGTTTTATCCGCATCTTGCTTCTACCGACATCCGTCATCTTGCTACTGTCATTCGGGGCTCCTGTAGCCGGATATGATCCAAGAGTTTTGGTACCTCAAGGATCCTGCCCCTCATCTTCTGTAGTCCTCCTGACTACAACTCGATGTCTCCCCACCTCTTCTTTAGAGGTGCATGAGCAGTCATGGCACAATGGTCATCTGTCTCGACTTCTTTCTTCGCCTTAGCCGAAGCTGCCTTGGAGTCAAAAGCCTCTCCCTTATTCTTCTTACTGGGACACTGGGTTGCATAATGACCCAGCTCCCCACAATGGAAGCACTTCCCTTTGATGATGTTCTTCTTCTTCCTCTTCCGCTACTGTCTGTAGATGCCAGAGCTGCATCCTCCTCCTCGTCTTTCTTGATTCGACCTCCTTTGCTGTAACTTCTCGCCTTGGTCAACCGTTTGATCTCTTCTTGGCGAAGAGCTACCCACATCTCTTCCCATCCCGGAAGATCAACTCTGCCCAAAATGCTTTGGACAAGCATCACCCAATCCTTGGAGACTGCATTGAGGGCGGTCCTTACCATGAACTCCTGATCCGGTGTGGCCCCTATGGAAGTAAGTTGGTCCTGAATCTCTTGCAACTTGCGAGGTATAGATCTATCTGCTCCCCCTTCTGCACTTGATACGACCGCAACTGATTCTCCAGCAGCATCTTCCTTTGCACGAAAGTGCCCTGATACAATGTCGTCAAGGTATCCCACATCTCCTTTGTCGTGTTGTTCTCGGCAATATGCAGTGTTACTTGATCATTAACCCCATCAAGGATTATGCACTTTGCCTTCACCATTGCATCCATATACCTTTCATTATTAGCTGGGTCGATTGGGATAGCCACGGTTCTCAAGGCGAAGCCGTTGATGCGATGTCTATCTAGAATAGATAGGATCCTGGCCTTCCAGATGACAAAGTTGGAGGCCCTGTCCAACCTGTCATGATCCCTTAATCTGTTCATTGCCATATCCGCTCGTTTTCTGGACTCCCTCTGAGTTTTGACTTCCCTCCTGGAAGTTCTCTCCTAGACACCCTCTGAGTCTCGATTTCCCTGGTGGAAATCTTCTCGCCAACTGTCGATCTGCTCCTCTCCGATCCTCTTTGCAATCTGCAACTCGGATCTAGATTTCTTGGCTAGAAATATGTCAAGGCAGTGACTCCCTCTACCTTGGTTCTGTCCTATTAGGTATTGTTTTACTTCGACAGCAACAACACCCTACCAGCTTCCCAATCCACAATCTGCCCACAGCTCCCTAGGCCCAGAAACTGAAGAAACTGAGCCTTTTAGCTCTGCGCAATCTGGCAAAGGCTGAATCACTCCTCTGGCCAACTGCATCAAGCCTACTTGACTGAGTAGGATGACGTGGCTCTCATGAGCCTCTTCTGCTTTTCTCAACCTCTGCGTTGGCCCTCTCTCTGGCTCGAAATGATGACGTAGACCCTTTGCATCAGTCCCTCTCTGTTGCTTTCTGCTTAGGAGAAACTTTGTCTCTTGGGACAGTTGCTACTGCTGCAAATATTTCTGATTATGTTGGCGCCTACAGTCCTCCTGTGATCTGCAATGCTCTGATACCATGTTGAAATTTCTAAGTCTGACACGTCAAAAATTCCTATTGCATTATCTGGTTTATTTCACCTACTTGTTTATTCCTTAACAAGTTATTTAACCATATAAATACTGAAAATAAACACAAATGCAGTCTCAACTCATATGTAGATCATCAATTGAAATAATAAACAAACACACAAGGGACACTGTTATTTTTGGACAATCGTCCCCGGAAAAACCCAACTTGGGAAAACTGGTGCAACAGTTCTGAGGGTTTTATTATTAAGCAGCTTTCTTGAGTACAACTAGGGTGCCAAATTAACTCACCCAACAGAGATTTCTACTCGGTAGTAATACCTCTTCTCGGAGATAGATATTCAACAAGTCTGCCCCACAAAAATCCTTCCAGCGCTTCTCTAAGGCTCTGCATTAGCCTTCCTGTCCCAACGTCACTCTTGGACCCTCTGTGTCAGCCTTCTACCTCTCTGTGTCAACTCTCTGGCCTTTTGGGTCACCCACGCAGGCCTCTCAGCCTCTGCGCAGTCACCAACTGCCCTGCATGGTTTCTGTTGCCTCTGTGTAGCCCCTCTGCCACTGCGCTAATCCTCCGACACTATCTCTGTGTCTCCGCTATGTACTCACTGCCCCTCGCTGCATCTCAGATCACTTGTTCAAATTTTCTCAGCAAACCCCGCTCCAGAAAATCAAACTGACTGATCAATCTTAGTGTATCTCCAACTGACCCTCAAGCCTCCTCTTATACTTTTCTTGTTGAGTCTTCAACGGCCGAGATTAAGTCCCCAATCAATGTCTAAGATTAGATTTGGCTTGATCCATGTCATTTAGAACATTTTCACCCAGTTTTATATTAATACCCATTGATATTTTAATTTTCCTAAGTTTAGACTTAGGAACCCCACTAAAAATCTCAATTAGTTTAATATCTCTCTAACCAGGTGGAATTTCCCCAAACCATTTTTGGGTCTTGGAGATCTTATGTGCCTTAGCCTCTCCACCAATTTTCATGCCTAGAGCACATCTGATGCTACTACAAATCAACACAATATGCGTCATCATCCTCCAAACACAACCTGTTTGGGCAGGGTCTTCAACCTAGGAAAATCCTCATGCTACATGAGGGGTAGAACATTGATTAAACAAATTTCTAATTTTTCATATTTTAACATAGTATATTCTTTGATATATGGGGCTGAGTCCCCTCTATTGCGCCTCCTGATGTTCCTACCATACCATAAAATTAGGCAGGGGTTCTCTTCGGATATCCTGAGTACACATCCCCATTTACCAGAAACTGGGTAATATTGCTCCCAAGTCCTTTTGGGCATGGTTACAAGCAGCATTTGGCTACCTCTTGAGAGCTACTTTCTCTTCGCAAGTTCATCTCTTAGGTGACATATGGATGATCAGATTGTTGCCGAATTATGGCATGCTATACAACTATCTGCTATTTATTTCCTTTGGAAAAGAAGATACCTAACATCCTTTCAAGGAGACAATGCCCAACTATGGTTGGGAGAAATCAAAAGTGATCCAGCTATCCATTAAATGCCACTTTGCTATGGATATGTCTACTTTTATTTTAGTCTGAGAATATAATTAAAAATTTATAAATACATACTACTCCGAAGTCCATAACATGTATAACTCATTTTCTAATTTTTATTATTCCTCTAGATAGTTTAATCGTGCCTTATAAGCACTAATACTCACTACTTTCAGGGTTCAGATAAAAATAATAAAAGATCATTTCTGATAGTCTTTCATGTTCACAAAGTTTCACATTCTAAAACAAATCGTATTTGACATATGCACTTTAAAGAAACTCCTTAGAAATGTTCTAGTGTTTCAATTATTTTTGGTGTATCCACAAAAGTTCCTTTTCTCTTTTAATTTATAAATATTATTCAAATTTTATAATTGTGATGTTACCGGTGGATGCTTCCAAATTATTTCATTTGCTTTTGAACTACTAGCATTTATGTTAACACCAGGCAATTTGAGATTTATAGGGATCAAAGTATCCATGGGTGTACCCTTTTTTGGGTTAGATAACTGAGCACATCATTTTTATCATGTGCATCTGCATGAAATACTAATTGTTAACCTAATCAAATAGTGATAAATGATATTTTTATAGTTAGTACTAAGTAGAAGTTGCACAATTTTCATGTTTTCGTAAAGAATACCTTTTTATCTTTCTGAATATCAGCCCCTTAACATTGGACTGTGGTTGTAAATTACAGGAAAAAGAACAGGCTGCTTTACGTGCACATAGCAGCTCAATTAAGGGTTCTCATAAAGCCAGTGAGTTGATGGCATCCGCCCAAGATGACACCAGACCTCAAGACATTGATAAAACATTCCAACCTTTTATTAAGGAGGATGTTTTGGTTCCAATAATCACCAAGGTGAGTTTACCCAGGTTGGGTTATCTTGGATATGTCACTTGTTTATACCAACCATAAATTAACTGATTTTGGAACTTGGGTGCCTGTCTTTTATCACAGGAGGTTTTCCCTTGTACAGCAGAGCAGTTTTTCAACAAGCTCCTGAATGATGATTCTATATTTACCCATCAATATCGTGCTGAGCGTAAGGATACAGACATTAAGGTAAGAGTGTAAGAGATTTGGTTAGAGACAAAGGCAATAGGTCAGGTTCAAAAAGACTCTATTGCCAACTTTGCATTGAGTGATTGGCTGTTATTTTTTCTTTCCTGAATATTTGAGAAAATTGGTATTGAAATCAGGAGTAATAGGATGAAGAGTCAGAAAGAAGATACTATGATTGGATTTTTTGAGGTACCAGAAGGGGAATAGAGATGAATCCATAGGTCAAAACAGGGAGCAGAACGGAGTGCGCATGAAAATTTAGTCAAAAAATAATGGCGATAAGAGGAGAAGCCATGGCTGAATTTTTTCAATTCACAAATAGCTGTGTGATGTGGGGATGAACAGAAACATGCAACATTAATAAGCAAGGAAGAGTCAAAATTATGCCAGAAATTAGAAAAGATACTTGATATTGCCATGCATGGACTGCAATTTGGACCCTGAAGTAAAGATTCAGAATTATGGGAAACTTTTTAAAATTTGAAACATAGAAGAAATCTAATGCCTCCATAGCTTTAAGAAAATTAATGAACTCAAAAATATCTCATGGGAACAGAAACTTATAGTCCAAGCATATTGAAAAAAAGTCAAAGTTCTTAAGGTGACCAACTAATGACCACAAAGGTAAGGTCAAAGTTCTAGATAAGATAAGATAATTTTATTAATATCCAACTAATGACCACAAAAATAGGTCAAAAGGACTGCTCAGTACAACGATGTCATTACAAAGCAGAAATACCAAAAGGGTTCCCATAAAAGCCAAGATGCAGAAAGTAAAGTGAAGTAAGAATAGCAAGTGAGATTAAGCTGAGGCATGAACAGCTCTCTACCCCAAGCCCGAAAACACAATTCAAGGTGGAGATGTATAGGAGGAGATGATCCAAGAACAAGAACCAAAAGTAAGGGGATAGGTCGGTCATGGAATATCTCCTAGCATTCAAGGCCGAATGAAGGAAGCTCAATATAGTATGATGTACAGAGGGAGAGGTGGTGGGATACCTGGATCGTCCATTGCACTGTTGTCTAGAAGAGGCAATTCACAGTTGATGCCTGGGAGATCTCATATGTCTTTTGGGAAGGGATTTGATTTGGTCATGATGCAGAAGTCTTGTGGGATGGGGTAAAGTCCTATGGGTTTGCATTGATCTCTGAAGTTGTGGTGGTATCACTCTATATCTTAATGCCCCTTCTTGATGGTAGCGTGATGGATGATGAGTTTGCACTTTCTTGTATGATGAAACATGACTTTTGAGTAAGACGTTGCACCTTTTGGCGAAGAGAGATGACTTTTGGAGCATTATTACCCTACTTTGGAGGAGACGTCACCCTTATTTGTTCACTTTCCCCACACTTGTGACATTTATGGAGGACAACTTGATGATTGAACATTATTTCGTCATTGTAATGGCATTTATGTGGGTCAGTATAGACCTATCTGTTGACCACTACGTGTCAACTTCCCATAGCAGTACACCCCCTTTTTTCGCAAAAGGGATAGCGCTTAATCGACATGTCCGTGCCATTCGACAGTCATCGTCGACTTGATCATATTATGTTGTAAACCCAGTCTGCATGTGTAAATTGTAAATAATCTTAGCAGATATGAGTCATGTATGTAATTGCCTAGGTGGACCTAATTTTCTAGTGATAATCTACATTCCGGAAGGTTTTTTGTCTCACTGATCCATGATCGGCAGAGTTTTCCTTCAGCCTAACCCCAAAGCCGGAATGGATTTTGTCATTAGAAGCTTAGGAGAATTCTAGTGTGTTAATCTGCTAGATTATAGTTGTGTCGCAGAACTGGGTGGTTTATGAAGGTCTATGTCAAATGGGTTTTCCCCCTTTGAGATGTAAAATTGTAAAAGTCATGATGTAAAGTGTCTTGAGGGTTAGAAAATGTTTTAATCCCCTCATAAGTCCTAAGTCCTAGGTCCTAGGTGATTTTTCCAAAGGCTAAGTTCGAGGATCCATTTAAAAAAATAAATTAAAAACTAAATTGAAAGATTGAAAAGATAAAAAACAATAAAAAAAGAATATATATATATATATAAAAAGATATAAAAAATAAAAAATAAAAATTAAAAATTAAAATAAATAAAAATTAAAAATTAAAAATAAAATAAATAATAAAATAATAAAATAAAATAAAAACTTAAAAAAAATAATAAAACAATATTTGTGAGTAAATAAATGAAGAATTTCAATCTTTTAATGCATTAAAAATTCGACGGATGAGATTAAGAGATATCTTGATCCTCATCAACGGTCGAGATCATTTTGACATGGATCACTCGAACTAGTCGTTGGGAATTTTTCCTTTAAATAGGGTCCTAGGGGTCATTTGAGATCAGATTGGATCTGAGAGTCTGGTGCTAAAGAAAGCTCTCTTGTAGTCATTTTTTTTGTGTAATAAAAAAGACTTTGGGGTTAAAAATCTTGCTGGTGTTACTCTTCTGGAAATGCTATAAGATTGTTTTATTTTTCTGCATAATTTTATTTTCAGCCATTGAGGATAGCTTAATGAAGATTGATCTAGGCACAGGTATCTTGTCTGATCTTTGGGGTTTGAATGATGGTTTAGATTCTGAAATATAGTGGCAGGTATCTCCATTTGATCTGGGTTTCACTATTGTTTTCTCCCTCTATGTTAATGGTTGATTTTAAGCTGTGCAGGAAATCCTTTTTTTCAGATTACCGGGCGTTAGGGGAAGTTCTCGGCTGAACCAGCCAACTCCCGGATTGTGTTTTCTGAAAGAGCCCAGCCAGTTCTTGACCCCGGGCTTATCATTTGAAATTTTTTATGAATGCATGCAGGGTTTTCTGAATTATCTCACATTAAACTTATATTCTGAAAATACTACTGTGATTATTGACAAATCTGGCTGCTAAAGAGCCTTAGATCTGTAAATGCTGTAAATTGTTTCGCTGGTTTTAGGGTTTTTAGTTTATTTTTGGCACATTTTACTTCTGGGTTTTTTTTTTTTTTTTTACAGCTTGAAGGTTTTATTTTTTGAAAAAATATTTCAGGGTTTCATCACAAGATCTGAAGCGGCTTGCAACCCGGGGCTTTCACACAAGTGCTGTATGCCATCCTCAGCTCCATCATGGCTCCATCCTTGCTCCTCAACGCTACCATTCATTTGCTGCTGCCCACGTTTCATTGTTTCCACATTAAAATCTACAATCACCGCAGCACTCAATTTTCCTCCTTCAAGCAAGCTCCATTCCCTTCACGCAGCTGCCGTCCAACTCTCATGCAAACCTGCACACCTGCAACAACAAAGAACAAATAAATAAAAAAACGATTTTGAGCCATCTCTCTCAAGCAGCCAGCGTCCAACGTTGCCCAGTGACCTGCGTGCAGCGTATCTCCCTCACGTTTCCCTCACTCTCTACGCTGCCTCTGCAACTCTCCATCTACAGCTAATCCACCCGCATTTTTTTTTTTGCCTTCAAAGCAAAGCAGCGTCGTGTATTTTCCTCCCTGCGGCAAAGCAAATTCTTTTTTTCGAAATAGCTCTTGGATACGGGCTAGGGTTCTGCGTTGAAGTTTCATAATACGCGTGGGATTTCTTATGCGTTCACATTAGTTTTCCTTTTTTTATTTTTTTCATACGGTTGGTTTTATTAAATGTTATTTGGTTTTGTTTTATTTTAAAATTTTTTGACTTTTCATTTTAAGTCTTATGTTATGATTTAAATTTAAAAAATAAAAAAATTAAAGGGTAGCGTTTAGTTTTAGATTTTCTTTATAATTTAGTTAGGGTAAGTTTTTTATTTTTTTATTTATTTTTTGTTTGATTCTTTGTATATTCGACTCAGAAATTTGAATATAGTTTTAGATTTCTTTTAATATAGTTTTAGATTTGGATTAGGATTTAATTTTTTTTTAGTTTTTTATTTAATCATAAAAATTCATAAAAATTATAAAACTTTTAAAATCATAAAAAGTTTTAGATTTTAATTTTTGATTTTATAGTTTAGTTTAGTTTTATTTTTTATATATCAAAAATAAAAAATAAAAAAATAAAAATAAAAATAAAAATTGATTTGTTCTTTTTTCAGCTTAACTTTTGAATTTTTTTTAGTTTTAGTTTAGTTTAGGACTTTAGTTGTTTTTTTTTTAGAATTAGATTTTTTAATAATTTTTAGTTTTAGATTTCATTTTAAGGGTATATATTTATTTATTTAGTTCAATTTAGTGTCAATAAATTTAGATTTCATTTTAATTTTTGCTTAGTTTTGTTTTATTTATAAAAAAACATAAAAATATAAAAAATATATAAAAATTAAATTTTTTTGAAAAAAGGCTAATTAAAAAATTGGAAATTCCTTTTTTAAATCTTTTCTCTGTTGTGGTATAGTTAACGTGCTTAAAATATTTATATCTGGAGATTAACTATTTGAAATATGGTCAACATTTAAGTTTCCTGGTTGTTTAAAGCATTTATTCTTTGGAAATTTGATTGCTAGATTATCGTTTAAAGCATTGTGCATTTGTTGAATATCTTATATTTTGCTTATAAATGATTGTTAATCATGGAATTATAAAGTTCATATTTCTGCAGCTTTCGATAAACAATCGTTTATTCATTAGATCCATAAGGCACTGGTCTTTTAACTTAGTAAAATCATTTTAGTGCTTGTTTTCTCGTGTCTCCCAATCCAACTGTTTCACAGTTGGTCATTCATTTTCCCATAGGGTCTACCCCCCTTAGCCGCGGGAGACATGGTTAAACGGAGAGATCGGGGATCAGGGTGATAGCCCCCGATCTGAGCGTTGTCGTGACGATCCGTGCGACAACACTATCCACCTTGTATCATGGATTTTTTGTGTTTTAGGTCTTTTAGTGGATAGAATGTCTTCTAGAGGTATATAAATAGAGGAAGTGATCCCCTCATGTGGATTGTTGTTGAAGAATCTAGGGCAAGTAGGATTGATGTGATTCTTCTTAACTTGATAACTATTTGTGAGGCATTTTAATTTTATTCTTAGCATAATCTTCTCTTTGACATTATTAGAGTGTATGTTTCTTATTTCATCAAATAGCTACCAAAATCAAAGAGACAAGAACACAAGATGTTTGGCTTTCTGCCAAGGCCAAAATCCCTCCTTCTTGGAGAGGAAAACCCGCACACAATTCTTCTTATAGAGATTCCATTTGATGAATACCAAGAGCCTGACCCTTGACCTACTAGGCCACTCCAAGACCAAGACACCAATCCTCTTCACTGCTGAGATTATCATCTTCATTGCTACTTTACCAAGGTTATCTTTGAGATCATCATAGCTATGCCATTATCGAGATCATTACTGTGCATTTACTGAGTTTATCACTGTACATTTACTGAGATCATCATTGCATATTTCCTGAGATTATCACTGTGTAATTACAAAGATCATCATTGTTCCTACAAAGTCTATCTACTGAAGTTGCACCAAGATCTTCTATTACGATTATGAATTTGTAGCTATATCTACATTATGGTCATGAACTCATTGTGTCATAATTATAACTGCGTCCAGAACGTGAGACAAGGTGTGTTTGCCAAGATCCTTATCATCATACTTACGCCTTGAATGTGACTGTTCTTATAGAGTATTTTGAGTGTGTATCCCTTCATCATTAAAGATACCGAGAACATGACTCCATCTTATAAGTATGTCGAGACAGAGACACTGTGATTATAGTTATGCCGAGAGTGTAACATAACAGAGGTGTCTGTAGTAGGATCATCGTGATCCTCTCCATCATGAATGATTGTGCTGAGACTGCAACTTTGCCACTGCAAATATCCACAGAATTTCAGAGACCTCGGAATAGTGTGAAGCGAACAAAGTTCGTACTTCCCGTTAAATACTCCAAAAGACTTAGGAATATAAAGATATCCATGAGGATACAAATATTATATATTAAATGTATGAATAAGAATGATGATACAATTGAAAGTGAGTGGTTGGCTTATATACTATGCTGGTGCCTCTTCATGGAGAGTCATGTCTCATTTAGATATGATTCTTCAACCTAATTACTAATTAACTAATCATTATTAGTTATTATCATTTACATTATTTCCTATATATTTATTCATAACATTGCCTTCCTCAAAAAGCTTTGTCCTCAAAGCTTGTCGATGAAAAAGGCTTGATCTCTTTTTCGATTTCGAATGTCTTCTCGTCTTAGAACAATCATCTTTGTCAATACAAGTTGATATGATCCTCTAAGTGACAAACAAAATTGTCGCACTGAGAAGGGATTAGACCATCCTAGATTGATCTTCTGTGGAATCAAATTTTGTGATGAATAGTTATGATAGGACTGCATTCTGCAAACTTTAGTATCCTTGGGAACATAATTTTGTCGTTTATTTTTTGAGCGATATTGGTATGTAGCTTGATTGGAAAGTCTGCTCTTGTGATTTGGATGTCGATACATAACTCCTTTGGTCTGGCTTTCCTCTATCATATTAGTGGTTGATTCTTGATTTTCTTCAAGCGTTGTTGTTGTTAAGTTGGTGACTGAATCATCATTTGGAATGTCCATTGTTTGGATTGCAGCTTCTGCATATGTTTTAACTTCTCTAGATTCCTCTTCTTCCTTACTTGTGATATTGACTGGATCAATATTTATTCCCTTATCTTCAACTTGGACTGAAACGACTGACGACTTCAATACTTCACCTTGAAGTTGTTCTAGCTTGTCATTCAGCGATTTCTTGTCATTTTTAAGTTTTTTTATTTGCGTGAGTAGGGTTTGGTTATGATTCCTTAAACGTACAAGTTCATCATTTCCTGAATTGTTGACTTTATTCTTGGTAGCTTCATCATTCTTTTATTTTTTTTATTTGTTCTAATAATGTCTGATTAAGGCTCTTAAAACGTAAATTTTCTTCTTCTTGTTCTAATAAATGCTTCTTGAGTTCCTTCTTTGTGGCTTTGGCTTTCTTGACTTGTTCGAGTAGTTTTTCATTGTGATCTCTGAGGCGCGAAATTTCTTTGTCTTTACTGCAGATGGCTTCTTCAAGCTCTTTTTGCTTCTTTTTTTTGTTATCTTGAAACATCAAGTCTGAAATATCCTTAAAGTCTTCTAATGAAGGCTTTATCGGTTTTGACTTCATTGTCACATCCTAGAAGATGGTCATCGTCCTCTTGTAAGGAAACATCAAAATCTTTTTTTGTAAGTTAAACATGAACGTACTTAATAGCTTAAACCAAGGTTGACCGAGAATTATGTCAATCTTCCTATTATACATAGTTGCAACATAGAATTGAGTTATGTACTCATAATGATCTACTGTCACTTGTAAATTACTAATTGCAAGTCCTTTTTGCCACAAATATCTTTTCTTTCACCAATGCTTGGCTCTTGAATTGATAACTGATTTGCCAAATTAATATTGATGTAATTTTCCTCGTTGCTTGTGTTGATACGATATTAATTTCTTTTTCTTGGATACTTCCTTTTAATGAAATTAAATATAATCCTTAATCGAAAAACAATTGTAGGAAAGTCATCCTTCCCTTGTTTCCTTAATAGACTCCATTTTGTATTTGTCCTAATGAACTTAGGGCGTTTTAAGTAGCCATTTCTTTTAATAAACTAAATAAATTAATTGATTAATTATATAGTGGTATAACTATATATTATAATTGTATAATTATAAAATCTAACTATATAATTAAAATTCTATATAGTTTAAGGTTTATATAATTAAACTTCTATAATTTAAACTTATTAAGTGGGGAGGTTTAATGGAACAATGGCAACGATTGATGGCTTCGCTTGGTTAACTGAGATAAGGGGGATTGGTGACCGGATAGGCGGGCAACGCAAAAGGCGGAGATGGTTGGTTGAGTGGGTACAACAGTCGGGCGGCACAGTTGTAAGAGTTTTAGTGGTCGATGTGATGGGCTACGACAATAGGGTGAGCGATAGCTTGCAAAACCTTGGGAAGTTCATTCACAAAGACAAAATGTGACAACGCTAACACTATGTCTCTCTTGACTTGCGCAACAATTTGTCAAAGAATTCCTGTAACCGTGTGGATGGAGGGTGAAGTTCCGTAGTCTATGTGGTCTAGCAAGCTCAGAACAATATTAACGGCGGTTGAAGGGTGGAGGAAATGGCAGCACCATGGGCCAAGAGCGGTGGTAGGGTAATATCATTGAAACGGTGTGTTGGTCAAGTCGTCAGTTTGTGTGGTTCATCGGCTTGCCTGTGGTGAAGGAAGCAGCAGATGGATTTAGTTGAGTCGCAACAACAGTATGGCGTCATTCAGCGGTAGATGGCCTATCGTTTAGTCTGTGGCAGCGTCGGTGTTAATACCACTCAGTCGCAAGTTTTACTCTTTATTTTTGTTTTATATATAATTTTTTCTCCCTTTTTTTGTATTTTTATATAGCTTTTGTAATATATATATATATTTTATATATATATATATATATATATGTTTTTTTTGTGGACTCTTTTTTTATGATATTCTTTTTATTTTTCTATTTTTTTAAATAATAATAATTTATGTTTTTATTTTTTATAATTCTATTTCTTATATATATATATATATATATATATATATATATATATATATATATATATATATATATATGGCCAAATGCCTAACAGCACGCTGGAGAAACTCCAAAACTGGTAGCAGAACGCTAGAATCACAATGGCAACATAGTTGACGACAAGTTGATGGCCAAAGGCTAGATCAGACGAAGCTCTGATACCAAATGAAGTGAGCAAAGTTCCTACTTGCCATTAAATACTCCAGAAGACTTGGAATATAAAGATATCCATGAGGATACAAATATTATATATTAAATGTTTGAAAAAGAATGATGATACAAATGAAAGCGAGAGGTCTGCTTATATACTATGCAGGTGCCTCTTCATGGAGAGTCATGTCTCATTTAGACATGACTCTTCAACCTAATTACTAATTAGCTACTCATTATTTATTATCATCATTTACATTATTTCCTATATATTTATTCATAACATAGTGTCCTCCTGTAATACGAATTACAGACTCTTGTACCCATCGAATTAATTCCAAAGTCCGAGTTTCTCCTATGCACTGTACCCACGAAAATCACAGAGGAATCTGATTTTCCTATCCCTTTTGCACGGATCCTCACCGGGTATATATAGTGGTTTCGTCTCTATAATTAGCCGACTTAATCAAGTTAACCGTTGTGTAAGCCGACATGACTTCTATTTAATTCATTTGTTGGCCGACGTGAAGAGGATTGTGCTTGTCATTACTGGAGGGTTGTTAGACACCATTTTACAGACTTGTATATATTGCATATATGCTCAGGAAGAGCTCTTTACATATGTCTTTGACTTTCTTAGACCTATGGAATGAGCAAGAAACTCATTCTTATAATTTTACAAAAATAATATTTCTTTTTCTTGACAAGTACAAAGATCAAAATTACATTTGTAAATACCAAATCTAGTTACACTTTCTTCAACACTCCCTCTTAACTAGGGAGTTATTTATAATGGTACTTGGTCATTCTCAATCTGAAGAATTTCTCATTAGAAGAATCGAATTAGTAATCCCATCTGTATAACATCATATCGATCAACCATGTCATAGTGCAAGGCTTTGACTAACAACTCCATCTCTCCACGAGACCATGAGCTACAATGCTGGTGAGACCAATGATTTATAGACACCTTCATCATTGTCTCTCAAGGTACATACCCACCCAGGTGTTCACTGAGTATGACCTTCTAGGACTATTCTTATCTTGGGTTCCCGGCCCTCAAAGAATATCGGTCCTCTTGCCTACTCTTGTTTTGGATGCCTTATACATCCTCAAAGAGTATTGGATGCCAGATGATTACCCAATCCTCCCATTCTTTCTTCCCAAGTGAAGACGAGAATGTTGTGTCTACCAAGTGTCTACATTTCCATTCACGACCTTCATCTAGACTTACGACTGTTAGTCCTAGTCTAGTGCATGACACATGACGTGGAAAAAAACAATTGCCACTCATTTTTAATCAAGGGTGATCTTAATTCAAACTCCCTCTTGATCAAGGACCTGTCAGAGCTCCCTCTTAGCTAGGGACTCTTCTATATATCAACAACTTTTTCTTTGTGGGTCCTTTAGCTGCTTGATCAACTTCTCTCCTTGATGTCATAAAATTCAGTTGAGCTTCTTTCTTGTAGGGCATCAACCATCGATCACTTTCCTTCTTGGTTCGTCATGTTATTCCTTTCTTTATGGAAAGTGGCCTTCTTGATACATATCTAGAACCTTCGTCATATAGCTACTTCTTTCCCATCATGCTTCTTTCAGGAATTTCCATCCACCACATGAATGCCAGTTGTACTTGTACTTACAATTCTTGTTCTAGTAGCCCTACATGCACTGATCCAGATATTATTCAGGAAATCAAAACATAACATTAAATCAAATCGTACCTTACTAGATGGCTCTTCATCATGACATCTTCCTGTAGGTATCAACTTCCTCCATTCATGTTGACACATCTCCCAAAGATATCAATTGTCAAGGGTATCCATCTTTTTCAGACTTTCATCTAAGTCTTCATATCCTTCTGGGAGATTTCTTGGTCAAATCTTCTTGGTCTATTGGATGTTGATTGCCTTCATTAGAGTTGCATATTTCACGTTCTCTTCCTTCCTCACACATGTCCTTTTCCAAGAGCTTTCAATCAGAGTTTCTTAGTCAACTACCTCATACTTCATATGAGGACAAATTATGTTGATTTCAAGTGTGGCTTATGCCTTCCTACATTCTTTCAGAGGAGAAGATCCTTTTTCTCTTGATCATGCTTCTCAAGATAGAAGCAATGATCCATTGTTACCTGCAACCATATGACATGACATTACAATATTAAATACAATCATACATACCTTATTTTACCTTTAGGTCATCTAGGCTTCTTCCAACAACTTCCTTGATTGAAGAGATCTTCAATCCCTTGATCTACTTCATGTCATCACACCATTATCCCATGAAATCCATAAGTTGGAGTTCCTGATGAAACACTTGCTTCCTCTCTAGATTAGTGAACCATATGATGGGGATTCCATCAGAGAATTTTGAGGCTCTTGTTTATCCCCAACTGGTAGATGTTTCCTTTTTGACTTGATGTATGATGAGCCTTAGATGACTCCTTTCTTTCCTTCAATGTCCACTGAGGTTCCCAAGAGCTATATATCCTACATGTTGTCTGCCATGGATTTTTGTCCTTCATGATCCTTATGAAGATGTTACGAGCTCTTGTTTCTAATGCTTTCATGATTCCATGATGCATCTTATTATCATTGTCATATCTTTTATCACAAGATTTAGGAGCTTATGATAGGACCCTTTTGTGAGGGATACAATCGTACTGATAGGAGAGATTTGTTACTCCCTCTTTCCTTGGCCCTTTTCTTCATCTTCCTCCATCTTTTAGTGATATGAGCTTCCAAAATCTTTTTATAGCATTGAATCTTAACTATACTTATTTTTGTCTTGCTTGAGGACCAACCTTGCCTTTCCTTTCTGCACAAGTTGTTGAATGAGGTAACCTTCTTGTTCATGGACATTTATTACCTTGCCTATCAGTTAGAACGATAATGATTATCTTCCTTCCTAGATCTTGTAGATGGGATCTTATGAAGATATCCTACATCCTTGATACCCTTTTACTTTCATGAAGAATATGTGACCTTCTTCATTGCATCTTTAGAGAATGAGTTTATCACCTACATCACTTTGATGTCTCCAATATTGCTATGTGAGGGGATCTTTCATAAGCATCCCTTTCCATAAATTCAGAGGAGACCTATTGATATGTTTAATGACTCCGGCTACTTAGAGGATTATGTCTGTCCTCCTTCTTCGTGCAAGGAATCTTGATGGTCCATCCAACCTATAGATGTCCTTGCAATCATGATGTCATTTAATTAAATATATAAATTGAAAAGATACTTACTTGTCATGTGAAGATGAAATCTTCACCTTGATTTCTTTGATGATGGTTGACGCAGATGCATTGATGCTTCCTCCAGATGGGATCCTTGATGTAATGGTATGAAGCTTGCCTTCTTGTCTTCAAGTTTCTTCGACTTATACATCTGATTCTTATGATTCGCAACCTGTTGATGAACTTGAGGTAGCATTGTCTTGCTATCACATAAGTGGATTATAGAACCTTGTAGTATGCAGCATTGTGTAGAACCATAGAGTCATGATGTTGCTTGCCATGATGATCATTTTATGGTATTGAGATCCATCAACGAACAACTTCATTCTATATTTAGATCCCTGTGGTATGACATAGACTAAGACTATGAGAGGCATCGAAACTGCTGCCAAGAACTCGAGTTCTGAGTACTTGTGATTGAAACTTTATTCTTTGACAAGAGCCTTTGCTGTTGCAGACTGTTGTTGTCGGCTAATCCTTTAATCTTGACAAAGCTCTTGCTTTGATGCCCTTCTTGAAGACTGGTCCTTATATGTCTCTTTTCTACCCTTCCTTTGACTTTAGCACCTTAGCTCTGATACCATGTTGAAGAATCTAGGGCAAGTAGGATTGATGTGATTCTTCTTAATTTGATAACCATTTGTGAGGCATTTTAATTTTCTTCTTAGCATAATCTTCTCTTTTACATATTAGAGTGTGTGTTTCTTATTTCATCAAATAGCTACCAAAACCAAAGAGACAAGAACACAAGATGTTTGGCTTCCTGCCAGGGCCAAAACCTCTCCCTCTTAGAGAGGAAAACCTGCACACAATTCTTCTATAGAGATTCCATTTGACGAATACCAAGACCTTGACCCTTGACCTACTAGGCCACTCCAAGACCAAGACACCAATCCTCTTCACTACTGAGATTATCATTTTCACTGCTACTTTATCGAGGCTATCTTTGAGATCATCATAGCTATGCCATTATCGAGATCATTACTGTGCATTTACTGAGTTTATCACTGTACATTTACTAAGATCATCATTAAGATCATCACTGCATATTTCCTGAGATTATCACTGTGTAATTACGAAGATCATCATTGTTCCTACAAAGTCTATCTACTGAAGTTGCACCGAGATCTTTTATTATGATTATGCCTTTGTAGTTATATCTTCATTACGGTCATGAACTCACTGTGTCATAATTATAACTGTGTCCAGAACGTGAGACAAGATGTGTTTGCCAAGATCCTTATCATCATACTTATGCCTTGACTGTGACTATTCTTATAGAGTATTCTGAGTGTGTGTCCCTTCATTGTTAAAGATACTGAGACCATGACTTCATCTTACAAGTATGTCGAGATAGAGATACTGTGATTATAGTTATGTTGAGAGTGTAACGTAACAGATGTGTCGAGACTGTAGCAGAATCATCGTGATCCTTTCCATCATGAATGATTGTGTGAGATTGCAACTGTGCCACTGCAATATCCACGGAATTTCAGAGACCTCGGAATAGTTTCCTCTTGTAATACGAATTACAGACTCCTATAGCCATCGAATTAATTTAGGAAGTTCGAGTTTCTCCTTTGTACTGTACCCACGAAAATCACAGAGGAATCCGATTTTCCTGTCTCTCTTTTGCACATACTTTCACCGGGTATATATAGTGGTTTGGTCTCTATAATTAACCGACTTGATCAAGTGAACCGTTGTGTAAGCCGACATGACTTCTATTTAATACATTTGTTGGCCGACGTGAAGAGGATCGTGCTTGTCATTACTGGAGGGTTGTTAGACACTGTTGTCGCATAGATTGTCTAGGCAACACGACAACGCTCAGACCGGGGGCTGTCACCCTGATCCTCGATCTCTCCGTTTAAACCGTCTCCCTGAAGCAAGCTAAGGGGGGTAGACCCTATGGGAAAAAAGAAGACCAACTGGGAACCAGTTGGGTTGGGAGACACAGCAGGGGGAAACAAGCACTTGATCTATTTTAGAATTTGATTAGATCCATAAATGCTTAAGACCAGTGCCTTATGGATTTAATGAAAACCAAGTAATTAATTAGCTGTTGCTTTATGAAGTAATTTAATGATTGCTTGAAAATATTTACAAAATATGTAACGAGCATTGTATAATCCAAGCAATGATCAATTTCACCAGATGCAAAATATTCAATAGATGCGCAATGTTCTTAGCAAATAAATTTCAAAAGATCAAATACTTCGAGAAACCACGAAATTTTGAATGCTAACCAGCTCACAAAATGCTTCACCACTTTTCAAAAGCTAATCTTTAAATAAACATTTAAGCGCATTTAACTATAGAGAAGTGGGACATAGATACCACAAAAGACACCAAAATGATTTTCAATGTTTAGCTAATCTTTTAATTTTTAATTTTTATATATTTTTATAAAATTCTAAGCTTAAAACAAAATAAAACAAAACTAAAATCTAAATAAAATTAAAATCTAATCTAAACCTAAACTAAATATAACTAAAAGTGAAACTAACACCTAATCTATATTCAAGAATGAAAATTTATAAAATTTCAAATCCTAACTAAATAAAAGTCTAAATCTAAATAAAATAAAAATCTAACGCATGAACATATATCACTTAACCCTAGCCACAAACGTTGAAGAAAGAAAAAAAAGAGATTGTATTTGTGTGTGTGTGTTTGACGGCGACAGAGAAGAGCGTGAGGAGATGGGACACAGGTAAATTATTTTGCAGGTATTGGCAGCTAGGGAACGAGCAAAGAGCAGAGAAAATCTTGGGATAGTCAGCGTGAAGGGACGGCGTGAGGCAGGTGCGTGGAGTGACTGGTGAGGCACGGTGATGTTTGTAGGTGCGTGGAGTGACTGCGCACGGGAGAGATGGAGGAAGGTACGTGTTTTGCTGTCTTTGCGTGAGGGGACGAGGAGAAAGCTGTGTGAGGGTTTTGAGGGACGTGGGTAGCGTTTGTTTTGCAAGTTAGTTCGATGGCGGAGAGCGGAACGGAGGGGATAGCTCCGTGGAGAAATGGCTTAGGCAGCAATGGTAATGGAGACGCGAGGAAGACTTCGATAGAGGTGGCAGTGGACGCGTGAGGATTTGAGGGATGGGGACTGCGTGCCACAGCATGAGGGTTTTAGGAAAGGCGTGGGTAGAAAAGAGGTGATTGTATGCAGGAAATGAGGGATGGACTTAATCGGATAGCACACAGGTGGAGAAGATGACTGCGTGGAGGGGAGATGAGGTTTCCGGATAAGGATTTTTGAAGGCTAGGAAAACTGTAATTTCCTTGCAGGTGGGATGCTGGGCGGCGAGAAGAGGATGCGGGTGCTGGAGAGGGATCGAAAGATGATGAGGAAATCTACATGGGAGAGAAGAAATGCGTGGATGGGCAAGCGAGGTATGATAACTGCGATGGAGTTGGACAACACTACGTGAGGGGTAAATGAGAGTGAAGGCAACGCTGGGGTGTGACGGCTGCGCAGGGAGATTGAGACTGAAGCATGAAATGGATGGAGAGTCTGTTGCATGCCCAGGGCAGCGTAACCCTTAAAAAAAATTCGAAATTTACCTGAAACCCCAGGCAACAGTAGACAAATGACAAAATTCTCCAGAAAACTTAATAAAAATTTTAAATTTTGTGAACCCTTATAAAAATTTTCTGGATTTTCAAACCCTTGAACAACAAAAACGTACACCTGCAAAAAATTGGTTTTGAAGCAAATATTCCTGCTAGCGCTGATCTTGAGGCCAGATCTTACCCTCCAGGGCCTAGATCTGGCTGCAGACAAAATGTTTTCTTCCGATCTGCAACCTGCGATAACACAAAAAACGAACACCTAGAAATAAAATGTGCAAGAGACAAAACTAAAAACCCTAAAATCAGTGAAATACTTACAGTATTCACAGTTTAAACTTTAAAGGCTTTAAATAGCCAGATTTGTCTGTATGCCACAGGTATATTTTTAGAATTTTAAATTTAAGATGAGATGCTTAAGAAAACCCTTCATGCATCCACAACAGAAATTCTAATGATAAGCCCGGGATGAAAACTGGTTGGGCTCTTCAGAAAGTGCTTCTCGGGAGTTGGCTGGTTCAGCGGAGAACTTCCCCAAACGCCCGTTGATCTTCGAAATCTAGATTTTCCTGCATAGCTTACTTCAACCATTAACAAAGAAGGACAAAATAATACTAAAACCCAAATGTAATGGAGATACCTGCCATCATATTCAGAAATTCAACTACCATTCAAACCCTAGCGACTAAACAAGATACTTGTGTTTAAAATCACTCTTCATAAAGCTATCATTAATGGCTAAAATTAAAATCATGCACATAAATAAAACATCTTACAACATTTTCAGAACAGTAACACCAGCAAGATTTCAACCCCAAAGTCTTTCTTTATTTCACAAAAAATGACTAAGAGAGAGCTTTCTTTATCACAAGACTTACAGATCAAATGATCTCAAATGACCCCTGACACCCTATTTAAAGGAAAAATTTCCAACGGCTAGTTTGAGTGATCCATGTCAAAGTGATCTCGACTGTTGATGAGGATCAAAATCTCTTTTAATCTCTCCGTTGAAATTTTAAATGCATTTTAATATATTAAAAATTAAATTTTTGCATTTATTTCCTCAAAAATTTGACTTATTATTATTTTATTTTATTTTTAAAATTTTTATTTTATTTTATTTTTTAATTATTTTTTAATTTTTTAATTTTTTATATTTTTTATTGGACCCTCGAACTTAGCCTTTGGGAATTTTACCTAGGACCTAGGACCTATGAGGGGATTAATTATTTTCTAACCCTCAAGAGACTTTACATCATGACCTTTACAATTTTACATCTCAAGGGGGAAAACCCATTTGACATAGACCCTCATAGACTACCCAGTTCTGTGACACAAACATAATCTAGCAGATCAAGCAATTTGCAATAACCTAACCAAATAGTTAGAATTATCTCCAAATTACTTTTACATAAACTCGACCCAACACACTAGGATTCCCCTAAGATTCTAATGACAAGATCCATTCCAGCTTTGGGGTTAGGCTGAAGGAAAACTCTGCCGACCATGGGTCAGTGAGACAAAAAACCTTCTGGAACATAGATCATCACTAGAAAATTAGGTTTGCCTAGGCAAATACATACATGACACAAATCTTGCTAAGATTATTTACAATTTATGCATGCAGACTGGGGTTACAACATAACACAATCAGGCTGATGATGGGTGTCAAATGGCACATACACGACGATCAAGCACTACCCTTTTGCGAAAAAAAGGGAGTGTACTGCTATGGGTAGTTGACACGTAGTGGTCAACATCTGGCTCTACTTGGGGACACATTGCTGCACTGTAGGAATGTGAGCATCCAGAATCTGCATCCACGCAACACATAATAAAACATAAGTAGCGTCCATCCAAAAATCATCATATAACATTAAGCACAGGAAAGATATAAGCTCTTCATTTAGTAACTATCTAGTAACATGAAAGGTAAATCTAATCCTAAAACAGAAATGAAAATGCTGAAAAAACAAGGAGTAGGGTTAGAAATATAGAGGATGCCGCATGGCATCAGATGTGTTCGATATAGTGTATACTGAGCATTTGCCTGCTTTCAGGCAAATTTGTTGGCTGCTTCTCGGATGTGCCATGTCCAATTCTGCATATGGTAGGACTTTTTCCTATTCAAAAATCAAGTTGCTCACGGCCATCTGATGTATCAAATTGCCTTCTCATTCTCTTTCTTTTGCGTTTTTTCTTTGTGGCATGCTATATCACTGATGACGTGGAACTTTCTGCTTCAAAGCTCTCAGATGAAGTATGTAAGATATGCATGAAATGTCTTTCTTCATTTCACATCTGATCATTATCGTTTTTAATTTTATCTGGATCACCTTCAATTAACCACTTTTCAATCGAACCAATGCTCATAATAATATGGAGCTGGTTGCAGCAGATAAGGAGGCTTCTGATCTGTAGACGTTTCTTGGTTTCTTTCATCCTCTGACCGTTGTTGAAATTTCTGTACCTGTATTGTAATGGCATCCATCTGGCTAGAGTGTTCAAGCTTCATAGCATTGATTTCCCTGGCATGGTCTTCTTCCATATCTTTTATTACTTTATCATTCTTTTCCTTTATGGTCATCAAGCAATGCTGCATAGAGTTTATCTCTTTCTTATGACTTGCTTGCATGGTAGCCAACTGATTATTATGATCGAATGTCATGATAGTCATTTCTTCATCCATAGTTAATAACTTGTTTTTCATAGAATTAATTTCCCTATCATGATTAGCTTTCATGGTCTCAATTTCCTTACCATGCTGACTTTTCATGTTAGTTACGTGATCAAAGTGTTTAATTTTCATGATTTCCATCTCCTTATCAGTTTTTTCCAGGTGGGTGCATAAAGTTCTCATATCATTAGCGTAATCAGTTACAAATTTTTCTTGATTGATCTCCATATTTTTTACCAGCCGCATTAGTTCTTCTATAATTTGCTTCTGATTTTCCCTTTCATTGTGGACACTGATTTTACAATTTGTCCTTGCTTTTCCACTATCATGGATTTGATCTGCAATGGTACAGGTGGATGGCACATTCTGATATGAAGAATTGTCTTGAAATCTTTCATCGACAGCTGGACCCTTCATAAGATTACTTTCATTATGTTGCACAATTTTAGGGGCACAAGGCGAGCTATCTTGATAACCATATCTATCTTTAAAAGCATTGACAATGTCTTGTAAAGAAGTGAAAGAATCTTCAGGACAATTATTAAACCAATTCAAAGCATCACCCTCTAAAGAAAGGACAAATAGATGCATTTTGACATCTTCATGATCATACTGAGGAGATCTACAATATATGATCATTATACGAGTAAACTTGCATAAATTCTTTCTAACAACAACTGAATCACCACTCGAGAACAAAGGTAATTTAGAAATGGCCACTTCCGGAATATCATGGAGAAAATAAGTAAAATGACATGGGGTAAACGAATAATCAATGATGAATAATGAGGAACCAAATGGATGATAGAAAGAGATCTCTGCTCAAGAAAATCAAGAGATGAAAGAAGTGGAGTCACCACTTGAACATGAATCTAACTCTAGGATCCAAAAAGCAACAAACAAGCAGATATGAGGGAGGCTTCTTGTTTGGGAAAAATAAATGAAAAGAAATGGAGTCGTCACCCAAACAAGAAACAAACTGAAGAGTAGGTGTTGAAGGTACGATGATATGACGAAAGATAAGGGGATGAAAAGATCAAGCGACACCAAAGAATGTTGGCCGTTTGACAAGCTAATGAATGGCGGAAAATATGAGATGATGCCAAAACTTGCTGGCTCAAATGAGAGATGAGAAAGAATGAAGATGAAATGTTGTTGAAACGCCAAGGACAAAAAAACTCTATCCCCGGCAACGTCGCCAAAAAATGTTGTCGCGCAGATTGTCTAGGCAGCGCGACAATGCTCAGACAGAGGGTTGTCACCTTGATCCCTGATTTCTCCGTTTAAGCTGTCTCCCTGAAGCAGGCTAAGGGGGGTAGACCCTATGGGAAAAAGGAAGACCAACTGGGAACCAGTTAGGTTGGGAGACATAGCAGGGGGGAACAAGCACTTGATCAATTTTAGAATTTGATTAGATCTTTAAATGCTTAAGACCAGTGTCTTATGGAGTTAATGAAAACCAAGTAATTAATTAGCTGCTTCTTTATGACGTAATTTAATGATTGCTTGAAAATATTTACAAAATATGTAACGAGAATTATATAATCCAAGCAATGATCAATTTCACCAGATGCAAAATATTCAATAGATGCGAATGTTCTTAGCAAATAAATTTCAAAATATCAAATACTTCAAGAAACCACGAAATTTTGAATGCTAACCAGCTCACAAAATGATTCACCACTTTTCAAAAGCTAATCTTTAAATAAACATTTAAGCGCATTTAACTATAGAGAAGTGGGACATAGATACCACAAAAGACACCAAAATGAATTTTCAATTTTTAGCTAATTTTTTCAATAAAATTAATTTTTTTATTTATTTTATTTATAAAATTTTAAGCTTAAAATCAAAATAAACCAAAACTAAAATCTAAATAAAATAAAAATCTAATCTAAACCTAAACTAAATATAACTAAAAGTGAAACTAACACCTAATCTATATTCAAGAATGAAAATTTATAAAATTTCAAATCCTAACTAAATAAAAGTCTAAATCTAAATCAAATAAAAATCTAACGCATGAACATATATCACTTGACCCTAGCCACAAACATTAAAGAAAGAAAAAAAGAGAAATCGTATTTGTGTGTGTGTGTTTGACAGCGGCAAAGAAGAGCGTGAGGAGATGGGACATAGGTAAATTATTTTGCAGGTATTGGCAGCTAGGGAACGAGCAAAGAGCAGAGAAAACCGTGGGATAGTTAGCGTGAAGGGATGGTGTGAGGCAGGCGAAGGGGAAGATGGCGGTGATGTTTGCAGGTGCGTGGAGTGATTGCGCGCGGGAGAAATGGAGGAAGGCATGCGTTTTGTAGTCTTTGCGCGAGGGGACGAGGAGAAAGTTGCGTGAGGGTTTTGAGGGACGTGGGCAGCGTTTGTTTTGCAAGTTAGTTCGACGGCAGAGAGCGGAACGGAGGGGATAGCTCCGTGGAGAAATGGATGAGGCAGTAATGGTAATGGAGATGCGAGGAAGACTACGATAGAGGTGGCAGCGGACGCATGAGGATTCAAGGGATGGGGACTGCGTGAGGGTTTTAGGCAAGTCGTGGGTAGAAAAAAGGTGATTGTATGCAGGAAATGAGGGATGGACTTAATCGAACAACACACAGGTGGAGAAGATGATTGCATGGAGGGGAGCTGAGGTTTTCAGATGAGGAAGAGAGGGAAGACTTGGCAGCGTAGAGGATTTTTGAAGGCAAGGAAAACTGTAATTTCCTTGTAGGTGGATGCTGGGCGGCAAGCAGAGGCTGCAGGTGTTGGAGAGGGATCGAAAGATGATGAGGAAATCTATGTGGGAGAGAAGAAATGCGTGGATGGGCAAGCGAGGAATGACAACTGCGATGGAGTTGGACAACACTGCATGAGGGGTAAATGAGAGTGAAGGCAGCGCTGGGGTGTGACGGCTACGCAGGGAGATTGAGACTGAAGCATGAAATGGATGGAGAGTCTATTGCATGCCTAGGGCAGCGTAACCCTTAAAAAAAAATCGAAATTTACCTGAAACCCTAGGCAACAGCAGACAAATGACAAAATTCTCCAGAAAACTTAATAAAAATTTTAAATTTTGTGAACCCTTATAAAAATTTTCTGGATTTTCAAACCCTTGAACAACAAAAACGTACACCTGCAAAAAATTGGTTCTGAAGCACATATTCCTGCTAGCACTAATCCTGAGGCCAGATCTTACCCTCCAGGGCCTAGATCTGGCTTCAGACAAAATGCTTTCTTTCGATTTGCAACCTACAATAACATAAAAACCAACACTCAGAAATAAAATGTGCAAGAAACAAAACTAAAAACCCTGAAATCAACTAAATAATTATAGTATTCACAGTTTAAAGGCTCTAAATAGCCAGATTTATCAGTATGCCACAGATATATTTTTAGAATTTTAAATTTAAGATGAGATGCTTCAGAAAACCCTTCATGCATCCGCAACAGAAATTCTAATGATAAGCCTGGGATCAAAACTAGCTGGGCTCTTCAGAAAGTGATTTTCGGGAGTTGGTTGGTTCAGCCGAGAACTTCCCCAACGCCCGTTGATCTTTGAAATCTAGATTTTCCTACACAGCTTCCATTAACAAGGAAGGAGAAAACGATACTAAAATCCAAATGTAATGGAGATACCTGCCATCATATTCAGAAATTCAACTACCATTCAAACCCTAGCGACTAAACAAGATACCTGTGTTTAAAATCACTCTTCATAAAGCTATCATTAATGGCTATAATTAAAATCATACACAGAAATAAAACATCTTACAACATTTCTAGAAGAGTAACACCATCAAGATTTCAACTCCAAAGTCTTTCTTTATTGCACAAAAAAATAACTACAAGAGAGCTTTCTTTAGCACAAGACTCACAGGTTGAATGATCTCAAATGACCCTTGACACCTTATTTAAAGGAAAAATTCCCAACGACTAGTTCGAGTGATCCATGTCAAAGTGATCGCGACCATCGATGAGGATCAAAATCTTTTTTAATCTCATCCGTCGAAATTTTAAATGCATATTAATATATTAAAAATTAAATTTTTAGTTTATTTTATTTTTTATTTTTTAATTTTTTAATTTTTTTATGTTTTTTATTGGACCCTCGAACTTGGACTTTGGGAATTTTACCTAGGACCTAGGACCTATGAGGGGATTGATTATTTTCTAACCCTCAAGACACTTTACATCATGACCTTTACAATTTTACATCTCAAGGGGGTAAACCCATTTGACATAGACCCTCATAGACTACCTAGTTCTGCGACAAAAACATAATCTAGTAGATCAAGCAAGTTGCAATAACCTAACCAAATAGTTAGAATTATCTCCAAATTACTTTTACATAAACTCGACCCATCACACTAGGATTCCCCTAAGATTCTAATGACAATATCCATTCCGACTTTGGGGTTAGGCTGAAGGAAAACTCTACCGACCATGGGTCGGTGAGACAAAAACCTTCTGGAACGTAGATCATCACTAGAAAATTAGGTTTACTAGGCAAATACATACATGACATAGATCTTGCTAAGATTATTTACAATTTATGCATGCAGAGTGGGTTTACAACATAACACGATCAAGCTGATGATGGGAGTCGAATGGCACGGACACGACAAGCAAGCGCTACCCTTTTGCGAGAAAAGGGAGTGTACTGTTGTGGGTAGTTGACACGTAGTGGTCAACAGACACCATTTTCCAGACTTGTATATATTACATATATGCTCAGGAAGAGCTCTTTACATATGTCTTTGACTCTTTGACTTTCCTAGACCTATGGAATAAGCAAGAAACTCATTCTTATAATTTTACAAAAATAATATTTCTTTTTCTTGACAAGTACAAAGATCAAAATTACATTTGTAAAGACTGAACCTAGTTACACTTTCTTCAACAATTGTTGCTACTTGTGGAGCTATAATACTACTTGTTTACTTTTCTTATTATGAAAAAGGCTATGCAAGGGTGACCAGAATGACTTCTTGTGGATGATATTGCATTTATGGATTTTCATGGCTAGGGTTTATTTTATAACCCTAATAACTTGGCTAATTATTTTCTAGCAGATTACTACACATACCTACTAAATAAAAAACACATGTGAGATTTTAATGTGTAAAATCTAGTTAACAGTGAAAACAAACATTAATCACACCAATGTCATATCATCCACCTAATCCTAAAGCTTATTTAAATAAGTAGTTAATTAGTTTTTCTAGATAAATAAGGTTATTCTAGAATGTATTAGTTCTAAAATAATAAAGTGAATTCTAGAAGTGTTGTATTTGCTAGGTGATATATATGCATTGTCATAGCATTGTCATATTGATTATCCTTGAGTTGTTGATCAAGGACACATGGCATATTGAGACAAGGCTAGAGAGGTTATATATATGCTATGCCTCTCACCCCTTATGTAAGTTTTATTCTTTGATCAATAAAATTACATGTCTAAGGACATGTTACCACAAACTCTAGTAGGCCTTGGAGAGAGAAACCCTACAAGAAAAGAGCTAGACAAAGTGCTAACAATGAGGTAGAGGCCTAATGTCACCTCAGCCAAAACCCCCGCTCTTTACGGACTTTCATCGATGGGAGGAGTCCTAGTAGAAGGGAGATCACTTAAAATAGATATGCTAGGTATAAGGCATAAAGTGATCAAGCTAGAGCTCATTCAAGAGAGAGGCTCAACAATGGTTCAAGGCTTCAAGGAAGCAAAACACTCTCAAAGAAATGCCTTAGAAAAAAGGTACAAGACCTAGGGTTTCGAGTTTTTTTTTATGTTGATAGGTATTCAGAAGGTCAAGGCTTGAGGGAAAGGGTTTCTTACAATTATTCAACGAAGTCAAGGGTTATGAAACCCTCAAGAGAGTCCTCAAGTTGAGGGGAAACAGACTAGGGTTTCCCTGTTGGAGCAACACATAGGGCAAGAAATTTTATGAATGAATTTTGAGTGGATGCACACCAAATTGATAGGTTAGGT
Source organism: Pinus tabuliformis (assembly GCA_031772625.1). Lineage (NCBI taxonomy): Eukaryota > Viridiplantae > Streptophyta > Pinopsida > Pinales > Pinaceae > Pinus > Pinus tabuliformis. The sequence continues at coordinate 1,375,277,525 of CM062805.1, read as the reverse complement.
AGCCTAGACCTGTCTCTTGATGTTAGGCCCTCAAATCACCAAAAAACGTCCTCCCTAAAATTTTTTTGCAAGCCCTAGATTTTCGCCCTAGCCCTATAAGGACTGAATTTAAGGAGAGAAATTTATGGAGAAAAGTTTGAGATGGTCACCAAAGACATGGACTAGAGCCTTGCCTTTTAGGCATATGGAGTTAAGGATGTGATAGATAAGCCAAATTTGTTGCTAAGGAGGCTAAAATTTGATGCCCTAGGTATCGAAATTTAACATTTACCCACTCAATGATAAATGAATTTTGATGGAGAGTTATTAAAATTCCTCCACTAGGAACACTCACTACATGTTATACAATGAGTAACATATGCAATTTTCAACTAGATAGCCATTAAAATTTATTTTCAACAAATTAGGGCATAATCAAGCATAATCTAGAAGCAACAATTCCATATATTAGACAAATTCAAAATGATAATCTCCAACAATAGACACTTGCAAGATATCATGTAGTATATCCATCTATTCGCCAAAGAATTAGCTCTAATGACTATCCAAAATAGCTACCAAACATCAAAATGCATTCCAAGAATGTCAATAGCCAAGAAGGAACAAGTGTGAATTCTCTTGTGAGGTCTGAGTTCTCCAATCGATGATGATGAGAAAATGAAATGATCTCTCTCCAATTTATACATGTTGAATGATCTCTAATTTTAGCCTAAAGCCCCTCAAGTCATAAAATAATGGACTAATACTAGGTGAGCTTACAAGCCAACCTCATAGCCAATGTGAAACATAACAGTTAACCCACAGAAAAGGCCAGAATGCTGACATCATGTATGCGTAGTCCCTTTAAGGCATCTATTAGGATCCTCCATTGCCAAGTCAAGTGTAGAGGGCTCCAAAAATCCGAATCTATGGGTTGGCCCTTAAATCTCCATGCAAATCATCGTGTGGACCCTAGTTTTGTGTATGGGGCACAAAATGGGTCTCATGGGTATCCTAGTGATAGAGTAGGCTGGCTTTGCTTCAATGTTGAGGGCTTAGAGAATAGTGCTATTTCTCCCATGTCTCAAGGGTGAGACAAACCTCATCTAGGCCTCAAATCAGTTGTCAAACCGTTTATACACTGCTAAGTCAGCTAGGGGCATGCTAGTCCAAGTGCATCATCTCATGAATAATATGGGGCAAAGCGTCAACTTCTTGGGTGTTGTAGGTGCCCATGGAATGGAATGATGCTTTGCAATTAACATGAGTCCCATGGCTCTCAACACTTCACCGGTGTCATAATGCTCCTCTAGTTGACGTGGGCCCCAGTTAAGTTTCCCAGCCCATGATGGAAACCACCTGCCAATCACATGCAATGTCCAGTATTGCATCCTCACCATTAGGTACAATTAATCATTAGTGCATCTAAGTGAACCAAGCTTGTTAATCATGGGCAAATCAACACTTCATATAGGGCTTCTCTTCTAAATTTGGGGTTTTGATCACGTAATAGTGTTACCTCCCTAGGTAGGAGTAGCTAATAGACAATCCTATTAGGTGTTTCCATCCAGGAAAGGGAAAGACATGTCCATGTTACATCCTTCAATCAATAGGTGGCATATGAATAATGATGGAATGGATGGGGATAAGGGGGGTCTCAAAGCCAAATGCCATGGGTACAAGGATAACAATAATGAGGAAGTCCACATATTGGGTATATAGATGTGAGAAGGGAGTAATCATGGATGCATGAGTTACCCCAACCTTTCTTTTTCCACCCCTCTAATTGCCTTTTGCTTTTTCTTGATTGTTCTTTGTTATTGCTCGAAGCTCTGGGAAATGAGAGCATGTTGTGAATGATGTATAGCAGTTATATCCCTTTAAAGGTGGGGCAATTCATTACCCACCAGGGGTTGGGACATGCATGGGTTCCTTTAATGATGTCATGGGGCAACTAGTGGCCCTAGGAACCAGGGTGATGGTCATAATGATAAGGAGTAGAGTTCATGCTTGGCTTTCAACCATGTGCTTTTATTAATGTCGAGACCATCTTTTGCATTCTATGATTTTCTTTTTCTTTTGTTTCTTGCTTGTGGCCATGTTATGCTTTTAACTTTCTTTTCGATGCATCAACCTTTGCGGCAACCTTTCCAGGCCTGACCCAGATATGTGGACAAGGGGAGGGGTGTGTGCCAGTGCCTTGTGGACCCAATGGCCATGTGGACCTGGAGAAGGGAAATGGTGAATAGGGCTCATAATGTGTGGAGGGAAGTTATAAACGTGGAATGGGAAAATGGGACCATGCTACCAAAATTTGTGGTTCCCCAAGTAGTGCCCTTCCTAAAGCCATTGGCCAATCAGGAAGATCCCACAAGAACAGGGTTGAATATTAACCCCCCAATTGGAAACGTAACTAGGTTTGGTCTTCATATTTATCTTTGTACTTGTATCGATTTGTATTTTATGTAAAAGATGAAAAAGAAATTTGTATTATTATTTCTTTAGTCAAGCATGTTCTTCATGCTTCTAGGTTTGTTGAAATCAAAGAATTGAATTTGAGTCAAGACTCTTTGTAAGAAAAAGATTTTTTGTTGAAATGAGTCATATAGTCCTCTAGAAGATCAAGTCGGCCCGCTGAACAGACATGATCCTTCTTAGTGATGAACAACTGGATATCGGCACATGTTCTCATTCATTTTGGAAAGAAAAATTTGTGGATCTTCTGTGATAGTCTTTGTGGTAGAACAAGCGAGTTTTTGGTGGTATAAGATGTGAGTTTCCCAAAGCGAAAGACTTGAAGAGAATGCGAGTTTTTTGACATTAGAAGTCCTGAAAGGATGTGAATTATTAAGGAGATATGCGAGCTACTAGCACTGTTTTCTGTAATGACATGCTAGTTGATGAAGGACTGTAATGCGAGCTGATAAAGAACCTTAATAATTGTGATCTGCAAGATTGAAGGACTACAAGGTCTGTAAAATACGAGCTACAATAAGGACGAAGACAAGGCATCTTGTGACAGATTGACTATCTTATTGAAGATGAATCATTATAGAGGATGGAGGGCTGACTTGGGGATCATATGGGGGTCGTTGTTTTGGTCTTGGTCTTGATATCTCATTTGTTCCGATTCTATAAAAAGTGGATTGTTTGGGTTTTCCCCAGTTGTGGGGTGTTGCCCTGGTGTGGAGCCTATATCTTGTGTTCTTTATGTTTTGTGATCTTCATGTTTTTGATAAGTGCTTGATGAAGAAGTAAAATAAAATAATAAAATGCCAACTAATATCACAAGTAATTATCATGCAAGGAAAATCAATATTTATCTACAAACTCTTTGATTTTTCAACATGGTATCAGAGCTAAGGTCAGTAGAAGAAGCAATTTGAAGGTCACTCTTGTTGGCATGGTTGAAGATACATCTACAATAGTTCCTCCATCAATGGCAAGAAGAAGAAATGTAGTAGCCGAGCTATGGTAGCAAGAAAAGGATCACTCTTGTTGGCATATTCGTTCTTATGTAGCTTCTGAGACACACATGAATTCCCTAATGCGAGTTCCCTGTTACAATTGATGCAACTTTTCTATGGAATATAATTTATGATGATACAAATCTGTTGAGGTTAAGATATATATACTCTAAGAGCAATTTGAACCTTCCTATAGATAATGCAAGTTCTTTGTACAAGTTTTGTGACTTACACTTCTGAGTTAGAGCGAGATATCTCCTCTTACAATAATGCAAGACTCTTTCAGTAAATCACCCGGAGTCTCTCCTTGAAGTGTCAACGATCCGAGTTCTATACCCAGTGATCCAAGTCTTTATCTGACAGAGATTTGATTAATGTGAGATGAACTGTAATGAAAGATTCGAAGGCTACTTCAACAATAACATGGCAATAGTAGTGTGAGTTTTCAACATTGTAAAATTTGTAGCAATCTTGATTGTTAATGACAGTGAAGAATAAGCTATGACAACTATGAAAATTCTCCTCCTTGCCATAACTGCAATGCAAGATGACAAGAATATTTAGCATCCGAACGATGCTCCTGTGGAAGGCATCTGAGCTCTACCTCTTATCTCCTGTGTAAGACATATTCTATACAAGTTTTGTTCTTGTAGAAGATCATCCAAAGTATTGGTTCTGCTCTTGATATCCTAGTTTTGTTATTGCTACAATGGAAGATATGATATCCGAGTTTTGCTTCTGAAAATATGAAACTAGAGAAATCACTCTAATTCACTAACCTATTGATTTCTCAACATGTAGTCCATGTAAAGATTGATTTTGAATGTCAAGATAGGCTGCTAAGAAAGTTGTAATATTCCTAATTGGAATTTAACAGCTAATACCAAGCAATGGACTAGGAACAATAAATAAAGTGGAACTCATACACAATAATTAAAATACCACAATGTCTAGCAACACAATCTGAGCCATTTTATTTAATTTTATGATAAAAGATTACATAAAATGAGTTGAAGGTTTGGAATTTGGGTTTGCTATGCAAGCTATGCAAACCCCATGTAGTACAACTTTGATCTAGAGGAAATACTGGCCCAAACTAGTGTTGCGCACTACCTAGAAAATTACTGCTATTTCTATTGGAATGGAATTGAAGATTTTTCCTTTAAGAATGCTCGGATCACCCTGAAATTGCAGCCACAGACTCCCCTCCAAAACCCCAGAAATACGTAGAAAGGGTTTGGCCCAACTCCAAGCCAAAGTTGAGCCCACCAAGTGATGCAGATTCCCAAACTAACTAGCAATTCTCTGTGCTATAAGAATGAGGATTTCAGGACCGAATATTGCCCGAAAATTTCTATAAAATTAGCTGGAGACTACTCTCAATAAACCCAAAAAGGGTTTGGGCTGAATCCAACGTGCCATGGTGACCCCAAAAAATGTGTATGGTTCTAACTAGTTGAAAAAACGCCCTGTAGAAAGAATTGTGTTGTAGAAGGCCAAGCAGTTACTGGAAAAATCTCCTCCAACCTCAGCAAATCACTCCAAGCCTTTTTATTTCTCCTTAGCCCGAACTTCCCAAATCTCCTTGTCAAAATGTTTGCGCAGTAGTTGTCCGGAAACCCCTGAAATAGATAAATTCGGCCCTCCAAAATGCAACACTCTTGGCCCTGCAAATCTCCAAGGAAAAGCTCACCCTCCCCATGGATAAATCTCTGCAAATTTTCCAGCCAAAACTCCATTGTTTGCTAGCTTCTCTTAGCCCCTTCAAATTTTCTTCTGCACCCTAAGAGAAGCACGATCCAGGTAGAAATGGTCTTCAATGTAGCTCGTAGAGAAGCCCTAAGATGGACTCCTTGCTCCCCTAGGGTGACACTCGAAGCCCACTGAAGGTAGAGGTGGAATTCCCGCTCAAAAATTCCTTGTGCTGAACAACACGGTTGTCCTGGCTAAGTAGCTCAAGAGAAGTAATGTTGAAATTGTAAAATGACCAAAGATAATCCACAAAATGAGTCCATCCTCCTTTTATAATTTCTCCTCATGCCTCTAGACTCATTTTTTAATATTATTTTATTGGTGGGGGCCATTTTCCATTGAGTCATTTTTGCTACCATTTAATAAAATAATAATTTGTCACTATTCTCCAAAAAAATAATACTAGCCACCTTTCTCTAATAAAATTTGCCCCTTTTTAATTAATATTACAAAAATTGGGCAAAACTCCTTAGTGACTTTCATGCTCACAAAATTGGGGATATTACAGTTCTCCCAGCCAAAAATTACTTGTCCTCAAGCAATGTTCGAACAAGTGCTCTCTCTCTCTGCTGACCAAAATGTTACTGCAAACAATATCGAGGTCCCAAATGTGCCACTAAATCACCGTGAATCCTTGAACCATCTTGTCATAAATGAATCCCTAATACCAGGGTCCCATGCTAATCTCAAAAAGATGCCACCATGCCGATGTTGCGCACTCTGGTTACAACTTACTGCCCATCATGCGTATACCATATCCTCCTCTTGTGGAACCCAGTGGTGAAATACTAACAAATGCCAAATACATCCCGCCCAGGCATCTCCATGATGCCAAATGTTGATTTATGTAGCATCAGATGTGCTCTTGCCTTGAGATTTTACAGAGAGGATAAGACACATGCATTCTCCAATACCCGGAAATCGTTTGGGAAAATTCCACCTAGAGATGATTTAATTAAAATAATTAACTTTTTTAAATGGTTCCCTAACTCTAAACTTAGGACAGCTAGTTAATTAAAAGGTATTAATTAAATAAGGTATGGATCTTCTAGAAGAAGATGAGGACCAACTCCCAGTTAATCTTAGCCCTTGATTATGTTTTAATCTTGGCAGTTGTTGCTCCAACGAGAGATTATAAGGAGTTCAATGTGCACTTGGAGAATACACTTGTGCAGTTCGATCTTGATGGGAGGTCGATTTCCTGAGTAGCAGCTGTGAGTTGTCGGAAGTGACTTAGCAAAGTCGAAGTAGTGAGAGAGGGGCAGGGATAGTAGACTGGAGGAGAGTTTTCCAGATCCAGGGAGTGCAAGGCAGAGAAGACAGAGAGAGGTTCAGAGAGGTAGCGTAGTGCCAGGTAGAGGCATCGCAGAGCTTCAGAGGGAGTCTAAGGTTCAGTTGGGAAGTTGAATTCCAGAGCCAGAAGTCGGGGTGTGAGTTTGGAGGGCCAAAGGAGTGAAGTTCTAGACAGTAGAAGATCAGAGGAAGAGTTGACACAGACCCCAGAGAGGTTGACACAGAGGTTGCACAGAGCCAGCATGCGGCCAGCCATCCAGAGCCCCTGATCAGATTCAGATTGCTCGACAGTGTTAGATTTTTCCTCACTATCTCCTTGTCAGTATTTCTCTGTATCAGATTGCCAGTTTGGGCATCTAATGATTTGTACTCAGAAACCACTACATAATAATAAAACCCTCAGCTGCTACACTGGTTTTCCCGAGTTGGGTTTTTCCGGGGACATTGTCCAAAAACCATTGTATTGATGTGTGTGTTTATTTCTCTCTAGTGCAATATTTATTTTGTGTAGGCTGCAGTGTATGTATTTCGATATTTGTTGAAGAAAACTTTAAGTAATTTGTTCAATTAATTAACAAATAGGAGAAATATCATCAGTTTGTTGTAGTAGGAATCGGGTAATCGATTTTTCACACCAAAGGCTACCCATCCAAAGCTAACCCCGAACCTATGCAACAATAGGGAAAGCTTGCCTCACCATACGATGAAGGCCTCTGCGAACCCCCATGTGTGAACCCAAGAGTGAGCTAGCTCACTCTCTGCCATGACTCCACTCATCATGAGACACAGTGATCTATCAACCAAATGAATCCCCGGGTCCCATAGCCAGACCTGCTGCGACATATCTTTGACGGCTATTCGAATCCATCCATGCCTCGTCTCTAGTCCCTGCATGCAATCAATATATATGCTCCATATATCATGAACTAATTTGATGCATGCTAAACTGCCATGTGTCTGCCACTGCGTAGTACTAATTACTACTGGAAACCGCATGTGCCAAATAGCTACCCCCTGAATGCAGCCAATAGATGGGTTTTAGATATTTACAATCGACTCAATGTATGTGGATCCACCCTGCTCCTACCAACCATCACCATTAAGTCTGCCATCCACCCTCTCGATAATGTGCCAATACAATCTCTAGAGCCCGGACACCCATTGGAGAACTGCCTCAATCGTACACAGTATCCTCTGCTCATGCAAGATCCCGACATGCCTTGTGGAAAGAGTGGTACATGTCTTCCCCGTGGCCAGCTCCCCAAGTGTAGGCTCAGTGATGAACAATATGCCACCCCTGCAACAATGGTTAGCCCAAAGGATGGTTGCACATCCTTTTGTCTAGCCATTGTGTGGTCTCTATGTTGCCCCTCATCAATGGCTAGCCCAAAGGATGGTTGCACATCCTCCTCCATCATGGACTCAACACAAGCCTCTGACTGCTCCTCCATAAACAACCCAACATGCAAGACATGCTCACCAGTCAGCGGTAGGTAGTTGTCGTCCGGCAACTCTATCATAGATCTGGATGCCTCTCTACCTATTGGCTTTGTTACCTTAGTCGACAATCAACAAACCCTTGCAGCCACCATCTAGCTCATTGTGCCATTTCTCCACCACTTGAGCCATCCATGTGGTCCCTCGCCCATCTGCCATGATCGTATGTTTGAAGGTGGGCCTCTCGAACCTAAAGGTATACCTTATCATTTGGTAATTGAGTATAGTAGTTTTCTTATCATGGACACTTTTTGGCATGGATTAATGGGGGATTCGGCAGAAAGAATGGGCTAGATCTGTGCTCCCATCCTGTAGACCCCTTTTGGATATTAACCTTGAATTTTAGTCCCGTGGGATCTGTTTTACTGACCATTTGGCTTTAGGGATGGTATTTCATGGGAAACCCTGATTTTGGTTGCATGGTCCCGCTCCCTTATCCACTTATATTACGCCCTCTCCACTCATTATTACCCCATTCATCATTTCTCGCACCTGGGTCCACATTCCTCCACTGGGTCCACACTAGGTTAGCTCACCCCTTCCCTTTGCCCACCTTGGGTCAGGCCTGGAATGATACCTCAGAGCTTGATGGAGCTAAAAATAAAGATAAAAGCATATTTGGTCACATTCAACAGGAAAATGTACCACAAAATGCAAAAGATGGTCGGGACAAACACATTTAGCACATGAGCAAAAGCCAATACATGAGCTCTACCCTATCATCATGGCCATCACCTTGGTTCCTACAGGTTCTATGAACCTCCCTCATCACATAAGACCCATGATTGTCCCAACCCTTAGTGGGCAATAAACTGCCCTACCATTAAAGGGGGTATTCATTGTTATGTCTTATGCATCATGCTCTTACCCCTTGAGCCCCGAGCAGTGAATTAAAGAAAATCATAAAAAGGCAAAAGGCATATAAAGAAGGGTGGAAAAATCAAGGTCAGGGCACCTCATGTACCACGATTGCTCCCTCCTATACATTATCAACCCAAGTGTGGGCTTCCCTTTTATTAGTTGCCCTTGTACCCCAACATGTAGCCCAGGGTTGCCCCTTCTCATCTCCTACTTCATTTACCTATCTGTCACATGCCACCACCTTTGAAGGATGTGCCTTGCACATAATATCCCCTTTAGAAGTAGAAACCACCTAATAGGATACTTGGCTAACCCCATTTGGAGTTAGGAGATATTGGGACACCTTGAAGCCCATTATGGAAGGGCAGGCCATTATGAAGTCCCCACCTGTGGTCCATGTTTGGTAAGCTCATTTACTTGATTTCTCTAATGACTTATTGTACTTGAAGGCTAAGGGACGCATTGGATCTTATGCAAGATTGCAGATGGTCTGCATCTTGGGTTTGGTCTCCCTATACGAGGTCTTAATCCTCCAGAGGGCTACATTGGCACATGTAGGGTGTGTGTCGAGAGCCATGGGCCTCCACAGCAGTAGACAACACTCCATGGATCCCCAAGGATGATCGTAGATGTTCGAAATACTCCCATTGGACGAGGTTGATGCACTTGGTTCAACTTTGCCCAGTCGGCCCCACAGATGTACCATGCACTTGGCAGCTGACCTAGGACTTGTAGGATGATGTGGCATCCCCTACACCATCATCAGAGCCCTTGCACATGACCTACATGTATCCTTGACTTATTTGGAGACCCATGAGGTTTAATTGTGCCCCCACACCCATTGGGAGCACCATAGGTTTATTGTTTGGAGAACAAGGGGCCAATCCCTTGTCCATCACTTTTGAGGGTCCTACTCTTCATTATGGCACCCATGGACCTCATTAGGCCTCTTAGAGGGCCCTACGACATATATAGATTATTATTTGACCTCTTGAGAGGCTTATTCTTTCATTTGTGAGCTAGTTTGGTGGGCTTGTCACCAAAAGATAGATTATTAGAACATTATATTTTATTTTTGGAGCTTATGTAGGCCAAGGAGGCTAATTCGAGCTCCTCATTAGTGTATAAATACAAGTGAGGTGAGTTCATTTGCTCATCATCACTTTGGATTGGATCCCTTTTCTCTCTTGAGGAATTCACACTTTTTCTTGGAGCATGATGTTGGAATTTCTAAGTTTAACCCGTTAGAATTTCTTCCTGTACTATCTGATTTATTTCTTCCTACTTGTTCTGTTAATTAACAAGTTATTTACCATGTAAACACCGAAAATAAATACAAGTACAATCTCAACACATACAGATCACCAACTGAAGGAAAACAAGCACACAAGTGACAACGCTATTTTTTGACTAATGTCCCTGGAAAAACCTAATGCAGGAAAATCAGTGCAGCTATCAGAGGGTTTTATTATTATGCAGTTTTCAGAATTCAACCTGGGTGCCAGAAATGGATCACCTAACAAAGAATGCCCTCGGCAGTAGTACCTCTCAGTGGGAGATAGATATTCTGGCTAAATCATTGGATAAACGATCCCACAGCAACATTGCAACACTTTTGTTGCTCTGCATCACCCAGATAGGGACTGCGTCATCCTATCCAACTCTCTAGCTCCAATATGCCCCACGAAATCTCCCGGCGTCAGCCTCTCTAGCCTAACATCAGCCTCTCGGGCTCTGCGTCAGCCTCTGGAGCCTCTGTGTCTCCCATGCTGGCCCTCCTTAGGCTCTGCGCAGCTCATGGTTGCCTTTGCGTGGCCTCTGGCTGCCTTTGCGTGGCCTCTAGCTGGCTCTGCATCAACCCTCTCCCGACTTCTATGCTAATGCTCCTGGTACTCTCTCTGCTACTGTATTCACTGCCCCTCAATAGCAACTCAGATCACTCCTTCGATTTCCTCAGCAAGCCTTACCCCAAAAAATCGAATTCTTGATCAACTCGGTCTGTTCTCCAACTGACTCTCAAGCCTCTTCTTATACTTTTCTCGTTGACGATTCAACGGCCAAGATTAAGTTCCTAATCAACAACTAAGATTAGATATGGCTTGATCCATGACTTTTGGACCATTCTAACTTAGTTTTATATTAATTCACATTAATATTTTATTTTCCTTAAGTTTAGACTTAGGGACTCCATTAAAAATATTAATTATTTTAATATCTCCCAAACTGGTTAGGTTCTACCCAAACAATTTCTGGGTCTTGGATATCTCATGTGCTTTAGCCTCTCCATCAATTTTCATTGCTAGAGCACATCCGATGCTACCCCAAATCAGCACTCCCTCTTAGCGAGGACTATGCTCTAGTAATACTCCTCACTGAGTATCACCCTGATCATCCAGCATCGGTCCCTGTGCTGATGCTAGGCTGCTGCCCAACATCCTCTGCACTGTTGCATGATGTACTGCTACCCATGGCCTTGCCACTGCCATTGCTGCATTTGTACGAAAACTCCCTCTGCATCCATGCTGCTGCCGATGGCCCCTGCCACTGCCACTGCTACATCTGCATTGCATCCCCTCTCATCATGCTGCATTGTGCTGCCCATAGCACTGCCACTGCTAATTGTTGCACTGCAACTCAGTTATTGAGAAGTAACCAATCTCCCAACTCTAACATCTCCGTTAGGCTAGAAACACTCCCGATGTTGAAGCTCTTTCTATTACTGACAAGTGCTCCCTCTCTGACCTCTGCGCTGTGCAACAACACCATGCATCTCGCATTGCTGCCTCACGCTGCCCTGGGACTCCTGCATTGTAGCGCTCTTTGTCGCTCCATCCACATCCGTCTCTATCGACATCTGCCAGTCCTACTACACCTCTTCGGGGCTCTCGTAGCAAGGTACAATAGGTTGGGTACCTCGAGGATCTTGCCCCTCATCGCCTATAATCTGTCTGACTACAGCTCGATGTCTCCCCACTTCGTCTCAAGTGGCGCATGAGCACTCATGGCACAGTCATCATCTATCTCCACTTCTTTCTCCGCCCTCGCTGGTGCAGCCTTGGTCTTAGAAGCCTCTCCCTTGCTCTTCTTCCTTGGACACTGGCTCGCATAGTGACCCAGTTCCCCACAATGGAAGCATTTGACCTTGGAGAGGTCGTTCTTCTTTCGTTTCTCCTGCTTTCCCGCAGATACTAGATCCGCATCCTCTTCTTCCTCCTTCTTGATTCTGACCCCCTTGTCGCTGCTTCCCGCCTTGGTTAGCCGTCTGATCTCTTCTTGACGAAGAGCCACCCACAGTTCCTCCCAATCCAAAAGGCTCGACCTGCCTAATATGCTCTAGAAAAATACCTCCCAATCCTCTGAGACTGTGTTCAATGCGGTCCTCACCAACATCTCCTCATCTAGCATGGCCCCTATGGAAGTCAGCTGGTCCCGGATCTCCTTCAATCGACCGATGAAGACATCTATTTGCTCTCCCTTCTGCATCTGGTATGACCGTAGCTGATTTTCAAGTGTCATCTTCCTCTACATGGAAGTATGTTGGTACAATTTCGTCAGGACCTCTCACATCGCATTTGTCGTGTCCTTTTCGGCAATTTGTGGCACTACATGGTCCTTGACCCCATCAAGGATGATGCACTTTGCTCTGGCCATTGCCTCCTTGTACTTCTCATTTTCAATTGGGTCAACTGGGATCGCTATCGTTTTCAAGGCGAAGTGCTTGAGACGATGTTTGTCTAGAATGGACAAGATCCTGACCTTCCAGACTACGAAGTTCGAAGCTCCGTCCAGTCTATCCTGATCTCTTAGCCCATTCATTGCCATTTGAGTGCTCCTCTTTCGACTCTTTCGAGTCTCTCTACTTGCCTCTTGGAAGTTCTCGGTGTGACTCCCTCTGAGCCTCGATTTCCTTCCGCCAATATCGAGATGCCCCTCTCTGATCGTTAGTGCAGCTGCACTACTGATCCAGATTTCTTGGCTAGAAACCCTCGACAATAACTCCCTTCTTCTTGGTCTTGCCCTGTTAGGTATTGTTCTAACCATAGTACCCCACCAGCTTCGCTCCGCAACTTACTCACAACCTCCTGTGCCCCAACAATCTAAAGGTTAGAGCCTCTAGGCTCTGCGCAATGTCGGCACCACAAAAATGCGCACCTCCTGGCCACAGGCATCAATCCTGTTAATCTAGGTTGTCATTGATGTCAATATGGCAGTGTTTGTGATGGCAAATTCTTGTGACATGTGTGGTTGCCCATTGATCATAATGATAATACTGCTCATGGAGGATCCAAGGATTGAATACAAACATAATAGAAACAGTGGAACTGAGGAGGAAAGGTATCAGAAGCCATCAAAATAGAAAGAGAAAGAGTAAAGAGGAGAAGCCATCGTGAAGCCAAAAAGTGAGAGGAAGAGTTCATCGGAAGCCATCAAAGAAGCAGGTTACGGAGTAGAAGAAGCAAGTTTTCGCATATGCCCAAGGGTAAGTGCTGTTGACAGAACAAAGAAAACAATGATATCGGAGGAGCATTGCGGACCCAATGGTTCCATTACAATACGCCGCAATACAACATCGCATCTGCCACATTGCAAGTCCTTTTAAAGCTATTGTCACTTTAAAACCCCGATTGCGATATGCATTGCAGACCCGATCGCTCAAATACAACACATCTCAATACAATATCGCATTCGTTGCGTCGCAAGTATTGAAGCCTTGTTACACTGAAATCCCCGATTGCGATATAAGTTACGGACCCAATGGTCCTATTACAACATGCCCTAAATTAATATCGCATCCGCGGTATCGGAACCTTCGCGTCGCAAGTTATGAAGGCTTGTCACATTAAAACTTTGATTGCGATAATACATGCGGACCCGAACAAGTTATAGTAACGACCCTAATATAGCATTGCATCCACCATATCGCAAGTCTTATAGGGTTGTCACAGTAAAACCTCCGATCGCGATATTATTACGGACCCGCTACACCATTATAACATGATTTAATATCATATTGCATCCGCTTCGTCGATAGTAGGGGCATCGGCTATATCGGAAAATAGAGCATGAGCACGACTTGTAAAACCTCTGATTTTCATGAAGTTGTGATTGCGGGATTAAAGGAATGACTCCGATTCTCATGAAATTGCGATTGCGGGATTAAAGGTGATGATGTGGCATGTGGGACCTCCATGTGGGTATATCAGCTCTTATATGGTTTCCGTGAATAATCAAGTCTATGGATAAAAGACTCCCTGATATATATTTTAATATGCGAACTCATAAGTCAGCCTCTCCTCTCAAAATGAACGTGTCCTTTGGTTATTGGTGAGACTCGTATAAATACAAGTTAAAACGCTTCACTTCAAGCAGGTGAATCGGGCATCTATCACAAAGAAGGACAATTCACAACTCGTGAATGTGAGGTAGTAGAAGAAAGGAACCCAAAGGTCAAGCAAACGAAAGAAGAAGCCGAAGGTCGTGCGAGCAAAGAAGGAAGCCGAAAGGTCTAACGAGAAAGAAGGAAGCTGAAGGTCAAGCGACTTTGTTGAATGGGTTAATCTTTGAAAGGCTTGAACCTATGATGAATTAATAGGAGAAGTACATATTGTAATTTACGAGAACAGTTCTGTGAAAGGAAATAAAGTTTCATCTGTCATCATTTGAAGGGAGCAGTGGACAGCACCAGCCTTGAAGTGTTTGTGAGTTTGTTTCTTGGAAGTAAGATATCGCGACAATAAGAAGCTGTCACTCCCGAAACAGTTACCGCAACAATAAGAACAAAGGGTTGAAAAACAAAGATTTTTTTTTTTTTTTTTTTTGTGCAGACATTGACGCTTAGAACAACTTATCAAAATTATCTTGTTGAAAAGTATCAGCATATCTCGGAGACATTATTGGAGATCATGATGGCTATTTGAAATCATCATGTGGTAACTTTGCAGACTCTGTGTGGGCAATATGAAGAGTTGTGAAGACTCCTTCATATGAAGACAGGTTGTCATTGATGATGTAGCATGGAGACTACAATGAAACTGTAGATTGACAGAATTCAATGAAGAAGATTTTGGGAGCAGAGAATTACTATCAAACATATCTAGACAAAATATAGTAATGGGTTGGAGCCCAAAGGGTTGGTGCCCTGAAGGTTGGAGCCTCGTACAAACAGGGTTGGTGCCTTGATAAGATAGGGTTGCCTTGGGGTTGGTGCCTCAGAATTGGAAGGATTGGTGTCCTTGGAGTTGGTGCTCCTAAACACATGGTTGGTGCCTTGAGAAGATAGGGTTGGTGCCCTAGAGGTTGGAGCCTCACAAAAAGTCCAAGTTGGTGCTTGGCAACAGGTTGGAGCCCTATATATATTGTACCTAATTTGTTGTAGAGATTATATTAATAAAAGCATTTATTCCTATTGTTCATTTTGTGTTCTAAATATAAATGATTTAACTAGTAAAAATAACAATTGAAAAGAAATACTGATTCACCCCCACCCCTCCCAGTATTTCCAACAAATCCTTCCTAACTGAGAAAGATGACCGGACACTGCATAGGTCAGGTCTGCTCCTTTCTGCTACTGCGCTTATCCTCCTCCTGGCTCGATTTGATGACGCAGCCTCTCTGTGTCACCTCTTCTTTGCTGCTTTCTACTAGGAACAACTTTTGTCACTCGGGACAGTTGTTTCTGCTGCTGCTGCTCTGCTCGGCTGATGCCCTCAGTTATCCTGTGACTTGCAACTACCCTCTGATACCATGTTGGAATTTCTACGTTTAACTCGTTAAGAATTCTTCCTGTACTATCTGATTTATTTCTTCCTACTTGTTCTGTTAATTAACAAGTTATTTACCATGTAAATACTGAAAATAAATACAAGTACAGTCTCAACACATACAGATCATCAACTGAAGGAAAACAAGCACACAAGTGACACCATTATTTTTGGACTAACGTCCCCGGAAAAACCCAATGCGGGAAAACGGTGCAGCTATCAGAGGGTTTTATTATTATGCAGTTTTTAGAATACAACCTAGGTGCCAAAAATGCCTCACCCAACAGAGAATGCCCTCGGCAGTAGAGCAACACTTCTGTTGCTCTACATCACCCTATCGAACTCTCCAGCTCCAATCTGCCCCACAAAATCTCCTAGCGTCAGCCTCTCTAGCCCAACGTCGGCCTTTGGGGGCTCTGCGTCAGCCTCTGGAGCCTTTGCGTATCCGACGCTGGCCCTGTTTAGGCTTTGCGTAGCTCGTGGATGCCTCTGCATGGTCTCTGGCTACCTCTGCGTGGCCTTTGGCTGCCTTCGCATGGCCTCTAGCTGGCTCTGCGTCAACCCTCTCCTGGCTTCTGCGCTGATGCTCCCGGTACTCTCTGCCTCTCTACTACTGTATTCACTGCCCCTTAGCTGCAACTCAGATCACTCCTTCGATTTCCTCAGCAAGCCCTGCCCCAGAAAATCGAATTCTTGATCAACTCGGTGTGTTCTCCAACTGACCCTCAAGCCTCTTCTTATACTTTTCTCGTTGACGATTCAACGGCCGAGATTAAGTCCCTAATCAACAACTAAGATTAGATCTCGCTTGATCCATGACTTTCGGACCATTCTAACTCAGTTTTATATTAATTCACATTAATATTTTATTTTCCCTAAGTTTAGACTTAGGGACTCCATTAAAAATATTAATTATTTTAATATCTCCCAAACTGATTAGATTCTGCCCAAACAATTTCTGGGTCTTGAAGATCTCATGTGCTTTAGCCTCTCCACCAATTTTTGTGGCTAGAGCACATCCGATGCTACCCCAAATCAACGCATGAATTGGAGCTTTATGGATGAATTTTGATGTGTGGATTTGGTTTATCTTGTGTTGGAGCTTCTCTATTGTCAAATGGTGGATGGTTGGATATATTGTATTACATGTAAGTACATGCCTTTAACGTTATTCTTGTTTTACTTTGTCATATACATTGTACTAGGATTTTCGCTATTTTTAGGGCTAATTATTGCATGCATTTACTGCTTAAATTGTGGAATTTTGTCTTTATATAACATCTCTCAATGTATGGGCCATGTAATGTGAACAAAATCTTCTAGGGTTAATTCTATCAACGAATTTATTGTGATAAGCCATCACCCTTTGCACATCGAAGTATAAAAGTTGCAAGATTGCTTCTCTTTGACCTAGAAGGTTAGCGAAATAGTCTTGAGGCCTCCTTGACTAGGAACCAAAGCTCCTCACTCATATTTATCATAGACGATGTTAGACTCTGTCTTGTCAGTCTTCCATCAAAATCAAATTCATCAAAATTTATCTCTCGTCAACTGCTAAAGGAAAACCTTGTCAAAGTAGTTGGCAGTCACCTACTCTGCTCTTCCATTGAAGGCCAGGAGCATCCTTGAAGTCAAGGAGCGGAATTGAAGAAACAGATGCTTCACAGAGGGAACTTTTACGTGCGATAGATAGTAATTTAGAGCAACTTGTTCAAGAGCTGCATGCACCAAATTTATGGCTTTATGTCAGAAAAGGCAGGGTGCGTACTCTAAGGTTGGCTTGCAGGATACTGTGTCTCCAAGTTCCAACATGTCTACTGAAAGTCAACACCATGATAACTTTCCACCATTCTCTTCATCAAAAAATTATGAAGTAGCTGATGTTGAAGCAAAAGTAAGAGACGTTGCAAGAAGAAATGGAGATCAAGGTTTGGTCAGCAGTGGTATTACATTGGAAGAACCTCTAGAGTCAAATCTACCAGAATTTGCAGTGGCAACAAGTTGTGAAGTTTCAGGATTTGCATTATCAGGTTCAGATGCAAAGCAAGTTAATAAGGTGTTGAACGTAGATCATGTTTGTGCCCCTCCCTTACAATCACAGCAACATCAGGCAGTAGACAACGTATCTGATTTGTCCTCAGTTTTTTCTGCTCATCTATGCGAAAGTGATTAAAAATGTTCCTGTAGTGTATGCCTCAGTTGCAAACTCTGGACTTGAGTGATAATCCTATAGGAGACAGTGGTGTAAGAACTCTCATTCCCTATTTCCAAAAGATTTCTGAAAGGGATAAACAATTGGTAGATGTCGAGATTGCGAAATGCAACATTTCTTTTGCAGCGGCCCTTTCAGTTAAGAATTATAAACAAAGATGCCCCCAGCCCTGCTCAGAACATTTCAGGCTTTTTAGTGTTTTTAAAGCTGGATTTATTGTTAATGTATATATATTTTTATTTTCCATGGTGGGTTAAAGTTGGCAATGGCAATGACAATGTGAGAGACAGGTTACGACTCTGCCAGTGGATTCGAATTATATTGGTCTTCACAGCGATTTGCAGACCCACAAGATTTGTGTGTCTGAAGAAGGGTCGCTGTTCTCCAGGAATCTGTGCTTTAGATTTGATTTGATGGACAGAGGAGATAAATCATAAAAGCCTGTGCGTGGATGGCTCTCTTTCCTTTTTCTGGACCTCCTTTTCAAGTTGTTGCAGGTCTTCTTCCTCTCTTGGACCCAAAGCAAAGGGTTTACACATTGTGCAAATTTGTACTGAAATGGAACCAATTATAAAGGTTGGATCTATGGCATCACATGTAAAGGATTTATATCGTGCATTGCAAAGGAGGAGGAATTTAGTGGAAACCATTTTACCCATGTATAAATCTGTGAACTTGAATCAAGTGCAGGGTCTACAAGAGGTTGAAGCTGACTTTTATTCCTACTTTGGAGGCGAGTGGCATAAAAATAAAATCTGGACAGGGACCATTTATGGCATTGCAGTGACATTCATCGAAACTTTTCATCCGAGTGGTTTTTTGACCGGGACCTTCTTTATGGATATGGGGATGACTTTGAAAGGTTTACATATTTTTCCCGTGCGTCATTAGATTATCTTTTGAAGTTTGGAAAGCAGCCTGATGTCCTACATCTACACAATTGGCAAACTGCTGCTGTGGCACCATTGTTTTGGGATATATTTATCAATCAGGGCTTAGGAAGTACTAGAGTACTATTCACCTGTCATAATTTTGAATTTCAGTGTGTGGAAGAACCTAAAAAGCTTAGACTTTGTGGATTGGATCCTGAACGACTGCATCGTCCTGATCAGTTTACTAAAGGGCGGAATTGTATATTCCAACAATGTAGTGACAGTAATGCCATAGCAAAACTTGGCACAGAACTCAAATGCCTAATGCCTCTAAATCATGACTACCTGCTAGGATAATCAGATACGTGTATAGGATTCTATCTTTGGTGATTTGCGCTATCCAAGCCATGAGATCGTCGATAGTCATGATTTTAATGGTCACTTGACCTGCTTTCGTGCCGAATGGGATCCAAAGGATCCGTCCGAGTGCCTTGCAGTTATTGGTTGTTACATAAGTGATAATTTCAATGGCATCGCTTTGCATCCAATTGATTTCATCGATACAAGCAATGGACAGCATGTCAATGAAGTAATGGGTCCAAATATAGCAACCGATCTCTTACTAATGTCTTCAGTCCTGATTATATGGGATCGGCACTCCAGATTTTGTCTCTTAATTGGCCATCAGAAGATTTCAAGGGAAACATTCTGTTTTTAGAACAGAAAAATAGTTTTTTCTATTTTTTATTTTAGAAACAGCTCCTCATTTTTGGATCGATCTGTTTTCAAACAACAGAGCTTATTTAATGTATAAAAATAATCATTTGAAAAAGTTAGCAAGAGAGGGAGAGAGTTCTGAGAGCTGGTGGAGAACAGAGGGCTTCTATTGTACAGATTTTGACAGAGATTTTAATTAAAAAATGCAGCTTTGACCCCTGAGATTCCTGTGGTATGAGATTTAACATTTGTGTCCTCTTTTGTTTCATATGTAGCCTGTTATGTTTTCATTTCATTTCATGATCATTTCCAATTGAACAAATGAAGTGTTAAGGTAGAATTCTTAATCTTTATGCTTTGCCTTTAAGTTTGTTCATATTCAATGTTTTCTTCTGTTTGACAAGGATTCATCTTCTATGCCCTTGTCAGCTCCTCAGCAGTCTGGCCATCCCATTTAATCTCAATTTGATGTTAAACTTTCTTGCCTACCTTGCCTCAGGAGATAACCTGCGTTTTTTATTATATTTCTCTGTTCAAGTTGTTCCTTTGCCCCATGCAGCCCAGAAAAACCCCATCATTTTATTAAAAACCCTTTTTTTATCAGTTTACTAGCCTAAAATCAGTTTCTTTTAAAATCATCTCAGCCCCTTTTCAAAACTTTTTGCTGAGATAGACTGGAGAGAGCCCTCTCCTGCCCCGTAGGGCTAGCTACGAGGCTAAGTGGTTTGATGTTACCTTGAGTTTCGCCTTCTTCAGCCTGAGGCAAATTCGAGCGCTAACAGACTCCATTCTCACAAGACTATGGCATTGATCTACCAAGAGGTGCTCACCTAAAATCAACTTCTTTTCACATTTTCCTAGGTCTAGCCAAGTTGGGTCACCTAGGGCATCATTTTACCGGAAAACTATCCCTCCAAAAAGTTTGATCTCCTAGCCCCTCCTTCATTGGTGTCTCCTCAAGACCTCCTCCAAGTTTGAGGCCATTTTGACAGTGGAGTTGTGAGAAAAGCCAAGCCCTAGATCTGAGATCAAACTTTGCCCTAGCATCCCCAAGGCTAGTGCCTCATAGGATCAATTTAACACCTTTGAGTGAATATTCTTTCTTTGATCCTTTCCCCCACCTTGTCTAGGTTTGGAACATAATTGATGCTAAACTCTTAACTCCTAACCTAGGATGGGTCCACTTGGGCCTATGTGGACCTGTTCCTTGGAAAAGACAATTCTTCAAAAACCACGAGGATACCAATTTCGATAAGGATTTTAGGGATTGGGAAACTCTTTCACGAATCATATCCCCTAAACCTAACCCTCAAATCTTCTCAATCCTCTCCTAGAAGACATTGTGCCTTGCTTAGAAAGCAAGTAAGCTTTATCCTTCAACCTCTTTTGGAAAGGGATCATTTGGGTCACTCCACATCCACTCATTGATTTGTCCATCATTGGTGACTCCATAATACACCGGGTCTCCTCCCATCAGTGAAATTTCGTAAATAGTAGGGAGCCTTAGTTGAGGTGACGGTGAGCTAAGTCTCCATTTGTTGCCCTTGGTCTAGCATTTTCCCTTTAGGGACTCCCCCTTAGATCCCCTGCTAGTTTGAGCAGTAACAGGCTCCTCATCAACAATGGAGATGTCCCCCAGCACCTCATCAACCTTTGGTGCGCTACTAGCACCTGGGAACTTGGTCACAACCCGAGATACCCCAACAACGGACGGCATCTCATCAACGAGTTTATGCTCAATTGTCTCCTTGCCAACCATGGCCCCTTTAACTACTCTCTCATCTTCTTCCTCAATCCTCCTCATCATCCCTGCATAATTCCATTGAATCCCCACTGATTTGTGCATGTCTCTTAGTCACGGAACTCCCAAAAAGAGAGGGACACCTGAATGCCATGACCCAACAATTGGTATGCCCTCCAATTTGCTTCCAATAACTCCACATCAGTTGCAATCATGTGTTTCCATCTTGATGCATTACCCATAATTTTGGTTAAAGTGGATTTGTTGTATAATTGAGAATGGTCCTAATTCCCAATTGTGGAATGAATCAACTGCTCCCCCACATCAATCATCATTTGTTGCATCCTAATCACCTCATTCAAGGTTACTGCCATGTTGTTTGATTCTAATCTTTCTTAGGATCCCATGATTTCTTAGCTTTTTATTTTGGTCTTATCATAGAATGAAGCATTTCTCATAGGTTGAGCCAAGATTATGTCTCTCATACCACTGTAATATTCCTAATTAGAATTTAACAGCTAATACCAAGAAATGGACTAGGAACAGTAAATAAACTGGAACTCATACACTAATTAAAACACCAAAATGTCCAACAACACAATCTGAGCCATTTTATTTAATTTTATGATAAAAGAGTACATAAAATGAGTTGAATTCTTGGAACTTGGGCTTCCTATGCAAGCTATGCAAACCCCATGTAGTACAATTCTAATCTGGAGGAAACACTGGCCCAAACTGGTACTGCGCACTACCCAAAAAATTACTACTACTGCTATTGGAATGGAATTGAACATTAAGCCCTGAAGAATGCTCGGATCACCCTGAAATTGCAACTACAGACTCCTCTTCAAAACCCCAGAAATACCCAAAAATGGTTTGGCCCAACTCCAAGCCAAAACTAAGCCCAACAAGTGATGCAAATTCCTTAGTTAACTAGCAATTCACCCTGCTATAAGAATTGTTGATTTGAGGTAGCATCGGATGTGCTCTGGCCATGAAAATTGGTGGAGAGGCTAAAGCACATGAGATCTTCAAGTCCCAAAAATTGTTTGGGGAAATTCTACCCGGTGAAAGAGATATTAAAATAATTAATATTTTTAATGAGTTCATAAGTTTAAACTTAGGAAAATAAAAATATTAATGGGTATTAATATAAAACTGGGTTACAAGGTTCTAAATGACATGGATCAAGCCAAATCTAATATTAGTCGTTGATTAGAGATTAAATCTCGGTCGTTGAAGACTCAACAGGAAAAGTATAAGAAGAGGCTTGAGGGTCAGTTGGAGATACACCAAGTTGATCAATGAGTTCGATTTTCTGGAGCAAGGTTTGCTGAGAGAAATCAAACCAGTGATCAGAGTTGCAGCAAGGGGCAGTGAGTGCATAGAAGAGAGGCAGCGATAGTGCCGAAAGACCAGTGCAGAGGCAGAGAAGCAAACGCAGAGGCAACAGGAGCCACGCAGAGGTTGAGGGGCCTGCGTGGGTGATGCATAAGGCCAGAGAGGCAGTGCAGAGCATCTGTAGGTGACACAAAGGCCAAGAGGGTTGACGCAGAGCCTCAACGAGGCATTAGAGAGAGTTTCGTGGAACATACTTTCCGAATATCTGCTTCCGAAGAGAGGTATTACTGCCAGATTGATTTCTCTATCGGGGGAGCCAGTTTGGCACCTAGTTATACTTGAGAAAAGCTGCTTAATAATAAAACCCTCAGAACTGTTGCACCTGTTTTCGTAAGTTGGGTTTTTTCCAAGGACGATTGTCCAAATATAACGGTGTCCCTTGTGTGTTTGTCTAATTCTTTCAGTTGATGATCTGTAGATGGTTGAGACTGCTTTGTGTTTATTTCAGTATTTATATGGTTAAATCACTTGTTCAGTAATTAAACACTTAGGAGAAATAAATGAGATAGTGCAGGAAAATATATAACGTGTTAGACTTAGAAATTTGAAATGTTTTAAAACTTCGACTTCGACTCCGACTCGGCTGAGGGTCAACTCCGACTTAGTATTGACTCAGTCGGTTCGATTTCAATGACTCAGTTATTGTAAAAAAATACATTAAATATTTTTTTTATAAAAAAAACATAAATTTAAAGATTTTCATTCATGTTTCCAAACACAAAGCTTTAGAATATAGATAGAAGACAACATATGATCAAAGTAAGCTCATGAATATATCCATTATATCAAAATGGCACCCAGTGCACTGTCCAATACATACATGATGATGATATAGAGATCAAAACAAAAACACATAACCAAGTAGGCTAGAAATGGCCTCTATAACAAAAATAAATTGTGACCAATACTACTGGCCACTGCTAGAGGAGCCAACATCATCTGGCTCAACCTCTGAATCAGAGTCAGATAGTGAAGCCCATGGCTCCTCTTCATCATCATCTCCAACTACAACTGTAGAAGTGGTAGCACTAGCAAGCTGTGCAGCTGGTGGCTGTTGAGATAGATGAGATATGCGCTTCCGTCGTGGCTGAGCAGAGGAAGTGCCTGCAACTGGAGGACTTGGGGCTGGCCCTGAGGCTGGTACAAGTGGATCTGCATGCAACTGAACATTACATTCAAGTGATGCCACCGTCTGTAAATCCAAATCAAGTTCCTCATCATAATCAAACTCTGTTGGATGACTCTCCACTACCCAATTTGATGTTGGATCAATATCTTCCAACACAATGGGATCTGAATCAGGGCTTTTGTTCAGCAATTGGTTGCGTCTGAGCCAGAGGTTGTATTGGACATAGACTAGATCATTTAGCTGTCTTTGATCCAAATGATTTCTCTTCTTCATGTGAATCCTCTCAAAGACAGATCATTGCTGCTCACACCCAGTAGCACTGCAAGTTTGAATCAAAATACGAATTGCAAACTTCTGCAATTGAGGACAATGGCTCCCAAAAGCCTCCCACCATTGTGCTGCAAAAAACATAGGAGTGTAAGCTCAACAAAATTACAAATTATATCCAACTTTAAACGATTTAACAAAATAAGTATTAAGAATTTGAAAATTGAAATTTTTGTTTACTTCGCTCATCTGCTTACGTTGCAATCTTTGCTAGGTTCTTCCCAAAGGTACATGTGGCTCTGCTGAAGGTTGTGACCTGTCAGTGTATCTCCAGCTGATCACACTCCAATGGGATCATGTGATCAATGCAGTCAATCAATCCATCTCTAACCTCCCCACTCAAATCTCCTGTCGCCAGAGCTTTATAATGATACCGTGGGTTCAAAAAATACCCAGCTGCATGTATAGGGTGATGGAGTTGATTGTTCCATCTTTCATCAATGATGCCCAAATTGGCCCATACTTAGCCACTTTATCCTTGTATGCCCTCTTTACTTGCTCCTTTGCTTGATCCATAACCTCATAAATGAAGCCCATAGCCAATCTTTCCCCATCCACCAACCACAACATCTTAACCAGTGGCTCAACACCCTTCACAATCTTTGCTGCCTTTCTCCAAAATATTTCTTCATTAACTTTCTTTTTCAATTCTTTGCCTACTTGTTTGAGTAACCACTGAATTTGATTCCATTCATCACTAGAAAATATCTTTTGCAAGTTTCTATGTTGTGAAAGCATAGATTACAATGTCAAAAAATGAGTAGCAAATCCAGTGATGGCAGGCCTAATAATATCCCTGCCCCATGTGTGTCTCCTCATAAGGCTCAAAATCCATGAATGGTTGTATCTAAATTTTTTTATGCTTTTGGCATGATCTACAGTGTTTTTGACCCAATCTAATTTGCCAACATCCTCAAGCATGAGGTCTATACAATGTGCAGCATATAGGGTCCAAAATATGGTTTTGTGTTTTTCTTCTAACAATTTACCAGCAAGAACATAGTTAGAGGCATTATCTATGATGATTTGAACAACATTAGCCACCCCCACCTCCTCAACAACCTCAACCAATAGCTGAAAACAACAATTGTCCATCTTTCACCCTATCAGATGCATCAACTGATTTTAGAAACATTGTTCCCTGTGGGCAGAAGATAAGAAAGTCTATGATGGTACGGTTCCTTTGATCAGTCCATCCATCTGACATGATGGTACATCTTGTTCTTGCCCATGAGTCCTTGAAATCTTTCAAATACTCATTAATGGAGGCAATTTCTTTATGCAAACGATACCCCCTTATCTCATGCATAGTAGGGACTTTGAAGTCTTTTCCAACAGCATGTATGGCATCATAGGCTCATAATCTGGTGAACGGGAAGCATTGAAGAGGATATCAGCATCATACCACCATCTACATATGTAATCACAAGGAGTCTCCCTCAATTCTTTCTTCCAATGGTCATATAAAGTGGGCTGCAAAGTTCTACTAGTTCAGGACCATGTGCACCTAATGGAGAAGAGGGTGTGACAATGAAATAACTTTTGATATTCATATCACCCTTCTATTTCATTTTACCCTTACCCTTTTCTTGAATAGACTCCAAAGAGGGAGAAACATATCGGAAGGGGTTGGATGCATTAGTGCAAGGGATAGAAGAAAAACACTTAAAATCAAAATGGGGGTTGCTAGCCATCATTTTTTGTATACTCCTCTTCCTCTCAATTTTAGCCTCTATTTCTTTTTGCCTAACCTTTTCTTCTTTAAACTTCTCAAAGTTATTTAACAAATCTTCTAATCTCCCCAATTTCTGGTGATTCACATGGAGTAATTTCGCTTCGAATCCCTGCCAAATGTTGTTTCAGCCTATTAATGCCCCCAGGACCATCCTTAATTTTTCTATGGCAAAATTTACAATGCATTTGACTATCAACCATTTCAACATATGCCCAAGCAGCATCTTTCACTCTATGTGCCATTTTTTCTCTTGGAAATCAAAGGAAAAACTGAAAATGAAAACAAAAAAAATAACATTGCTTCAATGTTCATTTCTTTTACAAAAACCACTCTTTTCAATTTCCAGATTTGCGCAAAAAAATAAATAACAAAAAACAGATTTTTAGAAGTGAACAAAAATACCTCTAGGCACAAACTGCCTCCTCAAAGTTGCTCCAACAAACCAACTCCTCAATGTTGCTCTAATGTCTGCCCAAGAAGCTCCTTACGCCTGCTACAATGCTTGCCCAAAACTCCTCACTGCTGCTCCAAAAACAAACTCCACAACTCCTCACAAATTCTCACTCAAATGCAATGAGATAGCTATGAGGAAATGAGAGGGGTTGGGTGAGTTTTATAGGGTTTAATAGAGGGAAATGGACCCCAAAGAACCCAAAGGCACATTAGAATGGGCTCTGGGGTCCCAAAAAACCGATTTAAAAAAAAAGCCGCTGAAAACTGCTGATTGACCGCTCTTACCGAGTCGGCCGAGTTGGCTCGGACTCGACCGAGCGGGCCAGGTTGTTACCGATTTGGCCGAGTCAATATCCAACTCGGTCCGAGTCACCCACTGAGTCGACTTGGTTAGCCTATAACAGGAGAGTTGAAGGCGCTAGCTGAATCAGAGAATTTGCAGCAAAAACAGTTTTACCGAGAGACAGAAGTTGTTCCTAAGCAGAAAGCAGTAGAGAAAGACTGACACAGAAGGGCCTGCGTCATGATTTCGAGCCAGAGAAAGGCTAGCGCAGAGGCAGAGAAAGGCAGAAGAGGCTCACAAGGAGCCATGTCATCTTACTCAACCAGGTAGGAGTGACGTAGTTGGCCAGAAGAGCGATTCAGCATAGCTGAGATTGCACAAAGCCAAGAGGCTCAGTTTCTTCAGTTGTTGGGGCATAGGACACTGTGGGTAGATTTTGGAGTGTAAAGCTAGTGGGGTGTTGTTGCTGTCGAGGCAAAATAGTACCTAACGAGATAGAACCAAGGTAGAGGGAGTTGCTACCTTTTTCGTGCAGCACCATATGCCTCTACATACCACCGATCATCCTAGTACTCTTGGACATGCCACTGTACACCGTGGCCTAACCTTGTACATTGTTGGATACCCTCGGCTACAACGATGCTATCTTGTACCATCCTCCTTCCCACCTGTGTCACTGCACCTGTCACTCCCCGCATGTACTCAATGCGATGTGAGGCACTCCCACTCCACAACGCAGTCCAACACACTACAGCACACCACCATGCATCTCCATGCCCACCTGTGGACCACTGCTCAACGCTAGATGCTCCCACACATCCTTGGATGTGATGGCCTAGAGCTATGTCTCTACATGTCAGGCCACACCCAATCAGTATCATCACCTCCACCATCGCATCACTATCCTTGCGATGAATGGATCTTCCCTCCAAAACCCCCCTGAGCGATCCGAGAAGTGACTCTCCCTATGTGTCAGCAGTGATACCACCACTGCTTCGCTCCTTTGCGTCCTCTGTGCCCCACACAAAAGTGAAGTGTCCCCAGCTCCATACAAGGTACCGTCTAGTGGCCTGCCAATGGCACCTACTCCAACAAACTCTTGCCAGAGTATGTTGATCGCCTAGTGATCTCGTATACAAATGCCATACCGAGAAAACCAAAAGAGTTTGCCCATAAACTGGTCGGCCACTGGTGCTCATCGAGACTCCCTCAGCGAATGTGCACACTCAACTGCTAGGTCAACTGCACCATCCCAGTTGTAGTCAACCGGCAAACCTGGGAAATGATAGATGTTGAAATTTCTAAGTATTACTCGTTAGAAATTATATCTGTATTATCTGGTTTATTCCTCCTACTTGTTTAATTACTAACAAGTTATTTAACCATATAAATACTGAAATAAACACAATACAGTCTCAACCATCTACAGATCAGCAGCTAAAAGAAATAGACAAACACACAAGTGATATCGTTATTTTTGGACCAACGTCCCCAGAAAAACCCAAATTGGGAAAACCGGTGCAGTAGTTCTGAGAGTTTTTATTATTAAGAAACTTTTCGAAGTATACTGGGTGCCAAACTGGCTCACCTGACAGAGATAAAAAATCTGGTAGTAATACCTCTCTTCGGAAGCAGATATTCTAAAAGTCTACCCCACGAAACCCTCTCCATCACAATAAGCACTGTGGCAGCCCTCCTGGACTCTGCGTCAGTCCTCTGAGGCTCTGTGCAGCCTCTTTGGCTCTCTGTGTCACTCCTGCAGCCTCTGCGTGGATGATGCGGGCACTTCTAGCCTTTGCGCAGTCCCTGCTAGCCTCTGTGTGGCTCCCTCTGGCTCTGCGTTTGCCCCTCTGCCTCTGTGTCAGCCCTTTGAGGCTCTGTGCAGCGTCTCTGGCTCTCTGCGTCACTCCTGCAGCCTCTGCATGATGACGCAAACCCTTCTGGCCTTTGCGCAATCCCTGCTAGCCTCTGTGTGGCTCCCTCTGGCTTTGCATTTGCCTCCCTGCCCCTGTGTTGGACTTTCGGCACTATATCTGCCTCTATGCCTCGTACTCATTGCCCCTCACTACAACTATGATCATTTATTTGATTTCTCTTATCAAACCCCACTCTAGAAAATCGAATGACTGATCACTCTGGTGTGTCTCTAACTGACTCTCAAGCCTCCTCTTATACTTTTTAGGTTGAGTTTTCAACGGCCGAGATTACATCTCTAATCAACAACTAAGATCAGATTTGGCTTGATCCATGTCATTTAGAACCCTCTAACCCAATTTTATATTAATACCCATTAATATTTTATTTTTCCTAAGTTTAGACTTAGGAACTCCATTAAAAATATTAATTATTTTAATATCTCCATAACTGGGTAGAATCTGCCCAAACCATTTCTGGGTCTTGGAGATCTCACGTGCTTTAGTCTCTCCACCAATTTTCATGGCTAGAGCACATCTGATGCTACTCCAAATCAACAATAGGTAGTCCCACCCGGAACCCAATACTAGTCTGCGCTGTCAGTATCCCCTGTGCTTGGAAGCTCCTGCTGAGCTACACCCAGGTCCACCACCATCTCCATAGCCCACTCCACAAGGTACCAACTCAGAATCTCTTGCCATCCAATCCCAAGAAAGGGACCGAATGCACAAACTCCTGCACATAGAACAACCCCAGCATGCAGGTGTTGCACCCTGTGCAACTCAGGTCGTCTCATCTCGCTGTCCTAGTCAATACATGAAATCTGACTAGGTAGCTCTATCTCTCTCTATCCAATGGGCCAAGGTAACCTAACAATGCTGCCAGTCCCATCTATGTATGCCCAAAGAGGGTTCCTCTCACACCCCAACGTGCACTCTAACTGCACCAGTGGAGAATCCAACCGCTCCCCAACATGAGTCAATTTGGTCGTGGACTCATGCCCTCCAACTCCTTATTCTATTGTACAATAGCCTCATTCACTAATGTGATCTTTCTTTGTAATGCTAGAAAGTCGGCCTGAAACTGGTGGAATTGTTAACTTGTAAACTCGGTCACAGCTCCAGATACCTCGGCAATTGTTGGCATCTCGTCCATGGATGGCACCTCCTCAACAGATGGCCCTATGTGTGTAGGCTTTATCCTCTCCACCAAGGTGTCAAGTGGGGCTTGTTGTTGCACAGAATGTTTAGGCACCGTGACAACGGTTCAAATCGGGAGTTGTCACCCTGATCCCCAATCTCTCTGTTTAAGTTGTCTCCCTACACAAGCTAAGGGGGGTAGACCCTATTGAAAAGTGGAATGAAGAAGAACTAGTTGGGAACCAACCAGTTTGGGAGACACAGTGAAGCGATCAAGTACTTGATAAAGATTTAGCAAGGCTTATAGGAT
Source organism: Pinus tabuliformis (assembly GCA_031772625.1). Taxonomy (NCBI): domain Eukaryota; kingdom Viridiplantae; phylum Streptophyta; class Pinopsida; order Pinales; family Pinaceae; genus Pinus; species Pinus tabuliformis. The sequence continues at coordinate 1,375,247,682 of CM062805.1, read as the reverse complement.
TTTATTAGATTTTAAACGATTGATACCAATGCCTTATGGAGTCAATGATCTTGCTAGGAAATTTCAGACCAAGTAATCGATTAGCAACTGCTGTTTAGATGAATGACTATTTTATATGAAATGCAGATCCTAAAACTAATGTGAAATGCAAGAATCTTGGTTAATTTTAGTTAAATGCCTATTTAAATGTGAACCCTTCAATCCTTTCTGTGTTGAGCCTGATTTCGTAGTAATTGGCAGAGAGAAGATCAGGAGAAGCACACTAAGGTGTGATTAACGATACCTCTCCTGAAATTCTAAGATACCCGGTGCCTCCGGCGCTGCAGAGGACTGTGGCTCTGACGACTGCAAGGTCACTGTTTTAAGTATTATTAAAACAGGCTTCTAAAGAAAAGATAGATGAAGATCTATCTGTCTATCGACCAAGCTTATGCTTGGAAGTAAATTTTATCTATGCAAAGTTAACTTATATGCAAATGCACCGGAAGATGAGATGAAGTTAAACTCGAGAATGGAAAACACCTATGCCGCAAAAGCCCTCAATTACCCAAATGAAATGCTTGCCTTTTTTTAGATGAAGACTTTAGAAAATACTCTTGAAGATATTATAGTTAAAACACCAGCTTATTTCAAATCTTCTTGATACAATTTAGCTCAAAGAGAACAAAAACAACTTTGCAATTCGATATCAATGTCAACAAATGCTCAAAAAATACTCAGTTTATGAAACAAAGGATATGCATTTTATCACAATTTCATGACAGAATTCGTAGTTTTCATAAATTAATTTTTAGGACAGCAGTAAGAAAAACTTTATAACAACAACAATATGACAATGAAAACAGTAAGCTATCAATGATATCTTTATGCCAAAAATTTACCGAAATTTTTCCAAACTTACCCATATGAATTATAAAAATATTTTAGCCTGTCGTGATGTTATTTCTGGAATTATATCAGATCTGATATACTTATTACAGCCAGCAATTAAAACATGAAATAAGCCTAATGATGAATGCCCAACTCAATAAATTAATTCCTTAATGTATTAGACAACTTAGGAACTGGTTTTAGGCTAACCCACATGAAATTTTTCTACTGTTATATTTCGAATTTCAGAAACAGAATTATTCAGAGATAACATTGACCCAAAATGTAGATCTAGGCCAAATTCTTGATACACATCAAACATAAATAACTTATTAATGTATTTAGCAATCTTTTAGTTAATTTCAAACCACTTAGATGTGTTTTTCACCACTATTAGAAATGTATATATCTGCTGTAGCAAACAATGAGGAAAAATATGGTTTAGATATCAAACCCTTAGGCCCTAAGCCTTGAAGATCACTTGTCCAAGTTGCCAAAAAAAATTCAATACTTGAAACACAAATTTTTACCAAATTTTCTGCAAAAACCCACCAATGATTAGCTTCAGAAAATCAAATATTCATATCAAAAATGGAGCAAGGGAATCTAAGGCCAATCAGAGCTAGCACTAGGCCCAATAGAACTAGCATTGGGCTAGGAGAAGGCAGATCTGGTCTTAGGAGCCCCAAAACTTGAAACCCTTGTTCTGAAAAAAACTATTTTGCTTCAAATCTTTAGATTTATTGCAAAATCTTTAATGACTGGTCTTGTAAAAAGATTTGGGATAAGATATTGCCCTCCAGGGCCTAGATCTGTCTCAAAACCCCCAAATCTGCTTGAAAAATCTCAGATCTGAAGATTTACTTTGTTGATTTCTCAGATCTGTTCCTGCAAACAATCTTTGAGCCCAGATCTTGCTCTCTAGGGTCTAGATCTAGCTCAAATTTAGAGATTTACTTGGTTTATTTCTCAAATCTATTCCTGCACAAGTGAAAAGAGAAAAACCTAATACCCAATATGTACAAAAATAGAGAAAATCCGAAAAACCCAGATCTACACAAATAAATAACAGATCTATACAAATAATTTACAGATCTATCAGATCTGAGTATGCGTCCAACTCCGCTCCCAGATATGATAATCTAAGGCTCTTAATAGCCAAATCTATCAAAATTTCCACAAAATATTTAAAAGATTTTGAAATTTTAGAGAGGTACCAACCCAAAAACACCCTGCAGAAAAAAGATTATCGTTAGATAAATCCTGAGGCTTATATGAAGTAGGCTCTTTAGAAAATATGTGTTGATAGTTGGTTGGTCCAACCGAGAACTATCCCCAAACGCTCAATGAAAACCTGAGAGATCTTCTGCAAACACTAGATCAATCATCAAATCAAGTAAAGAAATAGAACAATAAAATTCTGAAGAAATAGAGATACCTGCTACTTCAATCAAAATTAAAAATGTTACCCTAGATCCAACAAACTGAATAAGGTACCTGTATTCAGATTATTCTAAGAGCGCTATTGATTGATATTTTTCACATAATATTAAACAGAAATTAAAACAATGTTACCATAAATTCATGAAGAGGAACACTACAACACGTTGAAACCCCAAAGACTTTTGCATTAATTCAAAAAAGTATACAAGAGAGCTTGAGAGCTTAGTACACGATCCAGAGATCGGATGAACTGACTGACAAATGACCTCCTATTTAAAGATAAATCCTCCAACGGCTAGTTCGGGTGATCCTCGTCAAAGCAATCTCGACCGTTGATGAGAATTAAAATTTCTTTTAATCTCATCCATCGAAACTTTATATTCTTGAGGAAATTTAAATTTTAAATGCATTTTTTTAACCAAAAAATAAAAATTTTGAATTAATTTCCTCAAAAATTTGACTTTGGCTTAAACCCCATGGACCAAAGGCTTAAAATTTAGCAAAATAGTTAATTTACCTCAATCCTGAGACCTTTTAAAATTTGAGTTTTAAGAACCCACGAATTTTGCCTTTGAAAAATTTAAATTTACCTAGGACCTATAATTAATTAAATTTCTGGCTTAGAATTTTAATTAATTTTTGACCAGAAAATTTAATTAATTAACCTATGAGGGGATAAATTATTTTTCCAACCCTCAGGACACTTTACATCATGATTTTCACATTTTTTACATTACAAGGGGGAAAATCCATTTGAAAAGGACCCTCACAGACTATCCAATTTTGCGACACAAATATAATCTAGTAAATCAAGAAATTTGTAATAAAATAACCTAACCAAATAGTTAGGATTATTCCCAAATGACTTTTATCGAGACTCGATCTACAACACTAGGACTCTCCTAAGATCCCAGTGACAAAACCCACTCCGGCTTTGGGGTAAGGCTGAAGGAAACTCTGTTGACCATCCGAGAATGGATCAGTGAGACAAAAAACCTCCTGGAATGTAGATTGTCACGAGATAATTAGGTTTACCTAGGTAATTAGATACACGACACGGATTTGCTGAGATTATTTACAATTTACACATGCAGAAAGGGTTTACAATATAACATGATGATCAGGCTGATGATGATAGTTGAACAGCATGAACATGTCGATCAGGCGCTATCTCTTTTGTGAAAAAGGGGGTGTACTACTATGGGTCGTTGACATGTAGTGGTCAACAGGGCTATCAAAGAGGTCTCGAATAATGTTGACTCCTGCGCCACACCGGGTAGATCGATGTGCTCCTCACCATCCTATGGGCTCTCAACATCATGCTCAACCTCCTCTCCATGCTCCTAATATCTAAATCTAGGTGTCCACCAACAAAAGTGTCCCTTGGTCTCACCCTCTAACTGTCCTTGTCCCTACCTGCTCCTTCTCAGGAGATCTAGTGCCCTGATTCTGTCGACCTTCCCCACATGAGGTAGATGGTTTCACCCCACAACCTGCTCACCTCTAGTGTCTTTGTTGTAAGGGTGAAGATGGGTTTGGTCTGTCACCTTCCTCAACTGGGCCAACCTCTCATCATCCCAACGGATTCCACCCCAAAATTTATGCATACTAGATTTCTGTTAATTTTAGGTATGTTCTATGCTTAGAGCAATTTATTTCAATTTTCACAGTTAGTTCAATATCTTTTCCAGATTAGCAATCACATCAGTGTTAAAGTAAACTGCAAATAGAACATAAACATAAATCGCAGAAGACGAGCCAAGATAAGAGGACACAAGATGTGGCGCTAGCTAGAGACAAAACCCAATTTGGAGAAACCCTTGATCAATTCTTCTTATATGTTCTTCAATAGTTCAACAAAGAGAGAGAGAGAGAGAGATGTTACGTTTACAACAGAAGTCAACACTTTGACTTATCTAGATAAGAGCATAGATCATCTCTAAGAAGATGATACATGAGATCAGTTGAAGACATGCTGCTTCAACTGATTCTCCAAGGTGACTACTTCACCTATTATTGTGCTGCATTTCATGTTGAAGTTTCTAAGTTTACTTAGTTTAGAAACCCTTCATGCACTTTTTCTGATTTATTCCTACCTACTTTTTATTTTTCTTGAACAAGTTATTTACAAAGTAAATACTGAAAATAAACACCATTGCATGCTCAACATATTACAGATCAGCAACTAAAAGAAACAAGAACCAACACACCACATCACACCATTATTTTTGGACCAATGTCCCTGGAAAAACCCAATGCGGGAAAACCAATGCAACTATCTGAGAGTTTTCTTATTAAGCAATATCAGAGTACAATTTGGGTGCCGAAACTGGCCTACCCAACAGAGAATTTCCTTAGCAGCTATACCTCACAGTTTGAGAGAAATCTCCTGGCTGAAACCCTGGAAAATCCTTTCGGCAGTTCCTCAGCACAAAACTACTCCTGCAAGCCCAGCGTCTGCCCAATCTGGACTGCGTCAGCCCCTCTCTGTCTGACGCTGGCCCTGCGTCAGCCTTTCTAGGCCTGCGTCAACCCTAGGAGGCCCTGTGTCAGCTTTCTAGGCCTTTGCACCAAACACACTGGCCTCTCTGGTGCTCTGCGCAGCGCTTGGCAGCCTCTGCATGGCCCTGCGTGAGCCCTTGCTGGCTCTGCGTCCCTCTCCTTGGCTGCTGCGCTATTCTCCCAACACAATCTCTGCCTTCTCTATTTTTCTGTACTCAATGCCCTTCAGCGGCTCTCCCGATCACTGATTCTATCTCTCTTAGCAAACTCCGCTCTAGAGAATAGAATCACTGATCACTCTGGTGTGATCTCCAAGTAAACCTCAAGCCTCTTCTTATACTTTCCCTGTTGACAGTTTAACGACCGAGATTAAGTCCCTAATCAACAGCTAAGATTATATCTGGATTGATCCATGGCTTTTGGACCACTCTAACACAGATTCATATTAATACTCATTAATATTTTATTTTCCCTAAGTTTAAACTTAGGGACTCCATTAAAAATATTAATTATTTAATATCTCCTGATCTGTTTAGAATCTTCCCAAACCCTTTCTGGATATTGGAGATCTCATGTGCCCCAACCTCTCCACCAAATTTCATGGCTAGAGCACATCCGATGCTACCCCAAATCAACATTTCGTCATCATGTTGCACCTCACCGTGTTGCACCACACTGCACCCATCATCACTATGTTGCATCTCATCATGCTTCATTAATCATGACTGTACCCATCACTGTACTACATTATGTGCCATTGTTGCACCATGTTTCCACACTGACCTATGTGCTGGCTGCACCTTGCTTGCTTGTTGTCCCTAGCATGCTTGTTGTTGCATGCTAGTTGTCCCTTGCATGCTAGCTGTACCAATACATGCTTGTTGCACTAAGTATTATGTTGTTGTCCCAATATTAGTTTGTTGTCCCTTGCATGCTTGTTGTAACATTGCATGCTTGGTGTATTTGCTGCTAAGTACCATACAATTATCCCAATGTTAGTTAGTTGTTCCTTGCATGCTGCTCTCCTTCGAAGACAGATGCTTCGGCTGAAACCCCGGATAAACACTCTGGCAGCTCCTTAGCCCCAATTTGCCCCACGAAAAACCCCAGTGTCAGCCTCTAGGGACTGCATCAGCCTTTTTTGCCCTCTCCATTAGCTTTCCCAGTAGTTCCGGCTCTTGCCCTCAGCGTCAGCTTTCCCGGTAGTTCCGGCTTCTGCCCTCTGCTTCAGCTTTCTCGACTGTTATGACAGTTCCAGTTGTTCCCGGCAGTTCCAACTTCTGCCCTTTGCGTTAGCATTCCTGGTTGTTCTGGCAGTTCCCGGCAGTTCCGGCTGTTCCCGGCAGTTTCAACAGCTGCCCTTTGCATCAACTTTCCTGGCAGTGCCCACTGTTTCTGGTAGTTCCGGCTTATGCCCTCCGGCTGTTCCAACAATTCCCGACAGTTCCATCTTCTGCCTTCAAGATTAGGGTAGTGTTATCCCTTAGGATCTCTCCTCCTACTAAAACCCAAAGACAATTGGAGAGGAAGAGATCCCAAGTGTGTTGAAATGACTTGAAAGCCACCTCTATTTATACTAAAACGTTGAGCACAAGTGGGGTTTATTTGGTTCCTGGCCGACCTTGACGAATTGTCCCATAACACAAATAAATTCATATCTCCATGAATACTTATCGGAATCGGATGATCTTTAGATCAATCCTACACCTCTCGATGAGAGGGATCCAAGAAAAATATCAGCTTCCATTAATAAGATGACCCACATGGAGTTTGGCCATAGTTGTCAATTTTAACCCTCCCTCTACACTAGGGGAACTCCATCTGCTAATCCATATGTCCGACTGTACTATCTCTGTCATCAGTGCCCTGTACTGCTCTGCTCTGCTGGGCTCTGCTTTGCTTTGCTTTATTGAGTTCTGCTCTGCTTTATTGGACCATGAAGAAGAAGAATTGATCGAGAATGTCTCATACCATTCTCTACTGACTCGAACTGACCTGGAGTCAGTTTTATTGATCCCGGATCAATATCACAAGAGAGTGTCTCAAACCACTCATACTGATCCCAGATCAATTTCTAGAGGTTATCCTAGCATAGGGAGTACGATAGATACAACGATGCGTCCATCGATAGTACTACTATGGTCCCTAACCCTATTTCCCTGCTCATTGATCACATGAGAGGTACTTCCCATGAATCCTAGATTGCATGGGTAGGATGCCTTGACAGTAGAACTAATCATCCTGTCTACAGGAGAACGAATCATCCTGTTGTAGAAATTTCCGTTTTCCCACCCCGGTTTTCAGTTTCACCTTATTTCTCCCATGTAGTTAAATGCCCTTTCCCATAACCATACATTTAACAAGCTGAAAAAATAAATATTGCTGAAAACACAAATTATGGAAATTTTACAGAATGCTGGGAATTGCAGAAATAAAAATCAGAAGTAATAAACAGCCATTAAAACACATTTAAACACTGAGATTTTTGGTCAACTTGACCCTGGAAAAACCTCTTACAACTCTTGAGGAAAACCAGTTCGAGAGCTCTTCTTTATTTCTGAAAATTGCCTTTTTCACAGTGAGAAATATTCAGCAAAAAATCAGCAAGTAAATTTACAACTTATCTCTTTTCCCATGCTTCACAGCAAACTGGAAATTACAGCAAACATGACAACGATAAATGCTGTACGGCCTCCTCAATTTTTGTGCCCACTTTTAGCATTAAATGCTTTTGTACGACCAGCATTAAATGCGTTGTACGAACTGCAATAAATGCATTGTATGGCCCTCGTTTTGTGTGCAGAAAAATCAGCAAATTGCTCCTCGATTTTTGTGCAAACCACTCCTCAAAAATCGTGCCAAAATCTGCCTTTCACTATGTGCTGAACCAGCTGTACAAATCTGCTCAACTGCTGCCTTGGAATGTGTGCCAAGCTGCTGTCTCCTCCTCCCTGCTTAGAAATCTCTCTTTCTTTCTTGCTCTCCTTCTCCCAATCTGCTCATGAAAGAATGAATGACCTTTTCCTCATTTTCCTCCTTTAATCTAACCCCAAGTGACTTTTGGGTGATCCAAGTGACTTTTGGGTGATCCCTAAATCCAATGGCTGAAATAAATTGAGATCTAAGGCTGAGATTAAATGCTCATTTAAATCTCACTTTTTATTTTTTAATTCACCCCACTTTAATAAAGACCCACTTAGTCATTTATTTCCAAAGTCACTTTTCCTTTCTAATTTTTCATTGACTTTATAAAAGTCACTTTTAAATTAGATTTAACTTTATAAAATTATAAAGTCACTTTAGGAGAAAAACTAAATTCTTTTGGACACTTTTCCCTAGGCCAAAGATCAAAGCCTTAGGAAACCACCTGTCCTCCGGTACCAAATTTCAACACTCCCTCTTACCGAGGAAGGTGTTCCTCACCACACCCATCTTGTCTCTGAAGTAGACATGCTTGCCCCGTGGTAAGGCTTTGGTAAGAATATCTGCAACCTGCTCATCAGTGGAAATATACTCAAGCTTCACAGCTCCCTTCTGAACATAGTCTCTGATGAAATGATATCTGATTCCGATATGCTTTGACGGTTTGACCTGTCATGAAATACTGGATTCTCCGTGAGTTTAATGCAACTCTGATTATCACAGTAAATCACTGAAGGTCTCAACGGCTGACCAAATAAGCCAAACAACATTTTGCGAAGCCAGATAGCCTCACAACTAGCTAGACTGGCTGCCATATACTCTGCTTCCGCTGAACTCAGTGCTATTGACTGCTGCTTCCGGCTTAACCATGACACTACTGCTGAACCCAACCCAAAACAACACCCTGAAGTGCTCTTCCTATCAGAAGCACAACCTGCCCAATCAGAATCAGTGTATCCTGCCAATCTCACTCCATCTCCCTGCCTGTAGTCCAGACCATAATCCACTGTCCCCTGCAAGTACCGCAAAATGTGTTTTGCAGCCACCTAGTGAACCTTCCTAGGCTCACACATAAACTGACTCATCGTGTTGACTGCAAAACAGATATCTCGTCTAGTGTTGACCAAATACATCAAGGAACCAATCAGCTGCCTATACAATGTGGGATCCACCAACTCGGAATCCGAAGCATGAAGCTTCTTCCAGTTGGTGATCATCGGTGTCGACATGGGTCTACAATCCTCCATGTGGAATCTACTAAGGATGTCCACAATATACTTCCCCTGCCCCAGGAAGAAATGCCCCTCCTCCTGCCACACCTCCAAACCCAAAAAGTAATGCATCAAGCCGATGTCCTTCATCTCAAACTTCGTCGCAAGATCTCTCTTGCAGTGCTCTATGAGTCTCTCTGCACCTGTAATGACCAAGTCATCCACATACAGCACCAGAATGAGAGGCTCCTCACCTATCACAATAAAGTAAAGGTTCGGATCTGCCTCACTCTTTGTGAAACCCATCCCTTGCAAGTATGTATCTATCTTGGAGTAACAAGCTCTAGGAGCTTGCTTCAGGCCATAAAGGGCCTTCTTCAGTCTGCACACATGGGACTCCTTCCCATGCACCTCAAAGCCCTGTGGCTGCTCAATGTACACCTCCTCCTGTATGAAGCCATTGAGAAATGCGGTCTTCACATCCATCTGGTGGATCTTCCAACCCATCTCTGTTGCTATCGATATAATGGAGCAGATCGAAGTATATTGAGCCACGGGAGCGAAGGTCTCCTCATAATCAACTCCCTCTACTTGGGAGAACCCTCTAGCCACAAACCTCGCTTTGAATTTCTCAATGCTACCATCTGCAGCATGCTTTACCTTGTAAAGCCATCTGGAAGTAACCATGGATTTGCCCTCAGACCTCGGCACCACCTCCCAAACATCATTCTTCATGATAGAAGAATACTCCTCCTCCATGGCCTCTCTCCAGACCTGCTGGCTAGCTGCCTCCTCATAGCTAGAAGGCTCAGAGTCAAGAATGCTAGTAACCATCGCCATATAGCTACAAAACCTCTCAGGTGGTCTACTCTCTCTGACCGGCCTCTTCGGCTCAGCAACAAATGAGGCATCTCTCAAGGTGTCCTGAAGCCACTTGGGCTTCCTCTTCCCTGAGCATGCTTCTCCCATAGGAGAATGAAACTCCTCCTCATCACCATCAGTAACCTGAACTCCTGACTGTTTGTCTGCTGTCCTCCTGCCTACACCTGAACCTGTAGAAGCTGAGGTACCGTGTGAACTGTCCATCAGTGGACTCCCTAGTGAACTGCTCTGCATGCTGCCCGGAGCACCACCCCTCTGGCTCGGCGAGCCACCGCTCACTGACGGACCTGACATCCTCATAGATGTACCTCCTGATCCTCCCGATCCTCCTGATCTCTGCCCACTGGATCCCTGCAACTGACTCAACTGCTGCTGAGGGTCTGGCTGATCTAGATACTCTAACTCCCGTGACCTCCTGAAAGCCCTGTCCTCCTCGAACTTCACATCCCGTCTGACAACAACTCTCCTTTGTGCAGGAATGTAAATCCGAAAGGCCTTTGAGGTCTCACTGTAGCCCACAAAGATACCCTTCTCTACGGTGGACTCTAGTTTGGTCCTCTTCTCCTTTGGGTATATAGGAGTATGTAATGCATCCAAAGATATGAAGATGACCAATATCAGGCTTCTTCCCAGAGAAAGCTTCCTTCGGAATCATGTGCCCCAAGGCACAATGCGGACTCTTGTTCTGCAAGTAAACAGCTGTGTTGCAGGCCTCTGCCCACAAGAACAATGGCAACCCCTGATCATGTAACATGGCTTTGACAGCCCCTATGATGGATATGTTCTTCCTCTCCGCAACCCCGTTCTGCTGGGGGTTGTAAGGAACAGTGAACTCCCTCCTAATGCCTGCCTCCGCACAATAGTCAGCAAACTCTCCAAGGGTGTACTCTCCTCCATTGTCCGACCTCAGGGACTTGATCTTTCGTCCTGTCTGTGCCTCCACAAGAGCTCTGAACTCCTGAAACCGCTTGAAGACCTCACTCTTGGTCTTCAAAAAATAAATCCAGGTCCTCCTGGAGTGATCATTAATGAATAAAACATAGTACTCATATCCACTCAAGGAAACATGAGACATCCGACCGCTCACATCAGAATGAATCAAATCAAGTATCCCAGTCGCTCTGTTGTCACTGCTGGGAAAAGGGGATTTGGCAAACTTGACCATCGCACAACGTCTGCAAGTATCAAAGTGATCAGTACTGAAATCTGGCACACCTGTAGTGATCTCCTGCAATGTCCTCAAGGCTCCATGATACATATGTCCCATCCTGCAGTGCCAAATCTCACACAGCTCAGAACTGCTAGCTCTGCTGTCGGTACTACTGCTCAATGCCAAAAGGGGCTAGAATGCAAACTTGTACACCTTTGCATGGCGTACACCTATCACTCTAGCTGAATTAGCTGGAGTGCCCCTAGGATACATCAACACCTGTCCTCCCCTGAACAGTACCTCATATCCTCTGTCCTCCAAAGCTGAGACGGATATGCGGTTCTTCCTCATCCTTGGCACATAAAGAACATCTAACACTTTCAAGGGAGGTTTGGATTCCCTCTGAAATGTTAGTGTCCCCACCCCGACTGCTCTAACAACTCTGTCATCACCGAGTACTACCTCTATATCAGTGCCACTCTGTGAAAGCTCTGAGAAGTACTCACGGACTCCTGTCATGTGACGTGAAGCCCCACTGTCCACATACCAGATACCTGAAGATGCTCCACTAATCGAGGGAAAAGCATGCTCCCTCTGAACTTATGTGGCAAGTGATCCTGCACTAGAGGACTCACACGTAGTGAACGCAAACTCCCGGTCAAAACGACCTGCAAAGTCCTCAATCTCTGCTGAAGCTGCCACATCCTGGTTCTTCCCCTTCTTCTTCTTCTCCGGACACACAACTGCATAGTGTCCCATCTTTTGACAATTCCAACACTTCACCTCGGAATAGTCCTTCTGTGCGTTCCCCTGTTTACCTTTACCTTTGCCTTTGCCCCCACCACTGCTTGTGGAAGCCTGCTTCTTCCCTTTGCCTTTCTTGCCTCCTGCCACCAGTGCTACATCCTCATCCTGCTCAACTGGCTTGGCTGCCCCAAGCTGACCTTTCTTGATCTTTGTCTGAATGCAATCATCCCAAAACCTCTCCCATGTGGGAAAGGTCTCACGTGCACAAACCCCATTAGCAAAGTTCAACCATGAACGAGGGAGACCATTCACTGCAATCCGCATCAACTCAGTGGGTGGAATGGCCTCTCCAATCGCTGCCAACTCATCTCTCACATTAGTAATCTTTGTGAGATATCCAGCTGCACTATCATTACCCATCTTAATGTTTTTCAGCTTCTCCTTCAGGACCATCTTCCGGTTCTCATTGGTACTCCGGTAGAGATTGGACAATGTTGTCCACATCTCATGGGCATTGTTCTTTCCTCTCACATGAGGAATGCAATGGTCTTTGATTCCGTCTAGAATCAGCCTCTTACCCTTGTTGTTATTTTTATTATAAGCTGTCAACTGAGTAGCATCAGTAGGCACAACAACAGGGTTCTGTGTGGTATGCACCATGATATCCCAGACTTCTGCCTCCTCAAAGATACTCTGCATTCTCTCCTTCCAAACGCTGTAATTTGTATGCCCATCCAACCTATCCTCCACCCTCAATCCCAATGACATCCTGTTGTCCTAAAACTGAAAAATAGCACTGCTGTAGTAAAGATAAAACTGTTGTTTATGAAAAAATCAGCAGCTGTAATTTTTTCCTTTTGCTGTCCCAAACTGTCCTTCAGCACTCAAGCTCTGATACCATGTAGAAATTTATGTTTTCCCACCCCAGTTTTCAGTTTCACCTTATTTCTCCCATGTAGTTAAATGCACTTTCCCATAACCATACATTTAACAAGCTGAAAAAATAAATATTGCTGAAAACACAAATTCTGGAAATTTTACAGAACGCTGGAAATTGCAGAAATAAAAATCAGCAGTAATAAACAGCCATTAAAACACATTTAAACACTGAGATTTTTGGTCAACTTGACCCTGGAAAAACCTCCTACAACTCTTGGGGAAAACCAGTTCGAGAGCTCCTTTTTATTTCTGAAAATTGCCTTTTTCACAGTGAGAAATATTCAGCAAAAAAATCAGCAAGCAAATTTACAACTTATCTATTTTCCCATGCCTCACAGCAAACTGGAAATTACAGCAAACAGGACAGCAATAAATGCTGTACGGCCTCCTCAATTTTCGTGCCAACTTTCAGCATTAAATGCTATTGTACGGCCAGCATTAAATGCATTGTACGGACTGCAATAAATGCATTGTATGGCCCTCGTTTTGCGTGCAGAAAAATCAGCAAACTACTCTATTTTTGTGTAAACCACTCCTCGAAAATCGTGCCAAAATCTGCCTTTCACTGTGTGATGAACCAGTTGTACAAATCTGCTCAAATGTTGCCTTGGAATGTGTGCCAAGCTGCTATCTCCTTCTCCTCCCTGCTCAGAAATCTCTCTTGTTCTCTTGCTCTCCTTCTCCCAATCTGCTCATGAAAGAATGAATGACCTTTTCCTCCTTTTCCTCCTTTAATCTAACCCCAAGTGACTTTTGGGCAATGTTCCACCAAGGTTCCGGGACAAGGGGGCGAGGGAGCGAGGGGGCGCGGGAGCGGCCTATGCAAAAGCTCCCTACCATTTTTTAGGAAATGTGGGGGAGCGTCAGGGTCTTAAAAATTTATAAATATAAAATATAATTTATTAATTGAGTCCACTATGACAATTTGGTTTGAATTGAAAAGCTGCAAAGCATGATCATTGATATGAATATCATTTGACATTATCCAAATTTAATATATCATATAAAATAATAAATTTAAAATTCTTATTCAGCTTGGTCAAATTCTAATTTAGATTTTGGTCAGACAAAGGGAGAGCTTCAGCTTGATAAGGTAGCCACTGAATTCTGTGAAAAGGTCAATGAACAGATCAGGAACACTGCATTGGCAGTAGAAGGGGAAACTACAATGGGTTGTCCAGCTGTATTGGATCCAACAGCTAGAAAGTTTGTTATATTGTATATAATATAGACAATACACCATATGCTGAAAGAAGAGTTTTAGTTCCAGGAGAGATGAGAAGATCACGTGAAAGAGTTTCTGACAGTTTACTATCAAATGACATTGACTGCAGGATGACCATCTGCGAACCAACTTGGGTGACCAACGATGGCATGGATAATTTGTCTACCTTATTAGAGCAATGCCATGCAGTTCAAACTTCAAACTAGCAGTGTATTTCAGGGGTGAAAATAATTTTCAGACCTGAGAATTCAAGCTCAGCCACTGTGCTCTGTGTAAATTTTGTAACTGTATAAATTCATATATAACGACAGTTCCTGAGATTTCTTGTTGCCCATAGTATTTTGTCATGCTTGCAGTAAACGCATGTTAGTCTATAGTACACCCAATTATTTCCCACATGACATAGGTGTTGCTTCCATAGTTTGTATGTCAAATGTCATGCGAATTAAAAACGCAAACTGAATGTCTCATATTCTTTGCCTATCACTCTAGTTATCTCCCCACTGTAATCCAGCCATCACTTGAGAAAAAAAGGAGAAGTTTTAAAAGGGAAAATTCATATACGTGCTATATGGTCCAGCAAATTTCCATGATACTGACCCTCTAAAATAATGCTTGTTGAAACCAAAAGACAGCACAAGACATTATCCCCATACAGAACATGAGTAGCTTTGTACCACTTTAGGTCTATTAAATCATAAACTATAAGCAAGGCCATTTTTTTGGGAGCGTGGGGAAACGTCCCCTCAGGGAAGGGAAACGTTTCCCTGGCACGCCCCCCCGAGTTTCCTCCATTTTGGGAGCGTGGGGAAACGTCCCCTACTCGTCCCCAAGTCCCCAAAGCGCGGGGGAGTGAGGAAACTAGACCCCTAGGGGGGGGGGCGAGTCCTCATGGAACACTGCTTTTGGGTGATCCAAGTGACTTTTGGGTGATCCCTAAATCCAATGGCTGAAATAGATTGAGATCTAAGGCTGAGATTAAATGCTCATTTAAATCTCACTTTTTATTTTTTAATTCACCCCACTTTAATAAAGACCCACTTAATCATTTATTTCCAAAATCACTTTTCCTTTCTAATTTTTCATTGACTTTATAAAAGTCACTTTAAAATTAGACTTAGTAACTTTATCACTTAAAATCACTTTTAAATTAGATTTAACTTTATAAAATTATAAAGTCACTTTAGGAGAAAAATTAAATTCTTTGGACACTTTTCCCTGGGCCAAAGATCAAAGCCTTAGGGAACCACCTGTCCTCCGGTACCAAATTTCAACACATGTCTCGTAGTTGCCATGGGAGAACTAATCATCCCATCCCACAAGAGAACTAATCATCCTGTTTCACAGTTGCCATGGGAGAACTAATCATCCTGTTCCACAATTGCCATGGGAGAACTAATCATCCCAGCCCACAAGAGAACTAATCATCCTGTTCCACAGTTGCCATGGGATATCACAAGGGAAGGTTGAACCTACCACCCTGTACATAGTGCACCACCAGGGGAGGGTGAATCGCCCTGTGGTCGTATGTCGCTCCAAGAAGTACCCTGTGCCCCCCTGGAGCTCTCATAACTCAATGTGTTCATCATACATGACCCTCATAAGAGGTTCTCTGAACGACATGAACTCGTTCTCGAAAAGTCAAGAATTTGACCTTTCCCCGGGGCTTTGACAAAATGTCTGCGACCTGTACATCAGTCTCAATGTGATGGAGCCTCCTCGCTCATCAACTTACCGTATCCCAAATAAGGTAGTATCTGATGTCTATCTGCTGGAGCAATCATCGAATACGGAATTCCTCAACAATTGAATCCCCCCTTGGTTGTCACAGAGGATCACGATGGTATTCATCATATGTACAAACAGCTCACTGAAGAGCTTCCACAACTAGGCAGCTCCATACGAGATCATACTCGTAGCTATGTATTTGGTCTCAGCGATGCTTATAGCCACTGACTTCTGCTTCCCTGCTCATCCATGATATCGAAGCTGAACCCAAAGAGAGCCAACGCTGAGAAGTGCTCTAGTGATCTTCCACATTCCCTGCCCAGTCAGCATTCGAATAATCATGCAGCTTCATATTTCCAGCAGTGTATCTCAATCCATGAGATATTGTGCCCCGAAGATATCTCAGAAGATCCTTGGCACCAATCCAGTGAGGCTCAACCAAATATGAGCTCACCATGCTAATTGCAAAACATATGTCCGAACGGAAGTTCACCAAGAACATCAATGCAAATGAGTTTATGAAACTCAGAGGCATTTCCCAAATCTGGTCCGGCATCATCACCACATAACTTCTACAAGTTAAGATCCTCGAGGTAGCCACGGGCTTGCAGTTTACCATTCCACATCCGGAATCCAACTCCCTCTTACTTCTGCAAGTGAGAGGGTATGCACCTGTTTGAAATAGGTCATCCTCAGAAGGTGCTAGTATGAGAGGTCTATCATCCACAACCTTCAAACAATGGTTTGGATCGGCTTCACTCTTAGTGAATCTTAGCTTCATCTGACAGCTATCAATCCTCTCATACTACACCTGGGGAGTTTTGCTTCAAGCCATAGAGGGCTTTCTTCCACCTGCATACGTGGGATTCCTAATCATGAATCTCAAACCCCTCGGGTTGTTCCAAACCTGTGGACCTGCTACATGAGGGGAATGGTCCCCTTGTAAGATTTTCCTTCGGTACATCTCAAACATGTACTTTCATGCTATTTTTGAGTTCAAGGATCCCTGTCACCATCTGACTCACAGACATCCGGTGCTATGTGTCAATGGACATGGTCCCTAGTGGACTTCTTGCAACTTGATACAACCCTGAACTCAAAAACATCTTTGAAAATTCTATTGTCAGACATGTACCTTTCCATCGATGATTGTCACCTTGTAACCTTTGACTTCCATTGCCGAAATGGACACCAAGTTCTTCTTGCGATCAAGTACATAAAAGAGATTTTGTAAATGAATTGAGTTACCCTCATTCAATTGAGGGGTAACATTCCCTACACCCTTTCTGGGATAGGTGGCATCGGCTCCAAGTATAATCCCACGATTGTTTCCATCTCTACCAAATTAGAGAGTGCACCCTTCTATCCGATGAAGTGCCTTGAAGCACTACAATCAATAAGCCAGATTCCCAAAGAATCTAAAGGAGAGGGCCAATACAAGATAACGCTTCTTTATCTTATCAAAAACAACATTTGATTCTTCAGACCTGGGGTTCCTTGCTTTCTTTGAAGAGTCGGCCATTTCCTTGATGACCTGCGATACTTGTCATTCCTTTGATCATTGAAGATGTCCTTGGAATGATTGTTATCTTCATCAAGAGATGTGTCTCTGCCATTCGGGCACTCCTTCGCATAATGGCTGAACTTATTGCAACCAAGGCATCTACCTTTCCTTCCACCCTTAGATCCGGACTTCCCAATGAAGTGATCTTTAGGTAGGCCATCAGAAACTTCCACTGTGCCATTCTGATAATATTCTCTACTTCAACTTCACTCTCAGTGAATTTGAAGAGGGATGAGGAATCCACTGATCCTTTTGTCCTTTCCCAACTGTGTTTAGTGATTGCTCTTTCACTCTTGCTTCGTTATTGTCTTCACCTCAGCTCTAATTCCATGTTAATTTTAGGTATGTTCTATGCTTAGAGCAGTTTATTTCAATTTTCACAGTTAGCTCAATATCTTTTCCAAATTAGCAATCACACCAGCATTAAAGTAAACTGCAGATAGAACATAAACATAAATCGCAGAAGACAAGCCAAGATAAGAGAACACAATATGTGGCACTAGCAAGGGACAAACCCCAATGTGGGGAAACCCTTGATCAATTCTTCTTATATGTTCTTCAATAGTTCAGGAGAGAGAGAGAGAGATAATACGTTTACAACAAAAGTCAACACTTTGACTTATCTAGATAAGAGCATAGATCATCTCTAAGAAGATGATACATGAGATCAGTTGAAGACATGTTGCTTCAACTGATTCACCAAGGTAACTCCTTCACCTATCGTTGTGTTGCGTTTCATCATCATGCTACACCTCACCGTGATGCACCATGCTGCACCCATCATCACTATGCTGCATCTCATCATGCTTCATTAATCATGATTATACCCATCACTATACTGCATTATGTGCCATTGTTGCACCATGTTGCCATACTAACCTATGTCACTGGCTACACCTTGCTTGCTTGTTGTACCTAGCATGCTTGTTGTTGCATGCTAGTTGTCCCTTGCATGCTCGTTGTACCAATACATGCTTGCTGCACTAAGTATCATGTTGTTGTCCCAATATTAGTTTGAAGCCCCGAATAAACACTCTGGTAGCTCCTTAGCTCAAATCTGCTCCACAAAAAACCCCAGCGTCAGCCTCTAGGGACCGCGTCAGCCTTTTTTGCCCTCTGCGTCAGCTTTCCCGGTAATTGCAGCTTCTGCCTTCTGCGTCAGCTTTCCTAGCAGTTCCAGCTTCCGCCCTCTGCGTCAGCTTTCCCGACTGTTTTGGCAGTTCCCGACAATTCCAGTTGTTCACGGCAGTTCCGGCTTCTGCCCTCTGCGTCAGCTTTCCTGTCTGTTTCGAAAATTCCAACAGCGACCCTCTGCGTCAGCTTTCCCGACAATGCCAATTGTTCCCAGCAATTCCAGCTTCTACCCTCCAGTTGTGCAAGCGATTCCCTACAGTTCCAGCGTCTGCCCTCTAGATTAGGGCAACATTATCCCTTAGGATCTCTCCTCCTACTAAAACCCAAAGACAGGTAGAGAGGAAGAGATCCCAAGTGTGATGAAATGACTTGAAGACCACCTCTATTTATACTAAAATGTTGAACACAAGTGGGGTTTATTTGGTTGTTGGCCGACCTTGACGAATTGTCCCATAACACAAATAAATTCATATCTCCATGAATACTTATCAAAATCGGATGATCTTTAGATCAATCCTACATCTATCGATGAGAGGGATCCAAGAAAAATATTAGCTTCCATTAATAAGATGACCCACATGGAGTTTGGCCATAGTTGCAAATTTTAACAATTTCCCTTAAGCCATGGGTTTGTCTCTTGTTTCACCCGTCATTATGCACTCATACCCAAATCTTCCATGATCTTGTAGCTAATTTCCCACAGCTAGGCCAAGATCATGCTTTGATACCACTTTAATGTTCCAAACTAGGAAAAATAGTGCTATGCAAAGCAAACAATAAAAACGACACCATAAAGTTGAAACATTCAGTGCACACCCATAAAAAGTCCAGGAATAACCAACAGCTGAGCCATTTTATTATAATCTAGGAGAAGAGTACAATAATGTGGAAGTGGTTCACCTGGGCTTGCCTCAATGGCAAGCGTGATCAAGCCCAAGTGGTAATATGTCAAGCCCAGATGGCACAAATAACTATTGCAATGATGCCATATGTTGCCCTTGTGAAATGGTGTTGTCCACTACAAAGATGTTGCTGAAAACCACACCTCAGGTGCTCAGAATAGTACGGGAAATTAACCCCGGCCTCTCCACCAAATACCCAGAATAACCCACGAAGGAATTGGCCAAATGTTGATCTCAGAATTTTGGCCCAAATTCCCCTTAGCTCCTCTAGTTGCTGGCTGATTTGGGACCCCTGTTTGACCCCTTAGATCTACTCAGAAAATTCTATAAAATTAGGAGTGTGATCCTTGCCCCAAACTCAAAAAGGGTTTCCCTTGGTTCCAACCTTGAAAAATTGACCCTTCACAGCTTGGCCCTCCTCCAATTTCGAATTTTGTTGTTGTGACTGATCTTATCAATCTCTCCTCTCCCAACTTCAGCAATCCTCCTCATATGGCCCTCCAAATGATCTCCCTTAGCCTCCCAGCTCCAAACTCCCTCGAATGGTGCTACCCCAAAGAGTCCCACTCCAATGACTGCGCAATCATGGAGGAGATGACGCAGTCCTGCGTGTGATGAAATGAGAGTTGCGTGTAGGATGGCCCTCTTGTCTATAGCTTCCCTCTATATTCCTGAAAATGATGAAGGATGCTCCTGTCTCCCCAACTTCTCGTAGTGCCTCACGTTGTGATTGCGCAATTTTGCGTTGTTGTTACTCCCCCTGCTGCTGGTACTTGACTTACAGTTGTTGTAACTCTTCTCCTTGCTGTTGTTATGAACTGAGATGAAGAAGAACTCCTTTCTAGGGCTGGTACTCGAAGTCCACCAAAGCAAGGGTTGAGATCTTCGCTTAGAGACACTCATGTGCTAAACAGCACAGTGACCCAGCTAAGCAGCTCGAGCAACTAAGCTTGAGTTCAATATGTTAAAAGATAAGATATCCAAATGACGAGAGTTGCCTTTCTTATATATATTTTGTGGAGCACTTTTCCCTCCATCATGGGTCCCTCCTCTAACCATCGATTTCCCCTCCATGCAAATCGAACTAGGGAATGCGTATTCCCCTAGTATGGGTGGGCCCCACGTATACTTAACCACATCGAAATAACTTCTCCTAAGTCTAGCCTCCTAATAAAATCAAATGGGCCCCCATCACCTCCAAAATGTAGAAATTAATATTGCTCCAAAATAATTCAGGAAGGGACATGACAGTTGGGCTCCTCCAGTGCCAAGTCAAGTTTAGAGGGCTCCAAAAATCCAAATCTAGGGGTTGGCACCTAAATCTCTATGCAAGTCATATTGTGGACCCCAGTTTTGTGTTTGGGGCACAAAATGGGTCTCATGGGTCTCCTAGTGAAAGAATAGAATGGTTTTGCTCCAATGTTGAGGGCTCAGAGAATAGTGCTAGCCCTCCCATGTCTCAAGGGGTCAGACAAACCTCATTTGGACTTGAAATCAACTACCAGACTACTAAGCTGGCTGGGGGAATGCTAGTCCAAGTGCATCATCTCATGAATAATGTGGGGCAAAGCGTAGATTGTTGGGGTGTTATAGGTGCCCATGATGATGCTCTGCAAGTAATAGGAGTCCCATGGTTGTCAACGCTTCACCTGTAGGGTGTCATAATGCTACTCTAGTGGACCTGGGCCCTAGTTAAGTTGCCCAACCCATGACGGACACCCCTTGCTAATCACACACAATGTCCAATGTTGCATTCTCACCATTAGCTACAATTAATTAATAGTACGTCTAAGTGAACCAAGCTTGTTAATCAAGGGGAAGTTCATATGGGGCTTCCCTTCTAAATTTGGGGTTTTGATCATGTAATAGTTTTACATCCCTAGGTAGGACTCAAGATTGGCTAATATATGACACTATTAGGTGCAATGTTGTAGGAAACATCTCCCCCCCCCTCGGTTCAAGAGGCGGATTTGCATCAAGAATAGATCTGTAGGGGAACCTTGAGAAGAAGCACGGTTCTGCCAAAAATTCACCATTCTTGGACTTTTGGAACCGTGATGATTCCAAGCCATGATTTTTCCACAGTTCTGGAAACCACTCTCACAGTCCATGAGCTTTTTTTTTTAGGGGGCTGGTGGGAGAGGAGCGGGACGCTTTTTGAACTTTTATGTGAGGAACCATGCTTCTCTGACACTCCCAAGGTGTTCCCTTGATGCTCCCTAGGTGCTTCTTACATGCTCCCTCATGGTAATGTTAAGTTCTTAAAGTAAAAGGATGAAAATGAGAGATAATCATCCTTTTACTTAAACTTTTAACATTGCCATGAAATGACTCAGGATGTTTGAGAGTGGTTCCAACCTCATCGAACTTCATATGGAGAAAATAGAATTTCATACTCCATTCAAAATTAATCAAAGTTAACAATTTTTAGGATTTTGGGATCAATGAGATTCTGGCATTTCATTAGATTATAATATGTATGTGGGTTTGTGATTGGCATTTAATCAACAGCATTGTTACCACAAAATCTAGCAAGCCTTGTAAAGGAAAACCCTACAAGACAAGGTATAAAATAGGCATGAAGAACATGCGTTGACTAGAAATAAAATAATAATAATGAATATAATCAATGATAAAAATTACATTTTATTACATTATGAAGACCGACACTTGTTACATTTTTCAACATCTGCAAGTATTCATTTAAGAGTTTATTCGATAAGAAAGCTTTGAATAAACCCACTCTTGTTGGAGAAAGGGGGGAAACAAGGTGAGTGTAAGAGTCTGTACAGAAAGCTTGGTGTATGCTTTGTGCTTTGCAGCGAGTCTGGTCTGAGCACATCAAAAAAAATTATTCTAATGTATCGAAGTTGTTGAAATTTCTAAGTATTACCTATTAGAAATTTTATCTGTATTCTCTAGTTTATTTCTCCTACTTGTTAATTACGAACAAGTTATATCATATAAATACTGAAATAAACACAATACATTCTCAACCATCTACAGATCAACAGCTGAAAGAAATAGCAAACACATAAGTGACACCATTATTTTTGGACAACTCGTCCCCAGAAAAACCCAACTTGGAAAAACTGGTGCAACAATTCTAAAGATTATTTTATTATGCATTCTTTTTTAGTACAAATGGGTGCCAAACCGGCTCACCCGACAGAGAAAATAATTCGACAATAATACCTCTCTATTCGGAAGTAGATATTCGGAAAGTCTGCCCCACGAAACCCTCTCCAGCACAATTGAAGCACTGCGTCAGCCCTCCTGGCCTTTGCGTCAACCTGAAACCCCCCTGCGTCAGCTCTCTGACGCTCTGCTTAACCTCTTTGGCTCTCTGCATCACTCTTGCAGCCTCTGTGTGGATGACGCAGGCCCTCCTGGCCTTTGCACTGTCTCTGCTAGCCTCTGCGTGGCTCCCTCTGGCTTCTACGTCTGCCTATGCGCTGGTCTTTTGGCACTATCTCTGCCTCTCTGTCCCGTACTCACTGCCCTTCGCAGCAACTGATCACTGATTCAATTTCTCTTAGCAAACCGCGCTCTAGAAAATTGAATGACTAATCACTCTGGTGTGTTCTCCAACTGACCCTCAAGCCTCCTCTTATACTTTTCTTGTTGGTCCTTCAACGGCCGAGATTACATCTCTAATCAACGGCTAATAGTAGATTTGGCTTGATCCATGTCATTTGGAACCTTCTAACCCAGTTTTATATTAATACCCATTAATATTTTATATTTCTTAAGTTTAGGCTTAGGAACTCCATTAAAAATATTAATTATTTTAATATCTCCTTAACCGGGTAGAATTTGCCCAAACCATTTCTGGGTCTCGGAGATCTCGTGTGCTTTAGCCTTTCCACCAATTTTCATGGCTAAAGCACATCCGATGCTACCCCAAATCAACACTCCCTCTTAGCGAGGACTGTGCTCTAGTAATACTCCACACTGAGCATCACTCTAATTATACGGCACCGTACCTGTGTTGATGCTAGGCCTCCCCGCCCAACATCCTCTGCACTACTACATCTTATACTGCTGCCCATGGCTTAGCCACTGCAATTGCTACATCCGTACAACAACTCTCTCTGCATCTGTGCTGCTGCTGGTCCTTTCTCCCAACACTACATCTGCACTGCAACCCCCTCTCATCATGCTGCATCATGCTATTGCCACTGCACTGCAATTCAGTTTCTGAGAAGTAAATAACTGATCCACCCAACTACTGACATTCATGCCAGGCTAGAAACACTCCCGATGTTGAAGCTCTCTCTGCCGCTATACTGTGCTCCCTCTACTGCCTCTGCGCTGCTGCAACAACTTCGCGCCTCTCGCACCGCTGCCATCCTGCACTGTTGCAACCTCATTTGTGCCTCTCGCACTGCTGCAAGCCTCTCTGCGCTGCCAGGGACTTCTGCACTTCTAGCACTCTCTGTCGCTTCATCTGCATTTGTTTCTACCGACATCCGCCATCCTATACTCTCACTTTGGGGCTCCTGTAGCCAGGTATAATCCAAGAGTTTGGTTACCTCAAGGATCCTGCCCCTCATCGCCTGTAGTCCTCCTGACTACAGCTCGATGTCTCCCCACCTCTTCTCTAGAGGTACATGAGCACTCATGGCACAATTGTCATCCTCTTCTACCTCCTTTTCTGCGTTCGCTAGCGCTGCCTTGGAGTTAAACGCCTCTCCCTTATTCTTCTTCCTCAGACATTGGTTCGCATAATGCCCCGGTTTTCGCAGTTGAAGCACTTTATCTTGGAGAGGTCCTTTTTCTTCCTCTTCTCCTGCTTCCCGCAGATGCCAGAGTTGCATCCTCTTCCTCCTCTTTCTTGATCCTGACTCCTTTGTTGCTACTTCCTGTCTTGGACAGCTGTCTGATCTCTTCTTGGCGAAGAGACGCCCACAATTCTTCCCAATCTGGAAGATTCACTTTGCCCAGAATATTCTGGACGAATCTCTCCCACTCCTCGGAGACTGTGTTTAGAGCGGTCCTCACTATCAACTCCTGATCCAGCGTGGCCCCTAGGGAGGTCAGTTGGTCCCAGATCTCCTTTAGTCTACCGAGGAAGTGATATATCTGCTCCCCCTTCTGCATCTGGTATGACCATAGCTAATTCTCAAGTAACATCTTCCTCTACATGAAAGTGTGTTGATACAATGTCTTCAAGGTGTCCCGCATTTCCTTTTCCATTTCCTTCTCGGTAATAAGCTGGACCACATGATCCTTAACCCCATTAAGGATAATGCATTTCTTCCTCGTACTTTTCATTGTCAGTTGGGTCAACTGGGATAGCCACTATTCTCAAGGCGAAGGCCTTGATGCGATGTCTATCTAGAATGGACAGGATCCTGACCTTCCAAACCACAAAGTTGGACGCCCCGTCCAGCCTATCCTAATCCCTCAGTCCATTCATGGCCATCTCTCTGCTCTTCTTTTTTACTCCTCCAAGTCTCTACTTCTCTCTGGAAGTTCTTTCTTCGACTCCTTCTGAGTCTCTACTTCCTGTCTGGAAGTTCTTTGCTAGACTCTCTCTGAGTCTCGATTTCCCTCCTGGAAATCCATCTGCCAACCATCGAGTCACACCTCTTCGATCTCCTATGCATTTGCAACACTGATCTGGATTCCTTGGCTAGAAATCCACCTAGGTAGCAGCTCCCTCTACCTTGGTTTTGCCCCGTTAGGTACTATTCTGTCTTGGCAGCAACAACACCCCCCCAGCTTCACTCCCTGCAATCTGCCCATAGCTTCCTATGCCCCAGTAACTGGAGGACTGAGCCTCTAGGCTCTGCGCAATCCCGACACTAGCTGAAATGCTCCCCTAGCCAACTATGTCAACCCTCTTGGTCTCTGCATGGATCTTCGTGAGCCTTTTCTGCCCTCTCCAGCTTCTGCGTTGGCCTCTCTCTGGCTCGAACTAATGATGCAATCCCTCTGCGTCAACCCTTCTCTACCGCTTTTTGCAAGGAACAACTTTTGTCACTCGGGACAATTGTTTCTGCTGCAAATGCTCTGCTTCAACTCTCTTGTGATCTGCAACCATGCTTTGATACCATGTTAAAATTTCTAAGTATTACCCATTAGAAATTTTATCTGTATTCTCTGGTTTATTTCTCCTACTTGTTAATTACGAACAAGTTATTTAATCATATAAATATTGAAATAAACACAATACAGTCTCAACCATCTACAGATCAACAGCTGAAAGAAATAGCAAACACACAAGTGACACCGTTATTTTTGGACAAATTGTCCCCAGAAAAACCCAACTTGGGAAAACCAATGCAGCAATTTTGAGGGTTATTTTATTATGCAGTCTTTCTGAGTACAATTGGGTGCCAAACCGACTCACATGACAAAGAAAATAATTCGGCAATATTACCTCTCTATTCGGAAGAAGATATTTAGAAAGTCTGCCCCGCGAAACCCTCTCCAACACCACTCAAGCACTGCGTCAGCCTGAAAACCCCCTACGTCAACGCTTTAAGGCTCTGCGCAGCCTCTCTGGCTCTCTGCGTCACTCCTACAACCTCTGCGTGGATGACGCAGACCCTCCTGGCCTTTGTGTTGTCTCTGCTAGCCTCTATGTGGCTCCCTCTAGCTTCTGCGTCTACCTCTGCATTGATCTTCCGTCACTATCTTTGCCTCTCTGTCTCGTACTCACTACCCCTCGCTGCAACTGATCACTGATTCGATTTCTCTTAGCAAACCGCGTTCTAGAAAATCGAATCACTGATCACTCTGGTGTGTTCTCCAACTGACCCTCAAGCCTCCTCTTATACTTTTCTTGTTGGTCCTTCAACGGCTGAGATTACATCTCTAATCAATGGCTAAGATTAGATTTGGCTTGATCCATGTCATTTGGAACCTTCTAACCCATTTTTATATTAATACCCATTAATATTTTATTTTTCCTAAGTTTAGACTTAGGAACTCCATTAAAAATATTAATTATTTTAATATCTCCATAACCGGGTAGAATCTGCCCAAATCATTTCTGGGCTTGGAGATCTCATGTGCTTTAGACTCTCCACCAATTTTCATGGTTAGAGCACATCTGATGCTACCCCAAATCAACAGAAGTCTCGAGTTTGTAAATGAGTTTGTAAAGATCTTATTTGGATGTATGGTCTATGCCCTACAGCTTTGCTGACCCCGACTTATCAAGAATCTAATAAGATCTCAGTGTCATTTGGCTTTAGGTAGATTCTGTGCACTCTCATTATGGCTATTCATGAAATTGGTATCGACTTGAACTCACAAAAAAAATGAATGGTGATATAGAACTAGCTTACTGCAAAAATATCAACTTAAACTATTTTTTGAATTGTTTTTTTATCACATCTACCTTACCAAAATCAAGTCTCCCAATCCTTATCCTAAGCTTTGATGTAATAGATAGAATATGTATATCCCTCATGTGGAATATATAGACTTATATTTGTGAATATATATATATATATATAAGTGTTGTTAGTCTTGAGGGTTTCTCAATCAGCTGAACAATCCACTGAAGGCATGTTGCCAATGGGAAGGCCATAGATCATAGATTCAAATCCGAGTCCCTTGAGGTTACCAACAACTATTGTGGTTGGCAGTTGAGCAACCCTCCATCCTCTGCGAAAGGGGGGATTACACAATAATTTTGTTTGGGGGGGCGGGGGGGGTATATATATATGTCCCCAATCTGTCATCCTCTCAAAAAATTGGGGATGTGCTCTAGCCGTTCTAGACACCCCTTTCACCATTCTCCATTCTAGAAACTTATGCAACATAGAATAAAATCTATTTATTTATCTATCTACTTATTTGAAATGAAATTCTTATTATTTTCAGATCTTTTGAAACTTATGATTCTCTTCTAGATGCTATTCTAAATCTTTATAAGCACATATTGGATGGTTGTGGCTAAAACCATGCATAATGAAATTTCTCTATGAGGTCACCTAGTTGTATTTGTGAAATATAATCCTAGCATTTGTACAGGAATCTTTACTTTAATGAAATGAAATAATGTTAATGTTCACTAATGACCAAAATAGGTCCGTTGGAATATATAATAGAGCAACATTAGTAAAATAAAGAGTGTCTAGGTCATCCCATGCCTAAAGTTTAAAAGTTGACATAGTAACAAATAAAGTGGGAGTAAACCTAGAATAGTTTAACTATTAACAATGAGGTAAATTCTAGCCCTAATGAGGAAAACAAAAAGAGCAAACAATGCCACAACATAGAGCAGGTCAACCCTTATGATTCTCTTCTAGATGCTATTCTAAATCTTTATAAGCATATTGGATGGTTGTGGCTAAAACCATGCATAATGAAATTTCTCTGTGAGGTCACCTAGTTGTATTTGTGAAATATAATCCTAGCATTTGTACAGGAATCTTTACTTTAATGAAATGAAATAATGTTAATGTTCACTAATGACCAAAATAGGTCCGTTGGAATATATAATAGAGCAACATTAGTAAAATAAAGAGTGTCTAGGTCATCCCATGCCTAAAGTTTAAAAGTTGACATAGTAACAAATAAAGTGGGAGTAAACCTAGAATAGTTTAACTATTAACAATGAAGTAAATTCTAGCCCTAATGAGGAAAACAAAGAGAGCAAGCAATGCCACAACATAGAGAGCAGGTCAACCCAATCATGAGAAGAAAACTGAAAAGAAAGTGAGAGGGAGCTCATATATCCATTAATCACTAGAGAGGGAGTTCATATATCCATTAATCACTTGAGAGGGAGCTCGTATACAAATTAAGCACTGTGAAATCACCAACATGGAGCCTGATATTGACGTCTGGAGCATGGCCCATTAAGAAGATTACTGTCCATTTGGAATTAAAGCTGCATGAAGTTATATTCTAGTGCATATGAGCAGGACGAGCTTGATACACCTTTGGTACTTCAGGGGAATCAGTAAACAGACAACGGAAGAAAGAGCATGCATCATTGATAATGACGTCTGGAGCATGGCCCATTAAGAAGATTTCTTTCCACTTGGAATTAAGGCCGCATGAAGTTATACTAGTGCATATGAGCAGGATGAGCTTGATACATCCTTGGTACTGGCGAATCAGTAAATACTAAATAGTCAAAGGAAGAAAGAGCATGCATCATTGATTCTGCATGGAGAAGTGGATCAATAATACAGCAACTTGATGCAAATGTGAACCTGTGGATCAAGGAAAGTGAATGTCAATTTAAGGGAGCTTGTACCATATCCAAGGGCTGATAGAGACTATAACAGCACAACTTTGGGGTGGAATCCTTTTGGATACAATACAAATGCACCGGGGACAACAAAGACAATGAGTTACCAATGGGAATTGATTGGAATGGAACAGATTATTAGCCTGAACTAAACTACAAGGTAGTATAGGACGACGTACCTTACTGAAGACATCCAAGTGATCATATCAATGGACTTCAGACAAGAACAAGTTACAATGTAGAAGATTGGCATGCATGGAGAATTTAAAACAAATTATAATCCAAGGATGAAAGGTAGCAATTGATGCAGCCACAATCTCAATCGTACTCATGGCCAAAGAATAGTCCTCAGTTAGCTATTATGCTCATTATCACACTCCAGGGCAACCAAGAGGAAGTGATGATCCCAATGTTTCAAAGACAGGATGAAGAACCTGTTGTTTTATGTATTTTATTAATGCTTCTAAATTTTATTTTACATTCACATTTACAGATTGGCCTCCTCAAAACTAATTTTTATAGGTAGCACTAACTTCCTTTTGCTTCCTTTGATATAGAAGTCAATCCTGATACATGTTATAGACACTTATATGTAGAAACTTTGAACATATAGTTTTTACCTTTTGGTTTGTATTCCATTAACATACAACAATCTTCTATCTCAGCTTTCACTTGCAAGCTTAACAATGGAAATGGTATAGTAAAGATATCTGTTTACATTTTTGCAAGGATTTTTCTTCTGTTGTCTATAAAAGTAAGCATACCAATTTCAATAAGTAGATTATCCTGGGATTTGAAAAAATGTCAACTCTTTTTTTAAACAGTTGGAGCAATGGCATGTTGCTGATGAGTACAGTGGACTACTTCGAGAGATATCCTTCAGATCAATATGCAACAATCCTATGTGCCCCCCAGATACTGCTATGACAGAGTGGCAACATTCAGTTTTTAACCCTAATAAAAGTGTGTTGGTAAGGGAAGTTTTATCTGTATGGTCTCTCTGATGACCTGTATAATCTCAGCTCTCCTTGAATAGATTGATGACTATTTGATATCTTCTTCTCAGGTATTTGAGATAGTGCAACAGGCACACGATGTGCCATTTGGCTCATACTTTGAGGTGTATAGCGTACTTAAAAATGTGTCACCATGTTCACTTTGGGTTAATTGGGTTATCTTTTAGTGTTCTGTTAGTATTGCTTTCTTTCTTGCTTTAGTATAAAAAATTGATTTCGATTGCATATTTTTCTCATTTAGTTTGTTTATAACATGAAGGTTCATTCCAAATGGGAGTTGGAGACTACATCTGAGTCATCCTGTACTATTGATATTAAAGTTGGTATGTAATTTTCTGCAGTCATGTACTATTTGCTCTAATTTCGTTACTAAGCCTTTCACTTTATTAGAAATTCTTTCAAAGCCAACATTAAGGGAAATGTGGCAGGTGCACATTTCAAAAAATGGTGTTGGATGCAGTCTAAAATAAAGACTGGTGCAATCTCTGAGGTTTGTATTAGTTACGTGCATATTTGTGCTTTGTGTTGAAATTTTAGTCAGATTTTTCCTCACACAAGTTGGTGGCCTTCACAGTACAAAAAGGACATTGAACTGATGTTGAAGGTTGCTCGTGATTACTTGGAAAGCTCTAAGCAAGTTGGTAGTATGGATGCAAATAATGAAGAAATGCAGAAAAACAACAATTCAGAATGAACATCTGGTCATGTATGATGTTTCCATTGCAGTTTTCCATTGAAAATTGCAGCATTCCCTTCACACAGTTGTGGACGACCTCCAAAGGGAATTGCCTTTTATATAGTTATACCCTTTTCTGCTGAATTCTGTGCATGAACTTTTTGTTGTATAACCTGTTGTAAATGCATGCTTACTAATAATTGCATTGTATTGGTATCTAGTTTTTCGAGGGAAGGGGTCTGGATAGTAATTAACTGATATAATGTGCCTTCTAAATTGAAGTACATTTATCTAAAATATATAGAGCAATCTGCATGAGATTTTCTCTTTCATCTACAGGGATTTCAATTTTTGAGCTTTAGACATCACAGTTGAGTTCTGACTCAGCTCAGAAGACTTTCACTTTTGTACAGGAAATATATTCTCAATAAGAAATATTGATATGTATCATTCTTTTCGAAAAATAACTACTTTCAGACTGAGTAGCCACAGTGAAAATTGATATTCAGTTCATGAGCTACACAATGAAAGGTCTTGCTTATATTGCAGATATTGCAGCACAAACAAGACTCAATTGCTTGGTTGTGCAAAATTTGTATGCTACAGTTAATCTGGCAAAGGTGGATCTTGTTTCAAATAAAGCAGGTTATTTCTGTTGATCTTTAAAGGTATCTATGGATAGGAGAAGGATATTTTGTGTGTACACAACAGGTTTTGGTTTGCATTGGTTTCTTTTAAGTTGTAGATTCTCCAGCCTGAAATATTGCAATTTGGCTACTCGAAATTCCACCACATTGTTATGATAGGGAATTCAATTATAATTTATTTTAAGATTTTAAATCATTTTTTATTGTCTAGCTTTAAATTTGTGTAAAAAAAGACACAGCTGGCCAAGGTGTTGGTAACTTCCGAAGTTGCTAGCATTATAATTTGTTGTGTCTGGTATATTTCAAAAGGGCCTTGACTTTACTTACATTTTCCTTATATTGTCTTGTTATTGTATGACTCAAATAGGAGATGTAAAATGTATTAACCTATGTTACAGGAAACATTGCCCCCCGGTCTGTTTCAGCCAGGAAACGAAACAGAAACGCAGAAACGTGTACCATATGGCCTGGAAACGAGTTCTGGCCTGGGGAAATGTGGCCAGTATGGCCGGAAACAAGTTTCCAGGCCGTACGACGGAGTTTCCACTTCATATTGTGATTTTTCTTTTATTTATTTTTTTGTTTTTTCAGTTCTATTTTTTTATTGGGTGAATAAAATAGCTTGTGGATGCTTCTATATGCCTCTCTCAAGTTATAAAAAGATTCCTGTTTCATTCCCTCATCACACAATTGAGCAAGTCGTTTCTCTTGGAACGGACACATTTATCAAAGGAGAAAAGAGGAAGAGAGCAGTGGCCTTTTGTCTTTATAGTTCTTGCAGCATCATATATGTAATAAACGCTGATTTTGAGATTTGGATATATAATAAAGGTTGATTTTGGATATTCCGATATTGTTATTTTCATTATGCAATCATTCATGAGTAAATGTGATGTAAATTTAGTCATAATGTTTAAACTTTAAATGTAATAAATTATAATGTATCATGTATGATTTTTGATTGCACATAACATTTCTTAAATGACCTAAATTCTAATATATATATATATATATATATATCGCATTTCCCTATTTCCAAAATTTGGAGGGATCACATTTCGTACCCGTGCCCATTTCGGAAATTCACACCCGTTTCCCCGTTTCATGCAACTAAGGTATTAACTAAAGCCTCTCAGCTTCAATCTCCCAACCAACATATGACTCCTGTCCTCTTTAAACTAGCAATGTTTATTGCCTTTGCATCATTTCAAATGAATTTGGTAAACAACACCCATGCCAAAATACAGGAAACCCTCATGATCAATCCACAAGTTGCATGACACTATAAGCTACCTATATATTTGCCACAACAGAGTACTTGCAGGGAAAAAGACTCATGGACTCTGTTGAGATATGGTAGCTTGGGAGGTACCAAGCCCTAGGGTTCGGGGTTTGGAGGTTGGAGCACCACAAAAGTGATTTGTGGGCTTGGAACCCAAGGTGTGGACTTTGTACCAAAGCTGGTGGGTGTGAAACCACGAGGCAATTGAGTTATTTGACACATGGAGGTGTTAGAGTACCCTTAAAGGAGAAAGGGGCTGCGAAAATTGTTGATTTTTGATAGCATCGGATGTGATTTAGCAATGAAAATTGGTGGAGAGACTAAGGCGCATGAGATCTCCAAGACCCAGAAATCGTTTGGAGAAATTCCACCCAGATGGAGAGAGATTAAAATAATTAAGATTTTTAATGAGACGTTAAGTCTAAACTTAGGAAAATTAAAATATTAATATGTATTAATATAATATGGGTGAAAAAGTTCTAAATAACGAGGATCAAGCCAGATCTAATTTTAGCTGTTGATTAGAGACTTAATCTCGGCTGTTGAATCATCAACAGGAAAAGTATAAGAGGAGGCTTGAGGGCCAGTTGGAGACACACCAAGACACCAAGAGAGATCAGTCAGCTCGATTTTCTAGGGCAAGGTTTGATGAGGAAATCGAACAAGCAATCAGCTGCAGTGAGGGGTAGCTCAGCAAGAGGCTAGGGAATACATATCAGAGAGGCAGCAGAGTGCCTAGGAACACTGACGCAAAGGCGAAGGAGGCTACTACAGAGGACGCATAGACCATAGAGGTTGACGCAGTTGACGCAGAGGCGAAGGAGGTTAGTGCAGAGGACACAGAGGCCGTAGAGGTTAATGCAGTTGATGCAGAGGGCTTCAGAGGTTGCGCTG
Source organism: Pinus tabuliformis (assembly GCA_031772625.1). NCBI lineage: Eukaryota > Viridiplantae > Streptophyta > Pinopsida > Pinales > Pinaceae > Pinus > Pinus tabuliformis. The sequence goes on along the minus strand of CM062805.1, from coordinate 1,375,214,728 downwards.
AGGTGATCCAATGGGACAGACTCAGAGTTGATTGGCTGACGCAAAGCCAGAGAGGGTGACGCAGTCCCTAAGAGGGTGGCGTAGTTCCAGAGAGTGCATGGAGTAGCTTTCGTTGTCCAACACAAGGAACAGCTGAAGTTGTTGTGGGATCGTTCATCTGGTTGCTGATCAGCCGGAATATCTGTCTCCAAATAGAGGTATTGCTGCCAAGGATATTCTCTGAAGGGTGAGCCATTTCTGGCACCCTAGTTGTATTCAGAATCTGCTTAATAATAAAACCCTCTATATGTTGCACCGGTTTTCCCGCATTGGGTTTTTCCAGGGACGATTGTCCAAAAATAACGGTGTCCCTTGTGTTGTCTCAGTTTATTTTAGTTCTTGATATGTATATTTGTGAAGGTTGTAATTGTGTTTACTTCAATGTTTATGTTATTAAATAACTTGTTAATGTAAAGAACAAGTAGGAGATAGTAAACCAAATACTGTAGTAGGGGTTTTGGATGTGTTAGATTCAGAAATTTTCACATGGTATCAAAGTGATTGCAGATCACAGGAGGACTGAAGACACTAGCAGAAGAAATCTGAAAATTTGCAGCAGAAGCAACTATCCCGAGAGACAGTGTTATTCTAGAGCTGAAGTGGCAAGGGAAGAAGTGACGCAGTGCTTAGAGGGTGACGCAGAGCTTGCATCAACATTTCGAGCCAAGGGAAGGGCCAGCATAGCGATAGAAGGAGGCAAATCAGGCCTACATAGTGCCCGGTCATCTTTCTCAGCCGAGAAGGATTGATGCTGAGGCCAAGAGGAGCTGATCCAGATCTCAATGATTGCGCAGAGTCAGAAGGGCTCAAATTCTTTAGTTGTCGAGGCTAAGGCAGTTGTGTAGATTTTGATTTGAGGAGTTGGGACGTTGTTTATGTCTAAGCAGAACAGTGTCTAAGGAGACAAAACCAAGGTAGAGGGAAGCACTACCTCGACAGATTTCTAGCCAAGAAATCCATATCTGAGTTGCAGCAGCAAAGGGGGATTAGAGAGGAGTGATTTGATAGTTGGCGAATTTCCAGGAGGGAAGTGGAGACTCAAAGGGAGTCTAGAAGAGGAGCAGAGATGGCAGTAAATGGATTGAGGGATCAGGACAAATTGGACGGGGCTTCCAATGTTGTCATCTGGAAGGCCAGGAACCTGGCAATCCTGGATAAACACTGCATCAAGGACTATGGCTTGAAAATCGTAGATGTCCCAGTTGACCCGAATGTTAATGAAGTATGAGGAGGCCGAGGCGAAGGCAAAATGCATGATCCTAGACGAGGTTAAAGATCATGTCATACCACATATTGCTGAGAAGAACACAACAAGGGAGATGTGGGAGGCCCTGACCACCTTATACCAGGGCTCTTCGATGCAGCGGAAGATGCTATTGCAGAATCAATTTAGGTCATATCAGATGCGGAAAGGAGAGGAGATAGATCACTTTCTCCTTAGGTTGCAAGGAATTCATGACCAATTTACTTCTGTGGGGTCTACACCGAATCCAGAGTTTATGGTCAGGACTGCTCTGAATGATGTGTCTGAGGACTGGGAGACGTTTGTCCAAAGCATTTTGGGCAGAGCGACTCTCCCTAGTTGGGAAGAGATGTGGGCATCTCTTCAACAGGAAGAGATCAGGAGGATGACCGAGGCGGGGAGTAGTGGTAAGGGAGTTCGAGTCAAGAAAGAGGAGGATGCGGCTCTAGCATCTGCGGGACAACCAGGGAAGAGGACGAAGAAGGACATCTCCAAGGTCAATTGCTTCAACTGTGGGGAACTGGGACATTATGCATCTGAGTGCCCAAGAAGAAAGGTAAGGGAGAAGCTTTTGATTCAAAGGCGACTCTAGCTAAGGCGGAGAAGGATGTCGTGACTGATGACGATTATGCCATGAGTGCTCATGCACCTCTAGGGATGAGGTGGGGAGACATCAAGTTGTAGTCAGGAGGACTACATGCAAGGGCAGGATCCTTGAGGTGCCCAAACTCTTGGATCACATCCAGCTATGGGAGCCCTTAACAACAATAGCATGGTGACAGGTGTCGGGTGGAGCAAAGTGTGGCGGGGCAACAAGGCAGGGCTAGAGTGCAGAAGTATGTAGCAGAACAGAGGTGGTTGCAGCAGTGCGAGAAGCACAGAGGTGGTTGCAGCAGCGCAGTAGCAGCAGAGGGAGCATAGGATAGCAACAGAGGTAGCTTCAACATCACAAGGCTTCCAGACAAACTAGGATGTCAGTATTTGGATGAAGTCAGTTACTTACTTCTTGGTAACTGAGTTGCAGTGCAACAGTTAGCAGTGGCAATGCTAAGGCCAACATTTTGAGAGGGAGTTGTAATACAAATGTAGCAGTGGCAGTGGCAATGTCATGGGCAGCAGTGCAGAGGATGTGAGGCAGCAGGCCAAGCATCATCGCAGGTACCAATGTGGAGGATCAGTGTGATGTTTATGTGGTAAAGCATTACTAGAACACATTCCTCATTAAGAGGAAGTGTTGATTTTTGGTAGCATCAGATGTGCTCTAGCCATGAAAATTGGTGGAGAGGCTAAGGCACAAGAGATCTCCAAGACCCAATAATCGTTTGGGGAAATTCCACCTCGATGGAGAGATATTAAAATAGTTAATATTTTTAATGAGACCCTAAGTCTAAACTTAGGAAAATTAAAATATTAAGGTGTATTAATATCATATGGGTGAGAAAATTCTAAACAATGAGAATCAAGCCAGATCTAATCTTAGCTATTGATTAGGGACTTAATCTCAGTCGTTGAATCATCAACTGGAAAAGTATAAGAGGAGGCTTGAGGGTCAGTTGGAGACACACCAAGAAACCAAGAGAGCTCTGTCAAATCAATTTTTTGGGGCGAGGTTTGCTGCGGAAATCGAACAAGTGATCAGTTGCAGTGAGGGGAAGCTTGGTACGAGGCCGAGGAATACATATCAGAGAGGCAGCAGAGTGCCAGAAGAGGTATTGCAGAGCCTAGGAAGGCTGACACAGAGGACACAAAGGGCCAAAGGAGCTGACGCAGTTGATGCGGAGGGCTTCAGAGGTTGTGTTGATTGGCTGACACAAAGCCAAAGAGGCTGACGTAGTTCCAGAGAGTGTGGAGCAGCTTTCATTGTCTAGCACAAGGAACAACCAGAGTTGTTGTGGGATCGTTCATCTGGTTGCTGATAAGCCGAATATCTGTCTTTGGATAGACCTGTTGCTACCAAGGATATTCTCTTAAGGGTGAGCCATTTCTGGCACCCTAGTTGTATTCAGAATTTGCTTAATAATAAAACCCTCTATATGTTGCACCATTTTTCCCACATTGGGTTTTTCCGAGAATGATTGTCGCAATTTATTTTAGTGGTTGATTTGTATATTTGTGAAGGCTACAATTGTGTTTACTTCGATGTTTATGTTATTAAATAACTTGTTAATGTAAAGAACAAGTAGGAAGTAGTAAACCAAATACTGCAGTAGGGGTTTCTAATGTATTAGATTCAGAAATTTTCACAAAAATCACTCAAATCCGAGCTCTAGAAGTGGAGAAATTAATTTTTCTATGTCGCTGGTGGGTTTTGTGGCATACAAGTCAGGTCGACTTGGGGTTTGAAGGTGCAACAAGACATGTTTGCTGACACCACATGAAAGTGTATAAATAGAAGTGAAGTGTGAGGCATTAGAGCATCATCCAAGTGCATCTATCTCATAGAAAATACATATGAGGCAGCCGCAACTAGGAGAAGAGGCTAAACGTGGAGCTTGAGGATTGTTTTGGGTTCCTTTTGTTTGTCTTGCAAGTCCGAGTTGAAGCAAGGAGGCTGTCACATGCTTGAGGGAGATTGGAATGGTGTTTTCGAGTGTAATTTTGTGTGGTTTTACTCTCCAATAGTAAGTTGCATCTCTAGGAGCTTGATTCAAGTAGGCCGCAGGCCTAAACTTCCTCGAACACGGGGCCAAAAGGCTGGCTAATGGTACAGGAAGGGCCACAAGTTTGAACAGACAACCTAGAAGGTGTTTTTGGGGTAAACATTAGCCTAGGACAATAGTGATGTGTGGACAGAAGTTGTTGAAGGGAGGTTGCAGCCTTGAAGGAGTTCTGGAAGGTACAAAAGGCGTTGTAGCAGCTTGCCAACAACCCTAACCAGTGCACCAAACTTAATGCAATGACCCCAACCCTTGAGGATGCAAGGTACATGATGGTTTGATGTATTTATGTTGAGTCGATGCTAGTGGATGAGTAGTCCTAGGAGGGGACTTGGTATTAGAAAATTGTGGTTTGTTGGAGGGCAACATGAGAGTGGACTAGGTGTAGCCTAGAGTAGCACCTTGATGGACTAAAGTGGTTGCTAGAAGAGGTAGAGAAGAGGAGCTCAAGGTTTGACCAACCAGGAGTAGTTGTTGTTCTAGCGTGTGTTCATTGTTGAAGCGACTTTTGAAAGTGATAGGTGGCAGCCCTCTTGCCCTATGTTAGTCTTCATTGGAGCAGCGGAGGAAGACTATAGTGGGAAGAAGTCCCTAAGTAGTTGAGGAGCAGCAATGGGCAAGAAGTCTCAAAGTGTTGTGGCCTTGAAGGACGAAGGAGCAACTAGTGAGCGTGAAGACCCTATGTGTTGGTTGTAGATGGACTTATGATCAACTAGAGGGTAGATTGGAGAGTCGAGTTTAGTGGCCTAAAGGAGTTGGTGCATTGATAGAGGCAGGTGTTGCAGAACGGAAGCAAAGGACCCACAATGTACAAGATACGACAAAGCAGTCGTGATTGTCAACTACATCAACTAGGTCGTCAATGTATCACGTATCTTGTATTCTTGTACTATTGGATGTATGAGGGCCATTATCCCTAGTATGGGAGCCCTAAATTGTTGTATTATTAGTTTGATTAATATAACAAAGTTGGGTTGTTGTATAAATTTGTAAAAAATTGTATATATTTTGTGCACTAGTAGATTTATTATTGTATATTATTCCGTTATGCATAGTCTTGTTGCGATTCTTGGATTAGTAGCGTCAGTGATCAAGATTTTAGCCCAAACTCTGGTATCGTGGAAAGACAACAAAATTGTTGACCAAAGACCAAATGAATAAGCCCAAGGTATGCACCAGAGGTTCTTGGGCTTCTCTCTGAGCCCTCCAGCAGACACCTCCCTGCAATTTCTAACCATAAACATCCATAGCTTGCTATGTCATGGAATTGTTAATTGGGGTTGGGTTAGGGGCAACTAGAGTGAGAGACAGGCAGATAATTCTCCTCCATGAATTTAGTAACTGTCTAGGCTTTAAGTGGACTTTTCTTCACATAAACTCCCCACTTTTTTCGTTGGAGGGAGATCAATCTCTGGAGACATGTTTCTTTGGGGAATTTCAAGTAGAACCATATTGATTATGCTGAAAAACAAATCTGAGCCTATGTTGTGTTGAAACTTGTTACTAATCTTGAGTAGCATTCACCACCATTGTAAGACTAAGGTCACAAGTCAAAATCCATGTAAAAACCATGTGAGACCTTCTATTAGCTTTGGTAGACCTGTATCGTTTCAGTTTGAGTTTGTATTCAGTTATTTGGTCAGACCATGCTTTGTCCCTCAAAAGCTTCACTTAAGCACTCCTATACCTAACTAGATTGGAGGGATTTTGGTGGACTCCCTTGAGGACTAATGGTTTCATGGAAGCCTGCATTTATAGGGTTGATCGATGGTGTATGTTTTGGTCCAACTTGAATCAAGTTGCACCTATGTCATTTCACATGGTTAGAATTTTATAGAGTCTATAGTTGATCTTGGCCTTGGTGCAATATTCCTCATGATAACTCTAGCAGCATAGCAGTCTCATATGGAAACGTGCTTTTCGAGGTAGTTCATGTTTCGAAATGAAAAGTGGTCCCAATGATAAAAGTCAACTTAATCTCAAATTGTGTAGTTTCATGAGAGGACTTCATGTTATGCGGAATGTTTTAGATCCAAGCATCCAGTAGCTAGTTACAACTTGGTCAAATTTGGTCAACAGGTCAGAGAAATCTTCCAAAGGGCAGAATAAGGGTAGCATTGGGTTGTTTGTGACATGCCTTACATCAAAAGTGGTCTAATCAATGAGGGAAACAAAACCTATGTTTTATATTTTGCAAATCCTCAAGGATGTTAGTGATCATCAACGTGGGTCTAATGATATCGTAAGACAGGTTTCCATGAGGCCAAATAAGGGAAAATATTGTGAAAATTTGATAAAAATATCGTTTATTACAATCAATCGGTAATTATCCAATGTTTAAGGAATTTAGACTTCTGTGATCCATAACATTGTCTGGATAATCTTCGGCAAAATCACATAATCAATCTTTTGTCGACGCGTTTCGAACCAACTAGTGTGGTTCATCGTCAGGACCAGTTGAAGAACTGATCTGGCTAAGCTTGATTAAATAGAGTGTGCAGAGACTCCAACGGCTATATTGCAACGGCTAATTTTGACCTGAGGATCAAAGTCAAACCCTTGATTTTTATTAATAGAAGCATATAATTAATTATTATTAGTTAATTGAGTAATAAATTTATTATTTAAATATAATGGTCATTATATCATCATATTTATTAAATAACCTATATTTAATATTATCCCCAAATTATTTAAATATAATTAAATAGTATTAAATTACTATTATTCCTAGAATTTAGTTACAATAGGTAAGTGTGTATTAATTTAATAATAACTGTTTAAATCAAAGGGTCCAAAGGTAAACTAGAAATATTGGTCATTAATAAATATGGTAAACTAAATATAAGGTCATTAATAAATTAAATCTTCAAATAACCTATATTTATTATTATTTAGATATAATAAATAGTATTAAATTACTATTATTCTTATCATATAGTTACAATAGGTAACTGTGTAATAATTATTAAAATTCAGGGTCCAAAGGTGAACTAGATCTCCTCTAAATTAAATCATTTTTATTAATTATAATAAGTTCATACAATAATTATGTTTATTAAATAATCTATATTTACTTAATAATTTTTAATCTTATAAATAGTATTCTAGTTAAGTAAATACCATAATTAAAGTACATGTTTATCTAACTTAGTAATTTATATCCATTAAACAATCAATATTTATTACTAAAATTTTATTACTTACAAGGTTTAAAAAAGGTTTATTTTAATTAAATATATATGAATTCAGTTAAAGGAAATAACTAGGTTAAAAAACAATGCAAAGAATCTAATCTAATTTTAAATTACCCCCTGGGATAGGATTAAAACCATAATTGGCCCGAAACTACTAATACCATATTCCTACCTCCTGCATTCCAAGACACACCCGCCAAAAACAGAAATTGAGGAGAGGGAAGACAGAAACCCTAAGACCTAACCAAAGGGGAATGAGGAGGCTAGGAGGACAAGGCTGGGACCCAGTAACTGCTAATCTTCCAGCCATCATCCCTATTAAGATTGTTCGGCCTTTTCTCAATCTTCAGGGCCTCTCTAAATTTGCGATGGTGAAACTGCGCAACTTTGGCAATGACTTGAGCATCCTCTATACAAACATGATGCATAGTTATCCCCGCATGTTCAGCTAGGGCTGAGGACTTGGTTCTACCATGTCTTAAGTCAGCCGAATGCTCGCTAATCCGTTGATTGATAGAGCGACCAGTTTCACCAATATAAGGGGTCCCACAGGAACATGGAATGACATAGATGTCCTTCATGTCCTTAGGGTCAATAGGGTCTTTCACATACCTGAGGGAGCTACGGATCGTGCGGAGAGGTCTAAAAGTTGCAGGCACATCGTACCTTCTCAGAACCCTCGCAATCCTATCTGTGGTCCCTTGGATGTAAGGAAGGTTCACACCCATGATATGGTCTTTAGGGACTCTTCGGATTGAAGGCTCCTTTTTGACCCTGAGGAAGGCTTTTCGACCTAGGTGCCTATTGTAACCATTCTTCTCGAAAACATCTAGGAGATGAGCCTTCTCCGCTTCCAGGCTCTCCTCATTCGAAATTCTTACAGCACGCGTGGCAAGCGTGCTAAGAACCCCTAACTTCTGAGCGGGGAAATGATGCGAAGACGCATGCAAATATTGTTCAGTATGCGTCTTCTTTCTAAACACCGGATGAGAAAAGGAACCATCCACCTTCTTAGAGATGAGAACATCCAAGAACGGAAGACAACCATTATCTTCTTTTTCCATCGTGAATTTAATGGCGGTGGACTGGTTATTGAGGTGACTGAAGAAACGCTCCAGTTCATCAGGACCATGAGACCAGACAACACCAGTGTCATCAACGAATCTTTTCCAAAGCTTCGGTAAGAGACGGGAGGAGGCCAAAGCCTTAGACTCAAAATCCTCCATGAAGAGATTACCGACGACAGGGGACAAGGGGGAGCCCATGGCAACTCCGCAAGTCTGTTCATAGAATTCTCCCACGAAGCTGAAGTCTGTTCATAGAAAGAAGACGCATACTGAACAATATTTGCATGCGTCTTCGCATCATTTCCCCGCTCAGAAGTTAGGGGTTCTTAGCACGCTTGCCACGCGTGCTGTAAGAATTTCGGATGAGGAGAGCCTGGAAGCGGAGAAGGCTCATCTCCTAGATGTTTTCGAGAAGAATGGTTACAATAGGCACCTAGGTCGAAAAGCCTTCCTCAGGGCCAAAAAGGAGCCTTCAATCCGAAGAGTCCCTAAAGACCATATCATGGGTGTGAACCTTCCTTACATCCAAGGGACCACAGATAGGATTGCGAGGGTTCTGAGAAGGTACGATGTGCCTGCAACTTTTAGACCTCTCCGCACGATCCGTAGCTCCCTCAGGTCTGTGAAAGACCCTATTGACCCTAAGGACATGAAGGGCATCTATGTCATTCCATGTTCCTGTGGGACCCCTTATATTGGTGAAACTGGTCGCTCTATCAATCAACGGATTAGCGAGCATTCGGCTGACTTAAGACATGGTAGAACCAAGTCCTCAGCCCTAGCTGAACATGCGGGGATAACTATGCATCATGTTTGTATAGAGGATGCTCAAGTCATTGCCAAAGTTGCGCAGTTTCACCATCGCAAATTTAGAGAGGCCCTGGAGATTGAGAAAAGGCCGAACAATCTTAATAGGGATGATGGCTGGAAGATTAGCAGTTGCTGGGTCCCAGCCTTGTCCTCCTAGCCTCCTCATTCCCCTTTGGTTAGGTCTTAGGGTTTCTGTCTTCCCTCTCCTCAATTTCTGTTTTTGGCGGGTGTGTCTTGGAATGCAGGAGGTAGGAATATGGTATTAGTAGTTTCGGGCCAATTATGGTTTTAATCCTATCCCGGGGGGTAATTTAAAATTAGATTAGATTCTTTGCATTGTTTTTTAACCTAGTTATTTCCTTAACTGAATTCATATATATTTAATTAAAATAAACCTTTTTTAAACCTTGTAAGTAATAAAATTTTAGTAATAAATATTGATTGTTTAATGGATATAAATTACTAAGTTAGATAAACATGTACTTTAATTATGGTATTTACTTAACTAGAATACTATTTATAAGATTAAAAATTATTAAGTAAATATAGATTATTTAATAAACATAATTATTGTATGAACTTATTATAATTAATAAAAATGATTTAATTTAGAGGAGATCTAGTTCACCTTTGGACCCTGAATTTTAATAATTATTACACAGTCACCTATTGTAACTATATGATAAGAATAATAGTAATTTAATACTATTTATAATATCTAAATAATAATAAATATAGGTTATTTGAAGATTTAATTTATTAATGACCTTTATATTTAGTTTACCATATTTATTAATGACCAATATTTCTAGTTTACCTTTGGACCCTTTGATTTAAACAGTTATTATTAAATTAATACACACTTACCTATTGTAACTAAATTCTAGGAATAATAGTAATTTAATACTATTTAATTATATTTAAATAATTTGGGGATAATATTAAATATAGGTTATTTAATAAATATGATGATATAATGACCATTATATTTAAATAATAAATTTATTACTCAATTAACTAATAATAATTAATTATATGCTTCTATTAATAAAAATCAAGGGTTTGACTTTGATCCTCAGGTCAAAATTAGCCGTTGGAGTCTCTGCACACTCTATTTAATCAAGCTTAGCCAGATCAGTTCTTCAACTTGTCCTGACGATGAACCACACTGGTTGGTTCGAAACGCGTCGACAAAAGATTGATTATGTGATTTTGTCGAAGATTATCCAAACAATTATCCATTGTGTTTAATTATGAGCAAAATTATTATACTACAAACACTGAATAAAAGAATGATGGCAATACTCACCAAAAATAAACTGTGGAAACACTAATAGAAAACCAATCACAAAATAGACAAATATTTTTAGACAAAATGTCTATTGAAAACCCCCAAAGGGAAAACCAGTTCTTTAGATCTTAAGGTTTTATTATTATCTTCAACAAATTTTGCAATTGATAAATATTACAATATTGTTTGTCGAACCCCGATAAATCTCTGGAAAAATATTTATCCACCTCCACAAGTTGATCTAACCCCTGGAAGGCTCACAACCTCCCTCTACAACTTGACATTGCCTCACACTGGCAAATATGGCTTGTATGGCCTCACATGTGTTGCTTTTGGACCCTCTGATGCTCACAGCCTGGACAGAATCAGTGTCCCAACTCTTTTAGCAACATGTACGAACCTCCTAGCAATATGTATGACCTCCACAAAGAATCTTGACCTTTCTCAAAGAAAACACGACCCTCTTGGAATTATCACGGCCTCAATAACTTGGCCTCCCTATCTGCAAAAAAGTTGTGAAATGATTCCTCCTCTAGATCTCGTAAAACTAGAACACTGATGAACAAAAACTCTATAAAATATTCACTATTTCAAATGTTGCTAAAACCCTCACTGGTGTCAACCCCAATCACAATGATCATTGATCTCCAAAGTTGCCCATTGATTTCCTTTATAATCTCTCGTTAAGAAATCAACGACCAAGCTTTAGATCTAAAATGATCTAATAGATGGCTAAAATCACTTTAAAACTTTTCTAGAAGTCTTTAGAGGAAAACCGACTATGTCTCAATTATTACTATTTAATTAATCTATTTCCCTAATTTAAAACTTAAGAAAATAATTAAAAACAATTTAGTTAAATTAATTAAGGCATTTACATTCAAAAGAATAACTTGAGCTTGGAGATAGTTTATGTTCTTGTGTTCCTAGCCTCACTGACACCATTTGAGGCTAGAACGCATGTCTGAGCTATATCATCCAACAAATATTGACATAATTTGACATGTAATATGCCAAAAATGGTCTACAAAATGAAAGAAACAAAACCCATGTCTCAATTTCTCTAAATTTCCAAGGGCATTAGAGCTTCAGTAGGGAATAATTACGTGACAAGTGATGATTTGACAAAACTAGGAAAGATATGAAGATTTTGAGAGATATCCAATTCAAATCCATGCTTATTTTAGTATACGTTGGCGTTGAAATTGTCCAAAATTCAAGGATGTTTGAGATCGAACTTCCATGTGGCTAAGCTAAATTACTAAAGGGAAAAGTCAAGTCAATAATCGTTGTTAGTGAAGGCAATTAGCCATTAGAAGGTTTAACTAGCCATTCGAGGCACAGTGGACCAATAAGTTGAGTAATGGACCATGAGCAAAGGGAATTTTTAGCTAAAAATTGTCTAAATTGACCCCCTAATGGGTGAATTAAATATTAAATTGTAATATTTTGTGAATTAGTTTATTAAGTCTCCAACATGTGGATGACTAGTAAATATCTTATTGAGGAATAATAAAACTAGATATATTTTTTCTAAAAAAGCCAGCTTCTCTTCATTGTAATGTTGTTGTTCATTTGAAACAAGTGTTATCACAAAAAGGGTTCATTTTATTGCAAACCTTGTGTAATTTATGTACATTGGTGGAGTGGTTATTCTTCTATTTTTCTCTTATTATGCAATTTGGGCAATTTATTTCTAATTCATTTGACTGATAAATTAAATTATCCCAGGGCTAACTCTCCTTGTTATCAAGGAACTATATAATTATGTGGAGAAGAACAATTAAGGGAAAACCCCTCCTGTTTTTTTGTTTTGCGGATAAAGTCAATCTAAGCTATTGAACTATTTTAGGAGAAAGCTTCATTGGTCTTCCAGATTTCATCTTTTTCTGCACACAAGGAACGAATGTTGGAGATGCCATTCTATGGAAAGGCAACTCTTATGGAGATTCAAAAGTCTTCAAAGGGAATTAAACAATAGTTGGGGTGATTTTCAGAAGGACTAAACCCATTCCCTTAATCAAATCCATCTCTAGCAACTTAAGAAAATAGCTACTTGACACTTCAGCAAAAAGTGAGACTCCAAGGGCACGAGTATTATCGCAACAACCATAAAATTTTAAAATTTTAAAAATACTTAAGCTTCTATTATTTTCTATGGTGTAGGAAATTCTCTTGCTGGTTTTATTTTTACATCTATTTAGTAAGTTATAATATTGAGAAAAAAGTGTCTTAACTGTTAGATCTAGTCAAGATTAGATACAAGTCTTTATTGCTATATATTTTATTCTTGTATTTAGCCATTTGTGTTGTAGATCTATAGGTTTACAAGGTTGTACTTCACTGAATCTGCATTTTATAGCCATTTATAGCAAGTTCTACTAGCTTCTAAGTAAGTTGTCTCACCCTAGAACTTAGCATATAGTTTAAAATTGTTTTTAAATTCATTTTTTTATCGTTTAGAGCCATTTTTATTCAATTTACAACCAATATTAATCATATAAATCAAATATGGAATTTTTTAAGTACATAAAGATACTTTTATTTAACCTGTATTATTTAAATTCATTTCAAGCTAGTTGTAAACTTACCTTTCAGTCATTATTGGTAGAGGCAAGGCCCCAAAAATCATCTACATAAACCCTCTTACCTCTCCACCTCGTAGACTAATCCTCTAGGAGTGCTTTAACCCTAGTTGGGTGGTTGTTACCAAATCAATTTGTTGTCCATGCATTTTACACAAATTTTATAGTTGGTGAGACAAGAGAGCAAGTTGTTTTCAGCCATACCTACTCAGCAAGGCATCTAAACTAAAAGATCTTTGTATGTCTTACTAGGATTTTTAGAGTAGACCAAACTTTGTAGGTTTCATACTATATTTTTTCTAAGGTTTAAATACTGATATTTGTTGTCTAAAAGTCTACTACTAGAGTGACAAATTTTACAACTAGGCAACAAGCACTAAGTAACATTATTATTGAAATTTTCATTATCAAGCATGTTCTTCATGATTTATATTGGTTAAAAGAAAAAGTCAAGGGGCATGTTCTTTGTGACCTTATGAAAACAAGAAAATTTGAAATTTTTGTAATTGTCATTTGTCCCTCCAAATTGCCAAGTCGACCCTCTAGAAAGACAAGTCAACCTACCCAAAGGACGTGTCTCTGCACATGAATGAACACTTATATATTAGCACCTGTGCTCCACACTTTTGGCATCCAATTTGGTCTCTTCTAAGGAAATAAGTTTGGGTCTGTGGTGTGGGAATTTGAGGCAAGTAAAGTTCTGAAATATTTGATTTTTCTAAGAAAAGCAAGTTATGAAATATCTGACTTTCTCTAAGGCTAAAACAATGCTACGACATCCGAGTTTCATGAGGTGGTTTGAGAGCGAGTCTTAGAGGCATATAGTGATGTGGACTTCAAAGAGGCTTTTCTTTTGATGATGAGGTGAGCTTCTTAAGGTAATGATGCGAGCCTCTTGCAATGATAATGCGAGTTCTTTGTGGTATTGATACGAGCTTGCATGGTGATTGTTTTTGTTATGACATAAGCTTTTGAGACCAGTTGAAGACAGTTAAAGTGACATCCCTTGAAGAAGACTTATGGACTATCATATGATAGATTTCATGTTCAGATTTGGTGGAGGGTTGACTTGGAAATTGGATCTTCTTGTTAGTTAGATGTGACTTGGATTTCTCTTGTTGATGGAGAAGTTATAAGGAAAGGATTCACTAGTTTTCCCCTTATAGGTTTTACCTTCGCCTCTAGCCTAACTTTAGGTGTCTCTTATCTCTTGTCTCTTATGCATTATGATGTATATATTTTGTTAATATGTAATTACTTGATGACATAACTAATCAAAGTAAATACTAACAAAAAGAATGCATATCAATCACAAGTGATTACAATGATAAGAAATTCAACCTTGCATTTGAATTTCAACATAGTATCAGAGCTAGTTATAGTCCAAGAGAAGTCCGGTTCAAGTTGATTAGAAGGCAAGTTAGTATATCTCTTAAAGAATTTGATATAATTGAAGTGGTTGATCGAGTTTACAAGGAGCATTTTGAGTAATACTGGTTCATTTATTTGTTAGAAATCAAAAAGGAAGAAAGATCTTCTTATATAGATAATTACTTGTGATTATTTTATATTTATGTTCTTCTTTATCTTTTAGTTCATCAAGCAATTACCAAATACAATAACACAAGGAAAACATATGTAGGCAAACAACTAGGGAAAAACCCCTATCTAGGGAAAAATCCAGTCAACTATTCTTCCTTCAATAGTTTCTTGAGATAATCCAAGACTCTAGACCCAGACAGAGACTTCCTCCACACTAAGTCGTCCCTTAATCCTTCTTGCAAATGATAGCCCTTTCAAAGCAACTTCAACCTAACAGCATCAGCAACAACTTCGACCTAGTAGCAACTTCGACCCAGCAGCACTAGCAGTAGTAGTTTCAACCAAGCTAACAAAACTTCGATATCCCTTGATACACCTCATAACTGAGTGAGAGTTGTCCCAAAATTTCGATCTTGAGGTCTTCTATCTCCTTTCAAAAACTTGCACTTCTTTCTAGCTCCTTTTATAGCCATTTGCCAACTATGCACTTTTCCAACTTCTAGCTTCAGAAATCGAACTGTGTGTGTGAGAGTGAGATGCTCCATATGAATTCAAACTGCCTAGTATTTATAGCCTTCTAGGGAAGTCGAATTACTTGCCTTGAGGTTGACTTGATCTTCTTGAGGTCGACTTGCTATGGAGGAGACTAAATTCATTTTTGACTCAAAATCAATTATTTTCACGTGATTCGAAATCCCAAGAAGAGTCTCTTTTAATGGACAGTGACTTTAATGACTCAGAATAAATCCCAGAAGTCCTCAACGAAGACTTTGACCTAAAACAAGATGACCTAAGTATGAAACCCATGCTTTAATAAGTCATAATAATAATAATAATAATGTTTTCTTCATTCTTTTGATAAGTGTTGATTTGGGGTAGCATTAGATGTGCTCTAGGTGTCAAATTTTGTAGGGAGACTTATGCACATGTATTCCAAAGAACTCAGAAAGTGTTTTGGGAAATTTCACCCAGAGACAATTTTATTAAAATAATTAATATTTTTTAATGGGACCATAAGTCTAAACTTAGGAAATTAAAAATATTAATGGGTATTAATCTAATTGTGGTGTAACTTCTAGAAGAAGACGGGGATCAAGATAAAATGATCTTAGCCATTGATTAGCTTTTAATTTGGGTCATTGAATGTCAACAAGAAGATTATTTAAGAGAGCTTGAGGGTCATTTGGAAAACACACCAAGAGATCAAGATATCGAAATTCTTAAGTGAGAAGTTCTCAGGAGGAAATTTTGATCAAGTAGATTTCTTGCAGTGAGGGGTAGTGAGTATCCAAAAGAAGGAAGTTTTCCTGGGCCGGAGAGTACGAGGCAGAGAGAAGGTAGGACGATGTCTAGAGAGAGGCAAATGCTTGCCCACGCAAATCTGACGCAGTGGTAGTGCAAGCCTTAGAGGAAAATCGAATTCCTACCGAGGAAATCGAGTTTCAGTAACCGGGAGCCTGGGTGTGAGACCGAGAGGCAGAGATTTAGATTTTTCAGCCAGGAGAGGATCCAAAGAAGGAGAAACATGATACCCAACAAGGGTGATGCATGAACTGTGTGGGAGTGAAGCAGTTCTGCACAGAGGCTCCAGTTCAACATGATTAGACTCAGATTCTCGCAGTGACAGGGTGAGATCACTCCACCATTCATTTTGTCCAGTTTCTCTCTATATCGGATTACTAGTTAAGAATCCAAGAATTGCGTTGAGCAGAAGAGGTAAATCGAAAAGTTGCAGGAGGCAGCAGTTTGAAACCCCGAAGGGTTTGCACATTTCTTAGCCGGAGGGCTGAAATTTTGAGGCAGTCTCTCTCCCAGAGAGTCGACAGAGAGAAGATTCCAGATCGATTTTTTACCAAGGCAAAGGGAGCAGCGTTGAAGCCTCAGCGTGAGGAGAGCTGGTGGGATGCAGGTTTTTTTGTAGGCAGTATGTTGGGCAGAAGATCGTCAGAGGAGAGAGGAGATTTTTGACATTTGTGGCAGAAATGGCAACCAGTGGCTTGAGGGATCAGGATAGGTTGGATGGGGCATCCAACTATGTCATTTGGAAGGCAAGAATGTTGTTCCTTCTAGATGAGCATGCCCTCAAGACATATGTGGACAGCGTGGTGGCTGTGCCTGCAGATCCAGATCCGCTGAAGAAGTACAGATCAGAAATGGTGAAGGCCAAGAGGATGATCCTTGATGGAGTAAAGGATCACATAGTGTGTCGTGTCGCTAGCAAAGGAACTACTAAGGAGATGTGGGATGCCTTGGCTACATTATATCGGGGATCTTCTGAGTAGCAGAAGATGTACTTGGAGTAGAAGCTAAGATCTACTCAGATGCAGAAGGGGGAGCATGTGGATCCATTCCTCACAAAGATGAAGGAATCGCATGATGAGTTGTCTATTGTCGGGCATACACCTCAGGATTCAGATTAGTTAGACTGGCCCTCAATTATGTATCAGATGAGTGGCAAGTCTTTGTCCAAAGTATCCTGGGAAGAGCAGCATTGGCAATTGGGATGAGATTTGGGCAACTCTAAAATAAGAGGAGCTTAGGAGAGACTTAGTCAAGGTCAAACTTGACGGAAGCAGTAGCAATAGTAGGTTGAAGCCCAAGGAGGAGGAGGATAAAGCAGCCCTTGAATCAAAGGGACAGTAGGAGCAGCGGAGATGTAAGAAGGACGTCTCGAATATCAAGTGTTTCAGGTGCGGTGAGATGGGTCACTATGCTACTCAGTGTCCTCTCAAGAAGAAGGACAAGGATGAGAAACACGATCTGAAAGTTGGGCCCGCGAAGATCAAAGAGGAAGAGTTTGCCATGACAGTCGAATACCTCTAGGAGGGAGGTGGGCTGATTTGGAGTTGTAGTTCAAAAGAGCTACAGATGGGCAGGATCCTTGAGGAGTCCACCTCTTGGATCAATACCTTACTACGGGAGCCCAATTTTGCAATAGCAGGATGGACTAGTGTCAGATGGTGTCGAGGAGTGTTGGGGAGATAGTTGCAATGGCTAGGAGCACTAGAGACTGAACAATGCAAAGCAGAGTTGGAAGCAGTGCAGATGGCACAGAGCAGAGGTCAGCAGCAGCGTAGTATATTCAGAGGGTCAGTGCAAAGACTAGCAACAGTCAGGCTTCAGCATTCCCATGGTATCATACTGAACACAGTTAGTTCAGTAATTTTGGATGTTTTTCCGTTCATGATGGAGTGGCAGCAATAATTTGTAGTGGCAATGCTACCAGTAGCATAGATGCAGCACTTGAGAGGGAGTTGTATTATGGATGTTGTGTTGGCAGTGGCAGTGTCTGCAGCAATACAGTTGCAGCAACACTGCAGTAGTTGGTGGACAGCATGTCAAACATCAGCAACACAAAGGACGATGCTTCAGAGTCATAGTAGTATGCAGCAGCGTATATTGCCAGAGCACATACCTCGATAAGAGGAGTTGAAGAATCTTAGGGAAAAGTAATGTAGTGTGATTCTTCATTACTTGATAATAATTTGTGGAGTATTTTTATTTTTCCTTATTAGCTTATTCTTCTTCTTATTATTATTAGTACATATGTGTTTACTTCATCAAACTGCTACCAAAACATAAAAACAAGAACACATGAAGTTGGCTCTCTGCTAGGGCCAAAACCTCTCTTCCCTTGAGTGAATTTCTCTTACTGAACCTTCTATTGATCAATGCCAAACCCTATACCCCTTACAACAGTATCCTCCAAGCACAAGTCAAGTCCTTCCTTATTTCTACACCTTATTCCCCAGCCCTTTGTTTTCCGACACTTCGTCCTCCTCCTTCCGGCACTTCTTTCTCCTACTCCTTGGTGGTAGGCTCTCTTATGCTAGTTCTAAAAGAGATGTTTCTTCTTGATCCTAAGTGTACATACTCACATAGGATGATGTTTTTCTTCTCTTCACCAATCGAGCTTCTTCTTCATGTATGATTACAGACATAGTGTGGCAGCACTACAGCCCTAAACCTCACACGTGTGGGAGGTTTCGTGGTGTATTTAGTTCCTTTCTCCTTCGTATGTGAGAGTCTCTTCTTCGCTCCAATGAGAGGCATTATAGGCCTAAGTTTCAAGCCCAAACAATGAGAAGTATGGGACTGTTATATTGTTGTTGATATTTCCATAGAAAGCCCTCCTTTCTCACACGTGTCATTGTGTTTTGCCCTAGAAACAGTCCTTCAATCTTCGCTTAGACTTCTCCCTCCTTTGTTGCACTAAAGGCTCTTTATCTTCAGCTTGTCTCACTCTAATCTCAGTTCCTTGTCTTCGCTTATTTCAGAGATCCTTTTTGATGCATTATAGAGGAGTGGACAACCTCTATATATAGAGGTTTGTCCCTTCATTTAGGCCGACTTGTCACCTTGTTTGTAGGCCGACTTTGAGGGTTGTTTGGAGGCCGAATTTGGATAGTTTCTATGGTGGTGTAGCATGCTTGAAGGAGATTCTTGATGGTGCCTTTGCATAGGAGTAGACTTGACTTTGCTTGGAGGTTTTTCTCTTTGACTTTAATACATATTTATACATGATGTAACATGCCCTTAAGGTCTTCAACATAATTCTTTTGACTCTTTGATCCACCTATAGCACTTTGACATGTGCTAGACCCACTTCAATGAGCAAGAAACTCATTGACATATATTATAAAAATAATATTTCTTTTCTTGAATAAGTACAAATATCAAAAGTACATTTATGAAGACCGAACCTAGTTACATTTCCTTCAACACTCCCTCTTAACTAGGGAAGTATTCATATAACATTACAAGGTGTTTGGCTATTATCAATCTTTGAAGAATTCACATAAGAGAAACTGGTTTAGCAATCCATCTGTTATAGCATCATATCCATCAGCATTATCATGGTGCAAGGCCTTGACTAACAGCTCCATCTCTTCATGAGATCGTGTGCTACAATGCTGGTGAGACCAATGATTCATAGGCATCTTCAATCATTGTCTCTCAAGGTACATACCCAGTCGGGTGTTCACTGAGTATGACCTTCTAGGACTATTCTTATCTTTGGTTCCCAACCCTCAAAGAATATTGTTCCTCTTGCCTACTCTTATCTTGGATGCCCTACACATCCTCAAAGAGTATCGGATGCCAGATGATTACTTAATCCTCCCATTCTTTCTTCCCAAGTGAAGAAAAGAATGTTGTGTCTATCTTGTGTCTACATTTCCATTCATGGTCTGTATCTAGACTTATGGTTGTTAGTCCTGGTCTAGTGTGCATGACCCATGAAATGGAAAAACACAATTGTCACTCCTTTATAATCAGGGGTGATCCAAAACTTCCTCTTGATCAAGGACCTGTCAAAGCTCCCTCTTAACTAGGGACCTTTTCCTTCGTCAACAACTTCTTCTTCGTGGGTTCTTCAGTTGCTTGATTTCCTTTCTTTCTTTGATGTCATGAAGTCTTTGTTTGAACTTCTTCTAGATAGGGCACCATCCACCGATCACTTTCCTTCATGGTTTGTCATGTCATTGCTTCCTTCGTGGAAAGTGTATTTCTTGCCATACATCAGGTTTCATCATCTGGCTACCCTTTTGTCATTTGTCCATGCTTTGGAATGCTCTTCTCATGGATGCTTTGTCATACTTGTTTACATGCTTCAACCTAGTAGCCCATCATGTCTTCATCCTGATATTGCTTCAACATTGTTTTTTCTTTTGTTGGATGGCTTCTTCATCACAACATATTTGTAGAGTAGAATCAATTATCTACATATTTCATATCTCCAAGGCCTTCATAGGTGTCAAGGGTCCTTCCTTCTTTTGTCAAATTTGTCCTACCTTCTTTCGAGAGATATCTTCAAAGTATTTTTGTCAGATAGTGATTCTCAATGATCATGGTGTTCTTCACATGCTTGATCTCTTTCTTCATTTTCTTCTTAGATAGATGGGTCAACCATCTTATGCTTCCTGTGACATCATTTCTTTATTGCTTGCTTCTTGGACTAGTCAACATTTCTTCTTGCTTCTTAGTCAGCAATCTTATACTCCTTATGTGAGCATATTCTTTTGTTGACCTTTATTGCAATGTAGTACATGTTTTCGAGCATGTCCTTAGTGAAAGAGATTCTTTCATACTTGATCATGTTTATAGAACTCTTCCCATGACTCAATAGTACAGAAAAGATAACATGACTAAACTTTGATGCATACATGCATCATCTTGATTCTCCTTTGATCATCTTAGCTTTATTTGGTTGTCCTTATTGCTTCATCTTAGCTTGTCTGCGTATCATCCTTTTCTTGAATCCCATGAATGGGATTCCCAATGAGACATTTGCTTTTGTTTATGAACCTTCTTTTGAAACTTCCATCATAGGATCTTAAAGACCCTTGTCTTGCAAATGTTCCTTTTCTTTTGATGATGGAGGTCTTCTAAGATTCTTTGTCATGATCAATTTTTCTTTCATCATGGATGAGGTCCTATAATAAGTATGCTCCTTCTATATGAATATCTTGAGCTATAATATCTACCATGTTCCTATATTCTAGAAGATATTTCTACCCATGCATTTTTGTTCTCATTATAAATGCTATATCTTCATGAGTACCTAAAACTCTATGTACTTAATGCTTCTAGATTCTAGAAGATGTTTCTAGCCATGCAATATTATTTTATTCCTACATGCTCCTATCCTACTTAAAACTTTGAAAGAATACTTGAAGTAGAGAGTTTGACCTAGTCATAGTAGAAATTTGGAGGATCTTCCTTCTTTTGCTTCTTTTCTTCTTCTTTCACCTCTTGAGTCATGTGAGCTTCTTCCCTCTTTTTGTTGTTGTTTTTTTCCTTCTTAAGCTTAGGAAAATTCCTTTTGTAGTGTCCATATTCTTGACATCCAAAACATTGGATTTGGGACATGTCTTTGTTGTTTGTTCTTCATGAACCAAACTTGCTAAATTTACCCTTTCTCTTGGCTATGCTAGCAAATATTTGCTCTTTTGATCCCACATATTTTTTTGCCTTGAGTCTGGTTTCCTTTGTCCTGCATAGAAACCACATTTCATTGAGAGTGGTTGCTTCCTTCTTGGCATATATGCTTGAGGTGAAGTTGCCCCAATCCCCAAGTAGAGCATAGAGTACTACAGTTTTCATTTCTCTGTCAGACATGACTTCCCGAAGCTCTTGAAGTTTATCTCTCATTTCAGAGATTTTCATGAAGTATGGAGCTATTCCTTCCTTTGTTATCTTCATCTTGTATAATTCATTCCTCAGATATATCACTTCTCCAGTTGTGGATACCGAGAATAGCTCTACTAGCTTATCATAAATTTCTTTCGATGTCTCAAATTTGGAGACATATGGAATGAGAGAGTCTTTTATTGATTCTATCAAAATCCTTTGAGCTCTTATCTCATCCTTATTGTACTTGGCTAAGGCTTGAGTTTGTTCCTTAGCAATGATAGTGATATTCCCTTTGACATGTTCTAGGAGTTCATTCTCCTTGAGAAGTAGATAAATCCTCTTCTTCCATGCAAAAAAGTTATTGGTACCTTCCAATTTATTGCTTTCCTTGCAAAAAGACATTGATGTATATTCAAAAGGGGACATGTTCTTACTTGATAGATTTTGAGATGTAGTGGATTTGCTTTCTCCTTGAAGACTTGATGGCTTGCCTTCCTTGGATTTTGATATTCTTCAAGTCGCCTTCTCCAAGTGGAATTGCTAGATGATGAGATTTGCTTGATGGCTTGTAGCTTGGTGTAGGTCCTACTTCAATCTGCTCTTCTTTGTAGGTGCCTTTATGTAAGAATCTTCTTCTAGATTTATATATCTCCTTGATGAATGATGGATTAAATACCATTGTTGTCCTTGAAGTGATTGAGAGTTCTAGGCTTGATGCTTCAACTTTGTAGATGTTTCTCCCTTGATGAGTGTTCTTGAGATTCCCTTTCCTTGATGTGTCACCTTAGCTCTGATTCCATGTTGAAGAATATTAGGGAAAAGTAGTGTGATTCTTCGTTACTTGATAAAAATTTGTGGAGTATTTTTACTTTTCCTTATTAGGTTATTCTTCTTCTTCTTATTATTAGTGCATATTTTTGTACTTCATCAAATTGCTACCAAAACATAAAAACAAGAACACACGAAGCTGGCTCTCTGACAGGGCCAAAACCTCTCTTCTCTTAAGAGGAAAACCCTTGAGTGAATTTCTTTTATTCAAGATTTTATTGATCAATTTCAAACCCTAGACCCTTGGCAAGAGTATCCCCCAAGCACAAGTCAAGTCCTTCCTTCTTTCTGCACCTTATTCCCCAACACTTTGTTTTCCGACACTTCGTTCTCCTACTCCTTGGTGGTAGGCTCTCTTATGCTAGTTCTAGAAGAGATGTTTCTTCTTGATCCTAAATGTACCTACTCACATAGGATGATGCTTTTCTTCTCTTCAACAATCGAGCTTCTTCTTCATGTAAGATTGCAGACTTGATGTTGCAGCACTGCAGCCCTAAACCTCACACGTGTAGGAGGCTTCGTGGTGTCTTTGGTTCCTTTCTCCTTCATATGTGAGAGTCTCTTCTTCGCTCCAATGAGAGGCCTTATAAGCCTAAGTTTCAAGCCCAAACAGTGAGAAATATGGGACTGTTATATTGTTGTTGATATGTCCACATAAAGCCCTCATTTTCTCGCACGTGTGACTGTGTTTTTCCCTAGAAACAATCCTTCAATATTCGCTTAGACTTCTCCCTCCTTCGTTGCACTAGAGGCTCTTTATCTTTGGTTTGTATCACTCTAATCTCGGTTCCTTGTCTTCACTTATTTCAGAGATCCTTTTTTATGCATTATAGAGGAGTGGACAACCTCTATATATAGAGGTTTGTCCCTCCATTTAGGCCGACTTGTCACCTTGTTTGTAGGCTGACTTTGAGGGTTGCTTGGAGGCCGATTTGTTGAGAAAACTTTGGATTGTTTCTATGGTGGTGTAGCACTTGAAGGAGCTTCTTGATGGTGCCTTTGAATAGGAGTAGACTTAACTTTGCTTGGAGGTTTTAATCTTTGACTTTAATACATATTTATACATGATGTAACATGCCCTTGAGGACTTAAACATAATTCTTTTGACACTTTGATTCACCTATATCACTTTGACATGTGCTAGACCTACTTCAATGAACAAGAAACTCATTGACATATATTATAAAAATAATATTTCTTTTCTTGAATAAGTACAAATATCAAAAGTACATTTATGAAGACTGAACCTAGTTACATTTCCTTCAACAAG
Source organism: Pinus tabuliformis (assembly GCA_031772625.1). NCBI lineage: Eukaryota > Viridiplantae > Streptophyta > Pinopsida > Pinales > Pinaceae > Pinus > Pinus tabuliformis. The sequence continues at coordinate 1,375,191,065 of CM062805.1, read as the reverse complement.
AGGGAGTGTTGATTTAGGATAGCATCGGATGTGCTCAAGGCCTAAAATTTTGGAGGGAGGCTTAGGCACATGTATTTCGATTTCTAGTTGAGCATCCAAGAATTGTACTCAAATTTACTATTGCATAACAATAAAACCCTCATATCTACTGCACTGGTTTTCCGCATTGGGTTTTCCCGAGGTGTCATTTGTCCAAGAAATAACAGTTTCAATCGTGTTGTATTTTTCTTTCTTTCTCAATCTCTTGTTTCCGCATATAATTTAATTAAGTGAAGGGTGCAATAGTATTTACTTCGATATTTACTATAACACACAGTAAATAACTTGTATGAATTAACAAGTAGGAGAAATAACATCAGTTTGCTGCAGTAGGGATTCCAGTTTAGGAATTTTCACAATAAGTACATCTAAAATACATTTATGAAGATTGAACCTAGTTACATGTTTCAACACTCTCCCTTAACTAGGGAGGTATTCATTAATACAAGTATAAGGAAGATCTCAGAACACATGAACCATGAAGAACTTTAAGCATTGTAATGCCATGGACTAGATTCCTGACCATGGCAATCTATCCAAGGTCCTCTAACAGTTTAGGCACCACAATGCCATGGACTACATTCCTGACCAGGGAAATCTATCCAAGTGGGACTAAGATGGACTAAAGATTTTAGCCTCTTTGGGTACCATCAAGCTTACCTACTAACCATTGACCCAGAGATCTAGGTGCGTATGTGAGATCAAAGCTCCATGAACAATGCCACTCGCCCTACTTTGGGAACTAGACATCAACACATAGTATCGGCCAGATGTCCTCCCAAGCAATGTTTTACACACAAAGCCTCAACTTTCCGATTATTTCAATCGGTAACAAATCCTCCCTGATTAAACAGATCGAAAACAAATCTCTCCAATCAAACTGATCGACAACCCTAAGCATGTCAAACATGCTATCCAACCTTCGAGAGATTTACCTATTCAAACACAACCCCAATTAGTAACAAACTTTTATATGTACATAAATAGATGCAAACCTCAGGGATCTTCTAGACAACTTGATGTTGCTTCTCATATTTTCATAGTAGGACTTGTAGTTTTTCAAATGAATATTGACAGGAGATTTCTCAACCATACCTTTTCCTTTCCTACTTCTCATGCAGCAACATATTCTACAAATAGATCTAGCTCTTCTTATTCCAGTAGACCTTCAAAATGTTGATCTAGATTGTCATTGATGTCAATATGGCAATATAATGGATATCAATAATGATGTGAAACCAAGCAGAGAAAATATGTGAAGCAATAGGAGCAAGAAGCTAGAGAGGAGAAGCCATCGAGAAGCAAAGAGGAACACATCGGCAAAGGAGCATAAACAGTGTTATCAAAGGAGCTAAGAACCCAATCTAAGAAACAAATCGTGGAAGCCCTTTAACAAAAGTCCACAATGCATCGGAGTTAACATATTGGTAGTTTATCGGCGGCTTTATCACTTTATTATGTGTCACATTGAAAATTTGTGATTGCGATTTGAGCTGCGGACCCGACTGTTCCAATAGAACAGCTCTAATGTAATACCGCGTCTGCCACTATCGGAAGTTACGTATCGATAGTCATAAATGTCACCACCCAAAACCTGCGATTGTGATACCATTGTGGACCCCTTGCACCATTGTAATACAACTCAATGAAATATCACATATGTCGCATTGGAAGTGTCATATTGTAAGTCTTAAAGAGTTGTGACCATGTAAAACCCCCCGATTGCGGTATTACTGCAGACCCGAAACAGGTTATGGTAACAACCCTATACAATATCACATCTATTGCATAATCGCAAACCATAAGGTTTATTATGTATCGCCACCCCAAATCCTTCGATTGCGATATGTACTGCAGACCCGATGATTCCACTACAATACACCATAATACAATATTGCATCCACCGTATCATAATTTTTCATATCACAAGGCTTAAAGGGATGTAACATTAAAACACTGATTGTGATATAATATGCAGACCTAACAGCTCCATTAAAATACACCTTTATGTAGTATCATGTCTGGGTATCGAAAGTTTCACAAATAAAGGGTTGTCACCCTGTACCGTCGATTGCAATAATCCCTCGAACCACCGATTGTGATAGACGATTTGGATCCGACGGATCTATTAACAATTGTTTAATGTTATATCACGTCCGCCTCATCAGCAATATGCATATCGTCTATGTTACATCGGTAACGTCAAATTTTGCAATTGCGGGACTTTCACAAATTGCAATTGTGGGATTTCATAAGATTGCGATTGTGATTAATAACCTAGCATGTGGGACCTCCATGTGGGTATAGCCTTGGATGAATATTAAAAAAAGGGCCTCTCCGATAAAATATTTTAATGTGCAAACTCATAAGTCGGCCTCTCCTCCGAATGAACGTGTCTTTTGGTTATTGGCAAAACTCATATATATACAAGTTTAAACGCTTCACTTCAGGTAACGAATTTTTTGCATCTAACACAGAGAAGAAGTAACAGTTCACAACTCGTGGACTTGAAGAAACAGAGAAAGTCGAAGTTCGATCTGGAAGGAAGGAAGTCGAAGGTCCAACAGGAAAGAAGGAAGTTGAAGGTTGATAAATTCTATTGATTGGGTTAATCTTTGAAAGGCTAGGACATGTGATGAATTAGAAGAAGTATATACCTCAACCTCAAGAACATTTTTTTTGTGAAGATTTGTTTGACCTCGAACTAGTGAAGTAAGATTTCATCAGTCATCGATTGAAGGGAGTAGTAGACAACACCAATGTTGAAGTATTAGTGAATTTGTTCCTTGGAAGTAAGATACTGTGACAGTCACTCCTAAAGTAGTTACTGCGACAATAAGAATAGAGGTTTGAAAACAGAGAATTGCTTTTGTGCATACATTGAGGCTCAACGCAGATATCTTGTTGGAAAGCTTCAACAAATCTTGGAAACATTATTGGAGATCATGATGCCTATTTGAAATCATCATGAGGTAACTTTGCAGACTCTGTTTGGGCATTATGAAGAGTTATGAAAACTCCTTCATACGAAGACAGGTTGTCATTGATGTAGCAGTGAAGTTGTAGATAGACAGAATTCAGTGAAGAAGATTTTGGGAGCAAAGAATTACTACCAAACATATCTAGACAATATATAGCAGAGGTTCGGAGCCCTTGGGGTTGGTGCCTCAAAATTGGAAGGATTGGTGTCCTTGGAGTTGGTGCTCCTAAATCCAAAGTTGGTGCCTTGACAAGATAGGGTCAAAGCCCTTGGGGTTGATGCCTCAGAATTGGAAGGATTGGTGTCCTTGGAGTTGATGCTCCTAAATCCAAGGTTGGTGCCTTGACAAGATAGGGTCGGAGCCCTAGAGGTTGGAGCCTCACAAAAGGCCAAGTTGGTGCTTGGCAACAAGTTGGAGCCTGGGGAATTGAAGATCGAATTCTTCATCAAGGGTTGGGTTCCTTTATATTATAATTGATTCGTTATAAAGATTATATTAATAAAAGCATGTATTCCTATTGCTTATTTTGTGTTCTAAATATAATTGATTTAATGTGTATAAGTAATAATTGAAAAGGAATATTGATTCACCCCCCCCCCCTCCCCCCGGTATTTCCAATACAAAATACATTCTCCAACTTCTTCTATCAAGTTGTCCATCATGACTATGATATGACCTCCCTCACAACTAAGGAGATTCCTTTCATCCAAGCTCCATCCTAACTTTAGGGAGATTTCTTTTATTCAAGCTCCCTCTTAACCTAGGGAGTTCTACTTCTTATCTACAACATCGGAGAATATTTGATGGCTTCCATTCTTCTTATCAGAGTTATTATGATTATCATCTTTCACATCGTGCTCATCATATCAATTTTGCTTTACGAACATCTTCACCATCTTGAAGATTATTTACTTGCACAACTTAGATAGCAAGTACAATCAAATCTATAGAAGCATGAAGTTAACCATATCAAAATTATGGAAGCATTCAACTTTACATCACTCAAACTTAATTACACACAAGAGACACATACACTCCAACTTCTTATTAGAGTTATTGTCATAAGCCCTAGACCACTCCATCAAGGCTTTTAGCATTTCATAAAAAAAATTATTACATCTAGGTATTCAATGTTTCTTTCAGAGGTATGACATACCCTACTACATCATTTTGAAAATCCTAGAAACAATTCAGACAATTATAGATCTTTTTTTTTAAATTCAGGGTTTTGTGATCCATAATGAATATAGATCTACAAACAACTTCAGAATTCGTATGTTAGACTTCTCACTAGGATTTAGCGTGAGATGCTAGATTTCGTACATGAGCTTTTAACAACCAAAACCAATCACAATTCAATTCAAAGTAACAACATGACTAGCTTCCACTAGGGTTTGTTGCAAACCCTAGATTCAACAATCATAACTCAAATTCAGATTTCAACAATCTTATACAACTCTCAAATTATCACATTGTCATCATATATCAGAGATTTGGACTTCTATTAAGGTTTAATTACAAAACCCTAGAATTCACAAACACTAACATCCTAGATATTCAAATTTCGACTAGGGCTTAGTTCCAAACCCTAGGACTCATCATGACCATCAATAATCAGGTCAAGTCATATATCTAGGATTCCATCATCATGCACAAGCATATCATAACGTGTTAGTCAAACCTAACTACACAAATATCAATAAGAGTTAGACATATAACAAACTTAATTAGACTAGGGTTTGATCAGACAAACACATACATGCTAAGGATTTCATTTCTAGGACATCACAAGGGTCTCTCTTATACACCCTACCAAACCCTAATGATCTAGGGTCTAAATCCAAAACATAGAAAACCCTAAATTATCAATACTTCAAGGTTTGGGATTTCAGACATCACCATTCAACCCTAACAAGTTAGAGTTTCCAAACCATACCAAAACCCCAAACTTGACTTCATTAAAACATCTAGAATTTTCTAACAATAACTCTAAGCAGATTAGAAGTTCACACATAATCATTGGCATACCCTTAAGTCAAGTTTTTTCACAATGAACCTTTCTAGGGTTCCACTAGAGTAATCAAAGATATGAAGAGGGTAGGTTTATCTAATGATGAATCACCCAAACACAAATCTTTAAGATTCAAGAAAGTTAGACAAAGAGATGTTAGTAATAGTTTATCAAAAATGAATATGGAGAGAGAAAAACTTGTAATTCAAAACATACCTCTTGTTTCTTAACAAACCTTCTAATTCCAATGCTTTGTTTTTGTGAGGCCTTCCTTGAGTCTTCAACAGGTTTTCTTAAGCAAGGAAAATAAGAGTAGAAATGTGATTAGTATTTAATGCAACCAAAACTAGATAAGGAAAACTAAAAATGAAAATGGTAATAGGATACTTATCTTTGGAGGTTGATGAGGGCTCCCTCCAAGCTTGAGGGATACCTATAACCTTAAAAAAAAATTCCAAAATATGTTAAACCTAAAAACTAGAAATCAAAAAATAAAATAATTAAAGCTTAGGTCAAAGGACCCTGAAGCATCAAAATTGGTAGCTTGTTGACTTAAATGTAAAAATACACAAGAAGTATTTTAAGATATATATATATATATATATATATATATATATATATATATATACAAGCGATGACAAATGTTACAATAAGGACTCGCATATATATACCTAAATAGGTGTCCTTTCGTGACTGGGCATGTCTAAAACACATGCATTTTCACTTAACTTAATGACTATTTAACATAATCAATATTTGATTATTTAATATTTACATTTATTTTATTTATTTACTTGTTATGAATTATATTCATAACATAGCCCCTTCCTTCTGAAGCTTTTTCCTCAAACTTTATTGTTGGCAGTTTCCTTCACTTTACATTTGTCATCTCGGCATATGTAACTCGACGCCATTGGCACCTCTGCCTGTATAATTCGCTTGGTAACATTGTCTTGAATCCAAGGTTGTCGATTTTTTAATTTTTTTTAATAACTCTAAATTTTTAATTTTTTTATAACTCTACTTTCTTTTTCTTTTTCTTTTTAATAACTCAAATTTTTTATTTTTATTTTTAAGTAACTCTAATTACTTTTATTTTTTTAATTTTTTTAATATATATATACAATTAAATTATATTAATTTAGTTTGATTTATTATATATATCAACCCAACAATCATATATAGGCCAATTGGTGCATCGAGCCAGTATATAGGGAAATGTCGATTCACAAGATTCGTGACCCAAATTAAAAGGGCACGGCTCTTCAACCACTTGGCCCACCGCAATTTACACCACAAGCACAGGTCAATGATGTGTCGGGTGTCAGGGTTGTCTACAGCACGAGTGGCTATCAACAAGGAAGGGTTGACAAGCCAACCAACATCGATGGCACGGTGAATGCTTGTCGATTGTCCGACAACCAGAAGGATGACGGTGGAAACAGTCGGCTTCGATATCATCGCCTAAAACATAGTTACCGATCAAACAAGAACTATTACCTCAAAACAGGTACTCTAGCCCAAAAACCCCCCAAAAACATGAAAAACAGATTGAAAATGAAAAGTGTTGAGGATGGAATAACATTTTTTTGTACATTTTCAACATTTCTTAAAAATGGCAATAAAAACCAATTTTTTGTGTGCAAAAAACACCCTAAAATGAAAATAAAAAATAAAAAAATGTTGATACTGGAATAACGTTTTTTTGTTAATTTTCAACATTTTTTAATAATGACGTTAAAAATAAAATATCATGACTCTGAAAATCTTTAAATTTCCAACAATTTTCAAACATGAATTTGAGAAAAAAAATATTTATAAATGTTTTCAACCGTAGCATTAAAGATAAAATATTCATGACTTAGAAAAACATTAAAATATTGACAAATTTTCAACCATGGAATTAAAACCAAAGATTATGAATACAAAAAAAAAAAATTATTTTTCAAAATATTTCAAACATGACATTATAAAAAAAAAATGACTGAAAAACCTTTAAAAAAAAACAAAAAACAAAAACTTGTAAAAAAAAAATATATATATATATATATATATAATTCAAAAAAATAATACAAGAAAACAAATTTTCAAATATTGCAAAAAAATAAAAACACAAAATTTAAAAAATAATAATAATAAGCACACACACACACACATATATATAGAAAGAAAGAAAGAAAGAAATTATTTTAACGTCCACGAGGCTAAAGATAGCCTATGGGACAGATTGCTTTTTCATCTGCTTGATGTATTCGACCCTTTTTTTGTGAAGCTTCACAATAAATGCTCTCGTCTTCTCGACAAACCCCTCGTTAAATAGATTATCCCAAGAGCTAGCTGCCAGCGTATCTGCATAACTTTCCATGTTGTCTTTGAAGGCCTCACATTCTAAAATGAAATGTTTTTCTGTTTCCACTTTTCCAAAGAACAAAAAATGCATAGCCTTTCCTCCCACACTTCCTTTGGCCTTTTCCAGCGCCCTGTTTCACAACGGAGTTGATGAGAATTAGTCCTTAACTGAGCAATAAGAATTTTGGCTCTCCAAGAGATATTGGCCTCTATGTATGCTTTTGGTTGATGATTATGAGTGGGATTAAACACTTCAATATAGTAATTTTTCTTTCTTCCTAGCTCCTTCTCCCAAGTACGTTTGTAGAACTTTTCCATAACAAAAGCTTTTATCTCTTTGTTGTTTATGGGGCACGCGTTCAAGCAAATATCCCATTTACTAAACCATTTGTTATTTTTTTGCATCCAAGTTTTTTTGCTCTTACACAATCTATCATTAAAGACAACCTTAGGCCATCTACCCTCTTCCATTTGCTCAATTTTTTTTAAATAACTTATGACTCGCACCATAGCAATTGCTTCAATAGGAGCAGCCCCTGTTTCACTTAACAAGATATCATAAGGCACTGCACTTTTAATCTTAAATTTGTTTGTAATCAAATGCTTCTGAATTTTCTCAATTTGTCTCCACTGCATGTCGGAAGTACTGCTAGCCCACAGTTCACAACCATATAGAATCACTGGAATCACTAGAAGCCCAAAAAGAGTTTGAGTGGTCTTCCAGTCCCATAACTCTGCCTCTCTACACCTATTTTGAAAAGCATAAAATGCTTTCCAACCCCCAAAGTTCTTTTCTTTCTACAACCATTCCAGCTTAGATTTTTGTTGAAGTCAACTCCGAGGTATTTGTATTCCGCAACTTCTTCCAGAATGTTGCCTTCAAAGTAGAACTTATGTTGGTTATGTTTTCTTTTCTTAGAGAAGACTACTACTTTCGTTTTGCTGATATTGACTTGCATCCCCACACTTCTACAAAAATGCTCAAGGGATAGTAAGTGCTCTTGCAAACCAAGCGCCAATTTAGCAATCAAAATAAGGTCATCTGCATACAAAAGAAGCCTTATAACAAACTTGCACAAATAGATACCATCACCCCCTTGCGAATTTAACCACTCCTCAAGTTTGTCGATATATAAACCAAAAAGGGTAGGAGACAGTGGGCAACCTTGCTTGACCCCGATATCGCTTCTAAAACTTTCAGAAATGCCTGCCGAAGTTCTAATTTTGACTTTCACCTCTTCATACAGCCTATGCACAGCTGCTCTCAAATGTTTAGGAACCCCAAGTTCCTCCATTCTTTGCCAAAGTTTATCCCTAGGAACCGAGTCAAACGCTTTTCTGAAATCAACAAAGCAACAAAAGACTTTTTCCTTATTCTCCCAAACTTTTTCAATGATGTGCCTTAAAGTTATGCAATGATCAACTGTTGAATGCTTAGGTCTAAAACCTGCTTGCCCTTTAGCACGCTTATTTCTTTCTTCTGCCCACTTGCTAATTTTGCTTTCTAGCATGCTTCCAAATAGCTTTGCAAACAAAGGGTTTAACAGATGGTCCTATAATTGGAGGGATTATTGGTGTCACCGCTCTTGAAAAGAGGTATTGCCAGACTAGTTGTCCAATCTGTGGGGAGCCCTTGTTGTATGTTGTTGTTGAAGATTTTTGTAATGTGAGGTGCAAGGATCTTTGAGCCCCACTTTAGATATTCTGCTTGGAGTTCAGCTAAGTCTTTTGCTTTTCCAACACCCAACTTTTTGATACCCATCTCTACCTCTTGTACCGTGAAGAGTTTAGTATCCATGTTGACCAAGGGGGGAGGGTCAATCTTCGAAACCTACTCATAGAGTTGTCTTGCATAGTCAAACCATTTAGAAGCTGTAATATTATTTCCAATTTGTATCTTTTTTGGTTGGAGCTCCTTCCAAAATAATTTGGGATTATTTTTCCCAAGGAAGATTAGTTCTTCCCTCCTTGAAACCATGAAATCAGCCTTTTTCTTGCTTAATAAATGCTTGTAATATTTGAGCTTTATGTTGTCCTTGTTTGACTCTTTCCAGATTCTCCTTGCCTTTTTGCATTCCTCGTCAAACCAAGCATTAACCGGAAAGCAATTTGTTTCAGACTTCTTAATTTTTGTTCTTTTGCACTTTGCAAATGCGCATTGAATTAAATGTGTTAATTCATGACTATGAAGGCTGTGAATTGTAATTTTCTCCTTCTCAAAGAGCCTCTCTAACGTCATTTTGAAGGTATTACAATTTTCTGGGGTCAAAAGAATTCTGCCCTGTGGGAGATTTTGTTGGACATGCTGAATTTTTGACTCTAATTGTTTCTTTCCAATCCAAGAGAAACATAAATAAATTGGCTTGTGATCTGATTTCAAATCCCACAGCTGATCTCCAACCAGAACTTCGTCCATTTTCTCACACAAACCATGCGAGAAAATTACATAATCTACCACACTTGCTCCATTGTAAGTATTGCAAGTGAAATTACCGGACTTTGTCCATCTAGTCAAGCCATTACAAATGACTAAATCAAAGGCCCCACATAGAGTAAGCAATTGTTCACCAAAGAGATTGCAGCCCTTGTCCTCTGAAATTCTTTCCCACTGATGATTGCTTTCTTCTGTAAGCCAAATAGGGTCACAATCATCTTTACAACAAAGAATGCTAGCTTGCTCACTTGCAGTCCTAGCATTGAAATCGCCCATTATAAGGACTTCACCTAGCTGAGAATATGTTGCAATATCCGCTTTTAAAGCTGCAAATGGATCTTTGTGGTCAAGCCCTCTACCTTTGTAGATTTTTGAGACCTGTGGCGCAAAATAGCATGTTGCAATTCTGATGTGGTTTCCATTTTCTGATATTTTGAACCAAATGAATTGCTTATTTGAGTCTTCTTTTTCTAACTGAATGAGACGACCTTCTTTCTCCCTTACTAAAACCATGATACCCCCGTGCCCTTTGCCATTCCCTGCTGCCTTGTTCCACACTGCCATCTTCCAGTATCTTTCAAACAAAGGTGTCTTGCACCCTCATGCTCATGTGTTTCTATGAGGCAAATTATGTCTCTATTTTCCGCAATAGGCCCTAACCCAGGTCCTCGTCTCCATGGGTAACCTCTGCAGTTCCACAAACTAATCTCAAGGAAACCTGGGTATGACTTGATTGCTATTTATTTTGACGTGAAAGACTCACATTTGAGTCTTTGTCCCTGTTTTCCCGTACTGACCTTGCTTTCTGATTTCCTGTTGAAGAGTTTGTTGCTTCTTCTTTATTACCATCTTGCTACTCTGTTTTGGAAGGAGGTCCAAATTGCGCTATCACAGCTTTGCCTTTATAAATCCATGCTCTCTTTCCTTCATCTCTTGCTGCCCTAACCTTTAAAATTTCCTCTCTTCTTTCCTCCTGTTGTTTTACAGTTAAATCTTCTTCTAGGAAAAACGAGAACCCCTCAAGAGATGCTTCTTGCTTAGAATAATATATTTATCACGTGAGCTAGGCATAATGACTTTTATAGGCCTGGCTCTCTCCCTGTTAAACTTACCCACCCTCCATGCTTGGTATATTTGTCCTTGCCATAGCAACTTGTCTTTCAAGAAGTCTCTTGCAAGGTCAAGAGTACATTCATTTTTTCCATAGTCTTTCACCCCTTTAATAATTATGTTTGCTGCTCTATTTTGTCTTTCCTTGCCTTCACTATCTTGCATGTTGTCAACCTTATTAGCAAAATTACTAATAACTTGAGCCCAAGTTTTGGAAACTTTGGTGGAATCTTCTTTCATTTCTTCTCTTGCGTTCTCTTCATGGTTGTTTATTTGGACAATCATTTTCCCTTTATCCTGGGATGATTTCACATTCACCACCTCTGTACTTTCCACTACAGATTTCTTTACATTATAATCAAAATTTACTCGTAAAATTTAAACAAAGAAATTTAAAATTTAAAAAAAATGGAAAATATTTCAAAAATTTAACATAATTTAAAAAAATAATAATAATAACAAAAATAAATAAAAACATATTTTTTGAAGTTAAAAAAAAAAACAAAACAAAACAAAAAAACAAAATAATTAAAAAAATGAAAAGAATATAAAAGCAATAACAAAATTAAAATATAAAAAAATAAAAAATAAAACATTAAAATATATATATAAACAAACAAAAAAACTGAAAAAAAAAAAAAAAAAAAAAAAAAAAAAAAAAAAAAAAAAAGGCCCTAGGGTCGTAGGGGTCAATTTTGGGAATCGGCCCCTGCCACTCCAGGGCTTGATTTAAAAAAATAAAAAATAAAATTATATAAAAATAAAAATAAAAGTTTGAAAAAAAACAAAAAAAAAAAGACCTTGGGTGGCAGGAGCCGATTCCCGGAATCGGCCCCTACCATCCAAGGGCTCAACTTAAAAAATAAATAAAAAAATAAAAAATAAAAAATAAAACAAAAAACAAAACCGGAAAAAAAGGCCCTAGGCCAGAATCGGCCTCTGCCACCCCAAGGCCTTTTTCTTGTAGTTTTCTTTCAATTTTTTTACCCCCCCACCACGGCCCAACCGGCCCGGGGATGGCAGGGGCCGACTACGGAGTCGTCCCCTACCACCCCCGTGGCCCAGTCGACCCAGGGGTGGCAGGGGCCGACTGCGGAGTTGGCACCTGCCACCCCCGCGGCCCAATTGACCCGGGGATGGCAGGGGCTGACTACGGAGTCGTCTCCTACCACCCCCGCGACCCAGTCGACCTGGGGGTGGCAGGGGCCAACTACGGATTCGGCTCCTGCCACCCCCCTGGCCCAGCTAGCCCGGGGGTGGCAGGGTCGGACTATGGAGTCGGCCCCTACCACCCCCGCAGTCTGCGGCCGGCTGGGCCGCGGGGGTGGGCAGGGAGGGAGTTGCGTGCCTCTGCCACCCCTGGGCCGACTAAGCCGTGGGGGTAAGCAGGAAGGGAGTTGTGTGCGCCTACCACCCCCGAGTTGGCTGGGCCCGCGCAGCTCCCTCCCTGTTCACCCCCGCGGCACAATAGGCCCTAGGGTGGCAGGGGTCGATTCCCGGAATCAGCCCTTGCCAACCCAGGGCATTTTCTTTTTTTTTAAATGATTTATATTCTAATGTTTCTATTTAATATTTATTTTTATTTTTTTAATATTTTTATTTTAATGTTTAATTTTTTTAATATTATTTTTTTCTTCTTCTCTTTAATTTTTTTTTTTTTTAACTTCAAAATAAATTGTGTTTTTTTTTTTTTTTTTTTGGGTTAATTTTCTTATTTTTTTCTTAAATTGTGTTGTATTTTTTAAAATTTCCAATTTCTCTTTTCTTTTTTAAAATTTTACAACTAAATTTTTATTTTTATTTTTTATATTTTACAGGTTTTTTGTCTCTTTTATATATTTTTATATTTGATTTTCTTTGTCATGTTTTTTATTTTTTATTTTATGTTTTATTACTTGTATTATTTTTTGTGTTTTTTTTATTGTTTTTATTTTTTTTGAATATTTGTTTTCTTTTGCATTATTTTTTGTGTTTTTTTATTATTTTAATTTTTTTTAATATTTCAATTTATTGATATTTTTGTATTGCTTTTTTTTACAAGTTATTTTTTTTTTATGTTTTTTTTGTCATATTTTTTAATTTTATTTTTTATGTTTTATTATCAACATGAAAATCACCAACATTAAAAAAAATCTACACTTAACACATTAGAAAATTTAAAGTGTAAAAAATAAACCCTCTAAACAAAAAGTGTTGATATTGCATTAGCACTTTTCAAAATCAAGATGTAAATCACTAATAAAAAAATACTCATATTAGATACATAAAAAAAACTTAAGTGTCAAAAATAAGCCCTCTAAAAAAATTTGTGTTGATGTTGCATAAACACTTTTCAAAATCAACATGAAAATCACTAACAAAAAAAATGTTCATACCAGATACATAAAAAAATTTAGTGTTAAAAATAAACCCTCTAAAAAAAATGTGTTGATGTTGCATCAACGCTTTTCAAAATCGGCATGAAAATCGCTAACATTTAAAAAAATTGTTCACACTTGATACATAAGAAATTTAAAATGCCAAAAATATGCTCCAGAAAAAAATATGTTTATTCCGAATCACTACTTTTCAAAATCGAGTGATTTTTGCTACCTTAAAAAAACAGATACTAGGTCATTTTCTCATTTGATCAGTAACTATGTTCTAATACCATGAATTTTCCTTCTCTCAAACACCCTGACATTAGGCGCGTGGTTCGCTCATGGGAGGCAAAACTTCCCATTTATCCTCCTCCACGTCATAAGCTTCTGCAGTCGCCAAACGGTTGTCATGCCCTTCATGCCCATCGGCGAAGTAGATACGTCCAGTAGAAGAACAACAGCAAACGTGAAGTAGCAGTGAAGGTTGGGAATATCAGCTCTGCGGCTCCATTTGGCGGACACAAAATCATAAATATAAATATTTCTCGTTTCTCTTTTGTAAGATTGATGGAATCCACCTATGAGAACCAGTTTCCTATTCACACAAAAACACTTACAGAAGATTGAAATTCGACCATAGAGGGGATCTTCCAGTGCTAGCCTTTCCGAGGTGTTCGTCGCAGGGTCATACACTACTATCCCATTGACATAAGGTTCTAAATTTCTTTTAAGAAAACATAAAAGCTAATCGCTTTTTCCAAAGATTTTTCTGTCAGAATAAAATTTAGGGTCACCCAACATAGCATTCCAGCTTCAATAACCCTAGAATCTGCGATCAGTAGATAGAAATACAGCGTTGAAAATTCCACCACCACCTGCAGGCATAGGCATTGCCTCCAGAGACCCACAATACGAATGCCAATTCTGCTTAATTATACCAATAACACGCCCAGTTGGACGGGCTGTAATATGACCTTCAACCCCCTTGGAATTCTGCTCCAAAATGGCATCACGAGGAGCATCATCAGCACTATTCGGAACTAAGTGGACCTCCTCGTCTTCATCTTCTACAATTTTCATTGTTTTCCCTTCATCCCACTGATCCTTAGGCAAGAGCTCCACTGCAACTACATCTCCATCAAAAGCTCGATTCATATTATCACGTCCATAAATTATGATCTCGTCACCAATACTTTCACTACCAACATAGGCCTCAAGTGGGTTGTAACGATTGACACGAAGTTTCCCTTTTCCATGTTTTTGTTCTAGTCCTTGCTTCCATGAACTTTGCATTCGTATAGGTGGTCGTAACCCTTCAACTGTAGTTTCTGTTTGTTCATCATCAAAATCAGTAATCTTGATTTCTTCATCCTCTACAACTGTATTTACATCTTCTTTTATAGATTCTACATGTTTAAGTGTTGTATTTTCAATAACTTCATCCTCTTTGACATTAAGATCAACTTCATTGGAATCATTATCTTGATCATTTTCTGCAACATCTTCATTTTCATTATCATCATTCTGGTCAACATCTTCTTCTCCTGCTTCACCTTGTTTTGTTTCCTCACTGTCATTATCATCTTCCTTATTATTGATTTCCTTTAGACATGCTTTAAAATCTGCACATGATTTTTATAATCATTGAAGTACTTCTTGAATTTTATTAAACTACTCAATGCATTTAGGATGTGAACATAATGGCATATTGTGCAGTGAACAACGTTCAAGGGCTCACATTATTATATTTTGCGCCATGGCTCTAATACCACTGAAGCATCAACACTGATAGCTTGTTGACTTGTTGACGGTGCTGGACTCGCCGACATGTCAGCGGATATCCTCGGTAAGAAGTCCAAACTAGACCTTAGACCATTTGGTGTAGGATTCCTAGTAGTAGGTCATACAGTATTGCCTTGACCCCGGTTGTGCGCAGAACCAAGTAAGATATCCCTACTGGTAGCAAGGGTGTAACATATGCAGCAAGTCAAGGAAGGTGCATGAACGGTACTAACACACGGAGGCTGATGTGAGTGCATCCCTTGGAAACCTATGAAAGCATGTGGCTAAGAAGGGAACACACAGGCAAAGATGCATCACAAACTGGAAAGCAAGTAAGCTGACAATCCAAAGTGATGGTTAAACCAACAGCATGTTTCAGTAAGATTTATACATACTTATATAGAAAAAGTCCATACATGCATGCATAAGCAAATGGATACATATATCATTAGAGTAAAAAAGTTAGTTGAAATACAATAACAACATATGCATGAAACATGTTGGCTATATTATATTAAGAAGTGAAAGTTCCAATAATACAATACAACCATGACCAACCACTAGTCCCGACAGCGGAACGTTATAGTCACTGTCGCCTACTCCTCCAAAGAGATATACTAGCGCTTCACTGTGGAGAAGCCAAGGCTCGTTACAATACTCTCCAGGCTTTCTCTAAGATACTCCTATCGGAAGCTTGGCTTACCAAAAGCATATACAATGAGTTATGAGGTACTATATATAGCAAAGGGTGGGGTGGCCCTCGACATTCCCCTTTGTGACTGTTCATCTACCCTCATGACTCTTCAACTACTCTATGACTATTACATTCAACTATTGACACGTGAACTTCCACTTGACAAGACGTTACATACAATCTGCACATGTACCCATGTGAGACGAAATAAGCTTGAGCAAGCCATGCAAGACATCACTAACACTCAGATAGTAATGTAAGACCAACACTTTTATATCCTTGTTATGATCGACAGTGGCGAACTGATGCCAAGCTTGGTCGTCCGTGATGGTGTATGTGCGCTCAATGGTGACATCCTGCTAAAAGTGAACTCTTGCCTCTGTTGCATTCGGGTACATTGATATGGCTCCTCTGTCCAACTCATCTGATAACGTGCGCATCATCGTCTTGAGTGTAGTTGGACCAGCAACATACTAATGCATAGTGTCTATGTTGATCTCCAAGTGTGTGGTAGTGATCATGTGCATCAACTTGTAGAAATACATGTTCAATGCCAGTCGGACTTGCTTCTTGTCTTCACCTCGATGAGTGTGTCGAGTGGGTGGCATCGCATGCGTGTGCACAATGACATCCATGCTCCTGAACACCCTTGCATGCGATCGACAACACTGCTCACCCTGTCTACTCCATGCCAGTTGTTGGATGGGTCCATAACCTGTATGGGTGCAGTTTCATCAATCTGTGCATGTTGCGCCTCCTGTTGTGCCTGTTCCCACTGCAACTCCTTTTGTTTCCTGTGCAGCTCCTGTTCTTCCTTGAGTTGTCGCTTCAGCACCTGTAACTCCTTCTCTATTTCTCTCTCTGCCTTCACATGATCCTCTTGTCGCGTCGTCACCTCATAACCTCAATCTCCAAAGCTTCTTTCATCACAAGTGGATCTGCTTGAGCTTGCAACTTTGTTCTGCCTCTACGTTGTCAACAACCTTCCTCTTGCATTTGTCACATGCAGGTGTGCTACCTTCTGTTGTTGTTGATGGTGTTACTCACTGTGACATTGCTGCCATTTCATCTTGATATCATTTTCCATGAACAACTTGGTGTCTTCATAGACACTTGATCGACTGCATCGCCAGTTGTGCTCTGAACGATGTCTTCGACTCTGCTCTCGTTCGAAGCCATTGTACCTGCGCTACTGCTGAGAGGTGGATGAACACCTGTGATACCTAGAGACATAGCAACACTCATGACAAGCAATATGTCAGTCAAAAACCAAAACAAATTGGAGGACTGACATGCAACATACCTATGTGATTGTCTGTGAAGATTGCGCAATTTTCATCGGGAGGTTATGAGACTGACTGCCAAAACTACGCAAGGCATAGTCCAGGCTGTCAGGAGGCTGACTGACTGTTGGAACTACGCAATGCACAGTCTAGCCTAGTGTGCTGAGGACTGAAACTGTGCAATGCGCAATTTTAGTCAGCAGTGACATGCAAACCAACAAATTGCATTGTGTAGTTTCTGGGGCCAGCAAGGCACTACCTCCTAAAATTTTGAAATGAAAACCTAGAGGTCAGTGCTAGGTTAGACTTTCATAATTGCTGGAGGGAAGGCAGAGCCTTCACTTCCAGAAATGCGCAATGCTAGCCGGGCAAGGCAAGGTTTGGGCTAAGGCAGCCCAGACCCGCCGACGGGCGACTGAAAACATAAGAAGTTTGAATGCATGGTGATACTGAGTGTAAACAAGAGTGAACGACCATGCATGCAAACAGCAACTGTAGGATTCATAAAACGGGAAAACATGCATGCGTGTGAAGTGAGTCGTCGCAACGGTGACCGTCGGTGCAAAAAACAGTGTCATGTATGCGACAGAAGTGAGATGCGAACGAAAACTAAAACGGTGCTTCTACAAACTAACATACATCAAAACGACAACAAACGCTCACTAAAATCAAGCAGAAAACACTCACACAAGCCGAAACACAAAAAGCGACAGAAACGCAACCAAGACATGCAAAGGGGGCTTACCCTGAAACAGTTGAGTTGAATGTGCCGACGAATCCTAGATGCGATGTGGGATGTCAAAGCTGCAAGATCGATGTGAGGAATAAGCTCTGCAGTGTCCAGTTCATAAGTTTTAATAAAATCAAGGTTATGACACACATGCCACAAATCTAGGAAAAGCGACACCTAGCAGGAGGTTTCTAAAATGAGCATTGCATGTAACCTCCATCTGCTGAAAATAGATCTCTAAATCTAGGGATGCCTTTGCATGTTGCCTTGGGAAAAATAGTGCATGCATGCAAATCAGTTTTTTCAACATGAAGGTACATGAATCGGTCTGTGAGCTAGGGATGAAAATTTACGTAGTTCCTGGGCTGAGCTAGGCTAGTTGTCTTAGAGGGATTGCGCAATTTCAATGGTCAGCAGGTGACTGCCTCCCAGAATTGCACAATTTATGAGCTAAGCAGCAGTGCTGGGTCAGATTGTGCAGTTTTCTCGAGGAAGACTACCTGACTGCTTTGCGCAATTCTGGAGCCCAGTAGGCTGCCATGCTGCTTTGTGCAATTTACGGAGGGAAGGTTGGTTCCCCTCTAGAATTGCGCAATTTTATGTGGGAAGCTTGACAAACTGATTTGCGCAATTCTTGAGCTCAGCAAACTGGAAGCAATTTCTGGAGGGAAGGCTAGTTCCCCTTCATAATTGCACAATTTTCTGGAGCTACTTGGCTAGCACATGGTCTAAGTCCGAAAAGACATCCTATGAGGGGAGTGAACCAAATTGACATGCACAAGATGATAAGACACTGAGAAATAGTTGAAGCCTATATGCTTAATGGTGCAAGACATGTTGTTGAGGATGGTTGGTAGGAAGGCTCCAAAACGAAGCTAAGGAAAAATTTTGGAGGGTGTTTGTAGCCGCTACAACACTTGGTGACACACTAGTAGAACTCCAGCTCTCTAAATGTATCTTGTTCGTGAAAAGCATGTCTAACACCT
Source organism: Pinus tabuliformis (assembly GCA_031772625.1). Lineage (NCBI taxonomy): Eukaryota > Viridiplantae > Streptophyta > Pinopsida > Pinales > Pinaceae > Pinus > Pinus tabuliformis. The sequence continues at coordinate 1,375,172,306 of CM062805.1, read as the reverse complement.
CTGGAAGTATTGTTCAGTTCTCTGTTCATCTTGGTTTCCACACTTTCTTGATTGTAAGATGTAGCATCTGCCAAACCCTTGGTTGGTCGACACACACTCCAATCCAAGTCAACACAGTTTTTTCGATTGGGGATGAGGGGTATATTGGTGCACAATTCATATGGCCGTCAAAGTTTTAGTTTCATCTCTGGTGTTGCTCTGCTTCTAGCAGGTCTGGACAGTACCTCGATGGAGTCACGCAGGAACAAAAGCATCGCTTTGCTGCCAGCGAGCCTGGTCAGTACCCTGACAGAATTACTTGCATCACCTCTCTGGGCAAGAAGCCTTTCTCTTCTTTTGCCTTATTCATTTTTCATTTTTTTTTTAAATTTTTTCATATTTTCATTATTTTTATTTTTCATAATTGTGCATAGCACTTATTCATTTCAAAGGCGGAAGAGGGATCCTGACTTATTGAGAGAAGAAGAGGTTGTTCCTTCATAGAAGTAGTTTATATATACGTATGATGTTTTTATTAAGGTTTTCCCCCTCACCTTACTCTACTTGACTGAGCTGACAAGGATTAACCCAAAAACAACTGACTAGAGTAGGTGACACTAGTTAGCACGCAAGCATTGTGTTTTCACCAAGGTTCACTTCGAACAGTATGTATTTTCCATCGATGTATCATGGACTGAAGACAACAAGTTCTTCATACAGAGGCAGGACGACAGATAACCAAGTATTTATAACTGAACAAGTCCTCTTGTACTTTACCCATCTTGTTTCAAGAGTCGCACACGGTCCATGTGAAACTGACCTCCGAACATAAACAAGCAAACAAACTGGAAAACAAAGCAAAAAGCAGAAGTAAATGTGTAAGCAAAGCGAGTAAACAAACAAACAAGCAAGCAAGCAAACACATAAGGTAAGAAAGCAAACATGCATGCAAACAAACAAGGTAAAGCAAACACTACTCCTACTCCTAACCTAACGGTGCATGGGTTTTCTCACGTGAAGTGATACTTCCAATGCAGCCATTGACACATTGGTCGACCCATGTTGGTGAAGGCATGGTTCACGAACAGCGCAGATGTGCAAACCATCAAACATGAAAGATATAATAGTGAATCCAAACACGCTTAGGGTTTAAATGCGTCCACAAAACATAAGTGAGTGCAATTTCATTACATGTGGTCCGTAGACTTGCCATGGTGTGGTGTGACACTGCGTGCAAATGTTAAGCATACGCACAATCTTGACTGTGACATGCAAGCAAACGTGAGAAAGGTAGACCACTTATGTTGTGCAAGTGTGCTTGCTGTGTAATATTCCTCCAATGCATGAGCGATTGGATCGTGTAGTTCGAGTGGAGGAAGCAAAATTTGTGTGTGAGATTGATCTTCAATGCATACAGATGAGTGATCAGGAGCCTCAAGGGTTTCAACAATTTCCTGATCATAATTGAAACCAACCTTAGGACAGCAAGAACCTAACATAACCATCAACTCGGGCTAAAGTGCCTCAACAGTCTACAGGGTTTCGACTTCGTCGATAAATAAATCATCGTAAACCAGTGTCTTAGATAGATTAACAACAATTGAATCAATATTGTGATCGGGTGAAGAAGTAGAAAGATCACGACAATCAAGATCAGAAAATTTATGATGTTTGTTGAAATCCTCATGCTTTGATGAATCACACAGAGGGGTAGATGAGAAGCAAGAATGTTTACCTTCTGCATTTCCAGAGAAAGCAGATGAAAAATAAAGTGGATTTTCACTGAATGATTGGTCCTCTCAATTTTCGGATGATGGGCTAACATACGGTGTGTCCTGTGAATGATCAACTATAGGTGCATCCGTGGACGGAGATACACATGAAAAATCAGGAATGGTAGGATCATCAAGGATGCCAGGAAAAAATGGATGAGGTACAGACAAGAGGGATGGTCCTCTGTTGTCAGTGGATGTTCAAGCTGCCAATCATACTCTTCATGAATGATAGCACATGTTGGTTGTGCAACACCAACTCCGTCAATGGCTTGATCCTCATTCACAACAAGTGTAGAGTCCGGAATGGAAGAACACAAGATAGTGTCATCTGGAGGATCATCCGAGTATGAAGACGGAGGTTGAGGTACAAAATACATGTGATAACCCAATGGATTCGCAACAAAGCTTGCGCAAAAATCGAAAGGAGCGATGTTGGGAGGATGTGACAGTTGAACAGATGTGTGTGCATATTCTCCCACATCACTCTGCGATGGTGGAGATGTTTGATGAGGGGACGGCGGATAGTCACTTGTGATAGCGACTGTGTCCGTCTGTGATTGCGCAACTCCATCACCGAAGTATGTTGAGTGGGGTTTGAGCTTGAACTTCTTCTTGGGATTGATAGATTTGATAAGGCAATATTCAAATCTATCCATGAGGTACTGAGATTTCATCTGACTTTTCAAGGCTTCAAACAGGAATAGACGGAAGAGCTCTGAAAACTACATAGGTGATTTGTGCGGTGCCTTCCATTGTTTTAACAATTTTTTATCAAGTAATTCAAGATAAAAATGATGGAAAATAGATTCGTTATATCGTTGAACTGATTGAAAGAGTGCACAAAGTTATGAGGTAGTGTGCCACACCATTGCAATGGGTGGTCGCAAAGTGTGTGTGCAAGCAGCAAACAAACCTTTCTTTCATTTAAATCTTCCATGACCTTCATGAGCACACGGAATTCATCTAATTTCTCAAGCCAGGAGACTTCACCTTCACCATTGTACGTGATTTGTGACAAGTGATTCTAGAACTCCATCTCGATGTGAAAGATATTTCCATTGAACAGACATTTCAGAGGGCATACTATAACAAACTCCATGATAGATGTGTGAAGACTCAAAACAGTTGATGAGGACTCAGCTTGTCATCTAGCCCTCCTTCTAGTGCCAAAATGTTGATAGTGTTGGACCTACCAACATGTCAGGGGATCTCCCCGGTAAGAAGTCTCAACTAGACCTCAAACCGTTTGGTGTAGGAGTCCTAGTAGTGGGTGTGACATATGTAGCAATTCAAGGAAGGTGCATGAACGGTTCTAACACATGGAGGGTGATGTGAGTGCATCCCTTGGAAACCTGTGAAAGCACATGGTTAATAAGGGAACACATGAGCAAAGATGCATCACAAATCGGAAAAAAAATTAAGTTGACAATCCAAAGTGATGGTCAAACCAACAGCACATTTCAGTAAGATTCATACATACTTATACAGAAAAAGTCCATACATGCATGTGTAAGAAAACAGATACATATATCATTAGAGTAATCAAGTTAGTTGAAATACAATAACAGCATATGCATGAAACAGGTTGGCTCTGTTATATTAAGAAGTGAAAGTTCCAATCATACAATAGAACCATGACCAACCACTAGTCCCGACAGGAGAACGTTACAGTCATTGTCACCTGCTCCTCCAAAGAGATATACTAGCTCTGCACTATGGAGAAGCCAAGGCTCATTACAATACTCTCCAAGCTTTCTCTAAGATACTCCTATCGAAAGCTTAGCTGACCAAAAGCCTATAAAATGAGTTATTAGGTACTATATATAGCAAAGGGTGGGGTGGCCCTTGACATTCCCCTTTGTGATTGTTCATCTACCCTCATGACTATTCAACTACTCTATCACTGTTACATTCAGCTATTGACACTTGAACTTCCACTTGACAAGATGTTACAAACAATCTGCACATGTGCCCATGTGAGACGAAATAGGCTTGAGCAAGCCATGCAAGACATCACTAACACTCGGACAGTTGTGGTAAGATCAACTCTTTGACATCCTTGCTATGATCGACAGTGGTGAACGGATGCCAAGCTTGGTCGTCCGTGATGTTGTCTATGCGCTCAATGGTGACATCCTACTGAAAGCGAACTCTTGCATGCATTACATTTTAGTACACTTATATGGATCCTTTGTCCAACTCATCTGATAACGTGTGCATCATCGTCTTGAGTGCAGCTGGGCCAACAACATACTGATGCATAGTGTCTGTGTTGATTTCCAAGTGTGTGCTAGTGACCATGCACATCAACTTGTCGAAATACATGTTCAGCTCCAGTCGGACTTGCCTCTTGTCTTTGCCTCGGTGAGTGTGCCAATGGTTGGTATCGCATGTGTGCACACAATGACATCCATGCTTCTAAACACCCTTGCATGTGATCGACAACATTTCTCACCCTATCTTCTCCATGTCAACTTCTTGATGGGTCCATAACTTGTATGGGCACAGTTTCATCAGTATATGCATGTTGCGCCTCCTGCTGTGCCTATTCCCGCTACAAATCCCTCTGTTGCTATGCAGCTCTTGTTCTTCCTTGAGTTGTCACTTCAGCACCTATAACTCTTTCTCTGTTTCTCTCTTTGCCTTCGTGTGATCCTCTCGTCATGTCGTCGCGTCATAGCCTTAATCTCCAAAGCTACTTTCATAACAAGTGGATCTGCTCAAGCTTGCAACTTTGTTCTGCCTCTGCGTTGTCAACAACCTACCTCTTGCATTTGGCGCATGCAAGTGTGCTACCTTCTGCTGCTACTGATGGTGCTGATCGCTATGATGTTGCTGCCATTTCATCTTGATATCATTTTCCATGAGCAACTTGGTGTCTTCATAGATAGGCAAGTTCATAGACACTTGATCGACTGCATCCCAAGTTATGCTTTGAACGATGTCTTCGACTCTGCTCTCCTTGGAAGCCATTATACCTGTGTTGCTGCTGAGAGGCAGATGAACACCTGTGATACCTGAAGACATAGTAACACTCATGACAAGCAATCTGTCAGTCAAAACCAAAACAAATTGGAGGACTGACATGCGACATACCTGTGTGATTGCCTATGAAGATTGCGCAATTTTCACCAGGAGGTTGGGAGACTGACTGCCAAAACTATGTAAGGCACAGTTCGGGCTGTCAAGAAGTTGACTAACTACTGGAACTGCGCAATGCATAGTCTACCCTGGCCTACTGAGGACCGACATTGTGCAATGCGAAATTTTAGTCAGCAGTGACATGCAAACCAGCAAACTGCATTGTGCAATTTCTGGGGCCAGCAAGGCACTTCCTCCTAGAATTGCGCAATGCAAACTTGGGGATCAATGTTGGGCTAGACTTGCGCAATTTCTGGAGGGAAGGCAGAGCCTTCACTTCCAGAAATGCGCAATGCTAGTCGGGCAAGGCAAGGTCCAGGCTAAGGCAGCCCAAAACTTCCGACAGACGACTGAAAACATGAGAAGTTTGAATGCATGGTGATACTCAGTGTAAACAAGAGTGAATGATCATGCATGCAAACAGCAAGTGCAGGATTCAGAAAACAGGAAAACATGCATGCGTGTGAAGCGAGTCGTTGCAACGGCGACCGTCGGTGCAAAAAACAGTGTCATGCATGCGACAACAGTGAGATGCGAACGAAAACTGAAATGGTGCTTCGACAAGCTAACATACATCAAAACAATAGCAAGCACTCACTGAAATCAAGCAGACAACACTCACTGAAGTCAAGCAGATAGCACTCACACAAGCCGAAACACAAAAAGCGACAAACACACAGCGCAAGGCATGCAAAGTGGGCTTACCCCGAAACAGCTAAGTTGAATGTGCGACAAATCCTAGATGCGATATGGGATGTCAAAGATACAAGATCGATGTGAGGAATAAACTCTGTAGCGTTCGATTCATAAGTTTTGATAAAATCAAAGTTATGATGCACATGCCACAAATCTAGGAAAAGCGACACTTGGCGGGAGGTTTCTAAAATGAGCATTGCATGTAACCTCTAGTTGCTAAAAATAGATCCCTAAATCTAGGGATGCCTTTGCATTTTTCCTTGGGAAAATCATTCCATGCATGCAAACCTGTTTTGCTCGGTCCTGGAGGGAACCGGTGAACCTAAAGGCACATGCATCGGTCTGTGAGCCTGGGACGAAAATTTGTGTAGTTCCTTTACTAAGTTGGGTTAGCTGTCCCAAAGGGATTGTGCAATTTCTGGGGTCAGTAGGTGACTGCCTCCCATAATTGCACAATTTATGGGCTGAGCAACAGTGTCACGTTAGATTGCACAGTTTTCTGGAGGAAGACTGCCTGACTGCTCTACGCAATTCTAGAGCCCAGCAGGTTGCCATGTTGATTTGCGCAATTTTTGGAGGGATGGATTGTTCCCCTCCAGAATTGTGCAATTCTATGAGGGAAGCCTGACAGACTAATTTACACAATTCTTGAGCTCAGCGGGCTGGCCAACTAATTTGTGCAATTTTAGATGGAAGGCTTGTTCCCCTCCAGAATTGCGCAATTTTCTAGGGAAGCTGCTTGGCCAGCACATGGTCTAAGTCTGGAAAGACAACCTGTGAGGGGAGTGAAGCAAATTGACATGCACAGGCTGACAAGAAATTGAGAAACAGCTGAAGCTTATATGCTTGACGGTGCAAGACATGTTGTTGAGGATGGTTGGTAGGGAGGCTCCAAAAGGAAGCTAAGGAAAAATTTTGGAGTGTGTTTGTAGCAGCTACAACATGACTTAAATGTAAAAATATACAAGAGGTATTTTAATAAATAATATATATATATATATATATATATATAAGTGATGAAGAATGTTACAATGAGGACTTGCATATATATACCTAAGCAGGTGTCCTTCCGTGATCGGGCATGTCTTTTAGACATGCCTTTTCACTTAACTTAATGACTACTTAACATGATTGATATTTGATTATTTAATATTTACATTTATTTTATTTATTTACTTGTTATGAATTATATTCATAACAGACTTAGTAGTGTAAGTCCCTTATATCCAGTTCTTTGGGCTTAGTCTTCTTTGGAGATCCTTCTTCAGCAACATTGGCTTGATCTATGTTTCTTCTCTTGTTCTTCAAATTGTCAGGACAATCACTTCTGTAGTGACCCATCTTTTGGCATTGGTAACATTCTATCTTGGGCATATCAACTTTCCTTCTTGGCCCTCTTGACTTCTTGGAGTGTCCTTTCTTGTGAGAAGTGGAGTATGAATTTGACACTTTTTCTTCTTCGTTGTTGGATACCAATGAAATTCTCATTTATTCTTGGGTGCAAGAATTCCACAATTGTTCAAAGGTAGGAGCTTCTTTCCAACTAAAGAGACCTGAAACAAAAGAAATCCAAATAGGTGGTAATCCAAATAGTGCAGTGATTACTAGCTCCTTCTCTAGTACAATTTCATCTATTGCTTGAAGTTCATATCTAATTCTAGATATCCTCACAAAGAATGAAGCCATGGTATCATCATTTGTCATCTTAGTAGTCCTTAACTCATTCTTCAAACTTGCTACTTGACCATTATTTTTTATGGTGAATAATTTTGACAAAGCTTCATACATTTCTTGAGCAAGGTCTATATTGGAAATGTATGGAACAATATTTTCCTTTATGCTTTCTACCATCAAAGTCATAGTCAATATTTATGATTCTCTATGCTTCACCTTGTCTGCATCACTGGATTCTTCGGTAGGTTTCTTTACCTTTCCTTTGACCACATCCAAGTCCTTGTTCTTTTCAAGAATGAGGTCAATCCTCTTCTTACAAGACCTATAGTTTGATGATCCCTCCAAATTGTTTTCACTCTTTATTGTGTTTGAATTATCCTTGAAGATAGTGAGCTTCTTTTATTATAAGAGCTCCTTATATGATCCCTTGATCAGACCTTTAGATTCCTTCTAGTGGATATTCAAGATTGTCTTTTTCTTTATTCACATTAGCTCTAATCCCATGTTAGAAAATCAAAAAGGTGGAAAGATTTTCTTATATAGATAATTACTTGTGATTCTTATGTATTTATGTTCTTCTTTTATCTTTTAGTTCATCAAGCAATTACCAAAAACAATAACACAAGGACAACAAATGTAGGCAGACAGTCAATGCAAAACCCTATCTAAGGGAAAACCCAATCAACAATTCTTCCTTCAATAGTTTCTCGAGATAATCCAAGACTCTAGAACCAAACAGAGGCTTCCTTCACACCAAGCCAACCCTCAATCCTTCTTGCAAATGATATCCCTTTCAAAGAAACTTCGACCTAGCAGCATCAACAGTAGCTTCAACCTAGTAGCAGCTTTGACCCAGCAGCATTAGCAGTAGTAGCTTCGACCAAACTAGAAAAAGTTTGATCTCCCTTGATACACCTCAGAACTGAGTGAGAGTTGTCCCAAAGTTTCAATATTGAGATCTTCTATCTACTTCCAAAAAATCTCACTTCTTTCTAGCTCCTTTTCTAGCCCTTTTCCAACTTCACACTTTTCCAGCTTCTAGCTTCAGAAATCGAACTATCTGTGTGAGAGTGAGATGCTCCAAATGAATTCAAACTAACTTGTATTTATAGACTTCTAGGGAGTTCGAAGTACTTGTTTTGAGGCCGACTTGGTGTCAAGGAGACTAAATTAATTTTTGACTCAAAAATAATTCTTTTCACATGATTTGAAAGCCCAAGAAGGGTCTCTTTTAATGGACAATGACTAATGAATCAAAATAAATCCTAGAAGTCCTCAATGGGGACTTTGACCTAAAACAAGATGACCTAAGCATGAAACCCATGCTTTAATAAGTCATAATAATAATAATAATATTAATATTTTCTTCATTATTTTGATAAGTACATATCAAATACATTTATGAAGACCGAACCGAGTTACATATTTCAACATTAGCCTGTCGTAATTTTTGACGTAGCACTTATGGACTTGTTCAGAAGATCCAAAGATCCTTTCTCTGTGGAAACTATTGGTCCAAGGCTATACAACAAGAACCATAAAAGAATCTCCTTGATAATGAAGGTTCAGATAAATGATCTTGCAATTTGCAAAAATGACATAAGACATCTAAATTCTTTTTGTGGAATCCAAGCTAAACGAAATTTTGTGGCTAATAGAAATCTAGGACACAAATTCTATGAGATATGAAAATATATGAGGCACTATTCATAGGTTGGAATAAAGGAGGAAATTTAGGCTCATGTTGGTTACTAACATTTGACATCTTATGGAGAATTTTTTGGACTTCTATTCTCTTCTCTATTTTGAAATTTAGACGGGCTTTTGAAGGACTATGTAACATCCCTAGTGAAAATTCCATGTAATAAAAGTTAATAAAGAAAAAAATAATAACCATGGTTGATGGGACATTTATTCCAAGCTGAATGTTGGGCAAAACATCCTAGTGTGGGTTTTCATTTGGTTTATTATGGCTAAGGAAATTGGCAAAGGCAAAGGCAAAATGGTATTTTTGGCACATTTGTTTATGAAAGTAATGGAGATTAGGAAAAAAAGGAAGGTGAAAGGTCACAAGTTGCATGTGAGGAGGAAAATGAAGGAAAATAATGGAAAATGAAGAAAATAGAGGCCTCATTGATAAAAAAGACTTTTGAGGATCAATTTGTAACCCTTTGTCAGTTCAGTTTTGGAGCTTTCTCATTATTCTCTCTCTCACTCACTCTTGGACACAGTTTTCTTGGAGCACTTTGGCATTAGATCAAGAAAGGCAAAGAAGACAAGAGGAAGGAAGGAGCAAGCAAGGAAGAGCAAGATCAAGCAGCTACAATAGGATTCTTTGCAGGTATCGATTGGCATGTGTATTTTCCTTGCTACATTTGGCATGCATAGTATTGTATGTGGTTATTTTGTTGTCATGGCATGGGTTTTTCCAGGTGTGACAGTGTTTTCAGCCTAGCCTTGCCATTTCTAGATATTCATGGTGTGATGGGGTTCTCATGTTTTTGTTGAGATGGGTTGTCGGATGGGTTTGAAGCTGAGTGAGGTGGATCTTCGAATGATAGAGCACATGGCCTAGTGGTCCCTGAACCAGAATGTGGTTCACAGTAAAGCGACTAGCCTAGTAACCCTTGAGCCAGATTGTGGGTTGCGGTAAATCCAGGATTGTGTTACCTTGGTGGGCCTAGGAATCCTTGTCGGTGAATGGTAGGATATACGGTAAACCCAAGAGTTGGATTGCTCTCCGTTGGGCCTCATAATCCCAGGTCAGGATATGTGGTAAAGCCTGGAGAGTGGGTCTCGTTTTAGGGCCTAGTGATCCGTTCTAGACTGTAGTAAAGCCCGAGAGATTAGGAGACAGGAAAATTCCTCATTGTGTATGTGGAGAAATTCGATGGCATCCATGCTTATTTGGCCTAATGATTGGGTGGAGATCATGGTAAAGCCTATTATTATATGTTTATTGTGTTGGCCTAGTGATCTAGGATGGATTACGGTAAAGCCTAGTTTCTGTTGATGAGGGTGAGGTGGTTTAGCCTCGAGATGCCCTAATTGGTTCTTTTGGTTTGAGTCTCACATTCATGCTTGGAATATGGCACTGGGGTGAATGAATGAAGAGAGATTTTTCTTATCCATTATATGGTCTGGTGGAACGTGGTAGTCCCATCCCAGGTTTGGATTTTTCATCATCAATATGAGGTGATTTCTCCTCGTAATTCTATGAGTATTATACAGGTTTCTATGTGGATCATATGGTTGTGATTTCCTTCGTATTTTGGTTGCTATTATGTTGGTCATGTATATGTTTTATGACAGTGGTCAAGTATGGTTCTCATCATCTTTTTACTTGTAAATGGATGAACAAGGTATCTATGACCTAATAGATTATAATGCAATAAATGATGTAAAGGAACAATGTTTCATAGTGATTCTTAGATAAGTATGAGACCCATATGCTTAAATTTCTTGTTTACGCATGTAGATTACATATTTGTGATATGTTTGACGAAATGTCTGCCATGGCTAGTAAGGGTTCGATTAAGGGCTTGTTCAAGTTTTTACATTTGCATCATTGTTTCCCTGTTATCTTTCTATTTTGAAGGTGTCATTCAATTCTGGGTAGTGACCTAGGCTCTAGGCCTGGAAAAGTGGCTCAAATCCAGGGACGTTGGCAGAGCACTGGGAAAAATAATCCTTGGATGCTGACATGCCTTGGCATGAGAGCATCTGGAGCCTCCCGGATGCTGTCAGGTCCATATCATGGGAACATTTGGGGGTCAAGTGGTCTAAAACCTCAATGGGACCCAAGGGCTAGCTACCTGAGTGGTTGGGATGGTTGCTGAGAATATTGTAGCTGATGAGGAAGGTTTGTATGTTGTGTTTTTTTCGATTCCACTTCCTTAATCATAGTAGTCTCTTGTCACATGTTTACCCCGGTTGGCTGGTTACAAGTAGATGTGGGAGGAGGGTGTTACATAGTGGTATCAGAGCATGGTTCACCCCTCGGACTGGATGGACGGTGTATTGTTCATGCATTCATTTCATTTGCACGTGTGTTATTCATTCTTGTGATCTATGTGTTTGTTGCATATGCATGGTGTCAGTGATGGTTGTATTGATGTCGCCATGTGAAAGAGGATGTTGTTGTTATGAAGTATGTTGTCATGAGTATATGATTTTCTACATATTTTTTATGCTTGCATATTGCCAGTGTACATTGGTATGGTTGTTGTTGCCATGCATGAGGTCATGGTATGTGTAGTTTATATAGTCATGCATTGATGACTGGACTCTAGTTAGACTGATGGTTACATGGTTATGTGCTTATGAATTGCATGTATATATGTTGTCATGATGATGTTATACATGTACTATGTTGATTTGTTAATCTTGCAGATGAGATATCCTCCCCGAATTATGCCATGGTATGTTGGTTTATTGTGATTTGGTTTAGCTAACATAGTATGCCTTGCAATAAAGAGATCAAATGACTAGAAATATGGTTGACTACAAAGACTCTCCCTATGAATCAGATGAGAAACGTGGTGTTGGGTGTTGATCAGTGGTTGTCATTGATGTCAACCCAAGCAGCACCAAGGACTACCCTGATCTTGCATGGGAATTTTGACTTGAAAATTTACTCTATTCTGAGTCGAGGATCTTCTAGATTGATTCTACTCGTCGGGATGTTTCCGTTGATATATGGCATGCCAAGTAATTCTTCACAGTTTGAGAGATATTCATGTTTGAAGTTAGTAACCCCAGTCAGTGGGCTAAAACCCTATGGGGTTGTGGCATGGCACTCATAATTGGTTGTGGTCATTGAATAGTCAACAATTAATAAAAACAAATTGCTCCTAAAATCCCTCCAACGTTTACTTGTTGAGGACCCTCTCAACTCAAGAAATTCATATAAATAATGACCCTCATATCCTCCTGTTATAGGGATTTTGTGGCTTCAAATAGGTCATCGTGGCATTTTCGCTATGAATTTTGGTCTACGAAGCTTTAGAAGCTTAATTTAAAACCCATTTGACTCGAAATCTTGATGAACCTCTTAACCAAATTTTAGATCTTTATTCGCTATATTTTTGGATATATGATCTAAGGAAGTTAGGGTTTTTGCGGGTTCCTGAATTCCATGTCAAACAGTTGATGTTGGTAAAATCATCATAACTTTCTCTCTGAGAATTGGATTCAAATTTCGTAAATAGTCACAGAAATAGGATGGAATTTAGTTTGTTGAGTATCGTTTTCAGGACCTAATGTCGCAACAGTGACACGTGACACTTCGTACAAGTTCGCTTTATTGAACCAGACTATCATCAGGTCATTGTGGGAGATTGGGCATAACTCTTTCTTGAAGAATGAAATCTTGATCAGACCTGTGGGGTTGGAAAGAGGACTTAGAGGTCTACCATAGGACGTAATTTTAGACCCTGGATATCTAAAATGACATAGATACAACAGATTCAATATTGAGCTCCTAGAAGGCAAGAAAAAGCATGCATTCAAGGATCACTGTAGTAAGGACCACACATCAACAGTCAAAGGTCAATTTTGGATATAATCTTGCATAGAGTCCAAGCCTATATCAAGAGTGAGAGTCTTTATGACAAACACACTTAAGGTACGCATTGTAATTTTAATTTGTATTTATTCATTATTATGCACTTAGATGTGTTTTGTAGGAAGAGGTAAGTTGAAGGGTATTTTGTTTTGTTATGGATTGGTTTCACCGGGCAAATTTTGCATGGAAGTAGAAGAAGATTCAAGTGCAACTTCAAGCAAGAATTCAAGAGCAGAAGTATCAAATCAAAGGAAGCATTGCAGCAGAACATCCTTTGAAGACATGATAGCCATTCGTATATTGTGAATAAGTGTCAAGGCCAAGAGTCGTTATTGTAAATTTGTAAAAGTGACATCATTGGAAGAGTCATTATTATAAAAGAATCAATCTTCCTAGAGTCAAAAACGAATTGTTGGGAGGTGTATGAGTCTTTGTTGGGATGATGTCATGGTTGGGTTGCAGGTCATAGTGTGATTGGGTGTTCAGTCAAAATCATTGTAAATCATATTGTATCATGGATCATTGTCCCTTGTATGGGAATCCACACCCTTGTCCCATTTCAGTCATTATAAGGTGGCAAGGAGGTGCTAGGTATGTGCATGAAGTCGCCTACAGGTTGGAGCCTGTGAACACTTTAGGGTGGCAGGTTGGTCTAGGGTGTTGGGGCATCCATTTAGTTGATTACTGAAGAAACCAGGACATTGGGGCATCCTTCCAGTGGGAGCTAGAGAAGAATGTTTTTATAGAATTTTGGGAAGTTGTTGCTTTCATTTTAGTTGGGTCTGAAGATTAAAGAATTTATTAGAAAAGTGTTTGGTGGTTTTTGACCCGGAGGGGGTTTTCCACCTAAAATTATTGTGTCTACTATGTTCTTTTATTCACTGTTATTACCGCATAAACATTACTAATAACTGAAGATTAACTAATGCTCTGAAAAGATTTAAAAGTGTTAATTGCTAAGGAATGTTGATTCATCCCCCCTCTCAGTTTTTCCAACAATTGGTATTAGAGTTTGGTTCCTTCGGTAGCAGCTCAACTGCTAGAAGTTAGTTTTCAGAGCATAGAGATGGGAAAGTCAAAGAAGCAAGTTACAAGGACTTCAAAGGAAGGTACAGGTACAAAAAAATATGAAGAAAGTGAGTATTGTGTACCAACCCCTGATTCTGATGTAGGTAATTACTGGATATGAGAATCCAAGATGGAAGTACATTTGCAGGCACATGGAGTATGGGAATCAATTGTTTTTGGAGACACATCTACCGACGAAGCTAAAAGGTACAATTCAAAGGCCATGAATGTAATTTTTAATGGTTTTCCAAATTCTGTGAAAACAAAAGTTGGTCAATGTTCAACAGCTAAATCTCCTTAGGAAAAGCTTCATAATCTCTATTCAAAAAAAGAATCAAGTCAAGATGTTATTGAAATTTTGGATCCTTATGATTATGATAAATAAATGGGAGAAATGAGTAAAACAGAGTTTCAAAATCAAGTGATCAAGGTGATAAAGGAAATCAAAAGTAAAAAGGAAAAGAAAACACTTTTGGAAGAAGAATTGAAGACAACAAAAGAACTCATCAAAGAAAATGAAGAGTATGAGAAGATCATTAGTAGTATTAGAACTCAATTGGAAGAAACCAAGAATACAGCGACATGAGACCTCAAGAGAGAAGTCCAAAAGAAGCAACAATAACTCGACACAACGTTTGCAGAGATTAGCAGGATCACACAACAAATGCATGAAGCAGAAATTGAAAGGAAGGAATCTGATCAAATATACATATCTATTCTTGACCAAAAGAAAAAGGAATTAGAAACATATTCAGTAGAAATAAGCAGGCTCGTGATTGAAAATGAGAAGCAGAAGGAACAGAGACAGGTTCTCAACAGAGAATTAGAGAAGCCCACTCTTCTCAAGCTACAGGTTGAGGAGGCAGAAAAAGGAAGGAAGATCTTGAGAAGATGGTTTCAAGATCTTGCTCAAAATAAAGAAGAAATTGATGCAATCTATGATGAGATCAACAAACTCAAGGGATCGCAAAAAGAACACTTACAAGATAAGACAGATGAAGAAGCAAAAATGAAGGTAATTAAAGATGGTAAAGCTCCAGTTGATGAAGGTACAAGCTCCACATCTTCACAGGATGATTCTAAGAAGGAAGTTGATCAAAGTGAAAAGCCAAAGAAAAATGTTGCAACTCCAAAGAACAAAACCAAAGCAATCAAGAACAAAGGACCACAACAAACTACAACACCACCTCCAAAGAAGAATGAAAAATCTTCCAAGTATGTTCGTTTATTTAATGGTTATTGTTTTTCATGCGCTAACTATGGACATATGGCCAAGGATTGTAAAGTTATTGACAGGTACAACTATCAAGGACCATCACATTCGAATGAACCATTCAGGTACACACATTTATTTAATGGTTATTTTCTCTTTATGTGCTAACTATGGACATATGGCTAGGGATTGTGAAGTTTTTGACACGTACAATCATTATCTGCAAAACCCTAGAAGCAAGTTTGCAGGATCACAAGACAAGTTCCACGATGATTTTGTCAAAAGAGAATACATGCTAGATGGGCCAAACATTGAATGTTTCAAATGTCATAACTATGGCCATAGTGCTCACAGTTGCAAATATCAGATGGAATCACCTATGGACTTGTAAAAGGTTTCAACAGTTATGCTTTTAGGATTTGTAAAATAAAAAGGCCATGAGTAATTAGTAGTTGCTTCAGATAATGACTCAAGTCAAGATGGTCTGTTAGGTGACTCGCTATTTTGAACAATCTGGCTTGTTGAATCCTTAATGTTTGTAGAGGAGGAGTCTATGTAGCGGTATATGGCACAAGTCTACAATTGACAGGAAGGTGGTTTGAACAAGATGGCAGTTTCATTACAGGTTTAGGGAGGAGAAAAACAGTTGAAGGATTACAGGTTTCTAGGAACAAGGAAAAATTAGTCTACAAAGGATATGCACAGGTTGAAGGAATCGATTTTGAAGAAACATTTGCTTGCATTGCCAGAATGGAAGCTATCAAGATGTTTCTCGCTTATGCTTGCTCAAGAAAAATCAAGGTCTACCAAATGGATGTTAAGTTAGCTTTTCTAAATGGTGAATTGGAGGAGGAAGTTTACATTGAACAACCCAAAGGTTTTCTGCTCTCTGACAAAGAAGGCTATGTCTGCAGATTAAAAAAGAATCTATATGGTCTCAAGCAAGCTCCTAGGGCTTGGTATGCTTGTCTTGATGGATATCTACATCAACAAGGATTCAAGAAAGGAAGCGTTGACAACAACATTTATGTGAAAGTGGATCGAGATAACCTAAAAATTATCGAAGTATATGTGTATGATATAATCTTTGGAAGCATTGCTGATAGATTAAGTAAAGACTTTGCCACAAAAATGCAAAGTGAGTTTGAAATGTCTATGATTGGTGAATTGAAATACTTTTAGGGCTTTAGATTTCTCAGCAGGATAAAGGAATATTCATATATCAAACCAAGTACATCAAAGAAATGCTCAAGAAATTCCAAATGTAAGATTGCAAGCCAATCCTTACCCCCATGGTAACATGTTGCAAGTTAAGCTTAGAAAATTCATCAAAGGATGTGGACCAAAGGTTTTATAAATCCATGATTGGTAGTCTCTTATATGTGACAGCGTCCCGACCTAATGTGATGTAAGCAGTTGGAAAAGTAGCAAGATTTCAAGAAGCACCAAAAGAATCTCATATTATTTCCGTTAAAAGAATTATTTGGTATTTTAAGGGCACAACAGAATATGGTTTATGGTATCCCAAAAGAAATGATTTGGTCATCCAAGCTTATATAGATGTAGATTTTGCAGGAAGTGTTGATGATCATAAGAGTACCAGTGGAGCAACATTCTATCTAGGTGGTTATCTTGTTTCATGGTTAAGTAAAAAGAAATCTTGAATCTCATTATCCACAGTAGAAGTAGAATATGTTGCGACAGCAGCTTGTTGTACTCAAGTTCTTTGGATGAAGCAAACTTTGCAAGATCTTCAACTCAATTTCGATGAGACTATTCCCATCTTTTGTGATAAAACCAAGACCATCAGTATCTCCAAGAATCTTGTTGGCAGAAAGGAACAAATTTCTGACATCTTTACCAAACCATTACCTCATGAATAATTTGAGTATCTTCACCAAAAGCTTGGGATTCTCCCAAGTTTTCATTAGACTCTTTATCTTATCTACTCGAGTAGAAAGGGGGAGTGGATGTGTATATAGGTCTGCAAGATGGTTGTTTGTCAGGGGGAGTTACCCTTTTCCTTTGATGACAAAGGGGGAGAGAAGTCAGTAGGAATACGTGTCATGATCACAGGGGGAGTACTTGTGTTGCCATCAATGCCAAAGGGGGAGATTGTTGATTAGTGGTTGTCATTGATGTCAACCCAAGCAGCACCAGGGGCTACCCTAATCTTGCATGTACATTTTGACTTGAAAACTTATTATATTCTGAGTAAAGGATATTCTATATGGATTCTACTCGTCGAGATGTTTCCATTAATATATGGCAGGCCAATTAATTCTTCACAGTTTGAGAGATATTCATGTTTGAAGTTAGTAACCCCAGTTAGTGGGCTAAAACCCTATGGGGTTGTGGCATGGAATTCATAATTGGTTGTGGCCATTGAATAGTCAAAAATTAATAAAAACAAATTGCTCCTAAAATCCCTCCAACGTTCACTTGTTGAGGACCCTCTCAACTCAATACATTCATATAAATAATGACCCTCATATCCTCCTCTTGTAGGGATTTTGTGGCTTCAAATAGGCCATCGTGGCATTTTCGCTATGACTTTTTGTCTACAAAGATTCAAAAGTTTAAATTAAAACCCATTTGACCCAAAATCTTGATGAACCTCTTAACAAAATTTCATATCTTTTTTCACTATATTTTTGGATATATGATCTGAGAAAGTTAGGGTTTTTGTGGGCTCCCGAATTCCATGTCAAACAGGTGACGTTGGTAAAATCGTCATAACTTTCTCTCTGAGCATTGGATTCAAATTTCGTAAATATTCACAAAAATAGGACGGACTGTAGTTCGTTGAGTAGTGTTTTCATGACCTAAGGTCGCAACAGTGACATGTGTAACTTTGTACAAGTTTGCTCTATTGAACTAGTCTATAATCAGATCATCATGGGAGATTGGGCATAACTCTTTCTTGAAGAATCCAATCTTGATCAGACCTGTGGGTTGGAAAGAGGACTCAGAGGGATACCAGAGGATGGAATTTCAAACCTTGGAGATCCGAAATTACATAGATACAACATATTCAATATCGAGCTCCTAGAAGGCAAGAAAAAGCATGTATTCAAGGATCACTACAGTAAAGACCACACATCAACAGTCAAGGGTCACGTTTAGATATAGTCTTGCATAGAGTCCAGGCTTATATCAAGAGTGGGAGTCTTTGTCTACTGCTGCAACAAGTCAACAACAAAAGTGACAAGCACACTTCAGGTATGGATTGTAATTTTTATTTGTATTTATTCATTATTATGCACTTACATGTGTTTTGCAAGCAGAGGTAAGTTGAAGGGTATTTTGTTTTGTTATGGGATTGGTTTCGTTGAGAAAATTTTGCATGCAAGTAGAAGAATATTCAAGTGCAACCTCAAGCAATATTTCAAGAGCAGAAGTATCAAATCAAAGGAATCATTACAGTGGGATATCCTTTGAAGACATGACAACCATCCGTATATTGTGAAGAAGTGTCAAGGCCAAGAGTCATCATTGTAAAGTTGTAAAAGAGTCATTTGTAAAAGTGTCATCATTGGAAGAGTCATTATTGTAAAAGAATCAATCTGCCTAGAGTTGAAAAGGCATTGTTGGGAGGTATACGAGTCTCTATTGGGATGATGTCATGGTTGGGTTGCAAGTCATAGTGTGATTGGGTGTTCGGCCAAAATCATTGTAAATCATATTGTATCGTGTATCATTGTTCCTTGTACAGGAATCCACACTCTTGTCTCATTTCAGTCATTATAGGGTGGCAGGGAGGTGCTAGGAAAGTGCATGAAGTCGCCTACAGGTTGGAGCATGTGAACACTTCAGGGTGGTAGGTTGGTCTAGGGTGTTGGGGCATCCATTCAGTTGATTACTGAAGAAACCAGGGTGTTGGGGCATCCTTCCAGTGGGAGCTAGAGAAGAATTATTTTTCTAGAATTCTAGGAAGTTGTTGCTTTCATTTCAGTTGGGGCTGAAGATTAAAGAATTTATTAGAAAAGTGTTCGATGGTTTTTGACCCAGAGGGGGTTTTCCACCTAAAATTCTTATGTCTACTCTGTTCTTGTATTTACTGTTAATAATTGAAGATTAACTAATGATCTGAAAATATTTAAAAGTGTTAATGCTAAGGAATGTCGATTCACCCCCCCTCTCATTATTTCCAACAGTTGGACACTCTTCTGATTTTGCAGACCCATTGAGAAACTTGAAGGAAGAAATAAGGAGTTGTAAGGCGGACAATGACAAAATCATGCAGGCACAAGAGAAACAAGCAGAAGTTAATGCTATACTTCTTCAAAGTTTGTCAGAATTGCAGCGACAAGGGCAACTTCAGATCAGCCATGGGTAGGAGGACAGAATTAATGGGGCATATGGTAGTAGGTCTCATGGTGGTTACAGGTCAGATAGAGATGACATAGTTAGATATGGCAGATTGTTGAATACTCCGAATAAGAGAGGTGACAGACACAGGTAGTATTCTAGTTATGGTTATGGTAGGCATCATGATCGTCATTGTTATCATTCTTACAGGAGGAGTGAGAGGAGATACTTGTCAGAGGAGTTTAGGAAAGCAAAGCCACCTACTTTTGATGGATATGTGAAGAAGTCAGAAGATGTAGAGGCTTGGATACTTAGGATGAAGAAGTTCTTTGAGTTGCATGAGTACACAAATAATATGAAGTCCATAATAGCTATCTTCAGCTTCAGAGGTAAAGCACACATCTGGTGAGAAGATGTGAAGTGAGTTAGAGACATTAGGTTAGATTACTTGAGTTGGCATGAATTCAAGAGGTTTTTCAGGAAGAAGTATTTGTTAGAAAGGTATTACGACAGTAAGGCCAAACAATTCTATGAGCTAAAGATGGGATCAATGACAAATGAAGAGTACATGACTAAGTTCCTAGAGTTTTTGAGGTATGTACCGTATCTTAAATATGAGAAGGCTAAAGTTCAGCAATTTGTCAGTGGATTTTCATTAGCATTTAGAGATCAGAATGAGTTTGATGAACCTCGATCACTTGAGGAAGTTATTGGGAAATTGAAGCATTGTTATGAACAGTCAAAGCGTAAGAATGAATCTCAATAAGGATGGAAAGGAAAATACAAAGGTAGAGGTAAATGGCAGTCGAAAAGAGAAAGGCCTCAGAATGAAGACGAGAAATAAAATATGGCACCACAAAAGAATTTTAATGCAACTAGACAGGGACATGGGTCACAACAACAACATAGAGGTGAGGGTATTGGTTGGTTGGAGTGTTGAACATGCAATAAGGAACACCTTAAGAGAAATTGTCCACAAAATCAGGGTGGTAGGCCTCAGATATATAGTGTGAAGGAGGCACAGACTGTTGGGGATGTTGGTTAGAGTGTTCCTTGTATTTATGTAGCATTGTATAACAAACAGGCAGACCATCAAGCATCTATCATTGAGATGGACAGTAATCTTTGTGATCAATTTAGTTCTATTTTGATTGACCCTGGATTTATTCATAGCTATGTTAGTCCTAACTTGATGGATAAGTGTGGTTTGAATAAGGAATTACATGCAGAGTCTTGGTTAGTGCAATTGGATACAGGTACAAAGAAGTGAGTTCATCATTAGGTAAGAGCTTGTACATTTGATTTTAATGGTATGTCTACCGCAGCACATCTGAATGTATCTCCGTTGGGATCATATAGTTTGTTGTTGGGAATGGATTGGTTGTATCTTCATAAAACCAAAGTGGATTGTTATGAAAAAGCAATTGAATGTGTGGATGACAATGGGGAACCAAGAGTCTTACAGGGAAAGAAGAAAGCCACATCAGTTAGGATGGTGACAGTTATGCAGGCAAAACATAGTCACAGAAAAGGATGTGTGTTATTCGTAGTGCACATTTCTAGTGCCAAAGTTAAGGAAGTTGAGGATGCAGATGTTTTGAACAGGTACCCAGTTCTACAACAGTTTCAGAATGTGTTTCCCGGTGAAATTTTAGATTTTCCCCCTCACATGGAAGTAGACTTCTCTATTGAGTTAGTTCCAGGGGTAGCTCCAGCATCAAAAGAACCTTACAGGATGAGCACACCTGAGTTGGTAGAGTTGAAGTTGCACTTGAAGGAAATGTTGGACAAGGGATACATTAGGCCAAGTGTATCACCATGGGGTGCACTAGTATTGTTTGTGAAGAAGAAAGATGGTACTCTCAGATTATGCATTGACTATAGGCAGTTGAACAAAGTGACTATCAAGAACAGGTATTTGTTACCGAGGATTGATGACTTGTTCGATCAGTTGAAGGGAGTAGTAGTGTTCTCAAAGATTGATCTGAGATCAGGATACCACCAGGTATGCATCAAAGAGGAGGACATTTACAAGACAACTTTATGGACCAAGTATGGGAATTATGAGTTTGTTGTAATTCCATTCGGTTTGACTAATGCTCCAGCTACATTTATTTGCTTGATGAATAGTGTGTTGCATTCGTATTTGGATAAGTTTATTATTGTGTTCGTTGATGACATATTGATATATTCTAAAAATGAGGAAGGGCATGTCGAGCATTTAGCAGCAGTGTTGAGGTTGTTGAGAGAGCATCAGTTGTATGCTAATCTTAGCGAGTGTAGTTTCTTTCAGACTGAGGTACACTACTTGGGACATGTTGTTTCCGATGAGGGCATAATAGTGGATCTAGAAAAAATAAGGGTTGTCATGGAGTGGGTAGCTCCCAGGAATGTGGATGAGGTGAGATCTTTCATGGGGTTGGCAGGATATTACATGAGGTTCATCAGGAACTTCTCGTAGATTGCTTATATTATTACATCATTGCAGAGGAAAGGTAAGAAGTTTGACTGGACAGAGGAATGTGAGGTCGGTTTTGAGCAGCTCAAGCATTCATGCACCAGTGTTAAATATTACAGATCCGTACAAGGATTTTGTAGTATGTACAGATGTTTGCAAGAGAGGACTTGGTGGAATCTTTATGTAGGAAGGACATGTGGTATGCTATGAATCACAAAAACTAAACGAGCACGAGTAGAACTGTCTCACACATTATCTTGAGTTAGTAGTGATCATACATGCATTGAAGATGTGGAGCAACTATCTTCTTGGTAGGAGGTTTGTGTTGATGAGCGATCACATTGGGTTGAGGTATTTGTCTGACCAACCAAATTTGAATGCCTGGCAAGCCAAATGGTTGGCCATGATCAATTAGTTTGACTTCGAGACTAGGTACATCAAAGGAAAGGAGAAGAGGGTGGAAAATGCTCTTAGCAAACAGGTACAGGTAAATCACTTAGAAGTTATGAGTTCCTATGGGACAGACTTACAGGATAGGATCTTGCAGGAAAGTCAGCACAATGTCAAGTATATGGAGACTATGCACAGGTTGCAGCAGGGTACAGGTACAGGTGCAGGTGCACAGGATGTGGACTATTGTCTTACAGCAGATGGATTGGTTAGATTTAGGGATAGGATATATGTGTCAGACAGTAGTGAGCTCAAGAAGGTGATATTGAGGAAGTTTCATGTGAAACCATATTCAGGTCACCTAGGCTATCAAAAGGCATTTACGCAGTGAATAAGTTTTATTATTGGCCAAATTTGAAGAGGGATGCAGTAGAGTTTGTGCCTAGGTGTTTCGATTGTTAGCGTGTGAAGGCAGAGTGTAAGCATCCAGGTGGATTGCTACAGCCGATTGTGATTCCAAAATGGAAATGGGAGGTACTTTCCATGGATTTTATCACAGGGTTGTCGAGGACAGTGAGACAGCATGATTCCATCATGGTTGTTGTGGACATGTTGATAAAGGTTGCGCACTTCATTCCAA
Organism: Pinus tabuliformis; assembly: GCA_031772625.1. NCBI lineage: Eukaryota > Viridiplantae > Streptophyta > Pinopsida > Pinales > Pinaceae > Pinus > Pinus tabuliformis. The sequence continues at coordinate 1,375,149,395 of CM062805.1, read as the reverse complement.
TGAAGTCTACATTCTCAGCTAGCGATGTAGAGTAGGTATTCATCAAAGATGTGGTCAAATTACATGGAGTTCCAGAGAGGATTGTATTATACAGGGATGCAAAGTTCATTTCTAAGTTTTGGAAGGAGTTGTTTACAGGTTTGGGCATAGAATTGGCCTTTAGTACAGCTTATCATCCATAGACAGATGGACGGACTGAGAAGGTCAATAGGATATTGGAGGACATGTTGAAGATGTACATGATGCACCAGCAACGAAAGTGGGAAGAGTATCTTCCACTGGTAGAGTTCGCTTACAACAATGGATATCAAGAATCTTTGAAGATGGGTTTGTTTGAGGCATTGTATGGGCAGAGTTGCAATACTCCCATCAGTTGGAGTGATCCAGTTAACAGGTCGTTGATTGGACTGCACATGTTGGCGGACATGGAACAGGAAATGCAAGTAACAAATAAAATGTTAATCTAGGTTGTCATTGATGTCAATAGTTGATGTCAATCATGGCAATGGTCGGGATGGAAAATATTCTTGAAGATGCCAGAGGATGATTACAACTCTTGTTTAAGATGTCAAGACACAAATGAAGTGTCAATCATGTATCATGATTATCACAATGGAAGACTAGCATATCACTGATCTTGATGATAACACTACATGATGACATGTCCTACCTCCGATAATTTGATGATGACATGACAAATCTCCAATGACATGAAGCTCAATGTCCTTATGATGAAGACTACATAATGATGTTGCATTTGATTAATGAAATATATCTGCACTAGTGACCCTATGTTGAATAAGGCAAGGACATGATGATGGTGATCCTATATTGAAGAAGGCTAGGACATGATTATGAAGACAATCAACGAAGAAATCAAACCATGAAGAAGCCCTGCACTCAAAGGCATTTTGCACTGCCTCCATTTCTGCTCTCATAAATAATTAGTCATATTAAAAAATATTTTTTTGCTGCCTTAGAGGCAAAATTCCTTAATGACACCTACAGCATCTTGAAGAGCATAATTTTTCCTTTCCAAAGAGCTATTACTTAGCCCGAAACTCCAAGAGGTTTGAAACTTAAGTTATTGATTTTACAAGTTAATGGTGTAATTCTGGTCAGTAAGCCAGCCTGAGCTTCTCTTCCATGTCAGCCTCCTTCAAATAGACTTGTCCCTTCATATTTTAAGCGAAATCACTATACATATACAGTTCAGACTCCTCATTCTAGCATCCATTTTTGGTGGAGAATTTAGAGACAAGGTAGAGAAAAAAGACAGAAATCCGAGGAGGGCAGTTAAGGATATTTTTGGGCATACTTTTGTGGTTATCCTTCCTCAAGCTCGGACGATAGGAAATTATGTGTTTGGGCTTTTTTCCTGATTGGGTTATTATTCAAGCTCAGACCTGTGAAGTGGAGGACGGATCTGTGTGTATGGATAGCTACCTTGTGATGGCATATTAACTCAGACTGTTATTTGTTATATCAGTAATAAAACTTGTCACCAATATAGCTCGGTATATGAATAGTCTTGTGGAGATTTGTAGTGCCTCAAACCTGTGATGGCATAAAAGCTAAGACAGTCACCTTTGGACAGTTATCCTCAAATGGGAAATCAGACATGAATTTTATTAGTAAAGAGAAAAGCCACATTGATACCTTGATATGTGGCTTAAACTATTCAAACCCAAGTTTTTTTTTAATTCTAGACTTCCAGTTTTAGTATTGAAGGGTTGATACATTGGAGATTAGGTACTGAAATAATGCATTCAGGTCTGAACAGAATGTTTTTGTATCCTATGATGTTTTGAAGTAGTATTTTAAGTCCTTAAAGTGATTGAATACCCCTTGTTGTAGCTCGGACTAAGTGAACAATGGACAAAAACTTAGAAAACCACACCTTTGAAGCTTGAACTTAAGACTTGGAGCCCTGTCACCCTCGAACCGAAAGGAGAGTCATATTTATTAATGTGGAAGCAACTTTTGGGCATCATTTGAAGGATGATAAGGTATCCCATTGAATTTCTTTTGAAGTAGAACATAGGAGCATAACAAGAGCAGTTGGAGCAGACTCCTAGATGACTGGATCTGAGACTAAATATCTCATACTTGTGACTGACAAATTCATTGTTTGGAGATCAGTGTTACCTTTGTAGTGACACCTTGCAAACAATTTGTTGAAGACTCCTTGAGCATCTTATTAGAAATAATTTTGAAGTCTTGTTGAAGCATCTCATTGAAGAACCATTGAATAGATTTATTGGAGCTAACCTTGAAGGTTTCTTTGGAGCACAACTTTGGAGAGTATTAATTTGACCTTCATTTGAGCAGGGTATTGAAGCCTTAAGAGATCTTGAGGATAACACTGAAGACCATGATGCATTAGTCATCAAGAAGTGACTTCGAGAATCTGATTTGATACCATGAAGGACAGCAGAGACACTTTCATGTGAAGATATCAAGGTTTTCATTGATGACATAATGTGGAGACTACAGTAAAGATGAAGATTGATAAGGCTCGGTGAAGAATACCTTGGGAACCATGAATTACAACTAACAATATCTTGACGAAGTGAAGCTGAGGGCTGGAGCCTTGAAAAGACAAGTTTGGTACCTTGAAGGATAAGGTTGGAGCCCTAGAGGATCAAAGTCCTCAAGAACCTAGGTCGCAGCCTTAACCAGATATAGGGTTGGATCCCTTGAGGTTGGTGCCTCAAAATTGACAAGGTTGGAGCCTTGGAATTCCAAGTTGGTGCTTGGCAAATATAGGTTGGAGCCTAGGAGATTGAAGATTGGTGTCTTCATCTAGGGTTGGAGCCCTACACAAGCATTATACTTGATTTATCGAGATTAATAAAAGTATTTATTCTTATTGTTCATTTTGTGTTCTAATTATAAGTGAAATAACTGGTAAAAGTAAAATTGAAAAGGAATATTGATTCACACCCCCCCCCCCCCCCCCCCGTATTTCAAAAAACTGGTATCAAAGCCAGTACCTTCACTCAAATCCTAACAGCTTGAAGGTTGATCATTAGAACACAAATGGCGAAGCCAAGGAAGAAAGTCTCCAATCCTCCTAAAGATGTGTCTCCCTCAACCACTGAAATTGAAGTCAATCAATTTGTGAAGGCTCCATTGTTCAATGGAAACTTTGATATATGGGAGGCAAGAATGAGGAATTTCTTAAAGACTCAAGGCACTGAAGTCTGGAAATCAATGATTGTTGATAGCATGATGGATGGTGAATCCAAGGAACATAGTATAAGATCAATGAAAGCAAACCTGAATGTGCTACCTAATTCTATGAAAACCAATTTTGAAAAATGTTCATCAACAAAAGGCATATGGGATAAAATTCATGATATTCACTCAAAAGCAGCATTGGTAATGTTCTCTAGTCAAGAAAATGATGGAAAACAAGAAGGAAATCCAGAGCCCATAAAGGAAGTTGAAAATAAGAGTGATAACATCAAGGCTAAAGAAGACCTAGAAGATGAAGATAATGAAGAATATTTTGAAGAAGATCTCCTCACTAAACTTATGGCTGCCATAGAAGAGATTAACAATTTGAAAAAAGAAAATGAGGAACTTAAGAAGAAAGTGAAAGTTGGTGACTAGGACAAGACAAGGAAGGAAGTTGACATTGTCAAGCTTCAAGTACAAGAAAGAGATGAGGAGATCACCAAGATTAAGGAAAAATTTCATCAAAACAAGAGAAAGTATCATGAAGAAGTCATATCCATGATAAATCAATTGGATAAGGCAAAGAAATAGGAAGATACCTTGTCAAGCCACCTTGAACAAAGGCACAAGAGCCTGAACAAAATTGAAGCAGGGATTGGTCAATACAAGGAAGAGGTCTCCTCCCTTAGATCTCAACTAGAAGAAGCAATGAAATAAGCACAAGGAGCTGAGAAGGTGATGGAAGCTTTGAAATTCATATAAGGACAAGTTGATGAAACAAAAAAGGAGAGAAAAACCATGATATGCCAACTAGAAGAAAAGGATGATGACATCACCAAGTTAAAATCAGAAATCACTTCTCTTAAGTCCCAATCATGTGAAGCAACCAAGATGAAGGAAGAAATGGAGATCATTATATCAAAGAAGGATGAATAATGCAAGAAAATGAAGGAATAAATTGTCTTTCTTAAAAAGGAAGTTGACTTGATGAATAAGAATTTGAAAATTTCTCAAACCCTAGATGACATCCTAAGTCATCAAAGGTCTCTCCCTCGATAAATCAGGCCTTGGCTATGCAGGTGAATCATCAATCAGGAATGATAATGCTTCAAACAAGGATGTCAGGAAGCTTGGAAGAAATGTTGATGCTCCTAGCAAAAGGAAAGAGTCAAGTTGACATTGGAAGAAATCCTACTCCAAGAAGAAATGCAGATGGTGTCAAGGATGCAAGAAGAAATGGTTATCATCAAAGGATCCCGAGGCAAAAATACTTCAAAAGTACATCAAGGAAACCTTATTCTCCCGGGTACCAAAGTACATTTCTTGGTTATTTCTATTCTTGTGCAAACTCTGGGCACATGGCAAAAGATTGTAGGGCATATCACTAAGATAAATATAATGGTCCTTGTCAATATTTGAGAAGATATTTTGCAAGAAGAAATCATGAATTCTTATTCATGAACAACATAGAGTGCTTCAAGTGTCATAACATTGGACATATGTCACGTGATTGTAACTTGACTTGGGCCCCTACACAAGGAAGAACCACGCCAGAGAAGAAACTTATACAAGTATGGAGAAGGAAGAAAATTGAATCTATAAGTCCCTTGAACACTCTAGCCAACAACACATGTTGTTGACTTGATGAAGTCATCCTTGATATTCCAAGTATTTGAATGGGCCCTATGAAATCCTTGATGAGCCACATGGACAATCATCCTTTGATATATCTTCTCTCGGGAGCATTTCCATTGAAGAACATGATCCCTTATTCATCCATGAACTACTATTGAAGATCTCTTCCACTTGATCACTAAGCAAGTAATATTTCATGAGCTAGAGGAGGTTGTGCAGACAAAAGGAGTTGGTTCATCACATGAAGGAAATTAAGCACATCTATCATGGACCACATTGCTAGAAAGAATAGAACCATGATAGCGGGAGTAACATACCTATGAAGAACTACTAGTCGTGAAGAAAAGAAGAAACTTGACAGGGGGAGTACTCGGGCACCCCATTTTCCATTGATGTCAAAGGGGGAGAGAATGTTGAAAGGGAAAGAATATTGCCATCAATGACAAAGGGAGAGATTGCTAATCTAGGTTTTCATTGATGTCAATAGTTTATGTCAATCATGGAAATGGTCGGGATGGCAAATATTCTTGAAGATGCCAGAGGATGATTACAACTCTAGTTTAAGATGTCAAGACACAAATGAAGTGTCAATCATGTATCATGATTATCATAATGGAATACTACCATATCATTGATCTTGATGATAACACTACATGATGACATGTCCTACCTCAGATAATTTGATGATGACATGAAAAATCTCCAATGATGTGAAGCTTGATGTCCTTATGATGAAGACTACATAATGATGCTACATTTGATTAATGAAATATCTCTGCACTAGTGACCTTATGTTGAAGAAGGAAACGACATGATGGTGGTGATCATATGTTGAATAAGGCTAGGACGTGATTATGAATACAATCAACAAAGAAATCAAACCATGAAGAAGCCCTAAACTCAAAGGCATTCTGCCCTGCCTCTATTTCTGCACTCATAAATAATCAGTCACATTTAAAAAAAAAAAAAAATCTACCTTAGAGGAAAAATTCCTTAGTGAAACCTACAGCATCTTGAAGAGAAAAATTTTACCTTTCCAAAAAGCTATTACTTAGCCCGAAACTCCAAGAGGTTTGAAAGTTATTGATTTTACAAGTTAATGGTGTAATTCTAGTCAATAAGCCGACCTGGGCTTCTCTCCCATGTCGGCTCCCTTCAAATAGATGTTTCCTCATATTTTAAGAGAAATCACTATATATATAGAGTTTAGACTCCTCATTCTAGCATCCATTTTTGGTGGAGATTTCAAAGACAGGGCAGATAAACAAGAGAGAAAGCCGAGGAGGATAGTTAAGGATATTTTTGGGCATACTTATGTGGTTATCCTTCCTCAAGCTCAGACAACAAGAAATTCTATGTTTGGGCTATTTTTATAATTGGGTTATTATTCAAGCTTGGACCTATGAAGTGGAGGACGGATATGTGTGTATGGATAGCTACCTTGTGATGGCATAAAACTCAGACTACTAGTTGTTATATCAGTAATAAAACTTGTTACCAATACAGCTCGGTATACGAACATCTTGTGGATATATGCAGTGCCTCAAACCTGTGATGGCATAAAAGCTAAGACGATCACATGTGGACAGTTATCCTCAAAGGGGAACTCGGACTTGAATTTTATTAGTAAAGAGAACAGTCACATTGATACCTCGATCAGTGGCTTAAACTAAACCTGAGTTTTTTTTTAAATTCGATCTTCCAGTTTTAGTATTGAAGGGTTGATACATTGGATTTGTATAGAATTTTTTTGTATCCTATGATGTTCTGAATCAGTATTTGAAGTCCTTAAAGTGATTGAAGACCCCTTGTTGTAGCTCGGACTAAGTGAACAGTGGAAAAAAGCTTAGACAACCACACTATTGAAGCTTGAACTTAAGACTTGGAGGCCTATCACCCTTGGACCTAAAGGACAGTCATATTTATTAATGTGGAAGCAACTTTTGTGCAGAATTTGAAGGATGATAAGGTATCCCATTGAATTAATTTTGAAGCATAACATAGGAGCATAAAAAGAGCAGTTGGAGCAGACTCCTATATGCCCGGATCTGAGACTAAATATCTCAGACTTGTGACTGACAAATTCATTGTTTGGAGATCAATGTTACCTTTGTAGTGACAACTTGCAAACAATTTGTTGAATACTCCTTGAGATGCTTATTAGAAATCATTTGAAGTCTTGTTGAAGCGGCTGAAGAACCATTGAAGACATTTCCTGGAGCTAACCTTGAAGGTTTCTTTGGAGCACACCTTCGAAGAGTATTAATTTGACCCTCATTTGAGAAGGGTATTGTAGACACCTTGTTGAGAAGCCTTAAGAGATCTTGAAGATAACACTGAATACCATGATGCATTAGTCATCATGAAGTGACTTGGTGGATATGATTGGGTACCATGAAGGACAATGGAGACACCTTCATGTGAAGAGATCAAGGTTATCATTGATGACATAATGTGGAGACTACAATAAACACGAAGATTGACAAGGCTCGGTGAAGAAGACCTTGGAAACCATGAAATATAACTAAACATATCTTGATGAAGTGAAGCTAAGTTTTGGAGCCTCAAAAAGATAAGGTTGGTGCCTTAAAGGATAGGGTTGGAGCCCTAGAAGATTGGAGTCCTCAAGAACCCAAGTCGAATCGTGAACCAGATATAGGGTTGGAGCCCTTGAGGTTGGTGCCTCAAAATTGACAAGGTTGGAGCCTTGGAAGTCCAAGTCAGTGCTTAGCAAATGCAGGTTGGAGCCTGGGAGATTGAAGATTGGTGTCTTCATCTAGGGTTGGTTCCCTAGATAAAAATTGTGCTTGATTTATCGATATTAATAAAATTATTTATTCTTATTGTTCATTTTGTGTTCTAATTATAAGTGATCTAACTGGAAAAAGTAACAATTGAAAAGGAATATTGATTGAACCCCCGCCCCCTCTCAGTAATGCCAACAAAAAAAATCTAAAGGCAGCACAGGATAGGCAAAAGAACTATGCAGATCTGAACAAGTTATTTAAGGAGTTCCAAGTTGGGGAACAAATGTACTTGTGCATCAAACCAAAGAAGAGATCCTTATGGATTGGATCATGTGCCAAGCTGGCACCACAGTTTTGTGGACCCTTCAATATTATTGAGAGGATTGAGTCAGTAGCCTATCGACTTGCACTGCCTCCTACATTGAAATTCCATGATGTTTTCCATGTGTTATTGCTTAAGAAGTATTCTAGAGATGTTGATCATGTGATTGACTGGTCTGTATTACAGGTGGAACGAGATGGATAATTCCAATCAGATTCTCAGTGTATATTGCAGAAAAATGTGTTCATGCTCTAGAACCGAGCAATTGAGCAAGTTAAAGTGAAGTGGAAGCACTTTGTTCCCGATGAAGCTACATGGTAGATGGTGTATCAGATTTAGGTTATGTATCCTTCATTGTTTTCCGTTTAACGCAAAGCAGTTTTGGTATGGTGTTTTGGTATGTATTTGGTATATGTTTTGGTACATGTTTGATGATGTTTTAGTATATGGATATGGATATAAAGATGACCATGATTTGTGTTATAAAGATCCAATAAGCGGTATGGGTGTCATGTCATTATGATGTTATGCTTGTTATGTTGTCATGTTGGTTTGCTTTTCAGCAGGGTGATCATTGTAAATACTGCATCGAGCTATGTTATAAAGCTCCATGGGTAGTATGTTTTCTTTTCAATGGTTTTGCTGAGGTATAGGTGTGGTTGAACACCGAGGATGGTGTCCCCCAAGGGGGAGGGTTCTGTAACAGCCCTGGTGAAAATTCCATGTAATAAAAGTTAATAAAGGAAAAAATAATAACAACGAATGATGAGATAGTTATTCCAAGATGAATGTTGGGCAAAACATCATAGTGTGGGTGTTCATTTGGTTTTTTATGGCTAAGGAAATTGGCAAAGGCTTTGGAAAGGAAAAATGGTATTTTTGGCACATTTATTTATGAAAATAATGGAAATTAGGATAAAAGGAAGGTGAAAGGTCACAGGTTGCATGTGAGGAGGAAAATGAAAGAAAATAATGGAAAATGAAGAAAATAGAGGCCTCACTGATAAAAAGGCTTTTGAGGATCAGTTTGTAACCTTTTTTCAGTTCAATTTTGGAGCTCTCTTAATATTCTCTCTTTCTGTCTCTCTCACTCTTGGACATAGAATTTTATTGGAGAACTTTGGCATTGGATCAATAAAGGCAAAGAAGGCAAGAGGAAGGAATGAGCAAGAAAGGAAGAGTAGGATCACGCAGCTACAGCAGGATACTTTGCAGGTGTCAATTTGAATGTGTATTTTCCTTGCTAGATTTGGCATGTATGGTATTGCGTGTGGTTCTTTTGTTGTTATGGCATGGGTTTTGCCAGGTGTGACATTTTTTCAGCCTAGCCTTGCCATTTCCATAGCATGGTGTGATGGGGTTCTCATGTTTTGGTTGAGTTGGATTTCTAGATGGATTTGAAGCTGAGCGAGGTGGATCTCTAAATTTTAGAGCACATGGCCTAGTGGTCATTGAATCGAACTGTGGATCACAATAAAGCCACTAGCCTAGTAACCCCTGAGCCAGACTGTGGGTTGCGGTAAAGCCAAGATTGTGTTGCCTCAGTGGGCCTAGGAATCCTTGTCAGTGAATGGCAGGATATATGGTAAATCCAAGAGATGGATTGCTCTTTGTTGGGCCTAGTAATCCCAGATTGGCCTAGAGAGTGGACCTCAGTTTAGAGCCTCGTGATCCGGTGTTGATTGCGGTAAATCCTAAGAGACTAGGAGACATGAAAATTCCTCAGTGTGTGGGCAAATAAATCCAGTGGCATCTATGCTTGTTTGGCCTAGTAATCGGGTGGAGATCATGGTAAAGCTTGTTATTACATGTTTATTGTGTTGGCCTAGTGATCTGGGATGGATTACAATAAAACCTAGTTTCTATTGATAAGGGTGAGATGGTTTAGCCTCAGGATGCCCTGGATGGTTCTTTTGGTTTGATTCCCACATTCATGCTTGGAATATGGCACAGGGATGAATGGTTGAAGAGAGATTTCACTCAACCATTCTATGGTCGGTTGGAGCATGGTAGTCCCATCCCGGGTTTGGATTTTGCATCATCAATATGAGGTTATTTCTCCTTGTAATTTTATTAATATTATACTGGTTTATACGTGGATCATATGGCTATAATTTCCTTGGTATTTCTGTTGCTACTATGATGGTTATGTATATATTTTATGACAGTGGTTATGTATGGCTCTCATCATGTTTTTACTTATAAATGGATGAACAATGTATCGATGACCTAATAGATGATAATGTAGCAAATGATATAAGGTAACAATGCCTCATAGTGATTCTCAGATAAGTATGAGACCCCTAGTATGCTTAAATATGTTGTTTACACCTGTAGGTTACATATTTGTAATATGTTTGATGAAATGCCTACCATGGCTGGTAGGGGTATGGTTAAGGGCTTGTTCAAGTATTTACATTTGCATCATTGTTTCTCTATTATATTTCTGTTCTGAAGGTTTCATTCAATTCTGAGCAGTGACCTGGGCTTTGGGCCTGGAAAAGTGGCTCAAATATCAGGGATGTTGGCACAGCACTGGGAAAAATAGTCCCTGAACGTTGGCATGAGAGGTTCAGAGCCTCTTGGACATTGTCACGTCCATATCATGGGAGCATCCGGGGATCAAGTGGTCTAAAACCTTAGTGGGACCCAAGGGCTAGCTACCTGAGTGGTTGGGATGGCTCCTGGGAGTCTTGTAGCTGATGTGGAAGTTTTGTATGTTGTGTTTCCTTCGATTCCACTTCCTTAAGGTCACATAGGAGTTTGAATCCTCTCGTCATATGTTTACCCCGGTTGGCCAATTACTTGGGTAGATGTGGGAGGAGGGAGTTACAGACCAAGCAGTTGAATTTATGAGGAGATTTTTATGTGGTTTGGCTACCTTTTTTCTTGTTGGAGAAGAATCCTAGAATAGGCCTAATGGCACCTATTTTCTACATTATGAAAAGAGCCATGATATCTCTGTTGTAAGAGAAGAACCGAGGATTCTGTTTAGCTACTATAGGAGGATTGAGAGGCATGTAGGGTTGTGGATTGGAGGCCCAAGTAGCCTCAGGGAACAACAACAGTATGGTGGGTCTACTAGAGAAAAGGCTTGTCATAAGTCGAGGCCAGGGTTACTGCAGGCCTAACACTAATGTTCTCTATGACAAGTCTCAGTGGACTTAATTGATATCCATTGAATTCCTACATTCAAGACAATTTGAGACTCCTCCTATCTGAAGTTTAGAGTCATGTGATGATTCAAAGGGACTAAATTTCCTGAGAAAAAAATTGAGTACAAAATTCTAGCAAATTATGAATTCTAGCTCGTACTATATCCTCAATAAGAAACCAGCTCAGAAGTCTAACAATGACAAGATTAATTCAAGTCCAAATAAATAATTTGTTGTGGTAGTTGAGGAAATATTTGAAGGTTCTAAGCACTAGTTCTAGCAACTTCTTTGTAGAAGATAGCAAACCTGAAGCACTATATCCTAATAACATTGCAAGCAACCTCAAGAATTTGTGATTTGGCACCGTATTCAAGGAAGACATGTAAATTTTCTCAAAAGGTACGTATAACTTTTGTTTCTTATTATGTAAATTATATAGCATAGAATGTTAAGTTTTATAGGTTATGAAGAATCTAGGGAATAACATGAATAATAAGCTAACAATATTATGCTCTCTTGAAAGATAGTGTCATAAAAGGATCTGTATAGATATATTAAAGATCATTGATGTGTTAGCATTTTAATATTTTCCCTGCATATGAGAAACTAAGTTTTTGTGATTAAGAAATGAAATGAACTCCATCTCATGTATAGAAGTCTTGTCAATAACATTTCAAGGGTTTGAAGCTAACTCAGTAGTGTACTTGTAGAAATTGCAATCTTTAAAAGAATGGTAAGTCTTGAAGGCTTCAGATATTGAAGTATATAGAGCTGGTAAACCCTAGCAAAAATTTGAATCAAAAAACCCTAGAGATAAACCCAACAACTGATCATTTTTTGTTGACAAGAAGAATCCCGAGCACTTGGAAATGTCAGTTATGACCTCTTGTTGATGTGGAGACAAGGATGGTGAAAATAACAAAAGGACCTACATCAAGAGTAATCTAACTTTTCTCAGATAAGTACTCTACAACTTCTTGTGATAGAGAGGCTTGACTAGTGTAGAAGAGTGCACTAGAACTACCTTATAAAGGTGCGTCAAGGTCTCTCGTAGTCGACACTTTTGTCATAAAGACTTGCACCCTAACTGTCACATTTGGAAATTAGCTTCATTTTGTTGTCATTTTAGTTCATGTATGTTATTTTTGGGTACTGTGCATATTGTTGTCATGAGTTTGATTGTATATGTGTGTGTTCATGTTCAAGACCTGTTATGCATTCTCTTTCTTTCTTCTTCACTCCACTGATCTCACACATAGTCATTTTTGGGTTTTTCTTGATCCCCATATCTTGCACCATACATGATCATACTCACCCTTCGTCCTAAGTGATGAGTGTATAGTGCACCCCTACAACCTAGACATCATCCTCTTGCAGCTTACACATGTGTCGTGCACCCATAACAAGGCCTTATTTCCCTCATGAGCACATAGCGCATTCCTCAGGCACAGTCCTTGACCCCTTGTCTCCTGAACCTGCGCCTTATGCCCAACTTGAAATTAGCTCTCTTCATGGGTGCAGAGTGAATCTGCAAGTCATATTCATCATCTTCTTGTCCTCTACAATTGCGCCATCTGCTAGGCTTGGGTAGCCTTTCCTTTATGAGCACATAGCACATTCCCAATGAGAAGACCTGGCACTCTTGCCTCTTGAAGATGCGACCTGCACCCAGCTTGAAGACCCCTCCTCTGTAATGGTGCAGTGCACACCTCCAGTACTTGGACCTCCACTCACTGCCTCCAACACTTGTGCCTTGCACCCAAGGAAGCTCCTCCTTTTCAAGCAGACCATTATCCCTTCCTACAACTAATTTGGTTTTCATAGATTATCAAAAGTAGAATAGGTGAATTTGGGACAGATATGGTCTTTCCATGAGTGAATTTCACTTTTCAGGTGTTGTCAATCCAAAACCTCTCAATACACCACGTTAACATGGAAAGTGATATCCAAGGAGCTTGTCAAGAAGAGGTTTTGTTTATGGTGTTGGATGTCGCAGTCGACACTTTTGTCGTAAAGAATTGCACCCTAACTGTTGCATTTGGAAATTAGCTTCATTTTGTTGTCATTTTAGTTCATGCATGTTAGTTTTGGGTACTGCGCATATTGTTTTCATGAGTTTGATTGTATATGTGTGTGTTCATGTTCAAGACCTGTTACGCATTCTCTTTCTTTCTTCTTCACTCCACTGATCTCACACTTAGTCATTTTTGGGCTTTTCTTTATCCCCATATCTTGCACCATACATGATCATACTCACCCTTCGTCCTAAGTGATGAGTGTATAGTGCACCCCTACAACCTAGACATCATCCTCTTGCAGCTTACACCTGTGTCGTGCACCCATAACAAGGCCTTGTTTCCCTCATGAGCACATAGCGCATTCCTCAGGCACAGTCCTTGACCCCTTGTCTCCTGAACTTGCGCCTTATGCCCAACTTGAAATTAGCTCTCTTCATGGGTGCAGAGTGAATCTCCAAGTCATATTCATCATCTTCTTGTCCTCTACAATTGCTCCATCTGCTAGGCTTGGGTAGCCTTTCCTTTATGAGCACATAGCACATTCCCAATGAGAAGACCTGGCACTCTTGCCTCTTGAAGATGCGACCTGCACCCAGCTTGAAGACCCCTCCTCTGTAATGGTGCAGTGCACACCTCCAGTGCTTGGACCTCCACTCACTGCCTCCAACACTTGTGCCTTGCACCCAAGAAAGCTCCTCCTTTTCAAGCAGACCATTATCCCTTCCTACAACTAATTTGGTTTTCATAGATTATCAAAAGTAGAATAGGTGAATTTGGGACAGATATGGTCTTTCCATGAGTGAATTTCACTTTTCAGGTGTTGTCAATCCAAAGACTCTCAATCCACCACGTTAACATGGAAAGTGATATCCAAGGAGCTTGTCAAGAAGAGGTTTTGTTTATGGTGTTGGATGTCGCAGTCGACACTTTTGTCGTAAAGAATTGCACCCTAACTGTTGCATTTGGAAATTAGCTTCATTTTGTTGTCATTTTAGTTCATGCATGTTATTTTTGGGTACTGTGCATATTGTTGTCATGAGTTTGATTGTATATGTGTGTGTTCATGTTCAAGACCTGTTACGCATTCTCTTTCTTTCTTCTTCACTCCACTGATCTCACACTTAGTCATTTTTGGGTTTTTCTTTATCTCCATATCTTGCACCATATCATGAACCTACTCACCCTTCATCCTAAGTGATGAGTTCATAGTGCTCTCCTACAACCTAGACATCATACTCTTGCAGCTTACACCTGTTTCGTGTGCCCATAACAAGGCCTTGTTTCCCTCATGAGCACATAGCGCATTCCTCAGGCACAGTCCTTGACCCCTTGTCTCCTAAACCTGCGCCTTATGCCCAACTTGAAATTAGCTCTCTTCATGAGTGCAGAGTGCTTCTCCAAGTCATAGTCATCATCTTCTTGTCCTCTACAATTGCGCCCTCCGCTAGGCTTGGGTATCCTTTCCTTTATGAGCACATAACACATTCCCAGTGAGAAGAACTGGCACTCTTGCGTCTTGAAGATGCGACCTACACCCAGCTTGAAGACCCCTCCTCTGTAATGATGCAGTGCACACTTCCGGTGCTTATACCTCCACTTACTGCCTCCAACACTTGTGCCTTGCACCCAAGAAAGCTCCTCCTTTTCAAGCTGACCATTATACCTTCCTACAACTAATTTGTTTTGCATATATTATTAAAATTAGAATAGGTGATTTTGGGACTGATATGGTCTTTCCATGAGTGAATTTAACTTTTCAGGTTTTGTCAATCCAAAGCCTCTCAATCCACCACGTTAACATGGAAAGTGATATCCAAGGAGATTTTCAAGAAGAGGTTTTGTTTATGGTGTTGGATGTCACCAACATAAAGGGGGTTTCCCTGATGTGAAGTCCCAATTAGACCTCACACCGTTTGGAATAAGAACCCCATCTAGAGTATCAGCCTGGCCACTATAACACAAAGGTTCGTCTTGGTTTCAACGAATAACATAAGAGATTATATACATAAACCTTGAATAAGCAAGTAAGTTGACATTGTGAAACATCGATTGCAATGTGTAAAAGGAGACCTTCATGAACGAGAGACAAAAAGTGAGTCTTTGGTAGGAAGTAATAGTGCTAACCTAAGAGAGACACGCAAGAGAATAAAAGTTTCATTAGCAAAATAGTTCACATAATGACCATCAAAGAAACTACAACACACATTCAACAAGATGAGTAGTAAAGCCACCGAAATAGTTCAATTTCTTCAGTACATATGAACACAATGTATACCGTAAACATCCCAAGAATAGTCCTAAAACATTTGTGATACATGCATGAAACTGTGTTGGCTAATTGAATTAGGTGAAATATTCAAGTACATAGTTACAATAGTGAGACACTAGTTCCAATAGTGGAACATTAAGTCACTTCTTACTTCTCCAAAGAATAGTTTTCTCTCCTATGCCAAGTAGAGAAGTCAAGACTAGCTCTCCAAATCTTAAGCCTCCAAAATCATTTTGCTTGAGTTATGAGGTTGCTTTTATAACAAGAGGAATGACCTTTCATATCCTCATGATTCTTAGACTTCTAGTGTGTCCTTTGGACTTCTAAACAACTCTTGAACTTCTAAATGACTTTTGTACTTCTATACAATCTTTGTCCATATATGACTATGTGACTCTTCATGTTCCACATATGACTCTTTGACTTCCACACATTACATTTTGTCCTTTCTTGAGAATACATCATTACATTCCTCATTATGTGGCATGATACATGGACACATATTGACCATTATGATGACACTTGTACAAGTTACAACTTGATAATGATGACATGGACTTCATGATGAGGTGGTGATGCCAAGGTGTCTTCATTGTTGCTTCCTCTTGCATTCTTGATGATAAATATGATTTATGCTTCATCTTTATGGAAGATCTGCATTGGTGCTTATCTTCATCCTACAAGGGGTCTTTGATCAATATTGGAATCCTTTGCATCATCATGCAATCTCTTATTTCTATCTTGGTCCATGATCTACTTCATGTCTTTATGATTGTTCTTCATTGTGCTTCTTCTATGCAAGTTTTCTTTGTTCATATTCTTTGCTATCTTCCTTGAGCATCACCTTGTCATGGTGAGATAGTACTCCTACTAATGAAGATCATTCATGGCAAGGAAAAATTAGTCTTAAAACATATATTCTATGTCATGGAATGATTATCTCATGATAGGCCTATGAGAGGATTAAAATAAGAAGGCTTAATTAGGGGGGAACAGTGAAACTCATCAAGGCTCACAAGAGGCCTTCAAGGTGTGTGTGTATGCTCAAGCAAGAGAGAGAGAGAGAGAGGGAGAGAGAGAGAACTCAAGGGCATAGGGAACAGGCCTGAAGCACGAAGGAGAATCATTAGTTGGTTCAAGGTGCGCATAAAGAAAAAAGGAGGGCGCAGGGTGCACACCAAAGGGACGAAGGGGCCAGGCTTCAAGCCTTCCAAGTGTGCTTGTGCACTCAATTGAAACAAGCAATGCACAGGGTGAAAAGTCAAAGCATGAAGGACAAAACATTTGTTGGTTCAAGGTGCACTCAAAGACAAAAGGAGGGCGTAAGGGCACACATCGAAGGGACGAAGGGGTTAGGCATCAAGCCTTTTCAATGCACATGTGCACTCAAGAGGAACTAGGAGGGCACTCAAATGAAGGCTCCAAGCTTCATTATTGTGTCATGCGCTTAAAAGCTTTAGGCTTCAAGAGTGTGCCATGTGCTCAAAGGGAAGGATGAATGCTTTGTGCTTCAAGAATGCGCCATGCACCTAAAATCTTCATGCTTCATGAGTGCACCATTCACTTTAAGGGAAGGCTTCCTACTTTGAGAGTGCACCATGCGCTCAAAAGCTTCAGGCTTCAGGAGTGCACCACGTGCTTTTTAGGAGACAGAGTATCCTTCATTTTTCCGAAGTGTGCTTCGTTGTTTTGATGTACGCTCAAAGGGTCCTTGTTGTTCTAAAGTGCACTTTTCTCTTTGTGTTTTAAGTTCACTTCATTGTTTCAAAGTGCACTCAGGCTTGGGAGGGTGTAATTCTCTCCAACAGTGGCTACTTGTTCATCTGGAATTTGCTTTTCACTGAGGGAGGCAGCACAAGGCTAGGTATCCTTAGGAAGTACTAATGCACTATGAGAGGGAGGATACCTTAGAAAAGACTTAGCACACAAGTATGGGAGGAAAGATATGCCAATGAGGCTCATGAATAAGTTGTGCTCATCACCTAGTAAGAGGATTAATGCCTTTAAAACTTTCATTGGGTTGAAGGATGAAGAAGAGCTCTCAAAATGGCTAAGTGTGGGACCAGCAGAGTACGAGAAAGAAATGCAACCTCACATGACTCAAACATGGCCTGCACACATAAATTTCGTCAATACAAGCCAACAAAATGAATAGGACTCATAAAAAATAGTCACACTTTAAAACAACAGCAAAGAGACACGTATTTCTAATTGCAACAGTTGAAACGACACATTACAACACTGAGAACACAAGTTATTACAAAAGTATTAACTGAGACAAAAGGTGCACTAAGTTTTAGGAATGTGTCTGACGCATATTCTAATGATATATAGGATTGTGTAATGCAGAAGGGTTTGCAAAACTATCTTTGGTGATGTCCATAGGTGTGACACATGTAAGAGTGAAAATCATAAGAGAAACACCTGTGACATGAGGAAAACATAAGACACCACTTGAAAATATGAATGAACTTGCAAGTGACACATACCAAAGCGAAGATAACATGAAAATGACATGTGTTAAAATGAAAACAAGCAAAAGTGACAGTTGCGAATGTGAAAGCGACACTTGTGAAAGCAAAAGTGCACAAAAGCAATAGTTGAGAAAACTCTTCTTAATAAAAGTACAAACACAACCAACATGAGGGAGATTTTCGACGAAAGTGTGCACTAACTGTCATCATGAATTGAACATGACATAGACATTGTCTTGATGGATGGTGTTATGCTCTTTCAAGCTTGCATAAAGGAAGTGTTCTCATGAACTCATTGAAGATTGTGCATGTGAGTGCAAGTGACTTGATAGTTTAAATTAGGAAGAAGACTTAAACACTTATCAAGACATCAAGTGACCATGGAGCAACCATAGAGCGACAGATTGTAAGACCCTTAGTAGGCTCCAAAATTCAAGGGTGAGAAAAATTTTAGTGGGTGTTGGTCGCAGCAACAACGCTTGGTGACACACTGGTAGAACTCCAACTTCTCTGTTTAAGTTTAATTCTCTAAGTGCAAGGTCTCAGCCTTTCAGGAAGTATTGATTCATCTTGTGGATTACCTCAGCTTCCCTACTTAACCTAGTTAGAGATATAGTCCCCTCCATTCCCTTACTCGGTTAAACACATATCAAGGTTAACCAAATCATATTTGTTTCGATATAGGAAAAGGTAATATGCGTGGCAATTTTAAGATATTTAGAGTACGAATTACATCGCTTGATCCAGGTGGATATTGGTGACCACCTGCCAAGTCCACCTGGAGCCCCACCATTGTCTTTCTCAGTATTTTCAGTTTCCTTAATTGTAGCACAACTTACTATTTTTAGCAGTTTTTCGGGTCCTGAACTTCCGGAGCCGTTTTGAGGCCCTAAACGACGTTTTTTGGGGAATCCGGGGGCAACATGGGTCCATGGAATGGACCGATGTTGCCCGTTCCAACAATGATAGTGCTCGGATAGATATTTCTATTGACCTATTGTACGCGTCAAATGGAGATCATATGCCAAAGTTATGACCCCGGGAAGTTGATGTACCAATTTACCCAAACGGGGCCCACAGTTTGGCGTTTCATCTCCTAGGGTTAGGTTTTGGAATGTTAAGGGTTTTTCCATTGTTTCTCAACAATAAATAGGCCTTCGAGCCTCATTGTAACACAGTTCAGAGGCATGTAGCCATCACATCTCTTCTCAGAGATAAGCTACCATCGCCCTAGCTGGTTTATTTCCATTTCTGGTTGTAAGCATATTTCAGTATTTTCCATTAATGAAATGAAGTATTATTTCCGCTGCATCTTTGTGTATATGGTTATCTCTGTAATTTGTTGCGTTCCTGTTTAAATCCGGATCAGTGGTATCAGAGCGGTCTGCTTTTTCTCTGTTTTTCTTTGCATGTCCCCAACAAGGTCGGGATATAAGGAGTTAGGGCTTGAACTGGTTGAACCTTTGCAAGACCAGCCTCGCAAATCCAACCGGCCTCCCATGGCGGACGAGAAGAAAGACGAGGGGGCAGGGATCCCATCAAAATCTTGCTCGAAGAAGCCCTCGAGCGACAACGGAACGCGATGATGGACAGCTTTGCCCAGATCCTTCAACGGCTACCCAGAAGCGGCGCATCGGCTTCCAGCAGCTCCTCTGGAAACGCCACACCCTTTAAGGTACAAGTTAATTTTGAAATCCCCATATTCGACGGTCAGATAGACGCCGATGTCGTAGATAAATGGTTAAATCTACTAGAGGGTTATTTTTCTGTTCATGAATTTTTGAGTCGGGAAAAGATTGTTTTTGCTCTCCTCAAAGCAACCCCCCATGTCAAGGACTGGTGGGAAACCTACTGCGAGCAGAAGGATGAAAGTACTGGCTCACTATTTTCAGCCGCACCCACCTGGGATTCGTTCCGGGATGCCATCAAGGAGCAGTACTACCCTGTCGGAAGCTATGAGGATGAATACATAAAGTGGACCACGCTGCGGCAGGGAAGGGACCAAGACGTGCCGGAGTTCACCAATCTTTTCCATACCCTTTCCACAAAGTTGGGTATCAAGGATTCGGAGCAACATTTGATACTCAAATACCGTGGCTGCCTGCACAAGTACATCCATGAAGAAATACAATTCCTAAACATCCCCTCGCTCGGCGCAGCATACCGATATGCCATCAAGGTCGAGCAGAATTTTAAACAAAAGAAGCGAGACTTTGGATCTGCGAATCCAAAGCAGGGGAAAGGTGCCCCTAAACCACAGAATAAAGGACAGAGCCAAGGCAGGACAGCCCAAGACAACCAGCCGAAGCTGCAAGCAAAGAACAACGCCGCGAAGCCGAGAAAGGACACTGGAAAATGGTGCGAGTTCCATAAGAGGTCCACTCACAACACAAGTGAGTGTCGGGCCAAGCAGTCACTAGTGGCTGAGCTAAAGGTTTCAGAATCAGATGCATGTTCCGACTCTGAGTCAAAACCCGATGAGGGGTATGAAAAAGGGAAGCAGATCATTGATGCGGATCCCAGCGCCACTGTTGCTACCGCAAAGATCCAGAAAAATGAACCCGAAGATCCAGAGGAGGAGGAGCGTCTCTTCCACTCCCAGATGTGGGTAAAGGGCTCCCCGATACAGTTCATTGTTGATAGCGGGAGTCAAAAGAACCTCATTTCGGCAGAGGTCGTGAAGCGGTTGGGCTTACCGACCACAGCACATCCACAACCATACACCATTAGGTGGCTTCACCAAGGGCAAGATCTTCGCGTGAGTCAGCAGTGCCGTCTTCCAAACAACATCAAGCCCTTCACGGATGAGGTATTGTGTGACATTGCTCCCCTTGAAGTTTGTGATGTATTTCTACGACAACCATACTTGTGGAAGCGACATGCTGTGTATGAATCAAGGCCCCGTGCTGTTATTATTACACTGGGAAATAAGTTGTTCAGGATACCAGAGGTAGCACCACCTGCCGCCATCTCTTTGATTACTGCAAAACAATGCAGTAAGATCATTTCCAAAACCAGGAAAATTTTTTTCCTGATGATACGCCCTCAAGGGAAGAAGAAGACAGTGGTCGTGGCCTCCAAACAGGGTCCCTCTACACGTCAGCTACAGATGGACAAGATTGTGGAGGAGTACGAAGACATCTTCACCTCCCCGGCAGGGGTTCCTCTACACTGTCAAGTCAAGCACTCCATCGATCTGACCCCAGGTGCGCCGCTACCCAATGGACCAATTTATCGGCGCTCCGTTCTAGAGAACAATGAAATCAAGAGGCAGATTCAGGAGCTCCTGCAGAAAGGTCACATCCGTCCGAGTTCATCACCCTGTGGGAGCCCGATCGTGTTGGTACAGAAGAAGGATGGGACGTGGAGACTCTGTATTGACTATCGGGCGCTGAACAAGATCACTGTCCGTAATAGGTACCCGATCCCGCGGATTGATGACCTCCTAGACCAACTAAAGGGGTCGAAATATTTCAGCAAGATCGATATGAAGTCAGGATATCACCAGGTACGAATCGAACCCTCAGATGTGTGGAAGACAGCCTTCAAATCCAAGGAGGGCCTCTTCGAATGGTTGGTCATGCCTTTCGGATTGACGAATGCTCCTGCAACCTTTATGAGGCTAATGGATGACATCTTGCGGCCATTGACCAACTCCTTTGTAGTAGTATACTTGGATGACATTCTGATCTGCAGCCAGAGTTGAAAAGAGCACCTCCACCACATCCGATAGGTTCTCCAAACACTGCGGCAACACAAGCTATGTGCCAGTTTGGAGAAATGCACTTTTGGCATGATCCAGGTTCAGTATCTGGGATACATCATTGATGAACAGGGGGTGCATGTCGATCCAGCCAAGGTCCAAGTCATTCGGGATTGGCCCTCTCCAACCACTCTAACAGAGCTCCGCAGCTTTCTAGGTCTTGCCAACTTCTACTGCAGGTTTGTGCTGGGGTTTTCTCATATTTCTTGGCCCTTGAGTCAAGTCACCAAGGGAGGGGCGAAAGCAAAATTCTTTTGGTCTGAATCTCAACAGAAGGAATTCAGGGAGTTGAAGGATCGCCTCTGCACGGCATCAGTGCTCGCGTTACCAGATTTACAACAACCATTTGAGGTCGAGACAAATGCCTCTGACTATGCTATTGGGGCAGTCCTTACTCAACATGGACATCCAGTGGCATATCACAGTGAAACGTTTTCAGACATAGTCCGGAAGTACCCCACTTATGATAAAGAGATGTATTCCATTGTACAGGCCTGCCGACAATGGAAGCATTACATTTTGGGGAAGGAAACGGTCATCCACACAGACCACCGACCCCTGCAGTTCATACAGACCCAAGGGAAATTGCAGAACGATCGCCATCAGAAGTGGTCTACATACCTGCAACAGTTTCACTTGAATATCAAGTATAAAAAGGGCAGCAAAAATAATGTTGCAGATTGCCTCAGTCGACCACCGATCATGGCGCTGACCACCGTGCTCAACTCTTGTGGGCACGAGACTTCTGATTGGCCACTTCTCTACAAAAGCGACCCAAAATTTGGCCACACATACCAGACACTCTTGGAGGGTCGGCATGTTGCAGATTTTCACCTCCAGGATGCCCTATTATGCCACCTCGGTCACCTTTGTGTTCCTTCAAGCGAGCGTGCCAAGATGATTTGG
The DNA here is from genome assembly GCA_031772625.1 of Pinus tabuliformis. Lineage (NCBI taxonomy): Eukaryota > Viridiplantae > Streptophyta > Pinopsida > Pinales > Pinaceae > Pinus > Pinus tabuliformis. The sequence goes on along the minus strand of CM062805.1, from coordinate 1,375,126,923 downwards.
GAAGCACACTACAGTCGGGCTGCTGGGCATTTCGGGGTCGAGAAAACAGTGGAAGTACTGCAAAATTATTTCTATTGGCCGAATCTTCGACAGGATGTTGGCAAGTACATCCTATCATGCACTACCTGTGCCATTGCCAAACCGACCATTAAGAAGCACGGCCTCTATACCTCGTTGCCTACCCCTAGTCGACCTTGGGAATCCATCTCCATGGATTACATGTCAGGCCTTCCTTCCACTAAGCATGGAAATGACTGTGTTTTTGTGGTCGTCGACAGGTTCTCAAAGATGGCCATTATGGTGGCCTGCAAGAATAATATCACAGCAGAAGTCACTGCTAAACTCTTCTTTGAACGAGTGTGGGTGCACTTTGGGATCCCACAGTCTATCATCTCAGATCGGGACAGTCGGTTTCTCAGCACATTTTGGTCCAGTCTCTGGTCAATGCTGGACACCAAACTCACGAAGTCCACAGCCTTCCATCCTCAAACTGATGGCCAGACAGAGGTTGTCAATAGGATGATTGTGCACATTCTGCACATGTATAACTCAAAGCATCCACGCACATGGGACGAGAGCCTCCCCTATGTTCAGCACAGCTACAACCGAGCTCCTCACAGCTCCACTGGCCATAGCCCTTTTCAGGTGGGTTTGGGATTCCAGCCACTATGCCCCATTGATGTGGCCATGCCACTTGCAGCTACTCACATGAATTCAGCTCATGTCCAGTCCGAAACAGATAAGGCCACCAGCTTCATTGAGCGCATCCAATATATTCGCCGGCAAGTCCATGACATTCTTGAGAAATCAAATGCCAAGTACAAGCAGCGACATGGTCAACATCGGGTGCCACACAAGTTGCAGGTGGGCGACAAAGTCTGGTTGCATTTGCAAAGGGAACGCCTTACTGGAGCCTATCGGAAATTGAGACCACTCCGATATGGTCCTTACACCATTACTAAGGCTATGGGAGACAATGCATTTGAGCTCAGCATTCCCCCATTTCTTGGCCTGCACCCAGTGTTCAATGTGGACCGCCTTCGGCCATACTTTCCACCATTGCTAGACACATCCGACATTGCAGAACAGCTCAAACCCACAGAATTAAATCCAGATTGCATGGAACAAGTTGCAACTGATCGAATCATGGACACACAGATCAAGAACACTCGCCAACAGAATATCCAACTGTATCGAGTTGTCAAAGCAAGCCAACTCCTTCAGCAGGGCAAGTGGCTCACCAGGGAACAAGTTCAGCAGAAGTTTCCTCATCTCATGGAGGAGCTCAACGCAATGGGGACCATTGCTTCCTAAGGGGGGAGGAATGATCCAGGTGGATATTGGTGGCCACCTGCCAAGTCCACCTGGACCCCCACCATTGTCTTTCTCAGCATTTTCAGTTTCCTTAATTGTAGCACAACTTACTATTTTTAGCAGTTTTTCGGGTCCTGAACTTCCGGAGCCGTTTTGAGGCCCTAAACGACGTTTTTTGGGGAATCCAATGATAGTGCTTGGATAGATCTTTCTATTGAGCTATTGTACGCGTCAAACGGAGATCATATGCCAAAGTTACGACCCCGGGAAGTTGATGTACCAATTTACCCCAAACGGGGCCCACAGTTTGGCGTTTCATCTCCTAGGGTTAGGTTTTGGAATGTTAAGGGTTTTTCCATTGTTTCTCAACAATAAATAGGCCTTCGAGCCTCATTGTAACACAGTTCAGAGGCATGTAGCCATCACATCTCTTCTCAGAGATAAGCTACCATCGCCCTAGCTTGTTTATTTCCATTTCTGGTTGTAAGCATATTTCAGTATTTTCCATTAATGAAATGAAGTATTATTTCCGCTGCATCTTTGTGTATATGGTTATCTCTGTAATTTGTTGCGTTCCTGTTTAAATCCGGATCAGTGGTATCAGAGGGGTCTGCTTTTTCTATATTTTTCTTTGCATGTCCCCAACAAGGTCGGGATATAAGGAGTTAGGGCTTGAACTGGTTGAACCTTTGCAAGACCAGCCTCGCAAATCCCGACGGCCTCCCATGGCGGACGAGAAAAAGACGAGGGGGTAGGAGATCCCATCAAAATCTTGCTCGAAGAAGCCCTCGAGCGACAACGGAACGCGATGATGGACAGCTTTGCCTAGATCCTTCAGCAGCTCTACGCTACAAGTTAATTTTGAAATCCCCATATTCGAGGGTCAGATAGACGCCGATGCCGTAGATAAATGGTTAAATCTACTAGAGGGTTATTTTTCTGTTCATGAATTTTCGAGTTGGGAAAAGATTGTTTTTGCTCTCCTCAAAGCAGCCCCCCACGTCAAGGACTGGTGGGAAACCTACTGCGAGCAGAAGGATGAAAGTACTGGCTCACTATTTTCAGCCGCACCCACCTGGGATTCGTTCCAGGATGCCATCAAGGAGCAGTACTACCCTGTCGGAAGCTATGAGGATGAATACATAAAGTGGACCACGCTGCGGCAGGGAAGGGACCAAGACGTGCCGGAGTTCACCAATCTTTTCCATACCCTTCGCACAAAGTTGGGTATCAAGGATTCGGAGCAACATTTGATACTCAAATACCGTGGCTGCCTGCACAAGTACATCCAGGAAGAAATACAATTCCTAAACATCCCCTCGCTCGGAGCAGCATACCGATATGCCGTCAAGGTCGAGCAGAAGTTTAAACAAAAGAAGCGAGACTTTGGATCTGCGAATCCAAAGCAGGGGAAAGGATAGAGCCAAGGCGGGACAGCCCAAGACAACCAGCCGAAGCTGCAAGCAAAGAACAACGCCGCGAAGCCGAGAAAGGACACTGGAAAATGGTGCGAGTTCCATAAGAGCTCCACTCACAACACAAGTGAGTGTCGGGCCAAGCAGTCACTAGTGGCTGAGCTAAAGGTTTCAGAATCAGATGCATGTTCCGACTCTGAGTCAGAACCCGATAAGGGGTATGAAAAATGGAAGCAGATCATTGATGCGGATCCTAGCGCCACTATTGCTACCGCAAAGATCCAGAAAAATGAACCCGAAGATCCAAAGGAGGAGGAGCGTCTCTTCCACTCCGAGATGTGGGTAAAGGGCTACCCGATACAGTTCATTGTTGATAGCGGGAGTCAAAAGAACCTCATTTCGGCAGAGGTCGTGAAGCGGTTGGGCTTACCGACCACAGCACATCCACAACCATACACCATTGGGTGGCTTCACCAAGGGCGAGATCTTCGCGTGAGTCAGCAGTGTCGCCTTCCATACAACATCAAGCCCTTCACGGATGAGGTATTGTGTGACATTGCTCCCCTTGAAGTTTGTGATGTATTACTAGGACAACCATACTTGTGGAAGCGACATGCTGTGTATGAATCAAGGCCCCGTGCTATTATTATTACATTGGGAAATAAGTTGTTCAGGATACCAGAGGTAGCACCACCTGCCGCCATCTCTTTGATTACTGCAAAACAATGCAGTAAGATCATTTCCAAAACCAGGAAATTTGTTTTCATGATGATACACCCTCAAGGGAAGAAGAAGATAGCGGTCGCGGCCTCCAAACGGGGTCCCTCTGCACGTCAGCTACAGATGGACAAGATTGTGGAGGAGTATGAAGACATCTTCACCTCCCCGGCAGGGGTTCCTCTGCACTGTCAAGTCAAGCACTCCATCGATCTGACCCCAGGTGCGCCGCTACCCAATGGACCAATTTATCGGCGCTCCGTTCTAGAGAACAATGAAATCAAGAGGCAGATTCAGGAGCTCCTGCAGAAAGGTCACATCCATCCGAGTTCATCACCCTGTGGGAGCCCGATCGTGTTGGTACAGAAGAAGGATGGGACGTGGAGACTCTGTATTGACTATCGGGCGCTGAACAAGATCACTGTCCGTAATAGGTACCCGATCCCGCGGATTGATGACCTCCTAGACCAACTAAAGGGGGCAAATATTTCAGCAAGATCGATCTGAAGTCACGATATCACCAGGTACGAATCGAACCCTCAGATGTGTGGAATACAGCCTTCAAATCCAAGGAGGGCCTCTTCGAATGGTTGGTCATGCCTTTCGGATTGACGAATGCTCCTGCAACATTTATGAGGCTAATGGATGACATCTTGCGGCCATTCACCAACTCCTTTGCAGTAGTATACTTGGATGACATTCTGATCTTCAGCCAGAGTTGGGAAGAGCACCTCCACCACATCCGACAGGTTCTCCAAACACTGCGGCAACACAAGCTATGTGCCAATTTGGAGAAATGAACTTTTGGCATGACCCAGGTTCAGTATCTGGGATACATCATTGATGAACAGGGGGTGCATGTCGATCCAGCCAAGGTCCAAGTCATTCGGGATTGGCCCTCTCCAACCACTCTAACAGAGCTCCGCAGCTTTCTAGGTCTTGCCAACTTCTACCGCAGGTTTGTGCTGGGGTTTTCTCATATTTCTTGGCCCTTGAGTCAAGTCACCAAGAGAGGGGCGAAAGCAAAATTCTTTTGGTCTAAATCTCAACAGAAGGCATTCAGGGAGTTGAAGGATCGCCTCTGCACGGCACCAGTGCTCGCGTTACCAGATTTACAACAACCATTTGAGGTCGAGACAGATGCCTCTGACTATGCTATTGGGGCAGTCCTTACTCAACATGGACATCCAGTGGCATATCACAGTGAAACGCTTTCAGACACAGTCCGGAAGTACCCCACTTATGATAAAGAGATGTATTCCATTGTACAGGCCTGCCGACAATGGAAGCATTACGTTTTGGGGAAGGAAACGGTCATCCACACAGACCACTGACCCCTGCAGTTCATACAGACCCAAGGGAAATTGCAGAACGATCGCCATCAGAAGTGGTCTACATACCTGCAACAGTTTCACTTGAATATCAAGTATAAAAAGGGCAGAACCAATAATGTTGCAGATTGCCTCAGTCGACCACCGATCATGGCGCTGACCACCGTGCTCAACTCCTGTGGGCACGAGACTTCTGATTGGCCACTTCTCTACAAAAGCGACCCAGAATTCGACCACACATACCAGACACTCTTGGACGGTCAGCATGTTGCAGATTTTCACCTCGAGGATGCCCTATTATGCCACCTCGGCCACCTTTCTGTTCCTTCAAGCGAGCGTGCCAAGATGATTTGGGAAGCACACTACAGTCGAGCATCTGGGCATTTCGGGGTCGAGAAAACAGTGGCAGTACTGCAAAATTATTTCTATTGGCCGAATCTTCGACAGGATGTTGGGAAGTACATCCGATCATGTACTGCCTGTGCCATTGCCAAACCGACCATTAAGAAGCACGGCCTCTATACCCCGTTGCCTACCCCTAGTCGACCTTGGGAATCCATCTCCATGGATTACATGTCAGGCCTTCCTTCCACTAAGCATGGAAATGACTGTGTTTTTGTGGTCGTCGACAGGTTCTCGAAGATGGCCATTATGGTGGCCTGCATGAAGAATATCACAGCAGAAGCCACTGCTAAACTTTTCTTTGAACGAGTGTGGGTGCACTTTGGGATCCCACAGTCTATCATCTCAGATCGGGACAGTCGGTTTCTCAGCACATTTTGGTCCAGTCTCTGGTCAATGCTGGACACCAAACTCACGAAGTCCACAGCCTTCCATCCTCAAACTGATGGCCAGACAGAGGTTGTCAATAGGATGATTGTGCACATTCTGCACATGTATAACTCAAAGCATCCACGCACATGGGACGGGAGCCTCCCCTATGTTCAGCACAGCTACAACCGAGCTCTTCACAGCTCCACTGGCCATAGCCCTTTTCAGGTGGGTTTGGGATTCCAGCCACTATGCCCCATTGATGTGGCCATGCCACTTGCAGCTACTCACATGAATTCAGCTCATGTCCAGTCCGAAACAGATAAGGCCACCAGCTTCATTGAGCGCATCCAACATATTCGCCAGCAGGTCCATGACATTCTTGAGAAATCAAATGCCAAGTACAAGCAGCGACATGATCAACATCGGGTGCCACACAAGTTTCAGGTGGGCGACAAAGTCTGGTTGCATTTTCAAAAGGAACGCCTTACTGGAGCCTATCGGAAATTGAGACCACTCCGATATGGTCCTTACACCATTACTAAGGCTATGGGAGACAATGCATTTGAGCTCAGCATTCCCCCATTCCTTGGCCTGCACCCAGTGTTCAATGTGGACCGCCTTCGGCCATACTTTCCACCATTGCTAGACACATCCGACATTGCAGAACAGCTCAAACCCACAGAATTAAATCCAGATTGCATGGAACAAGCTGCAACTGATCGCATCATGGACACACAGATCAAGAACACTCGCCAACAGAATATCCAACTGTATCGAGTTGTCAAAGCATGCCAACTCCTTCAGCAGGGCAAGTGGCTCACCAGGGAACAAGTTCAGCAGAAGTTTCCTCATATCATGGAGGAGCTCAACGCAATGGGGACCATTGCTTCCTAAGGGGGGAGGAATGATCCAGGTGGATATTGGTGGCCACCTGCCAAGTCCACCTGGACCCCCACCATTGTCTTTCTCAGCATTTTCAGTTTCCTTAATTGTAGCACAACTTACTATTTTTAGCAGTTTTTCGGGTCCTGAACTTCCGGAGCCGTTTTGAGGCCCTAAACGACGTTTTTTGGGGAATCCGGGGGCAACATGGGTCCATGAAATGGACCGATGTTGCCCGTTCCAACAATGATAGTGCTCGGATAGATCTTTCTATTGAGCTATTGTACGTGTCAAACGGAGATCATATGCCAAAGTTACGACCCCGGGAAGTTGATGTACCAATTTACCCCAAACGGGGCCCACAGTTTGGCGTTTCATCTCCTAGGGTTAGGTTTTGGAATGTTAAGGGTTTTTCCATTGTTTCTCAACAATAAATAGGCCTTCGAGCCTCATTGTAACACAGTTCAGAGGCATGTAGCCATCACATCTCTTCTCAGAGATAAGCTACCATCGCCCTAGCTGTTTATTTCCATTTCTGGTTGTAAGCATATTTCAATATTTTCCATTAATGAAATGAAGTATTATTTCCGCTGCATCTTTGTGTATATGGTTATCTCTGTAATTTGTTGCGTTCCTGTTTAAATCCGGATCAGTGGTATCAGAGCGGTTTGCTTTTTCTCTGTTTTTCTTTGCATGTCCCCAACAAGATCGGGATATAAGGAGTTAGGGCTTGAACTGGTTGAACCTTTGCAAGACCAGCCTCGCAAATCCCGACGGCCTCCCATGGCGGACGAGAAGAAAGACGAGGGGGCAGGAGATCCCATCAAAATCTTGCTCGAAGAAGCCCTCGAGCGACAACGGAACGCGATGATGGACAGCTTTGCCCAGATCCTTCAGCGGCTACCCAGAAGCGGCGCATCGGCTTCCAGCAGCTCCTCTGGAAACGCCACACCCTTTAAGGTACAAGTTAATTTTGAAATCCCCATATTCGAGGGTCAGATAGACGCCGATGTCGTAGATAAATGGTTAAATCTACTAGAGGGTTATTTTTCTGTTCATGAATTTTCGAGTCGGGAAAAGATTGTTTTTGCTCTCCTCAAAGCAGCCCCCCACGTCAAGGACTGGTGGGAAACCTACTGCGAGCAGAAGGATGAAAGTACTGGCTCACTATTTTCAGCCGCACCCACCTGGGATTCGTTCCGGGATGCCATCAAGGAGCAGTACTACCCTGTCGGAAGCTATGAGGATGAATACATAAAGTGGACCACGCTGCGGCAGGGAAGGGACCAAGACGTGCCGGAGTTCACCAATCTTTTCCATACCCTTCGCACAAAGTTGGGTATCAAGGATTCGGAGCAACATTTGATACTCAAATACCGTGGCTGCCTGCACAAGTACATCCAGGAAGAAATACAATTCCTAAACATCCCCTCGCTCGGCGCAGCATACCGATATGTCGTCAAGGTCGAGCAAAAGTTTAAACAAAAGAAGCGAGACTTTGGATCTGCGAATCCAAAGCAGGGGAAAGGTGCCCCTAAACCACAGAACAAAGGACAAGCCAAGGCGGGACAGCCCAAGACAACCAGCCGAAGCTGCAAGCAAAGAACAACGCCGCGAAGCCGAGAAAGGACACTGGAAAATGGTGCGAGTTCCATAAGAGCTCCACTCACAACACAAGTGAGTGTCGGGCCAAGCAGTCACTGGTGGCTGAGCTAAAGGTTTCAGAATCAGATGTATGTTCCGACTCTGAGTCAGAACCCGATAAGGGGTATGAAAAAGGGAAGCAGATCATTGATGTGGATCACAGCACCACTGTTGCTACCGCAAAGATCCAGAAAAATGAACCCGAAGATCCAGAGGAGGAGGAGCGTCTCTTCCACTCCCAGATGTGCGTAAAGGGCTCCCCGATACAGTTCATTGTTGATAGCGGGAGTCAAAAGAACCTCATTTCGGCAGAGGTCGTGAAGCGGTTGGGCTTACCGACCACAGCACATCCACAACCATACACCATTGGGTGGCTTCACCAAGGGCGAGATCTTCGCGTGAGCCAGCAATGCCGCCTTCCATACAACATCAAGCCCTTCACGGATGAGGTATTGTGTGACATTGCTCCCCTTGAAGTTTGTGATGTATTACTAGGACAACCATACTTGTGGAAGCGACATGCTGTGTATGAATCAAGGCCCCGTGCTGTTATTATTACATTGGGAAATAAGTTGTTCAGGATACCAGAGGTAGCACCACCTGCCGCCATCTCTTTGATTACTGCAAAACAATGCAGTAAGATCATTTCCAAAACCAGGAAATTTGTTTTCCTGATGATACGCCCTCAAGGGAAGAAGAAGACAGTGGCCGCGGCCTCCAAACGGGGTCCCTCTGCACGTCAGCTACAGATGGACAAGATTGTGGAGGAGTACGAAGACATCTTCACCTCCCCGGCAGGGGTTCCTCTGCACTGTCAAGTCAAGCACTCCATCGATCTGACCCCAGGTGCGCCGCTACCCAATGGACCAATTTATCGGCGCTCCGTTCTAGAGAACAATGAAATCAAGAGACAGATTTAGGAGCTCCTGCAGAAAGGTCACATCCGTCCGAGTTCATCACCCTGTGGGAGCCCGATCGTGTTGGTACAGAAGAAGGATGGGACGTGGAGACTCTGTATTGACTATCGGGCGCTGAACAAGATCACTGTCCGTAATAGGTACCCGATCCCGCGGATTGATGACCTCCTAGACCAACTAAAGGGGGCGAAATATTTCAGCAAGATCGATCTGAAGTCAGGATATCACCAGGTACCAATCGAACCCTCAGATGTGTGGAAGACTGCCTTCAAATCCAAGGAGGGCCTCTTCGAATGGTTGGTCATGCCTTTCGGATTGACGAATGCTCCTGCAACCTTTATGAGGCTAATGGATGACATCTTGCGGCCATTCACCAACTCCTTTGTAGTAGTATACTTGGATGACATTCTGATCTTCAGCCAGAGTTGGGAAGAGCACCTCCACCACATCCGACAGGTTCTCCAAACACTGCGGCAACACAAGCTATGTGCCAATTTGGAAAAATGCACTTTTGGCATGACCCAGGTTCAGTATCTGGGATACATCATTGATGAACAGGGGGTGCATGTCGATCCAGCCAAGGTCCAAGTCATTCGGGATTGGCCCTCTCCAACCACTCTAACAGAGCTCCGCAGCTTTCTAGGTCTTGCCAACTTCTACCGCAGGTTTGTGCTGGGGTTTTCTCATATTTCTTGGCCCTTGACTCAAGTCACCAAGGGAGGGGCGAAAGCAAATTCTTTTGGTCTGAATCTCAACAGAAGGCATTCAGGGAGTTGAAGGATCGCCTCTGCACGGCACTAGTGCTCGCGTTACCAGATTTACAACAACCATTTGAGGTCGAGACAGATGCCTCTGACTATGCTATTGGGGCAGTCCTTACTCAACATGGACATCCAGTGGCATATCACAGTGAAACACTTTCAGACACAGTCCGGAAGTACCCCACTTATGATAAAGAGATGTATTCCATTGTACAGGCCTGCCGACAATGGAAGCATTACATTTTGGGGAAGGAAACGGTCATCCACACAGACCACCGACCCCTGCAGTTCATACAGACCCAAGGGAAATTGCAGAATGATCGCCATCAGAAGTGGTCTACATACCTGCAACAGTTTCACTTGAATATCAAGTATAAAAAGGGCAGCACCAATAATGTTGCAGATTGCCTCAGTCGACCACCGATCATGGCGCTGACCACCGTGCTCAACTCTTGTGGGCACGAGACTTCTGATTGGCCACTTCTCTACAAAAGCGACCCAGAATTCGGCCACACATACCAGACACTCTTGGAGGGTCGGCATGTTGCAGATTTTCACCTCCAGGATGCCCTATTATGCCACCTCGGTCACCTTTGTGTTCCTTCAAGCGAGCGTGCCAAGATGATTTGGGAAGCACACTACAGTTGGGCTGCTGGGCATTTCGGGGTCGAGAAAACAGTGGCATTACTGCAAAATTATTTCTATTGGCCGAATCTTCGACAGGATGTTGGGAAGTACATCCGATCATGTACTGCCTGTGCCATTGCCAAACCGACCATTAAGAAGCACGGCCTCTATACCCCGTTGCCTACCCCTAGTCGACCTTGGGAATCCATCTCCATGGATTACATGTCAGGCCTTCCTTCCACTAAGCATGGAAATGACTGTGTTTTTGTGGTCGTCGACAGGTTCTCGAAGATGGCCATTATGGTGGCCTGCAAGAAGAATATCACAACAGAAGCCACTGCTAAACTCTTCTTTGAACGAGTGTGGGTGCACTTTGGGATCCCACAGTCTATCATCTTAGATCGGGACAGTCGGTTTCTCAGCACATTTTGGTCCAGTCTCTGGTCAATGCTGGACACCAAACTCACGAAGTCCACAGCCTTCCATCCTCAAACTGATGGCCAGACAGAGGTTGTCAATAGGATGATTGTGCACATTCTGCGCATGTATAACTCAAAGCATCCACGCACATGGGACGAGAGCCTCCCCTATGTTCAGCACAGCTACAACCGAGCTCTTCACAGCTCCACTGGCCATAGCCCTTTTCAGGTGGGTTTGGGATTCCAGCCACTATGCCCCATTGATGTGGCCATGCCACTTGCAGCTACTCACATGAATTCAGCTCATGTCCAGTCCGAAACAGATAAGGCCACCAGCTTCATTGAGCGCATCCAACATATTCGCCAGCAGGTCCATGACATTCTTGAGAAATCAAATGCCAAGTACAAGCAGCGACATGATCAACATCGGGTGCCACACAAGTTTCAGGTGGGCGACAAAGTCTGGTTGCATTTGCAAAAGGAACGCCTTACTGGAGCCTATCGGAAATTGAGACCACTCCGATATGGTCCTTACACCATTACTAAGGCTATGGGAGACAATGCATTTGAGCTCAGCATTCCCCCATTCCTTGGCCTGCACCCAGTGTTCAATGTGGACCGCCTTCGGCCATACTTTCCACCATTGCTAGACACATTCGACATTGCAGAACAGCTCAAACCCACAGAATTAAATCCAGATTGCATGGAACAAGCTGCAACTGATCGAATCATGGACACACAGATCAAAAACACTCGCCAACAGAATATCCAACTGTATCGAGTTGTCAAAGCAGGCCAACTCCTTCAGCAGGGCAAGTGGCTCACCAGGGAACAAGTTCAGCAGAAGTTTCCTCATCTCATGGAGGAGCTCAACGCAATGGGGACCATTGCTTCCTAAGGGGGAGGAATGATCCAGGTGGATATTGGTGGCCACCTGCCAAGTCCACCTGGACCCCCACCATTGTCTTTCTCAGCATTTTCAGTTTCCTTAATTGTAGCACAACTTACTATTTTTAGCAGTTTTTCGGGTCCTGAACTTCCGGAGCCGTTTTGAGGCCCTAAACGACGTTTTTTGGGGAATCCGGGGGCAACAATGATAGTGCTCGGATAGATCTTTCTAATGAGCTATTGTACGCGTCAAACGGAGATCATATGCCAAAGTTACGACCCCGGGAAGTTGATGTACCAATTTACCCCAAACGGGCCCACAGTTTGGCGTTTCATCTCCTAGGGTTAGGTTTTGGAATGTTAAGGGTTTTTCCATTGTTTCTCAACAATAAATAGGCCTTCGAGCCTCATTGTAACACAGTTCAGAGGCATGTAGCCATCACATCTCTTCTCAGAGATAAGCTACCATCGCCCTAGCTGGTTTATTTCCATTTCTGGTTGTAAGCATATTTCAGTATTTTCCATTAATGAAATGAAGTATTATTTCCGCTGCATCTTTGTGTATATGGTTATCTCTGTAATTTGTTGCTTTCCTGTTTAAATCCGGATCAGTGGTATCAGAGCGGTCTGCTTTTTCTCTGTTTTTCTTTGCATGTCCCCAACAAGGTCGGGATATAAGGAGTTAGGGCTTGAACTGGTTGAACCTTTGCAAGACCAGCCTCGCAAATCCCGACGGCCTCCCATGGCGGACGAGAACAAAGACGAGGGGGTAGGAGATCCCATCAAAATCTTGCTCGAAGAAGCCCTCGAGCGACAACGGAACGCGATGATGGACAGCTTTGCCCAGATCCTTCAGCGGCTACCCAGAAGCGGCGCATCGGCTTCCAGCAGCTCCTCTGGAAACGCCACACCCTTTAAGGTACAAGTTAATTTTGAAATCCCCATATTCGAGGGTCAGATAGACGCCGATGCCGTAGATAAATGGTTAAATCTACTAGAGGGTTATTTTTCTGTTCATGAATTTTCGAGTCGGGAAAAGACTGTTTTTTCTCTCCTCAAAGCAGCCCCCCACGTCAAGGACTGGTGGGAAACCTACTGCGAGCAGAAGGATGAAAGTACTAGCTCACTATTTTCAGCCGCACCCACCTAGGATTCGTTCCGGGATGCCATCAAGGAGCAGTACTACCCTGTCGGAAGCTATGAGGATGAATACATAACGTGGACCACGCTGCGGCAGGGAAGGGACCAAGACGTGCCGGAGTTCACCAATCTTTTCCATACCCTTCGCACAAAGTTGGGTATTAAGGATTCGGAGCAACATTTGATACTCAAATACCGTGGCTGCCTGCACAAGTACATCTAGGAAGAAATACAATTCCTAAACATCCCCCCGCTCGGTGCAGCATACCGATATGCCGTCAAGGTCGAGCAGAAGTTTAAACAAAAGAAGCGAGACTTTGGATCTACGAATCCAAAGCAGGGGAAAGGTGCCCCTAAACCACAGAACAAAGGACAAAGCCAAGGCGGGACAGCCCAAGACAACCAGCCGAAGCTGCAAGCAAAGAACAACGCCGCGAAGCCGAGAAAGGACACTGGAAAATGGTGCGAGTTCCATAAGAGCTCCACTCACAACACAAGTGAGTGTCGGGCCAAGCAGTCACTGGTGGCTGAGCTAAAGGTTTCAGAATCAGATGCATGTTCCGACTCTGAGTTAGAACCCGATAAGGGGTATGAAAAAGGGAAGCAGATCATTGATGCGGATCCCAGCGCCACTGTTGCTACCGCAAAGATCCAGAAAAATGAACCCGAAGATCCAGAGGAGGAGGAGCGTCTCTTCCACTCCCAGATGTGGGTAAAGGGCTCCCCGATACAGTTCATTGTTGATAGCGGGAGTCAAAAGAACCTCATTTCAGCAGAGGTCGTGAAGCGGTTGGGCTTACCGACCACAGCACATCCACAACCATACACCATTGGGTGGCTTCACCAAGGGCGAGATCTTCGCGTGAGTCAGCAGTGTCGCCTTCCATACAACATCAAGCGCTTCACGGATGAGGTATTGTGTGACATTGCTCCCCTTGAAGTTTGTGATGTATTACTAGGACAACCATACTTGTGGAAGCGACATGTTGTGTATGAATCAAGGCCCCGTGCTGTTATTATTACATTGGGAAATAAGTTGTTCAGGATACCAGAGGTAGCACCACCTGCCGCCATCTCTTTGATTACTGCAAAACAATGCAGTAAGATCATTTCCAAAACCAGGAAATTTGTTTTCCTGATGATACACCCTCAAGGGAAGAAGAAGACAGTGGCCGCGGCCTCCAAACGGGGTCCCTCTGCACGTCAGCTACAGATGGACAAGATTGTGGAGGAGTACGAAGACATCTTCACCTCCCCGGCAGGGGTTCCTCTGCACTGTCAAGTCAAGCACTCCATCGATCTGACCCCAGGTGCGCCGCTACCCAATGGACCAATTTATCGGCGCTCCGTTCTGGAGAACAATGAAATCAAGAGGCAGATTCAGGAGCTCCTGCAGAAAGGTCACATCCGTCCGAGTTCATCACCCTGTGGGAGCCCGATCGTGTTGGTACAGAAGAAGGATGGGACGTGGAGACTCTGTATTGACTATCGGGCGCTGAACAAGATCACTGTCCGTAATAGGTACCCGATCCCGCGGATTGGTGACCTCCTAGACCAACTAAAGGGGGCGAAATATTTCCGCAAGATCAATCTGAAGTCAGGATATCACCTGGTACCAATCGAACCCTCAGATGTGTGGAAGACAGCCTTCAAATCCAAGGAGGGCCCCTTCGAATGGTTGGTCATGCCTTTCGGATTGACGAATGCTCCTGCAACCTTTATGAGGCTAATGGATGACATCTTGCGGCCATTCACCAACTCCTTTGTAGTAGTATACTTGGATGACATTCTGATCTTCAGCCAGAGTTGGGAAGAGCACCTCCACCACATCCGACAGGTTCTCCAAACACTGCGGCAACACAAGCTATGTGCCAATTTGGAGAAATGCACTTTTGGCATGACCCAGGTTCAGTATCTGGGATACATCATTGATGAACAGGGGGTGCATGTCGATCCAGCCAAGGTCCAAGTCATTCGGGATTGGCCCTCTCCAACCACTCTAACAGAGCTCCGCAGCTTTCTAGGTCTTGCCAACTTCTACCACAGGTTTGTGCTGGAGTTTTCTCATATTTCTTGGCCCTTGAGTCAAGTCACCAAGGGAGGGGCGAAAGCAAAATTCTTTTGGTCTGAATCTCAACAGAAGGCATTCAGGGAGTTGAAGGATCGCCTCTGCACGGCACCAGTGCTCGCGTTACCAGATTTACAACAACCATTTGAGGTCGAGACAGATGCCTCTGACTATGCTATTGGGGCAGTCCTTACTCAACATGGACATCCAGTGGCATATCACAGTGAAACGCTTTCAGACACAGTCCGGAAGTACCCCACTTATGATAAAGAGATGTATTCCATTGTATAGGCCTGCCGACAATGGAAGCATTACATTTTGGGGAAGGAAACGGTCATCCACACAGACCACCGACCCCTGAAGTTCATACAGACCCAAGGGAAATTGCAGAACGATCACCATCAGAAGTGGTCTACATACCTGCAACAGTTTCACTTGAATATCAAGTATAAAAAGGGCAGCACCAATAATGTTGCAGATTGCCTCAGTCGACCACCGATCATGGCGCTGACCACCGTGCTCAACTCTTGTGGGCACGAGACTTCTGATTGGCCACTTCTCTACAAAAGCAACCCAGAATTCGGCCACACATACCAGACACTCTTGGAGGGTCGGCATGTTGCAGATTTTCACCTCCGGGATGCCCTATTATGCCACCTCGGTCACCTTTGTGTTCCTTCAAGCGAGCGTGCCAAGATGATTTGGGAAGCACACTACAGTCGGGCTGCTGGGCATTTCGGGGTCGAGAAAACAGTGGCAGTACTGCAAAATTATTTCTATTGGCCGAATCTTCGGCGGGATGTTGGGAAGTACATCCGATCATGTACTGCCTGTGCCATTGCCAAACCGACCATTAAGAAGCACGGCCTCTATACCCCGTTGCCTACCCCTAGTCGACCTTGGGAATCCATCTCCATGGATTACATGTCAGGCCTTCCTTCCACTAAGCATGGAAATGACTGTGTTTTTGTGGTCGTTGACAGGTTCTCGAAGATGGCCATTATGGTGGCCTGCAAGAAGAATATCACAGCAGAAGCCACTGCTAAACTCTTCTTTGAACGAGTGTGGGTGCACTTTGGGATCCCACAGTCTATCATCTCAGATCGGGACAGTCGGTTTCTCAGCACATTTTGGTCCAGTCTCTGGTCAATGCTGGACACCAAACTCACGAAGTCCACAGCCTTCCATCCTCAAACTGATGGCGAGACAGAGGTTGTCAATAGGATGATTGTGCACATTCTGCGCATGTATAACTCAAAGCATCCACGCACATGGGACGAGAGCCTCCCCTATGTTCAGCATAGCTACAACCGAGCTCTTCACAGCTCCACTGGCCATAGCCCTTTTCAGGTGGGTTTGGGATTCCAGCCACTATGCCCCATTGATGTGGCCATGCCACTTGCAGCTACTCACATGAATTCAGCTCATGTCCAGTCCGAAACAGATAAGGCCACCAACTTCATTGAGCGCATCCAACATATTCGCCAGTAGGTCCATGACATTCTTGAGAAATCAAATGCCAAGTACAAGCAGCGACATGATCAACATCGGGTGCCACACAAGTTTCAGGTGGGCGACAAAGTCTGGTTGCATTTGCTGAAGGAACGCCTTACTGGAGCCTATCGGAAATTGAGACCACTCCGATATGGTCCTTACACCATTACTAAGGCTATGGGAGACAATGCATTTGAGCTCAGCATTCCCCCATTCCTTGGCCTGCACCCAGTGTTCAATGTGGACCGCCATCGGCCATACTTTCCACCATTGCTAGACACATCCGACATTGCAGAACATCTCAAACCCACAGAATTAAATCCAGATTGCATGGAACAAGCTGCAACTGATCGAATCATGGACACACAGATCAAGAACACTCGCCAATAGAATATCCAACTGTATTGAGTTGTCAAAGCAGGCCAACTCCTTCAGCAGGGCAAGTGGCTCACCAGGGAACAAGTTCAGCAGAAGTTTCCTCATCTCATGGAGGAGCTCAACGCAATGGGGACCATTGCTTCCTAAGAGGGGAGGAATGATCCAGGTGGATATTGGTGGCCACCTGCCAAGTCCACCTGGACCCCCACCATTGTCTTTCTCAGCATTTTCAGTTTCCTTAATTGTAGCACAACTTACTATTTTTAGCAGTTTTTCGGGTCCTGAACTTCCGGAGCCATTTTGAGGCCCTAAACGACGTTTTTTGGGGAATCCGGGGGCAACAGGGGTCCATGGGATGGACCGATGTTGCTCGTTCCAACAATGATAGTGCTCGGATAGATCTTTCTATTGAGCTATTGTACGCGTCAAACGGAGATCATATGCCAAAGTTACGAACCCAGGAAGTTGATGTACCAATTTACCCCAAACGGGGCCCACAGTTTGGCGTTTCATGTCCTAGGGTTAGGTTTTGGAATGTTAAGGGTTTTTCCATTGTTTCTCAACAATAAATAGGCCTTCGAGCCTCATTGTAACACAGTTCAGAGGCATGTAGCCATCACATCTCTTCTCAGAGATAAGCTACCATCGCCCTAGCTGGTTTATTTCCATTTCTGGTTGTAAGCATATTTCAGTATTTTCCATTAATGAAATGAAGTATTATTTCCGCTGCATCTTTGTGTATATGGTTATCTTTGTAATTTGTTGCGTTCCTGTTTAAATCCGGATCAGTGGTATCAGAGCGGTCTGCTTTTTCTCTGTTTTTCTTTGCATGTCCCCAACAAGGTCGGGATATAAGGAGTTAGGGCTTGAACTGGTTGAACCTTTGCAAGACCAGCCTCGCAAATCCCGACGGCCTCCCATGGCGGACGAGAACAAAGACGAGGGGGCAGGAGATCCCATCAAAATCTTGCTCGAAGAAGCCCTCGAGCGACAACGGAACGCGATGATGGACAGCTTTGCCCAGATCCTTCAGCGGCTACCCAGAAGCGGCGCATCGGCTTCCAGCAGCTCCTCTGGAAACGCCACACCCTTTAAGGTACAAGTTAATTTTGAAATACCCATATTCGAGGGTCAGATAGACGCCGATGCCGTAGATAAATGGTTAAATCTACTAGAGGGTTATTTTTCTGTTCATGAATTTTCGAGTCGGGAAAAGATTGTTTTTGCTCTCCTCAAAGCAGCCCCCCACGTC
Source organism: Pinus tabuliformis (assembly GCA_031772625.1). Classification (NCBI taxonomy): domain Eukaryota; kingdom Viridiplantae; phylum Streptophyta; class Pinopsida; order Pinales; family Pinaceae; genus Pinus; species Pinus tabuliformis. The sequence goes on along the minus strand of CM062805.1, from coordinate 1,375,108,902 downwards.
AAGGACTGGTGGGAAACCTACTGCGAGCAGAAGGATGAAAGTACTAGCTCACTATTTTCAGCCGCACCCACCTGGGATTCGTTCCGGGATGCCATCAAGGAGCAGTACTACCCTGTCGGAAGCTATGAGGATGAATACATAAAGTGGACCACGCTGCGGCAGGGAAGGGACCAAGACGTGCCGGAGTTCACCAATCTTTTCCATACCCTTCGCACAAAGTTGGGTATCAAGGATTCGGAGCAACATTTGATACTCAAATACCGTGGCTGCCTGCACAAGTACATCCAGGAAGAAATACAATTCCTAAACATCCCCTCGCTTGGCGCAGCATACCGATATGTCGTCAAGGTCGAGCAGAAGTTTAAACAAAAGAAGCTTTGGATCTGCGAATCCAAAGCAGGGGAAAGGTGCCCCAAAACCACAAAACAAAGGACAAAGCCAAGGTGGGACAGCCCAAGACAACCAGCCGAAGATGCAAGCAAAGAACAACGCCACGAAGCCGAGAAAGGACACTAGAAAATGGTGCGAGTTCCATAAGAGCTCCACTCACAACACAAGTGAGTGTCGGGCCAAGCAGTCACCGGTGGCTGAGCTAAAGGTTTCAGAATCAGATGCATGTTCCGACTCTGAGTCAGAACCCGATAAGGGGTATTAAGAAGGGAAGCAGATCATTGATGTGGATCCCAGCGCCACTGTTGCTACCGCAAATATCCAGAAAAATGAACCCGAAGATCCAGAGGAGGAGGAGCGTCTCTTCCACTCCCAGATGTGGGTAAAGGGCTCCCCGATACAGTTCATTGTTGATAGCGGGAGTCAAAAGAACCTCATTTCGGCAGAGGTCGTGAAGCAGTTGGGCTTACCGGCCACAACACATCCACAACCATACACCATTGGGTGGCTTCACCAAGGGCGAGATCTTCGCGTGAGTCAGTAGTGCTGCCTTCCATACAACATCAAGCCCTTCACGGATGAGGTATTGTGTGACATTGCTCCCCTTGAAGTTTGTGATGTATTACTAGGACAACCATACTTGTGGAAGCGACATGCTGTGTATGAATCAAGGCCCCGTGTTGTTATTATTACATTGGGAAATAAGTTGTTCAGGATACCAGAGGTAGCACCACCTGCCGCCATCTCTTTGATTACTGCAAAACAATGCAGTAAGATCATTTCCAAAACCAGGAAATTTGTTTTCCTGATGATACGCCCTCAAGGGAAGAAGAAGACAGTGGCTGCGGCCTCCAAACGGGGTCCCTCTGCACGTCAGCTACAGATGGACAAGATTGTGGAGGAGTACGAAGACATCTTCACCTCCCCGGCAGGGGTTCCTCTGCACTGTCAAGTCAAGCACTCCATCGATCTGACCCCAGGTGCGCCACTACCCAATGGACCAATTTATCGGCGCTCCGTTCTGGAGAACAATGAAATCAAGAGGCAGATTCAGGAGCTCCTACAAAAAGGTCACATCCGTCCGAGTTCATCACCCTGTGGGAGCCCGATCGTGTTGGTACAGAAGAAGGATGGGACGTGGAGACTCTGTATTGACTATCGGGCGCTGAACAAGATCACTGTCCGTAATAGGTACCCGATCCCGCGGATTGATGACCTCCTAGACCAACTAAATGGGGCAAAATATTTCAGCAAGATCGATCTGAAGTCAGAATATCACCAGGTACCAATCGAACCCTCAGATGTGTGGAAGACAGCCTTCAAATCCAAGGAGGGCCTCTTCGAATGGTTGGTCATGCCTTTCGGATTGACGAATGCTCCTGCAACCTTTATGAGGCTAATGGATGACATCTTGCGGCCATTCACCAACTCCTTTGTAGTAGTATACTTGGATGACATTCTGATCTTCAGCCAGAGTTGGGAAGAGCACCTCCACCACATCCGACAGGTTCTCCAAACACTGCGGCAACACAAGCTATGTGCCAATTTGGAGAAATGCACTTTTGGCATGACCCAGGTTCAGTATCTGGGACACATCATTGATGAACAGGGGGTGCATGTCAATCCAGCCAAGGTCCAAGTCATTCGGGATTGGCCCTCTCCAACCACTCTAACAGAGCTCCGCAGCTTTCTAGGTCTTGCCAACTTCTACCGCAGGTTTGTGCTGGGGTTTTCTCATATTTCTTGGCCCTTGAGTCAAGTCACCAAGGGAGGGGCGAAAGCAAAATTCTTTTGGTCTGAATCTCAACAGAAGGCATTCAGGGAGTTGAAGGATCGCCTCTGCATGGCACTAGTGCTCGCGTTACCAGATTTACAACAACCATTTGAGGTCGAGACAGATGCCTCTGACTATGCTATTGGGGCAGTCCTTACTCAACATGGACATCCAGTGGCATATCACAGTGAAACGCTTTCAGACACAGTCCGGAAGTACCCCACTTATGATAAAGAGATGTATTCCATTATACAGGCCTGCCGACAATGGAAGCATTACATTTTGGGGAAGGAAACGGTCATCCACACAGACCACCGACCCCTGCAGTTCATACAGACCCAAGGGAAATTGCAGAACGATCGCCATCAGAAGAGGTCTCGATACCTGCAACAGTTTCACTTGAATATCAAGTATAAAAAGGGCAGCACCAATAATGTTGCAGATTGCCTCAGTCGACCACCGATCATGGCGCTGACCACCGTGCTCAACTCTTGTGGGCACGAGACTTCTGATTGGCCACTTCTCTACAAAAGCGACCCAGAATTCGGCCACACATACCAGACACTCTTGGAGGGTCGGCATGTTGCAGATTTTCACCTCCAGGATGCCCTATTATGCCACTTCGGTCACCTTTGTGTTCCTTCAAGCGAGCGTGCCAAGATGATTTGGGAAGCACACTACAGTCGGGCTGCTGGGCATTTTGGGGTCGAGAAAACAGTGGCAGTACTGCAAAATTATTTCTATTGGCCGAATCTTCGACAGGATGTTGGGAAGTACATCCGATCATGTACTGCCTGTGCCATTGCCAAACCGACCATTAAGAAGCACGGCCTCTATACCCCGTTGCCTACCCCTAGTCGACCTTGGGAATCCATCTCCATGGATTACATGTCAGGCCTTCCTTCCACTAAGCATGGAAATGACTGTGTTTTTGTGGTCGTCGACAGGTTCTCGAAGATGGCCATTATGGTGGCCTGCAAGAAGAATATCACAGCAGAAGCCACTGCTAAACTCTTCTTTGAACGAGTGTGGGTGCACTTTGGGATCCCACAGTCTATCATCTAAGATCGGGACAGTCGGTTTCTCAGCACATTTTTGTCCAGTCTCTGGTCAATGTTGGACACCAAACTCACGAAGTCCACAGCCTTCCATCCTCAAACTGATTGCCAGACAGAGGTTGTCAATAGGATGATTGTGCACATTCTGTGCATGTATAACTTGTTAGCGCTTGAGATTTCACCCTAGGATGAGGAAGGTAAACCTTCAAGGCAACATCAAACCATTTCACCTCGTAGCTAGCCCTACGGGGTATGAGAAGGCTCTCTCTGGTCTGTCTCGGTAAAATCTTCAATGGCGAGATGACCCACAAAAGTAACACTAATATTAGGCTAGTAAACTGATTAGGAAGGTTGATTTAAAGTTTTTTGGGTTTTTAATGACGGGGTTTTTCTGGGCTGCATGGGCAAAATCACAGCTTCAAACAGAGAAATATAATGAACAACACAGGTTGACGACTGAGGCAAGGTAGGCAAGGAATTTAGCATCAAATCTAGATTTTAAATGGGATGGCAAGACTGGTGAGGAGCTAAGGAGGGCAAATAATACTTTGAATCCTCCTTAAACAGAAGAAAACATTGAATATGAGCAAATTTATAGGAGGAGCATACAATACTATGAATTCCTACCTAAACACTTCATTTGCTCAATTAGATATGATCATGAGGTGAATGAAACATAACAGTTTACATATGAGACAAAGGGAAAACTTATGCTAAATTAACATACCACATGAATCTCAGAAGTTAGAGCTGTGAAATTTTCATTAAAAATCTCTGTCAAAGACTGTACAAGAAAGCTCTGCTACGCTCCAGCAGCTCCCAGCACTCAGAAAACTCTCCCCTCTCTAACTCTCCTCAAAATGAATTTTTAATACAATCAATAAAAAATGCTGCCCAAAACAGGGGCGCTGTTTTAACTACAATTACAAAAATTAGAAAAGGTTGTTTCATCTATGCTAAAATAAAACATCGTATTCCTAAAAATCCTCTGATGGCTGACATATGGAGCGCAAATCCTGTTTGAAGCATTGACTGAGGATAAAAGTAGGCGAATTGACTGTTTTTCTGCTGTGACAGATGTCTACAATCAAAGACCCCATTGTAACATGGCGCTCTAATACGGCATCTCCATTTAACTGTTCTTCATTATCACTGTTCCGAGAGCAGAGGATCAAAATAGACAAAATTCGTTCCTAAATCGCTGCTTATGACAGATGTCTCTGTGTATGTTTCGGGTTTTTACTTTTCACCTTCGTTTTCTGTTTGAAATCTTTAACAATCTCACATTTGTGCACATTGTGCCAGTTGTATTCCATGTATGCTCTTTATCTGCCTGCGCTGTCTAAAACGCTTCCATCTGCATTGCCACGATGATTCGATGATGATTTAGTGTCAGAAACAAATATGCCTTGCCTATCTTCATCTGTAGAAACAGAACCTGGAAATGATAGCAGCATATATCACAAACAGGAGGCTCGTTCACAGGCTTAGAAGGGTTCTCTGCCAAAGCACGTGATGCGCCCCTTCAAAATGTTTTCTGTTTGGAAGGTTTCCTTAAGAGAATCGGGACGGTGAGCAAAAACACAGACTCCTTCCTTCGCAGACCATATATGCAGACACCCGTTGCGCAACCCATTTGAAAGCATTTGAATATATAGGTTCACCGTCTTCAATTTGAGCAATTGTCTTCCTTGCTCGACATCCCATTCGGATAAAAGAACAGTCATTGGCCTCGAATGTGTCGTAGCAATTAAATTAGTCAACTAATGACAAACTTACTTGGCAAAAGAAAGGTTTGCACATATAATACAGTTTATAGGAGGTACAAACTGTAATGACGATGCACAAACTTGCAAGAGCTCTAATGTGTGTACGCAAAGAGCCACACAAAATATTTTACCTCTACACCCATCAAATTTTGCTCCTGTACTACTCCTGTAACCAGCGAAAAGGGAATGCAAAGGTAGATTTTCACCAGACCATACTTTTGCTCATGCTTGATTAAAGTCCTGAGGAAGAGACTGCAGTCACAAACAATAACTGAGCAATATACCATCTTGTACATGTCCTGCTTAATTACAGCCTCTATAAAGATCGCATCCATGATGGAACATCCTCGTTTCCTCAACTTTTCGCAAAAGATCATACTTGGCTCTTCACCTTTGCATCTTTCACTACTAGTATTCTTTCATAAAATTCTTTGTTCGTTGCTCTGACTTGTCTCACCACCAGAATTCTTCCATGAAACTCCTTCCCGTGCAATGAAGCAATGGCAGCCTCCACTTCTGATTGCGAGGCTAAAGAAACAAAACCAAAGGCACGAGGCACTCCATCTTTACGATTATAAACGACTTTTGCACCCAAGACATTCCCATTTTCACTAAACAAATCTCTCAGGGTCTCCTCCCATTCTGTATGCTACAGCAACAATCTCAAATTCTTGCATGATGTCAGTGAATTCTAATATTTCTTTATGTACTTCCAGGATTACCGCCAGAGGGCGTGCTCTGCAATGAAAAATATATATCGAAACAGACCATGCTCCTCTGTCAGAAAAGTTGCGAGGAAACAGAATGTAAATGAACACAGAACATCATCATCAGTTATAAATGCTACTGCCCAGGCATCGCTCTTTGAAACTAAGAAGCTGCTGTCAGAAGCAATACGAACACTGCGAAGTGCTGAATCTGCCAGTAATGCTACTGGGAACGTTTTGCGAAGGAACCTAGAGTCAAATGGTGATGCAAAACATTTGCAATCAAATTATTAGATGGACAACTCTCTGGTAATTCCTCTGGCAAAACGTGGACCATTTGATGTTAATGACACCCATTACTTGTCTTCTAGGAACGATGGGAAACAAGATGACCATGATATGTATGAATACAGCTTAAATGGTATGTTGACTGATGGCATATCTCACCATGCCCATATATACAGTCATTCCACAGCAATAGGCAGAACAGAAGTCCCCGGTTATGTTAATTCTCTGTTTGCAACTCCTGATAACACACCGGAAGACACTACTAAAATCTTTGAGGCAATAATTGACAAAACAGCTGGAAACAGCACCATATCCCATCCAGACCCAAAATTTTTATGCCCTTCACTGAATCAATCATGCTAGTGTGGTGACGGACAATACTGAAGAGTTTGCAGGGAGACTTCTGCCAAAGCTCTTGAAATACATTACAATGTCTGTAGATGCAATACCTAGAGCTTCTAATGGCCAAATAGAGAACATTGTTGGAATATCTGAAACAACATCTGCCCACACTGGTAGCAGTGACATTTTAGCTTTCAAATAAGGGTGTCAAGAAAATGTGGGTCCGTGGAAGATTAATTGGAGGTGAAAGGCAATATGTATGATATGCTCCATCACAGGCATCACATATTAGAAGACAATCAGCGCACTCATCAATACCACAGGCTTTGCAAAGACTATCATCTGTACCTGATGAAGGAGGGTCACACTGCTTATTTTGTAGGCAGGGGCTTACAATATGTCTGAATTATTCTTTTCAAGGTTCCTTTTTATTGTCTCCATAAACTATCCAAGCAAGATTACGAAGACCATAACGCATCATTGTCTCTATTTGCAAGTGTTGCATCTTTATAACCATCCGTGTACCATCTTTCAAAATACCACCATGAACTTGTGCAATTGATACTGCTGCAATTGGTATTTTCTCCACATAGCTTTTTGCCTCTGATTGCTAATGATATTCTGAATTGTGCTTGTGCAGGGATAGGAGCTTTGAAGTCGCTGCCAGTTGAAGAGCTGAAGATAAATTACATAATATAAAAAGCAACATTTAAATGATTTCTTCTTCAAAACAGGGTTTTGAAGAAGAATCAATCTCTGACATGAGACGGAGTCTAACATAACTCAAAGCATCCACGCACATGGGACGAGAGCCTCCCCTATGTTCAGCACAGCTACAATCGAGCTCGTCACAGCTCCACTGGCCATAGCCCTTTTCAGGTGGGTTTGGGATTCCAGCCACTATGCCGCATTGATGTGGCCATGCCACTTGCAGCTACTCACATGAATTCAGCTCATGTCCAATCCGAAACAGATAAGGCCACCAGCTTCATTGAGCGCATCCAACATATTCGCCAGTAGGTCCATGACATTCTTGAGAAATCAAATGCCAAGTACAAGCAGCGACATGATCAACATCGGGTGCCACACAAGTTTCAGGTGGGCGACAAAGTCTGGTTGCATTTGCAAAAGGAACGCCTTACTGGAGCCTATCGGAAATTGAGACCACTCCGATATGGTCCTTACACCATTACTAAGGCTATGGGAGACAATGCATTTGAGCTTAGCATTCCCCCATTCCTTGGCCTGCACCCAGTGTTCAATGTGGACCACCTTCGGCCATACCTTCCACCATTGCTAGACACATCCGACATTGCAGAACAGCTCAAACCCACAGAATTAAATCCAGATTGCATGGAACAAGCTGCAACTGATCGAATCATGGACACACAGATCAAGAACGCTCGCCAACAGAATATCCAACTGTATCGAGTTGTCAAAGCAGGCCAACTCCTTCAGCAGGGCAAGTGGCTCACCAGGGAACAAGTTCAGCAAAAGTTTCCTCATCTCATGTAGGAGCTCAACGCAAAGGGACCATTGCTTCCTAAGGGGGGAGGAATGATCCAGGTGGATATTGGTGGCCACCTGCCAATTCCACCTGGACCCCCACCATTGTCTTTCTCAGCATTTTCAGTTTCCTTAATTGTAGCACAACTTACTATTTTTAGCAGTTTTTCGGGTCCTAAACTTCCGGAGCCGTTTTGAGGCCCTAAACGACGTTTTTTGGGGAATCCGGGGGGCAACATGGGTCCATGGAATGGACCGATGTTGCTTGTTCCAACAATGATAGTGCTCGGATAGATCTTTCTATTGAGCTATTGTACGCGTCAAACGGAGATCATATGCCAAAGTTACGACCCCGGGAAGTTGATGTACCAATTTACCCCAAACGGGGCCCACAGTTTGGCGTTTCATCTCCTAGGGTTAGGTTTTGGAATGTTAAGGGTTTTTCCATTGTTTCTCAACAATAAATAGGCCTTCAAGCCTCATTGTAACACAGTTCAGAGGCATGTAGCCATCACATCTCTTCTCAGAGATAATCTACCATCGCCCTAGCTGGTTTATTTCCATTTCTGGTTGTAAGCATATTTCAGTATTTTCCATTAATGAAATGAAGTATTATTTCCGCTCCATCTTTGTGTATATGGTTATCTCTGTAATTTGTTGCGTTCCTGTTTAAATCTGGATCATCGCTGGTGTTGCTCTACTGCCAGCAAGCTTGGATAGTACCTCGGAAAAGTCACTAGATGAGCACAAGAGTTGCTTTGCTGCCAACAAGCCTGGACATTACCCTGGCGAAGTCACTTGCTTCACCTCCTTGTGCAGGAAGCCTTTCTCTTCTTTCACCCTTTATTTATTTATTTAATATGATTATGCTTTAACACTTATTCTTTTCAACGGGTGGAAGAGGAATCTCAACTTATTGAAAATAAATAAGGTTTCCCCTTCAGATTATTTATATAGCCTTTGATATTTGTTTGTTCATTGTAGATTTTCCCCTTGTCCTTTCTCTACTTGACTGGATCGCAAAGAAAAACACTATTTACTTACAATACCGAGTGAGGAATGGCAATCCTAGAATAAATATGGGCTTTCTAGTTGGACCAAAGGAGTTTTGATTGAGTGGATCGTATTTTCCATTCAGGCGTCATTGACTTTAAATATATGTAAACCCAAGACAGAGAAGAGGTAATAGATTAGCCAATCATTGTTTTTCATCCTAATTGCCCTTTTCAAATTTTTCCACATTGTGTTTTGAGCCAAAGGAACATTTTTCATGCAAAGTCTTATTGAACAAAACAAAAGAAACATACATGACATGACAAGAAATAAAACCTAAGAACAAAACAAATGGAGGCAGAACATAAAAACAACATGCATAATATACAATTAAAAAACAAACAATTTTATAGACTCAGTGGAGAGTAGTATGGAGGGTGGATGCAATGCAAGGGAAACTAAATGAAACTAAGCTTACTCCTAACCTAATCAGTTGGAAGGTCAGGGCTAAGTGTAATGATATTTCTAATGTCACCACTGTCATTCTTGACCTACAAACACAAAGATAATAGCAATTAAAACCGATATATAATAATGTGCAACAAAAAATATAGAAGCTTTGAAAACTTGCACAACTAACTAAAGGTCCAACTTATCACTAAAAGGATGTGCCATACGGAATGGTTTGAGCCAGTTTCGAACTTTACCTTATTGTTTGAAATGTCAATTATATAAACCTTGCAGGATGCTTGTGAATTCACATTCATCTATGCTCTCAATTCTTGTAAACATCGGAAAATATCGAAACTTGTTATTTGCAACAGAGCTTGCCAGGTAGGATTGCTCTAACCATTCAGTGATTGGATCTCGATATTCAAAAAAACCAATTTGAAGACCCTAGGACTTATGGGAAAATGAATTTTCAATTAATACATTCGAATCACAACAAGAATTTTTGGTATTATGATCAGATTGGTCGATTAACATAGAAGACTTTAAATTCTCTCTTGGTTCTGTTTATATCCAATTACATGCAAAGTCAACAATACAAAAGGTTAGGGCATTCAAGACAATTTTTGACATTGTGCGTCTAGGAAACTAATCGGGATACTTAGTTGACAAAATATTAGAAACATATGTCAAATCAAACTTGGTACTAACACAAGGGTTTTGGTCGACTGAATGATTGAAGCAATTATAATTATTCCAGCAGAGAAAATGTGCCATGGAGATGATTGGCTTCATGATATGCACGAAAGAGATAATAATATTATCAGTTTCAGAAGAGTTTAACAAAGAAAAATCCTTCAACCCAAAATGACCTTTATCTCTATCATCAAAATGACAGGTTTTGAAATTGTAAGGATCCACGAAAGAAATGCTCTCCAACTCTTTGTATAACATAAGGGATCTATGTGAGAAGGGACTAACCACCCAAGAATCCTTCATCTGATCAGAAATTATATCTTAGAGATCATGAAGATCAACTTGAAAATACCAAGAGTCCTTTAAGGATGAACACATAACCAGTGGATGAATGTTAAGGAAAGAATTATGTGTGAAATTATGGATCCAACTTAGTTCGAAGATCTCAATAGGATTGCGAGAACCTAACATAACCATCAACTTGGTCTAAAGTGCCTTGACTTCCTGATAGGTCTCTGAACTTTCTGTGGTGAATCATCAAATCTGGGTGGCTTAGAAAAATCAACAGGTAGACATGCACCATTATCAACAAATGTATCAATGAAAACACTGCTAATGCCATTGGTTTGATCAGATTTAATATTAAGCACATTAGACTCTTGATGGATAGAAAATTGAGACACGTCAATTTTAAAAATGCCTTGATCATTCAAAGTTGGAACATATTCCTCCTCAGTTACGAAATTTTTTTAGTTAAATAGATCTTGAATAATAGATTCAAACTTGTCATCCTTTGATTGTAGTATCGCATCATTATGTACCTAATTGCAAGCATGATTAATCGAATAAAGATCGAAAGGATTTAAGGGGATTTCTAGTGTGACAAACTTATCAAATAGATCTGGGTACAATGAAGAGTGTGCTAGAGGTGAAGATGGAATGAAAGACTTGGGAGGAGGAGCAACGGTTGTACTTAGATCAGATTCGACTTGAAAGAACAATGGATCAACATCATTGTCATCAGTGTAATGGTCAAATATAGGCATACCAATATGACACTCAAATTGACCAGGTTCTACCAAAGATTCAAAACCTGACAACTTACCACTTCAGATTTGGCACCTAAAGATGTATGAATTAGAGGGGATTTAGGATCATTCTGAATTGAAAGGGTATACCAATTCACAAATGTAGATTGGGAAATAGATTCTGAATCGATGCTCTGCAAATCCAAGTCCTCCAAAGAAGAAAATATATCACCCATTGTGCTTGGATATTCACCACCATATATGTTAATGGAAACAGGAATATCACAGTGGTGGTTATCCAAAGTCTCAACTTGGATGTGACATTCAGATTCAGTTGATATGTTATCAAGATTAAAATATTGGAGATCAGACAGAAAGGCAAGATTATTATTTTGAAAGAGGGAAGAAAGATAAGACATATCCTCAATACTTTTCTCCTCTACATATGAAATACAACTACCTCATTCTTGATTATCGCTTGAAACAACACGTGGAACATCATTATGAATTGAAGTAAGTGAAAAAAACGAACTCGTGAAGCAGGAATCATGAAACATAGGTGGTAGATGTTTTAAAGTATCTCTAGAGACAAACAATTTTTCATTTCGATCATATTCAAGATTGGACTTGTGTACATTAATATGATCTTGAAAACCCAAGGGATCAACTTTCACTTTGGGCTCCATGCAATTACTAAACCATTCCAAGTTTTCCTTAGTAAGATGTGGATCATAAGAATTGGATGCAGGTTGAATGGACAGATCAATAGTTTGATATTCAGATTTCCCAACTATAACATCATCACTAAGGGGCACCCAAATTGCTACTGGAAAAAGAGGAGGACAAGGAACAAAAGGAATAATAGGTTCCTCCTCATAATATTGAGGTATCCCATGGTTAGCAAAATTTGGGGAGAGAGAATCATCTTTGGGGGTTTAGATTCAAAATATCTCAAAGAGAGTATAATAAAACTCTGATTTTTTTTCCATAATGAAATCTGAATTAATAAATCCCTTGGGAAATTCACAACAAAGGTGAAGAAATTGATTAATAAAGTCCTCTGTAGATTCACCAGGTTCCATTATAAGCAAAACATTTATATCACAGACATCTTGATAACCATACCTATCAAATGCTTCATGAAGCTCCTTAACAAGTTGCTCGAGTGAATGGATAGAAGCAGCGGGTAACGTATGACACCATTTCTTAACTCGACCTTCAAATGTGAGGGAAAATAACCTATCCATGGCATCTTTACAATGAATTCCATTAGAGAGACAAAAATGCATAAGTTGAAAGAAGTGTTCGAGGACAGTTAGTTCACTCTCTCCATCAAACTTAAAATTAGACAAGTCGTGAATGATTTCCGCGTGGATGGTAAAATCAAGCTCTTTACAAAAACATCTCGGGATTATGATTTAGGAAAGAACCATTTAAGATAAGAGATTCAAATAGACTCACCGGGCACAACTTATCATTTGGCCCTCCTTCTAGCGCCAGAATGTTGATAGTGTTAGATACCACCAACATACAGGGGGTCTCCCCATTGTGAAGTCCCAATTAGACCTCACACCGTTTGAAGTAGGAGCCCCATCCGGACTATCAGCCCGGCCACCATAATACAAAGGTTCATCTTGGTTTCAACAGATAACATAATATATTATATACATAAACCTTGAATAAGCAAGTAAGTTGACATTATGAAACATCAATTTCTATGTGTAAGAGGAGACCTTCACGAGCGGGAGACAAAAAGTGAGTCTATGGTAGGAAGTAATAATACTAACCTAAGAGGGACACACGAGAGCATAAAAATGTTCGTTAGCAAAATAGTTCACATAACAATCATCAAAGCAAATACAACACGCATTCAACAAGATGAGTAATAAAGCCACCGAAATAGTTCAATTTCTTCAGTACATATGAACACAACATATACCATAAACATCCCAAGAATAGTCCTAAAACATTTGCGATACATGCATGAAAATGTGTTGGCTCGTTGAATTAGGTGAAAGATCCAAGTACACAGTTACAATAGTGAGACACTAGTTCCAATAGTGGAACATTAAGTCACTTCTTTCTTCTCCAAAGAATAGTTTTCTCTCTTATGCCAAGTAGAGAAGTCAAGACTAGCTCTCCAAAGCTTAAGCCTCCAAAATCATTTTCCTTGAGTTATGAGGTTACTTTTATAACAATATGAATGACCTTTTATATCCTCATGACTCTTGGATTACCCTCATGACTCTTGGACTTCTAGTGTGTCCTTTGGACTTCTAAACAACTCTTGAACTTCTAAAGAACTTTTGGATTTCTATACAATATTTGTCGATATATGACTATGTGACTCTTCATGTTCCACATATGACTCTTGGACTTCCATGCATTACATTTTTTCCTTTCTTAAGAATACATCATTACATTCCACATGATGTGCATGAAACATGGACACATATTAACCATTATGATGACACTTATTGATCCAAATTGGATCCATGAAAATTATCAGAGTTCTATGACTATTTCAAATCATGACAGACTTCAAAATCTTGTAAACAACAAACTATCAGAAATAACCTCTACATAATGGTAAATTGCAACCAGCACAGATCTACGAGGACCTTCAGTCAAAGCATGCTGACCATTGGCCCATGGGGACTGTGCATGGCGCAAAAATGGCAGTTGGGAGGCTCAAACCCAAAAACGGAGGTTGTTTCTGATGCGCGATTAGCGTTAATCACGCATCGCTGGGAAAAACCCCTCGAGAAGGAAAAGCCCCGAGTGCTCGGTCACAAGGGAAACCGGAAAACCATGGGAAAAGCGTTAAACTGACAAGCGAGTCCCACACTCCAAAACCGGCGGAATATCGGAGGCATTTCAGGTGGTAAGAAGGTTTGGAAAAGGACCAAGCGATGCCATACATTTAATGATGCGTGTTCGGTGGATGAGAGAGAAAATCGCTCTCATCGCGGGCTAACGGTCGAGCAAGTCACCTGCGCCATAAAAGCAATGACCGTAGGATCTGGAAGCCCCAAATCTAATGGCGAAGATTCCACCCAATGGGAGACCGGATTTGGAGGGAGAAATAAACTATGGCGCATAAAGGTTTGAAGTCCAATTTGACCGCTGAGCTGGTGGATGAACCATTTCACCAAGTAAACGAAATAATGACCATTTTAGGAAGAGCTGGCGCTCAGTTCGTAAGGAGACAAGTGGCCGCTTCTCTATGCAACGTTACTCAGTGGAAATGACACAGAAGCAAGGAATTCCAAGCGGACAGAGGTAGGTGAACTGAAGGGACGGAAGAGGAAGCGAATAGTCAAGGGACGAATTGGCTTTAAGCCATGAACAAACAAAGAACAGAAAGAAGACAGGAGACAGAAGAGACAGAATAGAGAGGGAAGCAAGAGGCAGAGAATAGAGAAGTTGAGCTGACCTACAAAGCTAAGGCAGCATCGAGCAGATAGAACCGAGAAGGCTTGAGAGGTTCAAGCAATCCTTGTGAGGATATCTGTCGAGAACTGAGTACCAAATTGGACTCATCCCATTAAGACCAGTTGGTAAGGGGGAGTCTGTGTACTCTAGTGGCTTGGGGAATCCAAGCACCACCCTGCTAAGCATCATCTGTTATAAGAGACTCAAATTGAGCTCCTCATTGTAAAAACTCTACTTAAAGACACAATAAAAAATGCCACCATTGGAATCTAGACCAGGAGACGTAGCCCAGGAGGATTAGGCGAAATCCTTATTAATTTTTTGTGTTTTTACATTTGTTTGTTGTGTTTCTTTTACTATTTTCCAATGCCTGTGTATTTCGCAATCTTATCGATCTATTGCTTAAAATAACATAGCCACACCAGCACATGAGTCTGTAATACCTACATTAATTAACTAAGATCATACATAAGTGATTTTCAGAACAAGTGGTATCAGAGCTATAGGTTGTTAAGGTTAGACAAGCTTGTGTTGGATTTAGCTGGTGAATGTTAACTAGATCAAAGCTCAAATTAGGAGAAGGAGAGTTGGTCGAAACTAATCCTGAGATTGGAAGAGTCTATCCTCAAAATAAAATGTTAGAGGAAGGTTCTGTGGGGCCAAACCCTCAATTTATAGATAGTTTCCTGGTCATAAGGTCCATGGTAGAGGAAATGTATAAGGATTTTAGAAAACATAAAGATGAATACTCATCAGGTTCCAAACAAGATAAAGGAGAAGAAGAGTCTCTCCTCCATGACCACTCAAAAGGCAAAGGGAAAGAAGAAAGCTTTCTAACACCTCCTAATAGCCCTGAACATAAAAAGAAGACATCTTTGATTAAACTAGATGTTAAATTTGATTTACCAATATATGATGGAGAGTTGAATGTAGAAAAGTTGGACAATTGGATCAAACAAATTGATGTTTATTGCAGAGTGCAAAGTATCGATTCAGAGAGAGCAAGACTCAGCTGGCCAGCCTACGCCTTGGAGGCATTGCCTTGGTTTGGTGGGAAGGCAAGACCCAATCTGACATGAAGAGACATGGTAAGACTATTTCTGTCTGGAGTGAATTTGTTTCTACAATCAAAAAGCAGTTCTATCCACTGGCCCACAAGTAGCAAGCCATGATGAGTTGGCAAACTCTTCGACAATGAAAGGGAAAAGTGTACAAGCTTACACCCAAGAATTTAGGAAGAGAGCATTGATTCTAGGAATCTCATTAGACTCACCTGAAACTCTGTTGAAGTACATCAGTGGTCTACACAGCTACATGAGTCACACTATCCTCATGTTTAATCCCACTAGTATAGGTGAGGTATCTATTCAAGCTACGCATCTAGAAGCTAGAGGAAAGAATGGAAACCTAGAAGTTGGGGGATCATCCCAACCCACTGCAAGCAAAAATAAGGAGAAAAGAAAACAGAAATGGAAAGCAAGGGAGGCCAATACTGCACAAAAAAGCAAGTCTTCATGCACTCATTGTAAGAAGGATGGGCATGATGATGAGCATTGTTGGATTCTACATCCGGAACTGAGACCTAAGAAGTTCGAGGGAAAGAAGAAGAAGATTGCTACAGCTATTCAGAAAGATTTGGGGTTGGACTCAGGAGATGAAACAACCATTGCAGCCACAGGTATAAAAGGTAAGAATTCTGAAGCATCTACTATTAATTCTGCACAATCTACTATTGATGAAGAAAATGAGAGAAAAAGACATGAGCTTTTCCATATTCGAGTCATTTCCAAACATCAAAAGATTGATACTTTGTTTGATAATGGCTCACAAGTAAATTTAATTTCTGAAGCAATTGTAAAGAAGTTGGGATTACTGACTCTCACAAGAAACCATACCCATTAGGATGGTTAAGTGATAAAGCACAACTATAAGTGACTAGACAATGCAAATTCAAGTTTTCTTTTGGGTCAGCATTTGTAGATGAGGTTGAGTTAGACATAATTCCTTTGGATATATGTGGAATTGTTTTAGGAGGTCCTTACTTGTATGACAGAAAAGCTATTTTCTATAGAGCTGAGAACAAGTATCTACTTATTAAATATGGAATCGAATACTTTGTAAGAGCTCATAAGCTCAAGAATAATTACACTCTCATAAACTCAAGGCAGATGAAACGAATAATAAATTCATGCAAACAATTTTTACTAACGGTTGTAAAGGAAAAGAAACCTGATAAAACCAATGTATTTGAGGGTTGTGATGCTAAACAGCAAGCTGATTTAGAAAAGGTTGTTTCAGAGTATGATATCTTGTTTCAAGAACCTAAAGGTCTACCACCCAAAAAGGAAATAGTGCATGAAATTAATTTGCAGCAAGATGCTCCATTGCCTAACATTGGAATGTACAGGTTGTTCGCTTTAGAGAACGCAGAAATCAAGAAGTAGGTGCAGGAGTTGCTCGAGAATGGGTTCATCGGACCTAGCACATCACCATGTGGGTCGCCATTCGTTTTGGTGAGAAAGAAAGATGGCTCGTGGAGGATGTGCATTGATTACCGTGCACTAAATAAGATAACAATCAAAAATCGTTATCCCCTTCCTCGCATAGATGATCTATTAGATTGATTGAAAGAAGTTGTTTATTTTTCCAAGTTAGATTTGCATAGTGGATATCATCAGGTCAAAGTTGCAGAACAAGATGCATGGAAGGCTACTTTCAAAACAAAGCAGGGATTGTATGAGTCGCTGGTTATGCCCTTTGGCTTAACTAATGCTCCTGCTACTTTCATGAGAATAATGAATGATGTACTCGGACCTTTTCTTGATGATTTTGTTATTGTATATCTGAATGACATTCTGATATTTAGCAAAACATGGGAAGAACATTTAAATCATGTTAAGTAGACACTAGATGTTTTGAAAAGAGAAAAACTTTATGTTAAACTCTAAAAAGGTGAATTTGGAAAAACATATTTGAATTATTTGGGACATATAGTAGGGGGTGGTGAATTGAAGATAGATCCCTCTAAGGTGGTAGTAATTGTAAAGTGGCCTAAACCCAAATCTGCTACAGAAGTTAGGAGCTTCTTAGGAGCAGCAAAATATTGGAGAAAGTTCATTTCTAACTTTTCCTTAATTGCAGCTCCCTTACATGCTTTCACAGGATTGAACAAGGTGTTTTAGTGGGGAGGAAAACAGCAGAAAGCCTTCGACACCTTGAAAGAAAAGATTAGTACAGCACCAGTACTCGCATTGTCTGATCTTCCAAGACCCTTTGAGATCCAAACGGATGCCAGTGACTATGCCATGGGAGCAGTGTTGATACATCACGGTAAACCCATATGTTATCATTCTGAAAAATTTAATTCTGCAGTAGTTAACTATCCTACTATTTTGGCCAGCAACAACCCCCCCTTTTTATTTAGTATTAGTAATAACATTAAATAAATGGGGACCCTTCTAAAAAAAAAAACTAGCACTTATAATTCCCTTCGAATAAAACACACTATCATAAGCTTAGGAAAAACATCCGCAAACCCAAAATCTTAAGTATTATGATAAGTCTCAAATAAAATCGTTCTCTTAACAATAAACATCGCATCGCAAAAGGGTACAGGAGGATAGCATATAAAGAAACTTTCGAAATTGCAAAAACGCGATGATGCGAGATCGCGCGCCTAACAGACTCATCGCATGTCATAGATTTCATATGTCGCAACACCACCTAAGATAAAACGTCCCAATCTCACGATATGTGATAAAGCATCTCGCAAATCACATCTCGCAGTCCCTTAATGAAGCAAGCAATTGTTAACGAAAAGGATTAGCGATATGACAATCTGCGATATTGCGAAGCAAATCACAAAATCGCTTTATCGGAGATCAACAGAGCTCATTGTTCAATGAAATATTTTTTGTAATCTGATACTGAGTTATGGGCATTAATGTCAACTTAGTGGTTTATTGATGCTCATTTATGAGAAAAGATTTAGATATGATCAAAAAGTTGTTTCACATAGGGTGATATATTTGATATGATTTCGAAATTAAAGAGCTTTCCCATCACCTTATCACTTACCATCATTCGTTCCTTACTTGTGAACTTGCAAGAGCAGCAAGCAGAACAATATATAGAGCAGTGTGCATAACGTAATGGGAAAGAAGGGAAAGGCTCTGGTGGCTGAGAAAACAGAGATGACACCCTTATTCACAGACACCACATGTACCAGAGAAGCTGGCATATCCACTTGGGAAGGCATGTACAGTCTACTGGAAGAATAAAACCCGAGAGTAATGGAAGTTACAGTTACAGCAGATGCACGCGGGTCATCTGAAGTATCACTTACTGAAATTGCATGCTCATTCCTACACCGCATAGCAGCAAGGCATGAGATACTTCCCTATAAAGATATGGTCAAGTGGGTATTAGACAATGTTGATATAACAGACAGGCAATTCAAGTCTCGGAACCAGGAGCTTATTGGGTTATTTACCCCACAGGATTTAAGACTTATGTATCATTTACCAAAGCTGCAGGCTAGGTACAACAAGCAGTTTGTGGAGAAATTCGCTAAAGAGAACGAAGATTTGGCGGAATGCACCAAAAGCTGGTTGGTAAAGGAAGAGCCATTAAAAAAGGACAAATATGGTATGTACAGTACTGGTTCCCTCTCCTCTCCATATTGTTTTGCTGCTGCAATGCTATGTAGGCTATTTGGAAGGCCTGATATCAACAAGTTTTCATCCGAGTGGCTACCCCTATTAGATGCGGCCACCAACACCACTATTATGGATTGGGCCCAGATATTGTTTGATAACTTAGCCTTCGCTATTTGGAATTATTGGTCTAAAATAACTCCCTCTCAGAGGATTTATCCTCCTTTCTTTTTAGTTTCTTATGTCATGGATGCAATCTGTTTTGTTTCTAGATTTCCTCTCATGGGTTGGAAGTGGACTATACAGAATCCCTTGCCCATTCAGGTCTACCATAAGGAATTGTGGGATTCTAAGTTTACCCCATATTTTTATAGAATTTTCCATGGAGTTATGTTACCCCTTCACAAAATGTTGTATAATAAAGATGCCCCAAGATTTTCCCCCGAAGTTGAAATTGATATTCTCCCTGTCGGAAGATGGTTCGGAGAAGAGTTTTTCACTTATATCAGAGTATTTGGAAGCATTGCTTCCCCTCATGTACTTCCCTTGTATGTTCCTGATAAGTTAATGGCCCGTGAAATAGCCTACCAAACCTGCGGGGTTGGAGGAATGAGCAAAGAATTAAAAGACAAGAAAAAGGCCATCTGGCCACAATTCCCTATGGCCTGTGGGGCCTTTTCGTTGTTTCGATTAGGTCATGCTTTCAAAGAAGTAGACAACATGCTAAGTCTACGATTGTTTAAATTTCCAGGGAGACAGTTTGATCCCTTTGATGTAATAAAAAAATTTACTACAGTTGTTAAAATAAAGGTATTCACTAAAGAAGATGATCTCTTTGACGACATCTTCCAGCAGAAGAGCACACTTAAAGACATTTTGCACATGGCCCAAATCCAATTTGGCCCAACGGAATTCCAAGAGTTCAAACTCTATAGAGAACGGAGATTGGCAAACCTCCCCTTAGACAAGTTGTGCTTAGAACCAATAAGGGAGCCCACTCCCAACATCAGTATAAGTGGAAGCTCAGGGATAGACAAGTCCAAATCTAAGTCTGGAAAAGAATCACCAGAACGGTCTAAACGGTCAGAGAGCGACCATAATAAAAGTGAAGGGTCAGTCAGGGATACTGCCCAATCTAAAGAGAACTCAGAACAACAAGTTTTGTCACCAACACAGGTGAAGGTTCCCGCTCCCCTCATCTAGCCAACAAAGCCAGTAAGAACTGAGCTGGAGAAAGAGTGGGAAACATTTAATGAATTGATCAATACCGAGGAGCAAAACATGAAGACACTTGAGAATATAGCACAGAGAATGACAGAAATGGTCACTGAAACAGTCGTCAATGCTCCAGAAATGGAGCACATTCCCATAACCCCATCATCTGAAAGTCAACACACACGGAAAGTTACCTCCATGCGGATTCCCACCATCACCCGGCCCAAAAGTTTGGTGTTCTAAACACCCTTGCCATCAGAGCCCTTCGAATTTCCGACTCAGAGCATCTGAATGAAGAAAAGAAACATTTGGTTTCAGCTTTTAAGAGTATAGGCTACAAAGAGCATGAGATTAAAAAAGCCTTTGAGAGAGCTGAAAGAAAGTTGTCATCTCATGAGCATAAGGCGCAAGACCAACCTCAAGGTAAGATTTTTCTACCTTATATCCTTGGTGTTACAGACAAAATCGCTAAAATCCTAAGAAAGAAAAACATTATCACTCATTTCTCAGCCCCCGGTACCATCAGACAAGGTTTGAAGTCTGTTAAAGATGATATTGACAATCTTCAGCTTAAAGGAGTCTATAAAATAGACTGTTCTTGTGGAAAAAGCTACATAGGTGAAACTGGTCGCTCCCTCCAGACAAGACTCAAAGAACATGGCGCTGATATCAGGAATGGAAGATCTCGTACCTCAGCATTGGCAGAACACTCCTTGAAGACTAAACACCATATTTGCCTGGAAAACGCATCCATTATTGCAAGAGAGGAACATCATCAAAGACGAAAGATCAGAGAAGCTCTTGAAATTATGAAGCATCCTCAGAATCTGAACAGAGACAATGGTATGGAAATTAGCGGAAGCTGGCTCCCCTTGATCAAAGAAATTAAAAGTCGCCAACCCATCCCCAGGTAATGCATCCCTTTGGTATGTTGTCCCCTCTCCTATTCTTATTCTATTTTTTACCCAGTTTTACATCATTAGAGTTCTATATAATTTAATTAATTAATATATTTATTATTATATTAGTTAACTATAAATATTAACTATTTATAATTACTAATATAATTTAAATATATTAATTTAATTTAATTTATTTAATAATTATTATATTAATTAATATATTAATTATTATATTAATTAATTATTATAATATTTATTTAATTATCATTATATAATAATAATTAATTAATTATTATATAATTATTGATTATGATTAGATTAATATTATATTAATTTATTTATTAGCTATTATATTAATTAATATTTGGAAAAATAATATTAGTTAGCTATAAATATGAACTATTAATATGATTTAATATATTAATTAGTTAATATGATTTAAATATATTATTTAGTTAATTATTATATTAGTCAACTATAAATACTAATCACTTATAATTTAATTTTATTTAATAATTATAATATTAATTAATATATTAATTATTATATTAATTAATTAATTATTATAATATTTATTTTATTATCATTATATAATAATAATTAATTAATTATTATATAATAATTTATTATATAATAATTGATTATTATTATATTAATATTATATTAATTTATTTATTAGCCATTATATTAATTAATATTTGAATTATTATATTAGTTAGTTATAAATATTAATTATTAATATGATTTAATATATTAATTAGTTAATATAATTTAAACATATTATTTAGTTAATCATTTTATTAGTCAACTATAAATTCTAATCATTTATAATTACTAATATGATTTAAATATATTAATTTACTTTACATAATAATTATATTAATTAATATATTAATTATTATATTAATTAATTAATTATTAAGGAATTTAGACTTCTGTGATCCATAACATTGTTCAGAAACTCTTCGGCAAAATCACATAACCAATCTTTTGTCGACGCGTTTCGAACCAACCAGTGTGGTTCATCGTTAGGACAAGATGAAGAACTGATCTGGCTTAGCTTGATTAAATAGAGCGTGCAGAGACTCCAACGGCTATATTGCCAACGACTAATTTTGACCTAAAGGACCAAGTCAAACCACTAATATTCTTGATATAATAAATTCTTATTATTCTTAGAAAATAGCTAAATTTGGTAAATAATATATTAATAATAATAATAATAATAATAATAATAATTAATTATTATTATAATATTTAATTATTAATATACAATTATAATTAATTATTTATTATACAATAATAATTAATTATTTATTATATAATAATTGATTATTATTGTATTAGTATTATATTAATTTTATTAATTATTATATTAATTTATTATAAATAAATATTAATTATGTATAATAATTAATATGAATAACAATAAAATATTATTATTATTAATTATTTATAATAATTAATATGTATAACAATAAAATATTATTATTAATTATTTATAATAATTAATTTATTATAAATATTAATTATTTATAATAATTAATATGAATAAATATAAATAAAATAAAATTATATAAAATAAATTAAAAATTCTAGCTGACTCTGTGTTCTTCCTTAAACTTCTTCCTCATTAGTATTTATTATGCCTTATTGCTCTTCTTTTATCATCATTCTTCAACCCTGATGATGGATCCCACTTGGGATTTGAAACGTTGGTACAAAGATGTTCAAACTGTGGATTCTCCGATCACTAATTCAAAAGACACAAACCACAGATCTCTTAAATCCAAAATCTGAAATCATGTTGAAGATAGAGGAAATCACTCCTCTAGATGTATTTTATAGTTCGCAACACAAAGCAGTGGTAAGGAGACAGAGAAAGAAATGAAAATTAGACATCTTGCTCCCACCTGAGGCAGAGCAGCTAGATGTCCTTTGGCGAGACCCTACCACTGATCCTACAGAGAATTTGACTAAGTTATCCCACATCGCAGGAGCTTATGCTTCTGCTACTATTGATAAAGTGTTCGAAGTACAGCTATTGCTTAAGGATAAAGAGGAAAAAATTCTATTTTTGCAGTCACAGTTACAGCAGGCCAGTGCTAACTGGGAAGCAGAAGAAAAATTAGAAAACTTACAACATAACTTTTGTCTAGTCAGTTTAACGTCTTAAATTGCTCTACATAAATTATCAATCCGGGTATCGTAAACTGATGAAGTGTGGTGCACCATATGTGCTTAGTTAACCTTTTTCTTACTTCGTTGTTTTATAGTTTTTGTTTTATTGGGATTTGTTCTTGTTGATCTCCTAAAGTGTCTAATGCAATATGGAAATCCTATTCCTAAGTCTCTAGAAGGCAAGTATGGATACAGATTTTAAGGCAATTATGTCCTCTATAATGATTTCCAGAACTTAACACTTCAGAAGGTCTTAGAATGTACTAGTGATGACAGTAATGCTTGAACAATAATGGAAAATGTGCTGCTATTTAAACAAGTAAATAATCAACTACTGATCATGAAACTATTATCTATGTTGCTGTCTAAATACAAAAAATTGATTTAAGCTACTGCACTCAAAGAAATCAAAAATTGCAAGGAAAGTAAAACTAAAATCAAATTACACATTCATAATTCGATCCCTCGCCAGTAGTCCAACTATGGCTTTCGGAGGTAATCATCAATGTCATGAGCAATCTGATATCTAATTATAGAAAAGTAAAACTAAAATCAAATTACACATTCATAATTCGATCCCTCGCCAGTAGTCCAGCTATGGCTTTTGGAGGTAACCGACAATGATATGAGCAATTTAATAACTAATTGCAGAAAAGTAAAACTAAAATCAAATTACACATTCATAATTTGATCCCTCGCCAGTAGTCTAGCTATGGATTTCGGAGGTAACCGTCAATGATATGAGCAATTTAATATCTAATTGCAGAAAAGTAAAACTAAAATCAAATCACACATTCATAATTCGATCCCTCGCAAATAGTCTAGCTATGGCTTTCGGAGGTAACCATCAATGATATGAGCAAGTTGATTTCTAAACTAACTAACAAAGCAAGTAAAGAAGACTGAAATCAAAATAGAACTGGAATAAAAAATAAAATAAAAAGGCAAAGTCAGCAGAGAGGTTAATCTCATGTCACTAGTTGATGCAAAAACATATAAAGAAAAACTAATCTACAATCAACCGATTGAACACACTTGCATGAATTAAAAATCTAATCTATCAAACTTGAAAGCAATCAAATGACATAATGAAATCAATGCAAAATTACAAAATGAAATCTACTCTACCTTACATTATAATATGCTCCATGACATCTACTTCACATCTCCTTCCATGTTGAGAACATCAAAGCTTTATTCAAATTCTTAAAAATTACAAAGTACATCAAAGCTCTCCAAAGCTTTCAAAATCCATCTCACAAGCTAACAAGCTTAAGAACTAACAAACTAAGACTTAAGAACTAACAAATGAAGGAGAGAGATCTCCTATTTATACAAAAAGATGAGAAGTCATCTCATTAATGAGAGTCCATGAATCTCTCCCTCTACCTCTAGAGTCCTAATCAAAATAGGAACTGATAAGACACATGTCTTCTTAGAGTTACAATATAATTAGGAGATGTGACACATATCCTCATGATCCCATGATTCTTTTCACTCAAATTCGAATTTGGCCTTAGAGTTCCACATAAGGGTCTTCTAGAAGCCCCATTTCAACCTACACATGTCAACAATCTCAACCCATTTCTTAGGTATAAGCATATGCACATTATTTTCTAATTTTTAGCCACAAATTCACTTAAAAATCTTAGAATTAATAAAGTTTGGAAAAACATAAATGTGGCCCAATGATAATGAAAGTGGGATGAATGTGGTGACATAGTATTGAAATGGAGGTGATATAATGGACATAATAGTGAAAGTGTAATGGAAATGAATGACATTTTCAAGACTCAACAACTTTCAATAGATGTAGCTGGGGTATCAAAGTAGTTTGGCTGAAAAGGAACATCGATTACAGACCATGTTAGAAAAGCATAAAGATGACCCCAAAGTCATAGAATTTGTCTCAGAAGCCCTTTCCTTGAATGACCAACTCTTGCAACAGCAAGAGGCACTCTGCCAAAGAATATCGCAATGGAGCTCCCATTGCGAGATGAGCGACAAAATCATAAGTCAAGTCGTGGATTTGCGACTCGGTTATGATTTAATTGATAAGAAAATTTCTGATTATTTGAATTGGCAAGAAAGCAGGGTTGCTCAAGAGCAATGAATCCCATAAAGAACTGATGTTCAATAAGTGGGATGCGCAGATCAAAAAGGCAGAACAGGCAGCGGAAGAAGCAGCGACAGCAACAAGCAATGTCATTGACTGTGTCAATGAAAATCTGCATAGAGCAAACCTGATATCAGAAACCGCTCCAGGATTTCTCCCAAAAGCACAGCAACTGCAGACAAGCTGGAGACAGAAAGCTGAAGAAAAGGCATAGTCAATCAAGAAGTTAACTAAGTTGAATTGGGACCTTACTAGCAATACTTGGTTAAACTAGACAGTGAATGTATGACTCTAAAATTCCTTACAAATTCCGCCGAAAATATCGAGCCAACACTTGCTGATTCTGTTTTCGCAGGACAACTAAAATCGGAGGTCGGTCAACCGACGGTCCTGAGGCCAATGTTGAATGCTTGTGATCAAAGAGAACATATGCATAGTTAATTTTCAGATACATTTTTAGTTTTATTTTGATTTATTTTTGCCTTAGATGAGGACGGTCATTTAAGCCTCCTCCTATATTTTTGTAATAAACTATTTTTAGTCTTTAGTTAGTAGTATTTAAACCCCTCTCATGCTTTTAGAGAGAGGTCCAGATATTTTTCAAAAACATTTCTTCAGAACATGCACTTCTGCACCCTCTGAGGAGATTTTGATGAATGAATGGAACGAGATTTATTGATATCTGTGTTTAATGTCTGCTACTGAAATGCACTTCTGTACTTTTAGTAGATATTGAATTATGAGAAGATAAATCTATATTGCTGAAGCTCATGAGTAGGACTTGTTATCAATGGTACTTTTATCCAAGGAAAATTTTAAGAACCACCCTAAATTTATATGTATAATAAATGGGCTAATCCCCATGATACATAGGAAAAATGGGAGGCGATTTTATCAATAATATAATATGTATATATAATTTTTTGGCGAATCTCTCACTAGATTATATTATCTTGTACAGTGATGGAGAATATTTCACTGAATTATAAAATCTTGTAAGATCTTGGCAAATCTTTTACTGAATAAAAAAACATTGTGAAGTCTTGGCGAATGTTTAGTTAAAGTATGAAACCATATATGATAATAAGAAAACATATTCATTAAACTGTGATATACTAACATACATGTTTGGAAAAAAGAAACATAATTTTCTCTTCTACAAACAATGTTCCAAGTTTCAGTGGCCATGTTTGTCAAGGTTCTTACAATACACTCTTTCATATCCTTCTATTAGTTTTGATAATATTCCACAACAAAGTTCTTGTAGGTGTTGATATTGACAACGAGTTCTGTCAAGGTAGGAGAGATTAATCTTTTCTCTACAACTTTTGTCAAGCTACCACTTTTTTCAAGTTATCAAATTTCTTTCTTATTCCATAGACTCCAACTGCGAGATAAAAAAAACACATCAAGTTTGTTTACCCCAACACGCCAACAAGTAGCAAACCCCAACTATATTATATAAGAAAGTATTAGGTATCCCAAAGGCTTAAAGGGGATCTAATTGAAAGAAGTGACCATTGCGAGAATCCTTCCAATCAATATATGAATATATAAATGTAGATTTATTATTATTTTAATTGGAAATCTTCAATTAAATAATAAAATTTAATTACGTCTCGCCCAATCTAAGTTGTTTATTAGCATAATTCACTACCCTCATAGGTCTTGCATTTTTTAACAGTGTTGTAACATGTAGATTAATTTCCTTTTTGGTGAACAATCTCCACATTTTAAGAAAATATGGTGCAATGGCTCCAACCTCTACAGATCATTGGGACAAACTAAGAATAGCACAGAAGATGAAAGGTTGTACAAACCAACTTATTTTTCAAACAACTAATCCAACATCAGTACCTAAACTTTTTCATGAAGATACCATATTGAGAATGTTTGAAAAATGGTGAGAAATCTTCTACGAGGGTGATGCGGAAAGAGTGATAAGGTTTCATTGTTTTGAATTTTTTTATTAAATCAGAAAAAGTTAAAAACCAATATTAATGGAGATATTGGTATTTTTTACTAAATTTTGTGAAGTAACTAAATGTAGCTTTAACCATTCACCTTAAGATGTTTTTACAATACAATTTCCTAAGTCTATTTAATATCTTCATGATCATAAAAACCAACCTATATCCATCTTAACTCCACATCTACCACTCTTAGGGGGATGAAATCTATTTATCCCTCTGAGCACTTGGTAGACCCAGAATTAAGATGGATCTAAGATGATAGAATTTCCCCTTTAAATAGTCTATGCTCACATGAATACCATGGTATTACCATGGGTTATCATAAACATGGAGCTTAAAAATTACTATTAGTAATTTATAAAAAATAATAAAATTAATAATTGATTTTTATTTTATTTTTTATTTTAACCAAGTTAAAATGTTTAACATACATTAAATTACAACATTCATTTTTACTCTTGATCCACCAAGCCCCGAGAGGGATCAAATATTTTTTCACTCTATGCTAGTTTGCATATCACGATATTTGATCCCTCTCGGGGCTTAGTAGATCCAGAGTAAATATGGATCTATGTTGGTTTAATTCCCCCATTTAAATAGGCTACATTCCACATGAATACCATGGGTCAATACCATGTGCCATTTTTATTTTTAGTAATACTAATATTAGGGTTAATAATGTTTTTTTGCATGGTATTAATAATAATCTAGCCCATGGTGTTTGGCCCATAGTATTTTGCCCATAGGTTTCGCCTAAATATAACGCATTTGTTGAGTGCTTGTAAATATAAGGTGACTTATGGAGTAAATATAAAAAAATGTTTTATTTGTTTACCATACCTCTCGTTTATTTATATTTTTATTAATTTACCATACCTCTTTTACAAATATGGTATTTTGCCCATAGGATTCACTTAAATAAAACCTCTTTTTTGAGCCTTCATAAATAGAAAGAGGGTTATGGACTAAATATAAAAAGAGGTTTTATTTATTTACTGTATGTCTAGTTTATTTATATTTTTATTTATTTACCATACCTTTTGAGTAAGTATAAAAAGAGGTTTTATTTATTTACCATACCTCCACTTTATTTATATTTTTATTTGTTTACACCCTTGCATGTATATAAGGTGACTTATGGAGTAAATATAAAAAATGTTTTATTTATTTACCATACCTCTAATTTATTTATGTTTTTATTAATTTACCATACCTCTTTTATAAATATGGTATTTGGCCCATAGGATTCACTTAAAGAAAACCTATTCTTGAAAATTAGGGCGAATGGAAAGTTGTAACTCCTAATTTCAAGGGCTAAATTTACCTTTTTTACCCTCTCCCTTAAAATAAGGTGGGCTATTTGAGGCGATTTGTAAAAATGTACTATGATACAAAATATTCACCCACTAAACATTTAAAACCCCTTAATTTCGTGAAAGGGCGAACATTCGCCCCTAAAATTTTCCATGCTTTTATCTCTTAATGATTTCTACTTATGTGTCGAGTAATATGTTATGTTCAGTTGTTTATATATGAAAGCTTGAATGTTTAAGTTATCATTTGGCACTTTTGTATGGTGGTGACTATTCTGTTTATGCTTAGTGTATGAATAACATATTATGTGATATGCTTCTCACAATTGTTTCGGCTAATTTCTTATACGAAACAATTCACTTTTAATGAATTCTTTTCTTGTAGCAATTGAATGATCTTTATTACCAATTGTTGTTAGAAACTATTTTAGATCGCATAAGTGAAGAGTTAATCCCGGGATAGTTTTAGAATTAAATTTTTCTGTTCATTAGAATAAAATTGCCTGTTTTAGATTAGATTTAGATTAAAATCATTCTATTTAGAAATCTTTTAGAAAGGAAAACATAAGCTCTTATCATCATCACAAACAAATTGGGAAACTGGTCCCATTATCCCCAGTCAGACCCACCATCCCAAACAGAAAAGGAGCTACTTTCAAGGTCCAGACTGGGTGGGTATCCCCCTTGTTGTAGACCTGATTTTCGGGGCTTCAACATATTTGGCACTAGAAGGAGGGCATGAACTGTGAATGGCTAGTAAAGCTAAATCTAAATACCATTTTGAGAGTAAATCTCCCTCAACATCTCCCCCGACTTCTCCATTGCATTCCGAGTCTTTAAATATTAAGCGAGAAATTGAGAAAACAATAACCACTGCCACAAACCCGAACATTTCAGATAGATCTACTATCGAACCCCCTAAAGTTGAGTCTTTGATCCATAAACTTCAAAGATTTTCCATATCACCGCAAAAATCTGAATTATCTCAAGGTAGTGTGACTTCGCAATACAATCTTTCTCATCCTCTTACCAGATTATAGAGTGAAAAGTTTGGTATCGAACCAACTGAATTACCTCTGCCTAAAAGGAAAAGAGCAAGGAAGACATCTCAAGGGTCTGATAGTGAGACTCTTTCATCATCAACATCCATTCAATCTTCTCCATTGCAAATTCAACCATCCACTCCTCCACTTCATATTGTTGTCCATCAAAGTACTGGAACTTTAACATTCTCATCCCTACCACAAGGAACTTCATCTGCGCTTTCCTCTGTTAGTATTTCAACGATGGCTTAAAACCCATGGAACAATCCAGGGGCAGTCTCAATGTCTGCACCCTTGAGTCAATTACCGACCCATCCTGAAAAATGGATACCCAAGTTTAACCCTGAAGCAGGCATGCTAGCAGAAGAACACATAAATAACTTTATGTTATCAATAAATTTAAATGGAGTTACAAATGAAGAAGTCTTTATTAGACTTTTTCCTTATACTTTACAAGCAGCAGTTGGATCTTGGTATTTTTCATTACCATCAGGGTCCATTACTAGTTGGGACATTTTCCAAGAGCAATTCTTGACAAAGTTTGGCGATGATAGGTCTACGACAACTTTGATCAATGATCTATCGAATCTTAAGATTGAATCGAGAGAACCTATCAAGGATTTTAACTTGCGTTTCAACAAGCTTCTGAATAAAATTCCAACCGCTTCTAAGCCTAACACAGAAGTTCGAAGTGAATGGTACATATCTGCTCTACCATCGAACATAGCAATCTTTTTTGATAGGGTTGCCAAGACAAAATTGGCCGAAAACATGAAGGAAGCGATAGCGGTGGAAAAACACATCTTAACTTTAGAAAATAAAAACGCTATTGATGAAAGAAAATCTAAGAAGGTTACTTTTAGAGATGACCTAAGAAAAAGAAATTAAAGGACCCATTTGATTTATAAGGATTGTAAAAAGTTTTTAAAACCATGTCTAACGAAATGGTTGAAATTAAAAGACAAGTAGCAGATACTTCTTCTAAGAAACCCTACAAGCCTTATAGAAAATATCCTTCAATTGATTCAAAACCTCCCAATGCTATAACAAATGCAAAATTTGAAGGAGAAGAAGAGGAAGTTTCCAATGATGAACCTATCGATGAAGATGAAGTTGTAGAATTACAGGGAATGTGGGACTTGATTCTTCCAGATGAAGAGGATCAAGAGGCATCACCAGTCAGTACCAGAAGTAGAAATCAACTCGATCCTCCACAGCCTAGTTCTAAACAGAAGAGTGCAAGCTCGATATCCAAGGATAAAGTCGCAGGTAAGAAATCATCACCAAAAGCGACTCAAACAAGCCCAGTCCAATCCGATTCATCAACTCCATCTAAAACACTGATTGTTTCTGATGAAATGGAGTATAATATCGTCGAAGACATGAAGAAGACTAGGGCCAACATTAATTTTCATGAACTGAGCAAATTAAAACATCAACAGAAACTACTTTTGAAAGAGTTACAAGCAATACCCGTTGCACCTCTTCCTGCTGCTATAATCTCACAAGCTTCTCATGAGATGGGAAGACCTCTAGCTTATATGGCAAATAAAGTTAACCCAAATGATATTGCTTTAATTGGAGGTAGGTAAAAATCCCATACTCCTCCATTCCTCCTTACTTACGAAATTTTCAATAAAAATTTGCATAATTGTTTGGTAGATTCAGAAGCTTCATCTAATATTTTGCCTAAAACAATTTGTGCAAAGTTAAACATCCAACCTCAAAAATCTGCAGTACGCATAGTTCAACTGGACTGATCGCAAGTTGAATTAATTGGTGAACTAAATCAAGTGACCATAAGGCTCTCATCGAATCCAAAGGTATGTCAAGTCATTGATATTTTAGTCACAGACATTCCTGAATTTTATGGATTAATTCTTAGCAAGGATTGGTCTGAAAAACTTCATGGATACTTTGCGACCGACTGGTCACACATGTGGCTCCCTTACAATGGTAAACCAAATCAGATAAAGGTTGAGCAAGAAAGACATCAAAAATACATAGTGACGGAACTGGAAGGAGAAAATGGATCTATAGCATATAGCAACAATATAATTGGCAATTACTGCTGACTCTTTCTTAGGAAATTTTAATGCTCATACTTCGCCTTATTTAGAACATTGTATTTTGTCTCAAGTAGAAAACTTTTCTCAAACAGACAGTTCTAAATGCGTTAATTTTGTAGATAGTCCTGTAAATAACTCTTTGTTTTGGAATGCGTTAATTTTGTAGATAGTCCTATAAATAACTCTTTGTTTTGGAAATTATTTTTTGATGGTTCTAAGTTTAATGATGGAGCAGGAGCAGGATGTGTATTAGTTAGTCCAAAAGGGAATAAAACTGTGTTAACCTGTAGACTCGATTTCGATTGCACAAACAAAACTGCAGAATACAAAGCGTTAGTACAAGGGTTGTACAAGGCAATCGGACTAAATATCAAGTATCTACAAGTCTTTGGAGACTCTGAGATTGTTATTAAACAGGTACAAAATACTATACATTTTCTATCAGGTCATTTAAATCATTATCAATCTTTAGGACAAGATCTGACTGAACATTTTATAGCATTCAATATTTCATCCATTCCCAAACTCCAAAATGCTAGTGCTGACCTCCTGGCTAATGTAGCTTCCAAGCTCATTCCCTCATAAGAGTATAGCCCAAACAGATTCTCAATCAAATTGATCTTTAGGCCCTCCATCCCTGATAATATTACCAACTGGAGAATTTTTAACGATGACCCTGAAATTGTAAGTTTCCTTACATCAGAAGGATCTTACACTAATCAGATAATTGATCAGGACCAACATGATAAGCAGTTACAACAAGAGAGCACTAATAATGCCATACCAAAATATGTAGTCAAGTTAGAAGACATATATGATTTGAAAGACAGATTCAAAAGGTCTACCAATTCAAAACTCTAGAGTTCAACTCTGAACCATGAATTAGTAAACCTAGGAATGGATACTAAGCCACAGAATATCAACTTAGGTCTTGGCCTAGCCCAAGAAGAAAAATTATCCTTTTTTTGACTCCTGAAACAATATAAAAGTGTCTTTTCCTAGAATTATGATGACCTTAAGACTTATGACACTTCAATAATTCAGCATACTATCCCAATGATAGCTGATGAAAAACCAGTTTAGCAAAAGCTAAGGAAGATCCATCCTAATCTAGAAAGTCAGATTAAGTCTGAGCTCAATAAATTGTTGAAAGCCAAAATTATTTTTCCCGTTCGACATTCTAGATGGGTTTCCAATTTGGTTCTAGTCAGAAAGAAAAACGGAGACATTCGAATTTGTATTGACTTTCGAAATCTTAACAAAGCCTACCAAAAGGATAATTTTCCCCTGCCTCCTATGGAGCAAATATTGCAAGCAGTTGCGGGATCAAAATTAATGTCCCTTTTAGATGGTTTTTCGGGTTACAACCAAGTTTTGGTCCATCCGGACGATCAGCTAAAAACCACATTCAGAACCAAATGGGGTACTTATGCATATCAAAAGATGCCTTTCCGCCTGATTAACGTTGGCGCCACATTTCAAAGGGCCATGGATATCGCATTTAAGGTATTAGTAAACAAATCAATGGTGATTTACTTGGATGACATAATAGTATATTCTAAAAAACGTAGTAATCACCTCAGAGACTTAAAGCAGATCTTCCAACATTGTCAAAGGTATGGGATTTCACTTAATCCAAAAAAGTCTTTTTTTTGCATTAAGTAAAGGAAAACTTCTTGGATTTATAGTGTCTAAATCTAGAATCCATATTGATCCAGATAGAATTAAAGAAATTTCCGAAATATTCTTACCACATAATAAGAAAGCAATGTAATCCTTCCTTGGCCAAATTAATTTTGTTAAAAGGTTTGTCCCAGACTTCTCAAGAATTATGTCACCATTACAAGCAATGATCAAGAAATATTCACTCTTTAAATGGGGCCAGGAAGAATATGAAGCGTTCAATATGATTAAGCAAGCGATTGTTAATTCCCCATCCCTAGCGACTCCAAATTTTTCCGATCCTTTCATTTTGTATACATTTGCCTCTGAGAAGTCATATGCTGCAATACTCACGCAAGCCAATCAAGACAAAGAGGAAGCCCCAATTGTCTTCTTTAGCTCAAATTTGCTAGGGGCTAAATTAGATTATTATGACGTTGAGAAACAAACTTATGTTGTTTTCAAAGCGATCAAACACTTTAGACCCTTTCTTCTTAAAACCCATACAAAGATAATAGTACCGTTTCCAGTGGTAAAAAATATTTTGGTGCAGAAAAACGTGGGTGAAAAGAGAGCAAATTGGGTCACTACCGTACAAGAATACGACGCTGAGATCAAGCCAGCAAATATTGTAAAAGGTCAAGGCTTTTACAAGACGTTGGATGGGGCATCTCTTATATCAGAAATACCATCTCTTAATCAAGAGGTACAAATGTATTAGGTAATCCTAAACGATATTGAATCGAGATATGCCGATATCATGTTTTATTTAAAAAATGGATATTCTCCTTCAAATTTGAATTATACAAAGAAAAGAGCCCTAAGATTGAAAGACAAGCAATATCAACTTGTAAATGATGTACTTTTTAGGATGAATTATGATTATGTTCTTCTTCGATGTCTTGAGAAATCTGAAGCGGAAAAAGTGTTGCAGGATCTCCATGCTGGACCAGCAGGTGGACATTATGCAGGAGATGCAACAGCACACAAAATTTTGCGGCGCAGGATACTATTGGCCCACATTATTTAAAGATGCATATAGCTATGTACGGAAATGTCAAGTTTGTCAAACTGCTGCTGGAAGACGGAAGAAACCATCATTGCCATTGCAACCATTCAATATCGATCAACCATTTGAGCAATGGGGATTGGATATAATAGGTGAGATCGCTCCTCACTCTTCTAAATAGCATAGGTATATCCTTACAACTACAGATTATTTTACTAAATGGGTAGAAGCAGTTCCTCTCGAGACAACTAATGTTGAACATATCATCAATTTCATAGATCAGTTCATAATTACCAGGTTTGGCTTACCTTCTGCTTTAATGTTTTATAATGCATCATACTTTTCTGGCAATGCTATGACTGAATTTGCACTTCAAAGAGGTTTTAAGCTTAAGTATTCTGCCAATTATTACCCACAAGGGAACGGGTTGGCTGAATCAACAAATAAAAACCTAATCAGGATCATTAAGCGAACTATTGATCAGAATCATAAAAATTGGCACAAATCTTTGATGTATGCTCTGTGGGCAGACCAAATAACTCAAAAGGCTTCCATTGGCACTTCTCCCTTTAATTTAGTTTATGGGAAAGAAGTAGTTCTCCCAACTCATCTAGCAATTCCTTCTTTAGCCTTAGTTCAATTTATTGAAGAAACACCATCTTCATCTTTACAACTAAGACAACTGTAGATCCTTAAGCTAGAAGAACAACGAGAACAAGCTAAAATTACACATGCTCATCACCAAGCATTAGTAAAGGCTTCTTTTGATTCAAACATGGTATCTAAGAAGGATTTTCAAATTGGAGATTTAGTATTGAAATGGGATAAGGCTCACGAAGAGAAAGGCAAACATTCTAAATTCCAACGGATGTGGCTTGGACCATTCCAAATTGTTGAAATTATAGGTCCATTGACTTTCATGTTACAAGATTTAGCAGGGAAAAGAGAATCTTTACCTGTTAATGGGCAGATCCTTAAAAAATACTTTCCATAGAAGATGACCTCTTCTATTTTTGTAAATTATTGTTTATAGTTTTATTTTGATAATAAAACAGGTTGTAAATGGTTACCTTTGGATTTCACGAAAAAGATTAGTGTTTTTTTAAATTTTGTTTTTCACTTGTATAAATAGAACTGATTTTGAAAATTAATCATTATTATTGAAAGATATAGTCAAATGCTACAAGCCTAAAAATTTTACTAGTTTTAGCCTTACGAATTTTGATAAAAACAATCTTTAGTAGAAATTTGTTTTATATCAGTCATGAAAAGCATCAATAACGAAACGAAGGTTCTCTGTAGAAAAGTTGTCTTCAAAAACTCTATAATTGTCGTCCAGAGCTATTCTTAAGGAACCAATGACTTCCTCCCCACCTAGGGAATTACAAGTTTCAAAGAGTAATCCAATGATGCACTATAGACTTAAAGAATAAGAGGTCTCATCAAGAGCCGACTTATCATGATCATAGAGATTATAACTAGCTAACATTGCCAAAACTGCATACCAAAACAGGGCAATGACTCAAGATTGTTGCAATCAAAAGACAAGGGGTCTCATCACGAGCCAGCTTGTTCAGCAAAGTTATAAATCAAGTGAATGGCACTGTCAAAATTTGGCCACCAAACCAAGACATTGTTCTTTAAGAATTAAAAGAAAATGAAAGCAATAAGTGTGAATATGGATTTATCTTTGAAAATTGTATACTTCTCGAAGTAGGATACAGGATCATTGTTGGGTAACAGGTAACCCTGTCGAGGCTATGAATGCCTGCTGGCAGCAGAGGCTCTACCTACGACAAATGAGCATACTTAAAACTGATCTACAGAGATGTCTTTGTTTTTATCTTTATAAACCAAGTAGTGACTGATGTAAATGCAATGACTAGCTTTGGGAAGAAAATAATCAGAATTAGCACGGAAGAAACAAACTATCATTAATGGCTAAGAGCATGATGCACTTTATATTTCTATAATAAAGTTTGATTTTCCAGAAAACTTTTCTGTTTTGGAAGTTTTAGAAAAATCAAAAGATAATCAGAGATAGTTCTTCCTAGTGAATCGCCAATTGTTGTGGCCAGCAACAACCCCCCGTTTTATTTAGTATTAGTAATAACATTAAATAAATGTGGACCCTTCTAAGAAAAAATAAAAACTAGCACTTATAATTCCCTCCGAATAAAACACACTATCATAAGCTTAGGAAAAACATCCGCAAACCCAAAATCTTAAGTATTATGATAAGTCTCAAATAAAATCGTTCTCTTAACAATAAACATCACATCGCAAAAGGGTAAAGGAGGATAGCATATAAAGAAACTTTTGGAATTGCGAAAACACGATGATGCGAGATCGCGCGCCTAACAAACTCATCGCATGTCGCAGATTTCGTATGTCACAACACCACCTAAGATAAAGCGTCCCAATCTCATGATATCCGATAAAGCATCTCGCAAATCGCATCTCGCAGTCCCTTAATGAAGCAAGTGATTGATAACGAAAAGGATTAGCTATATGACAATCTGCAATATTGCGAAGCAAATCGCAAAATTGCTTTATTGCAAATCAACAGGGCTCATTGTTCAATGAAATATTTTTTGTAGTCCAATACCGAGTTATGGGCATTAATGTCAACTTAGTGGTTTATTGATGGTCATTTATGAGAAAAGATTTAGATATGATCGAAAGTTTGTTTCACGTAGGGTGATATATTTGATATGATTTCAAAATTAAAGATATTTCCCATCACCTTATCACTTACCTTTATTCGTTCCTTACTTGTGAACCTGCAGGAGTGGCAAGAAGAACAATATACAGAGCAATGTGCAAAACGTAATGGGAAAGAAGGGAAAAGCTCCAGTGGCTGAGAAAACAGAGATGATGCCCTTATTCTTAGACACCACCTGTACCAGAGAAGTCGGCATATCCACTTGGGAAGGCATGTACAGTCTGCTGGAAGAAGAAAACCCCAGAGTTATGGAAGTTACAGTTATAGCAGATGCACACGGGTCATCTGAAGCATCACTTACTGAACTTGCATGCTCATTCCTGCACCGCATAGCAGCAAGGCCTAAGATACTTCCCTATACAGATATGGTCAAGTGGGTATTAGACAACACTGATATAACAGACAAGAAATTCAAGTCTCGGAACCAGGAGCTTATTGGGTCATTTACCCCACAAGATTTAAGACTTATGTATCATTTACCAGAGCCGCAGGCTAGCTACAACAAGCAGTTCGTGGAGAAATTCGCCAAAGAGAATGAAGATTTGGCAGAATGCACCAAAAGTTGGTCAGCAAAGGAAGAGCCATTAAAAAAGGACAAATATGGTATGTATAGTACTGGGTCCCCTTCCTCTCCATATTGCTCTGCTGCTGCAATGCTATGTAGGCTATTTGGAAGGCCTGATATCAACGAGTTTTCATCCGAGTGGCTACCCCTATTAGATGCGGCCACCAGCCACTATTATGGATTGGGCCCAGAGATTGTATGATAACTTAGCCTCGGCTATTTGGAATTATCGGTCTAAAATAACTCCCTCTTAGAGGATTTATCCTCCTTTCTTTATAGTTGCTTATGTCATGGATGCAATCTGTTATGTTTCTGGATTTCCTCTCATGGGTTGGAAGTGGACTATACAGAATCCGTTGCCCATTCAGGTCTACCATAAGGAATTTTGGGATTTTAAGTTTACCCAATATTTTTATAGAATTTTCCATGGAGTTATGTTACCCCTTCATAGAATGTTGTATAATAAAGATGCCCCAAGATTTTCCCCCAAAGCTGAAATTGATATTCTCCCTGTCAGAAGATGGTTCGGAGAAGAGTTTTTCACTTATATCAGAGTATTTGGAAGCATTTCTTCCCCTCATGTACTTCCCTTGTATGTTCCTGATAAATTAATGGCCCATGAAATAGCCTACCAAACCTGCGGGGTTGGAGGAATGAGCAAAGAATTAAAAGACAAGAAAAAGGCCATCTGGCCACAATTCCCTGTGGCCTGTGGGGCCTTTTTGCTGTTTGATTTAGGTCATGCTTTCAAAGAAGTAGACAACATGTTGAGTCTACGACTGTTTAAATTTCCAGGGAGACAGTTTGATCCCTTTGATGTAATAAAAAATTTTACTACGGCTGTTAAAATAAAGGTATTCACTAAAGAAGATGATCTCTTTGACGACATCTTCCAACAAAAGAGCTTACTTAAAGACATTTTTCACATGGCCCAAATCCAATTTGGCCCAGCAGAATTCCAGGATTTCAAACTCTATAGAGAACGAAGATTGGCAAACCTCCCCTTAGACAATTTGTGCTTTGAACCAATAAGGGAGCCCACTCCTAGCATCAGTATAAGTGGAAGCTCAGGGATAGACAAGTCCAAATCTAAGTCTGGAAAAGAATCACCAGAACGGTCTAAACGGTCAAAGAGCGACCATAAGAAAAGTGAAGGATCAGTTAGGGATACTGCCCAATCTAAAGAGAACTCAGGACAACAAGTTGTGTTGCCAACATAGGTGAAGGTTCCCGCTCTCCTCATCCAGCCAATAAAGCCAGTAAGAACTGAGCTGGAGAAAGAGTGGGAAACATTTAATGAATTGATCAATACCAAGGAGAAAAACATGAAGACACCTGAGAATACAACACAGACAATGACATAAATGGTCATTGAAACAGTCATCAATGCTCCAGAAATGGAGCACATTCCCATAACCCCATCATCTGAAATCATGCTGAAGATAGAGGAAATCCCTCCTCTAGATGTATTTTACAGTCCGCAACACAAATCAGTGGTAAGGAGATAAAGAAAGAAATGAAAATTAGACAGCGTGCTCTCACCTGAGGCAGAGCAGCTAGATGTCCTTTGGCGAGACCCTACCACTGATCCTACAGAGAATTTGACTAAGTTATCCCAGATCGCAGGAGCTTATGCTTCTGCTACTATTGATAAAGTGTCTGAAGTACAGCTATTGCTTAAGGATAAAGAGGAAAAAATTCCATTTTTGCAGCAACAGTTACAGCAGGCCAGTGCTAACCAGGAAGCGGAAGAAAAATTAAAAAAATTACAACAGGACTTTCAACAGATGCAGCTGGGGTATCAAAGTAGTTTGGCTGAAAAGGAACATCAATTACAGACCATGTTAGAAATGCATAAAGATGACCCCAAAGTCACAGAATTTGTCTCAGAAGCCCTTGCCTTGAATGACCAACTCTTGCAACAACAAGAGGCACTCTACCAAAGAATATCGCAATGGAGCTCCCATTGCGAGATGAGCAACAAAATCACAAGTCAAGTCGTGGATTTGTGACTCGATTATGATTTAATTGATAAGAAAATTTATGATTATTTGAATTGGCAGGAATCGGAGGAAGGAAATAAAGAAGGGTTGCTCAAGATCAATGAATCCCATAAAGAAATGGTGTTCAATAAGTGGGATGCGTAGATCAAAAAGGAAGAACAGACAGCAGAAGAAGCAACAGCAGCAGCAAGCAATGTGATTGACTGTATCAATGAAAATCTGCATAGAGCAAACTTGATATCAGAAACCGCTCCAGGATTTCTCCCAAAAGCACAGAAACTGCAGACAAGATGGAGACAGAAACCTGAAGAAAAGGCAGAGTCAATCAAGAAGTTAACTAATTTGAATTGGGACACTTACTGGCAATACTTGGTTAAACCACACAGTCAATGTATGACTCTAAAATGCCTTACAAATTTCGCCGAAAAGATAGCGCCAGCGCTTGCCGATTCTGTTTTCGCAAGACAACTAAAATCGGAGGTCGGCCAACCGACACTCTTGAGGTCGATGTTGAATGCTTGAGTTCGATGTTGAATGCTTGAGGTCGATGTTGAATGCTTGCGATCAAAGAGAATAGATGCATAGTTAATTTTCACATACAGTTTTAGTTTTATTTTGATTTATTTTTGCCTTAGATGAGGACGGTCATTTAAGCCTCCTCCTATATTTTTGTAATAAACTATTTTTAGTCTTTAGTTAGTAGTATTTAAACCCCTCTCATGCATTTAGAGAGAGGTCCAGAAATTTGTCAAAAACATTTCTTGAAAACATGCACTTCTGCACCCTCTGAGGAGGTTTTGATGAATGAATGGAACAAGATTTATTGATATCTATGTTTAATGTCTGCTACTGAAATGCACTTCTGTACTCTTAGTAGATATTGAATTATGAGAAGATAAATCTATATTGCTGAAGCTCATGAGTAGGACTTGTTACCAATGGTACTTTTATCTCTTAATGATTTCTTCTTATGTGTCAAGTAATATGTTATGTTCAGTTGTTTATATATGAAAGCTTGAATGTTTAAGTTATCATTTGGAACTTTTGTATGATGATGACTATTCTGTTTATGCTTAGTGTATGAATAACGTATTATGTGATACGCTTCTCACAATTGTTTCGGCTAATTTCTTATACAAAACAATTCACTTTTAATGAATTCTTTTCTTGTAGCAATTGAATGTTCTTTATTACCAATTGTTGTTAGAAACTATTTTAGATCGCATAAGTGAAGAGTTTATCCCGAGATAGTTTTAGAATTAGATGTTTCTGTTCATTAGAATAAAATTGCATGTTTCAGATTAGATTTAGATTAAAATCATTCTATTTAGAAATCTTTTAGAAAGGAAAACATCAACTCTTATCATCATCACAAACAAATTGGGAAACTGGTCCCATTATCCCCAGTCAGACCGACCATCCCAAATGGAAAAGGAGTTTCTTTCAAGGTCCAGACCGGGTGGGTATCCCCCTTGTTGTAGATCCGATTTTCGGGGCTTCAACACCTACATATAATAAAGAATTGTATGCATTAGTACAGAGTGTGAAAAAGTGGAAACATTACTTAATGGGCGAAGAGATAGTAATACATACTGATCATTAACCACTTCAATATCTACACTCCCAAACTAAGTCGTTGCAATCAAGACACTATAGATGGATGGGTTTTCTACAACAGTTTCATTTAGTCATCAGATATAAAAAGGGCATACATAATAAAGTTGCAGATATGTTATCTAGACCCATTATAAATGCATCTACTATACTTAAGCATAATTCTGTGTTACATGAGAGCTACATTGAACAATATGCTCAAGATATAGACTTTAAAGATGTATATGCAACTTTAAGTCAAGGCAAATGAGTAGAAGAATTGGATTATCATATTAAGGATCGACTCTTACATCATTGTGGGAAGCTATGCATTCCACAAACTGAAAGAGTAAAGATAATTCGAGAAGCACACACTTCTCTAATATCAGGTCACTTTGGGGTAAGTAAAACAGTTGCACAGCTGCAAAGGTTTTGTTATTGGCCAAAAATGAACGAGATAGTTTCTAGATATGTAAGAGGGTGTACTATGTGTGCTAAAAGCAAGCCCAGCAATAGAAAACTAGGTTTGTACACTCCATTACTATTTCCTTCTCATCCTTGGGAAAGTGTTTCCATGGAATTTGTTGGAGGACTGCCCAAATCTAGGAAAGGTCATGATTATCTGTATGTTGTTGTGGATAGGTTCAGCAAAATGTGTATTTTGATACCTTGTAATAAACAGATTACAGCTGAACAAATTGCAAAACTATTCTTTCAACATGTATGGGTTCATTTTGGATTACCCACTTCCATTATATCTGATTGAGACACCCAATTTGTGGGAAAGTTTTGGTCAAGTCTGTGGGAACTGATGGACACCAAACTGAAGAAAAGCACAGCTTTCCATCCACAAACCGATGGCCAGACAGAAGTAGTCAACAGGACAGTGATCCAGTTACTCAGGGGATATTGCAGCAAGCATCCTAAGCTTTGGGATGAACATTTGTGTTATGTGCAGCATGCTTACAACCGAGCCAAACATTCTTCCACACAGAGATCTCCTTTTGAGACCTGTTTTGGTTTTATGCCCAGGTCACCCTTGGATTTTTTCTTTGGTAAGGAAACAAAAGTTGAGGGACTTAGCGATGTGGACAGGGCAACTAGGTTCATCGAACAAATCCAAGAGATCCACCAGGCAATACAGGAACAATTGGAAAAGAGCCAGGCCAAATACAAGGCAAGGCATGACAAGCATCGGATGGAGCATAGTTTCCAAGTTGGTGATCAAGTCTGGCTGTATATCAGCAAGGACAGGATGCAAGGTGAAGGTAAAAAGCTAAAGCCTATCAGGTATGGACCTTTCAAGATACTTGATAAAATTGGTGAAAATGCTTTTTGCCTTGATCTACCAGCTTACATGCACATCTACTTAGTCGTAAATGCAAATAGCTTAAGATTATTTGAACCTTCACTAATTAAGGATCCTAAAGAGCAGAGTCAATTGCCTTCTATTGATGACCTGCTACCTGAATATCTTAATGAATTGCAGGAAGACACAGTTCTGGACAGGAAGGTGAGAACGACGCGCAGGGGAGATGTTGAGTACCTCAGAGTTGGGCTCAAGGGTTCAAAGCCGAGCAGTGCAAAGTGGATAGAGATTGGACAAGTGAGACAATTGTACCTTCACTTAGTCGATGCTTGAAAACCAACTTTTGGTGGTCCAAAATCTTTTCAGTGGGAAGTTCATGATCCGAATTGGATCCATGAAAATTATCAGAGTTCTATGACTATTTCAAATCATGACAGAATTCAAAATCTTGTAAACAACGAGCTATAAGAAATAACCTCTGTATAATGGTAAATTGTAGCCAGCATGGAGCAACGAGGACCTTCTATTAAATCACGTTGACTGTTGGCCCATGGGGACAGTGCATGGCGCAAAAATGGCAGTTGGGAGGCTCAAACCAAAAAATGGAGGTTGTTTCTGATGTGCAATTATCGCTAATAACGCATCGTTGGGAAAAACCCCTCGAGAAGGAAAAGCCCCAAGTGCTTAGTCACAAGGGAAACCAAAAAACCATGGGAAAAGCGTTGAAACTGACAGGCGGGTCCCGCGCTCCAAAACCAGCGAAATATCGGAGGCATTTTGGGCAGTAAGCGGGTTTAGCAGAGGACCAAGCGATGCCATACATTGAATGACACGTGTCCGGAAGATGAGAGAGAAAACCGCTCTCATCACGAGATAACGGTTGAGCAAGTCATCCGCGCGATAAAAGCGATGACCATAGGATCTGGAGGCCGCAGATCTAACGACGGAGATTGCACCTGATGGGAGACCAGATTTGGAGGGAGAAATAAACAACGACGCATAAAGGTTTGAAGTCTGATTTGACCGCTGAGCTGGCAGATGAATCATTTCACAAAGTAACCGAAATAACAACCATTCAAGGAAGAGATGGTGCTCAATTCATAAGGAGACAAGTGGCCACTTCTCTGTGCAATGTTACACAGTGGCGATGACACATAAGCAAGGAATTCCAAGCGAACAGAGGCAGGTGAACCGAAGGGACGAAAGAGGAAGTGAATATTCAAGGGACGGATTGGCTTTAATCCATGAACAGATAGAGAACAGAAAGAAGACAGGAGACAGAAGAGCCAGAATAGAGAGTGAAGCAAGAGGCAGAGAATAGAGAAGTCAAGCCGACCTGCAGAGCTAAGGCAGCATCAAGCAGATAGAACTGAGAAGGCTTGAGAGGTTCAAGCAATCCCTGTGAGGATATATGTCGGGAACTGAGTACCAAATTGGACTCATCCCATTAAGACCAGTTGAGATCGAGACTTGGTAAGGGCGAGTCTGTGTACTCTAGTGGCTTGGGGAATCCAAGCACCACCCTACTAAGCATCATCTATTATAGGAGACTCAAATTGAGCTCCTCTTTGTAAAAACTTTGCTTAAAGACACAACAAAAAAGGCCACCACTGAAAGTT
The DNA here is from genome assembly GCA_031772625.1 of Pinus tabuliformis. Classification (NCBI taxonomy): domain Eukaryota; kingdom Viridiplantae; phylum Streptophyta; class Pinopsida; order Pinales; family Pinaceae; genus Pinus; species Pinus tabuliformis. The sequence goes on along the minus strand of CM062805.1, from coordinate 1,375,064,514 downwards.
GGACCAGGAGATGTAGCCCAGGAGGATTGGGTGAACTCCTTATTAATTTGTTGTGTTTTTGCATTTGCTTGTTGTGTTTCTCTTATTGTTTTCCAATGCCTGTGTATTTCGCAATCTTATCGATCTGTTGCTTAAAATAACATAGGAATAGCAGCACATGAACCTGTAATACCTACATTAACTAACTGAGGTCATACATAAGTGATTTTTAGATCACTTATACAAGTTACAACTTGACAATGATGACATGGAATTCATGATGAGGTGGAAATGCCAATTTGTCTTCATTGTTGCTTCCTTTTGCATTCTTAATGATAAATATGATATATGCTTCATCTTCATGGAAGATTTGCATTGTTTCTTATCTTCACCCTCCAAAGGGTCTTTGATCAATATCAGAATCCTCAGAGTCATCATGCAATGTCTTCTTTCTATCTTGGTCCATGATGTTAGCGCTTGAAATTTCACCTCAGGCTGAGAAAGGTAAACCTCAAGGCAACATCAAACCATTTAGCCTCGTAACTAGCCCTACGGGGCAGGAGAAGGCTCTCTCCGGTCTATCTCGGTAAAATCTTCAATAGATGAGATGACCAATAGGGCAACACTGATATTAGGCTAGTAAACTGATCAAAAGGGTTGATTGGGGTTTTTTGGGTTTTTGGTGGCAAATTGAGGAGAGTGCAATTTTGGGTGCGGGGATTGGACACAGTTTCTGCAGGGAGTTCTTTGGGGCGAGGTAGGAGACAGTATTGATGTCTTTGATTTGAGGTGGATGGTCAGGAATGAAAGGTGAGGAGATAAAGAGAGCAAACAATAACTTTGAATTCTCTTTAGACAGTAGAAAACATTGAAATTAAACAAACTTAAAAGCAGAGCATGGCAAGCATGAATTCTTACTTTAACACTTCATTTGTTTAATGTGCAGAAATAAAAGAAAGGAAATGAGTCACATAACAAGCTTACAAGTACATTGAGAAACACACCATCAACACATGAGTCCACAAGAATCCCAAAGAGGACTGCAAAACCCTGGTCTTCCTTAGCCAAAAATTGCAGAGATATAGTGAATAATACAATGATAGCTTCTCCCTCAAGAGTCCAACCTTCCAACCTCTGAAAATGATTAAGAAAATACATAATATAGGCAAGCCAACCTCTTCCCTTGCCTCTAGGGGTCGAGCTCATCCTTCTAGGAGCTGTTTCAACCAATTCTAAACTAAGCACTGAAAACTAGGCAGTCAAAACAACTTGCCTCTATAAACTAGGAAACCCCTTCATTCATTTAATTTTCACCTTTGTCATGAATGAATCTTCTAGAAGAGGTACATAAGAGTAAAAGTGTCATAAAAGTACAATAATTACATCAAAGATAATCATAATTCACCCCAAAAAGTCAAACTGGGTCAAACTGCTTTTTTCTGAGCTGTACAGTGCATTTTGGAAAAATCTGCCTGACGGGTCGCGCGCCCCTGCCTGACGGGTCGCGCGCCTTTGGAGCCACTTTTGGGGCACTTGCAGGTGTCCAAATTTGGCAAGAGTAGGCTTGTTGGAAAGTTCTGTGAGTCTAATTTCCAACCCAAATGGAATTTTTGAATTTGGAGTTCATTTGTCCCTCCAAAATTTCAATCTCCCAAGACTGCTTTCTGCAACTAAAAAATGTGGCAGAAAGTCATTTTTTGCTTGTTTTTTGACTTTCTGGAGGCCTAAAACTTCATAAAATCTCAATTCCATTGATGAGAATATGTAACTTCTCATGAAAAATCTGGAAATGCTGAGTTTTTGCAAAATGGAGTTGCCATGATGAAGGGTCGCGCGGGGGGTGAGACCCGTTAATGGAGAAAACCTGTGTTTGGCATAAAAAATTCACAAATGACAAAATTTTCTCCAAATTTCTTGAAATTTGGGCTGGGAGTCCCCAATCAAGTGCCGCGCTCAGTCAAAGAGGCTTTGGCCAAAATTTGGAGTGGACCGGACGTTTTCCTTCGTTTTTGTGCTTTGGCCAACCTTCCTTGGAGCACCTTCGTTCTCGCCGGTATTTTTGACATTTCTTTAAAACCATGACACCTGTGCAAAAAGTGAAGGAGGTTTTTCTTCCTTGGCATATTTTGGACAAAAACCTCTCTCAGGTTTCCAAAATTCATCTTTTATTGCTCTGGAACATCATTTGAGTGCGACTTGTCCCGATGTGTGAAACAAGGAATTTTGTCGAAATGGAGCGAAATGAAGGGAATAGGGGGCTTCTAAATTCTTGGGGAAATTTTTGGAAGTAGGGAGGGATGTTAGGAAGCAGGGGAAAGTGGAATCTCAGAGATTGAGTGAGGGGAAGGGGTCCAAAAGGGCAAAACACAGGCCCAACCTAGAAAATTGCCAGGTTGTAGCTAGAAACTAGGGTTTGTGCAAAAATGAGGAATTTGGCGGATCTAAGGGATGGGAAGTGTTTGATAAGGTACTTTAAGGATAGGGGAAGGTGTATGAACATCAGGAAACAAGTTTTGCTGGTGATTTGACCATCCAAGAGAAATTGCCTTCAAAACCCTAGGAGAGGGAAATGACTTTGCCTAGGCACAACTGAAGCATGAATAAGGTGTAACATGACCCAATGGAACCTAATATGATGATAGCAACCCTCTGAATGATGATAGGCTCAGCTGAATGATGACATGGACTGACATTTGGACAACTTTGAAAAGTGTGAAAGCAAACCCTAGACCTAATGCCTAGTGACCAAATTTTGCTTGAAGACTCACTGAAATGACAAAATTTGACCTTGACACTTCAAAATCACTTTGTAAGAGCATATTTGATCACTGGAGGAAGGCTGGAAAGACTGACACTAACATTGGCTCCAATGGGGATGGTAGCTCCTTGGAGGTGCCAAGAACCTTAGACCTCTGGGAGAGCAGACTAGTGCCTTACAATCATTGGGCAATGGAGTCCATTATTTCGGCAAACGACACAAGACTTTGACTTACTTATTGAATGAAAACTTGACTAAAAAGTGACTGAAACTTAACTGAAACTTGACTCAAACCGACTCGATGACAAATTGAAATGATGGAAAAACTTGACTCTAACAAACTAACTCAAGACCTGAACTTAAAATTTAAAACTTGATGGCAGTACATAACCGCCTATGTTTCTTACAAGACAACCTACCATCAAACTATATCATAATGCCAATGCAACCAATCAAGAAGATGGCTTCTTGATTGATTCTCCTGATCAGATCTCATGATCAACAATAGATACTGGTAACTGGGCATCCAAAAACATAGTTGACCATGATCTCCTTCATCACTGAACATCGCAATAAACATTGTCACTGCTGGCTGCAACAAACTTGCTAGAGGATCGTGAAAAACATGAAGATTTGCCATTGCCACCTTCTGCTGAAAGAACAAGTAATCCTTCATTTCAAATTTTGATCTGCCTTCATCATGTGCTTCAGTAAAAGTACGCTCATGGGCTTCAAAAAACTCTGAACAAATGGATGAGCAGATCTCTTCTTGGAAAGACATTTCAGCACATGAAACATATGAAGAATCTGAAAGGAAATCCTGAATGTTCTAATCTTCTGTAGTTTGAATGTGTTGTAGGTCATTTGTATATGACATGAGGGCCAGGTTATCATGTTCCTTATTACATTCATCAATCATAAGAGAAGAAACTTCAGATGGTCCTTAAAGCACAAGATGATCATTTATATCGTCTACCACAAATTCATGCAGAAAAACTTTTTCACTTGCTTGAGCAAAGATCTCACCTTGTTGTTCATGAGCTGACTGAATGACCTCCTCATGAAGATCTAGTTCCGGTGAGGTGGGAGCACTTAGATTTGGAACTTTGTTTTCTTCATGCCAGCTGATCTCAACAGTCGAGTTCTTCTTTATAAGATTCAACACAAGGTATTCTTGGTCACCATGATCTGAATTTTGATCTGAAATAGCTGAGTTGACTGCATTACATTCTAAAATTGAATCTTGGCTACCCTGCACACTGTCTTCTTCTGTGGGCAGATCTGAAACAAGCTCTTCTCTTTCATCAATTACAGCCATATGGCCATCTTCAACCTGCTGATCTTGACAAGTATCCTCTAAGATTTCTATGTGCTGCTGAAACGGCTTTTCATACAGGGCTTCCATGATCTCTTCATCCATGAAATTATCATCTTCATAAAACTTCTCAAGGCTTTCAATAAAACTATAGGCATGCTTGCAACAGTCTTGAACTAAATTCATTGATGGATACGAGTCCTTATATCTTTCAATGAACATAGCATGAAAATCCTTTAAACAGTAAATACAAGCAGGTGGCAAACTTTCATACCATGATTGGGCTTTACCTTCCAGAGTGGCCAGGAATATCTTCATCAAGCAATCTTCAGGAAAATCCACCTTCAACTTGCGAATATGCATATGAAATCTAACTAGATGAAGAGCAGCATCCTTCTTACCATCATCATTAAATGTAGGCAAATTCCTTGACCAATCTACCTTCGGAATTTTATTTGGAAAACCGGGGATGTGATCTCGACTCAAGGGAGCATATCTTCTTGCAATCTGATCCATCTTGAAAATCTCAAAGCTACTGATCTCTCTGCAGTGAAGTCACCATGAAGCATTGATCTCTGGAGTTTTCAGTGGAGTCGCCAGTGAATGATTTCAGCCTTGCAAGTGTCTGATCGTTGTCCACCATCAACCATCAAATCTAAACTTGATACATGTACTGGGGTAAAATGCAAATGAAGTGTTGTATTCACAAGCTCACGGAGATTGACTGAAGCAACGTTTATCTACTTCCGCTTATGCAAAGCAAAAGCATTTCGAAGGCTACCTGGCATAACTTCAGGCTCCGTCTAAGACTTATGAAATAACACGTCAATGAGCAAGCGATTAGTTTGTTATCCCCAGTATGGTCGCCAGTATGTTAGCGCTTGAAATTTCACCTCAGGCTGAGAAAGGTAAACCTCAAGGCAACATCAAACCATTTAGCCTCGTAGCTAGCCCTACGGGGCAGGAGAAGGCTCTCTCCGGTCTATCTCGGTAAAATCTTCAATAGATGAGATGACCAATAGGGTAACACTGATATTAGGCTAGTAAACTGATCAAAAGGGTTGATTGGGGTTTTTTGGGTTTTTGATGGCAAATTGAGGAGAGTGCAATTTTGGGTGCGGGGATTGGACACAGTTTCTGCAGGGAGTTCTTTGGGGCGAGGTAGGAGACAGTATTGATGCCTTTGATTTGAGGTGGATGGTCAGGAATGAAAGGTGAGGAGCTAAAGAGAGCAAACAATAACTTTGAATTCTCTTTAGACAGTAAAAAACATTGAAATTAAACAAACTTAAAAGCAAAGCATGGCAAGCATGAATTCTTACTTTAACACTTCATTTGTTTAATGTGCAGAAATAAAAGAAAGGAAATGAGTCACATAACAAGCTTACAAGTACATTGAGAAACACACCATCAACACATGAGTCCACGAGAATCCCAAAGAGGACTGCAAAACCCTGGTCTTCCTTAGCCAAAAATTGCAGAGATACAGTGAATAATACAATGATAGCTTCTCCCTCAAGAGTCCAACCTTCCAACCTCTGAAAATGATTAAGAAAATACATAATATAGGCAATCCAACCTCTTCCCTTGCCTCTAGGGGTTGATCTCATCCTTCTAGGAGCTTTTTCAACCAATTCTAACCTAAGCACTGAAAACTAGGCAGTCAAAACAACTTGCCTCTATAAACTAGGAAACCCATTCATTCATTTAATTTTCACCTTTGTCATGAATGAATCTTCTAGAAGAGGTACATAAGAGTAAAAGTGTCATAAAAGTACAATAATTACATCAAATAGAATCATAATTCACCCCAAAAAGTCAAACTGGGTCAAACTGCATTTTTCTGAGCTGTACAGTGCATTTTGGAAAAATCTGCCTGACGGGTCACGCGCCCCTGCCTGACGGGTCGCGCGCCTTTGGAGCCACTTTTGGGGCACTTTCAGGTGTCCAAATTTGGCAAGAGTAGGCTTGTTGGAAAGTTCTGTGAGTCTACTTTCCAACCCAACTGGAATTTTTGAATTTGGAGTTCATTTGCCCCTCCAAAATCGCAATCTCCCAAGACTGCTTTCTGCAACTCAAAAATGTGGCAGAAAGTCATTTTTTGCTTGTTTTTTGACTTTCTGGAGGCCTAAAACTTCATAAAATCTCAAGTCCATTGATGAGCATATGTAACTTCTCATGAAAAATCTGGAAATGCTGAGTTTTTTCAAAATGGAGTTGCCATGATGAAGGGTCGCGCGGGGGGTGAGACCCGTTAATGGAGAAAACCTGTGTTTGGCATAAAAATTTCACAAATGACAAAATTTTCTCCAAATTTCTTGAAATTTGGGCTGGGAGTCCCCAATCAAGTACCATGCTCATTCAAATAGGCTTTGGCCAAAATTTTGAGTGGATCGGGCGTTTTCCTTCGTTTTTGTGCTTTGGCCAACCGTCCTTGGAGCACCTTCGTTCTCGCCGGTATTTTTGACATTTCTTTAAAACCATGACATCTGTGAAAAACGTGAAGGAGGTTTTTCTTCCTTGGCATGTTGTGGACAAAAACCTCTCTCAGTTTTCCAAAATTCATCTTTTATTGCTCTGGAACATCATTTGAGTGCGACTTGTCCCGATGTGTGAAACAAGGAATTTTGTCGAAATGGAGCGAAATGAAGGGAATAGGGGGCTTCTAAATTCTTGGGGAAATTTTTGGAAGTAGGGAGGGATGTTAGGAAGCAGGGGAAAGTGGAATCTTAGAGATTGAGTGAGGGGAAGGGGTCCAAAAGGGCAAAACACAGGCCCAACCTAGAAAATTGCCAGGTTGTAGCTAGAAACTAGGGTTTGTGCAAAAATGAGGAATTTGGCGGATCTAAGGGATGGGAAGTGTTTGATAAGGTACTTTAAGGATAGGGGAAGGTGTATGAACATCAGGAAACAAGTTTTGCCGGTGATTTGACCATCCAAGAGAAATTGCCTTCAAAACCCTAGGAGAGGGAAATGACCTTGCCTAGGCACAACTGAAGCATGAATAAGGTGTAACATGACCCAATGGAACCTAATATGATGATAGCAACCCTCTGAATGATGATAGGCTCAGCTGAATGATGACATGGACTGACATTTGGACAACTTTGAAAAGTGTGAAAGCAAACCCTAGACCTAATGCCTAGTGACCAAATTTTGCTTGAAGACTCACTGAAATGACAAAATTTGACCTTGACACTTCAAAATCACTTTGTAAGAGCATATTTGATCACTGGAGGAAGGCTGGAAAGACTGACACTAACATTGGCTCCAATGGGGATGGTAGCTCCTTGGAGGTGCCAAGAACCTTAGACCTCTGGGAGAGCAGACCAGTGCCTTACAATCATTGGGCAATGGAGTCCATTATTTCGGCAAACGACACAAGACTTTGACTCACTTATTGAATGAAAACTTGACTAAAAAGTGACTGAAACTTAACTGAAACTTGACTCAAACCGACTCGATGACAAATTGAAATGATGGAAAAACTTGACTCTAACAAACTAACTCAAGACCTGAACTTAAAATTTAAAACTTGATGGCAGTACATAACCGCCTATGTTTCTTACAAGACAACCTACCATCAAACTATATCATAATGCCAATGCAACCAATCAAGAAGATGGCTTCTTGATTGATTCTCCTGATCAGATCTCATGATCAACAATAGATACTGGTAACTGGGCATCCAAAAACATAGTTGACCATGATCTCCTTCATCACTGAACATCGCAATAAACACTGTCACTGCTGGCTGCAACAAACTTACAACAATTCCTTTAAGTCATTATTTAAAAAGAATACCAACCAATCGGCCAAGTCTGCTCAAAGTTCCAATGTAGTGTTCAATGTTAAGGATGTCGATATGGAGAATTACTGTACATTTCATCAATAAGCGCATTCTTAAAATACATGACCACAATGGAAAATTATATTATTGTTATGATTAATAATGTCTTGGAAGTACAGGCTATAGACAAGTGGTCTGAGCATACCAAAGAGGCTAATGAAGCAACCCCATCATAAGATAATACAAGTGTTAGTGATGCAATTTTTTCTTTTGATCTTATTATGCATAATGATCAATAAGGTGCCAGTGAGCCCCCGATGGGTGAAGCCCCTACGAAACAACAGTCCAAGCCATACGATCTGAGGAGAAAAGGACATGTGCCTAAGCAGGATGTGGAAAAGCAAAGGAAGCAATTCCTGTGGGAAATTATACCTCCTAGTAATCCAAGTTAGAGCTCACAAACAAATTTTGGAAGTGCCCAACTTCCTAAAAACACTTATGGGAATATTAATAACAAGTCTAGCACCCTTGAGGCATCAGATAAAGCTTCACCTCCCACCACTTCAGCATACCCTGCCAAGGATGAATATATAGTGTGTGATATTGAGTACAACATTATTGAGAACATGAAGAAATATTGTGCTAATATTTTGATGTATGAGCTAGAAAAATTGGTAGGACAGTAGGAATTGATCATCCAAGATTTTGCATCCAAACCTTTGTCAAGTAAGAAAAATACTACTCCCAAAGCCTCATCTAGTAAGTCTAATACTATCCTTGAATATGTTGTCAACGTCACTAATGTAGACTCAATATCTTCATCCCCCTTTTCTCTTAACATTTGAAAATTTCAACTATAATGTCCATAATTTCCTTATTGATTTTGGGGCATCCACGAACGTTATGCCTCTATCTGTTGCTAGGAAAATAAACACAAAATGGGAAAACACCCACACCAAAATCATACATCTAGATAGATCACAAGTGTGAGCAATTGGTGAACTAAACGATGTTATAATATGTATATCCTCTTATCATAAGGTTCACCAATGCATTGGTATTGTTATTGTGGACATTCCAGAGGCATATGGGTTACTACTAAGTAGGGATTAGTCCACTAGGTTGCAAGGTTATTTTGTCACAGACTGGTCCCACTTATGGCTTCCTTACAGGGGGAATAATAATCAAATTCGAGTTGATAATGATCCATTAATGAAGTATATTTTCATGGCACTTGAAGTGCATAATGAGCCAATTCATGTAGCGCAAGAGATTTTCAGAAATGGCTTTTAGAAACTGATCTTGGATGTTATCTTCCGTAACCATCTTTTGTACCACCAAACACCTAGTTGGAACTCCTTCCTTGCACTCCAATTGGTGATAGTGACCTTTGTATTTGATCCAAAAAAACAACAGAATTGACTATTTGCTCAATTTCTTCAAATATTAACTAAGGTTGCTTTTTAAGTGAATTAATGAGGAAAATTGATTTTCATGTGCCTTAAACATAAACTTGAAATCTGAAATTAACCATGAACAATAGAAATAAGAAGAAAACACAACAAATTTGATGACGAAGTTCGTCCCTCTTAGACTACATCTCCGGATCTGCTTCCAATGGGCATTCGTTGTATTGAAAATGCTCATAAAGTCTATTTACATAAAAATTCACAGGCATTAATGGCTACTTTCAGAAAATAGGCCTCGGCCTCAACTCTCCAATGTAACTTACATATTTCAAAAAGGCCCAATATTGGCCAAGTTATTCCTTAAAAGGCATTTATTGGCACTGTACAAAACAATATTCTTAGCTTCACATTACATCTCCTTTTCCTTCGGTGCAATAGAAATACATTTTATATAGCCCATGGGAGGTCTTGGGGTCAAACCCGCGGACTCCCGTGATTAGGTTTGGCAATACATAGTAATCATTGCAACTTAATACAATTTATGGCATTACACAGTTTGGCAGTCGACCATATATAACATGGTTTTGAAACTATATCATATAGTTACAACCTTCATTAATCTAGTGGATATGTGAATCATTGTGGCATTTCAACATTGGACTAATGCAATGCATAGATCCCGTGGAATATATCATATATAACCAAAGTTTAAACATAGGCAATAGTGATAACAAAGTCTTAAACATAGCAGATGGTTAAAACTACATAGTATGATTGCACCATGTTTAATATTTAGTTTTAACAATGCTTATATCATTGGACCGACATATAGTTTAAATTTAGGCTTTGGAACATATCAATCTCGTTCCATATGGTAGAGCCATATGTTAACTTTGGTATATGTTTGTTCTTGCACCAAGTTTAGGAGCGTCGATAGTTGTTTGGTAGTGCGTTAAAATGATCCACGGGTTTGGCGAATGACCAGATATGGCGGCGCCGCCAACCCTTCCCCCACATGCAACATAACAATATTATTTTTGCCGATGTTAATAGAAAAATAGTGTGGCTTTTTGGTAAGATTTTGTAGTGATTGTTCGGAGGTCACGGGTTCGACCCCTGACCTTGCTAGTTTGACCTATGCTTGGTTGACTTGACTGCCACATAGTTTTACTTTGACTTTCCACGTGTCCTATTGCTTGACTGCCACGTGTCATGTTCTAAGACCGCCACTTAGTCTACTATGGCCCTTTTTTTTACTTGTTTGGGAAAAACTTCATAACGCATTTTCTCCCTCATACGGAGGCCATTTTGAAAAAAAAATATACCATCGGATTTAGCGTGATGATCTCTTCGACTTGGTGCTAGTTTCATGAGAATTTAAGACTTTTTAATTCTTAGCATTTTGAGGATCCTCCTGGATCATTCCTCTCCACTGGAAGCTTTTGGACCACCAAAAGTTTGGTTTTAAGCAGACATGAGGTGAGGGTACAGCTCCCTCACCCTTCTAATATCCATCCACCTTGCTTTACTTGGATTCATGCCTTTGAGTACCACTCGAAGATACTCTACATCTCCTCGCCTAGAAGTGCGAACCTTCCTATCCAAGATGGTATATTTCTGTAACTCAATCATACATTCAGGTGTAAAATCATCTACGGTTGGAATTTGAGCATTTTCCTCTAAGTCCATGATCATTGTAAGTTCATACAACTTCAAATTTTCAACATTTACAACTGAATATATGTGCATGTATGGAGGCAAATTGAATCGAAATGCATTATGCCCAATATTTTCAACAATTCCAAAAGGATCATACCTTATAGGTTTCAACTTTTTACCTTCACCTTTCATCCTTTCTTTGATGATGTATATCCATACTTGATCACCAACCTAGAAGTGATGATCCATCTTAAGCTTGTCATGTCGCATTTTGTACTTGGCCTAACTATTCTCCAGTTGATCCAGCACTGCCTCATGAATCTTTTGGATTCTTTGAATAAACTTGATTGCTTTGTCGGCATCTCCATGTCCATCCTCCTTAGCTTCTTCACCAAACACGAAGTCCATTGGTGATTTTGGCAGGTACCCATAACATGTTTCAAAAGGAGATATACCAGTAGAAGAGCCTACACCAAAATGCCCTAAAACACGAGAAGAATGTGCTTCCCTGATCGCATGCACTCTTTCTCCCTGTGGTATGCACAACTTGCCCAGATGGTACAATAACCTGTCATGAACATGATAATTCACTTCTTCCACATGAGCACCATGAGTTAATGATTCATAAACATCCTTAAAATCAGTATTTGTAGCATATTGTTATATATAACTTTCATGTGCTAAAGAAATGTTATGCAGAATAAATGAAGCATTCAAAGAAGGTCGTGATAACATATCAGCTACTTTATTGGTGGTACATTTCTTAAATTTGATTACTAAATGAAATTGCTACAAAAACCTCATCCATCTAGAATGTCGAGACTATTGCAACTTAGTTTTTGATTAAAGGTACTAAAGAAAAATGTTTCTGAATGAAGACAAATAGGCTTTCCTTTTTGCAATAACACTTCACCCATTGCATACCCACTACCATCAGTTTCTATTTCAAATGGTTGTTGAAGGTCTGGTAAAGCCAAGATTGGAGCTATAACATTTTTTTGCTTCAAAGCATCAAATGTTTTTTGTTGTTTTCCTCCCCACTGAAACGAGACTTTAGAACTTGTTAAAGCATGAAGTGGTGATGCAATAAAAGATAAATGAGAAATAAACTTCCTCCAATATTGAACTACACCCAAGAAACTTCTAACTTCCATCACATTTTGAGGTCTTGGCCACTTAACAATTACATCAATTTTAGTTGGATCTATTTTTAACTGACCTCCTCCAACTATGTAACCAAGATATACTAAGGAAGTTTTTCCAAATTCACATTTAGAGAGTTTGAGATACAGTTTCTCTTTTTGCAACACATCAAAAACTTGTTTAACATGCTTTACGTGTTCTTCCCAACTTGAACTGAAAATAAGAATATCATCTAGATAGACTATGACAAACTTATCAATAAAATGACGAAAACAATCATTCATCACTCTCATAAAAGTTTTTGGATCATTGCATAACCCAAACGGCATAACCAAGCATTCAAAAAGCCCTTGTCTAGTCTTAAATGCAGCTTTCCATATATCATTATCTGCAATATCAATCTGATGATAACCACTTCTCAAATCCAGTTTTGTAAAGTAAACATCATGCTTTAATTGATCAAGCAAATCATCGATTCTAGGAAGAGGATACATGTTCTTAATGGTGATTTTATTTAAGGCTCAAAAATCGACACACATTCTCCAAGTTTCGTCTTTCTTTGGGACTAATATGATCAGTGATCCACAAGGAGAAGAACTAGGTCGAATAAAGCCTTTATCAACCAATTCCTAAACTTTTTTCTTAATCTTTTCATTCTCTATGACTGAAATACGATACATGCCAATGTTTGGGAGAGGGGCATCAGATTGTAATTGAATCTCATGTTGTATTTCTCATTTTGGAGGTAAACTTTTTGGTTCTTTAAACAATTCTTTATAAGAATCTACTATTTCAACCAATTTGTCCTTAAATTAAGAATCATGGCCTTGAAAAGCATCATACTTATCTTTAGGTTGTTCTTTAACAATCATGAGAATATATTTTTTACTTGAATTTATTAGCCTTTTCATTTGACTAACATTGATTAAATCCAATTTTGTCTTAATTTTGTGTGCCCTGACAATGTATTCAATTCCATCTTTAAAGAGATGATACTTATTCTCCTTTCTATGAAATATGGCATCTTGATCATAGACATACAAACTACCCAACACAACTCCACATATATCCAAAAGAATCACATCTAGCTCAACTTCATCAACAAAATTAGTTGTAATTGCAAACCTTAATCGACACTGTTTTGTGACTTGCATCTGAGTATTTTCTTTCAACCATCCTAAAAGATATGGTTTTGGATGATTATTAGTTTCCAATCCCAATTTCCCTACTAGTTCTTCATAAATTAGATTTTCTTGTGATCCACTATTGAATAATGTGTCTATCTTAGTGTGCTTGGATATGATTCTTATGTGAAACAATTCAACTATTTTCTTTTCTTCAATCACATCATTATATTTTGAAGAAGATGCAAAACAAGTAGAACTAGAGCTAGTTTCATAAGGATTACATGTCAGACCCATAGCGGTAATCTTCTTTTCATCATCGGAGTCGGATCCAAAATCTTGTTGAACTGCAACATTAGCTTTCATTTCACCCTTCTTCTTAAGGAACTTATTTGGTTTAAGTTCAGGATGAAGCTTCCAACATTTGGAGTCGTCATGTCCAAACCTCTAACAATGAGTACAACTACGCCTTTCTCTTTCCTTCTTAGTTGTTGTTGATTTCTTCCCTTTCAAATTACTCTTTCCTTCTTAGTTGTTGTTGATTTCTTCCCTTTCAAATTACTCTTTCCCTTGCCTTATTTGGAATCTTTGTTCTATGAATGCTTGAATGGTTTCTTTGAAAATTTTGAATGAAAAGGTCTTCCACCTGATTCAATATGAATGGCTTGTACACACACTTCATCAAAGTCAGTTGGATGAAACATAAGCAATGTATGTCACAAATATGAATGCAAACTTCCAATATATTTTAACAAAGTTTCCCGTGTGTTTAATGGAACATTAAGTGCTAATGCCTTTTTCCTAAATTCCTATGTAAACTCTTGCACACTCTATCCTTTACCTTGCCTTAAATGTTGCCAATCCATTACAACCTGTTGCATATATCCTAAAGGATAAAATTGTTTTCTAAGAGCTTTAACAAACTTAGACCATGAAGAGATAATTTTACCTTTTTGCTTCAAATCTGATTGAGTTTTACTTTCCCACCAAATCAAAGTTGTTCCCCCCTTTCTAAGTGTAGCTAACTGAATTTTTGTAGAATCACCAACAACATTTTGAATTCTACAATACACCCCAAGTTGCTTTATCTAGTTATCTAACTTTTTAGGATTCATTTCACCATCATATATTGGCAACTCATACTTAACAGCAAGCTTCAAAAAAAGAGATTTCTTTTGCTTCTTTTGTGAGTCTGAATCTGAACATGAATGATAAAAGAATAAAGAAGAAGAAGACTAAGCTGGAGGAGAAGGAGGTTCATTACCATCAGCTTTTCCCTTGCCCTTTTTCTCTTTCGTGCCTTTAAAAGATGAGGTTGCATCCCTAGACTTCTTGTCTTCATAAATTTCTGCAATCATCCTCTTCATATTAAGGAATATTTGTTGATATTTCTCCTCTCCAACAACCTTTGTTTCAGTAGCTTCTCCTTCATTTGGCTCTCCCATCTTCAACTTTTGAGAGAATTTCCTCTTTCCAATCTTTGGATTTATCTTCTCAAGTTCCCCTACTCCACGTCGCAACCTAGATCTAGTCAACCTTCACATTGCCAAATATCCTGCTTATATATTATCAACCTCACTCTGATACCAAAATATGATCCAAAAAACAACAGAATTGACTATTTGCTTAATTTCTTCAAATATTAACTAAGGTTGTGTTAGAGTCGGTCTAGTAGCCCTCCACCAGAGATCAAAGCTCTTTGCATTTCATGATTAGGTGTCCCATCAGTGTGATCATGTTGCATTCCGTTAGGCATGCCATAATCCCGCTGGAGGGAGTTTGTGTCTTTTATTCCCCTCCTATTTGGCACTGCTGGTTCAGGTTTGTTTAAGTAAATAAAATCTTCAAAGGGTCATTCATCTTGCTTTAAGTTTCGAGGTCTTAGGTCTAGGGTTGAGTACATTTTTGTTTTGAGAAGTCATAAAGGACCAGCAGGCTAGAGGGATGTTCTTCATAAAGCATCATTTCAACAATTCTCACTATTGTACAGCTAAATTTCCACCTTGTTTTCAAAACTCTGTTTTTGAAAAACAAAGGTCATTTTCTCATTTTTTGTAAAAATTCTCAAAATTTCAAACTCTCCAAATGTCGAAGTGCAGCCTTGGTCTCCTTTGCCAAAACACCTTAGAAGTTATCCCTGCAAAAATTTTCAGAAGAAATCATCATTTCAACCAATTTTTCAAAGAAAAGAAACAAAAAGTCAGAGCCAATTAATTCAAAAAGTGTCAACATTCAAAACATTATAAAGTGGGTTTTGGGCAAGTAAAAATCTAAAGGAAGCCTATAAAAGCACATCACTCTTCATTAGCAACTCATTTTCCTCTCACAAGCTAAGTGAATCCTTGCAAAGGCGATTTTAGGAGTTCTTGAGCAAAGTGGGCAGTTTCAGAGGTGCGCTACGCGTCAGGGAGATTTTCTCAGTGTTATTTTGCACGTGCGCTACGCGTCAGAGGGGCGCTACGCGTTGGGCAAGGCGCGCTACGCGTTGGGTTTTCAGCTCAACAAATTGTCAGCGAGCTATCAAATCGACTTTTCTCTCAAGCAAATTGCAGGTAGGCCTCTCCTCCATGGCTAGATTTGGTTTTGCAAGATGAAAGAGAAAATTAATATGTTCAAATGCTATGAAAATGATAAATCAAAACCCTACATTGTTGTGGAAGATTTAAAGTCTCAATGGTGCTAGGGTTTCAAATTTTTCTTGCTGTCCAAGGTTGCCCATTTGTAATCCCTTTTTCCCTCATTTTCATCACCTTTCTCCTTCAAATTTTCCCATGAAATATCATAATTCTCCTCTCTAAAATTCCTAAAACATACTTAATTCCCAAACCCTACTTCACTTTAAAATCCCACAATTTTGTGATTTCCCATGCTTGCCTTCCCTAAATTTCTTCTTTATGTTTATTGTCCCTAATTCCCTCATGTTCCCCTATCCCTAACAATTCCCTTGTATTTATGTCCCCTTGGTAACAGCATTTGAAAAAGTCAAACAGCAGTTAATTGGGTGCAAAGTCAGCAATACATTTCAGCCATCTTGCCTTCAAAACCATGTCAGAAACCGAATCAGATTATCAGCAGAGTTATGACAGTGATTCAACACCAGAGGTAGAAGTGCCAAGGAGGCATCATAAGGGTGGTAAGGGTGGTCGACATGTTAGGGAGGAGCCCACTTCTTTGGCTCAATTGCAAGCTTGTCCACTTGCAATGACATGTTTTCAGTATCAATCATGCTTTGGATATTGTGAGAGGATCTCACAAATTCAACACCATAGAGAACTAGTCCGCTTGTTTGTCCTACATTTGCACAATGGCCATGTGAACCTTGCAGGAGTGGATTTCACCCTATCACCTGAAATTGTTGCTCAAGCCACCGGGATACCAAATGTTGGGGAAGAGTGGACCAAGTGCAAGCTGCTAGACAAATTTCATTATCAACCATACATCAAGCCCGGATGCATGAGGCACCTAACTGTTGTTTTTCCTTTCAGATTCTTAAGGGATGAGTATACACCCTTGATGAAGCTCATTATGCGCTATTTCACTTGTGAGGGCAGATTTTCACATTTATATTCGTACCATATCCGTTTGTTGATGCATTTCACCCGGGTACGAATGATGAACATTCCATTTTTCATGTGCCGAAATATAGAGAAGATGGTGCCCGTAGTGCAAAGGAAGAACCCCGCACACCAACTCAAAAGTATATATCATTATGCACTGATCGAGATCATAGTGATGCATCAGTTGGTACAGCAGGGTATTACTTGGGAGGATTTCATTTCTCGCGATTTCTTCATGGTGCCACAGCCACCTCCCGATATTGTCCTTGATGAGGGAGGGCCTTCACAACAGTTTGACATTCCTGAGCCCGAGCATGTCAGTGCTCCTCCATATGTTACATATCAGAGAGGCCACAGGGTCTTATTTGCATCTGCACGGCGAGTATTATCTCCACATCAGGTGGAAGGGGTCTCGCCTTCTTCATCAGCACAGCGAGTGTTATCTCCACATCAAGTGGAAGGGGCCTCGCTTTCGACAGCAGCACAGGTACAGGAGAGAGGCAAGCAGCCCATGATTGATGAGGGGCCATCAGGAGATCCAGACATAGATATTGTTGACCTTGATATCAGTTCTCCTAGTTTAGAGCTAAAGGAGATCATTCAGCAACAAAAGGCTGAAAACGACTTGTTGCAGCAAAAGTTGGAAATGGAAAATTGGACTATCACATACTTAGAGCAGCGCAACAAGTAGTTAGAGGATGAACACACTCTTGATGAGTTGCGGAGGATCCGAGAAGACCGGAACTTGGCTCGCAAGAGACCCGGTGATTTGACACCTATTGAGCAAGGGTATATGCTCATTCGGGTGAACACTCATTTAGAGAAGTTGCTAGCCAAGGCAAACAGGGACAAAGACATGCTCCGCCACATGAAGAATCATTTTTGGGCCTGTATGCATGTGTGCAAAGCAAAAATGAAGGTACTCAAAGCACGCTTGGCCAAGGCACTAAAACGGAGGAAAAGGCCCAATCCACTTCATATTTTGGCTGAAGCCACCTTGAATGAGCATGGTGCTCAATGATACACATCCAGCTCAAAATTCAGGAAATTTGGAGCAATTTTGGTCAATTATGAATTTTTTGTGCTAAAAACAGGTTTTTGCCCTCAACGCGTAGCGCGCCGCGCGCTACCCTTAAGTTGGGGAGGTCCATTTCATGAAAACTCAGCATTTTTGGATTTTTCATGACAAAATACACTTGCTCAGCCACTGACAAGACATTTCATTGAGGTTTGGGCCCTCAAAAGGTCAAAAAACAAGCAAAAAATGACCTTCTGCCACTTTTTGGACACACAGGAAGCAGTCTTGGGAGATTGCATTTTTGGAGGGCCAAATGGCCACCAAATTGAGAAATTCCACTTGGTCTGGAGAGTAGACATCCAGACCTTTCTAAAAAACCCACTTGTGCCTCATTTGGATGTCGGGAAGTGCCCCAAAAGTGGGCTCAAAGGCGCGCTACGCGTTGAGAAATGGCGCGCTACGCATCAGGACATTTTCTCAATTTTTCACCTTCAGCTCAGGAAAACGCAGCATTTGACCAGTTTTGACTTTTTGGTGGGATTTTTCATCCTCCTTGATGTAATTGATGTAATTTTATGTTGACATGACACTTATTTACCTATTCTAGAAGATTCATTCATAAAATAGCAAAAAATTAATGAATGAATTGGTTTCCTAGCTTATAGAGGCAAGTTGTTTTGATTGCCTAGATTGTAGTGCTTTGTTTAGAATTGGTTGAAACAGCTCCTAGGATGATGAGCTCGACCCCTAAAGGCAAGGAAATGTGTTAACTTGCCTATATTATGTATCTTCTTAGTCATTTTCATGGTTGGACTCTGGAGGGATAAGCTTAGACTGTATTACTCTTTGTATCTCTGCAATTTTGGCAAAGGAAAGACCAAGGTTTTGCAGCACTATTTGGGATTCCTGTGGTTATTTTTGTTGATGGTGTGTTTCTCTCATGTACTTGTAAGTTTTTTGTGTATCATTTTCTTACTATTCTCTTCTGCAAATTAAGTAAATGAAGTGTTAAGGTAGAATTCATGGTTTCTATGCTCTGCCTTTAAGTTTGCTTAATATCAATGTTTTCATCTGTTTAAGGAGAACTCTCGATGGTTTCTTGCTCTCCTTAGCTCCTCACCGGTCATATCCATCCATTCACTTATTTCAAAGGCATCAAGACAATCTCCTACCTTGCCCCAAAAAGACCTCTGCAAAAACTGTGTCTCATCCCCACACCCAAAATTGTAGTGCTCAGTTTTCCAACAAAACCCTAAAAATTTAAAATCAAACTTTCCCCATCAGTTTACTAGCCTAAAATCAGTCATCTCAGCCCTTTGAAGACCTTTTGCCGAGATAGACCCGGAGAGAGCCCTCTCCTGTCCCCATAGGGCTAGCTACGAGGCTAAGTGGTTTGATGTTGCCTTGGATTTTGTCTTTTTCAGCCTGAGGCCAAATTCAAGCGCTAACATATTGGCGACCATACTGGGGAGAACAAACTTGTTCTTAGACGGAGCCTAAAGTTATGCCAGGTAGCCTTCAAAACGCTTTTGCTTTGCATAAGCGGAAGTAGATAAACGCTGCTTCAGTCCATCTCCGTGAGCTTGTGAATACAGCACTTCATTTGCATTTTACCCAGTACATTTGTAAACTCTGAAACTTTTGATGATAAGTTGAGAGTTTTCACAGGCTGATTGGCTATTTGTTCCTTGATATCCAAGCTGGCTTCAGATTCTAGTCATATATTCAAATCTCACTCATGTCCAGCTGTTTTTAAGTGTCTTGAAGACATTGATTTTGACGAGAGTTTTAAGTTGTCCCTGTTCAAAACCAAATCTGAAAGTGCACTTGATTCTCTAGTTCTCAACCCTGATTTTGCTGCTGCCCTTGAAATCGAGAGACATAATAAATTGGTTGAAAATTTCATCCTAAGACACCTTCAGACAGATATCCAAGTCACTAATCTTGCTGATTTCCTCGAAACTATATCTGCCAATATTGGATCTACTATCACGGCTTCTGTTCCGCACGAGCAGACCAATCCTCCTTTTATTTCTATATCCCCTATAGTCACACATCCTGAATCTACAGTCAATTCTCCCTCTTCATCTCATATCGCTTCTCCTCCGCCTACACCTCCCTATACCCCTCATTCACCTACTCCACCTGCTACTCCTAGACCCAATCTACCTAAAGCAATGGCTGCCCGGTTTGCCCCTCTTGCTCTTCCTCAAAATCTGCATGATATGCCAGCTGATTATCAGAGTAAAATTCCCATGTTTGATGGCACTCCTCAAGGTGTTTCCGCTCAGCAGCATATAGACAAAATGACAACTTTCTTTGATCTATATGAGATAGATGAAGAAGATGTAACTATGCGTTTGTTTGTGCAAACATTCGGAGGAGAAGTAAGAAAATGGTTCAGAGGTTTGACAGCTAGAAGCATACCCACATTGGATGAACTTCAGAAGCAGTTTCTAGATCGATGGGAAATCAGAAAGGATCCACTTCAGATCAATGCCAAGTACAACAATCTCAAACGCAATCATGGTGAGTCTGTCCAGGATTACATTATCAGATTTAATACAGTTTACAATGCTATTCCAGATGATTTAAGACCATCTAGAAAATCAGCTCTTCTCAAATTCCCGGATGGCTTTGATCAGGAGATGGCTTATTCACTGCGAGATAGAGATCTGCCTACCTTGGAGGATATGCAGAAAATCGCTGTTAGTGTTGAAGTGGATTTGAATGATAAAAGAGCAAGGATGAAAGCTGAAAAACGAGTGACAATCAAAGAAGAAGCTTCTACATCAGATCAGCTCCTTTGCAAGGTAGAAAGGATGCTCGAAAATTCTCATCTCGACAAGCCAGAACCGCAGATTCGCAATCCTAATTTCTGAGGTCCGCAACAGCCACAATACAGAATTAAGCAGCGTGAAACAAGGGCACAACAGTTAGCAGCTCAGCAGCAAATAAAACCTCCTCTTTAGCAGAATTTTGTTAGCCAAGAATCCGAGGATGAAGGTGATACTATCGGGGAGGAAAAACATTTTTTCACTCCTGATGATCTGCCTACCTATATTACAGAAGAAGAAGAATTTGTGAGAAACTCCATCATCCATCAGGATGAGAATTATATCTTATCAAATGATGCAGCCCTCGAGGAAGAATCGGAGGAGTACCAAAGAGGATATCTCAATGCTTTGTCCGCTCAGCAAAGACAATTAAGAAATTGAGCTGTTCCCATAAATCCCATTCAGAAAAAGAAAGATACTTCAGCAAAAAATGATTCAGCTGCCCCACAGAAAAAAGGAAAAGAGATAATTGATCCCCCAGCAAGTCAATCATCTTCAGCAGATAAGGTAAATCAGCCACCAAGCACAATGAGGGATAAAGTTGAAAGAAGAGAAGTTCCGGCCAAAGAAGGTGAAAAGGTTTCAACATTTAGTTTGGAGAATGAAATTTCAAAGCTAAAAGTGTCTATTCCATTGACTGAAATCATGAAAAATACCAGCTACCGAGGTCAAATTTCCAAAATTCTGAATATTGATCCAATGCTTGACACGGTAAATGTAGAATATGATCATCCGGAATTAATTTTTGGGCCTGCTTTAGATGGTGAGTCTCCTGAAAGCGATGTTCCTCCCTTCTATATGAGTTTGAGGTCGCACGAGTATGTTTTACATAATGCTATGTTTGACTCGGGTGCTTCACACAATTTGATGCCGAAAGCAATTATGGAAAAGCTGGGATTAGACATCACAAGAAAATATCATGATTTGTATTCATTTGATTCCAGCCGGGTAAAGTGTATCGGATTGATCAAGGACTTGGTGGTAAGCCTAGATCAAATTCCAGCTAAGAATGTCTTGATGGATGTGGTTGTGGCGGATATTCCTCCGCGTTTTGGTATGTTGCTTTCAAGGTCTTGGGGAGCTAAGTTGAAAGGTACACTTCAGCTAGATTTTTCTTATGCTACAATTCCAGTCTTCGGTCAAATGAGAAAGTTTTATCGGGAGCAAAAGATGAGATACATGATAATAGCAAAGAAAAGCCAATAAATCATCCTGTAAATTATGTACATACGGATTTGGAGTCGTTTGTTTTATTTGCTGGTAATTTTAATGAGATAGATAGTCAGTTAGTTCAGGAAAAGGATATACCAGAGATTACTGAAAACTTTAGAGAAGTTCTGCAAAAGAAAAGAGAAGAAAAGCCAGCTGCCACGAAGCAAACAGCTGAAGCTAAGGGGCAGCAAACAGAAAAAACAGAGGCAACACAGTTTCAGCAGTTGGAAGAAGATGAAGATGGTCTTTGGACCATGGATTTTGATGGCGCTGTGGGCAGCGATGGTGCTGGTATTGGTGTGTGGATTCGAAGTCCCTTTTCTGTCCGAGACAAAGTCCCAAGCAAGATAAGAGTGTGTATAAACTAGCATTCGATTGTTCAAATAATGAGGCAGAATATGAGGCTCTCATTGCTGGTCTTAAAAATTTTCGCAAGTTGAAAGCAAAGAAGATTGCAGTTTATGGTGATTCCGAGTTGGTGATAAAGCAAGTTAAAGGTGAGTTTCAGGCCAAGCATCCTCGTATGAGGGCATATCGAAATGTTGTCCTAAATATTTTGAAATTATTTTCTGAACATACTTTGACATGTGTGCCCCGCATACAAAATGGTGTTGCGGATGCGTTGGCCAAGGCAGCAAGTAACTTAAAAATTCCAATGAATTCTAGCAACAAATTTTAGATTTATGTGAAACACCGCCCCACAGTTCCGGATAATCAAAGATGTTGGCAAGTCTTTCAGGATGATGAAGAAATTGAAGACTTTCTGCAGATTGAAGGTGAGTTTAAAGACATTTCCATAGATACAGAATCAGATGAAGTAAATCAAATGGATGTGCTGCAACTTAAGGACAATTTTATTCCTAAAGGATTGATTCCTTTGGAAGAGCTGTTTGATCAAGATGATGTGGCCCGCAAACCGACATTGAGACCAACTGAAGAAGGTGTTGAAGAAGTAAACATTGGAGCAGCTGAGAATCCCAAAATGGTAAAGCTATCAAATTCGTTGTCACCAAAGGTAAAGAAGGAGTATGTCAGATTGTTATCTTCGTTTTCTAATGTCTGTGCATGGGATTATTCAGATCTGAAAACATATGACACTAATATCATTCAGCATACTATTCCTATAAAGCCAAATCAGAAACCTTTCCGTCAAAAGTTGAGGAGAATCAATCCTAAATTGCTGCCATTGATAGAAAAAGAAGTGAATAGGTTGTACAAGTCTGGAATCATAGTACCTATCAGATTTTCCGATTGGATATCCAATTTGGTACCCGTAAGAAAGAAGACCGGTGAGATCCGTTTATGCATTGACTTTAGAAATTTGAATAAGGTGTCTTTAAAAGACAATTATTCATTGCCCAAGATGGATCATATACTGCAGCGAGTAGTTGGAGCATCAAGGATGTCGCTACTCGATGGCTATTCCGGGTACAATCAGATTTTGGTAAATGAGGATGATCATGACAAAACTGCATTCACTACTCCATGGGGAACATTTCATTATGCAAAGATGTCGTTTGGTTTGAAAAATGCAGGTGCCACTTTTCAGCGTGCGATGGATATGGCCTTTGCCAACGAGAAAGATGTCTTTTTAGTTGTCTACCTTGATGATCTGACTGTATTTTCGAAATCTGATGAAGAACATTTATATCACTTGAAAATGGTTTTTCAAAAGTGCAGAAAATATGGTATTTCGCTGAATCCAAAGAAAAGTCTTTTCGCCATGAGTGAAGGCAAGCTCTTGGGCCACATCATTTCCAAAGATGGCATCCGTATAGATCCTGCACGGGTTGAAGCTATTCAGCAAATTGAGCAGCCTCGGAACAAAAAAGAAATACAGTCCTTTAATGGTAAGTTGAATTTTCTGCGTCGCTTCATTCCGAATCTAGCCGAGCATCTTAGAGAAATCACAAGCATGCTGAAAAAGGACAGCCAGCTAAAGTGGACCGAAGAGGCGGTAAAATCTTTCAATTTGGTAAAGTTGGTTCTATCTTCATCCCCTACTCTAATCAGTCTGGATTACACACAAGATTTTATATTATTTTCATTTGCTTCTGAGCACAAATTGGCAGTTGTACTAATGCAAAAAAGAGACGGAGTTGAGAAGCCTATTGCTTTTTTCAGCCGTATTATAAGGGACGGAGCATTGAAGTATAACATCATCGAAAAACAAGCGCTTGCGCTCGTGAAGGCCTTGAAGGATTTCCGTGTGTATATATTGAATTCCCACATTATTGCATATGTTGCTAACGCAGCAGTAAAGGATGTTTTAGTACAGGCAGAACCAGAAGGAAGGCGCGGTAGGTGGATTGCTGCACTATTAGAGTATGATGTGGAAATTAAACCCACTAAGCTGATTAAAGGTCAAGGTCTTGCCAAATTGATGGCTGAAACTAATCTCCACGTCCTAGATATCAATTTGATATCTACCATGTCCGATGAAGACGAGGAGAATTCAGCACAACAGGTATTTGACATCTTTATTTCTTCTCCTTGGTATGCTGATATTATATATGTACTTCAAAATTTGTCTTCACCTCCCGGGATGCCTCGAAATAAAAGTAGGACATTGAAGTTGAAAGCAGCCAAGTTTTGCATCCTCAAATCTGCACTATATTGGAAAGACCCTGGTGGAATATTGTTGAATTGTCTGGTTGAGGAGGAAGTCAAAACAGTGGTGGAAGATTTTCATAAAGGTGACTGTGGGGGCCATTTGTTTTGGAAGACTACAGCAAATAAGATCCTAAGGGCAGGTTTTTATTGGCCTTCATTGTTTTCAGATGTATATAAATCCGTCAAGAATTGTCACGAGTGCCAAATTTTTCAAGGGAAATAGAAATTACAGCCATTGCCTCTCAAACCAATTGAAGTCAGCGCACCATTTCAGTAGTGGGGTTTGGATTTTATCAGCGAGATTCATCCGGCATCATCAGGACAGCATAGATGGATATTGACAGCTACAGATTACTTCACAAAATGGATTGAAGCCATTCCCACCCGGCAGGCCACGGATGCGGTAATTATTTCTTTCCTTGAAAATAATATACTGTCACGATTTGGCTGTCCAAGTAAGTTAATTACAGATAATGTAGCAGCATTTAAATCAAAAAGAATGGTTGACTTTTGCTACAAATACAATATCAGCTTGGGGAATTCTACCGCCTACCATCCGCAAGGAAATGGGTTGGCAGAATCTTCAAATAAGTCCTTGGTAAATATCATTAAAAAGTTGTTGGAAATCAATAAGAAGAGCTGGCATAAAAAGTTAGTGAATGCACTGTGGGCTGATAGGGTAAGTCAGAAAAATTCAATTGGCATGTCTCCTTTTGAGCTGGTGTACGGGACAGATGCAGTGTTTCCTACTTCGCTCTCTATTCCCGTGGTCAAATTGCTTCAAGAAGCGGGTAGTGAGGAAGATCCCATGCAGAGGCGGATTAATCAAATGATTCATTTACAGCAGACACGGGAGGAAGTTCTTCACAATACCCTCAAGTTGCAAGAGCGCATAAAGAAGATTTACGACAGGAAAGCAAAACCAGATGACTTCCAAATAGATGATGTGGTTTTGAAGTGGGATGCTCGGAATGAAGATAAAGGGAAGCACAGCAAATTTGATAATTTATGGAAGGGTCCCTATAAGATCGCAGCATATCGTGGCCAAAATTCTTTTCTTCTCAAGGAAATGAACGGAGATGATTATCCCGGAGGGTCGATCAATGGTCGGCTGCTAAAGAGGTACCATGTTTGAGCATTTTCTATTCTTGTCACCATCATTGTACATACCGTTTTACTCTTATTTTCTCGCATGTGTGTACTGATCTTTCATCCTCAGTCTGGGGCCCACAGTGAAGGCTATAATTCTGAAGATGAAGATTGGTTGGTTTGAGGTTTGTCAAGGTGTTTTTATCAGTCCATTTTTTGTCCACAATTGAGTTAGTTTGGGTCAAAGTTGTGTCCAATTTTCAGTCAAATCTGCAGTCACTAAAGCTGTCAGAGTTTGTGTCAAATGAGTAAATAATGACTCCATCGCCCAATGGTTGAAAGCACTGGTCTGCTCTCCCAGAGGTCTGAGGTTCTTGGCATCTCCAAGGAGCTACCATCCCCATTGGAGCCAATGTTAGAGTCGGTCTAGTAGCCCTCCACCAAAGATCAAAGCTCTTTGCATTTCATGATTAGGTGTCCCATCAGTGTGATCATGTTGCATTCCGTTAGGCATGCCATAATCCCGGTGGAGGGAGTTTGTGTCTTTTATTTCCCTCCTATTTGGCACTGCTGGTTCAAGTTTGTTTAAGTAAATAAAATCTTCAAAGGGTCATTCATCTTGCTTTAAGTTTCGAGGTCTTAGGTCTAGGGTTGAGTCCATTTTTGTCTTGAGAAGTCATAAAGGACCAGCAGGCCAAAGGGATGTTCTTCATAAAGCATCATTTCAACAATTCTCACTATTGTACAGCTAAATTTTCACCTTGTTTTCAAAACTCTGTTTTTGAAAAACAAAGGTCATTTTCTCATTTTTTGTAAAAATTCTCAAAATTTCAAACTCTCCAAATGTTGAAGTGCAGCCTTGGTCTCCTTTGCCAAAGCACCTTAGAAGCTATCCCTGCAAAAATTTTCAGAAGAAATCATCATTTCAATCAATTTTTCAAAGAAAAGAAACAAAAAGTCAGAGCCAATTAATTCAAAAAGTGTCAACATTCAAAACATTATAAAGTGGGTTTTGGGCAAGTAAAAATCTAAAGGAAGCCTATAAAAGCACATCACTCTTCATTAGCAACTCATTTTCCTCTCACAAGCTAAGTGAATCCTTGCAAAGGCGATTTTAGGAGTTCTTGAGCAAAGTGGGCAGTTTCAGAGGCGCGCTACACGTCGGGGAGCTTTTCTCAGTGTTATTTTGCACGTGCGCTATGCGTCAGAGGGGCGCTACGAGTTGGGCAAGGCGCGCTACGCGTTGGGTTTTCAGCTCAACAAACTGCCAGCAAGCTATCAAATTGACTTTTCTCTCAAGCAAATTGCAGGTAGGCCTCTCCTCCATGGCTAGATTTGGTTTTGCAAGATGAAAGAGAAAATTAATATGTTCAAATGCTATGAAAATGATAAATCAAAACCCTACATTGTTGTGGAAGATTTAAAGTCTCAATGGTGCTAGGGTTTCAAATTTTTCTTGTTGTCCAAGTTTGCCCATTTGTAATCCCTTTTTCCCTCATTTTCATCACCTTTCTCCTTCAAATTTTCCCATGAAATTTCATAATTCTCCTCTCTAAAATTCCTAAAACATACTTAATTCCCAAACCCTACTTCACTTTAAAATCCCACAATTTTGTGATTTCCCATGCTTGCCTTCCCTAAATTTCTTCTTTATGTTTATTGTCCCTAATTCCCTCATGTTCCCCTATCCCTAACAATTCCCTTGTATTTATGTCCCCTTGGTAACAGCATTTGAAAAAGTCAAACAGCAGTTAATTGGGTGCAAAGTCAGCAATACATTTCAGCCATCTTGCCTTCAAAACCATGTCAGAAACCGAATCAGATTATCAGCAGAGTTATGACAGTGATTCAACACCAGAGGTAGAAGTGCCAAGGAGGCATCATAAGGGTGGTAAGGGTGGTCGGCATGTCAGGGAGGAGCCCACTTCTTTGGCTCAATTGCAAGCTTGTCCACTTGCAATGACATGTTTTCAGTATCAATCATGCTTTGGATATTGTGAGAGGATCTCACAAATTCAACACCATAGAGAACTAGTGTTGGAGAGGTAAATCCCCTCTACGGATAGAGGCGATCCCTACTAGCCCAGAATGGGTCTAGAACAATCAATCAATGCTACTGTGCAAGTTCCTAATTGCAATTAAAAGAGAGGCAAAGAACACCTACTTGGATTCCAACTCTATTGTTTGATGAAGAGATGCCGCTCTCGCTCCTTCGCTCTGGCCGGTCACGATCTTCCACGATCTCCGTGAATAGATACCTGCACACACGAAGAGACAGACAAACACAAGCGTGAAATCTAATAAAAGCAATTATACATCAGTCAGAAAGGATGTAATTCACATTAACCATTGCAAAGACAAATGAGAATGGAACCATAACAGTAGTCATCTATTATTAAATCAATAACAGAGAAAGGTACAACCAATGTTCTGACGCTGAGTCCTTCTCTTGAGGGTCCAGCTAGCAAGTCTCTTAAGCATTCACCCTTGGAGGTAGATTATCCCAACACAAAAGCTCTCTCTCACACAAGCAATACTCACAACCTTCCTTTAGCAAAACCACACTTGTCACACCAACTACCTACTAGCAGCAGCAATCCAAGCACTATGAATTCCACACTATCAAAACTAGCTGCTCATGGTAATGGTGGAGGTTTAAATAGAGAAGGAGTCTCCATGAATGGTGGGAGGACAAGCTTATCTTCAAGGAAGGTGGCTCCAAATGACGAACAGACATGCCATAGAAGGGAGGGCGATACTCACAAGGCCAACAACCAAGTCTGGAACCATCTGGAAGGCTGGTTGTTGGAACAAATTCGCCCAAACTGGATCAGCGCGGGTGTAACACTGAACTGACGCGCTGACAGCGCATCATAATAACAGTGAAGGTTGTGTCAGCGCGGCTTAATACTTTCATAGGATGCGCTGGCGCATAAAATTCGACCAGCGCGGGAAACCCGTGTGCTTCCGCGCTGGCAGCGCATCAGTAACGCTATCAGCCGCCCGTCAGCGCGGTTATTTTAATAACAGACGCGCTGACGCAATAAACTTTGGAAAAGTGGGTCATTTGGCCAGTTTAGAGAGCATGAGCATGGTGCATTTTATTCCATGAGACATTAGGGAGACTGACAAGGAGACAGTGACAAATTACTGCGTAACAGATGCCCCCTAAAGCATGAAGCCCGAGAGAGTGGGAGGGGTGAAATGATTTACAAAACTGCTGAACTGGAACACCACCAGGAAGGACCTGCATGAATGTACAATTGATATCTCGATCACATGTAGTCGAGGCATGGGCGCAGCCATCCAAAAGACGTACGAAGAAGGTCTGTGGTATGGACGCAGCCACCCAGCTGAAGAGACCATAAAGATAAGAGGGTATGGTCGCAGCCATCCCAAAGACTCAGGTATGGGCGCAACCATCCATCAATGAGTCATGTAATAACAATCCACAAAATCGCAGCCTGGTTTGCACCAGACAAAAACCAGGGTCTTACGCTCCATCCCGTTCCGAACAAAGTACAAGTTCAAGCATGTGAATACATGAGCTGAAGTCGAACATGCATGAACATCGTCTGATTACCAGTCAATGATGAAAACTGTTAACAGACGCGAGAGGTACCACCAATAATGATAATGGTCCTCAAGGTACTCAGAGGTACAATCCGCGGCGTGTGAATTAATGAGTTGGTGTCGAACACCCGCGGAATCATTTGATCGGAGGCCAATTGAAAACCTCACGTCGAACACGAAGAACCTACCATTGAGGCATGCAGGCTCTAAGGCACCTGAAGGGAGTCTCTAGGTCACTTTCCTGGATAATGAGCTGAAGTCGACAGGAAGTAGCCTTGATCGAAGGTGGGCCATAATTTTTCCCACATCATTGACACGAGACAGAGAAGGATAAAAGATTTTGTGTGAGACATCAGAGGGAGGTGGTAATCTTGCAGAGGTCAACTTCTCTTGAACATATCGGCGGCACAACAGTGGATTTGGCAGTATCTGACATCAAAGGAGCAGAGGTCATGGTGACAATGGCAATGAGCAGATGAGAGGTCAAATAGGATATCCCAAACCCACGGAGGCTAGTGTAAAGCAAGATGAGAAATCCCCACCCAGACACGAATACGGACGAGTGCCATGTTCAAGAGCGACATACTGCCGACACGACCATTATTACAGTTTCATTTTTCCCCACCATTTTTGGCAAGTACCCTGGTTATTTTTGGATAACAAGCTTGACGGGGATAGCATATGCTTGGAGAGGCGTCATTTTGACGATGTCCGATGTCATTGAGTTTTAACGAGCCTGACAAAGGAGGAGCTCGGCGTCTTTTCCTGTTTAGAGAGTCTGAAAAGACAGCGGAAAAGGAAACTCCAGGGGGGTCCTTTTTCGTAAAGTTGTGTCTCTCGAGCCCGAAAAAGTATAAAACAATGCTCGAAAGAACCGCCCGACCATTACGATCGAGGAGTACTTTTCGTGAATAGTAGCTTCGACTCGAAAAAGTAAAAAAAGCGGTCGGAAGCACGTCGTTTTCAGAGCCAATAACGAGTGTGAAACGACAAACACCCGGCAATCTTTTTAAGTTAAACGGTTGGAAAAAGAGCTTAAAAACGACCGCCTCTCGGTCCTTTTAACGAGTCAAGAGGGGTAACTCGGCGATCTTTTCATCTTTAAACGGTCGGAAAAGAGCTGAAAGTAGACCTCCATTTTTATTCTCTTTAACGAGTCAAAAAGGGAAAATACTCGGCAATCTTTTCATTTTTTACGAGTCAGAAAAGAGCTTAAAGGAGACTCGTCCTAGAGGAACGAGTGGTATAAAGGGTAGCAACTGGTTCCAGTAATGGTGGAACTGCTCAAAACATGTAATGGTCAAGAGGCAGGCTAATAAAACCACTCATCGTTGCGGTTCCTCAGGAAAGGATAAACAACCAAGTGAGAGCATATGATCGGCCAAAGAGATGGTAGCAATGGAATGAAACAACCAAGGCTCATCTAGCAGAATTTAGCAGATAAAGATAGCAATCACGAGATGTAAAATGGGTATGGGTTCATTTTTACACAACCTTGAACCATGGAGAACTTTGCTTGGACTCGGTTTCATGTTTACACAAGCTTGAAACGAAAAACTATGCTTGTTATAAGTTCGCATGCCCCCAGCATAATAACGCAAATCGAGGTACATGCCCCCCAAGCTTCATTGCATGCAACAAAGTGGATGGAATGAAGGTTCACTCTCGAGATCGATGAAAGACTCGACTTTTATTTTACGAGATCTTAATCAAAAGACTCGATTTGGAGAGGGAGGTGTTTCATGTTTTAATGAGGTTGACACAGTAAAAGAACTATCCTCATAACCCTTGTCTCATTTTTTAACGAGCTTGACACAAGATCAGGAACTATGCTCCACCCAACCTAGTTTCATTTTTTAAGGAGCTTGACATAGGGAAACGAACTATGCTCCGACCAGTCCCAATTTCATTTTTTAGGGAGCTTGACATAGGAAAGTGAACTATGCTCCGACACTTTGTTTCATTTTTTAACGAGCTTGACACAAGACAAGGAACTATGCTCCATTCAGACCTAGTTTCATTTTTTAAGGAGCTTGACACAGGAAAAGAACTATGCTCCATTCAAGCCTAGTTTCATTTTTTAGGGAGCTTGACATAGGAAAGTGAACTATGCTCCGTCCAGACTGCCTCATAATGAATAGGAAGTCAGTGCCTCCAAGAGTGTTATTCCTGGTGAAAGGACCACATCTTGGAAGTCAGGACCTAATGCCCCCAGGATACTATGAACGATGGTGTCATCACTAGGTATGGGCATAGGGTAGGTGGCCACGTAGTTGATCCGCGGTGGGGTAGATACAACTAGTGGATAAAAACTAGGAGGGGGCGACAACTGTGCAGGAGGCATTGGGGGACTAACGAATGACAGTTGATCGACAGTCACAATTCTTCCATCGTGTGGAAAGCAGATCACACGAAAAAGCGAAGAAACAAGTGCCCCCGTGGCGTAAACATAGTCGCGACCAAGGAGAAGACTAAAGTCTAAAACACCTTGGGTAACCAAGACGTCTATATAGACGGCTTTTCCTCCCAAAGTAATAGGGAACTTCGGGAGAACTCCTAGAGATGGACAGGCCCCTCCGTCGAAGGCCAACAGATTCTGCGTGACCGGCCCGAGCTGCGGGGAACCTAAAGCTTGCCAAGTAGTGTACGGCATAAGACTGACAGACGCCCCTTCATCCAAAACAGTGACGGGTACTGCCTTAGCACAGGCATGTACTGTGATCTGGAAAGGCATATGGGATGGAAGGCGACCGGCGATCAGGCGATTCCAATCAAAGGAAGCGACCATACTACTTGGTGGGGGAATCGTATGATTGCCCCCATGTGCTAAAGGAACCGAAGGAGAACCTTCGGGAGCAGCTGGGTTAGGAGAGTCATTTCGAGACTCTGGAGAATCTGAATAGACGAGAAGAACATGGGCATGGTTCTCTTCCGAAACAGAGTGAGCGAGCGGCGGACTCGAGTCAACACTCTTTCCGACCAATGGTTGGTCTGGAACAGGCTGGGCACAGTCGGGTTCTGGAAGAGGGGCCTGGACAAGAGAAGAATGTGAACCAATCTCATTGTCGGAAGGTGGATGATCTGCAGCTGCGGAAAGACGCTGATATCCAACGGGAAGCTGGGTTGAGGAGCTGAGAGACTTTCCAAGACACTGGAGGTTTTATCCATGAGTGGACAAAGGTGAAGGGGATGATCGCCTTCACAAAGTCTACAAGGGACTCGAATCTTCCCTTTTCCCTTACTATTTCCAACTAATAAGGTAGCATCGCCGTGAGCTTCAGAGGGCGATGAGGGGTGGGCCGGATCACGAGACCAAATTTCTAATACCCTGGAAATGCCAGGACAATCGCGAAGAAGATGGTCCTCCTTGCATAATCGACAAGGAAACTTAACCTTCCGCGGGGGGGCAGAAGATGGCCCGACTTCAGGTGTACTCGGTGGAGCAAGAGTTATACTTGTAGCCTCTCCTTTAGGAGACTTCTTCTTCTTGGTCTTCTTCTTCTTCTTCTTAGCCACCTGGTTACTCGAAACGAGGCCTTCACCAGGCGAAGTAGAAGATGAGGACGTAGAAGTAGGCGTCGAAGGGGAGAGGTCCACCTTCGGATCAACATGATGTTGTTCAGGTGGAGGGACTGATGGACTAACAGCCGACACGACAGGGACCAGCGAGGTTGAAAACAACCATACAGGCAACCCGACAGTTAACCCTGGAAGGGATAACGTTGCCATATAAGGGGCACCAACATTCCCAAGAGGAGGGAAATGACCAGGGTTCCCGTCAGGAGGGGAACTCGGGTTGGTGAACCCCGGAAAAGTTGCCATGGCAAACGAAAAGAAACCTACTCAAGCTAACGTACACAAGATCTAACCAGGCAATGTTATCGTGGCCGAATAAATTTTTAAGACACAGGAACTGAACTTGACCTTTTCATGTTTCAAGAGTCGAGAAAAGGACGAAAAGATGACTCTAGTCTCCTTCGAATGTTTAATGAGCACGAAGTGACAAGAAGCTCACTGGCACCTTTTCATTTAGGGAGTCCGAAAAGGATCAAAAGTGACTGCTCTGGAGACTCTAGGCAAAGGGTATACCAAGCAATCCGTAAAACTGCTTATACACCTTGGCAATCGTATGAGAACCAAGGACTTTCCGTACTGCAGGCAATCTTCCTGAATGATGTGTTCGGTGTGTTACGGCTCGCAAGGCGGCAGACTCGGCTTCCTATGGATCAAGGTCGATAACCTAGTGGGGTCTCCCCTATATACGCGACGATACGTGGGATATCAAATCCGTGCTAGACCACTATCGAGTCACAAGAGGAGGAATCACCCAACCGTAATGTGAAACAACAGTGACTAGGTTTAACGACGCCGGAGCACGTCTCTAGCCTAGACCTCTACAATATGAGCGTTAAGTTCCAATGCGTTTTTAGATTTATTCAGTTTATTTTATGGTTGATCTTGAATTAAGTTTCGGTTTCAGGCCTTATCGTATGATCTCTCACAATTACCTAGATGCAAACTACATGCCAAAGAATACCATTTTGTTCGATGAATTCTAACTATGAGAAGGTTAAGAGCTTTCAATCAAACAAAATGAACTCAAACAATCAAACAATCTAATGCAGCTAATGACAAAGAAATGAAATTTTTCTTTTAAGAACACAAATCAATAAAATGCTCTTCTTTTCATTAACTATTGAATGCAAAAGATGCTAGTTTGATTTCTCTTTCAATGGCACTATGCACTTTAAAATGAATTTTGAGAGACAGCAACACCGAGCAAAAAGAATTAAAATCACTCAATGAAAAGTGCAACAAGAGTGAAAAGGGCCGATTGAACCCTAGCAACTGTGATCTGTGCCTGGGTAGTGAAACAATCCAAGGATCGGTTCAACAACAATCACCTCAAGCAAACAAGCAAAGAAAGCAAGAAAAAAGGAAGGTTTCCACAATAGCAAAGGCAAGCAGCAATGAACTTTTGCGAACAAGTGGACAAGTGAATAAAACAAGGTCAATCCAGTGAAGGCTGGATGATGGCACTAGGTCACGAGGCACAAAAACGAAATTCGTTCGACAAGACTTCGCAAGCAAGTGTGTAACAGTTCAAACAATAAATATCCAGTCATAAACCAAGTAGAAAAAGCTGGAGATAGTCAAACCAACAGGCTCAGGAGGCAAATTTGAAACAAATTCAATTTTACAGGATCAGCGCGGGTAGCGCTCAGCAACTGTGCGCTGATAAGAGGTCACGCGTAGCAACTTGGCGCTGTCAGCGCGGAAGGACACGACTTAAGCGCGCTGGTTCAATTTCAGAACCGTCGCGACTGTTTTACGTACAAGCGCGATGACAACAGGTTTAAAGAAACAGCTATGCGCTGTCAGCGCAACTGTTTTGATATAAACCGCGCTGAGGCTAAAAAAGAGGCAAAATCAAGCCAAAAACTCCCAAACCAAGGCCAGAACTCTTTAAACAATTAAGACACTTCCCAGATTGAACCAGGAGGGCTAAAAGCAGAGAACTAATCCCCAATTTCAAAAAGAGAGAACAATCAAATTCAAACACAAAGATGGAAAAAAGAGACAAAAGGCCAGGTCCCCAGCGGAGTCGCCAAATTGTTGGAGAGGTAAATCCCCTCTACGGATAGAGGCGATCCCTACTAGCCCAGAATGGGTCTAGCAACAATCAATCAATGCTACTGTGCAAGTTCCTAATTGCAATTAAAAGAGAGGAAAAGAACACCTACTTGGATTCCAACGCTATTGTTTGATGAAGAGATGCCGCTCTCGCTCCTTCGCTCTGGCCGGTCACGATCTTCCACGATCTCCGTGAATAGATACCTGCACACACGAAGAGACAAACAAACACAAGCGTGAAATCTAATAAAAGCAATTATACATCAGTTAGAAAGGATGTAATTCACATTAACCATTGCAAAGACAAATGAGAATGGAACCATAACAGTAGTCATCTATTATTAAATCAATAACAGAGAAAGGTACAACCAATGTTCTGACGCTGAGTCCTTCTATTGAGGGTCCAGCTAGCAAGTCTCTTAAGCATTCACCCTTGGAGGTAGATTCTCCCAACACAAAAGCTCTCTCTCACACAAGAAATACTCACAATCTTCCTTAAGCTTCCTTTAGCAAAACCACACTTGTCACACCAACTACCTACTAGCAGCAGCAATCCAAGCACTATGAATTCCACACTATCAAAACTAGTTGCTCATGGTAATGGTGGAGGTTTAAATAGAGAAGGAGTCTCCATGAATGGTGGGAGGACAAGCTTATCTTCAAGGAAGGTGGCTTCAAATGATGAACAGACATGCCATAGAAGGGAGGGCGATACTCACAAGGCCAACAACCAAGTCTGGAACCATCTGGAAGGCTGGCTGTTGGAACAAATTCGCCCAAACTGGATCAGCGCGGGTGTAACACTGAACTGACACACTGACAGCGCATCATAATAACAGTGAAGGTTGTGTCAGCGCGGCTTAATACTTTCATAGGATGCGCTGGCGCATAAAATTCGACCAGCGCGGGAAACCTGTGTGCTTCCGCGCTGGCAGCGCATCAGTAACGCTATCAGTCGCCCGTCAGCGCGGTTATTTTAATAACAGACGCGCTGGCGCAATAAACTTTGGAAAAGTGGGTCATTTGGCCAGTTTAGAGAGCATGAGCATGGTGCATTTTATTCCATGAGACATTAGGGAGACTGACAGGGAGACAGTGACAAATTACTGTGTAACAACTAGTCCGCTTGTTTGTCCTACATTTGCACAATGGCCATGTGAACCTTGCAGGAGTGGATTTCACCCTATCACCTGAAATTGTTGCTCAAGCCACCGGGATACCAAATGTTGGGGAAGAGTGGACCAAGTGCAAGCTGCTAGACAAATTTCATTATCAACCATACATCAAGCCCAGATGCATGAGGCACCTAACTGTTGTTTTTCCTTTCAGATTCTTAAGGGATGAGTATGCACCCTTGATGAAGCTCATTATGCGCCATTTCACTTGTGAGGCAGATTTTCACGTTTATATTCGTACCATATCCGTTTGTTGATGCATTTCACCCGGGTACGAATGATGAACATTCCATTTTTCATGTGCCCAAATATAGAGAAGATGGTGCCTGTAGTGCAAAGGAAGAACCCCGCACAACAACTCAAAAGTATATATCATTATGCACTGATCGAGATCATAGTGATGCATCAGTTGGTACAGCAGGGTATTGCTTGGGAGGATTTCATTTCTCGCGATTTCTTCATGGTGCCACAGCCACCTCCAGAGATTGTCCATGATGAGGGAGGGCCTTCACAACAGTTTGACTTTCCTGAGCCCGAGCATGTCAATGCTCCTCCATATGTTATGTTAGCGCTTGAAATTTCACCTCAGGCTGAGAAAGGTAAACCTCAAGGCAACATCAAACCATTTAGCCTCGTAGCTAGCCCTACGGGGCAGGAGAAGGCTCTCTCTGGTCTATCTCGGTAAAATCTTCAATAGATGAGATGACCAATAAGGTAACACTGATATTAGGTTAGTAAACTGATCAAAAGGGTTGATTTGGGGTTTTTTGGGTTTTTGGTGGCAAATTGAGGAGAGGGCAATTTTGGGTGCGGGGATTGGACACAGTTTCTGCAGGGAGTTCTTTGGGGCGAGGTAGGAGACAGTATTGATGCTTTTGATTGAGGTGAATGGTCAGGAATGAAAAGGTGAGGAGCTAAAGAGAGCAAACAATAACTTTGAATTCTCCTTAGACAGTAGAAAACATTGAAATTAAACAAACTTAAAAGCAGAGCATGGCAGGCATGAATTCTTACTGTAACACTTCATTTGTTTAATGTGCAGAAGTAAAAGAAAGGAAATGAGTCACATAACAAGCTTACAAGTACATTGAGAAACACACCATCAACACATGAGTCCACAAGAATCCCAAAGAGGACTGCAAAACCCTAGTCTTCCTTAGCCAAAAATTGCAGAGATACAGTGAATAATACAATGATAGCTTCTCCCTCAAGAGTCCAACCTTCCAACCTCTGAAAATGACTAAGAAAAATCATAATATAGACAAGCCAACCTCTTCCCTTGCCTCTAGGGGTCGAGCTCATCCTTCTAGGATTTGTTTCAACTAATTCTAAACTGAGCACTAAAATCTAGGCAGTCAAAACAACTTGCCTCTATAAGCTAGGAAACCAATTCATTCATTAAATGTTCACTTTTTTCATGAATGAATCTTCTAGAAGAGGTACATAAGAGTAAAAGTATCTTAAAAGTACAATAATTACATCAAATAGAATCATAATTCACCCCAAAAAGTCAAACTGGGTCAAAATGCGCTTTTCTGAGCTGTACAGTGCATTTTGGAAAAATCTGCCTGACGGGTCGCGCGCCCCTGCCTGACGGGTCGCGCACCTTTGGAGCCATATTTGGGGCACTTGTAGGTGGCCAAATTGAGAAAAAGTAGGCTTGTTGGAAAGGTATGTGAGTCTACTTTCCAACCCAATAGGAATTTCTAAATTTGGAGTTCATTTGCCTTGTCAAAAATCAAATCTCCCAAGACTGCTTTCTGCAATTCAAAAAAGTGGCAGAAAGTCAATTTTTACTAGTTTTTTGACTTTCTGGAGGCCCAAAACTTCACCAAATCTCAAGTCCATCCATGAGCATGTGTAACTTTGCATGAAAAATCTGGAAATGCTGAGTTTTTGTCAAAAGGAGTTGCCATGATGAAGGGTCGCGCGGGGGGTGAGACCCGTTAATGGGAAAAACCTGCAAATTGCCTGAAAATGCCAAAATTCACCCAAAATTCTCAAAAAAATTTGGGATTTGTGCTGTGGCTAGGCTATTTAGTGCCTTGATCCTTGAGTGAAGCCTCAGCCAAGATACGGAGGGGATTGGGCCTCTTTCTCCGTTTTAGTGCCTCGGTCAACCGCCTTTGAAACATCTTCATCTTTGCCTTGCACACATGCATTCTTGCCCAGTAATGGTTCTTCATGTTCCTCAACAATTTCTTCTCTTGGTTGGCCTTAGCCAACAGCCTCTCCAAGTGTGCATTTACCCGGATGAGCATGGACTCTCGGTCAGCGGGCAATGGGTCACCGGGTCTTCTTCGGTTCAAGATTCGGTCACTACGAATCCTCCACAGCTCATCAAGTGCTTTCTCATCCTCCAACTGTTTTTTGCGCTGCTCGAGGTATGAGATTGTCCATTGTGCACCTTCTAGTCTCTTTTGCAATACCTCATTTTCAGCTCTAAGGTGCTGAATGACCTCCTTTGCCTCTTGGCTCGGAGAAATGGCCTCAAGATCAACAAGCTCAATATCTGGAACTCCTGATGGCCCCTCATCAATCTTGGGCTGCTTGCCCCTCTGTGCTACCTGTGCTACTGAAGAGAGCGAGGCCCCTTCCACCTGATGTGGAGATAACACTCGCTGAGCTGATGATGAAGGCGAGACCCCTTCCACCTGCTGTGGAGATAGTACTCGCCGAGCTGCTGCAAATAAGGCCCTCGGGCCTTTCTGATAGGTAACCAGAGGTGAGGAGCTGACATGTCTAGTGACAGGGATGTCATGCTGCTGGGATGGTCCTCCCTCCTCGTGAACAACCTCAGGATGTGGCGAGGGTGGTGCTGTGAAAAACTCACGAGAGATGAACTCCTCCCATGAGATGCCCTGCTGAGCCAACTGATGCAATACTACAAGCTGAATCAAACCATAATGGTACAGGCTCCTATACTGTTGTGCCGGGCTCTTCCTCTGCAACATGGGCACCATCCTCTGAATGTTCTGATAGAAGAAAACAGGGATGTTCATCATCCTCACTCGGGTGAAGTGCATCAAGAGGCGAATATGATATGAATATACCTGTGAAAATCTGCCCTCACGGGTAAAATAGTGCATGATGAACCTCATCATGGGAGCATACTCGCTCCTGAGAAACCTGAATGGAAACACACCTGCCAAATGTCTCATGAATGGTGGCCGGACAAAAGGCTCAAAGTGAACATTATCCAGCACCTTGCGCTTATTCCACACCTCCCCAACATTAGGTATCCCTGTGGCATGTGAGATCACCTCGGGTGTCAATGTAAAGTTCACCCCTGCAAGGTTGACATGTCCATCATG
Source organism: Pinus tabuliformis (assembly GCA_031772625.1). Taxonomy (NCBI): domain Eukaryota; kingdom Viridiplantae; phylum Streptophyta; class Pinopsida; order Pinales; family Pinaceae; genus Pinus; species Pinus tabuliformis. The sequence continues at coordinate 1,375,025,315 of CM062805.1, read as the reverse complement.
CAAGTGTAAAACAAATAGGCGAGCCAACTCTCTGTGGTGTTGAATCCGAGAGATCCTCTCACAAAACTCATAGCAAGACATATACTGGAAACATGTGACTGCCATAGGACAAGCCTGTAACTCTGCTAAAGAGGTGGGCTCCTCTCGCTTATGATGTCCACCCTTACCACCCTTATGAGGCCTTCTCTGTACCTCAATCTCTGAAGCTGATGACTGGTTATCACTTTTCTCATAGGTTTCGGTTTCTGACATTGTTTAAAGAGCAAAGTGGACAAACTGTGCTGCTGTTTCTGCCTGTAAAAAGATGATTTATATGCTGTTTCAAGGGGACAACGAACATGAGGGAAATGTTAGGGGAGGGACATTTTTACAAGGAAAATGGGAATACATGTATATAACAGGGAATTTAGGGAAAAAACACTGCAAACATCACTGCACATGCATCATCAAATTCATGTGTTTACATGGGTATTATGAGGGGTAGGGTTTAGGGCTTGATTTTTTATTTTTTAGGGAAAAGGGGTAGGGTTTATTTTCTTTAAAAATTTAAAAGGGAAATTTATATGGACATACAGGGAAAATGAAATGGGAATGAGGAAAAATGATTACAAGGGAAAAAACCATTGAAACAGCAACAAACCCTAGCAAATTTTTACAAATTTACATACAGCCATATGGAGCGTTCTCTTGCACAATTTGATCATTAAAAACACAATCATGATGACCTTCAAACATAACCAGCAATCATTTCCAAGTTTGGAGAACCTACCTCAAACAATTTGATGATTTGGCGGGTGCTTGAACAAATTTGCAAAGGGTTTGGAAGGGAGGTCGCTGACGGGTCGCGCGGGCCTGACAGGTCGCGCCCGTTATAAAAATACATTGCAGGAACCCTTCTGACGGGTCGCGCTCCTCTGATGGGTCGCGCGACCCGTCATCGCCCGAATTCGCTCAACTTTCACTCCTTTCACTCAATCACTCGCCCAACTCTCTTGCAACTGTCTTGGATGCACAATGAGAGTAAAAGGAGGGAGATTTGGTCTTTATAGGTTTCATTTGAATAAATTTCGTGCTCAAACCCACTTTCTAATGTTTCTCTTTGACACTTTATAAAACTGACTTTTTGGTTTCCTTTGTCCTGAAATTGACTCATTTAGTGCTTTGGCTTGATTCTTTTTGCAGGGAGATCATCTGAGGGATCTTGGCAAGGGGACCAGGGTTGCATACTGTCCACTGAAGTCTTTTGAAATTTCATCACTTTTTACAAAAATTTGAAAAATGACCTTGGCTTTAAAAACAGAGTTTTTAAATCCAAGGTGAAAATTAACTGTACAAGATAAAAAATTTCGAAGAAACATCTTTACAAACATCCCTCTGGCTTGCTGAACACTTATTGACCTTTAGAAACATGACCTTGTAGACATACTTGACCAAAACCCTAGACCTAGGAATTTGACCTCAAGACAAGACAAGACAAGCTTGAAAGAGCTTAATGACTGAAATGACCTGATCCAGCAATGCCAAGAGGGGTATAAACACACCAGCTCCTCCATCAGGGTTATGGCATGCCTAATGGGATGCAAAAATTGACACTGATGAGACACCTACTTATGCAAATGCAAAGAGTTTTGATCGCTGATGGAGGGCTCAAGACCGACTCTAACATTGGCTCCAATGGGGATGGTAGCTCCTTGGAGGTACCAAGAACCTTAGACCTCTGGGAGAGCAGACCAGTGCTTTATTAACATTGGGCAATGGAGTCAACTTTTACACATGTGACCAAATTTTGACAACTTTATTTGACTTTGACATTTGACTGAAATTTAAACTAACTTTGACACAAACCGACTCACTTTATGCAGAAAATAAACTGACTGAAACAACTTGAAAAACTCACACCAACTAATCATCATCTTCAGAATTATAGCCTTCACCGCGGGCCCCAAACTAAAGATGGGAGATCAGTTCACACTTGCTGCAGAATGAAAGTAAAATGGTAATTACAATGAGAGTGATTAGAGCAGAAAATGCTCAAGCATGATACCTTTTGAGCAGCCGGCCATTCACCGACCCACCAAGACATTCATCACCGTTCATTTCTTTGAGAAGAAAAGCATTTGGACCACGGTATGCTGCAATTTTGTAGGGACCTTTCCACAAGTTGTCGAATTTTCCATGTTTCCCTTTGTCTTCATTTCGGGCATCCCATCTCAAAACAACATCATCGATCTTAAAATCATCTGATTTGGCCTTTTTGTCATAGATTTTCTTTATGCGCTCCTGCAACTTAAGGGAATTTTGATGAACCTCCTCTCGTGTCTGCTGTAAATGAATCATTTGACTGATCCGCCGTTGCATAGGATCCTCCTCGCCACCAGCTTCTTGAAACAACTTGGCTACTGGAACACTAAGTGAAGTAGGAAACACTGCATCAACTCCATAAACCAGTTCAAAAGGTGACATACCAATTGACTTCTTTTGACTTACCCGATCAGCCCATAATGCATTTACTAACTTTTTGTGCCAGCTCTTCTTATTTATTTCCAGCAATTTCTTTATGATGTTCAGTAGAGATTTGTTCGAAGATTCAGCCAGCCCATTACCTTGCGGATGGTAGGCGGTCGAATGCCCCAAGATGATGTTATATTTATAGCAAAAATCAACCATTTTCTTCGATTTGAATGTTACTGCATTATCTGTAATCAACTTTTGTGGACAGCCGAAACGTGACAATATATTACTTTCAAGAAAAGAGATAATTACCGAGTCCGTGGCTTGCCGGGTGGGAATGGCTTCAATCCATTTCGTGAAGTAATCTGTGGCGGTCAAGATCCATCGATGCTGGCCGGAAGATGCTGGGTGGATTTTGCCAATAAAATCCAAGCCCCATTGCTGAAATGGTGCGCTGATTTCAACGGGCTTCAGAGGCAACGACTGTAATTTTTGCTTTCCTTGAAAAATTTGACATTCATGACAGCTCTTTATCGCTTTATACACATCAGAAAATAAAGAAGGCCAATAGAAACCAGCTCTCAAGATCTTATTAGCTGTGGTCTTCCAAAACAAGTTACCCCCACAGTCACCTTTATGAAAATCTTCTACTGTTGTCTTAGCTTCTTCTTCGACCAAACAGTTCAGCAAGATGCCACTGGGATCTTTCCAATAAAGTGCTGATTTAATAATGCAAAATTTGGTAGCCTTTAGCTTCAATGTTCTAGCTTTGTTTCTAGGCATCCCAGGGGGTGAAGACAAATTTTGAAGCACATAAACTATATCAGCATACCAAGGAGAAGACACAAAGATATCGGATACCTGTAGAACTGAATTTTCTTCATCTTCATCGGACAAGGCAGCAATCAAATTGATATCAAGGACGTGAAGATTTGTTTCAGCCATCAACTTAGCAAGACCTTGACCTTTAATCAACTTGGTAGGCTTAATTTCTACATCATACTCTAATAGTGCAGCGATCCACTTACCCCTTCTTCCTTCCGGTTCCGTTTGTACTAAAACATCCTTTACAGCTGCATTGGGAACATATGCTAAAATATGAGAATTCAATATGTATACCCTGAAATCTTTCAAGGCTTTGATCAACGCCAGTGCTTGCTTCTCAATAATATTATAATTCAGCGCTCCGTCCCTTATGATACGGCTGAAAAAAGCGATGGGCCTCTCAACCCCATCTCTCTTTTGCATCAATACGGCTGCCAACGTATGCTCAGAAGCAAATGAAAATAAAATAAAATCCTGTGTATAATCTGGGCTGATCAAAGTTGGGGCTGAAGATAAGATTACCTTTATCAAATTAAAAGACTTTACCGCCTCTTCGGTCCATTTGAGCTCGCTGTCCTTCTTGAGCATATTGGTTATCTCTCTAAGATGTTCGGCAAGATTAGGAATGAAGCGACGCAGAAAATTCAATTTACCATTGAAAGACTGAATTTCTTTCTTGCTTTGGGGCTGCTCTAATTGCTGAATTGCTTCCACCCGTGCTGGATCTATACATATGCCATCTTTAGAAATAATATGGCCCAGCAACTTGCCTTCGCTCATAGCAAAAAGACTCTTCTTCGGATTCAATGAGATGCCATACTTTCTGCACTTTTGAAACACCTTAGTCAAATGAAACAAATGCTCTTCATCTGATTTAGAAAACAGGGTCAGATCATCAAGATAAACAACCAAAAAGACATCCTTCTCATTTGCAAAGGCCATGTCCATTGCCCGTTGAAATGTGGCACCCGCGTTCTTCAATCCAAACGGCATCTTGGCATAATGAAATGTACCCCATGGAGTAGTAAATGTTGTCTTGTCACGGTCTTCTTCGTGCACCAAAATCTGATTATATCCGGAATAACCATCAAGCAATGACATCCTCGATGCCCCACTACCTGCTGCAATATATGGTCCATTTTGGGCAGCGGATAATTATCCTTTAATGACACCTTGTTCAGATTTCTGAAGTCTATACACAATCGAATCTCGCCGGTCTTCTTTCTCACGGGCACCAAGTTGGAAATCCATCAGAAAACTGGATTGGCACTATGATTCCAGACTTATACAACCTGTTGACTTCCTTCTCAATCAATGGCAGCAATTTAGGATTAATTCTTCTCAACTTTTGTTGGAAAGGCTTTTGATTTGGCTTTATGGGAATGGTATGTTGAATGATACTTGTGTCATAAGTTTTCAAATCTGATTAGTCCCATGCAAAAACATTAGAAAACGAAGACAATAATCTGATATACTCTTTCTTTACCTTTGGCGGCAATGCTTTCGAGAGCTTCACCATCTTTGGATTTTCGGCTGTCCCAAGATTCACATCTTCAACTCCTTCATCCGTTGGCCTCAAAGTTGGCTTGCGCGCCACATCATCTTGATCGAACAATTCTTCTAAAGGAATTAATCCTTTAGGAATGTAATTGTCCTTGAGCTGCAACACATCCATCTGATTTACTCCTTCGGCTTCCATGTCTATTGAAATGTCTTTGAATTTACCCTCAATTTGCATAAAATCTTTGATTTCTTCGTCATCTTGGAAAACTTGCCAACACCTTTCATTATCTGGAACTGTAGGACGATGCTTCACATATATCTCAAACTTATTGTTGGAATTCATGGGTATTTTCAGATTACTTGCTGCCTTTGCCAATGCATCCGCAACACCATTTTGAATCTGGGGCACACATGTCAAAGTATCTTCTGAAAACCGCTTTAAGATATCTAGGACAGCATTCCGATATGCTCGCATACGAGGATGTTTGGCCTGAAATTCACCTTTCACTTGCTTGATAACCAACTCGGAGTCACCATATACCGCTATCTTCTTTGCCTTCAACTTCCGAAGGATTTTCAGACCAGCAATAAGAGCTTCGTATTCCGCCTCATTATTTGAACAATCAAATGCCAATTTATAAGAACATACCCGTACCTTGCTTGGAACTTGGTTTTGGACCGAAAATGGGCTTCGAATCCACACACCTATACCAGCACCATCACTGCCCACTGCGCCATCAAAATCCATGGTCCAAAGACCATCCTCATCATCTTCTAAGTGCTGAAAATCTGATGTTGATGCATGCTCTGTTTGCTGCCCATTTGTTTCAGCAATTGGCCTTATGACAACAGACCTTTCTTCACTTTCCTTTCTCAAAACTTCTCTGAAATTTTCTGAAATGTCTGGTATATCTTCTACTTGAACTAACTGACTGTCTACCTCATTGAAATTATCCGCAAACAAAACAAAAGATTTTAAATCTATTTGTACATAATTTACAGGATGATTGACGGGCTTTTCCTTACTAGTGATCATGTATTTCATCTTTTGTTCCTGATATAACTTCCTCATTTGACCGAAAACTGGAATTGTGGCATATGAAAAATCAAGCTGAAGTGTACCTTTGAGCTTGGCTCCCCATGATCTCGACAGCAACATGCCAAACCGCGGAGGAATATCCGCCACTACCACATCCATCAAAACATTCTTCGCTGGGATTTGATCTAGACTCACCACCAAGTCTTTGATCAAACCAATACATCTTACCCGGCTGGAATCAAACGAATACAAATCATGATACTTCCTTGTGATGTCAAGTCCCAGCTTCTCCATGATCGTTTTCGGTATCAAATTATGCGAGGCTCCCGAGTCAAACATGGCATTGTGCAACACGTACTCATGCAATCGCAAACTGATATAAAATGGAGGAACATCACTTTCAGGAGACTCACCATTTAAAGCTGGCCCAAAAATCAATTCCGGCTGATCATCTTGTACATTCACCGTGTCCAGCATTGGATCAAAATTCAACATCTTGGAGAGCTGGCCTCGGTAGGTGCTATTCTTCATGATTTCTGTTAAAGGAATGGGCACTTTCAACTTTGCAATCTCATTCTCCAAACTGAAAACTGAAACCTTCTCACCTTCTTTAGCCAGATTATCTCTTTTTTCAGCTTTATCTTTTGGTGCATTTGATGGCTGATCCGTCTTAGCTGCTGGTGATGATTGACTTGTTGAAGGACCGACTATGTCTTTTCCTTTTGCATGTGAGGAAGCCGAATCATTTTTCGCTGAAGTATCTTTCCTTTTCTGAATGGGATTTATGGGAATAGCTCGGTTTCTCAATTGCCTTTGCTGACCTTGCTGGGCTGATAAAGCATGCAAATACCCTCTTTGATACTCCTCGGATTCTTCTTCAAGTATTGCATCATTTGACAAAATATAATGCTCATCTTGGGGAATGATGGAATTACTCAACAGCTCATCTTCTTCTGTAATATAAGTGGGCATATCATCAGGAGTGAAGAAGTGATTTTCCTCTCCAACATTATCACCTTCATCCTCTGATTCTTGGCTAACAAAATTCTGCTGAAAAGGAGGTTTCATTTGCTGCTGAACTGCTGCCTCTTGTGCCTTTGTTTCACGCTGCTTGATCCTATATTGTTGCTGCTGTTGACCTCTGAAATTTGGATTACGGATCTGCGGTTCCGGCTTGACAATCTGAACATTTTCAAATACTCTCTTAAGCTGCTCAACCTCACGAAGAACCTGATTTGAGGTGGATGCTTCTTCCTTAATTGTGACTCGTTTTTCAGCCTTCGTTCTCGCCCTTTTGTCATTTAAGTTTGCCTCAACGCTGACAGCAATCTTCTGCATATCCTCCAAGGTAGGAGGATCTCTATCTCTCAATGAATAAGCCATCTCCGAATCAAAACCATCCTGGAACTTAAGAAGTGCTGATTTTCTAGATGGCCTCAAATCATCAGGAATAGCATTATAAACTGTATTGAATCTGATTATGTAATCTTGAACGGACTCACCCGGATTACGTTTGAGATTGTTATATTCGGCATTAATCTGAAGCAGATCTTTTATGATTTCCCATCGATCTAAAAACTGATTCTGAAGTGCTTCCAAGGTGGCAATGCTATTAGCTGTCAACCCTCTGAACCATTTTCTAACTTCTCCTGCAAATGTTTGCACGAACAACCGCATGGTAACATCTTCTTCATCTAACTCATATAGATCAAAGAAAGTGGTCATTTTGTCGATACGTTGCTGAGCGGTAATACTTTGCGGAGTGCCATCAAACATGGGAATTTTACTTTGATAATCAGCTGGCATATCATGAAGATTTGCAGGCAAAGCAAGTGGGGCAAACCGAGCAGCCATTGCTTTAGGAGGGGGAGTAGGATGAGTATGAGGAGGAGGAGCTGTGATAGCAGGGACTATAATAAGAGGAGGTGTAGTTTGTGGAGTTGGGGGAGTCAGAGGAGTAGGAGAAGTAGGTGGGGTATGGGGTGTAGAAGGAGAACCGACTGTGGATTCGTGATATGTGATTATAGGCGAAACTGAAACATAAGGGGGATAAGATTCTTCGTGAGCCGTGATAGTGGATCCAATATGATCAGAGATATTCTCAACAAAATCAGCAAGGGTAGTAGCTTGAATATGTGTCTGGAGATGTCTCAAAATGAAATTTTCGACCAATTTGTTATGTTTCTCAAATTCAATAGCAGCTGCAAAATCAGGGTCAAGGACTAGAGAATCTAGCGCACTTTCAGAATTGGCTTTAAACAGAGACAACTCAAAGCTTTCGTCAAAATCTAAATCTTCAAGATAATAAAAAATAGCTGGGCATGAACGAGATTTGAAAATGGGTCTAGGATCTGTAGCCAGCTTGTTTTTCTCAAAAAGACTAGGAAAGAAAAACCATTCAGCCTGTGAAAACTCTCAACCTATCATCAACGGCTCAGAGTTAACAATTATACTGGGATAAAGTGTCAATGAAGCGATACGTCCACAAGCTTACGGAGATTGACTGAAGCAGCGTTTATCTACTAACGCTGATGTAAAACAAGAGCGTTTTCGAAGGCTACCTGGCGTAACTTTAGGCTCCGTCTAAGACTTATGAAATAACACGTCAATGAGAAAGGTAAACCAGTATGTTAGCGCTTGAAATTTCACCTCGGGCTGAGAAAGGTAAACCTCAAGGCAACATCAAACCATTTAGCCTCGTAGCTAGCCCTACGGGGCAGGAGAAGGCTCTCTCCGGTCTATCTCGGTAAAATCTTCAATAGATGAGATGACCAATAAGGTAACACTGATATTAGGCTAGTAAACTGATCAAAAGGGTTGATTTGGGGTTTTTTGGGTTTTTGGTGGCAAATTGAGGAGAGGGCAATTTTGGGTGCGGGGATTGGACACAGTTTCTGCAGGGAGTTCTTTGGGGCGAGGTAGGAGACAGTATTGATGCTTTTGATTGAGGTGAATGGTCAGGAATGAAAAGGTGAGGAGCTAAAGAGAGAAAACAATAACTTTGAATTCTCCTTAGGCAGTAGAAAACATTGAAATTAAACAAACTTAAAAGCAGAGCATGGCAGGCATGAATTCTTACTTTAACACTTCATTTGTTTAATGTGCAGAAGTAAAAGAAAGGAAATGAGTCACATAACAAGCTTACAAGTACATTGAGAAACACACCATAAACACATGAGTCCACAAGAATCCCAAAGAGGACTGCAAAACCCTGGTCTTCCTTAGCCAAAAATTGCAGAGATACAGTGAATAATACAATGATAGCTTCTCCCTCAAGAGTCCAACCTTCCAACCTCTGAAAATGACTAAGAAAAATCATAATATAGGCAAGCCAACCTCTTCCCTTGCCTCTAGGGGTCGAGCTCATCCTTCTAGGATCTGTTTCAACTAATTCTAAACTGAGCACTAAAATCTAGGCAGTCAAAACAACTTGCCTCTATAAGCTAGGAAACCAATTCATTCATTAAATGTTCACCTTTTTCATGAATGAATCTTCTAGAAGAGGTACATAAGAGTAAAAGTGTCTTAAAAGTAAAATAATTACATCAAAGAGAATCATAATTCGCCACAAAAAGTCAAACTGGGTCAAAATGCGCTTTTCTGAGCTGTACAGTGCATTTTGGAAAAATCTGCCTGACGGGTCGCGCGCCCCTGCCTGACGGGTCGCACGCCTTTGGAGCCATCTTTGGGGCACTTTCAGGTGGCCAAATTGAGAAAAAGTAGGCTTGTTGGAAAGTTCTGTGAGTCTACTTTCCAACCCAACTGGAATTTCTGAATTTGGAGTTCATTTGCCTTGTCAAAAATCAAATCTCCCAAGACTGCTTTCTGCAATTCAAAAAAGTGGCAGAAAGTCAATTTTTACTAGTTTTTTGACTTTCTGGAGGCCCAAAACTTCACCAAATCTCAAGTCCATCCATGAGCATGTGTAACTTTGCATGAAAAATCTGGAAATGCTGAGTTTTTGTCAAAAGGAGTTGCCATGATGAAGGGTCGCGCGGGGGGTGAGACCCGTTAATGGGAAAAACCTGCAAATTGCCTGAAAATGCCAAAATTCACCCAAAATTCTCAAAAAAAATTGGGATTTGTGCTGTGGCTAGGCTATTTAGTGCCTTGATCCTTGATTGAAGCCTCAACCAAGATACGGAGGGGATTGGGCCTCTTTCTCCGTTTTAGTGCCTCGGTCAACCGCCTTTGAAACATCTTCATATTTGCCTTGCACACATGCATTCTTGCCCAGTAATGGTTCTTCATGTTCCTCAGCAATTTCTTCTCTTGGTTGGCCTTAGCCAACAACCTCTCCAAGTGTGCATTTACCCGGATGAGCATGGACTCTCGGTCAGCGGGCAATGGGTCACCGGGTCTTCTTCGGTTCAAGATTCGGTCACTACGAATCCTCCACAGCTCATCAAGTGCTTTCTCATCCTCCAACTGTTTGTTGCGCTGCTCCAGGTATGAGATTGTCCATTGTGCACCTTCTAGTCTCTTTTGCAATACCTCATTTTCATCTCTAAGGTGCTGAATGACCTCCTTTGCCTCTTGGCTCGGAGAAATGGCCTCAAGATCAACAAGCTCAATATCTGGAACTCCTGATGGCCCCTCATCAATCTTGGGCTGCTTGCCCCTCTGTGCTGCCTATGCTGCTGAAGAGAGCGAGGCCCCTTCCACCTGATGTGGAGATAACACTCGCTGAGCTGATGATGAAGGCGAGACCCCTTCCGCCTTCTATGGAGATAGTACTCGCCGAGCTGCTGCAAATAAGGCCCTCGGGCCTTTCTGATAGGTAACCAGAGGTGAGGAGCTGACATGTCTAGTGACAGGGATGTCATGCTGCTGGGATGGTCCTCCCTCCTCGTGAACAACCTCAGGATGTGGCGAGGGTGGTGTTGTGAAAAACTCACGAGAGATGAACTCCTCCCATGAGATGCCCTGCTGAGCCAACTGATGCAATACTACAAGCTGAATCAAACCATAATGGTACAGGCTCCTATACTGCTGTGCCGGGCTCTTCCTCTGCAACATGGGCACCATCCTCTGAATGTTCTGATAGAAGAAAACAGGGATGTTCATCATCCTCACTCGGGTGAAGTGCATCAAGAGGCGAATATGATATGAATATACCTGTGAAAATCTGCCCTCACAGGTAAAATAGTGCATGATGAGCCTCATCATGGGAGCATACTCGCTCCTGAGAAACCTGAATGGAAACACACCTGCCAAATGTCTCATGAATGGTGGCCGGACAAAAGGCTCAAAGTGAACATTATCCAGCACCTTGCGCTTATTCCACACCTCCCCAACATTAGGTATCCCTGTGGCATGTGAGATCACCTCGGGTGTCAATGTAAAGTTCACCCCTGCAAGGTTGACATGTCCATCATGCAAGTGTAAAACAAATAGGCGAGCCAACTCTCTATGGTGTTGAATCCGAGAGATCCTCTCACAAAACTCATAGCAAGACATATACTGGAAACATGTGACTGCCATAGGACAAGCCTGTAACTCTGCTAAAGAGGTGGGCTCCTCTCGCTTATGATGTCCACCCTTACCACCCTTATGAGGCCTTCTCTGTACCTCAATCTCTGAAGCTGATGACTGGTCATCACTTTGCTCATAGGTTTTGGTTTCTGACATTGTTTAAAGAGCAAAGTGGACAAACTGTGCTGCTGTTTCTGCCTGTAAAAAGCTGATTTATATGCTGTTTCAAGGGGACAACGAACATGAGGGAAATGTTAGGGGAGGGACATTTTTACAAGGAAAATGGGAATACATGTATATAACAGGGAATTTAGGGAAAAAAACACTACAAACATCACTGCACATGCATCATCAAATTCATGTGTTTACATGGGTATTATGAGGGGTAGGGTTTAGGGCTTGATTTTTTATTTTTTAGGGAAAAGGGGTAGGGTTTATTTTCTTTACAAATTTAAAAGGGAAATTTATATGGACATACATGGAAAATGAAATGGGAATGAGGAAAAATGATTTCAAGGGAAAAAACCATTGAAACAGCAACAAACCCTAGCAAATTTTTACAAATTTACATACAGCCATATGGAGCGTTCTCTTGCACAATTTGATCATTAAAAACACAATCATGATGACCTTCAAACATAACCAGCAATCATTTCCAAGTTTGGAGAACCTACCTCAAGCAATTTGATGATTTGGCGGGTGCTTGAACAAATTTGCAAAGGGTTTGGAAGGGAGGTCGCTGACGGGTCGCGTGCCTCACCCAACGGGTCGCGCGGGCCTGACGGGTCGCGCCCGTTATAAAAATACACTGCAGGAACCCTTCTGACGGGTCGCGCGCCTGTCAATCGCCCGAATTCGCTCAACTTTCACTCCTTTCACTCAATCACTCGCCCAACTCTCTTGCAACTGTCTTGGATGCACAATGAGAGTAAAAGGAGGGAGATTTGGTCTTTATAGGTTTCATTTGAATAAATTTCATGCTCAAACCCACTTTCTAATGTTTCTCTTTGACACTTTATAAAACTGACTTTTTGGTTTCTTTTGTCCTGAAATTGACTCATTTAGTGCTTTGGCTTGATTCTTTTTGCAGGGAGATCATCTGAGGGATCTTGGCAAGGGGACCAGGGTTGCATACTGTCCACTGAAGTCTTTTGAAATTTCATCACTTTTTACAAAAATTTGAAAAATGACCTTGGCTTTAAAAACAGAGTTTTTAAATCCAAGGTGAAAATTAACTGTACAAGATAAAAAATTTCGAAGAAACATCTTTACAAACATCCCTCTGGCTTGCTGAACACTTATTGACCTTTAGAAACATGACCTTGTAGACATACTTGACCAAAACCCTAGACCTAGGAATTTGACCTCAAGACAAGACAAGACAAGATTGAAAGAGCTTAATGACTGAAATGACCCGATCCAGCAATGCCAAGAGGGGTATAAACACACCAGCTCCTCCATCAGGGTTATGGCATGCCTAATGGGATGCAAAAATTGACACTGATGAGACACCTACTTATGCAAATGCAAAGAGTTTTGATCACTGATGGAGGGCTCAAGACCGACTCTAACATGTTACATATCAGAGAGGCCACAGGGTCTTATTTGCATTTGCACGGCGAGTATTATCTCCACATCAGGTGGAAGGGGTCTCGCCTTCTTCATTAGCACAGCGAGTGTTATCTCCACATCAAGTGGAAGGGGCCTCGCTTTCGACAGCAGCACAGGTACAGGAGAGAGGCAAGCAGCCCATGATTGATGAGGGGCCATCAGGAGATCTAGACATAAATATTGTTGACCTTGATATCAGTTCTCCTAGTTTAGAGCTAAAGGAGATCATTCAGCAACAAAAGGCTGAAAATGACTTGTTGCAGCAAAATTTGGAAATGGAAAATTGGACTATCACATACTTAGAGCAGCGCAACAAGCAGTTAGAGGATGAACACACTCTTGATGAGTTGTGGAGGATCCGAGAAGACCGGAACTTGGCTCGCAAGAGACCCGGTGATTTGACACCTATTGAGCAAGGGTCTATGCTCATTCGGGTGAACACTCATTTAGATCATTTTCTAGCCAAGGCAAACAGGGACAAAGACATGCTCCGCCACATGAAGAATCATTATTGGGCCCGTGTGCATGTGTGCAAAGCAAAAATGAAGGTACTCAAAGCACGCTTGGCCAAGGCACTAAAACGGAGGAAAAGGCTCGATCCACTTCAGATTTTGGCTAAAGCCACCATGAAGGAGCATGGTGCTCAATGATACACCTGCAGCTCAAAATTCAGGAAATTTGGAGCAATTTTGGTCAATTTTGAATTTTTTGTGCTAAAAACAGGTTTTTGCCCTCAACGCATAGCGCGCCGTGCGCTACCCTTAAGTTGGGGAGGTCCATTTCATGAAAACTCAGCATTTTTGGATTTTTCATGACAAAATACACTTGCTTAGCCACTTCCAAGACATTTCATTGAGGTTTGGGCCCTCAAAAGGTCAAAAAACAAGCAAAAAATGATCTTCTGCCACTTTTTGGACACACAGGAAGTAGTCTTGGGAGATTGCATTTTTGGAGGGTCAAATGGCCACCAAATTGAGAAATTCCACTTGGGCTGGAGAGTAGACATCCAGAAATTTCTAACAAGCCCACTTGGGCCTCATTTGGATGCCGGGAAGTGCCCCAAAAGTGGGCTCAAAGGCGCGCTACGCTCAGGAAAACGCAGCATTTGACCAGTTTTGACTTTTTGGTGGGATTTTTCATCCTCCTTGATCTAATTGATGTAATTTTATGTTGACATGACACTTATTTACCTATTATAGAAGATTCATTCATAAAATAGCAAAAAATTAATGAATGAATTGGTTTCCTAGCTTATAGAGGCAAGTTGTTTTGATTGCCTAGATTGTAGTGCTTTGTTTAGAATTGGTTGAAACAGCTCCTAGGATGATGAGCTCGACCCCTAAAGGCAAGGAAATGTGTTAACTTGCCTATATTATGTATCTTCTTAGTCATTTTCATGGTTGGACTCAGGAGGGATAAGCTTAGACTGTATTACTCTTTGTATCTCTGCAATTTTGGCAAAGGAAAGACCAGGCTTTTGCAGCACTATTTGGGATTCCTGTGGTTATTTGTGTTGATGGTGTGTTTCTCTCATGTACTTGTAAGTTTGTTATGTGTATCATTTTCTTACTATTCTCTTCTGCAAATAAAGTAAATGAAGTGTTAAGGTAGAATTCATGGTTTCTATGCTTTGCCTTTAAGTTTGCTTAATATCAATGTTTTCATCTGTTTAAGGAGAACTCTCGATGGTTTCTTGCTCTCCTTAGCTCCTCACCGGTCATATCCATCCATTCACTTATTTCAAAGGCATCAAGACAATCTCCTACCTTGCCCCAAAAAGACCTCTGCAAAAACTGTGTCTCATCCCCGCACCCAAAATTGTCGTGCTCAGTTTTCCAACAAAACCCTAAAAATTTAAAATCAAACTTTCCCCATCAGTTTACTAGCCTAAAATCAGTGTTCTTTATTGGTCATCTCAGCCCTTTGAAGACCTTTTGCCGAGATAGACCCGGAGAGAGCCCTCTCCTGTCCCCGTAGGGCTAGCTACGAGGCTAAGTGGTTTGATGTTGCCTTGGATTTTGTCTTTTTCAGCCTGAGGCCAAATTCAAGCGCTAACAGGTTGCATTTTAAGTGAATTAATGACGGCAATTAATTTTCATGTGCCTTAAACATAAACTTGAAATCTAAAATTAACCATGAACAGCAGAAATAAGAAGCAAACACAGCAAATTTGATGACGAAGTTCGTCCCTCCTTGACTACATCTCCGGGTCTGCTTCCAATGGGTATCTGTTATATTGAAAATGCTCATAAAGTCTATTTACATCAGAGTTCACCATTCTTGACTGTGCACATAGGAATAAATGGCTATTGTCATAAGATAGGCCTCGACCTCATCTCTCCAACGCAACTTACATATTTCAGAAAGGCCCAATATTGGCCAACTTATGCCTCAAAATGAATTTACAAGCACTGTACAAAACAATATTCTCAGTATTATATTACATTTCCTCCCCCCATACTCACCATCTTTAATCTTTAGATGGGAGAATTGACTCTCTTCAAATCAATGGCCAAGATTTAAAGCATTACTTTCAGTATCAGCCCTGGGTTGTGTTTCTAACTGTACATATTACTTTTATTTCATACCTTTCGTTATTATTTCCTATGTTTCCATCATGTTTTGTCTCTTTCATTTTGTGTGTTATCCTCCACAATGTCCCAGGCTGAGGAGGAGATCGAAAGAGGTAACCTCAAACCACTTGCGGTTCAACAGCTAGCCCTACTAAACTAGAAAGGGATCTCTCTAAGGATTTCACAGTCAATGATTGAAGTAAAGATGGATTTTAGGCTAGATATAATAGTTTCAGATGAGTTTTTGGAAATTTAGGGTTTTTGGATTGTTGGATCAGGGATGAGAAAAAACAGCTAGGTCAAGGCCTCAAAGGGTTGTAGTGGCAGGAATAAGGAGGATCAAGATAGCAATGCCTTATGATGGATCTGAGAGTTTGTTCAATCTAGTGTAGGCTCTGAGAATTTTAGAAGGTCATAATGAGCATGTGTGCCATGAATTCATTAATCTAGAAGAAGGAATACATAGAAATGATTTTCCACATAAACAAAGATTTAAATATAAAGAATTATGCCTATATAATTGTAAGGAAAATCACTGAGGAAAGAAAAACATGTTAAGAAATATGGATTCATTCATAAGAAACTGACATAGAAAGAAAACAACATCACAAACTCATTACACATGAATTCCTGAAAAATAGTTGTAACTGCTCCTTTGATTAGCTGAGTGAAAGCATTAGATACAGATTCTGTCCTCTAATGTCCAACCCCTCTCTCTGACTGAAAAATGATACATATAGACTAAGATAAATAGTTCCCCACCTTCAGGGGTCGAATCCATAAGTGGTGGAACAATTTCCAAGAATATCTCAACCAACAAGTGAGAGTGAGAAGGTAAAAAACAAACTCTTCTCTTAGACTTTGATTTGAGTTTTGCTTCATTTATGAGGCCTAATTAAACATAAAAACAACCTATCATGCTAATTTATTCATGATTACATCATCAAGACTTCAAAACACTGAAGTTACATCATCAAACAAAGATCTGGCAAAGACAAGATGAGAAAAGACCATTACAGGCATTTGCGTAGCACATTTACGCATTTGTGTAGCGCACTCAGTTATTTGTGTAGTGCCATCTTGCAGGAGGATTTTGGAGGCCTTCCCATGCTCCAAATGGAGAACTTGATAGCTCATTGGAAATATGTGAGTGTCTATTTGTCATTTGACTATTCAAATAAGTGATTTTGACACTCCAACAAGGATAAAAATTATTTTTCCCAAGACTACTCCTATTTGTGCAACGCCTACTTCAAAACAGTGGTAGAAAGTGATTTTTTGACCTGTTTTTAAGCATTTCCTCCCAATCTCTCTACTGAAAAGTTTTCAAAAGTGGATAGCTAACATGTATGGGTGATTATCTATCCATACATATAATTTTTTTGGCATTTTTATGGTTGTGGAGAAAGCATAGCGCCAAGGCGTAGTGCAAATAGTTGCCACTGTGTTTTAAAATAGGCCACAAACCATCAAAAATTTCAAAACAACAAAAACTTCTCAAAATTTCCAATTGAAGCCATCATATGATATGTCATGCCATGAGAGAGGCCTCAGCAAGTACATCAAGCTTTTCTTTGTCCTTTTGGCTTGTTAGGGTTTCCTTGAGCTTCGTCTTCAAATGTTTGATTCTGATTTGGGATACCTTGTTTCTTGTGTAGTAATGCATATCCATATGCCTTTGCAAGTTATTTTCCCTAATTTCCTTCTTGAGGATCTTCTCCAAGTGGCCATTGATCTTATCAATCCAAAATACTTTATCTGCATTGATCTCTCTAGTGATTAGGTCATCTACAGTGATCTATCCTCTTGGTGGAGAAACTTCTTTTTGTAGCTCAAGGGCTCTCTTGGAGGCTCTTGTTCTTGGTCTCCCTGATGTGCTTTGCTTTCCTTTTCCTTTTGAAACTTTCAACTGAGCCACTGATTTTCCCTTTACATCCTCTTTCTTTGAATAGGCTGCTTGTTGGTCTTGGATCATTTGGTTTACTTTCAATTGCATGTTTTCTTGTTGCAAGCATTCTATTAAAGCATTCACCTCTGTCAACTTGTCTTCCAACCTTTTTATCTCAGCCTCCTTATCCCTTATGATTTGATTTTTAACTTTTTCCTCATGGCCTTTCTCCACATCTGACACATTGGTACCTAGATGAGTGAACTCCTCATGCTGTGAGGATGCTCTCTGTTCACTTGTTGTAGTATGTCTTAACCACTTTTGCCTTGTAATCCCTCTTGGTAGGTCTGCTTGAAGAATCAACGTCTTGTTTCACTGGTGAGTTTGGAGGTGTTGATTCAGCACTAGACATAGCTGGAGAAGATGGAGGAAAAGTTGAATCTGCAAATTCATCCCAAGACAAATTTACCTATGTTAATTGATGGAAGACTAGCACTTTCACCAAGCCATGATGAAATAGACTAGTATGATGATTTTCTCCCAGCCTTTGTACCTTTTTTGTCATTTTTATTAGACTTTTATACAGATAGTGAGACAAATTGAGTTGCTTAACACTGGTGAAATGCATCAAAAGCCTCATGTGGTACTTATACAACCTTGAATACCTGCCCTCACATGTAAAGTACTTCATGATCAATTTCATGAGAGGGGCATATCTTTCCAACAAATTTTTGAATGGAAAAACATGTTTTGGAGCTGTCTTATATGGTGCTTTTAGGTACATCTTGTAATTTTGAATGTCAATGTCTTCTTTCTTGAACCAAATTTCTCCAATGTTTGGAATCCCTGTGGCTGTGGAGATAATTTTCCTTGAAACAGTGAATTCAACTCTTGCTATAGTCACTTTATCCTTTCTTAGTTTGGTGGCAAAAGCACTGTTCAGTTGATCATGAAACTTCAGTTGCTCAATTCTCTGGAAAAATGTAAGACACCCTGCATCTTCAAATGATTTTCTGATGAAGGGAGATGACAAGATCTCTTGAGTGTCACCAATAAAATCAATGCCAAATGGGATAAAACCAATGCACAAATTATTCAGTTGGACAACTCTCTTGTCCAAGCTATTGGTGAACTTAAGAATGTTCTTATTCGATTATCATCTTATCACTGAGTTCACCAGTGCATAAACATAGTGATTGTGGGCATCCTCGAAGCCTATGATGTATTGCTAATCAGATATTGTTATAGCAAATTACAGGGGTATTTTGCTACCAATTGGTTGCATTTATGGCTTCCATACAAGGGTAGGAATAACCAAATCTGGGTAGAATCAGAGCTTTACATGAAACACACAATCACATCCTTCGAAGGGAAAAACAAGCTTGTTGCTTTCACGGACTTAATATTTGGAAATTGTTTTTTGGAAACTAATGTTGGGTGATACCTTTCCCATCCTTCCCCAGTACCACCAGATACATAGTTGGAACTCCTTCCTAGTCTAAATAGTGGTAATGACTTATGTACAATAGATATTAGTAGTACTAGTGTAGGATATAGCTCTAGTATTTTTTATTCTTGGATTTTGTATTTTGATGGTTCAAAGATACGGGAGGGCTTTGGATCCGGTTTTGTTTTAGTAGACCTGCAATAGAGGAAACACCTGATCTCTTCCCGCTTGGAATTCAAGTGCAATAACAACACCGCAGAATACGAAGCACTCATCTTGGGCTTCTAGAAATCCATTGACCTCAAATTTGGGATTCTTAAAGCAGTAGGTTACTCTAAGATCGTTGTACGATAGGTATGGAATACTATAAACTGTGTGTCACCTAATCTCAAAGGTTATCAACGGGACGTATGGCACTTAATTTTTCAATTCCAAGCTTTCAATATTATTTATGTTCCTAGAATACACAATGTGGTTGTTGATGCATCAGCGAATGCTACTGCTAGGTTGTCACCGCTTAGGGATGGTTTTTCTATTGAGCTTCTTTACAAATCGTATGTCCCTAATAATATCACTAATTTGCATGTTTTCAATGATGACCAGTAGATATTGCTTTTCATGGCAAACATTGATCTGTTGAAGGATGCAGCCATTGACGAAGATGAGCAAGACAAAACATCGCAAGATGTGACTTGAGCGAGCAAAGACAACCCCATGCCTAAGGGCGTGGTGTCACTATAAAAGTTGTATGACTTGCCAAATTACTTCTACGGACCGCTAAACGTAAAAACTCATAGTTCAACTTTGCCGCACAAACAAATCAATCTTGGCATAGAAAATGATCTGAAGTTTGTTAATCTTGGTACTTGTTGTATGCCTCAAGAGCGGAAATATTTTATCCGCCTTTTCAAGAAGTATTGAGATGTTTTCGCATGGATGTACGATGATCTTAAAACTTACAACATGCAAATAATCCAACATGTTATTATGATTAAAGAAGGGATCAATCCTTTCCAATAGAAGCTGGAAAAATTTCATCTGACGCTTAAGCCTCTGGTTCAAAAAGAGCTAAGGAAGTTGTTGGATGCTTGAATCATCTATAAAATTCGACATTCAACGTGGGTTTCCAACTTGGTCCCAATAAGGAAAAAATCCTGGGAAATACACTTGTGCATGGGTTTATGAAACCTTAATCACACCTCGAACTAAGATAATTACCCCGTGTCTTTAATGGAATAGATTTTACAGACAGTATCAGGGTCATAATGTTTTCTTTGCTTAATGTATTTTCATGTTATAACGAGGTTCTAGTGTCATAACCTGACAGACTAAAAAAACAACTTTTCGAATGAAGTGGGACACGTTTTCTTTCAGAAGATTTCCATTTTGGTTGGTTAATGTCGGTGCGGCCTTTCAACGTGTGATGGACATCACATTTCGCAGTTTAATTGGTCAAAGCGTAGAGGTGTGTCTTGATGATGTCACGATTTTTTTTTCTAAAAGGAGATTAAATCACTTGTGCCATTTGAAGCAAATTTTTGAGTTTCAGCAATGTCGAAAATACGGGATATCTCTTAATCCCAAGAAGAGTATTTTTGCAGCGTTCGAAGGAAATATCTTGGGAAATCAAGCAATCATAAAAAAACTAGCCCTGTACATCCTAAACTTCAACAAGGATTTCCTGCTCTACACCTTTGCTTTTGATACTTCTCTTGTCGTCGTGCTTACGCAGAAAGATGATCAAAATAATGAGCGACCAATATCCTTCATGAGTGTCATCTTGTAAGGACCTGAGATTAACTATCCCATCATTCATAAATAGGTTTACACGATCTATTTTGGCTCTATCTTTTGAAGAATCATTGTATTATAGTTGTCCCACACCCAGTAGTCAGATCGTTATTTGTTACACAAGAGTTGGGTAAAAGGAGAGTGAAATGGATGACAAGTTTACAGGAATATGATCTCGAATTCAAACCAAATCACACTATCAAGGGTCATGGTCTATGCCAGCTAGCAACAAAAGCAGTGAATACACCAAAATATTATTCGTTTGGATGGGAGTAGGAGATCGAGATGTACAATGTGGAGCAAGCTCCCCCCACTAACATTCCAACCTCTTGGTATGCAAATGTGCGACAATATCTTGAGCATTGTACTCTTCCCTCTTATTTATCTCCATCATATAGCATGGTAGTCAGATTGAAAGCTTTATCTTACCAGTTGGTACATGGAGTGCTTTTTAGAAAGAACCATAATGGAGTCTTGGTCATATGCTTAGAAGCACCATATTTGGAAAAGGTGTTGCATGATGACCTTCATTATGGCCCAGTTGGAGAACACTTTGCGTGTGACACTATGGTGCACAAAGTCATGCAGGCCAGTTTTTGTTGGCTCACACTTTTCAAACATGCTCACGCTTATGCCTAAAACTGTCTGATCTGTCAGAAGTGTGTCAACTGAGAAAAGAAGTCAGTGGCCTTGTTGTATCCTATCACTATGGAAGAGCCATTTCAACAATGGTGCTTATATGTTATCGGTGATATCATTCCACACTCATTGAAGCAGCACCATTATATTCTTACTACGACAGATTACTTCACACAATGGACAGAAGCGGTTCCACTCAAGAAAGTGAATGATTAGGAAGTCATCAACTTCCTCAAATAGAATATCATTACCAGGTTTGGCATTCTAACTTCACTTGTTTTCAAGAATACAATGTATTCCTTATCGTTAAAATTATATGATTTTGCATTGGAAAATGGCATCGTATTGATACATTTTGATAATTACTACCCGTGGGGAAATGGTCTTGTTGAGTCTACCAATAAGAACCTTATCCATATTATCAAAAAGGTTGTTTTCTCTAAACAAAGGAACTGGCACTCTGCTTTGGTGAACGCCCTATGGGCTAACCGTGTCATGCCTAAACCTTCTCTGAATATGTCTCCTTACTTTTTGGTCTATGGAAAAGAAGTTGTCCTACCCACGAACATCTATTTGCCTACCCTTCAGCTTTCACAATAATCTCAGGGTAAGCCATGCTTGTTGGTTCAGAGTAGGATAAACGCACTCCTAAAACTTCAAGAAGAAAGAAATAAAGATAAAGAAAAAATTTATCTCCATCAGAGTCATATCAAGAGATGGTTTAACAAGAAGTCTACAGGGAAAAATGAATTCAGTTTGGGTGACCTAGTCTTGAAGTGGGATAAATCCCATAAATACAAAGGTAAATGTATTAAGTTCCAATCCTCGTGGATCAGACCATATACAATGCACAAGAAGCTTGTCCATCACACATATCGCCTCCAATCTTTAGACGAGAAGATGGACTCTATTCATGTTAATGGCCAAGATTTAAAGCAATATTTTCAATGATGGCCCAGGGTTGTGTCCTACTCTATGTACATAGTTCGTTCTTTTGTTCTTTGTTTTGTTTAGTCTTGTCTTATTGTTTCCTTTTGTTTATGTAAATAAGTGTCATGTATAAATATGTTCTTCGGCTTCATTACATGTGGCTGAATTGAAAAGTGTCTTGTGACACTACAACATTTGGCTAACCTTCAGTCCTTATTCTTCATTTTGGTTACACCTTTTGGTCAATGATGCTCTAACGGAAAATACAATCCTTGCGTAAAGAGAGGTTGGTGTTGAGCCATGATATCCGTGTCTATTCTAGAAACCTTACGCCTTCACTCAGTTTTGTATGTTTCAGTGTTTTCCACGCTTATCCAGTCAATTAGAGAAGGAAAAAAGGAAAATTTAAATGAGCAAATCAAAATCATATGTCTTATATATGCTTCTATGAAGGAACAACCTCTTCTGCCCTCAATAATTCGGGATCCCTGTTCCACCCATGAAATGAATAAGTGCCTATGCACAGTCCTATATATAAAATACATAAATAAAGGGCGAAAGAAGAGAAAGGCTTCATGCGCAGGGAGGTGAAGCAAGCAACTCCATCGGGGTACTGGTCAGGCTCGCTAGAAGCAGAGAATTGTTTTTGTTCATGTAGTGACTCTGTCGGGGTATTGTCGAGGCCTGCTGGCAGTGAAGCAGCACCAGAGATGAAAAACTATACTCTCAAAAACTAAAGCTCGCAAACTTCATTACCCTTCTCCTAATTCAAAACATTGTGACATGGTTGGCTTTATATTTGTGTTTGACCGAGAAAGGATAAAGGGGACTAATTATGTGCATGGGATAAGTGGGAAAACCAAATTAATATGAAAAATGAATCAATACTCCCTAAAGAACTAGATCCTCCATAAAAGAACTAACCAAAGCAGGGAAGTTGTAATTCTACCAATGTCACAAGCGTAGTCGTTGCTACAACACCCTCCAAAATTTTGGCCTACATCCAAATTTCGGAGCCTACTTTGACTTTGCATGTTGTCATCACAAATATTAAGAGTCATTGCATGTGTTTTCTCTAAGTGTTATGGTCTCGTTTGTGAGAAGATTAAAGTGTCGTCTTCGAGCATGGTAAGTGTCGCACATTGTACACAAGCTAGTTTTGGTGTGTTTAGGGGACAATTCTTATGCAAATGAGTTTTTCTCATCATAAAAAACATCTATCACACTCATCTCCAAATTTTCAAGAATTGTCGCACAAGTGTCGTCATGCTCATCACAAAGTGTATCTTTGGTGTTGCACTTAGTGTCAGTCGTCACAAAGTTGTCACATTAAGGAAAGTATGTTATTCATGTGTTCTAAGTGTTCCTCATTGTGTCATAAAGTGATCTAAGTGTGTGATCATGTTCAAGTTTTTCTTTTGTTCAGTCTCATTTCATTGATCCAACACCTATTCAAAACTGGGAAAACTCCGTGATCGGGCAACTCAACCTCATCGAGCCCCCCCGGACTGTGCATTGCACAGTCTCTGTCCTCAAGCAGCAACCTTGTCTCTTGGCACTGCGATATGTGTAGTATTTGCCTCCCAGAACTACACATTACGCAATCTCAGTGCTCAAGCCCAACCCCTGAGCTCTAGAATTGCGCAATCTTTCCCCCCACCTAGGCCTAAACTGCGCATTACGCAGTCTTAGTCCTCAAGCCTCAACCTTGAGCTCCAGAACTGCACAATTGCGCAATAACATGGCCTTCATGTCCTTCCAATATTGCACAGTGGGAAAACTCAGTGCTAAGGCCCTCATCCTGGCTTCTTGAATCACTCAACTGTTAAATTGTCAAGTTCAGTCCAGCCTAAACTACACATTGCACACTCTCAAGCTCGGTCCTCACCCTTGACTGCTTGAGTTGTGGAACTACGCATTCCTTAAGCCTCTCTCTCGGCCTGCCACCCAGTTGCAGCTCAATCAATGGGTCATCATGTTGCATCTTAGACTAGGGGTTTATCTAACTGATGTCGTCTTGTCATGAGTGAATTATAGTCACAGGTATTCTATCATGCTATGTTAGGGTGATGATGAAGGAGATGGAGAAGGAGGTCATGCTAGAGGACACATTAGTAGCTGTGAGGAAAAGAGGATCAATCAAAGGAAGCAAAGAGACATCAGATTGTGACAACAACTTGAGATCAAGATAACATTGAAGACTCCTTATCTCTGAACCATATGGAGGTGGAAAAGGGGACCATGTTGTATCTTTCAAAAGGACACAAAGAAAGCAGCAACAAAGGATGGCTCAACATTGACATGTCATCATGCAGTCCATTTCATCAATTTCATGTCATGAGTCATCATGTGCCACATCAGTTTGTGGATTTTGTAAATTCATAATGGAAAATGTATTATCAAGTGGAATTCCAAGGGATGTGTAGAGAATGTCAAGAGTCATGTAAGAGTCGAAAAGTCATAGGGAAGTCAAACAATCATGAGGTTAGTCCAAGAGTCACAAGGGAAGTGAAGGTTCACCCCATTTGTTATATATACACCCTCATTATACAAGAAAAATACTTTTCACCTTAGCTTCTCCCATAAGGCACCAAAGAGACAAAGTTGGTACTTTTGGGGAGCAAGTAGTGGCTCCAATGCTCCATCATTGGAGCAAGCGGTGTTTGTTGTATTCATGCATCTTGGGACTTTTACTTAATATTTCAAGCCCGATGGCCAACATGTTTTTCATGCATTGATTATGAATATTTGTAAGATTGTTTTGTAAATGTTTATGATACATGTTTTCTTTCACCTCTACTAAATTAGTTGAACTATTTCGGTTATTTTAGTGCTTATCATATTGAGAATGTGTTGTAGTGGCTGTAATGATCATCGCATCTTTTTGGACTATTGTGCTAGATGTTGGACGAATCTTTCTTCTTTGTGTGTGTATCTACTAGGGTGGTACTATTACCTCTCTCTTCAAGGCTCACTTTCTCCTCCCTCAGCAGTAGAAGAACCCTGGTGCACCTGCAACTGAACATTCACCAGGCACACTTACTTATTTTTTGAAGGCACATACGTGATTCTCTCTTTGTTGATAGCTAAAGCCAAGGCAAATTTTTTAGTAGACGACAGTCGGGCCGTATTCCGGATGGGGCTCCTATGCAAAACGGTGTGAGGTCTAGTTGGGACCTCATATCAAGGAGACCCCTTTGAATGTTGGCAGGTCCAGCACTATCAACACTTTGTTACTTTAATCTCTTCGTAGTAAATCAAGGTAAAGTCTTTTAAAGTATACGAAAATGCCCTAGAGTGCATTTTATGCAGGTGAATTCATGTAGTTGAATGTAATTTAAAATAAATCCCAGACTATAAACATTAATGAAGTTTGATAAAATCTTTGCAAGGTTAAATACAACTTTGGAAGTCATCAATAATAGGTTATGGATCATAGTTTTTAGGTGATGAAGGAGAGATAAATTCACATCAAGTTAAGGACTGAAGAGATCGTAGGGCTTAGGTTATTTTAATCAATGACTCCTAAAACTTTGGATTGGGGATCAATAGTAAGTTAACAACACTTATCTTACCCAATAAGATCTAAAGGTTGAAAACATTTTAATCAAATAGTCAAAATTAAATTCAGTTGTAGAACTGGTGGGTGATCTTACGAGGTAAGATTTTATAGGCCTATGTGTTGATTCAATAAAAGTTTGATGAATGAATTATTAAAATGTTTTTAAACCTACATTATTTGCATGCACTTTAAAACTTAGCTCCTCGTCTTAATATAATTTTACATTACTTCATGCGTGAATATGATTTTAAAATCCATGGAAAAATAATATGGTAGCGGGAAGTGAAGAGGATAAAACCTTACTTTAATAGATGAGATAATATTCATATTATTTACGTGCCTCATTTAAATATGGTTTCATTGCATGTTTTCTCATACACAGAACTCAAGCCCATCGGAGCACAAGGAGAGAGAAATTATAATGTCTAAGTTGAAATTATAATGGTGGATATTGTTTTTAATGAATTGTTGAAATACATTAATAGAGTTTAAGCTTCTGTGATCCATATCAAGTTAAGAAAGATTCTTCGGCGAAAATCACATGGAATATCATTTGACAAATGATATTCCATGTGATTTTCGCCGAAGAATCTTTCTTATGTTGAAATACATATCAGGTGTGAAACAACTCGGTGATTCAGCTTTCTTGTTTGGCCCGATAAAACATACGCACAAAGTGAAATAAAATAGTTTTCTTCATAATATTATGAAAATATGTATAGGTATTTAATAAATAAAAAAATAGTATTTATAAAATTGTGGTTTATATCTTGTATTGCGAATAATTTCAAAAACCATTTTTTTTAATATATTTTTATCATTTATTTTTTTCTTTTTTCTTTCTTTTTTTGGGACATTGTTTCATTGTTTTAGGGCTTTTTTCCTTATTATATGGACATCATAGTTTGATTATGGTCATTAATAATTTTTAGTGATAAATAATGTCTAATTAGTTAAGCCTTTGATTCATGAGCATATATATATGTAAGTATGATTAATAATATTGAATAATAATAATAATAATAATTACATACACACATTCTCATCCACACGTGACATTATTTAAATAATGTTTTAA
Organism: Pinus tabuliformis; assembly: GCA_031772625.1. Classification (NCBI taxonomy): domain Eukaryota; kingdom Viridiplantae; phylum Streptophyta; class Pinopsida; order Pinales; family Pinaceae; genus Pinus; species Pinus tabuliformis. The sequence goes on along the minus strand of CM062805.1, from coordinate 1,374,998,503 downwards.
CATACACACATTCTCATCCAATGTGATATTAGTTAAATAATGTTGTTTTTATTATTAATGTCATCCTTCATAGTTTAACCTTTGTTTTAATGCATTTTACTGATTAATTCTTTGGTAGGGTTTAGGGGTCAACATGTCAAACATGCATTTAAGAGGTCAAGTAAGACCATCAGTAAGAGGATGAAGATTTACGTGAGATGGAATCCACAGAAGTAGCCTAGTTTTTGAAGAGGATCAAAATGGCTACAACACCACCTACTATACATTATGTATTCTCAAAAAATCTTTTATGAATGAATAGTTATACCTCATAATAAAAACTTTCTAAGCACTCAAGCACATACTTGTACATCAAATAATTTTGTTTAACTTGTAAACTCTGGTTATGCCACCCCTGGACTAAAACTCTAAACCTATAAGAGTACATAGTTTCGATGACTTACAACTTCATCTTCATGTTAGTAGTCGAAAAAGACTTGTAGTGTGAAAGGGACACAGACAAAGCATGGAAGTAAAGGATTCAAGACCTGTAGACCAACACCATCCATTTTGATACTTAACATGAAAAAGTTAGGAATGGTTAAACTCTTCGCAAGTAAAAAGAGCTCATGTTTCTTCCCACTCATTACTAGGTAGGGAAAATTCCTCAACCTCTTTCGTCGGCCGAGTGGCTCCACCCCTCAGCCTCATTTAGTCAATGTTTATAGGGAATGACGTAACATATTCTTATCATGGATCTTCTTACAAGATTTCATGCTGGTAATGCCCAGTTATAGGGTAAACAATGGCATCATTGCTATATAACATAAGAGTTAGACCTGAGATCATGTTGGCGAGAAATGCAACGGAAAATACTTACTACAAGGCGTTAGAAGGAGCGACATCATCCAAAACGACATTAAAAAATACTTCTAAAAGGGGGGCAGAATTGTTGTTACTAGCACTTACAACATCTAAAAAAAATGGTGCATAGACTACTAGAGCTTCTATAACTAATTTTGAATCACTAGCTTCAACAATACCACTAAAAGCTCATTCCTTGAGAAACATTAGTTCTAAGAATGAGCACAAGCAAGTTTATGGGTGGCAACACTAGTTGCGTCAATAGCTAGAATGTCATAAGAAGTAAGAACATTGGAATGTATCTACCTTTTTTGCCACCACTAACTAAACCAACACCTAAATAATCACCTATATCACATTGATGTGTGAATGGAGGTTGCTACTGGAAAGGGAAATTATGTTACCAGAGAGAAGGCATGAGGAAGTAGGGAGAAACCTTAAGAAGTAGGACATGTCTTACTAGATGTGAGGCAAATTTTAATTCAATAAAACTGAAAAATGTCATATATGCACACTTTTAACTTTTTAGTCCCTGGTGATAGGTGGAGTGTCCACCTGAAACATTGAATGGACTAATCCTCTACAAAAGTCTCTTTTGGGAAATCTTAACAATATGCACAATTTGCCAATCATTAAATCCTCCTATCTCGATATTTGAGTTGACCTATTCAAAATATGGTCAATAGTTCAATCTTGTTGATGAAAGGCTCAACTTCATATTTTGTCTCGAAATTTGAGCTCACTAATCAAAACATGGTTAATAGTTCAATATTTTTTATGAAGAGGTCTATTGCACTTTGTCACTGGATTGAACTTTCTACGTGCCAGATCTATTTGATACTAACATTTTTAGATACTTGCACGCAATATTCTAAACCTAGAGCAAGGAGTTGAGGCATAGAGTAGTAATCACATACATGTATAAAATGGCATCTCGAGTTTTGTATTGAGGAACCTTGTATATACAATTTGGTAATAATTTTGAGAGTAAACGATGATGTTTACATAAATTAATAGTTAAAATTAAAGGAAAAATATATCCTAAGACATATTGTTATGAAACCAACTCACAAAAAGATAGAAAAGATAGGATCAATGACTTCAAAATTAGCCCGCTCCTTTACATTACACAAATGAACAATTCTTGGATGATACAAATGACAATACCTCCTTTCTATATATAGGAGTCTAAGGGGTCATAATATAATCAGAGCCGACATAACAATAATAATATAAGGGCACAACAATAACAATAGTGGGCTTCTATGGGGCACAATAATAACAATATGGAGACTACATGGGCACAACAATATAATAAGGGGATTGTACTAATAACAATAAGGGGTTACACTAGTAGGGACCTAACATGCCCCTCTCCTCCAAAAAGTGTTGTCCTCAACACTTGAGTAGTTTTGGATGCTTCTGTATAAAATTCTCGTCCTCCCATGTGGAATCTTCAGTGGGTAAGTTCCTCCATTTGATGAGATACTCTGAACTTGATCGATTTCATAGCTGTTGGGTTCTTGTTTCCGTGACTGCTTCAGGTTCCAATATAATTTTCCTTCCTCGTCAAGTGCCGAAAATATTGTGTGAACTGGGAGATTGTCACCTATAACCTTCTTTAAGCATGAAACATGGAAAATTGGGGGCACTCAGGAAGATGCAAGAAGCTCCAATTTGTATGCTATGGTACCAATCTTTTGCAACACCTTGTAAGGACCATAGTACTTTGGTGATAATTTATTATCCGTCTTAGCTTGCTTGAGGGACATTTGGTTGTATGGTTGTATTCTTAAAAATGCCCAATCGCCTACATCAAAACTTCTTTCACTGCGATGTTGATCCGCCTGTTATTTCATTTGATTCTGCACCAAAGTGGGGTTATCCTTTAAAAGTTGGAGAACTTGTTGTTGATGTTCAATGTGATATTTCACTGCTTGAAACTTTTTCTTCTTGATATGTCTTCTATCTTGAGAGTTTGAGGAGTGGTAATTATTTTCAATGCATTACAAGATATGGTCGGATTCATTTCTTGATACTCGATGTGATCTTTCACTTCTTCAACCTTTTTCTTCTTGATATGTCCTTCTATCTTGAGAGTTTGAGAAGTGGTAATTCTTGCCAATGCTTTACAAGATATTGTCAGATTCATTTCTTCTTTCTCTAGGGTTGGTTCTTGGTGTATATCCTCTTCTTTTGACATTTATTGATTCCTTTCTTCCTCCTCTTCACAATCTATGTAAAATAATTTCTTCTCAGCACACTTATGACCTTTAATGTATTTGCTATCACAACTATAACAAAGCCCTTTTTCTCTTTTTCCTTCTAATTGTTGTGGTGTAAACCTTGTAGGTTGTGGAAGGCTAAGAGCAAAAACACTTCCATATTTATATTGTGAGTGGTAGGATTCCTTGTTTCCATAATTCCGCTTTCAATTTTCTTGCCAACTTGAATGCCTTCTCCAATGAATCAGGTTCTCAAAGACGAACCTCATGTTGAATGTTATCCTTTAATGTCCCTATGAAGACATCAATCCTTTGCTTCTCTGGAATATCATTTACCCTTATATTCAATTTTTGGAAGTCCTCAATGTGCTCTGCCATTGAACCCTTTTGTTTGAGATTTATCAATTGGCTAAAGAAGGTGTTGTTCTCTGTATCCTCATAATGTGCTATCATTTCCTCCGTGAAAATTGACAAGTGGTTTACGAGAACAAAACCCTCTATACCATACAAATTGATTTGGTTCTAAGTATAAAGATGCAATATGTACCTTCTGTAAAAGTTGTACATCATGTATATCGAAATATTGTTTCATCTGTAGTATCAAATTTACATTATCCTTGCCATCAAACTTCCTCATATCGCTTTTTCTGGATTTTACAAGCTCGCTCTTGAATATGTTGTATCTCTGAAATTTAGGCTCTCCAAGGTATGAAATTGTGACTTGCGATAGCCCTCTGCGTCCTATTTCCAATGCCACTAGTCTGATCGAAATTGTATTCTCCAATAAAGAGTTATGCCCAATCTCCCAGGATGACCTGATTATATACTTTTTCAGTAGAGCGAACTTGTACGAATTGCCACGTGCCACTTTTTCGACCTTCAAATCTGAAAAATCTACACAGAAAACTATAGTCTGTCCTCTTTCTGTAACTTCTTATGAAATTTCAATCTGATTCTTAAAGATAAAGTTATCACGATTTTCCCAAGGTCACCTGTTTGGAATGTAATTTGGGAGTCTGCAAAAACCCTAACTTCCTCAGATCATATATCCAAAAATATAATGAGACAAGATCCAAAATTCGGACCCACGGTTTAGAACGATTTCAACTCAAATGGGTTTTTCTTTTTAGCTTCTAAAACGTCGCAGAAAAAAGTTATAGCGAAAATGCCACGTTGACCTATTTGGAGCAGCAAAACCCTAGAATCCAAAGCTCTGATACCAAATGTTATGAAACTAGCTCACAAAAAGATAGAGACGATAGATCAATGACTTCAAAATAAGCCTCTTCGAGGGGGAAACCTCCTTTACATTACATAAATGAACAATTCTTGGATGATACAAATGACAAGACCTCCTTTCTATATATAGGAGTCTGAGGGTTCATAATATAATCAGAGCCGACATAACAATAATAATGTAAGGGCACAACAATAACAATATTGGGCTTCTATGGATAATAACAATATGGGGATACATGGGCACAACAATATAATAAGGGGTTTGCACTAATAACAATAAGGGGTTACACTAGTAGTATAGGGACCTAACACATAAATTTGTATTTATAACACAATAGTTATATGTGTTATTAGTGAAATTCTTGTGGTTTAACCCACCTTGCAGCCGACTAAAACCTGTGTGATAGAATAAACTCGTGTAGTGACAATAATGATATGCTAAGATAAAGTTGTTAATACTTCTTTAGGCCACCCTTTTCTCATCCTTTGATGGACTCCATTGGCATACTAAAATATTTATTGATTTAAGCACAAGAAAATTGAAAACATTTCTATGATAAAGTTCAGGTATCGTCATTCTCATTTTCTAGTTGCGTGGTTTATGTATTGTGTTCCTCCCTGGTATTTTGAGTTAAGTTTTATTTAGCTTCATAAAACTGATTCATTTGATGGTAAAGTGAAGTGAGTGTATCAAATATATCATGACTTCATGCAACAACTTTCTTAATATGTAGGATGCTGAAATATTTGCCATTGTAACATTCAAGAAGTTTTATGAAGTGTCAAACATTGTCCCCTTTTAGAGGCAATCACAAGTATTTTCCTTGCATTTCAACAATATTTTCATAAAATATGTTATTAAGAACATTAGACATAATTGTTTTATTGGAATAATTTACAATTTCATGGAAGGATGCCTTACTAGGTGAATGTCTCACTTAGGCTCTTGAATTTCAATTTTCATTTTTCTTAGTTAATATCAAATAAATGGTTGCACTAAATTAGACTTTGTAACATACCCTCCCACCCCCTTGCGTATTTCTTGGGCTATGGAAGGTGTTACATCAAAATTAACCCAATCTCCAAGATCTATTATGAAGATGGGGTCACAAAAATCATCTTTTTACAACTTTGTCAAAATCCAAAATAAATTTCACCATCACGTTCGACTCATTGGGAGCTTTTCGATGATATAATTTTGTCTCAATCTGACTCTTAGATTGAAATTTATTCCCATTTGAATATTAACTCATTAATCCTTGCCACATTCAACATGTATCGCCACGTAGTGCTACAAAGTGGCATACATGTCTCTGTCATGTTGTTCATAGAACAATTGTGACTTCATCCATACCAACGTGCCAAGGCAAGAGGTGAGTACCATTCCAAAATTGGTGTGACAAGATGGTTAATTTTATGTCAATTACTAGAGGGATTCACAATTATCACTCTCCCTTAACTGCACTCACATCCTGGAGGTGCTACATACAAGCTTGGCACTAGATAGGAGGTGCTAACCAGAATCTTTGCCCTCTTTTGATGACAAATTTGATGTCACACCTTTTATTACACTTGTTCCAGGGTGACATTACCTTGCCATGTGGCATCATCCAATAGTGTCATGTGTCATCCAAAACTAACTCTTTAGCATCCAAAAGGATCGCTCTTGTCTACCATGTGTCACCCAATGTACATGTCATGCTAGCATAAATCCAAGTTATCCACCCACGTGGCATCCATGTAACCTTTCCAGGCCCTTGTCACCTCTTCCACCTTAGCCTAAGTTGTGGCACCAACTAGGCTCAACCGCTCCATGTAATACAACACTTTCCTTTATATATGAGACACTACAATTTACACTTTGGCATCCCTCTCAGACTCCTGGACCTCCAGATACAATCTTCATTTACAAGGAAATTTGGCCTTGGCCCACATATGGGGTTACTATTATTTCCACCTTGTGTAAAGTCCTAGATCCTCAAGATTTTGGATATAAGTTTCATCCATAAGTCAATCCAGCCTCGTGCCTTAATTCAACAAATGGGCCCCATTCCAGACAAACCCCCCAATTAAATAGATATATGAATCCTCCGCCTTGATACATCTACCAGCTAAAAAAGTATCTGACTCCTTCACCAATGAACCTTCTTATGGAGCTCACTCTGGATGATCATACAAAAACCAACCTAACTCATATCTGACTTCATGCCTTTGAACACCCAAATAAGCCCCACCCCAGATACACCTTCCAAATTAGCAGATATCCAGCTCCATAACACTTTACCAATGTGGGTAAACTCCTAGATCGTCTAGATCCTAAATTTACTTACCCAACAATATAATATGCAAGTGGGGCCCTCACCGAATATCACCTTTTTCTTACTCTCTCTGCTAAATATCTAGATCATTTTAAATTTGGCGCACTCTCAAAAGTACACAAAAGAAAACGTACCAGATGTTAAAACTACCGAATACATCTGTCAGGCCTATAACACATTCTTCTTAGATACAAACTCTTCCGATGACTCATCCAGTCTTGGATACAAATTTCATTCCCTGTGATACTCAAACTTAGAAACCCCAAGGATTTCAAGGACTTTGCCCAAATTTTCCTTGGATCTTAGAGTTGCTCAGGCTACTAACTTATTCATAAATGAAATCTTCATTCAACCCACAAAACATCGTACTATTTATACTTAGACATCACACATTACATATATCTATCCCTGCATTAAACTCAAATACAACACCATACATGATCACAAGGATTGTCCTAAGTAAATATTATTAGATCTATTGGCGCATCATACATTGCACCAAACATAACCCTTTTCTTGGTAAAGATAGTCACAATCTTTAAATCAACAAATAGTTATGTTATTCACAACTTATTAGACAATGTAAATCACAATATTTGGCAATATAGTTAAGCACATCAAACAATCATGCACCTAAGCACTTTTTCCCCTATAGAGGGAGTTTCCATCCTTTAATAATCCTTTGTCGTCAACACCTGATATGTCCTGACTATTCCGTCGTGACTGTTCTGTTGGTCGTCATAACTGTTCCGTCGTGGTGGGGTTGTAACATAATTATAACGTATATAAGTTTTAAATAACTATAATTCTATAATATATATAAAGTATAATTATATAACATATATAAATTATAATTATATAATAATAAAATTATTATTATTCACGCTGCTTCTTTTTTTATTCTGTTACCCACTCAATAACAAATTTCTTGAAGTCCTCTTCACTGTCTTCTGTTAAAACTTCTTCTTGAACTAAATTGTCTATAAATTCCTCAACATCATCGAGATCCCAATCAAAATCGCACACAATCGGAGGCTCTTTGGGGTACATGATTTGCACAACTATGTCTTGCTCTATCTCATCCTCTTTGAAAGGTTGATAGAAGTAAGGTAAGCAATATTCATATTTCTTGATATGCTCTTGTTTCAATTGATTCAATGAAGCTCTATGTTGCATACATTGCAAGGTATAAATTCGAGTCTTCAAATGCTCAAATTGAAGAGGCCTATCATAGAATGGTATGTAAGGAACCCAATCCAGCTTCATTTCCTTCATTGGCACTATAGTTTCACCCTCCATTTGAACATACTTGATGCCAGTCTTATCAGACGGAGGAAATGATGAAACAACTGCCACAGTGACTGGTATGTGGACGACTTTTAATTGGTTTTCAAAAGGTACAAGTTGAGGTTCTGTACAACCAAAAAGATAAACATTATTCCCATAAAGTAGCCCACCTTCTTCAAGAGCATTCTCCAAGTTTGAAAAATCCCACTGGATCTTGTAAAGAGTATCCAGCTTATCCCACTCAGTGCCAACGGAAAATGCAACTTGCCACAAATCATCCATATTTCTCCTGTGAGGGATAATCTCAGGCGGCGTAGCAGTAAACTGGAATTTTTTCAGGACCGTGAGCTGAGAAGCGAGGCGCGGATTGTGTCCAATCTTATCCCCATATTCCTCATTCACATCAAGATAATCTTTATCTAAATCTTCATCTCGATTTGTATAAGCTTCATCGGGATCATCATCTAGATTTGCATTAGCTTCATCAGGATCATCGTCTTGTTTTGTTCCTTCACTGTCACTATCGTCTTCCTCTACATAACTTTTCTTTAGACATGTTGAAAATTCTGCACATGATTTTTCTAACCGCTGAAATGCTTCTTGAATTTTAGTAAATTGTTCAACGCATTCAGGACGTGGACGTAATGGCACATTATGCAGTGAATGATGCTCAAAGACTTGCATCATGATATTATGCGCCATGCATCCGATACCACTGAAGCATAAAAAATGATAGCTTGTAGGATTGAATGTAAAAATACACAAGAGGTATTTAATAATAATAATTTATTATATATATATATATATATATATATATATATATATATATATATATATATATATATATATATATATATATATATATATATATAGTACAAGTCATGAATGTTTACAATGAGGACCCGCATATATATACCTAAGCAGGTGTCCTTTCGTGACTGGGCATGTCTTTTAGACATGCCTTTTCACTTAACTTAATGACTATTTAATATAATCGATATTTTATTATTTAATATTTAATATAATTGTTATGAATTATATTCATAACAGAAAATATAACCTAGCCTAGGTCAACCACACTTCCCAATATTAGAGTCTCTTGTGCCCCTTCTAGTCTCTTCTTGTTACTATCTCCCAATTATCATAGGTTGACCTGACTCACTAGTTCGTTCTATTCTCATAATCTATGAGCAAGAGAGTTAGGAATGGGCACCGCCTGCCCCTTTTTACTGGCTAGTACAATTGCATCCCTTCACCCATTAGGAGGTGGTTTTGCTTGTTACATCACCTTCTTTCTCTTCAAGTGATGGTGTCATTCCACCCTTGCTTTTGTAATGCTTGTTAACAAGCTTTGCCAACTTCAATTCCAACCCAGACACATTGCATAACATTTGTCAGATAATTGACCCTTTATAGTATTCAAGCAACCTCAACATTTAATCGACTAGTATGGGTAGTAACTTTTCAAGCAATACAAGCATTAAAGCGGCTTTAGGTAAACATAGGTGATCAAGCAAGTTTCCCCTAAGGCCAAGGATCGATAAGGCTATCCACCCTTCAGTTGTGTTAACTAATTAATAACAAATTTTATTGTTTAATCAAAGGTCCAGTTGTTGTGGTCCTTCCACATTGACATTACAATCTCATTGCAATAACCAAGGGTAGAACAAGGGGTTGTTACAGAGTTAAGTTGGATCTACAATTTGGTTGCAACGTTGCAAATGATAGGCTCTATATTTGAGTTCCAATTCATTATTACATAGAAGGAATGTATGACAAGCTTAATGGGCTAGCTATGGATTTTGAGATACCATGGAAAGCGTATGCCTCTGTCAAGTTAAAGTTGGATTCCTAACCATGGGAGCGTGAATATGCAAGCTAAACGTAAGAACGCATATCTATTGACCCTATATCTGTAGGGTTTAGTAAGCAATACTTGAAAAAAGGATTATGCTTGGTTGAATAATAGTGATGCAAGGAGGTTCAAGCACATGTTAAAATAAGAATGTGTTTAGATGAAACGCATCAAAAATGGATCATGTATTTTTTCATTTGGAGAGGTTCGAGCATCGGTTGAAATGAGATCATGGTTTTTCATTCAATGATGAAAATCTCAACCTTGTGACCAAAATACTTCTAGATTTTACGTAATTACGAACAAGCCTAGATTTGTTACCAATTTGCTTATAAAGTTTATGTAACTATGGACATAATTCTTGTTACTTTTGCAATCCATGTATTTCAACCATGTGCCACATTTACACTTACAATTTTCATTTTAAATATATGAATTAGCTATCTTGAAACTATCTCCCTTGTTTACAAAATGTAAGAGTATTTGGGGATCCTTCATCAGGGATATGAAAATGGCGCTCGCTCTCGTTAGGTTTTCGCATCCCTTCCCTCTGCAGTTCAGCCCTAACGTCTGGGCTCAATCCACTGCTGGAGACTTTGGCAGTCAAGGGCTTCTGGGCTCTAAGATATTCAAAAGGAAAAACTGTATTAGCAACCATAGAACAACTTCTCTGGCAGAGACTCTTTTGGAAATATGGTTTTTTGTCCCGAGGGTTTCTCTCGAAACAGGGGAGCGCGATTATATGGAAGCATCTTGCTGGGTAGACAGACAAAAGACCATGAATGGCATACATTTTGATACTCAAAGATCCGAGCCCATTGATGTGGACGTTTTTTATCTGTTGTTACAGGCGAAGCGAAATGGAGAGGCCACTATTGTGTGGGTAATCCTCTCCCTAGGTTTTTTTCTTTGCTATAGTTTACTTTTAAGGGTTCCCCGGGTGGCATTCCTCTTAGCAGTGAAGAAATACGAATGCTTTTTCCTTCTAATGCATCATTGTGATGAGGTTTATATTCATCTGGACGTTGTTTTGAGAACCTTTATGGGGAGGGAAGACCGAACCGCTGTCCGCAGGAAAAATTTTAAAGGAGTGGTCAACAAACAAAGGAGGGGCGGGAGCATAGGGTCATGGTACAAGAGTTGCAATGTGCCCTCGTGCACCTTCGAACAGATGTGGGAGTATGATTTCAAGGCAGAGAAGAAACACAAGACTCGGGCCATCCCCATCAAAAATGCCATTCGTCCAGTGGACAGGGTTCCCCTGATACACACAGGACCTGTGGGTTTTTTACATGAGCAAAAGAAAAATAACCTCGGTGAGCCTGCTCCCCTTATTGCTTCGGTAACCCAAATAGCAGAAGATTCAAGGGGACACCATTGCCAAACCCAAACACTGGGGAGGATGGGGTATTAAGAGGCTCGATCTATTCTCCAGAGCATTAGTAGCCAAACTTGGGTGGCAACTACTCACCTCAAATGGTCTTTGGACTCGAGTTGCATATGCTAAATATATCAAGCCACAGAATGTTTTGGACTGGATCCGTATACATCAAGGAACTAGCCAAAACATATCCAATATCTAGAAAGCGGTCATTAGCACCTTACCTCTACTGCGAGAAGGAATCACTTGGCGCATTAGGGAAGGTAATGAAGTTCGCATTGGTCTGGACCCGTGGGTCGGCTGTGGCAATGCCCACAGATTATCAGCTGATCTTATAAGGCACCTACAAGACAGAGGGGTTACCCACATTAAGCACATTGGAGATAATGAGAATTCCTCCTTTCTCCATCAGGCATGGACTACCACACAAGTGTTAGAAATTCTTGAATGGTGGCAACACGAATGGTTGGAGTATACGGATGCACTCACACAAGATCACATCAGGCTCACAGAAGGACCTGATGAAATCATCTGGGCCTTTGCCAAGCATGGAGCATATTCCCGGAAGTTAGGATACTTAAGGCTCATGGAATCTTACAGGCCCCCGGATATCCTCCCCACCTAGAAAGCACTCTGGAAACTTAAATCAGCTCCACGCACGCGATTATTGATGTGGAACATTCTTTTTGACAAAATCCCTACAGGCACCAATCTCATGAAGAGATCATTTTATGGACCCTTTCGTTGCCACTTATGCCGAGAGGAGGAAGAAAGCACAGATCATCTTTTCTTAAAATGCAGCACTGCTTCACAGTTTTGGCAATCCCTCACCTCTCACTATCCGAACTTGAAAGACTGGCAAGGTAATAACCTCATGGAAGCATGGAATAACTGGTGCCAGAATCACACCGGGAAATCCATCAACATTCCATTGCTGGCCTGCTGGGCAGTATGGATTGTGCGCAATCAGTCCATTTTCAACCTCAGGACCCCACACTGGCCCACAATCTTACACCATACTGTTAGCGCTTGAAATTTCACCTCAGGCTAAGAAAGGTAAACCTCAAGGCAACATCAAACCACTTAGCCTCGTAGCTAGCCCTACGGGGCTGGAGACGGCTCTCTCTGGTCTATCTCGGTGAAATCTTCAATGGATGAGATGACCAATAGGGTAACACTGATTTTAGGCTAGTAAACTGATCAAAAAGGTTGATTTGGGGTTTTTAGGGTTTTTGGTGGCAAATTGAGGGGATGGCAATTTTGGGTGCGGGGATTGGACACAGTTTCTGCAGGGGGTTCTTTGGGGTGAGGTAGGAGACAGTATTGATGCCTTTGATTGAGGTGGATGGTCAGGAATGATAGATGAGGAGCTAAGGAGAGTAAACAATAACTTTGAATTCTCCTTAAACAGTAGAAAACATTGAAATTAAACAAACTTAAAAGCAGAGCATGACAGTCATGAATTCTTACTTTAACACTTCGTTTGTTTAATGTGCAGAAGGAAAAGAAAGGAAACGATTCACATAACACACTTACAGGTACATAGAGAAACACACCATCAATACATGTAACCACAAGAATCCCAAAAAGGACTGCAAAACCCTGGTCTTCCTTAGCCAAAAATTGCAGAGATACAGTGAATAATACAATGATAGCTTCTCCCTCAAGAATCCAACCTTCCAACCTCTGAAAATGACTAAGAAAATACATAATATAGGCAAGCTAACACCTTTCCTTGCCTCAAGGGGTCTAGCTCATCCTTCTAGGATCTGTTTCAACCAATTCTAAACTGAGCACTAAAATCTAGGCAGTCAAAACAACTTGCCTCTATAAGCTAGGAAACCAATTCATTCATTTAATTTTCACCTTTTTCATGAATGAATCTTCTAGAAGAGGTACATAAGAGTAAAAGTGTCATAAAAGTACATTAATTACATCAAAGAGGATAATAATCCACCCCAAAAAGTCAAACAGGGTCAAACTGCGTTTTTCTGAGCTGTACACTGAAATTTGGAGAAGTTTGCCTGACGGGTCGCGCGCCTTTGGGACCACTTTTGGGGCAGTTCCAGGTGTCCAAATTGAGCAAGCATAGGCCTGTTGGAAAGGTATATGAGTCTACTTTCCAACCCAACTGGAATTTCTAAATTTGGTGGTCATTTGCCCCTCCAAAATTGCAATCTCCCAAGACTGCTTTCTGCAACTCAAAAATGTGGCAGAAAGTCATTTTTTGCTCCTTTTTTGACTTTCTGGAGGCCCAAAACTTCATAAAATATCAAGTCCATTGATGAGCATATGTAACTTCTCATGAAAAGTCTGGAAATTCTGAGTTTTTGCAAAATGGAGTTGCCATGATGAAGGGTCGCGCGGGGGGTGAGACCCGTTAATGGAGAAAACCTGTGTTTGGCAAAAAAAAATTCACAAATGACAAAATTTTCTCCAAATTTCTTGAAATTTGGGCTGGGAGTCCCCAATCAAGTACCATTCTCATTAAAAGAGGCTTTGGCCAAAATTTGGAGTGGATCGGGCATTTTCCTTCGTTTTTGTGCTTTGGCCAACCGTCCTTGGAGCACCTTCATTCTCGCCGGTATTTTTGACATTTCTTTAAAACCATGACACCTGTGTAAAAAGTGAAGGAGGTTTTTCTTCCTTGGCATGTTTTGGACAAAAACCTCTCTCCGTTTTCCAAAATTCATCTTTTATTGCTCTGGAACATCATTTGAATGTGACTTGTCCCGATGTGTGAAACAAGGAATTTTGTCGAAATGGAGCGAAATGAAGGGAATAGGGGGCTTATAAATTCTTGGGGAAATTTTTGGAAGTAGGGAGGGATGTTAGGAAGTAGGGGAAAGTGGAATCTCAGAGATTGAGTGAGGGGAAGGGGTCCAAAAGGGCAAAACACAGACCCAACCTAGAAAATTGCCAGGTTGTAGCTAGAAACTAGGGTTTTTGCAAAAATGAATAATTTGGGGGATCTCAGTGATGGGAAGCATTTGGTAAGGTACTTTAAGGATAGGGGAAGGTGTATGAACATCTGGATACAAGTTTTGCTAATGATTTGACCATTCAAGAGAAATTAGCTTTCAAAACCCTATGAGAGGGAAATGACCTTGCCTGGGCGCAACTGAAGCATGAACAAGGTGTAAAATGACTCATTAGACACTGAGATGATAATGACAACCCTATGAATGATGATAAACTCAGCTGAATGATGACATGGACTGACATTTGGACAACTTTAGAAGGAGTGAAAGCAAACCCTAGACCTAATGCCTAGTGACCAAATTTTGCTTGAAGACTCACTGAAATGACGAAATTTGACCTTGACACCTCAAAATCACTTTGTAAGAGCACATTTGATCACTGGAGGAAGGCTGGAAAGACTGACACTAACATTGGCTCCAATGGGGATGGTAGCTCCTTGGAGGTGCCAAGAACCTTAGACCTCTGGGAGAGCAAACCAGTGCCTTTCAACCATTGGGCAATGGAGTCATTATTTACACCTTTGACACATTTATTGAATGAAAACTTGACTGAAAACTGACTGAAACTTAACTGAAACTTGACTCAAACCGACTCGATGGCAAACTGAAATAACTTGAAAAAACTCACTCAATAGACCAAACACAAATGACTCATGACTGACTTAACTAAAACAAGAACTTACAAAGCTTATGGAAGGGCAGCAGTCCATCAAGATTTGAAATCATGATGACAACCCCCTGTGTTTCTTACAAGAAAATATACATCAAACTGTATCAAAATGCCAATGCAACCAATCAAGCAGATGCCTTCTTGACTGATTCTCCCGATCAGATCTCATGATCAACAATAGATATTGGTAACTGGGCATCCAAAAACATAGCTGACCATGATCTCCTTCATCATTGAACACAACAATAATCGCTTTCACTGCTGACTGTAACAAATCTGCCATTGGATCCTGGAAAACATGAAGACTTGACATTGCCACCTCCTGCTGAAAGAACAAGGTATCCTTTGTTTCAAATTCTGATCTGCCTTCATCATGTGCTTCGGTAAAAGTATGCTCATGGGCTTCAAAAAACTCTGAACAAATAGGTGAGCAGATCTCCTCTTGAAATAACATTTCAAAACATGAGACATATGAGGAAGAATCTGAAATGGAATCCTGAATGGTCTGATCTTTTGTAGTTTGAATATATGGTAGGTTATCCTCATGTGATATGATAGCCAGATTCTCATTACATTCATCAATTATGAGAAAAGAAATTTCAGATGTTTCGTGAAACCCAACACTAACATTTCTATCAGCTATCATAGATTCATCCAGAGAAACCTTTTCACTTACTTGAATGAAGATCTTGTCTTGTTTTTCACAGAGGCAAGGAACTACCTCCTCATGAAGATCTAGTGTTGGTGAAATGAGAGAATTTAGGTCTGCTACTCCATTTTCTTCATTTGAGGCAGCCGCGACAATACAACTTTCTTTTATGAGATCCGGAACAACATGTTTTGCCTCATCACAATTTATCTCTCGATCTGATTTATCATCATCACTTTCTGAGATTGGAACATTACTTTCCTGCGTTACCTGCATGTTGTCTTCTTCTATGGACAGATCTGAAACAACATTTGCTCTTTCCTCGTTTTCAACCATATGGAAATCTTCAGCCTGCTGATCTTGACAAATATCCTCTAAGATTTCTGTGTGCTGCTGAAATTGATTCTCATACAGAGCCTCCATGATCTCAACATCCATAAAATTATCATCTTCATAATATTTCTCAAGGCTTTCAATAAAACTATAAGCATGCTTGCAACAGTCTTGAACTAAATTTAATGATAATTAAGAGTCCTTATATCGTTCAATGAACATAGCATGAAAATCCTTTAAACAGTAAATACAAGCAGGCGGCAAACTTTCATACCAAGATTGAGCTTCACCTTCCAGGGTAGCCAGGAATATCTTCATCAAGCAATCTTCAGGAAAATCAATCTTCGACTTGTGAATATGCATGTGAAATCTAACCAAATGTAGAGCCGCGTCCTTCTTACCATCATCTTTAAATGTAGGCAGATTCCTTGACCAATCTACCTTTGGAATTTTATTTGGAAAACCAGGGATGTGATCTCGGCTCAAGGGAGCATATCTTCTTGTGATCCGATCCATCTTGAAAAGCTCATAGCTACTGATCTCTCTGCAGTGAAGTCACCATGAAGCATTGATCTCTGGAGTTTTCAGTGAAGGAGTCACCAGTGAATGATTTCAGCCTTGTCAGTGTCTGATCGTTGTCCACTATCAACAATCAGATCTGAACTTGATACATGTACTGGGGTAAAATGCAATTGAAGTGCTGTATTCACAAGCTCACGGAGATTGACTGAAGCAGCGTTTATCTACTTCCGCTTATGCAAAGCAAAAGCGTTTCGAAGGTTACCTGGCATGACTTCAGGCTCCGTCTAAGACTTATGAAACAAACACATCAGCCCACAAACAATTTGTTTTCCCCCAGTATGGTCGCCAATATGTTAGCGCTTGAAATTTCACCTCAGGCTGAGAAAGGTAAACCTCAAGGCAACATCAAACCACTTAGCCTCGTAGCTAGCCCTACGGGGCTGGAGAGGGCTCTCTCCGGTCTATCTCGGTGAAATCTTCAATGGATGAGATGACCAATAGGGTAACACTGATTTTAGGCAAGTAAACTGATCAAAAAGGTTGATTTGGGGTTTTTAGGGTTTTTGGTGGCAAATTGAGGGGATGGCAATTTTGGGTGCGGGGATTGGACACAGTTTCTGTAGGGGGTTCTTTGGGGCGAGGTAGGAGACAGTATTGATGCCTTTGATTGAGGTGGATGGTCAGGAATGACAGATGAGGAGCTAAGGAGAGCAAACAATAACTTTGAATTCTCCTTAAACAGTAGAAAACATTGAAATTAAACAAACTTAAAAGCAGAGCATGACAGTCATGAATTCTTACTTTAACACTTCGTTTGTTTAATGTGCAGAAGGAAAAGAAAGGAAATGATTCACATAACACACTTACAGGTACATAGAGAAACACACCATCAATACATGTAACCACAAGAATCCCAAAAAGGACTGCAAAACCCTGGTCTTCCTTAGCCAAAAATTGCAGAGATACAGTGAATAATACAATGATAGCTTCTCCCTCAAGAGTCCAACCTTCCAACCTCTGAAAATGACTAAGAAAATACATAATATAGGCAAGCTAACACCTTTCCTTGCCTCTAGGGGTCGAGCTCATCCTTCTAGGAGCTGTTTCAACCAATTCTAAACTGAGCACTAAAATCTAGGCAGTCAAAACAACTTGCCTCTATAAGCTAGGAAACCAATTCATTCATTTAATTTTCACCTTTTTCATGAATGAATCTTCTAGAAGAGGTACATAAGAGTAAAAGTGTCATAAAAGTACATTAATTACATCAAAGAGGATAATAATCCACCCCAAAAATTCAAACAAGGTCAAACTGCGTTTTTCTGAGCTGTACACTGAAATTTGGAGAAGTTTGCCTGACGGGTCGCGCGCCTCTGCCTAACGGGTCGCGCGCCTTTGGGACCACTTGTGGGGCACTTCCAAGTGTCCAAATTGAGCAAGAGTAGGCTTGTTGGAAAGGTATGTGAGTCTAATTTCCAACCCAACTGGAATTTCTGAATTTTGTGGTCATTTGCCCCTCCAAAATTGCAATCTCCCAAGACTGCTTTTTGCAACTCAAAAATGTGGCAAAAAGTCATTTTTTGCTCCTTTTTTTACTTTCTGGAGGCCCAAAACTTCATAAAATCTCAATTCCATTGATGAGCATATGTAACTTCTCATGACAAGTCTGGAAATGCTGAGTTTTTGCAAAGTGGAGTTGCCATGATGAAGGGTCGCGCGGGGGGTGAGACTCGTTAATGGAGAAAACCTGTGTTTGGCAAAAAAAAAATCACAAATGACAAAATTTTCTCCAAATTTCTTGAAATTTGGGCTGGGAGTCCCCAATCAAGTACCATGCTCAGTCAAAGAGGCTTTGGCCAAAATTTGGAGTGGATCGGGCGTTTTCCTTCGTTTTTGTGCTTTGGCCAACCGTCCTTGGAGCACCTTCGTTCTCGCTGGTATTTTTGACATTTCTTTAAAACCATGACACCTGTGCAAAAAGTGAAGGATTTTTTTCTTCCTTGGCATGTTGTGGACAAAAACCTCTCTCAGTTTTCCAAAATTCATCTTTTATTGCTCTGGAACATCATTTGAATGCGACTTGTCCCGATGTGTGAAACAAGGAATTTTGTCGAAATGGAGCGAAATGAAGGGAATAGGGGGCTTCTAAATTCTTGGGGAAATTTTTGGAAGTAGGTAGGGATGTTAGGAAGCAGGGGAAAGTGGAATCTCAGAGATTGAGTGAGCGGAAGGGGTCCAAAAGGGCAAAACACAGGCCCAACCTAGAAAATTGCCAGGTTGTAGCTAGAAACTAGGGTTTGTGCAAAAATGAAGAATTTGGGGGATCTAAGTGATGGGAAGCATTTGGTAAGGTACTTTAAGGATAGGGGAAGGTGTATGAACATCTGGATACAAGTTTTGCTAATGATTTGACCATTCAAGAGAAATTAGCTTTCAAAACCCTAGGAGAGGGAAATGACCTTGCCTGGGCGCAACTGAAGCATGAACAAGGTGTAAAATGACTCATTAGACACTGAGATGATAATGAAAACCCTATGAATGATGATAAACTCAGTTGAATGATGACATGGACTGACATTTGGACAACTTTAGAAGGAGTGAAAGCAAACCCTAGACCTAATGCCTAGTGACCAAATTTTGCTTGAAGACTCACTGAAATGACGAAATTTGACCTTGACACTTCAAAATCACTTTGTAAGAGCACATTTGATCACTGGAGGAAGGCTGGAAAGACTGACACTAACACATACGATTGCTGATTTTGACATGATACCTAAAGAGGAATCCTCTACCCCCCCACGCACCATTAGACCTGCGATCATCGACAAATCCAAGCCTTGGGCTTACTTTGATGGCTCGGCACAGGATGCGGGCTGTGGGGGAGGGGCCATTCTATATCTCAATGAAATGCATTGCTTCAAGATACAAATAAAACTAGGCAGAGGCACCAATAACTTTGCTGAACTGTGCACGGCTAAACACATCATACATTTTGCAATTCATAAACAGTGCAGACACCTACAGCTATTTGGAGATTCTAAAATTGTTTGCAACTGGCTGAATGATGCATCTCATTGTCATGCATTTTCATTGAGGCACATTTTAGATGAAGCTAAAAGACTGATTACTTCCTTTGAATCATTTGTCTGTCGACACATTTACAGGGAACAGAACACCGTCGCCGACCAGCTATCCAAAGAGGCAGCGCACAGACAAGGAAATGACTGGTTGATTCAGGAGGAAATCGACGGAACATTCTACCAGCATTACCACAGACCTTTTGATGATCATATTGGAGATGGGCTATAAAGCCCTCACATAACAGTACCATTTTTGTTTATAGCATGTATATATATCTACTGTTTAGTCATGAGTACAACTCTTTTTTTTGATATTATACAGTTTATATGTAGCTCTCTGCGTAGAGCATGGACACAATTTTGAACTCTGCTATGTTTACTGTTTCGGTAGTGCTCCCTGCGTGGAGACAACTTGTTTTCTTTAGCCAGATTTATAGACTGTGAACTTGACAGGCACTACTGCCTTCATATGAATATGCTTCGGCATCTACATAATGTAATTTCTTAATATTAATAGAAATTACGATTTTTTCCCAGGGGCAAAAAAAAAAGCAGAAGATTCAGGGGGAAAAAAACAAAGCTAGCCCTCAAGGACCCTGACCAGGAACGGACACAAATTTTCATCAGAACCCTGTCAGGGAATACTATCTGCAAGCAAATCTGGATAGGGATGTTGATAAAAAATATAAAGGATGAAATACAAGAAGTTTTAGGCATCCCAGCAACCTGCAAAGCTTGGTATATGCAGGTCAAATTCTACAGGATAAATTTACAGTGTAGCACTATAGCATTGTGCGAGACTCAACCATTATACTAAGCACAAGGCTGAGAGGTGGAAGCTTTGGATCTTGCTCAAAGGGCACAGGTTCTTTCAAGGATGTCGTCAAAGGGAAGGGGGAAGCCACCAACAAGCCAACACCAACACAAGATCTACCTGGACCCTATATTGTGGAGCAAAGATCGTAGACTCCAGTACTGACAATTGATTTGCCTGAGGTAAACAATTTTCATACTGATTTCTCTTCCTTGGCTGTCATATGCAGATTCAATGGCTTTTGGCCTAAAACAGATGCATTAAGACAATGGATCTTCTCCACATGGACAACAAACTGTGACATCCTTTTGTGCTCCAAGGGGTTCTTTATTGTCAAATTCGACACAGTCAAGGAAAAATAATATGTCCTCTATGAGGGGCCATGGTTCGTGGGCAATGTTGGACTCTTCATGACCCCCTGGTTCCCGGGTTTTGACCCCTCCTCTATGGTGGTTTCCAAAATGCCGGTATGGGTCAAGCTACACAACATCCCATTACACTTCTAGTTTCCCAAAGTTTTTGAAGCAATGGGGAATGCTATAGGTAAATACATCAAGCAAGACGTGGAAAGAATTGCAAGGTGCATACATACATTTGCCAAAATCTGTGTTGAGGTCGATCTTAATCAAGGGCTACCTGATAGCATAATTCTGAACCATAACAACACTCAGTGGAAACAGCCACTAGATTATGAAAACACGTCCTACTGGTGTTGAAGTTGTCAACAAATAGGACACCTCTGTAATAACTGACCACAAGTCAAAAGAGAAAACAGAAGAAACAAGAAACAAGAACATAAACCAAGAGGCTGGAAATGCACAGTGAATCCTGAAGAAGAAATAGAGGACGTGGAGGCAGTAAACCCCCCACCTGAACAGGATGATGATCCTACTGGGGAAGATGCCACGGCATCCATCCCCATAGCAAACAATCAGATACACAAGTCCCCAGAATCCGGAAAAATTGCAGCACAGGAATTGATGGACTCTCTACCGGAGAAGATACCAGACTTAGTGGACACTAGTGGAGCTAAAAGACAGCATTCTCCTGATCATTCCGATACAGACAAGGATAATCCTTGCATTATGGAGGACTCTTCTCTCGTACTTTTTTCATCCTCACAGACTCTGGGGGAGTGGCGTAAGGTTGAGAAGAAAAAGGGGAGGAAAACATAATTTCCTCCCCATTTGTACTATTTTTTATGGCTTTTCTGTTTTTGACTGCAGACTTTTGTGCTTCTTATCGCATATGCACTTTTGCATCTATAAAATGTAATTTTGTATTTATTAATAAAATTACGATTTTTCCCAGGGGAAAAAAATGTAAGAGTATTCAAATCACCCTACTTTTGAATTTTAAAAAATATAATAAAAATCATAATTTCATGATAATCCAAATTCCATCATTAAAGGAACTCCACTCTAGAGAAACAATATAAAACATTTTTTAAAATGAAACATATAACAAAGTAAACTATCAAATTAATCTCAAAATGAGAACTCCAGCAAAAAAACCCTCAAAAAAGCAACTAAAAAACGAAAAGTGAGCATGCTTGAACGATATCATTTTTTTGGGGTAAATTTTCAACATTTTTTAAAAATGATAGTAAAATCCTTTTTTTTTGCTCAAAAAGCATGAAAAAATGTCCTGAAATCAAGAAGTGTTGATGCTGGCATCATCGTTTTTTTTTGCTAAAATTGCAACATGTTTTAGCAATGACATTAAAAAAAAATACCATGACTCCAAAAATCATTAAAATTCCAACAATTTTAAACAATACGTTGAATATAAAATATCATGATTCCAAAAAACCTAAAAATTCCAACAATTTTCAACCATAGCGTTAAAGATAAATATCATGACTACAAAAACCACAAGAAATTCAACAATTTTCAGCCATGGAATTAAAAACAAAAAGAAAGAAAAGTATGTTAACGTCCACAAGGCTAAAGATAACCTATGGGACAAATTTCTTCTTCATTTGGTTGATGTATTTGGCCCTTTTCCTGTGAAGCCTCACACTAAACGCTCCCAGCTTCTCGACAAACCCCTCGCTAAATAGATTATCCCAAGAGCTAGCTGCTAGAATATCTACATAACTTTCCCTGTTGTCTTTGAAGACCTCACATTCTAAAATGAAATTCTTTTATGTTTCCACTTTTCTGGAAGAACAAAAAAATACATACTCTTTCCTCCCAACTTCTTTTGGCCTTTTCCAACGCCTTATTTCACAACAGAGTTGATGAAAGTTACACAGTATTTTGTCACACCTCCTGTTCACTTCTTGTTTCATATGCCGAAGTGCCAAAATGTTGACAACTGTGAAGTATATCCATCATGATACACAGACAAAAGCATCCCTAAAAAACCAAAGGAAAACTGCCCTGAGTCAATTCTGAAGAAGGTTAGCTAAAACCCTAATTTTTAAGGCCAATGCTCTTTGCTCCACTACCTGCCCATGTTGATGGAAGGTTGCACTACTTTACCCTAGCATTGTCAGCGTAGCTTTTGATATGAAAACTCGTGTTAAACCTCTTCTGGCAGGTTTTCCAAAAATGGGGGAGAAGCTTCGTATGCTAGAAACTTCGAGAACAACGAGATGGATATTGGTTGTTGTAGATATGGTCGAGCTCTCCCATTTGGATCTCTTGATAATATCATTATGGGCCTTCCCCTTGAGATGTGGACCTTCCTCCCTCTTTTGTGGATCCCTAACTCCCTCTCCCTTCCTATAAATCAACTCCCTTCCATCTCCAAATGGTTGGTCGTTAATTGCCTACATTCCTATACTGAGATTATGCCAAAATGTTGCCCATTCTAACTTAGATAAGGAGTGCTTGAAGAGTCTTTTCTTGGACTTGTACATCCACCAAAAGGAGGTCTCCAAAATCAAGGCATAGGTTGTATGCTTCCCTTTTTAGCTTATTAATATATAATTCTCATGTTCACTTTCCATAATTGCATAAATGTTTATGCTTTTAGCTTAATAGTCCTTGATCTATTAAGTAGTTTATGTTTTATGTATGCCATATATGCTCTTGTACCTCGTATTGCTCTTTGATCTTTCTTGCAGGTCTTGAACGTGAAGAACTAGTAAGGAGCGAGCCTGGAAGCAAAGGAATCAAAGTCATCTCCAAAGGATTGAGCGATTAGCATTAGAGTGAGGTAGGTTTCTCTCTCTCCCTGCATTGCTAAACATAAGCTAGGAAACTATATGTTAGTTTGTTACTAGACCCACTCATTGGGCTAGAGGGATCGCCTTTGTCCGCAGAGCGGATTTGCCTACACAACAAAATGGCGACTCCGCTAGGGAAGCTATAGCCTCTTAAATCTCTTTTTTGATTTGATATCTTGATCAATTTGATCGATCATTGTGTTAGAGTCTAGATTTACCTCAGGCTGAAGGGAGGTAGGTCTAGGGTAACATCAAACCACGCTTAACATGGTAGCTAGCCCTACCAGGTCGGGAGAGGGCTCTCTCCTTGTCACTCTCAATTAGGATATTGGCAATTAGGGCTTGAGATGACTAAATTTAATGTAGATTTTAGGCTACGTATAGTAGCTCAGAGGATTTGATTGAATTTGTTTTGGGTCGAAACAGCAAGAGAAAGGATGATTTGGACTATGGAATCGATGTCAGTTTCTGCCGGCAAACCTGGGGAAAATTAAGTGCCATGTTCAGCCAAGTGAAGATTGTAAATGTGAGAAGCATAGGGGAGAAAGCCCGTTGCCCTGCAGGCATCAAAAAAAGGATGGATCTACAGCAACAAATTTAGATGAAAGAGAATAACGAGGTTGCTCAACAAAGAATCTAGCAAAGGATGAATTCTGCTAAGATAACCATTACAACTAACAGCAAAATCATCATGAAAGGAGCATCATTACGGATGAATTCCTAACATATCACTTAGATAATGCTGAAACAAAGTAGAAAAACATAATGTGTAAATGAATTTATGAGAAAAAACATACTAAACATCAACATTGTGATGAATCCCAGATCCAAAGGGAAAAAGACTACTTTATTAAAATGATATTCAGGAACAATTTTACACAATCCAAATGCTTCTTTGCTGCCAAAATCGAACCTCTACACTATGAAATTCATAAAATTTATACATTTAGCTCATCCCTGTATTAAGGGAATTGAGCTCAACCATCTTCTTCAAAATAGAATCAGTTACATTAAACTTGGACCGAATTTCTGAAAATAGGTGTTGAAGATGAACTCGTATCTCCTAAACCATAGCACCTATTACAAAAATGAAAGAGGTTTTTGTAGATAAGGGCGTGTTGGAGAGAAACCTCTCTCAAATTCTGGAAATTCATTTCCAGTTGCTCAGAATCTGTGCCACAAAATCATCTCTAAAACAGAAAATCATTAAAAACTTAAATCTGTCAAAATGAGCTGTAAAGATCTAGTCACATATTCAAATTCACGACACCTGTGAATAAATTGAAAGAGGCTTTTGTTATATGGTTGGTGGTTAACAAAAAAAACCTTTGGTTTTTAAAAATTACTTTCCATCTGTTGTAAAATGGTACCGCACTAAAATGACTAAAATAGTAAAAAATATGAAAATTTTGCTTTGTTTTAATGTAGGCTCCAAATATCACTGCATATCTCCCACATAGTAGCACCTGTGCATAAACTGAAGGAGGTTTTTGTTATTTGGTATGTGATGGACAAAAGCCTCTTTCACTTTTGAAAAATTCCTTACCATTATTTTAGAAACTGATCTTGTACTAAACTTGTCATTGTGTGCAGCAACTAACCTCAAAACATGCATAACCAAGAATCAATCATTCATTTCGATCATATCTTTTGATCCAGAAACCGGTTACGAGAGTGTGATATACCGTTGGAAATATTTTTCCGAGCTTCTTCTGATGGAAATACTTAGGATATGATTTGCACTGAAGATCATGTGCAAAACATCTCTGAAAACTAGACATAGTAAGAGCCCATTTTGATCCCTAGTGACAGGCTACGAAGACTGGAACTAACACATTGAGTTCCCAGTTAGTTTGATCCTGTATAGGTCCACATAGTCACTGATTACTACCTTAGAGTGCTTAGTCTGGAGTGTTTGTTGATTTTTTGTTTGTTTTTTGCCTTATTCCTTGCCCAACGCATTTTTTGACTCGGACAGTTACGCTTCAAGCGCGCTTTCCTTTATAATAGTTGTGTTGAACCCCTGTTCAGCATGAGTTTGGCCATTACAGCCGCACTGATCTCAGAGATTTGTGAAAATTAGGGTTTATTTGTCAAAATATGCTGTGTTTAAGCCCCTTAGGTCCTTTTTCTTGTCCATTGTGATTGGATTTATTGGTGTTTTGTCTGATTATCTTATTTGATTAGCCAATTCTTGTCTCTTGAGATTTCAAGTGTTTGGAGTGAAATTGGATTGATTCTAGGGTTTTTAGGTCATTTGATTGTCACTTGCCGCTTGTAAGTGTCACTGAGTTTGTAGTTTGCTGATTGATTAGATCTGGTTATTTGTTAAAATCATTCAAAACGTCAATTTGCATTAGTTTTGGCTTGTCTTTTGCAAAGTTTCTTTTCGATTGCATTAGGTCATCTTACACTTGAAAAAACAGTTTGTTATCAATCAAACATAGATTACGTTGTTTGGTTTACAAGCTGAAAAGGGTGCATTGTTTATTCATTCAAAAGAGAAAAGTGAAAGACATTTTCATTTAAGTGCTTTTGGATTTGAGTTGGTGTTGCTTTGATTGGTGCATTGTTTGCATTAGAAGCATTTGAATCAAAATATCATTTTTGCTTTAATTGAAGCTTTGATTGCATTAGAGCATCCAAAAATCAAAGAGAACATCATTTATATAAAGTGCATCTTAGTGAAGTAAACATCATTTTTCTTTCGATAGATTGCATATAAGATAGTGAAGATTGTTTTTGCTTTTTCATATTGCATTTGGAAAGAAAAGTTAGTGGAGGCATGTTCTTTGATGCATTCTCTTGTTTGATGCATTAATTGATTGAATTCTCTTCCCTTGTTAGTTTAGCTTTCATTGAAGTGAAAAGTTTCCTTTTCTCATATAGTTTCATTTTAGGATTCAGGTGACATCGTTTGAGCCCAAAAATTGAAACATAATTCAAGAAAAATGTTAAAATTTACTCAATTAACCTAAGGAGCATTTGGAACTTAACGCAAACATTTAGAGGTCTAGGCTAGAGACATGTTCTGACGTCTATAAACCTAGCAGTTGTCGTTAACTGCCTGCATTGTATCTCGGGGGTGAAATCTCGTTCCACATATGGAAGTATGTAGGATCGTTCTCCAATACTCTCGGGTATATCAGAGGCGCTCCACGTATGGCAAGTATATGGGAATGCTCTCATCGAATGGTCATGCATTAGACAACGCTAACACAGACTTGTGCTCCTCGTACCATTGCGTATATATTGGGAGACCCCACTAGGTTTCTATCCTTTAGCCACAGCTAACCGAGTCAGTCGCCTTGTAAATGTGATACATTGCACGCAACATTTGGGGAGATTGGATGGTTTACGTTAAGTCCTTGGTTTCGGCTAAGGTGTATATAGTGTTTGATAGATACTTGGTAAACCTCTTGCCTAGTACACCCTTTTTGATTTATTTCTTGTTTTTTAAGTTATACAATTTAACTTCCCACGATAAAATGACTTACCGGTGACGAACAGAGAGGAATAGAGGGTATTTGAAGGTCTCAACCAGTGTTTCAGCCCTGGTATCTCACTGATACGAAACCTGGAGGAGGGCAGTGCCCTGCTCGCTAAGCTACGCTGGCGTGGGCAAGCCTTGGCCCAACAAATGAGGAGAGCAGGGTCCAATGAGACCCCTTCATACAAATAAGTAATGCTGGAGAAAGGAAAAGCCCCACTGGAAGGGGTGAAGATTTTGGGCTCGGAGAATGTAGCCCAGGATGGACCAGGAAGAAGGAAGAAGATGGGTGGGTAGACCAAGGAGGCCCAAATACACAAACCCCTAAATGATATCAGAAGTCTCGAAGGAAAAAACAAAGGACACCCCGATCCCAGCAAGGAACCACAAGAAGCAGAAGGCGAAAACAAAGATAAGGAAGATGAAGGTGGTCAGCCCCAGCTCAATACAGATCTGGAAGAATCGGGAACCACGGGGAAGAGATCAATGAACCTAGGGCACTGCAAACCCAAAACAATAGAAAGTTTGTGGGTCATCATTACAGATCCAGAAATGCAAGCTTACAGGGACCATATGTCAATACACACGGTTATTTGTAAGTTCATGGGTTTCTGGCCAACAGAAAAAGCTCTTTGCCTATGGATCAAACAACAGTGGAAACAAAAAGGAGATATCAGACTCCACCTAGGAGCCAAAGGCTTCTTCACGGTAGTCTTTTCTAACCTAGAGGACAGGGATTGAATTTTTTATGGCGGTCCATACTTTTATGCCTCAGCAAGCCTATACATGAGACCATGGAAACCCAATTTTGCATCGGAACAGGAAAATTTCAAGCATGTACCTGTGTGGATACGGCTTTTTTCACTCCCCATTGACTACTGGAGACCTGCGGTGTTAGAGCAAATAGGCAACAAGCTGGAACCTTCATCAAAGCTTCGGAGGCCACACTGCAAAAAAGGTACACATCTTGTGCATGAATCTGTGTTGAAATGGATGTATCAAGAGCCCTACATGAGGATATGTGGTTAGAATTCAGAGATGAATACTTCTTCCAAGCTATAGACTATGCACAAATCCCATTTCGATGTCGGAAATGCCACGAACATGGCCATTTTTTCCGGGAATATCATTTGAACAAGCAGAATGAGAAGGGCAAAGAAAATTTCAGCCAGCCTCAAGAAGGTTTCACTCGTCCGAATGGAAAACACCGAGCCAATAGGAAGCGCAACCCCAAATCAAGTATCTCTACCAAAAGTAATCTCAATGCTTTTGAAGTTCTTGGATCTAAACAAGAAGTTGTAGTAGACCAATAGGATCTTATCCCTCCGATGGAAATCTAGGATGCTCCAATTGCACAAAACCTTGATTCGCATCCTCTTCCTTCAAATGTGGCCTCTCAAAATCAGGAAGCATCAAAGGACTCTGAAGGAGATGCAGAAATGATAGCTAATGAAACAGGAACAGAGGACTTGGACCTCAGTGAAACTCTAGAAAAGGAAGGCATGGATCTAGTTAACATGGTAGAACAGTGTAAACAAAAAGGAATGGATTTCATTCTAGAGGAGGAAGTTGCAAGAGTGAATTCGCTATTCTTAGCAAGACAAGATATTGAATTGTTAATGCAGAAACAAGCTGTAAGCGCCACAAAGGAACTGGGAGTTAAGGCCCTAGGTCTACACCAACCGCATATCAATGCCAAGCATAAGAA
Organism: Pinus tabuliformis; assembly: GCA_031772625.1. Taxonomy (NCBI): domain Eukaryota; kingdom Viridiplantae; phylum Streptophyta; class Pinopsida; order Pinales; family Pinaceae; genus Pinus; species Pinus tabuliformis. The sequence goes on along the minus strand of CM062805.1, from coordinate 1,374,969,933 downwards.
GAAGAGAGGCCGAAGATCAAATAATGAAGCGCTTCAAGAGCTGGGGCAAATGCTCCTCAATTCAGGTAAGATGAAAGCCCTCAAGGCTTTAACACAGTCCTCCTAAAAATTTTGTTTATCTATGAAAATTCTCTCATGGAATGCTCAAGGGCTAAATAGCCAAAGAAAACAAAGACTTTTTAGAAAGAAAGTTAGAAATGAAAACCCTGATATGATTTTCCTGCAAGAAACTAAATGTTCAAATCAAAAGATGCAAGGGCCAAGTAGAAGTCCAAGGAAAAGTATGGAATACATGGAAGTGGAAGGAAATGGAAAGGAGGGAGGCCTTACCACTTTCTGGAATCCCCATATCCTCCAACTCATTACAGCAGAAGCATCCAGATCCTTTATATCTTTGGAAATGCAAATCATATGAGACCCAAATTCTTACCTGTGTACTAATGTTTATAGCCCCCAAAAGCTGGAGGATAAGCTGGAACTGCTAGATCGCCTCTCTAAATTGCAGAATAGATATCCCACAGCCAAAGCCATATATGGAGGAGATTTTAACATGATATTACCTTGCTAACTGAAAAGAGAGGGGGAATAAGAATGTTGAATAGAGATGCAGAGGCATTCAGCAACTTTATCAAAAATGCCAAGCTGGTGGATGTTCTCCCTAAAAATGGGCTCCATACCTGGATCAATAAGAGAGGAGGAGACAGGAACATAGCCTCAAGACTTGACTGCTTTCTCATAACATAAGACACAATCCTTGAAGGAGTGTTACACAGTAATTTGTCACCATTGGTCACCGTCCCTGTTACCCCTTTCCTGTACTTTGGAGGACTCATTCCGGGACCTGTGAGCAGTGACATAACTTAAAAACACTTGCATTATGTTCCCCTAAGTATGGACTTCATGTGCCCTGAAGACACCTCCTGCAAAATATCCCTGAAAAAAGCCCTTTTTCCATTAGCGCGGGTCCACAATGTACTACCCGCGCCAATGAATGAGATCCTCAAAAGAAGGCGCGCCCATTGGCGCTCTGTCTTAGAGTAACACCCGTGCCAACCGAGTTTGGAAAAGATTTTTAACAAACACGCGCCCGGATGTTTTTTCCCTTCAAGTCATGAAGTCTTTTGAGGATAAAGCTAATCTTCTAGATGTCGAGATTCATCATCTATCCACAACGGTTTTTTGGAGATAATGCCAATCCATAATGGGTGTCTTGATGCATTGTATCTTCCTCCCCTTCTCCATCTATAAAAGTATGTCCTCATGCATTTGACAAGCTAGTTTTTTGAGTAGTGGTGATAGTGCTAGTAGTGATAACGCTTGTCTTGAGTGATAGTAAGAGTCTTGGAGCATAGGGAGGTTATGCTGCCAGAAGTCTGAGCTGTGTATTCATAAGCAAAGAGAGAGAAAGGTCTATTGCAAGACATATGTAGCTGCTCACCCAACCAGAGGAGAGATTCAACGTCAGAACTTTGGTTGTATTTTTCTCTGTTGATTATTCATTAATAAACGACTATCATTATGGTTCCGATCTTATTGTTCGTTATGATAATGTTTGATCTATATCTTTTCTGACTGATATATAGTTGTATTTAGTGGATTTTATGCTTGTATCCGCTTCATTCTTTGCATGTGCAGGTATCCATTTGCGGAGATCGTGAGGATCGTGACCTACCGGAGCAAAGGAACGGGAGTATCAACTCTTCTACGACACTAGCGTTGGACTCCAGGTTGGTTCTCATAATCCACTTTCAATTTGCAACTAGGAACTTGCATGGTAGCGTTGATTGATTGTTGCTAGACCCATTTTGGGCTAGTGGGATCGCCTCTGTCCACAGAGGGGATTTACCTCTCCAACAAGGAGTCAATGTAGAAACAGATATCATCCCTAGTGGAGGTTCGGATCACTGGCCCATCAGCCTAGAAGATGCTTTCCTTGGAACACCAAAGAACAGACCCTTTAGGTTTGAAAAATTTTGGTTAAGCCACCTGGATTTCAATTCCAGGATCAGTCAATGGTGGTAGGAAGATCTAATCATAAGGGGAACCATAATGTTCAGAATCCAAGCTACACTGAAGCACCTTAAAGCCTGCTTGAAGTCCTGGAATCAAGAGGTCTTTGGTGATATCTTCATAGACAAGAAGGATTTGGAGGAGAAATTGACACAAATCCATATAGAATGGATCCACGGGGACATTACACAGGAAGCGATCAATAATGAACAAATCCTCATGAAGAGGTGGAATGAAAGGTGTCAGCAGGAAGAAACCCTATGGAAACAAAAATCTCACATTCAATGGCTCAAAGAGGGGGAAAAAATACCAAGTTCTTCCATCGCTCGGCCATAGACTATAGGAGCGCCAACAAGATCACACGACTGAAGGATGAACATGGAACCTCCCTCAAATCTCATCAGGACATCTCTTCCCTCCTCACAGACCACTTCAGCCACATAGCAACGGAACTTAATTCTGATAGGGAGGAAGCCATTAAATAAATCATGAAATCTATCCCAAGAATGATAACAGAGGATCAAAACAAGTCTTTAGATCGCCCTGTTACTATGGAGGAGGTGGAAGAGGCAGTAAAATAAATGCCCAATGGGAAAGCACCAGGACCGGATGGTTTTACCATTGATTTTTACAAAGCCTATTGGGAAATTATTCGCATGGAAGTTTGGGAGGTGGTGGAAGATTCTCGTAGATCCGCCACTATCCTCAAATCCCTAAATTCCACTTTCATTGCCCTTATTCTCAAAGAGGAGGCAGCTAGCACCCCTTCAAAATTTCGACCTATTTCTCTTTGTAATGTTCTCTACAAGATCATCTTGAAAGTGATAGCCAACAAATTAAATCCAATCCTTCCCGAAATTATCTCAGAGGAGAAATCTGGCTATGTGCAGGGCAGACAGATTATGGATAATATCCTTCTAGCTCAGGAAATGGTCCACACTCTTCAATCAAGGAAGAAAGTAGGAATGATTATTCAGTTGGACCTCTCAAAGGCCTACGACAAGGTTAACTGGAAATATCTCCAAGCCATTTTAGAAGCCTTTGGTTTTGCTCCGTGCTAGATCGACTAGATTCTGGCCCTTATCAAGTCTCCCATGTTCTCAATCCTAGTCAATGGAGCTCCCTCCTCTCCTTTCAAACATTTAAGGGGTATTCGTCAAGGGGATCCAATCTCCCCTTTTCTTTTTGTTATTCTCATGGAAGGCCTAAGCTGTACCATCAAATCTGCCAAGGAAAGAAACCTCATTCAAGGCCTCCAGCTATGTCTCATTGCCCAGCCACAACTCACCAACAATTTGTAGACAATACCATGCTCCATGGCACCCCTACCATTAGGGAAGCTCAAGGATTTAAAACTATTCTTGACCTTTTCAACAAAGCCTCTGGAATGGACCTAAATTTGGACAAATCATCCATTTTCTTTTTCAACACCCATTCAGCTATTCAGAGAAACCTCACTGAAATCCTTGGGTTCAGGATAAGAAACCTTCCCTCCAGATACCTTGGTATCCCACTAACTGATAAGCCTTGGCTAAAGCTCCACTGGGAGAAGTTTCTCTCTCACATTGAAGATCGAAGCAAACTATGGACTAACAGGGTCCTCAACTTTGCGGGTCGACTAGTCCTTACCAAGGCTATCCTTCAGGCCATCCCTCACTACATGCTCTCCATCCTTCCCGCCCCCAAAGGGGTTCTCCAAAAGATTAGAGACATACAAAGAGCATTCCTGTGGTCTGGAAATTCAAATAAACAAAAATGGGCTCTTGTGGCGTGGGAGAAACTATGCAAGCCTAAGGTCCGGGGGGGTCTAGGCCTTCAAAACTCGGAAAGTGTCAACAAAGCCTGTGAGGCCAAACTTTGGTGGAGGTGGATTAAGGAACCCAGACTTCCTTGGGAAAAGATCTGGAAAGCCAAGTATGCTGACAATTGGAACCCTAAGAACATTATTCGAATGGACAATCCCAAAGCTGGTTCACCCATTTGGAATTTGGCTAGAGCCAATCGACACCTCATTCAGTAGCACTGCTTCTGGGAAATTCGTAATGGTGATACAGCTCTATTTTGGGACGATGCCTGGCAGCAACTTCCCAAACTTGGGAATCCTGACTTTCTCCCTTTGTAGAACAGGTATGAGGAACAGGGAAAGATTAAGGTCAACCAATACTGGAAAGACCACGAAGCAGACCAGCATTGGAGACAGTGGGACAACAGTAGCATTCCTCAGGCTAGTGATCTGGATAACCTTCTCCTATCACTGCATTCAAGCCTGGAAAAAAGGAAAATCTGATTTTCGCAGGAAGCAGATCAAATAAGATGGGGCAACCTCGAAGGCGGAATCTTCAATCTAAAGGAGGCCAGATACTATCTAGAGAACAGGAACCAGGAGGAGAATGTAAATTGGCACAACAACGTCTGGGATGCAAACCTTTGGCTGAAAATAAAAACCTTCCTGTGGCTCGTAATGAACTACAAGATCCTAACCTAGGAAAACTTGCGAAAAAGAGGCTTTACAGGACCGTCTAGATGCCCTCTATGCTAAAATATAGAGGAAACAATAAATCATCTATTAAATAGTTGTCAATGGACCAACACACCGTGGATCTGGATGGAGCACATCTTTCAACAATCAGACAGAATCATGGATTCAATTCAAGACAGTATAGCAAATTGGAGAACAAACTACTCCAGTTGCAACTTAGTAAACAATTTATGGAAACTAAGCCCTGGTTTTATAATCTCGTCAACTTGGAAAGAAAGGAATAGAAGGATATTTCAAAAGGAGTCACGGTAGTTAAACGACATTAAAACAACCATAATACAGAACATGCGTGAGACCACCCTTACCCGATGTAAGCTCATTAGAAGCTCAAACCTTCAGCTAAGGACGTGCAAATTCTTCAAATTTTTGGTATAGTGGTAACAAATTACCCCATCTCTCAGGTGCAACATCTACAACTCGCTGTGTCCCTTCCCTCCTAGCAACCTCCTCCACCAGTTTTTCTTAAATTAAATTTTTACGGGGCAACCCTGGCCCAACCGGCCTTGGAGGGGCAATTCACAACTGTAGAGGTGAAATTCTTCACATTTTCAATCGAACAATGGGCGAAACAACCAATAATGAGGCTGAATTTGCGGCTCTGGAACAGGGATTACAAATACTAATTAGACTGAAAACGGGGGCGACGGTAGTGGAGGGTGATTCTCTCCTCGCCATAAATGCAGCAAGAAGGTTATAGACAGGCACCCAGATTGAAAAGGTCACGAAACATTGGAGGTTGGCACATGTAACAGAACTAATAGCTCAGCACCTCTCAGCTCTCGACGAGATTATCCTGAAAGTGGTCCAGAGGAATGCGAATGCGTTGGCGGACCAACTTGCAAATCACGTGATCGACCATCGCAATAATAGTCATGACACCTGTTGGTAGGACGTGGAGCATGGGAGCCTTAGGAACACATGCCATCAGTTTAATATGAGGGATAGTAAGAGCTGGTCAGCAGGACGAGACGGCTCGAATGCAATGAATCATCATTAATCCATGAGGCTAGACATTTGGGTAAATGCAATTCCAAATAATGGCAGTAGATGGCACCGCGAGCAGTGAGCCAAAAGTCATCATCGGGAAAGGTGGAAGATCCACCGTCAAGACAGAGGTCTGATCACACAGTCAATTTCAAAATCCACGTGGTATATTCGCATCAGCAAAAGGAGTGGCATCCTGATCACAAGCGAGTGGATCAGTGTAAAGAAAGATTTCCATCGGCCGGCAATCCGATCTGTCAGTATAGGGAGCAGAATGGTGGCCTGGGCCCGAATCAAGCATCCTCACCCTACAACCTGGCCTATTAATACAACTCCCAGCATCTCCTTTTTCATTCACCTAAGTCGTTTCGCAAAGAACTGCCCTGCTTCTCCAGCGCGTTTACTGGTCACTCTCGCTTCATTTGGGGCTAATCGTTCTTCAAATAGGGCACGCAAGACTAATCGCAGCCTCTGTGTGTCCCGGGAGTTAAAATGGGCCAGTGAGATCTATGAAACTCTCTGTTAGAGGCAAACAACAAATCAATGAGCTTCAGGCACAGGTGGATGTAGCATAGGAAAGCTTGGACGTTGAGTATCCCAGCGACCAGCCAGACTGGTTATCTGATCCGGGTACCCAAACAACCAGGGCAACCCAGTTTAAGAGAACCCAGAGTGAGGCATAGTGAATGAAGACTATGCTGGCCAAGGCCTTAAGTATGCAAGGAGCTGCATTAAAAGAGGCATAGCAAGCAAGTTCTTGTGCTTCTACCAGGAACATTGCAAGATTAGATAAGTTGGAGATTAGCATGAAATCCATTATTGAAGAAACGAGAATGCTGGCTCATAGTGTGAGAAACTTTACCCAGCTTTTCGAGCTCTCTCTGCACCAAGGAGATAATGTAGTTGTTGAGATCCCTACGCATGAATCCCAGTCAGCCTCTGTGAAACGCTTCAAGATTTGCGCTGAATCCAAGGAGGAAAATGAAGCTGGACCAAGCAAAGAAATCAATACGGGAGCTGCAAATTCTAGCCAGTGATCCTCCAAAATGAAACTTCTGTTTATGCAGGTTTTGATGATGCGTTCTGCTTATTTTTTTGTCACCTTCGGCATTATGGAATTTTGGTCCCTGTTACTGATGGCAGCCCTGTATTAGCTAGCCATTCCTCTGTTTTTAGTGTTGGTCCAATCATAGCTCTTTGGTTACGACCTAGTTCAAGGAACACAGGGTAGGCTCTAAGATGTTTGTTGGAGAGGTAAATCCCCTCTGCGGACAGAGGCGATCCCACTAGCCCAAAATGGGTCTAGCAACAATAAATTCACGCTACCATGCAAGTTCCTAGTTGCAAATCGAAAGTGGATTATGAGAACCAACCTGGAGTCCAACGCTAATGTCGAAGAAGAGTTGATACTCCCGTTCCCTTGCTTCGGCAGGTCACGATCCTCACGATCCCCGCGAATGGATACCTGCACATGCAAAGAACGAAGCGAATACAAGCATAAAATCCACTAAAATACAACTATATATCAGTCAGAAAGGAAATAGATCAAACATTATCATAATGAACAGTAAGATCAGAACCATAATGATAGTCGTTTATTAATGAATAATTAACAGAGAAAGATACAACCAAAGTTTTGACGTTGAACCTCTCCTCTGGCTGGGCGAGCAGCTATACATGTCTTGCAATAGACCTTCTCTCTCTCAGACTTCCGGCAGCATAACCTCCCTATGCTCCAAGACTCTTACTATCACTCAAGACAAGCATTATCACTTCTAGCATTACTCCAAAAACTAGCTTGTCAAATGCATGAGGACAGACTTTTATAGATGGAGAAGGGGAGGAAGATACAATGCATCAGGACACCCATTATGGATTGGCATTATCTCCAAAAAGTCGTTGTGGATAGATGTCAAGGATAGATGATGACTCTCGACATCTAGAAGATGAGCTTTATCCTCAAAAGACTTCATGACTTGAAGGGAAAAAACATCTAGGCGCGCGTTTGTCAAAAATCTTTACCAAACTTGGTTGGCGCGGGTGTTGTTCTAAGACAGAGCGGAAATGGTCGCACCCTCTTTTGAGGATCTCATTGATTGGCGCGGGTAGTACATTGTGGACCCGTGCTAATTGAAAACGGGCACTTTTCAGGGATATTTGCAGGAGGTGTCTTCAGGGAACATGAAGTACATACTTAGGGGAACATAATGCAAGTGTTTTTAGGTTATGTCACTGCTCACAGGTCCCGGAATCAGTCCTCCAAAGTACGGGAAAGGGGTAACAGGGACAGTGACCAATGGTGACAAATTACTGTGTAATAGATGCCCCCTAAAGCATGAGGCCCGAGAGAGAGAGAGGGGTGAAATGCTTTACAAGAACACATGTAGCTGCCGCCGAGAATTTGTATTAAGAGATACAACTGATAGCTCAAGTACATGAAATATGTGGTATGGTCACAGCCTTCCATAAGAGAGTACATAATAATCTAGATCCATAGTATGGACGCAGCCATCTGGTTAGGATCAATGAATCGACTCAGGTATGGTCACAGCCATCCAGTGAATGAGTCATGTAACAAGAATCACGCCTGGATTACAACAGAAAAAATCCAGGGTCTTACGCTCCATCTCGACCCGAACAAAAGTACAAGTTCAAGCATGCGAATATATGAGCTGAAGTCGAACATGCATGAACATCGTCTGATTACCAGTCAATATTGAAAACTGTTAACAGACGCGAGAGGTACCACCAATAATGACAGTGGCCCTCAAGGTACTATAGGTATAATCTACGGCGTGCGAATTAGTGATCTAGCGTCGAACACCCGTAGAATCATTCGATTGGAGGCCAATGATGAAAAACTCACGTCGAACACGAAGAACCTGCCATTGAGGCATGCAGGCTCCAAGGCACTGGAAGGGAGTCTCTAGATCAGCTTCCTGGATAATGAGCTGAAGTCGACAGGAAGTGACCTTGATCAAAGGTGGGCCATAATGTTTCCCACATCATCGACACGAGACAGAGAGATGATGTTTGTGAATCAGGATTATATGAGCTATCATAGGGAGGTTGTTTCTTTGCAGAGGTCAACTTCTCTTGAACATATCGGCGGCACGACAATGGAATTGGCAGTATTTGACATCAATGGATCAAAGGTCATGGTAACGAGGCAATGAGCAGATGAGAGGTCAAACAAGATTATCCAAATCCATGGAGGCAAGTGAAAAATGAGATGAGATATCCCCACCCAGACACGAAAGCAGACAAGTGCCATGTTCAAGAGCAACATACTGCCGACACGACAATAATTATGGTTCCTTTTTTTCCCCCGCCATTTCTGGCGAGTACCCCAATTATTTTTGACAAGCTTGATGGGGATAACATATGCTTGTGGTGCGTTATTTCGACGAAATCCGATGTCATCAGGTTTTAACGAGTCTGACAAAGGAAGAACTCGACGTCTTTTCATGTTTAGAGAGTTTGAAAAGACAGCAGAAAAGGAAACTCCAGGGGTGTCCTTTTTCATAAAGTTGTGTCTCGTGAGCCCGAAAAAGTATAAAACAATGCTCGAAAGAACAGCGTGACCATTACGATCGAGGAGTACTTTTCATAAATAGTGATTTCGACCTGAAAAAGTAAAAAAGCGATCAAAACCACGTCGTTTCGTAACCACTAACGAGTCTGAAACAACAAAAATCCGGTAATCTTTTTATGTTTTAACAGTCGACAACTAAATCTCCCTCAACAAAAGAATGTGGATGTACAGTCTGATCGAAGTGATTCTTGACTCGCTTCTTTTGCGTTTCGATGGCCAACGAGGCCAGGCGACGGGTCTCATCTAGCCGTTCCAGGTAAAGAAGGCGTTCTTCTAACGGAGTAGTGTTGGGAAGTAGCTCGACAGCCAATTTTAATGAAGGGATTTCACATTCAATTGGAAGGGTCATTTACGCAAGCAAGCAAGAGAAAACTAACATGCAAGACAAACTCCAAGCTGTTCGGTTCATAAACCAAACCGGAGATTGACTGAAGTGGCGTTGATCTACTCCGCTAATGCAAAGCAATAGCGTTTCGAAGGCTGCCTGGCCGTGCTTCAGGCTCCGTCCAAGGTTTATGAATCAAACAATAAATAGCTCCTCCCCAGTGGAGTCGCCAAATTGTTGGAGAGGTAAATCCCCTCTGCGGACAGAGGCAATCCCACTAGCCCAAAATGGGTCTAGCAACAATCAATTCACGCTACCATGCAAGTTCCTAGTTGCAAATCGAAAGTGGATTATGAGAACCAACCTGGAGTCCAACGCTAATTTCGAAGAAGAGTTGATACTCTCGTTCCCTTGCTTCGGCAGGTCACGATCCTCACGATCCCCGCGAATGGATACCTGCACATGCAAAGAACGAAGCGAATACAAGCATAAAATCCACTAAAATACAACTATATATCAGTCAGAAAGGAAATAGATCAAACATTATCATAATGAACAGTAAGATCAGAACCATAATGATAGTCGTTTATTAATGAATAATTAACAGAGAAAGATACAACCAAAGTTCTGACGTTGAACCTCTCCTCTGGCTGGGCGAGCAGCTATACATGTCTTGCAATAGACCTTCTCTCTCTCTCAGACTTCCAGCAGCATAACCTCCCTATGCTCCAAGACTCTTACTATCACTCAAGACAAGCATTATCACTTCTAGCATTACTCCAAAAACTAGCTTGTCAAATGCATGAGGACAGACTTTTATAGATGGAGAAGGGGAGGAAGATACAATGCATCAGGACACCCATTATGGATTGGCATTATCTCCAAAAAGACGTTGTGGATAGATGTCAAGGATAGATGATGACTCTCGACATCTAGAAGATGAGCTTTATCCTCAAAAGACTTCATGACTTGAAGCGAAAAAACATCTAGGCGCGCGTTTTTCAAAAATCTTTACCAAACTTGGTTGGCGCGGGTGTTGTTCTAAGACAGAGCGCCAATGGTCGCACCCTCTTTTGAGGATCATATTGATTGGCGCGGGAAGTACATTGTGGACCCGCGCTAATGGAAAAAGGGCACTTTTCAGTGATATTTTGCAGGAGGTGTCTTCAGGGAACATGAAGTACATACTTAGGGGAACATAATGCAAGTGTTTTTAGGTTATGTCACTGCTCACAGGTCCCGGAATGAGTCCTCCAAAGTACGGGAAAGGGGTAACAGGGACAGTGACCAATGGTGACAAATTACTGTGTAACAATGTTTGTAAGAATTTCCCTGTGACACTGACTGGTCTGCATTTCTCTCCTTCTGGAAATGGCAGACCCATTTTGTAACTCTATGTAATTTTTGTTATCTAATATACATCTGTTTATTTACACAACAACAAAAAACATGACTTAGCTATGCATTTATCCTTGGCCTCGCATTGCCTAATTAATAGTAAATTTTAATTATAAACTCAAATAAACCACCTCCTTTTGTTTTTTGAGAGAAGGTCATTGTGGCTGAACCACCAGGTTCACCTTACATATCCCCTTCATCATCTGAGACTGAAGGGTCACCATAAGGATTCCATCCTAAGATTTCATAGTCACTTGAAGCCCAAGGTTTTGAACTTGGAATTATCTCGAGTATTCAACCCCTTGCTTCTCGTCCTCCACCTCGAGACTCATCATCTTAGGAATCTAATCGAGAAACTACTGAGGTTCTGCAAAGGTATTTATTATTCCATTCGAATATGCTTTATGATCCATTGGTCATATCCCCTCAACAGCCATATAGTTTGTTTGATAATACCAGCGGACCTTTCAAGCCTTCCCCTCGATCATCGTGAATTCCCCCTCGCCAACTGTTTCCACCCATGGCATCAAAAGGTGAGATTCCAAGCTCTCCTCGATATCCTCCTCTAGGAGTCTTAGCCACTAACACTCCTGGTGTTGGCGATGAATCTGAATATAACTTTCCACCGAAAGGCTTTCTGTAGGTGGGAAGTATGCCACCTCCACCACTGCCTGAAAGTGGTGAGCCTTTGTTTCAACCAGGTTACACCTCTTTGGATCAAATAGTTTTAGGTACTCTAAGTGCGTCTTCACTTTATCATAATCCCATTTGGTCGTCGGGCTGTATGCCCACCTCTGGTATGTTTGTTTCAAGCGTAACCTCTCAAATTCTTGTACAAGCTGTAGTTTCTTCATTTCCTATACAACCGACAGTTATGGTTGGGACGGTTAATGTCCCTATAGGTTCTGTTAGAGTCGATCTAGAAGCCCTCCATCAGCGATCAAAGCTCTTTGCATTTGCATAAGTAGGTGTCTCATCAGTGTCATTTCATTACATTCCATTAGGCATGCCATAACCCTGATGGAGGAGCTAGTGTCTTTATTCCCCTCTTGGCACTGCTGGATCAAGTTGTTTCAGTCTATAAATTCCTTCAAGGTTCCTTGTCTTGTCAAAGTCCTAGGTCTAGGGTTTAGGTCCAATTTGTCTTTGAGGTCATGTCTTCAAAGGTCAATAAATGCCCAGCAGGCCATAGGGATGACTATCAAAGTTTTTCTTCAAAGATTTCTTCAAAGATTTCATCTTGTACAGCTAATTTTAACCTTGGATTTAAAAACCCTGTTTTTAAAGACAAGGTCTTTTTCTCATTTTTGTAAAAAATTGTAAAAATTCAAAAGTTTTCAAAAGACAGCATGCAGCCCTGGTCCCCTTTGCCAAGATTCCTCAGAAGCTTTCCCTACAAAAATTTTCAAGACAAAGCATCAGTTCAAACAATTTCAGGACAAAAAGAAACCATAAAGTCAGCAGCATTTAAATTTTGAAAAAGTGTCAAGTTAAAAACATTAAAATGAGGGTTTGAAGAGAAATTAATTTGAATCAAGCCTATAAAGCCCCTCTCTCCTTCTATTTGATCATCATTTGCCTCAAAACAATAGTGAAGAGCGATTTGGGCGATTTGGAGAGAAATTGAGCAAAATTGGCAAGCTGAACCCGCGCGCGACCTGTCAACACTTGCGCGCGACCTGTTGAGCCAGCGCGACCTAGCAGGGGGGTTCATCCAGTTGAAAAATTACACTGGCGCGACCTATCGAGCGCGCGCGACCTATCAGCACCTGCGCGCGACCTGTTGGGAATTCATCTACAAAAACCGCCAGTAAACTCCCAAACGACCCCAAAATTCTTCAAGACTGCAGGTAGGCCTCTGATCATCAAAGTATTTTACTTGATAAAGAAAAATGAGCATGGGAAAGGTGTTTTAATGTCGTCAAATTGAAATGAGAGGTTCATGTATATTTGCTTTGAAAATGTCAAAATGCTTGTAGAACTATGGTTTGTTTTGTTGTTTCAAGGTCATCCTTGTCACCCCACTTTTTCCCCACTTCTCTTTACCACCTCCTATATCATTTCTACCTAATCTCCGTACAAAAATATCAAAAGCCCCTAAAACCCTACCCCTATTCCTAAAAATCAAGAATCAAACCCTAAACCCTACTTCCCATAATATCCTTGCAAATGGAATTGTATGATGATATGTATGTCATGATTCTTCCCCTTAACTCCCTATTTCCCTATTTCATATATTTTTCCCAATTTCCCTTCAAAGTCTCCCTTCCCTAAAATTTCCCTTGTGCTATTTGTCCCCTTGAAACAGCATTACAAACAGGGAAAAAACAGCGGGTCATTTCAGCAAAAGCAGCAGTACATTTCAGCCACTTTTCTCCTGAAACCATGTCAGAAACCGAAACCGACTATGAGCAAAGTGATGACCATGAGTCAACACCAGAAATTGAGATACAAAGGAGGCCTTACAGGGGTGGTAAGAGTGGACACCATAAGAGGGAGGAGCCCACCTCTTTGACCGATTTGCAGGCTTGTCCACTTGCGGTCACATGTTTCCGCTACCTCTCATGTTATGAATTTTGCGAGAGGATTTCTCAAATTCAGCATCATAGGGAATTGGCTCGCTTGTTTGTTTTGCATTTGCATAATGGGCATGTAAACCTTGCAGGGGTGGATTTTATATTGTCATCTGAAAGTATTGCTCAAGCAACAGGAATACCAAATGTGGGAGAAGAGTGGAACAAACGCAAAGTGTTGGACAGATTTCATTATGAGCCCTTCGTTAAACCTGCCTACATGAGGTCCATAACTGGTATGTTTCCTTTCATATTTTTTAGGGATGAGTATGCTCCCATGATGAGGCTCATCATGCTCTATTTCACCTGTGAGGGCAGGTTTGCATATGTGTATTCGTACCATATTCGCTTGTTGATGCATTTCACACGGGTACGAATGATGAACATACCATGGTTCATGTGTCGGGATATTGAGAGGATGGTGCCCTTGGTGGAGAGAAGGAGCCTAGCACAGCAACATAGGAGCATTTATCATTATGGTTTGATCCAGCTTGTGGTCATGCATCAGTTGGCTCAGCAGGGTATCCCATGGGAGAATTTTATCTCTCGGGATTTTTTCACAGCATCAGCATCATCTCCCCCTGAGGTTGTTCATGAGGAGGGAGGGACTTCACAGCAGCATGATAGTCCTGAGACCAGACATGTCAGCTTTCCTCCATTGGTCACTTATCAGAGAGGCCATAGAGCCTTATTTGCATCAGCTAGGCGAGTATTATCTCCACACGAGGTGGAAGGGGTCTCGCCTTCTTCATCAGCACCACGAGTGTTATCTCCACACCAGGTGGAAGGGGCCTCGTCGCCGACAGTAGCACAGGTATCAGAGAGGGGCAAACAACCCAGGATTGATGAGGGGCCATCAGGTGTTCCAGACATAGAGATTGTTGACCTTGATATCAGTTCTCCTAGTCTAGAGTCAAAGGAGATCATTCAGCACCTAAGAGCTGAAAATGATTCATTGCAGCGAATATTGGAAGGAGCACAATGGACGATCACATATTTAGAGCAGCGCAACAAGCAGTTGGAGGATGAGCAAACTCTTGATGAGTTTCGAAGGATTCATGAGGACCGCAACTTGGCTCGAAAGAGACCCGGTGATTTGGTACCCGTTGAGCGAGAGGCTATGCTTCTTCTGGTCAATGCTCAGTTGGAGAGGTTGCTGGCTAAGGCCAACAAAGATAAGGACCTGCTCCGAAATATGAAAAACCACTATTGGGCCCGAATGCACGTATGCAAGGCGAAAATGAAAGTGATTCAAGGGCGGTTGGCCAAGGCACTAAAACGACGAAAAAGGCCCGATCCCCTCCACATCTTGGTTGAGGCTTCCTTGAAGGGGCATGATATTAAATGACCTCACTACAGCACAAATTTCAAAAAAAATTGAGCATTTTTGGTCACTTATGAATTTTTGGGCAAAAAACAGGTTTTTCTCCTTGATGGCGCGCGACCTATTCGATGGGAAACTTCATTTTGGGAAAAATCAGCATTTCTGGATTTTTCATGCAAAGATACACCTGCTCAACAATTACCAAGAGATTTCATCAAGTTTTGAGCCTCCAGAAGGTCAAAAAACATGCAAAAATTGACTTTCTGCCACCTTTTTGACAAACAGGGAGCAGTCTTGGGAGATTGCAATTTTGGAGGGGCAAATGGCCACCAAATTCAGAAATTCCAGTTGGGTTGGAAAGTAGACATCCAGATCTTTCCAACAAGCCCACTTTTGCCTCATTGGGACACCTGGAAGTGCCTCAAACGGAGCTCCAAAGAAGCGCAACCTATCAGGATTAGGGCGCGACCTATCAGGCAATTTTCATAATTTTTCACCTATAGCTCAGGAATTCGCCCAGCTTTGGCCAGTTTTGACTTGGGATGGGATTTTTCACCCTCTTTGATGTAATTAATGTATTTTCATGTTGATATGACACTTATTTACCTATTCTAGAAGATTCATTCATGAAATAACAAACATTTAATGAATGAATTTGTTTCCTAGCTTATAGAGGCAAGTTGTTTTGACCGCCTAGATTTTAGTGCTCAGTTTAGAATTGGTTGAAACTGCTCCTAGAAGGATGAGCTCGACCCCTAGAGGCAAGGAAAGATGTTAGATTTCCTATATTATGTACTTTCTTGGTCATTTTCATGGTTGGACTCTTGAGGGAGAAAGCTCTATTGTATTATTCATTGTATCTCTGCAATTTTGGCAAAGGAAGAAAGACCAGGGTTTTGCAGTCCTTTTTGGGATTCCTGTGGTTACATGTATTGATGGTGTGCTTCTCTTTGTACTTGTAAGTGTAGTATGTGAAATCATCCTCTTTCTTTTTCTTCTGAAATTAGGCAAATGAAGTGTTAAAGTAGAATTCATGATTTCCATGCTTTGCTTTTAAATTTGCTTAATATCAATGTTTTCATCTGTTTAAGGAGAACTCAAGGTGATTGCTTGCTCTCTTTAGCTCTTCAGCGGTCATTCCTACCCATTCACTTAATTTAAAGGCATCAATACAGTCTCCTACCTTGCCCCAAAGAACCCCCTGCAAAAACTGTGTCCAATCCCCACACCCAAAATTGCCTTTCCCCGATTTTCCACCAAAATCCAAAAAATCCCAAAACATACTCTTTTTATCAGTTTACTAGCCTAAAATCAGTGTTTCCTTATTGGTTATCTCGCCCGTTGAAGATCTTTCCCGAGATAGACCGGAGAGAGCCCTCTCCTGCCCCGTAGGGCTAGCTACGAGGCTAAGTGGTTTGATGTTGCCTTGGAGTTTACCTTTCTCAGCCTGAGGTGAAATTTCAAACGCTAACAGGTTCTTCAGGTCCTCCATTAAGTGGACAATATGTGTCACCACCTATCCCACCACATGGGGGGCAACAACCACCTCCTCCTCCATATGTACCTTTTATTTCGGGTCGAACTTATGTGAATGGATCTCAAACTCACACTACATGAGTTAATCAAACTGTTGGTAGTGTACCTTATCCTAGTGGATCATCTATTCCATTTGGATCAAGCCAAATCCCGTATCAATAGCCTCTTTCAACCCAAATACCCTACCAACAACCATACCCTTCGTATGGCTCACAACCACCTCAAAATCCACTTTTTAATCAATGAGCAGGACCCTAAATGCAGTCTGGTCCAAATCCCCCGTTTAGGACATCTGGTCAATTTCAAACTGGAACCTATCAGTACCAACATGGAACCCAACAAATTCCACAAGGAAATTTCCAACAACGACAACCTTATGTACAACAAGGACTTTATGTGCAACAAGGGCCTTATCAACAGCCACTGCAGCAGCAAAACCAACCCTTGTACCAATAAGGCCAACCCTTACAACAACTAGGTCAACCCCTATAGTAGCAGGGTCAACAATTTTACCACTAGGGTCAACCATTGCAACAACAACCTTATACTCCATACTCTTCGCAAGTTGTTTATCCACCTTATGCTTCTCAATGGCCTGTGATGGGTCAGTATCAACCTTACCCTGGTCAAAACCCACCTTTTTGGGGACAAAATCCACCCTTGTATGGTCAGAATACCTCTCACTAGGGGCAATATCAAACTCCTTACTGTCAAAATCCACCACTTTGGGGGCAAAATCCATACCAACAAGGTTGGAATCCACAAGTTGGGCCTTAGCAAAGGCCCCCCATGCCTTTCAATCCACACTTGTCATTTCTAGCAATGTTGGAACTACTGGACATGTCAAGGCTCACCAATGACTCAATACTCCATTCGTCGTATTGGCCTCCGATTCCTACTAAGATTCATGACGACTGTCTGAAATTCAAAGGAAAGTCTGGAGAAGACCCCCAGGGCCACGTTATGACTTACCATTTGTGGTGTTCATCCAATTCTTGGATTGATGATTCCATTCGTCAACATCTTTTCCAGCAAACCTTGATAGGTGCTGCCATGAAATGGTACATCGAGTTACCTTGATGTGATTTCCAAGACTTCAACACTTTAGCAATGGCCTTCCTTACTTACTTCCAGCTACTAGCTCGATATGAAACTGGTACCCATCTCCTTACATCTTTGAAACATAATACTGCTACCACATCTCCGATCATATTCATGAATGGAGACGTCAGTGTCGCCTTATCAAGTTTGATATTCCTGATGAAATTTTAACTGAATGGTTTACCAAATCATTCATTAATAAAATTTCCAAGGACATAACTATGGGTGGATGTGTGATCGAAGATCAAGCCATTTCTCGTGCCCAGTATCTAGATTTGGTGTATTCCCAATCCGTCATGTTGTATGATCTCTTGCATGATGCTCTAAGACCATCTACTGATCCTGCATCTTACAAACCTCCAGAGACACCGCCCGTAGACGATATTATTGGGTTAGTGACTCAAACTTTTAGTAAAACTTCTTATGCTTCTACAAAGCAGAAATTCATTTCAACTACTACATCCAATTCTCCTTTGAATCCCTCTCAAAATCCTGGTAAAACCTCAAAAGGTAAAAAGAAGGGTAAAGGAAAATCCAAATCTGATACCCCAAAACAAGATCCTTCGAAATCATCTACTGATGATGCATCTAAACGTAAGCCATAATATCCTTGACTCATTTGTGATGAAGATCACTATACCAACGATTGTCCCAGTCGTGCTGAAGTCAGTCGTTTGTTAAAAGGAACCCAGCGGACACTCGTTGTATTAAAAGAACCTTTTCCATCACAATAAACCCAATTTGTAGAGCAACCGCAATCTTCTACATCTTCGGTCTCTCAGGTTTATATGAGTGGAATGATACCTATTTCTGTTTCCACTCGGTTAAAAGACTATTTGACTCCTCCCAAACAGGTTGTGGAGAAAGAAGTTATTGATACACCCTCCACTTTTACTCCACCCAATTTTGGTCCTCTTCATATTGATATACCTAGTAATGACTCTGTCATTTGACCACCTCCTAAGGGTATCCTTCAGAAATCATCATACAATCCGAATGTGTGAGTTGCTCAACATTATAATAGTGTTGAAGATTTATCTCAAGTGCCTTCAACGATGTCTGCCTTGGAAGTTCTCCATAGTTGTCCATTGCAGCAGAAAGCATTACTATCCGGTATAGGAGGAATTGACCCTACTGATTCGAGTCTAATTACCTTTCACTTGGAAAATCATGTTCCACGTCTTCCACATCATCTTTCCTTTTAATTCAAGTAATTATCAAAGGGAAGATGATTCATAGGACTATTGTTGATGAGGGTGCTTCCACCTCCATCATGTTTGTCTCATGCTGGAAATCTATTAGCTCTCTGCCTCTCAACTAGTCTCCTAACACCTTAGAAGCCTTCAATGCTAGAGAATCTCATCCATATGGTATTCTCACAAACTTTCCCAGAACACTGGAAGGGAAAATCGTTAATTTAGAAGTAGAAGTCGTTGATGCCAACTTGAATTATAACCTTCTACTTGGTC
This sequence comes from Pinus tabuliformis, assembly GCA_031772625.1. Lineage (NCBI taxonomy): Eukaryota > Viridiplantae > Streptophyta > Pinopsida > Pinales > Pinaceae > Pinus > Pinus tabuliformis. The sequence continues at coordinate 1,374,951,079 of CM062805.1, read as the reverse complement.
GGAGTTGGACCCATGTTATGTTTTGCGTGGTTTATACATTGTTCTGTGTTCTCTGTTTTCCTCGTGAAGGTAAAATAGTCATCGTTGATCAGTTAGCCTTTTTCGCTTCTATCTCTTCAAATGGAAATGTGCCATATGTGGGAAACACTGACATCCCTTACAGAAGTGTTGGGGCGGGTCTTTTTAAGGACTCTGCTCTTATGGGAACTTTTTCCCTCCCACCTCCAAATGTTGCTTTCGTTAACATGATCTCTAATTCATACGATCCTTGAATCGTTCCTCATCCCGATTAAGTTGATTCTTTTGGCAATGTCATGTCACTCAACCCAACATAACAAGTCTATCAAGCTATTGTTTTGGCTTCAAGGCCACTTCTGAAAGTCATGTTAATATTAGTATGCATCTAGAAGTGTAATCACAATCTCCTTGGCTTGGTTCTTGGGATTCTTCGGATCCCTTGAACGAGACATTTCCAACCGACGAGAGTATCACGAGTGGATTCTTATTTATTATACAATTTTTAGTAATATTTTTAAATAAAATTATTTTTATATTTTTTAGGCATTTCAAGGTCATTTAATTAACTAATTTTCTTTTGAAATTTAACTTATAATTGTTAATTATTAGATCTCGTACCACATACCATCAATAATAAGTTATTTTTTTTGAATTAAACTATCATAATAATTTTGACCCCTTTCCTAGAGTCAAACTAGCCGTTAGGGAAGATATCTGTTGGAGGCTACGCTCAGACTATTTAAGCATGATGAGCTAGATCTGTTTCTTCAACTTGTCCTGACGATGAACCACACTAGTTGGTTCGAAACGCGTCGACAAATGAGATTCCATGTGATTTTCGCCGAAGAATCTTTCTCTAAGGTTATGTCTCTTGAATAAAATCCCTGGAATGATGCCCATCATTGTTCCTCGTTTCTCCCAAGTCTTGGAGATATTTCGTCGTGTTTAGAAACCTTTATTTCCCATGCACCGACTCTTCCACTTCAAACGCCTATTTTTGCGCATAAAGTTTTGTCTGAAGGAAACATGGGGAACATTATTCTAAGATGCTCATCGACATTTCTATTAAGCCAGGAATTGTCGAAAACATCCATGTTGGAGTTTCTTGTTCTCCAGATGAGATCAAGATTTACACTACCATTTTTAATGAATTTTGTGGTGTCTTTGCTTGGTCATATGAAGAAATATCTGGCATAGATCCGAGTATAGTTGTGCACGAAATACCTACTTATCCAAACGTGAAGCCTGTTCTTCAACGTCTTCGCCTAGTGCACCCTAGAAAGGAATTCGTTATAAAGGAAGAAGTTGAAAAACTTCTTAAGGCTAGTTTCATTTACCCTATTCCATTGACATATTGGGTCTTGAATATTGTTCGCATGACTAAAAAACAAGGGACTATTCGTGTTTGTGTTGATTACCATGATATCAATTTGGCGTGTCCGAAAGATAAATATCCAACTCCTTTTATAGACGAGATCATTGATGAATGTGTCAGGAGTGAGATCTTTTTATGTACGGTTTTTCTGGATACAACCAGATTAACATTCTTCCCGTCGATCAACATAAAACCGCTTTTATCTGCCCATGGGGAACCTTTTCCTATCAAAAAACTCCCTTTTGGTCTGAAAAGCATTGGTGCTACCTTCCAACGAGCGATGTATTATGCTTTTCATGACATTAAACACATCGTTCAACCATATCTTAACGACTTACCGGCACGTTCTGCTAAGCATCATGAACATCTTGACCACCTTCGAGCGATTTTTCTTCGCTGTAGACACTACAATATTCATTTAAATCTGCATAAGTGTGTCTTTTGTGTTGAATCTAGTCATCCCCTAGGGTTTTTTTTATCTAAAGAAGGCATCCGGATTGACCCCCTCAAAGTAAAGGCCATTGTGAATTTACCCCCTCCATCATATTTACACTAGTTGTAGAGCTTGCAATGGAAATATAATTTCCTTCATCGTTTTGTACCCAATTATGTTGAACTTGCTAAGGGATTTACTCGTTTTTTGAAGAAAGGGATCCCATTTATTTGGGATGAAATCACTAAAAGATCTTTCAATGCATTAAAGATCACCCTCATTACTGCTCCTTTTACTACATCCCCCAAATTACCACTGTGATTACTTATTTTACTTGTTCGCAGCTGACAGTACTATTGCCATGGTACTGGTCCAAGACGATGATGATGGAAACAAACACGTGATTTACTACTTAAGTCGAAATCTTATTCACACCAAAACTTGATATGCCCATGTCGAGAAACTTGCTTTAGCAGCTGTTCATGATCTTCAACGCTTTCGACACATATTCTCTTGTGGAAAACCACTATGATTTCTTACTGCAACCCCATGACATGCATTCTGACTCGTCAGTTGCTGGGGGAGAAGTATTCTAAGTGGATTGTTATCCTTCAAGAATTTGATTTTGAATTTGTTACAGCCAAATAAAATAAATCACTGGTTTTCGTCGAGTTAATTTGTCACCTTCCCTCTAGGACCACATCTACAGCTTCTGATGAGCCAATTCCTGACCAAACTCTCTTTCTCATCATCACTCTTGACCCATGGTACAAGGATATCATTATTTATCTCTAAACCCAAACTTTTTTTATCAGAGTTGTCTAAACCTGAACGTTGTCGCATTCGACATCAGTCCTAACCCTATCGGATTATTTGCGATACTTCGTACCATGTTGGTGTCGATTCTATCCTTCGTAGATCTTTGACACTTGAATAAGTTGAGAGAGTCCTAAATGACTGTCACTCTGGGGCCTGTGGTGGTCATATGTCAATATATGCTACTACTCATAAAATTCTTCACGTCGATTATTTATGGCCTTCAATCTTTAAAGATTTCATTTTAGTAGTCCAAAAATGTCACGCCTGCCAGATTTACAACTGTAAACAGCGTGCCCCACCCGCACCCTTACACCCAGTTGTTAACATCACCCCATTTTATAAATGGAGTATTTATTTCATCACATGTAACCCTCGCTCAGCCAAGGGGCATGGTTATATCATCATCACCGATGATTATTTCACTAAATGGGCTGAGGCGATGCCCACATATGCTACTGACAGTAAAAATGCCGCTCAATTTCTTTTCAACCATGTCATAGCTCAATTTGGTGTCCCTCAAGCCATCGTCACTGATCATGGCTCTCATTTCCGACATTACATGATGGCATAGCTTACTGCTCAGTTGGGTTTGTGTCATGAAAACTCAACTCCTTATTATCCACAGGCCAATGGCCAAGTTGAGGCAATCAACAAAGTCTTGGTTACCATGCTTCAACGCACCATTGGGATGCATCAATGAAATTGGCGTCTCATGCTATTTTAAGCTCTATAGGCTTACCGAACCGCAACTAAGACTGCCACTGGATTCACACCCTTTCAGCTGGTGTATGGTCTAGAGGCAACTCTTCCGATTGAGTGTGAAATTCCTTCACTAAAACTAGCTGTTGAATTACTCCCTAATACCTCACATGAGGAGGAATGTTTACTTTACCTCGAAAGGCTCGATGAAACTCGTTGTATTTCTGTGTTAGTAATTGAATCCCAAAAGAAACTGGTTAAGGCTCAATACGATAGAACTATTTCTCCCCTCATTTTTGCCGAGGATGACTTGGTCTTGTTATGTGATCAAGCCAATGACAAATTGGGAGCTGGGAAATTAAAACCAATGTGGCATGGGCCTTACATGTTAAACAAGTTTTACAAAAATGTGCCCATGAGTTAGTCGATTACCTTAAGAAGTATTATACGTGATTTTTCGTGTAAATACTTTTGTACATTAGTGTGTTTCATTAGTGTGTAGTGTGGTTTTGGTGTGTTAGTTTGCTTTTGCAAATGGGTTTTCCTCTGCTTACCTCGTTCTTTACTTGGTTTGTAGATGTCATCCAACCATTATGTCAGTTTTGCTAATGGTGCTTGTCGTAGTACACAGAATCTACCTTCCGTTGCATGGGAAATCTATGACCCTAAGGGTGAGTTAGTGAAATTACAAGGTATATGTTTAGGTCATACGACTAATAACATTTCCGAATATAATGCGGTCATCGAACTTTTTTCAAAAGCTATTTCTCTTGGAATTAGGGAGTTAATCATGAATCTTGATTCACAGCCTATTGTAGTACAGCTTAATAGACAATATTCAGTTAGAAACCCTCAAATTTTGAGAATGTATTTGCGAGTTCGTCTCTTGGAACGAAACTTTGATTTTATTACTTATCATCACATTTTGAGACGCATGAACACATTAACAGATGTATTGGCTAACTATGTGTTAGATAGACATTTGTGAAACATGTAAATCATAAAAAAATCACATAGTAGACACGGTGAACAACAATACATGTGTGTCTATGTATATATATATATATATATATAGAGAGAGAGAGAGAGAGAGAGATTGCAAAAGAGATTGCTACATCAAAATGACAAAATATTTGTTTTGAGACACATGGCTTCATAAGCGTACATCAGTGCAGAAAGTAAACTAGAGCTGGTTATTCGCCCACATGGTGCTCATGGTAGCACGAAATAGCCTTGATAACTCGGCCCAACAGCTGACACAGTTTGGCGGAAACCCCTACAATGTGTCTCTGGTACCACAATGGCACCTCATCTATCGAGGCATACTCTAGAATGCCCTTGGTTAAGGCTTCCAAGTTACGCTCTACCTCGAAAAACGGATATGCTCCCTCTTCATAAGGAGCCTCCTCAATCTAGCGTGCCACTCGTCTGGCTATAGGATAAACCCCTCGAGGTATCTCTGGTCCCACATCTACAAATCATCATAAGTTAAATCTCAGTACACATACAAAAAGAAATCGAAAACTTTAAAAATAGTTTTTACCTGCATTAGTGCATTGTGCTCTTGGTGGAAGTGGAATTTCCGAATCTCCTTGTAAATTCGTGCCTGTGTATGCCCAATCATCAACCATGATTAGCTGTTGACGCAGTCATCCAAAAAATTCCAGAGGGAATGGCATTTTCTGGCTGCCTCCATGTCAATACATCAACTCACCCCATCTAAGTAATTGTGGATCTCTGGGCACTGGTGCATCCACTTATATCAACTGATATTGAAATAATGACAAACGTTCTAGGTAGAACGTCACCAAAATGGATCTGAAACCAAATTGTTTTAGGATTCCTGACTTGCACTTCGTAATTTGGCACTTCATACAGACCAACAAACACTCACACCAGTTGAAGACCATGGGATTTAGACACTCCATTGCATACTGGAAATGACATTTTGTTGCTTCATGCAATGCTTTAGCCCCAGCTATTCGAGCCATAGTATGCAGGATTGTTCGTAGTGGGAGATTTGTGATGGTATTTATATCTATCATCCCACTTTGGGTCCTTTTAGTCCCTGGACAATGCCTTGCAATTAACATATCCGTGCTCTCCCCTCCAGTGCGAGAACCAGACACTGAATCCATTGTCCCTTTCTAGACAAACCTGTAATGAAATAAATGTCTGCAACCTCTATTTCCAGTTCTTGGTCCCCAATCATGAATAGTTGGCGATCCACGTCCCACTAGTTAATCAAATGTTGTAGTAACTCATGTTGGGATCTAATCCCAGAAATCCTGAAGAACTTGAGTAACCCGCATGCTCGTAGGGAATACAATTTGGATTCTGAGCAGCATGATGGTCTTTAGCTTCGTGTCCTCTTTCTTTCCATTCAACCACCATTTTGGATTGATTGTCCCGTGGAAAATCAATAAAAACAACATTTTATGAGCTTCCATGGATACGAAATTGAACAAAAAGCATTCAACATGGAGGATTTCACAATAAATTTTTACCTCGGTGCGAGTGCGACTGTGTGTGAATTTTTTGGCGCTAGCCTAGTTGACCATAGGGTGATGAACACGAGTCTGATGGGTAAAACCCGCATTGATCACCCTCGACATATTTTTTTTGCAAACCTTCTTTGCAACCTTGTCTATGGATGAAAATGCATGAAATGAGAACCAAAATGAAGGGAAGGGACAAATCTCTTATTTGCAGCAAACATATCAAAGAATGGTGTCCGGGATTGATTGTACTCCTTGCGTGAAAATTAAGGTAAAATGAGGTAAAATGCTCTCAGATTTGCAAATTGGTAAAATCGTAAAAATGATTTACTTTTTGGGCTTTTTATAAGTTTTATATAGTATTTTTTACCAACTTAGGGCATATTTCACTCATTTTTTAATATTTTTCCTCGAAATCAGTAATGTGTGTTTCCTTGTGGAGCGATAGGTCATGCATACTTGGTGAAGGTGATTTACTTTGACTGATTAAATGAGTTTCATTTTATCACTTTTTTCGGACTCGTAAAAAATAAAAAATAAAAATAAAAGCGACCCCCTAGAGTCATCTTTAATCTCTTTTTTTACTCTTGAAAAATGAAAAGATTATCGAGTACTTGTCGTTTCGAACTCGTTAAATAAATGAAATGATGTCAACTCGATATAAGTTTAACCCTTTTCCGGACTGAGATAGACTATTGTATGAAAAAGGAATACCTTAGTCGAACATGGCTAAGAGGCTCTCTTAGATATTGTTTTGTACCATTTCGGGTTCAAGAGACGATTTACAAAAAGGGACCTTTGGAGTTTTCTTTTCCATTTCTTTTTTAACCTCTTTAAACATGAAAAGGATCTTGAGTTTCCCCTCCGTCGGACTCAAAAACTTAAACGACACAGGACTTGTCACCATGATAGGGCTGATTTTCTCCTTCCTAGGGCTCGTAAAACTTACTAGGATGGATTCATCCAAAGGATGAACTTATATGGCAAGTGTATGTTATCCCCTTCAAGTTTACGATAAAAAATAATGGGGTACTCACTAGAAATAGTGGGGGAAAAAGTGAAAGCGATCATCTCTTGTATTTTCTAAAAGCAACATGTCGCTCTTGAACATTACACTAATTTGTTTCTCATGTCGGGTTTGGGTCATCCTCACTTAGTCACTTGCCTTCCTGGGTTTGGGAAATCCATTTTACCTCTCATATGATTATACCACTTCGTCATCAAGACCTTTGATCCTATGTTGAGTCAAATGTTGTCAAATTCTGGAGTAGTGTCATCGATATGTTCAAGAGAAGTTCTATCTACAGTTCTTTACCGCCTATACAGTGTTTGACTTTCTGCCACAATCCTCGATCACACTTATCTACTCTACCACATCCTTTGTTTCGTGTCGATGATGTTGGATTCATTATGACCCTCCTTCGATGGATCACTTCTTGTTGATTTCAGCTCATTATCCGAGAAGATGATCTAGAAACTCCCTTTCGGTACCTTAGAGCTTGCATGCCTTAATGGCGAGTTCTTCGCATTCGACGACAGGTTTATGTCATTGACCTTGATCGAATGATTCCATGGATTATGCTGATTGTGCCTTGAGAGCCATTGTCATTATTGGTGGTTTCTCTCATGTCTGTTAACGGTTTATGTCAATAATTGGTAATCAGGTGGTTTTCTATCATGTTAAACTTCGACACATCTATTCACATGTTAGAATTTGTAGATTGATCGGGTCGAGACGGAGCACAAGACCCTGGATTTTGTCTGATAAATTCCAGGTTGCATGGAGTTATGAGTTATTCATGATTGTACACATGTTTTCCTATGTACGGATGGTTGCGACCATACCGTGGGTCCATATATATGATCTTGTTTATTTGGATGGTTGCGACCATACTGTGGATCCATACACATGATCCCTTCTACTCTCATGGCTATGTCCATACCGTGGATTCATGTATCATTAGATGCCTATTCATATATCACTTGGCATGCTTATAAAATATGTCAGATATGTATATGTATATGCTTGATTTGCAGGTCTCTTGACAATGTTGCTCTAGTCCTTGCCTTGGCTTTTAAAGCATCTCAGCCACCACTCCCTATTTTGCCTTCGTGCTTTAGGGGGCATCTGTTACACATTATTTTGTCACACCTCCTGTTCACTTCCTGTTTCATATCCCAAAGTTCCAAATGTTGACAACTGTGAAGTATATCCATCATGATACATACACAAAAATATCCTTGAAAAACCGAAGGAAAACTGCCCTAAGTCAATCTGAATAAAGTTAGCTAAAACCCTAATTTTAAGGCGAGCGCACTTTGCTCCACTACCTCCGTGTGCTAATGTTAGGTTACACTGCTTTACCCTAGCACTGCCAGCACGGATTTTGATATGAAAACCCACATTGAACCTCTTTTGGCAGGTTTTCCCAAAATGGGGGAGAAGCTTCGTATGCTAGAAACTTCGAGAACAACAAGCTGGATATTGGTTGTTGTATATATGGTCAAACTCTCCCATTTGGAGCTCTTGATATTATCATTATGGGTCTTCCCCTTGATATTTAGACCTTTCTCCCTCTTTTACGGATCCCTAACTCCCTCTCCCTTCCTATAAATCAACCCCCTTCCATCTCCAAATGGTTGGTCATTGTTTGCCTACATTCCTATACTGAGATTATGCCCACATGCTACCCATTCTAACTTAGAGAAGGAGTGTTTGAAGAGTCTTTTCTTGGACTTGGACATCCACCAAAATGAGGCCTCCAACGTCAAGGCATAGGTAGTATGATTCCCTTTTTAGCTTATTAATATATACATTTGATGTTCACTTTCCATAATTATGTAAATGTTTATACTTTTAGCTTAATACTCTTTGATTTATTAAGTAGTTTATATTTGATGTATGCCATATATGCTCTTGTACCTCGTATTGCTCTTTGATCTTTCTTGCAGGTACTCAGACATGAAGAACAAGTAAGGAGTGAGCCTGGAAGCGAAGGAATCAAAGTCATCTCCAAAGGATTGAGCAATTAGCATCAGAGCAAGGTAGGTCTCTCTCTCTCTCTCTCTCTCTCTCTCTCTCTCATTTATTAAACATAAGCTAGGAAAGTGTATGTTAGTTTGTTTAGTTTCTTACTAGACCCACTCTTGGGCTAGAGAGATCACCTCTATTCACAAAGAGGATTTTCCTTCACAACAATGAGAATTAGTCCCTAACTGAGCAATAAGAATTTTGGCTCTCCAAAAAAAATTGGCCTCTATGTATGGTTTTTGTTGATGACTATGAGTGGGATTAAACACTTCAATATAATACTTTTTCTTTCTCCCTAACTCCTGATCCCAAATAGGCTTGTCGAACTTATCCATAAAAAAATATTTTATCTCTTTATTGTTTATGGGACACATATTCAATCCAATACCCTAGTTACTAAACCATTTGTTATTTTGTTTCATCCAAGTCTTCTTTCTTTTGCACAATATGTCATTCGAGACAACTGTAGGCCATTTTCCCTCTTCCATTTGCTCATTTTTTTTAAATACCTTATGACTCGCACCATACCAATTATTTCAATAGTAGACACCCCTCTTTCACTTAACAAGATAGCATAAGGAATTGAACTTTTAATTTTGAATTTGTTTGTAATCAAACACTTTTGAATTTTCTCAATTTGTTTCCACTACATGTCGAATGCACTACTGGCCCATAGTTCACAACCATAGAGAATCATCGGAATCACTATAAGCCCAAAAATAGTTTGAGTGGTTTTCCAGTCCCATAACTTTGCCTCTCTATACCTATTTTGAAAAGCATAAAATGTTGGAAATACTTGGGGGGGGGTGAATAAGTATTCCTTAGCAATTAGCACTTTTTAAATAGTTAATATTCAATTATTATTAATGTTTATGCAGTAATAACAGTAAATAAAAGAACAGAGTAAACACAAGAATTTTAGGTGGAAAACCCCCTCCGGTTCAAAAACCACCGAACGCTTTTCTAATAAATTCTTTAATCTTCAGCCTCAACCGAAATGAAAGCAATGACTTCCTACAATTATAGAAAAGCATTCTTCTCTAGCTCCCACTGGAAGGACGCCCCAACGCCCAGGTTTCTTTAGTAATCAACTGAATGGATGCCCCAACACCTTAGCGAGCCACAACTTGCCGTAGCACCACCCTACCACCCTGAAGTGTTCACGGGCCCTAACCTGTAGGCAACTTCATTCACCTTGTTACACAGCAATTTGTCACCGTTTGTCACCGTCCCTGTTACCCCTCACCCGCACACTGGAGGACTCATTCCGGGACCTGTGAGAAGTGACGTGACCTAAAACCACTTGCATCATATTCCTCTAAGTATGAGCTTCATATGCCCTGAAGACATCTCCTACAAAATACCCATGAAAACAGCTCTTTTTGCATTAGCGCGGGTCCGCAGTTCACTGCCCGCGCCAATGAGGGAAATCCTCTAAAAAGGGCGCGCCATTGGCGCTTTGTCTCAGAGTCGCACTCGCGCCAACCGAATTGAGTAAAGTTTTCAATTAATAAGCTTCCGATGGTTCTCCTTAACCCATTCACCAACTGAATCTATGTTGAGCTAGGATGGTTTGGCTTCGAATCTCCATAGAAGGGAAGTGGTTTGCCACCTTTCATGGAAGTTTCCAAGTGATAAAGCCAATCCCATGAATAATGTGGTTGATCCTATCTCTTTCCTCTCTATCTATAAAAGCTTGTCTCTATGCCTTGAGCAAGCTAGTCAGTAGTTCCAGCATAGTGATAGAGAATACCAGGAGTTCAAGAGTTTGAAGCTGCAAGAGCCTTCTTTACACCCATAAGGCCAAATCTAAGTAAGGAGATTCTTGTCACCCAAAGAGAGAGAGGCTTGTTCCCTATCCCAACAAGCTTTACAAGACTTGTGTAGCTGACTACCTAGCCAAAGGAGGATTTGACGTCAGAACAATGGTTGTATTCTTCTTTGTTATTTATCAATAATAGATGACTATCATTATGGTTCCACTCTCATTGTCTTATGTTTGATGTTGAGTTATATCTTTTCTGACTGATATATAATTGCATCTACTAGATTTTATGCTTGTATTCGTGTTATTCTTTTCATGTGCAGGTGTCCAATCACGGAGATCGTGGGGATCGTGACCGACCGAGGCAAAGGAATGAGAGCGACGTCCCTTCTACGAATATTAGCGTTGGAATCCAAGTAGGTTCTCACCATCCACTTTTTATTTGCAATTAGGAACTTGCCTGATAGCATTGTGTGATTGTTGCTAGACCCGGTCTGGGCTAGTAGGGATCGTCTCTGTCCGCAGAGAGGATTTACCTCCGCAACACACCTGCCTAGCACCACCCTACCACCCTATAAAGACAAAAATTAAATACAAAGGTGTGGACTCCCATACCAAGGACAATGATCCACGATACAATATGATTTACAATTATTTTGACCGAAAACCAAATCACACTATGACCTGCGACCCAACCATGACATCATCCCAACAGAGACTCTTATACCTCGCAATAATGCCTTTTCGACTCTAGGCAGATTGACTCTTTTATAATGATGACTCTTCCAATGATGACACTTTTACAAATGACTCTTTTACAAATTTACAATGATGACTCTTGGCCTTCACACTTATTCACAATATACGAATGGCTATCATGTCTTCAAAGGATGTCCCGCTGCAATGCTTCTTTTGATTTGATACTTCTGCTCTTGAATTCTTGCTTGAAGTTGTACTTGAATATTCTTCTACCTGCATGCAAATTTGCCCAGTGAAACCAATCCCAAAACAAAACAAAATACCCTTCAAATTACCTCTGCCTGCAAAACACCTGTAAGTGCATAGTAAAATACAAATTAAAATTACAATGCGTACCTGAAGTGTGCTTGTCACTTTTTTTGTTGACTTGTTGCAACAGTAGAAAAAGACTCCCACTCTTGATATAGGCCTGGAACCTATGCAAGACTATATCCAAAACTGACCTAAAGATATATACAATAAAAATTGATGACAGACAAGTAACATGAACTTACAACATCATTTAGATTTAGCAGACTTGGTGTATTATCAAATGTGTAGTATCAAGAACAGGACATCCGGAATGTGGTATCAAAACTAACTGACATATAGAGACATAGAGATATAATTGCAACACGGTATATACTTACATTGTCCTGCAAAAACATATGTCAGAGATGATACTCAAAATTCAAATGTAAACACTAATCATACATACCTTGTTGTAGGAGACTTACCCTTGACTGTTGATGTGTGGTCCTTACTGCAGTGATCCTTGAATGCATGTTTTTTCTTGCCTTCCAGGAGCTCGATATTAAATCTGTTGTATCTATGTAATCTCAGATCTCCAGGGTCTGAAATTTCGTCTTGTGGTAGCCCTCTAAGTCCTCTTTCCAACCCAAAAGGTCTAATCAATATTCAATTCTTCAAGAAAGAGTTATGCCCAATCTCCCACGATGACCTGATTATAGACTGGTTCAGTAGAGTGAACTTGTACGAAGTGCCACGTATCACTGTTACGACCTTCAGCCCTGAAAACGCTACACAACAAACTAAAGTCCATCCTCTTTCTGTGACTATTTAATAAATTTGAATCCAATGCTCAGAGAGAAAGTTATGACAATTTTCCCAATGTCACTTGTTTGACATGGAATTCGCGAGCCTGCAAAATCCCTAACTTCCTCAGATCATATCTCCGAAAATGTAGCGAACCAAGATCTACAATTCGGTCACGAAGTTCACCAAGAGTTCGGCTCAAATGGGTTTTAATTTTAGCTTCTGAAGCATCACAAAAAAAAAAAAATTATAGCAAAAATTCCACGATGACCTATTTGAAGCCACGAAATCCCTACTAGAGGAGGATATGAGGGTCCTTATTTATATGAATGTCTTGAGTTGAGGGGGTCCTCAACAAGTGAATGTCAGAGGGATTTTAGGAGCAAAAAAATATTATTAATTATTGACTATTCAATTACCACAACCAATTATGAGTTCCATGCCACAACTCCATAGGGTTTTAGCCCACTAACTGGGGTTACTAACTTCAAACATGAATATCTCTCAAACCGTGAAGAATTACTTGGCGTGCCATATGTTAGTGTCAGTCTTTCCAGCCTTCCTACAGTGATCAAATGTGCTCTTACAAAGTGATTTTGAAGTGTCAAGGTCAAATATTGTCATTTCAGTGAGTCTTCAAGCAAAATTTGGTCACTAGGCATTAGGTCTAGGGTTTGCCCAAATGTCAGTCCATGTCACCATTCAGCTGAGTTTATCATCATTCGTAGGGTTTTCATTATCATGTCAGTGTCTAATGAGTCATTTTACACCTTGTTCATGCTTCATGTTGCGCCTAGGCAAGGTCATTTCCCTCTCCTAGGGTTTTGAAGCCAATTTCTCTTGGATGGTCAAATCACCGACAAAACTTGTTTCCTGATGTTCATACACCTTTCCCCATCCTTAAAGTACCTTATCAAACACTTCCCATCCCTTAGATCCGCCAAATTCCTCATTTTTGCACAAACCCTAGTTTCTAGCTACAACCTGGCAATTTTCTAGGTTTGGCCTGTGTTTTGTCCTTTTCGACCCCTTCCCCTCACTCAATCTCTGAGATTCCACTTTCCCCTACTTCCTAACATCCCTCCCCACTCCCAAAAATTTCCCCAAGAATTTAGAAGCCCTCTATCCCCTTCATTTCGCTCCATTTCGACAAAATCCCTTGTTTCACACATCGGGACAAGTTTCACTCAAAAGCTGTTACTGAGAAATCAAAGATGAATTTTACAAAAATGAGAGAGGTTTTTGTCCACAACATGATAAGGAAGAAAAACCTCTTTCACTTTTTACACAGGTGTCATGGTTTGAGATAAATGTCAAAAATACCGGCGAGAACGAAGGTGCTCCAAGGACGGTTGGCCAAAGCACAAAAACGAAGGAAAACGCCCGATCCACTCCAAATTTTGGCCAAAGCCTCTTTGACTGAGCATGGTACTTGATTGGGGACTCCCAGCCCAAATTTCAAGAAATTTGGAGAAAATTTTGTCATTTGTGAATTTTTTGTGCAATTTTACAGGTTTTGGCCGTTGGAGTGGTCTCACCCCGCGCGCGACCACTCGTGGGGACAGCTCAGAACGGGGAAAACTTTGCATTTTTGGAATTGTCATGCAAAAATACACTTTCCTATGCATGGGGTCAAATTTTTATGGAGATTTGGGCCTCCAAATGCTCAAAATACATGCAAATTTTGACTTTCTGCCCACTTTCTGAGTTGCAGAAAGCTGCCTTGGGAGAAATGACGTTTGAGGGGTCAAATCAACTCCAAATTCAGAAATTCTAGTGGGGTTGGAAAGTAGACTCATAGACCTTTCCAAAAAGCTATCTTGCACTTGATTTGGACACCAGTAAGGCCCTCAAACACAGCTGCCAATGTGCGCGACCACTCCAAGGGAGGGGCGCGACCACTCGGGGAAATTTCACCATTTTGACCATTTCGGCCTGCAAAACTCAGTTTTTACTATGGTTGACTTTTAATGCTTGTAAATAATGGATTTTTGGATAATTTTCATGGCACATGGATACATTTACTCTCCTTTAACCCTTCTAGAAGTTTCCTTGATGTAAATAGTGAATATTAAATGCATGGATGGGTTACCTAAGTTTTAGAGGCAAGTTGTTTTGACTGCCTATTATCTAGTGCTCAGTTTAGAATTAGTTCAAACTGCTCCTAGGAAGCTGAGCTCGACCCCTAGAGGTGGGGAAAGGAGTTAGATGATCTATATTATGCCTTCTCTTGCTCATTTTCATGGTTGGACTCTTGAGGGAGAAGCTCTATTGTATATTTTACTTGTATCTCTGCAATTTGAGGAAAAGGAAGGCCAGGGTTTTGCAGACATCATTGTGGATTCTTGTGGATTATTGTGCTGATGGTGTGTTTCCTACTTGTCATTGTAAGTGTGTTTATGTGTTCCATCTCTTATTCTATGGCTGCTAATTAAACAAAAGAAGTGATAAAGTTTGAATTCATGCATGCCATGCTCAGCGTTCAATTTTGTTTAATATTTATGTTTTCCACTGTCTAAAGAGGATTCAAAGTCATTGTTTGCCCTCTTTAGCTCCCTCTCTTTCTTCCTTGATCATCCATCTCAGCTTAAGGCATCAGCACAAAACTCCTTCCTTGCCCCAAAGACCCACCTGCAAAAACTGAGCTCAATCCCCACACCCTGAATTGCACTCCCTCCAATTGCCACCAAAAACCCCAAAAAACTTTAAATCAACCCTCCTTATCAGTTTACTAGCCTAATATCAGTGTTCCTAATTGGGTCAGCTCATCCTATTGAAAGATCTACCGAGTTTGACCGAAGAGAGCCTTCTCATACCCCGTAGGGCTAGCTACGAGGTGAAATGGTTTGATGTTGCCTTGAAGGTTTACCTTCCTCAGCCTAGGGTGAAATCTCAAGCGCTAACACCATATATCAACAGAAACATCTCGACGAGTAGAATCTATATAGGAGATCCTTGACTCAAAATAGAGTTATTTGTAAAGTCCAAATTCCCTTGCAAGATCGGGGTAGCCCCTAGTGCTGCTTGGGTTGACATCAATGACAACCATTGATCAACAATCTCCCCTTTTGGCATTGATGGCAACACAAGTAATCCCCCTGTGATCGTGACACCTCTTCCTATTGACTTCTCTCCATCTTTGTCATCAATGGAAAAGGGTAACTCCCCCTGACAAACAGTCATGCTACGGACCTGTACACACCTCCACTCCCCCTTTCTACTAGAGTAGAGTAGACAAGAGAAAGAGTCTAATGAAAACTTGGGAGAATCTGAAGCTTTTGGCAAAGATACTCAAATGCTTCATGAGGTGATGGTTTGGTAAAGATGTCGGAAATTTGTTCCTTTGTGCCAACGTATTCAAGCTTGATATTCATTTCAACGACCTGCTCTTTAACGAAATGATATTTAATCGAAATGTGCTTCATTTTGGAATGCATCACATGATTCTTGGAGATACTAATGGCGTTGGCGTTATCACAAAAGATGGGAATAGGCTCATTGAACTTGACTTGAATATCTTGTAAAGTTTGCTTCATCCAAAGAACTTGAATACAACAAGTTTCTGCTGTGACATATTCTACTCCTGTTGTGGATAACGAGATTCAAGATTGTTTTTTACTTAACCATGAAACAAGACAACCACCTAGATAGAATGCTACTCCACTAGTACTCTTATGATCATCAACACTTCCTGCCCATTCTACATCTGTATAAGCTTGGATGACCAGATCGTTTCCTTCGGGATACCATAGACCATATTCCATTGTGCCCTTAAGATAACGAATAATTCTTTTGATGGCAATAATATGAGATTCTTTTGGTGTTGCTTGGAATCTTGCTACTTGTCCAACTGCTTACATCACATCAGGCTGGGAGGTTGTCACATATAAGAGACTACCAATCATGGATCTATACAACCTTTGGTTCACATCCTTTTATGATTTTTTTAAGCTTAACTTGCAACATGTTACCATGGGGGTAAGGATTGGCTTGCAATCTTCCATCTGGAATTTCTTGAGAATTTCTTTGATGTACTTGGTTCGATATATGAATATTCCTTTATCTTGTTGAGAAATCTAAAGCCCTAAAAAGTATTTCAATTCGCCAATCATAGACATTTCAAACTCACTTTGCATTTTTGCAAAGTCTTTACTTAATGTGTCATCACTGCTTCCAAAGATTATATCATCCACATATACTTCGATAATTGTTAGGTTATCTCGATCCACTTTCACATAAAGATTGTTGTCAACGCTTCGTTTCTTGAACTCCTGTTGATGTAGATATCCATCAAGACGAGCATACCAAGCCCTAGGAGCTTGCTTGAGGCCATATAGAGCCTTTTTTTAATCTACATACATAGTTTTCTTTGTCAGAGAGCAAAAAACCTTCGGGTTGTTCAATGTAAACTTCTTCCTCCAATTCACCATTTAGAAAAGCTAACTTAACATCCATTTGGTAGACCTTGATTTTTCTCGAGCAAGCATAAGCGAGAAACATCCTGATAGCTTCCATTCTGGAAATGGGAGAAAATGTTTCTTCAAAATCAATTCCTTCAACCTGTGCATATCCTTTGCAGACTAATCTTGCCTTGTTCCTGGTAACCTGTAATCCTTCAACTGTTTTGTTCCCCCTGAACTTGTAATGAAACTGCCATCTTGATCAAACTACCTTCCAGTTAATCGTAGACTTGTGTCATATACTGCTACATAGACTCCTCCTCTACAAACATTAAGGAGTCAATCAGCCAGATTGTTCAAAATAGTGAGTCACCTAACGGGCCATCTTGACTTGAGTCATTATCTGAAGCAACTGCTAATTCCTCACGACCTTTTGCTTTTACAAATCCTGAAAGCATAACTGCTGAAACATTGTTATTTGCATTATCTTCTTGTACATGTTTCCTTTTTCCAGACCTTCTTATTCCTTGCAATCTCGAGCCATGTGCCCATAG
Source organism: Pinus tabuliformis (assembly GCA_031772625.1). Lineage (NCBI taxonomy): Eukaryota > Viridiplantae > Streptophyta > Pinopsida > Pinales > Pinaceae > Pinus > Pinus tabuliformis. The sequence continues at coordinate 1,374,933,693 of CM062805.1, read as the reverse complement.
TTATGACATTTGAAGCATTCAATGTTGTCCATATGTGATTCCATCTGATATCTGCAATCGCGAACGCTATGCCCATAGTTATGGCATTTGAAACATTCAATGTTTGGCCCATCTAGCACGTATTCTCTTCTGACAAAATCATCGTGGAACTTGTCTCGTGATCCTGCAAACTTGCTTTTGAATGGTTCATTCAAATGCGATGGTCCTTGATAGTTGTACCTGTCAATAACTTTACAATCCTTTGCCATATGTCCATACTTAGTGAATGAAAACCAATAACCATTAAATAAACGAACATACCTAGAAGGTTTTTCATTCTTCTTTGGAGGTGGTGTTGTAGTTTGTTGTGGTCCTTTCTTCTTGATTGCTTTGGTCTCATTCTTTGGAGTTGCAACTTTCTTCTTTGTCTTTTCACTTTTATCAACTTCCTTCTTAGAATCATTCTACGAAGATGTGGAGCTTGTACCTTCATCAACTAGAGCTTTACCATCTTTAATTGCCTTCATTTTTGCTTCTTCATCTGTCTTATCTTGTAAGTGTTCTTTTTGCGATCCCTTGAGTTTGTTGATCTCATCACGGGTTGCATCAAGTTCTTCTTGCTTTTGAGCAAGATCTTCTTGAAACCACCTTTTCAAGATATTCCTTATTTTTTTTGCCTCCTCAACCTATAGCTTGAAAAGAGTGGTCTTCTCTACTTCTCTGTTGAGAACCTGTATCTGTCCTTCTGCTTCTCATTTTCAATCCTGAGCCTACTTATTTCTACTGATGATGTTTCTAATTCCTTTTGCTTCTAGTCAACATCGGATATGTATATTTCATCAAATTCCTTCCTTTCATTTTATGCTTCCTGCATCTATGTGTGATCCTCCTAATCTCTACAAACGCTATGTCAAGTTCTTGTTGCTTCTGTTGGACTTCTCTCTTGAGGTCTTGTGTCGTTGTATTCTTGATTTCTTCCAATTGAGTTCTAAGACTACTAATCATATTCTCGGACTCTTCATTTTCTTTGATGAGTTCTTTTACTGTCTTCAATTCTGCTTCCAAAAGTTTTGTCTTTTCCTTTTGACTTTTGAATTCCTTTATCACCTTGATCACTTGATTTTGAAAATCTATTTTACTCTTTTCTCCCATTTCTTCATCATAATCAGAAGGATCTGAATTTTCAATAGCATCTTGACCTGATTTCTTTGTTGAATATAGATTATGAAGCTTTTCCCAAAGAGCTTTAGTTGTTGAACATTGACCAGCATTTGTTTTCACAAAATTAGGCAAAACATTCAAAATTACGTTCATGGCCTTTGAATTGTACCTTTTAGCTTCGTTAGTAGATGTGTCTCCAGAAACAATTGATTCCCATACTCCATGTGCCTACAAATGTACTTCCATCTTAGATTCCCATATCCAGTATTTATCTGCATCAAAATCAAGGGTTGGTACACAATACTCACTTTCTTCAGATTTTGTTGTACCTGTACCGTCCATTGAAATCCTTGTAACCTGCCTCTTTGACTTTCCCATCTCTATGCTCTGAAAACTGACTTCCAGCGGTTAAGCTGTTACTGAAGGAACCAAGATCTGATACCAATTGTTGGAAATACTGAGGGGGGTGAATCAGTATTCCTTAGCAATTAGTACTTTTAAATCTTTTTAGAGCATTAGTTAATCTCTAATTATTATTAATGTTTATGCAATAATAAAAGTAAATAAAAGAGCACAGTAGACAAAATAATTTTAGGTGGAAAACCCCCTCCGGTTCAAAAACCACCGAACACTTTTCTAATAAATTCTTTAATCTTTAGCCCCAACTTAAATGAAAGCAACAACTTCCTAGAATTCTAGAAAAGCATTCTTCTCCAGCTCCCACTGGAAGGACGCCCCAACGCCCTGGTTTTTCAGTAATCAACTGAATGGATGCCCAAATACCCTAGCGAGTCACAACTCGCCCTGGCACCACCCTACCACCCTGAAGTGTTCACAGGCCCTAACCTGTAAGCGACTTCATTGACCTGCCTAGCACCACCCTACCACCCTATAAAGAAAAAAATTAAATACAAAAGTGTGGACTCCCGTTCCAGGGACAATGATCCACGATACAATATGATTTACAATGATTTTGACCGAACACCCAATCACACTATGACCTGCAGCCCAACCATGACATCATCTCAACAAAGACTCTTATAGCTCCCAATAATGCCTTTTCGACTCTAGGAAGATTGTCTCTTTTACAATAATGACTCTTCCCATGATGACACTTTTACAAATGACTCTTTTACAACTTTACAATGATGACTCTTGGCCTTGACACTTCTTCACAATATACGGATGGTTGTCATGTCTTCAAAGGATGTCCCGCGGCAATGCTTCCTTTGATTTGATACTTCTGCTCTTGCATTCTTGCTTGAAGTTGTGCTTGAATCTTCTACTTGCATGCAAAATTTGCCTCGCGAAACCAATCTCAAAACAAAACAAAATACCCTTCAACTTACCTATGCCTGCAAAACACATGTAAGTGCATAATAATTAATAAATACAAATTAAAATTACAATGCATACCTGAAGTGTGCTTGTCACTTTTGTTGTTGACTTGTTGCAGCAATAGAAAAATCCTCCCACTCTTGATATAGGCTTGGACTCTATGTAAGACTATATCCAAAAATAACCTAAAGATATATACAATAAAAACTGATGATAGACAAGTAACATGAACTTACAACATCATATAGATTTAACAGACTTGGTGTAGCATCAAGAATATGTAGCATCAAATGTGTAGTATCAACAATTGGACATCCGAAACGTGGTACCAAAACTAACTGACATATAGAGATATATATAACTAAAACACGGTATATACTTATGTTGTCCTGCAAAAACATATGTCAGATATGATACTTACCCTTGACTGTTGATGTGTGGTCCTTACTGCAGTGATCCTTGAATGCATGTTTTTTCTTGCCTTCTAGGCACTCGATATTAAATCTGTTGTATCTATGTAATTTTGGATCTCCAGGGTATGAAATTTCGTCCTGTGGTAGCCCTCTGAGTCCTCTTTCCAACCCCACGGATCTGATCAATATTGGATTCTTCAAGAAAGAGTTATGCTACCCAATCTCCCACGATGACCTGATTATAGACTAGTTCAATAGAGCGAACTTGTACGAAGTGCCACGCGTCACTGTTACGATCTTCGGCCAAGAAAACTCTACTTAACAAACTACAGTCCGTCATATTTCTGTGACTATTTACGAAATTTGACTCCAATGCTGAGAGAGAAAGTTATGATGATTTTCCTAACGTCACTTGTTTGACATGGAATTTGGGAGCCTGCAAAAACCCTAATTTACACAGATCATATCTCCGAAAATGTAGCGAACCAAGATCTGAAATTCGGTCACGAGGTTCATCAAGATTTCGGCTCAAATGGGTTTTAATTTTAGATTCTGAAGCGTTGCAGAAAAACATTATAGCTAAAATGCCATGATGACCTGTTTGAAGCCACGAAATCCCTACTAGAGGAGGATATGAGGGTCGTTATTTATATGAATGTTTTGAGTTAATAAGGTCCTCAACAGGTGAACGTTGGAGATATTTTAGGGGCAAAAAATATTTATTAATTATTGACTACTCATTGACCACAACCAATTATGAGTGCCATGCCACAACCCCATAGGGTTTTAGCCCACTAACTAGGGTTACTAACTTCAAACATGAATATATTTCAAACCATGAAGAATTATTTGACGTGTCATATGTCAACGGAAACATATCAACGAGTAGAATCCATCTAGAATATCTTTTACTCAAAATAGAGTAAGTTTTCAAGTCAAAATGCCCTTGCAAGATCGGGGTAGCCCCTGTTGCTGCTTGGGTTGACATCAATCACAACCACTGATCAACATAAATGCTTTCCAACCCCCTAAAGTTCTTTTATTTCTACAACCATCCCAACTTAGATTTTTGTTGAAGTCAATTCTAAGGTATTTGTAATCCATAACTTCTTCTAGAATGTTTCCTTCAAAGTACAACTTATGTTGGGTATGTTTTCTCTTTTTAGAGAAAACCATTACTTTCATTTTGCTAATATTGACTTGCATGCGCCCACCCTTCTACAAAAATTCTCAAGGGATAGTAAGTGCTCTTGTAAACCAAGAGCAGATTTAACAATCAGAATAAGGTCATCTGCATACAAAAGAAACCTTATAACAAACTTGCCCAAATAGATACCATCACCCCCTTGCGAATTTATCCACTCCTTAAGCTTGTCGATATATAAACCAAAAAGGGTAGGAGACAATGGGAAACCTTGACTGACCCCAACATCACTTCTAAAACTTTCAGAAATGTCTGCTGAAGTTCTAATTTTGACTTTCACCTCTTCTTACAGACTATGCACAACTGATCTCAAATGTTTAGGAACCCCAAGTTCCTCCGTTTTGTGCCACAACTTATCACTGGGAACAATGTCAAATGCTTTTATGAAATCAACAAAGCAAGAAAAGCCTTCTTCCTTTTTCTTCCAAACTTTTTCAATGATGTGCCTTAAAGTTATACAATGATCAATTGTGGAATGTTTAGGTCTAAAAATTGCTTGCCCTTTAGCACGCTTATCTCTTTCTTCTGCCCACTTGCTGATTTTATTTTCTAACATTCTTCCAAATAACTTTGCAAACAAGGGGTTTATCATTATGGTTCTAAAATTGGAGGGATTATTGGCGTCGCCACTCTTGAAAAGAGGTATTTCCATACTAGTTTTCCAATCTGTGGGGAACCCCTATTGTATAATGTTGTTGAAATTTTTTTAATGTCAGGTGCTAGAATCTTTAAGCCCCACTTTAGATACTCTGCTTGGAGTTCATCTAAGTCTTTTGTTTTTCGAACACCCAACTTCTCGATACCCATCTCTACCTCTTGCACCGTGAAGAGTTCAATATCAATGTTGACCAAGGGGGGAGGATCAACCTTGGGATCATGCTCATAGAGTTGTCTTGCATAGTCAAACCATCTAGAAGTTGTAATACTATTTTCAACATATTTGGAGATCAAATATCATGACTAAATTAAAAATAAAATATAAGTACCTACATCAAAAAGTCATTATATCAAAGGCTAAAAATATAGCTCTTTTAAAATATTATCCTAAGATAACTTGAAACATTCGAACGGAAACTTAAAAATCAACCATCAAATTAGCACAAATTGGGGGCATGTTTGATCCATTACAATTGAAATTTAAAACTCAACCATCAAATTAATACATAGTGGAGGTGAACTTGATTCATCGTAACGAAAACCGAATAATCAACAATCAAATTAACACGTATTGGGGTCGGGTTGCTAATCAAACATGGCACAACTCCTATAACAAAAAATAAATAAATCAATCAATAAAAATAAAAAAAAAAAAACAAACAAAAATAAAATAAAATAATTAATTAATCATAACAAAATAATAATAATTAAAACAAGAAATTAAATTAAATTAAAACACTAAAAAAAAAAAAAAAAATGACCCCAAAAAAAATCAAAATTGAAAAAAGAAATCAAATATAAATAAATTGTATCTAACCAAAGAAAAAGAAAAAAAACTCATAAAACGATGAAAATTCAATGTAAAAAAATAGAGAAAACAAAAAATAAAATAAAATAATTAATAGATAAAATTAAACTATATTTAAAAAAAAAATTGTAAATATCAAACTAAACACAAAAAATTATATATATATATATATATATAACATTAAAAAAAAATAAAACTAAAGAATCATAAACATAAAAAAATTGCCCCACGGCCGAACCCCTAGTTGCCCATGGGCTGCGGGCCCGGGCGGAGGGAGTTGGCCCAACCACCAAAGAGTCGCGGGCTTGGGTGGAAGGAGCTGGCAGCTGGCACACAACTCCCTCCGCCTAGGCTCGCGACATCTATGCAACAGGGCCTTGGGCTAGCCGATTCAACTCCCTCTGCCGAGACCCATAGCCCTTGGGTGGATGGGCCTTGGGCTGGCCCGATTCTGGGAATTGGCTAGCCTAAGGCCAACCGCCCAGGGGTCGTGGGGTAATTTTTTTTTAATGTTTTAATGTTTTTATTTTTTAATGTTAATTTTTATTTCTTTTACAATATATATAGAAATTTTTTAATGTTTAGTTTGATATTTATAATTTTTTTTAATTTTTATTTTAATATAGTTATATTTTGTCTATTATTTTTATTTATTTATTTATAATCATAATTTTTTTATTCAAATTGTTATTTTTTCAATTTTTTTGGTGAAAATTTTTCCATAAAAATCCTTTATTTGACATGTCATTTTTAGCGTAAAGGTCTCAAAATGTATATTTTTTTAATTATGTCTATATGCAAGATGTACATTTTTTGTCAAATATTTTTTTTTTTTTGTGACAATTATTTTATGTGTATTGAAATATTAATTAATGATACATAAATATATAAAAAAAATGATTATAACTTGGAAAGTACGAGGTCGGTTGGAGGCTCAATAGTTCCTTTCTGTTGAATTGGTCCTTGGAGGCGACTTTTACATAGTTGAGTGGGATGGACATTTCCGTTTGATGAATGAAAATTTGAAATGGTTGCAAAATGATGGTAGGCGAGCAAAAGAGTCTAATAAACAAATGGGCAGAAAACTGGGTAGTTGTTGATGCGAGTGACAGAGTGCATACACTGTTTCTACAGAGTAGTTTTTCTACATTTTGGGTTTTCAATTTGTTTTATTCTACATTTCTGATTTGGGCGATGTCGATGTCGGGACTGTGAGCTTGCACCGCTCCTTTTGGCATGATATGTGATTCTTGGGTTGTTTGGTTTTTCTAACTAGGGTGTTTTTCGACCAGTTGGTTTGGTCCATCGAATTGGTCCAGCTTTGGTGTTGTCTAGGGTATCATTTTGGCGTTTTTGGGTCACCTCCAGACTGTTGTGGGCTTGTGTGGTTGGGTCTTCATGGTGTTGGGTAGACGGGAGTTTCCTCTAACATAGACATTTCAGATTTTTCTGTTGCTTATTAGTGTTTTATACATACTGTTTAGAATATATGAGGTGCATTTGAAACCATCGCGTAAGGTGCCAAATGCGCAGGTGGTGGGACATCTTCATTATAAACTCTTCGGTGGAGGATGTTGAAGTCGGTGAACATCTGGAACATAATAACTTGATCACCTTATGGCATAAATGGATTAACTCCTTCATTGTTTCATGCCCATGTAAGGACGTAAGCATTCACATCTGCCATAAGTGGTGGAATTTCTTTGGATGTTGGTGTCATTGTTGTTGCCAGTAAAGGTGTGTGTACATTGTTTCTTCAGAGCAAGTTTTCTTCACTTTAGGTTTTCAGTTTTTTTTTTCTCTATATTTTCTATTTGGGCGACTTTGATGTTGGAACTGTGAGCTTGCATTGCTCTTTTATGTGTTCGTTCCCATCAATCTGGGGTCTCTGCTTGTTTTTTCTTCCTCTACCGATTTTTGGTAATGTCCTGGTGCTAATCGGGATGATTTTGGTTTTTCCGGCGTCATCGTGGTGTTGGTCGGGGTGCTTTTGGTTTTTTCGCTGACGTGTCAGATTGACTTCCATTCAATTTTTCTCCTTGCATCAGTGCCATTTATGACCGGGGGTTTGTGGGATTCATTCATTGGTGGATCTTTCAATGATTGAGCCCACATTAATTTTGGATGCACGTTTTCTTAAAAATATACCTGACATATATTCTCTGGGAAGATTTATTATGTGTATCTCAGGTTGTACTTCTCAAGATTTGGTTGGGGTGGATCTATGTTCTTTATTTTATGACGGGTGATAGGACTATCAACATACATGTGGCCTTTTAAAGGATATTATTTTCTTTGACCTTATTTATGATTATCGTGGTGGCTTACATTGGCTAGTTAATGTTCCATATTCGGCGGCACCCTGCAGCGTGAACTCAAGATCTCTTTCCCTGACTAGGCCTGCAATTTTCGATGGGACAAGACGTCCTCTGCTGGTTTACATTTAAGGATCATTGGAAGGTGTATTTTTTAGTTCTCTAGATAGTCAATACGAGTGTTGGGGATGCGTCAGATCAGGTGGGGGCGCTTTTTTTATACACGTTGGACGTTGATGTTACCCTTCAGGAGGCCTTCATACGTGCCACATTGGATGTTGAATGGATGTTCTGTCAATGTTCCATTGCATTGTTGGATGGCTCACATGACACTGACCCTTTCTCGGTTCTTAGCTTTAAGGCACCACTTGACGTCCATGCAGCTTCAGGCCTTTTCTTGTGGTACATGTCTGATTCATCGAACATTCATGGATGCAGACACAAGCCCATCTGAAGCCATGCAGAGACAAAACTACTTAGTTTTGGGCATGATGTATTATGGGATCGGGTTATCAGTTTACAGAACCACGCTTTAGTTAGGCGATGGCATTGCTCTGAAACTAGAGACTTGGATATGGCTGGTTGGATTGCTGCACAATGGACACCACTCCTGGGGTATACTCCAAAGGTTAGTAGATTACTCAACCACTGGTTCTCGTTTCATTTCCTGCACCTGGAAGACGCAGAGAGCATTTTATCACGACCATGGGTTCGTGGTAGGGGTTTCCTTTAACTATGTCGGTGGTATGTCTGTTTCAATCCGTTGTTGAACACCCCACAAAACAAACTGGTCTGGGTAAAGCTATCAAGACTGCCTCTTGAATACTAGATTAGACATGCTTTGGTGGCGATAGTGGATGTTGTTTGTAAATTCAGATGCATGGACCCTCGAATATTGGGGGCTCGGGACAAAAGGGTAGCATGGATTCTGGTGGAGGTCAATTATACTCGTGGACTCCCAGAAAATATCGAATTAGAATGGGATTCTCGTCATTTTTTTCCAGCGGATAGATTATTGGGGCATCCCATTTCGGTGTTTATTATGTCACCACATGGGACACTTACTGGATCAATGCTCACGACATTTCCATCATCGACATGAGACACAAGGAGACAAACAACTCGTTTCAGATGGCCAGAAGATTCGGCGAGGGCATACGGGCCAGGGTCCAGGTAACACATCCTCCCCTGACAATAATTTTTTGCATAAGAATTCGTCTCAATCTGACCCTTCAACATCACCTCCCACTTCTCATCAGAAATTGTCATCTTACATGGGGGGGGTGGGTCTTGTGAATTCACTGTACCAGATCTTCCTCTTCCCTCAATCGATACTCCTCCATCATCCTTACATGCTCTCAGCTCCTTATGCCCTTAAGATATCGAAGAATTCTTTTGACGACAATAATATGAGATTCTATTAGTGCTGCTTGGAATCTTGCTACTTGTCCAACTGCCTGCATCACATCAGGCCGGGAGGTTGTCACATATAGGAGACTACCAATCATGGATCTAAACAACCTTTGGTCCACATCCTTTGATAAATCTTCTAAGATTAACTTGCAACCTGCTATCATGGGGGTAAGGACTGGCTTGCAATCTTCCATCTGGAATTTTTTGAGCATTTCCTTGATGTACTTGGTTTGATATATGAATATTCCTTTATCCTGCTGAGAAATCTAAAGCCCCAAAAAGTATGTCAGCGCACCAAGCCTAGATATTTCAAACTCACTTTGCATTTTTGTGGCAAAGTTTTTACTTAATCTATCATTATTGCTTCCAAAGATTATATCATCCACATATACCTCGATAATCATTAGGTTATCTTGATGCACTTTCACATAGAGATTGTTGTCAATGCTTCCTTTCTTAAATCCTTGTTGATGTAGATACCTATCAAGACGATCATACCAAGCCCTAGGAGCTTTCTTGAGACCATATAGTGCCTTCTTTAAGCTGCAAACATAGTTTTATTTGTAAGTGAGCAGAAAACCTTTAGGTTGTTCAATGTAAACTTTTTCTTCCAATTCACCATTTAGGAAGGCTAACTTAACATCCATTTGGTAGACCTTGATTTTTCTCGAGCAAGCATAAGTGAAAAACATATTGATAGCTTCCATTCTGGCAACGGGAGCAAATGTTTCTTCAAAATCGATTCCTTCAACCTGTGCATATCCTTTGCAGACTAATCTTTCCTTGTTCCTGGTAACCTGTAATCCTTCAACTGCTTTGCTCCCCCTGAACCTGTAATGAAACTGTCATCTTCTTCAAACTACATTCTTGTCAATCGTAGACTTGTGCAATATACTATTGCATAGACTCCTCCCCTACAAACATTAAGGAGTCAACAAGCCAGATTGTTCAAAATACTGAGTCACCTAACAGGCCATCTTTACTTGAGTCATTATCTGAAGCAACTACTAATTCCTCATGACCTTTTGCTTTTACAAATCCTGAACGCATAACTATTGATACCTTATTATCTGCTTTGTCTTCATGTACCTATTTCCTTTTCCAGACCTTCTTATTCCTGCAATCTCGAGCCATGTGCCCAAGGTTATGACACTTGAAGCATTCAATGTTGTCCATAGGTGATTCCATCTGATATCTACACCCGCGAGCGCTGTGGCCATAATTATGGCATTTGAAACATTCAATGTTTGGCCCATATAGCACGTATTCTCTTCTGACAAAATCATTGTGAAACATGTCTCGTGATCCTGCAAACTTGCTTCTAGGGTTTTGCCGATAATAGTTGTACCTATTCGGAACTTCACAATCCCTAGCCATATGTCCAAAATTGTTACATTTGTAACATTCTACATCATCTCTCAAATGACAAAATTTGTTGATATTATGCTCAGTTCTAGAATATCCATTTCTAAAGGATCTCCTGGGAGGAGATCTTCTTCGAGGAATTGCCTTCCAAGGTTCTTCCTGTGAGTCTTGATCTCTTGATTTAGCTAAGAGATCTATCTGCTTGGTAGATTTTGTGTATCCATCTTCTTTAATTGTCATAGAAGGACTCGACTTCTTTTCAAATTTTTCTTTGTAACCAAGACCAGTCTTGTCATTATATGATCGTTGGTTGTTGATGAGTTCGTCCAAAGTCTTTGAACTGTTGGCGTAGTTTTGATCTTTTTTCTTCCATTTTTTACTTCCTTTCATAGAGCAACTATTTCAGCTTCCAATGCTTCTCTTTCCTTGTTGTTTTCCTTTAATTCTTTCCTAAGAGATTCTTCAATTCACTTGTATTCTTCAACCTTGATTTTAAGGTTGAGGACCTGTTCTCTTTCTGTCTTCAATTCATCTTCAAGAGTGTTGACATGCTTCTTCTCGACTTTGAGCTCTTTGATAACCTTGATCACTTCATTTTGAAATTCAAACTCAGTCGTTACTTCTTCTTCGTCTCCTTCTTCATTAGGTGCCTCTTGCTTTTTGTGCTTGGCCATAAACAATACTCTCTCATTGAATTCTTCTCCGTTGTCATTGTTTTATTCGGATGAGGAACTATCTTCTTTGGTGAAGAAACTTTTCTTAAACCATTTCTTCTTGCCTTGCTTGTTGAACTTCCTAGGACCTTTCTTTCCATTCGTAACAACCTCATTTTTGTGAGGACATTTGGCTGCAAAATGCCCAACCTCACCACAATCAAAACATATTAATGGAATTTTACCTTTGAATTTTCCCGTACCTGTTCTCATTTTCCGCGTGAAGTAGGCAAATTCTTTATTTGAGAGTTCTTCTTCCTCTTCTTCCTTTTCTTCATCCTTACAACTGCAAGTTTTTTCTTTTTGAGTCTGCTTGTCCTTACCATTCTTCTTGGATGTGGAAAATGTTGTTTCTAAGTGAGATGTGCCATCCTCTTCTTCAATCCTCATTTCATATGTCGTAAGGATACCATGCAATTAATCTATGCTAAGATTGGTTAGATTCGATCTATATTCCAAGACAGATACCTTAGGGTTAAATATTGCTGGCAAGGTTTTGAGGATCTTTCGGGCAACAATTGTTGTTTCAACGGGTTCTCCCAAACCTTCCAATGTATTTGTTGTTTCATCAACACGCTGAAAGTATGTAGCAATATCTTCATCTTGCCTCATTTTGAGTTGCTCAAATTTTGCCCTAAAAATTTGAAGCTTCACCTTTGAGTCCCCTATATATATATTTTCACGCTTGCCCCATACCTCTTTAGCAATTTTGCAACCCAATACCTTAAGATAAACATATTCGATAATCCCATTGATAATAAGATCTTTAGCCTTTGCATCATATACCATATTTTTCTTACCTTGTTTATCCCGGGTCGGTGTGAAACCATTATTAACGATTTTCCATACTTCGTATCCTTGCGGCAGCAAATGAACCTTCATTCTTCCACTCCAAAGTGCATAGTTATTTCCATTGAACAAAGGAACTATATGCTTAGTATACTCCATGATCTCCTTCAAGTTGTTAGATTGCTATTGAAGGAACCAAACTATGATACCAATTGTTGGAAATACTAAGAGGGGAGTTGAATCAGTATTCCTTAGAAATTAGCACTTTTAAATCTTTTCATAGCATTAGTTAATCTTCAATTATTATTAATGTTTATGCAGTAATAACAGTAAATAAAAGAACATAGTAGGAACAAGAATTTTAGGTGGAAACCCCCCTCTGGGTCAAAAACCACTGAACGCTTTTCTAATAAATTCTTTAATCTTCAACCCCACTGAAATGAAAGCAACAACTTCCTAGAATTCTAGAAAAGCATTCTTCTCCAGCTCCCACTTGAAGGACGCCCCAATGCCCTGGTTTCTTTAGTAATCAATTGAATGGATGCCCCAACGCCCTAGAGAGCCACAACTGGCCCTAGCACCACCCTACCACCCCTGAAGTGTTCATAGGCCCCAACCTGTAGGCGACATCATACACCTGCCTAGCACCTCCCTGCCACCCTATAATGACTGAAATGAGATAAGAGTGTGGATTCACGTACCAGGGACAACGATCCATGATACAATTGTTGGCATTATGATATAGGTATGATACAGGTGTTGTCCTTGATGGCAACTCACTCAGATGACAAATCATAGTGCAACAGGTCAAGAGCAAAGAATTAATGATCAGAGAGAGGTATATGCAGGTTAACCTCGTGTTGTGGCCAGCAACAACCCCCCTTCTTATTTAGTTTTATTACTAATACTAAATAAGTGGGGACCCTTATTCAAAAAATTTAAAAATTAAATTAGTGCGTGTATTACCTTTTTGAATAAAACTTACTATCATAAACTTAGGAGAATACCCGAAAAATCTAAAAAGACTTAAGTTTTATGATAAAGTTTGAATAAAACCACTCTCTCAATAAAGAGTGTCGCATCGCAAAAAAGGTAATGGATGCCTTCCTACAAGCAGAATCCTAAGATTGCGAAATCGCAATGCGAAATCACGCACTAAAGACACTCATCGCATCCCATGCCTCAAATATCACTTAAGGTGAAATGCCTCAAACCGCCAATATGCGATGGCGCATCTCGCAAATCGCATTTTGCAGAAAATGTATTAATGGATAATTGCCACACGTAACGGTTTTGCGATCTGCGATACTGCGAAGCAAATCGCAAAATCGCCTTATCGCAAATCTGCAGGGCTCGTCATTCGAAAAATCTTTTCCATAACCCGATGCCCAGTTATGCGCGTTTATAATAATTAATGAGTTAGTTGGTAATCATTAATGAAATTTGGTTTTGATCTAATCGAAGGGCCATTTCACGTAGGGTGATATATTTTATATGTTTTCAGCATTTAAAGCTTTCCCATCACCTTTTTCTTATCATTACTTTTACCTCATTTGTAAACTGCAGGAGCGAAGAACAGAGAAGTATACATAGCAGTGTTCAGAATATTATGGGAAAGAAGGGTAAAGCTCTAAGTTCTGAAGATAAAGAAATGACGCCCTTGTACACGGACACCACCTATAACAAAGATGCAGGCATTACTACTTGGGAAGGCATGCACAGTCTACTCGAGGAAGAAAATCCCAGAGTAATGGAGGTTACAGTGACTGTAGATTCACGCGGGTCGTTTGAGGCGTCTATTACAGAACTAGCATGTTCGTTCTTGCACCGGATAGCAGCAAGGCCCAAAATTCTTCCATACACGGACATGGTAAAATGGGTACTGGATAGTGCTGATCTCACAAACAGACAATTTAAGACTCAGGGTTAAGGACTCATTGGCTCGTTCACTCCACAAGATTTGAGGCTCATGTATCATCTACCAGAGACATAGGCGACTTATAACAAACAGTTCATGAAGAAGTTCGCCAAAGAAAATGAAGATTTGACAGAATGCACCAAGGACTGTTCAAGAAGGGACGGACCACTTAAAAAGGATAAGCACGGTATGTATAGTGCTGGTTCTCTAACCTCCTCGTATTGCTTTGTTGCTGCTATGCTCCGTAGAATTTTTGGAAAGCCAGACGTTAACAAATTTTCATCTGAATGGCTACCATTATTAGATGTCGTTGTTTAGTCAATTTAGTGTTATCTAAATTGCTAGTATTAATTGTCAACCCGGGGCTCGTAAGCTGATGAAGTGAAGGTGTACTATATGTACTTAAGCAACCTCTTAGAGTTTTTTTTTTATCGTTGGAGGTGTTGTTTGTGGTTAATTTATCTTCCTAAGATGGAGTGGTGATTTATAAACAGATGAGTGATAGTGTGTGTGGAGTGAATCCTAAATGAGTGAGAGTGTGTGATTAGTGATCTCTAACTACTTGCTTGAAAGGAAATGCTTGAAAGAAATAAATAACTTGAAAGCAAAGAACCACTTCCAATGGCACTAGACACCATTCATGTTGCTGCAAATAAAAGAAAAGAAAGTCACTTTTAAAACCAAAGATAATGATTATCTCTCCCTAACTCCCTGCTTCAAACACATAGTGCTGTGTAAAGCACGATTAGGAAGTAGCTCAAGTTGAATTAGAAAAGTGATTAAAAATGAGAAAAATCTACTTTAAAGACTAGTGATAACGTTTTGCTCTTTCTAACTCTCTACTTCTGCCATATGTACTATGCAAAGTATGATTAGAAAGTAGTGAAAGATTAATCTAAAAAGCACTCAAAGCCAACTGCAAGTTAGTGGTATTCTGATCCTTAAAAGATAACAATTTATGATAAAAGATCATTCATGTGTTAGCAGAACTTTGAGAAATAAGACTAAAAATCAGCTATAAAAACAAAGGCAGCAACTTGAACCTGTCAACTTCAAATACCATTAGTTTGTAAAGCAAATACACAAACATAAAAACAAATCCCGGGCTAAAAACCTGCAAGGAAATAATACTGATCAGCTTGAAAGAAAAGAAATCAAATAAATCAAACTATACATGTTTAAAGAAATGCTGAATGAGAAAATAAAGAAATGCTGAACATAAAATACTTTACAGAGGCTAACATGAACAGGGGCCCTCCATTCATTCAGCCACAAGAAGACTTAAGGAACTGAAAGCTTCAAAACAACACTATTTCTATTGCTCCATTTTCAGAAATGTACAAAACAGAGTGCTAGAACAGCACTATAAAAACAGAGTTTACAAATGCTCTTAAAATTATCACAAGTTCAGAAAGTACAGCAGCTAAAAAGTAAAATAAGCGTACGTAGACGCAAGTATATATAGGCATCTGAAGGATGGCCTAACACGTACAGCTAATAACTGAAAAACAACTAACTGTAATGCGTATTTAAGGTTCATTGACACATCATAAGGCTGCGTGGATGAGCTGGAGGTTCTGTCGTCATGGGCAATGAATCCAGTGTTGGATCATGTCCCCTACCACCTGCAAAACGCGGACAAGTCACCGTTTGAGCTGACGTGACCTAACAGCTTACAATCACCGTTAAGCTGCCTTTATTTGACCGTAACTTGACCAGTTTTGACCAGAGGTACAGATGACGTGAATGGTTGAACAAATGGCACAGGAACCTCGAGCACGTTGATACCTAAGTGCCCATGTGGCTCATTTGGCAAACTGACACGTGGAACCTTGAGTTTAACAAAAAGGCTGCGGGATCATCAGATGGCTGCGGGATTGCCAGATAGCTGCGGAATTCCTGTAAGTATGTCAAAATCTAAACAAAATAGTCACCCATTAGCAAAACTCACTTGATCATGCTTAACGACACCTAATGTAATGATCTGGGTGGTTTTACAGTGAAAATGAGGCAAAAGTGAAGAAAACCTGAGGAAAAACTGAGGGAAATGGTAGACAAGTAGGTGTAAAGTAGAGGCTCTACATACCCCCACTACGAGGGTATTACATGTCCTCATGCAATGAAAACACAGCTCAATCCACCTGCTGGGATGCCTCTGCTAAGACATCCAATCTCCTCTTCTTCCTCTGTGTGGAGACAATGACTTTTGGTCTCTTGAACATGCATCTGAATTTCAAATTGATTAAGGCTCTGTTTAGCCTTCTACATTTCTTCTTGAGTCTCCTGTTTTTCTTCTGCCACATGCCCCATGTGAAGCATGGTGTTATCTTGGACCATTTTGTCAATATCAACTTGTTGCTTCATTTTTTCATTTTCCTGCTTAATGTGGCGATTTAGCACCTCAAGTTCATAGATCTCTTGTTTGAGTATGTCTATTTGCTGCTCATGAGGTATGATATTACTTGGGCCAGCAGTGTTCTGCTCCAATGTTTCAAAATAGTTGTACACCTCTTGCTGAGCTGGGTCAACCATTGGTGACTTCCTTGGACTGTGTTCATGCTCAATTTCAGTTTCAAACTCCGGCTGAAATGGACTGTCCTCCCTTGGAGGGGTAGCTTCATCATGTTGTGGACTATCTTCAAAGTCTGATTTTATAGCACCCTTCTCAGGTGTGCTTAGATCAATGAAAAGTGTCCTTGTGGCTCTTCCTTTATTCTGCAATCTGCTGCTCCTTCTTACATTGGCAACACTCTGTGTTTCTTTTTGTGCCTTTTTCCTTGGTTTCTGCACTTTTACTTTCTTGGAAAGGGCAGTTTTTTCATGGAGTTTGGCCAACCTTTGTGCTAAGGGCTGACTATCTTCCTCACTAAAATTCTCTGGAGTCTGATAAGTTTCGTGAACTATGGATTTTCCCTTGTCTTGCTTTTGTTTCTTCCTATCTTCTTTTCTCTTCTGGGCAGCTTCTTGGGCAAGTTCTGAGAGGGTTTGTGTGATAATCCCTTGAGCTATTGGATCACTGTCCACAATAGGTTCAGGCTCATTCTCATGTTCAGAATGATGTACTTTAGTTTCCTCTTCAATCTGTCCTTGGACAGTTCCCTCTAAGATATCAGTTTCAGGGGTATCCTCTTTTCTTTTTCTTCTACTTTTTCTAGGCACAGAGGTTTCTCCAGCTTCTTCAAAATGATTTCTCACAAGGAATTTCTCCCAGGTGTCTCGTTTTGCTTTTAATTGTTCCTCCACTAACATCTTAACAAGACTATGATGACAGAGATGTGCTTCAATGTTTCGTGGATTCCTTTGGGCCATGAAACACATTTTTCTAAGGCTTTGGAATAGAAAGTAGGGAAGATTTATATCATGTTCTCCTTGAAATTGCAGCATAACTTTACCATGATAAACATATAAGACCCCAAATCTCCCTTCACAAGTGAAAATTTTTTGCACTAACAACAGTAAAATTTTCCATTCTTCCTTAACATAAGTGACAGGAATTCCTTTTGTGAAGACACTGGTATCCATACCTGGGTTTTTCAAAATCTGCTTCCATTGTTGATCTTGAACTGACCGGTTTTTAAACCACCTTTCTCCGGTTTGTGGGAGAGATGTAGCTTGTGCTATGCTGCCCTCACTGACTGCAAACGTTAAATCACCCACCTCCACTTGACTGTCTTTATCTCTGAATGACCTTGCAAAGGCCTTTGTAACCTCCTTGTGGTAGCCTTTAAATTTCTTAATGCACTGTAGCCAGTTGGCTTTCTGCAACGCCTCCTTAACTTGAGGATATGCTTCCAGGAATTTTGAACCTTCTGGTTCAGCCCTTAAAAGTTTCCCCATTGACTCTACGACTCTGTTCTAAAACACGACTTCAATGGTGGCTTTACACAGTAAATTCTCGGCTCTGTTCAGAATTTTGTGGAAAAGAGGTTGTATGGTTTCAGCAATAGCCTTAGACACAGTGAATTCACGGCTTGAACATAGTGAAATGGTGGATTAACAGCTTTAACACAGTGGAACGGTGGCTTAGCAGTCGTAATACAACCGTAACATACGTTCACTGGTTATATGTATTCACTGTTTCTCAGAATTAGCAGAGAGGAAAAAACAGAGTATGGTTTATGGAGGCAACGTAGTGAGTGGAACGGAATGAAGGAAATGAGAGAATGGAACAGCGTGAAATGGAGTGTTATGAGCGTAGGAGGGTTTCGAAATAATGAATGGAAACGGCTAGATCCTTAGATTTCGGCTGTAGGTTTACACATGGCTGCAGGATGAGGACTTAGAGAGTCGTAGTACATTAGGCTACGTCACTAGGGTACGAAAGCCTTAATGACAGAAGCAGTCGTAAGTGATTTTCAAAATCGTGGTAATCAAGGACTGATAGACTTGGGAGATACGTGGATATATGGTCGCATGGTAGGGAAAATGGGTAATCATTACAATTAGTGGCAAAAAGACATAACCCAGAAAACTTTGCGTAATGAAATAACTGTAAGTTTAAGATTTAAAACATACCTCAGATCCGCGTTTGGTTTGCCTTTTGATGATTTGCCACTAACCCTTTGTCAACTTATTGCTGTTACATGACTCTTTCCTCCTTGTTATTGATGATTTTTGAACTGTAAAAATTTCTCAAACAGACTGTGTTTCTTTGTGCAGGTGCAGAGGGCTGCATAAAGGCTAAACGGCTGCAGAATTGCCAAATAGCTGCGGGAACTGCAATGGTGTCCTCCAGCTGCACAAAATAACCTTAGTTGCCTAAAAAAAACCTTTATTAATGAAATGAAATGGAATGAATGGATGAATGGGTGGAAAGCGGTGAGGTGAAGTGAGAATGGTTAGATGGAATGAGATGGTGAAATGAAATGGATGAAATGGCGAAATGAGATGAAAGAGAGAGAGATTTTTTTTGGAAAACATGAGGTGTCAGGTGACCCTGATTTTCACCTCAGGTTTTATGCATGAGACTGCCAATCAGAGATTGGTTTTCAGGCTCATACATTTATTCTTTTTTTTTTTTTCTTTCTTTTTTTTTCTTTTTTCTTTTTCTTGAAATTGAAAGAAACAGAGATTAGGCTGATGGAGGAGAAGAATTCTTCTCCACCAGCCTCATTTCAGAATCGCCTTGGAACAACTTAACAAACTCCTCTTTTGAGAGTGGCTTGTGGTAAACTTTCAACCGGTGGCCATTCACAATAAAGGGAGTTTGAAGTTCATCAATAGTCTTCACTCTAACTGCTCCATTATTAAAGACTTCATCAATCTCATATGGCCCAAGCCAATGAGTTTGAAATTTTCCTTTGAAGTCCTTAAATTTGGAATCAAACAAGAGTGCCCAATCACCCTTTTGAAATTTCTTTTCTTTGATATGTCGATCATGCCATTTGATTCTTTGGTGCTGAACTAGATCGGTCCTTAGAATTGCATCTTGTCTCATTTCATCTAGTTCATTTAACTGGTCCATTCTGTGCTTCTGGGCTTCTGATAAGCTCATCCCCAATTGAACTGCTGTCTTGAAGGTCTTGATTTGGAACTCAATGGGGAACAGGACTTCCTTCCCATAAACAAGTTCATAGGGAGAATGTCCTGTGGTGTTCCTCCATGTAGTTCTATAGGCCCATAAGGCTTCAGGAAGCCTTTCCGCCCAATCTCTTCTATGAAGATGAACAGTCTTTGTGATGATGCTTTCAAGAACTTTATTTGTAGATTCTACTTGACCATTCGCTTGCGAATGGTATGGAGTAGATGTTCTATGCTTGATTTTATACTCCTCCATCAGCTTCTCCATCATCCTTGATGTAAATTGGCTCCCCTGATCTGTTACAATTTCTCTTGGGACACCAAAACGAGTGAAAATATCCTCAAAAATAAATTGAACAACTGAATTTTCAGTAGCAGAAGTCAATGCTTTAGCTTCTACCCACTTAGTAACATAATCAGTACAAACCAATATATATCTCTTTTGCTTGGATGGCGGATTAATTGGTCCAACAAAATCTAGAGCCCATTTCTCGAAGGGTTCGATGCATACCTGTGGCTGTAGTGGCATTTCATTTGAAAGAGTTGGTCTCCCAACTCTCTGACAACTGTCACACCTTCTGACATATTGCTTTGCATCCTTAAAGAGAGAAGGCCAATAATATCCTAAAGAAAGGATTTTATAGGTTGTCCTCTTATCAGCAAAGTGTCCGCCACAAGGTTCGTCATGACATGCCTTAAGGATGTCAGGCATTTCATCCTCCCGTACACATCTTCTGATCATAAAATCTGGCCCTGTTCTGAACAATTCATTAGAAATCCAAGAATAATGTGAACTCTCCTCAATGATTTTCCTTTTCTCATTAGGAAATAAATGTAAAGGTAGCTTTCCAGTAACTAAATAATTAGCAATATTAGCATACCAAGGAGTTTTGGTAGTTACTGCAAACAAATACTCATCTGGAAATTTATCCTCTACAGGAGAATCCTCATTAGTGTTTTGGATTCTAGACAAGAAATCAGCTACTGTGTTCTGTTTACCTGGTCGATCTAACACAGTTATGTTGAATTCTTGTAAAAGCAAAAGCCATCTTGTAACTCTACCATTAGTGACTGGTTTGTTCATGAGGTATCTAATGGCAGAGTGATCAGTGTGGACAAAGGTTTCATAGCCGGTTATATAATGTCTAAACTTGTTTACCGCATGAACAACGGCTAGAAATTCCTTTTCAGTAACAGTGTAATTTAACTCAGTAGGAGTCAAATTCTTACTTGTGTAATAAATGGCATAAGGGATCAAATCCTTTTGTCCCAAAATAGCTCCTAAAGCTGTATCTGAAGCATCAGTAGAAATGTGGAAAGGGAGTTTCCAATTTGGACCCCTTAGAATGGGTGCTTCAGATATTCTAATCTTTAAAGCTTCAAAGGCAGATTGACATTCAGGATCCCACTTAAATTCACAATCTTTAGTAAGGAGTTTGAAAAGAGGGGATGCTATCTTAGTGAAGTTTTCAAAAAATCTTCTGTAATAACCAGTAAACCCAAGAAAACTTCTAACATCTCTTTGGCAATTTGGAGCAGGTAACTTAGAGATGACTTCGACTTTAGATCTATCAACTTTGATTCCATCTCCTGAAATATGATGTCCTAAAACAATCCCTTCAGTAAACATCATAAAACACTTTTCATGACTTAAAGAAAGATTTGTTTCCTTACATCTTACCAGTACTTTTTCCAAATTTGCCAAAGCTTCTTCAAATGTATTACCATAAACTGTGAAATCGTCCATGTATACCTCTACACAATCATGAATCAGATCTGAAAAGATTCCTAGTACAGCCCTTTGAAATGTAGCGGGTGCATTGCACAATCCAAAAGGGAGTACTCGGTAGGCAAAAGTTCCCCAAGGACAAGTAAATGTGGTTTTGTCTTGATCTTTAGGTGCTACCTGAATCTGGTTATAACCACTAAAACCATCCAAGAATGAGAAATACTTTTTACCTGCTAAAGTGTCTAGTACCTGATCAATAAAAGGTAGAGGGAAATGATCCTTTAAGGTTGCCTTGTTCAATTCTCGATAATCAATGCAAACTCTCCATTTACCATTCTTTTTGGGCACTATAACCAAGGGAGAAACCCATTGGCTATCTAAAATGGGGTAAATGAAGTTTACCTTGAGCAATTTCTGAAGTTCTTCTTTCACAATTTCCCTAAGATTTGGATTCATCCGTCTTTGTGGCTGCCTAATAGGTCTGCTATTTTCTTCAATATAAATGTGATGAATACAAGTCTTAGGGTCGATTCCTTTCATGTCAGTGTATTCCCATGCAAAGGCAGTGGAATGTTTTTGCAACAGTTTAGTTAATTCTTCTTGTTGTGGTCTTTCCAAGTTCTTGTTAATGTTTAATGTTTTTCCTGGAAAGATTTCAACTGTAGAACTACCAAACTCTTCCATTGAGAAGAGAGACATCTGTCTAGAGGAGAGATATTCAATGTCTGCATCTAACTGAAACTGTGTAGAGTCATATTCTAAAGGTGTCTCGAAATTTTCTAATGTATTTAGAATTTGACTGTCCTCACTAATCTCAGAGATGGTTAGAACAGGTTGAAGAGTATCCTCATCATCGATCCACTCATCTTCTCCTATTTCTGTTATTGCCTTTGCGGGAGGATACAAGTTGAATTTCTTGGTAGAATTACCATCTGATATATACATGTCCCCAGACCTACAACTTATGAAAGCATCAGCTGTGGCCAGCCAAGGTCTTCCTAAAATAAGAGGATGTCCTCCTAGATTGTTCTTGGGAGTTAAAATCATAAAATCAACTGGATACTCCCAAGAGTCTAGTGAGACTGGAATATCTTCCAATACACCATCAGGTTTGATGATTGATCTATCTGCAAGTTGCAGCAAAGTAGGTGTAAAGAGAAGGTTAGGAAGCTTTAATTGATCCATGGTCTGTCTACTCATGATGTTGATAGCGGCTCCTAAGTCAATCAAGGTATTTGGGATTTCAACCCCATTAATATGAGTTTTAACAATAGGGCTACCGGGATCCACATACTTTTGCATGGTAATCTTACCCATCATAATGTCTGCAATTTTTCCAACTAGATGTATCCTTTTGGTATCTCTGGTTTTCTTTCCTGTTTTTTTCAAACTCAACTCCTTTATTGTCTTTGCTAGGATGGGAATTTCCTTAATGGTTGTTAACAAGGGAATCTTGATACAAACATTTTTCAATTCATCTAGAAAGTTGTAGTCAGGCAACCAAATTTGTTTTTCCACCCCCTAGTCAATTTGTAACCTTTCAGGGAAAGGCGGTGTAGTTGAAGATGTAGGTTGCTCAACTAAGGGAGTTGATTCTTTTTCTTTTTCTTGAATGTTTGGATTTTGAAGGGATGCTTCAGAACCCTTATTAGCTTTAAGAGATTCTTCCTCAAAAATGCTTGGCTGTTGAACACTTGTAGAAGGTTGATCTAGGATTCTACCTGATCTGAGTTGTACTTCATTGAGAGGAACAACCATATAGGTAGGGAATGGTTGACCTTCCATCACATAAGCATTTTGAGGATTCCTATTATTTGGATTGGGTAATGGCTGAGAGGGAAGTTGATTTGGCTTCTGCTGGGAGAGTTGAGAATTTTGATTTTGTGGAGGAGGTCGTTGTAGTATAGTGGTGAGTATTCCCGCCTGTCACGCGGGTGACCCGGGTTCGATCCCCGGCAACGGCGCCAAAATGTTTAGTCAATTTAGTGTTATCTAAATTGCTAGTATTAATTGTCAACCCGGGGCTCGTAAGCTGATGAAGTGAAGGTGTACTATATGTACTTAAGCAACCTCTTAGAGTTTTTTTTTTATCGTTGGAGGTGTTGTTTGTGGTTAATTTATCTTCCTAAGATGGAGTGGTGATTTATAAACAGATGAGTGATAGTGTGTGTGGAGTGAATCCTAAATGAGTGAGAGTGTGTGATTAGTGATCTCTAACTACTTGCTTGAAAGGAAATGCTTGAAAGAAATAAATAACTTGAAATAACTTGAAAGCAAAGAACCACTTCCAATGGCACTAGACACCATTCATGCTGCTGCAAATAAAAGAAAAGAAAGTCACTTTTAAAACCAAAGATAATGATTATCTCTCCCTAACTCCCTGCTTCAAACACATAGTGCTGTGTAAAGCACGATTAGGAAGTAGCTCAAGTTGAATTAGAAAAGTGATTAAAAATGAGAAAAATCTACTTTAAAGACTAGTGATAACATTTTGCTCTTTCTAACTCTCTACTTCTGCCATATGTACTATGCAAAGTATGATTAGAAAGTAGTGAAAGATTAGTCTAAAAAGCACTCAAAGCCAACTGCAAGTTAGTGGTATTCTGATCCTTAAAAGATAACAATTTATGATAAAAGATCATTCATGTGTTAGCAGAACTTTGAGAAATAAGACTAAAAATCAGCTATAAAAACAAAGGCAGCAACTTGAACCTGTCAACTTCAAATACCATTAGTTTGTAAAGCAAATACACAAACATAAAAACAAATCCCGGGCTAAAAACCTGCAAGGAAATAATACTGATCAGCTTGAAAGAAAAGAAATCAAATAAATCAAACTATACATGTTTAAAGAAATGCTGAATGAGAAAATAAAGAAATGCTGAACATAAAATACTTTACAGAGGCTAACATGAACAGGGGCCCTCCATTCATTCAGCCACAAGAAGACTTAAGGAACTGAAAGCTTCAAAACAGCACTGTTTCTATTGCTCCATTTTCAGAAATGTACAAAATAGAGTGCTAGAACAGCACTATAAAAACAGAGTTTACAAATGCTCTTAAAATTATCACAAGTTCAGAAAGTACAGCAGCTAAAAAGTAAAATAAGCGTACGCAGACGCAAGTATATATAGGCATCTGAAGGATGGCCTAACACGTACAGCTAATAACTGAAAAACAACTAACTGTAATGCGTATTTAAGGTTCATTGACACATCATAAGGCTGCGTGGATGAGCTGGAGGTTCTGTCGTCATGGGCAATGAATCCAGTGTTGGATCATGTCCCCTACCACCTGCAAAACGCGGACAAGTCACCGTTTGAGCTGACGTGACCTAACAGCTTACAATCACCGTTAAGCTGCCTTTATTTGACCGTAACTTGACCAGTTTTGACCGGAGGTACAGATGACGTGAATGGTTGAACAAATGGCACAGGAACCTCGAGCACGTTGATACCTAAGTGCCCATGTGGCTCATTTGGCAAACTGACACGTGGAACCTTGAGTTTAACAAAAAGGCTGCGGGATCATCAGATGGCTGCGGGATCGCTGAATGGCTGCGGGATTGCCAGACAGCTGCGGAATTCCTGCAAGTATGTCAAAATCTAAACAAAACAGTCACCCATTAGCAAAACTCACTTGATCATGCTTAATGACACCTAATGTAATGATCTGGGTGGTTTTACAGTGAAAATGAGGCAAAAGTGAAGAAAAGCTGAGGAAAAACTGAGGGAAATGGTAGACAAGTAGGTGTAAAGTAGAGGCTCTACAGTCGCCACTAATGCTACTATTGTGGATTGGGCTAAGATATTGTCCGACAATTTAGCCACAACCATTTTGAATTACCAGTCGAAAAGAACTACTGCTCAGAGGATTTATCCCCCTTTCTACTTATCTGCTTATGTGATGGATGCAATCTGTTATATTTCCAAGTTTCCTCTAATGGGCTGGAAATGGACTACTCAAGACCCCTTACCCATTCATATTTATCACAAAGAATTATGGGATTCCAAGTTCATTCCATATTTCTACAATATTTGTCATGGAATCATGTTACCTCTGTACAAAATGTTGTATGATAAAGACACTCCAAGATTTTCTCCCGAAGCGGAGGTCGATATGCTCCCTGTCGCGAGATGGTTCAGAGAAAAACTTTTCACATATGTCAGAGTATTCAGAAGTCTCACTTCCCCTCATGTCCTACCTTTATATGTCCCTGATAAACTACTGGCACGAGAGATTGCCTATCAGACCTGCGGAGTGGGAGGTATGAGTAAAGAGCTGAAGGACAAGAAGAAGGCCATTTGGCCGCAATTTCCTGTGGCCTGTGGGGCCTTTTCACTATTTGATTTAGGCCATGCATTCAAAGAAGTAGACAACATGTTATGTCTACGATTGTTCAAATTTCCAGGAAGACCGTTCGACCCTTCTGATATCATTAAGAATTTCACTACTGCAGTCAAAATAAAAGTGTTTTCTAAAGAAGATGATCTTTTTGATGATATGTTTCAACAGAAAAGTACACTTAAAGAAGTTCTGCATTCGGCCCAAATGTGATTTCCTCCAGCAGAATTTCAAGAGTTCAAAATATACAGAGAAAGGAGGTTAGCTAATATCCCTTTGGATAAATTACGCTTGGAATCCGTAAGGGAACCAACTCCCAGTATCAGTCTCAGTGGAAGTTCAGGCATAGATAGGTCTAAATCTAAGTCTGGGAGAGAAACGTCAGAACACTCCAAGAGGTCCGAGAGTGACCATAATAAAAGCGAAGGGTCAGTAAGGGATATTGCCCAGTCTAAGGAGCACCAAGAACAACATGTTTTGACCTCTTCACAGGCAAATCTTCCCCTCTCATTGTCCAGCCACCACCAATTAGAACTGAGCTGGATAAAGAATGGGAGACATTCAATGATTTAATTAACACTGAAGGACAGAGGACAAAGACACCTGAAAGTAATGTACAGACAATGGATGATATAGTCACAGGGACAATCAGCAATGTTCCAGAAATGGAAGATATTCCCATTACCCCATCTTCTGAACTTATGCTCAAAATAGAGGAAATTCCTACTCTTGATATATTTTATAGTCCGCAACATAAGGCGTTGGTGAGAAGACAAAGAAAGAAAAAGAAATTGGAAAGCGTGCTTTCTCATGATGCAGAGCAATTAGACATCCTTTGGCAAGATCCTACCACTGATCCTAGAGAAAATCTCACTAAATTATCTCAGATCGCAGGAGCATATGCTTATGCGACCATTGATAAAGCATATGAGGTACAACAATTACTGAAAGAAAAAGAAGATCAAATACAGATTTTGCAGCAACAGCTACAACAAGCCAGCGCCAACAGCAAAGCACAGAAACAACTTGAAAGATTACAGCAGGACTTTCAACAAATGCAGCTAGGATACCAGAACAGTTTGACCGAAAGAGAAAAACAGTTACAGGTTATGCAAGAGATGCACAAAGATGATCCTAAGCTTACAGAATTCATCACAGAATCCATTTCCTTAAATGATCAACTCTTGCAGCATCAAGAAACATTGTGCCAAAGAATATCACAGTGGAGCTCTTATTGTGAAATAAGTGACAGAATTACTAATCAAATCGTAGACTTGTGACACGATTACGATTTAATTGATAAAAGAGTTACTGAATATTTGGCTTGGCAGGAATCAAAAGAAAGAAAAAGATAGGCGCACCCATAATCAATGAAACCCACAAAGAAATGCTCTTTAACAAGTGGGATGCACAGATCAGGAAAGTAGAATAAGCGGCAGAAGAAGCAGCCACAGCAGCAAATAATGTCATTGACTGTGTCAATGAAAATTTACACAGGGCAAATCTCATATCAGAGACCACTCCAGGATATCTACCAAATGTACAGCACCTACAGACAAGCTGGAGATAGAAGGCTCAAGAAAAAGCAGAGTCCATCAAAAGGTTAACCAAGTTGAATTGGGATTCTTACTGGATGTACTTGGTAAAACCACACAGCCAGTGCATGACTCTGAAATGTATCATTAATTCTGCCAAGAAGATGGCACCAGCGCTTGCCGATTCCGTTTTCGCAGGACAGCTAAAGTCGTAAGTCGGCCAGCCAACTCTCCTCAGGGAAATGCTGAACGCTTGCGACTACAAGGAACAGATACATAGATAGTTAGTTGCCAATTTTAGTTTTAGATTCAGATTTAGTTTTAGTTTTGCTTTATTTTTGCCTGAAATGAGGACGGCCATTTAAACCGCCTCCTATATTTTTTTAATAAATTATTTTTAGATTTAGCTAGTAGTATTTAAACCCTTCTCATGCAATTAGAGAAGGGTCCTGAAATTTATCAAAAACTTGTCCTCAGAACATGCACTTTTGCACCCTCCGAGGAGGTTTTGATGAATGAATGGAATATGATTTATTGATATCCGTGTTTAATATCTGCTACTGAAATTTCACTTTTGTACTCTTAGTAGATGTTGAATTAAGAAGAAGATAAATCATTATTGCTGGAGCTCATGAGTAGAACTCGTTATAAATGGTACTTTTATCTCTTAACAAATTATGCTCGTGTTATAGTGATATTCATGTTCAGTTATTTATGTATGAATGCTTGAATGCTTGAGTTATCATTTGGCACTTCTGTACGGTGATAGCCATTTATTTATGCTTAATATATGAGTGACTTATTATGCGATATGTTTTTCATAATTGTTCGGCTAACTTTTTATATGAAACAGTTTATCTTTATTGAATTCTTTTCTTATAGTAATTGAATGATCTTTATTACCAATTTCTATAGAAACTATTTTAGATCGCATAATTGAAAGATTAAATCCCGGGTTAGTTTTAGAATTAGATATTTCTATTCATTAGAATACAATTGCATGTTGTTAAATTAGATTTAGAATAAAAGCATTTTACTTAGAAGTTATTAGGAAGGAAATATCAATTCTCAACACACACACATAAATTGGGAAACTGGTCCCATATCCCCAGTCGGACCCACTATACCAAACGGAAAAGGAGCTACTAACGAAGGTCCGGACCGGATGGGTATCCCCCTTGTTGTAGACCCGATTTTCGAGGCTTCAACACCTTGATGAAAGTGCATATACATGCGGGTTAGCAAAACAAAAGGCGCGTATACGTACACACGCAGTTTCACATAAGGAAAGGCACGTACATGTTGGGAATCTAAGTTTTGTTCCGTGGTATTTGGTCCATAGTATTTTGGTATTGGTCCATGGTATTTGGTCTGAAGTGTTGACCCCAGGTATTGGTTCTACGTGGTTTTGGACCATGGTATTGAGAGAGGCCTAAACCTATATAAGGAGAAGATCATTAGGCCAAGATGTGCAAGGGTGCAAGGATTGAATATCTGATGAAGTGTGAGATCTAGTATGCTAGTTATGGGTTTGTGATGCTTTGCTTGATCTAAATCAAGGATGCACCTATGCGGTTGATGATGGATGATGGATCAGGATCATAAGGCTTGGAATGTATTATCATTATGTGGTTTGATCATGGATAGACTAGATCTGAATTATTGACGCATGTTTTATTGTATAAATGTTATGATCTGGGTATCACTGATGTCTGGAACAGCTGCAAAGTTATGAGTAAATATTTGCAGATCTATACGCAGGTTGGCTTTGATAAAAGCGCGTATATACGCTAGTTTGATTCATCATAGTAGCGTATACATTATGAGATATGATATTTGAAGTTGCAGTTGGATCTGGTTATTGTTGCAGAGTTCTGTGTTCTGCTCTGTGTTCTGGTGATTGTGTTTTGTTGACAGGGTTTCAGTGATTCAGTGTTGGGTGATTCAGAAATGAATGATGTGAGTGTAGTTGATGGTTGTATTGCATTGGTGATTGATTTTGTGCTTCAATGTTGTTGATGTGTCCAATATGAAAATTGGATGAAACGTGGCCTTCATATTATGGTGTTGTGACGAATCAAGAAGGTCGTAGCCTTCTGTAGGTCGGCGCCTACGTACTAGTAAACAGATCGGCTAGTACAAGAGCCAGGGGGTTGGAGCTCCCTTCTAGTAGTAGCTAGAGAACGAGAGAAGGTTGTAGCCTCCTGCAGGTGGGTGCCTGAGTACTGGTATGAGTCTGCGCTAGTACAAGATTGTAAATAGATTTTTCTTATATTAAAGAAAACAATAGCAGGTGGTTTTTGTCCCGCATTGGGTTTCCACCTTATATCATGGTGTTCATATGTGTGATGATCTGTTCCGTTTTACTACACCTATTTACTGGTTATATGGTTAATGAAGTCTTGATGCACTAATTAAAGATCAACATATGATGGATTAATTGAATCATAAGTTTACTGGATATACGCTAGTTTAATTAAACGCAGTTGCGTGTACACGCAGGTTCCCTTAACTGAAGTAGCGTATATGAATCTGAGTATGGAAATGAAAAAGTTATATTGATTTTCTAATACTGATTCACCCCCCCCCCTCCTCGTATTATTTCCAACAATTGGTATCGGAGCAGGTCCTTTGGTAGAAGCTTGATTGCTTGAAGGAGATCCATAGAACAATGGGAAAGAAAGCGCGTCAGAAGAAGAAGACAGCTCAAAGGAACAAGGACAGCTTGCCATTAGGTGGAAACAAGCATTCAGATTCTGAATCACCTCAGATTGAAGATGAACAAGCAAATTAAGCATCAGCTAAAATCATAGATCAACAAGATCTATTTAGCAAAAGGGAGAGATCCCTCAAAGAAGGAGTTATCAGCTTAAAAGCTTAGCTGGAATGTGCCATCAGAGTACGTTAAATGATGTAGGAGTAGAATGAAGAACAAGAAAATGAGATTCTCAAACTAAGGCAACAAGTGGAAGAAGGAAGAAAGTCTGAAGAAATTTTGAAGAAGTAATGTCTGGAAAAGGAAGAACAACATCAGGTTGAGGTAAATATCTTGAAAGGTAAATTAGAAGAAAAGGATAAACTATTACGATTTCAAGACAGTACTAATATTTTGGATGATATTCTTAGTAGTCAAAGGTCTCCTGCTATAAAAACTGGTCTTGGCTTTTATGAATCTGTTGAAGATGAATCTAGCTCACAAGGTGAGGCAAGGAACTCTAATGAGAAATCTGAAATGCTCAACAAGGAGATGAGAGGTCAATCCCATCAACAACCAAGGAAAGAAATTCTTCAAAGAAAATCTTTTACTCCTAACTGTGGAAGTGATAGACGATTATTTCCTCCGATGAATAATGTTGAATGTTATGTATGTCATAATCTTGGACATGTTGCAGCCAGATGCAGAAGTAGAATGGTTCAAGACCTTCACACAGAAAGATCATCACATTCCAAGTATTTCAAGGGATATTGTTTTACTTGCAATATGTTTGGTCACAAAGCCATTGACTGATATAGGAGGAATATGAAACATGTAAGATGTTATGCATGTAACAAGCTTGGACATATAGCAAAGGAATGCAGGAGAAGATTTTGGGCACCATACCAAAAGGAGAAAACATCATCACAGTCGAAGATATGGAAGAAAAAGGAAGTACGGCCAGAAAGATGTGGCATAGCAGAGTACACAGACATGACAGACTCAGAGGAAGCTAAAAGTGTGGAACATCAGTGTTCTAAATCTCAAAGGCAGGTTTAATGAAGACAAGTCGCGTATATACGCGAGTTAGATGTTCTGAAGAAAAGCAGCAGTACAGAAGTCTGATATGGTTCAGTCACTATTTGATGATGGCATGACACAGGTTCAAGGGGAGCATATACTTCAAATAATGCATTGTTGGCATTATGGTTAGAAGTCTTTGGTGATGATGCTTATGTGGCTAAATGATACATCTTGCTGGTTGGTCAAAAGAATGGTATTGCAGGTTACAGGGCTGGATGTTGATGCTTATGGTGCAGATCATATATGGTGTGTGATAGTTGTTGATGACTATCATGGTCTTGATTAGATTGATTTGCAACCCCATTATGCATGGGATGGATGATGTAATGTTTCTTATTTTTGAGTCATGTATAAACTTTTGGTATATCCCCACTTGGTTGGGTGGATGAGTCAAAAATGGTGTATCCCCACTTGGTTGGGAGATTGATGTATGAGTCATTGGTGATAGGAAGGTCATACTCACTTAGTTGAGTTGTAGAGTCATGTTATTCTTTTGGAAAATATTGTTGCAGACTCTGCATGTGCTTAAGGGGAGCATGGACGAATTGGTACATCTTGGCATGTACAAAGGGGGAGCTCAATCAAAGACTTCAGCATGTACTCAGGGGGAGCATGGACAACAGAATGTATATCAAAGGGAGAGAATATCTTGGTCTGCCCTTTGCCCTTGATGTCAAAGGGGGAGAGTGACTTGGTGTGGTTGTTGCCATCAAGTCCAAAGGGGGAGATTGTTGGCACTATGATACAAGTGTTGTCCTTGATGGCAACTCACTCAGATGACATATCATAGTGCAGCAGGTCAAGAGCAAAGAATTAATGATCAGAGAGAGGTATACAGAGTTTAACCTTAATGAAAGTGCCTATACACGCGGGTTAGCAGAACAAAAGGCGTGTATACATACACACGCAGTTTCACAGAAGGAAAGGCACATACATGTTAGGAATCTAAGTTTTGGTTCGTGGTATTTGGTCCATGGTATTTTGGTATTGGTCCATGGTATTTGATCCGAAGTGTTGACCCCAAGTATTGGGTCCAAGGTATTAGTTCTACGTGGTTTTGAACCATAGTATTGAGAGAGGCCTAAACCTATATAACGAGAAGATCATTAGGCCAAGATGTGCAAGGGTGCAAGGATTGAATATCCGATGAAGTGTGAGATCTAGTATGCTGGTTATGGGTTTGTGATGCTTTGCTTGATCTGAATCAAGGATGCACCTATGCGGTTGATGATGGATGATGGATTGGGATCATAAGGCTTGGAATGTATTATCATTATGTGGTTTGATCATGGATAGACTAGATCTGAATTATTGACGCATGTTTTATTGTATAAATGTTATGATCTGGGTATGACTGATGTCTGGAATAGTTGCAAAGTTATGAGTAAATATTTGCAGATCTGTACGCGGGTTGGCTTTGGTAAAAGTGCGTATATACGCTGGTTTGGTTCATCATAGTAGCGTATACATTATGAGATATGATATTTGAAGTTGCAGTTGGATCTGGTTATTGTTGCAGAGTTCTGTGTTCTGCTCTGTGTTCTGGTGACTATGTTTTGTTGACAGGGTTTCAGTGATTCAGTGTTGGGTGATTCAGAAATGAATGATGCAAGTGTAGTTGATGGTTGTATTGCAGTGGTGATTGATTTTGTGCTTCAATGTTGTTGATGGGTCCAGTATGAAAATTGGATGAAACGTGGCCTTCATATTATGGTGTTGTGATGAATCAAGAAGGTCGTAGCCTTCTGTAGGCCAGCGCCTACGTACTAGTAAACGGATCGGCTAGTACAAGAGCCAGGGGGTTGGAGCTCCCTTCTAGTAGTAGCTGGAGAACGAGAGAAGGTTGTAGCCTTCTGCAGGTGGGTGCCTGCGTACTGGTATGAGTCTGCGCCAGTACAAGATTGTAAACAAGTTTTTCTTAT
Organism: Pinus tabuliformis; assembly: GCA_031772625.1. NCBI lineage: Eukaryota > Viridiplantae > Streptophyta > Pinopsida > Pinales > Pinaceae > Pinus > Pinus tabuliformis. The sequence goes on along the minus strand of CM062805.1, from coordinate 1,374,900,792 downwards.
ATTAAAGAAAACAGCAGCATGTGGTTTTTGTCCCGCATTGGGTTTCCACCTTATATCATGGTGTTCATGTGTGTTTCTTATGTGTGATGATCTGTTCTGTTTTACTGCACCTGTTTACTGGTTATATGGTTAATGAAGTTTTGATGCACTAATTAAAGATCAACATATGATGGATTAACTGAATCATAAGTTTACTAGATATACGCTAGTTTAATTAAACACAGTTGCGTGTACATGCGGGTTCCCTTAACTGAAGTAGCCTATATGAATATGAGTATGGAAATGAAAAAGTTATACTGATTTGCTAATACTGATTCACCCCCCCCCCCCCCCTCTCAGTATTATTTCCAACAATAATATGATTTACATGGTTTTAACCGAACACCCAATTACACTATGACCTCTAACCCAACCATGACATCATCCCAACAGAGACTCCTATACCTCCAAATAATGCCTTTTCGACTCTAGGTAGATTGACTCTTGCAATAATGACTCTTGCAATAATGACTCTTCCAATGATGACTCTTTTACAACTTTACAATGATGAATCTTGTCCTTGACACTTCTTCTCAATATACGAATGGTTGTCATGTCTTCAAAGGATGTCCCATTGCAATGCTTCCTTTGATTTGATACTTCTGCCCTTGAATTATTGCTTGAAGTTGTACTTGAATCTTCTTCTACCTGCATGCAAAATTTTCCCGCCGAAACCAATCCCAAAACAAAACAAAATACCCTTCAACTTACCTTTGCCTGCAAAACACATTTAAGTGCATAATAATGAATAAATACAAATTAAAATTACAATGCATACCTAAAGTGTGTTTGTCACTTTTATGGTTGACTTGTTGCAGTAGTAGAAAAAGACTCCCACTCTTGATATAGGCCTAGACTCTATGCAAGACTATATCCAAAACTGACCTAAAGATATATACAATAAAAACTGATGACATACCCTAGACTTGTGATGGACCAAGTTCTAAGTACAACAACAGAAACCATTCTATCAAATATTACAGGACAAGTAACATGAACTTACAACATCATATACATTTAGCAGACTTGGTGTAGCATCAAGAATATGTAGCATCAAATGTGTAGTATAAAGAATAGGACATCCGTAAAACTAACTGTGACATATAGAGACATAGAGATATAATCGAGACCCTATATACACTTATGTTGTCTTGCAAAAACATATGTCAGAGATGATACCCAAAATTCAAATGTAAACACTAATCATACATACCTTGCTATAGGATACTTACCCTTGATTGTTGATGTGTGGTCCTTACTGCAGTGATCCTTGAATGCATGCTTTTTCTTCCCTTCTAGAAGCTTCATATTGAATCTGTTGTATCTATGTAATTTCGGATTTCCATGGTCTGAAATTCCGTCTTGTGGTAGCCCTTTGAGTCATCTTTACAACACAATAGGTCTGATCAAGATTGGATTCTTCAAGAAATATTTGTGCCCAATCTCCCACGATGACATGATTATATCCTGGTTTAGTAGAGTGAACTTGTACGAAGTGCCACGTGTCATTGTTGTGACCTTTGGCCCTGAAAATGCTACTCAACAAACTACAGTTCTTCCTCTTTCTACGACAATTTACTAAATTTTAATCCAATGCTCAGAGAGAAAGTTATAACGATTTTCCCAACGTCACCTGTTTGAGATGGAATTTGGGAGCCTGCAAAAACCCTAAATTCCTCAGATCATATCTCCGAAAATATAGCAAACAAAGATCTGAAATTTGGTCACGAGATTCATCAATATTTTGGCTCCAATGGGTTATAATTTTAGCGTTTGAAGCTTCACAGAGAAAAAAAAAAAAGAAGTTATAGTGAAAATTCCACGATGACCTGTTTGAAACCACTAAATCCCTACTAGAGGAGGATATGAGGGTCATTATTTATATGAATGTCTTGAGTTGAAAGGGTCCTCAACAAGTGAACGTTGGAGGGATTTTAGGAGAAAAATTATTGACTATTCAATGACCACAACCAATTATGAGTTCCATGCCAAAACCTCATAGGGCTTTAGCCCACTAACTCGGATAACTAACTTCAAATGCAAATAACTCTAAAACCATGAAGAAATGGGAGGCATACCATATATCAATGGAAACATCTCGACAAGTAGAAGCCATAGAGAAGATCTTTGACGCAAAATAATATGAGTTTTCAAGTCAAAATTCCCTTGCAAGATCAGGGTAGCCCCTGGTGCTGCTTGGGTTGACATCAATGACAACCACTTATCAACAGAAATCTCATATCACATGTGTAACAATCCTATTTTTTGGATAGTTTTCCAATTGTACTACAATGGTGAATGAAGTCGGTCAAAAAAAGGTATGCCTTTCAAGTTTAATCAGACATGGCTTCAGGATGCCTCCTTAATTAACATGGTCATGGGTGTCTAGAATTCTGTTGAAAACTCCGATAACAGATTAACCATGAAAATCATCCCACAAAAATTAAAACTCCTTAAAAGTCGGGCTAGGATATGGGAGAGGCGCAAGAAGGAGGCTTTATTGTAAGAATTGGAAGATTTGTTAGCTAAGATTCGTGTGAATGGGGATCACTTCGCCACTCAGTCGCCATCTGAACAACTATTGGACCAGTTAAAACACTTGGAGGCCGAGAAGAAATATATATTCGAAATCCAGGAATCCACTTGGAGGCTAAAAAGCAGAGCTATATAGATCCGGGAAGGGGATTGTAATACAAAATTATTTCACCATTATGCAAACCAACGAAGGAATCACAATTCCATATGGAATATCATGGGGGCCGATGGAGAAATAGTATACATTGATGCTGAGATTCAATGGGAAGTTGTTACATATTTTTAGAATATTTTCAGGGTCAGGGAGGAGATACAGATTGAAGATCTTTTATGGCGGGCGAAGGAATATACCACTATGTTTGATGCAGAGGCAAACGAGGCATTATACAAACATGTCTCGATGGAAGAGCTCCACTCCGTTCTAAGTTCATTTGTTAGAGACAAGTGTCCAGGCTCAGATGGTTGGACGGTGGAGATTTTCTTACACTTCTTTGATCTAATGAAAGCCAATTTGCTAGAGATGGTGGAGGAATCATGGATCAGATGCTCCATTTTGGGCTCCATTAGATCCACCTTTATTGCTCTTGTACCGAAGGTATCTGCTCCCTCCACTTTCTCATAATTTTGGCCAATCTCTCTGTGCAACATTACTTATAAACTAATTTCCAACGTCATTGAAAAGCAGATCAAAGTTTCCCTTTCAATACACATTTCTGTGGAGCAATTTGGACTCCTCCCCAACCGGTCCATACACGATGCTATTGCAATTTCATAGGAATGTGTGCATTCCAATCAGACAAAGAAACTAGAGGCTTTGGTGATGAAGATCGACTTACAATGACCATATGACTGTGTAGGCTGGACTTTTCTTTGGATCGTTCTGCAGAAGATTGGACTCTCTATATAAATCATTGAGTGGATCATGGTGTGTGTGTCACATGCATGGTTGGTGGTTCTCATAAATTCTTTTCCCATTAATTTCTTTCGTGATGGTCGTGGATTGAGACAAGGTTGCTCGCTCTCTCGCTCCCCTTCATACTTATCATGGAAAAGATTAGTAGAAAGATAAAGTTGGAAAATGTGGGTGGCACTTTCAGGGGCATTCAGATGAATAGTGAGGTTTGTATCACACATTTGTTTTTCGTTGATGATATATTGACTTTTGTTATGTTGTATGTAGCTCAATAGTAGTTGTTATTTCATATATTCTGTCATTTTGGTATGGCATCCGGTTTGATCACTAATGGCCATAAGTGTGTTCTTATTTATTCATATGGAAATATTAATGAGATTCAAAACATTGCGGCCACATTCAGGGTTTCCTTCAAACCGCTTTGGGATGGCTTCACATATCTGGGATATAGGTTGAAGCCAAACAATTACCGGGTACAGGATTGGTCTTGGATGTTGCATAAATTTAGGAAAAAATTGATGTGTTGGACACACCCTATACTCTCCTTGGGTGGGATATTCATACAAATACAATTGGTTCTTCAATAGATGGCCATTTATTGGATGCACCTATTTGCTCTACCTACTCGCATATGCACTACGATTCAATCTGTCATAAGTTGTTTTCTATGGTCAGGACCAGAGGGTAAGGGAAAATTCCATCTAATAAAATGGGACGATATTTCCAGACCTCGAGATCTATATGGATGGGGTATCATAAACGCAAATTTATTTGGGAAGTCTCTCCTTATCAAATCTATGTGGAGAGCCTTGTTCAATGATGGCATTATGTATAAGATCTTTCTTGGAAAATATCTAAAGGAAAGCCAATTTTGGATTGGACCCGCAGGGGATAAATCAATATTAGAAGTGACTCTTACATTTGGCGGAGTTTTCAAAAACCAAAATTACTTTTCCTGCAACGTATTAGGTGGGAATTTGGGGGTGGTAACTAGATATTGATTAGAAGGGATATTATCATGGGTTTAGATGCAAATTATAAACTCCCAATGTATTTTCTGGAAGTTTTGCACCAACATGGTATTTTATTCTTAGGACAAGTGATACTGTTGGTGAGGGGTACATCTGATTTGGAGGGAGGCAACACAGCTCAGATTGACGGGGAAACTCGCTCAGATTTGGATCTCATTTGTAAACAGATTAAGGGGTGCATGTTTATGTCCAAGTCTAGGTGGAGACTCTGTTGCTTGGATGGAAGTCTTGATTATCACAGGTGGTGGTGGCAGAATGTTATCGACACTTCGCTCATCAAGGTTTTAAATATGCTCCATAGTCCTGGTTCCAACTGATCTAGAGATCACATGCTCCATTAAAAATCATCCTTTTCTACTAGTTGGTATGGCGGAATCGTATCCTGACTTGGGACAATTTGTGCAAATGTGGATACATTGGACCAGGCTGTTGCATCTTATGTCGTGGGGGTAATGAATCGGTAACACATTTTTTCATTCTCTGTAGCATTGCATTACATGTTTGGTCTATGATTCTATCTTTTTGCAAGTTACATTTAAGAATTTGTATATCTATTGAACATTGTTTGAGATGGGGAGCCTCTAGAGTAGGTTACCAAACCTACATTCTGTTGTTTATATTTTAGGAAATATGGAAAGCACGCAACCATTGTATCTTTCATGGGGTGTCGATCAGTGTACACCATATTTGTGCGAAATTTCTCTCATGGCTGGAGCACATGACACCAAGGAGACTGTGCATTCGAGACATGTCCAGATATTTCACAAATCCACACATTATATTTCCAACAAGATACTTTGATGGCACGACACAGTGGGGCCAATATGGGTACGGGGGATGGTTGTTCATTGATGAGAACACTAGTTACAAATTGCATTGAAGGGGAGGAAGCGGTACTGATCCGGGACGATATCAAAGTACAAGTGGCCTTAAAAATAGCTCAAAAATAAAAGTTATCAAATGGAAGCGAAACTAGGCACATATCAAAGTGATCATCGCCCTGATTCCAACAGTGTGAACAACACTCAAATCCGAGTTTGTGTGGTCGAGTTATTCATAGTCAAAGTTTTCATCAGAGTGGACAAGTGGTAGGCTTAAGGAGGCAACAAATTGACTAGGACCGGTGCCCAGAATCCAGCTCCCGAGAATGAGCGAATTTGTTGGATGGTTAATTTGTCTAGGAACCCTTATTTTTGACAAAATTAAAAACGGTCAGGTTGTTATAAAAAACGAAAAATAATATATATATATATATATATCTGTGTGTGTGTGTGTGTGTGTGTATGTTAGGGGTGGCAGGCTGTCACCCCCACTAGTGGTTAATTATACACAAAACCCAAAAAAGGGTCGGTGAGTCAACACCTCTGCAGAACCCCACCAAAGATATTATATGATGTTACATTGGGCGGGTCACCTGCCGGCAAACCTGGCCCCATTGTTGCCAAGTGTTATAATGTGAGGGCGGCGAGGCTTGAACCCGCCTGGCCAGCCTGGCCGACCCGCCTCCTAGGCACCCCCAAATAAACAATTCAAAGTTCAAACACTGACAGTTTAAAATAAAATATGTGCCATTCCAATTACGGGGTTCGGTGAGGATTGAACCATGAACCACCCGCCTCCTATTGCCGAGATTTACCAATGGGCCAATGACCTATGTTGGTAAATACACCCAAACATATACTTAAGAGCCTTTCACACCATTCAACCAGCAGGGTGCAGCGGACGAGGAGCGAAGAAGAGGATGGAAGCATGAGCCAGGGGAGCAATAGAACTTTGCCTATGGAATCTTGGGGGGTATCAGAAAGATTCCATGGGGTGCAAAAGGTGACTTTGTCAGAATTTGACAAATTTATAGTCAATTTTGCACTACTCAGTACCATGAATTCAGTGGTGACGTCAGTTTCAGTAGCTGGGCTCTCCACTTTTCTTCCATCTTCTAGCTTGGAGGTATAAGGGTATTTATGTAAATTTTTCTTGTACTTATTCTCTTTGATGCCACTTAATAAAAGAAGGCCTCCCCACTGTTGAGCAGGGCCTGGAGACATAGCCCACATTGGGTGAACTCCGTAATCAAATTCTTGTGTCATGATCTCATGATTGTTATGTTCTTTCCTCTTCATTTTATGTGCTTTTAGTTTTCCTAGTTAACATGCTCTGTCATATGTAATTCTTTATGCATCTTTAAGTAAAAGATCTTGGATCAAGTTTGGTATCAGAGCAGGTATTTTTCGATGTGAATTGCATGAGTATATGCTAACCAGGAACAAGCTCCAAAAGGTGAAGGAAAGCTTAAGTCCTTTGATCCTGAAGCGGGGCGTGCACCACGAAGAAGAAACATGGCAGATGAGGAAGCTCGTTGGGAAGAAGAGCGAAATTATTGAAAGAATTTCTACAACATGGCAGTGAAAGTTGACGAGTTATTTACAGAGTATGGGGAGACATTGAAACTAGAGAAGAACCAGCTAGATGATCATGCATCAGTAAACCATGGAGGTGGAGGGGAAGAGTCTCCTTCCTCTCCATCCACCAGTGAAAGTTCTTCTTCTTCTTCTCATCATTATAACATGAATAAAAAAATGCATCTAAGAAACCATTCTTCAATCTGGATGCCAAATTTGATTTACTTGTATTTAGTGAAGAATCTAATGCAAAAAAGCTAGATAATTTGACATGACAGGTTGAGGTGTATTGTCGTATACAACAGATCAAAGACGATGAATCCAAGATACAACTAGCATCCCTTCAATTTAGTGGCACCTCTCTCGTTTGGTGGGAAGGCAAGCTGCAACGAGGTGGCAAGAATAGTCATACACTTCTTTCATCTTGTTCTGAGCCCATTTCTACTATTAGAGGATATTTTTACCCACTGGATTACCAACAAAAAGCCATGATGGAATGACAACATTTGAAACAAAGTAAAGGTCAAAATGTTCAGAATTTTACAGAGGAGTTTAGGAAACAAGCTCTAGCATTGAATTTCCCCTAGACACTCATGAGACGTTGATGAAATATATCGGCTCTTTGCGTAGTTATTTATGTCATTCATTATTATTGTTTGAACCTAAAACTCTTGATGATGCTAGTGTGAAGGTTGTGCATCTTGAAAGCATGGGGGAGCATGAACAAGATGACCACCCAAAAAGGGAAGCGATAACTAGGAGAAGAGGAGCAAAGCCCTCTTATACTCATTGTGAGAAAGAAGGGCATGATGAGGAGAATTGTTGGAAATTGCACCCAGAATTAAGACCTAAGAGGAATGACAGAAAGGAGAAGTAGAAGACAGTTGCCACCATGCAACAAGACCAAGAGTCTGAATCAGAGGAGGATGAGAAGGTCACAACTACGGGATTTGCATGTGGTGGACCAATTGACTTAGGTTCAGATTAATGTGATTAAATGAAGATTTCAGCGTTTTGGATCGCAACAAATGGACCCATTAACTTGGGTTTCGATACTAGTAACGAGACAAAAATTTCAGTAGATGTTGTACCAAAGATGAAAAAGGCACCAAATGTAGCATGACTCCAAGAACTCGAAGAAATCAACCAAATCATTCAGGCAGATAATGTTGAACTAATAAGACTCCTACAAGAAGTAGAGAAGGAGAAAAAAAGGTTGCAACACCAGTTACAAACTAAGGAGGAGGCCTTGGAAAAGTTTCACCTTAACCAACCTGAGGTAAAAAGTGATTCTTCAATTTCATGTACTTTTCATGAAGATGGTTTCACTGCTTTTGAGAGACATACTACATGAATTGGATCAAAATTGTTGAATAAAATGGGGTATCAAGGAAAGGGCCTCGACATTCATGGCCAAGGCATCGTGAACCCCATCAAAGTAGAGGAAATGCCTCGTTATGCAAGACTTGGATATGTCAGGAAGGAAGTTGGGGAATGCTCCAAAACAATTAGTGACCAACCAATGACAGATGATGAGAGAACTTCATTGCATTCCAATGATAGTGAGGGATCCATGAACACTTATTATAGGCACACCAAGGGAAAGCGCTCCAAGACGACCTGGAAAGTTTGGAGGAGAAATAATCGTTTTAGTCACTGTAATGAGGTTGGACATCAGAGAGCCACGTGCCAAATGATTCATGCCTAGAAAACGTCGATAAAGAAGCCAGCAGGTGAAAATGTTCAACAAACGAATCCACCACATTCATGGTGGTCTGCTTTATTAAGCAAAAGGTGGTTTTTTTAGATGTAGTAGCTTGTCATGGCCATAATTTGTAAATCATGTGTTGCGAATAAATGTAAAGGTGATGATGTGTCTTCCATCGTTTAATAAATCAACGATGATGATTTTGGCCTCTTGTGAGTAGCTGGGGTATTGGTCTCTACTATGTAAACCTTGACTAGAGAGAGTGTGTTATAAACTCTTGGCAAGTATGGGGTGTTTGAGTCATGTGTGGTTTAATTACAATGAGTGTACTAGATTTACGTGTAATGTAGATGATTGAAAGTGTGGTTTGGAAAGGACACAAGTAGTGTGTAGGATGTGGTCATGCTTTTGGAGGACCAAAATCTCCTCAATTGGGAGAAATGATCTAGGAGGATCTCAAAGTACAAGTGGCCTTAAAAATAGCTCAAAAATCAAAGTTGTCAAATGGATGTGAAACTAGGACCAGATCGAAGTGCTCGTCACCTTGATTCCAATGGTGAAAACGACACTCAAATCCAAGTTTGTGTGGTCAAGTTATTGACAGTCAAAGTTTTGGTCAAAGTGGACAAGTGATAGGCTCAAGGAGGCAAAACATTGATCGGGACCGACAATATATATATATATATATATGAATATGAAGGGTGGAGGGTTGCCACCCCTGCCAGAGGTTAATTATACACAAAAACCAAAAAAGGGTTGGCGGGTCACCACCCCCGCTGAACCCCACTAAAGATATCATATGATGTTACATCGGGCGGGCCGCCTGCCAACGGACCTGACCCAACCATTTCCAAGTGTTACAATGTGAGGGTGGTGGGGCTTGAACCGCCCCAGCCAGCCTGGACGGCTCGCCTCCCAGCGCCACCAAATAAACAATTCAAAGTTGAAACGTTGACAGTTTAAAATAAAATACGAGACATTCCAAGTATGAGGTTCGGTGAGGATTGAACCCTGAACCACTCGCCTCCCATTGTCAAGATTTACCAACGGGCCAACGACCTAGGTTGGTAAATATGCCCAAACATATACTTAAGAGCATTTCACATCATTCGACCAGGAGGGCACAACGGACAAGGAGCAGAGCAAAGGATGGAACCACAAACCAGGGGAGCAGCGAAACCTTTCCCAAGGAATTTTGGGATCAAAAAGATTTCCTAGGGTGCAGAACGTGACTTTTTCTGAATTTGACAAATTTACAGTCGAGTTTGCACTAATGAGTGCTAGGAATTCAATAGCGATATTAGTTTCAAGAGCTGGGTTATCCATTTTTTGGCCATCTTCTAGCTTGGAGGTATAAGGGTCTTTATGTAAAATTTGCTTATTCTTATTCTCTTTGATGCCACCTGATAAAAGAAGGCCTCCCCATTGTTGAGCAAGACCTAGGGACATAGCCCACATTGGGTTAACTCCATAATCAATTTCTTGTGTCATAATCTCATAATTGTTATGTCATTTCCTCTTCATTTTATGTGCTTTTAGTTTTCCTGGTTAACATGCTCTGTCATATGTAATTCTTCATGCATCTTTAAGTCAAAGATCTTGGATTAGGTACAAACACCAGGGCCGAGATGATAGCCCTTTGGGGCTTAATGTGGTTTGCAAGAGAAAGGGAGATTCAAAATATTAATATATTCGGGGACTCAAAAACCATCATTGATGGTTTCTCTGGTGTTTCTTGCGTCGACCCTCCTGAAATATGGGGATGGAGGGATCGAATCAGGGCTCTATTTCGACTTTTTGGGAGTTATATTATGTCACATATCTACAGGGAATCAAATAGAGTTGCAGATGAACTTTCCAAGCTGGGATTGCTTGATACAAATGGCTTCATCTTCTACAACTCCTTTTCAGAAGGAAATGTGCGGGAAGAAGGAAGAATTTCCATCCCATAGATGTAGGGGTCCTTGGCATTGTTGTTTTTTGAACTCGACTTCCAACATTTTGTTTTTGAAGATGTATTTTGTCAACATGGTTCGATCCATTTTGTTTTTGAAGATGTATTTTGTCAACATAGTTCAATCCATTTTGTTTACATTTTAGAAGCACGAAAGTTTTCAGACTCTGATGTTACTCACTGTTGATGGGCATATCTGAAATATGTAATGATAAAATGTAACTGTTTTCACCTTAATAATACACCTGTTAATTTTTTTCTTCTGGAAAAAAAAAATAAAAAAAAAAAAAAAAAAAAAATAAAGAAGAAGAAGAAGAAGAAAAAGAAAAAGAAAAAGAAAAAGATTCTAACTTCAAAATGTTAATTTTATTACTTTTTAGAACTTTGCAAAAGAATACAAAAATTCATTACAAAAAAAAATGTAAGGAAAATTCAAAAACACAAACTTAAAAAGCCCTTTAAAAACAAAAATCTTAGGAAGAAAGAAGAAGAAGAAGATGATGACAACTGAAAATTGTTTAAATAACAAACATTTAAAAAAAAAACAATTGCCAAAAATATGCCCTAAAAAAAGCATGATGTTTTTCCAAATCTACGTGAAAATTAACAATATTTTTAAAAAATTATCCATACTTTATGATATCATAAAATTTAAATTGTAAAAACTAAACCCAAAAAAAGGGTTGATATTGAATCACCACTTTTCAAAATTGGCATGAAAATCACTAAAGTTTAAAAAATAATGTGCATACTTAATACATAAGAAAATTTAAAGTATAAAAAATATGTTAAAAAAAAGGTGTATTTTGAATCAACATTTTTCAAAATCGGATGATTTTTTGCTACCTCAAAAAAACGAGTACTCAATACAATTCTCGTTTGGTAGTTTACGTTTTATATTACAAAATGATTTAGATCTAGCTTGTTTACGAAAAATGCAAAATTAAAAGATATTCAAATCATAGCTGATACCAGACCATAGCTGATACCAACCATCTATGGCTTTCAAAGTTAGGAATTGTTGAACACTCTTTAATTCTAAACACCTGTTTGGCCTTCATCAATCCAAACTCCTAGCCTCTATCCCATTCCAGAACTCTTGAATCATTAGCGAAGCTCTGGAAATCGAGAAACACCCCAACAACTTCAATAGAGAAGATGAATATAAACTAAGCTAATCCTGGAAACATGTTATCCCTCATATTACTCATTAATTTGTTCTTCCTTCTCGCCCCCCTCTTTCTAATCCAAGGCTTTATTTAAATTTAGTTTTTGATCTCTTGTTTTTTTTGTTTCTTTTTGTATCATTTTGATCATCTTTATCTTTTTTGGATTCTTTATTTAATTCTTAATCTTTTATGTGGACTTCTTAGGCATATCAAGGGACAATACTTACCAACTTTTTACAAATAGGGTAGCAAGCTAAGAGAAATTTACTTTAGGGGAAATCACTATGGTTAAACATGTTTGAATTAAAGTTGTATCTAGATGGATGATCTTCCCAAAAAGTCATGGTTACTAAGTGAAAATGATAAATGTGATAATAATTATTGCTATATTGTTCATTGTAGAAAAACCTGTAGATTCATAAGCTAATGCAATTTGCTGAAGCAAGAGACAAGAATCTACTTCTACTCTTTACATCGGAACCCCATAAACATCGAGCAAACAATAATCAATAGAGGACGAGAATCAAAGGCACATAACGCAATAAATATCCGAAGAAACCCATAGCTCAAAACCCCACTATCTGTTTTTCATTAATCAGGAAAAGCAAGATGAAATTACAATTCTTGTTCTCTCTAAACAATACCAACACTCAATCTGTGGACAGAGGCAACCCCTCTAGCCCTAGAGTGGGTCTAGTCACAACAAGGACAAAACAACAATTAATTTCCTTAAATAGTCATCGTTGGAGGCCTACCTCAAACCGGTGGTTGATGGAGTTCCGTTGCGCTACTCCAGCGTCCATTTCCTTCTCCTTAATGAGCAATCAACCTGAAACACCACAAAGAAACGACAGAGCACGTAACCGAGAAACAACAATAATCTATTGACTCATAAAGTCAAGAAGTCATGAGCCATCAAGTAAAATACATATAAGACATAGGAAATCATCATTAATTGTATTAATAATGAATCAAGAGTAAAGCTTACAACCAAGTCTTGACGTCGCAAGTCTTCTCAGAGGGTCCAACCAGTGTGTTTCTTCAAGCATTCACTCTCAAAGAAGGGTCTCCCAAATACCAATATATATATATATCTCATTCACAAGCTTTACACGAGGTTAAGGGCACTCCACACCTTCTTGCAAACTACAAAGCAATTCCACACTTGTCACACTCACACCAACTATCTATCAAACTCAAAAGTAGCAGCAACACTATACAACCAAAAGAACTAGCAAATGATAGCAATGGTGAGTGATTTTATAGGAGAAGGAATCTCCATGAAATGAGGAAGAGGGAGCTTATCCTCAAGGCAAGAAGCACAAAAGACGAAACTACCATGCCAGAGAGAGAAGGGCGACCCAAACTGACCCAACAACCAGGTCCAGAGACATCCAGAAGGCCAACTGTTGGAATGAATTCACCCAATCTGGATCACCGCGAGTTCATAACTAATCTATGACATTGCTAGTAGGCAATGCATTCAGTCAGATCGTCGCTAAAGATAGCAAATAGCCTCATGCCGAATCATGAAATCCGACCGTCGCGGGAATCAGATGTACTCCTGCGACGGAGGCGCGACTGGACTGTTTATGACCGCTGTACTTCGCGTATATTTAGTGAATTATAGCAACGAGGTAAAAAACTTAGGAAAAGTAAGTCAATTTCCAACATAAGAGAGAATTTGTTCGATACGAGCACATTTTACTGGACACATGACACAGTAGAAGGACAGGGGTGAAGGCAGTGACAAATTACTGTGTAACAGATGCCCCCTAAAGTATGAAGCTCGAGAGAGTGGGAGGGGTGAAATTCTTTATGAAACTGTCTGAGCTGGAACACCATCTGGAAGAACCTACCGGCGCAAGTACAACTGATATCTCTGATAGTGAAATACATGTAGTCTAGGCATGGGCGTAGCCATCCAAAAGACATACGAACTAGGTCTGTGGTATGGACGCAGCCATCTAGCTAGTAAGACCGTGATAATGATAAAGGTATGGTCACAGCCATCCATCAATGAGTCATGTAATCACAAACAAATCCACGCAGCCCAAACATGTGTGATCTGAGTTCGGGGTCTTGAAACCCAACCGATGATAGTACAAATTCTACCATGCGAACAGATGTGCTGAAGTCAAGCATGATATAAAGTCGCTTGATTACCAGTCAATGAGGAAAACCGTTAACAAGCGCGAGAGAAACCACCAATAATGCCAATGGTTCTCAAGGTACTGCCCAGTACAATCCACGAAGTGTGAAGAATGAGCTGAAGTCGAACACTCGTGGAATCACCCAATTGATGACCAATGATGAAAGTCGACCATCAGGCACGAAGAACTTGCCATTGAGGCATGCAAGCTCCAAGGTACCAAAGGGGATCTCTAGATCAGTCTCATGGATAATGAGTTGATGTCGATAAGAGACGATTCGTCGCAGGAGGGCCATAATGTTTCCCCCATCAATGACACGAGATACGGAACAAGTGGTAGATGGTGGAATAGAGTATCAGAGGAGGAGGTAAGGATGTGAACTACAGAAGGATTATACTCTTGAACATGTCGACGACACGACTCCGGAGGGTGGCAGCATTCAGGTACCAAGGGATCAGAGGCTTAATGGAAACAACATGGATCAGATGCAATGAGGCTAAATGGCAACCCAAACCCCCGAAGGCCAAATGATGATGTATGGATATCCCAACCTGACAAGAAGCAAAAGTGTCGATGTTTAAGAGTGACTAGCTGCCGCAAGTAACCAATGACAACTTCCAAATTTTCCCCCACCATTGCTGGCGAGTACCCCAATTATTTTTTAAAACAAGCTTGAAGGGGATAGCATATGCTTGAAATATAAGTTCGACCTTCGGTCGAATCCAACCTAGTAATAGTTTAACGAGCCCTAGGGAGGAGAAGCTCGAGTCTCGTCATGGTGACGAGTCCAATGCCGTCAGGGTTTAATGAGTCCGACATAGGTAAAACTTAGAGTCTTTTTCATATTTAGAGAGCTTGAAAAAGACACGGAAAAGAAAACTCCAAGGGGGTCCTTTTTTCGTAGATTTGTGTCTCTCGAGCCCGAAAAAGTATAAAACAATACCTGAGAGAACCGCTTGACCATTACGATCAAGGAGTACTTTTCGTGATTAGTGACCTCGATCCGAAAGAGTAGAAAAGCGATCGAAACCACGTCGTTTCGTAACCAATAACGAACCCGAAACGACAAAAGCCCGACAATCTTTTCGCTTTTATACGGTCGGAAAAGAGCTTAAAGCAGACCGCCTCTTATTTCGTTTAATGAGTCAAAAGGAATAACTCGGCTATCTTTTCGTCTTTTAAGTCGGAAAAGAGCGTTAAAGAAGACTTTACGGATCAAGTGCATACAAAGTACGACATAACCTCGCCACCTGTAGCTCTGCACAAAACACGTCAAACGTAAAACCCATTCGACATAAATGATTAATATATGCGGAAATACAGTTAAAAACCCAAAAACCCTAATTAACGATGCAATAAAAATGAGAAAACCCACATCCTAAAGTATAATTTTTGAATTTTTCAAAAAATTACTATAAAAAGGGTGGGGTAATTCATTTGTTTTTACCATTTGCATTGCACATTTTACCTTTGAGCATTTGGAGCACCAACCTGAGCAAATTTCTCAAGCTGATTCCGGCCTCATCCGTCCATGGTTCGTCCTGAAACCTTCGCCAAGTAAGTACATTCCTCCTTGCACTGCATTTTAGTAGTTTTTTCATGCAATTTAGTGTTAGGTAGGTGGGTTTAGGCAGATTTTCAAATCTGAGTCCGCCTCTCGGTCGTCGCGGAAAAGCCGCTCGGGTCCGCGACGACTGAGCGTGATTACACGTACCACCTCCGTGATCGTCGTGAGAAACTAATGTACTCTTGCGACGATCGCGGGAAAAATGAAATATTGGCTCAGTGCCATCGCCGATGTTTTGAAAACATCCGCGATGGCGGCATGAAATTGAATTTTTGTGTAAATTATGAATTTAAGTTTATAAAAGGAGCTCTAATTCATTTTCCTTGTCATGCATGGCAACATGGCATTTGTTTGGCAGGAAATAATTCACAATGTCAACAATGAGGAAGCGTTCAATGATGCTGGGTGCCGAAATGCTTTACGAGCTTGCGGGCTACTGAAATTTTTTCTCACTCCGCATCTTCGGGCTCAACTTGATTTGTTAGAGTTGCTAATTCGAGCTTGGAACCCAACAAACGGAAAATTCATTATCCGTGGCAGAGACATTGAGTTTGATGCTACGGACATCTATTTCCTGACCAAATTATCCCGTCACGGCGAGAGGTCGATTCTAGAGGGCCAACGAATCGGGGGCAAATCACTAGACATGCTGATAGCACGAGTGTGCCCACGGGCACGCAAATCAAAAAGCGGGAAGGTGGCAATTCCCACGGTGGAAGACTTGGTTCTTTGTGCAGTTCTATTCATGGTGACGAGGGTAGCGGGCTCCCAAGCCCAACACGAGGCAACAAAGACCCAACTCCGGTTGGCTCTTGAGTGCCTCAACCCGACCATGTACAACTGGGCGGAAGCGGTGACGATCAACATGAAGAGACAGCTCACCAACTGTCGTCGCGGGGAGGCGAAGCAATTTGGCTACAGGTCTATCTTGATCCACTCATGCTGGAGCGGGTGCCAGCGCTTCAGTTGCAGGATATGGACTTGGACAGGCCCAGACCATGGGAGACCAGGATCACACAGTGGGCGCATGTTATGCCACAAGGGGGTGGCGGACGATCAGTGTCATGGGGGACACTATTCCATGAGTGGCTGGATCGCCAGATGATCTTCGACGAGGGCTGGCCATATGCTGGTATGGACTTTCATGGAGACCCCGACATGCAGCTACCCGCTGGCGAGTAGTGGGACGATGGTGGTAAAACACTTGATCACACTATTTTTGTTTTTTGTCTTTTATGATGTTTTTTTAGATTTTTTTCATGCATATGACCTAATGATATACTCTATGGTACTTACAGACGTGGGACCAAAGAGGCCTGTGGGACTAGCTCCAGAGGCGCGGAGGGATCCACGGGGCATCAGAGAGCTGGCCTTGGTTCCCCCAGCTAGCAATTCAGTGGAGACAATGGCTCACAATCTTGAGGGCCTGACGGAGGGGATCCCCGATTACAGGGGGATCGAGGAGGTCCCCATAGAGTACCAGATACATACAGTAGGAGTGATACCTAGGGTACATTGACTTTTGAGGCAAGTCGCACGAGCAATGGTGTGCTACAGGGAGCATAACCCACCGTAGTTAGACACCTAGGTTTTATTTCCTGCTGATTTTTTGAGAGACACGTGTCTCGGATGTACGGAGAGCACAAACTCTATTTGGACTTATACACTTATTTTTTGAGCGCCTTGGTGCGCCACACGAGATATATATATATATATATATATATATATATATATATATATATATATATATATATATATATATATATATATATATATATATATATATATATATATATATATATATATATATATATATATATATATGGTTCATTATTGTGTTTTGAATGCTTCTATATGTTGTTTTGATTACATGTTGCGTAAATGTTTGTCTAATACATGGTTTGTTAATGCATCGGTTAACGTGTTTAATCTCCTTGGAATGTATTGATATGTAATAAAATCAAAATTTATTTCTAACAATTTAACACGTAAATACAACCTTAAAATCTGATGATCTATAATGGAATAACGCCCATTAAGCTGGTGGACAGCAAACTGAGAATCCAGATTCACAACCAAGGTATGAATACCGAGGTTCAATTCAGCAACATTGTTTGTGGTGCAACCCAGACAAACACCTTGAAGGTCTACTAACTCAACGTGAGGATCGTAGATCACCCATGCCGCAGAAGAAAGATTCCCGATACTGCGACAGGCACCATCAGCGAAACCAACGTAGGGTGTATCAAACATCTGCACACGAAGCAAAAAGACACAATAAGCGGCAATTACGCCTACACACCAAGCCAAACATGAAAACACACACACAACACACCTGCTGAAAACACACGCATGTACAAATCAGATGCATGGGGTTCATGCATAATATTTTTTCAGATAAAGCCCATTTCAGGGATTATCTAGAGGGTTCCCTTCATAATCAATCAGCTGATAGACCCCTTTTTGCAAAACTCGTGTTACAATATAAGGCCCATGCCACATAGGCTCGAATTTGCCTGCCCCCAGATTATCATTTGCTTGATCATAAAGCAGGACTAAATCTCCTTCAATGAAAGAACGAGGATGGACAGTATGATCGAAGTGAGTTTTCACTCTCTTCTTCTATGCTACAATAGCTAGAGAGGGTAGTCGGTGAGTCTCGTCTAGCCGCTCTAGGTAGAGAAGACGTTCTTCTACCGGTAGTGTTGGGGAGTAATTCGATGGCTAATTTCAGAGAAGGGATCTCACACTCAATCGGAACGGTGGCCTCCAGACCATAAACCAATTGGAACGGAGTGAACTCGGTGGCATCCTTCACTGAAGTTTGGTAGACCCATAAGGCGGAGAACAACATCAAATGCCAGTTGGACTTGTGCATGCCAATGGTGCGTTCAAGCATTGTAACTAAAACTTTATTGACGGCTTCCACTTGGCCATTGGCCTGAGGATAGTACGGTGTCGAGCTATCATGTCGCAAGCCTAGCTGGGTTGTTAACTCATTCATCATATGATTACGAAAATGTTTGCCGTGATCAGTGACGATAGCCTGAGGGACTCCAAACCGTGAAATGACATGATTAAATAAAAATTGCGCCGTTGTGTGACCATCTTCGGATAGTTTAGGCATCGCCTCGGCCCATTTTGTGAAATAATCAATGGCAACGATGATATACCCATACCCCCCGTTTGAGCGAGGGTTACAGGTCATATAATAAATGCCCCATTTGGTAAAAGGGCCGATGGTAACGACAGGGTGCAATGGAGCGGGGGACGCGCACATCTTCCGTTGGTAGATTTGGCATTCATGACAAGAGCAGACGACAAGAATGCAATCCTTGAAGATAGAGGGCCAAAAATAACCAGCACAGAGGATCTTCTGAGCAGTAGCATACTCGGACATATGACCACCACAGGCGCCAGAATGGCAGTCATTTAGAACTCGTTCAGCTTCCTCGAATGTTAAGCATCGGCGGAGAACAGAGTCGGTGCCGAGACGGTACAGGGTGTCCCCAATAATGCGATAAGGTTGAGAATGATGGCGAATCCGTCGCTGAGCATCCTTGGACAAATCGGGACGAAAAGAGGACGTCTGGAGATAGACAATAATATCCCCGTACCAAGGATCAAGGGTACTAATCAAGAACAGAGTTTCATCCAGAATATGGTCCTCTAACCGAGAGGGTGTGGTAATAGATGGCAGAGAGCAAAGCAACTCAGCAAAGATGAGGGACTTCTTAGACTTGGCAGTGGTGAACTCCAAGTCGAACTCTTGAAGGATGACAATCCACTTCGAGTATTTGCCCCCCATTAACTGACGTGACAATATGTACGTCATCAGGTTGCAATCAGAAATCACCGTCATGGTACACAATAATATGTAGTGGCAGAAACGCTGGACGGCGCAAACAATAGCCAATGCCAACTTCTCGACATAGGCATATCGAGTTTCCATATCTAGTAAATTGCGGCTAAGATAGTAAACGACATGCTCAGTGCCATCATCATCATCTTGAACTAGAACCATGCCAATAGTGGTATTGACATCAGCTAAATACAGAGTGTAGTCACGGTGATAGTCAGGGGGACGCAACAACGGAGCAGAAACAAGGAGGGCCTTGAGGTGCTCGAAAGACTCTTGTGCAGCGGTATCCCAATGAAAAGGGGTGTCCCGCTTTAATAAACGCATATAGCCTTTGGCCACTTCAGCATAATTCGGAATAAATCGTCGTAAAAAATTCACTTTACCCTGCAAACTCTGCAATTGCTGCAAAGAAGCAGGGGGAGGGAGATTCAGGATGGCTTTGATTTTAAGGGGATCAAGACAGATACCCTCCCAGGAGACGATGAACCTGAGAAGTTTGCCTGACTCAACACAGAAGACACACTTATGCGGATTAAGCCGGATACGATAGTGTCGACAGCGGAGGAAAATTTCGCGAAGGTGGGTTGGATGGTCCTGGCGCTTCACTGAATGAGCCGGAAGGTCATCCAGGTAAGGTTGCACAATGTGTCGAATATCATGAAACACATAAGACATTGCGTGTTGGAAGGTGGCACCGACATTTTTTAAACTGAAGGGGAGCTTTTTATAAGCGAAAGTGCCCCACGGATAGATAAAGGCGGTCTTGTGTTGATCCGCAAGCGAAATATTAATCTGGTTATAACCAGAAAAGTCGTCCATAAATGAATATATCTCACTCCCGGCACACTCATCAATGAGCTGGTCAATGAAGGGTGTAGGGTAGTTATCTTTGGGACAGGCACGATTAATATCACGATAATCAACACATACCCTAATAGTGCCCTGTTTTTAGTCACAAGGACAATGTTAGAAACCCAATCTGTGAGTGGGATGGGGTAAATGAAGCCAGCCTTAAGAATCTTTTCAACTTCCGCTTTAATAGCTGCAGCCTTTCGGGGGTGCACGGGGCGTAGACGTTGTCGAATAGGTTTGGCACCCGGATAGGTAGGTACCTCATGCACCACGATTCTAGGATCGATGCCAAGCATCTCTTCGTAAGACCAAGCAAACACATCATGAAATTCGCGAAAAAAGATCAGTATAAAGTTGAATCTCTTCCAGAGTACAAGTTACTCCAACATGGATGTGCTCGATAATCCCTGGTTTAACAGAGATGTCGATTGGTTGAGTTTGCGTGATGTTCCCCATATTCCCTTTAGAAGACACTTGATGAATTTGGATGGGTGTCTGAAGGGGTTGGGAGGGGAGACAAGGAGCAAATCGCTCGAGACAAGTAAACATTTCCCGATGGGTAGGGAGAAACGAGGAACGATGGTGATGATCAAACCAAGGAGGTTCCTCGAAAGACATGGTCTCAATAATCGCTTCATCAGTAGGAAAAATTTCTTTCAAAGGGTCTAAAGAAGCGGCATCTCCAAGCCAAGGGGATTGAGTGTACGAGTCGAGAGCCCTGCTAAACGGAGTAGGTTCAGGGGATGGAGCCGATACAGAAACAATTTCGACGTAGTTGAGCTCGGCAAGACTCAACGGCATCTCATCGCCCCAGGATTCTATCTGATCAGCAGGAGGAAGAACCCAAGGATCAGAGCGAACATAAATCATATTAATGGGAGCGATGTTGGGAGGTGGGAGTGAAAAAACACCCATAAGGGCAGGATCTTTAAAGAGTCCAGCACCCACACTCTCACATGGAACGGAGGTATGCTCTACGAAAGGCACGTTGCCTTCGGAGGAGGAGGAGGCGAAGAAAGACAACTGGTCCACTGTGATGATCTTCCCCTGATGAGGAAAACGAATAACATGAAATAGAGATGAAGCCACGGGTCGCATGGCATACATCCAGCTTCGTCCTAAAAGGAGGTTGTAAGTTAAATTGGCATCAACAACTTCGATCTCCACTTCGACCATCTTCCCTTCCAGAGTAATAGGCAAACGTTGGAGTATACCATAAGGACGAGACTCTCTCCCATCAAAGGCTTCCAAGGTCGTAGCAGACTAGCTCAGAGTCAGAGAACCGATAGCCTTCTAGCAAGCAACAGACATTATGCAAATAGAAGCACCTTCATCAATGACGGTACGATGAATCATTTTAGAATTGATGATGACCTGGATAAGGAAGGCAATTTGGTGAGGCAGTCTCGGTATATGACTGTCCAGTTCAAAAGTGATTAGGTCTGAGTCGGTTGGGTCAATGCCACCGATAGCCGATAGGAAGGACCTCCTCTGAGACGGGCAGCTTTGGAGGACTTCTAATGCGGACATAGCT
Source organism: Pinus tabuliformis (assembly GCA_031772625.1). NCBI lineage: Eukaryota > Viridiplantae > Streptophyta > Pinopsida > Pinales > Pinaceae > Pinus > Pinus tabuliformis. The sequence continues at coordinate 1,374,879,076 of CM062805.1, read as the reverse complement.
AACGGAGCCTGGGCTAAGTCCTCAACGATGTTGTAGTGCTGAGCAACACAAGAATTAGGGTTGTAAGAAGACTTCTAGAGCACGCCTTTAGGAGGAGGTCAAATGACCGCTTCAATGCTAGGTCGCTCAATATGGAGGGGACCAGAATTGGGCGGAGGAGCACTAGAGGGGACCTCAGTCTCCTTCCCGGCAAGCGACGGATACTCTTTTGCCCAAGTACTAATGTGGATGGGAATTGTCCTAGCCATAAATACCTGAGAACCAAAGGGAGAACAGGATTGAGAAGGATCGGCCACCATTTGCGTTTGCTGCGAGGGAAAAGGCTCTTTGAGCACAACAGGAGTCCCAGGGGCGCCTTTCAACAAATGACTCACTTCAGACTACCTGGGGCAGTCCTTAGTATAGTGATCCTCGTCCCAGATAAGGCAAGGATACTTAGGCTTGTGTTTGGCACCCTCCTCGGGTGGAGGTTTTGGGGTATCCTGCTTCGGTTGGTCAGCCTTATTCTTTCCTTTTCCCTTCTTTTTCCCTTTCGAGGCTTTATCCGCCGTGGTGGACTGAACGACATTAACCTCGGAAGTGTTACAAGAATTGGATACAGCCTGAGAAGTGTTTTCATTCGAAGCGTTCGACTTTTGCTTCCCAGGGTTCGCGGAAGATTTCTTAGAGGACGTATTGACAGATCCAATGACGCCGTCAACAGATGGTGTTGGCGGGGCTTTGGAAGTTCCGGGCCTCGGAGCATCAGGAAAATAATCATATAGTGTATCGAACTGGGAGTAAACCAAGTCAAGGTACTGAGCACGCACAATAGCCTGCTCTTCAGTTACACATGCCCCATAGCAATGTCCCGGGCTATCGAATCGACAAATGAGGTTGTGAACCAGTCAGTCAAAAGCTGAGCGGGAATCCAAAACTTAATCAAACGGTGACGTCGTCTCCATTCATGGATATGATCGGAGATATCCGTGGTCGTGGTCTGTTTTAAGGATGTCAGGAGGTGTGTGCCTGTTTCATATCGAATCGGCAACTGAAAATGAGTTAAAAATGCCATAGACAACGAGTTAAAGTCTTGAAAAGATCCGCGAGCTAGCTCAATATACCATTTAGCAGCAGAGCCAGTGAGAGTCCGTTGAAAAAGGTGGAGCCGGATTGAATCATCAAGCCATGAGTTTGACGAACACCATAGATGATAAGTCATGACATGGGCTTGGGGATCTTCTCCAGCTTTACCGTCAAACTTGGGACAATCACCAGGAATTTTAGTTGGAACCGGTGGCCAATACGGATTATGAAGAATAGGATCATTTGTCAGTTTGGACACATCTGGTAATTCCAACGTTGCTAAAAAAGGTAATTGAGGGTTAAAGGACATTTGAGGCCGCGGGTAGGAGGTAGCACCAGAGTTCCACCTAGTTTCTTGTTGCCCCTATTGATTTTGTTCGGACGGATTTAGCCCATAAGGGTTTTGTCCGTAGGGATTTTGTCCATAGGGGTTATAGCTGTAACTGGATGGTTGACCCTGGATTTGCTGCCCATCATTCCATTGATTACCAACTTGGCCTACAGGAGCAACATATGGTTGATGGAAATTCTGGAAAGGATTCACCTGCAGTTGTTGATAATTTTGATATGGGGCAAATTGGGTTTGCCCTTGGGATTGCTGAAAAACATAAGGTGGCTGGGCTCCAAACTGAGCCTGGGAGCCAGGCTGCGTTTGATAAGCAGGTTGGGATTGGGATCAACCTAAATTTGAAGACCAAATTGGGTCTGGAGCCCATACTGGGGCTGAAAATCGGGTGGAGCTTGAGAAGCAACAATCATTTGAGTGCCTGGTTGAGCAGGCCCTGACGGATGTCCTTGAGAAGACATAGGTTGAGCCATCTGGCCAGAAGGTTGGCTCGGTTGAGGTTGAGGTTGGCCCATTTGCCCAGAAGTTTGAACTTGTTGGGAATTGGGTTGACCTTGTGGAACCGAAGGCTGTCCAGACTGACCAGATGGTTGAGTAGGCTGGACAATTGGCTGGCCTTGTTGAATTTGAGACTGACCAACTTGTCCAGAAGGGTAGCCTTGCTGGGTACCAGGTTGGCCTTGTTGAATGTAAGGTTGTCCTGGGTTACCAGAAGGTTGCCCGAAGTACGTGAAAGAAGACCCACTGAAGGCCGAAGGTTGTCCTGGAATGGGTTGTCCTTGTGGGCCGACAGTTTGCCCTGAATAAGGTTGCCCATAGTACAATTGTCTGTAAGATGGTTGACCTTGATAGGGTGGTCCTTGAATATTTGAAGACTGTGCTTGGCCACCATGGTAAGCCGTGGTACCCCAAGCAACAGACAACGGAACCGAGACCTCAACAAAAGGTTGAGATGCTATGGGTCCAGGGTGATAAATATGGGCTCCTCAAGAATCATAATAATTAAACGGATTTTGAGGATCCAGATTCTGAGGAATTTGAGGATATTGATCATATGCCCCCCCTGCTGGAATGGAACCAGAAGAAGGTGGGGCACTTAGGCTAGGGTCAACAACCCCGGATATGGGTGCCGCAGGGCCACTGTGTGAAGGACCTGCTGAAGGCCTAGCAACGGTGGTCACTGTTAGAGTCGGTCTTGTCGCCCTCCATCAGCGATCAAAGCTCTTTGCATTTGCATTAGTAGGTGTCTCATCAGTGTCAATTTTTGCATCCCATTAGGCATGCCATAACCCTGATGGAGGAGCTGGTGTCTTTGTCCCCCTCTTGGCATTGCTGGATCAAGTCATTTCAGTCCTTAGTCACTTTCAAGCTTGTCTTGTCTTGTCTTGAGGTCAAATTCCTAGGTCTAGGGTTTTGGTCAAAATGGTTTACAAGGTCATGTCTCTGAAGGTCAATAAGTGCTCAGCAAGCCAGAGGGATGATTTCAAAGGTGTTTCTTTGCAAATTTCAATCTCATACAGTTAATGTTCACCTTGGATTTAAAAACTCTGTTTTTAAAGCCAAGGTCATTTTTCAAATTTTTGTAAAAAATGATGAAATTTAAAAAAGCTTCCAAGGACAGTATGAAACCCTGGCTCCCTTGCCAACATCCCTCAGATGATGTCCCTGCAAAAATATCAAGCAAAAGCATTAAATGAGTCAATTTCAGGATAAAGGAAACCAAGAAAAGTCAATTTTATAAAGTGTCAAAGAGAAACATTATAAAGTGGGTTTGGGCATGAAATTATTTCAAATCACAGCTATAAAGGCCCAATCTCCCTCCATCGACCCTCATTGTGCATCCAAGCTGTTTGCAAGAGCGATTGAGTAAAAGATTGAGTGAATTTGGGAGCTGGACAGGCGCGCGACCCGTCAGACCAGGTGCGCGACCCGTCAGCGCCCTCCTTTCCAAACCGACTGCAAATTCATCCAAGGAGCCAACAAATCGCTAAATTGCCTTGGTAGGCCCTCCAAACTTATAAATTGCTGCTTGTTATGATTAAAGACATATCATGAATTCATTTTTAAAGATCTCCATTGCAAGAGAAAAGCTCCATGTTGTTGCATTTTAAATTTGTAAAAAATGCCTAGGGTTTTATGTTGTTTTAAGAGTATTCCCTTGTAATCATTTTTTCCCCATTCCCATTTCTTTTTCCTTGATATTCCATGTAAATTTACCTTGCTAAATTGTAAAGAAAATCCAAACCCTTCCCTTCTTCCCTAAAAGATGAAAAATTAAGCCCTAACCCTACCTCTCATTACCCATGTAAACAATATATATAATGATGCATATGCAATGATGTTTGCAATGTTTTTTCCCTTGGATCCCTGTTTTATATGTTTATTCCCATTTTCCCTTTAAAAGTGTCCCTTCCCTAACATTCCCTTCATGCTCCTTGTCCCCCTTGAAACAACATACAAATCAGCATCTTACAAAGCAGAAACAACAGTACATTTTGTCCACTCTGCTCCTTAAACAATGTCAGAAACTGAAACCTATGAGCAGAGTGATGACCAGGCATCAACTTCAGAGATTGAGATACAGAGGAGGCCTCATAAGGGTGGTAAGGGTGGTCATCATAGGCGAGAGGAGCTCACCTCTTTGACAGATTTACAAGCTTGTCTTATGGCAGTCTCATGTTTCCAGTACATGTCTTGCTATGAGTTTTGTGAGAGGATCTCTCGGATTCAGCACCACAGAGAGTTGGCTCGCCTGTTTGTTTTACACTTGCATGATGGACATGTCAACCTTGCCGGGGTGGACTTCACATTGACACCTGAGGTGATTGCACAAGCCACAGGGATACCTAATGTCGGGGAGGTATGGAATAAATGCAAGGTGTTGGACAGTCTTCACTTTGAGCCTTTTGTTAGACCAGCACTCATGAGACACTTGACAGGAGTGTTTCCCTTCAGATTTCTCAGGAGTGAGTATGCTCCCATGATGAGGCTCATCATGCACTATTTTACTTGTGAGGGCAGATTTTCACAGGTATATTCATACCATATTCGCCTCTTGATGCACTTCACCCGAGTAAGGATGATGAACATCCCTTTTTTCTTCTATCAGAACATTGAGAAGATGGTGCCCATGATGCAGAGGAAGAGCCCGGCACAGCAGTACAGGAGCCTTTACCATTATGGTTTGATTCAGCTAGTGGTATTACATCAGTTGGCTCAGCAGGGAATCTCATGGGAGGAGTTCATCTCTCGTGAGTTTTTCACAGCACCATCACCACCACATCCTGAGGTTATTCATGAGGAGGGAGGACCATCACAGTAGCATGACATCCCCGTCACTAGACATGTCATCTCCTCACCTTTGGTTACTTATCAGAGAGGCCAGAGGGCCTTATTTGCAGCAGACAGGCGAGTATTATCTCCACACCAGGTGGAAGGGGCCTCGCTTTCTTCACCAGCACAGGTACCAGGGAGGGGCAAACAGCCCAAGATTGATGAGGGACCATCAGGTGTTCCGGATATAGAGTTTATTGATCTTGATGTCAGTTCGCCTAGCCGAGAGGCAAAGGAGATCATTCAGCAACTCAAAGCTGAAAATGATGCCTTGCAGAGGAGATTAGAGGGGGCACAATGGACCATCACATACCTCGAGTAGCGCAACAAACAGTTGGAGGATGAGCAAGCACTTGATGAGCTGTGGAGGATTCGTAGTGACCGCATTTTGAACCGGAGAAATCCCGGTGATCCATTGCCCGCTGACCGAGAGTCCATGCTCATCCGGGTAAATGCACACTTGGAGAGGCTGTTGGCTAAGGCCAACCAAGAGAAGAAATTGATGAGGAACATGAAGAACCATTACTGGGCAAGAATGCATGTGTGCAAGGCAAAGATGAAAATGTTCCAAAGGCGGTTGGCCAAGGCACAAAAAAGGAGAAAGAGGCCCGATCCCCTCCATATCTTGGCTGAGGCCTCACTGAAGGACCAAGGCACTAAATAGCCCAGCCACAGCACAAATCCCAAGAAATTTTGAAAATTTTGGGTCAATTTTGATTTTTCAGGCAATTTACAGGTTTTTGCTCATTAACGGGTCTCACCCCCCGCGCGACCCTACATCATGGCAACTCCATTTTGCAAAAACTCAGCATTTCGAGACTTGTCATGAGAAGTTACATATGCTCATCAATGGACTTGAGATTTTTTGAAGTTTTGGGCCTCCAGAAAGTCAAAAAACAAGCAAAAATTGACTTTCTGCCACATTTTTGAGTTGCAGAAAGCAGTCTTGGGAGATTGCAATTTTGGAGGGGAAAATGACCACCAAATTTAGAAATTCCAGTTGGATTGGAAAGTAGACTCATATACCTTTCCAAAAAGCCTACTCTTGCTCAATTTGGACACCTGGAAGTGCCCCAAATGTGGTCCCAAAGGCGCGCAACCTGTCAGGCAAACTTCTCCAGATTTCAGTGTACAGCCCAGAGAAACGCAGTTTGACCCTGTTTGACTTTTTGGGGTGGATTATTAGGCTCTTTGATGTAATTATTGTACTTTTATGACACTTTTACTCTTATGTACCTCTTCTAGAAGATTCATTCATGAAAAGGGTGAAAATTAAATGAATGAATTGGTTTCCTAACTTATAGAGGCAAGTTGTTTTGACTGCCCTGTTTGTAGTGCTTAGTTTAGAAGTGGTTGAAACAGCTCCTAGGATAGTGAGATCGACCCATGGAGGCAGGGAAAGAGGTTAGATCATCTATATTATGTACTTTCTTGCTCATTTTCATGGTTGGACTCTTGAGGGATAAGCTATCATTGTATTATTCACTGTATCTCTGCAATTTTTGGCTAAGGAAGACCAGGGTTTTGCAGTCCTTTTTGGGATTCTTGTGGTTACATGTATTGATGGTGTGTTTCTCTATGTACCTGTAAGTGTGTTTTGTGAATCATTTCCTTTCTTTTCCTTCTGCACATTAAACAAACGAAGTGTTAAAGTAAGAATTCATGACTGTCATGCTCTGCTTTTAAGTTTGTTTAATTTCAATGTTTTCTACTGTTTAAGGAGAATTCAAAGTTATTGTTTGCTCTCCTTAGCTCCTCACCTGTCATTCCTGACCATCCACCTCAATCAAAAGCATCAATATTGTCTCCTACCTCGCCCCAAAGAACCCCCTGCAGAAACTGTGTCCAATCCCCGCACCCAAAATTGCCATCCCCTCAATTTGCCACCAAAAACCCTAAAAACCCTAAATCAACCTTTTTGATCAGTTTACTAGCCTAAAATCAGTGTTACCCTATTGGTCATCTCATCCATTGAAGATCTCACCGAGATAGACCGGAGAGAGCCCTCTCCAGCCCCGTAGGGCTAGCTACGAGGCTAAGTGGTTTGATGTTGCCTTGAGGTTTACCTTTCTCAGCCTGAGGTGAAATTTCAAGCGCTAACAGTCACCACTGAAGATGCAGTGGCGGCACTAACAGCGGGGGTTGTGGAAGCCACACAAACGGTTGGCATAGTCGAGACAGATGTCACATTGTGAATCTGGGGAGTGAAAGATCTCGAAATTGGAGTGACAGTATGAGACCACATGGAACTTGTAAGGGGAGACCTAGAACCCATGATATCAGCTAGAGCATTGTAACGTAAAGGCAACGTGATACCAAGGGACGTGACACGGAAGGGTGAAGTTTCCGTTGGTATAGGAATTTCACCACTCGTCGTCAAGGATTCTTCACTTGTGACGGGGGATGTGTCATCCATGTCAGAAGAAGACATTGGGACCGAAACACCAGGAGGAGTAAGGGGAAAATCTTCTTCGGAAGGCTCCCAAATGGGGTTCCAACAAATATCGTAAGACTCGTCTTCCGGAGTGCGAGAGTTAAGCGGTTGGATACTCGGAATAACAAGAAGAGTATCACTAATAACTGGTACCTTAGGAGCGACAGAAGAGGGGGATCCTTGGTCGCTTGGAACGAGAGACGGGATCAGTGATTTCGCCAGGATGATTTAACTCAAAAGCCCTAGGGATAACTAATCGAGTAAGGAGAAATAACCCTACGCAAACTAAAACGCAACAAGATCTAATAGTTTAAGCGTGAACGTGGTCGAATAAATTTTAAGACACAAGAACAGAACTTGACCTTTTCATCTTTAAAGAGTCGAGAAAAGGATGAAAAGATGACTCTAGTCGCCTTCGAGTATTTAATGAGCCTGAAGTGACAAGTGCTCAGATGGACCTTTTCTTTTAAGGAGTCTGAAAAGGAACGAAAGTGACTGCTCTGGAGAAACTAGGCAAAAGGTTTACCAAACATCCCGTAAAACTGCATATACACCTTGGCGATCATATGAAAACCAAGGACTTTCCGTACGGCAGTGAATCTTCCTGAATGTTGTCTTAAGTGCGTTACGGTTTGCAAGGCGGTAAACACAGCTTCCTAGGGATATAGGATGATAACCTAGTGGGGTCTCCCAACATATACTTGACGGTACTGGGAGCACGATTCCATACTAGACCACTATTGAGTCACAGAAGGAGGAATCACCCAACCTTGAGTGAAAACAATAGTGACTAGGTTTAACGACGCCGGAGCACGTCTCTAGCCTAGACCTCTAAATAGTGTGCGTTATGTTCCAATGCGTTGTTAAGTTCATTCAGTTCATTTTAGAGTTGATCTTGAATTATGTTTCAGTTTTCAGGCCTTACCGTATGTATACAACAAAACCTAGGATGCAGCTAGAATGAGTGAAATATCCTTTTACTTCAATGAACACCTACCTATAGGAGGGTAGAGAGATCATTCCCAAACCAAGAAACCAAGATAAACCAAGAGACACAATGCAAAAACACATCAACCCTACAGTGCACGAATACTACTAATGATAGATTTTATCATTTGCTTTCCAATATGCAAACTTGAAATGCAAATTCACTTTCACTTTCGTATACTAAATGAATGCAGTCTTTTGATTTTGATTGTTTTAAATTTAAGAGAAACAAACAAGCAAGCGTGAAAAAACCGGTTGATCCAAACAATTGTGATCTATGTTCGGTAGTGAAAAGAAATCGAATCAATACTAAAGATTGGTTCAATAATTGTCACTAGAAATCAACCAGAAACAAGCAATGGAGAAGGCTCAAACAAACCAACAAGAAAGTTGCAAATGAACCTTGGGCAAACCAGCAACCAAGCCAATCAATTCAAGAGCTTGAAAGAACGAACTAGGTCACACGGACAAAAATGAAAGATTCATTCAATAAAGCCAAAGAAAGAGTGCCTTAACCATAAACAGTAAAAAACAAGCTACTGAGCAAGAGAAAGAAGGAAAGGGATCAACAGGACTGGTAAATTGAGGAGGTAGAATTGAAAAAAGCAATTCTACAGGAATTGTCGCGGGTATTACACAAGCAACTAGCAGTGATCAGCCAATGGCTGTAGCAACAGAGCGACGTCGTCGCGAGAGTACACATCTATTCCATGACGGACGGATTTCGGGAGTCGTCGCGACTGTACGACGAGATTCAGCGACGCACAGGACTTTACAAAAGAGTAAAGGCGACGTTGACGTGACTGTTAAACTATTTTCCACGACGACCTTAAAAACAATGCCAAACGAACAAAAAACTCCCAAACAAAAACCAGTCAATCCTTTAATCAAGAAAGGGATTTCCCAGATCAACCCAGGTAACCCAAAAGACTGATGGTTTCCCCAAAATTCAAAAGGCACCAAATCAAAATCAAAACAAGAGAAAACAAGAAAAACAACTTACAAAGGACTCCCCAGCGGAGTCGCCAACTTGTGATGCAGGAAAGTGTTCCCTCTGCGGACAGAGGCAACCCCTCTAGCCCTAGAGTGGGTCTAGTCACAGCAAGGAAAAAACAATAATTAATTCCCTTAAATAGTCATCGTTGGAGGCCTACCTCAAACCGATGGTTGATGGAGTTCCGTTGCACTGCTCCAGCTTCCATTTCCTTCTCCTTAATGAGCAATCAACCTGAAACACCACAAAGAAACGATAGAGCACATAACCGAGAAACAACAATAGTCTATTTACTCATAAAGTCAAGAAGTCATGAGCCATCAAGTAAATTACATACAAGACATAGGAAATCATCATTGATTGTATTAATAATCAATCAAGAGTAAAGCTTACAACCAAGTCTTGACATCGCAAGCCTTCTCAGAGGGTCCAACCAGTGTGTTTCTTCAAGCATTCACTCTCAAAGATGGGTCTCCCAAATACCAATATATATATCTCTCTCTCTCATTCACAAGCTTTACACAAGGTTAAGGGCACTCCACACCTTCTTGCAAACTACAAAGCAATCCCACACTTGTCACACTCACACCAACTATCTATCAAACTCAAAAGCAGCAGCAGCACTGTACAACCAAAAGAACTAGCAGATGATAGCAATGGTGAGTGATTTTATAGGAGAAGGAATCTCCATGAAATGAGGGAGAGGGAGCTTATCCTCAAGGCAAGCAGCACAAAAGACGGAACTACCATGCCAGAGGGAGAAGGGCGACCCAAACTGACCCAACAACCAGGTCCAGAGACATCCAGAAGGCCGACTGTTGGAATGAATTCGCCCAATCTGGATCGTCGCGAGTTCATAACTAAGCTTTAGCGCTGACATCGCTAGTAGGCAATGTATTCAGTCAGACCGTCGCTAAAGATAGCAAATAGCCTCGCGCCGGAGCATGAAATCCGACCGTCGCGGGAATCATATGTACTCTTGCGATGGAGGCGCGACTGGACTGTTTATGACCGGTGTACGTCGCGTATATTTAGTGAATTATCGCGACGAGGCAGAAAACTTAGGAAAAGTGGGTCATTTGGCAACATAAGAGAGCATTTGTTCGTTACGAGCACGTTTTACTAGACACATGACACAGTAGAAGGACTGGGGTGAAGGCAGTGACAAATTGCTGTGTAACACTCAACAAATTCAATCTCCAACTCATAAGCAAGCTCAAGGCCAAAGCTTAGCCTCTTCACAAGCTCTCCAAGTCTCTATTCCAATGTGTAATTCCTATGAAGGATAGCTTGTATTTAAAGGGAAATAAAACCTCTAAAAATAGTGCAATCCCTCAAGGATCAGTTCCTGATTGCATGCACTATCAGTGCAACTTAGAAAAATCTAAAACAAATAGTACATTGTCCCTGCACTCTAGTCTCAACTGGGTCTTTCTCATAATCAACATGCATGAGTTTCTGATGGTGGAATCTTCAGTTAACTAGAGTAGCACTAATTAGGTCACTAGTGTCCCAACTGACTGTTTACTCACTATTAGTTCCTGAAACTGATTTGAACTAATTTAATTGGACTTAACTCAATAAATTGAGTAAACTAATTACAACTCATTCATAACTCCTCCTTAACTCCAATAAGTTAGGGAGAACATATACATGTCTTCTAAAAGACTTCCAATTCGAATTTTCTAAATTAATTAAGTTAATTAAACTTAATTAATTATTTTCAAATTGCTATGAGAAAAACAATTATATTTTAATTCACCGTTTAGTTCAAGGACAAATTAAACTGGAATTTCTTGTTTCCATTTCTCAACACTCCCTCTCAACAAGAAAGGTATTATCCACTACCCCGATCCCGTCTCTGTGAAACTCGAATTTACATCTTGGCAATGCCTTTGTCAAGATATCAACATCTTGCTCCTCCGTGGGAATTTAATCTAACAACATGATCCACCTCAATACACAATCTCTGAGATGATGATATCGGGTATCTATATGCTTGGATTGATCATGAAAAATTGGATTTTCAGAGAGTTTGATACAACTATAGTTATCACAATAAATGATTGTTGGATCCATCTACTGACCAAACAAACCAACCAGGATCTTCCTCATCCAGATAGCCTCACATGTTGCTTGACTTGCAACCATGTACTCTGCCTCTGTCGAACTGAGTGCAACCGATCTTTGTTTCCTGCTGTACCAAGAAACTGCAGTTGACCCAATACTAAAGATCCCTCCTGATGTGCTCTTCTTGTCAGATGGACTCCCTGCCCAATCTGCATCGGTGAAGCCTTTAAGCTTCACTCCCTCTATCCTTCTGTACCACAACCCAAACTGAGTAATGCCTCTGAGTATCTCAATACATTCTTTGTCGCCTTCCAATACAGCATGGTAGGCCTAACCATCACTTGACTAAACTGGTTAATTGCATAACACATATCTAGTCGTGTGTTCACCAAATACATGAGTGAACCCACAAGATGCCTGTAAACAGTAGCTTCCACTACTTCTCCTGAAGTAGCATCCTCCTTCCTCCAGTTACCATCTAGAGGAGTCTCCATGGGTTTACTGCTCTCCATGCAGAATGTCCTGAGTATCTCATTGGCATACTTGCCTTAAGAAACAAACAACTCCCCATCTCCCTGCCATACCTCCATGCCAAGAAAGTAATGCATGAGCTCCATGTCCTTCATCTCAAACTCTCTTGCAAGGTCCTCCTTGCAAGATTTGATGAGCTTCTAATCACCTATCAATATGAGATCATCTACATAAAGTACAATGATCAATAACTTACCTTCCACCACTATGTGATACAGGTTCACATCTACTTCACTCTTTGAGAAGCCCAATCTAGTGAAGTAGCTATCTATCCTGGTGTACCAAGCATGAGGTGCTTGCTTCTACCCATACAATGCTCTATAGTCGGCACATATCAAACTCACGGTCCAAGGTTTCAAAATCTTCGGGCTACTCTATGTACACCTCTTCCTCAATCATGCCATTGAAGAAGGCAATCTTCACATCCATCTCATGGATACTCCAACCCATCTATGTAGATAGTGCCAAAATAGATCTGATAGATGAGTACCTTGCAACAAGAGCAAAGGTCTCATCATAGTCAATCCCCTCTACCTGTGAAAAGCCACGGGCCACAAATCTGGCCTTATGCTTCTCAACACTACCATCTGTAGCTTGCTTTACCTTGTAAAGCCAATGGGAGCTCACAACTGACTTGTCCTCCGGTCTTGGGACCACATCCCAAACACTGTTTCGAACTATGGAGTCATACTCCTCCACCATCGCATCAACCCAAACTGGCTGCTGCACTGCTTCCTGAAAGGAAGATGACTTTGTCACAACACATGCACCCATAAGTGCCATGTATCCAGTGTACCTCTCTAGTGATCTCCAGATCCAAAAATGGATCCTAAATAAACCTCTAAGTCTAAAAGACTTCATATAAGAGGTAAAGGGTGCCAAATGGCACAAATCCTTTGTAAATCAGAGGAAAATGAAATTCGCATGCTGCTCTCAGAAATAGTCTCATTGCAGAGATCTCTTCATTCTGAATCCAATGCAACTTGAATGGGCGAAAACGAACTTCAGATGTAGAATTATCGCATGCAGAAGATGGCCAATTTCTTTGGAAAAAGAGGCAAATCTTCAAAAAAATAACCTAAAAGGCTTTATGAAGAAAATCGCATCGGAGGAGGTCAAAGGCGAGTTTAAGCGGAAAAGGAGAAACCCCCGATCGTCGATCCCCGACATATCGGGTCGGAGGCAGATAGGCGATGTTGCATAAGGACTAGGCCGAGCGATAAGCCGATCACCGATATCGGCGGATCGCAATCAGCGATGCCATATGGAAAGACCCCGGGCTCATGCGATATGTGATTGCGACTAGTCGCATCGCAATATCGCATCGGAGCTACGCAACGGTGCGGGGCTATATGTTATATATATATATATATATATATATATATATATATATATATATATATATATATATATATATATATATATGCGATGCGATGGCCGAACCCGACGGGGCTATAAACGATAGTTGATATATTTTAAAATCTGCCCAAAGGCATTTTCTATGTAATTTCACATATTTCGTTTAATAAACGAAAAGCGAAGGAATGCGCCGATGTGATGAATCCAGACCCGAAGGGGTTCCGAAATGTAAATGAATAATATTTCAATTCCGCCATAAGGCCGTTTTGTGGGAATTTGCAGTGTTTTAATGTATTTTAAAATACAAAGGGGAAACTATGAAACATGGGCATTGCGATAAGCGATTTCAGGCGGACCCGATAGGGATATAGTGCGCATTTATGAAGATTTGAAGTCCGGTGAACAATGTTCTCTATGGATTTTTCCTGTGTTTAGTGTATTTTCCTGTGTATGCCGAGAATGCCAAAATTTGGGGATTTCAAAGGCCCGATGGACCCTTCCGTTTCAGAGCCAGATGGCAGTCGAACAAACAACGCGCAGGGAAGCCAAAGAGCCACAGAAGGATGATTTCACACAGAGAAACAACTAGGGTAGCCAAAAAGCTGGAAGCTCACCTAAAAGGAGGCAGAGAGCTCAATTGAGCGCAAGCTGAATGCTGAAAGCAGTTGCAAAGATGAGAGGGCAGAGAGAGCCGAAGAGCTACTGTGCAGAGCAGTTGAGGGAGCCTTTGCGGTCACTTGAAGTTCAAGTGAAAATCCAGAGAGCTGAAGGTTGCAGAGGGCCAAGAAGCCAAAGCTGAAGAGTCAGAGCCGAAGAGCCAGAGCCAGAGCCAAAGCTTAAGAGCCAGAGCCAGAAAGCCGAGAGCTTCAAGAGCCAGGGATAAAATGGTGTCTAAACCCATCGTTTCTATGTAAAAGAGTGGAGTTGAGCCAAGATCTTGTAAAAAGGACCTTGCCATAATCCCAGAGAGCCTAGTTGAGTTGACTAGAGCTCACAGAGATGTAGCCCAAGAGTTTTGGGTGAACTCCTAATTAAATTGTTGTCTTATGTGTGTGTGTTATTTGCTGCATTAGTATTTATTGTATGTATTTACATATCGACACACAACAGATTTTAAAGCACATAAACAACCAACAATAAATTTAAGCATACGCTTTTATTTCAAGCATATTATTAATTTCGCATTGGTTAATCATAAGGACTTGGGAATATTTAAAGCTTTGGAAGTGGGAGAGGTTCTTGTAAGTTAGACAAGAAGCCTAAGTGCCCCATTTTCAGATCAAGTGGTATCAGAGCTTAAGATTGATTAAACACACCTTCAAAGAAGATTATATCAGCATGCTTGATTGACAGAGCAAAGACTGCTTGTCTAAAAGGTGTTTAAACAGTCAGAGGTTGATTGTCTGCTTGTTTTGTTGACTGACTATTGTTTAAGTTTGTAGAGGTGAAGAGAAAGCTATAGATAGCTCAATCCAACAAGGACAAGAAGGAAGAAGAATTCACTGGCATAATGACAACTTCTACAAATGAGTCCTTGAAATCTTCTTTCTTCATCATAAGATTCTTTGATGAAGACATGAAGCAAGAATTGTCCACCATGATGGATATGGTGAGAGAAATGTATGACGATGGAAGGAAGAGCAACATGCTTAGAGAGTAGTTGAATTCCATGAAGGAAGAGAAACAATTGCTTTCTGACAAATTGCAAGAAATGGAGAGGCAACTTCATATTGCAAATATGAACCTGAAAAGGATGCATGAGTTGGAGAAACAGCTCTTTGTTGCCCAAGAAGCCTTAGTCAAGTATCAGCTTGAAGGAGAGGTAAACCATTCCAGTTTGTCTTCAAATTCCTCTGAGAATGCTTATATTGTGAAAAACATACCAACGGCATAGGTTCCAAGCTAATGTCCAAGATGGGCTATGAAGGAAAAGGCTTGGGTAGACATGCACAAGGTATTGTTGAGCCAATAATGATTGAGGAAAGGCCTAAGTATTTGGGTCTTGGCTATGGACAAGCTTATGGAGAAAGTTGCAAGGCTGCCATGAAGGCCATTGAAATAGCTCCAAGGAGGGGTTGGATTGCAGAGTGTGAAGATTGCATTAAGGAGGAATGCAATGGCTTGAAACATCATTTGCAGGATGCAGGTGTTCAGAAGCACACACTTGAACCAGAGAGTTGTGGAAACTCTAACAGCCTTGAAGAGATTGATGGTGTTCCAAAGGGAGCCACTTCTTCATTTACTTCACCTCCTCTTGAAGGCAATAAAGGTGAAAGAGGCAGGTATAAATCTGGTTCTAAACACATCCCTTTTGATTTTGCAAAGCATGGTAAATTTCCACATAAGCATGGGAAAAGAATTGCATGTTCCTTTTGTGGTTTGGATAACCATCATGTTTCTAGATGTTGGAAGAGAATGGCCACATACAGGAAACTTTTGAAGGAAAAGAAGCAAAAAGCCAAAGGTCCATTGGACAAGGCAAATCATGTTGTTAAGAGGATGCACATGCAGTGCACTTACTGCCATAAGCAAGGACATCTTGCTGCAAAATGTTGGACTTTGAATCCAACAATGCTTCCACCAAAGCTGAAGAAAGTGGAAAGAGAAGATGGCAGAAATGGAAAGGTAGATTCCATGACCGATGTGTCTCAGGATGATTCACATGATGATGTTGATGTGTAGACAAAGGTAGTACCTTTGAAAGGGATTGGTGAGGAATGGTTAGAGTTCTTATCCAATTAAGATTGCATGTCTATTGATGCATCTATTTGCATTTCTTTGTTAATGGAATGCAAGTTGCAAGATTTTACCAAGTAGGTGAATGGAGAAGTTGAGCAAGAGACTCACTTTGTTGCTGCAACATTATATTTCATTTCAACTTCGAAAGTACAGTGTGCTTAAGTGAAAGTTGAAGTATGAAATGCATGCATGAGTAGGAGATGCATGAACACAAGGATGTATGTGTAATTAACTAAAGGGTTGGTTGCTTTGGCATGCATGTAATGTTGACTTGGGGAAAGTTAACTTGGTCTCCAAGTTGGAGATAATGATAAAGTGTTTCATCTTTTGAAAAGAGTCCTGATGGTCTTTTTCTACATGCTTGACTTGAAGGGTCATTTGTTTAAAGGCATGTTTTGTGGGCTTGTTATCTAGTCCATCATTGGTATGTAGATATAAGACATGGAGGTGTTCACAAGATGTGAAAATCTGTTTCTTTTGTTGAAGCAGGAGTTTATTCCATCCAGTTGTTGTCTGTATTTCTGTTGTTGTTAATAGTTGTTGTTGACAGCTTGTCAAACAGATACAAATGAAAGTTTTGTGGAGCAGATGAACTTCACATTTGTTTGAGCCAGCTTAGATCAATGATCAAGGCAAAGAAGTTCAAACTATCTTCTATAACCATCTCAACAGAAGTTCTATAGGAAGGCAAGGAGGAAGACTAGCCCATCCAAGAAGGAACTAGTCAGAAAATTTGGTTCAGAGGCACTATGCAAGGCAAGTGTAGGGAGGCTGAGAGAAGAGGGTGAGTCACTCTCATTTACTGTTCAGATCAGTATATCAGTCTTTTGGAGACCAAAAGTTCTTTAAGGGAAGGCGTGATCAAAAAATGGATCCTGAATAAACCTCTAAGTCTAAAAGACTTCATATAAGAGTTAAAGGGTGCCAAATGGCACAAATCCTTTGTAAATCAAAGGAAAATGAAATTCGCAGGCTGCTCTAAGAAATAGTCTCATTGTAGAGATCTCTTCATTCTGAATCCAACACAACTTGAATGGGCGAAAACAGACTTCAGATGCAGAAGTTATCGCATGCAAAAGATGCCCGGTTTCTTTGGAAAAAGAGGCAAATCTTCAAAAAAATAGCCTAAAAGGCTTTATGAAGAAAATCGCATCAGAGGAGGTTAAAGGCAGGTTTAAGCGAAAAAGGGGAAACCCCCGATTGCCGATCCCTGACATATCGGGTCAGAGGCACACAGGCGATGTTGCATAAGGACCAGGCCGAGCGATAAGCCGATTGCCGATATCGACGGATCGCAATCGGCGATGCCATATGGAAAGACCCTAGGCTCATGCGATATGCGATCGCGATTAGTCGCATCATAATATCGCAATCGGCGATGCCATATGGAAAGACCCCGGGCTCATGCGATATGCGATTGCGATTAGTCGCATCGCAATATCGCAATATCAATTAGTCGCATCGCAATATCGCCAGACTCGACGGGGCTATAAACGATAGTTGATATATTTTAAAAGTCACCCAAAGGCATTTTCTATGTAATTTCGCATATTTCGTTTAATAAACGAAAAGCGAAGGAATGCGCCGATGCAATGAATCCGGACTCGAAGGGGTTCCAAAATGTAAATGAATAATATTTCAAATCCGCCATAAGGCCGTTTTGAGGGAATTTGCAGTGTTTTAATGTATTTTAAAATACAAAGGGGAAACCGTGAAACATGGGCATTGCGACTTGTGATAAGTGATTTTAGGTGGACTAGATAGGGATATAGTGTGCATTTATGAAGATTTGAAGTTCGGTGAACAGTGTTCTCTACGTATTTTTCCCGTGTTTAGTGTATTTTCCTGTGTAGGCCGAGAATGCCAAAATTTGGGGATTTCAAAGGCCCGATGGCCTCTTCCGTTACAGAGCCAGATGGCAGTCGAACAGACAACAGGGAAGCCAAAGAGCCACCAAAGGATGATTACACACAGAGAAACGACTGGGGTAGCCAAAAAGACGAAAGCTCACCTCAAAGGAGGCAGAGAGCTCAATTGAGAGCAAGCTGAATGCTGAAAGCAGTTGCAGAGCCGAGAGGGTAGAGAGAATCGAAGAGATACTGTGTAGAGCAGCTGAGGGAGCCTTTGGATTCACTTGAAGTTCAAGTGAAAAGCTAGAGAGCTGAAGGTTGCAGAGGGCCAAGAAGCCAGAGCTGAAGAGCCAGAGCCAATGCCAGAGTCGAAGAGCCAGAGCTAGAGCCAAGAGCCAGAGCCAAGAGCCAGAGCAAGAGCGAGAGCCGAGAGCCAGAAAGCTGAGAGCTTCAAGAGCCAGGGATAAAATGGTGTCTAAACCCAACGTTTCTATGTAAAACAGTGGAGTTGAGCAAATAGCTTGTAAAAAGGACCTTGCCATAATCCCAGAGAGCCTAGTTGAGTTGACTAGAGCTCACGGAGATGTAGCCCAAGAGATTTGGGTGAACTCCTAATTAAATTGTTGTCTTATGTGTGTGTGTTATTTGCTGCATTTGTATTTATTGTATGTATTTACATATCGGTATACACAACAGATTTTAAAGCACATAAACAACCAACAATAAATATAAGCATACGCCTTTATTTCAAGCATATTATCAATTCTGCATTGGTTAATCATAAGGACTTGGGAATATTTAAAGCTTTGGAAGTGGGAGAGGTTCTTGTAAGTTAGACAAGAAGCCTAAGTGCCCCATTTTCAGATCACCTCCTCTATCTACGCTGAGAAGAGGGTGCTCCCACATTCTCCCGTGCATCATCCAACAATCTGTCAGCCTCTCTAGTGCACTTTCTTCCCTCTCTGGAAGACTCTGCCTGAGTGGATGTCTCCACTCTCGGAACCTCTGCATGTGGCTGCTCCACATCAATATGAGGCTCCTCAACCTTAGGAACAAAAATTCCTCCTCCACATGTAGCTGAAGCTCCCTCTTAAGGGATACTCGCATGGCCTTCTCCTCATAAAACTTGACATCCCTACGAACCACTGTCATCCAACTAGTTTGCATGTACATCTGATAGTTGTGGGGAGTATCAGTGTGCCCCACAAAGATCCCCAACACTGTTGTTGGCTCAAGCTTCTTCCATGCATCTTTGGTCACATGGCAATAAACCGATGACCCACAAATCCTGAAGTGACCAACGTCTAGCCTCTTACCGGAATAAGCTTCCTCTGGTGTTTTACTCCCAAGTATCCGATGTGGACTATGATTCTGAACATAAACCGTTGTGTTGCATGCCTCAGCCCACAAGTGTAGTGGTAGGCCCTGATCATGCAACGTCGCCCTTGATGCCCCTACTATGCTCCTGTTCTTCCTCTTGGTAACCCCATTCTGTTGAGGGTTATGAGGTGTCATCAACTCTCGTTTAATCTCGTCCGCTGCACATAAGTTCTTAAACTCATTGAAGACATATTCTCCACCGTTATCACTCTGTAGAGATTTAACTTTCTTTCCCGACTCTTTCTCGACCAATGCTTTGAATTCACAAAACTTTGTGAATGTCTGATCCTTTATTTGCATGAAAAATATCCAACATTTATGAGAATAATCATCTACAAATATAACATAATACATGTGTTTGGCAGTGGATACTGTCGAGAATGATCCACACACATTTGAATGGACTCTCTCCATAATAGACTCTGCTCGACTGTCTCTATCTCCAAAGGAAGACTTGGTGTATTTTCTCAAAGTACAGCCCTTGCATGTATCAACTTGCTCAAGTGTACCTTTGGGAAGATTGGTAGAGATTTGTTGCAATATCTTGAAAGCCCCATGATGCAAGTGGCCTAATCGCCTGTGCCACAAATCGCCGACGTCTCGACTCAATGTCTTTTCCACTTTTGAACTCAAAGCAACACAATCCTCCACCTCTACCTTATAGAGATTCTGAACTCGAATCCCTATCTTCTTTACTTGACCCATGGCTATGTGTCGAAGGAACACCTTTCCTTTTGAAAAGATCACATCATAGCCTCTATCCTCAAGCATGGCAACGGATATCAAGTTCTTCGTTAGTCTGGGTACATGCATAACATTCTTCAAGGTGAGTGGAGCTGCATGCTCCCTCTGAAAAGTAATAGAGCCCACACCAATAACACTATACTTACCACCATCACCCATCTTGATATGCATCTTGAGATCTTTCTCCTCCACTTCATTGAATAACTCTTTCTCTACAGTCATGTGAAAAGAAATTCCACTGCCTAAGTACCAAACACTTCCCATCATTGAAGACAACATGCATGCAATGAGGGAAAAGTCCAGTTCGAATTGGGAGGCCAAAGCCTCACTCTTCGCTCCTCTTGAGGACTTCTCCTCGGACTTCTTCAATGGACAATTTGTAGCAAAGTGACCCATCTTGTGACAATGAAAGCATTTGACTTTCGCCATGTCCTTCTTCTTACCTCCATGATAAGAATCTGATTTGGAACGAGAAATTTTACCTTTCCCCTTCCTTGCCTTAATCGCTAAGGCACAATTCTCTTCATCATTAGTCTTTAATGAAGAGCCATCCCTGGTGTTCCTCTTGACCTCATCTTGCATCAAATCTGACCACAGTTGTTCCCAATCTGGCAGCTTCTCACGACCATTGACAGAGTCATGATAACTATGCCAACTCTTTGGGAGTCCAAGAAGAACAAAGCTTACCATATCCTCCTCGGAAAGTGTGATTCCAACACTTCCAAGTTCATCTCGACATTGAGTGAACTTGGTCAAGTACTATGGAATCGTCTCACCTTTCTCCTTCTTGATTTTACGAAGTTTATCTTTTAGTGCCAACTTCCTTTGATCACTGTTATTCTGATACAAGTCCGTCAATGTTTTCCACATAGCATGTGAAGTTTCGTTGCCATGGAGACTCGAGACAATGTGGTCTCGAACTCCCTCAAGGATTATCCGCCTTGACTTTGCCACACACTTCTTCCATTCGACCAAGTTCTGTGCATTCGTGGCTGCTGGCTTGGGGACTTCTTGATCAATGAATTCCTTCACGCCATTATCTTTTAGCACAACCTCCATCATGTTCCTCCAGGCTATAAAATTCGAGCTGCCTTCCAAGGCATACTCAAGCCTCAACCCATGGAACACCATTTACTTATCCTGAAGTATGTATGAAAATTCAACTTTCACCTGTAACCCAGAAACTCAAAACTTTGAAATCTCCTTTAGGGAGTTGATTGTAAATCAATGATATCTCCCTCACCCGAAATCTGATTCGACCGATTTTTTTTTTTGAATTTGTTTATATTTTCCCAAGGAATCAAAATCTGCAATTTGTTTTTGAAAATTTTGCACAGAAATTCTCAAAACTTCTCTGCAAACTCTCGGCCAAAAAAAAATCTTGCTCTGATACCATGTAGAAAAACCTGTAGATTCACAAGCTAATGCAATTTTCTAAATCTAGAGACAAGAATCTACTTCTCTCTTTACATCGGAAGCCCATAAACATCGAGCAAACAATAATCAATAGATGAAGGGAATTAAAGACACATACCACAATAAATATCCGGGGAGAGACATAGCTCAAAACCCCACTATCTGTTTTGTATTAATAAGGAAAATCAAGATGAAATTACAATGCTTGTTCTCTCTAGAACAATCCCATCACTTTGCAAATTCAATCTCCAACTCATAAGCAAGCTCAAGGCCAAAGCTTGACCTCTTCACAAGCTCTCCAAGTCTTTATTCCAATGTGTAATTCCTATGAAAGATAACTTGTATTTAAAGGGAAATAAAACCTCTAAAAATAACGAAATCCCTCAAGGATCAATTCCTGATTGCATGCACTGTTAGTGCAACTCAAAAAAATCTAAAACAAATATTACACTATCCCTGCACTCTAGTCTCAACTGGGTCTTTCTCAGAATCAACATGCATGAGTTTCTGATGGTGGAATCTTCAGTTAACTAGAGTAGCACTAATTAGGTCACTAGTGTCCCTAGTGTGTTTACTCACTACTAGTTCCTGAAACTGATTGGAACTAATTTAATTGGACTTAACTCAATAAACTGAGTTAACAAATTACAACTCATTCATAACTCATCCTTAACTCCTATAAGTTAGGGAGAACATATACATGCCTTCTAAAAGACTTCCAATTCGAATTTCCTAAATTAATTAAGTTAATTAAACTTAATTAATTATTTTCAAACTGCTATGAGAAAAGAATTCTATTTTAATTCACAGTTTAATTCAAGGACATTAAACTGAAATTTCTTGTTGCCATTTCACAACAATGTTGAGATTGCAAATAGTAAAGGAATTACACTTATCGATCACCTTCAAAGCATAATTATGACTTTTTAAGAAACCCCCCCTATAACAATGTTATTTAACTTAAACATGTTTATTGTGAAAACTTCCCCATAGTCATAGGACACAATAATAAATTACACTCGTTAAAGTTTTGTATATGAAAAAACAAGTTATGTGGACTTTCTTAGGCATATCAAGGGACAATACTTACCAACTTTTTGCAAATAGGGTAGCAAGCTAAGAGAATTTTACTTTAGCGGAAATCACTATGGTTAACATGTTTGAATTAAAGTTGTATCTAGATGGGTGATCTTCCCAAAAGTCACGGTTACTAAGTGCAAATGCTATATGTGATAATAATTATTGCTATATTGTTCATTTTGTAACTTTCAATCTCACTTGTTACCTTCTAAACTTATGTGATATCATGAATACTAAATGAACACTACAAGGAAAACACTTTTAGTCGAGGTTTTTGTGAAGATTTCTAATATTATAAGGTTAAACAAAATGATAAAAAAAACCTCCACTATTAGTACTAAAGGTTTTAACAGAACAAAAACATCTAGACATATTTCACACTGTGCTTACATTGGTAAGACATATTGATGCAATACTTGTGTTTATAATGCAAAAACGAGGAATGTACTAATATGCACTAGTGTATTAAAATCCCAACATTAATCACCAAAGCATATGCCATATTTTAATCACCTTTGTGGGCATTTTAGATATTCAAAGCACTATAGAACTATGTCAATGATACACATTGGTGCACTACATTTATGATATGCATATATGTACATTGGTGCACTACATTTATGATATGCATCAATGTTTGTATATGCTATAAAACCTTGTGTGTATTTTATATACCAAAAACATGGATGCATACATCATACATTAAAACAATAGTGTGCATAACAACTTGCATGTTATAAGTTCTTAAAACATAAAAGATAGTTATAAGCAATTTTGTGACATATGAATTCAAATGTTGAAAACATGCATTATAAAAATATAATAATAATCAAAGTTCCATGATAATCCAAATTTCATTATTAAAGAAACTCCACCTTTGGTAAACAATATAAAATGTTTTACAAAATGAAAGATACACAAAGATTATGATGGGTTTTCCCACTTAGAAACATACACAAGATGATTTAAACCTAGATGCGTTTTTAGTAGTGATATATTTTAAGAAATAATTTATTTTTAACATCCACGAGGCTAAAAATAGCCTATGGGACAAGTCACCTGAAGATTTTGCATTTAATCCCTTTTCCTGTTGAACGTAATGATGAGTGCCCCCAACTTATTAATTATCCTCTCAGTGAATAAATTATCCCAAGAACTTGCTCTCACAACATTCTAAAACAATTTTTTTTTGTTTCCACTTTTTTTTTTTAATCTTTTAAAACATCCAATTTCACAACAAAATTGATGAGACTTAATTCTTAACTAAACAATACAAATTTTAACTCTCCATAATAAATTACCCCCTATATACAATTTTTGATGAAGATTGAAATTTCTTTAACTCTCCATAATATACTACCCTTTAGAATAATGATTAGAAATAAAAATGAACTCTTCAATATAATCCTTTTTCTTTTTCCCTCTATCCCTATAGAGGTCAATGGCGCTTTAGAATGATGATTAGAAATAAAATTGAACTCTTCCATATAATCCTTTTTCTTTTTCCCTATTTCCCTATACAAGTAAATATCCATTATACAAGTAAATATCCATTTACTTGACCGTTTGATATTTTGGTGAATCCACGTCTTCTTTCTTAACGAAGGTTTGAAATTATTTAGCACTGAGAAAGGTAATTCACACTGGAATAGACAGCGCAGGTTCAGCGGATATTTGTCCATTTACGTGTCAACATGCCATCCATTGGATCAAATCCAACGTGTTCAAAAGTTCCACGATTCCAGCGAAGCCAAAGAAACCCTAGGGTTTTGGTATTTGAAACCCTTGCGTCTATTTTTCTCCTCCCTCTTCCCCATACCGTGCAGCGACAGCTTAATCGCTCACTGGTCAACCGACATAACCTCGACATAATTTTCATTGAAAATCCAAAGCTGAAGTTTTCGCAGTCCGATTTCGTGGTTTTAAGGAGGATTTAGAAGAAAGTTCAGCAGTCGGTGTTGTTGTCGTTAATTGGTATGGAGGTCCAAGTCGCAGAAATTAATCTATCTACAGGGATGGGCACTGCCTCTGACAAAGAGGTTCTCTCTGTTGCCAGATTGTGGATTCGCCAGTCTCTGACCTCTGTTTTACAGGTATGCTATATCTGTTTTACGATGTAAAATACGAAGTGTCATGTTAAAATCGATCGAGATCAGATAATCTAAAAACTATGCGTAAGCCAAATACGAGAACAATCGTCGTTGAATTGTTCAATGCAAAGTAGAAGAGAATCGAATATAGTTTTCACCTGCTAGGCTCAAAAAACACCTTCAAATCTGTACAAGGTTCTTATTTTTCTTATATACACCCATGTGCTCATGATAATCAGATAGCAATATTGTTTTTATTCCTCCCTTTGACAATGAAATAAATCGAAATACGCGTACGGCCAATTTATTGTTTAGAAGGGCTATTAGAGTAGCCACATCAAGTCTAACTTATAGACATTAAAATCCATATAATGTATGAAAACTGCCAGAGATCATTCCTAAACGACGAAGCGGTACAGTTTACACAAAACATTAAAGGCATTAAAAGTCCAAATACTAAAGGCCATATAGGTGAGTATATCGTACTAATAGAAATGTAACAGATAAAGATCACACGGTAGCTGGAATCAGACCCGAGGCAAGTTTATCGTTCTTATTGTTATCAGGTTACCCTACCAACCCCTCCATCTAGAGTTCTGGTTCAGCAACGTTAACCACCTAGCCATAACTCGTGCTGCTTTTTGCCTTTGAAATCAACGGTTAAATTGTTGGAAACTTGAGCTGTGCTGGAGGACTGCGTGGCCAGCTATTACAGTACCCTCGGTGTTCCCTCACGGCCTGGCTAGCACAATGACGAGGGTAGCCACTGCTGCATTGGGACTGTTGTGATTCGGCAGATGGAGCTGGGGGATCTCGACTCATTATAGATGGAGCCACTCCCCATAATTAATTTCTTTTACAGTTGAAGTATTAAACTTATACCTTGTCCAAAATAGTTGCAAGTTCAAGGTCAGCTGCAGAGTACGACTTGGCCAAGATAAGGCAAATCAACTAACTTCTAGGAAGTTGCCACACAAGCAGTCATGACTGGCAAGTTTGGGAGGAAGAAGGTTGATAAGTCTTGGCAAAACTGTTGGTATTTGCTGAATGCAAAATGGTCATAGTCCTTGACTCATGATCCCCTACTTCAGTTTTGGAAATTGCTTCCATAGAAAAAGGAATTGCTGAAGATTGCTGCTGGAAAAAGGAATTGTATATTGTGACTAGTGTAGTGTTAATTTTAGCTAACAACGGTATGTTCTATGCTTTGCACAATTATTTCAATGTCTTTTTAACAACCCAATGACAATATCTAATTTAGTTTCTAATAGCAATGACATTAAACCATAAATCACATTGACAATAACTGTAGATAGATCATGAACAATAAAATGCAGAAGACAAGCCAAGACACATCAGATTTGGCGAATGCTACGAAAAACCCCAAGATGGGGAAAACCCTTTGATTAATTCTTTCTATTATATCAAATGTTCAGCAGAGAGAGTACAAAATTCAAAATTGACTTGCCAAATCAAAGTTAAAACAACCATGTCAAATCTGTAGTCAACAATAGTAAAATTTTTCCCTAACCTGAAAGGCAATGTTGGTCAATAAAACAACAAACAATCCACAATGTAGTTCAGTCAAACCCAGACAACCTCGGCCTAGGTTCGATCTTCATAATGACATATGTAATTGTGATTTTATGTAATTGATGAAAAGAAGAAAAATAAAATTATTGGTGTAATGCTTGTCTCATGGTTTTCATGAGCAAGGAATTTTATTTTTAGTAATGGCTCCCATTGTGAGCCTTTAGGATTTGTCATCTAGTCATAAAAGTCAAATTGAGTTAATGTCATGTATGAAGGACCCTTCTTGGGCATGTTACATTTTGTATGTCATTAAATAAAGTATGAAAGCCCTCAAAGATAAGCACAAGGCCTCTCCTACAAGTCGGCTTCAAGAAGGATAATAATATCTTCACCAAAGGACACGTTGACTCACCTACATGTCATGTCGGCTAATTAGCATGGGCAACAACTATAAATAGGGCAACTCGGCCTTATTTCAGAGACATAATTTCTGTGATGAATTTTGGTCAAGGTCTGAAATAGAAAGTGGTGCGAAGGTCAGTGAAAGGGAGTCTCCTAGCCAGCGTGAAGAAAGAAGGAAGAGCGAAGTTTTCTTGGGTCTGTTTTGGGCTAAAATACACTCCACATGTGTAAGGATCTGCTGTCACCTATTGTAGATAGGGCTGAGGTATTTCAATTATCATAAGAAGGTAGATTTGGGAAAAGAACAAGTGTATCCTCAAGCCGAATTGAGGAAGGACAATCTCCTAGTCAAGTGAAGAAGGAAGATACCTCCAAACAACTCACACATGAGAATTGTAAGGGTATAAGATAAGTAGAGGTTGCAAATTTGTGGATTAAACCGAAATTGCAGTAGTGCAAATAGTTTGACTTACGTTGACGATAGGAGAAGGAAGAGCAACAAGTTTGTTTCAAGAAGGATTTCATCGAGGAAGTTTTGTGACTTGGTCTTGGAGTGGCAAAAAGGTCTAGGGTCTTGGTCTTGGTATTCGTCAATTGGAATCTCTATAAGAAGAAGAATCTGTTTGGGTTTTCCTATCAAGAAAGAGAGGTTTTGGCCCTGGCTGATAGCCTATATCCTGTGTCCCTTGTCTCTTTATGGTTTATGCATTGGTAGCTGTTTGATGAAGAATAACACTATAATATGTGTGGTTTGACGGTAAGTCACATGGGCGAAGCCCGGGTAGACCGAAGTTCAAATCTCATTGAGTACAATGACCTACTGTGGTGGCAGCTAGAGGGGCGGATTCCCCTTTCTCGTGAGTCTTCTCTTGCTAAAATCATAGGAACTTAGTATACCCGACTTGCAGGTGGTTGGTTATGCTCTTGGTGTTATAGTGGCAGCTATGAGGTTTGATCCTGGGTCTCCCATAGATTAGGCCTGGCAGTTACCGATTCACCATATATATATATATATATATATATATATATATATATATATATATATATATATAAGAAGATCCTAATCTAAGAAGTAAAAAGCACTCAAAAAGGTGTCAGAGCTAAGGTAACAAAGTCAAGAAAGGGCATCTTATCAAGGGACACTCAAGGATCAAATCTCAAGAAAGGCATCAAAGCGAAGATCATCTTAAACTCAAGATCCAAAGGAAGCTAGATCAAAAGGCGTTCTCTCGTTGTAGCAAAATTCCTACCATTGAAGACATCATCAAGAAGTCATCATTGATCTTCATCAACAAGACTTCACCATCAAAGGATCCTAAAGGATCTTTCTCTCTCTCTGAGATCAAGGATCATTATTGAAGAAGACTATCTTCATCAAGGAGAAGTTTTCTATTCTCTATAGCATCATCAACATTAAGAAAGCAACAAGGAGAAGGAGCATCCTATCAAGTAAATATATTTATGTCCACCTCTGAATCTGTCAAAATGTCTTTTTGCAAGGACAACAACAAATTGGTTGGGTCTTCAAACTATCTTGCATAGAAGAAAAGGACATATCTGAATCTCATTGAAAATGAGGTTATGGAACATGTCAAATTATTTATCACTAAAACAAGAAAGGAAGATGCTCAAGCTCTTGCAAAGTATATAAAAGGGGAAGTTACGGCTCAAAGGATTCTCATAGAATCCATCAAGGATCCCCTCATCCCATATGTATCTAAACTTGAAACTTCAAAAGAAATCTATGACAAACTGGTAGAGTTGTACTCCGTAAGCGCTGTTGGAGAAGTCATCTCATTAAGGCAAAGACTTTACAAGCTGAAGATGTCAAGGAAAGATGGAATAGCCTCATACTTTATGAGGATATTTAAAATCAGAGATCAACTACAAGATCTGGGAGAAGTCATGTTTGATAGAGAAATGACTGCATTTGTATTAAATGCACTACCAGAGGAGTGGGGTAACTTTACTTCAAGTATTTATGGGAAGAAAGAAGCTACTTCATTCCAAGATCTATGGTCACTATGCAAGATTGAAGAATCTAGACTAAAGGCCAAATCTGATGTGGGAGCAGGTGAACAAAATCAAGCTTATGTTACAATGACAAGAAGAAAAGGAAAATTTGGTAAATCTAGTTCTCAAAAAAAGAAGAAGGACATGACTAAGATTCAATGCTGTGGGTGTCAAGAATATGGGCACTACAAAAGAGATCTCCTAAGACCAAGAAGGACAATAACAAAAGAGGAAGAGAAGCCGCCCATATCACCAATGAAGTAGAGGAAGTTGAAAAGAAGTCCAAGAAAGAGTAAGTAAGAAATCTCTATTGCTGAGATAGTCTTCCTTACATAAGTTCTTTTCAAGTTCCTAAGTCTTCTGTTGAAAGATATGACTATTATGATTTACTAAGAAAATGATGATGCATCATGGCATCATAGAAGCATTGAAATCAAGAGCTCGGGACATCATCATAGAGAAGCATGAAAGATGGCTGGAATCTATCGCAGTCAACAATGAAGGATATAACTCTTCTAAACTTGATTGTAAACATAAGTGGCACTTATGGAAAAGTAAAAGGTCATTCAGGTCAAAGCTCACCATACATCAGTCAAAAGGAAACATCTTCTAGATGGGAATATTCTAGATCCTCAAGATTCTTTGATGGAATCTTCATCGAAAGGTTCACCGATCAAGAGAGAAAGCAAGTGTTTCATCAAGAATTCCAAACTTGTGGAATTCATGGGATGATGGTGTGATGACATAAAAGAAATAGAACACGGGATTGAAGCTTTTTCAATCAAGGGAGTTGCTACAGGAAGTCTGGATGACCCAAAGAAAAATGAGGTATGTATGCTTACATTCAATATTGTAGTCATGTCAATGGTTGCAGGTAACATGGATCAATGCTCTATCTTGAGATCATAATCAAAAGGAAGGATCTCCTCCTGGGAAGGGATGCATGAATGCATGGGTCACATATTCACTAGATGAAATCAACATGATATGTCCTCATATGAAGTATGAGGCGGTTGACATTAATTGGAGGAACTTTGATTGGAAGTACCTGTGAATGAAATGTGTGAAGAAAAGAAGGAAGAGATCGTGGGATATTTAACCATGGGAAACGCAATCAACATCCAAAGACCAAGAATATTTGACTAAGATATCTCACTGAAAGATATGAAGATTCTAATGGAGTCTGGAAAAAGAAAGAGCCCCTTGACAATATATATATCTTTGGGAGATGTGTCGATATGTATGCAGGATGCTGATGCAAACTAGAAGATGTCATGATGAAAGACCATCACAAAGGTAATTTGGATGCAAGTGTTCATTTCTTATTTTTGAACAAATATTTGGATGGGCTTATGCAGGGCTGGCAAGGGAAGAGCTATGGATATCTTCCACCACCGATGCCCATGTAGCAGGATGAAAGATCCTTAAGGAAACATGGCATGAAGGAAGGACATATATGGACTGATGGATAACTTTCCGATGATGACATGATTGACTCATGGATGAAAGTGATGGATGTTCTGTGCCCTATAAAGAAGTCCCAAACACGAAGACTCCTAGATAACGAAAAGAAGTTCATGACATCGTGAGGAGGAGTTCTTCAAGCAACTGGTTGTCCCATCATCTCCACTTGAGGAGCTGCTGTAGGTCCCTAATTAAGAGGGAGCCTGGAAACAAGTTTCTTACTTGGTAGAAACTTGGAAGTGAAATTCCGAAGCCAAGAGGGAGTTTAGGTACATTCCTTTCGTAGGAATGAGTACATTCCTCTATCAGAATGGATATGTCCTCCCTAGTTAAGAGGGAGAGATAGACACATCATTCTTGTCTTCACTTTGAAGACATAATGGAGGATTGGGTAAACATCTGGCATTTGACGCTCTTTGAGGATGTGTTAAGGCATCCAAGATAAGAGTAGTCGTAGAGGACCGATATTCTTTGAGGATGGGGAATCCAAGATAAGAATAGTCCTTTTGGAACACAACCTGAGAACCCGGGTGGGGTATGTTCTGAGAGAGACAATGATGAGGGTGTCTATACATCATTGGTCTTGCCAACATTGTGCTTAGATCTCGTGGAGAGATAGAGTTGTTAGTCAAGGCCTTGCTATGTGACAATGCTGGTTGATATGATGCTATACAGATGGGTTACCAATCCGACTCTTCTTATGAGAAATTCTTCAGATTGAAAATGATCAAGTACCATTATGAATACCTCCCTAGTTAAGAGGGAGCGTTGAAAAGTGTAACTAGGTTTGGTCTTCATAATGACACATGTAATTGTGATTTTATGTAATTGATGAAAATAAGAAAAATAAAATTATTGTTGTAATGCTTGTCTCATGGGTTTCATGAGCAAGGAATTTTATTTTTAGTAATGGCTCCCATTGTGAGCCTTTAGGTTTGTCATCTAGTCATAAAAGTCAAATTGAGTCAATGTCATGTTTGAAGAACCCTTCTTGGGCATGTTACATTTTGTATGCGTCATTAAATAAAGTATGAAATCCCAAGACAAGCACAAGACCTCTCCTACAAGTTTGCTTCAAGAAGGATAATAAAAGGAGACGTCGACTCACCTACATGTCATGTCGGCTAATTAGCATGGGCAACAACTATAAGTAGGGAAACTTCGCCTTATTTTAGAGACATAATTTCTGTGATGAATTTTGGTCAAGGTCTGGAATAGAAAGTGGTGTGAAGGTCAGCGAAAGGGAGTGTCCTAGCCAGCGTGAAGAAAGAAGGAAGAGCGAAGTTTTCCTAGGTCTGTTTTGGGATAAAATACACTCCACACATGTAAGGATCTGCTGTCACCTATTGCTCGCAAGGCTAAGGTATTTCAATTATCATAAAAAGGCAAGTTTGGGAAAAGAACAAGTGTATGCTCAAGCTGAATTGAGGAATGACAGTCTCCTAGTCAAGCGTAGAAGGAAGATACCTCCAAACAACTCACGTGAGAATTGCAAGGGTACAAGATTAGTTGAGGTTGCAGATCAGTGGATCAAACTGAAATTGTAGTAGTGTAGATAGTTTGACTTGTGTTCATCGTAGGAGAAGGAAAGAGCAATAAGTTTGTTTCAAGAAGGATTTCATCAAGGAAGGTTTGTGACTTGGTCTTGGAGTGGCAAAAAAGTCTAGGGTCTTGGTCTTGGTATTTGTTAATTGGAATCTCTATAACAAGAAGAATTTGTTTGGGTTTTCCTCTCAAGAAGGAGAGGTTTTGGCCTTGGATGATAACCTATATTCCGTGTCTCTTGTCCCTTTATGGTTTATGCATTGGTCGCTGTTTGATGAAGAATAACACTATAATAATATAAGTAAAAGAAGATCCTAATGTAAGAATTAAAAAGCACTCAGAAACAATTATCAATAGAAGAGAAATCACCTAATCTCGATGCCCTAGATTTCTCAACACTTGGTTGGTCAAAGTCAGCCCAAAACAGTCAATAAAACAACAATCAGATTTGGTCAAAATCTGAACTTCTGTCCTGCGGGCAACCCTGTGGTCAGCCTAGTCAACATGCCCAGAAAACCTCGATTCTTGTGCCAATTAATGCAGCCTTTCAAAATCGAAATTTGGGCACAAAAAACATAGTCAAAGGAGGTCAAAAAGGCCCTAGTCAACGCTCATCAAACCTTGCAACAAATCTTGAAATTCGGCCTTGTAATTCATCCTCTTTTCCAACCACACTTGTGAGAAGAAGAGCTACCCAATGAGCATATGAACCAATTAGATGAGGAGAGAGAAGAAGAAGTTGAGTTGATGAGGTGCCAAATGAGGTTGGAGGTCTCTCTTATTTATACAAGTCGTTGGGGTTCAAAAGACATGTCCATCGGGCTTCATGAGCCTACATGATGATGTGGCCAACCTTGACAATTTGCACGTGTAGGCTTGACCTCAAAAACATATTTCCCCTTGTCCAAATTTGATGATTTTTAGGTCGATTTTGGTCCTCTCGAAAAGAGGAATTCAATGCAATAATCATCTCCATCTAATGCGCTGTCCAAAGTGGAATTTGGCCTAGTTGCCAATTCTAACACTCCCTTTTTCAACTAGGGAGAATTCCAGTTGCCAATCCATCCATATACAAGTCGTTGGGGTTCAAGAGACATGTCCATTGGGCTTCATGAGCCTACATGATGATGTGGCCAACCTTGACAATTTGCACGTGTGGGCTTAACCTCAAAATCATATTTCCCCTTGTCCAAATTTGATCTTTAGGTCGATTTTGGTCCTCTCGAAAAGAGGAATTCAATGCAATAATCATCTCCATCTAATGAGCTATCCAAAGTGGAATTTGGCCCTAGTTGCCAATTCTAACACTCCCTCTCAACTAGGGAGAATTCCACTTGTCAACCCATCCATATACAAGTCGTTGGGGTTCAAGAGACATGTCCATTGGGCTTCATGAGCCTACATGATGATGTGGCCAACATTGACAATTTGCATGTGTGGGCTTGACCTCAAAAACATATTTCCACTTGTCCAAATTTGATGATCTTTAGGTCGATTTTGGTCCTCTCGAAAAGAGGAATTCAATGCAATAATCATCTCCATCTAATGAGCTGTCCAAAGTGGAATTTGGCCCTAGTTGCCAATTCTAACACTCCCTCTCAACTAGGGAGAATTCCACTTGCCAATCCATCCATCATCAAGCCATCCTGTCATCATATACCATCTTTGCATCTCGTCTGAACTTTGTTGAACACTGATATAGATAATGAAGAAGAATCGATTGAGAGTGATCACAAGACTTTGCCACTCTTCCCTGACAAAAGTTAGTCCACATAACTAGGGGTAGAACCCCAATCAGACTTGATTCCAGGCCAAGTTGTTGAACACCATGCATCCTAGACATAAGGAGTATGACAATACATGATGCGTCCATCTGTAGTGTTATGGTCCCTATCCACTTTTCTCAATTCATTGGCCAGATGAGAGGTAATTCCCATGAGTCCTAGACTACATGGGTAGGATGTATGCTAGGGTATCCGCAAGAGAAGTTGAACCACTCATCTTGCTCATATGCCATGGGAGAAGGTGAACCACTCATCCTATGCACATATATCATCAATCGTAGGGGAAGGTGAACCACTCACCCTACACACATGTCAACCATCATGGGGTACCACATGGGAAGGTGAATCACTCACCTTGTATGCAACGCACTTATAGGGGAAGGTGAACCACTCACCCTACACGCATGTCAACCATCATGGGGTACCACAAGGGAAGGTGAACCACTCACCCTGTACGCAATGCATTTATAGGGTAAGGTGAACCACTTACCCTATGGTCGCGCATAGCTATAAGAAGTACCCCAAGCCCCCAGAAGCTCTTAGAGCTCAATGTCCAACTCAAGCAGGACCCTCATGGGAGGGTCCTTACACGACTCCAAGTCTCTCTCAAAAGGCTAAGAATTTAACCTTCCCCAAGGACTTTGCGAGGATGTCTTCAACCTTGCTCATTAGTCTTGATGTGTTGGAGTCTTATTGCTCCCCATTGTATCATATCTCGGATAAAGTGGTACGTGATATCAATATGCTTGGAGCAGTTATGCAACATAGGATTCTCTGAAAGGTGAATCCCACTTTGGTTGTAGATCATGGTGGTATCGAACACGTGCTCAAATAGCTCACTGAAGAGCTTCCTCAACCAAACAACTTCACCACAGACCACACTAGCGGTAATATATTCGGCCTCAGCGGTGCTTAGAGCAACTGGTTTCTGCTTCGTGTTCATCCAAGAAATCGAAGCAGATCCCAATGAGAAGCAACATCTCAATGTGCTCTTTCTATCCACCACATTGCTAGCCCAATTAGCATTAGAATATCCATTCAGCCTCAAATTCCGAGCAGTGTATCTCAACTCATAGTTGATTGTGCCACGAAGATATCTCAAGAGATTCTTAGCAGCGATCTAATGTATGTGATGAGGCTCAACCATAAATTGAGTCAAAGTATTTACAACAAAGTATATGTCCGAACGAGAGTTTACCAAGAACATCAACCCCCCCACAAGTTGTCGATACTCGGAAGGGTTTGCCAATTCAGGTCCAGTAGCAGTTCCACATAGCTTCTTGAGGTTGAGTTCCATCAGAGTAGACACAAACTTGCAATCAATCATCCCTCATCTCTCTAGCAACTTCACAATGTATTTTTCTTGAGAAAGGAAAATCTCACTTGATTTTTGCCAGACCTCCAGGCCTAGGAAGTAATGCATCAAACCTACGTCCTTCATCTCGAACTCAGAAGTTAACTCCCTCTTGCATTGACAAATGAGATGGTTTGCATTGGTCTAAAAGAGATCATAAACATAAAGTACCAAAATAAGAGGCATGTCCTTTTCAACCTTGAAGTATAGGTTTGGATCAACATAACTCTTCATAAATCCCTACTTCATAAGATAGCTGCCAATCCTCTTGTACCAAGCCCTAGGGGCTTGCTTCAACCAATAGAGAGCTTTCTTCAACCTGCATACATGTGTCCTTCTATCTTGAACCTCAAACCCCTGAGGTTGTTCCAAGTAGACTTCCTCCTTAAGCAAGTCATGCAAGAAAACAATTTTGACGTCCATTTGATGTAGGCTTCATCCTTGATTGGCAGCGAGAGTAATAATGGATCAGATAGTGGTATATCGGGCAGTCGGTGCAAATATTTCGTCATAGTCCACTCCTTCCTTCTGATAGAAGACACGAGCAACGAACCTGGCCTTATATTTTTTAGCACTCCCATCAGCTCCATGTTTAATTTTGTAAAACCATTTAGAAGTGACCACAGACTTGTCCTTGGGTCTAGGCACCACGTCCCATACCTATTCTTCATGATTGACTCATACTCCTCATTCATCGCATGTTTCCAAACTTGGTGTTTTCAACTTCTTTGAATGTGCATGGTTCAACTTGAACGATAGTACTCATGGCAACCAAGTACCCTTGATACTTGTTCGACTTCTTACTTTCACGAAATGTCCCTTTTGGAGCAGAATGTCTTTCAACATCTTTGAGAGTATCTTTGAGCCATAAAGGTCGTTTCCTTAAGGTAGAGGGATCACTAGCAGGTGGATCAATAGGATCCATAGGACCATCAACATCGGGCATAGGTTCATCCGTTTGAGGTTCATCCTCTTTTTCGACAACATCATTGTGCTCCCTTGGGATAGGGAGATCTCTGGCTTTCCCAAGGGCAGTATCTTCATCAAAGGTGACATAACGACTTACTTCCACATCTCTTTGACTAGACACATAGATTCTATATGCCCTTTGAATTTTCACTATAGTCGACGAATATACCTTTCTTCCCAGAAGCTTCCAACTTATTTCTTTTCTCTTTAAGCACATGAAAATATATTGGTGTTCGGATTTAAACAAGAACGCAACGAATTACAAAGATAACTATAAACACAAAGATGCAGCGGAAATAATACTTCATTTCATTAATGTAAAATACTGAAATATGCTTACAAACAGAAATGGAAATAAACCAGCTAGGGCGATGGTAGCTTATCTCTGAGAAGAGATGTGGCAGCTACATGCTTCTGAACTGTGTTACAGTGAGGCTCGAAGGCTATTTATTGTTGAGAAACAATGGAAAACCCTAAATGGGTAAATTGGTACATCAACTTCCTGGGGTCGTAACTTTGGCATACGATCTCCGTTTGACGCGCACAATGTCTCGTTAGAAAGATCTATCCGAGAACTACAACTTTGGGAAGAGCAACATCAGTCCATGGACCCGTGTTGCTCCCAGTTTTCCCAAAAAACGTCGTTTAGGGCCTCAAAACGGCTTCGGAAGTTCAGGACCCGAAAAACTGCTAAAAAAAGTAAACTGTGCTACAATTAAGGAAACTGAAAAGCTGAAAGAAACAATGGTGGGGGTCCAAGTGGACTTGGCGGGGGGCCACCTGGGTCATTCCTCCCTTCTTAGGAAGCAATGGTCCCCATTGCGTTGAGTTCCTCCATGAGATGAGGAAACTTCTGCTGAACTTGGTCCTTGGTGAGCCACTTGCCCAGGTGAAGGAGTTGGCCTGCTTTGACAACTCGATACAGTTGGATATTCCGCTGGCGAGTGTGCTTGATCTATGTGTCCATGATCCGATCAGTTGCAGCTTGTTCCATGCAATCTAGATTTAACTCTGTGGGTGTGAGCTATTCTGCAATGTCGGATGTATCTAGTAATGGTGGAAAGTATGGCCAAAGGCGGTCCACATTGAACAATGGGTGCAGGCAAAGGAATGGGGGAATGCTGAGCTCAAATGCATTGTCTTCCACAGCCTTGGTAATGGTGTAAGGACCATATCGGAGTGGTTTGAGTTTTCGATAGGCTCCGGTAAGGTGTTCCTTTTGCAAATGCAGCCAGACTTTGTCGCCCACCTGAAACTTGTGTGGCACCCGATGTTGATCATGTCGCTGTTTGTACTTGGCATTTGATTTCTCCAGAATGTCATGGACCTGCTGGCGAGTATGTTGGATGTGCTCAATGAAGCTGTTTGCCTTCTGTTTCAGACTGGACATGAGCCGAATCTGCTTGAGTAGCTGCAAATGGCATGGCCACATCAATGGGACATAGTGGTTGGAATCCCAAGCCCACCTGAAAAGGGTTGTGGCCAGTCGAGTTGTGGAGAGCCCGGTTGTAGCTGCGCTGAACATAAGGGTGCTCTCGTCCCATGTGCGTGGATGCTTTGAGTTGTACATGCGCAGAATGTGTACAAACATCATGTTGACAACCTTTGTCTGGACATCAGTTTGAGGATGGAAGGCTGTGGATTTAGTGAGTTTGGTGTCCAACATCGACCATAGATTGGACCAAAATGTACTGAGGAACCTGCTGTCTCGATCTGAGATGATAGATTGTGGGATCCCAAAGTGTACCCACACTCGTTCAAAGAAGAGTTTAGCAGTGGCTTCTGCTGCGATATTCTTCTTGCAGGCCGCCATAATGGCCATCTTCGAGAACCTGTCGACGACCACAAAAATAGAGTCGTTTCCATGCTTAGTAGAAAGAAGGCCTGACATGTAATCCATGAAGATGGATTCCCAAGGTCGACTAGGGGTAGGCAGCAGGGTATAGAGGCTTTGCTTCTCGATGGTCAGTTTGGCAATGGCGCAAGCAGTGCATGATCTGATGTACTTCTTGACATCCTATCGAAGATTCGGCCAATAGAAATACTTCTGCAGTGCTGCCACCGTTTTCTCGACCCCGAAATGCCCATCAGCCCGACTGTAGTGTGCTTCCCAAATCATCTTGGCACGCTCGCTTGAAGGAACACAAAGGTGACCCAGGTGGCATAATAGGGCATCCTGGAGGTGAAAATTTGGAAAATGCTGACCCCCCAAGAGTGTCTGGTATGTGTGGCCGAATTTTGGGTTGCTTTTGTAGAGAAGTGGCCAATCAGAAGTCTCGTGCCCACAAGAGTTGAGCACGGTGGTTAGCGCCATGATCGATGGTCGACTGAGGCAATTTGCAACATTATTGGTGCTGCACTTCTTATACTTGATATTCAAATGGAACTGTTGCAGGTATGTGGACCACTTCTGATGCCGATCATTTTGCAATTTCCCTTGGGTCTGTATGAACTGCAGGGGTCGGTGGTCTGTGTGGATGACTGTTTCCTTCCCCAAAATGTAATGCTTCCATTGTCGGCAGGCCTGCAAAATGGAATACATCTCTTTGTCATAAGTGGGATACTTTCGGACTGTGTCTGAAAGTGTCTCACTGTGATATGCCACTAGATGCCCATGTTGAGTAAGGACTGCCCCAATAGCATAGTCAGAGGCATCTGTCTCGACCTCAAATGGTTGTTGCAAGTCTGGTAATGCGAGCACTGGTGCTGAGCAGAGGCGATCTTTCAACTCTGTGAATGCCTTCTGTTGAGATTCAGACCAAAAGAATTTTGCTTTCGCTCCTCCCTTGGTGACTTGACTCAAGGGCCAAGTGATATGAAAAAACCCCAACATGAACTTGCGGTAGAAGTTGGCAAGACCTAGAAAGTTGTGGAGCTCTGTCAGAGTGTTTGGAGATGGCCAATCCTGAATGACTTGGATCTTGGCTGGATCCACATGCACCCCCTGTTCATTAATGATGTACCCCAGATATTGAAACTGGGTCATGCCAAAAGTGCATTTCTCCAAATTGGCACATAACTTGTGTTGCCGCAGTGTTTGGAGAACCTATCGAATGTGGTGGAGGTGTTCTTCCCAACTCTGGCTGAAGATCAGGATGTCATCCAAGTATACCTCTACAAATGAGTTGGTGAATGGCCGCAAGATGTCATCCATTAGCCTCATGAAGGTTACAAGAGCATTCGTCAATTCGAAAGACAACCAACCATTCGAAAAGACACTCCTTGGCTTTGAAGGCAGTCTTCCACACATCGGAGGGTTCGATTTGTACCTGGTGATATCCTGACTTCAAATCGATCTTGCTGAAATATTTTGCCCCCTTCAGTTGGTCCAGGAGGTCATCAATCCGTGGGATCGGGTACTTATTACGGACAATGATCTTGTTCAACGCCCTCAATATAGAGTCTCCAAGTCCCATCCTTCTTTTGAACCAAGCCGCTTCACGAGCCCAACCGCTTCACGACCTCTGCTGAAATGAGGTTCTTTTGGCTCCCACTGTCGACAATGAACTGTAGCGGGGAGCCCTTTACCCACATCTGGGAGTGGAAGAGATGCTCCTCCTCCTCTGGATCTTCGGTTTCCTCCTTTTGGATCTTCGTGGCGGCAACGGTGGCGTTGGGTTCCGCATCGATAATCTGCTTCCCTTTGTCATTCCCCTTGTCGGCTTTTGACTTAGAGTCAGAACATGCATCTAATTCTAAAACCTTTAGCTCGGCCACCAGTGACTGCTTGGCCCGACACTTACTTGTGTTGTGAGTGGAGCTCTTATGGAACTCACATCACTTTCCCGTGTCCTTTCTCGGCTTCGCGGCGCTGTTCTTTGCTTGCAGCTTTGGCGGGTTGTCTTGGGCCGCCTCGCCTTGGCTTTGTCCTTTGTTCTGTGATTTGGGGGCAACTTTCCCTTGCCACAGATTCACAGATCCAAAGTCTCGCTTCTTTTGTTTAAACTTTTGCTCGACCTTGACGGCATATCGGCATGCCGTGCCGAGCGAGGAGATGTTCAGGAATTCTATTTCTTTCTGGATGTACTTGTGCAGGCAGCCATGATATTTGAGTATCAAATGTTGCTCTGAATCCTTGATACCCAACTTTGTACGAAGGGTATGGAAAATATTGGTAAACTCCGGCACATCTTGGTCCATTATCTACCGCAACGTGGTTCACTTTATGTATTGATCCTCGTAGCTTCTGACAGGGTAGTACTGCTCCTTGATGGCATCCTGGTATGAATCCCAAGTGGGTGCGGTTGAAAATAGTGAGCCTGTACTTTCATCCTTCTGCTCGCAGTAGGTTTCCCACCAGTGCTTGACGTGGGGGGCTGCTTTGGGAAGAGTGAAAATAATCTTTTCCCGACTGGAAAAATCATGAACAAAAAATAACCCTCTAGCAAATTTAACCATTTATCGACGACATCTGCGTCTATCTGACCCTCGAATATGGGGATTTCAAAATTAACTTGTACCTTAAATGGTGTGGCGTTTCCTGAGTAGCTGTTGGAAGCTGATGCGTCACCCCTAGGTAGCCGTTGAAGGATCTGGGCAAAGCTGTCCATCATCGCGTTCCTTTGTCACTCGAGGGCTTCTTGCTCGCTTCTTCGAGCAAGATTTTGATAAGATCTCCTGCCCCCTCTTCTTTCTTTTCATTCGCCATGGGAGGCCGTCGGGATTTGCGAGGCTGGTCTTGCAAAGGTTTGACCAGTTCAAGCCCTAGCTCCTTATATCCCGACCTCGTTGGGGACATTTGAAGAAAAACAGAGAAAAAGCAAACCGCTCTGATACCATTGATCCAAATTTAAACAGGAACGCAACAAATTACAGAGATAACCATAAACACAAAGATGCAGTGGAAATAATACTTCATTTCATTAATGTAAAATACTGAACTATGCTTACAAATAGAAATGGAAATAAACCAGCTAGGGCGATGGTAGCTTATCTCTGAGAAGAGATGTGGCAGCTACATGCCTCTGAACTATGTTACAATGAGGCTCGAAGGCCTATTTATTTTTGAGAAACAATGGAAAACCCTAAACATCCAAAAACCCAACCCTAGAAGATGAAATGCCAAACTGTGGGCCTTGTTTGGGTAAATTGGTACATCAACTTCCCGGGGTCGTAACTTTGGCATACGATCTCCGTTTGACGCGCACAATATCTCGTTAGAAAGATCTATCCAAGAAATACAACTTTGGGAAGAGCAACATCGGCTCATGGACCCATGTTGCTCCCAGTTTTCCCATAAAATGTCGTTTAGGGCCTCAAAACGGTTCGGGAAGTTCAGGACCTCAAAAATTGCTAAAAATAGTAAACTGTGCTACAATTAAGGAAACTGAAAAGCTGAAAGAAACAATGGTGGGGGCCCAAGTGGACTTGGCGGGTGGCCACAACCAAAGATTCTAAAATGAGAAACATTGGGTTTCTTACCAGTGAAGACTTCCTCGGGTGCCTTTGAAATCCAAAGCTTGATGTAGGCTCCTATTTTGAACATATACGACAGTGTTGGCAACTTCTCCCCATAAAAACTTCTGTAGACTTTGATCACAGAGCATGGCACGTGTGTCTTCCATGATTGTTTGATTCTTCCTTTCAACAACTCCATTCTGCTCAGGAGTGTATGGAACAATTGTCTCCCTCTTAATGCAAACCTCTTTGCAAAAGTCATTGAATTCATTTGATTCATATTTGGTTCCATTGTCGGTCCTCAATATCTTGATCTTCTTTCCTGTTTGATTTTCCACCAATGCTAGACAACTTAGAATGGACCAGTTGAAGAATATTGGTTG
Source organism: Pinus tabuliformis (assembly GCA_031772625.1). Taxonomy (NCBI): domain Eukaryota; kingdom Viridiplantae; phylum Streptophyta; class Pinopsida; order Pinales; family Pinaceae; genus Pinus; species Pinus tabuliformis. The sequence goes on along the minus strand of CM062805.1, from coordinate 1,374,837,814 downwards.
TCTTGCTCTCACTAGAAGGGAATGGTCCCTTTATATGTTTCCTAGTTGCACAACCCTGACAAACAGTTCCATGGTTCATGTTAAACTTGGACATACTTGTGACCATCTTCCTTACCCCCGGTAAGGCTTTGTAATGTGAGTGGGCAAACCTTCGGTGCCATAATTCACATTGAAGAGAAGTATCACTCGCCAAAGCTCCCAAAGGACTTCCTCCGACTTGATAGAGACCATCAACCCTAAATCCAAGAGTAAATGCATCTTTAGGGTTTCTTTGCCAAATACGTACCTTTCCATCAATGAATGTTACCTTGAAGCCTTTATCTTCCATTGTAGAAATAGACACCAGGTTCTTCTTCAAATTGGGCACATACAATACTTTTTGTAGATGAATTGTTTGACCTTGATTAAGTGAAGATGGACAATACCTATCCCTTTCACGAGGTAGGTGGCATTATCTCCAAGTATGATCTTTAGATTAGTCTTCTTTTCAATCAAATTTGAGAGGGCCTTCTTGTATCCAATGAAGTGCCTTGAGGCTTCATTATCAATCAACCAGTGATCCAAAGTATTCGAAGGAGAGGCAGTAGATAGAGCATATATAAGATAAAACTCATCTTGTTTTTTCTACAACATTACTCTCCATCATACGTGGCATTTCTTGTCCTTTTGGGAGGTCGACCATTTCCATTTCAAGTAGTCGAAGCATTCCTCTTTCCTTTGTTGTTGAACCTGTTGTTCCTTTTATTGCCATTGCCTTTGAAATTGTTGTTGTTGTTGTCAACATCCCTTGGAGAATTCTTCTTGTGAGGGAACTCTCTAGCATAGTGGCTGAACCTGTTGCAATTGTAGCACCTTACTTTTCTTCCTCTCTTGGATCCTTGACCCTATCTCCTTGGACCAACACTATTCTTCCTTTTTGCATGAGCAGAGAAGGCAGTAGGTTCATTTCCATTGGAGGGCTTATCTGTCTCCATCATCCTAATCTCCTCTTGAGTGCATCTAGCCAATAACTCATTGAAACCAGGTATCCTGTCATTGTTGAGAATGGTGGTGGTAAATACATCCCATGGTTTTGAAAGACCTCCAAGTGCAATGAGAGTGAGCTCCCTGTCAGCAATAACTTCTCCAATAGATAGAAGGTCATTTTTGATTTGAGTAATTCTCATGAAGTAGTATTGGATAGATTCCACTTTATCCATCTTGATGTCCTTCAAGTTGTTTTTGAGAAAGAGGATTTGATTTGCATTGTTCACTTTGAACATCCCAACCAACTTATCATATATCTCTTTAGAAGTTCCCAAATCAGAAATTTAGGCAACCAAATGCTTTTGAAGAGTCAATCAAAATTTTCTTTGCTTTGACCTCACCTTTTCTATACTTGACTTAGCAATAGCCTATGCATTTGAAGGAGTCTCCACCACTTTTCCTTGTACATAGTCCAATACTTCATGCTCCTCCAAAGTCAGGTCCAAAGTCATCTTTCATGCATGATAGTCAGATTTGTCATTGAGCTTGTCTTCAGTCTTGAAGTAAGATGTAGATGCCATGGATACTTGTCCAATAGTCTTGTCCAACATATCTCTTAGTGATTGCTTTTTTCTCTCTTACTTGGGCTTTGTCTTCACTTGGGCTCTGATACCATGTTAATTTTAGTTAACAATGGTATGTTTTGTGTTTTGCACAATTACTTCAATGTCCTTTTAACAACCCAATAACAATTTCCAATTTAGTTTCCAATAGCAATCACATTAACCATTAATCACTTGGACAATAACTTTAGAGAGAACATGAACAATAAAATGCAGAATACAAGCCAAGTTAAGAGAACACAAGATTTGGCGAATGCTAGGGAAAATCCTCAAGATGGGGAAAACCCTTTGATCAATGCTTATTATATCAAATGCTCAACAAAGAGAGAGAGAGTACAAAAGTCAAAATTGACTTGCCAAATCAAAGTCAAAACAACCTTGTCAAATCTGTTGTCAATAGTAGTCAAGTTTTGCCCTAACCAAAAAGTCAACGCTAGTCAATGCAGCAACAAACAATCCACAATGTAGCTTAGTCAAAGCCAGTCAAACTTGGCCTTCTTTGTTGGTCAAAGTCGGCACAAAACAACCAATAAAACAATGGTCAAACTTGGTCAAAATATGAACTTTTGTCTTGCGGTCAGCCTAGTCAACATACCCATAAAACCTTGGTTCTTGTGCCAATTAATGTTGCCTTTCAAAACCAATTTTTTGGCACAAAATATGCAGTCAAAGGAGGTCAAAAGGGCCCTAGTCAACGTTGGTCAAACCTTGCAACAAATCTTGAATTCGACCATGTAGTTTGTCCTCTTTTCTAGCCACACGTGTGAGAAGAAGAGCTGCCCAATGAGATGTACGAACCAATCAGATGAGGAGAGAGAAGAAGTTGAGTTGATAAGGTGCCAAATGAGGTTGGAGGTCTCTCTTATTTATACAAGTCGTTCGGGGTCAAGATACACGTCCATTAGGCTTCATGAGCCTACATGATGATGTGGCCGACCTTGACGATTTGCACATGTGTGGGCTTAACCTCAAAACGTATTTCCGCTTGGCCAAATTTGATGATCTTTAGGTAGATTTTGGTCCTGTTGAAAAGAGGAATTCAATGCAATAATTATCTCCATCAAATGAGCTGTCCAAAATGGAAGTTGGCCCTAGTTGCCAATTTTAACATGTATAACTTTCGAGAATTTTGGAAATCAAATCTTCTTAGTAAACACTCTTGACAATATACCCCATCTCCGATAATGTTGGTTGGCATTGGCATGCCTTGTGTAGTGAACACTTAAGATTATCTCAGCGAAATAACAAAATGGATATGTTTGCAAAATATAGTACATAACATTTCCAACCCAAGGAAGGGTATATTCTATCTAAATCGTAATGGTCTCTAACAGGAGATGATCACCATTGTTCATCATGTTTCCAATCTATTCTAAAGGTAGTTATATTGTCTATTGTTGTTGATGAAATAAACAATAGATGTAAGAGAATTGGAAATATCAAAGAACTAGTATTCTAAGAGAGAGGTGGTGTAGAAATTCCATGAATTTCTTATTCGCTAATATGAACAATCTGAAAGACACTTTCTTGTCATATAAACACAATTTCTCTACTTCGAATTTGCAGTGGAATAGGAACAAAAATAGAAGCACAATCACACAATTTAAGACACATAATTTTTTTATAGGGAACCCAATTGGGAAAACCCTTTGCTTGTTTTAGAGAATTCTATTGAAGATGTTTGAGCAATGGGTCTTTTACAATACAATAAGTTTTCATTAGAGAACAACCATGTTCTCTCTGTTTATAGTAAACTAGAACACCCTTGCTTGTACCTTGATCCCTGCCTCCTAACCCAAGTAATTCGTCCTTCTTCAAACTCCCACAAGCTTCACCTAGGCTCGCTTTCTTTCTCTCGCAAGCTCCATGCACAAACTCATGCTTCCTATTGCTTGGTCTCACCAACTTGTGCTCACCAAAACAATGATTAAACTTATGCCTTCGTTCCTCTTTTTAAAGGCAATTTGAATGGTTAAATTTGACAAATTATATTTTAGGAAATTGAACTGGTGATTGAGTTGTTCATTGAGTTGAAGTGGCTCATGCAACTTGTCTTAAGTATCGACCTAGAATTAGAGACGTGTCACTCGTCCTTTTCCAAGTTAACTTGCACTAGAAGACAATGAATTTGACCTTCCACTTTTGTACATTAGTTAATTGCTTCATAACTCATCCTAACTTTTAGGAACTCTTCCTAAATTATAGGAACTTGAGCATGCTATTGAAGAACTTGTTGAGGCCTCTTTGACTAAGGCACAAGTCAAAGATACCTTTCTTGCTATCATTTTCAACACTCGCTCTTAGCAGGAAAGGTGTTTTTGGAAGAACCTTGCCACTTGGATCTGTCTCCAATACTACCAGGTTCTTTGTTGTTGTAGTTGCTCCCTCTGAACTAGAAGACTTCCCTACTTTTTTATGCGGAACATGCTTTGAAGACTTGTTCTTTCCCACCATGCTCTGCGAGTCCACCTCTTTAGTCATAAGTGCCATGTACGTTGTGTGCCTCTATGTCTGCTTCTTAATGCTGAGAGACTCAATTCTCTTATGATTAACCAAATCCTCTGCTCACTTGGCTCAAACTCCCCCTATACTGGAAGTCTCTTACTGAGTGGCTACCTCCACTCGCTTTGGGCTCTGCTCCTCATCATCCTGCTAGTCATCCCAACTGCCAACTAGCTTAGAGTTTGTTGAAGAATCTAGGGCAATTAGGTGTAGTGTGATTCTTCTTGACTTGATAACAATTTGTGGAGTCTTTTTACTTTTCCTTGTTAGCTTAATCTTCTTCTTCTTATTAATGCATGTGTGTGTACTTCATCAAACTGCTATCAAAAACATAAAACAAGAACACAAGATGTTGGCTCTCTGCTAGTGCCAAAACCTCTCTCCTCTTGAGAGGAAAACCCGTTGGTAAGTTTTCTCTTATTGAAGCTTATTTCTTGATCAATAGCAAACCCTCGACCCTTGACTAGAAGATCCTCCAAGCACAAGTCAAGTCCTTCCTTTTCTCTGCACTATGTTTTCCCGGTACTTTGTTCACCTCCTTCTGGCACTTCGTTCCCCGACACTTCGTCCTTCTTCCGACACTTCGTTCTTCCTTAGTGTGACAACATTGCAATGCTAATTCTCTCACGTGTGAGAGGTACCCTAGAGAATTAGGGTCCTTTTCCTTCGCTTAGAGAGATAGGCTTCTTCACTTGACTTGGGAGGCCTTGTAGGCCTAATTTCAAACCCACTCAACACTAGTTTATGGACTGTTTGTCCCTGTTGTCATACCCGCAAACTTGACCACCTTTTCTTCGCATGTGTGACTGTTTCTAGCCCTAGAAATAGTCCTTTTCACTTTGACTTTTCTCCTCCTTACTTCGCTGCCTTAGGAGACCTCTTTTTCGTCCTTCGTTACCGTTTCTCTAGCCTCTTCTTTTCGCAGATTTTAGAGCTGCTTGATTGTCGTTGTAATGGAGTGGACAACCTCTATTTATAAAGGACTGTCCCACTTTTTAGGCCTGTTTGGAGGCCGACTTGTAGACTGTTTGGAGGCTAACTTGTTATGCTTACTTCGGATGGTTTCTTTGGTGGTGGCACATGCTTGAAGGAGACTCTTTGATGGTGCCTTTGCATAGGAGGGAACTTGACTTTTCTTGGAGGTGACTTCTTTGACTCTTATACACAATGTAACATACCCTTAAGGTCTTCAACATAATTCTTTTGACCTTTTGATTTACCTATAATGCTTTAACATGTGCTAGACCTACTTCAATGAGCAAGAAACTCATTGACATATATGATAAAAATAATATTTTTTTTCTTGAATAAATACAAATATCAAAAGTACATTTATGAAGACTAAACCTAGTTACATTTCCTTCAACAGAATCTAGACTGAAACTGAGATATTAGTTGAGGCTCCATCTTGAGAGCTCTAGCCTATTCTTTCTCAACCACTGCTTCTCTACTCCTTGCCTTGTTGCTCAAGTTTGCACTTGTCTCTAGTTGCAACTTGTAGAGATTCTTCACCCTCACACTTATTTGCTTTTTACATCCAGAAGCTAAGTGCTGGAGGTATGCCTTACCTCTGTTGAAGATGATGTCATATCCCTTGTCCTTAAGGGTAGCTCCCGCAACGAGATTCTGCCTCAATCCTGGAACATTGATAACATCTTTGAAATGAAAAGGATTACTCGACTTGCTCTGAAAGCTGACAATACCAACTCCTCTAGCTGCATACTGACCATCACCTCTTAGCTCAATCTGAAATTGCATGTCCTTCTCCTTCAGGTGGTTGAAAGTCTTCTTGTTCCCGGTCACGCGGAAGGATGCTCGTGAATCAATATACCATATAATGCTACCTGCTGAGCTTGCCATGCAAGCAATAAATGAGAAATCTTTCTCGAACTAGGCCAAAAATGCATCTGCCTCTGCCGATGCAGTTACATGATCCTTATTGGACTCCTTCCGATTAGGACACTTAGAAGCATAGTGTCCAAATTCATGGCAATGGAAGCACTTGATCTTACTTAGATCCTTCTTCTTGCCCTTCTCATTGGACCCGACCTCTCCTTGGCCCTTCTTTCCCTTAGCCTTGCCACTCTTGCTTGCCAGGGCACGATTTTCTTTGTCCTGTATCATAACTGATCCTTCTTCTATGGTTCCTCTTTGGATCTCTTCTTGTATGTAGTCAATCCAAAACCTTTCCCAATTTGGGAAGTTCTCTCTCCCACTAACAAAATCTTGGAACCCTTTCCAAGACTTGTCAACTCCAAGTAGGGCAAAAATCTCAAGATCATGATCAGATACAACCACACACACACCAACTAGTTCATCTCGTACCTAATTGAACTTTGTCAAATATGGGATGATGGGTTCATCTTTCCTCATTTAGACACTCCTTCACTTCTCGTTAAGAGCAAGCTTATTAGTATCATTGGTACTCTGGTACAACTTCAAGATTGTATCATACATCTCATACACTGTCTTCTTCTCACGGATAATGAGGTACTATATGATCTTTGACCCCTTTTAGAATGATCCTCCTTGCCTTGATATCATTCTTATTATGTTGGGCCAATTGTTGGGCATCTTGTGGTGGTGGGAAAGCCTGCTTCATGAATTCTCCCACACCATTATCCTCCAACACTATCATAGTCTTTCCTTTCCAAGCTATGAAGTTCGATGCTCCATCTAGACAATGATCTGCTCTCAACCCTTGGTAAGCCATCTCACTTTCTTTGAGAGTTCTTTAAAACCTGCGCGCCAATAACCTATAATCCTTTACAAAAGACTCTACTTAGGGCTTTGGAGGGTGCCCACTTCATTTCTCCTTTAGTCTGTCAAATATGCAAATTTTTGGGCTTCAATATCTCTGCCATTGATGTCTCTCTTGTTGTACTTCACAAGAACTGCTCTCTGGTCACAATTAGTCACATACTAACAACCTCCACTTAAGATGCCACCAAAACTTGTCTGAACTGGACCCTATCCACTAGCAAAACAACATCAACAAATGGAGATACACATACCTTATTTCTGCTTCTTTTTTTGGCAATTGCGCACTTTTTTTGAGCTCTGATAGACCTGGTTAGGGCACACGTAAGCCCTAACTCACTTTTGCTACTGTTTGCGTTTTCCCTCCAAAACAAGCATATACTGCTCGCTCTTCCTTCCTGTGTATGCAACCTAGGTTGGACTACCTCCTTGTAATATGCTAGGGCATTTTTTCCCCTAGGGTTTCTTAGGGTGCTATGGATTGACAAATCTTCTTCTTTGAAGTAGCAATTCTAACTTAACACAATTATTATATCCTTCATTCAACATAACTGGCTTCTTAGTGATTCTTAGTGATATAGTGATTCAACAAAGAAATACATAGTGATATAGTGATTCAACAAAGAAATACAACAATTCCAATTCTTCAATTTATAAGGTAAGAACAATTTGGTAATTCAGTAGGCCCACATCAATATAATAGGTACATACACATACATGCAATAATTGATGGCGTAAGTTTAATAATGGAATAGTCCCTTGCTTCCAATACAATACACTGACTGAGTCAACTGTTCCAAAAATTCAATTCAGTTCCAACGAAATTCCGAACAAAATTAATACAGAGTTTGACTGAGCTTGACTACTAAGCATTGTATCCTATTACTAGCCCCAATTACACTACACCGTGCTTGCACGATTCTTATCGGAGCTGAAACCCTTGACCTATAGCCGTCCATGACATTACCTTAATTTCGAAAAGGAACTCGAGAGCTCTGGTTTCTATTCATGACTTCACCACGAAGAACTTCAATACTCTGTGAAAAGATGCCACGTAACTGTTGAGGGTGGACGAATGCTTGACCGCTCCTCAAGGACCAATCTTGGGGTTTGACACAACATTTGTTCAATTCGAAATTCAGGATTGGCCTAAGAGGATGCACAAATGGTCACAAAAATCCTCGTTTATTTCTTTTTTGGGCTTCAGGCTTCAATCGTTTAGTTACTAATGGACCAACATCTCCTGCCCCACTATCAACGTTTGATTTGTCTTTTCCTTTCTCTGTTAAAGTTGAAATTTGAGCCTTAAGTTCCATCTTTTTGTTAGTGATTAATGGAATTTTTGCCATTCCTTGAATGTCAACCTCCATTGAAGCCAAGCTTGATGTCTCCATAGAAGCCAAGCTAGATGTCTCCATCACAGGGGCTTGTTGAACAATAGATTATTGGATCATTGATTGTTGTACTTTGTTTGAATTTTCTTCCTCATTGATGAAGCCCTCCTTCTCCATCTCCAAAGCCTCATTCTCATGGATTTCATTCTTATGGACTTCATGTTCACCATGATTTGTAACCACTAAAAGTATGCCCCCAAAGGGCAATGCTTGATGCACACTGCTATCATGTTTTCCTTGCATCTCACTCTCATTTCCATTTGGCTCAACTGGCTCTTCTAAATCATGAATCGCAGGTTCTTCCACTTCCATCTCCTTATTGGTAGATGTGTTTTGGTGTTCATTGTAGACTTTTGCTTTTTATTCTTCATATGGGTCCTTATTGGTAGATGTGTTTTGGTGTTCATTGTAGACTTTTGCTTTTTATTCTTCATATGAGTCCTCATACTCTTGATTTTCTTCTGGGTTGGCTTCCTTTTTCTCATACACTTCATCCTCTTTTGTATACAAGTGATTCTCTTCTTCATACTCTTCTCCCTCACCAAAATATTTTTCATCCTCAATCATCCATTCCTCGTGTTCTTTTACACCAACACATTTTGAAGCGGGGGCATAATCTTCCTCATACCCCTCCAACTCCAACTTCTCAGCAGATCTCAGTGTATCATCTAGGTGAGACATGGTTGTTATCTCTGCTTCATCTTGCTAAGAACTAGGACTTTCCTCACCTTCCAAGTTATCATGTAAGACATGACCTGGAGAACTAGGTTGGGTAGAAATAGACAAAAGAGATTGTGACTCAAGTTGCACCATGTTCTTTAAATCTTGTTGTTTTTGAAAGGCAAACTTTTCCTGCAACATTGATACATCTGCTACTTCATTCTTGTCTCTACGACTTTTTTGTTGTGCTTGATTCCACGTTACTATCACGTGTTGAAGGACTTCTCTTGGGCTCATCACCTAACAAAGGAGAGGGCATAGGTTTCTCAGCGCCATTCTTAAATAAACCTTTTTGTAAGGGCATTATAGAAGTGGGTGGAAGAACTCGAGGTGGCCCTAATTGAATGATGTGATCTTCCAAAAGAAAACTCTTCAACCTCAGAATTTTGTGTGTAAGGAACAACAAATGGGTTTTGATGATGCCTTTGAACTTGCCATGAATCCTGTTTGTCCTGCTCCCTTATGATATCAACATACCCATTCATTGCATTCTCAAGGAATTCAATATCCACATTAGGATGATGTGCACAATCATCACCAAAAATCCAACTCTGATCACTTCGATAAGGCACTTGGTCATTCACTTGCATTGTTTCCAACCTCCCTGTTTTGGAAAGGATTTTAGCAGACCCACTCCTGGTACCATCAAAGAGATTTCTGCGTGGAAGTCCTCTTCTCCCATGCAAGGATTCCTGATTTGCATTGTAGTAATTACTTTGCTCAGGAACCATTGTAGAGAACATAAAAAGTGACCCATTTCTATTTTTAGTTGACTCTCTTTCGTGACCATGGGGGGATTCTTGAAGCTTTAGGTTCTCGGGACTAACTTCTCATTGATCCCCTCCTGAAGATTTTAGTGAGCACTTGACCATTCTGTTCCATTCATCCAATCTGTTCATGTTTTCTGCTTGTTGCTCTTTCAACCTCCTCCAAGATTCTCCTTGCAACTTTTTCGGCCTCCTCTAAGACTTTGTTCGCCAAAAATTTACTTCCGGTTGTTCATTATTTAAACACCATCCAGGTTGGCATGATTTCTCCTCTGATACCACTGTAATATGCTAGGGAAATTTTTGCCCTAGGGTTCCTTAAGGTACTATGGATCGACAAATCTTCTTCTTTGAAGCAACAATTTTAACTTAACACAATTATGATATCCTTCATTCAACAAAACTGGGCTCTCAATGATTCTAAGTGATATTGTGATTCAACAGAGAAATACGATTGTTCCAATTCTTCAATTTATAAGGTAAGAACAAATTGGTAATTCAGTAGGCCCACATCAATGTAATAGGTATATACACAGACATGCAATAATTGACAGTGTAAGTTTCATGCAATAGCCCCCTGGTTCCAATACAATAGGCCAAGTCAATTGTTCCAAAAATTCAATCCAGTTCCAATGAAATTCCAAACAAAATTAATACAAAGTTTGACTGAGCTTTACTAGCATTGTATCCTATTACTGGCCCCATTTACACTACACCATGCTTGCACGATTCTGATCGGAGTTGAAACCCTCGACTTGTAGCTGTCCACAACGTTACCTTAATTCAAGAAAGGAACACGAGAGCTATAGTTTTTGTTCACGATTTCACCACAAAGAACTTCAATATTCTCTGAAAAGGTGTTGGGGAACCGCTGAGGGTGGACGAATGCTTCATTGCTCCTCAAGGACCAATCTCGGGGTTTGACACAACATTCGTTCAATTCAAAATTCGTGATTGGCCTCGAAGGATGCACAAATGGTCACATAAATCCTCGTTTACTTCCTTTTTGGGCTTCAGGCTCCAATCATTTAGCATTGGAGCTTTTCTAGTGGTAGCGCTGAGCCAGGTCAGCCTTTCTTGTCCTTTTGATAGGGCATAGGGACAAGATTTGCCTTTTTCAGATAATATTGTGTTAGCGCAAAAGATTAAGGAACTCACATTCCTTCCAAATAATACGCCTATGTCATTTGCCTAGATAATGTATTCGTGGAAGAACAAGGATTTGTTGTCTAGTTGATACACCTTCCAAATGGTTCAATCCACTACAGATTACCACAAACGATCACCAAAAGTCTTGCTTTGCTCTTTAGAGATACCACATCAATTTAGGTTTGGACCACAAACAGATTTGTTACAGGAGTCTCACTTTATTGCTAATCGAAGATGCATGCATCAATTGAAAAAATTCGTCTCAATTCAAGCTTGGACCACCAATGAACTTGTTACAGGATTGTGATTGTAAGGTTGTACCCAAGTAATAAACGTGTTCAGAATGCCCATAAATTTACCCTAGGTCAATTCGGGGCCATTTTGCTTCAGAGTTAGTATCAACTACAAATGATGAATTTCCAAGTGCAAAAGATACGTTGTCCAGAGATTCAGAGTATTCAATAGGAGAATTTCATTCTTCCTTACAACGCATTAGTTTCCAATCCAAGGATTCATTTTATTCAAAAGATTGCTCCTTGTTATGCCAAAGCAAGGATCAAAATAGAATTCCACTGTCCTACAAAATTAATATTCTTGTGCCAAGGCCAAGATCAAAAGACAACAAAATTTTCGCTGCCCTTCCAAATAGTCTTCCTGTGCGAGAAGAGAGAGAAAAGATAGAAAGTTGTCAAATAGGGTGGAATCTTTCACCACCAAAATTGACTAGAAGAAAAAGGGTAAAAAAGTACCCTTAGAGCTAATGCTCAATAAACCAATGAATTGATCCACAATAATGATCCAAAATGAATTCACCCCTTTCATATTTATAGATTTCCTAGAGGGGCCTCTTCTTCAAAATATTGAGTAAGTGTTACTCCAAGCCCCAATTTTGGGTTTCTTCACCCAGCTGCCACTTGCCCAACAGAGGGAATTTTGGGGTTTTAACTTTTGCCCCCTTTATGGAGGACTATAGCCTACGGGGATTGATAGGCTATTTTGTCCCTTGGACAATTAACTTTTCGGGAACATTACACTTCTAGGTCTCTGGGCTCCTCCAAAATACAGGTCCGAACTTGCCGTCACCTTAAAAAGGTCTGCGACCTAGATCAAAACTATAACGCAACTCAAATGTGCTCCAAAAATGCCTAGATCCAACCTCAAATACTCGGCCTCCTGCCCAGGGAACTCGTCGCTCTAAACAATCTAGAAAAGTCACTAAATCTTGCTCCTTTTCACCTTTGCTGGAGTCCTTCAAGTTTGCGACCACTTCAGAGGTCTTCCTTGATGTGTTTTGCACTTTGAATGCGCTATCTCTATTCTAATCAACGCTTTGATAGCATGTAGAAATTTCTCAAAATTCTGATTTGCTAACATGAACAATGTGAAAGATACTTTCTTTTCATATAAACACAAAATTTCTCTACTTCAAATTTGTAGGGAAATAGGAACAAAAATAAAAGCACAATAGCACAATTTAAGACAATTTTTTTATAGGGAACCCAACTGGGAAAACACTCTACTTGTTTTTGAGAATTATATTGAAAAAGTTTGAGCAATGGATCTTTTACAATACAATAAAGTTTCATTAGAGAACAACCGTGTTCTCTTTGTTTACACTAAACTAAAACACCCTTGCTTGTATCTTGATCCCTGCCTCCTAACTCAAGGAATTCATCCTTCTTCAAACTGCCACAAGCCTCACCTAGGCTCGTTCTCTTTCTCTCACAAGCTCCACGCACAAAATCGTGCTTCCTATTGCTTGGTCTCACCAACTCGTGGTCACTAAAACAATAATTAAACTTGTGCCTTCATTCCTCCTTTTAAAGGTAATTTGAATGGTTAAATTTGGAAAATTATATTTTAGGAAATTGAACTGGTGATTGAGTTGTTAATTGAGTTGAAGTGGCTCATGCAACTTGTCCTAATTCTCGATCCATAGTTAGAGACTTGTCACTTGTCCTTTTCCAAGTTAACTTGCACTAGGAAACAAATGAACTTGGCCTTCCACTTTTGCACATTAGTTAAATTCTTCATAACTCGTCTTAACTTTTAGGAACTCATCCTAAATTATAGGAATTTGTCCTAATTTGTAGGGACTTATCCTAAATCTTAGGAATTCGTCCTAACTCATAGGAATTAGCTCATAACTTATAGGAATTGATTCCAAGGAAGAACTTGTTGAGGCCTCTTTGACTAAGGCACAAGTCAAAGAAACCTTTCTCGCTATCATTTTCAATAGGTGGTGTCTAAAGACACTATTACAACACCATGAAGAACTTGTTGAGGCCTCTTTGACTAAGGCACAAGTCACAAGTCAAAGAAACCTTTCTCGTTATCATTTTCAACAGGTGGCGTCTAAAGACACTATTACAACACTTGAGCACAACTGAGGATAGCCAAACATACATAGTAGGGTAAGAAACCAAAAGATCACTATACACAATACACTATACCCATGTTCTTAGATCAAAACATGGGGCCATTTATTTAGCGCCAAGATGTAACCAACTCGCGTGAAGCGAGAAAGATGAGGTCCTCCATAGATTGGTGAGGGCACATAACAAAATCCTTAATTTCTTCCTTGTTTTATGTACCAATTGTTTGCTTTGTTGTCATTGCTCGACTAATTGAATGCCTACTTGAGCATCTACTTGATCCCTTAATTGACAATCAACTTTCTTAATTGACTGTCAACTATTGATAGACCATCACTACATGTTCTAGAGGTGTGATGATGCATATCTTGGTGGTCAACCACTCGTCCATTGGCGCAATGCTTTAGAGATTCAACATGTGAAATTACTTTTGTACAACCCCCCATAATTGTAGCTTCTTGAAGCCTAAGCATAGGTTGAAGATTCACAAACTCAACTCGTGAGAGAGGCTTCATAAAGATGTTAAAAACATCATCATCTATCTTGTACTAAATAAGGTTCACAACATTTTTGTGCAGTATCTCAAATAATGAATGTTATGAACCTTGCGCCTTAAAAATGATAAGAAATCAATAATTACAATCCTCTTTGAGGAGGAAGACTCCATCACAATGAATAGAATGTACAAGACAATATTTGATGATCCTAAGTCTAGGTCTCGTTAGTATTTATATAGGAGACAAAGGATACAATTATAATAAAATGGGACCATGGGAATTTCTAGCCTACATAACAATGAAACAATAGAAATGTAATCACTCAATATCTAGGGCTTAATAAGGGGTTTTAGGGTTAGCATGGGGCTTATATAGGGCTTAACATGCCCTTCCCCTTCAAAGAAGTGTTGTCCTTAACACTTGACTATTTGTGGATGCTTTTGCATGGACAACCCATCTTCCCATTGTCGCTTCTTCCATTTGATGAGGTAATTAGTAATTGGTCGATATTCTTAGCTACTTATTGCTTGTTTTGAAGATTGTTTCTCGATCTAGTATTATTTTCCCTTTTCATTAATCTCTGGTAAAATAATTTGTTCCAATGTTATTGGAACTGAACTGATGATCGAATTGGAAAACCCTTTGGATTAGGAATCGGTTGGAACTAGATCAAAATGTTGAAAAGTAGCATGTGAATGTCTTCTTGACTCGTGCCTTAGTCAAGATGACCACGATCAATCTTCCTTAGCATGCACGAGTTCCTAAGGAGTAGGACGAGTTCATGAAGCAGTTTGTCTTATGCGTAGAGATTGGATAAGCAATTAAGTTGATCTCCAAGGTGCCAATTAGATTTGGAGAAGGATGAGTGAGAGTCTCAAGTTCTAAATTAAGACTAGGATGAGTTACAATAGTCAGTCAGACTATGTAAAATAATCGATCAAGTTCGAGTTCCCAAAATAAACTTGCCAGATTTAGCGGAGTCGAATTGCTTATAAGGAGGTTGAAAGGCACAATTGTAATCAATTGTTGAGCACACGTTTTTGTGTGTGAGCTAGTTGCTAGGAAGAATGTATAAGGAGAGGCCTATATGTAGCCTTTTTATAGAGAGAATTCTTGTTGCTGTGCGCTAGGAATTAGGGTTAAATTCCTAGGAAATAGGAATCCTTGTTGTGCTAGGAAATAGGAGGAGATTTCCATTGTCAGTGCAAATAAATAGGAGATGAGTAGCGCAAGAATTCAAGAGCTGGTAGAGCGTTTCTTGCAAGCAGGTTTCAGCTATGAATTAGCAATGAGAACAATGAGTTCTCTAGTGAAACATGTTTCCTTGTAATAAATTATATTTGCTCAAACTTTGTCAATAAATTTTCTATAGCTAGCAAAGAGTTTTCCCAGTTGTGTTCACTATAAAATGTTGTGGTCTTTGCTATCGTGTGACTGTGTTTATTTCTGTTTCTATTCCGCTGCAAATTGGTAGAGAAATTCTGTGTCTTGGTGCAACGAAATTGTTTTTAGGATTGTCATCTTAGCAGTTGTAGAATTTCAAGGAAATTTTGTAGAATTTCAAGGAAATTCTACATGGTATCAGAGTAAGGAACAACATAAAGGACAAGACAAAGTTCAAATTTGTGAAGAACAAAGAGCAGATTTGTCAAGCGCTGTCTTTGGACAAGGAGGATGACGTACCATGGACTGAGAGTAGATCACTGTCTAGAGGGAGCATCGAACTTCATCTCTTGGAAAGGGAGGATCATGATAGTATTGAAGGATAATGGGGTAGGAGATTTCGTCAAACAAGCTATACCATCCCCCCAAGATCCCCAACTGTTGACTCAACACACTAAGAATGATATGGCAAGGAGGATTATTCTAGAAGGGGTCAAAGATCATATAGTTCCTCACATCCATGAGAATAAGGCAACTTTTGAGATGTTCAAAGCTATTTTAGGTTTATATCAGAGTACCAGTGATGCCAGGAAGCTTGCTCTTAAATAGAAGTTGGGGAGTATTCAGATGAAACAAGGAGATCCAATTCTCTCATATCTCACGAAGTTCACTTTGGTACGAGATGATCTAAGAGGTGTGGGTGTCACTGTAATTGAGTAGGACCTTGTGATTTTTGTTTTACTAGGACTTTACAAATCTTGGTATGGGTTCTAGGAAGCTATTAACGGTAAAGAGAACATTCCTAGTCGGGAAAGGTTATGGAATGACTCCGTGTAGGAATAAATCTGGAGAGGAACCCGAGATGGTAGATCAACAAAGTCCAAAGACGAGGAAAATTTTTCTCTTGCAGGCAAGGGCAAGGGCAAGAAAGGTAAAGGGAAGGTCAAGTCTAGTCAGAAGGGTGAGAAGAAGAAGAAGGATCTAAGTAAGATCAAGTGCTTCCATTGCCATGAGTTGGGGAATTATGCTATTAAGTGTCCAAAAGAAAAGAAGGGACCATGTAAGGATCATGTTACTGCATCAACTGAGGTAGATGGGTTTGCTTCTCAGTTTGAGAAAGATTTCTCATTGATAGCTTGCATGGCTAGCTTAGTAGGGAGCAACGCATGGTATATTGATTCTGAAGCTTCCTTCCACATGACCGGAAATAGGGAATACGTTTGCCAACGGGTGGAGTAGGATATGCAGGTTCATATCGAGCTTGGAGATAATGGTAAATATGCGACCAAGGGAGTTGGTAGTGTTAGCTTTGAGAGGGTGTCTAGGAACACTCTCCATCTTAGAGATGTTCTCTATGTTCCAAGGCTGAAGAAGAACTTGGTTTCAATAACAACCCTTGAGGACAAGGGATATAATGTCATCTTCAGCAGAGGTAAGGTGTACCTCAAGCACCTAGCTTCTAGAACAATGAAGCAGATAGGTGTGAGGATGAAGAACCTGTACAAGTTGCAGGCAGAGACTTGCGCATCCTTGAGCAACAAGGTAGGTGGTGAGCAGAGTACAGATGTTGGAGAACATTGGCATAAGCACATGGGACATTTGCATCATGGGGTGTTGAAGATTCTTCAACAGATATCCACAGGATTACCAACACACAACTTTGACAAGAATGGAGTGTGCAAGATAAGCATGCATAGCAAGTATGCCAAGACTTCTTTTTAGGGCCGAGACAATAGAGGCAATGGTATTTTGGAGCTGGTGCATTTAGATGTGTGTGGACTCTTGTCTTCTCTGTCTCTTATGGGACATAGGTATTATGTTACTTTCATTGATGATTATTCTCAAAAAGCTTGGATATATTTTATGAAGAAGAAAGATGGGGTCTTAACCAAGTTCATGGAGTTTAAGGCCTTCGTAGAAAACCATATTGGAAAACACACAACTTTGACAAGAATGGAGTGTGCAAGATAAGCATGCATAGCAAGTATGCCAAGACTTCTTTTTAGGGCCGAGACAATATAGGCAATGTTATTTTGGAGCTGGTGCATTCAGATGTGTGTGGACTCTTGTCTTCTCTGTCTCTTATGGGACATAGGTATTATGTTACTTTCATTGATGATTATTCTCAGAAAACTTGGATATATTTTATGAAGAAGAAAGATGAGGTCTTAACCAAGTTCATGGAGTTTAAGGCCTTCGTAGAAAACCATATTGGAAAGACGATCAAGGCAATAAGGAGTGACAATGGGGGAAAATATGTCTCCAATGCCTTCAAGGAGTTGTGTGCAAAGGAAGGCATTAAGAGAGAGCCGATAGCACATGATAACGTTCAACAAAATGGGGTGGTTGAGAGGAAGAACTGCAGTATTGTTGGAGTGGCCAAGGCCATGTTGCATGATTAGGGTTTGCCTTTGTTCTTGTGGGTAGAGGCATGCAACATTGTAGTATTTCTGCAGAACAAGAGTCCACATAGGGTTCTTGGATGAGTTACACATAGGCAAGAAGCTTGATTTTTCACACTTTTGTATTTTTGGCACAAAAATTTAATGTCATGTGTCCAAAGATAGTTGGAAGAAGTTGGAGCCCACAGTAGAAAAGGGTATTTTTGTTGGGTACAGCGAGACAACGCAAGCATACAAGGTGTATTTACCAAGACTCAAGAAGACAGTTCTCAGGCGGGATGTGAGGTTCCAGGATGATAAAGCTTTGAGGGAGTCCTTAGAACGAGAGAAGATTGCGGTACCTCGGGAGGAGGAGCTACTCGCTCCTAAGAAGGAGCCTCAACCAAGATCACAGACAAAGTCTTAACCAGGTTGCAAGAGGATCGCACAACAGGATGCAAAGAAGGTTGATGAGGAGTAGAAACTAGGACGAGAGCAGACAACCACTTAGTTGGAAACTAGGAAGAGAGCCAAGTGGGTTGACAGGTTGATTTAGGAGGCCCAAGAGCAGGTTGAAGCTCCTAGCAACATGTTCAGGCAGGGCAAACAACCACAAAGGTAGACGAGTTATATGGCACTGATGATAGAGTTGGTGGACACCGAGCCTTCTTCTTACAAGGAGGCAACTTATGTTTGGTAGGATGCCATGTCAGAGGAATATTCCTCCATCAAGAAGAGCGATGTTTGGGAGATTGTGCCACGACCTGAGGGTAAATCAGTGGTAGGATCAAGATGGGTGTACAAGGTGAAGCATGGAGTGGATGGGAGTTTGGAGAAGTACAAGGCTAGGTTTGTGGCCAAGGGCTTCTCACTGACTGAGGGCATAGAATATGAAGAGAACTTTATCGCAGTAGCATCGTATTCATCCATCAAGACTATTCTGGCACTTGCAACACAAATGGGGTGGAAGATCCACCAGATGGATGTGAAGACAACATTTCTCAACGAAGTGGTTGAGGAGGATATTTATATGGAGCAGCCAGTGGGATTTGAGCAGTTCAACAGAGACACACGTGTGCAGGCTGAAGAGAGCTCTTTATGGTCTCAAGTAGGCTTCGAGAGCATGGCACACTTGCATTGACAAACTACCTTCGAGTAATGGGCTTGACTGAGAGTGAGGTGGATGCCAACTTGTACTACATGATGGTTAGAGGGCTTTATCTCATTCTAGTGCTCTATGTTGATGACATTATATTGACTTGATCTAGGATTGAAAGGAGGCCTTTGAAAGGGAGATTGAGATGAATGATACGGGGCTTATGCCCTATTTCCTTGGCTTGGAGGTTTGGCAGGGCGATGGTGAGATCTTTGTGGGACAAGGGAGTACACTGCTGTGATTCTCCAAAGATTTCATATGCAGGATTGCAGGCCCAAGGCCACGCCTCTAGTCACAAATTGGAGGAAGGTGGATGCTAGTAAAGCAGAGTGAGTGGATGCTACATTATACAAGCAACTCATCATGGCCTTGTTGATGTACTTGGATAGCACAACCTGATATTTGTTTTGTAGTCAACCAATTGAGTCAGTTCATGATGGAACCGGTTAGAGTTCACTAGGTTGCTGCAAAGCATGTTTTGAGGTATCTTAGAGGCACAACAAATTATGGATTGTGGTACAAATGGGTTGATGGAGTGAGCCTTGACGGCTTCACAAATGTGGATTGGTTAGGGAGCTCCACAATTTGGAAGAGTACTTAGGTGGCGTCTTCAACATTGGGTCAACAATTGTTTCCTGGTACAACAGGAAGTAGAGTTTAGTTGCACTTAGTTCAATAGAGGTTGGGTAGATGGCTGCTAGTTTGGCAACATGCAAGGTTATTTGGATGAGGAAGTTGCTTGTGGGACTTTTTAGATAGAGGATGGATCCTACTATGATATATTGTGATAATCGGAGTTGCATCAAGCTCTGTGAGAACCCAATGTTTCACGATCGCTCAAAGCATATCGAGACCAAGTATCATTATCTTAGAAGCAAAAAGGGATAGTGAAGCTACCGTACATTCCAACAGAGGAGCAGGTAACAGATATCTTGACCAAGGAATTCGCAAGAAGCAATTTTGTTCATTTCAGAGATAAGTTGGAAATTGTACATAATCCTTTCCTCGCTAAGAGGGAGTGTTGAAAAGTAGCGAGTGAAGTTCTTGAATTGTGCCGTAGTCAAGATGACCACAATCAATCTTCCTTAGCATGCACGGGTTCCTAAGGAGTTGATCCGGATTTAAATAGGAACGTAACAAATTACAGATATAACCATACATATAGAGATGCAGCAGAAATAATACTTCATTTAATTACTGTAAAATACTGAAATATGCTTACAAACAGGAATGGAAATAAACTAGCTAGGGCAATGGTAGCTTATCTCTGAGAAGAGATGTGGCGGCTACATGCCTCTGAACTGTGTTACAATGAGGCTCGAAGGCCTATTTATTGTTGAGAAACAATGGAGAACCCTAAACATCCAAAAACCTAACCCTAGAAGATGAAATGCCAAACTATGGGTCCCATTTTGGTAAATTGGTACATCAACTTCCTGGGGTTGTAACTTTGGCATATGATCTCCATTTGACGCGCACAATATCTCGTTAGAAAGATCTATCAAAACGGCTCCGGAAGTTTAGGACCTGAAAAACTGCTAAAAATAGTAAACTGTGCTACAATTAAGGAAACTGAAAAGCTGAAAGAAACAATGGTTGGGTTCCGAGTGGACTTGGCGGGTGGCCATCAATATCCACCTGGATCATTCCTCACCCCTTAGGAAGCAATGGTCCCCATTGCGTTGAGTTCCTCCAAGAGATGAGGAAACTTCTGTTGAACTTGGTCCCTGGTGAGCCACTTGCCTTGGTGAAGGAGTTGGCCTGCTTTGACAATTCGATACAGTTGGATATTCTGCTGGTGAGTGTGCTTGATTTGTGTGTCCATGATCCGATCAGTTGCAGCTTGTTCCATGCTATATGTATTTAACTCTGTGGGTGTGAGTTGTTCTATAATGTCGGATGTGTCTAGTAATGGTGGAAAGTATGGTCGAAGGCGGTCCACATTGAACACTGGGTGCAGGCCAAGGAATGGGGGAATGCTGAGCTCAAATGCATTGTCTCCCACAGCCTTGGTAATGGTGTAAGGACCATATTAGAGTGCTCTGAGTTTTCGATAGGCTCCGGTAAGTCGTTCCTTTTGCAAATGCAACCAGACTTTGTCGCCGACCTGAAACTTGTGTGGCACCCATTGTTGATCATGTCGCTGCTTGTGCTTGGCATTTGATTTCTCCAGAATGTCATGGACCTGCTGGTGAATATGTTGGATGTGCTCAATGAAGCTGTTTCCCTTATCTGTTTCAGACTAGACATGACCCGAATTTGCGTGTGTGGCTGCAATTGGCGTGGCTGCAATTGGCATGGCCAGTCGAGCTGTGGCCACATCAATGGGACATAGTGGTTGGAATCCCAAGCTCACCTGAAAAGGGCTGTGGCCAGTCGAGCTGTGGAGAGCCCGATTGTAGCTATGCTGAACATAGGGGAGGCTGTCGTCCCATGTGTGTGGATACTTTGAGTTGTACATGCGCAAAATGTGTACGATCATCCTGTTCACAAGCTTTGTCTGGCCATCAGTTTGAGGATGGAAGGCTGTGGACTTAGTGAGTTTCGTGTCCAGCATCGACCAGAGACTGCACCAAAATGTACTGAGGAACTTGCTGTCCCGATTTGAGATGATAGACTGTGGGATCCCAAAGTGTACCCACACTCGTTCAAAGAAGAGTTTAGCAGTGGCTTCTACTGCGATATTCTTCTTGCAGGCCGCCATAATGGCCATCTTCGAGAACCTGTCGACGACCACAAAAACATAGTTGTTTCCATGCTTAGTAGAAAGAAGGCCCGACATGTAATCCATGGAGATGGATTCCCAAGGTCGACTAGGGGTAGGCAGCAGGGTATAGAGGCTTTGCTTCTTCATGGTCAGTTTGGCAATGGCGCAGGCAGTGCATGATCTGATGTAATTCTTGACATCCTATTGAAGATTCGGCCAATAGAAATACTTCTGCAGTGCTGCGAACGTTTTCTCGACCCCGAAATGCCCATCAGCGCGATTGTAATGTGCTTCCCAAATCATCTTGGAATGCTCGCTTGGAGGAACACAAAGGTGACCCAAGTGGCATAATAGGGCATCCTGGAGGTGAAAATCTAGAACATGTTGGAGGGAGCGTCTGGTATGTGTGGCCGAATTTTGGGTCGCTTTTGTAGAGAAGTGGCCAGTCGGAAGTCTCGTGCCCACAAGAGTTAGCATGGTGGTCAACGCCATGATTGGTGGTCGACTGAGGGAATCTGCAACATGTTGGATGTGCTCAATGAAGCTGTTTGCCTTCTGTTTCGGACTGGACATGAGCCGAATCTGCTTGAGTAGCTGCAAATGGCATGGCCACATCAATGGGACATAGTGGTTGGAATCCCAAGCCCACCTGAAAAGGGCTGTGGCCAGTCGAGTTGTGGAGAGCCCGGTTGTAGCTGCGCTGAACATAGGGGAGGCTCTCGTCCCATGTGCGTGGATACTTTGAGTTGTACATGCGCAAAATGTGTACAAACATCATGTTGACAACCTTTGTCTGGCCATCAGTTTGAGGATGGAAGGCTGTGGATTTAGTGAGTTTGGTGTCCAACATCGACCATAGACTGGACCAAAATGTACTGCGGAACCTGCTGTCTCGATTTGAGATGATAGACTGTGGGATCCCAAAGTGTACCCACACTCGTTCAAAGAAGAGTTTAGCAGTGGCTTCTGCTGCGATATTCTTCTTGCAGGTCGCCATAATGGCCATCTTCGAGAACCTGTCGACGACCACAAAAACAGAGTCGTTTCCATGCTTAGTAGAAAGAAGGCCTGACATGTAATCCATGAAGATGGATTCCCAAGGTCGACTAGGGGTAGGCAGCAGGGTATAGAGGCTTTTCTTCTTGATGGTCAGTTTGGCAATGGCGCAGGCAGTGCATGATCTGATGTACTTCTTGACATCCTGTCGAAGATTCGGCCAATAGAAATACTTTTGCAGTGCTGCCACCGTTTTCTCGACCCCGAAATGCCCATCAGCCCGATTGTAGTGTGCTTCCCAAATCATCTTGGCACGCTCGCTTGAAGGAACACAAAGGTGACCCAGGTGGCATAATAGAGCATCCTGGAGGTGAAAATCTAGAACATGCTGGAGGGAGCGTCTGGTATGTGTGGCCGAATTTTGGGTCGCTTTTGTAGAGAAGTGGCCAGTCGAAAGTCTCGTGCCCACAAGAGTTAGCACGGTGGTCAACGCCATGATTGGTGGTCGACTGAGGCAATTTGCAACATTATTGGTGCTGCCCTTCTTATACTTGATATTCAAATGGAACTGTGGTAGGTATGTGGACCACTTCTGATGGCTATCATTCTGCAAAGTCCCTTGGGTCTGTATGAACTGCAGGGGTCGGTGGTCTATGTGAATGACCGTTTCCTTCCCCAAAATGTAATGCTTTCATTGTCGGCAGGCTTGCACAATGGAATACATCTCTTTGTCATAAGTGGGATACTTTCGGACTGTGTCTGAGAGTGTCTCATTGTGATATGCCACTGGATCCCTGTTTTGAGTAAGGACTGCCCCAATAGCATAGTCGGAGGCATCTGTCTTGACTTCAAATGGTTGTTGCAAGTCTGGCAATGCGAGCACTGGTGTCGAGTAGAGGCGATCTTTCAACTCTGTGAATGCCTTCTGTTGAGATTCAGACCAAAAGAATTTTGCTTTCGCTCCTCCCTTGGTGACTTGACTCAAGGGCCAAGTGATATGAGAAAATCCCAACATGAACCTGCGGTAGAAGTTGGCAAGACCTAGAAAGATGCGAAGTTCTGTCAGAGTGGTTGGAGATGGCCAATCCCGAATGACTTGGATTTTCGCTGGATCCCCCGTTCATCAGTAATGTATCCTAGATACTGAACTTGGGTAATGCCAAAAGTGCATTTCTCCAAATTAGCACATAACTTGTGGCATTTCTCCAAATTAGCACACAACTTGTGTTGCCGCAGTGTTTGGAGAACCTGTCGGATGTGGTGGAGGTGCTCTTCCCAACTTTGGCTAAAGATTAGGATGTCATCCAAGTATACCACTACAAATGAGTTGGTGAATGGCCGTAATGTGTCATCCATTAGCCTCATGAAGGTTACAGGAGCATTCGTCAATCCAAAAGGCATAACCAACCATTTGAAAAGGCCCTCCTTGGCTTTGAAGGCAGTCTTCCACACATCGGAGTGGTCGATTGATACCTAGTGATATCCTGACATCAAATTGATCTTGCTGAAATATTTTTGCCCCCTTTAATTGGTTTGGGAGGTCATCAATCCGTGGGATCGGGTACCTATTACGGACAGTGATCTTGCTTAGCACCCGATAGTCCTGTCCTGTCCCGTCCTTCTGTACCAACACGAGCGAGCTCCCACAGGGCGATGAACTCGGACGGATGTGACCTTTCTGCAACAGCTCCTGAATTTGCCTCTTGCTTTCATCGTTATGATCGGGCTCCCATAGGGTGATGAACTCGGACGGATGTGACCTTTCTGCAACAACTCCTGAATCTTCCTCTTAATTTCATCGTTCTCCAAAACAAAGCGCCGATAGATTGGTCCATTGGGCAGTGGCGCACCTGGGGTCAGATCGATGGAGTGCTTGACCTGACATTGCAGAGGAACCCCTGTGGGGGAGGTGAAGATGTACTCGTACTCCTCCAGGACATTGTCCATTTGTAGTTGTCGTGCGGAGGGGCCCTGTCTGGAGGTCGTGGCCACCGTCTTCTTCTTTCCTTGAGGGCGTATTATCAGGAAAACAAATTTCCCGGTCTTGGAAATGAGCTTACTGCGTTGTTTTGCAAGTAACCAAAGAGATGGCGGTAGGCGGTGCTACCTCCGGTATCTTGTACTACTTATTTCCCAAAGTAACAATAACAACACGGGGCCTTGATTCGTACACAACATTTTTGCTTCCACAAGTATGGTTGTCCTAATAATACATCACAAACATCAAGGGGGGCAACGTCACACAATACCTCATCCGTGTGAAGGGTTTGATGTTGTATGGAAGGTGACACTGCTGGCTTACGCGAAGATCCCGTCCTTGGTGAAGCCACCCGATGGTGTACGGTTATGGATGTGCTGTGGTCGGTAAGCCCAACCGCTTCACGACCTTTGCCGAAATGAGGTTCTTTTGGCTCCTGCTGTCGACAATGAACTGTAGCGGGGAGCCCTTTACCCACATCTGGGAGTGGAAGAGATGCTCCTCCTCTGGATCTTCGGGTTCCTCCTTCTGGATCTTCGTGGTGGCAACGGTGGCGTTGGGCGCCGCATCGATAATATGCTTCCTTTTTATCATTCACCTTGTTGGGTTCTGACTCAGAGTCAGAACATGCATCTGATTCTGAAACCCTCAGCTCTGCTACCAGTGACTGCTTGGCCCGACACTCACTTGTGTTGTGAGTGGAGCTCTTATGGAACTCACAACACTTTCTTGTGTCCTTTTTAGGCTTCGCGACGCTGTTCTTTGCTTGCAGCTTTGGCGGGTTGTCTTGGGCCGCCCCGCCTTGGCTTTGTCCTTTGTTCTGCGATTTGGGGGCACCTTTCCCTTGCTTCAGATTCGTAGATCCAAAGTCTCGCTTCTTCTCTTTAAACTTTTGCTCGATCTTGACGGCATATCGGTATGCCATGCCGAGAGAGGAGATGTTCAGGAATTCTATTTCTTCCTGGATGTACTTGTGTAGACAACGACGGTATTTGAGTAACAAATGTTGCTCCAAATCCTTGATACCCAACTTTGTGCGAAGGGTATGGAAAATATTGGTAAACTTCGGCACGTCTTGGTTTCTTCTCTACCGTAGCGTGGTCCACTTTATGTATCGATCCTCATAGCTTCCGACAGGGTAGTACTGCTCCTTGATGGCATTCCGGAATGAATCCCAAGTGGGTGCGTCTGAAAATAGTGAGCCTGTACTTTCATCCTTCTGCTCGCAGTAGGTTTCCCACCAGTCCTTGACTTGGGGGGCTGCTTTGAGAAGAGCGAAAATAATCTTTTCCCGACTGGAAAAATCATGAACAGAAAAATAACCTTGTAGCAGATTTAACCATTTATCGACGACATTTGTGTCTATCTGACCCTCGAATATTTGGATTTCAAAATTAACTTGTACCTTAAACGGTGTGGCGTTTCCCAAGTAGCTGTTGGAAGCCGATGCGTCACCCCTGGGTAGCCGCTCAAGGATCTGGGCAAAGCTGTCCATCATCGCGTTCCTTTGTCGCTCGAGGGCTTCTTCGAGCAAGATTTTGATAGGATCTCCTGTCCCCTCGTCTTTCGTTTCATCCACCATGGGAGGCTGTCGGGATTTGCGAGGCTGGTCTTGCAAAGGTTTGACCAGTTCAAGCCCTAACTCCTTATATGCCGACCTCGTTGGGGACATACAAGGAAAGACAGAGAAAGAGCAGACCACTCTGATACCACTGATCCAGATTTAAATAGGAATGCAACAAATTACAGATATAACCATACATATAGATGCAGGAGGAATAATACTTCATTTCATTACTGTAAAATACTGAAATATGCTTACAAATAGGAATGGAAACTAGCTAGGGCGATGGTAGCTTATCTCTGAGAAGAGATGTGGCGGCTACATGCCTTTGAACTGTTTACAATGAGGCTCGAAGACCTATTTATTGTTGAGAAACAATGGAGAACCCTAAACATCCAAAAACCTAACCCTAGAAGATGAAACGCCAAAATGTGGTCCTCATTTGGGTAAATTGTTACATCAACTTCTCGGGGTCGTAACCTTGGCATACGATCTCTCCGTTTGACACGCACAATATCTCGTTAGAAAGATTTATACGAGAACTACAACTTTGGGAAGAGCAACATCGGTCCATGGACCCATGTTGCTCCCAGTTTTCCCAAAAAAACGTCGTTTAGGGTTTCAAAATGGCTCTGGAAGTTTAGGACCTGAAAAACTACTAAAAATTGTAAACTGTGCTACAATTAAGGAAACTGAAAAGCTGAAAGAAACAATGGTGGGGTTCCAAGTGGACTTGGCAGGTGGCCACCAATATCCACCTGGATCAGGAGTAGGATGAGTTCATGAAGCAGTGTTTGTTATGTATAGAGATTGGAGAAGCAATTAAGTTGATATCCAAGGTGCAAGTTAGATTTGGAGAAGGATGAGTGAGGGTCTTAAGTTCTAAATTGAGACTAGGATGAATTACAAGAGTTAGTTAGGCTTTGTCAACTAATTAATCACAAGTTCAAGTTCCAAAAATAACTTGCTCGAATTAGTTGAATCGAATTGCTTATAAGGAGGTCGAAAGGCACAATTTCAATCATTCATTGAGCAAGATTTTTTGTGTGTGAGCTATTTGCTAGGAAGTGCGTATAAGGAGAGGCTTATATGCAACCTTTTGATAGAACGAATTCTTGCTGCTATGCACTAGGAATTAGGGGAAATTCCTAGGAAATAGGAACCCCTATTGTGCTAGGAAATAAGAGGAGATTTCTAGGATCAACACAAGAGTTGAGTAGTGAAAGCATCCAGGAGCTGGGATAGGGTTTCTTGCAAGCAGGTTTCAATGCTGAATTTGTAGCAAGAGCAATGAGTTCTCTAGTGAAACATATCGCCTTATAAAAAATTCTATTTGCGCAAACTTTGTCAATAAAATTTCTACAGCTAGTAAAGGGTGTGTCCAGTTGGGTTCCCTAGAAAATATTGTGTTCTTTGCTATCGTGTGACTGTTTATTTCTATTTCTATTCTGCTGGAAATTCGTAGAGAAATTTTGTCTTGGTGCAACAAAATTATTTTTAGGATTATCATCATAGCAATTGCAAAATTTCAAGCAAATTCTACACGAAACCAATAAAAAATCAAACCAAAAAATTGATCGACCAAAAACACATAAAATATTCAAATTTTAAAGAAAATCATAAAAATTCAGACGCATCTATACGAGTCCAAACTATTTATACACGAATATGCAAAAGTTCTCATCTATATAACGTGTGTATATAACCAAAATAACACTCAGTGCAAAAGATCGTTGAACAAAAATACATCAAGAAGCATGCTCTAAATGGCCTCCATAGTTTAAAATAAGCGTGATACTACAATACTACAACTACAAGTGCTAATGGCCATCATCACAATCATCATCCTCCTCATCCTCATGCGTATAATCAGTAGCCTCTAAGTTTGCAATGGGATTCTGACTTGATTCATCTAGCCCTAATGGTACTTTTGATATCTCTCCCAGTGGAGGCTGTGGAGGTCGGTCCAAGTCCAACCAAAAAGGGTCTTCATTGTCAAATGCTGGTGCTTAACTGTCCACATCACATTCTGATGTTGGATCAATGTCACCCAAGACTATGTTGGTTGATTCAGAGGTTTTGTTCAACAATTGGTTATGCCTCAACCTAAGGTTGTATTGAATATAAATCATGTCATTCAACCACTTTTGCTGCAAATGATTCCTCTTCTTTGTGTTTATACACAAAAAGACACTCCAATTCTGTTCACACCTTGAAGCACAAAATGTTTGGCTCAATATCCAAATTGCAAATTTTTGCAATTTAGGGCATTAGCTACCAAAATATTGCCACTAATAGGCTGCAAAAAGGGTGGGAGGCAAAGAAGTATTAGAAAATGTATTTCAAACTTAGACTTGACAATTGCAATGAGTATTACAATTTGCAAATTTTGACATTTGTTACTTGTGGATCTTTCGCTTTGCTTCTTATAGCCATAGACATGCCAAAAGTACCAATACTCTCACTAACATTCAAGAGCTTGGTATGAATCTGGTCTTCAATCTTGGGATCTTATCCAATCCCTCTATTACCTTCCCATCTACCTCAAAATCTGTGGTGTAATGGTACCTTCAAAGTTCAAAAAACAAAACTATTCATCAATTGATTTCAAATGTTTAGTAAAACATTTCTAATGAATGACGAAACTTATAAGCATTAAAATCCGAAATTAAGTAGTAGCCAACTGCATGTAAAGGTCTATGGAGTTGTGTGTTCCATCTTTCATCAATGATTCTCCATAGAGGAATGTACTTCTGCCTTCTATACCTATATGCTGACTTTTTTTGTTATTTGGCTTGACCTATGGCCTCATAAGCAAAACCCATGGCGGTTTATCACCATTCACCATCCAGAACTCTCTCACAAGAGACTCACTAAATAGCTCAATCTCTTTTGCTTTAACCAATTTTTTTTGTCAAACACTTGGTCAACCATCTATTTCCCTTCAACCTTTTTTCTCCATTGAGATTCATTCCATTCATCACAAGTAAACATCTTCCTCAAGTTGGCTTTTTGTCGGACAAGGGATTGTAACAAAAGAAAGTTTGTAGTAAAACGTGTAGTGGTTGATCAAACAAGCTCTTTAGCCACAATGTGCTTTCTCATAAGGTTCAAAACCCATTAGTGGTTGTAGATGTACCTAGTTATGGGTTTTGCTTCTTTTAGATACTTTCACTCAATTTTGCCAATATCCTCAAGCACGAGGTCCAAACAATGGGCTACACATGGAGTCCACCAAATGGTGAGGTGTTGTTACTCCAACATCTTTCCAGCTGCAACATAGTTGGAGGTATTATCTGTGATTCCTTGTGAAACATTATCTACACCTACCTCCACAAACACCTCTTCCAAAAGATGAAATAATAACGTGATGAGATGCATCAATAGATTTGAGAAACATAGTACCTTTTGGGCAAAGCAATTAAGAAATTTAAAATGGTGCGGGATTTGCCATCAATTTATCCATTGGACATAAATGTACACCTTGTTTTGGTCCATGATTGCTTGAACTCGGGTACTCATCTATTCTTTGGACCTCCTTGATGTCATGAAAGCTAGGGCCTTTGAACTCTAGTTCACATGAAGCTATAACATCAATCATAGGCTGATAATATGCAAAATTAGTGGCATTAAAAGGGAATGTTTGCATCATACCTCCATCTACAATGGATTCATATGCGACCTCCTCTATTTTCAACCATTTAACATCAATTGTGGGTTGAGAACCAGGGGTGGTGCAAGGTACAAAAACCAGGGGTGGTGCAAGGTACAAAGAAAGTTAATTCCTTTACGTGCCTTCTTCAAACTATTTGAACAAGGGCTAGAAGTATGTTCATCTCTAACTCTAACAAGAAAATTGGAGGAATCTTCAAAACTGGGTGTACATTCTTCAAAATCAAGGTCAGTGAGAGCAACACTCATCTTTTTGACTTTTGCATTTTTTTTTCAAGTCTATTATCTTTTCCCTTCTTTGCTTGGAAAGATTTAATCAAACTTAGCATCTCTACTTTACGATCATCAAAAACTCTCTTGCAAGGTTTACTTGGCCTCACCAATGTGTTAGTTGTTCTTTAATCCTATGGATCCCCCCATCCTTAACTTCTTTTCCACAATAGATGCATGTTTTTACCCCATGTTCATCTAAATGGCAATGAATCCATGCTGGATCATTCTTTTTTTTGGGGGGCCTTAGCAACTTTTATAGCAACAGATAAAAATTTGCATAGAAAATCCTAGGATTTTAAATTTCCAGGGCAATTTTTTATTTTTTGTTCTTGTTTTGTTGTTTATTTCTCTCTAGAGAAAAATAGAAAAAGAATAGAAGCCATGAAATACCTTGAGAAGATCTCCAAATGTCGAGAAGAAAAAAGCCCCAAACAATAAAAAAATTAGATTTGTAGTAGTTCCCACATATATGAAAATTGCCCCTTCAATTAGCTCCAAATCTCTCTTAGAAATCCGCTCAAGAACTCTCTCATATTAGCCTTGCAAAATAGAAATTGGTTAGAGAAAAATAGAAGAAGATAGGGGGCCATGGCAACTTTACAACAAAAAATAAAACTTTGCATAGAAAACCCTAGGTTTTTTATATTTCTATGGGAAAAAACAACAAATTTTTAGAGAAAACAGAACAAGAATAAATGCCATGAAATATCTTGAGTTTCCCTCCAAATGTTTAGAAGAAAAAATCAGCTCCAAACAACAAAGAAATTAGCTTCGTAGCAGCCCTCACAAAATCTGAAAAATCCCCCTTCAATCATCATCTCTAAAACCCACTTAGCAACACAAGATATTTGGGAAAAAACCCGTTAAAGCATCATCAAAATCTTCCTTAGAAATGAGGCCAACAACTCTCCAACCAACTCTTCAAATTTTCCCAAGAACTGCCTTCCAATTCTCCTTACGAAACTCGGCTCAAGAATTTCAAGAAGCAAACTCAAATGAATATTGTGAAAGGGAGGGGGTGGGTGTATTTAAATAGCTTTAGGGAGGCTTGTGGCTCCATTAGATGTAGGCCAACTAATAAAAATAATAATTTTTGACATGTTGGGGCTGCGTGTACATATCCGTACAATGCTGGTTGGTTTAGTGAAATAGGTCAGTTTGATACTGAACTGTTCTATTCTGGTTTGAAGACTCGAAATGGGCTAGTTTGGGTCCCAAATCTACTTGATCGACTGGTTCCGATAAGATTGATTTGGATTGGGATCTTGTCACTAATTACCTTTTTAAGCAAGAAACATGGAAGATTGGATGTACACATGAATATGGAGCAACTTCAATTTGAAAGCCATACTTTCAATCCTTTGCAACACCTTATGGGGGCGGTAATACCTTTGTTCTGATTTATTGCCCTTCTTTTGTTGCTTGAGGGGCATTGGTTTATCTAGTTGTAGTCTTACAAATACCCAATCCCCCACTTCACATTCCCTTTCACTATGATGTTGATCTACTTGTTGTTTCATCCTGATTTATTGTCCTTCTTTTGTTGCTTGAGGGGCATTTGTTTATCAAGTTGTAGTCTTACAAATACCTAATAGCCCACTTCAAATTCCCTTTCACTACGACGTTTATCTACTTGTTGTTTCATCCTATTTTACGATGTTGATCTACTTGTTGTTTCATCTTATTTTACAATTTTGATCTACTTGTTGTGTCATTCAATTTTGTGCTATAATCAATTTGTCTTTTAATGGTTTGACAACCTCTTGTTGGTGCTGCATGTGGTCCTCTATTGCTTGAGCCTTTACAGTCCCTTTCAAGGGTGATGTGATAGATGGATGCCTGAGGGAGGATGATATCCATGAAGTGCCATAAATGGTGACATTTTTATTTTTGATGAGGTATGGAAGAATTGTTCTACCACCATTCTGCCAAGGGCAACCATTTTACACATCGTCTGTTTATTAGATGCAAAGCAACGTAAATATCTTTCTAACTTTATTTTCACAATCTCAGTTTTTCCATTAATTGAGAATGGTCCAATTGAGTACCCAAACAAAATAATTCAGTCCAAAAATTTCCAGTGAAAATTGGATCTCTATCACTTATACATAATCTTTGGTATTCTATGTAGCTTTTGGACTATTTCCATTAATGCTTCTGCCACTTTACTTGCTTTAAAAGGATGAGAAAGAGAGCAAAAATGGGCATACTTTGTCAGTCGGTCTACCATCACCATAATCACACCCTTTCCTTTAGATTTGCGTAAACCTGTAATAGAATACATTGAAACGTCTTCTTAACATTAGCTTGGTATGGTTAATCGCTGAAGGAGCCTTGGGGTCTTGATTGTCTTTCCCTCATTTTGTTGGTGTACCACAGAATTTTGCGCACCTATATTAAGACCTTGCCCCCCAAAAAAACTTTCTTGATCTTATGGTATGTCTTTAAGAACCGTTAATGCCCTCCTACAAGAGAGGTGTGTAATTCCAAAATAAACCTCTAATAAAATACATTTGAAACATTTTCTTAACATTAGCTTGGTATGGCTAATGGCTGAAGGAGCCTTGGTGTCTTGATTGTATCTCCCTCATTTTGTTGGCATACCACAAACTTTTGCACACCTATATAAAGACCTTCCCCCCAAAAAAAACTTTCTTGATTTTATGGTATGTCTTTGAGAACCATGAATGTCCTCCTACAGGAGAGGTGTGCAATTCCAAAAGGACCTTTTGTTTAAGTTGAGAATTCTTACACAAGTATAAACGATCTTGATACCATAACATATCACTTTCACATAATTTTTTTTTACTGTGTGGGGGTTATCTTGTAGTTGTTGAATGATCTTGCATATCTTCTTATCTTGCTCCATTCTATCCTTGCTTCTTCCACCTAGTCATATTGTGGAATGGAAATAGTGCATAATAAATCAATTGAGTCTTTTCCTTGATAATGCACTTACCACAATATTTTGTTTTCCCTTTTTGTAGATAATTTTAAAGTATTAACTCAACATCTTTGTGACCCATTTTTGTTGCTCTTTTGAAGATAATTTTGCTCCAAGAAGTACTTCAAACTATCATGATCTGTGTTTACTTTAAAGGGGCTTCCTATTAGGTATGGATGCCATTTCCTTAAGTGCATGTAGTATGGCCAATATTTCCTTTTCATAGATGGGTTTGAGTAAGTTCTTTCCTTTAAGTTTGCTACTTCCAAAAGCAATGTGTCATCCTTCTTGCATCAAAACTGCACCAATACCATGGCCTGAGGCATCATACTCCACAATGAAGGTTTTTGTGAAGTTAGGTGTCGCAAAGACAAGGGTTGTACACAACCTCTTTGAGTTATTCAAAAGCTTTGATTGCTTCTTTAGTTCACAAAAATGCTTTCTTCTTCAATCATTTTGTTAGAGGTGTTTCTATTTGACCATGATTCTTGACATACTTGTCGTAATATCTTGTCAATGCTAAGAATCCTCTAAGTTTCTTTAAGGTATTGGGGATTGGCCATTGCCTTGTATCTTTGATTTTGTTAGGATCCACCTTGTACCCTCACATGATACAATACGACTGAAATATTCCACTTCTGGAACCCCAAAGGCACACTTGGAAGGCCTTGCATATAGTTTTTTCTCTTTCAATAATGTTAAAACCTGGCAACATGTTGTACATGCTCTTCCCAAAATTCACTATAAATTAGTATGTTTTAAAATATTCTAACACAAATTTTCTAGAAAGCGTTCAAAAGTAGAATTCATCAAGATTTGAAATGTAGAATGTGCATTTGTAAGTCCAAATGACATAACCAAAACTCACAATGACTTTAATGTGTTCTAAAGGTTGTTATGGGAATGTCTTCTTGGATCATTATGATTTGATGGCACCAAACCAAAGATGCATGTAACGAACAAAGTTCTTATATTTCAGAGGAATGCTCTGATACCACTGCAGCAACAAGCTTTGTAGTTGTATATACTTGAAATTGTAAATACACAAATGTATTGAAAAGTAATATTTTTTTTATTGATAGTTGATAGTACAAGGATTGAATGAATGTTACATTGAGGGCCCACTTATATACGTAGGTAGGTGCTCCTTCATGAATGGTCATGTCCTTTAGAGACATGCTTTTTCATTAACTAATAATTAGTTAACTATAATTATGATTATTATTTATTCACTTGTTTTTATTTTATTTTTATGTAAATTATTGTAATATCCCTCCCCTTAATAATAAATAAAATTAATAAATAATAAATAAAATTATAAATAATAATAAATAAATCACTTAATAATAATAAAAATAATAAATCATAAACCCTCCCCTTAATAATAAATAAAAATAATAAATAATAAATAAAATTATAAATAATAATAAATAAATCACTTAATAATAATAAAAATAATAAATCATAAATGATTAAATAATAAATAAGATTAAAAATATATACAAAGAAAATAAATAAAATAGTAATAACCATACTAAAGCTCTAGATAAGAATAAGGAAACTATCAAAAAGAAGGAAATAAAACAAGAAAAGGAAACTATCAAAAAGAAGGAAATAAAACAAGAAAAGGAAACTATCAAAAGGAAAGAAATCAAAAGAAAGTTGCATGAGACACATGAAGTGTGTGCATGTGGTTCCTCTTCCAATGTTGTTCTATTTAATAGATGGTGAGGAAGATGAGAGGCATTCCTGCATTCCATCATTCCGAGAGTCTATCTTTCATTCTCTTGGGAGAATGGTGTACTAAGACTTAGGAGTCACTGGCAGTAGTACGTTGATTGAGGGCTCGGGGGTGCCCAGTTGTAGCAAAGCCTTGCGCAATTGAGCCTATGGTTGGGTGGAGAGTCGTCCTCAAAACCTTGTTGTCATCTGGCAGACATCGATCACAGGTAATATAGGTATGTGCTTATTTGTTGATTCTGATTTTAATTAGGAAATTAATTTTATATTTATTTTGGGCTGTTACAATTATATTCGCAACATTGCCCCTCTTCAAAAAGCTTTGTCCTCAAAGCTTATTGAGCAAGATTTTTTTTTTATTGCGCACATTACTTTGTCATGTGTAATACACATGTAGTATTGTCTTGGAATAGGGTTTTGTCCATTTCCCTTCTTTTTTTTTTATAAATATTTATTTTATTTTATTTTTTATTTTATTATATTTAATTAATTATGTGACCCTATAATTTTTTTTTTTCTAAGTCACTTTATAAAAAAATATTAGAAAATAACTATATAATTTAATAAAATTACTTTATAATTACTTTAGAAAGTGACTTTAATTTGTTTGTGTTTAATTTATTCATTATGCCAATAGTCACTATATACATACTCATCGTCTTGTCCCCCCTTTGATATGCTTTCGATCACAATATTGGCGGACTGGTTGCTTCGATAGGAATCAGAATTGGTTGCTTCAACAAGAATCACAACAACCCTTTTGAATCCATGAGTAGAGGAGCCAGATCTTGTCCAGTGGGGTGAGATGCCAGTACACTGAAGGCATTTATGAATGGGGACTTCAAAACGTCCACAACCTCGTGGCCATTCATGTCCAATTTGTTTTGGCCATCATCATGATTCAGTGGTAAATTATCACCGTTAAACCCTACTTTGAACCACGTGTCTTCCATGATTTCCAGCATGGTAATCCGAGTGAAGTTGTTGGGATTGAGCAATCGATGGAGTAGAATACGGGTTCTGCACATTTTGGCAATTGGTACTTTGCCAAAAATCCGTATATTTGATCCAAATGATTTCTCATCTCAACAATAATTATACCTTTTTTTAGCAAACACCCAATTTGGTTTGATAGGGCAAGGAGTCTTGTCGTTGAAAATTTATCTTTCTCAGGTCTAGAAGTAACAACATGATTGTACACCCGAAGAAGAGCATTTTGTGCAAGAGAAAGTCTACATTCTAGGAGCGCAGATGCTGAAATGATGACAACACGTTCATCTTCCTCAGGAACAAAATCTGCAATCTTGATATCAACACTTGTGTCCCTCTGAAGTCCTTGAATTATAGTACCAACCTTTTCAGTGATTCCTCCAACCTTATCGTTTGAGCATAACAAACGAAATGTGATTTCACTTGTGGATGCACGCTTTGCCTCATGTTAGGCCCGATTTCATGCATCATAAGAACTGATGAAGGTCCCTTTGAATGAGAGTTATACCACCACCCGACCCAACACCAAGAAATCCTTTTGAGAAAATATATCATCATGTGGAATGCCAGACCCTTGAGAAAGATGACCCATAGGCCTAGCAGTAGGAACATTTTCTCAATCACGAGGGTGGTTTTCACTAGACGGTTAGATACAGCGAAAAAATCCCTTTTGACCACTGTCACATCTCCCATAATCTGCACTTCATCTGTGGGTAAGGCACATGCAGGAACTTGTTCTCTTGAAAGAACACAAATTTAAGGACCACGTTTTGTACGAATTTATTGGATAACCTTTCCACCTTTGCCAAGTACACAACCAACTTGATTAGCAGGCACCAATAATCTATTAACTGTCAGAGTTGTCTTTTTATCAGTCTCCTCGTTCAACTTTACATCAAATTCTCCTTCCAATATTTTGTCATGAACACGAAGAAGTGCTTCTTGTGTTGGAGAAATACGTTTCTCTTTCTTAAGTTTTTTTTTTCACTTCCAACACCTTTCTCCTCCACCACAATTCTGATATTTGCACCTGTCTCTTGCTTGATTTGCTTTATAATGCCTGCCTCCATTACCAATTATACCTCCAGTCTTTGGCCCAAATATGAAGTATACGAAAAACTCTTTCGTCGGGTCCAATTTTCAAAGGAGGTGGTCGGCTCTGAGGTGATGCAAAAGCACACCTTTTTTCTCTACCATTGGGCTCTTGGGAATCCCATTCATAATTCCGTTTTGTAGGAGGCATAACAAATGAAGGATCCATGACAGTAAGGAAGAGAACCTCTTCTTTCTTCTTGGTCATAATCAAAATTGATTTATGTATATTTTTTGAAGATACAATATCTTGTTTAGAGTTCTGTAACTTTGTTTGGTCTATAAAATCTTGTTTTTTTCCCTTTCAAATGAAAAGATTTCATTTTTGGACTGTACACTCCTTTGACTTTTCTGAGAACTTACCTTTTTCTCCTCATCTATGTTTTCTACATCTTCAAGTGTTGTATTTTCAATAATTTCAACCTTTTTGACATTAAGGTAAACTTCTATTGTAGGCGCTGAATCCATGTTTTAAAAGATTTTAGTGATTTTGTATATGATCTTTTAATTTGTTGTAATGATTCTTTAATTTCACTTAACAACTCAATTTTAGATTTATGAGATTCACTTAATTCCATGATTTCAGGACCTAAGCTTAATGGCAGGTTGTGCAACGGATAATGTCCAAAGGATCGAATGGCTCTGATACCATTGTAACGAACAAAGTTCGTATACTTCAGAGGACTGCTTTGATACCACTGTAGCAACAAGCTTTGTAGTTGTATATACTTAAAAATTGTAAATACACAAATGTATCAAAAGATAATATTTTTGTTATTGATAGTTGATAGTATAAGGATTGAATGAATGTTACAATGAGGGCCCACTTATATATGTAGGCAGGTGCCCCTTAATGATTGGTCATGTCCTTTAGAGACCTGCTTCCTCATTAACTAATCATGAATTAACTATAATTATGATTATTATTTATTCACTTATATTTATTTTATTTCTATATAAATTATATTCGCAACAATGGAACTTAGTAGAGAAAATTGGTCCATGCAATTCATCTAATAATTCATCAATGTTAGGAATGGGAAATTTTTCATTGATTGTCATTTTGTTGAGTTATCTGTAATTTGGACATATACGCCATGAACCATCCTTTTTGATAATCATCATCAATGGTGAAGAGAAAGTGATTTGGATAGGTTGAATGATGCTCACATTTAGAATTTCTTTAATCATACATTAATCTCACTCTTCTATGCATTTTAATACCTGTAAGGCCCAATGTTATGTGGTACACTTCTAGATTGCAAATGAATAGTGTGGTCATGATCTCAAGTAGGTGGAAGACCCTTATGCATCTCTCCAAATACTTTAGAATGATTGTTAACTTTTTGGAGATTCGCTGGAGTAGAGGATATAGGTGTTTGAACATCTAATGGCCACAATTGTGCAATTACAACTTAGTGTCCGCTTTTTAACCATTTTGTCATGCTATTGGGTTTCCCATGGATACCTCTAAGCTCAATTTCCTTTCCTTCTGAGAAAAATCTTATGAAAAGATCTTGAAAATTAAGGGCTACCGTTCGTAATGATTGTAACCATTGGACTCTTAATACAACATGAGTACCACCCCTTTGGATTGCAATCATGGGACTAACCACCAAATACTCCCCCATATTCAACTCAATGTTATGGTACTTCCATGAATAATTTATGGTACCTCCATTTGCAATTATTACTTGAAATTCTAGTGCTGGATATACAAAGCAATTAAGAAGTTCTGCTAGTTTGTAGTTGATGAAGTTTTGGGCACTACCTGAATCAATCAATACTTTTTATTTTTGCTTTTTGATATATCCTTCTAGCTTGTGGGTTTTTGGAGTATTGATGTTGGCCAATGCATGTGTTAAAATTGGCAACTAGGGCCAAACTCCATGCAGGTCATTTTATTTATGGCAACTGATATTTTTCTTGGATTCCTCTCATCGAGAGGTGTAGGATTGATCTAAAGATCATCTGATTCCGATAAGTATTCATGGAGATATGAATTTATTTGTGTTATGGGACAATTTGCCAAGGTTGGCCAACAACCAAATAACCCCCATGTGTGCTCAACGTTTTAGTATAAAAGGAGGTGACTTGATGGTCATTTGAACACACACTTCACTCTTGATTTCTCTGCAATTGTTTTGGGTTTTAGTGGAAAAGAAGTCTAAGAGGAGGAAGCCCTAGACACAAGACGAAAGGAGCCTAGAATGAAGTCTAAACGCAGTCCTAGATGATGCCTTAGCAGCTCTATGCACCTAGATCTAGGACACTGACATATTGTGAAGAAAACAACCCTAATAGTGCAACGCACAAGAAGAAAAGGAACTCATTGGAGGCAAGGGAAGCTCTGTCTTAGTCACAATGAAGGAGAAGTAAACAACGTAGTAATAGAGGCCTGTTTCATGGGTATTTTGGAGGGCCGAGCTTGCTGTAAGGGAGGCCGAGGTAGCTCCCTAGAGGGCCGAGAGAAGGGAAGATTGTTTCAGCCTGCGTGGAGGTGTTCTTGGGTGCAAAACTCTTGGTGAAGGGTAGTGTAGGCTATTGTGGGTAGGCCACAAGCTCTACGAGCTGTTTGGAGGGCAACGTAGGGTGTATTGAGGGTTGTTTATGCCCAGAACAACAGTGGAGAAAGGGTTGGGTAGGCAGCAGGCCTGAACACCCCAAATCAAGGCATGCGTAGGATTGTTTGAGGGTAGTTAAGTACTCAGATCAGCAGTGTGGAGGCAGAGGATACTTGTGGAGGAAGCCACAATTATTTAAGGCACTGTGTGGGTATGTTTTAGGGCTGATATGGGCCATAGTGATGCCCTAACCAGAACACAGTCATAACAACAATGGTACATGGTGCAACATTGGTACAACAATGGGAGCAGCTATGAGTACATGTTGTACAGTGCAACATAGTGCACATAGGAGCATCAATGCATAACATGACGTACAATGCTGCATAGTGCACACAGTAGTATGATAGTGCTGCATAGTGTAGATCAATGTTGTTGGACATTGGTGTAGCAATGGGACAACATGGTAATGATGGACATATAGTAGCAGCAAGAATGTATTGCAGCACCAGGATGATGAGTTATTGCAGCATGCATTTGGGTGTAGCATAGGGCAATGAAGAGCTCAACATAGTGCAACAATACAATGATGGGTACAATCATGATTAGTGAAGCATGATGAGATGCAACATAGTGATGATGGGTGCAACATGGTGTAGCACAGTGAGGTGCAACATGATGATGAGGTGCAACATGGTGATGGAGTCACCTTGGAGAATCAGTTGAAGCAACATGTCTTCAACTGAGTTCAACTACCTCATGTATCATCTTCTTAGAGATGATCTATGCTCTTACTTAGATAAGTCAAAGTGTTGACTTCTGTTGTATATGTACTATCTCTCTCTCTCTCTCTCTCTCTGCTGAACTATTGAAGAACATATAAGAAGAATTGATAAAGGGTTTCCCCACATTGGGATTTGTCCTTGGTTAGCGCCACATTTTGTGTCATCTTGTATTGGTTTGTCTTCTGCGATTTATGTTTATGTTCTATCTGCAATTTACTATTATGCTGATGTGATTGCTAATCTGGAAAAGATATTGAGCTAATTGTGAAAATTGAAATAAATTCTCTAAGCATAGAACATACCAAAAATTAACAGTATGCCAAGAGATTGTTGAAGTGGTCTCGTATAGCTCTATATCTTGTGAAGTTTCCACTTCTCGATCTTCTTCATTTTGACAGTCCATGTAGAATAATTTCATCTCACAGTGGAAACATAGCCCCTTTGCTCTTCTTTCATCCATTTGCTGAGGACTCAACCTTGCTGGTTTAGGAGAAGGAGCATGATTTTTTGTATAGTTACTAGCGACGAATTGTCTAGTGGACATATTTTTATTTTCAACTTTCTTTACTAGATTGAAAGCATGATTTGGAGATTTGGGTTTTGTTGTAACCGCTACAACAACACCTAATTTTTTTTAGCCTGTACATCTAGATTTTGGATCCCATTGTGCTTTTCAAGGTCGTAATGATTATCCATGTGGTTTGAAAATTTTGGATCCCCTTGTGCTTTTCAAGGTCGTAATGATTATCCATGTGGTTTGAACTGGTCAAAATCCTTAAATAACTCAACTATCATCGAAGCTACAATCGCTTGTATGTTCATAAGGCACATTACCTATACTTGCATGTCTTGCTTCATCATCATCGTTAGGGTTCATGGCACTTGCATCCTTTCATTTTGCAAAGGATCTTGCAACACTGTTCCTCCTTTTCTGTATATCTAGGAGAAAGGTATTTTGTTTCTGTACTTATGTGTGCCTTTCATATGACCAGGGTTTGGATAAGGTTGCAACCAGACCAAGAGGCTTACATTCAATAGAAGCAACTCTTGATGGCACACAGATGCTATTAGGTCAGCAGGTTTATAAGATGCATCATGATCCATTTGTGATTCAATGTCGCCATATTGCTGCAAGGATCAACTTGGCTTCATTCATACTTGAGCTCACAATATTGAAATTTCCTCAGGCTCCTTTTCCTGCGATTTCCTAAGACTTGACCCGTGCTTTGACTTGACTATGATTGCATTGCATCCCGACAAGCTTAGGCCTTGAAAACTTGTGTTTTTTGCCTTTGTTGCAAGTCACAGTTGCAACTTGCAGTGCTAGTCCGCCTGGCCTCTCAAAATGCGATTTGCAACTTACACTACGAAGCTCATCTTCTTGAGTTGCAAATTGCACATCTAAAGCCTAATAGCCTTACCTCTAGCCTCTAGGAATGTGATTTGTGACATCGATTGAATCATCCTCTTTAGTCGCAAGCCACACTTCTAGATCCTAGTGACTTGTCGATTGGCTTCTTAAAGTGCGACTTGTGTCTAGGTCTTTCTTCATCGCATGCGACTTAACTAAGTCGCACGTTTTAACTGTGACCCCCTCACACACCATTATCACATTTTGCTTATGCTTGTGTATCTGATTGATTCATTTACCCCTGCCTTCGAGTACTTGTACTTGTAATAGTCGTTTCCTCTTACTCCTTTATGTGTCGAGCCATGTTATACATCTACTTGCTCTCTTTTTGGTACTCATTTTCTCAAAACCTCACATTTGATTCTCTAGTGATCTATTGTTCACATGATCTCAAAGGGTTTGTTGCCCTTGATTCGACTCTTGCATTCATCAATTGATTGCTTTGGTATTTTACTTATGAATTGAAGTCCTGCAGACCATTCAATTCTCATACTACTTACAAGATCTCATTCACACATTAATATCATGTTGGTTGCTTAGATTGTTGTTGTTCACTCACTTTATGCAATTTGAGTCTCCATACATCTCTTCTGATATTTGACTTTGTGACTCTCAACAATAAAAGATCTCATTCACATAAGTTGCAAATCGCATTTATAGTGGACACTTTGAGAGCCCTACAATCTATAAGTGCAATGGGCGACTTGTATAGGAAGCATTACTAGTGAATGTCGCAATTCGCATTTGCAAGTGTCATTAAGACTAGAATCTTGGTTTTCAACATAGTTAGAATTTGGATATGCGATAAGAAATGAACCAGTCGCAAGAAAACTATGATCAAGTGCTGGGGTGAAGATTATATTAAATACCGCAAGGAAAAGGTTATGATGGTGTGCTAAAATGAAGACCAGAAGAGGCTACACATGCGATGAAGAGTACATGTTATGAAGATTATGAAAAATCGTGTTTTATAATTGCTCCAAAGAGCAGTGTCTTCAAATGGAACCAAGTCGTGAAGGGAAGGGGGATAAAAGACCATTTTGTTTGTTAATTGGACCAACATGGTGGCCAGACACTTGTTACATCAGAAGTGACGAGAGAGATGATCAAAATCCTATGAAGTGATGGAGAGCTTGTGGATATGGTGCTGAAGATATGCCACCACGTTGTTGAGGAGATTCACCGCTGCAATGTCGTTTAGTTTCACGTCTTCGCAGGCTATCTCGGGTGCCATTACTCACCACAAATAGCACATCCTGGCAATTTGATCTCTCAATCATTGGAATGAAAGCAAGGGAGGTGTTAATATGCTTTTGTGACTCAAGAGGCACTGCTCTTTATGATTAACAACAAAGGTACATAAGAAATATAATGCAATAATTCATCGTGGAGCAATGCAACGTGACAAGGCCATATTTGCAGCATCAAGGGTTATCCTGTAAAAGGTGTGAATATCTTCAACAAATTGGTTGTAGACATGGTACATTATTTTTGCGTTACCCCACATGTTTATCTGAAAACTAAACTTTAGCTTCTTCTTTGACCCCATATTTTCATATATTTTAAAACTGACTTGAGAGGTTTAATACAATGGCCAAAATTAGAGTTCCTACAAAGCATAGAGGTTTAATGATATATGAAGTGCATTTTAACTTCTCCGATAGTGGTTAGTGTTGAGAAATCAAGTTGTCTGCGTATTAGGGTAGATATATTTTCTTTGATAATTGCTTGTGAATGTTGTGTGCTTATTAATCGTTATTTTGTTCTCTTTATCAAATAGTGACCAAAACATAACCAAGAAGATCACAAAAATATAATGAACACAAGATATAGGCTCCAAACCAGGGCAAAACCCCCAAAAAAATCCTCTTCTTATAGAATCAAATCAAAGTGAGATATCCAAAACCCATGACCATGACAATACTTCAAGTCTCAAGATGCCAAGTGAAACCCTCTTTCCACGTAACAACAAATTCATCAACAACAACAAGACCAACAACATGTACAACACACTTCAACAAAATTTGACAAGTCTGAACTCAAGAGAATCTTTCCTTCATGTGCAAACTTCAGATTTCAACCTCCTTTTCTTTTTTTGACTTTTTTGCTCCCCTTCTTCGCTCTATTTCAGAAGACTAGTGCTTAGATCATGCAAATTTCTTGTCTCCAAATGAATCCAACTTATTCTCTATTTATACTGTCCAAAGGGGTTCGAACAAATGTCTCTTCCTTGGGCAG
Source organism: Pinus tabuliformis (assembly GCA_031772625.1). NCBI lineage: Eukaryota > Viridiplantae > Streptophyta > Pinopsida > Pinales > Pinaceae > Pinus > Pinus tabuliformis. The sequence goes on along the minus strand of CM062805.1, from coordinate 1,374,794,187 downwards.
GGTGGACTTGACATGCAAAACTGACTTGGCATCTTAAGGTAACTTTGACTCAAATTACATATTTGAAAAATTCTTTTTTTTTTTTTTTTTTTTCCTAGGCTATAATTTGTTGATTTGGGGTAGCATCGGATGCGCTCTAGCCATGAAAATTGGTGGAGAGGCTAAAGCACATGAGATCTCCAAGACCCAAAAATGGTTTGGACAGATTGTACCCGGTTTGGGAGATATTAAAATAATTAATATTTTTAATGGAGTTCCTAAGTCTAAACTTAGGAAAAATAAAATATTAATGGTTATTAATATAAAACTGGGTTAGAAGGTTCCAAAAGTCATGGATCAAGCCAAATCTAATCTTAGCCATTGATTAGATATGTAATCTCGGTCGTTGAAGGACCTACGAGAAAAGTATAAGAGGAGGCTTGAGGGCCAGTTGGAAGATACAGCAGAGTGATCAGTCATTCATTTTGCTAGTGCGGGGTTGCTAAGCAAAGTTGAATCAGTGATCAACAACGAGGGTTAGTGAGTATTGGACAGAGAGGCAGAGACAGTGTCGAGAGACCAGTGCAGAAGCAGAGAGCGAGAGCAGTAGCCAGAGCAAGCCACACAGAGCCCAGTAGAGACAACACAGAGCCCAGAGGGATTGCGTCATCCATGCAAAAGGCAGAGGGTCCCAGAGGTTGCACAGTGCCTCAGAGGGCTGATGCAGAGGGTCTTGGGGTTGACGTAGTGCAGCAGAAGGCTGACGCAAAGGCCAGAAGGGCTAGCGTTGAGCTTCAGAGTTGCCGAAGAGGGTTTCGTGGGACATGTTTTCTGAATATCTATTTCTGAAGAGAGTTATTGCTGCCGTGTAATTTTTTTGTCGAGCGAGCCGGTTAGACACCCAATTGTACCCAAGGAAATACTGCATAATAATATACTCTCGGGATAGCTGCACTAGTTTTCCGGCATTGGGTTTTTCTGGGAACATTTGTCCAAAAATAACAGTGTCACTTGTGTGTTTGTTTTTCCTTCATATGATGCTTTGTAGATGTTGTCACTATTTTGTGTCTATTTCGGTCTTTAAATGTTTTAAATAACTTGTTTAGAATTTACGAGTAGAAGAAATAAACCAGCAAAATACAGATTAATTTTCAGAATTTACATGTAGAAGAAATAAACCAACAAAATGCAGATTAATTTTCTATCGGATAAACTTGGAAAATTCAACATGGTATCAGAGCGTGGTTGCAGGTCACAGGAGAACTGAAGGCATCAGCTGAGTAACGCATTTGCAGCGGAATCAGCTATCCCGAGTGACAGTAGCTAATCCTTGCAGAAGCGACAGAGGAAGGGTTGACACAGAGGGACTGCATCATCAGTCTGGGCCAGAGAGAGGCCAATGTAGAGGCTGAGGAAGGCAGAATCAGGCTCACGCAGAGGCCAGAAGGGCTGACGTAGTTGGCTGAGTGAGATGGTTTGCCAGTGCCTGGATTGCGCAGAGCATAGAGGCTCAGGTCTTCAGTTGCTAGGGCATAGGACGCTGTGGGTAGTTTGTAAAGCGAAGCTGGTGGGGTACTGTGGTCAGAACAGTACCTAACAGGGCAAGACCAAGGTGGAGGGAGTTGCTGCCGAGGCGGATTTCTAGCCAAGGAATCCGGATCAGTGTTGCAGTTGCACAGACGATCAGAGTGGGGCAACTTGAAGTTGGCAGAAGGATTTCCAGGAGGGAAATCGGGACTCAGAGGGAGTCCAGAAGAGAACTTCCAGACAGGAAGTAGAGAGACTCAGCAGGAGTCAAATCGGGAACTTCCAGACGGGAAGTAGAGAGACTCAGCAGGAGTTGAACTGAGAACTTCTAGACAGGAAGTAGAGAGACTTAGCAAGAGTCGAATAGAGGACTTCCAGGAGGGAAGTAGAGAGACTCAGAGGAGTCGACAGAGGAGTGGAGATGGCCGTGAATGGGCTGAGGGATCAGGATAGGCTGGACGGAGTGTCCAACTTTGTGGTCTGGAAGGCCAGGATCTTGTCCATTCTAGATAGATATCGCATCAAGGCCTTCGCCTTGAAAGTAGTGGTGATCCCAGTTGACCTGGCTGAAAATGAGAAGTACGAGGAGGCAATGGCCAGGGCGAAGTGCATCATCCTTGATGGGGTCAAGGATCATGTGGTCCAACATATTGCCGAGAAGGAAACGACAAATGAGATGTGGGACACCCTGAAGAAATTGTACCAACATACTTCCGTGCAGAGGAAGATGTTACTTGAGAATCAACTGAGGTCATACTAGATGCAGAAGGGGGAGCAGATAGATCACTTCCTTGGTCGGTTGAAGGAGATCCGGGACCAACTAACTTCCATAGGGGCCACACCTGATGAGGAGATGTTGGTGAGGACCGCACTTAATGCAGTCTCTGAATGGTGGGAGACATTTGTCTAGAGTATACTGGGCAGGGCAGATCTTCCAGATTGGGAAGAATTGTGGGCAGCTCTTCGCCAAGAGGAAATCAGGCGGTTGACCAAGACGGGGAGTAGCGGGAAAGGAGTCAGGATCAAGAAGGAAGAGGAAGAGGATGCGGTTCTGGCATCTGCGGGAAAGCAGGAGAAGAGGAAGAAGAAGGACCTATCCAAGGTCAAGTGCTTCCATTGTGGGGAATTGGGGCACTATGCAAACCATTGTCCGAGGAAGAAGAGCAAGGGAGAGGCTTCTGAGTCCAAGGCTGCGCCAACGAAGGCGGAGAAGGAGGTCGAGGAGGATGACGATTGTGCCATGAGTGCTCATGTACCACTTGAGAAGAAGTGGGGAGGCTGTAGTTAGGAGGACTACAGGCGATGAGGGGTAGGATCCTTGAGGTACCCAACCTCTTGGATTATACCTTGCTACGACAGCGCCAAAGAGTAGTAGCAGGACTGGCGAATGTCGGTAGAGACAGATGCGGATGAAGTGACAGAGAGTGCTACACTGCAGGAGTCCATTGGCAACGCGAGGCTAGTAGTTTGCAAGAGTGCGAGAGGCACGGGTGTGTTGCACCAGTGCAGGATGGCACAGAGAGGTGTGCAACGATGCGAGATGCAGGGAGTTGTTGCAGCAACGCATAAGTCAGTAGTGGGATCACTTGATAGCGACAGAGAGATCTTCAACATCGGGATTGTTTCTAGCCTGATAGGGATGTCAGAAGTTGGGTGGATCAGTGACTTACTTCTCACTAACTGAGTTGCAGTGCAGTAGCAATATGTAGTAGCACGATGCAACATGATGAGAGGGGGTTGCAGTGTTGGGAGAAAGGACCAGCAACAACACGGATGCAGAGGGAGCTGCCGTACGAATGAAGCAGTGGCAGTGCTAGGGCCATGGGCAGCAGTGCAGAGGACGTTGGGCAGGGAGGCCAAGCATCAGCACTGGTACCGGTGCCGGATAATCAGAGTGATGCATCACTGCCAGATAATCAGAGTGATGCTCAGTGAGGAGTATTACTAGAGCACAATCCTCGCTAAGATGGAGTGTTGTTTTGGGGTAGCATCAGATGTGCTCTAGCCATGAAAATTGGTGGAGAGGCTAAAGCACATGAGATCTCCAAGACCTAGAAATGGTTTGGACAAATTCTACCCCGTTTGGGAGATATTAAAATAATTAATATTTTTAATGGAGTTCATGAGTCTAAACTTAGTAAAAATAAAATATTAATTGGTATTAATATAAAACTGGGTTAGAAGGTTCCAAAAATCATGGATCAAGCCAAATCTAATCATAGCCATTGATTCGAGATGTAATCTCGATCATTGAAGGACCAACGAGAAAAGTATAAGAGGAGGCTTGAGGGCCAGTTGGAAGATACACTAGAGTGATCAATCATTCATTTTGCTAGAGCGGGGTTGCTAAGCAAAGTTGAATCAACGATCAACAGCGAGGGGCAATGAGTACTCAACAGAGAGGCAGAGACAATGTCGAGAGACCAGTGCAGAAGCAGAGAGCGAGAGCAGGCCACACAGAGCCCAGTAGAGACAGCACAGAGCCTAGAGGGACTGCGCCATCCATGCAAAAGGCAGAGAGAGTGACACAGAGGGTCCCAGAGGTTGCACAATGCCTCAGAGGGCTGACGCAAAGGGTCCTGGGGCTGACGCAATGCAGCACGAGGCTGACGCAGAGGCCAGAAGGGCCAGCGTTGAGCTTCAGAGTCGCCAGAGAGGGTTTTGTGGGACAGGTTTTCTGAATACCAGTTTTCGAAGAGACGTATTGCTCCCGTGTAATTTTTCTTTGTCGGGTGAGCCGGTTAGGCACCCAATTGTACTCAAGAAAATACTGCATAATAATATACCCTCAAAATAGCTGCACCGGTTTTCCCGCATTGGGTTTTTCTTGGGACATTTGTCCAAAATAACGATGTCACTTGTGTGTTTGTTTTTCCTTCAGAGGATCATTTGTAGATGTTGTGATTGTATTGTGTTTATTTTGGTATTTAAATGTTTTAAATAACTTGTTCAAAATTTACAAGTAGAAGAAATAAACCAGCAAAATACAGATTAATTTTCTAACGAATAGACTTAGAAAATTAAACATAATTAAGCCTTTTGACTCTGACCAATACAAATAATAATGAACATGAAGAACGCGCTTGAATAAAATAATAATTTCGACTTGAGCATGAAACCCATGCTTAAAAAATAAATAAACCCTAGTATGAAAAAGAGCATGCTAACAAAAATAGTCTTGTTATTAATTATGACAATTCTCATTATGAAGACCAACACTAGTTACATTTTCAACAGTTAGGAGGAATCAATTTGAAGTCATGTTCTTATTAAACACTCCAATGGCATTATGTTTATGTTAAAAACTTAAAGCACATAATTTGTTGATTAAGAAAGCCAGAGTTGTCCTCTTTACCACTACCAATGACTCATGGGAAGAACAATGAAAACCTGAGGTTCTTTGTTAAGCACAAAGAAGATTCACCACTTAAAACCCTTGTTGGCAATTCAATATGGCATTGATTGTGGCAATTAAATTGACAGAATTACTAAGATAGTTGAAAGCCTCCATATTAGCAATAATGTTCAGTAAGCATTTAAATCTAATTATGTTGAATTAGGGGAGGTAAATGACTACCTTGGAGAATACTTTGTATGGAAAAAGACACAATATGAATTCCATGAGGCAATGGTTACCACAACTACATAGGTACAATGGCCTAATGTCAACATTGTTGATCCTTTGTGATTGCCTCTGTTATGGCTATAGTTTCATTGTGATTAGTGTTTGTGTAGGGATCAGGTTTCTCATGATTACTCTTCCATTTTCTCTACATATCTGAAAATGTCAATTTTGTTTAACATAGTGCTCCTAGGACTGGCAACCACATGGGCATATGTGATGTCAGGAGCATGTTTATACCATGCAACATTGTTAAGTTAATGTTCTTGAGGCTTTCAAGGTACCAACACTAATCAGCCCAAATAAAACTATTCTAGCACTCCATGCAACATTGTTAAGCTAATGTTCTTGAGGCTTTCAAGATACCAACACTAATCAGCCCAAATAAAACTATTCTAATAAGTGCTAGCAGGATGTAGTTGATTATTTCTAATGATGAAATTGTAAACAAATTCCTAATAATTCACTGGTCTTTGCATTTCAATGTTACTTCTCATAATTTGTTGTGAATATTTTGGCTCAAGATTGCTGGTGAGTGTAGCAACCAAAGGCATAACCTTATAAGTTGGTGGGATGGTCAATTCCATGAAAATGGGGCACAAAGACAAATGATACATATTATGCAATGGTTGGGATTAATTGTCATAGGATGGCTCCATATAGTTGCCCAAGGTACTACTTCAACCAAGTTGTGGAGCGTTGGTACTAGTCCCAAGATTAATCTACTTGGTGGCGGGTGCATTAACAGGCAAATAGGCATTCACTACAACAAATGAACGTCACGACCTTGTTTGTCAGCCCATGCAAGTCTCTATGACTTTGTAACACCATCAACAATAAGTATGCTAGCGTTTCCAATAACCATGTCTATTTTCCCTCGTAACTTCTCTTTTATCATATTGTAAATATTTCTTATCATAATTGTGAAAATGAGAAATGTCAACAGTCATACAAAAGTCGATTTAAGTATGTAAAAGTCATTAGACATTATAGAGTCATGAGAGTCATGAGGTTGGGTGGAAGGTCACCTCATTTCTATAAATATATACTCTCATGCCTCATTTGTAAAGGACTTTTAGCACTCGAGCATGGCTAGCATTAGAGAGCTGTTTTGTGCTTAGGAAGCTAGATGTAGTCTGCTCTTGGCAGATGGTAGGGTGAATTGCCGTGAGGCTAGGGTTTGGTCTTGGAGATGATATGAATTTCTCCCATCCCACTATTAGGTTTTGATGGGCTCATAGTACATGTATTTGAATTGGAAACATTATCAATGAGAAGTTCTTCAATTTTGGCATAGATTCCCATGCATTCCTCTGTTGGTTGTACTTGCTTTCATGTTAGCTTTATGTAAATGAACTAAATCGTGACTATGGCTTATATGTTTGTTTCAAGTTTTTGCTTTCCTTATTCCATGCAAATGCTAGGAACTAACGGTGAACTAATTTGCAGCTGGTCTCTAGCATTCTCTTGCTTGTATGTCTCAAGATGTTATTAGCTAACTAGTTTCGCTTAAGGCACACTGTTCTTTTTGTTTTGCTGTTAGGTTGTTATACATTGTTCTACTAGTTTATCAATTGAGCACTGATTTCATCCTATTCTTAGACATCTCACACTTGGTCTCCCACTCATTTGTTTGCATTTGACAGTTAGTGGCAAAACATTCATGGTGGCAGCTGGGCCGACATGCCGAATGGGGCTCGTATCCTAAATGGTGTGAGGTTTTATTGGGACTTCACACTGGGGAGACGCCCACACTGTTGGCGAGACATTTTCCTTGTCATTAGGTTCAAAGAGATAAACCTCATGTTTGATGCTTTCCTTTAAAGTTTTCACAAATAGGTCTAACAAATCATCCTCTGAAATATTTTTTACTTTGAGACTCAACTTTTGAAATTGTTGAATGTGCTTTGTAACTTGACGTTTTTATTGAAGATTTACCAATTCACTGAATAATGTATTGCTCTTAATATCCCCATAATGTGTTATGAATTCCTCTGTAAAAATGAATTGAGATATAACAAAATACCTTTTACTTTCACAAAGCCATTGATACCATACATGTTGGTCTTGTTCTAAAAACAAGGATGCAATATTTACCTTTTGTAAGGATGCCAGTTGGTGTAAATCAAATGATTGCTCCATTTAAAATAACCATGTTACATGATCATTACCATCAAACTTCCTCATATCGATCTTTAGAATGTAGTAGTTCATTGGTGTTGACTTGAAATCCTAATGACATGGATTTTGGATTGAAAATTCATGATTATGGTTTTGTGATTCAATATTTGTTCTCCCCATATGAGATTGATTCTCAACACCATGCTTCTCCTTATGTTCGTGATTTTTTTGGATCTCCAAATCACTCTTAGGGAGATCTCTTGATGAATTTTTCTGTTTCTTCCTTATTTTCATTCATCTTCTTTCCCATTTTTCTTTCAAAATTTTTCTTCATAACTTGATAAATCCACCTTTTTCAATATACTACCATCCATTTCACTAAATTTCTTCTCTAATTAAGATAACCTAAATTCTAAGTCTTCACTTTCTTCATGAATCAAGTATGAACCTTTAGTAAGTTTGATTGGTGTAGTAGCTTTCCTTGGAGGCATGTTGGAAAATAATAATAATTCTCCTCTTTATCACAACTTCTAGTCACCAATCAAACTTACATCAAAGCGAGCAACAAGTAAAAGAATTAGTTGAATGGGATTCATCTTTGCAATCAAGGCAAAGGTCTTAGTGTAATCGAAGGCTTCTTGCTGATAAAAACCTTTAGCTACCAGGTGAGCCTCTTGTCTTTTAAAAGCACCTTCAAATGTAAAGTTGGTCATGTAGACCCGAGGACACTTTTGCCACATTCTATCCTTGTAGGTGAGGAACTAAATCCCATGTGTCATTCTTCATCAAGGAATGATGATATTCATAAGCCATAGTATTCTCCCATTCAGGCCAATCATGTGCATCTTCATGACTTAGGATCATGTCTCTATCACATCTGCCATTAGAGCAACACTGTCGTGTTGTTTTTGGCTTATAGATTTTCTTGAGTCATTGATATCTCTTGCATCAACTTCAATAGCTTAAAGTGTCTTGGTTGCCTATTTGAGAAGACACACTCCCTTTGTTGAAGGAGTTCCTACACCAAGATTGTCATTTTTAGATTGAATTGGGGTCCTAAAGCTTGTAGGTCGATTCTATCGTGAAAGGTCTGTTATAGGTTGATCCAGGCAAACAAGTCATCTGATCAATGGATGATCTTGTGAATTACTCAATGGATCTAGAATTCAATGTGTGTTCCTAGAGGCTTTTGTTGGAGATTGATCACCATATCATTGGCTAGGTAGGATTTGCTAGTTGTGCTATATTTCTAAGGTTGAGAGTAAGGAGCATTTTATCTTTTGCTTCCCCCTCTACTATGAAGGTCCAAGGGGTGGTTTTATTGTCTATTTCAAGAGTCATGATCACTCTCTAGTTTCTTAGGTACCTCAACCAATGGTGCTTTGCTTCTTTACATGTTGGAGGAATTTATATTTCGGTGCCATAATCTTTGGCTACTTGCTAGACCAACATCCCACTAGAGGATCACCTCCTCCTCCTTGATGCCCCATTCTACCCTATGTCACACGGTTTGGGTTCGAATTCGAGTTCGGCAACAATTAAGTTCGATTCGAATTTGAATTTTCCGATGAGGTTCGTATGAGCTTCGGCATTAAGTTCGAATATACATATTTTTCAATATGTATATATATATGAAAAAACAATAAAAAATAAAAATCAATCAATAAAGCTATATGAGTAGCAATGAGCAACCATGACGCACAAATCACGACCACTATTCACTTCATGCTCTGGGCAGTGGGAACAAGCAACATCTAGAAATTGAATTCAGGAAATTGCAGAGAATACAACACACAGCGACAACACTGAGCACACTAGAGCGAGTACACTCAGACTGAAGTTGGCTTGTGAAAATCTATCGACAGCCATGGTAAATAAAGCCAAACCAGTGGCCACCACGGGTAACTAACTGGCAGGAAGCGAAACAAGAGAAAACCATGTGTTTCTCATGGCTTTTCTTATAAACCTTAAAACAACTGACAAAAACCGCTTGAACTCTAACCTCGAACCCCAAAAAAATTTAAAAAAAGTATAAAATTCGTTTTGAAGTTTGCCTTCAGGTTCGAATTCGTTGAGGTTCGACTATGAGGTTCGTCGAACCTGAACGAATTTGAAATTTTTTTTGGGTTCGCCGAATTTCAAACCTTAAGGTTCAAATTTGGCGAACCCTGTGACATAGATTCTACCAGGAGTGCTAAGGTACAAATCATTAGTAGGAAAGCCCCCGATACTAAATTTGTGTAACTCACCACTTCTTAGTGACCCAACGGACATTGTTGTTTTCGACCCCACACTAGCAGCCAGGAGAGTCCTCCTAGGCTATAGACAGGTGATGTTACTGGACAGCAACATGTTGTGCATGGTCCAGTTTATTGTCTAATTCCTGTTCTAGACAATGTTCTGTCTGGAGTTTCCTCTGTTTGGACCTAGGTTGTAGGAGAGTGGTCACTAGTGGAGCCTGAGTTGCTCTTACTCTTTGTATTCCAAATTCTGGTTTCATCTCTCCCCAGTTTGTAATTTTGGTATTAGAGATTTGTTACATCTTATATTAGGGCACTGCCTCACCTTATTTATCTTATTTTCTCTGTTTGGACCTGGGTTGTAGGAGAGTGGTCACTAGTGGAGCCTGAGTTGCTCTTACTCTTTGTATTCCAAATTCTGGTTTCATCTCTCTCCAGTTTGTATTTTTGGTATTAGAGATTTGTTAGATCTTATATTAGGGCACTGCCTCACCTTATTTATCTTATTTTCTACTTCTTGCTTTATTTAGGAGCCTTTGGTGCCCCTACTTTGTGTCAATACATGTGTGATCAGCAATCCCACTGACCTACATTTGTGGTCAGTTGTTGGACATCGACAAAATTATCTTACCTAAAGGCTTATCTTTCTTTGTTGTGCATGTCCTAATATTGTGAATTATAGTAAATTGTTGTTTGGTTAGCTGGTTTTTCTTCATGGAACATTGGGATGTTTTGAAAGCAGCTAAAACATGATTGATTTCAGGCAAAAGTATATATCAAGTTACCCTTATCAAGTCTTTTCCTCGAATTGCTCTAAATGAATGTGGTTTACTTCTATAATCTTTGAGTATAATCACCATTGATGTTTGTGAACCAGCTGGTATCTATGTCAATATATCACTTCCATCTTTTCCTTAGCAAGTGTTTATATCCATGGACCATGCTTTCCTTACATTGATACATCTTATATTATATTCTCTACTTTTCATGAGGCAGATATGTACTTATGGTGTCAAGTTCGTTGACTGACTTATATTACCTTGACTCATGGTTAAGGACATGTTAAACAAAAGAGCATGTTAACTAATATGCACAAAGGTTTTGCTTATGGTGGAGAAGTCAAGCTTAAATTTGTATTTGTTTTGCTGCATTTGGAAACTTTGCAATGATCACTCTTCCGGAAGTTTTTGATTGCGAAATATCATTTGCTGCTGGTCAAACTGCATAGCCTGGGCAAATATTTCAATCTGATCTTTGCGTGCAAGGCAATTTTGTTGAAAATGTAACTTGGTTTGGTCTTCATAATTATCATTGTACGTGTATCGATATGTATTTCATGTAAAAACAAAAAGAACAAAAATAATTTATTATTATTATTTTCTAATCAAAGCATGTTTTTCATGCTTCTAGGGTTTATTAAGTCAACATAAAATTTGTCATGAGTCAATCTAATGTAGTTGAGTCAAAGTCCCATTTGGACTTGTTGAAAGAAAAAGAAAGTTATTTTTATTTGAGTCAAAAGAGTCAATTTGTCTTACACAAGACCAAGTGGGCCCAGAAAAGGAGCTATTCAACCTCCTGAACATGTATAAATAGAAGGCAGTTCGATCTCATTTGAGCACTCACTCACTACTACGATTTCTAAGCCAAGAAAGGAAGAATTTCAGTGAAGAGGTCAAAGGAGAGAGAGAGGGAGAAGTCTAAGAAAGAAGAATTTTTTTTTTCTGCCCTAATTTCTGTTCACACGTGCGGATTTCTGAGGCAACTTCTGTGGTATTGCAGGCCCGAAATTTCAGGGGCTGAAATTTCAGGAGATGACCATATTTCTGAGATTTGAACAGCTTTGAATTCTGTTGACTATGGTTTGATAGACATGGAATGAAGGAGGGCTAACTTTGGTCTGTGTGGCAGTCTTGGTCTTGGTCTTGGGTCTTATATATCTCACTTTGATCTGATTCTATAAGAAGAGGATTTTCTTGGGTTTTTCCCCTTGTTGGGTTTTGCCCTGGCTTGGAACCTAATTTCTTATGTTCTTTGTCTCTTGTGATCTTCATATTTTGTATTTTTCAAAATTTAGAAGGTGGTAAAGCGACTTGTTGACATTAAGCTATTATTCTATTAGCCATTTGTATAGATGGTTTGATGAAATGCTTCAGTCAATTTTATTATTTTTTTCCCTCTTTGTTCTATCAGCTGTAGCTAAACTTTTGAACTCATGCACACTAGAACGTTTTTTGTTCACTTCCATGCATTTATATTAACACTTCTAGTTGCAGGGGGATGCAACATGTTATAACCAACTCCTTCAAGACCTTAATGATATCGAAGCTGGATATCCTGCTCAGGAAACAGCATTGGTGGTAAGCATTTCAGCATTGCAACATGAGTGTTGTTTTGAGTCTTGACACTAAATTTCTTTTTGCAAGTTCAGTTCCGTGTTGCTGGTTGTTTTGTGAGGTTTACTGTTTCTTTGAATCTAGGGGTACTATTAGTTAACTGATGGGAAGGTCTTAAAATTGTCAGAAGTCACTAATAATTTTCCATTGTGCTGGGGTGTAGATGACATTGAAGGCACTTTCTCAGGCAGTTTCCTCTATTAATGAGTATCACCATAGTTCTCTTCTAAGCTGTGTAAGTTTGTTTGCTTCATCAAACATAAATGAGATGATCTTGGTATATCGAGATCCTATTTTCAGGGTTTAGAAGGCCAGACATTGCTGTCTTATGCATGGATCAAATTAGGATTCAGTGCATGTTCATCACAATGATACTAACAGTTATGTATGTTGTGTATGCTAGGTTCTTGGTATGAGCTTTTGGAATTATAGTTTGGATGTAGCAGATGGTTTGACAGAATTTATTATCAATTTGGTATGTTGCATGTCACAAGTTTTCTGCTAGGCAGATTGTGAATATTCTTTATACAGTTTCTGTGATGATAAGGAAGGTTTTACTTTGGGCTAAAACTCAACTTGTTATTGATTGCAATGCAGGCGACATCAAATGGAGGGTTTGTAGATAGGTGCTTAGACATGCTTGTCAGGAATTTCCTGCCGCCTTCATGTGGATTGCCACTATTTATGGATTCCCTAACTAGACGGTTGATTTTAGGTGGGCTAAGTGCAGATCAACTCTTCCAGAAAAAGTCAGAGCACCTAGCAAGGAAAAATGAAATTCTAGATCGTGTGCATTTGGCAATACAACAAATTGCAGAACTTGTGCCCACTGCTGCATTAAGACTGCAACCAATAATTCTTCGAAGAATGCCACACAGAGTTATTCATAAAGATGTGAGTATATAAATTAAACATGTGTGTTACTTATATTTCCATATGAATATTTATTATAGACAATAGTAGTTGTGTATGATACCAATGAAATGTTTTGTTCAAGTAAATGTCACAAATTTCTCACTCAGAAGATGTTGTTCTTTACAGAGTTGGTTTTGAGGGACTAGTCTGCACCTTTTCTTTGCTTAGTCATTGTCAATGTTTTCATCCTAGGAAAACATGTTTAGATTGTGGATATGGTTTAGTCTATATTCTTTGTTATCTCATTGCACGATCAATTTAGCCTGCAAATTTCCACTTCAAGATGATCGAGGAAAGGTAATGTATGATAAGCTAAAGCAGTTGGTATTAGTTTGATTCATAAAATTGTCACTTCCTTTTATGTTTTCTTTGTGATTTATTTTTGTTTCTCTCTACATGTTTTGTTTCCCATCTGTTGATTTTCTGAGTGTGCAATGCAAATCACTTTCTTATGCATACAATTTTTTTTGGTTTTTATAATCCTTTTTGCGATGTTGCATCCTAGTTTCATTGTTATTTGTTTTTTGTATAAATAATTTGAAATAATGCACTTAAATTCTAAACTTGGTGTGACTTTACCTGTTGTTCTTAGGTTCAGAAAGTGGTCCTGGATGTATGGGCAGAGTCTGGAGTGCCCTGTGATTTGATGATGTGGTGCAGCCCAGACTGCTTTGTGTTTACATAACATTTGTAATTTTTAACGTTATGTTTTACTGTTCACAGCAATGGTGGCTGGTTTTAAACATTAACTGATTTGTTGAATGAAACAGGTCTAGTTGTGTATATTTCAATTAGTTTTTGTTCTACTAGGAATGTTGAACTCATGAAGCTATTGATTGTATTTCTGGTCCATAATTTTTTCATGTTAATATTAGTAATTACACTTGGATTCAGTGCTTGAAAGGTTTTTCTCCATTCATGAGAGAGTAAACTGGCCAATACTTACTGGAACACATCTGGGAGAGCTGAGTTTCTTCCCCTAAACTGCCTGTGTTGTGAGTCAATTATGGTTTTAATTTGCTTTATCTTATATTTGAATATGCCAACCTAAGCGATTACTTTAGCCTGTAGTCTGCTGTAGTGAGTATTGTCTCATTTAGCCACTGTTTTGTTGTTCTCATTCCTTTTTTAGTGTAAACAAATCATCATAACTGGCTATCTGTGAAAAGGGTTTTAGCCTATTAGGTAACAGCCCTCTGTGCACCTTCCTGCTAAATATATGTCACACTGGCTTTTTGCAGAGCAACACCTACCATTTTCAGCTAATATTGTCGCATTACAACCACACAGGAAGAGGTACAACCACATTCAGTGAAGAGACATGTTATTATATACTTTGTTGTTTTCCAGCACCCTTGTCTTTTTGGGTCCAGAATACCTGCTTTCCATGAGAGTATTTATTCACACGATTTTATTACCTTGAAGATTTGTCTACTTATACCTGCTCATTGTACATGCAGTTCCAGAAATTTAGATTATAATCTCTGTAGACTATTATCTGGTCTTCAAATTATTTCAAATTTATAAATCCCAGATTTTATAAATATGTTATGAAGAGACAGGTGAGATAAGATAATACATAATAATTTTATTAATGTGACCAAGGTGTGAGTCAGTGGAAAATTGTCTTAAGCAATAGAATGGGTACAGGTTTTTGAAATTGGTACGTCATGGAAAGGTGACCCACATACATTTTCGAAACATAGTATTTAAAAACCAAAAAATATAAGTGTTTTGAGTAGTAGTTTATTTTTCTAAAATAACATAAGATCTTGCATTTGATAAGATGATAAAGTATTTTAGTGTGTACTAAGAATTATTTTAGACTTAACTTTGTCATTGGATTCCGATCATTAGGCAGTGGTGTCCATGTTGTGGGTCCGACACAAGTACTTATATGGGCTCAAAATGTTCCCTGTATGGGCTGACATGCATCAGAAACGTGGTTCAGTGTTTTGGCATTGCACCCAAAACATATCAAAATTGTTTTGACTGTTTTGATACATTTTTCCCAGTTTCCGTGCATTTCTGGCCCGTAAATCCTAAGGTCAGGGAATCTTTTCCTGAAAATAAGTTACACACCATCGATAACTTCATAGGTTTGAGATCTTGTTCTTGCAAGTTCTGAACTTGTGCAGATATTTTGTAGTACTCATAAAAGACTTGGATGAGAAAGTTAATTGTCATTGTTTTCTGAAACTTTAAATTGTAACCATGTATATTGTGCAGCTGCAGCACATGAAGTTACCACAGTTATTCAGCAGGATAATGCAGTTATGTGCTAGTGCAGATGTTAAAAATTTATGTGATTTGTGTAATATAGTTTGGGATTTATAGAGGACATGGATGAGAAAGATATTTTCATTGGTTTCGAAAAATTTAACTTGTAACCATGTACATATTGCTGCACATGAAATTACCAAACTTAATAATCATGTTTGTGCAGATCTTAAAAAATTGTGGTTTATGTAATTTGTTGTGTGAGAGGGAAAGAGTTTAATAGCTCTTATATAACCACTACCTTTTTGCGTCATGCATGTATGTGACACTTGGTATCATAGCTTGTAGTTTGCCTAAATTGAATCTTTTTTCACAATTTCCTTAGTTCTGAATATCAGAGCAAGAAATTTGTATTGCTAATGTCTATAACTTTCATGATAATATATAGAATGATAATTATGTCAAATCGAATGATTTTATGTGTTTGTGTTATGTTTTCAGTGGAATGCTTTGTATATTGAGAACATGCTCAGGGTGGAGAGTAGTGCTGTTGGAGAGATAATTGGTAGGAGAATACTTATGGCAGTGGTGGACAGGCTTATTGAGATTGATGTAAGACACTTGCCATCTTCGACAGAAACTAACTTGCATTATTAATATATGTCTTTTCTAGATCATTTGGTTTAGAATGGCTTGAGAATGTTGGCTGAATGGCATTTTTATTGTATTTGCAATATAGGTTGAAATAAGATGGGAATATATTTTACATGAAGACTCAAGCAAGGTCTACACATTTGACATGGAAATGGAAGATGATGAAGAAAATGAAGAACCTGGGAAACCTGGTAGTGAGGTATAACCGTATAACTTGTATAGTGTTCCCATGAAATTACTATGAATAACAGCAATTGGCTTGGTTTTTAGTATTTACAGGAGATATGCTGCTCATCTCATTCTGTAGAAGTTTTTTTTTTTCTGAATTTGGTTGAATGGTGTTGTAGGCAAAGGTTCAATTGCCAAAATCTACTGCTATGCAGAGTCTAGGTGAGGTTGCAGATAAAATGGATGTGTTAATGGAATTGACTTTAGAGCATCTGAAAGCTTGTGTTGATGAGGGACGCTTGCCACAGGTGAATTTTATTTATTTAGACAGTTTGAACTGTCGTTGATCAATGGAAGGTGCAGGCTGCAAAGACATGCATAATAATATATTTTTTTCTTGACATTTAAGTTCTTCTCTTTGTATTTGTGAATAGGTCTATGATACTCTCATGCATTCATTTCAATCAACTATTTTGAATACTCACAAGTCCAAGTTTACCCAGGTAATGGTTGGTTTCAAAGTTTAAATGCCATTGTTAAGAAAATGTTTTGAGGTTTTGGATGCTTCTTGAAGTGTATTTTCTAAAGTATATTATAATTTGATATGTCTTGCAAGGTATGCAAAATTGAAAAAAGCCTTAAAATTCCAGAATAGAGGATGGCCAAGAAATTAGTATGTTTGTTGCACATGCCTTTTCGAATTGCACATATTTCTTTCTCAACAATTTGAGTGTATTATCACTGCAAAGCTTTTGTGTTTATTTCTATTCATTTCCGCAATGCCTTTTATCTGTTCCTCTTAGCATGGCATTCACAAAATTTGTTATGTAAAAAATTAGTTTATTTTAGGTTATTGTTTAATTTTAGGTTTAGTTAGATGAAAGGGCACGATCATAAGATCAATCCCTTTCCCAAAGGGTGCCCATGGCGGTATATAAGTCGGGCAACCCATTGTAAATCATCATCATCTGTCTATTCATTTTATTAATAAAGTATTTATATATATATTTCTGTTTATTCGGAAGTTTTACACTCCATCTGGTATCAGAGCGAGTCGCTCCTGGGCTCACTATAGCACAGCTAACGGTTCTCCTGCTCACTTGTTCCGCACTAGTGTCCACGCATTGTCACCTGTTCACACCACCGTTGACCTGTAGCCATCCGTAGAAAACTGCGTAACACCTGAACGACATTGAAACCTAAACTACGTTGAACATCTGGCTTACTACTTAAACAGTCAAGGGTTCCGTCAAAAATATGCGTGGTGGGAACTGCGTTATTTTTTTTAAAAACAGTCGAGGGTTCCGTTCTACCGTCCATTGTCGGCCGCATATGCAATCCGTCCACTTGTTGTTGACTGGCCAGACGTTTATGATATACGTATAAAGTAATTATAACGTGTTTTTCAGAACAGTGAACGAAAAGACGTGACTGTCCAGACGTTTATGTTATATAAATAAAATAAAATAAATATAACGTGACATATAAACCTTATATATAATATATATAACTCATATATATATAACGTGCGATATATTATATATATTATATATATAACGTGATATGATATATATATAACTAACATATATATATAATTATATTATATATAATACATATAATTTAATTAAATTTAACATTTTTAATTAATTAAAAATTATATATATATAAATTAATTTAATTAATTAAATTTATTTTAATTAATTAAAAGTTATATATATAAGTTAGTTAATTAATTAAATCTATTTTAATTAATTAAAAGTTATATATATAAAATTTATTTTTGCTAAAAAAAAAAAGAGGAAAAATATTTTAGCTGGCAAATAAATACACGCCTCCGCAAACCCGCTCAATGTCGACAATGACAATGGCGGATTTTCAAAAAAGGTTGTTGGATGCAGAGCAAAAGATAAATAACAACCACGATGAGGTCAGTAAAAGATTAAATGAAGTCGAGAGCAAGCTTGGGGAGCAAGCGGACAAAATTAAAAATCTTGAAGATACGACAAATCGAATAGAGATAAAGATGGAAAGTCAACATGTCCAAACAGGAGTAAACTTCAGAGAAGTCTTAACAATGCTGAAAAGTTTGTGTAAAAGGTCGAATTGTACACCCGAACAACTACTAAAAGAAGATGAAGAGAATCAAGAACACATCTCGTCAGATTCAACTAAGTCCACAGACTCTCATGACAAAGTTGAATCCCCAAAAAAATCAGCGACACCCCACCAAGAAGTGAGTAACACAGCCTTTACAAACAAGCAACTTTGGGATAACTTTACCAGTCAACACCCTTTTTTCGCTCAACCAGTAGCAACATACCAGCGAAGGGCAAAAGTCGAGATGCCTAAATTCGATGGAAACGAAAAAAATAATGTTGCATGGATAAATAAAGCAGAAGAATACTTTGAGATATATGACATCAATGACGATGACGAAAAGCTCAGGCATGCATCCATGAAAATGGAAGGAGAAGCATACAACTGGTATATGTGGTGGAAAAAAACAACACACGTCATTAGCTGGAGAAAGTTTAAAGATGCATTCTTCAAAAGATTCCAAGGTGTAAAGGAAGAAGAATTCTTTTCAAAACTCATCAAATTACGACAAAAAGGAAGTGTGGATGAATACACTCAAGAATGGGAAACCTTAGTAACACGAGTACCTGGGTTATCAGAATCTCGTTTGATTCAATCGTACGTCTCAGGACTTAAATCCCATTTACAGCAGAACTTGAGATGCATGACATTACATCTATAGAAGTAGCAAGACGAAAAGCAAAAACAACGGAAAAGAAATCCGAACCAATATTTTGGTCAACAGCGGAGAAAGCTTATGCAAGACGAAGGATACCCCAGTATGTGGACTCAAATAATACAAGATATGTTCCACCACATCGTCGTGAAGATGACAAATTTAATGTGGAAATGCAAAGGATAAAAGAGGGTAAATGTAAACGTTGTGGTGAGAAGTGGGACCCCAAACATAGATG
This sequence comes from Pinus tabuliformis, assembly GCA_031772625.1. Taxonomy (NCBI): domain Eukaryota; kingdom Viridiplantae; phylum Streptophyta; class Pinopsida; order Pinales; family Pinaceae; genus Pinus; species Pinus tabuliformis. The sequence continues at coordinate 1,374,775,355 of CM062805.1, read as the reverse complement.
TGCTAAAGGAAAAGAACTAAAGAACCTATATAATTGTGAAGCAACCAATGATTCAAACAGTGAAGATTATGACATAGAAGAAACAGAAGACGCCCTAGAATTCTCACCAGAATTAGATGACGGAAGTACTCCGCAAGTGTCATTATCAGCCATGACAGGTATATCACAACCTCAGACCTTGAAGTTAAAAGGACACATAAAGAAGAACAACGTAGTGGTTCTCATCGACTCTGGAAGCACACACAATTTTCTAGATATGACTGTGGCCAAGAAACTCAATATCTTTTCATTTCCCTTACCAAACATGAAAGTGATGATAGCTAATGGTAAGAAGATTGAAAAGGTAGGGAAATGCCATAAAGTCAATTTGCAGATTCAAGACTTTAAATTAGAGTCTCCGTTCTTCACGGTACCATTAGGAGGAGTAGATGTAGTCTTAGGCATCCAATGGCTACGAACTTTAGGTACTTATGCCGCCAACCATCAATTACAATTTATAAAATTCAAATGGGAAGGTCAGAAGTACAAACTACATGGATTCCCAGCACCAGAAAATCATGATGTATCATCATCTCAGATGATGAAGCTGAGTCGAAAAAGAGCACCTACTTATGCAGTACAATGTCATCAATTATAAATGTTATCTGCAAATATGACCAGAGAAGAATCACCAGAGATACAAGATCTGATTCAGAAGCATGAAAAAGTATTTCAAGACCTACCTATGAAGATGCCGCCTAATAGGGAAATTGAGCATACAATAGAAGTCAAGGCAAGACCAGACCCTGTTAACATCAACCCATACCGATATCCACATCTCCAAAAAACGAAACTTGAGATATTAATCCAAGACCTTTTAAAATGTGCGACCTTGATCATCTTAGAATATCTGATCAAGTGGAAGGACTTACCCGAAGAAGACGCTTTCTGGGAGAATGAATCATTCTTCAACAACATCCGTCGTTACTTATGCTTTGAGGACAAAGCATTCTTTCGAGAGGAAGGCAATGTTATGTAAAAAATTAGTTTATTTTAGGTTATTGTTTAATTTTAGGTTTAGTTAGATGAAAGGGCACGATCATAAGATCATGCCCTTTCCCAAAGGGTGCCCATGGCGGTATATAAGCCGGGCAACCCATTGTAAATCATCATCATCTGTCTATTCATTTTATTAATAAAGTATTTTTATATATATTTCTGTTTATCCGGAAGTTTTACACTCCATCATTACAGCATGTTGAAGGTGTTTAGTTGTTGATGATTAGTATGAGTTTAGATATATTTGTCGAATGTCATTTAATCAAGAGGTTTGTATAAGTGAAATAACAATGTCTTGGTGGGGGGGGTGTGCGGGGCTTTATTACAAGGGTCAGCTAATGTTTGTAAGAAATCAGCCTCACCTGAGAACGTTATTTTTTCAAAGAAACAGATATTGATTTATACTAGAAAAAAACCGAATTCTAGGCCAGGGCCCTTAAATATTTCTTTATGTTCTAGAAAAGCACTACTTTTGGAAGTTCCAAATATGGAGAATCTATTCTCATTGTTGAATGGAATTAGAGAGCAAGGGTTCTGCCTAGTCTATGATGCCTAGAGTAGCAGAGGGACCCATAGATTTCCACCATGCAGATTTTATATATTTCCTTGGGAAAAATTTACTTTTCAAAAGTCAGTTTATAATTTGATATAAGCCTTATATTGTAAAGTATTCTCAGCCTTTGGGAGTGCTAGGTGGGGCCCAGGTCGACTTATAAACGAGAGAGATGGTAGCTGGTGGAAAGATTGGTTTTGGGCATCAGAATTATGTGTTCTTCTCAGCATTTGCAGCCAGGTTGCGCAGCTCTAGGGCATCATTTCCAGTGTTGAAGGGCAGAAGAAAAGAGGACATACACTTCTCAGATTTGCCAGCTAACGCCATCTTCAGCCAGTCCGAGTTCATTTACGCAGAGGGCCATATGAATCTGTACGGATATTGTACAACACGTAGGTAGAGAGGGCTGCGTGTAGGTGAAGAAGGCCGAGAGGGCAAGGTGCAGTCCAGTTTGGGTGCAGAGGGTTTTCAGAGGTTGCTTAGTGAAAGGAAAGTTTCTCCCTCATTATTGTAATTTTCTGAAAGAGCAATTGGTGAAGAAATGAGAACACACACATTTCAGGTTTTCCCCAGTCGGGGTTTTCTGGGTATCTCTGGTGTCATTGTGTTTTTATGGTGTTATTGTCTTCAAATTTTTTTTTTCCACTGTGCATGCTAGATTAGAATACTCAGTATGTTTGGTGAATGTACTTGAAGGTTTCAATTTCAGTTTCTTTCATTGCTGTAATTTCACTAAATTAGTTGCTATGTATTTAAAAACTAACACGGTATCATAGTCAGCCTCTGATTGAAGATCGAAACACAAGTGTTTACTTCCTCATGAGTAGGTTAAAGGCAGCAAAGGCACACTTTACCAGCGAGTTCAACGCTAGGGTTTTTCTGAGTAGTTCGAGGAGGAGCATGGTGTATATGGGGTTGAGGTTTGAGGATTCCCTGGATGGGGCCTCAAAGTTCTGTTCTTGGAGGGAGAGGATTGGTGTAGTGTTGGAGGAGCAAGGCGTTTAGGAGTTTGTGGACAGTCCATTAGCCCAACCAACTGACCCTCAGCAGTTGGCTTAACACGACAAGAAAGATGCGAAAGCTAGAAGAATTATCCTTGAGGGAGTTAAGGACAACATCAGACATCACTTGTCTGTGAAGAAGACAAGTCAGGCAATGTGGACAATTGTGAGGACCAATTCTATACTATATATATATATATTTTTTTTTTTTTTTTTTTTTTGGTAGGTAAGCAATTCACAATAAAATACAACCAGAAGAGAAAAACATTGGGAATTCAAATTTATTCAACAACTGTCTAACACATTCCTAAATTTCATTTCACTGAACATATCATAAAATGGACATATATTTAACTAGGGCCATAAAGAAATCATACAAAATCATATTGCAACACACATGTACCGTTCACCAGAAGACGAGACTCCACTTGATTTGCCGTTACTTGTCTTCCCTTGTTGTCGGTCACTTCCGAGAGTGAATGATGTCATACTTGATCCAAATGCAATGGCCCACCGGTTAACCATTGTAGGTTTGTACTAGGGTTTGAGTGAGGCCAGGAAACTGGTACTCATGGCGAAGTTTGAGTCTGTGGTTTCATACCTTACCAGGTTCACTCAAGTGAGGGACGAGCTAGGTAGAGTTGTGGAGATGGTCTCAGACAAAGACCTTATTAGCTTTGCACTCTTGGGTTTTTTCAAGTAATGGGAAAATTTCATTGACGTAGTGGATGGCAGAGAAAAGCTTTTTTATTGGGAGTGGTTATGGGGTTATTGTGTCCAAGAGGAGATTCAAAGGCATGCCAAAGCTGGGTCTCACGTAAACAGATGAAGAGGAAAACTGTGCCCTGGATAGCAAAGGGGGCAAGACCAAGGGCAAGAAAGACGCAAGAGGGGCCGAGTCCAGTTGAAGAGGCGAGAAGAAGAAGAAGGATCTTAGTCAGATAAAGTGCTTTTCATGCCATTAGTTTGGGCACTACTCCACCAAGTGCCCAAATAGGAAAAAGGGTCAATATCAACAGAGGTGGACAAGTTCTCTTCTCACTTTGAGACTGAGTTCTTGCTCATAGTTTGCATGGAAAGCTTAATTGCTTTCTTGTGGTTGTATATTGACAGTGGAGCTTCCTATCATATGATCGGGAACAAGGTGTATTTCAGCTAGTTGACTGAGAAGGACATGCAATTCCATATAGAGCTTGGAGATGATGGCAAATACCTAGCCATGTGTGTGGGTACTGTTAAGTTTAAGAGGGAGTCTGGTAACCCTCTCTACTTCAGAGATGTCCTTTATGTCCCAGGGTTGAAGAAAAACCTTGTGTTCTGCTCAGCATTTGCAGCCAGGTTTCTCATCTTTAGGGCATCATCTCTAGTGTTGAAGGGCAGAAGCAAAGAGGCCATACGCCTCTCAGGTTTGCCAGCCAACGTCACCTTCAGCCAATCCGAGTTCATTTGCGTAGAGGGCTGTACGAATTTGTATGGATTTCGTACAACGCGCAGGCAACGAGCGTTGCGTGTAGGTGAAGAAGGCCGAGAGGGCAAGGCGCAACCCAGTTTGGGTGCAGAGGGTTTTCTGAGGTTGCTGAGTGAAAGGGAAGTTTCTCCCTCATCATTGTAATTTCCTGAAAGAGCAATTGCTGAAGAAATGAAAACACACATTTCAGGTTTTCCCTAGTTGGGGTTTCCTGGGTATCTCTAGTGTCATTGTGTTTTTATGGTGTTATTGTCTTCAAATTTTATTTTCCACTGTGCATGCTAGGTTAGAATACTCAGTATGTTTGGTGAATGTATTTGAAGGTTTCAATTTTAGTTTCTTTCATTGCTGTAAATTCACTAAATTAGTTGCTGGGTATTTAAAAACTAACATGGTATCATATCTCAGCCTCTGATTGAAGATCGAAACACAAGTGTTTACTTCCACATGAGTAGGTTAAACGCAACAAAGGCACAATTTACCAGCCAATTCAACGTTAGGGTTTTCTGAGTAGTTCGAGGAGGAGCATGGTGTCTATGGGGTTGGGGTTTGAGGAATCGCTAGATGGGGCCTCAAATTTCCGTTCTTGGAGGGAGAGGATTGGTGTAATGCTGGAGGAGCAAGGCGTTTGGGACTTTGTGGACAATCCATTAACCCAACCAACTGACCCTCAGTAGTTGGCTCAACATGACAAGAAAGATGCGGAAGTTAGAAGAATTATCCTTGAGGGAGTTAATGACCGCATCATACATCACTTGTTCGGGAAGAAGACACCTCAGGCCATGTGGACAACCATTGTAGGGTTGTACCAGGGTTTGAGTGAGGCCAAGAAACTGGTACTCAAGGACAAACTAAGAAACATCAAGATGGCGAAGTTTGAGTCCGTGGTTTCATACCTTACTAGGGTCACTCAAGTGATGGACGAGCTAAGTAGAGTTGTGGAGATAGTCCTAGACAAAGAGCTTGTTAGCTTTGCACTGTTGGGTTTTTTCAAGTCATGGGAAAACTTCATTGATGTAGTGAATGGTGGAGAAGAGCTTCTAGATTGGGAGCGACTATGGGGTTATTACATCCAAGAGGAGATTCAGAGGCAGGCCAAAGCTGGGTCTCACGTAAAGACAGAGGAAGAGGAGAACTATGCCCTAGCTAGCAAAGGGGGCAAGGTCTAAGGGTAAGAAAGACGCAAGAGGTTCCTAGTCCAGCTCAAGAGGCGAGAAGAAGAAGAAGGATCTTAGACGGATAAAGTGCTTTTCATGCCGTCAGTTTGGGCACTACTACACTAAGTGCCCAAACAAGAAAAAAGGGTCCAAGAAGGACCATGTAGCAACATCAACAAAGGTGGACGAATTTTCTACTCACTTTGAGAGGGAGTTCTTGCTCATAGCTTGCATGGAAAGCTTAGTGGCTCGCTTGTGGCTGTATATTGACAGTGGAGCTTCTTATCATATCACTGAGAACAAGGAGTATTTCATCTGGTTGACTAGGAAGGACATGCAATTCCATATAGAGCTTGGAGATGATGGAAAATACTTAGCGAAGGGTATGGGTACTGTCATGTTTAAGAGGGAGTCTGGGAACCCTCTCTACTTCAGAGATGTCCTTTATGTCCCAGGGTCGAAGAAAAACCTTGTTTCAGTCTCAACCCTAGAAGATAAGGGTTATAAGATTATCTTTAGCAGAGGAAAGGCCTTCATTAAGCCTTCCAACTCTGGAACAACCAAGCAAATTGGAGTTAGGGTGAACAACCTCTATAGGCTTCAGTTTGAGATAACCCAACCTTGAGTAGTAGAGGAGGCAGTGAGCAGGGCCGTGACCTTGGGGAGCTTTGGCATATGCGTGTGGGTCACTTACACCATGGAGCGCTAAAGATTCTCAAGGAGGTAGCCACACGACTATCATAGTGAAATGTTAACCATTATGGCATGTGCAAGTGTTGCATACTTGGCAAGTATGCTAGGACATCCTTCCCCAACAGAGACAACAGGACCAAGAGCATCTTGGGGCTGGTTCATTCGGATGTCTGTGGCCCATTTTCTTCTCCATCCCTTATGGGATACAAATATTATGTCACCTCCATTGATGACCACTTGAGAAAGACTTGGATCTTCTTCTTGAAGAAGAAAGGTGATTTCTTCTCAAATTTCGTGGATTTCAAAGCTTTGGTGGAGAACCAAGTAGGGAAAAATATCAAGGTGCGCTGAGGTCATAGAACGGTGGGGAGTATATCTCTAATGCCTTCAAGGACTTTATGTGCCACGGAGGGCATCGAAAGGGAGCTCATCACAACTTATAACCCTCAGCAAAATGGGGTGGTTGAGTGCAAGAACCAAAGCATTGTTGGAGCGTTTAAGGCCATGTTCCATGACCAAAGACTGCCCATATTGCAACACTGTAGTCTTTCTGCATAATAGGAGTCCACACAAGGTGCTAGGTAGAGTCACACCAGAGGAGTCTTTCATAAGCAAGAAGCTTGATGTATCTCCCTTTCAGATTTTTGATGTCTTGTTTATAGCCATGTGCTTTCTAAGAATTGGAAGAAGCTAGGGCCCACAATAGTGAAGGGCATTTCTGTAGGCTACAACGAGATGTCCAAGGCGTACAAAGTGTACTTCCTAACACTCAAGAAGACCGTGATCAGGTGTGACATGAGATTTGAGGGGGAAAGGACTCTCAGGGAGTCCTTGGAGCGTGAGTAGGTTGCAACATAGGAGGAGGAGCACCAGGCTCAACTAGCTCCATAGATTTAGTGACAACTAGTTGTTGGGTAGGTCGAGCAACTTGCAAATGAGGAGAAAGCACATGACCAGGAGGGGAGAGCAGAGCAGGTGGAGCCCGATCAACCAGAGACTCCCATCTCAAGGAGAGGACGAGCCAGGTGGACAAATCAAATGGTTAGGGATACATAGGAGAGAGTTGGAGCCCCCCTAGCTCCACATTCAGGCATAGTAGACAAACATAATAATATATGAGGTAGATGGCATTGATGACTGAGTTGCTAGACTCAGAGCCTTCTTGTTACAAGGAGGCAGCCTCTCAGCGGGTGTGATTGGATGCCATGTTGGTGGAGTATTCCTCCATCATGAAGAATGACGTTTGGGAGGTAGTGCCAAGATTGATTCGCAAATCAGTGGTTGGCTTGTACCGGATCTATAAGATCAAGTGTGGAGAAGTACAAGGCTAGATTCATGGGTAAAGGGTTTTCTCAGTTTGAGGGGATAGACTACAATGAGACATTTGCACCTATGGTCCGAGGGCCAATACTCATCCATTAGGACCATATCGACTGTTGCAATGGAGATGGGGTGGAAGGTCCACCAAATGGACGTAAAGTTTGCCTTCCTTAACAAAGTCGTTGATGAAGAGATATATGTTGAGTGGCCTGAGGGGTTTGAGACTGTTAGTAGAGAGACACATGTATGCAGGCTAAAGAGAGCCCTATATGGGCTCAAGCAAGTACCGAGGGCATGGTATGCCCAGATAGACAACTACCTTCTGGGATTGGGCGAGAGCCTTATATGGGCTCAAGCAAGCACCGAGGGCATGGTATCCCTGGATAGACAACTACCTTCTGGGATTGAGCTTCACTAAGAGTGAAGTAGACCCCAACATGTATTACATTATGGTTGGAGGCCTTCTGTTCATTCTAGTGTTGTATGTAGATGACCAGATATTGATAAGAGTAGACAACTTCATCCAGGAATGCAAGAGAGATTTTGCAAAGGAGTTTGAGATGAAGGATTTGGGGCCGATGCACTATTTCCTTGGGTTGGAGGTATGGCAGTGTAATGGGGAGATTTTCTTCGGACAAGGCAAGTACACACTGGAAATTCTCAAGAGGTTCCACATGCAGGATTGTAGGTCCATGACCATGCCTCTTTTCACAACTTGAGGAAAATGGACACTACCAGGGCATAGCAAGTTGATGCCACACTTTATAGACAACCTATAGGGTCATTGACGTATCTAGTGAACACATGGTCCGACATTTGCTTCACAGTTAACCAATTGAGGCTAGTTCATGGTTGAGCCTACGAGAGTGCATTGGCTTGTGCTACCAAGCATGTGTTGAGGTATGTCTGGGGACAACAAATTATGGGTTACTGTACAGGTAGTTTGATGGAGTGAAGATGGAAGGCTTCATAGATGCAGATTAGGCAAGGATCTCTATAAACAAAATGAGCACTTCAGGTTGCACCTTAACTGTTGGGTCAACAACTATTTCCTGGTTTAGTAGTAAGCAGAGATCAATGGCACTGGGCTCATTTGAGGCTGAGTATGTGGCTAAGCTTGGCTGCCTGTGAGGCTATCTGGTTGAGGAAGCTACTTATTGGGTTGTTCAGTCAGAAGTTGGAGCCCATAATCATACACTATGACAATCATAGTTCATTAAGCTCTCTGAGAATCTAGTGTTTCATGATTGCTCCAAGCACATTGAGATCCGGTACCCACCATATCAAAGATTATGTTTAGAGGGGTATAGTCAGGCTTCAGTACGTGCCTACAGAGGAGCAACCAACATATATATTCTGATAAGGGCATTGCTAAGGGGTAGATTTATCTACTTCAGAGATAAGCTAGGCATAGCGCAAAACACCTTCCTCTGTAAGAGGGATTGTTAAATGGAGTTAGAGAGCAAGGGTTTTGCCTAATTTATGATGCTTAGACTCGTAGAGGGGCCCACAGATTTTCACAATGTAGATTTTATTAATTTCCTATGTATTGACTTAAGAAATTTTTTTTTCCAAAGTTAATTTATAATTTTATCTAAGCCTTATATTATAAAGTATTCTCAACCCCTGGGAGTGCTAGATGGGCCTCAAGTCGACTTATAAAGGGGGAGATAAGGCAACTGGTGAAAAGATCAATTTTGGGCATCAAAATTGTGTGTGTTCTTCTTATCATATGCAGCCAGGTTGCTCAGCTTTAGGGCATCATTTCCAATGCTGAAGGATAGAAGAAAAGAGGCCATATGCCATCCACCCTAGATATAAACGCAATCAGTTTTGATGAGAGTGTCCAGGGTTCAGATCTAGGGTTTGACATTTTGGCTCTAGTTGGCTTCAACGATCTGGTGGATCTGGGTTTCTCTCTGTTGTTATATAGATCTGTTCATCAAGGTAGCCTCCTTCTAAAAATACAGAAGGAAGGAATGACAGATCATTATCTCATATTGAATACTTCAATTGCCACAAGAAAGGTCATTATGCTCGAGATTGTCCCGAGAAGAGAAAGAGGCCACATTACAACACCAGAAGCTACAATAATAACAAAGAATAAAAGACAATCAAAAGAATAACGTGATAGAAGATATGAAAGAAGAAGAAGAGACTCCTCAAGCGATTGTGAAGAAGATCATCATCCTCAAAAGAAGTCAAGGGCTCCCAGGTATGAAAGTAATGCTGTAAATAAATCTGAATACATTCTTATTTATGCCTTTACTAGTTCTTCTCCACCAAATTCGTGGGATAGTTAGTTGGTTGATAGCGGGGCCACTCATCATTTCTCTAGATACAAGGAAGTCCTCTCTAATCTGGTAGAGAGGGAGACTAAGCTGAAGATCATTCTTGGAGACAACTCCACTCATCCTGTGAAAGGCTTTGGGTCTGTCAAATTTCAATTGAATTTTGGGGAATCAGTTCTATTGCATGATGGTATGTATGTACTGAGATTAATGAAGAATCTGGTATCTATCCGCATTGGAAGATAAAGGGACTATGTGGCACGAAACTTCAAAGAACCCGACGTTTCGGGCCGTACCCGTACCTGAAACTCCGAAACTCGGCTAAAACTCGACCATCATGTGATCATCTATTAGAGTTAATATAGACTTGTTTTTCCTTAAAATTGTCATCTGTGGGTCTTATTCCCTTTTTTCTTGCAAGATAATGTGTTATTCACTTATATATATATATATATATATATATATATATATATGATGTTTCGACTAATGTTTCGCCGGACGTTTCTATTTTTGGGAGGTGACGTTTCTAAACTTACCTGTTTCGGAAACTCCACAATGTTTCGACGTTTTGTGCAACTTAGTAAAGGGATGAAGGGATGAGGGAAGATATCGTCTCTTCGACCTTTTGGAGCCTCTGATGACCTCTGGAATTGAGAACGATTTTCTCTCCAACAAATCAAACTGCCTTCTCTGAAGCTACTGTGTAGTGCTTTGCGCTACCTCACTGGGATAACTCGACCCTCTTGCTGTTGCCTCTCCAGATCTCGAAATCTTCCTCCGGATCATTGTCCCTGCCCCTCACTCAATGTTTCTATCTCTGGCTCTCACCGACAATTGATTGTTGCTACTCAGGAAATTGATCTGCCGAGAAATCGAACTACTCAAGTGTATTGTTCATCACCAAATCAATCTCTTCTTATAATCCACTGTTGGAGCACCAACGACCAAGATTAAAACTTAATCAATGGCTACATTGGCTAGGATCATCATCTCTGGATTGATCTGTCTTAGTTTCTAGATGATTCTCACCTTATATCAATTAAGACTGATTAATGAACCATATTCGCTAAGTTTAGACTTAGGAAATATTTAAAAAACGGTTAATAATCTAATTGAGAGACTCCTAGGTGGAATTTCTAGAAACGATTTTTGGGTTTTGAAGATCTCATGTATTCTAGTCTCTACACCAAATTGCGTGACTAGAACACATCTGATGTTTACAAAAACTAACACTCCCTCTTAGCAAGGAATGTGTTCTAGTGCTTGCACTCCCTACGATAACACCCTGTCTCTACATCATCTCTTGTCATGTTGTTGATGTTTGGCCATATTTCCCAACACCACTACGCAACTCTGATATACGCTGCATCTGTGCTACTGTTGATGTTGCCGTACTGCTACCAACATTGCATTTGCATTGCAACTCCCTCTTATCTATTGCTGCTGCAACTGCAACATATGCAACTAAAAAGCATCCAAAATATTGAAACAACTGTGTTCAATATGATGCATTTGTCTCCCGAGTCTCTGACTGCTACTAGCATCCGCATTGTTACTGAAGAATTTGCATTGTTGCCAACTCTGCATTGAGCCACTTGCTCTACTGTCAACACTGCACTGCGCTCCTCAGCTTCTGGTTGCTACTAGTCTGTAACTGTCACTCAAGTATTGACTACATCAACTGTTACTAATCCATCCTGCTACTGACCACTGTGGGCCCCCGTAGCTAGGTAATGATCCATGAGGTGGACACGTCAAGGACCTTGTCGAATCTCTGTAGTTATTTGGGACTATAGTACCAAATCACCCGTCACTCCTGGAGGTATATCTGCGAACATCGCGAATTCTTCCTCCAAACTGGAGGACAACCAGTCGATCTCTGCAAGAGCTGCCTGTTGGTCTTGCTTCTCCTCCTTGTCCTTCTTCCTGAGAGGGTACTGTAGTGACCAAGCTCACCACATCTGAAGCACTTGACCTTTGACAGGTCCTTCTTCTTCTTTCTTTGCTCCTCCTGTCCCTGACTGGGACCCTTAGATGCGAGGGCCACATTCTCCTCCTCCTTCACCGCCTTCGATCTGCTGCTGTTGCTGCCACTAGTGGAGCTCTTTAACAAAGCTCATCCCAACCTCTCCTGTTGCAAATCGGCCCACATGCTGCCCCTCTTTGGTAGCCTATCTCTGCTCAATATGCTTTGGACAAAGACCTGCCACTCCTCTGAGATGCTGTTGAGTGCCAATCACATTGGCTCCGTGGGTTGAGGCGCTGCCCCAACAATTGGCAGCTGGCCTCGGACCTCCTGAATCCTGGTTAGGAAGGGATCTATGCCTTCCCCCTTCTGCATCCGGTTGAATCTCAGTTTCTCCTCAAGAAACGTCTTTCGCTGCTTGAAAGTTTCCTGGTATAACGTGGAGAGAGCATCCCACATCTGTTTGGCAGTATCTCTGCCATCTATATGTGAGACTATGTTCCTGGACTCCATCCAAGATAAACTGCTTCGTCTGCGCCATCTCTTTCTTGTATTCTTTCTGCTAATTTGCATCTTGGGCAACTGCCACTACATTATCAATGTAGGCTTTCAGGCTATATTCATCTAGAAGGAAGGACATCCTTGCCTTCCAAATGACATAGTTGGAAGCTCCATCCAACCTATCCTGATCATGAAGCCCAACAGTGGCCATCTCAACGAACTGACAAAAACTCCCTCTTTCCTTTTGCTTGGCTCTTGCTTTGCTATTCGCACTCCCTTCTGGAGTGAGAAGATCTGTTTAGAACCGCTGCCAATCTACAAGGAAAATCAAACTTCTTGAGACTAGAAGTTCCCAGAGAGAAATTTTCCCTTTGTGTTTTCTCTTCTCTCTTACACCCAGACGTTGGTCTTGCACTAGCGAACTGCTGCGAAACCCTCTGCGTCCAACTAGAGATCTGCCCAATGAAAAATCTGAGCTGCTCCCTCTGCCTTTGGAATCACTCGATTTGGAAGGATCGAATTTTTTTGCCCCTCTCAGAAAAATTGAAGTTCCTCAAGCAACACGACTTCATGGCAAAAGATTGCGCTGCTCTTGGGAATTTCGGCGTGCTGCTCAATAATTCCTTCTTTCCGCTTTTGAGCTCTCCAGCTAATCAACTGCGCTTTTATACCATGTGAAAATTCCAATATGCTGGAATCCTATTGCAACAACTGGTATTATTTCTCCTAATTGTTAATTAATTTAACAATTTATCTGCTACGACAAATATCAAAATAAACACACTGCAACCTTCACAAATAAAACTGCAGAAAAATAATGCGCTGGAAACTAAGAAATGCTAGCACATTCATAAAATATGAGACAATTATTTTTGGACAAATGTCCTCGGAAAAATCCTACTTGGGAAACTCGGTGCAACAATGAGGGTTTTTATTATTATGCAGCAGTGAAAATCTGAGTACATCTATGGATGCCCAACTGACAATCCAAACAACAAGAATATTTGGGCAAAATTATTGAAGGGAATTTACCCTTCCTCCACCAACAATCCTGACACAACATGCCTTCAGAAACTCGACCCTCTGGCCATATGCGTCAGCCTCTATGTTGCTTTGCGCAGTCTGCTTGACGTCAAACCTCCAACCAAGTCTCTGATGAAGTCGTTCTACCTCCAGCTGCTGATGGAATCGTCTCTCCAGCGTTCTAGAACCTCCGCCCGACCTCTGGAACTGAGAACGATTTTCTCTCCAGCAAATCGAACTGCTCTCTTTGAAGTTACTGCGCAGTGCTCTGCGTTGCCTCACTGGGATGACTTGACCCTCTTGCTATTGCCTATCCAAATCTTGAAATCTTCTTCTGGACCACTGCCCTTGCCCCACTCACTGCTCCGATCTCTGGCTCTCATCGACAATTGACCGCTGCTACTCTGGAAATCGATCTGCCAAGAAATCAAACTACTCAAGTGTATTCTCCATAACCACATCGATCTCTTCTTATAATCCAATGTTGGAGCACCAACAACCAAGATTAAAACTTAATCAACGGCTAGGATCATCTCTAGATCGATCCGTGTGAGCTTCTAGATGATTCTCACCTTATCTCAATTAATACTGATTAATTAACCATATTCCCTAAGTTTAGACTTGGGAAATATTTAAAAAACCGTTAATGAGACACTTCTAGGTGGAATTTCCATAAACGATTTATGGGTTTTGGAGATTTCATGTATTCTAGCCTCTCCACCAAATTTCGTGGCTAGAACACATCTGATGCTACAAAAATTAACATATTGGTCGTATGATACAGAGAGATGAAAGTATTAATGCTGGTCTGTAGAGGAGTGAATGCATAATTGAGGATGGGGCTCTCCTCGCTTGTGAAAACATTCTCCAACCTTGCTGCATTGAAGCCTTGTGCCACTTGTTCTCCCAATTCACTATCTTAGGTTGCCAGATGTTAGTGCAAGTTAGAAAGGGGTTCATTCCATCCATGTTTCGTGGCCGAAAAATTAATGAGAGCTCTCGTTCCTTGCAAATTTGCGCCGATTTTCAAGCACTAAGCCATATGATTGATGAGAGAAGAGTGCGAATGGGATCCATCGTGTAGATTGGTTCATTTATTTGGCTGTGAGTGCCATTATATTTTTTTATTATTGCCATAATGATTGATTTCATTCATCATGGGATGGTTGAGTTGTAAAGCCTCCCATGGTCCAATTCTAATCTCCCTTTCTCCATTGTAACACCCTTGTTGGTCAATAAATTTGCCATTGTGTTCAGTTGTCGATACTTGTGAAAGAATTTGATTTGCTCGAATTGCATAGTTTGCAAAAATGATCCTTTGCAGGATGGGGGGAAGGCTATGCTTTGCGATCCTCTTGCTTTCCACATTTGGTGTATTACAATCATTGAATCTCCAAACACTGATATTTTGGTGATTTCCTTTGCAAATGCGATTCCAATCCTTGCCAAATCGCACGGGTATTCAACTTGGTTATTGGATGTTGTTCCCAAACCCCAAGCGTATTGAATCTCTATTTGTTCATTTGGGCAAAGAATATCCCCTCTTGCTCTTGCCACCTACACCTTGTTTGACAGTGTTAAGAGTCTTTTCTAGCAAGCATTTTATCACAAGCTCAATTTTGTAAGGGGCATGCTTCTCTAAACTATTACATATCAAGTTGTTAGAAGTATGTGTACTAAAATGCTATAAAGACACAATAATGAGCTGCAAAGATTTTAGTTATATATTTTCTTATATTCAACATCTACTTGAAAAACGTGTTATTAAGTAGCTAGATTAATGTTGATATTTTGAAATAGGTGCTGTTTGAAATATAGTAGCCATGGCCAATATTTTCATCATGTGAAGAAATAAAAAACTTCGAATTTTTATAATGCTTCCCAAATTGCTTATGTCGACCTCCTATTATTAAAGTCAGATGGACCCCTTGGAGGCACCCATTCGACCCCCCTTTGAAGACTATATAAAGGGAGCCCACTTCTCCTCATTAGGCACATCGATTTGTGTCTTGGTTATCTCCGATCCAACGAAGTTAGAAGCTAAAGAAGGGTGCTGAAAATTAGAAGCAGGGCTTGGCACTTGGGCTTGTGATTAGTTACTGGTTTGGCTGTTATCTTGATGTTGTTATTTGTGATGAATTGATGAACATTGAAGTCTCTCTCTCTTAAGGAAAGATTTCTGGGTTTTGACCTGGCCTCAGACTTAATTTCTGTGTCTCTTGTTTCATTGTCTCATGGTTATTTTCTACTCCTCTTTCATGTTTAATAGTTGAAATTTTCTTCTGTATAACTGCTTAATGATATTGAATGCTATATGGATGTTATTAATCCATATTAATAATTGGAAGTAGTTATTTGTTGAAGAAAATCGTTCTATTTTCCCTAAAAAAATTCAATATGGTATTGAAGTGAAGATTAAAGAGCATTTTGGGATGAGGAGCATCATGATCACTCCTATGCGAAGTTCTGTCACTCTTATACGAAGTTTTCAGAGACTCTTTTCTAAGGCTACGTGAAGATCTTGAGGCGATGACAAGCTTTGTTTCCTTGTGAAGCCAAACCAATCTCTGAGAGGGCCAAGACCCTTTTCTGAAGTCAATGTTTTAAAATTCCGACTCCGACTCGGCCGAGGATAGACTCCGACTCCGACTCCGACTTGGTATCGACTCGGCCGGCTCGATTTCAATGACTCAGTCATTGTAAAAAATACATTAAATATTTATTTTTATAATAAAAGAACATAATTTTAAAGATTTTCATTCATGTTTCCAAACACACAGCATTATAATATAGATGGAAGACAACATATGATTAAAGTAGGCTCATGAACCAATTCATAATATCAAAATGGCACCCAGTGCACTGTCCAATGGCAATACATAGTCAACTGTCATACATGATCAAAGACTCAAAACAAAAAACACATAACCAAGGAGGCTAGAAATGGCCTCTACAACAAAAGTAAACTGTGACCAGACTCTAGTACTAGTACTATTGGCTAGTAGCTACTGCCAGAGGAGCCAAGATCATGTCGATCAATCTCTGGATCATCATCAAAGTCAGAGAAGGGGCCCCATGGCTCCTCCTCATCATCATCATCTCCAACTGCAACTGTAGAAGTGGTACCACTAGCAGGCTGTGCAACTGTAGCAGATGCAAGCTAAGATAGAGTAGATATGCTGCTGCGCTTTTGTCGTGGCTGAGCAGAGGAAGCACCTGCAACTGGAGTCCTTGCTGGCTGTGAGACTGAGGCTGGTGGATCAGGATCTGCATTCAACTGAACAGCATGTTCAAGTTCAACTGATGCCTCGATATCTAAATCTAAATCAAGATCCTCATCAGGATCAAACTCTGCTGGACGACTCTCCAATACCCAATTTGATGTTGGATCAATGTCTTCCAACACAATGGGATCTGAATCAGGTCTTTTGTTCAGCAATTGGTTTCGTCTGAGCCGGAGGTTGTATTGGACATAAACTAGATCATTTAACCATTTTTGATCCAAACGGTTTCTCCTCTTTGTGTGAATCCTCTCAAAGACAGACCAATTGCGTTCACGCCCAGTTGCACTGCAAGTTTGACTCAAAATGCGAATTGCAAACCTTTGCAATTCAGGACAATGGCCACCAAAGGCCTCCCAGCATTGTGCTGCAAAAAACATAGGAGTGTAATGAGTTAGCTCAACAAAATTACAAATTATATCTAACTTTCAAATTATAAACGATTTAACAAACTTAAAAAAAAAAGTAAAACTATTAAGAATTTGAAAATTGAAATTTTTGTTTACCTGGCTCATCTGCTTCTCTTGCAATCTTTGCTAGGTTCTTCCCAAAGGTACCTGAGGCATTGCTGAAGGTTGTGACCTGTCGGTGTATCTCCAGCTGATCAGACTCCAATGGGATCATGCGATCAATGCAATCAATCAGTCCATCTCTGACCTCCCCCCTCAAAGCTCCTGACTCCTTAGCTTTATAATGATACCGTGGGTTCAAAAAATACCCAGCTGCATGTATAGGGCGATGGAGTTGATTGTTCCATCTTTCATCAATGATTGCCCAAATGGGCCCATACTTTGCCACTCTATCCTTGTATGTCGTCTTTATTTGCTCCTTTGCTTGATCCATAGCCTCATAAATGATGCCCATAGCCAACCTTTCCCCATCCACCAACCGCAACACCTTAACTAGTGGCTCAGCAAGCTTCACAATCTCTGTTGCCTTTCTCCAAAAAGTTTCTTCATAGACTTTCTTTTTCAATTCTTTGCCTTCCGGTTTGTTAGACCAATTGCTTTGATTCCATTCATCACTGGAAAACATCTTTTGCAAGTTTCTATGTTGGGAAAGCATAGATTGCAATGTCAAAAAATGAGTAGCAAATCTAGTGATGGCAGGTCTAATAATATCCTTGCCCCCAGTGTGTTTCCTCATGAGGCTCAAAATCAATGAATGATTGTAGATAAATTTTGTTATGCTTTTGGCATGATTTACAGTGTTTTTGACCCAATCTATTTTTCCAATATCCTTAAGCATGAGGTCTATGCAATGTGCAACACATGGGGTCCAAAAGATGGTCTTGTGTTTTTCCTCTAACAGTTTACCAGCAAGAACATAGTTAGAGGCATTATCTGTGATGACTTGAACAACATTAGCCACCCCCACCTCCTCAACAACCTGATCCAATAGCTGAAACAACAAGTGGCCATCTTTTACCTTATCAGATGCATCAACTGATTTTAAAAACATGGTTCCCCGTGGGCAGAAGACAAGAAAGTTTATGATGGTACGGTTTCTTTGATCAGTCCATCCATCTGACATGATGGTACATCCTGTTCTTGCCCATGAGTCCTTGAACTCTTTCAAATACTCATTAATGGATTGAATTTCTTTCTGCAAACGATACCCCCTTAGCTCATGCATAGTAGGGCCTTTGAAGCCTTTTCCAGCAGCATGTATGGCATCAAACATAGGCTCATAATATGGTGAACGAGAAGCATTGAAGCGGATATCAGCATCATACCACCATCTAGCGATGTAGTCACAAGCAGTCTCCCTCAATTCTTTCTTCCAATGGTCATCTAAAGTGGGCTGCATTTGAATTTTACTAGCTTGAGGACCATGTGCATCTGATGGAGAGGAGGGAGTGAAATAACTTTTGATAGTCATATCACCTTTTTTCATTCTACCCTTTCCCTTATTTTGAACAGAACCAAAAGATGGAGGAACATATTGGAAAGGGTTGGATGCATCAGTATGAGGGATAGAGGAAGAACCCTCAAAATCATAATGGGGGTTGGTAGCCATCATTTTTTGTATTTCCCTCTTCCTCCCAATTTCAGCCTCTAACTCTCTTTGCCTAGTCTTATCTTCTTTAAACTTCTCAAAGCTGGCTAACAATTGCTTCCTAATCTCCCCAATTTCTGGTGAGGCACATGGAGTAATTTGGCCTCTAATCCCCGCCAAGTGTTGTTTCAGTGTATTAATGCCCCCAGGACCTTCCTTAATTTTCCTATGGCAAAATTTGCAATGCATTTCACTATCAACCATTTCAGCATATGCCCAAGCAGGATCTCTTGCTCTAGGTGCCATTTTTTGACTAGGAAATGAAAGCAAACAATCTGAAAATGAAAAAAAATAAATTGATTCAATGTTCATTTCTTTGACAAAAAACACTGTCTAGGCTTTCTAGATATGCACCTAAAATTTAATAAGCAAAAACAGATTTGTAGAGGTGAAATAATACCTCTAGGCACAAACTGCCTCCTCAAGCTTGCTCCAAGAATCAACTCCTCAATGCTGCTTCAAATGGCTGCCCAAGAAGCTCCTCACTCCAGCTACAATGCTTGCCTAAGACTCCTCACTGCTGCTCCAAAAACAAGCTCAAGAACTGCTCACTAACTCTCAAAGAAGTTTTCACTCAAATGCATGAGATGGCTGTGAGAGAATGAGAGCATTTGAGTGTGTTAAATAGGGTTTGGGAGGGGGAAATGGACCCCAAATAACATTTAACTAATTCATAAAACACTTTGGAGTCCAAACCAATCAGCAAACACTTGAAAATTTCATTAAAAATATGGCAAATCAATGTTTTGATGGGGTTACAGGCCGCAGGTTATGACTTGGTCGAGTTATTGTGGAAATGGCCGAGTTGGCCGAGTCATGGCTGACTCGGCCGAGTCATGCAATAACTTGGCCGAGTCAGCCATGACTCGGCCTTCAGAACTGTTTCCTCCACCGAGTCACAATTTTTGGCATTGAAACAGATCAACTCGGCCGTTTCCGTTTTGAATCGGTTGAATTTTAAGACATTCTCTGAAGTAGTAGGCCTAGTTAAGGCTGAGGATTTCTTTAAAAGCAATGAAGGATTTCAGGAGTTATTTATCCCTAAAGTCAAGTCCGAAGATCCTTGAATCCATCTCTGTGTTGAAGCTCCTTAAGGCATTCGAGCTCTCTTTGTGGATCCAAACTCTGTGATTCAACTTACTACAATGTCAACTATGATCCGAACCTAGGCAGAGTTCTGTAATGTTTCATGTGAGCCTCTTGTGGATGTATTTTCCATGGTTCAGGCTAGCTTCCTTGTGGAATTGTTCTCCTATGGTATGCGAGCTTCTTTGTATGGTATGTGCGTTTCTCTTCGCAAAGTTCAGTGGCTCTATCCATATGATATGTTACAATTCTCCAAATTTGTGGACCTGAGGACATATATATAATTGTGGAACCTTGAACCATGCGCATTTCCTTGAAGCATGATAGGAAATTTGAACCTAAACGAGGTATGCAAATGATCCGAGTTCCATGAAACGAAGATTTGAAGTTTGGGCTTGTTATATATATGTGAGTTCTGAGGCATTTGATTTCTCGAAGGCATCTTGGTTTCCTCTCTAAATGAGTGGCAAACTATAAGTCCTGTGAACAATGCAATGATTGAATTAACTTTGTAATCAAGGACAAGTCACATATTTAAAAAAAAAATGCAAAGTTCAGTAGGAGCTAAATGCGAGTAACTCTATGGCACCTTTATGCAAGCTCTGTGGCATTGCTTATGCAAGTCTCGTGACATCTAATTATTGTGGAGATATGCGAGTTGTGTGGCAAGTTTTACTCCAGAAATATCTGAGTCTTGTGGCATCATAGCTCTTGTTCTGCCTTTGCTCAAGTTGATTTGGTGATGAGGCCAAGAATCTTGGTTGTGAACCCATCAAGCCATCTCTAATCTAATCTCTGTGTTAAGTCTCTATGGCGAGGTCTGAGTTACCTATAAGAAAAATTATCTCTTTGATCAAGGCCGAATAGAAGGCGAAATCAACTATCCTCTTGTAAACCTAGGATATCTAGTTTATGAGGAAAGTTGCAGACCTAAGGCACCTATTTTTTAGTGGAAATCTTGCGGACCTGAGGTATTTTATCCATGTGGAAGGAGTGGAATGACAAGAAGTGTGAATTGTGGAACTATGTGAAGTCTGAGGAGGCATTCGAGCTCATTGTGGCATTTGACTTTCCTCTATTCATTCAAACTTTCTAAGATAGGTGATCCGAACTTTTTGTGGTAGTATTGTTATGCAAATACGAAATCAATCTAGGTAATATGTCAAGTCTGAGCATGTGAGTCTGAGCCTCTATTGAAAGATTCAATGGTCCAAAATTGAAGAAGAATACAAGTTACATTACATAGACTTAAAGTCACTATGTATTGTTGTATCTATGAGGTTTTGACAAGTATCCAACGTAAAGAATGATGACTAAGGCCTAGTTTTGTTCAAGTTAGTATATCTCTGTGAAAGGAGTCTAGTTTGTACCTATTTATATCTGAGAAAATGAGCAAGGTTGAGCCCTGTTTGAAATCAATTTTGAAGAAGACCTTTTCTGTGCATAAGTATGTGGTGACATTCGAAGGATAAGAAGTATGAGACCATCTCTAGAATCCAAGTTATATGTGTGACATAAGTCCATGATGTCGAGAATGTTCGAAGGAAACTCTATTCTATACATAAAAAGGAGATAAGAAGTACAAGACCATCTCTAGAATCCAAGTTCATATGTGTGACATAAGTCCATGATGTCGAGAATGTTCAAAGAAAACTCTATTCTATACATAAAAAGGAGACTGCTATATGCTTAACAAAACACATTGTAAGAAGTTGACATTACTCATCAGAGGAAAGAAATCGCCAGTCCAATATTGCTACCTTTTGACCTTTGTAAAGCATTATCATCCAAAAATGTTGTTCTCCAGAAGTGAAGGAAAAGTCCGAGGTTCGAAGCAATCTTGAAGGCATATATTTGATGAGTAAAAGAAGATAAGTGTTGAAGCATGATTATGATTCCTGTGATAGACCAAAAGTCTGATATTGTTGTGGTTACTATGATTTGCAGCTTTGAAGCATGATCCAAGATTGATCTCTTATCATGGTTGATGAACTCCTTCCTATACATAGAAGACCTAGTCGAAATGCACTGAAGTCGACCTAACTAATTTTATATATATTCTCTCTACAAGAAGAATGAAAATTGTAAATTCGTAGTATGTAAAATGTTTAAAGGCATTGCATATGTCTAATCTCCGTTTGTGGTTTGTTCTATCCATTGGAACAATTAACAATGATGAATGGCAAGTTGCAAGTTTGTAAATAATGTCAAAACATTACCGTGGAATCTCAAGCATCAAACAAGGCCTGGAAGTTTCTTACGTGAATATTTGCTTAAGACCTACATGATTTTGCAAAAGGAAGTTTTGCTCATTGCAAGCTTTAGAGTGTATGCAAAATTGCTGAAGTCATATAAGAGGTCGAAGCTCACCTTCAAAAGCCCAAAGTCTGATCAAATTATCGCAGGGGAATTGAGATTTGATGAGATTGCATAATCTAAGGTTTGGAACATTGAACGTCTTGGCCGAATTCTAGGGATATTTTAGATTTGTAAACTCTAACAAGGGTTTTTGTGAATCCCTGGGATTACTGATGGTGAAATTGATGAAGTTGAAAAAGAATGCAAGGATGAATGTTACTCAAAACCCTAAGGTTGATTATTCATAATGTTGATATCGAAAACAAGAATGATGAAGAAAAGCGTTACTCATCTAAGCTTGAAGAAATTTTAGGATTTAAATTTTAGAGACAAAACCCTAGCTTATATGAATTGCAAACCCTAACTAGACAAGTAGGGTTAGAAATGAAACCCTAGAGCTTATGAATTAATTGCTTCCACTTGAAAGAAGAAACCCCTAGCTCCTAGAAGATTTGACTTCTTGATGATAAGTTTGATTTGCAGGTTGGGTGTAGGAAGGCAAAAAATTAAGAGGGAGCTAACATGTTCTCAAATAATAAGTATCTTGTATTTCTTTTATTTTTAATCATTACTAATGATGTTTTTCTTCTTGTCCTTGTAAATCTTGTTTGGTTGTATTCGTTCTTCCATGGCCTCCTAATAAGGATTGTAGGTACATGATGAAGTATGTCAAGGTTGTGGTAGTCGTTGAAAAGATGGAAGAACAAAGTGACAAGAAGACTCGTGATTGGATGAGCTTTAGACATAGAGGTAGCAGACAAGATCAACCTGATTGAAGCATGTTTTGATCTATGACGGAAAGAAGTAAGTTTTGACTTCCAAGATGAAGTTGGCTATATGTCTTGAAGAAGGATGTTGATCCAACTCTGTTGAAGATGAGCCCATGATTTTTTTCTTGCTATGACAATTAGACTTGTGATTGGATGGGCTTTGGACATAGAGGGAGTAGACAAGATCAACTTGATTGAAGCATGTTTTGATCTATGACGAAAAGAAGTCAATTTTGACTTCCATGATGAAGTTGGCTAGATGTCTTGATGAATGACGTTGATCCAAATCTATTGAAGATGAGCTTGTGATTTATTATTTTTTTATGCTATGTATTGGTGATATGTTTCTAACAAGGGTTGAGGACTTTTGAGTCCTATATAAGAGGGAGCTGTTTTCATAAAGGCATGAACTTGGTGAAATCCTTGTTGTGATTTGACATAATGTGGCAAGTCCATGGACATCTCCACGATGAAAGATTTGAAGAAGCTGCAAGATTGTTGCTGACTTGGTTGATTCTCTGATTGACTCATTGATCTAGATATTGCATATTCTAATGTTGGCTGTTCAGCCTATTGTTGTTTGTTGGTATAATTGATCTAGGGCTGAAATCCATCATTGCTACTCTTCTATTGTTGAGCAAGATGTTGATGTTTGCTTTTGTGAGAAGCTTGGAATGGTTGGGAAACCCTCTTAGAGAGGGAGCACTGATTGATAACATCATGAAAATCTTCCTTAGACATCGGCTCAGAGACCATGGTTATGGTTGGGAAGATTGTCACTCCCTTAGGTTAGTTGATTGGGAGTCCAGTGAGTCTGGTCGAGGAGTTTGATTTTGAGGCCTAAGGTAATCCCTTAGGTTTTTACGGTTGGGGACACTGATTTTGTGATCTCTCCCTTAGGCAGTTGCTGAGAGACCTATGGATTGGTTGAGGAGTTTGATCTTGAGTTCCCTTCCTTGGGTCGTTGACTGAGAGGTCACTGAGTTTGGTTGGGAAGGATGAGTTCTCTCCCTTAGGTCGTGGACTGTGAGACTATATAGTCGGGGATTGAGATAGTGATTCCTCCCTTGGGTCGTGGATCGAGAGACCTTGTTTATGTTCAGAGAGATGGACCCTGTGTATTTCTAACAGTTATATGATGTATTATACATTGATGCATTGATAATGAGAAGCTTCTTATTGTTTCATCACTTAGTTGGGAAGTTTGGCCTCATGAACAATATTGATTAATGGAATGTATTTGATGCAATGCATCTTTCCTTAGGATGAGACCTCTGATCTTTCCCTTGGACAGTTGTTGAGAGACCAATGAATTGGTCGGGGAGATTGATCTTGAGAGAGAGAGAGAGAGAGAGAGAGAGAGACTTGTACATCTGATCTCTCCCTTAGGTGTTTACCGGGAGACCTATTGATTGGTTAGGGAGATTGACCTTGAGAGAGAATGAAAAGTACCTCCTTGGCTAGAGGGAGTGTTGGAAATATAGTAGTCATGGTCGGTATTTTCATCATGTGAAGAAATACAAAACTTTGAATTTATATTATGCTTCCTAAATTGCTCATGTTGGCCGCCTATTATTAAAGTCAGCTGGGCCCCTTGGAGGCACCCATTCGACGCCCCTTTGAAGATTATATAAAGGAGACCACTTCTCATTTGGCACATTGATTTGTGTCTTGGTCATCTCTGATCCAACAATGTTAGAAGCAGAAGGGGGCTGAAATTCAGGAGGAGAGCTTGGCCCTTGATCTTGTGACTGGTTACTGGTTTGGCTTTTATCTTGATGTTGTTATTTGTGATGAATTGATGTACATTGAACTCTCTCTCTCATAAGGTTTTCCCCTTGTGGGTTTTGTCCTGGCCTCGGGCCTAATTTCTGGGTCTCTTGTATCATTGCCTCATGGTTATTTTCTACTGCTCTTTCATGTTTAATAGTTGAAATTTTCTTCTGTATAACTGCTTAATGATATTGACTGCTTTATGGATGTTATTGATGCATATTAATCATTGGAAGTAGTTATCTTTTGAAGAAAATCATTTTAGCTTGTTTGCAGTAAAAAATTCAACGGTGTATAGGATGAATGTTAAGGTAGCAAGTCTCTCTTGATTCTCAGGTTACTGGTAGACTGTCCGGTTGAAAAGTGTGTTACTAAGTGGCTAGATTAATGTTGAGTTTTTGAAATAGGTACATAGGGTGATTGTTAAGATAGCAAGTCTCTCTCAATTCTCAGGCTACTGGTAGACCGTTGTCCTCATTAAACATCTAAGCAAAAAGAGCATTTATGGAAATCAAACTCTGACAGGGGCTTTATCTGAATGTCCCATCAACGTTATATTTAGCTTTTGCCAGAAAGTAGCCTGATGCAAAAATGTTTAACGAGTAATCCCATTGCCTGTCAATGTCTGGGCTGGAAGCAAGCTCATTGCCTTTGGGAACACACTTTTGTACAAAATATTGTATGTGTTGGAAGTGGATGTACTGTATAGCTTTTGGATTCTCTGCCTTATGTTAGTAGTGTTTTGATACTATTTTCTTATGTTAGATCAGTTACTTTGTATCTCATATTTTCAGTCGACAGATTTTTGTTTCAGTTCATGTCATTATCAACTAGGCAGCATGCCTGTGCTGTGCTATCCTGTGTCTTCTTCTGAAAGTCCTATTTATTATTGTCCACAAATAGCTCATTTGCAGATTGGCCAATCCACAACAATCAAGGCAATGCCAATGCTCTTGTCATAGTTTGGTTGATTGGAGTTTTGAACAGTAGGTGAAAGAAAGAAATTGCAATGTTAGATGTTTCGGGTGAACACTTCACCCATCTTCAGTGTTGAGAAAGCTAGGGGCAGCAACATAGGATGATTTCTCTTATTGATAACTGTTTGCGGTGTATTTTTTACTTCATTAGATTAGCTTCTTCTTTCACTTGTTTACTATTAGTGTTTTCTTCATCAAACAGTGACCAAACCATAAAGAACAATAAGACAAAGAACACAAGATTTAGACCATCAGCCAGGTCAAAAACCTCTCCAATCTAAGAGGAAAACACAAGAATTCTTCTTCTTATAGAATCTTCAATTGACGAATTCCAAGACCTAGACCCTTGACCAAAAATCCCTCCAAGACCAAGTCAAAGCTTCTTCTTGATGAACTTCTCTTCCTTCAAGTCAGCTGGTCAAACTTGATCTGCTGCTTCAGATTTCGGCCCTAGCTCAGAATTTTGGCTTGTTGTTGCAAACCTGCAATTTCGGCTTCTTCTGCAGAAACCCTAGGTCACACGTGTGGCTTGAAAAATGGACAAATTTGCCTCCTTTCAACTTCGCTTGACTTGACTTCCTTTCTTTGATAATTCGGCTTGCTAGAGAGACCTTCCTTGACCCAGATTTCGGTCCTTGATGATGACTGCAACTTGCTGCAGAAGGAGGCCCTAATTCACTTCGCACGTGTGAGAAGAATACCCAAGAAAACAGTCCCAAAACTCGATTTTTCTTCTTTCCTTTTGTCCTTCTCTTCCTCGCACTTCTGCTCTTCCTTGATCGAACTTGTTGTGTTGTGAGTGTATGCTTGAATGAGGCCGAGTCCTCCTTTATATAAGCTTCATGTCCATCTTTGTAGGCCGACTTGTTAACATTTCTAGGCTGACTTCATCTTCTATATAGGCCAACTTGTTTGTTAGCACTTGACGAGGTCTTGGAAGGTTATTTGGCTCAAATAATTTCTTTTACAATATGTAACATGCCCCAAATGGGTCTTTCATACATGACAATGACTTAATGACTTGTAGACTCAATGACAAGCCCTAGGAGCTCACAATGGGAGCTTGACCTATAAAATAAATTTCTCTTGAGCACGAAACCCATGCCTCAAGAACAACAATAATAAATTTAGTTTTCTCATTACATCAAATACATAAAATCATGATTACATACGTCATTATGAAGACCAAACCTTGTTACATATTTCAACATTCAGGGACCGTAAGCTTGAAAATTCATGGTCCCTGAAGATGGGTGAAGTGTTCACCCAAAACGTTGGACATTGCAATTTCTCCACACAGTTTTTCCAGAAATTGTCTCAAATATAAATTCGAACTGTGAAAATCTGCATTCTAAGAATTATCATTATATAATACAGGAGTTGGATTTTTCAAGTGCAAGTATATGACTATTTGTTGCTAAATTACACTATGTTTTAATACTAACTTGCCATTGTTTGTTGGTTTGATGGGTTTGACTCTACAATATTTGTTGCAGTTCCTTGTCTTCTATCTTTGCTCGTTGGCTCCAACAACATGTGGTGCAGCCTTTGCATCTATGCTTTGTGACATTTTTGTCAACAAATCTCGCCCACCAAATACAAGGTACAACAAATCTGAGAGCTATTTTTAAATCAGGGAGGTCACAGATAATTAGAAAAGACATTCTGTCATACCAGGGTCAGTAATCAAGTTTATAATATGCAGTTTGTTATTGGCTGCATCATTATCTAGTATACTGTTTACTCTTCCATATTTTCTAGGAAATCAATAATTTGTATTTGCGCAACCTACAAATTAAAAATAAAAGAGTTTTCATTTGTAGAAATGATTTCTGTGCTGGTGCAAAGGCATGTTTCATTGTGTTCTGCTGTTTGGATGGAATGGGTCCATGATATTGTAATGGCGTGCTCTTTCTTAATTGATAAATACAATACTTGATACCCATAGCCATATTCTAACTCACTTCAGCATATTTATCATTTTGTTATCAGGCATGGTTGTGCTGTTCAAATGCATTGGTGATGGTAGAATGTCTTTGTGACATTGTTGCAAAAATCTCATTCCACAAACAACTAGTTGGGATCATGTGCAAAGGACATTGTAAAAATTGACAAAACTAAAATTACAAAAGTCATTTTTTAGAGTAACAAGAAATTGGCAAAATTCAACAAAAAATTGGTAGGCAAAAACATTATAAGTTAATGGTGAATTTTCATTTATTTTCATTTTGGAGTAGATATTGCAGAAAAATGTAGCGTTGCTGATAAATTACTGAGTTTGCAATACTATGATTTAATAATTCATCGATTACAATTGATCAGAGTGAGGTACAATCTACCTGGGTGCAGGTGACCAACCATATGATACTATCTGAAATATTATTGGCTGTATTAACTGCCATCATAATACATTTGCTTTAACTCAAATGTGAAGTGATTATGGCCACAGAAAATTATGTACGGATAATTCATTTCATGCTGAAACAATAACCTGAAAGCAAAGAAGTTTGTCTGAGCCTTTAGGCTTTCCCCGAAGGGTATAGTGTTGGTGCTTATAGTGCGTTTGCATTATTTTTTTGTAATGAATCCACTGGATAACCTTGTTGGACATGGGTGCGGATCTATAATTCATTTGTTCACAAACTCTTAATAATAGCAGCAGAAATAGACTCACAGGTAGCAGAAATAGACCCATGGATCTAAATACAATTTTAGAAAAATTAAAGGATTACATTTAAATTGAAATCATAGATATAGAATCAAATCTTTATCTCGAAAGAAAGAAGCCAACAGATTGCTTGAGTAAGATTCACCGCCTAGCCATAGGATCTTCCTTGGGATGAACTACCTTCAAGTTGAAGGACACAACATGCAAGGCAAAAACTTAAAGTCCAGGATTTAGCAGATGCACAAGGCAATATCCTTACATGGAGTCCCGAGGAAGATTGCACAAATCATGTGGACTACAAGGAAGGCTCAATTAAGTCCAAGAAACTGGTGTGGTACAACCAAAACAAAACAGAGCAATCAGGGGATAGTCCATCCATGAGCAGACATTCCTGTCCATAATATCCATCACTTTGTTGGTCCTATATGGGTCAGAGCTACTTTCCTCTCTGCTAGCTGCAATTTTGTTTTATGTTTAACATTGTAAGTGCTACAATTTTACATTTTCTGAGTTATGCTTAGCGGATTCACATATTTATATTTAAACATATGTCGTGCACCCCAAATCCAGAAGAACCCTTGTGACATATCTGGACATCTCTTTTGGTATTTGGTATACTCCAAAACAAAACTTCTTCTTCATTGCATCTAAGTTTCCCTGCTGTGAGACTCTTTTGCCCCTGACAGCAAAATTGCAGACTTACTTTGCAAAGAATTTTGGAATTAACATTGCATAACTGAATTACTAAAGGAAACCTAAAGGGAATCATGTTCATGCTTATAAACAGGAATTTCCTTTCCATCGAGCATTCCATTGTTGAAAATCACATGAATATAAAACAGGATTCAAGGATTTTCACATAACTGCATACAAAATAGAAACAATCCATTCAAGAACATTTTTTTTTTCTTTCTTCGTGAAAATTTTGCACCAAACTGGTTGCGAAGGAATGACTAATACTTCTCAACCATAGGAATTAACTATGGATTCCACCTCCAAGCTGAGCCATGATACCACTGAGGTGAAGAATGCACATACGGAAGCTCTGGTCTCTCATTCCAACTAAGAGTGCCCAAATATTCAGACAAAGAAGATGTCTGCCATCAAATTCATCAAGGATACTCCTCCAGGTATCTCACCTAGTTTTCAGTCCGTCTGGGTCTTCTTCCCTGGAGCAAAACACGATACAGTGGAAGGTCTTTCTCTTTTTTTCTCAACAGTTCTTAAGTAATCCTAACCATCCAGTGTGGGCAAAAAATAAATCTGATCCAGTTAGTGTTGTTTGGGAATCCTGGAGTGGTAAACCATTGGTTCAGCTAAACGTCACTCCTGGTGCAACCATGGGGTTGCAGGTTTACTGTTGTTCTGGAGATTGTGGACATTACATCGTTACAGCCATGGCTCTTCCTTCAAAACTGACCCATTTCCTCTCTTTATAGGAACATATCCCTCAGCTTTTCTTCGGTTCTCACTTGCCTTGTACATAAGGGTTTATGTTGCAGGTTTACAGGCAGTGCAGCCATGGATCTCTACCGATTACTCCATAACTAGGGACAGGAAACTTTTTTTGGGATGGGAGGAGAATAGTGGATAAAGTATGGAGTATTCCATGGCTGAATGATTGATGAAATGCAGGAAGCGGTTTTTTCACCTTGTCTCAAGGATGTGATAATCTGTTTTTTACACACGAGTCAAAGGTTGATATGAGAGCTCTAAGGAAGCATGAGCAAAAAGGTAGTACTTCTCTAAAGTACTCGAGGTTTTGCTTTCCCAAGAATTCCCATTCTTCTCCTGTTGTGATATCATAGCCTTCTTGTTGCTCCTCATGGAACATTTTTTTTTTTTAACCACATGGTGAATCGGTAACTGCCAGTTCTAATATATGGGAGACCGAGGATCAATTCTCGTAGCTGCCACTATAACACCAAGAGTACATCCAACTACCTGCAAGTCGATATACTAAGATCCTATGGTTTTAGAAAAGCGAGACTCTCGTGCCGCCAAGGCGGGGGTGGGGAATTTGCTTCTCGAGCATCCACCACAGCAGGCCAGTGTACTCAATGAGATTTGAACTACGGTCTCTCAGGCTTCGCCCAAGTAGACTTACTGTCAAACCACACATCACTGTACATTTGTTTTTTTTTTAATAACAATAAGAATATAATTTTAAGGTCATAGCTATGTATAAGACTCCCTTGTTTATGGGACAATGTTTCCTTTCCATCCAGTGTTTTGACTGCTTAGTTTACCGAGGTGTACATACTTTATCCCTCTGGAATTGATCCTGTGAACCCCAAGGAAAAAAAACACACATGTTCTTAACTATTAGGGCCAACCAAGTTGTGCAACATGGTGGACATCATAGGCCTCTTGGCTTTTGTAGTTTTATCACATAATGGGCCAAGCGATCTCTCTTCTTGACTCTGATCTAGCAGTTTCAACATTTCTTACCTTTGATAAAAGTATGTTCTAATTTCTTTTTGGTGTTTGTTCTTTTGCAGGATGACTGCAGCTGCTTATCTAGCTAGTTATTTATCTCGTGCTAAATACCTGCCTTTATCTGTAGTTTCTGCGTCATTAAAAAGGTTTGTTAGCTGTAGTTGTTTTTAATTAATTTTTATCGTCAGTTTACGATGTTTTAATTGTGGATACATAATTTACAGGTTGGTAGACTGGTGCTTGCAATACTTGCCTCATCATAATGAGGATTGGAAGGCTATGAATCCAGGAGTGCATGGGGTCTTCTATTCAGCATTTCAAGTAAATCCCCTTTCATTGTTCTAGAGCCATCAGTTACTAGTTCAAAACAAGGTCATGGCATGGAATAGTTATGGAAGATATGAATACTATAAATGCTGACTAATTTAATCATATCATTGCGCTTAAAGTTAAATATGGCGATGGAATGTTGTTCTGATGTTTATGTATGAGATTATTGCTGGATATGCGGTCATTATTATTTTTATGACGAATCGATGTAACCTTTTATATTGACTGTTGTTAATTTGTAGAATATATAATTTTTTTAGTCGTGAATTGATTGCTTGTTCGAATGCTTCCAGTAGTACGTGGGTGTGACTTGATCAAGTTTCTCTGCTGGCTATAATTTTGGTTTTTGTTGTTCTTGACTTGCAGGCTGTTATGTATATTCTTTGTTTCCGAATGAAGATGCTCATGGATGATCCTCAACAGAGATTACTATTAGAACAGTTGTCACTGAAAAATATAATTGAGCACACACTGAATCCATTAAAGGTATGGGAATAACAGAAAGTGAACTCAGATTTTGGCTAGCAACTGATCCAGAGTTTTGTTTGTTTGTCACCTCCCACCTAAGACGTTTGTTCTTCGTGCTCAACAGATATGTTTGCCGTCAGTGGTAGAAGAATTTCTAAGGCAGGTTAAAGCATTTCATCTATTTGATGTTTTAGAATTTACGAGTTCAAAGAACGCATTGGAGATGGAGGAATCCAAGGCCTTTGGGGGTGTGAGAGGCTTGATATGTTCTTTCCATTTGATCCATACTTGCTAAAACGATCAGACAGGTATGTTTAGATTTCCTCTTTGATAATGAAGCTGTGTTTCTGAATATGTACTTGTAGATAATTTTCTTTAAGTATGCAACATGTTTATTTGCAGATTTGTCAGACCAGCTTTTACTTTCTGGTCAGTGGGTCAGACTCCAGCCGAGGAGGATGAATTTGAGGACACCATGATGGATGAAAGAGATTCCGAGCCTTGGGATGATGATGCAGAGAGGAATACTTATTCTGAAGATTTTATGGCTGATAATAAAGGGACTAGATCGAACAAGGGATACCAAGAAAGTCAAAGTGATGATGAAGACTTTGATGCATTCGAGTGTTCTATGGACAAGATGTCCATTACCCCAAAACATAAAGCATTTAGAATGCCTCCAAGTTTGCTTGTCACATCAGCACTGACATCAGACAAGCCAGCCTCAGTAAAACTAATGCCAGCCAGATTGTTGCCCCACATCAATTCAGAGTTGTAAGTTTTGGTTGTTTTGGCTGGGTCAGGTAATTCTAGTCATCGGTGCTTCAGAGTTATACGAGAAAAATGTAAAATTTGGAATTTTTTTGGTCAGAAGTAAACTTTTAAAGCTTTTGAGGTTCATCGATCATCGTTATTGGTTAGACGTTAAATTATTATTTAATACCAACCGGGTTTCGAAATGTGAAACTGGTTGGGGGACCTTTAGAGGTCCACGGTGAGTAATGTATTTACAGATGCCTTTTAAGGGTCCTTAAAGCTCTCGAGTGATTTCTTGCGTTTTGATGCTCGCGAGATGGGTGTGAGCATGTTTATAAATTTTTTTGTAGCGTGGGAATTTGTTAAGCATTTTTTGAATTTTGTATTTGTTGATTAAAGTCTACACCAAAAGACCAGTCTTCGGTGAGACACCTATCATGGATGATCTTCATCTACTTACAAATTAATAATATGTTGATACAAATTTTAATGTATTGTTATTCCGTGTCATTAATATTACAGAAAAAAATACGATGATATGTTATTAATTTTCTTGGCTGTCTTTTTAATTATAATACTAGTCTTTTTAACTGGTTGAAGCTTTTGGGTACATTTTATGTTCTGTTTGTCTTTTGAAAATATGTTTTATATGATTTTTTAAAATAATATTTAAAGGTTGAATTTACAGTACGTACTTGCATTAGAATGCTTGCATTTTTGATGATACCGGCTGAGTCATAGATATAGGTCCTGCAAAACGCAAATCAATCCGATGCCATTAAGCTCGAAGTTAAAGAATATCGGGCATAACAAGTCCTTGAATTACAATTATAGAAGCAAAATAATTTTTAATAGGCAAAATTGGTTTTACTTGTGTTTTTAATGGATGGATGTAATAAACAGGTTTTGAATCAGTTCATAATTGAGAACTTGCAATCCGCTGTAACAAGTCCTTAAATTACAATTATAGATGCAGAATAAATTTTAATAGGCAAAACTGGTTTTACACATGTTTTTAATGGATGGATGTAATAAACAGGTTTTGAATCAGTTCATAATTGAGAACTTGCAATCCGCTTACAGTTTATTATTCTATACCATTCAAAAGGAAGGCAATATCGCTAGCTTCCTCTTATTTCAATGTCTTACCCTATGTGTTTACTTGAACATGCTACATGTGTCTGGGTAGTATCTGGTAGTTCATCGTTCTACATGGAGGAAGAAATTGTTATTATAACAAGGAAAACAATAACTGTAGAGTGATTCACAATAATGTAGTGATCTTTATGGTGTTAATTTTTCATGAAGTGTGTGAGCTTATTGGAACAACGTGTTAACCTTTCACCAAGACGCTTAAATACATGTAACCAACAGAACAATTAAGTTTTACAAGGATGAGGCCGAGGTCCAGAAATTTTAGAACCGGAGTTCAAAAAAGTTTCTGTTGTATTGTAGCTGCTTGGATATACAAATAATAAATTAAGATGTTTTATATGCCAATTATAATGACGATTATAGAAAATAATTTTGCTAAATCGATAATATATATTGAGACTTATGCTATCTATAGTGATCAATATATGACGATCCTCGTAAAAGACAGGAGAGCAATATTTGACGATTATAGAAAATAATTTTGCTAAATCGATAATATATGTTGAGACTTATGCTATCTATAGTGAACAATATATGACGATCATAGTAAAAGACTAACGATGAGTGGAAAAGTAATGACGATCACGTTAAACGACTAAACGACTAACGGAAAGTGGAAAAGTAATGCGAATGATTTTTTTCATACAATTTTGTTAGAATATTATAAATATTATATAAAAGTAAAATGTTGAGTGAAATAGGAGCAACTTTCATCGAAGCAATTGTTATGGCGGGGCAACTTATAATATATTAATAAATTGATATCATAATTTAAATATTATTGTTTAAATATAATGGTTATTTGAAATTATGTTTCTACATTGCTTTTTATTTAAGTCTTTGCCATGGTTTGGCTCTTCATTTAGTTCTCATAATGAACTACACTTGTTGGATCGAAATGCGTCGGCAATTTTTTTTCTTTTATATGATTTCTACTGAAATATTTTGCTTAATTCATTATGAATCACAAAAGCCTGAATATATAAATATCTAAAAAGAATTGAGGAAATGAGAATAGGTAGATGACCTAATGTTATTTTCAATGAACACATAGGTGAAAAAAATAAAACATGGATGAAACAAAAGTACACAGAAGCAAAAATATAATATTTACTTAAAATCTTGTTCCACAAATAGCAAGGAGCTAAAGAATTTTGTTATGGAGAAGTTTCGTAAGAGGGTTAGGGAAAATAGTTGGGTAGAAAGAAGTACTACATTGAGGAATTCAACAGTATGTGTGCTCTACAACAAAAAGAGTTCATTGGAGGCAAGGAGCTAAAGAATTTTGTTATGGAGAAGTTTCGTAAAAGGTTTAGGGAAAAGATCCGGGTAGAAAGAAGTACTACATTGAGTAATTAAACTCTATGTGTGATCTACAACAAAAAGAGTTCATTGGAGCTAGCTTTGAGGAGGGCAAAGGTTCTTGTTGCTCAATTAAGGATCAATTCGCATCAACTTTGGTGTGAAACAAGACGGTGGAAAAGGCCTAAAGAAGATTGGGATTGGGATTGGGATTGGGAAGAATAGGTGTTTACATTTTGCATGTCTGGGGTGGTGAAATCAAAAAAGCATTTCATTTTGGAATGTGATGCATTCAAAGACATCAAAGAAAGTTATGAGAATATGTTAGCATCGGTTTCTTGGCGTCGTCTTTTCAGCGAGGGGATTGTTGGAAGGTTGGGCCAACTCTCATAATCAATTTGAATAAGAAAAATATTGAATTACCAAATGTGAAAAACATGGAATTAATGGTCTCATAGATTATTTTTAGTCTTGTAGACCTTAAAATATCATTTCATTTCATAAAGAATTTTCACTTTCAAAGAAAAATAGATAACGCTAATACATTTAACAAGAAAACTTGTTATATGGTTTGGTATATGTCGTTTTGTTATTTGTATGCAACACCATTACACGATATGAATAGTCAATTAAAGTGTTCCTTGTGTGTTTTTTCCTCTTAAAATAAATTGATCTTTAAATCACCTACTCTTATGGTGAGTAAATCACATCGAGAACTTAGTATGATATTTATAGTGTATGATTTATTTCAACTTATGGTATTTATATTCATTGCGTAGGATTATTGTGTATGATTTTTTTCATGTTAAGTATTTTTATTTTGTTTACAAGAATAGTATGATATTTATAGTGTATGATTTATTTCAACTTATGGTATTTATATTCATTGCGTAGGATTATTGTGTATGATTTTTTTCATGTTAAGTATTTTTATTTTGTTTACAAGAATGTAGATTGAGTCTCAATATGTTATTAGTTATGATATATAAAAGTTGTTAATATAAAATCTCAATATAAATATTTATTTATTATCATTGTTTAATGAAATGGAATAATATTTTAACGTCTACGAGACTAAAAATAGTTTATGAGACCATCAGTTCTTTGTTTTTCACCTTTAGCAATTCAATCTCTTTTTTATTCAAATTGAGGATGAGGTGACCCAATCTTTCAACAATCCCCTTGTTGAAAAGATAATGTCAAGAAACCGATGCTAACATATTCACATAACTTTCTCTGATGTCTTTGAATGCATCACATTCCAAAATGAAATGTTTTTCCGATTCCACTGCCCCAGAGTATAGGCATAACGAGGAGCAGTTTTAAGGGATTCAAGCAGTGTTAAGGACTGTTGTAGGCATGATAAAAAAGAAATAGTAATGATAGTGATTGCTACACTCTCGGCATAATAAAAGAAGCTCTAGTAACAACACTGATCATGATCTTATTCTTGAAAGAACATGATCTCGATGAAGATATAGAGATCACCTCTGTGGCAACCTCAAGGGACAGTCATGGTACAACAATGATGACAACTGTACTAATGATCTCAGTGATGCAGTAGTACAACAGTGATGATGATCTCAGCAGTGAAGAAGAAAAGGGATTGGTGTCTTGGTCTTGGAGAGGCAAAATGTGTCAAGGGTCATGGTCTTGTATTCCTCAATGGAATTTATATAAGAAGAATTTTGCGTGGGTTTTCCTCTCCAAGAGGGTGAGATTTTAGCTTTGGCCAAAAGCCAAATATTTGTGTTCTTGTCTCTTTTGTTTTGATGTCAGTTTGATGAAGTAATCACACACACTAAGAGTGAATGGAAGATTAAGCTAAGATTAAATTGTATAAATACTTCACAAATTGTTATCATGTAACAAAAAATCACCTTAAATGTGTTTGCTCTAGATTTTTCAACAAAATGTTCACATACGCTGAGAATGGTTCTCGTCATTCCTATGTTTTTGGGGTTTGAAAACAAGAATAAATTGTCCATGTTGGTTGAGAATGGTTTCAGGGAATGGGAGCTTTTTAACAACTTCAACGTCAAGGAAATTAGTGTTTGGGAATAAATTTTTGGTATAGAAAGCTTTAAATTAAAACTATACCTTTGGTATTAATAAGTACCAATTTTCAATAATAATTTTTTTGTTGGGCAGTGTTTGTATTACTTATGCATGAAGAAATATACATTATGTGCAATGCCTATTGGTATGCCACCAGGGAAACACGATTAGTAGAATAGTAACAATTTTTTTGTCCATTTGAATAGTCTAAACTTGATGAAAAAATAAAAAAGATAGTAAAGTTTGTCCCAATTGAACATTTTACTAGAAAACATAGACCTAACATCACCTAGATTGCAGTCATACTGTGACTATCATATATAACAAGGATGAAAAGGAAAGACATCTATCTAGATGTAGAATTCCCTTGAATAGCGTTAGGTATGTCATCCTCCCCTTAGGAGGGAGAAAACTCCCAAGTCCGAGAGTTTTTGTTGTTGTTGCTATAATGGAAACTTTGTTAATAAGCTTCCTTGTCCGGTTTTTCATTTCATCAATACAATAGTAATTCCAAACTAGGTTTTAGAGCACTTGACTAAAACTTTGCCACCATAATTGTCTTCATATGCTAGTAAATGGTTTGCATATATCTTGTTTGTTGAGTTTTTGGGTTACTTGTGTCAAGAATCCTACCTCCAATTTCCTCTTCAACATTGACATTTGTAACGAACCTCCTCTCTATTCCAACCTCTTGTTCTGTGTATTGTGTTTCTCTTTGAATTTTGGGAGGTGTGGATTGCACATAAACAACAATAAAACATTTTGTAGAACAACGTGCTCAAGAGCATGAAGCGGTGTTATGGCCTTTCCTTCTTGAACGTTCCATTAAATGAGATAGACAAAGCATTGTCACAGGGTAGATGACTAGATGCACTATGTTGGAAGGGCATAATGAATAACACACTAGAGTGACCACTGAATGGCTCAACTAGAATTTGCGAGAGGATAGAAGAGGGGGGAGTGAGGTTGGAATCAAAGAATTATGAATCCTCCATACCAATAGACACGACCAGTGGGTTGTGAGGAGTCAACTAAAACGAGACTCGAAAAAGACACCCTCTAAACTAGACTCAATAGCAACAACAATCAAGAAGCATGGTATTTTTTAAGGATTTAATATTTTTCCTATATATAGTATTATAGGAAACTATTTTGGTTTGAAAATTCATACATATATAATGTAGGGGAATATTAAAAAAACATGTAATTTACTATTAAAATTAGTAAGTTTTTGCAAATATCATCCATTTAATATATATATGTAAAATATAGGTGGATTTTTAACCAAATTGGTGAATATTTTTTTTGAAGTATCCAAAAAATAACTCATTTCAAAATTTCACCCCTAAAATTTTCCCTATCAAGGAGTGATAAAGAGACCTCAACATTAGAAAAGTATCGGGAGAGAGAAAACCTCTTACCTTTAGAGAGGAAAACCCGTTCAAAATTTTTATTCTTACATCCTAAATTGATAAGTACCAAGACCATGATACAGACCCTTGACTCTAGTATCCTTCCAAGAACCTTGTCACCAACCTTGATACTCTGCCTTTCTCTTGCTGCATTCCTTGACTCCTAGAGAACTCAGTCTCTACTTTTCTTACTGTTTCTCCTCAGCTTTCCCTAGAGAAGCTTTGCCTCTAGGTCTTTCTTGACTTCCTCTAGAGAGACTCGGTCTCTAGATCTCTACTACGACCTCCCAGAAGAATCCTTCTCTTGCTGCCTTAACTTCACACTTCTCAGAAGAAATTGCTTCCCAGAACTTTGCACTGCCCAGAAGAAACTGTTGCCAAGAACTTCGCACTGACCCAAAAGAAAATGCTGCCTAGAACTTCACACTGCCCAGAACTTCACACTACCCCAGAATATTCCCTTTTGCTGGCCTAGAACAAACCTTAACTTCGATTTCTAGAAGAAACCTCTTTCTCCCTTCTTCACACTTTTGCTTCTCTTCCTTTCTTTGTCCTTTTGCTTCTTCCTTCACTCTTCTTCTTGTCTCAAGCGATTCAAGTTATTGACTTCAAATGAAGGACGAGTTAGGCTATGTATACCCCTCCTTCGTTGTCCTGTAGGCTGAATTGATAGCTGGAGTTACGCCGACTTGATCTAATAACTTTCTCATTGTTTGTAGGCCGACTGGAGGATATTTTACATAGATAATATTGACCTTTTACAAAGTGTAACATGACTTCATTTACATGATAATGACTCTTACATTTTATGAGTAGATGACAAATAAATCCTAAAGGCTCTCAATCGGAGCCTTGACTCAAAAACAAAATCCTTGCTCATGAGACCCATGAAGCAAGTCAATAAAATAATTTAATTTTTATTTATTTACATCTTATTACATAAAATCATATTTACATGTCATTATGAAGACCAAATCTAGTTACACTTTTCAACACTCCCTCTTAACTAGGTAGGTATTCATAATGGTACCTTGGACTTTCTTAATCTAAAGTATCTCTTAAGAAGAATTCAGATTTGTAACTCCTTTTTTATAGCATCATACCAACCAACATTGCCATATAGCAAGGCCTTGACAAACAACTCTATCTCTCCATAAGATCAAAGCACAATGCTGGTGAGACCAATGATATATAAACATACTCATCATTGCCTCTCCCGGAACATACCCCACCTGGGTTCTCTCAGGGTATGCTCCATGAGGACTATTCTTATCTTGGACTCCCCAGTCCTCAAATAATATTGGTCCTCCACGACTACTGTTAGTGTTGGATGCCCTATCTCATCCTCAAAGAGTATCAGATGCCAAATGATTACACAATCCTCCATTCTTCCTTCCTAGGTGAAGAACATAACAACATGTCTATCTCTCTCCTTTTCAAACCAGGAGGATATATTCCATTAAAGGAATGTACTCATTCCATCACAAAGGAATGTACCTAAGCTTCTTGCTTAGGAATTTCCAAGTTTCTTCCAAGTAAGAAACTTCTTTATCATGCTCCCTCTTAACTAGGGACTTTCCGCAGCTTCTCTTGTGGAGATCCTAGAACAACCAACTACTTGAAGAGCTCCTTCCTTTAATGTCATGAATTTATTCTTCGTTAAGGAGTCTTCAACTTTGGGGACTTCTACATAGGGCACAATTCATTCATCACTTTTATTCATGAGTTAGTCATGTCTTCAACTCATCAGAAAGTGATCTATCATATCTTTCATCTGTCTTTGCTTCATGTTATTCTGTTTTCATGCCATATTTTTCGAAAGGACATTACATCCTTCTATATGGTCCACCTACATAAGCTCATCTATATATTAGTTAAAAAATAATCAATGAACATATCAAATCAAGGTTACCTTTACCATGACATCTTCCTTTAAGTATCAACATCCTGCATGCAGATTGAAACATCTCCCATTGATATTCATTGTCAAGGGTCTCTATATTTTTTGACTTTTATCTTAATCTTCACATTTTTCCAGGAGATATT
Organism: Pinus tabuliformis; assembly: GCA_031772625.1. Classification (NCBI taxonomy): domain Eukaryota; kingdom Viridiplantae; phylum Streptophyta; class Pinopsida; order Pinales; family Pinaceae; genus Pinus; species Pinus tabuliformis. Next base: position 1,374,735,407 of record CM062805.1, on the reverse strand, counting down.
CTAGTCAAATCTTCTTGGACTTTGGATGTTGAATGCCTTCTATCTTCATTGCATATCATCATGATCTCTTCCTATCTCTTCACACTTTATTCTTAGGAGCTTCCAATCTTAGTTCCTAATCGTAGTCAGTTTCCTCATGGTTCATATGAGAGCATAGGATGTTGATTTCATTTGGTGTGACTTATGCTTTGCTACAAACTTTTGGAGGAAGAGATATTTTTTTTTTTCTTTTACCATAGTGATCTATATTACTTGTAACCATATGACTTCTACCATAATCTATGTAAGCATATATACCTCATTGCCCTTTCGGTCATTCAAACTTCCTGTAGCAGCTTCAGTTGAATGAGGGAACTTCATCCTGCTATTCTTGTGATGTCATCATATCTTCATTCCTTGAATCCCATAAGATGGAATTCCCATTGAAAATCTTTTGCTTCCTTTCTTGATTAGTGAATCCTATAATAAGAATTCCATCAGAGGGACTCGAGGATGTTTCATATCCTCACATGGCAGATGTTTTCTTTATAAATTCTGTACGATGACTCTAGTTTGTGATGATCTTCATTTCTTTCTATACATATCACTGAGCTTTCCTAAGAGCTTCCTATTCTATTATAAATAATAATATTGATTCCATACATACTTTCTTCTTCCCATGTCACAAGCTCTTAATTATAATGCTTCCATCATGATGCTATGTTGATGTATTCTATCCTATCTATAATTCACATGTGAAAAGTACCTTCTTGTGAGGAAGATCATCTTAGTCATAATAGAGATCTTTTACTTCTTCATTCTTTGACTTCTTAGGCTCAAGTTATTTCACTTCTTCGGTGATGTGGGCTTCTTCCCTATTTCTCTTGTCCTTACCACGTGTAGGACAATCTTTTTTATAGTGCCCTAGTTATTGAAATCCATAACATCTTACTTTATCCATGTTCCTCCTTTTCTTTTGAGGACCAAACCTTCCAAATTTTCCTTTTCTTCTTGTTGTAGCAGCATATGCTTGATTCTGCTCACTTGGTCCAACATCAAACTTTTCCTTCAGTCTCATTTCTTCGATCTTATAGAGTGACCATAGATCTTGAAATGTAGTGTCTTTCTTCCCCTATAAACTTGAAGTGAAGTTACCCCATTATTCTGGTAGTGCATTCAACACCATTGTGGTCATCTTACTATCAGACATTACTTCTCCTAATTCTTGTAATTGATCCCAAATTTTCGATATCCTCATAAAGAGTGAGGCTATTCCATATTCCTTTGGTATCTTTAGTTTGTAGAGTTCTTTCTTTACAGAAATTACTTCTCCTGTAGTGCTTACCAAAAATAACTCTACTAATTTGTCATATATAGCTTTTGCTGTTTCCAACTTTGATACATATGGGATTAGAGAGTCTTTTATAGATTCTATAAGAATCCTTTGGACTCTCACGTCTCCCTTAATGTATTTAGCATGTGCTTGAGTATCTTCCTTCGCAGATTTTGTTACTAATCCTTTGATGTGATTCATGACCTCATTTTCAAAAAGATTAAGGTCTATCCTTTTCTTCCATGCAAGGTAATTTGCAGCCCCGACCAATTTATTGCTTTCCTTGAAAAAGGACATTTTAATATTATCGGATGTAGTCATAGACTTACTTGAGTGTTTGTTGCGTGCTTCCTCCTTGATGTTGAGAGAGGATATACTTCTTGTGAGGTTAATGAGAGAGCTTGATTCACAATCCTTCTCGAGTGTTCTATTCTTCCTTCAATTTGAAGAGATTCGACTTCTTCGAGTGATGATCTTAGAAGAGCTTCTAGAGTTTTCGATCTTTCTTCTTGTTTTCCTTCTTGAAGATGACTTCAATATAGTAGCTGTAGATCTAGGGTTTTAGATTGATGAAGATCTAGTTTTAGTGATTGGAGTACTTTGACTTTCTTTGATCCTTCTTTGAAGTTTGTTTCTTGTGTTCTCACTTGAATGCCCTTTCTTGTCTTTAGCACCTAAGCTTTGATTCCATGTTGAGAAATGTAGGGCATGTAGTAGATAACAATTTCTGTTCTTGATAATTTCTTGTGATGTTATTTTACTTTCTTGTTCTTGTATTCAATTTCTTGTTAGCTTCTATCATCAAGACAATTACCAGTATGCATAATAATAAAAGAGATAAGTGACACAGTATATAGGCTTCTTTAGCCAGGGCCAAAACCTCTCACCTCTAGAGAGGAAAACCCGATCAAAATTATTCTTCTTAGATCTTCAATTGATAAGTACCAAGACCATGACACAGACCCTTGACTCTAGTATCCTTCCAAGAACCTTGTCACCAACCTTGATACTCTGCCTCTTACTTTTCTATACCTTTCTCTTGCTGCTTTCCTTGACTCCTTCTCGAGAACTCAGTCTCTATTTTTCTTATTGTTTCACCTCAGCTTTCCCTCGAGAATCTTGGCCTCTATGTCTTTCCTGACTTCCTCTAGAGAGAATTAATATCTAGATCTCTACTACGACCTCCCAGAAGAATCCTTCTCTTTCTGCCTTAACTTCGCACTTCCCAGAAGAAACCGCTGCCCATAAATTCGCATTGCCCAGAAGAAACTGCTACCGAGAACTTCACACTGCCCCAAAAGAAACTGTTGCGTAGAAATTCGCACTGCCCAGAAGAAACTACTACCCATAACTTCGCACAACCCAAGAAGATTCCCTTTCACTGGCCCAAAAGAAACCCCAACTTCGCTTTCCAAAAGAAACCTCTTTCTCCCTTCTTCACACTTCTGCTTCTCTTCCTTTCTTCGTCCTTTTGCTTCTTCCTTACTTCACACTTATTCTTGTCTCAAGTGAGTCAAGTTCTTGTATTCAAATGGAGGACGAGTTAGGCTATATATACCCCTCCTTCATTGTCCTTTAGGACGACTTGATAGCTGGATTTAGGCCTAATTGATCTAGAATCTTTCTCATCGTTTGTAGGCCGACTTGAAGAGGTTTGGTGACAATTTCTTGGAGGATACTTTACATAGATAATATTGACCTTTTAAAAAGTGTAACATGACTTCATTTACATAAAAATGACTCACATTTTATTACTAGATGACAAATAAATCCTAAAGACTCTCAATTGGAGTCTTGACTCAAAAACAAAATCCTTGCTCATGAAACCCATGAAGCAAGTCAACAAAATAATTTCATTTTTCTCTATTTACATCTTATTACATAAAATAATACTTACATGTCATTATGAAGATCGAACCTAGTTACACTTTTCAACACGGTCTTCATAATGACATGTAATTGTGATTTATGTAAATGATGAAAAGAAGAAAAAAATTATTATTGTAATGCTTGCTTCATGGGTTTCACGAGCAAGAGATTTTATTTTTAGATGGCTCCTTTTGAGAGCCTTTAGGATTTGTCATTAAAGTAAAAAAGAATCAATGTCATGTATGAAGAACCCTTCTTTGGAATATTACGAATGCATATGAGTCTATAGAATTGTCATGAAACCCTCCAAAGACAAGCACATGTTCTCCTCTTCAAGTCAGCCTCAAGATGAAATAGAAGACTCATGTCGGCTAACCTAATTAGAGACACATCCCTTCATAAGGTCACGCCGGCTTATATTCATGGGAAGACCTCTATATATATGTGTGAAGGGTCTTCACATTACTACAATCAAGGAGTTCAAATCCCTTTGAAATTCGGGTGGCAAAGTACAAAGATAATTTTAGATACCTCTGTAATTCAGATAGGAGATTACAGTGACAAGAAAAGAGACAAATTCATATGTCAAATTATAGAAGGAACTTAGATGGATGATGAAGGAACAAAGAGGATATTTAAGGGCTAATCATAGGAACATAAGTTCAGATTTCAAAGAGAAGGTCTTGATGCTACAACAGAGGAACAAAACTCAGATAAGGGTATATAGAAGCTACAGTTTGGTGCTATAATGAAGACCACAGTTCGGTAGAAGCTATAATTCAATGATATGATAGACTACAAGTTCTGTGCTATGATTCAGTTCAGATATCTTACAGTTTCAGTGCAATCTCTGGTTTTGGTGTCACCACAGTAAGAAGGATTCGATTCCACCTTAGTAAGAAGGTTACGTTGTCACAAAAATAGAAGGATCTTGCTACCACAGTGATCTTGGTAACAGTGATTAGTAAGATCTCGGTGGTGACAATGCTAAGAAGGTAGAAGTGGAAGAAGAGTCAAGAAGAAGGTTGAATGTCAAGAGAACTTGTGTCTTGGTATTGGAGTGGCAAATAGGTTAAGGATATTGGTCTTGGTATTCACCGATTAGAATCTCTATAAGAAGAATTTCAAAGAGTGAGAGGTTTTGGCCCTGGCTCATAGCTTACATTCTATGTCTCTTGTTTATTTATGTTCATGCATTGGTAGATGTTTCATGAAGAAGAACACTAACAACTTAAGAAAAATAAGATCCTAATCTAATGAAATAAAAACACTCACAAGCAGTTACTAATTGAAGAGAAATCACCTAATTCATGATGCCCTAGATTTCTCAACATGGAATCAGAGCTAAGGTGACTAAGTAAAGGAAGGGCATCTAATCAAGAGACACTAAAGGATCAAGTTTCAAGGAAGGCATCAAAGAAAAGATCATTGTGAAGTCAAGATCTACAAAGGAAGCATCATAACCCTAGATCAACGAAGAAGCCTATGCAAGCAAAAGTCTTGGTATCTTCTAGTCATCATAAAAAGACCACAAAGACCCTCATCAAGTTGAAGAGACCTAATAAGAAAGGTAGCCCAAAGTATATACATCCAAGACAAGTACTTAAAGGACAAATATCACATGATTTTGGATAAATTTGAAACCCTAGAAGCTTTTCTGGGATCTGCACTCATTTACCACTGAAGAAGTCCAAGTATCTTGAAGGCTAGTTATCCAAAGAAGGCTAAAGGCATTATCATCATATTCAAAAAGGCTATAAGGCAAGTTCCCTCTCATTGAAGCAAGGACCTCCTTATCCTTAAAGAAGATCATCGAAGGAGCATCAAGAAATCTTCATCGATCATGATCAACAAAGTGATCAAGTTGAATATTTTATATTCACTGACAATTAAGTACCTTTTCGTCTATAATCTAATCTAGTAAAATGACTTCGTTTTGTAAGGAGATCTATAAGCTAGTTGGGTCATCAAACATACTTGCATGGAAATAACCCTTAAAGAAAATGAATTCATTGATCATATCAATGGAAAAGTATCCAAACCATCCGAAGGTCAAGTACTATTTGAATACATGGAAAAGGATCTAAGGGCTCAAGAGATTCTTATGGAGTTTGTCAAATATTCTCTCATATAGCAGGATTGGAGACATCAAAAGAAATATATGATAATCTGGTAGAACTATTCTTTGAATATGTGATAAAGAAGGTCATATCACTTAAATCCGATCTACACAAATTAAAGGTATCAAAGGATAAAGGGATATCTTCATAAGATCTCAATTGCAAGATCTAGGAGAGATGATTTCAGATAAGGAAATGATCTCCTTTATTCTAAATACACTAACTGATGAGCAAGGTAACAAATGCCTATGAGGATAATAAAGCTATTCCATTCAACAACTTGTGGTTTCTATGCAAGATAGAAGAAGACAGGTCGAGGGAAAAAGGTGTTCAAACATTTTCCGGAAGAAAGGGGAAGTTTGGAAAATTTGGTCCTCATAAAGGAAAGAAGAACATAACTAAGATTCAATGCTATGAGCATTACAAGAAATATTTTCCTAAGCTTAAGAAGGGAAATAATAAGAAAGATAGAGAAGTGTTGATTTGGGGTAGCATTGAATGTGCTCTAGCCACAAAATTTGGCGGAGACGTTGGGGCACATGAGATCTCCAATACCCAAAAAGGGTTTGGGTAGATTCTAAATAGATCAGGAGATATTAAAATAATTAATATTTTTAATGGAGTCCTTACGTCTAAACTTAGGGAAAATAAAATACTAATGTGTATTAATATGAATCTGTGTTAGAGTGGTCCAAAAGACATGGATCAAGCCAGATCTAATCTTAGCCATTTATTAGGGGCTTAATCTCGGCTGTTGAGATGTCAACAGGAAAAGTATAAGAGGAGGCTTGAGGGTCACTTGGAGAGAACACCAGATGATCAGTCATTCTATTCCCTAGAGTGAGGTTTGCTAAGAGAGATAGAATCAGTAATCAGGAGAGTAGCTGAGGGGCATTGAGTAGAAAGAAACAGAGAAGGCAGAGATTGTGCCGGGAGAGCAACACAGTAGCCAAGGAGAGTGATGTAGAGCCAGTGAGGGCTCACACATGGCCACGCAGAGGCAGCCAAGTGCTGCACAGAGCACCAGAGAGGCCAGCATGTCTAACGCAGAGGCCCAGAAAGCTGACGTAGGGCCTCCTGGGGCTGGCACAGGCCAAGAAATGCTGACTTCGGGCTAGCGTGAGATAGAGAGGGGCTGATGCAGTCCAGATTGGGCAGAGTCTAGGGTCGTAGAGCAATTTTGTGCTGAAGAGATGCCGGAAGGGTTTTCTGGGGTTTCAACCAGGAGATTTCTCTCAAGGTATAGTTGCTAAGGAAATTCTCTATTGGGTAGGCCAGTTTCAGCACCCAGATTGTACTCTGATATTTCTTAATAAGAAAACCCTCAGATAGCTGCACCAGTTTTCCCGCATTGGGTTTTTCGGGGACATTGGACCAAAAATAATGGTGTCATGTGGTGTGTTTGTTCTTGTTTCTTTTAGTTGCTGATCTGTAATATGTTGAGAATGCATTGGTTTTTATTTTCAGTATTTACTTTGTAAATAACTTGTTAAAGGAAAATAACAAGTAGGTAGGAATAAATCAGAAAAAGTGCATGAAGGGTTTCTAAATTAAGTAAACTTAGAAACTTCAACATGGTATCAGAGCGTGATTCTAGATCACAGGAGGACTAAAAGACATCAGCCGAGCGGAGCAGTAGCAGCAGAAAATAGATGTCTCGAGGTGACAAAAGCTGTTTCTAGCAGCACAGAAGCCAAGAAAGTGTGACGCAGAGCCAACCAGAGCCACGCAGAAGAAGCCGGGAACTGCACAGAGCCTCAGAGAGGCCAGCATTGCTAACACAAAGAGCCAAAGGGCTGACATAGGGCATCTCAGGGCTAACGCAGACCCATCCGGGGTGACGCAGAGCCAACGTGAGGCAGAGAGGGGCTAACGTAGTTCACAGAGAGGCAGTTGCTGGGGTCTAGAAGGCTGCAGGAATATTGCAGAGTGGAGCTGGTGAGGTATTGTAGTCAGAACAATACCTGACAGAGCAGGGCCAGAGGAGTTGTTGCCGAGGGTTTCTAGCCGAGGAACTCGGATCAGCAGTGCAGTTGCATAAGATGATCAGAGTAGGGGGCATCTAGACAAGCGACAAAAGGATTTCGAGGAGGGAAATCAGGACTCAAGGGAGTCTAGAAGAGAACTTCCAGACAGGAAGTAGAGACTCAGAGGAGTCGAACAAAGAAATTCTAGGAGGGAAGTAGAGGAGCGTCATGGCACTTCACGGGGTAAGAGACCAGGATAGACTGGATGGAGCATCGAACTTTGCAGTCTGGAATGCCAGAATCTTATCAGTGCTTGACATGAATCGTGTCAAGAACTTCGCCTTGAAGGTTATAGCTATCCTAGTTGACCCCAATGATAACGACAAGTACGAAGAGGCGATGGAGAGGGCCAACTGCATTATCCTTGATGGGGTCAAGGATCATGTGGTACCACATATAGCTGAGAAGGAAACGACAATTGAGATGTGGGAGGCTCTCAAGAACCTGTACCAACATACTTCTGTGCAAAGAAGAACGCTGCTCGAGATCTAGATGAGGTCGTATCAAATGAAGAAGGGTCAATCGATTGACACCTTCCTCGGAGGACTGAATGAGATTCGAGACCAGTTGACTGCTATAGGAGAGACACCGGATCAGGAGATTATGGTGATGACAGCCATGAATGCTGTCTCAGAAGATTGGGAAGTGTTTGTCCAGAGTATCTTGGGAAGAGGAACTACCTTGGGACGAGATGTGGGCATCTCTTCGCCAGGAAGAGATCGGACGACAATCAAAGATAAGTAGCAACAACAAAGGGATCAAAGTTCAGTAGGAGGAGGAAGATGTGGCCCTAGCATCTAAGGGAAAGCAGGAGAAGCGTAAGAAGAAAGATCTTTCCAAATATCAAGTGCTTCCACTGTGGGGTGATGGGTCACTATGCGACCCAGTGCCCAAGGAAGAAGAGTAAGTGAGAGTCTTCTGAGACTAAGGCGGCACCAGCACGGGCAGAGAAGGAAGTTTTGATAGACGATGATAGTGCCATGAGTGCACACAAGCAACTTGAGCAGAAGTGGGGAGACATCGAGCTGTAGTCTGATGGACTACATGTGATGAGGGGCAGGATCCTTGAGGTACCTAGTCTCTTGGATTAGACCTTGCTATGGGAGCCCCAAGGAGGAGTAGCAGGACTGGGTGAGTGGGTAGAGATGGATGTGGATATAGCAGTAGAGAGAGCTACAGTGTAGGAGTCCTGAGACAACGCAGAGCTAGCAGGGTGCGACACATAACGTAGGAAATTCGGAAATCCGGATTATTGGAGAGGATTGGGGAAACCCCAAATCCCACCATGAATGACGAACTCCGTTACCCATATGATAGCGCGGCGCTAATGAAGTGAGATTGACTAAGCTTAGAGTTAACTTCGGGAAATTGACGGAGAAACCTGAGGAAAGTTGGTAGAAATTCTCATAAGTGAGGCTGAAAAAACCTCTCCTTATCAGTCGAGTCCCCTGTCGGGTCCTTGCACTAGGAAGCGCAAGCCCCTCCGGGACCTTCCTCTTTCTTCTCGCTCCCTCTATCTCTTATCCATCATCTCTATTCCCATCCCCGTTCACTCTATCTACATCCCCGCTCTATTCCCCTCTCTATCTATCCTATCTACCTCTCTCTGCTGGAAAAAACTTCGAATTGGGAGCGCGATCCTCCCGGTGAACTAACCGTACCCCAAACCGACACGGGTGAACAAGTAGAGTATACTAGGGCGCTTGAGAGAACCATGTCAGAGAGGGAGCACTTGTTGTTGGAAATAATACTGAGAGGGGCGGTTAATTAGTATTATTAGATCAAGAATTTTTCTTTTTCATAATCAGATTTATATATGCTACTTCATAAAGGGTAACTAGTGTGTACATGCAACTTGTCTTTAAGTCAACCAATGTTTATTTAATAAAATTATGATTCAGTTAGTTCATCATATGTTGATCTTTAATCAGTGCATCAATACTTCATCAATCATTAAACAATAACCATGTGCAGTATAAACATAATAAACCATCACACATAAGCAACACACACGAACACCAAGATTTAAGGTGGAAACCCAATGTGGGTGAAAACCACCTACTGCTGTCGTCTCTGTCTTCTTTTAATAATAAGAAAATTTGTTTACAATCTTGTACTGGTGCAGAATCATACTAGTACGCAGGCTTCTACTTGCATAAGGTTACAACTTTCTCTCGTTCTCCAGCATCTACAGGAAGGGAGCTACAACCCCCTAGCTCTTATACTAACCAATATGTTTACTAGTATGTAGGTGCCAACCTACAGAAAACTCCACTCTTCCACTAGGGACCACGTTTCATGAATTTTCAGACTGAATGCTCCTGGCACATATCAAAACATATGAAGACCTTGACTCATCAATAACTCATCAAAAATTTAGAAACTCAAACTTTATCAACCAACATGAAGTTAATCTGAAACAATCAGATCACTGTCATCAGAACACTGTGCTGAACCCAGAAACCTGCATCAACATTCAGAACCAACTGAAACCTCAAAAATTCATGTGTCAGACTGTATACGCTACTTCAATGAAGAAAACCTGTGTGTATATGCTACTTCCTTCAGCCCAACCTGCGTGTAACTCTAAAGATTATGAATCATAAAATCTCTTAATCACAAACTGTACCAACCAACAATATACTCAACATCTATTGTCAACTTACAGAACTTTACACAGGCAGGCAACATAAAACACTTCTTCTCACTTATACAATCAATTAAATATCAACCTCCTTATGCATTCAGATTTACATTCAGATCTAAGAAGACTTCATTGACAAACAACAATAAAATAACAACAACAATAAATCAACAATACTGATTTAATAGATTAGTCATCTATGAACATCAAGCCTTTCTTTTGTATATGCTACTTGAAAGAATAGAACCTACGTGTATACGCTCTTTTTCCGAGACGAACTTGCGTACAAATCTGCAAATATTGACTCAGAACTTTGCTGCAATTCCAAACTTTAGACAAACCCAGATCATGATAGATAACAAATAAAACAGACGCAAAACATCAGATCTAGCCTCAACCATTATTAGATCATTCAAGAATAATTCATTTTAGGTCTCATGATCCTGATCCAATATTGAACTCAAGGTGCACATAAATATTTCAGATCTAGTCTCAAACATAACCCTGCAACATCAAATATACTTCATATAGAATTATTCCTTAGAATCTTATTCACTTGCACGTCTGGCCTTATGATCCTCTCTTCTTTATATATTTTTTGGCCTTTCTCAATACCATGGACCAAATCCACTCAATACCTTGGATCAAATAACATGGACCAAATACCTCGGACTAAATACCTAGGGTCAATATCATGGTCCAAAGATACCTTAGACCAAATGCCTTAGACCGAAACCATGGTTTTCAACATGTATGCGCTTTTGCTTTTGTGGGAGTGCATGTGTACGTTATACACTTTTTCTGTTCTGAATACCTGCGTGTATACACTGCTTGGACTAAGTGAACATGCGTGTATCTCTTAAATTGTTCTTACATCATCTTCTTCCTTCAACTTCTTTATTCTGATCAATAGTCCTTAGTTCCATCTTCTTGATCCTTTGTACCATTGTCCTATTACCTCTGAATATTCCTGTTAGCTTCTTATCAAAACTGAGTTGACCTGTAGAGTTGCCATCAAGGACAATACTTGTATCATAATGCCAACAATCTCCCCCTTTGGACTTGATGGCAACCATGATGGTGTTGACTACTGCAAGCTGTAAAGACTGTTAGAGATACCATACAACACCAAAATGCCAAAATACACTCCCCCTTTGACATCAAGGGAAAAGGGCGAACCACTCTACTCTCCTCCTTTGCATGATGCTATCCATACTCCCCCTGAGTACATGTTGCGTATGCAGAGAGATGATTCAATATAATAACATGACACTATAACTCAACAAATTGAGTATGACCTCCTTATGACCACGAACACATACATACATCAATCACCCAACCAAGTGGGGATACACCATATTTTACTCATCTTCCCAACCAAGTGGGGATATACCAAAGTTTATACATGACAAAAATACAAAAATTATTACATCATCCTTCCCAATGATATTGGGGCAATAAATTACATCATATGACCAATAAGACTCATTCAAATGATGAGAAGTCATATCACACCCTAGACTTTTACATGACATAAGCAACAAATGGTATAAATATCTGAAGCCATAGCCGGACTTAACAACCATAATTCCAACAATGCAGAATGCATGTGAAGGCTAATGCTCCCCCTGAACCTGTGCTACCTGCGTATTGTTAACAAGTCATTAATCAAGGCATCTTTTTCAGTGAAATAAAAATTAATGAACGAAGCATATCGTTAGACTATAATCATCAACATCAGATAGAGCATCCATATCAGAGTCTGACCCACTGTTTTTCCTGTCAGAAAAACATATACGCTTCTTCAGCCACAAAAATCCGCATGTATATGTGACTATACTTCATGAAACCTGCATATAATAACCTTCCTCTGAAAAACTGGATTTAACAACAGGATGATGCAACAACTACTCCTAGCTTTTGTCTGAGATATTCAAATGTTTCTTTGGGTAGTGGTTTAGTGAATATATCAACGACCTGTTCCTTGGAGGGGACATACTCCAATTTGAACTTTTGTTAAAGCACTTGTTCTTGTAGAAAATCGCACTTGATGGGTATGTGCTTGGTCTTGGAGTGCATGATTGGATTTTTTGAAATACTGATGGCACTTGTATAATCACATAGAATGGAGATGGGTGGAGTATATGTGATTTGAATGTCTTGAAAAGATTGCATCATCCAAAGTAGTTGTGTGTAGCAAGATGCAACAACCACATATTCTGCTTCAGCTATAGATAAAGCAATTGAACTTTGTTTCTTGCTAAACCAAGACACTAACCTAGAACCCATATAGAATGAACCACCACTAGTGCTTTTTCTATCATCAACACTTCTTGTCCAATCTGCATCTGTATATGCATGAAGAGTAAGATCTGCATCTCTAGGATACCATAGTCTAAAGTCCCGAGTTCCTTGAAGATGTTTGAAAATTCTTTTGACTGCCTAAAGGTGTGTTTCCTTTGGATTTGCTTGGAATATTCCAACTATTCCTACTGCATGCATGATGTCAGGTCAGGTACCTGTTAGATAAATCAGACTGCCAATCATGGATCTGTAAGTTGGTTGATGTACTGTTGCTGATTCATCATTTGAGCTGAGACTACATCCTGTTACCATTGGAGTACATACAGGTTTAGAATCTTCCATTACCAACTTTTTCAAGATCTGCTTGAGATATTTGGTTTGTGAAAGAAAAATACCATCTTTAGTTTGTTGAACTTGTAGACCAAGAAAATAGGTAAGTTCACCAAGCGAGGACATTTCAAATTCTTGCTGCATTACTGAAGCAAAATTATGACTCATGGATTCTTCATTGCTACCAAAAATGATATAATCAACATAAACAATAATAATTAGCAATTTATCATTTTCAATCTTTGTATATAAATTGTTATTTGCAGAACTGTTTGTAAAACTTTGTTGGTGTAGATATTTTTCAAGGCGGTAATACCAAGACCTTGGAGCCTGTTTCAGACCATAGAGAGCCTTTTTGAGTCTGAATACAAGTTTTGCATCATTTCCAAGAATGAATCCTTCCAGATGTTCAATATAAAATTCTTCTTCTAAATCTCCATTAAGGAACGCTGATTTTACATCCATTTGGTATAATTTGAATTTCCGAAAGTTGGAAAGAGCAAGAAAAATTCTTATGGCTTCAAGTCTGGCAACAGGTGCAAAAGTTTCTTCAAAATCTATACCTTCTTGTTGAGCATACCCTTTACACACAAGTCTGACCTTGTTTCTAATGACTTCTCCATTTTCATTTAGCTTGTTCTTGAATATCCATTTAGTTCCTATAATATTTTCATCATGAGGTCTATGAACTAATTCCCAAGTATCATTCTTTTCAATTTGCTCAAGTTCTTCATCCATGGCCTTGACCCAACATTCATCTTTGCATGCTTCATTTACATTTTGAGGTTCGGTGGAGGATAGTAATGCTAGATAGCTTGAGGTCCCTGTAATAGTTCTTCTTGTCTGTACACCAGCCTCCTTTTCCCCTAAAATTTGAGTTTTTGGATGATTTTTCTGAACATACTTGGACGGAGTCTTTTCTTCTACCATTATATCTTCTTCTGGTGCTTCATTGGTTTCTTCTTCAATATAATTTTGATTTGATGTGGGAAAGTAATCCCCATCTTCCTCATTGTCATAATCTTCTGTTGATTTTATCTGTTTTGGATTTTTTCATGCTTCATCAACTACAACATCAATGCTTTCAATAATTTTCCCAAGTCTTTTATTATAACATTTATATCCTTTACTTCTGGAACAATAACCAAGAAGAATACCTTTATCTGCTCTAGGTTCAAACTTACCAAGTTTTTCATCAGTCCTTTTGATAAAACATTTGCTTCCAAAAACTTTAAAGTATTTGACAGTAGGAGTCTTACCATACCAAATTTCATGTGGAGTTTGAATGCTATTTACCCAAACATTTGCTTTGTTGAGAATAGTCATGGCAACAAATGCAGCTTCACCCCAGAAGGTTGCAGGAGTTCCAGATTCATCTAGCATGGCTCGAGCCATTTGTTGAACTGTTCTGTTCATCCTTTCTATTACACCATTTTTCTGAGGTGTTCTTGCAATGGAGAATTCCCTTTTTATTCCATGTTGTTCACAAAAGTCAAAGAATTTATCCGATATAAATTCCTCTCCTCGATCAGATCTAAGGCATTTGATTTTTCGATCTGATTCATTTTCAACCAAAGCTTTGAAGGCTTAGAACTTTTCAAATGATTCATCTTTATGCTTTAGAAGACCTATCCAACACATTCTGGAAAAATCATCAATGAACAAAATAAAGTATTCTTCTCCATGAGGTGACTTTTTCCTTGTTGGTCCACATAAATCAGTATGGATAAATTCAAGAGGCTTACTAGCTGACCCTTCTTTTTCCATGAAGTGAACTCTGGTTTGCTTACCAATTTGACATGGTTTGCATATTGTATTTTCTGGGATGCTGATATCTGGAAGATCACGAACAACCTTGAGTCTGCATGCTTTTCTTATTTGAGAAAAACTTAGATGTCCCAATCTTCTATGCCACAACCAATTTTCATCATTTTTGTTTAGATAGCACTGTTTTTGTCCTCCTTGGAGTATGTATAAGTTGTTTGGAGTTCTTGTACCTTTGATCACGGTCTCTCATGTATCAAGCTCATGAACAACACATCCGTTTGATCTAAACACCACTTCATTTCCTTGATCACACATTTGACTGCCACTCAACAGGTTATGCTTTAAACCATCTACATACATAAGATTTCCAGCTTTAACCTTTTCTTTCAAGAAAACAAAACCTTTACTTTTTATGACAACTGGAGTGTCATTTCCAAATGAGACATTCTTTTCCTTTTCTAAGGCATTATATGAGTGAAGTTTCTCTTTGTCATCTGTCATGTGTTTGGAGCATCCACTGTGGATGTACCACTAATTTTCTTGTCCTTCTGCATACAAGGCTATACCACATCTTTCTATTTGAGATTCTTTCCTTCTCCATATCTTGGGATTTAATGGCGTTTGCTCCTTTTGAGGTGTTTGCCGAAATTTTCTCCTGCATTCAGATTCTTTGTGACCAAAGTTTTTATAGATTGAGCATTCTATTTCATTATCAAGAGGAGAAAATTTATTATAGGAGCTTCTCTTGATCCCTGTTACATTCCTTTGATTTTGTGCTTCTCTAGTCATGATGGTTTTGTAAGCAACGTATTAAGCAGCTTTGTGCCCAAAATTATGACATGAAAAACATTGGCCATTAAAGAAGTTTTTGCGACTATCAAATCTATTTACCTGTTGATTGTAGTTTCTATTGATATTCATCTTTGGAGTAAATTGAGTATGATTTGCTTGAGGTTGGTTGTGGTTTCTATTGATATTCATCCTTGGAGCAAATTGAGTATGATTTACCTGGTGATAAACTTTATGCCTTTTCTGACGATTGTCATACTGTTCACTGGTCTTTGCTGCATCAAGATATCTTGCGGTGGAGGTTGACGACTTCTGTGATTGAGATGCTTCTTCAGTGTATCCAAGACCTGTCTTTATCAGAGGAGAACGCTGAACTATGATAATTTCATTTAAAGTTTATGATCCTTTAGCAAATCTAAGATTGAGAGATTTTGTTTTCTCAAGATCTTTTCTTAGACCCACAATTCCACATTCTAGTTTTTCATTGTGTTTTTCTTTTTTAGCAAGTGGGTATGTCAAGGTATCTATGATCATATTCTTTTCTTCTAAACAGATTTTGAGTTAAGAGATTTCTTCATGAAATTTTTCCTCTTCTAAAGCATCCCAAAAATCATCATTGTCATAAGCCATGAGAAGTCTATAATCATCACTATTAGATAAACCATCACTATCCTCTTCTAAACTATCCCAAAAATCATTGCTATCATAAGCCATGAGAAGTCTATAATCTTGTCCAGTGTCATATTCATCACTATTAGATAAACCATTGCTATCTCCATGAGTATAGTAACTCTTTATATTCACAACTTGTTTCCTATTCACTTTTTCATATTCCTTTCCTTTTTCATATTTATCTTTATGAGGACATCTGGCAGCATAATGACCGATTCTACCATAAGCAAATCATTTGAAAGGTAGCTTACCTCTAAACCTTCGAGAACCCCGTTGAAGCTTCTTGACAAAATTTACCTCATTTTCTTCTTCTGAAATGTGTCATGATTCATTGTGTTCTTCCTTTTCTTTTCCTTTTGCTGAAGCTTTAAATGCGGCTTCTCTCATATCTGATGGACCTCCTTTTCTCATCTCAAAAGTAGTTAGGATTCCGTGAAGCTGTATCATAGTGATATTCTGCAGATCCTGTTTTTCTTCTATGGCAGACACTTTTGATTCAAATTTAGCAGATAAGGATCTCAAAATTTTCTCAACTAAGGTAACTTCCTTTATTTCTTCACCCAGATTCTTCATACAATTAACAACCTCATCTATACGTAAGAAGTAACTAGCTATACTCTCATCACTATGCATCTTAAGAGTTTCATACTGAATTCTAAGAGTTTGAAGCTTAGCACATTTTACCTGAGAGTCTCCTTTGTAGCTCTGACCGTTTCTGTCCCATATCTCTTTGGCTGATTTGAGCTGCATGACTTTGACAAACTATGATTGTGACAAACTTCCCAATAAAGTATTGACAGCTTTGGCATTGGTTTCATATTGCTTTTTACCTGCTGTGTCTGTAGGAAGTGCTATTGGAAAATTATATCCTCCTTCCACTATTTCCTAGACATCTGTTCCAAGAGATTGTAGATAAGCTGTGGTTCTTATTTTCCAATAAACAAAGTTGCTCCCATCGAAGATTGGCAATCTGATGGATCCCATGCTTTCGTGATTATTCATCTTGATGGATCTTCCTTCAAGTGATCAAGCTTCTACTGAAGGACCTGCTCTGGTACCAATTATTGGAAATAATACTGGGGGGGGGGTGAATCAGTATTATCAGATAAAGAATTTTTCTTTTTCATAATCAAATTTATATACACTACTTCATAGAGGGGAACTAGCGTGTACATGCAACTTGTCTTTAAGGCAACCAACGTTTATTCAATAAACTTATGATTCAGTTAATTCATCATATGTTGATCTTTAATCGGTGCATCATTACTTCATCAATCATTAAACAGTAACCATGTGCAGTATAAACATAATAAACCATCATACATAAGCAACACACATGAACACCAAGATTTAAGGTGGAAACCCAATGTGGGTGAAAACCACCTGTTGCTGTTGTCTTTGTCTTCTTTTAATAATAAGAAAATCTGTTTACAATCTTGTGCTGGTGCATACTCATACCAGTATGCAGGCTTCTGCCTGCAGAAGGTTATAACCTTCTCTTTTTCTCCAGCTTCTACTGGAAGGGAGCTACAACCCCCTAGCTCTTGCATTAGCCAATATGTTTACTAGTACGTAGGTGCCAACCTACAGAAAACTCCACTCTTCCACCCGGGACCATGTTTCATGAATTTTCAGACTGGATGCTCCTGACACATATCAAAACATATGAAGATCTTGACTCATCAATAACCCATCAAAAGTTTAGAAACTCAAACTTTATCAACCAACATGTAGTTAATTTGAAACAATCATATCACTGTCATCAGAACGCTGTACTGAACCCAGAAACCTGCATCAACATTCAGAACCAACCGAAACTTCAAAAATTCATGTGTCAGACTATATACGGTACTTCAATGAAGAAAACCTACATGTATACGCTACTTCCTTCAGCCAAACCTGCGTATACCTCTAAATATTCTGAATCAGAAAATCTATGAATCACAAACTATACCAACCAGCAGTATACTGAACATCTACTGTCAACTTACAGAACTTTACACAGGTAGGCAACATAAATCACTTCTTCTCACTTATACAATCAATCAAATATCAACCTCCTTATGCATTCAGATTTACATTCCGATCTAAGAAAACTTCATTGACAGACAACAATAAAATAACAGCAGCAATAAATCAACAATACTGATATGATAGATCAGTCATCTCTGAACATCAAGCCTTTCTTTTGTATAGGCTACTTGAAAGAACAGAACCTGCGTGTATACGCTCTTTTTCCGAGACGAACCTGCATACAGATCTACAAATATTGACTCAGAACTTTGCTGCAAATCCAGACTTCAGGCAAACCTAGATCATGTTAGATAACGAATAAAACAGACACAAAACATCAGATCTAGCCTCAACCAATATCAGATCATTCAAGAATAAGTCATTTCAGGTCTTATATCTTGATCCAATATTGAACTCAAGGTGCACATAAATATTTCAGATCTAGTCCCAAACATAACCTTGCAACATAAATATACTTCAGATAGAATTATTCCTTAGAATCTTATTCACTTGCACATCTGACCTTATGATCCTCTCTTCTTTATATAGTTTTTGGCCTTTCTCAATACCATGGACCGAATCCACTCGATACCTTGGATCAAATACAAGGGTTTCTAAATTAAGTAAGCTTAGAAACTTCAACAAGAAGAAGCCCATTTCAATGAAGAAGTGTAGGAATTTGAAAATAAGGAAGTCCAAGGAAGAAGAAAAGAATTAGAAGTAAAGAGCTCTTGACATCATCATATGAAACATAAAGGATGTCTGGAACAAGATCTATGACTATGAAGGATATAGCTCTTAGTGATCTCATTAAAATCTCAAGAGACACTTATGGGAAAAAGGAAGAAGTCATCAGGACAAGTCTCATCCTACATCAATCAAAAGGAAACATCTGATGGATAGGGATATGCAATATCATCAAGATTCTCTGATGGAATCCTCATCAAAAGGTTCACCAATCTAGGGAGGAAGCAAGTGTTTCGTCAGGAACTCCAACTTGTGGAATTCATGGGATGATGGTATGATGACATAAGAGATGAAGCAAATCAAGGGGGTTGAAGCTATTTTCAATCAAGGAAGCTGCTACAAGAAGCCTAGATGACCTAAAGGTAAATGAGGAATGTATGCTTGTATTTCAATATTATAAAGTCATGTTTTATGGTTGTAGGTAACATGGATCATTGCTCTATCTTGATAAGCATGATCAAAGGAAAAGAATATCCTCCCATGAAAGGATGTCGAAAGGCATGAGTCACACTAGATGAAATCAACATAATATGTCCTCATATGGAATATGAGGTGATTGACAGTGATTGGAAGGAATATGATTCGAAGCTCTTGGGAATGTCATGTGTGAAGAAATAAATGAAGAGATCGTAGGCTATGCAACCATGGAAGAAGGCATTCAACATTCGAGAACTGAAAGATTTGACTATGATATCTCCCAAAAAGATATGAAGACTCTGATGGAAGTATGGAAAAGATGGAGACCCTTGAAAATATGTATATTTAGGAGATGTGTCAACATGTATGCAGGATGACGATGCCAACAGGAAGATGTCATGATGAAAGATCATCACAAAGGTAATTTTGGTTTAAGTGTTCATTTCTTATTTTTGAAAAAATATCTGGATGGGCTTATCCCGGACTGCCAAGGGAAGACCTATGGATGCCTTCCAAGAGGACCATATAGAAGGATGTAAGATCCTTCCGAAGAAGATAACATGAAGAAGGCAACATGACATGAAGCAAGGCCAGATGTAGACTGATGGATCACTTTTTGATGAAAGGAATGGTGACATGATTGACTCATGGATAAAAATGATGGATGGTCTATGCCCTATGAAGAAGTCCCAAAAGATGAAGATTACATAATGAAGAAGAAATTCATGACATCGAAGGAAGGAGCTCTTCAAGAAACTGGTTTTCTTTTCATCTCCACCTAAGGAGCTGCTGTAGGTCCCTAATTAAGAGGGATCCTGGAAACAAGTTTCTTCCAGAAGAAACTTGGAAATTCCAAAGCAAGAGGGAGCTTAGGTACATTCCTTCGGTAGGAATGAGTACATTCCTTTATTGGAATAGATATTTCCTCCCTAATTGAGAGGGAGAGATAGAAACATCATTCTAGTCTTCACTTGGGAAGAAAAAATGGAGGATTAGGTAAACATCTGGCATCTGATGCTATTTGAGGATGAGATAGGGCATCCAAGATAAGAGTAGTCATAGAGGACTGATATTCTTTGAGGACTGGGAATCCAAGATAAGAATAGTCCTGGTGGAACACACCCTGAGAACTCAGGTGGGGTATGTTCTAGGGGAGGCAATGATAAAGGTGTCTATAAATCATTAGTCTCGCCAACATTGAGCTTAGATCTTGTGGAGAGATAGCGATGTTAGTTAAGGCCTTGCTATGTGAAAATGTTGGTTGATATGATGTTATACAGATGGGTTACCAATCTGATCCTTCTTATGATAAATTATTCAGATTGTGAATGACCAAGTACTATTATGATTACCTCCATAGTTAAGAAGGAGTGTTGAAAAATGTAACTAGGTTCGGTCTTCATAATGACATGTAATTGTGGTTTTTGTAAATGATGAAAGAAGAAAAATAAAATTATTGTTGTAATGCTTGCTTCATGGGTTTCATGAGCAAGATATTCTATTTTTAGATGGCTCCCATTGAGAGCCTTTAGGATTTGTCATTAAAGTAAAAAAGAGTCAATGCCATGTATGAAGAACCCTTCTGGGCACATTACGAATGTATATGTCTATAGAATTGTCACGAAACCCTCCAAAGACAAGCATAAGTTCTCCTCTTCAAGTCGGCCTCAAGATAAAGTAGAAGACTCATGTCGGATCACCTAATTAGATACACATCCCTTCAAAAGGCCATGTCGGCTTATATTCATGGCCATACCACTATAGCAAGAAAGAAAGAAAGAAGAAATTATTTTTAACGTCCATGAGGCTAAAGATAGCCTATGGGACATGTTACTTCTTCATTTGCTTGATGTATTCGGCCCTTTTTCTGTGAAGCTTCAAAATAAATGCTCCTAGCTTCTCGACAAACCCCTCGCTAAATAGATTATCCCAAGAGCTAGCTGCCAGCGTATCTGCATAACTTTACCTGTTGTCTTTGAAAGCCTCACATTCTAAAATGAAATGTTTTTCTGTTTCCACTTTTCTGGAAGAAAAAAAATGCATACTCTTTCCTCCCACATTTCCTTTGGCCTTTTCCAGTTCCTTGTTTCACAACGGAGTTGATGAGAATTAGTCCTTAATTGATCAATAAGAATTTTGACTCTCCAAGAGATATTGGCCTCTATGTATACCTTTGGCTGATTACTATGAGTGGGATTAAACACTTCAATATAGTAATTTTTCTTTCTTCCTAACTTCTTATCCCAAATATGCTTGTGGAACTTTTCCATAACAAAAGATTTTATCTCTTTGCTGTTTATGGGACACGCATTCAAGAAAATACCCCATTTACTAAACCATTTGTCATTTTTTTGCATCCAAGTTTTTTTTCTCTTGCACAATCTATCATTAAAGACAACCTTAGGCCATCTACCCTCTTCCATTTGCTCAATTTTTTTTTTAATACCTTATGACTCGCACCATAGCAATTGCTTCAATAGGAGCAGTCCCTGTTTCACTTAGCAAGATATCGTAAGGAACTGCACTTTTAATCTTAAATTTGTTTGTAATCAAACACTTATGAATTTTTTCAAATTGTCTCCACTGCATGTTGGATGTACTGCTGGCCCATAGTTCACAACCATAGAGAATTACCAAAATCACTAGAAGCCTAAAAAGAGTTTGAGTGGTGTTCCAGTCCCATAACTCTGCCTCTCTACACCTATTTTGAAAAGCATAAAATGCTTTCCAACCCCCTAAAGTTATTTTCTTTCAACAACCATTCCATCTTAGATTTTTGTTGAAGTCAATTATGAGGTATTTGTAGTCCACAAATTCTTCTAGAATGTTGCCTTCAAAGTAGAACTTATGCTGGTTATGTTTTCTTTTCTTAGAGAAGACCACTACTTTTGTTTTGCTGATATTAACTTGCATCCCCACAATTGTACAAAAATGCTCAAGGGATAGTAAGTGCTCTTGCAAACCAAGAGCCAATTTAGTAATCAGAATAAGGTCATCTTCATACAAAAGAAGCCTTATAACAAACTTGCCCAAATAGATACCATCACCCCCTTGCGAATTTAACCACTCCTCAAGCTTTTCAATAAATAAACCAAACAGGGTAGGAGACAGTGGGCAACCTTTCTTGACCTCGATATCACTTCTAAAACTTTCAGAAATGCCTGTTGAAGTTCTACTTTTGACTCTCACTTCTTCATACAGCATATGCATAACTGCTCTCAAATGCTTAGGAACCCCAAGTTCGTCCATTCTGTGCCAAAGCTTATCCCCAGAAACCAAGTCAAATGCTTTTCTGAAATCAACAAAGCAACAAAAAACTTCTTTCTTTTTCTCCCACACTTTTTCAATGATGTGCCTTAAAGTTATACAATGATCAACTGCGAATGTTTAGGTCTAAAACCTGCTTGCCCTTTAACACGCTTATCTCTTTCTTCTGCCCACTTGCTAATTTTGTTTTCTATCATGCTTCCAAATAGCTTTGCAAACAAAGGGTTTATCATGATGGTCCTATAATTGGAGGGATTATTGACATCACCTCTCTTGAAAAGAGGTATTGCCTGACTAGTTGTCCAATATGTGGGGATCCCTTGTTGTATGATGTAGTTGAAGGTTTTTGTAATGTGAGATGCAAGAATATTTGAGCCCCACTTTAGATATTCTGCTTTGAGTTCAGCTAAGTCTTCTGCTTTTCCAACACCCAACTTCTTGATACCCATCTCTACCTCTTGTATCGTGAAGAGTTCAATATCAGTGTTGACCAAGGGGGAGGGTCAACCCTGGGAACCTTCTCATAGAGTTGTCTTGCATAGTCAAACCATTTAGAAGTTGTAATATTATTTCCAGTTGTATCTTTTTCGGTTGGAGTTCCTTCAAAAATAATTTGGGATTATTTTTCCGAAGGAATATTAGTTCTTCCCTCCTTAAAGCCATGAAATCAGCCTTTTTCTTGCTTGATAACTGATTGTAAGCTTTGAGCTTTATGTTATCCTTGTTTGACTCTTTCCACATTCTCCTTGCCTTTTTGCATTCCTCGTCAAACCAAGCATTAACCAGAAAGCAATTTGTTTCAAACTTCTTAATTTTTGCTCTTTTGCACTTTGCAAGTGCGCATTGAATTAAATGTGTTAATTCATGACTATGAGCACTGTGAATTGTAATTTTCTCCTTCTCAAAGAGCCTCTCTAGTGTCATTTTGAAAGTATTACAATTTTTTGGGGTCAAAAGAATTCTGCCCTATGGGAGATTTTATTGGACATGCTGAATTTTTGACTCTAATTGTTTCTTTCCAATCCAAGAGAAACATAAATAAATTGTCTTGTGATCTGATTTCAAGTCCCACAACTGATCTCTAATCAAAACTTCCTCCATTTTCTCACACAAGCCATGCAAGAAAATTACATAATCTACCACACTTGCTCCATTATAAGTACTGCAAGTGAAATTACCAGACTTTGCCCATCTAGTCAAGCCATTACAAATGACTAAATCAAAGGCCCCACATAGAGTAAGCAATTGTTCACCTAGGAGATTGCAACCCTTGTCCTCTGAAATTCTTTCCCACTGATGATTACTTTCTTCTGTAAGCCAAATAGGTTCACAATCATCTTTACAACAAAGAATGCTAGCTTGCTCACTTGCAGTCTTAGCATTGAAATCACCCACTATAAGGACTTCACCTAGTTGCGAATATGTTGCAATATCCACTTTTAAGGCTGCAAATGGATCTTTGTGATCAAGCCCTCTATCTTTATAGATTTTTGAAACCTGCGGCGCAAAATAACATGCTACAATTCTGATGTGGTTTCCATTTTCTGATATTTTAAACCAAATGAATTGCTTATTTGAGTCTTCTTTTTCTAACTGAATGAGATGACCTTCTTTGTCCCTTACTAAAAGCATGATACCCCCGTGCCCTTTGCCATTCCTTGCTGCCTTGTTCCACACTGCCATCTTCCAATGTCCTTCAAACAGAGCTGTCTTGCACCCTTCATGTTCATGTGTTTCTATGAGGCAAATTATGTCTCTATCTTTCGCAATAGGCCCTAACCCAGGTCCTCATCTCCATGGGTAACCTCTACAGTTCCAAAAAATCAATCTTAAGGAAACCTAGGTATGACTTGATTGCTATTTATTTTGACATGCAGGACTCACATTTTAGTCTTTGTCCTTGCTTTCCCATACTGACCTTTCTTTTTGATTTCCAGTTGAAGAGTTTGTTGCCTCTTATTTATTACCATCTTGCTACTCTGTTTTGGAAGGAGGTCCAAATCGCACTATCACAACTTTGCCTTTATAAATCCATGCTCTCTTGCCTTCATCTCTTGTGGCCCTAACCTTTAAAATTTCCACCCTTCTTTCCTCCTGTTGTTTTACAGTTAAATCTTCTTCTAGGAAAAAATGAGAACCCCTCAAGAGATGTTTCTTGCTTAGAATGATGTAATTATCACACATGATAGGCATAATGACTTTTATGGGCCTGGCTCTCTCCCTGTTAAAATTACCCACCCTCCATGCTTGGCATAGTTGTCCTTGCCATAACAACTTGTATTTCAAGAACTCTCTTGCAAGGTCAAGAGTACTTTCATTTTTCCCATATTCTTTCACCCCTTTAATAATTATGTTTTCTGCCCTATTTTGTCTTTCCTTGCCTTCAATATCTTGCATGTTGTCAACCTTAATATTTTTTTCTCCTTCCTTATTAGCAGAATTGCTAATAACTTGAGCCCAAGTTTTGGAAACTTTGGTGGAATCTCCTTTCGTTTCTTCTCTTGCATTCTCTTCATGGTTGTTTATTTGGGCAATCATTCTTCCTTTATCTTGGGATGGTTTCACATTCACCACCTCTGTACTTTCCATTACAGATATCTTTATGTTTTGCACATCTGCCTTCATGCGTTGCCATTCTGTTTTCCCTATCAAGAAAGCTTCCTGTAGCAATGCCACTTGTTCTTTTAAAACTTTATTTCTTTATGCTAAAGCCTTGTTCTCAGCTATTACTATATGAATTTTATGATCTCTTTCCTGCCCTTTAGCTTCTAAAGCCTCCAATCTTTGTTTTGCGTTTAACAATTCTTTCACGTAAATATCAGATGACCACGTGAGAGGTGTGGATGTGGGACTATATAGGCATAATCATCAGTGACTTTTCCTCTGGGCTTCTTGTTGCCACGTGCTTGTAGAGGAGACTTGTTTGGGTGCTTTTTGCAAAGGGCTCGAGTATTTTTCTTTTTAGACCGTGTCTTCCTTGTTTTCTCCCATTTTAGATCGGCTATTCTTCGTTTTAAAATGCCCCAATATTGTTTGGTATTGACCCAAACCCACTTCCCAACTTTGGTGGATGAGGCAATTTTCACTTGTCCTAAATCATTTGTCTCCACCTGCTCTGAAATTACTTGTTCCTTTATCATGTTTGTATGCATTTGCTGGCTCGATGCTTCTGTTGCATAAAATATCCCTGCTTTCACACTACTCAATGTTCATTTCTCGCTGCTCTCACTGCTAACCACGCTGTTCACACTGCTCACTGTTCACTGCTCGCTGCTCTCACTGCTCGGATCGCTGCACTGAACAAGCGCGAACTCATTGTTGTTCCAAGAGAAACCACATAATTTGCAGTAAGTCAATAAAAAATCACCGAACAAAGGTCCCGACAAAAATATTTTACACTCAACACTGCATTGAACTCCGAAAACATTAAACTGGCTCAAAACGACAGCCTAAAACCCTGAAGCAACTCAAAATGACATCTGAAAACTTGAGAATCACTCCGACGATTGCTGAAAATTCAATATAGCTTGCTAAAATCTCAAAACAGGTCAAAATTACCGCTGGAGAAGGAATTTCTTGGAGAATTTATAGAATTTGAAAAGAGATTAAATATTGCTCAATGTAATGAAATATGGCTCGAATTGCATGCCAAGAACGCTCCTGCTACAAAATTTATATCTACAACTCTAGCTTGGGTGGGAGTGCGATATCCACTTCTGTAATTCTCGCACATTGGAATTCAAACACAGATGAATTTTTTTATTTTTTTTTTCTAGTTAGTGCAGGAAATCAACACCTCTACCATCTGAAATTAGAGCACGGTATTTCGGCGTTAGGTTTGTAAAAAAATAAACCATTTAAAATATTCTCTTCCAACAACCCTCAGTCCCTGCAAAGCGATCGATCCATTGTGAAATCCGGCTTTATATCCCCAAATAACAACAAGCATTCAAGGCTCAGTGGAAAACTATCTCTCTTCATCGTATTTGCGACTGGTCTTAAAATCGTATTTTAGAGTGTTAGAGATGCCACCGGAAAATGCAGCCTGGCCAAATATGCGACTATGCGACCTTCACAAGTCACAGTTCCTTTCCACTATATTTGCGACTAGTGGCAAAATCGCATTTTAAGTCTGTGAGATATCACTGGAAAATGTGACCTGGCCAAAAATGCGACCTGACCGAATATACGTTCCTGCTGCTGTATATAATGTAACTGTCAAGTGGAGCCCAATGTTTCCGGTTGCGAAGAGGTTAAAAAGAATTGCAGTACTCGCAAAATATCACTTTGCTCTGTGTAAAATCAGAAAGAGATATAACAAATACCTGGAGTACGCGGGAAGAACAATGGATTCCCACAGTCGAGGGGAAAACTGGCTATATACCCGACGATTGTACGCGAGAACTTTTGCAAGTTCAGTTTCCATTTGTATATAATCCCTTCTTTAGGTCTGAAATACAGGTGGCAAAGTACAAAGATAATTTTGGATACCTTTGTAATTCAGATAGGAGATTACAGTGACAAGAAAAGAAACAAATTCAGATGTCAAATTATAGAAGGAACTTGGATGGGTGATGAAGGAACAACAAGGATCTTTAAGGGCTTATCATAGGAAAATAAGTTTAGATTTCAAAGAGAAGGTATCAGTGCTACAACAGAGGAGTACAACTTGAATAAGGGTATATAGAAGCTACAATTCAATGCTATAATGAAGACCACAATTAGGTAGAAGCTACAATGTAGTGATATGATAGACTACAAGTTCTGTGCTATGATTCAATTCAGATCTCTTACAGTTTCAGTGCAATCTTTGGTTTTGGTGTCACCACAGTAAGAAGGATTCGGTGCCACCTTAGTGAGAAGGTTATGTTTTCATCAAAATAGATGGATCTTGCTACTACCATAGAAGGAAGATCTCAAAAATAAGGTGATGATACATTAAGGTGATCTCAGTAACAATGATTAGATCTCAGTGGTGACAATGCAAAGACAGTCGAAGTAGACGAGGAGTCAAGAAGAAGGTTGACTGTCAAGAGAACTTGTGTCTTGGTCTTGGAGTGGAAAATAGGTCAAGGGTCTTGGTCTTGGTATTCGTCAATTGGAATCTCTATAAGAAGAATTTTTGTGGGTTTTCCTCTCAAAGAGTGAGAGGTTTTGGCCCTGGCTCATAACCTACATTCTGTCTCTTGTCTATTTATGTTCATGCATTGGTAGTTGTTTGATGAAGAAGAACACTAATAACTTAAGAAAAAGAATATCCTAATCTAATGAAGTAAAAAGCACTCACAAGCAGTTACTAATTGAAGAGAAATCACCTAATTCATGATGCCCTAGATTTCTCAACATTTCTTCCACTTGAGACTATAGCTGATGCATTTAACAAAAAATCTTGTCCCCAAGTTGGAGACACCTACCTTGAGTCTTGACTATCCGAGAAACTTTACCTACTTGTAACTACATTAACAGGATAATTGCATATGCTTGGACTCCCACCTACCAAATAAATAAAGCTAACTAAGAACAAAATATATTTCCAAGCAGAAATAGGTTCCATATTCAAATGAGAATCCTATATAAATACATAAGATAACAATTAAACATAAATTGTGTGGGTTCCTTACCAAGTACCACCAGAGAGTTCCAAGTCCCCATGTATGCAACCTTGTCATGGTCTCATAACTATTTTGGATTAGCATATCTCCTGTAGAATGATGTTTACGTGACATGGAGGCTGTCGCCTTAAACCACCAAACCATACCAAATATTTGTAATTGATATACTTGGGGGTGTTATCACTCCAAAATTTCCAGGGTTTTTCAATGTGTTAAAAATAAATATCAGAGGTAACTACAAACCTACTTTGGAGCTTAGGATCTAGACTTCCTAGACTTAGAGAGGGCTCTCTCTATATGATTTAACTTTGTTTATTTTAATGGATTTTAGACTAGTTATGTTTGATGGATTTGGTTTGATTTTGATTTGTTGGTGGAATTAATGATTTAGATGGATAGGTGCTTGTCTATTTTCCATTGGGCTATGGAGTCAATATATCAAGAAAACATAACAGAAACCAATTATAAAAGCAGTGTTACAGGGAAAGGTAACTGAGCAACAATAGATTTTTAGCGCAGAGATGGTGAAATGAGTTTCAATCAGGATCAAGGAGCAATTAGGATTCCTTAAATCGAATAATGAAGGAAGGTGAAAGAGGTCAATCGAGATTAGAGGGCAATTAAGGATCCTTTAAACCAGATATCAGAAGAAAACATAAAAATGAATAACAATTCAGAATAGAGTGCACTTAAACAAATTCTGCAATAACATCCCTGTTATACCATTCAAATTTATGGAATAATTTAGAAAAGGACATGAACATTTTGAAATATACTTCACTGAAGTGGATCAACACAAGAATCCTGTAAAGAAATGCTTCTATTATTTGTCCTGTCTATCAACTGGAAAAGTACAGTAAACCCTCAAGTTGTAGATGAGTTCAACTATAGAAATATTCAGAAATCCACACACAATACTTCGAATTATGAAGTATTTATACAAAAACTACTACAAAATATCCTAAAACTGATTTAGGAATTATTCAAGGAAAATGAAATATCTTCATGCAAGAAGATAGAGACAACTATCTAACTAATGCAGGCTGTCCTTGCTTATTTGGATTTTCTGTTTGCTTTCACTTATATTTTGCTCCTTTATCTCTTTTTCTGTTTAGTGTCATTCATCTGATGCTCTTTAAACTCTGACTCTGCTTTACTTTTAATCTCTAAATGCTCTGTTTTGATCTTGACTGCTCTTTTACT
This sequence comes from Pinus tabuliformis, assembly GCA_031772625.1. Taxonomy (NCBI): domain Eukaryota; kingdom Viridiplantae; phylum Streptophyta; class Pinopsida; order Pinales; family Pinaceae; genus Pinus; species Pinus tabuliformis. Next base: position 1,374,706,314 of record CM062805.1, on the reverse strand, counting down.
TGTTTTACTTTTACTTATCAAAGTAAATCATTTAGTTTATCCCAAGCCTCTTCAACTGGTAATTTGATTTTTACCATTCTTCTGTAGATTTCATCAGTTTTTGTGTACTTTGCAAAAGTAGGCTTGTTTATAAAGAGATGTTTTACCTCATGCTGGAGGTAAAAGAGATTCTCGAAAGTCTGATAGAGCACTTTTCCTGTAGGAATTCCTTTCATGGAGGAATTGTTGGACTGTTCTTTGGCCACTTCTCTAATTTTCTTGTCATAATCTTCATGTTTCATCAACCTGTCATTTATCACCAAAGGATTTGGTAGACCTTTTTGCCTCAAAACGTCAAATTTGACCATGAACCTGTCTACTGCCAGTTGCATGTTTTGACATTTCTCTTCAAGCCATATCATCAGGTTTCTTTTGGTGATTACTTTCTTCACTTCTAATATGGTCCCTGTTCTGTCAGTTATTCTAAGCTCCTGCAATTCATACTTGTTTTTCGAATTTAGGAACTGGATTAGCCTAGAGGCTTCCTCTGGTTTCTTTCCAAATTCTGCTCTTACCTTTTGAATTGCCTCACTTGCTTCCTTGATCAAATCTATCTGCTCAAAGATAACTTGGATGGATGGCCAAATAGCATTAACAGAGTTAATGATATTGGCCCATAATTGTTGCTTTGCTTGGGCTAGTGGCTCTTTTAGTGTCAATTCTTTCTCTAACTTCTATAACCTTTCATTCAATCTGTTTGACTTTTGTGTTTCATCTTTATGCATGATTTGAACTAGCTTCTTTTCATCCTATAGACTTTTTATTTTTTCTTTAAGTCTATTTATTTCATTTGTTTGGATGGACATATATTGCATGGATTTGATCATTTTACCTGCTTCGTCACTGGGATGAGCTGCCGTTGTTGTTGAATCTGTTGCTGATGTAGTGGCTGATGTAGATGGAACTGCTGTAGTAGCTGCAAGCGTTGTTGGTAATGGAGCTAATGAAGTAGATGGAACTACTGTAGTAACTGTAGGAATGACAATGACCTTGACTACTTCCATGCTGACCTTCTTTTCCTGCACCAATTTGTCCATCTCATTCTCCATTTCTTTCAGTTGAGATGTCAACTGAGTGATAAGATTCATCATTTCATCTTTTTGGCCTTCATTCTCCAAAACTTCTTTTGCTTGTGGATGTTCAGTAGGAGGTAATTTCAGTTTCTCCTTCAATGCAGCAATGTCTTCATTCTTCTTTTTGATAAGCTCTTTAGCTGCTTTGATGTTCTTAGGATCATACCCAATCCCCATGACCAATCCTTCAAGTGTTTTGATTATGTTATCCTTTGCTTGCTAGGATGCCTTCTCTAGTTTTAACTGTGCTTTGATATTCTCTAGATAATTTTGTAGTTTTTGTACATTCATAGCTTTGTTGCTCATAGTTGAGTATAACATTTCTCCTGCTTTCTTATGAAACTCAATTTGATCTATAGGATGAACATCCTTGGAAAAAACTTCAAATTCTTTCTTTTTGTAATCTGCTATTGTTTTTGGGCCTTGTATCAGTGTTTGTAGAAAGGCCATCTGCATCTTTCTAGTTTTGTAGTTGAAAACTGAAAATAACCTATTCTGATCACTATGAGTCTGTTTCATATATTGGGCATAGGTTTCAACTTTCAATGCTTCATTTCTCAATTTGATTTCTTTATATTTCTCCCTTATGTCTTTTTCTTTATCCATTGGTTTGCTTGATGAAGAGACTTCAACACTATGTTGCTTCCAAATAATATGAGTATTAGAGGTTGAAGGTTGATGAGTTTCCTCTGAAATTGCTGGAGGTGCACTTTCTTTAACCATTGAGTCTGCATTAATGACTTCAATTGCCTCAACTATCTCTTCTTGCTCATTGACATGATTTAGCTTGGGCTTCTTCCTGTACATTAGTTTGAATTTAGTTTTAGTGGTGGTTTAAGCTGAAGATGAACCTTCTTCTGTTGGTCTCTTAGAATTCCTATCTTGTAGGGATGGAGTCTGCAGAACATGACTTGTTTCAACTAGTTTCTCCACCTCTTTCAAAATACCCTCCAACCACTCTGACTGGTTGGAGTACTTCTCAATCTCTGGTTTGGAATCATGGACAAAAGGAGTTAATTTAAACTTGATTCTTAACTTGATGATAACTCCTAAAGGATCATACTTCCATTTGAAACTATCACTGAACTTGAATTCCTGTAAACACTTATATGCTTGTTGACCAGCATTTCTATTGTTGATAATGAAAGGACCAATCTGGTTCTTGATTTTGAACTGTGTTTTCTTCTTGGCTGATAGAAAATTAACCTCATCTGAATTTAGGATCTGCCTGATATATTCTAGTGCAAATAACCTCATGGGAAGGTATTTGGGTAGCTTGTAAGGAGTGAGTTGACATCCATACACCCTAATTTTAGTGTGGTTTTGGTACAAATACTAGTCTCTTGTTCTAATTTGCTTTTACAACTGTAATATTTTCTTCATTTCTTCATTGATCCTAGGTTGAATGCTACTGCTTAGCATGTTGGAAACTAGATGAATAAAGGAGTCAATGAAGTCCTTGTAGGTGAACTCTGTGGAATCTTTTCTGATTAGGGAAGTCCAGAAGACAACTGATTGTGGGTTACCCTCAGTGTCCAGTTTTTGGAGGCTTACTGCAAACCTTTCAGATTGGAAGTATAAGAACATATGAAACAAAATAAATGAATACTTGAACACACCTTCTTCAGGTAATTTAACTAACTACTCATGGATATAATATGATAGGTATTGAGCAAAGTTAAATGTGAAAGTAGGAGGCTGTCTTGGGAAGAAATGGACAGAAAGTCTAGGATTGAAGCATCAACATAATCATATGTAAAATAGCCTATAATACAAGACAACATTGAAACAATCTGTCTTGTTCTTTTTGAAAAAATTGAGGCTAAATAAGGAGGATTACTCTTTGGGGTTTCAGTAGATGAAGGAAGAAAATTTTGGAAGATTTGAAATCTCTTGGGAAAGTCAAGCTTTAGATATAACTCAGTGAGGGTTTCAATTGACGAAGGGGCTTCATCAGACTTAGGTTGAATTTGCAACATCTGGTTTATTGACTCTGCAGTAATTGTGAACAAAACCTCTTTGCTAGGGGTTACTAGGGCTCTTTCACTTGGTAGATAATTGACTTGACAGAACCTGATGATTTCTTGACATTGGAAGGTTTGTGGGAAGACATACCTGGGTAGGTTTGAATCCCAGAGGAGGATACCATTAGCCTGGTCCATGAATTTATCATGGCTCCAGCTGTGGAGCTCAAGGAAGTTGAAATTAGTGACTGTATCACTGATTTGAAAGTCTTTGTCAGCAAGGGGGTTACGTTCAACATCGATTACAGGTGGCTGTAGGGGATTGAAATTCATAATACTCTCAGAGGCCATTTAATTTTTTCAATTTAGTAGTTATTACTTTCTTGCTTAAGTATAGGCCTTGACACTTAGGAATACCTGGAAAATGAAGCCGTTAGTCTGTATAAGGGGTTTTGGAAGAAACTGAGGCTTTCTGGCATAAAAATAGGCTTCAATGGTCTTTATAAAGCTTCAGGCTGAGTCGGCACTGTCTCTTGGTGGCGCAAGGCTAGGATTCTGGTGTGAAATCCCTTGAAAATTGGTCAGCAGAGCTCTTTTTCGCAAACTTCAACAAAGTAATGGTGAAAAGACTGTAATGGTAGGTTTATTAATTTCAACCGATAGTGGTTAAACATATGGGCATGAGGTTAAATTCAAATGGTAGGGTGGTTTCATTGTATAATTCAGACAAAGGACTGGCAGTTATCGCATGGCGAAAATCGGTTTTGGATTGGAGGATGCGATATAATCTGGAGCTGCCATGTAGCAAGGGAGTGGGGTTATGGAACCGCCCATTTCGCATCCTTTTGAAACCTTTAACTGTCGGGTGTCGAGGGGTGCGAAATGGATTGGGGACTGTTGGATCTAAGGAATAAAGATCCGACAGATGGGCGAATAGGAGAGGTGAGTCAGGGATTTGATAGGCAGGGCCTGAGGATAGGTGATGTGATGGGTATTTAAAATATAAGTGGGGGACCAAGGTGTTGGACACAGATTGTCATTGATGTCAATATGGCAATATTCGAGGAGCAGATAGAGACGAGAGGAGCAGACAGAGCCGAAGAAGAGGAGCACACAGAGCCATCAGAGCAGATGGGGATGAGAGGAGAAAATATACCACAGATAACGCTATTAGGAGCCATCGAGAGCCGTATAGGCCACAAAAGCCTATCGGAAGCTTATCGGGCCTGTAAAGCCCATATATGCATTTAATATATTATTGGAGCAGAAACCATATAAATATGCATTAACGTAAATGGAGGCGTGCAAAGGACGAGAATAATTAACGGCTGTCAGATCCACAAATGAACGACAGAGGATGAATTGCAGGGGCTATCGGGAGAAGCGGGTGGAGTGCATCGTGAGCCGTCGGATCATATAAATCAACGGTGGAGATCACATTGGAAGGAGGTATTGGGAGGAAATATGGATGGAGGAACGAAGGCCGTTGGATCTGGACGCAACAGATTTGACGGTTGATGGAGGCGGAAGACACACGGAGATTAGCGCGCGGGAGAACAACGGTTTTGGGTGGCAGGCGGTTTCCCCGCACCGTTTACCGAGGCTCGGCGGTATCCGTATATGATGGCGCGATCCCGTAAGATCATGATGCATGGCTGAAAAAAACCACTGCCCCCGCGGGTTAACATGCGCACAAGTCGCGTGATCAGGGCTTGCGACTACTGTCCGATCGTGCGACGGATGGTCAGATGAAGAGGAAAGTGCGAGGGTTTTAATCGTGCGGTAAACATAGCAGAGACCGTCGGATCGTGGGCGATCGACGGTGGAGATCAAGGCGGATGGTTAATTACAGAGGTTTCCCACTGTTATGACAGGGAGAAGGTTATCTCGAGGATTAAATGAAGGCATGGGGCTTCAAAGAGTTTCTGTAAAAGGATGGAGGAAAGCCGGGAAAGAAGATTTTCATGGAAGAAACAGAGACAGCTGAAAGCGGGAGCGGAGGAGAATATAGGTTTAGGAAGGATTTAGAGGAGAATAGAAGTAGCACGACGTTAAAAGAGTGTAAGGAAAGTGAATGAGAGGAAGGTGAAAAAACTACTGCGAACCTCTTGAAAGCACAACCAGCACTGCCAAACCTGCTTCTTACCCATCAAAAGCTTAATCTTATAGTAGAGCTAACAGTCACAACGATCAAGGGGGGAAGCTGAAAGATCAAGTGAGTCAGAGGAAATGACAGCGACTGAGGAGGAAGCCTAAGAGATGGTGTAAGTGGAAACGAATGGACAAAGGCATGGGAATGTATAAAATAGTAGAAACAGAGAACTGTTGGTGCGGTTATGGTGGTGAAGAACCCGAGGGTGAGATAGTAGAAGCAGTAGAGGCAAAAGAGGGAAAAAAAGCAATAGAGGCTGTAGAGGCAGCAGAGGCATGAGAGCAGGAGTGAGACAACCTCAGCTGAATAAAGTGCAGCAGCATACCTGTTTATACCAAGGTTGGGTTGGAGCCCAAGAGGTTGGAGCCTCAGAACTGAACAGGACTGAAGTCATTGGAGTAGGTGCTCCTAAGTGCAGAACCATTGCAAAACAGAGTTGGTGCTCTGGAGGTTGGAGCCTCACTGAAGTCCAATTGGAGCTTGGCAACTATTCACAATCAGATTTATACCTATATTGTATTTATTTCTTTGCGTTGTCTTGAGTTTTAATAAAAGCGTTAAATTCAGCTGTTGATTCTGTGTTCTGTGTATACATATACATATCTATATAGGTTGTTGGCAATCACTAGAACAATTAAAAAAATAAATAAATAGTAAGAAATACTGATTCACCCCCCCTCTCAGTATTTCGAACACCAGGTTAATTAGTGGGTGAATTAATGAGAAATCGAGTTGGGAAAATATATATGCGGGATTTAATAATACAGTAAGGAGTTAAAAAACTATATTGGGTAAAGTTTTTCAATGGGGACCGATACATTTTAAAACATTTCAAACTTAGGTTAAGTGGGTTTTTACATGTTTAATTGAAAAGGGGGATTAGTAAAGGGGAATTTACTTTTCTAATGAAAATATGCTTTTTAACTAGGGAAAAGGGTTTTAGTAAGGGAAAATAAGTGAAGTAAGGGGAAAAGGTTTAAAATGAAGGGAAGGGATATTATTACAAGGGAAAATGAGTTTGGAAGGAAGTTATTAATATGAAATGAGCCAATTGATGCTCTCCATGCCTTGTGAAAACTGCTTCTGCCTACCATCATTTACCCCAACATTTTTTCTTCATTTACTGGGTGCATTTAAGCTTGCTGACCCTTTATTTTTATTTGATAATCAAATTATCTAATTCTAATCTTATAACTTCCAATGGCTAAGATTAAACTGATGAGCTCACTATTATTCTCTACCTAACTACTGATCTGTGAAGATTAAACAATTTGGCTAGATCATTATTCTCTATCTGTCAACATGAAATCTAAAGCATGAATGAATCAAGATTAAACTGTTTGATCATCATGGATTGTGGCATTTTGACAAGCTACACACAACCTTGTTTGCAAAAAGTAAACTAAGAGTAGTGGCATTTGAATGTGCACACTTTCATGATCTATGTTTGTCTCTTTTTGGTGGGGTTCATATTTTATATTATATTTTGATCCTTTTCTTTTAGTCCTTCAATTTTTCTTTTAGGAATTACCCTCTTTACATTTTTTAATATGGGAAAACATTTTGCAGAAAGCAAAAGTATGTACAATATTAAAAGACTTTACACAGTGAATTCAAAATTATGAAGCCTATTATTATAGGAACCTAAAAGGGGGATTAATTTCCATTGTTGTGTGTGGTGGCACATGCTCCACCACCCCTTGTAATAACTTCTAATCACTGTGCTATGTCCTTTTGTGATTGTCATTTTCCATGAGGAGACCAATTTTCAATTTAAATAAATTAAATAATAAATAGTTTTATTTAATTATTACAAACATTTACAAGCAAATGTTATTTCACTTTTTTTAAAATAAACACTACAAGTAAATATAATTTCAAAAACTATTTAAATAAAAAATCTTAATAATACTTTATAAATGTGGGTATGAATAAATTTTAATGCATGTGTGCTTGCTTTCAAGCCCAAACTAAACATGAAAGTATAATAAATCAATGCCTCGCCAATCACAAGTATTTGCTCTAGTTTATGTCAGCTAACCATATTGTTAAGTTTTATTATATTTTCATATTCATATAGTAGTCCTATATAGATTTTAAATTTATATATGTGAAGGTTAATTTTACAAAATGTTAAAATTTTATATATGCATTTGTTTCTCATTTACTAGTTCAATATTTATGAATATCTATGCCATTGTCCCATCATCACCTTTCCATTATTAGAAACAAACACCAAATGAATTATGAAACTGGTAGTTATTCTGAGCATTGAGCAAAGGAAAAATGAGAGTTCCACTAAACCATAGAGAGCCTAGAAATACTCATATTTTATAGGTTTTTGAGAATATTTGGTCAAATTTTCAAGCCAGAGGTTCAATAGGCTTTATCGAGCGACTATAGGGTTATGACAATGACATGGCACTAGAATTTGCGCTCAAAATCTAGAATGATCAGACTCTGGTATGGGGGATAGCGGTCTAAGTGGATGAGGACACAATTGTTATAGTGTCTAGACTACCATAGGTCAAGGAAAGATGGTACTTTAGGAGGAAACCCAAGTCAAAATTAATTCAAATGTTGCTTGAATTAGGGGAGGCTTTGGTAAGGAAAGAAAGTGGTTTTGACAGAAACTTTTTGCCTGCACCATGGGAAGAGGCAACTCTTCTTTTCCAGATGTACTTCAACGATGAGGTGAACCATGGAGTCATGCATATGCCTCATATAAGGTTGTTGGATCACCAAAGGCATCAAAGGTTGGTCAATATGCCATCTATTTTGTGGAGGACACTTTAGTAGATGGTGATCCATATGGAGAAGTCCAACAAACTTAGGGATTCTTTGTCACAACATATCTTGGTAAAAGCACTAGTGGAGCATGCCCTCTAGCAAGAGTGTTGCACCTAGAATGAAGTAGTGGGAGGAGAGGTGTTAGCTACACTACCATTTGGAGAGCCAATTGTTGTTGTTGCTACAAAATCAAGAGAACCCTTTGCCACAACTCCACTAATTGTTGCTACAACTGCAACATCAGGGGAACCCTTTGATGTAACTCCCAAAGGGCTTGGAGCAAGGGAATAGGTTGAAATGTGACCATAAGAGACAAAGAAAGAAAAAAGCCACAAAAGTGACTTGGAAATCACATGCAACAAAAATTCAATGAAATGGCTATGGAGGATGACTAAGAGGCCTGCATATGTTCCTTTACCCCCAAAAAAAGAGGACTAGGTACACCATAGGATAAGGGAAATTCCCCTGTGTTGAAATTACAACCCCAATTGCAACACAAGAAATAGTAGGGGTGTAATTCAAGAGGAATTTTCAACCCATACTACAACACAGGAACCAATACTAATGGAAATTGAAGAGGAATTTTTAACCCCGGGTGCAACAAAAAGAACCAACAAGGGTAGAAGTTGAAGAGGAAATCACAAATCCCATGGCAACAAAAGAATTAACAAAGGTGGAGGTTTAAGAAGAGACTCCTATTGCAACTCTAATAATAGAGGAAGTGTGTGTTGGATGCAGAGTGAAGAAAGGTGAGATCCCCTGCTACTACACAAGAACCAACAGGGGTGACTGAGGAAGAAAAATAACTTGTTGAACCACAAGAACCAACAGGAGGAGACATGAGAGTTGAATTTATTTCAGCTCGAGAGGATAAAATAGATGAAGGACAAGCTAAAGTAGATATATGCAGAACGAACTAAATCATATGTGCAAGCAAAGATTATAACTCAGCTGATCAAGTCTACTACTTAGAGTTTGAAGAAGATGTTGAAAAGTGTGCAACAAGAAATGCTTGTTGAGAGTGCAACAAGATGATGGAGCTTAGTGAAAAGAGTCGCCTTCACTAAGTGGGCCCGCAGGCTATTTTTGGCGCAAGTCTATTTTTAGACTATGTCTATTTTTAGACATATGGATCATGTCTATGGATTGCAGGTTGCTGTTTATGGATGATTGGTCAAGTTGGGAAAAATAGATGGACTTCTATTTTTGATGAAAGTGTGAGTGATCACAGTGTGAGTGATCAAAGTCTATTTTTGGACTGGCTGTCAAAAATAGAAAAGTCAAATATTATTGTCTCATAATAATATTTGGACTATAAACTTGATCTTATTCTCTTGGAGCACTTCAGTTTGAGCTACAGAGGTGGCACATGCAGCTGTCAGAAGGAAATACGCTTTTCTTATGAGTCAGTTGAGTTGTTACATGCACGACTTCAGTTAGAACTCAATCAGTTGAGTTTGGTGGAGTTGATTGTGGAGTTGATGGAGTTGTGTTCAGTTTGACTTGGTTAAACTAGTTGTAGTTAGTCTAACTGTAGATAGATTAATGATGAGTTGTTAAACTAATTATTAACTGATGATGCAACTAATGAATACATCAGTTAACTTAGTTGCATGTCAGTGCATGTTCAGTTCAACAGGGACAGGTGGTAGAGAATCAGATTGCTATCAGTTGTGACTATAGTTGTGCACCAGATCTTGCACAATCAAAGGATTGAGTATGCCAATGAGTTTGCTCACGTATTTGCCTAGTATTGTAGCCTTTGCTCACGTCCAACAAAGTGTGAGTGATTATTTTGAGGTGAAATACGAGTTTGGGAAGTCATTCTCATCAATTCTTGAGCAGGTATTGAGCAGTGGAGGCAGGCAAGCAGTGGAATAGATTTGGAGATCAGATCTTAGCTGTATTGTGTGTAACAGGTGGAGTTGGTACTGGATTGCTTGTGATAAGCATTGTACTTTGTAATGTTACATGATTCAATCAATATAATATACAGATAGTTGGGGTTTTTAGCGAGATTCTTTCCCCGGGATACATACTGTGTTAATGAGTTTGATTGATGCTTCTATGTGCACCTGTGAATGTTTCTGCTTCTGTAAATTGATGATCAACGTAGAGGAGCTTATGTATTGTGTATGTATTCCGCAATAGTACATGATCAGGATAATCTCCATTGAATATGTGTCATATTATTCAAAATTTCTACATGGTATCGGAGTTGCTTGATTTGTAGAAGAGATTTTTACAGGATATCAAGCGAGGATTGATCATCTGATCTACTATTCAGGAAGTGTTTACATTCTTCTTCAGGCAGAGTCTGTAATCGGGCCAAGTAGCCTCTGGATTCATCCTTCTTTTGGAAGGTGAGATATCTGGTGAATGCCCAGACAGTCAATCTCTGTACAAGAAATACTTTGTTCTCACGAATTCTAGATCGGAAGCGGTTGAGTTTTTGTGCTGGTGGAATTCGAATTTAATTCCAAAGCAAGAGCGAAACTCAGAAACATTCAGTGTGAGAATGGAGACAGTATGCCTCAGTATCTCACGAAGTTCACCCAATGCCGGGATGAGTTGGGAAGTGTGGGGGTGACTGTCGGATGAGGATGGTGAGTCTAGCACTCCTTGACATTCCTAAGAGTTGGCATAGCTACCAGGATTCGGTGAATGGAAGGGAGAAACTACCAAATTGGGAACGACCATGGTCAGATTTGATGCATGAGGAGATCAGACGGAGCACCAGAGATGGTTCTTCATCCATGCAGGATGAGGAGAACTGTGCCTTAGCGAGTAAGGCGAAGAAGGGGAAGGGGAAGGTTTCTCTTTCTGAATCCAGTTCTTCCAATGATGGGAAGAAGGTTGACAAGGCGAAGGTGAGATGCTTTCATTGTCATGAGTTGGGTCATTATGCTACTAATTTCCCAAAGAAGAAGTCCAAGAAGGGATCCGGGGAAGGATCTGAAGGTGAGGCAGCCTCACTTGCTTCACAGTTTGAGTTGGACTTCACACTCTTCGCATGCATGGTTTCATCCATGGTGGGAAGTGGTTGGTTTCTTGACAGTGGAGCTTCTTTCCACATGACCGGTGACAAAAGTTTGTTCAGTACTTTGGAGGAGAAAGATCTCCAGATACTCATAGGGATGGGTAATGATGAGAAGTATAGTGTCTCAGGTGTAGGCATGGTTATTTTTCAGATGGAGCATGGAGCTCGCCTTACCTTGACCGATGTCAAGTATGTACCAGGACTGAAGAGAAACTTGGTGTCGATCTCGATGTTGGAAGACATAGGCTATGATGTGGTCTTTAGTAAGGGAAAGGTTTTCCTTAGACACATCATCACTAGACAGGTGAAGCAAATTGGTTCACGGGTCAAGAACTTGTATGCTCTTGAGGTTCAAGATGCATGCAAAGCCTTGAGCAGCGAGGTAACTGATGGAGACTTGGTGGTTGAGAGGGAGCGTATATTACCTCTCAACATGCAGAGCCAGAAGAAGTCTCAGACGATTGTGGAGGAGCCACGATTGGTGCAGCAGCTTCAGGAGGTTGTGGAGGAGCCACAACAGGGGAAGCTGAGAGGAGATAGAGTAGAGACATCTACTCATTCAGAGACCTCCAGTAGGGGGAAAATTCGAGCCAGGTGGGCTGAGGGATCGCATGCAACCATACCTCCAGGTAGGAGGTGGGGTGATGTGGATTGATTATCTCAAGGAGGAGGGGCAGGATCCTTGAGGTACCCAACCTCTTGGATGAGACCTTGCTACGGGAGCCCCAGATTAGTAGCACGAACTGAATGATTGGGTAGAGACAGATGCGGATGGAGCGGCAGAGAGAGCGACAGTGTAGGGAATCCCAGGACAACGCATAGCTAGCAGGCTGTAGCAATGCGAGAGGCACAAGTGTTTTGCACAGTGATAGGTGGCACAGAGAGGTGTGCAATGGTGCGAGATGCATGGAGATGTTGCAGTAGCGCAAATGTCAGAGAGGGAGCACTTGTCAGCAGCAGGTAGAGCTTCGGCATCAGAGGGTGTTTCTATCCCAACAGGGAGGTCAGTTGGGAGGTGCAGTGCGGATGCAATGCTGGGAGATAGAACCAGCAGCAACACGGATGCAGTCAGAGATCAAAGTGACAGAGGCTAGAGCAGTCAGATACTAAAGAGCACAGAGATGCAGAGTTTCAGTCGACAGAGGCAATAGCAGTCAGAGACTTTGATGACAGAGCAAGTGGACCGGCCAGATGTGTTGCATGGAGAACATTCCAAAGTTACAGGATCGGGTTTGAGAGGAAGCCTTTCTTGTTGAGAGGGAGTGTTGAAAAGTGTGCAACAAGAAATGCTTGTTGAGAGTTCAACAAGATGATGGAGCTTAGTGAAAAGAGTCGCCTTCATTAAGTGGGCCCGCAAGCTATTTTTGGCGCAAGTCTATTTTTAGACTATGTCTATTTTTAGACATATGGATCATGTCTATGGATTGCAGGTTGCTGTTTATGGATGATTGGTCAAGTTGGGAAAAATAGATGGACTTCTATTTTTGATGAAAGTGTGAGTGATCAAAGTCTATTTTTAGACTGGCTGTCAAAAATAGAAAAGTCAAATATTATTGTCTCATAATAATATTTGGACTATAAACTTGATCTTATTCTCTTGGAGCACTTCAGTTTGAGCTACAGAGGTGGCACATGCAGCTGTCAGAAGGAAATACGCTTTTCTTATGAGTCAGTTGAGTTGTTGCATGCATGACTTCAGTTAGAACTGAATCAATTGAGTTTGGTGGAGTTGGTTGTGGAGTTGATGGAGTTGTGTTCAGTTTGACTTGGTTAAACTAGTTGTATTTAGTCTAACTGCAGATAGACTAATGATGAGTTGTTAAACTAATTATTAACTGATGATGCAACTAATGAATACATCAGTTAACTCAGTTGCATGTCAGTGCATGTTCAGTTCAACAGGGATAGGTGGTAGAGAATCAGATTGCTATCAGTTGTGACTATAGTTGTGCACCAGATCTTGCACAATCAAGGGATTGAGTATGCCAATGAGTTTGCTCACGTATTTGCCTAGTATTGTAGCCTTTTCTCACGTCCAACAAAGTGTGAGTGATTATTTTGAGGTGAAATACGAGTTTGGGAAGTCATTCTCATCAGTTCTTGAGCAGGTATTGAGCAGTGGAGGAAGGCATGCAGTGGAATAGATTTGGAGATCAGATCTTAGCTGTATTGTGTGTAACAGGTGGAGCTGGTACTGGATTGCTTGTGATAAGCATTGTACTTTGTAATGTTACATGATTCAATCAATATAATATACAGATAGTTGGGGTTTTTAGCGAGATGCTTTCCCCGGGATACATACTGTGTTAATGAGTTTGATTGATGCTTCTATGTGCGCCTGCGAATGTTTCTGCTTTTGTAAATTGATGATCAACGTAGAGGAGCTTATGTATTGTGTATGTATTCCGCAATAGTACATGATCATGATAATCTCCATTGAATATGTGTCATATTATTCAAAATTTCTACAAAAGATTTACAAGCACAAAGAGAAATTGGTAGGTGCACTCTCTTACACACCCTTATATTCATCTATCATCAATACAAATAGAGTTTTAGAGAGAAATAATAGAAGGATGTTGCAAAATAAAATCAAGAATTTAGAAGAAACTAAGAGGAAACCAATTATTTGAGGGATTGGATTGCCTTGCTCAGGAACCCATTTTTGAGATAGAGGAGACAAAAAAAATATACGGAAAAGATGCAAAAGAGAGAGGCTTTCAAACAGAGAATAAAGAACTTGAATTGTTATAAATTGCCACTCAAACAAATATTAGTTCGATGAAGGATCAAGTTTTTCAAGTAAACCTTCAAGAGCAATGGGAAAAGGCTAAGGAATATGGGTCGCAAGAAGTGTTGGCTATGTATAAAGAGGGAACAATGCTTGTTAAGGAGTACCAACATATTTTAAGAATCTCGAGGGAAATATGGGAATAATACTTAGAAGTGTGACAAATCAAAATGGGATCAAGGGAAGAAGCAATTGAGTGAGGATGCTGTGAAAACCATGAAACTCCAGAGTAGGTAGATAGGTTAGAAATTGAGAAGATTTAGCTTGAGATGTTGGTATAATCCACACTTAACTGCAAAAATCCTTCCCCTATATACAACATGTAATTACAAAATAAACACCTCACATTTCAGAAAAATCTCTATCATGAGCTCCAAACCATATGAGATCACACCCCCAAGCACATTCCTATAAACCTACTATGCATGCACTAATGAAGAAAATAACCTATTGTGCGGGTTATACCAACAGAATATTTTTTTGCATCATGACCCAATTTAGAACCGTAACCATTTTGTGGGATATGTTTAGCTAAGATATTTTTTGTCTTACCTGAACAACCAAACTGACTAGTTAATTTGTTGTCAAGTGACCAAGAATAACTTAAAATGTAATTTGTGGATTAGAGGGAAGTATTATAGGCCTAAGGATGTCATCTTTTCATATTATAGATTGGTGAACTCCCCACAACATTCAAAGTTTATAGCCCAAATAGACAAGAGGCCATTAATCATTATAGAGCATAAACTGAAATCTTATCAAGGAAACTTGTAAAATGTTTCACTCAATGCTGGAGGAAAGCCATAGAGGACATACACAGAAAGGATCCATTCAACCCTAGAAACCTTGTAGTGGTTTTGAAGAGAGTGCACATATCTATTAAATGCATAGAGGATTGTAGAAACCATTTGGTAGGCCTCAACTTCTACTACCCAACGATTTGGATACCTTCCACAAATTATCAGAAAGACTACAACATGTATAAGAAGGACTAACTTTCTTGTTGGAGGGAGGTTGAAGAAAAAATAGTTTATTATCATGCCCATGAAGTAGGGAAGGTTCACTACAATGTCAATAACCTACATGGGAGCCACACTCTCTTAGACTTAGACTGACTCTTGGTTGTGTAGGGACATGCAACAATTTTAGTTGGGGGAAGATAGTGGGTGTCCAAATTGACATATTTTTAGCACCTGTCCAATAGTTTTTACACACCTTTTTTTCAAATTTCCATGTCATTTTATCACCCTTTTTTCAAAAAGAAATAATTTTTGATCAAAGCATAGTTATCATCTAATTATGCCATTTTAATGTTCATTCTTGTGTATTTAGGGAATAATTTTCCTCTTTGTGCTAACTTGTGGAAAATCATGAGAATATACTTTATGTTAATTGTATGAATGCAGTTGCTACAATACTTTGAGTTTTTTTGCAATAGTTTCATATTGTATCAACACCCTCATATTGCTATAATATAGGTGCTACAACACCCCTTTGCTATTGTAACTCCCACAGGTTGCCACAAAATCACCAAGATGCACTGCTGCAATACCCCTGCTCTGTTGCAACACCATTGTGACCTAGAAGCATGCTACAACATGTTCACTATTGTAATTCCCATGCCACAACACACCCTCAAACCAATGGTGTAACACACTTCACTTGGTGCTACAACTCAATCATCCTGTGTTGCAATTCGTATGAAGTGTGATGCTACAATTTGCCTAAATTATGATGTTGCAACTCGCCTGGGGTTCAATATTGAATCTCACCTGGAGATCATTACCACAACTCATTGAAAATTAGTCGTTGGGTGTATCTGTTGCCACTCTTGAGAAGCTGGGACAACTCAATGGTTTGTTAACCTCAATTTTGATTACCCAACTGTTAGCGCTTGAAATTTCACCTCAGGCTGAGAAAGGTAAACTCCAAGGCAACATCAAACCACTTAGCCTCGTAGCTAGCCCTAGGGGCAGGAGAGGGCTCTCTCCGGTTTATCTTGGTAAAGATCTTCAATGGGCGAGATAACCAATAGGGAAACACTGATTTTAGGCTAGTAAACTGATCAAGAGGTTTGATTTGGGATTTTTAGGTTTTTGGTGGAAAATTGGGGAATGGCAATTTCGGGTGCGGGGATTGGACACAGTTTCCGCAGGGGGTTCTTTGGGGCGAGGTAGGAGACAGTATTGATGCCTTTGATAGAGGTGGATGGATGAGAATGACTGGTGAAGAGCTAAAGAGAGCAAGCAATCACCTTGAATTCTCCTTAAACAGCTGAAAACATTGATATTAAGCAAACTTAAAGGCAGAGCACAGCAACCATGATTTATACCTTAACACTTCATTTGCCTAATTTGCAGAAGAAAAAGTAAGAAGATGATTCACATAACAAACTTACGAGTACAAAGAGAAACACACCATCAATACATGTAACCACAGGAATCCCAAAAAGGACTGCAAAACCCTGGTCTTTTTTCCTTTGCCAAAATTGCAGAGATACAATGAATAATACAATAGAGATTTCTCCCTCAAGAGTCCAACCATGAAAATGACCAAGAAAGTACATAATATAGGCAATCTAACATCTTTCCTTGCCTCTAGGGGTCGAGCTCATCCTTCTAGGAGCTGTTTCAACCAATTCTAAACTGAGCACTAAAATCTAGGCAGTCAAAAGTTAAAACAACTTGCCTCTATAAGCTAGGAAACCAATTCATTCATTAAATGTTTGCTATTTCATGAATGAATCTTCTAGAATAGGTAAATAAGTGTCATATCAACATGAAAATACAATAATTACATCAAAGAGGGTGAAAAATCCCATCACAAGTCAAAAATGGCCAAAGCTGGGCGAATTCCTGAGCTGTAGGTGAAAAATTATGAAAATTGCCTGATAGGTCGCGCTTCTTTGGAGCTCTATTTGAGGCACTTCCAGGTGTCCAAATGAGGCAAAAGTGGGCTTGTTGGAAAGGTCTAGATGTCTACTTTCCAACCCAACTGGAATTTCTTAATTTGGTGGCCATTTGCCCCTCCAAAATTGCAATCTCCCAAGGCTGCTTCCTGTTTGTCAAAAAGGTGGCAGAAAGTCAATTTTTGCATGTTTTTTGACCTTCTGGAGGCTCAAAACTTGATGAAATCTCTTGGTAATTGCTGAGCAGGTGTAACTTTGCATGAAAAATGCAGAAATGCTGAGTTTTCCCAAAATGAAGTTGCCCATCGGATAGGTCGCGCGCGGCGCGCGACCTATCAAGGAGAAAAACCTGTTTTTTGCCCAAAAATTCATAAAAGACCAAAAATGCTCAATTTTTTTTGATATTTGTGCTGTAGTGAGGTCATTTAATATCATGCTCCTTCAAGGAAGACTCAGCCAAGATGTGGAGGGGGTTGGGCCTTTTTCGTCGTTTTAGTGCCTTGGCCAACCTCCTTGGATCTGGCGATTGTAATTTTGACATTTTTAAAGCAAATATACATGAACCTCTCATTTCAACTTGATGGCATTAAAACACATTTCTCATGCCCATTTTTCCTTATCAAGCAAAATACTTTGATGATCAAAGGCCTACCTGCAATCTTGAAGAAATTTGGGGATGTTTGGCAGTTTACAGGCAATTTTTGTGGATAAATTCCCAACAGGTCGCGCAGGTGCTGATAGGTCGCGCGCGCTCAATAGGTCGCGCCAGTGTATTTTTTCAACTGGATGAACCCCCCTGATAGGTCGCGCTCTTTTTCAGGAGGCTTTTGGAGGCCTTCCTAGTGTCAGAATCGGGTGCAAGATAGCTCGTTGGAAAGGTATTTGAGTCTACTTTCCAACCCAACTGGAATTTTTCAATTTGGAGTTCATTTGACCTATAAAAAATCAAATCTCCCAAGACTGGTCAAAAAGTGCCAAATGAGGCTGCCTCAAGGAAGAGTGCTGTTGCAGTCAACTTTTGAATGCCTTCCTCAACCCCAAATTGAGCTCATGATAGCTCATTGGAAAGATATTTGTGTCTAGTTATCATTTTATCTATCAAGAAAATCATTTGGCCAACCAAACTAGGAGAAAACTTGATTTTCCCAAGGTCACTTCAGAGGTGTCTTTGATTCTCCTGAGGCAACGGTATTCTTGACATTTCTCTCAAACCATGACACCTGTGAAAAAAGTGAAGGAGGTTTTTCTTCTTTGGCATGTTGTGGACAAACATGTCTCTCAGTTTCCCAAAATTTATCTTTTATTTCTCTAAAACATCTTTTGAGTGAAACTTGTCCCGATGTGTGGAGCAAGGGATTTTGTCGAAATGAAGCGAAATGAAGGGGGTAAGGGGATTCTAAATTCTTGGGGAAATTTTTTGGAGTGGGGAGGGATGTTAGGAAGCAGGGGAAAGTGGAATCTCAGAGATTGGGCGAGGGGAAGGGGTCCAAAAGGGCAAAACACAGGTCAAACCTAGAAAATTGCCAAGTTGTGGCAAGAAACTAGGGTTTGTGCAAAAATGAGGATTTTGGGGGACCTCAGTGATGGGAAGCATTTGATAAGGTATATGAAGGATAGGGGAAGGTGTATGAACATCTGGATACAAGTTTCGCTAATGATTTGAAAATCCAAGAGAAATTAACTTTCAAAACCCTAGGAGAGGGAAATGACCTTGCCTGGGCGCAACTGAAGCATGGATAAGCTGTAAAATGACCCTATGGAACTTGACATGATGATGACAACCCTCTGAATGATGATACACTCAGCTGAAAGATGACATGGACTGCCATTTGGACAACTTTGAAAAGAGTGAAAACAAACCCTAGACCTAATGCCTAGTGACCAAATTTTGCTTGAAAACTCTTTGAAATGAAAAAATTTGACCTTGACACTCTGAGACCACTTTATAAGAGCATATTTGATCACTGGAGGAAGGCTGGAAAGACTGACACTAACACCAACAACTTGTGCACTCAACGAAGGAAAGTGACAGAGGTCGAGGATTGTTCAACAGAGAGAAGTTGACCACAACAAGAAAAGTGATTGATCTACTACCTATCGCACAACTGAGAAAGTCATCATTGTATTATATTCTATATATTTTCAAGAAATCATTGTAGGGAAACCACTTGAAAATTTGAATATTCTCATGGTTGTCCCTCTATTTCCTATATAATTTGAGTTAGCAAGTAACATGTATAAAAGCCTAGCTCTACTCAAGCCCTAGGGGAGACAAGAATAAAAAAAAATAGAGAGGGAGACTTCATTTGTAATTTTCCTATTGAGTTCATGATATAAGATCTGTTTCTTTTCCATTTTATATTTTCGAATGTTGTGGTGATTATTTAACATTCTATTACTTTTATAACTAGTGCCTTTCCTAAGGATGTAGGCCCCCCTCCTTAGCCAGGTACTGCTTATAACTATATAATCTAGTATCTGTACTTCTTGATATTTCAAATAATTTAGTAGGTCTTCTATTTATTACATTGTTTCTCACTAATGAGACAAGTATAAGTACTCTTCTTTTAGGATTTTGAATGCTTACTCTTCCTATTTACTTCGTTTTTATAGGTTTTACAAGTATTAGTTTTAACAAAATATTTCAGAAAAAATCACATAGGAGTAATATTGTCAACGCATTTCGAACCATCTAGTGTGGTTCATCTTCAAGACAAGATGATGAATCAGATCCAGGCAATGAAATAAATAGATGAAGAGAGCAACTAACTAGCCATTAGAAAAAACAACTAGTTTGACTAAAAATATTTATTTATCAATTTATTATTATTTTTATTTTGACTCGTTGTTTTTTCTAACGGCTAGTTAGTTTCTCTCTTCATCTATTTATTTCATAGCCTGGATCTGATCCATTATCTTTTCCTGAAGATGAACCACACTAGATGGTTTGAAACACGTCGACGATATTACTCCTATGTGATTTTTTCTGAAAGATTTTGTTATTGTTAATATGGATCACAGAAGTCTAAACTTAGAAAGTATTAGTTTTGTTTGTATTTAGATTCTTCAAAACGAATTTGTGGTTTGAATATTCTATAATATAACTCGTAGTTTAATCTTGTTTATATTGCAACTTGTTAGCATTGCATCTCATGTACATCCTTTTAAAAAAAATCAATGTTATCTAATCCTTAAGCAAGTCACCTCCTTGATGCCTATGTGATTTATTTGATTCATGCGTGGTGTGTTTTAACTGTGTTGGGGGTTACAAGACTATGCTTCGTAAGCCCACTAGGTATAGGAGTAATATTTCCTTTCCTGCAACTTAGATTAATAATTCTACTTGTTTTGGGGGTTATAACAATAATCTTTCTAAGCCCACTAGTGTAGGTTTTAACCTCGTACATAAATTACCTGCATACGAATTCTAAAACACAGAAAATAAACAATGCGAGAGTATAACACATAAAACACATATACACAGAGATTTTCCCCTGGATCCCAAAACTGGGACTACTAGCTTGATTTTTCATTATATTACTTTCAATGTTACAATACATGTTTATACATGCCGAAGCATCCAATACCATGGACCGAAAACCATCACGTCCAAAACCATGGATAGAAAACCATAGGTAGGTCTGCCCAACCTAATATAGGGTCTAATTTTTTTTTTGCGGGGGTGCTGCCCCGGACCCCATAGAGGGGGGCTACCCACCCCCCTCAAACCCCTCAGACAGGGGGGGCTTCCCCCCCCGCTATGCAATCGATGCAACGAAGGGGGGGCTACGCCCCCCCTCTAACTCCCTGGTTAACTATGTAGGTTAGTCGTGGAAAGAATATAACACAACCCAACATTATCCCACTTGTTGTTTTCTTTCCACAGGGGGCCACAAGAGAGCCTAGTCATTTTTCTAGCCCTGAAATGCCCATTGTTTCTCTACAACAGGAGAACTTCTTAGAGCTCACAAATTTTGTCAATGCATCTGCAGTATTCTTCAAAGTGTCCACCTTTACCAGCAACACCTTTTTGTATTCTATCATATCCCTCACAAAGTGATACTGAACATCAATGTGCTTTGTCTTTGAATGATAAGTAGGGTTCTTTGCCAAGAAAATTGCACTTTGGCTGTCACAGTCTATTCTTATAGCTCCCTGTACTAACCCCATACTTGAACACAATCTCTGGAACCAAACTGATTCCTTGCTTGCTTGAGTGGATGCCATGTATTCCGCCTTTGTAATTGATAGTGCCACTACAGATTGTTTCTTACTCATCCAACTGACTGCGCCTCCAAATAGGTTAAACATATACCCACTTGTAGATCTTCTCTGATCCAAATCTCCAGCCCACTCTGCATCAACAAAGCCATGAATATCCAAAACTTTGTCCAATCCTGGGCTTCCTTGGTAGCACAAACCATAATCACTAGTGCCACGTAAATACCTGAAAACCCGCTTCACTGCTGTCCAATGATCCTTCCCTGGTTTTGACATAAACCTGCTCAATACTCCCACTGCATGTGCAATGTCTGGTCTAGTACAGACCATTGCATACATCAGGCTACCGACTGCACTTGCATATGGAACACAGGACATATCCACTTCCTCTTCTTGTGTCTTAGGACATTGTTTAGCAGATAACTTTACACCTACAGGAATAGGAACCTTCACCGGTTTACTATCCTGCATATTAAACCTCTGCAGTATTGTCTCGACATACTTCCTTTGGTTTAACCAGAGCTTCCTATTTGCCCGATCTCTTTTAATTTCCATGCCCAAAATATAGTTTGCAGCACCAAGATCTTTCATGTTGAATTTGGAGGACAATTGGGTCTTCCAATCCTGGATAATTTCTTTGCAATTTCCAACCAGCAACATATCGTCCACATACAAGACCAGATAAATAACACGGTCACCAATTAATTTAAAATACACACAGTGATCTGCTTTGCTTCTGGTGAAGCCAAGTCCCCATATAAATGTATCAGATTTCTGATACCACATCCTTGGTGACTATTTTAACCCATACAGAGACTTCTTTAACTTGCATACCAGTTCTTTCTTACCCTTCACCACAAAGCCTTCAGGTTGCTTCATGTAGATCTCCTCTTCCAGATCCCCATGAAGAAATTCTGTCTTCACATCCATCTGTTCTACCTCAAAATCAAAAGCAGTAGCAACATATAAAAGTAATCTAATAGAAGTTACCTTGGCAACATGAGAAAAAATATCACCAAAATCAATTCCCGACACTTGGGAATAACCTTTTGCTACCAACCAAGCTTTGTATTTCTCCACCTTTCCTTTTGCATTTGTCTTCTTCTTGAACAACCATTTGCTACCAATGGGTTTCCTTCCAGCCAGCAACTCCACCAGATCCCAAGCCTCATTTTTGTGCAAAGATGCCATTTCATCAACCATGGCCTCTTTACAGAGTTTTCCATCCTCTGAATCTACTACTTCCTTCACAGTTTTGGGATCATCATCAGTAATAGATAAAGAAAAATTTGAACAGAAAGCAGATGGACTATACCTTTCTAGCTGCCTTCTTTCTCGAACTGATCTTCTTACACCCAGAGTTTGTGGCTCTTCATATTCTGATTCCTCCTCTGCTGTAGAGTCTGATTCTTTCTCCTTTAGCTCAAACTCTATCTTCTCAGGTTCCTTTGGTTGGACTTCATGTTTAATAACATCTTTCACCTCTCTGAACACCACATCTCGGCTGTACAAAACCTTCCTTGTTGCTAGGTCCCAAAGATTATAACCCTTTAAACCATCCTTATACCCAATAAAGATGCACTTTTCAGATTTACTATCCAACTTGGTTCGTTTCTCCTTTGGAACATGTACATATGCATCACATCCAAATACCCTTAGATGTGAAAGAGAGGGTTTCTTACCAGTCCATACCTCTTGTGGAGTCTTATCCTCCAATGCTGATGAAGGTGATCTGTTGACCAGGTAACATGCTGTGTCCATCACCTCTACCTAGAATTCCTATCCTAACCCGACACCACTGAGCATGCTTCTTTCCCTTTCCATCAACGTCTTGTTCATTCTTTTTGCAACTCCATTTTGCTGAGGTGCATATGGAGTAGTCTTCTGTCGTGCTATACCACACTTCTTACAGAATTCTTCAAATTCCTTACTGCAAAACTCTCCACCGTTATTTGTCCTCAACACTTTTATCTTCTTCTCTGTTTGGTTTTCCACTAGAGCCTTAAATTCTTTAAACCTATCAAAGACTTCAGATTTCTTCTTAAGGAAATATCCATGTATTCCTTGAGAAGTCATCTATAAATGATACATAGTACACAGACTTACCCAATGATGGAACTTTCACAGGTCCAAACACATCACTGTGCACAAGCTCTAATATTTGTTTCGCCCTCTTACCACCAGAGGGGAAACTCACCCGATTCTGATTCCCATATACACAATTTTCACAGAAATCAAAATCCAGAGAGCTATTACTCATACCTTCTACCATACCTTTACCATGAAGTATTCGAAGGCCCTTCTCTCCAATATGTCCAAGCCTTTGATGCCACAACAAGGTATTCTATCCAGAGACCACTAGATTTTTTGCTCCACTTTTAGGAACCACAGAACTATTGCAGCCATCAACAACAGTGCTACCTTGCAGCTTGTACAGAGTTCCAATCCGAAATCCTCGCATCAATACCAATGCTCCCCGAACTATCTTGCAGGTATCCTTCTCGAACACTGTTTTTACACCTGCATCATCCAACTTGCTTACAAAAATTAGATTTCTGGCCAATGCAGGAATATGTAGAACACCCGAAAGTGTTCTAACCCTTCCACCTTGCAACTTCAACTTTACTTTTCCGCGACCAACTATTCTAGCCTTCCTATCATCCCCTAAGAAGACATCACCACCATCCTATTTATCATACTCATAGAACCACTCGCTATGGGGAATGAAGTGAAAGGATGCACCTGAGTCAATCAACCATCCCTCATGATCTACATGTGTACTTGAAGAAACCAAGTACACATTCCCACCTTCATCTGAGGTGGTTTTCACCTCTGTAGAAGAAGCATCATCAAATCCCTTTCCTTTGTTAGGAGCTTTAGATTTACAGTCCCTTTTGTAGTGCCCTTCCTTTCCACATTTCCAGCACACCACCTTTACAGGTTTTCCTAGAGATTTAAATCTCTCTCTAGATTTATATCTCCCACTCGATGACTTATTTTTGTTTTTGTTCTAGGAACGTCCTTGTATAGACAAGGCATCACCATTCTGGCTTTCCATATTTTTCCGTCTCATCTCCTCCATCAACAAGGATGAGACTATTTCATCAAACTGCAAGGTAGTTGCATTGCTACCTATTGCAATAACCAGACTATCCCACGAATCTGGTAGAGAACACAACAAACTAATGCACTTATATTCATCTGAAATTTTGATATCAACAGACAATAATTGACTTACCACAGTATTAAACGCATTCAGATGCTCTGTCACTGAGTCTCCATCTTTCATCCTTAGGTTATACAACTTTTTCCATAGGAACAATTTATTCACCAGAGACTTAGATTGGTACAAGGTCCCAAACTTGTCCCATAAAGCCTTCGCCGTAGCTTCCCCTGATACATTCAACAATACTGAATCTGAGACACACAATCGTATTGTGCTCTTTTCCTTCCGATCCAACTTCTTCCATTCTTCATCAGACACTCCCGTTGGTTTAGTACTTGGATCTACCGCGATCCATTGATCTTTATCCACCAACAGATCCTCCATCTTGAGTTTCCACAATTCAAAACTTTGACCATTAAATTTCTCGATCTCTATCTTTCCACTGCTCGCCATCTCCTTTCACCACCAGAATCGATCCTGCAGATCTCCCACTAAACGAGGTCTACCACAGGCTCAAGAAAAACCCCTTAGCAACAAAGGCATCCCCTTGAAGCTAAAACAGCTCCGCTACAAAATGTAGGTTTTAACCCCGTACAGAAATTACCTGCATATGAATTCTAAAACACAGAAAATAAATAATGCGAGAGCATAACACATAAAACACATATACAAAAAGATTTCCCCTGGATCCCAAAACCGGGATTACCAGCTTGATTTTTCATTATATACCTTTCAATGTTACAATACATATTTATACATGCCGAAGCATCCAATACCATGGACCAAAAACCATCGCGTTCTAAACCATGGACCGAAAACCATCTCTTCCAAAACCATGGACTGAAAACCATCGCGTCCAAAACCATGGACCGAAAACCATAGGTAGGTCCACCGAACCTAATATAGGGTCCAAAAAAAATTTCCCGGGGCACTGCCCCGGACCTTGTAGAGGGGGGCTACCCGCCCCCCTCAAACCCCCTGAACAGGGGGGGTGCCGCCCCCCCTGTGATTCCCCCACTATGCAATTAGCAACCCCTCGGCTAACTACGTAGGTTAGTCATGGAAAGAATATAACACAACCCAACAACTAGGTGAAAATGTGCCATTCCAATTATGCAAGTGTGGATTAGTTTTTTGAGTGACTTGTGAAAGAAATTTAATATCTTATTCTGCAAAAATAATTTAGAATACTACAATCTCATTAACAAATTCACAATATTATACTAGCATATATTATGCATGACAATTTGTAAGTTCATATGAACACTAGATTGATAATTAAATGAATAGTTCCTAGGTTATTTGACAAGTATTTAAAATTCAATTGAAGAGCCCATCACCTAGAAGGCCAGGTGTCCCTCCTATGGACATCACATAATATGGTGGTGACACTTACGCACAAGATTTCCATGCATTAGAAACCCACTAGATGACATGGCACTATGTGGTGGTCACATATGAGCATAAGAATGCCATGTGTTAGCCACGTTTCGGTGGTATAGGGTATTAAGATTGCGCAAAACAATGATTCTTTTGAGGACCATAACTTTGTGCCTAGAGCTCATAATGAGATGAAATTTATATCATTAGAAAGGTCACAAGGAGTAGAATATTAAGTTCTATAAGCCCAACAACATGGCTAATTATTTACTAGTAGATTATTACAAAGATCTGTTGAATAAAAGGAACTACCGATATTTTAACACGTAAATAAAATAGATAATAGTGGAAGAAATTTTTATCCATACCATTCTCATACACATGCATACATAATTTCTACCCTTCAAAATATGTTGTTTATTTATATTCAACATGCAAGGGATCCCTTCCTAGGAGAATGGACCTCTAAGGAAAAACATAAATACAACAAAACTTGGAAATGATCCAACTAATCAAACTCTTTGAAAACATGTCCTTCAATCTTGTTGGCTAATTTGGATCCTTCTCCCTTTCTGCCTCTTGCACTCTTCCTTGATCCTCACACACTTGGATGAAAATCCTTCTCCACCCAATCACTAAGATCTCACTATCTCACTATGTCTTGTGTTCAAGACATGTCTTCTCCCTTAACCTAGCCTTCCTTCTATAAGCTTGAGCTATTGATCGAATCCATAACCAAGATCTCCAAAGTGATTAACAATTGATATTAGATCTCAACATTAGTTGAGATCAATGGTTTAGATTCATCTAATTCACTTATGCAAATAAACTTTGCATTTCCTTATATTATCTCATTTTATCTTATAAAAATAAATTACTATATTAATTCCTTTAATCAAATTAATTTTCCAAGATTAAGGGTCAATTAGGTGACTTCTACAAATATAGACACTTAGACTTGTGTACAAGTACTTGCCTGAGCTACTCTCATCAACACTCCCTCTTAGTAAGGAAGCACTTACGAAAGAACCACCTAAAACTCGTTGTCCTTCCAATCCTGGCACAATGTCCCATGCATCATATTTCACCATGGCTTCCCTTCAAACCTCTTGGTATACTAACTCTTGAATGGCAACTAGTAATAAATGCCATGTAGTTTTGAAATTTCTTCAAAGGATTACTGTCCTTGAATGTGCTCCTACAAATTTCCACATGCTTCTTGGCCCCCTCAATTTTTACTCAAATCTCCTCGGTCTCCTGATAGAACTAGAAGGAGCTAATGAATCCTCCCCACCTGAAGGTTGACTTTCTGAACTAGAAACCTCTAGATGTTTCTCTACATTCAAAGTCTCCTACTCATCCTCTGTCACTATTGGTAACAACTCATGAGACTTCTTAGATATTGAGTTCTCCTCATTAACATCTATCCTCACAAATGTCTTCCTTTACATTGATATGAAGATCCTATAAGCTTTTGAGGTCTCACTATGCCCAACAAATACCCCATTCCAATTTGAAGGATCAAGATTTTTCCTTTTCTTTATAGGAAGATGCATGTATATCGGACAAAAAATATCCTCAAGTGTCCTATCTATGGGTTCACCCCTGTTATTATAGCATATTTTCCCACACTTAATTGAAATGCAAATATATATATATATATATATATATATATATATATATATAATTAATTAATTAATTAATTTTATTTTTTATTTATTTTTGTTTGTGTTCCTTAAAATATGAAGGAGACACACAAACAAAAAAGAGAGGGACAGAAAATATTTTGGTAATCTATCATTCAAAATGGTAGCATCATTCACGTCGCCATTAAACATGGCACTTTTTTGCATCAATATCTCACAAATTGGTTTTAGCTTGCTTAGGAGTTGTGCCATACGTGAGTACTTTTGCTCCTCTAATTGGTTTCTCTTCTAGTCATTATGGAAGGTGCTTCAATGCCTCTTGCATTGTTGCATGATATCCCCTGGTTCTCATTAGTCAATGATGTTAATTCACTTTTTTTTCATGCCACTATATGTTCAAGGGAAGTCTAAACCTTAATCAACCATCTACAATCCTTGTTGACCTTTTGTGTTGGCCATCGCTATGTCAGTTATACTTGGTGAATTCATCTGTTCACATCATCTTTTGCTCTGTTTCGTGTTGACTGACAGGGGATACATTAAGGCCCTCCACCGATGGATCTTCTCCTATTGACCTCAACTCATTATTCAAGAGATAGGTCTAGGAACCAATAGTAACTTGGAGCTTGCAATCCTTAGTGGAAAGCTTCCTCACAATCGATAATGGACTTACCTCATTGACTTCTTGGTTGAATCCATAAGTGTTTGATGTCAACACATTTATTCACACTCGGTGGTTTATGATAGATACCTTGGGATCCATTTACGTCGTTGGTGGGTCCCCTTGCTTCTATTAAAAGTATACCCCAACAATTGGTAATCAAACAATTTATACCATGCTCGACATCAACTCCTTTATTCACATGATGTAGATTCATACTATTAGGGTTGAGTAGAAGGTATTGGTTTTGGGGACATCTCACTCTTAAATGGCACCCTTTCTAAGTTGCGTTGTATTTTGTATAATCTTATGTAGTTTGAGGATTAATTTGGCTTCTTTATGTATCCATAGTCCTACCGACGTATACTATTACATAGATCTACATTTTATTTGTTGGTGACTATGATCTTTTGGTTTATTACATGGATCTACTGCATATTTATTCATGGACGTGTCCTAAAAATTCATGTCATGGATTCATAGTGTATAGTTGTTGGCCATGTTTAGCTATTATTTATGCCGAACATGGGTATGCCCACCTCAAGGATGATCTATTTATGATTGTGTCTTAGTTGTTAGAGTTGCTCTGATCTAGTTCCTTGATCCTGGCTCCTTCCTTGCATTTTGATTCCTGATTGAAATACATTTTGGCCATAAAGTTCTCTTCCAACCTCATGCATTATGGGGCGTATGTTATAACCCTATTTTCCACTTCATTTTAGGAGATAGAACGTAATTCAAATTACTCTAGTTATTGGCTAGAATGCAACCCCTTTCACCCTTGTTTTTTCTCATATGGGTCTTATAAGGAATTTATTAGACGTTACAAGGCTAAAATTACATAATTGAGTAATTTCTCGTAATTATTTTGTCACAATTTCATAACTATGAAATAATAATGATTTCATAACTATGAAATAATAATGATTTCATAATTGAGAAGAAAGTTCATAGCGAGTTGGGGAAAAATCACAATTGAACATGAAACTTGTGCATGACTTTTAATTGCTTAGTGAACATGCCAACAATTTTATCCATGAATTCTATCCTTCTAATTCACATGCCATCATGCCTAACTTTTCTTGGCCCTACATATCTAGATACATCCCCCCAAATCTAGCAAAGGCTTATATCATGATACCCTCTTGGTGATGGAGGAGAGGATAAAGTAATCAAAATACCTTGTTACGCTAGAGAAGTACCACTAGAAAAAGTCTTCCCTTGCTTCATGAATGAGCTTAATTTTTGAGTAAGTCAAGGGAGGATAAGGAGAAAAGGATTGGAGGAGAGTGCTCTACACCTAAAGGTATATTTTCTGCTATTGTATTATTATTTTATATGGAATGTTAGTTTGATTTACCATTATTTATGTTTATGAGATCATATTGTTTGTTATGATTAGATGTTTTTGTAGTCTAACTTGCCTTCTTGGAAAGGCAAATATATTTTCTTTGTTTGTTTGTGCATGTGTGTAGGTGTTTGGATCAAGGATCTAAATCAAGATCTCCGACTAGGAGCACGATCTTCAATTGCCCAAGTGGAATCTTCACTAGTATGCAAGGACTATAACGCATGTCATCACCCTTCCAATTTCCATTCAATGAAGAGATTACAATATATTTAGGGAAGCTTGATTATCCATTTCATTCATTATATGGTAGATCATGAGGTAGGATATGTGGGACAATAGTCCCTTTGTCTTGTGCTGAATTTAGGAAAACAAACAATGGCAACTTCTTGTTTTGATTTTATTCTTCCCGTGGAGAGATTACATTGATGACCACTAATTTAGAGCTTGGAAATACTATTTTGTTTGATGTAATACCAACTAAATTTAGTCAAATTGGCTTGTTTTTTGAGTGACCTAAGGGCATCCAACATGGTCATATTAGCTTTCCAAGAAGCCAAATAATTTGAAATGTTATAGGGAGATAAACTAGGGATCAAATTCAATACTTTGAATGGGTAGGTGGTAATTTTAGTTAGCTATTTTAAGGGGAACTAGTGTTTTTGATATTATTTTTCAGAGTTGTTATGAGTTTTAGGTTGATTTATTGCAACAATTTTGTTGTTGAGGGGAAATATTATTTTGCTCTTAGATTGAAAGGTATTATTATTGGTTATAACATCTAATATATTATCATTAACATGAAAATCACACCATGTTATGGTTTCAATAGTCTAAGAATAATTTTTTCATGCCACCCTCTTTATAGTAATCAATAAAACTAGGAGTCAAGAGTGAGTTATCTTCCACTGAGAAGTGTGACAACACTGACTTGAAGAAGTGTGCTCTCATTTTCAATAAGAAGTGCACATTGAATGTCAACAAAGAGTGCAAAATAATTTTCTCACCATCTCCGAGAACTACATTTTTTTATCAACAAGAGTTGTGTTTGATTAGGTTCCAAGAGTGCACACTAACTGTCTACAGGGAGTGTGCTCTACCTAGTGGCAAGGAGTGCACTCTAATGTCTCCAAGAAGTGTGCTAAGCCTGCTTACAAGAGGTGCGCTATGAAGGAAAAATGAGCTAAGCATGTGAAAACAAGTAGCTTTGACACTTAGGTTTCCTAAGGGAATACTTGAACACTTAGAAAACATGACCAAGCACGACATTAATGACTTGAAATGAAAGATGACTAGATCATAAGGGGTGTTCCAAAATTTGAATGTAGGAAAATTTTTGGAGGGTAATGTAGTAGCTACAACATTTGGTGATTCATTGGAAGAACCCCAACTTCTTTGTTTAGGTCTAATTTTATGCACAAGGTATAGCCTTCGGGAAATATTGTCTCATCCTATAGATCACCCTAGCTTCCTTACTTAGCTCGATTATAGATGTAGTTTCTCATGTTCCTCTTGTCGTCTTAACACGTTTCACAAAATAATCAAACTTCAATTGTTTTGATCATGGAGTAGGAGTATGTAAATTTGTAAGTTTAAGATATTCAAAGTTTTGGTGTCATCTCTAGTGTTGCTCTACTGCCACTAGGCCTATTCAATACCCCAATGAAGTTTCTTTCTTCACCTATCTACGCAAGAATCCTTTTTCTTCTTTCACCCTTTATTTATTTAATTATGATTATGCTCAATGGAATTTTATCAACATTTATATCGCCATAGGTAGAGGAGGGATATCAACTTATTTTACAGACAAGAGAAGATGTTCCTTGTTTTGCAGAGACTCTTATGTATATACTTCTGAAATTAGTTTGCTCTCTTAAGTTTTCTCCTTTCCCTTCTCTACTTGACTGAGTTGGCATGTTTAAAACTGATCAATATAAATGACCGATTCAAGGAACAAAGATCCTATAATGGATATGGGCATCATAGATATGTTAAGGTTTTCATTTGGAATGAGTTGTATTTTTTGTCAGAGCATCATGGACCCTTAAGATATTTATGCCCAAACAAAGAAGGGGATTAAAAGTTAACTAAGCATTGTCAATTGTCACAATGCCATCTTTTAAAACTTTTGCCACATTACTTAAAATCCAAACCAGGAAACTTTCACACAAAGTATTTATTTAGTACAAACTTATAAAATATATGAAAAAACAAAACTCTAACAAAAGGAAAATGCAAAATGCAAGGAAATAAATGCATTGTGAAAAGCAAAGAGAAAATGCAACTGAGGTATGGAAAGCCTATGTAAACAATGCAAGGAAATATAACTACTTTAATAAAAGAATCATGACTAAACCTAAGTCCTAATCTATCTAACTAGAAGGCCAAGATCACATGAAGTCAAATTTCCAATGCAACAATTTAATTTATTTTTGAATTGCAAGTACAAAAAGGTAAGCAGTTAATATCAATACGAAACTGTGTGCATAAATACAAATGTTTACCTGAATAACTTGCACAAGGAGTTGAAGGTTTTTCCTACATGAAGAAAGGTGTGCCATAACAACTTGCTTTATCCAAGCTATGTTTCTACCTTGATGTACATAATGAGCATGAATATCTTCAAAGAGTCTTGCAGATATACATTCGTCTGCATTTTCGTTTTTAGTAAACATCAAGTAAGATTGAAACTTATTATTAACAACAAAGCTTGCTAGATAAGATTCCTGTAGCCAATCAACGTTCGATCCTGATATTCAAAACAACCTATATGAAAACCATGAAACAATTGGGAAAATGAACTTTCAATTAGTGCAATCGAATTATAAAGAGAATCTTGCAAGGGAAATTTTATTTGACCTCGTTTAGGAACTTTTTCAAGATCATGAAGACCTCACATAACCATCAACAAAATTTGAAGTGCCTCAACTTCTTAATAGGTATCTAAGCAATTAGACAATGAATCATAAAGTTCAATGGGCTTGTGTTGATGGTGTTGGACCCGCAAACATTCAGGGGATCTCCTCGATATGAAGTTCCAATTAGAGCTCACACCGTTTGGTATAAGAGTCCCATCCGGTATAAAGGCCCAGTTGTCGAATCCTTAAAGATTTTCCTTGGCTCTAACTGTCAGCAAGAGAGAGAGATGCAGTGGTGCCTTCGAAAAGCAAGGAAATGTGTGCCTGGTGAGTGTTCAGTTGTAAATATCTCAAGGTTCTTTTACTGTGGGGAGGGGAGAAAAGTGAGTCTCTAAGAGAGAGGTAGTAGTACCACCCAAGAAGAGACACACACGAACTGGAAGGATCCGTTTAACATCCAGTGGGATAGTCCACAGTGGATGCGACGGTCATTACAACCAACAAATAAAAAAGGTCTGTCTAATATCCTGTGGAATAGTCCACAAGGATGGGACAACAATAACAACCAGTCCAACACATTCTCAATAAGATAAGTACTAAAACAACCGAAATAGTTCAACTATATTAGCACAGGTGAAAGAAAACATGAAGTACACACATCCGTAGAATAATCTTACAAACATTCATAATCAATACATGAAGAACGTGCTGGCCTTAAAGGCTTCTATTATTACGTAAAATTTCCAAGAGACATGTTTACAATGAACATCATTAGCTCCAATAGTGGAGCATTAGAGCCACTCCTTACTCCCCAAAAGAACTAGCTTATCTCTCTAATGATTTACGAGAGGAACCAAGGTGAAAAGTCCTTTGCTCATACAATGAGGGAGTATATATAACCAAAGGGGTGATGCGTCCCCTTCCTTGTGACTATTTGACTACCCTCAGGATTGTTTGACTTCCTATGAATTTTCAACTTTACATGAATCTTCGTATTTCACATGTCCTTTAGAATTTCACTTTACAATAAATTTCTGAAACATATGTTACATCATTGGCCACAAGGCGTGGCATGTGACTACTCATGACATGACAAGACATGACACTACTAACATGGACTGCTTGATGATTGGAAATTTCAAGCCACTGTTGCTGTTGAGTGCCGAGTGCCGATTGTCTGCTTGAGAATGCTCTTCTTTTCACCTTTGTATGACTTGGTGATAAGGAATCTTCAATGATCTTAAGTCTTGAGTTGCAATCACAAACTGATGTCCCTTTTGCTTTTCTTGATTGATTAGCTTGTGTGTTCAACTACAAGTGTGTCTTTCAACATGCTTCACTCCTTCATCATCTTGCCATGGTATGATAGATTACCTGCATTTGCAATTCACTCATGACAAGACGACATCAATCTGAAATCTGAAAACTCCCTAGTCTAAGATAGTGCATTTTGATCCATTAACTGAGCTGAAACCATGTGACAGTTCGGGAGAGAGAGCTCAGTGACTACATAAGGCTTGAGCTCCATGACTGTGTAGTTTTGGGAGAGAAGGGAGGTAGGGATATTGTGCAATTGCGTAGTTCAAAGGCTTAGAGAATGAGCTTGAGGCTTGTGATTGTGAAGTGTGTAGTGAAGGCCAGGCTGGGAGGAAGGATTGCATAATTTTGAAGGTCAAGGTCGAATCTTGAGCACAAAAACTACGTAGTGTAGCAGTCCTAGGAGGCAAGAACTGTGCATTACGCAGTTCCAAGGGGCAAGGTCACAATTAGAGGACTAGAATTGCATAGTGTGCAGTTTAGGGAGGGCGGGTGAAGCCAAGTTGCTTATTCGGGAAGCCTTCTCAGAAATGGCTAAGTGTAAGATCGATTAAATTGATGTGAACATTGATACGAATTTGACTATGATCTCACACTTAGAATACTTGACGACACAACAACAAAGATCACCCATGAACCATGAAAAATGCATTTCTCTTAGTGTGACAACTTTACAACCAGTTATGACAAGTGCGACACTTAAGATAGAATTTGAGACGATCGTGATGACACTTGTGCGATAGTGCTCAAAATTTTGTGAATGGGTGCGACATGTATTTACAACGGCTAGTTTTCAATGACTAGTTTTTCAATTGTTCACCTTGAGCTATGATGCATCCCTGCTATTTATTCGTGAAGATTGTATGATTTTTTCACCTTGTCCTAAGGATGAACCACATTAATTGGTTCAAAACGTCGACCAAATCCTAATGATGTGATTATTCCGAAAGACATTCTTTTAGAATATGGATCACAAAAGTCTCAGATCTAACAAATGTTGACATAGTTGGAACAACTCATATACAAAAAGATAGACCCTTGAAACCATAAGAACATGCATCTACACATTGTGTGACAACCAATCATGTTGAAAGACGACAGTTAACTCAACTTGCAAAGGGGATCAAAATACTTCAAGAAAACTCACGAAATGAGTTTCATTGTTTGCGACGATAGTATGCAAGACCAAGGAAGGCTCCGAAATTGAGTGTAGGCCAAAATTTTGGAGGGTGTTATAGCAACTACAACAACTTGATAAGGCCAATCAATGTAAAAAAACTATGATTAGATGTGTTAGAGTCGGTCTTGTTGCCCTCCATCAGCGATCAAAGCTCTTTGCATTTGCATTAGTAGGTGTCTCATCAGTGTCAATTTTTTCATCCCATTAGGCATGCCATAACCCTGATGGAGGAGCTGGTGTCTTTGTCCCCCTCTTGGCATTGCTGGATCAAGTCATTTCAGTCCTTAGTCACTTTCAGGCTTGTCTTGTCTTGTCTTGAGGTCAAATTCCTAAGTCTAGGGTTTTGGTCAAAATGGTTTACAAGGTCATGTCTCTGAAGGTCAATAAGTGCTCAGCAAGCCAGAGGGATGATTTTAAAGGTGTTTCTTCGCAAATTTCAATCTTGTACAATTAATGTTCACCTTGGATTTAAAAACTCTGTTTTTAAAGCCAAGGTCATTTTTCAAATTTTTGTAAAAAGTGATGAAATTTCAAAAAAGCTTCCAAGGACAGTATGAAACCCTGGCTCCCTTGCCAAGATCCCTCAGATGATGTCCCTGCAAAAAATATCAAGCAAAAGCATTAAATGAGTCAATTTCAGTATAAAGGAAACCAAGAAAAGTCAATTTTATAAAGTGTCAAAGAGAAACATTATAAAGTGGGTTTGGGCATGAAATTATTTCAAATCAAAGCTATAAAGGCCTAAACTCCCTCCATCGACCCTCATTGTGCATCCAAGTTGTTTGCAAGAGCGATTGAGTAAAAGATTGAGTGAATTTGGGAGCTGGACAGGCGCGCGACCCGTCAGACCAGGTGCGCGACCCGTCAGAGGCGCGCGACCCGTCAGCAGCGTTCCGGCAGTGCATTTTTTCAACGGGCGCAACCCGTCAGTGGCGCGCCTTTCCAAACCGACTGCAAATTCATCCAAGGAGCCAAAAAATCGCTAAATTGCCTGAGGTAGGCCCTCCAAACTTATAAATTGCTGCTGGTTATGATTAAAGACATCATGAAATCATTTTTAAAGATCTCCATTGCAAGAGAAAAGCTCCTTGTTGCTGTAGTTTGAAACTTGTAAAAATGCCTAGGGTTTTATGCTGTTTGAAGGTATTCCCCTTGTAATCATTTTCCCCATTTCCCATGTCATTTTCCCTGTTTTTTTATATAAATTTCTCTTTTGAATTTGTAAAGGAAAGCTAAACCCTACCCCTCTTCCCTAAAAAATGAAAAATTAAAGCCCTAACCCTACCTCTCATTACTCATGTAAACAATGTATATGATGATGCATGTGCAATGATTTTTGGCAATGTTTTTTCCTTAAATCCCTGTGTTATATATTTATTCCCATTTTCCCTTTAAAAGTGTCCCTCCCCTAACATTCCCTTCATGCTCCTTGTCCCCCTTGAAACAACATACAAATCAATATTTTACAAAGCAGAAACAACAGTACATTTTGTCCACTCTGCTCCTTAAACAATGTCAGAAAACGAAACCTATGAGCAGAGTGATGACCAGGCATCAGCTTCAGAGATTGAGATACAGAGGAGGCCTCATAAGGGTGGTAAGGGTGGTCATCATAGGCGAGAGGAGCCCACCTCTTTGACAGAGTTACAAGCTTGTCCTATGGCAGTCTCATGTTTCCAATACATGTCTTGCTATGAGTTTTGTGAGAGGATCTCTCGGATTCAGCACCACAGAGAGTTGGCTCGCCTGTTTGTTTTACACTTGCATGATGGACATGTCAACCTTGCCGGGGTGGACTTCACATTGACACCTGAGGTGATTGCACAGGCTACAGGGATACCTAATGTTGGAGAGGTATGGAATAAGCGCAAGGTGCTGGACAATGTTCATTTTGAGCCTTTTGTTAGACCAGCACTCATGAGACACTTGACAGGAGTGTTTCCCTTCAGATTTCTCAGGAGCGAGTATGCTCCCATGATGAGGCTCATCATGCACTATTTTACCTGTGAGGGCAGATTTTCACAGAGGAAGAGCCCGGCACAGCAGTACAGGAGCCTTTATCATTATGGTTTGATTCAGCTAGTGGTATTACATCAGTTGGCTCAGCAGGGCATCTCATGGGAGGAGTTCATCTCTCGTGAGCTTTTCACAGCACCATCACCGCCACATCCTGAGGTTATTCATGAGGAGGGAGGACCATCACAGCAGCATGGCATCCCCGTCACCAGACATGTCAGCTCCTCACCTGTGGTTACTTATCAGAGAGGCCAGAGGGCCTTATTTGCAGCAGCTCGGCGAGTACTTTCTCCACAACATGTGGAAGGGGTCTCGCCTTCTTCATCGGCTCAGCGAGTGTTATCTCCACATCAGGTGGAAGGGGCCTCGCTTTCTTCACCAACACAGGTACCAGGGAGGAGAAAACAACCCAAGATTGATGAGGGACCATCAGGTGTTCCAGATATAGAGCTTATTGATCTTGATGTTAGTTCTCCTAGCCGAGAGGCAAAGGAGATCATTCAACACCTCATAGCTGAAAATGATGCCTTGCAGAGGAGATTAGAGGGGGCACAATGGACCATCACATACCTCGAGCAGCGCAACAAACAGTTGGAGGATGAGCAAGCACTTGATGAGCTGTGGAGGATTCGTAGTGACCGCATTTTGAACCGGAGAAGACTCGGTGATCCATTGCCCGCTGACCGAGAGTCCATGCTCATCCAGGTAAATGCACACTTGGAGAGGCTGTTGGCTAAGGCCAACCAAGAGAAGAAATCGCTGAGGAACATGAAGAACCATTACTGGGCAAGAATGCATGTGTGCAAGGCAAAGATGAAAATGTTCCAAAGGCGGTTGGCCAAGGCACAAAAAAGGAGAAAGAGGCCCGATCCCCTCCATATCTTGGCTGAGGCCTCACTGAAGGACCAAGGCACTAAATAGCCCAGCCACAGCACAAATCCCAAGAAATTTTGAAAATTTTGGGTCAATTTTGATTTTTCAGGCAATTTACAGGTTTTTGCTCATTAACGGGTCTCACCCCCCGCGCGACCCTACATCATGGCAACTCCATTTTGCAAAAACTCAACATTTCCAGACTTGTCATGAGAAGTTACATATGCTCATCAATGGACTTGAGATTTTATGAAGTTTTGGGCCTCCAGAAAGTCAAAAAACAAGCAAAAAATGACTTTCTGCCACATTTTTGAGTTGCAGAAAGCAGTCTTGGGAGATTGCAATTTTGGAGGGGCAAATGACCACCAAATTCAGAAATTCCAGTTGGGTTGGAAATTAGACTCACAGACCTTTCCAACAAGCCTACTCTTGCTCAGTTTGGACACCTGGAAGTGCCCCAAATGTGGTCCCAAAGGCGCGCGACCCGTCAGGCAGAGGCGCGCGACCCGTCAGGCAAACTTCTCCAGATTTCAGTGTACAGCTTAGAAAAACGCAGTTTGACCCTGTTTGACTTTTTGGGGTGGATTATTATCCTATTTGATGTAATTAATGTACTTTATTGACACTTTTACTCTTATGTATCTCTTCTAGAAGATTCATTCATGAAAAAGGTGAAAATTAAATGAATGAATTGGTTTCCTAGCTTATAGAGACAAGTTGTTTTGACTGCCTAGTTTGTAGTGCTTAATTTAGAAGTGGTTGAAACAGCTCCTAGGATAGTGAGCTCGACCCATGGAGGCAGGGAAAGAGGTTAGATCATCTATATTATGTACTTTCTTGCTCATTTTCATGGTTGGACTCTTGAGGGATAAGCTATCATTGTATTATTCATTGTATCTCTGCAATTTTTGGCTAAGGAAGACCAGGGTTTTGCAGTCCTTTTTGGGATTCTTGTGGTTACATGTATTGATGGTGTGTTTCTCTATGTACCTGTAAGTGTGTTATGTGAATCATTTCCTTTCTTTTCCTTCTGCACATTAAACAAATGAAGTGTTAAAGTAAGAATTCATGACTGTCATGCTCTGCTTTTAAGTTTGTTTAATTTCAATGTTTTCTACTGTTTAAGGAGAATTCAAAGTTATTGTTTGCTCTCCTTAGCTCCTCACCTGTCATTCCGGACCATCCACCTCAATCAAAAGCATCAATACTGTCTCCTACCTCGCCCCAAAGAACCCCCTGCAGAAACTGTGTCCAATCCCCGCACCCAAAATTGCCATCCCCTCAATTTGCCACCAAAAACCCTAAAAACCCCAAATCAACCTTTTTGATCAGTTTACTAGCCTAAAATCAGTGTTACCCTATTGGTCATCTCATCCATTGAAGATTTCACCGAGATAGACCGGAGAGAGCCCTCTCCAGCCCCGTAGGGCTAGCTACGAGGCTAAGTGGTTTGATGTTGCCTTGAGGTTTACCTTTCTCAGCCTGAGGTGAAATTTCAAGCGCTAACAAGATGTACTAGTGGGAAAATGATTAATTGAGTGACAACTGTTAGAACCAATGTTATGATCAGATTGGTGGATTAGCATATAAGATTCTTGATTCTCCATTGGTTCCCCTTGTATTTGATTACATACTATACCAGCAATATGAGAGATTGGGGGATTAAAAACAATTGTTGGCATCATAAATTTGGGAAACTAGTTAGGATACCAGGCTGACAAAAGATTAGAAGCATGTGTCAAATCAAATCCAATATTCATATTAATGTGGGAGATTAGTTTGTCAGCACACAAGCTTTGCTTCGCTTGCATTGACTGACACTCAATAGGATTGATTATGCCAAAAAAATGATTAACTTCATAACATACACTAAATAGATAAGAAGTTGATCATTCACGAGAGAGTTTGACAGGGAGAAATATTTCAGCTGGTGATAATCTAAAAGGAAAGATTCAAATATATGTACATCCATGAGAAATATTCACTCCAAGCCTAGATTTAATACAAGATGTTTGCGTGGAGAAGAATCAACCAAACAAGAATCTTCTCTCCGATCAAACACTCTATCTTGAGGACTAAGAGAATTAACTTGAAAAATCCTTCAAGAGTGATCTTACACCCAGTGAGATAATGTTGAGAAAAGAATTATATGAGAAGATCTAGATCTGAAAGAGTTCAGGGACCTCATCAAGATTGTAATAACTTGACATAACCATCAGTGAAAGCTAAAGTGCCTTGACTTCCTAACGAGTCCCATAACCTTGAAATGGTGAATGATAACAATTTGAGGGCTTGATTAGACCAATATTATCTACATCAACCAAATCCTTACTAACAAAATAGTTCTTGTTGAGTTTACTAATTTGGTAAGGTATTTCAACATCATCAAACAAATTACCTAAATTATAAGGTTATTCTAGTTTTAGATACGAAAATATAAAGATCCGAAATATTTCGCGAACAACTTGAACTAAAGGATTAACCTCATGCAAAACTAGAGATTGCAAGGCATAGAATGGATGGTCAATAATTTCATTGTTTTCTTTTTCATCATATGTGACCTTACTACCTTGTGTGAACTCAAAATCCAATTCATCAGATGGAAACTTTGAAGAATATTGGATATCTTCATCATTATATGATTCATTACATGCATCAAGACATAAGGGACAATGGGCTAAAGAAGAAACTCTAGTGAGAAATTCGTGTATGATCGAATTAGATTCCAAATCTAGTTCTTGCAAATTCAAATCTTCTCAAGAAACCAAGAGGTCAACAGATGTACTTGGGACCCAACATTCACCTTTACATCTGTACTTGCTATCACACTTTACACTAAAGGTCATAAGTGTGCTGAGAAGAAATTATTCTACATAGATTGTGAAGAGGAAGAAGAAAAGGAGCAAGAAAGGTCAAAAGAAGAAGATATACTCCAGGAAAAAAGCCTAGATGAAGAACAAATAAATCCGACCATATCTTGTAATGCATTGGCGGGAATTACCACTCCTTAAACCATCAAGATAGAAGGACAAATCAAGAAGAAAAAGGTAATAGTGTTGATTGATTCAGGAAGCACCCACAATTTTATTCATTGTAGGGTAGAAAAAGAATTGAATTGCTTCCTATATCCAGCGCCAGAGTGTCAAGTGATGATTGCAAATGGAGGAACAATAAATTGCTCTGGAAGGTGCCATAATATCAAGCTATCCATGGGAGAATATGTATTGACTAGCCCAATGCTTTCCATTCCAATGGGAGGTGCTGATGTTGTACTAGGAGTCCAATGGCTACAATCCTTGGGTACAATAGCTTTTAATTTTCAAGAAATTTTCATCAAATTTTCTACGGAAGGAAAGGAAGTTGAATTAAGGGGTATTGTAGGGAAACCAGGAAAGATAATCAACTCTAATGGTATGACAAAGCTTCTAAAAAAGGAGCAAAGAGGTGTAATTGCACAATTATGTTCGCTAGATGTTTCCACATCAGAATCATCTATTTCTCCAGATCTCCAAAAAGTCCTGGACAATCATTCCAAGGTATTTGAGACTCCCAAAGGTCTCCCACCTATGCGTGATCATGATCATGCTATTCATCTGATTCCAGGAAGTGTTCCCCCAAACATCAGGCCGTACAGATATCCCTATGTCCAAAAAAGTGAAATTGAACGTATGGTTGCAGAAATGCTAGAGGCTGGTATAATTCAACCAAGTCAAAGTTCTTTCTCTGCTCCAGTAGTATTGGTGCACAAGAAGGATGGATCATGGCGCATGTGTCCGGATTATAGGGAGCTCAACAAGCTCACTATTAAAGATAAGTTCCCCATTCCTGTCATTGATGAATTACTGGATGAATTGCATGGATCAATTTACTTCACCAAGTTGGATCTTCGTTCGGGATATCATCAAATCAGAATGAAGATTGAAGACATTCCGAAAACAACATTTAGAACTCATGAGGGTCATTATGAATTTTTGGTCATGCCTTTTGGCCTTACTAATGCACCTTCAACATTTCAAGGTTTGATGAATTCAATTTTCAAACCATTCCTTAGAAAATTTGTGTTAGTATTTTTTGATGATATACTAATCTACAGCAAGTCTTGGAAGGATCATGTTGAACATGTTGACAGGGTGCTACAACTATGGGAGGAGAAACAATTATATGCAAAAAGATCCAAATGTTTCTTTGGAGTCCAGGAGGTGGAATATTTGGGTCATATTGTATCTCATGGAGTTAAGGTAGACCCTAGAAAAATTAAAGCCATTAAGGAATGGAAAATCCCCACATCCATAAAGCATCTGCGAGGATTTCTTGGGTTGACAGGGTATTATCGCAAGTTTGTTAAGAATTATGGGAGAATAGCAGCACCTCTAACAGCATTATTGAAGAAAGATGCATTTTCATGGACTCCGGAAGCAACAAAGGCCTTTGAACATCTTAAAAAGGCAATGTGCCAAGCACCGGTCTTAGCTACACCGGACTTCACAGAAACCTTTATTGTGGAATGTGATGCTTCAGGAAATGGAATTGGTGCTGTTCTAATGCAAGATGAAAGACCCATTGCTTTTGAAAGTCGTCCAATCAAGGGAAAGTTTTTAAGCAAAGCTATTTATGAGAAGGAAACGTTGGCAATACTCCATGCACTTAAGAAATGGCGACCCTACCTAATGGGAAGACATTTCAAGGTAAAAACAGATCATGATAGCCTTAAATACTTTTTAGAACAAAGATTATCCTCTGAAGAGCAACAAAAGTAGGTCACAAAGATGTTGGGTTATGACTTTGAAATCATCTACAAAAAAGGGAAGCAAAATGTGGTGGCAGATGCACTCTCAAGAAAGGATGAGGATGTGGAAGCATTGTTGTGCGCCATTTCTATTATCCAACCAGATTGGATAAACGAAGCAATGGAGGAATGGAAGAATGATGAAGAAGTGTGGGCACTTATTCGAAAGCTACAACAAGATTCCAGTACGTCTGATACATTTAGCTGGAAAAATGATTCATTATGGTACAAAGATCGCTTATACCTCTGTAAGAATTCCCAACTAAAACAAAAGATTCTTATGGAATTGCACACTTCTCCCTTAGGAGGGCACTCGGGATTTTTAAAAACTTACCACAGGGTTAAGAAGGAATTTTTTTGGGATGGCCTTAAATCAAATATTCAAAAGTTTGTGGCGGAATGTTTGGTTTGCCAACAAAATAAAGTTGAAACAATTAAGACACCGGGTCTATTACAACCTTTATCCATTCCAAGCCAACGTTGGGAGGAGGTTTCATTGGATTTTATCACAGGTTTACCCAAGTCTGAGGGAAAGAGTGTCATCATGGTGGTAGTTGACAAACTTACCAAGTATGCACATTTTTGTGCATTACCACATCCATTAAAACCCAGTACAGTTTCTACTGCATTTATGGAAACAATTCAAAAGCTACATGGAAACCCAAAGATTATTGTAAGTGACAGAGATCCCATTTTCATTGGAAATTTTTGGACAGAATTATTTTCTTGTCTTGGTACTCAGTTAGCTCATAGCTCATCTTATCATCCTCAATCTGATGGGCAATCTGAGATAGTAAACAAATATTTGGAAGGATAGCTTCGTTGCTTTGTATCTGATAAACATACACAATGGGTCAAATGGTTGCCTCTGGCTGAATGGTGGTATAACACTTCCTTCCATACAGAAACAAAAATGACCCCATTTATGGCACTTTATGGGTATCAACCACCATCCATCACATCATATTTAAGAGAAAATTCTAAGGTTCAGGCAGTGTAACATCACATCGAACATCAACAACAAGTCCTCCAACTCTTAAAGGATAACCTCGTGTTGGCACAAAATAGAATGAAACAACAGGCAGATCAACATCGCAGTGAAATAAGTTTTTA
The DNA here is from genome assembly GCA_031772625.1 of Pinus tabuliformis. Classification (NCBI taxonomy): domain Eukaryota; kingdom Viridiplantae; phylum Streptophyta; class Pinopsida; order Pinales; family Pinaceae; genus Pinus; species Pinus tabuliformis. Next base: position 1,374,662,992 of record CM062805.1, on the reverse strand, counting down.
TGTAGGTGATTGGGTATTCCTACGGCTACAACCATATAAGCAAATGTCCCTAAAGCAAGCTAAGAAGGATAATAAATTATCACCAAAGTATTATGGTCCATACAAGGTGTTGCAAAAGATTGGTACTATGGCATACAAATTGGAGCTTCCTGCAGCTTCTCAATTGCACCCAGTTTTCCATTTTTCATGTTTAAAGAAGGTTATAGGCGACAAGCTCCCAGTGCAAACAATATTGCCAGAACTTGATGAGGAAGGAAAAATTATATTGGAATCAGAAGCAGTCACAGAAACAAGAACTTGACAACTACGAAATCGATCAATTTCAGAGTATCTTATCAAGTGGAAGAACTTATCCGCTGAAGATTCCACATGGGAGGATGAGAATTTTATGCAGAAGTATCCAGAACTACTCAAGCGTTGAAGACAACACTTTTTTGAAGGAGAGGGGCATGTTGGGTCCCTATAATACTAGTGATTACCCCATTACTATTGTAGTTATACCCCTTATTTATATTGTGGTGCCCCTATTACCCCCATGTTGTTATTTCTGAGCCCCATAGAATCCCTCTATTGTTATTTTTGTGGCTTTATATTATTATTGTTAGGTCGGCTGGATTATATTGTGACTCCTTAGACTCCTATATATAAAAAGGAGGTTTTGTCATTTGTATCATCCAAGAATTGTTCATTTATGTAATGTAAAGGAGGTTGCCCCCTCAAAGAGGCTGAATTCTAAGGCGTTGATCTATCTTTTCTATCTTTTCTTGAGCTGGCTTCATAACAGTGAATAATTTACAAGAAACATGTTCATAATTCACTTTATTGGAGTCACAAAACTTAAGAAACTAAATTGTATGCTCAAGTATGGATGTTCCACCCTTGCCATCAAACTTTAATTAAGACAAGTTATTAATAAGTTATGCAAGGATTATAAGATTTTCTCACTTAGAAAAACATGTGAAAATTTCACCACTGATATTCTATTGTAGTAACTGGAATTAATTCTTCTAACTATTAATTAATTTTTAGCAGTTTATTGCTACAACAACAACGAATTAATCACACTACAATCTTTACAAATACTACTGCAGAAGATAAACTGGAAACTAAGAAAATACTGGCACACACAATTTTTTTTTCAATTATTTTAAAACAAAAGTCCTCGGAAAAACCTAACTTGGAAAAACCAGTGCAACAACTGAAGGTTTTTATTATTAAGCAGTAGTGAGAAATTTTGAGTACAATAAATATCGCCAAATTGGAAAATCTATCCCAGATAAATATTGGCAAAAATTCTCTGAGAGAAATTACCCTCTCTCCGAGTAATCCTGACAACTAACTGACTCTTAAAATCTAGTTGTCCAACCAACTTTGCGCAGACCCTATGTCACCCTAGCACAATCCTTCACACACTTTGCCTGAGTTAACTGCTAATCTAGCCGTCTTGCTTACTACTGACTAAGAAACTCTCTTCGACACTTTGGAAAATATTCTCAGCCTCTGGAACTGAGAACGAGCTCCTCTTCATCTGTATCAAATTTCCCTCTCGAGGCTTTGTGTTGCCTCTACGCAGCCTCCTGGAGAAAATATCAGCCTCCACTTTCCGACTCTTTGGAACTGGAAAAATTCCTCTGGAATCACTATCTCTGCCCCTCTCTGATTCCCTTCTCTGACTTGAACTTTTTTGGCAACTACTGCTGCTCTGTGGAGAAATTGAACCGCCCAAGGAAATTGATCTCAGGTGTGTTCCTCCATCTACCCATCGACCTCTTCTTATAATCTCGTCGTGGGACTCCAACGACTAATATTAATTCTTAATCAATGGCTGAGATTATTTCCTAGTCGATATGTGTGAGTTTCTAGATAATTCTCACCTTTCTCAATTAATAATGATTAATTAACCAATTTTCCTAAGTTTAGACTTAAGAAATATTTAAAAAATTGGTTAATAATCTAATTGAGACACTTCTAGGTGGAATTTCCAGAAACAATTTTTGGGTTATGGAGAAATCTTTTTTTTTAGCCTCTCTACAAAGTCTCAAGACTAGAACGCCTCTGATGTTACAAAAACTAACAATCCCGAGATTAAGATTTTGGGATGAGCCAATTCAAGATGAAGATTCAAAATAGACTCGTCGGGCTCAACTTATCTTCTTCCCTCTTCTAGTTCCAAATCCGTTGACGATGTTGGATACCAACAACAGTAGGGGGTGTCCTTGGTATAAAGTCTCAATTATACCTCACAGAGGTTGGGATAGAAGCCCCATCCAAAATGAAGGCCCTATTGCCATTTATTCTTTAGAGATTTTCCTTGACAATGATTGACACATAAGACAGCATACATATACTTTGAGATAAGAAAGTTAGCCCTGTGAAGCATACAATTGCAATGTATATAAGGTATTTCCACGGATAGAGTAGAGAGAGTGAACCTTTAGAAGAAAAATAATAGTACTATCCTAATAAAGACACACACATATATAGAAAGAATCATTAATTAATTTGCAAAATAGTTCACAAAGTAACAACGATTATGAAAGCAAGCAAGAACACACATTCCAATTAGATATATACCAAAGCCAACAAAATAGTTCATTTTCTTTAGTACGTGCGAATAGAAATATACATTGTAAGCATTCAAAGAATAATTGTACAACATTCACAATACATGCATGAAAGTGTGTTGGCTCTAAGAGCTTCAAGAGATTAAGTGAAATTCCCAAGATACACAATTACAATGATGTATCACTAGTCCTAATAGTAGAATATCAAGCCACTACTGGCTCCTCCAAAGAATGATCTTCTCTCCTATTCCAAGCTCGAGAATCCAAGGCTAAAAGTTTTTTGCTTGAGTTATGAGGGTTTATTTATAAGAAACGAGGTGACCTTTCACCTCCTATGTGGCTCTTGACCTCCCTCATGAATCTTGATCTCCCATATGAATTTTGAGCTCTTACATGACTCTTGGAATTTCTAGTGACTCTTTGTATTCCATGTGTGACCCTAGGGCTTCCACACATTTTACATTTTTCTTTTTTTCAAAATTACAAAATTACATTCCACTAATATTGTGGCGAGAATACATGGACACAATAACACACTTGTATTCACACTTTGAGAAACTATAATTTGGTGACTATGACATGGAACTCCATTGTAATGTATCGATGCCAAGCTCTTCTCTTTGCCACTATGTTTTCAACTCTTCATGATTGATCTAAGATGTGCGTCATCTTCACCCTCCAAAGGGTTTGGATAAGTATTGGAACCTTCTAAGTCAACATGAGTTGCCATCTCTCTGTTGCGGTCTAAGATTCCTTTACTCCTGCATGATAGCATCTTTGTGTCTTATCTCTGCAAGTTTCCTTTTGAAACCCCTTCTTGATGATCGCCTTGAGCATTATTTTCCATGTTAAGATAATAACACCTGCAAATGAAGTTCACTCATGACAAGACAATATAAGTCCTAAAATAACATATTCTATCTTGTTTGCTCATGTAAGATTGTAACTATGATGGGATAATGCGCAAGGACTAAGAGAGAGGCCTTCTTGGGCATAAAGTGTAGAGTCAGAAGGGAAAAGGGGTGGAGGCCTGAGAACTAGGAATGCAGAGTGCGCAATGGAAAGAGAGAAAGGGAGAAGTTTGGGCATAGAGTGCAAGTCCAAATGACAGTGGCTAGGAGCTTGAGGTCCAAGGATGCGTAATGTGCAATGACTGAGAGGGAGCCTCTAGGTTGAGCATAGATTGCAACTACAGGGGGCAAGGGATGACCTCATTGTCCACTAGGAGTGCGCAATGTGCAACACAAGGTAGGGCTTATCAAGGATTTGCGTAGTGGGCAAGTGTAAGCAGCAAGGGTTTAGTGACTGTGCTCTGAGGATGCACAATGCACTTATGAAGGGAGTTGTCCTCAAGATGGGTGTAGAGTGCAGGTTCAGGAAACAAGAGTCCCATCACTAAGGCTTGGAGGTGCACAATGTGCTCATCACTTGGCTGAAAGTTGAAATGTGCTCATGACTCGTGCATGATATGAAGTCAAGAAAGAATCCCAAAATTGACTAAGTGTGATATTAGTGGAACAAAGAAGAGAGGAAAAGAATGCATGACATGTCATGAACATAATCAAATACACATATACACTCAAATTCATAGCAAGAAAATGCACAATACCCAAAACCAACATGTATTCACTAAAATGGCAATAAAACGACACTTATCTCCACGTGCGACAATTAGGTTGCGAGTCTTTGCAACACAAGTATCAAATGCAATAAGAAAGTGCGCTAGGTCGTGGAAATGTGTCCAATGCGTGTTCTTGTGATCATAGTTTTAAAACTTCGACTCTAATTCCGAACCGGTCGAGGGTCGACTCTGACTCCGACTCTGAATCGGTCAAGGGTTGACTGTGACTCTGAACCGATCGAGGTCAACTCTGACTCTAACTCCGACTCGATATTGATTCGACCTAGTTGATTTCAATGACTTGGTATTTGTAATGAAAAAACATAATTTTAAAGATTTTCATTCATGTTTCCAAACTCAAAGCATTAAAATATAGAGAGAAGACAACATATGATCAAAGTATGCTCATGAATATATCTATTATATCAAAATGGAACCCAGTGAGCTATCCAATATATGTAATATATAGAGATCAGAACAAAAACACAACCAAGGAGGCTCTAAATGGCCTCTACAACCAAACATCACTAGTCACAAGTCACTACTACTAGAGAATCCAACATCATCTAGCTCAAACTTTGAATCAGAGCCAGATATGGAAACCCATGGCTCCTCCTCCTCATCAAGATCTCCAACTGCAACTGTAGAAGTAGTAGCACTAGCAGGCACAACAACTGCATGCTGAGATAGACGAGCTATGCACATGCGTCGTTGCTGAGTAGAGGAAGTGCTTGCAACTGGAGGACTTGGGGCTGGGCCTGGTACTAGTGGATATGCATTTAACTAAACATTAGGTTCAAGTAATTCCTTCATCTCTAAATCCAAATCAAGACCAATATACTCATCAGGGTCAAACTCTGCTAGTTGACTCTCCACTACCCAATCTGATGTTGGATCAATATCTTCCAACATAATGGGACCAATATCAAGTATTTTGTTCAACAATTGGTAGTGTCTTAGTTAGAGGTTGTATTGGACGTAGACTAAATCATTTAAGCATTTTTCTTCCAAACGATTTCTCTTCTTTGTGTGAATCCTCTGAAATAGCACACCCAAAATCACTGCAAGTTTGACTCAAAATACTAATTGCAACTTCTACAATTGAAGACAATGGAAAATGCCTCCTACCATTGCGTTGCAAAAAAGCATAGTTGTGTAATGAGTTAGCTCAAGAAATTATATCCAACTTTCAAATTATAAATAATTTAATAAAATAAGAATTTGAAAATTGAACTTGTTTACCTGACTCATTTGCTTCCCTTGCAATCCTTGCTAGGTTCTTGCCAAAGGTACCTATGGCTCTACTGAAACAAGTGATTTGTCGGTGTACCTCCAGCTGTTCACTCTCCTTAGGGACCATGCACCGAAGGCACTCAATCAATCCATCTCTAACCTCCGTAGTCAAAGCTTCTACCTCCAGAGCATTATAATGATACCTTGGGTTCAGAAAGAACCCAGCTGCATATATAGGGCGATGGAGTTGATTGTTCCATATTTAATCAATGATTTCCAAAATGGGCCCATACTTAGCCACTCTATACTATTATGTTGCTTTATTTGCTCCTTTTCTTGATCCATAGCCTCATAAATGAAGCCCACAGCCAATATTTCCCCATCCACCAACCACAACACCTTAACTAATGGCTCAACAACCTTGACAATCTCTGATGCCTTTTTCCAATATATTTCTTCATTAACTTTCTTTCTCACATCTTTAACATCTTGTTTGCGAGCCCATTGATATTCATTCCATTCATCACTTGAAAACATCCTTTACAAGTTTCTATATTGGGAAAGCATAGATTGCAATGTCAAAAAATGAGTTGCAAATCTAGTGATGGCAGGCCTAACAAGATTCTTGCCCCCTGTGTTTTTGCTCATCAGGTTCAAAATCCATGAGTGATTGTAGATATATTTTGTTATGCTTTTGGCATGCTCTACATTGTTCTTGATCCAATCTACTAATATCCTCAAGCATGAGGTCTTTGCAATGTACAACACATGGGGTCCAAAAGATGGTTTTGTGTTTTTCCTCTAGCATTTTACCAACAAGAACATAGTTAGAGGCATTATCTGTGATGATTTGAACAACATTAGCCACCCCCACCTCTTTAAAAATATCATCCAAAATCTGAAACAAGTGTGCATCTTTCACCCTATCAGATGCATCAATTGATTTTAGAAACATGGTTCCCTGTGGACAAAAGATAAGAAAATTTATGATGGTACAATTCCTTTGATTAGTCCACCCACCTGACATGATGGTACATCCTGTTTTCACCCATGAGCTTTTGAAATCTTTCAAATTTTCATCAAAGGACATAACCTCTTTTTGCAAAAGAGAACCCCTTAACTCATGCATAGTAGGGCCTTTGAAGCCCTTTCTAGCAGCAAATATGACATCAAACATAGGTTCATAATATGGTGAACGAGAAGCATTGAAGGGGATATCAACATCATACCACTATCTAGTTATGTAATCACAAACAATTTCTCTCAATTCTTTCATCCAATGGTCATCTAAAGTAGGATGCATTTGAACTCTATTAGCTTGAGGACCATGTGCACTATCAGAGGGAGAGGAGGGTGTGACTGTGAAATAAATTTTGATATTACCCTTCTTTTTAATTTTACCCTTGCCCTTTTCTTGAATAAACTCCAAAGAGGGAGGAACATAGCAAAAGGGGCTGGATGCATCAGTGCAAGGGATAGATGAAGAACCCTCATAATCAAAAGTGGGGTTGGCAACCATCATGTGTTTTATACTCCTCTTCCTCCCTATTTCAACCTCTATTTCTTTTTGCCTAACTTTTTCTTCTTCAAACTTCTCAATTTTTTCTAGCAGCTCCTTCCTAATATCTCCAATTTGTTTTGCTGGTGCTGCACATGGAACAATTTGGCCTATAATACCAGCCAAGTTTTGTTTAAATCTATGAACGCCCCCTCCACCCCCCTTAATTTTTTTATGGCAAAATTTGCAATCCATTTGATTATCAATCATCTCAGAATATGCCCAAGCAACATCTTTCATTCTAGGAGCCATTTTATGATATTTGGACTTGGAAACGAAAGGACAAAAGTATGAAAATGAAAAGAAGAAAAAAACAACTCTTTAATGTTCATTTCTTTTAGAAAAAATACTCTTTTCAATCATCTAGATTTGCAAAAAAAAGACGCAAGGGAAGATTTGAGAAGTGAAAAAAGAAATACCTCTAGGCTTTAGCCTCCTCAATGCTGCTAAAAAAAACCAAATCATCAATGATATTCTAATGATTGCCCAAGAGGCTCCTCACTGTTGCTCTAAAAACCAACTCCAACTCTTCAGAACTCCTCACAAATGCTCACACAAATGCAATGAGATAGTTGTAAGGAAATTTGAGGGGCTTGGGTAACTTTTATAAGCTTGAGAGAAGGTAGATGAAGTGAGAAAAACCTAAAACAAAAAGAAAAATCACTTTTGAAGTTTGACTTTCCCTCCCTTTTCTGCTGCGGACCAACTTGGCCTAGTTAAGGCTGTTGATTTCTGGTAGCATCAGATGTGCTCTAAGTCTCAAATTTTGCAGGGAGGCTTCGACACATGCATTCTCCAATACCTAGAAATTGTTTTGGGAAATTCCACTCGGACACATTTTTATTAAAATAATTAATTATTTTTAATGGGGCCCAAAGTCAAAACTTACGAAATTAAAATAATTAAAGGGTATTAATCTAAATTGCGGGTGAAACTTCTAAAAGAAGGCGGAAATCAAGTCAATATGATCCTAGCCATTGATTACGATCTAATCTGGGCCGTTGATTGGTCAATGAGAGGATTATAAGATAAGGCTTGATGGGCACTTGGAGAACACACCAGAGGCAAATACTCAGTTCCCCGAGTAAGATCAATTTTCTCACCGGTCAAAGTTCGACAAGAGAAAATTGAATCAGAAGGAGAGTTGTAGGTGGAAAAGAGAGTGAGGGTAATCAACATCAGCCAGGGGTACATGAGTAGAAGACGTAGAGAAGAGGGAGGACAACGCATAAACTGTGACGCAGAGAGAGTTTGAGCATAGTCCTCACGCAGGAGTTGACGCAGTGAGAGGCAGAGGGGGCAATAGGTCCTCTCCTGGATTAGAAACAAGTCGGGAAGTGTCTGTAATTTTTCTCTCAAAGGTTCCTCTGCTGGTTGTAACTTGTACATGAGATTTTTGCTAAAGAATAATAAAGAAATCCTCATTTGCTGCATCGGTTTTCCCACATTGGGTTTTTCCGGGGACGATTGTCTAAAAATAACTGTCATTGGGGCTATATTTATGCCAATATTTTTCTTTGCACTTACTTTCCGCAGTATTTTAATTGTGAATGCTGCATTAGAATTTATTTTGATATTTGCTGTAAGAACACTGTGAATAACTTATTTTTGAGCTAGTAAGTAGAAGAAATAATATTAATCATTGTAGTTGGATTTCTATTTAGAAATTTCCACATGGTATCAAAGCTAAGGTCAAGCAAGAAGAAAAGAGTCGGAAGGCCCAACGTTGAAGGAAGAAAGGAATTTAAATTTCCTGCAGAGACAGTAATTCGAATACCCAGAGGGTTTGCGCAGTTCAGGCCAGGAGGGCTAGATTTTCGTGGTAAAGCTCTCTCTGATTGAGTCGACAAAGAGGTAAGATTTCTAGATAGAAATCTGTTAGCGGCAGAAGGAACAACGCAGAAGAAGATTAAGGGAAGAGGGATTTCTCTAGTGGGATGCAGTTTTCCCCACAACAGTTGCTGGGGCAAGGTAGTGTCAGAAATTGTTTGAAAAATAACACAAAGATGGATACTCAAAAGTGTCTCATAATTGTCTTCTAGATTAGAAGAAGAATTCACATGATTAGAAAATTCAGTGTCAGCAGATGTTTGGTACATTGATAGCGGTGCTTTAGCTCATATGATTGGAGTACAAGAACATTTATCGAGCTATCAAGAAGAACAAACAGACTTCCAGATTACTATGGGAAAAAGAACAAAGTGTATTCCAGTAGGGAGAGGCACCATAGCATTTCAAACAGAAGTAGGGACCAACATCCGAGCCACCAATGTTCTGAATGTGCCAAGATTAAGAATGAATTCGATTTCAGTGTCACAGTTACAGGACAAGGGATACGATGTATACTTCCTAGGAAAGAAAGTATACGTCAAGCATCCAAGTTGGAAGAAGAAGAGACAAATTGGGACTCGAAGCAACAAATTGTATAGGTTGCAGCTTGAGTCTCCAATGGCACTGATAAGCAGCAATAATAATGGTGAAAAGGAACAAAATGAATTATAGAACAAACGAATGGGACACTTACACCATGGAGCACTGAGGATGCTTAGAGGGACTATTACATGAGTACCAACCCTTAGTAGTGAGCATGATGACTTATGCAGAGGATGCGTGCTAGGGAAGTATGCTAAAACAACTTTTTCCGGAAGTAACAATAGAGCAGAATGTGTATTGGGATTGATACATTCAGATATTTGTGGTCCAATGTCCATAAGAGCTTTTAGTGGTGACGAATACTTCGTCACTTTTATTGATGATCATTCTAGAAAAACCTAGATCTATTTCATAAAGACCAAGAATGAGGTCTTTGATTGATTCAAAGAGTTTAAGGCTCTCGTTGAAAATATGATGAGGAAAAAGATAAAGGTATTGCATTTAGATAATGGTGGAGAATATACAGACAAAGACTTCATAGATTTCTACGCAAAGGATGGCATCAAAAGAGAATGGACAACTCCATATAATCCGAAGCATACTGGAGTAGTAGAGCAAAAAAATAGAACTATTGTTGGGGCAACCAAAGGTATGTTGTATGATCAAGGCTTGCCTAGATTCTTGTGGGCAGAGACATGCAATACAACAATATATATCCAGAATAGAACTCACACAAAATTGGGGAATAGAACGCCCAAAGGTGTCTTCACAGGGAAAAAACCGAAAGCAAGTCATCTCAAGATATTTGGAAGCATGGCATAGTCACATTCCAAACGAAAAATGCAATAAACTAGATCATACCGCAGAAAAGGGGTATCTCGTAGGATATAGCAAGACCTCAAAGGCATATAAAATCTACATTCCTAGCAACAATAAGATTGTAGTAAGATGGGATGCAAAGTTCATGGAAGATAGAGCCTTCAGGAAATCTCGAGAGGTGCTAGCAGAAGGTCAATTTGAAGAAGTTCCATTAGTCCAACAGCATCAAGGGTTGCAAGGAAGACAAGCAGGAGGACAAACACCTGGATTGAGTACAGTGACCAGTACTAGTGTTTCCTTAGAAGAAGGAAATCTAAATAGTTCTCAACAGATGGAACGACACGATCATGAGAATGAGTTGATTGAGCCTCCCACCACCAGTGGTAGAACCAACAGAGAAGTACGGTAGACACTGAGGGACACAAAGGAGTTTTTTGGAGCTCCTAGAACCGAGAAAAGGCAGCGCAGACAACTTGACTGATACCAGGCATTGGTAGCTCAAGTTGAAGAACCCTCTAGCTTTCAGGAAGTCGTTCACCACCAAGTTTGGGTGAATGCCAGGGTAAAAGAGTACATTTCTATCATGACGAACGATGTTTGGGAAGTAGTAACTACACCAGAGGATAGATCAGTTGTAGGATCAAGATGGATCTACAAGATCAAGTATGCTGTAGATGGTAGTATAGCGAAGTGCAAGGCTATGTTCGTGTCAAAGGGGTAGTATAGAAAAAAGGAATATACTATGCAGAGACCTTCACCCTAGTTGCTCTTTATACCTCTATCAGATCCGTTATATCCCTAGCAGTTCAAATGGGATGGGAGATTCACCAAATGGATGTCAAGACAACATTCTTGAACGAGGTGATAAAAGAGAAGGTGTATGTAAAACGACCCAAGGCTTCGAAACTCATGAGAAGAGAACTCATGTATGCATATTAAAGAAAGCCTTGTATGGGCTCACGCAGACACTCAGAGCATGGTATGGTTAAATTGGTAGCTACTTGCAACAATTGGGATTTGTCAAGAGTGATCTTAATCCCAATTTCTACTATTTGATGGTAAAGAATGAGCCACTTATTTTGGTATTATATGTGGATGACTTGTTTTTAATAAGGTCATCTAGGCTCATATAGGGTTGCAAGAAGAATCTGGAAGCAGAATTCGACATGAAGGAAATGGGGTTGATGCATTATTTTCTAGGGTTGGAAGATTGACAGAAGAATGGGGAGGTATTCCTTGGGTAAGGAAGATATGCTATAGAGATTTCGAAGAGATTTAGAATGTAGGATTGTCAACCCATGGCTACTTCCATGATCACCAACTGGAAGAAAATAGATGCATCAGGAGATAAGGAAGTGGACCCCACCTTATACAAACAACTCATTGGGTCGCTCATGTATCTAATCAACACTAAACCAATTATTTGCTTTGTTGTCAACACTCTTAACCAATTCACGGTGGAAATGAAAAGGGTGCATTGGGCAGTAGCTAGACACATTATTAGGTATGTGCGTGGAACAATCAGATATGGGTTGAAATACTCTCGAGGGGAGGACGTCAAATTGAATGGGTTCACATATGCAAATTGGGCAGGTAGTTTAGTAGATTGGAAAAGTACCTCTAGGTACTGCTTCAGTGTTGGATCAAGAATGATATCTTGGTACAACAAGAAAAAGAAGTCGGTAGCTTTGAGCTCAACAGAAGCTGAATATATGGCAACCAACATAGCTACATGCGAAGCTATATGGCTCTGAAAACTGCTTGTGAGTTTGTTCAGAAAAATGATGGAAGCGACCAAGGTTTACTGTAATAATTAGAGTTATATCAAACTCCCCAAGGATCCAATATTTCATGATCAATCGAAACACATTGATATCAAATGTCACTTTATCAGAGACTGTGTTCAGCGTGGGGCAATACAACTACAGTATGTCCCCATAGGAGATCAGGTAACAAACATACTCACAAAGACTCTAGGAAGAGTTAAGTTCATTGAGAGCAGATGGGTATGGTAGAGAATCTGTTTCAGTAGCAAGAACAAGTGATTTCTCAGTTACAATGGCAAAGGGAGTTGTGGTACGGATGCAGTGTTGACAAATGGCAATGTCAGCAGTGGTGCAAATGCGACATTTACGTAGTAGTTGGTGGGCAAGATGTCAAACATCAGCAAGCACAAAGGGAGATGTTACAAAACAAAGTGATGCTTCAACAGGTTGCATTATTAGAGCACATTTCTTGTTAAGAGGGAGTGTTGATTTTTGGTAGCATCAGATGTGCTCTAAGTCCCAAATTTTGTAGGGAGGCTTGGACACATGCATTTTCCAATACCCATAAATCGTTTTCGGAAATTCCATCTGGAGACAGTTTTATTAAAATAATTAATTATTTTTAATGGGTCCCTAAGTCCAAACTTAGAAAATTAAAATAATTAATGGGTATTAATCTAAATTGTGGGTGAAACTTTTAGAAGGTGGAGATCAATTGAATATGATCCTAGCGATTTATTAGGATCTAATCTAGGTCATTGATTGATCAACTAGAGGATTATAAGAGAAGGGTTGATGGAAACTTGGAGAACACACCACAGGCAGATACTCAGTTACCTGAGTAAGATCAATTTTTTCATTGGTCGAAGTTCAGCAAGAGAAATCGAATCAAAGGGAGAGTTGCAGGTGGAAAAGAGAGTGAGGGTAATCAACACCAGTCGAGGGTGCAGGAGTAGAAGACGCGGAGCAAAGGGAGGACAATGCAAAAGCTGTGACGCAAAGGAAAAGATGCAAAGACTGTTTGATGCTGGGACTGTGCAATCCTCACATAGGCACTAACTTAGTGAGAGGTAGAGGGGGTAGCAAGTTCTCTCTTGGATTAGAAACCAACCGATAAGTGTTTGTAGATTTTCTCTCAGGGATTCCTCTTCTATTCTGCTAGTTGTAACTTGTACATGAGATTTTTGTTGAAGAATAATAAAGAAACCCTCATTTGTTGCACCGGTTTTCCCACATTGGGGTTTTCCGGCGATGATTGTCAAAAAATAACTGTCATCGTGGTTATATTTGTGCCCATTTTTCTTTGCATTTACTTTCCGTAGTATTTTAATTGCGAAGGTTGCAGTAGAATTTATTTTGATATTTTCCTTAAGAATACTGTGAATAACTTATTTGAGTTAATAAGTAGAAGAAATAATATTAATCAATTTAGTTGGATTTCTATTCAGAAATTTTCGCAAAGACGAGCTCAGTTAATTCGGTAACGGACCAACCTTCAGATCGATTTTTGTATCGAGCTTGCCCGAGCAGGGGTCCGACTCAATCGACCAAGCCGAGTTTGATTCAAACCAACCTGGTTTTAACACTGCTTGTGATAGAGAGGGTCGACTAGTGTAATAAAATGCACTAGAGATGCCTCTAGAAGATGTGCCAAGGTACCTTTAACATGATAAACAACAAAAGCTTGAGCAAAAGTGACACATGCAAGAATGTAATGACACATGTAGGAGCCAAAACAAGCAAAAGCAACAATTGCGAAAGCAAAAACAACAGTTGAGAAACTTACCTAGAAGGTGGCACACTTACAACCAAGAGTGAGGGAATGCTCCTTGTACTCCAAAAGTGCACAGAGCTCAAAAGAGAAAAATGAATGTGAAATGAGCTCTGGGCTATACTCTTTATATAGGGAGAGGAAACATGCAATTTGGGTTAGGGTTTGTGAGTGCACTTAGTGCATGTCAAGAAACTAGGAGTCAAGAGTGAGTAAACTGCCACTAAGAAGTGTGACAACATTGCCTTGAATAAGTGCGCTCTCATTGTTAACAAGAAGTGCAAATTGACTATCAACAAAGAGTGCACAATCACTTTCTCCGAGAACTGTGCAATGACTTATCTCTAGGAACTGTGATGTGTCTATCAACAAGAGTTGTGCTTACTTAAGTTCCAAGAGCACATTTCTTGTCTAAATGGAGTGCACCTCTACATAATAGCAAGGAGTGCACTCCACTATTTTCAAGAAGTGGTGTGCTATGGCAAAATGAGCTAAGCATGTTAAAACAAGTAGCTTCAACATAGGTTTCCCGAGGGAAGATTTGAACACTTAGAAAACATGACCAAGCATGACATTAATGACTTGAAACAAAAGATGACAAGATCATAAGGGGGCTCCAAAATTTGAATGTAGGCAAAAGGGCTTTGTAGTAGCTACAACATGTGTTCCATATAATACCCATTTAGTATAATGAATTTGCAATCTAGGGTATTCTTAAAAATAAGATAATACAAATAGAAAAAGTTTTTGATGAAAACAAAACAAAATGGAAAAAGGAAAAATCGCTAAAACATTTCACAATGCACTATGACTATTAAAAGTCAAAGTAAATATTCAAATACAGAATATTAACATTTGTTGGGGTACAAAGAAAAATTAAATTAGCATCAAATTGGAATATCAATTATTAGTTGAAGAGTCAAGTATAATCAAACAAAAAAACATTTATGATGGGAAGCAATATGAAATTGGGATCTTACAATTAACCATTAATTTTTTATCCAATTTAATGTCATAACTGTGGATTAAAATGGAGTTAAAATAATTATAAGTTTCACTTGGTTTGGAACATTAGGTACTTTAATCTAAAACATGAAGAAAAAGGTTTTGACATGACATTGTACTATGAGAGAGAGAGAATATAACACTACAAGACATTACAATGAAGCGAGATTTGGAGGCTCCCTTATTAAAAGACTTTAAAGATGTCTCAAAGATGGTCCCTTAGGATACTAAAAAAATTATATAGAAATAGGGTTGTTACAGATAACGAGGAAATTTCTTGCCTTAAGAAACATAGTCAAAGTTTAATCACACAAATAAAAGTTAAAATGTCATAATAATAAGGTATGCTTGTGATAGCTTGTATATAAAATTGTTACAAAGTTACTTTTTATATATTAGCACCACTAGATGTGATTGGAAAAAATATACAATAGCTTAGCATCATTACGTGCAATTACAATAGACTTCAATAACTTCGTGCATTTGTAGCAATTACAACAAAATCTAGTAGTTTAACACCATTATATGCAATTACAATAAAATCCAATAGCTTGACACCACAAGTACAATTGTTTTAATGCCCAATATCCAAATAGATAATACTAGGCACCCAAACACAAGAAGCCCAAAGCTAATTAACTTGGATAATCGCTAGGCACAAACTCTAAACAATAAATTGCCCAATTATTAGTTATTAGAAGTGTTGTTGCTAGTGGAGGATAAAAATTGAGACCAATGTTACAACAAATTATCCACTTTTCCATTAGCAACCTTATGTGTCTCTTGTGTAAAGCTAATCAAGATTTTCTACTTCCATAGAAAAATCAATTCATCTATGTAAAAATTGACATATCCCTTACCTCCTTAGAGAAGCGAGGCCAAGGGAAATGACACTCCATCAATTGCTGCAACTCAATCATGTTTGACAAATCTATTAACATTAAAAAGGCATTTGCAATTTACTAAAGACTAAATAGATGATGATAATATTAAAGATAGGAAATCGATGGCCAAAAGAAGCAACCACAATCCAATATTCATAAGTCCAACCATTTTGTGATCTTAGATGTGCACATATAAATGGATCTATTCACTTATTGTTCTAATTTATCATTTCCATAACTCTATGGGTTTTTTATGCATCTTCATTCTATTTTGGTTTATTGTGAATATTATAGTGTGCACACAATATTTGCTATTCTAGAGTAGCAACCCCAATTTATCATTTCCATAACTCTATGGGTTTTTTATGCATCTTCATTCTATTTTGGTTTATTGTGAATATTATAGTGTGCACACAATATTTGCTATTCTAGAGTAGCAACCCCAAAAGGAAGCAGTATTTGAAGTAAACAATTGCAAAACTTCCCAGGAACTAGAATTTCATCTATGAGGTAGTTGTATTAGTCACTAATAAAAGCAGTCCTATGAAACACAATATACAAAAGAAAGTCCCTTCATGAAAGGAAAACATTTGATGTAACCTATGTGATAACAACATAATCAAGTTCCCATGACACATCATAAGCAAAGAATCATATATATATATATATATATACATACACATAGTGTATCTATTTATTTACAACATATAAACATAAATGAAGGTGGAACAAGTAATCATGGACCTAGCAAACAAGGAACTTTATTATAGTATCATAACCTTATCTCTATCTATATATGCCAAACTAATGCCTTTTTATAGTGATTTTACAAACTAAGGCAGTTACAATTACCATAACTACTTTTGGTTAGTCAACTAGATTAGGTAATAAAGTATCATAACCTGATATCTCTATCTATATATGCCAAACTAATGCCTTTTTATAGTGGTTTTACAAACTAAGGCAGTTGCAATTACCATAACTACTTTTGGTTAGTCAACTTGATTAGTTGATCCAATGACTTGATCCACTTGGTCAACTGCATACATACAGTTTAAAATATGATGTTTCCTAATCGACTAGGGTGGATATAACACCATCTTAAAATTTTTTGTCATCAAATTAAAGCCATACAAACGAAGTACATTCAACTAGAGAAAGGTCATTCTCAAATCACTCGTGTTTTCCTAGTACTAGTGACCTATTTTGATCACTTGTGGACAGTAATATAATTTCATTTCATTTCACGGTTAGGAAGTTTGATACTTCCACCATCATATAGAGTTTTGTTAACTTTCCAAATTACATTAAGAAAGGCACATTTCAAGTTGTTGAAATTAACCTAATGACATGAAATAACTTGTCATTAAATAGGTATCCTTGCAATGCAGCAATCGATCCATAAGTCCGCTTTTGCGTGCTTCCACTACACAATATATTTCCAACTTTAGTGATTGCAAATTCAGACCTGTGAGCATTTAATTCCTTACAATAAAAACAAATAGATGGATTGTCAACCTTGCCTTGTCACATGTGATGAACTAAATATCAAGAACATCATGTAACCACACTGCAGTAGCAAAGACTCTGGAAAACACTACTGTAAACAAGGAACTATATCTGTTACTTGGACAATACTTGGAAATATAACCAAATTATAACCAAATTTGCAAGGACTATGAATAGTAAAATCTGTCCCATGGAATAACGCATGAACCTACTGTCACACTCAAATAAGGTGCAAACATCTTCAATTTCAAATAGATGGATTTTCAATCCTGATTAAAGACATTAGGCTTGTCCCATGAGCTGAACTAAATACCAAGAACATCATGTAACCATATTGCAATAACAAATCTTCTTGAAAACACTATTCTAAACAAGAATTATATCACCAAAGGGAAGTGGTTCTGAAATGGAAACTAACAAATCATATTGAAGAAATACTCTAGAAGCCTGCTATATACTGTGAACTCTCCTCTGATCATGTTGTCCTTCTGTCTGATAATGTTGAACAGCTTCACGACTTCGGATCACTTAGACATACAGAGCTAAACTTGCAAGGACTGTGAATGGTAAAATCCATCCCATGGAATAACACTTGAATGTACTCTCACATTCAAATAAGGTGCAAACATCTTCAATTTTGCGAGCTCTTTTTGTGAGGAATTCCAAAGACGCGCAGAGATTGCCAAAACTCGAAGACTAGATCCTTGATCCTGAAATTAAATCAAAGAATTGTCAAAGAAACGAACCAGCATAATGAGAATACCATAGTTATGTTGGCTACTTAGCAAAAGGTCCATGTTTGAAGAAAGGTGACTTATTGAAAAATAAAAATAAGTGAAAAAACTTATTAAACTATTAAACATAAGCCGTAGTTATTTCCTTTCAAGATGCATGCTATTCTCCAGTACATGCCCTTGAACAGATCCTAGTTGACATGTCAAATAACTTCAATCTAGACAGGACTTTGATGTTGTCAAGACACTGAAAATTCTGAAATACTCACTTCTAAAGTTCTATATGCTCACAAAATTTGATAGGTTGATATAAGAACGGCATTATCAATAAAATTCCCTACCGATTTTGATTCCATATTTCAAGTGATTTAATTGAAGAATAAATTTAGCGACAATAACTTCACACACAAAACTTTGCTGAAAGTGGAACAAGAGGGATCAGGTACCCACCAGCAAATTAAAAGAGACATATTGCCAATACTCAAATCCTCCAGCACTGACAGGTTATCATCTTCAGCACTAAAGAATTATAATTTATAGATGTAAATTCAGACCACACTTATGTAAGAAGTTTTTACAGGTTTGTTGTTGGTTTAAGCTACCCAGAGCAACCCATGTATTTGTGATTTCCATCTTACTAAACAACACACGTTATTGCACCACATAGATAAAGTGTAAAACCAGAAACATCGGAAAAAATGGCCCCACTTTCCATGCAACCATTAACTGCAATGCATAAATCAATTTTCAATCCTGCTGGCTACCAGTTCCAAGCAGACTAACACTTAGGCATATACAATCTAGTTGAGCATGCATTTCAAAAGATTCTATTTTTGAAACTTTAACATTTTCCTGTCTATGTGGATAAGAAAGCAAGGCAGTTTCAACCAGTGTTGCAAAAATCGGCAAGGGTACAGAAAACATCTTCTCTGAAACATCGGTAAAAATAGGCAAACTGCAGAAAACATTTAAAAAAGAAAAATATATTCATTTTCTCAAAATTGGGAAAAATTGCAATATTTTTGGGCCAAAAAATCAGCTGGCTGAAAAAATTGTGATTTTTTGTTACAAAACTGAAAAATCAGCAATTTTATCAGCACTGATTTCAACGAATTTGTATGTGTAAGACTGTCCTCCACAAGTGAGGATAAGCCTAGATCTTCCAATCATCAATTTTGGTGTTCAATTAATTTGGAAGTTTGCATAATGGTCTCAGTACAACTTAGGGCTCATAAAATTTGAGGCCTGCCTGAGATGATCTAGTGAGACAAATGTAAGTAAGGCTTTATGTGGAATCCAATTCTTTGGTTCAGGAAAGAAATGTCAAGAAATACAACAATAAATATTACGATGATATCAAAGGAAATAAACTCGAGAAAGATTTATCTTCTGAATATTTGGATGTGTTAAACATTAAAAACAGTCTACAAAACCATTAGTATATCGAGATGTATGGATGTGAAGTTTGGAACTGTAGCATCTCTAGACAATCATGGAATAATACTGATCTAATCTAGAAGTGTTTTATATTTTATAATCTTAAAATTAAAAGGGATATGCCCTATCGTATCATCCTCATAGAAGCTGGTCTTTCCCTCATTAAGAGTATGGCTATGATTAGGTATCTAGTAAACAAACACAAGAAAATTCACATGAAAGACAAGAGGCTTCCTATGATTACCTCAAACTCCAATCAAAGTCACCTGCAGCTTAAAAAGGGTTGACATAAAGATGCTATGTCTTGGCTAAATAACTGGAGAATAGAGGAGGAGATCATTGCAGAATACCATTAGAAGTACTGTCACATCTAAATTTAAAGAGGCTCTTAGGTTATGGTACTTAATGAGATTGTGGTGTCAGGTTGTTATGCTGGTTTGACGAGGCTCTTAGGTTATAGTAATTAATGATATTGTGGTGTCAGGTTGTTGTGCTGGTTTGACTAAGTTTCCTGAAAATTTTCTTCTAGTACTTGCCTGAATGGTGGGTAGGTGAATGTATGGGGATGCATTAGAGAAATGCAAATCAAATCATCCTCAGTATGTTCTTTGAAAATTACTACTTGATCCAAAGTTAAGAGAGGTTGACAAGCTTCCTTGTCACTGTCTTCAAGCCAAGCAGGGTCTTCTTAAGTGAGAGAAGGTTTAGCAGGAGGATAAGGAGTCAATTTATTAATGGAATCTCCATGGGAAATGTTCATATTTTTAGATATACAGCTGATATATGCATCAGTTGTAGCTAACCATGGTCTACCCATAATTAATGGGTATCCACCCAAGTTGGCTTTAGGTTCAAGATCATAAAATTATTAGGGTACTCGCATGAATCAACATAAAAATAATATCCTCAAGCATTCCTTCTAGCTTTATTATAGACCTATCTGCTAATTGAAGTACTGTGGGCATTGATCGCGTTCCAGGCAAATGAAGCTTTTCCATAGTTTCCTTTGTCATTGTTGCTGCAAAATCTAGTAGCCCTTGCAAGGGGTTCATTGTGAGGGGCTTAGAAGGTGATGGCCAGACCTTGTAGCAACAACGGGGGATACTGCCATTATCACCCCAGCAATCTTCCTCTTGCTATTTAGTGGAGTTTCACCACAAGGGAGGCTTCCCTGCATTCAGTTATAAGGATAATCTAGTTATAAGGTTCCAGGTGATGTAAATAGGTTAGGGAAAGATACCTTAGATTGGGTAAGGCTCAATTCTTCTTGGTAAAGGAGCAATGTATCATACACCTAGACTAGATAAGACTTCTATACCCTAGGATTTATTGATATGCAATGATAAAGGAATATATAGACGTATAGGAGTCCTAGAAAGCATTTACTTAAAGATTAGATCAACAAAACAATAATGTAAACTGTCAAATACGCTTCAAGTTGAAGCTCAGCGAGGGTTAGGGTTTCCAAGGCACAATTTATTAAGGAATGATGACATCAACCCTCTCAAGGAAAAGTTTACCACCATGAGAGCTAGACTTTGCATTAAAAAGGTATAGGAAGGTAAACCCTAGGTTCTCATCCACAAATATGCATCCACCACAACTCTATAAACAATTTGGCCCTAGAAAAAGCCATAGTGACTTGCATTTAAAAGCCTAGGAAATATAAAAAGAAAGAAAATATTTAGGCTTTGAAGATTTTTGATAAACAAATTTACCAATGCCTAATACTAATTGGGTTGATGGAGTCCTAGGGAAAATTTTTGCAGAAAAAGCACAATTGATTGGAGTAAGGGGGGGAAATACGTTTTCCACTTTGTAAAACTCTAACTATCCTTTTTTTGAGGGGAGAAATTAAATAGAAGATGCACACTAGGAATTCTTCTATGGATTTCAAAGAAGAATATATTTAACATACAAAATTTCCAATAAATAATAAGCCTTTAGCCATGGAAAATAGACAAACCTTGGCATTAGTTCATTTACACGCAAAAATAATGAAAAATCAGCAATAAACTTACAATTTCTTCTAAGAAAAGATCTTTCAATCCCAAAAAGACATCTCCAATACAACAACCAATCTCCAATAGCAGATGGTCCATAAAAATCACATCTTCAAAAGTAGCAAAAAAGACAAGGGTAATTTGTACCCTAGAAGAGAGGGCTGAAATCTCAAGTGTGATGAAGATTGTGTCGCCCGGATTGTACAGGCACAGTGACAACGCTTAGGACGAGGGCTATCACTCTGATTGCCACCCACTCTGTTCTAGTTGTCTTCCAACAACAGGCTATGGGGGGTAGTCCCTATGGAATGAGGTGAAGGAAAACAAGTTGAGAACCAACTTGTTTGGGAGACACGGGTGAGTGGCCCAGCCACTTGGTCGAATTTGAGCAAGATTATTGATTAAATTAGATTTTCTTATTATGAGAATAGTGCCTTAATGGAGCCACGAATTCTTGCTTATGGTAAATTGGAACCAAGTGACCGGATGGACACATACTGCTTGAATGATTGACTAACCTATATGATGTGTAAGTCCTAGGACCTATTTGAGATGCAATGATCTTGGTTAATTTTAATTATATGCCTAGTCTAAGTGGAACCTTTCCCCTAACTGTTTTGAGAAGCAATCCTCAAAGTAATTTGTTTAATGGGAGCCAACGGGAAGCAGGCTATGACCTGATTAACGATACCGCCCCTGTGTTACACCCACCCAGTGCCTTTGGCATTGCAAACACTGTGGCTTTGACGACTGCAAGGTCACTTGTTAACTACTAGGAAGAGTTGAATCTCTCAAGCTAGTCTGAAAAAGGTTGCATTGTGGCTTTGACGACTGCAAGGTCACTTGTTAACTACTAGGAAGAGTTGAATCTCTCAAGCTAGTCTGAAAAAGGTTGCCCTAAGAGTCTATCAACCTTGCTTATGCTAAGAGGTACATTTTAATGCAATCTAGAACTAATATGCTTGTGCAAGAATTTATGAGTGAAATTATCTTGATTTAAGATTGTTTGTGTTACTTAAGTACTTAGTTTGAATTGGCTTATATCAAGGGTACTTAAAAATGATGAGATGACAATCTTGAATAAGATAAATTGTTTAGAGGCGCGAGTGCAAACTTCAACAAATTCCCACAAGATGTAAAATGACAATATTTCAACAATGTTCAATACCACTTACGATAAACCAAACACCATTTAAGATAGCTAATGAAAAGCTTAGATGCCAAGTACTTAAGATGATTAACCCATATGTCGAAGACTTAGAACAATTATTCAGTTATATGTCAAATACAAAGATGCCAATTAGATTCCAAATATTAGAACAACTTATATCAACCACAAGATTTGATCTTTAGAGCTTAAGTGTAGGAGTGCTTTAGGTGCCAAATTCAGCAAATTTTGCAAGTTTAGAACTAGACACAAATTTTTTTGGATCTCAATAGTCAAATCAACAATAGTACTTCAAAAAATTTCAGCGCTTATTAGTGTTATGACAACAGTAGAAGAGTCACTCTAAATTATAGAATTTGCCCAATACATGAAGCACAAAACTTTCAAATGACCAACAAAAATAAATGTGTCTAGCTTACTTTATGACGATGTATTCACTAATATTTCAGATCTGTAATAAGTTATTACAGTAGTAAGTTGACCCACAGATCAACAAGTTAGTGATACCAAAACAAATGCCCAATATGCCCAAAAATAGTAAAAATTCACTAAACTTGAAAAAATCAATTTTTAGGGCTTTTAGAGGGTATGAATCAGAAAATTTCAGATATGATCTATTCACTACAACAGTGAACAATTGACAGATCAGCAAGTTAATGAAATTACAATTAGTGCCCAAAATGCCAAAAAATAGTAAAAATTCACTGAAACTAATTTTTTTTTTTTTTAATTTTTGACCATTTTTAAATGCATGCTTCAGAAATTTCAGATCTGAAATTTTCAGTTAAGCAATAAATTCCAGTAAACATAAAAATAGATCTGGGTTTGATCTACGGGGCCCAAGTCGCCAAAATTCATCAAAATGAAAATTTTGCAATTTTAAACAATTCTGACTATATAGCATGTGATTTTAGGGCCTAATTCTTACTGATTAAACTGTTGTAATAAAACAGAGATAAAAAAAGGGTTTAGAGGTCAAACCCTAGGCCTCAAGACTTGTAGAAGCACTTGCCCAAGTAGCCCAAAAATTTTGGGTGAAGAAGCCACTTCAAAATCAGAATTTTGGAGACCAAAATCCTACAAAACAAAATGTTAAAGATAAAATGCCAATCCTTTGAAGAAACTCTTGTTTGCAATGCGATCTAGCCCTTGTAGGACTTATGGCATTTTTAATGCTTGTAAAATAGGTCTCGAACACTAGCCCTTTAAGTTGGGTAAGGGCCAGGGCCTTCAAAAAATGTGTTTTTTACCCGATTTGAAAATAAACAACCTGCAAAAATAGCCTCAAAACCCTAGATGTCTAGGGTTTATGAGGTCACCAATGCCAATTTCTTCTTTTAGATCTGAAATTCGTAGAAAAATTTTCAGTCGTTGACCCTGCAAAATTTTCTAGAGACTAGATCTTACCCTCAATGGCCTAGATCTAGTTCTACTTTAGTCTTTTCTCTTGATTTCACCTAAATAAAACACCCAAACCCCAAATATATACAAAATCTTAAAACCCCAAAACTCAAGTTAGAAAAATAATTTACAAATTAAAATTACAAAGTTATTTATGGAATTTACAAATATATAAGAGTTTTGATTTTTTTTTTGAGAAAACTATATTTTTATGGCTATTTTCTTTGATGAATGACTAAAAAACACATGAGAAACCCCAATGTAAACTATATCCTTAGCTAAGATTTAATCCACCACACAAATATTTAGGACCCAAGCAACAATGATTCCTGTCCAAGTTTGTGAATTTGGAGGCCAAGGACTGAAGTACCTGCAAACACTATGTATTTATCTCAAGACAATCTGTTAATCACATGGGGAATCAAACCACCTAGGATTTGCCCAAAACTATCAATAGTATGATTTTATCCCCATCTAATGAAAAAAACAGATATTACCAATATTCAACACAACATAGGTATGGCCGTAGTCAGTACATGCCAAATCAATAAGCATGAACACCTTGAATTGCACCCGAAAGTCTTTATTATGATAGAAAAAATAGTTCCTAGTGAGACAATAGTGTTACCAAGATGTTTCAACAACAATTTTCTAGCTAAAAATCAGATGGCTAGAGACTCAACCGACTCTCTAATTTATAGATAAATACTCCAAGTGGAAAAATAATGACTAGCTTCTTTGATCCTTGTCAAAATAATCTCGGCCGTTGATAAACACTTCAAGATCTTTTAATCTTGGCCCTTGTTTTTTTTATTTTTGAGGAATTTTCAAATTTTGTCATTTAATTCCATTTTTTTTAGTTCAAAATTAATTATTTTGAGCTAATTTCCTAAAAAATTGATTTTAACTAACCACCAAGGTCCAAAGGTCCAAATTTTCTTGAAATATAAAATATTCCCTTGGTGGAAAACCTTTAAAAATTGATTCCTTTAAGACCCACAAATTTTTCCACTTGGAGAATTGATTTTCCTAAAACAACTTAGCTTGACTCTAATTAATTAATTTTTTGGCTTAGGATTTAATTTTATTTTGCCAGAAAAATTAATTAATTTACACATGAGGGGATTTAGTTATTTTTCCACCCTCTAGTACACAAGATTTTACATTTACAACCCTCAAAGGGGGAATACACATTTGGCTTTGACCCTCAAGACACATAACCCATTTGTGACACAATATAATCTAGTA
This sequence comes from Pinus tabuliformis, assembly GCA_031772625.1. NCBI lineage: Eukaryota > Viridiplantae > Streptophyta > Pinopsida > Pinales > Pinaceae > Pinus > Pinus tabuliformis. Next base: position 1,374,637,898 of record CM062805.1, on the reverse strand, counting down.
GACCAAGTGATTTGTAATAAAATAATTAAGCAATTAGCTTAAATTATTTCCAAATCACTTTTACATCAGATTCGACTAAAAACTCTAGGACTCAATTAAAACTTCGACAATAAATTTCACCCTAGCTTTAGGGTTTAAGCAAGAGGGAAAAAAAATCTTCTAATTAGCCGTGTTTAGAAACACAGGTAATTAGTGAGGTTAAAAAACCTCCTAGAATGAAATTCGTCATCAAAATCATAGGCTTACCTAGGTTGTTACATATACTCAAGGTCTTACTAGGATCATTTACATTACATAATTTGCGGAATGGGTTTACAATGACATGTAGATTGCTAATAGATGATCTGGTCCTGTTGAAAAATTTGGTACCTTCGCTTCCTTGGAACTTTGACAAAAAATGTGCAACATCTGGTTCCATATGAGGACATGTTGCTTCCTAGAAGTTGTGAAAAATCGGTTACCCGATTCCTACTGCAGCAACTAATCTTAATTCTTCTAACTGTTAATTCGATTAAACAATTTACTTACTGTTTGCTATGAAAAACATCGAATTAAATACACTGCAACCTACACACTTAAAAATTGTGGAAACTAAATACAACACAAGAGAGAAATAAACATCACACACATCTACACAATGATTTTTGGACAAACGTCCCCAGAAAAACTCAATGCGGGAAAACGGTTGCAACAATTGAGGGTTTTATTATTATGCAATAGTAATTCTAAGTACAATTCGTTGGATGCCCAACTGGCTATCCGATACAGAGAGAAACTGGACAAAACGAAATAGTGAGATGATCTCACCTTGTCACTGGAAGATCTAGCTTTGATTTGCTGGAAGTTAGCCTTTGCGTCCCTTATGCGTCAACGTCTGCGCAAAACTACGTCAACCCTACGCAGTCTTTGTGTCACCTCTGCTGGGGACTGCGCTGCTCTTCCTTCTGAACCTCTGCTGGCTGGAAACTTTAGCTCTCAGCCTCCGGTCTCACCCCGGCTCCCGGTTTCTGAAACTCGATTTCTTCAACAGGAATTCGATCTCCCTTCAGGCTCTACGTTGCCACTATGTTAGCTCTGCGTGGCCCAACGTCAACCTCTCTGGGCATCGTTCTGCCCTCTTTTTCTTGTACTCTCCGTCCCAAGAAAACTCCTCAGTGGATACTATCCCTGCCCCTTACTGCAAAAAATCACTTCGAATTTCTCTCCCAACAACTGTTGTGCTTCAGAAATTCGATATTTTGATCTCCACTTTATGTGTTTTCCAAATGCCCATCAAGCCTCCTCTTATAATCCTTCTGTTGAGAACCAATGACCTAGATTAGATCCTAATCAATGGCTTAGATCATTTTGGCTTGATCCTCGTCTTCTTCTAGAAGTTTCACCCACAGTTAGATTAATAGCCTTTAATTATTTTAATTTCCTAAGTTTAGACTTAGGCACCCATTAAAAATAATTAGTTATTTTAATAAACTTGTCTCTGGGTGGAATTTCTCAAACGATTTCTGGGTATTGTGGAATACATGTGTCCTAGCCTCCTTGCAAGTTCTGAGGCTAAAAGCACATCCGATGCTACTAGAAATAAACACTCCCTCTTAGCGAGGAATGTGCTCTAATAATGCAACCTGCTGAAGCATCACTATGATTCTGAAACATCTCCCTCTGCGTTGTTGATATCTGACATCTATGCCCATCAACTATTGTACAAATGCTGTATCTGTACTGCAACTCCCTCTTAAATTATGCATCCGCGGTTTTGCTGGCGCTGCCACTGCCAACACTGCAACCTTCTCCAATTGCTGCTGCCACTGCATCAACAACGAAAAAAATCCAAAATTATTGAACTTGTGTTCAGCATGATGCATCTGTCGCTGGAGTTCTGACTGCTGCTAGTCTCTATGCTGACCCTCTGAAGCCTTTGCTTTGTTGTTGACTTCTGCTCTATGCCAACTACACTGCTGCCAACTCTAGCTTTGCGTCGCTCCTAGCCACTGCAACTGTCACTTCGACACTCCTCTTCATCAACTGATTCGGTCCATATAGCTACTTCTGATCTGGGCTCCCGTAGCAAGGTATTGATCCAAGAGGTGGACTCCTCAAGGATCTTGCCGATCTGCAAATCTTTCGAACTATAGTTCTATATCACCCCACCTTTGGGCGATCATGGCAAACTCCTCCTCCTCGATCTATGTGGATGCAGTCTTTGAATCATGCTTCTCGTCCTTGTCCTTTTTGAGAGGACACTACGTAGCATAGTGACCAAGTTCACCACACCGGAAGCACTTGATCTTCGAAACATCTTTCTTCTTCTTCCGTTGCTCATGCTGCCCCTTAGATGCGAGGGCTGCATTCTCATCCTCTTCCTTGGGCTTCGACCCACTACTGCTGCTGCCATCAAGTTTACACTTGACCAAGTCCCTCCTCATCTCTTCTTGCTGAAGAGTGGCCCACATTCCTTCCTAGTTTAGCAATTTCTCCCTGCCTAGGATGCTCTGGACAAATACTTGCCACTCTTTTGAAACTGAATTCAGGGCCAACCTCACCATCTCGGTAGGCTGAGGTGTTGACCCCACAACTGCCAACTTGTCTCGGGTTTCCTAAAGCTTTGCAAGGAACGGATCAATGCGTTCCCCCTTTTGCATCTACGTGGATCTCATCTTCTACTCCAAGTACATCTTCTGCTACTCAGAAGATCCCTGATATAGCGTGGACAAGGCATCCCACATCTCCTTAGCAGTCCCTTTGCCTGAGATGTGACATACTACATGATCCTTCACTTCGTCGAGGATCATCTGCTTGGCCTTCACCATTTCTCCCTTGTACTTTTTGAGCAGATCTAGATCCGCGGGCTCAACTACCACACTGTCGACGTAGATCTTGAGAAAATGTTCATCCAAAGGGCATGCCATCCTCACCTTCCAGATCACATAGTTGGATGCACCATCCAACCGATCCTGATCTCTCAACCCACTAGCTGCCATCTCTGCCAATTGAAAAAGTCGAATGACCTCCTCTCTCCTCTGTGCTGCTGCTGGGCTAGCCTATGCACTCCCTGCTGGAGTTAGTAGATCTGCTGCCCTTTGTTGCTGTTCAACAAATGAGAATTCGAATTCCTTGGCTAGGAATTCTCTGAGGAATAAATTCCCTCAAGTGTCTCTCTCTTTCCCACTGACACTATTTTGCCAGCAATTGCTGCAAAATATCTGCGTCCTAATTGAAGTTCTGCTCTACAAGGAAATATACGATGCTCCTTTCTATTTCTGGAAAGCTTCGATTTGGAGATCAAATTTCTCTGTCGACTCACTTAGAGAAATCGATTTCTCCTCAAAACTTCGACAAACTGGCCCAAGGACTACACTGCCTGCTGGGGTTTTGAATTGCTGCCTCTGCAGAGATTTCAAATTTCTCTTCCTTTTTCCTTCTGAGTTCTTTTGTTCACAATCTGTGCTCTGATACCATATGAAAAATCAGTTACCCGATTTCTGTTGCAACAACTGATGTTAATTCGATTAAACAATTTACTAGCGGTTTGCTACGACAAATATCGAATTAAATACACTGCAGCCTACACAATTAAAAACTACGAAAACTAAATACAACACAAGAGAGAAATAAACATCACAAACATCTACACAGTTATTTTTGGACAAACGTCCCCGAAAAAACTAATGCGGGAAAACCGGTGCAACAACTGAGGGTTTTATGATTATGCATTAGTAATTCTGAGTACAATTCGTTAGATGCCCAACTGGCTTTCTGATATAGAGAGAAACTGGACAAAATGAAATAGTGAGATGATCTCACCTTGTCACTGGAAGACTCGGCTCTGATTTGCTAGAAGTGAGCCTCCGCATCCCTTCTGCGTCAACCTCTGCACAAAATTGTGTCAATCCCACGTGGTCTTTGCGTCATCTCTGTTGGGGACTGCATTGTTCTTCCTTCTAACCCTATGCTGGCTGGAAACTTCAGTGCTTAGCCTCTCAGTCTCAAACCCCGACTCCCGGCTTCTGAAACTTGATTTCCTCAGTAGGAATTCGATCTCCCTTCACACTCTGCGCTGCCATCGCGTCAACTCTGCGTGGCCCAGCGTCAGCATCTGTGGACGTCGTTCTGCCCTCTCTGCCTTGTAATCTCCAACCTAGGAAAACTCCTCATCGGATACTATCCCTTCCCCTCACTGCAAAAGATCACTTCGAATTTCTCTCCTGGCAACCGCTGTGCTTCAGAAATTCGATCTTTTGATCTCCACTCAATGTCTTTTCCAAATGCCCATCAAGTCTCCTCTTATAATCCTTCTGTTGAGAACCAACGACCCAAATTATATCCTAATCAATGGCTTAAATAATTTTGGCTTGACCCTCGTCTTCTTCTAGAAGTTTCACCCACAGTTAGATTAATAGCCTTTAATTATTTTAATTTCCTAAGTTTAGACTTAGGCACTCATTAAAAATAATTAATTATTTAATAAAACTGTCTTGGGGTGGAATTTCCCAAAACGATTTCTAGGTATTTTGGAATACATGTGTCCTAGCCTTCCTGCAAATTTTGAGCCTAAGAGCACATCTGATGCTATCAGAAATCAACAAAAGTAACGTGAGAATCCTAGAACCCTGCATCCAAGAAAACAAAAGCCCATCAAATAGATATCCATTCAAAATCAAAATCATCATGCATACATAATAAATGCGTTGGAATATAAAATCTACTCTAACAAACTGAAACATAAAAGACATAATATAAATGAGTATCTAATGACATGAAATAAGAGGGAGTAGGGATAGAGATACTATACAAAAAATGCCCCATGGCATCAGACGTCTTCAACATAATGCATACTGAGCATCTACTGACTCTCTGGCAAGTTTGAAGGATGCTTCTACGATGTGCCACGCTTGATCCTGTATATCGTGGGAATTTGTCTTATCCGAATATCGAGCTGCTCTCGACCATCAGATGCATCAAACTTCTTCCTTGTCTTCCTCTGCCTTTTACTTTTCTTCCCAGTGGGATGTGATGTTAATAACGAGACCACTGTAAATTTCTTGTCTTGATCCTGAGTATGCTTGGATGAAAGATCTGAAGAGATTGAAGTATACCCAACCTTATTCTGAATATACTCTGTCAAAGGTGACACATAAGTTTGATCAATTTGTTTTCCAATCATGGCATTTCCAGTTAACCTATTTCCAATGGGACAAGAGACCTCTTTATAGTGAGATGAGAATTGTTTTGGCGGACTTGGGAGGCTTATGATCTGTCAAAATTTCTTTGTTTCTCTCATCATATGATATATGCTGAAATTCTTGCACCTGCCACCTTTCCATCTTTTGTAATTTGTTCATTTCTTCCAACCTCCTCTGCATGGAACTCATTTCATTGGCATGTCTTCTATTATTTTGCTTGATCAATTTTTGTCTTCACAAATCTGCCTTGAAGAGTGAAATGCTTAGCTTCCAAGGCTTTGATTTCCTGTGTGTGATTGTGCTCCATGGTGATCAAATGGTCTTGCATGGTGGTCATCTGATTAGAATGATTAGTCTCCATGACTTTTAGTTCCTCAGCTTGCTTTTCTTCTCAAGATAATAACCTGTTTTGAAGAGAGATTTGATTAGCTTCCATGTCCTTTATCATTCTATTATGATCTTCTTGAATATAATTTATTTCCTTCTTATGATTTGCTTTTATTGAACCTAACTCCTCAACATGCTCTTCCTCTATGGTATCTATCATGTTCTGAAAATTGATCTTTTGATTATACTGAGTAACTTCCATTGCCTGTAACCTGTTCCCCATAGAATTAATTTCTTTGGCGTGATGTGCTATTAATTTTTCTTGACTAGATTGCATGTGTTTGATCATTTGAGTTAATTCCTTAACAAGATGCTTATCATGATCTTCCATATGCAAATAATGTGATTCCTCAATAATATTGTTAATTTGGCCACTTGTCCCTGCAATGCCACTACCCACGATTCCTTTCACAAAAGCACAAGTAGATTCATCATGAAAATTTTCACAAGTACTACAATATGGCCAAGATTGATCATCATTATCTTGCAACCTATTCTTTTGAGACTCCATATTGACTAGGTAGTTTTGCATGATAGTGACTTGATTTTTATGCTCATCTTGCATACTTTTAATGCTTTGAGCTAGTTCTTTAACATGATCATTTTCCTCTTCTTTTATATTTGAAATCCCAAACTTCCTAGATGCTTTCTTGTCATTTTCTAATGTCTCAATTGATGTTTGAGCAACCCTTACATTAGCGGGCTTCCCACACATCAATTCGTAAGAAGTGTCAGCGTCAAATGCATCAATGTAATGGTCTAACAAAAGTTTGTCAGGAGGTTTTTAATCTTGAGATAATTTTCTTATAATGCCATTGAACCTCCTATTAAATTCTTTAACAATTTCATCTTCATTCTTTTTCATACTGTAAATAGTGCGAAGTAAGCCCTTTTCATCCTCCTTATCTCCATATTCATTGATAAAGCCCTTGATTATAGCTTGCAGAGAATCAAAAGAATCATTAGGAAAATCATGAAACCAATCCATAACATTATCTTCCAAGGAAAAGACAAAGAGACGCATCTTAATGTCTTCATGATTATAGTTAGTATTGTTGCACCACTTAGCCACACAAAGATTAAATTTCTTGAGATGATTATTAACATTAATTGCACCATTACCTTGAAAAGAGGGTAAATTATCAATTGCTTTTTCTAGAATGTCATGGGGATAACCATGAATGTTAGTGAAATTACAAGGGGCAAGCAAGTCATTCATGATGACTTGCTCACTTGAGAGCAAATGGATATCAACAAGAGGTCTATGTCTAAGATAAGCAAGAAGTCTACAAGAAGAAGGCTTCTAGCAGAAATTCTCGCAGAAAATGGAAGAAGTGGAGTCGCCACTTGAACATGAATCCATCTCCAATATCTAGAAGACAAAAACCAAAAAGTCAATTAGGGCGAAGTAGGTGGATATCAAGGAAGACTTCTTGTCTGAAAAATTGAATGCTCACTAGAATGTAATTTGTTTAATTGAGTCCAAAGAGCAGGGTTAAGCAAGCTACCAATAAGATTTTATGAATGGATGAATCAGTGGAGTCGCCACCCAAACAAGAAACTAACCCAAATGTTCAAGTGCTAAGGTGCAAATCGAGAAATGAATAAGGCGATGAGAAGATTAGTGAGATATCAAAGTGCTAGTAAATGTGGTGTTTGAAAGATTAAATGGATTAGAAGATTATGAAGATTGATGATAGATGTTGTTGACGCCAAGGTCCAAAAAAATTGGTCCCTGAGAACGACGCCAAAAAATGTTGTGGCGTTGGCAGGACATGAATGAAGGTTGAAAGATCACAAGATGATAGAATGTTGTAAACCCCAACAACGAGCAAACTCGTCCCCGACAACAACGCCAAAAATGTTGTCGCCCAGATTGTACAGGCACCGCGACAACTCTCAGGACGAGGGTCGTCACTCTGATCCTTGCCCACTTTGTTCTAGTTGTCTCCCAATAGTAGGCTATGGGGGGTAGTCCCTATGGAATGAGGTGAAGGAAAACAAGTTGGAAACCAACTTGTTCGGGAGACATGAGTGAGTGACCTAGCCACTTGGTTGAATTTGAGCAAGATTATTGATTAAATTAGATTTTCTTATTATGAGACCATTGCCTTAGTGGAGTCACGAGTTCTTGTCTATGGTAAATTGGAACCAAATGACCAGATGGACACCTGCTGCTTGAATGATTGACTAACCTATATGATGTGCAAGTCCTAGGACCTATGTGAGATGCAGTGATCTTGGTTAATTTTAATTATATGCCTAATCTAAGTGGAACCTTTCCCCTAATTCTTTTGAGAAGCAATATTCAAAGTAAGTTGTGAAATGGAAGCCAACGGGAAGTAGGCAACGCCCTGATTAACGATACCTCCCCCTGTGTTCCACCCACCCAGTGCCTCCAGCATTACAGAGACTGTGGCTCTAACGACTGCAAGGTCACTGTGTTAACTACTAGGAAGAGTTGAATCTCTCAAGCTAATTTGAAAAGGGTTTCCCTAAGAGTATATCAACCTAGCTTATGCTAGGAGGTAAATTTTAATGCAATCTAGAACTAGTATGCTTGTGCAAGAGTTTATGAGTGAAATTATCTTGATTTAAGATTGTTTGTGTTACTTAAGTACTTAGTTTGAATTAGTTTATAGCAAGAGTACTTAAAAATGATGAGATGACAATCTTGAATAAGATAAATTGCTTAGAGGCGCAAATGCAAACTTCAACAAATTCCCACAAGATGTAAAATACCAATATTTCAACAATGTTCAATACCACTTATGATAAACCAAACACCATTTAAGATAGCCAATGAAAAACTTAGATGCCAAGTGTTTAAGATGATTAACCCAGACATCAAAGACTTAGAGCAATTATTTAGTTATATGCCAAATAAAAAGATGCCAATTAGATTCCAAATATTAGAACTTATATCAATCATAAGATTCAATCTTTAGAGCTTAAGTGTAGGAGTGCTTTAGGTGTCAAATTTAGACATTTTTGCAAGTTTAGAACAAGACACATAAAAGTTAGATCTCAATAGTCAAATCAATAGTAGTACTTCAAAAAATTTCAGCACTTATTAGTTATGACAACAGTGGAAAAGTCACTCTAAATTATAGAATTTGCCCAACACATGAAGCACAAAACTTTCCAATGACCAACATAAATAAATTTATGTATCTAGCTTACTTTATGATGATGTATTCAATAGTATTTCAAATCTGTAATAAGTTATTACAACAATAAGTTGACCCACATATCAACAAGCTAGTGATACCAAAACCAATGCCCAATATGCCCAAAAATAGTAAAAATTCACCAAACTTGGAAAAATCAATTTTTAGGGCTTTTAGAGGGTATGATTCAGAAAATTGCAAATCCGATCTATTTACTACAACAATGAATAATTGACAAATCAACAAACTAATGAAACTACAATTAGTGCCCAAAGTGCCCAAAAATAGTAAAAAATCATTGCCATTGAAATTTTTTAGTTTTTGATCATTTTTAAATGTGTGGTTCAGAAATTTCAGATCTGAGATTTTCAGTTATGCAATAAATTCCAACAAGCATAAAAATAGATCTGGGCTTGATCTAAGGTGCCCAAGTGGGCAAAATTCATGAAAATGAAAATTTTGCAATTTTAAACAATTTTGACCATGTAGGATGTGATTTTAGGGCCTAATTCTTACTAATTTAACTGTTGTAATAAAATAGAGATAATTCAAGGGTTTAAAGGTCAAACCCTAGGCTTCAAGCCCTGTAGAAGCACTTGCTCAAGTAGCCCAAAAATTTTGGATGAAGAAGCCACTTGAAAATTAGAAATTTGGAGACCAAAACCATGCAAAACAAATTGTTAAAGTCAAGCCTTGTAGAAGCACTTGCTCAAGTAGCCCAAAAATTTTGGATGAAGAAGCCACTTGAAAATTAGAAATTTGGAGACCAAAACCATGCAAAACAAATTATTAAAGACAAAATGCAATCCTTTGAAGAAACTCTTGTTTGCAATGACATCTAGCCCTAGTAGGGCTTATGGCCTTCTTAATGCTTGCAAAATATGTCCCAAACACTAGCTCGTTAGATTGGGTAAGGGATAGGACTTTCAAAAAATAAGTTTTTTCTTCGATTTGAAAATAAGCAACCTGCAAAAATAGCTTCAAAACCTTAGATGTCTAGGGTTTCTGAGGTCTCCAATGTCAATTTCTTCCTTTAGATCTGAAATTCGCAGCAAAATTTTCAGTGGCTAACCCTGCAAAATTGTCTAGAGACTAGATCTTACCCTCAAGGGCCTAGATCTAGCTCTACTTCAGTCTTTTCTCTTGATTTCACTTAAATAAGACACCCAAACCCCAAATATATACAAAATCTTAAAACCCCAAAATTCAAGTTAGAAAAATAATTTACAAATTAAATGTACAAAATTATTTACGAAATTTACAAATATACAAGGGTTTTGAAAATTAATTTTTTTGAGAAAACTATATTTTTATGGCTATTTTCTTTGATGAATGACTAAAAAGCACATTAGAAACCCCAATGTACACTATAGCCTTAGCTAAGATTTAATCCACCACACAAATATTTAGGATCCAAGCAACAATGATTCTTGTCCAAGTTTGTGAATTTGGAGGCCAAGCACTGAAGTACCTGCAAACACTATGTATTTATCTCAATACAATCTGTTAATCACATGGGGAATCAAACCACCTAAGATTTGCCCAAAACTATCGATCGCAATGTTGAAAATATCGGTATCGACAAAATATCAATGAGGGTCTAGAAAACATCTTATCAGCAATATTGACGAAAATATCAGCAAGCATAAAAAATGCATAATATATTCATTTTTTAATATATTTTTAAACATATAAAACAATAACAACATGAAATAAACACATTGACACATAAATATGAAGAAAGCACTGATATATATGATGTAAAATAAAAATGATACATCAAAGTGATACCAAACCATGCTGATCCCTGATAATTGTCCAATCAAGGACTCAAATGTGGAGAACCAATACAAAATAAAATCCTATATATAAAAGTATCTCATCATCATGAGTTATATGTAGCAAAACAAATAAAACTAGCAGCTATCTATCTGAAATCAATGCCCTCTCCCCCTTTTATGGGAAAACATGATGGGTTGTTAGCCAAGCTTGCCCCTAGTAGAATAAGGCCTTGCCCCTGCACCTAATGTCAAATAATGAGGGCTAGGTATGGAGCTATGCTCTCCTCTATCTATCGCAGATGGTGTTGATGCCATTTCCTCATGCTCCTCCTCCACGTGCTGCTCTTCCCACGAGTCCTCCTCCTCTTGTTGCCCCTGTTCTAATGGATTCTCTGGCTTTAACCATGAAGGTGACTCCTCCAAGATGGGCACCTCAGACTCCACCCTCCACTGAGACAATACATCAATATTGTTTAAGGAAATGGCATCTGGATCCATTGGTGCTTCTATTTGCTTCACTCGAAGTTGGATATTGTAATGCACATACACTAAATCATTGAGGCGTGAAAACTCCAACCTGTAAGAGTGTAAAAAAAACTAGTCTTGACTCTTAACTCTTGACACTTGAGGTTATTAATTAAAAATTAAAAATTACAATAAATGTAATTGCTCAATTGAAGGTTGAAGCTCAAAATTATACCCGTCGTGCTTTTTTGAGTGTATTTTCTCAAATACACTCCAATTGCGCTCACACTTTGAAGAGCTACATGTTTGACTTAGGATTTTTATGGCCAATTTCTGCAAATTTGGTGCCCTTGCACCATAGCTTCGCCACCAAATATCTACAACAAAATAAAGAAATAAAAAAGTCAAAAATAACATAATTGAATTTTAAAAATCTAGAATTATAGTAAGTTAATTCTAAATTGAAAATTCTAATGAGGGATGACTTGTCACTTACATGGCATAAAGAGGGTCATTTCCCTAATAGCATCATCAAAGCCAAATAGGTCAGCACAATCACGATAAAATTGTATCTCGTGATTGATTTTGCAATGAAGCTTAGGATTAGGTACCATTCTTTGAAGACAAGAATGGAGCCCTTCCATCACCTCACCATCAAAATCAAAGGTACATTTATATAAAAATGTGGGGTTGAAGAAGAGTGCTGCTGCATGAATGGGTCGATGAAGCATCCTTTTCCACCAACTATCAATCACATCCCATAACATCATATGTCTATCAAGCCCAACAAAACCCTTGTCTACATAATAAGAACGAATGGCCTCCTTGGCCCTATCCATGGCCTCGTACAAATAAGCCATTGCAGGCTTGCCCCCATCTACCAATCTCAGAACCTTTACTATAGGTTCACTAACTAAGCACGCTTCTTCTACTCCCTGCCAAAATGTGTCAGTGTACACCATTTTTGCAATGGCTCTCCCATCCTATCTCCTGTTGTATCTACAATCACACCACTCATCAGAAACAAACATTTGCTTCAAATCAAACTAGCATCGAAGCAAATACTGAAGAGTAATAAAATTGGTGGCAAAACGTATGATTGCAAGACGCCGCAACTCCTTGTTTCTAGTGTATCTCTTCATGAGGCTAAGAACAAAAGCATGGTTATAAATAAACTTGGGACGCTCCTAGCCATATCAATCATCTCCTTGATGAAGGAGAGTTTCCCCATATCCTCAAGCAGCAAATCGATACAATGTGTTGTACACAGAGTCCAGAATAATGTGTGTTGGGAGTGAAAGAACTTCAAGTAGAAAAGAAAGCTAAGCATCGAGTGCCTAAACACTTGGATCGTGCCTCTCCATAAGCATCCTATCGGAAGACACATAATTAGTTGCATTGTCTCTTATGATTTGCACCACATTCTGCACACCAATCTCCTGGATGAACCCATCTAACAAATCACATATCATTGCTGCATCTTTTATACGTGCTGATGCATCCCTTGATTTAATAAACATGGTACCTTTAAGGCAATGTACCAAGAAATTTAGAAGGGTCTTACCCTTCCTATCTGTCCAACCATCAGACATCACTGTGCATCCAGACACTTCCCATGTCTATTTCAACTCTGCCAATTTAGAGTTGATGCCCTGCTATTCTGCTCGAAGAATTGCCCCCTGCAATGCCTCATATGTAGCACTTTTGTACCCTGGGCCCACAACATCAATAGCATCACAAATTGTTTGCCAAAATGGATAGGTTTTGGTGATGTTGAGAGGTAAGTCGCTCCAGAAAAGACACCTCCCCATAACTCTATATGCTTTGCTTCTCCCTTCTTTTAACAATTGGTTTTATGGAAGGTTGTGCTCCATGTCCTATTCAAGGAACAAAAAATTATGACCTCGCACTCCCAGTAACATTAGCATTAGCAGTAGCAGGTGACGTTGTGGAGCCCCTCCCACTACCCTCAACCTCAAAATGAGAAGAAGATATCCCAAAAGATCTACTTGCACGTTCAACCTTGTTTCTGTTTTCCTCTTCCTTCTTTCTGTCTTTTTCATCAATTGATTGCTTCAAGATCTTTTTGTATAAGATCCGCACTGGAAACTGTACAAAGCCCAACATCTTGTTTAGGGAGTCTAGCCAGATGGTATTTCAATCGCGTAACCCCTCTTGTCATCCTGGTCCCACACAATTTGCATGATAGATATGCTTGATTTGTCCCACAATCAGGCTCCCCATACTCCCAAAATGGGTCCAAGGCTTTTGGCATATTTGTGGTGAGCTAATTCAAACCTAGGGCACCAAAAAAACAAAAGATGGAATTAATGATTAAAGTTTAAACACCCATACACAAAAAATAATAAGTAATAACCACCTCATTTTAAAAAATATTTTTTTTGCTACATTATTTGAAATGTGAATTCAATGAAAAATGGCAATAAGAGAGTGCATTTGAAAGTTAAAAAAAGAAATGGAGTTTGTTGTCCAAATATGGAGAAAACAGTTGCACTGGCTCATGGGCATGAAAATCATAGCAAATGGAAAATAGAGGAAGCAAAATGTTGGTAGGCAAAGAGACAAGCAAGAATAACCCTAAATATATGAAAAAATAATTAACATAGGGGTTTTTATGAACATACCTGTGAATGGAAAAAATGAAGTTTGTCTCACTGTTCTTCAATCTTTGATCCACAAAAAATTCTTAGTTGGTGGTGATAATGGATGTTTGATCCTCAATCCCTCTTTGACAACCACCACAAAGCTCTTCCCCTTCCTTCTCCAACACTCAAAAACCGAAATGAGGAAAAAAAGGACAAATTCCCTTTTCTAGCTTGACGATATTTTATATCGTATGATTTTATCTCCATCTAATGAAAAAACAGATCTTACCAATATTCAACACAACATAGGAATGCTCGTAGTCAATACATACCACCAATCAATAAGCATGAACACCTTTAATTGCACCCCAAAGTCTTTATTATGATAGAAAAATAGTTCCCAACGGGACAATAGTGTTATAAAGATGCTTCAACAACAATTTTTTAGTCATAAATAAGATGGCTAGAGACTCAACTGTGTTAAAATTGGCAACTAGGCCCAAACTCCACGTGGGTCATCTTATTAATGGCAGCTGATATTTTCCTTGGATCTCTCTCATCGAGAGGTGTAGGATTGATCTAAAGATCATCAGATTCCGATAAGTATTCATGGAGATATGAATTTGTTAGTTTTATGGGACAATTCGTCAAGGTCGGCTAGCAACCAAATAAACCGCACTTGTGCTCAACGTTTTAGTATAAATAGAGGTGGCCTTCAAGTCATTTCAACACACACTTGGGATCTCTTCCTCTCTACTTGTCTTTGGGTTTTAGTAGGAGGAGAGATCCTAAGGGATAATGTTGCCCTAATCTAGAGGGAGTGCCCTAGGCTCTACGCTGCCCTAATGAAGAAGCCCTAGACACAGGAGGAAAGGGAGATCTAGCATGGTGAAGGAAGCCCTAACGCTGCACTATGGAGAAGCCCTAACGCTGCCCTAATGAAGAAGCCCTAGACGCAGGAGGAAAGGGAGATCTAGCATGGTGAAGGAAGCCCTAACGCTGCCCTATGGAGAAGCCCTAACGCTGCCCTAATGAAGAAGCCCTAGACGCAGGAGGAAAGGGAGATCTAGCATGGTGAAGGAAGCCCTAATGCTGCCCTATGGAGAAGCCCTAATGCTGCCCTATGAAGAAGCAATAATACACAGCCATGGAAATGAAGGCAGAAACCCTAGCCGCAGGTCTAAGGAGAAGAGATGCCCTAAACCTAGTTGCTACGCTGCCTAATGGAGATGGCATCTTAACGCTGTTCTAAATAAGGATGCTCTATCTGCTGTTTGGATTGAATCACAGTCATGAATGATAGATCCAAGTCTTATGATGAATGTTGTAACATTATAGACAACATAGTATATGACAGCAAGATGTATGGTGCAGCAGTATGGACAGCTAGATGTATGGACAACAAGATGTATGGTGTAGCAATGGTGCAGCAGCATGGACAACAAGATGTATGGTGCAACAGTGGGACAACAATGCTACATGGTGCTGCAATGATACAACAATGGGACAACAAAGGCAACTTGGTGTAGTATGGTGCAACATATGGTACAACAATGGGACAACAATGGTCAATGGCATATAGTGCACAATGGGACAACAATGGTACAATGGTACAACATGGGACAACTAGTATTTAGTGCAGCAAATTCATGGTGTTGTTATGGTATGGCAAAGCACAACGAGACAACCATGACATTGTGCAACAGTGGCACAATGGGACAACCATGACATAGTGCAGCAGTGGCACAACGGGACAACCATGACATAGTGCAGAAGTGGCACAACGGGACAGCCATGACATTGTGCAGCAGTGGCACAATGGGACAACAAGCATGTGCAGCATGATGACGAGATGCAACACAATGATAGGTGAAGGAGTCACCTTGGAGAATTAGTTGAAGCAACATGTCTTCAACCGATCTCATGTATCATCTTGTTAGAGATGATCTATGCTCTTATCTAGATAAGTCAAAGTGTTGATTTTTGTTGTAAATGTATTCTCTCTCTCTCTCTCTTGAAGTGTTGGCCCTTGATTTTTTATTTGAGGAATTTTCGAATTTATCATTTACTTCCATTTTTATTAGTTCAAAATTTATTATTTTGAGCTAATTTCCTCAAAAAATTGACTTTGACTTAACCACCAAAGTCCAAGGGTCTAAATTTTATTCAAAATACAATATTCTCTTGGTGGAAGACCTTTAAAAATTGATTCCTTTAAGACCCACAAATTTTTCCACTTGGAGAATTAATTTTCCTAAGACAACTTAGCTTGATTCTAATTAATTAATTTTTTGGCTTAGGATTTAATTTTATTTTGCCAAGAAAATTAATTCATTTACACATGAGGGGATTTAATTATTTTTCTAGCCTTTAATACATAAGATTTTACATTTACAAATCTCAAAGGGGGAATAAACATTTGGCTTAGACCCTCAAGACACATAACCCATCTGTGACAAAATATGATCTAGTAGATCCAGTGATTTGTAATAGAATAATTAAGCCAACTGGCTTAAATTATTCCCAAATCACTTTTACATCAGACTCGATTAAAAACACTAGGACTCACCTCAGACTTCGACAATAAATTTCACCCTAGCTTTGGGGTTTAAGCTGGAGGGAAAAAAATTTCTTCTGATTAGTTGTGTTTAGAGACACAAGTAATCAGTGAGGTTAAAAAACCTCCTAGAATGAAATTCGTCATCAAAATCATACTTACCTAGTTTGTTACATATACTCAAGGTCTTACTAGAATCATTTACATTACATAATTTGCAGAATGGGTTTACAATGATATGTAGACTGCTAATAGATGTTCCGATCCTGTTGAAGAATTTGGTACCTCCGGTTCCTTGGAACTTTGACAAAAACAATGCAACAATGATTAAGAGCAAGTGAGGGATCCTCTATTTATATGAGGTCTATCCCTTCATTTTACAAAATAATATTAGCCTACAAGCCTTTAAAGCATGTTTGATGTTGAATGTTTCACAAGATAAGGAGTTACAAGCCAACCCCATAACTCAAAAAAACAAAATAATACCATAAAAGCCCACATGTATGGGTCTATGTCCTCCAAAAACATGATGTCATGCCCTTTTTGGGCCATAGATGCTACAAAAATGCATCGGATGGCTAGTGAGATGTCCCATCATCATAATCAACTCCAAGTCTTGAGGGAAGATCTCAACAAATGCCTCAAAATGCATCCATGTGTCAAAACCATGCTCTAGGTGTTGAAATTTGATGACTAAAAAAAAGTTTCCTGCAATCCCAACCCGATTTTAATTTCACCTTATCACTCCCATTCAGTGAAATGCCCTTTCCCATAACCATACATTCAACATTTAGAATTCTGGAAATGAAATTTTCAAATTAAAACACATGGGACCATCAACACATGCTAAAATAAAATATGGACATAAC
Organism: Pinus tabuliformis; assembly: GCA_031772625.1. Taxonomy (NCBI): domain Eukaryota; kingdom Viridiplantae; phylum Streptophyta; class Pinopsida; order Pinales; family Pinaceae; genus Pinus; species Pinus tabuliformis. The sequence continues at coordinate 1,374,620,883 of CM062805.1, read as the reverse complement.
CAGACCAGCAACACACATAAAAATACACGGATTTTTGGTCAACTTAGACCCAAGGAAAACCCCTTCAATATTCTCTGGTGAAAACCTGTTAGAGAGATCTTTAAATTTATTTATCTTTCAAGTTTAGGAAAAATACATTTGCAGACAAAACAAAACAACAAACTACAACTTATCTCTTCAACCCAAAACTCCTTGAAAACTGTGCCCACTTTGCCTCGATTTTCATGCCCACTTAAAGCTAAAAATATGTATTGTACGGATACAAATGTATGGACTGTACTATACAAATGTTTTTTCAATTTTTTTTTTTCTTTTTTCAAAAACTTCTCTCAAACGACATGTAGCTCACAACATTCAATGTTGTTCATACTGTACCTTCTGCTATCTTCTATGCCTTGATTTCCATGCCCAGCTTTGCCCAGAAATCACTCCTTCAGCTTGCTACAACAAATTTCTCCTTCAGAACTTTTCTCTAGCTCTCAGCCTCCTTTCTCCAATCTGCTCATGAAAAATGAATTTAGTCTCTATTTTCTTTTCCCCCTTTTGTTTCCCTAAATGACTTTTGGGCAACATTAAGATCTAATGGCTTAGATTCATTTAGATCAAGGGATGAGAATGAATGTGCATTTAATTCTCACTTTCTATATTTTAACTCACCCATTAAATAAAGTACCCACATTGTACTTTATGTCTAAAGTCACTTTTCACTTTATAATTTAACATTGACTTTACCACCTATAAAGTTACTTTCACTTTATAAAATCACACTTAGGAAAGAATTATTTTGGACACTTTTCCCTAGGTAGAGACTAACCCATGGGAAACCACTTGTCCAAGGTACATTAAAAATCAACACTCCCTCTTACCGAGGAAAGTGTTTCTCACCACACCCATTTTGTCCCTGAAATGGACATGCTTGCCTCTTGGCAAGGACTTCGTGAGAACATTGGCCACCTACTCATCTGTTGATATATACTCCAACTCCACTGCCCCCTTCTGAACATAGTCTCTGATGAAATGATATTTGATGTCAATGTGTTTTGACCTGTCATGAAACATTGGATTCTTCATGAGTTTAATGCAACTCTGATTATCATAGTGAATAACCATCGGTCTTAACCCCTGATCAAATAGGCCATACAACAACTTGCGAAGCCAAATGGACTCACAACTAGCCTAACTAGTAGCCATATACTCAGCCTCAGAAGAGCTCAAAGCAATTGACTTTTGCTTTCGTCTGAACCATGACACAACTGCCAAAACCAATTGGAAGCAACACCCTGAAGTGCTTTTCCTGTAAGAAGCACAACCTGCGCAATCTGAATCTGTGTAACTTGCCAACCTCATTCCATCTCCCTGCCTATAGTCAAGACCATAATCAACAGTTCCCTGTACGTAGTGAAGAATGTGCTTTGCAGCTACCCAGTGCACCTTCCTGGGCTCAACCATGAATTGGCTAAGTGTGTTCATTGCAAAGCATATATCTAGCCTAGTGTTGACCAGATACATCAAGGACCCAATAAGCTGCCTATACAATGTGGGATCCACCAAACTAGAATCTGAAGCATGAAGCTTCTTCCAGTTGGTGATCATAGGTGTAGACATGGGTCTACAATCTGCCATGTGAAATATGCTCAACACATCCACAACATACTGCCCCTACCCCAGAAAGATATGCCCCTCCTCTTGCCACACCTCAAGCCCCAAAAAGTAATGCATCAACCCAATGTCCTTCATCTCAAACTCCATAGCAAGATCCTCCTTGCAACCACTAATCAGTCTCTCTGCCCCAGTAATGAACAAGTCATCAACATACAACACAAGAATGAGCGGATCATCCCCTACAACAATGTAGTATAGGTTCAAATCTGCATTACTCTTTGTGAAACCCATCTGCTGCAAGTATCAATCCTCAAATACCAAGCTCTCGGAGCTTGCTTAAGTCTGTAGAGTGCTTGCCTCAACTGACATACATGGGTCTCCCCCCAAGTACCTCAAAGCCCTGTGGCTGCTCAACATACACCTCCTCCTCATAGCTAGTAGGCTTAGAGTCAACAATGCTGGTAGCCTTGGCTACATAACTGCAAAACTGCTCAAGAGGCACACTCTCCTTGTTCACCCTCTTCGGAGAACCAACATAATCCGCTTCCTTCAAGGTGTCTTGAAGCCACTTAGGCCTCCTCTTACCTGAAGAAGTTTCCCCATAGAGAACCTCATCCTTTGCCCCTTAGTCTGGTGAACCTGATGGTTTGCCAACTGACACTGGTGTGCCTGTACCAACACCTGTCCTCGAAGAACCTGTACTGGCACCTGTGCCTGTGTCAGCTGAAGTGCCATGTGAACTCTGTACCAGTGGACTCCCTAAAGAAGTGCTCGGTGAACTCGCCACTGGTGCCCTAGATGTCACTGACACTGAAGTACCTCCTGTACTAGTCGATCTAGAACCCTAAGGTCCTGCTCCCTATACCTGACCTCCCTGCTGAGGATAAGTATGTGACTCTCTCATCATACTTCCGTGATCTCCGATAGGCCCTCTCCTCCTCGAACTTCACATCCCTCCTAATCACCACTCTCCGTTTAGAAGGAATGAAGATCCGATAGGCCTTCGAAGTCTCGCTGTAACCCATAAAGATACCCTTCTCTGCCATGGGTTCCAGCTTCGTCCTCTACTCCTTGGGGATATAAGAATATGTGAGACATCCAAAGATACGAAGATGTCCCACATGAGGTTTCTCTCCAGTGAAAGCCTCCTCCGGAGTCATATTCCCCAATACTCTGTGAGGACTCATGTTCTGAATATAAACAACAATATTGCATGCCTCAACCCACAAAAACAAAGGCAACCCCTGATCATGAATCATTGCTCTAGCAGCCCCAACAATAGCTCTATTCTTCCTTTCAAACACCCCATTCTACCAGGGGTTGTAAGGAACCGTGAACTCTCCTAATGCTCTCTTGTGCATAGAAGTCAGAAAACCCACCATCGGTGTACTCACCACCATTGTCCGATCTCAAGACCTGAATCTTCCTACCTGTCTGCTTTTCCACAAGAGCTTTGAAATCTTTAAAGCGACTGAAGACCTCACCCTTGGTTTTCAGGAAATATATCTAAGTCCTCCTAGAGTAGTCATCAATGAATATAACATAATACTCATAACCACCCAAATACACATGAGACATACGACCACTAACATCAGTATGAATCAAGTCTAGTATACTTGTAGATCTGCTGTCGCTTGCAGGGAATGGTAACTTGGTGTACTTGCCCAAAGCACACCCTCTGCATACCTCATAATGCTCGACACTGAAATTAGGAACTCCAGTAGTGATCTCCCTCAGTACTCACAAAGCTTCATGATGCATATGCACCATCCTCTGGTGCCATAACTCGCACAAGTCTCTACTGTTGGTGGTACTAGTGTGAGTGTTACCAGATGTGGTACTCACCAATGCTCTTGTCGACTGAAAACTGGACCTGTATAGTTTCCCAGAGCAGACTCCAATCACTTTGGATGAAGTGATAGCTCCTTTGGGATGCATCAATACTTTCCCTACTGAGAAAGTGACGTCAAACCCCTTCTCCTCCATAGCAAACAATGAAATCAAGTTCTTCTTCATCCCCGGAACATACAAAACATCCATGACCTCCAAAGGAGGCACAGACTCCATCTCAAAGGTCACAATCCCCACACCAACAACTCTTACAGTGCGGTCATCTCCTAGTACAATCTTAATATCAAGTGACCTCTCTGCAAGCTCTGAAAAGAACTCCCGTGCACCTGTCATATGGCGGGAAGCCTCGCTGTCTATGTACCACACATCGGATGATGTACTCCTACTAGATGTAGAAGTAATAAATGCAAAGTCCTGGTCAAACTGTGAAGCAAACTGCTCCACCTCTGCTGAAGCTGCAATACCCTTCTTCCCCTTGTTCTGCCTCTCAAGACACGTAGTAGTATAATGTACAATCTTCTGACATGCCCAACATTTGACTTTGGACATATCCGTATCTTTCTTTTTCTTTTTCTCCTTTCCCTTAGCCCCATCTAATGAAGCCCCTTTCTTGGCCTTCCCTTTTTTCTTCCCCTTCGCTGTTAAGGCTACATCTTCCTCATCTGCTATTTTCACCCCACCACTGCTAGTCTTCTGTATCTCATGCTGCACACAATCATCCCAGAATCTGTCCCAATTTGGAAGATTCTCCCTAGAGGTAATTACATCTCCAAAGACCTCCCAAGACTTAGGAAGTCCCGCTACAGCTATCCTGACTAACTCTATGGGTGCAACTGCCTCACCAATAGCAGTCAAATCATCACGTACCTGTTTGACCCTACCAAGATAATGAACTACACTTTCAGCCTTTGTCATCTTGATGTTCTTCAATTGTTCTTTGAGTACCATTTTCCTGCTCTCATTGGTACTCTGATAGAGAGTGGTTAGAGCTGTCCACATCTGATATGCATATGTGTTTCCTCTCACCTGAGGAACCACATGATCCTTCAAACTGTCCATCAAAATCTTTTTTGCCTTTGCATTATTTTTTGTGAATTCAGCAAGTTCATCTACAACAGTAGGAGGTAAACCACTTGCTGCATTATGTCCCAAACTACTGCCTCCTCAAACACTGTCTGAATTTTTTCCTTCCAAACGACAGTTGGATATCCCATCTAGTCTGTCCTCTATCCTTAAGAACATGGCCATGACTACTGTCCAAAATTTACAAAACCAAGAAAATGGAGAAATGAACTCTCCAACACACCTTGCTGTCCCAATAGTTCAGTCTGTGTGAAATTTCACCTTGTTGTCCAAAAATTCAATTTGTTGTCCAAACCATTGTTTGTTGTCCCAAACTATTGTCTATTGTTCACACTGCAATTTCAACTTGTAGCTCTGATACCATGTTGAAATTTGATGACTAAAAAAAAGTTTCCTGCAATCCCAACTCGGTTTTAGTTTCACCTTATCACTCCCATTCAGTTAAATGCTCTTTCCCATAACCAAACATTCAACATATAGAATTCTGGAAATGAAATTTTCAAATTAAAACACATGGGACTGTCAATACATGCTGAAATTAAATATGGACATAACTAGACCAGCAACACACATAACAATACACAGATTTTTGGTCAACTTAGACCCAGGCAAAACCCCTTCAATCTTCTTCGAGGAAAACCTGTTAGAGAGCTCTTCAAATTTATTTATCTTTCAAGTTCAGGGAAAATACATTTGCAGAGAAAACAAAATAAAAAAATACAACTTATCTCTTTAGCCCAAAACTCCTTGAAAACCGCTCCCAATTTGCCTCTATTTTCGTGCCCAACTGAAGCTGAAAATATGTACTGTACGGATACGACTGTACGGACTGCACTGTACGAACTCCATACGAACTGTACAATTTGTTTTTTCAAAAACTTCTCTCAAACGACATGTCGCTCACAACATTCAATATTGTTCGTATTATACCTTATGTTGTCTTCTATACCTTGATTTCCATGCCCAGCTTTGCCCAGAAATCACTCCTTCAGCGTGTTGCAACAAAATTCTCCTTTAGAACTTTTCTCCAGCTCTCAGCCTCCTTTTTCCAATCCGCTCATGAAGAATGAATTCAATCTCTCTTTTCTTTTCCCCCTTTTGTTTCCCTACATAACTTTTGGGCAACCCTAAGATCTAATGGCTCAGATTCATTTAGATCAAGGGATGAGAATAAATGTGCATTTAATTCTCACTTTCTATTTTTTAACTCACCCATTAAATGAAGTACCCACATTATACTTTATATCTAAAGTCACTTTTCACTTTATAATTTAACATTGACTTTACCACTTATAAAGTCACTTTCACTTTATAAAGTCACACTTACGAAAATAATTATTTTGGACACTTTTCCCTAGGTAGAGACTAACCCATGGGAAACCACTTGTCCAAGGTACATTAAAAATCAACACTAGGCACCCTATGTTACCCTCTCAAGGGCTAGATGGATGACATGGTATCATCTCTCTCCAGCATTGGGGTTCCAAGAGCAAGTATAAGCCCTCCTTTGTCATCTTGGTGATTGCCATCATCATCTGGATTTCGAATCAAGCAACACCCATCAGACGATGTCAAGGCTAGCCTAGGGGTGTGCTTGGTCAGTTTGATACAACATTAAGTAAATCAAACACTAAGTAAGAGGAGCTCAACGCTTAAGCATTTAGGGGTGCTCTAAGGCATCAGTCATCAAATGGAATCATCAAAGTGCCCAATGCTTTGCTTTGGAGGGGAAATGCTGCATCTTCGATGTCATCACTACTCCCTGGAAAGTGTAAAATGACCTAGGCATGTTGTGTAGTGTTGAGATATAATGTGCCCCCCCAAAGGCCTCTAATGCAATGTGAAGAAACACTTGGAAAAACCATCTCAAGATCAAGTGAAAGCCACCAATCATTAGGGACAATGACCATAGATGCGCCATAGTGGACCATGTTACCCACCACCAGTGGGTGACCCCATAGGAGAAATTTTATCCTAGATTTGTGTTCAATAGACAACCAACAACCCTTGATAGCCACCAGTGTAGCCGATGTTGTGCCAGATGTCTCCACTCCTTGAGCTAGTCATATGTCCCCTCGCCCATCCATCGATATCGTATGTTTGAAGGTGGGCCATAAGGTATGGTTTTTCATTATGCAATTGGGTGTTTATGCTTGTTTTTCTTGGGCACACTTGGGTATGAATTATTGGGTGAATTGGAAGGAGGAAGGGTTTTGATTGTAGTTTTGTTCCCTTACCTTAACTAGGGGGTTAATCCTCAACCCTAGTCTTGTAGGATCTCCCCTACTGGCTTACAGCTTTAGGATGGGGATTACTTTGGAAACATTGATTTTAGTAGTGTGGTCCCGTTTTCCCATTCCACATTTTTCACTCCACTCTGCACATTACATGCCCTATTTCATCATCTTCTCTCTCTTGGTCCACAAGGCTCTAGTACTTGCCCTCCCCTTGTCCACATGTCTAGGTCAGGCCTGGAATGATGCCTCAGAGGTTGATGGAGCTAAAAAAAGGGTAAAAGCATAGTATGGCGACATACGAAAGGAAATAATACCACAAAATGCAACAGATGGTTAGAACAATAAAATTTAGCATGTGGCAAAAGCCAAGCATGAGCTCTCCCCCTTATCATTATGGCCATCACACTAGTTCCTAGGGCCCTTATGAGTGCCCCTTACATCATTAAGGAACCCATGTATGTCCCAACCCTTGGTGGGCGATGAAATGCCCCACTTTACGGGGGTAATCACTGTTATATCATAAACATCATGCTCTCATCCCTTAGAGCCCTGAGCAGTAAAATAAAAGAAAAATCAATAAAAGGCAAAAGGCAAATGAAAAGGGTGGAGAAAAAAAGGCTAAGATAACTCATGTACCACGATTGCTCCTTCCTACCTTCATACACCCAAATATGTGAACATCCCTCATCATTACCACCCTTGAGCCCATAACATTTGGCCTTGAGACCCCTGTGCCCCCATCCACATCATCATTATCCATATGACACCTACCACTTGAAAGATGTACCTTGGACATGTCCTTCCCTTTATGGGCTAGGAACACCTAATAGGGTTGTTCATTAACTATTCCTACCCAGGGAGGTAACACCATTACATGATCAAAGCCCAAAATTTGGAAAAAAAACCCACTATGAGTCTCATGTCTGCCCTTGATTACCAAACTTATTCACTCAATTGCACTAATGAATTATTGTGTATGAAGGTGAGGAGACACATTGGATCTTATACAAAATTGGCAAGTGGTTTCATCATGGGTTGGGCAACTTAACTAGATCCCAATCTTACTAGAGGGTCATTGTTAGGTCCCTATGCTATAATGTAGCCCCCATATTGTTATTGTTAGTGTAGCATCATATTGTTATTGTTGTGCCCCATAGAAGCCCACTATTGTTGTTCTTGTGCCCTTACATTATTATTGTTATGTAAGCCCTGATTTTATTGTGACCCCTTAGACTCTTATATATACCATGGAGGCCTTGTCATTTGTATCATCCAAGAATTGTTCATTTATGTGATTTAAAGGAGGTTGCCTCCTTGAAGAGCCTAATTTCAAGTCGTTGATCTATCTATTCTTCTATTTTGTGATTTGGTTGCATAACATTTGTTATCAGAGCAAAGCTTCCACATCCTCATTCTTTCTTGAGACCCCTGTGCCCCCATCCACGTCATCATTATCCATATGACACCTACCACTTGAAAGATGTGCCTTGGACATGTCCTTCCCTTTACGGGCTAGGAACACCTAATAGAGTTGTTCATTAACTACTCCTACCTAGGGAGGTAACACCATTGCATGATCAAAGCCCAAAATTTGGAAAAAAAACCCATTATGAGTCTCATGTCTACCCTTGATTACCAAACTTATTCACTCAATTGCAATAATGAATTATCGTGTATGAAGGTGAGGAGACATATTGGATCTTATACAAAATTGGCAAGTGGTTTCATCATGGGTTGGGCAACTTAACTAGATCCCAATCCTCCTAGAGGGTCATTGTTAGGTCCCTATGCTATTAATGTAGCCCCCATATTGTTATTGTTAGTGTAGCCTCATATTGTTATTGTTGTGCCCCATAGAAGCCCACTATTGTTGCTCTTGTGCCCTTACATTATTATTGTCATGTAAGCCTTGATTTTATTGTGACCCCTTAGACTCCTATATATACCAAGGAGGCCTTGTCATTTGCATCATCCAAGAATTGTTCATTTATGTGATTTAAAGGAGGTTGCCCCCTTGAAGAGTCTAATTTCAAGTCGTTGATCTATCTATTCTTCTATTTTGTAATTTGGTTGCATAACATTTGTTATCAGAGCAAAGCTTCCACATCCTCATTCTTTCTTGAGAGTGCATCTTTCTTCAGTAATGTTGTTAGAATCACTCCTTCTTCAGCCAATTGATAAATCTCAAACAAATGGGTTTAATGGCATGGCAAAGCTTTTGAAGAAAGAACAAGGTGTAATTGTACAAATTTTGCTCTCTAGAGGTACAAACAATATTGCCAGAACTTGATGAAGAAAGAAAAATCATATTGGACATTGAAGCAATCACAGAAAAAGAACCCGACAATTGCAAAATTGATCAATTACGGAGTATCTCATTAAGTGGAAGAACTTACCCGTTGAAGATTCCATATGGGAGTATAATAATTTTATACAGAAGCATCCTGAACTACTCAAGTGTTGCGGGCAAAAATTTTCTGAAGGAAAGAGGCATGTTAGGTCCCTATACTATTAGTGTAGCCCCCTTATTGTTATTGTTAATGTCGCCCCATATTGTTGTTGTTGTGCCCCATGGAAGCCCACTATTGTCATTGTTGTGCCCTTACATTATTATTGTTATGTAGACTCTGATTATATTGTGACCCAGGAGGTTTGTCATTTGTATCATCCAAGAATTGTTCATTTATGTGATTTAAAGGAGGTTGCCCCCTCGAAGAGCCTAATTTTCAAGTCGTTGATCTATCTTTTCTTCTATTTAATGATCTAGTTGCATAACAATCATATCGACACTTGTAGGGGAAGTGTTGAGAGCCATGGGTTCCCATCATGAGATAGAGTATTATCTCATGCCATGGGCAGCCTCAGCACCTTCAAAAACTTGTTCATTGCCCCATATTATATGCAGGATGATGCACTTCCCCAACCTACGTAGCATTGTATACAAGGTTTTGTAGCTGATCCGAGGCCCAGAGGAGGTTTTTCTCATCCTTGAGACATGGGAGGGTAAGCACCATCTTTCATGCCCTCATTTGGAGCAGTCTACAGGCTAAATTTACAACAAGAGACCCATGAGCCCACTACTTGTGCCCTAGAGCTACTTTGGAGCATCACATGATGTTTTACTTAGAGATCTGTTGAAGTTTCTAAGTTTACTTACTTAGAAAACCTCCATGCACTTTATCTGATTTATTCCTACCTACTTGTTATTTTTCTTAACAAGTTATTTACAATGTAAATACTGAAAATAAACACTAGTGCATGCTCAACATATTACAGATCAACAACTAAAAGAAACAAGAACAAACACACCATATGACACTATTATTTTTGGACTAATGTCCCTGGAAAAAACCCAATGTGGGAAAACCGGTGCAACTATCGAAGGGTTTTTTATTAAGCGATATCAGAGTACAATCTGGGTGCTGAAACTGGCCTACCCAACAGAGAATTTCCTTGGTAGTTATACCTCTCAGTTTCTGACAAATCTACTTGCTGAAACCCCAGATAATCCTTCCGACAGCTACTCAACACCAATCTGCCCCAGAAACCCCAGCGTTTGCCCAATCTGGACCGCGTCAGCCTCTCCTAGCCCAGCGTTGGCCTTGCGTCAGCCTCTCCTAGCCCAATGTTGGCCCCGCGTCAGCCTCTCTTGGCCTGCGTCAACTCTCTGAGTCTCTGCGTCAGCTACGCTGGCCCCTCTGGTGCTCTGCGCAACACTTAGCTACCTCTGCGTGGCCCTGCGTGAGCACTGGCTGCTCCTGCGTCTCTCTCTGGCTGCTCTGCTGCTCTCCGACACTATCTCTGCCTCTCTATCTCTCTGTACTCAATGCCCCCAGCTGCTCTCCCGATCACTGATTCTATCTCTCTTAGCAAACCCCGCTCTAGAGAATAGAATGACTAATCACTCTGGTGTGTTCTCCAAGTGACCCTCAAGCCTCTTCTTATACCTTTCCTGTTGACATCTCAACGACCGAGATTAAGTCTCTAATCAACGCCTAAGATTAGATCTGGCTTGATCTATGTCTTTTGGACCATTCTAATACAGATTCATATTAATACACATTAATATTTTATTTTCTCTAAGTTTAGACTTAGGGACTCCATTAAAAATATTAATTATTTTAATATCTCTTGATCTGTTTAGAATCTGCCCAAACCCTTTCTGGGTATTGGAGATCTCATGTGCCCCAACCTCTCCACCAAATTTTGTGGCTAGAGCACATTCAATGCTACCCCAAATCAACAAGATCAAGAGGCCACCCCCTTGGCCATCATTCATGGAGCCCTCTTCTTCATCATGGCACCTTGAGGGCTCGATCAGGCCTTCCAAAGACACTCCTACACCATTGTTTCATCATTTCGGCTTCATTTTCGATGGCTTATTCTACACTTTATTAGCTATTTGGTGGGCTTGCCACCAAAGTTATGTTATTTTGCACATTAAAATATTTTTAGGGGCATCTTAGGCTAAGTCGAACTACTTAAGAGGATCATATCAATAAAAGTGACTCTCATTTGTGAGAGCATCGTCATCACACTTTGATATCTCTCTCTTGAGAATTTTGCACTTTTCTTTGGATGTCTATTGGAGCTCTTTTCATGCATTTTGATATATTTGGAAGCTGAAGTCTTATTCTTTCTTGGAGCCGCTCTCTTGATCTTGGCTTGGATATATCTCTTGTTATCTTGTAAGTAATTTTGTTGAAGATTTTTGATGAATAATGTCTAATGTGTGGAATTATAGCAACTAGCTAATTCTTTTGTGCCCTAATTTATTGAAAATTATTGTAAAGATTGTTAGATTGTGAAATTGCACATGTCACTCATTGAATAACAAGTATATGAATGTTCCTAGTGGATTAAAAGTTGTTTTTCTTCCACGAAAATCCATTGATCCTAGGTGGGTAAATGTTAAAGAGTGATTGCTAGGGCATCACTTTTTAGCCTCCTTGAAGACAACCACGACCAAATTTCCAATCACATAGACTCCATAGCCCAAGGGTAAGGCACTAGTCCAAGAGAATTTGGTGGTCACCCTCCTCTTTTTCTCCTTTTTTCAAAATTTTGGCCTCTACCCTAGACAACTAGCTAGGGCTACTGGCAAATTGTATTAGAGGGGTGATCTTGCAAATCCGTTTGGACAAACATTTGCACTGGTGTCTCCTCTAGTGGCTTTCTCGTTTTGGAGCAATTCCCATGGTCGGTTTGTGAGAAAACTCAAGCCCTAGCTCTGAATTTGGAAGCTTATCTTTTGTGTCTATGGTTGGTGGTATTCTAAAGGGTCATTTGCACATAGAGCTTAAGAAGACACAATCATTTTTTACCCTTTCCCTATCCTAGCTTGACCCAGAGAGCACATTGGAGGGACTCCTCCCGAGACTACTCATAAAACCCTAGGTCTCGCTTGGATTTCTTTCTAGGTCTCTCTAGTGAAGCGGAAGCCCTATTTGAAGAGGAATCATCTTGCAAAGCCCCTAGAGATGTCTTGCTTCACCTTGGAAGTCTTCATCCCAAACATACTCATTATAATTAAATATTCCTAGCCCTAGGTCAAGGTCTTCCTCATAGGTCTTTCTTGGAGAGACCTTAGCTTATCCTGAAGCATTGAACCCTAATTGAGCCTCTCTTTGAATGGGCCACGAGAATCACTTCATACCTTGTCATTGATCCTATCATTTCAGGTGATTTCCTTCATATCGACACTCCTCCCATCGGTGAAAGTCAGTAAAGAGAAAGGGACACTGACTGAGGTGACAGTGGGTCTTTGTCCCATTGTTGTCATTTGGTCTAGTAGTTGTCCCTTAGGTATCCCTCCTAGGAGCCTTGCTAGATTGTATGGCAACAAACCATACTTAATTGCCAAGGGCATAATAACACTTCAAACTGAAGGTGAGCTCACCTTCAAAATTCAAATATCTAACTAGACCAACTCATATAAAAGTGTTCCCTACTTGTGTTAGGAATTGCTAGATGGTCAACCCTTTTAGGTGTTTCTAACCCCTAAGGGGAGGTGACATGTCTTAGGTCAACCCTTGAATTCATAGGTGCTTGAGATAATGGTGGCAATGGAGGGAAAGGACTTCAAGGCAAGGGGTAGTGGCCATAGGACCAGCTAATGGAGGACCATCATCTTGAGTGTATAGATGTAAGGAGGGAGCAATCGTGGTGACATGAGTTACCCCTTTCCTCGGCTTGGTTTTTCCACCCCTCTAGTGTGCCTTTCACCTCTTTTTCATAATGCTTTCATTGGGAGCATAGCTTAGGAGTCCAAGCTTTCTTTTAATGATTTAGCATTTACTTACCCCTTAATGATGAGTTAGTTTCTTGCTCATTACAATTGGGACATGCAAAGGTTCCTTTATTATGTGATAGAGCATCAAGTGCTCAAGAATTGGGTGATGGCTAATGAGGGCAGTGAGCTCTGCTAAGATTTTTTCCATGTGCTAATTTATGTGCAAGCCATCTTTTGCATTTTAACTTTCTTTTTCTTTCATTATGACCATTTTATGCCTTTATTATTCTTTTAACTGCATCAAATAGTGGGGCAAAGTTTCCAGCCCAAAGTTGTTGAGAAATCTATAGGGCAATGATTAGAGTGATTTCTCTTTTCTTGATAACTGCTTGTGATCTCTATTTAATTTTTTCTTACTTATTAGCTTCTTTACTTATTATTATGTTTGTATATCATCAAACAACTACCAACAAAAGAAGAACAAGAACACAAAATGTACTCTACAAGCCAAGGGCCAAAAGCTCTCCACTTGAGAGGAAAACTCTCTTCTCTTCTTATAGATTCTTCAAATGACGAATTCCAAGATCTCTAGACCAAGACCAATACCCTTTAAGACCAACTCCAACCCTTCCAGATGATGTGCTTTCTTTGTTCAAGTCAAACCCAGTCAAATCTTTTCTAGCAGCACAACTTCGACCCCCAACTTTAGCATTTCAATCTCTACTGTAGATCTGAAATTTTCAGCCCTCCTAGCAATAGTTGTTGCCACACGTGTGAGCTTATTCTGGTCTCCCAAGATTTCTTCAAACCTTCGCTTGGATTTCTCCTTCTTTTGGTGCTTGAGAATGGCCTAATGTGACCTTCGCCGACCTTCTTTCTCTTCCCTCTTTAAGATCGAACCTGCAGAAGAAAAACACTAGTCCAACAACAAAAACCCTAGCCTTCCTTCGCACGTGTGAGAGAGAAATGGCCTCTTCTTCGTCCTCTTGCTGCCTTTTTTACTCTTCTTCTTCACTTGGATGAATGAGTGAATGAATGTCTCCCAAGGAGGCTAAGTTCCCTCTCTATGGGCTTCTAAAGGTGGATGTGGCACCTCAAAATAGGCCAACTTCCCAGCTACTAGGCCAACTTGGTCTTGAAGGGTATTTTGAAACTTTTAATAACAAAAATAATTTTCTTTACAAGTTACAATGTGCCTGATGGGGTCTTCAACTTATGACAATGTCTCTTTTGACTTCTTGACCTAGGACAAACCCTAGAAGCACTCAATGGGTGTTTGACCTATAAAATAAAAGACCTTGAGCATGAAACCCATGCTCCAAAAATAATAGTAATAATTTTCTTTTTATTTGTACAATATACAAGAATCATAAGTACATTTCATATTTATGAAGACCGAACCTAGTTACACATTTTTCAATACTCCCTCTTAACTAGGGAGGTATTCATGAATGGTACATGGACATTCTTAATGTGAAGAGATCTTATAAGAAGAGTTAGATTGGTAACCCATCTATTTAGCATCATATCAACCAACATTGTCATATAGCAAGGCCTTGATTAACAACTCTATCTCTCCACAAGATTAGAGCACAATGCTGGTGACACCAATGATTTATAGACACCATCATCATTGACTCTCTCAAAACAAACCCCACCTGGGTTCTCTCAGAGTATGTTCCACCAGGACTATTCTTATCTTGGATAGCCAATCCTCAAAGAATATCGGTCCTCTACACCTACTCTTATCTTTGATGCCCTACCACATCCTCAAAGAGTATCGAGTGCCAAATGCTTACCCAATCCTCCATTCTTTTTTCCCAAGTGAAGACAAGAATGATGTGCCTATCTCTCCCTCTCAACCAAGGAGGATATATCAACCAAACCAAGCTTGTCTCTAAAATACACAAGCTTCTTGTTAGGAAGAGATTTTGTCAAAATATCAACGAGTTGTTCATCAGTGGAGATATTCTGTAGCTGCAATACACCATCTTGTACTAGCTTCCAAATTTAGTGATACTTGTTTATATGCTTTGTCTTTCCATGAAACACTGTGTCTTCAGACGATCTTATACAACTGGTGTTATGACAATGTATCACTGTAGGGTCCATTGGTTCTTTGAATAAGTCAAACAACAACTTACTCAACCAGACAACTTCTCTACTTACTTCACAGGCTGAAATATATTCAGTCTCAGCACTACTCAAAGCAATTGTGTCTTGATTTCTGCTCATCCATGAGATCATGGAGGATCCTAAACTAAGACATCCTCCTGTAGTGCTCCTTCCATCCTGCTCACTGCCTCTCCAATCAGAATTTGTATATCCAATCAAGTGGACATCATTCCTCCTATCATATTTCAAGTTGTAGTGGAATTGACTGAGAACATTTACTGCAAAACACATGTCTGGCCTCATATTCACCAAGTACATCAGTGAGCCAATCGATTGCCTATACTTGGAAGGATCCACAAGGCTCGATTCAAAACTCCTTAGCGTTGAAGAAAGTGTAACTAGGTTCGGTCTTCATAAATATGAAATGTACTTTTGATTCTTGTATTTTGTAAAAGAAATAAAAATGATTATTATTATTGAGCTAGAGTTTCTTGCCCAAGAATTTTTTTTTGTAGTTAAAACACTAATTGAAAGTGCTTCTAGGATTGTTCTAGGTCAAGAAGTCAAATAGGGACATTGTCATAATATGAAGACCCCATCGGGCATCTTGTAAATTGTAAAAAGAATTATTTTTGTATTTTACTAAGCCTTCCAAGACCAAGTTGGCCTGCTAGCCTGTCAAGTCGGCTTAGAAAATGGAATTTGTACCCTTGGAAGACCTATATATAGGAGACAGTTCAACCTCATTTGGACACATTCATTCCTCTCTCTCTCATGCAAAGGAAGAAGCAGAAAAGGGCAGCGAAGAAGGCAGAAGAAGGAGAAAAAGTGTTTTGGGTTCCTCTCTCTCTTTCTCTCCACACGTGCGAAGAAGAGGGCTGAAATTCTGTAGCTTTTTGCTAGGGTTTCTGCAGCTTGGCTAGGGTTTCGTTGTGGAGGTTCGATCTAGTGAAAAAGAGTTGAAGGAAGGGCCAACAAAGTCCCCTTCTAGATCCAAAAGACAAATTAGGTCAAGCGAGGTAGCAGGAGGCAAAGAAGAAGCAGTTCTAGTACATACGTGCGAAGTAGCAACTGCTACAGGGGGGTTGAAGTTGTAGATCTGCAGTTAGGGCCGCAAAGTTGTGGTTGGACGTCGAAGTAGTGTTGCCAGAAGAGATTCTATTGGGTTTGGAAAGCAGTGAAGCAAGCACATTCTTGAGAAGTTGATTTTAGTCTTGGAAGGGCTTTAGTGTTGGTCAAGGGTCTTTGTATTCGTCAATATAGAATCTATAAGAAGAGATTGAAGGGTTTTCCTCTCAAGAGGAGAGATTTTGCCCTGACTTGGAGCCTACATCTTGTGTACTTGTATTTTGTTGATCTTCTTGTTTTGGTAGCTGTTTGATGATTGAAGAACACACTATAATAATAAGAAGAAGATAATCCTAATAAGTAAAAATACATCACAAGCAGTTATCATAGTTAGAAGAATCATTAATGTCATCTTGCCTTAGATTCTTCAACATGGTATCAGAGCTATGGTTCGCACAAGGCATGAAGAAGGTCAACTCTATTATGAAGAAGCTTGAAAAGAAGTGTTCATCATTAGCAAGTCTCATCAAGCAAAGTTTCAAGGCAGTATGGAATAGTCTCTTCTCTTCCAAAGATCTCAAATCTTCAAAGAATGAAGGATTGTTCTCAGCCCTCACTGGAACATTTCAAGATGAAAATATATGGGTGATAGATAGTGGAGCTTCAAGACACATGACTGGATATCACAAGCAACTCAAAACCCTATCCAAAGGGAAGTCCTCATACTCTGTGGAGCTTGGTGACAACAAGAGCTACCCGGTAAAAGGCATTAGATCTACATCAATTGAGCTGGAAGGAGGAGGTAACATTCATCTCAACAACATTCTATATGTTCCAGGTTTGTGCAAAAATCTTATTTTTGTTTCATCATTAGAAGAAAAAGGAGATAGAGTTGCTTTTATAGATGGTAAAGTAGTGGTTTGGGCTAAAGATTCTAGCATTGAAAAAGCTAGAACCATTGGAGTTCGAGAAAGAAGACTCTACAAACTCTCATCTCCTCTAAATCAAGCACTTGTCCACATTGAGATAAGTCCGTGTGAACTTTGGCATAGAAGATTGGGCCATCTTCATTACAAGATCTTGCCAACTCTAAACTCCATTGTAAATGGGATACCAAATCTCAAAGAAGACCATGAAGGAGTCTGCAAACGTTGTGCTTTGGGAAAGAATGCAAAGAAACCATTTGCAAATAGTACATCCAGAGCTCAAGAGATTCTAGATCTCATCCACTCTGATGTATGTGGTCCCATGTCTAAATCACTTGGAGGTCATCTATATTATGTTACATAGTCACCACGGAATGTCACAGGGAAAGTTTTGATTCTTTTACCCTGTACATGTACACCACCACGGGATGGTGAGTCACCCTGTGGTCATATGTCGCTCCAAGAAGAACCCCGCGCCCCCCCGGAGCTCCTAGAGCTCAATACTCATACAGGACCCTCATCAGAGGGTCTTTGAACGACACCGAGTCGTTCTCGGAAAGTCATGAATTTGACCTTCCTTAGGGGCTTTGTCAAAATGTCGGCGACCTGTTCATCTGTATCGATATGTTGGAGCCTTGTTGCTCCTCGCTGCACCATATCTCGAATATAGTGGTACCTGATATCGATATGCTTGGAGCGATCATGAAATACGGGATTCTCTGACAAACGAATCCCACTCTGGTTGTCACATAGGATCACGGTGGTATCCAATGTAAATCTAAATAGCTCACTGAAGAGCTTCCACAACCAGACTGCCTCACAGGAGGCCATGCTAGCAGCAATATACTCTGCTTCGGCGGTGCTCAAAGCCATCTACTTCTGCTTCCTGCTCATCTAGGATATCGAAGCAGATCCCAAGGAGAAACAACACTCGGAAGTGCTCTTACGGTCCACCACATTGCCTGCACAATCAGAATCAGTGTATCCAAGTAGTCTCACATCTTCGACAGTGTATCTCAACCCATAAGTAATTGTGCCACAAAGATATCTTAACAGATTCTTGGCACCAATCCAATGTATGTGGTGAGGTTCAACCATATGTTGACTTAATGCGTTGATTGCAAAGCATATATCTGGACGGGAGTTCACTAAGAACATTAATGCTCCGACGAGTTGTCGATACTCGGTGGTATTCTGTAAAATAGGTCCAACACCACTACCACTTAACTTTTTGAAGTCAAGCTCCATTGAGGTGGTTACAAGCTTGTAGTCTACCATACCGAATCTTTCCAGAATCTTCACCACATATTTTCCTTGAGATAGGAAAATTTCCCCTGGCTTCTGCCAAACTTCAAGTCCTAGGAAATATTGCATCAATCCTAGGTCCTTCATTTCAAATTCAAAAGCCAAGTTCCTTTTACATTTGTGAATGAGAGGGTCTGCACCTGTTAGGAAGAGGTCGTCCACATACAACACCAGTATGAGAGGTTTGTCATCTTCAACCTTAAAGTAAAGGTTAGGATCGGCTTCACTCCTAGTGAATCCCAACTTCATCAAGTAGCTATCGATTCTCTCATACCATGCTCGGGGGGCTTGCTTCAGCCCATAGAGAGCCTTCTTCAACCTGCATACATGAGATTTTCGATCATAAATCTCAAATCCTTCGGGTTGCTCCACATAGACCTCTTCTTTGATCGAACCATGCAAGAATACGGTCTTGACATCCATCTGATGTAGGTTCCATCCTTGTGAAGCCGCAAGGGCTATGATCGAGCGGATGGTGGTATATCTGGCAACAGGTGCAAATATCTCGTCATAGTCTATACCTTCCTTCTGGGAGAAGCCACAAGCGACAAAACGAGCCTTATACTTTTCCGTACTTCCATCTGCAGCATGCCTTATCTTGTAAAGCCATTTAGAAGTGACAATTGTCTTGTCCTGGGGTCATTGTCTTGTCCTGGGGTCTGGGAACTACTTCCCAGACATCATTCTTCATAATAGACTCATATTTTTCGGTCATAGCATCCTTCCATACTTGATGCTTGACGGCATCTGAGAATGATGAAGGCTCATTTTGTATGATCGTGCTCATGATGGTTAGGTATCCTTGATACTTGTTAGGTTTCTTACTTTCACGTAAGGTTCCTCGGGGTGCAGTGTGTCCTTCAGCATCATCAAGTAGCCCCCTAAGCCAAGAGGGCCTCTTCCTAGAAGAGGAAGGCTCAGGTGGATTAATAGGATCCATGGGTTCATTCAAATCGAGCATTGTTACATCATCTTCTTCTTTCGGTTCCCTGGTGTCAGCTTCTTGAGAGCTCCTCAAAGTAGGAAGATTGTCCACCTTGCTGAGAGCCATATCTTCATCAAAGGTGACATCATGACTAATCACGACTTCCCTTTGACCGGCTACATAGATTCTATAGCCCTTAGTATTTTCACCATAGCCCACGAAGATTCCTTTCTTTCCAAATGCACCCAATTTATTCCTTTTCTCTTTCGGCACATGAAAATATACAAGGCTTCCAAAAATTCTAAAATGAGATACGTCAGGTTTCTTACCGGTGAACATTTCTTCAGGAGTCTTGGAACCCAATGCTTGATGAGGGCATCGGTTTTGTACATATACGGTAGTGTTTGCAGCTTCGGCCCATAGAAACTTCAGAAGTCTTTGATCATGGAGCATGGCACGGACAACTTCCACAATCGTACGGTTCTTCCTTTCTGCCACACCATTCTGTTCAGGAGTATATGGTGTAGTAGTCTCCCTCTTAATGCCAGCCTCTTTACAAAAGTCATGAAACTCGTTAGATTCATATTCAGTCCCATTATCAGTCCTTAAGATCTTGATCTTCTTTTCGGTTTGATTCTCGATCAAGGCTTTGAAGTGTCGAAACCAAGAGAACACTTCATCCTTCTTTTTCAAGAAGTATATCCAAGTCTTTCGAGAATAGTCATCTGTAAAAGTAAGATAATATGAATATCCTCCCAAGGAGTTCACAGGCATCATACCAGATATGTCTAAGTGAACCAACTATAATATATTGGAGGTCTTGCTTTGGCTTGAGGGGAATGGTCCCCTTTTGAGCTTTCCTTCGGCACATTCCGGACATACACCTTCTTTCTCTACTCGGAATTCGGGCATCGCTGTCACCATTTGTCTTACATCGGGTAGAGCTTTATAATGAAGGTGGGCAAACCTTCAATGCCAAAGTTCGGATTGAAGAGATGTGTCACAAGACATGACACCTAGCGGACTTCCACCGACCTGATATAACGAATCAACTCGAAACCCAAGAGTAAAGGCATCTTTAACATTGTTTTTCCATACACATACCTTGCCATTGCTGAAGGTCACCTTGTAGCCTTTGTCTTCCATTACCGAGATGGACACCAGGTTCTTTTTGAGGTTAGATACATATAATACATCCTGTAAGTGGATAGTATTACCTTGATTCAATTTAAGAAGAGACATTGCCTACACCTTTCACGGGATATTTCATATCATCTCCGAGGACAATTTCCAGGTTAGTTTCTTTCTCTATCAGATTATGGAGAACTTCTTTGTAACCAGTGAAGTGCCTTGAGGCACCACTATCAATAAGCCAATTTCCCAGCGAGTCTGGAGGAGTAGAGGTAGATAGAGCAACTGGTAGATAATATTCATCCTTTTTATTGTCAACAGTGTTAGATTCATACCTGGAATTTCTAGCCTTCTTGAATGGTTGTCCTCTTCCTTGATTTCCAGCACTCTGTTTACCTCTGCTATTAGATTTGCCATCCCTTTGATTTCCATGAGAGGAATTTTGATCATCATCCCGCTGTGAGTCCCTTCTATCAGGGCATCCTCTTGCATAGTGACCTGCTTTATCGCAAATGTAACATCATCCTTTTTTTCCACCCTTAGGTCCAGCCTTTCTTTTTGATTTAGTCCCGGAATTATTTCTTTTCTTAGCATGAGAGGAAAAGGCAGCAGGAGGACCTTTAGGCATGGGCATTTCTTGCTCTTCTATCCTTGTTTCTTCTTGAATGCATCTTGCCATTAATTCCTCAAAACCTAAGTCACCTGACACGGGGATTCGGGACACGTAGGATTCGGGACACGCTGACCCCCGGAACAGGACACGTTATATATTATTTTATTAAATATATATATATATATATATATATATATATTAAAAATTAGATATTAGCATATTTCTTACACAAATTTTAATTAATGATACAAATTTATTGATTTCAAACATAGATCTTCATCTATAGCTATTAGCATGCATAGTACATACAAAATTCAAATAAATGTCAGTGGTACTGGTCACATAAATGATAAATCTATTAAAAATTTAAATCATGATTCATAATTCATAACTGAAAGACAACTTACAACTACAAGATAGTAAGATAAACACACTGACAACTGTAGTTTTCTCATTAAGTCATCAAATCAAAATCTGTTACATAGGTAGTGTTGGTGCAATGCCAATGGCAAATAGAAATAGAAAATATAAAACAACTATAGGTATACAAGCCTCAAGGCATCAATCAGCATCAGAATCAGCATCACTGTCCCCATCATCATGGTCCCCACTGCTCTCCTCTGCATCCTCCTCCTCCCCTGTATCCATAGTCGCCTCTGCATCTGCTGGTATGGAGGTTGACCCCTCTAAGTCATCAAAACTAATAGGGTCTAGCACTGGATCACCGAGATCCATGTTGGCCAATGCCAACTCAACAGTGGTGTCCAGACCCATATCATCAGGAAAGACATCCCACATCTTTGTCTTTCCCCTCAACCACTCTTCCCTCTGCCTGTAAATAAGACGAAGGTTGGTGTGCACATACACCATCGTCTCTGCCCTGGACTGCTCTTCTTCACAGTATGCAAATTCCCATATGTGCTCCAATTCCTCTCGCAACAAGAGGATGAAGTCACCTGAGAGAGGAGCCTCATGGCTAACTGCTGAAGAGGAGGGCTTGTTGCCCCATTATTTGCCCACCAAGAGTAGGACTTCTTAAGCCCCCTGTCTCTAATCACATCATAACCTCCAAATCGACCAGTGCCAGTGGAAAACTCTGCAAAGGCATCCTCCACCTCAGCAAGCAATGCACTATCCTGATAAATCCGCCTCAATGCCTCTTTCCTCCCCTATGAGATTTCACCATCCATGTGAGGAGGGAATCTGCGGGAAGGTCCACCATTCAGCCACTCATGGCTGTAGTATTTGGGGTTCAATGAGTGAGCCAAACAATGTAAAGGTGTACAATTCTTGTCCCATCTGCGGACAAGAATATCATGTATGGTATCGCAGAAGGCCTCTGGTGATGTCTCATACTGGGGGCACTCACTCTGTAGAATAATGCTCCTCACAGACTCAATCATGGAATCCCATCCCTCATAAACCTCTCCTAGGATGGGTTTGTCTGTATCTGCAACTCGAAGCAAAGAGATGATAGGGTCCATGATCCGAATAATTAGATCTACCCTCTCCCACCAAGCATCATCTAGTACCGTGTCCTTCACTCTTTTAGAGGCTGCCTGATCTGTCTTTCTCCAAAAAGACCAAAACTCAGAAATAACCATGGACCCAAGAGCAGTCTTGACCTCCCTCAACCTCTTCAACATCATGAATGAAGATGCAAACCGTGTATCAACAATCTTCAACAATGATAGATTGCTGTACTCCTTGTAGATAGTGAGGGCATTTGTATGATTTTGCACAAAGTTACGGATATGTCTTGCATCCTCAATAATGCTTCCAATCCAAAGCACATCAGAAGCAATGGATTTCAGTGCTAATTTCAATGAATGGACAATGCAAGGTGTCCAAAACACTTGTGGATATTTAGCTTCCACAATCATGCCAGCCGCCTTGCAAACAGGTGCATTATCTGTAATGATTTGCACACAAGAATCAACACCTACCTCTTCAACAACTCTAATAAATAACTCACCCATAAATTGTGCATCCTTGTATTCGCCAAGTGTATCCACTGCTTTCAGGAAAACTGGACCATTCAAGGAAGACACCATGAAGTTGATGATTGGGTGTCGTGCTGGATCTGTCCATCCATCAGAAACAATGCTAACCCCAGATGTTGGCCATGATGCCATAATAGGCTCGAGCATTTTTTGCACCTCTTTTTTTTCCTTCGTCAACAATGTGGTTCTCAGCTTCTCTGACCCAGGAGGCACATACCCTGCTGGAGCCCCTTGAGTTAGAGCTCGGCACATCTCAACAAATAAAGGTGAACGTGCAACATTAAATGATATGAAGTTTTGATAGAAGAAGAAGGCAATGGTGAGATCAAGCTCTTCCCGTCTCTCTTTTTGGAAAATCTTGTCCATTGGACCAAGTGATCTTCTTTTTAATGCTTGTCCCCCAGTAGAAGTAGAACTCTCAAATGGAAATTTAGTGGTGGCTTTCCTCAAAAATGGAAGGGGGTCTTCATTCTTGCCCTTGGGTGCTTTTGATTTTGAAGCCAGTGCCACATGTTCCATACCAACATTGGCCTCCTTTTCCAATTCTTTTCTCTTTTGTGAAGTAATAACTTTACAAGATCCAATCCCACAATCAGGTATAGCCAACAAATGTGATTTCACACGGTAATATGTGCTTTTGAAAGAAATGTTACAAAAGTTGCATTTCCATTGCACATTGCCTCCTCCCTTTCCCTTGTTGTTTGGCCCATCCTCTCTTGTGACATATTTCCACAATGGATATTTATCATTGTCTTTAAGTCCTCTTCCCTCAACATTACTTGCAGCAGACTCTGATGATATTGGGGGAGGAAGGGCATCTCTACCCATGACATTCTTGCCCTTCCTTGTTGCCTTTGATTGAGCCATGTTACCTCAACCTGTAAAAAAAATGAACAAACTGCTGTAAAAATTTAAAAATGCAAAAGAAATGAACAAGAATCAAGTTCAACACTAATTTGAATTGTAATTTGTTACCATTACCAATTTATTGCATAGATGATGTGCAACTGAGGAAAGAGCACCTACAGGCTACAACAGTGTGTTTAATATTTATAAGTTATTTTAATAGATTTTATAATTTTCAAGCAGGTGAACTTATGGCTTGTACAAACATCTGTCATTCAATAAAATTGCAATTTTGCTTCTCAAGTAAACTCAGAGATGACCACGGCACTAATATATATATTAATATCACTTATTAATTACACTGACACACAAACATGTATATATACCGAGACCTGTTGTAACTTGTGATATTCATATCACTGATATTAATATACATTTTAATTTTTAAATTATTAATATAGCAAGGAGGTAGATCGATATACTGTGAGATAAGCTCTATATACAGACAATGCTGAAGCCTGAGATTGATATCACGGAAATTGTGACTATGTCAACAATCAATTTAACCCAGAATTCATATTAATAGTAAATACAGGTAACAGAAGTGGCATTCTGTGGCATTCTGTGTCAAGTCTGCATGTGCCCTTGTTCAAAAAGGAAATTCGAATCTGTATCCACATTTGTCATCGACTCATCTATATAGAAGCATGAAAAAATGTGCTAACTTGATGCTCATTCACGGCTTTCATGGTGGCGATTGAAGGTTGTAACCGGAGGTTTTATTCTTTTTATATTAGAAACTTATGCTATCTTCTCATCATACAAAATCTGTTCTGCACAGCCACGTGATTTTGAATAAACAGTTAAATGAAAATCTGATTCATGGTATCTCGGATAGAAGCTCGTAACCTATGATGATCCTATTTTTATGAAGGCCGAAGTTTTGAGTTCGGAAGACTATCAGGTTTGTCATTCTTAGCCTCTCTTAGGGCACAAATTTTGTGGCTTGAATCTATTGTTTTCAAATCTGAATGGTGATTATCTCGATCCAAGCCTGTGGCATTTTAACAATGCCTGTGCCTAGATACAAAGATGAACCATGAACCACATTTATGATTTATGTTAAAATGCCTGATAGCCTGATACAAAGATTTAAGAAATGCGTTATCTGAGATTTCAATCTGGTGGACCGTGCACTACTTACCTGAAGTTTAAACTGGACGTTGGGTGGACTGTGGATGTTGGGCGGTCCGCTACTCGTTGCAACAAAGCAATCCTTTGCCAACTACCTTGCAGAATGACTGAATGAGCCGTCAACTGAGAGAGACACGCCCCCTTTTAACCTAGCAGCAGTTCCGAACCCTCGAAACGAATCCGCAAACCAGGACTCGTCATAAAATTCGAGACACGATTTGGAAATTCGGGCACGTTACTGGACACGACGTGTCACAAGAGAACACGACGTGCCCTGCAATCTTGACACGAGTCCGTAGAGAATCGTGTCCGATTCGACCGATTCGCGATTCGTCAAGGGTTTTGGACGAATCCGGTTTCTTAGCTCAAAACCAGGAATTACGTTATTGTTGAGAAGAGTAGTCCTGAATACGTACCATTCGGATGGTAATCCTCCAAGGGTTAAGAGTGCCATTTCCCTATCAGTAATAATTTCTCCAATAGATAGGAGATCGTTCTTGATCTCGGTGATTCTTAAGAAATATGCTTGTATGCTCTCATCTTTGCCCTTCTTCATTTCCTTTGGCTTATTTCTAAGAAACAAAACTTGATTTGCATCATTAACTTTGAATAAACTCACCTGTCTATTGTAGATTTCCATGGAGGTGTTCAAGTCAGAGATGTAGACCACCAAGCGCTTGTCGATAGAGTCCCGGATGATCTTCTTTGTTTTGACTTCACCGGATTTCCAGTTGTTTAGGGCAGCAGTGGGTGCATTTGATGGAGGCTCAACAGTATTGCTTCTCACATGGTCCAACACTCCTTGATCTTCTAAGGTTAGATCGAGAGACATCTTCCATTCGTGATAGTCAGACTTCTCACGGAGCTTGTCTTCGGCAGGGAAGAGTGTTGAGGACCCCATAGTTCTTTTAGGATAGCCTTGCCAATCTTCTCTTCGGTGATTGCTCTTGTTCTTGCTCGGGCTTTGTCTTCACCTTAGCTCTGATTCCATGGTAAATTATGGTATGTTCTATGCTTAGAGCAGTTTACTTCTTTTCCTTATTATTATTCACAGATTAGCAATCACATGTACATTAAGTAAAGTGCAGATAGAACATTAAACGATCGACAGAAAACAAGCCAAGACAAGAGACACAAGATGTGGCGGCTAGCTAGGGACAAACCCCAATATGGGGAAACCCTTTGATCAAATCTTCTTTTATCTTCAATAATTCAGCAGAGAGAAATAGTACATAAATCTGATTTACATCAGCAGCAACAAACCCTAGATCAGCCCTCAACTAGGGCAGACAATATCTTGCAAACCGACCGTCGGATCGGCTTGATTCCTTCACCAAAAAATGCGGCCTTCTGAGGAGAGTCAGTTCCACCTACAACGCAGTTCTAAGAGAGACTCTGATGGTCAACGCTGGTCAAACTTCCAATTTGCAATTGTAACCCTAAATCTGTGTCCTTCCTTCCACACGTGTGAGAGAAGAGTCCCTTTTTGCGCAGTACGAGAAGAGCCCCTTTTCTACGCAAGAGAGAGAGAGAGATGTGATGAGAGTGTGTGTCCAAATGAGTAAAAGACCTCCTGTATTTATACACAAAAGTTGATGATTGAATAGATGCGACTGTTGGGCTTCTGAGCCTACATGAGTTGCTGGTCGGCTTGATAATTATTCCATAATCAAAATAAATTCATATCTCCATAAATATTTATCGGAATCAGATGATCTTTAGATCAATCCTACACCTCTTAACGAGAGGAATCTAATAAAAATATTATCAGCCATGAATAAGATGACCCACATGGAGTTTGGCCTTAGTTGCCAATTTTAACAATGTGGTCCCATGTCTAAATCATTTGGAGGTCATCTATATTATGTTACTTTCATTGATGATCATTCAAGAAAAACTTGGGTATATTTACATAAATCCAAGGACGAAGTATTCAAAAAATTTCAAGAATTCAAGGTAGAGGTAGAAAATCTTACAGAAAGAAAGATAAAGATTCTAATGTCAAACAATGGAGGTGAGTGTACTTCCAAAGAATTCCATGCTTTCTGTAAGGAGGTTGGGATTAAAAGGAGGCTTATAGTTCCATACAATCCCAAGCAGAATGGAGTAGCTGAACGAAAGAATAGAGCTATAGAAGAAAGTGTCAAGGATATGCTCTATGATCAAGATCTACCAAAATTCTTGTGGGGACAAGCAACGGATACTGCAATATACATTCAAAATAGAAGTCCTCACAGGTCACTTGGCAATATAACTCCAGAAGAAGTCTTCACTGGGAAGAAACCAAATATTGATCATCTCCGAATATTTGGGTGTCCTGTATATATTCACATTCCTAAGGACAAAAGAAAGAAGCTAGATTCCGTAAGCAAGAAAGGAATATTTGTTGGATATAGCAACTCTTCCAAGGCTAGGATCTAGATAAAGGAAGGACATCAAATAGATGTAAGTAAAGATGTAATTTGTGATGAGAGAATTGCCTTCAAGAAATCCAAAGATCTCCCATTTGATTTTGATGAGGAGGATCTTCCTATGTTTGAGGAAGAAGTTAATAAGGAAGAAAAAGTCTCTCATCATGAAGAAGAAGGTCCCTATGAACCAATCTCTCTCCCTGAAAGAAGAAAGAGACCTAATTGGTTAACTTCTACACTTCAAGAAGTAGAAGGTCACACTGCAAAAGAAAGATTTAGGGAGAGCAAGAAACCAAAAAGATACTCAGGATATGCAGCATACATGTCGAAGCTCATTGAAGATGAGCCTTCCACTTTCGAAGAAGCAACCAAACACCAAGAATGGAACAATGCAATGAATGAGGAATACCAATCTATTATGAAGAATGGAGTATGAGAAATTGTCCCAAGACCGAAAAACAAATCAATGGTAACCTCTAAGTGGTTGGAAAAGATCAAGCATGCTGCAGATGGAAGCATAGATAAATTCAAGGCTAGATTCGTGGCTCAAGGCTTCTCTTAGGAAGAAGGCATTGACTATGAAGAGACCTTTGCTCCCACAACAAGGTATACCACGATTCGATTTGTAACATCTCTGACAGCATCAATGGGATGTAAGGTACATCAAATGGAGGTCAAAACAACATTCTTGAACGGTACCATAGATGAAGAAGTCTACATAGAACAACCATTGGGATTCGAAGTAAAGGATAGAGAAATTCATGTATGCAGATTGAAGAAGGCACTTTATGGCCTCAAGCAAGATCCTAGGGCATGGTATGCTAGAATGGATTTGTTGATCACTACGTGTCAACGACCCATAGCAGTACACCCCCTTTTTTCACAAAAGGGATAGTGTCTGACCGATGTGTTCGTGCAGTCCAGCTATCATCATCTTATAATGTAAACCCAGTTTGTATGTGTATAATGTAAATAATTTCAGCAGATCCGTGTCATGTATGTAATTACCTAGGTAAACCTACTTTTCTGGTGACAATTTACATTCAGGGAGGTTTTTTGTCTCACCGATCCATTCTCGGATGGTCGGCGGAGTTTTCTTTCAGCCTTACCCCAAATTCGGAATGGATTTTTTCACTGAGATCTTAGGGGAGTCCTAATGTTCTAGATCGAGTCTATGTAAAAGTGATTTGGAAATAATCCTAACTATTTGGTTAGGTTATTTTATTAAAAATAGCTTGATCTGCTAGATTATATTTTGTGTCGCAGAACTGGGTAGTCCGTGAAGGTCTTTTGCAAATGGGTCTTCCCCCTTGTGATGTAAAAATGTAAAAATCATGATGTAAAGTGTCTTGAGGGTTAAAAAAAAAATTATCCCCTCATAGGTTAATTAATTAAATTTTCTGGCCAAAATTAATTAAAATCCTAAGCCATAAATTTAATTAATTCTAGGTCCTAGGTAAATTTAAATTCTCCGAAAGAAAAATTCGTTGGTCCTAAAAAATTAAATGTTAAGAGGTCCAGGGACTAAGGTAAATTGATTATTTTGCTAAATTTTAAGCCTTTGGTCCCTGGGGTTAAGACAAAGTCAAAATTTTGAGAAAATTAATTCAAAAATTTAATTTTTCAATTAATTAAAATGCATTTAAATGAAAAATTCGAATTCCCTCA
The DNA here is from genome assembly GCA_031772625.1 of Pinus tabuliformis. Lineage (NCBI taxonomy): Eukaryota > Viridiplantae > Streptophyta > Pinopsida > Pinales > Pinaceae > Pinus > Pinus tabuliformis. Next base: position 1,374,591,673 of record CM062805.1, on the reverse strand, counting down.
ATAATTTAAAATTTCGATGGATGAGATTAAAAGAAATTTTGATCTTCATCAACAGTCGAGATTGCTTTGACGAGGATCACTCAAACTAGCCGTTGGAGGATTTATCTTTAAATAGGAAGTCGTTTGTCAGTGAAATCATCCGATCTCTGGATCGTGTACTAAGCTCTCAAGTTCTCTTGTATACTTTTTTGAATTAATGCAAAAGCCTTTGGGGTTTCAACGTGCTGTAGTGTTCCTCTTCATGAATTTATGATAACATTGTTTTAATTTCTGCTTAATATTATGTGAAAACTATCAATCAATAGCTCTCTTAAAATAATCTGAATACAGGTATCTTATTCAGTTTGTTGGATCTAGGGTAACATTTTTAATTTTGATTGAAGTAGCAGGTATCTCTATTTCTTCAAAATTTTATTGTTGTTCTATTTCTCTACTTGATTTGATGGTTGATCTAGTGTTTGCAGAAGATCTCTCAGGTTCTCATTGAGCATTTGGGGTATTTTTCGGTTGGACCAACGAACTCTCAACACATATTTTCTGAAGAGCCTACTTCATATAAGCCTCAAGATTTATCTAACGATAATCCTTTTTTCTGCAAGGTGTTTCTGGGCCAGTACCTCTAAAATTTCAAAATCTTTTAAATATTTTGTGGAAATTTTGATAGATCCGACTATTAAGAGTCTTAGATTATCAGATCTGGGAGAGGAGTTGGAATCATATTCCTCAGATCTGTAAATTATTTGTATTGATCTGTATTTTATTTGTATAGATATGTTATTTACTTGTGTAGATCAGAAATTTTTGTAACATAATTTTGAATTTTAACACTTGGATTTCTTGGGATTTTCTCTATTTTTGTACATATTGGGTAGTGGGTTTTTCTCTTTTCACTTGTGCAGAAATAGATCTGAGAAATTAGCCAAGAAAATCTTCAGATCTGAGCTAGATTTAGACCCTGGAGGGCAAGATCTGGGTTCAAAGATTGTTTGCAGGAATAGATCTGAGAAATCAGCCAAGTAAATCTTCAAATTTGAGCTAGATCTAGACCCTGGAGGGCAAGATCTAGGTTGAAAGATTGTTTGCAAGAATAGATCTGAGAAATCAGCCAAGTAAAACTTCAAATCTGAGATTTTTCAAGCAGATCTGGGGGTTTTGAGACAGATCTACGCCTGGAGGGCAATATCTTATCCCAAATCTTTTTACAAGGCCAACCATTAAAGATTTTGCAATAAATTTGAAGATCTGAAGCAAAATAAATTTTTTCAGAACAAGGGTTTCAAGTTTTGGGGCTCCTAAGCCCAGATCTGCCTTCTCCTAGCCCAACTCTAGTTCTATTGGGCCTAGTGCTAGCTCTCATTGGCCCTAGATTCCTTTGCTCCATTTCTGATTTGAATATTCGATTTTCTGAAGTTAATCATTGGTAGGTTTTTTGCAAAAAAATTGGTAAAAATTTGTGTTTCAGATATTGAAATTTTTTTGGCAACTTGGGCAAGTGATCTTCAAAGCCTAGGGCCTAAGGGTTTGAACTCTAAACCATCTTTTTCCTCACTGTTTGTTACAACAGCCATATACCTTTCTAATAGTGGTGAAAAACACATCTAAGTGTGTTTGAAATTAACTAAAAATTTGCTAAATACATTAGTAAGTCATTTATGTTTGATGTGTATCAAGAATTTGGCCTAGATCTACATTTTGGGTCACTGTTATCTCTGAATAATTTTGTTTCTGAAGTCTGAAATATAACAATGGAAAATTTCATGTGGGTTAGCCTAAAATCAATTCCTAAGTTGTCTAATATATTAAGGAATTAATTTCTTGAGTTAGGCATTCATCATTGGGCTTATTTCATGTTTTAATTGCTGGCTGTAAGAAGTATATCAGATCTGATATAATTCCAGAAATCACATCACAACAGGCTGAAATTTTTTGATAATTCATGTGGGCAAGTTTGGAAAAATTTCGGTAAATTTTTGGCATAAAGATATCATTGATAGCTTACTGTTTTCATTGTCATATTGTTGTTGTCATAAAGTTTTTCTTACTGCTGTCCTAAAAATTAATTTCTGAAAATTAAGTACTCTATCATAGAATTGTAATAAAATGCATATCCTTTGTTTCATAAACTGAGTATTTTTTGAGCATCTGTTGATATTAATTGCAAAGAAGCTTTTGTTCTCTTTGAGCTATAACTGTATCTGAAAGATTTGAAATAAGCTTGTGTTCTAATTGTAATATCTTCAAGGGTTTAATTTTGAGTCTTCATTTAATAAAGCGAACATTTCATTTGGGTATTGAAAGTTTTTGTGACATAAGCATCTTTTCATCCTTGAATCTAACTTCATCTCATCTTCTGCATTTGCATATAAGTTAGTTTTGCATAAATAAGTTAGAGAGATAGGTATCCATCCATCTTTGCTTGAGTAGCCTGCTTTTAATAGTACTTAAAACGGTGACCTTGCAGTCGTCAGAGCCATAGCTCTCTGCAACGCCGAAGGCACCGGGTATGTTAGATTTTCAGGAGAGGTATCGTTAATCACACCTTAGTGTACTTCACCTTATCTTCTTTCTGCCAATTACTACGAAATCAGGCTCAATATAGAAAGGATCAAAGGGTTAAAACTTAGATAAGCATTCAACTAAAATTAACCAAGATTCTTGCATCTCACATTAGTTTTAGGGTCTGCGTTTCATATAAGATAGTCATTCATCTAAGCAGCGGTTGCTAATCGATTACTTGGTCTTTATTTCCCTAGCAACATCATTGACTCCATAAGGCATTGGTATCAATCGTTTAAAATCTAAACAAATCGTATAAGTCTTGCTAAATCTTAATCAAGCACTCGATCGCTTCACTGTGTCTCCTGAGCTGGTTGGTTCTCAACTAGTTCTTATTCATTCCATTTTTCCATAGAGTCTACCCCCCTTAGCTTGCTGTAGGGAGACAACTTAAATGGAGAGATTGGGGATCAGGGTGATAGCCCCCGATCTGAGCCGTTGTCGCGGTGCCTAGACATTCTGTGCAACAACAGGATACATACTTGCAAAGGTTGGGTTTCAGGAAAAGCATGTGAGATCCCATTCTCTACATCAATGTAGAGAATGATGAACTTGTCATCATTCTTCTATATGTAGATGATCTTCTATTAACTGGTAATGAAGAAATAATTCAAGAGTGTAAGAAAATGCTAGCAGTCAAATCCGATACGAAGGATCTAGTACTTACGCATTATTACCTGGGACTAGAAGTCTGACAGGAACTGAATGAAATCTTCCTAGGACAAGGAAACTATGTGATTGAGCTATTGAAAAGGTTTGATATGATGGAATGCAAACCCATGACAACTCTGATGATCACAAACTTGAAAATGTTAAGGAATTCTGAATCCAGTCCAGTGGATCCTACTAAATACAAACAACTGATTGGCTCCCTGATGTATCTGGTGAATACTCGGCCAAATATATGTTTTGCAGTAAATGTTCTTAGTGAATTTCAAATGGAGCCTAGACATGATCATTGGATAGCTGCTAAGCATATACTGAGATATCTGCAGGGAACCATCCACCACTGCCTAAAGTATGAAAAAGGAAAAGATGTTCATCTAGAAGCATTTATTGATTCTGATTGGGGGGGCAATGAGAAGGATGGAAGAAGCACTACACGAGGATGATTTAGCTTGGGATCCTCCATGGTCCCTTGGATGAGTAGAAAGCAAGAGACAATGGCTTTAAGTAGTGCTGAGGCCGAGTATATTGCAGCTATGAAGTGAGCAGGGAAGCGGTCTAGCTAAGGAAGATGTTATTTGATCTGTTTGCAAGACCGTTGGACACTACCATAATACATTGTGATAATACCAATTGTATAAGACTGTCTGAGGACCCGGTATTTCATGGAAAGACAAAGCACATAAACAACAAGTACCACTACATTCGAAAGTTGGTACAAGATGGTGTACTGAAGCTGGAGTATATCCCCACCAATGATCAAACTGTTGATATTTTGACAAAATCTCTTCCCAATAAGAAGCTTGTGTATTTTAGAAACAAGTTTGGATTGGTCGACATATCTTCCCTAGTTGAGAGGGAGAGATAGACACATCATTCTTGTCTTCATTTTGGAAGAAAGAATGGAGGATTGAGTAATCATATGGCATTCGATACTCTGAGGATGTGGTAGGGCATCCAAGATAAGAGTAGGCAAGAGGACCGATATTCTTTGAGCGCTGGGGACCCAAGATAAGAATAGTCCTAGAACGTCATACTCGATGAACACCCGAGTGAGTATTTACCTTGAGAGACAATGATGAAGGTGTCTATAATCATTGGTCTCGCCAACATTGTGCTCTGATCTATTGAGAGATAGAGTTGTTAGTCAAGGTCTTGATATGTGCAATGTTGGTTATAATGACGTTATACAGATGGATTACTAGTCCGACTCTTCTTATGCGATCTCTTCAGTATTGAGAATAGCCATGTACCATTTATGAATACCTCCCTAGTTCAGAGGGAGTACTGAAGAAAGTGTAACTAGGTTCGGTCTTCATAAATATGAAATGTACTTTTGATTATTATTATTATTATTAAGCTTGGGTTTCTTGCCCAAGAAATTTGTTTTATAGGTCAAGCACTAATTGAAAGTGCTTCTAGGATTGTCCTAGGTCAAGAAGTCAAATAGGGACATTGTCATAATATGAAGACACCATCGGGCATCTTGTAAATTGTAAAAATAATGCATTTCATATTTTACTAAGCCTTCCAAGACCAAGTCGGCTTGCTAGCCTGTCAAGTCGGCCTAGACGCTGGAATTCGTACCCTTGGAAGACCTATATATAGGAGACAATTCGACCTCATTTGGACACATTCCTTCCTCTCTCTCTCATCCGAAGGAAGAAGCAAAAAAGGGAAGCAAAGAAGGCAGAAGAAGGAGAAGAAGTGTTTTGGGTTCCTCTCTCTCTCTCTTTCTCTCCACATGTGTGAAGAAGAGGGCTGAAATTCTACAACTTTTTGCTGCTTGGCTAGGGTTTTGTTATAGAGGTTCGATCTAGTGAAAAAGAGCTGAAGGAAGGGCCAGCAAAGTCCCCTTCTAGATCCAGAAGACAAATTAGGTCAAGCGAGGCAACTAGAGGCAAAGAAGAAGCAGTTCTAGTCCACACGTGTGAAGTAGCAGCTGCTGCTGGGGGGCCGAAGTTACAAATCTGCAGTTATCGCCTGTTGTCGCACAGATTGTCACGACAATGCTCAGACCAGGGGCTGTCACCTTGATCTCCGATCTCTCCGTTTAAGTTGTCTCCCGAGGCTAAGGGGGGTAGACCCTATGGGACAAAGGAAGACCAACTGTGGACCAGTTGGGTTGTGAGACACAAGGCAATTTATCCCCTGATTGATTTAGAAATTAATGTACCAGTGCCTTATGGAGCTAATGATTAAATAATTGTTTATCAAAAGCTGTGGAAACATGAACTTTATAATTCCATGATTAACAATAATTTATCATCAAATAACCCAAGCAAAGATTAATTTTGCCAGATGTGAGATAATCAATAAATGCACAATGCCTTGACAATATTCCAGCAATTAAATTTCTAAAGAATGAATGCTTTAAACAACCATGAAATTTTAAATGCTAACCAGATTTCAAATAGTTAATCTCCAGATATAAACATTTTAAGCACATTTAACTATACCACAACAGGAAAAAGACTTTAAAAAGAATTTCCAATTTTTAATTAGTCTTTTTCAAAAAAAAATTATTTTTATATATTTTTTTATAAAATTTAAAGTCTAAAAATAAAACAAAACTAAGATCCTAATAAAAATAAAATCTAATCTAAACTAAAGTCTAAAAAATAAAAAGAAACTTTTTAACCTTTTATGAATTTTTTATTGATTTTTTGATTTATTCTAAAATAAAACTAAACTAAACTATAACATATCTGATTCTAAGACCAAAAAAAAAAGGAAACCTAAACTACATGAAATTTAAAATATATACAAAAATGAAATCCAAAATTGAAAAATCTAATTAAAAAAAAACTTAGTCCTAAACTAAATTATGGGCTAAACTAATAAAACAAAATCTAAGCTTAAATATATTTACAAAAAGAAAACTAAAACTTAAGCTAACGGCTAACCTAAAAAAATGAAAATCGATTTTTTTTTTTTCAAACTTTTTTGATATTATTTTTAATATTAAAATTTAAACAAAAGTAAATCTAAATTTAAAACTAAAACTTATAATTAAAAAGCTAAACAAAATAAAAGCACTAACACCTGATCTATAATTTTTTTTTTTTTTATTAAATCTAAATCCTATTTAAATGAAACTCAGATTTAAATCTAAAAATAAAATAAAAATCTAAACTAGCCAACGTCTAAATTTACCATATATCACAATAAGTAAAATGAAAATAAACTGCATAAGAATATACTTTACCCTAAGATCTAACTATACACAAAAAAATATAAACTCTACTATGTCCATGAATCAAAAAATGAAAATTCAGCGTTTCAATGTGTGCAGGGCAGCGAAGAAGGAAATCGCGTGGGAGAGTTCACTGGCGAGGAAATGGACAGGCAGCAGAACGGAGCAGGGAGATGGGAGCTGCGTGGGCGTTTTGCAGGTATGGCAGCGTAAAGAAGGTGGAGCTGCTTGGGTTTTTTCTTTTTTTGTTTGCAGGTGCTAGAGCAGCGTGGCTAGAGGAAACTGCAACAGCGTGAGGGTTTTGCAGGTGGCTGAATTTGTTACTGCGTGGATCTGGAGATGGCGTGAGGAGCAGGGGGTAACGAAAAATGCATGGGCAGCAAGGGAGAAACGGATATATTGTTTGCTGATGGGAAAGCTTTGCACAGGGATCTGAATACTGCACGTGGGGATGGCAGCATGGAAGTGAGGGAGAAAGCTGCAGCGTTTGGGCGTGTGATAGAAACTGCAGGAGTGAAAAGCAGGTTGAGAAAGACACAAGTATGTGGAGGGAATCGACACGGTGAGCAGGGTAAAAGACAGTAGCATGAAGGAGTTTGCTGGCAGAATGCTTGCAGGTGGAGCGTGGAATGAAGCAGCAACAAAGCCTGTGGGCTTTTAAAAATTTCGAAGATTTTCTGCGACACTAAAACCCCACTGGGCATCCAATTAAAAATTTACCAGAACCTAAAAAATATTCTCCAGAAAACTTGAAATTTTTTTGAATCAACTCTGCTTCAGATTTCTTGAAACCCTCGTAAAAAAAATCAGATCTGAAAATGAATGATTTTGAAACCCTTGGACTACAAGATTGCTGGTTGATATTCCTGGAAAGCAATTTTAAATGAAACCCCAGCAGATAGATTGCTTGGAGAGTCTCGAATTTCTTCAGCAAAAAAAACCTGCAAGAACTGATCCTGAGGCTAGATCTTACCCTCCAGGGCCTAGATCTGGCTTCAAACAAAAATCTCTCCTCAGACTTGTAACCTGCAACCTGTTTAACAATGAAAACAAACAACCAGAACCTGAAAATGCAAAAAATAAATGAAACCCTAAAAACCCTAAAACCCTAAAACCAGCTAAATAATTACAGTATTTACAGATTTTTGACTCTTAAGCAGCCAGATTTGTCAATAATCCATAGTAATAATTTTAGAATTTCAAACTTAATGTGAGATACTTCAGAAAACCCTTCTTGCATTCATAAAAAAATTCAAATAATAAGCCCGGAAATAAAACTGGCTGGGCTCTTTTAGAAAACGCAATCCGGGAGTTCGTTGGTTCAACCGAGAACTTCCCCTAATGCCCAGTAAACTCAAAACTAAGATTTCCTGCACAGCTTAAAATCAACTATTAACATATAGGGAGAAAACAATAGTGAAATCTAGATCAAATGGAGATACTTGCTATTATATTTCAGAATCTAAACTATCATTCAAACTCCAGAGATCAAACAAGATACTTGTGCCTAAATCAATCTTCATCAAGCTATTATCAATGGCTGAAAATAAAATTATGCAGAAAAATAAATCATCTTACAACACTTTCAGAAGAGTAACACCAGCAAGATTTTTAACCCCAAAGTCTTTCTTTATTGCACAAAAAATGACTACAAGAGAGCTTTCTGTAGCACCAAAGTCTCAGATCAAATCTGATCTCAAATGACCCTTAACATCCTATTTAAAGGAAAATTTCCCAACGGCTAGTTCGAGTGATCCATGTCAAACTAATCTCGACCGTCGATGAGGATCAAAATCCCTTTTAATCTCATTCGTCGAAATTTTAAATGCATTTTAATATATTAAAAAATTAAAACTTTGCATTTATTTTTTCAAAATTTTGACTTATTATTATTTTATTATTTTATTTTATTTTTCAATTTTTATTTATTTTTTTATTTTTGGATCCTCGAACTTGGCCTTTGGAAAAATCACCTAGGACCTAGGACTTAGGACCTATGAGGGGATAAAACACTTTCTAACCCTCAAGACACTTTACATCATGACTTTTACAATTTTACATCTCAAGGGGGAAAACCCATTTGACATAGACCCTCATAGACCACCCAGTTCTGTGACACAACTATAATCTAGCAGATCATTTACATAGACTCGGCCAAGTACACTAAGATTCCCCTAAGATTCTAATGACAAAATCCATTCCGGCTTTGGGGTTAGGCTGAAGGAAAACTCTGCCTATCATGGATTGGTGAGACAAAAAGCCTTCCAGAACGTAGATTATCACTAGAAAATTAGGTTTGCCTAGGCAATTTACATACATGACTCAGATTTGCTAAGATTATTTACAATTTACACATGCAGACTGGATTTACAACATAACATAATTGGGCAGATGATGACAATCGAATGGCACGGACATGACGATCAAGCGCTATCCCTTTTGCAAAAAAAGGGGGTGTACTGCTATGGGTAGTTGACACATAGTGGTCAACATTTGGCTCTACTTGGGGACACGTCGCTGCACTGTAGGAATGTGAGAATCCAAAATCTGCGTCCACGCAACACATAACAAAACATAAGTAGCGTCCATCCAAAAATCATCATATAAAATTAAGCACAGGAAAGATATAAGCTCTTCATTTATTAACTAGTCTAACAACATGAAAAAGTAAATCTAATCCTAAAACAGAAATGAAAATGCTAAAAAAACAAGGAGTAGGGTTAGAAATACAGAGGATGCCCCATGGCATCAGATATGTTCAATATAGTGTATACTGAGCATTTGCCTGCTTTCAGGCAAATCTGTCGGCTGCTTGTTAGATGTGCCATGTCCAATTCGGCATATGGTAGGACTTTTCCCTATCTGAAAATCGAGCTGCTCGCGGCCGTCTGATGCATCAAATCTTCTTCTTGTTTTCTTTTTCTTGCGCTTTTTCTTTGTGGCAGTCTGTATCACTGATGATGTGGAACTTTTTGCTTCAAAGCTCTCAGATGAAGTATGTAAGATATGCGTGGCATGTCTTTCTTCATTCTGCATCTGCCCTGTCAAGGATGATGGATCAATCTCACAAGTGCCATGAGTTATAACTTGATCTTCTATGACTGGTGGATTAACCGTGTGAGCATCAACCTGATTATTAATTTCCATTTTATCCAGGTCACCTTCATTTATCCACTTTTCAATGGAACAAAGGACCTCATAATAAGATGGAGCTTGCTGTAATAGATAAGGAGGCTCCTAATCTATTGACGTTCCCTGGTTTCTTTCATATTCTGATAGCTGCTGAAATTTCTGAACCTGTATTGTAATGGCATCCATCTGACTAGGGTGTTCATCCTTTATAGCACTGATTTTCCTGGCATGGTCTTCTTCCATGGTCAATAACTTATTTTCCTCTAAACCTAATAACTTGCTTTGCATAAAACTAATTTCTGTGTCATGATTAGTTTTCATGGCCTCAATTTCCTTAGCATGCTGATTTTGCATGATCTCCATTTCCTTATTACGTTTTTCCAGGTGGGTGCATAAATTTCTCACATCATTGGCGTAATTAGTTTGATTGATCTCCATATTTTTTACCAGCCGCATTAGTTCTTGTATAATTTGCTTCTGATCTTCCTTTTCATTATCGACACTGATTTTATAATTTGTTGCTGCTTTTCCACTATCATGGATTTGATCCACAATGGTACAGGTGGATGACACATTCTGATATGAAGAATTGTCTTGAAATCTTTCATCGACAGCTAGAACTTTTATAAGATTACTTTCATTCTGTTTAGGGCCACAAGGCGATCTATTTGGATCACCATATCTATCTTTAAAAGCATTGACAATGTCTTGTAAAGAAGTGAAAGAATCTTTAGGAAAACTATTAAACCAATTCAAAGCATCATCCTCTAAAGAAAGGACAAATAGACGCATTTTAACATCTTCATGATTATACTGAGGAGATCTACAATACATGATCATTATACGAGTAAACCCGCCTAGATGCTTTTTAACAATGACTGAATCACCAGCCGAGAACACATGTAATTTATAAATGGCCACTTTCGGAACATCATGGAGACCATCAGTAAAATGACATGGTTTAAACGAATAATCCATGATGAATAATGAGGGACCAAATGGATGATAGAAAGAGATCTCTGCTTAAGAAAATTAAGAGATGAAAGAAGTGGAGTTGCCACTTGAACAATGAATCTAATTCTAGGATCCCAAAAGCAACAAACAAGCTGATATGAGAGAGGCTTCTTGTCTAGGAAAAATAAATGAAAAGAAATGGAGTCGCCACCCAAACAAGAAACGAACTGAAGAGTAGGTGCTGATAGATAAGATCCAAATGATACCAAAAATGTTGAATCTGCTAGCTCAAATGAGAGATGAGAAAGATGAAAGAATGATGAGAAATGAGAAGATGAATGTCGAATAAATCAAGGACAGAAAAACTTTGTCCTTGGCAACGGAGCCAGAAAATGTTGTCGTACAGATTGTCACGACAACGCTAAGACCGGGGGCTGTCACCCTGATCCCCGATCTCTCCATTTAAGCCGTCTCCCGAGGCTAAGGGGGGTAGACCGTATGGGACAAAGGAAGACCAACTGTGGACCAGTTGGGTTGGGAGACATAGCAAGACAATTTAGCACCTGATTGATTTAGAAATCAATGTACCCGTGCCTTATGGAGCTAATGATTAAATAATTGTTTATCAAAAGCTGCAGAAACATGAACTTTATAATTCCATGATTAACAATCATTTATCATCAAATAATCCAAGCAAAGATTAATTTTGCCAGATGCGAGATAATCAATAAATGCACAATGCCTTGACAATATTCCAACAATTAAATTTCTAAAGAATCTATGGTCTCCCCAAAATTCATAAGGAAGGAGCTCCCTTAAGGCCCATCGTCAACACCATTGGAGGTCCTACCTACCTTCTTGCTAAGTATCTTGCGTCAAAGCTTAAGCCCTTAGTTGGTCGTACGGAGTCCTTCGTTAAAGACTCTGCTTCCTTTATTGATGAACTCAAGGACATTAAGCTTGACCCTGGGGACATTCTTGTGAGCTTTGATGTAGTGTCCCTGTTTACTTGCATTCCTATTATGGAGGCCTTGGAAGTGATCAACCGCTTAACTGACCCTGACACTGCCAGGTTAGTTGAGATTTGCCTCACTTCCACCTTTTTCTGTTTCGAGGGGGAGTTCTTCGAGCAAACCTGTGGTGTCGCCATGGGTTCCCCCCTGTCCCCTGTTGTTGCTAATCTTTTTATGGAAGATTTTGAGTCCAAGGCTCTGAATTCTTCCCGTCTCTTGCCTAAGCTCTGGAAAAGGTATGTGGATGACACTAATGTCATTTGGTCTCATGGCCAAAAGGAATTAGATCTTTTCTTCGAGCATCTCAACAATCAATCCTCTGCCATTAAGTTCACTATGGAGCAGGAAGTTGATGGGTGCCTCCCATTCCTTGATATTCTTATTTCGAAGAATAGTGATGGTTCCCTCGCCCATCAGGTTTTTCGGAAGAAAACGCATACTGAGCAGTATCTTCATGCCAGTTCCCACCATTTCCCGGCTCAAAAGATGGGTGTTCTCAATACCCTTGCTACTCGGGCCCTAAGGATCTCGGATAAGAAGAGTTTTGAGAAAGAAAAATCCCATCTCCTTGATGTCTTTGTTGAGAATGGTTATAGTAGATTCTTGGGTCAGAAGGATTTCCGTAAAGCTGCCAAGAATTCTCTGACCAAAAGGGAACCAAAGGAACGGATTCCAGGTGTCCATCTTTTGTATGTTCAGGGGACCACTGATAAGGTTGTTAGGATTCTCAGGATGCATAGTGTCCCAGTGACCTTTAGGCCCCTTAACACCATTCGTTCGTCCCTCAGATCAGTAAAGGATCCTATTGACCCCAAAGATATGAAAGGGGTTTATATTATCCCTTGCTCCTGTGGGACCCCCTATATTGGTGAGACTGGTCGCTCCATTAATCAAAGGATAAGTGAGCATGCTGCTGACCTTAAGCATAGAAGAGCTAAGTCTTCCGCTTTAGCTGAGCATGTAGAAAAAACCAATCATCATGTTTGCATTGAGGAGGCTAGTGTTATTGCTAAGGTTTCACATTTCCATCCTCGCAAATTTAGGGAAGCTCTTGAGAATGAAAAGAGACCAAGCAATCTCAATAGAGATGATGGTTGGAAAATTAGTAGGTGCTGGGTCCCAGCACTCTCTTCTTAGTCGTTTTTCTTGTCTCTTATTTTATTATTATTTTTATGTTTATTATTATATATATATATATATATATATATATATAAAATTTATTTCTTTTATTTATTTATTGATTTTTATCAAATAAAAATTTTTATTTTTATTTTTATTTATTTATTTTTTACTTAATTCTTTTTTTTCACCTTCTAGTTTATTTATCAATTCTAACTTTCTTTCATAACCCATTAATATATTATAAGGTATGATCCTTTATTATTATACCTTTCATCTAACTAATAATACCTGTTTTAATTATTTTTATATATTTATAGTTTGTTGGTATTTTTATTTTTATATATATATATATATATATATATATATATATATTTTATTTATTTACTTGATTATTTGTTTTATTTATTTACTAACTGGATTTGTTTTCTCTTGTTCTAAATTATTTATTTATTAATACTAACTAAATAACCCGTTAATATTTTACATAACCCATTAATATATTTACAATATAAGGGATGGTAAGGTATATAACTTCTTTTGGTTTTAAGTAATAAATAATGATACCAATTATAATTATTTTATTCGTTTTTAATTTTTAATTTTATTTATTTATTTTTTGTTTTTATCTTTACTATTTATTTATTTGATTTTTTCTAACTAAATATCCCTTTAATATATTTTCATAACCCTTAATATATTTATAGTATAAGGGTTGGTCCGTTAGTTAACTACTTTCCTTTTAGTTTTAATTATTAAATAAAAATAAAAATAACAATTATAATTATTTTATATATTTTCATTTATATATATATAATTTTACACCTAATATAACTAAATTTGACCGTGGTCCTATGTCAATTTTTTGGCACAGCTAACCGTTGGTGGCTCTGCTCTAACTATTTAACATGCGAAGCTGGATCTGTTTTTTCAACTTGTCCTGACGATGAACCACACTGGTTGGTTCGAAACGCGTCGACAAATGGTTTCTCATGTGATTTTCGCCGAAAAATCTATCATAAACTTGTTATGGATCACAAAAGCCTCAACTCTACAAATCTGATTCATATCAGCAGTAGCAAACCCTAGATCAGTAGCATCAGCATTAGCGGCTTCATTATCAAACTAGGGCAGACCATATCTCACAAACCGACAGTCGGATTGACTTCATTCCACCACCAAAGTTTCGGCTTCCAGAGGAGGTTCAGATGAACCTACAGCGCAGTTCAGATGAGGAGATCTTCTAGGCCACGCAAGTCAATCTTTACTTCTGCAGTTGCAGCTTCAGTTTCAGCAGTTTCCGGCTTCAAACTAGGGCAGTCGATATCTTGCAAACCATTCGTCGGATTGACTTCATTCCACCACCAAAAGTTGCGGCTTTCAAAGGAGGTTCAGATGAACCTACAACGCAGTTCCAAAGAGGAGATCTTCTAGGCCACGCAAGTGAATCTTTACTTCTGCAGTTGCAGCTTCAAATTCTACAGTTCCGGCTTCACATGTGTGAGAGAGAGAGACCCATTTCAGCGCAGTAGAGAAGAGACTCATATCTGCGCAGTAGAGAGAGAGAGATGTGATGAGATGAGTGAGTCCAAATGAGGAAAAGTCCTCTTATATTTATACACAACGTTGGTGGGTGAATAGATGCGACTGTTGGGCTTCTGAGCCTACATGAGTTGTAGGTCGGCTTGATAATAATTTCATAATCAAAATAAATTCATATCTCCATGAATACTTATTGGAATTGGATGATCTTTATATCAATCCTACACCTCTCGACGAGAGGAATCTAATAAAAGTATTATTAGCCATGAATAAGATGACCCACATGAAGTTTTGCCCTGGTTGCCAATTTTAACACTCCCTCTCAACCATGGAGAACTTCATCTGCAATCTATCTATCGATCGTTACTATTCATCCATCAAATGCACTGCCTTGTACAGCCTGACCCTTGCCCTGCTCTGCTCTATTTTGCCTGTTCTGCTTTGTCTTGTTCTGCCCTGCACTGATCTGTACTGTTTTGTTCTGTTCTGCTCTGCTCTTGCATTGTTCTGTTCTACTCTGCTTTTGTCCGAATTATGAAGAAGAAGAAATGATCGAGGATGTATCATACTGACTCAAAGTCAGTCTCAGAGTATGTACCACTAGTCCCAGACCAGTCTCAACCAACCCAAAGTCAGCGTCATAGTGAGTACAACTCCAATGGTCCTAGACCAATATCATCCTCCACTGACTCAAAGTCAGTCTCAGAGTATGTACTACTGATCCCAAACCAGTCTCAACTGACCGGAAGTCAGCGTCATAGTATGGTACAACTCCTACCACTGGTCCCAGACCAGTATCATTGATCCCAGATCAATGGAGGTCATCCTAGCGTAGGGAGTACGGTAGTTACAACGATGTGTCCATCGGTACTACTATGGTCCCTAACTTCATTTCCCTGTTCATTGATCAGATGAGAGGTACTTCCCATGAGTCCCAGACTGCATGGGTAGGATGCCTCGATAGGAGAACTAATCAATCCTGTCCTCACAGGAGAACACATCAATCCTGCTACAATTGCCATGGAGAACACATCAATCCAGGCCTCACAGGAGAACACATCAATCTTGCTACAATTGCCATGGAGAACACATCAATCCAGGCCTCATAGGAGAACACACCAATCCTGCTACAATTGCCATGGAGAACACATCAATCCAGGCTGCCATGGAGAACACATCAATCCAGGCCTCACAGGAGAACACATCAATCCTGCTACAATGTCGCCACGGGGTGTACATGTATACCACCAGGGGATAGTGAATAATCTTGTGGTCATATGCTGCTCCAAGAAGCACCCCGCACCCCCCTGGAGCTCTCAGAGCTCAATGCATCATACATGACCCTCATTGGAGGGTCTTTGAACAACTCCAAGTTGTTCACGGAAAGTCAGAAATTTTACTTTCCCAAGGGGTTTTGTCAGAATGTCGGCGACCTGTTCATCTGTACCGATATGATGGAGCCTTATAGCTCCCCATTGCACCATATCTCGAATATAATGGTATCTGATATCAATATGCTTGGAGCGATCATGGAATACGGGATTCTCTGACAAACGAATCCCACTTTGGTTGTCACAAAGGATCACAGTGGTATCCAATGTGAATCCAAACAACTCATTGAAGAGCTTTCGCAACCAAACTGCCTCACAAGAAGCCATGCTAGCAGCAATATACTCTGCTTCGGCGGTGCTCAAAGCCACCGACTTTTGTTTCCTGCTCATCCAGGATATCGAAGCAGATCCCAAGGAGAAACAACACCCGGAAGTGCTCTTACGGTCCTCCACATTGCCTGCCCAGTCAGCATCTGTGTATCCAAATAGTCTCACATCTCTGGCAATGTGTCTTAACCCACAAGTGATAGTGCCACGAAGATATCTCAACAGATTCTTGGCACCAAACCAGTTTATGTGGTGGGGTTCAACCATATGCTGGCTCAACGTGTTGACAGCAAAGCATATATCTGGACGGGAGTTCACTAAGAACATTAATGCTCCGACGAGTTGCCGATACTCGGTAGCATTTCGTAAAACAAGTCCAGCAGCACTACCGCTTAACTTCTTGAAGTCAAGCTCCATCGGAGTAGTTACAGGCTTGCAGTCCACCATTCCGAATCTTTCCAATATCTTCACCACATATTTTCCTTGAGATAGGAAAATTTTTCCTGGCTTTTGCCACACTTCAAGTCCTAGGAAGTAGTGCATCAGTCCTAGGTCTTTCATTTCAAATTCAGAGGCCAGCTCCCTCTTACATTTGTGAATGAGAGGGTCTGCACCTGTTAGAAAGAGGTCATCCACATACAACACCAGTATGAGAGGCTTGTCATCTTCAACCTTAAAGTAAAGGTTAGGATCGGCTTCACTCCTAGTGAATCCCAGCTTCATCAAGTAGCTATCGATCCTCTCATACAATGCTCGGGGTGCTTGCTTCAGCCCATAGAGAGCTTTCTTCAACCTGCATACATGAGATTTTCGATCATAAATCTCAAATCCTTCGGGTTGCTCCACGTAGACCTCTTCTTTGATCGAGCCATGCAAGAACGCAGTCTTGACATCCATCTGATGTAGGTTCCATCCTTGTGAAGCGGCAAGGGCTATGATTGAGTGGATGGTCGTATATCTGGTAACAGGTGCAAATATCTCATCATAGTCTATACCTTCCTTTTGGGAGAAACCTCGAGCAACAAAACGAGCCTTATACTTTTCCGTGCTTCCATCTCCTGCATGCTTTATCTTGCAAAGCCATTTGGAAGTAACAACAGTCTTGTCCTGGGGTCTGGGAACTACTTCCCAAACATCATTCTTTATGATAGACTCATATTCTTCGGTCATAGCATCCTTCCATACTTGATGCTTGACGGCATCTGAGAATGACGAAGGCTCATTTTGTATGATCATGCTCATGATGGTCAGGTATCCTTGATACCTATTAGGTTTCTTACTTTCACGGAAGGTTCCTCGGGGTGCAGCATGTCCTTCAGCATCATCAAGTAACCCCTTAAGCCATGAGGCCTCTTCCTAGAAGAGGAAGGCTCATAAGGAGGAGGATCAATCGGATCCATGGGTTCTTCTACATTGATTCATCATCCTTTTCTTTCGGTTCCCTGGTGTCGGCTTCTTGAGAGCTCCTCAAAGTTGGAAGATTGATCATCTTGCTGAGAGCCATATCTTCGTCAAAGGTGACATCATGACTAATTATGACTTCCCTTTGACCGACTACATAGATTCTATAGCCTTTAGTATTTTCACCATAGCCCACGAAAATTCCCTTCTTTCCAGATGCTCCCAATTTATTTCTTTTCTCTTTCGGCACATGAAAGTATACAGGGCTTCCAAAAATTTTAAAATGAGAAACATCAGGTTTCTTACTGGTGAATTTTTCTTCAGGAGTCTTGGAACCCAATGCTTGATGAGGGCATCGATTTTGTACATATACAGCAGTGTTTGCAGCTTCAGCCCATAGAAACTTAGGAAGACTTTGATCAT
Source organism: Pinus tabuliformis (assembly GCA_031772625.1). Taxonomy (NCBI): domain Eukaryota; kingdom Viridiplantae; phylum Streptophyta; class Pinopsida; order Pinales; family Pinaceae; genus Pinus; species Pinus tabuliformis. The sequence goes on along the minus strand of CM062805.1, from coordinate 1,374,574,013 downwards.
GTAGCATGGCCCGGACAGCTTCCATAATTGTGCGGTTCTTCCTTTCTGCCACACCATTTTGTTCAGGAGTATATGGTGTAGTAGTCTCCCTCTTGATGCCAGCCTCTTTACAAAAATCATGGAACTCATTAGATTCATATTCAGTCCCATTGTCAGTTCTTAAGATCTTGATCTTCTTTTCGGTTTGATTCTCGATTAGGGCTTGAAGTGTCGGAACCAAGGGAACACTTCATCCTTCTTTTTCAAAAAGTATATCCAGGTCTTTCGAGAATGGTCATCTGTAAAAGTGAGATAATATGAGTATCCTCCCAAGGAGTTCACAGGCATCATACCTGATATGTCTGAGTGAACTAGTTGTAATATATTGGAGGTCTTGCTTTGACTTGAAGGGAATGGTCCCCTTTTGAGCTTTCCTTCGGCACATCCCGGACATACACCTTCTTTCTCTACTTGGAATTCAGGCATCCCTGTTACCATCTGTCTTACATCGGGTAGAGCTTTGTAATGAAGGTGGGCAAACCTCCGATGCCAAAGTTCGGACTGAAGCGTTGTGTCACAAGACATGACACCTAGCGGACTTCCACCGATTTGATATAAAGAATCAACTCGAAACCCAAGAGTGAAAGCATCTTTAACATTATTTTTCCATATGCGTACCTTACCATTGCTGAAGGTTACCTTATAGCCTTTGTCTTCCATTGCCGAGATGGATACCAGGTTCTTTTTGAGATCAAGTACATATAATACATCTTGTAAGTGAATCGTATTACCTTGATTCAGTTTAAGAGAAACATTGCCTACACCTTTCACTGGGTATTTCATGTCATCTCCAAGGACAATTTCCAGGTTAGTTTCTTTTTCTACCAGATTATAGAGTACTTCTTTGTAACCAGTGAAGTGTCTTGAGGCACCACTATCAATGAGCCAAATTCCCATTGAGTCCGAAGGAGCGGAGGTAGATAGAGCAGCTGGTAGATAATATTCAGCCTGCTTATCATCAACAGTGTTAGATTCATACCTGGAATTTCTAGCCTTCTTGAATGGTTGCCCTCTTCCTTGATTTCCCGCATTCCTTTTTCCTTTGTTGTTGACTATTCCATTCCTTCGATTACCATGAGAGGGATTTTGATCATCGTCACGGTGAGAGTCCTTTCTATCAGGGCATTCCCTTGCATTGTGATATTGCAAATGAAACATTGTCCTTTTCTTCCACCCTTAAATCCAGCCTTTCTTTTCGATTTAGACCCAAAATTATTTCTTTTGTTAGCATGAGAAGAAAAAGCAGCAGGAGGACCTTTAGGCAAGGGCATTTCCTGCTCTTCTACCCTTGTTTGTTCTTGAATGCATCTAGCCATTAATTCCTCGAAACTAGGAATTACATTATTGTTCAGAAGAGTAGTCCTGAACACATACCATTCAGATGGTAATCCTCCGAGAGTTGTGAGTGCCATTTCTCTGTCAGTAATGGTTTCCCCAATAGATAGGAGATCGTTCTTGATCTCGGTGATTCTTAAGAAGTATGCTTGCATACTTTCATCTTTACCCTTCTTGATTTCCCTCAACTTATTTCTAAGAAACAAAACTTGATTTGCATCATTAACTTTAAATAAACTCACCAGTCTGTCGTAGATTTCCTTGGAGGTGTCTAGATCAGAGATATAGGCCACTAAGCACTTGTCGATAGAGTCCCGGATGATCTTCTTTGTTTTGACTTCTCCATTTTTCCATTTGTTCCAGGCAGCAACAGATGCATTTGATGAAGGCTCAACAATATTGCCTCTTACATGGTCCAGCACTCCTTGATCTTCAAGGGTTAGATCGATAGACATCTTCCATCCGTGATAGTCAGCTTTCTCACGGAGCTTGTCTTCGGCAGGAAAGAGTGTTGAGGACCCCATAGTTCTTTTGGGATAGCCTTGCCAATCTTCTCTTCAATGATTGGTCTTGCTCTTGCTCGGGCTTTGTTTTCACCTCAGCTCTGATACCATGTTAAGTTATGGTATGTTCTATGCTTATAACAGTTTACTTTTTTTTCTTATTATATTCCACCGATTAGCAATCACATGTACATAAAGTATAGTGCAGATAGAACATTAAACGATCGACAGAAAACAAGCCAAGACAAGAGACACAAGATGTGGTGGCTAGCCAGGGACAAACCCCACAATGTGTGGGGAAACCCTTTGATCAAATCTTCTTTTATCTTCAATAATTCAGCGGAGAGAAATAGTAAAATAAATCTGATTCATATCAGCAGTAGCAAACCCTAGATCAGTAGCATCAGCATTAGCGGCTTCATTATCAAACTAGGGCAGACCATATCTCACAAACCGACAGTCGGATTGACTTCATTCCACCACCAAAAGTTTCGGCTTCCAGAGGAGGTTCAGATGAACCTACAACGCAATTCAGATGAGGAGATCTTCTAGGCCACGCAAGTCAATCTTTACTTCTGCAGTTGCAGCTTCAGTTTTAGCAGTTTCCGGCTTCAAACTAGGGCAGTCGATATCTTGCAAACCGTTCGTCGGATTGACTTCATTCCACCACCAAAAGTTGCGGCTTTCAAAGGAGGTTCAGATGAACCTACAACGCAGTTCCAAAGAGGAGATCTTCTAGGCCACGCAAGTCAATCTTTACTTCTGTAGTTGCAGCTTCAAATTCAACAGCTTCCGGCTTCACATGTGTGAGAGAGAGAGACCCATTTCAGCGCAGTAGAGAAGAGACTCATATCTGCGCAGTAGAGAGAGAGAGATGTGATGAGATGAGTGAGTCCAAATGAGGAAAAGTCCTCTTATATTTATACACAACATTGGTGGGTGAATAGATGCGACTGTTGGGCTTCTGAGCCTACATGAGTTGTAGGTCGGCTTGATAATAATTCCATAATCAAAATAAATTCATATCTCCATGAATACTTATCGGAATTGGATGATCTTTATATCAATCCTACACCTCTCGACGAGAGGAATCTAATAAAAGTATTATTAGCCATGAATAAGATGACCCACATGAAGTTTTTCCCTGGTTGCCAATTTTAACACATCTACCTCACTACTACCAGACCAGACATTTCATTTGTTGTTGGAATCCTCTCCAGGTTTATGCAAAAGTCTTGTGAGGGACATTGGTCTGCTGCAAAAAGAGTTCTAAGGTACTTGAAGGGAACTCAAGACCTTGGAATCAAGTATACACAGGTGGACGACTTCAGCTTGATTGGATACTCTGATTCAGACATCGATGGAGACAAAGAAACTAGGGTATCTACTTTAGGATATGCTATGAGTCTTGGATCAGGAGCTGTCTCCTGGAGATCACGCAAACAATCAGTTCCAGCAGATTCCACAACAGAAGCAGAATACGTGGCAGCAGCTGAAGCAACGAAAGAAATTGTGTGGCTCAGGAAAATTCTTGAAGATTTGCAGGTAAAACAAGTACAATCAACTCCACTCATGATTGACAACACCTCTGTAATAAAGTTGGCCAAGAACCCAAAGTTCCATGATCGAACAAAGCATATCAATACTAAATATCATCTGATTCGACATCATGTTGAGGCCAAAACAATCCATCTCCGTCATTGTTCCACAAATGAGCAAATTGCAGACATCTTCACCAAAGCACTTGGAAAGGAAAAGCTTGAACGATTCAGAATGATGCTTGGACTCACCAACATCCCTTCAGATTAAGGGGGGAATGTTGACACCTAATCTTCATGATTGGGGGAATTTGTGTAAATAAATAAATTAGGAATGTGAACAGTCATCGGGAGATGAACTGAACAATCACTCCTATTGTATATAACAATAACCTACCTATGGAATAATAGACAAATCAGTTTTACTGCCTTTGGAGAGTTACTGCCTGGCCTGACAGAAACTTTGCGTTAAAAGAGGGTAAGCTCCAAATCTTTGTAGACCACAGGAAGAAAGGCCCTAAGCTAGACGACAACCAAAAATATTTCAGAATGCTCAATAACCCTAGCTGTATGGTTTGGGAAAAATTTTGACTACATAATTTTATTCGATCTCCTCAAGTAAAAGAGAAATCCACCTACCAAGGACTTTTGCCAATGAAATTAAGCCCAGCCTCATTTTTGCAAAAATAAACTTCAAAAAATAAATTTTATCTTGAGCAAAGAACGAAGCTTTGGAAGCTAAATGAAGAATTATAAATATATCTTTGGCCTTTAATAATTTCAAGCTAATAACCCCACTAATATATATACAAAAATTATATTACAATGGTTCGAGAAATGAAAAATTATTAACAAAGGTCGGAAAATATACAAGATATTTACAAATAATTTACAAGATATGTACAATTAATTTACAGTTCTAACCTATGGGTATGAGGACACCTACATCCATAGAATAAAAAATGCAGCTCTAGAAATCGCAGATAAATCAATGAAAGTGGTTTTCAGAATAAGTTAAAGATTTAATTTTTAAAATAGGTGATCCTGGTAGAGTGAAGGGCAAGAAAATCCCTTCAATGCGATCTTATGATGAGCCTTTGGAAATCTCACCATTGGTCTTAGTTGTTTTGTGCCATGGAAATCTCACCATTAGTTCTTAGTTGTTTTGTGCCACGGGAATGAAGGTTCAAACAAGAACTACTTCAAATGCTTAGCTCGAGGAGATGAAGATGCAAACAAGAACACACTTCAAATGCTTGACACCTGATCCATAAGATTTTCTACACAAAACTTGAAAATTTTGTTAGACCCAATAAAGGTGAGTCAGACAGTGAAAAGAAGCTTTAGTGATTCAAACAATAATCCACTAGATCTAGCAATTCAACAATGTTTTCATCCTAGATATAGGTGCAAACAAGCAACTATAAATCCAATTGGCTAGAGAATTTAACAAATTGAAGCACAAAATGGATATTTAAAACACCATCCGATTAGATTTACCACAACAAGCTGAAGAGATACACCACCATATCACCCAAAGACCTTAATGTTTTTTATTACTTAATAAAAAATGATACAGAGCTTCTAGAGCTAATACACCATCCAAAGATGAATACAATGAGGAGCCTCAGGTTCAATTTATAGAAAAAGTGAGAGTTCTAGATCCCCCTTCAAGTGGAAAAAGGCTAGGTCCAAGAAGTTGCAAAATTTTGACTTGACCCTGGAGAATAATGGCTAGTTGTTGCTTGATCCATGCCAAAATTAAATCTTGTCCTTTGATCTTGATGAAGAAATTCGAATTCCATAATAATTCCCTTTTTTCATGGTCCAAAAAATATTATTTTGACATTTTTTCCTCAAAACATCACTTTTGACTTAATCACCTTGGACTGTAAGTTCAATTTTTGTTAAAAAGTTGATTTTTTCATTGATGAAGGACCTTGAAAATTGGACTTCTTTTGGACCCACGAATTTTCTTCAATTAACTGGACCCAAAAAAAATAATTTTCTTGAAAAAAATAATTCTTTTCTAGCCCCAGAGAATTTCTTGTGGTTTTTCTGCCTTAGAATTGGGCTTGTCAATTTAATTCTTCCTTGGGAATGACCACTTTCTCCTAAAATTCGTTTTTCCACTTGGAGAGAATTTTATTTTCTCTCAATTTTAATTTTTTGGCTAAATTTTTGTCGTTTTTTACCAGAAAACCCAAAATAAAACTAATTTGAGGGGATATACATAATTTCAACCCTCAAAAAGTGTCTAAACACAAAGTTGACGTGTAGAGATTCTAATTAAGAGTACTCTACCCCCTTCAACTTTTACAAACATTTGACTTTACAATTTACATCCAAATAATTATTAAATTTCCGAGCAATGGGAAATTATTAATTAAAAATAAACACTTAGACTTAAACCAATTTCTGCGAAACTCAAGACATGATCTACTATTCTAATGATATATAGAATCGATAAACTGGACTCACTTCAGACATCATCATTGAATCCCACCCTACCTTTGGGGGTATATTTGGGAGAAAAACTCCACTAATTATCTAATTGTTTAAAAACATTGATAATTAGTTGAGGTTAAAAAACTCCCTAGGATGAAACTCGTTGATGAAAATTCCTAAGCTTACCTAGGTGTGTTACATGGCTTCATAGTCATACTAGAATCATTTTTACAATAAATGCCCACAGGGCTGCAGAATTTGGGTTTATATGACTTGACAAACTGCTGAAAGATAATGATGAAAATCACAAGTGAAAGCTTAAGCCATATGAGGTGTTATGGGCCACAAGTTAGTGATTTTGAAATGGACAAAGGGCAGGGCAAGGAGGCTTTCAAAGGTGTGTGGCCAAAGGCCTTGAGTAGATAGGCTTTGTTACCATTGTACTAAACCAAACCAATTCATGTATCGAGGATCCAAAATAAATCGGGAAACAATGAGAAATTCACGTACAATAAATATAATGTATTGAATATATATATATCTATCTATATATATATATATATATATCCCAATGTAAGAAATCGCCTCCCTCTCAGCCCAAAGGGAAGAGTGAGGTTGTTGGTACTAGGACAACCCACAATTATACTCACTTAAGAGTGCTTTTCTCATGCTCGAAGCCATTACAACAATAATCATCAAGGCATCAAAGCTCACCATATCACTAGCGGGGATTTGAACCTGGGTAGGGAGGATAATAATCATTCTGCTCAACCACCCGGATAACCCCAATTGACACACACACACACACTCACACACATGACATCATGTATATATAATATATATACAGCAAATGGTCACCTATTTGAATAGACAAGTTCTTTGGACATGTGACCATTGATTATTTAATATTGTTTTATTATCAATTATTGTTATTATAGGTGTATTTATGTATGTTACAAATATAGTGTCTGCATGCCTTATAACATTATTTTGAATTCTAAAATCTCTCCTTGGTCTAGCTTCCACATTGTTAAATTTACATTCCTTGTAATGCAGAACTTCAAACTATTTTCATTACATCATTAACCTATAAATATTATAAATGTTCACCCTATTGATGAGTGTATCCAATATCAAACCTTTGTAAGATGTGAAAAGGAAACAATAAATCCTTTAGTGATCTTTACGCATCCCACAAGATCAAGTAGCCACAATGAACAGTTCAGTTGTTGCAGAAGTAGGGTAACTCCAATATCTGTTAGATTCTTGCAACTAGTGAGATGCAAGATTTTCAGTTGTCTACATTGAAATGCAAGTGCCCTGCAAAAATCCAAGTAGATAAAAAGTAAAAATTAAATTTTACTACTTCAACCCTTCACCAATTAACAAAACAGAGAAAACATTTCTTCAGCATTACACAAGGAAAAAAAGTCATATTCAACCACTTGAGTATATGATATTATCTACGCATGTCAAGGAACGAACAAATTCTCAGACCCTTTGGGCACTTTACAACATACTACTGAATATATGGAAAAGTTTGATATGAACCAACATAGTTAACATTTATTAAACATATATATAGGCTTCAATATTTGATATTTTTAGACATGCAGATTGATTTTATATATATATATATATATATATTCAAATCTTTGATGTTTATTGAAATGTGGAAACTCTTGTACTTAGTAATAATCCTTAAAATGTGAAGACCAAAATTTGGATTGATTTACAGCTCCTGCAGGCTTCACAGATATGCAAATTCGTTGAATGGATTTTCATGCCAGAAATTTACATAAAAGTCACCAAAATTAACACATGTTACAGACATGTTTGATTGAACCAAGGAAGTTCTTCAAATATTTAAAACTATTTAAATATGAGAATATATAAGCTACATGATTTGTCATGATAAACCATTTTTATATCCAAAAAAACTTCTAATAAAATGTCCAATCATGATCAAATCAACTCTATTATTACCAAAACTTAACACTTCACTATCAAGAGGCCTCTCATAAATAACAACTAAAGTATTCAGTAAATGTTTCACGATGGATTAAACATTGACTTAACATTGACTTGCTCAAGAAGATAGACACTCTGCATTCTAAAATGTTGATCCCTGTAAATATGATCAATAAAGAAGCAGAAAAATAGTTTTCATTATTAATTTATTTTGGAAAACTTATTATGTAATTAAAGAACAAAGAGCACATCAAGTCATCTACATCACCGACACAAGTTGCAATTACACAAACTAGCTCTTCCCACACACACAAGGAATGCCACCCACATATCCACTCGTTGACGCCCTCAACTGACCATAGATCCTAGGGCCTTGCCACCCTCTGCTATTTTTTTTAGCCTCATAGGTCATGTCTTATTATTCTTGTGGCTTAAGCTTTTGACACAATCAACGCTCTTAGACGATTTTCAGTTCTTTGATTGGTTTGTCACACCAACTTATTACCTGAAGTGCATGTTACCCACCACCTACGGGTTATACCATAGGAGAATTTTTTTCTCCTAGATGGTCCTCAACCAGCAGCCAACAACCCCTTGCAACCACTAGATAGCTCAATGTGCCACTATCTCTGCTACCTGAACCAGCCATATTTGCCCCTGCCTATCTGTTATGATTGTATGTTTGAAGGTGGGCCTTCCAACCTCGAAGGTATGGATTTTCATTGTGTAGTTGGGTATTTTTGTTACTCATCATGGACACTTTTGGACATGGATTAGTGGGGGGATTTGGCGGAAAGAGTGGGATTGGTTTGTACTGTTGTCTTCTCTGTCCAATTTGATGGTTAACCTTGTATCTTAGTCCCGTGGGATCTCCTTGATTGGCTACTAGCTTTAAGGGTGGCAGTACATGGGAAACCCTGATTTTGGTTGTGTGGTCCCACATCCCGACACCATATACATCACTCCCCTCCATTCATTATAACCCCATTCACCATATTTCCCATTCGGGTGCACATTTTTCCATTGGATCCACAAGGATTTAGCTTCCCCCTCATCCATACTTTGCGTTGGGCTTGGAACAATGCCTCAAAGGTTTATGTAGCTAAAAAGAAAGGAAAAAGCATAATTTGGCCACTCTCAACAGGAAATGTACCACAAAATGCAAAAGATGGTAGGGACATACAAATTCAGCATGCAGGCAAAAACCAAACATGAGCTCTACACCTATCATTATGGCCATCACCCTGGTTCCTAGGGCCCCTTCATCATTAAGGAACCCATGATTGTCCCAATCCCTGGTGGTCGATGAACTGCCCCACCATAAGGGGTATTCACTACTATATCTTATACATCATGCTCTCATCCCCTAGAACCCCGAGCAACTATAAAAGAAAAATCAATAAAAGGAAAAAGACATATGAAAAAGGGTGTACTAACAAAGGTCAAGGTAACTCATGTACCACGATTGCTCCCTCCTACATTTATACCCACAAGTGTGGGCTTCCCCTATCATAGCTACCTTTGTACTGTGGCATGTGGCATGTGGCTTGAAGCCTTTCCTTGATGCCCCATTACATTCCATCATTAAATCACATGCCACCTGCCATTTGATGGATGTGCCATGGACATGTCACTCCCCATAGAGGTTGAAACCATCGAATAGGGTCCTTGGTTGACCTTCTTCTTGAACTTGGAGACACTTGTACGTTCTAAAGCCCACTATGGAAGGGCATGCCACTATGAAGTGTCCACTTGGATCCATGATTCGTAAGCTCATTTACTCAATTGCACTAATGTTTGGTTGTACTGGAAACTGAGGGGACACATTGAATCTTATACAGGATTGCAGGTGGGTCTTCATCTTGGGTTTGGTCTCCCTATACAAGGTCCAAGCCTTCCAAGAGGGGCATATTGGCATTTGTAGGGTGAGCGTGGAGAGCCATGGGCCTCCACCATAACAGAGAGCAGAATGCCACATCATGGGATCCTTCAGTTCATGCCCGTGTTCCATTTATTTGACGATGATGGCACACCTAAACCAACTTGCCCAACCGGCTACACTCTTCCACCACACACTTGGTAGCTGATCTAGGGTCTAGATGAGGATGTGTCTCACCATGGGAGACAATGGGAGGGCTTGCATCATTCTTTCAGCTGTTACAAATGGGATACAGGATTGTTTGATCCATTTGGAGACCCATGAGGATGTTTTGTGCCCCCATAGCCACTTGGAGCCACCACAAGTCATTTGCTTGGATATCAAGGGGCCACCCCCTTTACCACTATGTTTGAAGCCTATCCATTATTTTGGCACATATTGTGTTAGTTTTTGTAGCATCGGATGTGTTCTAGCCACGAAATTTTGTGGAGAGGCTAGAATACATGAGATCTCCAAAACCCAGAAATCGTTTCTAGAAATTTCACTTAGAAGTATCTCAATTAGATTATTAACCATTTTTTTAAATATTTCCGAAGTCTAATCTTACGAAATATGGTTAATCAATCAGTATGAATTGAGATAAGGCGTGAATAATCGAGAAACTCACACAGATCGACCCAGAAATGATCCTAGCCATTGATTAAGTTTAATCTTGGTCGTTGGTGCTCCAACAGTGGGTTATAAAAGAAAGTTGATGTGGTGATGGAGATCATTCAGTGCAGATACTCAGTTGCCCAGGCAATTCTATTTTCTCAATAGTAGCAACTTAGTAGAGAAGATAGAGCCAGAGGGTGAAATCTTTAGAGGGCCAACGTAGGGACTGTGTAGAGGCTGACGCAGGCATCTCACGCATAGGTTGGGGAAGCTATTTCGGACGCAGAAAATAGCTGTGTGGTGAGAGAAAATTCTCACAATATTTTTGCAATGTTTTCTTCAGATTAGATTTCCATCCAGGCATCTAAATTATTGTACTCATATTTGCTGCTGAACATTAATTATAAAACCCTCATCTATTGCACCAGTTTCTCAAGTTGGGTTTTTCCAGGGACAATTGTCCAAAAATAACTGTGCCAATTTTATTTTGTGTGTGCTAGAATTTCTCAGTTTCCAGTATTTTATTTTCCGCAGTTGTGATTTTATTCCTTATTTGTCATAGTAAAAACTATAGAATTAATTTCTGAGTTAGAAGAATAATCTCCAATAGCTGCAGTAGATAATATTTTCACATGGTATAAGAGCTTAATTGATCAGCCAGGAAGCTCAGAAGCAGAAAAAGAAATTTCGTTGTTCAGAGGGAGCAGCAGATGGAAATTCCCAGAGAGATTGCGCAAAGCCCAGAACAAGCAGTTCGAGTTGCTAGGGCAGCAATTCGATTTTTTTCAATTGAGAGGATGCAGGAAAATTGAATTGCCTAGTTAGTGATTCTAGCAGTCGGAGGGAGTAGTTGCAGCTCAGGGTTTTGTTTTTTGTTTGTTTTTGTATTTTTTGTTTTTTTCGTTGAGCAGAATACTGGTTAGACGCAATAAAATTTTGTTGTAGGTTGTAGAATTCATGCCGGGAGGAAAAGAGAAATAACACACTAAATTTGTTCTAGTTTAGCCATGGACATAAGTAACATTCAAGAAACTTCATATTTGTCTTCCAGATTGGAAGATGAATTTGCTTGCTTAGCAAGATCAGCGTCACATTTGCTTGCTTAGCAAGATCAGCTTCACAGGGAGTCTGGTTTATAGACAATGGAGCTTCAGCTCACATGACAGGGGTTAGAGAATATTTCTCTAGCTACAAAGAGGAGCAGATGGATTTCCATATTACTATGGGAAACAAAACGAAATCTACTCTAGTAGGGAGAGGTACCATAGATTTTTAGGGGGAGTCAGGAGCAAGCACCAGTGCTTCAGATGTATTGCATATGCCAGGATTGGGTATGAACCTGATTTCAGTATCCTAGTTACAAGATAAAGGGTACGGTGTTCACTTCATAGGGAGGAAAGTGTATGTCAAGCACCCGAGCTCGAAGAAAGTAAGACAAATTGGAGTTCGAAGTAACAAGTTGTACCGATTACAAATCGATTCTCCAATGGCACTGATAGGCAACAATAGCAGCAAGAGGAAGCTGAATGAATTATGGCATAGAAGAATGAGACATCTACATCATGGAGCACTCAAAATTCTCAAGGAAACTGTAACAGGGGTTCTTGAACTAGGGATTGAACACGATGATGTGTACATAGGGTGCGTACTTGGGAAGTGTGCTAAGGCGACATTTCAAAGGAATGACAACAGATCTGATGGCGTGTCAGGACTTATACACTCAGATATTTGTGGCCAGATGTCCACTAGAGCTCTCAGCGGTGCCGCATATTTCGTCAACTTTATTGATGATCATTCTAGGAAAACCTGGATCTACTTCTTGAAGACCAAAGATGAGGTCTTTGATCGTTTCAGAGAGTTTAAAGTTCTCATGGAGAATGCGACAGGGAAGAAGATCAAGGTACTTCACTCAGATAATGGTGGAGAGTATATTGATAGAGACTTCACAAATTTCTTTGCGAAGGAAGGCATCAAGAGAGAATGGACAACTCCATATAATCCACAATAGAATGGTGTAGCGGAGTGGAAAAGCAAAAACATTGTTGGAGCTGCAAAGGCTATGTTATGTGACCAGTATCTACCCATATTTTTGTGGGCAGAATCATGTAACATGATAGTGTATATTCAAAACGAGACTCCTCATAGAGCATTGGGGAAGAAAATGCCAAGAGTCTTCACAGGGAAGAAGCCTGAAGTCAGCTACCTCAGAATTTTTGGCAGCGTTGCTTATTGTCATGTGCCAGATGATAAAAGGACCAAATTGGATCAGACCGCAAAGAAGGGGTTTTTCATTGGGTACAACAAAACCTCAAAGGCATTCAGAATCTACATTCCTAGCAGTAGGAAGATAGTAGTAAGACAAGATGTGAACTTCATGGAGGACTAAGCTTTAAGGAGGTCTCGAGAGATGCTTGCTAGTGATCAGAATCAGTCGGCAGAAGCTCCTTTAGTCCAACCATAGGAGCAACCAATAGGACAAGCAGGAGGACAGTCACAAGGGTCAAGTACTGTGACTAGTACCAGTATTTCCTCAGGGACAGGAAATTCGGGGAGTACTGAGCAGATGGAGTAGCAAAGATAGGATGAGAAGGAGTTGGCAAAACCTCCCACGACTAGTGGTCAAGGCAACAGAGAGGTTTGTCAGACACTAAGGGATGCAGAGGAGTTTATTGGGACTCCTAGGATGAGCAAGAGACAACGCAAACAATGTGACAAATACCAAGCATTGGAAGCTTAGGTTACAAAACCTTCCAGCTTTCAGAAGGCCGCACAGCATCAGGTGTGGATAGATGCCATGGTTGAAGGGTATAGCTCTATCATGACGAAAGATGTTTGGGAGGTAGTGCCCAGGCCAGAAGACAGATCAATTGTATGTGAAAATTCTATCACTGCAACAACTGATTTATTTTACCTACTTATTTCCCAATAAGTTATTTACGAAAACCCTTCAGTAAACATTAAAATAAATTCTGCTGCAGATATCACACCATAATACAGAAACAAATACATGATCAAGAATCAGACACATCAACGAATTTTTTTTTGGAAAATTGTCCCCGGAAAAACCCAACTTGGAAAAACCGGTGTAACAGATGTTGAAATTTGGTACCGGAGGACAGGTGGTTCCCTTAGGCTTTGATCTTTGGCCTAGGGAAAAGTGTCCAAAAGAATTTAATTTTTCTCCTAAAGTGACATTATAATTTTATAAAGTTAAATCTAATTTAAAAGTGACTTTAAGTGATAAAGTTACTAAGTCTAATTTTAAAGTAAATGAAAAATTAGAAAGGAAAAGTGACTTTGGAAATAAATGACTAAGTGGGTCTTTATTAAAGTAGGGTGAATTAAAAAATAGAAAGTGAGATTTAAATGAGCATTTAATCTCAACCATTGATCTAAATCTATTTCAGCCATTGGATTTAGAGATCACCCAAAAGTCACTTGGATCACCCAAAAGTCACTTGGAGTTATATTAAAGGAGGAAAAGGAGGAAAAGGTCATTCATTCTTTCATGAGCAGATTGGGAGGAGAGCAAGAGAGATTTCTGAGCAGGGAGGAGAAGGAGACAGCAGCTTGGCACACATTCCAAGGCAGCAGTTGAACAGATTTGTACAGTTGATTCAGCACATAGTGAAAGGCAGATTTTTGCACAAAAATCAAGGAGCAGTTTGCTGATTTTTCTGCACACAAAACGGAGGTCGTACAGCATTTATTGCTGTCCTGTTTGCTGTGAGGCACGGGAAAGGAGATAAGTTGTAAATTTGCTTGCTGATTTTTTGCTGAATAATTCTCATTGTAAAAAGGCAATTTTCAGAAATAAAAAAGAGCTCTCAAACTGTTTTTCCCCAAGAGTTGTAGGGGATTTTTCCAGGGTCAAGTTGACCAAAAATATCAGTGTTTTAATGTGTTTTAATGGCTGTTTTTGATTGCTGATTTTTAATTCTGCAATTTCCAGCATTCTGAAAAATTTCCAGAATTTGTGTTTTCAGCAATATTTTTTTTTTTTCAGTCTGTTAAATGTATGGTTATGGGAATGGGCATTTAACTACATGGGAGAAATAAGGAGAAACTGAAAACCGGGGTGGGAAAACAGAAATTTCTACATGGTATCGGAGCTTGAGTGCTGAAGGGCAGTTTGGGACAGCAAAAGGAAAAATTACAGTTGCTGATTTTTCACTCAGAAAATTCCAGCAAGCTGATTTTTTCATAAACAACAGTTTTATCTTTACTACAACAGTGCTATTCTTTCAGTTTTAGGACAGCAGGATGTCATTGGGATTGAGGGTGGAGGATAGGTTGGATGGGCATACAAATTACAGTGTTTGGAAGGAGAGAATGCAGAGTATCTTTGAGGAGGCAGAAGTCTGGGATATCATGGTGCATACCGCACAGAACCCTGTTGTTGTGCCCGCTGATGTTACTCAGTTGGCTGAGTATAAAAAGAAGAACAATAAGGGTAAGAGGCTGATTCTAGACGGAATCAAAGACCATTGCATTCCTCATGTGAGAGGAAAGAACAATGCCCATGAGATGTGGACAGCATTGTCCAATCTCTACCAGAGTACCAATGAGAACCGAAAGATGGTCCTGAAGGAGAAGCTGAAGAACATTAAGATGGGGAATGATAGTGCAGCTGGATATCTCACAAAGATTACCAATGTGAGAGATGAGTTGGCAGCGATTGGAGAGGCCATTCCATCCACTGAGTTGGTGCGTATTGCAGTGAATGGCCTCCCCCGTTCATGGTTGAACTTTGCTGATGGGGTTTGTGCACGTGAGACCCTTCCCACATGGGAGAGGTTTTGGGATGATTGTATTCAGACAGAGATCAGGAAAGGACAGCTTGGGGCAGCCAAGCCAGTTGAGCAGGATGAGGACGTAGCACTGGTGGTAGGAGGCAAGAAAGGCAAAGGGAAGAAGCAGGCTTCCACAAGCGATGGTGGAGGCAAAGGCAAAGGTAAAGGTAAACAGAGTAACTCACAAAAGGACTATTCCAAGGTGAAGTGTTGGAATTGTCAGAAGATGGGACACTATGCAGTTGTGTGTCCGGAGAAGAAGAAGAAGAAGGGGAAGAACCAGGAAGTGGCAGCTTCAGCAGAGATTGAGGACTTTGCTGGTCGTTTTGACCGAGAGTTTGCGTTCACTACGTGTGAGTCCTCTAGTGCAGGATCACCTGCCACACAGGTTCAGAGGGAGCATGCTTTTCCCTCGATTAGCGGAGCATCTACAGGTATCTGGTATGTGGACAGTGGGGCTTCACGTCACATGACAGGAGTCCGGGAGTACTTCTCAGAGCTTTCAGACAGTGGCACTGATATTGAGGTAGTACTCGGTGATGACAGAGTTGTTAGAGCAGTCGGGGTGGGTACACTGACATTTCAGAGGGAGTCCAGACCTCCCTTGAAAGTGTCAGATGTTCTTTATGTGCCAGGGATGAGGAAGAACCTCATATCCGTCTCAGCTTTGGAGGACAGAGGATATGAGGTACTGTTCAGGGGAGGACAGGTGTTGATGTATCCCAGGGGCACTCCAGCTGATTCAGCTAGAGTGATAGGTGTACGCCATGCAAAGGTGTACAAGTTTGCATTCCAACCCCTTTTGGCATTGAGCAGTAGTACCGACAGCAGAGCTAGCAGTTCTGAGCTGTGTGAGATTTGGCACCGCAGGATGGGACACATGTATCATGGAGCCTTGAGGACATTGCGGGAGATCACTACAGGTGTGCCAGATTTCAGTACTGATCACTTTGATACTTGCAGAGGTTGTGCGATGGGCAAGTTTGCCAAATCCCCTTTTCCCAGCAGTGACAGCAGAGCGACGGGGATACTTGATTTGATTCATTCCGATGTGAGCGGTCGGATGTCTCATGTTTCCTTGAGTGGATATGAGTACTATGTTTTATTCATTGATGATCACTCCAGGAGGACCTGGATTTATTTCTTGAAGACCAAGAGTGAGGTCTTCAAGCGGTTTCAGGAGTTCAGAGCTCTTGTGGAGACTCAGACAGGTCGAAAGATCAAGTCCTTGAGGTCGGACAATGGAGGAGAGTACACCCTTGGAGAGTTTGTTGACTATTGTGCGGAGGCAGGCATTAGGAGGGAGTTCACTGTTCCTTACAACCCCCAGCAGAACGGGGTTGCAGAGAGGAAGAACAGATCCATCATAGGGGCTGCCAAAGCCATGTTACATGATCAGGGGTTGCCATTGTTCTTGTGGGCAGAGGCCTGCAACACAGCTGTTTACTTGCAGAACAGGAGTCTGCATCGTGCCTTGGGGCACATGACTCCGGAGGAGGCTTTCTCTGGGAAGAAGCCTGATATTGGTCATCTTCATATCTTTTGATGCATTACATACTCCTATATACCCAAGGAGAAGAGGACCAAACTAGAGCCCACCGCAGAGAAGGGTATCTTTGTGGGCTACAGTGAGACCTCAAAGGCCTTTCGGATTTACATCCCTGCACAGAGGAGAGTTGTTGTCAGACGGGATGTGAAGTTCGAGGAGGACAGGGCCTTTAGGAGGTCACGGGAGTTAGAGTATCTGGATCAGCCAGACCCTCAGCAGCAGTTGAGTCAGTCGCAGGGATCCAGTGGGCAGGGATCAGAAGGATCAGCAGGTACATCCATGAGGATGTCAGGTCCATCAGTGAGCAGTGGCTCGCCGAGCCAGAGGGGTGGTGCTCCGGGCAGCATGCAGAGCAGTTCACTAGGGAGTCCACTGATGGACAGTTCACACGGTACCTCAGCTTCTACAGGTTCAGGTGCAGGCAGGAGGACAGCAGACAGACAGTCAGGAGTTCAGGCTACTGATGATGATGATGAGGAGGAGTTTCATTCTCCGGTGGGAGAAGTGCGCTCAGGGAAGAGGAAGCCCAAGTGGCTTCAGGACACCTTGAGAGATGCCACATCTGTTGCTGAGCCGAAGAGGCCGGTCAGAGAGAGTAGACCACCTGAGAGGTTTTGTAGCTATATGGCGATGGTTACCAGCATCCTTGACTCTGAGCCTTCTAGCTATGAGGAGGCAGCTAGCCAGCAGGTCTGGAGAGAGGCCATGCAGGAGGAGTATTCTTCTATCAAGAAGAATGATGTTTGGGAGGTGGTGCCGAGGCCTGAGGGCAAATCCGTGGTTACTTCCAGATGGCTTTACAAGGTAAAGCATGTTGCAGATGGCAGCATTGAGAAATTCAAAGCGAGGTTTGTGGCTAGAGGGTTCTCCCAGGTAGAGGGAGTTGATTATGAGGAGACCTTCGCTCCCGTGGCTCGATATACTTCGATCCGCTCCATTATATCGATAGCACCAGAGATGGGTTGGAAGATCCACCAGATGGATGTGAAGACCGCATTTCTCAATGGCTTCATACAGGAGGAGGTGTACATTGAGCAGCCACAGGGCTTTGAGGTGCATGGGAAGGAGTCCCATGTGTGCAGATTGAAGAAGGCCCTTTATGGCCTGAAGCAAGCTCCCAGAGCTTGGTACTCCAGGATAGATGCATACTTGCAGGGGATGGGTTTCACAAAGAGTGAGGCAGATCCGAACCTTTACTTTATTGTGATTGGTGAGGAGCCTCTCATTCTGGTGTTGTATGTGGATGACTTGATCATTACAGGTGCAGAGAGACTCATAGAGCACTGCAAGAGAGATCTTGCGGCGGAGTTTGAGATGAAGGACATCGGCTTGATGCATTACTTTTTGGGTTTGGAGGTGTGGCAGGAGGAGGGGCATTTCTTCCTGGGGCAAGGGAAGTATATTGTGGACATCCTTAGCAGATTCCACATGGAGGATTGTAGACCCATGTCGACACCGATGATCACCAACTGGAAGAAGCTTCATGCTTCGGATTCCGAGTTGGTGGATCCCACATTGTACAGGCAGCTAATTGGTTCCTTGATGTATTGGGTCAACACTAGACCAGATATCTGTTTTGCAGTCAACACGATGAGTCAGTTTATGTGTGAGCCTAGGAAGGTTCACTGGGTGGCTGCAAAACACATTTTGTGGTACTTGCAGGGGACAGTGGATTATGGTCTGGACTACAGGCAGGGAGATGGAGTGAGATTGGCAAGGTACACTGATTCTGATTGGGCAGGTTGTGCTTCTGATAGGAAGAGCACTTCAGGGTGTTGTTTTGGGTTGGGTTCAGCAGTAGTGTCATGGTTCAGCCGGAAGCAGCAGTCAGTAGCACTGAGTTCAGCGGAAGCAGAGTATATGGCAGCCAGTCTAGCTAGTTGTGAGGCTATCTGGCTTCGCAAGATGTTGTTTGGCTTATTTGGTCAGCCGTTGAGACCTTTAGTGATTTACTGTGATAATCAGAGTTGCATTAAACTCACGGAGAATCCAGTATTTCATGACAGCTCAAAGCATATCGGGATCAGATATCATTTCATCAGAGACTATGTTCAGAAGGGAGCTGTGAAGCTTGAGTATATTTCCACTGATGAGCAGGTTGCAGATATCCTTACCAAAGCCTTACCACGGGGCAAGCATGTCTACTTCAGAGACAAGATGGGTGTGGTGAGGAACACCTTCCTCGGTAAGAGGGAGTGTTGAAATTTGATACCGGAGGACAGGTGGTTCCCTTAGGCTTTGATCTTTGGCCTAGGGAAAAGTGTCCAAAAGAATTTAATTTTTCTCCTAAAGTGACTTTATAATTTTATAAAGTTAAATCTAATTTAAAAGTGACTTTAAGTGATAAAGTTACTAAGTCTAATTTTAAAGTAAATGAAAAATTAGAAAGGAAAAGTGACTTTGGAAATAAATGACTAAGTGGGTCTTTATTAAAGTGGGGTGAATTAAAAAATAGAAAGTGAGATTTAAATGAGCATTTAATCTCAACCATTGATCTAAATCTATTTCAGCCATTAGATTTAGAGATCACCCAGAAGTCACTTGGATCACCCAAAAGTCACTTGGAGTTATATTAAAGGAGGAAAAGGAGGAAAAGGTCATTCATTCTTTCATGAGCAGATTGGGAGAAGGAGAGCAAGAGAGCAAGAGAGATTTCTGAGCAGGGAGGAGAAGGAGACAGCAGCTTGGCACACATTCCAAGGCAGCAGTTGAGCAGATTTGTACAACTGATTCAGCACATAGTGAAAGGCAGATTTTTGCACAAAAATCGAGGAGCAGTTTGCTGATTTTTCTGCACACAAAACGGAGGCCGTACAGCATTTATTGCTGTCCCGTTTGCTGTAATTTCCAGATTGCTGTGAGGCACGGGAAAGGAGATAAGTTGTAAATTTGCTTGCTGATTTTTTGCTGAATAATTCTCACTGTAAAAAGGCAATTTTCAGAAATAAAGAAGAGCTCTCAAACTGGTTTTCCCCAAGAGTTGTAGGGGGTTTTTCCAGGGTCAAGTTGACCAAAAATATCAGTGTTTTAATGTGTTTTAATGGCTGTTTTTGATTGCTGATTTTTAATTCTGCAATTTCCAGAATTTGTGTTTTCAGCAATATTTATTTTTTTCAGTCTGTTAAATGTATGGTTATGGGAATGGGCATTTAACTACATGGGAGAAATAAGGAGAAACTGAAAACCGGGGTGGGAAAACAGAAATTTCTACAACAGAGGAGGATTTTATTACTCAACAATTCTTCAGTACAACTGGGTGCCAAACTAGCTTACCCAACAGAGAAAAATTCCCTAGCACTTCTCCTAGTCTTAAAGTCAGGCTTGCTGGCATTTGCGCAACTCCTAGACCCTCTGCGATAGCACTGGGCCTCTCTGCGTCATCACGTAGGCCCTCAAGTGACTGCGCAGTTCTGTTGCCTCTGTGTCTGCCTCTCTCACCTCTGCGCTGATCCTTTGGTGTTGTTCCTGACTCTCTTTTCCGTACTCGCTGCCTCTTTCTGCTCTCTAGACCACTAGTTCAAATTTCTTAGCTAACCCCGCTCCAGAAATCAAATTGACTGGTCTCCCTCAGTGTATCCTCCAACTGATCCTCAAACCTCTTCTTATACTTTTCCTGTTGGTCCTTCAATGACTGAGATTAAATTTTTAATCAATGACTAAGATTATATTTGGCTTGATCCATGACTTTTGGAACCTTCTAACCCAGTTTTATATTAATACCCATTAACATTTTACTTTTCCTAAGTTTAGACTTAGGAACTCCATTAAAAATATTAATTATTTTAGTATCTCCAAAACTGGTTAGAATCTGCCCAAACCATTTATGGGTCTTGGAGATCTCATGTGCTTTAGTCTCTTCACCAATTTTCATGGCTAGAGCACATTCGATGCTACCCTAAATCAACACTCCCTCTTAGCAAGGATTGTGCTCTAGTAATACTCCACACTGAGCATCACTCTAATTATACAACACCAGTACCTGTGCTGATGCTAGGCCTCCCCACCCAACATCCTCTGCACTGTGGCATCCTATACTGTTGCCCATGCCTCTACCTCTGCCACTGCTACATCCATACAACAACTCCCTCTGCATCTGTGCTGCTGTTGGTCCTTTCTCCCAACACTGCATCTTCACTGCAACTCCCTCTGCATCGGTGCCGTTGTTGGTCCTCCTTCCCAACACTGCATTTGCATTGCAACCTCTTCTCATCATGCTGCATCGTGCTATTGCTGACTGCTACTGCATTGCAACATCACCCCCATTTCTGCTACTGAAATGGATTCTTTATCATCCCCATCTTTTCCCTGAAATAATCAAACTTTGTTCTTCCAAGGGCCTTGGTGAGGATGTCTACCACTTGTTCTTCTGTAGGAGTGTAGCTCAACTGTACAACTCGTTGGACAAAGTCTCTAACAAAGTGACACTGGATATCAATATGCTTTGACCGATCGTGAAACACTGGATTCTCAGAGAGCTTGATGCAACTCTGATTATCACACATGATCTTGGTTGCCTCCATATTTCTACTGAATAATTTCACAAGCAGTTTTCTACGCCATATGGCCTCGCACGAAGCTATGCTTGCAGACATATATTCTGCCTCTGCTGAGCTCAGAGCTATGGATTTCTGTTGCCTACTACACCAGGAGGTCATTCCTGATCCAATGTTGAAAAAAAACCTAGAGGTACTTTTTCGATCCACTGAACTTCCCGCCCAATCTGCATCAATAGATCCACTCAATCTGATATCCTTACTTCTGGTGTACAAGAGTCCATAATCGATTGTTCCCTATATATAACTAAGAACATGTTTGGATGCTGCCCAGTGCACCCTCTTCGGTTCCACCATGAACTGACTGAGGGTGTTGATAGCGTAACAAATGTCTGGCCTAGTATTGACTAGATACATCAGGGACCCTATGAGCTGCTTGTATAAGGTGGGATCAACATCCTTGTTTTCTGATGCATCAATTTTCTTCCAGTTGGTGAACATTGGAGTAGCCATGGGTCTACAATCCTCCATCATGAATCTCTTCAGAATTTCTATAGCATATCTCCCTTGTCCAAGGAAGATCTCCCGCTTTTGCTGCCAAACTTCCAACCCCAAGAAATAATGCATCTGTCCTAATTATTTCACGTCAAATTCTGTGGCTAGATTTTTCTTCCAGTCCCTAATAAGTTTGGATGATCCTGCCAGGAAGAGATCATCCACATATAATACTAGGATTAGAGGCTCATTCTCTACAACCAGATAGTAGAGATTTGGATCTACATCACTCTTGACAAATCCCATCGTCTGCAAGTAGCCATCAATTCGACCATACCATGCTCTAGGTGCCTGTTTCAGCCCATACAAGGCTTTTTTCAATCTACATACATGAGACTTCTTATCATGTGTCTCAAAGGCTTCTAGCTGTTCAATGTATACCTCTTCTTCTATCACCCTGTTCAAAAATGTCGTTTTGACATCCATCTGATGAATCTCCCATCCCATCTGTGCTGCAAGAGATATCAAGGTTCTAATAGATGTATACCTAGCTACTGGGGCGAAAGTCTCTTCATAATCAATTCCTTCCTTCTGAGCATAGCCCTTAGCCACAAACCTAGCTTTGTATTTTTTCACACTGCCGTTTGCAGCGTATTTAATCTTGTAGATCCATCTTGAACCTACCAGCAATCTGTCTTGAGGCCTTGGCACTACCTCCCAGACATCGTTCACCATTATGGACTTGTACTCCTCTACCATCGCATCCAACCAAACCTGATGTTGACCAGCCTCCTGAAAACTATCAGGCTCCCCATCTTAAGCTACTAATGCCTAATATTTATCTGGTTGTTTTCGCTCCCTTTTATTGTTCCTTGGTGCACCAATGAAATCCTCTGCATCTCGTAGAATCTGATGAAGTTCCTTGCTTGTTCTTCCTCTGCCAGCAGGTGCTTCTGTTAGCTCCTCCTCTTCCTATGATTCTTCCTGATCTAAGGAAGAATTCTTTACTTCCATTGGTTGAACAGGTTTGACAAACGACTCCTCTTTTGATTGCTCTTCGGAAGGCATTTCTCGAGATTTTCTAAAAGCCCTGTCTTGCATGAACTTCACATCTCGTCGAACTACTACCTTCCTGATCCCTCGAAGATAGATTTTGTATGCCTTAGCGTTCTAGCTATATCCCACTAGATATCCTTTCTTTGCAGTTTGATCCAGCTACTTCCTCTTCTCCTCGGGTATGCGATAATATGCTAAGCTCCCAAATATCCTGAAATGATTGACTTCAGGTGTCTTTCCCGTGAAAACTTTCTCTGGAGTAATCTTACCCAATGGCCGATGAGGAGTTCTATTCTGAACATAAATTGTCGTGTTGCATGCTTCTGCCCATAGGAATTTTGGCATATCCTGATCATCCATCATGGCCCTAGCAGCTTCTACGATAGTCCTGTTCTTCCTCTCTGCTACTCCATTTTGCTCCAGATTGTAAGGAGCTGTCCACTCTCTTTTGATACCCTCCTTAGCACAAAAATTAGTAAAGTCCTTATCGACATACTCTCCTCCATTATCTGAGCGCAAAACTTTTATTTTTCTTCCCAGTCAAATTCTCCACCAGAGACTTGAACTCTTTGAATCGATAGAAAACCTCGTCCTTGTTTTTCAGAAAATAAATCCAAGTTTTCCTTGAGTGGTCATCAATGTAGGTGATGAAGTACTCAGCACCACTAAGAGCTTTAGTGGACATAGGTCCGCAGATATCTGAGTGTATCAATCCTAGTACACACTTGGCCCTATTTTTACTTCTAGGAAATGCTACTTTGGCATACTTTCCTAGAGCACATCCTCTGCATACATCATCTCATTCTGTACTAAGATCTGGAACTCCTGTTACAGTGTTCCTGAGAATTCTCAGAGCCCCATGGTGCGAATGTCCCATTCTTCTGTGCCATAGTTCGTTCAAATCCTTGTCTCCATGATTGCTTATTGGTACCATTGGTGATTCTAGTTATAGTATGTACAACCTGTTACTTCTGATCCTAATCTGCACTTTCTTTTTCCAGCTTGAGTGTTTCACGTACACTTTCTCCTTGATGAAGAAAACGTCAAAGCCTTTGTGTTGAAGTTGTGACACAGAAAGTAAGTTCATCCCTAATCTTGGTACATGCAGCACATTGGTAGCACGGAACCGCTCTCCCATTTCTGTTTGAAAAACTATGGTTCCCTTCCCTACTGAAGTACATTTTGCCTTATTCCCCATGGTGATCTGAAAGTTCATCCTTTCCTCCTGATAATCTGAGAAACATTCTCGGGTTCCTGTCATATGCCAAGAGACTCCACTGTCTATATACCATACCTCTGATGATGCAGAGTTGGTCACACAAGCCACTTCTTCTTCCGCCCTAGAAGCCAACATAGAGAAATCGAAATTACCGTCTCTTGTGCAATTTTCTGAAAATATGTGCGAGTCTCCTGACGTAGATGCCTCTACATCATGGTCTCGACCGATAATTGATTTTCCCTTCCTGTCTCTGATTACTCCCTCTGATACCATGTGAATATTCTATCACTGCAACAATTGATTTATTTTACCTACTTATTTCCCAATAAGTTATTTACGAAAATCCTTCAGTAAACATTAAAATAAATTCTGCTGCAGATATCACACCATAATACAAAAAAAAATACATGCACAAGAATCAAACACATCAACACAAATATTTTTGGACAAATGTCCTCAGAAAAACCTAACTTGGGAAAACCGGTGTAGCCGAGGAGGATTTTATTATTCAATAATTCTTCAGTACAACTGGGTGCCAATTTGGCTTACCCAATAGAGAAAAATTCCTCAGCACTTCTCCTAGTCTTAGCGTTAGGCTTGCTGACCTCTGCATCAGCATTAGGCCTCTCTGCATCACCCATGAGGGCCCTCCAGTGATTACGCAGTTCTGTTGCCTCTATGTCTGCCTAAGAGGCTCTGCATCTGCCTCTCTCACCTCTGCGCTGATCCTTCAGTGTTGTTCATGACTCTTTGTTTTGTACCTGCTGCCTCTTGCTTCTCTCCAGACCACTATTTCAAATTTCTCAGCTAACCGCCCTCTAGAAATCGAATTGACTGGTCTCTCTCAGTGTATCCTCCAACTAATCCTCAAGCCTCTTCTTATACTTTTCATGTTGGTCCTTCAACAGTCGAGATTAAATCTCTAATTAATAGCTAAGATTAGATTTGGCTTGATCCGTGACTTTTGGAACCTTCTAACCCAGTTTTATATTAATACCCATTAATATTTTATTTTTCTCAAGTTTAGACTTAGGAATTCCATTAAAAATATTAATTATTTTAATATCTCCCAAACTGGTTAGAATCTGCCCAAACCATTTCTGGGTCTTGGAGATCTCATGTGATTTAGCCTCTCCAATTTTCATGGCTAGAGCACATTCGATGCTACCCTAAATCAACATTGTAGGTTCAAGATGAATTTATAAGATCAAATATGCGATAGACGACAATGTGGAAAAGTACAAGGCTAGGTTCGTGGCAAAGGGGTATGCACAAAAGGAAGGGATGGATTATGAGGAAACCTTCGCCTCAGTTGCCAGATACACTTCCATCCGAACAGTTATACTCTTGCAACTCAGATGGGATGGCAGATTCACCAAATGGACGTCAAGACAACCTTCTTGAACAAAGTGATAGAGGAGGAAGTGTACATAGAACAACCAGAGGGCTTTGAGACTCAGGAGAGGTGTAGGCATGCGTGCAAATTGAAAGCTCCATACGAGCTCAAGCAAACTCCCAGGGCATGGTATGGTAGAATTTGTTGAAATTTCTAAGTCTGACACATCCGAAATCCTTACTGCATTATCTGGTTTATTATCTCCTACTTGTTCTTTCCAGTAACGAGTTATTTATGAATATAAACACCGAAATAAACACAAATGCAGCCTTAACCCATATACAAATCAAAAACTGAAATAATTTAGACAATCACACAAGGGACACCGTTATTTTTGGACAATCGTCCCTGGAAAAACCCAATGAGGTAAAACCAGTGCAACAGATATGAGGGTTTTATTATTATGCAATTTTCTGAATACAACTAGGGTGTTAGAAATGGCTCACCCTTCAAAGATTTTCCTTGGTAGAAGTATCTCTCCTCGGAGACAGATATTCCGGCTGATCAGCAACCGAATGATTGATCCCACAACAACTTCGACAATTCCTTAGGTGGACAGTGAAAGTTGCTCCAAGCTTCTCTCTAGAACTGCGTCCCCTTCCAAGCACTGCATCACCCTCTACGGCTCTACGTCTGCCTCTCAACTCCCAGTTTGACCCACGAAAACACCAGAGTGTCAACTCTGCTCGCGTCTGCGCCAGCCTCTCGGCCCGCTGCGTCCCCTGCGCAGGCCTCCTCAGCCTCTGCATCAGTCTTCGCTACCTCTGTGCTAGCGTTCCAAGACTCAGCGCTATCTCTCCGACACTTTCTCTGCCTCTATGCTATGTATTCTCGACCTTCTGCCGAACTACCCCTCGCTGCAACAGACCACTGGTTTGATTCTCGCAGCAAACCTCGCCCCAGAAAATCAAACTGACTGATCAACTTGGTGTATCTCCAACTACCCTCAAGCCTCCTCTTATACTTTTCCTGTTGACGATTCGACGACTGAGATTAAGTCCCTAATCAATGGCTAAGATTAGATTTGGTTGATCCTTGTCATTTAGAACTTTCCCACCCATATTATATTAATACACATTAATATTTTAATTTTCCTAAGTTTATACTTAGGAACCTCATTAAAAATATTAATTATTTTAATATCTCTCCATCTGGGTGGAATTTCCTCAAATGATTTTTGGGTTATGGAGATCTTATGTGCCTTAGCCTCTCCACCAATTTTCATGGCTAGAGCACATTCGATGCTACCACAAATCAACACTCTCTCTTACCGAGGAATGTGCTCTAGTAATGCTCCACCACTGAAACATCACACTAATCCTCCGCAACAGTACCTGTGCTGATGCTTGGCCTGCTGCCTCACATCCTTTGCACTGTTGCTCCTTGTACTGCTGCCCATGACACTGCCACTGCCACTGCCACTGCTACATTTGTACTGCAACTCCCTCTCAATATGTTGCCCATGCTGCCTCTAGCACTGCCACTGCTAACTGTTGCACTGCAACTTAGTTACGGAGAAGTAGGTAACTGACCTCCTCCAAATACTGACATCATAGTCTGTCCGGAAGCCTTGTCATGCTGAAGCTGCCTCTGCTGCTAACACGTGCTCCCTTTGCTGCCACTGCGCTGCTGCAAACAACTTTGTGCCTGCTGCAACCTCTTTTGCGTTGCTACAAACTTCTGCACTCTAGCCTTGTTTTGTTGCTCCACCACACTTTGCTCCACCCGACATCTGTCATCATGCTACTATCTTTAAAAGCTCCCGTAGCGAGATGTGATCCAAGAGTTTGGGCACCACAAGGATCCTGCCCCTAGTGTGTAGTCCTCCTGACTATAACTCGATGTCTCCCCACCTCTTCTCTAGAGGCGCATGAGCACTCATGGCATAATCGTTATCAATCTCGACCTCTTTCTCCGCCTTACCTGGAGTTGCCTTTGAATTGGAAGCTTCTCCCTTGTTTTTTTCCTAGGACACTGGGATGGAAAATGTCCCAGCTCCCCACAATGGAAGCACTTAACCTTGGAGATGTCCTTCTTCTTTCTCCTTCCTTTCTATCCCGCAGATGATAGAGCCGCACCCTCCTCCCCCTCCTCTTTCTTGACTCGAACTCCCTTACCACTACTCCCTGCCTTGGTCAACCATCTGATCTCTTCCTGGCGAAGAGTTGCCCACATCTCCTCGGAGACCGCATTCAGGGCAGTGCTTACCATAAACTCTGGATTCGGTGTAGACCCCACAGAAGTAAGTTGGTCGCGAATTTCCTGCAATCTGAGAAGGAACGGATCTATCTGCTCTCCCTTCTGCATCTCATATGACCGCAGTTGATTCTCCAATAGCATCTTCCTCTGCATGGAAGAGCCCTGGTATAAGGTGGTTAGCGCCTCTCACATCTCCCTTGTTATGTTCTTCTTAGCAATATGTGGTATGACATGATCTTTGACCCCATCTAGGATCAAGAATTTTGCTTTCTCCTTGGCCTCCTCATACTTTTCATTAGCATTCGAGTCAATTGGGACAACTACGGTTTTTAAGGCAAAGTCCTTGATGTGATGTCTGTCTAGGATTGCCAGGATGCTAGCCTTCCAGATGACAAAAATGGACGCCTCGTCCAACCTGTCCTGACCCCTTAATCCGTTCATTGCCATTTCAGCTCCTCTTTTGGACTTCCTCTGAGTCTCGACTCCCCTCCTGGAAATCTCCCTCTAAGTCCTGATTTCCCTCCCAGAAATCCTCTGGCCAACTGTCGAACTACTCCTCTCCAATCCTCCCTTGCCGTTGCAACATGGATCTAGATTCCTTGGCTAGAAATCTATCGAGGTAGTGATTCCCTCTAACTTGGCTCCGTCTCCTTAGACATTGTTCTACTTCGATAGAAACAACGTCCCACCAGCCCCTTAAATCACAATCTGTCCACAGCTCCCCAAGCCCCGAAAACTGAAGAAATGGAGCCCTTCAGGGTCTGTGCAATTGCGGCAAAGGCTGAATCTGCTCCTCCTAGCCATAGCGTCGATCCTTGTTGGTTGAGAAAGATGATCGGGCACTACGTAGGTCTAATCTACCGCTCTTTGCCTCTGTGTTGACCCTCCTCCTGGCTCGAAATGATGATGCAAGCTCTGCGTCACTTCTTCTCTAGTTACTTCTGCAATGGAACAACACGGTCTCTCGGGATAGCTGCTACTGCTGCAAATTTCAAATTTTTGTTGGTGCCTTCAGTCCTCCTGTGATTTGCAATGCTCTGATACCATGTTGAAATTTCTAAGTCTGACACATCATAAATCCTTACTGCATTATCTGGTTTATTATCTCCTACTTGTTCCTTCCATTAACAAGTTATTTATGAATATAAATACCGAAATAAACAAAAATGCAACCTTAACCCATATACAAATCAACAACTAAAATAACTAAGACAATCACACAAGGGCATCGTTATTTTTGGACAATCATCCCCGGAAAAACCCAATGCGAGAAAACCAGTGCAGCAGATATGAGGGTTTTATTATTATGTAGTTTTCTGAATACAACTAGGGTGCTAGAAATAGCTCACCCTTCAGAGATTTTCCTTGGCAGAAGTACCACTCCTCGGAGATAGATATTCCGGCTAATCAACAACTAGATGATTGATCCCACAACAACTTCGACAGTTCCTTAGCTAGACGACGAAAGCTGCTCCGAGCTTCTCTCTGGAATTGGGTGACTCTCCAGGGACTGTGTCACCCTCTATGGCTCTGTGTTTGCCTCTCAGTGCTTAGTTTGCCCCACGAAAACACCACATCGCAGCTCTTTCTGCCCAGCGTTAGCTATGCTAGCCTCTGCATTAGCCTCTTGGCTGTCTGCGTCAACCTTCCAAGGCTCCGCACTGTCTCTCCGACGCTTTCTGTGCTATGTATTCTCAGCCTTCTGCCGAACTGCCCCTCGCTACAATAGATCACTGGTTCGATTCTCTCAGCAAACCTCACCCCAGAAAATCGAACTAACTGATCAACTTGGTGTATCTCCAACTGACCTCAAGCGTCCTTTTATACTTTTCATGTTGATGATTCAACGGCCAAGATTAAATCCCTAATCAACGGCTAAGATTAGATTTGGCATGATCTTCGTCATTTAGAACTTTCTCACCCATATTATATTAATACACATTAATATTTTAATTTTCCTAAGTTTATACTTAGGAGCCTCATTAAAAATATTAATTATTTTAATATCTCTCCATCCGAGTGGAATTTCCTCAAACGATTTCTGGGTCTTGGGAATCTTATGTGCCTTAGCCTCTCCACCAACTTTCATAGCTAAATCACATCCGATGCTACCACAAATCAACAAAATTGACACCTACTTGCAGTAGATAGGATTCATCAAGAGTGACGCAGATCCAATCCTTTACTATATGATGGTAGAGGATGAGCCCCTCACTCTAGTTATGTATGTGGATGATCTATTCTTGACAGGTTCATCAGGGCTCATAGAAGATTTCAAGAGGAACTCGGCAACAAAATTTGAGATGAAGGATTTGGGGTTGATGCACAATTTCCTAGGATTGGAGGTGTGGCAAAAGGATTGTGAGATCTTCCTTGGACAAAAAAGATACGCAACAGATATTTTGAAGAGGTTCAGAATGCAGGATTGCAGATCCATGTCTACACCCATGATTACCAACTGGAAGAAGACAGATGCATCGAATGACAAGGATGTCGACCCTACCTTATATAGATACCTCATTGGGTCTCTCATGTATCTGGTCAACACTAGGACAGATATTTGCTTCGCAGTCAATAACCTTAGTCAGTTTATGGTGAAACCGAAAAGAGTACACTGGGCAGCAATGAGGCATATTCTGAGATACATTCAAGGCACAGTCGAGTATGGGGTGAAATATACTCGAGACGATGACATCAGACTTTGGGGATTTAGTGGACAGGTAAAGTACCTTCGGGTATTGCTTCAGTGTTGGATCAGGGATGGTTTCTTGGTGTAGCAGGAAACAGAAGTCAGTAGCACTGAGCTCTGTAGAAGCAGAGTATATGGCAGCGAGCATAGCTACATGCGAAGCTATATGGCTTTGGAAGCTGCTAGTAAGCTTGTTCAAGCAAAGGATGGAGGCACCCAATGTCTATTGTGATAATTAGAGTTGCATAGAGCTCTCTGAGAATCCAGTGTTTCATGACAAGTTGAAGCACATTGGTATTCAATGTCACTTCATCAGAGATTGTGTACAGGGAGGAGCAGTCCAACGACAGTATGTTCCCATAGAAGAGCAGGTTGCAGATATACTCACGAAAGCTCTAGGAAGAGCTAAGTTTGACTATTTCAGAGAACAACTTGGTATGGTGCAGAACTCGTTTTAGTAGCAGCGACGGGCTATTTTGGATGTTGCAGTTGCAGCAACAACAGATGAAAAGGGAGTTGCAGTGCAGATGCAGAGTCAGCAGCAACACAGATGCAACGTATATTAGAGTTGCGGAGTGGTTGGTGGGCAGCGACAGCTAGACATTAGTAGTGTAACAGGAGATGATGCAAAAACAGGGTGTTGCTATAGGGGGGAACAATGCTAGAACACATTTCTCGCTAAGAGGGAGTGTTAGTTTTTGTTGCATCGGATGTGTTCTAGCCACGAACTTTTGTGGAGAGGCTAGAATACATGAGATCTCTAAAACCCAGAAATCGTTTCTGGAAATTTCGCTTAGAAGTGTCTCAATTAAATTATAAACCAATTTTTAAAACATTTCCTAGGTCTAAACTTAGGGAATATGGTTAATTAATCAGTATTAATTGAGATAAGACATGAATAATCTTGAAACTCACATGGATCGACCCAAAAAAGATCCTAGCCATTGATAAAGTTTTAATCTTGGTCATTGGTGCTCCAAAAGTGGATTATAAAAGAAAGTCGATGTGGTGATGGAGATCATCCAGTGCAGATACTCAGTTGCCCAGGCAATTCGATTTTCTCAGTAGCAACAGCTCAGTGGACAAGATAGAGCTAGAGGATCAGTAGTCGGTGGAGCAGGAGTGCAACAACATTCTAGGAGAAAGTTTTTAGTTCCTGGAAGAGTCGAAGGAAGGAAGGCCGAAATCTTCAGAGGGTTAGCGTAGGGATTGCACAGAGGTTGATACAGGCATCTCACGTAGAGGTTGGGGAAGATATTTCGAAGGCAGAAAATAGTTGTGGGGTGAGAGAAAATTTTCACAATATTTTTTGCTAGTGTTTTCTTTAGATTAGATTGCCAGCATGGCATCTAAATTATTGTACTCAGATTTGCTACTAGACATTAATAATAAAGCCCTCATCTACTGCACCGATTTTCCCAAGTTGGGTTTTTCCGGGGACAATTGTCCAAAAATAACTGTGTCAATTTTATTGTTTGTGTGCTAGAATTTCTCAGTTTCCAGTATTTTATTTTCCACATTATTTGTATGGTGAAAATTGTAGCTATGATTTTATTCATTATTTGTCGTAGTAAATAAACTGCAAAATTAATTTATGAGTTAGAAGAATAATCTCCAATATCTCCAGTAGTTGCAATAGATAGAATTTTCACATATCAGATTCCACTAGTCTTCTTCTATTGCCCTTCGACCTATTGTATCTATCATTTTTCCCTCTTGAGAGGCTTATTTTTGTCTTATGGAGCTATCTTGGTTGGGTTGTCACCAACTAATGTTATTTTTGCACATTATTTTATTAGTTGGGGCATCATTGCGCCTAATTAGGCAAATCGAACCCTTTAGAGGAGGATATATATATTGATATGACGATCATTTCATTTGATCATCACTTGGATTTGGATTAGTATCTCTTAAAGATTTTCACACTTGTTCTTCTTGGACAAAATTGGAGTATCTTGATGCACTATGATGTTTGGACTTTCGTTATTGTCTTTGGAGCTTCTATTTTTGTGAGCATGATGAATGGATATACTCTTGCCTCTCTCGTAGGTACACTTTAATGCCATTTTGCCTTGTTGCTTGTCTAACGCATGGAATATTTATCATTGTTCTTGTACATGCCCTAAATGATGTGAAATTTTCATGAGCCTTGAATAATCGATATATGGCATGTGTTATTGATTGGGAGCAAGAGTGAATGTTCCTAGAGGCGGCTTAAGAGCTTAACAGGCCTTGAGACTTCATCTATCTTGCAAAGCGAAGTGTAAATTCCTATTACCTAGTTGTTGCACTTAGGAAGGCTAGTGAAAGTCATCTAGGGCTCCTTAGCATATCAAAATTCAAAATTTTGGTGTATTTTGACTCCGTTAAGCCCAAAGGACAAGGCATTGATCCTCAAATCCCTTTGGTGGTCATCACAATCTTATCCTTTCTTCTTTTTTTTCCAAATAAAGCCCTAACCCTAGGAGGCTCCCTAGGGAATCATGTGTATTTGATTGTAGCCATCAAAACTTGATGAAATTTGGTCTATAGTTTCATTGGAGTATTCTTGAGAGGTCTTCAATTTTGAAGCCATTCCAACGATGGAATCTCAAGTTTTGCCAAGCCCTAGCTCAAAAACCATTCTCCCTAGGTTACCTTTGGTTAGTGGCTTTATAAAGGATCAGTGCATTAAAGTTTCAAGTCAAATATAATTACTTTGAACATTTTCTTCTCCCTTACTTGGTCAAGATCCTTTGTTTGAAGTTTCATGCCAAACCCTTAACCTCGTTTGGGTCCACTGGGGTTTCTTTGTGGTCCCGCAACTTTGTCATTCTAATTTCACAAGGATTACTTAGAAAACCCTATTCTCCTAGGATTCTTAGGTCTAGGGCACTTCATATCAAGAAATACTCCTCAATCCTAAGTCTAGGTCTCCCTCTATTCCTTCTTGGAGAACCATTCACCTTGCTTCTTAAGCAAGTAAACCCCATCAATACAGTCCCTCATTTGAATAAGCTATTGAAATCACTACCTCCACACCATTGATATATTATTCTTAGTGATTTCCATAATATCAAGACTCCTCCCATTAGTGAAAGTCTATAAAGAGCAGGGAGCTTTAGCGGAGGTGACAATGGGCTATTGCTCCATTGTTGTCACTTGACCTACTAGTTTCTTTATAGGATCCCCTCCTAAGACACTTGGTATATTGAGTGGTAATAATGCACTTAAAAGATAGTGGTTGCTTTGCCAAGAGATGATTTTGATTGTTAGTTCCTTGGGTTATTGATATGCTTTAAGTTGCTTTAATTCACATCGAGTGTGGTTGTGTAATTGATTTTTCTTAACGTGTGATTGATGAATCTTGCTCAGATTGACTTGCTAGGTATGGCTTGAATAATCGATATGGTATTTTCCTTCTACTTGTTTCTCAAGGTTAGCTGATTGCATCTTATGGTTAAACTGGTCTAATGTCGTTGAAGTTTGAAGCGATGTCACATGCACAAGATACTTCAGCATTGCTCCAAGAAATACTGTCATGAAATTACAAGTGGCATAATGTGACAATTGAGCATTGTATTTGTCTAGTGACACCTTGGCTACATAAACAATTGTGGATTGTTATGGACTATACATGTTGTTATGGTTTGATCACCTTTTGACTAATACATTCAAAAACTATGTGAGATTTTAACATTAGGGTTATGTTTGTTTGTGAATTTAAGTTTATCACTTTGAAGCTAGCTTTATTTCAATGCAACAAGAAAAGGCAAGGCAAAAATAAGGGAAGCTAGATATGGGGAAATCTGCTCGGTGAAAAGTGCAAGGATGGATTATGTTGAACAACACATAATTTATAGATGTCGTTTTGTTATCCATAGAAATGCAAAAGTACTTAATAGAATTCAATATGCAACGAGAGACCATGATAAATACAACTAATGCCTTTGAGAACCATGCAGATGGTGTTATGGGTTTCTCAGCTATTCTTGAATTTGGTGGTAAATAGATGTGACAACCCAAATAGCAATGGAGGAACAATTTGTTACCAAGGAACAATTGTTATTGACATCAGACAACATGATTGACTGATGGTTTGTGAATTGAAATTGTACAAATGAAAATTCGTGAGATAATTTGTTAGGTAGCCTCATTGATGTGCTTACAAGCATAGTGGGGATGGTAAATTTGAGAATATTTTGATAATGGTGATCAAGACATCGTCACATCTTTTGATCATGACTACTTATCGTCCCTGTTTATCACTTCATCACTCACCTGAGTTATGAAGCATTTTGGTCCATTTTCTATTGTATTCCCCTTATGCCTTAGCTAGTGTTTGCATGGATATTGAGAGTAGCTTGGACAATTGTTTTGCAATGAACATGAATTGTGGTTACTATTGTGTATAGAATAATATATGGCTCCCTAGCACATAATTTTAGGGTCTAACCAAATGATATATGGGAACTCCAAAAGAGGTTAGTGGTGGAGCCATTTCAACACTCCAATGCACATTTTTTACATGCTTTGAATTTGAAATTTTATGAAGAAGATCTCATGACTTAAAGCAATGGGAAAAAGGAGGCCTTGAATAGGGAGGCGGCCAATGTAGTGAAGAAAGCATTCAATAAGTTGTTTCCAACTTCTCTAGAAGTTGAGACAAGCGTAGTGTTGTCGCATGATTCCACGCCTAAGGTTAGTGTGTGAAAATCCCTAACTCCACTTGGTGTGGCCTTGGGGGCAAGCTGTGAGTTGGGGTTATCACCCAATTCCCAACTCCTCCATCTAGGCTTTCTCGTAAATGAAGTCAAGAGGGGTAGACCCTAAGGGAAATCTAAGGCTTAGTTAGTGATACTAAACAATGTGGAAAAAGTCGAAGTCGGGATTAAATCGGCAAGGGTCCAAAAGTTGAAAAAGTCGTTAAAGTCGGGAGTTTTTCGAAAAAGTCGGCAAAAAGTCGGCAAAATTTAAAAAAATACAAAAATATTCATTTTTTAAAAAATCCGGACTTTTTCAATAAAATCTCGATTTTTTCAATAAAATCCCGATTTTTTCAATAAAATCCCTATTTTTTCAAACAAAAAATCAATCATTAAAAAAATACCACGATTTTTTGGAAAAAGTCCCGATTTAATCCCGACTTTTTCAATTTAATCCTGACTTTTTCGACTGGGAAAAAATCGGCAAAAAATCGGCCGATTTAATCGGCCAGCCAAAAAAATCAAAAAATCGGGAATTAATCCCGATTTTTTCCCGACTTTTTCCACACTAAATTTACTAAATAGTTTCTAGGAGATCAAAGATTAGTTAACCAAGAGATACATCAACCATCAAGTTAAAACATACAAATACTTCAACAAGTAGATGATATACCCATGCACATGGAGAGATAACTAAATATGTAAAGCAAATAGATAAGGTAGATCCTTTGCAAGAACTAAAATAAAAAGACTAGTGCCAAATAATAACTTGCAAAAGATAAATGCAAAGGAATGAAATTGGACTTGTAAAGCAAGAACATGTAATTGAAAGATAGCAAGTAAAGATACAATTGCACAACAAATGTAATGTATGATCACATGAAATATACTTGAAGGAAACATTTCATCAATGAAAGATATTCCAAGATAAATAAATAAACTCCAAATCTTCAAGATACACAAGTGAACTCCAAATGAAATGCTTCGAGTACAAGAATATAAATGCTTGCAAAATTAAGCCCACAATACTTGTAAAATGTGAAGTGCTTCTTGAAAAGTAAATGACACTTGCAAATAAAACTTGATCTTCAAGATAACATAAACATGAAATACATTGCAACGAAAGTAATGTGTGATGTAGAGTGCTCTTGGTTTATTTTATTAGATTTACTCTAGCCTATTCTAAGGCGAGACCAATGTTTTAAAACTCCGACTCGGGTTCAGAATCTGCTGAGGGTCGACTCCGACTCCGACTCTGACTCGGTATCGACTCGATCGGTTTGATTTCAATGACTCAGTCTATTGTAAATACTAGCCGGGGGGTGAATCAGTATTCCTTAGCAATTAGCACTTTTAAATCTAGAAGTCAGTAGGAAGAGGTGTCATGATTGCAGGGGGAGTACTTGGGTTGACATCAATGACAACCACTGATCAACAATCTCCCCCTTTGCCATTGATAGCAACACAAGTACTCCCCCTGCGATAATGATACCTCTTCCTATTGACTTCTCTCCCCCTTTGTCATCAATGGCAAAGGGTAACTCCCCTGACAAACAACCATCCTGCGGACCTGTATACACCTCCACTCCCCCTTTCTACTCAAGTAGATAAAAGAAAGAGTCTAATGAAAACTTGGAAGAATCCCAAGCTTTTGGCAAAGATATTCAAATGATTCACGAGGTAATGGCTTGGTAAAGATGTCAGCAATTTGTTCCTTTGTGCCAACATATTCAAGCTTGATATTCTCTTCAACGACCTTTTCTCTAACGAAATGATATTTAATTGGAATGTGCTTTGTTTTGGAATGCATCACAGGATTCTTGCAGATACTGATGGCGTTGGTGTTATCGCAAAAGATGGGAATAGGCTCATCGAACTTGACTTGAAGATCTTGCAAAGTTTGTTTCATCCAAAGAACTTGAGTACAAAAAGCTGCTACCGTGACATATTCTGCTTCTGCTGTGGATAACAAGATTGAAGACTACTTTTTACTTAACCATGCAACAAGACAACCACCTAGATAAAATGCTGCTCCACTGGTACTCTTACGACCATCAACACTTCCTACCCAATTTGCGTCTGTATAAGCTTGGATAACTAGATCATTTCCTTTGAGATACCATAGACCATATTTTGTTGTGCCCTTAAGATATCGAAGAATTCTTTTGATGGCAATAATATGAGATTCTTTTGGTGCTGCTTGGAATCTTGCTACTTGTCCAACTGCTTGCATCACATCAAGTCGGGAGGATGTCACATATAGGAGACTACCAATCATGGATCTATACAACCTTTGGTCCACATCCTTTGATGAATTTTTTAAGCTTAACTTACAACATGTTACCATGGGGGTAAGGACTGGCTTGCAATCTTCCATCTGGAATTTCTTGAGAATTTCCTTGATGTACTTGGTTTGAAATATGAATATTCATTTATCCTGCTGAGATATCTCGATAATCGTTAGATTGTCTTGATCCACTTTCACATAGAGATTGCTTGTCATTGCTTCCTTTCTTGAATATATAATACTTCAACTATTCTTCTCCTGTAATGAAATTGCCGTCTTATTCAAACTACCTGCCTATCAATCGTAGACTTGTGTCATATATTGTTGCATAGACTCCTCATCTTCGAATTTCTAGGAGTTGATAAGCTAGATTGTTCAGAATAGTGTGTCATTTAGCAGACCGTCTTGACTCGAGTCATTAACCGAAGTAGCTGTTGATTCCTCACAATCCGTTATGAATTGTGAAAGCATAACTGTTGGGACCTTATTGCCTTTTTGCTTTTCTTGCTCATCTTGTACTTGTTCATCATGTACTTGTTTTCCCGTTCAAACCTTCTTATTCTCGTCATCAAGCTTTTCATTCATGGTTGATTCCATCTTGTACCTGTAGTTACGAGCTATGTGTCCATAGTTTCGACATTTGTAACATTCGATGTTATTCATAGAAGATTCTGTTTGGTGTCTGTTAGCGCTTGAGATTTCACCCTAGGCTGAGGAAGGTAAATCTTCAAGGCTACATCAAACCATTTCACCTCGTAGCTAGCCCTACGAGGTATGAGAAGGCTCTCTCGGGTCAGATTCGGTAGATCTTTCAATATGTTTAGGCTGACCAATTAAAAATAAAGATTTTAGGCTAGTAAATTAATAGGGGGTTTGATTTGATGATTTGTGGGGGTTTTGGTGGCAATTGGTGGAAGTGCAATTCAAGGTGCGGGGATTGAGCACAGTTTTCACAGGGGGATCTAAGGGGCAAGGTAGGAATGAGTGCTGATGTCTTAATCTGAGATGGATGATCAGAGATGATAGAGGAGAAGCTAAAGAGGGCAAACACACAATTCGAATCCTCTCTAGACAGTAGAAAACATTAAAATTGAACAAACTAAAAAGCTGAGCATGTCCAAACATGAGTTCAAACTTTACCACTTCATCTGTCCAATTTAGAAGCATAAGAGAGATGTGAAACACATAAACAAACTTACAAGAACATGTAGAGAACACACCATCAACAATCAGATCCACAAGAATCCTCAAAGATGTCTGTAAAACCCTGGCTT
Organism: Pinus tabuliformis; assembly: GCA_031772625.1. Classification (NCBI taxonomy): domain Eukaryota; kingdom Viridiplantae; phylum Streptophyta; class Pinopsida; order Pinales; family Pinaceae; genus Pinus; species Pinus tabuliformis. Next base: position 1,374,535,511 of record CM062805.1, on the reverse strand, counting down.
TCCTTGCCTTCAATTGCAGAAATAGATGCACAATATACAATACAGCTTCCTTACACAAGAGTCCAACCATGAAAATGAGAAAGAGAGAGCATAATATAGACCATCTAGACCATCTAACTCCTTTCCCCACCTCTAGGGGTCGAGCTCAGCTTCCTAGGAGCAGTTTGAACTAATTCTAAACTAAGAACTAGAAAATAGGCAGCCCAACAACTTGCCTCTATTACTTAGCTAACTCATCCATGCATTAATTTTTCACTTTTTACATCATGGAAGCTTCTAGAAGGGTAAAGAAAGATAAAAACTACCAAAGTGCCATGAAAATATTACATTCATCCATCATCTACAAGTAAAAATGGTCAACCATAGTCAAAACAGTGTTTTTTGACCAAAAATGTGAATTCTGGCAAATCTGGAAGTTCTGGTCGCGCCCCTGGAAGTTCTGGTCGCGCCCCTTCACAGCTGTTTTTGAGTGGGTTCCACTGGTCCAAATCAGGTGCAAGATGGCTCATTGGAAAGCTTGGCCTGTCTACTTTCCATCCCAAGTGGAATTTCTGAATTTGGTGTTGATTTGACCCCTCAAAAACCATTTCTCCCAAGGTCACTTTCTGCAACTCAAAAAGTGGGCAGAAAGTCATTTTTTTGATGTATTTTGAGCTTTTGGAGGCTCAAAACTCAAAATCAGGCTTCTCCCAAGTATTGGTAATTTTTCTTTTTGAATTCCCTTTCCAAAAATGCCAAGTTTTCAAAATTCCGAGCAGCCCTTCAAACTGGTCTCACCCGGGGTGAGACCAGTTCTTGGGAAAAACCTGTAAATTGCACAAAAAATTCACAAATGACAAAATTTTCTCCAAATTTCTTGAAATTTGGGCTGGGAGTCCCCAATCAAGTACCATGCTGAGTCAAAGAGGCTTTGGCCAAAGTTTGGAGTGGATCGGGCGTTTTCCTTCGTTTTTGTGCTTTGGCCAACCGTCCTTGGAGCACCTTTGTTCTCGCCGGTATTTTTGACATTTCTCTCAAACCATGACACCTGTGTAAAAAGTGAAAGAGGCTTTTCTTCCTTGGCATGTTGTGGACAAAAACCTCTCTCAGTTTTGCAAAATTCATCTTTGATTGCTCTGGAACATCATTTGAGTGCGACTTGTCCCGATGTGTGAAGCAAGGAATTTTGTCGAAATGGTGCGAGATGAAGGGGATAGGGGGCTTCTAAATTCTTGGGGAAATTTTTGGGAGTGGGGAAGGATGTTAGGAAACAGGGGAAAGTGGAATCTCAGTGATTGAGTGAGGGGAAGGGGTCGAAAAGGGCAAAACACAGGCCAAACCTAGAAAATTGCCAGATTGTAGCTAGAAACTAGGGTTTGTGCAAAAATGAGGAATTTGGCGGATCTAAGGGATGGGAAGTGTTTGATAAGGTACTTTAAGGATAGGGGAAGGTGTATGAACATCAGGAAACAAGTTTTGCCGGTGATTTGACCATCCAAGAGAAATTGGCTTCAAAACCCTAGGAGAGGGAAATGACCTTGCCTGGGTGGCAACTGAAGCATGGACCAGGTGTAAAATGACTCATTAGACACTGATATGATAATGACAACCATATGAATGATGATAGACTCAGCTGAATAGTGACATGGACTGACATTTAGGCAAACCCTAGACCTAATGCCTAGTGACCAAATTTTGCTTGAAGACTCACTGAAATGACAAAATTTGACCTTGACACTTCAAAATCACTATGTAAGAGCACATTTGATCACTGGAGGAAGGCTGTAAAGACTGACACTAACAGTGTCTATCTCGCAATCCTGCAAATTTTCTTCTAGGGTTTTGCAGATAATAGTTGTACCTGTCTGGAACTTCACAATCCCTAGCCATATGTCCAAAATTGTTACATTTGTAACATTCAACATCATCTCTCAAATGATCAAATTTGTTGATATTATGCTGAGTTCTGGAATATCCATTTCTGAAGGATCTCCTGGAATTATATTCATTCCAAACATACATGCGACATTCTCTAGCTCTATGTCCAAACCTTCCACATGAATAACAATGACCATAAAAGATGGGTTGGTACCAGGGAGGAAATCTTCTTCGAGGAATTGTCTTCCAAGGCTCTTCCTACGAGTCTTGATCTCTTGATCTAGTTGGGGGATCTACCCCTCTTGCATATCCATCTTCTTTAGTTGTCATAGAAGGACTTGACTCCTTTTCGAATTTTTCTTTGTAACCAAGACTAGTCTTGTCACTGTATGATCGTTGGTTATTGATGAGTTTGTCCAAAGCCTTTGAACTATTGGCATAGTCTTGAAGAGTTTTTCCACTTTTTACTTCCTTTTGTAGAGAAACTATTTCAGCTTCCAATGCTTCTCTCTCCTTGTTGGTTTCCTTTACTTCTTTCCTGAGTGATTCTTCAACCTTGATTTTAAGATTGAGGACCTGTTCCCTTTCTGTCTTCAATTCGTCTTCAAGAGTGTTAACATGCTTCTTTTCGGCCTTGAGCTCTTTGATAACCCTGATTACTTCGTTTTGAAATTCGACTTCAATCATTTCTTCTTCTTCGTCTCCTTATTGTGCTTGGCCATAAACAATACTCTTCCATTGAATTCTTCTTCGTTATCACTATCTTCTTCGGATGAGGAGCTATCTTCTTTGGAGAAGAAACTTTTCTTAAACCATTTCTTCTTGCCTTGCTTGTTGAACTTCCTAGGACTTTTCTTTCCTTTCGTAACAACCTCATTTTGTGAGGACATTTGGCTGTAAAATGCCCAACATCACCACAATCAAAACATATTAATGGAAGTTTACCTTTGAATTTTCCCGTACCTGTTCTCATTTTCCGCATGAAATAGGAAAACTCTTTATCAGAGAATTCTTCTTCATCTTCTTCCTTTTCCTCAGCCTTACAATTGCAAGTTTTTGCTTTTTGATTTTGCTTGTCCTTACTATTCTTCTTGGATGCGACAAATGTTGTTTCTAAGTGAGATGTGCCATCCTCTTCTTCAATCCTCATTTCACATGCCGTAAGAATTCCATGCAATTCATCTATGTTGAGATTGGTGAGATTCGATCTATCTTCCAAGACAGATACCTTAGGTTTAAATCTTGCTGGCAAGGTTCTGAGGATCTTTCGGACAACAATTTTCGTTTCAACAGGTTCTCCCAAACCTTCCAATGTATTTTTTGTTTCATCAGCACGCTGAAAGTATGCAACAATATCTTCATCTTCCCTCATTTTGAGGTTCTCAAATTTTGCCCTGAAAATTTGAAGCTTTGCTTCTTTCACCTTTGAGTCACCTGCATATATATTTTCAAGCTTGCCCCATACCTCTTTCGCAGTTTTGCAACTCAATACCTTAAGATAAATAGATTCGATAAGCCCACTGATAATAAGATCTTAAGCCTTTGCATCATATAACATATTTTTCTTACCTTGTTCATCTTGGGTCGATGTGAAACCTTTGTCAACAATTTCCCATACTTCGTATCCTTGCGCTAGCAAATGAACCTGCATTCTTCCACTCCAAAGTGCATAGTTATTTCCATTGAACAAAGGAACTCTATTCTTAGTATACTCCATGATCTCCTTCCAATTGTTAGACTTCTATTAAAAGAACCAAGCTCTGATACTAATTGTTGGAAATACTGAGAGGGGAGGTGAATCAGTATTCCTTAGCAATTAGCACTTTTAAATCTTTTCAGAGAATTAGTTAATCTTCAATTATTATTAATATTTATGCATTAATAATAGTAAATAAAAGAACACAATAAGCACAAAAATTTTAGGTGGAAAATCCCCTTCGGGTCAAAAACCACTGAACGCTTTTCTAATAAATTCTTTAATCTTCAGCCCCAACTGAAATGAAAGCAACAACTCCTAGAATTCTAGAAAAACATTCTTCTCCATCTCCCACTGGAAGGACGCCCCAACGCCCTAGTTTCTTCAGTAATCAACTGAATGGATGCCCCAACACCCTAGACATACCTACCACCTTGAAGTGTTCACGGACTCCAACCTATAGGCAACTTCATGCACCTACCTAGCACCTCCTTTCTACCCTATAATGATTGAAATGAGACAAGAGTGTGGATTCTCGTACCACGGACAATGATCCACGATACAATATGATTTACAATGATTTAGACCAAACACCCAATCGCATTATGACCTGCAACCCAACCATGACACCATCCCAACAGAGACTCCTATACCTCCCAACAATGCATTTTCGACTCTAGGCTGATTGATTCTTTTACAATAATGACTCTTCCAATGATGACACTTTTATAAATGACTCTTTTACAACATTACAATGATGACTCTTGGCCTTGACACTTCTTCACAATATACAGATGGTTGTCATGTCTTCAAATGATGTCCTGCCGCAATGCTTCCTTTGATTTGATACTAGAGCTCTTGAATGCTTGCTTGATGCTGCGCTTGAATCTATGTAAAATTTGCCCAGCGAAACCAAACCCAAAACAAAACAAAACAAAATACTCTTCAACTTACCTCTGCCTGCAAAACACATGTAAGTGCATAATAATGAATAAATACTAATTAAAATTACAATGCATACCTAAAGTGTGCTTGTCACTTTTGTTGTTGACTTGTTGTAGCAGTAGACAAAGACTCCCACTCTTGATATAGGCCTGGACTCTATGCAAGACTATATCCAAAACTGACCTAAAGATATATACAATAGAAACTGATGACAGACCCTAGACTTGTGATGAACCAAGTTCTAAGTACAACAACAAAGACCATTTTATCAACTATGACAAGACAAGTACCATGAACTTACAACATCATATAGATTTAGCAAACTTGGTGTAGCATCAAGAATATGTAGTATAAAATGTGTAGTATCAAGAATAGGACATCTGAAAAACTAATTGTGACATATAGAGACATAGAGATATAACCGAGACACTGTATATACTTACATATTCCTGCAAAAACATATGTCAGAGGTGATACTTAAAATTCAAATGTAAACACTAATCATACATACCTTGTTGTAGGAGATTGACCCTTGACTATTGATGTGTGGTCCTTACTGCAGTGATCCTTGAATGCATGCTTTTTCTTGCCTTCTAGGAGCTCGATATTGAATCTATTGTATCTACGTAATTTTGGATCTCTAAGATCTGAAATTTCTTCCTGTGGTAGCCCTCTAAGTTCTCTTTCCAACCCCACAGGTCTGATCAAGATTGGAGTTTTCAAGAAAGAGTTATGCCCAATCTCCCACGATGACCTGATTATAGACTAGTTCAGTAGAGAGAACTTGTACGAAGTGCCACGTGTCACTGTTGTGACCTTTGGCTCTTAAAACGCTACTCAACAAACTACAATCCGTCCTCTTTCTGTAACTATTTACGAAATTTGAATCCAATGCTTAGAGAGAGGGTTATGATGATTTTCCCAATGTCACCTGTTTGACATCTAATTCGGGAGCCTACAAAAACCCTAACTTCCTCAGATCATATCTCCGAAAATATAGCGAACCAAGATCTGAAATTCAGTCACGAGGTTCATGAAGATTTTGGCTCAAATGGGTTTTAATTTCAGCTTCTGAAGCTTCGCAGAAAATAACTTATCGCGAAAATGCCATGATGACATGTTTGAAGCCACAAAATCCCCACTAGAGGAGGATATGAGGGTCATTATTTATATGAATGTCTTGAGTTGAGAGGGTCCTCAACAGGTGAACGTTGCAGGGATTTTAGGAGCAATTTGTTTTTATTAAATATTGACTATTCAATAACCACAACCAATTATGAGTGCCATGCCACAACCCCATAGGGTTTTAACCCACTAACTGGGGTTACAAACTTCAAACATGAATATCTCTCAAACCGTGAAGAATTACTTGGCGTGCTGTCAATGGAAACATCTCGACGAGTAGAATCCATCTAGAAGATCCTTGACTCAGAATAGAGTAAGTTGTCGAGTCAAAATGCCCATGCAAGATCAGGGTAGCCCCTGGTGCTGCTTGGGTTGACATCAATGAAAACCATTGATCAACATCGGTCGTTGTAAAAAATACATTAAATATTTAATTTTTTATGAAAAAACATAACTTTAAAGATTTTCATTCATGTTTCCAAAGACAATACATTAGAATATTGAGAGAAGACAACATATGATCAAAGTAGGCTCATGAATATATCCATTATATCAAAATGGCACCTAGTACATTGTCCAATACATACATGATATAGAGATCAAAACAAAAACACATAACCAAGGAGGCTCTAAATGGCCTCTACAACAAAATCAAATTGTAAAACATCACTAGGCACTAGTAGTACTGGCTACTGCTAACCTCCCCAGTGAAGCTTCTGTCTCGAGCTTTTTAATGATACCTTGGGTTCAGAAAAAACCTAGTTAGATGTGCCATGTATAGGGTGATGGAATTGATTGTTCCAGCTTCGATCAATGATTTCCCAAATGGGCCCATACTTGGCCACTTTATCCTTGTATGCTACCTTTATTTGCTCCTTTCCTTGATCCATAGCCTCATAAATGAAGCTCATAGTGTTAATCTAAGTTGTCATTGATGTCAATATGGCAGTGTTTGTGATGGCAAATTCTTTGATACATGATTGCTCATTGATGCCCATTGATCATAATGCTCATAGTGATGAAAGTTTGATAAATGATGATATAATGAGATGGAGGAGCCAAGTGGATTGAATATATATATACAGACAAAATAGAAGCAGTAGACCCAAGAAAGAAAGCCACTGAAAGTCAAGAACAGGAAAAGTCAAAGAAAAGCTATCGGAAGAGTTCTTCAGAAGAGTTATCGGAGGTCACAGGAAGATAAGCCACAGGAGAAACAACTATCGGAAGAGCGGAAGAGTGAAGAGAAGTCACAGGAGCAAGAACCCAAGAATAAAACCATGTAATAACACCGCATTGGAGAATTTATATCGGAGGAACTTTATCAGCGGTTCCATTATATTAAGTTATGTAACACTGCCCAAAACCTCCGATGTGCGATATAAGGTGCGAACCTGACGTGATTATATAACAATTAATATAACACCGCATCCGCCACATCGCAAGTCCTTTTAAAAGTTGTTGTCATGTTGGAGTTCTGATTGCGATATAATATATGGACCCGATAGGACTATCGAAACAGGTTTATTGTATTATCGTGTCCATAGCGTCGGAAGTTATGCACTACAAGTCTTAAAGGATGTCACGTTAAAACACCGATTGCAATATTATTGTGGACCTAACTGCACCACTATAATATGACTCAATGTAATATCACATCTGCGTATCAGAACTTTCATATCACAAGTCTTAACGGGATGTCATGGTAAAACGCCAATTGCAATAGAGTGGTGGACCTTGAACCGCGGATTGCGATCGACGCGGTGGACCCGACAGATTTATTAACATCTACTTTATACTATATCGCATCTGCTCCATCGACAGTAGGGGTATTAGGATGTTATATCGTGAAGCCACAAGGTTGCGATTGCGATTAAAGCTACGATGTGGCATGTGGGGACCTCTATTGATGTGATTTTCGTAAATAACAAGGCTATGTTATAATTTGTCGAATATTAACAAAAGACTCTCCGATATATATCTTTAATATACAAGTCGGCCTCCCTCCAATAGATGTGACCTTCGGTCATTGGTGAAACTCGTACAAAAATGAGTTAAAACACTTCACTTCAAGGCGTGGATCTCGGGCATCGATAACAGAGAAGAAAAACAGTTCACAACTCGTGAACTCGAAGGAAGCTGAAGGACAAGCGAAAATAAAAACAATGAATGTAAGCTGAAGGTTGAGCGAGACAGAGAAAAGAACGAAGCCGAAGGCGAGCGAGTGAAGAAAGAAACTGGAGGTTCAGCAGAGGAAGAAGAAATCCGAAGGTCGAGCTTCATTTGATTGGGTTATTCATTAAAAGATCGAACCTATGATGAATCCATTAAAGCATATCTCGTGATCTGTTACAAGGACTGCATAGATAGGATTGTTTCTAATTGAACGCATAACGTGAAGTCACGACGTTCACACCTCTGAAGTATTCCTGAAGCAGTTACCGCAATAGTTAGAACAGAGGGTTGAAACAGAGAATTGTTTGTGTACAAAACTTATTACAGTTCATTGTAGACACATTGAAGTTGTGTGAAGACTATTGTAGATCATCATGGCTATTTGAAATTATCATGAGGTAATTTTGTAGACTCTGTTTGGGCAATATGAAGAATTGTGAAGACTCCTTCATATGAAGATAGGTTGTCATTGATGTAGCAGTGAAGCTGTCGATTGACAGAACACAGTGAAGAAGATTTTTGGAGCAGTGTAATTAGTGTTAAAGGGGAGCGCTCCCCCCCCCTCCTGCTCCCAATCTGCGCTCCGGGCGGGAGCGGGTCGGGAGTACGCTCCCGATAAAAAAATTTGTGTTCCCTGCCAATTCGGGAGCGACATCGGGAGCATCGCTCCCGTTGCTCCCGGAGCGAATATTTAACGCTCGGGAACGATCGGGGAGCGATCGCTCCCGAGCGTTAAATATTCGCTCCGAGAGTGAATTGACCGATGCCGAGAGCGATCCGGGCGGAAAAAAAGCCGCGGATGTGAAAAAAAATCCAATTAAAAAAAAATTGTTTTAAAAACTCAATGGGGCAAACAAACATTTCATTATCACTTGAATGAGAGCAAGAGCAAAGGAGAGCAAGAGCAAAGGAGCGAGGAGAAGCGAGGAGCAAGCCTGCAAAGAGGTAAGTAACTTAGTAATTTAGTTAGGTAGTAATTTAGTTTATTAACTATATTTAGTAAAAAAATCATGAATCTAAATTAAATTAACAGATTAAAATTATTAAATTAATTAATCTAAATTAATTTGCAGATTCAAAAGCCTACAAATATCAAACATCATGGACCTGGCTATATTTCTTGGGATTTTCTTCTTCTTGGTCCCTTTTATGGTTATTATGGTGCTGGAGAGTAGGAAACTGAGGGGCCAAAATGAAGAGGGGGATGAAGAAGCTGGAGAAAGTGGATTTGATGAAAACCCCGGTGAGGAGGAGCTGGAGGAGGGTGAACATGACTCTAAAAAAACTAAACAAGACCAAACCCCATTGTGGAAATATGTTAACAGGCCTGAAGCAGGGAAGGGGGGGGAACCACTAAATTTCATTGCCCCCATTGCAACAATGATTACACAGGTTCATACACCCATGCCAGAAAACACCTCTGCGAGAGAAGGCCATGAGATGGAGACAAACAAATAGGAATCAAAACTTGTCCAGCGGTGTCAGCAGCGGATAGAGCCAAATACATAAGGGAAGAGCATGAAGCCCAATACAAATCAAAAAAATCAAGGGGTTTCTTTGAACCAAGCTCACAATCACAAGCACAAAGAACTCCTTCAACATCCTCCCAAGGCAGTGGATATGGAGGCACAGGGTCATCAGGTTTAAGGCGTAGAACCATATCAGATTTCCTTGATGAGGGGTGTAAGAATGATCTGGATTCAAAGGTTTACAAGTTTCTCTATGGATGTGGGATACCATTCAATGTTCTTCGCTCACCTTATTGGCACGAAATGGTTTCTGCCATAAATGATGCCCCTAAAGGATACAAGAGCCCTGGGTATGACAAGGCAAGAACCGTTGGACTTGATCATGAAAAGGCAAAAATATCACATTCTTTGAATTGAATGACAAGTTCTTGGACTGACCATGGGGTGTCCATTATATCTGATGGATGGACAAAATGTAAAAGGCAAGCCATTAATAAGTGTTCTTGCTGTGTCTGTTAGTGGTGCCATCTTTCTAACTGCACATGATTACTTAGACGAGTTCAGGACCGCCATCAACATTGCAGAAGCATTACTTGAAACAATTGACCGTATTGGGCCATACAATGTCATCCAAGTCATCACTGATAATGCTCCTAATTGTAAGGCAGTGGGAGCAATTATTGAGGATAAATACCCCAACATATTTTGGTCTAGATGTTTGGTTCACACATTGAACCTTTTGATGCATGATGTTGTCAAGAAAAAATGCACAATACCAATGGATTGGTGATTTTTACAAGAAAAGCAAACAAATGATAAAATTTATTACAAATCATAGCAATACCCATGGCCTTTTCCGCAATCACTCGAGATTGGAGTTGTTGAAGATTGCGAAGACCAGATTTGGTAGCTATTACCTCACCTTCAGGCACCTTTTGAAGGTAAGAGAGTCATTGGCTAGCATGGTGTCAAGTCCACATTGGCAGGTATTAAAGGAAAGGGCTATAAATGTAGCTGACAGGTAAGGTTTTGAACTGGTGGAGGAGGTCGCTCTTGATGGTCAGTTTTGGACAAGTGTGAGGCAAGTATTGAATTTCATCAAGCCCATTTATCACATGATTCGGTTTGCAGATACAGACAAACCAGTGATTGGCGAGGTGTATGAGCAAATGGATACCATGTTGGGGCAAATAAAAGATATTGTTCATAACAAAGATCCCAACTTGTACAAACTGATTCATGATTGTGTGTGTGAACGGTGGAATAGACTTAATCTTCCACTACATTGCTTGGCGTATATCCTTACGCCAAAATACTACCCTACATCTTGGTTGGGCCAACCTGCACCAGGGGGTGGGATTAGGACCAAACCCCATTTAGATGCAGAGGTAACTAGTGGATATTTGCAAGCATTAGAAAAGTTGATACCTGACAGGCAGGAATGTGCAGCTGTGCGCCTTGAAATAGGAAAATACTTCAGTGGCACTGGTTTGTTTGGTACCTTCCATGCAATGGAAGACAGAGACAGATTTGATTCTCTCACATGATGGGAAACATATGGTGGCCATGGAATTTTGCCAAAATTGGCAAAAAGAGTTCTATCACAGGTTGTGAATACTTCTTCTGCAAAGAGGTGTTGGAGCACCTAAAGCTTCATACACAATGTGAAAAGAAACAGACTCAATGAAAACCGAGCAGAAAGCTTGGTTTATGTGCACTACAACTTGAGGTTGTTTAGTCATTACTGTGATCGGGCTTATAAGGATCCCACATATAAAATTTGGGACAATCACCTAGAGGATGACAATTTGGAGGATGGTATAGTGCATCTTGAAGAACTGGAAGAGGAACTTATAAGGGATGAAGATGAAGCAGCTGCAGCTGCAGCAGCCATGCCACCTCCACCTCCACCATCCAGTAGCAGTGCTTGAGGTCTGAGTCTTGTTCCTTTGCTGTCACCACCTCCATCTACACCCTCACGTGGAGGGCATGTGCCTTCTAGTTCTGGTCGTCGGTCTGTGCGGGAGACTCCTAGAAGACCACCACGACCTGCTTATACTCCTGGAGACTCTCGTGGCAAGGGCCACATGTAGATTTACAGTTTACTTGTCTTTTCTAGTTTCTATTAGTTTTCATAACTATTGAGTCTTGAGTCCTTGAATCTTGAGTCCTTGCCTCTTGACTCTTGACTCTTGACTCTTGACTCTTTCATATCATAATGATATTTTTTGTAAACAATATATGACTGTGACAATGAAAATTTGAAGTTTGAAGTTGGCAATTATAACTCATTGGTAATGATTGTGAATTATGAATATGATGCTTCGTGAAAGACTAAAGTTGTTTCATTTCATTTCATTATTCATGTTTCATTTTATAATATTTCATTTCATGTTAACAGTTAGAAGTTAGGACTTAGAAATATCTAAGATATTACTTCTTGTAATGGTTAAACTTAGCTTACAAGTACAACTTTGGTGATCAATGAAGATAATTGTCAATTTTGAAAGCTTGAAGTTGAAACTTTAAGATTGAATGTGATGAATCATGATTCACGAGACTCAATATGTTGCAATTGTAATATGTATTTTACTAACTTGTGGACATGGTTGATGAAGATTATAATTTCTAGAATCTAGATAATTGATGTGATATGGTTCAATGATCAATCTATGTTTTTTTTTATGTTTTTTATATCTAATTCATCATTCTACATGTTTTTGTTGACATATATGTATCAAAAATTAAAAAATATAAAATATATATATTTTTAAAAAATCGCTCCCGTTTTCGCTCCCGCTCCCGCTCCCAAGTAACATTGAGTGTAATAAATCAAAACATTTCTTGACAAAGCAAAACTATAGGGTCAGAGCCCTTGGGGTTGTTGCCTCAGAATTGGAAGGATTGGTGTCGTTAGAGTTGGTGCTCCTAAATCCAAGGTTGGAGCCTTGACAAGATAGGGTCGGAGCCCTTGGGGTTGGTGCCTCAGAATTGGAAGGATTGGTGTCCTTGGAGTTGGTGCTCCTAAATCCAAGGTTGGTGCCTTGACAAAGATAGGGTCGGAGCCCTAGAGGTTGGAGCCTCACAAAAGACCAAGTTGGTGCTTAGCAACAGGTTGGAGCCTGGGAATTGAAGATCGGTGTCTTCATCAAGGGTTGGAGCCCTATATATATTGTACTTGATTTATTGTAAAGATTATATTAATAAAAGCATTTATTCCTATTGTTCATTTTGTGTTCTAAATATAACTGATTTAACTGGTAAAAGTAACAATTGAAAAGGAACACTGATTCACCCCCCTCTCAGTATTTCCAACACATAGCCAATCTTTCCCCATCCACCAACCGGAACACCTTAACAAATGGACCAGGGGACTAGCTTGGTCGTCCCAGTCGGTTCGGTAACAAACCAGCCACCGGCTGTTTTTCCTGTCGCGCTGGACTGACTGGGGGTCTGGCTTGGTGAGCTCGGCGGGCTCAGCCGTTTTTTAAAACATTGGGTGAGACTTCTTCTTTCAACTTTTACCCTTGTAAGTATAGGGATAGTAGGAAGGGGCCTCAAGTGGAGAAACTTCGCTTCATTAATGACTATCCACCTAGTCCCTCCAGTCTACCCACGTGCCACAATTCCAACATAGGTCTTAACCATATGTTAACTGCATGGTCACATGTTTACTGTTACAACTCAAACTAGCAGGGGAACTAAAGGGGGTCCCTAAACGGCAAATGCTAGGCCAAGGTCAATAAATGGAGACTTAGCCCACTGTCACCTCAGCTAAGGCTCCCTTCTATTTACAGACTTTCATCGATGGGAGGAGACCTAGTATATTATGGAGTCACCGATGAAGGATAAGTCAATGAAATGATGTGGAGTGACCCTAATAATCCCTTTTCCTTAAGAGTTAGAAAGATAAGGCTTGCTTGCTTTCTAAGCAACGTACAATGTCTTCTAGGGAAAGGAAGGAGGATTTAGGGGTTAGGTTTATGGGAAATGACTTATGAAAGAACTTATCAATTCCTAAAATCCTTATTGTAATTGGTATCCCGGATGGTTCTTGAAGAAATATCTTTTCAAAGGAATGGGACCACACGGGACCAAGTGGACCCGGTCTAGGATAGGAGGAATGAGTATGGCAACCAATGACGTTCTTACCCTAGACAAGGTGGGGGAAGGATCAAAGAAATAATTTTTACCTGAAGGTGTTGATTTGATCCTATGAGGCACTAGCCTTGGGGATGCTAAGGCAACATTTGATCCCAGAGCTAGGGCTTGGCTTTTCTCCCAATTCCACTGTCAAAATGGCTTCAAAATTGGAGGTGACCTTGAGGAAACACCAACGCAAGAGAACCTAGGAGATCAAACTTTTTGGAGGGCTAGCTTGTCGGGAAATTGATGCCCTAGGTGCCCCAACTTGGCTAGACCTCGAAGGTGAAAGAATATGATTTTTGGTGACTACCTCTTGGTAGATCAATGCCTTAATATTTGGGAGAATGGAGTCTATGATGAATATGAGTAGGATTTCTTGATTCCTAGTCAAGGAGGCCTCAAGACCACTTCGCATAGCCTTCTAGGTCAAGGCCCATACATTTAGAGATATTATAATAGAGACAAAATTCCACAATTTAAAGCAGTAAATGAATGCAGCAATTAGCCCTAAAAATGGCGAAAATCCTAGTCCAATGTATATGACAAATTAAAACAAGAATAACATTAAAAGCATGTACTAACATGTAACAGAATATATCCAACAATCCATAATTGACAAAAGAGAAGCTCCAAGATAAGATAGACCAATATCCATACATCAAAATTCATCCATAAAGCTCCAATTCGTCCTCTAGAAAAAGTGTGAAATTCTCAAGAGAGAAAAGATCCAATCCAAAGTGATGATGAGCAAATGGGCTCATCTCACTTGTATGTATACACAACTTAGGAGTTCGAATTAGCCTCCATGGCCTACATAAGCCCCGAAAATAAAATAATGTTCTAATAATTCAAATTTTGGTGACAAGCCCACCAAACTAGCTCATAAAAGAAAAAGTAAGCCTCTCAAGAGGTCAAATAATAATCTATGCATGTCGTAGGGCCCTTTAAGAGGCCTAATGAGGTCCAAGGGTGCCACAATGAAGAATAGGACCCAAAAAAGCAGTGGATAAGGGGTTGGCCTCTTGTAATAACCTGTGGTGCTCCAAATGACATGTGGGGGCAAAAAAGTGTCCTCATGGGTCTCCAAACAAATCAAAGATACCTATAGATCACCTACAATGGCTAGGATGATGGTGTAGGTGATGCAACATCATTGTGCGAATCCTGGATCATCTGCCAAGTGTATCGTGTAGATTTGGGGCCCACTGGGCATGATAGATTAGGTGCATCCTCCTCGTCCAATAAGTGAACCATGAACAATCTCTGAATGGTTGGGGATCCATGGAGTGCAATCTACTGTTGTGGAGGTCCATAGTTCTCGACGCTCACCCTACATGTGCCAATGTAGCCCTCTAGAGGATTAGGACCCTGTATAGGGAGACCAAACCGAAGATGGAGACCATCTGCAATCCTGCATAAGATCCAATGCGTCCCCTAGCCTTCCAGTACAACAAGTCATTAGAGAAATCAAGTAAATGAGCTTACCTAATCATGGACCATAGGTGGGGACTTCATAATGGCATGCCCTTCCATAATGGGCTTCAGGATGTGTCAATGTCTCCTAAACTCCAAATGGGGTTAACCAATAATCCTATTAGGTGGTTTCTACTTCTAAAGGGGATAATATAGTCAAGGTACATCCTTCAAAAGGCAGTGGCATGTGATAGATGTTGAAATTTCTAAGTCTAACCCATTAGAAATTTTCCTACACTATCTGGTTTATTTCACCTACTTGTTTAATTTTTTAACAAGTTATTTAACCATATAAATACTGAAAATAAACACAAGTATAGTCTCAACCATCTACAGATCATCAATTGAAAGAATAGACAAACATAAGGGACGTCGTTATTTTTGGACAATCATCCCCGAAAAAATCCAACTTGGGAAAATTGGTGCAACAGTTCTGAGGGTTTTATTATTAAGCAGCTTTTCTTGAGTACAACTAGGGTGCCAAACTAGGTCACCCAACAGAGATATCTATCTGGCAGTAATACCACTCTTCAGAAGAAGATATGCGGCAAGTTTGCTCCACGAAAATCTTTCCAACGCCTCTTTGAGGCTCTGCGTCAGCCCTCCTAGCCTCTGCGTCAATCTAGAACCCTCTGTGTCAGCCTACTAATGCTCTACGTTGGCTCTTTGGCCCTCTCACGCAGGCCCTCTACGCAGTCACTCTGGCCCTCTGCATGGCTCCTATTGGCTCTGTGTAGCCTTCTCTGCCTCTGCGCTAGTCTTCTGGCACTATCTTTGCCTCTCTGCTATGCACTCACTGCCCCTCGCTGCAACTCTAATCACTAGTTTGATTTCTCTCAACAAACCCCGCTCCAAAAAATCAAACTGATTGATCAACTTGGTGTATTTCCCACTGACCCTCAAGCCTCCTCTTATATTTTTCCTGTTGAGTCTTCAACGACCGAGATCAAATCTCTAATCAACAGCTAAGATTAGATTTGGCTTTGTCCATGTCATTTAGAACCTTCTCACTTAGTTTTATATTAATACCATTAATATTTTAATTTTCCTTAGTTTAGACTTAGGAACTCCATTAAAAATATTAATTATTTTAATATTTCTCTAACCAGGCAAAATTTCCTCAAACCATTTTTGGGTCTTGGGAATCTCTTGTGCTTTAGCCTCTCCACCAATTTTCATGGCTAGAGCACATTCCATGCTACCCCAAATCAACAACAAATAGGTGAATGAAATAGGGAATGAAAAGAGGCAACCCCGGGTCACATGTTGGGGTACAAGGGCAACCAACAAGCCCACACCTGGGTTTATAATGTGTAAGAGGGAGAAATCATGGTACATGAGGTGCCTCGACCTTGACTTTTCAACCATTCTTTATATGCCTTTTGCCCTTTTATGATTTTCTTTGATTAACCGCTCGGGGCTCAAGGGGTTAGAGCATAATGTATAAGATGTAGCTGTGAATTCCCCTTCTTAAAGTGGGGCGGTTCATCGTCCACCAAGGATTGGGACAATCATGGGTTCCTATATGATGAAGAAGGTTCATAGAACGTGTAGGAACCAAGGTGATAGCCACGATGATGGGGTAGAGCTCATGTATTGGCTTTTGCCCACGTGCTAAATGTGTGTGTCCCGACCATATTTTGCATTTTGTGGTAACTTTTCCTGTTGAAAATGGCCATATATGCTTTTATCTTTCTTTTTAGCTGTATCAACCTCCGGGTTTCATTCCAGGCCATGACCCAAGGTGTGGGCAAGGGAAAGGGGCATGTTAACCCTATGTGGACCCAGTGGAAGAATGTGGACCCATGTGGGAGAAGTGATGAACGGGGTAATAATGAATGGAATAGGGTAATACACGCTACCAAAATCACAGTTTCTCATGAAATACCATCCCTAGAGCCAAATGGTCAGTAAAAGAAATCCCATGGGTCTAGAATCCAAGGTTAATACCTAAAAGGGGTCTAGGGGACAAGACCACAGACCTAGCCCATTATTTCTGTTGTATCCCCCCATTAATCCATGCCCAAAAGTGTCCATGACAAGCAAACTACAATACTCAATTTCCAAATGACAAGGCATACCTTTAGGTTCGAGAGGCCCACCTTCAAACATATGATCATGGCAGATGGGCGAGGGACCACATGGCTAGCTCAGGCGACGGAGAATGGCACTATGAGCTAGCTGGTGGCTGCAAGGGGCTGTTGGCTATCAGTTGGGGACCATCTTGGAGAAAAAAAGTTCTCCTAGGGATATTACCCACAAAATGGTGGGTAACATTTACTTTTCTCACAAAATTGGGAAAACAATGGAACAAGTGATCTGAGTTGCAGTGAGAGGGGCAGAAGCAGAGATTTGGATCGGATAGGAGTTCCAAGCCAAATAGTACGTGGCAGAGAAGCAGCGTAGAGGCCTATAAAGCCCACGAAGGGGCTCACGCAATGATGATGCAGGCCAGGAGAGTCTCTTGCAGTGGCAGTGCAGAGTATTCGTCAGAAGTCCGAGATTTTGTTGAAGAAGCAAGGTCCTGAGCAGGGAGTGTTGAACAACAGTCTTCCTCCAGCAAATTGATCCAGCAAAAGGGGTGACACAATCTCCTAGAGGCAAGACGCTGGCCCAAGCAGTGATTGTGCTGGGATTTAGTAGCGTTTGTCGGAGTCAAGTCACTCAGTGGATCAGTTGTGACTTGGAGAACAAAGTAAACCCTCGTATGTATTTCTTGCTGTCGTGATTTCTCTGAAAGGTTAGCCGGTGTGAGAGGCAACCTGTTGTACTCATATTCTGCTTGCTTACTAATACAAACCCTCTATCTATTGTCCCTTGTGTGTTTGTCTCATTTATCGTTTAAGTTTATGATCGGTATGTGAGTGTAGTCCGCAGTAGTGTTTTTCATCACTGTTTATAAATTAAATAACTTGTTGAATGAAATAACAAGTAGGATATGCTAAACCAGTAACAACAGTAGGATTTCTGTTTGTAAAGATTTAGAAATTTTCACCGTAAGATCAAATGATAGAAGGCATGGAATTAGCATGAAATGAAAATGTGAGAAATTAGCAAACTAGAACTAACTTCGAGAGAGAAATAGAGATAAAATCAAACACCATGCAAAGACGATCCTTCTCTCAAAAGAGAGGAGTGGAATGCCAAGTGGATGATCCCCAAGCTCCCAAAGAAGAATGATTACTTTTATTATTAGTGATGAAAATCGCTTGTTGTTGCACAAACTAGCAGGCCTAGTATATAGGCTTGAGCTAGAGGGCACAACAATTATTTGGGACAAAGGCCTATTGTCACCACAACCTATGTCCCCTTCTCTTCTCGGATTTTCGTCGACTGGAGGAGTCCTAGTAACCATCACTTGTGCTTAGTGTATCTAAACTAGGGTTCAAAGTGAGGCAAGGATGGCTCATTCAATGGAAAGACTCGATTGAAATGTGAGCTTTGGGAGAGCTAGGATGGTTGTCCACGAAAAAACCCTTGAGAAAAATACTATACGAGAAATAGGGTTGAGATATCTAACAAGATAAGGGTTCATCCAAGGTCAAGATCATCAAGAGAAAAGGTTTTGAATGATATGTTTCTAAAGTACAAACCTTCAAGAAATCCCTAAGTTGAAGTGCAACTTCAAGGTTTCCCACTTGGTATGATAGCTAGGGCATCACATAAAATGAGATTCCACCATAGGAATTCATTCAAAATTTTAGGATGGATAGAGGAGAGACTAAAGAACAATCCGATCAAGACGGAATTCAAAACGCACTCTCCTAGAAGATTTTGCACCAAGCACTAGAAGGCCTCCCTTAGCATTAAAGGGACAAAGAAAAGAGAGAGGAGGAGGTGAAGGAAGATTGATTTGTCAATAAGGAGGCGATCACCAAGGATTCTAGACCAGTGTCTACTTATTGGGAACAATGGAGTCAAGAATTACTTTGACTTGATGATTTCGCTCTTCAAGGAGACCTAATGCAGCTTCACTAACCCTAGAGGGGATTGTTTCACAGCTACAATGGAATTTTAAACTTCGTTGACAATATTTGTGGAGTTTCAAGGATGCAATATACAAGATCGACCTTTAGGAACATTCTTTCATCATTGTTTATGAGTAATGCATGCAATCCTTCCAATAAATTTAATGCTCTCATGAATTCACATTAAATTGATGCACATTAAATATCATGAAATAACATTCCATACATTAGACATTCAACAAGGTAAAATATAGCATCAAAATGTACTTAGAAGACAATGAGAGTATATCCATCCATCAACATTGCAAAAGAAGCTCCAAGAAAAGATAGCGATTAGACATTTAACAAGGTAAAATATAGCATCAAAATGTACTTAGAAGACAATGAGAGTATATCCATCCATCAGCATCGCAAAAGAAGCTCCAAAATTAGAGGCTTACCCACGTGTTGTTACATAATTAAACGGTCATACTAGCATCATTTACAATATAACTTGCAGAAAATGGGTTTACAATGATACAATGGTGTTGGTTGATGACTTTGAAATTTGAAAAAACTTCTTCATATCTTTGCATTTTGCTTCCTTGGACTTGTTGACAAAGTGTGGTCAACATCTGGCTCCACTTGGGGACACGTTGCTTCGTTGAAGGAAGGTAAGAATCCAGAACCCTGTATCAAGGAAAACAAAATTCCATCAAATAGATATCCATTCAAAATCAAAATCATGTATATATAGAACATCTGCTAGAATAGAAAAAATCTACTCTAACATATCAAAACATAAAGACATAAAATATAAATGCATGAAAAGAAAACTAACTAATGACATAAATAAAATCCTAACTAAGAGTGTAGGGTTAGAGATACAATACAGAAGATGCCCCATGGCATCAGATGTCATCCCTGTGGTACAATTTGGAACACATGTTTTCATACAGGTAAGTTGATAGCTTGCTTGTCAGATGTCCCTTGTTGAATCCTGGCCCTTTTTGGCTAATGGGAACTTTCATCATTGTGCTTCATATCTTTGTCAAACTCAAGCCATCTTCTTATCTTGCTTGGAAAATGAGATGAAGAAACATGATATATAGGCTAGAAGAACTCAGTGACCACTGCATTATACTCTGAAGGATGATCCTATGGTTCAATTTCATCATCATTGTCTGGCCTCTTTGGATTTTCTAAATGGTACCTTCTTTCAACTTCCCGGTATAACTAGTCATACCACCTGCTACTGTGGGAATATTAGCATATGTGTTAAAATTGGCAACCAGGGCAAAACTTCATGTGGGTCATCTTATTCATGGCTAATAATATTTTTATTAGATTCCTCTCGTCGAGAGGTGTAGGATTGATATAAAGATCATCCAATTCCGATAAGTATTCATGGAGATATGAATTTATTTTGATTATGGAATTATTATCAAGCCGACCTACAACTCATGTAGGCTCAGAAGCCCAACAGTCGCATCTGTTCACCCACCAACGTTGTGTATAAATATAAGAGGACTTTTCCTCATTTGGACTCACTCATCTCATCACATCTCTCTCTCTCTACTGCGCAAATATGAGTCTCTTCTCTACTACGCTGAAATGGGTCTCTCTCTCTCACACATGTGAAGCCGGAAGCTGTTGAATTTGAAGTTGCAACTGCAGAAGTAAAGATTGACTTGCGTGGCCTAGAAGATCTCCTCTTTGGAACTGCGATGTAGGTTCATCTGAACCTCCTTTGAAAGCTGCAACTTTTGGTGGTGGAATGAAGTCAATCCGACGAACGGTTTGCAAGATATCGACTGCCCTAATTTGAAGCCGAAAACTGCTGAAACTGAAGCTGCAACTGCAGAAGTAAAGATTGACTTGCGTGGCCTAGAAGATCTCCTCTTTGAAACTGCGTTGTAGGTTCATCTGAACCTCCTTTGAAAGCCGCAACTTTTGGTGGTGGAATGAAGTCAATCCGACGAACGGTTTGCTAGATATCGACTGCGCTAGTTTGAAGCCGGAAACTGCTGAAACTGAAGCTGCAACTGCAGAAGTAAAGATTGACTTGTGTGGCCTAGAAGATCTCCTCACCTGAACTGCGTTGTAGGTTCATCTGAACCTCCTCTGGAAGCCGAAACTTTTGGTGGTGGAATGAAGTCAATCCGACTGTCGGTTTGATATGGTCTGCCCTAGTTTGATAATGAAGCCGCTAATGCTGATACTACTGATCTAGGGTTTGCTACTGCTGATATGAATCAGATTTATTGTACTATTTCTCTCTGCTGAATTATTGAAGATAAAAGAAGATTTGATCAAAGGGTTTCCCCACACATTGTGGGTTTTGTCCCTGGCTAGCCGCCACATCTTGTGTCTCTTGTCTTGGCTTGTTTTCTGTCGATCGTTTAATGTTCTATCTGCACTTTACTTTATGTACATGTGATTGCTAATCGGTGGAATATAATAAGAAAAAGAAGTAAACTGTTATAAGCATAGAACATACCATAATTTAACAATATGATAAGTCCAACTGAATACATCTGCCTAAGTCAGCTGAAAACTTTCTTGATAGAAGCATTCCCCATACATCCGACACATCAATGATTGCTATATCCAAGGGGATAATTTTGTACGGATAATTAGCCAAGGCAACCTGCAAGTCTTAAACTACATCAAGCACTTCAATCTTCTTCGAATCCATAGAACAAATGTTATGATAGGGCCTTGAAATTCTCAAATTTAACTGGTCCATAACCTTCTTAGTCATGACATTGGTTGAGGCCCCAGAATCCAACATACAGTTGTGAAGCAGACGGTCATTAACTTCTAAAGTAAGGAAGAAAGGTTGATTATCTTCATTAGTCATGTAACAATTTAGATCCTTTAACTTAATTTCTTCATCTTTCGGGTGCGTATCAGTCTTATCTTGTTGAGCCATGCCTAGAGCTTTGAAGAACGTTGCTCTTTGAGAAGGAATCTTTAGAAGTTCTAGCACTGGGACAAAAATCTTAACATTGTTTATCCATGCAGCCCAATCAATTTTCAATCTTGATTGATAGCTTTTAGATGCAACCTGTTTATTTTGATTCTGATCCTTGCCTTTCTTTTGATAAGTATAACCTTTTCTTCTAGCAATTTCCATCATTTGTTCCTAAGAAGGAGTATCACCATATATCTGTGTGATAGGATCTTTCTCATCACTAAAGTTGTTGATGGTGAAAGATGAAGGGATCATGTCCGTACAACGACCTTCCTTTGAACAACTGAGATTTACATTATTTATTTTCTCATTGGTTCCTTCACCTAGGAGTTTTCTAGCAATGGCACACGCACTTTCTTCATTAAAATTTTCACAAGGTCTGCAAAAAGGAATAAGTTGATCGATGATATTAGCAGACTCAAGAGGAGTGGGAGGCCTTTGATCATTTGGAAGATTCCTTCTTGGCCATGGATTATTGTTACCTCTGTTATTATTATTATTATTATTTCTAGGCGGAACATTCCAAACTTGATTCCGCTCCATTTGAATCAATTGAGGCTGCATGGCACTTATTTCTCTAGCAAGCTCAATTCTCATCTCTTTAATCATTTGAATTAATTCCTTAATTGGGTCATACCTCAGTTATTTCTTTTCCTTTATTTCTGATCAAACCTCTTTCAAAACCATGAATTCCTAACTTACCAGACGCTTTCCTATCTTTTTCTAATTCTTCAACAATAGCTTGAGTAGTGGCTAAATTAGTCGGCTTTGCACGTCTAATTTCATAAGATGTATCAACACAAAAAGCTTCAAGATATTGCTCTAATAGAGATTTGTCTAGAGGCTTATAATCCTGAGTCATTTCTTTGATAATACCATTGAATCTTTGATTAAATTCCTCAATTGTTTCATTCTCATTCTTCTTTATGTTGTTGATGGCTTTAAACAAATATCTTCCTTCTTTCTTGTCTCGATATTTCCCTTTAAATGCATTGATGAGAGCTTGCAGAGAATCTAAAGAGTTATCAAGTTTGTCTAATTACAACTACAATGCATCATCTTCTAATGATAGGTCAAAGAGCTTCATTTTAACATCTTCATGATTATAGGCAGCGGCATGAGCATGTTTTAGAAGGAAAGATATTAGAAATATTAATTTCTAAATTGCTGATTCACTGTTGACACTACACATAGGTTTCTGAATGTAATATATTATATTAATTGATAATATTCGAATGATGAATACAAGGTTAAGGCGGTGCTCCTTTACTAGGAGTTGACTGGCCATGCCTAATCAGAGAGACATGTCCTCTAGGACTAATGTCTCTTCATTTAACTAATTAATTGTTAATTAATTGATTATAATTAATCATTTATTTATTTAGATAATATTTTAACATTTTAATAACTTTTATGAATTTAAATTCATAACATTGCCTTCCCCTTAAGATGCTTTGATGTCAAAGCATAAGTAGGTTTGGGTGTTGATGAAGGAAACATTCTGATTCCCAAGACGACTCTTCCTCTGGTAACCTCTTCCATTTGATGAGGCATTCCAGTATTGTCTTGGATAGTAAAACGTTTTCTCGGGTAGCGAGTTATACCTTCAGGTTCGAGGAATATTCTTCCTTCTTCATCGGTCTTTGGTATTTCTGTTTGTGCTATTTGGTTTTTCCCTAATACTCTCTTGAGACTTGATACATGAGAGGTATTATGGATTCAGCAATTGTCACGTAACCTTAATCCATAAGCTACACTACTTATTTTTTTGATTATCTGATACAGTCCATAATATTTATGTGATAATTTATTCTTCCCCTCTTGTTTTAGTGATAACTGCTTATAAGGTTGGAGTCTAACAAAGACCCAATCTCCCTCCCGAAACTCTCTTTTAGAGCGGTGTTGGTCCGCTTGTTGTTTCATTCTATTACGAGCCATGGTTAGATTTTCTTTTAGTAAGTTGATGATCCTTTGACTTTCTCCTAGGTGGTCTTTAACTGCTGGTACCCTAGAATCAAGGAGTGCAAAGTCTTTCCACCTGGGTGACTCGTAACCATATAAGGCTTGGAAAGGTGTCATCTTAGCTAACGTGTGATATGTGGTATTATACCACCATTCTGCCAGGTGTAGCCATTGGGTCCATCTATTTTTTTATCTGTAACGAAACAACGAAGATATGTTTCCAAGCATTTATTAACAATTTCGGTTTGCCCATTTGTTTCGAGGGTGATAAGCCGAACTCATGTTAAGGGATATTCCTGCTTGGTGGCATAATTCCTTCCAAAATTTTCCCTTAAACCTTACATCTCTATCGTTGACGATGACCTTAGGAAACCTGTGTAGTTTGTAAATAATTTTACAAAACACATTAATAATTTGTTTAGTTGTGTCTGTCTTTCTAATAGCCATAAAGTGGGCATATTTAGTGAGCCTGTTGACTACTACAAATATTTTATCCTTTCCACTAGATGAGGGTAGTCCTTCAATAAAGTCCATCGAAATCTCCTCCCACTTCTGATTTGAAATGTGTAGTGGATCTAGCAATCCCAGAGTTGGAACATTTTTGCTCTTGTTCCTTTGACAAATATCGCATTCTGCAACATATTTCTGAATTTCCTTGCTCATATCTTCCAATAGAATGATTGTCGAATGTTGTATTAAGTCTTGTAGAATCTGACATGTCCGGCTGCAGGCGAATTGTGAGACCCTTTTAGTATTCTCACCTTAAATTTGGATGCGAGTATTAGGTAAATTCTACCCTTGTACCATAAGATGTCATTCTTCCACCCGAAATTGGTATATTGACTAATATTCTTAATCATGGAGTCACAATTCTCATCCTTCGCATATTCGGCTCGTATTTCGTCCAACCATTCCGAAACAACTATCATGGCAGCACATGTTGTGTGGTCGTCATCCTTACGTGAGAGTGCATCAGCTACAGCACTCTCCTTTCCTTTCTTGTGCAATATTTCTAAGTCGAAAGCTGACAACTTCTCCATCCAATTTTGTTGTTTTGTTGATAATGTCTTTTGCTGAAGTAAGAACTAAAGATTGTTGTGGTCGGTTCAGATTGAAAATTTACTCCCAAGCAAATATTGACGCCACTTTGTTAAAGCATGTATGATGGCGAGCATCTCCTTTTGGTGTGTTGATTTTAAGCCTTCTAGTTTATTAAGTTCCCTGTTCTCAAATGCTATAGGGTGGTTGTCCTGCATTAATACGGCTCCAATTCCGAATCCAGAAGCATCACATTCGACTACGAATGGTTTGGAGAAGTTAGGAGTTGCTAGCACTGGTGTGGTTGACATTACTTCCTTTAAATTCTCAAAACACTTGTCTGCTTGGTCATTCCACTAAAAAGCATTCTTCTTTAACAAATTGGTCAGGGGTGTTGTCAGATGTGCATAGTTTTTTAAAAATCTTCTGTAATACTAAGTTAAACCTAAAAATCCTTGTAGCTTGGATACATTCTTGGGTTTGGGCCATTCTTTTATTGCCTTGATTTTGTTGGGATCCACTTGGACTCCTTCCCTGGATATAACATGTCCTAGGTATTCAACTTCCTTTTGCCCAAACATATACTTTGATAGCTTGGCGTAAAACTGGTTCTTGTCCAATACAGGCAATACTTCTTCCAGATGCTTGAGATGTTCCTTCCACATCTTACTGTAGACTAGAATATCATCGAAGAAAACTAATACAAATTTCCGCAAATATGGGTGAAAAAGTTCATTCATGGTTGCTTGGAAGGTGGCTGGCGCATTTGTTAATCCAAATGGCATAACTTTAAACTCATAATGCCCTTCATGAGTCTTGAATGTTGTCTTTTCGACGTCTTCTAGTCTTACTCGTATTTGGTAGTAGCCTGATCTTAGATCAAATTTGGAAAAGTATTATGCACCGTGTAGTTCATCTAGCATTTCATCAATGAACGGAATCAAAAACTTATGTTTAATAGTGATTCTATTTAAACCTCTGTAATCTATACATAACCCGAACGATCCATCCTTCTTTCTGACCAATACTACGGGTGCAGCATATGGACTTCTACTTTTTGTAATGATTCCATGCTTCAGCAGGTCTAGTATTAAGCGTTCTATTTCTGTCTTCTGGTGATGGGGATAACGATATGGCTTAACATTTACTTGTGTTGAGTCTGCTTTGACTTCAATAATGTGTTCAATTTGCCTTTCAGGGGGTAATTTCATTGGTAGATCTTGAAAAACCTTCTCGTATTTCTGAATCAAGGATGAAATTTCTGATGGTTGGTGGGTCCCTTCTATCGATAATAACTCCAACAATTGACATTGTGCGACAAATGTTGGTGCCCCCTAGCGAATAAGTTTCTTCATCTACTGAGTGGAGATGACTTGAGTTGGTGGCGCTTGAAACCCAAACAACTTATATTTCCTTCCATCCCCCCTGAATTTAATGAACTGCTTTATGTGATTTGCTGAATACGTGCCTAGTGTTCGTAACCACTGTACCCCTAAAACGACATCTACTACCCCTAAAACGACATCTACTCCTCCTAGGGGAACTGTATAAAAACTGGACTCCATAGCGTATTTGCTTAATTGAAACTTAACCTTCTGGCACTTGCCTACTCCATCTATACGTTTCCCATCTGCTACCATAACTTTTAAATCTGCTACTAGGTAAGCAAAAATGCTCAGTCCTTTTGCAACATTGACATCTACGAAGTTGTGTGTACTTCTTGAGTCTACTAGAACAACAACGTTTTGCTTCTTGATGTGACCTTTAAGCTTTAGTGTCTGTGGTTGAGCTATCCCTGTGATGGTTGCTAAAGAAATTTGTGGCATATCTTATTCTGATTCTGGACTAGGGTTTGCATTTTCTTCATTTTCCTCTTCGTCAAAGCTGTCTTCTGAAGATTCTTCTTCTCATTCGGCTTCACAGTTCTACAATTTTTTTGTTGCACATTTGTGTCCTACGTAATACTTGTCTCCGTGTTTCTAGCATTTGCCATCCTTTTTCCTTTTGACACTAGATTATTGTTTTCCTTCATTTCGAATTGGTGGTGGAACGTACTTGCTAGTGTTCTCTGATGATGGTTTACCTAACTTCCTCTTGGAATCGCTATTAGTTCTTTCGTTACTGGCATATGGTGCCTTGTGGAGTTTATATTTCCACTTGATAATTATGGTTGTGTGTCCGGCCTTCTCAACGGTTTTGGGTTTATGCAATTTTAATTCTTTGCGAATGTAATCTTTAAGGCCACAGCGATACATTTTTAACAGCGCTTCATCTGAGAACCCTCTCTACCTTATTGTTAATACTTCCCATTCGTGATTGTATTCACTCATTGATCCTTTTTGTTTTGGATGAACGAATCTCTCATAGACATCATCCTCCTCCTCGTCATGAAACCTTTTTAGCAGGGCGTTTTTCAAGTTTTGCCAATTGAACGAGCAACCCGTACATTTAGACGACCACCACAAAAACTAATTGTACGCTTCTGCTTCTAAGTAGTTGGATGCAGTCATGACTCTTTCTTGCTCGCCGAGTGGAGGGTTCGCTAAAAAAATGGCATCCATTTTATTTACCCATATGACGGCGCCTTTATAGTTCTTACCATCATACTTAGGTAATTTGTTTTTTATTTTAAGATGGTTCCATTCGGAATATTTGGTATAATATTCGCTTCCTTCGAAGTGAATTTGTGGTATTCATTGCTTCTCATGCCTCAAGAACTCATGCTCTAGAGAAGTCTCACCTTCCGGAGTCTTGGGACTCTGTGTAGCTGAAGGTGGATCAGTCCCTCCGAAACGTTGGCTCATCAAGTTTTTTAAGAAAGAGATATCATTGGCCATTTGGTCCTGCTTACTAACTGACTTCTCGACGTTATCCAGGCATTTATTTAACTTGCTGATGTCCTCTTGAATTTTTTTCATATCATCATTGTTGTTGCTTGCGATTTTGTTTAGTTTTTTTCTTGAAGACCCAAATGTTTATTTTTTTAATTAAATAATATATATTTTTTTAATTAAATTTTTTTTAAATAAACTTTTTTTAAATAATAATAATATTTATATATTATAAATTTATATATATATATATATATATATATTATATGATTATAATTTATATATACTATATAATTATAAATTATAATTATAATTATATAAAATATATATAGTTTTTAACAATGTTTTACAACTCCGACTCTGACTCCGACTCGGCCGAGGATCGACTCCGACTCCGACTCGGTAATGACTCGGCCGGCTCGATTTCAATGACTCGGTCGTTGTAAAAAATACATTAAATATTTATTTTTTTTATAAAAAAACATAATTTTAAATATTTTAAACATAATTTTAAAGATTTTCATTCATGTTTCCAAACACACAGCATTATAATATAGATGGAAGACAACACATGATCAAAGTAGGCTCATGAACCAATCCATTATATCAAAATGGTACCCAATGGCAATACATAGTCAACTGTCATACATGATCAAAGACTCAAAACAAAATACAAATAACCAAGGAGGCTAGAAATGGCCTCTACAACAAAAGTAAACTGTGATGGTGACCAGACTCCAATACTAGTACTACTGGCTAGTAGCTACTGCCAGAGGAGCCAAGATCATCTCGACCAATCTCTGGATCATCATCATCAGGGTCAGACAAGGGGCCCCATGCCTCCTCCTCATCATCATCGTCTCCAACTGCAACTGTAGAAGTGGTGCCAGTACCACTAGCAGGCTGTGCAGCAGATGCAAGCTGAGATAGAGTAGATATGCGGCTGCGCTTCTGTCGTGGCTGAGCAGAGGAAGCACCTACAACTGGAGTCCTACTCCTAGTCCTTGCTGGCTGTGAGACTGAGGCTGGTGGATCGGGATCTGCATTCAACTGAACAGGCTGAAGTTGATGTTCCAGTTCAAGTTCATCAAGATCCTCATCAGGATCAAACTCTGGTGCACGACTCTCCACTACCCAATCTGATGTTGGATCAATGTCTTCCAACACAATGGGATCTGAATCAGGTCTTTTGTTCAGCAATAGGTTCCGTCTGAGCCGAAGGTTGTATTGGACAAAAACAAGATCATTCAACCGTTTTTGCTCCAAACGTTTTCTCTTCTTTGTGTGAATCCTCTCAAAGACAGACCAATTGCGCTCACACCCAGATGCACTGCAAGTTTGACTCAAAATACGAATTGCAAACTTTTGCAATTGAGGGCACTGGCCACCAAAGGCCTCCCACCATTGTGCTGCAAAAAACATAGGAGTGTAATGAATTATGAGTTAGATGAAGGCTGAAGCTCAACAAAATTACAAATTATATCTAACTTTCAAATTATAAATGATTTAACAAACTTTAGTCTTTAATAAAAAAAGTAAAACTGTAAAACCATTAAGAAATTGAAAATTGAAATTTTTGTTTACCTGGCTCATCTGCTTCTCTTGCAATCTTTGCTAGGTTCTTCCCAAAGGTACCTGTTGCATTGTTGAAGGCTGTGACCTGTTGATGTATCCGCAGCTGATCAGACTCCGATGGGATCATGCGTTCAATGCAATCAACCAGTCCATCTCTGACCTCCCCCCTCAAAGCTCCTGACTCCTTAGCTTTATAATGATACCGTGGGTTCAAAAAATACCCAGCTGCATGTATAGGGCGATGGAGTTGATTGTTCCATCTTTCATCAATGATTGCCCAAATGGGCCCATACTTTGCCACTCTATCCTTGTATGCTGTCTTTATTTGCTCCTTTGCTTGATCCATAGCCTCATAAATGAAGCCCATAGCCAACCTTTCCCCATCCACCAACCGCAACACCTTAACTAGTGGCTCAGCAAGCTTCACAATCTCTGTTGCCTTTCTCCAAAAAGTTTCATCATGGACTTTCCTTTTCAATTCTCTGCCTTCTGGTTTGTTAGACCAATTGCTTTGATTCCATTCATCACTGGAAAACATCTTTTGCAAGTTTCTATGTTGGGAAAGCATAGATTGCAATGTCAAAAAATGTGTAGCAAATCTAGTGATGGCAGGCCTAATAATATCCTTGCCTCCAGTGTGTTTCCTCATGAGACTCAAAACCAGTGTATGATTGTAGATAAATTTTGTTATGCTTTTGGCATTATCTACAGTGTTTCTGACCCAATCTAATTTTCCAATATCCTCAAGCATGAGGTCTATGCAATGTGCAGCGCATGGGGTCCAAAAGATGGTCTTGTGTTTTTCCTCTAACAGTTTACCAGCAAGAACATAGTTAGAGGCATTGTCTGTGATGATTTGAACAACATTAGCCACCCCCACATCCTCAATAACCTCATCCAATAGCTGAAACAACAAGTGGCCATCTTTTACCTTATCAGATGCATCAACTGATTTTAAAAACATGGTTCCCTGTGGGCAGAAGACAAGAAAGTTTATGATGGTACGGTTTCTTTGATCAGTCCATCCATTTGACATGATGGTACACCCTGTTCTTGCCCATGAGTCCCTGAACTCTTGCAAATACTCATTAATGGATTGAATTTCTTTCTGCAAACGAAACCCCCTTAGCTCTTGCATAGTAGGGCCTTTGAAGCCTTTTCCAGCAGCATGTATGGCATCAAAAATAGGCTCATAATATGGTGAACGAGTAGCATTAAAGGGGATATCAGCATCATACCACCATCTAGCTATGTAGTCACAAGCAGTCTCCCTCAATTCTTTCTTCCAATGGTCATCTAAAGTGGGCTGAATTTGACCTTACTAGCTTCAGGACCATGTGCATCTGATGGAGAGGAGGGAGTGAAATAACTTTTGATAGTCACATCACCCTTCATTCTACCCTTTCCCTTATCTTGAACAGAACCAAAAGAGGGAGGAACATAACGGAAAGGGTTGGATGCCTCAGTTTGAGGGATAGAGGAAGAACCCTCAAAATCATAGTGGGGGTTGGTAGCCATCATTCTTTGTATCTCCCTCTTCCTCCCAATTTCAGCCTGTATCTCTTGTTGCCTAGCCTTATCTTCTTTAAATTTTTCAAAGCTGGCCAACAAATTCTTTCTAATCTCCTCAATTTCATCAGAGGGACATGCGGTAATTTGGCCTTTAATCCCTGCCAAGTGTTGTTTCAGCCTATGAATCCCCCCAGGACCTTCCTTAATTTTCCTATGGCAAAACTTGCAATGCATCTGACTATCAACCATTTCAACATATGCCCAAGCTGGATCTTTTGCTCTAGGTGCCATTTTTTGACTAGGAAAACAATCTGAAAATGAAAAAAAAAAAAAAAAATTGATTCAATGTTCGTTTATTTGACAAAAAACACTCTCTAAGCTTTCTTGATATGCACCTAAAATTTACTAAGCAAAAACAGATTTATAGAGGTGGAAAAAAATACCTCCAGGCACAAACTGCCTCCTCAAGCTTGCTCCAAGAATCAGCTCCTCAATGCTGCTCCAAATGGCTGCCCAAGAAGCTCCTCACTCCAGCTACAATGCTCCTCCAAGACTCCTCACTGCTGCTCCAAAACAAGCTCAAGAACTGCTCACTAATTCTCAAAGAAGACTCTCACTCAAATGCATAAGACTGCTGTGAGTGAATGAGAGCATTTGGCTATCTTAAATAGGGTTTGGGAGGGGGAAATGGACCCCAAAAGCATTTAGCAATTTACCATTACCCTTTGGAATCCATAAACTGAATTGCACTTTACCAAAAATCACAAAAAAAGTTAATTTTTTTCATCTTTAACGCTGCCCAGCCGTTGGTTCTTTGACTCGGCCGAGTCAATACGGACCCGGCCGGGTTGACCGAGTCAACTATGACTGGGCCGAGTCATTGGATGACTCGGCCGAGTCATAGTTGACTCGGTCAACCGAGCCGGGTTGTTGGCCGGGTCATAAAATTTGGTGCTGGCTCGGTTCGAAACGGCCGTTTCCGAGTTGACTCGGCCGGGTTGTAAAACAATGGTTTTTAATTGTTAATGGACTTGTGTTTGACCGAAAAACGAGAATCACGACTGTTGACAGTAATTTGGATTTGTAGCACGATTCTCTCATTGCCCTAGACTTACACGCGCAGACAGCGGATCGTTCCACGGTGACCGGTTGTTCCACGCCTAAATTGTAGACATCTCCTCCACGACACGTTGTTCCTCCACACCACAGGGAACCGCACGACTGTTCTGAGAGCAGCAGTCTTGCAACAGCAAAACAATAGAGCAGGTCGAGGATGGGAGGCCCTTAGGGCCTGACAGCCAACAAGGTGATGTGGGTTGTCACCAGAAGAATTTTGGCTCTGATACCACTGTTAGAAATATTAATTTCTAAATCGATGATTGACTGTTGCCAATACACACAGGTCTTTGAATGTAATATATACTATTAATTGATAATATTCGAATGATGAATACAAGGCTGAGGCAGTGCTCCTTTAATAGGAGTTGACTAGCCATGCCTAATCAAAGAGACATGTCCTTTGGGACTAATGTCTCTTCATTTAACTAATTAATTGTTAATTGATTGATTATAATTAATCATATATTTATTTAGATAATATTTTAACATTTTAATAATTTTTATGAATTTAAAATCATAACAAAAGATGTGAACTTTCTGATGTGAGCATCAGCAGTGACTGCATTGTTCCCCTGAAACATTGGGATCTCGTCCAAACTAGCATCTGGCAAATTATGGGGTTGCCTGTGGATATTGGCAAAGTTGCAAGACCTATAAAAATCCATGATCTCTTGACTGATGAGATCAGGGAAAAGCAAGTGGATATCAGGCAGGGCTTCCTATCCGAGAAAGATTAAATGCTTACTAGAGTGTAATTTGTTTAACCGAGCTCTTAGAGCCTATTCAAGATCGGGAATGAGGTTAACCAAGCTACCAAGATTTCTTCCAGTATAAGCTCTTGTGAATGGATGAGTAAGTGGAGTCGCCACAGGAAACTAACCCAAACATCTAGGTGCTAAGGTGCAAATAGAAAGGTGAACAAGGTGATGAGAAGATTTAGTGAAAAGATGAAGGATGAGAGGATGAAAAGATGAAGAGATGGAAACGATGATCATAAAGTGTGGTAATACCAAGGACCAAGAAATCCGTTCCCCAGCAACGGTACCAAAAAATGTTGTTGGCTAAATTGTATAGGCAAGATGTGACAGCGCTCAGGACAGAGGCTATCACTTTGATCCCCACCCTCTCCGTTCTAGTTGTCTCCCTACAGCAAGCTATGGGGGATAGTCCCTATGAAATGTGAAGATGGGAGGCTTGTTGGCAACCAACAAATCCGAGAGACACAATTGAATGGCCTAGCAACTTTGTAGAATTAGCAAGTTAAATAATTTGACTAGATTATCGTGGGAGACTAGTGCCTTTAATTGAGTCAATTACTTGCTTAAGACAGTTTATTTACCATGTTACAGGATGAACAATTGTTAATTAAAGGATGCTTCACTATCCTAAATGAAATGCAAATCCTACAATCTAGGTGAGATGCAAAATCTTGGTTTATTTTAGGTTATATACCCTATTCTAGGTGTATCCTTCCCAATGTTGCACGAAGCGGGAGCGAAGCGAAAGCGTTTTTTGGAAGCGGGGACGCCGAAGCGTCATTTTCCAAAAATCTAGGAAGCGAAGCGTCCGCAGAAGCGTCTGCTATATATATATATATTTTTTATATTTTTTTGCATTTATACTCAAAACAAACATCCCAAATACCAAATTAATTGTAGAAGACATGAAAACATGCATATTTTTGCATAAATCAAGATAGATATAACATCCATTGTACATTAATGATCTAGAATCTAGATTCTTCTCCTCTTGTCTAGCCTTTGCCTCTACCTCGATTGTCTAGGGATATTAGTCAACATTGCCCAATTTTGATCAAACTACCTAATTCAAGACTTAAAATATGGTAGAAAAAGCTTAACATGTTTGATCGATGATTTTGACTTGATTGAAAGGTAATTTTTTGCTAAGGCCGTGC
This sequence comes from Pinus tabuliformis, assembly GCA_031772625.1. Classification (NCBI taxonomy): domain Eukaryota; kingdom Viridiplantae; phylum Streptophyta; class Pinopsida; order Pinales; family Pinaceae; genus Pinus; species Pinus tabuliformis. The sequence goes on along the minus strand of CM062805.1, from coordinate 1,374,501,749 downwards.
CGCGTGACAAAGGAGTTCAACAATTAACACCACCAACACCAGGGTACATATAGGGCTTGGTTCTCTTGATTAAATGCTAATCGCATACCTTCATACTTGATATAATCTAATGAAATGCCACAATCCCATTGATCCTGAATACCTGAAAATTGTTAAGTCTGCTGAATTTTGAATAGGATATGAAATTCTATTTTCTCCATATGAAGTCCAATGAGGCTGGAACCACTCTCAAACATTCAGAGTCATTTCATGGTAATGTTAAAAATTTAAGTAAAAGGATGAAAATGAAAAATAAAGGAGAATGTCACTTTTACTTTAAGAATTTAACATTACCATGAGGGAGCATCTGCTATATTTATATTTTTTTTTGCTTTCATTTGTCACCCTAACCCAAGGTGGACCCACCCCCAACAAGCAAACTCACCTTAAATTTAAAAAAAAATTGAAAAAAAAACGATTTTCTAAATGCTTTTCCAGAAGCTTTTCTGGAAGCGTACGGAAGCGTCTGGGAAGCGTCTGGGAAGCGCCGTACGAAGCGCGCTTCGGAAGCGCCAGCGCTTCCAAATTTCCAGGAAGCGGCTAAAAAATCCGGAAGCGCGCTTCCAGCCAAGCTTCCTAGGCGCTTCCGTACGGGACGCGCTTCGGGGCTTGGAACCGGGGGGGGGGGGGGGGGGGCGCTTCGTGCAACACTGATCCTTCCTCTCAACTGTTTTGAAACTAGTCTCTAGAGTAGGTTATGAGAGAGAAGCCAAGGGGAAGCAAGCTAAGGCGTGATTAATGATACCTCCCTTTAGGTTCTAACCACCCGATGCCTCCAGCGCTATAGAGACTATGGATCTGATGACTACAAGGTCACTGTGGTAACCACTAAAGAGGTTCTAAACTCCTCAAGCTAGATCAGAAAGGTGGTCCTATATCTCTATCAGCCAAGCTTATGCTTGAAGGTTAATTAATTAATGCAAGAGGCTAATCCTAGAATGCAAATGCAAGATATGAGTGCTCTTAAGGTGACAATATTAAAATTTCTTAAGCACTTAGTTATAATGATCTTCAATTATGAACAACAAGGTACTTAAAAAATAAATGAATTCCTCCCCAAATGAGCCTAGAGGATGATTGGAAGTTAGATCTCGCCTTCCTAGGCCTAGCTCTACTTCAAAACCCCGGCAATATTCTCTTGGTCAACTTGAAGTCCACCTGCACAAATGAATCAAAAAATGTCAAACCCCAAATTTATATACAAAATATAAAACCCCAAAAAAATATAAAAACCCAAAGTGCTGCAAAACAAATGGGATAGAAATAATTTACAAATTATTTAAAAATATACAATATTTACAAATTTAAAAAAAAATTGAGAAATAATTTTGGATAAATAACAATGGATGAATAAGTTTGGAAAAATAAATATTGGTCAAAACCCTCCTACAAAATTAAATACCATAAAGAAATCTCAGAGCCCAAACATAGTTAGCTTTTTCCCATAGTCTGTGAACTTGGAGCCCAAGGGCTAGCACACCTGTAAATCTCTATAATATTCTCAAATGAAATTGTTAGGTCATATGGTGAACCAGATTACCTAAGATAGCATGTACCAATAGAATGTTCTTATCGCTGACAAATGAAATAACAATTATTTATAGGATCACATAGCTAACACATACCACAGATCAACTGGAGAAAAACACCATGAACTCTCCAAAGTCTTTTTATTATCATATAAAATATTCCCAGCAAAGCAGCGACTAAATACCAACATTCCAAAATTACATCATCCAAAGATGTTCAATAGAAGCAAAATGACTTCTTTTTATAGAGAAACCCCTCCAACTAGAAAATAATGGCTAGTTGGCTTGATCTTTGTCAAAATAATCTTGACCATTGAAAATAGATTGATCATATTTTAATTTACAACATCGAATTTTTTATTTTGTGGAAAAATTCGAATTTTTCTTAAAACTCACTTTTAGTTAATCCAAAAATTAATATTTTGGATCAATTTCCTCAAAAATTTGACTTTGACTTAAACACCAAGGTCTAAGGGCTCAGATTTTCTTAAAATATCCATTTTTTCACTTGGTGGGGGACCTCCAAAAATTGACTTTCCTTTGACCCACGTGTTTTTGATTATTTTCCACTTGGAGAGAAATTAATTTCTCTATACTTATTTTTGACTCAAAATTAATTAATTTTCTGGCTTAGGATTTTAATTTAATTTAGCCAAAAAAATAATTAATTGACACTAGAGGGGATTAATAATTATTTCACCCTCAAATATTTTAGCCATGGTGTCGAAATATGACGGACCATGCCCTAAACTATTTGTTTACATCAAATCATTACAATATCCACCCTTGAAGGGGGAAAACACATTTAGACTATACCCTCAATAATTTAACCAATTCTACGACATAATATGATCTAGTATAGACCAAGTATGTTTGTAGTAAAATAATTTAGCCAAATGTGCTTAAGTTATTCCCAAACACACTTTTACAAAATCTCAATATAACACTAAGACTCACTGAAAACCTTGTTAAGGAATTCCACCCTAGCTTTGGGGTTTAAGCTAGAAGAAAAACTATGTCGATTATCTGTGTTTAGAAACATACATAATTCAGTGAGCTTAAAAAACTTCCTAGGATGAAACTTTTTGCCAAAATCAGAGGCTTACCTAGATGTTGTTATACAATTAAACGGTCATTCTAGCATCATTTACAATATAACTTGCAAAAATTGGGTTTACAATGATACAATAGTGCTAGCTAATGACTTTGAGCTTTGGAAAAAAGTATGCATATCTTTGCATTTTTCTTCCTTGGACTTGTTGACAAAGTGTGATCAACAGGCTCCAACTTGGGCGCTTTTACGTTGTCCTAAAACAATCCTCAAATGCCCAATACCATACAAAACAACTTGTCCAACCTGGACAAAATGCACCTAGCAACAAAATTCTACTTGAAACATCAATGTAGCTCTATTTTTGGACTTTACGCAACTGGTGTAGGTTTGATACCTGGTTAGCGCTTGATTGCAATCCACAACATCCCACTCAAACTTCTCCAAAAGTCCCTCCAATCACTATGGCTTGCCTCCTTCCACGTGTTGGAACTTGTCGCTGCTAATCTGAAGCCTGCACCTATAACTGCTTCTTTGGAACCTGCACTTAGTCTTCCTTTTTGTTCTTCCCATGATCTATAGGCTTATCTATCAGCCTATATAGACCATGCTCTCTAACTGTAATCATGACACCTGCGGAGCTAAAGCCTCTAGTCCTAAGTCTTCTCTTCCCATCTTAGAACAAGACCTCAAACCTCTTTTGCTCAATCGTTGTGACAAATATCACGCTATATTTGAGCCTTAGTACAAATAGTACATCCTGGACTCACATCACCAGTCCTGACTTATCTTGAATGGCACGAACCATGATCCTCTGATTTCTTTCTGACTATTGTTGCCCAACAAAATGTGCAACTTTGAGTCCCACCCAGCTAGAGTCTCGAACACATCCTGTGACCTTGTCATATGCTTCGACGCTCCACTATCCACATACCGTGCAACCCTGTCGATGGTACCCTACGAGAAATGAGAGATCAAAGCAAAGTTTTCTTTCTCCAATCTCCTAGAGAGATCATCTATCTTGGTAAAAGTGGCGACACCTGCGACTTGCTTCCCTTTCTTCTTCTCGCCATCTCCCTTCTTCTTCATCGCGCATCTCGTCGAAAAATGACCCATTTCGCCACTATTGAAACACCTGATCTTACTCAAGTCCTTCTGCTTGCCCTTCATTCATGTTGGAAGTGCCACGTCATCATCTGAAGCCTTCTTCTTCAGATGAAGATCCTCGTCTTGCAACTCTTTCTGAATGAAGTCATCCCACAGCCTATTCCAATCTGGCAACGATCCCCTTGATGAAGGGCTTCCAATCCTCGGTGAACCCTTCCAAATCAATCCTCACTATATCAAAATTTGCAATAGTCACGTCGACGGCGGCAAGCTCATCTCAAACTTGAGACAACCTCGTTAGATACGAAATCACCCCTTCACCCTTCATCATCTTATTGGACTTCAGCTTATCCTCCAATACCAATACCTGGTTCTTGTTCTTATTCTGGAACAAATTCTAAAGAGCCATCTAGGATGATTAACTCCACCTTCGTATCCAACTCCTCGTACACTTCCAACTCCTTAGTGTCAGTTGGCTTCTTGATTGCTTTCTTGGTGAATTCCCAAATCTTGTTGACATGCAAGACCAACTTGATCCTTTCCTTCCATGGACTATAGTTGGACAACTCTTCCAACCTATCCTCATACCAGAGACCAACCTACAACTTCGACATTGTAGTGAGCCCTTCACCTACAATGTGACCAACTCCCTCTTAAGTTGTACTTCGTTGTGCACACTCTGATTCACTAGCCCTTCAAAGTAGCTTTGATACCATGTTGATTTTCCACGATACTGGTGTCTAGGATAGAATCTTAAATCATTGATGCTACCAAACCAAGTATCACAACAAGTCTGCTTTGCACAGTGGAACAATATACAACAGCAAATCTACTAGTGCACAAAATATATACAACGTTTTACACAATTGTATACAATCCAACTTTGTTATATTAATCCAACTGAATAATACAACAATCTAGGGCTCTTGTACCAAGGATAATGGGCCTCAAGTATACACTATTACAAGAATACAAGATACAAGATAAACTAACAGTCTAGCTGATGTAGTACACGATCATAGCTTCTTTGTCGTATATTGTACACTGCGGGTCGTATACTGTACTGTATGATGTTTCCAAGAATCTTGATGCTTCAAAGATCTTCCAAGAGAGAGAGATTGGTAAGATGATGATCTTATTCAATAATGATGATGAGTAACCAAGAGGATTCAATGATAGAGAGAGAGATGGATCGCTGATGTAATAGTCCTCCTTCAGGATGAACAATGGGCTTTGAGTATTCTTCCTTAAGCCCTTATGTCCTTTACAAATGGTGTCCTCCAAAGTAGCTTTGATGAATGTCTTTCACTTGTGCCAACAAGAGTGATCTTCAAGCTGCCTTCTCCTCACCTTAGCTCTGATACCATGTTGAGAAATCACTAGGGCAGCCAATTAGGGTTGATTACTCTTACCTGATACTTGCTCGTGAATATATGTTACCTTCTTATTACTCTTATTATGTTTTCTTCATCAAACAATTACCAAAACATAAACACGAAGATCACAAGAAGACAATGAACGCAAGATATAGGCTCCAAGCCAGGGAAAAACCCCACAAGGGGGAAAACCCATTCGACTCTTCTCTTCTTATAAAATCAGATCAAAGTGAGAAATCGAAGACCCAAAATTCAAGACAAAGACTTCCCACAAGACCCAAGTTATCCCTCCTTCAAACCTTCCTTAACCAAGTCAAACTCTAATTTTTGGCCCCTGCAACTCTCTAAATTTCGAATGTGTGGCAGATTCTAGGGCAGAATTTCGCACATGGCAGAGTCTTCTTCCTCCTTGACTTTTGCTCTCTCACCCTTGACTTTAGTTCTTTTTCTTTGACTTCTTCATTGGTTTTCTCTTTCTTCTTGGCACAAAAACTGAAGTTGCCTGCTTGTCCACAAATGAGGTTGACCTGCAATGTATATATACACATCCAGGAGGTCGAATGGATCCCTTCCAGGGCCGACTTGTCCAGGCAGGGCCGATTTGGTCTTGTGGAGACAAAATCGACTATTTAGACTCAAATAAAATTATTTTTCCACTTTCTTTCAAAAGTCCATATGGGACTTGATTTGAATACAATGAATTGACTCATGGCAATATTCTTTTGACTCAATAAACCCTAGAAGCATGAAGAACATGCTTGACTAATGAAATAATAATAATAATTTATTTTTCTTCTTTTGCTTTTATATGGAAAATACAATGATACAAGTACAAAGATAATTATGAAGATCAAACCTATTTACATTTTCCAACATCAACCACATCCACATCTCATGCAATATCATGTGCATAATGCTTATCCAATCAGCGTTATCCTCGAGTAAAATAAAAAGTGGGTGTTTATAGTCCATCAACATCCCTGCAAGTTACCCCTGAAAATATGTCATGCAATGAAATCACAATTTGTCACTCATGTGAATATGAGGGGCAACAGTTTGGATGTAGGGACATTCCCCTTGGCACTTAGTTGAACATCTCATATGAAAAAAACAGAAAGTTGAGGGTTCCTCTTGTTGATGTTTTGGATCTAGTTCACTGAATATCAACACTTAAAATTGCTTGCATTCAATGTGTTATGAAGAGCTAAATCCCAATGACATAGTTCCTTTACTTAGAAGAAATTATTTGTAGTTCATCTCCCTTCTAAATGCCTCTTTGTTTGTTGCTGGAAATGTCAATGTATGTCCAACTTCTTAATTAGAGTTGGATACAATTTACATCATATAGTTGTAGGCACACCCGCATTTAGGATTCCTTAAATCAATTTTCTGCATTTATGCACAGCAAGATAGGATTGATGTAACTTGCTCATTGCGGCTCCATTCTCTCCTTATCACATAGGAAAACCTCCCAATAAGATCTCTCTTGACTCCTTTTTCCTTAGTTTAGATTGCCCATAGTCTTGGTCCACCTGTCCATCTACATCTCAAATGAATTACACATTTTTTTACGGATGCCCCCAATGTGCCAGAAGAGAGCTGACATAAAGTGAAAGAGAGAGCTGCATTGTGTCAGAGAAGATCTGGAATAAAGTGAGACAGGGAGCTCTTGTCATGACAGTGAGTAACTCCTAGTTGCTTCACAGACTTACTTGTGCTTTAGGATGTCATCACAAGAAGTGAGGGTTTGGGTATTAACATGCCAATTAATAGGATCCAATCCTTGAATTATATTTTACTTGAATTTTTTGGATAATTGCCAAGTAGAAAATTTCCAAAAAGAATAAAGCAGGATTTTCAGTCCTTGTTTGACGTTTCAATAAACAAATTCATTTTATAGCAGATATATATAATAAGAAAAATATAGTTTTCACATTAGTTTTCTCTACAACAGTTTTAAGTGCTTCAATTTTACTTGACTTTTATCATTTATGCCCAGATACAAAAAAATTTCCACTAAGCATACAACAGGTATCTATCAATATCAATGTTTGCTCGAATTATTCTTTAGTATACATGCATTAAGGGAAAAAAATCCGCATCTTCAATTATATTCAAGGTTCACACATCGTTATTATCTAAAACACTTCAACCATTCAACGTCTCACACTCGTTAAAAAATGTCTAGATTAAGAAAGGTGTAAATGAACTTCTCACTTTATCTCTATACCGTCAATAAGGATACCATCTAGCCCATCATTTTATGCAGAAAAACTGATCTTTTAGCTATTGTCTTGGATCTGGACTTTCAAGACCATATAAGGAATTTGAATCAATCACATCTACATGCACTTCAACTACATTGGGCCCAGCATCTTCAATGTAGAAAATTAACTCTTGCACAACCCTTCATATAATCAAGATGTATTCTTTTACTTTTAGTATCTAAATCCAGAATTTTTATGAAATTGAATTTTTTTGACAATGGGGTTGTTTATAATATCATATTAGTATACATTATTTATATTTTCATTAAAATAAACAACTAAATTGCATTCTAATCTAATTTCATGCATCTAAAATGTATAATATTAATACTTTCATCAAATATAATCCGAAATATATAACTATATTAAAATATTCAAAGCTTAACTACGCATACCATTGTCTCAAAAATAATGCATAAATTTTGTGAAAACTTGAAATAATAATTAAAAGGAAAGTCAAGGGTACCTTATGGCTGAATCAGTCACCTTCCAACAACCACTTAAGCTCAATACCTCAAGTTCTGGGCAACCTCCAGCGATGGCTATCACTCCTCTATCTGTAACTGCCTGCTCTTTCGTTGTTCTAGAAACTGTGCAACTAAAACCCTGAATAAGCAAGTCAAATGTGACAAAAATTCAATCAACAATACACAATAATATCTCCACAGAATAGAATATGAAACTTGCATAGTCCATGTACTCTCTCTTCAAATCATGCATGCTCTAATTGAACATGAGCAAAAGGCATTCTCCTAAAATATATCTGTAAGCACGTGAAGAGTAGAACAATAGTGTCAATAAATCATTCCCTATAATAAGACTTCATTCTCTTAATATTAAGGTATCCAAGATGTCTACATTCGTAAAGGAAAACAAGAATGTAACTTTGATCTCTAATGTTAAAGGCCAAAAAAACATACAAATGATTATTCAGGGAAAAAGTTAGAAGGAACAGATGGAAACTAACCTAAATTACTTTTAAGTAGCCCTAGACCCACTCTATAGTAAGGCATTTAAATATAATGCCAACGGGCAAGAAAGTGAAAAGTCATTTAAAGAGTTCATCTAGAGATAGCAAGCAATTATATATGAAGGAGAATCATTCATTTCCTTCCTTTAAGATAAGGCTAAGACCAAAAATCATTTTATTAAAATCCAACAAATGACCACTGGTATTGCTTTGGGACCGCAAGAATGAGAAACCAGGAAAACATAAGAAGTTTGACAGTTTGTGGCTGGGACCTTACATCATTCGAGATATAGCTGGACCAAACTCATTCCACTTGAGCAAACTGGATGGTGAACCACTTGATCTACCAGCGAATGGCCAAATGCTCAAGTTGTTCTTCAAAGATGATATCTGATGCCATTGGGCATCCTTTGTATTGTATCTCTATCCCTACTCCTTGTCATTTCAGCATTTCATTTATGTTTTAGATTAGATTTACTTTTCATAGTTAAAGAGCTTCTATCTTTTATGTGCTTAAATATAATATGATAATTTTTGAATGGACGCTACTTATTTCTGTTGTGTGTTGCATGGATGCAGATTCTGGATTCTCACATTCCTACAATGCAGCAATGTGTCCCCAAGTAGAGCCAGATGTTGACCACTACCGGTCAACTGCCCATAGCAGTACACCCCCCTTTTCTTTGCAAAAAAGGGTAGCGCTTGATGGACATGTCCGTGCCATTCTACAGTCATCGACACCTTCATCAATTTATGTTGTAAACCCAGTCTGCATGTATAAATTGTAAATAATCTTAGCAGATATGAGTCATGTCTGTCAATTGCCTAGGTGGACCTAATTTTCTAAGTGATAATCTATGTCCCGGAAGGTTTTTCGTCTCACCGATCCATGATCGGCAGAGTTTTCCTTCAGCCTAACCCCAAAGCCAGGATGGATTTTGTCACTAGAATCTTAGGAGAATCCTAGTGTGTTAATCTGCTAGATTATAGTTGTGTCGCAGAACTGGGTGGTTTATGAGGGTCTATGTCAAATGGGTTTTCCCCCCCTTGGGATGTAAAGTTGTAAAAAGTCATGATGTAAAGTGTCTTGAGGGATAACAAATGTTTTAATCCCCTCATAAGTCCTAAGTCCTAGGTCCTAGGTAATTTTCCCAAAAGCTAAGTTCAAGGATCCATTTTTAAATAAATAATCAAAAAATAAAAAAATAAAAAAATAAAAATAATAATAATAAAAAATAATATAATAAAGTAAAAAACCTAAAAATAATAAAATAATAATATTTTGAGTAAATAAATGCAGAATTTCAATTTTTAATACATTAAAAATTCGACGGATGAGATCAAGAGATATCTTGATCCTCATCGACGGTCGAGATCATTTTGACGTGGATCACTCGAACTAGCTGTTGGGAATTTTTCCTTTAAATAGGGTCCTAGGGGTCACTTGAGATCATTCGATCTTGGAGTCTTGTGCTGAAGAAGCTCTCTTGTAATCTGTTTCTGGTTAATAAAAGAAGACTTTGGGGTTCAAATCTTGCTGGTGTTACTCTCTGGAAGTGCTGTGAGCTGTTTTATTTTCTGCATATTTTATTTTTCAGCCATTAATAATAGCTTATTATAGAGTATTGTGAGCACAGATATCTTGTTCACTTGTTAGGGTTTGAATGATATTAGGGTTTCTTAAGTAATGGCAGGTATCTCCATTGCTTTTTGAGATCTAGTATTATTTTCTCTCTCTTTACTGATGGTTGAAGTGAGCTGTGTAGAAAACCCTTATTGAAGAAGATTAGCGGGTGTTTAGGGAAGTTCTCGGCTGAACCAGCCAACTCCCGCAAGCTTTTCCTTGCAGAGCCCAGCCAGTTTTTACCCTGGGTTAATCATTTAGTTTACTTTTCTAAATTTGCATGAGAGATTTTCTGAAGTTCTTCATAGTAAAATCTGAAACTTTCGATAATATTTCTGCTGTTATTGCTAAATCTGGCTGTTCAAGAGTCAAAAGCTGTAAACTACTTAGTTGATCTAGGGTTTTTTATTTTTGTTTTATGCATATATTAGGGTTTTTTCTTTTCTCTTGCAGGTTACAGGTGCATTTTGATTGAGAAATATTTCAGGGTTTCTTGAGCAGTTGATTCAAAATTTTTGGCTGCCAGCACCATCGAAGTGTTATTTTACAGTGGCCGCCATAATCCCTGCGCGCTGCATTGAGTTTTTATCGTCCCTGCATTCACACGTTTCCACCTGCCCAGCCGCTTGTATTTCTTCCTGCACCTACGCATTTGATTTGCCGTAATACGCTCCATCGTAGCCCCTCCATTAATTTAAAATCCTTCCCGCAGAAGCATCTCCACCAGCCGTCGAGCATCCTCACGTCCTTCAACCTGCAAGCACTCATCCGCCATTGAAATTCTTGCAAGAAATCGTGCCTTTCTCCGCCTGCAATTTCCCTCTGTCCGCCGACACAAAGGACACGTTTTTCTGGAGTATATACTGGTCATCCTGCATTGCAAATACAGTACTCCGCCATTAGAGCCTGCACGAGACAGTGAGGACGCAGATACATTTTGTGTGCACGCGTTGGTATGCTCTCGGAAACGGGGAAGGAATCAGGTATTTCACGTGAAGAGATCACAGCATTCACGCAGGCAGCAAGTAAGCTTCAATACGATTTTAAGTTTTCGGCCTTCGCTAACAGTGCGTCTCTGTGATTTCGATTTCATCAGCACGCCCAAAATCGACCCGCAGGCCTGTCAAGCGCGCCACCGTCACCGGTGCCCACGTCAAATTTTTTTTATTTTCTCTAGCTTACGCGTTCAGTCTTTTTCGTTTCGTTAGGATATTTCTTTCTTCGTTAAGTTAGATATTATCGTTCAACGTTTTGTTAAATTTATTTTTGGAGTGTTTAAAATTTAGTGTTATGATATATATTTGCGTAGTTAAGTGTTAGGTTTATTAGATTAGGGTTTAGCATTAGAAATGGTTTCGTTATTTTTTTAGGATTAAAGCTAAGTTATATTTAGGATTCGATTTTAGCTTCTTTTTCTTTGTTTTGTTATAGCTTAAATTTTATCAAAATGTTAGATTTATTTTAAATAGTTTCCCTTTTCTAGATTTTATAAAAAAAAAAAAAAAAAGAGAAAGAGAGTTTCATTTAAAATTTTGCTAAATCATAAAAATTATTGTGGGAAATTTTTGCCAAGATTCAGTTTTTCTCGGGAAATTATCACGTTATATTTTTTTATGCTGAGATTCAAATTTTCGATTTATGCAAGTCTGCACACGAATGATCATCTTGAAGATTTAGCTGCATAAATGTGATATCTGGTTAATGATTCATAATTGCATGGTTGTTTAAGGCATTTATCTCTTCAAAATTTTTAATTACTGGATATCGTTATTGAGCTTTGGTCATTATAAGAACTTTGTGGTTTTACTGGATATCTTGCATCGTTCAAGTTATTTGATAATAAATGATTGTTGTACATGGTTTATATCTCTGCAACATCTAGTAAACAATCGTTTAATCATTAACTCCATAAGGCACTAGTCTATTAACTTAATAAAATCATTTTAGTGCTGGTTGTCCTTCGTGTCTCCCAACTCAACTGGTCGACAGTTGGTCTTCATCATCTCATAGGGTCTACCCCCCTTAGCCACGGGAGACAGGCTTAAACGGAGAGATCGGGGATCAGAGTGACAGCCCCCAGTCTAAGCGTTGTCGTGTCAATCTGTGCGACAACAACCACAAAAGTAGGTCATATTGAAAATGTAACTAGGTTCCGTGACTGGCCTTCATAATTTTTTTGTACTTGTATCAATATGTAAAAGAAAAAAGAAGAAAAAGAAATTTATTATTATTATTATTATTATTTTCTAGTCAAAGCATGTTCTTCATGTTTCTAGGGTTTATTTAGTCAAAAAGAAAATTTGTCATGAGTCAAAGTCCCATTTGGACTATTTGTAAGAAAAAGAAAAAATTTATTTTGACTCCAAAAGTGTCATTTTGTCACCACAGGACCCCAAGTCGGTCTAGATGAGGCACCTATTCGACCTCCTGGATTGCTATAAATAGTGTTGACCACTATGTGTCAACTACCCATAGCAGTACACCGCCTTTTTTCACAAAAGGGATAGCGCCTAATCGATGTGTTCCTGCCATCCAGCTATCATCATCAGCCTGAGGATCATCTTATATTGTAAACCCTTTCTGCATATGTAAACTGTAAATAATCTTAGCAGATCTATGTCGTGTATGTAATTTCCTAGGTAAACTTAATTTTCTGGTGACGATCTACATTCTGGAAGGTTTTTTGTCTCACTGACCCATGGTCGGCAGAGTTTTCCTTCAACCTTACCCCAAAGCCAGAATGGATTTTGTCACTAGAATGTTAAGGGAGTCCTAGTGTGCTAGATCGAGTCTATGTAAAAGTAATTTTGGAATAATCCTAACTATTTGGTTAGGTTATTTTATTACAAATTGCTTGATCTGCTAGATTATATTTGTGTCGCAGAACTGGGTATTCTGTGACGGTCTTGTTCAAATGTGTTTTCCCCCTTGAGATGTAAAAATGTAAAATTCATGATGTAAAATGTCTTGAGGGTTAGAAAAATAATTTATCCTCTCATAGGTCTTAGGTCTTAGGTCCTAGGTAAATTTAAATTTTCCAGAGGTAAAATTCGTGGATCCTTTAAAAAAATTAAGTCTTAACTGGTCCAGGGACTAAGGTTAATTGATTAATTTGCTAAATTTTATGTCTTAGGTCCCTGGGGTTAAGTCAAAGTCAAAGTTTTGAGGAAATAAATGCAAAATTTTAATTTTTGAATTTATTAAAATGCATTTAATTGAAAAATTCGAAATTTCCTCAATATTTAAAATTTCGACGGATGAGATTAAAAGAAATTTTGATCCTCATCAACGGTCAAGATAGCTTTGACAAGGATCACTCAAACTAGCCATTGGGAAATTTATCTTTAAATAGGGGGTCAGTTGTCAGTTGAGATCATCCGATCTTTTGATCGTGTACTAAGCGAAAAGCACTCTCTTGTAATCTTTTTCTATGAGCAATAAAGAAAGACTTTGGGGTTAACTTCTGTTGGTGTTACTCTTCATGGAAATGCTGTAAGATGTATTACTTTCATGCATATATTTCTTTTTGGCCATTGATATAGCTTTCTGAAGAGCGATTTGAGTACAGTTATCTTGCTCAATTGCTGGGGTTTAAATGATAATTTAAGTTTTGAAAATAATAGCAAGTATCTCTATTATATCTGAATTTTAATATCGTTTTCTCGCTCTATGTTGACAGTTGAATCGAGTTTTGCAGGAAAATCCTTGATTATTAAATCATCGGGCGTTCGGAGAAGTTCTCAGCTGAACCAGCCAACTCCCGATCCGTGTTTACTGAAGAGCCCAATTTGAATTTGATCCTGGGCTTATCATAAGATATTATTTTTGTGGGTGATGCATGAAGGGTTTCAAGCTTAGTACCTCCTCTAAAATTCAAAAAAAAAAATCTTTGCTAAATCGTTAGATCTGGCTATTGAGAGCCGCAGATCATCAGATCTGGGAGTGGAGTCAGACTCACACTGCCTAGATCTGATAGATCTACCATTTATGTACATAGATCTGTAATTAGTTTTAGTTTTCTGACTTTGGTTTTCAGGGTTTTAGTTTTTTTGGGTCTTTGTGTATATCGTTTGGGTGTTTTTGGTTGTATTGCAGCTACAGATCTGAAGCTGAAAACTATGCAGAGTCCAGATCTAGGCCGTGGAGGGTAAGATCTGGATCTCTCGAGGTCCATCAGCATCATTTTTACAGGGAATTAATTTAGTTTTTCAAATCTCTAATTTCAGTAAGGGTTTCAAGGTCAAATCTGAAGCAAGCTGATTCAAAATTTTAAATTAAGATTTCTAGAAAATTTGTAAAAGAGTTCTGTTAAATTTCAAAGGGTTTGGTTTCTGGGATTTGTTGCCTAGTGGGGTTTGTTGTGCGTTTTCAAATTTTTGTTTTTTTTAGAGCCCTTGCTGTCGTCTATCAAATTTGTGTATGCATTTGCGGCTCCCATCACCAAACCCTCACTGTCTCAGTAATTATCACCATCCTTCATATGTTGCTAGACACCTGCATTTTTTTTTTGGCAGCTCCAAGAAAGCCTTTCAAAACTCTTCTAGCTTTTCCCACGCACCTGCTAAACCCACCTTTGATCTTCTGCTGCATGCTCCTTTCCCGCAGCCCTTCCCTCATTATCCCTCTGCGTACTCCTCCCTTTCTTCCTGCATGACCTCCATTACCTGCAAACGCTGACATCAAAACCCGCATCCATCTCTTCAGCTCTCCCATCAAACCCCCTGCCTACCTACGTAGCCTCCTTCTCCCTCTGCGGCTATCATCCAGCCATCTCCTTTCCATCCTCACTCATTTCTCCACGAGTTCTTTCTCCCGTCGACTTGCAGTCCATTCCATGCAACTTTCTTTGTTGTGTCTTCCCCTGGCGTTAGCTTTCCATCGTGCTCCTTTTCTCCTTCACGCGTCCCTATCCTACTCGCTCCATCACCTATCTGCAGATTTTCCCTAACTCGACCCTCACCCACAGCCAATCTATTGATCTGCTGCTCCACTTCCCTCGGCTGATTGTCCTCTACACGCAGCCTCCCCCAAACGCTGCTCAGCTCCAACCTACAGCCTTTCTTCCCTCCGCATCCACGATCCATACCCTATATGTCTGCTGTAGCTCTTCAATCCGCTACCCTTGGCCTCAATTCCTGTGGCTTCCGTGAACTGCTCTCCTTCACTGTCCAAGCCGTCGCTGCACCTGCACACATACACAACCCTGACTTTCAACTTTTTTATTTTTCATTTGCATGATATATGGTTAGGGTTGGGGTATATACATCTTTTAGTTTCATTTGAATTTGACTTAGTTTTGATTTTATTTTATTGTTTTTTTTTTTTTCTTTTATTATTTTCTTATTTCAAATTCGATTTTGTTTTGATAATTTTTTTTTTTTACTTGATTCTTTTTCATTTCTAATAACTTTAAAAAATCTAAAATATTTAAAAATATAAAAACATTTGATAAAAGCTAAAAACATTAAAAATTAAAAAAAAAATATATATATATATATATAAATATATAAAATAAAATAAAAATATCTAATTAAAAATCAAAAAATATATATATAAAATTTCAAAAGTCTAAAAAAATCTAAAATATTTAAAATCCTAAACATTTAAAAAATCATAAAAAAAATTTAAAACTTTGGTGACTAAGGATTTTAAAATAAAATAAGAAGGGTTTGTGCTTTAACGTTAAGAAAATTTAAATGTGTACTATGGCCCATTAAAATTTTTATTTTAGGCCCTCTTCATTTTTCCGTCGCATTAAAAGATTTTAAATTTTTCAGTTACCATTAAACATTATTGCCTAAGGAATAATCTAGATTTAAATTTAAAGTTCCTTAGTGTTATTAAATGCATTTCTCATGATTTTTCTATGGTCAAGGCGCAATAAATCACATTGGTTGTTCTAGATCTTGTCATTAGCAGTAATCATTTTAGATCTAGAATCTTTTGCATGTGACAGTGTTGGGCATTTTTTGTGGATTATTTATGATTGTCATTTTTCGTCACATATTGAAAATCGTTCTGGATAACTTGTTTTATTGATGGTTAATTCAAATAACGAAGGCACTGGTCTATAATTGTTTCTATCTTGTGGTCGTGTTTTGTTTACGTTGGCGTTTAATCTATCAATCGGATTCAATCGTTTAGATTCATCAAGTTGTCTGTTATTAAAATCTCCTAGAGTCCGTTTTTCACAGGCTATCCTCATCTATTCACCTAGGGACTACCCCCTTGACTTGTCTAGGAGAGAGTCTAAACGAAGTAAGGATTTAAGAGTGACAGCCTTAGTCTGAGTCGTTGTCACGATGCCTAGACACTTTGCACAACAACATTTTTTGCCGTCGTTGCCAGGGACCGATTTATTGGGCCTAGGTTTTACGACATTCATCATTCATCTTTCATCTTTCTATCATTCATTTGAGCCGGCAACGACAACATTTTTTGGCGTCGTTGCCGAGGATAGAGTTTTTCTGGCCTTGGTTTCTCGACATCGTTTTAATCATCTCATCTTTTCTGCCATTCATTAGCGTGTCAAGCGACATAACATTTCCTGGCATCATTTCATCGCCCTATTTTTCGTCATCTCGTTAATTGTTTCATTTGCACCTTTAGCACCTGGACTTCTCGGTTCCTTTCTTGTTTGAGTGGCGACTCCACTTCTTCCATTTATTATTTCTCAGACAAGAAGCCCTCCCTTATATCTGGTTGTTTGTTACCCTTTGGATCCTAGAGTTAGATTCATGTTCTAGTGGCAACTCCACTTCTTTCATTTCTACAAGAATTTCTTCTAGAAGCTCCCTTCTTGTGGATCTCTTGATTTTCTTCAGCAGAGGTCTCTCTCTATTATCCATTTGGTCCCTCATTATTCATCATGGATTATTTATTTACCCCGTGTCATTTTACTGATGTTCCCCATGAGATTCCGGAAATCGCCATTTATAAATTGTCTTTGTTCTCGGGTGGTGATTCAGTGGTTGTTAGAAAGCATCTATGCAGGTTTTCTCGTATAATGCTCATATATTGTAGTTCTCCCCAATATGATCATGAAGATGTCAAAATGCGTCTATTTGCCTTTTTTTTAGAAAGTGATGCTTTAAATTGGTTTAATAATTGCCCTGAAGATTCTTTCGCTTCTTTACAAGACATCGTCAATGCTTTTAAAGATAGATATGGTTATCAAGATAGCTCTCTTTGTGCCCCTAGAATTATGCAACAGAATGAAAGTGATCTTGTGAAGGATCCAGCTGTCGATGAAAGATTTCAAGACAATTCTCCATATCAGAATGTGCCATCCACTTGCACCATTACAGATCAAATTCATGACAATGGGAAAACGGGGACAAGTTGTCAAATCAGTGTCGACAATGAAAGGGAAAATGATAAGCAAATTATAGAAGAACTAATGCAGCTGGTAAAAAATATGGAGCTTAATCAAGAAAAATTTGTAACTGATTACGTCAAGGATATGAGAACTTTATACACCCACCTGGAAAAGCGAGATAAGGAGATGGAAACCATGAAAGCTAATCATGACAGGGAAATTAATTCTATGCAAAACAAGTTATTAACTATGGATGAAGAAATGACCATCATGACATTCGATTATAATAATCAGTTGACTACCATGCAAGCAAATCATAAGAAAGAGATAAACTCTATGCAACATTGCTTGATGACCATAAAGGCAAAGAATGACAAAGTAATAAAAGATATGGAAGTTAGTCAAATGTGTCTTCAGAATAAGTTATTGAGCATGGAGGAAGACCATGCCAGGGAAATCAGTGCTATGAAGGTTGAACATTCTAGCTAGATGGATGCCATAACAATACAGGCACAGAAATTTCAACAGCGGTCAGAGGATGAAAGAAACAAGGAGACATCGACAAATCAGAAGCCTCCTTATCTGCTGCAACAAGCTCCATCTTATTATGAGCAGGTCATTTGTTCCATTGAAAAGTGGTTAATTGAAGGTGACCCAGATAAAATTGAACACTATAAAAATTAGATGAAAAATGAAGAAAGACATGTCACGCATATCTTACATACTTCATCTGAGAGTTTTGAAGCAGAGTGTTCCACATCATTAGTGATACAGCCTGCCACAAAGATAAGACGCAAGAGAAAGAGAATGAGAAAGCGATTTGATGCATCAGATGGTCATAAGCAGCTTGATTTTCGGATAGGAAAAAGTCCTACTTTATGCAGGATTGGACATGGCACATCCGAGAAACAGCCGACAGATTTGCCTGAAAGCAGGCAAATTCTCAATATGCACTATATTGAACACTTCTGATGCCATGGGGCATCTTTGTATTGCATTTCTAACCTTATGCCCTTTTATTTCAGTATTTCATTTTGCATGTAGATTTGTGTTTTTCATGTTATTAGACTAGTTAATAAATGAAGAGCTTATATATGTCCTGTGCTTAACGTTATATGATGATTTTTGGATGGACACTACTTATGTTATGTTATGTGTTATGCAGATTCTGGATTCTCACATTCCTCCAGTGCAACAACGTGTCCCCAAGTAGAGCCAGATGTTGAACACTACGTGTCAACTACCCATAGCAATACACCGCCTTTTTTCGCAAAAGGGATAGCGCCTAATCAATGTGTTCTTGCCATCCAGCTATCATCATCAGCCTGACGATCATCTTATATTGTAAACCCTTTCTGCATGTGTAAACTGTAAATAATCTTGGCAAATCTATGTCGTGTATGTAATTGCCTAGGTAAACCTAATTTTCTGGTGAGGATCTACATTCCGGAAGGTTTTTTGTCTCAACAACCCACGATCGGCAGAGTTTTCGTTCAGCCTTACCCCAAAGCCGGAATGGATTTTGTCACTAGAATGTTAGGGGAGTCTTAGTGTGCTAGATCGAGTCTATGTAAAAGAAATTTTGGGAATAATCCTAACTATTTGGTTAAGTTATTTTATTACAAATTGCTTGATCTACTAAATTATATTTGTGTCGCAGAACTAGGTAGTCTGTGAGGGTCTTGTTCAAATGGGTTTTTCCCCCTTGAGATGTGAAAATGTAAAATTCATGATGTAAAATGTCTTGAGGGTTAGAAAAATAATTTATCCCCTCATAAGTACTAAGTCCTAAATTTAAATTTTCCAGAGGTAAAATTCATGGATCCCTTAAAAAAATTAAATCTTAACTAGTCCAGGGACTAAGGTTAATTGATTATTTTGCTAAATTTTATGTCTTAGGTCCCTAGGGTTAAGTCAAAGTCAAAAAATTCGAAATTTCCTCAATATTTAAAATTTCGATAGAAAAGATTAAAAGAAATTTTGATCCTCATCAACAGTCGAGATCGCTTTGACAAGGATCACTCGAACTATCCATTTGGAAATTTATCTTTAAATAGGGGGTCAGTTGCCAGTTGAGATCATCCGATCTTTTAATCGTGTACTAAGTGAAAAGCTCTCTCTTGTAATCTTTTTGTATGAGCAATAAAGAAAGACTTTGGGGTTAACTTCTGTTGGTGTTACTCTTCATGGAAACGCTGTAAGATGCATTATTTTCATGCATATATTTCTTTTTGGCCATTGATATAGCTTTCTGAAGAGCGAGTTGAGTACAGGTATCTTGCTCAGTCGCTGGGGTTTGAGATCATCCGATCTTTTAATCGTGTACTAAGTGAAAAGCTCTCTCTTGTAATCTTTTTTTATGAGCAATAAAGAAAGACTTTGGGGTTAACTTCTGCTGGTGTTACTCTTCATGGAAACGCTGTAAGATGCATTATTTTCATGCATATATTTCTTTTTGGCCATTGATATAGCTTTCTGAAGAGCGAGTTGAGTACAGGTATCTTGCTCAGTCGCTGGGGTTTGAATGGTAATTTAAGTTTTGAATATAATAGCAGGTATCTTTATTAGATTTGAATTTTATTATTGTTTTCTCACTCTATGTTGACGGCTGAATCGAGTTTTCCAGTAAAATCCTTGATTATTAGATCATCGGGCGTTCGGGGAAGTTCTCGGCTGAACCAACCAACTCTCGATCCGTGTTTTCTAAAGAGCCCAGTTTGTATTTGATCCGGGGCTTGTCATAAGATATTATTTTTGTGGGTGATGCATGAAGGGTTTCAAGCTTAGTACCTCCTCTAAAATTCAAAAAAAAAAAAAAAAATTATGTGCTAAATTGTTAGATCTGGCTGTTGAGAGCCGCAGATCGTCAAATCTAGGAACAAAGTCCAACTCACACTGCCTAAATCTGATAGATATGCCATTTATGTACATAGATCTGTAATTAGTTTTAGTTTTCTGACTTTGGTTTTCAGGTTTCAGTTTTTTTGGGTCTTTGTGTATATCATTTGGGTGTTTTTGGTTGTATTGCAGCTGCAGATCTGAAACTGAAAGTTGTGCAAAATCCAGATCTAGGCCCTGGAGGGTAAGATCTGGATCTCTTCAGGTCCATCAGCATCATTTTTACAGGGTATTAATTTAGTTTTTCAAATCTCTAATTTCAGTAAAGGTTTCAAGGTCAAATCTAAAGCAAGCTGATTCAAAATTTTAAATTAAGATTTCTGGAAAATTTGTAAAGCAGTGCTGGTAAATTTCAAGGGGTTTGGTTTCTAGGATTTGTTGCCAGGTGGGGTTTGTTGTGCGTTTTCAAATTATTTTTTTTAGAGCCCTTGCTGCCGTCTATCAAATCTGTGTATGCATCTGCGGCTTCCATCACCAAACCCTCGCTGTCTCAGTAATTATAACCATCCGTCATACGCTGCCAGCCAGCTGCATTTTTATTTTTTTTGACAGCTATAAGGAACTCTTTCAAAACTCTTCCAGTTTTCCCCATGCACCTACTGAACCCTCCTTCGATCTTCTGCTACATGCTCCTTTCCCGCAGCCCTTTCCTCATTATCCCTCTGCGTGCTCCTCCCTTTCTTCTTACGTGACCTCAATTACCTGCAAACGCTCACATCAAAACCCTGCGTCCATCCCTTTAGCTCTCCCATCAAACCCTCTACCTGTCTACGTAGCCTCCTTCTCCCTCTGCAACTATCATCCAGCCATCTCCTTTCCGTCCTCACTCAGTTCTCCGCGAGTTCTTTCTCCCGTCGACTTGCAGTCCATTCCGTGCAGCTTTCTCTGCTTGCGTCTTCCCCTAGCGTTGGCTTTCCATTGTGCTCCCTTTCTCCTTCACACGTCCCTATCCTGCTCGCTCCATCACCTATCCAAAGATTTTCCCTAACTCGACCCTCACCCGCAGCCAATCTACTGATCTGTTGCTCCACTTCCCTCGGCTGCTTGTCCTCTACAGGCAGCCTCCTCCAAACGCTGCTCAACTCCAACCTACAGCCTTTCTTCCCTCCGCGTCCACGATTCATACCCTATCCGTCTGTTGTAGCTCTTCAATCCGCTACCCTTGGCCTCAATTCCAGTGACTTCCGTGAGCTGCTCTCCTTCATTGTCCAAGCCATCGCTGCACCTGCACAAATACACAACAACCCTGACTTTTGACTTTTTTATTTTTCATTTGCATGATATATGGTTAGTGTTAAACACACATGGACAGCACAAAAGATATGAAGGATAAATCATGCAATGCAATTTTTATTAACAATTGATTTACATTTATAGTACAATATCTGACTCTTGGGTTTCAGATCCCAAGGTCTCTTGGACTGCTTAGTCTTTTCGGCTTCCACACTAACCCTTTAGGATTAGGTGTCCAACATTCCCCCCCTAATCCGAAGGGTTATGTATGAGTCCAAGAAGAGAGCTGTAATACAAAATGTGCAAAAAATGCATGGCAGCACTAGGCTGAATGTGCTCTATGCAATGTTGGTAAAAAAGGGCGGTGGTTTAAGGATGACCACCAACACTGGAACGCTTAGTGCAGTTCCCGGAACTCTTCCAAACTGGCGAGAAACTGAAGTTTTCTGCTAGAGGAAGTGATCCTATTGTTTTAAAGAGGGAAACCTTCAACCATAAAAGGGAGGTCTCACCCCGCATAAAAGGTAAAACTTCAACCTGAAAAGGGAAGTCTCAACCAGTGATGGTTTAAGGATAACCAACAACTCTAGAATGCTTAATGCAATTCCTTGAATTCTTCCAAAACTGGCAAGAAGCTGGAGTCTTCTGCTAGAGGAAGTGTTCTCAATCTGTGTTCACGGGCATCTTTGTCTCTGGCTACAACTCTGAAACTGGTGTGGCAGGTTGTGGCTCAGGCTCGCTTGATGTGACTTTGAAGCTTGTAGATGACCATCATTTTCCCCCCTGTCAGGTACAAGGTGAGAAGATGGAGAAAACTCAACTGCAAGACTGTTCAATACTCTGGAACAAGTTCTGACATGCGTTTGGAATATCTTCTTGGCTGTTGATGCCCATTGCCAAGAAGCGATCCATCCAAGATGAATCTTTGTTCTTGCAGGACGTTTGTTTTTGAAGCATCTGTGTGAAGAATGACTGGTTTTATGACAGTGCTTACATGGATGAAGATCAAAACAGTGATCTTTCAAATGGCCAACTCGGTCACAATGTTGGCATTTCACAATCTGTTGTTGTTGTTGCTGCGGTGGAAGAGGAGTAGAATCTGGAACAGCTGAAGCTGAACTATCATGAGGAGCAGGTGAACTGTCATGAATGAATCCAACACTCTGAAACTGAATGGGCTTTGAGTAGTCTGGAATATGAAAGGACAAGTCCTTGTCATATCCAAGACCAGTTCTGTGCTTGTTGTGGACAAGCTGGTCCCAAGGTCTGATGATGGGCTTGGGAAGTGCAGACTGAGTTTCTGCATCTGCATATACAACTGCTGCTTTATTTGAATGAACTGTACCATTATTGACTTGCTGTTCATGGGAGTCTGTTTCATTGTTCTGAACAGAAACAGGTTCAGAATGATGACTCCACTGCTGTAATTCTTCCTGCTGCAGTTGTGATTCAAGCTGCAAAAACTCTATCTTTTCTTGTGCATATTGCAGACATGTTTGAATATCTGAAAGAGAGGCTTTGTTAATTTTGACTGTGTTGTTAGCAGTGGACATGATTAGAGTTCTCAGTAATTCTAATATTCTTTCAAGCTTAGCCATTTTTCTACACCTTAAAAATCTCCAAATCCCACAGAAAAATGTAAGCTGCTAAATATCTTCAAGTTGCACAAGAGAGCCCTATAGCTTAAAGGGAAAAATCAAGTAGAGATATCTTGAAACTGTCAAAATTATACAAATATCACCAGACTTTCAGAGATTCTGTTCTTTAAATTCAGCAAATGTTAGGAAGAACAGTGGCTGTAGATAAGTGTAACCACAGAAAATACAAGTTTGTAGCCTTGGGGCTAGATCATTCTTTATGGAAGTCGCTGTAGAAAATACAAAGTTGGCCTATGCAGGTCACGAACCAACTTTAGAAAGATTGCTTTAGGTCTGGAACCAACTGTCTTCTCAAATTAAAGCCACAGAACTGAAACAAAGTTTCTTAGTGTCATTGTTGCATTTACAAATATTAAAGTAAAATGTTTTCTTCAGTCCGCTGAGATGGTGGTCAAAACTCTATGCGCCGGAACCTACTTGCATTGATGACTTGTAGAAATCACATTTAATATGCAGAAGAACGAAGTTCAACATCTATATGCG
The DNA here is from genome assembly GCA_031772625.1 of Pinus tabuliformis. NCBI lineage: Eukaryota > Viridiplantae > Streptophyta > Pinopsida > Pinales > Pinaceae > Pinus > Pinus tabuliformis. The sequence goes on along the minus strand of CM062805.1, from coordinate 1,374,478,196 downwards.
AGTCGTAGATATGGGAACTTATTTCTGCTATGCGGCTGAATTTGCAATAATATAATCAATCAATTGAATAACTCGATCAGTGTCCGGGCCCACCACCGGTGCTCTTGCAATGCCCATAATCCGAAGGCGCACACATTGAAACCCAAAATATGCTCATCCCAAATGGAAAACTTCTGCCGCACACTGCACGTCGTTCTGAACAGAAATTTCTCCAACAATACAACAGTCGTGTTAGGTCTTCAATAAACCAGAGTACATACAATTTTAGGTTCATGCGGTAGAGAGAATAGATAACATAAACACACGATATCTTGACTGATATTTATCATAATTCGTTGCTCACAAATGTCTGCAAATAATACGACTTTTTCTCTTTGATTTCTACAGCTGTGGACGAGCTATCATGACAACCTAATTATTTTCCAGGCATCTTGGAGGATTTGTGCCAAAATCACAAATGACACTGAAATATCAACTAAATATCCAACTGCGCACACAGACCCCGGTTCCACTGCGTTGCCGAGGGGTTCATAACAATATACAAACAGAAGGCTGGTACGTTAACATATCTGTACACAATGATTTATATCAACTGTTTATTGTTGACACCTCTATCGATGATTGCCACATTACGAGATATTGTTCAGGTCTCAGAAGCCTGGAGCTCCAAGGAGATGGCAGCGTCAAGATTTGTAAACGATAATCTTGCAGTTAATATATCGTCCGCACCTGTAACGTCTACCAACCCCTTTCAACAAAGATTTGGGCAGACATCACAAGTTTGCATAGGAAACTCTTCGTCATCCAGATCATATCTCACCAGAGGCAAAAGATTTTCTATTGAAATGTTTGAAGAAGCCCATATCAGAGAGCTCGAGGAGGAGGTTAAATTGCTTCGCAACTTATCCCATCCGAACATAGTGCGTTTGGTGCATCCAAGCAAGTGGTTGAGCTGGCAACGGTTTCTGAGGCGAAGTCAATGAAGGGGACACCATATTGGATGGCACCTGAAGTCATTCGTCAAACTGGACATGGCTTGTCTGCGGATATATGGAGTGTTGGTTGTACTGTTATTGAAATGGCAACAGGCAAACCTCCATGGAGCCAGCAATTTCAAGAGGTGGCTGCATTATTTCATATTGGAACAACAAAGTCACACCCACCAATTGCGTTCAAACGTATGAAACGTATGACTGTCAGATGAATGTCAGAGAATGCAGATGGAGCAGCGCTTTTAGATGGAGCGTTTATGGACAGAGAGCGCAGGAGGTGCAGAGAATCACGCAGAGGACAGAGCGCTGGAAGAGGTAGAGGACAGAGCGCTGGAATTTATGGGAGAGAACATTTCGATTCTAGAACTGACAGAATATTTTGATTACAACAGCCACTGAATGGTCTCCAGCAGCGTAACGCACCATTACACTCATGAACCGCACCATATACCATTCAAATGATTTAAAAACAAGGCAATATCAAGCATCAACCATTCAAATGTTATTATTCAAAAGCATTCCAACGAACATATATACCAGCATATAATCGGTCTTCAAAATATATTTTCCATCACCATCTTACATATACAACCAGTGTATAATCGATGCGTAGGTTTACACAGGCCACAAAAAAAACAAGTGGCTCATAAAGGATTGAGCAGATTATGAACGAACTTGCTCCGATACCATGTTAAACACACATGGACAGCACAAAAGATATGAAGGATAAATCATGCAATGCAATTTTTATTAACAATTGATTTACATTTATAGTACAATATCTGACTCTTGGGTTTCAGATCCCAAGGTCTCTTGGACTGCTTAGTCTTTTCGGCTTCCACACTAACCCTTTAGGATTAGGTGTCCAACAGTTAGGGTTGGGGTATATACATCTTTTAGTCTCATTTGAATTTGACTTAGTTTTGATTTTATTTTATTGTTTTTTTTTTTTTTTTTATTTCTTTTATTATTTTCTTATTTCAAATTCGATTTTGTTTTGATAATTTTTTTTTTGACTTAATTCTTTTTCATTTCTAATAACTTTAAAAAGTCAAAAATATTTAAAATATAAAAACATTTAATAAAAGCTAAAAACATTAAAAATTAAAAAAAAAAAATATATATATATATATATATATATAATTAAAAATCAAAAATATATATATATAAAATTTCAAAAGTCTAAAAAATTTAAACTATTTAAAATCCTAAACATTTAAAAAATCATAAAAAAATTTAAAACTTTGGTGACTAAGGATTTTAAAATAAAATAAAAAGGGTTTGTGCTTTAACGTTAAGAAAATTTAAATGTGGCCTATGGCCCATTAAAATTTTTATTTTAGGCCCTTTTCATTTTTCTGTCGCATTAAAAGATTTTAAATTTTTCAGTTACCATTAAACATTATTGCCTAAGGAATAATTTAAATTTAAATTTAAAGTTCCTTAGTGTTATTAAATGCATTTCTCATGATTTTTCTATGGTCAAGGTGCGATAAATCACATTGGCTGTTCTAGATCTTGTCATTAGCAGTAATCATTTTAGATCTAGAATCTTTTGCATGTGACAGTGTTGGGCATTTTTAGTGGATTATTTATGATTGTCATTTTTCGTCATATATTGAAAATCGTTCTGGATAACTTGTTTTATTGATGGTTAATTCAAATATCGAAGGTACTGGTCTATAATTGTTTCTATATTGTGGTCATGTCTTGTTTATGTTGGCGTTTAATCTATCAATCTGATTCAATCGTTTAGATTCATCAAGTTGTCCATTATTAAAATCTCCTAGAGTCTGTTTTTCACAGGCTATCCTCATCTATTCACCTAGGGACTACCCCACTTCACTTGTCTAGGAGAGAGTCTAAACGGAGTGAGTAAGGATTTAAGAGTGACAGCCCTTACTCTGAGCCGTTGTCACGATACCTAGACACTTTGCGCAGACAACAAATAGAAGAGACTTTCACCTCATTTGAACACTCACATTCATCGATTTCTGTGCCAGAAAGAAGAAGAAAGAGCTTGAAGGCGAAGGAGAGAGAAGAAGAATCAAAGGAGAATGAGAAATTGAACTTTTTCTTGTTTTCGTTCACACATGTGGAGGTGCTAGGCGAAATTTGCGAATTACATGGCCAGAATTCTTGTTTTTGTTCACACGTGTGAAGGTGTCAGTGCAACTCTGTGAATTGTAGGTCTGAAATTTTGTGATTGACCAGACTTGATGAAGTTTTACTAGCATTGACTTTTGTTGACTTTTATTTGGTTGGAGAAGATTTGAAGGAGGGTTGACTTGGTTCTTGGTGGAGGTTTTGGTCTTGGGTCTTGGATATCTCACTTTGATCTAATTCTATAAGAAGAGAAGTTGTTTGGGCTTTCCCCCTTGTGGGGTTTTGCCCTAGCTTGGAGCCTACATCTTGTGTTCTTTGTCTTTTGTGATCTTCATGTACTTTATACTTTGGTAATTGCTTGATGAAGAAGATATAATAAAAGTAATAAAAGTCAACAAACAATCACAAATAATTATCAAGTAAGAGGAATCAACTGTAAACTCAAACATATTGATTTCTCGACATGGAATCAAAGCTAAAGTGAAGGAAGAACAACTTGAGGATCACACTATGTCGGCATTCTTGTTTGAAGACATTCTTGAAGCAACTATCTTCTCTCTCCATCTCTAATGGCACGATACATGAAGGAAGGTCTCAAGACTCTTAGGAGTCTCCTTGAATCTATCAAAAGTTGCATCATCAAGTTCATCTCCAAGCTACGTAAAGCAGTCATGGATGAAAGTTTTTATTCTGCTATTACAGGCTCATTTAAAGATGATAATACATGGGTAATTGACAATGGAGCTTCAAGGCACATGACAGGGGAATGTGGTCAACTCAAAACTCTATCAAAAGGAAACTCTTCTCACTCAGTGGAACTTTGAGATAAGAATAGCTACTTGGTCAAAGGGATTGGATCTACCTCCTTGGAGTTGGAATCTGATGAAAATATTCATCTTAACAATATCATATATGTTCCAAGTTAGAAAAAGAACTTGCTTTCTATTTTTTGCTTAGAAGATAAACGTGAAAGAGTGGCATTTGTTTATGACAAACTTACTGTTTGGGCTAAGGGATATAGTATTGAAAATGCAAGGACTATTGTGATTCATGAGGGGAGGTTGTATAGACTTCTAACTCCTCCTCAAGCTCTAGTACATTTAGACATCAACCCTTGTGAATTATGGCATAGAACGTATGGTCACCTACATTACAACATATTGCCATCACTGAATCGAATGGTTACTGGTATACCTCAATTGAAAGAAGAGCATGATGGAGTCTATAAGGCATGTGCCCTTGGTAAGAATGTGAAGAAACCTTTTACTAGCAATGACACAAGATCCAAGGAAATATTGGATCTCATACACTTTGACGATTGTGGACCTATGGCAGAGAAGTCACTTGGTGATCATCAATATTATGTAACATCTATTGATGATCACTCCAGAGAGACTTGGAGATACCACCTAAAGTCTCAGGATGAAGTATTCGAGAAATTCCAAGAGTTCAAGGTAGAAGTAGAAAATTTGACAGAAAAGAAGATCAAAACCCTAATATCAGATAATGGTGGAGAATATACTTCTAGAGAACTTGTAACTTTTTGCAAAGAAGCAAGAATTAAGAGGGAGTTGATAGTTCCCTACAATCCTCAACATAATGGTGTGGTTGAAAGGAAGAATTGATCCATTGAAGAATGTGTTAGAGCCATGCTACATGACCAAGACCTTCCCAAGTTCTTATGGGGAGAAGCTTCTGTAACAATATTTTATATACAAAATCGAGGTCCTCACAAAATTCTTGATGACATGACCTCGAAAGAATCCAAATGTTGATCACCTCTAAATTTTTGGATGTCCTATATACATTCACATTCCCAAGGACAAAAGGATGAAGTTGGAATCGACAGGTATAAAAGGCATCTTTGTTCGATATAACACCTCATCAAAAGCATATAGAGTCTAAATTAAGGAAGAACATCGTATTGAAGTAAGCAGAGATGTCATTTTTTATGAAAGCATTTCATACAAGAAGTCCAAGGATATTCCCATTGATTCTAACGAAGAAGAAGAACCTATCGTTACAAATGAAGACGTATCAAGGCAAGACAAAACTTCAGAACCTACAACTAATCACGAAGAAATTGAAGGACCAAATGAACTTGTGCAGCCAATCATCATTCCAGAAACTCAAAAAAGGCTAGCTTGGTTAAGGTCAGCTCTACAAGAAGTTGAAGGACGTGCAACAGCAAAAGGATCCTTTAGGGAAAGCAAGAAGCCTAAGAGATATTCAGGGTATTTAGCGTACATGACAAAACTTATTGAAGCAGAACCTACCACTTATGAAGAGCTAGTTGAACATCAAGAATGGAAGAATGCAATGCAAGAAGAATACCAATCTATAATGAAGAATGATGAAGAATACCTAAGAAGGCACATACCCTGCTGGAGCCCCTTGAGTTAGAGCTCAGCACATCTCAACAAATAAAGGTGAACGTGCAACATTAAATGATATGAAGTTTTGATAGAAGAAGAAGGCAATGGTGAGATCAAGCTCTTCCCGTCTCTCTTTTTGGAAAATCTTGTCCATTGGACCAAGTGATCTTCTTTTTAATGCTTGTCCCCCAGTAGAAGTAGAACTCTCAAATGAAAATTTGGTGGTGGCTTTCCTCAAAAATGGAATTCTTGCACTTGGGTGTTTTTGATTTTGAAGCCAGTGCCACATGTTCCATACCAACATTGGCCTCCTTTTCCAATTCTTTTCTCTTTTGTGAAGTAATAGCTCTACAAGATCCAATCCCACAACCAGGTATAGCCAACAAATGTGATTTCACACGGTAATATGTGCTTTTCAAAGAAATGTTACAAAAGTTGCATTTCCATTGCACATTGCCTCCTCCCTTTCCCTTGTTGTTTGGCCCATCCTCTCTTGTGACATATTTCCACGATGGATATTTATCATTGTCTTTAAGTCCTCTTCCCTCAACATTACTTGCAGCAAACTCTGATGATATTGGGGGAGGAAGGGCATCTCTACCCATGACATTCTTGCCCTTCCTTTGCCCCCTAACTGCTGCCTTTGATTGAGTCATGAACACTGTCACCTCAACCTGTAAAAAAAAAGAACAAACTGCTGTAAAAATTTAAAAATGCAAAAAAAATGAACAAGAATCAACACTAATTTGAATTGTAATTTGTTACCATTACCAATTTATTGCATAGATGATGTGCAACTGAGTTTTCAATGGCACATTTCATCAAACAATTTATAAACACACTGCTGTAGGTGCTCTTCTTGTATTTATTTCAAATTCCGATGTATTATAAATATTAAATTTATACACAGTACCACAAGAATGCTTATAACTTTGTCTATCTGCATAAATTTAAGGTAACACTAATAACTTATAACTTTGTCTATCTGCCTTTGGCTTTTTCAGCAGCGGAATACTTTCTTCACTGAATTTCTGTGCTTAAATGGTCAAAGGCTAATACATTGCTGAGGGTAGGGTTATAATTAGTTAGAATGTTGTCTAAAGAACTTATATGGGCAATTCCACTGCATAGGAACCGCTTTTTATGAGAATAACATGGACATTTAAGTTCATTACGTCTGGCTGAAATTCAAGGGGACACATTTTTGACAATTATGGCACATAATACCTACAAATAACATGTCTATTGCTATGCATATAGCTTGTTTCTCGCTCCAAACAAGCATGGAACTGTTATAAACTTATAAACTTATATGAACATTGAATATCAATATTATTATGGTTGATGGCAGTTGCCTATAACTGGTACAATATTTTAAGAGATCCGAAGTACATTCAAGCTCAAGTAGCCTGGAATAATTATGCAATGGTGGCATATTCAAAGACAACTAATGAATTCAGAACTCCAGAAACGATTGATGCTCAGGAAAACGATAAAGTTATAAACTGTAAGACTACTGAGATGTCTTTCTAACCAATTCAAGGGCCCCAAAGTAATGTTACATTAGCATTCAAGTTTGATTTCAGAGCAATAAAAATGATTACAATGCGTTGTCAGTTTGACCGTTGATCCAATGATCCACCATAACCACGGACTACTTGTGTTATAATTTATAAAATGCGTTATCTGGTGGACTACTTACCTCAGACCTGGTGGACTGTGGACGTTTGGTGGTCGATTCTCCTTGTTGAGAGTCCGCTCCTCGCTGCAACAGCACAATGAGTTGCCAAATGACTTGCAAAATGAGCCTGTCAACGAGCAAACACGCCCCTTTAACCTAGCAGCTGGAAACGAGTCCTGGAAACGAGTCCTAGAAACAGGACACGTCCCAAAAATCTCGACACGCTGTGCAAATTCGGGACACGTTATAGGACACGACGTGTCATGCAGTTTGGACACGAATCCGCAGAGAATCGTGTCGGATTCGCTGGATTCGCGATTCGACAGGACTTTTGGACGAATCTGGTATCCTAGCTTGTAACCTGTTGTGTAATTATGAATACTTCCCTAGTTAAGAGGGAGTATTGAAATTGTAACTAGGTTCGGTCTTCATAATTATTTTTGTACTTGTATCAATAAGTAAAAGCAAAAAGAAGAAAAATAAATTTATTATTATTATCATTATTATTTATTATTTTATAGTCAAAGCATGTTCTTCATGATTTTAGGGTTTATTGACTCAAAAAGAAAATTTGTCATGAGTCAAAGTCCCATTTGGACTAACTGTAAGAAAAAGAAAATTTTTATTTCGAGTCCAAAAGTGTCATTTTGTCACCACAAGACCAAGTTGACCCTGCCTCAAATATTCAGCCAAGAAGAGGCCCCTATTCTGTTAATTTTTCAATGTTCTATGTTGTAACAATCACTTAGACAATTTCTTCTTTCAATAGCAATCAGTTCATCCAATTGTTTTCAATCACCCAATAACAGTAAGCAATTGTAGATGGAATAGGAAACCATATGCACAATAGAAGACAACCAAAATCAATAAAGACAGAGATTTTTGGTCAAAGACCAAGGAAAAACCCCACAAGGTGGAAAACCCTAACAGATTCTTCTTCTATTCGATGTTCATCAAATGTTCAGCAGAGAGATACATAGTCCAAGTACATGAACAATTAGTCAAAGGTCAAAGCCTTGACATTCAAGCCAACCAAACCAATATCTAATCAATATAATCAAATCTGGTCAAATACCAATTTTGCAATTTTCTGTCAAAGTCAACAGCAGTCAACGCAACATTAACTAGTCCACAATCCACGGTCAAATCAGCTCCAAAAGTTTCAATCAACCAAACAAAGAATGCAACCTCCTTGGTCAGTGGAACTTGGTCAAAACAGTGCAAAAATTATGGTCAAAGTCAACCTGTGGAAACCATAGTTGTACATCTATGGTCAACACTGGTCAAAGGGCCCAAAAAATTTTGGTCAAAGTCCCAGTCAACTATTTTGAAAATTTCAAGTCTGAAATCCTATAAATTGGCAGTTTTTTGCTACGACAACAACGAAATAAACGTTACAATCATCACAAAAATACTGCGGAAAATAATAGCGCTAGAAACTAAGAAATGCTAGCACACACACATAAAATTTGACACAATTATTTTTGGACAAAAGTCCCCGGAAAAACCCAACATGGAAAAGCCGGTGCAGCAGCTAAGGTTTTATATTATTAAGCAACAGTGAATTTATCTGAGTACAATCTGGGTGTCGAATACTAGAAATCCTATAAAGAAAATACAAGCAAAAATATATTGAGAGAAATTAACCCCACTCTGAGAAATCCTAGCACTTGACTACCACTGAAAATCAAGTCGTCCACCTAGTCCTGCGTAGCTTCTGCATCACCCTAACACAGTCTACTAGATGCTCAGCCCGCACTAACACTGCCTGCACTCGTGTTGCCCGCACTCGTGCTGCCTGAACTCACGCTGCTCGGAACAACTGAAAATCAAGTCGTCTTGCTTGCTACTGATTGGGAAAACGCTTCTCCGACCCTCTGGAACCTCTGCCTGGCCTCTGGAACTGAAAATGTCTTCTTCCTTCAACAAATCGAACTACCCTCTGAAGCTTATGCACAGCTTCTTGGAGAAATATCGACATCTCTGCAAACACACTCACCAGATCTTGAAATTTTCCTCCGACTTCATTGGCCTTGCCCCTCAATGTCTATGCTTCCTTCTGGCTCGAACTCTTCCAGTTGCTGCCTTTGGAAAATCGAACTACCCAAGGAAATCGATACATGTGACTCTCTTGATTTTGGGGTAGCATTGGATGTGCTCTAGCTCTAAAATTTTGTGGATGGGGCTAGAATACATGAGATCTCCACAGCCCAGAACTCGTTTGGAGAAATTCCACCCGGATTGTGAGTTATTAAAATAATTAATATTTTTAATCTTAGCCGTTGATTAGGGACTTAATCTCGGTCGTTGATTCATCAACAAGAAAAGTATAAGAGGAGGCTTGAGGGTTAGTTGTAGATACACCGATTGATCAAATCAGTTCGATTTTTCTAGGGCATGGTTTGCTAAGAAAATCGAACTAGTGATCTGAGTTGCAGTGAGAGGGCCAAAAGCAGAGACCTGGATTGGAAAGGAGTTCCGAGCCAACGAGTACCAGGCAGAGAGGCAGCGCAGAGGCCTACGCAGCCCAAGAAGGGGCTCACGCAAAGCTGACGCAGGCCAAGAGGGTCTCCTGTAGTGATAGTGCACGATATTGGTCGAAAGTTCGAGATTTTGCTAGAGCAGCTAGGTTTTGAGTCAGGAGGGTTGAACATGAGTCCTTCTCCAGCAAATCGATCCAGCAAAAGGAGTGACGCAGTCTCCCAGAGGCAAGATTGATGGCCCACGCATGCACTGTGATTTTCGTAGTGCTTGCTGGAGTCAGGCCACTCCGTGGATCATTTGTGACTTGGAGAACGCGGTAAACCCTCGTATGTATTTCTTGCTGCCGAGATTTCTCTAAAACGTTAGTCGGTGTGAGAGGCAACCTACTGTACTCAGATTCTGCTTGCTTAATAATACAAACCCTCTATATGTTGCACCGGTTTTCCCGCATTGGGTTTTTCCGGGGATGTTTGTCCAAAATAAAGGTGTCCCTTATGTGTTTGTCTCATATCTATTTCAGTTTATTATCTATATGTCAGTGTAGTCTGCAATAGTGTGTTTCATCAGTATTTTAATAATTCAATAACTTGTTGAATGTAAAAACAAGTACAAGATGATAAACCAATGATTGTAGTAGGATTTCTAATGTGTAGATTCAGAAATTTTCACATGGTATCAGAGCATTGCAGATCATAGGACAATGAAGACATCATCCAGGAGATCTAGTGAATTTGCTGCAGAAAAGCAGTTGTCCCAAGTGGCAGCGTTTTTTAAGAGGCAGAGAAGCAACTGAAGAAGTGATGCAGAGTCTCATGCAGTGCCTGCGTCAGCATTTTGAGCCTGTAGAGGGTGACGCGGTACCCGAGAGGAGCTCACGCAGTGATTGCGTCAACTTTATGGGCCAGCGCAAAGCCTGAGAGGCTCAAATCAGTGATTTGTCAGGGATGGAGGAGCAGAGCAGATTCAATCAGTAGAGCTGTTGGGATGTTGTTGTTGTTGGTGCAGAATAGTGTTTGTGGAGACAAAGCCAAGGTGGAGGGAGTCATTGCCTTGACAAATTTCTAGCCAAAGAAATTAGATCTGGGTTACAGCAGCAAAGGAGGATTAGAGAGGAGTGATTCGACATTTGGCCGGAGGATTTTCGTGAAGGAAATCAGGGCAAAGAGGGAGTCTAGAGGACCTTGTTCCTTAGAGGATTTCTAGTGTCGAAGAAATCCAGATCCAAGTCTTACTGGATTAACAGCGGGAGAGGGAGAAGAGAACCAGTCCTATATTTGTTGAGCAAAGATGGCAGTCAATGGACAGAGGGATCAAGATAGATTGGTTGGAGCGTTCAATTTTGTCATCTGGAAGGCCAAGATCCTAGTAGTCCTAGACAAGAATCGCATCAAGGACTATGCCTTGAAGGTAGTTGTTGTTCCGGTCAATGATGATCTATTTTGCCAGGAAACATGGGTTCGGGGACGGGTGCGAGGACGGGGACGGGGACGGGGATGTCATTTTTTGAAACAGGGTGCGTGGGTTCATCAGGGGTATATTATAATTTATATATATAATATATAGATATTATATTTTATAAATTATAATATATGAATTTGTATATTTTTCAACTTTAAACAAGAAAACTAAAATATTTATGATTTAACCGTATTGATTTCAGAGGTTAAAGGCTGATTGAATATCCTCTTTCAAGAGATAATAGAGCCCAATTTATGTATCTTTATTCACTGTCCAGATTTCAAGATTTTTTCCAAATCTTGTAGCAGCTTGCCTACTCAAGAAATCAAGATAATTGCAGAAGCTCTGACAATCAGCAAGTTTAAATTCTTATCAGATGGAGCATGTTCCAGGTGTGTCCTTTGCAATGGCATTGTAAAATTTGGGAAATTTCCTCTTAAACAATATCAGACTTTGCCTTGTTAAACAACGATTTTTCAGAGAACAAACTATGTTTATCGCTGATCCATCTCTGCTGTAGAAGACTGATTTTAATGGCTGAAGATCTATTATTTAAAGGCTGATATTCCATTTATATACTGCTGTAATGCTACCAAGTTCCACCATTTTGACCTTCACTACATCTATTGGTTTCTAGTTAATTGCATGGCTGTTTATGCTCAGAAATTTCCATCATTTTAAGTTGTAACAGCAGTGAAAGTCTAATTCTGAGTTTATAAATAAGTTGTCTAGTTATTTGAAGCATTTTCCCATTATTGTTGCAATGACCACTGTCCATGTCACTTGAGAGAAAATATAAAACCAACGTCTACAACAATTGTCCTTCAACTATTTGATAAAATACCTAAATTAAGACTCATTGAAACTCAATTAAAAACTCAGAAATTTTAAGAGAAAATTGAGTATATTTGACTTGGGAATATTACATCTACATTGACACTTTGCAATCCTTTCCAATGTATCAAAAGAAACCGGTTTATGATTTCGAAGTCTCGGGTTCTTTCAAGAAGAACCGGGTTCTTCAGGGTTCTTCTCAGAGGTACCCGTTCCAGCACCCGGAACATGGGGACGGGAACCCGGGACGGGTTCGAGAACCCCACCCCTGGGTTCGGGAACCTGTGAAACATAGACGATGATCCACTGAAGAAGTACGAGGAGGCCCAGGGGAAGGCTAAATGCATGATTCTAGACAGGGTCAAAGATCATGTGGTCCCACACATTGCTAAGAAGGAAACAACAAGGGAGATGTGGGACATTGACCACCTTGTACAGGGGACTTCCGTTCAATGGAAGATTCTATTGGAGAATCAGCTGATAAAGTACGAGATGCAGAAGGGATAAGAGATCAATCCCTTCCTTCTCAGGTTGCAAGGGATTCGAGACCAACTGACTTCCATGGGGTCTACACCACATCCTGAGTTCATGGTCAGGACTTCCCTGAATGCAATCATCGAAGACTGGGAGACATTTGTCCAAAGTATCTTGGGCAGAGCTTCTCTCCCTAGTTGGGATGAAATGTGGGCAGCTCTTCGACAATAAAAGATCAAGAGGCTAACCAAGGCAGGAAATAGTGGTAGAGGAGCCCGGGTCAAGAAGGAGGAGGAGGAGGATGCAGCTCTCGCATCATCGGGACAGCATGGGCAACAGAAAAGGAAGAAGAAGGATATATGCAAGGTTAGATGCTTCAAGTGTGGTGAACTAGGACATTTCACCACTAAGTGCCCCCAGAAGAAGGGCAAGGAAGAGGTTTCTGACTCGAAGGTTGCTCCAGCGAACGCTGACAAGGAGGATGATAACGAGGATTGCGCCATGAGTGCTCATGCACCTCTGGAGAAGAGGTGGGGCGACACTGAGTTGTAGTCAGGAGGACTACACAAGGCGCAGGATCCTTGAGGTGCCCAAATTCTTGGATCACATATGGCTATGGGAGCCCTTAACGACAGTAGCAGAATGATGGGAGTCAGTTGGTACAAGGGGTGATGGAGCAACAATGGCAGAGCTAGAGTGCCATAGTCCGAAGCAGCGCAGTGGAGGTTGCAGTAGTCCGGGAGGCACAAAGCAAACTGCGGCAGCGCAGTAGCAGCAGAGAGTCAGCACAGATTAGTAGCAGAGGTAGCTTCATCATCACAAGGTATCCAGATGAACCAGTATGTCAGCTTTTAGGTGGCTTTTCTAGTTTCATACTTCTCGGCAACGGAGTTGTAGTGCAGCAATTAGCAGAGGCAGTGCTATGGGCAGCATGATGCAGCATTTTGAAAGGGAGTTGTAGTACGGATGCAGCAGTCGCAGTGGCAGTGTCATGGGCAGCAGTGCAGGTTGCAATAGTGTAGTGGATGAAGGGTAGCAGGCCAAGCATTAGCAGCACAGATGACCGATGGTGTGGATCAGTGATGCTTCTAGTTGGAAGTATTACTAGAGCACATTCCTCACAAAGAGGGAGTGTTGATTTTGGGGTAGCATCGGATGTGCTCTAACTCTGAAATTTAGGGGAGGGCTAGAATACATGAGATCTCCAGAACCCAAAAATCATTTGGAGAAATTCCACCCGGATTGTGAGCTATTAAAATAATTAATATTTTTAATGGGGTTCCTAAGTCTAAACTTAGGAAAATAAAAATATTAATGGGTATTAATAAAAATATGGGTCAGAAGCTTCTAAGAGACGAGGATCAAGCCTATTTTAATCTTAGCCGTTGATTAGGGACTTAATCTCGGTCGTTGATTCATCAAAAGGAAAAGTATAAGAGGAGGCTTGAGGGTTAGTTGCGGATACACCGAGTGATCAAATCAGTTCGATTTTTCTAGGGCATGGTTTGCTGAGAAAATCTAACTAGTGATCTGAGTTGCAATGAGAGGGGCAGAAGCAGAGATTTGGATCAGAAAGGAATTCTAAGCCAACGAGTACTAGGTAGAGAGGCAGCGTAGAGGCCTACGCAACCCAGGAAGGGGCTCACGCAGCGCTAACGCGGGCCAAGAGGGTCTCTTGCAGTGACAGCGCAAGATATTCGTCGGAAGTTCGCGATTTTGCTAGAGAAACTAGTTTCTGAGTCAGGAGGGTTGAACAAAAGTCTTCCTTGAAGAAATCGATCCGGTAGAAGGAGTGACACAGTCTCCTAGAGGCAAGATGATGGCCTACGCAAGGATTGCACTGGGATTTTCGCAGTGCTTATCGGAGTTAGGCCACTCAGTGGATCAGTTGTGACTTGGAGAACAAGGTAAACCCTCATGTATTTCTCGCTGTCAAGATTTCTTTGAAAGGTTAGCCGGTCTGGGAAGCAACCTGTTGTACTCAGGTTTTGTTTGCTTAATATGTTGAAGTTTCTAAGTCTACTTAGTTAGAAACCCTCCATGCACTTTATCTGATTTATTCCTACCTACTTGTTATTTTACTTAATAAGTTATTTACAATGTAAATACTGAAAATAAACACTAGTGCATGCTCAACATATTACAGATGAGAAACTAAAAGAAACAGAAACAATCACACCATATGACACCATTATTTTTGGACCAATGTCCCCGAAAAAACCCAATGTGGGAAAACCGATGCAACTATCTGAGGGTTTTCTTATTAAGCAATATCAGAGTGCAATTTGGGTGCCGAAACTAGCCTACCCAATAGAGAATTTCCTTGGCAGCAATACCTCTCAGTTTGAGACAAATCTCCTAGCTAAAACCCCGGATAATCCTTTCGGCATCTCCTTTGCACCAATCTGCCCAAGAAACCCCAGCGTCAGCCTCTCTCTAGACTGCGTCAGCCCCTCTCTGCCCAGCGCTGGCCCTGCGTCACCCTGGATGGGTCTGCGTCAGCCTTAGGAAGCCCTATGTCAGCCCTCTGACCCTCTGCGTCAGCAACACTGGCCTCTCTGAGGCTCAGCGCAGCCTATGTCACATGGTTCGAGTTCGACAACGATTAAGTTCGATTCGAATTCGAATTTTCCGATCAGGTTCGAATGAGGTTCGGCATTAGGTTCGACTACACATATTTTTCAATATATATATATATATAGATATGACAAAATAATATAAAATTCAAAATCAATCCATAAACACATGAATACAAATATGTCTGCATTTTTGTTGGCAATGGCATATTAAGGTTCGAATTTAAATAAACGATAAAATAGTGAAATTCAAATATAAATAAAAATGGGTGAATCATACCACTGCTCAGTGCTATGTTTATTACCAGACTTTTTAGTGTTTATATCAGACCTTTAATTAGTTTAGCAGTCCTCCAAATTTTAATAAAATGCCAAACAATGTACTAAGTTAAAGTTTGAACAATGGGTGAATCATACCACTGCTCAATGCTATGTTTATTACCAGACTTTTCAGTATTTATATCAGACCTTTAATTAGTTTAGCAGTCCTCCAAATTTTAATAAAATGCCAAACAATGTACTAAGTTAAAGTTTGAACAATGCAAATAACCTTCCAATTATATAAGATGACGACTGATTAGTTTTTAGGCCACTGTTAGATGTATTATGACATAAGTTGCAGGAAACGCAGGGGGAGGGTCCGTTTCCGTACGGAAACGAAACGGAAACGCGTTTCCGCGTACCGTACAGCCTGGAAACGCGTTTCCGGCCGTACGGGCACGTTTCCCGAAATGGAAACGTGCCCGTACAGCCGGAAACGCGTTTCCAGGCCGTACGGGCCCCGTTTCCTCCAAAAAATCACTTGTTTTTTAAATTTTTTTTTTTTCTAATTAGTTTGTAAATTTTTTTAGGGTTTCTAAGTTGTTCTAGAAACCACTTCTAAAGTTATAAAAGAGCAGTGCCTCTCATTCTCTCATCACACTATTCAGCAAGGAGTTTCTCTTGGAGATTGGTAGTTGTTTCAGTAGCTGGTTTAGGGTCCACTGTTGAGCATTCTGCTGCTTCTATTTTTGATGAGGATTGTTATGATGAGGATTAGTCTTTTGTGACTTGTCTCTATAGTTCTTGCAGCCTTATAGTCTTTATTGTACTTGCAGCCTCATATACTAATATAAATAAAGGCTGATTTTGGATTTTCCAGTTCCTATATTTTTATTTTCATTATGTGATGACTCATGAGTAAATGTGATCATTGTGATGTAAATTTAATCTTAATGTTAAAATGTTTAAGTAAATGTATCATTAATGCTTTATGATTGCACATATGTATATTAATAATTTTTAAATGTTTTTAATATATATATATATATATATATATTATTATATATATTCGCGTTTCCCCGTTTCCAAAATTTGGGGAGGTCGCGTTTCGTTTCGCTTCCCCGTTTCCCCGTTTCGTGCAACTTAGATTATGACACTGTACAGTGGCTCCCAACCGGATGCATTTACATATGATATAATGATTAATTATGCTTGCAAGACGAGGAACCTTGGAGGCGCACTTCAGTTCTTGGATAAAATGAAAGAAGGGATTAAGCCTCTGTATGGTACTTATGCTCATCTCCTTAAGGGAATCCTCTTCGACAGAGATTTTGAGGAAGCATATTCATTCCTGATTCAACAGAGTGGAATGGATCCCAATTTGGATTCAATAAACTATGAGTATTTGATTGGGATTTGTCACAAAGTAGGCCTAGAGGAAGAAGCATGCCATCTTTTCACAGAGATGAAAGCTAAGGGTTTGGAACTTCTAGATGACAAATTGTACACACAGATTTTACATGAGAACAATGAGCCAAAACCGATTTGAAAACAATTTAGTACAAGTGTTGATTTTCCATTTAATATGGATATCCATCATTGCTATACCAATAGATTCAGCCGAGTTTACTGTAGGAATGTCACATCATTTCAGGTATGCACCAAAAGCGTTTCTAGTAAGATAATTCTGTAGCATTCGCTGCACATCGAATGCGGGAGTCATGATGGCTTTTAGCCTGATGGTAAATTTCATAGGAACTTCAAAAAAAATAGTTACTCGATTTCAGCTGTAGTGCATGAATGTTCATAGGTAAAAATCGATCCGTTATTCAAATCATGCAGAAAATCTGAGCATGCAGATGCAGATGTTCGATAAAACTGCCAAAAAAACCATTGAACCTCAAAAAAAACCGTTGAAATTCGCGTTAAAATACGTACAGGTTCAATTTTTCAGGTTTGAATTTTAAGATTCAATTTTCAAGTTCGATTAGATTCGAATTCGTTCAGGTTCGCCGTTCAGGTTCAACTTTCAGGCTCGGCGAACCTGAACGAATTTCAAATTTTTTTTCAGGTTCGCCGAACCCTGTGACATAGAGCGCAACTCCTGGCTGCCTTTGCGTGGCCCCGCGTGAGCCCTTGCTGGCTCTGCGTCACTCTCCCCGGCTACTGCGCTGTTCTCCCAGCACTATCTCTGCGTCTTTGTCTCTTTATACTCAATGCCCCTCAGCTGCAACTCCCGATCACTAATTCTATCTCTCTTAGCAAACCCCGCTCTAGAGAATAGAATGACTGATCACTCTAATGTACTCACCAAATGACTCTCAAACTTCCTCTTACACTTTTCCTGTTGACATATCATCGGCCAGGATTAAGTCCCTAATCAACGGCTAAGATTAGATCTGGCTTGATCCATGTCTTTTGGACCATTCTAACACAATTTCATATTAATCCACATTAATATTTTATTTTCCCTAAGTTTAGACTTAGGGACCCCATTAAAAATATTAATCATTTTAATATCTTCTGAACTGTTTAGAATCTGCCCAAACCCTTTCTGGGTATTGGAGATCTCATGTGCCCTAGCCTCTCCACCAAATTTCGTGGCTAGAGCACATCTGATGCCACCACAAATCAACACTCCCTCTTAGCGAGGACTGTGCTCTAGCAATACTCCTCACTGAGTATTACTCTGATCATCCGACATCGGTCCCTACGCTGATGTTAGGTCTGTTGCCCATCATCCTCTACACTGTTGCATCCCGTACTGGTACCCATGGTTCTACCACTACCACTGCAGCATCTGTACGACAACTCCCTCTGCATCCATGCTGCTGCCCATGGCTCTGCCACTGCCACCGCTGCATTTGCACTGCATCTCCTCTCATCATGTTGCATCGTGCTACCCACTACTACACTGCAACTCAGTTACTGAGAAGTAAGTAACTGATCTCCCAACTCTAACCACTCTGTTGGGCTAGAGATCCTCCTGATGCTGAAGCTCCCTCTGCCACTGACAAGTTCTCCCTCTCTGACCTCTACACTGCTGCAACAACTCCCTGCATCTCGCACCATTGCACACCTCTCTATGCCATCCTGCACTAGTGCAACACTCCCATGAATCTCGCACTGTTGCAGCCTGCTAGCCTCGCGCTGTCTCGGGAGTCTGCATTATAGCTCTCTCTACAGCTCCATCCACATACGTCTCTACCCACATCAGCCATTCCTGTTATTCCTCTTTGAGGCTCATGTAGCAAGGTATAATCCAAGAGGTTGGGTACCTCAAGGATCTTGCCCCTCATCATTTGTAGTCTGCGTGACTACAGCTTAAAGTCTCCCCACTTCCGCTCAAGTGGCACATGTGCACTCATGGCACAGTCATCGTCTATCAAAACTTCTTTCCCTGCCCTTGCTGGCCCTGCCTTAGTCTCGGAAGACTCTCCCTTACTCTTCTTCCTTGGACAATGGGTCGCATAATGACCCAGATCCCCACAACGGAGGCACTTGATCTTGGAGAGATCTTTCTTCTTCTGCTTTTCCTGCTTTCCCTCAGATTCTAAGGCAACATCTTCCTCCTCCAGATTGACTTTGATCCCCTTGTTGCTGCTACCCGTCTTCGACTGTTGTCTGATCTCTTCTTGGCGAAGAGCAGCCCACATCTCATCCCAAGGTGGGAGTGTCCCTCTGCCCAGTATACTCTGGACAAATACCTCTCAGTCTTCTAAGACTGTATTCAAGGCCGTCCTCACCATCAATTCTTGATCTGGCATGGCTTCTATAGCAGTGAACTCATCTCGGATCTCGTTCAATCCTCCGAGGAAGGTGTCAATCCGCTCTCCCTTCTTCATCTGATACGACCTCAACTGATTCTCAAGTAACATTCTTCTCTGCACAGAAGTATGGTGGTACAATTCTTTCGGGCCTCCCACATCTCATATGTTGTTTCCTTCTCGGCAATGTGTGGTACTACATGGTCCTTGACCCCGTCAAGAATGATGCTCTTGGCCCACGGCATTGCCTCCTCGTACTTGTCGTTATCATTGGGGTCAACTGGGATACCTATAACCTTTAAGGCGAAGTTCTTGACATGATTTATGTCAAGTACAGATAAGATTTTGGCCTTCCAAACTGTGAAGTTCGACGCTCCGTCCAATCTATCCTGGTCTCTTACTCCGTGTAGTGCCATGATCCTCTTCTACTTCTCTCTTGGAAGTTCTCTGTTCGACTCCTCCAAGTCTCTACTTCCCATCTGGAAGTTCTGTTTTGGACTCCCTCTGAGTCCCAATTTCCCTCCTGGAAATCCTTCTGCCACTGTCAAGATACCCCCTACTCTGATCGTCTTGTGTAACCGCACCACTGATCCGGGTTTCTCGGATAGAAACCCTCGGTAGCAGCTCCCTCCTTTTGGCCTTGCTCTGTCAGGTATTCTTCTAACTACAGTACATCACCAACTCCACTCTGTAATATTCCCATAGCCTTCTAAACCCCAGCAACCTAAAGGTGAGAGCTCCTAAGCTCTACGCAATCTCAGCACCAACAACCCGACCTCCTCAGCCAACTGCGTCAATCCTCCCAGCTTCTATGTGGCTCTGCATGAGGTTCTCTTTGCCTTCCTTAGCCTCTGCACTGCCTCTTCCCAACTCACCCTTGATGATGCAGGCACTGCGTCACCCTTCCCTTGTTGCTCCTCTGCTAGAAACAGCTTTTGTCACCTCGGGACAGTTGTTTTTTGCTGCTATTGCTCCGCTCGGCTAATGTCCTCAGTCCTCCTGTGATCTGCAATCACACTCTAATACCATGTTGAAGTTTCTAAGTCTACTTAGTTAGAAATCCTCCATGCACTTTATCTGATTTATTCCTACCTACTTGTTATTTTACTTAACAAGTTATTTACAATGTAAATACTAAAAATAAACACTAGTGCATGCTCAACATATTACAGGTCAGCAACTAAAGGAAACAAAAACAATCACACCATATGACACCATTATTTTTGGATCAATGTCCCTGGAAAAACCCAATGTGGGAAAATCGGTGCAACTATCTGAGGGTTTTCTTATTAAGCAATATTAGAGTACAATCTAGGTGTCGAAACTGGCCAGAGAATCTCCTTGGCAGTAATACCTCTCAGTTTGAGACAAATCTCCTGGCTAAAACCCTGTATAATCCTTCCGACAGCTCCTCAGCACCAATCTGCCCCAAAAACACCAGCGTCAACCTCTCTCTAGACTGCGTCAACTCCTCTCTACCAGCGCTGGCCCTGTGTCACCCTGGATGGGTCTGTGTTAGCCTTAGGAGGCCCTGTGTCACGCCCCTACACCTGCGGTGATCTTCCAACCGCTTGTAGCGAGGTGCGGCACCACCGAACGCTTTCTTTTTAACAATACTAACGTTTATGGACTATGCCTACTCCAACATAAACTTACTTTAACTTATGTTTTCTTGCAACCAAGTAAAGAGTTATCCTTTATACTTTAAAGAAGATCATTCTCAATCATTAACCATGTACAACAAACCGAGAACATCAACAATACACAAGTATAAAGGGAGGGGCAACTCCCAGAAAGTCTGCCCGACAATTTTATTATAACAGTTTCTTCAATTTTACAATACAAGTGTGCTTGACAAACTTCAAGCCAACACTTAGAATAATTTTACAACCAAGGCATAGAACAGCCTTTTACAACATTTCATGCACCTTTGCATAAGAAGGAGTGCTCACTCGAGCCACCCAACCTCCCTACCAAATCCTGCATAAAACCGCACACAACTTCCACCTTCACACCTCAAACCGCACTTAAGTCAAAACTGCACCTTTAGTAGCACTATGCATGAGGTATGCGTAGTCTACTTTTACCCCTGCAGTTTTACCCCTATGCGTATGAGAGATGAGCGAAAGTCTTGTGTTGAAATGAGGTGCAGCCACCTCTTATATATACGCTCCATACTTTGGATATAATCTTTGGGCCGACATGTTAATAATACCATGAAGCCCCCATGTTATATCTTTATGGTGTCGGCTTTATTATATTTTATGTCCACGTGCCATGCATATATATAAACCTTCGTGCATCCTCATATTATGTACGCTCAAGTGTGACACTTAACCAATTTTCGCATTTCCGTGTGCGCTCACCCGCCCGTGTGCGCTCACCCGCCCGTCGTGCAGACCCGCCCGCCTGTCGTGCAGACCCGCCCGCCGTGCAGCCTCGCCCGCCCGCTGTGTAGTCTCGCCCGCCTATCGTGCAGACCCGCCCGCCGTGCAGCCTCGCCCGCCCGCCGTGCAGCCTCGCCCGCCTGTCGTGCAGACCCGCCCGCCGGTCGCCCGCGCCCGCCCGTGCATGGTGACTTCGCCCGGCGCCCGAACGCGCCCGTACCCAAGGACCTTACATCCTCCTCCACCTGAAATCGTTGTCGTCCTCGACAACATACCATCTCGGTAGCTCTCCACCAAGATCATCATTCATCCAGGATGTCGACCTTTCTACACAAGGCAAACATCCTTGCAACATATGTAGAGACTCTTTCTCCACTATGTCTCGGCCTAGTGACCACTGCCACCAAGCTCCCCATACCAAAGTATGTATCTCCATAATCCATGCTCAGGTCCATGGAAACTCCATCCATCTCATCTGCAACATGTCATGATGCTTGATGCCAAGCCATCCCTGCATCATCATCCATATGTGTGCCTCCTCAACGTGAAGAGACCATCTCATCAAACCGACTCTTGATGTGCCCCATTCAGGTCCATGAAGCCCTCTCCATCATCTGCAATGTGCCATCCTCAAGTCTTCAATCAACTCTCGATGTGCCCCATTCAGGTCCATGAAGTCATCTTCATCATCTGCAATGTGCCATCCTCAAGTCTCCAATCTTATCAACTCTTGATGTGCCCCATTCAGGTCCATGAAGTCCTCTTCATCATCTGCAATGTGCCATCCTCAAGTCCCCATGTCACACTAGCAAGTCCTCCTGCATAACATTCTTGCCCTAGCACTCCTCTTTGGATGTCCATTGACATCTCTACAAGTGCTTCCACACAATGTCCTTGCATAGGTCTGCCATGCTCCATGTCTTCAAGTCTCCAACCTGATGTCCATGACTAAGCTGCCCATGTAGTCCAACCAAGTAGACACATCACAACATCTGGTCATCCCATCCAAGTCTTCGATCTTCGGTTTAGTGAACTCGGTCACCCAACCATCTCATCATCATGTCATGAGTCCCTTCATCATAGCTCCTCCACCAAAGTGTCCATCAAGACTTGCTCTTGGTCTCGGCCATGACAAGTCCACCCAAAACATCACAAGTGTGTGCCCTCCTCAACCTGTCCATGAGTCATGCCGGGCACTTAGCCAATTCTCCATGTGGCTAAAGCATGACTCAATCCTCCACAACGATCATCAAGTTCCACCCTTGTCCCGGGTCCTTGCACCTTTCATCATAAGGTCACAAGTAACCCCAACAAGCTTCCCAACAACTGACAATCCTTGCTCTTCCATACAAGGTTCCATCATAGTCATCCATGGTGAGATGTCCTCTTGCCTTGGCAAACTGGCTTTGCCCTTCCCTGCACACGGTCCATCTTCCAAATGCCCAAATGAAACACAAGTATCATCACTTACTTCAACATCATGAGGCTCCTCCATGTGAGTGACCTCATCCATACATGTTGACAAACTGCACGATCCTGGTTCAACTTGATCATCCTCAAGTTCATCCTCCATCGTAGTCATATCTTCAACATCTTCATCACAGAAGGGGACAACAATAGTCTTGTTGCCCTTCAAGAATTCTTGTCCAAGTATCATATCGAAGTCATTCATCTCCATCACTATGAAGTCCAACTGACCCTTCCATTCTTTCATCTGCACAGGTACATCGTGTACCAAACCTGCCACCTTAGCTCTAGAGTTCACTGCCTTGACCTCCAGCCCAGTCTCTTTTGCTAACCGTGTTGTCATAAAGTTATGTGTAGCACCTGTGTCTACCAGAGCTTGAATGGCCTTGTCATAAACCATCAAGTCTACGAAACCCAGACTGTTCTCCATAACCTTATCTGCATCAACTTCCAAGTGTCCTCACACTTGCTCCACCAGCTCCTGACCGAGCTTTGATACCAACTGTCACGCCCCTACACCTGCGGTGATCTTCCAACCGCTTGTAGCGAGGTGCGGCACCACCGAACGCTTTCTTTTTAACAATACTAACATTTATGGACTACGCCTACTCCAACATAAACTTACTTTAACTTATGTTTTCTTGCAACCAAGTAAAAAGTTATCCTTTATACTTTAAAGAAGATCATTCTCAATCATTAACCATGTACAACAAACCGAGAACATCAACAATACACAAGTACAAAGGGAGGGGCAACTCCCAGAAAGTCTGCCCGACAATTTTATTATAACAGCTTCTTCAATTTTACAATACAAGTGTGCTTGACAAACTTCAAGCCAACACTTAGAATAATTTTACAACCAAGGCATAGAACAGCCTTTTACAACATTTCATGCACCTTTGCATAAGAAGGAGTGCTCACCCGAGCCACCCAACCTCCCTACCAAATCCTGGATAAAACCGCACACAACTTCCACCTTCACACCTCAAACCGCACTTAAGTCAAAACTGCACCTTTAGTAGCACTACGCATGAGGTATGCGTAGTCTACTTTTACCCCTGCTGTTTTACCCCTATGTGTATGAGAGATGAGCGAAAGTCTTGTGTTGAAATGAGGTGCAGCCACCTCTTATATATACGCTCCATACTTTGGATATAATCTTTGGGCCGACATGTTAATAATACCATGAAGCCCCCATGTTATATCTTTATGGTGTCGGCTTTATTATATTTTATGTCCACGTGCCATGCATATATATAAACCTTCGTGCACCCTCATATTATGTACGCTCAAGTGTGACACTTAACCAATTTTTGCATTTTCCGTGTGCGCTCACCCGCCCGTCGTGCAGACCCGCCCGCCTGTCGTGCAGGCCCGCCCGCCGTGTAGCCTCGCCCGCCCGCCGTGTAGTCTCGCCCGCCTGTCGTGCAGACCCGCCCGCCGTGCAGCCTCGCCCGCCCGCCGTGCAGCCTCGCCCGCCTGTCGTGCAGACCCGCCCGAACGCGCTCGTACCCAAGGACCTTACACCCTGCGTCAACCCTCTGGCCCTCTGCGTAGCTCCCGACTGCCTCTGTGTGGCCCTGCGTGAGCCCTGGCTGGCTCTACGTCACTCTCCCCGGCTACTGTGCTACTCTCCCGAAACTATCTCTGCCTCTTTATCTCTCTATACTCAATGCCCCTCAGCTGCAACTCCCAATCACTAATTTTATCTCTCTTAGCAAACCCCGCTATAGAGAATAGAATGACTGATCACTCTGGTGTACTCTCCACATGACCCTCAAGCCTCCTCTTATATTTTCCCTGTTGACATATCAACGGCCGAGATTAAGTCCCTAATCGACGGCTAATATTAGATCTAGCTTGATCCATGTCTTTTGGACCATTCTAGCACAATTTCATGTTAATCCACAT
This sequence comes from Pinus tabuliformis, assembly GCA_031772625.1. NCBI lineage: Eukaryota > Viridiplantae > Streptophyta > Pinopsida > Pinales > Pinaceae > Pinus > Pinus tabuliformis. The sequence goes on along the minus strand of CM062805.1, from coordinate 1,374,453,423 downwards.
TAATATTTTATTTTCCCTAAGTTTAAACTTAGGGACTCCATTAAAAATATTAATTATTTTAATATCTCTTGAATTGTTTAGAATCTACCCAAACCCTTTCTCGGTATTGGAGATCTCATGTGCCCCAGCCTCTCCACCAAATTTCGAGGCTAGAGCATATTCAATGCTACCACAAATCAACATAATAATACAAACCTTCTATATGCTGCACCAGTTTTCCCGCATTGGGTTTTTTTGGCGACGTTTGTCAAAAGATAACGGTGTCCCTTATGTGTTTGTCTCATATCTATTTCAGGTTATGATTTGTATGTCAGTGTATTCTGCAGTAGCGTTTTTCATCAGTGTTTAAATAATTAAATAACTTGTTGAATGCAAAAACAAGTAGGATCTCTAATGTGTAGATTCAAAAATTTTCACATGGTATCAAAGCATTGCAAATCATAGGACAGTGAAGACATCATCCAGGAGATCTAGTGAATTTGCTGCAGAAAAACAGTTGTCCCGAGTGACAGCGTTGTTTAAGAGGTAGAGAAGCAACTGAAGAAGTGACGCAGAGTCTCATGCAGTGCTTGCGTCAGCATTTCGAGCCTGTAGAGGGTGACACAGTACCCGAGAGGAGCTCACGCAGTGACTGTGTCAGCTCTCTAGGCCAATGCAGAGACTGAGAAGCTCAAATCAGTCAGTTGTCGGGGATGGAGGAGCAAAGCAAATTCGATCAGTGGAGTTGGTGGGAGGTTGTTGTTGGTTTTGCAGGACAATGTTTGTGGAGACAAAGCCAAGGTAGAGGGAGTCACTACCTTGACAAATTTCTAGCCAAAGAAATCTAGATCTGGGTTGCAGCAGCAAAGGAGGATTAGAGAGGAGTGATTCCACATTTGGCCGGAGGATTTCCATGAAGGAAATCAGGACTCAGAGGGAGTCTTGAGGACCTTGTTACTTAGAGGATTTCTAGCGCCAAAGAAATCTAGATCTGAGTCTTGTTGGATTAACAACAGGAGAGGGAGAAGAGAACCAGTCCTATATTTGTTGAGCAGAGATGCCAGTCAATGGACAAAGGGATCAAGACAGATTGGTTGGAGTGTCCAATTTTGTCATCTAGACAGCCAGGATCCTCGTAGTCCTAGACAAGAATCACATCAAGGACGATGCCTTGAAGGTAGTTGTTGTTCCTGTCGATGTTGATCCACTGAAGAAGTACGAGGAGGCCCAAGTGAAGGCTAAATGCATGATTCTAGACGGGGTCAAAGATCATGTGGTCCCACACATTTCTAAGAAGGAAACAACAAGGGAGATGTGGGAGACGCTGACCACCTTGTACCAAGGGACTTCCGTTCAACGAAAGCTGCTATTAGAGAACCAGCTGAGATAGTACCAGATGCAGAAGGGAGAAGAGATCGATCCCTTCCTTCTCAGGTCGCAAGGGATTCGAGACCTGCTGACTTCCAAGGGGTCTACACCATATCCTGAGTTCATGGTCAGGACTGCCCTGAATGTAGTCACCGAACACTAGGAGACATTTGTCCAGAGTATCTTGGGCAGAGCTTCTCTCCCCAGTTGGGAGGAAATGTGGGCAGCTCTTCGATAAGAAGAGATCAAGAGGCTGACCAAGGCAGGAAGTAGCGGCAGAGGAGCCCAGGTCAAGAAGGAGGATCAGGAGGATGCAGCTATCACATCATCGGGACAGCATGGGCAGCAAAAGAGGAAGAAATAGGATATATCCCAAAGATGCTTCAGGTGTGGTGAACTAGGACATTTCGCCACTCAGTGCCCTCGAAAGAAGGGCAAGGAAGAGGCTTCTGACTCGAAGGTTGCTCCAGGGAACGCTGACAAGGAGGATGATGACGAGGATTGCGCCATGAGTGCTCATGCACCTCTGGAGAAGAGGTGGGGAGACATTGAGCTGTAGTCAGGGGGACTACACGAGGGGCAGGATCCTACAGGTGCCAAAACTCTTGGATCACATATGGCTACGGCAGCCCTTAACGACAGTAGCAGAATGATGAGAGTTAGTTGGTGCAAGGGATGATGGAGCAACAGTGGCTGAGCTAGAGTGCCAGAGTCCGAAGCAGTGCAGTGGAGGTTGCAGCAATGCGGGAGGCACAGAGCAGATTGTGGTAGCGCAGTAGCAGCAGAGGGTCAGCACAGATTAGCAACAGAGGTTCCTTCAACATCCCGAGGTATCCAGACTGACCAATATGTCAACTTTTGGGTGGCTTTTTTAGTTGTTTACTTCTCAGCAACTGAGTTGCAGTGCAGCAGTTAGCAGTGGCAGTGCTATGGGCAGCATGATGCAGCATTTTGAGAGGGAGTTGTAGTACAGATGTAGCAGTGGAAGTGGCAATGTCATGGGCAGTAGTACAGGATGTAGTAGTGTAGTGGATGAAGGCCAACAGGCCAAGCATCAGCAGCACAAAGGACCGATGTTGTGGATCAGTGTGATGCTTCTAGTTGGAAGTATTGCTAGAGCACATTCCTCGCAAAGAGAGAGTGTTGATTTTGGGGTAGCATTAGATGTGCTCTAGCTCTGAAATTTTGTGGAAGAATACATGAGATCTCCAAAACCCAGAAATCGTTTGGAGAAATTCCACCCAGATTGTGAGTTATTAAAATAATTTATTTTTAATGGAGTTACTAAGTCTAAACTTAGGAAAATAAAAATATTAATGGGTATTAATAAAAATATGGGTAAGCAGCTTCTAAGAGACAAGGATCAAGTCTATTTTAATCTCAGTCGTTGATTACGGACTTAATCTTGGTTGTTGATTCATCAACAAGAAAAGTATAGGAGGAGGCTTGAGGGTCAGTTGAAGATACATTGAGTGATCAAATCAGTTCGATTTTTCTAGGGCATGGTTTGCTAAGAAAATCGAACTAGTGATCTGAGTTACAGTGAGTTGGATCAGAAAGGAGTTCCGAGCCAATGAGTACCAGGTAAAGAGGCAGTAGTAGCATCAGAGAGGCAGCGCAGAGACCTTCGCAGCCCAAGAAGGGGCTCATGCAGAGTTGACGCAAGCCAAGAGGGCCTCTTGCAGTGACAGTGCATGATATTCGTCGGAAGTTTGAGATTTTCCTGGAGAAGCTAGGTTCTGAGTCAGGATGGTTGAACAGAAGTCTTCCTCCAACAAACCGTTCCAACAGAAGGAGTGACGCAGTCTCCCAGAGGCAAGACGCTGGCCCACGCAGTGATTGCTCTAGGATTTTCATAGTGCTTGCCGGAGTCAAGCCATTCAGTGGATCAATTGTGACTCGGAGAACGAGGTAAACCCTTGTATGTATTTCTTGCTACCGAGATTTCTCTGAAAGGTTAGCCGGTGTGAGAGGCAACCTATTGTACTCAGATTCTACTTGCTTGATAATACAAACCCTCTATATGCTGCACCGGTTTCCCGCATTGGGTTTTTCCAGGGATGTTTGTCCAAAAATAACGATGTCCCTTGTATGTTTGTCTCATATCTATTTCAGTTTATGATATGTATCTCAGTGTAGTCTGTCGTAGTGTTTTTCATTAGCGTTTAAATAATTAAATAACTTGTTGAATGTAAAAACAAGTAGGAGATGATAAACCAGTGATTGCAATAGGATTTCTGATGTGTAGATTCATAAATTTTCACAGTCTCCACGAGCATGTTCTCCATCTACCCATCGACTTCTTCTTATAATCTTTCGTTGGACTTCCTACAACGAAGATTAAAACTTAATCAAGGGCCCAGAGTATTTCCCAGTCGATCTATGTGAGTTTCTAGATGATTCACACCTTATCTCAGTTAATTTTGATTAATTAACCAGATTTCCCAAGTTTAAACCTAGGAAATATTAAAAAATATGCTAATAACCTAACTGAGAAACTTCTAGGTGGAATCTCAATAAACGATTTATGGGTTATGGAGAGCTCATGTGTTTTAGCCCTCTCAGCAAAGTTTCGAGACTAGAACACCTTCAATGCTACAAGAACTAACACTCCCTCTTAGCGAGGAAAGTGTTCTAGTGTTGTACCACTGCTACTACAACACCCTGTCTTTGTATCACCCCTTTGTCACACTACTAATGTTTGGCCACTACCCACCAACCATTGCGCAACTCTGAAGCGAGATCTATGTTGCTGCTGACACTGCCATACTATTTCCAACTCTGCATATATACTACAACTCCCTCTCATATGTTGTTAATGCAACTACAACTGAGAAGCATCCAAAATACTAAATCAACTGTGTCTGATCCATTTGTCTCCTGAGTCCTAATTGTTACTAGCTATTGCATTATCCACTGAAGAATCTGCATTGTTGTTGACGCTGCTATTGAGCCTCCTGCTATGTTGTCAACACTGCACTGTGCTTCTCAGCACCTGACTACTACTAGATAGCAACTATCACTCAGGAATCTGACAGCATCAATGACACTGATCCATCCTGCCACTGAATACTGTGGGCCCCCGTAGCCAGGTAATGATCCATGAGGAGGACACCTCAATGGACCCTGCCCAATCTCTGCACCTCTAGGACTACAACTCCATGTCCCACATCTCTCCTGGAGGTATAGTTGCAAACATAGCAAACTCTTCCTCCAACCTGAAGGACAGCTTGTCTATCTTAGCATCTGTTGTCGCTTTGTCCTACTTCTCCTTCTTCCTGAGAGGACATTGCATACTGTAGTGGCCAAGCTCACCACAGCTAAAATACTTAACCTTTGACAGGTCCTTCTTCTTCTTCTTCTCCCCCTGCCCCTAACTGGGACCTTTGGATATTAAGGCCACATTCTCCTCTTCCTTCTCACTCTTCATGCCCTTGTTGTTGTTTTCGTTGATGGTGCTCTTTACTACATCTCGTGTCAACTCCTCTTTTAAATCCAAGGTATAAATGAGTTGTACCTGATGAAAATATCCATGAAACTTATTTACATACCTCCTTCCGGCTTGCTGGGGACCCATGGACCTCTGACTCATGATCTTGCAATGACATTTGACTGAAACCCTAGACCTAAGACTTTGGACTTCAAGACAAAACAAAACAAGCATGACACAAGTTCATTAGCTGATATGACCTGATCCAGCAAAGCCAAGAAGGGAACAAGGACCAGCTCCTCCATCAGTTTTATGGCATGCCTAACGGAATGCAAAACTGACATTGATGAGACACCTACCTATGCATAATGCAAAGAGCTTTTGATCACCGATGGAGGGCATCATGACCGACACTAACAGGGTCCACTCCTCAGCCAACCGCGATGGTGAGGATAGCCCTGAATGGAGTCTTGGATGAATGGCAAGTTTTCGTCCAAAGCATATTGGACAGGGAAAAACTACCTTCATGGGAGGAGATGTGGGTGGCTCTTCAACAGGAGGAATTAAGGAGGGACCTAATGAAGGTCAACCTCAATGGCAGTAGTGGGAGTGGCACAAAGACAAAGGAGGAGGAGGAAAACATAGCTCTAGCATCGAAGTGACAGCAGAAGTCAAAGCGAAAGGAGGACATTTCGAAGCTGAAATGTTTCAGATGTGGCGAGATGGGTCACTTTGCATCTCAGTCTCCTTTGAAGCAAAAGGATAAGGACGAGAAGCATGATCCAAGGTTGCAGCCGTGAAGATAGATAAGGAAGAGTATGCCATGAGTGCCCATGCATCTCCAGGAGGGAAATGGGGGGATATTGAGTTGTAGTCGAGAAGACTACATGTGGGCAGGATCCTTGAGTCCACCTCTTAGATCAATTCCTTGCTACGGGAGCCCAAGATTCAGCAGTAGCGAGATGGACTTAGTGTCAGATGATGCAGTGGAGTGTTTGGAGGACAGATGCAATAGCTTGGGACCAGAGATTGATCAGCGCAGAGCAAGGTTGGCAGCAGTGCAGATGGCATGGTGCAAAAGTCAACAGCAGTGCAGAAGATTCAAAGCGTCAACTGCAGTCAGATTCCAACATTCATTGTATTATGTTGAACACAGTTAAGTTCAACTAATTTTAGATGTTTTTCAATTGCTTCTCTCAGCAACTGAGTTGCAGTACAGATGCAATGTTAGCAGTGGCAGTGCTAGCAACATAGCAGATGCAGTGTTTGAGAGGGAGTTGTAGTACAGATGCAGTAGTGGTAGTGGCAGTGTCATAGAAAGCAGTATAGTAGCAACAGCAACACAATGTTAATGGCAACAACAGTGCAGAAAGCAAGTGCTTCAGAAACAGAGCAGCCTGCAGGTGGACACTGTTGCTAGAGCACTTTATTCGCTAAGAGGGAGTGTTAGTTTTTGGTAGCATCGGAAGTGTTCTAGCCTTGAAAATTGGTGGAGAGGCTAAGGCACATGAGTTCTAAAGAACCCAGAAACCATTTGGTGAAATTCCACCGGATTGTATTTTATTTAAATAATTAATATTTTTAATGGAGTTCCTAAGTCTCAACTTAGGGAATTTAAATATTAATGGGTATTAATCAAAATATGGGTGAGAATGATCTAGAAGGCAGATCAAGTCATGTTTTAATCTTAGCCGTTGATTAGAGACTTAATCTCGGTCGTTGAAGACTCAACAGGAAAAGTATAAAATGGAGGCTTGGGGTTCATTTGGAAAAACACAAAGATATTAAAGAAATCGATTTTCTGAGGTTAGAAGTTCTCAGGATGAAAATCGATTGCAGAGATCTTGTAACAGAAGGGCAGAGAGAATCCGAAAGAACAACTTTCTGGAGAATATTGACAGAGAGGCGAAGAGAGCTTGCAGAGAGGCAACGCAGTAGCCGGGTGAGCTAACGTTGGGCTAGTGTAGGTCCACACAGCCTTGACGCAGAGCCAAAAGGGCCAAGTGCAGAGGAGAAAGTTGCCTGTCACGCAGAAGTCGGAACTGCCGGAACAAGCGGGATAGTTGACATAGAGTGCAGAAGAGCTAACGTAGAGCCTGAAACACCAACGCAGGGCCAATGCAGAAGTAGCCTGGGTTAACCAGTCTTATTATCGAATCAACCGAATTTTGTCGGGTGTAGTGAGGTAAAACTCACTCAGATTTTCTGCCAGTATTTTCTCTGTAAAGGATTGCTAGATGAGCATCCTAAATTTGTATTCAGATATTTCTCCTGCATAATAATAAACCCTCAGAACTGCTGCATCGATTTTCCCGCATTGGGCTTTTCCAGGGACTATTGTGTCCAAAAATAAGTGTGTCCTATGTATCTTGTTCTTTGCTCTGTTTTCTGTTTCATGAGATCAAATATTTAATTAGTGTAGGCTGCAGAAGTAATTTGCTTCAGTATTCAGAAGACTAACTTGATGAATGTAATTTAAAAAAATCAAGTAGGTGAAGTAGATTCAAATTTGTTGCAGTAGCGGTTCTTTCAGTGTAGGAATTTTCACAAGGGGAGGATGAGGGGTCATGTGTGATGGTGAAACGAAGCCTCATATGAAAGGATTTGCATTCCTCATCAAACCAACAATTCATGGGACAAGATTTTGGGGTAGACTTGTGCACGTGTTGGTAGGTGTAGTGGGGATAGGAATCAAAGTCACCCTCCTCAAGAGTTGGGGAGAGTATCTCGTATTTGGCTATGGTTGTGTCTATCAACCTGAAGTGGGAAACAGGGGGGAAGAAGCTCCTTAAGGCGGGTAGTGTAGGAGATCGCATAATCTTTTGTCAAAAAGGAAAGTGGTACGGGGGATGGAGGGGTAGACTGGGTGGTAGAGGAAGGAAGGACAAGTGCATAGAGGTTGAAAGTGAGGAGAGCTTGATCTACCAAAGTGAGACGAGATACAATGAGGTGTTGGATGTGTGGGAGGAAGTCCTTGTTAGCCAGAACATAATCTACCACATTGGTGCCCCCACTATGGGGGGAACAAATGAAGTCACCTAAACCTAGGAAGTAAGGTAGCCCATTCAAAAGCAATAGACTGTGGGATTCCCCTAGACGCAAAAGATAACTCCCATACCCTATGAGGGACCCATTCTTGTCTTGTGAACATCTCTGGAAACCCATGAATTTGGACTCTATCTCCTGGAGGCAAAGTTTATCCTCAACTCGATCATGTGGGAGCACCTGAAGTCTTCTGGAATGGGCATTAAATTCACCAAAATAATGATCTCCCCAAGAATCGAGTAGTGGGAAAAGTCTGCGTAAAATTCAAGGAAGGGGTCCCCTTAAGATTCACTATGAAGTGCAAAGTGTGACAAGGCTAGGGGGAAATAGTTGACCATAATGTAGTTGTCTTTGGACAAGCAACTCTTCTGATGGATCCAGACCCATAAATATCTAGCATGCTCGTCCAATGATATCAAAGTGACTCTACTTCTAAAAGAGTCTGGTACAAGGCAAGCCCTCGCCCATGACCCTCTGACACTATCAGATCTTGTCTCTTGTCTGCGTGACCATATCCAATGCTACCCCTAAATTGGGGGTGGTGTCCGCATGGGACTCAAATGTTTCTCTATGAGGAAAATAAGGTGATGTGACCCAATATCATCTCGAAGTGTACCCGATGAATACCAAAACATGCCATTACAATTTCAGCACCCAATGGAGATGGTGGGGTCGCCTCCTCAAAAGTGTCCCCAATCTAAATGAGACCATCATTTGCGCCAAGGTTGAGAGTATCCCGAAGGGGCCAAGTCTCAAATGACGACTTTGAGATCTCAAATAATTGCCCACTTTTCTTCTTATTGTGCAGCTACCACCTGACATCTTGCTTGCTTGAGTTTTGCTTGTTGGGATTTCGCAAGATCAGCATCTACAACAATTTTATGTGAGGGTGAGAGCGAATTCAACCTCCTCTTAGCCTAAAGGGCTCTAAGTCATTCAGCAACCGTCTGGAAATGAAGGAAGAGTGTGGATTCGGGCCCCATCCACACCTTTTCAATAGAGATGTCCTGCAAGTCCAAGGTGTCATGAAGGAAATAGTTGGCCATCTGTAATGATTCTAGGGGCGTTGTGAGAAGTTGGAGCCCCCATACTCTGAGATTAAACTCCCAAGATCGATAGAGATGTTCCTCATTCATATTGGCTTGCAATACCCCTTCAACCACGGTAAGCGAGGGAGGTTGCTCCCTTTTCCGAACCACTTTAACCCAAGAATTGATTATTTGTTGTTGTGTTTTTGTTTCTTGTTTAAAAAGGGCTTGTCGTGATTTGATCTCTTCTTGCAGACATTTTATGTTCGGGGATTTAATTTGGAGCGTGGGGGAATCCACACTTGAAGTCTGCAAGTGTGCATTTCCCTGATTCTCTATTTCCACCAGTTGTTTGAGGTCAAAAGCCACTGGGTGTAGCTATTTGTTCTCATCCTCAAGGAATTCTACCCTCCTCAACAAGTTCCTGACCCTTAACGCCCAATAGGAGAAGCCTCGTTCCATGGCTATATCTGTTGGACTATAGATATTACCTCAGTGGCTATTAATGTTATTATAGGGGAATCTCTTATATCCCTGAAACTGGGTATGACCATCCTGTATATCAATTGATGTCAATTTTTCTCCTAACGGAGTTGATAGGGGAGGGGAGTCTTCCATTGGAACCTAAACAATATCCTAGCGACTCAACAGTCACAATACAGATAGAGTCAATTTTACCCGGCGTCAAAAAGCCCCTACTCAAATTTATCACTACTTGATTCTTCCCTAGAGGTGGATGCTCAATTTCTCACCAATGTTATCAAAATCGGACCGGTCATGACTCATCGAATCGGTAGACCCCCCAAACCAGGAACCAGTCAGAAAAGTGTTGTGAATGTAACTAGTTTCGGTATTCATAATTGTTGTACTCATTTCAATATGTATCTTATGTAACATATATTGTATAAAATATATATATATCTTATTACTAAAGCATGGGTTTCATACTTCTTATTGATGGTCTTCTAGGTAAAAGCATGTTCTTCATGCTTCTGGCATTGGTAGGTCATAGGATTTATTGTCATGAGTCAAAGCGGTCAACGTCATGTTTATAAGATCCGTCTAGGCAAAATATAATCAGAAAAGAATTATTTTTAGTCTAGAAAGTCCTAGAAACTCCAAAAGTACAAGTCAGCCTAAAGAAGGAAATTCGACCTCATCTAGGACTCACTCACTCATAAGTTCGATCTCAAGAAGAAAGTTCAATCTGTAGTTGGGAAGCAAGACAAGAAGATTGTGAAGGACTAGAAGAAGGAAGGAAGAACAAAAATATTTTTTATGGGCATTATCTCTCTCACATGTCCAAAGGATAAGTGTTTTTGCAGCTTCTTTGAAGGCCGAAATTGCAGGCCCAAGTTGCAGTATTGAGTAGCTGGGAGAGCAAGATATTATGGTTTGACTTTGTTGACCTTGGAAAGAACTGCCTAGACCAAGGAAGACCTCTTGAAGCATTAAGTTAGGGTTTCTGCAGGAGCTATAGGGCCGAAGTTGCAATTCGAAGTAGCAGTATTGAACCTGGGAGGTCGAAGTTGCAGTTTGAAGCTAGTTGGTGCTAAATCAAAGGACTTGTTGGAAGGTTTGACGTGGTACTTAGAGAAGGACTTGGTCTAGGGTTTGGGTCTTTGTTGTATCATTTGAAGCAGATTCTATAAGAAGAGAAGAGTTTTCCCGGGTTTTCCCCTAGAGGGGTTTTGCCGTGGCTAAGAGCCTAAATTTTGTGTCCTTTGTTGCTATAGTTTTTGTTCTTGATATTTATTTGATGAAAAATATCTAAATAAAGAACACAAGAAGACTAACAAAGTTCACAAGAAAATATCAAAGTCAAGGAAAATTGGAACTAATAGCTATCATATTTCATTTTCAATATGGTATCAAAGCTAAGGTGAACAAGAAGGCAGTTGGAAGAATCATCTAGTGGACACAAGAAGGGCTTGCAAAGGGGAAGAGGAAAACCTATTCATCTAGAAGAAAGGCCTCATCAGAAGAAAGTTTGGAGGACGACTACAAGAAGGTTGTCTCTTGAGAAAAGGATCTAGTTCAAGACTCATCGGTAGACCTCTTTGAAGGAAGCCTCATAGGATCTTGGTATCATTCATCACTCTTGGAAGTTGTTGTTGTTGAAGGAATCCTAGGGAACATCTTTCAAGGACATTATTGGAGTCTCTTCAAAGATCTTCAAGGCATCAAGAAAGTTGGAGACATCATCAAGGAAAAGGAGAATCTTGGTTATCAATTAAGTATCATATAATTCCTCCATGTCTGAACCTACAGGTCATATAGGCTCTTTCTGCAAGGAAAGCAATAAGCTCATTGGAGCATCAAATTTCCTAGCATGGAAGAAAGGGATTGACTTGGCTCTTATAGAACTGGAGGTAATGGAATATGTTACTGGTGAAATTACTGAACCTAGCAAAGACAAGACTCAAGAACTAGAAACATACAAGAAAGGAGAAGTTAGGGCACAAAGGATCATAGTTGAATCCATAAAGGATCCTATTTTTCCATTTGTTGCAAATTTGAAAACTTCCAAGGCTATGTATGAAAAACGGGTGAACTTGTACTCTATGAGTACATCTGGACAAAAGATGTCTTTGAGGAATAAGCTATATAAAACGAAGATATCAGAGGATGAGGGCATGGCATCCTTTCTGATGAAGACCTCTCAGTTAAGAGATCACTTGCAGGGGCTTGGAGAGACAATCTCTGATTTGGAAATGACTATTTGTGTATTAATTGCATTGCCACCAAAATGGAGTCGCTTTGCAACAAGCATCTACTCTGAGAAATATTCAAACACTTTTGATGAGTTGTGGGCTCAATACATTTTGGAAGAATCTAGGATCAAGGTAAAAGATGACATTGGATTAGATGAATAATCTCAAGCCTTTCTAGCTAGAGTCAAGAAGCTGAAGAAGGGAAAGTTTGGAGAGTCCAAGAAAAAAATATGTCCAAGGTTCAATGATTTAAGTGGAATGAATATGGACACTTTAAGAGGGACTACCCAAGCTAACCAATCAACAAAAGAAAGGAAAGAAGCAAAGCTCATGTATTTGAGGCAGTGGGAGAACCTAAAAAGAAGTTAAAGAATTAAGAAGTCAAATATCTCTACTATTAAAGAAGGCATCCTCTCCAAATTGGTCTTTCCTTTAGGATAGTATACATTGTTGTTTATATAAGAGTTTTGATTTTACATAGCATCATAGATAGAAGCATGTGACAGTGACATACTTAGAGTCTACTCAGTGTTATCAAAACCGAACAGGTTCCGACAGAACCAGCCAGTCTGACCAGTTTGGGGGCAAAACTAGTCCAAACCGGCCCTCCGAACCGGAAAAGACCGTTCAGTACCAAACCAGCCGGTTTCGTCACCAAACCGGTTCGGACCAGTTCAGAGACCGGTTCCACCGGTTAACAAGGAACACAGACGCGCAGCCTGGGCATAACCAAAAAAAAAAAATCTTCCTAGTTTCTAACGCTACTCTAGCACCCCCTAAAGCTATTTAAACCAGTGTCGCGAACATCCTGATTTTTTCGCCCCGTTAATTTAATCGCCAATTTTTTGAATGACTTTTTTATTTTCAGAAAATCGTGATTTTATCGTATAAATTGCGATCCGACGAGTAAAAATCTTGAGTGGCAGAAAGAACGGGTTTTAAGAGCCAAGTTTTGTTTTTTTTTTTTTGTCATTTTCTTCAGACAGCAAGCAAGTTTGAGAGTTGAAAAAGAGAGGAAGTCATCTACAAGGACAGAGGAGGAGAAAAGCAAAAGATTTTAGCATCCCAAGCAAAAAAAATTCGAATTTGGGCCAAATTTCTTCAGCAAAGCGTGGTTTCCAGGTATGGGCACCAAATTTGGCCATTTTTTTTTGTTTTTTTCTTGTTTTTGCTTGGGTATCCACCCCTTAACATTTTTACACATGCTTTGATGGTATCTAGCTTTTATAACTTTTTATTTCTAAGGTTATATTTTTGTTTACTTGTCAAAACCTAAGGGAGTCTGGATAACATTAGAAATCAAGCCACTGCCACCTTGCTTGATTTCTGTCACTTAAAAGTTATTGCTCACTAAATTCAGGGGGGCATCCCTAAACAATCTTACTATAAGTCAAAGAGTGATTAATAACTCCACAAATTGTAATTAAAGCTTGCTGGCCTGACTAAAATTTGTGATAAAATCTAAGTAACAACAAGCAAAAATCTGTGCGAAATGCTGAAATTATGCATTGCATGCCGAATTTTTATGTTAATTGCGGACATACATCCAAATGCAGATATATCCTAATTTAAATTTTAGAGTGCAAAATAGAAATTACAACAAGCTATAATGCTTGTTTTAGTGTTGTAAACAATAACAAAATGCTCCAAAAAAATGGAGAGATTTTGTCAATGTTGCGAACATCGCGATTTTTTTGCCGCACCGATTTAATCGCTAATTTTTTTCGGCGATTTTTTATTTGCAAAAAAATCGCGAAAAAAAATTGAGATATTTTTCGAAAAAATTGAGATTTTTTTCGAAAAAATTGAGTTTTTTTCACAAAAATTGAGATTCTTTTCGAGAAAATTGAGATTTTTTTTTCAAAAAAATCGTCATCTAAGCTATAAAAATCGTGACGGGCGAAAGCAACGAGTTTTAAAGAGCAATTTTGAGAATTTTTTTGGTCATTTTTTTCAAACAGAGGGAAAGAGTGAGAGTTGAAGAGGAGGAAAAGTCATCTACAAGGGCAAGAGAGGAGAAAAGTGAAAGAATTAACATCCCAAGCAAGAAAAATTTGATTTTGGACCAAGTCTCTTTAGCAAAGCATAGTTTCCAGGTATGGGCATCAAATTTGGCCCTTTTTTCATTTTTTTCTTGTTTTTTTCTTGTTTTTCCTTGGGTTTCTATAACCTATTTATTTTCAATGATTTTTGAGTGGATTTGATTATGTTTTTTTTTTTCATTTTTGTTGCATAGAGTGCAAAGGTTTCATTTTGGTCAAAAATGCAAAAACTTGATTGTTAGATTTATAAGTTTAATTTCTTCTTGTGCTCTATTTTTTTCCATCATTTTTGCTTGGGTTTGATTGTGCATTTTTTCCATTATTATTGCATTGAGTTGAGGTTTTTTTTGTCAAAAATTCAATGTGTTGTATGTAAATTTTATTTTTATTTTTTTAACTTACAATTTTCCTTGTGCCCTAGGTTCAACTTCAAACTTCACCTTACATTAAAACTCGAGAGTTCAACAAACTTACAATATGCCAAGGAAATTGGACCCTCTGTGGAAATTTGGTGAACCTAATGGAGGGTTTGACAGATCAAACTTGACTTGCAAGTTGTGTGGGCATCATATGACCAGGGGGGTATACAGATTGAATTATCACCTTGCACAAATCCCTAAACATGAGGTAGGGCCTCCGGAGATCATCCGAAGAGCCCTCGGATCATTGGAAGAAATAGAGCAAAGTTTTAAAACTCCGACTCCGACTCGGTATCGACTCGGCCGGCTCGATTTCAATGACTCGGTTGTTGTAAAAAATACATTAAATATTTATTTTTTTATAACAACACATAATTTTAAAGATTTTCATTCATGTTTCCAAACACACAGCATTAGAATATAGATAGAACACAACATATGATCAAAGTAGGCTCATTAATATATCCATTATATCAAAATGGCACCCAGTGCATTGTCCAATACATAACGATGATGATATAGAGATCAAAACAAAAACACATAACCAAGGAGGCTATAAATGGCCTCTACAACAAAAGTTTGTGACCAGTACTACTGGCTACTGCTAGAGTTGCCAACATCATCTGGCTCAGTGTTACTTGGGAGCAGGAGCGAAAGTGGGGAGCGAGAGCAAAAACGGGAGCGGGAGCGACATTTTCAGAAGCTCTTGGTTTGGGAGCAAATGCCAGAGGAGTTCGACAACCAATGTCATTAACATCAAGGTACATAGAGGGATTGGTGCCCTTGATTAAATATGAGTTCCATACCCTAATACATGACAACATTCCATGGAAACATTGCAATCCTCCAATCCTGAAATCCTAAAAAACTGATAAGTCTGCTGGATTTTGAATGAAATCTAAAATTCTACTTTCTCCATATGAAATCCAATGAGGCCGAAACCACTCTCAAACATCCTGAGTCATTTCATGGTAATGTTAAAAATTTAAGTAAAAGGATGAAAACGAAGATTAAGGAGAATGTCACTTTTACTTTCAAAATTTAACATTACCATGAAATTTGAATAGCATATCAATAGTAGAGAGCATTTGAGTGTGTTAAATAGGGTTTGGGAGGGGGAAATAGACCCCAAATAACATTTAACAAATTCATAAAACACATTGGCGTCCAAACCAATCAGCAAACACCTTAAAAAATATTAAAAAATTGTTAAATCGTTGTTTTACTGGGGTTACAGGCCGCTATTTGTGACTCGGCCGGGTCAGTATGGAAACGGCCGAGTTGGCCGAGTCAGCCATGACTCGGCCGAGTCATGGCTGACTCGGCCAAATGAGCCGTTTCTTCTACCGAATCACTCCTGAGGGCAACAAAACGGATCAACTCGACCGTTTCGGTTTCGAAACGGCCGAATTTTAAAACTATGGAGCAAACCAAACTATCCAAGTCAGCTCTGAAGAAGAGTCAACTAGCAGGGAGTAGAGTGTTAGGAGGTGAATATAAGAGTGGCACTAGTTCTACTTCAGCATCAGTATCTACAACCAACCCTGTAGCTACCTCATCATATTTTGTTCCTAGAACCACGTCTGGTTCACAACCATCTATCTCTTCAATTATTAAAAAAAAGGAGAAAGAAGAAGTTGACAAGTTGTTGGGCAAGTTTCTTCTTTGGAGTGATATTCCTTTCAGCGTTGCAAGGAATAATCCATTTTTCTAGCCTGTTGTTGATGTTATTGCAATTGTTGGCCTAGGGTACAAAGTCCCTTCTTATGATGACTTTAGAGGCCGCATTCTTCAAAATGAAAAGGTTGACTACACCAAGAGATTGGAGGAGTTTAGGGCATCATGGGCACACACAGGATGCACTGTGATGTCAGATGGTTGGACCGATCAAAAGGGTAGAATCCTTATAAACTTCTTGGTTAATTGTCCCAAGGGGACAATGTTTATGAAATCTGTTGATGCATCTGCACATATCAAAGATGCACGATTATAATGTGATTTGCTGCATGTGTTTATTTTGGAGGTGGGTCCAAAACATGTTATCCAAGACATAACAGACAATGCTGCAAATTATGTTGTTGTTGGGAAAATGCTTATGGAGAGAAATCCCACTTTATTTTGGACACCTTGTGCTGCACATTGCATTGATTTGATGTTGCAAGACATAGGAAAAATTCCTTTTGTCAAAGATGTTGACTCATCAAAAAGCATTACAAAATTTATATATAATCATGCATTTGTGCTTTATTTGATGAGAACATTCACCAACAACAAGGAGTTGGTGCGCCCCGCCATTACACAGTTTTCCACCAATTTCATATCTCTTCAATCGCTCTTGAATTCTATGTGGGATGTGAAGAGAATGTTTCTTTCAGATCAGTGGTGTGCTTTGGCATTTAGCCGCAAACTAGAGGGAGAGGCCATATACAAATTAGTTTCATACTAGGAAAGTTTCTAGGCAAGAGTGCAGGAGGTGTGCAGCATTACTAAACCTTTGGTAAAGGTTCTTCGATTAGTTGATGGTGACAAGCCCGCAATGGGCTATGTTATAAAACCAGCTCACAAAAAGACAGAAAAGAGAGATCAACGCCTTAGAATTTAGCCTCTTCGAGGGGGCAACCTCCTTTACATTACACAAATAAACAATTCTTGGATGATACAAATGAAAAAACCTCCTTTCTATATATAGGAGTCTAAGGGGTGATAACATAATCAGAGCCGGCATAACAATAATAATGTAAGGGCACAATAATAACAATAGTGGGCTTCTATGGGGCACAATAGTAACAATATGGGCACTACATGGGTACATCAATATAATAAGTGGGTTGTACTAATAACAATAAGGGGTTACACTAGTGGTATAGGAGCCTAACATGCCCCTCTCCTTCAAAAAGCGTTGTCCTCAACGCTTGAGTAGTTCTTGATGCTTTTGTATAAAATTCTTGTCCTCCCATGTGGAATCTTCAGCGAGTAAGTTCTTCCACTTGATGATATACTCTGAAATTGACTGATTTCGTAGCTGTCGGGTTCTTGTTTTTTTTACTGCTCCAGGTTCCAATATAATTTTTCCTTCCTCTTTAATTTCTGGCAATATTGTTTGAATTGGGATCTTTTGCAACTTTTGAATAAGTGGCCATACTTCTTCGTCCTTCTTCCATTCATCCCTTGCTTTGTTTATCCAATCTGGTTGGATAATAGAAATAGCACAAAACAATGCTTTTACATCCTCATCCTTGAAGAGTATTCCCATTCGGTAAGGTCGCCATTTTTTAAGTGCATGTAGTATTGACAACATTTCCTTCTCATAAATAGCTTGCTTGAGATGTAGCAGTGAAAATACCCAATCACCTACATCAAAAAAAATTTCACTACGATGTTGATCTACCTATTGTTTCGTTTGATTTTGCACCGAAGTCGCGTTAGCCTTTAAAATTTGGAGAACTTGTCGTTGATGCTCGATGTGATCTTTCACTGCTTGAACCTTTTTCTTCTTTATATGTCCTTCTATCTCTAGAGTTTGAGGAGTGGTAATTTCTTCCAATCCTTTACAAGATATGGTCGGATTCATTTCTTGATGCTCGATGTGATCTTTCACTTCTTGAACATTTTTCTTCTTGATATGTCCTTCTATCTTGATAGTTTGAGGAGTGGTAATTTCGACCAATGAATTACAAGATATGGTTGGATTCATTTCTTCTTCCTCGATGTGATCTTTCACTTCTTGCACCTTTTTCTTCTTGATATGTCCTTCTATCTTGAGAGTTTGAGAAGTGGTAATTCTTGCCAATGCTTTACAAGATATGGTCTGATTCATTTCTTCTTTCTCTGGGGTGGGGTTCTGGTGTATATCTTCTTCTTTTGACGTTTCTTGGTCCTTTTCTTCCTCCTCTTCATATTCTATGTAAAATAATTTCTTCTCAGCACACTTATGACCTTTAGTGCATTTGCTATCACAATGATAACAAAGCCATTTTTCTCTTTTTTCTTCCAATTTTTGTTGTGTAACCCTTGTATGTTGTAGAAGGCTAGGAGAAACAACACTTCCATATTTATAGTTGTAAGGGGTATGCTTCCTGATTTCCATAATTTTGCTTTCCACTATGTCACAAAGCCCTTTTACTCTTTCCAATTGTTGTGGTGTTGCTCTAAAGAAGGTGTTGCTCTTTGTATCCTCATAATGTGCTATCATTTCCTCCGTGAAAATTGACCACGTAACAAGTTGTTTACGAGAACAAAGCCCTTCATACCATAAAAATTGATCTGGTTCTAAATATGAAGATGCAATACATACCTTTTGTAACAGTGGTACACCATGTAGATCAAAATATTGCTCCATCTGAAGTATCCAATTTACCGGATCCTTGCCATCAAACTTCTTCATCTTGCTTTTTCTTGATTTTAGGAGCTCGATCTTGAAATGACTGTAACTCTGTACTTTCGGATCTTTAAGTTCTAAAATTGCGACCTATAGTAGCCCTCTGTGTCCTCTTTCCAATGCCACCAGTCTGATCCAAATTGGATTCTCCAAGAAAGAGTTATGCACAATCTCCCAAGATGACCTGATTATAGACCTTTCCAGAAGAGCGAACTTGTATGAAGTGCCACGTGTCATTGTTTCGACCTTTGGCTCTGAAAAATATCTACAAGAAACTACAGTCCGTCCTCTTTCTGTACCTTCTTACAAAATTTCAATCTGATGCTCAGAGAGAAAGTTATGACGATTTTCCCCAGGTCACCTATTTGGAATGTAATTCAGGAGTTCGCAAAAAGACCAACTTCCTCAGATCATATCTCCGCAAATATAGCACAAAAAACTCTGAAATTCAGACCCGAGCTTCAGCGCGATGTCTTCTCAAATGGGTTTTTTTTAGCTTTTGAAACGTCGCAGAAAAAAAATTATAGCAAAAATGCCACGATGACCTATTTGGAGCAGCGAAACCCTAGAATCCAAAGCTCTGATACCAAATGCTATGAAACCAACTCACAAAAAGACAGAAAAGAGAGATCAACGCCTTAGAATTTAGCCTCTTCGAAGGGGCAACCTCCTTTACATTACACAAATGAACAATTCTTGGATGATACAAATGAAAAGACCTCCTTTTATATATAAGAGTCTAAGGGGTCATAACATAATCAAAGCCGACATAACAATAATAATGTAAGGGCACAATAATAACAATAGTGGGCTTCTATGGGGCACAATAGTAACAATATGGGCACTACATGGGTACATCAATATAATAAGTGCGTTGTACTAATAACAATAAGGGGTTACACTAGTAGTATAGGGGCCTAACAGGCTACTTGTATGAGGCCATGGACAGGGCCAAAGAATCCATTCGGACCTACTATGATGATAAGGGAGATGAGGGGTTTCAGAAAAAACTCCTCCTATGGGAAGTGATTGATGAACGATGGAACAACACACTCCATCGTCCCATTCATGCTACAGGGATCTACCTGAACCCCACATTTGCTTACCCCCGTGGGTTCTTATATGATGCTGAGTTCATGGATGGATTCTTCACCTATGTTCAGAGGATGGTGCCATCTCCAGCAGAAATCTCCAAAGAAATGGAGATATACAGGATGGCAGGTGGCACATTTAGCTTTGCCACGGTTGTGGTTGATAAGAAAACTAAAATACCAAGTATTTTTTAGTTTGTTTCAAATTTCATTGTCTTTTCAAGTTCATAACTTCATACTTTGCTTCAACTTTCAAATTTCACTTTTTTTCTGATGTTTATCTTATTTGTAATTTTGTTGTAGATGCATGGTGGAAAAACTATGGTGGTAGAGTGTTGAAGAAAAGGGTAACTAGGTTCGGTATTTGTCAATGTAATTTTGACCTTTGTACTTGTCAAGAAAAATAATTATTATTTTTATAAATTATATGAACGAGTTTCTAGCTCATTCTATAGGTCTAGGAAACTCAAAGAGTCAAAATTATATTGAAGAACTCTTCTTGAGCATTTATGTAATAAACATGAGTCAACCTAGTGTCAAGCACCATCCTTCAAAGAAGAAGCCTGCAAACCAAACGATGAAGAGATCAGTTAAGTCGGACTCAGAATATATTTATATGACACGTCGGCTCATATGTGGAGACACAACAATTCAAGGTGACACGTCGACCTATTTACAGAGACACAAACATTATAAATACCTTGTTGGGGTCACCACAAAAACTAAGGAATTCAAACAAGTCTTTGTAACTGTGGAAGAGAATAGAACCTCGGCATACTCTGAAATCTCGATGATAATCACAGAGACATCCTCACATTCTTATCTGAAACCTCGATCAAGTAAAGTGACACAGATTTCGGATGGAGACACAGTCATTCAAGTTTTCAATGAAGAAGGATACCTGTAGTTTCTCGGATGACACAGTGGCTCAAAATCTTAGGTGAGTACAATGGTCAAGTGTTTCTCAGGTGATCACTGTCTCGAAGTACAATACAGTATCAAAGCAGCACTACAGTATCTCGGTGCAAGGAGTGCACAGTCATTGAAGAAACAATAGTATCTCCATGCAAGAAGTGCACAGTCATAGTCTTGATGAAGATCACATGACACTCTGTCTCGACATTTGGACAATGATAATCATGATCTTAATGAAGACATTGTATCAAGTAATGGATATCTCAGTGGTATGACGAAGACCTTCGTGAATGTTAGATCTCAATAGTGCAACAATAATGATGATATCAGTAGTGACAAGGAAGAAGAATGGTGTCTTGTTCTTGGAGTGGAAGAGAGGGTCAAGTATCAAGGTCTTGGTGTTCGTCAATTGGAATCTCTATAAGAAGAATTACGTGTGGATTTACCTATCCAAGAGGGAGAGGTTTTGGCCCTTGCAGAATGCCAACTTCTTGAGTCCTTGTCTCTTTGTTTCAATAGCAGTTTGATGAAGAAAACACACACACTAATAATAAGAAGAAGATCAAGCTAAGACAAATTGTAAAAAGCACTTCGCAAATTGTTATCAAGTCTAGAAGAATCTTACTAATGTTAACTGCCCTATATTCTTCAACACTATATTCTTCAACACATAGTAGCCAATCTGCAAAGGCTTGCCATTCGGGTGCTCAGCTAAACATGTAGCTCCTCGGGATGCAAGCGCAACTGGAGTATTTCAAAAAATACACACCACGAAGTGCAACAAGTTAATACTTAAAATATTCCAAATTTCCAATTAATTTTTTGAATTCATTAAATAATATTTTTTTATAATTATTATTTTATGACCCTTGTACAGGTTGGAGTCCCAACGACTTGATGACATGGTCTATGTCTACTACAATCTTCGATTGTGGGTGAAGCAACTTGAGAGGACACCTGATATGGAGGCCATCTCATTGGACGAGATAACCACATCTGCTGCATGGAGGGTTGAGGCTGAGAGGCCTCTCATGGAGTCTGTCGCTGATTGGTTGGAGCAGGAGGTAGAGAAGGAGGAGGAGGAGGAGGAGGTGACACCACCTACCAAGGCTACCCCTGTCACCAGTAGAGGACGTGGTCTACCTCCTATAGCTCCTATTTCTTCAGCTTCTAGATCACAACAAAGTCCACTGCCAACTCCACCGCCATCTATATCTAGAGGGAAAGCTATTGCATTTCCTTGCAAGAGGAGCAAAGGAAATCGAAGTATTAGTTATTTGGTTCATTTCTTGTATATGACATTATGACTCATGATATGAGATACATTATTATATTTTTTGTTGATATTTTGAGGATGAGTTGGGACTCAGGACTTACTATTCAGGACATGATTCACTGTTATGTGTGATGTAGTGCTAGAAATGATATTACACATCTTATATATTAGTTCTTTTATCATATTTATGTCTCAATGCATTTATTTTATGTTGTAGATGCTTTAGATATTAAAAAATTTGAAAAAAAAATGAATATTTTGTATTTGCCAATTTTTTCTGAATTTTTACCCATTTTTTCTCGATTTTTTCTGATTGTTTTTTAATTTTCCCCTCATCGATTTAATCTCAATCGCAATGCTCGCAACATTGATTTAAACACCCCCATCCCCTCTATTTCACTCACACTATTCATTCGAGTCTCTTGCAATTCTTGAGCTAAGTTCGTTGAGGAGAATTCAGAGAGTTTTTTGCATGGCTATTCTGAGGGAGATTTTTTGCAGATTCGAAGAGTTGATTGGAGTCTTGGAGAGCTATTGGAGAGTGTGTTTGAGCATATACACACTAAGAAGAGGAACCGTTTGGAGCAAAAGTGGTTAAATGACATGGTTTTTGTTCAGTACAACCTTAAGCTGACGCGCAACCATTTGTTGAATAAAACCCCCAAATCAAGCAACATTGTCTTGGGTGACTTTGATCCCACATCAGAATTGGCTGTGGAGAGTCAAGCACCAACACTTGGCAATGAAGACCTTTCTTGGTTGGACTTGGACCCACCTCCACAGGATCAGAGGCAGATATATCTGAAGCACCAGTAGTAGCTTCAGGGCTAGGGGAATCAAGCCATAATCCCATTGCAAACTTGGATGCTACTCATTCTTCAAATGAGGATGAGGAGGATAATCAAGAATCGGATGATGATTGATGACTTGATCATTGATTTGTTGTAGTTGTAACTTGTAGTATTGTAGGTTGTAGTATAATACTATGATCTATCATGTTATTTTGGACTATAAAGGCCTTTTAGAGCCTGCTTCTTGATGTTTGTAACATTTTTGGTTCAACAATGTTTTTCACTAAGTGTTATTTTGGTTATATGCATTATTACTTGCTATATAAATGAGAACTCTTGCATATTTGTGTATAAATGGTTTGGATTCATATGGATGCACATGAATATATCTTTTCTTTCTTTAAAATACGAATATTTTATGTGCTTTTGGTAAACGGTTTTTTTCCAATTTTTTTCCGGTTCCGACCGGTTCCTGGTCCACAAGGTTTTTCAATTCAATAACTGGTTCGATTCTGATAACATTGAGTCTACTTGGTTAAGTTGCTCTGTAGAAATCATCTAGTCTTTAAAGGCAAATAGTTAGACCATTTTGCATATTGTTCATCCAGGGATTATCTAACATTATGTTAGAAGCAGTCATCTTGCTAAGATGGGAACCATCACTTTGGGAGGTTCTTGAAGAAGTATTTTGACAAGGTTAGTATACATTCCATCTAATATGGAAACAGTACTTTTAAAGGGAAGGAATGCAATGGGTCAGGTTGCAAGATTAGACATAGAGTTAGATGATGGCGTAAGAAGCATAGGAATGTATATTGAAAGTAACTCTTGGATAAGATTCATATGTCCAGAATCTTGTAACATGCTTTCTATGGTTATATGATGTTTGAAAGGAAGGATTTGACTTACTCAAGGATGTATAAAGAATTAAGACTTTCTCTAGATTACATAGAATAATGATTAACATCCAGTATAATCTCTGGAAGAAAAGTTTTAACTTGGTAATCAAGTTCAATCCTTGGGCACTCTGATGCATAAAGGAAGACTTGTACAGAGATGGACCAGGAGGATTTTGATGCTTAAACAAGAATGTCATTATGATGAAGTAGGACTAATATTAATTATTGTTGGTTATCTGGTTAACATATTATTTTGCTATCAGAAGGATATTGCAGGAATACATGATGACACTTGAGGCAAGTTCAACTGTATGAATGGAATGTTAGGGGAAGCTCAATATCTGACACCTGCCAACTAAGAAGTCAAGATATGCTCATCTTGGAATTAAAAGGTAGCAGTGCAAAAAGATAACCTGAAGGTCAACAAGGGAGTTCACTTTCTTGCAGAAGCCATGATCAACTTGAAGTTTGCAACAAAAGGCTTAATATAATGCCTTCATAAGACAATTGAAAGTGATAAGCAAAAGAGATGACCTAGATCTTGTCACAAAAATAAAGAGTAAATATGGCCTCACGATACCTCGAAAGGAAGGAAGATCGATGCAAGGTATGTGAAAGAAAGCAGCCATGTAGCTATGAAAAACAAGTAGTTGATACTCTCATGAAGACAAGCTATAAAGCTTGTGGTATTAACTTACCAGTTTGAGAGGAATTCAGGAATCTCCTCCGTTTTTGAAAGGGAAAAAAGGAGTCTCCTTGAATAGGCGCAAGGATCTATTCTCTAATCAAAAGGAGAATAGGGATGTCCTCTCTGATTGAGAGGGAGTGATGTTGGACATCATATGTGCATTCTCTTCAGGTAAGACCAGGTAAAGGTCATAAAGAATCCAAGAAAGCAAAGGTACCGACACTCTTTGATGATAGGACATGTATCCAAGAGAAGAGTGGTCAAAGAGGACCAATATTCTTTGAGGATTCAGGAATGAAAATCCAAGATAAAAATAATCCTAAAATGGCATACCTTGTGAACATCTAGATGGGGTATGTGCCTTGTAGAGGTAGTGCGATATCACACGTAAAGCCTCCCAGCATAATGCTCTTGAATGAAGTAGAGCTTGTCTAGTTAGGACTCAGAGAAAGTGTTGGTCATAATGGTGATGCTTACAGTTGGCTTATCAATCCGACTCTTCTTATGAGAACTCTTCAAGTTTGAGAATGATGTTGCATTGGTTGTACAATTATGAATATCTCCCTAGTTAAGAGGGAGTGTTGGAAATGTAACTAGTTTCGGTCTTCATAATTGTTGTTGTACTCATTTCAATATGTATCTTATGTATCAAACAAAAGAAGAAAAGAAGAAAAAATTATTATTATTAAAGCATGGGTTTCATTATTCTTATTGATGGTCTTCTATGTAAAAGCATGTTCTTCATGTTTCTAAGGTTTGTTAGGCCATAGAATTTATTATCATGAGTCAAAGGAGTCAGCATCATGTTTATAAGACCCTTCCAAGCAAAATGTAATTGGAAAAAGAATTATTTTTTAGTCTAGAAAGTCTTGGAAACTCCCAAAGTACAAGTCGTCCCGGGCAGCTTCAAGTCGGCCTAAAGAAGGAAATTTGACCCCTTGGAAAGGTTGCATAAAGCAGCAGTTATACCTCATTTAGGACTCACTCACAAGTTCGATCTCAAGAAGAAAGCTCCATCTGTAGCTGGGAAGCAGGAGAAGAAGATAGTGAAGGTCTAGAAGAAGGAAGGAAGGACGAAAATCTTGTTTTGGGGCTATATTTCTCACACATGTGCGAAAGATTAGGGTTTCTACAGCTTCCTGGAAGGCCGAAATTGCAGCTCCAAGTTGTAGTAGGACGAGTTGTAGTATCAAGTAGCCGGGAGAGAAAGATATTCTAGTTTGACTTTGTTGACCTTGGAAAGAGTTACCTCTTGAAGGACTGAGTTAGAGTTTCTACAGGAGCTACAGGGTCGAAGTAGCAGTATTGAAGCTGGGAGGTCGAATTTGCAGTGTGAAGTTGGTTGGTGCTAGATCAGAGGACTTGTTGGAAGGGCTGACTTAGTATTTGGAGAAGGACTTGGTCTAGCATTTAGGTCTTTTTTGTATCATTTGAAGCAAATTATATAAGAAGAGGAGTTTTTCTGGGTTTTCCCGTTGGAAGGGTTTTGCCCTGGCTAAGAGCCTAATTTTTGTGTCCTCTATTGCTATTGTTTTTGTTCTTGATATTTGTTTGATGAAAAAGATCTAAATAAAAAACACGAAAAGATTAACGAAGTTCACAAGGAAATAGTAAGGTTAAGGAAAATAGGAATTAGTAGTTGTCATATTTCATTTTCCAACAAACCGAAGGGAAACCGATAAAAAATCGGTCCAAAAAACCGGTCAACCAAAAACAACTGAAATATTCAAATTTTAAAGAAAACCACATATATTCATATGCATTCAAATGAACCCAAACAATTTATACACAAATAAGCAAAAGTTCGCATTTATAGAACATATAAGGGTGCACATAACAAAAATATCACAAAGTGCAACCCATATTTAAACTGAAAATGCATCAAAAAACAAGACCTAGATGGCCTCTAGCATCCAAAAAAAATCATGCCACAACAAATACCTACATATCATTAACATCTTTGCCTATATTGGGATCTTCTTCATTAATATCACCTGCTAAGCATTAAAATAAGATAAAAAATGCTTAGCATGCAATTCCAAATTTTGTTTGAGTGATGGGTACATTTTTAGTAGGATCATGATAAAGGATTTCAACAAACAATGCCACTAACATCAAGGTACATAGAGGGATTGGTGCACTTGCTTAAATGCTAGTTCAATATCCTCATACATGACAAAATCCAATGGACACATTGCAATCCGCCCAATCCTAAAATTTCGAAAAACTGTTAAGTCTGCTGGATTTTGAGTGAGATCTAAAATTCTAATTTCTCCATATGAAATCCACTAAGGTCGGAACCATTCTCAAACATTCTGAGTCATTTCATGGTAATGTTAAAAATTTAAGTAAAAGGATGAAAATGAAAGATAAAGGAGAATGTCACTATTACTTTAAGAATTTAACATTACCATGAATTGCATACCAATAGTAGGGCCATAGGCTTCAATATTAGGCACCTATTATGGGCTAGTGCCCAGCCAAGACAAAAATTAAAAGACACAAAGCAAAACAAGTCCCATTTGTTGTGTTCTATGCAGCTTTACTAAATCAGGGAACTGGCCAATGCCATTACAGAACCAGCCGATTTGATACTGAACTCACTGGATTGATACTGAACCAGCCGGTTTGATACAGAACTAGCCAGTTCCATTACAGAACCGGCTAGTTCAGTACTGAACCGACCAAAACGGTTTTGTTGATAGTGTTGGGCCCACCAACATGGCAAGGATCTCCCCGGTAAGAAGTCCCAACTAGATCTCAGACCATTTGGAGTAGGAGTCCCAGTAGTGGACAGTACAGTAGTGCCTTTACTGCAGTAGCGCGTAGAGGTAAGTATGATAACTTTCTCGAAAGCAAGTGTGTGACCTTGTAGCGAGTCAAGTGAGATGCATGAGGGTTCTAACACACAGAGGGGAAAAGGAAGTGTGTCCCTTAGAAGCCTGTAATAGTATGCAGCCTGAAAGGAACACACAAGCTGAATGACATCACAAGCTGGAAGCAGAATAGTCCAGAATCCAAAGTGACGGGTTAACACAACAACATGTCTTCAATAAGATTCGTACAATCGTATACAAAATAGTTCATACACAAATGCGTAAGTGAAATAACATACATTGCTAAAGTAACCAGAATAGTCGAACTACAATAACAACATATGCATGAAAACGTGTTGGCTCAGTTATATTATAAAGCAGAAGTTCCATCCATACATACACCATTGACAGCCACTAGCCCCAATAGTGGATCATTACAGTCAACACCGCTTGCTCCTCCAAAAAGATGTACTCGCTCTACACTGTGGAGAAACCAATGCTCGTCACAATACTCTCCAAGCCTTCTCTAAGCAATGCCTAGCCAAAATCTTGGCTCCCAAAAGCCCTTTCTATAAGTTATGAGGTTCTATTTATAGCAAAGGGTGGGGTGACCCTTAACATTCCCCTTTGTGATTCTTCATATACCCTCATGACTCTTCAACTTCTTTACAAAACTCATTACATTA
This sequence comes from Pinus tabuliformis, assembly GCA_031772625.1. Classification (NCBI taxonomy): domain Eukaryota; kingdom Viridiplantae; phylum Streptophyta; class Pinopsida; order Pinales; family Pinaceae; genus Pinus; species Pinus tabuliformis. The sequence continues at coordinate 1,374,425,858 of CM062805.1, read as the reverse complement.
CATAGTGATTGTTCACATTCCACTAATAGCACTTGGAATTTCAATTACAACATATTTACTAATAATATACATTTTGCACATGTACCCATCTGAAACAAAATAGGTTAGAGACAGCCTAACAAGACAAAACATTCTGACTCTAGTGCTATGTTGCACAAAGCGGGAGCGAAGCAGAAGCGTTTTTTGGAAGCGGAAGCGTCATTTTCCAAAAATCTAGGAAGCGAAGCGTCCGCGGAAGCGTCTGCTATATATATATATATATATATATATATATATATTATATATTTATATTTTTTTGCATTTCTACTCAAAACAAACATCCCAAATAGCAAATTAATTGTAGAAGACATGAAAACATGCATATTTTTGCATAAATCAAGATAGATATGGCATCCATGATTCCATTGTAGTTACGAGTATGTACAACAACCATCTATATTCTAGCTATTACAAACATACATCAAATTTCTAAGCATATTATAAAACATAAAACATTTAAGCATATTATAAAACATAAAACATAGAGTATATTATGATTTATCTAGCAAATGAGAAACTGTCAACATTTGTCATGTCCAAAATTCAAATAATAATGTTTACAAAATATGTCACTTGGTCACCGCCAAGACAAAAAAGGTTCAAAATTCATATTCACAAGCCTACAAGTCTAATGAGTAATCTATGACAAAAAGTAGTAGACTGTGAATCATAGTTTTAAAATTCAGCCGATTCGAAACGGAAACGGCCGAGTTGATCCATTTCATTGCCCAGAAATGTGACTCGGTGGAGGAAACGGTTCAGTAGGCCGAGTCAGCCATGACTTGGCCAAGTCATTGAATGACTCGGCCGAGTCATGGCTGACTCGGCCAACTCGGCCGTTTCTGTATTGACTCGGCCAAGTCATAACCAGTGGCCTGTAACCCCATCAAAGCAGCGATTTGACATTTTTTAATGAAATTTTGAAGTGTTTTCTGATTGGTTTGAACTCCAAAGTGTTTTATGAATTAGTTAAATGTTATTTGGGGTCCATTTCCCCCTCCCAAACCCTATTTAACACACTCAAATACTCTCTACTATTGATATGCTATTCAAATTTCATGGCAATGTTAAATTCTTAAAGTAAAAGTGACGTTCTCCTTAATCTTCATTTTCATCCTTTTACTTAAATTTTTAACATTACCATGAAATGACTCAGGATGTTTGAGAGTGGTTTCGGCCTCATTGGATTTCATATGGAGAAAGTAGAATTTTAGATTTCATTCAAAATCCAGCAGACTTACCAGTTTTTCAGGATTTCAGGATTGGAGGATTGCAATGTTTCCATTGAATTTTGTCATGTATTAGGGTATGGAACTCGTATTTAATCAAGAGCACCAATCCCTCTATGTACCTTGATGTTAGTGACATTGGTTGTCGAACTCCTCTAGGATTCGCTCCCAAACCAAGAGCTTCTGAAAATGTCGCTCCCGCTCCCGTTTTCGCTCTCGCTCCCCACTTTCACTCCTGCTCCCAACTTCCAAGTAACACTGAGCCAGATGATGCTGGCAACTCTAGCAGTAGCCAGTAGTACTGGTCACAGACTTTTGTTGTAGAGGCCATTTATAGCCTCCTTGGTTATGTGTTTTTGTTTTGATCTCTATATCATCATCGTGTATGTATTGGACAATGCATAGGGTGCCATTTTGATATAATGGATATATTCATGAGCCTACTTTGATCATATGTTGTCTTCTATCTATATTCTAATGCTGTGTGTTTGGAAACATGAATGAAAATCTTTAAAATTATGTGTTTTTATAAAAAATAAATATTTAATGTATTTTTTATAATGACCGAGTCATTGAAGTCGAGTCGGCCGAGTCGATACGGAGTCGGAGTCGGAGTCGGAGTCGACCCTCGGCCGAATCGGAGTCGGAGTCGGAGTTTTAAAATATTGCTGTGAATATATCTACTAATCTCTCCTCCTTCCACCACGAACAGAACGTGTCGGCAGGCGGGGGCCTCCACGTGGTGGCAATAAAGAAGATGGTGCCGGTGGAAGTTGTGGAAGTGGCACTAAAACTGATGAAGAAGAACCCCCTGCTGTTGGTGTTGAACCATGGAACCTAGGAATCAAGGGACCAGATGGGGGTGGGAGTGGCATATCAACACGATCATCATCATCCTGGAATCGCTAAAAAATTCATGCAAAAAAAAAACACTAGTTAACAAAAAAATTAAAAACATGAATTAGAGAAATGCTTTATAAGGAAAAATTGGAAAATTCATACCACAATGGACATACCTGGATAAGGGCATCCTCTAATTGCTCTAATCGCAACACTCCATCCTCCAAATTGAGCTCCTCTGGATTCTTGTCCCAAATCAACAGCTCTTTATTAAACTTTGCATCTTCACAGTAATGACAATCGAAAGTTGTAATGAACATAAACCAAGCTCTCTGCCCGGTCTAAACTCAACCTGTTCCTTTCAACATTGTGGATGAAAGAATAAGAGCTCCAACACCTCTCTGCAGAAGAAGTGTTTACCACCTGTGATAGCACCCGCAATGCCAAAGCCTGTAGAAGTGGAGTACCCCCTCCATGCATGTTCCACCACTCGAGAGAAGAAAAAAGTCTCTCGATCTTTAATTGCATGCATGCTCCCAAATGGACCAGTGTTAAGCGTATAGTTGCTCACCTATCTTCGTACCAATGCAGCCACCTCCTCATCAAGGATTAATTTACTCAATGCAGCCATATATTTTCTATGAACCTCTTGATCTTGGTGTGGTTTTCTCCTGCTTCCCCCCCCCCAAGTGCTGGTGTTGAAAGCCATGATGGATGATAGTATTTAGGTGTCAAAACATATGCTAATGCATGCAATGGAACATTTAGCATTTCCCATCGGTTTTGCACCTCTGCACGAATATAATTGTACAAGGTCGTATCTCTAGGCTCAACAATGTCTTTAATCTGCCCCAACATGCTATCCATTTGCTCATACACCTCCCCAATTACTGGTCGATCTGAATCTGCAAACTTGATCATGTAATAAATTGGTTTGGTGAATTGCAAAACATATTTAACCTGTGACCAAAAGTAACTGTCAAGAACAGTGTCCTTGACTGCATTAGCACCATCTATGTCAGTATTAATTTCATCCCATGCTTCAGCACACACCAGATTAGTTAAAGCTTGTCTCACCTTCACTAGCCACCTAAAGGTGAGGTAATAACTAGCAAATCTTGTCTTTGCAATTTTAAGCAACTGCAACTTAGAGTAAGTGCCATAGAAGTAGTTTACCCTTGTATGCCCTGTGATCAATTTATTGAGCTGCTTCCCTCTCCTGTAAAGCTCAGTAATCCACCCACATTCTTTGTGATTCACAATATCATGCATCAAAAGGTTCAATGTGTGAACCAGGCACCCAGACCAAAAGATGTGTGGATGAGTACGCTCAATAATTTTTCCTGTGGCCTTACAATTTGCTGCATTATCTGTGATCACTTGAACCACATTATTCGGACCAACATCTTTGATTGATTTCAATAGGAGATTTGCAATGTTTTGTGCAGATGCAGTGATGGAGGAGGAGTCATGACATGTAATAAATACTGCACCACTAGAAGAAACACCAAGAACATTTATCAAATGTTGGTTTCTAATATTTGTCCACCCCAATGTTGTACGAAGCGGAAGCGTTTTTTTGGAAGCGGGGACGCCGAAGCGTCATTTTCCAAAAATCTAGGAAGCGAAGCGTCCACGGAAGCGTCTGCTATATATATATTTTTTTTTTATTTTTTTGCATTTATACTCATAACAAACATCCCAAATACTAAATTAATTGTAGAAGACATGAAAACATGCATATTTTTGCATAAATCAAGATAGATATAACATCCATTGTACATTAATGATTAATTATTCGAGCATCAACCATTTAGAATCTAGATTCTTCTCCTCTTGTCTAGCCTTTGCCTCTACCTCGATTGTCTAGGGATATTAGTCAACATTGCCCAATTTTGATCAAATTACCTAATTCAAGACTTAAAATATGATAGAAAAAGCTTAACATGCTTGATCGATGATTTTGACTTGATTGAAAGGTAATTTTTTGCTAAGGGCGTGTTGCGTGACAAAGGAGTTCAACAATAACACCACCAACACTAGGGTACATATAGGGCTTGGTGCTCTTGATCAAATGCTAATCGCATACCTTCATACTTGATATAATCTAATGAAATGCCACAATCCCATTGATCCTGAATTCCTGAAAACTGTTAAGTCTGCTGAATTTTGAATAGGATATGAAATTTCTATTTTCTCCATATGAAGTCCAATGAGGCTGGAACCACTCTCAAACATCCTGAGTCATTTCATGGTAATGTTAAAAATTTAAGTAAAAGGATGAAAATGAAAAATAAAGGAGAATGTCACTTTTACTTTAAGAATTTAACATTACCATGAGGGAGCATCTGCTATATTTATATTTTTTTTTTGCCTTCATTCGTCACCCTAACCCAAGGTGGACCCACCCCCAACAAGCAAACTCACCTAAAATTAAAAAAAAAAAAAATTGAAAAAGAAAACGATTTTCTAAACGCTTTTCCGGAAGCTTTTCTGGAAGCGTACGCTTCCTCCTCCGAAGCGCCGTATGAAGCGCGCTTCGGCGCTTCGGAAGCGGCGCTTCCGTACAACGCTTCCAAATTTCCAGGAAGCGTCTAAAAATGCCGAAGCGGCGCTTCCGAATTCGAAAGCGCCGCTTCCGGCCAAGCTTCCTAGGCGCTTCCATACGGGACGCGCTTCGGGGCTTGGAACCGTGGGGGGGGCGCTTCGTGCAACACTGGTCCACCCATCTGATATAATGGATACCCCACAATCTACCCACTCATTTGTGAAACGTGTCAAAGCTCTTTGAACCTTAGCTTTTTCTCTTTCTAATAACACTGTTCTAGCTTTCTCATAGTTGGGGGCCTTGTATCCTTTTGGGGCTTCATTGATGGCCTTTACCATTTCATGCCAATAGGGAGAGCGAAGCACATTGAATGGTACACCGCAAGCACAAAGAAAACGGACTATCTTTCCATCCACGTCATCCCTCCCAGCAACATTAAGGAAATGCCCTATTGTTCTTCTACCTCCAGAGCTTGCAGAAGTACCATGAGGAGATGCGCAGCTACCAAATTTAGAGGTTGCACTTGATTCAGAATGAGTTCTTTGTTTCTTGTTGTTTTGTTGTGCAGCCATCTCTATTTGGATGTATTTTCTTCTTTCTTCAGCTGAAATGTTTGGGCAAATTTGTACCCCCACAGGACCCTTTTTTTCATCACTATCCAGCACCCACAAAGATGCCTCCTCAAACCGGTATATGAACCACAATATGGTTTTCCTTCATGACAACCATGAGGGCACACAAATTTGTAAGATCCACCACACTTTCCCCCATCAAGTTTGGTCACACAATTCCACAAGGGTGTTGATGTAGCTTTCCCATCTTGTGTTTCAGTGTCCTCTTCAGGTTCATCCCCTTCCTCTTCGAACCCTTCCTCCTCATCATACATTGGGTCACTCATATTGGGACCACTGTCCTCTTGTGTTTCATCCCTTCTATTTCTATTCCCCCTTGCCATCATTAAAACCAAGAGTGGAATGATACATAGAAGCCAAAAGAACACCATCTTGGAATATGGATATAGGTGGTGGACAACCTGTAAGTAAAGGAGCAAGTAGAAACAATGGGAAAGAGTAGGAGAGGGAGGAGAAAAATAAAAAAAAATAAGGGAGTTTGGGGTTTGAACTTACCTCTTTAGCTCTTGTAAATGAAGTCCTCCAAGCTCTTGCTCCAAGCTCCTCCTCCTCCTCCTAGCTCCTCCTCCTTCACTCCTCCAAGCTCTCCTCTCTTCTCCTCGCCGTTCCTCTCTTCTCTTCTCCTCTCCTCTCTTCTCTTCTCCAACTCTCATAAACTCAAAGTGAGAAATGAGGAATGAATGGGGGCTTTATTCTTTTCATTCCTCACCTTAATCTCACTCTAACCTCACCCTAACCCACCCCCTTTATGTTAAGTTAACATAAATTAAAAAAAAAAATGTTTTTTTGCCTTGTGCGCGGCCTCCTTTCCGAAGCGTACGGGAAGCGTACGCTTCCTCCTCCGAAGCGCCACGCTTCTGAGGCCCGAAGCGTCGTACGAAGCGCGCTTCAAAAGCCTGGAAGCGGCGCTTTTGTACCGTGCTTCCAAAATTCCAGGAAGCGGTGCTTCCGAATTCGGAAGCGCCGCTTCGGGTTATGCTTCCTAGGCGCTTCCGTACGGGATGCGCTTCGGGGCTTGGATCAGCCGGGGGGGGGTGCTTCGTGCAACATTGCTCTAGTGTTTGGGAGAGACCAACTCGGCAACCTCCGCTTGATGCTACTCGGTCACGTATTGATGCCAAGATTGGTACTGTGCAATGATGTCCCTGAACTGCCTGATTTTGTCTTGCTGAAAGCGGACTCTTGCCTCCATGGCATTCGGTATATGGTCTTGGAACATGTGTCTGTCTCATCTTGAAGCATGTGCAGTGTTGCCTTGAGTGCAGCAGAACCACCAATGTGCATCTGCATGTTATCTGTGCTCAGCCACAATTCATCACTGGTGGCCGCGCGCATCAACTGCTCCATGTACCTATAGACCTCCAGTCGGACTTGGTTCTTGTGCTTAGCTTTGGTGAGGGAACATGCATCTGTTCACTCTCTCCTCGGTTGCTGGTTGTTCCAGCCCATCAACCTGTATTAGCGTTGTTTGCTCTGTCATTGTGCCTTGCCTTTGTTCTTCTTCCTATTTCTGCTTCTCAACTCCTGTTCTTCCTTCAACTCTCATTCTGCTTGCTGCAATCTCAGTTTTGCTACCTGCAATCTCTACTCTTTTCTCTTCCTATGCTTTGTTGTCTGTGTCATGTGCTTCCTTTTGCTTCTGCTGTCAAAGTTGCTTGCATGAAGACTGAATGCACTTTCGCTCTGCAACTTTTTTCCTCCCTCTGTTATGTCAGCAATTTCCTCTTTCCCTGATCATGTACTGGCTTGCCGCCTTTTGCCACTGCTATTGGTTTTGCTGCCATGTTAACGTTGATTCCATTCCTGTAAACAATTGGGCATTTGTATCTATTGGCAAGTAAACTGGTGCTTTCTCAACTGCTTCCCCAGTACTACTTTTAGTGGTCGCTCTTAAAATAGCTCTCTTTGGTGCCATGGTACAATCACTGTTGGAGAGAAGCGCTTCACGAGTGTGGTACCTATGGGACAGAAAGGACACTCATGGCAAGCAAACATTAGCTCTTACAAATCTAACTTTACATCATGATCAAGCAGCAACCAGGGCATCTGATGAGAGGAAATGTGCAGTTTTGACTGAAAGGGGTGACTGCCTGACTGTGGACTGTGGGAACTGCGCACTGCGCAATCCCGACAATCAGTGTGGAAGCCTCCTGACTGGAACTTCGCAATGCACAGTTCAATCTAGGACAGGGCCTGGGAGAGACTACGCATTACACAGTCTCAGTGACCAAGCTGGGAGACTAGCTCCTGGAAATGCGCAATGTGCAATTGGAGCCAACCTAGGACAGCCTCTACGCAATTCCAGAAGCCAAGGCAGAGGCCTTGAGCTGCCAGATTGCCCAGTGCCTACAAGAGAATGTGAGACTTGGGCAGGGGAGCCCAGATCTGTCCATGGGGAGTGTGCAAACAAGCAGATCTGAAGGATAATGTAAGGATGAGTGCAGATTTGACTAAGTGTAGATGTATGCATGTAAAACAAGTGCAGCAATGGATCAAACTGAAGGAACATGAAGCATGCAAAGGGAGTTGCCACATCGGCGACTGTTGGTGCAAAAACAGGAAAACTCATGCGATGCTTGGGGAAGGCAATGTATAACTTGAAACAACACTTCTACAAGCTAAAACAAGTTAAAACGCCAACGATCATTCAACAAAACAAGCGAAACAGCACTCTCACAATCTAAACAATAAAAAGCCACGGAAAAATAACAAAAGACAATAAAAGAAAAACTCACCTCGTAAAGTGATGACAATGCTCTGAAGGCTCCTTAATCTCCCAGGGAAGCTAGAGTTTGATGATCGAATGCATAAGTGAGCTCTAGAGGCATCCATTACATAGATTTGAGCAAATGGAGTTCATGACGCGCGTGCTTGAGATCAACGACAACAGCGATACTTAGCAAAAACTTCTAAAGATGGAAATGTGTCACCTTCGGGAAACTAATAATAGATTCCCTACTTCCCCTGGATGCTTTTCCTATTAGCTTCTTGCTTTTCAGGAACACTGCCATGCACTGCCCGAAAATATTGCATAGTTCTGGCGAGGATTGGGCAACTCTCTGGTTCATGCACTGACAGTTTTTGAGCACAGTATAGTTCTGCGCAGTTTTTGGCTTGAGTGGCTCTTGGAATGCCTCTCAGGCTCTGCGTAATTTCCCAGTTGAAGTTAGGCTGTCAGCTGGCTCTGCGCAATTCTGGAGTTGAAGGCTCACTTGTTGGCCTGGACTGCTCTGTGCAATTTCCCAGCTGAAGATAAGCTGCCAGCTGGGTCTGCGCAATTCTAGAGCTGAAGTTCACTGTTGAGTTGCACTGTGCAATTCTTGAGAGCAAGGCTCACTGTTGGGCTGCACTGCGCAATTCCTGAGAGATAGGTTGGCTTCCCTCTAAGATTGCGCAGTTTTCCAAGGCAGTGCAAGAACCGAATGCAACCAAGTCATGGGGGCGTCAGCTTGTAGTTAGATAGCGAAGCAAGTAAGCGACACAAGTTGTAAAGCGAAAGATAAATTCAAATGAAAGCACAAGTACCTAAGCAATGCAAGACAAGTTGCTAAGATTTGAGAAGGGAGGCTCCAAAATAAAGCGAAGGCAAAATTTTGGAGGGTGGTTGTAGCCGCCACAACAGGTTAAAATCACCAGTCCAAACCAGATTTTGCCTCAAAGTGGTTGGACCGGCTAGTTCAGACCAGTTCGGTCCAATTCTGATCACAATGTTCCTCAATGGTGACTACTCAATTCCTCAACAACGGCTAGATTTCTTTTTCCTCTTCTCAGACACTCATTATTTCCCTTGTGGAGTGAGCACTAGCTTGCTCTATTTTCTTGGACATAATGGATCCGAATTGTCTTGGAGAAGATAAAATTGCATGGATGACTTTCTTTGGATTGGTGAAGTGATGCTATGGTGAATGGTGGTGTTTTATTGGATGTGTTTCTTTCATTTTACAAATGTTGCAACATTAACATTTTTATGAAATCTTAATGATATGTTGTATCTTTATTGGCTCTATTTTGTCACCAAGTATTCATCAGGGAATTTTAGAATAGCATTCCTTGACCATAAATCTCCTATTTATGAAAGTAACTAGGGTTAGATTGAGAGGTTTTCCTCTCTCTCTCTGTGTTTAAGGTCATCCACCTTCGACCTCTCCCTTTTGACTCCATATACCCAACTAATTAAAATCACTAGTCTTTGTGTGTCAATCTTTGAAATTTGTATACCTTTCTTTTCCATGGTATATTAGGGTTAGTGTTTGGAAAAATTTACATTAGAATAGCATAAAATATCTTAAAATACATGGTCCTAGGGTTAGGGTTTGCATCTATCAAATTGAAAATGGAAAAACATGATCTTCATGCATTTTTTAGCCATAATTCTAGGGCTAAAGTCTAGGGTTTCCTAGTTGTTTTGTGCATTTTCAGCCATTGAAACCATTCTCCTGTTTACCTATTTAATAGCCTTTGATATTTTATTTTCTATCCTCACTTATAGCTGATTTTTGTTATTGTTTTCATAAATTTTGCATGCTAAAAATTGTCTTTATCTCAAACCTTAATTTATAACAGCAATTGTTTGATTAATGGTAGCAGTGTTACTTGGGAGCGGGAGCGAAGGCAAGGAGCGGGAGAGAAAACGGGTGCGGGAGCGACATTTTCAAAAGCTCCCGATTTGGGAACAAATCCCGGAGCGTTATTTATATAATATATATATATATATATATATATATATATATATATATTTTTATTTTTATACATATATGTCAACAAAAACATGTAGAATTATGAATTAGATATTAAAAACATAAAAAAACATAATTGAACCATATAACAACAATCATCTAGAAGTTATAATCTCCATAAACCACGTCCACAAGTTAGTAGCATTGTAACATACAACATATTGAGTCTTGTGATTCATCAATCTTAAAGTTAAAAGCTTTCAAAATTCAATATATAACATTTATCATCATTGATCACCAAAGTTGTACTTGTAAGCTAACTGTAACCATTACAACAAATAATACCTAACATGAAATGAAATGTTATAAAATGAAATGAAACAACTTTCAACTTTCATGAAGCATCATATTCATAATTCATTACTAATGAGTTATAATTACCAACTTCAAACTTAATTTGTCATATATTGTTTAAAAAAATATCATAATAAATATGAAAGAGTCAATAGTTATAAAAACTACTAGAAACTAGAAAAGACAACTAAATCTATTATCTATTGCTTATGCTCCGGCCTCTTGCCACCACGAGAAATGTCTAGTTTTTTAGTCTTGTTGGAAAATCAAGATCTTTGTCATTAATGTCACGCTCTAAGCATTAATATCCAGCTAAGTCACATGACACGAGGACACGAGACGTGGAGGACACGAGGGACACGTAAATACGAGTATTCAATACGAAACGCCGCGACCTGGAAACAGGACACGAGGGACACGTTTTATATATATTTAATAAATATATATATATACCGAAATATAGTTTTTTATCCATATTAAATTGTAGGTTGCAGCTTATCTAATCAAATTAAAATATAATTACTTCTCAAAGTTCATAGTTCACTTTAAAAAAATAAATAGAATCAAAATTTACTATTTAGAAATTAGAATGTGATATGCTTGGTCTTGATTCTTGAATATTCAATGTTCATTGTTCATGTACAACTTACAAGCACATAAGAAAATAACTAAAGTCTAATCCTATTGATTTCCTCTGCCCCTCTTGCGAGAAAATGCCACAGTGTTCCCTTTCCCTCTAGATGTAGATGTTGGTGCTGGTGGAGTTGGCAGTGGAGTTTGCTATGCTCTAGAAGATGAAGAACTAGAAGTAGGGGCTATAGGAGGTAGACCACGTCCTCTACTGGTGGCAGGGGTAGCCTGGGCAGGTGGTGTCACCTGGAAACATTACAATCTCCCAATCCTGAAATCTTGAAAAACTGATAAGTCTGCTGCATTTTGAATGAAATCTAAAATTCTACTTTCTCCATATGAAATCCAATGAGGCCGGAACCACGCTCAAACATCCTGAGTCATTTCATGGTAATGTTAAAAATTTAAGTAAAAGGATGAAAATGAAGATTAAGCATAATGTCACTTTTACTTTAAGAATTTAACATTACCATGAATAGCATATCAATACTAGGGCCTAGACTTGATCATTAAGCTGCCCCACTCAAAAATTATTTGTTTTTTTCAAAAAAAATTGCAGCTTATGCAGGCAACGTTTTCTATCAACGGAATACGCGTTTTCCAGATGCAAGACACGACGAAAACCGGTGAATACGTTTTACATTTTACAGGACACGATAATAAACGTTTTCGACACGTTTTAGGGCCGTTTTCGTGTTCGGCACGTAAAATACGGTACATGGGACCTTGGACGACGTGTCCTGTGACTTAGATATCCCGAGGTATCTTTGTCATTACCTCTGTATCTGTATAGGGATCTCTGTCATTAATATCACCCTCTAAGCCTTAACATAAGATAGAAAAAGCATAGCATGTCAAGTCAAAATTTTGTTTAAGTGATGTGTACATTTTTAGGAGGGTCATGATAGAGGAGTTCGACAACCAATGTCACTAACATCAAGGCACATAGAGGGATTGGTGTTCTTGATTAAATACGAGTTCCATACCCCTAATACATCATAAAATTCAATGGAAACATTGCAATCCTGAAATCCTAAAAAACTGATAAGTCTGCTGGATTTTGAATGAAATCTAAAATTCTACTTTCTCCATATGAAATCCAATGAGGTCGGAACCACTCTCAAACATCCTGAGTCATTTCATGGTAATGTTAGAATTTAAACATTACCATGAATCACATATCAATACTAGGGCCATAGGCTTGATCATTAAGTTGCCCCACTCAAAACTTATTTGTTTCTTTGAAAAAAACTTGCATTTGGAACATTATTGCAAAAAAGACTAAACGCTCCCGAAAAGGCAGGGAGCATTTTAGGGAGTGCGCTCCCAAAATCGCTGCGATTTCGAGAGCACGCTCCCGACCCGCTCCCGAGTCACTCCCGCCCGGAGCGCAGATTGGGAGTGGGATCGAGAGGGGGGGTGGGGGGAGAGGGCTCCCACGCAACACTGAATGGTAACATGTGTTTGGAATCTATCTAACCATATCGAAGACCTATCTCAGCCTTCTAGACCCAGCCATATGTTCTTTGAACTCGCTACCTGATTTTCACCTAGAGCCCTACATTATTTAACATATTTCTAGGGTGTCTAAATTAACAAGTTCCTTACAGGATATTTACCCTGGGAATCCTTGGGTTACTTAATTTTCGAGACCTATTGGGAAAGCCCACCTTCTGGGGATAACATACATCCACAAAATAGCAGTGGAACAGCCACTAAGGTGATAGTGGTGGCTGATCTCATTGTTTCCCTTGATCTAGAGTGCCAAGCGAGGCTTTGCACTAGGCTGCTACATTTTGCAATAACAGTGAGCACAAGCGTTACCAAGCAACACTTGGCTACCAAAAATTTGTGTGGGCTTGTCCCCTCCATCTCTGATGTGTTATTTTTCCTCCTTTGTTAAAATGATTTTATTTGAAGAAACAATTCCAATGGAAATTTCATTGATTCCAACACAAATTTAAGGATTTTTTTATCTGATCCAGCACCAGAAACAAATTCATCACCTAATTATGACAAATATGTAGTAGTTGAAATCATATGCTTGAAAGTAAGAGTAAATTTATTAGTAAGAGGATTGTCATCTGTGTAAAAAGATATTACTTTAAGTTTTTATAATGAGTTATGGATTTCCACATAAGGTTATAATGGAGGATATGAGGATATTTCTAGATAAGGCCATGCAATTTCATCATAGTTCTACATAATACTATAAAGTATAATATATTAATTTTTGGTAATAGATTCCTTAGTTTTTCTCAAGGGCTGTAGAACATTCAGCAATAGAGTCTATTGATAAGGTATACCTTGTGTGAAGGTCATTGATTCAAAACCCATGGTTCTAGTTAATGGGGAGAAAGATAAAGCTACTTAGTTTTATAGTTTCTCAATAATTGAATTTTAAATGCAGTACCAAACTATTTAGAGTTAAAGTGTGAAATTTAAGAACATTTTAGATCGACGCACATCAATAGGCTGTTTGAAAATCACAACTATGCCTGTGATCACTCTTATATGTTACATGAAAACCCAAACATAGTAATTCAATCAATATCATACCTCAACTCTCAGCTCCTTCAGTTTAGGACAAAACCGACCTAGCTCAAGTAAAACATTATCAAACACCGTTGGAAGAGAAATCCTTTTGAGATTTTTCAACAAGCGTGGAATGCCACAAAGTATAACTTCTTCAATCTGCAATAACAAGAGATGATACAAAAAACTAGTTTAAAAAAGTAGCACCATTATTCAACCCCATTGTGATAACTCAATTTTGACACGCAAAGTATAACAGAAACAATAGCAATGAAATAATAAATAAGAAGGTAATAAATTTTCAGAAAGTGAATTCTACACTTTTGTAAATATATTTATTTCACCAATAAAGAAACAGAAAGATAAAACAATTTTAATCATAGAATGAATATAAGCATTATAAGAAATTAGTTACCCCTTGATTTTCTTTACAAAATTTTCCACCTAGTAAAGAAATTTAGGGAATGCCTTATTTTGTTATTTGTATCAACTTTACACAGTAATAAAAATTCATTTTATTAAATTTCAGTATCTTTTCCATTTATTGCATCGAGAGGCGCTCTACAACCCAATATAGGGTAGATGTGTAGGCATAATGTAAGATAGTATGTCAACATTTTTAAATGTCGGCTCAATATGTTGAATTTATAAGACATAAAGGATATTAATATTAATCCAACATATTAATAGTATTTGAAAGGTGAAAGAGGCTACAGAGTTTAAACATGAGTTTTTTGCATAACAATATTCCATCACAACCCACAACAAGACTATGAAAATGGCAATCAATCAGAAACGCCAAACATCTCTTTACAAGAAGCCATTGATGGCCATAAATGACTAAAATGCAGGGAATCCATGTCCAAGCAACGCAAACTGTATAGGAGTTGAATGTATATGTCTCTTGATCAGAGGCTTTGACACTTGGATTACAAACAAACAACATATTTCTGGTTTCTTGATTGGGAGAATAATTTGAGAGGGCCTTGAAACCCTAGATAACTGCAGCAAACCCTAGCAGGGAAGGGGAGATTCTGTTATTCTCAGCAGATTTGAGGAGGATATTAGTAAATGGGATTGAATGTTTGATACCCTCAGAGATTACGTGGGGGCTGATAAGAAGTCAAAATGGGTGTCAGTCACAAACTCCAGGGCGAGATCAATAGGGTTTTGAAAAAGGTTCAGGAGGGCTACAGAGAGAAATGCAAGTCCTTCCCAGGTGTAAAAGTCTGAGCTACATTTAACCGAAACCTACCCAATGCTTCACGAAATTAATTAAATTTAGTGTTCTTTGCCTTTTGCTTAGTGTCAGAACATAGAGTAACTACTTAAAGCCACTAATTTCATGGTTATTTGTGCCTATCAAATGAAAAGGTGAATAATTTATTTTAAAATAACTATGGCATATTATCAGGAATTATCTATTTCTTAGCTTTTACTTTAGATAGTAAAAATTGAATACTTGGGCTGTAATTGCATACTTCTAATCTTATCCCCACATTCAATTATAATCTAATCAAATCTTCCTGAATAGTGTTGACTTTTGTAGCTATAGTTGGTCTTCAAAATTAATGCTTTAGCCTTTCAAATAAATGTAATAATCAATTCAAGACATGCTCTTCATGTCAGCTTCAAAAAGAGGGAAAATTGAATTTTCAAATTACGAATTCCTGCCTCCAAAATGTAAGGTCGACTCCAAGTCGGCTCAGCCCTAGAGACGTGTCCATTCAGGCTCCTTTGATCTCTATATAAAGGACATTTCATCCTCTTCTCCACAGATCAATTTGGATTATCTTTTGTGCAAGCAATTCGGATCACTCTTACACTTCTGCTCAACATAAGGAAGAAGGAAGGTAGCAAGAGAAGTTTATGGGCAGACAATCTCTTCTGGGCAGATTGAAACTTTATGGGCAGACGTGTTTCTCTGAAGCAGACCTGAGGCAGATGAATTTCCCTGGAAAACTGAATCTGGGCAGAATGAATCTCTTCTGAGTAGACCGGATTTGTGAGACTATTTAACTTTGTATGACCAGGCTTGACCTGGATTTGTCTATGGTCAGTTTGACCATGGTTTTGACTGAAAGGATTAGATGTATCTCTTGTTGAACTCAATAATTTCTCTAAGGAAAAGGTTGTTGGGTTCTCCACCATGTGGGATTTCCTAAAGTAAAATGCTTGTGTTTCTTGTCTGGCTGTCTCGACTCTTTTTATGATCTTACAATCAATTTTGTTGTACTATTGAAGATCTTTTGTGTAATTGCTTAATGATGAATGTGAATTCAAGAGGATTTAAGGTAAAAATCATTAGAAGTAATTATCAGCTAGAAGACCTATGAAAAATCAACATATAGTACCACATCCAAGAGAGTGATCCAAATCACGGAATACACAATAATAACAGTGCAAACAATTATCTATTGCATGTAGTACTGCAACGGATTGTAAGAAAATTTGCTTGACTCAGCTACAGAAATCAAATCTAACTAGAGGACACGCAAATATACCTATGATTGTTCTCCAGAGAGAGAGAAAGTGGGCAAAACAAAATCATAGTGTTTTATCGATTTGGGTTTCAACAAAACACAAACCCATGCGCAAGGATTTACTGTAGCGGAAATTTTGCCAAGGAATTCCCTATTGCGGAAAATTCGCCAAGGGATTCACGATGAATATGCGACAAGATTAATAGCTATAGTATAAATGACCACTCAAATTTACACTCTTATTTATATTATTTTCTTTATTTTAAAACATTCTTATTTTTATTATTTATTTAAATAAAAACTATTTTTATTTTATTAATTAATTTGTTTTTAGTTCTTTATTTCAATGTAACATCATTATATTATATTGTGTCTATTTCTTAATAAGCTTTTTAGATTTTTCTTTTTTACTAAAAAGAATTATGTAGATGGATGAAATTTAATAAAGAGGGTATACTCTTAGTCATCTTAAACGGATCACATTAAACTCTAACCCTAATTTTAATATTTCAATTATTTTAACAATAACACATCTACACTTCATCATCATTGCCATAAAACCAGTGTAGATCCATCTTAACTCTATATCTACCAAGGGCCGAGAGGGATCAAATCTCTTGAGATGCAAACCTCTTTTAAAGTGAAAAATGATTTGATCACTCTCGGCGCTTGGTATATTCAGAGTTAAGATGGATATAGTCTGGTGTAAATTCATTGAAAAAACTTCTTGTTGAGTGGACAACCAAGCCTTTAGAAAAGGATGTACTAAGCTAAAATAAAAGAACACAACAATGGATCAAAGGGACTAAAGATAGAACATCCAATGTCAATGCAAAGTGAGAGTGCCAAACCATCTCCTAGAACAATGATAAACATAGAAAGATAATAAGATCTAGGATCTAACTAGAGACTAAATAGTAAATGCCAAGCTAAGGAAAGTTTAGAAAGCTAAAAGAGACAAAATAAGATAAGTTGTTGGTAATGCTAGCACCCAAAATGGATTTATCCAAAATCAGATCAGGGAACTTTTCAGAGATCGTTCGTAGGTACATTACAAGATGAACTAGGTAATTTGTCCATTATTCAGCATCAGTTTCCACACAAGTAGCTCATATATAGGTATATCTAGATGACACATCACAATGTACACTCATATCAATTGGATAAGTTTTTTGTAGCATTAGGTTGCCTATACTTGCAGATTCAACAGTGCCTACAGCAAGCATGGAAAGTTGAAAAAAACTCCCAAAGTATGTGATTCGAAGATTTCTATTTTTAGAAATTTGGTCCAAATGACGAGCATTACATTTTTGTAAATTGTTATCTAACCATATGTTTCAGTAACACTAGGAGAAAATTTTTCTCTTAGGATGCAGTTTGCCAACTAGTAGCCCTACCATGATCCACAGATATCCAACCTCAAATGTCTCTCATTCACGCTCCAGGCAGTGCTTCATTTCATCTAGCTTGCTCATCCGATAAAGGTGGATCATCTATTGTGAGGCACATTAACCATTCATGTATTCAAATGCTTTCATTTAATGTTTAAGGACATTCTAACATGGATCATACGTTGAATTGGATGATAGACCACTAATGGTTGTTCACTTGTTCCATTTAATGTTTAAGGACATTCTAACATGGATCATACATTGATTTGGATGATAGACCACTAATGGTTGCTCACTTGTTCCCTTGCTTCACCTTGGTGGTTATCACTTGCCCTTAGTCCAGTGTGACCTTCCTTGAGGCCTTTTCTCTCACTATCTATGATGAGCACAAATAAGGAGGCTCTTATGATGGTAGCATTCCATGATTTCCATACTTAACCCTTTTCAACATTCCATTGTATCATTGTTCTATCTTTTCGACTAGTTGTTATCAGTCACTCGTGTTGGTTCATTGTTCACCTTGTCCTATGAGAAGTGGTTGTATATACTAGAGTTTGATGGAGCTGTAAGAAAAGAAAGAGCATGAACCAAATGTTAGAATGCAAAAGGATAGCAAGGGATGTAAAACAAGTGAAGGTCAAACTATAGTCTTAACTCTAACCCCTCTAATATAGCCACTCATCCCCAAAAGTATCCATGCTTCTCACGCCTATCAAAGCAAGAGGAACACTCTATGAACATCGCAACACCAATGAACCAATAAATTTCCCATCACAAAAGGAGCTTGTTAAACAAGCTATCTAAAGAAATAAAAAACATAAATATAGCGGGCTTTCAAGAACAAAAGCAAGGAAGGTAACTCGAGAATTGCTAAGTGCTCTCTCTACAAATGCATTCATCATAACCTAGAAAAAGACTATGACTCCACTCATTAAGTAAAATTGTAAAACCCAAATCATAGCACCATTCACACCTATCTTTTGAAAGGGTTGGCCTAGGAATTGTTCCTCCCCTCAGGGTTTGAAGGAACTAATAGGGCCTTGTAATAACCCTCACACCTAGCATGATAACTTGTTTACAGATCATAAATCTAGGGGGATATTTGAAGATGATGCTTGTGTAAAGTACTTTGATGCCTTTAACATTCAATATGGCCCACTTTGGTATTCTCATGGTTCTTGCACCCACGACATTGATCTTACTTGATCCTATGAGTATGTGCTAGACATTTTCTCCCGCGAACAGTTGTCATCCCTGTTGAAATTTCTAAGTCTAACACATTAGAAATCCCTACTGCATTATTTGGTTCATTTTCTCCTACTTGTTCTTTACATTAACAAGTTATTTATAAATATAAATACCGGAAATAAACACAAATGCAGCCTTAACACATATACAGATCAGCAACTGAAATAACTTAGACAAACACACAAGGGACACCGTTATTTTTGAACAATCGTCCCCAGACAAACCGAATGAGGGAAAACCAGTGCAGCAGATATGAGGGTTTTATTATTATGTAGTTTTTGAATACAACTACAGTGCCAGAAATGGCTCACCCAATAGAGAATACCCTTGGCAGAAGTACCTCTCCTTGGAGACAGATATTCTGGCTGATAAGTCACTGGATGATCGATCCCACAGCAACTACGGCAACTCCTTAGTTGGATAGCAAACGCTGCTCCAAGCTTCTCCACTGCTCTACGTCACTCTGCTAGGGACTGTGTCACCCTCTCAACTCACCAGCACTCAATCTGCCCCACGAAAATCACCCAGCGCTACCTCTTGGCCCTAAATCAGCTCTGCTAGCCTCTGCGTCAGCCCCTTGGCTCTCTGAGTCAGACCTTTGCATCACCCACATTGGCCTCCTCAGCCTCTACATAAGTCCCAGCTGCCTCTGCATCAGCCTCTCCAAGCTCTGTGCTCTCTCTCTGGCACTATCTCTACCTCTCTGCTATGTATTCTCGGCCTCGTGCCGAACTACCCCTTGCTGCAACAGATCACTAGTTCGATTCTCTCAGTAAACCCCGCTCAAGAAAATCGAACTGACTGATCAATTTGGTGTGTCTCCAACTGACCTCAAGCCTCCTCTCATACTTTTCCTGATGAGTCTTCAACGGCCGAGATTAAGTCCCTAATCAATGACTAAGATTAGATTTGGTTTGATCCATGTCATTTAGAACATTCTCACCCAGTTTTATGTTAATACCCATTAATATTTTAGTTTTCCTATCTTTAGACTAAGGAACCCCATTAAAAATATTAATTGTTTTAATATCTCTCCAACCGGTGGAATTTCCCCAAACGATTTCTGGGTCTTGGAGATCTCATGTGCCTATCCACCAATTTTCATGGCTAGAACACATCTGATTCTACCACAAATCAACACTCCCCCTTAGCGAGGAATGTGCTCTAGCAATGTTTCACTATAGAAACATCACACTGATCTTCCGCATCGGTACCTGTGTCGATACGTGGCCAGCTGCCACACATCCCCTGCATTGTTGCTCCCTGTAATGTTGCCCATGACACTACCACTGCCACTGCTACATCTCTACTGCAACTCCCTCTCAACATGCTGCCCCTACCACTGCCACTGCTAACTGCTGCACTGCAACTCAGTTATCGAGAAGTAAGTAACTGACTTCTCCCAAATATTAACATCCCAGTCAGTCTGGAAGTCTCGTGATGTTGAAGTTGCCTCTATTGCTACCCTATGCACCCTCTGTTGCCACTGCGCTACTGCATACACCTCTATGCCTCTTGCACTACTGCAACCTCCACTGCGTTGCCTCAGAATTCTGCACCCAAGCACTGCCTCGCTGCTCCACTACACTTTGCTCCACCCGACATCTGTCATCATGCTACTGTCGTTAAGGGCTCTCGTAGCCGGATGTGATCCAAGAGTTTGGGTACCTCAAGGATCGTACCCCTACTATGTAGTCCACCTGACTACAACTCGATATCCCCCCACCTCTTCTCTAAAGGTGCATGAGCACTCATGGCACAGTCGTCATCAGTGTCGACCTCTTTCTCCGCCTTAGCTAGAGCTGCCTTAGAATCAGAAGCCTCTCCCTTGTTTTTCTTCCTTGGACACTAGGATGCATAATGTCCCAGCTCCCCAAAATGGAAGCGCTTCACCTTGGAGATGTCCTTCTTCTTCCTCTTTCCTTGTTGTCCCGCAAATGCTAGAGCCGCATCCTCCTCCTCCTCTTACTTGATTCGACCTCCCTTGCCACTGCTCCCTGCCTTGGTCATCCTCCTGATCTCTTCTTGGCGAAGAGTTGCCCACATCTCCTCCCATCCTGGAAGAGTAGCCCTGCCCAAAATACTTTGGACAAATGTCTCCCACTCCTCGGAGACTGCATTCAGGGAAATCTTAACCATAAATTCTGGATCCGGTGTAGACCCCACGGAAGTAAGCTAGTCGCGAATCTCCTGCAACCTGAGAAGGAATGGATCTATCTGCTCTCCCTTCTGCATCTGATACGACCACACCTGCTTCTCCAATAGCATCTTTCGCTGCATGAAAGTGCCCTAATACAAGGTCTTCAGAGTATCCCACATTTCCTTTGTTGTGTTCTTTTCAGCAATATGTGGTATGACATGATCTTTGACCCCGTCTAGGATCATGCACTTCGCCCTCACCATTACATCCTCATACTTCTCATTCGCAACTGGGTTGACCGGGATAGCCATGGTTCTCAAGGCAAAGTCCTTGATGCGATGTCAATCCAGGACTGTCAAGATCCTGGCCTTCCAAATGACAAAGTTGGAAGCTCCGTCCAACCTGTCCTGATCCCTCAGTCCATTCACTACCATTTCAGCTCCTCTTCTAGACTCCCTTTGAGTTTCGACTTCCCTCCTGGAAATCTCCCTCTAAGTCCTGATTTTCCTCCTGGAAATCCTCTGGCCAACTGTCGAACCGCTCCTCTCCAATCCTCCTTGCAACTGCAACTTGGATCTGGATTTCTTGGCTAGAAATTCATCAAGGTAGTGACTCCCTCTACCTTGGTTCTGTCTCCTTAGGTATTGTTCTGTTCTGACAGAACCAACACCCCACCAGCTTCTCAATCACAATCTGCCCACAGCTCCCCAAGCCCCGACAACTGAAGAAATTAAGCCTTTCAGGCTCTGAGCAATCCCAGCAACAGCAAAATCTTCTCCTCCTGGCCACAACGTCGGTCCTTCCTGGCTGAGAAAGATGAGCAGGCACTGTGTAGGTCTGATCTGCACCTCTCTGCTTCTGCATTGAATCTCCTCCTGCCTAGAAATGATGATGCAGGCCCTCTACGTCACTTCTTCTCTGTTGCCTCTGCTCCGAAACAGCGTTGTCTCTCGGGGCAGCTTCTACTGCTGCAAATTCTTCAGATTTCTGTTGGTGCCTTCAGTTCTCCTCTGATCTGCAACCTCGCTCTAATACCATGTTGAAATTTCTAAGTCTAACATGTCAGAAATCCCTACTGCATTATCTGGTTTATTTTCTCCTACTTGTTCTTTTCATTAAAAAGTTATTTATAAATATAAATACCGAAAATAAACGCAAATGCAGCCTTAACACATATACTGATCAACAACTAAAATAACTTAGACAAACACACAAGGGACACCGTTATTTTTGGACAATCATCCCCGGAAAAAACCTAATGCGGGAAAACCAGTGCAACAGATATGAGGATTTTATTATTATGTAATTTCTGAATACAACTACGGTGCCAAAAATGGCTCACCCAACAGAGAATGCCCTCGACAAAAGTACCTCTCCTCAGAAACAGATATTCCGGTTGATCAGTCACCAAATGATCGATCCCACAGCAACTATGCCAGCTCCTTAGCTGGATAGCGAAAGCTGCTCCAAGCTTCTCCACTGCTCTGCGTTACTCTATTAGGGACTGTGTCACCCTCTCAGCTCACCAGCACTCAGTCTGCCCCACGAAAATCACCTTGCGCTGCATCTCAGCCCTGCACCACCTCTGCTAGCCTTTGCGCCAGCCCCTTGGCTCTCTTTGTCAACCCTCTGGCCCTCTGCACCACCCACACTTGCCTCCTCAGCCTCTGCGTAAGTCCCAGTTGCCTCTGCGTCAGCCTCTCCAGGCTTTGCACTGTCTCTCTGGCACTATCTCTACCTCTCTACTATGTATTCTCAGCCTCGTGCCAATCTGCCCCTTGCTGCAACAAATCACTAGTTTGATTCTCTCAGCAAATCCCGCTCCAGAAAATCGAACTGACTAATCAATTTGGTGTGTCTCCAACTGACCCTCAAGCCTCCTCTTATACCTTTCCTGTTGAGTCTTCAACGGCCAAGATTAAGTCCCTAATCAACGACTAAGATTAGATTTGGCTTGATCCATGTCATTTAGAACATTCTCACCTAGTTTTATATTAATACCCATTAATATTTTAATTTTCCCAAGTTTAGACTTAGGAACCCCATTAAAAATATTAATTATTTTAATATCTCTCCAACTGGGTGGAATTTCCCCAAACGATTTCTGAGTCTTGGAGATCTCATGTGCTTTAGCCTCTCCACCAATTTTCATAGCTAGAGCACATCCGATACTACCACAAATCAAAAATCCCTTGAGGAAATGTATGATGCTTCTCTAACACTTCAAAGAGGACCTCAAGCCCCAGTGATGATTGTATAGGTCACTTTGATAAACGATGTTGGACACTTATTAAGGAGCATTGACCATGGGATGTCTTCGCATAATTTATGACACACTCACCTACCTCCAAGATGTTCAACATTGCCCTCCAAAGTTAGGAGGTTACCATGAGAGCATATGTACCCCAGAGATGACAAGACACCCACAATATGGCATTGCACCAACTTGATGGACATTGCCCAACTTTGTACAATGTTTGATGATGATGACATGAGACCCCTCCAGAGCGGATGGTACATTGTTCTCCATGATGACATCATGCCTTAGCATTATGACACCCCCTATATGGTTGGATGGATGACATGGGCACATTTTTGCATAACCCTTCGTTTAGAAGCCTTCCTTGATGATTGGACATCCATTTTATGAGCAAATATGACCTTTGAGATGAGATTCACCCCTTTCGAGCCCTCAACCATCCATTCAACTTTTGATGCAAAGATACACCTTTCAGAGGATGACATCACCCTTTAAGGGAATTTAACTCACACATGTGGATTAATTGTCACATAGTTTTATGTTTTATCCTTGATTTAGCTATCTTTGGGGGTCAACCTGTGAAATATCTAACTTGTAAGGATGATATTATTATTTTAGGGCTTTAAGGTTATAATTAGAGAAAATTGACTTGGTCACCCTCATATAAATAGAGGGAATGTGATTTCTCTTAGTTCATAGTCACACTTGGAGATCAACTCAAACTAGCTACTTGTCTCTTCACTTTTGTGCACTATGGAAGCACTAGTGTACAGAATTTCTCTTGGAGGATATTGGTTGGATGGATCTCTCTAGGGTAAATTAGGGGTAGGTTACAGAAAAATCATTCATTTTCAGCGTTATTCGCCTTAGATATTATTGTCCTAGGGTTAGAACTTGTACACATTCATTTGGAAAAGTGTTGTAATTTATTCTCTTTTTTACTCATTCAATAGCCCTAATTTTTCACTTGTTTATCATAGAACCTAGGGCTACTTTCCTATTGTTGTTATAAAATTTTCCATGTTGTAAATTGTTGATTGAAACACTAGTTTATAATAGTAAAGTGTAATTTCTTGATTGCTTCTATTTGGGAACTTATTTGAGCCTTTAATGGTTAAACTAAGCCCTCTAAATTTAGGCAAGGGGACTTTTGAACTCGCTCTTGAAATTATACCTTAAATCACTAGAAACCCTAATCACTGCATATGTGTATATCAGTGAATCATGGTGTAGAACCCATAGGGGGCATTTAGCCTAATTTTATTTGGGTTACTTCATCCCTAAGATCTACTCGAGAAGTCTCCCTTGCGGTTGATGGCGTCCAACCACAGAGACAAGGGGAGTAGTTGTTGCGGTCACAATGGTAACTCTCCCATTGTTGCTCTCAATCTAGGTTGCTAATTAACACCTTGCACTAGGTTGCTAAATTTTGCACTAACAAGGACCAAATATGGAGATTTGTTCATGGATCAAATTCCAAACGATTCTAAGACCATGAAAATTTGTGTCTACTTTTAGCAAGCTAATTATATTTTTGGAAACCTAATGTGGCAATAACATTAGTGTCTTCCAACCATTTCAAGGGGTTTGATTTTTCAACATTAGTATTCATTTTGGTAGCTTCTAGATAAGTTAACATAATATGATATTATTAGCGTCCAAAAAGTGACCATAGATAGGTCAAAGGCCCTGCAACGTACATTAGAAACAATAAATAGACTAAGTGGTCAAATAAATGTACTATAAATTGATATCGTGAGAGGAATTTTAACTTCTCCATTCTAATTGTTGTCAAAAAATCTAGCAAGCCTCGTGAAAGGACTCACAAGGTGAGGGCCAAACCCTATGGAAACAATGGGGAAGGATTGCCATTGTCACCTCAAAAATCTTCCTCTTGTTGTTTAGTGGAATTTCACCACAAGGGAAACTTCCCTTTATTCACTTATAAGGGTATCCTAATTAGAGGGCTCAAGGTGATATGAATAGCCTAGGCAAAGATACCTTGAAGCCAATGTAGACTTGAATCTTCTTTATAAAGGTCCAAGTATACTAACACTAGACTGGCTAAGAACTACTACAAATTAGGATTTATTGATATGCAATGAAAAGTAGTATCTATACATGTAGAAGTCAAAGGAAGGATTCCCTCAATGATTAAAGACAACAAAGGAATATGGAAACCCTCAAATGGGCTTCAAGTTGAAGCTTGGCTAGGCACTAGGGTTTTAATGATACAAAGGAGTTTGGAAAAGATGGCATCAACCCTAATTAGGGAGGTCTCACCACAATTAACAATTAAGTCTAGATTTTGCTTTTAAAAGGTTTGTTAAGGCAAACCTTGAAATTTCATCGACAAGCATCCATCCAATCTCAATTTTATGGCAAAACGACCATAGAAAAGCCATAGCGGCTTGCCTTAAAAAGCCTATGAGATGTAAGAAAAGAAGGATATTTAGGTTTTGATATCTTTTTGTCAACACAACCCTAATTAGTGCCTAATCCTACCTGGGCTAATGGAGGTTTAGGGAAAATTTTGAAGGATGATGAAAATTGACTACAATAAGGGGGGGATATATTTTTCCTCTTGTAAACACCTAGCCATCCTTTTTGTGAGAGGAGAAATTAAATATACAAAAGGCACCCTAGGAGATCTTCTATAGGTTTCAAGGAAGAATAATTTTAACATGCAAAACATCACCAAGATTTCCAATAAACAATATGCATTTAGTCACGAAACATTTAGAAACCCTAGAATAAATTCATTCACATGCAAAATAAAGAGAAATCAGCAATAAACTTACAAATTGCCCTAGAAAAGCCTTCTTTCAATCTCGAAAAGATGTCACCAATGCAAAAATCAATCTCCGATATAAAGATGCTTTGTAAAAATCACATTTTGCCAAGTAGCAAAATAGAGAAAGGTAATCTACACTATCTAAGGAGGCTAAATTCACGTGTATGATAATGAAACGAAATGGAGGGATCCTCAATTTATAAGCGTTTGGCGAGCTGCGCAGGGGTGACGCAGGGCCTAGACAGAGTTGTTTGGACGACTCACTTGGAGCTGGCAGTCAGAGCCCGGGCCCCGGATTGCTTGGAGAGAGAGTAAAATCCCTTGATATATTTTTGTTAGTATTCTCTTGGATAGAATCGCCAGTTTGGCGACATTTTATTGTACTCAGAATTTCTATTGCAAATAATAATATAAACCCTCAGCTGCTGCAACTGGTTTTCCCACATTGGGTTTTTTCGGGGACTTTTGTCAAAAAATAAAGGCGTCACAATTTTTGTGTGTGTCCTAACATTTCTTAGTTTTCAGCGCTTTTATTTTCCACAGTATTTTATTTGTGAAAACTGTAGTGTGATTAATTTGTTGTTTTTCTAGCAATAAACTACATAGTTAATTTTACAGATAGAAGAATTAATTCTACTTGGAAGAGAAATTTCGTAGAAATTTTTACATTGTATCAAAGCTAGGTTTGACAAACAGAAAGCTCAGAGGCAGAGAAAAGAAAATTCGTTGTTCAGAGGGAGCAGCAAGACGATTTTTTTGGCACTGCATAGTGCCTAGCCAGGCAGTGCAAATTGTTGGGCAAGGTTTCAATTTTTCAATGCAGGGTTGCAAAAAAATTCAACTTGTCAAAGTGAATGATTCCAACAAGCAGAGGGAGCACCAGTAGCTCAGATTTTCGCAAAGTGGATTTTTTGCCTGGGCACAGAGGGTTTTGTAGCAGTTTGCAGTAGCAGAATCAATGCCAAAAGGAAGAGAAATAGCACATTAAATTATACTCAGGATGTCTTCAATAAATTCTCCAAAGTTCTCTAATGTGGCCATGCATCGATATGATATTCAGGGAGCTTCAGAGTTGTCTTCCAGATTGAAGGACGAATTCGCTTGCTTATCTAGCTCAACTTTACACGGTGTTTGGTATATAGACAGTGGAGCGTCAGCTCACATGACGGGGGTTAGAGAATATTTCTCTAACTACAATGAACAGTAGATGGACTTCCAAATCACAATGGTAAACAGGACAAAGTGCACTCCAAGACGGAGAGGTACCATCAAATTTCAGAGCGAGTTAGGAGCAAGTACCAGTGCTACAGATGTACTACACATGCCAAGATTAGGTATGAACCTGATTTTAGTATCCCAGAGACAGGATAAGGGACATGATGTCCACTTCGTAGGGAAGAAGGCATTTGTCAAACACCTGAGCTAGAAAAGGGTGACAGATTAGAGTTCAAAGCAACAGGGTATGCAGGTTGCAGCTCGACTCTCCAATGGCACTAGTAGGCAGCGACAGTAGCAGAGGGAAGGACCTGAACGAGATATGGCATAGGAAAATGGGACATTTACACCATGGAGCACTTAGATTGCTCAGGGAGACAATGACAGGTGTTCCAGAACTTGGCACGGAACACAATGATGTGTGCAGAGGGTATGTGCTTGGGAAATATGCTAAGATAGCATTCCCAAGGAGTGGCAGCAAAGCAAATGGCGTGTTAGGACTTATACATTCAGACATTTGTGGCTTGATGTCCACTAGAGCTCTCAATGGGGCTGAGTGTTTAGTCACCTTTATTGATGACCATTCCAGGAAAACCTGGATCTACTTCTTGAAGACCAAGGATGAGGTCTTTGATCGCTTCAAGGAGTTTCGGGCTCTAGTGTAGAATGCGACAGGGAAAAAGATCAAGGTACTTCAGTCAAATAATGGTGGAGAGTTAACAGATAAAGACTTCACAGATTTTTGTGCAAAGGAAGGCATCAGAAGAGAGCCAGTAGCTCCATACAATCCACAGAAGAATGGAGTAGTGGAGCAGAAGAACAGATCCATAGTTGGGGTTGCAAAAGCAATGTTATATGACCAGGATTTGCCTAGGTTTCTATGGGCAGAGGCATGTAACACAGCAATGTATATTCAGAATAGAACTCCTCAAAGGGCAATGGGGAAGATAACACCAGAAGAGGTATTTTTAAGGAAGAAGCCTGAAGTAGGTCACTTCAAGATCTTCAGTAGCATAGATTATTGCCACGTGCCAGATGAGAAGCGCACCAAATTGGATCAAACTGCAGAGAAGGGGTTGGGTATAGCGAAACCTCAAAGGAATTCGGGATCTAAGTTCCTAGTAGCAGGAAGATCATAGTGAGATGGGACGTGAATTTCATGGAGGATAGAGCCTTCAAGAGATCTCATGAGATGCTAGCAGACGGTTAGAGTAGCGAGCAAAAGATCCATTGGTCCAGCAACAAGAGCAGCCATAGGGCTAGTCGGTGGGACCACTGATAGGACAGACACATGGATATAGTACAGCTACGAGTATCAGCACTTCCGTAGGTGTAGGAGATCCTGTGAGTTCTCAACAAACAAGAGCTGCAGAGGCAGGATGAGGAGTTGGTTGAGCCTCCCATCACTAGTGGCCAAACTAGCAGGGAAGTTTGTCAGACGTTGAGAGATGCAGAGGTGTTTGTTGGAGATCTTAGGACGAACAAGAGAGAACGTAAACAGCCAAACAGATACTAAGGATTGGTGGCACAAGTTGAAGAACCTTCTAGCTATCAAGAAGTCGCACATCATCGGGTGTGGATAAATGCCATGGTGGAGAAGTATACCTCCATCATGACTAATGATGTTTGGGAGGTAGTGTGAGGCCTGAGGATAGGTCAGTCGTGGGCTCTCTATGCATCTATAAGATCAAGTATGTTACAGATGGCAGCATGGAGAAGTATAAGGCTAGGTTCATGGCAAAGTGGTATGCACAGAAGGAAGGAATAGACTGAGTAGTCCTTCGACCTAGTTGCTAGATATACCTCCATCCGCTCAGTTATATCCTTGGCAGCACAGATGGGATGGGAGACTCACCAGATGGACATCAAGACAGACTTCTTGAACACGGTGATAGAGGAGGTGTATATAGAACAGCCAAATGGTTTTGTGACGCATAAGAAGCACACACATGTGTACAAGTTGAAGAATACTCTATACGGGCTCAAGTAGAGTCCTAGGGAATGGTATGGTCAGATCAATAGCTACTTGCAACAAATGGGGTTCGTCAAGAGTGACGCAGATCCGAACCTTTACTATTTGATGGTAGAGGATGAGCCACTCATCCTAGTAGTGTATATGGATGACCTATTCCTGACAAGATCAGGCCTCATAAAGGACTACAAGAGGAACCTGGCAGCAGAGTTTAACATGAAGGATTTGGGGTTGATGCACTATTTCTTAGGCTTGGAAGTGTGGCAGAAAGATGAGGAGATCTTCCTTAGTCAAGGGAGATATGCTACAGAGATTCTAGAGATATTCAGGATGCAGGATTGTAGACCCATGTCTACACCCATGATCACCAACTGGAAGAAGATATATGTTGATTTTTGTAGCATCGGATGTGCTCTAGCCTCAAGATTTTGCATAAAGGCTAAGACACGTGCATTCTCCAAGACACAGAAAACCTTTGTGAAAAGTCCAGCTAGAGATGGTTTAATTAAAATAATTAATCATTTTTTAATGTATTCCTAAGTCTAAACTTAGGAAATGTGATTACTTGAAGGGTATTAATTAAATTTGGTGCGACTTTTCTAGAAGAAGACGAGGATCAACACCTAGTTAATCTTAGCCCTTGATTATGTTTTAATCTTGGTTGTTGGTGCTCCAACGAGAGATTATAAGGAGCTTGATGGGCACTTGGAGAACACACTAAGAGAGTGAGATCTAGAGATCGAATTAGTCAAGAGTAGCAGCGCTGAGTTGTCGAACAGAGATCGAGTGATCTTCTTGTAGTAAGGCGCAGGGATAGTAGACCGGAGGGGATTTTTCCAATTCCGAAGAGTCCAAGGCAGAGAAAGCAATGAGAGGTACAGAGAGGCAGCGCAGTGCTTCAGAGGGAGTCTGCAATTTCAGTCGAGATCTAGTGCCGGAAGCTGAGGTGTGAGACAGAGGACTAGAGAGTCAAGTTCCAGCCAGCGAATCAATCAACTGGAAGTGTGACGCAACTCCTAGAAGTTGTCACGTAGAGGCGGCATGGGGCTAGCCATCCAAAGCTTGGATCAGAGTCGGATCCCCAGCGACAACGTGAGAATATTTCTCACTAACTCTTTGCCAGATTATTCTCTACACTAGATTGCCAATTTGGGGATCTAAAGATTTGTCCTCAGGTTACTACTGCATAATAATAAAACCCTCAGCTGTTGCACCAGTTTTCCCAACTTGGATATTCCGGGGACATTGGTCCAAATATGACTAAGCATATGTGTGTGTACATCTATTCTTCAGCATTTTATTTCTTCCGCAGTATTTATTTTGTGAAGGTTGCAGTGTATATGTTTCAATATTTGTCGTAGGAAATTACAAATATTTTGTTTGATTAATTTAACAAATAGAAGAAACATTATCAGTTGTTGCAGTGGGATTCAAATTTCTGAATTTTCACATGGTATCATAGCACAGATCGTAAGTCAGAGAGCTCAGTGTAGAAGGAAGGAGGCATTTTGAATTTCTGAGTAAGCAGCGATTCGAAACCCTCAGGGGCAACGTATTTCCTTGGCTAGGAGGGTCAGTTTTTCGTGGAAATTTTACTTCTCTGAGTGAGTCGATAGAAAATAAAATTTTCCAGACCAAGGAAGAGCACACACTGAGGGAATTTTTTCCCCAGGGAACTTCTAGCCAAGAAGTTCGAATTTTCCTAACAAAGCAGCAGTAGTTGTGTGCAAAATTTCTCATTCCAGAAAGGAGTGCGAACAGCAGGGTAGCAGCTACGCAGAGGAGAAGAGGAGGAGTTCGACATTTTTGCAGAGATGGCATCAGCAAGGCTGAGAGATCAGGATCTACTGGAGGTAGCCTCCAACTATGTGATCTGGAAGGCAAGAATTTCATGTCTTCTAGATGAGCATGATCTCAAAGATTATATCGATAATGTGGTAGTTGTACCCATAGATGCAAATCCGTTGAAGGCCTACAAGGAGATGGCAAAGGTAAAGAGGTTGATTCTCGATGGGATTTGATATCACGTGGTGTCTCACATAGTTGGCAAACATATTGCCCCGCAGATGTGGGAAGCACTAGCTACGTTGTACGAAGGATCTTTTGAGCAGTGGAAGATGTATCTTGAGGACGAGTTGAGATGCACAAGGATGCAGAAGGGGGAGCATATAGACCCCTTCCTTACTAGGCTTCAGGAGTCCAAGATCAGTTGGCTTTAGTAGGGATAGCACCCAACCTACAGAGTTTGTATGATTAGGTCTAAACAGTGTTTCCGAAGAACGGAAAGTTTTCGTCCAGAGTATCGTGGGCAGAGAGAAACTGCCAGATTGGGAACGTGTGTGGGTTGCTCTGCAGCAAGAGGAAATGAGGCGAGATTTGGTGAAGAGCACCATCAGTGGTGCTAGCAGCAGCAATGGGACGAAGCAAATAACGGAAGAGGAAGATGTGGCCCCCGCATCTTAGGTGCAGCAGGAACAACGCAGGAGGAAGAAGGACATTTCCAAGATCAAGGGCTTCAGGTGTGGTGAGCTTGGCCACTATAGCACTCAATGTCCTTTCAGAAAGAAAAACAAAGACAAGAAGCAGGATCAGCAGGTTGCATCCGCTGAGATTGACAAGTTGCCCTCCAGACTGGAGGAAGAGTTTGCCATGATCACCGAGTTAACTCCAGGGGGGTGGTGATTTGGAGTTGTAGCCCCAGAGAGCTATAGGATGGGAAGGATTCTTGAGGAGGTCCACCTCATGAATCAATACCTTGCTACGAGAGCCCAAGATATGCAGTAGCAGGATGGATCAGTGGCAGTTGGTGCAGTCAGGTGCCAAAGTGACAAATGCAGTAGCTTGTAGCAGGTCAGATACGAGGCAGCGCAAAGCAAAGTTGGCAGCAGTGCAAATGGCATAGCATAGAGATAGCAACAACGCAGAGGATTCAGTGACAGCGCAGAGACTAGCAGCAATCAGGACTCGGGTGACAGATGCATCATACTTACCACAGTTGGTTCAGTATTTTGGATGCTTTTCCATTCCAATTGCTACACTTGCAGCAGCAACAAATGGAGAGAGTTGCAATGCATGTGCAATTTTGGCACCAATTCAGCAGAGTCAGCAGCAGCACGGATGCAACAATCAGAGTTGCGCAGTAGTTGATGGGCAGCAGATCCAGACATCAGCAACACAACAGGAGATGGTGTAGAGACAGAGTGATGCTTCATTGGGTTGCAACACTAGAGCACATTCCTCGCTAAGAGGGAGTGTTGATTTCTATAGCATCAGATGTGCTCTAGCCTCAAGATTTTGCAGAGAGGCTAAGACACATGCATTCTCCAAGACCCAGAAAATGTTTGGGAAAATTCCACCTAGAGATGGTTTAATTAGAATAATTAATTATCTTTTAATGTATTCCTAAGTCTAAACTTAGGAAATGTAATTAATTAAAGGGTATTAATTAAATCTGGTGCGAATCTTCTAGAAGAAGACGAGGATCAACTCCAAGTTAATCTTAGCCCTTTATTATATTTTAATCTTGTTCGGTGGTGCTCCAACGAGAGATTATAAGAAGGAGCTTGATGGGCACTTGGAGAACACACTAAGATAGTGAGATCTAGAGATCGAATTTCTCAAGAGTAACAGCGTTGAGTTCCCAGAGAGAGATCGAGTGATCTCGCAGTGAGAGGCAGGGATAGTAGACCAGAGGGGATTTTTCCAGTTCTAAAGAGTGCAAGGCAGAGAAGGCAACGAGCAGTTCAGAGATGCAACACAGTGCCACACAGAGGCAGCACAGTGCTTCAGAGGGGGTCCACAATTTTGCTAGGAGCAGACGAGATCTAGTGCTGGAAGTTGGGTTGTGAGACCGGAGGGCCAGAGAGTTGAGTTCTAGCTAGCAAATCGATCAGCTAGAAGGGTGACGCAACTCCTAGAAGCTGTGACGCAGAGGCAGCATGGGGCTAACCATCTAGAGCCTGGATCAGTGTCAGATCGCCAGTGACAGCGTGAAAACATTTCTCACTACCTCTTTGCCAGTTTATTCTCTGTGTCAGATTGCCAGTTTGGGCATCTAAAAATTTGTACTCAGATTACTACTGCATAATAATAAAACCCTTAGTTGTTGCACCGATTTTCCCAAGTTGGGTTGGTCCAAAAATAATTGAGTATATGTGTCTGTGCATCTATTCTTCAGCATTTTATTTCTTCCACAATATTTATTTTGTAAAGCTCGCAGTGTATATGTTTCGATATTTGCCGTAGGAAACTGCAAATAATTTGTTTGATTAATTTAACAAATAGAAGAAACATTATCAGTGGCTGCAATAGGATTTGGATTTCCAAATTTTCACAATAGATGCATCAGAGGACAAGGATGTGGACTCCACCTTGTATAGACAGCTTATCGGTTCTCTCATGTATCTAGTAAACACTGGGCCAGATATTTGATTTGCAGTCAACACTCTCAGTTAGTTTATTGTGGAACCAAAGAGAATGCATTGGATAGCAGCAAGGCATATTCAGACGTATTTGCACGGCACAATAAATTATGGGTTGAAATATACCCGTGGAGATGATGTCAAACTATGTGGGTGCACATATGCAAATTAGGCAAGCAGTTCAATGTATAGGAAAAGTACCTCTACATATTGCTTCAGCGTTGGATCAGGGATGATTTCTTGGTGCAACAGGAAGTAGAAGTCAGTAGCACTAAGCTCTACTAAAGCAAAGTATATGGCAGCTAACACAGCTACATGTGAAGCTATATAGTTTCAGAAGCTACTAGTGAGCTTGTTCAAGCAGAGGATGGAGGCGACCAATGTCTACTGTTATAATCAGAGTTGCATCAAGCTCTCTAAAAATTCAGTGTTTCATGACAAGGTTGAAACACAGATATTCGGTGTCATTTCATCAAATATTGTGTATAACGTGGAGCAATCCATTTAAAGTATGTTCCCACAGAAGAACAGGTTGCAGAGATACTCACAAAGGCTCTGCAAAGAGCCAATTTCATATATTTCAGAGAACATACGGGTATAGTGGAGAACCTGTTTCAGTAGCAGGATGGAGTATTTAGGATGCATCTCAGTTGCTATAGTTGCAGTAGTAGCAACAACAGTTGAGAGGGAGTTCAGTTGCAGTGCAAATGCAGAGCTGGCAGCAGTACAGGCTTACAGTGCAGTGTTAGTAGCAGAACAGATGCAACATCAGAGATGCGCAGTAGTTGGTGGGAAGTAGCAGGCAGTGACAGTTGTCAGACATCAACAACACGTATCGAGGATGTTACAGAGACAGGATGTTGTGGCAGGTTATGCGGTACTAGTTGGAGAGAACACCTTCCTCGCTAAGAGGGAGTGTTAGTTTTTGTAGCATCGAAGGTATTCTAGTCTCGAAACTTTGTAAGGAGGCTAAAACACGGGAGTTATCCAAAACCCATAAATCGTTTCTGGAAATTCGAGCTAAAGATGGCTCAATTAAATTAATTCAACGTAATTAAAAAATTCCTAAGTCTATCTTAGGAAAAGTGGTTAATTAATAGGAATTAATTGAGAAAGGTGTGAATCATCCAGAAACTCACACGGATCAACTAGGAGATGATCTACGCAATCAACTAAGTTTTAATCTTGGTCGTTCGAGTCCCAACTGAAGATTATAAGAAGAGGTCGATGGTTAAATGGAGAATACACTAGTGCAAATACTCAGTTGCCCAGGAAATTTGAATACCTAGTTGCAGGAATGATTCAGTAGTGGATATCAAGCCAGGAGGCAAGTAGCAGGTGGCAAGAGAGGTCAGGAGTGATCTAGAGGAAGTTTTCCAGTTCTGGAGAATCAAAAAGAAGAGGCCGAGATTTATCTCCAGGAAGCTGCGTAGGGCTTGTGCACAGCCTCAAGAAGCAATCCAATTTGGCTGAAGGGAAGGTTGTTTTCAGTTCCAGTGGTCGGGAGGATTTTCAAGAGTGTTGAAGAAGAATTTTCCCAGTCGACAGCAAACAGAATAGCTTGAGTAGCAGTTGTTTCAGGTAGTGTGTTTGGCCAGATATGCAGGGGTGACGTAAGACTTGCGCAGTGCTGTTTGGACGGCTCACTTGGAGCTGGCAGTTTGAGCCCAAATTGCTTGGAGAGAGGGTAAAATCCCTTAGTATATTTCTGCCAATATTTCTCTTGGATAGAATCGCCAATTTGGCAATATTTTATTGTACTCAGAATTTTGTTGCAAACAATAATATAAACCCTCAGTTGTTGCAACCAGTTTTCCCACATTGGGTCTTTCTGGGGACTTTAGTCCAAAAATAATGGTGTCACAATTTTTGTGTATGTGCTAGAATTTCTCAGTTTCTGACGCTTTTATATTCCGCGGTATTTTATTTGTCAAGATTTCAATGTGATTAATTAGTTGTTGTCGTAGTAATAAACAACATAATTACTTTTACTGTTAGAAGAATTAATTCCAGTTGCTGCAATAGAAATTTTGTAGAAATTTCCACATCATATACATCAAGGGTATTGCCATATACATCAAGGTTACTATCATATAGATCATTGTCATGCATCGAGGTCACTGTCATAAACCATATGTCACTATCATTGAGTCACTGCCATTCATCACACTGTCACAAACCATACGTAATTGTCATAGTCACTGCCATGTATATAAGCAAAAGTGTCATTGTCATGACATCACTATCCTAAGAACATTGTCATACATCTTTGACATAAGGATGCTACCACACAACAAGGTCATAGAGAGACTGCCATATATCTTAGTCACAAGGATAGAAGACCACTATCATACATCACTAAAATAGACATAGGCAATCACAGCAATACCTTAAATTTTATAGGCATAGAATCACTGCCACACATCACAGTTGTTGACTTCTCTGTGACTTAAACAATTAGGGCAAAACCAACAACCCATTAACCATTATCCTTACACTCTTGAGGTCCAAGTTCCAGTGCCCAAACCATCCTCTCACTAACAACCTTTAGACTATACTTGATGGGACAATAAACAACTCCTAACAGTACTTCATATAATACACAAGCAGCCAAACTATATAACCAGCTAGGATCATATTCCATCATGAGAAGCATTAAAAAATGAATGACAACATACCTTAGCTTGTAGGATTTCTTTTCTGCCTTTACTTCGTTCCTAAGCATATATATCTGAAATTCTTCAACCTTGGTTAGGGTTTCCAATCAACCCTAATTCAAGCCTCAAGACACCACAAACAGTTGCGTTTTCCACCTCATCTTACAATGCTAGAGTACTGAGGTAATACAGCCTTAGATTAGCACAGAGTTAGGCCTCTCGGCCCTTCCACAACAAACTTACGTCCCACTGAAGTAAACAAATCCAACCACGAATAAGAAGACACCAAAACAAGCTCAAAACAATACCCAAAAAAGAAACTAAACCCAACTAGCAATTTTCCGCAATTCGATCCAAGATAGGCCTAACAACCCTCCAAGCAAGGGATTACAGAGGCGTGTCCCTACTTGCAATACACATAAACTTCAGCCCCTATTCACAAAGAGATTCGGCCCAAAACAAAGCACAGAAAACACTTGGAAAGTTGCTCCTCCATTTGGCCTTCTCTCTCCCTAACACAGCATGAACTAGTTACAAGAAAAGACCAATACATTACTCTTTCTCCAACTCGGCTAGGGTGATCAAAGCCTGCCTGCGGCTACCTTGGGTCATTTCTCTTGGACGAAATTGCACTTATATGATGTGAGAATGACTTTCAAACGCTCTCTATTTATATGATTCGTTGGAGGAGGTAAGGGGTCTCTTATGTGCCAACATGACTCTTCATTAAGTAAAGCCGACATAAAGAAAACCCACTTTAATTTGCTCTTAATAATATTAAATAAATTTCACCAGATGCCCCAAAAATTGCTTGCCCAAATAAGGTTGTCACATCAGGGAGGAGTCCCAAGAATACATCAATAATAATATTTTCCTTCTTAACAAATTGAATTCATCCTTGGGACAAGATGGTCTTCTTTTGGTGTAGATGGGCTTATTTTTGGGTAATTGGGTTTCTCCTGGGAAATTCATCCCGAAGTTGCACCAAATTTCAACACTCCCTCTCAGCTAGGGAGGAATTTTCGGCTATATCAAAAAGTGTACATGTCTTATCACAATTGCATCAACAAGACATCCATCTCGTCTCAACTCGTCTCTCATTTGTATATTAGCAGAACAATGATGTCTCGATCTAATGAAGAAGAAGAATAATCCACGCAGTCAAGTCCTGGACTTGACAGTAGGGGGAGATACACACTTGCCACAAGTGGCAAGGACCAGACACACTCTACAATGACAATAGGGTAGATACCACTTACCATTTCTGTGAAAATTCCTGAATCTAACACATCAGAAACCCCTACTGCAATTACTGGTTTACAATCTACTACTTGTTCTTTACATTAACAAGTTATTTAATTGCATAAACATCGAAGTAAACACTATTGCAGCCTTCACAAATATACAAATCATGCACTGAAATAAAGTGAGACAATAACACAAGAGACACCGTCATTTTTGGACAATCGTCCCCGGAAAAACCCAATTCGGGAAAACCGGTGCAGCATATAGAGGGTTTGTATTATTAAGCAGATTTTGTGAATACAACTAGGGTGCCAGAAATGGCTCACCTAACAGAGAATATCCTCGACACTAGTACCTCTATCCGGAGACGGATAATCCGGCAAATCAGCAAGCAGAAGATCAAACCCCACAGCGACTCTGATTGTTCCCTATGCTCAACAGCGAAAGTTGCTCCAAGCACTGCTCTAGAACTGCGTCACTCCTCCAGGAGCTGCGTCACCCTTTCTCGACTTGGAAAAAGATGTCAACAATCATAAGGGATTAGATTATACAATGGAGGAGAAGGCTAGAGATTTCACCAAAACTCTTCTAGTGCTCCTCTTCCTAGAGTATTTCTCTAACCCAAAAACCATACAAGATAGCTTGCATATGTTAATCCAAACAAGTGGCAAAATGATAACTAGCATAATCCAACATACATGTAGAATGTAAAGCACAACAATTGAAATAACATCACCTCGATAAATGGAAGGAGAACACCAACACAATAGTACCCCAAAGTCTCTTTTATTATATGAAAGATGAATACAAAATCTAGCAGTGTGTGCAAGCCCAACAGCTCGTTCTATGATTACAATATGAGAGCCAAAGGCTCATTTAAAATAGAACTATGGGAGCCAATCCCAATGAAAAATGAAATGACAAGTGTAACTTGATGACAATCCCAATGTAGAAACGAATTTGTACAAGTGGTTGATATGACTGTTGTGTAATCCTGTAGCTGGCAGTCAACAGAGCCTTGCTCATGTGCAAGTTCTTTATCGCTGCCAAGTGTGAAATAAGTGATTGAAAAGAAGAACAAATTCCATGAAAATCTCAGCCCCAAAATCTGGTGAAGACACCACTGCAATTACACATCCCAATCTGCCCCTTAATCTCTGCATATAACCTGTTGTGAGTGTTGTGCGTTTGGTTGCCTCTAAACTGTTGTTCGTAGACTCTAAAATCTGAACTGTAGATTGTGCCTTTGTGGACAGTCCTTAATTTGCTGCGTATGATTGAGGATGATTAGGCCTGCGTATGATCTTTGGTGTGCATGGAATGGAGGGGAGACAAGTGACAGTAAGTGGGGGACAAGAACTGTCCCATGTGGCAGTTCTGTCCCCACTTAAACTTTTCCAAATCCGTTATATTTTAAAACTGATTTTTGAAGCCTTTTTGCTAATTCGTGGACTTCCAACACTAATCGATGACTTGGCTGATTTGTCCCCCACTACTTGTGGGCCTTATGTGGCTGCCAAGTCATATATTTTGTCCCCCTTTAAGCTTTTAATGTGCACCACATAGTATCAACATGTTAAAAAAAAATCTTTTTCGTTGTGCCTTATGAACTCATGGTTGGACCATTTGACTTGCCACTTGGAACTTTCACTTTGACTTGACTTGTGGCTTCATGTGGTGGGCCCCACATAATTACCACATCATCTTTGAATTTCATTTGGAACTGCCATGTCATTTGGTTGACTTTCTTTGACTTTGGAAAAATTTAGAAATTTTCCAATTATTGATTTTTTTCATTTTTTCTCATTTTTTGCCTTTGTCGCTAGGAAAATCGGCTTTTGAGGGACTATAAGTCATTTCCTGATCCTCAAAGTGGGTCCTAGGATAATGCTGAGTCTCTAAGGATGAATTTCGAGTAGTCGCACACCCCATACATTTCCTAAGGCCACTTATTTACATCATTACATAGAAAATAATTAAAAAAATCTCGTTTTGTGGGAAATTTTTAATAATTAAAAAATCGTACTTAGACCTAGCCAAATTCCACAAAATTTTTTGTATGATCTAGCATGGTAATATACACCGACTCTAGACAATAAGATCTATTGAGGGCTCAACCTTCAAACTGTCACCCCCGCTCTGGGGTAAAAAATCAGTGAAAAAACCCATAAAATTATCTGCCTCGGAAAAAGAAGGAATAATTAACCGAATAAAAAAAAACACTCCAAGTTGTACTCGTTTGTTGATCGAGTCCCAACATCCTAGGCCTGTTACAGACTCAAAAACTCATCATTACTAGTATCACTTATTACAATTCCCCGCAGGGTGTGGAATCTGGGTACAAGAAAGATGATGAGATAATAGAAATAGAGCTAAAAAACTATGTTGACTAATGATATCTGATGGCACAAGTGTCCTCTAGATCATCCTTGGGCATGGAGTCTTCATATAATCATTAGGTGCCACTCTAGTGGTCAACATTTCGCTCCATATGGGGATGCATGCTAGATACAAAGGGATAGTGTGCAAGAACCTGGAATCTCCACCAACCGACAAAAAACATATATCTACAATATCCATTCTAAATTCATCAAGTGAAATAAAGTATAGAAACGAAGAAATGAAAATTTATTCTAAGAGCATAAATGACAATTATTCATGAAATAAACTACTTAAACAAAAATAACACAAGATAAGGTTAGAAATATGATACAAAAAGATGCACCATGGCATCAGATGTCTTCGGTGAAATCCATCTTGAGAACCTGCCTACTCACAGGCAATTCCATAGGTTGTTTCTTTGATGTGCCTTGTCCAATTCTGACTATCTTGGGATTATGACTTGCCCCAATATTAACATGTTTGTGGCCACCAGATATACCAAACCTCTTCCTTTTCCTTTTCCGAATATTGAGGCATTGAGGCTTGATCCCGCTCAAAACTAGTGTATCATTTTTTTATATGTTTTTTCTTTTCTTCTTGGTTAGTTACGATGGTGATGGTGATGATGATGCATTTATTGCCAATCCTATTGCCTTGTCTTGAAAATGCTCTGATAGAAGATTTGAAGTACCCAAGCTTTTTGAGCTATGCCTAATCTCTTCGTTTTGAATATGTTCTGTTAAGGGGGAAAGAAAATTTAGCAACACTACATCACTTCCTGTCTAGCATGATCTATAGATAATCTCATTGTTGGGTTTCCTTGGATCTTCAACATGATATTTTTTCTCTAACTCTCGATCAAGTCTGACAAAGGTATTATCAGGCATGGGGATGGTGGCATATGATAAGTCCATTTGAAGACTGCCACCTAGATTTGATGCCCATTTTCTTGATAGGAGCATTCTCCATGAATCAAGAATGTCTATTACAACAATATCCATAGTCATTATTCTATCTGTGTATGCAGCTAGGAAAACCTGTAAATCTTTAATTATCCCACGCACTTCAATTCTTTTAGAATCCATTGAACATATTTTGTGATAGGTGTTTGGTCAATTTAGTGTCCTAAATTTCTCTACAAAAATTATAAATCTGGGTATCGTAAACTGATGAAGTGTAGTGTATTGTTTGTGCTAAATGACCCTTTTTACTTCGTTGTTTTTATGTTTTATGTTGTTTTGGGGGTTTTTGGGTCCTTTAATCCCTAATGATGCATAATGTAACTATCAAAATCTTAAATCTAACTTCTGTAAACACTGCTAAAAATCTAAAAATGAGAAACAAAAGAGCTTAAGGAAGAATTGATAACAAAGTTTAAGCAAGAAATGAAAACAGAGTTTCTATTCCTGTTTTATCATTATTCCCAAATCATGAACTAAAAACTGAAAGTGAAATTGCAACTACTGTCTAATCAATTATAGAAACAAAAACTAAATGAAATACTTAGTTACCCTGCCTCTCAATTTTGGGAGAAAAATCTCCATGTGATGACATATGAGGAATTCTGTACTCCATTATTCTAAGAAAAGATAAATGCAGGAATGTAGAAAAGACTCATTGTACGAATGAAGTATTCAACCACTTAGTTTAAGATGAATTATCAACTAGAAGGGCTTTTCAGAAACATTCATCTACACCACGAGTCAATAAGCTAGTAATAAAATGGCAAAAACAGTAATGGCACTGATCAGTCTATTTGAAAATTTAAAGACTAGTGAAACAGTAAATGAAACAAACTAAATTATACTACTGAATTTCAACTTCTAACTACTGATAAAAACGAGAAAGAAATTAAACAAAAAGAAGCTATTCTGCACTAAAAGAAGCTATTCTGCATTAGTAATGAAATGATCAAAATTGCATTATAAACAAGGTTAGTACGAGGAAATAATGAATTTACAGTTTAACTAGAAAAGACAAAACAAAATGAAATAAAACCTCATTCAGCACAGGGGCCCCCTGCAACTGATCAGGTTATGAGAACTCAATCAATCTCCAAGAAACTCTTTAATATAGCCATAAAACATGCAGTCTTCATATTAAAAATAGAAAAATGAATTTCAAAAATACAGAACAGTAAGTCTGAGCCTAATACATGAGGAAATTCGAACTCCTTTCGATTTATTTACACCGGTATTTATAAGAAAATCATGCAACTGTTTGTGGAGAAAAATAAGCTACAGCCCAAAAACACGTAGAAGACAGGTACATGGAATTTCTTCCTCGGCTGCTGGAGACATAAATCCAAGATGGTGGCTATTGGATTCGGTTGCACAGATGGTTGTTGGAGTCCGTAGGCTCAGGAAGTCGTTTCAGATAATGCTTCTCATTACTGTGAAACGTGTTGGTTATCCACGAAACGGAGTCCTGTTACCTTCGGTCTCTACATTTGACTTCTCCATTGACCATAGTCTTGTACCATCTTCCTTGTCAACCTGACCTAGGTGAATAGGACACGGTCCATGTCACGATGATTTCCAAACTGCCCATGTAGTTAGTTTCTCCTTCTGACACCTGGAACCTGTCAAAGCATGGAGGTAGCTGCAGAACAACCAATTTGCTGCAGAATAGGCTACGTTCTGTAGCTAATATGCAAAAACTTATTCAAACAGCAAAACATAAAAGCATAACATGTAAATCACTAAATGTCATCCTTAAGGCAATATATACTAGTCATTGATGATAAGAATGCATTTTCTTCATGGAAAAACAAAGAAAAGGGATGAGAAGAGTTGCTAGGGAAAGAGTAGTTTTGAGGCTCAACATACCCCCACTGCAAAACTGTTGCATGTCCCCATGCAATCAAAAATGTGAACTTCTCCCTCCTACTGCATTTGTTCTGACACTTCTGCCAACACATCCAACTTCCTCTTCTTACTTTTCTTTGCATTGACTACCATCCTTGGCTTCCTCATAAGAAGTCTGTACTTGAGGTTAATAAGTGTTCTGCTCAGCTTCTTATTTTTCCTTTTCAGCTTCCTGTTTTTCTTGTACCATAATCCCAAGTGTAGCATTGTGTTGTCATGAATAGCTCTATCCATCTCGTTCTGTTCCCTCAAGGTTTCATTTTCTTTTTGGATGTGCCTATTCAGAATTTCTAGGTCAAAGATTTCTTCTTTGAGAGATCTAGTTAAAGTTTCTTGTGGGGTGATAGGCTTCTCTGGATTAGCGGAA
Source organism: Pinus tabuliformis (assembly GCA_031772625.1). Classification (NCBI taxonomy): domain Eukaryota; kingdom Viridiplantae; phylum Streptophyta; class Pinopsida; order Pinales; family Pinaceae; genus Pinus; species Pinus tabuliformis. Next base: position 1,374,382,933 of record CM062805.1, on the reverse strand, counting down.
GTTCCTGGATCTATTGAGGTATTCTTTTTCTCTAACGACTCTATGTAGTCATAGATTTGTTGTTGTACTAGATCTATGCCAGGAGAAGCTCTACTTGGGCTACCTTCAAAATTCTGTGGGGGAGAGTTCTGTGGACTGTGTTCAAATGGAATACTATCAGGAGATTGAGCTGAGGTTTCTTCTTCTAAGTTTATGAACTGGGCTTCTTTTGATGTCACCCTCTTCACCTTACCTCGGAGTCTAGAGCTCCTCCTCAAGTTTCGAAAGCTTATGGTTTCTTCCTTTGTGTCCTTCTTCTTCTTTCCTTTCTCCTTATTTTTCTTGATATGCTCCTTGATCTTGGTCAGTCTTTCACAGAGTATTTGTTCATCTCGTTGAGGTGATGAAGGTTCAGGAATGTCCTCATTGATTTCTTCAACCCTCTCTTTCATTTTTCTCTTCTGTTTAGTCTGCTTCCTAACATTTGGTTTGGGAGCTATCTCTGCATCATCTTTTTGTGAGGAGCTTTGAATATGAATGTTGGTCTTTCTCTTTCTACTTCTCTTAACATGACTTCCCTCAGACGCATCTGGAGCATCCTGGAAGAAATTTCTTACCAAGAAATCTTCCCATGTATCCCCTATACTTCTTAAATGGAATTCTACTAGAATCTTCACTAATCCATGATGATACATAGTTGTTTCTATTGATTCAATTTTCTTTTGAACGTTTGTTGTCATCCTTCTCAGACTGTTCAGAAGGAAAAAGGGAAGATTGATGGTTCCATTCTCTAAAAAATTCAATAACAGGCGTATATGGTAAACATACATAGACCCAAATCTTCCTTCACATATAATGAATTTTTGCAATATTAACATGTTACTCCATTTATTCTTGAGAACTGAAATAGGAATCCCCTTTCCAAATACTATAACATCCATACCTGGGTTTTTTAAGAATCACCTTCCAAGATTCATCATGGAATTCTTTGTTTTTAAACCATCTTTCTCCTAGTCTCGAGAGTTCTGTTGCTTCTGCTATGAAGGATTCTGTGACTGCAACCTTGATATCTCCTATCTCCACTTCTATGCCATCAAATGATCTTGCAAAAGATTTAGTAACTTCCTTGTGGTAGCCGTCAAATTTTTCAATTAAACGTAACCATCCGACCTTCTCTAGCATTCCTTTAAGCTGTGGATAGCCCTCCATATATTTTACTCCTACGGGCTTTGTTCTGACAATAAGCCCCATATCCTCTGTTTTCAGTTACCCTTAAAAAGTATTCTCACTGTTTATAAAATGAGTGTTGTGTGTATAGAAACGGAGTGACTGTGTAAATATGTGGATGGAAAGGTTGTATGTATATGGAAACAGAATGACGGTGGATATGGAAAGAGAATGACTGTGTATATGAAATGGTTGCGTGAATAGGAGAGAAAAACTTTAAGAGTTGGAATGTAATAAATAGACGGTAAGGTTTTTTTAGAGAGTCCTAGATAGGTAGGTCACCTTGTCATCTTCACCGTTAACAAGTGTAGTTGTAGAGGACCATTTGAGTACAAGTTATGAAGTTTGGAGCGGAGATTGATTATGAGAGAATCATTAGGACCGTTTGTCATTAAAGGCAGAAGATATGGCAAAAACATCGTGGCGGTCAAATCAAATGATGGTTGGCTAAGGAGACATGTGATCATACATATTATACAAGCTTATGTTTTCAAATTGCTTTTTGAAATAAATTTTTGCATTTACCTTTGGAACCTTTACATTCTGCTTGCTAATATTTTGATGTTGATCTACAGGTACCTTGAGCTTGATTTCTTCAAAAATTTGATTTTTCATCAATCTCCTGCATACATGGTTTTATTATGAACTGTACACTTATGCCTGCACTGATAAGCAAATTGTAGCTGCAAAATCAGATTAGCTGCAGAACAAAATCAGCGGCAGAACGTGAAACAGAAAATAAAATATGGCTTATGAATGAATGAAATGGAAATGGATGTGTAAGTGAAAATAAAATGAGATGTAAGACAAGGTGATAAATGAAAATGGAGATGGAAGAAATACTGAAAAAGGAAAAATTTATTTGTGAAAAATGGCAATGGAAAAGTGAAACTATAAAAATAAAACAAAGTGAAGTGAGATGAGATAATGAATTTTGCAGAATACAGAGTAACTGTGGCTTTTTGTCACCACTTATTACAGAAAGGAAATGGAAAATATAGGGTGTCAGAAACCTCTGATTTTAACCCTGTATCTTCTGTATACGCATGCCAATCAATGATTGGTTTTCACCCTTATACAATTTTAATTTTTTTTAGATAGAAAAATAAACACTAAGTTGGTGAAGAAGAAGGATTATTCTTCACTAACTTCATTTCAGAATTGTTCTTGAAGATCTTGATGAACTCCTCCTTTGAAATTGGTTTTTGATACATTTTTAATCTATGACCATTCACAAGAAGAGGAGTTTGACTTTCATCTATTGTTCTGATCCTCACTGCTCCATTACTAAAGACTTTTTCAATCTCATATGGCCCAAGCCAATGAGTTTGAAACTTTCCTTAAAAATCTTTAAACTTTGAGTCAAATAACAGCGCCCAATCTCCCTCTTTAAACCTCTTGTCCTTGATATATTTGTCATGCCATTTAGCCCTATGTTGTTGGACTAGACCAGTCCTTTGAACTGCCTCTTGTCTGATTTCATCAAGTTCATTTAATTGCTCCAGTCTATGCTTTTAATCCTCTGATAAATCCAACACCAATTGGACTGCCATTTTGAAAGTTCTGATTTGGAACTCTATAGGGAATAGGACTTGTTTCCCATAAACAAGTTCATAGGATGTATGTCCCGTTGTGTTCCTCCATGTAGTTATATAGGCCCATAAGGCTTCAGGAAGCCTTTCTACCCAATCTCTTCTATGTAGATGCACAGTCTTGGTGATGATTCCTTCAATCACTTTATTTGTAGACTCCACTTGACCATCTGCTTGTGGATGATAGGGAGTAGATTTCCTATGTTTGATCTTGTATTCCTCCACAAGTCTTTCCACCATGTTGGATGTGAATTGAGATCCCTGCTCTGTCACAATTTCTCTTGGAACACCAAAACGAGTGAAGATATCCTCAAAAAGAAAATTAACTACAGATTTTTCATTAGCAAAAAGTAATGCGTTGGCTTCTACCCATTTGGTGACATAATCAGTGCATACAAATATATACTTTTTCTGCTTAGATGGACGATTAATTGGTCCAATACAGTCTAAAGCCCATTTTTCAAAGGGTTCGATAAGTACCTGAGTTTGTAATGGCATTTCATTTGAGGGAGCAGATTTCCCTACCCTTTGGCAGTTGTCACATCTCCTAACATATTCTTTAGCATTCTTGAAGATGGATGGCCAATAATATCCTAAAGAAAGGATTTTATAGGTTGTCCTCTTGTCTACAAAGTGTCCACCACACGGCTCATCATGACATGCTTTGAGAATCTCAGGCATTTCATCTTCCCTGACACACTTGATCATAAGATCTAGCCCTGTTTTATACAATTCGTTAGTGATCCATGAATATCTTGCACTTTCCTGAATAATTTTTCTTTTCTCTCTAAGAAATAAATGTCAAGGTAACTTTCCTGTGACCAAGTAATTAACAACATCTGCAAACCAATGAGTTTGAGTAGTTACTGCAAAAAATATTCATCAGGAAACTTATCTTCAACCGAAGAATCTTCTTTGATATTCTGAATCCTAGACAAGAAATCAGCAACTGTGTTTTGTTTTCTAGGTCTATCTAGCACAGTAATATTGAATTCTTGCAAAAGTAAAAGCCATCTTGTAACTCTGCCATTAGTAATAGGTTTATTCATCAAATATCTAATTGCAGAATGACCTGTATGAACAAAGGTTTCATAGCCTATTATATAATGTTTGAACTTGTTAATTGCATGAACAACAATTAAAAATTCCTTTTCAGTCACAATATAATTCAACTCAATGGGAGTCAAATTCTTACTTGTATAGTAAATGGCATAAGGAATCAAATCTTTTTGTCCCAATACAGCTCCCAAAGTTGTATCTGAAGCATCTGTGGAATTATGGAAAGGAAGTTTCCAATTTGGACCTCTTAAAATAGGTGCTTCAGAAATTTTTTCTTTCAAGGTTTCAAATGTTATTCGGCAATCAGGATTCCAACTGAATTCACAATCTTTTGTAAGCAATTTGAAGAGTGGAGATGCTATTTTAGTGAAATTTTCTATAAACCTTCTATAGTATCCTGTAAATCCTAGAAAACTTCTAACATCCTTTTGGCAATTTGGAATTGATAGTTTAGAGATGACTTCAACTTTAGATTTGTCAACTTTAATCCCATCTCCCGAAATGTGATGTCCTAAAACAATACATTCTGTAAACATCATAAAACATTTTTCATGGCTTAGTGAAAGGTTTGTTTTTTTACATCTTCTAAGAACTTTTTCGAAATTTTCCAAAGCTTCTTCAAATGTGTTTCAACTTTCCATAGACTGTAAAATCATCCATATATACCACTACAACATGTATCAGATAAAAAAAATTCCTAGTACTGCTCTTTGGAATGTTGCAGGTGCATTACATAATCCAAAAGGAAGTACTCGGTAGGCAAAAGTTCCCTATGGACAAGTAAATGTGGTTTTATCCTGATCCTCAGGTGCTACTTGAATTTGATTATAACCACTAAAACCATCCAAGAATGAGAAATACTTTTTACCTACTAATGTATCTAATACTTGATCTATAAAGGGATAAGGAAAATGGTCTTTAAGGGTTGCTTTATTCAATTCTCGGTAATCAACGCACACCCTCCATTTATCATTCTTTTTATGCACAATTACCAAAGGAGGAACCCATTGGCTATCTGATATTGGGTAAATGAAGTTTACATTCAGTAATTTTTGGAGCTCTTCTTTTACAATCTCCCTAAGATTTGGATTCATCCTAGTAGAGACTCTTGCAAAATTTGGATTGAGTGGAGTCGCCATTTGAACAAGAATCTAAATCTAAAGTTCAAAAATGCTAAAACCAAAAGGTTAGTCGATTTCCCAGGTACAAGAAAGCTTGTCCCTAGCAACGGCACCAAAGATGTTGACCATGCCGCCTACACCTACCTACAAGTCAATGAGAAAAGCCTTCAACCCCACAAGGTGTGGTTGGTGGCAGGGAACTCAGAAAAGGGGTTTTCACACTAAATCCCTTATCTCTCTATTTAAGCTATCTCCTAGGTTAGCTAAGAGGGGTGGTCCCAGATGAAAAGTTAAGTTAAAAAGAGATGTGAGTTTCTAGGAGACTTGTTAGAGTTAAATAGACTATTTATTTAAGATTTATAAGCAAAAAAACGGATATGAGCAATAATCATCATAAGATAAGCATGAAATACATAAACAACTAGTGCTTTCCAAGTATTTTCTCTTTAAGAAATGAAATTGTATTTTGCTTAAAACAAAAGTAGAATGCTTCAAAAATTGAAAGCAAAGCAATCTTGAAATGGAGACAAAGATGACATGAAATAGTCAAAATGATAATCTACAATTAGTGTACAAGAACTAGATCAAGATATGCAAGTAAAACTCCATACTTGTCTAGTTAAAACGATGCTCTAGGTAGCAAATAAAATCCTTGAAAGCACAAGTTATTTGATCAAGAAAAATATTTAATTTAAATTTATGTCATCTTAATAAGCTAGAGGAAAGGAAACTCCCTCTTTCAAAATCGTTTGATGAGATCCTTGAGGCAAACCGATTGGGTCCTTCTATTCTTGATCTTGGGAGTTAGTTCGTCTATTGGAGAGCTACCCCACGCCCAAGTAAATCCTTCAACCAAATCTAAAAATCTCTACACACTTGGAAAAAGATGTCAGCAATCATAAGGGATTAGATTATACAATGGAGGAGAAGGCTAGAGATTTCACCAAAAATCTTCTAGTGCTCCTCTTCCTAGAGTATTTCTCTAACCCTAAATCATACAAGATAGCTTGCATATGTTAATCCAAACAAGTGGCAAAATGATAACTAGCATAATCCAACATACATGTAGAATGTAAAGCACAATAATTGAAATAACATCACCTCGAGAAATGGAAGGAGAACACCAACACAATAGTACCCCAAAGTCTCTTTTATTATATAAAAGATGAATACAAAATCCAGCGAAGTCTCCGCATGCCCAACAGCTCGGTCTATGATTACAATATGAGAGCCAAAGGCTCATTTAAATAGAACTATGGGAGCCAACCCTAATGAAAAATGAAATGACAAGTGTAACTTGATGACAATCCCAATGTAAAAACGAATTTGTACAAGTGGCCGATATGACTGTTGTGTAATCCTGTAGCTGGCAGTCAATAGAGCTTTGCTCATGTGTAAATAATAAATATATTTATTAATATATTGTCGCTAGGAAAATCGGCTTTTGAGGAACTATAAGTCATTTTTTGACCCTCAAAGTGGGTCCTAGGATAATGTTGGGTCTCTGAGGATGAATTTCAAATAATCACACGCCCCAGACATTTCCTAAGGCCACTTATTTACATCATTACATAGAAAATAATTAAAAAATCTTGTTTTGCGGGAAATTTTTAATTATTAAAAAATACTAATTAGACCTAGCCAAATTCCACGAAATTTTTTGTGTGATCTAGTATAGTAATATACATCAATTCTAGACACTAAGATGTGTTAGGGGCTCAACCTTCAAACCGTCACCCCGACTCTGGAGTAAAATATGAGTGAAAAAACCAAGAAAATTATCCACCTCTGAAATAGAAGGTATAATTAACCAGATAAAAAAAACACTCCAAGGTGTACTCTTTTGCTGATCGAGTCCCAACATCCTAGGCCTGTTACAAACTCAAAAACTCATCATTACTAGCATCACTTATTACAATTCCCCACAGGGTGTGGAATCAGGGTACAAGAAAGATGATGAGAAGATAGAAGTAGAGCTAGAAACTATGTTGATTGATGATATCTAATGCTACAAGTGTCCTTTGGATCATCCTTGGGCATGGAGTCTTCATATAATCATCAGGTGCCACTCCAGTGGTCAACAGAACCCATTAAAAATATTAATTATTTTGATAACTCCTCATCCGGGTGGAATTTCTCCAAACAATATTTGGGCCTTGGAGATCTCATGTGCCTTAGCCTCTCCACCAAATTTCAAGGCTAGAACATATCCGATGCTACCCAAAATCAACACTCCCTCTTAGCACGGAATGTGCTCTAGTGATGCTTCTATGCTTCACCATAGAAGCATCACACTGATCTTCTGCATCAGTTCTTTGTGCTGATGCTTGGCTTGTTGCCCCACATCCACTGCACTGTTCTTCCTATACTGCTGCCCATGACACTACCACTGCCAATGCTACATCTGTACTACAGCGCCCTCTCAACATGCTACATCATGCTTCCCATAGCACTACCACTACTAACTGTTGCACTACAACTGAATTATCGAGAAGTCACTGACTTCACCCAAGTATTGACATCTTGGTCAAACTGGGAGCCTCGTGATGCTGAATCTACCTGAACTGCTATCTTGTGCTCCCTCTGCTGCCACTGCGCTGCTGCAACCTCTTATGTGCCTCTCGCACTGCTGTGACCTCCATTGCACTACTACAGACTTCTGCACTCTAGCACTGCCTTGCCGCTCCATCACACCTTGCTCCACTCGACACCTATCATCATGCTATTGTCTTTAAGGGCTCTCGTAGTCGCATGTGATCAAGGAGTTTGGGCACCTCAAGGATCTTGCCCTCTTCTGTAGTCCTCTTGACTACAGCTCCAACTCTCCCCACCTCTTCTCTAGAGGCGCATAAGCACTCATGGCACAATTGTCATTAGTGTCGACATCCTTCTCCACCTTTGCTGGAGCAACCTTTGAGTCAGAAGCTTCTCCCTTGCCTTTCTTCCGGGGACATTGAGAGGCATAATGTCCCAGCTCCCCACAGTTGAAGCACTTGACCTTGGATATGTCTTTCTTCTTCCTCTTCTGTAGCCCCTGTTGTCCCGTTGCTGCAAGAGTTGCATCCTCCTCCTCCTCCTTCTTGATTCGAACTCCCTTGCCGCTACTCCCTACCTTGGTCAATCTCCTAAGCTCTTCCTGTCGAAGAGTTGCCCACATCTCCTCCCAACTGGGGATAATTGCTCTGCCCAAAATGCTTTGGACAAACGTCTCCCACTCCTTGGAGACTGCATTCAGGGCAGTCCTGACCATGAACTCTAGATCCGGTGTAGACCCCACGGAAGTAAGCTGATCGTGAATCCCTTGCAACCTAAGAAGGAAGGGATCTATCTCCTCTCCTTTTTGAATCTGATATTGTCAGTGTTCCACGGGGATGCGTCCCCCAGGGTTGGGTGTGCGCACCCCTCGCACCCGGGACGGGGGGACGTATGGGGAAACGTTTCCCCACGTTCCCCTTTTGGGGAGACGCGGGGCGACATTTCCCCAGTGTGGGGGAAGCGACTCCCCAAAAGGGGGACGCCCCCATCAAAATGGGCTATGCGTCCCCCCTTAAATTTGCTTGTAAACAATGATTTATGACAGGGAAAATGTAGTATTTGACCATATTTCCCTACTAATGCTATGCTATTCATGGTAATGTTAAATTCTTAAAGTAAAAGTGACATTCTCCTTTATCTCTCATTTTCATCCTTTTACTTAAATTTTTAACATTACCATGAACTGACTCAGGATGTTTGAGAGTGGTTCTGAACTCATTGGATTTCATATGGAGAAAGTAGAATTTTAGATCTCACTCAAAATCCAGCAGACTTAACAGTTTTTCAGGAATTCAGGATTCAATGGAGTGCAATGTTTCCATTGCATTTTGTCATGTACAAGGGTATGGAATTGGTATTTAATCAAGAGCACCAAGCCCTCTGTGTACTTTAGAGTGACTTTTAGACTCATCACTCTATTGTTTTTGAGTTTTAATTATATCAATTTACTATTCCAGTCTTTAGATCAATTTTTTAAGAATTCAGGATTCGATGGAGTGCAATGTTTCCATTGCATTTTGTCATGTACAAGGGTATGGAATTAGTATTTAATCAAGAGCACCAAGCCCTCTGTCTACTTTAGAGTGACTTTTAGACTCATCACTCCATTGTTTTTGAGTTTTAGTTATATCAATTTACTATTCCAGTCTTTAGATTTCAATATCTATTATAGTCTATTTTGCTTGGTACTAATTAGATTCTAGAATGATAAATGATGAATTTTAATTTTAAATCAATTTAGAATCTAGAATGATGAATGATGAATTTAATTTTTAAATCAATGTGGATTCCAGAATGGTGAATAATGAATACTGAATATGGATCAGAGTATTTCATTATTGAATCTCATGGTTTATGGATGAATCATGTATGTATTACTAAGGATGAGGAGTATGGATCAAAGTATTTCATTATTTAATTCAATTATGTATGTATCATTCTATTTATGCTTTCATTATCGAATATGAATTTGAAATATATATATATATATATATGAAAAAGGAAAAAAATTATATACCCCGACGTCCCCTCGTCCCCCCTAAATTTCCCTAAAATTTGACGCTACTCCCACGCGTCCCCCTTGTGCGTCTCCCCGCACCCGCGTCTCCCCGTCCCGGAGACTTGGTGGAACATTGGATATTGTCTCAGCACGGAAGAGCTCTGATACAAGGTGGTCAAGGTTTCAAGGCATAGTCCTTGATGCGATGTTTATCCAGGATTGTCTGGATCCCGGCCTTCCAGACCACAAAATTGGAAGCCCTGTCCAATCTGTCCTGATCCCTCAAACCATTCATTGCCATCTCTGCTCCTCTTCTCTAGACTCCCTTGAGTCCTGATTTCCCTCTCGGAAATCCTTCGGCCAACCGTCGAATCACTCTTGTGCAATCCTCCTTTACTGCTGCAACCCAGATCTAGATTTCTTGGCTAGGAATCTATCGAGGTAGTGCTTCCCTCTACCTTGGTTCAGTCTCCTTAGACATTGTTCTACACCAACAGAAACAGCGTCCCACCAGCTCCACAAATCAAAATCTTCACAGCTCCCTTAAGCCCTGTCAACTCAAAGAATCTGAGCCCTTCAAGCTCTGTGCAATCTCTGCGTGGGTTGAATCTTCTCCTCCCGGCCAACTGTGTCAATCCTTCCTGGCTTAGAAAGATGACGTGGCTTTGTGTGAGCCTTATCTACCCTCCTCTGCCTCTGCGCTGGCCCTTCTCCTGGCTCAAAGTGCTGACGCAGGCACTGTGTGAACCTCTGCGTCACCGGTCTGCACTGTGTCACTCCTCTTGCCTATTCAACTCTAGAACAGCACTGTCTCTTCGGACAGTTGCTCCTCTGCTGCAAATTCTCAGATTTCTTGGCAGGTATCTTCAATCGCCTATGATCTGCAATCCCTCTGACACCATGTGAAAATTCCTGAATCTAACACATCAGAAACCCCTACTGCAATTACTGGTTTACAATCTTCTACTTGTTCTTTACATTAACAAGTTATTTAATTGCATAAACATCGAAGTAAACACTATTGCAGCCTTCACAAATATACAAATCATGCACTGAAATAAACTGAGAAAATAACACAAGGGACACCGTTATTTTTGGACAAACGTCCCCGGAAAAACCCAATTTGAGAAAATCGATGCAGCATATAGAGGGTTTGTATTATTAAGCAGATTTCGTGAATACAACTAGGGTGCAAGAAATGGCTCACCCAACAAAGAATATCCTCGGCAATAGTACCTCTATCCGGGGAATCAGCAAGCGGATCATCAACCCCACAGCAACTCTGGTTGTTCCCTATGCTGGACAGCGAAAGCTACTGCAAGCACTGCTCTGGAACTGGGTCACTCCTCCAAGAGTTGCGTCACCCTTTCCCGCCTTAGAATCTGTTGATCTGCTCCCAGTCTGCCCCACAGAATCTGCCCAGCGCTGCCTCTCAGGCCTAGCGTCAGCCTCTACAGCTTTTGCATCACCTACGTCAGCCTTTTGTGTCCTCTGTGTCAGCTCTTCAGCCTCTGTGTCAGCCCTTTTAAGGCCTGCGTTGTCTCTCCCGACATTGCGCTGCCTCACTACTATGTATTCTTCAACCTCGGATGAAAATCCCTTGCTGAACTGCCCCTCACTGCAACTCTGATCACTAACTCAATTTCCTCAGCAAACCTCACCCCAGAAACTCAAATTCTTTGATCATTTGGTGTATCTCCAATTGACACTCAAGCCTCCTCTTATACTTTTCATATTGAGTCTTCAACGGCCGAGATTAAGTCCCTACTCAAAGGCTAAGATTAGAACTGGCTTGATCCTCGTCACTTAGAACTTTCTCGCCCATACTTTATTAATACACATTAATATTTTTATTTTCCTAAGTTTAGATTTAGGAACCCATTAAAAATATTAATTATTTTAATAACTCCTCATCCAGGAGGAATTTCTCCAAACGATTTCTGGGTCTTGGAGAACTCATGTGCCTTAGCCTCTCCACCAAATTTCATGGCTAGAGCACATCCAATGCTACCCAAAATCAACAATTTCTGGTAAGGATCAGACACATCCTATTGTTCGTTGATCTTCCCACCTTGATCCTCAAGAATCATGTGGTAGAACACCTGCATCCAATAACTTTGGGGCAATACCACTTACCACAAGTGCTGACGATCTAACGCGTCCTAAGTCTCCTCACCCATTGGCCGAATGGATCGCAATCCCAACAAAACTAACTTGTCAGCAGGATGCATACTAGGGTATACTCAACAGTAGGGGAGATACCACTTACCATTCCTGGTAAAGATCAGACACATCCTACTTTTACAATAGGGGAGATACAACTTACCCTTCTTGGTAAGGATCAAACACATCCTATTGTCCATGGCACATAAGGACCACCCTCAACCCTAGCAGCTCCTCGGCTCCATCCCCCCCACCAAATTAATGTAAGTCAAGACTCAAAAGACTAGGGGGGAGAGCATAACTTAGTGTTGTTGATCAATTGCGATCCCTTCTCGAAAGGGTCAGATCCACTAATCCAAGCTTCTCTCTGAAGAATATGAATGGTTTGGAGAGAATGCCTGCAATTTGCTCATCTATTGAAGCCTCACTGCTTCAAATCATCAACAAGTCACTACTAGAACCTTACTACTCACTCTGACTTACAGCCTCATCGCTCCCTCGATGGCACCATGACAATTTTGTGGATAGCTTTTGAAGCCACACTGCTCACAATATGATGAGCGACTATTGGAGGAGTGTAATGGAAGTCTACTACCTAATCATCAGAGCAAGACCCATACTGAAGCAACACCTCAATGTGTTCTTCCTATTCATAGAACTCTTGGTTCACTTGTCATCAGCGTATTTCTTTTGTCACAGTACTGTCTTAATTCATGTCAATGCCAACTTTGCAGCAACCAATATACATGTCCAAGCTTTATCTAAATCAAGGCACATGTTGCAAAGCAAGGATCCATATGGTTGTCTACTCATCACAAGATCCATCAAATATGTATCTAAAGAGGAGTCTTTCAACTGCTTAAGTGTAATCTATCATGCCAAGTTTCTGACAGCAGACTTCCCTTGACAAGGAAATCCCCATCATTTCTCTATTACACTTCTAGTCTCAGGAAGTGGATCACTTTGGGCTCAAAGGTCAACTCCCTCTAGCACTGAACACGAAGATGATTTGATCCTGTCAAAAATAAATTGTTAGCATATGTGAAACCAAATATCGAAGACATATCTTCAACCCTGAAGAGAGGTTGGAGTCCGCATCAGATATCCATCAATCAAAGCATGCCAAGTCAAGGGGACTTACTTGAGTCCATAAAGGTCTTTCTTCAATTTGTAACCATAAGTCTCTTTATCATATGCCTCAAAGCCTTGAGATAGCCTCAAGTATGCTACTTCCTTAAATGACATGGAGGAAGCCAACTTCACATACATCTGATAATAGTGCATCTGGAAACATGTGCTAGGATTTCATCATAGTCCTCTTTTTCAGAGAACATATCACTGTTGAAATCTCTAACACTACAACATATTTGTCATCTAGAATGGTCCTTGCATGAAGGACATATTGCTCTCAGCATCTCATTATCTCAAAACATCTCGTTTGACTGTTACATGACAGTCTACTCCATTTGAATAGGAAGCCTCTTCAATCATAGATGTCAACCAAGGAGACTGGGATCCTTCCTTCAAGGTCTAAGCACTTGTCCATTTCAAAGCGCCACTCCAATCATGGGATGGCTTTGTATCCTCCTCACTCTTGATATTGAGGACTAGGTCCTTACATCCATCTAGGTACTTGTTGACCCCAAAACAAGAGCAAGAGCAGCAATAGCAAATTAAATAGACATAATGTAGGTGTACCTGATGATAAGGCAAGACTATCTTCTCTTCATTTTCCTGCACCAGCTCCCTTGAGACTAACTCTTCCTATATTACTCTACATCTTGATGGCACTCAAGATACATCTGCTTTCCTTAATCACATTCTTATTCAAGCATTTGGTTAGCCAATGCAGGAAGAATAAACACAAATTAAAAACAATGTCATAAAGAAATAACATAAGTCTTGAAAGTACTTATCTTTAATGAGAATTGTAGGAAGCTATTAGCTCCCTCTTGATCATGCCTCCAAGAGTCACCACTATAGTCTCATTCCAAATCCTTCTAAGCCTGGCCATCAATGCACAAGATGACCATAGGATCTGCATCATACCATCTCCTATTGGGAGACTAGCCCATCTAGGGTTACTCTAAATCTGTCACAGGTACTTAAATAACTCAATGGATTCTCATTGATCATATCATATCATAAAGAAATTATGAATCATACTAGGGCTCCAAAGCCATTGAACCTAGGCCTTTTCAATATCCAAGGCTACTCCTCGGGTTTTCTCTCAATCCCTAACCTGTATCTATAAGTACAAGGGCTCCCTAGGGTTTCCTCCAAACCCTAGCATTATTTTAGGTCTCCAACATCTTCATCTTTTTCACTCTACTAGATCATGAAAACCATCATAGGTGTCTACACAGGGGTTATCTCAATGACTTTTCTTCAACCCAGATCTGTTACCATGTTATGTTTTTTAGAGCTAAATTGCTCTTTGCTGAAGATAATTGCATTGTTTTATTTCTTCAACATTTTCATATTACATTCACCTCATAATCATGATATCATCATTAGTAATTACGTAGAGGGAACAATAACATCAACAATGCAGCAGAACAATAAGGAACAACAAAAGAAAAGCATACACAATACAGTCACGAAGATTTTGATCAGAAAGCAAGGCAAATCCCCACAAGTGGGAAAACCCATAAATGAATTCTTCTTCTTCTATTAGATATTCATCAATGTTCAGCTAAAATAAAAACTACAATAAGAATGAGGCATATGACTTTGATCATCAATCACATTAGGCCTCATAGGGCCAACCTGGAATCTTACATGATCCTCGTAAGTCAATCAAAGAGACATTATCAAGTCCTTTGATAGTGTTGTCTCCAACTCACTAAAGGTAACATAGATCTTTGTCTCAAGTATATACATCACTGTCAAAGTCACTGTCATGCATCAAGGTCACTGTCATAGACATCAAGGGTATTGTCATATACATCTAGGTCACTATCATATAAACCATTGTCATGCGACAAGGTCACTGTCATATACATCAAGGTCACCATCATATAGATCATTGTCATGCATCAAGGTCACTGTCATAAACCATATGTCACTGTCGTAGAGCCACTGCCATGCATCACAATGTCATAAACCATATGTCACTGCCATGTATATAAGCACAAGTGTCACTGTCATGACATCACTGTCTTAGGAACACTGTCATACATCTTTGACATAAGGACATTACCACATATCACAGTCATTGAGAGACTACCATATATCTTAGCCACAAGGATAGAAGACCACTATCATACATCACTAAAATAGACACAGAAGATCACAGCCATACTTTATAGGCATACAATCTCTGCCACACATCACAGATGTTGACTTCTCCGTAACTTAAAGAATTAGGGCAAAAGAAACAGTCGTCTAACGATTCTCCTTGCACTCTTGAAGTCCAAGTTCTAGTGCCCAAAACCATCCTCTCACTAACAGCCTTTAGACTATACTCGAGGGCACAATAAACAACTCCTAACAGTCCATATAATACACAAGTTGCCAAACTATCTGACCAACTAGGATCTTATTCCATCATGAGAAACCTTAAACAAAGAATGACAACATACCTTAGCTTGTAGGATTTCTTTTCTGCCTTCACATACTTCGGTCCTGAGCATATATATCTAATATTCTTCGGCCCTGGTTACGGCTTTCAATCAACCCTAATTTGAGCCTCAAGACACCACAAACAGATGTGCTTTCCACCTTCTCTTACAATGCTAGAGTACTGAGGTAATACAGCACTAGATTAGCATAGAGTTAGGTCTCTCGGCCCTTCCACAACAAACTTACGTCCCACTGAAGTACACAGATCCAACTGCAGAGACTAAGGCAAAAAAACAAGCTCAGAACACTGCCCAGAAAAAATCCAAACCCAACCAGCAATTTATCACAATTCAGCCTTCCAAGATAGGCCTAACAGCCCTCCAAACAAGGGATTAAAAGGGCACTGCCCTACCTGCAATACACATAAACTTCGACCCCTGTTCACAAAGAGATTCGGTGCAAAACAAAGAACAGAAAACACTTGGAAAGCTGCTCCTCCATTCGGGTTTCTCTCTCTCTAACACCGCATGAACCAGTCACAAGAAAAGTCCAATACATTAGTCTTTATCCGACTCAGCTAGGGTGATCAAAGCCTGCGACAATCTTAGATCATTTCTTTTGGATAAAATTGCACTTGGATGATGTGAGAATGAGCTTCAAAGGCTCTCTATTTATACAATTCCTTGGAGGAGGTAAGGCGTCTCTTATGTGCCAACATGACTCTTCATTAAGTGAAGCCAACATGAATAAAACCCACTTTAATTTGCTCTTAATAATATGACATAAATTTCACCACATGCCTTAAAGATTGCTTGCCCAAATAAGGTTGTCACGTCAAGGAGGAGTGCCAAGAATACATCAATAATAAGATTTTCCTTTTTAACAAATTGAATTCTTCCTTGGGGCAAGATGCTCTTCTTTTGTGGCAGATGGGCTTATATCGGGGTAATTGGATTTCTCTTGGGGAAATTCATCCTGAAGTTGCCCCAAATTTCAACAAAGAGGAAATCAAAACAAGTCTTTTTATGAGCAGCTTTTAGCAAAATCAACTGTATTCAGGGTTCTCTTCTTGGGTACATACTCAAAATCTGCCTTGCCTAAGAAACTGCACAGTTTCGTACTAGCAGTCTGATTCTTCTGTAGCAAAATAGGAACAGTCACATAGTTTGAACTAAGATAACATTAAGGATGTTAAAACTTAAAACTGATAAGAACTTGAAGTCTTGAACCATAGAGAGCCATTGAGATCTTGCATTTCTACAGATGAGTTTCTTAAAACTCAACATTCATTTTTTATGAAGATAAAGATGCACACCCATAGTTTAAAATAGTTATAAATACATTGCAACCACTGGAAAAGAATTTCAGAAAAAAAGAAGCAATCGAACATTCAGAAGCCAAAATGCCAACAAGAAGCTAAATGGAAATAATATCACAAGTTCTATAGTTTATTCTTGTTAAACATATATACACCATAGATGTAAACTGTCTATCATTATGGATAAAGACTGGCAAAAATGACGGAAAATGCATACCCCAGTGAGTAGAAGTTCCTTGTTCCTTTCGTGTGACAAATCTAGTGTTTCCAGATTACCACACCAAACTGAAATAGTATGCCAGCTTGTGTGGAACACATTTTGTGCATGTAAATGATGTAATTGATGGCCAATATCTTTTAACAGTGCAGAGAATGGAGCTGTACTAAAAGACACGGAGTGATGTGGAGAATGGTAAAGACGCAAGGAGGATAAACAACACGGAACCAAAGCACCATATGACTCCGAACCTGAAGGATGAGATGCATAATCCCTGTTTTTTAAACGCCTCCTAAACCCCATCCTTCTTCCATCTGATAAATCATCCTCATCTTCACTAGAGTCAAGAGCTTCATTGAACTTTGATGACACAACAGACAAGTGCTGCAATTGTTCAAGAGACACAAAGATATGTCCAAGTTCTGGCCAACCAATGGCATCACTATATAAATCAAGGATTTTGATGGACATTTTCAAATCTAAAAATCTATAGAGACATTCTTTTGAGATTTGTACACAGCCATCAAGGTCTAACTTCTGAAGATTTGGGCATTTATGGCTCACAGCATCAACAATACCATCACTAAATGATGGAATTTTTGAGTGAAATTGGCTGTCCACATGAAAATCGAGATTGACAAGGTGATCTGGAAGAACTTTAGCAATAATTTCTAGGTCAGTTGACGTAAGAAATTCACATGAAATAATTGACAGATCCTTGAGATTTGGTAATGATACTATTAGCGAAATAACCCGGTCAGTGTCCAGCTTGAATCTGCATCACAAATCAAATAACCACCAATACATGGAAATAAGAGTCAGCCACTCTTCTACTATATCTGAATGTGAAAGTATCTGGTGATGCTTCTGCATATACAGACAATTAATCAGAAATTTAAAATATAGGGAAACAATAAACATCCTAGTCTTAAGAGACCAAAAAATAACAGCTCATAATGTACATGCACACGCATTAAATACAGGAAAGTTCAATCCAAACCAGCCTTGTGCTATGCTCTAATTTTGCCCTTGAACTCATACAATTGTAAGTCCTCAATAATTATAGACAGTCTTCACAGGTATGAGACTCTAAATCAAATGAAAAGAACCGAGAAAAGAAAGTAGAGATATGTGCAATGTACATAATGCAAAAGCCTAACTACAGTGCCCACATATGGATACAATCACATATTGCAACAAAAATAAGTTGTGCTCTCCTTATTAACATAAAAATATATATAATGGATCATGTCTTTGAGAACTCAAAGACTACATAACATAGTAGCAGAATTCAGCTGAACTGGCCTTACAAATATCGAAATTCAGTTCAGTCAAATGTTCATGTCCATACAGATTTGACTAAGTCATAAGATTGTTGACTAAATTCAAATAGGAATTGAAACCAGAATAAGTAAGCAGATGTGCAATTCAATTTCACATTTGGCTATTCAAAACAAAATCCCCCATCTTGCAGAGGAATGTGTATATAGTATATACTATATTCAGTGCAATTCAGCTTTGGAATTTATAAATTTATGAAAAAGCATACCTTGTCAAAAACAATGTTACCAGCTCAACAGGCCAGTCTGACTGTTTTTAGCACCAAACTGGTACGACTAGTAGCACCAAACCAGAAAATGCCAGTTGGATACCAAACCACCCGTTTTCACCAAAGTGCCAGTTCCATACAGTGCCATAGGGCACAATTTCGGACCCCCGAAAATTAATTTTTTTTAAATATAAATATTTTTTGGAGGTGACCCTAGGCCCTGTTACCCACCACCAGTGGGTGACCCCGTAGGAGAAATTTTCTCCCAGATTTGTCTATAGCCGGCAGCTAGCAGTCCCTAACAACCACCAGTGTAGCTGATATATTGTGCCATTTGATCACCGCTCCCTGAGCCAATCATATGTTGTCTCGCCCATCTGACGAGAGCCTATGTTTAAAGGTGGGTCATCCAATCCTAAAGGCATGCTTTTCATTGTGCAAATGGGTGGTTATGCTTGTTTTTCCTTTGGCACATTAAGTATGGATTATTGGGTGACTCTGAAGGACGATGGGCTTTGATTTTAGTTTTGTTCCCTCGCCTTAAATGGGGGCTTAATCCTCAATCCTAGTCCCATGGTGTTAAAATTGGCAACTAGAGCCAAACTCCATGTGGGTCATATTATTTATGGCAGCTGATATTTTTATTGGATCCCTTTCATTGAGAGGTGTAGGATTGATCTAAAGATCATCCGATTCCGATAAGTATTTATAAAGTTGTGAATTTATTTATGTTATGGACAAATTGTTAAGTCAGCCAGCAACTTATGTAGGCTCAGAAGCCCAACAGTCATGTCTATTCAACCTCTACGTTTTAGTATAAATAGAAGAGGACTTCAAGTCATTTCTGCACACACTTAGATCTCTTACTCTCTCTACTTGTCTTTGGGTTTTAGTAGGAGGAGAGATCCTAAGGAAAAGTCGGAACTGCCGAAAAAGCCGAAATAGCCAGAAAAGCTGGAAAAGCTGGAACTGCCGGAAAAGCCAAAAATGCTGGAACTACCAGAAAAGCCGAAACTGCTAGAAAAACCAGAAAAGCTGGAAAATCCGGAAACGCCGAAACTGCCGGAAAAGCCGGAACTACCAGAAAAGCCGGAAATGTCGGAACTGCCGAAACAGTCGGAGCATCTGTCTCCGAAGGAAGGCAGCATGATGTATGAGATCATGGGCAGCGTAATAAGCAGCATGATGATATGAGCATGGGAAGCATAACGATGCATGATGATATGAGTATGGGCAGCATGATGTATGAGATCATGGGCAGCATAATAAGCAGCATGATGATATGAGCATGGAAAGCATAATGATGCATGATGATATGAGTATGGGCAGCATGATGTATGAGATCATGGGCAGCATAATAAGCAGTGTGATGATATGAGCATGGGCAGCATAATGATGCATGATGATATGAGCATGGGCAGCATAATGATGAATGAGATCATGAGCATGGGCAGCTTGATGATGAATAAGACCATGGAAGACGCAGCATGATGAGCAGCATGAAGATGAGAGCAACTCAGTCAACAAGGTTCAACACATGTGACAGTACAACAAGGTGTCACACGGTAATGTGCAGCAAATAGACGAGATGCAACACTATGATAGGCGAACGAGTCACCTTAGAGAATCAGTTGAAGCAATATGTTTTCGAATGATCTCATGCCAATAACAAAAGTCAAAGTGATTGACTTCTATTGTAAATGTACTATCTCTCTCACTTTCTTTGCTGAACTTTGAAGAACATAAAAGAAGAATTGATCAAGGGTTTCCCCACATTGTGGGGTTTGTCCCTGGCTAGGGCCACATCTTGTGTCCTCTTGTCTTGGCTTGTCTTCTGCGATTTATATTTATGTTCTATCTGCAGTTTACTTTATGCTGATGTGATTGCTAATGTGGAAAAGAAATTGAAATAAATTGCTCTAGCATAAAACATACCTAAAAATAACATGGTATCAGCGCTGAGGTGAAGACAATGCCCAAGCAAGAGTGAAAGAGCAATCACCAAAGACAATAGGGACAAGACAAAAGGATCAATGAGTTCCACATCTCTCTTCTAAGTTCGCTAAGGGTGAAGTGGAAGCAGAGAAAATTATCAGAATGGCACAGCGGAAGATCACCTCATTGGGTAGTTCAGATCTAAGGGTGGAAGGAAAGGAAGATGCCTTGGTTGCAATAAGTTCGGCCATCATGCAAAGGAGTGTCCGAATAGCAGAGACACATCTCTTGATGAAGATAACAATCATTCCAGGGACATCTTCAATGATCAGAGGAATGATAAGTAATGCAGGTCATCAAGGAAATGGTTGACTCTTCAAAGAAAGCAAGGAACCCCAAAATATCTTTTATGTACCTGATCGCAAGAAGAACCTGGTGTCCATCTCGGAAATGGAAGTTTAAGGTTTCAGGGTGGCACTCATCGATGGAAAGATATGTTTTTGAAAATAGATTTTTCAAAGATGTTTTAGAGTTCAGGGTTGTATCAAGTCCACTAGGGACCATGTCCATTGACTCAGCACCGGAGGTCTATGAGTCAGATGGTGACCGGGATGCCTGAATTCAAAAAGAGCATGAAGGTACATGTCTGAGATGTACCGAAGGAAAATATTACAAGGGGACCATTCCCCTCATGTAGCAGGTCCACAGGTTTGGAACAACCCGTGGAGTTTGAGATTCATGAACGGGAATCTCATGTATACACCCCGGGCGTAGTATGAGAGGATTGATAGCTGTTTTATGAAGCTGAGATTCACTAGGAGTGAAACCGATCCAAACCATTACCCGAAGGTTGTGGATGATAGACCTCTCATACTGGCACCTCATAAGGACGACCTATTTCTGACAGGTGCAGACCCTCTCATTTGCAGAAGTAAGAGGGAGTTGGATTCTGAATGTGGAATGATAAACTACAAGCCTGTGACTACCTCGAGGATATTAACTTTTAGAAGTTATATGGTAGTGATGTCGGACCAGATTTGGGAAATGCCTCTGAGTTTCATAAACTCAATCACGTTGATGTTCTTGGTGAACTCCGGACATATGTTTTGCAGTTAGCATGGTGAGCTCATATTTAGTTGAGCCTCACTAGATTGGTGCTAAGAATCCTCTGAGATATCTTCGGGGCACAATCTCTCATGGATTGAGATACACTGCCAGAAATATGAAAACTGCATGATTATTCAAATACTGACTAGGCAGCCAGTGTGGAGGATCACTAGAGCACTTCTCAGTGCTGGTTCTCTTTGGATTCTGCTTCGATATCATGGATGAGCACGAAGCAGAAATCGGTTGTTATAAGTACCGTCGAGATCGGATACATAGCTATGAGTATGACCTCGTATGAAGTTTCCTGGTTGTGGAAACTCTTCAGTGAGTACACATGATGAATACCACTGTGATTCTCTATGACAACCAGAGGTTGGATTCGATTATTGAGGAATCCCATATTCAATGATTGCTCCAGCAGATAGACATCAGATACTGCCTTATCTAGGATATGGTAAGTCAATGAGCAAGGAGGCTCCATTGCACTGAGATGATGTACATGTCGCTACACTTTGTCAGAGCCCCAGGGAAAGATCAAATTTGTGATTTTCCCGAACGACTTGGAGTCATCAAGAGACCCTTGTAAAAGGGTCCTGCATGTTGCATACATTGAGCTCTGGGAGCTCTAGGGGCTTGCGGTTCTCACTGGAGCAACATACGACCACGGGGTGACTCACCCTCCCCTGGTGGTGTGCACTGGGACAGGATCATTCGCTCTCTTGTGGGACAAGATGATTCGCTCTCTTGTGGACAAGATGATTCGCTCTCTTGTGGGACAAGATGATTCGCTCTCTCGTGGGACAGGATGATTCGCTCTCTCGTGGACAGGATGATTCGCTCTCCTATGCGACAAGATGATTCGCTCTTGTGCGACAAGATGATTCGCTCTCTTGTGGGATAGGATGATTCGCTCTCTTGTGGGATAGCATGATTCGCTCTCCTGTGTAGCAAGATGATTAATTCTCCTGTGTGGTCTGGATGATGTGTTCTCCATGATGATTGTGTAGCAAGATGATTAATTCTCCTGTGAGGTCTGGATGATGTGTTCTCCGTGACGATTGTGTAGCAGGATGATTAATTCTCCTATGAGGTCTGGATGATGTCTTCTCCATGACGATTATGTAGCAGGATGATTAGTTCTCCTGTGAGGTCTGGATGATGTGTTCTCCATGACGATTGTGTAGCAGGATGATTAGTTCTCCTGTGAGGTCTGGATGATGTGTTCTCCATGACGATTGTGTCGTAGGATGATTAGTTCTCCTGTGAGGCCTAGATGATGTGTTCTCCATGGCGATTGTGTAACAGGATGATTAGTTCTCCTGTGAGGCCTGGATGATGTGTTCTCCATGGCGATTGTGTAGCAGGATGATTATTTCTCCTGTGAGGACAGGATTGATTAAGTTCTTCTGTCGAGGCATCCTACCCATGCAATTTGGGACTCATGGGAAGTACCTCTCATCTAATCAATGAGCAGGGAAATGAGGATAGGGACCATAGTAGTACCGATGGACGCATCGTTGTATCTACCGTACTCCCTATGCTAGAATGACCTTCATCAATCTGGGATCAATGATACTGGTCTGGGACCAGTGGTAGGAGTTGTACCCACTATGACACTGACTTCGGGTCGGTTGAGGACTGGTCTGGGACCAGTGGTACATACTCTGAGACTGACTTCGAGTCAGTAGAGTACTGGTCTGTGACTAGTGGTAGGAGTTGTACCTACTATGACACTGACTTCAAGTCAGTCAAGGACTGGTCTGGGACCAGTGATACACACTCTGAGACTGACTTCGGGTCAGTGGAGAATGGTATGACACATTCTCAATCAATTGTTCTTCTTCATGGTTCAACAGAGCTAAGTTGAGCAGAGCAGAGCTACCAGACCTGAGCAGCGCAAAGCCACCAGAGCCACCAGAACTAAGCAGAATAGAGCAGAGCCAGCAGAGTTGAGCAAACCAGTGCAGGGCACTGATGGCAGAGATAATACAGGTGGACATATGGATCAGCGAATGGAGTTCTCCCTAGTTGAGAGGGAGTGTTAAAATTGGCAACTAGGGCCAAACTCCATGTGGGTAATATTATTTATGGTCGCTGATATTTTTATTGGATCTCTCTCATTGAGAGGTGTAGGATTGATCTAAAGATCATCCGATTCCGATAAGTATTTATGAAGTTATGAATTTATTTATGTTATGGACAAATTGTTAAGTCGGCCAACAACTTATGTAGGCTCAGAAGCCCAACAGTCATGTCTATTCAACCTCTATGTTTTAGTATAAATAGAAGAGGACTTCAAGTCATTACTACACACACTTGGATCTCTTCCTCTCTCTACTTGTCTTTAGGTTTTAGTAGGAGGAGAGATCCTAAGGAAAAGTTGGAAAAGCCAGAAAAGCCGGAAAAGCCAGAACTGCCGGAAAAGTCGGAAACGCCGGAACTACCAGAAAAGCCAGAACTGCCAGAAAAGCTGGAAAAGTCGGAACTGTCGGAACTACTGCAAAAGCCGGAAACGCTGGAAAAGGCGAAAAAGTCAGAACTGTCGGAAAAGCTGGAAATGCCGAAACTGTTGGAACTGCCGGAAAAGCCGAAACTACCGGGAACTGTCGAAATAGCCGTAGCATCTGTCTCCGAAGGAAGGCAACATGATGTATGAGATCATGGGCAGCATAATAAGCAGCATGATGATATGAGCATGGGAAGCATAATGATGCATGAAAATATGAGTATGGGCAGCATGATGTATGAGATCATGGGCAGCATAATAAGCATCATGATGATATGAGCATGGGCAGCATGATGATATGAGTATGGGCAACATGATGCATGAGATCATGGGCAACATAATAAGCAGCATGATGATATGAGCATGGGCAGCATAATGATGCATGATGATATGAGCATGGGTAGCATAATGATGAATGAGATCATGAGCATGGGAAGCTTGATGATGAATAAGACCATGAAAGATGCAGCATGATGGGCAGCATGAAGATGAGAGCAGCTCAGTCATCAAGGTTCAACACATGTGATAGTACAGCAAGGTGTCACACGGTAATGTGCAACAAATAGATGAGATGCAGCACTATGATAGATGAACGAGTCACCTTAGAGAATCAATTGAAGCAATATGTCTTCAACTGATCTCATGTCGATATCAAAAGTCAAAGTGATTGACTTCTATTGTAAATGTACTATCTCTCCCACTTTCTCTGCTGAACTTTGAAGAACATAAAAGAAGAATTGATCAAGGGTTTTCCCACATTGTGGGGTTTGTCCCTAGCTAGTGCCACATCTTGTGTCCTCTTGTCTTGGCTTGTCTTCTGCAATTTATATTTATGTTCTATCTGCAGTTTACTTTATACTGATGTGATTGCTAATGTGGAAAAGAAATTGAAATAAATTGCTCTAGCATAGAACATACCTAAAATTAACATGGTATCGAAGCTGAGGTGAAGACAATGCCCAAGCAAGAGTGAAAGAGCAATCACCTATTGGCTTATAGCTTTAGGAAGACCACTACTTGGGAAACCCCGATTTTGGTAGCGCAGTCCTATTTTTCCGTTTCACATTTTTCACCTCCATACACACATTTCAAGCCCTATTTCATCATCTTCCTTCCTTGCATCCACATGACCATTAGGTCCACAAGGCTCTGGTACAGCCCCTCCCCTTGTCCACATGTTTGGGTCAAGCCTGGAAATGTTGCCTCGGAGGTTGATGCAACTACAAAAAAGGTTAAAAGCATATCATGGCCACATACAAAAAAAATAATATCACAAAATGCAAACGATGGTTGGGGCATTATATAGCGTGTGGGCAAAAGTCAAACATGAGTTCTACCCCTTCATTACGGCCATCACCCCAGTTCCTAGGGCCCCATGAGTGCCCCCTGCATCATTATGGAACCCATGCATGTTCCAACTCCCAACCCCTGGTGGGCAATGAATTGCCCCATCTTAAGGGGGTAATCACTGCTTATATCATACACAACGTGCACACAACTCTTAGAGCCCCAAGAAGTATAATAAAGAAAAAATCAAGAAAAGGCAAAAGGCAAATGAAGAAGGGTGGAAAAACAAATGTTGGGGTAACTCATGTACCATGATTGCTCCCTCTTACATCTATAAACCCAAGTATGTGGACATCCCTCATCATTACCACCCTTGAACTCATGGCATTTGGCCTTGAGACCCCCATGTCCCTATCCACCTCATCGTTATTTACATGACCCCTATCAATTGAAGGATGTACCTTAGACTTGTCTTTCCCCTTAGGGGCTGGGAACACCTAAAAGGGTTGTTTATTAGCCACTCCTACCTAGGGAGGTAACACTAGTAGATGCTCAAAGCCCCAAATTTGGAAAGGAAGCCCACAGTGAAGTCTAATTCGTGCCTTCGAAACAAGCTTATTTCACTTAGATGCACTAACGAATTATTGTACCTGATGGTTGTAGAAATTTTGAATAATATGACACTTATTCACAGAGATTATCCCAATTATACACTATTGCGGAATACATGCATAATACATAACCTCCTCTACGTTGATCATCAATTTAGCAGCATCAAAAAAAATGAAACATCAATCGCATGCACACATTAACACAGTATGTAACCCGGGGAAAGCTTACAGCTGAAAACCCCACACTATCTATATATTAATGATTGAGAACATGTAACATTACATAGTACAATACTCCTCACAAGTAATCAGTACTAGCTCCACCTGTTACACACAATACAACTCAGATCTAATCTCCAAATCTCCACCGTTGCTTGCCTGCCTCCACTGCACAATCCTGCAAGAGAATGAATGAATCCAAACTCGTTCTGTTAGTGTCAGTCTTTCCAGCCTTCCTCCAGTGATCAAAAGTGCTCTTACAAAGTGATTTTGAAGTGTCAAAGTCAAATTTTGTCATTTCAATGAGTCTTCAAGCAAAATTTGGTCACTAAGCATTAGGTCTAGGGTTTGCTCTCACTCTTTTCAAAGTTGCCCAAATGCCAATCTATGTCACTATTCAGCTGAGTCTATCTTCATTCATAGGGTTTTCATTATCATCTCAGTGTCTAATGAGTCTTTTTACACCTTGTCCATGCTTTAGTTGCGCCTAGGTAAGGTCATTTTCCTCTCCTAGGGTTTTGAAGCCAATTTCTCTTGGACGGTCAAATCATCGACAAAACTTGTATCCAGATGTTCATACACCTTCCCCTATCCTTCATGTACCTTATCAAACACTTTCCATCACTGAGATCCCCCAAATTCCTCACTTTTGCACAAACCCTAGTTTCTAGCTCCAACCTGGCAATTTTCTAGGTTTGGCCTGTGTTTTGCCCTTTTGGACCCCTTCCCCTCGCTCAATCTCTGAGATTCCACTTTCCCCTGCTTCCTAACATCCCTCCCCACTCCCAAAAATTTCCCCAAGAATTTAGAAGCCTCCTATCCCCTTCATTTCGCTTCATTTCGACAAAATCTCTTGTTCCACACATCGGGGTAGGTTTTACTCAAATGATGTTTCAGAGCAATCAAAGATGAATTTGGGAAAACTGAGAGAGGTTTTTGTCCACAACATGCCAAAGAAGAAAAACCTCCTTCACTTTTTACACAGGTGTCATGGTTTTAGAGAAATGTCAAAAATACAATCGCCAGATCCAAGGAGGTTGAGCAAAGCACTAAAACAGAGAAAAAGGCCCGATCCACTCCAAATTTTGGCCAAAGCCTCTTTGACTGAGCATGGTACTTGATTGGGGACTCCCAGCCCAAATTTCAAGAAATTTGGAGAAAATTTTGTCAATTGTGAATTTTTTGTGCTACACACAGGTTTTCCTCCCCAACGCGTAGCGCGCCGCGCGCGACCCTTTAGATGGGCAACTCCATTTCAGGAAAACTCAGCATTTTTGGATTTGTCATGCAAAAATACACCTGCTCAGCAATTACCAAGAGATTTCATCAAGTTTTGAGCCTCCAGAAGGTCAAAAAACAAGCAAAAAATGACTTTCTGCCACTTTTTTGACACACAGGAAGCAGTCTTGGGAGATTGCAATTTTGGAGGGGCAAATGGACACCAAATTCAGAAATTCCACTTGGGCTGGAAAGTAGACATCCAGACCTTTCCAACAAGCCCACTTTTGCCTCATTTGGACACCTGGAAGTGCCTCAAAAGTTGCTCCAAAGGCGCGCTACGCGTTCATAATCAGGGCGCTACGCGTTGGGCAATTTTCACAAAAATGCACCTACAGCTCAGCAAAACGCAGTTTTGACTGGATTTGACTTTTTGGAGTGGATTTTGATCCTCCTTGTTGTAAATGATGTAATTTTATGATATTTTGACACTCATTTATCTCTTCTAGAATATTCATTCATGAGGTAGGCAAAAATTTAATGAATGAATTGGTTTCCTAGCTTATAGAGGCAAGTTGTTTTGACTGCCTAGTTTTCAGTGCTCAGTTTAGAATTGGTTGAAACAGCTCCTAGGATAGTGAGCTCGACCCCTAGAGGCAAGGAAAGATGTTAGATTGCCTATATTATGTACTTTCTTGGTCATTTTCATGGTTGGACTCTTGAGGGAGAAAGCTTCTATTGTATTACTCATTGTATCTCTGCAATTTTGGCAAAGGAAGAAAGACCAGGGTTTTGCAGTCCTTTTTGGGATTCCTGTGGTTACATGTATTGATGGTGTGTTTCTCTTTGTACTTGTAAGTTTGTTATGTGAATCATCTTCTTACTTTTCCTTCTGCAAATTAGGCAAATGAAGTGTTAAAGTAGAATTCATGATTGCCATGCTCTGCTTTTAAGTTTGCTTAATATCAATGTTTTCATCTGTTTAAGGAGAACTCAAAGTGTTTACTTGCTCTCCTTAGCTCCTCACCAGTCATTCTCATCCATCCAACTCTTTCAAAGGCATCAATACAGTCTCCTATCTTGCCCCAAAGAGCTCCCTGCGAAAATTGTGTCCAATCCCCGCACCCAAAATTGCCTTTCCCCGATTTTCCACCAAAATCCTAAAAATCTCAAATCAAACCTTTTAGCAGTTTACTAGCCTAAAATCAGTGTTCTTTATTGGTT
The DNA here is from genome assembly GCA_031772625.1 of Pinus tabuliformis. Classification (NCBI taxonomy): domain Eukaryota; kingdom Viridiplantae; phylum Streptophyta; class Pinopsida; order Pinales; family Pinaceae; genus Pinus; species Pinus tabuliformis. Next base: position 1,374,354,503 of record CM062805.1, on the reverse strand, counting down.
ATCTCCGCCCTTTGAAGATCTTTGCCGAGATATACCGGAGAGAGCCCTCTCCTGCCCCGTAGGGCTAGCTACGAGGCTAAGTGGTTTGGTGTTGCCTTGGAATTTGCCTTTCTCAGCCTGAGGTGAAATTTCAAGCGCTAACACGTTCCAAGTTCTATTTACCTTGGAAAATCACTCACACTGGAAATCACGTGAGCACAGGCTATATTACTGGGCATTCTCGTGGGCATACTCAATACATTGCTTGTGCAAAGTCTCATGCACAACTATAGTCATAACTGATAGCAATCTCAACCTCTAACATCTGTCTCCACTAAACTGTACATGCACTGAGTTAACTGATGTATTCTTCAGTCGCATTATGATTTAATAATTAGTGAATTAATTAATAACTAATTCACACAACTCATCACTTAGTCTATTGGCCAGTTAGACTAAATACAACTAGTTCAACTAAGTCAAACTAAACACAACTCCACATCCAACTCCACCAAACTCAACCACATGAGTTCTAACTGATGTCATGCATGCAATAGCTCAACTGACTCACAAGAAAACGTATTTCCTTCTGACAGCTGCATGTGCCACATCTGTAGCTCAAACTGAAGTGCTCCAAGAGAATAAGATAAAGTTTATAGTCTAAATAATATTATGAGACAATAATATTTGACTTTTCTATTTTTGACTAGCAGTCTAAAAATAGACTCTGATCACTCTTACTGTAATCCAAAAATAGAAGTCCATCTATTTTTCCCAACATGACCATTCATCCATAAACAGCATCCTGCAACTCATAGACCATGATCCATATGTCTAAAAATAGACAGTCTAAAAATAGACTTTGCGCCATAATTTGCCTGCGGGCCCAGTTAGTCAAGGCGACTCCTTTCCACTAAACTCCATCATCTTGTTGCATTCTCAACAAGCATTTATTGTTGCACACTTTTCAACAATGGTGAGGAGAAGCATTGGATCTTATATGTAATTGGTAGGTGGTTTCATCATGGTCTAGGCAACTTAACTGGGGCCCAAGCCCACCAGAGGATCATATTGATATTTGTAGGGGATGCGTTGAAGGTCATGTGACTCCATCATGTGTATTACCATCATTCCAAGCCATGGGCACTCTCAGCACCTTCAACAACTTGCTCTTTGCCCCACATAATTCACGAGATGGTGCACTTGGACCAACATGACCCAACTGGAATAACATGATCAAGGCAGTTGATCCAAGGCCCAAAGGAGGTTTGTCTCATCTTTGAGGCATGGGAGAGTAGGCAACATCATCAGGACCCTCATTTGGAGCATTGTATAGGCTTATTTTTCATTTGGAGACCCATGGGACCAGCAGATGTGCCCCAAGCCCACTTGGGGACCCACATGATAACTTATATTAAGATTAAGGGGCCATCCTCTTGTCCATCATCCATGGAGCCTTCTCTCTCATCTTGGCACTTAGAGGACTCAAAGAGGCAATCCAACGGCCCTCCTTCATCATGACGTCATCATTTCAGCTCACTTATGGATGGCTTTTTCATAACTTGTATTAGCTACTTGGTGGGCTTGTCACCAAGACTTGTATCTAGCACAATATTTTATAATTTTTGGGGCTAATTACGCTAAATCGAATTAGAAGAGACTCATATAAATATAGATGAGTCTCATTTGTGAGAACTCATCATCATCACTTGGATCTTTCTCTTGTAAAAAGACTTTGCACTTTTTCTTGGACATTAGTGGAGATTCTATTGATGCATTTCAATATCTTTGGAAGCTAGAATTTCGTTCTTCTTGGAGCTACATCTTGGTTTATGGTTGGATATATCTCATTGTCATCTTGTAAGTACTTTGTTGAAGATTTCTCTTGAAATGATGTCTAATGTGTGGAATTGATGCAACTAGTTAATTCTCTTGTGCCCTAAATTATTGAATATCATTGTAAAAGGTTATTTCGTTGGCAATTACACATGTTACTCATTGCATGACAATAAATGATTGTTCCTAGTAGGTGGAATTTTGTTTTTCTTCCATTAAAATCCATAAATCTTGAGTAGGTAAATGTTGAAGATTGGTTGCTAGGGTATCATTCTTAAGCCTCCATGAAGACGATTTTGGCAAACTTTGAATCATCTTAGACTCCATACCCCAAGGATCAGGCACTAGTCTAGGAAAAATTGGTGATCAACCTTTCATTCCCTCTCTCTTCTCCTCTCCAAAATTTTGGCCCCTCTTCCCTTTGACGACTATCTAGGGCATCCAGTGCAATTCTTTAGAGGAGGAATTTTCAAATTTCGTTTGGATAGAACTCTTCCCTTTTGTCTCCTCTAGAGGATCTCAAATTTTGGTGGAATTCCCACGGTTATTTCTCCACAAATTTGTGTGCTCTAAAAGGGAAACCTAGTTAGCTTCCTTGGATAAGGTGGCATTCTTATGGGTCATATGAGCCTTGTATTCGATAGAATAAATCATAAGAGACCCTTTCCTCTCTCTTACCTTGACCTAGAGAATACCTTGGAGGAATTTCTTCCCACGTTATCCCCTAAAAACCTAGGTTTAGTGTAAGACTTTACTAGGTCCCTCAAGTGAAGCGAAAAACCTATTTGACGTATCATATCATATTACAAAGCTTCTTGAGAGGTCCTATCTTACATTTGGAGTCTTGACCTCTGGCATACCTGTTGGAATTTCTAAGTCTAACAGTTAGAAACCCTTCATGTACTTTCTGATTTATTTCATCCTACTTGTTCTGATTAATTAACAAGTTATTTACAAAGTAAATACTAAAAATAAACACAAGTACATGCTCAACACATTACAAATCATCAACTGAAGGAAATAGAAACAAGCACACAAATGACATCGTTATTTTGGCACTAATGTCCCCGGAAAAACCCAATGCGGGAAAATGGGTGCAGCTATCTAAGGGTTTGATTTATTAAGCAGTTTCAAAATACAATCTGGGTGCCAAATCCGGCTCACCCAACAGAGAAAAATCTCGACAGTGGCACCTCTCAATCTGAGATAGATGTTCCGGCTGAAACCCCGGATAAACACTCTGGCAGCTCCTCAATGTCCCACAAAAAACCCCAAAGTCAGCCTCTAGGGACTGCATCAGCCTCTTCTGCCCTCTGCGTCAGATTTCCCGGTAGTTCCAGCTTTTGCCCTCTACGTCAGCTTTCCCGGCAGTTCCGGTTGTTCCCGGCAGTTCCAGCTTCTGTTCTTTGCGTCAGCTTTCCCAACTGTTCCAGCAGTTCCGGCTTCTGCCCTCTGCGTCAGCTTTTCCGGCAATTCCGGTAGTTCCGGCTTCTGCCCTCTGCGTCAGCTTTCCCTGCAGCTCCGACTTCTGCCCTCTGCGTCAGCTTTCCCCGCAGTTCTGGCTTCTGCCCTCTGCGTCAACTTTCCTGGCTGTTCCGACAATTCCAGTTGTTCCCGGCAATTCCGGCTTCTACCCTCTGCATCAGCTTTCCTGGTTGTTCCGACAATTCCAACTGTTCCCGACAATTCCAGCTTCTGCCCTCTGCGTCAGCTTTCGCAACTGCTGCGTTAATCCTCCCGGCACTATCTTTGCCACTCTGCTTCTGTATTCACTGCCCCTCAGTGGCAACTCTGATCACTCTCTCAACTTTCTCAGCAAACCCAACCCCAGAAAGTCGAAATCTTGATCTCTTCGTGTATTCTCCAAGTGACCCTCAAGCCTCCTCTTATACTTTTCTCGTTGACAAATCAATAGCCGAGATTAAGTCCCTAATCAACAGCTATGATTAGATCTATCTTGATCCATGACTTTTGGACCATTCTAACACATTTTTATATTAATTCACATTAATATTTTATTTTCCCTAAGTTTAGACTTAGGGACTCCATTAAAATATTAATTATTTTAATCTCTCCAAAACTGTTTAGAATCTACCCAAACCCTTTCTGGGTATTGGAGATCTCATGTGCCTCATCCTTTCCACCAATTTTCGTGGCTAGAGCACATCCGATGCTACCCCAAATCAACACTCCCTCTTAGCGAGGACTATGCTCTAACAATACTCCTCACTAAGTATCACCCTGATCATCCGGCATTGATCCCTGTGCTGATGCTAGGCCTGTTGCATCTCGTACTGCTACCCATGGCCCTGCCACTGCCACTACTGCATCCGTACGGCAACTCCCTCTCATCCTGCTGCATCGTGCTGCCCATAGCACTGCCACTACTAACTGTTGCACTGCAACTCAATTACTAAGAAGTAAGTAACTAATCTCCCAATTCTAACATCTTTGTAAGGCTAGAGACACCCATGAAGCTGAAAACTCCCTCTGTCACTGGCAAGTGCTCCCTCTCTGACCTCTACGCTGTTGCAACTACTCCATGCATCTCGCACTGTTGCACACCTCTCTGTGCCATCCTGCACTGGTGCAACACTCCCATGCTTCTCACACTGTTGCCTCACGCTATCCCAAGAATCCTGCACTGTAGCTCCCTCTGTCACTCAAGCCTCATCCGTCTCTACTGACATCCGCCAATACTGCTACTCCTCATCGAGACTACGTAGCAAGGTGTAATCCAAGAGACCTCGAGGATCCTGTCCCTCATCGCCTGTACTTTGTCTGACTACAACTCGATGTCTCCCCACTTTCGCTCAAGTGGCGTGTGAACACTCATGGCACAGTCATCATCTGTCTCCTCTGTCGACTCCGAGTCTCTCTACTTCCCACCTGGAAGTTCTCGGTTCGAATCGTGCTGAGTCTCTCCACTTCCCGTCTGGAAGTTTTCGGTTTGACTCCTACTGAGTCTCTCAGTTCTCCTGTGATTTGCAACCACGCTCTGATACCATGTTGGAATTTCTAAGTCTAACTGTTAGAAACCCTTCATGTACTTTCTGATTTATTCCTTCCTACTTGTTCTGCTTAATTAACAAGTTATTTACAAAGTAAATACTGAAAATAAACACAAGTACATGCTCAACACATTACAAAATTACAAATCATCAACTGAAGGAAACAAAAACAAGCACACAAATGACACCGTTATTTTTGGACTAATGTCCCCGGAAAAACCCAATGCGGGAAAACCGGTGCAACTATCTGAGGGTTTGATTTATTAAGCAGTTTCAGAATACAATCTAGGTGCCAAATCCGGCTCACCCAACAGAGAAAAATCTTAGCAGTAGCACCTCTCAATCTGAGAGAGATGTTCCGGCTGAAACCCCGGATAAACACTACGGCAACTCCTCAGCTCCAATCTGCCCCACAAAAAACCTCAACGTCAGCCTCTAGGGACTGCGTCAACCTCTTCTGCCCTTTGCGTCAGATTTCTTGGCAATTCCAGTTGTTCCCGACAATTCCGGCTTCTGCCCTCTGCGTCAGCTTTCCCGGCAATTCTGGCAGTTCCGGTTGTTCCCAACAGTTCTGGCTTCTACCCTCTGCGTCAGCTTTCGCGGCTGTTCCGGTAGTTGCGGCTTCTGCCCTTTGCGTCAGTTTTCCCGGCTATTCCGACAGTTCCAGCTTCTGCCCTCTGTGTCAACTTTCCTAGCAGTTCCAACAGTTCTGGCTTTTGCCCTCTGCGTCAGCTTTTCCGGCTACTGCGCTAATCCTCTCGGCACTATCTTTGCCTCTCTACTTCTGTATTCACTGCCCCTCAGTTGCAACTCTGGTCACTCTCTCAACTTTCTTAGCAAACCCAGGCCAGAAAGTTGAAATCTTGATCTCTTTATGTATTCTCCAAGTGACCCTCAAGCCTCCTCTTATACTTTTCTCATTGACAAATCAACGGTCGAGGTTAAGTCCCTAATCAACGGATAAGATTAGATCTGGCTTGATCCATGACTTTTGGACCATTCTAACACATATTTATATTAATTCACATTAATATTTTATTTCCCCTAAGTTTAGACTTAGGGACTCCATTAAAATATTAATTATTTTAATATCTCCCAAACTGTTTAGAATCTGCCCAAACCCTTTCTAGGTATTGGATATCTCATGTGCCTCAGCCTCTCCACCAATTTTCCTGGCTAGAGCACATCCGATGCTACCCCAAATCAACAATACCTACCCTGATTGCAAATCTCAAACCCTAGGTCTTTCTTGGAAATCTTTTAGCTTCTTATGAACCATTGTTGTGCATCTCCTTGAATGGGCCTAGTGGAATCACTTCAAAGATAGATCATTGACCCATCCTTTCTCAATTGATTCCTCCCATCAGTGAAAGTTTGTAAAGAGCAAGAGACACTAACTGAGGTGACAGTGGGTCTTTGTCCCATTGTTGTCATTTGGTCTAGTAGTTTTCCCATAGGTTCCCCTCCTAGGGCCCTACCAGATTTTGTGGCAACAGGCCCCTCTGAAAGCTATTTAAAGGCACTAAAGAACTTTAACAATGAAGACATTTCTTGAATGGACTTGGACCCAGCTCCTCAAAAAGAGATATCACTACCATCAAGGCCAGGGGAATCAAGCCAAAATCCCACTATAGACTCTACTCATTCTAAGGTGAGGATGAGCAAGAAGGTAATTCTAATGATAGCCATTAGTACTCCTAGTTGTAGTGGTGCAGTACTATGCTTATTTTTGGAATCTTGAGGCCATTTAAATCTCGTTTCTTGATGTCTTTTAGTTCAAAGATGTATTGCACTAAGTGATATTTTGGTTATATAAACTATTGCTATATAAATGAAAACTTTTGCATATTTTTGTATAAATGGTTTGGATTCATATGGATGAAAATGAATATATATGTTTTTCTTTTGAATCTGAATATTTTAGGTATTTTTAGGTCAATTGGGTTTCTAGTCCCTTTTTTCAGGTTCTGGTTTGGTTCCAAGTTTTGGAGTCAACTGTTTCGATGATCAGTCTGAATCTTATGCATTGGTCAAAGCCACAATGAAAGAAAATGATAAAATGCAAAAGATGGTTGGGACATTTCAATAGCACATCGAAAAAAACCTAGCATGAGCTCTACCCCCCTCATTAGCCATCACCCAATTCCTCAAGCACATGATGCTCCATCTATAAAAGGAACCCTTGTATTGTCCCAACCTAAAGAACGATAAACTAAAACATCATTATGGGGTATTAAATGCTAAATCTCAAAAAGCAAGCATGGGCTCTGTTGCCTTCTAAATCCATACCTGGGCTAACATGGAGAAATCTTTAACTCCACTTGGTGTGGCCTTGGGGGCAAGTCTCAAGTTGAACAGTTGTCACTCAATTTTCAACTCCTCCATCTAGGCTAACTCCTAGCGAAGCCAAGGGGGGTGGAACCTATGAGACAAAAAATACTAAGGCTTGATTAAGCTAAGTTAAATTAAATCAAGTTCTAGGACTTAAATTAAATTACACGAGATACATTTGACCATCAATAAATAAATGGCAGCATGTAACCTTCAAAGCATATAAATAACTTCACAGTGAACAATAGATGTAGCAATGACAATGAAATGAATGAAGAACTGAAATACCAAAGGAGATCAATGAGACCAATCCCAAGAGAGGTCTTATAAAAGTAAATGCTTGAAGTAAAGAACTTGACTTGTAAAGCGGCAATGAGATAATGAAGAAGTACCTAGTGCCGCAAAAGGAAATGTGATGGAGTGTTCTTGGTTGATTTTAGTTAGACTAGATTTTCACTTGGGTTTAGGTTAATTGAATGTGTGAGAGCACAACATAAAATGTGCGGTTGCAATAAATAAAATCTAATTAAGGCTTGGGCTCTTCCAACATTATCCTAGTTAGGTTAAGTAAAGTTACAAGGGGATCCTACGGGGGGGAGCTTAGCTTCAATGAGTACCCACGAGAGCCCACAAGTTAGCTCATTCACAAGGAGGTCCAACACTAAGGGAAACAAGCCCCTAGCGTTACTTCACAAGTCAAATGTTTATCGGTTTCCCCCAACCTCAGAATAAGAAGATATGGAAGAGGATTTCCCTATTTAGTAGTCTAAGTTCAACCAACAAGCCTTCTCTAATCATGCAAGAGAATAAAGTTAAGATTGCAACACGCATGAAAGCATATCAAGGCTTGAATGAGGTTTATTACTTATTGCAATAAATTGAAATCTATACTAAAACAGGAATTGGAATCTATTCTAAGCAAGAATTGAAAATTAATCTAATCTAGGAGCATAAAAGGAACTATATTCTAGATTGAAGTTAGATTTATCAAATGAAATGAAATGAAAACTAATATACATTGTGATGTGTGATTAAGCTAAGATAGGATTAATTTTTTAGCCCAAAAGAAATGCAAACCACGAAAGAGACACCACACACAAAAGATCTCCGCTGGATAGGGAAGGATGCATAGGGGGCTCCCCTAATTCCCAAGATGGTTAAAATCAATGAAGCACAACCCTTATAAGACCCTTCAAGGCTCGCACCTTGACGAGTCATATGCCGAAACGAGTCACTCTCATAGAACCCACATATAAGACCCTTACCCGCTACGACTTGCATAAGACTCACATATGACTGCTATCAAACTCGTACGAACCCATATAAGACCCATTCTGGCAGCAAATTTCATTTTTTTTCTTGATACAAGTTTCCGACTCAATAGCCAGACGAGTCTTATACGAGTACAAGTCATGCAACATTGGTTACAATGCTCTAATGAGTCCCACGAAATCGAAGGGATCAAAAGAAAAAAAGAATTCCTTAAAATCAAAGAGAAGATAACGGCTCTTTATGAAGATACAATGGTGAAATTTGATAGTTATTATAAAGGGTTCAAAATGGGTCTCCTTTAGGTGCTTCAAATCTTCAATTTTGGTAGAATTTCACAAACATATCCCATTGTAAAAGTGCAGACCTGCTAAAAACCAGCAAGTAATTAGCCTAAAATGTGATACAAATGAGTTGAAAAGACTCGAAGAATGTTAGCATGTATAAGCCCAAGACACCAAGTAAAATTCTACAGTTAAAATGCTAAGTTCCTACGCTAATTAGCTAAGGAAAGGCCAAGAGAACTTGATATTTTCTCAGATAATATGAATGTTGTTAGGACAGCAGCAAATGAAAAGCCTTTAAATGCTAGATATGTCAATGTAATGCTTGAAATAAGAACTAAGAATGCTGGTAGAAATTTTGTGAGAAAGAATAGAGAATAGGGACCCTTTGAAACCCTTTTGAAGTACTCTAAGAGTCCTAGATCCAAGTGGGACTAATGCTTCGAAAGATCCTTGAAGGTGGATGGTTCAACCAAGAACTTCCCCAACTCCAAGCTTGAGGAACATGTAAACAACTTAAGATCTTGCAACAAAAAATTGTAATATAGGTGAAATCTGCATAACGATAAACTGAACATGCTATTCAACTAAGAAATTCATGTAGTACTGAAATCTACAATGTAAACTATCAAGAGAATAGCAAGTGAATGCTACTCTCTCCTTGGACAACAATGTCCCTATCAAGGCCTAGATTACCAACTTTAAACAATAGCATGAAATACGACAAAGTTATGATCCCAAGGAGAAGTCAAATTGCCCAAGTGGCAAGACTAGTGCCCAAAGAGTGACAATGTGTTTCTCCAAGTGTAGATGATTGAGGACAACGTATAGAAGAGTTGGTTGGCAAGTGTTATCAGCTGTCAAACTACCAACGCAGGCTGCCAAGTGCTGGTATGAGGAGTAGAATGGGAGTAAGGTGGAGTGAACTCGTGCCACCTCTCCTTCAAGTTTCAACCATTATGTGCAAAACCAGTTGTCCAATAAGGGTGTTTTTTATGGTCTTCAAGAGGCAGCCAAGTGCCCGAATAGACTAAGTAAAGGAGCAATGTAGAATCATAGATATGTGTGCAGGAACTTGTATGCCAAGTGTAGTGTTGAGGGGAGTGAGGTGGGAGTGAACTCCCACTCATTCCCAGTCGACTCTCCCTCAACTGACACCCAACTACAACTGGAAACTCAGCCTAGCTGTAGCTCAACTCAGCCCTCCATGTGGCAACTACAATAGCAGCCAATATGCATCTCATAACAGCCACTTGTTTCCTCATTTTGTGGGCCTTATTTGGCCTCTCAATTTCAGCTCTAACTCAACCTTATTGCTTAGTCACTTCACTTTGACTGCTTGTGACATTTAGATGACTAAGATCATGTTTACGGGCTGTCCCCAGTTATTCAATTTTGATTTTTCTTGTCTTTTTCCTCACTTTTCTAGTAAAAGTGATTTTTGGTGAGGAAAAATTAATACTTTGCACCCCAGAGTGGGTACTAGGTTGATGTTGGTACTCTTGAGTATGAAATTTGAGTACTCACATGCCATACAACATTTCCTAGAGCCACTTTTTACTTATTACATACAAAATTAATTAAAAATTGTCATTCTGCGAGAAATTTTTAATTATCAAAAAATCCTAAAAATACCTAATGCAATTTTGTAAGACTTTGGATAATGCCTAGCATGGTAATACACATTGACCCTAGAGTTAGGAAACACAATCAAGGCCTAGTTATTAAGACGCATTCCAACTTTCAAGGTTATGAGTGATAAAACTCAATTAATTATTTATCGCTAAAAAGGGAAAATAATTAAGTGAAAAAAAAACACTCTGGAGCAACTTCCTTAGTAACCAGTGTTGAGCAACTTCCTTAGTAACTCTGGAGCAACTTCCTATTCATTATTATTATTATTTTATTTTGGTGAAAGCACGTTCTTCATGCTCAAAGAATCAAAAGAATTTATTATGAGTCAAAATAAATTGTATTTGAGTCATATCCCATTCAGACATTTCAAAAGAGAAGAAATTGAATTTTTAGTTTTGAATCAAACAGTAAACACAAAGACCAAGTCAGCCCTCCTTGAACATATCCCATTCGGACATTTGAAAAGAGAAGAAATTGAATTTTTATTTTCGAATCAAACAATAAACACAAAGACCAAGTCGGCCCTCCTTGAACAAGTTAGCCTATGTGCAAATTATTCGACCCTCATAGACAATTATATATAAGAGTCAACTCAACCTGTTGGAGAACCATCCATTCATCGTCACATCATCTAGCTATTTTTGTGCCTAAACAAGAAGAAAGAGAGCCAAAGTCAAAGGAAAGAGAAGTAAGTCAAAGGAGAGATAAACGTCGAAGTTTTTGCCCTATTTCTACTCACACGTGCGAGATTTCTTATGCAAATATGAGGTTATTACAAGGTCAAAATTCAGCCTCTACTGCAAGGCCGAAAAGTTTTGTGTTTCAACCATATTTCAGGAAGTTTGACCAGCATTGACTTTCTTTGACTTTGACTTGTTGGAGGAGACTTGGAGGAGGGTCGACTTGGAATTTTTGTGGCAGTTTGGTCTTGGTCTTGGTTATCTCTCATTTTGATCTGATTCTATAAGAGAAGGATTGTTGGGTTTTGCCCTGACTAGCAGCGTAATTTCTAGTGTTCTTTGAGATCTTTATATTTTGAATATTTGTATAATTGCTTGATGAAGAAGAAATAAAAGTAATAAGAAGATAGCTAATATTCACAAGTAATTATCAAGAAGGGGAATCAAGCATTAAACTACATTGCCCTTGGTTTCTCAACATGGTATTAGAGCTGAGGTGAAAGAAGGAAGCTTAAAGATCACAATTTATTGGCACTCTTGATTGAAGACATCTTTATAGCAGCTCTCTCTCTCTCTCTTTTTCAATGGCAAAGTACATGAAAGATGGTCTTAAAGCTCTAAGGAATCTCCTTGAATCCATCAAAGGAAACATCACCAACTTCATTTATAAGCTATCTAGAGAAGTCAAGGATGGAAGTCTTTACTCTGCTCTTGTGGGATCATTTGAAGATGAAAACACATGGGTAATCGATAGTGGAGCTTCAAGGCATATGACAGGTGAACATGGGCATCTTAATACTCTATCAAAAGGAAACTCTTCTCAAACAGTTGAACTTGGAGACAAAAATAGCTACTCGATCAAAGGGATTGGATCTACCTCTATCGAGTTAAAAAAAGGTGGAAACATTCATCTTGACAACATCCTCTATGTTCCAAGTTTGAAAAAGAATTTGCTTTTAATTTCTTGTTTAGAAGATAAAGGAGACGGGATAGCATTTACTGATGGCAAAGTAGTTGTTTAGACTAAGGGATCTAGTACAAAATATGCAAGGACTATTGGGATTTGTGAGGGGAGGTTGTATAAACTTCTAACTCCTCCTCCTCAAGCTTTAGTACACTTGGACATCAATCCATGTGAGTTGTGGCATAGAAAATATCGCCATCTCCATTACAAGATATTGCCATCCTTACAAATGGTTACAGGGATACCCCAATTGAAAGAAGAACATGAAGCAGTTTGTAAGGGGTGTGCTCTTAATAAAAATGTGAAGAAGCCATTTCCTAGTAGTGACTCAAGATCCATGGAAATTTTGGACCTAATCCACTCTAATGTTTGTGGGCCCATGTCAGAAAAATTACTTGGTGGTCATCAATACTATGTAACATTTATTGATGACTACTCAAAACAAAATGGCGTAGCTGAAAGAAAGAATCGATCTATTGAAGAATGTGTAAGAGCCATGCTACATGACCAAGATCTTCCCAAATTCTTATTGGCAGAAGCCTCTATGACAAGAACCTACATTAAAAATAGAAGTCCTCGCAAAAAAATTTGCAACATAACTTTGGAAGAAGCATTTACTGGAAAGAAGCCTAATGTTGATCACCTCAGAATTGTTGGATGTCTTGTCTACAATCATATTCTCAATGACAAGAGGAAGAAATTGGACCGTGTGGGTGTGAAAGGAATCTTCGTTGGCTATAGCACCTCATCCAAAGCATATAGAATCTACATCAAGGAACAACGTCGTATTGAAGTAAGCAGAGATGTCACATTCGATGAAAGTGTTGCATACAAGAAGTCCAAAGATATCCCCATTGACTTCGATGAAGAAGAACTTATCTTTCCCAATGAAGAGAGTCCAAGACAAGTTAATTCTCCAGAACCTACAATTGATCATCATGAAGAACCAGAAGGACCAAGCAAACCTGTAAAACCTGTCATCATTCCAAAAACTCGTAAGAGACCTACTTGGCTTAGAACAACACTACAAGAAGTTGACGGTCATGCAGCCCCAAGAGGAACATTCAGAGAAAGCCAGAGACTCAAGGGCCACAAGATACTATGGATATTCAGCATATATGACCAAACTCATTGAAGCATAACCTACTACTTACGAAAAGGCAGACATCAAGTATGGAAGAATGCAATGATAGAAGAATACCAATCAATAATGACGAATGATGTTTGGGAAATCGCTCCTACACCAACGAATAAATCAATTGCGACTTCCGAGTGGGTGTACAAAATCAAGCATGCAACTGATTGGAGTATTGCCAAATATAAGACAAAATTTGTGGCTAAAAGATTCTCTAAACAAGAAGGAATTGATTCTGATGAAACTTTTGATCCTACAGCGAGGTACATGACAACTAGAACTCTCATCTCTATTACAACTTCTATGCAATGTTTTAAAACTCTGACTCCGACTCCGACTCAGCCGAGGATCGACTCCAACTCGGTATCGACTTGGCCGGCTTGATTTCAATGACTCGGTTGTTGTAAAAAATACATTAAATATTTATTTTTTTATATTAATAAAAATAAAAATAAAATAAAATAAAAAAATTAAAGATTTTCATTCATGTTTCCAAACACACAGCATTATAATATAGATGGAAGACAACATATGATCAAAGTAGGCTCATGAACCAATCCATTATATCAAAATGGCAATAAGTGCACTGTCCAATGGCAATACATAGTCAACTGTCATACATGATCAAAGACACGAAATAAAAAACACATAACCAAGGAGGCTAGAAATGGCCTCTACAACAAAAGTAAATTGTGACCAGACTCCAGTACTACTAGCTAGTAGCTACTGCCAGATAAGCCAAGATCATGTTGATCAATCTCTAGATCATCATCAGAGTCAGACAGGGGGTCCCATGGCTCCTCATCATCATCATCATCTCCAATTGCAACTGTAGAAGTGGTACCACTAGCAAGCTGTGCAACTGTAGCAAATGCAAGCTGAGATAGAGAAGATATGCGGTTGCGCTTCTGTTGTGGCTAAGCAGAGGAAGCGCCTGGAACTGGAGTCCTTGCTGCTGTGAGACTGAGGCTAGATCGGGATCTGCATTCAACTGAACATCATGTTCCACTGATGCCACGATATCTAAATCTAAATCAAGATCCTCATCAGGATCAAACTCTGTTGGATGACTCTCCACTACCCAATCTGATATTGGATCAATGTCTTCCAGCACAATGGGATCCGAATCAGGTCTTTTGTTCAGAAATTGATTGCGTCTGAGCCGGAGGTTGTATTGGACATAGACTAAATCATTTAACTGTTTTTTATCCAAACGGTTTCTCTTCTTTGTGTGAATCCTCTCAAAGACAGACCAATTGCACTCACACCCAGTAGCACTGCAAGTTTGACTCAAAATACGAATTGCAAACTTCTACAATTCAGGACAATGGCCACCAAAAGCCTCCCACCATTGTGCTGCAAAAAACATAGGAGTGTAATGAGTTAGCTCAACAAAATTACAAATTGTATCCAACTTTCAAATTATAAACGATTTAACAAAATTTAAAAAAGAAGTAAAACTATTAAGAATTTGAAAATTGGAATTTTTGTTTACTTGGCTCATCTGCTTCTCTTGAAATCTTTGCTAGGTTCTTCACAAAGGTACCCAAGGCATTGCTGAATGTTGTGACTTGTTGGTGTATCTCCAGCTGATTAGACTCTAATGGGATCATGCAATCAATGCAATAAATCAGTCCATCTCTGACCTCCCCCCTCAAAGCTCCTGACTCTTTAGCTTTATAATGATACCGTGGGTTCAAAAAATACTCAATTGCATGTATAGGGCGATGGAGTTGATTGTTCCATTTTTCATCAATGATTGCCCAAATGGGCCCATACTTAGCCACTCTATCCTTGTATGCCCTCTTTATTTGCTCCTTTACTTGATCCATAGCCTCATAAATCAATCCCATAGCCAACCTTTCCCCATCCACCAACCGCAACACCTTAACCAGTGGCTCAGCAAGCTTCACAATCTCTGTTGCCTTTCTCCAAAAAGTTTCTTCATTAACTTTCTTTTTCAATTCTTTGCCTTCCGGTTTGTTAGACCAATTGCTTTGATTCCATTCATCACTGGCAAACATCTTTTGCAAGTCTCTATTTTGGGAAAGCATAGTTTGCAATGTCAAAAAATGAGTAGCAAATCTAGTGATGGCAGGCCTAATAATGTCCTTGCCGCCAGTGTGTTTCCTCATGAGGCTTAAAATCAATGAATGATTGTAGATAGATTTTGTTATGCTTTTGGCATGATCTACAGTGTTTATGACCCAGTCTATTTTTCCAATATCCTCAAGCATCAGGTCTATGCAATGTGCAGCACATGGGGTCCAAAATATGGTCTTGTGTTTTTCCTCTAACAGTTTACCAGCAAGAACATAGTTAGAGGCATTATCTGTGATGAATTGAACAACATTACCCACCCCCACCTCCTCAACAACTTGATCCAATAGCTGAAATAACAATTGCCCATCTTTTACCTTATCAGATGCATCCACTGATTTTAAAAACATGGTTCCCCGTGGGCAAAAGACAAGAAAGTTTATGATGGTACGGTTTCTTTGATTAGTCCATCCATCTGACATGATGGTACATCCTATTCTTGCCCATGAGTCCTTGAAATCTTTCAAATACTCATTAATGGAGTCAATTTCTTTCCGCAAACGATACCCCCTTAGCTCATGCATAGTAAGGCCTTTGAAGCCTTTTCCAACAGCATGTATGGCATCAAAGTTTGGCTCATAATATGGTGAACGGGAAGCATTGAAGGGGATATCAGCATCATACCACCATCCAGCTATGTACTCACAAGCAGTGTCCCTCAATTCTTTCTTCCAATGGTCATCTAAAGTGGGCTGCATTTGACTTTTACTAACTTGAGGACCATGTGCATCTGATGGAGAGGAGGGAGTGAAATAACTTTTGATAGTCATATCACCCTTTTTCATTCTACCCTTTCCCTTATCTTGAACAGAACCAAAAGAGGGAGGAACATGTCGGAAAGGGTTGGATGCATCAATATAAGGGATAGAGGAAGAACCCTCAAAATCATAATTGGGGTTGGTAGCCATCATTTTTTGTAGCTTCCTCTTCCTCCCAATTTCAGCCTCTAACTCTCTTTGCCTAGTCTTATCTTCTTTAAACTTCTCAAAGCTGGCCAACAATTGCATACTAATCTCCTCAATTTCTGGTGAGGTACATGGAGTAATTTGGCCTCTAATCACCGCCAAGTGTTGTTTCAGCCTATTAATGCCCCCAAGACCTTCCTTAATTTTCCTATGGCAAAATTTGCATTGCATTTGACTATCAACCATTTCAACATATACCCAAGCAGGATCTCTCGCTCTAGGTGCCATTTTTTGACTAGGAAATGAAAGCAAACAATCTGAAAATGAAGAGTTAAAAAATATATATATATATATTGATTCAATGTTCATTTCTTTCACAAAAAACGGTCTCTAGGCTTTGTAGATATGCACCTAAAATTTAATAAGCAAAAACAGATTTGTAGAGGTGAAAAAAATGCCTCCAGGCACAAACTGCCTCCTCAAACTTGCTCCAAGAATCAACTCCTCAATGCTGCTCCAAATGGCTGCCCAAGAAGCTCCTCACTCCAGCTACAATGCTTTCCCAAGACTCCTCACTGCTGCTCCAAAAACAAACTCAAGAACTGCTCACTAACTCTCACTAAAGTTCTCACTCAAATGCATGAGATGGCCGTGAGAGAATGAGAGCATTTGAGTGTGTTAAATAGGGTTTGGGAGGGGAGAATGGACCCCAAATAACATTTAACTAATTTATAAAACACATTGGAGTCCCCAACAATCAGCTAACACTTAAAAAAAAATATAAAAAAATGAGAAATCGCATTTTTTGGGGGTTACATGCCGCAGTTAGTGACTTGGCCAAGTTATTACAGAAATGGCCGAGTTGACCGAGTCAGCCATGACTCGGTCAACCAAACTGGTTATTGGGCCAGGTCAGAATTTTTTGGAGTGACTCAGATCAACTCGGCCGAGTCATTAATGACTCGACCATTTTTTAAAACACTGCTTCTATGGGATGGAATATGTTGTACATTGGATAAGCCAACGCTCCCCGTGTGTTTCACGACATGGACTAACTGCCTCTCATGGATCCTTATCTTTGACGATGCGATCGTTGACTAACGCCTGCGAGTTTTGTTCTAACGGAAATCGTGATTCCCAACAAGTGGTATCAGAGCGTAGGTCACGAGTTCGATACGCACGGCTCGCGTTGGGGGGAGATTGTTTGACATTGCATAAGCCAACGCTCCCTGTGTATTTTGCGACATGGACTAACCACCTCTCGTGGATCCTTATCTCTGGAGATGCGATAGTTGACTAACACCTGTGGGTTTTGGTCTAACGACAATCGTGATTCCCAACAATTGTTGGACATTGGATAAGCCAACACTCCCCGTGTGTTTCGCAACATGGACTAACTACCTCTCGTGGATCCTTATCTCTGGCGATGCGATCGTTGACTAACACCTGCGCATTTTGGTCTAATGGCAATCGTGATTCCCAACAAGTGGTATCAGAACGTAAGTCACGAGTTCGATACACACCCGGCTTGTGCTGGGGGGGGATATTGTTGGACACTGGATAAGCCAACGCTCCCCGTGTGTTTCGTGACATGGACTAACCACCTCTCGTGGATCCTTATCTCTGGAGATGCGATCGTTGACTAACACCTGTGGGTTTTGGTCTAACGGTAATCGTGATTCCCAACAATTGTTGGACATTGGATAAGCCAACACTCCTCGTGTGTTTCGCGACATGGACTAACCGCCTCTCGTGGATCCTTATCTCTGGCGATGCAATTGTTGACTAACACCTGCCCGTTTTGGTCTAACAACAATCGTGATTCCCAACAAGTGGTATTAGAGCGTAGGTCACGAGTTCGATACACACCCGGCTCGTGTTGGGGGGGAGATTGTTGGACACTGGATAAGCCAACGCTCCCCGTGTGTTTCGCGACATGGACTAACCACCTTTCGTGGATCCTTATCTCTTGGTGATGCGATCGTTGACTAACACCTGCAGGTTTTGGTCTAATGGCAATCATAATTCCAAACATAATATACATCAAATGGACACGAAGATTGCTTTTCTTAATGGCACAATTGATGACGAAGTATACATTGAAAAACCTCAAGGATTTGAAGTCCATGGAAAGAAATCAAATGTTTGTAGGTTGAAGAAAATTCTATATCACTTATAACAAGCCCCTAGAGCATGGTATACCCAAATGGATGCTTATCTAATAAGAATTGGTTTCGTCAAAAGTGCTGCGGATCCAAACCTCTACATCAAGGTAGTAAAGAATGATCCCGTGATCATATTGCTATATGTGGATGACTTACTAATAACAGGTGTGGAGCATCTTGTTCATCAATACAAGAAGGAACTAGCAACTGAATTTGCAATGAAAGATCTTGGACTAATGCACTATTACCTGGGACTTGAAGTTTGGCAGAAACATGGCAAAATTTATCTTGGTCAAGAAAAATATGTTATCAAGATTCTATAGAAATTTGGGATGATGGAAAGTAAACCCATGACAACACCTATGATCACCAATTTGAAGAAGCTAAGCAGTGCAAATCCAAGTTTTGTTGATCCATCATGTTACCGACAACTGATGTGTTCTCTGATGTATCTCGTAAACACTTGTCCAAATTGTGTTTTGCAGTAAATACTCTTAACAAGTTTCAGATGGAACCTAGACATGGTCGATGGATAGCAGTAAAACACGTGTTGAGATATCTTCGTGGGACCATACATTATTGTTTGAAATATGTTGTAGGAAATGAGATTCAATTATTGGAACATTGATTCAGAGTGGGCAAGCAGTGCTAAAGATGGGAAAAGTACCATTGGTTGGTGTTTTTGTTTGGGATCCGTTATGGTTTCATGGATGAGGAGAAAACAAGACTCAGTTGCATTAAGTACTATTGACGTTGAATATATGGCAGCAAGTGAACTTAGTCGTGACGCAATTTGGCTTCGTAAATTGCTTGTTGATATGTTTGAAGGACCTTTGGATTCGACCTTATTATGTTGTGACAGTGAAAGCTACATAAAGTTGTCAAAAAACCCGATTTTTCATGCGAGCTCAAAGCACATCAATATTAAGTATCATTACATTTGAAGAATGGTGCAGGATGGAGTCATGAAGCTACAGTATATCTCCACTGACAAACAGGTAGCAAATGTATTGACAAAGCCCATTCCTAACAGGAAGCAAGAGTATTTTCGAGACAAGCTTGGGCTTGGGATATCTCCTCCCTGGTTGAGAGAGAGTGAGTATGGACACCTAATTCTCCATGTGCCACGTACTCTGGCCAGGGAATAACAGTTGTAGCTTGTAAGCCTAATGCATGAACACTAGTAAGGAGAATGGTGGATTGGATAAGCATCAGGGACGAACATTCTTAAGTCATGTATTGTGGTTAATTAGGATTAACATCCTAAGACGAATACATGGACCTGGTAAAAAATGGTCCAGAGGACAACTTTTCCTTGGGATTAGGAAATATACCTGGGAGGGATACCTTGGTAACACCTAGGTGGGGAATGTGCCTTGAGACGTGGTGGTGCCCAAATTAGTGCCTCCCAGCATTGTGCTTTGATCTAGTGGAGAGATAGAGCATACTTGTTATTTTGACAATGTTAACTATCATGGCTATCATCATTGATGCTTATCAATCTATATCCTTCCTTATATGAATATTTCAACTTGAGACTATCCAGTTGAGTAACCATGAATACCTCCCAAGTTAAGAGAGAGTGTTGAAATTGTAACTAGTGTCAATCTTCATAACGTAATGTAATTGTATCATTGGTCTACTTATCATATTCATTATTATTGTTATCTTATTTTGGTCAAAGCATGTTCTTCATGTTCAAAGAGTCAAAAGCATTTATACTGAGTCAAAAGAAATTGTATTTGAGTCATGTCCCCCATTTGGTTATTTGAAAGAAAAAAAAAAATGAAATTTTTTTTTGAGTCAAAGAGTCAACACAAAGACCAAGTCGGCCCTCCTTGGGAAACTCAGCCTATGTTGCACATATTAGCTTTAATTGGATAGCTATATATAAGAGTCAACTCAACCTCTTAGAGAACCATTCATTCATCATCACATCATTTATCTATTTTTGCACCTAAACAAGAAGAAATAGAGATGAAGTCAAAGGAAAGAGAAAGAAGTCAACGGATAGAGAAAAATCAAAGTTTATGCCCTATTTCTGCTCACATGTGTGAGATTTCTAAGGCAAATCTAAGGTTATTACAAGGCCAAAATTTGGCTCTACTGTAGGGTCGAAAATTTGTGTTTTGACTGGATTTCAAGAAGTTTGACCAACGTTGACTTTTCATTGACATTGACTTCTTGGAGGAGGGTTGACTTGGAATCTTCCTCACAGTTTGGTCTTGGTCTTGGTCCTGGATATCTCTCATTTTGATCTGATCCTATTAGAGAAGGATTGTTGGATTTTACCCTTGCGAGGTTTTGCGTTGACTAGTAGCCTGATTTCCAGTGTTCTTTGTGATCTTTATGTTTTGAATATTTGTATAATTGCTTGATGAAAAAGACATAAAAGTAATAAGAAGGCAGTTAATATTCACAAGTATAATGAGTCAAAAGCATTTATAATGAGTCAAAAGAAATTGTATTTGAGTCATGTCCCATTTGGACATTTGAAAGAAAAGAAAAAAAATGAAATTTTTTTTTTGAGTCAAAGAGTCAACACAAAGACCAAGTCGGCCCTCCTTGGGAAACTCAGCCTATGTTTCACCTATTAGCTTTTATTGGATAGCTATATATAAGAGTCAACTCAACCTCTTGGAGAACCATTCATTCATCATCACATCATTTATCTATGTTTGCACCTAAACAAGAAGAAAGAGAGATGAAGTCAAAGGAAAGAGAAGGAAGTCAATGGATAGAGAAAAATCAAAGTTTATGCCCTATTTCTGCTCACATGTGTGAGATTTCTAAGGAAAATCTAAGGTTATTACAAGGCCAAAATTCGGCTCTATTGTAGGGTCGAAAATTTGTGTTTTGACTGGATTTCAAGAAGTTTGACCAATCAAAAACTTCTCATTTTGATCTGGTCCTATTAGAGAAGGATTGTTGGATTTTACCCTTGCGAGGTTTTGCGTTGACTAGCAGCCTAATTTCCAGTTTTCTTTATGATCTTTATGTTTTGAACATTTGTATAATTGCTTGATGAAAAAGACATAAAAGTAATAAGAAGGCAGTTAATATTCACAACTATAATGAGTCAAAAGCATTTATAATGAGTCAAAAGAAATTGTATTTGAGTCATGTCCCATTTGGACATTTGAAAGAAAAAAAAAATGAAATTTTTTTTTGAGTCAAAGAGTCAACACAAAGACCAAGATAAGAAGACAGTGAATATTCACAAGTATAATGAGTCAAAAGCATTTATAATGAGTCAAAAGAAATTGTATTTGAGTCATGTCCCATTTATATAAGAGTCAACTCAACCTCTTGGAGAATCATTCATTCATCATCACATCATTTATCTATTTTTGCACCTAAACAAGAAGAAAGAGAGATGAACTCAAAGGAAAGAGAAGGAAGTCAACGAAGAGAGAAAAATCAAAGTTTATGCTATATTTCTGCTCACATGTGTGAGATTTCTAAGGCAAATCTAAGGTTATTACAAGGCCAAAATTCGGCTCTACTGTAGGGTCGAAAATTTGTGTTTTGACTGGATTTCAAGAAGTTTGACCAACGTTGACTTTCATTGACATTGATTTGTTGGAGGAGACTTGGAGGAGGGTTGACTTGGAATCTTCCTCGCAATTTGGTCTTGGTCTTGGTCTTGGATATCTCTCATTTTGATCTGATCCTATTAGAAAAAGATTGTTGGATTTTACCCTTGCGAGGTTTTGCGTTGACTAGTAGCCTAATTCCAGTGTTCTTTGTGATCTTTATGTTTTGAATATTTGTATAATTGCTTGATGAAAAAGACATAAAAGTAATAAGAAGACAATTAATATTCACAAGTAATTATTAAGAAGAGGAGTCAAGCATCAAACTACATAGCCCGTGATTTCTCAACAACGAGGTCCAAAGGGTTTGTTCATCATGCTAATGTCATTTTATACAATTTCCCCATAAGGGTATGGAATTTGCATAGAAGAAGCGAGAGAAGATAGAGACAGAAAGAGGCAAAATTGCCTTGATGGCTTCTAAAACTTCAAGAAAAATTGATTGGTGCCTTGTCCATTAGGCAATGGAGTCTTCATTCCCTTCTAGGTACATTTGAGCAGGTAACATGCTCCTAAGTTATGCACCAAATCAAAGCAAATCATAACAAAGTGACAGGTAGAAAAAAAGCAGGCTGAGAAGCGGGAAACTTTGTGGACCGGGAACTGGTCGAAACCGGAAAAAATAAGCGATTTACCAAAAACACATAAAATATTCGTAGTTTAAAGAAAAAACAAATATATTCATGTGCATCCATATGGATCCAAACCATTTATACACAAATAAGCAAAATTTCTCATTTATATAGCAAGTAATATTGCATATAACCAAAATAGCACTTAGTGCAAAACATCATTGAACCAAAAATGTTATAAACAGCAAGAAGCAGGCTCTAAAAGGCCTTTATAGTCCAAAATAACATGATATATCACAGTATTATACTACAACCTACAATACTACAAGCTACAACTACAAAAAATCAATGATTAAATCATCAATCATCATCAGAATCATCATTTGATTCCCGATCATCCTCCTCATCCTCATTTGAAGAATAAGTAGCATCCAAGTCTACAATGGGATTATGGCTTGGTTCTGGTTCCCCTAGCCCTGAAGCTGCTACTGGTGCTTCTGATATATCTGCCTCTACATCTTGTGGAGGTGGGTCCAAGTCCAACCAAGAAAGGTCTTCATTGTCAAATGCTAGTGCTTGACTCTCCACAACCCATTCTAATGTTGGATCAAGTCACCCAAGACAATGTTGCTTGATTCAAGGGTTTTATTCAGCAATTGGTTGCGCTTCAACCTAAGGTTCTATTTTGAACAAAAACTATGTCATTCATCCACTTTTGCTCCAAATTGTTCCTCTTCATAGTGTGTATATGCTCAAAAACACTCCAATTCCACTCACACCCTAAAGCACTACATGTCTAGCTCAAAATTCGAATTGCAAATTTTTGCAATTGAGAGCATCCACTACCAAATTGTTGCCACCAATAGGGTGCAAAAAGGGTGGAAGGAAAAAAATATTAGCAAATTAATTTGAAACTTGAAACTTGGACTCAACAACTGCAAAATTCAAATTGAAATGAGTGAATTATTAATATAAGAATTTGCAAATTTTGGCAGTACTTACCTGGGGGCCTCTTTGCTCTATTTCTTACAGACATAGAAATTCCAAAGGTGGTACCAATACTCTCACTGAAATTCAAGAGCTTGTTATGAATTTGATCACGAGTCTTGGAATCTGGGACCATGCGCTCAATGCATTTATACAATCCCCCTAAAACGTCCCCATCAACCTCAAAATTTGTAGTGTAATGGTACTGTCAAAATTCAGAAAACAAAAACATATTCATCAAGTCAACCAAACTAAAAGTTAAAGTTAAAAATTATAACTTATAAGCAATGAGCATTGAAGTCCAAAATTACATACCTTGGATTTAAGTAGAATTCGGCTGCATGTAAAGGTATATGGAGTTGTTAGTTCCATCTTTCATTCATGATTCTCCATAGAGGAATGTACTTTCGTCTTTTATCGCCATATGTTGCCTTTATTTGTTCCTTGGCCTGATCCATGGCCTCATAAACAAAACCCATGGTAGGTTTCTTATGATCCACCATCCACAAAACTATGACAAGAGACTCACTAAATAGCACAATCTCCTCTACATTTGACCAAAATCTTTACTCAAATACTTGGTCAACCATTTGTTTCCCTTCAACCTTTTTGCTCCACCGAGATGAATTCCATTCATCACATGAAAACATCTTCCTCAAGTTCAATTTTTGTTGAACAAGGGATTGCAACGAAAGGAAGTTGGTTGCAAATCGTGTGATGGTTGATTGAACAAGATCTTTACCCCCTGTGTGCTTTCTCATAACGTTTAAAACCCATGAGTGGTTGTAAATGTACCTGGTTATGGATTTTGAATCTTCCACACACTTCTTCACCCACTCAATTTTGCTAATATCCTCAAGCATGAGGTCCAAATAATGGGCCGCACATGGGGACCACCAAATGGTGGGGTGTTTTCCCTCCAACATCTTTCCCACTGCAACATAGTTGGAGGTATTATCTGTGATAACTTGTACAACATTTTCGACCCCTACTTCCATAACTACTTCATCCAAAAGACGAAATAGCGATTGTGCATCTTTCACCTACTCAGATGCATCAATAGATTTGAGAAACATAATAACTTTTAAACAAGAAATTAAGAAATTTAGTATGGTGTGAGATCTACCATCAGTCCATCCATCAGACATAATTGTGCATCCTATTTTGGTCCATGATTGCTTGAACCCTATAAGGTACTCTTGTATTCTTTGGACCTCAATTTGTAAAAGTGGCTCTCTAATATCATGAAAGCTAAGGCCTTTGAAGCCTGCTCCACATGAAGTTATAGCATCAATCATAGGTTGATAATATGCAGAATTAGTAGCATTAAAAGGTATGTTTGCATCATACCACCATCTAGCAATGCATTCATATGCAACCTCCTTCTCTATCTTCTTCCATTTAGCATCAAGGGTTGGTTGAGAACCAAGGGTGGTGTGGGGTACAAAGGAGTCAATCCATTTACAGGTTGTTGTCCTCTTCAAGTTAGAAGCACTTGAACTACCCTTTCCAACTCTAGCAGAGAAACTAGAAGAATCTTCAAAACTGGGCACATATTCTTCAAAATTAGGGTCACTAAGCATAGCATTATCCTTTTGAATTTTGCCTATATTTTTTTCATTCTTTTGTTTTTCCCCTTTTTCTTCATTGTAGGCTTCAATTAATCTTTGCATCTTTGCTTTAAGATCATCAGAAACATTTTCACAAGGTTTTACTTGCCCTCTCCAATGTGCTAGGTGTTCTTTAATTCTATGGATCCCCCCACCCTTAACTTTTTTCGCACAATAGTTGCAAACTTTTATGCTTTGTTCATTTAAATGACAGTGAACCCAAGCTGGATCATTCTTGTTTTTGGGGGGGTATGAGTAAGAAATGAAAAATCTACATACAAATACCTAGGGTTTTAGAATTCTATGGCATTTTTTTTAGAGAAGAATAAAAGAGTAGTAGAGGCAATGAAATACCTGGAGAAGATCTGTAAATTTTGAGAAGAAAATAAGCTCCAATCAATCTAAAAATAAACTCTTCAATCAATTCCAAAATCTCCCTTAGAAATTTGCTAACGAAATCCCTCAAAATAACTCTGCAAATTTCAATAATTGTTGAGAAAAAAATAGAAGAAAATAACAGCCACAATTTTTTTCCAACAAAAAATTACAAATCTAAATTCTGCATAAACACACTAGGGTTTCAAAAAATTTAGAGAAAAAATAAAAGAAAAAAATTGAAGAAAAATAGAACATTAATGGTTGAAAAAACTACATTTTCCCTCTTAATTTTCTAAATAAAATCAGTGCCAAAATAAGCTATGGAGCAACCCCTACAAATCTACATAAAAACACTGGCGTTTTTTATTTTTTTGAAAAAAAAAAACTGATTTTTGGAGAAAATGGAACAAAAAAATTGGCTAAAAATTCCTTGATTTGCCCTCTAAATTTTTCGAAGAAAATTAGCATCAAAATCCTCTGAAATCAACAATGTAGTAGCCCCAACAAAACAAAATAAATTCTTCTGCCAAC
Source organism: Pinus tabuliformis (assembly GCA_031772625.1). Classification (NCBI taxonomy): domain Eukaryota; kingdom Viridiplantae; phylum Streptophyta; class Pinopsida; order Pinales; family Pinaceae; genus Pinus; species Pinus tabuliformis. Next base: position 1,374,328,535 of record CM062805.1, on the reverse strand, counting down.
TCCAAAAACCACTGAAGAAAACCTAAAGATCTAAGGGGAAAAAAATCTTTGAAGTAGCTCGAAAATATGCCAACCCAACAACTCTCCAAGACTCCAATCAGCTCTTCAAATCTGCAAAAAAATCTCCCCCAGAAAAACCCTACAAAAAACTCTCTGAATTCTCCTAATCGAACTTAGCTCAAGAATTGCAAGGGACTCGAATGAATAGTGCGAGTGAAATAGAGGGGGTGGGGGTGTTTAAATATCTTTCGGGGGGGCTAGAGTAGCATTAGAAACTAGGAAAAAATAAATAAATAAATAAAACTTTTTGTATGCCTAGGCCGCGAGCCTTGCGGACCAGCGAAATTGGTCTTTGAACTGATCCGGACTGGTTCAGTATCGAACCGATCGGTTCAGTGACAAAATCGACCAATTCGGTACCGAACTGGCCTTTTCTGGTTAGAAGGGTAGGTTCGAACCGATTTTGCCTCCAAACTGATCGGAATGGTTGGTTTCACCTGAACCGATTCGGTTCTAATAACATTGCTCAAGATGTTGGACCTCCATTAGCTGGTCACCTAGCTATGGCAACCTAACCTTAAATCATTCCCACTCTGTTGCCACCACTTTCACACACACCAATGGACTGTTGCACTAAATTACATGTCACTTCCCCTTTGGGACTGGAGACACCTAACAGGATTATCCATCTAACCATCCCTAACATAAGGAGGTACCCTATTTAAAGGACACAATCTACTTGGACATTTGAAGGTGAGCTTTGTGTGAAGTATTATTGTTCCCCCAACATTAGGTATGATCCACTATGATTAGGTAGGTCAAGTGGTTTTGTCATAGCAACAAAGGCATCTTGACATGATTACCCTCCTTTCTCAACAACATTGCAAAGGTTGTTTTACCATTCCCTATAGAGGATATGACCTTGTTAATGCAATATTGCCTATACAGATTAGAGTGTTGGGTTGCTTGTTGACCCCATATGATGCTTGACACTCTGAGGTACACCCAAATGTTGAAACATTGAGCACATGAAACTTGGTGTTGGAGATATTGATGGTGTACCCAATGGACTTAGGTCACCCCCAGGCTGGCCTTGTTTGAGCGATGTTGCTTGTTCTAGAGCTCAAATGATGATGGTTATCATTGCGATGACAGGGAAGACTTTGCATGAAACTTACTCGCCCCAATACTTGAGTAGGAGCGTGCCACATCATCCCTCTTGCCTGAAGAGGGTGACATTGGGAACCATGCAAATGACTTCTTCATATGGAGGCACTTTGGAGGCATGATCGTGATCTAGGAGCTACATCTTGGAGTATGAAGCACTCATTATTCCACTTGGAACTTATTGTTTCCATTTGGAGCTCATTGGAAGATGGCATCACAGTTGAGGAGCTCTTTCTCCCACATGTTAGTATTTATGGCATCTTTTGTTATGTTTTTGAGCAATGTGGTTTGCTTGTAACCTCTATCTTATAGAACACTTAAAGTAAACTTGTAATTAGGGCTTTACTTCTAATTTCTATAAAAATGAGGGATTTAGGTCTCATATAAATAAAGATTCCACTCATTTTCATTTCATAATCACAAGTTACATTATTTTCCTCTCTAAAAGAGTGCAAACTAATCTTTTCCGCTACTATGGGAAAGATGTAATCTTTTGGTGATGTGGCTTTCTTGAGGATTCGATTTTTGCATGGAGATGGTATTCTCAAATTGAAAGTAGTTCCTTTTGTGAATATTTCTATAATTTAATGTTTTATCATTGATATTTTTCTTGTAGAATCTATGAAGTAGGGTTTCCATTGTGCCATGACTGAATGCTAAATTAGTTATTGGATGTGAAATTGCTCTCTTAAAGCCATATAGGGAAACCCTAAATGTGTAGGCCCTATATTTAATTTCTCCAACAACAAGAACAATAGTTAGAGTTTTGAAAGTGGATGCCTTAACCATCCCCCCTTACTCCATCAAGGTCTTTCCCTTGAAGTAGCCCTAAAAAGACTCCATTAAAACCTAGTAGGATAAGGCACTAATTGTTGGTGTGTTGATCATCCATAAACTTTTTTAAATTTCATCCTCTCCTCTCTCTCCTAGACATTTAGGGTAGCCACTAGGGTTTCCAAGGCAAAGTTATGCATAAAAGTGAATTTTTTGTGGATGTTTGTCACTCATAAATTAGGATTTGCATCTCAAATTTGTTTAAAGGCAAAATCTAGCATCGTGCATGGTTGATACCTCCTAATTAGAGTTGGCATCACATTTTTGTCGTTTATGCATACCTAACAGTCGTCGAAATAAATTCTCTAACTTAACCCTTGTCTTTATTATTTGATGAAAACATGGGCAATAAAAGTACGCCCAAGATAGATGCTTCCAACAATTGTTTGTGATGTGCAAGGTACAAGTTTATAGTCCTAGAGGATTGCAAATGTTCTCATGACCTCCCGTTCGAGTACATGGTTCTTGCACTCTATAGAGATCTCAAGTCCCAGAGCCAGATGTTACCCACCACCAGTGGTTGACCCCATAGGAGAATTTTTCTCCTAGATTTGTCTTCAGCCGATAGCCAGCAATCCTTGATAGCCACCAAATGTGGTCGATATATTGTGCCAGTTGATCTACACTCCCTGATCCAATCATATGTCCCCTCGCCCATCTGTCGAGAGCGTATGTTTAAGGGTGGGCAATCCAATCCTAAAGGTATATTTTTCATTGCGCAATCAAGTGCTTATGTTTTTTTTCCTAGGGCACAATGGGTATGGATTATTGGGTGACTTGCAAGAAGGGTGGGTTTTGACTGTAGTCTTGTTCCCTCACCTTAAATGAGGGGGATATATCCTCAACCCTAGTCCCATGGGATCTCCCTTATCAACTTATTGCTTCAGAATGGGTACTACTTGGGAAACCCTGATTTTGGTAGCGTGGTCTCATTTTCCCATTTCATATTTTTCACTCCCCTCCTCACATTACATGCCCTATTTCATCATCTTCCCACTCTGGGTCCATATGACCACTGGGTCCATAAGGCTTTCCTCTTCCCCTTGTCCACATGTCTCGGTCTCACCAGCAAATGTTGCCCCGCAGTTTGATGCAGCTAAAAAAAAGATTAAAAGCATATCATGGTCACATACAAAAGAAAATAATATCACAAAATGCAAAAGATGGTCAAGACTCAAGACATTATACTAGTGCGTGGGCAAAAATCAAACATGAGCTCTACTCCTTCATTATGGCCATCGCCCTGGTTCCTAGGGCCCCATGAGTGCCCCCGCATCATTAAGGAAACCATGCACATCCCAACCCCTAGTGGGCGATGAAATGCCCCACCTTAATATGGTAAACACTGCTTATATCATACACAACATGTTCTCATCTCTTGGAGCCTCGAGCAGTTATAAGAAAGAAAAATCAAGAAAAGACGTAAGCCCTTTCTAGGTCTCTCAAGATAAGTGAAGAGCATATTTGCGGTGTCAAAACATCTTATAAAGCTTTTTGAGAGGTCCTTTCTCATCTTTGGAGTCTTGACTCTAGGCATACCTATCCTCATTGCAAAATTTCAAGATATAGGTCTTGATCTCTACCCTAGGTATTTCTTGGAGAGCCTCTCCTTGAATGGGCCTAGCGGAATCACTTCACACAGATCATTAACCCTTCCTTTTTCAAGTGATTCCTCTCATACCGGGACTCCTCCCATCGGTGAAAGTATGCAAAGAGCAAGGGACGTTGACTGAGGTGATAGTGGGTCTTCATCCCATTGTTGTCACTCAGACTGGTAGTTGTCCCATAGGTTACCCTCCTAGGGCCCTGCTAGATTACGTCGTTATCGGGGAGGATACAAGTCTACCTCCTTGGTGTTAAGAAATCTAGGGCATTAGGATTAGGAGATTTCTCTTTTATGATAATTGCATGTGAATGTTTTTTACTTCTTTGGATTAGAATCTTTTCTTTTCTTAGATTATTATAGTGTTTGTCTTCATCAAACAGCTACCAAAGCATGAACAATAAAGAGGCAAGAGACACAAATTGTAGGGAATCAGCCAAGGCCAAAACCTCTCCAACTTGAGAGGAAAACCGAAAATGAATTCTTCTTCTTATAGAGACTTCAATTGACGAATACTAGGACCAATACCCTTGACACAACAACCTTTCCAAGACCAAGTCACAAGCCTTCTTAGTTTAACTCTTTCTTCCTTGAGTCAACGATGGTCAAACTACTTGCTTCTCCCTCCTTGGCTATCCTTCAGATTTTGGCTTCTTAGATCAGACCTACAACCCTCGACCTCTTCATAAACCCTAGTTGCAGCACGTGTGACAAACTTTTGTACCTTGCTTTCACTTTGCTTGGATGATATGACTTTTTACTACAATTCGACTTGTAAACTTGCATAGTTTCCTCCTTGATTCAGCCTCTTGGATAGCAGTGATACCTTCACTCTTTTTTGCAGTATGTGGCACTTCTTTCCTTCGCACGTGTGGAGGTATTTAGCCCTAAACATACCCAAAAACAACTCACCTTTCTTTCCTTCTTGCTTCGTTGGATGAGATAGCTCTTCTTGTGATCTTCGCTCTCCTTTTCTATCCTTCTTGTGCTTGATCGAATTGTGTTTTAATGGAGGTCGAGTCCTCTCTATATATAGTGGATTGTCCATCAAAATAGGTCGACTTGTGCCATGGGGAAGCCGACTTGCCATCCTAGAAGCATCCTTTTATCCTTTTGAAGGCCGACATGAGGGAGAGCTTGTGACAAGGTCTTGGAGAGTTTATGACATAATTAACTTTGTTTTTTACAATGTATAATATGCCCAAATGGTTCTTCAAACTTTGACATTAACTCAATAGACTTTACGACATGATGACCAACCCTAAAGGTTCACAATGGGAGCCTTAACTATAAAATAAAATTCCTTGATCATGAAACCCATGATTCAAGCATTACAAAAATAATTTTATTTTCTTCTTTACACCAATTACATAAAATCCTAATTACACATGTCATTATCATAGTTTTAAAAACCGGTCGGCTTGAACCAGAAACTGGTCAAATCGGTCGGTTCATTGGGCGATCGAGTAAAACCGGCCAAAAAATCCGATTGAAGGGGCCATTCGCCCAAATTTCACAAAAACCAGACCAAACCGGTTGGTTTATGGTCAAATCGGCCAATTCCGTCATAAACCGACCGGTTTATTGCCAGGGCAGCTATAAACCCCACATAATGCATTTTTGTGAGTTTTGAAGTTGGTTTGAGGGAGATTTTGGGTTGTTTTCCTCCAAAAAATAGTCCCTCCAAGAAAAACATGCCTACCCTCTCATTTTCCTGACACATCTCAACCCTAGCAATGTTGGCAATTAATGGTAATGTTAAATTCTTAAAGTAAAAGTGACGTTTCCTTTAATTTTCATTTTCATCCTTTTACTTAAATTTTTAACATTACCATGAAATGACTTAGGATGATTGAGAGTGCTTTCAACCTCATTGGATTTCATATGGAGAAACTAGAATTTTAGATTTCACTCAAAATTCAACAGACTTAATAGTTTTCAGGATTTCATGGTTTGGAGGTTTGCAATGTTTCCATTTGATTCTATCATGCGTGAGGGTATGAGATTTGCATTTGATCAAGAGCATGAAGCCCTTTAAGAACCTTGATGTTGGTGGCATTGATTGTTGAACTTTATTGATGTTGGTGGTATTGATTATTGAACTCCTCTACCATGGCCTTAACAAGAATGCACCCTTCACTCAAAAGAAAACAACTGGTTAGGCATGCTAATATTTTTCTACCACATTATAAGGTTGAGGAGATGAACCCTTCACTCAAAGCAATATCATTGGTTAGGCATGTTAAACCTTTTCAATTTCTATCATGTTATAAGGTTTAGCAATCCAAGTCTAAAGACTTTGAGCTAGATGATGTTTATGTATCTCTTGTTGATGATCCCATTTCTAGTAGCATTGAATCAATGATGAGTTTCATGAGTGACCATGTTGATCAGTGATTTGTAGTTTTGATGTCTATTTTTGCTATTACTACTAAAGTTGTAGAGGAGTTTTAGGAGTCCTCAAACTCTAAGCCATATTATTTATATAGCTCATGTTGATGATCTCTTATCTAGTAGTGGTGATGAGTTTGATCATGATGAGGAGTGATCATGTTGTTGATATGTAGACTTGTAGTAGGTCAATGACCCCATAGCTTAGAGCATTATTTTCGGACTCTAGAGGCCATTTAAAGCCTCATTGATTACGTATTTTGTTGTTGATATGTGCTGCACTCAATGCCATTTTGATATATTCACCTTTACATGGTATATAGATGAGCAAACCTTTCATATTTTGTCTCTATTGGTTTGGAATGATGGTTTTAAATCTTAAAAATAGTTTTTTAATTAAAAACTAATTATTTCATGTATTGTTTTAAAGACCGGTTCATTTAGACCTGACCAGTCACGATTTGAAACCCAGTTTATTAGGTGGACAGGTCCTCTCACTAGTGTCGGTTTTTAAAACTATGATCATTATGAAGACCGAACCTAGTTACATTTTTCAACACTTGGATCATATTTGAAGAGGTATTTCTTACAATGACAACATAGATCCTATTCTGGCGACTCCATTGGAAGAACAAAGCCCTTGTTCTTCATTGAACTTTAAGGTTAATTCTTATAGGGTGGGGCAAGCATCTATTAAGGCATCATAAATTCAGCCTAGTGACTCCTACATAGGTTGACATGAATCCATTAGCAAAGTGGCTTTCATTCATAAGATATACCCTACTTTGGACATTACTACCAATCCCATGTATCTGAATGGGCTTCACCCAGGTAGGAGATCCAAGATGCCCAAGTATGATGGTAATCCAACCTCTACCTCTTGTCATGTCAAAAGGTTTATGCAATATATCGTAGAAATTGGCATGTTTCATCAATATTCTCTAATTCATATATTCATAAGATCCCTTCAAGGATATGACTCATGGTTTCGTAATGGCTGTGAACCTAAGAGCATCCCATCTCTTAAGGTCCTTTGTTGACCACTGAAGTTGCAGCTAAAAATTTCTTGAAGACTCCATGCCCAAGGATATGTTAGAAGATTATGGCACCTACAGAGCTTAGATATCATCAAAGATTTTAAGCTCTTTCTTCTCTTTCTTCTTCTGTATTGTACTCAGACTCCGCAAGCCCTACGGGGATATTGTAAAGTGATGTCAGTGTAATAAAAAAGAGTTTCTTGAAGACTCCATGCCCAAGGATATGTCAGAAGATTCTGGCACCTACAGAGCTCAGATATCATCAAAGCTTTTAAGCTCTTTCTTCTCTTTCTTCTTCTCTATTGTACTCAGATTCCACAAGCCCTACTGGGATATTGTAAAGTGATGTCAGTTTAATAAAAAAGAGTCATGTAACAGGCCTAGGTAGCTTGGGACTCTGTTATCACCCAGTTAGAACCCCAATGTTGGAGTGTGTCTTGAGCTAACCCTTAAGTGAGTCATAGTGTCTAGAGTCATTGTATATTACCATGTTAGATTACTTGTAAAGTTTTGCAGAATTTTATTAGGTCTAGGTGTCAATTTTTCAATTCTTCAATTTCCTACATGACAGAAACTTAATAAATTTCCAAAGTAAATTGTAATAAGTGATGTCTAGACAATTTGTAGGGGGTATGAGTAGTCAAAATTGTAGTTCTCCTCCTCAAATTTCTACTAAGACACACTTTGAGGGGCAAAAAATAAATTATAAACCCTCAAAACCCACTTTTCCTAAGTCTAGGCGAAAATGTGGAAATAAATAACCCAGAAAATAAAAAGTGGAGAAAAATAAAACAATTTCCACATGCCAAATGACCTGGAAATTAAGTGGAGAATAAAGTCAAGTTAAAAGTGGGTCAAAGGGGTGAGCTGGCAACCGAATGGCACAGGAATTTGAGCACATGTGAAAAATCATTTTGTGGGCCAAATTTGGTGGTACGCACATCCTTTGGGCAATGGAATTTCATAAAGGAAAGAAACGCACTATGAAAAGATTTGGTAAATATTTCAATTGAGATTTTTGTGGGATAATGCCCCCACTATAGCCTATCTTAATCTCCACTTTTACGCACAGATCTTCCTCCATCTCCACGCACTTCACTTCAACAACCAACGCATAGCAATTTGAAGAGATACGCACAGTAGTGGTAGAGTGTCAAAGAGCAGCAGTTTGATTTGAGAAATTTATGGAAATCGCTCCCCTCTTCACTCACATACATCCACACATGGCAACAAGAAAAGGAAATTCAATTTTGGTACATCGGAAGAAGAGGAATATGCTGCCCACCTCCTAGATTTGGTCTCTACACTTGGCATTTGGGGCTCCAAACAGCAAATTCAAATTTTCCATGTGATTTCCAACATGTTCCACTTGGAATTGGGGTTTTACTTTGGGATGTTCTCCCATTTTTCTATAAACTGAGCCATTTGGCTCCCGTTATGGTAATCTTGATACGAGCTCTTATGCTTCAGGAAGCTCTACTCCTGTGAAAACTTTCATTTTATTGCAATAAAAGACTTTGGGGTTCACTTTTGAGGTGTTGTTCTTCTTGAGTATGGTAATATCTTGATTATTGTGCTTCATCTTTCTACCTGTGTTATCATGCTTATTATTTCCATTATGCTTCTAGAGATTTGTTAATGTAGAGTTACCTTACATTGCTATTTGGTTTTGAAAAATTGCTCTAGATAGGGAATGTTTTAATTGATTTTTTGATAAATCTCCAAAATTTCTTTATCATTGTATTTTTCTAAACCCATATGGATCTAATGTGTAGTAGAAAATTTATTTTTGGACCAAGCCTCAAGTGTGAAGGGAAATTCTTGGAGGAATCATCCCACTCTTGAGCATGCACATAGAAGTTTCCACATTTGTTGTCTCTTAAAGTCTCATCATTCAAATTGTCTTTGCAGGCTCCTTGGTTTTGTCTTGTAATCAAGTCTAATCTCATTTAAATTATTCATCTTCAACACTTGCGCTCATATTGATTTCAGTTGCTATTTGAGAGCATATCAATAGCTAAAGAAGGGAGAGTCCTACTATCATTCCTTGGTTTAGCTTTTTTACATTACTTGTAGATAATCATTTCTCTTTCTTATGCATTTTTCCACTAACTTGGAGGATTGTTTTGCAGTAAATAAGATTTGTTTCGAGGATTTCACTCACCCCTTGTGTTGGCAGGCTCAAGGAAAGTGAGAAGGCTGAACTACTCATCCTTTCTTTGCAGGTCCTTAACAAATTTGGGCAGAATTTCATCAAGGCCGTGAGCATTTTTGGGCAGATTATTGTGCAAGTCGTGGGCCCTCTTCAAAGCAGCCCTCTTTCTTTGACAAGGCCGTGAGTTTTTTTAGGCCTAGGCTCTTTCTCCTTGTGCAATATTTCACACTCTTGGAAGGTTGACTTTTATGTGTAAAGCAGTCCTTTAATTTTCAGATTTGAAGGCTCTTCTTTTGTGCCTCATTTGCAATCAACTTAGCTTTACCAAGGAGAAGATCTAGTGTCTAAACTTCAAGCAACTATTGTAAAGATCTTCCTTGAGTTTAGTTGAGGCCTTTGAAGGCTTCTCATCTCTTGTAACCAAGTTAATAAAAGTTCATTTTTCTTGAGGGAGCTTGGGAAGATTTTCCCATGGTATCCCACCTCCTCATCTAGAGGAGGACTCCTCCTTTTGGGTGGATTAACTTTCTTAGTTTAGTTTCTAATTTACTTGCATGCATTTTTCTCTTGCTAATCTAATATAATTTGTGCATGGTTTAACTCATAATTTCAACACATAACACTCACATTTTCTATTTAGCAAATCAAATTTGCCAATTTGTTTATTAGTTCCTTGTATTGTGCAACCAATTTCATAATTGCTTGAACTACAATATTTTGCAATCGTGTGTGGTGCAGCTCATCTCTTATTCATTTAAGCTACAACACACTACAAGCAATCATTTTATTTCCTTGGCAAATTGGATTTGTTTATTGACTTAATTCTCTTTTAATTTTGGCATTTGTTTCACATGTTTATTAGTACATGCTTCATCTTTTCTTTATATGTCAATTTATGCTTGAGATACCATCTTGAATATCACATTGTTCATTGATATATATCTTGGAGCATCTTGTTACCATCATTTACTTGAAACAATTTGCAATTAGCACTTAGACATTCTAGCATTAGACTTGCATCTCTAAAAACTACCTCCAAGCATAAGCTTGGTTGTATAGACATCTTAGGAGAAAAAAATCCTACATTTTCTTTCACCTGGTATGAAGTAAGGTTCGAACATGTGACCTCGCAATTCTCCTAGTGGCTTTGTCCCCTTGTAGGAACGAAGGCACGTGGATTGTAAGGATTATGGGAAGGGTATCGTTAACGACGGACTAGTGGCTCCTCAGCCCACCTTCCTTGCAACTCATCCTATATTCACCCTGTGGCCAAAACTGAAAGGAAAATTTCTCACCTTAAACTAGACATTTAAATTAAAATTAACCAAGATAATTGCATCTCACATAGTTTAGTCTTTAACGTCATCTCATCAAGTTATTTTATGAGCATTTTCCATTTCACTTGCAAAATTGGTATATAAATCTTGCACTTGTCATCTAGAGATTTACTTTGCTGATGATTATTTGATGTTGTATCATTCCATTTGGGCATTTCCTTTATCATTGCAATTTCCATTTACAGTTGCAAGTTATATTTCTATTGCTCATTTTCATATCTTGGACTAACACTTGTTTTGCAAGATTACTTGTCATTGTAACTTGAATTTCCATTTCCATATTGCAAGTACTTGATATTGTCATTTGAGCAATGTCTACAAGGCACTGTTTTATCTCTTACTATCGAATTGTTATATTGAAATACATCTCTCACATTGCTTTTCATTTACATACTTGCTAAAATCTTGAATCAAGTTACCCTTTAAGAGGTAGTTCACTTAACCTTACTCTCCTAGAACTTCTTGTTTCCAACAAGTTTCACTTTCCTAACCATCCTTAGGGACCACCCCCCTTAGCTTGACTAGGAGAGAGCTTTAACGGAGAGAGTTGGGATTACCTGACAACCCCTTCTCTGAGTTTTGCCACCAAGGCCACACCTTGTGGGGTTGATGATTTTTCCCACATTAACCTAGGTGTGTAAGCAAGGTGGCAACAATGCTCATTGATAAATTTCAATACCATGAGGCTCTTAGACCCCAAACTATTGAAGATTCCCCTCAAAGTGAGAAACAGCCCGACAAAAGCAGTATTACTAACATTGATCATGAGCAAGGAAATAAAAAGGATCAAGGGACCATTGACTATCATAAATCTGCTTCATTCAAACCATTGAACTTTGATACATTCCCTAGTGCTCTTCACCAATTGCCTAATAAACATCGAGAGCGGTTGCCTAAGTTTGATGGAAGTGGTATTGCTAGTGCCAAGAAGCATATGGATGATTTTTTATGGGACGTTACTTTTAGGTTCTATAATCAAGTTAGGGTGTATCATCAAGACATAGAAGATGTCGTTATGATACTCCTCGCATTAGCATTTGAGGGAAATGTTTGGGATTGGTATATTAACTTACCTCTAGGGAGCATCATTGACTTTGAGCAATTTGAAGATGTCTTCATGAAAAAATGGGTTAATCATCGAAGCAGTAGAACTAGTTCTAATAGCAGTCGAGAAATAGACAACGAAGACGGCCCGATCAACATGAAACAAATAAAGAAGAGCATGATGAAAATAGATCTTTGGAAAGTGAAGTTGAGATTGGCTAGGTCTTTTTCAAGCATGTTGTTAATGATAAAAAGGAGGATCCCATTGAATCTTTGGAGGTTGATCTTTGGAGGTTGACATCTATGATTTCCTACATATAAAGCAGGGAAAATGGGATACGAATAGCCATCATTTCAACAGTAACCCTATCTATGATATTGATAATGAAGATGAGGTTAAGGTTAGCTTTCCCTTTTTCAAGAATGTAACTTCTAATAATGTATCTACTGACACCTCGAAAGGGAAAGTGATCATATTCCCCTCTTGCAAGTGACATTGGAGATTACTTACACACTGAAGAAGGATAGTGAGAGGTTATTAATTGTCGCTTTGACAAAGACCCTATTTATGATACCAGTGATGATATTGATAGGACCCTTGTCTTGCCTTGTTTCTCATATCATCAAGATAGGGTGATTGTTGACATTTCCAGCCATGTTTTGGAAATAACGAGCCAATGATGGTTTTTCCTTTTCAATATGATCCTCACAATGAGCATCCTAGTTGTTGTGATCTTCCATGCCATTTGCCCCATTTTCCTTCCCATCATGACTTTAAGGCAACAATGAAGCATGACAACACTAAGATGGCTCTTGATAGGGAATTCATGAGCTTGGTCATTCGATCCTCCATTCTCTGTTTACAAGAAAGGATCTGATGGTACAAGTTCATTTTGTTTCCATCATTCATGACTCCCTTCTGTGATGTATGGCTTTCTTATTTTCCCACATCCTACCCTTGCAATCTAGCATATGAGTACCATAATTATCATGTTTGTTTTCATATGTATATCATAATTGATCGTAAGGAGGGGGGAGTATGATCTTGATTTGACGATATGCCGGTTACATTAGTTGGATGATTACACTTAGCATTTGCATGATGCAACATGCATATTAGAGTAGGATGCATCACATATTGATTTTTGCATAGCTAACATCATCATTTCATGTTCTCGTGCTACAATAGATGCAATTATATTATACTTGCATTTTAGAATAGAATTTATTTTTTGTATGGTTTTATAATTTGATGAAAACATTGGTGATAAAAGTACGCCCAGGTCAGGTGCTTCCAACAATTGTTTATGATGTGCAAGATACAGGTCTACGATGCCACAGGATTGTTGGTGTTCTCATGACCTCCCATTTGAGTACATGGTTCATGCACTCTACAGAGAGCTCATGTCCTAGTTGGAGCCAGATGTTACCCACCACCAATGGGTGACCCCATACGAGAATTTGTTTCCTAGATTTGTCTTTAGTCAACAACCAACAACCCCTGACAGCCACCAAGTGTAGCCAATATATTGTGCCAGTTGATCTCCACTCTCTGAGCTAGTCATATGTCCCCTCGAGGGCCCATTTGTCGAGAGTGTATGTTTGAAGGTGGGCCATCTGATCCTAAAGGTATGTTTTTCATTGTGCAATCGAGTGCTTATGCTTGTTTTCCTTGTTTCCTTGGGCACATTCGGTATGGATTATTTGGTGACTTGGAAGAAGGAAGGGTTTTAACTGTAGTCATCTTCCCTCACCTTAAATGGGGGGGTTAATCCTCAACCCTAGTCTCGTGGGATCTCCCCTATCGACTTATCGCTTTAGTATGGGCACTACTTAGGAAACACTGATTCTGGTAGTGCGGTCTCGTTTTCCCATTTCATATTTTTCACTCCCCTCCACACATTACATGCCCTATTTTGTCATCTTCCCTCTCTCAATTCACGTGACCAGTAGGTCCACAAGGTTTTGGTAGTCTGCCTTCCCCCTGTCCACATATCTCGGTCGGGCCTGGAAATGTTGCCCCAGAGGTTAATGCAGCTAAAAAAAAATTAAAAGCATATCATGGCCACATACAAAAGAAAATAATATCACAAAATACAAAAGATGGCTAGAACATTATATTAGCGTGTGGGCAAAGCCAAACATGAGCTTTACCCTTCATTATGACCATCACCCTGGTTCTTAGGGCCCCACGAGTGCCCTCACATCATTAAGGAAGCCATGCACATCCCAACCCCTGATGGGCAATGAAATGTCCCACCTTAAGGACGTAATCAGTGCTTATATCATACATAGCATGCTCTCATCTCCTAGAGCTTCGAGCAGTTGTAAGAAAGAAAAAACAAGAAAAGGCAAAAGGCAAATGAAAAAGGGTGGAAAAACAAAGGTCGGGGTAACTCATGTACCATGAATGCTCCCTCCTATATCTATACAGTGAAATGTGTGGACATCCCTCATCATTACCACCCTTGAAACCATGGCATTTGGCGTTGAGACCCCTGTGTTCCACCTCATCATCATCCAATGACCCCTATCACTTGAAGGATGTACCTTGGACATGTTTTTCCCTTTTGGGGCAGGGAACACCTAATAGTGTTGTTTATTAGCCACTCTTACCTAGGTAGGTAACACTTTTACATGCTCAAAGCCCCAAATTTGGGAGGGAAACCCATAATGATGTCTCATTTGTGATCTTGACTAACAAGCTCAGTTCACTTAGATGCACTAATGAATTATTGTACCTGATGGTGAGGAGACACGTTGGATCTTATATGTAATTGGCAAGTGGTTTCATCATGTGCTAGGCAATTTAACTAGGGCCCAAACCCACCAGAGGATCATATTGACACTTGTAGGGGATGCATTGAGAGCCATGGGACTCCATCATCAGATAAAGCATTATTTCATCTCATGGGCACCCTCAGTGCCTTCAGCAGCTTGTTCGTTGCCCCACATTATTCGCGAGATGATACACTTGAACCAGCATTGCCCCAGTCGGCTTAGCAGTGTACATATGGTTTGGCAGCTCATCCAAGGCCCAGAGGAGGTTTGTCTCACCCTTCAGATGTTGGAGGGCAAGCACCATCATCAGTGCCTCCATTTGGAGCAATCTACAGGGTTATCTCTCACCACGAGACTCATGAGACCAATATTTGTGCCCCAAAGCCACCTTGGAGTGCCACATCATGACTTACATGGACATTAAGGGGGCCATCCCCTTGTGCGTCATTTATGGAGCCCTCTCTCATTTTGGAACTTAGAGGACTTAATGTGACCTTCCAACGGCCTCACTTCATTATGATGCCATCATTTCAGCCTACTATTGGATGGTTTATTCATAATTTTTGAAGCTATTTGGTGGGCTTGTCACAAGGCCTTACTTTTGCACATTATAATAATGTTAGGGGCTTTATAATAGGAATTCGACCTCTAAAGGTCTCATATAAATAGAACTCGCTCTCATTGTGAGAGAGCATCGTCATCACTTGCATTTCTCTTGTAAAAGACATTCGCACTTTTTCTCTTGGACAAATTGGAGACTCTTTGATGCATTTCAATATCTTTGGAAGCTAGAGTTTCATTCTTCTTGGAGCTACATCTTGGTTTGTGGTCGGATATATCTCATTGTCATCTTGTAAGTGTTATTTTGTTGAAGATTTTTCTTTGAATGATGTCTAATGTATGGAATCATTGCAACTAGTTAATTCTCTTATGCCCTAATTTGTTGAATATCATTGTAAAAGGTTATTTTGTTGTAAATTGCACATGTTACTCATTGCATGACAATTAGATGAATTTAGATGATTGTCTTTTGGATCCATCACGTAATTGAGAAAATTGCCGACACGTTTCAAACCATCTAATGTGGTTCATCATCAGGACAAAAAAGAAGAAGAGATTTTGATCAAACAAGGATATAAAAAGAGTTAGGTTGAATGCAAAGTAAAAAAGAAAACAAAAATTAACCATTACAAAAATAATAATAAAATAAAAAGTAAAATTAACAAATAAGTCTAAAAATAAGGAGATTAAGGAATAATTAACTAATAATATATATATATATATATATTAAGAAAAAAGGGATCAAATTAAGTAATAAAATTAAAAAGTAATAATGGTATTAAATCCAATAATACCATACCTATATATAGTCAAAAAAATTACTAAAATTCAAAAAGAATAAAAATAATACTAAAAACCAATAAAATAATATCACATTAAAGGAATTAAACATATATATAAATAAAATCTTAATAGAAAATAGAAACAACCAAATTAAGGAAAGGGGTTAAAATAATGAATACCAATAATAATTTTTTAAACAAATAATTATAATATGTCAATTTAATATATAAAAGGCAAATCATAATAGCGAAATAATAATTAATATAAGGATTATATATATATATATAAGTTAGGGGTGAGAATAAGTAAATAAATTGTACTTATAAATTATTATTATTAAAGAATAAATAAGCTTAATAGAAGGAAAATTTATAATAAGAATTAAAAGAAAATTAAAGAAAAGGAAATAATAACAAAACAAGAAAAATAAAACAAAGGGCCAAGGGACAAGCAAAAACAAGGGGAACAACAAAGGAAACCCAAGAAACGGGGAGGTAATTTAGGAAGAAAGGGTTGAGGAAAGAGCAGGAATCCAATTTCTACTAATTCTCCATCCGTCATCTCTATTAAGGTACTTGGCTGCACACCTCTCAATCTCAATGGCTTCCCTGAACTTTTTGTGATGATAATGGGAAATCTTAGCAATGATACGAGCATCGTCTATACAAATGTGATACTTAGTGTTTGAAGAATGTTGAGCAAGAGCCGAAGATCTGGAACGATTATGCTTGATCTCTGCAGTATGCTCCTGAATTCTACGCTTGATAGAATGACCAGTCTCACCTATATAAGGCTTCCCACATGAACATGGGATCATGTAAACCCCTTTAGAGTTAGAGGGGTCAATCTGGTCTTTAACAAACCTAAGGGAAGACCAAATAATGGTAAGCAGCTTAAAGGTCATGGAGATATTGTTTTTCTTCAAAATCCGAGCTAACTTGTGGAACAAGGGAACCTTTGTTCACTGGAAATTTCCAATTGTAGACACATTTATGTGCATAAACAATGTCTTATTATTCAAATACTCAGATGATGATTTACAATATTCAAGGACTAAAGATCATGTCCTTTGACATATGTGCCCTTTCATAATTAATGGAAAATTAATTTAACTAATTTAATAATTATTTATATTTATGAATTTCATATTTTTATTTATTTAATATATAATTATGAATATTTGTTCATAACTTGCCTCTCCCTTAAAATGCTTTGTCCTCAAAGCATAGGCAATGTTGGGTGTTGTTGACGAAAACGTTCTATCTCCCATGATGAATTTTCTTCTGGTCGTCTCTTTCATTTGATAAGGTATTCTTTAATAGTCTTCGATAATAGTATTTTTTCTCTACTAGCAAGTATAACTTCAAGTTCTAATATGATGCTTCCTTCTTCGTTAGTCTCAGATACCACCGTTTGAGTTGTTTGATTTTGACCCAATACTTTTTTTGAGACTTGATACATGAAATGTGTTGTGGATTCGACAAATGTCTGTTAGCTTCAATCCATAAGCCACACTACTTATTTTTTTTATTATTTGGTATGGTCCATAATACTTAGGAGCTAGTTTATTTTTCCCTTGTTGTTTTAATGATAACTGCTTATAGGGTTGAAGTCTGACGAAAACTCAATCTCCTTCTTTGAATTCTCTTTTTGTGCGGTGTTGGTCGGCTTGTTGCTTCATTCTATTGCGTGCCATTGTTAAATTTTCTTTTAACAAGTTAATAATTCTTTGGTTTTCTTCTAAGTGGTTCTTTACTACTTGAACCTTAGAATTGTGTAGCACAAAATCCTTCCACTTGGGTGGTTCATAGCCATATAGGGCTTGGAAGGGAGTCATTTTGGTTGAAGTATGATAGGTGGTATTGTACCACCATTTTGCTAGGTGTAGCCACTGAGACCATTTGTTTTGTTTCTCAGTGACGAAACAACGATGATATGTTTCCAAACATTTATTTACAACTTCAGTGTGACCATCTATCTGGGGAAGATAAGCCGAACTCAGGTTGAGGGATATTCCCGCATGGTGGCAGAAATCTTTCCAAAAATTGCCTTTATATTTTGCATCTCTATCACTGACAATAACCTTCAGAAAACCATGTAGGTTGTAAATGTTTTTACAAAAACCTCTGCAACTTGCTTGGTTGTGTCAGTTTTCCTGATTGCCATAAAGTGGGCATATTTGGTGAGTGATAGTCCTTCAATGAAATCCATCAAAATTTCTTCCCATTTTTTATTTGGAATATCTAATGGATGTAGTAACCCGAGAGTTGGAATATTTTCACTTTTATTTCTCTGACAAATATCAAATTCAATGACATACTTTTGGATTTCCTTACTCATAACTTTCCAGTAGAACGATTGTCAAATGTTATAGTAGGTTTTGAAGAATCCAACATGTCCAGCTGCAAGAGAATTGTGAGATTCTTTTAGAATTTTCATTCTAAATTTGGATGATGGAGTTAGATAAATTCTACCTTTGTACCACAATATGTCATTTTTCCATTCAAAGTTGGCATATTGATTGATATTTTCAATCATACAACCACAGTCCAAATCCTTGGCATACTCAACTCGTACTTTGTCTAGCCAATCAGGAATAACTACCAAGGCGGCGCATGTTGTGTTGTCATCATCTTTCCGTGAGAGTGCATTGACGACGACATTTTCCTTTCCCTTTTTATGTAGTATTTCTAGGTCGAATGCAAAAAGCTTCTCCATCCGTTTTTGTTGTTTTGTTGATAGTATTTTTTGTTGAAATAGGAATTGAAGACTGTTGTGGTCATTTCAAATTGAGAACTTACTTCCAAGCAAATATTATCGCCATCTAGTTAATGCATGTATGATGGCAAGCACATCCTTTTGGTAAGTCGATTTAAAGTTTCCCCGTTTGTTAAGCTTCCTGCTTTCGAAGGCTATAGGATGGTTGTCTTGCATTAATACTGCACCAATTCCAAATCCTAAAGTGTCACATTCAACTATGAATGGTTTGGAGAAATCTGGAATTGCTAGTACTGGTGTAGTTGACATTACCCTTTTTAGATTCTCCAAGCATTCATCTGCCTGTTTAGTCCATTGGAAAGCGTTCTTTTTTAACAAGTTTGTCAATGGTGTAGTCAAATGTGCATAGTTCTTCATGACCTACAGTAATATCCAGTTAACCCTCGAAATCCTCTCAGTGTTGATATGTTCTTTGGTTTTGGCCATTCTTTAATCGCCTTGATCTTGCTGGGGTCGACTTTGAATCCTTCCTAGGATATCATGTGACCTAGATATTTGACTTCCTTCTTTTCAAAGGTACACTTCGATAATTTTGCATAAAATTGATTCCTTTCTAAGACAGAAAGTACTTCTTCTAAATGTTTGAGATGTTCCTTCCAAGTTTTACTGTAGATAAGGATATTGTCAAAGAAAACCAATACGAACTTTCATAAGTACGGACAAAAGAGCTCATTCAAGGTTGCTTGGAAGGTTGTTGGTGCATTTGTTAGCCCAAATGGCATTACTTTAAACTCATAATGTCCTTCATGAGTTCTAAACGCAACCTTTCCGATGTCTTCTGGTCTTACTCAGATTTGATAATAGCCTAATCTCGGATCTAGCTTTGAAAAATATTATACGCCATGGAGTTCATCCAGCATCTCTACAATAAATGGAATGGGGAATTTGTGCTTAATAGTAACCTTGTTTAGTCCTCGATAATCTATACATAATCGGAAAGACCCATCTTTCTTTCGAACCAACACTACTAGAGCCACATATGGACTTCTGCTTTTTGTAATGACTCCACACTTTAACAGATCTTGTATCGGTCTTTCTATTTTTGTTTAATGATGATGGGGGTAGTGATATGGTTTGAACTTTACCAGTGTCGCATCTAGCTTGAGTTCAATGATATGTTCGTTTTCCCTTTTCGGAGGTAACTTCATGGGTAATTCCTAAAACAAATTGTCATATTTCTGGATTAGGGATGTAACTTCAGATTGTTGGTGAGTCCCTTCCATAGATAATAATTCTAATTGTTGGCATTGTGCAACGAATACCGGTGCTCCTTTGCGAATAAGCTTCTTCATTTGCTGAGCAGAAATGATTTGGGTAGGAGGGGCTTGGAATCCGAACAACTTATACTTTCTTCCATCCATTTTGAACTTAATGAATTGTTTTTGGTGATTTGCAGAGTACGTCCCTAACGTTTGTAACCATTGTACTCCCAAGACGACATCTACACCTCCTAAGGGAACTGTATAAAAACTTAATTCCATTTTGTCGTCATTTAGTTGCATTTTGACTTTAAGGCACTTTCCTACTCCATTTATTCTTTTCCCATCTACCACCGTAACTTTTAAATCTGCTACGAGATAGGCAAAGACGTTTAGCCTTTTTGCAACATTGACATCTATAAAATTGAGTGTGCTTCTTGTATCTATTAACACAATAACGTTTTGCTTCTTAATATGTCCTTTAATTTTTAATGTTTGTGGCTGGGCTTTCCCTATGATAACTGCTAGAGAAATTCTTGGCATATTTTCTTCTTTTGGATCTGGATCAGGAGTCTCATTTTCTTCATTGGTTTCTTCATCGGAGTTACTATCTAAAGATTGCACTTCTTATTCTACTTCGCAGTTGTAAAGATTTTGCGTAGTGCATTTTTGTCCTGGAGAATACTTATCTCCACATGTCCAACATTTGCCATCTTTTTTCTTTTCGAAATTTGATTGTTGTTTTCCTCCTTCACACAACGGGGGTGGAATGTACTTACCAATGTTTTCTGAAGAAGAATTACTTGACTTTGCTTTTGAGTAGTTGCTTGATTTTTCATTACTACCATATGGTGTTTTATGGAACTTATAATTTCGCTCAATAATTATTGTTGCATGTCTAGCTTCTTCAATGGTTTTGGGTTTATATAATTTTAATTCTGCTCGAATATACTCTCTAAGTCTGCATCTATACATTTTTAGCAGTTCTTCGTAAGAGAACCCCCTTTGTCTTATAGCTAATACTTCCCACTTGTGGGTGTATTCGCTTACAGACCCTTTTTGTTTGACATGAACGAATTTTTCGTAAACGGCGTCTTCTTCTTCATTATGGAACCTTTTGAACAGCGCATCCACAGAAACTTTCCAAATGAACGAAGGAGCTTCACAACTATTGGACCACCATAGGAACCAATCATATGCTTCAGCTTCCAAGTTGTCGGATGCGATCATAATCTTCCCTTGCTCACCTATTGGCAAGTTTGCTCCGAAAATGGCCTCCATTTTATTTACCCACACAACAGCACCCTTGCGGTCCTTACCATCATACTTAGGTAATTCCCTTTTAATTTTTTAGTAGTCTATTTCAAGAAACTTTGTATAGTATTGACTTCCTCAGAACTGTATATGTGGTACTTATGGGACTTTGTGCATCGACAGAAATTCATGACTTGGAAAAACTTCGCATTCTGGAGTCTTGGGACTTTGTGATAATTCTTTTGCGATTAAAGGATTAAAATATGGATTGACTCACATCAGTTGGCTCAGCATTTTCTTAACCTTCTCTATTTTTTTGATATCGTTTGCCATTTTGTCTTGAGTAATAATTAGCTTGTCTTAGCCTTTTCAGCTGGCTCAACATTTTCTTAACCAATGTTGCACGACTCGTATTCGTATAAGACTCGGGAACGACCCTTATAAGACTCCTATAAGGCTTGTCAAAATACAAAAAGAACTTAAAATGTGGTAAATTTTAAACACAAAAAAGAAACTAATGACAATTCCAATCCTTATAAGTTATAAAAACCACAATATATGCAATAATTCATAGCATCATCTCATATCTATAAAAGCACAACATAACATATTCAATTTTTGTAAGCAAAACATTTAGATATTGAATAAGAAAAGGACTCAGGATGCGTAAGCATGACTCAACTAATAAGGAGAGGATGCGTAAGCATGACTCGACTGATAAGGAGAGGATGTGTAAGCATGACTCGACTGATAAGGAGAGGATGCGTAAGCATGACTCGACTGATAAGGAGAGGCCCGGTAGGGTGAGGGATTTATCGCTCATCCATCATATGGACGAGGGTGAGCCTGTCGAACTCTCGACCTATGGGAGAGGTACGTTAAGTGACTCGACCTATGCCCCCCCACCCAATAAGTAAAATGAATACGTTAGTGACTCGACTGACAAGGAGAGGTACGTTAGTGACTCGACCTATGCCCCCCCACCATAATTAAAATCAAAAACGTCAGCAAGTTCAAAATTCAAATACATATGTCATAAATGATAAATGATTCTCTCATAACAATCTTGTGTCTCATCACTCATGGACAACTACACCTACAATAAGCCCTCGCGGAGATAGTGCTAACATCAGAAGGCTGAAGCAATTGTGAGACAGATGTATTTAGAGTCTCCATTTGAGATGGCAAACTAGAGAGATCCTCGGTCTCTTCATCAAGCCAACTCAAATCAGGGGCCTCCTCCTCCACAACCTAATCAGAGTCTAAATCAATAGTATCCAATAAAATTGGATCTGTATCCTTTGGTTGCACTTTTTTTGTCAGCATTTGAAGGTTGTAGTAGATGAAAACCAACTTCTCCAACCTCTCATGCTCCAACCTGTTTCTCTTTTTGTTGTGGATGTGCTCAAACACTGACCAATTGCGCTCACAAGAAGAAGCACTGCAGGGTTGACTCAGAACTCTGATGGTGAATTCTTGTAATTGTGGTGCCTCAGTGCCACAATCTATCCACCAATGAGCTATAAAAAAATAACAACAAAGATTATTAGTTTGCAATGCCAAACATATAAAAGAGAACTAGCAAAATTACAAGCTAAGTTCTAACAATTTGCACTTACAAGGCATTTTCTTGTCCTTGAGACGTTGGCTTGAGCTGAATCCAAACATGCCAGATGCTTCCTTGTACATATCTTGTTGTAAGTTGATTTTGTCCTGAATATCTACATCCGGGAACATCTTCTCAATGCATATCATGACACCTCTCATCACCTCGGGATCTCTTTGAATGCTAGACCCCTCATTATAGAATAAGCTCGGATTGAGATATGCTCCTGCTGCATGCAATGGTGAATGTAGTTGCCTGTCCCACCTGGAATCAATAATTTGCCATATAGGGATATATTTAGATTCATTTCCCTTATAAAAATTCTTGATGGCCTCTTTGGCCCTGTCCATGCCCTCATAAATATATCCCATTGCAGGTTTCTTTCCATCCATCAATCTCAAGACTTTCACAAGGGGCTCAGTGAAGCTGACAATCTCAGTCACTTTGTCCCACAAACTATCAGCCAAGACAGATGTATTCACATACATTGCTTCCAATTTTGTGTTATCTTTCCAGAATACCCATTGCTGGCTACAAAACATTCTTCTCAAAGCTTGATACTCATACAAAAGGCTTTGGAGGGAAAGAAAGTTTGTAGCAAACCGTGTGACAGCTTGGCGACTAAGCTTACCCTGGGTGAATTCCCTCATAACGTTCAACACCCAAGCATAATTATAAATATACTTGGTAATATGCTTGCATTCTTACACAATGTCTTGCACCCACTCCAACTTCCCAATGTCCTCTAGCATCAAGTCTATGCAATGGGTAGCGCATGGAGTCCAAAAAATGGTGGGATATTTGGCACAAAGCAACCTTCCAGTTGCGACATAATTTGTTGCATTGTCCATGATTACTTGGACAACATTTGCAACCCCAACTCCCTCCACCACATCAGCCAACAATGAAAAAATCAAATGTGCATATTTTACATTTGCAGATGCATCAATGGATTTTAGGAACATGGTTCCTTTAGGGCAAGCTACAACAAAATTTATTATTGTTCTACCCCTCTAATTTGTCCACCCATCAAGTAAATTTCCATGAGCTTTAATGCTCTCCAATTATTCCTTGACACACTCAAGCTCCTCATCTAGCTCTTTCCCCCTAAGTGCATTATAAGTTGGGGCTTTGTATCCAGGGCCAGCACATGAAATGGCATCCACCATGGGCTGATAAAAATAAGACTTTGTACAGTTGAATGAAAGACTATTATGGTACCAAAACTTCCTCACTGCCATATCTGCCTCCTTCCTTTTCTTATCATTGAAATTGTCCAAGGTTGGTTGAGATCCTGGAGTTGTACGAGGACTGAAGAAAAAAGAGGTTATACTCTTGTTTGCCATAGCAGTTGAAGAGGAGTTACCAATACCTAGACTTTGAAATTGTGTTTCACTCTGAGATGAATATCTACCTATCCCAACAATCTCATCCATCCTTCTTGCCCTCTTAGAATGTGCTTCTTTAATGGCTTCCAAAGCAGCTACCATTTCAGTAGTGACTTCATCAAGGCAACTTTGACAACATCCCACACCATGCCCAGGAATTCTGGCTAGGTGGTACTTCAACTTGTTTATGCCTGCATACATTATGGCATTGCAATAATTGCACTTGATATTGTGGTCATCACCGGGAATGATTCGTTGACCACGTGCCCATGCCGAATCACGAGATTGTTTAAAGGGGTCCGATGGGAGTCTTATAAGCTACCCGCGGGTCTTATAAGGGTAAACGGGTCTTGTACAAAACCCGTCGGGTGAGGGTAAAGAACGCAGGTTTAATGAGGGTCACCCATCCTCCCTTCTAACCTGTTCTTACCCGCGGGTTTAATAAGGGTGGTGCTTCACTGTTCTTAACCTTCTCTATTTTTTGATATCGTGTGCCATTTTGTCTTGAGTAATAATTATCTTGTCTTGGCCTTTTCTGAATTCTTCTTGCTTCTTTTCGATATTATCAAGGCGCCAGCGCATTTGATCAAGTTCTTGTTGAAGTTTTCTTGAATTTGCGTCGTCATTATTTCTCCCTGTCTTGTTCTTTTTTCTTAGTGGACCCAATTTTTTTTAATTAAATAATAATAACATTATTTCTTTGATTATATAATAATAATAATATTATTAATATTATTATTTTAAATTATCTATATAATATAATATAGTTATATATTATAACTATATATAATAATTAAATTTTAACAATGAAATTAAATACTTTATAACCTCGAGTTTAGGCTTCTGTGATCCATATCTAGTTTCTAAGAAAAAAATCGGCAATAATCACATCAAGAAACATTTATTGACGTGTTTTGAACTAACCACACTACTTAGTTCGAAACACGTCGACAAATGTTTTTTGATGTGATTATTGCCAAGGAAAAAAATTAATAATAATAATAATTCAAAATTCTTAGAAACTTTATAACCTATACTCTAGAATCACAAATTAAAACGACGAAAATCGGCAATAATCACATCAAGAAACATTTTTTGACGCGTTTTGAACTAACCACACTGCTTAGTTCGAAACGCGTCGACAAATATTTCTTGATGTGATTATTGCCGGGAAAAAAATAATAATAATAATTCAAAAATTCGTAGAAACTTTATAACCTATACTCTAGAATCACAAATTAAAACGATGAAAATCGGCAATAATCACATCAAGAAACATTTGTCGACGCGTTTTGAACTAACCACACTGCTTAATTCGAAACGCGTCGACAAATGTTTCTTGATGTGATTATTGCCAGCAAAAAAAAAAAAAAAATATATATATATATATATATATATCTTAGAAACTTTATAACCTATACTCTACAAGCACAAATTAAAACGACACGGAGAGGTGACTTTCCGGATTGGACCAAGTCATACGATATGAACCAATCGAATGATGGGACAGGGAAGGGTGGTGTTAGAACTGGTCGTGTTGGTCATGAATAAAAGAGATTGCAGACAACGATAGTTTGGCTAGCGAACCAGTGGTCGGGGAAAGAGTCAACAAGTGCAGCAATGATATCCAACTGTTGAACGACTGGGACAGGCCTGTGTTTGTCGTGATGCTGGGACGAGGAAAACAATGGCCTAATGCAGAGACAGGAAAATGCGATAGGGAGGGTGTCGGCAAGGGGACTATCAGAGGGATCGCGAACAGTAGCGAAACACAGTGATTTAGAACGGTGAGTAGAGGTGTACGACAAATGAGAACAGTGATATGGTGATGCAACAAAAGCAATGCAATGAGTCAAAAAACTGGCTCTAATACCACTGGAACAAGGGAACCTTTGTTCACTAGAAATTTCCAATTGTAGACACATTTATGTTCATAAACAATATATTTTATTATTCAAATACTCAGATGATGAAATACAATTCCTTGGGTAGTTCGCCTTTATAGGCGTTGACTAGCCACAAGGACTAAAGATCATGTCCTTTGACATATGTGGCCTTTCATAATTAATGGGCAATTAATATTAATAATTTATTAATTATTAATATTTATGAATTTAATAGTTTTATTTATTTAAATTATAATTATGAATATTTATTCATAACAACTTGTATGTGGTTCTTTGAATAAAATAAAAATGGATAGGGGCGAAGGGAATGTTGGAATTAGATGAATGTTCCCAATGGATGGGAACTTGTTTTTCTTCCATGAAAATCCATAAATCTTGAGCAGGTAAATGTTGAAGATTAGTTGTTAGGTTATCACTCTTTAGCCTCCTAGAAGATGGTTTTGGCAAATCTTGAATCATCTTAGACTCAATAGCCCAAGCATTAGGCATTGGTCTAAGAAAAACTGGTAACCAACCTTTCCTTCCCTTTCTTTCTCATCTCTAAAATTTCGGCCCCTCTTTCCTTGGACATCTATCTATGGCATTCAACGAAATTCTTTAGAGAAACAATTTTAAAATTCAACTTGGATAGAACTCTTCCTTTGTGTCTCCTCTAGAGGATCTCAAATTTTGGTCAAATTTCCACGGTTATTTATCCATAAATTTGTGTGCCCTAGAAGGGAACCTAGTCAGTTTTCCTTGGAATAAGGTGGTGTTCTTGAGGATCATATGAGCCTTGTGTTTGGTGGAATAAATCTTAAGGGATCCTTTCCTTTGTCTTACCTTTGACCTAGTGAAAATTTTAGAGGAGTTTCATCCCACGAATATTCTAAAAACCCTATGTCTAGCGTAAGCCCTTTCTAGGTCTCTCAAGATAAGCAAAGAACCTATTTGAGGTGTCAAATCATCTTACAAAGCTTCTTGAGAGGTCCTTTCTCATCTTTTGAGTCTAAACTCTAGAAATACCTATCCTCATTGCAAAATTTCAAGCCCTAGGTCTTGATCTCTGCCCTAGGCATTTCTTGGAGAGTCTTTAGCTAAACCATTGTTGTTCCTCTCCTTGAATGGGACTAGTGGAATCACTTCGCACATATATCACTAACCCTTCCTTTTTCAAGTGATTCCTTGCATAGTGGAACTCCTCCCATTGGTGAAAGTTCCTAAAGAGCATGGGAGATTGATTAAGGTGACAGTGGGTCTTTGTCCCATTGTTGTCACTTGGTCTGGTTGTTGCCCCATAGGTTCCCCTCCTAGGGCCCTGCTAGATTGTGTGGAAACGGGTTCTAAAGCTTTACCAGATTGTGTTTAGAAAGTCTTTGTCACTGCTTGGATCAAAAGAGGTAATTCTTGAAGTTCAGCAAAATGAAAGAATGGTTGCTACAATTAAAGGTTCAATCTGTGAGGTATGTATCAAAATCATTCTTTGATAGATTTGCAAATGAAGATCAAAGTTTAGAACCTCATATTAAAGTGCTTGAAGACCACTGAAGTAAAGTATTTTCAGTGTGTATGGAAGGACAAATTTTTTAGAGTTTGTGTCAGACTGTAGCTTCTTCCTTAGTCAAAGGACTGTGATCAGCCAGGGATTCTCAAAGAATCCATTAAGCACTGTTATGGTGACTTTTGAAGGAGTCTCTTCACCCTTCAAGGATTCACAAATGATCTCCCATCATTCTCAGGAAGTATTGTTAATTCAAATTGTTGATCAAAGCAAGACAAAGTCTCATAAAGAAAGATATGTAAACTGAGAGTCTGAATGACAAACCTGCGTGTTTCCTTGAAAGATGTTGCATTATATGAAGTAGGACATTATTGAACCTTACTCTATCAAAAAAAGGTCTGGAAGATGTTGAATTTCCCTTTAAGGATCATACCATGCTATTGGAAGCAAAGGGAGTTAAGAAAGATCACTTGTTAAATCTATT
This sequence comes from Pinus tabuliformis, assembly GCA_031772625.1. NCBI lineage: Eukaryota > Viridiplantae > Streptophyta > Pinopsida > Pinales > Pinaceae > Pinus > Pinus tabuliformis. The sequence goes on along the minus strand of CM062805.1, from coordinate 1,374,300,746 downwards.
TGGCTCAAATATCTTGAGTGCAATTATAAAAAGGGGCATAAATGCAAAAGAAGTTGAGTCCCTCCTCAAACTCAAAAATCAAAAGCTCCCTTGATAAAGTCAATTGTAAACCTAGTACTATAGCAAGCCAAGAATATAAAACATATTGGAATAAAGTTTTTTTGATTAAATGTGTTGTTGCAAAGAAAGCATTGATGCCATGGGAAAATCTTGCATCTACTGTTATGAATGTTTGGGTGTTGAATATAATGCTCATCCCAAAATGATGAAGTTTCTTATTTAGACCAAGTATTTAAGGACAAAATGTTGCAGTGGTTACAATGATTTTGAGAAAGCACAGTTACTTGGTTTGGAGTGACCAAGGATCATCATTGGACATCCTTGATTGATTAATGATGGACCAAGGACATTGCAATTCTAAGGTTTTGAACAATTGAATATCGAGGGTTTGTAAGCCTTAGCAAGCAAGAAGTGTAGAAAATCCAAGAAATTTTGATCCGCTAATATGAGCAATCTGAAATAAAATTTATTCTCACATAAACACAGAATTTCTCTACTAGATGCAGCAAAATATGAACAGAAATAAAATCACAGTCACACAATTCAACAACATAGAATTGTCTAGGGAACCCAACTAGGAAAACCCTTTGCTTGTTATTGAGAATTTTATTGATAGAAAAAACTAAGCAATTGATCTCTTACAAAATAATTGTTTCAATCTGAAAACAACCTAGTTTTCCTGCCTTGAACCAGGCTTGAAACCCTTGCAAGATTGTTGATCTTTGCTTCCCTCTACCAATCTATGCACAATCTTCTCTTGCACACTCTTCCTCTCACAAGCTCCACGCAGAAACTTGTGCTTCTTATTGCCTGGTCTCACCAACTCGTACTCACCAAAACAATGATTAAACTTGTGCCTTTGTTCCTCCTTTTAAAGGCAATTCGAATGGTTAAAATTAGTGAGTTTCTAATTAAGGAGTTTGCTTTTGTGATTGATTGAGTTAGCATGAGTTAATTGTTCATGCAACTCGTCCTATTTCAAGTCAACCACTTGAAAATCAATCACTTGTGCTTTTCCTCAATCAACTCACACTAGAAAATCAAAAACTCGACTTTCAATTTCAACACATCAATTAACTGCAACCTAACTCGTCCTAATTTATAGGGAATCTCCTAATTTCTAGGAACTCAAGCATGCACAAGAAGGAACTCAAATTTGACTCCTTGAATTAAGGCACAAATCAAGGAATCACTTTCTCGCTATTATTTTCAACACTCCCTCTTAGCGAGGAAGGTGTTCATGGAAGAACCTCGTCCACCTGGATTTGTCTCCAACACTACCAAGTTCTTCATTGTTGCAGCTTCTCCCTCTAAACTAGAAGACTTCCCTGCTTTCTTCTGCAGAACTTGTTTTGAAGACGTTCTTTCCCACCACGCTCTACGAGTCCACCTCTTTCGTCATCAGTGCCATGTACCCTGTGTACCTTTATGTCTACTTCTTGATGTTGGGAGACTCAACTTTCTTCTAATCTCCCTTAACCAAATCCTATGCCCACTTGGCTTGAACTCTCCCCACACTGGAAGTCTTTGACTGAGTGGTCGCCTCCACTCGCCCTGCGCTATGGTCCTTATCAACCTGTTGGTTAGCCCAACTTCCAACTAGCTTAGACTAAAACTGAGATATTGGTTGAGACTCCATCTTGAGAGCTTTATCCTGCTCTCGCTCAACCACCACTTACCTACTCTGTGCACTCCTTGCCTTGCTGCTCAAGGTTGCAATTGTCTCTACCTATAACTTGTAGAGATTCTTCACCCTCACACCTATCTGTTTCTTACATCCAGAAGCTAAGAAATGGAGATATGCCTTACCTCTGTTGAAGATGATATCATATCCTTTGTCCTCAAGGGTAGCTACCAAACCAAGATTCTCCTTCAATCCTAGAACATAGAGAACAACTCTGAGATGAAGAGGATTACTTGACTCCCTCTGAAAATTGATAGTACCAACTCCTCTAGCTGCATACTGACCATCATCTCCTAGCTCAATCTAAAATTGCATGTCCTTCTCCTTCAGGTCGCTGAAACTCTTCATGTTCTCGGTCATGTGGAAGGATGCTCCTTGAACATATCCGGCAGTTCCTTTGCCTCCTCTTTTGTAATCACTACAACGTTTGTTTCTTCAGAATGCTTGCATCTCCAGCCATCAAATCTGCCACTATCAATCTTTCTTGGTTGCTCCAAGAAGTCTAACCATAAGCTACTCAAACTGCCCACTAGCTGCTCTCCTGCTCCTTTGAGATCGTCAACTCTTAGGGTATTTGTCAAACTACCCTCTTATCAGTGAGATGCCTCTCTGCATTCACTGAACTAGGGCTTCATCAAACTACCTCCTAACAACCCATTAGCTTCTCAATGAATGTTGTACATAAGGTCTTCTTTTACTGCCCACTTATAGCCACTTTGTTGCCTCAAAGATGACTGCCATAGAGCTCCATAGTCAACCCTCTTAACTATCACAAATATGTTCTTTCTTGACAGTACTTGGGGCATCCAACCAGCCCTCTCTCAGTATCCAATTATGAATGATCTAGGACTTTCTAGGAAGCCCACTTGACTTTGATTTGTCACGTCAAGTATTGTACTCAAGGCACACATAAGACAGCCCACTCAACAATACTTTAACACATCAAATCATAGTCCTTAGGGTTTATATCAATAGCCCACTAACTGTCCTTTTTCCACTTCAAATTGACAGTCCTTAGGGCACATTTACATGTTGTCCACAACCCTCTCAAAGCTGAAATTTGTGTGCTAGTCGATTTTGTTCACTACTCTGATACCATGTAGAAAATCCACGAAATTCTAATCCGCTAATATGAGTAATCTGAAATAAAATTTCTTCTCACATAAACACAGAATTTCTCTACTAGACGCAACAGAATAGGAACAGAAATAAAATCACAGTTACACAATTAAACAACACAGAATTGTCTAGGGAACCCAACTGGCAAAACCCTCTACTTGTTATTGAGAATTTTATTGATAGAAAGAACTGAGCAATTGATCTCTTACAAAATTGTTTCAATCTGAAAACAACCTATTTTTCCTACCTTGAACCAAGCTTGAAACCCTTGCAAGATTGTTGATCTTTGTTTCCCTCGACCAATCTATGCACACTCTTGCTCTCACAAGCTCCATGCACAAACTTGTGCTTCCTATTGCTTGCTCTCACCAAAACAATGATTAAGTTTGTGCCTTCATTCCTCCTTTTAAAGGTAATTTGAATGGTTCAAATTAGTGAGTTTCTAATTTTGGAGTTTGCTTCTGTGATTGATTGAGTTAGCATAGGTTAATTGTTCATTTAACTTGTCCTAGTTCAAGTCAACCACTTGAAAATCAATCACTTGTGTTTTCTCTCAATCAACTCACACTAAAAAATCAAAAACACGACTTTCAATTTGAACAGATCAGTTAACTGCAACCTAACTCGTCCTAATTTTAGGGACATTCCTAAACTTTAGGCACTCTTCCTAATTTATAGGGGGCATTCCTAAATTTTAGTAACTCGTCCCAATTTATAGGAAATCTCCTAACTTTTAGGAACTAGAGCATGCACAAGAAGGAACTCGAATTTGACTCCTTAAATTAAGGCACAAATCAAGGAATCACTTTCTCACTATTGTTTTCAACAATAAGGCTTGGATAAGAAAGTCCTAGGGTTTATGTACAAAACCCTAAGACAAGGGTTAGATCAACGTTTCCACTAAAAAATGAAACCCTAGCTCTTAAGAAATGAGATCATGATGATGATTTGGAAGAGATTGATAAAATTGCTAACTGGATGCAAGAAGGCCAAGATCAAAAGGGAGTTGACATTACCAACAATTCTCAAAAAATAAGTATTCTATATCTCTCTTCTTTGATTATTACTATCGTTATTGTTTTTACTGTTACTTAATCTCGTCTTTGTATTATTTGCTTAGCCGTAATTGTTCTTCCATGGCCTCCTAGTGAGGATTGCAAGTGCGTGTTGAAGGTTGCCAGGCTTTTGGCAGCAAATGGAAGAAGTGGAAGAAAAAAGCAAAGCAATGTGACAAGCGAACTTTTCCTATATCATGAATTGAGTTGAGAGATATTGTGCTAGATGAAATCCGACCTCAAAGGGAGCTAGTAGATCAGCAAATTTGAAGTATGTGTGCAGCAGATGGCAACATAGACAAGTACAAAGTGAGAGTTTAATAGAAGGCTCACCGAGAAAGAGGGAGAGGATCATGATAATACATTTGCTCAAAGATTGGGAGGTACACTTTTATTAGAACTATTACCATGGCTTTGAAATTACAGCAGGTGGATGTAGAGATTGCTTCCCTCAATGAAGTAATTGAAGACAAAGAAGTGTATATACAGCTACCTCAGGGTTTTGAGGTGCATGAGAAAAAGTCTCATGATTGAAGAATGCTTTGTACAATCAAAAGCAGACACGTTAGACTTGATATTCTTGGATTGATGAATATCTAATGAGTCTTGATATTATCTGATTTGTCTCTAACAAAAGCAGAAAGATTCATGTGTCAGAAGGAGCAATTGTGGAAGTGGGAGCAGCCAGAGAGCTTTGCTTTAGCTCCAAAGGGAGTAGACCTCTAATGGACTGTCATTAACATTGTCAGCCTAGATAGCTAACATGCAGAAAGACAGCGATGCCAGAGGGAGCAGCCAGAATTACCACAACAATATATGTTTCAATGTGAGAGGGAGCGCCCAAATAGGGTGACAAGAAAGCAGTTGTGGTAATGAACCTAGTGAAAGGAAGTTGATCAACATGGGTTGGAATACTAGCATAGTACAGCTAGTCATTGAAAAATCAGTTATGATTTGAGTAAACACTAAGTACAGTTGTAGATTCAGATCGAGCAAAGAGTGTTAAAGACAGAAAGATGTCATCAAGATCTTGCTTTAGTTTGAAATCTGTTATGACTTCTTGGATAAATAGGAAGCAGACATTTGTCCCACTCAGTGTTGTAGTGGTCGTATGTATATTGCAGTTGGATTGGCAAGATGAAAAGCAATATGGCATCAAAGGCTACTATTAGTTTTTGGTAGCATAGGAAGTGCTCTAGCCTTGAAAATTCGTGGAGAGGCTAAGGCACGTGAGTTCTAAAGAACCCAGAAATTGTTTGATGAAATTCCACCCAGATTGTATTTTACTAGAATAATTAATATTTTTAATGGGGTTCCTAAGCCTAAACTTCGGAAAACTAAAATATTAATGGGTATTAATCAAAATATGGGTGAGAATGATCTAGAAAGTGGATCAAGTCATGTTTTAATCTCAGTCGTTGATTAGAGACTTAATCTCGGTTGTTGAAGACTCAACATGAAAAGTATAAAATGGAGGCTTGGGGTTCATTTGGAAACACACACGGAGAGAACGAATTGATCAACAATTTGATTCCTAGGGCAGGGTTTGCTAAGGATTTCGAATTAAGTGATCATTTTGCAGCAGAGGGACAGTGAGAATCCGGGAGGACTTTCTGGAGAATACAGACAGAGAGGCGGAGAGAGCCAGCAGAGCAGTAAAGCTGCATGTCACGCAGAAGCCGGAACTGCCAGGAATAGCAGGAAACTGCCGGAAACTACCGAAACTGTCGGGAACTGCCAGAACAACCGAGAAAGCTGACGCAGAGGGCAGAAGAGGTGACGCATAAATAGTCAGGGCTAGCAAGTCTTGTGTCGAAACAGCTGGAATTCTGCCGGGTGAAGTGAGGTAAAACTCACTCAAATTTTCCGCCAGTATTCTCTCTGTAAAGGATTGCTAGATGAGCATCCTAGATATGTATTTAGATATTTCTCTTGCATAATAATAAACCCTCAGAACTATTGCACCAGTTTTCCTGCATTGGGTTTTTCCGGGGACTATTGTGAACAAAAATAAGTGTGTCCTATGTATCTTGTTCTTTGCTCTGTTTTCTGTTTCATGAGATCAAATATTTAATTAGTGTAGGTTGTGGAAGTAATTTTCTTCAGTATTAAAAGAATAACTTGATGAATGTAATCTAAAAGTCAAGTAGGTGAAGTAGATTCAGATTTGTTGTAGTAGGGGTTCCTTCAATGTAGGAATTTTCATAGCTACTTGCAGGACTATCTTGATCAAGTGCAAGTGATGACCATGATGAAAGGTCGAAGCGTCGTGAGATTCGGTGCCAAGACACAGTACAGAAAGAAGCAGAGTGGCTTCAGTATTATTCTATAGTATAGCAAATTGTTGGCAAAGCCTTTGTCTCTGAGTGAAGTTTATATATACTTCAAGGAAAATCTTGGATTTGTTGAGAGTGCCTCTCTCAGTGAAAGGGAGTACTTATGAGATAGCATCATGGAATGACATTCTCTTTGTGTCAAATATATTGACCTGAATTAGGGAGAATGAAAAGGACTGCCATTCTCTCAATGTCAAGTATACTAACCCGAATTGGAGAGAAAGGTTCGGCAGAGGACAATCATTCTTTTTGTGTCAAGTATATTAACCAGAATTAGGAAGAATGGTCCTGGAGGCCCAAAATTACTCAGATAGAGTGTGGCCTTTCAGCATCAATATCATTTAGCATCAAGCCCAGAATTACTCAAATAGAGTGTGGCCTTTGGAGATTCACCATGTGTCAGGTACCAACCAGAATGATGGTGAACCAAGACTAGTATAACATGTATCAGATGGACCAAAATTATGGTGACTAGTTGATGCTAAATGATGCACCATGTGTCTGAAGTACTAACCAAATTATGGTGAGGATATACCATTAGTCTAAGGTACTAACCCGAATTAAGGTAACTTGATGTTCTTGCACTACCATGTGTCAAAGATGTTTGACCCGATTATGGTAATTGGTTGATGCTATTGATTTACCATGTGTCACAGTTGTTGACCCGATTATGGTAACTTGTTTTACCATGTGTCACAATTGTTGACCAGATTATGGTAATTGGATTTGTTATAACCTTTTCTTAGAGAAATCTGTCAACATGAGAACATCTGGATAGTCATTATGAATACCTCCCTAGCTAAGAGGGAGTGTTGAATTTTGTAGCTATGGTCGGTCTTCATAATTATTATTTTAGTCATTGATGGATTTGTAAAGCATGTTCTTCATGCTATTGTCAAAAGAGATGTAAATACTTGTGTTATTGTGTGGATGTCTCTTTATGATTCTTATGGCATTTTTGTTTTACTGTTGAGCTCCTCTATGTAATTGCTTTATGATGGAAAATATCACAAGAAAAGGATTAACCTACAGAAAATCATAAGAAGCAATTATTATTTTAGAGGATGCCCTAAAAATCAACACTGGAAAGTAGTCGATCAACTTATGGTTGAGGCAAGGCATGTGGTTCAACATGCATTGCAGTACCAGCATGGTACAATTGGTTATGACCCATCCAGTTATGATTTGAGATGTCTCAAACATTGAAGTTCAACTGCAAGGACACACAGATTCAGATTGGGCTGTGAATGTTGAAGACAAAGACATCATCAAGATATTGTTTCAATTTGGGCTCCATTATGATTTCTTGTATAAGCAGGAAGCATGCATATATTGCACTCAATACTGCAGAGACCGAGTATATTGTAGCTTGGTTGGTGAGTTAAGAAATAGTATGGCTTCAGAAACTACTTGCAAGATTGTATGATCAAGTGCAGTTGGTGACCATGATGACAGATCAAAGCACAGTGAGATCTAGTACCAAGACATGGTACAGAAGGAAGCAGTGTGGCTTCAGTACTATTCTACAGACAAGCAGATTGTTGACAAAGCCTCTGTTCCTGGATGAAGTGTGTATACTTCAAGGAAAAGCTTAGATTTGTTGAAAATGCCTTCCTCAGTGAGACGGGGTGTTGATATGATAGCTTCAGGGACAGACATTCTCGCTAGGTCAAGTATGTTGACCAAGATTAGGGAGAATGGTTCGACAAAGGACAGACATTCTTCTTGTGTCAAGATGTTGACCTAAAAAATGGTCCTAGAGGCCCAAAATTACTCAATTGAGTAGGTGCCTTTCAACATCGGGCTTAGACTCTCCAGATAGGATGAGTGAGCACATTTAGCATTGGGGACAATCATTCTCCCTAGTATTAGGAAGAATGGTCCAGCAAAGGACAATCATTCTTCTCGGGGCAAGATGTCAACCAGAAGAATGGTCCTAGAGGCCAAGAGTGAGGCCTTTAGGGTTTCACCACGAGTCAAAGAGATTGACCAGGATGATGGTGAACCAGGACTAGTTTGTATACCGTGCGTTAGAGGCGCCAACCATAATCATGGTGACTAATTGATGCTAATGATGTGCCATAGGTCAAAGTACCAACCAGAATTATGGTTAGAGGTACCGACTAGAGTTATGGTGACTAGTTGATGTTATTGATTTACCATAGGTCAGGGTTGTTGACCAAGATTATGGTAATTGAATGATGTTGATGTTAATGATGAATTGTTATAACCTTTTCTTAGAGAAATTTATCAACAAAGAACCTCTAGATAATCATTATGAATACCTCCCTAACTAAGAGGAAGTGTTGAATTTTGTAGCTATGGTCAGTCTTCACAATTCATATTTTAGCCTTTGAAAAATATATGTAATAAAAAGTTAAGGCACGCTCTTCATGTCATTTTCAAAAGAAGAATTTTGAATTTTTTTTAAATTTGAATGTTTTACTCCAAATGATAAGTCGGCCCTCCAAAAGATGAAGTCAACCTAACCCCTTTACTGACACCAATTCAGACTAGTTGGATGACTATAAAGTCATTTCATCTTCCCACTTAAGCAAGCAATTCAAACCATCTGAGGCGGAGAATAAGACGAATCTAAGGCAAAAAATAAGACGAATCTGAGGAAGAATATAAGACAAATCTGAGGCAGAGTATTAGACAAATCTAAGGCAACATAAGGACAAATTGAAGGCAAAGTTTCTGGGCATACCAAAGCAGCAGGACTGAGATTCTTAGGTGCAAAAGTAGGCCAAATTTCAGCCCTAACTGATGAAATCAGGCCGACTTTGTTAGACAACATTATGACTTGTCAAAAGGGCATCTTGACTAGGTTTGACCATAATTCTATTGCTGATTAGTTTGACTTTGTATTTGACTTAGATGTATCTCTTGTTGAACTGAGGAATTTCTCTAAGGAAAAGGTTGTTGGGTTTTTCCCCCATGTGAGTTATCCCAAGGTAAAATGTTTGTGTCTCTTGTTTGGCATTCCTTTTATGATCCTACTGTCAATTTTGTTCTATTGTTGTTGATCTTTCATGTAATTGCTTAATGATGAATGTTAATACAAGAGGATTTAAAGTGAAAACCATTATAAGTAATTATCAGCTAGAAGACTTATGAAAAATGAAGAGTTACAATGCGTTCATTTTTGACCTTGGACTTACAATGGTGGTAATAAATACTGCATAATTTTTTATGTACCCCTACTGACATGCAAGGTAATAGTGCCCAGATTATAGAGAGATCAACGAGATGACCATTAGAAATAAGTATCATATAATGGTCATTAATAATTATTAGATGAATTGCGGGGAGCAAGTTTCTTTACCAAGTTGGATCTCTATTTTGGATATCATCAACTCAAATTGAGGCAAGAATACACCCCAAAACAACTTTCAAAACACATGAAGGTCATTATGAGTCTTTGGTGGTGTCATTTGGCCTTCCTAATGCACCTTCCATATATCAAAGTTGATAAATTATGTTTTCAAACCACTCCCACAATGTACTCGTATTGGTTGTATCCTTAAGTCCCATTGACCTATTTATGGTCATGTTAACACCACAAGTGGGTTACACCATAGGAGAATTTTTTCTCCTAGATTTGCCTTCAGCCAGCAGCCCCTGACAGCCACGAGTGTGGTCGATATATTGTGTTAGTTGATATCCGCTCCCTGAGCCAATCATATGTCCCCTCGCCCATTTGTCAATAGCATATGATTGAAGGTATGCCATTCAATCCTAAAGGATGTCTTTCATCGTGCAATCGAGTGCTTATGCTTGTTTTTCCTTGGGCAAATTGGGTATGGATTAATGGGTGACTTGGAAGAAGGAAGGATTTCGACTGTAGTCTTGTTCCCTCTCCTTAAATGGGGTTCAATCCTCAAGCCTAGTCCCGTGGGATCTTCCTTATTGACTTATAGCTTCAGGATGGGCACGACTTGGGAAACCTAGATTTTGGTAGGGCAGTCCCATTTTCCCCTTTCACATTTTTCACTCCCCTCCGCACATTACATGCCTTATTCCATCATCTTCCCTTTCTGGGTCCACATCACCACTAGGTCTACATGGCTCTGCCATTGTCCAAATGTTTGAGTCAGGCCTAGAAATGTTTCCCCGGAGGTTGATGTAATTAAAAAAGAAAAGATAAAACCATATCATGGCCACATACAAAAGAAAATAATATCACAAAATGCAAAAGATGGTTGGGACATTATATTAGCACGTGGACAAAAGCCAAACATCAACTCTACGCCTTTGTTAGGCCATCACCCTCGTTCCTATGGCCCCATTGAGTGCCCCTCGCATCATTAAGGAACCCAATAACCCCTAGTGGGCGATGACCTGCCCCACCTTAATGGGGTAATACCTGCTTATATCATACACAGCATACTCTCATATCCTAGAGCCCTGAGCAGTGATAATAAACAAAAATCAAGAAAAGGCAAAAGGCAAATGAAGAAGGGTGGAAAAACAACGATCAGGGCAACTCATGTACCATGCTTGCTCCCTCCTACATCTATACACCCAAATGTGTGGACATCTCTCATTATTAGCACCCTTGAACCTATGGCATTTAGCCTTGAGACCCCTGTGTCTCAATCCACCTCATCATTATCCACATGACCCTTATCACTTGAAGGGTGTACCTTGGACATGTCTTTCCCTTTAGGGGTTAGGAACACCTAATAGTGTTGTTTATTAGCCACTCCCACCTAGGGAGGTAACACATGCTCAAAGCCCCAATTTGGAAGGGAAGCCCATTATGAAGTCTCATTTGTGCCCTTGATTAACAAGCTTGGTTCACTTAGATGCACTAATGAATTATTGTACCTGATGGTGAGGAAACACATTGGATCTTATATGTAATTGGCAAGTGGTTTCATCATGGGTTGGGCAACTTAACTAGGGCCCAAGCCCACCAAAGGATCATATTGACACTTGTAGGGGATGCGTTGAGAGCCATGGGACTTTGTCATGTGATAGAGCATTATCTCATGGGCACCTTCAGCAACTTGTTCATTGCCCCACATTATTTGTGAGATAATGCACCGGGACCAGCATTTCCCCGAGCCGACTTAGCAGTGTACACATGGTTTGGCAGCTGATACAAGGCCCAGATGAGGTTTGTCTCACCCTTGAGACATGAGAGGGAAAGCACCATGGTCAGTGCCCTCATTTGTGTTGAGAAATCTAGGGGCAGCTAAATAGATGATTTCTCGAACTTTGATAGTTGCGTCTAATATATTTTTACTTCACTTACTTAGCTTCTTCTTTCTTTTCGTTTATTATTAGTATTTTTCTTCATCAAATAGTTACCAAACCATAAAGAACAATAAGACAAAGGACACAAGATATAGGCAAACATCGAGGGCCAAAACCTTTCCAACTTTGAGAGGAAAACCCACAAGAATTCTTCTTCTTATAGAATCTTCAATGTATGAATTCCAAGACCTAGACCCTTGACCAAAACTCCTCCAAGACCAAGTCAACCTTTCTTTTGCCAAGTCAAATTAGTTGTTCCTTCCTTGTCTTCAAGTTCAGCCTTCCAACATGTTAATTGCAACTTCGACCTACCTTGTTGCAGTTTTGGCCTGCCTGCAACTTTTGCAATTTTCGGCCCTTGCTTCAAAAACCCTAGGCCACAAGTGTGAGATGATGAAGGCAGATTTCAGTGCTCTCTCTTCTTCACTAATCTTGGACTCTGCTTCTTGTGTATTCAGCTAGCAAAAATAATCCTTCCTTAGGTTATATCTCGCTCCTTCAAGATCTGCAATTCCTTACTGCAAAAACCCTAGTTGTAGTCACACGTGAGATGAATGGCCCAAAAATTGTCCTTGAAGACTTCGCTCTTCCCCTTCCTTTTCATTGTTGCATAAGAGGCTTCCTTTCTTCCTTATTCGCGCTTCTTTTCCTTGACGTGGATGCTTGAATGAATGCTCTTTAAGTGAGGTTGAGTCCTCCTTTATATTGGCTTCTCACCATGCACTTGGGCCGACTTGACATTATCTCCAGGCCAACATGTCCACTTGATAGGTCGACTTACTTCTTATGGAGGCAGATGTGATAGTAGCCTATTGACAAGGTCTTGGAGGGTCTTTTTGACTCTTTCTTTGACTCAAATAAAATTGTTTTACAATATGTAACTGCCCAAAAGGGTCTTTCATACATGACAATGACTTAATGACTTGTAGACTCAATGACAACCCTAGGAGCTCACAATGGGAGCTTGACCTAAACAAACAAACAAAAATCCTTGAGCATGAAACCTATGCCTCAAGATACACAATAATAAACTTTACTTTTCTCATTACATCATAAAATCATATGTCATTATGAAGACCGAACCTAGTTACATATTTCAACACTCCCTCTTAACTATGGAGGTATTCATAATCCATACAAGGTACTTGGACATTCTCAATCTAAAGAATTCTCTTAAGAAGAGTCGGATTGGTAACCTATCTGTTTGGCATCATATCAACCAACATTGTAACATAGCAAGGCCTTGACTAACAACTTTATCTCTCCACAAGATCAGAACACAATGTTGGCGAGACCAATGACTGATATACACCATCATCATTCTCTCTCAAGGCACCTAACCCACTCGAGTGTTCACAGGGCATGTCCTCCAAGGACTATTCTTGTCATGGATTCCTAGTCCTCCAAGAATATCGGTCCTCTACGATTACTCTTATCTTGGATACCCTGCCTCATCCTCAAGGAGTATTTGATGCCAGATTTTAACCCAATCCTCCATTTTTTTCTTCCAAAGTGAAAATAAGAATGATGTGTCTATGTCTCCTCATGGCCTTCACTAAGACTTACGGTTGTTAGTCCTGGTCTAGTGCATGACACATGAAGTAGAGAACCAAATTTGTCACTCCCTCTTAACCAGGGATGACCAACCCATTCCTATAACAAGAATGTACCCAAGCTCCCTCTTAAGCAAGGACTTGTCCAAGCTCCCTCTTAACTAGGACTTGCTTTAGCAACTCATTTGTTCTTCGGTGGAGAACATGGTACCTTCAACTGCTTTGAAGAGCTCCTCCTCTCGATGTCATGAATTTCAACTTTATCATTGTGGAGCCTTCTTCCTTTTGGGGCCACTTCGTAGGGCATCAGCCATCCATCACTTTCCCTCACAAATCATGTGAGTCATGCCATCCTCTTCCTCATCAGAAAGTGATCTTCTAATCCACATCTGGCTTTTCTTCATACAGCTACCTTTTCCAAGTCATGTTTCCTTTAGGATCTTTTATCCAAGCATATGAGTTCTAGTTGTAGGTGACATCTACAACTCCTTTTCAGTAGCCCTGCATTAACTCATCCAAATTTTGTTCAAAAATCAAAAATGAACATCAAATCAAAAGTACCTTTTGTGATGACCTTTCATCATGACATCTTGCTTGCCTGCAACATGTTGCACATTCACAGACACATCTCCAAAACTTCATATGTCAAGGGTCTCCATTTTTTTCAAACCTTATCATGATCTTCTTCTCCATGGAGATGTCATGATCAATTCTTCTAGTTATCGGATGTTGACTTCCTATAGTTGCATCTTTCAAGATCTCTAATTTCTTTCTTCACATATTGCTTCCCAAGAACTTCTATCCATAGTTCCTTCATCTTTGTCAACCACTTCATATTCCATATGAGGACATATTATGTTGATTTCATCTACTCAATATGTAAGCCCTGCCTTCATGCATCTTGAAAGAAATCATTTTCTTTTGATCATACTCATGAGGTAGAGTATTCACCCATGCTATCAAACATATGCATACATGCCTCTTTTCTCCTTTTGTGTCATCTAGACATCCTTCGATAGCTTCCTTTTCCATGATTGAAAGTACTTTGATCATCTTGACCTGTTGCATTTCTTTGTCATCATACCATCGTTCCAACAAGGAATCCTATCCAAGGTGGAATTCTCAGCGAGACACTTGCTTCTTCCAAGAAAGGAACCTTCTAATGAAGATTCCAGTGGAGGATCTTGATTATTCGTATTCAACAAATGCTCCTTTCGAATGGTGTATGATAAGATCTATCCTAGATCATTTTCTTCTACCCATAAGTACTACTTATGCTTCCAATGAGGTTACCAAGAGCTCCTTTCTAATGATGACTGCCATAGACTTCCATTTCAGCTATCTTCAAGCTTCTTATGATGATTTCATGGGCTCTTACTTCCATCGCATGCTTCCATCTAATATAATGCATCCTATCATACTTTACTGTGTTTCCTATCTCATTGTAATTCTTTAACCATGGTAGTGGTCTTCCACCTTCTATTTCTCCTAGGTATACATAATTACATCATGAATAGTGCCCAAGGGTCTATATAGTTCCCTCCTTCCATCATGCTTCTTAAAACAAAGGATCAACTCATCCATCTTTACTTCTTGTACCTGCAATATTTATTGACAAGCACCCCAAGCAAAGTATACAATACCAAAACATGATGTCAAGTTGTCTTTCTAGGGTTTTATGCAATCAAGAGGTCATCCTAGGGTTTCTTAAGTTCAAACCCTAGACCATATTATTTTCTCTTCATGTCATTCTAGGGTTTATTCCATGTCCTAGAATCCTAACAAACCCTATAAATCATAGGGAACAAGTACCTTAAGACTAGGGTTTCTCATTACTAGGGTTTCTTATGAGCCATCAAAATACAAACCCTAGAGCCATAATTTTAACCCTACAACATCTTATGATGGACCCTTGAAAATAAGAAATATACATACCTCATGCATACCTACTTGTGATACCATAGTATTGTTGTCCTTACTGACCTTTTGCTACCTTCAAGACTTTTTCCTTTTAATGAGACTTCAACCAGGGATATGACTGCTCCTCTGATGGGACCTGCTTCTCCACGAGCTCTTTCTGCTATGTTTGATAGCTACAAGACTTCTTAGCTAATGATCTTCACAGTAGAGAATATTCTTGTTGTATTTGTCTGTTGTTTGTAGATTCTTGTTTCCACTACCTTTTAAAATGTGATAAATGATAGTCAAGGCACTTCCATTGGAAGGTTGGCCTTCTCGAATGACTAGTCGTTCTACAAAGAACAAGTATATTAAAATTGTTGGTGATTGCACTCATAGTGCCATAGATGTTTGACTTGCCCCAAACTTGGTTTTTGAAATCAGTGAAAGGAATATTGTATCTTGATTGCCTTCATTAATCAGTGAGGATGTCGAGATACTTGATTCTAAAGTTGCTTCAGTAGGATATTCCTTTAGAGAAAATGTAAACCATCCTTTCTTTCAAGGCTCAGATGCTTGATCTTCTTACCAGTGGACTCAGATTGTTTTGAATATTTGAATTATGCTTTCGACTTCTTGAAACAGTGATTTAATATCCCTCATAAATCACTTTATTATGCCCACATATTGTAGGTCTATTTGCTTGGAGAAGGGCAAATATTGTAGTCAGAATTTTCGATTGATTTAGGAATGAGATTGAGTCTTTTCTATTGTAAGTGTAACTAGGTTCAGTCTTCATAATGACATGTAATTGTGATTTTATGTAAGGCATGTAAAGAATAAAAATCAAATTTATTGTAATGCTTGCATCAAGGGTTTCATGAGCAAGAGATTTTATTTTAGTATAGGCTCCCACTGAGAGCCCTTAGGAATTTTGTCATCTAGTCATAAAAGTATAAAGAGTCATTGTTATGTAATGAAGACATGTTACACACATTGTAAAGAGTCACACTTGTCTATGTAAAGTCATCCTCCAAGACCTTGTCACTAGCCCTCTTCAAGTCAGCCTACAATGAAGGGAGAAATCTAATGTCGGCCCTCATTCAAGTGATAATGTCAGCCTAAAGGACATGAGCAAACATGCATATATACGAGTACTCCACCTCACTTCAAAGCAAGCAATTCGGTCAAGCTAGTCTACAAGGAAGTGCGAGAAACATATTCAAAGAAGCCTCTATCTCAGCGAAGTAAGAAAGAAGGAAATCAAAGTTAGTTTGTGAACTATTTTGGGTATTATATCCTCCCACGTGCGAAGGCATAAGATACGAAGGTGCCAGAAGAAGGTCGAAGTCTTGCAGCTACACCAAAGTAATCTTATTTGGGAAGAAGAACTCAATAGAAGGGACCCGAGTAGAAGTGCATTAGGTCTCTTTCTTGAGACCTGTAGGAAACCGAGATTCTCAAGGAAACCGAGAAGAGGAAGACCGAGATTCTAAATGAAGCTAAGAAGAGGAAGAACGAGATTCTAAAGGAAGTTGAGAAGAGGAAGAAGAGGAGCAGTGTTGGAAAAAGAGGCTAGTGACTTGGTCTTGGGAGGACTCTAGTGTCAAAGGTCATTGTCATGGTCTTGGGTTAGTCAACTGAAGATCTATAAGAAGAATTTCGTTTGGGTTTTCCTCTCAAAGAGTGAGAGGTTTTGGCACTGGCTGACAAGCCTATAAACTATGTCTCTTGTCGCTTTTGTTCATGATATGGTAATTGTCTTGATGAAAAGAACACAATAATAAGTACAAGGAAGAGAAGATTCTAATTAAGAAGCAAAATTCTATCACAAGCAGTTATCATAAGTAGAGAAATCACTTAACTAATGATGCCCTAGATTTCTCAACGTGGTATCAAAGCTAAGGTGCTAAAGTCAAGAAGGGGCATCCAATCAAGAAGGCACACAAAGATCGAATTTCAAGGAAGGATCAAAGCGAAACAAAATATATCAAGCAAGAAATCAAGATCTTCATCATACCAAAACCCCAGATAGAAGGAATCATCATCAAGGAGGAAGTATTAAGAAAGACTAAAACCCTAGTAACATCTTCAAGATCATCATTCGTCCATCATCTAAGTAGTGGATCAAAAGAACATTGTCATAATCTTCAAAAAGGTTCATAAAACAAGCTTTCTCTCATCATTCTTTCAAGGAATAGTCTTCTACTATCTACATCAACATCGAGATTAAGGAGGAAGCAAGCAGAAAAAGCAACATTCACTCAAGTAAGTATATGACTTCATCTGAAAGTACCAAAATGTCTTTTTGCAAGGAAAGCAACAAGCTAGTTGGGGCTTCAAATTTCCTTGCATGGAAGAAAAGAACAGACCTAAACCTCATTGAGAATGAAGTCATGGATCACATCAAGGGTTCAATAACCCAACCTCCCAAAGAAGATAATCAAGCACTTGCTAAATTCATGAAAGGGGAAGTGAGGGCCCAAAGGATTCTCATAGAATCCATCAAAGACTCTCTCATCCCATATGTATCAAAATTAGACGCATCAAAAGCAATATATGACAAATTGTTAGAGTTATTTTCCATAAGTATCGCTGGTGAAGTTATCTCTCTAAGGCAAGAACTCTACAAATTGAAGATCTCAAGAGAAGAAGGAATAACCTCATATTTTAGGAGGATTTCAAAAATACGAGATCAACTTCAGGGTTTGGGTGAAATAATGTCTGACAAAGAAATGACCATTGTAGTATTAAATGCACTACCAAAGAAATGGGGAAACTTCACTTCAAGTACTTATGGGAAGAAAGAAGCAACCCCTTTCCAAGATCTATGGTCATTATGCAAAATCGAAGAAACAAGACTAAAGGCAAAAACTGATGTGGGGGTGAATGAGCAGAATCAAGCATATGGTGTTATAACAAAAGGAAAAGGGAAATTTGGAAAATTTGGTCCTCAAAAGAAAAGGAAGAACATGGCTAAGGTGCAATGCTTTGGCTGCCAAGAATATGGGCATTATATAAGAGACTGTCCTAAAATTAAAAGGAACAATAAAAACAAGGAAGAAGCTCATATTACGAAGAAGTGGAAGAACCTGAAACAAAGAAGCCTAAGAAGGAGGAAGTGAGAGATTTCTACTATCACTGAGATGATCTCCTTCAAATATTCTTCTATTATGTAAAGTATAGGTAGGAAGCTTTGTAAATAAGATAGGATGCATCATATAAGAGAATGGCATCATGGTAGAAGCATTAAGAACTCATGATATAGATATCATGTAAGATGTCTGGGACAAAAATATATAGCTATATAGAGTATAGATCTTGAAAACCTCATTGAAAGATACTTATGAAGAAAGAAGTCATCTAGGACAAGGCTCATCATACATCTGCATAATAGGATATATTGGATCTTCCATATTCTCTGATGGAATCTTCATTATAAGATTCACCGATCATGAAGAAAGACAAGTAGTTCTAAACTAATGGAATTCATAGGATGATGACATGATGAAACAACAAGGAAGCAGGTCAATAGAATAAGGCTCCTTCATTCAGAGGAAAGATGGGGTATGTATGCTCACAGGTGATATGGTTATAGACATCATGAGTCAATGTTCTATCTTAAGAAGCATGATCAGAGAAAGGATCTCCTCCTAGGATGCATGAATGCATAGATCACATATTTACTAGATGAAATCAACATAATATGTCCTCATATGAAAGATTAGGTAACTGGCTACACTTAAGAAACTCTAATTGGAAGTTCCTAGGAATGAAAGATGTGAAGAAAGAAAGGAAGGGATCGTTGAATTAGCGACAATGGTAAAGGAAGTCAACATCCGAGAGACCAAGTAGATTTGAATCTCCCAGAAAGATATGAAGACTATGATATAAGTCTGGAAAGGATAGAGACCCTTGACAACACATATCTTTAGGAGTTGTGTCAACATGTACGCTGGATGATGATGCCTACAAGAAGATGTCATGGTGAAAAACCTTCACAAACGTAATTATGATTTAAGTGTTCATTACTTATTTATAGTATTTGGATGGGCTTATGCAGGACTACCAAAGGGAAGAACTATGGATATCTTCCAAGAAGGATGAAACACCCTTCCAAAGAAGAAAGCATGATGAAGGTAGCATAACATGAAGCAATGCCAGATGTAGACTGATAGCTCACTTTCTGATGAGAGGGATGATGACATGACTAACTCATGGATGAAAGTGATGGATGGTATGTGCCCTATGAAGAAGTCCCCAAAAGAAAAAGACTCCTTGACAAAGAAAATACATGACATCGAAGGAAGGAGTTCTTCTAGCAGTTGGTTGTCCCATCATCTCCACCTGAGGAGCTGTTGTAGGTCCCTAATTAAGAGGGAGCCTTGGAAACAAGTTTCTTACTTGGAAGAAACTTAAAAATTCCAAATCCAAGAGGAAGATTAGGTACATTCCTTCTGTAGGAATGAGTAAATTTGTCCTCCCTAATTGAGAGAGAGAGATAAACACATTATTCTTGTCTTCACTTGGGAAGACAAAATAGAGGATTGGGTAATCATTTGGCATCTGATACTCTTTGAGGATGTGATAGGGCATCTAAAATAAGAGGAGTCGTGGAGGACCGATATTCTTTGAGGGTTGGGGAGCCCAAGATAAGAATAGTCCTCATGGAACACACCCTGAGAACCCGGGTGGGGTATGTTCCAAGAGAGACAATGATGAGGGTGTCTATAAATCATTCGTCTCGCCAACATTGAGCTCATATGTTGTGGAGAGATAGAGTTGTTAGTCAAGGCCTTGCTATATAATAATGTTGGTTAATATGATGCTAAACAAATGGGTTACCAATCTGATTCTTCTTATGAGAAATTCTTCAGATTGAGAATGACCAAGTACCATTATGAATACCCCCATAGTTAAGAGGGATTGTTGTAAAGTGTAACTAGGTTCAGTCTTCATATTGACATGTAATTGCGATTTTATGTAAGAGATGTAAAGAAGATAAATAAAATTATTGTAATGCTTGCATCATGGGTTTCATGAGCAAGAGATTTTATTATAGTATAGGCTCCCATTGAGAGCCCTTGGGAACTTTGTCATCTAGTCATAAAAGTATAAAGAGTCATTGTCATGTAATGAAGACATGTTACACATTGTAAAGAGTCACACTCGTCTATGTAAATTCATCCTCCAAGACCTTGTCACTAGCCCTCATCAAGTCGACCTACAACGAAGGGAGAAATCCAGAAGATGATGTTGGCCCTCCTTCAAGTGATCATGTCGGCTTAAAGGACATGACCAAACATGTATATATACAAGTACTCGACCTCACTTCAAAGCAAGCAATTCGGTCAAGCTAGTCTACAAGGAAGTGCGAGAAACATATTCAAAGAAGCCTTTATCTCAGCGAAATAAGAAAGGAGAGGAGCAGTGTTGGAAAAAGAGACTAGTGACTTGGTCTTGGGAAGACTCTAGTGTCAAGGGTCCTTGTCATGGTCTTGGTGTTCGTCAATTGAAGATCTATAAGAAGAATTTCGTTTGGGTTTCCTCTCAAAGAGTGAGAAGTTTTGGCCCTAGTTGACAAGCCTATATATTGTGTCTCTTGTCTCTCTCTCTCTTTGTTCATGATATGGTAATTGTCTTGATGACAAGAACACAATAATAAGTACGTGTAAGAGAAGATTCTAATTAAGAAGAAAAAGTTTATCACAAGCAGTTATCATAAGTAGAGAAATCACTTAACCACTAATGCCCTAGATTTCTCGACATTTTCAATACCTTGAGAGAGAGATGTAGTTCGCTGTAACTTCCTTGCTATTTTAAGATCGGACCTTGAGATTTTTGTACCCAAAATTTTATCAAGCTTCTCTTCTTGAACTCGGCCCTTAAGTATTCTTGAAGATTCATTGTTTTCTTTGATGCCTTGACATTTCTTGATACTCCTTTTGATGCCTGACTTTCCTTATCTTGATACCTAAGCTCTTGACAATCTTTTAGTGCTTTGACCCTTGAGTGTCCTTTGAGCTGCCCTTCCTTGACTTGTTGCCTTAGCTCTAATACCATGTTGAGAAATCTAGGGGCAGTTAGATAGATGATTTCTACAGCTTTGATCACTGCTTGTGATACATTTTTACTTCACTTAGTTAGCTTCTTCCAATGTCACATGGTTCGGGTTCGAGTTCAGGTTCAGCAATGATTAGGTTCGGTTTGAGTTCAAATATTTTGAAGAGGTTCAGATGAGGTTCGTCATTAGGTTCGTGTGTCTGTGTATATATATATATATATATATATATAATTTAAAATGAATTATCGGATAAAATAGAAAGAAATCGACATCAGTAAACATAAAAAATGTTATCACAGACATGGAAACTGCAAGAATAAATTAGAAGCTTGAGTTGTGACATGCAGTTATGAGTTTTGATCTATGGACTTGGTCAATGGCTATGAGATTCAATGGGTTTTTCAAACCTCAAAATAAATTTAAGGTTCGCCAAAATTTGAATCTCAAGGTTAAAGTTTGACAAAACTTGTGACATAGGCTTCTTCTTTCTTTTCGTTTATTATTAGTGTTTTTCTTCATCAAACAGTTAGCAAACCATTAGGCGATCAGCCAGGACCAAAACCTCTCCAACTCTAAGAGGAAACCCCACAAGAATTCTTCTTCTTATAGAATCTTCAATGTACGAATTCCAAGACCTAGACCCTTGACCAAAACTCCTCCAAGACCAAGTCAAGCTTTTGATGACAGTTAAGCTGCTTTGACACAGCAAAGTTGCATCTTTACAAATTTCATGCGTGGACCTGTGGGTTATGGGCCCACGTATATATCAGAAGCCTTTACATTAGCAGAATCATAACATAACCCAGCCAACAAACGTCGGTCCCACTTTGAACGTTTAAGACCAGAACCCAAATAAATTAAACCCCAGTTCATAACATATCGGGTCTGCCAGAAATGTTAACCCACGCGCACATTCGAGCACGATTACCGTCTGATCAGTCAACCAACGAACAATCCTGATGATCAGAACTCAACGAGGTTTTAAGCCCGTTGTATAAAACCTCATCGCGTTTGTTTTTGGAATTAACGGACGCGCTTGTTTGCACGCAATATGCGTCCGATCGCCTTTAAACGGACAATCCGATCACCTCCGAACTTTAAACTCTTTTAAATGATTTTCTCGGGTCCGCTAGCCGAGATAACTTTCTCACAAGTTCTCAGCGCAATTACCGTAGATCCCCTTCCATCGCACGGCTATGATAGTTCCTCCGAGTTCCTCTTCCGCTATTATTATCTGTCGATCTAGCCGATCCGACGATTTCTGCTTTATTTATTCAATCGACTCCAGTTTCGATTGAATACTCTCCTCCGTCTTCTCAAATACAACGGTTATCGTGTAGTCGCCGATTGATGGAATTCGCATTATACACACAATTTTAACTTTGCCATACTTTGTCTAAGGCACTCACATCACTCCATACAACAGCTCACTCTATGATATCGATTTATCATGGGATTGCCATTGATCCTTATAGTGATTGATGGTCGATCAACAAACCTGTGACACAGGATTTAACTCGTCCATCACATACATACACATTATAGGTAAACAATACACAGATACAGGAAATCCACATAACACGCATATTTCCATTATATACATAATTCGATTATAGACTAAAGCCTCTCGGCCTTAGTCACAAATTTCCCCTGCGCCTACATTGTATCCTCTATCTCTCTTTCTCACACAACAAAAACTATTTATATAGAAAATTACAAAAGCGTGGATCATCTAAGATCCACGATTTCCTCCCACAATCGCTCAATCAACCCCTAAATCTCTTTATACGCATACATGGCAGATAATTACATTTAATCAAGTCTTCTAGAGACTTATCAATTCCATTAATTTAGCTCTGTTTTAATAGAATTTGCCCCGGTTTGCAATGATTGTCCACGTTTCCTCTTTCACAACTTTCGATTCCGATTTTAATGAAGGGTGCTCGGATGCTCCTGCATCACCTTTCTTTTGCCAACTCAAATTAGTTGTTCCTTCCTTGTATTCAAGTTCAACCTTCCAACATCTTGGCTGCAACTTTGACCTATCTTTCTGCAATTTCGGCCTACCTGCAACTTTTGCAATTTTTGGCCCTTGCTTCGAAAACCCTAGGCCACACATGTGAGACGATGAAGGCAAATTTCAATGCTTTCTCTTCTTCGCTTGTCTTGGACTCTGCTTCTTGTGTATTCAGATAGCAAAACTAATGCTTCCTTAGGTTATATCTCGGCTCCTTCAAGATTAGCAATTCCTTACTGCAGAAACCCTAGCTGCAGTCACAAGTGTGAGATGAATGGCCCAAAAATTGTCCTTAAAGACTTCGCTATTCTCCTTCCTTTTCATTGTTGTACAAGAGGCTTCCTTTCTTCCTTATTCGCACTTCTTTTCCTTGACGTGGATGCTTGAATGAATGCTCTTTAAGTGAGGACGAGTCCTCCTTTATATAGACTTCTCACCATGCACTTGGGCCGACTTGACATTATCTCTAGGACAACATGTCCACTTGATAGGCTGACTTAATTCTTATGGAGGCTGATTTGATAGTAGCCCATTAACATGGTCTTAGAGGGTCTTTTTGACTTTCTTTGACTCAAATAAAAAAAAAATTACAATATGGAACCGCCCAAAAGGGTCTTTCATACATGACAATGACTTAATGACTTGTAGACTCAATGACAAGCCCTAGGAGCTCACAATGCGAGCTTAACCTAAAAAAAATCCTTGAGCATGATAACCCATGCCTCAAGATCAACAATAATAAAGTTATTTTTTCTCATTACATCATAAAATCATGATTACATATGTCATTATGAAGGCTGAACCTAGTTACATATTTCAACAATTTGGAGCACTCTGTCAACTTATCTTTCACCAAGAGACCCATGAGACTAGTATTTGTGCCCCAAATCCACTTTGGAGCATCGCATGATGACTTACATGGACATCAAGGGGCCATCCCCTTGTGCATCATTAATGGAGCCCTCTCATTCTGTTATTTTGAGGACTTAATGTGGCCTTCCAATGACCTCATCATTTCAGCCTACTATTGAATGGTTTATTCATATTTTTTGGAGTTACTTGGTGGGCATGTCACCAAGGCCTTATTTTTGCACATTAAAATAATGTCAAGCGCTTTAGAATAGGAATTTGACCTTTAAAGGTCTCATATAAATAGAATTTGCTCTCATTGTGAGAGAGCATCATCATCACTCGGATCTTTTCTCTTATACAAGAAGTTCGCACTTTTCTCTTGGATCCTAGTGGAGACTTTTGATGCATTTCAATATCTTTGGACGCCAAAATTTTGATCTCTCTTTGAGCAACTTCTTCTAGGGTTGGATATATCTCATTGTCATCTTGTAAGTGTTATTTTGTTGAAGGTTTCTCTTGGAATAATGTCAATTGCGTGGAATTACTACAACTAGTTAATTCTAGTGTGCCCTAATTTGTTGAATATCATTGTAAAAGGTTATTTGGTTGTAAATTGCACATGTTACTCATTGCATGACAATAGATGAATGTTCCTAGTGGATGGGATTTTGTTCTTCTTCCATGAAAAACCATAGATATTGAGTAGGTAATTGTTAAAGAGTGGTTGTTAAGTCATCATTCTTCCTTGAAGATGATTTTGGCAAATCTTGAATCATCTTAGACTCCATGTAAGGATTAGCCACCGATCCAAGAAAAATGGGTGATCAACCTTACCTTCTCTCCCTTTTCTTCTCCAATTATTTCAGCCCCTTTTCCTAGATGGCTATCTAGGGCATCCAGCAAAATCCATTAGAGAAGGAATTTTGGGATTTTGCTTGGATAGAACTCTTCCTTAGTGTTTCCTTTGGGGGACCTCAATTTTTTGTGGAATTCTCGCAGTTAATTCTCCAGAAATCCTTATGCCCTAGGTGTGCCCTAGAAGGGAAACCTATTTAGTTTTCCTTGGATAAGGTGGTCTTCTTGAGGGTCATATGAACCAAGTATTCAAAACAAATCACGAGAGACCCTCCCTTCTCCCTTACCTTGACCTAGAAAACATCTTGGAGGAACTTCTCCCACAATTATTCCTCAACCCTAGGTCTAGCATAAGCTCTTTCTAGGCCTCTCAAGAAGAGCGAAAAACCTATTTAAGGTGTCAAATCATCCTACAAAGCTTCTTAAGAGGTCTTATCTCTCCTTTGGAATCTTGACTCTAGGCATATCTATCAGCATTGCAAATTTCAAACCCTAGGCCTTGCTCTCCATTCTAGGTCTTTCTCAAAGAGCCCTTAAGCTTTTTTGAAGCATTGTGCCTTTTGTTGTGTTTCTCCTTGAATGGACCTTGGGAATCACTTCACACCTTGTCTTCGACATTATGATTACAAGTGATTTCCTTCGTACCAAGACTCCTTCCATCGATGAAAGTCCATAAAGAGCAACGTACATTCACTGAGGTGACAGTGGGTCCTTGTCCCATTGTTGTCATTTGGTCTAGTTGTTGTCCCATAGGTTCCCCTCATAGGGCCCCGCTAGATTGTGTGGCAACAAGTCATTCGTTGGACATTAATAAAATTATCTTATCGTATCTTAAACCCGCTTGAGAAAATGTGTGTTATTACTTTTTCATTATATATTACTCTATAGAAAACCATGGGAAGAGCATGAGAAACATGTTGACATGGTATTAAAACTATTTGAGGGGCAACAACTATATGTGAAGCCTTCCAAGTGTCCCTTTCAGGTTCAAGAAGTGGAATATTTGTGTTATCTTATGAAGACATTAAAGTGGATCCTATCAAAACTAACGCTAAAATCGAATGGCCAATTCCCAAAACCTTAAAGAATCTTAGAAGGTTCTTAGGATTGATGGGCTATTACTGCAAATTTTTCAAGAATTATGCTCAAATGGCAACACCTCTAATAGTGTTGATGAAAAAGGAGTTATTTTAATGAACTCAAGAAGCCACCAAAGCTTTTGAAAAAATTAAGAAGGCTACGTGTACAACCCCTGTCTTGGACATGCATTATTGAAGTTGGTAGCTATGGTCGATCTTCATCTTAACATATTTATCATTGATGTACATGTAGAGCATGATCTTCATGATCATTTGTAAAATCAAAATTATTTTTATTTATTAAAAGTCAAATTTAAATTTTATCTGGAGCCCCTAGTGTCCAAGTCAGTCCTCTTTTCCTCAAGTTGACTCAACCCCTTTTTGGCACCCATTCAGCCCCATCTATGGCTATATAAACAGTCTAAATCTCAGTGACATCTCCTTGTGGAAAATTCCGAATATTACACTCCGAATTTTTATGGGCTTCTGCGGTACATCAGTGATCGAAACCGAAATTTTTGTGGAACCATAAGGCCGGAAATTCTGTCATCATCTCTGCTAGAAGAATCTGTGGTACATCAGTGATCAGAACTGAAATTTCTGTGGAACCTTAATGCCGGAAATTCTGCCATTGTCTCTGCTAGAAGAACCAAAGTCTGTGGTTAGTATCTGAAGTAGAGGGCCGAAAATCTGTGGTATAAATTCTGCGACAGGAGGCCGAAACACTATGAATCATCTCTATGAATAGAGCCCAGGAATCTGTGTATAATCTCTGTGGTAAAGGGCCAAATTCCTGAGGCCTATTTCTGTGCATAAGGGCCGCATCTTCTGTGATATTTCTCTGTGGAAGAGGGTACAGAATTATCAGTACTCCAGTGACTGTGATCAGATCAAGAAGGGCTGACTTGGACACTTGGTGGATGCTCTAGTTGGTCAATTTATTCCTTGACTTTGATATCTCTCGCTGAAATTGATTCTCAAAGGAAAGGATTGGGTTTTCCCCTTGTGGGTTTTGCCCTGGCCGCTGGCCTAATTTCTGGTGTCTCTTGTCAACTATACACTGTGATCTCTACTTTATTGTTATTACAATTAGTTGAATTTCTTAAATGTAATTATTTTATGAAGAAGAGGAACTAAAAGAAGCCCCAATAATTCATAAATAATTATCAGTAGTCAAAAATAGTACTTGTATACATTGTACTTGGTTTTTCAACATGCCTGACCTCATAAAAACCTTTATTGTGATGCCTCAAGGCATCACATTGGTGTAATTTTTATGGAAGAAGCCCAGCCCTGTGCCTCTAGGAGTGACCAACTTAAAGGAAAAAAGATTACTCAAACCCATTTATCATAAGAAAATGTTGCCCATATTGCATGTAATTAATAAATGGCACCCTTACTTAATATGAAAATACTTCAAGGTAAAAACAGATCATGATAGTCAAAAACACTTCTTTAAACAACAATTATCTTCATAAGAGCAACAAAAATGGGTTACAAAATTGATAGCCTATGCCTTTGATATCCTCTATAAAAAAGGAAAGCAAAATGTGGTGGCAGATGCACTTTCAAGAAAAGAAAAAGTCACAAAGGGCTTACTTTGCGCTATTTTTATTCTACAATCTAAATGGGTGGATGAAGCAAGGATAGAATGGAAGCAAAATCCGAAAGTGTGCAAGATTATTGAACAACTATAAAAGGACCCAAGTGCATTAGATAAAATTGCACGTAATAATAATTCATTGTGGCATCAGGATTGCCTATATTTATGTAGGAATTCCAAACTCAAAATAGAAGGTCCTTTTGGAATTGCACACTTCTCCAATGGATGGCATTCAAGGTTTCAAAAAACTTTTTTTTTGATTTATCAATAAAATAAGGGAGAGACAATCAAGGCCCCAGTGTTCTCCAATAATTAGCCATACCAAGTCAGCGTTTCAAAGTGGTCTCAGTGAACTTTTACAGGCTTGCCAATGAAAAAGGGAGAGACAATCAAGGGCCTGAGTCATAGACAACCATTAGCCATACCAAGTCAATGTTGGGAAGAGGTCTCAATGAATTTTATTGAAGGTCTACCAAAGTTCAAAGGAAAGAATGTAATCATGATAGTGGTGGATCGATGCACAAATATGCCCATTTTTGTTCTCTTTCTCATCAGTTTAAAGCAACTACAATAGCTACAACATACATGGAAATAGTCCATAAGCTACATGGAATCCCCAAGATTATTATAAGGGATATGATCCATTTTTGGGTACTCAATTGGCTCAGAAATCCTCTTACAATACTCAATCTAATGCACAAACTCTGATTGTGAATAAATGTCTAAAATGGTATGTTTGTTGCTTTGCATCTAATAAACAGACACACTGGGTCAAGGGGTTGCCCTTGGCAGAATGGTGGTACAACACATCTGTTAATACTTCAACAAAAATGTCACAGTTTATGGCACATTATGCCTATCATCCTCCATCCAATACATCATCCTTTTATTGGAAAGTAAGAGAAGGTTAAAGCATTAGAAGACAACATAGAGCACCAACAAGAGATTCTCCAACTATTCAAGGACAACTTGGTTATACTGTACAAAATAGGATGAAACAACAAGTATATCAACATCACAGCGAAAAGAAATTTCAAGAGGCGTATTGGGAATTTATGATGACTACAATAATACAAAGTTCAAACAAAGGTCCCTCAAGCAACAAAAGAGCAATAAATAAACACCCAAGTACTATGGTCCATATAAGGTGTTGCAGAGGATTGTAAAAGTCGCTTCATATAAGAATATTCTATATCATGAAAATTTTCATAGAAAAAAGGGTAAAATGCACATTTACTAGCAGTAAGTTATGGATTAGTATTGCGTAGCAGATCTTTATTGCAATATGAAATTACAAACATAATTTTATCAAAGGCTTTAATGCAATTATACATTTTGGATTAAATGAACGAGGATAGAAAAGGGGAGAAAATAATCACAATCAATCAGGGAAAGCACATACCGATTCAAGCTAACTTTCTCCAAAGAGTTGGAATGTCCAGAACATAGTCTTACAAAATCTCTCTCATTCTGGAAACAATATGTAACAAGATAAATTATGAAATTGCAAACATTGTAAAGCAAATAATTTATATCACAATTTTTGCAAAACAACAAAAATAAAGGAATAGTAAAATGTAAGTTTTACATACATTCAATTGGATATACAACTAAATATTAATTGAGTTTAAATAGGGTATGTCACCTCACATCTGAGTTAAACACCCACTTATCAAAATATTGGCATTTTTAATTAAAAATGTATACTTAAATTCCACCGAAAAGAGGTTGTATCAAAACTCAAGGACTATACAATTTTACTGCAGTTTTACTCTAAGTTAGCTTTTATCTTCTATGTAGGACACAATCCCATTCCTTTCCAGTGTATTCTGTCCTGGTTTGTTGACAATTTGAAGATTGTTTCTTGTCAATTTCAACTATGAGAACTTTTGTGAATAATTATAAATTTTCATTGAAAAATATAGCACACCCTGAAGCTCCACTACAACGTCCTATAAGAACTGCCAATAAAGCATACTACAATAAAATGCAAACATCTTAAAACCTCAATATATATAAAGGGATATTACATAATATATCATTTGTTAAAAGCATGTGATATTCTTCTTCTTTCTCAGTATATTATTTAGTTTTTGCAAGACAAAACAGATTATTTGCTATGGGAAATGTTATCACACAAAAAGAACTTCTCAAAATTTCATCTTAATTTATTTGAAACTGACAGTTCAAGGATACATTAGTGATTGATTCGACATTAGCAATTTGTGGGTTCACTTTTCATCAATGGCTCATGAGTGCTTTGGCCAGACTTAGCACATGGTCATCAATCTTTATTCTCAAAGTTAGAGATTGGGCAAATATTTTGCATAAGATCTCCAAATCAGTTTTCTTCGGGGAGCATTCCACACCCGTACCAACAAGGGTTTTCAATATTTCCCAGAATTTTGAAGGTTTCTCATGCATGCATCTGACATGATTTATGTGGTGCATGCATGGGAAGATGAAAGCTTCAAAAGGTTACACACAAATTTCTTGATGAATCATTTCAGGGAACTATCTATTTTTAATAAGTTGATGATTCTGCAGATTAGAATATTTTAAGCAGTGTTGATAATATCGGTATAGGCAAAATATCGACGAAGGTCCAAAAAACATCTTATCGGCAATATCGGCAAAAATATCGACAAAATATCTACAAATATCGCCAAACATAAAAAATGCATAATATATTCATTATTTTTCAGATTTTTAAACATATAAAGCAATAACAACATGAAATAAACACATTGGCACATAAATATGAAGAAAGCACTGATATATAGGATGTTGTGAATGTAAAATAAAAATGATACATCAAAAGCGATACCAAATCCTGCTAATCCCTAATAATTGTCCAATCAAGGACTCAAATGTGGAGAAAAATACAAAATAACATCACATATGTAAAAGTATCTGATCATCATGAGTTATAAACTTGTATGTAGCAAAACAAATAAAACTAGCAACTATCTATCTGAGACCAGTGCCCTCTCCCTAGCAGCTAACTTTCTGTCTTGTTCAACAATTGCTTTAAGAGCTTTTTATATAACCTCCGCACTAGAAACCATACAAGGCATTACATTATGTGCAGGGACTCTAGCCAGATGGTATTTCAATCGCGTAACTCTTCCTGACATCTTGGGTCCCACACAATTTGCATGATAGATATGCTCGATTTGCCCCACCAACAAGCTCCCCATACTCCCAGAATGGGTCCAAGGCTTTTGGCATAGTGAACTAATTCAAATCTAGGGAACAAAAAAAAACAAAAAATTGGCATTAAACCCCCCAACACAAAAAATAATAAGTAATAGCCACCTCATTTAAAAAAATACTACATTATTTGCAATGTGAATGAAAAATGGCAATAAGAGGGTGCATATGAAAGTTGAAAAAAAAAAATGAAGCTTGCTGTCCAAATATGGAGAAAACTCTTGCATTGGCTCATGGGCATGAAAATCATAGAAAATGGAAAAAAAACAAAGAAACAAAATGTTGGTAGGCAAAGAGGCAAGCAACCGTAACCCTAAATCTATGAAAAATCATTAACATAGGGGTTTTTAAGAACATACCTGTTAATGGAAGAAATGAATTTTGTCTCACTGTTCTTCAGTCTTTGATCCACAAAAAATTCTTAGTTGGTGGTGATAATGGTTGTTTGATCCTCAATCCCTCCTTGACAACCACCACAAAGCTCTTCCCCTTCCTTCTCCAACACCCAGAAACCGAAATGAGGAAAAAAAGGCAAATTTCCCTTTTCTAGCCGCAGCCCAGCTGGCCCGGCGATAGATTATATCATCACGCGATATTTTGGGGAGCAAAAATATCACGATATTTTCTCGGCGATAATTCGGCTCGCCGAGAATATTGCGATATTGCCGATATTCGGCAATATATCGCCAATATTATCATCACTGATTTTAAGTAACCATTTAACAGTGTTTCAAAAGGGTATTTTTTAAAAGTCAAGGTCAATTATTCTACGAAAGTTTCTTTTCTTCAAGAGTTCATATTCTTTTAAATTAATTACATCTTTACGGTTTTTATCTTTTCAAAATGGCATACATAGGCAGCGTTGTATAGTGATGCACAAAAAACATAGAGAGGGGTTCCAAGAAGATAGATTCAAACATGATATACACTCATCAACGCATCAGATTGTTGATTTGTTTAACCATGTTCTATGCTCAAGGTTTCCACCAACTTGGTCCCTTTTGCTGCCTCGTTTGCACACCCAAGTTAATGTGGGAAAAATCTTCAACCCCACTAGGTGTGGCCTTGGTGGCAAAGCTCAAAGAAGGGGTTGTCACCTAATCCCAACTCTCTCCTTCTACGCTTTCTCCTAACTAAAGCCAACGAGAGTGGACCCTAAGAATGGATTCTAAAAGAAGGCTTGTTAAAGTAACAAAATCTAGGAGATAAATACATTAGAACATTCACCATTCAACAATTTGAAAGATAACTTGAAATCAAAAACATGATAAGCAAGTTCACATGACCATGAGCATATAAGTATCAACAATGTAGATAAAACAAATGAATTCAACAAGATAAATCTTGCAAGAAAATTATATGTGAGTAGCCCATTGCTAATATACTTGCAAGAAATAACATTGTTCAAAGTGAAATTACAATACTTGCATGTAAAGTGTGTCTTTCAAGATACAATAAATTGCAAGAATGGAAAATTGTCAAACAAACATTAGTACAAGAGATATTGAAAATATGAGCGATAAGATACAACTTGCAAAAGGAAATCTTGTACTTTGAAAGCAAATAAATGATAAGCAAGTTCAAATGACCATGAGCATATAAGTATCAACAATGTAGATAAAACAAGATAAATTATGAGATTGCAAACATTGTAAAGCAAATAATTTATATCACAATTTTTGCAAAACAACAAAAATAAAGGAATAGTAGAATGTAAGTTTTACATACATTCAATTGGATATACAACTAAATATTAATTGAGTTTAAATATGGTATGTCACCTCACATCTAAGTTAAACACCCACTTATCAAAAATATTGGCATTTTTAATTAAAAATGTATACTTAAATTCCACCAAAAAGAGGTTGTATCAAAACTCAACGACTATACAAATTTTACTGCAATTTTACTCTCAGTTAGCTTTTATCTTCTATGTAGGACACAATGCCATTACTTAAATTCCACCAAAAAGTGGCTAAAGCCATGAAAATTGGTGGGGAGGCTAAAGCACATGAGATCTCTAAGACCCAGAAATAGCTTGGTGAAATTCCACCCGGTTAGAGAGATATTAAAATAATTAATATTTTTAATGGGTTCCTAAGTCTAAACTTAGGAAAATAAAAATATTAATGAGTATTAATATAAAACTGGGTGAGAATGTTCCAATAGACATGGATCAAGCCAAATCTAATCTTAACTGTTGATTAGAGATTTAATCTCGATCGTTGAAGACTCAACAGAAAAAGTATAAAAGGAGGCTTGAGGGTCAATTGGAGACACACCA
This sequence comes from Pinus tabuliformis, assembly GCA_031772625.1. Taxonomy (NCBI): domain Eukaryota; kingdom Viridiplantae; phylum Streptophyta; class Pinopsida; order Pinales; family Pinaceae; genus Pinus; species Pinus tabuliformis. The sequence continues at coordinate 1,374,267,808 of CM062805.1, read as the reverse complement.
AGATTGATCAATCAGTTCGATTTTCTGGAGCGGGGTTTGCTAAGTGAAAGAAAACAAAATGATCTGAGTTGCAGCGATGGGCAGTGAGTGCATAGCAAAGAGGCAGAGATAGTGCCGAAGGACTAGCGCAGAGGCAGAGGAGGCCACACAGAGCCACGCAGAGGGCCAGAGTGACTGCGTAGAGGCTAGCAGGGTCTGCGTGGGTGACGCAAAAGGCCAGAGAGCCAACGCAGAGCAGCAGAAGGCTGACGCAGAAGGCTTATGAGTGACGCAGAGGCCAGGAGGGCTGACGCAGAGCTTCAGAGAAATGTCGGAGAGATTTTCGTGGAGCAGATTTATTGAATCTCTGCTTCCGAAGAGAGGTATTACTGCCAAATTGATTTCTCTGTTGGGTGAAACAGTCTGGCACCCTAGTTGTACTCAAGAAAGTTGCTTAATAATAAAACCCTCAGAACTTCTACACTGGTTTTCCCAAGTTAGGTTTTTCCAGGGACGATTGTCCAAATATAGCAGTGTCCCTTGCCTGTTTGTCTGTTATTTTCAGTTAACGATCTGTAGAGGGTTGAGACTGCATTTGTGTTTATTTTCAGTATTTATATGGTTAAATAACTTGTTAAAGAATAAAACAAGTAGGTGAAATAAACTAGATAGTGCAAGTATAATTTCTAACGGGTTAGACTTAGAAATTTCAACATGGTATCAGAGCGTTGCAGATCACAGGAGAGCTGAAGGCACCCACTAAATCAGAAAATTTGCAGCAGAAACAGTTGTCCCGAGAGACAGCGTTGTCCCTAAGCAGAAGGCAGCAGTGAAGGAGTGACGCAAAGGGCTTGCGTCATCATTTCGAGCCAGAGAGAGGGCCAGCACAGAAGCAGTGAGAGGCAGAAGAGGCTCACGAAGAGCCACGTCATCCTGCTCAGCCAAGTAGGAGTGATGCAGTTGGCCAGAGGAGTGATTCAGCCTTGCCGGGATTGCGCAGAGCTAAGAGGCTCAGTTTCTTTAGCTGCTGGGGCCTAGGGAGCTGTGGGAAGATTGTGGATTGTGAAGCTAGTGGGGTGTTGATGTTGTCGAGCAGAACAATACCTAACGGGACAGAACCAAGGTAGAGGGAGTCTCTACCTAGGCGGATTTCTATCCAAGAAATCCATATCAGTGTTGCAGGAGCAAAAGAGATCCGAGAGGAGTGGTTCAACAGTTGGCAGGAGTATTTCCGGAGGGAAATTGAGACTGAGAGGGAGTCGAAGAGAGGATTTCCAAGAGGCAAATCGAGACTCAGAGGGAGTCTAAGAGAGAACTTTCAGGAGGAAAGTCGAAATTCAGAGGGAGTCGAAGAGAAGAACAGAGATGGCAATGAACAGACTAAGGGATCGGGACAGGTTGGACGGGGCATCCAACTTCGTCATCTAGAAGGCCAGGATCCTATCTATTCTATATAGACATCACATCAAGGTCTTCGCCTTGAGAACGGTGGCTATCCCAATCGACCTAGTTGATAATGAAAGGTATGAGGATGCAATGGCCAAGGCAAAGTGCATAATCCTTGATGGGGTCAAGGATCATGTAGTTCAGCATATTGCCAATAAGAACGCCGCAAAGGAGATGTGGGATACCTTGATGACATTGTATCAAGACACTTCCGTGCAAAGAAAGATGCGACTGGAGAATCAGTTGCGTCGTATCAGATGCACAAGGGGGAGCAGATAAATTTATACCTTAGCAGGTTGCAGGAGATTCAGGACCAACTTACTTCCATAGGGGCCACGCCAGATCAAGAGTTCATGGTGAGGACCGCCCTGAACGTAGTCACCAAGGATTGGGAGACATTAGTCCAAAGCATTTTGGGCAGAGCTAATCTTCCAAGATGTGAAGAGATGTGGGTAGCTCTTCAGCAAGAAGCAATCAGACAGTTGACCAAGGCGAGAAGTAGCAGTAAAGGAGGTCGAATCAAGAAAGAGGAGGAGGAGGATACGGCTCTTGCATCTGCGGGACAGCAGGGGAAGAGGAAGAAGAAGGACATCTCCAAGATAAAGTGCTTCCATTGTAAAGCTGGGCCATTATGCAACCCAGTGTCCCAGGAAGAAGAATAAGGGAGAGGTTTTTGACTCCAAGGCAGCTCCAGCTAAGGCAGAGAAAGAAGTCGAGACGGATGACAAATATGCCATGAGTGCTCATGCACCTCTAGAGAAGAGGTGGGGAGACATCGAACTGTAGTTAGGAGGACTACAGAAGATGTAGGGGCAGGATCCTTGAGGTACCCAAACTCTTGGATCATATCCGGCTATGGGAGCCCTGAATGACAGTACCAGGGTGACGGATGTCAGGTGGAACAAGATGCGGATGGAGCGACAAGGCAGTGCTAGAGTGCAAAGGTTTGTAGCAGCGCAGTGGAGGTTGCAGCAGTGCGAGTGGCACAGAGGTGGTTGCAGGAGTGCATAAAGGCACAGTGGAGGTTGCAGCAGTGCGAGAGGCACAGAGGTGTTTGCAACAGCGCAGAGGCAGTAGAAAAGGCACTAGATAGCAGCAGAGGTAGCTTCAGCATCAAGAGGGTTCTAGGCTGACAAGGATGTCAGTAGTTGGGTAGATTAGTTACTTACTTCTCAGTAACTGAGTTGCAATGCAGTAATTAGCAGTGGTAGTGCTATGGGCAACACAATGCAACATGATGAGAGAGAGTTGTAGTGCAGCACAGCAGCACAGATGCAGAGGGAGCTGCAGTACAGATGTAGCAGTGGCAGTGGTGGGAGCCATGGGCAGCAGTGCAGAGGATGCTAGGCACCAGGCCAAGCATCAGCAAAGGTACCAGTACCGGATGATTAGGGTAATGTTCAGTCGTGGAGCATTACTAGAGCACATTCCTCGCTAAAAGGAAGTGTTGATTTGGGGTAGCATCGGATGTGCTATAGCCATGAAAATTGGTGGAGAGGCTAAAGCACATGAGATCTCCAAGACCCAGAAATGGTTTGGGGAAATTCCACCCAGTTAGAGATATATTAAAATAATTAATATTTTTAATGGAGTTCCTAAGTCTAAACTTAGGAAAATAAAAATATTAATGGGCATTAATATAAAACTGAATGAGAATGTTCTTAAAAGACAGGGATCAAGCCAAATCTAATCTTAGTCATTGATTAGAAATTTAACCTCGATCGATGAAGCCTCAACAAAAAAAGTATAAGAGGAGGCTTGAGGGTCAGTTGGAGACACACCAAGATTGATCAGTCAGTTCGATTTTCTGGTGCGGGGTTTGCTAAGAGAAATCGAACAAGTGATTTGAGTTGCAGTGAGTGCATAGCAGAGAGGTAGAGATAGTGCCAAAGGACGAGCGCAGAGGCAGAGGAGGCTACGCAAAGCCAGCAAGAGCCACACAGAGGGCCAAAGTGATTGCGCAGAGGCTAGCATGCCCTGCGTGGGTGACAGAGAAGGCCAGAGAGTTAGTGTAGAGAAGCAGAAGGCTGACGCAGGGGGCTTCTGAGTGATGCAGAGGCCAGGAGGGCTGCGGAGAGATTTTCGTGGAGCAGACATGTTGAATATCTGTTTCCGAAGAGATGTATTACTGCCAGATTGATTTCTCCATTGGGTGAGCCAGTTTGGCACCCTAGTTGTACTCAAGAAAGTTGCTTAATAATAAAACCCTCAAAATTGTTGCACCAGTTTTCCCAAGTTGGGTTTTTCCAGGGACGATTGTCCAAAAATAACGATGTCCCTTGTGTGTTTGTCTGTTAATTTCAGTTGATGATCTGTAGATGGTTGAGACTGCATTTGTGTTTATTTTCAGTATTTATATGGTTAAATAACTTATTAAAGAATAGAACAAGTAGGTGAAATAAACTAGATAGTGCAGGAAGAATTTCTAATGGGTTAGACTTGGAAATTTCAACAATAGTCATGAGCAAAAATCTAGATAACAAGTATAAAGATATTACAAGTAAAATAGAAAAGTCCACAAATCAAATTGATGCCAAATGAGATGATGCCAAGCTAGACTATGTTAGATGCAAATTATCTTCGTTAATTTTAATTAAATGTCTAGTCTATGGTGAGAAATCTCCCTTTCAAATTCTTACAAGGTAAAAATTGGAGTTAGTTGCAAGGAAGATAGGTTGAGGAGACACTAGTCTGTCATTAACAATATCCTTCCCAAGACCCTGTAATCTGTGTGCCTTCATTCCTACAAGGGGACAAAGCCACCAATAGAACTGTGAGGTCATGTGTTTTAACCTTACTCCACACACAAGTGAAAGAAAAATCAGAGAAATTTGTCCTAAAATGTTTGTTCAACCAAGCTTATGCTTGGAGGTAGATTTTAGAGATGCGAGCTTAATTTAGTATGTAGGGTGAAATGCCTAAGTGTGAGTGAAATGCTTCCTATGAGACATGTTGATGACAATGCACTTCCAATAGAGATACAACAATGATATAAGCTTTGTAGTGATGCTCAATAAAACATGTACCAACAACTCAATGGAAATAATGAAATGGAGATTAGTTCAATGCCTTAAAATACCAACTCACAAGCCTTGAAACGAAACTGATGTACTATGACAGTTATCTAAGTGAAAATTTCATGAAATCATAAGCTAATGAGTTGCTTCAATATGGAATTTGAGCTAATTAACCAAATAGTGCACAATTAGATTTATTCATGCTAAGTTGCAAATAAATGGACTTGCAAAGAATTACTCTTGTTGTCGCTCGGATTGTACAGGCACTACGACAACGATTTCAAGTCCGAGGTTGTCACTCTAATCCCCAACCTCTTTCTTCTAGTTGTCTCCCAACAGCAAGCTATGGGGGCTAGTCCCTATGGAAATGTGAAGATGAAGGACAAGTTGGCAACCAGAGAGTCTCGGAGACACGATTGAATGGCCTAGCTACTTGGTTAATTTTAGCAAGACAAAAAGATTAAATTAGATTTGAATATGAGACCAGTGCCTTACGGAGTGAATTTCTTGCTTGTTACCAATTAGATGCCAAGTAACTGGATGAATAATCGTTGCTTAGATGCTTAACTATCCTAGATGAAGTGCAAATCCTAAAAGCTAGGTGAAATGCAAAATTTAGTTGATTTTAAGTTAAATGTTTATTCTAAGTATAACTTTTCCTTTAACTATTTTCGAACTAGTCTCAAGAGTAGGTTGTGGGATGGAAGCCAATAGGAAGCAAGCAAAGGCTTGATTAACGATACCTCCCCCTATGTTCCAACCATCTGATGTTTCCGACACTGCAGAGACTATGGCTCTGACGACTGCAAGGTCACAGTGTTAACCAGTAAAGAAGTGTTAAGTCTCTCAAGCTAAATTGTGAAAAGGGTGGCCTTAAATGTCTATCAACAAAGCTTATGCTTGGAGGTAAGTTATTAATGCAACTAGACTTATAATGCAATGCAAGATGGATTTGAGTGATTCTTAAGGTAAGATTGTTTAAATTGCTTAAGTACTTAATTATGACTTAATTTTAAGTTATACCAACAAGTCCTTCTCAATAAGATACAATCTTAGCCACATGAAAGTGTGTCAATTCACCATGTGTCAATAAGATACAATAGATACCCACAATATACAATTATTCAAAAATTACGAGATGTGCCCAAAACCCGTAATAACTTATCCAACGATAATTGAACCAGTTAGAAAAATTTAACCAAGATACCAACGATTATTATCACAAGATTATCAATGTTTTTATTTCAATTAAAAGCTTCCAAGATATTAGAGATAATCAAAAATGAAACTTGCTCAATTAGATAATCACAATATGCTCTTAGAAAAAGATGCCAAACAGATATCAACCACAATTAGAGCATTTATCTATTTAACCAATTATATGATTTTTTAATGCCCACAATTATATGATCTAGATCAGCAAACACTCAGATCTTCAACAACAAGAAGCACCAATATCTTATATCCTTAGATTAACAACTTAACAAGATTATTGGATTATAGTATTTAGTGTATCAAGTGCTTTTAGAGAGTGATCGTAGTGCAAACTTTGAAGCTTTGGGTAACTCACAACTAGCAAATGTGTTAAAGTACCAAACCAGTAGTAACTTGCTTCAATGTAGACAATGTAATTAAAATGAGTACTATGATCTATCAATACTAGTGTTCAATCCATTACTTACCAATTCAAGAAGCTTGAATGAAAGTATTGTGACAGCGGAAAGTTCACAGTGAGCTATTATCTTACATATGACAGCAGTGAAATTATGACCATATTAAGTTAACAAATGCCAAACATGTCAGAACCATTACTTCTCCTTAATGTAGAATGTAAGCAGTGAAAAGAGACTCCTATGCCAATGACATATATCAGACTTCAGAAAGCTTATTACAGTCACCAAATTCTCATAAAACAAGTTAAGTAATGGATCCTCAATTGGTGCAATTAACTTGTTAATTTGTTTTGATGCAGTATTAGTGATTTTAAGGCATTTAGATGAGTTATTTGTCACTGTTATGCAAGAGATTAATGGCTGCCAATAAAACAGTGAAGAGAAAAGGTTAGAAGGCAAACCGCTGAGGCCCTAGGCCTAGAAAATGGCAATGAGACCTTGTCCAAAATTTTTGAGTGGAGAACCTTCCTGCAATCACCTAAAGATTGACTAATACCTCTACAAAAATAATCAAATGTTAGCTTCAGAGATCAGAAAGGCGAGGGAGGACTAGAATTGAGGGTAACAAAGTCAATTAGGCCTGTGGCCTGGCTAGGGAGAGATCCTAAGGGTTTGTGGCATAGGAGAAGGAGCAGCGGCAAGGGAGTATAGGCCTTGGAGAGGCCTTGGCAGAGGTAGAGGAGAGGGGGAAGACAGAGGAGAAAGGACAGGAGGAATGCAGAGCGGAAGGAGAACAGGGCAGGGAAAAGGGAGATAAGGGACAACAGAAGGGATAGGAGGCTGGACGGACGGATAAGGAGAGAAAAAAAAAGAGGGGGCCGTGGAGGATATGGAGCCTTCAGGCTTGCAGCCAAACCCATAGGGCCCTCAAATGCCCACAGTAGAGGGAGAAGGGGTCACAGCCGACCTTAGGAGGCCAGATCAGGCTAATGCAGGGAACTCAAGAACTAGACGACTAGGCTAGAGGAGGACGATAGGCCTAGAAGGCCTGAAAAAATTGAAACCCTCACCAGAAAAATTATTTTGCTTCAAATCTTCAATTTCTCTACAAATTTTTCAATTGCTAGCCCTACGCAAAATTCTAGAGACTAGATCTTACCCTCAAGGGCCTAAATCTAGCTCTGATCCAGCAAGTCTTCTTGATTTTCACCGGCACAAATGAAAATAAAATGCCCAAAACCAATATATACAAAAATTCAAAACCCCAAACCCTAGCTGCAAAACAAGGGTTAGAAAAATAAAAATTATTTACAAAAAATTATTATACAAAATCTATTTACAAATTATAAAAATGTACAATGCTTGAAAGATTTTGAGGAATAATTTTTGAAATAAACTAGATGTATTTCAAAAAATAAATGCTAACCACAACCTTAGCAAAGTAAGAACATCACATAAAATATTCAAAGCCCAAACATGGTCAACCTGTGCCCATAGTGTTTGAACTTGGAGCCCAAGGGCCACGGAACCTGCAAACTCTATATATTCTCAAGAAAAGTCATTAGAATATACAATGAATCGGATCACCCAAAACTCACCAATAGAATGCTCCTATCATCTACAAATGAAATAACGATTCAGATAATATTAGAGCACAATATAGGAATGCACATACCCAACACATACCATAAATCAATGACACAAGACACCATGAATTATACGCAAAAGTTTTTTATTATGATATTCAAACGCTCCCAGCAGAACAGTGGCTTCACACCAGTGTTTACAAAATTAATCAGATCCAAATCATCATAAGATGAAAAATAGAAGCAAAATGCCTTCTATTTATAGACAAATTCCACGAGTGGAAAATAATGGCTAGTTGGCCTGATCCCTATCAAAATAATCTCAACCATCGATAAATCCTTGATCAACTTTTAATCTTTGTTGTCGAAAATAATTATTCTTGAAGAATTTTTGAGTTTTTCATTAAAACCATATTTTATTAGCTCAAAAATCATTATTTTGAGCTAATTTCCTCAATATTTTGACTTTGACTTAACCACCAAAGTCCAAGGGTCCAAATTTTCTTGAAAGTTCCAATATTCCCTTGGTGGGGGGCCTCCAAAAATTCATTTCTTTTAGACCCACGAATTTTTTCACTTAGAAAAAAATAATTTCTCTAACATTTTAATTTTGGCTCTAAATTAATTAATTTTTTGGCTTAAGATTTAATTTTATTTTTGCCAGAAAAATTAATTAATTGACTCGAGGGGATTAATTATCTTTTCACCCTCAAATAATTAGCCATGATGTCTAAGTATGAGGGACCATGCACTAAAATATTTTTTACATATAATTTTACAAATTCAACCCTCAAAGGGGGAATACTCATTCATTATAAACCCTCAAATATTTATCCAATTCTGTGATACAATATGATCTAGTAGACCAAGTGATTTGTAATAAAAAAATTTAGCCAGTTAGCTTAAATTATTCTCAAATCACTTTTACAATAGACTTGACTAAAACACTAGCACTCACCTATGACTTTGACAATAAATCTCACCCTAGCTTTGGGGTTGAAGCTGAAGGGAAAAACTCTACCGATCATCCGTGTTTAGAAACACAAATAATCAGTGAGACGAAAAACCTCATAGAATGAAATTCGTCACAAAAATCATAGGCTTACCTAGGTTGTTACATAGTTAAATGATCATACTACCATCATTTACATTATAAATTTGTAGAACGGATCTATAATGACATGACACACTGTTGGCTAATGATTCTGAACTTTGAAAAAATTCCTTCAAGTCTTTGGATCCTGCTTCCTTGAAAATAAAAATGAACAATTAGCATGTGTTTGACAATGGAAAAAGAATGGGCAAACAAATCGAAACAAAATCAAGGAAAATTAGTCAAGCACCACAAGAAGAAGGCCTTTTCTCAAGGAGAGAAGGGGATGGATGCCAAGGGGATGATTCCCCAAGCTCCAAGAAAAAAATCACTTTTATTATTATGAAGTTCCAATGATAATTGCCTCTTTGGTTAATGATGAAAGACTCCAATTCCAAGAAGGCTTTTACAATGAAAATCTAAACGTTGAAACACTAGAATCTCTTCTCAAGAGAACAAAGGGGGTTCTTTACAATTATTCTAGCAATAAAATACAAGTGAACTCCTTCATATAAGTCTGCAATTCCAAATAGGACTTATACGTCAAAGGCTCAATCACTTTTGATGATGAAATCTGCCCAATGAGAAGAGGGAATGGGGCTGTTGTGACAAAGGTAAAGGCTGCTCACTTCCATTTGTCTATGTTTTCGCACAGAATGACTAGGCACCGGAACAACAGCTCAGATCAGGGGTTGTCGCCCTAATCCCCAATCTCTCCATTTAAGTTGTCTCCCAACAGCAGGCTAAGGGGGGTAGACCCTACGGAAATGAAATGAACAAGAACTAGTTGGGAACCAACCAGTTCGAGAAACACAATGAAGCGACCAAGTACTTGATTAAGATTTAACAAGACTTATAGGATTTAATTAAATTTAAACGATTGATACCAGTGCCTTATGGAGTCAACAATCTTGCTAGGATATTTAAGACCAAGTAATTGATTGCAACTGTTGCTTGGATGAGTGACTATTTTATATGAAATGTAGATCCTTAAACTAATGTGAGATGCAGGAATCTTGGTTAATTTTAGTTAAATGCCTATCTAGGTTTAAACCATTCAATCCTTTCTATACTGAACTTGATTTCGTAGTAATTGCGGAGAGAAGATAAGGTGAAGCACACTAAGGTGTGATTAACGATACCTCTCCTGAAAATCTAAAATACTCGGTGCCTCCAGCGCTGCAGAGAGTTGTGACTCTGACGACTGGGAGGTCACTGTTTTAAGTACTATTAAAAGCAGGCTTCTCAAGCAAAGATGGATGGGTACCTATCTCTGTATCGACCAAGCTTATGCTTGGAAGTAAATTTTAGTTATGCAGAACTAACTTAATATGCAAATGCACGATATGATTAAAAAATTAGATGAAGTTAGATTCGAGGATTAGAAGCGTTTATGTCGCGATCTATCAAAGCCCTTAATCACCAAAATGAAATGCTCACTTCACTAGACAAAGATTGAAAGATAATCTCTTAGCAATATCACAATTAAACCACAAGTTTACTTCAAATCTATCTAATATAATTATAGCTCAAAGAGAACAAAAGCTATCTTCACAATTTAATATCAAATGCTCAAAAAATACTCAGCGTATGAAACCAGAGATGCAATTTATAACAATTACATGACAGAGTACTTCAATAATTACTTGAAAAAATCGCAAAATATTTAACATGCAATAAACATCAAATAATTCAAGCAATTAACACCACACTTAAAGTTATTTAATAACGAGCAAAAAATGTCAAGCATAAAATTGTGCACTTAATCTATCCCTGAGCAGAGAACTATGGCAGCCGAGAAGGAAGGAACCAAGGACTGTGACTAGACAACGAAGGTATAAGGAGACCAAGAACTGAAGGAGTACAGTGATATCAAGTCTATAGACTGTGGATTATAGGCCAAACAGTGCAGAGGATAGTGACAAACATCTTGGAGGTAATCTGGTGTCAATTTTGTCAAGGGTCTTGGTATTCATCATCTAAATATCTATAAGAAGATATTCAAGGGTTTTACTCTCAAGAGGAGAGGTTTTGCCCTAGCTTGGAGCCAACATTTTGTGTATGTGTACTTTGTTGTTTTTCTTGTTTTGATAACTGTTTGATGATTAAAGAACAAGCAAACATAAAGAAGTTAACTCAAGAAAATAAAAGGCATCACAAGGAGTTCTCACTGGTGGAAGAATCATTAATAATTTGCTAATTTGCCCTAGATTCTTCAACATGGTGCCAGAGCTATGGTTACAATCTAAGGAAGGGCAGAGAAGAGACATTCAAGGATCAAGTGTCAGGTAGGGCATCAAAAGCATGTTGAAGGGTTTTGTCAAAATTGAAAGATCAAGTCTACAACAAGCAACCTACAAACAGCAAGATCTTGTGTCTCCACAATCATCATCAAAGGGTCATCACAGGAATGCAAGTAATGAAAACTCCTATATAAGTCTCGGTTAACACAGTGAAGGTTTGTATCTCAACATACAATCGTGGTAGATACTCTGTCTCGGTGAAGAAGGAGAATATACAATCTCGGCATTCCTATGATCACGGTCACAGCCATACAAAATTGCAGTCCCTGTGATCTCGTGATACAATCTTGGCATGATATCTAATCACTGTTACAGTCTCGGCTTATGAAGAAGATCGAATCTCAACATACCATGTCTCGGCATTTCACTGTGACTATTGTCGTTGTCCCGAGTCTCGGCTTAACTGTGATATAAAGTATCTCAATGAAGCATACTCAGTCTAGGTATATTCATGATGAATGAATCACACAGTAACAAGTTGGACGAATTTATAATCCCAATCAATGTTTTAAAACTCTGACTCGGGTTCGGAACCGGCTGAGGGTCGACTCCAACTCCGACTCAGTATCGACTCGGTCGTTGTAAAAAATACATTAAATATTTCTTTTATGAAAAAACATAATTTTAAGATTTTCATTCATGTTTCCAAACAAAATGCATTAGAATATAGAGAGAAGACAAACATATGATCAAAGTAGGCTCATGAATATATCCATTATATCAAAATGGCACCCAGTGCACTGTCCGATACATACATGATGTAGAGATCAATCATCAAAACAAAAACACATAACCAAGGAGGCTCTAAATGGCCTCTACAACAAAAGTAAACTATAAAACATCACTAGGCACCAGTACTACTGGCTACTACTAACCTCCCCAGTGAAGCTTCTGCCTCCAGAGCTTTATAATGATACCTTGGGTTCAAAAAAAACCCAGTTGCATGAGCCATGTATAGGGCAATGGAGTTGATTGTTCCATCTTTGATCAATGATTTCCCAAATAGGCCCATACTTAGCCACTCTATCCTTGTTTGTTGCCTTTATTTGCTCCTTTGTTTGATCCATAGCCTCATAAATGAAGCCCATAGCCAATCTTTCCCCATCCACCAACCGGAACACTTAAACAAGTCGACCAAGGGTTTGGCTCGGTCAACTCAGTCGGTTTGGTAATAAACCGGCCACCGAGCCGAACCGGCTGGGGGTTTGGCTCAGTCGGCTCGGCCGATTCAGAGCCGCCTCGACCGTTTTTTAAAACACTGATCTCGATCTAAAGACATAGTTACAAGTATTGATTATATCTCTGTGCAAGATCTCAGTGTTACAATGATGAGTCGAGTAAAGGTATGATCTCAGTGAAAGAACAATGAAGATCTCAGTGAAGCTGTAATAATGGAGCAGCAGTGATAAATTCGGTGACAAGTTCGAGCTCACAACACTGTGCCTCTCTACACAACTCGTATAGTGCTCATAGACATCACTGTCTCGGTACAGTGTCATAACAATATACTTGTCACAATCTCGGATCTTGTCTATAAACATGATCTCAATAGCATGGTGCTCGAATCAGCACGAGTCTTTCTATATCACTATCATAATTTAGATAATGCTCGATATAGGTGTTTGTTGATGCACTCCTAGGAATGCTGAGTGTGATAAAGTCCACTTGTGGGACAACAATATCACTAGCATCTCAACAATGTTTTCAAATGTAGAAGTCAAAAACACCTTGAAGATGAATTAGGAGTCAAGATCACAAATGTCATGTTATGGTGCTAGAAATTCTCCAAGGAAGTCTTGATCAAAGGATATTAGTGGCTCATGATGGGTAGCTCAAGCTAAGGAAACATTAAGGTGAAGATCTCCTCTTCACATGCCAAGTGAGTATCTTTCATGTTTTTGGTTTAATGACTTTGTTTTGCAAGGAAATAGAAATACCGGAGGATAGTCATAGTCCTCCTAGAAAAGGTCCTTGCATAAAATGAAGAGGATAGCCTTAGTCCTCATAGATGAGTAAAGTCATTAAATAAGGTCTCCTTTGAATTCATAAAGTAGACATTAAGGAAGCTAGTAAGGAATTAGGAACAATATGGTTCTTAAAAGAACATTGATACGAGGAAAAGAAAAATTCATGTCACTCAATAGAATGGAAGGAGCTTAATGCAGCCCATGGTAAGAGGGAGTAGAATTCTTTAAGTTAGTCTCTCTCTATAAGTCTCCTTTTGGGCTCCTAGATCCTACGAAGAATGTGACTACAATATATTATCAAGATATGATGTGACATTATGGAAGTATTAGAAACAAGATCTCTTGAAATCATCACGAGGGTGACTATAATCACAAGGATAAGTAAGATACCTCTGTCAACAACTTAGTGTCTCTATGAAAGAAAGCAAGTTGTAGGCAACTTTACAAAACTCAAACATTTGAAGAATGCTCATCATGCAACCAAAGGGAAACATTTGCTGGATAGGGATCTTTAAGATCCTCAAGACTCTCTGATGGAATCTTCACTAGAAGATTCACTGATCTAGGGATGAAGCAAGTGTTTCAATAGAAATTCCAACCCGTGGAGTTCATGAATAATGATATGATGACGTAAGAGCAGTTCAAGGGGTTGAAGATCTTTCAATCAAGGAAGTTGTTGAAAGAAGCCTGGACAACCTAAAGGTAAAATGAGGTATGTATACTTGTATTTAAGTTTTATAATGTCATGCTATATGGTTGCAAATTAAAACTTCTATCTTGAGAAGCATGATCAAAGGAAAAGGATCTCCTCCTCTGAAAGGATGCAAAAAGACATAACTCACACCAGATGAAATCAACATAATATGTCCTCATATGAAATATGAGGTGGTTGACTACAATGAAGAAACTCTGATTGAAAGCTACTAGGAATGAAATGTGTGAGGAAGGAAGAGATCGTGAGATATGCAACCCTGATGAAGGCAATCAACATCCAAAAGATCAAGAAGACTTGACTAGAAAATCTCTCGGAAAGATATGAAGACTCTGATGGAAAAGATGAAAACCCTAGACAATGGATATCTTTGGGAGATGTGTCAACATGTATGCAGGATGCTGATACCTACAGAAAGATGTCATGATGAAGAGTCATCTCGTAAGGTATGACTTGATTTAATATGTTTTGATTTCTTGAAAAATATCTGGATAAGTTCATGCAGGGCCACTCAAACAAGAGTTGTAAATACAAGTACAACTAGCATTCATGTGGTGGATAGAAGAAGCATGATGAAGAAGTAGCCATATGACAAAGGTTCCAAATATGAAGAAGGCCACTTTCCATAAAGAAAGGAATGACATGACAAGCCAGGAAGGAAAGTGATCGATGGTTGGTGCCCTACCAAGAAGAAGTTCAAACAAAGACTTCATGACATCAAAAGAAGAAAGAGATCCAACAACTGAAGGACCCACGAAGAAGAAGTTGTTGATGAATGGACAAGTCCCTAGCTAAGAGGGAGTTCTAACAAGTTCCCAATTACAAAGGAGCTTGGTCAAGTTCCTGGTCAGAGGAAACTTGGGTATATCTTCCTCAATTAAGACGAACAGTTAGACACATCATTCTTGTCTTCACCTTGGAAGAAAGAATGGAGGATTGGGTAATCATCTGGCATCTGATACTCTTTGATATGTAGGGCATCCAAGATAAGAGTAGGCAAGAGGACCGATATTCTTTGAGGGTTGGGAACTCAAAACAAGAATAGTTCTAGAAGGTCATATTCAGTGAACACCCAGGTGGGTATGTACCTTGAGAGACAATGATGAAGGTGTCTACCATCATTGGCCTCGCCAACATTGTGCTCTGATCTATTAAGAGATAGAGTTGTTAGTCCAGGCCTTGCTATGTGACTGTTGATTATAATGATGCTATATAGATGGATTACTAGTCCGACTCTTTTTATGAGATCTCTTTAGTGTTGAATAGCCTTGTACCATTTAATGAATACCTCCCTAGTTAAGAGGGAGTGTTGAAGAAAATGTAACTAGGTTTGGTTTTCATTATGACTTGTAATTATAATATTATGTAAAAGAAGAAAAATTATTATTCCTTGCATCATGGGTTTCATGAGCAAGATGTGTTTACCATAGGTCAAAGACTTCTTCTTGATGTCTTTAGGATTTTATGTCTCATCATAAGTATTATAAAAGTCATAAGGTCAAAGGATTACGCTCCAAGAACAAGTGTCACTATCCTCGTGCAAGTCAACTCTACAAAAAGACAATGATCTCCTTGATGATATGTCGGCCTAGCGTTAAGGCACTCAAGTCGGCTTAATGTACCATAGTTGATCAATATATATAAGGAGAAACGTTGAGTCAATAAACAAGTCTTCGGATGATACAGTCAGCGAAGAAGATATACATACACAGTGAGCAAGGGTAATATCTCGGTGAAGTCTCTACATATATATCGTGTCAAGATCTCGGAAGTCTATACAAAACTCTCGGAGGTATATATCCGCACACAGTGATAGCTCTCGGAAGTATATATATCCACACACAGTGATAGCTCTCGAAAGTCAGAACATTATTCTCGAAGAACTATATATATACAGTGACTGCTTTTAGTATACCTCTCAGTGGTGACTTGTCTAACCATTATCATAAACAAAGAGCATGAAGCACTGCCTCATGAACAAAGTAATCTATTCCTGAGCAAAGAACTGTGGCAGCCGAGAAAGAAGGAACAGAGGACTGTGACTAGACAGCGAAGGTATAAGGAGACCAAGAACTGAAGTAGTACAGTGGTATGAAGTCTATAGACTGTGGATTATAGGCCAAATAGTGCAGGGGATAGTGACAAACATCTTGGAGGTAATCTGGTGTCAATTTTTTCAAGGTTCTTGGTATTCATCATCTAAATATCTATAAGAAGAGATTCAAGGGTTTTACTCTCAAGAGGAGAGGTTTTGCCCTGGCTTGGAGCCAACATTTTGTGTACGTGTACTTTGTTGTTTTTCTTGTTTTGATAATTGTTTGATGATTAAAGAACAAGCAAACATAAAGAAGTTAACTCAAGAAAATAAAAGACATCACAAGCAGTTGCCAATGATGGAAGAATCATTAATAATTTGCCCTAGATTCTTCAACAAAGATAAACCCGAAAATTTACATTTTTTAAATGATATATTCCTACTTCAAATCCTCTGAGGGAAACTCATGAAATCCCCAGATCTAAATTTTGAAACCCTCATACTATGAAAAACTTTGAATAATGTCCCTACAAAATGGTATTGAAGCCATATATTACCCTTCAGGGTCTAGATCTGGCTTTAAAAAAAATCTTTCAGATCTGCACCTGCAAAAAAACGAAAACAAAACATCCAAAACCCAAATATACAAAAATAAACATACCCCAAGAAACCCAAGTTAGAAAACTACAAAAAAAATTATAGATCTATGCACAAAGATGGTAGATCTATCAAATCTGAGGAGTATGAGTCCAACTCCGCTCCCAAATCTGATAATCTAAGGCTCTCAATAGCCAGATCTATCAATTTTCCACAAAATATTTAAAAAATATTTTTTGAATTTTAGAGAGGTACTAGTCCAAAAACACCCTGCATAAAAAAATTTATCTTAAGATAAGTCCCAGAGTTTATATTCAGAAAATATAAGTTGAGAGTTGGCTAGTCCAACCGAGAACTATCCCCAAATGCTCAACTAAATACCTGAAAGATCTCCTACAAACACTAGATCAACCATCAAACCAAGTAGAATAATAGAACAATGAAATTCTGAAGAAATAAAAATACTTGCTACTTCGATCAAAATTAAGAATGTTACCCTGGATCCAACAAACTGAATAGGATACTTGTATTCAAATTATTCTAAAAGAGCTATTGATTGATAGTTTTCACATAACATTAAGCAAAAATTAAAACAAAGTTACCATAAATTCATGAAGAGGAACACCACAACACATTGAAACCCCAAAGACTTTTGCATTAATTCAAAAAAGTATACAAAACAGCTTGAAAGCTTAGTACACGATTCAAAGATCGCATGAAAAGACTCACTGACATTGACCTCTAATTTATAGGTAAAATCTCCAACGGTTAGTTGGCTTGATCCTTGTCAAATTAATCTCAATCATTCATAAAGATTTAATTAATCTTTAATCTTCACCATCGAAATTATTTAATTTTTTAGGAAAAATTGAATTTATAATTTAATTGATTTTTAATTAACTCAAAATTAATTATTTTGAGTTAATTTCCTCAAAAAATTGACTTTGACATAACCACCAAGGCCCAAGGGTCCAAAATTTCTTGATTTCCTCAATATTCCCTTGACTGGAGACCTCCAAAAATTAACTTCTTCAAAACCCACGAATTTCACCATTGGAGAAATTAATTTTACCTAGGACACAAAATTAATTAAATTTTTGGCTTAAGATTTTATTTTAAATTTGCTAGAAAAATTTAATTAATTGACTTATGACGTGATTAATTATTTTTTCCAACCCTCTAATACTTAGCCATGGTGTCTAATTATGAGGGACCATGCACTAAATATTTTTTACAATCCAATTTTACAATATTTTACTTGTGCACCAATATACCCCTCATCCCCAATCAAAAGAATTTAGTTGACTTGGCTTGGAATGTGTGTTGACCGATCAAGAGCATGGCAAGGGCTACATCTTTCAATCAAGCTAGTGTGGAAACCATGATGATCAAATAATCGAACAATACTTCCGGAAGGGTTAGACTCGCTTTTCACGAAACAAGGTCCATTCAGAGAGCTAGAGTTCTACCAGTGTGTCGCCAAGTGTTGTAGCGGCTACAACCACCCTCCAAAATTTTGGCTCGCATGCAAATTTCGGAGCCTACCTTGGATCTTGCGATCAATCATCCTTGGTCACTTGTTGGTAAGATGATGATTTCAAGCTCCCCTCCTTGATCTTAAGAGTTGTCCGTGTTCTCATCCTTATACAACATGTGTCATTTTCGGGCATAGGGTTGTTCTCTGTCATGCAAAAGGAATGTTGTTTCGCTTCAAGGGAAAGAATGTGCACATGAGTAGTTGTCATCAACATAGACATGTTTCACACTCATTTCACGCACTCTTGTCACGAAAGTTGTTGCAACAAGCAAAGTATGTCTTATGCATTATGGATGGTCTACGTTGTGTCACTAAGTGTCCGTGTGCGATCACAATCAAGTCTTATCAATGTTTACATATGTTTCATTGATCTCACACTTAGCCATTTTCCCGAGCAACCTAGCCTCATCCAGCTTCCCGGAACTATGCGCTTTGTTTCTGCAACCATCAAGCTTCCTCCCTTGCCTGTTGAAACCCTGCAGTGCGCAGAGACACCAACCTTCCTTGTCTGTTGAAACCTTACAGCTTGTGGAGACACCAACCTCCCTTGCCTACTGAAACCCCGTAGAGACCCCAGCCACCACTACTCTCCAAAAAAGCGCAGAGCAATCAGGCAACCAACACTGCTCTCCAGAAATGCACAGAGCAGTCCAGCTGCACTGCACTCAGGAATTGCGCAGAGGTGTCCTCCTAGGGCCTCATCCCAGCAGCGGTCACTATCTGCTGAATTGCGCAGATCTACCTCTCGGTGACTACAGGAAAAGGTGACATGTTGAAATCGCTTCCAAGGAGTTGAGGAGGAGCACGGAACCAAGTAATGGAAAAGATTAGGACCGCATGCAAACTCCATCGGATGCACGATCATCTTGAGGGTAAGTATGATAAGTAAAGAACACCTTTCGAAGTACACCTCTTAGTTGAGTATGCAGGATTGCTTGCCATTGTCATATCATCATGTCCTCAGTGACATGCGTGTGCGCAAACACGAAAAATTATTTTATGTGTTTCTTCTACATGTCTTGCTTCCTTTTCACTTGTTCGACCAACTATCGTCTTCAGCATGTTGATTGCTATGTCATGCTTGCGACCTCATTCTGGTGATGTTGAAGGTTGTGTTTGAGTTGTGTTCGCTATGTAAACATCTATCACACAAACACGCGATGTTGTAAGTATTGTCGCGCAAGCGTCATCCGAGCGTCTATCACAAGTGTCGCGCTCATCGCTCGCACCCGTAGGTCAGTCACATTGGGTGCATGTTATCTTGATGGTTCAAGGTGTCTGGTCATCAAGTCATGTTGAGTGTGTGTTTGCAAGGTCATACATGTATGAAGTCACTCATTCACACACTTAGTCATTTTGTCGAAACCCTGTCGACCGGACCACCCTCCAATAGTTGGACATCCATTGAACTGCATTGCGCAGTTTTAGATCTCAGTGATCATGTACTGTTGCCCAGAATTGCGTAGAGCTTGAGGCTGCCTCCCAAGCTGTCTACACTGCGCAATCATGGAATCGACCCGACTGACTATTACCCAAAACAGTGCAAAAGTTGCTCAGTAAGTCATCCCAAACTGTTTTGCCCGCAAGCACATCAACCAAGCCTCTAGCTGGTCAACCGGAGAGTTTGAACGGGCAATGACCCCGGGCCTCACTCCAAAAAATTGCGCAGAAGCTGCCTAGCATGCCAGCTTCCGTTGACTAAAGAAATTGTGCAGACATGTCGAGCAGACACCCTATGTCCGTCACTGAATTGCCCTCAAAAATTGCGCAGTTTTTCCAGCCAGTCACCCAGTCAGTCGGCCTGCTGCTCACCTTGAAAACTGCGCAGTTTTCATGAGCAGTCTCCCTACTGCCCAACATCTCGCTTAGCTCAAAAACTACACTGGGATGTCCAGCAGGCCAGCCTCCCAGCGCTACACAGTCTTTGCCAGCAGCCCACTGTCAGCTCCCCAGAAAAATTGCTCAAATTTTGTGAGCAACTCACTATCAGCTCCCCAGAGAAATTGCGCAGTTTTTGTTGCCAGTCTCCCCTGCTCCCTACACTGTCTCCCTTAAAAATTGTGCAAATCTACCCTCTAGCCAAGCCAGATCCCACCGACAGTCACTGCTAATCCGGATTGCCCATCTCATCCTCCCAGTGACCTCTGCGCAATTTTCATGAACAGTGCGTGGAGCCCGCAACCCGGCTTGAAATCTGCCTTGCGCAGTTTCAGAGCCTTGTTCTCTCTCCATATCACCTGCATCTGAAAGCGGACGACAATGCATCATGGTAGACTAGAAGATTTCTGGATTTGATGTCGTCTTGTCATGAGTGCTTGCAGAATACAGGTACATGGATGAGACAACACGTGACGACGAACAGGATGAACAAGGGGCGCATACGAGGAGATTAGTTCGCAAACGGACAAACAAGGAACACATGCAAGGAGACTTGTTCGCGAACGGGCGAACATATGAAGCATGCCAAAGTACAAGCGAAGGAGCAACATGCACATGCAACATCAAGCGAACACCAAACCCATTAAAAGACTCCACACACCTTGCCATGTGGAGGTGAAGCTATGATACACCAAGAGCACATCCATCACTCAACAGCACTGCAGCTCGACATGCACACCACTAGCAGCATGAACACACTAGCTCTGTCGTGTCGAGTCATGTCATGAGTCATCTCGGCCACATCACTATTGTGGGCCACACTGTTGTAATCAATGTAATGTAACGTGGAAGTCCAAGAGACCCACATGTAAATCTGAAGAGTCATGTAAATCAAACAGTCATGAGGGAAGTCAAACAGTCACAAGGGCCAGTTTTACCCTTGGCTATAAATACCCTTCATTAGTACATGCAAAGGACTTTTCACCTTGGCTCCTCCCACATAGCCTTGAGAGTCTATAATCTTTTCTTTGAGGAGCGAGCAGTGGCTCCAACGCTCCGCTATCGAGGCTAATGATGTACTGGTGTACGGATGTGTCTTGGAACTTTCGCTTAATTCAAAACCTTGTCAAGAGGCCAGCACGTTTTCATACATGTATTGTATTCGTTTGTAAGACTATTCTTTGGACACTTGTAATGCATGTTGCTTTAACCTGTATTAAGACAGTTGAACTATTTCAGTTGTTTTAGTACATATGCTATTGGAAATGTGTTGTTTCAATTATTACCTTTGTCTCACCCGTTGGGCTATCCCGTCGGACACTCGACAGGTTCATTCTTGTAAACTTGTTATAACGCCTGTCGCACTCGTGTGGACTATTCTGTTGGGTGTTGTACATGCTATATTTTCACCTTGTGTTTGTGACTTCCACATCCGTGTGGACTACTCCGCCAGACGCTGCGCATGTCCTGCTGTGTTGTGTGTCTCTAGCAGAGTTGGGACTATTCCCTCTCAACCTGAGACTCACTTCCACCCTCTCCCTCTGCAGTGAAAGAACTGTGACACAAACGGCACTAAGCAATCACCAGGCACGCGAACCTCGCTATTCGAAGACAAAGCAAACCACTCTCACGCGCTAACAAGCAAGAGCTAAGGCATATCTTTCAAATAATGGCAACCAGGCCATCGTACCAGATGGGATCCTACACCAAAGGGTGTGAGGTCTAGTTGGGACTTCATACCGGGGAGATCCCCTAAATGTTGGCGGGTCCAGCACTGTCAACAGCTGCCAAGTGTGTTGAGAGTAGGAGTGGTAAGGGAGACAAAATATCATCAAATCTCCATCAAAAATCAAAGGCAATGACACCTTGCAAACCAAATGCCAATGTTGTCCTCCAGTGTTGCGTATAGATTGAATTGTAGTGTTGTAGATTTGTTGCGTACAAGTGTGGAGTTATGTGAGGATTGGTGGAGACACACTCCACAATTTCCTCAAATCAAATACCATCAAACAAAATTAAAACATGTGTTGATCCCTGCTGGCAGTGTATTTCCTTATTGTTACGTTAACCATTTATTTGCATTGCGTGGTGTGAAAATTCCAAACTGGAATCCTATTGCAGCAACTGGAAATTATTCTCCTAATTGTTAATTTTATTTAACAATTTATTTGTTGTTTGCTACGACAAATACTAAATAAATCACACTGCAACCTACACAAATAAAACTGCGGAAGAATAAACGCTAGAAGAAATGATAGCACACACATAAAAATGACAATTATTTTTGGACAGAAGTCCCCGGAAAAACCCAATTTGGGAAACCCAATGCAGCAACCGAGGGTTTTATTATTAAGCATCAGTGAAATAATCTGAGTACAATCTAAATGTCGAAAACTGGCAATCATGCAGAGAAAATACTGGCAAAAATCCAGTGAGGAATTTTCCTCACCCCACAGGCAAATCCAGGCTCTGACTGCAGCACCAACTGAGTCATCCAAACTGTCTTTGTGTTGGCTTTACGTCACCCTAGCGCAGTCCCTTCTGCGCTCAATCTAAATCAGCCTCTCGTCAAGTTGTATAGTTGTCTGGGAAAATGTTTCTCCTGGACCCCGGAACCTCTGTCCAGCCACTGGTACTGAAACTCAGCTTTTCCCTAGCATAATCGAAATTGCCTCTGGAGGCTCCTGCACTGCCCCGACGTCAACCTCTCTCTGGCTCTTTTGCCTCTTGTTGTCGCACAGATTGTCACGACAACGCTCAGACCAGGGGCTGTCACTCTGATCCCCGATCTCTCCGTTTAAGCCTGTCTCCCGCGGCTAAGGGGGGTAGACCCTATGGGAAAATGATTGACCAACTGTGAATCAGTTGGTTTGGGAGACACGAAAGGAAACCAGCACTCAATTGATTTTATTAATTTAATGGACCAGTGCCTTATGGGTTTGATGTTTAAACGATTACTTACTATATGTTGCAGAAATGTAAACCATGTACAACAATCATTTATCATCAAATAATTTGAACGATGCAAGATATCCAGTAAATTCACGATGGTCTAGCAATTTTAAAACTTCGAAAGATAGAGCTTGATACACAACCATGTAAATTTGAACATTTACCAGATATCATATTCATGCAGTTGATCTTCGGATGAACATTAAATCATATTAAACATTAATTCCCACATCAAAATTTTAGCCTCAGCATAAAAGATGAAACCTAAAAATTCCCGAGCCAAGACTGAAATTGGCATAAATTTTCCCAAAATATTTTTATATTTTTCAAAGAAATTTAAAGACTAAATCAAAAAATCTATATAAAACTAACCTAAAAGAAACATTTTTATTTTTTTATTTTTCTTTTAAATAAAAATCAAAACAAATAAAATGAAAAGGAAAATCCAAATTTAATTTCTTGTTCTTTTTTTTTAACTATTTATAAAACAAAAAGAAAAGAAAATTTTAATCTAAATCAAAAATCAAATCTAAACCAGAAAGAACCTAAGGATTAAAACTTCTTTTTTTTTATTATGATTTTTTCTATAAAATTAAATCTAAAATCTATCTAATATACATGAAACGAAATATGAATATAAATATAATGAAAACTAAATAAAACAAAAGAAAAATTACAAATCTTTTTTCCCTTTTTTTTTATGAGATTATTTTTTTATAATTTTTTTATTTTTTTTATTTTTTTTTTAATTCTAAAAATAAAATAAAACTAAAGCCTAAATAAAATTCAAATCTAAATTTAGATCTAAACTATAAAACACAAAAAAAGCCTAAAGATTACCTTTTTTATGTTTTTGGGAATTTGTTATTTCTTTTTTTTAAACTAAACTTTAAATAAATCTGAAAAATAAAAAATGAAACCAAAAATAAAAAATAAAAATAAAAATTAAAGACCAAAACTTAAACCTTTTATGATACTCTAAACTAAATGAAACTTAAAATAATAAAAATAAATATATACAATAATCTAATTCTAAAAAAAACTAAACTAACACAATACGTATGTCACAATGATTTTAAAACTAAAATTTAAAAAAAAAATCTAATCTAAATACAATAACATATTTATTTTTTGTGATTTTTTATTTGTTAAGAAATGAAACAAAACTAGAACTAAAAAAATTTTAAAGCTAAAAGATTAATTTAAAAAAAAAAAAAAAAAATCGATCTCTTTTTTTTTTTGTTTCAAAACATACTTCATATAAAAAAAACAAAAAAAAACTAAACCTACGCTGAAAAACCTCTAATCTCTACGCAAAGCAAAACTAACGCATATTATATTTACAGCGTATAAAAAAAATTTGAAATCGAAATTTGCTGAGTGTTTATTATATGCAGGCCTGAAGAGTTCTTGACGGCGGCAGCGTGGGATTTGGCTGCGGGTTTATGGAATGAGTTTGGACGCGAGCAGAGAGAGCTGGAGCAATGGCCAGCGGGTGGTTTCGATGGCGTGCAGGAGAAAGGAGGGCGAGGCAGCGTGGAGCAAAAATAAAACACGCAGTTCTGTTTGTGTTGTTGACTGCAGGTTTGCGTGGAGAAGAGCTGATGGACAGCGTGAAAGCTATGAGGAAAACATAAGCTGGAGAAGGCTGCAGCGTAGGGTGATAAAAAATGAGGGGAGGATGTTTGCAGGGATTGGCACGGATGGCAGCGCTGAGTGGATAGTTTGGACAGAGGAAAAACACACAGATGGGCAGCGGTGATGAGGATTGAGACGGCGTGGAGGAAGAACATTTGGAGCAATGGCAGCAGCGGAAAGAATGAAAAATACGTGGGATAAAATGTCGCTTTGATCTGGTGTTTGCAGGAGGCAGCCACTTGTTTGCAGGCTCTGGTAGCAATTGAGGGATGGGAGCACGTAGAGGACAGAGTATGGGAGCCACGGGTAAAATTAGATTGCCCACAGAAAAATTCGAAATTTTTCCTGTAATAAAAATGAAACCTGTAGACAACAAATCTGAAGAAACTGATCAGAAAACAAATGGCCAGAAAACCCTTTTAAAATTTAGCAGGACTCTTGAAATTTTGGATCAGCTGCTTCAGATTGTGAAAACCCCACAAAATATTTAAAATCTGTACCTGCAACCTGTAAAAACAAAAAAACCAGAAGTAAAATGTGCCAAAAATAAACTAAAAACCCTAAAACCAGCTAAACAATTTACAGTATTTACAGATCTAAGGCTCTTTAGTAGCCGGATTTATCAATAATCACAGTAGTATTATCAGAACTTAATTTTAATGTAAGACGCTTCAGAAAACCCTGCATGCATTCATAAAAATATTTCGAATGATAAGCCCGAGATCAAGAACTAGCTGGGCTCTTTCAGAAAACACAATCCGGGAGTTGGCTGGTTCAGCTAAGAACTTCCCCTAACGCCCAGTAACCTGAAAACTAAGATTTCCTGCACAGCTTACAATCAACCATTAACATAGAGGGAAAAAACGATAGTGAAACACAGATCAAATGGAGATACCTGACACTATATTTCAGAATCTAAACTATCATTCAAACCCTAAAGATCAGACAAGATACCTGTGCCTAGATCAATCTTCATCAAACTATCATTAATGGCTGAAAATAAAATTATGCAGAAAAAATAGAACAATCTTACAGCATTTTCAGAAGAGTAACACCAGCGAGATTTTTTAACCCCAAAGTCTTCTTTATTGCACAAAAAATTACTACAAGAGAGCTTTCTTTAGCACCAGACTCTCAGATCAAATCTCATCTCAAATGACCTCTAGCACCCTATTTAAAAGAAAAATTCTCAACGGCTAGTTCGAGTGATCCATGTCAAAATGATCTCGACCGTCGATGAGGATCAAGACATCTCTTAATCTCATCCGTCGAATTTTTTTAATGCATTAAAAATTGAAATTCTGCATTTATTTACTCAAAAATATTATTATTTTATTATTTTTAGGTTTTTTCTTTATTTTATTATTTTTATTTTTTTTTATTTATTTATTTATTTATTTTTATAAATTTTATTATTTATTTAATTTTTATAAATTTTATTATTTTTTATTTTTTTTTTTAATTTTTTTTTTCAGTTATTATTTTTTTAATTTTTTTAATTTTTTATTTATTTTTAAATGGATCCTCGAACTTAGCCTTTGGAAAAATCACCTAGGACCTAGGACTTAGGACTTACGAGGGGATTAAAACATTTTCTAACCCTCAAGACACTTTACATCATGACTTTTACAACTTTACATCTCAAGGGGGAGAACCCATTTGACATAGACCCTCATAAACCACCGAGTTTTGCGACACAACTATAATCTAGCAGATTAACACACTAGGATTCTCCTAAGATTCTAATGACAAAATCCATTCCGGCTTTGGGGTTAGGCTGAAGGAAAACTCTGCCGATCATAGATCGATGAGACAAAAAACCTTCCGGAACATAGATTATCACTAGGAAATTAGGTCCACCTAGGCAATTTACATACACGACTCATATCTGCAAAGATTATTTACAATTCGCACATGCAGACTGGGTTTACAACATAATATGATCAAGTCGACAATGACTGTCGAATGGCACGAACATGTTGATCAAGCGCTATCCCTTTTTGCGAAGAAAAGGGGGTGTACTGCTGGAAAGTTGACACGTAGTGGTCAACATCTAACTCCACTTGGGGACACGTTGCTGCACTGTAGGAATGTGAGAATCTAGAATCTGCACCCGTGCAACACACAACAAAACATAAGTAGCGTCCATCCAAAAATCATCATATAACATTAAGCACAGGAAAGATATAAGCTCTTCATTATTTAACTAATCTAGAAAAGCAAATCTAATCCTAAAACAGAAATGAAACGCTGAAATGACAAGGAGTAGGGTTAGAAATACAATACAAAGGATGCCCCATGGCATCAGATGTGTTCAATATAGTGTATACTGAGCATTTGCCTGCTTTCGGGCAAATCTGTCGGCTGCTTGTCGGATGTGCCATGTCCAATTCTGCATATGGTAGGACTTTTTCCTATCCGAAAATCAAGCTGCTCGTGGCCGTCTGACGCATCAAATCTTCTTCTCGTTTTCTTTCTTTGGTGCTTTTTCCTTCTGGCAAGCCGTATCACTGATGGTATGGAACTTTCTGCTTCAAAACTCTCAGATGAAGTATGCAAGATATGTGTGACATGTATTTCTTCATTCTGCATCTGCCCTGCCAAGGATGATGGACCAATCTCACAGGTGCCATGAGTTATAACTTGATCTTCAATGACTGGTGGATTAACCGTGTGAGTATCAATCTGATTATTAATTTCCCTTTCATCCAGGCAATTTTCAATGGAACAAAGAACCTCATAACAAGATGGAGCTTGCTATAACAGATACGGAGGCTTCTGATCTATTGACATTCCTCGGTTTCTTTCATCATCCAATTGTTGTTGAAATTTCTGAAACTGTATTTTAATGGCATCCATCTGACTAAAGTGTTCAACCTTTATAGCACTAATTTCCCTGGCATGGTTTTCTTCCATATCTTTTATTACTTTATCGTTCTTTTCCTTTATGGTCATCAAGCAATACTGCATAGAGTTTATCTCTTCCTTATGATTTGCTTGCATGTTTTTCATATTTTCCTCTAAGCCTGATAACTTGCTTTGTATAAAACTGATTTCTGTGTCATGATTAGTTTTCATGGCCACAATTTCCTTAGCATGCTGATTTTGCATAATTTCCATCTCCTTATTACGTTTTTCCAGGTGGGTGCATAAAGTTCTCACATCATTAGCGTAATTAGTTTGATTGACCTCCATATTTTTTACCAGCCGCACTAGTTTTTGTATAATTTGCTTCTGATCTTCCTTTTCATTGTCAACACTGTTTTTACAATTTGCCCCTGCTTTTCCACTATCATAGATTTGATCTGCAATGGTACAGGTGGATGGCACATTCTGATATGAAGAATTGTCTTGGAATCTTTCATCGACAGCTGGACCTTTTACAAGATTACTTTCATTCTGTTGCACAATTTTAGGGGCACAAGGCAAGCTATCTGGATCACCATATCTATCTTTAAAAGCATCGACAATGTCTTGTAAAGAAGTGAAAGAATCTTCAGGACAATTATTAAACCAGTTCAAAGCATCACCCTTTAAAGAATGAACAAATAGACGCATCTTGACATCTTCATGATTATATTGAGGAAGTCTACAATATACGATCATTACACAAGTAAACCTGTTTAAATGTTGTCTAACAGCGACTGAATCACCACCTGAGAACAAAAATAATTTAGAAATGGCCCCTTTCGGAAAATCATGGAGATTATCAGTAAAATGACATGGTTTAAATGAATAATCCATGATGAATAACTAGGGACCAAATGGATGATAGAACGAGATCTCTGCTCAAGAAAATCAATGGATGAAAGAAGTGGAGTCGCCACTTGAACAATGAATCTAATTCTAGGATCCAAAAAGCAACAAACAAGCTGATATGAGGGAGGCTTCTTGTCTGCGAAAAATAAAAAAAATTGGAGTCGCCACCCAAACAAGAAATGAACCGAAGAGAATTTGCTGATATGACGAAAGATAAGGTGATGAAAAAGATCCAAATGATGCCAAAAAATGTTGAATCTGCCAGCTCAAATGCGAGATGAGAAAGATGAAAGAATGATAAATGTCGTTGAAACGCCAGGGCCAGAAAAAATCTATCCCCGGCAACGACGCCAAAAAATGTTGTCGCACAGATTGTCGCGACAACGCTCAGACTGGGGGTTGTCACCCTGATCCCCGATCTCTCCGTTTAAGCCTATCTCCCGCGGCTAAGGGGGGTAGACCCTAAGGGATGATGAAGACCAACTGTGGACGAGTTGGGTTGGGAGACACGAGAGAAAACAAGCACTTATTTGATTTTAGTAAGTGAATAGACCAGTGCCTTATAGATTTAATGGCTGAATGATTATCTATCAAATGCTACGAAAAGATGAACTCATTAACAATCATTTACCATCAGATAACTCAAGCAAATGCAAGATATTCGATAAACACACAATGCTCTTATAGTGATCCAGCGATTAAAGCTCAATAACAATATTCCAGGGATTAAAAATTTCGAAAGATAAATGCTTTAAACAACCACGTAATTTCAAATGTTAACAAGAGATTCATATAGCTAATCTTTAAATGATCATTCAAGCATATTTAACCACATGAAAATGATAAACATGAATCCCACATCAAAAATTTAGCCTCAGCAGAGAAGATATTTCGCAAACAAGGCAAATCCTTGAGGCAAGACCGAATCTGGCAAAAAATTTCAAATCTAAACTATGAAACATATATATAAAATCTAAACTAAAAAGAAAACGAAAATAAAACCTAAATAAATTTCAAATCAAATCTAAATTAAAAGAAATTTTTGGTGTCTTTATTATTTTTTATATTTTATGATTTTTATTTTTTTAAGTTTAAAATGAAACTAAATGAAATCTAACGCCTAACCAAATATCAAACCTAACTTAGTAAATTGAATGAAGACTAAATAAGACAAAGGGAAAAGGAAAACTTACGATAACCTGCCAAATCGATACTTACCATACGTATACAAAAAACGTGAGTTTGTTGTTTGTATGCGGGTGTGCGTGTGCAGGAACAGGAGCGGCTGAGGGGGAATGTTGCAGCGTGAAAAAGGGAATGCGAGTGTGGAAGCATGGAGAGCAATGCGTTGATGAGGAAGGTTTGCAGGTGGAAAGGATATGGCAGCACGCAGGAGAAAGGGAGTTGGAGCAATGTAATGGGGTTGATTTGCAGTTACGTTGAGGGCAGGATTGGGCAGCGGAATTTGCAAGAGGACTAGATGATGGGAGCCAGACGCAGTGTATGGCAGCGGATGGGCTGATAAGCAGAGGACCCAGGTAGGAATGGGTGCGGATAGCAAATGGGACGTGTGGCAGCAGCAAGTGAATGGCAGCGTTACAGCAAAGGAGAAGAAGAAGGAGCTGCGTGGGTGAATAAGCGTAAAGCTGCAGCTGGACCGGGACGGTGGGAGAAAAGCATTGAAGATTTTAACAGTTGCGTGCAGCTGTTTGACGGCAGAGGATGCAGCAGCAAAAATGGCAGCTCTCGTGGGATCGGATGTATCTTGCAGATTGAACGCAGGGAGCTGAGGTATGGCAGCAATCCAGCCTGCCCAAAAAAAAAAAAAAATCCTGTAACAAAAATAAACCCCAAGCAGCAAAATAACTTTGATCAAACCCTCAAAAATCTTCAGAAAACCCTGCATGCATTCATAAAAATATTTCGAATGACAAGCCCGGGATCAAGAACTGGTTGGGCTCTTTCAGAAAACACAATCCGGGAGTTGGTTGGTTCAATCGAGAACTTCCCCTAATGCCCGGTAACCTGAAAACTAAGATTTCCTGCACAGCTTACAATCAACCATTAACATAGAGGGAAAAAACGATAGTGAAACCCAGATCAAATGGAGATACCTGACACTATATTTCAGAATCTAAACTATCATTCAAACCCTAAAGATCAGACAAGATACCTGTGCCTAGATCAATCTTCATCAAGCTATCATTAATGGCTGAAAATAAAATTATGCAAAAAAAATAGAACAATCTTACAGCATTTTCAGAAGAGTAACACCAGCAAGATTTTTTAACCCCAAAGTCTTCTTTATTGCACAAAAAATGACTACAAGAGAGCTTTCTTTAGCACCAGACTCTCAGATCAAATCTCATCTCAAATGACCTCTAGCACCCTATTTAAAGGAAAAATTCTCAACGGCTAGTTCGAGTGATCCACGTCAAAATGATCTCGACCGTCGATGAGGATCAAGACACCTCTTAATCTCATCCGTCGAATTTTTTTAATGCATTAAAAATTGAAATTCTGCATTTATTTACTCAAAAATATTATTATTTTATTATTTTTAGGTTTTTTCTTTATTTTATTATTTTTGTTTTTATTTAAAAAAAAAATATTTTTTATTTTTTATTTTTTATAAATTTTATTATTTTTTATTTTTTTAAAATTTTTATTTTTCAATTATTATTTTTTTAATTTTTTTAATTTTTTATTTATTTTTAAATGGATCCTCGAACTTAGCCTTTGGAAAAATCACCTAGGACCTAGGACTTAGGACTTACGAGGGGATTAAAACATTTTCTAACCCTCAAGACACTTTACATCATGACTTTTACAACTTTACATCTCAAGGGGGAGAACCCATTTGACATAGACCCTCATAAACCACCCAGTTCTGCGACACAACTATAATCTAGCAGATTAACACACTAGGATTCTCCTAAGATTCTAATGACAAAATCCATTCCGGCTTTGGGGTTAGGCTGAAGGAAAACTCTGCCAATCATAGATCAATGAGACAAAAAACCTTCCGGAACGTAGATTATCACTAGGAAATTAGGTCCGCCTAGGCAATTTACATACACGACTCATATCTGCTAAGATTATTTACAATTTGCACATGCAGACTAGGTTTACAACATAATATGATCAAGTCGATGATGACTGTCGAATGGCACGGACATGTCGATCAAGCGTTATCCCTTTTTGCAAAGAAAAGGGGGTGTATTGCTGGGAAGTTGACACGTAGTGGTCAACACCTCTCATCAAATGCACTCACCGGATCTCAAAAACTTCCTCTGGCTTCACTGTCTCTGCCCCTCTCTCATTGCTTCGATCTCTGACTCTCTCTCCGACAACTGATTGTTGCTACTCAAGAAATCGATCTACTCAAGTGTATTCTCCATCACCACATCAACCTCCTCTTATAATCGACTGTTGGAGAACCAACGGCCAAGACTAAAACATAATCAATGGCTAAGATCATCTCTGGATCAAACCGTGTGAGCTTCTAGATAATTCTCGCTTTTACTTAATTAATACTTATTAATTAACCATATTTCCTAAGTTTAGACTTAGGAAATATTTTAAAACTAGTTAATAATCTAATTAAGTCATTTCTATGCGGAATTTCCTGAAACGATTTCTCGGTTTTGGAAATCTCATGTATTCTAGCCTCTCCACCAAATTTTGTGGCTAGAACACACATCCAATGCTACAAAAACTAACACTCCCTCTTAGCAAGGAATGTGTTCTAGTGCTACTACACATCCTGTAGCAACACCCTGTCTCTATATCATCTCTTGTCACGTTGTTGATGTCTGACCATACTGCCCACCAACCACTGCGCAGCTCTGATATACGTTGCATTTGTGTTGCTGCTAACCCTGTTGAACTGTTGTCAACACTGCATCTGCACTGCAACTCCCTCTTATCTATTGTCTCTACAGCTGCAACATCTGCGACTGAAAAGCATTCAAAATATTGAACCAACTGTGATCAGTATAATGCATTTGTCACCAAAGTCTCTGGCTGCTACTAGCCTCTGCACTATTCACTGAAGGCTTTGCGTTGTTGCTGACTCTGCATTGTGCCAACTGCACTGTTGCCAACTCTGCACTTCGCTCCTCAGCATCTGACTGTTGCTAGTCTCTACAACTGTCACGTTGGCATCTTACTGTTGCTAGTCTCTACAACTATCACGTTGGCATCTTACTGTTGCTAGTCTCTACAACTATCACGTTGGCATCTTACTGCATCAACTGTCACTGATCCACCCTGCTACTGAATAATGTGGGCCCCCGTAGCAAGGTATTGATCCAAGAGGTGGACACCTCAAGGATCTTGCCCAACTATAGCGCTATGGGGCTACAACACCAAGTCACCCCACCTCACCCGTGGAGGTATATCAGCAAACATGGCGAAGTCTTCCTCCAGCCTGGAGGAAAGTCTATCAATCTCTGTTGAAGCTGCCTGTTGGTCTTGCTTCTCCTCCTTGTCCTTCTTCCTATGAGGACACTGGGTACTGTAGTGACCAAGCTCAGCGCATCTGAAGCACTTGACCTTCGACAGGTCCTTCTTCTTTCTCTGCTCCCCCTGCCCCTGACTGGGACCCGTTGATACGAGGGCCACATTCTCCTCCTCCTTCACCACCTTTGATCCGTTGTTGTTGCTGCCACTGACGGAGCTCTTGAATAGAGCTCGTCTCAACTCCTCCTGCAAATCAGCCCACATATTGTCCCACTCTGGTAGCCTATCTCTGCCCAATATGCTTTGGACAAAGACCTGCCAATCCTCTGAGACATCATTGAGTGCCAATCACACTAGCTCCGTGGGTTGAGGCGTTGCCCCAACAACTTAGAGCTAACAGTTGGTCTCAGACCTCCTGAATCCTGGTGAGGAAGGGATATGTGTTTCCCCCTTTTGCATCCTGATGCATCTTAGCTTCTCTTCTAAGTACATCTTTCGTTGCATGGAAGTACCTTGGTATAGTGTGGAGAGGGTCTCCCACATCTCTTTGGTCATTCCTTTGCCCGCTATATGTGAGACAATATGATCTCGGACTCCGTCTAGGATCAACCTCTTCACCCATGCCATCTCCTTTCTGTACTCTTTCAGATGATTTGCCTTCATGAAAATTGCTACCACTGCATCAATATAGGCTTTCAGGCCATATTCATCTAGAAGGAAGGACACCCTTGCCTTCCAAATGACGTAGTTGGAAGCTCCAACCAACATGTACTGATCACGAAGCCCAATAGCGGCCAACTCTGATACCATGTGAAAATTCCAAGCTAGAATCCTATTGTAGCAACTGAAAATTATTCTCCTAATTGTCAATTTTATTTAACAATTTATTTGTTGTTTGCTATGACAAATACTGAATAAATCTCACTGCAACCTACACAAATAAAACTGCGGAAGAATAAACATTGGAAGAAATGCTAGCACACACACATAAAAATGACACAATTATTTTTGGACAAAAGTCCCCGGACAATCCCCCAACTTGGGAAAAATAGTGCAACAATTGAGAGTTTTATTATTAAGCAACAGTGAAATAATCTGAGTACAATCTGGTTGCCGAACACTGGCAATCCTGGAGAGAAAATACTGGAAAAAATCTAGTGACGAATTTTCCTCACCCCACAGGCAAATCCAGGCTCTGGCTGCAGCTCCAAGTGATCCGTCCAAACTATCTTTGCGTAGGCACTATGTCACCCTAGCGCAATCCCTTTTGCGCTTAGTCTGAATCAACCTCTCCTCAAGCTGTCTAGTATAATGTTGTCTAGGAAAATGTTTCTCTTAGCCCCCAAAAAATTTGTCCAACCTCTATCACCTAAACTCGGCTTTTCCCCAGCAAAATCAAAATTACCTCTAGAGGCTACTACGCTGCCCCAACATTAGCCTCATTGTGGCTCTTCTGCCTCTCTGCAAATGCACTCACCGGATCTAGAAATCTTCCTTCGGTTTCACAGTCTCTGCCCCTCTCTCACTGCTTCGATCTCTAACTCTCTCTCTGACAACTGACTATTGCTACTCAGGAAATTGAACTGCTCAAGTGTATTCTCCATCACCAAATTGACCTCCTCTTCTAATCCACTGTTGGAGCACCAACATCCAAGATTAAAACATAATCGATGGCTAGGATTATCTCTGGATCGATACATGTGAGTTTCTAGATGATTCTCGCCTTGACTTAATTAATATTGATTAATTAACCATATTCACTGAGTTTAGACTTAGGAAGTATTTAAAAATTCGTTAATAATCTAATTAAGTCATTTCTAGGCAGAATATCTAGAAATGATTTATGGGTTTTAGAGATCTCGTGTATTCTAGCGTCTCCACCAAATTCCATGGCTAGAACACATCCAATGCTACAAAAATTAACACGTGGATCATTCTTTTGGCAAGTGTTATCAAGATCAGACCAAACTGATCTGAACTGACCAGTCCAACCAATTTGAGGCCAAAACCGATTTGGACAGGTGACCTGAACCCTTTTTGGTTGCTTCAGTACCAAATCGATCAGTTCGATATCGAACTAGCCGATTCTTGTACGAAATTGGTCAGTTCAGTACCGAACTAGCTTTTTTTCGTTGCACTGGTCGATTCGATACTGAACCGACCGATTTTGTACATTACGGCCAAGGACCCGTTGAACGCAATTTTTTTTTCAAAAAAATAGTGATTTATGACACGGGAAGCCTAGTATTTGACCATATTTCCCTACTGATGGATGCTATGCAATTCAAGGTAATGTTAAATTCTTAATGTAAAAGTGGCATTCTCCTTTATCTTTCATTTTTATCCTTTTACTTAAATTTTTAACATTGCCATTAAATGACTCAGAATGTTTGAGAGTAGTTCTGACCTCATTGGATTTCATATGGAGAAAGAAGAACTTTAGATCTCACTAAAAATCCAGCAAACTTAACAATTTTTTAGGATTTCAGGATTGGGGAGATTGCAAGACTACATTGGATTTTATCATGTAAAAGGGTATGGAACTAGTATTTAATCAAGAGCACCAAGCCCTCTATGTACCTTGGTGTTAATGGCATTGGTTCTCGAACTCCTCTATCATGAGCCTACTAAAAAAGGTACCCATCACTCAAAACAAAATCTTGACTTGACATGCTATGCGTTTTCTATCTTATTGTAATGCTTAGAGGGTGACATTCATGACAAAGATCCCAATATAGGCAATTATTTTGATGATATGTAGGTATTTGTTGTAGCATAGTTTTTTTTCCATGCTAGAGGCCATGTGGAGCTTGTTTGCTAGTGTATTTTTGGTAGAGATGGATAGCACTCGGTGTTATTTTGGTTATGTGCACACTTACATGCTATATAAATGAGACCTTTTGCTTATTTGTGTATAAATGGTTTGGATTCATATAGATCCACATGAATATATATGTTTTTCTTTAAAATTTGAATATTTTATGTGTTTTTGGTTGACCAGTTTTTTTACTGGTTTCCGACTGGTTCTCAGTCCAAGGGGTCTACCAATTCAATGACCAGTCTGGTTCTGATAATTATGTTTTGGCATGTGCATTTTATCCTTTTGGTTGATCATGCGTAAAATAAGAGGGTGAGGTGACGCCCATTCCCCTTTATGAACTTCATACTTTAATCTCTTCACATTTAAATCAAAGTTGAAACTTTTACCATATGTTGCCTCATGAACTCAACGTGGAACTTTGTTGACTGCCTTTGACTTCGTGTTATGCCTTATTTGTTGGGCCCCATCTAGTTGCCACATCATCATTTGCTTCCCCTCAATCTTCCATGTCACCTATTTGACTCTTTTTCTGAATTTGGAAAAAAAAATATTTCCAATTATTAATTTTTTTTTAATTTTTCCTCATTTTTGCCAGTGACATTAGGAAAATTGACTTTTGAGGGACTATAAGTTGTTTTTTGACCCTCAAAGTGAGTGTCAAAGGAATTTTGGGCCTCTGAGGATGAATTTTGAGTAGTCACACGCCCCAAACATTTCCCAAGGCCACTTATTTACATTATTACAAAGAAATTTTTAATTATTAAATTATCCTACTTAGACCTAATCAAATTCCGCGAAATTTTAGAGATGACCTAGCATGGTAATATATGTTGATTTTTGGTAGCATCGAATGTGCTCTAAGTCTCAAAAATTGCAAGGAGACTTAGACACATGCATTCTCCAATACCCAGAAATCGTTTTGGGAAATTCCACCCGGAATCAGTTTTATTAAAATAATTAATTATTTTTAATGGGTGCCTAAGTCTAAACTTAGGAATTAAAATATTTAAAGGGTATTAATCTAATTGTGGATGAAACTTCTAGAAGAAGACGAGGATCAAGCCAAAATGATATGAGCCATTGATTAGGACCTAATCTATGTCGTTGGTTCTCAACAGAAGGATTATAAGAGGAGGCTTGATGGGCATTTGAAAACAAGTTGAGTAGAGATCAGAAGATCGAAATTCTGAAGCAGAGCAATTGCCGGAGAGAAATTCGAAGTGATCTTTTGCAGCGAGGGGCAAGGATAGTTCCGGTTGGAGATTTCTCCTGATTCGGGAATACTAAGCAGAGAAGGCAGAGAAAGATCCGGGAGAGGCAGTGAAGTGGCTAAGCTGGCCAACGTAGGCTGCCGCAGAGGCAGCACAGAAGCTTTGAGGAGGTCTGAAAATTTGTTGGAGGAATCGATATCAGAAGCCGGCGTGTGAGACCAAGAGGTGAAAATCAAAGTTCCTAGGCAACAAATCGATCAGCAGAAGGGGTGATGCTGTCTCTAGAGGTTGTGATGCTAGGCTGACACTGGGACTGCACAGAGGTAACCAGGGGTTGTTCATTCAGTGGCTAGATCAGACAGGATCTCCAGTGATATTGTGAGGTAATCTCACTTATCTCTCTGTCCGTGATATTCTTTGTATTGGATAGCCAACAGGGCATTCAGAGATTATATTCAGAAATTACTACTGCATAATAACAAAACCCTCAATTGTTGCATCGGTTTTCCTGAATTGGATTTTTCTGGGGACATTTTTCCAAAAATAACGGTGTCATGTGTTGTGTATTTCATTCTTGCTCAGTTTTTTGTTTCCGCAAGACTGCAGTGTATTAGTTTCGGTGTTTCTTGTAGGAAACAAAAAATAATTTCGTTCAGTAATTAACAAATAGAAGAAACATAATCAGTTGTTGCAGTAGAAATTTGGGCTTCCAAATTTTCACACATTGACCCTAGACACTAAGATGGACTTAAGGCACGATCTTCAAGCCGTCACCCCGGCTTTGGGGTAATGCAGTGAGTGAAAAAACCTAGAAAATTATTCTCCGCTGAAAAGCAAGAATAATTAACCAAGCGAAAAAAACACTCAAAGGTGTACTCACTTGTTGATCGAGTCTCAACATGCTAGGTCTATTACATTTATTCATCATGCTAATGCCATTTATACAATATCCCCGTAGGGTTGCGAATCTAAGGACTGAATGAAGAAAGAGAGAAGGAAAGGGGCTTAGAAGCCCTAATGAAATCTAGAACTCTATAAGTCTAGGAATGCTCTGACATATCCTTGAGCATGGAGTCTTCAAAAAAAATTCCGGTGCAACTTTAGTGGTCAACAATCCCTATTGCCGCAAAATCTAGCAAACCTTGAGGAGGAAAACCCTACAAGGTATAAACTAGACCTATAAGCAACTACAAGGTAGTGGCCAACTGTCACCACAGCCAAAACCCCCTACTCTTTAAAGACTTTCACCAATGGGGGGAGTCCCTGTAGGATAGAGATCACTTACAATTTGTATTCTACGGTTAAGGTATGCAATGATCTCACTAGTGTTGAATTTTGTAGCTACGGTCGGTCTTTATAATCTATTTTAGCCCTTATAATGAATAAATAATTTGTAAGACATATACTACATGTCATTTTGATTATTTAGCCCTTGAAATATTTATTATAAGACATGTTTTTCATGTCAGATTTAAAAGAGAAAATTGTGAAATTTGAATTTTGGATTTTGGCTTCAAAATATTCAAGTCAGCCATTCCTCAAGTCAAGTTGTCCCAGTGAAGGGACACGCCCATTCTGGATAGGTAA
Organism: Pinus tabuliformis; assembly: GCA_031772625.1. Classification (NCBI taxonomy): domain Eukaryota; kingdom Viridiplantae; phylum Streptophyta; class Pinopsida; order Pinales; family Pinaceae; genus Pinus; species Pinus tabuliformis. Next base: position 1,374,229,613 of record CM062805.1, on the reverse strand, counting down.
ATCACTATATAAAGCATTTGATCTCCTCCACAAAGGCACCATTCGACCTCACACAAGAAAGACAGTTTTTGGGCATCCAAGCAAAGGACAAGAAGGACGAAGATCATCTTTCTCTCTCTCTAACTCGCATCTCTCTCTCCTAGCTTGCATGTGTGTTTCTGCGCAGTCTTTGGGGCAACATATTCTAGATAGGCCAAAATTCTAGGGAGGCTGAAATTCTAGGAAGCTGAATTTCTGAGCATATTTTGGAGGCCAAAATTTTTCCCAGGGAAGATCAGACCAGAGCGAGTTGCTGGGAAGATTGGGAGGCTTGACTTGAGGGTACAAAGTTTGACCATAAGCATTATTAGTTGGTTTGACTCATAGTTGACTAGCTACATTAGATGTATCTCTTGTTGAACTAAAGAATTTCTCTAAGAAAAAGGTTGTTGGATTTTCCCTCAAGTGGGTTTTCCCCGAATAAATCTTGTGTTCTCTTTGTGCATTGTGGTCTCTATTGTCCTTATGGTTTTATGGTTGAATTTCTGAAGTGAAATTGCTTCATGATAAACTGGAATTGTCAAAATAAGATCTATATCATTTGAAGTAATTATCAACATTTCAGAAATTAGTGCTTGTCTCTATTGCACTTGAAAACTCAACAGCTGGGAGGTCTTCAAGGAAGACGCAATTTTGGTTCAAGGCTTCTCAAGGGAGCAATTCGCTTTCTATGAAGATACCTAGATATAGAGGCACTAGACCTTAGGTTTGATTAATTTGATGAGTGTTGTAGTAACTCAAGGTCAAGGCGAGAAGAAAAGGTTTCTTACAATGTATATTGGCTAAGCCAAGGCTCATGATACCTTCAAGAAAGTCCTTAAGTTCAGGGAAGAAAAACATGGGTTTCCCTCTTAGGACAAACACCTAGGGTAAGAGAATTTGTAGATGGAATTGAAGTGGATGCCAACCAAATTGATAGGTTTCGTGGAAAGCCCTATCTACTTGATGTTTAGGCTCTCCAACCTCCAAAATACCCCTTCCCTAAAATTTTGCCCCAAGCCTTGGTTTCTAGCCCTAGCCTTGAAAGGACTGAATTTAAGAGAGAGAAAAGATGGATAAAATATGAGATTGATCACCAACAAGTTGGACTAGTGCCTTGTTCCTTGGGAGAATGGAGTCTAGGATGATTTAGGTTAGCTAAACTTGTTTTCAAGGAGGCCAAAATTTGATGCGGCTAGCTAAACTTGTTTTCAAGGAGGCCAAAATTTGATGCCTTGGCAAGCAAATTTCAAGCATTTACCCACTCAATAAAAAATGGATTTTTCATGGGAGAGCTACAATGAGTTCACCACTAGGTTTGTTTAATACATGTTATACATGAGTAATGTATGAAATATTCATCTAGATAGCAATTCCATTATTTTTCAACAAACTAGGGCATAATTTTAACATGACCTAGAATCAATGATTCCATACATTAGACATAGAAAAATAGATATTCAATAATAAAGAACACTTACAAGAAAACATGCAAAAATTCCTTCCATTATCCAAAGAATAACACCAAGAAATATCCAAGAATAAGCTCCAAATGTCAAAATGCATACAAGGGATCCAAATCTTCCACAAGGGAACAAGTGTGAATTCCAATATGAAGTCGAAGTTCCAACTGTGATGATGATGAGAGATCAAGTGAGGTCTCTCTAATATATATGTGCTCTAGCATGTCCTGTTTTAGCCTAGAAGCTTCTATAACAATAAATTAATGTGCAGGTAAAGGCCTAGGTCACAAGTCAACCTAGTAGCTTTTAAAAAATTAATTTTGTCTCCACAAATGTTAGCTGAAATGTTGACATCATGCTTGCATTGGGTTCCTTAGGGTTGACGTTCAGGCCTTTTGGAGAGTACTGGAGAGGGGAGGCTGGGGTTTAGGTTTACATGAGAATAATAGTAGGACAAGTATGTTGGATTAGACCTTAGTTCTTCTTCAAACATGAAGTCGTGATTATTATTATCGATATTTGCCATTCTCAATAGTCGTTGATACAAAGACGCCATTATAATTGAAAAAGCCCCCCACTGTAGCCAGTAATCCTTCCATTGTTGGTGGCGCACTTCCACTTTGATATAGGTTCAATTCCATTTCCCTTTCATTTATCTCGTAACAGCATTGCTCTCAGAACATTGTGTCAAGTTCTTTCCCTAATTCATCAGTATACGACGGGTCTTGCATACTAGGACTATTTCCTGCAAGGTCGTCACCTAATGATCCTCTCATTTCGAGACCATAAAACATCTTTACTGAACTCTCGATCATCATTTCGATATACAGTAATGTATCTGGACCAATATAATTACAAGTGCACAAAATATAGAACTTTACATAAATAATTGCATGAAGATCATTTAAGATTTCACAATGCTCTTCAATAACTATACAGAAATTTATGTTGTTGTAAGAACAAAGTGTCTCAATACCGCAAATCTCAACCCCGCGTAAGCACTAAAAATTCTTGATCATCATGCAACAAAAAATATTTCCTCACAGTCTGATCTTTTATCCCAAACACACATTGTCCACAACAAAAAGAACTTCATTGCCTCTCCACTAAAATGATTGTCTTCCACCAAGCCTTTTCTTGCATATAAAACTAAGTCAAACATCCAAAAACATTGAAAAAAAATGTACAGACTTCCCCCAAACCTCACATCTTTACATGCAGGATGCTAAATTTGACAAAAAACAACCAAACCAATGAATTTGAGATCACAAAAAGGGATTTCATTTAATTTTCAGATTTCTAGCATGTTTTTGTATCATTTTTAATTAGAACATATGTATAAAATCATGATAAAGTTACAATGAGATGTTGACACCATGATGCCCAGATGTTAAGGCATTTAGCCCAAGATGCCTAATGTTGGAGATATTAATGATGGACACAACGGACCCAGGATTCCCCCAAGTTGGCCTTGACATTGTTTAATGGGCATCACTTGATACAGAGCCTAGATGATGATGGTCGTCATGGAGATGACAATGGAGGGCTTGTACATCACCTTGGAACCTCAATGGTTGAGATATTTGATGCCACATCACCACTTTTCCTCTTTTGAGGGTGATGTAGGGCATCTTGGGCACGATGTGAACCATGGAGAGACCCTTCTCTCACATTTTAAACACTTATTGAGCTCATTTAGAGGGTGACATCATACTTTTGCAGCATTTATTCCCACATGTGTGAGCTTTTATGGCACATTTGTCCTATTTTTGAGGTACGAGGTTGGCTTGTAACCTCTTTCTTGTGGAACACTCAAAAGTGAACTTGTTCATAGGGATTTTAGTCATTTTATTGTAAAGTGAGTGGGAGAAGACTCGTATAAACAGAGCCTCCCCCTCACTTCTTATTTCATCATCACACATGTGAATTCAGCCTCTCTAAAAGAGTGTGAACTAGCTCCCTTATTCACTACTTGGGCATAATGTGATCCTTTATGAATGTGACTTGCTATTAGATGTGACTTTTGCTTGGAGATACTATTCTAGGATTGAAAGAAGTGCTATTGTGGAAGATTTTACAAGTTTATTATTGATTATTGATATTTTGCATGCTTTAAATGTTTAAGTTTAAACTAGGGTTTCTATTGTTCCATGTCTAAATGCTTATCATTGGTGAAACTATGCTTCATCATTGCATGTGGAATTGTCTTCTTCATAGCCTGTATGGAAACTTCTAGTGTGCAGACCTTATAATTAATTTCTTTCTCACAAGAATAGTAACTAGGGTTTCACAAGTGGATGTCCTAGAGCATCCCCCCTTACTCTATCACAGTCCTCCCTTCATATTTTGCACCATTAAGATTGTGTTTGCTCTTGTAGGTTAAGGCATTGATCTAGAAGTGTATTGGTCATCTCAAAACAAAAATTCCCTTAGATTTTCTCTCCTAGACAGTTAGGCCAGCCGCCAGGGTTTTAGGTGCAAATTTGTGTGTAAAGTGTTGTTTTATTACATGGGTGGTTCTAAATAGTAGGTCAATCTATCTAAACCCTCTAAAAGCAAAATCTAACATTGTAGGTAGTATTGCATGCCCTGGAAGGGTTGATGTCATCTCCATTTATTGTTGTTTATACACAATTAATAGCCTTAAAACCTACTAGCTTGAGTTAGCCTTATTGTCTATTGGAAGCCCTTATTTCTTTCATGTCGAACATCATTTGTAGGGTTTTTCTAAGGCTGTCATATGCCATTACATACCCTAATATTGAACATCAGTCAAACCCTAACTTATAGCAACCTTGTTATTAGTCTAACCTTAGAGGGCTTGAACCCTAGCTTTGAATACCCTGGTCATGTTTAGCCTTGTCAATCCCTCTATCGATCCTTAGACCTCCAAAATAAGTCACCTTGAGCCATAGTATTAGAATGTCTTATAGGTGGCATAGGGAAGCCTCCCTTGTGGTTGAAATCCCACTAAACAGCAGGAGGAAGGTTGTTAAGGTGATAGTAGCAACCCTTCCTCATTGTTGCCATTAGGTCTAGCTCCTCGCCTGGTGAAGCCTTTCACCGAACCTGCTCGATTTTGTAGCAACATCTTTGTCACTATTAACAAGGAGTTGAGTCAACCTCCTCGTAATCCAAAGTCTACGGTTCAATAAAATTTTGGTGAGAATAACCTTGAAACTACAACATAGATTCTCATCTAGTGATTGCAAAATCGGAACCTTCCATTTCCCTTGGTAGTTCATCTAACAAAGCCATAACTCCAATAAAGAAATAAATAATCATAAGACAACTACTTCCTCAACTTCCCCTATAGCTTCCCCATCCCCTGTAGTTAGGAGCCTCTTTGGTAGTTCATTTGCCACCAACACAATGGCCAGGCCATGGCTTAGCGTTGCATTCAAACCAATGGATGTGAGTGGGCTCCCTAATGCTACACATGGATTTCTTGATAAATATGAGGAATGGCTACCCAAATTCAATGGGACTAATCCTATCATAGTCGACAAACACATGCATGAATTATATTCGGTTATTGGTGGAAAACTGATAAAAGAAGAAGACATTATCATGATGTCATTTCCCTTGTCCTTAAAAGAAAGTGTTAGGAATTGGTACCTAGATTTACTTGAAGGAAGTCTTAAAAGTTGGGACTATTTCCATCAAGCTTTTTTCAACAAAAGATGGGTTGTTGTTAAGGAAGGCATGCAACTCTTGGCTAAGTTCCAAGGAGCCAAGAAAACTGAGAATGAGAGTGTTAAGGAATTTACACAATGGTTTCACAAATTGCTTAAAGAAGTTCCTCTCTTGTGCAAACATACTAATCAAACCATGCATTTATGGATCACAAGATGAAGTAAGCTTAATTTGGAGCATCTAGCTATCTTAGGGATAGCTAGCTGAGTTGTGATTTAGTGAACAGCAAATAAGTAAGCAATCAACATGCAAGGATTTGCTCTGTAAGTAGGATATCAATCTTCATTGTACAATGACTAGCATAGAGTCATCTTAACTCTAGATCTAACAAGCACCAAAAGCGATAGATCGAATACCACTGAAACAAAAACATTTTTTATACTAAAAAGAACTTGAAGAAAGGTTTGCCCCTAGATGGATTTGTTTCTTCAACTACATTTGATAGTTCTATAGTTAAAATGAATCCTTTGTTGATTTAGATACATGCATGCGAATTATTTATTGTTATTGATATTTTTGTTTCTATTTTATTAAAGATAAATGGATGTGAAAATACTTCTCTTTTTTTTGGCCACATGCATTGTATACAAGACAAATGTTACAATCTCTTTCATACTAGTATATAGAAAGCGCCTCTCAACATAATGATCGGGATAACATAATAAGCAAGCTTTTACTTTGCTCTATGGATGTTTCTCTTTCAAGGGTTTTACTAATAAAGATAAGATAACATAATTTGATTAATATCCAACAAGTGACCAAAAATTGGTCAAAGTGACTACTACGTACATCATAATCAACACACAAGTCAAAGTGGGAGTGCAACTCCTATAAAAGCAAATGTATCTATGAATCCAAGGCCTAAGAACTAAAGTCTGTCATCCAATAGTGAGATATAAAGTTAGAAATCACAAGGATGAAGAAAGAAAGAATCCTTGTAAAGAGCTCGAGAAATTGGGAGGATGTCTCAAAAATGGATGCCAAAGGAGAGTGTTCAAGGCCCCTTACTGTCATCACCTACGAATGATGAGCATGACAATAAGGAAAAGTTGTTATTCGTTGAGTAAATGTTCATAGGAAGCAGGTCCCTCCTACCATCTGACACCAAAGCAAAGAAACCATTGACGAAACTCTTCAGATGAGCTAGAGCGACAAGATCTTAAATAGTGGGTCTGTGGTGCATCGTTCCGTTTAGAAGAGGTTGCATTGTTGAAATTTGGAGGAGGAAAAGGTCTATTTGTTGTGACTGGAAGAACTGTTCTGGGTGTAAACATGACACCGACCACAAAGATCTTGTGGGCAAAGATCAAACGTCTCCTCGTGATCACATGGAATTAAAAGTAGGGGTGTAGCTGCTATGTGCATGTATCTTGGTGCCTTTGTCAGTAAGAACCATGAAGAAGGACGTAGTCATCCTTGTGGTGTTTCATTGGGGGGTGGAGGAGACGATCTAAGTGAGGAGGATCTAACTCTTACAACCCACCTCGTGTATAAGAGCAAGCATCCTTGGTCCAAATATCTAAAAATATGGGGAGGGAGTTCTATGACTCTCCGAAGAGAAAATTATACCAACCTTGGATCTCGTAATAGATGGGAAACCTAAAACTGAAATGCTCCTCCATCTCCTGTAAATGACAAAGTAGGCAAAACCTCTTTGCTCATAGAATATAGTGATCAGCGTCCACACGAAGCTAATGTGAACCAACTCTGAATTGGCCAAGAAGGATCATAAGTGCATGTATCCAATGGCAAAGTATGTGGGCAGTCTGACAATGAAACTGTCTCTCATCTCCATGAAATGCTATGCATAGTATCCATCTTGGGTTTGAGCCCGTGGGGTGGATATACCCAAGTGACTTAAATTTTTTGTGTGTAATCTTCTCTGATGACCCGGTTCAACCCCTACTTGGTCGGCAGTAGATAACCAGGGGTATTTAGAGAGTATCTGAACAGGAAAGCATTTGTGAGCTTGCTTTGTGTCCATTTTTGTGACAATTTCAAAATTCAAACAGCTTCCCCGGGTCTCAAAAAAAAAAAATTAAAGATTAAATTAAAAAAGACGAAGAAGATGATCCTCTGTTTCCTTCCTTGCCCATTCATGAACAAAGATGAAAATTGTAACCAATTAATGCCAGCCCATTCATGAACAAATATGAAAAATGTAACCAATTAATGCCAGTCGAAATTAGGTCGATGGGACTAAAAAGTACATAAGAGAACCAACGATGTCAACATTGGGTTTGTTACAAGGGTTTATTGTGCCATTGCCAGCCACGAATTTAATTCAATCCCAGCTGCTCTACTTGCATTGGAAACTACTTGTAATGGCAACTCCATGCATTCCATTAGAATCACCACGTAGATATTCATTTCTGAGCTAACAAATTAGATGACAGTTACCACGGATCCCCAAGGCCGGTCGTAGCGGCATAGAATGGAAGGCACCAGCTCTTTAACCTGAAAAACAAACCCAAATTACGAATAAGGGTATGGATAAATATATGGTTCGGTTGAAGGTAAAATTGTGATTAGTTACCATAGAGGACTTTGTAACGCGCCGCCAACGCCTGCAGACTAGAGCCAGCCGGGAAAGCAAATCTCGAGTTGAAATGTGTGAAAAAATGGAGAGCAGTGTATCATCAGAAAGGCTTCCCGTGCTGGCCATCTTCTCGCCAAACTCTGCACCATAGTGATTCCTCTTCCTTTTAGGCATCCTTTTTCGTCCTGTTTCAGTAACCAGTGTCACAAATTAAAGATGGATTTCCGTGCATCTGTGAGAGCCTCTAAATGTTTATACTTCGAAAGTTGTTTGGCGGTTCCTTGAACACTTGTGGGTGTAAAAGGGAGTCATTTTCAGGAGATAGTCGTGCCCAAAGGCTCATGTACACATTTTACCAGGTGAAATAACATAAAAATAAAAGTAATAGATATATATATTATAAAAAGAAAAATAACACTACTTAAATGTCTCTAGTCGTTCAAAAATAAAATAAAACAAAAATGTTAAAATAAAAAATCAATTTTAAACTAAAATAATGTAAAGTCGTTCAAAAAGCAAAAAAATTAAATTATATTAAAATAATGTAAAGTTTTTGGAGAAAGGTTTTAAAAAAAATTCCAAGAAAAATCTCTATAGAAGATTAGGATAAAGGACTTTCCTCATACCACTAACAATATTATAAGATAAGATTGTACAGTGATTTTTAGAAAGGCAAAGGCCCCTAAGAATAACATTAGCAAACAAGAATTTGATGCTCTCAAGTCTTTGAACAATAACCCTCACATTGTTATTCTCAAATTCGATAAGGGTGGGGTTGTTGTAATCTTAGATAACGACAATTTCCGTAGAAAAATGTTAGATCACTTGTGTAATAGTGGGAGCTACAGGAAGCTTAATAAAAATCCCCTAAAGAGGATCTCGAAAGTTATGGCTCTTGCCTTAAAATTCAGTAGCACTGTTGGTTCCATTAACCATAAGTTCATCGAGAGTAACCCTCTTACTCCTAGGATCTATCGACTTCCCAGGATCCATAAGGATGGGGCTCTGCTACGACTCATTTTCAACACAATTGGCAAACCAACTTATTTCTGCCCAAGTATTTAGCTCAAACGTTAAAGCCCCTTGTTGGTCGGACAGAGTCATTTGTCAAAGACTCTTCATCTTTTGTCAATGAGTTAAAGGGATTAAAATTTGATCCTGGGGATATTCTTGTTAATTTTGGCGTAGTCTTCATGTACACTAGTATCCCTATTAATGAGCCTATTAAGGTTATCAACCGCATTACATATCCAGATACAGCTAGGTTGGTTGAGATTTATCTTACCTCAACTTTCTTTAGCTTTGAAGGGGAATTCTATGAGCAAACTTGTGGCGTGGTCATGGGTTCTCCTCTTTCCCCAGTCGTGGCTAACATGTTTATGGAGGACTTTGAATCCAAAGCATTGGCCTCAACCCAATTCAAGCAAAAACTTTGGAAAAGGTTTGTGGGTGACACCTGCATAGTCTAGAATCATGGACAGAGAAAATTTGATCTATTTTTTCAACATCTTAACAATCAATCTAGCTCAATCACGTTTACTATGGAATATGAAATCAATAGTAGCCTCTCATTCCTTGATGTTCTTATATCAAAGAAAGATGATGGTTCTTTCTCGCACTAAGCCTTTTAAAAGAAAACTCACACTAATGGTTGGAAAATTAGTAGTTGTTGGATCCCAACCCTTTCTTCTTAATTGTTTTTTCTTTCCTCCTCTTTCAACCTTGCTTTATTTGACTAATTAAAATTTTGTTGTACTTTATTGATTTATTCCTTTCAATTTTTCTTCATTTTAATGTTTCATCCTAACTTCTAATATAATTCAATTTCACTGTATTATATTTATATTTTAATTATATTCCTTTATCATTTCTTTGATTTATTTGGTATCTTTATTGTCTAATAATCAAGTATATTTTTACTTTTGAATAAGTTATATTTTTTTACTTAGTTATTAAAAGTTTACTTTGACATGTATTTTATTCTTAACTTAAATTCTTTATTATATATATTTTTTCTCTTTTATGTTTTGTTTGAGTTTTGTTTTAATGGTCCTTTTCTCTTTTTATTTATTTATTTTATATATATATATATATATATATTCTTAATTTCATTTATTTATATATTCTTAATTTATTTATTTATTTATTTTATTAATAATTATTTGTTTTGATTTATTAAATTGGATCTTTATTTTTCAAAATTTATTGAAAATTGTTTTTAAGATTTTCAATTTTGAATTTTTTTATTTTCAGTTAATTTTGATTAGTTTTTATTCTTATCTTCCTTGACAATAAATATATATATATATATATAGTGTTATGTTTGATTTGATTTAGTCACTGTATTTTTATTAGTTCTGTTTTTTCATTCTTTATGTTAATTATTTTAATTCAATATTTTTTATTATTATTATATTCTTTAACGTTATTTAGTTTCTAGTATATTTTTTACGACCCTTTTTTTTACTCAATTCTCTGTACATCGTCTTCACTTTTTATTATCGCGCCTAGATCAAACTTTCCATCTTTGTCTTGACGATGAAACACACTCACATAGACACAAAAATTGCATTGTGATTTTTACCGAAAGAATTTCATTTTATAATTTAAATTAGATTTGGTAAAGTTGTTAGTATTTTTTCAGCTCGAGGTTTATGAGAACCCATGTTTTTTTTTTTGACATAAACGGTTAGAATGATGTATTGATTCTTGGCAGAAATGCCTCAATTCAGATTATAAAGAGGTAGCCAGAGTTCAGATTTCTCCTCGGGCGGGGACCATATGGCTTCCCCACTAATGAGCCTACGGATTTTGCAAACTATATTACGATTAATCTTCTCAATCTTTCCTAATTTGCAGATACAAACAAATTGATCCAATAAAAGACAGTAAAACATTTTTAACAGCCAATTAAGGGATGGGATCCCATCCTTCGTCTTCGTCTCTTAGAAGAACTCCGAGGGGGAGGAGAACCGCTTTATTGGCTTCAGCGTCAACTTATTTGTTGTTATCTCTCTTTACATGAAGGAATTCTAGACTCTGAAAGGATTTTATCAGGGATCTAATTCTGCTCATCAATCTAGATAACCTTAAATCTGAAGATGAAGAATTGTCCACGATGGTCTTTATAATAGACTGGGAGTCCCCGAAAACTATTGCATCTTTGATACCCAAAAAAATGAGCAGCTTGAGCCCCTAGAGTAGAGCCAGAGCTTCAGCTTGGATGCTGGTATTAAAGCCCACTCCCTAGGCGTATCTAAATTCAATTCTGCCCTCTGCACTTTTGACTACACCACCTGCTCCGGAAATACTAGGGTTACCTTTTGCTACTCTGTCAAAAAATAGAGTAGTTCTTGCCTTCTTTATGCAAAACTCAAAGAATTTTGCATCATTAAGGCGGATTTGCCAGTGTTGCAGGGGAGGGGGGTGCCTGACTATATCAATGAAATGGAAATTAAGAGAAGCGCCCCATTCAGCGTCCTGGTCACTAAGATTTGCCCCGTCTAGCTTATCTCCCAAATACTCTTTTAGATGGCTTTTAATTTTTACCCAAGTTCTCTTGGGATCGCTCTTCTTGTCTCTGAATATCCTTTGATTTCTTTCCAGCCATTTATGCTAGCAGATTAATTTGGGAAGGGCGAGCCAAGCTTCTTTGATATGAGCATTCTGAGAAGTGCCACCAAGGTACCTTAATTTCCAGTTGGAGAAGAGATCTGAGCAGCGATTAGGGAGGGCGAAATCAATGTTCCAAGGTCTTAAGGCCTCTTTCCAAAGGTCTACAGCAAAATTGCAGAGGAGCATCAGATGGGAGGCTTTTTCTTCGTCTTCCCCACAAAGCGAGCAACGGGATGGCCCAATAAATCCTCTTTTCCGAAGCCTATCATCAGTCAGAATTCTCTGATGACAAAGAAGCCAGCAGAAGGAGTCGATTTTGGGGATCGTTGTCTGAGACCAGACTACCTGCCAGGGCTTCGGATCGGGGGGGACATTAGGCTGCAGCATGGATTGCTTATAAACCTGCGCAACTGAATAACGCCCAGGGATCGAACCCCATCCCCGAGTATCAGGTTTTCTGTTGTTCAATGGGGCTTTTCCTTTTAAGAGGGAAAGAAAATCGGCGTAGTCTTTGGAAAGGAACGACAGCACCTCTAGTTTCTTCCAACTCTGCCAGTCACCGTTCTCCCACTAAGAAATATCCCACAAAGTTTTTAATCCAGCTCTGTCCATCCAATCTTTCAAAGAAGCCAGGGAGTGGTCATCAATAAGGGGGTCGTTGCCCATTATACGATCCTCCCAAATTTTAATGCGCTTGCCATTTCTAGGGATCCAGTGTGCATGGAGATTGATCAAGGATAAAGCTTTTACGCACATTTTGTGGATCATCGATCTGGAGGTTGTAGAGGGGTTGTTCAGACAACGAGTTCTCTTCCCACGGTAATATTTTTTCCACATCACTAGTTGAGCCCAACCCGGATTTGGGGCGATTATCCTCCATAACAATTTTGCACCTAATGCAACATTTTGCTTACTGATATTCTTAAAGTTTAGTCCACCTTCCATTATGGGCAAGGAGATTATATCCCAGCTTAGTAATGGGATTTTCTTCTCATTTTCTTTTCTGCCTTTCCAAAAGAATCTCCTTATATATTCCTCCATTTTCCTCATGATGCCAATGGGAGCCATCATGATTGTAGACTGATAGATGGGAAGGCTGTTCAAGACAGCTTTTATGAGCACTGTCTTTCCAGCCAGATTGAGCCAATTGAAGCCCCAGGATTGGATTTTGAACTTGAATTTTTCCAACAGAAGCAGCCAGTCACTACTGAGAGCTCTTTTCTGGAAGACAGGGAGCCCCAAATACTTGAAGGATGACCAAGAAGAGGAGGTTGCGAATCCGAAACAACTGGAGATGGCTTGGAGCATACTGGCAGTAGTGTTCCAGTAGAAGATATGACATTTGCCTTTATTGAGGCTGCTTCCTGAGTCTTCACAGTAGGCATCCACCACTTCTTTAAATCTTTTAGCCGAGGGCAAGGAGGCAGCACCCAGTAAGAGAGAATCATCCGCGAAGAGCGCATGGTTTATGTTTTTAACACCTCTAGCGATGTTCAGCCCCTTTATTTCTTGATCAATATGCTTTTTATTCAAAAGGAAGCTGAGAACAGAGGCTTGGAGGACAAAGAGAAAGGGGGAGAGAGGACACCCTTGCCTCAGCCCTCTAGAGGCCTTGAAGAAGTCAGTAGCCCTCCCATTCACCAAAGGGGCAATCCAGGGCCCACTAATACAAGCCTTGATCCATTTTATAAAATTGAGGCCAAAATCAAATTTGTGCAGGACATCTAACAGGAATTTATGTCTCACTCTATCAAAGGCGCTTTCAAGGTCTAGCTTGATAACCATTCCTTTCTCTTTCCGGGTCAAGCTTGAGTGAATCGCCTCTTGAACCAGGATGAAATTGTCCACAATCTGCCTTCCCTGAATAAAAACCTCCCTGGTTCTCGGGAATAATGTCTGGAAGAATGGTTTTCAGTCTGTTTGCAATCACTTTTGTTATCAGCTTGTAGCCTATATTGCAAAGTGAGATAGGACGAAATCTGGAGAAGGAGTTGGGACCTTTTTCCTTAGGGATAAGGGCCAGGAAAACCGAATTGGTGCTTCCCCCAATTTTCTGACAGACTTGAGATTTCCAGACCATTCTGCATAAATCATTTTCCACAATCTCCCAACAATTCTACAAGAATCTGGCAGTAAAGCCATCTGGGCTCGGGGCCTTATCTGGCTCCATTGCAAAGAGCGCAGTTTTTATTTCAATCTTGGTGACTTCTGCTTCCAAAAACTGATTCTTTATGGCAGAGATCAAAGTGGGCACCTCATTCACTAAAGTTGAAATATGCCCCATACCCTCTTTTTCACTATACAAATTTTTGAAATGGAGAAAAGCAGCGTTTTTTATGCTTTGAATATCTATGTGGTTGATGTTCTCTTCCTTGATTTCAGAGATGGAATTGAAATTTTTCCGAGCTTGGGCTTGCTTGTGAAAGAAGGATGAGTTCCTATCTCCTGCCTTGAGCCAAAGCCTCCGAGATTTTATCCTCCAATACTCTTCCTCGGCCAAGCTTGCTTTGAGAAGCTTTTGCTGCAGCTCAGCCTCCTTGTCAAGAACTTCTTTTGTGATCTCTTCATTTTCCGATTTCAGGTGTTGAATCTCAAGACATTCTTGGATCTTTTTCCTTTCCACTGCTGGGTTAGGAAGGGATTTTACCCAAGTTTTCATTGCAACTTTCACTCTCCTGAGTTTTTCCTCCCAAACAAAGAAGGCAGAGCCGTTGATTGGTTGTTTCCAAGTATCTTTTACTAATTGCATAAAGGTCTCTTCCTTGACCCAAAGGGGGCTGAATTTAAAAGGGATGGGACCTTGATCCATGTGGGCCTGAAGTTCAAGTTTGATGGGTCTATGATCCGAGACACTACAAGGAAGAATTTGCATTCTAGACTCTAAACCAAGAAGAAGAAAAGCACTTTGAACAAGGAATTTGTCTAACCTTGCTGCAATATGTCTCGGACCGAGTCTTTTGTTCGACCAAGAGTATTTGCCCGACGAAGGTTTGATGTCAATCATGTCCCAATCCTAAAGCAGGTCTTCAACCCATTCTCGTGCCGGATCCCTTACAATTCTTCCTCCACGCTTTTTAGCCAAAGATAAAGTGAGGTTTAGATCCCCTGCAATGATGATGTTCGCTAAATCTTCAGAATCTGCCAAGCTTCTAATGGAATCCCAGCAGATCTTTTTCTCTCCTGCGCTGACTGGAACATACACGTTGAAGAGACAGAGGGTCTCATCTGAATTCATGTGCTGCAGGTTAGAGAACAACCAGTGGGTATTGACGGCCTCTTTAATCCTAGTGAATTTATTTGTGTTCCAAAGAGTGCCCAGGCCTCCTGAGGCACCACGAGCTGAGACAGCTTGTCCTTCGCTTTTTTTCCACAGTTTTTTGCCGATATGGAGGAAGGCTTTGTCCTTCATTTTAGTCTCCTGAATGAGGAATATGTCAGGAGATTCAGATCTTATCAGGCTTTTGATGGCTTCTTCATTTATTTTGCTCCCCATTCCCCTACAGTTCCAGGAGACAATCTTCATCACTTGCTTTTTGAATGGAGAGCTCCTTTAGAGCTCTGGGGTTGATTTTTGGTTGTCTTCGGTGTTTTAGCCAAGAGTTTCTCGAGGGTTGGTTGACTTCCTTGGAGTTTGTCTTTGTAAGTCTCCTGCTCTCTTTTTTCACGGGCTGATTTCTGGCCTCTCAAAGATCTTCTAGCCGAGGTTTGTGAATCCCCTATTTCGCCTTCTTCTTCTGAATCCTTCGAGCCTTGCACTTCCTCAGCCTCTTCAGTGGGTTTCTCTTGCGATCTGTCTACGTTACTTTCGCCTTGCTTTGGTCCCAAGGGGGGCTCTTTATGGGGTGATTCTTCTTTGTGCGTCTCCATTTCTTGGGTGTCTTCTATTGCTGAGCTTAACAGAGTAAATTTGTTTCCTTGTTCTTCCATGGAAGGTTTTTGAATCCCAGAGCCTGCCTGGGGAACTTTGCCATTTATATTACCAGTTTTTGGGGCTTTGTGGGCAGTTTTGGTCCTTTTGACCTGAGTCCATCCTTCCTCCTTGCCTTTCTCCACTTCACTATTCTTTGGGCAGCCTCTAGTAAAATGGCCATAGACATGGCATTTCCTGCACTTGAACGAGAGCTGCTCATAGTCCAGCTTTTGAACATGT
Organism: Pinus tabuliformis; assembly: GCA_031772625.1. NCBI lineage: Eukaryota > Viridiplantae > Streptophyta > Pinopsida > Pinales > Pinaceae > Pinus > Pinus tabuliformis. Next base: position 1,374,214,132 of record CM062805.1, on the reverse strand, counting down.
GACCAACTTCCAACCTTAACCTTTATTGCCTCAGGCAGACCGACCTCCAAGTTAACTTCAACGCAGATTCTAGCATAGTCGTATTAGTCTTTACTGTTTGCTCGATCAATGAATTTACGCAACGTGTTTCCAATGTGCTTAAGAGACTCCTAGTTCCAACAATGCATTGGCAGATTAGGCAGCCAAACCCACACAGGGACGGCTGTGGGGACATCAACTGCTGGATCAAAATCAGGAGTCCACTTATTGAGGTACAACCCCTGAGGGCCCATGAAGTAGGGACTGTTACAGAATATCATATCCTTATCATCCTTTTCAGAGAATTCAAACAGGAAGAATCCCTTACCTAGAAAATACGAAGTGACTTTGCTTTTAATCAGCGACACCCAGTTCCTGGCAACCCAGCTCTCCGTGGTTTTGGGGGAGGGCCAGAGTCCAGTGAACTATCCAACCAAAGCACGCTCAGCCATAGAAATGGCGACCTGAATCGGACCCTCAGGAGGGAGCGAAATCTCAGGAATGTCATCCAAACGTTTCACAAACTTCGCAGCCTCAGACGCTTTCTTCTTTGGAAGAGAATCCAGGAGTTTGGTAAAAGCCTCAACGTCAGAAAGGGGCAACGGAGTCTCCGTTGCTGCAGGGGCACCTTAGCTCGAACGAGTCGAGCACCCACAGCTCCCAGCGTTCATATTCCTTCAAGACTACCCAGCAAAGCTAGCCCTGTGGAGCAGCAGGGGAACGCTGTGAAGAGAGACCTGGGCACTGCGCAGGATCAAGCACCGTCTAGAAGAGAGCAGAGCCCTCCAAAGCGGCCACAGGGCCGAAGCAACGACCTCAAATGCAGTAGGTCAAATGCAGGGCGACGAGCAAGCGCGAAAAAAAAAAAAAAAAAAATCCCTTATGAGAACCCATGTTACTCATGTGGAATATAGCAAACAGAGAAGAGTTCGGTGGGCATATTCATTTCAAATTGTAGGGTGATTTGTTCAAGGTTACAGATGATGGACAACATAAAATTTCAACGCTGCTAGGGATCGAAACATAAAACATCCATTTTTTGGTACCTAACCATTGTTGTTGTGCCAGTGTGGGAATTTGATCCGCGAAATGCAGGAGCAGGGTTTCGAAAGAAGAGGAGATTACAGGTTTCAAGCCTGTGAAATCTCAGGAAAGCAGTTGAAGGTAATCGATTCGAGAAATTAGTGTTCCAACTTAATCATTTAGCTCATAAAGCAGCAGGGGCATATAAGTTATATTCATTATCTTGGTTTGACCTAGAAAATAGCACAATTTTATGGCCATAGGTTTCGTACTGGCACTGATATATTGCTTAACAATCGCTATGCTCCTAAGCTATTAGATATATAGAACCCTAAACCAGAAGAAGATAGAAGAACACAGGTCTTTGGCGAGTCGTAAGCATTTCTTATGGCTAAGTGTTTCAAATCACGTTGTCCACTACGTTCCTCATGGTTATCATGAAATTCCAGAAGTAAGAGTTGACACAAACACTAGAAACGAAAAGGTTTTCAAGATCGAACACTTTCCACGCACACAAGGGCTCCATGTCATTTTTTACTTAAAATCCCATGAAACCCAAACAAATAAATATCGACGAATTTGGGGGTGTCGTGGGCAAAGATGGATGAATTGAGCAGATCTAAATTAAGCGAGAGGGTCGATGCCCGTAACAAACAAGGGACAACAAGACAAGAAATTTCAGAACCTGTGGAAAAAAATAATCTAGGACAAGTGAAAATTGCATCATCTGCCAAAGTTGGGAAGTGGGATTGGGTCAATGCCAAACAATATCGGGGCATTTAAAATGAAGACTATCCCATCTAAAATGGGAGCAAACAAGGAAAAAGTGGTCTCAAAGGGAAAGTACTCGGGCCCTTCACAATAAGCATTCAAACAAGTCCCCTTTGCAAGCATGTGACAACAAGTCCAAAGGAAAAATCATTGATGATTTTGCCTTATATAGTCCCACATCCACACCCATCCCCTGGTCATTTTATCTTTATGTGAAAGAATTGTTAAATGCAAAATAGAGGTTGGAGGTTTTAGAAGCTAAAGAGCAAGAAAGAGATCATAAAATTCATATAATAATAGCTCAAAACAAGGCTTTAGCAGAAAGCAATAATTTTTTGAAAGAACAAGTGGAATTACTACAAGAAGCTCTCCTGATAGGGACGACAGAATGACAACGCATGAAGGCAGATGTGCAAAACATAAAGAAATTTGTACTGGAAAGTAAAAAGGTGGTGAATGTGAAACCATCTCTGGATAAAGGGAAAGCGATTACCCAAATAAACAACCAGAAAGAGAAAGCAAGAGAAGAAAGGAAAGGAGATTCCACAAGAGTTTCCAAAACTTGGGCTCAAGTTACTAGAAATTCTGCTAATAGGGAAGGAGAAACAAACATTTAGGTTGACAACATGCGAGATAGAGAAAGCAAGGAAAGACTAAATAGAGAAGAAAACATAATTATTAAAGGGATGAAAGACTATGGGAAAAATGAATGTACTCTTAACCTTGCAAGGGACTTCTTGAAAGACAAGTTGTTATGGCAAGGACAAATATGCCAAGCATGGAGGGTGGGTAAGTTTAACAGTGAGAGAGTCAGGCCCATAAAATTCATCATGCCTAGCTTGCATGATAAATATATCATTCTAAGTAAGAAGCATCTCTTGAGGGGTTCTCACTTTTTTTTAGAAGAAGATTTAACTGTAAGACAACAGTAGAAAAGGAGGGAGAAAATGTCAAAGGTTTAGGGCAGCAAGAGATGAAGGCAAGAGAGCATGGATTTATAAAGGTAAAGTTGTGATAGCGCGATTTGGACCTCCTTCCAAAACAGAGCAGTAAGATGGTAATAAAAAAGAGGCAACAAACTCTTCAACGAGAAACTAGTAAGTAAGGTCAGTATGGGAAAGTAGAAACAAAGACTCAACTGTGAATCTTGCATGCCAAAATAAATAACAATCAAGTCATACCCAGGTTTCCTTAATATTAGTTTGTTGGAACTATAGAGGTTAGCCATGGAGATGAGGACCTGGGTTAGGGCCTATTGCGAAAGATAGAGACATAATTTGCCTCATAGAAACACATGAGCATGAAGGGTGCAAGACACCTTTGTTTGAAAAATACTAGAAGATAGCAGTATGGAATGGCAAAGGGCATGGGGGTATCATGGTTTTAGTGAGGGAAAAAGAAATTCATGTCATTCAGTTAGAAAAACAAGACTCAAATAAGCAATTCATTTGGTTTAAAATATCATAAAATGGAAACCACACCATAATTGCAGCATGTTATTTTGCACCGCAAGTTTAAAAAATCTACAAAAGTAGAGGGCGTGACCACAAAGATCCCTTTGCAGCCTTAAAAGAATACATTACAACATATTCTCAGCTAGGTGAAGTCCTTATAATGGGTGATTTCAATGCTAGGACTGCAAGTGAGCAAGCTAGCATTCTTTGTTGTAAAGAAGACTGTGACCTTATTTGGCTTACAGAAGAGAGTAATCATCAGCGGGAAAGAATTTAAGAGGACAAGGGTTGCAATCTCTTTGGTGAACGTTTGCTTACATTATGTCGGGTCTTCAATATAGTCATCACTAATGGCTTGACTAGATGGGCAAACCCTGGTAATTTCACTTGCAATACTTACAATGGAGCAAGTGTAGTAGATTATGTAATTTGCTCGCATGGTTTGTGTGAGAAAATGCAGGAAGTTCTGATTGGAGATTAGCTTTGGAACTTAAAATTAGATTGCAAGCCAATTAATTTAAGTTTCTCTTGGACTGGAAAGAAGCAATTAGAGTAAAAAACTCAGTGTGTTCAACAAAATCTCCCAAAGGGCATAATTATTTTGACTCTAGAAAATCGTAATACCTTCAAAATGACACTAGAGAGGCTCTTCGAGAAGGAGAAAATCCCAATTCACGGCCTTCATAGTCACGAATTAACACATTTAATTCAAAGCACACTTGCAGAGTGTAAAAGAGCAAAAACTAAGAAGTCTGAAACAAATTGCTTTATGGTTAATGCTTGGTTTGACGAGGAGAATGTGGAAAGAGTCAAACAAGGATAACATAAATATCAAAGCTTACAAGTAGATATTAAGAAATAAAAAGGCCAATTTCATGGTTTCAAGGAGGGAAGAACTAATCTTCCGTGGGAAAAATAATCCCAGATTATTTTAGAAGGAGCTCTAACCGAGAAAGTTGCAAACTGAAAATAGTACTACAACTTCTAAATGGTTTGACTATGCAAGACAACTTTATGAGTAGGATCCCAAGGTTGACCCCCCCCCTCCCACTTGGTCAACACTGATACTGAACTCTTCACGTGCAAGAGGTAGAGATATGTATCAAGAAGTTGGGTGTTGGAAAAGCAAAAGACTTAGTTGAACTCCAAGCAGAGTATGTAAAGTGGGGCTCAAATATTCTTGCACCTCACATTGCTCAAATATTCTTGCACCTCACATTAAAAAAAAAAGTTAACAACATCATAAAACAAGGGTTCCTCGCAGATTAGACAACTAGTCTGGCAATACCTCTTTTCAAAAGCGGTGATGTCAATATTCCCTCAAATTATAGGACCATAATGATAAACCCCTTGTTTGTAAATTTATTTGGAAGCATACTAGAAAATAAAATCAGCAAGTGGGCAAAAGAAAGAGATAAGTGTGCTAAAGGGAAAGCAAGTTTTATGCCTAAACATCCACAATTGATCATTGTATAACGTTAAGGCACATCATTGAAAAAGTTTGGGAGAAAAAGGAAGAAGTTTTGTGTTGCTTTGTTGATTTCATAAAAGTGTTTGATACAGTTCCTAGGGATAAGATTTGGCACAAAATGGAGGAACTTAAGGTTCCTAGACATTTGAGAGCAACTGTGCATAGGCTGTATGAAAAGGTGAAAGTCAAATTAGAACTTCAGCATGCATTTTTGAAAGTTTTAGAAGCGATATCGGGGTCAAGCAGGGTTGTCCATTGTCTCCTACCCTTTTTGGTTTATATATTGACAAGCTTGAGGACTGATTAAATTTTTGTAAGAGGGTGATGGTATCCATTTATGCAAGTTTGTTATAAGGCTTCTTTTGTATGTAGATGACCTTATTCCAATCACTAAATCTACTCTTGGTTTTATAAGAGCGCTTACTATCCCTTGAGCATTTTTTTAGAAGGGCGGGGATGCAAGTCAATAACGGAAGTATCGGTTTTCTCTATAAAAAAAAAAGAAAACATAACTAGCATAATTCCTACTTTGAAGATGACATTCTAGAAGAAGTTGTGGATTACAAATACCTCGAGATTGACTTCAACAAAAATCTAAGTTGGGATCGTTGTAGAAAGAAAAGAACTTTGGGGGGTTGGAAAGCATTTTAGGATTTTCGAAATAGGTGTATAGGGGCAGAGTTATGGGACTGGAAAACCACTCAAACTCTTTTTGGGCTTCTAGTGATTCTGGTGATTCTTTATGGTTGTGAACTGTGGGCCAATAGTATATTCGACATGCAGTGGAAACAAATTGAGAAAATTCGTAAGCGTTTGATTACAAATTCAAAATTAAAAGCGTAGTTCCTTATGCTATATTGTTAAGTGAAACAGGGGCTAATCTTATCGAAGCAATTGCTATGGTGTGAGTCATAAGGTATTTAAAAAAAAAATTGAACAAATGGAAGAGGGAAGGTGGCCCAAGGTTTTCTTTAATGACATATTGTGCAAAATAAAGAAGATGTGGATGCAACAAAATAACAAATGGTTCAGTAAATGGGGTATTTGCTTGAACACGTGTCCCATAGACAATAAAGAGATAAAAGATTTTGTTATGGAGAAGTTCCACAAGCATACTTGGGATAAGGAGATAGGGAGAAAGAAAAAATATTATATTCAAGTGTTTAATCCCACTCATAATCATCAACAAAAAAGCGTACATAGAGGCCAATATTTCTTAGAGAGCCAAAATTCTTATTGCTTAGTTAATGACCAATTCTCATCAGCTCCTTTGTGAAACAGGGTGCTGGAAAAGACCAAACGAAGTGTGGGAGGAAAGACTGTATTTTTTTTTCTTCGAGAAAAGTGGAAACAGAAAAGCACTTCATTTTAAAATGTGAGGCCTTCAAAGACAACAGGGAAAGTTATGCAGATATTCTGGCAGCTAGCTCTTGGGATAAGCTATTTAGCGAGGGGCTTTTCGAGAAGCTAGGAGTGTTTACTGTGAGGCTTCACATGAAAAGGGTTGAATACATCAACTAGACGAAGAAGCAACATGTCCCATAATCTTTAGCCTCCTAGATGTTAAAAAAAAATCATTTTTTCTTTCTTTCTATCTTAACTCTGAATCTACCAAACATCAAGATGGATCAAACTTATTTTCACTCTAAAAAAACATTAATCCTTCTCGACATTTGGTAGATCCATGAACTTCTAGATGTAAAAAGAACTAAATGTTCACATTAATTCTTAAGATGAATTTATGTTTATAATTGCTAGTTTTTTGAATTTTTAATTATTGTTAGTTTTTTAAAATATATTTTTATTAATTTTATTTTAATATTAAATATGAGATATTTATTTAAATTATAAGTTTATTATTTTTTCCTTTATTTTGAAAATGTTATATGAAATTGGATATGATATATTTGAGCTTTAAATGGATATTTATATTGGATTGGTTTATAATTATTATATTAAAAAATATTATTGTCATTGGTTTTTTTTAATATTTTAGATGTAATATATTTATTTAAAATGTCAACTATAAAAATTTGGATATATTTAAGATGGATATTTGGATTTCAGAAAAATATTATTTAAAAAAAAACTATTATAATGAAGTATAAGTCTAATAATTAGTATTTTTCTAAAAATTTAGAAGAGAACATTTAAATCTGAGATGTTTTACATTGTAGAAAAGGAGGCATACTTATTTTGTGTTAAATGTTTACTCATTTTGATGAACCTTTTTTTAATGGTTGGAAAAGAAGTGAGTGTATGTTCACATATTTGTTGAGGGGTTTGTGGATCTTGAAGGAGTAAAAGGAAAAATTGTGTTGAAGTAATAGATTGAACAACATTCTTGAAGATGTGTTTGTTTTTTATTGAGTCTATTGCTTATATATTACTATAATGTTTCACATGCATTATGGTTCATTGTATGCATTTATACATTGTTTTGAATATGGATATATTTTAGGTGTTTTTATTTACAATATGCACAATATATAGTACTTTTACACCATAACATTATTACTAATTAATATATGTATGCATGCTAATCCGACAAATTTGTTGGAAAATTAGACATTGTTTTGACAATATTTACAAATCTAGAATTCCATGTACATGAGTATGCAAAGAGCATTGAAGATGCTGCCACTTTAACTTTCTCTTTGTAGAAAAATGAAACAAAAAAAAACTAAACTAAACATGTTTTAAGATTCATAGTGATATTTTCAATAAATGGATCTATTATTTTTTATCTCAAAATTGTGTTTTAGGGGATTCTAAACTCCATTGGATTCCATGTAAACACAACAAGCAAAAAAAATATTCAAGTGTTTATCAATGGAAATAGTGTAGAGAGAGTCAACGTTGCAAACTTAAAATCTAAAATTCTAGATCTCTACTTGCAACTCTTTTCTACATCTGAATCCTATCAACACTCAAGATTATGATAATGAATTCATTTGCAAAACTCCACAAGAGAAAGCAACAAAGAATGTAGGCATGTTTTCTAAACTCCAAGGGATCCTATGTAAATGTAACAAGTGAAGCAAAGCTCTGCGTTTTGTCATTGATAACAAAATTAAGAGAGCCAATGACTGTGTTACAAATTAAAAATCCCAAAATTGGATTTTAACTCATTGTCTTTCTCTACATCCAAATCATACGAACACTCGAGATTACGATAACATGTTCCTCTAACAACTCGGTGTGGGGAAGCGACCAAGAATATAGACATGGTTCTTGTTTTCAAAACCATGCATATGTATTATGTTTGTATGTTGAATAATGTTCGAATGAGAATGATGTGGTGATTCCCATTCCAAAGGGTTATGATAGGGAGATATTCTGTGGACAAATCCATGTAGGTGTTCAATATTTACAAGGCCATAAACTCTTACACAAAGCCATATATCCATGTACAATATATAGTTAATGCACTTTCTTTGTTATTACACCTACAACAAATAAATCAAGCATTACTTGATCAAACATATGAATTTTACAAATATATTAGAGTTTTTCTTGTACAAGCATACACACATCAACGAGGTTTCCTTGGATTGATCATGACATGCTCATGGTTTGGTCTTTATACCACTATAAAATAGTTCATAACACATTTTGATTGTTTGATAGATCTTGAACTTTTTATAATGTTGGCCAACATCAAAATTTTGTCAGCGTTTCCAAAGTTCCAATTTACATGAGAATCTATGAACTTTCAAAATACTCTATATTATTAGCAATTTTTTTTGTAATTTTGTAATATAAAACTCACTTATATGCTCCCCCCAAAAAAACTAATAAAACTTAATGAGCATAGGAACCTCTCATATGCATGAATAATAATGTTTTCGAGTTTTAAATTCGAATAATTCGCACAATCATAATTTGTGGTATTTTAAGTACCATATTTTTCACAAAGTTAAAAGAGCTACATCCAAACAGAGATTAAATTGGAAATGGTTACAAAGATGACGTAGGGACTTACCTACGAAAATATCATATCTGAGATCAAGTGAACGATGTCACCTGAATGAAACATTGGCACATCCATTCAAAAGCTCTAATTTGGAAAATCCACCTATGCATGTTTGTTTCTTCTATAAATCCCCTTTAATTCAAATACCTACTTCATAAGTGAAGTTGAATTTGCATACCAATGTTACATAGAGTTTCTTGCCCAAAACTTATCCAAGTTATTCTCCTTCTAGTGTGCACATCCTCATACACATTGTCTTTGTCACGTGAAGAATAGGGAGAAAAAGAAAAATACAACCTTTATTATTCGGTAGTTTTATGGTTTATTTAATACCAACACACTCTATGCATATTAAAATGCAATTGATATTAACTCCAATTGATATAATAAAATAATATATACAAAACAAAACCCAATGCTCAATGCTGAACGATACTACTTCCCAAATGAAGGATGAAGTCAAGTGATAATGCCTCGATTGACAACAAAAAACATGTGTGTGCATAGATTTTCAAGCAATATTCAATTGGTTCTTTGTCATTTTTAATTTTATGCCTATACCTAAATTTTAGAGGTAGCAGTTGTGGGACTTCCAAGAACCACCCGATTGTAGACATGGTTGAGCCAAAACTCTCTTTAGTGAGTCACCCTCGTGCCATATTCCAAACATGAATGTGGGATCTCATAAAGCACATCAATCCAAAACCATATAGAGCTTCTAGAGGCCAACCACCTCAACCCATCAAATAGTGATTCCACCTCGTGGTCGAACATTACAAAATCATCATCAAATTGGTCTCTACCCAAACATTCCAAGGCTCTAGAGACTTTGTTCCAACCAAGGCTTCCAGGACTAGTAACTCAACCCACAACTTACTTCGGGCTTCTAGAGCGTTTGTCAAACAAGGCTTCACGGACTAGTAACTCAACCCACCAAAGGCTTCCAGATCATTTGTCCAACCAAGGCTTCCAAGACTAGTAACTCAACCCAAGTTGTTACAACGCTTCTAGAGCATTTGTCCAACCAAGGTTTCCAGGAACTAGTAACTCAACCCAAGTTAAAGGAAACATGAGAACCAACTAGAAAAACAAAGCAATAAACCCACAACACCATGGCTATCCAGGATGTTAGCGCTTGAAATTTCACCTAGGCTGAGATAGACAAATCTCAAGGCTACATCAAACCATTACACCTCGTAGCTAGCCCTACGAGGAAGGAGAAGGCTCTCTCCGGTCAGACTCAGTAGATCTTTCAATAGGATGAGCTGACCCAATTAGGAACACTGATATTAGGCTAGTAAACTGATAAGGAGGGTTGATTTAAAGTTTTTGGGGTTTTTGGTGGCAATTGGAGGGAGCGCAATTCAGGGTGTGGGGATTGAGCTCAGTTTTTGCAGGTGGGTCTTTGGGGCAAGGAAGGAGTTTGTGCTGATGCCTTAAGCTGAGATGGATGATCAAGGAAGAAAGAGAGGGAGCTAAAGAGGGCAAACAATGACTTTGAATCCTCTTTAGACAGTGGAAAACATAAACATTAAACAAATTTGAAAGCTGAGCATGGCAAGCATGAATTCAAACTTTATCACTTCATTTGTTTAATAAGCTGCAGTAAAGAAAGAGATGGAACACATAAACACACTTACAATTAGAATAAGAGAACACACCATCAACACAAAAGTCCACAAGAATCCCAATGATGTCTGCAAAACCCTGGTCTTCCTTTTCCTCAAATTGCAGAGATACAAGTAAAATATACAATAGAGCTTCTCCCTCAAGAGTCCAACCTCTCCAACCATGAAAATGATTGAGAAAATACATAATATAGGCAAACCAACCTCTTTCCCCACCTCTAGGGGTCGAGCTCAGCTTCCTAGGAGCAGTTTGAACTAATTCTAAACTAAGGACTAGATAATAGGCAGTCAAAACAACTTGCCTCTAAAACTTAGGTAACCCATCCATGCATTTAATATTCACTATTTACATCAAGGAAACTTCTAGAAGTGTTAAAGGAGAGTAAATGTATCCATGTGCCATTAAAATTACCCAACAATCCATCATTTACATGCATTAAGAGTCAACCAAAGTAAAAACAGTGTTTTGCAGGCCGAAATAGTCAAAATGGTGAAATTTCCCTGAGTGGTCGCGCCCCTCCGTTGGAGTGGTCGCGCACATTGGCAGCTGTGTTTGAGGGCCTTCCTGGTGTCCAAATCAAGTGCAAGATAGCTTGTTGGAAAGGTCTATGAGTCTACTTTACAACCCCACTGGAATTTCTGAATTTGGAGTTGATTTGACCCCTTAAAAGTCATTTCTACCAAGGCAGCTTTCTGCAACTCAAAAAGTGGGCAGAAAGTCAAAATTTGCATGTATTTTGAGCTTTTGGAGGCCCAAATCTCCATAAAAACTTGACCCCATGCATAGGCAAGTGTATTTTTGCATGACAATTCCAAAAATGCAAAGTTTTTCTCATTCTGAGCTGTCCCCCCGAGTGGTCGCGCGCGGATTCATCTTTGATTGCTCGGAAACAGCTTTTGAGTGAAACTTGTCCCGATGTGTGAAACAAGGGATTTTGTCGAAATGGAGCGAAATGAAGGGGATAGAGGGCTTCTAAATTCTTGGGGAAATTTTTGGGAGTGGGGAGGGATGTTAGGAAGCAGGGGAAAGTGGAATCTCAGAGATTGAGTGAGGGGAAGGGGTCGAAAAGGACAAAACACAGGCCAAACCTAGAAAATTGCCAAGTTGTAGCTAGAAACTAGGGTTTGTGCAAAAATGAGGAATTTGGCAGATCTAAGGGATGGGAAGTGTTTGATAAGGTACTTTAAGGATAGGGGAAGGTGTATGAACATCAGGAAACAAGTTTTGCCGGTGATTTGACCATCCAAGAAAAATTGCCTTCAAAACCCTAGGAGAGGGAAATGACCTTGCCTGGGCGCAACATGAAGCATGAACAAGGTGTAAAATGACTCATTAGACACTGACATGATAATGACAACCCTACGAATGATGATAAACTCAGCTGAATGGTGACATGGACTGACATTTGGGCAAACCCTAGACCTAATGCCTAGTGACCAAATTTTGCTTGAAGACTCACTAAAATGACAAAATTTGACCTTGACACTTCAAAATCACTTTGTAAGAGCACATTTGATCACTGTAGGAAGGCTGGAAAGACTGACACTAACACAGGAAATGGCAAGGCTAGGCAAATCCACTGTCAATCTAGGCAATCATCCATGCCAGTGGCAAATTATGACCAATATACCACATGCATATGTCATGCATTCCAAAACTAGTGAGGAAAACATACATGAAACTTGGTACCTGCAAGCAAAAACCCAGTGTAGTTGTTGATCTTGATGTCCTCTTACGCTTTCCTGCTCTTCCTTTGCCTTCTTACTTCAAACTCCAAGTATGCCACACTCCTCCAAGAGTGCTCCAAGAAAGCTTTAAGTGCCCAAGAGTACGAGAGAGAGAGAATAGAGAGAGAGCTCCAAAACTGAACTCACAAAAGTAGTGACCTAATCCTAACAAGCCTTTTTATTAATGAGGCTTTTATTTTCTTCATTTTCCATTATTTTCCTCCTCACATGCAACCGTGAGCTTTCACCTCCCTTTTCTCCTAATTTCCATTATGTTCATTGTTGAAAAGTGTGCAACAAGAAATTCTTGTTGAGATTGCAACAAGATGATGGAGCTTAGTGAAAAGAGTCGCCTTCACTAAGTGGGCCCGCAGGCTATTTTTGGCGCAAGTCTATTTTTAGACTATGTCTATTTTTAGACATATGGATCATGTCTCTGGATTGCAGGTTGTTGTTTATGGATGATTGGTCAAGTTGGGAAAAATAGATGGACTCCTATTTTTGATCAAAATGTGAATGATCACAGTGTGAGTGATCAAAGTCTATTTTTAGACTGGCTGTCAAAAATAGAAAAGTCAAATATTATTGTCTCATGATAATATTTGGACTATAAACTTGATCTTATTCTCTTGGAGCACTTCAGAATGAGCTACGGATGTGGTACATGCAGATCCCACAAGGAAATACGTGGTTACCTATGGGATGACTAATATTTGCATGCAGGACTTCAGTTAGAACTCAAGTGAGTTGAGTTTAGTGGACTGGAGGTGCAGTTGCTGGAGTTGTGTTCAGTTTAGCTTTGTTAAACTGGTTGTATTTAGTCTAACTGATCAATAGACTAGAGATGAGTTGGGTGAATTAGTTATTAAATTAATTCACAAGTTATTAACTCATAATACAACTAAAGAATACATCAGTTAACTCAGTTGCATGTCAGTGCATGTTCAGTTCAACAGGGACAAGTGGTAGAGAATCAGATTGCTATCAGTTGTGACTATAGTTGTGCATCAGATCTTGCACAATCAAGGGATTGAGTATGCCAATGAGTTTGCTCACGTCCACAAAGAGTGAGTGACTATTTTGCAGGTGAAAATCGAGTTTGGGAAGCTATTCTCATCAGTTCTTGAGCAGTGGAGGCAGGCAAGCAGTGGAAGAGATTTGGAGATCAGATCTGAGCTGTATTGTGTGTAACAGGTGGAGCTGGTACTGGATTGCTTGTGATAAGCATTGTACTTTGTAATGTTACATGATTCAATCAATATAATATACAGATAGTGTGGGGTTTTTAGCGAGATGCTTTCCCCGGGATACATACTGTGTTTATGAGTTTGATTGATGCTTCTATGTGTGCCTGTGAATGTTTCTGCTTCTGTAAATTGATGATCAACGTAGAGGAGATTATGTATTATACATGTTCCGCTTATAATTGTATGATCAGGATAATCTCTGTGAATATGTGTTAAATTATTCAAAATTTCTACATGGTATCAGAGTAGCTTGATTTGTAGAAGAGATTTTTACAGGATATCAAGCGAGGATTGATCATCAGATCTACTATTCAGGAAGTGGTTACATTCTATTTCTTCAGGCAGAGTCTGTAATCGGGCCAGGTAGCTTCTGGATTCATCCTTCTTTTAGAAGGTGAGATATCCGGTGAATGCCCATACAGTCGATCTCTGTACAAGAAATACTTTGTTCTCACGAATTCTAGATCGGAAGCAGTTGAGTTTTTGAGCTGGTGGAATTCGAATTTAATTCCAAAGCAAGAGATAAAACTCAGAAACATTCAGTGCGAGAATGGAGACAGTATGCCCAGGTAACTCACGAAGTTCACTCAATGCCGGGATGAGCTGGGAAGTGTGGGGGTGACTGTCGGATGAGGATGGTGAGTCTAGCACTCCTTGACCTTCCTAAGAGTTGGCATAGCTACCAGGACTCGGTGAATGGAAGGGAGAAACTGCCAGGATGGGAGAGACTTTGGTCAGATCTTGTGCAGGAGGAGATTAGATGGAGCACCAGAGACGGTTCTTCATCCATGCAGGATGAGGAGAACTGTGCCTTAGCGAGTAAGGTGAAGAAGGGGAAGGAGAAGGTTTCTCTTTCCGAATCTTGTTTTTCCAATGATGGGAAGAAGGTTGACAAGGCGAAGGTGAGATGCTTTCGTTGTCATGAGTTGGGTTATTATGCTACTAATTTCCCAAAGAAGAAGTCCAAGAAGGGATCCGGGGAAGGATCTGAAGGTGAGGCAGCCTCACTTGCTTCACAGTTTGAGTTGGACTTCACACTCTTCGCATGCATGGTTTCATCCATGATGGGAAGTGGTTGGTTTCTTGACAGTGGAGCTTCTTTCCACATGACCGGTGACAAAAGTTTGTTCAGTACTTTGGAGGAGAAAGATCTCCAGATACTCACAGGGATGGGTAATGATGAGAAGTATAGTGTCTCAGTTGTAGGCACGGTTATTTTTCAGAGGGAGCATGGAGCTCGCCTTACCTTGACCAATGTCAAGTATGTACCAGGACTGAAGAGAAACTTGGTGTCGATCGCGATGCTGGAAGACAGAGGCTATGATGTAGTCTTCAGTAAGGGAAAGGTTTTCCTTAGACACATCATCACCAGACAGGTGAAGAAGATTGGTTCACGGGTCAAGAACCTGTATGCTCTTGAGGTTCAAGATGCATGCAAAGCCTTGAGCAGCAAGGCAACTGATGGAGACTTGGTGGTTGAGAGGGAGCGTATATTACCTCTCAACATGCAGAGCCAGAAGAAGTCTCAGACGATTGTGGAGGAGCCACGATTGGTGCAGCAGCTTCAGGAGGTTGTGGAGGAGCCACAACAGGGGAAGCTGAGAGGAGATCGAGTAGAGACATCTACTCATCCAGAGACCTCCAGTAGCGGGAAACTTCGAGCCAGGTGGGCTGAGGGATTGCATGCAGCCATACCTCTAGGTAGGAGGTGGCGTCATGTGGATTGATTGTCCCAAGGAGGAGGGGCAGGATCCTTGAGGTACCCAACCTCTTGGATGAGACCTTGCTACGGGAGCCCAGATGTGTAGTAGTAGGAACTGACTGATTGGGTAGAGACGGATGCGGATGGAGCGGCAGAGAGAGCGACAGTGCAGGGAATCCCAGGACAGCGCATAGCTAGCAGGCTGTAGCAATGCGAGAGGCACAAGTGTTTTGCACAGTGCTAGGTGGCACAGAGAGGTGTGCAATGGTGCGAGATGCATGGAGACATTGCAGTAGCGCAGATGTCAGAGAGGGAGCACTTGTCAGCAGCAGGTAGAGCTTCAGCATCAGAGGATGTTTCTATCCCAACAGGGAGGTCAGTTGGGAGGTGCAGTGCGGATGCAATGCTGGGAGATAGAACCAGCAGCAGCACGGATGCAGTCAGAGATCAAAGTGACAGAGGCTAGAGCAGTCAGATACTGAAGAGCACAGAGATGCAGAGTTTCAGTCGACAGAGGCAATAGCAGTCAAAGACTTTGATGACAGAGCAAGTGGACCGGCCAGATGTGTTGCATGGAGAACATTCCAGAGTTACAGGATCAGGTTTGAGAGGAAGCCTTTCTTGTTGAGAGGGAGTGTTGAAAAGTGTGCAACAAGAAATTCTTGTTGAGATTGCAACAAGATGATGGAGCTTAGTGAAAAGAGTCGCCTTCACTAAGTGGGCCCGCAGGCTATTTTTGGCGCAAGTCTATTTTTAGACTATGTCTATTTTTAGACATATGGATCATGTCTATGGATTGCAGGTTGCTGTTTATGGATGATTGGTCAAGTTGGGAAAAATATATGGACTCCTATTTTTGATCAAAATGTGAATGATCACAGTGTGAGTGATCAAAGTCTATTTTTAGACTGGCTGTCAAAAATAGAAAAGTCAAATATTATTGTCTCATGATAATATTTGGACTATAAACTTGATCTTATTCTCTTGGAGCACTTCAAAATGAGCTACGGATGTGGTACATGCAGATCCCACAAGGAAATACGTGGTTACCTATGGGATGACTAATATTTGCATGCAGGACTTCAGTTAGAACTCAAGTGAGTTGAGTTTAGTGGACTGGAGGTGCAGTTGGTGGAGTTGTGTTCAGTTTATCTTTGTTAAACTGGTTGTATTTAGTCTAACTGATCAATAGACTAGAGATGAGTTGGGTGAATTAGTTATTAAATTAATTCACAAGTTATTAACTCATAATACAACTAAAGAATACATCAGTTAACTCAGTTGCATGTCAGTGCATGTTCAGTTCAACAGGAACAAGTGGTAGAGAATCAGATTGCTATCAGTTGTGACTATAGTTGTCATCAGAATCTTGCACAATCAAGGGATTGAGTATGCCAATGAGTTTGCTCACGTATTTGGCCCACATTTTAGCCTTTGCTCACGTCCACAAAGAGTGAGTGACTATTTTGCAGGTGAAAATCGAGTTTGGGAAGCTATTCTCATCAGTTCTTGAGCAGTGGAGGCAGGCAAGCAGTGGAAGAGATTTGGAGATCAGATCTGAGCTGTATTGTGTGTAACAGGTGGAGCTGGTACTGGATTGCTTGTGATAAGCATTGTACTTTGTAATGTTACATGATTCAATCAATATAATATACAGATAGTGTGGGGTTTTTAGCGAGATGCTTTCCCGGGATACATACTGTGTTTATGAGTTTGATTGATGCTTCTATGTGTGCCTGTGAATGTTTCTGCTTCTGTAAATTGATGATCAACGTAGAGGAGATTATGTATTATACATGTTCCGCTTATAATTGTATGATCAGGATAATCTCTGTGAATATGTGTTAAATTATTCAAAATTTCTACATTCATAAATAAATGTGCCAGAATGCCATTTTTCCTTTCCAAAGTCTTTTCCATTGCCTTTGCCAATTTCCTTAGCCATTATTTAATCACAAGTGATCCCATCACTATGTGTTTTCCCAACATTCAGCTTGGAATAGGTGTCCCATCAACTATGGTTATGATTTTGCCTTTATTAACTTTTATTACATGGAATTTTCACCAGGGTTGTTACAATTTGCAGGAGAAACAAGTGCATTCAACTCCTCTTTTGATTGACAACCCATCTACAATAAAGTTGGTCAAGAACCCAAAGTTGCATGATCGAACGAATCACATCAATACAAAATACCATCTTATTCAACATCCTGTTGAGGCCAAAATAATCCATCTATGACATTGTTCCACAACTGAGCAAATTGCAAACATCTTCACCTATGATCCGGATTTAAACAGGAACGCAATAGATTACAGAGATAACCATAAATACAGAGATGCGATAACCATAAAAACAGAGATGCAGCGGAAATAATACTTCATTTCATTACTGTAAAATACTGAAATATGCTTACAAATAGAAATAAATCAGCTAGGGCGATGGTAGCTTATCTCTGAGAAGAGATGTGTGGCTACATGCCTCTGAACTGTTCCGAATTGTATTACAATGAGGCTCGAAGGCCTATTTATTGTTGAGAAACAATGGAAAACCCTTCACATCCCGAAACCTAGCCCTAGAAGATGAAACGCCAAATTGTGGGCCCCGTTTGGGTAAATTGGTACATCAATTTCCTGGGGTCGTAACTTTGGCATACGATCTCCGTTTGACGCGTACGATAGCTCGTTAGAAAGATCTATCCGAGTACTACCACTTTGGGAGACAACATGGGTCCATGGACCCATGTTGCCCCAAAATCCCAAAAAAACGTCGTTTAGGGCCTCAAAACGGCTCCGGAAGTTCAGGACCCGAAAAACTGCTAAAAATAGTAAACTGTGCTACAATTTAGGAAACTAAAAAGACTGAAAGAGACAGTTGTGGGGGTCCAAATGGGATAGGTGGGTGGCCACCAACATCCACCTGGATCATTCCTCCCCCCTTAGGAAGCAATGGTCCCCATTGCGTTGAGCTCCTCCATCTACTGAACTTGTCCTGCAATCTCTGATGTGTCCAGTGATGGTGGGAAGCATGGTCAACGATGGTCCACATTGAACATTTGGTGCAGGTGAAGGAATGGAGGAGTGATGTGCTCCAAAGCATTGTTCCCCATAGCCTTGGTACTGCTGTAAGGACCATGTCGGAGTGGTCTGAGCTTCTGATGGGTTCTGGTAAGGCGTTCTTTCTGTCGATGCAACCAGACTTTGTTGCCCACCTGAAACTTGTGTGGTACCCATGTGGGTGAGGAGAAGTTGTTCCGGTGTTTTGTCATGACCGTATCCCTTTGCTGCTGCTGCTGCGTGGAGGAACCCTTTGCAGGGGTCATGGATGTAGCAACGATCTTCCCCTTACTTTGGGCGTGAACCAGACATATGAATTTCCTGGTCTGTGATATGAGCTTGCTGCCTTTCTTGGTAGTGATCAAAGATGTGGCAGTAGGTGGGGCTACCTCTGGTATCCTGTATAATGAATTGTTCAAAGAAATAATGACAGCACGAGGCCTTGACTCATACACAGCATGTCGCCTCCACAAGTATGGCTGGCCTAATAGTACATCACAAACATCCAGAGGTGTAACATCACACAATACCTCGTCTGTGAAGGGCTTGATGCTGTAGGGAAGGCGGCACTGCTGGCGAACTTTCAGATCTCGTCCTTCATGAAGCCACCCGATACTGTACGGCTGTGGGTGCGGTGTAGTCGGTAGGCCCAACCGCTTCACGACCTCTGCTGAAACGAGGTTCTTTTGGCTGCCACTGTCGACAATGAATTGTAGCGGCGAACCCTTCACCCACATCTGTGAGTGGAAAAGACGCTCCCCTTCCTCTGGATTTTCGGGCTCATCTTTCTGGATCTTGGCGGTGGCAACAGTGGCGCTGGGATCCGCATCAATGATCTGCTTCCCTTTTCCATTACCCTTGTCGGGTTCTGGCTCAGGGTCGGAACATGCATCTGATTCGGAAGCCTTCAACTCAGCCACCAGCGACTGCTTGGTCCGACACTCACTTGTGTTATGAGTGGGACTCTTGTGGAACTCACACCACTTTCCTGTGTCCTTCTTCGGCTTCGTGGTGTTGTTCTTTTCTTGCGGCTTCGACGGGTTGTCTTGGGTCACCCCGCCTTGGCTTTGTCCTTTGGGCTTCGGATTTGCAGATCCAAAGTCTCGCTTCTTCTGTTTGAACTTTTGCTCGATTTTGACAGCGTATCGGTATGCTGTGCCGAGTGAGGAGATGTTCAAGAACACCATCTCTTCCTGGATGTATTTGTGCAGGCAGCCACGGTATTTGAGTACCAGATGCAGCTCAGAATCTTTGATACCCAACTGTGTGCGAAGGGTATGAAAAATGTTTGTGAACTCTGGCACATCTTGGTCTCGTCCCTGCCGCAGTGTGGTCCATTTGATGTATTTGTCCTCATAGGTTCCGACAGGGTAGTATTGCTCCTTGATGGCATCCCGGAAGTCATTCCAAGTGGGTGCGGCTGAAAATAGTGAGCCTGTACCTTCATCCTTCTGCTCACAGTAGGTTTCCCACCAGTCCTTGACATGGGGGGCTGCTTTGAGAAGAGCGAAAACAATCTTTTCCCGACTTGAAAATTCATGAACAGAAAAATACCCATCCAGTAGATTTAACCATTTATCTACGGCATCTGTGTCTATTTTACCCTCGAATATGGGGATTTCAAAATTAACTTGTACCTTGAAGGGTGTGGCATTTCCAGAGCCGCTGTTGGAAGCCGATGCGTCGCCTCTGGGTAGCCGCTGAAGGATCTGCGCAAAGCTATCCATCATCGCGTTCCTTTGCCGCTCGAGCACTTCTTCGAGCAAGATTTTGATAGGATCTCCTGCCCCCTCGTCTTTCTTCTCATCCGCCATGGGAGGCCGTCGGGATTTGCGAGGCTGGTCTTGCAAAGGTTCGACCGGTTCAAGCCCTAACTCCTTATATCCCGACCTCGTTGGGGACATGCAAAGAAAAACAGAGAAAAAGCAGACCGCTCTGATACCACTGATCCGGATTTAAACAGGAACGCAATAGATTACAGAGATAACCATAAATACAGAGATGCGATAACCATAAAAACAGAGATGCAGCGGAAATAATACTTCATTTCATTACTGTAAAATACTGAAATATGCTTACAAATAGAAATAAATCAGCTAGGGCGATGGTAGCTTATCTCTGAGAAGAGATGTGTGGCTACATGCCTCTGAATTGTTCCGAACTGTATTACAATGAGGCTCGAAGGCCTATTTATTGTTGAGAAACAATGGAAAACCCTTCACATCCCGAAACCTAGCCCTAGAAGATGAAACGCCAAATTGTGGGCCCCGTTTGGGTAAATTGGTACATCAATTTCCCAGGGTCGTAACTTTGGCATACGATCTCCGTTTGACGCGTACGATAGCTCGTTAGAAAGATCTATCCGAGTACTACCACTTTGGGAGGCAACATGGGTCCATGGACCCATGTTGCCCCAAAATCCCAAAAAAACGTCGTTTAGGGCCTCAAAACGACTCCGGAAGTTCAGGACTCGAAAAACTGCTAAAAATAGTAAACTGTGCTACAATTTAGGAAACTAAAAAGACTGAAAGAGACAGTTGTGGGGGTCCAAATGGGATAGGTGGGTGGCCACCAACATCCACCTGGATCAACCTAAGCGCTTGGAAAATAAATGTTTAAAACATTCAGAATAATGTTTGGACTCATCAACATCCCTTCATATTAAGGTGGGGGGGAAGGGGGGGAATGTTGATACTTAGTCTTTGGGATTAGATAAATCCATGTAAATATTGTAAATAGAAAAATAAAGGGAATTGAAAGACGAAAAGACATTGAGAGATGAAACCCAATAATTTCCCTCTCCATGTATATATCTATGTTTTATCTTAATGAAAATGCAACAATTCATTCGTGGAGTTACTCCTGATCTGACAAATATTGTTTATGTTGTCACTCTCATCTTGGGACTGCTTGTTTGAAATGTCATGTGACGTTGATCTCGATTGTATATCCATATCATCTTTCTTTGGAGATATGGTGCCCCTAGTGGTCAAGTCCTCTCGCAAGGATGTCGAGAGTAGTAACCAAGAAGTTATGGAGGGATCATCGCCACCAATCTACCGGGACACAACATGTAACATCAACAAGATAACCAAATTCCCATGGTTTGATATATATTATGCATTCTCTAAGAAAGAAATTCCCTAGGATCAAGAAGATTTTAGAGTATACATTAACATCAATAGGTCTCAAGCTCACAAGGTGGCCTCATATCTGACCATCTTCCCATGCGCATAGACAATTGACTGGATATTGCAGAATACCGATACACAACGATGGGTCATAAGGAGCCACATTGGGAAAGCCTTACTATTGTTTCTTCCGCGGAAATTGCTACCTATTAAAAGTTACCGGAGAAGGTGGAGACCTTTAATACTAGGTGGATGTCTGATTTACCGGTGGCAACTAAAGACATCCTAAGATGATGGTGGCAAGAACCCTCTAAGTTATGGGCTAAGGTAGATCAAGTTTATGAAATAAAAGGCCTGAGGAAGGTTACCAATTCATGGCAGCTATGATGAATAGGTTGTATGGAAAATCGAATACCAATACCTTTCCGGGGACTTGGGTACCTATTATGTACATTGTTGCTACCATGGGTACTATCCTTAAATTGGCAAGCATTCTTCCTTCATTACTGAAGACCAACATACAAGTAGCAAGGAATTTGGAGAATGACCAACCATCATAATTTTATATGGCATCATACCTTTTGAACGTCATATGTGCAAGGGGCCATTTTGATGGATGGAGCTACAACTACACCCTAGGTGTGTCACATGCCATGCATCTTTATAACAAAGTTGGTGAAAATTCCATATAATAAAAGTTAATAAAGGCAAAATAATAACCACCGTTGATGGGACACTTATTCCAAGCTATATGTTGGGGAAAAACATAGTAATGGAGATCACTTGTGATTAATTAATGACTAAGGAAATTGGAAAAGGAAATGGAAAAGGCTTTGGAAAGGCAAAATGGCATTTTGGCACATTTATTTATGAAAATAATGGAAATTGGAATAAAGGGAGGTGAAAGGTCACATGATGCATGTGAGGAGGAAAATGAAGGAAAATAATGGAAAATGAAGAAAATAGAGGCCTCGTTAATAAAAAGGCTTCTAGGGATTAGTTCATAGACTTTTTTTAGTTCACTTTTGGAGCTCTCGCTCTATTTTCTCTCCTTCTCATACTCTTGGACACTTAGACTTTCTTGGAGTACTCTTGGAGGAGTGTGGCATACTTGGATTTTTTGAGCAAGAAGGCAAAGGAATAGAAGGAAAGCGCAAGAGGACATCAAGATCAACAACCATAGTGGGTTTTTCTTGCGAGTACTGAGTTGCATGTATGTTTTTCTCACTAGTTTTTGCTTGCATGACATATGCATGTGGTTTATTGTTCATGATCTATCACTGGCATGGAGGATTGCCTGGATTGACAATGGATTTGCCTAGCATTGCCATTTCCTAGATAACCATGGTGTTGTGGGTTTATTTCTTTATTTTCTAGTTGGTTCCCATGTTTCCTTTAGCTTAGGTTGAGTTACTACTTCCTGGAAAACTTGGTTGAACAAACACTCTAGAAACCCTGTAACAACTTGGGTTGAGTTGCTAGTCCTGGAAACCTTGGTTGGACAAACGCTCTAGAAGCCCTTGGTGGGTTGAGTTACTAGTCCTGGAAGCCCTGGTTGGTAAAACGCTATGGAAGCCCATAGTAAGTTTTGGGTTGAGTTACTAGTCCTGGAAGCCTTGGTTGGAACAAATGCTCTAGAGCCCTGGAAGCCTTGGGTAGAGACCAATCTGATGATGGTTTTGTGATGTACGACCATAAGGTGGAATCAATACTTGATGAGTTGAGGTGGTTGGCCTATGTAAGCCTTGGATGGTTTGGATTGATGTGTTTTATGAAATCCCACATGCATGCTTGGAATATGGCACGAGGGTGACTGGATGAAGAGAGTTTTGGCTCAACCATGTCTACGGTCAGGTGGTTCGTGGAAATCCACAACTGGTTGGCCTTTGTATCATTAATATGAGGTTCTTTCTCCTTGTTATTTCATGAGCATTATACTACTTTATATGTGGATTATATGGTCGTTGTTTCCTTGGTATTTATGTTGCTATTATACTGGTTATGAACATGTATTAAGACACTAGCTATGTATGGCTCTCATCATGTTTTTAATTGTAAATGAATGAACAATGTATCTATGGCCTAATGTATGAAACTACAGTTAATGTGTTGGGGCAGTAATGCTTCTTAGCGATTCTCAGATGAGTATGAGACCCCTATGCTTAGGTCAGATGTTTAAACCTGTAGATTACATAGTTGTGATATGTTTGACGAATTGCCTATAGGGGTCCAATCAAGGGCTTGTTTAAGTAATTCAACTTGTATCATCATTCAAATGTTAGCTTTTTGTTTTGAAGGTGTCATTTAGTTCTGGGCAGTAACTTGGGATCTGTGCCTGAAAAAAGTGGTTCAAATCCCAAGGACGTAGACACAACAATGGGCAGAAAAGTCCCTAGACGCTGGCATACTACGCTGTGGGAGTGTCAAGAGCCTTCTAGACGCATGAATGCCCATATCATGGGAGTGTCCTGGGGTTAATTGGTATAAAAACTTAGTAGGACCCAAGGGTTGGTTACCTGAGAGGTTGGGATGGTTCCTTAGAGTCTAGTTGCTGATGTGGAAGGTCTGTATGGTGTGTTTTCGTCGGTTCCACATCCTTAAGGTGACTTAGGAGGTCGAATCATAACATAGTATCTTCTCGTCACATGTTTACCCTGGTTGGTTGGTTACTTGGGTAGATGTGGGAGGAGGGTGTTACAATCTTCATTACAAGATCTTTTGGGCCCTTGTATGTCCAAGTGGGTGAACGAGACAATCACCAAAGTGGCAAACTGGTTTCCTATCCAAGAGGGAACCTTCATCATAGTTTTGATGGACAAGTTGTTGCTACAGGAAGTTTGTTACTAGATGACTACAAGGTTCTCTAAAACATTGAACAAAGGAAAGAAAAAGCCTTCGCATGCATTCCCATTGACTACATAGGCCTATACCATTGAAAGTTTTAAGGAAGTGGAAGGAGAAGTTAAGGAGATGAAGGCATTCTACTTCATGAAACTGAGTCAACGTAGGTATGACCCCAAGGGAATAGTAGCAACGCATTGCAAGAAAGTAGGCTTCAAATGGTCATACATACACAACGAACATTGCCATGAAGACAAGGTCATAAATTGGTACAATGATGCCAAAGAATTAGGGCCAAGCAAGCAACAAGAAAAAGAGGATGAGCAGGTTGAGTTGTCATCATAAAATGTAAGCCTGCAAGTTAGGACAACCTTACTAAAAAGTAAGAAAGATAAACAAAATACACAGGGAAAACATAGAAAGCATAATGGCGATGAACAAGAAGGCCCTTTGGAGGAGCAAGAGGAAGATGAAGATAATGAAACCATCGAAGGAATAAATGCAACCCTTTCTAGGAAGAAGTAAGAGTTGAGGAGGAAAAGGGAAGAAGAGTTGAGGCAGTCACATAAATCAGGAGAGCAACAGAAATCAAGAAAGCAAGAGGAAAGTAAGAGAAAGTTGGAAGAGGAATAACAATTAAAGAAAGAAGAAGAAGAACGAAGGATGTGGGAGGTCGAGCAGAAGAAGAAACAAGAGGAAGAAGAAATCAAGAAAAGACAAGCAAAGGAAGAGCGTGAGAGGAAATAAAGGCAGGAATAAGAGCTCAAAAGAAAATGGGAAAATGAAAAGGGAGAGAAGAAAATTATCGAAGAAGACCAAAGGAGGAAAGTTGAACATGATAAGAGAAAGCAGGAGGAAGAGGAGATGAAGAAGCAACAAGAAGAAATCAACAAGAAAGTTGAGCTCTATCTCCAACAACAACAATAAAACCAAGAGTCTGATATGCAAGTTAATCTTCCTCCATCCACCCCCATTATTGGTGCACACTTGCCACTTAAAGAATTGGGCATTCTAGATGAGGCAGAGGAAAAGGTATTGGACCTCATTAGACTTACTTTTGACCTTGTCAACAGTAAGATTATGCAAAAAAGGAGGATATATTATGCCAAGAACCCTATAGAACCACTGTCCATGACCACAAAAGGAGATCATCCCAGATACCACTGTGAATCCCCAAATGATTGCTTCAGTCGGAACTACATTCATGACTGCAACCGAGTTAAATGTGGGAAGGATGAGTAAGCAAATTATAGAGCTTGAAGGCAAGCTCCATGCTTCCGAGAAAAGAGCTACCACAACAAAACAAGATAGGAGGAGGCTAGAGGAGGAAATAAAGCTCTATGCTTATCTCACTCAAGCACGAAGGAGTTACAAGCATTCATAAAGAGGAGGTAGAGACTCTCGAGGAGGCCATGATTGTAGTCTATGAGGAAATGTTAAATATGCATCAGATTGTATCACCTTTCCCAACTATACAAGCTGATACTAAGGAGAAGACAACCATGCTAAAATAATCTACCATGACCATTAACAACATACAAGAGTGCACTAACAGATATCCGGAGGCACTGAAAATTCTCCCCACAAAAGATTAGATAACTGCCCAAAATGACAAGGTTCAGATTCACATCAAGGTCCAATCATGGGATAAGCTTGCAAGGGACGTGGATAGGGTTTTGGCTTCATACATGCATTTACTGAGTCCGTTGGAATTTGTAATTGAAGTACATAGAGTCCCTTCCATCGGGGTAATAAGAGAAACAAGGATGTGGGAAGAAGTCCTACATGATATTCAGGCATTCCTTGATCCTTTCAGACATGCTTCCACTACGGAGAACTTACAGGTAATTAATGAGACCATTACTCAGTATGTGATAGAATTAGTAAGGATATATACCAATTTGGTAGCTTTATCAAGTCAAATCAAGGTCAAGAAGATCACTCTAATACCAAATGCCCTTTAGTGCCTTCACAAACACAATGAAGAGCAACAAAAGGTGGTCGCAATGGTAGTTGAGTACAAGCTTTGGCGCATATACCTTGTGGAGCAATTGCATGTGGATGTTCCTGAATTGTCCATTACTAAATTATTAGAATAGGACCATTTTTGTTATGTAGACCAAGATAGAGTAAAGTAGAGTCTAGTAGGAATATGAAAGGTCATGAGGTAGTTCAAGAGTCATGCGCGGATCAAGAGTCACCCTCATTTGGTGTATATGTTTTGAGAACTTAGGATATTCTAGTTAATGCAAGAAGTAATTGCCTATTTCCACTTTTGGATTTGATGGAGATCTTGTGTAATGACGCCATGGATATTATCAGCTTAATGAATTGGAAGTTCCTGTGAGCTTTGGCATGTTGTCTCTTCACGTGTCTTCTTGTGTTGTGGGATTTCTCTTGCAATGAATGGATGGTATATGTTATGTGTGCCTTATGCTTATGTTGGTAAACTACTTTATTGATGTTGGCATTATATCATTATAGATTGTGCGCTCACTTGTGGTTTATATGGTTATTAATCACAAACTAATTCATGAAAGGTAATTTATCTCCTATGCGTGTGTGAATCTCATTTAAGGTCTTGCTAACAATACTTTTCTTGAGGTTTATGATTTGTAATTACGTTGTTTCTATTCATGGTATCTGTTCTATTTGATATTCATAAGTTATTTACTTACATTTGTTGAAGTTCCATTCGTTCTCCCTTAACTAATACTCTCCCCTTTATCCGAGGCGAACGTCAACCAACGAGATGGCAGTCGGGCCTACATACCGGATGGAACTCCTAGACCAAACGGTGTAGAATCTTGTTGTCGACGCGTTTCGAACCAACAAGTGTGGTGTAGAATCTGTTTGGGATTCTACATCGAGGAGATCCCCTAGTTGTTGGCAGCATCCAACACCGTCAAACAGACTTTAATAATGAAAAAATTGTGTATTAATATGTAAGATTAAATTATTGACATGAGAGGTAAAGTCATGTTTACTATATTTAAATTCTTCTTCTTACAACATTATGTAAATTAAAAGGAGGTCTTATGCATGTATAAAATGTTGATTGCATATTTTTATGGACCATAAGAGAAACAAATGGGCTTACATGGATGCATGAGAGGTTTTAATTTTTTCTTCATGGATAATGGAACAATTTTGACTTTTCTTTTCAATCGTATTTCTTTTCTTTTCTATCTCTGTACATAGATCGACCATAGTGTAATTTTTCATTGTTTAAATTGTATTTTTTTTTTAGTAATATATTATATTAAAAATTGAATGAGTTAAACATTGTCGTCTTATTAAGAACCAACTGAAATATTTGATCTTTAATTATATTTTCCTTGTGAGTATTGAAATATTTTTCTAATTAGGTTAGAATTAATATGAATGAACTATCTAAGCAATATAAAAATATTTATGGTAATTTTATAGTTATAGTTTCAACCACACTAAACTTTGTAATTTATAAAAAAAATCTTTGCATTTTTTTTTTTAAGTAAGTCGTTTTTCATGTAATTTCATATATAACATTTTGATATAAGTTCACCAATACATAATCTACAATAAATATTATTTCATAAAACTAAACATCATGATGATAACCATCTAACAAACATAAATATCATCTAAGATGCACATTCAAATTCACTATCATCATCTAATTATATACACCTCTAACACATATAAATGCCATTAGCTAGCACACAAATCTAATAATCTAACAGGGCATCATCATCGTGATCACATTTAACAAAACACAAGCATTTTAATCTAACATCATCCCCACACACATCCTCAAATTAATATACATCTCATGTATAATAATTGTTATCACATAGGAAGGTCGCTGGTATGCTCTCTCAGGAGAAACATAAGGCACCGCCGTGAGTACTAGGTGATCATCATGAGGTGAATGATGAGGAGATGGAGTACTACCAAAAGGATCATTGACACCTTGACCATGATCTGATGGGGTAGTACTAATATAAGCATGATCACCACCCTCATCATTATAATCCAACAAGCTAACATTGTGTGAACACTCATGTGATATCTCTGCTACATCAACTGCATCCCTCCTCGCAGCCAGTAACCTAGTAGCTCCAATGATATGACGCATCAGAGTCATCATATGGCACAGACAGTCCCTGAAGAGCTTTAGGAGCCCAGGGTTTGCCCTGATGTCTTAAGCCCTCGCAGGGAAAACTCCCTCCTCAACTAATAGTCTAGACAATCAGTCACAACAGTCCATCCTAAATCTGAGACCAGCCCTACGGGCCTAGATGCCAATGCCCCTTTGCATATGAGGATGTGTCTCACCCTCCTGGGCCTCACCCATCTCCTCATATGATCCCTTCCGTGGGGGAGGAGGCATGTGCCCAATGAATGTGTCGATGTCTACAAAATATATAGTACACAACAATAATTAGACAATTTCATTAAACAATTTAATAAAACAAGTTAAAGAACATGCTAGAATAAATTTTATTCTAATTAATTAAGACAATAAAATGAAACTAGAGTTATTTAAAGAAAACACTAATATTGCCTCTATCATTTACAAGCTCACACGGTGTAAAGAGGATGTTGGGACACTATCTCTAATCCATCGCCGCATACAGACACGTCACCAAGATAAACTTGTGGTCATCCTCACTAGCCAATAGCACCAGTGCCAGGGCGAAAATCTTGGCAGGATACTCCGATAGGCCCCTTTAGGCATCATCTGGCCCCACATGCACATTAGCACCTCAGTCATCGACCTAGGAGGGTGACGGTCAAATGTAGGTCTCATCTCTGGAAACCCCTAAAGAAAAAAACAAAAAAGCTCTGAAGCAAAAGCAAAGTTTGTACTCCCATGTATCATTGCACAACATCTATCTAAATCCCTACAAAATTGCCTCAAAAAAATGGGAGGTCATTTCATACATCATCAACATAAAACAAAAGAGGGAAACTAATGCATTGCTCATCACTAGTATAGTGTGCAAATGTGGTCACTGCTAATGGTAGGCACCTAACCTCCTATGCAACAAAAGAAACAATCCATAGTTGTCTGCCATGCACCTACAAATCTGATGGACAGACTACATGACCCCCAACATACCTATGAGAGTAGACAAGCTAACTCTCTGTTGCAACTCCATGAGGGACATCAGGGAACTAGGGAAAATCCTCCCCTCTCTTGGATATGCCAGTGATAAAATATATGTCCTCCTTAGAGGGCCTATACCATGTCTCAAAACCGACCCAAAAAGACTATTGGTGGGCATCGCATCAAAAGAATCAGTCGTGCCAGTAAGATATGGTGTGCCTTAACGTATGTAGCCTCCTCATAGTACATAAGGAGACATACATTCCTCAAGAGCGCTCGGGTTGCTATGCTAATACGACGAGGGTATAAATCCCTCTCCCGCTTTCGTGCCTCCCATGCACGGATCATATCGTATTGATCTGCCATTTGCTCCTGCTCCTGTTGTTGATCCCTCTCTTGATGTCTTTGCTACATGATTGACATATAAAATACATTGGCCTGATACATTAAACATTTTTTCAATGAAAAATGTATTTATAAATATGGAAACATAACTTTCAATTAAAAAGAAAAAAGAAAAAGAATCCCTGGTGCGTTAAAAAAAACAGTGATGCACCGGCTCCGGTGCACTATCAAACAAAAGAGCACTGTAAAAAGAGCTATATTTTTTAACATTATATTTATGATGCATTTTGGAAATGTAAATGCACTGGTAGTAACCTAAATATGTACGCACCGACGCACAATTTATAGCTTTCCCTAGTGCATTCTAATTTACAAGACGCAACGACAACACATCGGTGCGTTAGGTTCACGCACTGAATTGCGGTGCACCTTGTAAATTTACAGGGTGAACGGCAATTAGTGCAAGCCGAAGCTGTCGAACGCACCAAAAAAAATGGAATTTTTGTACCTATTTTTCAATTCTAATCTACTAAAAATTTAAATTAAAGAGAAACATAGACATTACTTGAGCATTTGGTCGTTGGGGAGGCAAAATTGACACGTAAATGAGAAAAACAAATATCCCTACCATTTGAGAAATTTGGAAACCCGCGCACTGAGCATGGTATGGAAGGATGGTGAGCAAGAGAAGCAGTGCCAACAGAGTGCTTTCATGAGACAAGATTGGGGTCCTTCAGCACTGCAAATGATAAAAATGAAATTTATGGCCAGTGTGTATGTTAGTGTGTGTGTGTGTACTATTTTTTAGCACTATCTCAGCGTGGTTTTACGACAACACCGATGTGTACTATCTCCAAGAGCACCACCTTTTTTTTTATAAATTAAAAACCCTATAGCGGTGCTCTTGTTAAGATGCACCAGGATGTTTTAATGCAATAACCATATCGGTGCTTCATGGGAATATAGCACCACATTTTATTTTATTTTATTAGAAACACCCTAGCGGTGCTCTTTCTAAGATGTTCAGGGGCATTTTAATACATGAACAACAACAACACTTCGTTGGAATTAACACCATATTTTTTTAAATTAAAAACCAAAAAGTGGTGCTCTTTTTAAGTACCCACTCGGGCGTTTTAATACAAGAACAACACTGGTTCTTTGAGTGGATATAGCATCGATACAGTGAAAAGAATTTTAGGACTGAAATTTTTTAAATTTAACCTTGGTTCGATGTTATCTGTAGTATACACACCAGGGCGTCATCATACTAGTTTAGCACGAGGGTGTCATCACAGTATAACACCAAATCGAGCAAAATGGATTTTACAACCTACATTTATGTAAATTCAACCCTTTTTCGGTGCTATCGAGTAGCATATGCACCGGTGCAAGTTTTTATTTAACGCATTGTGTTTTTTAATTTAAAAAATAAATAAATCTGCCATGGTGCACCATGTTCTATTAGGCACTAGTGCTTATATTTATAGTAAAGCACCGATGCGTTTGTATGTTATAGACACACCATTAAAAAAACATTCACTAAAACATCTGCCCGCCCACATTTGCTAGTGACCTCCATTACAAAATGGATTTTTGGGCTATTTTTATAGGGGCTTCCAAAAACACCTCCCCTATAAGGTATTTTCCTTGTATTTTCCTGAGTCAAAGTAGTCATTTTGTCCCTCCTCACCAAGTCGGCCTGGTTTTGGAGAAGTCAACCCTATTGGAGGCAATTTGACCTCATGGAAGCACTATAAATATAGGAAGCTCGATTCGTTTGGTGACAGACTCACACAAGTTCGATATTCATAGAAAAAGAGGACGAGACAGGAGAGCGAAGTGTAAGAGAAAAATACCTAATAAAAGAAAGAAGAAAATCAAAGTTTTCTAAGAATCTCTCTCACACGTGCGAAGTCTGATAGGGTTTCTAAACTGGAGTTGGGGGCCAAAAATTCTAAATTAGTTGTAGGTCTGAAATTTTGAAGCTAGGGGTCAAAATTCTAGATTGAAGTTGCATTTGAAGAGTTTACACTTGGAAACTTTGGAAGAGATCATCTAGTAGAAGGAAGGTTTTACTTGGTGATTGAAGGAGGTCTGTGTCTATGTCTAAAGGGTCTTGGTTTGCCTCATGTTGATTTGAATCTACTGGTGGAAGAGTTGGATGTTGGAAATAATACTGAGAGGGGGGGGGGTGAATCAGTATTATCTGATGCAACAAATATATATCCAGTAAACATATGATTCAGTTAGTTGATTTCTAATGAGTGCATCAGAAAATTATTAACCATATGAGCAGTAAACCGGAGCAGTGAAATAGAACAAATCATCACACACAAGAAGCACACATGAACACCATGATGTAAGGTGGGAACCCAATGTGGGTGAAAACCACCTGCTGCAAGTCGTCTCAATCTTCTTTAATAAGAAATACCTTTTACAATAGTTTTATACTGGTGCAGACTTATACCAGTACACAGGCTTCTACCTGCAGAAGGCTACAACCTTCTCTCGTTCTCCAGACTCTCCTGGAAGGGAGCTACAATCCCCTTTGCTCTTGTACTAGCCGATCCATTTACTAGTACGCAGGCTGCTACCTGCTGAAATGCTCCAACCTTTACTTGTTTTCCAGCTGCTACTAGAAGGGAGCTACCACCCCCTTGGCTCTTATACTAGCTGATGTACTAGTATGTAGGTGCCGACCTACCGAAGGCTATAACCTTCTCTTTCTTCCTCCAGGTACCACGTTTCATAAATTTTCAGACTCGATACACTGAAGCACAACATCATAATCTGAAAGGCCACGTTTCATCCAATTTTCATACTAGACCCATAAATATCATTGAGGCACATAATCAATCGATCTTCTGAATCACCCAATCACCAGATCAATACATATGCAAGGATAATATATGTGTTAGCAATCAGATCTAGTCCATCATATCATATAAGGATAATTCATTATGAAGATAATCAATCAATCAATCACTTCTCAGAATGCTGTTATCAAAAGACAGTACCAGTACCTAGACATCACTTCAGATCCCAGAATACTGCTATAATAAAGAGGAGCAGCTAAATAGATTTCATGAAAAATCTGCAACTTCACCAATAGAAAACCTGCGTACATCCGCACCTTCTCCTGCTGCTTGCCTGCGCACCTCCGCACCTGAGTCTACGGCTTGCCTGCGCACCTCCGCACCTGAGTCTACGGTTTGCCTGCGCACCTCCGCACTTGCAGCGCTTGCGAACCTCCGCACCTGTGGTGCTTCTGGGCCTGCAAAACTCTGCACCTGCTGCTGCAAACCGCCTGCGGACCTCCACACCTGATCTATGCCTGGATTGCAGTCCTCTGCACCTGCAGCCATGTCGCACCTGCGGTCCTGCACATATAGATCAAATTTTCAGACTTTACTCATACCCCAGACTATCAGATCTACAGATCTGATCATGCGCCAAGGAGATCTCGGCCCATCAATAGATCTGCCTTATAAAGCTCAGGTCCCTTCTTTATTCAGATCTAGATCTGCACCATAACCCAATCACCGTATTCCAGATCTAGCACTTTATCAGATATTCAATTAATCAGAAGATGCCTTGCCAAATGATATCCTTCCTCTTTTATAGCCTTAGGCCTTTCACAATACCACGGACCAAAAACCATAACAATTCAATACCATGGACCCAATACTTGGGATCAACACTTTTGGATGCAATACCATGGACCAAAACCATAGGATCAAAAACTGTCGGACTAATACCATGAACCAACCATGAAAGTGCGTGAACTTTTCTTTGCATGAAAGTGCATGAACTTTTCTCTTCATGAAAGGAACTTTTCTCTGCATGAAAGTGCGTGAACTTTTCTCTATATTAAAGAAACTTTTCTCTGCATGAAAATGCGTGAACGTTTCTCTACATGAAAGAAACTTTTCTCTGCATGAAAGTGTGTGAACTTTTCTCTACATGAAAGAAATTTTTCTTTGCATGAAAGTGCGTGAACTTGAAAATAACTTTGCTGCACTATAATTTATCATTTGTGTGATTTTCCATCAAGGACAACACTTGTCTCATAATGCCAATAATCTCCCCCTTTAGACTTGATGGCAAAGCTAACTTGTCATACTGAGAACTGTCATCTGATTCCTTTGAGATGTCCGGCATCCCATGCATTCTGTCACATCTGATATCTCTTCTGTAGATTCATCTAGATATATATAAGTGAGTTGATATTCTACGAGTTGGTTGCCATCAAGTACAACACATGCAGGAGAAAAATCCACAACTTCACCAATAGAAAACCTGCGTACATCCGCACCTTCTCCTGCGGCTTGGATGCGCACCTCCGCACCTGAGTCTACGGCTTGCCTGCGCACCTCCGCACCTGAGTCTACGGCTTGCTTGCACACCTCTGCACCTGCAGCGCTTGCGAACCTCCGCACCTGTGGTGCTTCTGGGCCTGTGAAACTCCGCACCTGCTGCTGCAAACTGCCTGCGGACCTCCGCACCTGATCTGTGCCTGGACTGCGGTCCTCCGCACTTGCAGCCATGTCGCACCTGCGGTCCTGCAGGTATAGATCAATTTTTCAGACTTTACTCATACCCCAGACTATCAGATCTATAGATTTGATCATGCGCCAAGGAGATCTCGACCCATCAATAGATCTGCCTTATAAAGCTCAGGTTCCTTCTTTATTCAGATCTAGATCTGCACCATAACCCAATCACCGTATTCCAGATCTAACACTTTATCAGATATTCAATTAATCAAAAGATGCCTTGCCAAATGATCTCCTTCCTCTTTTATAGCCTTAGGCCTTTCACAATACCACGGACCAAAAACCATAACAATTCAATACCATGGACCCAATACTTGGGATCAACACTTTTGGATGCAATACCACGGACCAAAACCATAGGATCAAAAACTGTCAGACTAATACCATGAACCAACCATGAAAGTGCGTGAACTTTTCTCTGCATGAAAGTGCATGAACTTTTCTCTTCATGAAAGGAACTTTTCTCTGCATGAAAGTGCGTGAACTTTTCTCTACATGAAAGAAACTTTTCTCTGCATGAAAGTGCGTGAACTTTTCTCTACATGAAAGAAACTTTTCTCTGCATGAAAGTGTGTGAACTTTTCTCTACATGAAAGAAACTTTTCTCTGCATGAAAGTGCGTGAACTTGAAAATAACTTTGCTGCACTATAATTTATCATCTGTGTGATTTGCCATCAAGGACAACACTTGTCTCATAATGCCAACATTAGAATGGATTTCCCCCTAGATAGTGGTTTTGTGTTGGCTAAGTGCCTACATCTTGTGTCCATTGTTGTGATCTTCACTATTTGGCATTTGCCTTGATGAAAGGAACATAATAATTAAAAGAGGAACTAATAAGAAGAAAAGAGCAATCACATGTAAAATGTCAAATTCTAAGAGAAATCTACGTAAAGAAACTAATCCATATGATGCCCTAGATTTCTCAACAATATGGCCACTAAAAACCAACCTATGTATACAAGAAATTCTTCGGACACTGATTAGTTCTCCATCTATTATATATACACACCATTGAAAACCATAGACTTATGTATATATCTACTAAGCCACATACACCTACATCTAAATACCTCTTCAACAATCCTTAACTTTAATAAAAGCGAAAGAGATAAAGAAACCAAACACACACACAAACACATGCACCCATATATAGAATCTTATAAGTAGTAGAATATATACAACGGTTAGAGATGAAAAGTGAGGGATACTTAGGCAAAAAGGGATGTTTTAATAAGCAAAAAGGATGCCAAATAAGCGACTCATTGCAAACCTTAGTGGTAGGCTTCCTCGCAGTTGATTGTGAGATTACCTTATTGGCCCTTGATTGGTTGTATACGCGATTCCTCAACATCAACACATTTATCTACACTCTGTAGGTTGTGTTAGGTACCTTAGGGTCTATTTTCATCATCAGTGGGTCCTCTTGCATCGATTAATGGTATACCTCATCGACCAATAATCAGACGGTTTCTATCATGCTTGATATTAACACATTCATTCACATATTATATATTCATACCATCGAGGTTGAGTAGAAGGTCTTGGGATAGGGACATCTCACTCTTATATGGTACCCTTCCGAAGTTGTGTTGGAGTTATGTATCACTTTATGTACTTTGAAGGCTACTGTTCGTCACCAATCTTCTATGTATCCCTAGTCCTGCTCATGTGTTGTATATCAACATTATACTTGTTGGTGGCTATGATATTATAGTTTGTCTCATGGATTCGTTGTGTATGTCTCACAGACATGTACTAGCATTTCATGTCATGGATTCACAATGTATGGTTGGTGGCCATGTTAAATTTCACTTTAAGATGAGAATAAATATGCCTGCCTTGGGGATGATGATCTTATGCTTGAGACTTGGGTATTAGTATGATGATAATCTGATCCTTTGGTATTGAATCCTTCCTTGAATTTTGACACATTTTTTTAGTGCATTTTGGTCATTAGTTTCCTGTATGACCTCATGCATTAGGGGACATGTGTTATAGACCATTTTCCCACCTTATTTTAGGTAGATAAACCTTACTTTCATCTTGTGAATTGTTGGCATGAATGCATCCTTATGCCTTCATGATTGTGCATTTTTAGCATCCCATCGCTCCCACGAGATTTCATCGTGACACCCATCATTGCCTTGCAGTGGGAGAACTTAACACTTGGGTACGCTACATGCCTTTAGATTTTGAGTGATGGAGGTGAACTTTCTAGAATAAGTTAATCTCGAGGAAACTAGTATGGTTCATTTGTTGATGAGTTGGTTGATGGTCAATTATTGTGAAAGATTCCTAACTTCTCATTCCCCAGGTGTCCAAATACATCATCCTAAGTTCGAAAAGAAACCTCTATATGGCGACCCTATCAAGAGGAAAGGCATCAATAGAGAATATAGTTTAGCTATGATTGTGGTTTTAAACCAAAACCCCCTTTGCATGTGAGGTGAGCCCAACCTTATAGTAAGTCGAGGGAAGGGTCATGCCAAGGATAGAGTAGGCATTCATCTATACACCAAGGTATAATTTTATTTATTTATTATTTATATATATATATATATATATATATATATATATCCTTCTATTTTGGGTAATGAAAGCATTTGTGAGTTTTATCCCACATATTTGATGTTTTTTTTGTATGGTGTGGTTTTGATTATTGCTAGTACATGTTGATCAACCTTCTCCATAGGCAAAACATCATATTTTTTGGCTATGTCTATGTGTGGGGGATTGGATTAAAAAACTAGAAGCAGGGTCTCTGGAGTTGTCCATGATGTCTGCAAACTTCATCAGTCCATTAGGGTTTTAGGTATGCATCTCTTATCTTACTTTGTGATATGAAAAGTATATATTTGCTTTAATCCTTGAGAATTCATCTACACTTTGCCACACACTATCTCATAGGTCCAAAGGAAAGATCCATTGAACAAAAATTGTTAGAAAATGGAAAGTGGCAACCATTAATCTTATTTTTCTTAACCTTGATATTTGCTTGTTAATCTTAAGTATCTTCTTTATGTTATTTAGTTAGATATTTTCATCAAACAATATCAAGAACAATAATATCAACAATAGAGGACATAAATATTAGGCTCTCAGCCAAGGTAAAATCACTCCAAGGGAAAACCTAGAAACACTTCTCTTCTTCAAATTTGCTTCAAATGAGATACAAAGACCAAAACCCCATACCAAGTCCTTATCCTAGTACAAAGTTAGCCCTTCTTGAAGTCCTTCCTTGTTTATGCACCAAACTACTACACATTGTAACTTTGACCTACCAGCTTCGATACTGCTACTCAACCTGCAGCTTCAAGTCTGCAATTTTCGGCTTTACATATTCCAAGGAAACCTTAAATCATCCTCCTCTTGAGACCTTCCTAGAGCAAGACAACTCCTCCTAACGTCAACAAGGTCTAAACATAGTCTCATTCCTTCTAGCTACAAGATCATTCACTTTGTCCTACTACAACTCAGTCTGGCAACTTTGACCTCTTACTGCAACCCAAAAACCCTAGAATTTCACATGCGTGAGAGAGATAGAGCCCAAAAAAAAAACATGCCTTCTTTAGTTTCTTAGGCCTTCACTCTCCTTCTTCTAGCTTCACAACTACAGATCAAACTCTTTCTTGATAGATCGAACTTGTGGAGTGAGTGTGTCCCAAATGAAGTCAAACTAATCCTTTATATTACCTTCTTAAGGGGTCAAATTCCCTCCTTTGGGTTGACTTGATTCTGCTAGGGCCAACTTATACATTAGGGGTTTTCAGGACTTTCTATACTCAAAAATATTTCTTTTTGCATTTACATTTTGCTCAGAAGGGTCTTATAAACACGATGTCGGCTCCTTTAACTCATAACAATAAACCATAAGACCTCACAAAACCCTATAAGCACAAAGAACATGCTTTTACCTAGAAGACCATTAATAAATAACATGAAACTCATGCTTTAATAACAATAACTTTTCTTTTCTTCGCTTGTTTGTTATATAAGATACATATTGAAATGAGTAAACCAATTATGAAGACCAAATCTAGTTACATTTTCAACATTCCCTCTTAACCATGGAGGTATTCATAATTATACAACTAGTACAACATCATAACTCAAACTGGAGAGTTATCACAAGAAGAGTCGAATTGATAACGCATACTGTAAGCATCATGACCAACACTGTCTCTGAGGCCTAACTAGACAAACTCTTATTACTCCAAGAGCATTATGTTGGGAGGATTTATGTGTGATATTGCACTACTCTATAAGGCACTTACCCCATCCAGATGTCCACAAGGTATGCCCTTTTAGGGCTATTATTATCTTAGATATCCAGTCCTGAGTCCTCAAAGAATATCTGCCCTCTTCGATTACTCTTATCTTGGATACCTGTGTCATCCTTAAAGAGTGTTAGTACCTTTCCTTTCTTGGATGTTATATCCTCAAGGAAACTGTCAATTCTCAACCAATCCTTAATCATTCTTTCATCACCACTTGAAGAATAGAATGCACATGTGATGTTGAACATCACTCCCTCTCAACCAAAGAGGACAGCCCTATTCTCCCTTTTATCTTGAGAATAGAACCTTGCTCCTTTTCAAGGAGACTGCTTTGCTCCCTCTTAAATACATAGGAGATTCCAGACTTCCTTTCAATAAAGGAAGCCAACAATATAACCTTTACAACTTGGCTTCATGAGAGTACCAACTACTTGATCTTCATAGTTGCATGGCTCCCTCTTTATTTTTCATCTCTTGTTTTTCTTTCGAGGGATCATGGAGCCATCTCCACTCTTCATTCTTGCGACAGGATCCAGGCCATCTCTCTTACTCATCACCCTCATCTTCAATATGAAGGCATTTAATTGATCCTTCTAGCTGGTCATCGCTTCCTCGTGAGAATGATATTCTTTGAACTTTAGGTTGTCTTCTCACATTGCTACCTTCAAAATGAATATATATTGACTTCATAGTTTCCAAGTACCAGATATTGAGCTTTCCTCAATACTTTCCATCCACACGATTTAACTTGCCTCAACTCTCATCATGTATCCCTGCAACATTCTTCTAGGTAGAAAAATAATATGCTAATCAGATAACCAACAATTAAAAATCAGACTTACCTCATCATGATGACCTTCTCGCACCATCAACATCCTCATCGACCATCTCTACTTGAAATTTCCTTCTTGCATCAGAGTGCCCAAGGATCGAACTTGATTACCAAGTTACAACTTTTTCTCGAATATTATACTAGATGTTAATCAATATTTACATATTCTAGAGGAAGTATTAATATTTTATTTTGTCCTCAAGTAAGTCAAATCTTATTTTTCAAACATCATATATCCATATTCTTAAGCATATTTTTGTGACCAAATTTATTTTTTCAAGATTCGTTACATATGAATCTTATCCAAAGTTTTTAACGCACATTCTTATGCTTTCATCCAATCATCTAGCTATATGCCCTAAAGTGACCCTCCAACCTGACCCATTGCATTCCTTCATCCTTTTACCCGTATTATTTCCACATTACATGGAATGCATATTATCCTTGTCATAGTGCTTCTCCCAAGAACCTTCCAAAATGATGGTTATTCTGGGATTGTGATGATCCACTTAAGCAAGGTGACAAATTTTATCATAGTGTTAGATAATGCTCAGATGAACGCTATGCAAAAATGGTTTATATATATATATATATATATATATATATATATATATATATATATATATATATATATATAGATATAGATATAGATATAGATATAGATATAGATATAGATATAAAGCAACTTAATCATGTAAATTCCAAATATGCTCCTATCATATGATTTCTTTCTATAATGGTTATGCAAAACATGTTATCCTAAAAGAAAGATTAATTTTCATAAAGAACCTCAGAGTCAGTGAGCCTTATTTAGTAGTAAAGATCCTTCACTTCTTTCTTATTTTCCTTCTTCCTTAGTTTTGCCACTATAGAAAGTCTTGTTATAATAAATGATGTTAGAGCAATCTCAAAACATGAATGATCTTCAACAAGCACTTACATTGTTCAACATACAACTTAAATGTAAACTTACATTATATTGAAAACAAATGAATGTATTTTGACAAGTGGGCTTAATTTAGAGCTTTAAGCATCTGTATGAGTACATACCATTAATGGTCTGAGGGTTGAATTCTGGAACCTTACAATAATATACCGAATACTCAGAATCTGCAGGAATTAAGACTTGGAAATAGGCTCAAAATACTTCTGAAACAATTCATCGTAGGAGGATAATCAGATATGCAACAAATACCTCATGTTCAGAATCATAGGTCACAGATACAACGTTTTAGGTCTTTAGACCTATGCACTTTCACCTTTGGCAATCTATTTCAAGAGAATTGATCCAACAATGGCCTTCGATCTCCTTTAGACGGAAGAATGAAATGCCTTACCAAACAATGCCCTTCGTTGGTCCCAAGAATCACAAGAGATTGAGCATTTATGCATAAAAATGAACCTTATGCTCAATATTAGTGCCTTTTGAGAAGGTCAAAACCCTAATGCACTAAAATTTGCTCTCACAGTATGTAAGTTCTGGTATGTAGGGATCAATATAATAGGTTAACCTCTTCGTTAACTTGGGAGCCAACTCAAACCATAGAGATACACTTGTGTTTAGAATTGATGCCCTAAAGAGGGTCGAATTCCTTCTTCCTACAAGTAGAGAAGCAATATATCCCAAGATATGCCAAAATCAAAACAAAAAATTCCAAAAATGAATCCTCCGTAATGATCACATGGTTATAATTGTCCTGAGTTTTGGATTAATCTTATCACTCGACAAATTTTGGTTCCTTTGACAGAGTTGCAGCCTTGTACCTTCATTGACATGCAACAAATATAAGTGTATATTCTGTTAGCACTTGAAATTTCACCTCAGGCTGAGAAAGGTAAACCTCAAGGCAACATCAAACCATTTAGCCTCGTAGTTATCCCTACGGGGCAGGGGAAGGCTCTCTCCTGTCTATCTCGGTAAAATCTTCAATAGATGAGATGAACAATAAGGTAACATTGATATTAGGCTAGTAAACTGATCAAAGAGTTTGATTTGAGGTTTTTGGGTTTTTGGTGGCAAATTGAGGAGAGGGCAATTTTGGGTGCGGGGATTGGACACAGTTTCTGCAGGGGGTTCTTTGGGGCGAGGTAGGAGACAGTATTGATGCCTTTGGTTGAGGTGAATGGTCATAAATGAAAGGTGAGGAGCTAAAGAGAGCAAGCAATAACTTTGAATTCTCTTTAGATAGTAGAAAACATTGAAATTAAACAAACTTAAAAGCAGAGCATGGCAGGCATGAATTCTTACTTTAACACTTCATTTGTTTAATGTGCAGAAGTAAAAGAAAGGAAATGAGTCACATAACAAGCTTACAAGTACATTGAGAAACACACCATCAACACATGAGTCCACAAGAATCCCAAAGAGGACTGCAAAACCCTGGTCTTCCTTAGCCAAAAATTGCAGAGATACATTGAATAATACAATGATAGCTTCTCCCTCAAGAGTCCAACCATGAAAATGAGCAAGAAAGTACATAATATAGATGATCTAACCTCTTTCCCTGCCTCCATGGGTTGAGCTCACTATCCTAGGAGCTGTTTCAACCACTTCTAAACTAAGCACTACAAACTAGGCAGTCAAAACAACTTGCCTCTATAAGCTAGGAAACCAATTCATTCATTTAATATTTACCCTTTTCATGAATGAATCTTCTAAAAGTGTTGCATAAGAGTAAAAGTGTCTTAAAAGTACAATAATTACCTCAAAGAGAATCATAATTCACCCCAAAAAGTCAAACTGGGTCAAACTGCGTTTTTTTGAGCTGTACAGTGCATTTTGGAAAAATCTGCCTGACGGGTCGCGCGCCTTTGGGACCACATTTGGGGCACTTACAAGTGTCCAAATTGGGCAAGAGTAGGCTTGTTGGAAAGGTATGTGAATATACTTTCCAACCCAACTATAATTTTTGAATTTGGAGTTCATTTGCCCTGTAAAAAATCAAATCCCCCAAGACTGGTCAAAAAGTGCCAAATGAGGCTGCCTCAAGGAAGAGTGTTGTTGCAGTCAACTTTTGAATGCCTTCCTCAACCCCAAATTGAGCTCATGATAGCTCATTGGAAAGCGCTTTGTGTCTAGTTATCGTTTTACCCATCAAACAAGTTATTTGACCAACCAGGCTAGGAGAAAACTTGAATTTCCCAAGGTCACTCCAGAGGTGCCTTTGATTCTCCTAAGGCAATGGTATTTTTGACATTTCTATCAAACCATGAAACCTGTGTAAAAAGTGAATGATTTTTTTCTTCCTTGGCATGTTTTGAACAAAAACCACTCTTAGTTTCCCAAAATTCTTCTTTGATTGCTCTGGAACATCATTTGAGTGCGACTTGTCCCGATGTGTGAAACAAGGAATTTTGTCGAAATGGAGCGAAATGAAGGGGATAGGGGGCTTATAAATTCTTGGGGAAATTTTTGGAAGAAGGGAGGGATGTTAGGAAGTAGGGGAAAGTGGAATCTCAGAGATTGAGCGAGGGGAAGGGGTCCAAAAGGGCAAAACACAAGCCAAACCTAGAAAATTGCCAGGTTGTAGCTAGAAACTAGGGTTTGTGCAAAAATGAGGAATCTGGGGGATCTCAGTGATGGGAAGCATTTGATAAGGTACATGAAGGATAGGGGAAGGTGTATGAACATCTGGATACAAGTTTTGCCGATGATTTGACCGTCCAAGAGAAATTGCCTTCAAAACCCTAGGAGAGGGAAATGACCTTACCTAGGCGCAACTGAAGCATGAACAAGGTGTAAAATGACTCATTAGACATTGACATGATAGTGACAACCCTATGAATGATGATAGACTCAGCTGAATGATGACATGGACTGACATTTGGACAACTTTGAAAACAGTGAGAGCAAACCCTAGACCTAATGCCTAGTGACCAAATTTTGCTTGGAAACTCTTTGAAATGACAAAATTTGACCTTGACACTTCAAAATCACTTTGTAAGAGCACATTTGATCACTGGAGGAAGGCTGGAAAGACTGATACTAACATTGGCTCCAATGGGGATGGTAGCTCCTTGGAGGTGCCAAGAACCTCAGACCTCTGGGAGAGCAGACCAGTGCTTTCAACCATTGGGCTATGGAGTCCATTATTTCGGCAAACGACACAAGACTTTGACTCATTTATTGACTGAAAACTGACTGAAACTTAACTGAAGCTTGACTCAAACCGACTCGATGGCAAACTGAAATAACTTGAAAAACTCACTCAACAGACCAAACACAAATGACTCATGACTGACTTAAAACAAGACTTTTCAAAGCTTTTTGAGGGGCAGCAGTCCATCACGATTTGAAATCATGATGACAACCACCTGTGTTTCTTACAAAACAATATACCATCAAACTATTTCAAAATGCCAATGCAACCAATCAAGAAGATGGCTACTTGACTGATTCTTCCTATCAGAACGTCTGGTCAACAGTACAAACCTATCACTGGGCATCCAAGAACATAGTTGACCATGATCTCCTTCATCACTGAACACAACAATAATCACCTTTGACTGCAAGAAATCTGCCATTGGATCCTGGAAAACATGAAGACTTGACATTGCCACCTCCTGCTGAAAGAACAAGGTATCCTTTGTTTCAAATTCTGATCTGCCTTCCTCATGTGCTTCGGAAAGAGTATGCTCATAGGCTTCAAACAACTCTGAACAAGTAGATGAGCAGATCTCCTCTTGGAAAAGCATTTCAACACATGAAACATATGAAGAATCTGAAAGGTAATCATGTATGCTCTGATCTTCTGTAGTCTGACAATATGGTAGGTCATCTTCAAATGATATGACAGCCGGATTATCATTACATTCATCAATCATGAGAAAAGAAATTTCAGATGTTTCGTGAAACCCGACACTAACATTTCTATCAGCTATCATAGATTCATCCAAAGAAACCTTTTCACTTACTTGAATGAAGATCTTGTCTTGTTTTTCACAGAGGCAATGAACTACCTCCTCATGAAGATCTAGTGCTGGTGAAATGAGAGCATTTAGGTCTGCTACTCCATTTTCTTCATTTGAGGCAGCCGCGACAATACAACTTTCTTTTATGAGATCCGGAACAACATGTTTTGCCTCATCACAATTTATCTCTCGATCTGATTTATCATCATCACTTTTTGAGATTGGAACATTACTTTCCTGCGTTACCTGCATGCTGTCTTCTTCTATGGGCAGATCTGAAACAACTTTTGCTCTTTCCTCATTTTCAACCATATGGAAATCTTCAGCCTGCTGATCTTGACAAATATCCTCTAAGATTTCTGTGTGCTGCTGAAATGGATTCTCATACAGAGCCTCCATAATCTCAACGTCCATA
This sequence comes from Pinus tabuliformis, assembly GCA_031772625.1. Lineage (NCBI taxonomy): Eukaryota > Viridiplantae > Streptophyta > Pinopsida > Pinales > Pinaceae > Pinus > Pinus tabuliformis. The sequence continues at coordinate 1,374,169,653 of CM062805.1, read as the reverse complement.
AAATTATCATCTTCATAAAACTTCTCAAGGCTTTCAATAAAACTATAAGCATGCTTGCAACAGTCATGAACCAAATTTAATGATGGATAAGAGTCCTTATATCGTTCAATGAACATAGCATGAAAATCCTTTAAACAGTAAATACAAGCAGGCGGCAAACTTTCATACCATGATTGAGCTGCACCTTCCAGAGTGGCCAAGAATATCTTCATCAAGCAATCTTCAGGAAAATCCACCTTCAACTTGCGAATATGCATATGAAATCTAACTAGATGTAAAGCGGAATCCTTCTTACCATCATCATTAAATATAGGCAGATTCCTTAACCAATCTACCTTTGGAATTTTATTTGGAAAACCAGGGATGTGATCTCGGCTCAAGGGAGCATATCTTCTTGCGATTCGGTCCATCTTGAAAATCTCACAGCTATTGATCTCTCTGCAGTGAAGTCACCATGAAGCATTGATCTCTAGAGTTTTCAGTGAAGGAGTCGCGAGTGAATGATTTCAGCCTTGTCAGTGTCTGATCGTTGTCCACTATCAACAATCAGATCTGAACTTGATACATGTATTGGGGTAAAATGCAATCGAAGTGGCCGTATTCACAAGCTCACAGGAGATTGACTGAAGCAGCGTTTATCTACTTCCGCTAATGCAAAGCAAAAGTGTTTCGAAGGCTACCTGGCATAACTTCAGGCTCCGTCTAAGACTTATGAAACAAACACATCAATCCACAAACAAGTTTGTTCTCCCCAGTATGGTCACCAGTATGTTAGCACTTGAAATTTCACCTCAGGCTGAGAAAGGTAAACCTCAAGGCAACATCAAACCATTTAGCCTCGTAGCTAGCCCTACGGGGCAGGAGAAGGCTCTCTCCGGTCTATCTCGGTAAAATCTTCAATAGATGAGATGACCAATAAGGTAACACTGATATTAGGCTAGTAAACTGATCAAAGAGTTTGATTTGAGGTTTTTGGGTTTTTTGTGGCAAATTGAGGAGAGGGAAATTTTGGGTGCGGGGATTGGACACAGTTTCTGCAGGGGGTTCTTTGGGGCGAGGTAGGAGACAGTATTGATGCCTTTGGTTGAGGTGAATGGTCAGAAATGAAAGGTGAGGAGCTAAAGAGAGAAAACAATAACTTTGAATTCTCTTTAGACTGTAGAAAACATTGAAATTAAACAAACTTAAAAGCAGAGCATGGCAGGCATGAATTCTTACTTTAACACTTCATTTGTTTAATGTGCAGAAGTAAAAGAAAGGAAATGAGTCACATAACAAGCTTACAAGTACATTGAGAAACACACCATCAACACATGAGTCCACAAGAATCCCAAAGAGGACTGCAAAACCCTGGTCTTCCTTAGCCAAAAATTGCAGAGATACAGTGAATAATACAATGATAGCTTCTCCCTCAAGAGTCCAACCATGAAAATGAGCAAGAAAGTACATAATATAGATGATCTAACCTCTTTCCCTGCCTCCATGGGTCGAGCTCACTATCCTAGGAGCTGTTTCAACCACTTCTAAACTAAGCACTACAAACTAGGCAGTCAAAACAACTTGCCTCTATAAGCTAGGAAACCAATTCATTCATTTAATATTTACCCTTTTCATGAATGAATCTTCTAGAAGTGTTACATAAGAGTAAAAGTGTCTTAAAATTACAATAATTACCTCAAAGAGAATCATAATTCACCCCAAAAAGTCAAACTAGGTCAAACTGCATTTTTCTGAGCTGTACAGTGCATTTTGGAAAAATCTGTCTGACGGGTCGCGCGCCTTTGGGACCACATTTGGGGCACTTACCTGTGTCCAAATTGGGCAAGAGTAGGCTTGTTGGAAATTTCTGTGAGTCTACTTTCCAACCCAACTGGAATTTTTGAATTTGGAGTTCATTTGCCCTGTCAAAAATCAAATCTCCCAAGACTGGTCAAAAAGTGCCAAATGAGGCTGCCTCAAGAAAGAGTGCTGTTGCAGTCAACTTTTGAATGCCTTCCTCAACCCCAAATTGAGCGCATGATAGCTCATTGGAAAGATATTTGTGTCTAGTTATGATTTTACCCATCAAGCAAGTTATTTGACCAACCAGGCTAGGAGAAAACTTGAATTTTCCAAGGTCACTTCAGAGGTGCCTTTGATTCTCCTAAGGCAACGGTATTTTTGACATTTCTCTCAAACCATGACACCTATGTAAAAAGTGAAGGAGGTTTTTCTTCCTTGGCATGTTTTAAACAAAAAAATCTCTCAGTTTCCCAAAATTCATCTTTTATTGCTCTGGAACATCATTTGAGTGCGACTTGTCCCGATGTGTGAAACAAGGAATTTTGTCGAAATGGAGCGAAATGAAGGGGATAGGGGGCTTCTAAATTCTTGGGGAAATTTTTGGAAGCAGGGAGGGATGTTAGGAAGTAGGGAAAAGTGGAATCTCAGAGATTGAGCGAGGGGAAGGGGTCCAAAAGGGAAAAACACAGACCAAACCTAGAAAATTGCCAGGGTGTAGCTAGAAACTAGGGTTTGTGCAAAAATGAGGAATTTGGAGGATCTCAGTGATGGGAAGCATTTGATAAGGTACATGAAGGATAGGGGAAGGTGTATGAACATCTGGATACAAGTTTTGCCGATGATTTGACCGTCCAAGAGAAATTGCCTTCAAAACCCTAGGAGAGGGAAATGACCTTACCTAGGCGCAACTGAAGCATGAACAAGGTGTAAAATGACTCATTAGACATTGACATGATAGTGAAAACCCTATGAATGATGATAGACTCAGCTGAATGATGACATGGACTGACATTTGGACAACTTTGAAAACAGTGAGAGCAAACCCTAGACCTAATGCCTAGTGACCAAATTTTGCTTGGAATCTCTTTGAAATGACAAAATTTGACCTTGACACTTCAAAATCACTTTGTAAGAGCACATTTGATCACTGGAGGAAGGCTGGAAAGACTGACACTAACATATTCCAGGGCAATCCTTAATATACCATAATCCAAACATGAAACTCCTTTTAAGCCTAGAAGACTATGGCAAGATAGAGTTGCAGTCTTGTACCTTCATTGACCTGTAACAAAGATAAGTGTGTATTCTAGGGTAATCCTCAATAGACCATAATACAAATAGGAAACTCTTTTCAAGCCTAGAAGACTATGGCAAGATCCCAAGAAAATTTCATTGATCCTAAAATTTGAAGTGCACAAAATTGTGCCATAGTATAGGGTCGAATTTCATAGATGCCTGTGATAGGTCTTCATGCTTCATAGCCCCTTCAAATTGGTATAGAATTGACCCCAATGACTCTAGAACACAGACAAATATTCCTACAAAACCTCGTTGTTTAGAAATCAAAGTATTCAAGGCCTATCATTAGATATATCCACTTCTCCATAGAACTGAAGAACTTAGCGCTTAAACACACAAATGTTTTTTCGTTAATTGCATACTTTAGGAGGTGAGTAGAGGCTCCTTTTTATAGATTTTGGAGGGTATCCTAAGAGGTAGCCGATTTGCAATTTTTGAGGGAGAACCACAAACAAAAAATTGAATTTTAGTAGCTTGGAGCCAAAAAAATGATGGTCATTTGCCCCAGGGGATAAGGAAATGATTTTATTAAAAGCCAATAACTCTTTGTGAATATAAAATAGTCTTTGTCCATAAATAAGATTATTGTAATCTTTGGATAAGAGCCTTATTACTTAACCATTTGATTTGACCAAAGAGGAGATACCAGATCATCATCGTTTGTGGTTTATGCCCACAAATTGGGTCCTTCAAATTTAACCATGCATAGCTCCCAACCCGTGAAGGCTCTCGTGGCATGCCACATTCCACCAAAATTTGCTCGACGAGGAGAATCCAACACAAATTATTATGACTTGAAACATCATGAATGGCCATGTCATTTTGATTAACAAAAGTGGGCCAACATCTGGTGCTGCTTGGGTTGACATCAATGACAATTGCAAATCAACATTACTAAGCAACCCTCACTACATTGAACAACCATTTGCGTTTATTGTACTTGGAGTTGGCTTATTCACTGTCCAAAACCAGACTTACAAACACTTCATCAACCTAGAAATCACCTACTAGAAGAACCAGTCAACATACCTTTCTGAACATGAGGCATTTGTTGTGGGTCTGATTATCCTCCCATAGATGATTTGTTTCATAAGTATCTTCAACCTATGTCCAAGTCTTAATTCCTAAAAATTTTGAGTATTCAATATACTATTGCAAGTTTCCATAATTCAGCCCTCAGACTATTGATGGTATGTACTCATACAGATTCTTGAAGCTCTAAATTAAGCTAACTTGGTAGAAGACACTCAGTTGTTTTCACTATAATGTATGTTTACATTGAAGCTATTTGTTGAACAATATAAGTGTGCGTTGGAGATCATTCAAGTTTTCATATTGCTCTGACATAATTTATTAAAATAAGGGTTTATATAGTTGCAAACAACATTTGAATACTTGGGTTATGGCATTATTTTACATTCATATGTTGGCTATAAGTTCATGTCATGGTTTCGTCGTTGGTACAAGGGTTTCATGGTCTAATGTACATCTCAAGCAAAATATGTAGAAAGGGTTTTGTTGTAAATCACTGTAAGTTGGTCCAATGTTTTTAAAACCGGAACCGGTGACCGGACCGGTCCACCTAATGAACCGGTTTACCGACCGGAACCGGTCTAACCGGCACTGGTTTGGTCTAAACAAACCAGTTTTAAAAAAATACATTAAATAATTAATTTTTAATGAAACAAAACTATTTTTAAGATGTAAAACCATGATTCCAAGCCAATAGAGACAAAATATGCAAAGTTTGCTCATTTATATACCATGTAAAGGTGAATACATCAAAATGGCACCGAGTGCAATACATATCATCAACAAAATAGCAAAATACATAACAAATGAGGCTCTAAATGGCCTATAAAGTCCAAAAACATTGATGCAAGCTATGAGGCCATTGGCCTACTACAAGTCTACAGTATACACATGATCAATCATCAAGTTCATTACCACTACTAGTAGTAGACACAAGATCATCATCAGGAGCTACATAGACATCATCTGGTTCAGAGTCTGAGGATGCCTCAGCCTGATCTGCAACCTCAGTATCAATGCCACCAATGACAATAGAAGTGGACCTAATGGAAGCACGAGTTTGTCGACCTACATGACTAGTGCCTTCCATTGGTTCCTTGCCTTTCCTTGATGCCGCTATTGATCCTGGTTCTGATGCCACCACATAATCTGCTTCATCCCCCGCCAAAGCCATGTCAATATCAAAATCAGCCTCAAACACAGGTTCTTCAGTCTCCTCCACCCATTCTGATGTTGGATCAATATCGTCCAACACAATGGGATCTAGATCAGGAGTTTTTCTTATCATTTGGAGCTCTAATTGCATTTATTGTTTACCCCCAAACCATGAAATCCTGAAAACCATTAAGTCTACTGAATTTTGAGTGAAATCTAAAATTCTAGTTTCTCCATATGAAATCCAATGAGGTCGAAACCACTCTCAAACATCCTGATTCATTTCATGGTAATGTTAAAAATTTAAGTAAAAGGATGAAAATGAAAATTAAAGGAAATGTCACTTTTACTTTAAGAATTTAACATTACCATTAATTGCCAACATTGTTAGGGTTGAAACACCCTTAGTCCCCCCCCAAAACCCCTCAAACACAGTCAAAAACATGTTTTTTTAACTTTATGGTGGTTGTGCCTAAAACCGACCGGTTTAGGACAAAACTGAAACCGGCCGGTTTTCACCGGTTAGGGCCAAAAATGGGGCAAATGAAGGGTCTGACCGGGTTTTTATGCCGGTTCGAACCGGCCAGCTAGCTAACCGGCCGGTTTGACCGGTTACCGGTTTTTCTGAGCAGTTTTTAAAACTATGAGTTGGTCATTGTTCATAGTATGGGAGCCCATAGTAGTTGTTAAATTCATTATCCATTTATGGGTGGTTGGGTGGTGTTAGGCAAGTGGTTGAAGTCACCTTCTAGTTGGAACCTGAAAACACTTCAGGGTGGTAGAGTGGTTCTAAGGCAAGTTAGAGTTTGTTAGGATGTTGGAGCATCCTTTTAGCATTAGTTGATAAAAACCAGGGCATTGGAGCGTCCTTCATGTTGGAGCTAGAAAATTGAACGCTTTTCTAGAGTACTAGGGAGTTGGGGCTTCCTTTTTCAGTTGGAGTTGAAGAATTTGATGTACGCACAAAATTATTAGACAAGTCTTTGGTTGTTTTTTGTCCTGTAGGGGTTTCCACCTAATAATTTTGGTGTCTAATGTTTGTTTATGGTTTGAATTGATACTAAAGTTTAATTAATGATCTCAAGAGATTAATAAGTTAGTATTTCTAAGAAATATTGATTCAACCTCCTCTCAGTATTTCAAACACGTAAAGCCCTAAGTAGAGTGAGTTTGATATGGAAAACTATTAGTGTGAGGGCTACTCTTTGAAGCCCTAAGTTATGTCATCCTTAGAGCAACCAAGAGATGGTTAAAGGAAATATTTGATGTGCCCTATATTCATACGTCCTAGAGCATCAAGAAGTTTGTAAGTGGATAGCTTGAGAAGACCCTATGAACAATGATCTAAGGAGTAGCTAGACATTGTAGAGAGCAACCTATGTTCAGTCACCTTTGGAGCAGCTAAGGGATTTATAGAAGGTATTTTGGTTAGCAGAAGATGTAAGTAATTATGGAGCAACAAAAGAGGTGGCAAAGGACCTACCAATTGTTGAAAATACGTTGACTGAAAGGGCTATGTTGAGTGCTCCTTCGACAAGTAAGTAAAGTATGTATTGTTCAAGGGAAACTTGACAGTCACGAGTTATTGACATCAAGCCCTATTTGTTCTTGTATCAGGGTTAATTGTAACGGCCATGATACCTGGTACGAGAGCCCTATGTTTGTTGTATTAAAGTTGAAATATAACAAGTTTTGGGTTGAAAATTTATCTTGTGTACTACATTGATTCTTTTGTTGTAGATTCTATGTTGCGCAAAGTGCTTGTGTTGTGGCATTTTAGTGTGTTTGTGATGGTGTTTTAGACATAGACCTCATTTTGAAGTGCTGAGGAAAAATCAACTCTCCCAAATCTCGCACACCTTATCACATGTCTTTGTTGCACTAATTTGGGGGTGGAGCATGTACACATTGTACACGAATTATTTATTCATGCATAATTCTCCAAGCCATTATAATGACTAATCACATAATATCTCCAAGGACACAAGGATAATAGATCCAAATTTAGCCAATTACTTCTATGTACAATGTAAGAAACACAACAATAACAATAATACCAAGGTTAGTGAAGGGTTAGAGGCCACACACCCCTTTACCTCATGACCAATTAACATATCTTTATAAATTGTCATTAAGGTTATTGTAAACATCATCCATGACAATCATTCATTGTTCAATATTTTATTATACTTGCAAAAATATTACGGGGAACTTGCAATAAACAAGAATTTGTTTATTCCATTTGGTATCAAAATATGTTTAATTATAAAGAATCATGTCTACTGTGTTTCAAGGACAAAACATTCTATAGGGTGTGGCAATGTAACAATCATAACAATAATACTAATAAATAATAATAATAATTAGGTCAAAAGGAAGACACCCCTTCACCTTGTGAATACCGAATGCATACAATATCACAAGACTCATTCTAAACATGACTCACATCCATCATTTATTATTCAAAAATATATTATATATGTAGATATATTTTGTCAACTTAGTAATACATAAGCATTGTTTATCCCACACAACAATCATAAGGTATTGTGTGTAATAACTAATTTCTTGACCTTTTATATAATTTCTTTCAATTCTAAGGGATAGTTTGGTTGGTTTTACCTGTTCTGCGAAGGTGTAATGTCTAGGAAGGCCAAAAGATTAATTCCCAACAAGTTCCATGGATTATTGGGTACTATTTCAATTGATAGCTAAGACATTGTATAAGTTTAGTAATTAGAGATACACACTATCTGAAAACTCAAGAAGATAAGACATTGTATAAGTTTAGTAATTGGTAGGGTATTAACTTCCTCATTATTTGCTCGTGTGTGTAGGGGTTGATGGACATTATTTATCCAAAACAAAAATTACCCCTTATTCATGCTCATCTTGGTTAGAAACAAACAATAATATTTTTCGAACTATTATGTGTAGGTTTCCATGAGCTCTTGGTTGTGCCTCACAATGAATTGTCTTTAAATATTTCCACTATGATGACTTCCCATTCTTCCCTTTGGTGGCATGTGAAGATTTTGTCTTTGAACATTATGATGCCTCATGTCCATGATCATGTTAGAGTTTGTAATGAAAGGCATTGATGTCGTCGTTTAAAAGTTTTCTTGAGCTTACAACTTTGTTGTCCAACACTATTTGATTAAGAAGGCATTGGATTAAGTTAGTGTAAACACATATTTAAGCACATGCATTCTAAACATGGTAACCAATGCTTGGAACCAAGACAAGAAACTTGCATAAGGCATTAGAAATAGCTTGTGGAGTTTGGTAGCACTAATTTTCTAAGTATATATTAAGCAATTTAACCTAGAGTGAGACTTTTGACATAGATTTTTGCATTCCACTTGAAGTTAGGTTGCCATGGCTCCATAAGGAGGCTTGCACATTCCCTCAACCAAGGCTCGTGTACCAACAACTTGTGCTTTGTTCACGATGATAATAGACTCTAGGTTGAGGAAAATTTCATAATTATACGAATGACCACATTGTTCTTGAAGAAAGATCCCCAAGCTACCTTGATAATCTTGTAGCTTTTTCAATGAAAACCATGAACCGTTAAATTCATGAATTAGGCCATGTGATAGAAAAATACACCTATACTCTAATAACCAATGTTAAGTGTAGCTTCATAACTAGCACAAAGATTGTCTTTTGCATACAAAAGTTAGGATAAAACCCTTATTCAAAAGGAGAAGTTTGATGGAGTTAAATCAAGGGAAAGTTTGATATTGCCTTGTACATTCATTGGAAGAGAAAGTTTTATTTTTAATTACTTCAAGGATTACGAAAATTTTTGAAAAACCAATTTTCAAATCTATAATTATTTTAATGATTAATGAAATTTTGGATATTTTAAGAATTCATTCTTTATTTTTAAAGAGTTGTCTTTCTGGATCTAAAAAAACACCCTTCTTAATTTGAATTTTCTATCTACCAAATTAATTTATTTCTAGATTATTACTATCAATGTCGTTTAACAAAAATGAGTACGATTTGTATTAAAATCTGTGCCTCGACGCAACAGTTGCTCAGGAAGTGAGTTACAATATAGTATTCTTCTTATGAGGCGCTTTAAAAAAATTAAGAGAGTAGGCTCCTCTCAATAAGAGTAGGGAGGGAAAAGTTCTAATACTAAGTCTTGCATATTTTATTCCTATTCTTGTCCCACGAAAGTCAAGACCAAAGTTCCTTTTACTGTGATCTTTCTTGCTTCTTGTTATTGGAGGGGAGGAACACTACTTTTTAAGCACATCTGAATAGGAAGGGGAAGACGAGGAGGACTTCTTTTCGACCAACTTGATAACTTCTTCATCTTTTTCTGTAAAGACCTCCGTGGAAAGATTTCCCACCATATTTGGAGGGGCTTGATTAGGGTCTTCTTCATCATTTGAATCGGGAGGGACCTTTGGAACATGGTTATTTGGTTGATTTTCTTGGGCCTTAAGATTCTCATTTTCTTCTTCAGAAGCATTCAAGATTTCAAAACTATTTTTTGAAAGTGGTTGATACTTAAATTCAGCCTTACAAGTTTGTTGTTTTTTACTTCCATGATTTTTATGTTTCCTTTTAACGAGTGTGAATTTTTGCATGTTTTCTCCTTGCTTTGGAGGAGGCAATTGATCCAGGACGATCCCAAGTAGCCAAAAATTCAAAGACCTCGAATTGTAGTAAAACAAAGACCAAGTCAAAGAGTTTGTCTCAAGCTTTCCAACAATGTAAATAACACCTCTATCTGATTTTGTATGTGGAAGTTATGCTCAATCAAAGTTATGGTCAAACTTGACAAAAGTATAAGGTTTAGTTGGTGCTAGTTAAATTCGAAGCATCGCCAATTTGACAATCCAAACATGATCCATTATACCTTTAATATTGTTATGATCCAAGATATTTTCTTCAGTCGATGTTAGTAGAACTACATAAAAGAGCATGTAAAAGCCATATGTGCAAACACTTAAAGAATAAGTAACACAAAGAAGACCATAAAGACAATGACAACAAAAGTTCAATAACAAAGTTCATAAGTGTGGACTACGTCTCCAGGCCCTGCTTCAATGGTAGGTAGGCCACTTCATTCATCTCAACAAAAATGAAAATGAGCACATGGGAAAAATGCATCATTATACCTCCATTCTTGGGAGTGACCTGAAAATGGGTTGCTTAGATCCAAAAACAGACTACACCACTAAAATCCTCTCGAAATTCTAAGTAATTTGAGAATAAACTTGTCTATATTATGTCGTTGTAGACTCTGGCTCCTAAGAGAATCTTTAAAGGTTCCACAACATATTTGTGGAAATATTTTGGGAATATTCGTCCTCAGTCCCTGCGGCGTCCTCGTTCGATGTGTCAAGGTTTTGCAGTGGTCATGTTTTGCCCATCACAATTCTCCAACCTCCTTCGCTTGCTAGTCCGTTGAATGAAATGTGAGGGTTTTAAATATGAATTGGTCGATAAAACAAAAGTTCCAGTTAGTGTGTTGGTTACCATGCTTTGTTTAGTTTATTGTAGGGCAGGTGGCCTCGGTTCAAGCCCTTGCGGCTTCATTACAAACAACCATTTTAAAATTTAAGCCAGATTTAATATATGATTCTAAACTATATAATAAACCATTTGTTGATCGTCAATAATAATTCAAACCACCAACAATAATGTATAAATAACATATTTGTTATAATGGTTTGTTAATAAAACAAATTCGTCGCCCTGTAAAATGTTGTTATATATATAACCATTGACTATAAACCGTCAAATTGTTCAATTAACAAACTGTCAATGTCAGACTTAAACTTGGTTGCCAATTGGGGGCCTATTTGGCCACTGACTAGGTGCCACGTGGCACCAGTTGATTGGGTCATGTGGCCCCATTCTATTAGGCCACTTGACCTCCCCCAATTTTAGCGAGGTGTTGCCATATTTGGCGACTTTGCCAAATTTAACTCTAGTTAAACCTTCCACCAAATTTAGCAAAGATATGCTAAATTAAGCTATTCATTTGAACGGATCGCTAAATTCGCGATGCTCCAAATTTATCTTGTGGTAGCTAAACCTTGTCCTTTTGCCAAGTTTGATGAAAATTTTGACTAAGCATAACTTATGCATACAAACTCGGATTGAGGTGTCATTTGCGTCGTTGGAAATCTTGTGACTAGCTCTTCGATATAGTCTTGGTTTCAATATCATTTGAGGGCTTGGATTTGTGGGCCATTAGGGATCCTCGTAGATTAATCCTCCCAACTGAAGGAATTTTGGTCATCCAAAAGTATAAATAGTACTACAACTTGATCTGCATAACTAATGCCTCTGACATAACACCTTTCCTTTCCTTCACCTTTGTACTTCAAAACTAGGAATGATGATGCTGACACCTATATCCATACGCAAATCTATAGCTGCCAATGCATGTCCAACTTGCAAGATCTCAAATAAGACCATACTTCCCAAGATTTTATAAAACACTCATGGTCAAGTTTTACAATAGGACCCATGCCCTTTGCTATCCAACTAAAGGCAAAAAAATAACTATCTTGCATTCATAAGTGATGTTATACACTTCATAAATTTTACAAGTTTTTTCCCATATATGAGGTCTTTAAAAAGCAACATGTGATTTACAATGGTGGCCATCCTCAACTATTTAAAAAGGCCACCCATCTCTTACCTAATGAGGCTAATGGGCTTTCTTCCTATAGTTGCCTTCCTTGTTGAACTACTTCTTTGGTCGGTTCCTTCATAGATGGTTTCATATGCTCCCAGTCCTTTGGGTGTAGCTTTAGATTGAGCTTCCAACATGCGGATTTCTGAAGTCCACCTTTGTTGCAATGGTTTTTCTTTCTTCAAACTTTCTTGACCTTCTTTTATGTCTCCTTCCTATATGACATAAACTTCCTTTAATGGTTGTCTTTAGTGCAGATTTGGCGAGGCAAACTTGACTTGAATCGTCCTCTAAAATGATCACCTAACCTCGACCCAACATCCACGTTCTCTCACACTTCCAACCTTTATGATATTCCAGGGTAGGGCCAAGTTCATGTTGCCTCCCCACCCCCTTCATGTTACCTATTCCAAAACAAAGATATTAGAGAGGCCATTTGGGTGATGAACAACAACAAAACAACCAATGAGGAAGGCTACCAAGCATAGTTCTTTAAACACGGTTCCTGTGCTTTGGTTAGTTACTTGGCTGATCTCTTCAGCCATGTAGTCCGTGAAAGTTTTCCACTAGCATGGTTACATCACATCATCCATCCGATCCAAAAATTAGGCTCCAACTCAAATCCTAATAACTACATAACGATCATGGTGGGCCACATGTTCTTGAAGTTGTATGCTATTGTTCTACATAGGAAGATCTCTAGTAACCTTCAGTAGAGACAACTCAAAGCTAGGGGACAGGCATGTTTTCGACCAGCTTATCAGACCATTGACCACATCTTCACCCTTCGCATCATGATTGAGGAGGCACGACATCGCTCTTCGAAAGTCTATTGTTGTTTCGTAGATTTTTGGAAATATTTTGACTTTGTTCCAAGGCAAGCCTTACTCCAGAGACTCAGAGATATTAACATCTCGGTGACCCTATTAACACCTATTATGCGCCTATATGATTCCGTCCTTGGTCGTCTTCACATAGTTCATGGGATGTCTGATTTCATCTGAAGCATTATTGGGGTTAAACAGGCTTGTCCATTGTCCCCTACCCTGTTGGGATCTATATTGATGAGTTGGAGGCTTTTCTACACGAGCATATTGAGGACACTGATGGTTGGCTTCTTCACTAGGTCATGATATGTATTCTACTATGTGCTGACGACGTGGTCCTCCTCTCCTCATCTCCAGAAGGATTACAGAGGTAGTTGGATGCCTTAGCTTTGTTTTGTGATCTTCGACAATTGACGGTCAACTTGGGTAAAACCAAGGTTATGATCTTCAATGGGGTGAACAAAACTTCGAACCTTCACTTCCTATTCAGAGGGGAGAAGGTTGTGATCACTAGCACGTATATGTACTTGGGGGTGCAATTCTCAGGTCCTCGCTTCTGTTTGCAACCAACTCTTTAGCCTAGGATCAACAAAGGATATGGATCCATATCCCTTCTCGAGAGATAGTGCTTTCGACATCACTTCTAGGACATCTTGTCCAAGATGAGCCTCATGGACACCTTGATTCGTCCCACTGTTCTATATGGCTCAAAGATTTGGGAATCGTCTTTACTTGAGTCGGATTGGGCTTCAATTGAGAGAGTCTAGACTCTTCTTCTCCGCTGCATCATTAGATGCAAACAGACAATACCTCAGCACATCATCCTTGCGGAGTTTGGAGCTCAACCCTTTTGGCTTGAGATAGTCTCTAGTTTGGTCTCATTCTTACATCATGTCCGGAAATTTTCAGACTCGATAAAGAGTAGGGACCGTTACCCTTACTTGGTATATTTCTCTTCTGAGAATATTGGTTTACAGGAGTTTCAGATCACTTAGAGTTAGTGGGCATTTAGTTGGTTCTAATATTCCTTGGATGCTCTTGGTCACCTTCTACCTATTAGACAAGGGTTGAACAAGATCATCAGGGAGGACATCTACAAGCAGTTCATCCAGGTCACCTGGGTCAATCTTCTGAGAGGGTTGCATCTAAAGATGGCCTTCTACGCTGAGCACTTCTTGGAGTTGAAAGACGGGCTCCTTATTCGACCCCAATATACGTTTCACCACTGGATGCATGCTCTTCGCATTCCTCTAGGCCAGTTCAAAGTAGGTTCTCATTGACTTCGAGTAGAGACGAACCACCAAATTGATAGGCCAGACAAAATTGTCACATATGTCATTTACAGGAAGTAGAGACCAAGGTGCACTTCATTTTTGGATGCCCTATCTACTACGAGATCATAGGAAGGTTCCATCGCTTGTTCAGAGACTCTTAGACCCTCACAAACTTTTTTAGGTATCCCGATCATAGATGTTTGGCCCTATATATGTAGGAGGCTCTTAGGTTCTGAGCACATATTCTTCAGCCTCCCATCAGACTAGACCCCACACATAGGATCACAACATTTTTCTGGGCACTACCTTCAGACAAGGGCATAAAGAGAACGATCGATACCATTTCATATCTAGACTCTAGACCAGTGAGGATCTATGGGACCTCACCCTACCACACGAGACCCCAACAACTAAATCGTCTCAGATAGTCCCTAAGAGACAGACTAGGTCCTCGAGACCTTAGCAGTGCACAAACTCCCCCAGACAACGAGTTAGTGGACAATCCGTACCTCCCACTAACCCTTCATCACGTCAGTAAACTTTGTGGAATTTTTTTCAATGCTTTAGTCAGTCTCAGATGTTAGGAGAGATGGGTTTGATCCTCTTCGTCAGGGTCATTTCATACATTGTATCTTTTATGTTCGTGCATTGAACCTTTTATATTCATGCATTTTATTTTTTATAGGAGATCGTTTGGTTCTCCCGCATTTTATGGACATGATTGTACTCAACAGTCCCTTTGACCTACTTTGTGCTCATTAGTTGGACATAAATATAATTATCTTATCTTATCACCTCCCTTTGGAGATTACCTACAATCATGATCACTGGAATGGTATGTTGTAGCCTCAACCTGCATTAATTTAGACTTGTCGCTCAAAGACTCTCCTGTCTCATTGGATTTGGAGTGTCCTTCCACTTCCTCTCTGACATAGCCCGATCCTGGCTGTCGAGGTAGTTCCACCACTTGCATGGCATTCACAATACATTGACCATTAAATCCTAGGCACTTTCCTTCATATCCTGCCTACTTCATTAGCTTCAAACGAATGCCCTTGGTATGCCTTTCAAATGCACCAAAATATTCATCATAATGAGAACATGAAATTGAACAATCACCGACACAGTTTACCTCAGTTGTCAATTCTGAAGCTGGATTTGTTAAGCCTTCCTTGCACTTTAGCTTTTTTAAGGCCTCTTTTATGGCTTCTAACTGAATCTACAATCACTGCTTCTCCTCTTATGCTTCATGTATAATTCTCCTCAATTCAACATTCTCTGCTTGAATGCTTTGGTTGATCTCCTCATTAGAGCCATGAATTCTTTGGTGCTCTTTTCAACTTTGGTGCAACACCTACTACAATATTGATCTCATCAACTAAATCAAAACCCAGGTCAATTGGTTCAACACCTACATTCTAAACAGATGCGATCTTTATCTCATCACTTGAATCGAATCCAAGGTATTGTTGCATTGTAGCATTTGTAGTATGCTTCCCTTTTCCTCCACACTCCATTGGCTTCAACCATGGATGTAGTTTCCAACAATGCTCCTCATCATGCACTTCTTTCTTGCAATGAGTGTGAGAGGTCTTTTCCTCCTTTTTCTTTGTCGTCGTTGTCTTCTTGCATGGTCATCTTGTTCATACTTTCCCCTGCTTTTAATGTGGATGGCTCTCACACTACCCACATCGAGAGTAGTGGGCTTAAACAACAACAATGAATGTCAAAGGTAACTATGTAAAGAGCCAATATATTTCATCAAAGTATCAGGTGAATCTAAAGGAATACCCAATGGCAAAGCTTGCTTCCTAAATTCCTTTGTGAAACTTTGACCATCTTGACCCCCTCCTTAACTCAAATGTTATAATTTTATCATGGATTTCTGCTAGTATCCCCATGGATAAAATTGTCCTTTTAATGTAGAAACAAATCCAGATCAAGAAGAAAGGAGTCTAGCCATATGCTTGCCACCTCTCTAAAGTTTGTTCTCCCATCACACAGGAGTGGTGCCTCAAAGTTGAAGAGATGATAACTGGATCTTTGCCTCATCCCCTTCGATTTGTTGTATCTGACAATACACTTCAATTTGTCTAATCCAATTGTTTAGCTTTTCTGCATTAGATTCTCCATTAAACATGGGAAAAACAAATTTCACATCCAACTTAAAAAAAAGGTTTTTTTAAGCATTTCTATGTTGAACAGTAGAATGACGAGAAGAAGACGAAGTACAAAATTCACTAGAAGATGGAGATGGAGGTTTAAGAGGTTCTCCTCCATTTTCCTAATTTACCAAACCATTGTCCTCTACTTTCTCTCTCTTCTTCCTTTCCTTCTTTAACATTTTCTTTTCATAATATGCAAACAAATTGCCTACCTTATTTTCCATGTTGTAGAAAGATTTGCAGAAAGCTGACTCATTCTTGGTAGGGGCATCGCCATCTTCCTTGTTCCTTCTTCGTGTTGCACATCCAATCTCTCTATCAAAAAACTTAAGTTTTACTTCACCCTTTTTTAGCTTGGCCTTGGTTAGCATCTACACTCACAATTCACATCAGCAAGAAGATAGACTATGATACCAAACATGATCCAATATGCCTTTGATATCGATATGATCCAAGATATTTTCTTCAATTGATATTAGTAGAATTGCATAAAAGAGCATGTAAAAACCATATGTGGAAACACTTAACGAAGAAGACCATAAAGAAAATGCACACAAAAGTTTGATAATGAAGGTCATCCAATATCGACTATGTCTCCGGGCCCTGCTTCAATAGTGGTGAGGCCTCTTCATTCATCTCAGCAAAAATGAAAACAAGTACATGGAAAAAATACATCATTATACCTCCATTCCTCTGAGTGACCTAAAAACAGAGTACACTAAAGAAATCCTCTCGAATTTATGAGTAATTTGAGTATAAACTTGACTATATTTTGTCACTGTCAACCCTAGCCCCTCAGAGAAGATTTAGAGACTATACAACAAATTCTGTGGGAATATTCCCTTAAAATTTTCCTCCTAAATCTGCATGCCCTCCTAGTTCTGCGCATTAAGATTTTGCAGTGGTCGAGTTCAGCCTGTCACAATTTTGCGACCTCCTCCACTCACGACTCTGCCCATTGGTTAGTTGAACGAAATGTGAGGGTTTTAAATATGAATCGATCGGTGAATAAAACAAAAGCACCAGTTGGCATGCTGGTTATTATGCTTCGTTTAGTTCGTTAAATGGAGGGTGGCCAAGGTTCAAACCCTACCGTGACATTTTTACAAACAACCATTTTTAAATTTAAACCATATTTAAGATTTAGTTATAAATCATAAAATAACCTGTTTACTGACCACCGATAATAATTCAAACCATCAACCGTTGAACTTTTCAATTAACAAGCTGTCAATGGAAGACTTAAACTTGGTCGTCCACTAGGTCACTTGGGGATTTATTTGGCCACTGACTGGGTGTCACATGGCACAAGTTTATTGATCCATGTTGCCCCATTCTTTTGGGCCACTTAATCTCCCCTAATTTTAACATGGTGTTGTCATATTTGGTCGCTCTGCCAAATTTAACTCCAGTTAAACCTTTCGCCAAATTAAGTTGTTGATTTGGCTAGACCACCAAATTGGCGATGCTCAAAATTTATCTGATGTTAACTAAACCTTGTCATTTTGCCAAGTTTGACCAAAACTTTGACTGAGCATGACTTCTACATATGAACTCAGATTGAGGCGTCGTTTACGTCGTTGGAAAGCTTGCGATGAACTCTTTGATATGGTCATAATTTCAATGAAATTTGAGGAATTTGATTTTTGGGCCATTAGGGATCCTCTTAGATCAACAATGGAGCTGGGAAACTTTAAGAAGCTGAAGATTTTGGACAAATTTTTCGTAAAGTGTCCATACGCACGACACATATTATATTTGAAAAGAAATTGTTCGTAATCCAAAGCCTAGAGATTAAACCACCCATCTAGATTGAGTTGAATTATCCCGAGGAGGCTATTTGAGAAATCCATTTCAACACAAATGTGGGGGCAAAAAATTATTCCCATGTTCCATATCACTGGTAATATAGTTTCCCAATTTATCTCCTATGGCCTTAAAAATGTCTTCACCCCAACCAAGAAGAGGGGCAAATGGTAATCTAATCTTGATCCGAATTGGATCCTCAAACATTCTCTAAGATTTCATGACTGTTTCAAATTATGTCAAGCTTCAAAGTCTTATGTATATCGAGCTTACCAGAAATAACCTCTAAACAATGGCAATTTGTGGTCAGCACGGAAAAACGAGAACCCTCGGTCAAAGCGTGCAGACCGTTGGCCCATGGTGACCATGCACTGGCACAAATTGACAAACGGGAGGTCAAATCCAAAAACAGAGGGAGTTTCTGATACACGATTAGCGCTTTATACGGCGTCCCCCTTAGTGAAGGAAAGCCCCCAAGCGCTCGATCACGAGGAAAGCATACAACCATACGGAAATCGCCGATTCTGTCAAAAGGCGGGTCCCGCACTAAAACAGGCAGGATATCTGAAGGGCTTTGGATGGGTAAAGGTCATGCTACTTACCTGCCCGATATGGACGGAGACCGTAGGATCTGGAGGCTCCAGCTCAACGGCGAAGAAATGATCTGATGGTTGACCAGATTCGACGGGGAAATATGCTGAGTCACATAAGATTTGAGGTCTAGCATGACCGATGAGTTGGAGGAGGAATCAGTTTTGCGGGCAATCTTGGAGCAACGGAAATAATGACCGTTCAAAGAGAACTGAAACTCAGTTTGTGAGGAAACAGGTGGCCACCTCTCTGTGAAGCGTTACAATGATGATGACGCAGAGCAGGGGAATTCTAGCAGACAGAGGCAGGAGATCCAAAGAGTCAGGAAGCGGAAATGAACAGTCATGGAGCAGATTGGCTTTAAGCCACGAACAGACAAATAGTAAAGGGAGGCAGAAAGAGAGAGAAGCAAACTGCAAAGAACAGAGAAGTCGAGCTGACCTGTAGAGCAAAGACAACATCGAGCAGACAGAGACAGAGAGAGTCCGAGACTCTGTGAACTCTAAAGAAGGCTTAAGAGGTTCAAACAACTCTTATGTGTAAACCTGTCAGGTATTGATTATCAAATCGGATTCATACCACGGAGACTAGTTGAGGTCAAGATCTAGTAAGGAGAGTCTATGAACTCTAGAGACTTGGGGAATCCAAGTACAATCCTACTGACCATCATCTGTTAAGTGAGACTCAAATTGAGCTCCTTATTGTAAAAACTCTACTTTAAGACACAATAGAAGGGCCACCACTGAAGGCTGGACCAGGAGACGTAGCCCAGGAGGATTGGGTGAAATCCTTATTAAACTTGTTGTGTTTATGTGTTTGCTTACTATGTTTCTCTTACTGTTTCAGTTTCTGTGTATTTCGCAATCTTATCGATCTGTTGCATAAAATAACATAGGTACACCCCAATGCATGAGTCTGTAATACCTTCATTAATTCTCTGAGGTCATTTATGGGTGATTTCAGATCAAGTGGTATCAGAGCTCCTAGGTTGTTAAGGTTAGACAAGCTTGTGCTGGATTTTATTGTTGAATGCTAACTAGATCAAACCTTAAATTAGGAGAAGGAGAGTTGGTTGAAACTAACTCGAAAATTGGAAGAGTCTATCCCAAGAAGAAAATGTCAAAAGAAAGTCCCTTGGGACCAAACCCCCAATTTATAGATAGTTTCTTGGCCATGAGGTCCATGGTAGAGGAAATGTATAGGGACTTTAGGAAACATAAAGATTAAGATTCATCAGGCTCCAAACAAGACAAAGGAGAAGAAGAATCTCTCCTCCATGACCACTCAAAAGGCAAAGGAAAAGAATAAAACTTTCTTACACCTCCTAATAGCCCCGAACATAAAAGGAAGACATATTTGATTAAATTAGATGTTAAATTTGATTTACCAATATATGATGGAGAGTTGAATGCAGAGAAGATAGATAATTGGATCAGACATATTGATGTTTATTGCAGAGTGCAAAGTATTGACTCAGATAAGAGTAAGATTCAGCTGGCCAGCCTACGCCTCGGAGGCACTGCCTTGGTATGGTGGGAAGGCAGGACACAAGTTGACATGAAGAAACATGGTAACATTCTTTCTGTTTGGAGTGAATTTGTTTCTGCTATAAAAAAGCAGTTCTATCCACTAGCTTAAATGCAGCAAGCCATGATGAGCGGGCAGACTCTTCGCCAATTGAAAGGGCAAAGTGCCAAGAATTTGGGAAAAGAGCTTTGATTCTAGGAATTTCTTTAGACTCACCTGAGACTCTGTTGAAGTACATAGGTGGTCTACACAACTACATGAGGCACACTATCCTCATGTTCAATCCCACTAGTATAGATAAGGTATCTGTTCAAGCTACACATCTAGAAGTTAGAGGAAAGAATGGGAACCCAGAAGTTGGGGGATCATCCAAAACCACTGCAAGCAAGAATAAGGAGAAAAGAAAACAAAAATGGAAAGAGAGGAAGGCCAACACTGCACAGAAAAGCAAGTCTTCATGCACTCACTGTAATAAGGATGGGCATGATGATGAGCACTGTTGGATTCTGCATCCGGCGCTGAGACCTAAGAAGTTCGAGGGCAAGAAGAAGAAGACTGTTGTAGCTATTCAGAAAGATTTGGGGTTAGATTCAGGAGATGAAACAACCATTGCAGCCACTGGTATAAAAGGTAAAAATTCTGAAGCATCCACTAGTAATTCTGCACAATCTACTATTAATGAAGAAAATGAGAGGAAAGGACATGAGCTTTTTCATATTCGAGTTATTTCCAAACATCAAAAGATTGATACTTTGTTTGATAGTGGGAAGGCCGTGATCCGAATTGGATCCTCAAACATTCTCTAAGTTTTCTTAACTATTTCAAATTATGTCAAGCTTCAAAGTCTTATGGATATCAAGCTTATCAGAAATAACCTCTAAACAATGGCAATTTGTGGTCAGCACGGAACAACGAGGACCCTCGGTCAAAGCGCGCAGACCGTTGGCCCATGGTGACCGTGCATTGGCACAAATTGACAAACGAGAGGTCAAATCCAAAAACAGAGGCAGTTTCTAATATGCGACTAATTGCGTATCGCAGGGCGTCCCCCTTAGTGAAGGAAAGCCCCGAAGTGCTCGATCACGAGGAAAGCATAAAACCGTATGGAAATCGTCGATTCCGTCAGAAGGCAGGTCTCGCGCTAAAACTAACAGGATATTGGAAGGGCTTCAAGCGGTAAGCAGGTTCGACCGAGTCCCGCCCGATGCCATACACTGGGTGACACGCGTTCAGCAGATGAGAGAGAAAACTGGTCACATCGGACGGGTAAAGGTCATGCTAATTACCCGCCCAATATGGACGGAGACCATAGGATTTGGAGGCCCCAGATCAACGGCGGAGAAATGATCCGATGGTTGACCGGATTCGACGAGGAAATAGGCTGAGTCACATAAGATTTGAGGTCCGGCATGACCGATGAGTTGGCAAAGGAATTAGTTTCGCGGACAATATTGGAGCAATGGAAATAACAACCGTTCAAAGAGAATTGATAGTGAGTTTGTGAGGAAACAGGTGGCCACCTCTCTGTGAAGCGTTACAGTGATGATGACGCAGAGCAGGGGAATTCCAGCGGACAGAGGTAGAAGATCCAGAGAGCCGGGGAGCGGAAATGAACAGTCAGGGAGCATATTGGCTTTAAGCCACAAACAGATAGAGAGTAAAGGGAGGCAGAAAGAGAGAGAAGCAAATTGCAGAGACAGAGAAGCCGAGCTGACCTGCAGAGCAAAGGCAGCTAGACAGAGACAGACAGAGTCCAAGAGTCTGTGAACTCTAGAGAAGGTTTGAGAGGTTCAAGCAACTCTTCTGTGTAAACCTGTTAGGTATTGAGTACCAAATCAGACTCATACCACGGATACCAGTTGAGGTCGAGATTCAGTAAGGAGAGTCTATGAACTCTAGAGACTTGGGGAATCCAAGTACAATCCTACTGATCATCATCTGTTAAGTGAGACTCAAATTGAGCTCCTTATTGTAAAAACTCTGCTTTAAGACACAATAGAAAGGCCACCACTAAAGGCTGGACTAGGAGACGTAGCCCAGGAGGATTGAGTGAACTCCTTATTAAACTTGTTTTGTTTATGTGTTTGCTTACAGTGTTTCTCTTAATGTTTTAGTGTCTGTGTATTTCGCAATCTTATTGATCTGTTGCATAAAATAACATAGGCACACCCCAACACATAAGCCTGTAATACCTTCATTAATTCTCTGAGGTCATTTACAGGTGATTTCAGATCAAATCCACATATGCATAAATGAGATTTCCATCAATGGATTAAATTCAATAAACCAAGGAGTGAGAAACAAATCTCTAGTGCTCATAAAACTTGATTTGGAAATCTGGTCTCTATCTTCTTGGTTTGAAAAGAGAAATAAATAATATCCATTACCACAATAGAGAATGTTCTTGGGATCATGATATGCCTAGTTGTTAAAAGCCCAATCTTTAACAACTTCATAACTTGGCTATAAACCAATGAACTTTCATAGTAACCCATTTTCCTTCAAGAGTACCTCATTCTTTTTTGTTGAGAAGAGAAACCCCATATCCAAAGAAGAGTTTGATTATGCTTTCTTCACAAATTTATTTGGGGTGCTTAGTGTGCCTACATGAAGCACATAACCAATCGAACAACCCAAAAACCCTCGTGATGGTCGCTAATAGGTGAGCAACTTCGAGTAACAAAAAGCTTAGATCTGTCTACAGATCGCATGGCTACAATGACGGTAACTCCATGGACTTTGGGTGTAAATGTCACTCTTCAAACATATCAACATCACAGACAAAGATTCACAATGATCCCAGAAGTTCACATTGCGAAATAGAATTAACAACGACTAAAATTTCCCAAACATCAATGAAATAGTTTTGCAAAACTCTTCATCCACCAAAATCTATTAATCAAATTCTATTTCTAAATTATTCTTTTGAAAGTGATTTTTTTCTTAGAGCATAAGATATGGGGCACTCATACCCTCCATGATAAAACATAAGATAGTATATGATATGGGGCACTCATACCCTACATGATAAAACATAAGATAAAGGGTACTCATACCCTAAGTGAAGTATAACTATAAGGAAGTGATATTTTAAAAGAATGATCTCTTTAAATCCATGGAAATTCCTTTTTAATTTAGATTTTTCTATACGTAAGAATAAATTATTTCTAAATTATTATTTTAAAAATAAAAGTAAAAATAGCATTCAAAACAAAACAAGGGGCATTGCCCTTCATGATAAACATAGGATAAATAGCACTCATACTTTCAATGATAAAAGTATAGAATTATGAACACTATATCATTTTTCTTTTTATTATTGTTCAGATTAATAAATAAGTTTCAAAATTCAGTTAAAATAAAATTTTATTTTTGAATTTTTACTTATAAAATTTAAAATTTTGACAAAAAGAAGTGTGATATAATCATCAACCAAAAGCGTACATAGAGGCCAATATTTTTTGGAGAGCCAAAATTTTTGTTGCCAAGTTAAAGACTAATTCTCATAAACTCCATGTGAAACAAGGTGCTGGAAAAGGCCAAAAGAAGTGTGGGAGGAAAGAATATGCATTTTTTGTTGTTCTTTGGGAAAAGTGGAAACAGAAAAACATTTTGATGAATTTAAATTTCTGTGATCCATATCATGTTTTTTGAGAAGAATTTTCAGCGTAAATCATATTCGAATTCCTTTGTCGACGGGTACGAACCAACCAGTGTGGCTCATTTTAAAATGCAGGCCTTCAAAGACAACACGGAAAATTATGCAGATATCCTGGCAGCTAGCTCTTGGGATAATCTATTTACGAGGGGTTTGTAGAAAAGCTAAGAGTATTTATTTTGAAGCTTCACAAAAAGAAAAGCAAAATACATCAAGAAGATGAAGAAGCAACATGTCCCATAGACTACATTTAACCTGTACATGTCTCATAGACTATATTTAACCTGTGAAAGTTAAAATAATTTTTTCTTCTTCTAAACTTTGTACACCACTGGAGCGAGCGAGTTAATATTGGTGAAATATTTATGGAAATATGAGAAATAATTTCATCATTTCCTCTTGACACTTAGCCGCGTTTTTAAGGAGCGAGGGAAATTTTGTATTTTAAAAAACAATGGTTTTGCAAAAATATATTTTTACCTATACACTTGTCACTCGTAACCTAAAACGCTTTCAGTAACCCCTCTCAATTTTTTTTTTTTTCAAGGCGACGGTGTATCTGTCACCGCACCATTATTTTCAAGAATTTTCCGAGCTCATTGCTCCCATAATTTTCTAATTCGTGGTGAAGTTTCGGCGGACGTTACCGTGAGAAAGCGCTCCCGAGCTGAAACTAGAAGCCTTTTCGGAAGCTATATGTATTTTTCACTCTTAATTTCTTCCTAGATGCACAGATGAAGGACTTGTAATATCATGATGGCGAACGCTCTTCGTCTGAGTATCAACGAGAAAAAGTTCATAGACGAAGCACTGTGTTTGGAACAGAGAATCGATGGACGTCGTCCATTCGACTCCCGCCGGCTGTTTATCAAGTTTGCCAGGTTTGTTTGCCTGTATTTTCTGTCCTTTTTTTTTACTCTGGTAGTTAGGGCTTTTTGTGGCTGAGAGAAACTGACGGCTCATAACGCATTGGTTCCGTTGTGTTTGAGAAGAGCTTTTAATTTTCAGCTGAACAAAATTTTATCTCTATGCTCTCAACCTTAAATGTTGAAGCTTGGCCCTGGCAAATTTCATGTTATTTTTAAAACTAGCCGATCAGCAGTATTTTTATTTTCTCAAATTCTAAAGTAGTAGAAAAAGTTGAATTAATTCGTAACACACTATTCCTACGTTCTATCCAGTTCCGGGAACAGCTGAAACGGTACCCCAAATTTCCCGGGGAGGGGGCTGATGAAAAAAAAGAAGAAGAAAGAGTTAAAGTATTAAGTTTTCGAAAATAGAGATTCTACAACACAGAACTACGATAGAACCAGATAAAAGTTTTTCGCATGGGTTGTAAAACTAAAAAAGGTTGAATAATTTTAATGGAGGTTACAAGCTGTAGAAATTTCTAATCGAGGTCTATAAATGCAAATCTGAAGGTTCGCCTCTCACGAGAGCTTTTAGCCTCAGTTTTAATCTGAACTTTTAACAACAGCAACTTCACTTTACTTTAATGTAACTGCAGTGACAGTCTTACCGCACACTTTTTCAAACATATAACAGATCTGAAATAACTTATCATGACAAAATTTGCAGTAGTACTGAGAGAGTTCACCCTCTTACTCTGCCCCATCATCAAATACAAGAGAATGGTTCCCTACCCAATTATACAGCCAGAGTTTGTGGCATGCCCTTTCTAGGTGAGACTGCCTTCAGACTGGTAGAGCTAATACATTGCCTCTAGAGATTTTCTGACTTGGTGGCAAGGAGAGACCGGTACCCATATCTTGCCTGCTGATCTTCGGAGGCCATTGCTGATCCGGATTTAAGAAGGAAATGAAATGAAATGCAGATTTAAAATCAAAATACAGAAATGTAGTTAAACTGAACTTCCGTTAATAAATAGAAATAAAAAAACTGTTTACATGTACAGTGAAAGCAAACTAGCTCGATCGGTCGTAGTTTATCTCTAAGAAGAGATGTGATGGCTATGTGCCTTCTGAACTATGCTACAATAAGGCTCAAAGGTTTTTTATCATGAAGAAACAATGAGAAAACCTAAACATCCAAAGCCCTAACCCTAGGAGAGGAAGCGCCAAAGGCTTATTGGCCCTGACAGAGTAAGTTGGAACGTCAACTTCCCGGGGTTGTAACTTTGACATACAATTTTCATTTGGCGTGCATGATAGCCCATTAGAAAAGTCTATCTAATGAGAACAAATTTGAATTGTCAACGTCAGTCAAAGATCTATATTGGCCTGTTTCCCCAAAAATCATTGCTTATGGCCTCAACATGACTCCGGAAGTTCAGGTTTTGAAACTGCCAAAAATAGAAAACTACAAAAATATGAAAATTATGCTGTGAGTCAGTGGAATAGGTGGGTGACCAATATCCACCTAGATCAGTCCCCCCTTTAAGAAGCAATGGTCTTCATTGCTTTGAGTCTCTGCATGAGATGAGGAAACTTCTGCTGAACTTGGTCGCTGCTGAGCCACTTGGCTTGTTGCAGAAGTTGGCTTGCTTTGCCAACCCAATACAATTGGATTCTTTGTTGGCAGGTGTTCTTAATTTGGGTGTCCATGATCTGATCAGTTGTGGTCTGTTCAATGCAATTCAGGTTGATCTCTATCGGTGTCAACTATTCTACAATTACCGATGTGTCCAACAATGGTGGAAAGCAGGGCCGAAAGCGGTCCATATCGAACATTGTGTGCAGGCCAATGAATGGTGGATACTTAGCTCAAAAGTGTTATCACCCACAACCTTGGTGATGGTGTAGGGTCCATAGCGGAGTCGCCGAAGCTTTCGATAGGCTCCTGCAAGGCATTCCTTTTGCAAATGCAACCAAAACTTGTTGCCCACTTGAAACTTATGTGGCACTAGTGTTGATCATGATGTTGTTTTTACTTAGTATTGTGTAGGATATCATGAACTTGCTCGCAGAGGTGCTGAATTCGTTCAATAAACTTGGTGGTTTTGTTGGCTTCAGATTGAACATGTGCAGTTTTTGCTTGTGTGATTACAAGAGGCAGTGCAACATCAATGGGACACATTGGTTGAAATCCCACCTGAAAGGAGTTGTGTCTAGTCGAGCTATGGAGAGCTTCGTTGTAGTTGTGTTGGACATAGGGTAGACTCTCATCCCATTTTCGTGGATGTTTGGAGCTGTACATGCATAATATGTGCATGATCATCCTATTGACAACCTTTGTTTGGCCATCAGTTTGGGGGTGGAAGGCAGTCAACTTGGTGAGCTTGTTGTCTAACAATGATTAGACGCTTGACCAGAACGCGCTTAGGAACCTACTATCCCGATCTGATATGATTGTCTGCCTAATTCCAAAATGTACCCATGCCTGTTCAAATAAGAGTTTGACAGTGGCTTTTGTTGAGATACTCTACTTGCAGGCAACTAGTATGGCCATCTTAGAAAATCTATTGACGACCACAAACACACAGTCATTACCATGCTTGGTAGACGGAAGGCCAAACATACAGTGCATGGAGATGGATTCCCAAAGTCGGCTAGGAGTAAGTAGAGGGGTGTACATGCCTTGCTTCTTAATAGTTGTTTTGACAATGGCACATACAGTGCAAGACTTGATATATTTTCATACATCTTGCCAGAGTTTTGACCAATAAAAATACTTTTGCAGGATCACCATTGTCTTCTCCACACCAAAGTGGCCTGCTACTCGACTGTAATGTGCCTCCTAGATAAGCTTGGCACTCTTGCTTGAAGGAACGCAAAGGTGTCCTTGGTAGCACAATAGTCCAACTAGAAGGTGGAAGTCTTGAACTGGTTTGCTGGTCATCAACAGCTTGTAGGTGGTAGCAAAGTTCGAGTCAATGTCATATAGCTGTGACCATTTAGAGGTCTCTTGCCCACAAGCGCTGAGAATTCTGTTCATTGCCACAATTGGGTGTTGACTGAGTCAGTCTGCAATGTGATTGGTACTACCCTTCTTGTATTTAATGTTTAAATGGAATTGTTACAGATATGTGGACCATTTATGGTGGGAATCATTCTGTAACTTCCCTTGTGTCTGCATAAATTGAAGAGGTCGGTGATTCGTGTGGATGATCGTCTCATTCCTTAGAATACAATGTTTCCATTGTCGACAAACCTATACAATGGAATACATCTCCTTATCATAAGTGGGGTATTTTCAGACAATATCAGAGATTTTCACTTGTGATAGGCCAAAAAATGCCCTTGCTGAGTGAGGACTGCACCAATAACATAGTTGGAGGCATCTGTCTCAATCTCAAATGGTTGTTGTTTCAGTTTAATGAATACCTTTTGTTGTGACTCGGACCAAAAAAAATTTGATTTTGCTCTGCCTTGGGTAACATGGCTTAAGGGCCATGTGATATGAGAGAATCCCAACACAAATCTTCTATAAAAATTAGCAAGGCTCAAGAAGCTACGGCGCACTATTAGAATCGTTGGGGCCAACCAATCCTAAATGACTAACCTAGATCTTGGACCTTGTCCATGCTAAAGAGAATTTTTTCAAGTTAGCACATAGCTTGTGCTACTGCAAAGTCTAAAGGACATGCCAAATATGTTGCAAGTGCTCTGCACAACTCTTGCTGAAGATGATGATATCATCCATATACACAACTATAAATGAGTTGGTGAATGATCGCACGATGTTATCCATCAACCTCATGAAAGTTGTAAGGGCATTCGTCAAACTGAAGGGCATGAACAACCACTCAAAAAGACCTTCCTTGGGTTTGAATGCGGTCTTCCATACATCTTTGGGTTCTATTGGAACTTGGTAATAACAGGACTTTAAGTCAATCTTGTTGAGTACTGTGCCTCGTTGAGCTGGTTAAGAAGGTCATCAATCCATGGAATCGAGTATCTGTTCTTGACTATGATTTTCTTCAGAGCCTAATAATCAATGCAGAGTTTTGCGGTCCCATCCTTCTTATGCACGAGTACGATTACGTTCCCACAGGGTGAGGAACTTGGTTGGATGTGCTCGTTTTGTAGCAACTCCTAGATTTGTCGTTTGATTTCCTCATTTTTCAGAAGAGAGCGATGATAGATTGGCCCATTAGGTAGAGGTGCGCTAGGAGTTAGGTCGATGGAATGCTTGACTTGACAGTGCAAAGGTACTCTCGTGGGTGAGGAGAAGATGTCCCTGTACTCTTCCACGACCTTATGCACTTGCCTTTGCTGTGCAGAGGAGCCCTTTTTGGAGTACATGGATGTGGCTACGATCTTCCCCTTACTTTGAGAGCGAATCAAGAAGAAAACAAATTTATGAGTTTGGGAGATGATTTTACTGCATTGCTTAGCAAAGATAAACGAAATGGCAATAAGGGGGGCTACCTCTAGTATCGTATATAATTTTTTGCTCAAACTAATAATAATAGTATGAGGTTTGGACTCATACACAACATGATGCTTCCACAAGTATGGTTGGCCTACCAAAACATCACAAACTTCAAGTGAAGCAACATCACATAATACCTCATTCGTGAAAGACTTGATGCTATAGGACAAACAACACTATTGGTTGATGCGGAGATCTCACCCTTGGTGGAGCCAACCGATGGTGTATATTTGTAGGTGTGGTGTTGTTGGCAAGCCCAACTGTTTAAAAACCTTTGTTGAGATGAGATCCTTTTGACTGCCACTATCAACAATGAAGCACGACACACCTTTCACCCACATTTGGGAGTGGAAGAGACACTCACCTTCCTCCGAATCTTCAGGCTCATTTCGTTGGACTTGTGGCAATGGTGGCATTGAGTTCTTCATTAATAATTTGTTTGTCCTTGTCGGGGTCTAGTTTAGAGTCGGAATATACGTCTGACTTTGAAGCTTTTAGCTTGGCCACTAGTGATTGCTTTGCATGACAATCATTTGTGTTACAAGTGGGGCTCTTGTGGAACTCACACCACTTTCTTGTGTCTTTCTTTGTCTTCCCATTACTATTATTTGCTTGCTACTTCGATGGGTTGTCTTGGGGTGTTCCTCCATGGATTTGTCCTTTGTTTTGTGGTTTGAGGTTGCCATTGCCTTGCTTCGGATTTGCAGATCCAAAGTCTCGCTTTTTTGTTTAAATTTTTGCTCTATTTTGACAACATATTGATATGTTGCGCTAAGCGAGGAGACGTCCAGGAACTCCATTTCTGCTTGAATGTATTTGTGCAAACAACCACAATAATTGAGCACTAGATGTTGCTCAGAGTCCTTGATACCCAACTTTGTGTGCAAGGTATGAAAGATATTTGTGAACTCTTTCACTTCCTGGTCCCTTCCCTGATGTAGTGTGGTCCATTTTATGTATTTGTCTTCGTAGCTTCTAACATGGTAATACTGTTCCTTAACAACATCCCTAAGAGAGTTCCAAGAGGGTATGATTGCAGATAGAGGGGATTCCTCCATGGCCCTTTTTCATAGTAAGTTGCCCACCTATTCTTGACATGGGTGGGGGGGTGGGCTTTAGGAGTGCAAAAGTAATATTTTATCTATCGAAGAAATTATAGACCGAAAATTGCCTTCTAGAAGATTTAATCATTTATCTAGAGCATCTGCATCTATTTGACCTTCAAATATAAGAATATCAAAGTTAACTTATACTTCGAAGGTGGCGACGCCTTTGAAATGGCTGCTGAATGAAAATGCATTGTCTATTGGTATTTGTTGAAGGATTTGGGAAAAATTATCCATCATCTCGTTCCTTTGTTGCTCAAGGGCTTCTTTGAGCAACAATTTGATACGATTTCTTGTTGCCCCGACTTTTCTTTTGCCATGGAAGGTCGTTAGGGTTGACGAGGATGGTCTTGCAAGGGCTCAAGCAGTTTGAGTGCCAACTCCTTATTACTTGACTTCATTGGGGACATGCACAAAAAAACAAAGAAAGAACAAACCACTCTAATACTACTGATCCAGATTTAAGAAGGGAACGAAATGAAATACATATTTAAAATTAAATTACAAAAATACATTGCAATTGGATTCCAATTAATAAATAAAATTACTGAAGCTGTTTACATGCAGAGTGTGTTATGAATTAAATATTCATAAATAAGTGTTTTAATAAAATATTAAAGTATTAAAATATTAACAATTTATAAATAATTAAGATTAAACTAACTAAGTTAGTGAAAAGGCATGAATCAAAGAGACATGTCTCCTTGTTGACATGGGCAGTCAACTCCTATATATGGAGAATTGCCATGACCAGGTAAACCATCATCTATTCTTTTAATAAATAAAATTTTATAGCTACAATTCAATTTTAGAATACCAGTCTCAACGTATAGTTTACTTCCATCTTTTTTACTTCAGTGGTATCAGAGCTGCCCCTTGCTCGGCAACACCACATCTCCCAGTGGGTCGCTGGCCCTGCAGGCCTCCATAGTCATCGAAACCCATCTGTTCCTCCACACCACTCCATCCCTGTCGTGATCCACACTATTGCCTTCTTCCACATTTTCGCCGTGTCCACCCCTCCACAACACTGCGTTGTCTGCGTTCAACCCTTCCGCTCTATGCGTTCAACCACCTCGCTGTCTGCATCCACCCTCCACACCATTGCGTTGGCTGCGTTCAACCCTTCCGCTGTATACATTCGATCACCCCACTTTCTGCGTCCACCACCCGTGCAGTTATAACATCATCGTGCTGTCGTTTAGGTTCCGATGCTGCCTAGTTCGTAAAACACTGTCAGTTGTGGTCGTCAACCATCGTCTAATCAACTGCCCCTGACATTGTCTGCCACATAAGCCATTGCCACGTGCCTGTCAGTCAAATAACGTGACTGGTTATTCAACCCGTTTAATTTTTTATTTATTTATATAACTACATAATATATATATATATATATATATCTATATATCTATCTATCTATCTATCTATCTATATATATATATTATTTAAAAAATAAAATACTATTATTATTATTTAAAAAAATTATTATTATAAAAAATTGGGTCCACTAGGAAGAAAAAGAACAAAATGGATCATGATGATAATTCAAAAAAAATTCAAGAAGAACTCGACAGGCTGCGAAAACGCCTTGACAATGTTGAAAGGAAGCAAGACGATTTTGGGAAGACTCAAAACGTCATGGCACAAAATATCTGAGACATAAAAGGCATGGTGAGACAATCTAATAAAAGAGCCAATCCACTTTCAGCCACACAAAGTCCTTGTTAAAATTGGCAACTAGGGCCAAACTCCATGTGGGTCATCTTATTTATGGTAGCTGATATTTTTCTTGGATCCCTCTCATCGAGAGGTGTAGGATTGATCTAAAGATCATCTGATTCCGATAAGTATTCATGGAGTTATGAATTTATTTGTGTTATAAGACAATTCGTCAAGGTTGGCCAACAACCAAATAACCCCCAGATGTGCTCAACGTTTTAGTATAAAAGGAGGAGACTTGATAGTCATTTCTACACACACTTCACTCTTGATTTCTCTCCACTTGTTCCGGGTTTTAGTGGCTAGATAAATCTAGATGATGAAGCCCTAGACGCGGGAGGAAAGGAGGCTAAGGGGACTGCCCTAGAGATGATGCCCTAGCAAGGAAAACACAATCCTAAGAAGGATGCCCTAGCCGCAGTCCTAAGGAGGATGCCCTAGCCGTAGTCCTAAGGAGGATGACCTAGCCGCAGTCATAAAGGATATCTAGCTGCAGTTTGCCCTAATCCAAAAAGATGCAGTCATGTTGTGAAGGAGATAGCCCTAAGTTGGAGGCAAGGGAATTTTGTCTTAGCCGTAGCAAAGGAGAGCTGAACAATGTGGTTATAGAGGCCTATTTCATGATCTTTTGGAGGGTCGAATTTGCTGTAAGGGAGGCCGAGATTACTCCCTAAAGGGTTGAGACAAGGAAAGGTTGTTACAGCCTGCGTGGAGGAGTTCTTAGGTGTCTAATTCATGGTGATGGGCTGTGTAGGTTGATGTGGGTAAGTTGCAAGCCCTAAGAGCAGTTTAGAGGGCAATGTAAGGTGTTTTGAATGCGCTGTAGGTGGTAGCGAAGGTTTGTGGTAGGCCGCAGGCCTAGCCACTCCAAAACAGGCTAGCGTGGAAGTATTAGGGGCTGCCATATGCCCAAAACAACAATATGTGGAGGCAACAATCTACCTTGACTAAGCTGCTGTTTATTGAGGTTGTTCAAGGTATGTTTTGGGCATGTTTGTTGGGTTGCTATAGGTTACAATGGGACAACAACAATGGCATGGTGCAATGGGACATCAACAATGACATGGCGCAACAATGGCACAATGGGACAACAACAACAGTAAGGTGCAACAAGCACATGGTGGCAAGCATAGTGCTGCAAGTACATTGGGACAACAGTATGGTAAGCTAGGTGCAACAAGCACATGGGACAGTATGGCAAGCTTGGTGCAACAAGCACATGGGACAACAGTGGCAAGCATGATGCTGCATGCAAATGGGACAGCGATATGGCAACAACATGCCACATGGGACAACAATGCGGCAACATGGTGCAGTAATGGCAGATGGGACAACAATGGTACATGATATAGTACAGTGATGGGTACAGTCATGATTGGTGAAGTATGATGAGATGCTACTTAGTGATGATGGGTGCAACATGGTGCAACACAGTAAGGTGTAGCATGATGATGAGGAGCAACACAATGATAGGTGCTGCATGGTGATGGAGTCACCTGGGAGAATCAGTTGAAGCAGCATGTCTTCAACTGAGTTTAGCTATTTCATGTATCATCTACTTAGAGATGATCTATGATCTTACTTAGATAAGTCAAAGTGTTGACTTTTGTTGTATATGTACTATCTCTCTCTCTCTGTGCTAAACTATTGAAGAACATATAAGAAGAATTGATCAAGGGTTTCCCCACATTGGGGTTTATCCCTGGCTAGCGCCACATCTTGTGTCCTCTTGTCTTGGCTTGCCTTCTGCGATTTATGTTTATATTCTATCTGCAATTTACTATTATCTTGATGTGATTGCTAATCTGGAAAAGATATTGAGCTAACTGTGAAAATTGAAATAAATTGCTCCAAGCATAGAACATACCTAAAAATTAACAGTCCTTGAACCTCGGAAGGAGAAAATTCGCCAGAGAAGGAGTTTCGGATGCACGAAAAGCTGCGAATTCCGCAAATACACTTTGAAGGAAGCCAATACTATACCAAATCTTCCGAAAGGAACTATCTTAAAATAAAAAATGAATTACCTAAGTCTGATGTTAAGAACTATAAGTGCGTCGTTGTATGGGTAAATAAGATGGACACCATTTTTTTAGTGAACCCCCTACTTGACAAGCAAGAAAGGGTCATGACTGCATCCAACTACCTAGAAGCAGAAGCGTACGATTGGTTTTTGTGGTGGTCGTCTAAATGTACAGGTTGCTCGTTCAATTGGAAAAACTTAAAAAACGACCTGCTAAAAAGGTTTCATGACGAGGAGGAGGATGATGTCTACGAGAGATTCATTCCCTGAAACAAAAAGGATAAGTGATTGAATACAATCACGAATGGGAAGTATTAACAGTAAGGCAGAGAGGGTTCTGAGATGAAGAGTTGTTAAAAATGTATGGCTGTGGCCTTAAATATTACATTCACGAAGAATTAAAATTGCATAAACCCAAAACCATTGAGGATGCCAGAAACGCAGCTATAATTATTGAGCGGAAATATAAACTCCACAAGGCACCATATACCAGTAACGAGAGAACTAACAACTATTCCAAGGGGAAGTCAAGTAAACCATCGTTAAAAAACACTAGCAAGTACGTTCCACCACCAATGCGCAATGAAGGGAAACAACAACCTTGTGTTGAAAGGAAAAAAGATGGGAAATGCTAGAAATGTGGAGACAAGTTTTACGCAGGACACAAATGCGCAACACAAAAACTATACAACCGCGAAGCCGAACAAGAAGAAGAATATTCAGAAGATAGCTTTGACGAAGAGAACAACGAAGAAAATGCAAACCCTTGTCCAGAATCAGAAGAAGATATGCTACAAATGTCTTTGGCAGCCATCACAGGGATAACTTAGCCACAGACGCTAAAGCTTAAAGGTCACATCAAGAAGCAAAACGTTATCGTTCTAATAGACTCAGGGAGTACGCACAACTTCGTAGATGTCAATGTTGCAAAAAGACTGAACATTTTTGCTTACCCTGTAGCAGATTTAAAAGTTATGGTAGCAGATGGAAAACGTATAGATGGAGTAGTCAAGTGCCATAAAGTTAAGTTGCAACTAAGTGTGAATTTATGGTATGTTCTATGCTTAAGAGAAATTTACTTCAAATTTTCTTATTAGCCCAATATCAATTTCTAGAATAGCAATCACATCAGCATGATAGTAAAATGCAGATAGAACATAAATGTAAACAGTAGAAGATAAACCAAGACAAGAGGACACAAGATGTGGCACCAGCGAGGGACAAACCCCAATGTAGGGAAACCCTTGATCAATTCTTCTTATATTCTTCAATAATTCAATAGAGAGAGAGAGATAGTACAATTATACAAATCTGTAATTTTATGACAGCAGCAACAAAACCCTAACAAAGAAAGTCAAAGCTGGTGAAACAGGTCAGATTTGACCTCAAGTCAATCTCAGTCAAAGCTCAGTCAACAAGGCCTCCAACAACAAGAAAATGCAGCCCAAAAACAGTCTGAAATATCTAGTCATACCTTAGTCAATTTTGGTCAAACCTGTGATCAACCTTTGACAGTCAACATTGGTCAAAGTATGGTCAAACAGAGGTCCAAAATGCTGTTTAGAAATTCGACCTGTTAGAGAGGTTGCCCAACCCAATCTGCAGTCAAAGAAGTCTCCACGCTGGTCAACGCTGTCCAATCTGCCCACCTACAGCTCGGTCAACCCAAGTCAACGCTGCCCTTACCAGAATCTGCGTCCTCCTTTCAGTCACACGCGTGTGAGAGAGAGATGCTCCTTGGTATTACAACAACGAATGATTTCGGCACTACCACCAGAAGAGAGGCCGAGACAAATAAGGTATGAATTCAAAGAGGTAGCAGTAGAAGTCTAAAAGGAAGGCCGAAAGTTTTGAAGCTAAAGAAGATCGAAGTGGAAGAGGACTTGTGTCTTGGTCTTGGAGTGGCAAATAGGTCAAGGGTCTTGGTCTTGGTATTTGTCAATTGGAATCTCTATAAGAAGAATTTGTGCGGGTTTTACTCTCAAAGAGTGAGAGGTTTTGGCCCTGGCTCATAGCCTACATTCTGTGTTTCTTATCTATTTATGTTCATGCATTGGTAGCTGTTTGATGAGGAAGAACACAAATAATAACATAAGATACGAAGATCTTAATCTAAGAAGTAGAAAGCATTCACAACAATTATCTAACAAGAGAAATCACCTAATACTTGATGCCCTAGATTTCTCAACAAAAAACACTAGTGATCATCATCAGTCGTCAGAGGTAATTGAAGCAGGATTATTTGGCCCTGTACCTGGAGGAGGAGGAGGGTGATACAGGTATTTGACGTGGTGCTCAAAATGAGCAAGCCAAGTTTCCAGTTTTTCAACTTTCTCTGTTAGCAGATTTTGCCCGCGCCAGACCATCACCACCCTTTCGCTAACATGGCACTCGAAGTATTGGAGCTGTTCAAGTTTGGCCATGATGGCCTCATGCTCCTCTCTGCAAGCTCGATCGAGAGCGTCTAACCAAGCAATGACAAATTGCACCAATTCGATGACCGTCGTGGAGGTACCTGAACGCTTGGAAGGAACCCGACCTACTAGCCCAACACGATCTTGATTGCTGTGACCCCGAGGTGTCGACGTGTCATAACATTACCACAACCTTGTCCACTACCACCTTCGCCTACGCCACGACCACACGAAATTCCATACTGCTGCGGCTACCAAGGAATTGCGACCCCCATGGGTTATGCAACTCCCACGCCTCGTGCCCCTCAAGGGACCCGCACCCCGCTTGGAACTCCCACCACGCATAATTGAGGCACCACCTCAAAAACCAACACGAGCAGGTGAGCCTTTCGACTTAGCCGGGGCCAAGACGCGTGAGGAGCGGGGGCTAGGCTTCATGATGGAGCCCAAAAGGATGCTGAGGTCCCGGAGAAATGAGAACCCCAAAGCGTAACCACCTGCCACCAGGGACCAAGCAGACCCTGTCGCAGACCAAGCAGGAAAGGTTATCCAACGCAGAAATTCCCACCACTGGAAATTCACCACCAGACTAGAATCGAACTAGACCAGAATAGACGAGAGAGACCAAAACGGAAAGGACCAGATGGGAGATAGCAAACTGCAAAAGAGAGGAAATTGAAAAGTGAGTTCCTAGATTCCAAACTGACGCCAGAGTCGTAGTGGGACATCGAAGGGAGGTCTGGAACCAGTGACCCCGAAGGGAGGTCTGGAACCAGTGACCCCGAAAAGGAAGAACCGAGAAGCACAAGACGGACAACCACCACCCTAACCCAGGAACCAGAAGAGATGAAAGCAGAGAGGGGAACCCATTAGTCTGTGAGCCATAGAACAACCGAAGAACTTTGCGAACCATGCAATATAACCGAGGGTGGGACAATGCCATTGAATTCTAGATCAACGCGAATTGATTGAACACAGACAATAGCGAATGGTTCACACAAGCAGGGGCATGAACAATAATTCTCATGTGGTGGAGGGACTAATGTCCTGCTCTCCCTCGCGTTAACCTTTGTCCATCTGTCATCTGTCACGTGATGGGTGGCTTCCGCAACCCAATGCCCCCATCGGCTCCACCATCGAATTTTTAATTTGAAGGAAAAATTCGAAATTTTCTTAAAACCCATTTTTAATTAATCCAAAAATTATTATTTTGGATTAATTTCCTCAAAAAATTGATTTTTACTTAACCACCAAGGTCCAAGGGCTCAATTTTTCTTAAAATATCCATTTTTGCCCTGGTGGGGGACCTCCAAAAATTGACTTTCCTTTGACCCAAGCATTTTTGATTATTTTCCACTTAGAGAAATATTAATTTCTCTATAATTATTTTTTTACCCAAAATTAATTAATTTCCTGACTAAGGATTTAATTTCTAGAAAAATTAATTAATTGACGCTAGTTAATAATGATAATGATAATGATAATTTTATTAATGTCCAACAAATGACCATAATAGGCCAACAAGATTGTCGGTTACAATGATTATATCCTGCCGAGCCGGTTGGACTAAACGATCCCCTTTAACATTTCTTTTTAAAGAGTAGAAAATACATCTATAATCTAAGTAAATGTAAATGTAGGAGCTAGAAGCTCTTGGCTTTGGAACTAGGCTTTGTGATGAAGCCGAGAAGGAGAAGGAGAGAAAAAGTCTACTATCCAGTTCCTACTCCTAACATCCGAGGTCAAGAGAAGAAAACTGAGAAAAGCTTGTCAAAGTCTGCTGTCCTGTGGGCATGCTGGGCTGTCGCTGTTGTCGCCTGGAGGTTCTAGGGTGCCTCCCAGGGGTGGATCCAATCTTGGAGCATTGGTGCAGTCCGGTGGGTCGGCTCCCCCGGGACCTCACCGATCTGGTTTCAGTGGCTGTGGGCTGATCAATGGTTCTTTTGGCGCCCTATGCTGATGGTAGCGCCCTAAAGAAGTCTGTGATCTTCTGCGTGGTGTCCGATCTGGTAGGGGGATGAAGAAAACGGGCCCCAAATCTGAAGGCCTCCTGGAGATAAAGTGCAAGGCATCTCGGATCAACATATCTGAGGAAGCTGGACAAAGTCTGAGAAGATCTGAAGAGACAATGCAAACATCCTCGGATCTCGTAATAAGCAGGGCATCCGAAGATGAAGTGTGTCACTGTCTCTATCTCCTGTAAGTGGCAGAGCTGACAAATCCTATTTGCTCTATCGATGTGGTGATTTGTCTCCACTCGGAGTCTGTGAGACCCAACTCTGAGTTGCCTGAGGGGGGTTCTAAGGGCATGCATCCAATGCTGGAGTCTGTATGGGGGTCTGATGATGAGCCCATCCCTGATCTCTAGGCAATGCTCCACGTAGAAGGCCATTTTTGGACGCAACCCATTGGGAGGATTTTTTCAAACCCTGAAATATTTTAGCCATGGTGTCTAAGTTTGAGGGACCATGCACTAAAATATTTTTACATCAGATATTACAATTAATTCAACCCTCAAAGGGGGAACACATTTATATATAGATCCTTATGAAATTTAAATTTACAATTAATTTAACCCTAAAGTAAGGAAGAAACGTTGATTATCTTCTTTAGTCATATAACAATTTAAATCCTCTAACTTAATTTATTTGTCTTTTGGATGTGTATCAATCTTATCTTGTTGAGCCATGCCTAGAGATTTGAAGAATGCTGTTCTTTGAGAAGGAATCTTTAGAAGTTCTAGCACTGGGACCAAAATATTAACACTGTTTATCCACGCAGCCGAATCAATTTTCAATCATGATTGATAGCTTTTAGATGCAACTTGTTTATTCAGATTCCGATCCTTGCCTTTCTTTTGATAAGTATAACCTTTGCTTCTAGAAATTTCCAGAATTTGTTCCTGAGACGAAGTTTCACCATACATTTGTGTGATAGGGTCTTTCTCATCACTGAAGTTGTTGATGGTGAAAGATGAAGGGATCATGTCTGCACAACAACCTTCCTTTGAAGAACTTTGACTTACATTATTTATTTTCTCACTAGTTCCTTCATCTAGGAGTTTTCTAGCAATGGCACATGCACTTTCTTCATGAAAACTTTCACAAGGTCTGCAAAATGGAATAGGCTGATCAACGATATTAACAGACTCAAGAGTAGTGGGAGGCCTTTGATCATTCAGAGGATTCCTTCTTGGCCATGCATTGTTATTTCCTCTATTATTATTATTATTTCTAGGCTGAATATTTTGAGTTTGATTTTGTTCCATTTGAATCAACCTAGAATGCATGTCACTTATTTCTCTAGCATGCTCAATCCTCATTTCTTTAATCATTTGAGTTAATTCCTTGATTGGGTCATGCTCTACCTCCTTATTTCTTTTCCTTTATTTTTGATCGGACCTCTTTCAAAAGCAGGAATTTCCGACTTACCAGACACTTATCTTTTTCTAATTCTTTGACAATAGTTTGAGTAGTGGCTAGATCAGTCGTCTTGGCACGTCTAATCTCATACAATTTATCAACACAAAATGCCTCAAGATATTGTTCTAATAAGAATTTGTCTGGAGGCTTATAATCATGAGTCATTTCTTTGATAATATCATTGAGTCTCTGATTAAATTCCTCAACTATTTCTTTCTCATTCATCTTTATAGTATTGATAGCTTTGAAAAGATATCTTCCTTCCTTCTTGTCCTCATATTTCCCTTTAAATGCATTGATGAGAGCTTGCCAAGATTTAAAGGAGTTATTAGGCTTGTCCAAGTACCACTGCAACACATCATCTTCTAATGAAAGGATAAAGAGCTTTATTCTAACATCCTCATGGTAAGCGACTGCATGAGCATGCCTAAGCAGGAAAGATGTGAACTTCTTGATATGAGCATCGACAATGATTGCATTATTTCCTTGATACATAGGGATCTTATCCATACCAGCATCTGGAAGATTATAAGGACACCCTTGGACATTGGCAAAGTTGCAAGGCCCGTAAAAATCCATTATGTCCTGACAAATGGGATCAGGGAAAAGTAAGTGGATATTAGGGGGGGCTTTTTGTCTGAGAAAAATTAAATGCTTATTAGAATGTAATTTGTTTAACTGAGCTCTTAGAGCCTTTGTGGGATTGGGAACAAGGTTAACCAAGCTACATGGATTTCTTCTAGTATGAGCTCTTGTGAATGGATGAATAAGTGGAGTCGCCACCCAAACAGGAAACTAACTCAAATGTCCAGGTGCTAAGGTGCAGATGGAGAGGTGAACAAGGTGATGAGAAGATTAGTGAGATGTTAAAGTGCAAGATGCGACAATGCTCAGGGTGGGAGCTATCACTCTGATCCCCGCCGTCTTCGTTCTCATTGTTTCCCTACAGCAATGTTAGCCCACTAAAACAATGCAAACCCAGAGGTGGCTGAATATAAGGCTAGGGCAAGGGCTAGAAGGCTAGGAAATGGCCAAAGAAGGGCTAGAAGAGGCAAACAAGGGCAGAGACCAAGGGAAAAAGGCAAGATGAGGCCACTACAAGGGAAAACAAGTCCATTAAGGCTAATGTCAAGCTCTTAGAGGTTGACAGAGGGGGAAAACAAGCCCTAGAAGGGCTAGCGGCTAGGGTTAAAGCTCCTTAGGGGCTGTGGCAAGGCCATAGAGGGATGAAAACCTCCTAGAGGCCACGACAGGGGAGGAGAAGGAAGGTTGAGGCCCTTACAGGCCTATGGTTAGGCCAAGGGGGCCAAGACCCTAGAAGGTCTAGCGGCTCAAGGAGGAGGGAGGCAAAGTGTTGAAAAAACCCTTGGAGGCTCACAACTAGGGTGAAAGGGCTAGATGACTAGGCCTTAGGCCTTAAAACAAATTTTAAACCCTACAAATGGCAAAATTCACCACAAATCATTGCAGGAATGCTGGATGCTGGGCCTAGAGGATGAACAAAGGCTAGATCTTGCCTTTTGAGGTCTAAATCTGCCTCAAAACCCCAGTAAAACCCTCTTGATAATCTTGAAGTTCACTTGCGCAAATGAATAAAAAATGCCAAACCCCAAATATATATACAAAAATTCAAAACCCAAAAATAATAAAATCCCAATTGCTGCAAAACAAATAGGTTAGAAATAATTTACAAATAATTTACAAATTTTAAAATTTTTAGAGAATATTTTTTGGATAAATAACAATGGATGATTATATTTTTGAAAAATAAATATTGGCTGAAACCTTCCTGCAAAATCAAATACCATAAAGAAATCTCAAAGCCCAAACATAG
The DNA here is from genome assembly GCA_031772625.1 of Pinus tabuliformis. Classification (NCBI taxonomy): domain Eukaryota; kingdom Viridiplantae; phylum Streptophyta; class Pinopsida; order Pinales; family Pinaceae; genus Pinus; species Pinus tabuliformis. The sequence goes on along the minus strand of CM062805.1, from coordinate 1,374,128,015 downwards.
TTAGCCTTTCCCCACAGTTTGTGAACTTGGAGCCCAAGGACTAGCATACTTGTAAATCTATATTATATTCCTATGAAAATTGTTAGATCATATAGTGAATCAGATCACCTAAGATAAAATATATGGTGAATAAGATCACCTAAGATAAAATATATGAATAAAATGTTCTTATCACTGACAAATGAAATAACAATTATTAATCAATATTTAGCTCAAAATAGAATCACACATAACTAACACATACCACAGATCAACAAAACAAAAAATCATGAACTGAACTCCAAAGTCTTTTATTATGATACAAAATGTTCCCAACAGAGCAACAACTCAATACCAACATTCAACAATTACATCATCTAAAGATATTCAATAGAAACAAAATGAATTCTTTTTATAGAGAAACCCCTCCAAGCGGAAAATAACAACTGGCTTGATCTCTGTCAAAATAATCTCGACTGTTGAAAATAATTTGATCATCTTTTCATCTCCATCGTCAAATTTTTAATTTTGAGGGAAAATCCAATTTTTTTTCTTAAAACCAACTTTTAAATAATCCAAAAATTAATATTTTTTTTTGTAAGCTTGGTCTCTATTAATATTATCCAACCATAATCATGTTTTTCCAATAGTATTAGGTGGCCTCAAACCTGCCCGTAGGAAGCCAGGTTGGCCAATTGTCAGCGTTAAAAGATGTTCAAAATTTAAATAAGTCTTTTTCTATCTCCATGCAACATTTGCTATTCTATCTATTATAAACATCAACTTAGGAAAGTAAAGGCTATTCGTCATAAAAACAATTTTTTGTCTAGCACTCTATTTTACTCATCATTCGAGGACTCCACTGCGGCTGGGGCTTTAGCGCTGGACCCCAACATCTTGCTTCTCCTCATGTCCTGCAGAATTTTCTCTATCTTGCTCAGAGCTAAGTTGTTTTGGTAGACTTGAATCTCGACTGCTGCTATCTCCTTGTGGAGATTCGCCCTGCTAGGCTCCTTCGTTTTGGTTTCCTCCTTTACCTTGTTTAGTTCTTGTTCCTTGTTGAGTGTCATAGCTCGAGCCACTATGTTCTTCATAACCCAGTATTGTTGGATTGTTTGTCGGAATAGAGTATGGCGGCCGCGGGTGTTCCCTAGATCTTGCACCATGGCTTCCCACTCTTCTGTCTCGATGTCTTGGTTGGTGATGCTGTCATTGAGTTCCCTCTCCCATCCAGTTATTTGTGCTCTTACCTCTGGTGTGTTGCCAGCCATGTACGCACTGATAAGAGTCTGCATATGCTCCTTTCCAGTCTTCTTGCCTGCTTGCGTTGGCCTCTACTGGAGGTTGCATCCCCTCTAGTGGTCCGTTTCCCTGCCTTTCCTGTTCCTCTGCTGCCTCGTTTAGCCACCTCTTTTCCTTCTCTAGCCATACTTTCTTTGTCCTGGTTGCGATTTTCTTCGCCCGATTCTTTCTCCTCTGTAGGATTGCTCGCTACAACACAATGTGTGATCCGGGCCTCCACACTGTGCTACACTCGGATTATTATTAAACCTAAAACAATAACATAAGAAATATCAGTAATCTGTATGTATACTCCCCAAACTGTCGTATTTTTATATGCTCCGGGTTTGGCCTCTCGCCCAAGTCCTGGCAACTTGGGTTTGCCCCCCTTCTCCCTCAGATTCCCCCCTGACGGCTCTTGGGTTAACATTCTTCGGCCTCTCAAATCTTCTCCTCTTTGATTCATCCCTCCCCGACAACCCTCATCCTACTGGTCTACCTTTGTAGTCCTACAGGAGTCCCTACATTGGGTAACCTTATCTCTGTTTTGAGTTTCGAAAGGGTTCCCCTTCCCAGCCTCTCTCCTCTCTGGTATCTCCACTCGAATTGTGCCCCTGGATAGCCCCTGGGTCTTATTCTGGACATTCCGATTTGGTTTCACATCAAGCCAGGCTATCCATAGCCTTGCTTCATTGGCCTCTGGGAAACCCTCCACTTTGTCTCGGCTACCTGATTTATCCCTTCCGTGCCTCAGGTACCACCTGGTCGGGGTTGTTATCTTTCTGCGCTCTCCCTTAACGGGATCCCCATTGCCTCCCCGACCTCCCTCATTCCCTCTCTGCTCATCTTCCCAAGGCGACCCTTTAACTTTACCATATCTCTCCACTTCATTATCATTCTAGACCAGGTTAGAGTTCCAGGAACCCCTAGTCTCGACTCGTTTCGAGTCCTGGCTTTCCCAAGCCCCCTTCCCCAATACCTTTGAATTAAACATTACTACAATTCTATTATTTAGGGCATTGAGGATGACATACCATCGATTTGTGTTGACTCGTCTGCATCCACCGGCCTGCGTTCGCCTGTTGCATCCACCACCTTTCTTTTCTCGTTCCCTCGCCTTCGTTCTCTGCATGCAACTATCCTCTTTCTCAATTGCCTTTGCCTCTTTTTGTTTATCTTGCTGTCCCTGCTATCTTCTGTCCCGCCTCCCACATGTCCTCCTAATCCTCCTGTTGTCCATTCTTTCATTCCTTCTCCTCGGAATGATGAACCTATGACGCTTCCATCTCTGTCCTTCATTAACTCCCTCGTGCCTCTGGTTGCTCTTGCCGTGAGTACCTCTTTATGCTCGTGCTACTTGCCAGCTCTGTTCTGCTCGCCCTCTCGCTTGCCCCCAAGCCTTCTTCTCTCCCTACCATTCTCAACCACACCTGTCCTCGTTCTGTACCTTCCTCCTCCCTGCCCTGTCCTTCTTGCTGCCCTTCTTGCTGTCGCAATCTCCCACATCCCAATGTCTCCTTTGTCCTTGGGCCCAAGTGGGTGGTTTCTGGCGCCTCCACCTCCCATCCCCTCTTGCCCACCTCGCCTTCACTATCGCACCTTGATTGGGCGTTTTCCTCTTTCTCCTTATCTTTTTCTAGGATCTCCCCTAGTTTCCTCACCCCCTCCATTTGTAATAACTCTTCTCCTCTTATATCCAGGTTTCTACCTACCTGGCTGCATCCCCAGTTAGCGAGATTCTCCGTTGCCACGTTGCCCATCTTGCGGACATGTGTTGGGATGATGTACCCGATTTGTCGAATTAGCTTGCTGATCTCTTGGACAAGCCTTGCCATCCTCTAGCTTTGGTTGATTTTTTCCCAGTGAGTCCCTTGTTGGAGCTTTTTCACCATGTTTATTGTCTTTTTCAAATCTCCTTCCACCTGCAGCCTTTGGAACCTCTCCCTTACCGCAATTTCTAGTCCCCTCTTCAAAGCATGAAGCTCTTCTTCGTTGTTGCTCGCAGTGCCGCAGTCCATAGAGAATATTCAGATCGTTTTACCTTTATTGTCTCCGAATACTCCTACTGTCCCCACCGCCCCAGAGTTCCCTTTTGCAGCTCCATTGAAGTTAAGTTTGATAAATTCTTTCTGAGGCCGTGTGAAACAGTTCGCAGACTTGCCATTGGGGGGATGGTGCTTCCACGAGGAGGCGTTTAGCATACTAGGCTTCAAGTTTAGACCTATCATTATTCTTTCTTCCTGGGGATTTGTTTTCCAATCCTCTGCATACCATTTCTCAGCCAGTATCGTTTCTCGTATGTTCTGGAGTATCCTTTTCCATCTTTCTTCTTCTGTTCTTTTTTCATCTTTGAAGATCAGATTATTTCTTTCCTTCCATATTGCCCATAGGAAGAAACCCAAAGAAAGTCTCCAGGCTCGATTCAGGATTGGGTTTTGGTAAGGCTTTTTCCGCCAATTATCCATTGTTGCTTTCATACTATTTGGATTCCTATCACTTACTCTGAAGAGTTGATTATGGTTTCTCCACAAGTTTTCACTGTATCTACAGGCATTGGTCATATGTTCCATTGTTTTTGCTTGTTCATTACATAAGTTGCATATCGAAGGTCCCTGCAGGCCTTTTTTCTGTAGTTGGTCCCAAGTAAGTGCTCGCCCATGTCGGAGGATCCACATGAAGAAGGCGATTTTTGGCCATGTCTTTTCTTGCCATATTCTATCCCATATCTGTGTCCCCTGTTGTATGTGGTGTGCTGCTTGTAGTTGATAGCCCTCTTTAATTGTGAACATCCCTTTAATCCTATATCCCCATCTAAGAATGTCCGACCCCTCCGCTTTTGCAATTTTCCGGGTTGCCATCTCTTTCTCATATAACTTCCATTGGGGTGTTTCTGGGGCATCTGGCCAATCTTGTTTTTGTTTCCACTTTCTCCAGTACTCTCCAGGTTCCATGTTCTAGAAATTTTTAACTGTTTGTTCTTCATGGATATTAGTATATTGACATACTATTTCTAGCTCAGGTTTGCTGTTTAGTTTTTCTCTCTGTTGCCATGCTTCTTCCCAAAATTTGGCTTTGTCTCCTCCCCTAATTTCCCAGAAACTATGGGTTCTGATCAAATTTCTATTGTCTGAGGCTAAGTTCCAGATGGCTGATCCTTTCTTATTGTCTTGGAGTCTCAGCTTTCCTTCAGTTGAGCTCGACATGCCATACTTCCTCTCCCATAATTGCTTCCATAGGTCTGCTCCTCCCTGGATCCATCTCCACCAGAGCTTTTTGCCCCCATGACCTGATTGAGAATGTATGGGTCTCTGAGTCCCAACCCCCCATCTTTTAGGGGTTTACTGAGCCAATTCCACGATAGTAGAGCCCATTTATTTATTTATTTATTTTTTTCCGTTCTGGGCCCTTGCCACAAGAACTTTTTGAAGATGTCTATCATCTTTTGGCAAACTGTTTTTGGCGTCGCTTGATTGGTTAATTGGTAAATCGGGATAGATTGTAGCATTGATCTCAGTAGTATTACCCGACTCGGCATATTCAGTGATCTGAATGTCCAATTTTGCATTCTCCCTTGGATTTTTGCCAACAGGGGTTTCCAATTTGCCACTCTGTTTTGTTGATCATTTAGCTGAATTCCTAGGTATTTCGAGGGGAGATTACCAATTCAGAATCCCATTATTCTTGCTAAGAAAGCTTGTGATGGTGCTGTTGTGTTGAAGAAAAATATATTAGACTTTTCCTTATTTATCTCCGTCCCTGAAGCACTTGTGAAGTCAGTAAGAATCTCCATTAACCCTCTGGCTTCCTTGAGAGATGCCTGCCCATACATCATTATGTCATCTACGAATTGTTGGTGAGTTAATGGTAAATCATTTCCCCACAGTCTAAGACGAGTGTACTATTACCTTTCAAGTCCTTCCGCGACCAGTATGAACAGAAACAAGGATAACGGATCGCCTTGCTTGAGCCCGCGGGTTGCGTTGAACACCTCTGTGGGTGATCCATTAAGTAAAATTGACAGGACTGGAGTTGATATCATCGACATTATCCAACTTATCCATCTTGCATCAAAGCCAAATGCCTTCAATATTCCCTGTAGGTATTTCTAGTTTAGACGATCGTAGGCTTTTGATAAGGCTAGTTTAACCAACATACCTTTGGTTTTTTTTTTGTCTTTGGTGAATGTATTGCCTCTTGTGCCATGACTATGCCATCTACCATTTGTCTTCCTTTAACAAACCTTGTCTGTTCTTGAGAGATTACACCGGGTAACATAGGTTTTAGGCGTTTTACCATAATTGTAGCCATGATTTTATAGATTACATTACAAATCGCTATTGGTCTAAACCCTTGCGGTTCTTCCGAATGATCCGTTTTCGAAATAAGGGCCAGAAACGTGGAGTTTAGGGCTAGATGCATTCTTTTAGTGTGTCGGGACTCCTCGACGATTTTCACTATATCTTCTCCCATGAATGGCCACGTCGCCTGAAATAATTCTGCTGTGTATCCGTCTGGGCCTGGTGCTTTGTTCTTCGCCATGCTTTTGATGACTTCTTCTACCTCTGCTTTAGATATTTCCCTTAGCAGGGCCATGTTCTGATCCCTGCTCACCAGATTGGGAATGTGCTGTGTGATTTTGTTTATATTCTCCTCCCTGCTTATATTGGGTTCGGTCAGTAGCCTCTGAAAGTGTTGAACTAGCAGGTTCTCCATGTCTTCATTTTGGGTAAGTCGGTTGCCTTGTTGATCGACTAGGGAGAATATCCTATTCTGTTGCCTATGTTGGATCATAGCTTTATGAAAAAACCTTGTGTTTCTTTCCCCTTCCTTTAACCATTGGATTCTTGATTTCTGTTTCCACATAATTCTTCTTCTTGTCTCCTTTCCTCCAATTTATTTATCAGCTGCCCTTCCTTCTCCACTAGCAACTCACTTCTACCCTCATTGATGATTTGCAATTGTACTTTCCTCATCTTGACTTGGATCAATTCCTATTCCTGATGTATGTTGCCGAACTCATTCTTGTTCCATTTCTTTATTTTTCCTTTTAGTTCTTTAAGTCTGAGTTGAAAGGTATGCATCGGATTTCTCTCTTCTTTCTCACTCTCGTTCCACCACTCCTTCATTTTTTCTATGAAGGTCGGTTCTTTTAGCCAAAAGGCTTCAAACCTAAAAGGTCTGTTTCGATTTCCTTGTTTCATTTCCACTTCTAATTTAATAGGCTAGTGATCCGACCCTAGGCACGGTAGACCTGATTGAGAATTAAGGCTCAAATTTTCTTAAAGCATCCATTTTCTCCTTGGCGGGGGACTTCCAAAAATTGAATTTTCTTTGACCCAAGAATTTTTGGTTATTTTTGTTGAAATTTGGTACCGGAGGACAGGTGGTTCCCTAAGGCTTTGATCTTTGGCCTAGGGAAAAGTGTCCAAAAGAATTTAATTTTTCTCCTAAAGTAACTTTATAATTTTTATAAAGTTAAATCTAATTTGAAAGTGACTTTAAGTGATAAAGTTACTAAGTCTAATTTTAAAGTGACTTTATAAAGTCAATGAAAAATTAGAAAGGAAAAGTGACTTTGGAAATAAATGACTAAGTGGGTCTTTATTAAAGTGGGGTGAATTAAAAAATAGAAAGTGAGATTTAAATGAGCATTTAATCTCAGCCATTGATCTAAATCTATTTCAGCCATTGGATTTAGGGATCACCCAAAAGTCATTTAGGTTGGGTTAAGGGAGGAAAAGGTGGAAAAGATCATTCAATTCTTTCATGAGCAGATTGGGAGAAGGAGAGCAAGAGAGCAAGGGAGATTTCTGGACAAGGAGGAGAAAGAGGCAGCAGTTTGGCACACACACCAAGGCAGCATTTCAGCAAATCTGAACAGCATAAAGAACAAGCAGAAAAAGGCAGATTTAGTGAGCAAAACAGTGAAAAAATTATTTTTCAGCACGAATATCGAGGAGGCGATTTTTTGCACTTTTCCCGAGGGCTGTCCGTACAAGTCCGTACGGCCGTCCGTACCGTCCGTACGGTCCGTACATCCGTACGTCCGTACAGTCCGTACATCCGTACGGTCCGTACAGCTCTTCCAGCAGTTTTCAGATTGTCGTGTGGGCTGAAAACAGATAAGTTTTGCTTGCTGGAAAAATTTCTGTTTTGCTGATTTTTTGCTGAAATATTTTCTCTGTAAAAGGCATTTTCCAGAAATAAAGAAGAGCTCTCAAACTGGTTTTCCCCAAGAGTTGTAGGGGGTTTTTCCAGGGTCAAGTTGACCAAAAATCACTGAGTTTAAATGTGTTTTTATGGCTGTTTTAATTGCTGATTTTTTATTTCTGCAATTTCCAGCACTCTGAAAAATTTCCAGAATTTGTGTTTTCAGCAATATTTATTTTTTCAGTCTGTTAAATGTATGGCTATGGGAATGGGCATTTAACTATATGGGAGAAATAAGGTGAAACTGAAAACCGGGGTGGGAAACAGAAAATTTTACATGGTATCAGAGCTTGAGTGCTGAAGGGCAGTTTGGGACAGCAAAAGAGAAAAAATACAGCTGCTGATTTTTTCACTCAGAAAATTCCAGCAAGCTGATTTTTCATAAACAGCAGGTTTATCTTTACCACAGCAGTGCTATTTTTCAGTTTTAGGACAGCAAGATGTCATTGGGATTGAGGGTGGAGGATAGGTTGGATGGGCATACAAATTACAGCGTTTGGAAGGAGAGAATGCAGAGTATCTTTGAGGAGGCAGAAGTCTGGGATATCATGGTGCATACAGCACAGCACCCTGTTGTTGTGCCTACTGATGCTACTCAGTTGGCAGCTTATAATAGAAAGAACAACAAGGGTAAGAGGCTGATTCTAGACGGAATCAAAGACCATTGCATTCCTCATGTGAGAGGAAAGAGCAATGCCCATGAGATGTGGACAGCATTGTCCAATCTCTACCAGAGTACCAATGAGAACCGGAAGATGGTCCTGAAGGAGAAGCTGAAGAACATTAAGATGGGGAATGATAGTGCAGCTGGATATCTCACAAAGATCACCAATGTGAGAGATGAGTTGGCAGCGATTGGAGAGGCCATTCCATCCACTGAGTTGGTGCGTATTGCAGTGAATGGCCTCCCCCGTTCATGGTTGAACTTTGCTGATGGGGTTTGTGCACGTGAGACCCTTCCCACATGGGAGAGGTTTTGGGATGATTGTATACAGACAGAGATCAGGAAAGGACAGCTTGGGGCAGCCAAGCCAGTTGAGCAGGATGAGGACGTAGCACTGGTGGCAGGAGGCAAGAAAGGCAAAGGGAAGAAGCAGGCTTCCACAAGCGGTGGTGGAGGCAAAGGCAAAGGTAAAGGTAAACAGGGTAACTCACAAAAGGACTATTCCAAAGTGAAGTGTTGGAATTGTCAGAAGATGGGACACTATGCAGTTGTGTGTCCGGAGAAGAAGAAGAAGAAGGGGAAGACCCAGGATGTGGCAGCGTCAGCTGAGATTGAGGACTTTGCAGGTCGTTTTGACCGGGAGTTTGCGTTCACTACATGTGAGTCCTCTAGTGCAGGATCACCTGCCACACAGGTTCAGAGGGAGCATGCTTTTCCCTCTATTAGCGGAGCATCTACAGGTATCTGGTATGTGGACAGTGGGGCTTCACGTCACATGACAGGAGTCCGGGAGTACTTCTCAGAGCTTTCAGAGAGTGGCACTGATATTGAGGTAGTACTCGGTGATGACAGAGTTGTTAGAGCAGTCGGGGTGGGGACAGTGACATTTCAGAGGGAGTCCAAACCTCCCTTGAAGGTGTCAGAGGTTCTTTATGTGCCAGGGATGAGGAAGAACCTCATATCCGTCTCAGCGTTGGAGGACAGAGGATATGAGGTACTGTTCAGGGAAGGACAGGTGTTGATGTATCCCAGGGGCTCTCCAGCTGATTCAGCTAGAGTGATAGGTGTACGCCATGCAAAGGTGTACAAGTTTGCATTCCAGCCCCCTTTGGCATTGAGCTGTAGTACCGACAGCAGAGCTAGCAGTTCTGAGCTATGTGAGATTTGGCACCGCAGGATGGGGCACATGTCTCATGGAGCCTTGAGGACATTGCGGGAGATCACTACAGGTGTGCCAGATTTCAGTACTGATCACCATGATACTTGCAGAGGTTGTGCGATGGGCAAGTTTGCCAAATCCCCTTTTCCCAGCAGTGACAGCAGAGCGACGGGGATACTTGATTTGATTCATTCCGATGTGAGCGGTCGGATGTCTCATGTTTCCTTGAGTGGATATGAGTACTATGTCTTATTCATTGATGATCACTCCAGGAGGACCTGGATTTATTTCTTGAAGACCAAGAGTGAGGTCTTCAAGCGGTTTCAGGAGTTCAGAGCTCTTGTGGAGACTCAGACAGGTCGAAAGATCAAGTCCCTGAGGTCGGACAATGGAGGAGAGTACACCCTTGGAGAGTTTGTTGACTATTGTGCAGAGGCAGGCATTAGGAGGGAGTTCACTGTTCCTTACAACCCCCAGCAGAACGGGGTTGCGGAGAGGAAGAACAGATCCATCATAGGGGCTGCCAAAGCCATGTTATATGATCAGGGATTGCCATTGTTCTTGTGGGCAGAGGCCTGCAACACAGCTGTTTACTTGCAGAACAGGAGTCCGCATCGTGCCTTGGGGCACATGACTCCGGAGGAGGCTTTCTTTGGGAAGAAGCCTGATCTTGGTCATCTTCATATCCTTGGATGCATTACATACTCCTATATACCCAAGGAGGAGAGGACCAAACTAGAGCCCACCGCAGAGAAGGGTATCTTTGTGGGCTACAGTGAGACCTCAAAGGCCTTTCGGATTTACATTCCTGCACAGAGGAAAGTTGTTGTCAGACGGGATGTGAAGTTCGAGGAGGACAGGGCCTTTAGGAGGTCACGGGAGTTAGAGTATCTGGATCAGCCAGACCCTCAGCAGCAGTTGAGTCAGTCGCAGGGATCCAGTGGGCAGGGATCAGGAGGATCCGGAGGTACATCTATGAGGATGTCAGGTCCATCAGTGAGCAGTGGCTCGCCGAGCCAGAGGGGTGGTGCTCCGGGCAGCATGCAGAGCAGTTCACAGAGCAGTTCACTAGGGAGTCCACTGATGGACAGTTCACACGGTACCTCAGCTTCTACAGGTTCAGGTGCAGGCAGGAGGACAGCAGACAGACAGTCAGGAGTTCAGGCTACTGATGGGGATGAGGAGGAGGAGTTTCATTCTCCTATGGGAGAAGCATGCTCAGGGAAGAGGAAGCCCAAGTGGCTTCAGGACACCTTGAGAGATGCCACATCTGTTGCTGAGCCGAAGAGGCCAGTCAGAGAGAGTAGACCACCTGAGAGATTTTGTAGCTATATGGCGATGGTTACCAGCATCCTTGACTCTGAGCCTTCTAGCTATGAGGAGGCAGCTAGCCAGCAGGTCTGGAGAGAGGCCATGCAGGAGGAGTATTCTTCTATCATGAAGAATGATGTTTGGGAGGTGGTGCCGAGGCCTGAGGGCAAATCCGTGGTTACTTCCAGATGGCTTTACAAGGTAAAGCATGCTGCAGATGGCAGCATTGAGAAATTCAAAGCAAGGTTTGTGGCTAGAGGGTTCTCACAGGTAGAGGGAGTTGATTATGAGGAGACCTTCGCTCCCGTGGCTCGATATACTTCGATCCGCTCCATTATATCGATAGCAGCAGAGATGGGTTGGAAGATCCACCAGATGGATGTGAAGACCGCATTTCTCAATGGCTTCATACAGGAGGAGGTGTACATTGAGCAGCCACAGGGCTTTGAGGTGCATGGGAAGGAGTCCCATGTGTGCAGATTGAAGAAGGCCCTTTATGGCCTGAAGCAAGCTCCCAGAGCTTGGTACTCCAGGATAGATGCATACTTGCAGGGGATGGGTTTCACAAAGAGTGAGGCAGATCCGAACCTTTACTTTATTGTGATTGGTGAGGAGCCTCTCATTCTGGTGCTGTATGTGGATGACTTGATCATTACAGGTGCAGAGAGACTCATAGAGCACTGCAAGAGAGATCTTGCAGCGGAGTTTGAGATGAAGGACATCGGCTTGATGCATTACTTTTTGGGTTTGGAGGTGTGGCAGGAGGAGGGGCATTTCTTCCTGGGGCAGGGGAAGTATATTGTGGACATCCTTAGCAGATTCCACATGGAGGATTGTAGACCCATGTCGACACCGATGATCACCAACTGGAAGAAGCTTCATGCTTCGGATTCCGAGTTGGTGGATCCCACATTGTACAGGCAGCTGATTGGTTCCTTGATGTATTTGGTCAACACCAGACCAGATATCTGTTTTGCAGTCAACACGATGAGTCAGTTTATGTGTGAGCCTAGGAAGGTTCACTGGGTGGCTGCAAAACACATTTTGCGGTACTTGCAGGGGACAGTGGATTATGGTCTGGACTACAGGCAGGGAGATGGAGTGAGATTGGCAGGATACACTGATTCTGATTGGGCAGGTTGTGCTTCTGATAGGAAGAGCACTTCAGGGTGTTGTTTTGGGTTGGGTTCAGCAGTAGTGTCATGGTTCAGCCGGAAGCAGCAGTCAGTAGCACTGAGTTCAGCGGAAGCAGAGTATATGGCAGCCAGTCTAGCTAGTTGTGAGGCCATCTGGCTTCGCAAGATGTTGTTTGGCTTATTTGGTCAGCCGTTGAGACCTTCAGTGATTTACTGTGATAATCAGAGTTGCATTAAACTCACGGAGAATCCAGTATTTCATGACAGGTCAAAGCATATCGGGATCAGATATCATTTCATCAGAGACCATGTTCAGAAGGGAGCTGTAAAGCTTGAGTATATTTCCACTGATGAGCAGGTTGCAGATATTCTTACCAAAGCCTTACCACGGGGCAAGCATGTCTACTTCAGAGACAAGATGGGTGTGGTGAGGAACACCTTCCTCGGTAAGAGGGAGTGTTGAAATTTGGTACCGGAGGACAGGTGGTTCCCTAAGGCTTTGATCTTTGGCCTAGGGAAAAGTGTCCAAAAGAATTTAATTTTTCTCCTAAAGTAACTTTATAATTTTTATAAAGTTAAATCTAATTTGAAAGTGACTTTAAGTGATAAAGTTACTAAGTCTAATTTTAAAGTGACTTTATAAAGTCAATGAAAAATTAGAAAGGAAAAGTGACTTTGGAAATAAATGACTAAGTGGGTCTTTATTAAAGTGGGGTGAATTAAAAAATAGAAAGTGAGATTTAAATGAGCATTTAATCTCAGCCATTGATCTAAATCTATTTCAGCCATTGGATTTAGGGATCACCCAAAAGTCATTTAGGGTTGGGTTAAGGGAGGAAAAGGTGGAAAAGATCATTCAATTCTTTCATGAGCAGATTGGGAGAAGGAGAGCAAGAGAGCAAGGGAGATTTCTGGACAAGGAGGAGAAAGAGGCAGCAGTTTGGCACACACACCAAGGCAGCATTTCAGCAAATCTGAACAGCATAAAGAACAAGCAGAAAAAGGCAGATTTAGTGAGCAAAACAGTGAAAAAATTATTTTTCAGCACGAATATCGAGGAGGCGATTTTCTGCACTTTTCCCGAGGGCTGTCCGTACAAGTCCGTACGGCCGCCCGCACAGTCCGTACAGTCCGTACGGTCCGTACATCCGTACGTCCGTACAGTCCGTACATCCGTACGGTCCGTACAGCTCTTCCAGCAGTTTTCAGATTGTCGTGTGGGCTGAAAACAGATAAGTTTTGCTTGCTGGAAAAATTTCTGTTTTGCTGATTTTTTTGCTGAAATATTTTCTCTGTAAAAGGCATTTTCCAGAAATAAAGAAGAGCTCTCAAACTGGTTTTCCCCAAGAGTTGTAGGGGTTTTTTCCAGGGTCAAGTTGACCAAAAATCACTGAGTTTAAATGTGTTTTTATGGCTGTTTTAATTGCTGATTTTTTATTTCTGCAATTTCCAGCACTCTGAAAAATTTCCAGAATTTGTGTTTTCAGCAATATTTATTTTTTCAGTCTGTTAAATGTATGGCTATGGGAATGGGCATTTAACTATATGGGAGAAATAAGGTGAAACTGAAAACCGGGGTGGGAAACAGAAAATTTTACAATTTTCCAATTGGAGAGAAATTAATTTCTATAATTATTTTTGATTCAAAATTAATTAGTTTTCTGGCTTAGGATTTTTATATAATTTAGCTAGAAAAAGTAATTAATTAACAGTAGAGGGGACTAATATTTTTTTCCACCCTCAAATATTTTAGCCATGGTGTCTAAGTATGAGGGACTATGCACTAAAATATTTTTTTACATGAAGATATTACAAATAATTCAACCCTCAAAGGGGGGAATACATCTTTACACATAGACCCTCATGAGATTACTGAATTCTGCAGCACAATGTGATCTAGTATAGACCAAGTGTTTTGTAATAAAATAATTTAGCCAAATGTGCTTAAATTATTCCCAAACACACGTTTACAAAGACTCGATATAAAATCAGGATTCACCTAATACTTTGTCAAGAGATTCCACCCTAGCTTTGGGGTTTAAGTTGGAAGAAAAACTCCGCCGATTATCCATGTTTAGAAACATACATAATTCGGTGAGGTTAAAAAATTTCCTAGGATGAAATCCGTTGCCAACATTAGATGCTTACCTAGGTGTTGTTACATAATTAAATGGTCATACCAACATCATTTACAATATGACTTGTAGAAATTGGGTTTACAATGATAAAACTGTGTTGGTTGATGACTTTGAACTTTGAAAAAAATTCTTCATGTCTTTGTATTCTGCTTCCCTTGACTGTTGACAAAGTGTGGTCAACAAGTCCCATGTAGGTACCTCAACGCATGCTTTGCAACAACCCTGTGTGCATGAGCTGTCTTAATCATGTATTGACTGCAAAGCATATATCTAGTCTAGTGTTCGCTAAGAACATCAGTGCCCCAATCAGTTGACGGTACTTGGAAGTATTAGCCAAATTAAGCCCTACGGCTTTACGGCAAAGCTTTTTGAAATCCATTTCCATTGGAGTATTCATGGACATACACTCAGTCATGCCAAACTTTTTCAGTTGTTTGACAACATATTTTCCTTGAGAAATGAATATTTTACTAGATTTCTGTCATACCTCCATGCCCATAAAGTAGTGCATCAAACCAAGATCTTTCATTTCAAATTCAAAAGCTAACATGTCTTACATTAGAGAATAAGAGGTTCACTACCGGTCATAAATAAATCATCAACATATAATACTAAAATCAAAGGCATAGCTTGTACTGTCTTGAAGTAAAGATTTGGATAAACATTATTTCTAATAAAACCAAGCTTCATCAAGACGCTATCAATGTGGGCATACCAAGGAGGGTTTTCTTCAGTCTACACAAGTTTTCTGGTCATGTACTTCAAAGCCTTGTGGTTGCTCCACAAATACCTCTTCCTTGAGGAAGCCATGTAGAAAAGAAGTCTTCACATCCATTTGGTGAAGAGACCCATCCTTGGCTTGCAATTAGAGCCACAACGGATCAGATGGTTGTATTATTGGCAACCGGGGCAAAGATCTCATCATAGTCTATTCCCTCTTTTTGAGAGAAACCTCTGGCCACAAATCTAGCTTTATATTTTTCATTACTACCATCAACACCATGTTTAATTTTATACAACCATTTATAAGACACAACAAATTTACCTTAGGGTCATGGAACCACTTCTCATTACATCATTATGAATGATGGACTCATATTCTTCAGCCATTGCATCTTTCCACACTTGAGCCTTCACAACTTCTTGAAAAGTGCATGGTTCAACTTGAATAATGTTGCTCATGGCTGCAATATATCTTTGGAACCATCATGGTTTCTTGCTTTCTCTTAAGGTTCCTCTAGGAGCAAGATGTTTATCAACATCTTGAAGGTTGTCATGAAGTCATAAAGGTCTCCTTTTAGTTGGAGGATCACACGGAATGATCCAAAGGATCGATGGGCTCCATGGGTTCATTAGCAAGGTTAGATTCAGCCGTAGGTTTTTCTTTTATCTCAAAAACATCATCTTGACTATCAACATTAGCAGGAGGAAGAGGAGCATCTCTTTCTTTTCCAAGAGCTACATCTTCATCAAATGTTACATCTTTGCTAAACTTTATATTTCATTGTTTGGGTACATATATTCTGTAAACTTTAGAATTTTCACAATAACCAACAAATGTACCTTTCTTACCTGAAGTTTCCAGCGTGTTCCTCTTCTCTTTTGGGACATGGAAGTAGACAGGGAAGCCAAAGATCCTCAAGTGCCCAACTTCGGGCTTTTCTCTAGTGAAGACTTCTTCAGGAGTCTTGTTGTTTAGAGCACGGTGAGGAGATCTATTTTGAACCTAGGTTGCACGAAACGGGGAAACGGGTACGAGTTTTCGAAACAGGAACCGATACGAAACGTGACCTTCCCAAATTTTGGAAATTGGGAAACGTGAATATGTATGTATATATATATATATATATATTAGGATATTTAAGAAATATGTGCAATCATAAAGGATATATGATACATTCTAATTTATTACATTATGATAAAATTGTCAATTGTCAATGCATAAACTATAAGTCTCTAAATTTACATCACATTTACTCATGAATGATCACATAATGAAAATAGAAATATCTAAAATCAGCCACGAGAAATTTCTAATTTCTTTTCTCGTGCTTGATTGGGAGTCTCCTCCTACATAGTCGAACGACCTTAGTGCTTTTGATTAAATACAAGTTTCATACCCTAGTACCCTACATGCTCTTCATTATTAGGAGTCTCCCCTGCATAGAGGGCTTTGTTCTCTTGATTAAATACAAGCTCCATACCCTAGTACATGATAAAATCCAATGGAAACATTACAATCCTCCCAATCCTGAAATCTTGAAAAATAAAGAAGTCTGCTGGATTTTGAGTGAGATCTAAAATTTTACTTTCTCCATATGAAATCCAATGAGGGCGAAACCACTCTCAAACATCCTGAGTCATTTCATGGTAATGTTAAAAATTTAAGTAAAAGGATGAAAATGAAAAATAAAGGAGAATATCACTTTTACATTAAGAATTTAACATTATCATGAACTGCATATCAACACTAGGGAAAAAGTTCACTTTTATAACTTTAGACAGGCATCTAGAAACCACTAGAAGTCACTAGGATAACCTAAAAATAAATTACAAAACAAATTAAAAAAAAAAATTAAAAAAAACACAAGTAAAAAGCTGAAACGTGTTTCAGGCCGTACTGGCCATGTTTCAGTTTCGTGAACCGTGGCAGTACGGCCTGAAACACGTTTCAGGGCCATACCATACGCGTTTCAACGTTTCGTACCCGTTTCCGTACAGAAACGCCCCCTTCCCCTACGTTTCCTGCAACATAGTTTTTGAACATAGACAACTGTGTTCACAACTTCTCTCCATAGAAACTTTGGTAGTTTCTGATTATGCAACATAGCTTTGACTACTTCCATGATAGTTCAATGTTATATGGAACGATGGTCTCTTTTTTGATTTTAACTTCTTTGCAGAAGTTAGTGAAATGGAAGTGAACTCTCCTCCATTGTCAGATTTGAAGATTTTGATTTGCTTTCGAGTTTGTTTTTCGACTAGAGCTTTGTAATCTTTAAACATGTTAAATGCTTGACTTTTATTTTTCAGAAAATAAATCCATATTTTGCGAGAAAAATTATCGACAAAGATTTTATAATACAAGCAACCATCAAGATAAGTTATAGACTTTGGTCCACATAAATCAGAATGTACAAAATGCAATACCTGACTGGTTCTGCTTTTGCTTAAAGGGAATGGTCCCTTCACATGCTTCCCACCAGCGCACCCATGACAAACTTCATCTTGAGCATACGAGGTTGAAAGAAGGAAACTCTAAATTGATCTTTGGCTACTTCTCCGGGTTTGGGAGGTAGTCTAATGGGCAGGAGGTGCTCTACTTTGAATCCATTTAGAGCTGATCTTTGTAGCGCTGTAAAAATGTATGGCCTAATGTATGGATTGATATTGCCGAGCCAATCTTGATAATATTGGTTGACCTCCTAGAATGGGAGGTTAAGGAGAAACCCAGGTTCTCACCATTTTGTTGTCTGGTGTAGTTTTGGAACTTTGCCTGTCATTTGTTGTTCTGATCTAATGGATCAACAAGGAAGTAAGAGGTGATCGGTTTGGTCATCCCAAGGTAGGGCATGACGTGTAGGAGTTGGGATTTGAAGAAGATCTCATTGATGAATTGGTCTATGTATCTCTGGTCCTGATACCAAAAGAATGTAGAGAGGGATCCCTCTAAGTCCCTATAGAGGCAGTTGTATTCTTTTTTATTTCTAATCCTAAACGATTTGATAGAGCCCCTTTGGGAATTGCTTATTTTTGTCAAAGCATTTTGAGAAGCATTTGTCACTCAACAAAAAATGCACTAAGATTTGTCATGCACTAAGATTTTCTCTTTGCAATATTGATTCTTAAACATCTAGTTCGTTGTTTGAAATTGATGGAAATTACACGTCATATTTGACAATGGGTTAGTCCAAATAATATATGTGAGAATCCATGTTGCATGGAGACACGTCCCTATATTAAAACCCCATGTCTAGGCCAATCTAGCATTTTGGGGAAATGATAACTCCTTAGAAATGTCCCAAATCTTGTAGGGATGCCATCGTGGATTTTGGAATGTTTGATTTGTAATCATTCCATTTTGGGTGAACTTTAGGGACATTTAGGTGGTAATCTCCATGCCCCTTGAAAATTTAGGCATGCTTGGCTGTCCCTCATGTTGGAGAATGAGACATTTTGAAGAAAATTAGAAAAGATCTTAAAAAATTGGCATGGCATGTGGGCCTTGGTTTTTGTAGGACAAAATTTTAAGTGCCAAGACTATTATTCATTCTTTCCTTCATTAACCAAGCGAATTGGTACATGCTTTGCTTGGGAACATATTATGAAGCTAGTAGAAGGAAACAAGAAATTTGTTGCCATTGACGAAGGCATTGGAGAAAATGGTTTTGATGTGGTTACTCTGTTATGGTTGAATTGATTGCTTCCATTTGTTGAGAAATATAGCTTAGACAACAACTTCCGCACAAGATCAGTATGAACGTGTGAGAAGTAGTTCGAGATATCTCTATTTTCGAAAAGTATTTCTATTTTGTAATTCACTTTAGTTAAAAAATGTGAAGGTCTTGTATTTAGTTGTTAAGTTTAAAGAGATGTATTTCATGGATGCATGTTTTAGATAAGGAGTAAACTCAAAGATAGATTAGGGTTTTGGTTTTAGCTAAAAGTATAAAGAAAAGTCGATATAGAGATTTTCAACGCTTCACACTTAAGTAATTGAGCAGGTTGAGAAAGAGAGAGAGGGGGTTTAGATAGAGGTGAATCTGGGTAGTTAGGCTGTGCATGTTATGTTGGTCATACAAGCTCGGTTCATGGTGATTTCGGTAATTATGCAATACATTTTTTAGATCGGCAACTTGTGGAGGTTTCCTTGTAATTTTTTCGAAGTACTGAAAATTTGATTTTGAAGGAGTAATTACCTGTGTATATGTGAAATTGATTATATGCTTTTGCTGTTTAATTTTCAACTATTGTGTGATTGATGCTTTGGTTTGAATTTAATTTCAACATCAATTAAATTCAGTAATTTACTTATGTAATTGAAATTATAAGGACATCGATGATCTAGGCTTGGAATTTTCACATGGTATCAATGCTAACTTCTTCAATTGAGATTCTCAAGGATTTGTATTGGTAAATCCACTGATAGAAAGAAGTACTAGCAATTAGAAGGTTTGAAAGCATTATTCTCAGATTTGGGAGTTTGTGTAGTAGATTTCACAAACGGAAAGCTTTAGGTTTTAGGATAGATTGGATGGTGCCTCTAATTTTTGATCATGGAAGGTGAGAGTTACACTCTTATTAGAACAAAATGATATTTGGGATATTGTCGAGGATGCTATGACTTTGCTTATAGATCCATGGCAATTGGCAACTCACAAGAAGAGGGAAGTGAAGGCTAGGAAAATGCTCTGAAATGCTATAAAGGATTGTTAATTTTAGGTATGTTCTATGCTTAAGAGCAATTTATTGCAATTTCTTATTAGCCTTGTTGACCACTACGTGTCAACTACCCATACTAGTACACCCCCTTTTTTCGCAAAAAGGGACAACGCTGGATCGACATGTCCATGCCATTCAACTGTCATCATCAACCCAATCATGTTATGTTGTAAACCCAGTTTGCATGTGTAAATTGTAAATAATCTTAGCAGATTTGAGTTTCCTGCACTCGCGAGTTCCTGTACTTGCACATTCTTGCACTCGCGAGTTCTTGCGCTCGCGCAATTCTGCACTTGCGTGTTCCTATACTCGTGAGTTATTGCACTGGGAGTAACTCAACCTCTTGCTACTGCCTCTCCAGATTTGGATATCTTCCTTCGAATCACTGTCCCTACGCCTCTACTGCAAAAGATCTCTTCGATCAGAATTTCCTCTTGAGAACTTCTCACTTCATAAATTCGATCTCTTGTTATCTCGGTGTATTTTCCAAATGACCCTCAAGCCCCTTCTTATATCTTCCTGTTGGGCAACCAACCGCCTAGATTAACTCCTAATCAAAGGCTTAGATCATTTTTGACTTGATCTTCGTCTTTATCTAGAACATTCACCCACAATTAGATTAATACCCATTAATATTTTAATTTTCCTAAGTTTAGACTTAAGAACTCCATTAAAATTATTAATTATTTTAATATAATCATGTCTAGGTGGAATTTCCGAAAACAATTTCTAGGTTTTTTGGAATGCGTGTGCCCAAGCCTCCTTGCAAATTTTGAGGCTTAGAGCACATCTGATGCTACCCCAAATCAACACGAAGTACATCTTCTGTTGCTTGGAAGATCCTTTGTATACTGTAGCCAATGCTTCCCACATCTGTCGGACAATATCCTTGCCAGTAATGTGACATACTATGTGATCTTTCACTCTGTCAAGGATCAATCGTTTGGCCCTTGCCATTTCAGCCTTGTACTTCTTGTGTAGATCTTGATCCACGGGTACAACTACCACATTATCGACATAGGTTTTGAGATCGTGCTCATCTAGAAGACATGAGATCCTTGCGTTCCAGATCGCATAGTTGGATGCACCTTCCAGCCGATCCTGATCTCTTAACCCACTAGCTGCCTTCTTGGCCAATGAACTGT
This sequence comes from Pinus tabuliformis, assembly GCA_031772625.1. Classification (NCBI taxonomy): domain Eukaryota; kingdom Viridiplantae; phylum Streptophyta; class Pinopsida; order Pinales; family Pinaceae; genus Pinus; species Pinus tabuliformis. The sequence continues at coordinate 1,374,107,550 of CM062805.1, read as the reverse complement.
CGAACTTCCACCTCTCTCCTTTGCGTAGCACTAGGCTAGCCTACGCACTCTGTTAAGCCCCTATACTACTAGTGTAACCCCTTATTTCAACTTCCTTTCCTTCCGTAGAAAATTTGATGAAAAGTTCTTGAAAATTAAAAGCTATTGTACCCAAGGATTGTAGCCATTGGACTCCTAGTACAACATCAGCACCTCCCATTACTAATGTGCCCCATAGAAGCCCACTATTGTTATTATTGTGCCCTTATATTATTATTGTTATGTCGGCTTTGATTATGTTATGACCCCTTAGACTCCTATATATAAAAAGGAGGTCTTTTCATTTGTATCATCCAAGAATTGTTCATTTATGTAATGTAAAGGAGGTTGCCCCCTCGAAGAGGCTGAATTCTAAGGCGTTGATCTATATTTTCTTGAGCTGGTTTCATAACACACTCCCTGCTGGAGTTAGTAGATTTACTCCTCTTTGTTGCTGCTCAACAATAGAGAAATCGAATTCCTTGGCTAGGAATTTTTTGAGGAAGAAATTCCCTCAACAATGTCTCCTTCCTTCTGATGCTTTTCTGTCCTAGCAACTGCAGCTCTGTACTTGTTTAGCGGATCTGCATATGCAGGGACAACTACCACACTATCAACATATATCTTGAGGGCATGCTCATCTAGAAGGAAGGACATTCTAGCCTTCCAGATGACGTAGTTTGAAGCTCCGTCCAACCTGTCCTGATCCCTCAAGCCACTGGTTGCCATGTCCTCCTAAAGTTGTCGAACAACTCCCTCTGTCTCCTTACTGCGTAGCTTCTAGGTTGGCTTATGCACTCCCTGATGGAGTTGGTAAGTTTGTTGCTCGTCTGCTGCTTAGCAAATGAGAAATACTGATTTCCTCGGCAAGAAATCACTTAGGAAGTATTCCCTCACTATGCGATCTGCTTCATGCAACTGCGCATTCCTGCACTTGCGAGTTCCTGCACTTGCGCGTTCATGCAACTGCGCGTTCCTGCACTTGCGCGTTCTTGTACTCGCGCGTTCCTGCACTCGCAAGTTCTTGTACTCGCACATTCCTGCACTCGCAAGTTCCTGCGCTCGCGCGTTTCTACACTTGCGTGTTCCTATACTCGCGAGTTCTTGCACTGGGAATAACTCAACCTCTTGCTACTGCCTCTCCAGATCTGGATATCTTCCTCCGAATCACTGTCCCTGCCCCTCTATTGCAAAAGATCTCTTCTATCAGAATTTCCTCTTGAGAACTTCTCACTTCATAAATTCGATCTCTTGCTCTCTCAGTGTATTTTCCAAATGACCCTCAAGCCTCTTCTTATATCTTCCTGTTGGACAACCAACAGCCTAGATTAACTCCTAATCAAAGGCTCAAATCATTTTGACTTGATCTTCGTCTTTATCTAGAAGATTCACCCACAATTAGATTAATACCCATTAATATTTTATTTTTCCTAAGTTTAGACTTAGGAACTCCATTAAAATTATTAATTATTTTAAGATAATTGTCTCTAGGTGGAATTTCCGAAAACAGTTTCTGGGTTCTTTGGAATGCGTGTGCCCAAGCCTCCTTGCAAATTTTGAGGCTTAGAGCTCATCCGATGCTATCCCAAATCAACACGAAGTACATCTTCCGCTGCTTGGAAGATCCTTCGTATACTGTAGCCAATGCTTCCCACATCTGTCGGGCAATATCCTTGTCGGTAATGTGACATACTATGTGATCTTTCACTCTGTCAAGGATCAATCGTTTGGCCTTCGCCAGTTCAGCCTTGTACTTCTTGTGTGGATCTGGATCCGCGGGTACAACTACCACATTACCGACATAGGTTTCGAGATCGTGCTCATCCAGAAGACATGAGATCCTTGCCTTCCAGATCGCATAGTTGGATGCACCTTCCAACCGTTCCTGATCTCTTAACCCACTAGCTGCCTTGTTGGCCAATGAATTGTCGAACTTCCACCTCTCTCCTTTGCGTAGCACTAGGCTAGCCTACGCACTCCTTGCTGGAGTTAGTAGATTTGCTCCTCTCTGTTGCTGCTCAGCAATAGAGAAATCGAATTCCCTGGCTAGGAATTTTTTGAGGAAGAAATTCCCTCAACAATGTCTCCTTCCTTCTGACGCTTTTCTGTCCTAGCAACTGCTGCCAAAAACTGGGTCTCACCAGAAAAACTGCTCTGCGCTGCTCCCTCTGACATAGGAAAACTTCGATTTGGAAATCTTTCTCTTTGTCGACTCACTCAAAGAGAGATTTTCCCACTTGCCCTCCTGGCCTGGACTGCGCAATTCCTCTAGGGATTCGAGTTGCTGCCTATGCAGCACTTCGACTTCCCTCCTCCTCTTCAGCGCTGGGCTCTTTCGGCTCTGCTCTCTTGCTTAACCTGCAACTCTGTTACCATGTGAAAATTTGGAGACCCAAATCCCTACTGCAGCAAACTGATATTACTTCTCTTACTTGTTAATTCATGCAAGTTATTTACTGTGTTACACTGTAAATATCGAAGTAAATATGACTGTAGCCTTCACTAATTAAATTATATGCGGAAACAAGAATTGAGCAAGAAGAAATAACATAGACACAAGTGACACCGTTGTTTTTGGACAAATGTTGCCGGAAAAACCCTTATATATAACTTTTGAAAATGTTAAAAAAAGGGTGTGACCATTTAATATCCTTTCAAAGATAAAAATAAAAGGATAAATTAAGGATGGCACAGAATCTTGGAGGGCGAAAAAATGGTGTGGTTAAAAAAGTATCGGCTAATACAGATTTCTAAGCAGGGGCGTATGGACGAGTAATGTATGATGAGTCGATGCTAGCGGCAGCATGATAATGGTCGCTGTACATCTCAATCTTCTATGGAGGATGTATAATGCAGAGGTAGCGGCTGGTATGGACAAGCTCAACAGAAATAATGATGGCTGTGCACAGCTGTAAAATTGGCAGTTATGGTATGGAAGCGGTGGATAAAGATTGTGTGGATTGGATGTAATGGAAAAGGACACAGATTGGTGTGCATGCTACAGTGACAGCAACGCAATATGAATGTACGATGACAGCAATTTGAATGTATGACAGCAGCAGAGAGCACTTAACAGCATCACAGTGTACTGACAGATTGAACAGATGACTGTGTACAGAATTGACAGCAGTAATGTACAGTCAAGGATGCTAAGTGTACAGGATTAAATAGGCCGAGTTGGCTCTGATGCCAATGTAACAACAGTCCATGTTGTATATGTGTAAACAGAATTGTGTAATAAAAATATGTATTAATTTATAGAAGGGATAAGAATGATGATACAATAAACCCCTGTGACGGTTTACTTACACCATTGACTGGTCATGAGGTGAAAGGGTATGTGTCCCTTGACTTTTTAATTAATTAATTAATTATTATTTGTACTTATAATTATGTTTATAACAACCATGCCCTCATGGAACATTGGTTAGTGTTAGCCCTATGTCTCCCTTCTTTATTTTGAGTTATTTTTCCTTCTTTCTAAAATATTAAATGGTATTAATCATTGTTTTTTGTGCAGGAAACTAGTTATAAACTTATATGTAATTACTCATGTTTTTAGTGAATTCTGATATATATATATATAGAAAGGATTGTCCAGAATGGCTAGAGCACTATATATATAAAGGTGTGCTCTAGCCATTCTGGACAATCCTTGTCCATGTCTCCACTGTTCCTTTGTTCTGAAACATTTGCAACATAGCTGAGAATATGCTTTGCCCAGATGATGTTTCATATTTTCAATAGCAATTATTCAGCTTCAAATCAGATTTTCATGTACTTCAAAAGAAGTGAAATTTTATGGGGCACTCGAAACTATCTAATAATCAACTTTTTTAACGTTATGCTGAGCCAGTAGCATGGGAAGTTTAGCAATTTTTTGAAAAAGTAGTTTAAAGTTGACTTATCATTGCCTTATTGGATGATTTTCAAGCTTGTAGCAACTGGAATCTCAGTAGTATTTTGCCTTAATGTCTCAAATGTCAATGGAGATTCTTCTGTTTTGACATTATTTTTACTACCCTGAAGAAAATGGACAATAGAATTTGATAACCAGAATTGTGCTTTGCATCCTAAACTACAAACATATCTAATGATGTTTTCCATGCAGAGAGGATGGTGCAGCAGAGGTGCAGCTTGGACAAACACATGTCATGGGCATTGTGACAGCACAAGTTACGCAGCCTTATCGAGATCGGCCCAATGAAGGAACACTTTCAATATTTACTGAGTTTTCACCAATGGCTGATCCTAAATTTGAGTCTGGGCGTCCTGGGGAATTCGCTGTTGAACTAGGACGTATAGTTGACCGTGGACTAAGGTTACCATCCACCTTATTTATATTTATCTCTCTTATCAAAATATTTTGCTTCTATGCAGTTGGGGGCAAGATCACTTGATGTTACTATGTTAGGCTTTTGACCAGTGTCTGAAGAAAATATTAGGTCCCATATATTATTTCTGTTTGCATTTATAGGCTAAAACTTCTAACTATTGGCCAAATTGCATGTTCTTTGTTCATCATATATATATGTCACAACATGATATTCATTATATAGATTTTTAATTTTATTTGGTTTCGAGTGTCTAGACTAATAACCTGAAATAAAATATAAGTAGCATTTAATTTATTCCGTAAATCTGGGGCTTTTAGCTTGGAAAGCTAGATTGTTGTTCATTAGGAGATGCTGCATATTCTACTGTGTTGATGTTAATTTCTTTCGGCAGCTCTTGTGATAAATTGAATGTCATGTAGCTCTATGTTACTTGTTAAGGTTAACATTCTTACAGCTGTGTATAGTATATTAGTGAATTGAAAGTAGACATTTTATAAGTGATATATGTGTTAAACTGCAGGGAAAGCAGGGCAGTAGATACTGAGTCACTCTGTATTCTATCAGGAAAAGCAGTATGGGCACTGCGAGTTGACCTTAATATCTTAGATAATGGAGGGTATGAATTTCCGTTAAGAAAATTTATGGACAGGAAGTGATCTACATGAGTTGTTTGAACTGTTTGTTTTTTAACAGAATTTCTTCACTTTTTTGATAATCTGTATTATTTCAGGAATATGGTTGATGCAGCCAATATTGCTGCTTTAGCTGCGTTGATGTCATTTCGTCGGCCTGAATGTAGTGTGGGTGGTCCAGATGGTCAGGAAATCACTATTCATCCACCAGAGGTTGGCTTACTATATATCAACCCTTTTGTCATGGCTTGAGGTGGCATTACCTTTCATGGGTTAATTTTCTTAGCGTTATGATTTAAAGTTTCCACTTCATGAATAAAAAAACACAATATGTTTGGCAGATACGAGAACCTTTACCTCTAATCATTCATCATCTTCCTATTGCTGTGACATTTGCTTTCTTTGGCAAAGGAGACATGGTGGTATGTAGATGGTCCTGTACATTCGTTTCCTTACAATCCATTTTCTAATTGATTAGTATATATACATATACATTGCCTGTTTGCATGAATCCAAATCTAGCTTTGACTTGTTAGTTGGTTTCTGGTTTCTTTGCTGAGATTTTGGAATTACAAAAAGGTTTTCATTATTTAGTAGTACATATACAATGCCTTGCTGCATGAAGCTAAATTGGCTGACTTGTTACTTGATTTTAGTTCCCGAGCTAAGATTTTTCAGTAATGAGCAGGTTTTAGATCCAAATTACAAGGAAGAAGCAGTTATGGGTGGAAGAATGACCATCTCGATGAATACACATGGGGATGTCTGTGCGGTTCAAAAAGGAGGTGGTGTGGGTGTAAGCCAGAGTGAAATTATGCGATGTTTCCGTGTTGCTGCTATGAAAGCTGCAGACATAACCGCTAAATTAAAAGATGCTGTAAGTGAGCTTTCATAAATTTTATGTTGCTGTTCCAGTGTTTTCTGTTGCATGTTACAATGCCTTTGTGGGGTGCTACTCAACCAAGTTGTAATTTAATCATTATCGCTGTGTTTTACCTTTTGTTCTCACTAAGATGGTTATGTTTGCCTCTCTTTTGGGTACTTCTTGATGGCTGTATTTCCAAGCATTTAGGTGGCAAGAAAGCTTTTGAGGTTTTTGAATATTCTCTTTGACAATTCTGGGTTTATCACCATTTTTACTTTTGTTCAAGTACAAATCTTCCTTTCATGACATAGGTAATTTGAGTGTTTTCTGTCGCATGTCTCATTGCCTTTGTGGGATGCTACTCAACCAGGTTGTAATTTAATCATTAGTGCTATGTTTTGGCTTTTGTTCTCACTAAGATGGTTATGTTTGCCTCTCTTTTGGGTACTTCTTGATTGCTGTATTTCCAAGCATTTAGGTGGCTATTAAGCTTTTGCGGTTTTTGAATATTCTCTTTGACAATTCTGGGTTTGTCTATCGTTGTTACTTTTGTTCAAGTACAAATCTTCTTTTGATGACATAGGTAATTCTTATTATTGAAGTTTGGATTGATACGTATGCCATTACATAGATATTGTGACTAAAAGTAGTGATTAGGTTGTTAAAGCCACCAACATAAAGCCTTGACACAAACCAAACACTTGATGGGCCAACTTCTGTGTCCTGACTCCTAAGTTGATAGGAAAGATGAATATACATTGAATACATAAATGATAACGTGTTCACAATTGTGTACTAAATAGTTCACTTAAATGTAATTCATAGTTAATATTGCTATAGCACATAAGTATTGGAGTATAATTCATTTGCCTTTTTTCTTAGAAAATATGTGCCAATTTTCCATTAAAAACTAAAAAGGGCATATTTTGGGTATGTTGAGTATGTGGTCATTGATGTCAAAGTGGGTGCAGGATGTCATAGCGGGTGCAGGATGTTGTCATTGATGTCCTTGGTATGTTGGCTGTCATGGATGAGATAATGCATTGATGAAACCCTAGCTCTAGGTCTTGAATTCCCTAGACGACGAGCACACCCCGCATTTGTTGAGGATTTTTGATGCAGATCACTGAATTTGACTCAGAGACCGTCGCCATTAGATTCTCCTCATGATGCTGATTCTGTTGGTGTGTGGAGTGCCACGAGAGCCCTCACATTTTAAGAGATTGTGCACCTAGCCAGTGGTCCAAAACCCCAAAGGGCTGCTGAGGTGGCATCATATTAGTGGCTTAATGATGTGGGAAAGATGGATGAATTGTTGAAGAGGTAAAGTTAATTATCAAATTAATTAATCAAGGATATACTGTCCAAATTTGAAGTGTTGGAAGGGTAAAGTTAAGTATCGAATTTATTTAATCAAGGATATATGGTCCAAATTTGAAATGTTGGAAGTTAACCTCAAATATTATGACTCCAAAAGTTGAATTTTTAAATCAAAGATTTTTCACTCCAAGCAAGGGAAGGCTTGCCTCTTCATGGTCTCCTCAGCCTCTATAAAATTGAGTACCCTTGCCCTTTATCAAACATCAAATTGTGATACAATTTCTCTGCAATTCTATTTCGTCCCTGTGGAGAATCGCTAGATCTGAAGAGAGACATTGATGAAGGTTCCTTTTTGTTTTGGTTTGGCACTTGGGATTCATTGAAGATTTTGTGCAGCTTTCTGCCTTCTCTAGGGTATCAAATTTTGAGCACAAGGTTATTTTTGCAGAGCCAACGAAGATGCAAGATAGGCTGTTATCTTTGTAGGTGGATGTTATTCACTATACTGAAGCAGATCCACAAGTAGATTCGCTTAGTTTCCTGAACTTAATCTGAATCTATATTACACTATCTGGTTTGGCCTATTCACAGCAGTTTAGTTTGGTGACACTTCATCACGTATCTGAAACATCTTACCTCAGTGGACTATTGATTGAACTTGTATCTGGCTTTTGACTCAGATCTATTACACTTTGCTCCACACACATTGTACTCGGCCCTTCATTATAGTAAGTCTTGTAAATAAATTCTGGCAGTTCTGAGCATGGTTATTGTCTATCCTTTGCTACATTCCTCTCGTAAATTTTGTGGTGTGGCTTAGATTCCTATCTAAAGCAATTCAAACTATAACCAACAACTAATCCTGAAGTGTTGCAGCCTAATTCCCTGAGCTTCAATCTCTAAGGACTTGTTGTCTGGGCAATAAACTAATGAACCCAATTCACATTTATTCGGACCTCAAAATCTGTGATCGTGCTTTCCAAAATCAGTGATTTTTGTTGAAAGAATGCTCTGAATTAAAATCCCTTTTGAGCACCACTGTGACATAATTATTTTTCTTGTGGTTTGACTTCTGTGCAAGGTACCTAACAGTCCGCTCTATAACTATGACTGAGACAACGTGGGTTTTGTCTCCTATTTTAAACTAAAACACACAAAAAAAATTCGACTTGTGGGTTTGCAATACTTAAGCAATGCATTGACAAGCTATCTAGTCAATTTCAGTTCCAGTGGGCTGTAATGCGAAGAGCTTGTTGATGTTTTTTATGCAACGTTTCTGAACGCCTGAAGTTTGAAGCAACTTAAATAATTTCACTAGACTATTCGTATCATCCTGAGGCCTGCTCACTATACATCTTGGTGTCCTTTATGTAAGAAAATCTGTGACTTGTTCTTGATCCGAAGCTGCATTGCTGTTGACACTTATTTGCTTATCTTAAGATTCAGATCTAGAGAAGTCTGTGTGAATTATGCAGTAGGGTTTCTTGTTTTTTTCTCTCTTGTAGAAGAAATCTTTGAAGTCTTGAAATAATTTGGATTAGATCTGAGCCGTGGATAGGCAGTCCTGAATTGAAGCAGTCAAGCATATCCAGAGTACAATTGAAGGAGCAATAATTTCTCAGACCTAAGGCTAGAAACAATCTGTGTCAATCCTGAAGCAACTTATTTCGAGACCTTGTGCAAGTTCCAACTTGTGTATATTCCTTGGCACCAAGCAGAGTCAGTTTATTGATGGCTCTTCATCACTAGATCGTTTATGGTATATCGAAGTGCTGATCCAAGTTGCAAAGGCCAAATCTGGTGGAGTAATGAGTGCAAGCCTCATACTCCAATTAGTGTGCAACATTGACATATACTTATTAATAGTTCTTGTTGAAAGTTGTTTTGAAGGGTTAATCCTAGCATACCAATTTCATCATCAATATTTGCCATATCTAGATCCAAAGCTTGCAACAGTGAACTACGACAGTGAACTACAATGGCAGTATGATAATGACGATGATATGTGGACAGTGATGATGTTGTGATAGACCCTCCTTGACAGTGATGATGACAGTGATGGTTGTGACAGTGATGATGTTGTGATAGATCCTCCTTGACAATGATGATGTTGTGATAGATCCTCCTTGACAATGATGATTATGACAGTGATGATATTGTGATAGACCCTTCTTGACAGCAATTATAGCAATGATGATTGTGATAGTGATATGGAAGTATGGTTGAGTGTCCTCTTGCTATGAAGCAATATGCTTATGACCTTGTTGTTCTGACAGTGATCTTGTGATGGCAGCAACCTTGTGACAGTGACATGTGACTCATGACAGTGAGATTATATGACATGTATATAACAATGACCTTGTGTAAGATAGTGGCAACAATGAGCGACAACAGTAGCAGTAGTGGCAGCAGTAGCAGCATGTGAGCAGCTGTAGGTTGCAAGCCTATGGTAACAGTGATCCTCTTGACTAGTAGCAGTAGTAAAGTGAGAGTGGACAACAGTTGCAGTAGTGGCAACAATAGTGGTAGCAACAGTGGCAATAGTGTACAACAACAAAAGGAGTGACAGTGGAATGCAACAGCAGAGGTAGCAGTTTGTGAAGCAAAACAGATTGTAGTTGGGTTATTGTTCCTGGTACAAGAGTCTAAACTCATTCAAGGAACATTTGCTTTCATTGTTGGTAAAACCCTTGGGGAGTTTTGTACTTCTTTCCAGTTCAACTGGTAAATTTGTATGTAAACCATACATAACAAAGCTTGTTGAGCAAAATCTCTTGTGTACTACCATGGTGATGTTTCATGTTTGTTTGATGCTCTAAATAAACTAACCAATTGTGTAAAATTAAGGGAAATACTGATTAACCCCCTTCTTGCTATTTCCAACAGGGTATATTAGAAAAAAGGAATAATATTTAGGCCAATGTTACCAGACTCGGAATTGGCAATAAATCGGAAAGGCAAAAGAGTGAAGAGTTTTAATCGGGAAAAAATCGGGAAAAAATCCGTGAGTTCAATTAATAAAAATATACACATATATTGAATTAACAAAAACATTTTTCATTGATATTTAGTAAAGCCATGTCCAAACAATGCATAATATCAATAGATGTCCAAAATATCATGAATAAATAAGTATCTCATATATGTTATGAGTCCAAACATGATCCAAAGTATTGAGTCCTGACTCCTAACCAGTGACTACATAGAACTAGAAGCATCTGCTTCTAAAAGTTTACAAAAAACTGCATACTAATTAGAAAAAAAATCAGGAACTAAGAGTTTAAGACTCTTTAGAGTGAGAACTAGAAGCGATTCCTCCCACTCCTTTGTTTGCTTGACTCTCAAAGTTCTCCAAGTCATGTAGGCTTAAAAGAGGAGCCTCCTCTAATTGGACCCAATCTGCTGCATTTGTAGTTTGCAAATCTATCTCTTCAAGGTCTATTGGTGAATGATCCAAACCTGTCATTATCATGAGACATTGAAATGTGAATTAAAGTTTGACTTTGAACTTCAAAGTTTAAACTTTAAAGTGCAGATCAGATTATGAAACTTTCAAATTCAATCTCTCACTTAGTATTTGCTTGTTGTGAAGTTGTAGATTGTAATGGACAAATACAAGGTCATTTAAGCGCTTTTGTGTTATTCGGTTGGGCTTCTTAGAATGTATTTTCTCAAACATTCTCCAGTTGTGCTCACCACTGGAAGCACTGCATACTTGGTTTAAGATTCGAATGGCGAATCTCTTCAAATCTGGCGTATCACTACCAAAGTTTTGCCACCAAAGACCTAGCAAGTGGCAAGGGTTCTTGAGTAGACATACTAAATACTAAATAGTAAAAACTTAAAAAGACAACAAAAATTAATAAAACTTTTAACATACAAAATAAAGTTTAAACAAATTTAATGAATTGATGAAGCCTTCAAGCCTCAAAGGGTACTTGGCAACTTTTTATACCTTTCTCGTATAGCATTGGTATAGGCAAATAATTTAGTTGGCGCTCTATAATCTTGTAGTTGGGAAAAGACACGACTTTGAAATTCTGGATCAGGGAAGCACCTTTCCATGCATGTCATAAGTCCTTTGCCAACCTCCCCATCCTCATTAAATTTGCTCTTATCATAAAAACACTGTGGGTTTAAGAAGTACCCAACAACATGTAAGGGGGAATGCAATTGCCTATCCCAACGTGCATCAATAATGTCCCAAAGAGGCATATACTTTGCCTCCTCATCCCCATATCTTCTTTTGATGCGAGATTCATCGCCTCATAAATGTAACCCATAGCGGGTTTGTCACCATCAACCATCCTAAAAGTTCAAGCGTTCAAATTTAAAGAAATATGAAACATTGAAAATAAAAAGAAACTTGAAGTGAAATTTTAAAAATGAAAGAGTTAAAAGAGATGAAGTACTTGAGAAGTCTAACAATGGACTCCGTCACAACAATAATCTCTTTGGCATCTTTCTAGAAACCGTCATTAAACACAATGTTGAATTTTGGCAGCATCGGATGTGCTCTAGCCTTGAAATTTGGAGGAGAGGCTAACACGTGAGATCTCCAAGACCCAAAAATAGTTTTGAGAAATTCCACCCAGATGAGGAGTTATTAAAATTATTAATATTTTTAATAGGTTCTTAAGTCTAAACTTAGAAAAATAAGAATATTAATGGGTATTAATAAAGATAAGGGTGAGAAGCTTCTAAGAGACGAGGATCAAGTCTGTTTTAATCTTAGTCGTCGATTAGGGACTTAATCTCGACCGTTGATTCGTCAACATGAAAAGTATAAGAGAAGACTTGAGGATCATTTGGAGACACACCGACATATACTAAATATCTCAAGGAAAATCGATTCTCAAGTAGAGGAGATCGATTTCAGAGGGAGAGTTGTAGGGTGGAGGAGGAGGAGGGCATCAACCATAGGTAGAGACAACGGAGGAGGTGACGCAGGGATAGTGGGAGACAGCGCAGAGAGAGACACAATTCAGAGGAGGTGACGCAGGGACAGTGGGAGACAGCGCAGAGAGAGACAGTTCAGAGGAGAGACGCAGAGCCTACGCAGGCTGACGAGAGGGACGCAGAGCCACTCAGAGCCACAGTGGGCCACGCAGAGTGACGCAGAAGGGGAGCAAGGTCTCCAAAGTGTCGGAAGGTCTCAAAGGGAGAGTCTCATGTGTTTTCTTTAAGTTTATCTGCAAAATCATTCCTTGTAAAAGCAATTGCTGATGATGATTAATAAAGCTCTCATCTGCTACATCGGTTTTCCCACATTGGGGTTTTCTGGGGACAATTGTCCAAAATAATCGTGTTGATGTGATTGGTTCTTGTGCATGCGTTTTTCTCTGGGTAATTGTGTGATAGCTGCAGTAGAATTTATTTTAATATTTACTGAAGGGATTTCGTAAATAACTTATTGTGAATAATAAGTAGGTGAAATAAATCAGTTGCTACAGTAGTAGAATTTCAGTTTAGAAATTTTCACACACAAGTGCAACAATTTCAATGCCTTCAAGGGTCTTGGAATGTTTAGATGCCATCCACTTAGGTCCCAAGAACATTCTCTTCAGATTTATCTTTTGCTCAACCACATATTGCAAAGATATGAAATTTGTTGCAAATCTAGTCACTGCAGGTCGAACAATTTCTTTACCTTCAGTGTATTTTCTCATGGTGTTTAGGACAATAGTGTGGTTGTATAGGTATTTGGTTATGGATTTTGCCTTCTCCACAACCTCATGTATCCAATGAAGCTTACCAATGTCCTCAAGCATTAAATCTATGAAATGGGCAACACAAGAGGTCCAAAAAATAGTGGGGTGCCTAATCTCAAAAAGTCTACCAGCGACCATATAATTAGCTGCATTATCGGTGACAATTTGTACAACATGTTCTTATTCCACTTCTTGAATGACTTCCTCCATCATTTCACAAATAAGTTGGGCAGTCTTAACCTTGTCTGAGGCATCCATTGATTTGAGAAACATTATGCATGCTGGACAAGATACAAGGAAATTTATTAAAGTTCTATTCCTTTGATCTGTCCATCCATCACTCATGATGGTGCACCCTGTTTCTACCCATGATGAATGAAACTCAGATAGCACAAGCATGACATCTTCAACACTTTCTAACATCAAATTTGTCATAAGGCTCTCTAATGAAGGGGCTTTGAACCCTGGACCTGCAACAACAACAACATCAATCATAGCTTGCCAATAAGGACTTCTGGCACAGTGGAAAGGTATGTCAGAATAGTACCAAAAGTTAGCAGTGGCCTTCCTTGCTTGATTATGGATATTTTTTTCCAACTAGTGGCATCCAAGGTAGGTTGGGAACCGAGTTTTGTGTGGGGAGAAAAAAAGGTGTTTATGTTTCCACCTCCAGTGTTGAATGTAGGAGGATTCATTTGGCCTTGAGTTTGACTTGGACTTGGAGGCATGTATGGAAACTTGGGAACTGCATTGAGGATTTAACAGAGGGAGATGACAAGGGGGTATTGGAAGAAAAATTGTCAACTCCAAGAGTTCCTATTTCTTTTTTTTGCTTTGCTTTCTTGGCATTATGGTGACTCAACATATCAATGGCCAAGCTTGCTTGGTGTTTGACATTTTTGTCAACGTTTTTGTAGACATCTATATCATGGCCGGGTATCTGTGCAAGGTGGTACTTGAATCTATAAATGCCTCCACTACATTTCGCTTTGCAAAATTTACAAAGGAGCTTGGGCTCTCCAGGAATCTTGTCACAATAAGCCCAAACAAAGTCCTTCTCCTTCAGTATTGTTGTTGTTTTAGACTTGAGTTTAAATTGTGGCTTCTGTTAAGATTTGGAGTTGTGCAATTTGTTTAGTTTGGCTCATGTAAAAGAAAATAAAAAATAAAAATAAAAAATGCCATATATGTTTGAAAGTTTGAACTTTGAAGTTTGAAATTTGTACTATCATATGTAGCTAATCTAACTAGTTAATTAAGGCAGGAATCAAGCTAAATAACTAGAGGCAACATATAGATTAGGGCAGGCTGCAACATATAGAATCTAGATTAGGTTCTTTAGCTCCACAACAAGTGGTCAATGAGCCAAAGTCATTTCTTTATGGTACTTTTGTCTTGTGAAGTTTGTGATTCTCTCTATTATGTTAACTAGAAAAATAACATAATCCACTACACTTTGACTGTTGTAAATTACAGACCATGTGACTGTGTCTTTTCACAAATTTGGGGATTACTTTCTAGGCACAGGTCATATTAAAGATGTAGGATATGGGAAAGGGAAGTACTATTTCTTGAATGTTCCTTTGAATGATGGAATTGACGATGAGAGCTACAAGAAACTTTTCAGGCCCATTATCCAGAAGGTAATGGAAGTCTATCAAATAGAAGCAGTTGTTCTACAATGTGGAGCAGATTCACTCTCAGGGGTTAGGTTAGGGTGCTTCAATTTGTCAGTCAAGGGACACGCATATTGTGTTCGGTTTGTTCGGTCATTTAATGTACCACTTATGCTGGTTGGTGGTGGTGGTTACACTATTCGTAATGTAGCTCGCTGCTAGTGCTATGAGGTCATTGTTTTTCAAGGATTTATGGATAGTCAAATGCTTCTTAATTGTTCAATCTATTGAACTGGTATAAAATTTTGCTAAAATGAGTGTTTTGGGCCGCATGTTCCCTTACTCTGCCACACGAAAGAGACGTACAAGCCAATGTTAAAGCTACCTTGAATTGCTACTAGTTACAACTGTAGAATGCATCTTAATATTCGATAGCTATTAATATTTCTGAAAAAAGATGTGCTGCTACAACATAATGATATTTTTCTACTTTAATCAGGGCTTTTGAATGTGTCAAGCCTTGCCGCCCATAGGTTTGTTGTCTTCCACATTCAACAGAAAGTCTCGGGCCTCGACTTAGTGTTACCATCTTCACTAAAAGCGTAACAGAGATATGTTTAAACTTTATACACGTTGTTGCACCCATTATACACGTTGCACAATAATGACTGTCACTACATAAACCAACGCTCAACTGATAGTGATTACATACCAGGCTCCAACAAAATACGTTGGCCGCAGAACAACAAAATACGTGGACTCGTCGCCTGTCGGTTTACCTTCTCGACATCTTTGAGAATTCAAAATAAATGAGCAGTGAAAAAAAGGCTCGTCGCCCGTCGCTTTACGTTTTAGAATGCCTCTGCAACCCTAACCGTGGACTGGGAATCGTTTTAGAATGCCGCTGCAACCCTAAACGTCGACCAAGAATATTCGCTGCAAAAAATCACATAACTCGCCCAAATTGAATCAAATCGCCAACTCTCGAGTCAAACTCGCGTTGACCACGAGTCAAACTCGGTCAACACGAGTTTGACCCACAAAGTTTTGACTCAGAACTTTTCGTGGGCTAGCAGATTAAGAATCGCGATTAATTGCAAGTGATCGCCGATTCTTGTAACACTGAAATAGGCTATTGCCACAAGGGTGTTGATTGCCACTGAAATTGTGAGCCACACTACTTAGAGGGACAATTCCTCGAGAAAGAAAAACTTAGGTAGAACACATATGTAGTTTTTCTTGACAGAATGTTGGGTAGCATGGACCTATCAAAGCACATATGGAAAATAGATACATCCTTTATAATTTTGATAAGATACAAGGGGTTGATATGTGCCTAAAAAAAGACCAAAGAGCCATTGCTTATAAATAACTAATGAGGTGTGGGGTTAAACACACCGAAAAAGAACAAATAACTCAATATGGATCCATACAACTCTATGGATTATACTATAGTCTTTTGAAAACAACTTGGATTTTCTATTGTCGGAATTCCTCTGCCCTTTCTCTCTTGGTTTTTCAACCTACTCAATTGCTCTTGTATGTATACTTTAGGAGAGACCAAAACCTTAATATAATTTTGAGTTTATTCCTAGTATAAGTCATACATGCACAAAATGCCCTTTCTTAGAGATAATAGATAAATATAAGACTTTTGCTTTTTTACTGAAGTAAATTATAGAGTATAGTTATTCTTCGAAAGTAAAATTACTTTTAAAATATCTTGAACTACTTCTTGCATGTTCACATTAACTTGTGTGGGAGTTTCTGTCTTAGCTATAATTCTCAACTCTCCCCTTAACGAGGAAGGGTTTCTGCAACAATCCCAGTTCATACCTAAATTCCTCAAACTTCCCTTTTGCTAAGGGCTTGGTCAGAATATTAGCCACTCACTGATCGGTGGGAATATGTTATAGCTTCAATGCTCCCTTCTGAATGTTGTGTTATATGAAATGCTAAGTTACCGGAAACGCCTGAAGAATTTGCCAGAAACATGAATCCCTCTTTCCCAAACAAAAATGGGTATAATCCTTGTCCAAAACGTTTTTGTGCCGTTCCAAAAATCGGAAACTTTAGATTTGGAATTGGATACGTTTCCAAAGGTTTTAGATTATTTTTGGATGATCCACAAAAATCATGATTGGAATCCACCCTTAAAATGTTAAAAAACTTGAAAATTTGTATAGCCATAAATAAATATTAGAAATGAAGAAATCAGATTTGCAAATAAACTCACTATATAGTATAAACGCAGTCTCATAACCTCTCTTCTAAATCTTTAGAAACAACAACACTTCATATATTTATCAAGGATTCTTACTACTCAGAAAATGATAGATGTTCAAAAATACAAATAGAAGGCTTGATGGATGTCTTCATGAAGAGATTTATTTGAGCGATTAAATTTCAGTTTGGTTAAGGTTTTGTTAATTTTCATTGATTTTGCTCTTGATTTCATAAATCCCTCCAATATAACAAATCTTCTCTAGCCAATCTTTTGCTTGCATATAGTCAAGAGACCAAGCTGACGCTGAGAAGACTGAAATGTTCAAATATGTCTTGACGAAATATCCCAATGATCCCATGGGCCTTTTAATTGCCATACAAGGAAGATAGATACCATTTGCCATGCATGACCTATTCTTTGAATGAGATGGACTTGAAAGCACAAAGGTTGTAGTATTTATGATTATATTACTAGTGATGATGATAATATGTTGAATGCTATAATAATCAGTAATGATGATGACAATGTTTATGCTGAATTGATGATGTTTATTTGATTATGTTGAATTCATGATGATGATTATGTATTTTTAGATATAGAATCTAGATTCTAAATGATGAATGGTAATATGAAATTCTTATTTCGTTATATATATATGTCGTTTCCTTGCCGTATCGTATCCATTTTTTTTGAAATTTTGCTGTATTTGCTTCAAACCCTGTATCCATATCCATTTCCATATCTGTTTCAGTGCAACTTAGATGAAATGATATTTAATCTCTATATGCTTGGACTTGTCATGGATCACTAGATTCTCAAAGAGTTTGATACAACTTTGATTATCATAGTAAATGATTGTTGTTTCCAACTCTTGATCAAACAATTTTGCAAGACCAAACTCTCCCTCTTAGCGAGGATAGAATTCTACAACAATTCCAGTTCATATCTGAATTCGTCAAACTTCCCTTTTGCTAAGTGCTTGGTCAAAATATTAGCCACTCACTGATAAATGGGAATATGTTAAAGCTTCACTGCTCCCTTCTTAACGTTGCCTTATATGAAATGATATTTAATCTCTCTATGCTTGGACTTGTCATGGATCACTGGATTCACAAATAGTTTGATACAACTTTAATTATCATAGTAAATGATGTTGAAGAATCTAGGGCAAAGTAGTGTAGTGAGATTCTTCGTTACTTGATAACAATTTGTGGAGTCTTTTTAATTTTCTTGTTAGCTTATTCTTCTTCTTCTTCTTATTAGTGCATATGTGTGTACTTCATCAAACTGCTACCAAAACAAAAAAAACAAGGACACAAGATGTTGGCTCTTTGCCAGGGCCAAAGCCTCTCTTCTCTTGAGAGGAAAACCCTTTGATGAATTGCTCTTATTGAAGCTTCTATTGATCAATGCCAAACCCTAGATCCCTGACAAGAGTATCCTCCAAGCAAAAGTCAAGTCCTTCCTTCTTTCTGCACCTTATTCCCTGACACTTGTTCCAGCACTTCTTCTGGCACTTTGTTTCTCTTTTGAATCTTGTCTAGAGATAGACCTTCTTGAGTGAGTCTTCTAGGTGAGGTGTTCCTCTTCTATTCCTTGCACAAGTAGACTTCAACCGAGATCCTTATTGAAATATCGGTGTATGACAGTGCTGCTATTCTGCTGCCCTAGTATCTCGCATGTGTGGGAGGATTACTAGGTTCATATGCTCTTCTTTCCTTCGCTTGAGTGTCTTCCTTTTACGCTGGAGTAGGAGGCCTTTGTAGGCCTAGTTACTAGCCCAAAACAATGAAGATCATGCAACTGTGATTTTACTTCTGATATGGTCGCAGACTTCGCTTCACTTTCTCGCATGTGTGGCTGTGTATACACTTGGAAACAGTCCCTTAGACTTCGCTGTTCTTCCTCCTAACCTTGCTGCCTTAGTAGACCTTTTCCTTGGATTTTTTTCATTCTTCTTATCCTCTATTTCTTGCAGATTTCAGAGCCCAAGTTGTCCATTTCATTTGGAGTGGACAGCCGCTATAAATAGAGGACTGTCCCTCCATTTAAGCCGACTTATAGGCTGACTTGATTGACTGTTAGCAGGCCGACTTGGAGGGCTGTTTGTAGGCTGACTTGGTGGGCTTAGGTGGCTGATTTGCTGAGCAGACTTCACACATTTTCCATGGTGGTGTAGCATGCTTGAAGGAACTTCTTGAAGGTGTCATTACATAGGATTAGACTTGACTTTGCTTGGAGGTTTCCCTTTGACTTAAAATATATTTATACATAATGTAACATGCCCTTAAGGTCTTCAATATTTTCTCTTGACTATTTGACTCACCTATAGCACTTTGACATGTGCTAGACCTACTTCAATGAGCAAGAAACTCATTGACATATTTATAAAAATAATATTTATTTTTTTGAATAAGTACAAGTATAAAAAGTGCATCTATGAAGACCGAACCTAGTTACACTTCCTTCAACAAATGATTGTCGTTTCGAACTCTTGATCAAACAATCCTGCAAGTAACTTGTAACACTAGATGGCCTCATGACTAGTAGTACTAGTTGCCACATATTTCTCTGTTGCTAACTGCCACAAAAGTTTTCTTCTTGATGAATTATGATATCATCGTTGATTCCATGCTAAAGAAGCACCTTGAGGCACTCTTCTTGTCTGCTGCACTGCCTGCCTAGTCTAAATCTGAATGATTGAGCAACTTCACTTCACCATCTCCAAAATATCTCAGAACATACTCCGTTGTGCCCCTTGAATACTTGAGCACATGTTTTGCTACTATTCAATGCTCCCACCTTGGCTACACCATGAACTAACTCAAGGTGTTCACTAAAAAACATATTTTTGTCTTGGTGTTGACCAGATAAATGAAGGAACCTATCAACTACTTGTACATTGTGGGATCCACACATATCAACTACTTGTACATTGTGGGATCCACCAACTCTAAATCTAAGTTGTCACTTTTTTTAGATTAGTGATGATGAGTGTGGCCTTAGTTTTGTAGTTTTCTATCAAAAACCTCTTTAGGATATGAACTGCGTAGTTGCCATACCTGAGGAAATTCTCCCTTGGGGTTTTGCCAAACCTCGAACTTGAAGTAATGCATAATGTTGATGTCCATCTCGAACCTAAATATGTTTATTCTTTGCACTTTGTAATGAGCTTCTTTGCACTTGTTGAAAAGACATCATCTACATACAACACTAAAATGAGCAAATTAGTTCGAACAAATATGTAATGTAAGTTATAATATATTTTGTGTTTGTTGAAGGCCAAAATTTTATCAATCAATCCTAGAATACCATGCTCTTGATGCCTACTTGACTCCAAACAAAGTTTTCTTATGCTTGCACATATGGAACTCCTTCCCACTTACCTCAAATCCTTGAGGTTGCTCTATGTACACTTCTTTTTTAATGATTCGATTAAGGAAGTTTTTTTTTTGGTAAATAAGATAGGATATGTTACTTCAAAAAAGGGGTATTTACAATATGAGATGGATGGTGTGAGCTAAGTGCTCCAGCGCTAGAGCCTTACTTTCGTATCCCAAAATATACAAAACATGCATTCTTAGCCTTCATGGAACAAATTTTAACAGTAATTTTTACAAAAAGAGAGTCTCCTTTACTGAGAGAAATTTTGCTTTTACAATTTCGGCATTCTACAAAATACTTCTTCCATTGATGCTGTGAAGAAGGAAGGTAGGAAATGTTGGATGAAAGAGAACTTCAAAGGATGGCAAAAAGGTCCCTCGAGCTACTGGGTGGAGTGTTGAGGGACGTGAGAGTCTGGCTAGACTCCTTGATACCTTTATCTTGTGAGCTGCATATTGCCGACAACTTCCCTGAGAGCTGGAATTGGGTTCATAGGTGACTACGAAAAGAGCGCTCCCCAAGGGCGCTCCGCAGTGACCTCCATAGGGTCATTGCCAAGGCTGATAGGCTGATCTTGAGTTCTACCAGCCTGCGCTTCAAGATTCGATTAAGAAAGGTTGCCCTCACATGCGTTTGATGTATTTTCCATACCATAAACAAAACCAGGGACATAAAAATTGTAATGGAAGTGTTCTTGGCAATCGAAGAAGTGTCTCCACATGCTCTACTCCCTCTCTTCAGGAACCCTCTCACCAATGTTGGAGAATATAACTAAGTTGGGTCTTCATAATTGTACTTGTATAATTATGTATTTTATAAGCAAAAAAGAAAAAGAAAAAAAGGAAAATAATTTATTTATTATAAAAATGATTCAAATTATCCCCAATACCAAGTCGGTCCTTCAGATGACCAAGTTGGCCTGGTTAAAGGACATGACTGTTCAGGGCCCACAAACAACTATTAATTGGACAACGTTTTCCTCATTTGGACAAGTTTTATGTGGATCTTCTACGGTAGACAAGCAAAGTTGTGATACGAATTTTATGTGAAGGGAAGTGAGCTCCTCCTGTGATCTAATAAAAGTCTCCCAGGATTGATGAAGGAATGGTGAACTTGTTTTCTGATTTCCTCTTTCAGACAGAATCGTGGCATCTAATGGATTAAATGAAGGGCTGATTTGGTGCTTGTGGGACATTTGTTTTTTTTTTGGTCTTGGGTTTTGGATTTCTCATTTGATCTGATTCTATAAGAGGAGAATAATTTTTTGGGGTTTCTCCTTGGAGGGGTTATGCCCTGGCTTGGAGCCTATATCTTGTGTCTATTATTTTTTGTGATCTTCATGATGTATTATTTTGATAAATGTTTGATGAAGAAACATAACAAATAGTAATAAAATGGCTAAAAATATTCATAAATAATTATTGAAGAAGGAGAAATCATATTGATCCTGTAACCTCCCTATTTCTCCAACATGGTATCAAAGCTAAGGTTTGAAGGCAGAGGTCGAAGATCACATCTCTGTGGCTTATTTCAGTGGCTCTCATTAAATTTCAGAAGATCCTGTGATGACTGTGGAAACTTCTCATACATCTGTAGCTCGTTTTTGAACCTAAGGCTACTTTGAAGAGAAATGCAAAACTTTTGTGTAACTAAATTGAATTTCTACGGAATCAAATGTCTAGATCAAAGATGAGTTATTGTGACAAGCTTTATTGTGACAGAAATACCAATAAAAGAAGATATGTTACAATATGTTTGATTTGAGCTACTACGATATGTGAATGCGAACATTAATTCTCAATACGACAAACAATAGGATTGCATCGTTTGATTGAGTATGACACTGATACATTAAATTGGATATAATACATTAAGACAACAACGATGGCATGGCCTGATGGATGGTCTCACTATACTTGGATCCCTGTACTCTATGGCACAATCTCGCTCTGTGACATCTCAATAGTCTCGCTAAACTCTACAGTGGCAATGATATACTGGCATTAAACTTGTTAAATTACAATGGAATGGTCTCATATGGTAGATAGTGGCTCGGTCTCGAACAATGGAAAACCATATACACCTTATATTTGTTGACTTGCAGAGGTTCCGTCACATACATGTTAATCTCACTCTGTGGAGAATACTGATCGCGGAAAAAGATTACCGTCTTCAAAAATGACTTAATCAGTCAAAATAAAGCAACTAAGGATTTTATAAATTGTCTTGGTATTAGCCGAAGCTTGATACACCTGCTATCAAAGGATTGAAACTTGATCAAGAAACTATGATAAAGGCATTAAGACACAACTTGTATAACAAAGTTCGAAAATTGAAATTGCGGGCTCTCTACAGTGATCTCAAAGCTTGTATTGGAAGTGGAAGTGACATTAATATGAAAATACTTCTACGATGCTTTGAATTATGAGGTCAAGACTTTTTTAAACATATCTTTGGAAGAACATTATTCTTCAAATAAAGTCAATATATGAGAACTGAAGACACAAGACAAGATATATGCAAAATGGGACGCAATGTATTCCTATGACTCACAGTTGAAAGCAACTAAGGATTTTATAAGTTGTCTTAGTATTAGCTGAAGCTTGATACACCTGCTATCAAAGGATTGAAACTTGACCAAGAAACTATGATAAAGGCATTAAGGCACAACTTGTATAACAAAGTCCGAAAATTGAAATTGCAGGCTCACTACAGTGATCTCAAAGCTCGTATTGAAAGTGGAAGTGACAATAATATGAAAATACTTCTACGTGCTTTGAATTATGGGATCAAGAATTTGTGAAACATATCTTTGGAAGAACACTATTCTTCAAATAAAGTCAATATATGAGAACTGAAGACACAAGACAAGATATATGCAAAATGGGACGCAATGTATCCCTGTGGCTTAGACTTGAAAGTTGGACTTGGAAGGATGACTATGATCCCTTGTGGCTTATGGTAGTAACATGATATTTAATGGAAAGTATATCGATCATCTTTGAAAAACTGAAAAGACTAAGGTAGATGGAAGAAAAAGTTTGAGTCACCTTGTTGTGACAAAAAGAAGGGATCTGAACTATGATCTTGTGAACCACATGAAGAAACAAGGACTTTACATAATATCTCTATGCATTGTACCCTAGTGTGAAGGACAAAAATCTGAGGCACCTATGTTGTAGATAAACACCTATTGAAGAAGTTTTGACACGTGAAGAAGGACCAGATGCTTGCAAAGAATAAGGTATGGAATATCAAAAAGGTATGTACAATTTTTATATGCATTTCATTGTACTAGATACAATGACATGCTAAGAATATGATGATATGCTAGGCATTAAAATCTATTGGTATGGATAAAAGGTATGTTAGGGTTTTGTAGCATACATGGTATGAATGAAAAGGATATAGGGTTTGCATAGAACTTGCAATTTCTAACAGATCTTGAAGACCTAAAAATTTATGGTTTTACAACTAACATCCAGATGTGTGATTGTAGAACTTTACAATTTGTAAGTAACAAGTCTTGGCATCTAGGGTTTGTAAGCCCTAGTAAAGTATGAAATAAAAGGAGAAACCCTAGAGATGTAAACTTTGACTAATCGTTTTCGCTGTAAAAGGAAAAGGGACCTAGTTCTTAAGCATGGAAGGCACTATATTTCACTGATTAAATCTTGAGATCAAGAAATGAAATGCACAAGGCTTTATAATCTTAATGTCTAGGGTTTGTTTGAAAATCTTTGGCATTTACAGTTTGTAGACCCTAGATGAGACTTGTATTAGAAAACCCTAGAAAAAGAAAGCCTATCTAATTGTTCCCTCTTTAAAATTCCTAGTTTTTGGGAAATGGTATCTAGGGTTTGAAGGCAAAATGTTCTTTGATATTAAAATATCTCAAAACTCTAGCATAAAAGAAGTTATGAATCTAGGGTATGTATTAAACCCTAGGTCTTGAAGACAAAACCCTAGAAATGGGTGTTTTCACTAAAAGTTTAAAACCCTAATAAGGTTTGGGTGAAAGAGTATCTTGGGTTTGTAACTAGAACCCTATAAATACACTTTTGAGAAATCATGGAAACCTTAGATTGATATGATTGACTTCATGCTCTTGTATATTTTGCTTGGTTGTACTTGCTAATGAGAATTGCAAACACATAATGAACGCGGTCAAATAATGGAAGCAAGATGAAAAAGAAGGAAGAACAAAGTAAAACAAGACTTGTGCTTGATGATGATTACTTGATAATGTGAGCATGATGGAAAGAGGGAGCTATAAGAACTCTGGTGATATTGAAGCTTCCAGCTGATGAGTTCATTCTAGGAACACATTGATGATTGAAAGTTGTAGCAGAACTTTGTTGTAATATGAAGATAGAACATGCAAAGGAATGTTGACTATAGAGGGAGCAAGCAACAAAATTTAACGTTGTGCCTTAGAGGTTATTATGATTTGGTAACTTTGATATTGCTGATTTATTTGAATATGACTTGGCTCCCTGGTAGTGTTAATTTTTAGACTGTTCTAAGCTGAAGCAATTACTTTAGCCCAATTTATCACTTCAATTAGCTATATTTCCAATTACAATTAGTCTTTCCATTCATTAACAGTAATTGAAGATAGAACAATAAATGCAATGACAAAGGAGACAATCAACACATCAATAAGAGACATCAGATTTGGTCAAAGACCAGGGAAAAAACCCCACAAGGGGGAAAACCCTTTGAAATTCTTCTCCTATTAGATTGTCATAAAATGTTCAGCAGATAGTAAAATTAGCCCAATACAATATCCAACAAAATAACCCAATACAAATCTGAAGCAAACTTCCAGAGTCTCTGTGGTACAGAAAGAAACTCTTCAACTTTCAGTCGATTGTGGTCAACTTCAATGAAATGCGAAACCCTAGCTCAAAACCTCAATCGCTCCCTTCATGTTGATATGTGTGTGATTGAAGCTATGTAGTCGCTCTCTTGGCCCCTATAAGCGTGCGACTGTCGTCGATTTAGCCCAGTGACATGCGAGTGACCAGAAAATAGAAACCTTAATCCGTATGAGCCCCAGACCTTGAACTTTGGATCCTGTTCGAGCTTCCTTAGTTGAACTTGTGCGAACCAATTTAGAAAGAATAGAGGAAGATGCTTGATTGATGTCCAAATGAGATTTAGGTCACTTGTATTTATAGGCTTTCCTGGGTGTCCAATAATTTTCATTTGATGTTGAGGCCGCCCTGTCCAAATGTTCATGTGTGGGTACATAAATTCGAAAACCAACTTCTGCTTGTCCAAGGTGGAATTTGATCGTAGTTGCATATTTTAACACTCCCTCTCAAGTAGGGAGGATTCCACCTGTAAAAATATGTCCATCTATCAATATGTCATCTTGTCATTGTATGACCCATCTTTGTTGAAACATTCTCGAATCTAAAGAAGAAGAATCATCGGGGAGCAAAAGCTACCACCCTTTGTCTAGCGGGCTACTACTCGAAATCTGTCAGCGGGCTACTACCCATAATCTCATGGGGGAGCTACTACTATGACCCCATATCGAGCAGTAGGTGATGTAGGGTAACTAGTAACTACTACTAAACCCCATATCGAGCAATAGGTGATGTAGGGGAGCTACTACTCAACCCATCCTATTGCCTACCGATCCTCCTAACAATGACCCTTAAGAGTCATATGGTAGAACACCTGCATCATAATCATAGCTTTGACGAGATACCCGACTTACCAAGAGGTAAGGATCACACGCCTCCAAGCCTCCTCAACACTGTTGGCCAGACGGGGAGGGACAATCCCAGTAAGTCTAGCTTGTGGGTATGATGCCAACTGGGGTATACTCTGTAAAGACCAAGATAGGGTGAGGTACTACACCAACCCTTTGGGTAACAGATAGGGGTGAAACCCTATTGTCCAAAGATCCCTCAACCCTAGGAACCCTCTATCTCAATTCCTCACCCTGGGAGCTCAAACAGGAGGGAAGTGTTGGCTCAGTGTCCTCGATCAACAATGCCCCTTAGCAAGAAGGGGCACATCCATCAGTCCAAGTTGCTCTCTGATCGCTAAAGCCTTGGTGGGAATATCTGCAATCTACTTATCTATCGATATGTGATGGAGTTGAACGACTCCTCTCTCCACCATGTCTCGAATGAAATGATACCAAATCTCTATGTGCTTCAACTTGTCATGAAATACGAGATTCTCTGCCAGATGGATCCCACTCTTATTGTCGCAATATATCATTGTAGTGTCTAAGACTTGCTCAAATAGCTCTCCAATGAGCTTTTGCAACCAAACTGCTTCGCAGCTAGCCATGCTAGCGGCAATATACTTTTCCTCGATTGTACTCAATGCTACAGACTTCTGCTTCCTGCTCATCCAAGATATCATGGCAGATCCAAGACTAAAACAACATCCAAACGTACTCTTTCTGTCAATAACGTTTCTTGCCTAGTTAGCATCAGTATATCCATGAAGTCGAACATCTCCCGTAGAATATCTCAAACCAAGTGCGATTTGCATGTTTTGGCAGCGGTCCAATGTGCATGGAGAGGCTCGATCATGGATTGACTCAACGTGTTCACTGCATAGCATATGTCTACGGGTGTTCACAAGGAACATCAGAGCCCCAATCAACTTTCTATAATCGGATGGATTTGCCAAATCGGGTCCTGCAGCTTCTCCACATAACTTTTTGAAGTTCATTTCCATCGGTGTGGCCATGGACTTGCATTTTGTCATTCCAAATCTCTCTAATAGCTTCACAACATATTTTCCTTGTGAAAGGAAAATCTCTCCAGGCCTTTGCCACACCTCAAGGCCTAGAAAGTAGTGCATGAGTCCAAGGTCCTTCATCTCAAATTCAGAGGCTAGCTCCTTTTTACATTCGATAATTAGAGGCTCACTACCTGTGAAGAATAGATCGTCAACATATAAAACCAAAATTAGCGGCATACCTTGGACTACCTTGAAGTAGAGGTTGGGATCGACATTGCTTCTTGTGAATCCCAACTTCATCAAATAACTGTCTATGCGGGTGTACCATGCTCTGCGGGCTTGCTTCAACCTTCCTTTGACCAACAATATATATTTTAAATAATTTAGAGTTTTCACAATATCCAATAAATGTACCTTTTCTTCTTGTAGCTTCCAATTTCTTCCTTTTGTCCTTTGGCACATGGAAATACACGAGACATCCAAATATGTGGAGATGATCAATGTCGGGCTTGACACCTGTAAACACTTTTTCAGGGGTCCTGTTTTCCAAAGCTTGATGAGGCACCCTGTTTTGAACATATACGACAACATGTGAAGCTTCGGCCCAAAGGAACTTAGGCGACTTTTGATCATGGAGCATCGCTTGGGTAGCTTCTACTATCTTCCTTTCAGCTAAACCATTTTGTTCGGGAGTATATGGCACAATTGTTTCCTTCTTGACACCTTCCTTCTTGCAAAAGTCAATGAACTTGTTTGACATGTATTCTCCACCATTATCGGACCTGAATATTTTGATCTTCTTTCCTGTTTGATTTTCAACCAATGCTTTGAACTCCTTGAATGTTTCGAAGGCTTCATCCTTATGCTTCAAATAGTATATCCATGTTTTCCTTGAAAAGTCATCAATGAATGTAATGTAGTAGAGATGGCCACCAATAGACTACATGGGCATCGAACGACATATATCAGAATGAATGAGATGGGGGGTGTCATTTGTCTTGTTCTCACTAGAGGGGAATGGTCTCCTTGTCATCTTTCCACTCGCACAACCTGAACATACTCCATCATGTTGGACTTGAACCTTTGGAATCCCGGAGACCAATTTCTGCGATTTTGGAAGAGTATCATAATGTAGATGAGCCAACCTTTAGTGCCATAATTCGCTTAGATGATTAGTATTATGAACTAATGCTAGAATCGGTCTCCTGGGACCTTGTAGAGTCCTTCATATCTCGATCCCAATGTGAATGCATCTTTCATAGGGTGATTCCACAAAGCCAAGTAAGAGATTTTCCCTTGATGAAGGCAACCCTCATCCCTTTGTCTTCCAAAGCAGATATTGATACCAAATTCTTCTTCAACCCAGGCACATACATCACATCATGTAGCAAAACAAATTCCCCATAATTTAAATGAAATTTGACGGACCCAAAACCTTTTAACGGGATGAGTGGAGTTTTCTTCAAGAATGATTTTCAAATTTGACTCCCTCTCTACCAAATTAGAGAGAACTTCCTTATAACCAGAAAAGTGATGAGTGGGCCCACTATCAACTAACCAAGTATCCCACGAATCCGGAGGAGATGAACTAGTAAGGGCAAATGAGACAATCAGCGCATCAACAAGAGACACCAGATTTGGTCAAAGACCAGGGAGAAACTCCATAAGGGGGAAAACCCTTTGAAATTATTCTTCTATTAGATTGTCATAAAATGTTCAGCAGAGAGTACAAAGAGCCTAATAAATATCCAACAAAATAACCTAATACAAATCTGAAACAGACTTCCAGAGTCACTGTGGTGCAAAAAGAAAGCATTTAACTTTCGGTCGACCGTGGTCAACTTCAGTCAAATGTGAAACCCTAGCTCAAAACCCTAGTCGCTATGTTGACATGCGTGCGACTGTGGTCGATTTAGGCCTGTGACATGCGAGCGACCAGAAAATAGAAAGCCTAATCCATACGAGCTGCAAACCTGAAAATTCAGACCTTGTGCTAGCTTCCTTCGTCGAACCTGTGCAACCAATTTAGAAAGAAGAGAAGAAGATGCTTGATTGATGTCCTGGGTGTCCATTAATGTCCATTTGATGTTGAGGCCGACTTGTCCAAATGTTCATATGTGGTTACATAAATTCAAAAACCAACTTCTGCTTGGCCAAATGGGGTAATCTTTAGGTTGATTTTGGTCCTCTCGAAAAGAGGAATCCAATGCCATCATCAACTCCATCATATGAGCTATCCAATGTGGAATTTGACTGTAGTTGCCTATTTTAACAGGTGGGACATATTGCAAAAACATGTGAGAAAGCTTGAAGAAAAGCTTGCTTGATGATATAGTACTGACAACTCTCTAATTTGAAAACACATGGATTGGATGAACATTGATTTTTGGAAAGCTGATTTGACTCATTGATGAATATGAGGCACATCCTTGTAAAATAAAATGTGCTGGCGGCTGCGAAAACTTTGGCTGCTTAAAAATAAATGGATGGTCCAATTGATGACAATGTTGCATAAAAGTTTGTTGAGATCCCAAAAACTCATGGTTTGATATGATGTAATGCTATTAGGAGCGAAGAAACCCTGTCAAGAAGTAAGACATGATGCAAAAGAAAGGAGGAATGCTGCAACTACTAAAATTCTCCACTAAAGAAGTTGCTGATGTATTGGTGAAGTATGAAACAAGTTTAGACTTGTGATTGTCTCTCCCTAGTTGAGAGGGAGCAAGGGTCTATTGCCTAATCAAGAGGAAATAAGGATTATCTCCCTGGTTAAGAGGGAGTGATGATGGACATTATATTTTCTTCTTCATGTGTCATGCACTAGGCTAGGACTAACAACCGTACGTCTAGTGAAGGCCATGGAGGGAGAATGAGGTCGGTAGGATTGGATAAGCATTTAAGACTAGTGCTCCTTGAGGATTGGGAATCCAAGGTAGGAAGCAGTCTCTTAGATCGACACTCTTTGAAGATTGGATAGGGTATTCAAGACAAGAGTGGTTGAAGAGGGCCAATATTCTTTGAGGATTGGAATCAAAGATAAGGATAGTCTTAGAAGGACTTACCCGATGAAGTTCCAGATGGGGTATGTGCCTTTGAGAGGTAGTGTGGTGCCTCACGTCAAGCCTCCTAACATTGTGCTTTGATCTAGTGGAGAGATAGAGCTTGTTAGTTAAGGCCTTGCTATGTTGGTATTGGTGAAGTATCAAACAAGCTTAGACTTGTGATTGTCTCTCCCTAGTTGAGAGGGAGCAAGGGTCTATTCCCTAATCAAGAGGAAATGACGATTATCTCCCTGGTTAAGAGGGAGTGATGATGGACATTATATTTTCTTCTTCATGTGTCATGCACTAGACCAGGAGTAACAACCATACATCTAGTGAAGGCATGGAGGGAGAATGGGGTCTGTAGGGTTGTATAAGCATCTCATACTGGTGCTCCTTGAGGATTGGGAATCCAAGATAGGAAGAAGTCTCTTAGATCGACACTCTTTGAAGATTGGATAGGGTATTCAAGACAAGAGTGGTTGAAGAGGGCCAATATTCTTTGAGGATTGGAATCAAAGATAAGGATAGTCTTAGAAGGACTTACCCGATGAACTTCCAGATGGGGTATGTGCCTTGATAGGTAGTATGGTGCCTCGCGTCCAGCCTCTTAACGTTGTGCTTTGATCTAGTGGAGAGATAGAGTTTGTTAGTTAAGGCCTTGTTATATTGACAATGTTGGTTATGATGTTGATGCTAAAAGATGGCTTATCAAATCCGACTCTTCTTATGAGAATATTTTAGTTTGAGAGTATCCTTGTACGAGGTGTACTATTATGAATATCTCCTAGTTAAGAGGGAGTGTTGGAGAATATAACTAAGTTGAGTCTTCATAATTGTATTTGTATCATTATGTATTTTATAAGCAAAAAAAATAAAAAGGAAAATAATTTATTTATGTTAAAAATGAGTCAAATTATCCCCAAGACCAAGTCGGTCCTTCAGATGACCGAGTCGATTTGCTCAAAGGACGTGACTGTTCAGGACACACGAACAAATGTAAATTGGCCAGCATGTTCCTCATTTGGACAAGTTTTTTGTGGATCTCTTGTAGTAGACAAGTGAAGTTGCAGAGGCAAATTTTTTGTGAAGGGAAGTGAGCTCCTCCTATGATCTAATACAAGTCTTCCAAGGACTAATGACGAAATGGTAAACTCGTTTTTTGAGTTCCTCTTGCAAATAGAATCACGACATCTGATGGATTGAATGAAGGGTTGATTTGGTGCTTGTGGGACATTTTTTTTTGGGTCTTGGGTCTTGGATTTCTCATTTGATCGGATTCTATAATAAGAGTAGATTTTTTTGGGTTTTCCCCTTGGAGATTTTTCCCTAGCGCTTGGAGCCTACATCTTGTGTCTATTATTTTTTGTGATCTTCATGATGTATGATTTTGATAATTGTTTGATGAAGAAACATAATAATAGTAATAAAATGACTAAACGTATTCACGAGCAATTAAAGAAGGAGAAATCACATTGATACTGTACCCTCCCTATTTCTCCAATAGCCACAAGCCTCACTTTGAGATTTTCAATGCTCTACTTGTTACTGCAAAATATCGCAGTTTAATGCAAAGCTTCATTAGGCACTTTAGGTCTAGGGAAACAATTAGATTAGCTACTATTGTCACCTTAGTGGCTTCAACCCTGCTGTTTGTTGTTGGATGTTATGCCCACAAGAGATGTTTGTTGAATTTTCTAAGTCTATCTGTTAGAAAATTAGTCTGTATTATGTTGGTTTATTTCTTCTACTCGTCTAAAAT
The DNA here is from genome assembly GCA_031772625.1 of Pinus tabuliformis. Taxonomy (NCBI): domain Eukaryota; kingdom Viridiplantae; phylum Streptophyta; class Pinopsida; order Pinales; family Pinaceae; genus Pinus; species Pinus tabuliformis. The sequence continues at coordinate 1,374,075,920 of CM062805.1, read as the reverse complement.
TGAAAAAGTTATTTAATACATTTAAATACCGAAATAAACACAATACAGTCACAACATCTACAGATCATCAATTGAAAGAAAACAAGCACACAAGTGACAACGTTATTTTTGGACCAATGTCCCCGGAAAAACCCAATGCAAGAAAACCGATGCAGCTATTTAGAGGGTTATATTATTATGCAGTCTATCTGAGTACAATTGGGTGCCTAACCGGCTCACCCGATAGATAAAAATACGCGGTAGCAATACCTCTCTATTCGGAAACAGGTATTCAGAAAACCTGTCCCATGAAACCCTCTCCAACATAACTGAAACTCAGCGTTGGCCCTTCTAACCTCTATGTCAGCCTCCTGTTGACCTACGTCAGCCCCAGGACCCTCTGCGTCAGCCCTTTGAGGCATTGCGCAACCTCTGGGAGCCTCTGCTCACTCCCTCTGCCCTCTGCATGGATGACGCGGTCTCTCTGGGCTTTGCGCTGCCTCTGTTGGGCTCTGCATAGCCTGGACTAACTATTGCTCTCGCTCTCTCTGCTTCTGTGCTGGTCTCCCAGTATTGTCCCTGCCCCTCTGCCTCGTACTCACTGCCCCTCGCTGCTGATCACTGATTCAACTTTGCGTAGCAACCCCGCTCTAGCAAAATGAATGACTGATCACTTTGGTGTGTTCTCCAACTGACCCTCAAGCCTCTTCTTATACTTTTCTCTTTGGTCCATCAACGACCAAGATTAAATCTCTAGTCAACGGCTAAGATTAGATTTGGCTTGATCCATGACTTTTGAAACCTTCTAACCCAGTTTCATATTAATACCCATTAATATTTTATTTTTCCTAAGTTTAGACTTAGGAACTCCATTAAAAATATTAATTATTTTAATATCTCCCAAACCGATTAGAATCTGCCCAAACCATTTTTAGGTCTTAGAGATCTTATCATGTGCTTTAGCCTCTCCACCAATTTTCATGGCTAGAGCACATCAGATGCTACCCCAAATCAACAATGTTTCCCCAATAAGACTTAGAGGTAACTAAATGAGAGATTTTTAAGCCAAGAAAGGAGCTTGTTAATTACACCCAAGAAAGGTATTCAATAAAGAAAGGCTCAATGTGAAAATGAATGATATGTATGAGGAAGCCATTGGCGATAGCCTAGGAGGTCGATATACGTCTTATACGTTTTCAAGATAACTTCCCTACATTCCACCCTCAACTAAAAGATTTCTGTTATAAATTAGGGTTTGAGGTAGGTACACTTTTATAGCATTGTTAAACACATGTGGAGAAGACAACCAAATAGGATAAACGTGGATGCTTTATTATTCACAATATGTACATTTATAATACATTGGTGTGACCCTTGGTTTCATATTCCAAGTGGTCTCTTGGACTCCCTTTGACTATTCAACTTCCACACCAACCCTTAGAGGATTAGGTGTCCAACATTCCCCCCCTTAATCCGAAAGGGTATGTATGAGTTGAAGAAGAGCGCTGTAATACAAAATGTGCAAAAATGCGTGGTAGCTCTAGGCTGAATGTGCTCTCTGAAATGTTGGCATAAGGTGGTGGTTTAAGGATTACCAGCAACACTGGAACACTTAGTGTAGTTCCCGTAACTCTTCTAAGTCTAGCAAGAAGCTAGAATCTTCTGCTAGAGGAAGTTTTCCTAATGTTTTGGAGAGGGAGACCTTCAACCTGGAAAAGGGAGGTCTATAACCTGTGGTGGTTTAAGGATGACCACCAACTCTGGAATGCTTAATGCAATTCCTAAAACTCTTCCAGAACTGCAAGAAGCTAAAGTCTTTTGCTAGAGCAAGTGTCCCCCATTCTTTGAAGAGGGAGAGGCTCAACCTAGAAAGGGAGGTCTCGACCCTGCATAGATGGTTTAAGGTTGACCACCAACCAAAGGCATGCTCAGGGGCATCTCTGTCTTTGGCTCCAACTTTGAATCTAGTATGGCAGGTTGTGGCTCAGGGTCGCTTGATGTTGCTTTGAAGTTTGTATATGACCATCATTCCCCCCCTTGTCAGATACAAGGTGAGAAGATGGAGAAAACTCAATTGCAATACTATTCAATACTCTAGAACAAGTTCTGACATGTGATTGAAATATATTCTTGGCTGTTGAAGCCCATTGCGAAGAAGCGATCCATCCAAGGGGAATCTTTGTTCTTACAGAAGGATTGTTTCTGAAGCATCTGTTTGAAGAATGAGTGATTTTATGACATTGCTTACATGGATGAAGATCAAAACAATGATCTTTCACATGGCCAACTTTGTCACAATGTTGGCATTTCACAATCTGTTGTTGTAGAGGAGGAGGAACAAGTGAAGATGAACCGACTTGAAGAAATCCAACAATTTGAAATCGGATTGACTTGGAATAGTCCGAAATATGAATGGACACATCCTTGTCATATCCAAGACCGGTTTTGTGCTTGTTATGGACAAGCTCTTCCCAAGGTCTGATGATGGGCTTGGGAAGTGTAGATTGAACTATTGCATCTGCATGCAAATCTGCTCTTGAACTAGGCACTGAATGTGAATCAACCTCAACTTTATATTCTTGCTGCTGATGGGAGTTTGTTTCAATGTTTTGAACAGAAACAGGTTAAAAATGATGACTCCACCGCTGTAATTCTTCTTGCTGAAGCTGAGATTCAAGCTGCAAAAATTCTATCTTCTCTTGTGCATCTTGTATACACTTTTGAATGTCAGCAATGATGTCTTTACTGATTTTGACTGTGTTGTCAGTAATGGATACAGTTAGAGGTCTCAATAACTATAATATTCTCTCAAGCTTAGCCATTTTTCTTAACAACTGGCAAATAAAGAGTGTGAGCTTTAATTCTATCACTAGCAATTATGCAATATCTTCTTCTACAAACAATATGAAGCCTTGATGGTAGGCTTTGGAGCAACCATTAAGGCCAACTTTCAACATATACCACTATATAACTTACGGCCCACCAAAACTCTATGTATACATGTGCTCATTTGATCATTTAAAAACACTGTTGTCATGAACCATATGCACTTACGCAACGATAAATCAAGGAATTTAATATCATTCACCAAGGCATATTAAAAATTACTTGTGCCATTCACCAATGCTTTAACATTCACCAAAGCTTTAACACCAACACGGTCTTCAAGAAAGGACTCAACGCACAACATTCAATCTTTAATCAATGCAACACCGACATGCATATAATATCAAGTCTCATAATCAACATCCCATGACTCAGCTAGACCCATATATCACAACATCAAATTTGTAGGGAGCAATAACCAAGTGATACCAATTCAACGCAAACTGTTCACACCCAGATGCAATTGTTGCTGTTTCTTCTTCAGTATTTTTTTGCTATGGCACGCCCTGCACCAAGCATTACTCCAGGAATGAAGTTGGTATTGTTCACTAACATTTTGATTTTTTTGCGCAAACACAACGACTGCTTCACATGGGGAACCCTATTACGATGCTTCTGCCTTTACACAGTGTTTGCCTTACCTTGCTACGCCTCTTTATGGTGGAGAGATTTTTTGAAATCTCGGTTTTGATAATGGAACCAACGACTGGAATGGTATTGGCAGCCTGAGCATGGCACTGCATACAAAGAGTCAGGATGATGGCAGTAAATATGTTGTGGCATCAAATCGATAAGAGATATTTCATTCACCTCTTCAAGCTTTGGAAAACTTAAGGCAATATGTCAAGTATAGTCTCTTAGCGTGGGTGCGGGTTAGATCTGGGAGCTCTGCTTTAGTTAAAGCAACTGTGGGGATGGACGATGAGAGCTTCATATGTGCTGGAACTATTCATACAAAAAGTGGGCGCTGGTCTTTTCTTAATGGCAGATTCGTTCCTGACTGGTCTCCCGCTCACTCTCAACTATACTTCGAGAGTAACAATACAGATGTCGAAATACTAGTCGATAGCATATCCCATATTAGAGATTGTTCACAAAGCGATTCAACACGACAATATTTGAAAATGAGTTAAAATGGTACACGCCAGAGCCAGAACAGGGCAAACTCAATTACAACCTTGTAGATGAGATACTGGCCTTCTATAATACCAACGGTATCTCTGCTCGAGGGCACAAAGGTCAAGTTTGTATGAGAGCGGTGTGAGTCCGGGTTTACCACAGCTTCTGCTGCGCCAACATATCACTCAATAACATTCGATATGTCAGGCCTGTTCAACACAATAATAACACTCAATAACACAGTGACAGTAATGATAACTGGCTCAGAGTCATAAAATTCGACATACCACATAGTGGCACAGTGTAAGAATTAACATAATCAGTGACGATAATGAAGTAACGCAACCTCCAACAACCTTCAGTATAATAGTCTCCAGGCAACAAATTTTAAGAAAACAACATACTATTAACCACACTGATGACCTATCCGACTCTGAAGAAAAAGAGCGTTACATATTTACGAGAGGGGCGGCTGGCAGAGAGATGAAATGGTCTACGAGAGGAGTTACAAAAGCAGATATTTGAGACCTGCGAAACTGGGTAAGAGGGGAATATGTCGATTTTTTTATACATTAGGAAAATGGGCAGAGTTGCAAGACAACCGTGCATAGAAAGGCCACAAAAACAAGTGGCACACACTTGAGTAGCGCAGGAGATCGCCCGCTCTGATACCATGTTAAACACACATGGAGAAGACAACCAAATAGGATAAACATGAATGCTTTATTATTCACAAGATGTATATTTATAATACATTGGTGTGACTCTTGGTTTCATATTCCAAGTCGTCTCTTGGACTCCCTTTGACAGTTCAACTTCCACACCTACCCTTAGAGGATTAGGTGTCCAACAAACATGAAAAATTTATGATATTCGATGAAAAATGGCCTGTTAATGATGTTATCGACAAAATATCCAAGGCTGTTAAAAAGGTAAACAAGAGATAAGTTAACAAAGTTTCTAACTTATACATTGGAAAGAAATCTTCAAGGAAGGTCTTAGTGGACTAAAGGTAAGTTATAACTACCAAGGTGAAATGTGGAACAAGGAGACAATCAAGAGCGATTAATTATCCAACTCAACTTGTGATTCATACTAGAATGCCCTTAACATTTAATGAAAGCACACAATTACAGAAATGGTTAGTGTACCTTATAATAAATGACTCTCCTTCCTTCAGGAAGTAAGTTAGATGATGGAAAGCACTAATCAAGGCATATGTGGAGAGCTCTGAGGCGTTGCTATCTGTTGAATGTCAGGGTTGCTAGTTGGAAGGTCAAATGAATAGGAGAAAATTTTTCCTCTAGGTACCCACTCGAGGGGGTAAAACTACCATCTGTAACAACTTGATCTTGTAAGGCCACCTAGAAATTGCAATCGACTTTCTATCTACTCTTGGTAGAATATCCCAAACATCATTTTTCATGATGGAAGTGCACTCCCCCATTGTGGCACCCCGCCATATCTACTATTATGTTGCGTTGTAAAAGTTGGAAGGCTCGAACTTTAGAACTTTGTTCATTAGTGCTGTCTTGAAGTCTACATCCTCTAGAAATGATAAAAGGTTCTTGGAGGGCTCTGAGGGATGTTTGGTTGGAAGGTGGGGTGATGGGGCCCCATCAAGGTTGGCCACTGTCAGAGTTGGAGGTGCTGAATTCTTCATCTTAGAAAAGATAAAGGTTGGAAGATGGGCAGGCCGAAGGCTTATGTGTTCAGATTTGGCTGTCTTGAAGTCTACATCCTCTAGAAATGATAAAAGGTTCTTGGAGGGCTCTGAGGGATGTTTGGTTGGAAGGTGGGGTGATGGAGCCCCATCAAGGTTGGCCGAAGGCTCATTTGAGCCTACCTTGCTTTCAAATGAGGTTTGGGTCATCCGCAAACCTCCATCACCCCATGTCCCTTCCCATATAAATTTGTAACAGGTTTTGGCTTCCCCACCATTTTGCATAAATTTTGATGAGTAAAGAAACCCAAGCATTTTTGACTTAGGAACTTAGGAGAAAGGAAGGCTGAATTAAATGCATTACAATGAAGTCCTTCCAGCCTTTTATAGGCTCCATTACATATAATACCACAGGCAGAATACCATGGGTGCACAATACCATGTGCCCCAAAACCATCACTGTTTAACCTGCCCAACTTTTGACTCTATCCCGAGTCAAGTTTACCTAAGAATTGCCCCCTTAAACTTGACTTGGGGTTCCTTGACTAACTCCAGCCGAACCTGCTAAGTGAGACAATCCCGCTCACTCTAGCTCTTACCCCCCTCAAAGTTTTTACTTGGGGTATTGTTAACCTGACATCCCCCTATCACCTAGGTCTAACCCAAACTTTACCGGTGATCACGAGGGGTACACATGCCTTACCAGGTCTTACAGTTGTATGCCCATTTACATGCAATAATTCTGACTTCATTATTTTTTTTTTTGTTATTATTATTATTATTTTTTTTATTGTTGTTGCGATTTTGATCCATCCTCTCTCAATTGCGGGTATCCTTGTTTCGTTTCTTTGCTGCCTTCTTGCCAAGTTTAACTGCCTTTAATTTCTGAGATGAGTCCTTGAAAACCCTTGCCTAGGGTGACTTCACCAGGAGGCCTTGATCTGGATCTCTCTTCGGGGATCCTCTCTCAACACATGACGGGTTCGATTCCTGATCTCGTTGTCCTATCCTGTCGCTTTGAATTCCCTCGCTCTTGCAGACAGTTTCGATCTGTTGATGCTTAGCCGGCGAGTGCCAGGCCACTATCTCAGCGCCATTGGAGCCACTTCAGTAAAACTACCTATCGAGGATCGATCCTTGGATCTCTCCGAACCCGCCTTCGAATCTTCTCCAGCCTTAAGCCTCCGTAACTCGGATTCAAGCGACCCAATTGAATCATTCTTGAGCGGAATCTCTTGCGTCTTCAACTGTGCAATCCTGCACGCCCTCAAAACTTCCAGCAACACGTTGTTCTGTTCGTCATTCGAATTCTCAGGATTCTCGCTAACATGACCATTAAACCGCCTCCGCAACGCATCGTACTTTGCCTTGTTATCATGTTCCCTCCAGCAGCGAGCGCACCTCCTCTCCTTTCCAAGACAAATCAACAGGACATCCGAGCGTCAAGAGTTCTGCGCATACCACACATTCCATGCCAGGTACCACCATCTCACCGCACTGCTCGACTTGTTCCATCCTCCCCATTGGATCACCTGCATGCAACTTTCCAGGCTACAATGAATCCTTTCACGACATTGACATGATCGCCAATCCTACCACAATTCTGCCTTCAGGTCAAAGAGTGCTACTCTCGAATCTGTGCCTCTGCAGCAGATACCCGTGACATTGACACTGGCATACTTCCATTCATCGTTTGGCATGTTGATCTACCGCCGACATGGGTGATCGAGTGTTGCTCTGACGCAGATGACTTTCCCGGACAAAGCATGGCGCAACCTTGTACATCCTTTTCGGACTTCGCTCTCAGCGACCGCAGGGTCTATGACACCTTGTTTTCTGGGTTTCCTCCACCCCTCCTTTTCGATCGCTCACTCTCAGAGTTGACGCTTCTCGGCGCTTCTCCCTTGCTCCAGCTCTGTCAGAGAACTGGCTACGTACTAAACCTGAACAATATGTCTTTCGTTGCGTGTTTTCGGCCGTAGAGGGATCGCCAATGGAGATTCACAAAGTTAGCTAAACAAGCAAGCAAATCCTTCACTAAAGGCGTACATTCGAAGCCCAAACTCTCAACCTGGCTTCGATACCAATTGTTAAGAAATTTAGCCGAGAACACAAATTAATTACGGAGAATTACTGAGAGAAACAAATATAAAATAACCAGCAGCAACCATAAACACATAAACACACATGTTTATTTGGGAAAACCCCAAATCTGGGGAAAAACCCGATCATAATGAAATTTCATTATCCTTGGCCAAAACCCTGGCCAATCCGGTCAAGTGAGCCTTCACCGCTCACCTCCAGGCCCCTTGCATTACAATGAAGTCCTTCCAGCCTTTTATAAGCTCCATTACATATAATACCACGGGCAGAATACTATGGGTGCACAATACCATGTGCACCAAAACCATCACTGTTTAACCTGGTTAACTTTGGCTCTATCCTGAGTGAAGTTTACCTAACAGGTGGGGGCCACCCATGTGGGAAAATGCACTTGGGTACTTGGGTAATTCAAATTACCTTGGAGGGGAATCGAATAGCTTGGAGAGGGGCCCACATGGGGAAAGCAAGGCCCACGAATTTATAAGGAGGAGCTACCCAACTCAAGGCATTCATTTTGCATAGCAAATTCATTTGTGTTGCTTGAGCTGCTTAGCCGAGTTACCTGGTTGTTTAGCATCTAGTTTCTTAGGCGGGAGACTCAACCTTTCTTCAGGGGATTTCAAGTGCCACCCTAGGAAGGCATTTCACACTACCTTGGAGGAGAACCGGAGGAGATTTGTGGTCACACCACTCAACCTTCGATCCAGCAGAGTGTATTTTTGGAACATGCAGGAGGGGAACACACAAAGGTGATTGGGAGTTCATCCAGGCAGCACTTGCCAGGAAAGTTTGGGAGTTGGAGTTACAACAAAGGATCAACCTTTGGGAGTAGTTTTGGAGCAGGAAATTGTTGCGTTTGGGAGCTCGACTTACAACTATTGTGGACTGCGCAGAGGGCCATTCTAGGGCTCACGTGGGAGTTGGTGGAAAGAGCTACAGAGTTGGGGTCAACCGGGAAAGGGATGAAATCCATAGGGGACAACATCTTAGTATTTGGGGGTGATTTGGAGGGCTTTCCTAGCCATTTCCAGACAGGCCGAGATTGCCAACATAAGGAGGAGGATGTGGTCCTTGGAGGTCGATTTTTAGAGGTTTGAACTAGGCCAAACCCTTTCTGGGTTTTGGTGGGTTTTTGTTGAGGAGTTGGGAGTTGAAGTTGCAGAATTTTTGGGGATAGGAACTGGGGTTTCCAATGCATCCTTCTCAGCATGGTAGCGCAATTTTCTGGGCAACGTAGATCACCTTTCGAGCAGTAGTTGGGCAGCACTAGGATCACCATTTACTCACGTGGGTTTTGTCATGCTTGTCCTTAGAGACAAGCCCAGGTGCACCTTTCCATCACTATTGTATTTGCTCTAGAAAGTTTTAATAAAATGGCTCAAATGTTCTCTATTTCCAGTACTTTCATGGGTGTTTATTGGTTGTATCTCATTTCTGGATGTTGGTTTGTCTATTTTCTTTGTGTATCATTGAATTTCCTAGTTAGGAACATTACAGTGGTATCAGAAACCAGATCTTGGCTCAGTCGTGGGGAGTTTCTCCTATGAGTGAAGAGGAACGACAAAATATTACGTATAGGACGCAGAGGTACTGAAGCAGAGAAAGAGAGTTGGAAATCACTCCATACACGAAGGACAAGGGAAAGGCAGTAGTAGTAGAAGACATGGGAGAGCCCAAGAGCAAGGAAGAGATGGCCTTTGATAGCCTCTTGAAGGCTCTGAGTGAATTAGCAAAGGGTCAGAAGGAAATGCTAGAGGAGATCAAAATGCAGAATCGAGAGAGAAGCACTCCTAGGGGGTTTCTGTTTGGAGAGACTTCGGGGGCCTCTCAACAATTCGACCATCCTTCACCTGCAGCGCAATCTCCATCAACAAGTGGGCCAACTCGAGCTACACTACCCTCTTTTGTGCCTTTGGCACAGAATGAACCAACAGGGGTCGAAGATCCTTCACAGATGGGGGAGCACTTCAGGGAATGGCAACCCATGGGAGTCGACTTCAGGGAAGCACTCTCTTTTAGAGATTTCTGCAAGCTCAAGCAGAATGAGAAGAGCAAGGGTTGTATTTCCCCACTGCCAAGTGCACAACTCGGGCCTGGGTAGAGAAGATGGACACTTATTTCGATCTCAACTGAATGAGAGGCCATCAAGATGGCCACGCTGCACTTGGAAGGGGAAGCCCACAATTGGTGGTTTCATGGCTTGGCTACGTTGGGGCATGCAAATGTGACTTCATATGACGATTTCACCAGGAGGGTGGTGGAGCGATTTGATCAGAGTGATCCGGAGGCTCACTTCAAGGAGCTAACCCAACTCCGACAAACAGCTAACCCAGAGCAGGACATATCGGAGTTCTTAACAGTCTCAGTGATGGTGCCGGACCTATCAGATGCTAGGAGGGTGTACACATTCGTAGAGGGCGTACTCAAGAACTTGCGTGGCCTGGTGAGTTCACGCAGACCCTCCACGGTGCAGGAAGCAATGACATGTGCTAGAGATTTATAAGGGGCCATCCCCAAGTCACGAGCACCCTTTCCTACACGTACTCCCTACCCCCAGAAGGGGAGTGATACTAGGCCACAACCATAGAGGGTAGTCCAGGGGCGTGGGCAGTTGGATGATGAGACACGGAGGGACCTCAGGAGGAGGTTGTGCTTTACTTATCGGGAGCGTTGGGCACTAGGCCATCGGTGCACAGCTGGCAAAGCTCACTACATCGAGGTCTTCTCAGATAGTGATCTGGAGGACGAGGTGGAGCTGGAGTGTGGTGTGGGAGATGGTGAGAGTCTGATAGAGAGGGGACCTCCTCCGCCACCTCCACAGGGAGGGGCATCCTTTGCTCCATCTGGGGGAGTTCTTGCTTCTTTATGCGGGGTCCCCAAATTTCTGACATTAAGTATTAGAGGTACGATACAGGGGTAGTAGGTCCCTGTCTTAGTTGACAGTGGGGCTACCCACAACTTCATAGATGCGCAATTGGTTCAGAGGAGGGGCATCTCCACGACAGAGTTTGAGGGCTTTTAAGTCCTGGTGTCGGGTGACTGGGCTATGCAGTGCACTCGGTATGTCCCTGCCTTAACGGTGACCATGGGGAACTACTCCATGACAAACCATTTCTTTATGGTTGATGTGGCAAACACCAACGTGGCGATGGGTGTCCAGTGGCTGTACTCCCTTGGACGAGTTACCACTGATTGGAAGACGCTGGAGATGGAGTTCACTGACCCGGATGGCAAGCTGGTGGTCCTCAGAGGCATGCATTTGTACCCACCACAAACAATCTCAACGCATAGGATGGAGGCAGATCTGCGACATGGAGACATAGCGTGGGTAGTAGAGTTGAGGGTTTCGAGGTTGGGGGACAAACCCCGTCGCCACCTCCGGACATACAAGCTTTGTTAGACAAATACTCAATAGTATTTTGAGATATTCCACTAGGGCATCCTCTAGACAGGGGATTCGAGCGCACCATCGAGTTGGAGCCTGGTGTTTAGGCAGTGATTGCCATCCTTTATAGGCATGCCACGACCTATAAGGACGAGATTGAGCGGGTCATCAAAGAGTTGTTGGCGTTGGGCCACATCAGGCCGAGTTCCAGTACCTTTGCTTCTTCAATAGTGTTGGTGAAGAAGAAAGATGGAACCTTGCGCATGTGCATTGACTACGAGGTGCTCAATAGGAAGACATTGAAGAACTGGTACCCCATACCTTGCATCGATGAGTTGATGGATGAGCTTAGAGGAGCCAAGTACTTCTATAAGATAGATATGCGTTCAGTGTACCATTAGACCAGGGTGAGGGATTAGGGCATCCCCAAGACAGCCTTCCGATGCCCCGACTACCTTCCAGTCATGTATGAACCATGTGTTCCGAAGGCAGTTGAGGAGGTTTGTATTGATGTTTTTTGATGACATACTGATATGCAACAAAACTTGGGAGTAGCATCTCCAACACCTGGAGGAGGTGTTGCATATTTTGGAGGAACAATAGTTTTATGCCAAGCTATCCAATTGTGAGTTTGGCCTGACCGAGATGCTCTACTTGGGGCACATTGTTGGCGAGGATGGGATGAAGGTACATGAGGAGAAAATATGAGCTATCCGTGATTGGCCGGTACCCAGAGATGTGACAACGTTGAGGGGATTCTTAGGCATATGCACGTATTACCAGAAGTTTGTCAAGGGGTTTTCGCAGTTAGTAGCTCCTCTCACGGATTTTACTAAGGAAGGGGCTTTCGCATGGACAGATGGGGCACAGTCAGCTTTTCACCGTCTCAAGGAGGTGATGAGCAGTTGTCCAGTATTGGCACTTTTGGATTTCTCCCAGCTCTTCACCATGGAGTGCGATGCATCCAGAGAGGGAATCAGGGCTGTTTTATCTCAAGATGGGCACCCCATTACTTTTGAGAGTCAGGAGCTCTTATCCCATGAGAGGCCCGATTCTATATATGACAAGGAGACATTGGCCATCATGCATGCCTTGGCCAAATTTTGGCAGTATTTGGTGGGTAACAAATTCTGAGTGAATACTGATCACAACAGTCTTCGTCACTTCATGGGGCAGCCAAGCCTCAACGATAGATAACAGAGATGGGCCAGCAAGGTGTAGGCCTATGATTTCGACATAGAGTATGTGTGGGGGAAACACAATGTAGTGGTCGATGCCGTATCTAGGAGACCCACAGACCTCTCACTCATGAGCATTTTCCATGATTGGAAGGCCCAATTGTTGGTAGAGTATTCCAAAGATAGGAGGGCATGCAAGATTCTAGAGGGGAACCATGCAGATGAGCGCTACCGGGTGATGGACGAGGTCATCTACTACAAGGGGCACATGACTCGTCATTGTCAGAGCATCAGGGGTTCAGAAAAACATACATGGCAGTCAGGGAGCATTTCACATGGAAGGGCCTCAAGGCGGTGTTGAAGAAAAGTGTAACTAGGTTCGATATTCGTAAGAGTAATTTTTATCTTTGTACTTGTCAAGAAAAAAATATTTTTATAAATTATATGAATGAGTTTCTTGCTCATTCCATAGGCCTAGGAAAGTCAAATAGTCAAATTCATGTGTAAAGAGCTCTTCTTGAGGGAGGATATATGTAATATATATGAGTCAACCTAGTGTCTAGAACAACCCTCCAAGACAAGCACAATCCTCTTGAAGAAGTCTGCATGCTAAACGATGAAGAAGACAACAAGGTCGGCTCATATGTGGAGACATAACAGTTAATGGTGACAGATCGACTTATTTATGGAGGCAAAACTACTATATATACGCAACTGAAGTCACCATAGAAGAATAGAATTTCGGACATCTCTGAAATTTCGTATGATGTGAAGGACTGTAATTTCGTACGTTGCAGGATTGTAATTTCGGATGGGTGCAGGACTGAATTTCGGATGGGTACAAGACTGTAAATTTGGATGGGTAGCAGTGATGACAAGGATCTCAGTGATCTCACAGTATCACACTCTATCTTGACATTCATCCTGAACATAATTATGATCTCGGTATAGTCATGATCCTGATGGAGACAAAATTACAAGGTGAAGATCTCAATAAAGGTGTAGCAATGGAGGAGCAACAATGATCTCATTGTTATGATGAATATCTCAGTGAAGGTATAGTAATGATGACCTTAGTGAAGCAACAATGATGATTATCTCAACAGTGACAAAGAAGAGGATTGGTGTCTTGGTCTTAGAGTGGCCTAGTAGGTCAAGGGTCATGGTCTTGGTGTTCGTCAATTGGAATCTCTCTAGGAAAAATTACGTGCGGGTTTTCCTCTCCAAGAGGGAGAGGTTTTGGCCTTGGCAGAATGCCAACTTCTTGAGTTCTTGTCTCTTTCTTTTTGGTAGCCGTTTGATGAAGTAAACACACATACTAATAATAAGAAGAAGATCAAGCTTAGATAAATTGTAAAAGCACTTCAGAAATTGTTATCAAGTCTAGGAGAATCTTACTAATGCTCACTGCCCTAGATTCTTCAACATGGTATTAGAGCTAAGTTGTTGAAGTCAAATGAAGGGCAACAAAAGAGACATATAAGGATCTGTCTTCAAGGACATCAAAGCAGGTTAAAGGAGCAAGTATACAACAAGCAGGTCTACAACAGTCATGGAATATCAACTATAGTAATAAAAATCATGCACTCAACTCATGCTCAGTTTGATGGAGTATATCACTGATCCTCACTTCTTGATCACTGAACTTTCTCCATGCCATAAAAGATAGTCTCAGGTATATACCTCTCAGAATCCAAGGAATACCTCTCAGAATCCATGATTATGTCACTGTCTTAGTATAGTTATTACATCAAGACAGTTTCGGTGATGAGACAGTCTCTCTATACAGTGCCACCCATAGTTTAGTTATGTTATTCAGTGACAAGTTTGGGCTCTCTATACATTGCATCTGTACACAACTCTATGCACATAGACATCACTATCTCAGTGCAATATCATATCAATATATTTGTCACAGTCTCAAATTTTGTCTATGAATATGATCTCAATAGCATGATGCTCGGATCAGAACATAGTATCACTAGCATGTCAACAATATGTTGAAGTCAAAAATACCTTAAAGATGAATTGGGAAGGTCATGAAGTAGTTTCGGTGATGTCAAGACCACTAAAGTCATGGTGCTAAAAGGTCTCCAAGGAAGTCGTGATGAAAGGATACTAATGATGGGCAGCTCAAGCAAAAGAAGCATCAAGGTGAAGATCTCCTCTTCACACACTAAGTATCTTTCAATTTTATAATCAGATTTGGTTAAATGATTTCCTGATTGCAAGGGGATTTATAAATCGGTTAGATAGTCAAAAGTCCTTGCATAGAATAAGGAGGATTGTCATAATCCTCATAGAAAAAGAAATCATTGATATCTATGAAAAGGTCTATGAAGGTCAAGCATTGTTTGAATCCTCTCATACCTAAATAGCAGAAGAGGAGACATAAAGAGAGATATATGAAATGCTAGATATACTCTCGGAAATTTAAGTAAAGAAGGTCACTTAGACCTACACCATAGTAAAGGTATCAAAGAATGAAGGAATAACTTCATCAAGATCTGGGAAAGATGATAAGAAGGTAATCATCATTGATGAGCAAGATAACAAATATCAATGAACAAAGAAGGTTACCTCACCCGACAATTTGTGGTCTCTATGCTAGATAGAGAAAGACAAGTTGTAGTCTATAGTATTAAAGGATAAAAGAATTCAACCATGTGCAAAAAGGAAAGGCAAGGTTGGTCCTCAAGCAAAGACAAAAATAACTTTAGTTAAGATTCAATGCTATACAAAGATTTTGGAAGTTCATATCACTGAAAGATGGAGGAAGCTAAAGAAAAGGGCCAAGGAAAGAGGGACTATCAAATCTCTCCTATGAGTAAGATAGAATCCCTCACAAAAGGATCCTATCATAAGCTCCTATATCTTGTGTTATAAGATATGACAATGATAATAAGATGCATCATGGCATCATGAAAGCATTAGAAGCAAGAGCTTGTGACATCACCATGGATATCATGAAGGACAAAAGGGACAAAATGCATGGCAGTGAACTTGAAGGATATAAATCTTGGGAATCTCATTGAACATTGAAGGATATAAAGATGTCATCCAAGACAAAGCTCATCATACATTAAGGCAAAAAGGAAACATCTACCAGATAGGGATATGCAAGATCCTCAAGATTCTTTGAAGGAATCCTCATTGGAGGGTTCACTAATCTAGAGAGGGAACAAGTGTTTCATCAAGAACTCCAACTTATGGAATTCATGGAATAATGTTGTGATGACATGAAGCAAATTAAGGGATTGAAGATCTTTTCAATCAAAGGAACTGTTGGAAGAAGCCTAGATGACCTAAAGGTAAATTGAGGTATGTATGGGTGTATATTATAATGTCATGTCATATGGTTGTAGGTAACATGAATCATTACTTATATATTGAGAAGCATGATCACGAGATCTTCTCCTCTGAAAGAATGCGAGAAGGCATAGGTCACACTAGATGAAATCAACATGAAATGTGCTAATATGAAGTATGAGGTAGTTGACTAAGAAACTTTGATTGAAAGCCCCTGGAAATGGAATGTGTGAGGAAGGGAGAGATCGTGAGATATGCAACAACCATGATGAAGGCAATCAACATCCAAAAGACCAAAAAGATTTGACTAGGAAATCTCTCTGAATGAGTTCATGTAGGGCTACTAGAACAAGACTTGTAAGTACGAGTACAACCAACATTCATGCATGTTGAAATTTAGTACCGGAGGACAGGTGGTTCCCTAAGGCTTTGATCTTTGGCCTAGGGAAAAGTGTCCAAAAGAATTTAATTTTTCTCCTAAAGTAACTTTATAATTTTTTATAAAGTTAAATCTAATTTGAAAGTGACTTTAAGTGATAAAGTTACTAAGTCTAATTTTAAAGTGACTTTTATAAAGTCAATGAAAAATTAGAAAGGAAAAGTGACTTTGAAAATAAATGACTAAGTGGGTCTTTATTAAAGTGGGGTGAATTAAAAAATAGAAAGTGAGATTTAAATGAGCATTTAATCTCAGCCATTGATCTAAATCTATTTCAGCCATTGGATTTAGGGATCACCCAAAAGTCATTTAGGGTTGGGTTAAGGGAGGAAAAGGAGGAAAAGATCATTCATTCTTTCATGAGCAGATTGAGAGAGAGAGAGCAAGAGAGCAAGGGAGATTTCTGGACAAGGAGGAGAAGGAGGCAGCAGCTTGGCACACATACCAAGAAAGCATTTAAGCAAATCCTTACAGCTGAATGTGCAAGCAGTAAAAGGCAGATTTTTCTTGAGCAAACAGCAAAACGCAGATTTGTTTTTGCACAGAAATCGAGGCAGCCGATTTTCTGCACAAAAATCGAGGTCCGTACAGCCTGTCCGTACCGTCCGTACAGCCCGTACAGCCGTCCGTACCGCCCGTACAGCCGCCCGTACCGTCCGTACAGTGGCCGTACAGCATTGTGTTGCTGTTTGGAAATCTCTGGTGGTCTGTGAGGCTCAGAAATCGAGATAAGTTGTAAATTTGTTTGCTGATTTTTGCTGAAAATTTCTCACTGTAAAAAGGCATTTCCAGAAATAAAGAAGAGCTCTCAAACTGGTTTTCCCCAAGAGTTGTAGGGGGTTTTTCCAGGGTCAAGTTGACCAAAAATCACTGAGTTTAAATGTGTTTTAATGGCTGTTTTTAATTGCTGATTTTTATTTCTGCAATTTCCAGCATTCTGAAAAATTTCCAGAATTTGTGTTTTCAGCAATATTTTTTTTTTTTTTCAGTCTGTTAAATGTATGGTTATGGGAATGGGCATTTAACTACATGGGAGAAATAAGGTGAAACTGAAAACCGGGGTGGGAAACAGAATTTTTACAATGCGATGGATGGAAACTCCTGAAAGAAGCATGGAGAGAAAAGAAGTAGCCATATGAAGAAAGTTCCGGATGTATGGCAAGAAAGCCACTTTCCATGAAGAAAGGAATGGCATGATGCAATAAGAAGGAAAGTGATCGATGGTTGTTGCCCTACAAAGAAGAAGCTCAACAAAATTTCATGACATCAAGGAGAGAAGTTGATCAAGCAGTTGAAGAACCCATGAAGAAGAAGCTGTTGATGTATAAGAGAGTCCCTGGCTAAGAGGGAGCTTTGACAGGTCCCTGAACAAGAGGGAGTTTGAATTAGATCACCCCTGATTACAAAGGAGTGACAATCGTGTTTTTCCATTTCATGTGTCATGCACTAGACAAGCACTAACAATCGTAAGTCTAGATGAAGACCATGAATGGAAATGTAGACACATGATAGACACAACATTCTTGTCTTCCCTTGGGAAGAAATAATGGGAGGATTGGGTAATCATCTAGCATCTGATACTCTTTGAGGATGTGCAGGGCATCCAAGATAAGAGTAGGCAAGAGGATCGATATTCTTTAAGGGCTGGGAACCCAAGGTAAGAATAGTCCTAGAAGGTCATACTCAGTGAACACCCGGGTGGGTATGTACCTTGAGAGACATTGATGAAGGTGTCTATAAATCATTGGTCTTGCCAGCATTTTAGGTCATGGTCTCATGGAGAGATGGAGTTGTTAGTCGAGGCCTTGCACTATGACAATGCTGATTGATATGATGCTATACAGATGGGATTACCAATCTGATTCTTCTTATGAGAAATTCTTCAGTTTGGGAATAACCAAGTACCATTGTAAATACCTCCCTTGTTAAGAGGGAGTGTTGAAGAAAAGTGTAACTAGGTTCGGTATTTGTCAATGTAATTTTGATCTTTGTACTTGTTAAGAAAAATAAATATTATTTTTATAAATTATATGAATGAGTTTCTTGCTCATTCCATAGGTCTAGGAAAGTCAAAGAGTCAAAATCATGTGTAAAGAGCTCTTCTTGAGGATATATGTAATATATGAGTCAACCTAGTGTCTAGAACAACCCTCCAAGACAAGCACAATCCTCTTGAAGAAGTTTTCTTGCTAAACGATGAAGAAGGCAACAATGTCGGCCTCAAAATATATTTAAATGACAAGTCGGCTCATATGTGGAGACACAACAGTTCATGGTGACAGGTCGGCTTATTTATGGAGGCAAAACTACTATATATACGCAGCTGAAGTCACCACAAAAGAATAGAATTTCGGACATCTCTGAAATTTCGGATGAGGTGAAGGACTGTAATTTCGTATGGGTGCACGACTGAATTTCAGATGGGTACATGACTGTAAATTTGGATGGGTAGCAGTGATGACGAGATCTCCGTCATCCCATAGTATCACACTCTATGTATCACAATTATGATCTCGGTATAGTCATGATCCTGATGGAGTTCAAATTACAAGTTGAAGCTCTCAATAAAGGTGTGGCAATGGTGCAGCAACAATGATCTCGTTGTTATCATGCATATCCTAGTGAAGGTATAGTAAGGATGACCTTAATGAAGAAGCAGTGACAAAGAAGAGGATTGGTGTTTTGGTTTTGGAGTGGCCTAGTAGGTCAAGGGTGATGGTCTTGGTGCTCATCATTTGGAATCTCTATAAGAAGAATTACGTGCGGGTTTTCCTCTCCAAGAGGGAGAGGTTTTGGCCCTGGCAGAATGCCAACTTCTTGAATTCTTGTCTCTTTGTTTATGGTAGCAGTTTGATGAAGTAAACACACACACTAATAATAATAAGAAGATCAAGCTAAGATAAAATGTAAGAGCACTTCACAAATTGTTATCAAGTCTAGAAGAATCTTACTAATGCTAATTGCCCTAGATTCTTCAACAGGGGGACGTGTTGAGGCACGTACAAGAGTGTGAGGCATGTCAGAGGAACAAAGGGGAACTGATTCACCCCGCCAGGTTATTGCAGCCGCTACCCATCCCTGAGGGGAAATGGGAAAGTATCTCCATGGATTTCATCACTGGACTCCCCACAGTACAAGGCAAGCATTGCATCTATGTGGTAATTGATCGATTGACTAAGTATGCCCACTTTTTCGCCATCCCGACCTGGTATTCAGCTTCACAGGTTGCAGAGTTGTTCTTCAAAGAAGTCTTTCGGTTGCACGGGCTTCCGAGGAACATAGTGAGTGATCGGGATAGCGGGTTCATGGGAGGATTCTGGTAGGAGCTCTTCAGATTGGTTGGTACTGAGCTCACCTCTAGGATGAGCTACCACCCCTAGACGATGGCCGGACCGAGTGAGTTAATCGGTCGCTGGTAGTGACCCTCTAAATCTAATGCGCTACTACTGACTCCTGCACTGTGCCAACTGCACTGCTGCCAACCTTGCTCTGCCTTGATTAGTCTCTGGTCCCTAGCAATTGCATTTGTCCTCCAAACACTCCACTACATCATTTGACACTAGTCCATCACGCTACTGTTGAATCTTGGGCTCCCGTAGCAAGGAATTGATCCAAGAGGTGGACTCCTCAAGGATCCTACCCACATGTAGTCCTCTCGACTACAACTCAATATCGCCCCATCTCCCTCTTGGAGATGCATGCGCACTCATGGCAAACTCATCCTCGTCAATCTTTGCTGAAGTAGCCTTAAGATCATGTTTCTCATCCCTATCCTTTTTCTTCAAAGGACACTGGGATGCATAGTGGCCCATCTCGCCACAACTGAAACATTTCACCTTTGAAATGTCCTTTTGCTTCAGCTTCTACTATCCCTTTGATGCTAGAGCTACGTTTTCCTCTTCCTCCTTCGTCTTTGTGCCACTCCCACTGTTGCCATTGAGGTTGACCTTCACTAGGTCCCTCCTTAACTCCTCATGTTGAAGAGCCGCCCACATCTCCCATGAAGGTAGTTTTTCTCTACCCAATATGCTTTGGACGAAAACTTGCCATTCATCCGAGAGTCCATTCAGGGCTATCCTCACCATCGTGGTTGGCTGAGGAGTGGACCCCACTCGAGCAAGCTGGTCTCTAGTGTCCTGAAGACGTTGAAGATAGAGGCTCACCCCTTCTCTTTTCTGCATTAAGGTTCACTGCAACTTTTGCTCTAAATACTTCTTCTGCTGTTCGGAAGAGCCTTCATACAGAGAAGACAAGGCTTCCCACATCTTCTGGGTTGTATCCTTGCCCTGCAAATGTGAGACCACATGATCTCGAACTCCATTGAGAATGAGCCTCCTTGCCTTCTCTTGCTCGGCTTTGTACTTCTTTTGATCGTTGTCAGCAGGAACAATTACAACACTTTTGACGTAGGCCTCGAGATCATATTCCTCTAGAACAGCTAAGATTATGGTCTTCCATATGACATAGTTGGAGGCTCCGTCCAACTGTCCTGATCTCTGAGCCCTTGCGATGCCATCTCACCCAACTGTCGAATTGACTCCTCTAGTCACTGCTTAGCACTGCTCAACAAGTGAGAAATTCGAACTTTTTGGCGAAAAGTTCTCTGAGGAGAAAATTCACCTTCTACGTGTCTTCGTTCTTTTCCAGTGGATTCTGCCCCGGCAGAAACTGCGCCCTTCAAACACTGTGCTGAAGCTCTGCGTCACTCCCTCTACTTCTACAAACTCACGAACTGGAAATCTCACCTCTCTGTCGTCTGACTCAGAGAGAGATTTCCTCGGATCTACTTCTCGGCAAGGACTGTGCAATCCCTTCAAGGGGTTTCGAATTGCTGCTAAATGCAGCTTTCGGCCTCACTGCTCAACACTGGATATGGTCTTCCTGTTTCAAAATCAACGCTCTGATACCATGTGAAAATTCCTACACTGAAGGAACCCCTGCAACAACAAATCTGAATCTACTTCACCTACTTGATTTTTAAATTACATTCATCAATTTATTCTTCTGAATACTAAAGAAAATTACTTCTGCAGCCTACGCTAATTAAATATTTGATCTCATGAAACATAAAACAGAGCAAAGAGCAAGATACAGAGGACACACTTATTTTTGGACACCATAGTCCCCAGAAAAACCCAGTTCGGAGGGTTTATTATTATGCAGGAGAAATATTTGAATACAAATCTAGGATGCTCATTTAGCAATCCTTTATAGAGAAAATATTGGCAGAAAATCTGAGTGATTTTTACCGCACTTCACTTGGCAGAATTCTGGCTGATCCGGCACAAGACTGGCTAACCCCGACTATTTCTGCACTGGCCCTGCGTAGGCCCTATGTCAGTGTTTCATGCTCTACGTCAACCTTGCGTCAACCTTTTGCCCTTTGCATTAGCTATCTTGGCTGTGTCGATTGTTCCTGACTATTCTGGCTTCTGCGTGACAGACAACTTTTCTGCTCTAAACTGGCCCTTTTGGCTCTGCATTAGGTCTGCGTGGGCCTAGACTGGCCTAGCGTTAGCTCTTTCAAATACTGCACTGCCTCTCTGCAAGATCTTTCTGCCTCTCTGTTAGTATTCTTCGGAAAGTCCTCTCGGATTTTCACTGCCCCTCTGCTATTGAATGATCACTTAGTTCATATTTCTCAACTTCCTAGCCCATAAATCAAACTCTAGATCAATTCGTTTTCTCTGTGTGTTTCCAAATGAACTCCAAACCTCCATTTTATACTTTTCCTGTTGAGTCTTCAATGGTCGAGATTAAGTCTCTAATCAATGACTAAGATTAAAACATGACTTGATTTGCCTTCTAGATCATTCTCACCCATATTTTGATTAATACCCATTAATATTTTAATTTCCCTAAGTTTAGACTTAAGAACCCCATTAAAAATATTAATTATTTTAATAAAATACAATCTTGGTGGTATTTCACCAAATGATTTCTGGGTTCTTTAGAACTCATGTGCCTTAGCCTATCCACCAATTTTCAAGGCTAGAGCACTTCCGATGCTACCAAAAACTAACATATAGGATCTACATTCTAGGACAATGTCAAATTGAGGTTAGTCGGGATGTTACTTTTGATGACAAGGTAGCCTTTAGGAGGTCTAGAGGGTCTCATATGCGGATTGATAGTGAAGAGCAAAAGGCTCTAAAGGATGTGGGTATAGATCCTCTAGTCCTATTGTTCATCCTTCAGACTATCAGGGGGAGTCAGTAGCACCAATAGGGCTAGTGGACTCGCCTAGAGAAGTTGCAGAGACTAGGAAGAGGCTAAATGGCTTCATGACACTTTGCGGGATGTAAAGAGGCATGTAACTCCCTATGGTACCTTTAGGGAGAGCAAATGATTGCAAAGGTTATTTAGTTATATGGCATTGATGAGCCACATCATTGATTCCGAACCTTACATTTATAAGGAGGGAGCAGGCCAACAAGGATGCCATGATGGAGGAGTTTTAGTGCATTATTAAGAATGATGGAAATAGTTCCGAGACTACAAGGGAAGTCAATAGTGACTTCCAAGTGGATCCATTAGGTCAAACATGCATAAGATGGGAGCATCGAGAAGTAAAAAGTGAGGTTTGTGGTGAGAGGGTTCTCCCAATAAGAGGGAGAGGACTATGAGGAAGTTTTTGCTCCAATCACCCAATATAGTTCCATTAGGACTATTCTTTCCCTTGCTTTTGTTATGTGTTGGAGGATACGCTATATGGATGTCAAGACCACGTTCCTCAATGGTGTGATTGAGGAGGAAGTGTACATAGAGCAACCTTAGGACTTTGTGATACAGGGGAAGGAGTTCCTTGTTTGCATATTCAAGAAGGCTTTTTACAGACTTAAGCATGCTCCTAGGGCATGTTACTCCAGGATTGATGGATAATTTATGAGTTTGGGCTTCACCAAGAGTGATGCAGATCCTAACCTTTCCTAGGAGGTTGTTGATGGTGATCCTTTGATCTTGGTGATGTATGTTGATGATTTGTTCCTTACCGGGATTGAGAGGCTCATTGTTGCGTGCAAGAGGGAGTTGGCTTCGGAGTTTGAGATGAAGGATCTTGGCTTGATGCCTTATATCTTGGGATTGGAGGTGTGGCAAAGATTTGATGAGATCTTCCTTGGACAAGAGAAGTACACAATTCAGATCTTGAGGAGATTCGGTATGATGGATTGTATGTCCATGACTACACCTATGGTGGAAAATCTGAAGAAGATGAGTGATTTCGCTTCAAATTTAGATTTGGTGGATTACATTGTGTACAGGTAGTTGATTGGATCCTTGATGTACCTGGTTACACGAAGCAAATTATTTGCTTCGCAGTGAACACCCTAGGCCAGTTTATGGTTTGGTTGAGCTGAGGCATGTACATCTGGTTTCAACAAAGCATGTGTTGAGGTACTTGCATGGTACAGATGGATATGGCCTAGATATTTCTCAAGTGGTGAAGTGAGGATACAATGATATGCTAATTCTAATTGGGCCAGGAGTGTAGTGGGTAGAAAAAGCACCTCGAGGTGTTGCTTCAGCTTGGGATTAGCTATGATATCCTAGTTTAGTAGGAAGCAAACTTTTGTCACACTCAGTACAATAGAAGCAGAGTATATCGTAGCTAGTGTCGCAAGTTAGGAAGCAATCTGGCTTCAAAAGCTTCTTGTAGGACTATTTGATCAGGTGCTAGTGACAACCTTGATATATTGTGATAATCAAAATTGGTCATGATTTTGGAGAATCCAGTACTTCATGGCAGGTCAAAGCACACTGAGATCAAATATCACTTCATTCAAGACATGGTGTAGAAGGGCACTGTGAAGTGCTAGTGCGTATACACAGACGAGTAGATTGCAGAGATTCTCACCAAGCTTTTGTCTAGGGTGAAGTTTGTATACTTCAAAGACAAACTTGGCGTGATGTTGAATGTCTCCCTCGTTGAGAGGGAGTGTTGATGCTTCTATTGTTTGCGTCATCGGGCAAACATTCTTCCACTGGGTCATGTTGATTTGACTTGGGGAGGGGGGGGTGTGATAAATTCAAACCCATGGGGCCATGCTTATTTGGATAGGGGCGAATGGCCCGGGGTAGTCTTTCTCCCATTAGCATTGGTGTCCAACTCAAGGAGATGGCCCACGGTACTCACATTGCCTGCTTTGGGCCGAGTTTCATTTGTTTATTTAAATGGGGTTTTTACCCTTTAGTGGAATAATCAATTCTAATCTAATGTTGAGTTGTAATATAGGCTCAATAAGTGAAGGGGTTCCTTGTGATGAGGGGCTTCTTATTGTTCTCTACTCAACATTAGAGCTCTACATAAATAGACGTGCATGTGAGGAGACACTCATCAACATAGCAAGCTCATTGAATCTTTTCTAGTGGAGGAGAAATTCAGTAAAGGAGAAATCTGTTTATTGTTCTTCTTCTTCATCATTGTATCTCGCTTTTGGGGTCCACATGTGTGAGAGTTGACTGAGTTTGACTAGCATTTTGAGGGTTGACTGAGGGTTTGATGGCAGCTTGATTGAGGGTTTGACTGCAGTTTGATCGAGTTTGATTGCAGAGCTTTGACCAAGTTTGACAATAAGGTTTACCACAATCAGCATGTGCGAGTTTGACCATAGGAAGTCTAATCGTAGTGGGCATGTGCAAGTTTGATTACATATCATTGACCAAAGTTGGCCAACAACAGTTTTGACCAGGTTTGACTGGAAAATTGATTTGTAGGATGGCATAGATTTCTAAACATTTCTGATTTGGAAACCCTGCTGGAAAGACAATTTCTTCTTAAGAAAAGATTGCTGGGTTTTCTCCCAAGGTTGGGTTTCCCAAGGTAAAAAATATTGTGTCTACCATGCATGGCTGTCTTTCTATGATCTTTATTGTTTCTGCTGCATTCACTGTTGAGATTCTGTGTGTAATTATTCAATGATATTAGTGACTTGAGAAATACCATATGAAAATCATTAGGACATATTTATGAGACCAGAAGATGTATTATATTGCACATGCTATAAAATTTCAACAATTCTAGGTCTTTCCTTTCACATCCTTCCATAGGCTTCCACCAGTTCGAGTTCCTCAGTGAACTCTTTGATACCTTCTATCAAATTCTTTGAGAATAATCTTTTTCTTGAATCCTCCTTTTCAATCTCGGCTTCTGTTCTTGCCTCAAAATCCTTATGATTTGCAGGGCCTTCTGGTTGCTTCAACAGGCCTAGAAATTCTCCAGTTTGTCTAATAGTAGACCGTGGTCCTTTGCCACAACCAGGGCTAAAATAGTGAAATGCTATTAGCCCCATGCTCAAGTGAACCATTTTCACCTTGTCCATAAACATGGAAGGCACAACATAGAAACACATCAAATATGAACTAGTAGGCATAAGAATGTTAGACAATCATTTCAACCAAATCTACTAATTCACATCCTAAGTGTACAACACATAAATCACAATACTTATTCAACAGACAAGCTCATTATTGCACACATTTCATTAATTATCATTTCTTTCTCATTAACATGATTTACATTAAAAAAATGAAGTTCACAAGGGTACTTATCTTGTAAAGATCCTATGTTGTATGCAACTAATGAAGAGTAAGCTGCGATGTTTCCAAATTTTGTGCATGCAAAAATCAATTAGGAGTTTTGCAAAATTTTGGATAATATTAAACAGGGGAAATATTATTTTGTGAGAGAAGGGAGACATTATTATTTTATTGGAATGGTGACAAATTATTATTTTATTTAAATGGCGGCAAAAAGTGGAAATGGACCCCACCAATAGAATAATAAGGAAAAAGGGAGAATCTAGAAGCTCAATTGCAAATCATTCTATTCTATCATTTCTATTTATCACTGTGAAGAAGCTCAAGCGAGTTTCAAGCAAAACTCATTAGCTAATTTCGGTGGACTTCAAGTGACACCCTTGTCAGCTTTTTGGGAAGATCACTTCAGGTCTTCCATTTGTGTTTATTTCAGGAACAGTTGTTGTGGTTTGAAGGGTTTGAAGTTCCCAGCCAAGGAAGTCGAGTTACTTTTAGTTTCATAAGCTGATTCCTTCTTTACTATCCTGGTCGAGTTCTTGTGCATGGTGGGTCAAATTATCAGATAGTGAGATGAGTCAGATGTGTTTAATTGACTGAGCTGAATGTATTTCAATGCTGGAGGTTAATTATAGATTCAGGGAAAGCATGGGTATCACCTTGCTGGACGTGGGAGTTGACATAACCATTCCTGAGAGTCTATATCAGTCACTATAGCCACACAAGTTTAGTTTTTAACAAAGGGATAAGTTGCTGGTTTGATGGTACAATCAGTGGGAATGAATCCCTGGAAAATGTATTGTTGAGACAACTGAAGAGGATTGATATATCTAGCTGCTCTCATCTTCAGGAGAATTGACATTCAAAGAGTTTCCCTGTTGAAATAAGTTTACGAGTGTTGAATATATTTCCAGCCCAATATAAATCGGTCATTTCAGCCTCAAATATCGTGGATTACAGTACTGAAGAAGAGGAAGTAGTGTCATTGTGTTTCTCTGGAGTTGTGACGAGTTTTCTCTTGTGGAGATAGTCAAATAGGGAGCGTATTCTCTTTTCCTTAGGGGTTACGAGTTACATTTCTGAGCACCATAGTCTTATTAGTGGGCATTCTTAGCTGGAAGAACAAATTTTGGAAAGCCAGACTTATAACAGATTTCAAATGGGACAAGTTATTGTTTGTGTGGGACATGATCAGTCCTGATGATACCTCTTCAAACTGCCATTTTCGCATCATCTTTTGCTCAAGTGCACACCTGGAGAACAGTGATATTTATCTATGCCCGAATCAGATTTGTTCACTGCCTACCTACCTACAACACTCTTATTATATATACTGCTGTGTGTATGATCTTATAATTTCTCTATTGCTGTAGCGAATGTTTATCAATGGTATGTGTGACTCTCAATGCAAGCTGTCTCTTAGGTTATAAATTTTGTATCAACATTCTTTATGTATCTTTGAAGTTTGAGTGGTTATAAATCAATTATGGTTATTTAGAAACATTCACATGGCATGTAATGACTATTATACACATTCTTTGAGTTAAATAAATGAAAAACACACATACAGTACCATGTGTGAAAATTTCTAAACTGAAATTCT
This sequence comes from Pinus tabuliformis, assembly GCA_031772625.1. Taxonomy (NCBI): domain Eukaryota; kingdom Viridiplantae; phylum Streptophyta; class Pinopsida; order Pinales; family Pinaceae; genus Pinus; species Pinus tabuliformis. Next base: position 1,374,048,722 of record CM062805.1, on the reverse strand, counting down.
ATCAGTGCCGCAACTGATTTATTTCACCTACTTATTATTCTCAATAAGTTATTTACGAAATTCCTTCAGCAAATATTAAAATAAATTCTACTACAGTTATCACACAATTACCCGGAGAAAAATACATGCACAAGAATCAATCACATTGACACAGTTATTTTTGGACAATTGTCCCCGAAAAAACCCAATGCGGGAAAACCGGTGCAGCAGATGAGGGCTGTATTAATCTTCAGCAGCAATTGCTTTTACAAGGAATGATTTTTACAGAGAAACTGAAAGAAAAATACCTGAGACTTTCCCTCTGAGACCATCTGACAATTTGGAGACCATGCTCCCACTTCTGCGTCACTCTGATTGACCCAACGTGGCTCTGAGTGGTTCTACGTCCCTTTGCGTCAGCCTGCGTAGGCTTTGCATCTCTCCTTTGGATTGCGTCTCTCTTTCTGCACTGTCTTCCATTGCCCCTGTGCTCTTCCTCGATCATTGCTTGTTGCTGAAGCCCTCCTCTTCCTCCACCCTGCAACTCCCTCTAAAATCGATCTCCTCTTCCTTGAGATACTGAGTATATGCTGATGTATCTCCAAATGACCCTCAAGTCTTTTCTTATACTTTTCCTGTTGATGAATCAACGGCCGAGATTAAGTCCCTAATCAATAGCTAAGATTAAAACAGATTTGATCCTCGTCTCTTAGAAGCTTCTCATCCTTATCTTTATTAATACCCATTATTATTTTTATTTTCCTAAGCTTAGACTTAGGTACCCATTAAAAATATTAATTATTTTAATAACTCCTCATTTAGATGGAATTCCTCAAAACGATTTCTGGGTCTTGGAGATCTCATGTGCCTTAGCCTCTCCTCCAAATTTCAAGGCTAGAGCACATCCGATACTACCAAAAATCAACACTGTGCATACGAACTGTTTGTAGAAATTCTATAGTGGGCTAGATTGTATAAGCTCATGAAACTTTTGGGTTTCCAAGACATTCCGAGAAGGCAATATTACATAAGCCATGTTCCACGCCTCCATAAGCTCATCTAGACTGCAATATTTCTTGCAATTGGCCACCCCCGAGGCAAACCTTGAAGCCATGAGCAGAGTTCTACTAATTACAGGGTGGAGTCATGAAGACCATTCTCCTTCATTTCATCTAGATCATTAGTTCCCTTATGGTCACATAAATCCCAGAGTTCTTCCCAACTGTTATGGGTGGTTTCTCATCTGCTCTTCATAACAAGTACCCATGGGCAAAGTCTCTCCTAGGCTACTGATGTTGTAAGGATGAAGTCCAATCTCCTTCATTCACATAAAAGTTAACATGGAGTTTTGCAGCCTTCAGAGCCAGGGCTTGCTTCCAATTCATAGTGTGATCAGGGTGGGGTCTATGCAACACAAGGAGAGTCATTCACTCTGCTAAGAGTCCCTTGGTGCCTCTCATTGGTGCTTTGGTGCATGGCTTGCAAGAAGCTTTCTCAGTCAATGGGTCGTTTCAGGCCCGCACAATGTGAAAGGAGCCCTTAGTCAAGAGACCCTTGACGCTTCCTTTTGGCATGTTTGTGCACAACACAAACAAGTTTACAACATCCATTCGACCTGTTGGCTCAACCTAAAGATTGAATCACTAGTCTCACTCGCTGAAAACCAGGAAACCTAAATCACATAGGGTTGTTCTTTGGTCAATGAGACCCTCCTTTCATCTCTTTGCTCTTTGCACTGTTCTCGCACTCTCCCCAATTACTGATCTCTTTGTCCACTTCCTTGTTCCTTGGGTTTCTCGCTTGATTCAATTACGTGGGCACCAGAAGTCGCTAGAGGAAGGGGGTAGGTAGACCATATCGCAGGGCAATTTGCTACCACTACCCCGGGTCTTGGATAAGATAGTTGCGGTACAACCCCAACTACTTCCATAAGTAAAGAAGTTATTTCCACACCTTCCATGGGATATTTTCTCAGGGAAAGATTGACAATCTTAGGTCTCATGATCCTTTGGCACAACCATTAATCCATTGGCAAATACTAATTTGCCAACCCCCCTTGTTGGCTTCCATCCTCCTCATGGCTTGTCGTGGTCCCTATGAAGGGTTCACCCCTTCATCAATTGGTATTAATTTTTAAATTATAATTACAATTATTTTTCGTCTTTTTCCTTTTTACATTTACATGCCCATATAGGGATCAATAACATAATTAATATAGTTACAATATTAGTGGGGTTAAATTCTGGGGATGTTACAATTACCTATCTCAAGCTGGAAGAGTTGGAAGAGGATAGTGCCAACTCTTGCTACTAGGTACTTGGTTGAGGAACCTTCTGCTCTCTCCTCTTATTTTGCCTTAGTCTCTAGATATAGCACATCTCAACATCCTGTCTACTTGTCATGGTTTCGTTTCATTTTTACACCTATTTCAGACTTCTTTGTTAGCTGTGGACCTTCAGCTCTTTTACTTCTCCCACTATTTATGAAACTTGGATTTTCTTTTGAGTGCCATTGACCTACTTGTGGTCATTCATTGGACATTAATAAAATTATATTATCTGACCTTATTGATTTATTATCATTTCATTTGTTTTCTTTCTTTCAGTGAGGAGCTGCTCTAGCCATTTTTTGCCTTTTTAAGTTATACTCTTGAGTCCCATTGACTTGTTTTGGTCCTTGGTTGATATTAATATAATTTTTCATTTTTATTTCTTGATTAATTATTCTCACTGAAAATAGTTTTATCGGACTAATATCATACTTGTTGCACCTAATGACAATAGTGGATGAAAGTTAATGTTTCTTATAATTATTTGATCTATTGTAAACAAAGATGCTTTCTTAATGTAGGTTGAGGCTCATGAAATTGAGAGAGCTCAAAGAAAGATCAAACGTCATCGTCCTCCAATTAGCGATGCAATTAATGGAGCTGACACCAAAATGAGGGATGCACCTGCTTCTGCTTTGGTTAAAAATGTTGTTGATGCAATGGAATTTCAAAAAGTCCTAGCCAACGATAGTGAGAGTGACATTGATAGTGAAGACGATGATAGTGATGATGAAGATGTGCCATCACAAGTCAAGGACAAAGTACAAACAACAAATCTTTTCACTGGTGGACCTTCAAAATGGTAAGTTCTTACAAGGGTACATTTTTTGTACATTGTATGCTTCTGATTTTGTACTGTGCCTTTTTCTGGATATATAAGTTTCTTTGTTCTAACTTCTAATGGTTAGACATTGCAATTCTAATCTTAACTGATGTTACAGGGATCCATATTCAAAGGGAATTTCAATATCTCGTACAGTTGCTAATCCTCAAGCTTGTCATGGTGTGTACCATTTTATATCTCACTATATGTAGTTGCAATTAGAATTACTAGTTTTTTTAATGTCTTGAAGTGATTAAAAGGCATGTAAGTGGGACTAAAAAATAACTTAGCAATCAAAGCATAATACATATGATCCATAATTGATCAACTTATGGCCTGCTTGATTCACCAACACATTTCCATTGTTTATAATTCTTTACTCTGTATGTTAAACTACTGTGATGTAAATAACAATGATTGTATATTCAAAACAAACTATTCAATTCAAGAAATCCTTGATGACATGTACAATCAATGAGAAATTTTCATCTTGGAGAAACCTAGCTAGGGGAAAACCCAAGTGAAAATTGTATGCCTGGCTCTTAGTTATTCATCACATGACTGATTCTAGGGGTAATTGTCCTTAAATCTCGTCGTCTCAGGAATCCCTCTACAGTTCCAAGTGCTTTAATTGACTATTGGGCACTACCTTTGGTACAAAATCATCAAGGACTCAGACTGTCTACTTGATGGTTGAAGTGAGAACCAAACTCAACCATTGTCAAACCAAACCATTGAACACTTCATTCTTCATTTGTTGGTCTATTTAACTCTGCGTGGAAGGGAATTGACCCAAAAATCAACTCCAGATATTCAGGAGGTTGTCCTTGTATGGAGGCTGTCCCCATAGTTTAGTGGTCTCAATGTCAATGGACAGATTTGTTGATGTGGCTAAGAAGCCACATGTCCTCTTTGCATTCAAGTTCATTGGCTGGGCGAGTTTTGATGATATCCTTGATCGGTTTGGAGTCGATTATAAATGCCTGTCTATTGCATATTGTGATTGTGATTATAGTAGTCAATCCCAAAATTGGATCTGTATCAGAATCGAGAGAGTATGTTAATGTACACGTATGGGAGCTCAAAGTTTTTACACCAGAAATAAGCTACATACCATCACTTATGGAGCTTGAATATCTTTCCCACTTTGTGCTGCAACACCTCCCAGCAATTTGGATTTACCCCAACAACAGTTCAGTTATCAAACCTCAAACACCAGTGGTGCCAATTTCAAGTTCATTTTTTGCGAAGGATGGTTTTCTCCAGTTGCCAACTAGCTCAAGCATACAAGAAAGATCTCATAACCCAAACATTTCTCCATTGTAACTCTATGAGCTAGCCTGCCACCACAATGAATGCGCTGCTATGTTGCCTGAATTGCAGGGAGCTTTCCACTTTCATATATTTACCATAATTTTTATGCAACCATTTCGGGGTTGACAACTTTCACAGTACATGCAGCCTGTACATCATAATATCAAACCATATGACTATTGCCCTTTGAATATGTGACTCAATGTGTTAAAATATGAGCATAAAGCCATGCCTTACACAAAACTTGAAACATACCACAAGGTATATTTAAAACTTTTGCTTTAAACCTGATATCTAAAATGTTATCAATATCACATAAATCCTCAATATATGACATTTTTTTGAAACCTCTTGATAATGCCTAAAATGTGTTTGCAATGTCCTGCATTGAAACTCATGTCAAATTTCCATGCTTGTATATAGGATATAATGAGGAATGCCAAATCATAGCTCCATCAAGGTCATATAATAGCTCTTCATCAATGTTATGAATTATAGCCCAATCATTTCACATACATAATTTCATGCCATTTCAATCCAATAGATAACCTCCTAGTGGAACACCTGACCAACCTAGGCAAAATGAAGTAAATTGTGCAAATTTTTAAACTTGCAATCATTTACAGCATTTGGAAATCAGTTGGGCCATATATTGGGTAAAAAGGTTCCTTTGGTTGTGTGATGCAAGTGAAGAGTAAAACATATGAGATGCAAGTGTGAATTTAAGAGTTGGGCTGTTGGTGTGATGCTAGTTTGTTGTTTAGCTCTTGGAGAGGCTAGTATAGTTTAGTGGCATGCCTTATCAGGTCTTGTTGTTGCTGGGTAGGGATTGCAGTAATTGTGGTCTTGTTGCTATTTTTATCTATTAATTTTCTAGTTTAGTATCACTGAGTCTTTTAACTGAAATGAGATTTATTGTCCAAAACATGTAATAGCCATTGTGTAAATGTGCTTTCTTGTACTTTTAATGAAATTTGCCCGCTCTGAGTTGTCAACAGACATGACAGTAGTGTCAACTAGCCTGCAGAAGACAAGCCAAAGGGCAGAGCAAACAAGGGCTACACTAGATGATACGGAGCTGACAACTGTTGAGTCTATAAGGCAGGAAAGTATCTCATCTGGATTAGTATCTTCAAGTGCAACTGAAATTTCACACCATAAACAGACTGAGAAATCTTCCGTGATTGAACCTCAAAGCTTACAAGATGCTATAAAGGAGAAAGCACGAAGAAAAAAGAAGAAAAAGGGCCATGTCAAACAGGAAACCTAATCTTGTCTTCTGTAAAGGTGGAGTTGTCTAACATTTTGCCCATCATGTTCTCATTTATATTTTGCCTGCAAGCATCCAAGAAAACGTGGCAATGATACTTGTGGATACCGAGTTCTTTGTTCAAATGTGAGCAATGTTACTTTTGAGTCTACTGAGTTCGATATTCAAAAGCTGAAAGCACAAGAAAGTAGAGAATCAAGATGTGAAATTATGCACTCAAGTTATCTAGTGCCTATTGTATTCCTCTTTTTGCAGGTTGGATGGTTTCCTCCAACTGGTGTTTGTATGATGGCAAATGACTGACACGAGTGGTTTTAATCTTGCCTTTTTGATAATCTCCTCGAGTTGGTATTCATTTAAGGGTTTTTTGGCAGCAAATAGTGATGAAATTTGTTCAATATCAAGCTTTGGTTTCTTCTAGTTATTTTTATTGATAATAGAATTGCATCAAGTTCATTGCGATGTGGATGATTACATAATATTCTATAATGCACTACCGTCCTATTATATTTTGCCAAGATTTTATGTATTGCATTGTGACATAAAATCGATATGGTTTCGTTAATGACAGTACATTAAATGATTGTGGTACCATAAAAAGACTGAATATATGACTCATTACATGCTTGATGTTATTTAATCAATCAAACAATAACGTAACTTAGACGATGTTCTTTTATCCACAGCAGCCATGAAAGAATAGCCATGCAAAACTTACTAGAATCTGATAAAATATCAGACTCCTAAACCCTAGGGTTGCAACGGATAATTTTCGTTGTAGAACAATCATAGGTGGCACCTATGTATTGTTTGTGAACAATGATTTCTGTCGTTTCAATTCAATAGATAGGCTTTCTGAGTTCAAGAGCATTTAAGTTTTGGGGCCGACATGTGTGTCAATAGACCAAATTTCATGCACATCTAAATTTAGAAGTCAGATTATAAATATGGATAATAATGATGGTTAAATTGAGATGAAATTTCGATATATAAATATTGATAATAATGATGGTTAAATTGAGATGAAAATTGGTTTATCGAAGCTTAAAAAAATGAGGATTATTTACATAAGGATAATGTAAGATTTTGTTGAGTAAGGGTAATAAGATATTGCAACAAATATTTTGTAATGTGGATGTATGTATGATATTCTAAAAGAGTGCATTTTATTTTCAATGTCTTTGGATTTTGTGAATGTGTTTTTTGATTTCATTTTTTCTGCTTAGTCAAAATTGTGAGATATTTTTTTATGTTTTTAGAGTAAGGTTTATCACATTTTCACTGTTTTAATTCCTCTAATTTTCTATCACTTTTTTTTTCCTTTAAATTTAGATGTAATATTAGTATTTTAAATTTAGATGTAATATTAGTATTTTAAATAGTTATTATTTGCTGGGCCAAAGTTTTAGGCATTATTGATATCTATTTATTTGTAACTATGACACCCTATGCCTCTCAATTTAGTGTACAATTTAATTTCAATTTCTAAACAATTTTATTAGACACCAAATTTTCTTAACTAGTACTATTAATAAGCAAAATACAAAACTTATCTTCTGTTTTATATTTCATTTTGAAGTGTGTTTTTCTTGTTTTGATTTTTTTTCAAGTAATAGCAACAGTATTTTCTTCATCATCGAATTTCATTAGTATTTTCTTCATCATATTTCATCTTTGTTATGCTCTCAATTTGACCACTTAACTTGCTACTGCTGTTAGCTCTACTTCAATCATATGAATTGTAAAAGTTGGTCATTCAAATGCCAAATAACCTCACAGTCGACATTTGAAGCAAACATTTTTCAAATCGCTTCCTTTACCAACCTCTTGATAACTAGCCTTTTCCTCTTTATCAACATTCAATATTTTTCTAGTGGAGTCGTCCATTAAATCTTTTTACCTCCCTAAACTAAATAAAATATATATTTTATTGATTATGATATACAAATTTATTAGATGATATTTCAAATATTTTTTTAAAAATGGTTAATTTGATCTTTAATTTTTATTTATTATGGGATTTAGAATTTTTTTTTCAATTTTTTTAAATCTAAAAAAAATTATATATCTAGATTTTAAAATTAAAAATTAAAAAATTACTTAAAAAAATTTGAGCACGCTTTTGACATAGTAAAATGTATAATGAATTATTTTATGTCTCTGTGTTACATAATATGCTATCAATTGGATTTATAGTTGGGAGAAATGATATTATTTTGTGCAAGTTTAATTTTCTCCAATGGCACATAATATGCTATCAATTGGATTTATAGTTGGGAGAAATGATATTATTTTGTCCAAGTTTAATTTTCTCCAATGACATTATTAAGCTCATTACGAGTATTTATTTCCTCATCATTAGCCCTTCAATCCAAATATAAGTTAAAAAAATCAAATTTAAAACCCTTTAAATAATATATTGTAACATCCAAGTTTTATAATTATAATTAATATTTGTAATGTTGTAATGGTCAGTATGAATCTGTGTTTGGGAGAAATGATATTATTTTGTCCGAGTTTAATTTTCTCCAATGACATTATTAAGCTCATTACGAGTATTTATTTCCTCATCATTAGCCCTTCAATCCAAATATAAGCTAAAAAAATCAAATTTAAAACCCTTTAATTCCTCATCATTAGCCCTTCAATCCAAATATAAGTTAAAAAAATCAAATTTAAAACCCTTTAAATAATATATTGTAACATCCAAGTTTTGTAATTATAATTAATACTTGTAATGTTGTAATGGTCAGTATGAATCTGTGTTACATAATATGCTATCAATTGGATTTATAGTTGGGAGAAATGATATTATTTTGTGCAAGTTTAATTTTCTCCAATGACACATAATATGCTATCAATTGGATTTATAGTTAGGAGAAATGATATTATTTTGTGCAAGTTTAATTTTCTCCAATGACATTATTAAGCTCATTACGAGTATTAATTTCCTCACCATTAGCCCTTCAATCCACATATAAGTTAAAAAAATCAAATTTATAACCCTTTAAATAATATATTGTAACATCCCAAGTTTTGTAATTATAATTAATACTTGAGTAACATCCAAGTTTTGTAATTATAATTAATACTTGTAATGTCGTAATGGTCAGTATGAATATATTTACAAATTTTAGTTGATGTAATATGTATTTTATTTAATGTATTTCCAAAACTGGAGATGGGAGCAGCTAGCAAGGATCCTGATGCGTAAAGTATGTTCTCCTGAATTTAGTATTTTAGTTTATTCCCTTTATCAAAATTACAGATTCAGTAATTGAACCACCAACTACTAATAATTACGAAAAATGAATTGAAAGTGGTGTAGGACTCCTTAGACATATGATTAATGTATAATCTAGAGCGTCCCAAGTTGACCATGTAATCCTGGAAGAACCTCGAGTCCTCCTACTTACTGGGCAATGTGCATGGGCATAGCAGTATGCATGGGCATAGCGATAGAGCTGAGAGCACAGTTGTAAGTGTTGAGTGAGCAGAAGGAATTGCAAATACGTGTGTGTAAAACCCGAATGACCTTGGGAATGAACCAAAAAATTGCACATGGATTCTAAAATTGCAGCTCTAAACAAAAGTGAGAAAATCCTTCTGAGATGCAACATCCCTTATGGAGTTGTGTTTGCTCGATTGTTTGGGAAGTTATTGTTGTGTTCAATGAGAGCTAAAGGGCCTAAAGGAATTTGTTGAGAAAGTTTTGTTGGATTTGTGCACGATAAGCACCAAGAAAGGTGAAGTACCGATGGATTGTTGGATCAAAGAATACTCCATTTGTGTTGTGCAGGTGTAGTATGGCAACATTGTAAAAGGTACCGATGGATTGTTGGATCAAAGAATACTCCATTTGTGTTGTGCAGATGTAGTATGGCAACATTGTAAAAGATAACAAGGTTTGATTCAATCACTAGAAGGAAACATAATTCTCGTATATGAAAGAGAATAGCCTTCATGTCCTCGACCCTATTGAATCTCTAAAATTACCGAAGAAGTCTTCCTATCAAAGTATCGAATCTCTAAAATTACCGAAGAAGTCTTCCTATCAAAGTATCGAATTTGGTTCTAAGGTTGCCTATTGCAAGAACATATGCGATATAGTTGCTACACCTATGTATCGAATTTGGTTCTAAGGTTGCCTATTATATGCGATATAGTTGCTACACCTAATATGCGATATAGTTGCTACACCTATGGTTGGGTGGAGAGTGACTCTTCATTCTTTAATATAGTTGCTACACCTATGGTTGGGTGGAGAGTGACTCTTCATTCTTTAATATAGTTTCTACATCTATGGTTGGGTTGGGTGGAGAGTGACTCTTCATTCTACACCTATGGTTGGGTTAGGTGGAGAGTGACTCTTCATTCTTTGGTTGGTTTCTATGGTTGGGTTGGGTGGAGAGTGACTCTTCATTCTTTGGTTTCTAAAGAACTTAGGTGAATGGATAAGTGCATTTATTCTTTGTTAATGAAATCTTTGGTTTCTTTAATATAGTTGCTACACCTATGGTTGGGTTGGGTGGAGAGTGACTCTTCATTCTTTGGTTTCTAAAGAACTTAGGTGAATGGATAAGTGCATTTATTCTTTGTTAATGAAACCTTTGGTTTCTTAATCTTTGGTTTCTAAAGAAACCAAAGGTGAATGGATAAGTGGATAAGTGCATTAAGGTGAATGGATAAGTGGATAAGTGCATTTATTCTTTGTTAATGGAATGAAATTGTTGTCCAGTGTCTCACTATCCTTGCCACAATGTCCCATTAATATTTGCTATCCTTGCCATCGGGCATGTTGTAATGATGACATGGATTAATTTGTGATTGGGCATTTATATTTCATGTGATAAATAATAAATGTTGTGGAGTGGAATTAATATGCTGGCTTGAGCTTAAGTGTTATGTCAAGTGAATGGCCTTCACTAGGCCATATGTGAAATGAAACCACTGATGTTGTATCTCTATTGATACAAGATTTGAAGGTTCTCCTATGATCCAGTTTTGTTGTCCTAGGAGGTAAGCTAGAGTATTGGCCCTCGATAAGCGAGGGGAGGTGATAGTGTGTTGTTGCAATCCCAAAGGAGTAAGAGAACCTCAATCAATTGGGCTATGTAGTGGAGTCGGCCATGTTTCATCTCCTCATTTTCTCTCGGAGTAGATTTTCTCTCTCGGAGTAGTTGATGTGAGTAGCATGTTGATCTAGAATCTAAGGTTGTCGAAGGTCTCTGAGCCTGTAGTTGATGTGAGTAGCATGTTGATCTAGATTCTTAGGTTGTCGAAGGTCGCTGAACCATCAAAAGTGTTTAATCAAGTTTTGTTCCCCTTTTAGAGTTGGTTTCAATTCTCTGCAACAGTCTTAGAAGATTAGCTCGCTAATTGAAATTTAGGGATCTTCTTTGGATTTGGATCATTTCATAAATTTGGGGATTAGAGGCTCTTAGACTCGATGCTTGGTCACATGAAGGTCCCATGAAACATAAGGGCTATGGCCAAGAGCTAAGCCATAGAGGAGTTGAAGTGTGAGGCTCTTAGACTCGATGCTTGATCACATGAAACATAAGGGCTATGGCCAAGAGCTAAGCCACAGAGGAGTTGAAGTGTGGAAGTCGAGAAGAGAAGCGAAAAAAATTAAAAAAAGGAAGGAGGAAAATTGTTTGATGGAAGGCAGTCCATTGAATATCTATTCAAAATCTCAAAGATCAACCCAAGGAAACTTTGTGTTACCAGTTGTGCCCAAATTGGACCCCCCGGTATAAATAGCTCTGCACACACACCTCACACCCCACCAAGCACACTGCGATGTAAGTCCCAGGTAACATTTAAGTAAACGTATAAACAATGCACTTTAAAACAAACAAACAAACAAAAAACATCATCGAAATCCCTTTCATCCCAGGAAACACTTCGCAAACATGTAAACAAGTGCAGCAGCAGCATCGAAGTCACTTCCATCCTTCGTTTCCTTCAAATCCACAATTCCTCACTTTAGTCACTTCCATCCTTCGTTTCCTTCAAATCCACAATTCCTCACCAATCATTAATGAAATGAAACTTAGCAACAAAACCACAAAACAGTATCGCCTGGTTGTCGGCAATACTCCACCGTTGCAGGAATGGCTGTATCACCTACAGCTCTGCAATACTACACCATCCAAGGAATGTACACACCCAGATTTCCTTCCAGAATACTAATAATTAAATACTATTGAAATAATAGTAAAACCAGATTCAAGCCATTAAAAAAGCTTAAGCCTCCGCGAGCATATGCCATAAAACATTTTCAGATTTTTCCTAGTATTGATCATATAATACAGACATCCAGAACGAAATTACCTTCATTTCAAGCTCAGTTTACAAAGAAGAAGACATAGCAAGGAAACCTTAATAACTTTTATTCCTTAAACCTTGGGGAAAAACTTATATTCTCAACAAACTGAATTGATAAAGATTTTACGACCACAATACTTGCCGCGCCGAGCAAATTTTTTTCACTGTAAATATTTCAAACCCTAGATGTTAAACCCCAAGTTTACATCTTAATAAGACGAAATATAAGGATCGCACCGGTCTTCATCCACTCATACAATTCAGGCATACACGGTCAGTCAAAAAGCTCCTTCAGGTTAAATCTAAACTAAAATAAAATCATTGTTTCTGATGATTTCACTAACAGATTAAGCACTGTACATGAAATAAAAGAAAATCTGAAAATCATTGCGCGGACCCACAGAAAGGGCAGAAATTGAATTCCCGTTCCAACAAGCGGGAACAGGACCAGCAGCGCAGTTCTCCAGCAAGGGAATCGCGATTCTGCTCCGGTGTAAGATGGGGCGGAAGTCTACCTTCTCTGAACAAGCCCTTCGGCATTAGAAACCCGCAATTATCACAGTAAACGGCCGAGTCCTTGCCAGGCCACCGCCATACCGGAATGAAGAAGAGCTTCAAGACATTATCGTAGCTTACCAGAGAAGCCTGTGAGCCGCAACTCAGGCATCGGCCCACGCCGGACTGCAGCACTTGACGGACTTCCTGGTTCACGCCTCCCACGAAGAAGAAAAACATTGTTCTCTATTAGGGTTTTGCGTTTAGACTTGGCCACGATTAACGAGCTAAGAGTCTTTGCAAAATATAGGCTCCCATGGAATGCTCGAGAAGAATCGTGTAACTCTCGGCCCGACATTGACAACGTGTTAACACGCAGAGGAATCAATCCAGACCAGTTACTTCGGGTATAATCAACCTACATTGGGACATTGAGGAAAGAAAGTTAACCGAGATACTACGGAACTAATCAACGCACATATAAACCATGCCAATCAGGGGATGATTTACGAATATGCAACTCATCCTTGGATTATGAGGGGGATGATGTGCTGATTAGTTTTGGAAATAGTTTCTTATTAAAAAAATCCATCCATAAATTAGTTGGAAAATAATGGAAATTTTGGCGAGATTATAATAAATCAGGCAGATTTTTTTAAAAATAAAAATTGGGTTATAGCTGTCAAATTTTAGGATTTTAGTTGCGACGGGGTTCTTTACCGTGTTGAATCCATTTTCACTATCCAAAAACCATTTCAAACATTGAATCCATTTTCACTATCCAAAAACCATTTCAAACACTCTAGCATTTTGATATTTTGAAAGAAAAGAAACACTGAATTTCAGCGAAAAACTGCATCCGGGCATCCAGGCAAATTTGTGGCCTCAGTAGACAATGCCTTAGTTTTGTGTGGGTTTAATTTCTATTAGGTTTTCTTTATGGGAAGGGTGAGAGTTAAGTATGCTCATGAATAAAACTCAATTAAGTAAAAATATTGACAATAAATTAATAAAAATTAAATAGTAATAACAATATTTGATAAGGGGGAAAGGAGTGGGAGGAACATTTTTTTGCCTTGATGAATAAATAGAGCTCTAATATGCTTGGGGCATCGATGTTGAGAAATCAATGCTAGTAGAGTTAGGGTTATATTTCTCTTTCTTGAAAATTACTTGTGAATTATGTTGGTTTCTTCTACGTCTTTGTTATATAATCTTTCATCAAGCTCACAAAAACACAAGACACAAGATGCAGGCACTATGCCAGGGCAAAACCCCTATCTAAGGGAAAACCCAGTCAAAATATCTTCCTTCAATTGTTTTCTTGAGACTCTTCAACCTAGACACAAACCTCTTCCAACCACCAAGTCAGCCTTTCCTTCCAGTAATTTTGACCTAGATCTTCGACCTTAATGCCACAACACTTTGACCTAACAAATCCAGAATTTCGACCTTCCAGTCAAAATATCTTCCTTCAATTGTTTTCTTGAGACTCTTCAACCTAGACACAAACCTCCTCCAACCACCAAGTCAGCCTTTCCTTCCAGTAATTTTGACCTAGATCTTCGACCTTAATGCCACAACACTTTGACCTAACAAATCCAGAATTTCGACCTTCCAGTAGCAGAATCTTCGATCCAACACTTTCAAAATTTTGACCCTTCCTTCCGACACTTCTTCTTCTCTTCTAGAAATTTCACACTTTTTTTGCCTGCTTCTTCTTGGATATCGAACTTGCGAGAAAGATGATCCAAATAAATTCGAATTGCTTGTATATATAGGCTTTAGGCGAGGTCGAATTTCCTTATTTGAGGCCGACTTGGTGTGGAGGTGTCAAATACCTAATTTGACTCAATAATAAATCTTTTTACATGATTCAAAAGCCCAAAAAGGGTCTCATAAAATGTGCAATGATTCTAATGACTCAATATAAATACTAGGAGTCCACAATGGGGACTTTGACTAATTAAAAAAGACCCAAGCATGAAACCCATGCTTTAATAAATCATTGTAATAATAAAATAAATTTCTTTTTCATTCTTTTGACAAATACATTACATAACGAAATACATTTATGAAGACCGAACCTAGTTACACTCTTCAACACTCCCTCTTAACTAGGGAGGTATTCATAGCAACATATACAAGTACAAGGAAGATGTGTAAAGAGTTTTTTAGAAGAAGTCACATTGAAGATTTGAGTCGACGCGTTTCGAACCAGCAAGTATGGTTCATTTTCAGGGCATGATGAAGAAACAGATCTAGGAAGAGGGTTAAACAGGAAGACGGGTCAACCTAGCAGCTAGAGGAAAACGACTATGTTTAACTATGGGAGGGAAAGGGGATAGATTGGTAATATTTAAATTAATAAAATATATATAAATATATAATTTTTAATTTTATTAGTTAACCAATAGCTATATCTAATAATATTCAATTCATGTTTTTTATTTTATTTTTTTAAATAACAAAATATTAAAATTAATAGTAACGATTGAATATATATATATATATATATAAAACTAAAGATTAAACAATAATAATAACAATTAAATATATAAAAAAGCACTTACTCATATTAATAAATAATAATAATGTAAAATTGTTTATAAACAATATATCTAAATCATTATGTATAAGTATTAATATCACCACAAAAATATCTATAATGCAAGAACAAATTCTATCAGTGTTAACAATTATTATATATATAAAGGCGGAGAGAATTAAGAAAAGAGGGTGGAGAGAATTAAGAAGAGAGGGTGGTAATCCAATAGCTACTAATTTTCCAGTCGTCGTCCCTAAATTGTATAATATATATACAATTTAACATTTATATTATTTATTAATATGAGTAGGTGTTTATTAAAAATCCTTTGTATTATATATATATATATATATATATAATATTCAATCGTTATTATTAATTTTAATGTTTTGTTATTTAAAATATATATATGAATTGAATATTATCAGATATAGTCGTTAGTTGTTTAACTAATAAAATTAAAAATTATATATTTATATATATTTTATTAATTTAAATATTACCAATCTGTCCCCTCTCCTTCCCATAGTCAAACATAGTTGTTTTCTTCTAGCTGCTAGGTTGATCTGTCTTCCTATTTAACCCTCTTCCTGGATCTATTTCTTCATCATGTCCTGAAGATGATCCACACTTGTTGGTTCGAAACACGTCGACCCAAATCTTCAATGTGACTTCTTCCAAAAAAACTCTTTATACATTATGATATGGATCACATAAGCTTGAATTTGAATACAAGGAAGATCTCAAAACATCTGAACTATGAAAAGTTTAGGCACCACAATGCCATGGACAAGATTCCTGACCAAGGCAATCTATCCAAGGTCCTCCAACAGATTAGGCACTCACGATGCCATGGACTAGATTCCTGACTAGGGCAATCTATCCGGGTGGGACTAAGCCTCTTCAGGTACCATAAGGCTTACTTGCTAACCCTCAACCCAGGGATCCAAGTGCGTATTCAGGGTCAAAGCTCTACGACCAATGCCACCCTCCCTACTTCGGGATGTAGACATCAACACATAATGTCGACTTGATATCCTCCCAGAGAATGTGTCTCACACCCTCAACAAATCTCCTCCAAACTTTTATCATCGTCAACAAGATCAACAATATCGACTAAACCAAGCATGCTTCTAAGATATTCGAACTTCTTATTAGGAAGAGACTTTGTTAGTATATCAACTACATGATCATCTTTTAGGACATACAATAGCTTCACGATCCCATCCTACACCAAGTTCCTAATGTAGTGGAACTTATTTTTGATATGCTTCGTCCTAGCATGAAACACAAGATCTTCATACATCTTGATGCAACTTTGATTGTCATAATTGATCACAATAGGACCTAGAGGATTCTCGAACAAATTTTTCATAAGCTTCCTCAACCATATAGCCTCCTTTCCTACTTCAAATGCAACAACATACTCTACTTCAACACTACTCAAAGCAATGGGATTTTGCTTTCTACTAATCCATGAGATCATGGTAGATCCCAAACTAAAGCATCCACCTATAGTGCTTCTTCCATCGGTCTCACTGCCACCCGAATTAGAATATGTGAAGCCAATCAACTTGACTTCCTTGCTACCATACTTTAGGTAGTGATGTATAGTGCCACGAAGATATCTCAATATATGCTTGGCATCTATCCAGTGATCATGACGAGGCTCCAACTGAAACTGACTAAAAATATTCACAGCAAAACAGATATCCGACCTAGTATTTACCAGATACATCAGAGAATCCATCAACTTACGAAAGGAGGTGTTAGCGCTTGAATTTGGCCTCAGGCTGAAAAAGACAAAATCCAAGGCAACATCAAACCACTTAGCCTCGTAGCTAGCCCTACGGGGACAGGAGAGGGCTCTCTCCGGGTCTATCTCGGCAAAAGGTCTTCAAAGGGCTGAGATGACCAATAAAGAACACTGATTTTAGGCTAGTAAACTGATGGGGAAAGTTTGATTTTTTTAGGGTTTTGTTGGAAAACTGAGCACGACAATTTTGGGTGCGGGGATGAGACACAGTTTTTGCAGAGGTCTTTTTGGGGCAAGGTAGGAGATTGTCTTGATGCCTTTGAAATAAGTGAATGGATGGATATGACCGGTGAGGAGCTAAGGAGAGAAAGAAACCATCGAGAGTTCTCCCTAAACAGATGAAAACATTGATATTAAATAAACTTAAAGGCAGAGCATAGAAACCATGAATTCTACCTTAACACTTCATTTACTTAATTTGCAGAAGAGAATAGTAAGAAAATGATGCACATAACAAACTTACAAGTACATGAGAGAAACACACCATCAACACAAATAACCACAAGAATCCCAAATAGTGCTGCAAAACCCTGGTCTTCCCTTTGCCAAAATTGTAGAGATACAAAGTGTAAAACAGTCTAAGCTTATCCCTCAAGAGTCCAATCATGAAAATGACTAAGAAAATACATAATATAGGCAAGCTAACACATTCCCTTGCCTCTATAGGTCGAGCTCATCATCCTAGGAGCTGTTTCAACCAATTCTAAACTGAGCACTACAATCTAGGCAATCAAAACAACTTGCCTCTATAAGCTAGGAAACCAATTCATTCATTAATTTTTTGCCATTTTATGAATGAATCTTCTAGAATAGGTAAAAAAGTGTCATGTCAACATAAAATTACATCAATTACATCAAGGAGGATAAAAAATCCCACCAAAAAGTCAAAACTGGTCAAATGCTGCGTTTTCCTGAGCTGAAGGTGCAAAACTGGCAAATTTCCCTGATGCGTAGCGCACCATTTCTCAACGCGTAGCGCGCCTTTGAGCCCACTTTTGGGGCACTTCCCGACATCCAAATGAGACACAAGTGGGCTTGTTGGAAAGGTCTGGATGTCTACTCTCCAACCCAAGTGGAATTTCTCAATTTGGTGGCCATTTGCCCCTCCAAAAATGCTATCTCCCAAGACTGCGTCCTGTGTGTCCATAAAGTGGCAGAAGGTCATTTTTTGCTTGTTTTTTGACCTTTTGAGGGCCCAAACCTCAATGAAATGTCTTGGCAGTGGCTGAGCAAGTGTATTTTGTCATGACAAATCCAAAAATGCTGAGTTTTCGTGAAATGGACCTCCCCAACTTAAGGGTAGCGCGCGGCGCGCTACGCGTTGAGGGCAAAAACCTGTTTTTGACAAAAAAAAAAATCAAAATTGACCAAAATTGCTCCAAATTTCCTGAATTTTGAGCTGGAGGTGTATCATTGAGCACCATTCTCCTTCAAGGTGGCTTCAGCCAAAATCTGAAGTGGATCGGGCCTTTTCCTCCGTTTTAGTGCCTTGGCCAAGCGTGCTTTGAGTACCTTCATTTTTGCTTTGCACACATGCATGCGGGCCCAATAATGATTTTTCATATGGCGAAGCATATCTTTGTCCCTGTTTGCCTTGGCTAGCAACCTCTCTAAATGAGCGTTCACCCGAATGAGCATAGACCCTTGCTCAATAGGTGTCAAATCACCGGGTCTCTTGCGAGCCAAGTTCCGGTCTTCTCGAATCCTCCGCAACTCATCAAGAGTATGTTCATCCTCTAACTGCTTATTACGCTGCTCTAAGTATGTGATTGTCCAATTTGCCATTTCCAAATTTTGCTGCAACAAGTCATTTTCAGCCTTTTGTTGCTGAATGATCTCCTTTAGCTCTAAGCTAGGAGAGCTGATATCAAGGTCAACAATATCTATGTCCGGATCATCTGATGGCCCCTCATCAATCATGGGTTGCTTGCCTCTCTCTTGTACCTGTGCTGTTGTCGAAAGCGAGGCCCCTTACACCTGATGTGGAGATAACACTCGCTGTGCTGATGAAGAAGGCGAGACCCCTTCCACCTGGTGTGGAGATAATACTCGCCGTGCAGATGCAAATAAGACCCTGTGGCCTCTCTGATATGTAACATATGGAGGAGTGCTGGTATGCTCGGGCTCTGGAATGTGAGACTGATGTGAAAGCCCTCCCTCATCATGGACAATCTCGGGAGGTGGCTGTGGCACCATGAAGAAGTCGCGAGAAATGAAATCCTCCCAAGCAATACCCTGCTGTGCCAACTGATGCATCACTATGATCTCGATCAGTGCATAATGATATATACTTTTGTGTTGCTGTGCGGGGTTCTTCCTTTGCACTACGGGCACCATCTTCTCTATATTTCGGTGCATGAAAAATGGAATGTTCATCATTCGTACCTGGGTGAAATGCATCAACAAACGGATATGGTACGAATATAAGCGTGAAAATTTGCCCTCACAAGTGAAATAACGCATAATGAGCCTCATCAAGGGTGCATACTCATCCCTTAGGAATCTGAAAGGAAAAACAGAAGTTAGGTGTCTCATGCATTCGGGTTTGATGTATGGTTGATAATGAAATCTGTCTAGCTGCTTGCGCTTGGTCCACTCTTCCCCAACATTTGGTATCCCGGTGGTTGAGCAACAATTTCAGGTGATAGGGTGAAATCCACTCCTGCTAGGTTCACATGGCCATTGTGCAAATGTAGGACAAACAAGCGGACTCGTTCTCTATGGTGTTGAATTTGTGAGATCCTCTCACAATAGCCAAAGCATGATTGATACTGAAAACATGTCATTGCAAGTGGACAAGCTTGCAATTGAGCCAATGAAGTGGGCTCCTCCCTGACATGCCGACCACCCTTACCACCCTTGTGATGCCTCCTTGGCACTTCTACCTCCGGTGTTGAATCATTGTCATAACTCTGCTGATAATCTGATTCGGTTTCTGACATGGTTTTGAAGGCAATATGGCTGAAATGTATTGCTGACTTTGCACCCAATTAACTGTTGTTTGACTTTTTCAAATGCTGTTACCAAGGGGACATAAATACAAGGGAATTGTTAGGGATAGGGTAACATGAGGGAATTAGGGACAATAAACATAAAGAAGGAATTTAGGGAAGGCAACATGGGAAATCACAAAATTGTGGGATTTTAAAGTGAAGTAGGGTTTGGGAATTAAGTGGGTTTTAGGAATTTTAGAGAGGAGAATTATGAAATTTCATGGGAAAATTTGAAGGAGGATGGTGATGAAAATGAGGGAAAAAAGGGATTACAAATGGGCAACCTTGGACAGCAAAAAAAATTTGAAACCCTAGCACCATTAAGACTTTAAATCTTCCATAACAATGTAGGGTTTTGATTTATCATTTTCATGGCATTTGAACATATTAATTTTCTCTTTCATCTTGCAAAACCAAATCTAGCCATGGAGGAGAGGCCTACCTGCAATTTGCTTGAGAGAAAAGTCGATTTGATAGCTTGCTGGCAGTTTGTTGAGCAGAAAACCCAACGCGTAGCGCGCCTTGCCCAACGCGTAGCGCCCCTCTGACGCGTAGCGCACGTGCAAAATAACACTGAGAAAAGCAGCCTGATGCGTAGCGCGCCCCTGAAGCGTAGCGCGTCCTCCTTGATGCGTAGCGCGCCCTCTGAAACTGCCCACTTTGCTCAAGAATTCTTAAAATCGCCTTTGCAAGTATTCACTTAGCTTGTGAGAGGCAAATGAGTTGCTAATGAAGAGTGATGTGCTTTTATAGGCTTCCTTTAGATTTTTACTTGCCCAAAACCCACTTTATAATGTTTTGAGGGTTGACACTTTTTTGAATTAATTGGCTCTGACTTTTGATTTCTTTTCTTTGAAAAATTGGTTGAAATTATGATTTCTTCTGAAATTTTTTGCAGGGATAGCTTCTAAGGTGCTTTAGCAAAGGTGACCAAGGCTGCACTTCGACATTTGGAGAATTTGAAATTTTGAGAATTTTCACAAAAAACGAGATAATGACCTTTTTTTTTCAAAAACAGAGTTTTGAAAACAAGGTGAAAATTTAGCTGTACAATAGTGAGAATTGTTGAAATGATGCTTTATGAAGGACATCCCTCTGGCCTGCTGGTCCTTTATGACCTCTCAAGACAAAAATTGACTCAACCCTAGACCTAAGACCTCGAAATTTAAAACAAGATTAAGGACCCTTTGAAGATTTTATTTACTTAAACAAACCTGAACCAACAGTGCCAAACAGGAGGGGAATAAAAGACACAAACTCCCTCCACCGGGATTATGGCATGCCTAACGGAATGCAACATGATCACACTGATGGGACACCTAATCATGAAATGCAAAGAGCTTTGATCTCTGGTGGAGGGCTACTAGACCGACTCTAACAGGAGGTAGGATCTATGAGACTTGAGTAAGATCTCCTTAACTTCTTAAGATCGGTGATCATAGGAGTAGTCAATGGCTTGGAATCTATCATCTCAAATTTTTGCAGCAAATTGATGATATACTTTCATTTCCCCAAATATATCTCCCTAGGCCTCTGCCATACTTCCAGACCTAAGTAATAATGCATCAATCCCAGATCCTTCATCTCAAATTCGGCTGCAATGTCTTCTTGCATTCTTGTATCCTTTGCTTCACACCTGTAGTGAATAGATCATCCACATATAGTAGAATAATGACTGGCTCATTATCCACAACCTTGATGTAGAGATTTGGATCAACATTACTCTTCACGAACCTAATTCTTAGAAGGTATGCATCCATTCTTGCATACCATGCCCTATGAGCTTGCTTCAAACCATATAGGCCCTTCTTGAGTCTACAAACATGAGTGTCTTTGCTATTTACTTCAAAGCCTTCGAGTTGTTCAATTTATACTTCTTCGTCAATGGCTCCATTCAAACATGTTGTCTTTACATCCATTTGATGGATATTCCATCCCATTGTAGCATCCAATGAAACCAAATATCTAATGGTAGGACACCTTGCGGTGGGTGCAAAGGTTTCTTCATAATCTATGCCTTCCTTTTGAGAGAAACCCCTTGCAACAAATCTAGCTTTATATTTGTCTATACTTCCATCAACATCGTGCTTAATCTTGTAGATCCATTTAGAGTTGACAATCGATTTTTCACTAGGCCTAGGAACAATTTCCCAAACCCCATTCTTCATGATGGATTGATATTCTTCCTGCATTGCCTTCTTCCATATTTCTTGATGAACAACTTCTTCAAATGTAGATGGTTCAGTTTCAATCAGTTTTGTCATATATGAAACATATCAGAATATCTTTTTGGATTTTTGCTTTCTATAAAGGTTCATTTCGTAGCTCCATGTCCTTTAGCATCTTCAAGAGTAGCTTTTAACCAATTTGGTGTTTTCCTTGTGTTTGGTATGACCACAGGTTGAATAGGCTCACTTTGTTGTTCTTCTTCTTCTTGAATTGTAGAGGGATTGTCGCGGTGTACTTCTTCTTCTTCG
The DNA here is from genome assembly GCA_031772625.1 of Pinus tabuliformis. Classification (NCBI taxonomy): domain Eukaryota; kingdom Viridiplantae; phylum Streptophyta; class Pinopsida; order Pinales; family Pinaceae; genus Pinus; species Pinus tabuliformis. The sequence continues at coordinate 1,374,026,348 of CM062805.1, read as the reverse complement.
AATATTGGTGTATCTTTGTCATCGGAATCCAAAGGATATCTTTGGATTTTTTATAGGCATGATTTTCATCAAATATAACATCCCTTCTTACTTCAATATGTCTTCCTTCCTTGATGTAGATTCTATATGCTTTTGAGGAGAGACTATAGCCAACAAAGATCCCTTTGTTGCTTGTAGAATCTAACTTCTTTCGTTTGTCCTTTGGAATGTGGATATAGGCAGGACTCCCAAAGATTTGGAGATGGTCCACACTTGGCTTCGTCCCTATGAATGCTTCCTCAGGTGTGATATTCTCAATAATTCTATGAGGACTTCTATTTTGAATATATATTGTTCTCATTGTTTATTCTCCCCATAGAAATTTTGGTAAGTCTTGATCAAGGAGCATTGATCGTATACCTTCTTCAATTGTTCTATTCTTTCTTTTGACCACTCCATTTTGTTCGGTATGGTAGGGAACAATGAGCTCCCTCTTAATTCTTGCTTTTTTAGAATATGCAATCAATTCTTTAGAAGTGTATTCCCCACCATTATCAGATCTCAAAGTCTTTGTTTCTCTTTCGGTTAGGGTTTCCACTTCATACCCGAACTCCTTGAATTTCTCAAATACTTCATCCTTTTTATTGAGAAGGTAGAGCCATGTCTTATAGAGTGATCATCAATGAATGTTACATGGTAAAGATGACCTCCAAGTGATTTGTCAAACATAGGCCCACACACATCAGAATGAATGAGGTCTAATATTTCTTTAGAGCTTGTTTCACTATTTGAAAATGGTTTTCTTGTATGTTTACCCCAAGAACATCCCTTACAAACTCTTTCATGATCTTCTTTGATATTGGGGATGCCATGAACTAATTGATTTAGAGTGGGAATGACCTTGTAGTGTAGATGACCATATCTTCTATGCCATAGCTCAATGGGATTGATTTCCATATGAACTAGAGCTTGAGGAGGAGGTGTTATGGCTCTATATAAGCTTCCTTCATGAACTCCAATAAGCCTAGCTTTATCAATACTTGAATATTTTCCCCAAACCAAAATATTTCCATCAACAAAAGAAACTTTATCCCCTTTATCTTCTAAACAAGAAATTGAAAGCAAATTCTTTTTCAAACGTGGAACATATAGTATATTGTTGAGATGTAGCTTAGCTCCATTCTCTAGCTTAAAAGATGTTGATCCTAGACCTCTAACCGCCTAGCTTTTGTTGTCTCCCAATTCCACTGCATGAGAAGATGGTTCCTTTAATAGAGTGTGAATTTCTTTACTCTTCCTTGTCATATGCCTTGATGCTCCAATAGTCCATGCATTATCATCATTAAGTGAACATGTAAGTGCAACCAAGAACCCCTGACTTTTGACCTTGTTGAATAAGTAGAAGATCTTCTTGATCCAACTTCTTGCAGTATTGAATGGCATTCTTATCATAAAGGGAGTACCCATTTCCTTCAAGCCAACATAGTGATCTTCAATCTTTTTTGACCTTAGCTTTGATACCATGTTGAGAAATCAATGCTAGTAAAGTTAGGGTTAGATTTCTCTTTCTTGATAATTACTTGTGAATTATGTTGGCTTCTTTTACTTCTTTGTTATATTATCTTTCATCAAGCAATCACCAAATTATGTGTGTATGAAGATCACAAAAATAGAAGACATAATATGTAGGCACTCTGCCAGGGAAAAACCCCTATCTAGGGGAAAACTCAGTCAAAATCTCTTCCTTCAATAGTTTTCTTAAGACTCTTCAACCTAGACACAAACCTCCTCCAACCACCAAATTAACCTCTCCTTCCAGCCATTTTGACTTAGATCTTCGACCTTGATGCAGCAACACTTTGACCCAGCAAATTCAGAATTTTGGGCTTCTAGTAGCAAAAACTACAACCCAACACTTTCATAATTTCAACCCTTCCAATAGTAAAACTTCAACTAAGCAACTGGACCAATAAATTTACATAAGAGAGAGAAATAGATAGCCCAAAAACTTCAACCTTGATCCTTCAAGCACTTCTTCTTCTCTTCTATGAATTTCGCACCTTTTATGCCTTCTTGTTCTTTGATATCGAACTTGTGAGAGAGATGCTCCAAATGAATTCGAACTGCTTGTATATATAGGCTTTAGGTGAGGTCGAATTGCCCTATTTGAGGTCGACTTGATCTCCTTGAGGCTAACTTGGTGTGGAGGTGTAAAATACCTAATTTGACTCAATAAACATGATTCAAAAGCCTAAGAAGGGTCTCATAAAATGTACAATGACTCTAATGACCCAATATAAATCCTAGGAGTCCACAATGGGGACTTTGACTAATAAAAGATGACCCAAGCATGAAACCCATGCTTTAATAAGTCATTGTAATGATAATAATAAAAGTCTTTTCATCTTTTTGACAAGTACATTACATAATGACTCATATACATTTTTGAAGACCGAACCTAGTTACATTATTCAACACTTGAATCATCTCCAATAACTAGGCAGCATATCTAGCTTTGTGGAAAGGATTGGCATTGGTTGTCGAAAGAAAATTTTCCAAAATCTTTGTGTTTGGGGACTCCTCCTTGGCTGTAATTCGACAAGTTAGAAAAGCTCAAGAAAAATTGAATCCAAATATCCCCTCAGTTTTTCAAAGAATAATGTTGATATCACAACAATGTGAGCACACTGAGTTTTTTAATGTATTGAGGCAAATGAATACCATTGCGGATCAAATGGAAAAAAAAAGGGGGGCATTCTAACCCAAGGGGGCCTAGAAATAAATGATGTAATTTTAAGCATCCCTCATATATCATGATATTCCAAACATATTATTGAACACTAGCCACATTAAGGTTGAATCATGTCTCAACATAATGACATTGGTCCGCATGGTGATGGGCGTAGGTTTCATATTGCATAACATGTGGATGAATGTCAGACCATTAAGAGTAGACATGGAAGGATGGTTGATATAAAATTTGTGGCTTGAATGCGACAGGGGAAAGACTTGAAGAGCTCACACATTCTCCATTTGTCATACGCAATGTTATCACATTGTTTAGTCTGAAATTTTTTAAAAGTGCTGACAACGAAAGTGTCAACGCAAATTTGTAATAAACAGGGTTAAAGTGCTAACGACGGCAATGTCAACGTTATTGCAATTTTGAAATTTAAAATTGCGCTGACAACTAGAGTAACAGTGTGAATTTCTGAAGACAGTCAATTAAACTTTGACAGCTGGAAAATCAACGCCAAATGCAAAAATAAAACTTTTCCATGACCAAAGAAATTTTCCAATGGAATGGCATGTTTAATCTCAAGTGTTTCTGGATGATGGAAGTACTTGTATTACCATGAGTTAAAAGTTGTGCAGAGTTAATCATTTGTATTGTTTTATTTTCCGACAGTAAAACAATTGTAATCCCACATTCTTGTAATCAAATCACACTCCCATATTTTTTTCCTGTGTTTCTAGATGGTGGAAGTTATGATGCAGGCTCAAGTCAAAGGGAAAAGATGTCAAAGAATATTTGTTTTTACTTGAAAAACACTATGTTTTTTAGACAATTTTTCTTGTACAACACAGTGATTTCAGGCACAATTTCCAAACAAATGAGAACTAATTTTTCAAAAACGAAAGAGGTTTTTTTTTTTTTTGGAACGGACCCATTTAAAAAGACCTCTCTCGGTTTTCTAATAGGTGTTACGGATTGAAATATTCGAAGGGATATTTGAAGGATGCTTTTCAAGACTTTGCAATCATGTTTTAGTAAATGTTTTCAAAATCATATCCCGAACAAATGAGAATGAATTTTTCAAAACCGAAATAGGTTTTTGTTCGTAACAGAACAATTTTTAAAAACCTCCCTTTTTTCTACCATCTATCACGGTTTTTATATTCAAATGGATCACTGGACCCTATTTTTTATGAATTCGTGAGGAAAAATCTCATGAACAGTTGTTGACTTGGATGCCACCTCATCAAATTCGACTTGTTGATCCTTATCTCTAGCCATGACTCCAACAATAGCATGATCTTTAGATGCAGATAGGATTAGGAATTTTTCTATATGCATGTATTTGAGAGATACGCTTTATCCCTTTTATTTTTAGCATATTGTAATTAAGGATAAGCTAGAAACTTGTTTTTATCTATTGTAGTCTCTATATAAACAGTTTCTGAAGAAGGAAAAAGGGTTGGAACTTTTGAAAGATAGTACTTTTATCTACTATGTGATCAGATTATAATAAAGCAGTTTATGTGAGTAGTTTGCATAAATTCTTGTGTTGCAATTCTCTGTCTGTCTCTTGGTGTAATATTTTCCTTAATGTCTGGATGTTAAGTGGTTGAATTTGAAATCAATATTGTTGCATTCCATTTTCTTATGTTTCATATATTTAAATACTTGTTTTTCACATATATATATATCACACTGTTTTCCTCCATTATCCACTAAATTTCCTTAAAATTGTCAAAGGAATTGTTACTATATCGATTTTGTGATGTTTGCTCACTAAACATGTGACTATATAAGCCTGATTGGGTCAGACTCCATGCCCAATGGTGAAATTTCCTACAGTACAACCAACCTCAGTTTTTCTTAAATAAATCTGGCCATAGGACTTATTGCAAGCCTTCTACCATTGTGACTTTGGTTAGTTGAGTTTTAGGGAGAGATCTCTCTCTAGGTTGAAGGGTCAGCGTTCAACCTCAAAGCGGTTTGGGGTACCTTAGAGTTTTTCCCGCAACCAGGGTTTTCTCTAAGTGATAACACGCAAAATTTCTTCATTCATTGCAAGTGGCATGAGAACCTTGATTCACAGGATTTAAAGGCTCTCCTTCAAAAGATCAACGACATGGAAAAGCTCAGGCATTTAATTTCTCATTAGATGAATCCATTGTTGCGCCTTCTTCGTATCTACGGGTTGGAATCCCGAGGAATGTTCAATACCTGAAGACGACAAGTGGAATTTTTGGAATTTAATGACTCAAGTGGGCACATTCAGGGTCGAGTTATATTTCTATGGGTAGATAGCAAGCCTCTTTGACCTTATCATTTTTCGTTGTGTCAATCTCAATTGTTAATAACTTTGTTGCTTGGTGTTTATTGTGAAACTGTGAGGGGCCTTGACATGGAGATTTCTTGGGAATCATCTCATGATAGAAAGTTTGTCAAGTTAAACATCCTCATGGAGAAGTTATTTAAATCCGATGAAGGTGTTATGCAAGCTCTATTAAATAGGGGTGTCACAGAGGAGAAAGAGGTCGACATTTCAATTGTTGATGGGCACCAAACTGTAACTCCTCCAAAGCAAGATGGAAAGTTGTAATCAGAATTGTGCACTAATATGGCCATAATGAATGTAAGGTTGGTGGAAATTGACAGTCTGTTCAGTGTAGGAGCAAATTCAATGGAGGTTGTAGTTGGAGCTAGTGAGGATCAGCCTCATAAAAAGCGTTTTACCGAGTGAAGCATTATGAGTGCATCGGGACTTGGGTTTTGTGGCTATGGACACATTGGATATCTTTTGACTCTGAAATTTTACTATGCTATGTAAATATAAATTGTTTTGGGGGTTTTTTGTCGAGTTTACAATAGATTATATCACTGAATTTTGATTAATTATTTTTTAGGGCTAGAAGATTCTTTTTGTGGGCAGTAGTATGTAGCAATACTCAGATGGAAGATGCAAAATGTAAGGGTTCTAGCCCATTGTCAACCTTTATTTTCTAATGCAAATGATAATTATGTCATTGAAAAAAGAAAATAACAATATTTGACAATAAAACTATAAAAATTAAATAGTTGAAACTATAAAGATGATGTGCTTTTTTTTGTATATAATCCCCTTTTCAGACTTCATCTCCGGCTTATATTATACAGATTACAGACTCTCTTTTTTCCCGTTTTTGTTTATATTATCTCATGGTTTCAGACATATATAATATTTTTATTGTATGGGGTTGTTTATCCTTCGTAGAAGGTGACCCCGGTTTCTATAAGTCACGCTTTGTACTGTTTATACATCCTCCCGGGAGGAAGACTCATACAGCTTTGTTTTATCAGCAGAATAGCTCCCTTTGGGTTGAGCGGTTGGAGATCTCTTGAGCCTCGGCATGGCTTCTGAACAATCTGTAAAAAAAAAGACTTTTTATAGTTATTAATAAAAAGTTTTAGCTTTTTTCCTCGGAAAAAATAAAGATGATGTGCTTTACTAAAATATGTTAGCATATTTTTCTCCATAAAATTCATAGTAAAATCATAAAATAGAAAAAAATATTATAATACATGATTATTATTCATTTAATTAATATTACCCTACAAACTAGCATAGATTCATCTTGATTTTGAATTTATTAGGCATAGAGAGGAATCAAATCTCTCAAGATGTGAATTTTTTTTTGTAGTGCAAAACATAAAGTTTTACACTTGAGCGACTTGATTTCTCTCAACACTTGTAAATCCAAAATTAAAATGAATCTATACTTACTTTTAATAATATTAGTTATATAAATTTCATACGCCTATATATAGAAATATTCTTATTTTTAATTTTATTAAAACCCTCACAATACATATAGTTACATGTTTTATAATTATTTTAATTTAACTTTTTAATATGATATGTATAGCATTGATGATATATATAGATAGATAGACATATAAATGTGAAAAATTGTTTATTGTAAATATTGAATTTTTATATGCTTATTAATTAAATTTAAATACAAAATTTTGAAATATAACAGTTTTGAATATGAATTATTATTTTAATGTGTATATATATATATATATATTTATTTATTTATTTCCAGGCCTTGGTAAGCTAAATAGTGATGGAGCGCGATAAGGTGTGAACACATAGCAAAGGGACACCACAATAGTCATTATTGCCTACATCAACAAGGTTGTGCACGAGTTTCAGGGGTTTGATTATGAGTTGGAGTCCATAGTTATAATGGTTACGTCCACTCTTACCATTTGCCAGCATCTACGACTCTCAACTGCAAGGACGACTTTTAATGGGGTACTTCCTATTTTTATCAATTCTAGTTTTCTTTCTTGTGGCCCTTTGCAATTGTCAATTTTAGTTAGATGGGTTTATTGTAATTGTTGGTAGTTGGTTTCTTGTTTGGTGGTTTGGTGGCACTTGTTGGATCTTATGCTATGTCTTGAACACTACCTCTATCACTATATGTTCATTTTTTGACCTCCATTGTTGGACTAGCCTAACCAACGACCTTCTTATATTTTGATTTAACTCTCTTCATGATATTTAGGCCGATAGGCCTTTCCTATGCATCAACTTTTCGTCAACACTTTTACTCTGATCCGTTAGATCAGATGAAACACTTTCAACCGTTGATCTGAACCAGAAAACAAAACAATAGAAAATCAAGAAAGCACGGAAAGTCAAGAAAGCACAAAAGCTCAAAAAAGATTCTATGCAAAAAAAATCAAGAAAGCACGAAAAAATCATAAAAATCGAAGATCGAAAGAAAAAAGCTCAGAAAAGCAAAGATTTTTGAGGATTTTTATTTTTATTTTTATTTTTTAAATGCAATGTATTATTAATTTATTTTTATAATTTAATTGAAATATAAATTTTAAATTTTAAATTTTAAATTTTAAATTTTAAAATTAGTTTAGATTTATTTTTAGTTGTAAGTTTATTATGTGTTAAGAGGGACTTTTTTTTGAGGTATTGATTTTTTAAGTGTGAAAAGAGATTTGATTTTTTTGGCATTTGGTAGATGTAGAGTTAAAATGAATTTAGATTAGTTTAAATATTAACCTTTAAATAACTCACATTAGAGAAAAATACCATGGGAAAAAACCATAGATTAAAAATATAATAAGGAAAAACCATGGGTTGGAAAATTTTATATTTTATATTTTAATTTTAATTTGACTAAGTCAAAATGTTAAACATTGTAACATCTCTAAAATAACTAAATTCAATTTAAGTCCATGCTAGCTCCCATCATTTTCCTGCTCAAAAGATAGGCGTTCTCAACACCTTAGCTACTTCAGCGGGTGTTGCAAGTTTATGACGAAAATCACCTTGAAGATGAGAAAATTGACCTCCTGGAAGTTTTTAATAAGAATGGTTATAGTAGGTCTCAAGGTCTTAAGGCTTTTCAAAATGCTGAAAAGGGTCCTAAGAGTAAGATTGACCCCAAGGATTGGTCTTCCAGTGTTCATCTTCCCTTTATTCTAGGGACCACGGATAAAATCGCTAGGATCTTGAGGAAGCATAAGATTCATTCTTCTTTTAGACCTCTTAACACTATATGAAGTTCTCTTCATTTTGTTAAGGACCCGATTAACCCCAAGGGTTAGAAGGGTGTTTATATCATTCCCTATTCTTGTCGAGCTCCTTATATTGGTGAGACCGGTCGATCCATTAACCAAAGGATTTGTGAACATGCTGCCGACATCAGGCATGGAAGGTCTCGCTCCTCCGCTTTGGTAGAGCATGCAGAAAAAACCAATCATCACATCTCCATTGAAGAGGCTAAGGTCATTGCGAGGATTGACCATTTTCATTATCGTAAATTTAGAGAGGCCTTAGAAATTGAAAAAAAGACTTGTTAATTTAAATAGAGATGACGGCTGGAGTATCAACAGATGCTAGATTCCTGCACTTTCTTCCTAAAAAATTATTTTTATTTATTTATAGATTAATTAATTAATTTTTTTTGTTAATCCCCATATTGCTTAGTTTATGAGTCTCTTAAATTATTCTTGGTAATATGAATAGGATTAAACCTTAATATTAATATAATATTATATATAATAATATTCATTAATAAGATTATATAGGGTTATGGATCCTTTCTCACCTGAGGGGGGATGTGAAAAAGAGAGCGAGGAGGGTTCCGTCGGCAGGAGGACTCGAACCAGGGCAGCCTAGGCCATCGGCCTAGGGTGCTGCAGACTAGACCTCATTTTGGATGACGAAGACTAGGAGGTACGGGGTGGGTCAACAAGTTTTCTGTGGAGATGGTCCATACAATGGCCATGTAGGCTGTGGGTTGGATCCAGGGTGCTCAATCTGCAAGGATCCCAAGGAATATGTTTACTGGGACAAATTTCATCCAACTGAGAGGGTACAGTGGATGATTGCAGAGGAGGTTTTGGGCAGGGATTCTTCCTTCGTTTCTCCCATGAATCTCAGAGGCTTGATCCAGTACACAAACCCCACCCCTTCCCCCTTTGATCCTTTGTTTACGTAATATATTATACCCTAAATTATTCATTAATCGAGCATGTCCAAAGGTATGAATCAACAATCCAATTGTATATATTTGTGATGCTTACTGGTGCAAATTTTCATTTTTCCACAAATGCATAATAGCGAATCGATTTACCTTAAATTATTCAACGTCCAAAGATATCAATCAACAATCCAGCTGTATAGGTATATGTGTGACGTTTACTGGTGCAAATTTTAATTTTTCACAAAAGCAGAATCGCTGTCAGGGTTTATCGAGAAGAGTTGTGGCAGTGTAGGCGACTAGGCTGATTGAACCAATATCTCTTTTAAAAAAATTCAACAATTCCAATTTAATAATCCTATCGGCCTCTCTTTGTACCTTTTGGGACAATTGCTAGTCTCTACCACTGTCACTCCTATTTCTGTTCTGGTTTTACGACCCCCGCATTTGGAATTTGACATTGCCTCCTTCAAGTGACCATACCTCGACAATGCATGCGTAATCATTGAGGGTGAGGAGGACGTGGGCCTTAAGGTAGATCTTGAGCCCTATCTTAGGCTTAAGAGGTTATGGCCATTTACCACTCATCCACCCCCCCACCCCGCTTTTATTCGAGATGAGATTTTCCACCTTGAGACTCTCAAAGTTGATGATTTTTCAAGCCTTTTCTAATTCTGACATCCTTTAAGATGGATCCCATTGGGTTCTTGACCTTGATCACACTAAGGGAACAGAAAAATAATACCTTAACTCCATTACCCTTCATTGACACTTGAAAACCCTCTTGGGAAAATTTCTAGAGGAGAAGCAAGAGGAGCAGTATGATGTTTTCTCTGCTTTGAATGACATCAAGCATGCCCAACAATACCAACATTCATGCTTGAAGAGTTTGGATGCCAAGATGGCATATCTGAAGAGTCAGCTCTAGTGTGATGATAAACCTTCAGCCCCTCCTGGTTCTAGTGCCAGGGATCCTGCTCCTATGACTTCCTTAGATTCTTAATCTTCTGTCATGGTCTACAATAGCTTTTATGTTTGTATTTTAGCAGATGATAATATTGTTTATTTCCAGTATCCTTTCTTATCTTACTTAGACTTCCACTTTCATAGGTGGTCAATATATCTAGTTTCCCATTATGGTAGATTGAGATTGCCTATGGCGTGCTCGGTTTAAACTTGGCTATCTAGAATTTGTATCTTGATATTTTGGTATATGTAGGTAATACTAATATCAATTCACAAATATGGTACTCGCACACCTATGTTTCTTTTCCATTGTAACATGAAATAAATACATTAATCTACTATATTTCCATACGATAGGAGAGCCATATGTCCTAGCACCCAAGCCTTCCATAGCCGATAGGAAGGAGATGAGAATTTGGTTGGATTGCTTGCTTTCTTGTACTTTCACCCTGGTAGTAGTAAAGAGAACCAAGGTAGGTACATCTTCCAGTGGGGCACTGGAACTCAAGGGCATGTCGAAGATTTAGGCTCAACCAAACTCTTGCATATATACGTGAAACTTGTCCATTTGAGGTGATGATCCTCTTGAGAGGAAGAAGGATCAAAGAAGTTTCCCATTGTTTCAACCCAAATACAAACATATTGGAGCCATGTTGGTGAGTTAACGAGCATATACATTAGGAGAGCTAGTATGTAAGGTTGTAGTTAACCCATCAGAATTCCTTGGGAGAGGTCATACAAATATGAGAGAGAATGCTCCACTAATGAAAAGAGAAATTGAAAGTTGTGTGCATGTGTTAGTGTTTTGAAATAAATTATATATATTTCACATTTCAATATTTAACCCTCGGATGGGGTAACACGTGCATGTCAAGAGGGGGGCGGGTTGTCATCACCCCACCTAGCAATAGCTTGGGAGGCAGTGGCAATGCACCCCTAGCTGTAGTAAATGAGTCATGCATGGCCATTATGTTGATGCTTTGGTTGCAAGTGATGAGGCGACGTCCACGATTAAGCGGGAAGCTCGAGGAAATGAAGCATGTGACTCCCATGGCAACTTCACTTAATTGTCTCATTGTCGATGGGGAGGCTGCAAGTGTAGATCTCCAAGAGGACTGTAGCTCGATGGGTAGGTTGTAAGTGTAGGTCTCGAAGAGTATTGTAGCTCGATGGATGGAGTTTGTTATATTCATCTCACCAAATTTGAAATTCTCATGGCAAATGGAGTGAATTGGAGAGATCGCAGTAGAGGTTCTAGGTTTGGGCAGCTACAAGGGTTGCTTCTATCTCTCCCCCAGCTTCTATTGTGGCATATTTTCCTAAATTTATGGTCTACTCGTTGTTTCCCATCTCGGGCCCTATGTTCTAGCTTTATAGGTGTTGTTTCTGTTTTGATTTTACTGTTAGCAGTGTCCCTTTTCCCTAGCTGGGAAGCCATTGTTGCATAAGCTCTCTGGGCAATTGTTCATTGTCCTGAGGTAGGGCTTTGGAAACCCAGTTGGAAAAGGAAGACTTCTAGTTTCTCCTCATATGGTGTGCATTGTCTTCTCAGTGTGGGATCTTCCCTATCTAGGACTCCTTTACTAGTTCTTGGGTGGTTTTTCAGGTTGAAAGGAGGTTTGTTAAAGTTTCAACAGTGGTTGGTCTTATCTAGTTGTTTTGTTGGTGCATACTTGACTTTGTTGGACCTTGGATATTTCTCCCTTTTCAAGCTATGCAAGGGTATCAGGTTAGAAATTTGGTGTCTCGGTGGTTCAAAGAGGCATGGTAGGTGACTAAGTCTGCTGTTGGTTTGAGTTCTCTCTCTAGAATTATCCTGCGGGACTAGTTTCATTATTGTATTATCATAGTAGCTCTGCATTATATAATCCTTATTTAGGTGCACACGTGACTCAACTAGGCCCTTGGATATTTCCTCCCTTACTGGTTGCATGGGTTTCTGAGGCGAATTCATATGCCCCTTTGTAAGAATTTGATGTTCAATTTCCTGTGTGGTTACTCTATTATAATGCTGGTAATTTAAAGCCTTGATGGTGCAAAGAGGCCTGGTGTGTCAATAAGTCTAGAGTTGGTTTAGGTCACTCTTTTAGATTTTGGGCTAAGAGGTTGGTTTTATTGTTCCCTTTTCATAGTATTTTTGTACTTAGTGTTTTCAAGAGAAATCTTCGAGCACTAACATAACAAGCCCGGTCTAAAGAAATTCACTGACAGATGGTGTGTCTACAAGCATTGAGTAATTGGGTCACTGCACCATTTTATTTTCTGGTTGACTCATGTATCTTCTACAGGCACTGTGTAATTGGGTTCCTAGATTGGTCTTTCTTGCATTGGTTTCATCTTTCTCAATCCCTCCAATATGCCTCTAAATGTTTGGCAAGAAAGATTACGCTTGGTTTCTTGATAGTGTGTTTCTTCATGCTGGGAAAACGAGGATGAGTCTGACACGAGTCTGACGAGGGGATACTTCTTATCGTGAGTGAGTCTATCATGGGTGAACTCACATGCACCATAGGATTCAAGGCTCTGTTTCTCGCTTTTGAGAACTCACCCCTACCCATGTTTAGGACGAGCTCACCAGTATGGAGGAGGAAGCCTCTTCTCACTGGTCCTCCCTTTCAAACACAGAAGTCCTAGTTGAATAGGTTGATTGGGTCTCGGACACCGACCACAAGAGAGGGAGGTATAATTTGTATATGAAAGTTATTGATCTCTATTGGAAAATGAAATTTCTTATAGGTAGGACTATCTTGGATTTTCATGAATCCCATCTAAATATACTCCATTCCATCAAGCACTTGCACAAGCATCTCAGAACTCTAGACAGAAGAATGGAGTAGCTCGAGCACCACCTTGGCATACCCCCTATAGCAAGGAAGACTTCAACAAACCTAACAGTTCCCATTCCAGTAACAAGATCTAACTCAGGCTCATCAACATGATGCCTAATGGTTTTGATGTGTGAATGAATAGTTGTAGCTTATTTTGTAATTAGCCAACTAGGCCCGCACATTAGAAATAGATGTTCTATTTTTGTAACTTTCGAGTTTCAATTGGCTTTTACTTCCTTAAGGAGAGTACCCTTTTGGCTTGGTCCACTCTCCGAGAGACTGGCCTGAATTATGGACACTAATATGTAATCCCCGGTTTTTCTATTGATAGAATTTACCTAAAAAAATCCATATTTAAAAATATTTTTTAAGTATGTGTTCATTAATTAAATTATTTAAGTCTTTATATGTTCATTAATTAAATTCTTGGAAAAAATGTTTTTAATTTTAATAATAGAAACAAAATTATAATATTTGGGTGGCACGTTTGATAAGGGTTATTCTCAACCCCTATGGAAAAAAATGAAATTGACTACAGATGGGGTTTAAGAAATTGCACAAATAGTGCAAAAAAAGGCATATGGATTACTCCATGGGCTCATTTTGGTCAAAGAAGAAATTATCGAAGATTTTGTTGTGTTGGGAGATTCACATCTAGTTATCTATCACCTTGTCCATCGATCTTTGTCGAAGGATTGCAAGTTGTGAAGCATTATTGATTGAATAAGAAATCTAAAACTAGCCTTCTCCACTATTAGCTTCTTGCATGTGTTGAGAATGAACAATTATATTGGAGATGATCTCGCCAATAAAAGTGTAAAGTTGGACGCAGGAGTCTTAACGAGAAATGGTATTCCTTCCCTCACAACTATTCCTTAACAATGGGTCAACTATGCAATGCAAATTTTGTCTATATCTACATGTCTTTTGGAGAATCTACGCCTCCAAAGACCCACTGTCCTTTAGGATAGTAAAACGACTCATAGATATTGAGAATAAAGACTCTCGTGAGGTTACATGTATTGTTTACCTCAAAGGATTTTCATTATACTCACAGGTTGCATAGGTTGTGATCCAAAAGTGGAATATGATTTTATACAATATTCTCATCGCTGATATATATATATATAACAAATTGAATTGAATTGAATCGATTTTACATTATGCTTTATTATTATTATCATCATCATCATCATCTAATGTTTCATTTTACATACACTCTATGTATCTCTCCCATATCTCTCATATTAAGTGGACATTTAAATGTTTGCACTCATTTACAACCACTACAATATTTCCTCCATATTGAGCCAACATTTAATGGTTTACACTCATTTACAGACTCTACATCTCCCCCATATTGTGTTGTAGAGCACTTCTCGTGGTGATGAGAATTATAAGAAACATTTATTTTAAAAATAATATAAACCAAACATTCATTGTAAATATTGAACACATATTCATGATTAAGTTGTATATCTAAAACCCGTCATATTAACAAATTAACATAAATTCATATCATGAAGAGATTGTACATAATATTTAAATAACTCATCCCCTAAATAATTGTCTCTATTGCATGTTTTACTTGATTCCTTGCAAGTCAAGTGCAATAATCAACATTGACTCGTTTACACTAAGTACCATTTATGAAAAGTGAATATTATTCTTTAAAATGATCATGACTAAATAAACATGCCAAATCACCATGTAAATGTTTTTAAAACTTCTCCACCTCAAGCCAATTTGAAAAAAAATCAATAGCCAAAAAAAAACCATTTTCGTTAATATAATTTAATAAACTCATTTTCTAATTTAATAAAACAAAACATATTTTATAAAAAATTTCAAATTAAAACAGAAAAAAATAACTTCGAAAACAAAAAAAACACAATTCTTTCCATCCTTCAAAGTCACCTTAATCCTATTTTGTCAAACATAAATTGATCATACTAAAACAAAAATACTCCAACTATTAACATATCATACTAAAGCTTTTAATAATTCATGGTTAGTTATCCCAGAAACGTATTTTTACAACACAATAATTAATGATAAAATAAAAAACATAATAAAATAATAACTTGAAACATAATGCATCTCGTCACCACATAATAAAGCATTGAATATTTAACATTATCAACAAAAATCACGAATACGTATACAAAAAACCATTCACTTGAATGATCATTTTTGATATTCATAATAACATCATGTATTAATCTGAACAAAGAAATAGATGAGTTTAATGATATAAGAAATATGGATCAATTCCATTACTTCAATTAATATAACAATATGAGCTTGCCACAACACCCTATATCATTATAGAATGGGACTATAATAAACATGAAGCAACTTTAAAGAATATGGACTAAATATCTTTGCGTTCAAATTGCAAATCATTCAACATAATATCCGTTTTCAATGAAATAAATATCTAAATATAGTAAAACACTAGTTCTCATAATTATTATTTTTTGACACATGGTGAATCGGTAATTGTCAGTCCCAATTTATGGGAGACCCAAGATCAATTCTCATGGCTACCTCTATAATATCAAGAGTACATCCAACTGCCTACAAGTCAGATATACTAATATCCTATGATTTTAGCAAGAGCGAGACTCGCGTGCCGCCAAGGCGGGGGTGGGGAATCTGCTCCTTGAACTGCCGCCACTGCAAGTCATTGTACTCAATGAGATTTGAATTGCCGTCTCTTGAACTTCGCCCAAGTAGACTTACCTTTGAACCACACATCACTGTACACTAGTTCTCATAACTATTAATCGGTGAGAGATTCGTTTCCTTGGGTAAATAGCCCTCCAACTTTTATAGCTCTTATTCCAAAACCACTTTCCTCAAAAGTAGGTTACTTGAATATCATGAACAAATATTAGGTAAGAAATTATTGCATCACACATATGTAATGCGAGAAATCCATATATATGATGCCTAACTTCCTTTATTGTTTTATTCTTGTAATTGGTTGATCTATTTTTTATTGTTGAAGGTAAAGTTTATTTTTCTCCCATCATGGAATGAGTGATATTGTGTAATTTTACTCCATGTCTAACTTGTCAAATAAGATAAATCCAACATTCTCGTATATGCAATATTCAGTTCAGTGTATAAATGAATAGAAATACGGGTTAAGCTTCATACAAGTGCTTAATGAGAATCTAAATGCTAAAATCACAAAGTATCAATGATTTTCTTCCATAAAATGAGTAAATGAGTTTGGATTCTTAGCCTATGTTCTATATATTATAATGACATGCAATCATATGATCTTCATAAACACGTGCCTTATAGAATCTTATTTCTTTTGTACGAGTAGATAGTAAATCAAACTTGGAAGCTTGAGAGCATTGACTCTTAAACTCCCTTGCAACATTACTCATATGTATACATTTATCGTTGGTTGTGATTATCAAGTTTATTTTAATATTTACTCTTTCAACGTCAAGAATCAAAGTAGCCATATCTTTGATTCTTATTGTCTCATTTGACTCTTATAACAATGTGCTTAAGAGTGGGGGGAGGAAGGAGTATAACAACCCCGGGTTAAAAGCTCATGTAATAAAAGTTAATAAACATAAAATAAGACCATGGGTAAGGGACACTTATTCCAAGCTTAATTTTAGGCAAAATATCTTTGTGGGCATCACTTGAAGTATTTATGGCTAAAGGGAAATTGGAAAAGGCAATGGCTAAGGCTTCGGAAAGGCAAAAAATTATTTTTGGCACATTATTTATGAAAAATAATGGAAATTAAAAGAAAAGGAAGGTGAAAGGTCATATGTTGCATGTGAGAAGGAAAATGAAGGAAAATAATGGAAAATTGAAGAAATTAGAGGCCTCGTCAATAAAAAGACCTCATAGCATCAGTTGGTAGCCTTTTGTCGACTTTTGTCAGTTCAGTTCTGGAATTAGCTTCAGAGAGGAGAAAGAAAGTAAGCAAGCAAGGAGAGGAAAGGAAAAGCAAAGAAGGACAACAAAAGCAAAGGAAGGAAAGGATCAAGCAGCTTCAGCGGGAATACTTACAGGTAACACATTGCATGTGTGATTTCCTAGCTGGTTTTGACATGCATGGTATGTGCATGTCGATATTTGGTTCTTTTGTTGTCATTGGCATGGATTTTTTCGGCTTTCGACAGTGGATTTTAGCCTAGCCTTGCCATTTCCGGATAACCATGGTGTGATGGAATTGTTCTTGGTTTGAGCATTGGATTGTTTAATGGTTTTGGAATCTGGGGTGAGGTGGTGTCAGGAAAATTCCCGAAGGCCTAGGAATCTTTTGACTAGTAATGGTGGGATACACAGTAAAACCTGAGGGTGGACACAGGAAAATTTCTCAAGGATGGTGAAGAAATTCTAAGGCATCAAATCTCGGTTTGGTTTTGTGATCTCGACACCGGTATATGTGTGATCACGGTATGGAGAGGGTGGAGGTGGTTTAACCTATGGATTCCCTTTGTTGTCTTTGGATTGGTTTATCCCATGAGATCCCACATTCATGCTTGGAATATGGCACGAGGGTGGTTAACTGAAAGAAAGATATGGTTCAACCAATCTATGGTCGGGTGGAATGTGGAAGTCCCAAACCTGGTTGGTAATTTCCTATGTTTAATAAAAGTTAAATTTCTCTTAAATTGATGAGAAAATGTACTTGTTATTATGTGGCTTTAATGGTTGTTCTCTTATGGTTACTTATCTGGTTATATGCTGGTTATAGTCATGGTTTTATGACAGATCTCAGTCATGGCTCTAATCATGTTTTTACTTACTTCTGAATAAATAATGAATGCAAGACCTAATTGATGATATGATAGCTAATGTGAGAATGTAGAGACCCTTCTTGTTAAACCTCAAACAAGTTTTCAGTCCCTTATGTTCATACTTGCATTCATGACCTGTAGGTGGCATATCTACCAAGTGTTTGTCAGACTGTCAGTCCTAGTCGGGGATGGTCAAGTCAAGTATTGGTTCCAGTTTTTAGTTGCAAGCATTGTCTTCATGTCTTTTATGAGTTCTAGGAGTTTCATGGATTTTTGGGCATAGGCTTAGCCCCAACCCTGGAAAGTAGCCTTAATTCTCGCAGTCGCTAGCACAACACTGGTAGAAAAAGGCCACAACCTCACTGATGCAGGCCTATGGGAGTGACTGGTAACCCATAGTCACGTGGAGGCCTTGGCAAGGGAGCGACTAGGGCTCTAGGTTAGGGAAAAGGTGAGTTGTCTCAAGTGTTGGACACCTGGAGGGGTTGGGTTACTCCTGGAGGTCATGTGGCACCTAAGGGAAGTTAGTAAGGTCTTACTTTGTCAACTCTATTTCCTTAAGGTCATCTAGGAGGTTGAGTCATATCATAGTAACCCCTCATCTCATGTTTACCTCGGATAAGCTGGCGAAAGTGGGTAGATGTGAGAGGAGGCGATGTTATAGGGTGGTATCAGAGCAGGTTACGCTCTCTTTGGGTCATATTTGATACCACAGGGTGGTATCAGAGCATGGTTTCTCTCTCTTTGGATAAGTCTGATGTTGTCAAGGTTATGGTTGTCATGCATGGGATCAGGGTATATAGTTGGTATGATCATGCATGATGTTGTTGTGATGTTATATTATTATACGGATATGCTTAGGATTACACATGTACATGATAATGTGGATTCATCTTGTAGATGAGATAAGCCTCCCCTAAACATCACTAAGGTATGGATTTGATTTTGGTATCTATTTGGTTTATCTGACATGGTATCCTTGCAGGAAGAAGAGAATTCAAGATGAAGAGAAAAATGGTAGACTACAGTTCCCGTGACTCCCCCTACAGATCAATTGGGTAGCAAGCAGAAGAGTATTCTCCTGATATAGCAGATACATTGAGGAGCTTGAAGGCAGAGATTAGAAGTTGCAAAGTAGACAATAACGGGTTGGTTGATGCTTAGGAAAGACTTGCAATGGCTCAGGAAAAGCAGGTAGAGGTTAATGCAACATTCTTTCAGAGCTTGTCAGAGTTACAAAGACAAGGACATTTGAGGATCAGTCAAGAGCAGGAACAGAAAACTAAAGGAGCCTACGATAGCAGGTCTCGGTCTGGATACAGGTTGGATAGAGGGGACATAGTTAGAGGTGGCAGATCACTAGATACACCTAACAGGAGCACTGGTATGTATGGGCATCATTCTAGTTCCTCATCCAAGAGACATCATTACAATCATCATCATCATAATCCTTGTAGGAGGGGTGAGTATTTTCCTGAGGAGTTCAAGAAATTCAAGCCTCCTACATTTGATATAGAGATGAAGAAGCTAGAAGATGCAAAGGCATGGTTGTTAGGAATGAAGAAATTCTTCAGATTGCATAGCTACTCATAGAACAAGAAAGCTAAGATAGCCACTTTCAGTCTTAAGGAGAATGCATATATCTGGTGGGAGGATGTGAAGAATATCAAAGGTATTCAGGAAGAAGACTTGATTTGGGATGAGTTCAAGAGGCTCTTCAAGAAGAAGTACTTATCAGAGAGGTACTATGATGGTAGAGCTAAGGAGTTTTATGAGCTATAGATGGGTTCTATGACAAATGATGAGTACACTAGCAGATTCTTGGAGTTGTTGAGGTATGTTCCATATCTCAAGGAGGAGAAGGCTAAGATTTAGAGATTCATCAGTGGATTTCCAACAACATATAGAGACCGGATTGAGTTTGATGAGCCTAGATCGTTAGAGGAAGCCATCTGTAAATTGAAGCATTGTTATGAGCAGTCAAAGTGAAAATTTGAGCCTAAACGTGACTTGAAAGGAAATGAGAAAGTCAAAGGAAAATGGCCACCGAAGCGGGGAAGACCTCAAGATGCAGGTGAGAAAGAAAATGTTGCTCCTTACAAGAAGTTCAATGTAGTTGAGAAGGGACATGTGTCACAACCTGGAGAGAAACAAACTAATGGTGATGGTAGAGCATCGTTGCAGTGTTGGATATGTGGAAAAGATCATTGTAAGAAGGATTGCCCATTGTACGAGGGAGGTAGGCATTAGATCTATAGTTCTTAGGAGGTGTAGATAATTGGGGATGTTGGTCATAGTATTCCTCAGATTTATGTGGTTGTAGACAATAGGAAGGCAAATCACCAAGCATCTATCATTGAGATGGACGGTAAGCTTTGTGATCAAGTTATTGCTATTTTGATTGATCCTAGATCTAATTATAGCTATGTTAATCCTAACCTGGTGGATAAGTCTTGCTTGAGAAAAGAAGTGCATGCAGAGTATTGGTTGGTGCAGTTGGATACAAGTACGAAGAAGAGAGTTAATCATTGGGTAAAAGCTTGTGCATTTCAGTTGAATGGTATGCCTACAGAAGCACATTTGAATGTTTTGCCAATGGGATTGTATAATATGATTTTGGGTATGGATTGGATGTATCTTCACAGGATCAATGTAGATTTCTATGACAAGGCTATTGAGTGCCTGGATGATAATGGAGAGAAGAAAATCTTGCAGGGAAAGAATAAGCCTACATCAGTGAGGATGGTCATAGCTATGCAAGCAAAGCATAGTTGCAGAAAAGGGTGTGTGATGTCTGTAGTTCATGTTTCTAGTGACAAGGGTAAGGATGTTGAGGATGTAGAAATATTTAAGAGGTACCTTGTATTGCAACAGTTTTGGGAAGTGTTTGTAGCAGAGTGTTGGCATTATGACTCAGATTTGGCACTATGACAAAAGTGTTGTCCTTGATGGCAACTCACTCAGATGATAGATCACAGTTCAGCAGGTTAACAACACAGAGTTACAGATCAGACTTCACAGAATGAGGAAAGAAAGGTATACGTAGGTTCACCTTGACAAAGTAGTGTATACACTTGAGTTAACAGACCAAAATGAGCGTATACATACACACACACTTTCACAGAATGAAAGGCGTGTATATCTTGGAAAACTAAGTTTTGGTCCATGGTATTTTGATCCATGGTATTGGTCCAAGATATATGGTCCAAGGTATTGACCCTAAGTATTTAGTCCAAGGTATTGGTCCTAAGTGGTTTTGGTCCATGGTATTGAGTAAGGCCAGAGACTATAAAAGGATGAGAAGATCATTAAGCAAAGGTATTCAAGAATTGAATATCTGATGAAGAGCAAGATCTAGTACACAGGTTATTGGGTTATGGTGCATAGCTAGATCTGAACCGAGGATGAAACTTAGCGCTTGATGAAGGATAAGATCTAATGCTGGGTCAAGATCTTAGTGCTTGAAGTGAATTATCTTTATGTGGTTTGATCATTTATCTGAATAACTGGCGCATGTTGTAGTCTGTAAATATGATGATCTGGGTATAACTGAAGTCTGGAATTGTTGTAATCATCATTTACAGATTTGTACGCAGGTTCACTTTAGAAAAGGCGTGTATACACGCTAGTTCTGCATATCAAAACAACGTATACATATTAAATTTGATTTGCAGATCTGTACACAGGTTCGCCTTGAGAAAAGAGCATATGCACACAAGTTTGACACATGGAAGTAGCGTATACCTTATAAAATATGTTTTAGCTGCTTCTGTTTGCTGTTGCAGTGTTCTAGGTTCTGGCTTGGGTTCTGGTTACTATATTCTGGTTACAACATTCTGTATGATCAGAGTGATTGATTGATTCAGTTGTGGTTGGTTCAAAAGGAAGATTGGTTGATGCAGATATATTTGATGATTGAATGATGTTGTTGATGGATCTAGTCTGAAAATTTATGAAATGTGGTCCCTGGAAGAAAAGAGAAGGTTGTAGCCTTCAGTAGGTTGGCACCTACGTACTAGTAAACATATCAGCTAATACAAGAGCTAGGGGGTTGTAGCTTCCTTCCAGGAGAAGCTGGAGAATGAGAGAAGGTTGTAGACTTCTGCAGGTAGAAGCCTGGTACTGGTATAAGATTGCACTAGTACAAAAATTGTAAAAAGAAGTTTCTTATTATTAAAAGAAGATAGAGACGATTGCAGCAGGTGGTTTTCACCCACATTGGG
Organism: Pinus tabuliformis; assembly: GCA_031772625.1. Lineage (NCBI taxonomy): Eukaryota > Viridiplantae > Streptophyta > Pinopsida > Pinales > Pinaceae > Pinus > Pinus tabuliformis. Next base: position 1,374,004,346 of record CM062805.1, on the reverse strand, counting down.
TTTCCACCTTATATCTTGTGTTCATGTGTGTGATTGTTTGTTCTATTTTTACTGCACTTGGTTACTGTTTATATGGTTCTTATGCACTGATTAAAGATCAACATATGATGAATTAACTGAATCATAAGTTTGTTGGATATACGCTAGTTGCCTTAAACACAACTGCATATACACGCAAGTTCCATTAACTGAAGTAGCATATATGAATCTGATTATGGAAATGAAAAATTATTGACTTGATAATACTGATTCACCCCCCCCCCCCCCCCCCCCCTCAGTATTATTTCCAACAATTGGTATCAGAGCAGGTCCTTCAGAAGAAGCTTGATCACTTGAAGGAAGATCTATCATCATGAGTAATCAAGAAAGAGATGGATCCATCAGACCTCCAATATTTGATGGAAGCAACTTCGTTTATTGGAAGGTAAGAACCACAACCTATCTTCAATCTCTTGGAACAGATGTATGGGAAATCGTGGAAGGAGGATATACATTTCCATCAGTAATTCCTACAGATGCGACAGGTAAAAAGCAATATGAAACCAATGCCAAGGCAATCAATACATTATTGGGAAGTATGTCACAGTCAGAGTTTGTCAAAGTTATGCAGCTCAAATCCGCCAAAGAAATATGGGTCAAAATCGTTCTAAGCTATGAAGGAGACTCTCAGGTAAAACATGCAAAACTGCAAACTCTCAAAATTCAATATGAAACTCTCAAGATGCACAATGATGAAAGTATAGCTAGTTACTTCTTACGTATAGATGAGATTGTTAATTGCATGAAGAATTTGGGTGAAGAGATAAAAGAAGTTACTTTAGTTGAAAAGGTTTTAAGATCCTTGTCTGCTAAGTTTGAATCAAAAGTATCTGCCATAGAAGAAAAGCAGGATCTTCAGACTATTACTATGACACAGCTGCACGAAATCTTAACTGCTTTCAAGATGAGAAAAGGAGGTCCATCAAATATGAGAGAAGCTGCATTTAAAGCTTCAGGAAAAGAAGAACTCAATGAATCAGGACATATTTCAGAAGGAGAAGAAGAAGCAAACTTTGTCAAGAACCTTCAACAGGGTTCCAGAAGATTCAGAGGTAAACTACCTTTCAAATGTTTTGCTTGTGGAAGAGTCAGTCATTATGCTGCCAAATGTCCTCATAAAGATATGTTTGATAAAGGTAAGGAATCTGCAAAATGGAATAGAAAACACAGTGTAGGTAAGAAGAGCTACTATACACATGAAGATAGCGATGGTTTATCAATTAGTAATGAAGATGAAAATAGTAATGACTATAGACTTCTGATGGATTTTGAAGATGATGATTTCTTGGATGCTTTAGATGAAGATGGCCTTTATGAAGAAATCTCTAAACTCAAAATATGTTTAGAAGAAAAGAATATGATTATAGATACTTTGACATTCCAACTTGCTGAAAGAGAAAAACACAATGAAAAACTAGAATGTGAAATTGTGGGTCTAAGAAAGGATATTGAGAAAACAAAAGTTCTCAATCTTAGATTTGCTAAAGGATCAGAAACCTTAAATCAAAATTATCAAAGTGCAGTGTTCTCCTCTAATAAAGACAGGTCTTGGATATACTGAAGAAGCATCTGAAGCATAGAAGTCGTCAACCTCCACTACAAGCTATCTTGATGCAGCAAAGAGCAGTGAACAACTTGACAATCGTCAGCAAAGGCATAAAGCAGATCACCAGGTAAATCAGGCTCAATTTACTTCAAGGATGAACAGAATCTACAACCAACCTTAGATAAATCATACTCAATCTGCTTCATGAATGAATATCAATAGAAACTACAATCATCAGGTCAGTAGATTCGATAATCGCAGGAACATCTTTAATGGCCAATGTTTTTCATGTCATAACTTTGAACACAAAGCTGCTCAATGTGTTGCTTACAAGACCATCATGACTAGAGAAGCATGAAATCAAAGGAATGTGACAGGGATCATGAAAAGGTCCTACAATAACTTTTCTCTTCTTGAAAATGAAATAGAATGCTCTATCTGCAACAACTTCGGTCATGAAGAATCTGAATGCAGGAGTAAATTTCGGCAAACATCTCAGAAGGAGCAAACTCCATTAATACCCAAAATATAGAGAAAGAAAGAACCACAAACAAAAAGATGTGGCATAGTCTTGTATGCAGAAGGACAAAAAAATCAGTGGTACATCGACAGTGGATGCTTAAAACAAATGATAGGTGACAAAGAAAAACTTCACTCATATAATGCCTTAGAAAAGGAAAAGAAGGTCTCATTTGGAAATGAAAGTCCTACTATCATAAAAGGTAAAGGCTATGTTCTCTTAAAAGAAAAAGTTAAAGCTGGGAATGTTATGTATGTTGATGGTCTAAAGCATAACCTGTTGATTGTTAGTCAAATGTGTGATCAAGGAAATGAAGTAGTATTTCGATCAAATGGATGTGTTGTTCATGAGCTTGATACAGGAGAAACTGTGATCAAAGGTATAAGAACTCCAAACAACTTATACATACTCAAGGGAGGACAACAACAGTGCTATCTAAGCAAAAATGATGAACATTGGCTATGGCACAGAAGATTGGGGCATCTAAGTTTTTCTCAAATAAGAAAAGCATGCAAATTCCAGGTTGTTCGTGATCTTCCTGATATCAGCATTCCAGAAAATACAATATGCAAATCATGTCAATTTGGTAAGCAAACCAGATCGCACTTCCCTGAAAAGGAAGGATCAACTAGTAAGCCTCTTGAACTTGTTCATACTGATTTATGTGGACCATCAAGGAAAAAGTCACCTCGTGGAGAAGAATACTTTATATTATTCATTGATGATTTTTCCAGAATGTGTTGGATAGGACTTCTAAAGCATAAAGATGAAGCATTTGAAAAGTTCAAAGCCTTCAAAGCTTTGGTTGAAAATGAATCAGATCGCAAAATCAAATGCCTCAGATCTGATCGAGGAGGGGAATTTACTTTGGATGAATTCTTTGACTTTTGTGAAGAACATGGAATAAAAAGGCAATTCTCCACCGCAAGGACTCCTCAGCAAAATGGAGTGGTAGAAAGGATGAACAGAACTGTTCAACAAATGGCTCGTGCTATGCTAGATGAGTCTAGAACTCCTGCAACCTTCTGGGGTGAAGCTGCATTCGCTGCCGTCACTATTCTCAACCAAGCAAATGTTCAGGTAAACAGCACTCAAACTCCACATGAACTTTGGTATTGTAAGACTCCTATTGTAAAATACTTCAAAGCTTTTGGAAGCAAATGTTACATCAAAAAGAGTGATGAAAAAATTGGTAAGTTTGAACCCAGAGCAAATGAAGGTATTCTCCTTAGTTACTCTTCCCGAAGTAAAGGATATAAATGTTATAATAATAGACTTGGGAAAATTATTGAAAGTATTGATGTTTTGGTTGATGAAGCATGCAAAAATCCAAAACAAATAAAAACCAAAGATTATGAAGAAGATGAGGATTATCCTTCCATCAAATTACACTAATTATAAAGAAGAAACCAATGAAGCACCAGAAGAAGAGATAACGGTAGAAGAAAAGACTCCGTCCAGGTATGTTCAAAAAAATCATCCAGAGACTCAAATTTTGGGACAGAAAGAGGCAGGTGTGCAGACAAGAAGAACTATTACAGAAGCTTCAAGCTATTTAGCATTGCTATACTCCACCGAACCTCAAAATGTAAATGAAGCATGCAAAGATGATGTTGGGTCAAGGCCATGAATGAAGAACTTGAGCAAATTGAAAATAATAATACTTGGGAATTAGTTCCTAGACCTCATGATAAGAATATCATAGGAACTAAATGGATATTCAAAAACAAGCTGAATGAAAATGGAGAATTTATTAGAAACAAGGCCAGACTTGTTTGTAAAGGATATGCTCAACAACAAGGTATAGATTTTGAAGAAACTTTTGCACCTGTTGCTAGCCTTGAAGCTATAAGAATGTTCCTTGCTCTTTCTAGGTTTCAGAAATTCAAAGTATACCAAATGGATGTAAAATCTGCCTTTCTTAATGGAGACTTAGAAGAAGAAGTCTATATTGAGCAACCAGATGGATTCATTCTTGGAAATGATGCAAAACTTGTATGCAGACTCAGAAAGGCTCTCTATGGTCTAAAATAAGCTCCAAGGGCCTGGTATTACCGTCTTGACAAATATCTCCATCAACAAGGTTTTTCAAAGGGATCAGCTGATAGCAATCTATATACAAAGATTGACAATAATAAATTACTAATACTTGTTGTGTATGTTGATGATATCATTTTTGGAAGCAATGAAGAAACCATGAGTCGGAAGTTTGCTTCGGTAATGCAGCAAGAATTTGAAATGTCCCTGCTTGGTGAGCTTACATATTTTCTTGGTCTACAAGTTCAACAAAATAAAGATGGTATTTTTCTGTCACAAACCAAATATCTCAAACAGATCTTGAAAAAATACGACATGGAAGATTCTAAAACAGTATGTACCCCAATGGTAACAGGATGCAGTCTTAGCTCAAATGATGAATCAGCAATAGTACATCAACCAACTTACAAATCCATGATTGGCAATCTGCTTTATCTAATAGGTACCCGACCAGACATCATGCATGCAGTAGGAATAGTTGGAAGATTCCAAGCAAATCCAAAGGAATCACACCTTCAGGCAGTGAAAAGGATTTTCAAATATTTTCAAGGAACACATAATTTTGGTTTATGGTATCCTAGAGATATAGATCTTACACTTCATGCATATACAGATGCAGATTGGGCAAGAAGCGTTGATGACAAAAAAAGCACTGGTGGTGGTGCATTCTATATGGGTTCTAGATTAGTGTCTTGGTTCAGCAAGAAACAAAGTTCAATTGCATTATCTACAGCTGAAGCAGAATATGTGGTTGTTGCATCTTGTTGCACACAACTCCTTTGGATGATGCAAACATTACAAGACATTCAGATCACATGTACTTCACCCATCTCCATTCTATGTGATAATACAAGTGCCATCAATATTTCAAAGAATCCAGTCATGCATTCCAAGACCAAGCACATACCCATCAAATATCATTTTCTACGTGAACAAGTGCTTGAACAAAAGGTCAAATTGGAGTATGTTCCCTCCAAAGAAAAGGTTGCTGATATCTTCACCAAACCACTGCCCAGAGAGACATTTGAATATCTCAGAGAAAAGCTGGGAGTAGTTGATGCATCATCCTGCTGTTAAAACCTACATGTTTCAGAGAAAGGTGTTTATACGAGAGTTTCATGAAGCGTAGTCATGTACATACACTGGTTTTTGTGGATACAGTCACGTATATGTTGGTTTGAGGAAAAGTAGTGGGCCAAACTCAAGAAGAAAGGGGTCTGATATGGTTCAGTGAATTATCTGCTCTGCTTGATGATGGTTACAGTCTATGGATGACATGTGGAAATATGTTGGCTCTCATAAGTTGTTGATAACTTGATGTATATCTGATTGATGATGATGCCTTGATAACTCTTCTATTATATGAAATGATCAGATCTGACAGTGATCATCTGGCACAGGTTCAGGGGGAGCATATGCTTCTAATAATGCATTATTGGCATTATCTTAGAAGATCTTGGTACAGATTCACACAGTTGTTTTTTATTCAGGTGGAACAGGTTCAGGGGGAGAAAATGGTTTCTGGACTGGATGTTGATTGACAAATGCTACTGATGATAGTTGTTGATGACTATCATGGTCTTGTTTAAGATATTTGGTCTTTGTTATATATGTCATGTATATCTTTTAATGTAAAACTCATGAAACGACCCATTTTGTTACCCCACTATGCATGGGATGGATGATGTAATGTTTTTGTTTTGACATGTATAAACAATTGGTATATCCCCACTTGGTTGGGAGATGGATGTATGTATGAGTCATTGGTGATAGGAAGGTCATTTATGATGTATGTATAGAGTCATGTTCTTCTTTTAGAACATCTTTTTGTAGACCTTGCTTATATTCAAGGGGAGCTTGGACTCGTTCATGAAGCTCAATCAGCTCAATTTAACATGTACTCAGGGGGAGCATGACCCTTTGCCCTTGATGACAAAGGGGGAGAGTGACTTGGGTTTGCCATCAAGTCCAAAGGGGGAAATTGTTGGCGTTATGACTCAAATTTGGCACTATGACACATGTGTTGTCCTTGATGGCAACTCACTCAGATGACAGATCACGGTTCAGCAGGTTAACAACACAAAGTTACAGATCAGACTTCAAAGAATGAGGAAAGAGAGGTATATGCAGGTTCACCTTGACAAAGTAGCATATACACGTGGGTTAACATACCAAAATGAGTGTATACGTACACACGCACTTTCACAGAATGAAAGGCGCGTATCTTGGAAAACTAAGTTTTGGTCCATGGTATTTTGATCCATGGTATTGGTCCAAGATATATGGTCCGAGGTATTGACCCTAAGTATTTGGTCCAAGGTATTGGTCCTAAGTGGTTTTGATCCATGGTATTGATAAGGCCTAAGACTATAAAAGGATGAGAAGATCATTAGACAAAGGTACTCAAGAATTAAATATTTGATGAAGAACAAAATCTAGTATACAGGTTATTGGGTTATGGTGCATAGCTGGATCTGAACCAAGGATGAACCTTAGCACTTGATGAAGGATATGATCTAATGTTGGGTCAAGATCTTAAGGCTTAAAGTGAATTATCTTTATGTGGTTTGATCATTTATCTGAATAACTGGCGCATGTTGTAGTCTGTAAATATGATGATCTGGGTATAACTGAAGTCTAGAATTGTTGTAATCATCATTTACAGATATGTACGCAAGTTCACTTTAGAAAAGGCACATATACATGTTGGTTCTACATATCAAAACAGCGTATACATCTTAAATTTGATTTGTAGATCTACACGCAGGTTCGCCTTGAGAAAAGAGCGTATACACGCAGGTTCGACACATGGAAGTAGCGTATACCTTATAAAATATGTTTTAGCTGCTTCTGTTTGCTGTTGCAGTGTTCTAGGTTCTGGCTCGGGTTCTAGTTACTATATTCTGGTTATAGCGTTCTGTATGATCAGAGTGATTGATTGATTCGGTTGTGGTTAGTTCAAAAGGGAGATTGGTTGATGCAGATATATTTGATGTTTGAATGATGTTGTTGATGGATCTAGTCTGAAAATTTATGAAACGTGGTCCCTGGAAGAAAAGAGAAGGTTGTAGCCTTCTGTAGGCTGGCACCTACGTACTAGTAAACATATCAGCTAGTGCAAGAGCTAGGGGGTTGTAGCTCCCTTCTAGGAGAAACTAGAGAACGAGAGAAGGTTGTAGCCTTCTGCAGGTAGAAGCCTGCATATTGGTATAACACTGCACCAGTACAAAAACTGTAAAAAGAAGTTTCTTATTATTAAAAAGAAGATAGAGACGATTGCCGCAGGTGGTTTTCAGCCACATTGGTTTTCCACCTTATATCTTGTGTTCATGTGTGTGATTGTCTGTTCTATTTTTACTGCACCTAGTTACTGTTTATATGGTTCTGATGCACTAATTAAAGATCAACATATGATGAATTAACTGAATCATAAGTTTGTCGGATATACGCTAGTTTCCTTAAACACAATTGCGTATACATGCAAGTTCCATTAACTGAAGTAGCATATATGAATCTGATTATGGAAATGAAAAATTATTGACTTGCTAATACTGATTCACACCGCGCCCCCCCCTTCTCAGTATATTTCCAACAAATGTTTGTAGTTCATGTTTCCCGTGACAAGGGTAAGGATGTTGAGGATGTAGAAATATTTAAGAGGTACCTTGTATTGCAACAGTTTTGGGAAGTGTTTCCAGCAGAGATGTCAGAGTTTCCTCCACATGGGGAAGTAGACTTTTCTATTGAGTTGGTCCCAGGGGAAACACCAACATCAAAGGCATCTTATAGGATGAGCACTCCAGAATTAGTAGAGTTAAAGTTGCAGCTAGAGGAAATGTTTGATAAGGGATACATTAGGCCAAGTGTGTCACCTTGGGGTGCACTAGTATTGTTCATGAACAAGGTGACAATCAAGAACAGGTACCCATTGTCGAGGATTAACGACTTGTTTTATCAGTTGAAGGGAGTAGCAATGTTCTCAAAGATAGATTTGTGATCAAGATATCTTCAGGTATGCATTAAGGAATAGGACATCTACAATACTGCCTTCAGGACTAGGAATGGACATTATGAGTTTGTTGTGGTCCCATTTGGCTTGACTAATGCTCTAGCTACTTTTATGTGTTTGATGAATAGTGTGTTGCATCCTTGTCTGGACAAGTCTGATATTGTATTCATTGATGACATCTTGGTATATTTTAAGAATTAAGAAGAGAATGTCGAGCATTTAGCAGCAGTGTTGAGATTGCTAAGAGAGAATTAGTTGTATGATAAGCTTAGCAAGTGCAGTTCTTTGCAGGCAGAAGTACACTACTTGGGACATGTTTCCAAGAATGGCATAGCAGTAGATCCAAAGAAGATAAAGGCTATCATGGAGTGGGCAGCTCCTAGAAATGTGGAGGAAGTCATATCATTCATGGGCTTAGCAGGTTACTACAGGAGGTTCATCAGGAACTTCTCATGCATTTCATATCCTATTACATCATTGCAGAGGAAAGGTAAGAAGTTTGAATGGACAAAAGGAGTGTGCAGCCAGTTTTGAGTAGTTGAAGCAGTTGTTGACAAATGCTCCAGTGTTAAATATTGCAGATCCAAACAAAGAGTTTTTAGTGTGTACAGATGCTTGCAAGAGAGGGATTGGTGGAGTCCTTATGCAGGAGGGATAAGTAATATGCTATGAGTCTAGGAAACTGAATGAGCACAAGCAAAACTATGTGACTCATGATCTTGAGTTGGCAATTATTATTCATGCCTTGAAGATGTGGATACATTATCTTCTTGGCAGGAGGTTTGTGTTGATGAGTGATCACAGTGAACTAAGATACGTGTTTGACCAGTCGAATCTGAACACTAGGAAGGTAAAATGGTTAGCTACTCTTAATGAGTTTGAATTTGAGATCTAGTAAATTAAGGGAAAGGAGAACGGGGTTGCAGATTCTCTCAACAAGAAAGTGTAGTTGAACCATGTTGTAGCAATGAGCTCATATGGGACAGATTTACAGGATTGGATCTTACAGGCAAGATAGCAGGATGACAGGTATAGGGAGCTTATGCATAGGTTACAACAGGGTACAGGTGATCAGGATGTGGATTATCATCTTACAACAGATGGCTTGGTGAGATTTAGGGACAGAATCTATGTGTCGGATGACAGTGAAATCAAGAAGCTTATCTTGAGGGAGTTTCATGTAAAACCATATTCAAGTCACCCAGGATATTAGAAGACGTTGACAGTAGTAAATAAGTTCTACTACTGGCCGAATCTGAAGAAGGAAGTGGTAGAGTCAGTGGCGAGATATTTGGATTGTCAGCAGGTCAAAGCAGAGTGTAAGCATCCAAGTGGGTTTCTTCAGCCTATTCCAATTCCAGAGTGGAAATGGGAGATCATTTCCATGGATTTCATTATAGGTCTTCCAAGGACATCAAGGCAACATGATTCTATCATGGTTGTGGTAGACAGGTTGAGTAAGGTATCTCACTTCATTCCAGTGAAGACTACTTATTCAACTAGTGAGGTAGCACAGGTCTTCATCAAGGAGATCATGAGATTTCATGGTGTTCCGAAGAAGATTGTGTTAAACAAGGATGCCAAGTTCACTTCTAGGTTTTGGAAGGAGTTGTTTGCAGGATTGGGGACAAACTTGGCATTTAGGAAAACTTATCATCCACATATGGATGGACGAACAGAGAGGGTTAACAGGATACTGGAGGATATGTTGAGGATGTATGTCATGCATCAACAAAGGAGATGGGAGGAGTACCTTCCATTGGTTGAGTTTGAATGCAACAATAGTTATCAGAATTCACTAAGGATGAGTTCGTGTGAGGCACTATATGGGCAGATTTGTAACACTCCCATCAGCCGGAGTGATCCAGTGAACAGGGTACTTATTGGACCAAACATGTTGGCATACATGGAACAGGAAATGCAAGTTATAAAGAAGAATCTAAAAGCAGCACAGGACAAGTAAAAAAGTTATGCATATCAGCACAGGGCATTTAAGGAGTTTCAAGTTGAGGATCATGTGTATTTGCACATCAAGCCCAAGAAGAGTTCCTTGAGGATTGGATCATGTGCCAAGTTGGCACCACAATATTGTGAGACTTTTGAGATCCTTAATAGGATTGGACCAGTGGCCTACAGACTTACACTACCTCCAGCAGTGAAAGTCCATGACGTTTTTCACGTTTCATTACTTAAAAGATATGTAAAGGATGTTGATCATGTTATTGCTTGGTTTGTATTGCAACTGGAGCAAGAAGGAGAATTCCAGTCGAAACCCCTATGTATATTGCAACAAAAACATCTCATGCTCCGAAACAGAGCACTCAAGTAGGTTAAAGTGTAGTGGAAGCACTTTGGGACCAATGAAGCTACATGAGAGATGGCTTATCAGATGCGGGTTATGTATCCTTCATTGTTTGTTGGTGAAGGCAAATGTCTTGGTATTTGTACATATGCAATGTATGGTTGTTATTGTAAACACTGCAATGAGCTAAGTTATAAATCTCCAATAAAGCTGTATGGTTGTCATGTTGTCATATTTTACATGATGGTTTTCTTTTGAGCAAGATGTTATTATAAATATTGCAACAACATGGGTTATAAAGCTCCATAGGCAGTAATGTTTTTTTCTTTTCGGCGGTTTTGCTAGGTCTAGGTGTGGTTTAACACCGAGGAGAGTGTTACCCTAAGGGGGAGGGGTCTATAACAGCCCCTAGTTAAAAGCTCATGTAATAAAAGTTAATAAACGTAAAATAAGACCACGGGAAAGGGACACTTATTCCAACTTGAATGTTGGAAAAAATATTCAAGTGGGCATCACTTTATGTGTTTATGGCTAAAGGGAAATTAGCAAAGGCAATGGCTAACGCTTTGGAAAGGAAAAAAGGTATTTCTGGAACATTATTTATGAAAATAATGGAAATTAGGAGAAAAGGAAGGTGAAAGGTCACAGATTGCATGTGAGGAGGAAAATGAAAGAAAATAATGGAAAATTGAAGAAATTAGAGACCTCATCAATAAAAATACTTCAGAGCATCAGTTGGTAGTCTTTTGTCAACTTTTGTTAGTTTAATTTTGGAATTAGCTTCAAAGAGGAGAAGAGCACCAAGAGGAAAAAGAAAGTAAACAAACAAGGAAAGCAAAGAAAAAGCAAAGAAGGACAAGGAAAGGAAAGGAAGGAAAGGATCAAGTAGCTTCAGCGGGAATACTTGCAAGTAACAGATTACATGTGTGATTTCCTAGGATGTTTTGACATGCATGGTATGTGCATGTCGGTATTTGGTTCTTTTGTTGTCATTGGCATGGATTTTGTCGGGTTTTGATAGTGGATTTTAGCCTAGCCTTGTCATTTCTTGATAGCTAGGGTGTGATGGGATTGTTCTCGGTTTGAGCTTTAGATTTCCAGATGGTTTTGGAATCCGGGTGAGGTGGTCTTAGGAAAATTCCCAAAGGCCTAGGAATCCCTTGACTGGTAATGGCGGGATACACGATAAAGCCTGAGGGTGGAGACAAGAAAATTCCTCAAGGATGGTAAAGAAATTCTAAGGCATCCAAGCTCGGTTTCGTTTTGTGATCTCGACATCAATTTAGGTGTGATCACAGTATGGAGAGGGTGGAGGTGGTTTAACCTTTGGATTCCATTGGTTGTCTTTGGATTGGTTTATCCCTTGATATCCCACATTCACTCTTGGAATATGGCATGGGGGTGGTTAGTTGAAATAAAGACATGGTCTAGCGAATCTACTGTCAGGTGGAACATGGAAGTCCTAAACCCTGTTGGTAATTGCCTATGTTTAATAAAAGCTAAGTTTCTCTTGATTTGATGAGCAAATGTACTTATTATTATGTGGCTTTGATGGTTTTTCTCTTATGGTTACTTACTTTTTTATATGATGGTTATAAGCATGGTTTTAGACATATCTCAATCATGGCTCTAATCATGTGTTTACTTGTAACTGGATAATAAATGAATGCAAGACCTGACGAATGATATGGCAGCTAATGTGAGAAGGTAGAGACCCTTCTTGTTAAACCTCAGACAAGTTTTCATTCCCTTATGTTCAGACTTTCATTCATGACCTGTAGGTGGCATATGTACCAACTGTTTGACAAAATGTCAGTCCCAGTTGGGGATGGTCAGGTCAAGTCCCTGTTCCAGTTTTTTGGAAAAAATTGTCTTTGTGTCTTTTATGAATTCTAGGAGTTTCATGGATTTCTAGGCAGAGGCTTAACTCCATACCTGGAAAGTAACCTTAATTATGGTAGTCGTTCACAGGTAGGAAAAAGGCCACATTCGCACTGATGCAGGCCTTTAAGAGCGACTCGGAACCCATAGTCCCATGGAGGCCTTCAAAAAGGGAGCGAATGGGGCTCTAGGTCAGGGAAAAGGTGATTTGTACCAGGGGTTGGACACCTGGAGAGGTTGGGTTACTCATGGAGGTCATGTGGCACCTAAGGGAAGTCAGTAAGGTCTTGTTGTGTTGACTCCATTTCCTTAAGGTCATCTTGGAGGTTGATTCATATCATAGTAACCCCTCATCTCATGTTTTCCCCAGGTAAGCTGGTGAAAGTGGGTAGATGTGAGAGGAAGCGACATTACAAGGATCGGGAGGGGTTATCTTTCACCACAATGGAAAAGTTTAAAAGTGTTTGTGTGGGTCTAGGATTCACCTCAAATAATAAGGTAGAAGAATTAGGACTATGGTAAGGGCTCAAGTTGGCAGCAACTAAAGGAATCCTCCAATTGAGTGTCTTTGGAAACTCTCTCATTACAATTCAAAAATGTAACAAACTGAAACATTGCAAGGACCCAAATTCAAGACCAACCTTACAAAGAGTCTAAATGATTATTGAGAAATTTGAAATTTTGGAGTTTTATCATATCAAGCGAGAGAACAACACTATGGAGGATGATCAAGCCAACATATGTGTCAAATTGGAACAAGGCGAGTTGATGGAGGCGGGTGGCAGGATGACTATATGTCACATACCATGATTTTTCATAACCTGAGGATCTCGAAATGATTAAGGGTCATTAAGGAGGATAATTCGACTAACAGATTGCATAAGTTTTCTAGTCATTTCATGGTACAAAATCACCTCGGTGATCACTCCTGCAGAATGACTAGCCCCTCATCCAATAGATGGATAAACACGAGGATTAATGCTGAGCATGTGGATAGGTGGGATGTCGTCGGTAAATATTTAAGGTAGGATACCAGTGAAGGAATTGATATTTCTATGACAAAGGAAGAACGTCTGAGCTCGACCGTGTGTGTTTATGGTCCAGACCAAGAAGCATGAATTCACAATTGTTTGCAGGGCATGTAATGAATGTGAATATCATTAAACTTGAAGGGACTCATCCGACTGGCATTTTGGAGTTAAGCCTAGCTATAAGAGGATGATTGCATGGAATTTACACATAATGGCTCTCCATTCATTCCATTTGAGTCGAACAAACGGCCTCCTTAATACGAAATGGCATTGGTGGCTCCCCAGATAAGATTGATCAGGCGCTAAAGCAGGAAATCAAGCAGATGATCTCCAGGATAGGTGGGCAAATAATTTATGAGGCTCGTTGTCACTTCACCTTGGTAACGTGCCTTGAAAGTTTCTCTTTCTTTGATGAGCAAATGTACCAGGATGATTACCTCCAACGTCGCTCTCACTTCACCCTGGTAATCATATCCAATATATAAAATCTTGATTATAAAATGGAGAAATCCAAGTTCAAGGTGGAGATTGTAGTTGTTTCAGTGTTAAAAGAAATATTTGGTCTCAGTGACGGCGGTGAACATGATATGGTGCTTGGTGAGGGAGGGGCTCTCCCTCCCGTATTTCCTGAACTACAGGAGTAGGGGAAACAAGGAGCAATGGAATCATACTAGGAAGAGGAAGTGGACCAGGCTGTTATGGAAGAATTCAGCCACAACAATGTGAAGGGATCCAGGTAGTTAATTTCATAGTAATTTTTAGATTATGTTATGTAGGTATGCAAGTATTAATGTGGTATTTTAGAGAAATTACAAGAAGAATGTAGTAAATCTAGAAAAAGCAACGCTGCATATCCAAAGACAGTGGTCAGAGAAATTTTTGAGGACTGTGGAAATTTTGTTACTTTTGAATGTAATGGCACTAGCCAGATTCCAGTTTGACTAATAGACTTATAATTGTTCCTTTAAAAAAAACAATGTGTTTAAGAGTGAGTCATTTTGACTTGACTCTTTAACAATTTTAGACATATGAGGGCATAATTTATTGATATCTAACTATATTTTACACCAAAGTGATCTCAACACTATGGAAAATCTCAAAATATACCCTAAACTTATTTGTTTAAATAATATTTATATTGAGAAATATCATATTTTTCAGCAAATGAGTGTTGCCTTCTACAATCTTGATTCAAGCATCCTATAGGAAACTCTTCTAGACTTTCATGAGGCTTTGAAAATTGTTTAATTTTTCTAATATTTTTTAGAAATATGTGACTATAGGTTCTAAACAAGCAAATCCCTCACCTTTTGAGAATCAATTAAATGGGTTAATTTCTCCTTATTTGAAATTCTTTCACCTTTTAAACTTTAAACCTTATTTGAAAATTCGAAAACTTTAGCCTAGTAGGATGTTAATTTTTTGAAACATATCATAAACATTTTTTCATTGTCAAAGGAACTTATGATTTTTTCATCACCATTTAGGTCTTTAGTCATTTGAAATATTATGAGGAAGTTATGGTCTGAGAAGGCCTTTCATCAATGTCTTTTTGCAATATATGGACTTCAAGCAAATGTTAATTTGCAAGCTCTGGTTTCTCCTTTATTAGTTCATAAAGTTTACAAGCTAATGAAGAATTTTGGTCTCCTAGCTTACCATTCTCCAAATTTAATATTGCCTTCTCTCCGTGAGCAACTATTAACTCTATTGATTCTACGTGTTAAGATTGTGGTACTTTAATTTTGATTCGAAAATATTGATTTATGTATATTTGGAATCTAATAAATTTTTAACACTCTTTGAGATGTCATATGCATCGTCCAAGGTTATAATCCTTCATTATGATTCCCTTACCATATTTTTCCTTGCTACGTTGATTATGCTTTCATATTTTAGCTGTGTTTCCAACTTGTTGACTAAGGTTTGATGATTTTTAACATTTACAATGCATTGGATCAACTTCCTTGATGTCATTTCTTTTATTCGTATATTTCATTCAATTATATCCACAACATTGTGATCTATATTGTATAATTATATTATTTTTCATCCATATAATCGATGCTTTTATAGTGGAAAAGTTGGAGGAATCAACTCACTAGACCATTTTTATTCGTGGGTCCCAATTACACGAATTAGGGTCTAATACCTTCCAAAAGTAGTTTAATGAATTAAATGTCATTTTTTGGGTGTAAAGCTTTATTGGTTAGGCAATGCATCTTGTAGAGGTTATTCTACAGTGAAATACTTTTCTAGTGGCACAAGAAACACCTCAAACATAATCTATATGCAAAAGTTATGCTACCTAAAAGTTGACCTTCCTATTTTGATCATCATGATTTGAGAGGATGTCATGCAAACCCCCATTATTCATGGAAAAGGGGATAGCTATGTGATCATGATAAAAAAAGGACTTTAGAAGAGTCAATATTGTAACTCTAGTTAAGAGTTGGAGTCAAACTTAACCATTAGTATGTTATAAGGGTCTTTTATAACCAACCACTGGCAAGAAAAAAGGTTACCTTCCATTCAAGTGCATTTTGTTCCATAAATGAATAAAGTAGAAAAGAGAGAGAGAGAGAGAGAGAGAGAGAGATCAAACAAAGAGGTTTTATGTTTTGTAGCAGCCTAGAGGCTACGGGTCTCACTCCTTTATACTTGCATTCATTTCCATTCAGAAAAAGAGATCAGAGAAACTTCACCTTCTAGGTGGGTTTTCTCCTAAAAGGGTTTCCTAAATCATATCTTGTGTTGTTATGGTTGTGAATGATTGTATTTATGTGTGTTCTATGTTTTCCGCATTTTATATTTTGCATGCATGAAAACAATAACTTAATAAATCCATAAGTCTAAGGAAAATAACCCTCATAGTATAGATTTCAAAATTTTAGGTACAACTTCATCAGATTTATTGTGTCGAACTATCTAGTGGAATAACCACAAAAGTTTACAAATCACATTGGTATCAAAGCATGTTTCTTTGGGTATTTTATGGGAGGTTGTAAAACCCTAGCCATGACTGACGAATCTATTTATAACACTTGAGATGCAATATAAGAGAGGTTTCCAAAAATTCTTTTGATAAAAATCTCCTTCACAAATATTGGATCAATGCATTTCAAACTACCCAATGTGGTTAATCATCAAGACTAAGATGGACAGACTGATATAAGCATATTAAATAATGTGGAGATGTAGATAAAAAAATAATTCTCAACGATTGAATCATGTTGGTAATAAAATGAATTAATAATATTTTAATCATTTATCAAAAGTTTTTCAATGCAATGGCGAAAAACCTATTAATTACTAAAATAATTTATAGAAATCACAAAAATTTAATAAAAAATAAAGAATAAGAAACACAACTTAATTTAAATATAAAAATAAAATAAAGAACAATAAAAACAAAAATAAAAATTATATAAATGTAAAAATATATATATATATATATATATGAAAAACCGATTATCAACTATTAATATAGTAGATAGGAAATAATAATAAACTATTAAAATTAGGAATTTATAAGAAAAGGGAACCAAATATATAATCAGTGAAAGTATACCAAAAAGGAAAACAAATAAAGAAAAGAAAGAAGGGAAACAAATAAAAATGAAGACCCTTAAGAATTACTCTCAATCTGGATGGCGTCCCCAAACTTTTGATGATGGAAATGATTGACCCTGATAATGGCCGGGACTTTTTCTATACATATGTGTTGTTTCCTCTTCTCTACATGTTCTACCAAAAGATATATATATATATATATATATATATATTTAAATATAATTTTTAGTACTTAGTATTGTTTATTTTATTCTTTATATTATTTTATTTTGTCATTTTATTTATCTTTTATTAATTTTTTATTTTTCTATTCTCACTTCTAATTTTTATTTTTATTAATACAATACTTATGATTATTTTATTTCTTAATTTATTATTAGTTTTTTTTATCATTTATTAATTTTATTTATTTATAAAACTCTCCATTTTGGTTCTAGTGATGAACCACCTTTGATAAATAATTAAAATATTATTAATTCATTTTATTAATGTTATGATTAAATCATTGAGAATTATTTTTTTCCTTTACATCTCTACATTATTTGATTGTATGCTTAGATAAAACTCTCTCTTTTAGTCTTAATGATGAACCACATTGGGTGGTTCGAAACTCGTTGACCCAATATTTATGAATGTGATTTTTACCAAAAAAAAATCTTGAAACAATTATGAATCACGGAATCCTGAATTTGAAGATAAGGGAGGTTCTCGAGACTGGAAGAATAGGTTGCAAATATCAGTCATAACATGAATCTTCTAGTGACAACTATGGAAAACAAGTTGGGAATCAAGGAAGTTTAAGGTTCCAACTCATACAGCATATCAAAGGGGAAATCATGTGATTGGGAAGAACTAGAGAGGGAGTCTAAGAAATAACTTGAAAAGGAACAACCCAGATCAAGTGTTATGAATCATTCTTAGTCCTTATTCAAGATGGAAGTGAAGGTCAACATCAAGCCATATCAAGGTGAGATTAATGCTTTGAAGTTAGATCACTAGTTGCAGTAGTTAGAGGTTTATTTTATTGTTCACCACATATAGGAAGAACAGACAATCTCATTTGCTCGTTTGAAATTAGAGGGCCATTCCCCGACCTAGTGGGAAAGCCACATGGAAACCCTGAGACTAGAGGGCGATCCTCCCGGTGACCAAGAGGGGGGATTTTTTTTTTTTTAAGCTTGGCAGAACCTTTCTATTAATTTTCTATCAGAAAAGAGGCAGTTTACATCCAAATTCCATATGGTTAGGTGGTCTCAACCTGCCCAGAGGAAAATCAGATCTATTGACCACCTAACGACATGATAATCGATCAAAAAGCAAAATATTATGAGTCTACCAAGCCACGCTAAATAAGTTTGAGTGTCCTTATACTTCCTACAATCTAGATAACTATAAACATAACTGTAAACATTTTGAAAAGTATGAGACTGTTGCATACAAAAAGTCAAAACAAAGGGTGCACCATCAAACTATTCATCTTCAGTTGAATTGACCAAAGAAGGGTCCTTCGCATTGGATCCTGGTAGCTTAGTTTGAGGGATACATGGAATATGATGCTCGATGCGATTAAGGCAGCCATTTTGTTGTTGCAATTGAAATTGAATCTTGTGAAACTCGTTACTATAATCTGGGTACCCATGAGAAGACGAAGGCATGCATCTTGTGATATGTTTCAGGGCTTTAGCTAGGAGGCTCTTCATCATCCAATATAAATGAATTGTTTGTTTGTATTGGGTGGATCTTCCTCGAGAATGACCGGGGTCAGGCACCAAAGTTTGCCAATCATCCAATCAATATCAAGAATCTTCGCTTTCTGGTTGAGCTCCCCTTCCCATTCTATAATGAGCTACCTGACCTGGGTAGATTTGCCCGCATGGTATGCATAGGTCGCTTCATAAATGATTTGAGAGCCCAACTTATTCCCATGGGCTTTACCAACTGATGCATTGGGCTAACTAGTTGCAGGGGATGTTTTAATTTGTTTACCTCAGTCGCAAGATCCCCGAGCATCCTTTCATTTACCAGAGGCAACACAAGCCATGTAGTTGAGGTACTTGCAAGGCTTGTTATAAACTAACTGGAACCCTGGAAGCCGACCCGAAAGGAGCTTATACACAGGAGCAAGAAGCTTCCGGGGGTAGCTCCAGAACAGGGCACCTACCAATGTAACCATATAAGAGGACAAAAATTAAAACAAAAACCAATTCCATTGCTTGTTGTCAACAAGCGACTAGAAAGAAAAAAGGCCCCGAGCCACACATGAATCCAACTTTGTCTGATATGTTTGAGGATGTAAATATAAACTGAACCTCTCAAATACCAAAACCCTGAAGGTTCCAGGCCTAACCCACATACATGCATACAATAAATAAAGTCTTTGCACCAACGGAGGAAACAGTAATAGAACTAGGAGCAGCCCATAGACCAAACCCATCACTGACCCATGTGCGACAACAAGATTCCTAAAATCAGTGACACGGGAACACAGGAAACCAAAGACTCCTCACACAATTTTGTAACATCCATAAGGGATTCCAAATAGGTCTCCTTCCATACCCACCAATTTAAAGCATAACCATTCTCTCTGAAGACCAGCATACAGATATAGCGAGAAATAGGAGCAGGTATATAGGAATTGGGATTGAAAAAATACCTGTGAGAGGAGACTTGAACCAACAAAGATTGAACCAGTGCCCAGTGAAGACTTGCCAAGGATGCCTTCCCCAAGTCGATGTGCAGCTCGAACATTATCCAAATCGAACGGGACTCACAGACAGGAAACTTACCGAACTTACTAATGAAAAATCTGAAAGCCAGCACCGCGATAATACCTCTGCCACCTTTGTGGATGGCATTAAATAGCACCACGCGCACATCCACCTCTCCATGTGCTTCGTGCATGTGGAGGGTGGTAGAAGATCGCCTCAGGATTGTCATTTCGAACGATGGGCAGGGGTAGGTCTCATTCTATCCAGCTTACACCTCGGTCGAGGACAAGAGGGAGGATATTAAAACACACAGAAAGTCACATTTATACCCTATTTGGTATGTATAGGACCAATGAATCTAGTGGAATTAATTTAGGAAAAGATAGGTGCATAGTGTACAAGAATACACCACAAAATTTAGGAAGATGACAATTGGCAGTCAATTTGATTACCTTAATATTCGACATTAAATTGTCAACTAGGATATTCGTAAACTTCAAGTTGCTACACTATATGTGTATACTTCAAGGGATTAATAGTATTCCTATCCTATTTCTATGGAATGCAACCAAAAACAAGAAACACATAACTATCTAGGAACAGTCCTACAGAAAGTAAAGCATTCACACCAAACCAAAGTAAAAGGTAGGGGAAGTGATAAGATTTTAAATCTATTGAGGTCACTAGGGTTTCTTATGATCTCCCTACTTTACTAGATCTATATTTGTCATGTTAATTGGGCTAGAGAACCATTTTAAAGCCAAGAGTGAAGCAAAGTATCTCAAGAGATTTTATCCCTCTTGGCGCTTGGTAGATCTAGAGTTAAGATAGATCTAGGTTGATTTACTTTAACTTTCCAATCTTGAAAAGCCAAAATGAAATCATCCCTTCATATTGAAATGCAACCCTAATTTTTAAATTTGATCCCTAGTAAAAAATTCTCAAAAATATGAAATGTAAGGGAACATTCTATCGAGTAATCACAACCTCTGAGCTAACAACAAATAACATAGTTTCAAATAGTAGCACTAAAAAACATGAAGGATAAACAAGAGTCATTCAATAGATAACAACCAACACGTCATTTAAACAATGAAGTGAATGAATGATATTTTAACGTCCACAAGACTAAAAACAACCTATGGAACTGTTGGAAAATGGAAAATGACAGTTATTAGTCTTATTTTCGTTAACCTTGATATTTGGTTGTGAATCTTGATTATCTTCTTTATGTTATTTCAGTTAGATATTTTCATTAAAAATAAATCAAGAATAATAAAAATAGAGGACACAATTATAGGCTCTCAACCAGTGAAAAATCCCTCCAAGGGGAAAACCCAGAAACTCTTTTCTTCTTAGAACCTACTTCAAATGAGATACAAAGACCCAAACTCTAGACCAAGTCCTTCTTTCATTACCAAGTCGAGCCCTTCCTCGGGTCCTTAATTCTACACCAAACTGCTACACAGTACAACTTCGACCTGCCAGCTTCGATACTGCTAGTTAACTTGCAACTTCAACCCTGCGATTTTGGCCTTGTAACTCCCAAGGAAACCCTATATCATCCTCCTTTTGAGACCTTACTAGATCAAGACAGCTCCTCCTAAGTTCAACATGGTCTCGACAGTGTTATAAATCCGATCTAAAAATATATGAAAATAAAAATAAACCCAAAAATAATATGAAATGCTTCTTTATTAATGAAAACCCTTCAGGTAGGGTAACACCATACATTCACTCCTTAAGGAAGGAGAACACTCCACAAGCCATATGCTTAAAAATACAATAATCCTTTACCTCTCTCAATGGGGAGTCTCTAGCCTCTATATAGGCCTCATACATATAATATCATGGGTCATTACCATGGTTCCCTCAATACCATGGATCATTACCATGGTTTCCTCAATACCATCTATCTACTACAATGGGCTTATTACATTATTGCTAACTACTTGTGGTCCCTTACATGATACGGGTTAACCACTTTATTTATTACTATGGCCCATCCCATTATTACATTATTCCCTTTGGTGCCTCCCTCAGTACCCCATACTATCCCCCCTAGGTATACTACATTCCACCCCCCTTAAACATGTTTCGTCCCTGAAACATAAGAAGAACACAAATAATAAGAGCTACTCAAAAGAGTAGTCCACTGGTACCATGCACGTGCATCTAGCCATCCAAGAGAAAGGTGAACCCTCGATCTAGTTGGTGCCTCGCTCGCTTGAGATGGAAGTTGACCCTGGCGGCTCTTCTATGTTGATGTGTAGTAGGTGGATCGTTGCCCCTCTCTATCTGTCATGTCGTCCTTGTGGCTAATTCGTTGCCATCTTGTAGGTTGTTTTCTTGCGGGGTGATGTGGGTGGTGATATGCTGAAGTTTTAACCAACAATGTATCTTTCTTTAATTCACCACCTAATGGAGCCTGATTGGTATCTGGTACATGTTGTGGCATCTGTTGTTGTTGCTTATCTTCCAATATTACTTCAACCACAGATTTTGTACCTGTAACATTTTCTACTTCAGCCTCCTTGGACTCTACCTGTTTTTCTTGTACTTGGTTTGATGTTCATGTTTGGTTTTCGACCATCAAGGGCTCATCATCTGATGTGTCAGTCCCTAGAACATCTTCTGCTTCACCCTCCTTGGACTCTACCTGTTTATTGATGGAAATATCCTATAATGTAACTTTCTTCTTTTTATACCAGAGCTTCAGGAATTTTTTTTGCACATTAATATTTATAGTACCCACAGATTCCATCCAAGGGTATCCCTAAACAACATCCATGTTATCCATATCTGAAGTATAAAAATCACAATGCAACACATACTTATCCATAGAAAGCTTCAAATCTTTATAAACTTGAACATCCTCATTATCAACCTATGTGTTTTCAATGTGTTTTGTCGAAACTTGCAATTTTTTTGCCAAATTAACATTGATAAAAATATGCTTGCAGCTAGGATTTATAGACACATTGATCTTCTCCTTCTGAATCAATTCATGAACCTGTAATAGGAGATACCAGTAGAAAATAACCCTTTAGGTTTCTTGGTTTCCTTTTTTCTTGTAAAAATAAAATCTTTGCTAGGTTTTGTGGTTTCCTCCTTTCTAGTATGAGACCATTCGTCCAAAAGTAGTTCTTCTATTTCATCAGCACTACATAACTTCATAAACTCACTGTCAAGTGATTTCCACCATATAGCAGCCTCATTTTTCAAATAATGCCCTATTTTTTCCTTCCAACACCCTAGAAAGTCCAAATTATGATATGCTATAAAATTTTCAATAGAAGACCAATCATATTTTCCCGTAAAAAACTTATTGTTATAAGCCATGAAGAGGGTTTTGAAAACAAATCGCTTACTTGGAAAAATTTGAAATGGCCACAATTCAGTCAATATCTCTCAAAATCCTTATTATGACCTGTTTTCTGAAATGGAATAACCATTCTGCTTCTTCCCATGTGATAGAAATCCTCATCTAAGCACTGGAATTTCAGATTCGCGCTGCAACTATCCCGTCATCACAAAAATTTCTAAAAAAAAAAGAGCTGATTTTAAATTAGTGAGATCTCCCTCATCCAGACTATGATTCAATCGATTTTTTTTTTTAATTGGGTATTTTTTCGCAAAGAACCTAGATATGCAATTAGATTCTGCAAATGTTGCCCCAGGACATACAGATTTGATCTGCAAACTCGCCGCCCCGAAAAATGTCTACAACACAACTGATTATTAAATCAACAATATCTCCCTTATCCGGACTCCGATTCAGCCGATTTGTTTTTTCAAATTGGGTATTTTTTTGCAAACAATCCAAATCTGCAATTAGATTCTACAAATTTTGCACCAGTACATACATATCTGATATTCAAACTCGCCACCCCAAAAAGTTCCCAGAAATAATAATAATAATAATAAATCCGCTTTGCCCAAGAAAGTTCTTCGATACCACTTGTTATAAATCCGATCTAAAAATATATGAAAATACAAATAAACCCAAAAATAATATGAAATGCTTCTTTATTAATGAAAACCCTTCAGGTAGGGTAATGCCATACATTCACTCCTTAAGGAAGGAGAACGCTCCACAAGCCATATGCTTGACAATACAATAATCCTTTACCTCTCTCAATGGGAGTCTCTAGCCTCTATATAGGCTTCATACATACAATACCATGGTTCCCTCAATACCATCTATCTACTACAATGGGCTTATTACATTATTGCTAACTACTTGTGGTCTCTTACGTGATACGGGTTAACCACTTTATTTATTACTATGGCCCATCCCATTATTACATTATTCCCTTGGGTGCCTCCCTCAGTACCCCATACTATCCCCCCTAGGTATACTTCGTCCTACTGCAACTCGGTCCTGCAACTTCAACCTCTTTATGCAACCCAAAAACCCTAGAATTTTGTACGTGTCAGAGAGATAAAGCCCAAAAATAAAGAAATTTTGTCCTTCTTCTTTCTCCTTGACCTTCGCTCTCCTTCCAACTTCCCAGCTACATATCGAACTCTTTCTTGACATATCGAACTTATGATTGAGTGAGTTCAAATGAGGTCAAACTACTTCTTTATATAGCCTTCTTAAGGGGTCGAATTCCCTCCTTTAGGCTAACTTGATGTTCCCAGGGCCAACTTATATTCTTGGATATTCCAAGATTTTCTAGACTCAACAACAATTCTTTTTACAAATACATTTTGCCTGGAAAGTGTATTATAAACATGATGTTGACTTCTTTAACTCATGATTATAAATCTTAAGACCTAATAAACCTTAGAAGCACGAAGAACATGCTTTTACCTAGAAGACCATCAATAATGAGCATGAAATCCATGCTTTAATAACTTTTTCTTTTCTTTTCTTGTTTGTTACATAGGATACATATTGAAATGTGTACAACAATTATGAAGACTGAAACTAGTTACTTTTCTCAACACTCCCTCTTAACTAGGGAGGTATTCATAATTGTACAAATAGTACAACATCATATCTCAAATTGAAGAGTTCTCATAAGAAGAGTCAGATTGATAAGCCATACTATAAGCATCATCATTAGTAACTAGAACTGTCTCTAAGGCCTAAGTAGATAAGCTCTTCTTTAATCAAGAGAAATATGTTGGGAGGCTTTACGTGTGATATTGCACTACCTCTACAAGATACATATGCCATCCGGATGTCTACAAGGTATGTCCTTTTAGGTCTATTCTTATCTTGGATCCCCAATCCTGAGTCCTCAAAGTATATCGATCCTCTTCTACCACTCTTCTCTTAGATTCATGTCCCATCCTCAAAGAGTGTCGGTACCTTTATTAGATGTCATATTCTCAAGGAAACCATAGATGCTTATCCAATCCTCTGCCACTCTCTCTTCATCACTTGAAGAGGAGAATTCACATGTCATGTCCACCATCGCTCCCACTCAACGAGAGAGGACATCCCTATTCTTCTTTAATCTTGAGAATATAACTTAACTCCTATACAAGGAGACTCCTTTACTCCCTCTCAAAATTAGAGGAGATATAGACTTCCTTTTAATTTGTAAGTCACCATCATAATCCTTACAACTTGTCTTGATAAGAGTATCAATTACCAGTTCTTCATAACTACTTAGATCACTCTTTCTTCTACATCTCTTGCTTTCTTTCGAGGTATTATGGATCCATCTCCATTCTTCGTTATTGTGAAGGGATCCAAGTCATCTCTTATCACGTTCATCTTTGACATGAAGGCATTGCATTAAACCTTCCCAAAAAATTTATCATAGTTTCCTCAAGAAAGTTATCTCCTTTGACCTTCAGTTTATCTTCTTGCACAGCTCCCCTTTCAATCCCATATGGACTCATCTTGACTTCCTAGTTGCTAGGTACCATATATTGAGCTCCCCTCGATATTCTTCATCCATACAGTTGAACTTGCCTTAACTGCCATCATATATTCCTGCAACATTCTTCCAAGTAACAAAATAGTATGTTAACCAGATAACCAACAATAATGAAAATCAGACTTACCTCATCATGATTACTATAACATACCCAGGTTAAAATTTCATGTAATAAAGCTAATAAAGGCAAAAGCATAGGACGAATGTCATGGTACACGCATTCCAAGATGAATGTTGGGAAAAACATCCTAAAGGGTGTCACTTTTGGTTTATTATGGCTAAGGAAATTGACAAAGGCGTGTTAGGATATTTTGACACATAGGAAATAATTAAGTATAACTTGGTCTAGTGTATAGTTAGATAAACTGTGTTTCTTTAGTATGTACTTTTTATGACTTACAATCCGACGGTCATGATATGTTCTAGACATGAAGTGATCTGACTGTTCATTCTCTCCTTGGTATTACCGACACTTGATCTATGGCTTAGCACCCGATTGGTCCATGATCTCTATTTAAAGAGCATGGAGGGTCATTTGTTAGGTGACTGTTCATGAGAGAATCTTATGTAAATTTTCTTTCTTTTACATTAATAAATTCTAGACATGTTCTAGACCCTAAAGATATGTTCTAGATATGAAGTGATCTAACTGTTCATTCTCACCTTAGTATTACCGACACCTGATTCGTGGCTTAACACCCAATCGATCCATGATCTCTATTTAAAGAGCATGGAGGGTCATTTGTTAGGTGACCGTTCATGAGAGAATCTTATGTAAAGTTTCTTTCTTTTACATTAATAAATTTCTTGAAGTGGTCACGTTGGCTCAGGACGTGGATTGTTTCCCTCCTTGAGGGTTTTAACCACGTCAAGAAATTTGGTGTACTGATCTGTGATCTTTTTGTGGGCAGTGTCATTTGGTGTTCTATCTAAGGAACTTACCCTAGGCAATAATTGGCATTTATTTATGAAAATAAAGGAAAATAGGAGAAAAGGAAGGTGAAGGGTCACATATTTGCATGAGAGGAAAATTGAAGTAAAATAGAGGGAAAATGATGAAATTAGAGGCATCGATAATAAAAAGGCTTCTGAGGATCAATTCACAACTTTTCTTGGTTTATCTTTTTGGTAGTTCAGTTTTGGAGCTCTCTCTATTCTCTCATACTTTTGCACACTTAGAGCATTCTTGGAACACTCTAACATTGGAGGAGGACAGAAAAGGAAGGACAAGGAAAGAAAAGGAAAATCAAGGAAGGTTGGAGTGGGTTGGACCAAGTAGCTTCAACAGGAGGATTTTTCAGGTAACAAGTTGTACCTGTGATTTCCTAGATGAGGTGTGAATGTATGGCGCATGGATTTGTTCATTTGGTTCATTTTTTGTCATTGGCATGGGTTTTGCCTGGTTTGACAGTGGTTTCGGCCTTGCCATGCCATTTCCTGGATAGCCATGGTGTGATGGGATTATTTTCTCAGTTGAGCTTTAGATTTCCAGAAGTTTTTGGAACCAGGTGAGGTGGTCTCAAGAAAATTCCCAAGGGTTGGGGTTGGATGTGGTTTAATCTCCGGGAAGCCCTCAATATGTGGGTGGAGACAGAAAAATTCCTCAAGATATTGATGAAGAAACTGTAAGGCATCCAAGTTGTTTTGGGCTTTGTGATCACTTAACCGATTTTGGCAAGATCGCGGTAGCCTAAGGGTGGAGGTGATTTAATCTCTAAGAATCCCTAGTTGTTTATGTCTTGAGATCCCACATTCATGCTTGGAATATGGCATGGGAGTGATTGGCTAAAAGAAAGATTTGGTTCAATCCAATCTGTGGTTGGGTGGTATGCGGAAGTCCCTGACTTGGTTGGCTTTTGCATAAGTTAATAAGAGTTATTTTCTTATTGTAATCTATGAGCAATTTCACTTGTTGTTATGATGATTTGATGGTTAATGAATGCATGGGATAATAAGTGTTATTGTAGCTATTAGGAGAGGGAATTAGACCTTCTTGGTGATTCTTATATAAGTTTCAAATTCCTATGATCATATATGCATTCATGACCTGTAGTTTACATGGTCACCATATTTTTAATGAAATCACTATCATGGTTAGGCTTGGTTAGGTCAAGACCTTATTCAAGTTTTATATGAATAGTATTGTCATTAAGCCATTTATCATTCTGGAAAGTCTGAGGAAGTTTTGGGTAGTTGCCTGGAGGCTGGCCTGGAATTGTGGCTCAGATCTCGGGACCGCACCCTCTGAACTGTGGATTTTGGGCTATATTAAACTCTAGCAGGCATGTGTGTGTGGTTGGAGGGTCATAACTGCACCCTTGCAAGCTTGTGCATGCGGTTGTGGGTCCAGGTCATTGAAATAACAATATAGCTCATGGTTTGGTCACCTAGGTTGGTTCTTTGGCCCATGAGTGTCCTGTAATCCCTATAGGATGTCAGTTTGTGGACAATAAGTTTTAGTTGTAGCCCCACTTCCCTAACTGGAGCTAGGAGGTTGGGTCATATTATATTAACTCTTTGTCTCATGTTTACCCTCACAGACTAGTGAAATTGGGTAAATGTGGGAGGGGGTGGTTACAATGACCTTCTCATTCAACCAACATCCTCAAGGTCCATCTCCATATGGCTCTTCCTTCATGCATCATAGTTCCCAAGGATCGAACTCAACTACCAAGTTACAACTTTTCCTTCTAGACACTATATTGGATGTTAACCATTATTATATATATATTCTAGAGAAAGTATTAAATTATGTATACATCCTTAAGTGAGTCAAATCATATTCCTTTCAAGCATCATATATCCATATACCTAAGCATATTTTACGACCAACTTTCATTCCACAAGATTCTACACATATCAATCTTATCCAAAGTTTATATCCAGCATGCATTCCTATACCTTCATCTGATCATCTATCTCTCCATGTATCTCACAAAGAGCCTGCATCTTGACCCATTGCATTATGTCATCCCTTTACCAATATTTATTCCATATTACATGGAATGACTACTAACCTTTGTCATAATGCTTCTTCCAAGAACCTTTCATAATTATGGTTCTTTCATGATCATGATGATCCACCTAAGCAAGATGAATTCTTATAACATAATTTTAGTTAATGCTTAGATTGTTAAGATAAAAAATGGTCTATTTATTCATCTATCTAGATTATCTCTACAAAGAAATGTAGTCATGTAAATTCTAGACATGCTACTATCATATGCTTCTTTCTATCATGCTTATGTAAATATACTTTCCTAAAAGAAATATTATTCTTCATAAAGAACGTAACATTCAGTGAACCTTCTTTAGTACTAAACCTCCTTCACTTCTTCCTTATTTTCCTTCTTCTAAGGTTCTCCCACTACTTCAGCTACATGAGCTTCACTCCTTTCCTTTCTCTTGTTGTTTTTTTTGTTTGGGCAGTCTCTCTTAAAGTGTCCAAACTCATTGCACTTGAAGCATTGAACCTTGTACACATCTTTCTTCTTGGACTTACCAAACTTTCCCTTCTTCAACTTCTTGACTTAGGCTAGAAAGGCTTGAGATTTCTCATCTAATCTAATATCATCATTGACCTTGATAATTGATTCTTCCAAAATGCATTGGACCCACAACTCATCAAGGGGATTTGAATCCTTCTCGGAGTATATGCTTGTTGCAAAGTTTCTCCAGTCTAGTGGAAAAGCATTTAGTACACAAATGGTTACTTCTTAATCAATAATAGGTTCCCCAAGTACTTGTAGATGATCTCTTAGTTGAGAGACTCTCCTAAGGAAAGATGTTAAATCCTCATCTATTGATTTCTTCATTCTATATAACTTATTCCACAAAGACATCTTTTGTCGTATTGTACTTACAGAATACAAATTCACTAGCTTGTCATACATAGCCTTGGAATTCTTCAAGTTTGCAACAAATGGAACCAGAGAATACTTAATTGATTCAAATATCATCCATTCAGCCCTTACTTCCCCTTTCTTGTAATTTTCTAGTTCTTGTGTCTTATCCTTGCTTGGTTCAGTGATTTCCCCAGTAAAATATTCCATTATTTCTTATTTTGTGAGTATCAAGTCAATTCTTTTATTCCATGCTAGATAGTTTGATTCCCCAATGAGATTATTGCTCTCCTTATAGAAAGAACTCATATGACTTGAAGATTCAGACATGATGTAATAATATGATACTTACTTGAGATCATTATTTTCCTTGATGATGTCTTCAATATTCTTGATGCCTTCAAGATCCTTGAAGAGTCTTCAACAATGTCTTTAAAATATGTTTCCTAGGATTCTTCCAATAACAACTTCCAAGATCCTTGATTCCTTCTTCAAATATGCCTTCCAAATAGATCTTCTTTCAAGAGATATCAACACCCTTCTTGTACATTTCCTTTCATGTAGTCTTGATCATCTTCACTAGAAACCCTCCTTCTAGGTCTTCTACCAATGAGTCTTCAATTCTTCTTGAAGTCTTATTCTTCAATATTTTCTTGAGAGTTTCCTTTTACATTCCCCTTGAAAATAAATTCCTTCTAGCATTCTTCCAGCTGCCTTCTTTTTTCACCTTAGCTCTGATACCATGTTGGAAATTGGAAACTGGAAGATATTAGTCTTATTTTCCTTAACCTTGATATTTTCTTGTGAATATTTATTATCTTATTTATGTCCTTTTAGTTAGATATTTTCATCAAATAAAATCAAGAACATTAACAATAACAATAGAGGACACAGATATAGGCTCTCAGCCAAGGAAAAACTCCTCCAAGGGAAAAAATTAGAAACTCTTCTCTTCTTAGAATCTACTTCAAATGAGATGCAAAGACCTAAACCCTAGACCAAGTCCTTCTTTCAGTACCAAGTCATCCCTTCCTCAAGTCCTTCTTGATTTTGCACCAAACTACTACACATTGCAACTTCGACCTACCAACTTTAATACTGCTACTCAACCTGCAACTTCAACCCTGCAATTTCAGCCTTGTAGCTCCCAAGGAAACCCTAGATCAGCCTCATTTTGGGACCTTCCTAGAGAAATACAAATCCTCCTAAGGTCAATGAGGGCTAGACAAATTATCCTTCCTCCCAGCTAAAATATGATGCACTTTGTCCTATTGCAACTCGTTCCTACAACTTCGGCCTCTTTCTACGACCTAGAAACCATATAATTTTGCATGTGTGAGAGAGATAGATCCCAAAAATAAATAAAAATTGTCCTTCTTCTTTCTCCTTAACCTTCGCTCTCCCTCTTCTAGCTTCTCAGCTACAGATCAAAATCTTTCTTGAAATATCGAACTTGTGAGTGAGTGAGTTCAAATGAGGTCCAACTGCTTCTTTATATAGCCTTCTCAAGGGACCGAATTCCCTTCTTTAGGTTGACTTGATGTTCTTAGGGTGGACTTGTATTGTTGGAGATTCCAGGACTTTCTAGACTCAAAAATAATTATTTTTACAAATACATTTTGCCTAGAAGGGTCTTATAAACATGATGTTGACTTATTTGACTCATGACAATAAATATTAAGACCTAACAAGAGCCTAGAAGCCCGAAGAACATGCTTTTACCTAGAAGACCATAAAAAATGAGCATGAAACCCGTGCTTTATTATTCTTTTCTTTTCTTTTCTTGTTTGTTACATAGGATACATATTGAAATGAGTACAACAATTATGAAGCCCAAAACTAGTTACATTTCTCAACGGGGACCACCAGCCTCCATACTTTTCGCCTTTTGCAATTCAATTCTTTTCTTATTCAAGTGATTAAGAGTTGGTACATCCTCGAGACCAAAAAATAAATGCAAGCTACAAAGGGCAAAGAAGAGCCAGGGAGTAATTTCTATCTCCTTGTTCGTACTCTTTATGGGCCCAAAAATAGTCATTCTAGCTTCATGTAATACAATTTTGGTATCGATACTTGACAAGGGTGGCCAAATTTCTCTCAGATGAAACCATGAAAGTTTCCTCTAAATTTCAACACACGACAAACATTTTCCATTTATCCTGCCAAAAAAACACCCTCTTCATTCGCTTTCAAGTAAAAAATAAAGATATTTCCACATCCTAACTCACATGAGCACATCAAAATGTATTAAAACGAGTTCATTTACATAAAAAATGAATTCTCTCTAAATTTTTCTAACACCTAATATGAAAGAAACCCTTCAAATAGACCACTAAATGAAAAATATTTGAAATTTGGATTAGAAAAGACCACAAATCTCCACTAAAATGCAACCTACAATGCACATTTTCAAAACAAAAAATCAGAAGAAAAAAACACTTCCTTTATATTCATATAAGAAGAGAGTAAATTATCATGGTTACATCACAATATCAGTCTTCAATTTCCCAAGATCAAGAAATTCAACAAAGAATATCAATATGCTCTAATCAATATGCTACCTTTCTATCTCTTGTATAACATAAACATCAAAGAGAGTAAACTATCAGTGCTATCACCTACAGGTTGCTAGCAAAAATCAGTTAAAAAGGATACCATGTTCTAAAGACTTTATCTTAAATACTCCACCAAAAAGAAACATGAATAAACCGGATATATGAAAATAATAAAAAAATGAAGCAAATTATGCAACCTATGCATAGTTTATGGAACCTGCATTAACCAAGGAATCTTGTTAGAAAGCAACAAAGAAGATATTCACTTGTTCCTTCATGATCCCTCTTTTTGATAAGAGATCTCAACCAGATTTTTCTCCCTATAGATATGTTCAAACGAGATTACCTGGAAAGTCCTCACCATAGTCCAAATGCGCCTCATCCAATTAGACAGAATGGGAGGGAAAAATTTTGAATGAAAATTAATCCAATCTATGATGCCCTTCAAATCCCCATGAACTTGAAGGATCTTTATCCCTAGCCATTTGGCACATATGAGGATGCCCGATAGGGAAATAAGTTATGCTCTGTTGTTTGTACCAGTCCCTCCATGCCACCAAAAATGATAGTATCTCCTTAGTTCAAGAACAATGAAAGCTCCACGAGCACACCACCTACTAGAAATCTAAACAAACTGAACATTTCTCCATGAAGTTTTATCAAAATTCAACTCAACCTAAAAGGGAAGTTCAAAATTCATTGTTGAATTCAATGATTTTCACTATTAATGAGCATTAGACTAAATTTAAGATTGTGTAATAATCTTCTAAGATCTCTCACCAATATTTGTTTTTATCTGTTTTTTAATATGTGCTGGTTTCATGTACTACATATATTTTTCTACAACTAAATTAAGGAATTAAGGATTTTCATGCCCTTTGTTCATCTCTAACTAAATTTCAAGTTACCATGTTCTGTAAGATTTTCAACTTTATTTTAAAGGTAATTTGGTGGATCTCTTTATGAAAGGAATTAAAATTTCACCTTATAATGATAGATTCATATTATTGTGAACTTTATCGGTGAATAACAAAATTGGAAACAAATATCTAAACTTTATATGTGCATAAATAAAAATAACAAACAATGCTAATGCTAATAGGCTAAATGGCTCTAACAATAAATAATGATTATATTTAAGAAAATTAAATTTTGAAAATTAAACTAGCAATGTTTATCCACAACAACTAATAATAAATATGTAATAACTTTGTGAAAATAAATATTTGGAATAAATGAGGACATCATACTAATGTTGAAATTTGGTACCGGAGGACAGGTGGTTCCCTAAGGCTTTGATCTTTGGCCTAGGGAAAAGTGTCCAAAAGAATTTAATTTTTCTCCTAAAGTAACTTTATAATTTTTATAAAGTTAAATCTAATTTGAAAGTGACTTTAAGTGATAAAGTTACTAAGTCTAATTTTAAAGTGACTTTATAAAGTCAATGAAAAATTAGAAAGGAAAAGTGACTTTGGAAATAAATGACTAAGTGGGTCTTTATTAAAGTGGGGTGAATTAAAAAATAGAAAGTGAGATTTAAATGAGCATTTAATCTCAGCCATTGATCTAAATCTATTTCAGCCATTGGATTTAGGGATCACCCAAAAGTCATTTAGGGTTGGGTTAAGGGAGGAAAAGGAGAAAGAGATCATTCATTCTTTCATGAGCAGATTGGGAGAAGGAGAGCAAGAGAGCAAGGGAGATTTCTGGACAAGGAGGAGAAAGAGGCAGCAGTTTGGCACACACACCAAGGCAGCATTTCAGCAAATCTGAACAGCGTAAAGAACAAGCAGAAAAAGGCAGATTTAGTGAGCAAAACAGTGAAAAAATTATTTTTCAGCACGAATATCGAGGAGGCGATTTTCTGCACTTTTCCCGAGGGCTGTCCGTACAAGTCCGTACGGCCGTCCGTACAGTCCGTACGGTCCGTACATCCGTACGTCCGTACAGTCCGTACATCCGTACGGTCCGTACAGCTCTTCCAGCAGTTTTCAGATTGTCGTTTGGGCTGAAAACAGATAAGTTTTGCTTGCTGGAAAAATTTCTGTTTTGCTGATTTTTTGCTGAAAATATTTTCTCTGTAAAAGGCATTTTCCAGAAATAAAGAAGAGCTCTCTAACTGGTTTTCCCCAAGAGTTGTAGGGGGTTTTTCCAGGGTCAAGTTGACCAAAAATCACTGAGTTTAAATGTGTTTTTATGGCTGTTTTAATTGCTGATTTTTTATTTCTGCAATTTCCAGCACTCTGAAAAATTTCCAGAATTTGTGTTTTCAGCAATATTTATTTTTTCAGTCTGTTAAATGTATGGCTATGGGAATGGGCATTTAACTATATGGGAGAAATAAGGTGAAACTGAAAACCGGGGTGGGAAACAGAAAATTTTACATGGTATCGGAGCTTGAGTGCTGAAGGGCAGTTTGGGACAGCAAAAGGAAAAAAATACAGCTGCTGATTTTTTCACTCAGAAAATTCCAGCAAGCTGATTTTTCATAAACAGCAGTTTTATCTTTACCACAGCAGTGCTATTTTTCAGTTTTAGGACAGCAAGATGTCATTGGGATTGAGGGTGGAGGATAGGTTGGATGGGCATACAAATTACAGCGTTTGGAAGGAGAGAATGCAGAGTATCTTTGAGGAGGCAGAAGTCTGGGATATCATGGTGCATACAGCACAGCACCCTGTTGTTGTGGCTACTGATGCTACTCAGTTGGCAGCTTATAATAGAAAGAACAACAAGGGTAAGAGGCTGATTCTAGACGGAATCAAAGACCATTGCATTCCTCATGTGAGAGGAAAGAGCAATGCCCATGAGATGTGGACAGCATTGTCCAATCTCTACCAGAGTACCAATGAGAACCGGAAGATGGTCCTGAAGGAGAAGCTGAAGAACATTAAGATGGGGAATGATAGTGCAGCTGGATATCTCACAAAGATTACCAATGTGAGAGATGAGTTGGCAGCGATTGGAGAGGCCATTCCATCCACTGAGTTGGTGCGTATTGCAGTGAATGGCCTCCCCCGTTCATGGTTGAACTTTGCTGATGGGGTTTGTGCACGTGAGACCCTTCCCACATGGGAGAGGTTTTGGGATGATTGTATACAGACAGAGATCAGGAAAGGACAGCTTGGGGCAGCCAAGCCAGTTGAGCAGGATGAGGACGTAGCACTGATGGCAGGAGGCAAGAAAGGCAAAGGGAAGAAGCAGGCTTCCACAAGCGGTGGTGGAGGCAAAGGCAAAGGTAAAGGTAAACAGGGTAACTCACAAAAGGACTATTCCAAAGTGAAGTGTTGGAATTGTCAGAAGATGGGACACTATGCAGTTGTGTGTCCGGAGAAGAAGAAGAAGAAGGGGAAGACCCAGGATGTGGCAGCGTCAGCTGAGATTGAGGACTTTGCAGGTCGTTTTGACCGGGAGTTTGCGTTCACTACATGTGAGTCCTCTAGTGCAGGATCACCTGCCACACAGGTTCAGAGGGAGCATGCTTTTCCCTCGATTAGCGGAGCATCTACAGGTATCTGGTATGTGGACAGTGGGGCTTCACGTCACATGACAGGAGTCCGGGAGTACTTCTCAGAGCTTTCAGAGAGTGGCACTGATATTGAGGTAGTACTAGGTGATGACAGAGTTGTTAGAGCAGTCGGGGTGGGGACAGTGACATTTCAGAGGGAGTCCAAACCTCCCTTGAAGGTGTCAGAGGTTCTTTATGTGCCAGGGATGAGGAAGAACCTCATATCCGTCTCAGCGTTGGAGGACAGAGGATATGAGGTACTGTTCAGGGAAGGACAGGTGTTGATGTATCCCAGGGGCTCTCCAGCTGATTCAGCTAGAGTGATAGGTGTACGCCATGCAAAGGTGTACAAGTTTGCATTCCAGCCCCCTTTGGCATTGAGCTGTAGTACCGACAGCAGAGCTAGCAGTTCTGAGCTATGTGAGATTTGGCACCGCAGAATGGGGCACATGTCTCATGGAGCCTTGAGGACATTGCGGGAGATCACTACAGGTGTGCCAGATTTCAGTACTGATCACCATGATACTTGCAGAGGTTGTGCGATGGGCAAGTTTGCCAAATCCCCTTTTCCCAGCAGTGACAGCAGAGCGACGGGGATACTTGATTTGATTCATTCCGATGTGAGCGGTCGGATGTCTCATGTTTCCTTGAGTGGATATGAGTACTATGTCTTATTCATTGATGATCACTCCAGGAGGACCTGGATTTATTTCTTGAAGACCAAGAGTGAGGTCTTCAAGCGGTTTCAGGAGTTCAGAGCTCTTGTGGAGACTCAGACAGGTCGAAAGATCAAGTCCCTGAGGTCGGACAATGGAGGAGAGTACACCCTTGGAGAGTTTGTTGACTATTGTGCAGAGGCAGGCATTAGGAGGGAGTTCACTGTTCCTTACAACCCCCAGCAGAACGGGGTTGCGGAGAGGAAGAACAGATCCATCATAGGGGCTGCCAAAGCCATGTTATATGATCAGGGGTTGCCATTGTTCTTGTGGGCAGAGGCCTGCAACACAGCTGTTTACTTGCAGAACAGGAGTCCGCATCGTGCCTTGGGGCACATGACTCCGGAGGAGGCTTTCTTTGGGAAGAAGCCTGATCTTGGTCATCTTCATATCCTTGGATGCATTACATACTCCTATATACCCAAGGAGGAGAGGACCAAACTAGAGCCCACCGCAGAGAAGGGTATCTTTGTGGGCTACAGTGAGACCTCAAAGGCCTTTCGGATTTACATTCCTGCACAAAGGAAAGTTGTTGTCAGACGGGATGTGAAGTTCGAGGAGGACAGGGCCTTTAGGAGGTCACGGGAGTTAGAGTATCTGGATCAGCCAGACCCTCAGCAGCAGTTGAGTCAGTCGCAGGGATCCAGTGGGCAGGGATCAGGAGGATCCGGAGGTACATCTATGAGGATGTCAGGTCCATCAGTGAGCAGTGGCTCGCCGAGCCAGAGGGGTGGTGCTCCGGGCAGCATGCAGAGCAGTTCACAGAGCAGTTCACTAGGGAGTCCACTGATGGACAGTTCACACGGTACCTCAGCTTCTACAGGTTCAGGTGCAGGCAGGAGGACAGCAGACAGACAGTCAGGAGTTCAGACTACTGATGGGGATGAGGAGGAGGAGTTTCATTCTCCTATGGGAGAAGCATGCTCAGGGAAGAGGAAGCCCAAGTGGCTTCAGGACACCTTGAGAGATGCCACATCTGTTGCTGAGCCGAAGAGGCCGGTCAGAGAGAGTAGACCACCTGAGAGGTTTTGTAGCTATATGGCGATGGTTACCAGCATCCTTGACTCTGAGCCTTCTAGCTATGAGGAGGCAGCTAGCCAGCAGGTCTGGAGAGAGGCCATGCAGGAGGAGTATTCTTCTATCATGAAGAATGATGTTTGGGAGGTGGTGCCGAGGCCTGAGGGCAAATCCGTGGTTACTTCCAGATGGCTTTACAAGGTAAAGCATGCTGCAGATGGCAGCATTGAGAAATTCAAAGCAAGGTTTGTGGCTAGAGGGTTCTCACAGGTAGAGGGAGTTGATTATGAGGAGACCTTCGCTCCCGTGGCTCGATATACTTCGATCCGCTCCATTATATCGATAGCAGCAGAGATGGGTTGGAAGATCCACCAGATGGATGTGAAGACCGCATTTCTCAATGGCTTCATACAGGAGGAGGTGTACATTGAGCAGCCACAAGGCTTTGAGGTGCATGGGAAGGAGTCCCATGTGTGCAGATTGAAGAAGGCCCTTTATGGCCTGAAGCAAGCTCCCAGAGCTTGGTACTCCAGGATAGATGCATACTTGCAGGGGATGGGTTTCACAAAGAGTGAGGCAGATCCGAACCTTTACTTTATTGTGATTGGTGAGGAGCCTCTCATTCTGGTGCTGTATGTGGATGACTTGATCATTACAGGTGCAGAGAGACTCATAGAGCACTGCAAGAGAGATCTTGCAGCGGAGTTTGAGATGAAGGACATCGGCTTGATGCATTACTTTTTGGGTTTGGAGGTGTGGCAGGAGGAGGGGCATTTCTTCCTGGGGCAGGGGAAGTATATTGTGGACATCCTTAGCAGATTCCACATGGAGGATTGTAGACCCATGTCGACACCGATGATCACCAACTGGAAGAAGCTTCATGCTTCGGATTCCGAGTTGGTGGATCCCACATTGTACAGGCAGCTGATTGGTTCCTTGATGTATTTGGTCAACACCAGACCAGATATCTGTTTTGCAGTCAACACGATGAGTCAGTTTATGTGTGAGCCTAGGAAGGTTCACTGGGTGGCTGCAAAACACATTTTGCGGTACTTGCAGGGGACAGTGGATTATGGTCTGGACTACAGGCAGGGAGATGGAGTGAGATTGGCAGGATACACTGATTCTGATTGGGCAGGTTGTGCTTCTGATAGGAAGAGCACTTCAGGGTGTTGTTTTGGGTTGGGTTCAGCAGTAGTGTCATGGTTCAGCCGGAAGCAGCAGTCAGTAGCACTGAGCTCAGCGGAAGCAGAGTATATGGCAGCCAGTCTAGCTAGTTGTGAGGCCATCTGGCTTCGCAAGATGTTGTTTGGCTTATTTGGTCAGCCGTTGAGACCTTCAGTGATTTACTGTGATAATCAGAGTTGCATTAAACTCACGGAGAATCCAGTATTTCATGATAGGTCAAAGCATATCGGGATCAGATATCATTTCATCAGAGACCATGTTCAGAAGGGAGCTGTAAAGCTTGAGTATATTTCCACTGATGAGCAGGTTGCAGATATTCTTACCAAAGCCTTACCACGGGGCAAGCATGTCTACTTCAGAGACAAGATGGGTGTGGTGAGGAACACCTTCCTCGGTAAGAGGGAGTGTTGAAATTTGGTACCGGAGGACAGGTGGTTCCCTAAGGCTTTGATCTTTGGCCTAGGGAAAAGTGTCCAAAAGAATTTAATTTTTCTCCTAAAGTAACTTTATAATTTTTATAAAGTTAAATCTAATTTGAAAGTGACTTTAAGTGATAAAGTTACTAAGTCTAATTTTAAAGTGACTTTATAAAGTCAATGAAAAATTAGAAAGGAAAAGTGACTTTGGAAATAAATGACTAAGTGGGTCTTTATTAAAGTGGGGTGAATTAAAAAATAGAAAGTGAGATTTAAATGAGCATTTAATCTCAGCCATTGATCTAAATCTATTTCAGCCATTGGATTTAGGGATCACCCAAAAGTCATTTAGGGTTGGGTTAAGGGAGGAAAAGGAGAAAGAGATCATTCATTCTTTCATGAGCAGATTGGGAGAAGGAGAGCAAGAGAGCAAGGGAGATTTCTGGACAAGGAGGAGAAAGAGGCAGCAGTTTGGCACACACACCAAGGCAGCATTTCAGCAAATCTGAACAGCATAAAGAACAAGCAGAAAAAGGCAGATTTAGTGAGCAAAACAGTGAAAAAATTATTTTTCAGCACGAATATCGAGGAGGCGATTTTCTGCACTTTTCCCGAGGGCTGTCCGTACAAGTCCGTACGGCCGTCCGTACAGTCCGTACGGTCCGTACATCCGTACGTCCGTACAGTCCGTACATCCGTACGGTCCGTACAGCTCTTCCAGCAGTTTTCAGATTGTCGTTTAGGCTGAAAACAGATAAGTTTTGCTTGCTGGAAAAATTTCTGTTTTGCTGATTTTTTGCTGAAAATATTTTCTCTGTAAAAGGCATTTTCCAGAAATAAAGAAGAGCTCTCTAACTGGTTTTCCCCAAGAGTTGTAGGGGGTTTTTCCAGGGTCAAGTTGACCAAAAATCACTGAGTTTAAATGTGTTTTTATGGCTGTTTTAATTGCTGATTTTTTATTTCTGCAATTTCCAGCACTCTGAAAAATTTCCAGAATTTGTGTTTTCAGCAATATTTATTTTTTCAGTCTGTTAAATGTATGGCTATGGGAATGGGCATTTAACTATATGGGAGAAATAAGGTGAAACTGAAAACCGGGGTGGGAAACAGAAAATTTTACAACTAAATCTATAATAACTTAGTAGTGAGAAGATAGATTAGAGTATAAAATCATATCAACAAATACACTTTGCATTCGCAATAACATATATTTATATTTTCAAAAAAAAGAAGATTGCATAAATAATTCACAATGCAAAAGTGCTCTTCCTAGAGCAAGCTCTTTTAATGCAAAAAGCGCTCCGACTAGAGTACATTTCTTTAATGCAAAATTGCTCCTCCTAAAACACACCACATCTCACATTCATCATGCTATAACTATCAATTCACTTCTAGGTACTTTTTATTTAAACAAAACAGGTAAAGAACTATTTTTTTAAGAATAATACCTCTTTCAATTGCAATGAAAACAAGATTGCATAACAACAAAATGTCTCTCAAGTTGCTAATGTGAAAATCAAACAAATCACTATGATAACCACTTTCCTCATAGAAAACTAGAAAATTTGATGTTCTCGAGTGAAACACCCTCCTTCCATTTTATAGGACAGGGGGGGAGAAGAGTTAGAGGGAAATGGTTAAACCCTCAACTAGGTCCACTTAACCCTAACCAACTCATCTTTCGTTCAAGAATATCCCCCCTAATAGTGCACCTCTCTTGTGCCAAGGATGATTTTCATTAAATGTATATTACATGTGCTAATGATAAGTAAGAAAATGTCTAAACATGCCAACTCACTTGCTCTACATATTTTATGCAACAACTAAAAATGTGTCGAACCTCAAATAAATGTCAAAAATATATGAAAATGATTTATGAGTTAAAACACTCTTATGGAGAATCTCTCCCATAAAGTTCCACACTTTTAGTAAGATCCAGACACTCTTTGAGTGAGAAGTAAACTAATAAAAGGTGATTAGGAGCATGTCATGTGTGTTAGCATATTTCGACACCTAGGAAATAGTTAAGTATAACTTTTGATTCAGTTTCCGGAGAATTCATAAGCCCTGATGATGGATCCCAGTTGGGATTTGAAACGTTGGAATAAAAATGTTCATACTGTGGATTCTCCGGAAACTAAATCAAAAGATACAAACCACAGATCCCTTAAATCCTAAGTATAACTTGGTCTAGTGTATAGTTAGGTAAAGTGTTGGGTTGTGTTATATTCTTTCCACGTAGTTA
This sequence comes from Pinus tabuliformis, assembly GCA_031772625.1. Lineage (NCBI taxonomy): Eukaryota > Viridiplantae > Streptophyta > Pinopsida > Pinales > Pinaceae > Pinus > Pinus tabuliformis. Next base: position 1,373,963,313 of record CM062805.1, on the reverse strand, counting down.
ACAGGGGGTTTAAAGGGCACCCGTAACCCCACTTTATGGAGTCCGGGGCAGCGCCCCGGAAAATTTTGGTTTTGGACTCTATGTTAAGTTGGGCGGACCCACCTATGGTTTTGTGAATGATTTTCGCACATGTTTTTTGGACACGATGGTTTTCAGTCCATGGTATTGGACATGATGGTTTTCGGTCCATGGTATTGGACACGATGGTTTTCGATCCATGGTATTGGATGCTTCGGCATGTATAAATATGTATTGTAACATTGAAATGAACATAATGAAAAATCAAGCTAGTAGTCCCGGTTTTGGGATCCAGGGGAAAATCTTTGTATATATGTGTTTTATGTGTTCTGCTGTCACATTATTTATTTTCTGTGTTTTAGAATTCATATGCAGGTAATTTACGTATGGGGTTAAAACCTACATTTGGTATAAGAGTTGTTTTGACTTTAAGGGGACGCCTTTGTTGCTGAGGGGTTTCGCTCGGGCCTGTGGTAGACCCTGTTCAGTGGGAGATCTGCGAGATCGATTCTGGTGGTGAAAGAAGATGGCGAGCAGTGGAAAGATAGAGATCGAGAAATTTAATGGTCAGAGTTTTGAGTTGTGGAAACTCAAGATGGAGGATCTGTTGGTGGATAAAGACTAGTGGATCACGATAGATCCGGGTACTAAAACAATGGGAGTGTCCAATGAAGAATGGAAGAAGTTGGATTGGAAGGAAAAAATAACAATACGGTTGTGTGTCTCAGATTTAGTATTTCTTAATGTATCAGGGGAAGCTACGACAAAGGCTTTGTGGGAAAAGTTAAGGACTTTGTACCAATCTAAGTCTCTAGTGAATAAACTGTTCCTGTGGAAAAAGTTGTATAACCTGAGGATGAAAGATGGAGACTTGGTGACAGAGCATCTGAATGCGTTTAATACTGTGGTAAGTCAGTTAGCATCTGTTGATATTAAAATTTCAGATGAAGATAAGTGCATTAGTTTGTTGTGTTCTCTACCAGATTCGTGGGATAGTCTGGTTATTACAATAGGTAGCAATGCAACTGCCTTGAAATTTGATGAAATAGTCTCAGCCTTGCTTACGGAGGAGATGAGACGGAAAAATATGGAGAGCCAGAATGGTGATGCCTTGTCTGTACGAGGACAATCCCAGAATAGGAACAAAAATAAGTCATCAAGTGGGAGATCTAAATCTAGAGGGAGATCTAAATCTCCAAGAAAACCTGTAAAGGTGGTGTGCTGGAAATGCGGAAAGGAAGGCCACTTCAAAAGGGACTGTAAATCTAAAGCTCCTGACAAAGGAAAGGGATATGATGAGGCTCCTTCTGCAGAGGCGAAAACCACCTCAGATGAAGGTGGGGATGTGTACTTGGCTTCTTCAAGTACACATGTAGATCATGAGGCATGGTTGATTGACTCAGGTGCATCCTTTCACTTCACTGCCCATAGGGAGTGGTTCTATGAGCCAAGTACACATGTAGATCATGAGGCATGGTTGATTGACTCAGGTGCATCCTTTCACTTCACTGCCCATAGGGAGTGGTTCTATGAGTATGAGAAATATGATGGTGGTGATGTCTTCTTGGGGGATGACAGGAAGGCTAAAATCATTGGTCATGGAAAATTAAAGTTGAAGTTGCAAGGTGGAAGGGTTAGAACGCTTCCAAATGTTCTACATATTCCTACATTAGCCAGAAATTTGATTTCTGTTAGCAAGTTGGATGATGCAGGTGTAAAAACAGTGTTCGAGAAGGATACCTACAAGATGGTTCAGGGAGCAATGGTATTGATGCGGGGAGTTCGGATTGGAACTCTGTACAAGCTGCAAGGTAGCACTGTTATTGATGGGTGCAATAGTTTTGTGGTTCCTGAAAGTGGAGCAGAAAATCTAGTGGTTTTTGGAGAGAAGACCAAGCTGTGGCATCAAAGGCTTGGACATATTGGAGAAAAGGGCCTTTGGATACTTCATGGTAAAGGTATGGTAGAAGGTATTAGTAATAGCTCTCTGGATTTTGATTTTTGTGAAAATTGTGTATATGGGAAGCATAATCAGGTGAGTTTCCCCTGAGCTTGTGCACAGTGATGTGTTTGGACCTGTGAAAGTTCCATCACTGGGTAAGTGTTGGGTCCCTATAATACTTGTGATTACCCCATTACTATTATAGTTATACCCCTTATTTATATTTTTGTGCCCCTATTACCCCCATATTGTTATTTCTGTGCCCCATAGAGTCCCTCTATTGTTATTTTTGTGGCTTTATATTATTATTGTTAGGTCGGTTGGATTATATTGTGACTCCTTAGACTCCTATATATAGAAAGGAGGTTTTGTCATTTGAATCATCAAAGAATTGTTCATTTATGTAATGTAAAGGAGGTTGCCCCCTCGAAGAGGCTGAATTCTAAGGCGTTGATCTATCTTTTCTATCTTTTCTTGAGCTGGTTTCATAACATTTGGTATCAGAGCTTTGGATTCTAGGGTTTCACTGCTCCAAATAGGTCATCGTGGCATTTTCGCTATAACTTTTTTTCTGTGACGTTTCAGAAGTCGCAAAAAAACCCATTTGAGAAGAAATCGCGCTGAACCTTGGGTCTGAATTTCAGAGCTTTTCGCGCGATATTTTCGGAGATATGATCTGAGGAAGTTGGTCTTTTTGCAGACTCTTGAATTACATTCAAAACAGGTGACCTGGGGAAAATTGTCATAACTTTCTCTCTGGGAATTAGATTGAAATTTCGTAAGAAGGTAAAGAAAGAGGACGGGCACTTCATACAACTTCGATCTTCTGGAAAGGTCTATAATCAGGTCATCTTGGGAGATTGTGCATAACTCTTTCTTGGAGAATCCAATTTGGATCAGACTGGTGGCATTGGAAAGAGGACACAGAGAGCTACTACAGGTCACAAATTCAGAACTAGATGATTGGAAAGTACAGAGATACATCAGAGGCAATATCGAGCTCCTACAAAGTGAAAAAAGGTGTGTAGATTTTTTTAAATTTTTGCTTAAGCTTGGTTTGAAAATTTATTTTGAAGGAATTCAAAGGGCATAGTAGAGCATTATTATCGGTAACTGATGCCCCGAGGAAAGAAAATGCAAACAGCTAGTAAGGAACCTGAAAGCTCTAGCATGACTCAGGAAGAAGAGGAAGAAATGCTACATGATATATCAAAATTACAAGAACAAGTGCAACAAATGTCACGCTCACAAAAGTTAACAGATGCTAAGATAAATGGTGTGGAAGCTAAGATAAATGGCATGGAAGCTAAGATGAATGGCATGGAAGCTAAGATGGACAATTTGAAGATATATTTGAACACAAATTTGAAGACAGGCATGGCAGATTTGAAGACAGATTTGACAATTTTTCTACAAGAAATACTTACTAATGGTGAAAAGGTAGTAAAGGAAACTCATGATGAGAACAAAAGAAATGTTAATCATGATTCCAGAGACGCTAATGTTGGATCGAAGAATCACCATATTCCAAAAATCGATATGAGGAAGTTTGATGGCAAGGATCCCGCCACATGGATACTACAGATGGAGCAATTCTTCGATCTCAATAATGTGCAAAACGCACAAAAGGTACGTATGGCAACTGTATATTTGGAACCAAATCAGTTTGTATGGTATCAATGGCTTTGTTCTCGTAAACAATTTATCCCTTGGGCAATTTTTACGGAAGAATTGATAGCACATTATGAGGATACAAAAAGCAACACTTTTTTTAGCCAATTGATAAGTCTCAAACAAAAGGGTTCAATAATGGAGCACATTGAGGAGTTCCAAAAATTGAACATAAGGGTAAAAGATATTCCAGAGGAGCATAGGATCGATGTGTTCATAGGGTCTTTAAAGGATAATATCCAACATGATGTTCGCCTTTGGGAACCTGATTCATTAGAGAAGGCATTCAGGTTAGCAAGAAAAATGGAAAGCAAAATTATGGCAACTAGGAAGCATACCACTCACAACTATAAAGATGGAAGTGTTGTTGCCCCTAGTCTTCCACAACCTACAAGGTTGACACCACAACAATTGGAAGAAAAAAGAGCAAAAGGGCTTTGTTACAATTGTGATAGCAAATACACAAAAGGTCATAAGTGTGCTGAGAAGAAATTATTCTACATAGATTGTGAAGAGGAAGAAGAAAAGGAGCAAGAAAGGTCAAAAGAAGAGTATATATTCCAGGAACAAAGCCTAGATGAAGAACAAATAAATCCGACCATATCTTGTAATGCATTGGCGGGAATTACCACTCCTCAAACCATCAAGATAGAAGGACAAATCAAGAAGAAAAAGGTAATAGTGTTGATTGATTCAGGAAGCACCCACAATTTTATTCATTGTAGGGTAGCAAAAGAATTGAATTGCTTCCTATATCCAGCACCAGAGTGTCAAGTGATGATTGCAAATGGAGAAACAATAAATTGCTCTGGAAAGTGCCATAATATCAAGCTATCCATGGGAGAATATGTATTGACTAGCCCAATGCTTTCCATTCGAATGGGAGGTGCCGATGTTGTACTAGGAGTCCAATGGCTACAATCCTTGGGTACAATAGCTTTTAATTTTCAAGAACTTTTCATCAAATTTTCTACGGAAGGAAAGGAAGTTGAATTAAGGGGTATTGCAGGGAAACCAGGAAAGATAATCAGCTCTAATGGCATGACTAAGCTTCTAAAAAAGGAGCAAAGAGGTGTAATTGCACAATTATGTTCGCTAGATGTTTCCACAGTGGAATCATCTATTTCTCCAGATCTCCAAAAAGTCTTGGACAATCATTCCAAGGTATTTGAGACTCCCAAAGGTCTCCCACCTATGCGTGATCATGATCATGCTATTCATCTGATTCCAGGAAGTGTTCCTCCAAACATCAGGCCGTACAGATATCCCTATGTCCAAAAAAGTGAAATTGAACGTATGGTTGCAGAAATGCTAGAGGCTGGTATAATTCAACCGAGTCAAAGTTCTTTCTCAGCTCCAGTAGTATTGGTGCACAAGAAGGATGGATCATGGTGCATGTGTCCAGATTATAGGGAGCTCAACAAGCTCACTATTAAAGATAAGTTCCCCATTCCTGTCATTGATGAATTACTGGATGAATTGCATGGATCAATTTACTTCACCAAGTTGGATCTTCGTTCGGGATATCATCAAATCAGAATGAAGATTGAAGACATTCCGAAAACGGCATTTAGAACTCATGAGGGTCATTATGAACTTTTGGTCATGCCTTTTGGCCTTACCAATGCACCTTCAACATTTCAAGGTTTGATGAATTCAATTTTCAAACCATTCCTTAGAAAATTTGTGTTAGTATTTTTTGATGATATACTAATCTACAGCAAGTCTTGGAAGGATCATGTTGAACATGTTGACAGGGTGCTACAACTATTGGAGGAGAAACAATTATATGCAAAAAGATCCAAATGTTTCTTTGGAGTCCAGGAGGTGGAATATTTGGGCCATATTGTATCTCATGAAGGATTTAAGGTAGATCCTAGCAAAATTAAAGCCATTAAGGAATGGAAAACCCCCACATCCATAAAGCATCTGCGAGGATTTCTTGGGTTCACAGGGTATTATCGCAAGTTTGTTAAGAATTATGGGAGAATAGCAGCACCTCTAACAACATTATTGAAGAAAGATTCATTTTCATGGACTCCGGAAGCAACAAAGGCCTTTGAACATCTTAAAGAGGCAATGTGCCAAGCACCGGTCTTAGCTACACCGGACTTCAAAAAAACCTTTATTGTGGAATGTGATGCTTCAGGAAATGGAATTGGTGTTGTTCTAATGCAAGATGAAAGACCCATTGCTTTTGAAAGTCGTCCAATCAAGGGAAAGTTTTTAAGCAAAGCTATTTATGAGAAGGAAATGTTGGCAATACTCCATGCACTTAAGAAATGGCGACCCTACCTAATGGGAAGACACTTCAAGGTAAAAACGGATCATGATAGCCTTAAATACTTTTTAGAACAAAGATTATCCTCTGAAGAGCAACAAAAGTGGGTCACAAAGATGTTGGGTTATGACTTTGAAATCATCTACAAAAAAGGGAAGCAAAATGTGGTGGCAGATGCACTCTCAAGAAAGGATGAGGATGTGGAAGCATTGTTGTGTGCCATTTCTATTATCCAACCAGATTGGATATTTGAAGCAAGGGAGGAATGGAAGAATGACGAAGAAGTGTGGGCACTTATTCGAAAGCTACAACAAGATTCCAGTACTTCTGATACATTTAGCTGGCAAAATGATTCGTTATGGTACAAAGATCACTTATACCTCTGTAAGAATTCCCAGTTAAAACAAAATATTCTTATGGAATTGCACACTTCTCCCTTAGGAGGGCACTCAGGATTTTTAAAAACTTACCACAGGGTTAAGAAGGAATTTTTTTGGGATGGCCTTAAATCAGATATTCAAAATTTTGTGGCGGAATGTTTGGTTTGCCAACAAAATAAAGTTGAAACAATTAAGACACCGGGTCTATTACAACCTTTATCCATTCCAAGCCAACGTTGGGAGGAGGTTTCAATGGATTTTATCACAGGTTTACCCAAGTCTGAGGGAAAGAGTGTCATCATGGTGGTAGTTGACAGACTTACCAAGTATGCACACTTTTGTGCATTATCACATCCATTTAAAGCCAGTACAGTTTCTACTGCATTTATGGAAACAGTTCAAAAGCTACATGGAAACCCAAAGATTATTGTAAGTGACAGAGATCCCATTTTCATTGGAAATTTTTGGACAGAATTATTTTCTTGTCTTGGTACTCAGTTAGCTCATAGCTCATCTTATCATCCTCAATCTGATGGGAAAACTGAGATAGTAAACAAATGTTTGGAAGGATATCTTCGTTGCTTTGTATCTGATAAATAGACACAATGGGTCAAATGGTTGCCTCTGGCTGAATGGTAATATAACACTTCCTTCCATACAGCAACAAAAATGACCCCATTTATGGCACTTTATGGGTATCAACCACCATCCATCACATCATATTTAAGAGAAAATTCTAAGGTTCAGGCAGTGGAACATCACAACGAACATCAACAACAAGTCCTCCAACTCTTAAAGGATAACCTCGTGTTGGCACAAAATAGAATGAAACAACAGGCAGATCAACATCGCAGTGAAAGAAGTTTTGATGTAGGTGATTGGGTATTCCTACGGCTACAACCATATAAGAAAATGTCCCTAAAGCAAGCTAAGAAAGATAATAAACTATCACCAAAGTATTATGGTCCGTACAAGGTGTTGCAAAAGATTGGTACTATGGCATACAAATTGGAGCTTCCTGCAGCTTCTCGATTGCACCCAGTTTTCCATGTTTCATGTTTAAAGAAGGTTATAGGCGACAAGCTCCCAATTCAAACAATATTGCCAGAACTTGATGAGGAAGGAAAAATTATATTGGAACCAGAAGCAGTCACAGAAACAAGAACTCGATAGCTACGAAATCGATCAATTTCAGAGTTTCTTATCAAGTGGAAGAACTTATCCGCTGAATATTCCACATGGGAGGATGAGAATTTTATGCAGAAGTATCCAGAATTACTCAAGCGTTGAGGACAACACTTTTTTGAAGGTGAGGGGCATGTTGGGTCCCTATAATACTAGTGATTACCCCATTACTATTATAGTTATACGCCTTATTTATATTGTTGTGCCCATATTACCTCCATATTGTTATTTCTGTGCCCCATAGAATCCCTCTATTGTTATTTTTGTGGCTTTATATTATTATTGTTATGTCGGCTGGATTATATTGTGACTCCTTAGATTCCTATATATAGAAAGGAGGTTTTGTCATTTGAATCATCAAATAATTGTTCATTTATGTAACATAAAGGAGGTTGCCCCCTTGAAGAGGCTGAATTCTAAGGCGTTGATCTATCTTTTCTATCTTTTCTTGAGCTGGTTTCATAACAGTAAGTCTTTGTATTATGTATCATTTATAGATGACTTCTCCAGGAATACATGGATATATTTCCTTAAGAAGAAATCTGAAGTCTTTGACAAATTTAAAGAATTTAAGGCTCTCATGGAAAATCAGACAAAGAAGAAGATAAAGGTGCTAAGGACAGATAATGGTGGAGAGTTTTGCAACAATGAATTTGAAGAATTCTGTAAGAAGTGTGGTATATCACGACAGAATATTACTCCATATACACCTTAGAAAAATGGAGTTGCAGAAAGAATGAACAAGACGTTGATGGAAAGGGCAAGAAGCATGCTCAGTGGTGTCGGGTTAGGACAGGAATTCTAAGCAGAGGCGGTGGATACTGCATGTTACCTGGTCACCAGGTCACCTTCATCGATGTTGGAGGATAAGACTCCACATGAGGTATGGACTGGTAAGAAACCCTCTCTTTCACATCTAAGGGTATTCGGATGTGATGCATATGTACATGTTCCAAAGGAGAAACGAACCAAGTTGGATAGTAAATCTGAAAAGTGCATCTTTATTGGGTATAAGGATGGTTTAAAGGGTTATAACCTTTGGAACCCAGTAACAAGGAAGGTTGTGTACAGTTGAGATGTGGTGTTCAGAGAGGTGAAAGATGTTATTAAACATGAAGTCCAACCAAAGGAACCTCAGAATATAGAGTTTGAGCTAAAGGAGGAACAATCAAACTCTACAACAGAGGAGGAATCAGAAGATGAAGAGCCACAAACTCCGGCTGTGAGAAGATCAGTTCGAGAAAGAAGGCAGCCAGAGAGGTATAGTCCATCTACTTTTGTTCAAATTTTGCTTTGTCTGTTACTGATGATGATCCCAGAACTGTGAAGGAAACAGTGGATTCAGAGGATGGAAAACTCTGGAAAGAGGCCATGGTTGATGAAATGGCATCTTTGCACAAAAATGAGGCTTGGGATCTGGTGGAGTTGCCGGTTAGACGGAAACCCATTGGCAGCAAATGGGTGTTCAAAAAGAAGACAAATGCAGAAGGAAAAGTGGAGAAATACAAAGCTTCGTTGGTAGCAAAAGGTTATTCCCAGGTGCCGGGAATTGATTTTGGTGATATTTTTTCTCTTATTGCCAAGGTAACTTCTATTAGATTACTTTTATCTGTTGTTGTTGCTTTTGATTTTGAAGTAGAACAGATGGATGTGAAGACAACATTTTTTCATGGGGATCTGGAAGAGGAGATCTACATGAAACAACCTGAAGGCTTTGCAGTGAACGGTAAGAAAGAATTGGTATGTAAGTTAAAGAAGTCTCTGTATGGGTTAAAACAGTCACCAAGGATGTGGTATCAGAAATTTGATACATTTGTACGGTGACTTGGCTTCACCAGAAGCAAAGCAGATCATTGTGTGTATTTTAAATTAATTGGTGACCGTGTTATTTATCTGGTCTTGTATGTGGATGATATGTTGCTAGTTGGAAATGACAAAGAAATTATCCAAGATTTGAAGACCCAATTGTCCTCCAAATTCGACATGAAAGATCTTGGTGCTGCAAACTATATTTTGGGCATGGAAATTAAAAGAGATCAAGAAAAGAGAAAGCTCATGTTAAAATAGAGGAAGTATGTCGAGACAATATTGCAGAGGTTTAATATGCAGGATAGTAAACCGGTGAAGGTTCCTATTCCTGTAGGTGTAAAGTTATCTGCTGAGCAGTGTCCCAAGACACAAGAAGTGGAAGAGGATATGTCCCATGTTCTATATGCAAGTGCAGCCGATAACCTGATGTATGCAATGGTTGTACTAGACTAGACATTGCACATGCAGTGGGAGTATTGAGCAGGTTTATGTCAAAACCAGGGAAGGAGCACTGGACAGCAGTGAAGTGGGTTTTCAGGTATTTGCGTGGCACTAGTGATTATGGTCTGTGTTACCAAAGAAGACCAGGATTGGACAGAGTGTTGGATATTCATGGCTTTGTTAATGCAGGCTGGGCTGGAGATCTGGATCAGAGAAGATCTACAAGTGGGTATGTGTTTAACCTATTTGGAGGTGCAGTCAGTTGGATGAGTAAGAAACAATCTGTAGTGGCACTATCAACTACAGAGGCAGAATACATGGCAGCCACTCATGCAAGCAAGGAAGCAGTTTGGTTGCAGAGATTGTGTTCAAGTATGGGGTTGGTACAGGAAGCTATAAGGATAGACTGCGACAGCCAAAGTGCAATGTTCTTGGCAAAGAACCATGCATATCATTCAAAGACAAATCACATTGATGTTCAGTATCACTTTGTGAGGGATATGATAGAAGACAAAAAGGTATTTCTTGTAAAGGTGGACACTTTGAAGAATAGTGCAGATACATTGACAAATCTATGAGCTCTGAGAAGTTCTCTTGGTGTAGAGAGACAATGGGCATTTCGGGGTTGGGAAAATGACTAAGCTCTCTTGTGGCCCCCTGTGGAAAGAAAACAACAAGTGGGAGAATGTTGGGTTGTGTTATATTCTTTCCACGTAGTTAATAGGGGGTTTGAAGGGCACCCGTAACCCCACTTTCTGGGATCCGGGGCAGCACCCCCGAAAATTTTGGTTTTGGACCCTATGTTAGGTTTGGCGGACCCACCTATGGTTTTGTGCATTATTTTCGCACATGTTTTTTAGATGCGATGGTTTTCGGTCCATGGTATTGGACATGATGGTTTTCGGTCCATGGTATTGGACGCAATGGTTTTCGGTCCATGGTATTGGATGCTTTGGCATGTATAAATATGTATTGTAACATTGAAAGGAACATAATGAAAAATCAAGCTGGTAGTCGTGGTTTTGGGATCCAGGGGAAAGTCTCTGTGTATATGTGTTTTATGTGTTCTACTCTCGCATTATTTATTTTCTGTGTTTTAGAATTCATATGCAGGTAATTTCTGTACGAGGTTAAAACCTACATAAAGTGTGTTTCTTTACTATGTACTTTTTTTAACTTACAATCTGACGGTCATGATATGTTCTAGACATGAAGTGATCTGGCAGTTCATTCTCTCCTCGGTATTACCGACACTTGATCCGTGGCTTAGCACCTGATTGGCCCATGATCTCAATTTAAAGAGCATGGAGGGTCATTTGTAAGGTGATCGTTCATGAGAGAAGGTTATGTAAATCTTATTTCTTTTACATTAATAAATTTCCTGAAGTGGCCGTGTTGGCTCAGGTTGTGGATTGTTTCCCTCTTTGAGGGTTTTAACCACATAAAGAATATTGGTGTATTGATCTGTGATCTGTTTGTGAGCAGTGTCCTTTGGTGTTCTATCAAAGGAACTTATCTTGTAAATTCCTACATGGTACCAGAGCTATTTGAGGGTCGCATCCGTTGGTGATCCAAATCTGAAGTCAGTACAATTGCATCCGAATGTCGTTTCCTAGATCTATTATTTCTGATCACTTTCGGGCCGAGTGGACTACTCTATTGTGTTAGGAGCAATTGTTCCAGTGAGGAACCCCTTTTGTTTCACACGAAAAGGTTTTTGGTAGCCCTAGCTACGTCATTTTTAAGATTTGGAGGTATACGGTCTTTATTTGCAGTTATAGTTATTTATCTCTATGCTTGTTTCGGTTTATAGTCCTCCATAAAAAAATTTATTACCAAATCTATTCCTTTCATTTCTGCGTATTCTCTTTTCCCCGTGACTCTGTGCAATCTGGGCAAACCAGAAACAGAAAGAAATGATTTTTCTCATGCGTATGCTCTTTTCCGTTGCGGCTTAGTGTGATCTCGAAAAATCAGAAACATTAAGCAAAATATTTATTTTTCGGGCAAATCTAGCTTTAAACCAGAAAGCTTGGATTTCTTTTGCATGTTTGTTTTGGGTTGTGTGGTTTTTTTGTTTTGTAGGCAAAAAAAGGGTTTCCAAGTAAGCACACACTGCAAAGCTTCAGTGGGCTAAAAAAAAAAAAAACTTCTTGCTCCTTTCCAAAAATTACTAACATTTTAAACTAGCTCACTTGGTCCAAAGTTACTTTATGATAATAGAGGTCTTGGGTTCAAGTCTTTCTTTTTGTTGAGTTACTTTTTCAAAAAGAAAATGTAACTTATGTTTTAAAGTTACTTTATGTAAAAGTGTTCTCACCCATTATAAAAAGTAAGTGACATTTTTTTTTTGTAAATCAGCAGTTTTATATTACTTCATAAAATATATAATATACAAAATGGTCTATGAGCCGCAAAAACATGGTTTCCTGCTCCCGAGGCTAACCATGCAGGATTGCCTAAAGAGGGACTTGAAACAACAAAACAATTCATCACCCTGGGTGATAGGACAGTGGTACCAAAAGGAAAGCAGGAGGACCAGGAGGACCTCATCAGTTACAAGAAACCAATATTCTAGAAACCAGGAACAAAACATGCCAAAACAAGAAGAGAGATCTGAAACAGAGAAGCCATTACAGCTTTAAGATTACATAATCTTTACTGGGAGCACTCGGGCCGGCCGTTGTAGTCATTTTCTCAGGTTGAGGATTCCGTTGAGGAGTGGTCTGCTTCCCCTGACTGGTATCGGTTGCCTCCTCCGTGACCTCCATCACTGTTGTGGCTCCTTGACGCATGGAGTGCTTGAGGAGACTGATGAGGACACTCAGTTTCTTCGAGAGGACTCCGACTTCCTGGGTCAGGGCGCTGAGATTGAATTTCATGGCATCCAGTCTAGCCATTTGCTCTATCGAAATGAGAGAGGTTGTCTGATGTGCTTTGTTGATGACTTCGCTCTGCATGCCAGGCGCCTTGGCTAGCATGGTTTTCATCCTCCACATTTGACCCTGGGTGCGAACAAATTGAGTTGCTCTATTAGTTGCAGTGCCTGGATCATGAAGCCATTCCACTTCCTTCTCCAGATCTTGCTCTTCCAAATGTTCTTCCTCCTCTATTACCGCCACCTCGATCTCTTCTATTTTGCGCTTTTCTTTTTGGGTAGTCCGGGTTTCATAGGCTTCCCGGGCCTTCTTCAAGTCCCGGTTAGCCGAAACATTTCGACTACCTTCATGCACCATACTGCTATTGCAGAACACAGAAACACTGAAATGTCTGGTAGTACAGCGATTGCTATGTTGCAAGTTGCGGGAGAGCTGTGTGCCGATCTTCTGGTGGGAGGCTTTAGATATAGTGGATGGTGGCCAGGTCTGGCCTAACGTCTCCCACTTCGCCGTCGGATAGGCGTTGATCCTGCCATAATAACTGTTGTTACGAATTCCCAATTCTTGTTCATTATGCGTATCCTTAATCTTAACTCTGCCATGCTTGAGCTTATTTGTTGAATGCCATGTGTCCTGCCTTGTTATTTGTTGATGGCGCTGATCATATTTTTTGTTGGTTTTCTGCCTCGTTCGATGCACTTTGTCCTTGCAGATGATTTCCCACTTCTCCTCATGTCCTTCATGGGTCTTTCGTCTAATATTCCTTCAATTGGATATCTTCATTCGTTATTAAGGCGAAATCCTTCGTACCTCTACACCACTTCTATCGTTAACTTATGTCTTGTCTCGAGAGAAGTGTACACTTACTCCTAAGTTCGGTGCATGTGACCTCATGCCAACAGGTGTCTGGGTAGGTGAAGTGGTTATCGATCCCGTAGTTGGCCAGATGATCAGCCACTGCGTTCGCCTTTCTTCTCACTGCTTGTAGTATGATTCCGTCAAGGCAAGAGAGGTGCTCCGCTATGAGCTCTGTGACCTTGGCTAGCCTCCGATGCTTCGTGACCTTGCTCGATTTCACCCCCATCTGCATTCTCCTTACTGCAATGATAGCCAAGTGAGAATCCCCTTCCACCACGGCTGCTCCTATTTTCAGGCACTTGAGAATTCTTAATCCTTGCTCTAAAGTTGAAAATTCCATTTCATTATTGGTTCCTTCACCCAACGATTGACTAAAAATATGTTGTATTTCCCCTTTGTAATCCCGAAGAACACCTCCAATACCTGCAGGCCCCGGATTTCCCCGAGAAGCCCCGTCAAAGTTGAGTTTATGAAAGCCTGTCGGTGGAGGAGTCCAGGCATTCATGGAGGTCCCTTGTTGTTGTCGCTAATTTGAAGAAACAGTGATGGTTCCTATCTCAATGCCAAATGCCTTCAGAATTTGCAAGTCAGAGACTGAGAAATCCTTGTTCTGTTCTGCTTTCCCTCTGGTGAGAACAATTTCTCTTATGTTTTGCATAATTGTGCCTTTAATAAGTTCTATGCTTCTGGTTTCATTTTGGAACACTCTTTTGTTTCTTTCTTTCCATACCATCCACACTATAAACCCTGGGATAAGTTTCCACAATGTATTAACCATTTGGGTTTTCGAGAAATTGCCTCTCCAATTCTCTATACTTTCCTGAATTGAATTTATTACCTTGTTCGTCCTCTTAAATATGGTTTCTATCGAATTCCAGAGGCTATCTGTCCATTCACAAGTGTTGAGGAGGTGATTCATGGTTTCCTCCTCAATTCCACATAGGGGGCAACGTGAGGGACCTATGAACCCTTTTTCCGAAAGTTCTCCCATGTAAGCGTTCTTCGGTGCATCAAGAGCCAGAGGAAAGTTATAATCTTCGGCCAAAGTTGAGCATCCCAAACTTTATTGTACCACTTGACTATTTCCTTATGTTCATTTCCTTCTATATAGACCCTTGCTTCTTTCAGTGAGAAGTTGCCCCCCTCGAGCTTGCTCTAACGTAGTTGATCAACATCCTGTGCATTCCTTATTTTTCTTTTCTCCAGCTCTATCTTCAGTACCCTTATACTCTTATTTTCCCCTTCCGATGGTTCTGTATCACTAAATAGCCACTTTCTCCATGCTTGGTCATTTTCATTAGGTTTCCAGTAATGGTTTACTGTTGTGCTCCCTAGCTCCTGGCTTCTTCTTTGAATGTTTAAGAATTCAGGACTTTCCAGCTTAGGTAATTTTTGCCAAGCATCTTCCCAGAACATGGCAATCTTTCCATCTCGGACTTCCCAAAAGCTTTGTCCCTGAATTATGTGTTGATTAGTTCTAGCAAGGTTCCAAATTGGAGAGCTATCAGGGGTTTCTTGCATCCTGATCAAATTCTGGAGGTTGTAGTTGGTAGCATACTTTGCTTTCCAATGTTTGGCCCAGGGTAAATTGGGTTCCTTCAGTCACCTCCACCATAACTTGGCTCCACATGCACGGTTGACTGTGAAGGGGTCCTGCAGATTTAACCCACCCTGGTGTTTGGGTTTGCAGATCTTATCCCATGCCATTAGAGACCACTTTTGCTTCCTTGAATTACCTGACCAAAGAAACTCTCTATGGATGAATCAGATTTTCTAAAGAACACCTTTAGGTGCCGTGAGAATGGAAAGCATGTAATGCAGAACCGCCTGGAGGATGGATTTGGTGAGGACTAGGCGGCCTGCAAAGTTAAGGGTTCTGTGCGTCCAATGATGACATCTTTTCTCTAGGTTGGCAATAATTCTTTCCCAATGCAATTTTTGCCAAGGTTTGTCAGTCAACGAAATGACGAGGTATCTTGAAGGGAGGTTGCATCTCTTAAAACCTAGGATGGCAGAAAGATTCTTCTAGACTTCTAGATGCATATTGAAAAAGAAAATGGAAGATGTAGCTAGATTAAGCTCCATACCTGAGGCCATACTAAAGCGATTGAGAATAATTGTGAAGCCAATAGTTGCTTTGATAGAGGGCGTGCCATGCAGCATTGTGTCATCGACAAACTGTTGATGAGTTGTTGCAGGGCTTGAGGGCAAGGGTTGGAGTCCCTGAATGATTCCATCCTCTTTTGCTCTACTGATTAGCCGGCTTAGACCTTCCATTAGAATAACAAACAGAAAGGGGGATAGGGGGTCCCCTTGACGTAAACCTCGGGAGGGTGTAAACTGGGCTGTGGGAGCTCCGTTAACCAGGATTGAAAATCTGGTAGATTTAACCAGGGCTAGGATCCAGATTATCCATTGTTTCACAAAGCCAAAGGCTTCTAAAATAGCCTCCAAATAGTTCCAGTTTACTTTATCATAAGCCTTTGATAGGTCCAACTGCATTAGCATGCCTGCTTTTTTCTGAGTTCGGAGAGTGTGAATCATCTCTTGAGCTAGCAAGATGTTGTCCATAATCTGTCTCCCTTCTACATAGCCTGATTGTTCTTCCGAAATGATTCCAGGAAGAATTGGTTTTAGTCTGTTGGCTATGACTTTAGAAATAATCTTGTACAATACATTGCACAGTGCAATTGGCCGAAACTTCGACGGAGTATTAGCTTCCTCCTCCTTTGGAATAAGGGTAAGGAACATAGAATTGAGGGATTTGAGGATGGAGGATGAACGCCGGGAATCCTCTACCACTTCCCATACCTTTGTCTTGATGATTTCCCAACACGCTTTATAGAATTCGATGGTGAAGCCATCCGGCCCAGGTGCCTTACCATTTGGCATATCTTTCACAGCCTCTTCCACTTCTTCCAAGGTGATTTCTCGATTTAAAGCCTTGTTTTGATCCTCAGTGATGAGCTTGGGGATAGAAGTTAAAAGTTCTTTAATAGCTTCCTCTCTGTCAATCTCAGGTTCCCGTGCAATCTGGCTGAAATGATTTATGAGAAGGCTCGAGATTTCCTGATGAGTTTGAACCGAGGTTCCCTGATCATCTTTAATGCTTAATATTTTATTAGCACCTCTGTGATCAATGGCAGATCTATGAAAAATTTAGTGTTATGTTCACCTTTCTTAAGCCATTATATCCTGGATTTTTGCTTCCATAGCACTTCCTCCTGTTGGCATCTGGTCTGCCAGTCCTGCATGAGTTTTTATTCTATATTCGTAGTGTCTTGGTTAATATTTCCTTGGATCCATTCCTTGTGAATTTGTTCCAGTTGCTCCTCCAGTTTATTTTTTTCTTTAAATATGTTACCAAAGACTTTTTGATTCCAGGATTTTAGTCTGGCTTTGATGTGTTTAAGTTTAGCTTGTAGAATGAACATTTTAGTTCCTCTTATGCCTAGCGGTTCATTCCACCATTGTTCAATTTTCGAAATGAACTACGGATGAATTAGCCAAAACTTTTCAAATCTGAATGGCTTATTCCTAGGTGTGCCTTGGATAGCCGTAGTCATTATTATGGGCCAGTGGTCCGAACCTCCACTCAGCAATATGTCCGACTCCAAATTGATACCTTCCAAAAGAATGGCTTCTGTCACTAAGAATCTGTCCAGACGAGAGGCGATTTTCCTATCACCCCCTCTTTTGTTGCTCCAAGTAAAGGCTCCACTCTTAGGGAAGACGTCTACTAGCTTGGCCGATTTAATGAAGTCTTTGAAAGCTTTAGTATCCCTGTTGAGCATTATGATACCTCCTTTCTTTTCCGTGAGCGTAGTGATCATATTAAAATCACCTCTGAAGATAGCTTTTTCTTGAGGATATCTTAGCTACAAATTGGATAAAGTGCTAAGCCATAGCAACTCTAGTTTCTGAGGTCCATAGACATTTGTGCATAGATATGTTTCTGAATTCCCTACTATTTGGACTTCTATTGAAATATGAGATCTGGCCGCTTCAGTGGAAATCAGCTGGATAACCTATGGATTCCAAAGAATGGTCATGCCCCCTTCCCATCCACTACTTGTTGTTTCTAGGTAGTCCATTCGTTTACCTAGTTTTTTACTGATGTTGATTATTGTTTTGCTAGAACATTTAGTTTCTTCCAGAAACACTATGTCTGGTTGTTCCTTTTGGACTTTCTTCTTTAATAAACGTTTTTTTTTTTAGGCTATTTAGCCCTCTAGCATTCCATGAAAGTACTTTCATAATTAACACAATTTAGGAGGTTAGTGTGAACGCCTCAAGGGCTTTCATATTACCTGAATTTAGGAGCATCTGTCCTAGTTCTTTTAATGTCTCATTGTTAGTCCTTCTTACTCTTTTTTTCCGGTGCTTTGAGTTGGTGGAGGTTTGATGCAGTCCCTGCACTCTTACCCATATCCCTTTTGTTGTTCCCAAGCTCTTTCTCTGCAACTCTATCTCTAATTGTTGTCTTGTTATGGATAAGTTGTTGATTATGTTTACCTCCTCTTCCGATATGTGTTCCATTCCTTTCTTTTTCTAGTCTTCTATCATGTTTGGTAGATCCATATCTTCTTGCTCAAGCATGTCACTTAGTTCCATATTCTCGAGCCCTATTTCATTGTTTATCATTTTTGAATCTTCTTCTAACCCTTCCGTTGGTCCCTGAGCTAGTGGGATGTTGCTCGATGGCTTAAAAATAGGTTCTTTCATTCCTCGTGTGGCTATGGGTTGGCCTTCTTTCAATGACTCATTCTCTGGATTGTTGTCCTCTGACTCTGTGTCTGATTCTAACACCTCAAAAGCATTGCTTGTGTTTCTGAGGGAAGTTCTTGCTTTGTTTTGTTTTTTTCTTGTTTGCTCTTTGTCTTGCATTCGGTTAAACAAAGGCCTCCTTATTCTTATCTCCTTTTTTCTCCTTGGTTTTCTCCGCCATTTTTTTCATTGGGAATTCTCTGATCAAATGTCCATGCTCATGACATTTCCTGCAGCGGAATGGGATCTGCTCATAGTCTATAGCTTGAAAATACACTTCATCTCTGTATTCCAACCATAAACCCTCATGAAGTGCTCCCAAACATCCATTTCTACACAGATTCTAGCGTAGGAGGTATATCTTTTTTGTAATGTCGCTTCTAAGGATTTGATGAAGGTACCTAACTTGTTGCCTATCTGTTCCAGTGTTGCATGTCCCCAATAGTCAATTGGTAGAGAGAATAAGCGAATCCATACCAATACCTATTTGAAGGTTTCCTGTTCTGGTGCAAAGTTGGGTTGTTGCATGTAGAGACCTGCTGAGGCAAAGAAATACAGTCCTCCATCAAATATTCGATCCTTGTCTTCCATATTGGAAAAAACCACTGTAAAGATTCCTTTGGCTCCTAAGTGTAGTCTTACATCTCCTTTAGGTTTCCATTGTTGCTTTATCCACATGCACAGTGCTCGTTCTGTTGGCGAGAACCCCATGAACCTGCAGATCACTGCATGTTCTACCATGTGGTCCCAGTACGCTTGAAGTTCTGGATCATAAATTATTACCGGTAGGGTCTCAGTGGCTTTGGGCTTGCACAATCCCTGGGTTTCTTTCTTCTTGTCTACCGACATTGTTCCTTCCTATCCTGCCTTGGCTTGGTTTAAATCCTTGTTTTCTTTTGATTGTTCCTCCTCCAGTTCATTTCCTTGTGAAACCTGTGCTGGGAAAGGGTTTGTACTATCTCTGTTCGTTGTACTATTGCTTCCAATGATTTCTTTCTGTTTCTTAGTATTTTTTCCCTCATTGTTTCGCTTTCCTTTGTTGTTCACATCTTCCTTGCCTGACTTCTTAGAACCTAATATTTGCACTCCGTCCAGTGCAGTTTTCTCCTTGTGCATCATTACCTATTTGTATGATGGGGTCCCAATGGACCCCGCGTTTTCCATCTGTAGGGTCAGAATCTACCCTCTTCTGCGAAGCTCTGCTGCTTTGGCTCTGTCCTCCTCCAAAGTTGGTACTCAGGCTGTAGTTTGAACAGTGCTCCTTCAAACCCTAGTCGCATTCCTTCTCCTTCGGGAACCTGTTGCTCGGACTCTAGAGATTTCTCGGGGAAAAGTAAGTGACATATAATTTCGAAGTCACTTTATCTTTTATTTAAATTACAATTTAGTGGGTACTTCATAAAGTACCATTGTAAAAGTGACTTTCACTTATTTATAAGAGTGGGTCACATAAAGTAAAAAAAATTTTAAAGTGAGTTAATTAGATTAAATTAGAAATGGGTGGGACGAGGGGGGGTTTAAGTATAACATTATCATTCACTTCCCAACATTCACGTAGTTTATCGACATCTTCAACAACTTTTCTTCAAAAGCCATATCTTCTTCATCTCACTACAATAAAACCCTGTGATTAGCGTCCCTTTTTGCTTCATTTTTTGCATCTAGAGCCCATTTTTGGTGCTATTTGTGTCCATTTATCAAATATGGTGCAAAAATTGATGCAAAGTTTGCACCAAGTCTTACACCAAGTTTAGCACTAGGTATTGTAATAGGTTTTTCACCAGGTTTTACGCCAAGTTTTATGCCCAGTTTTGTGCCATCCTTTGCACCATGTTTTGCATCAAGTTTGGCACCTAATTTTGTTTCACCAAAATTTTCATCCTCTATTGCATCCACTTTTTGCGCCTACACTTGCATCCTCTTTTGCATCATTTTTTAAATCATTTTTTGTGTCCATTTTTGCATCATTTCTTGCATCCCTTTTGCGCCAAGTTTAGCATCGAGCTTTGTGTCTAGTTTTGCATCTACTTTTGTTGCATCCACTTTTACATATTGTTTTGCATCCATATTTACATCCTCTTTTTCATTTATTATTATGTCCACTATTGCATCCAATTTTCTTGTGCCATAATTTTCACCTAGTTTGGCACGTCCCTTTGCACCCATTTTTTCTTCTAAATTTACATCCACGATTGCATCTTCATATACATCTAGGTTTTCATCGACTTTTACATCTATTTTTGCATCCCTTTTTGTATCCACTTTTCTGTCAACATTTGCATCAGGTTTTGTGTCACATATTACATCTACTTTTGCATCGAATTTTGTTGCATCCTATTTTGCATCCATTGTTGCACCCATGTTTACGTCCACTTTTGCTTCAATTTTTGCATATTATTTTGCATCTTCATTTGCTTCTTTTTTTTCATCTATAATTACATCCACTTTTGTTGTGACACAATTTGTGCCCTATTTTTTACTCACCGTTGTACCCACATTTTCTTCCAACTTTGCATCCTCTTTTGCATCAAATATTGCATCTATTTTTGCATCCAATTTTGAGTTGGGTTTTGTGTCTCATTTTGTATCTTCTTTTGCATCTACTTCCATTTCATCCATATTTTGCATCCAATTTTTTTTCTCCTGTTGCACCCATGTTTGCATACACTTTTACATCCCTTATTGCATCTTTTCTTGCATCTAATTTTGCATCCTTTTTTGTGTCTGTTATTACATCCATTTTCTCATCCACTTTTGTTGTGCCACATATTTTGCCTATCGTTGCAACCCAGATTTTATTCCACTTTTGCATCCACATTTGCATCCTCTTTTGTGTCCAAGTTTTCATCAATATTGTTTATGTTTTTTTCATCCCATTTTGCATCTACTTTTACATCCACTTCTGATGCGTCCAATTTTTCCTATAATTTTTTGTCCACTATTGCACCCATGTTTGGTCCATGTTTACAAACCCTTTTTCATCCAAGTTTTCCTCCTTTTTGCATCCAAGTTTGTGTCCTTTTTTGCATTCATTGTTTTATCCACATATGTTTCACCATAATTCATGCTAAGTTTTATGCCTACTATTGCACCCATGTTTGCTTCCACTTTTTCATCCATGTTTTCATCCTATTGTGTGTCCAAGTTTGCATCAACTATTGCATCTACTTTTTCATCCTCTTTTGTGTCATTTTTTCTTTCTTGTTTTGCATCTACTTATGTTGTGTCCGCTCTTCATACAATTTTACATCTATTATTTCCCCCATTTTTTTGTTCACTTTTGCATCCTTTTTCCAACACATCATATTTTTTGCATTGATGATATTTCTTATGACATTGACAATTATGAACAACTGATGACAATGTCAATAATTATGACGATGATGATGACGATGACATGAATTGTGATTATTATGATAATGACAATGATGATAAAAACGATGGAGGTTACAATGACAATAATGATGACAATGCTAATGACCTTGGCTAATCTTCCCAATTTTTAAATGTTGTTATGGTCATAATCATAATCATTATCTTTGGCGTCGTCTTCCAAGTCATCATCATCTAATCATCATTATCATTATTTTCATCTTGGTCATCATCAAAAACAATAATGGCATGAATGATGATTATGCTTTTCATGACGAAGATGACAAAAATGATGATAGAAATTACATTAATTATGATGATGGGGATGATGAAAATTATAATGATGATGATAATGATAGTGATGATGATGATCATCGATCATCTCTCAAAAATAAATTTGTTATTTCTCTTGCATATATCATGTGTCCTAACAACCCTTTTCGAGCACTCATAACATTTTTTGGGTTGATGATATTTCTTACGACACCTATAATTATGAACAATTGATGACAATGTCCATAATCATGATGATGATGATGACGACATGAATGGTGATTATGACAATAATGATGACGATGATGGTGGTGATGATGACAATAATGAAGATGATGACACTCCCTCTAAACTAGGGAGGTACTCATAATGAGACAAAAAAGTACTCTCAAGTTGAAATATTCATATAAGAAGGGATCGGGATTGATAAGCATCAACAATGATTTACATCATCATAGTCAACATTGTCAAAATAGTAAGGCCTTGACTAACAAGTTCTATCTCTCCATTAGATCAGAGCACAATGTTAGGAGGCATAAATTTGGACACCACTGCCTCTCTAGGCACTTACCCCACCAGGATGTTCACTAGGTATGTCCTCACATGATCATTTCCTAATCCAATGTCATAATATTTGACACCAAGAAATGTCGATCCACATTACTATTCTTATCTTGGATTAATTTACTTGACTTATGGAGGTTAGTCCTAGTCAAAGTACACATTCTCAAAGAATATTGGTCTCATATGTTTATCCAACCCACCATTCTTCCTACTGTTATCTTTACTAGGCTTACGAATGTTAGTCCTAGCCATAGTACATGACACATGGATAAGATGGTGTCCACCCTCACTCCCTCTCAACCAGGGAGGAGACATCCACAAGCATAAGCGTTTCTCAAGAATACCCATCATTTTCATAGAGAATAAGACCATTAATTTGTTTTCTTCGCGTGACACCTTTATGATTAAGCATTCATAGATTTGTGGCAAAATATTTCCCCTTTTGTCATTTGTGATGAAATAAAATAAAAAAGTGAAAGCCAAAATCATTAAAGATACACTATAATGATTTATCTACATCTAAACTCTAAGGTTGAAGTGAAAATGCATGTAAATGTTATATATATGAGTTGTGCCAAACTTATGAAAACATTATTCCCTAAGTCCTATATATAGAAAAAGAAAAGGAAAGAAAAATAAGGCCCAATGAATGCTAACTCATGTATTCACTCCCTCTTTTAAAACATATGAATATATATATGCTCCTAGTCACACTTGATCACATGTTTGTGATGGTTAAATCATGAAGTCCTCTTTCCCCTTGCATTTTCACTTCATCATTTAAGTGCCTAATTGAGGATCTAGGGAATGTTTGTTTCTTAAGGGTTTCATATCTACTCTTAATTTACTTATGTCACACTACATCAATTTATGTGACAGAGTGAAATCCTTAAGTTTGTGGATTTATTAGAACAGTGTATTAAGTTAGTCACCACACGCACATGTATTACTTCTCATTGATCCACATGTGTGGGTTGGAGACTCATTGCTTGAGAACTTTAATGGAGACTACTTTAGGGCCTTGATGGTATAGCTTATCAAATCTCTTGGTAAACATTGTGATTCATCCTTTCTTTTCCTCGAGACACTTGATAATATTGAAGTCACTCCCAATAATCCATGGAGATGGGGAGTATAAATTAGTTGTGCTAGAAATAGAATTGAGAAATAGAGGTTTTCATTTGTGATATTGGAGTGATAGACATTGGATACATGGTAGTAGTCCCCAATGTCAATTAACTAAAATTGTATTGTCATAATGGGAAAATAGGTAAATATATTGGTAATCTTTATATCCTAATCATTCCAAATAATAGTCATTCCGCCCAAGTATCTCTAAGCATCAATCACTACTACTTGGCAATTCCTCCCCCATTTGCTAATTATATGAGGTAGAACCTCGCTTAATATTTTTGTTTCTTATATCAACATTATTGATGGGTGCTTTGCATACCATTTTTCTTTTGGGAGTATTTGTTTTCCTTTACTATTGAGTCCCTTCATGTTCCATGAGACTATTTTCATGGATAATTTACACAGAAAGGAAGTATAATGTGACTAAAAAAACGCGTTTCAAGACTTAAGTGCTTGGACAATGCCACTTCATGACTCCTATATTTCTTTAACCTGGAACCGAATGGTGAACTTGACGAGGTTAAGGGAAATTAACCAATGAAAATCTCAAAAAGATGTGACTTTTGACTTTATCACATACAAGTTAATATACTAAAAAAATATCCATAACAATTTCATCAATCAATGAATCATTAAACAAAAATATCCAAAACAATTTCATCAAGCAATGAATCATTACATTATAAAATACAATCTATAAACCTTTTGGGAACCTTTTGCCAAACCATGCTCAAAACCAACATATTTAATATTAATATTTAATCATATGGACAATAACAAATTTTCATAAATTAAATAACATGTTATCAAGCCTAAGAAATGTCACTAACAGAAAACTAAAAAGCGTGCAACTAATGGGAGTGACCACTCAAGGCCACCATAAGGAAATTAATCTATAAGACCAAGATTAATGGGGACAAAGATCTACAAAGGACAAAGGCAAACCTATTTTAAATTTACTATTTTATTAGGTGCAAGTTGAAAATCTCAAGATATAAAGAAGAGAAGAATTAATTTTATTGAATTAAGAAAACCCAAGCACATTCTATAACTTAGCAAGGAAGAGATGTATAATACCCATCTCAGTGACACAACACATGGCATTAAGTTAGTTTTTTATATATAATTTAAACATCTATCATAAAATCACAAATTTAGCTTGAATGGAATGTTTAAAATCCATTTTTATAAAAACAAAATATAATTTTTGTTATAAAAAAAATACCAAAAACTAAATATATTTGTTTAGAAAATAAAAAATACTGAAACTAAATATATATTAAAAAAAAAACTAAAACATAAGTAAATAATTTTTTTTCAATTTAAAATATTTTTTAGAATTTTTTAAACACTTCCCTCCATTCTAAGAAGAAAAAATAATAATAGAAATAAGGACAAACCAAAAATCTTCCTTTCTGTGGTAAGTGTTTCCCACCATTCCCTTGAGTTATTTCATAAAACAGAGATAAGTGTTATTCCACTCACTTTGTATGTTGTGACGGGAGTTGCTAGGGGGTATGCAAGGGGGCCGCCCCCTTGCACGGGGTCTGGGGCAGTGCCCCAGGAAAAAAAAATTGGACCCTATATTAGGTGGGCAGACCTACCTATGATTTTGTGCATGGATTTCACAAATGGTTTTGGGCATGATGGTTTTCAGTCCATGGTATTTTGTAGATCCGGTCAAGGGAACTACGGTTATGTTCTAATCCAGGGTTAATGGATGCTTTGGCATGTATATATATGTATTGGAACATTGAAAGGAATATAATGAAAAATCAATCTGGTAGTCCCGGTTTTGGGATCTAGGGGAAAATCTTTGTGTATATCTGTTTTATGTTTTATGCTCTCACCATTGTTTATTTTTTGTTTCTAGAATTCGTACGCGGGTAATTTCTGTACGGGGTTAAAACCTACACTACCTCATTTTATGGTTAGCATTGTAATAAAAATATGCATTGTGCTGTAGAATTAGCACTAACATGTAATATTGATTTTTTTTCCAAAACTCTACAGGTAATGACCACAAAGGTGATGATAGAGACTATGTTTAGAATACATCATATGTTAGAGATGATGATGATGAGGATGGCAATGGCATTGGTGATGATTATGTGCATTATTAGGGTGGTCAGGATGATGATCATGGAAATGATCATGAGGATGATCTTGACTATGATTTTCGTGATCCTAGCAAGCCATGTGTTATTTTTTATATTTAGTTGGGATGCCTTAATATGGTAATCATACATTTGAATTTTAGTTGATCCGAATAATGATTATGATACTATCAATACTATCTTATTACCTTATGAATATGTTGAAAAATGTTTACAATTTTTTATGAATAATTATTGTGTATGATGAGATTCGTATTTTTTTATGGATGTTGTGAATTTACCTTAGAATAATCATATCTATGAAACATTTTTATTTGGTAATCATACATCGAATTTCAGTTGATTTGATTAAATATGATGATGATATTATCATTTTTATCTTGTTATTTTATGTATATATTGAACATTATCAACATTATTTTGATAGAGAATTATTATGTATGATGATATTACTATCTTTTAATGGATGTTGTGAATTTACCTTAGAATAATGGTGTTCACAAAATATTTTGATCTGATAATCACACATTTGAATCTTAGTTAATTTGATTAAAGATGATGAGGATATTATTAGTATTATCTTATTGCTTTATATATGTGTTGAAACCTACAATGCTTTTTGATGGAGAATCATTATGTATGATGATATTACTATTTTTGGATGTAATGTTGTGAATTTACCTTGGAATAATGATATCTGTGATAAGTGTTGATTTAGTAGTCATATATGTATATTGAAAATTGTCAATGATTTTTTGATGGAGAATTGTTATATATGAGGATATTTCTATCTTTTTGATGAATATTGTCAATTACCCTTAAATTTGTTTACAAATATTAAGTTATCAATTTGAACTGTGATATCTTCTTAAATGTGTTATACATGAAAATACCTCCTCCTCATCTTGGAGGACAATACTATGTTTTTGGTTGAAATACCCCTTTCTCCTAGACTATATAAGACTATAATACAAGTTATGTACCATGAGGACCACGTTATCCTAGTCTATAACAAGTTGTCCCCTTCATCTAACTTTTGTTACCAAAATTCTCACTCAGTCACGAGGAAAAAAACTCAAGTTAAC
Organism: Pinus tabuliformis; assembly: GCA_031772625.1. NCBI lineage: Eukaryota > Viridiplantae > Streptophyta > Pinopsida > Pinales > Pinaceae > Pinus > Pinus tabuliformis. Next base: position 1,373,936,537 of record CM062805.1, on the reverse strand, counting down.
TAGAATTTGACACTCTTGTTCACTTTTGGAAACTCGTATGGTGGAATGTGATCTCTTTATCCTCATCTTTAGATTTTTCCTAAAAAAGAAAAGCATAGAAAAGCAGGAAAGAGCCATAAATCATCGGGAAGCTTTTTGCTAAGCACAAAAGCATCTAAAAAGTGGAAAAGGCCATTTTTGTATGAGGAAACATTATTCAGCCAAAAGCTTTTGCCCAAATTGAACTAATGAGGAATTTTGGAAATATTCATAGCCTTCACTTTCCTGTATATTGGAGGCTTGACCATTGAGAAAAGGATGGGAATTCTTGTATTGTCATGCTGCTGAGATTTATCTTGAGAGGGAGAGTTTTGGAGCTAGGAGTTGGGGGAGGTGCTGCTACAACTGCATCTGATGGTTGTAACTTTCCTCCAACTCATTTATTAATATAGATTGCTTTTTTCTTCCTTCCATATGCTTCTATTAATTCTTTACTTATTCTATTTAACTAATGAATGTATGGGATTTTGGTTTATATTTATTTATTCAGTAATATTTATATGTTTATGATAGTTTTGATTCTCAAGATATTATGATGTGAAGGTTACTTTGTTCTCTCTCTTATGTGTAAGACCAAGCTTTGGAGCTAGCTAGGAGCACTTCCCGACTACATTAAAAACTCCAACAAGACTTGCATGCGAGGACTCACAGGAATTCCTTCTCTTTTCCTTAATATATACTCTACATCTTGATCTACTAAGAATCCTGAGCGTTAGAACAGCCTTTCTCTTAATTGGTTTGTCCTAGGTTTCTGGGATAAACTGAGAGGGTTTTATGTTCATCTAACCGTGCATCAAATCCTACAGCAAAATGATATTTAGAAAGTTTAATATATTTCACTATGTAATTGAAATTAGTAAAATGAACCCATAAAGGGGGTCATAAATGGAAATAATAGTAAAACTCTAAACAAGAACCCAAAAGTGAATGTAACCATGGATGCAAAATTGGGAGTAGAATTAGATTTTAAACTAGCCATAAAAACAAGATGCAAAGAATGACACAAAAAGAGTTTTAAAGTAGAATTAAAAAAGGGTGCAACACTAGACACAAAGAAGGAAAAAAATAGGGCATACAAAAGGATACCAAATTGGTCGCAAAAAAGGGTGCAATAATGGACACCAAAATGAGGATGCAAAGAATGGTGTGAAATTAGGATGCAAAATTGGGTGCAAAAAGGATGTAATAAAAGACACAAAACAAGATGCAAAATGGGACTAAAACAAGGTGAAACCAAGGATGCCAAAAATGATGCATAACTAGCTGAAAATTCAAACTAAAATCTACGTGCAAAATGAGATGAAAATGTGGACACAAAATGTGGTAGAAAAAAGCATGTAAATTTGGATGCCAAAAAGGATGCAAAATTAGACACCAAAAAGGATGCAAAATTGGACATAAAAAATGGTGCGAAAGTGGACACAAAAGTAGAAAAAATGGTGCAAAATGGGCATAAAAATGGATCAAATTTGGATGCAAATTGAGATGCAACATTGGATGCAAAATGAGGTGCAATAAATGATTCAAAACTTGGTGCAAAAAAAAATGCAAAAGTAGATGAAAAAAATGGCTCAAAATTGAATGTAACATTAGACACAAAATGGAATGCAGAGGTGGACGCAACACATGATTCAATATAGGATGCAAATTTAGATTCTCAAAAGGATGAAAAATTGGATACAAGAAATGGTGTTAAAAATGATGCTAAATTGGATGCAACAAATGATGCAAAAAAGGGAGAAAAATAAAACGCAAAAGTGGATGCAAAAAATGGTGCAAAAATGAATGCAAAATTTGGCACTAGATCAGATTCAACATATGGTGAAAAATTGGATACAAAAAATGGTGTAAAAAAAGGCAGAAAAAACTGGTGCAAAAATAGATGTAAAAATAAGTACAAAATTAGAAGCAAAAAATGGCATAAGGCTAGATGCAAAAACTAGCCCAAACTGGATGCAAAAAAAGGCACTAAATCATATGCAAAGTATGGTGTAAAACTCGATGCAAATTATGACACAAAACTAGAAGCAAAGAATGGGACAAAACAGGAAGCAAAAAATGATGTAAAAATAGATGCAAAAAATGGAACAAAACTAGAAGCAAAACCTATTGTAAAACCAAATGCAAATCTTGGTGCAAAAAATGACGCAAATTTGGTGTAAAAAAAGATGCAAAATTTGGTGAAAATTTTGGTGCAAAAAAGGGCACTTTAAAAATTGTACAATAGAGCTAGATTTAGCGTCAGGCTACTCATCCCAATTGAGAAAAAAATGCAATAAAATATGGTGTTAAATCTGGCGCAAATTGCTTGTTTTGTTATAGTGTCTGGAAGCTGTTTTTTTCAATCGGCCTAATTTTTCGAGATCTTTCCAGTGTAACACTTACTTTCAACATCTTCAACTTCAGTTTCTTTTAAAATGGAAAGTCCATGACTAGTTATTCTTGAGAGCACCAACTACTTCCAATGGTTATTCTACATTGTGGATTTACTTAGAAGTAAAGGTCTTTATAGAATAGCCTTAGGCCAAGAATCTAAACCTAAAGATGAAGATAAGCTAGCCAAATGGGAAAATAAGAAAGATCAAGCACGTGGGTTGATAGGTATGTCTATTTCTCCAGACCTTAGATTCCATATCGTAGAACTTGATACCCCTGATGAAGCAATGAAACAGCTCAATAAAGTTTTTGGAATTAAAAATGAAATTAGAGCCCATCAACTCGAAAATGAGTTGCTTACATTGGACCCCAATAATTTTTCTTCCATTGAAGATTTTTTGTCCAAGTTCAAGACCCTTGGAATTCTCTTGGAAGGTGTTAGGGTTAAGAAAGAAGATGGTAGACTTATCTATTCCATTCTTACTAAGTTAGGACCAGCCTACTCTGTGTTTGTTTCCACCTTCCATTCTACTAGGGAAGTCTTTAATTCTCAAGGACAAGCCTACAAGTCCCCCTCTTTTGATACCTTTTGTGATTCTTTAATAAGAGAACAAGAAAAACTCTTACATCTTGGTCTTCTTAATACTGGAAACTCTTCTAAGAAAGCCTTAGCAACCCGGCAACAACCAAATTCAAAGAATCCTAAGAAGCAACATCCTAGAAAGAATGGTCCTAAGCAATTTCAGTCTCTAAATGAAAAATCAGTTCAACAAAATGATAAGGCAAATAAAAACAAAGGGAAGAAGACTGATAGACATTGCAACTTTTGTAATCGTGATGACCACTTAGAATCCAAATGCGTTAAGAATATGGAAGCCTTGGAAGCAGCCATGAAGAAGCATAACATCCATTTGGAGAACTCTTCAACTTCAAATTCATCTTCAGGAATAGCACTTTCTACATGTGGTTGTCAAGCATCTCGGTCTGGTTATGCACTAAATGTATCTTCTTCTTCTCATTCACATCAGTGGCTCATTGATTCTAGAGCTTCTTATCACATGGCCAAAAACCAAGTCATGATTTCTACTTTAAATTATTGTAACACCAAAAATATCTATGTTGGTGATGATAGATCTCTTAGTGTTGTAGGGACTGGAACTATTCATCTAGACAATGGTAAATTTAATGATGTATTATGTTTTCCTACCTTATCTTGCAACCTTCCATATATATATCAGATAACTCATTCAGGTGAAGGTAAAATCGTTGAATTTTCACCGCATGATGTTGTAATTAAGGACCTAAGAGATCCTAGACAAATTTTAGCTACTGGCATTGTTGATGATTCTACAAGGTTGTATAAGTTTAACAACTTTGGGTCGTCAACTCTTCCCTTGGTATTTGTTGCTCATAATGATGAAGTGAGAAAACTTTAGCATGAGCGATTTGGTCACTTAAATTATCGCTCCCTTTAAAATCTATGTAAAGAAAATATGGTGACAGGTATTCCTATGGTATCTTGCAGAGATGGTGTTTGTTCCGGATGTGTAATTGGAAAACATCATCGAGATAGTTTTGAAAAACATGCCTCTTGGCATGCCTCAACCCCTTTACAGCTTGTGCATAGTGATTTATGTGGTCCACTTCCAGTTGTTTCATTCTCTGGCTACAAATATTTCTTAACTTTCATTGATGATTTCACCAGACACACTTGGGTATACTTCTTAAAACTCAAGAGTGAAGTCTTTAACATGTTCTTGGCCTTTAAGGCCTTTGTTGAGAAACAATCTAGACATCAAATTCTTAAGCTAAGATCTGATAATGGCGGAGAATATGTTAACAAAAAATTCATCAAATTTTGCGTCGAGCATGGAATTCAATTGTAACATATTGTTTCATATACTCCACAACAAAATGGTGTAGCTGAAAGGAAGAATCGCAAATGGCTAATTGTATGTTTCAATCTAAAGGACTTAGTCTTAATTTTTGGGTGGAAGCAATTAATTGTGCAAAATACATAATAAATTACACTCCTACTAAGGTTTTAAAGAATATCACTCCAGAAGAAGCATGGAGCTCAATTAAACCAGATGTAAGTGACTTTCGTGTTTTTGGAAGTGAAGCATGGACCCATATTCCAAATGAGAAACATAAAGCCTTAGAACCTAAGAGTGAAAAATGTATTTTTGTTGGATATTCTGAAAATGTAAAAGGATATAGACTTCCTCAACCTAAATCCAAAAATGTTATCTTTAGAAAAGATGTAAAGTTTTCTGAAAATATATCGGCCTACGAGCCTAGTTTGGAGGATGTGTCACCTCTCTCTATCCCCTCTACTTCTAAAAATATTTCTTCTTTAGATGGTGATAGTGAGGATGAAAATCCTCCCCCACCTTCACGGGATCCTCTTTCACCTCCTCAGCTTCCAAAATGGGTCTGTGCTACTCGGGATGTAACAGGTGCTACTGCAAGTGATCCTACAGATAAGCGTCGTACACGTTCTCAGTTCGATAGAGCCTCTTCTTTATTGGCTCAAGCTTCAATGAATTATGATCCTGACACCTTTAAAGAAGCTTCAGGCCATCCAGATTGGGATGCAACTATGAATGAAGAATATCGTTCACTATTGGCAAATGATACATGGGACCTTGTTCCTCTTCCAAATGGACGAAAACTTGTTAGCTGCAAATAAGTTTATAGAACCAGCTTTGGACCAAATGGAAAAGTTGATAAACATAAAGCTCATCTTGTTGCTAAGGGTTTTTCACAAGTTGAAGGCATTGACTATACTGAAACCTTCTCCTTTGTTGCCAAAACGAACTTTATTCGCCTTGTTTTTTCCCTTGTTTCCTCTTTCAAATGGGAAGTCCATCAAATGGATGTAAAACCACCTTCTTGCATGAAGAAATCTATATGGAACAACCTCCTATATTTATACAAACAAGCTCTAGCCTTGTATGTCAGCTTAAGAAATCCCTTTATGGTCTCAAGCAATCCCCTCGGGTTTGGTATGCCAAAATGGATAGCTTTCTTTTAGATATTGGCTTTCCTAGGTGTCATTCTGACAATATTGTCTACACCAAGAAAGTGGGTAAGTATCTTATCGGTTTTGTTATTTATGTTGATGATCTTATCCTTATTGGTAGTGATCCCAACCTTATAAACCATGTGAAGTCCGGCCCTAAAAAGCAGTTTGAAATGGCAGACTTAGGACACTTGCATTATTTGCTTGGTCTTCAAGTCTTGCAATCCAAAGAAGGTATTTCCCTTTCCCAGTACAAGTATGCCTTTGATCTTCCACGTCACTTTCACATGGAACACTGTAAGCCAACCCCTTCTCCCTTTTAATCTGGAGCCAAACTTTTAGTCACTTGTACTTCCCCTGAAGTTGATGTAACCTTATACCATCAGCTTGTTGGAAAACTTTTGTATATGACCCATACTCATCCTGACCTTTCCTTTGTTGTTGGCCTTGTTGCTCGGTTTATGCAAAACCCACATGAAAGTCATTGGAAAGTAGCTAAAAGAATACTTTGTTATGTTCAAGGTACATTTCAGTTTGGGATTCATTACACTGCATAAGCATCTCCTCTATTGGTTGGTTTCATTGATTATGATTAGGCTAATGACCCTGATGATCGGAAGTCTACTGCACGTTATGTCTTCACTCTTGGTTATGGACCTATTAAACGGTCTTGCAAGAAACAAAGTGCCATTTCTCTTCCTTTAGCAGAATCAGAGTATCGTGGTGCCGTTGAAGCTAGTAAGGAATCCCTATGGCTTCATCAGATCCTGTGAGAGTTTGGTTTTCAGCAATAACATCCGACTACACTTTGGTGTGATAATCAAAGTTCCATTCAATTATGCAAATATCCAATCCAACGTCAACGCTGCTAAAACATTGAACTACACATGCACTTCATCAGAAAGCTCATTCATGACCATGTTCTTGAAGTGCAATATTGTTCAACTGATGATCAAGTTGAAGACATCTTTACAAAGGCTCTCACAAAGGCGAAGTTTAGTAAACTTCGATTTATGGTTGGAGTTCAAGAAGTTGTCACTAAGGGGGGATATGCTCTAATGCCTCCTTCCTTCTCCTATTGTGTCATCTTTGTACATCCTTCAATCCTATCCCAAGTTGTTCTTAAGGGAGGATGTTAGGATATTCCGACACATAGGAAATAGTTAAGTATAACTTGGTCTAGCGTATAGGTAGGTGAAGTGTGTTTCTTTACTATGTACCTTTTGTAACTTACAATCTGACGGTCATGATATGTTCTAGACAGGAAGTGATCTGACGGTCATGATATGTTCTAGACATGAAGTGATCTGACGATTCATTCTCTCCTCGTTATTACTGACACTTGATCCATGGTTTAACACTCGATTGGTCCATGATCTCTATTTAAAGAGCATGGAGGGTCATTTGTAAGGTGACCATTTATGAGATAAGCTTATGTAAATCTTATTTCTTTTACATTAATAAATTCACTGAATTGGTCGAGTTGGCACCATGAACTGTTTCCCTCTTTGAGGATTTTAACCACGTCAAGAATACTGGTGTACTGATCTATAATCTGTTTGTGAGCGGTGTCCTTTGGTGTTCTATCTAAGGAACTTACCCTGTAAACTCCTACAATGTGAGACTCATAGTATTTTTAGAGTAATTTTAGTAGAGTTTTTCTAAAAAAGGTGATTATGAGAGTGTCCACTAAATCTGTTGGGTTGAAACTATAAACATGCTAGAGTTAGTTTAACATTATTCCATTCTAGATTTAGTAGTCCTCATTGAACCCATTAATCCAATTGTTGTTTATTCATCTCCTTGCTTACTGGCATCCCTATGAGTTCTACATCCATATGTATCACTGGTTGTTTCACCAACAATAAAATAAGTGTCAAAGATAGAGATAGAAGCATAAGAGGTAGAAGTAATTCTATTTTATTTACATGAATTTCTAGTGAAAGCAGTAGAGACTGTAAAGATAAAGGGAGCATGTGCATCAAAAGCATATACAGTTTACCTCATTTCCCCATATTCATATTCATACATTCCAATTTGTATTCTCTTTTTACCTATATAACTTGCTTGTTTACTTTATTCCTTCCAACAATTGCTTTGATACAATTAACATGCAATTAAACTTATAAAGCCATGGTAATAAGGTGGTGGGAAAACTAGTCCTACCACATTTGATAGTAACAATCTAATTTAAGGTCACAACCTAGGTGAACACTAAACTAGCACAACCACATTTGGAAATGTGGTTAATATACGTTGATAAGCGTCATTTTCATGCACCTACACATGTATAAAAGGTGGAAAATGCCACCAATAGGTATACGTCAACAACATTTACAAATGTGGTTGTGCTAGTTGATGGACGATGTGCATGTGGAGAAATAGTATATGATTGTTAACTTGGCTAAATATTTTCAATTTACAGTTAAGGAGGGTTCCTTATGGTGAATGTAGAGTTGACTTGGATGACCATGGTTATCCACAACTAATTATAGTTAACTATAATATATTATGATCAACTATGGTCGACCATAGTTGTTCATGTTTGATCATGGTAGACAATGGTTGTGTTGGAAATATTGAGAGGGGGGTTAACTAGTGTTTCCTTCCAATTAGTTAATTTTTAATCTTCAAAGCATTAAATTCACATTAACATTAAATTAACATTACAGCACCTGAACAGTAAAAAACGTCATTCAACAATGCATAACATTAAGACAGTAGACAACATATTTTTAGGTGGAAACCCTTCTGGGAGAAAAAACACCAAACACTTCTTAATATAGGCCTTCCATTTATATTAATTAGGAAGCTCCAACTTCCGAGTTTTAAAGTAAAAAATGAAGGAGGATCCAACCCCTAGTTTTTAGGACCCGTTACCGCTCAAACTAGCAGGGATCCTAGGAGGAAATCCTAAAGAGACAGTTGCTAGGTCAAGGGAACCAATGGAGCAATAACCCATTGTCACCTCAGGTAAGGTAAATCTCCCTACTCTCTACAGAATTTCACCGATGGGAGGAGACCCAGTATGATAAAGATCACAAATATGAATAGATAAAAGATATGATGAAGGGTGATCCTAGAAGCCTATTCACAAGAGAGACTAGAAAATGTGGCTTGCTTGTCTTGGAAGACAAGATGGAAGGTTCTCTAGGAAGGGCTTGGGGAGAATTGTAACGGTTAGGTTTTGAGTATGTGTCTTATAAAGGAGATCCCTACGTCCTATAATTCTTGTGGAAACTTGATAGTGCATGGGACCACACGGGACCAAGTGGAGCTAAGGTTAGGTCAAGCAGATAGGATTTAGCAACCAATGATATACTTGACCTAATTAGGGAGGGGAAAGGGATCAAGGAAATAATTTTCAATGAAAGGCAATGCAAGGATCCCAGTGAGGCTTCTGGCCTAAGGGAAACTAAGGGCAAGAATTGGTCTTTGATCTAGGGTTTTTGATATCTCAAAATCCCACCATCAAAATCTCATGAAATTTGGAGGGCTTCTTTAGGACACACCATTGCAGTTGTGGACCAAAAATCAAAGTATTTGGATGGCTAGATTGTAAGATAATTGATGCCCTAGGTGACCTATGTAGGCTAGGCCTAGAAAAAGGGGGGAAGGTGAAAGAAATAAGATTTAAAGTGATCACGAGAGGAGGACCAGTGCTTTGTTCTTTGGGAGAGATGGATTCATGGAATACTTAGAGTTTGGATTGATTTCCACTTGTCAAGGAGGCCTAAAAGACAACTTCGTTGGGCATTAGGGCTTAGTGGAAGTAACTTCAAGGTCATTTATACTTTGTTCAACAATATTTGGTGACTTGTCAAGAAAACGATCTCTCTAGGAACATTCATTCATTAAAACATGGTCCAATCATAATACAACGCTATTTAGATATTTAATTTCCACAATTTCGTTCCATGAAAAGCAGCAAATTAACCCTAGAATAGCAAAAATCCCAATATCATGAATGCAATAAAATAAAGAATCAAAATAGCATTAACATAGTACTTACATGTAAGAATAATATATACAATCACCAAGATATGCCAATCATAGAAGCTCCAAGACAAAGAAGAATAACCAAACATTGAAATTCATTCATTCATCCAAAAAGTCTCATCCTCAAAAGATAGCGAAAATCTCACAAGAAGATATGATCCAATCCAAGTGATGATACAAATGAATTCATGTCCCTCCTATTTATACACTCATTAGGAGTTTGAATTACCTAATTTGAGCCTACATTAGCCCATCAACTAAAATAATGTGCAAATAACTATCTTTTGGTGACAAGCCCACCAAACTAGCTCATAAACAAAATAATAAGCCTCCCAAGAGGTTGAATAGTCAATAATGCATGTCTTTGGGCTCTTTAAGAGACCTAGTGAAGTCCATAAGTGCCAAAAAGGATGAATTGGACTTCAAAAGAAATGGACAAGGGGTTGGCCCCTTGTTCTCCACATAATTAGCATATGGTGCTTCCAATGGTTGTGAGGGCACACAAGTGACCTCATGGGTCACCAAGCGAGCCGAAGATGTCTGTAGTCCATATGTAAGGTCTCACATGATGGTGTAAGTGATGCCACATCAGAATTCAAGTCCTAGTCCATCTGCCAAGTGCATGGTACAACTATTGGGCAAGCTAGGCAAAGGTGAACCAGGTTCATCTTCCTCGTCCAATAGTTGAATCTCGTGCAATATTTGAACATCTCTAGGGATCCATTGAATGTTGTCTACTATTGTGGAGTCCCTTGGCTCTCAACACACACCCTACATGTGCCAATGTAGCCCTCTGGAGGGTTAGGACCCTGTATAGGGAGACCAAACCCAAGATGGAGACCACATGCAATTCTACATAAGATCCAATGCGTCCCCTAGCCTTCCTGTACAACAGGTCTTCAAGGAAATCGAGTACAAGAGCTTACAAACCATGGACAACAAGTGGTGACTTCATAATGGCATGTGTTGAGTCCCAAACCTGCACTTCCCTATATACCCTTTCAGCCTTCTTTTTCCATTTACTTCATCCACAAAGCTGTCAAATCATTGCATATTAGTCTAAAAAGAGCTTATGAAATGGTTTCCTAACTATGTTTATGACTGTTGTTTGATTTAGATTTTTGTTCAAACAGCTGTGGAAACTTGTCACTTTCCGCAGCCAGCCCAAGTTTCCGCAGCCATTTTGTTAAAGGCTATGTTACAGGTGTCCAATGGAGAAACCGGCCACATGGGTAAGCTGCAAGTGACGTGTACATGGAGTGTGTCCCCTCAGTTCAGCCAAATCACCCATAAACGGTCGTGGTCAACGACGGTCAAAGGAAGGGCCAAATGAGGAGTTTTGCGATGGCACGGCTCTGTTTTGCTCACGTGAAGGTTTGCGTGGCACGATCCTTAGTTTCCGGAGGTACTGGCACACCTGTAGAGCAGCCCGTGAACTGAATTGAGCAGCCACCACTCCATGGATTCAACTGTCATGATGACCATCACGCTAGATCTCAGGTCAAGGAGATTTACGTGTCTCTTGGCAGCATAAAATCTAGGAATTAGTTGCAGCACTTTTACTTATAAATAACGCATTGATATACGCTGGATAGTTTTTTTGAGATGTAATTTTGACTGTTGTTATCAGCCCACTGTACTGTGCTTTACTTTTTTTTATTACTGCACTTTAAATACATGAGAAGACAACATTCCTGAATTTGATTTGTGACTAAGTGATTCACTGGCCGAGGTTGCAGAGGGCCCCTGTACACCAAAGCTTTGTATAGTTTCTTACTTGCTTTCATTTACTGTTTTTATAATCATTGCTTGTATATATATATATTGTGTTGTTCTAATGTTCATTGTTATCCATATTTCCTTTATGTTTTCTTTTCTAACTGTTAGCTGATCAAGTGCTTCTTTTACAGGTTTTTTAGGAAGCCCGGGTAAATTTACATATTTTTGATAACTACTGACATGAGATCATCTTGTCCTTTCTGCTGATTTTCATTTCCTGAGTTTAATTCCAGCACTGTCATTTCTTTCAAGTTTTGTTTTGCTTATTTACTTTTCTACTACTTAGACATCATATTACTCATCTGTTTATGATTTCCTTTCTATAGCCAAGCGACTCAATTAGTAAGGAATCATAATATTACTTGTTGTAGTATGATTTAGTTTGCTTTCCTGCAAGTTAGAGATTGGATTACTTATGTCATTTTCAAGAGTTGAAATATGAAAGAGTAGTTAAATCTTAGTTTCCTTTTATGCAATTTAATTTCCTGCAATTTAGATATCATATTACTCAGCTTGTTTATGATTACTTCCTATAGACGGAGTGAGTCGAAAGGTGAAGGGTCAGAACGTGGGTTGAAGTAGTGTGATTTAGTTTGCTTTGCTTTCAGTCTTTCAGTTGCTTTAAGTTCAGTTTTTATTTTCTTTTTCATACAGCAGTAAGGATACTGGGCCATTGTCACTAGTTCACTGTTTTGGTACGTTTACTTCCTTTTGAGAATTGATTTCATTACAGTCAGTTTGAAACTTTCTTTTTGAGAACTTTTAGGTTTGGAAAATCACTGTAGAAATCACCATTACCATCCATACTTAACCTTCAATTTCGCCATCACACACTAGGGAATCCACAGAAGATAAACTCAAAAACGACAAAAAGACTAAGAAAATGGTTATCTTGCACATATAGTGTACTTCACTTCATCAATTTACAAATCCCGGATTGACATTTTAAATAGCAATTTAGGACACACTAAATTAACCAAACATTTTTGCACCGTTGTTGGGGAAGTGAAACTAGGTAGCCAATTTCTTAAAAAAAAAAAAAAAAAAAAAAAAATCAAGGAAGGAAAATTGATAACCTCTAAAGTATGCTCTCCTCTTGCACGTAGTGTGACCTGGAGGATCAGAAAAGAGAAAGTTATTAGTTTAATAGTTTCTTGAGTATGCTCTCTTCTTGCACCTAGAGTGACCTGGAAGATCAGAAAGATAATTATTAGCCCGACTTGAAGAAAAATAAAAATGACATGCATAGAGCAAGAGATTCTAGGGGAAGGTTTTTAGCTAGAGCCAAGAGTTCGATTTTCACAACTCCATCTACTTCAAGGAATAGACAAGAGACACCTCCATCATCTCCAACCCACACTCCTAGCCCTAGGATTCCTGGAATTCAAGAGGCAGTAGTTGAATTAGGAGACTCTCCCACACCATCCATCGAATCTGAATTAGGAAAAGATCATTTCTTTCCTTCTACAGGGAGACACATTGTAATTGAAGAAGTAGAATCACCTGAGGAAGAAGAGGGAGAAATTCCTCCTCGTTTGCCATTAGTAGAGGACCCAGAGGACTCTGAAATCTCTGAGGAAGCTATCATGACAGAGGAGGTAGTTAACGAATTTGGTAGAGGTAGAGGTAGAGGAGGGGGAGGAAGAAACAATGGAGGAGGTAGAGGTAACAATGGGGGAAATAGGGATGGAGATAACTCATTCGGATTTCCTATAGTCGATGAGGATTCTCGAGCAACAATGAAAAATATTTCACCATCTGTCCTCCCAAACTTTCATGGGTTAAGAAATGAGGATCCTGAAACATTTCTATTTGAGTTTGAGGTCGTGTGTCGAACTTATGATTATTTGGAAGACTCTCAAAAACTCAAATTGTTTCCTTCAACATTGAAAGGAGCTGCTTTGAAATGGTTCATGGGATTACTCACTCAATCCATTAGGACTTGGAATGATATGAAACAAACATTTTTGGATAGATACCTGGACTATTGTATGCCCACCAATCACAAGGATGAAGTATTCAAAATGGTGCAAAGAGAAGATGAAAACTTGGAGGATTTACTTGAAAGATTCCAATACAACCTGAAAAGATCAAAAATGAGTAACTTAGATGAGGAAACCCTGGAAGCCCTTCTATTAAAAGCCATTAGAGATGAATGGATAGATATTTTGAACATGATGGGAAAAGGAGATATATCTCAACTTCCACTTCATGATATAGCAGAGCTATGTGTCCATCTCTCAAGGGGAAAATCTAAAACTGGAAAAGGGCCTAGAGATCCTTCTCTCATCAGAGCAAACAAATCTACAACTAGATCAGTAAGTAGGGCTGAGATTGGCAATATGCTTGATGAATTCAAAACTGATATCTTAGGGATTCTTAGTGAGCAACTAGACACTCTTAAGATACACAATAAGCAGAAAGCAGAAGCTGAAGCTTTGGCCATCTTTTGCCCAAAATGTAGAAAGAAACATGCTCTAAGGGAATGTCCCTTGGATGCAAAAGTTGTAGAAACATGTGTGATTTGTTCAGAAAATCATGAGACCAAGGATTGTCCTTCAATTCCTGGGCTCAAAGCTGTCTTTCAAGAAGATCCAAATACAATTGGGTCTCTCTGTTTTGTTGCAAGGAGACCTTGGCAGGGGCAACAAAACCAAGGGTTTAACAACTCTATGAACTTTCAAACCCCACCAAATTGGAATCCTTGGAAACAACCTTGGTCCCAACCTCAAAATCCTTTTCAATCATGGGTACAAGGCATGCAAAATCCTTATGGGAGATTTGCTCAATTTTATCAATATCCTCCATCTTTTCAAAACCAACAAGCTCCACAACTTCCAAATCAAAATCCACAACTATCATTGCCATTTCCCCAACAACAACAACAACCTTCTCAACAGAATCCAAATTCTCAACTCTTGCTTCCATTCCAACAGAAGTCAAATCAACTTCCTTCCCAGCCATTGCCAAACCCCAATAATAAAAACCCTCAAAATGCTTGCATGGTAGAAGGTCAAAAATTTCCTACCTATATGATTGTTCCTCTCAATGATGTACAACTCAGATCTGGTAGAGTTTTAGATAAACCTTCTATAGATGCCCAAAAGCAAAGCATTTCTGAGGAAGATTCTCTTGAAGCCAATAAAGGTTCTGAAGCATCTCTTCAAAACCCAAGCACTCAGAAAGAAAAAGAAAAAGAGCTAACCCCCACAACTCCTATAGTTGAGCAACCTGCATCTTCATCCACACCTCCTTTTCCTGAAAGATTACAAATTGACAAAGGGGTGGAAAAACAAATCTTGTTGCCTAACTATGATTTTCTAGATGAATTGAAGAATGTATGTATCAAGATTCCCTTGTTACAGGCCATTAGAGAGATTCCTATTCTAGCAAAAACAATAAAGGAGTTGAGTCTTAAAATACCAGGAAGGAAACCTAGAGATACAAGAAGAATCCACCTGGTAGGAAAAATTGCAGATATCATGATGGGAAAAATTACTATGCAGAAGTATGTAGATCCCGGTAGTCCAATTGTCAAAACACATATCAATGGGGTGGAAATTCCAAATACTTTAATTGATTTAGGGGCTTCTATCAACATTATGAGTAGACAGACTATGGAACAGCTGAAACTTCCTAATATTCTTTTTACACCTACTTTACTGCAACTTGCAGATCGATCAATTATCAAACCAGATGGTGTATTAGAAGAAATTTCGGTCTCCTTAGACTATTGGGAATATCCAGTAGATTTCATGATTTTAACTCCCAAGAGTAATTTAGGAGGACACCCTCTCATCTTAGGAAGACCTTGGCTAGCCACAGCTGATGCTTTTATCAGTTGTAGGTCTAGGGATATGTATATTTCTGATGGTAATTCGACAAAGAAATTCAATCTGTATCCTCCAGCAAAAGAAATTATAGAAATAGGAGATAATAAGTGGGTTGATGATGAGGATACTATACAACCTATCTTTACCATTTCTGAAGTCAGTGAAGATAGTCAAATTTTGAACACATTAGACAACTTTGAAACATCTTCAGAATATGACCACACACAATTTCAGTTAGATTTTGACATTGAGTATCTATCATCTAGACAAATGTCTCTTTTCTCTATGGAAGAGTTTGGTAGTTCCGCCATTGAGAACTTTCCAGGTAAAACATTGAATATCAACAAAAACTTTGAAAGATCACAACAGGAAGAACTAACCAAAATCTTGCAAAAACATTCTACTGCATTTGCATGGGAGTATACTGATATGAAAGGTATTGACCCTAAGACTTGCATTCATCACATCTACATCGAGGAAAATAGTAGACCAATCAAACAACCTTAGAGAAGGATGAATCCAAACCTTTGGGAGATAGTGAAAGAAGAGTTCCAAAAACTACTCAATGTAAACTTCATTTATCCAATTTCAGATAGCCGATGGGTTTCTCCTTTGGTTATAGTACCTAAAAAGAATGGTAAATGGAGGGTATGCATTGATTTCAGGGAATTGAACAAAGCAACTTTAAAGGATCACTTTCCTTTACCCTTTATCGATCAGGTATTAGATACTTTAGCAGGCAAAAAGTATTTTTCATTTTTGGATGGTTTCAGTGGCTATAATCAAATTCAGGTAGCACCTGAAGATCAGGATAAGACCACATTTACCTGTCCATGGGGAACTTTTGCTTACTGAGTACTTCCTTTTGGATTATGTAATGCACCCACAACATTTCAAAGGGCAGTACTAGGAATATTTTCTGATCTAATCCATGATTGTGTAGAGATTTATATGGATGATTTTACAGTTTATGGTAATTCATTTGAAGAGGCATTAGAGAATTTGGAAAAAGTCCTTATAAGGTGTAAAGAAACAAACCTATCATTGAGTCATGAAAAATGCTTTATGATGTTTACTGAAGGGATTGTTTTAGGACATCATATTTCAGGGGATGGGATTAAAGTTGATAGATCAAAAGTTGAAGTCATCTCCAAGTTGCCTATTCCAAATTGTCATAAAGATGTTAAAAGTTTTATTAGATTTACTGGATACCATAGAAGATTTATTGAAAACTTCACCAAAATAGCATCTCCACTCTTCAAATTACTTACAAAAGACTGTGAATTCAAATGGGATCCTGATTGTCAATCTGCATTTGAAACTTTGAAACCAAGAATATCTGAAGCACCCATTTTGAGAGGGCCAAATTGGAAACTTCCTTTCCATATTTCCACAGATGCTTCAGATACAGCTCTAGGAGCTGTGTTGGGTCAAGAGGATTTAGTTCCTTATGCCATTTACTACACCAGTAAAAATTTGACTCCCACCAAGTTAAACTATACTGTCACTGAAAAAGAGTTCTTAGTTGTTGTTCATGCAATCAATAAGTTTAGACATTATATAACAGGCTATGAAACTTTTGTCCATACTGATCATTCTGCAATTAGATATCTCATGAACAAACCTGTTACTAATGGCAGAGTTACAAGATGGCTCTTACTTTTACAAGAATTCAATATTACTGTGTTGGATAGACCAGGGAAACAAAATACAGTAGCTGATTTCTTGTTTAGAATCCAAAATACTAATGAAGATTCTCCTGTAGAGGATAAGTTTCCAGATGAGTATTTATTTGCAGTAACTACTAAGACTCCTTGGTATGCAGATATTGCTAACTATTTGGTTACAAGAAAGCTACCTCCACATTTATTTCCTAGTGAAAAAAGAAGAATTATTCAGGAGAGTTCAAATTATTCATGGATTTCTAATGAATTGTTTAAAACAGGGCTAGATTGTGTGATCAGAATATGTGTTCGAGAAGATGAAATGCCTGACATTCTCAAGGCATGCGGTGGACACTTCGCTGACAAAAGGACGGCCTATAAAATCCTTTCTTTAGGATATTATTGGCCTTCCCTTTTCAAAGATGCAAAACAATATGTCAGAAGGTGTGACAGCTGGCAAAGAGTTAGGAAACCGACTCTTTCAAATGAAATGCCATTACAACCACAGGTACTCATCGAACCCTTTGAAAGATGGGCTTTAGATTTCATTGGACCCATTAATCCACCATCTAAACAGAAAAAGTATATATTGGTATGCACTAATTATGTCACTAAATGGGTAGAAGCCAAAGCATTGCCTTCTGCCACTGAAAATTCAGTTGTTCAATTTCTTTTTGAGGATATTTTTACTCGTTTTGGTGTCCCAAGAGAAATTGTGACAGATCAGAGAAGTCAATTTACATCTAACTTGATGGAGAAGCTGATGGAAGAATACAAAATCAAGCACAGAAAATATACTCCTTACCATCCGCAAGCAAATGGCCAAGTGGAGTCTACAAACAAAGTTCTTGAGAGCATCATCACCAAAATTGTTCATCTACACAGAAGAGATTGGGCAGAAAGGCTTCTTGAAGCCTTATGGGCCTACAGAACTACATGGAGGAATACAACAGGACATTCTCCCTATGAACTTGTTTATGGGAAAGAAGTCATGCTCCCCATTGAGTTTCAAGTCAAGACTTTCAAGATGGCAGTCCAGTTGGGGATGAATCTATCAAAAGCCCAAAAGCACAGAATGGAGCAGCTGAATGAGCTAGATGAGATCAGGCAAGAAGCAATTTTAAGGACTGATCTAGTTCAACATCAAAGAGCTAAGTGGCATGACAGATATATCAAAGAGAGAAAGTTTCAAGAGGGAGATTGGGCGTTACTGTTTGATTCCAAGTTCAAAGACTTTAAAGGTAAATTTCAGACCCATTAGCTTGGGCCATATGAAATTGACAAAGTCTTTAACAATGAAGCAGTAAGAATCAAGACCATTGACGAATTTCAGATTTCTCTTATTGTGAATGGCCGCCGATTGAAAATTTATCATAAGCCACTCTCAAAAGAAAAAAAATTCAAGATGTTCCAAGATAATTCTGCAATAAGGCTGGTGGAGAAGAATCCTTCTTCCCCACCAGCCCAGCCTTTGTTTCTTTCAGTTAAAAAAAAAAAAAATTGTATAAGCCTGAAAACCAATCATAGATTGGCAGTCTTATACAGAAAATATAGAATGAAAATCAGGGACACTTGACACTATATTTTCCAAAAAAAAAATCTCCTCTCCTTCTTTTTCCATCTTCACTCCACCTCATTTGCCATTCCACTCCATCTCCATCTCATTCACATTTTTGCTTCACTTCACTCCGCTTCATTTTCACTCCATTCCACTCATTTCATTTTCATTTCATCAATAAAAGTTCCTTTCAGGACTATTTTCACTCAGTTAGTTCTTTTCTAACTATCTTTGTTCAGCTAAGTGGGTGTTGTCCCAGTTTCCATAGTTGGAAGCAGTTTCCGCAGCCAGAAACAATTTCCGCAGCCAGAAACGATTTCCGCAGCTACCACCACTCTGTTTTTCAAATTCACAGTCAAAATTTTAGTACAAAAATCATGAAAATGCAGGTGTAAGTGAGAAAATGCCATGAAGACATGGAGCATCTCCAAGACATCAAGAAATAACAGTTGGTTAAAAGCTATGAGCAAGAAATGACAAAGTTTCCAAAGGTATGAGCAAAATTTTTTATCAAATAGCAATTAAAGTCATGATTATGCATAGTTATCAAACCATAAAAAGTTCTACTATGTGCAATGATTCGATATGATAGCTCCATTACCCACTCCTATTTCATGATATTACTCCATACACAATGCATTCATTTCTTAACGGTCTCATGATGGGTTTTCGGCTTTAAACTCAAGTTAATTGCACTTTCATTTGCCACCTGCACTCACAAGATGTGACCAATCCCTTTATGGCTCTTCTCCACCATATTTCCCACAGCCATCTATCAAAACATTTGATTTCCCGTACGCAGCCGTTAATTCAAAAAAAGATCTCGCCTCCACTACCGTTCACTTACCATTTCATTAAAGATCTTCCTTTTCATACACACACATTCCAATTTGTGAACTTATTTACTACTGCTTATCCTCTGTTTCGCCTATAATCTGAAGCATTCCCATTACCTGCTACCGATTGTAGCCACTGCATTTTACCATAAACCCTGCAACCAAGCTACCTTCCCTCTGCTAAAATCCTCATACGCAATTGCATCCTCAGTTGAAATTTAAAACAGAGAAATGAATGGGAAAACTACTAAAGGCAGAGCCAGAAGGACCGAAATACTTAGAAGGTTACCCTCAAGCCAAGGATTTGCTGAAGAAATCCAAATGGTTACGCTTCATTCAAAAGTTTAAAGGCTATAACAAAGAAGTAACCAAGGCTTTTGCACGGTCTTTCGATGGTCAAATGGTGGAGATTGGAGATTTGAAGCTCACGATGACCGAAACAACAGTAGCAGCTGCCACAAGCTTACCCCAGGAAGGTGAGAGATGGTTCAAAAATAAAATATGAACAGGCATAGAGAATTATGCTAAGAAACCCAGGTATGGACACCACTGTGTTTACTAAAGGAATTCATGTTCATGCATTGAAGGAAGAATGGGCTAGTCTGCTATTAGTTATCCAAAAATTTGTCACTTGTGAAGGACGCTTTGGTTCGATGTACATGTACCATGCTAGACTGTTGATGAATTTCTTAGAGAATCAGACTCTTAATTTGCCTTATTTCTTACTGTTGAGTTTGAAGAAGATGAGTATTACAGTCCAAAAACACATAGGCAATATAGACCCTCATCTATACCATCATGGACTTATAAAAATTCTTATTGAAGACCAACTAAAGAAAAACAAAGATACATGGGAACAATTCTTGATAAGAAACTACTTCCAAGAGCCATCTGAGGCCTCTAAAAGTGATACACCAAAGACACCAAGAAAAAGTAGGAGAAGAGAAAAGAGCACCATAGTCCAAGACTCCCCTACTACAGAAACTCAAGAAATTGGTCAAAAAGAAGAAGAAGACAGAACTAAAGACAAGAAATAGAGGAAAGAAAAAGGAAAAATGACCATCCAAGAAGTCTACCAATCACCTGAGCCATCCATAGAGGAGGATTATCAACCGCTGTCAGAAAGATTAGTACATCTTCAGGCTGCTGCTATAGCAAAGAAAAAGGAAAAAGGAAAACAGAGTATACAAGAAAAGAGTACTAGTCCACCATATTTAAGGAGAAGCACAAGGCTAAGAGGAAAGGGGAGTAAAACACAAATAAAACAGCCCCACTTCATCGACTTGGGTGGAGAGACACTTGAGAAAACTCCAGTTAGTCGTAGTCCACCTCGTCCTCAGCCAAGCATTGAAACCAGTCCTCCACATGATGAAAGCCCTTCTCGGCCAAAGCTAGAGAGCAGTCCTCCTCCTCCACCAGATTTTGAACTCAGTCCAAGAAAGACACCTAAAGTAGATCCCAATCAACAGGAAGTATATGACTACTTGGAATCATTAGAAAATTCAGCTGCAGGTCCAAGTACCACTCTGCCACTAGATGCACAAGTTCAGTCCTTAAAGCAGGAGGTATTTGAATTAGAGGTCCTGAACAGGCATATCAAGCAGGAAAATGAAGCACTCAAAGAGCAGAGCAAAGTAGATAAAATTATTCATGATAACACTATGCTCCATTTAGGACTATGGCAAAAGAAAAACAAGAAACTGAAGAAAAAGTGAAAAAAGTTGAGCAGAGCATTGATCAATCTCAAATTCAGATGTCTAATAAGGAAACCAAGGATGGTGGTAGCACCAAAGAAGAAGAAAAGAGGGCTAGATGTCCTAACAGAAGCATCAGAACATATGGATTAGAGGGGAGTAACTAAATTTTGGTTGCATGAGGACATGCAACACCTTCACAGTGGGGGTATGTTGAGTCCCAAACCTGCACTTCCCTATATACCCTTTCAGCCTTCTTTTTCCATTTACTTCATCCACCAAGTTGTCAAATCATTGCATATTAGTCTAAAAAGAGCTTATGAAATGGTTTCCTAACTATGTTTATGATTGTTGTTTGATTTAGATTTTTGTTCAAACAGCTGTGGAAACTTTTCACTTTCCACAGCCAGCCCAAGTTTCCGCAGCCATTTTGTTAAAGGCTATGTTACAGGTGTCCAATGGAGAAACCGGCCACATGGGTAAGCTGCAAGTGACGTGTACATGGAGTGTGTCCCCTCAGTTCAGCCAAATCACTCATAAACGGTCGTGGTCAACGACGGTCAAAGGAAGGGCCAAATGAGGAGTTTTGCGGTGGCACGGCTCTGTTTTGCCCACGTGAAGGTTTGCGTGGCACGATCCTTAGTTTCCGGAGGTATTGGCACACCTGTAGAGCAGCCCGTGAACTGAATCGAGCAGCCACCACTCCATGGATTCAACTGTCATGATGACCATCACGCTAGATCTCAGGTCAAGGAGATTTACGTGTCTCTTGGCAGCATAAAATCTAGGAATTAGTTGCAACACTTTTACTTATAAATAACGCGTTGATATACGCTGGATAGTTTTTTTGAGATGTAATTTTGACTGTTGTTATTAGCCCACTGTACTGTGCTTTACTTTGTTTTATTACTGCACTTTAAATACATGAGAAGACAACATTCCTGAATTTGATTTGTGACTAAGTGATTCACTAGCCGAGGTTGCAGAGGGCCCCTGTACACCAAAGCTTTGTATAGTTTCTTACTTGCTTTCATTTATTTTTTTTATAATCATTGCTTGTATATATATATTGCGATGTTCTGATGTTCATTGTTGTCCATATTTCCTTTATGTTTTCTTTTCTAACTGTTAGCTGATCAAGTGCTTCTTTTACAGGTTTTTTAGGCAGCCCGGGCAAATTTACATATTTTTGATAACTACCAACATGAGATCATCTTGTCTTTTCTGTTGATTTTCATTTCCTGAGTTTAATTCCAGCACTGTCATTTCTTTCAAGTTTTGTTTTGCTTATTTACTTTTCTACTACTTAGACATCATATTACTCATCTGTTTATGATTTCCTTTCTATAGCCAAGCGACTCAATTAGTAAGGAATCATAATATTACTTGTTCTAGTATGATTTAGTCTGCTTTCCTGCAAATTAGAGATTGGATTACTTATGTCATTTTCAAGAGTTGAAATATGAATGAGTAGTTAAATATTAGTTTCCTTTTATGCAATTTAATTTCCTGCAATTTAGATATCATATTACTCAGCTTGTTTATGATTACTTCCTATAGACGGAGTGAGTCGAAAGGTGAAGGGTCAAAACGTGGGTTGAAGTAGTGTGATTTAGTGTGCTTTGCTTTCAGTCTTTTAGTTGCTTTAAGTTCAGTTTTTATTTTCTTTTTCATACAGCAGTAAGGATACTGGGCCATTGTCACTAGTTCACTGTTTTGGTACATTTACTTCCTTTTGAGAATTGATTTCATTACAGTCAGTTTGAAACTTTCTTTTTGAGAACTTTTAAGTTTGGAAAATCACTGTAGAAATCACCATTACCATCCATACTTAACCTTCAATTTCGCCATCACACACTAGGGAATCCACAGAAGATAAACTCAAAAATGACAAAAAGACTAAGAAAATGGTTATCTTGCACATATAGTGTACTTCACTTCATGAGTTTACAAATCCCGGATTGACATTTTAAATAGCAATTTAGGACACACTAAATTGACCAAACAGCATGCCATTCCATAATGGGCTTTGGCATGTGCTAATGTCTCCAAGCTCCAAATGGGGTTAACCAAGCATTCCACTAGGTGGTTTCTACTTCTAAAGGGGATAATATGTCCAAGGTACACCCTTTTAAAAGTGGTGGCAAGTGATAAAAATATGAATGGAGTGGGGAATGAAAAGGGAAAACCTTGGGCCACATGCTGGGGTACAAGGGTAGCTAGTAAAAGGAAAGCCCACACTTGGGTATATAATGTATAGGAGGGAGAAATCATGGTACATGAGGTGCCCTAACCTTGATTTTTCCACCCTTCTTTATATTCCTTTTGAATTTTTAGGATTTTTCTTTAATTAATTGCTCAGGGCTCAAGGGGTAAGAGCATGATGTGTGAGATATGGGAGTGGATACCCGCTTTAAGGTAGGGAAATTCATTTCCCACCAGGGGTTCGGACAATCATGGGTTCCTAAATGATAAAGGAAGCTCATTTAGGGCCTGTAGGAACCAGGGTGATGGCCATGATGATGGTCTAAATCTCAGGTATTTTATTTTTCCCACTTTCTAAATGTCTTTGTCTCGGCCGTCTTTTGCATTTTATGGCACATTTTCCTGTTGAATGTAGCCAATAATGCTTTTACTTTTCTTTTTAGCTGCATCAACCTCTGGGGCACCATTCCAGGCCCGACCCAAGGTGGGCAAGGGGAGAGGAGAGCTAGCAATATGTGGACCCAGTGGAGGAATATGGACCAAGGTGGGAGAAATGATGAATGGGGTTATAATGAGTGGAAATGGGGCAATATATGTGGATGAGGGAGCGGGACCACGCAACCAAAATTAGGGTTTCCCATGAAATACCGTCCCTAAATCCAAATGGTTAGTAAAAGAGATCCCACAAGACTAGAATCCAAGGTTAATATCCAAAAGGGGTCTATGGGCCAATAGAATAGACCTAGCCCATTATTTCCTCCAAATCCCTCCATTAATCTATGCATAGAAGTATCCATGATAAGAAAACTAAAATACTGAATTACCAAATGATAAAGCATACCTTTAGGTTCGGGAGGCCCACTTTCAAACATACAATCATGGAAGATGAGTGAGGGACCACATGGTTGGCTCTGGTGGCAAAGAAATGGCACAATGAGCTAGTTGGTGGATGAAAGGGGCTATTGGATGCCGGCTGAGGATCATCTTCAAGAAAAAATTCTTCTAGGGATATCACCAACAAAATGGTGGGTAACATCTGGCTCCAACTGGGACGTGATCTCTCAAAGAAGTGGTTGAAGCTACTCGAACGGGAGGCCATGAGAACTCCAACGATCTCTTGGTTACTGCAGACCCATTACCTAGACATATCAATGATTGAACCGATGGGGAAGCATGCTTTTCACGGTTCCTTATGATCACCCATGCTTAGTGTTAGGATGTAAAATCAACAGAAAAGTAAAATATGCAAGTTTTATTTGAATGCAACTACTCTACCACAAGAAATATCATATGATGTTAGTTCTAATGAGGAAATGAGCATGCAATGCATCCTACCCCAACATATAGTAAGGACAATACTAAGTGTAATCATAAATCCAATGCAACCAACCTATCATCATATCAACATACATATGTCTGCCAATATGACTACTCATATAGAAAATCCCAAAGTGAATGCAGACACAATCACTTGGAGGATGAAGTGGGTGGGAGGTGGGAAAATTTGGTCTCCATTGGAGGTAAAAGGAAACCCTAGGAGAAGCATAATAGGTCAATCTAGAAGTGCATGGTTTTCCCTCTAAGTACACAATGGTGGAATGGAAAATTACTCTCAATAACTCCCTATCGCAATCATTATTTATAATATTGTGCTTTGTAAATTCCATAAGGTTGTGATAAGAGGGGAATGAAGGGTGAGGGAAAGGAGTGCAACAAATAGGTTGCTCAAAGTGATGGTTATATTGGATAGAGGGGGGTCTTCGAGTGATCAAAACCCTAAGGGTGTGTCCAAGGAGGTAAAGTATAATCAATGAGGGGCTCTTCCTCAACGCTATACTCGGAAGGGGTAAGGGCTCACAGTCAATTGAGATTGTATGAAAAGGGGTGAGGGAATCACTTGATGAAGACTCGAGATGATGAACAATAGAAAAGGGAAAAGGGAAGGTGAAGTCTCAACAAGATCCTTTACTTGAAAATCCAACTCTAGAGACTCAAGTGATTTGAACATACTCCCGGAATCATAAGGAAGGTAGCAAGGGCCTTATAAATCCTATCATTGTTGTTGCCAAAGGTAGGGTCTTCCCACAAAGGAGACTTAAGCATCTCCAACTACTCCTTTTATTGCAAGGGAAAATGATAACTCTCCTACCAAAGGGTATCGATGGATGTGTCCTCATAAATAATGCTTGGAAGAAAGGGAGGACCACTCTGAACCTCATCCTTCTTATCGATGTTATAATTGGGAGAACAGTTAGATAGAGGACCAATGATTTCCCACTTATCCTTTTCAATGTGGAAGTAATCACCAATGTCATCTTCCAACGGGCTAATGGGATCATCTTTCTCAACATTCTAAAAAGAGGATTCATTGGGAGTAATATCCTTGAGAAAGGTAAGGTTGGTCTGAATTTCACTTTCCATAAACTCATGCTTCCCAGCACATGTGCTTTCTTGTTCATTATGTGGACCTACTGAGGACTCATCTTCATGTTCATCATTAATATCCTCAAGGTTATCTCCAACTTCTTCATCTTAAATAATGAGACCTTCCCTTCAAAGGCCTTCCTCTATGCTTTCACAAGCAGCGACATTAGATTGGAATTTGGGTCCCTTATACTCTATGAATTTATTGAGCAACTTGTAGATGATCAAATGCTTTCAGGTTCACACAAGTCGAGAAAACCTCGATGCTTGTATTAAATAGAAGTAATAAATAACTCCATGAGGTTGTCTAGATGAACCACATTAACTTCATAAGCATGCCTCGTAATTTTTGCTATGTGGTCCAATGTTGTGGATGGATCACCCTTGAATTGTGGCATATTTTGCATAAAATTCCAATCCAGGCCATTGGGGTATCCTGGAAAGCATGTGATATCTAAAACAGGAAACTACTCATAAACCTTTTTAGAAGCCATTGATATTTATATATTGATATCATGGGAGTCGCCAGCGTGAACTAAGATTGCCTTAACAAATGTTTGTTTCACCCTCCAAGCATTGACTTTGAAGTGCAATGAAGAACCATGGCTTCGTTCTTCCAATGGAGTCGCAAATAATGATATGTCAATCTGTCGTACAGGGAACAGAGCATACGTCTTTCGTCCTTGGAAACAGCTCCAAAATGTTACCGCTCAAACTAGTAGGGGTCCTAGGAGAGAATCCTAAAGGGACAATTGCTAAGTCAAGGGAAATAATGGAGCAATATCCAACTGTCACCTCAACTAAATATCCCTACTCTTTACATATTTTCACCAATGGGAGCAGACCCGATATGATAAATGTAACAAAGATGAATAGATAAAATATAGGATGAAGGGTGATCCTAGAAACCTATTCATAAGAGAGGCTCAAGATTGTGGCTTGCTTGTCTTAGAAGATAAAATGGAAGGCTCTCTAGGAAGGGCTTGGGGAGAATTTCAAGGCTTAGGTTTTGGGTATGTTTCTTATAAAGGAGATCCCTAAGCCCTAGAATTCTTGTGGAAACTTGCGTTCCAGGCGATCTTTGAAGAATTAACCTTGATAGTGCATGGGACCAAACGGGACCAAGCGGACCCAAGGTTAGGTCAAGAGGATAGGATTTAGCAACCAATGATATACTTCACCTAATTAGGGATGGGAAAGGGATTAAGGAATGGATTTTCAATCAAATGAAATGAAAGGATCCCAGTGAGGTTTCTAGCCTAAGGGAAACTAAGGATAAGAATTGGTCTTCGAGCTAGGGCTTGCAATATCTCAAGATCCCACTGTTGAAATCTCATGAAATTTGGAAGGATTCTTGAGGACACACCAACGCAGTTGTGGACCAAAAATCAAAGTATTTGGGTGGCCAGATTGTGAGATAATTGATGACCTAGGTGACATATGTAGGCTAGGCCTAGAAAAAGAGGGGAAGGTGAAATAAATCAGCTTTAAAGTGATCACCAGAGGAGGACCAATACTTTTTCCTTTGGGAGAGATGGAGTCATGGAAGATTTAGAGTTTGGATTGATTTCCACTTGTCAAGGAGGCCTAAAAGACAACTTCGTTGGGCATTAGGTCTTAATGGAAGTAGCTTCAAGATCATTTATACTTTGTTCAAAAATATTTGTGACTTGTCAAGAAAAGGATGTCTCTAGTAACATTCATTCATTCAAACATGGTCAATCATGATACAACACTATTTAGAGATTTAATTTCCACAATTTCGTTCCAAGAAAAGTAATAAATTATCCCTAGAATAGCGAAAATCCCAATATCATGAATGTATCAAAATAAAGAATCCAAATAGCATTAACATAGTAATTACATTTAAGAATAATATATCCAATCACCAAGATATTCCAGGTGAAATTCGTCTCGAGTGCATCTCGATCTCCTCCTTCGAAGATGAGATGACACCCCCAGTGACAAAATCTGCCCACAAGAGCTCTGGAAGCAGTTCACGGGATATTTCACCAGGATGAAGTACGCCCCATCTACGGGGATACCGCTTGCAACTTCAACAAAAGCACCAAGTCCTCATGGTATGACGTTTACGTAGAGTTCTCCAAACAAGACATCCCAGAGGACCAGGAGGACTTCCCGGTGTATATAAATGTGAAGAGGTCGAAGCTTCACAAAGTGGCATCACATCCTCTAGTCTTCCCATGCATCGAGAAAATTGATTAGATCATATGGAGCATGGACACAAATCAATGGGTGGTGAGGGATCACGTTGGTGCTCCAATCACAGTTATCTCCTCCACAGATATCGCTGCATATTACAGGTTTCCTGAGAAGGAGGAGTCCTTCAACACTGGGTGGCTCTCCAATTATGTGATCCCTACTGTTAGCGCTTGAAATTTCACCTCAGGCTGAGAAAGGTAAACCTCAAGGCAACATCAAACCACTTAGCCTCGTAGCTAGCCCTACGGGGCAGGAGAGGGCTCTCTCCGGTCTATCTCGATAAAGATCTTCAGTGGGCGAGATAACCAATAGGGTAACACTGATTTTAGGCTAGTAAACTGATCAAAAGGGTTGATTTGGGATTTTTAGGGTTTTTGGTGGAAAATTGGGGAAATGGCAATTTTAGGTGCGGGGATTGGACACAGTTTTCGCAGGGGGTTCTTTGGGGCGAGGTAGGAAACAGTATTGATGCCTTTAATAGAGATTGATGGATGAGAATGACCGGTGAGGAGTTAAAGAGAGCAAGTAATAACCTTGAATTCCCTTTAAACAGTCGAAAACATTGATATTAAGCAAACTTAAAAGCAGAGCATGACAGTCATGAGTTCTACTTTAACACTTCATTTGCCTAATGTGCAGAAGGAAAATTAAGGAAATGATTCACATAACACACTTACAAGTACAAAGAGAAACACACCATCAATACATGTGACCACAAGAATCCCAAAAAGGACTGGTCTTCCTTTGCCAAAAATTGCAGAGATACAGTGAGTAATACAATAAGAGCTTCTCCCTCCAGAGTCCAACCATGAAAATGAGCAAGAGAGTACATAATATAGATCATCTAACATATTTCCCTGCCTCTAGGGGTCGAGCTCACTATCCTAGGAGCTGTTTCAACCAATTCTAAACTAAGCACTGAAAACTAGGCAGTCAAAACAACTTGCCTCTATAAACTAGGAAACCAATTCATTCATTTAATTTTCACCTATCTCATGAATGAATCTTCCAGAAGAGATACATAAGTGTAAAAGTGTCATAAATTTACATCATTTACAACAAGAAGGATAAAAATCAACTCCAAAAAGTCAAACACAGTCAAAACTGCGTTTTGCTGAGCTGTAGGCTGAAATCCTGAGCAATTTGCCTGACGGGTCGCGCGCCAAATCCTGACGGGTTGCGCGCCTTTGAGAGCACTTTTGGGGCACTTTCAGGTGTCCAAATGAGGCAAGAGTAGGCTTGTTGGAAAGGTCTATGAGTCTACTTTCCAACCCAACTGGAATTTCTGAATTTGGTTGTCATTTGCCCCTCCAAAATTGCAATCTCCCAAGACTGCTTTCTGTGTGTCAAAAATGTGGCAGAAAGTCATTTTTTGCTTGTTTTTTGACTTTCAGGAGACCCAAAACTTCATAAAATCTCTTGGAAATGGGTGAGCATGTGTAACTTTTCATGCCAAATCCAGAAATGCTGAGTTTTTTGAAAATAGAGTTGCCAAGTGAAAGGGTCGCGCGGGGGGTGAGACCCGTCAAGCGGAAAAACCTGTTTTTTGCCTTAAAAACCAAAAATCACCCAAAATGCTCAAAATTTCTTGGAATTTGTGCTGGAGCTGAGCTATTTAGTGCCATTCTCCTTCAAGGAAGCTTCGGCCAAGATGTGGAGGGGATCGGGCCTTTTTCTCCGTTTTTGTGCTTTGACCAACCGCCTTTGGAGCACCTTCATCTTCGCCTTGCACACGTGCATCCGTGCCCAATAATGATTCTTCATGTTTCTAAGCAATTTCTTATCTTGGTTGGCCTTGGCCAACAGCCTCTCTAAATGAGCATTGAGCCGGATAAGCATAGCCTCTCGCTCAATTGGCACTAAATCACCGGGTCTTCTTCGATTCAAGTTGCGGTCACTACGAATCCTCCACAACTCATCAAGAGTTTGCTCATCCTCCAACTGCTTGTTGCGCTGTTCTAGATATGAGATTGTCCATTGTGCCCCTTCTAATCTCTTCTGCAATGCATCATTTTCAGCTCTAAGGTGCTAAATGATCTCCTTTGACTCTAGGCTAGGAGAACTGACATCAAGATCAACAAGCTCTATATCTGGAACACCTGATGGCCCCTCATCAATCCTGGGCTGTTTGCCCCTCTCTGATACCTGTGCTGCTGTCGGAGACGAGGCCCCTTCCACCTGGTCTGGAGATAACACTCGTGGTGCTGATGAAGAAGGCGAGACCCCTTCCACTTGGTGTGGAGAAAATACTCGCCTAGCTGCTGCAAATAAGGCCCTGTGGCCTCTCTGATAAGTGACCAATGGAGAAGAGCTGACATGGCTAGTCCCAAGGATATCATGCTGCTGTGATGGTCCTCCCTCCTCATGAACAATCTCCGGATGTGGTGGTGGTGCTGTAAAGAACTCACGAGAGATGAACTCCTCCCATGTGATTCCCTGCTGAGCCAACTGATGTCTGACCACAAGCTGAATCAAACCGTAATGATAGAGGCTCCTATACTACTGTGCTGGGCTCTTCCTCTGCATCAAGGGCACCATCCTCTCAATGTTCTGGCACATGAAAACAGGGATGTTCATCATCCGTACCCGTGTGAAATGAATCATCAGGTGAATATGGTACGAATATATCTGTGAAAATCTGCCCTCATAGGTGAAAAAGAGCATGATAAGCCTCATCATGGGAGCATACTCACTCCTCAAAAATCTGAAGGGAAATACACCCGTCAAATGTCTCATGAATGCAGGTCTAATGAAAGGCTCAAACTGAACACTGTCCAACATCCTGCGCTTGTTCCACACCTCTCCGACATTCGGTATCCCTGTGGCTTGAGCAATCATCTCGTGTGTCAATGTAAAATCCACCCCAGCAAGGTTCACATGTCCATCATGAAAATGCAAAACAAATAAGCGAGCCAACTCCCTGTGATGCTGAATCCGAGAGATCCTCTCGCAAAACTCATAACAAGACATATAAAGGAAACATGATACTGCCATTGGACAAGCCTGCAAATCGGTCAAAGAGGTGGGCTCCTCTCTCCTATGATGACCGCCCTTTCCACCCTTGTGAGGCCTCCTCTGTTCCTCAAACTCTGAAGCTGATGCATAGTCATCACTTTGCTCATAATTGGTTTCGGTTTCTGACATTGTTTTAGGAGCAAAGTGGCTGAAATGTACTGTTGTTTCTGCTTTGCAAACTGCTGATTAAAATGTTGTTTCAAGGGGACAAGGATCACAAGGGAAATGTTAGGGAAGGGATATTTTAAAGGGAAACTGGGAATAATAATGAAACAGGGAGTTTAGGGAAAGGATTATTGCATATACATTATTTTCCAAATTTATTTACAATAATGATATGGGAGGAAGGGCTAGGGTTTAATTTTTCTTTTGATTTCTTGGGAAGAAGGGTAGGGTTTAGGGCTCTTTAACAAATTTGGAAGCGAAATTTACATAAAATGATAAGGAAAATGTAATGGGAGGTGGAAAAAATGAGAACAATGGGATACCTCAAAACAGCATAATAAACCCTAGCAATTTTTACAACTTCAAGCCAAAGCATAATAGAGACTTCTACTTGCAAATGGAGACCTTTACAAATATAATCATGACCTTCTTGAACTGTAACAAGCAATAATTTTTTATGATGGAGGGCCTACCTTGCACAATTTATAAATTTGTGGCTCCTTGGCAAATTTGCTGGCGGTTTTGCAGAGAGAGCGCTGATGGGTCACGCGCCTCACCCAACGGGTCGCGCGCCTCTGACGGGTCGCGCGCGTTGTAAATTAACACTGGCGGAGGGTGCCTGACGGGTCGCGCGCCTCTGACGGGTCGCGCGCCTTCCCAACTCACAAACTTCACTCAAACTCTCTTGCAATCAGTTGCTCTATCACTTGGATGCATAATGAGGCTTGATAGAGGGAGATTAGGGCTTTTATAGCCTTGTTTGAATTAATTTCATATCATAACCCACTTTATAATGTTTTTCCATGACACTTTATAAACTTGACTTTTTGGTTTCCTTTTTTCCTGAAACTGATTGATTCGATGCTTTTCTTTGATAATTTTTGCAGGGATAGGCTCTGAGGGATCTTGGCAAGGGAGCCAGGGTTATATGCTGTCCTTTGAATCATTTTGAATTTTTACAATTTTTACAAAATTTTGAGAAATGACCTTGGCTTTAAAAACAGGGTTTTTAAATCCAATGTGAAAATTAACTGTACAAGATAGAATCTTTCGAAGAAATACTTTGAAAATCATCCCTCTGGCTTGCTGGGCACTTATTGACCTTCAGAGACGTGACCTTGAAAACAAACTGGACATAAACCCTAGACCTAAGACTTTGACCTCAAGACAAGACAAACAACTTTGAAAAAGTTTAATGACTAAAACAACCTGATCCAGCAGTGCCAAGAGGGGAATAAAATACCAGCTCCTCCATAAGGGTTATGGCATGCCTAATGGAATGCAAGACACTGATGAAACACCTATTTATGCAAATACAAAGAGCTTTGATCGCTGATGGAGGGCTACTAGACCGACTCTAACATTGGCTCCAATGGGGATGGTAGCTCCTTGGAGGTGCCAAGAACCTCAGACCTCTGGGAGAGCAGACCAGTGCTTTCAACCATTGGGCGATGGAGTCATTATTTGGCAAACAATACAAGACCTTGGAAACTTGATTCAAACCAACTTAATTATGAAACCTACATGACTGAAAACTGACTCACAAATGACTCATGACTGACTTAACTAAAACAAGAACTTACAAAGCTTATTGAAGGGCAGCAGTCCATCAAGATCTGAAATCATGATGACAAACACCTGTGTTTCTTACAAGACAATATACATCAAACTATATCAAAATGCCAATGCAACCAATCAAGCAGATGCCTTCTTGATTGATTCTCCTGATCAGATCTTCTGGTCAACAGTACAAACCTATCACTGGGCATCCAAAAACATAGTTGACCATATTCTCCTTCATCACTGAATACTGCAATAATCACTTTCATTGTTGACTGCAAGAGATCTGCCATTGGATCTTGAAAAACATAAAGTCTTTCCTCCTGCTGAAAGAGCAAGGTGTCTTTTTCTATTGATTCTGATCTTCCTTCATCATGTACTTTAGAAAGAGTATGTTCCTGGTCCTCAAAAAATTCTGAACAAGTAGATGAGCAGATCTCCTCTTGAAATAACATTTCAAAACATGAGACATATGAGGAAGAATCTGAAATGGAATCCTAAATGGTCTGATCTTTTGTAGTTTGAATATATGGTAAGTCATCCTCATATGATATGATAGCCAGATTCTCATTACATTCATCAATCATGAGAAAAGAAATTTCAGATGTTTCATGAAACCCAACACTAACATTTCTATCAGCTATCATAGATTCATCCAGAGAAACCTTTTCACTTACTTGAACGAAGATCTTGTCTTGTTTTTCACAGAGGCAATGAACTACTTCCTCATGAAGATCTAGTGCTGGTGAGATGAGAGCATTTAGGTCTGCTACTCCATTTTCTTCATTTGAGGCAGCCGCGACAATATAACTCTCTTTTATGAGATCCGGAACAACATGTTTTGCCTCATCACAATTTATCTCCCGATCTGATTTATCATCATCACTTTCTGAGATTGGAACATTACTTTCCTGCGTTACCTGCATGTTGTCTTCTTCTGTGGGCAGATCTGAAATAGAACCCTCTCTTTCATCATTTTCAGCCATATTATTTTCAACCTGCTGATCTTGATTCTGCTGCAAAATTTCCTGATCATCTTGATAGGTATCCTCTAAGTTTTCTTTATGCTGCTGAAATGGATTTTCATATAGAGCCTCCATGATCTCAACATCCATAAAATTATCATCTTCATAATATTTCTCAAGGCTTTCAATAAAACTATATGCATGCTGACAACAGTCTTGAACTAGATTTAATGATGGATAAGAGTCCTTATATCGTTCAATGAACATAGCATGAAAATCCTTTAAACAGTAAATACAAGCATGCGGCAAACTTTCATACCATGATTGGGCTTTACCTTCCAGAGTGGCCAAGAATATCTTCATCAAGCAATCTTCAGGAAAATCAACCTTCAACTTGCGAATATGCATATGAAATCTAACCAGATGTAAAGCAGCATCCTTCTTACCATCATCATTAAATATAGGCAAATTCCTTGACCAATCTACCTTCGGAATTTTATTTGGAAAACCAGGGATGTGATCTCGGCTCAAGGGAGGATATCTTCTTGCGATCCGATCCATCTTGAAAAGCTCAAAGCTACTGATCTCTCTGCAGTGAAGTCACCATGAAGCATTGATCTCTGGATTTTTCAGTGAAGGAGTCGCCAGTGAATGATTTCAGCCTTGTCAGTGTCTGATTGTTGTCCACTATCAACAATCAGATCTGAAATTGATACATGTGCTGGGGTAAAATGCAATCGAAGTGTTGTTTCACAAGCTCACGGAGATTGACTGAAGCAGCGTTTATCTACTTCCGCTAATGCAAAGCAAAAGCGTTTCGAAGGCTACCTGGCATAACTTCAGGCTCCGTCTAAGACTTATGAAACAAACACATCAACCCACAAACAAGTTTGTTCTCCCCAGTATGGTCGCTAGTATGTTAGCGCTTGAAATTTCACCTCAGGCTGAGAAAGGTAAACCTCAAGGCAACATCAAACCACTTAGCCTCGTAGCTAGCCCTACGGGGCAGGAGAGGGCTCTCTCCGGTCTATCTCGATAAAGATATTCAATGGGCGAGATAACCAATAGGGTAACACTGATTTTAGGCTAGTAAACTGATCAAAAGGGTTGATTTGGGATTTTTAGGGTTTTTGGTGGAAAATTGGGGAAATGGCAATTTTAGGTGCGGGGATTGGACACAGTTTTCGCAGGGGGTTCTTTGGGGCGAGGTAGGAAACAATATTGATGCCTTTAATAGAGATGGATGGATGAGAATGACCGGTGAGGAGTTAAAGAGAGCAAGTAATAACCTTGAATTCCCTTTAAACAGTCGAAAACATTGGTATTAAGCAAACTTAAAAGCAGAGCATGACAGTCATGAGTTCTACTTTAACACTTCATTTGCCTAATGTGCAGAAGGAAAATTAAGGAAATGATTCACATAAAAAACTTACAAGTACAAAGAGAAACACACCATCAATACATGTGACCACAAGAATCCCAAAGAGGACTGGTCTTCCTTTGCCAAAAATTGCAGAGATACAGTGAGTAATACAATAAGAGCTTCTCCCTCCAGAGTCCAACCATGAAAATGAGCAAGAGAGTACATAATATAGATCATCTAACATCTTTCCCTGCCTCTAGGGGTCGAGCTCACTATCCTAGGAGCTGTTTCAACCAATTCTAAACTAAGCACTGAAAACTAGGCAGTCAAAACAACTTGCCTCTATAAACTAGGAAACCAATTCATTCATTTAATTTTCACCTATCTCATGAATGAATCTTCCAGAAGAGATACATAAGTGTAAAAGTGTCATAAATTTACATCATTTACAACAAGAAGGATAAAAATCAACTCCAAAAATTCAAACACAGTCAAAACTACGTTTTGCTGAGTTGTAGGCTGAAATCCTGAGCAATTTGCCTGACGGGTCGCGCGCCAAATCTTGACGGGTTGCGCGCCTTTGAGAGCACTTTTGGAGGCAAGAGTAGGCTTGTTGGAAAGTTCTGTGAGTCTAATTTCCAACCCAACTGGAATTTCTGAATTTGGTTGTCATTTGCCCCTCCAAAATTGCAATCTCCCAAGACTGCTTTCTGTGTGTCAAAAATGTGGCAGAAGGTCATTTTTTGCTTGTTTTTTGACTTTCAGGAGGCCCAAAACTTCATAAAATCTCTTGGCAATGGGTGAGCATGTGTAACTTTTCATGCCAAATTCAGAAATGCTGAGTTTTTTGAAAATAGAGTTGCCAAGTGAAAGGGTCGCGCGGGGGGTGAGACCCGTCAAGCGGAAAAACCTGTTTTTTGCCTTAAAAACCAAAAATCACCCAAAATGCTCAAAATTTCTTGGAATTTGTGCTGGGGCTGAGCTATTTAGTGCCATGCTCCTTCAAGGAAGCCTCGGCCAAGATGTGGAGGGGATCGGGCCTTTTTCTCCGTTTTTGTGCTTTGACCAACCGCCTTTGGAGCACCTTCATCTTCGCCTTGCACACGTGCATCTGTGCCCAATAATGATTCTTCATGTTTCTAAGCAATTTCTTATCTTGGTTGGCCTTGGCCAACAGCCTCTCTAAATGAGCATTGAGCCCGATAAGCATAGCCTCTCGCTCAACTGGCACTAAATCACCGGGTCTTCTTCGATTCAAGTTGCGGTCACTACGAATCCTCCACAACTCATCAAGAGTTTGCTCATCCTCCAACTGCTTGTTGCGTTGTTCTAGATATGAGATTGTGCATTGTGCCCCTTCTAATCTCTTTTGCAATGCATCATTTTCAGCTCTAAGGTGCTGAATGATCTCCTTTGACTCTAGGCTAGGAGAACTGACATCAAGATCAACAAGCTCTATATCTGGAACACCTGATGGCCCCTCATCAATCCTGGGTTGTTTGCCCCTCTCTGATACCTGTGCTGCTGTCGGAGACGAGGCCCCTTCCACCTGGTGTGGAGATAACACTCGTGGTGCTGATGAAGAAGGCGAGACCCCTTCCACCTGGTGTGGAGAAAATACTCGCCTAGCTGCTGCAAATAAGGCCCTGTGGCCTCTCTGATAAGTGACCAATGGAGAAGAGCTGACATGGCTAGTCCCAAGGATATCATGCTGCTGTGATGGTCCTCCCTCCTCATGAACAATCTCCGGATGTGGTGGTGGTGCTGTAAAGAACTCACGAGAGATGAACTCCTCCCATGTGATTCCCTGCTGAGCCAACTGATGTCTGGCCACAAGCTGAATCAAACTGTAATGATAGAGGCTCCTATATTGCTGTGCTGGGCTCTTCCTCTGCATCAAGGGCACCATCCTCTCAATGTTCTGGCACATGAAAACAGGGATGTTCATCATCCGTACCCGTGTGAAATGCATCATCAGGCGAATTTTGTACGAATATATCTGTGAAAATCTGCCCTCACAGGTGAAAAAGAGCATGATAAGCCTCATCATGGGAGCATACTCACTCCTCAAAAATCTGAAGGGAAATACACCTATCAAATGTCTCATGAATGCAGGTCTAATGAAAGGCTCAAACTGAACACTGTCCAACATGCTGCGCTTGTTCCACACCTCTCCGACATTCGGTATCCCTGTGGCTTGAGCAATCATCTCGGGTGTCAATGTAAAATCCACCCCAGCAAGGTTCACATGTCCATCATGCAAATGCAAAACAAATAAGCGAGCCAACTCCCTGTGATGCTGAATCCGAGAGATCCTCTCGCAAAACTCATAACAAGACATATAACAGAAACATGATACTGCCATTGGACAAGCCTGCAAATCGGTCAAAGAGGTGGGCTCCTCTCTCCAATGATGACCGCCCTTTCCACCCTTGTGAGGCCTCCTCTGTTCCTCAAACTCTGAAGTTGATGCATGGTCATCACTTTGCTCATAATTGGTTTCGGTTTCTGACATTGTTTTAGGAGCAAAGTGGCTGAAATGTACTGCTGTTTCTGCTTTGCAAACTGTTGATTAAAATGTTGTTTCAAGGGGACAAGGAGCACAAGGGAAATGTTAGGGAAGGGATATTTTAAAGGGAAACTGGGAATAATAATGAAACAGTGAGTTATTGACTACTTGTAATCTAGCTAGCCCGCGAACCCTGCTCTGCGTCTGAGCGAGCCCGCGAGCGCGCCTTCGTGATCCTGCCTGCGCCTCAGCATGGAACCTCCGGATCCGCCTGGTGGGGATCCGGATCTGCAAAGGGCTTTCTCCAATCTGGTCAAATCCCTTCCTCCGCAGCGGCCTAGACCAACTGCAACAAAATTTGTCAAGAAGCTTGATGTATTGCAGGAAGTTCATCTGCCGCCTGCCACTCCACGAATGGCAGCTCTCTCTCTATCAGAGAAAGGATTAATTGGACAGTTCACAGGGCTTTGGTCGTCGTCCAGAACAGTCCAAAGGTGGGTCGAAAGGAACTGGTCGGATAAGACTCAAGGAAAAATTGCTATCAGATTCTGTGGCAGAGGATATTTTACTTTTCACTTTCAGACCAAGGAAGACAAAGATCTAATATTCAGAAACGGGCCATATTTTATGGACTCCAGGGGCCTTTACCTCAACAAATGGACACCGGATTTCGACCCAGAACTTGATATTCCGAATGCGGTTCCAGTATGGGTAAGGTTACCCCATCTTCCTCTTCACTGCTGGGGGGACGAATCAGTTAAAGCTATAGGAAATGCAGTGGGAAAATACATAGATCGCAGTGAGCCCAAAGACAACATGCAAGCTTGTGCACGGATATCTGTTGAAGTCGACCTAGGTCAAGGATTGCCGGAGGCGATCAAGCTGAAGGTGGATGATTGGAGTCACATTCAACAACTGGACTACGAGCAAATTCCATTTAAGTGCAAGGTATGTCACGAGTACGGACACTTTGCAAATAGATGTCCAAAAAATGTGAATGTTGATAATGATGAACAAGAAGGGCAATGGGAACCTGTTAAAAAGAAAAAATCATCACCTCCCTCCAAACCAACCGTGGATTCTGATGTCCCCGGAACCTCAAATCAACAGCCACCTGCCTCCCCTTCTCGGACCCCAGATCCTCCTCTCCCTCCCTCTACCAACCCCTTCTCAATCCTTTCTGAAGTTGAATCAGGGCCTGACATACCCTCCATTGAGCCCCCGCCCATGCACTCGACCCCTCCCACTATGCATCCCCCCCTCCAGCAGTTGACCCCCTACCTGCAGGCCCCCCCTGAACCTCCAGCTTCGAGAATTACCAAAAGCTCTTCAAAGGATCATGGAGGGCCCAGTGATATTCCAAAAAAGCACGGACCTGGAAGAAAATCAGCTAAACAGCAAAGGGATGAAAGTGCACAAAAAGACATAGCAATGGGCACACAAACGCCAATAGAATCTTTTATAATGGGGCATCCGGAAAAAGAAAACAATGGCAAAGGGCATGAGAGGCGGGCACCTCTCCACACAGTAAGTATATCATGATCAAAACACTATCTTGGAATAGCAGGGGATTAGGGCACCCCTCCAAGCTAGTTGCCCTCAGGGACCTGATCCACAGTGAGAAACCTGAAATCATCCTAATACAAGAGACAAAGCAAGAGCAATGTGAAATGAACAGAGTCATTAGCCAGCAAAAAAAAAATTGTGGAATCATAAGTGAGGCAAGAGGAGCCTCAGGCGGTATAGCAACGCTTTGGGACAGCAACAAATGGATGTGCAGCTCTTCAAATATCCATCAACATTGGATTCGAACTGCTCTGGACAGCAGAACTGGAGGCCAATCAGTGATAGTGTACAATGTGTATGTCCCAAACCAATATAGAGAAAAAGAGATATGCTGGGACACTTTGAAAGCAAATATAGATCTGGACCAGAATGCCAATCTTATAGTAGCAGGGGACTTCAATCTAGTACTGCATGCAAACGAAAAAAGAGGTGGTATCTTTACCACTGATCCATACAGAAGTCGGTTAGAGACTATAATTCAGGACCATGATTTGATCGATGTCAGGCCTAAAAATCGTAAGTATACCTGGAGTAACAGAAGACTTGGAGCCAGCAACATCATGGAACGGCTGGATAGATTCCTTATCAGTATAACTTTCCTTTCCTCGTTTTCTTCAAGCTACTCAAATATTCTTAACGGGTCGGCCTCTGACCACTATCCAATAACTTTGTCTCTTCAAAGTCATTGCCCGTTAGGGCCCATCCCATTCAAATATAGTTCAATATGGAATCGGATACCAGCCGCAAAAGAAGTGGTGCAGAAAACATGGCGCCAGCACATAGAAGGATCTCCAAGTTACATCTGGGAGACAAAGCTAAAACGAGTAAGGCAAGCCTTAAAGAGCTGGGCAAAAATCGGTTATCAAGAGCCCGAGCTAAACAAACAAAAAATCAAACAAGAGCTAGAGGAAATACAACAGAGCATTGAAAGACAGGGGCTAACTCAGCAGAACAAAGAGCAGGAGGGCAGAGTATACTCACAATTGAGCCAAATCCTTAGAGATGAAGAGGTAAAATGGAGGTTGAAATCAAGGCAACTTTGGTTGCAGGAAGGGGACAAAAACACAGCTTATTTTCATAAGCAAGCCACTGTGAGAAAACTCAGAAACATAGTGAGCACAATAACAGACAACGAGGGGAACAGATATAGTACTCAGGATTCAATAAAAGAAGCAGCCTCCAGGCACTTTTGTCAACTCCTGACCGAAGACAAAGGTCCAGAAGACTACTCAGACATGCTCAAGCACTTACCAAAAGGGGTCACCTCAGAAATGAACAATAAGCTTATGAAAGAAGTGGAAGAAGAGGAAGTAAAAGCAGCTATTTGGAGTTTACAACCGGATAAGGCCCCAGGACCGGATGGACTCCCTATATGCTTCTATAGGGAATACTGGTCTCTGATCAAAAAAGACCTCTTAAAGATGATTCGATGGGTGTTGAGAAAAGCTAAAATGGGGGGATTCACCAATTCCACTTACCTGGCTTTAATACCAAAAGAAAATCGCCCTTCAACATTCTCGAGATTCAGGCCAATCTCCCTATGTAACTCAGCCTACAAAATTATTTCAAAAATCTTGGCAACCAGGCTAAAACCCTTCCTCTCCTCCTTGATCTCTGAAATCAAGGAGGCTTCCTCCCCAATAGGCACATCACTGATTCTATCCTTCTTGTTCAAGAGGCTATCCACTCCAGTATAACCAGGAAGGAAAAAGGCTTTGTTCTAAAGTTGGACCTTGCCAATGCATTTGATAGGGTAAGGCACTCCTATCTGTATGTTGTTCTTCACAAAATTGGTTTTGACCCTTCCTTCATTACTATGATTACAGCATGTATAAACGGACCTTGGATCTCCCCCCTAATAAATGGGAGGCCTTGTGCAGCCTTCCAGTCATCCCGAGGCCTTAGACAAGGTTGTCCTTTGTCTCCCTATTTGTTCCTCCTCATGGCTGAATCATTCAGTCAAGCCTTGGACTATAACAGGAGAGTAGGCTTAATCATTGGCATTAAGATTGAGCATGGAGTAAAGAATATCAATCACTCACAGTTTGCGGACGACACACTGCTGATGGGAGGAGCATCAACAACAATTGCAAGGAGATTTAAAAAGATCTTGGATCAATTCATGGACTACTCAGGAGGGAAAGTCAACCAAGTTAAAAGTTGCATTTATGGCTGGAACACTTCAAACCATACTATCCACAGTATAGCAGGTATATTTGGAGTTACTTGCAATATAGGCTGGAACCACTTCTCCTACTTGGGAATGCCAGTGAGCGTGGGCCCACTGAAAGTAGACACTTGGAATGGGATATTGGATAAAATAAAGAGGAAGGTGCAGCAATGGGGCACGATGTGGCTGAACCCAGCAGGAAGGCTAATTCTACTAAAATCAGGTATTGCTTCTCTCCCTATTTATCGCTTCTCCCTATATCATGCTCCAGCTATCTTCCATCAGAAAATGGAAAAACTCCTCAGGCACTTTCTTTGGCAAGGGGGGAAAACGATAAAAGCAAATTCAATCTTGTCAGTTGGAAAAACATAATCCAAATTCAGGAGAAGGGAGGATTGGGCATTAGATCCCCAAAGCTTCTCAATCTGGCCCTAGGAGAAAAAATTGTTTGGAAACTGATCACAGGGCCTTCAGTGTGGTGGAAAAGGGTTTTGGAGGCTAAATATCTAAACTGCACAAGGTAGCAGCTGTTGGAATCCAATATCCCTAATAGGGATTGCACAAAGATCTGGCATCTTTGCAAAAAGTCAATGCCTTTCATGAACCAAAACATATCCAAAGTCCCAGGTGGAGGAAATAGTATCAACTTCTCCTTAGACAAAATCCTCGGGCAGCAACCTATTGGAGAAAAAGCCGAGGCAATGCCAATCATAAGCTGGCTCAATGGAAAAGGACTTCACCTCTTGTCCCAAATTTCTAAATGGGATACCTCCACTCAAGCCTGGATAGGCTGGAGCCTTCCAGATCCTCCCAATGCGCTGGAAAATAGTCTCACTGTTCTAAAAGAGCTACTCCACAGCAAAGCTCCGGTCCAAGAAGGTGCTCTGGCTGGATATCGATGGGATCCATCTGCAACGCAATATACAGTCAAAGCGGGACATCAATATCTCTGTGACAGTATTTATCAGCAAGAACCCTGGAACCACTGGAAATTAGTATGGAAAGCAGAAGCTCCCCCTAAGATTAAGTTTTTCCTCTGGCTCCTCCTGAAAGGGAAAACCTTAACAGCAGAGAATCTAAGAAAGAGAGGCATAATGGGCCCATCCAGATGCCCAAATTGTTGTAGGTCAGAAGAAACAATGCAGCACTTATTTATTGATTGCCCGGTAGCTGGTGAATGCTGGAAGGAAATGGCTTCACTCGAAGAATCACCATGGGAACCCCAGAACACAATAGCTGAAACCATCTACAAATGGAGGAGGAGCTGCCCGTGGAAGAAGAAAGGAAGTCAACTGGCACAAAGAGTATGGAATACCATACCTCTCACTCTTTTATGGCGCATCTGGCTAGCGCGAAATGGCAAAGTTTTCCAAGAAAAAGGATTCAGCATTAGGAAAATCTGTCACAAGGCCAAAATGCTGGCACTGGAATCAATAACAAACCATACCAACAGCAAAGTTAGTGCAACAAATTACAGTGCAGAGGAGCGAAATTTCCTCAGCTATGTTTTGGAGAACATACCCAAGGCCCAGGAAACTAGCTGGACAGGGACCAAGATGAAGGAAGTAAACAGTGCATGGAAGTTACGAATGAAAGAGGAGGAATTGTCCAAGTGGATGAGCAACTGCAATAAATTCTGCCTATTCTTCGATGGGGCTTCAAAGTCGAATCTAGGATTAGCAGGTGCAGGGGGCCTTATTTGCAATGCGAATGGTGAGCGTATCCTTTACTATGAATGGGGACTAGGGGAGAACTCAAACAATAGAGCCGAAGGACTTGCCCTGTACCAGGGGCTCACTCAACTAACCAAACTCGGGATAAAAAAAGCAGTCGTGTTTGGGGATTCTTCAATAATAATCAGGCTCATGGCGCACAGGAAGAGCACACCCAACATTCTACTTCAGCAGATAAATCAGAGAAACCAATTACTACATGAAACAATGGAAGAGATAAGCTACTATCACATTCTCCGCAGTCTGAACAAGGAAGCGGATAAGTTTGCCAACAGGGCATGCGAAAGGCCCGTTGGCAGTCTTTGCTGTAACTCCAGTGTGTCGTCCCAACCGCTGCCATGACCGTTCCAAATTTAGTCAACAGCTCACTGTCCCAAGCTGACAGAAACAGAAGGATGGATCAGGTAATATGTGCCG
Organism: Pinus tabuliformis; assembly: GCA_031772625.1. Classification (NCBI taxonomy): domain Eukaryota; kingdom Viridiplantae; phylum Streptophyta; class Pinopsida; order Pinales; family Pinaceae; genus Pinus; species Pinus tabuliformis. Next base: position 1,373,893,419 of record CM062805.1, on the reverse strand, counting down.
GTGGCAGAGTCAAGCATGTGGAGAGGATTTTGCCCGGATTTGTATATCGAAACCTGTCTAGGAATGTGAATTGGCACAAGCTATCAGAAGAAGATCGTCCTTTCAGATTGAATCGCCATACTAAGCAAGATCTGCAACCGATTACACATCAGGCCAACAGTGATCCCAAGACGCTCGATTTGATTTCTCCCCGCCTCCGAAAGCAGCAGCCCGACTTTATAAATTTGCCAGAGAGCAGAACTCCACAACGCACCAAGAATAGAAGTTTGTATGAGCATTGGCATAGTATTGGGCAATCCGCTCAAAACATCAAGATCGCTCATTCCACAGCAGCAGCTACGCTCGGGCACCAGAGACTCGAGGATCAGTGGTAAAAGTAGCAAACAGGACGTGGTCGAAGACAAAGATGAGTCGATCAGAGGATTGTTTCCATTGCGCAGACCTCCAGGCTGAATTCGATGAGCTGAGAGCGCAGCATCGAGCCATGGAAGACCAGGTTAAAAGCCTGGAGTCAAGAATGGAGGACCAATACAAGATTCTGAACGAGAAATACAGAGCTGAAATCAACCTCTTTCTGCATAGAGTATCCTCACTTCATGAACAATTTAGAAACCTGGCCAACCGCTGCAGCCACGCAGAAGAATCAATCTCAATTCTCCAGTATATGATGGATAAGAAGAACAAGGCTGCTCCCAGCTCCTCCAGCGTCAAGCAGGCTGATCCAGACCCAAACCCAGAAGAATCCACGGCCAGACAGATCAGTCACATTGAAATAGACTAACTATGAAGTGTAGATGTAAATTTTGGTCTCTGCAGTTTGTTAGGATTTATAGTAGCCTAGGAATATTTAGAGGCAGAACTACTAAGGCAAGGGTCAAGGAAAGGAACTTTTTTGTAATTCCTTGGACCCAGAATAGCCAGAAAATACTGTATGTTTTGGAGAACTGACTCCTTCTTTTCAGCCATAATATAGCATCCGAAATTTGTCTTAAAAAAAATAATGAAACAGGGAGTTTAGGGAAAGGATTATTGCATATACATTATTTTCCAAATTTATTTACAATAATGATATGGGAGGAAGGGCTAGGGTTTAATTTTTCTTTTGATTTCTTGGGAAGAAGGGTAGGGTTTAGGGCTCTTTAACAAATTTGGAAGGGAAATTTACATAAAATGATAAGGAAAATGTAATGGGAGGTGGAAAAAATGAGAACAATGGGATACCTCAAAACAGCATAATAAACCCTAGCAATTTTTACAACTTCAAGCCAAAGCATAATAGAGACTTCTACTTGCAAATGGAGACCTTTACAAATATAATCATGACCTTCTTGAACTGTAACAAGCAATAATTTTCTATGATGGAGGGCCTACCTTGCACAATTTAGCAATTTGTGGCTCCTTGGCAAATTTGCTGGCGGTTTTGCAGAGAGAGCGCTGATGGGTCACGCGCCTCACCCAACGGGTCGCGTGCGTTGTAAATTAACACTGGCGGAGGGTGCCTGACGGGTCGCGCGCCTCTGACGGGTCGCGCGCCTTCCCAACTCACAAACTTCACTCAAACTCTCTTGCAATCAGTTGCTCTATCACTTGGATGCATAATGAGGCTTGATAGAGGGAGATTAGGGATTTTATAGCCTTGTTTGAATTAATTTCATATCATAACCCACTTTATAATGTTTTTCCATGACACTTTATAAACTTGACTTTTTGGTTTCCTTTTGTCCTGAAACTGATTGATTCGATGCTTTTCTTTGATAATTTTTGCAGGGATAGGCTCTGAGGGATCTTGGCAAGGGAGCCAGGGTTATATGTTGTCCTTTGAATCATTTTGAATTTTTACAATTTTTACAAAATTTTGAGAAATGACCTTGGCTTTAAAAACAGGGTTTTTAAATCCAAGGTGAAAATTAACTGTACAAGATAGAATCTTTCGAAGAAATACTTTGAAAATCATCCCTCTGGCTTGCTGGGCACTTATTGACCTTCAGAGACGTGACCTTGAAAACAAACTAGACCTAAACCCTAGACCTAAGACTTTGACCTCAAGACAAGACAAACAACTTTGAAAAAGTTTAATGACTAAAACAACCTGATCCAGCAGTGCCAAGAGGGGAATAAAATACCAGCTCCTCCATAAGGGTTATGGCATGCCTAATGGAATGCAAGACACTGATGAAACACCTATTTATGCAAATACAAAGAGCTTTGATCGCTGATGGAGGGCTACTAGACCGACTCTAACACCTACCAAGGAAATTCTCAGGGAATGGTGGCAAGACTCATTCAAGTTTCAGGTTAGAACTGACCAGATATACAGGACGGACGAACTAAAGAAGGTCTATCAACTGATTGTCGCCATGTTGAACCGATTGTATGAAAGAGCATATTATGATGTGTTCCACGGGGCATGGTTCCCCATCATGTATGTTGTCGCTACCTGGGGTACAAGTTTTCAACTAGGCCAACATCCTCATCTCAGCCCTTAGAACAAACATAATCGCAACCAAGCATCTCGAGGCAGAACAGCCACCAGAGTTAAATATGTCCTCATATCTCCTTCACGTGTTTTGCGCCAGGTGCCAGTTCGCCAACTGGAACACAGTTGCAGTAGATCCAATACACTACCATCACAATATTTCTTGGAACCCTGGCTATAAGGGTATGCTCGATGTTATCTTTGAATCATTTATTTCCCCATTATATCAACTACTTTTCGGGGAAGAACCACCTTGTATGTCAAAGAGAGCCATGGAAACCATCGTCAAGGTGGCGCATTGGTTCCCAATCCAGGAGGGGACATTTATTAGGGTCTTCAGCTCCTAAAATACCTTGCATGCACTTCCTTAGTTTGCAACAGAGAAGGTTCTCCTATAGGAAGTATGTTATCAAATGACACGGGGTTTCTCAAAGACACTGAGCAAGGGGAAGAAGAAACCATGGTCTGCATTCCCTCTTATTATCGGAGCCTGCGTGGTGGAAAACTTCAAGGAAGTGGAGGTAGATATCGAAGCATTAAATGGGTGTCATTTCGTGACCTTGAACCATCATATGTATGATCCCAATAAAGTCGTAGCAACTCATTACAAAAAGGCTAATTTCAACTTCTCTTACCCACATTCCAGGAATGATCATGAAGATGGGATTAAAAACTGGTACAATGCCACTAGGGAGCTTAGTCCCAGTGAGCAACATGCAAAGGACGATGAGCATATTGAACACTCGCAGGAAAATGTGATCCTATGGGAGAGGTCATATACTCTAAAAATAAAGCAAGAGAAGCAGAAGGCCACTGGGAAACTCAAGAAGCAAAAGGACAAAGAGGTAGAGGATTCCCTGAGTGAACATGGAGGAGGAGAGGATAATGAAACACTAGAGAAAAGGAATGAAACCCTAACAAAGAAAAAGCTAGAGCTTAAGAGGAAAAGAGAGGAAGAACTCAAACAGTCACAAGATTCGGGTGGCCAACACTCTGAAGACCAGCTTGAGAAAAGGAAGCGGCAAGAAGAGGAAGAAAGAAAGAAGCAACTAGAAGAAAAGCAGTTAAAAGAACAGGAAGAGTAGAGGGCCAAGGAAGAAGAAGAGAGGAAGAAATGGGAGCAAGAACTAAAGGAATAGGAGGAGATACGCAAGCAGGCTGAGGAACTTAAGAGGAAGCAAGAGAAAGAAGAGCAGGAGAAGAAGCGGCTAGAGGAAGAGCATAGGAAGAAGGAAGAAGAAGAAAAGGGAAGAGAAGAGGAGGAAAGAAGGAAGAGAGAACAAGAAGAAGTCGGTAAGGCAACTCCACAAGACTCCAAGCAAGTTGAGTTGTCTCTGTTGGATGTTCCCCCATCTACTCCCCTCACCGGAGGACATCTCCCTCTCAAAGAGCTAGGCATTCCAGAAGAAGAGGAAGAGGAAGTGTTGGATCTCACCAAGCTCACTTTTGATCAGGTTAGCTTCAAGATCATGCAAGAAAGGAGGAAGTGTTATGCCAAAAACCCTATAGAACCCCTATTGGTGACCATAGCGAAAAAAAGTTGTTCCCGACACTCTAGTTAACCCTGAGATGATGGCCTCAGTCGGGAACTGCATTTGTGACCGCGACTAAACACAACATTGCCAGGATGAGTATACAAATCACATAACTCCAAAACGGGCTTTATGCATCAGAGCAGAAGGCTACTAAAGTAGACGAATATAGAAAGAAGGTGGAAGAAGAAAATTCGGCCCTCCGCTTGGTACACTCCAGTACAAAGGAGCTACAAGTCACAATCAAGGATGAGGTTGAAACTCTTAGTGAAGCCATGGTGATGGTCTATGAAGAAATTTCGAAACTACACCATACGGTAGCCCCAATATTGGCCATACAAACCAACACAAAGGAAAGGTATGCTATGCTAAAGGAAGTCGTTGCAGCATTGGATAACATCCATGAGTGGTCCACCAAGTATCCAGGTGCACCGACAGTAGTCCCAAAAAAACTAGATCACCACGCAAAATGCCAAAGTCCAACTCCGCATCAAGATCCAATCAAGAGACAAGCTATCCAAAGATGTGGACAGAGTATTGGCTTCTTACAGGCACCTTTTCAGTGGTTTGGAGTCAATGATCGAGAATCATGGGATTCCATCTATCGAAGAAATCGGGCAGGTGAGGAAGCAGGAAGACATCTCACAAGAAGTCCAGGCATTTGTTGACACATACAAGAAAGCTTCCCACTCAGACAACCTACCAGTTACAAAGGAAAATATCACACGGTACGTGGTGGAACCAGTGAGGATGTATACAAAGTTGGTGACCCTAGCCAATCAAGTGAACGCCAAAAGAAGCACTCTCATCCCAAATGCCCTTGAATGCCTGCACAAACATGATGAGGAACAACCATAGATAGCTCCCATAGTGGCTAAGTACAAGCTTTGGCGTACTTATCTAGTCGAGCAGCTCCACCTAGACATCCCAGAACCGTCTATTGTCAAGTTGTTAGGATAGAATTTGCTTATTTTTGTGTAATTAGCAAATTAGAATAGAATAGGACAATAATAGAATATGAAGAGTCACGAGGAAGTCTAAAGGTCATGAGGTAGTTGAAAGGTCATGAGGAAGTCCAAGAGTCAAGGGTAGACCAAAGGTCACTCTCTTTTTTATAAATACACCCTCATGGCATATTGTAAAGGACTTTTAGCTTGGGACTTATTTTGGGACATATTGTTTTGAGAGGACTTGTGATCTTCTAATAAATACAAGGAGTAATAGTTGTTTTCCACTATTGGATTGGATGAGTGCTTTGTGTTGTGATACCATGGATATTATTTGCTCGATGGATCGAAGGTTTCTATGATTTCTTTGATGCGTGGTCTCCTCATGTGTCTTCCTGTGCTATGAATCTTGTTTTGCAACACATGGATGGTATATGATATGCTAACTTTGTGCTTGTATTGATGAACTGTTTCGTTAATATTGGCATGATCTTATCGTTGACTATGCATTTTCTTACGCTTATAGATGCTTAGCTACTGTGAACTACTTTATAGTTTTTAAGCGTATTCTTTACGTAGGCATGATCTTATTTGAAGTTTTGCTAACAATTACTTTATGTGAGATTCATGTTGTCAATTTCTGATGTTGTTATTTATGGTATTCATATTATGAACATTCGTCAGTTATTTCCTTGTGTTTGTTGAAGTCCATACGTTCAACTGAGTCGATGTCCCACCTCCAATCGAAGCAACTCACACCACTTGTACGGTAGTCAGGCCTACATACCGAATGGCATCCCTAAAGAAAACGGTGTAGAATCTAGATGGGATTCTACATCGGGGAGATCCCCTTGTTGTTGGCGGAGAATTTCGGCCCATCAACAGGTACATACTTTTAAAGGTGGTCGAAAGTGATAAAGAGGTGAATGGAGTAGGGACTGAAAAGGGGAAGCCCTGGGCCACATGCTAGGGTACAAGGGTAGCTAGTAAAAGGGAAGCCCACACTTGGGTATATAATGTATAAGAGGGAGAAATCGTGGTACATCAGGGGCCCTAGCCTTTATTTTTCCACCCTTCTTTATATGCCTTTTTCCTTTTTATGATTTTCTTTAATTAAATGATTGAGGCTCGAGGGGTAAGAGCATGATGTGTGAAATATGGTAGTGGATACCCCCTTTAAGATAGGGCGGTTCATTGCCCACCAGGGGTTGGGACAATCATGGGTTCCTAAATGATAAAGGATGCTCATTTAGGGCATGTAGGAACTAGGGTGATGGGCATGATGATGGGGTAGAGCTCATGTATTTGCTTTTGCCCACGTGCTAAATGTGTTTGTCCTTACCATCTTTTGCATTTTGTGGTACATTTTCCTATTGAATGTGGCTAATTATGCTTTTACTTTTATTTTTAGTAGCACCAACCTCTAGGGCATCATACCAGTTCCAACCCAAGGTGTGGGCAAGGGGAGGGGAGAGTTAGCCCTATGTGGACCCAGTGGAATGTTGAACCAAGCCATTCTGTGATGAATTTGAACCCAGAACCTTACTCCATATGTGCAACCATAAGACATTTACAATGTTGGCCAAATGGTGTTCAGCCATTCATTAAAATTTTCCTTCAAACGCACTTTGAACACATGTTTCCGACACTTTCTTTCCGAACAGATATTCTTGGCTCTTATGTCCATAGCCAGATCGATCCATCATTCAATACACACAAAATATTGTCACTTTCATTCTTATAATCATGAGGTGGAGCCTCGCAACTCTATCAATCCGATTCACTCCAATTGGGCCATGTCACAAGTTCTTGTTTGCAATTAACTATATGGAAGAGAGCCCATCCATCTCTTGAAATATAGGACCTTTGAAATCTTTGCAACTTGATCAAGCAGGCATCGATTCCAATCCCATCAATGGCATAGACTCTGACTTTAATTCACACTTCCTACATTCATCATCGGGTTCCCCTAATTCATTTTGACATCAATCAATATCGATCTTCACATAATATGTTCAAATATGACATAACATGAAAGGGAATAGATCCACTAATCAATGTGAGTGTTGGAATAGAATTTTCTCTATGGAACAACACGACTAGAATAGGTAAAAAACACTGCTATAATTAAGAAAACCTCATATCCATATGCTACAGACAAAAAAAATTCCCATGGTTTAGAGCTTTGGAGGGTAGAATTGACACAAATTTTTAAGCCACAATCAAGCACATAAGACAATGCTTAAGAGGGTTGGCTAGTGCCCTTGGAGGGACAAATCAAGCTACTCAATCATCATTTAAACCACAAACTAGTGCATTCCTTAACCCATAAAAGACAAGAGAATAACCCATAGTGACTAGCCCAAAAAAAAACCTTTTAATCCCAAAAACAAAACAAGCAATGCAACCCTTGTCCCAATAAGAAAAACAATAAGATTAACCCATAAATGAGCCTCTTGTGCTTCAGTAGGTTCTTTACAAATTTTCCACTGTAATTTTGGCCACACAGTCGAATTTAATCTAGCAGATAATCAACGAAAGTTGCCTCAGATAAACACATCATCTCACCACTTGAGCACAAGATATAGGTAAAGGTGACTTTAGTTGGGAGGCTTAGATGCCCAGTTGGAGAGAGTCGACTTGAATAAATGTGGAGGGAAGCCAGATTAAATTTTAAACTTCAAATTTTGGAGCCAAGTTACATGAGGCCGAGTTTTCATGGGACCTAAACAAAATAATTTAAGTTCCCTTGATTACTTCTTTGAAGAGAATAGACTTGCCATTAATTACTAAACTCCTTTTGACCACTACTTGGAAATATTTTACGCCATTAACGACTTGCCACATCATCTAGCTTGTGGGGACTTTGACCACAAGAAGGGGGCTTCAATCTTTAAATGAACATATCTCCCAAGATGAACCACAAGGCATGCCATATATTGTATATTGTTGGAACCGGTATGACGAGGAGAATCAATTTAATAACATCTCCATAGCAACATCACTAATCTTCATCTTCATAAAAATTAACAATTGTGGGGCTTCTAGGGTTTCTAGGATTGTTTTACCATTAGAGCTTCAATCAATGCAATCCAAACAAATATTAAGAGCATTCAGGAACCAACATTGGCAACAATGACAATACCATTCAATCATCTGCGCCTTTACCATTGATGACAACACATACTCCTCTTTCCATCACTGGTCCCATTGAGTCCTTGCCTCTAATAATATTTTCCTGATTTCTCTCCCCCTTTGACATCAATGGTAAAGGGTTACTCCCCTTAAAAAATTATCTCCCATCGATGCTTGCTGCAATAGACCACCCTTCTCCCCTTAACATGATATACTTCACATAGGTTTCCACAATTGATTCCACCTGAGTCCTTATGAAATTATGTCCATGAATTTGTTTCTTAAACGGGTTGCACCACAAGGTTGACTAATCTTCCCACCAAGTTGATCACTGCTCTGACAAATTCTCCACATCTTCCATTTGTCAACCTGTCAAAGGACAGATCTTCAAAAGTGTAATCACGGGTACATAGACTCCCCCTCTTCAACATTCATTGGACAGGGAGTCGTTAAACTAGATTCTTCAAAATAACGTATGAACCAACCTTTCGACCAGATCATCATGAACCTTGAGATCTTCCATTGTAGATTCACCATGACCTTTTGATTTTTCAAAACCTAAAAGATTGACTGCATATACTTTTCCATTCACTTTATCTGCTTACTTTTGCTTTCTTCTCCAAACCTTCTTGTACTCGATGTTAGAGTTATCCTTCATCTTGTATTTTCAATAATGAGTTATATGTCCATAGTTATGGTATTTGCAACATTCAATGTTGAATCTGAATGATGGAGAAAGTGACATATATTTTTTGTTGGCAAATTTATTTTAAAATTTTCTCGTGATTCTGCGAACTTTCTTCTAGGGTTTTGATGATTTCCTTGAAAACAATCCCTAGCCATATGCCCGAATTTAGAAGATGAAAAACAGTAACCATTAAACACAATAAGGTGCCTAGATGAGATGCCTTGTCTTTATGATCTTTTGTAGATAACCTTTTATTGATCCCTGTCCTTGGTGACTTCAACGTTACTTCTTGGATCACCTTTAATCTTCCTTTGTCCTTCACTTGGCCTTTAAGGGATCTTGTTGTCAAGCTTCTTGTGAATCTTGTTGTGTGAATGCTTGGAGCTAGTATATTCCTTGGGTGAAGGTTCACCTATATAACCAACACCTATTTTTATGCATGGATATCTTTGAAAACTGGGAATATCATCCAAATTTTATGTGTTCTTCAAATTTTTATTCAACTTGTCAAATTCAACCCTTAATGATACAATTTCTTCTTGTTGTTTCATGCAACCCTTTTCTTTCTTCTAAATTTGACACTTTTGTTCTTCTTCAATACTTTTGGCTACTTCAAGTTGGTCTTCAGATAGATGTTCTCTTATTTTAGTTCTTTCATCTGATGATAATAGTCTGCTTTAAGTTTACCTAGGTCCACATATTTAATTTTGGGGTGAATGGTATGAATCTCCTCTCTTCTTCTGGTTTCTTTTACCTTTGTCTCTAAGAGGGTAATTTCCTTTTACTCTTCATTAATGACATGATCCTTCCTTTCAGCATCCTGCATTTACACCTTAAGCTCGATTATTTTTGCAACAACTGCATCAAGTTCCTCTTGCTTTTGAATGACTTCGATTACAAATTCCTCTAACTGACTTGTCAAGTTTTTTTCTCTCTCTCTTTAGCTTCCTACACTTGAATTCTTAGAAGGAAAACTTCTTCGGGTACCTAATTTCGCTTTCTTTCTTTGTTAAGATCACATAAGGCGTTGATCAATTATACGTCCAAATCTACCACTCCTTCTTCCTTGTCTACTTCATCTTAATCACCATCATCGTCATCATTTTCATCTTGTCTTGTATGCTTATTTGAGTAGACATCATGGAGTTTCTTCCAAAGGTTTTTGGTTGATGAGCACTGATCAACTTTGGCTTCTGCAAGGTCTGGTAGAGCACTGAAAATGACATTCAAGGTTTTTGTATTGTACCTTCTAGATTCTTTGATATATGTATATCCATAAACAATGGATATGTATTGGATCATTATATTGTTTGTCATCTATCTCAATGCATTCAGAGTGGAAAATGTGGAGGAATCAGCACATGGGACTGTTTTTACTAGAGGGACCGAGTTTGGTGAAATGGGGTCTGAAACCTTCCGAGAGTGTTTTGAGGCATCAAACAATGTTTCTTGGGATAAAAAATATGTCACTTTAGCATCACACCCTTTCAGGTTATTCTACACACAAAGATATTTCTAACGACAAAAGAAGCATGTCAATTGGAGTCTGTTTGCAAAATTTATGCCACTCGAAAGTTGACCTTCTTATTTTCACACCTATAGTTCAGGAGGATGCCACGCAAACCCCCATTGTTCATGGAAAAGGGTCTAGCCACTTGTTTTTTAAATAAAAGACTCTAGAATAGTCTATATTGTAACTCTAGTTAAGAGTCGATGTAGTCAAACATAACCACTAGTAGGCTATCAAGTTGTGTTATAACTGGGCCATTAGGAGGAAGAGGCATTCCATTCTTTCAAGAGCATTTGATTCTATAGTTGAGCAAAGATGGCCAAGAGAGATAGGAGGTAGAGCACACAAAGAGGATATGTGCACTGTAACAGCCCACGACCATAGGCATTAATTTTTGTACCTACAGCCCTATTTTGAAAACAAAGAAAGAGAGCGAAGTAGCCTCACCTTCCAATTAGGTTTTCTCCTGAAAGGGTTTCCTAGAGCATATCTTGTGTCTTATGTGTGTGTGTGTGTGTTAGATTATTTTTTCGTTCTCTACTTTTCTTCATAATTTCCATTCACATGCATGCATTAATTATAGTTAAATTTACATATCTAGAAGTTCAATAAAATTGTAATAGTGTAAAAATTCAAAATTTTAATATATTATTATCAAATATGTTGTGACGAACTATCCAGTGGAATATCCAAGGCATTTTATGGAACATTTGGTATTAGAGTAGGTTTATTTGGGTATTTTGTGGAGATAGCAAGGATCTAGATCAACGGGTCTGAAAATCGTAAAACACTAATCATGGCCGACGAATGTGTAAACGAATCTCATGATCCTGTAGAGGGGAGGTTTACGCGACTAGAAGAACAAGTCGTAGTTATCAACCGCAATGTAATCATCCTCATGGTGGCCTTGAATAACAAGTTGGGGATATTTGGAGAAGATGGGGGTTCAAATGTAGAGGACAAATATGAACATGGATCAAAAGATCAGGGAGAAATAGAGAACCAATCGAAGAAAGAATCCAGAAAAGATAAACCCAGTTTGAGTGTCGTGAACCAATCCTTGTTTAAAATGGAAGAAAAATTCGATATCAAGCCATACCATTGTGAGATCGACGCTCTGAAGTTGAAACATTGGTTGCAACAACTAGAAGTTTATTTCAACGTCCATCAGATTGAGGAAGGATAAAAAATCTCATTTGCTCGGATGAAATTAGGGGGGCATGCACTGACTTGGTGGGAGATCAACATAGAAACCTTGAGGTTGGAGGTAGAACATCTAGTGACTAAGTGCGAAGATTTCAAAACCTTTATTAAGTCACATTTTTATCCCATTGGGTACATGGAAGACCAGTAGATCCGGTGGCATTACTTCAGGAAAAAGCGAGCCAAAGTTGTAGGAGTACACCACATAATTCAGGATGATGGCTATAATGTTTGGTATTTGTCCAAAGAACGTAGATGTCCTCCTCAAGTATTTGGGGGGTCTGTGCACCATCTGCGTGAGCAAGTGATGTTGTTCAAGCCTAAATTGGTGGACGAGATTTGTGTACAGGCACAGTAATTGGAGAAATAGGCTTGGAAAGAGTGCAATCAAGTGGATCGAAGTAGAAGGAGCAACAAGAAGCTTTTAAGGAGGGGAAGAAGAAGTAAAAAGGGGGAAAATATAAAAATACGACAGCCACTACACACCAATACGAAGATACTAGCAACCACTGCAACCACTACAACATGGATGGCCATACAGAGGAAAAATGTCGGAAGTTGCATCCAGAACTAAGCCTGAAGAACAAGAAGAAAGATAACAAGAATAAGAATCTCATGGCCACGAATTCGAGCAACCAAGTTGAAAGCAACTCGGACGTAGATGAGAATATCGTATGTATGTCAGTACAGAAGGAGGTGAATTTGAGTAGCCTTCAGAAACAGGAAGAGAAAGAAATGACCAAACTCTTCCATATAAAGATACAGTTTAAGGAGACAAAGATTGATGACCTGTCTAACTCAGGGTTGCGGGTGAATCTCATTGCAGTAGAGTTTTTCAAGAAGTTGGGGATGGAAATTTGTGATCATCCAAACCCATATCCACTGGGATGGGTAAATAAGGATGCAGATCTAAAGGCAACAAAACACTGTAAAGTTAGATTTGTTATCAGTGCTAATTTTATTGATGAAGTAGATCTAAAGGTGGTTCCCCTTTATGTATGCCAAGTCGTGTTTGGGAATCCATACATGTACATGAGAGATGCAATATTCATGTGGAGAGCCAATTAATATTGCCTTGTCAAGGATGGAAAATCATTCATCATCAATGCGCACAAAGGCAAGTAGAAATTTTCACTGGTAAGTGCCAACAGAGCCAATAAATTGACTAGTTCCAGCAAGAAATATGTTTTATTGTTTTAAAACAAAGTCAGTTTGAAGAGGGGTCAATAAGAGGCAAGGCATCCCTAGAGGGGTGTACTAATAAGCACAAACAACAATTGGAGGATTTGTTACAGGCATACAGGGATGTGTTCCAAGAGCCCAAAGGGTTTCCATCTAAGAGAGAAGTGGAACATGAGATCCAGCTATTTCCCGACTCCCCATTGCCAAATATTCGGTTGTATAGGCAATCTGTTATAGAATCAAGTGAGGTGAAGAAATAGTTACAACAACTGTTAGAATAGGGTGTCATTCGACCAAGTAAATCACCATGTGGGTCACCCGTCGTCATTGTGCCAAAGAAGGACGGGACTTGGCAGATGTGTATAGATTACAGGGCGTTGAATAAAATCATGCTCAAGAACATATACCCCATGCCCAGGGTAGATGATCTACTAGATCAATTGCAGCAAGAAAAGTACTTCACCAAGCTAGACTTGAAGTTTGGATATCACCTGTTATGCAACCAGCTCAGAAAATATAAGAAAAGATAGATCAACGACTTGAAAGATAGCCTCTTTGAGTGGGCAACCTCCTTTACATCACATTAATGAACAATTATTGGATGATACAAATGATAGGACCTCCTTGGTATATATAGGAGTATAAGGAGTCACAATATAATTAGATCTTACATAACAATAATAATGTAAGGGCACAACAATAACAATAGTGGGCTTCTATGGGACACAACAATAACAACATGGAGGATACATGGGCACAAAAATAACAATAGGGGACTACACTAACAATAAAAATAAGAGGGATACACTAGTATTATAGGGACCTAACATGCCCCCCCTCCTTCAAAAAAGTGGTGTCCTCAACGCTTGAGTAGTTTCAAAGGTTTCTGTATAAAATTATCATCCTCCCATGTGGAATCCTTAAAGGGTAAGTTCTTCTACTTAATGAGATACTATGAAATTAATCAATTTTGTAGATGTCAGGTTCTTGTTTCCGTGATTGCTTCAAACTTAAATATGATTTTTCCTTCTTTGTCAAGTTTTGGAAACACTGTTTGTTTTGAGAGCTTGTCACTGATAGCCTTCTTTAAGCATGGAACATGGAAAACTAGGTGTACTTAGGTAGATGCAGACAACTCAAATTTGTATGCCATAGTACCAATCTTTTGCAACACCTTCTAAGGACCATATTACTTGGGTGATAATTTATTATCCTTCTTAGCTTGCTTGAGGGAAATTTGTTTGTATGGTTGTAGCCGTAAAAATACCTTGCCACCTACATCAAAACTCCTTTCACTCCGACGCTGATATGCATCTTGTTTCATTTGATTCTATGCTAGAGTGAGTTTATCCTTTAAGAGTTGGAGAACTTGTTGTTGATGCTTGAACCCTGGAATTTTCTCTTAAAGATGATGTGATGGACGATGGATGATATCCTAAACTAAGATCCGACTTTGGTGAAGTAAATTTCTCCTATGAAGACATCAATCTTATGCTCTAGAATATCAATTACCCTCATATTCAATTTTTGGAAGTCCTCAATGTGCTCCGCCATTGAACCCTTTTGTTTCAGATTTATCAATTCACTAAAGAAGGTGTTTCTCTTTGTATCCTCATAATGTGCTATCATTTCTTCCATAAAATTGACCAAGTAACAAATGATTTACGAGAACAAGTCCATCGATACAATAAAAATTTATTAGGTTCTAAATATAAAGATGCAATGCGTACCTTTTGCGTGTGTTGCACATCATGTAGATCATAATATTGCTCCATTTGTAGTATCCATGTTACCGGATCCTTGCCATCAAACTTTCTCATATCGATATTTGGAATGTGGTTGGTCTTCAAAATCATGATTAGCTTTCCTTTTGTTCTCTCATGAGTTTCAGGAAATACCTTTTCTCTATTGGGAAGCATTTCTTGTAGCAATTTTGTCAAAACTCCCTTCAAGCCTTCCATGTCTACTTTTAAACCATTTTTCAAACCATCCATCTTAGCTTCAATGTCTACTTTTAATCCATACTTCAAACCTTCTATGTTGTCTTTTATTTTTCTTCTAAACTATTCATCTTAGCTTCTAGTTCATTTTTGGTTACTCTTTGCGAGAGCGAAATTTGTTGCACTTTGTCTCGTAATTTTGATATATCATATTGCATTTCTTCATCTTCTTCACATGTCATATTAGAGAATTTTGGTTGCTTACTAGGTGTGTCCATTTTTTTGTTTCGAGGCATTTTGGAATCAAACAATGATATCTATGCTTCACTATGCCCTTTGAATCACTTCAAACTGATTTTTCAAACAAAATTTAAAAAAAATACAGACCTTTTTAATGCTTTTTAGGAACTTGATATTGAAACCATTGTATCTCTGTAATTTCAGAACTCCAAGGTCTAAAATTTGGTTATGTGGTATCACTCTGAGTCTTCTTTCCAATGCCACAAGTCAAACCAATATTGTATCATTCAATATAAAGTTATGCCAAATCTCCCACGATGACTTGATTATGGATTGGTTCATTAAAGCGAAACATTATAGAGTGCCATGTGTTGGGACTCAGAAATGTCATATTTTCATCCACCTTTTTCTTCACTATTCCTTACATTTCATCATCCCAATAACCTTTTATCATATCATTTTCATAAATACATTTGGGTTTCACCTTCTTATTTTCCATTTTATTCATTTTTGTATTACAAGTGAATTTATGATTAAATGTTAGAAAATATACATATTTTTATATATATCTCAAGAATATGTGAGTTTTGTGATGTGTAGGAAATATGTGAAGAATTAATATCTCCTCCACCATATTAAGGAGATAATTATGCAAGCCTATTCCTAAGGAGAAAATCATGGAGGATTTGGTTGGCATATCTTATCCATATCTCCTCCACCATATTAAGGAGATAAATATGCAAGCCTATTCCTAAGGCGAAAATCATGGAGGATTTGGTTAGCATATCTTATCCAAGATATGTGAGAGATTTGTGGAGGATTCAAAGGGATCATATTTTGTAATAATGGGAAAGTAGTTGAAAATGCTTGAGAGATTTGTGGAGGATTCAAAGGGATCATATCTTGTAATAATGGAAAATTAGTTGAGAGTGCTTGAGAGAATACTGGATATGTAATTATGAGATGGTTATCTTCCTCATGTATATAAGAGAGTGCTCTCTCTTCATTTTGATAATAATGAATAATGGAAAGGAATTCTTACTTTTTCATCTTTTACGCTTTCATGATTTGTAATTTGATTCTTGTAATATAATTTGAGATAGCTTTATTGTTGTGAGCTCACATATGTTGTTTGTCATTCAATTCTTCACATGTTGTAATTGTTTTTCCCTTATGCAATTTCTTGCTTTCCTAGTTAGTGTTTCAATGCCTTTCTAGATTAATTTGATTTCAGTAATTTAGATTAGATTAGATTAGTTCCACTTCAGTCCTGCATATATAGTGCATGTGTCTCGTCTACGAACCTCGGATTGACAAATTAAATAGTTGGGAAAATACTACAACAGAATTAAACGATAATATTTTCACCCAACATTTTGGCGTCGTTGCCGGGGAGGCACGATGGATTGAAGTTTAGTTTGATTTTTCATGCAAGTGTGAATTTCAATTTCTGCAAGTGTGTTTGATTTTCGCAATTGTGAAGAGTGTTTGATGAATTCATGGTTCATGGTTATAATTGAAGAATTCAATTACTAAATTAATGAGCAGTCCTTGTAAGAGGGTTTAATTGAGTATTGAATTCAAGATTATCTCTGTGGTCTTTGTTTTTAATAAATTCAATTTTTAGTGTGCTGATTCTTTTTTGTTTTTAGAATCTCTTTCAACATGATTTAACAATGAGTTTCAGCTTGGAACTACTCACTCAGATCCTAGCAGAAGTTGGGATCTCTTCTTCCTTGGAAGAGGAGATCTTGACAAGAATTAAAGGTTCAACTACTCCCCAAGAAATAAACGAAGATTCAACATCTGAATAATCCTGCATATCTGATGGTGAACAATCATTCGAACAGGAGATCGAGGAAGAAGAACAACAGATTGGAGAAGAAGAGGAGTTACAACATGATATAGGTGAGAGAAACTGTGCCTATCAAAGCTTTATCGAACAACGGTTCCAGGTAAGTACTAGATTAGATTCGTCTTTTTATTTTTATTTAGTTGATTTACAGATACAGCAACTAGACTCATTCACTCTCGAATATTTTCATTTTTCATTTGAAAAATTGCTACTGAATCTATTGTTGTTACTGCTACGTGACTGGCTTCATTGGAAGTTTAACTACACGTAACTAATTTGTAAATTCTAATTAGTATAGAGTAGCTAGGCTTTCATTTTCAACGTTTTCTTTCATTTTCAGTTTTGCTTTTACCCAGAATAAGTACGCTCTCCTCCGCGCTTAGTGCGATCACGAGGAAAATAGGGATGATTTAGACTAATTTCAAGAATAAATAAATGTTTTGCAATATGCTTCATCAAAAACATCTTTCAATATGAAAATCATTGTGTCCATTTGTTAAAAAAAAAAAATTAAGTCTAGAGAAAGTTTAGTTTCTTTCTTTAAAAAAAAAAAAAATGTTTTTGTAAGGATAGGGTTAATTTCACTTTTTTTAGACTAAAAAAAATAATAATAAATAAATAAATTTCACTACCAACAATAAAACAAATCATATAAAAAAAATTTAACAACAAAATAAAAACAAATAACAATAAAACAATCGAAAAAAAGCACAAAGACAAATGCATAAGGCCGAGTGTTAAACCTACTACCAATGCAAACTTGAGGTCATGATCCTGTGAGTGCCATGTGTCCAAGGGTTGGGCTACCTCCCTGTCCTTCCCACCGAGCCCTTTAAACATTACAACTTGGTCACATTCATTATCCATAGGACCTGGGTTGAGCACCTTTTGCATTCGCGCTTGTCTGTTGGAGTCATATTATTTAAATGCAAATTGACCTTGGCCTGGCGCTTTTTCCTATTGTCTCCCCTTGGCACCTTCAACCTTGAGCACTTAAACCTATGGTAACGGTGTGACTGAGTGCCAAAAAGGGAATTTTCCTGAGCTCCATGAATGCCAAGGGCCATACTTTAAAGACCACTAGTCGACTTGTATTCAAGCATGATTGTGAGAAGAAGCCAGGGTAATCGATGTCCAAAATTACTGTACATGTGTTGCTATCAAAGGAGCGTAATAGTCCAGGAACACAAAAGACACGGACACATTGATTTCTATGGCACACAAAAGATTGGGCACGACTGTCTTTCTAAACGGAACTACCGGATCTTGTGTCTTGAGGTAAATACCAAGGCGAGATATTCACATGAGGCTGAGGCTTTCAGTGCACAACAGTTAAAATGGAAGATAGCCTGCAGAAATTCTGCACCTAGAGAATGCATGGTCGTTTTGACAAACGAATTTATATTTCTTTACCTGATACCAACGTGTATTTTGAAGATTCCCCTGGGTGATACACCTAACGCCTGCTTGAAGACGACTTTGCGTATCTGGCACTTGTTATCAACAAATTTTACAACAAACGCGATTGTGACCATCACACACTGGTATTAAGTAGTTTCATGCACCTTCTCTTATGTCATGGTCGCCTCCTCTCTCTCCACAATCACAGCTCCTTCAGAAAGCACACAAAATCTGCAAAAATCCATAAGGAAATCGGGCTTTCTGAGAAAATCAAGCTTTTTGTCCACGAAGTAAGGAAGAGATAACACCAATCCAATTTTGTGGAGGGGGAAGTTTTATCTTTGGACAGAGGTAATTTACCAAGCAAATAAACTGCTATTTCAGTTCTTGTTGAAATTTCAGATGACATATAGACCATAACGCTGGTTTGAAATATCTCTTTATAGTGTCAATCTGTAACAGAGTCTTTGCAAATTTTGTTTTTCTAGACATTTGAAATTTTGGTGTTTGTTATTATAAATAAAAAATAAATTATATATATATATATATATATATATATATATATATATATATATATATATATATATATATATATATATATATATATATATATATATATATATATATATATAATAAAATAAAATTGCCCTCATTCATTCATAAACTAACTACTTGTTCCCTAACAAATACAAAAGCCTTTTCAAATGTTTTAAATCAATTTTCCTGCAAACCAATAAAAACATTTTCAAAGAGTATTGCACAATCAATGAGTACATTGCATGGGGACATGCAATATTTCTAGTTGGGGGGGAAATAAAAGTATGTTGATAAAAGTATGTTGGATTTTTTTTTTTGTGAATTTGTGGGCAACAGTTAGGATGCATATGCTAACAAGTGAAATGAGATTGGTGTTATGTGTAGGTCAATGAGAAGCTTATGCAGAAAGCTCAACATTCCAATGAGACACCCTTTTCATCCACAATTAGTGTAACTTCGAAAAATAATGGACATTTCATAAATTCTTGAAAATAAGCTAATTTGTTTTTGAGTCACTTCATACAGGAACGATCGATGGAGATGGCACACAAAGGTGACAATTTTTATGCAGGAATGGTGCTAAGTTTTTCAGAGTTGAAGACAATCTAATGCAAAAGTGATTTTTCGAAATCACAATGAAACATGCATCATTGGACGCTTGAAGGAACTAATTCTTCACTGCACATATCATGACATTTTCCACTACACAAAGATCCTTTTGCGTTATGACTACTCACCTTTTTCCTTCCCAACGCCTAGACCATCCCTATGTTGCAGCAACCTTCCATTACCTTATCTTTCACGACTTCATGCACGCCTATTTTTCTGAATTGCATACATTCCTTTATCCTTTTCAGTTTATTTTTTCCTTCTAGTTTCCCTTTTGAATAAAACTCATTCCCTTTCCATGATTACATTGCCTTGTTTTCCTCGCCATGCTGATCCACATTGCTTGTCCGTGAGTTCTTTCCATTTACAGTCCTACCAAATCTTTTTGTACAAACTCGCATTGACTGATGTGGGATTCCTTAAGGCCCACCTTTCAACAAGTCCTGCCCCATCGACATCAGCACCTTATCTGGGAAATGGACTAGAGTTCCTTTTGGGTACCTTGAGACTTGCATGCCTCAATGGCAAGTTCTCTCGCTGACAATCATGGGAATACATCAATGTCCCTTGATCGTCAGATCTTGCAAGTGGCTCGACCTCGGCACATCCATTCACACTTTGCAAGATGTACCCGGGTACCTTGGCACTCATTGACATCAATGGTGAGTTGTCTCACATTGGTTAACGGCATGCATCAATGGCCGGTAATCTAATGATTTCTTTTCATGCTTGACATCAACACATTCTTTCGCATGATTAGAATTGTACCAAGAAGTTTAGTAGCAGGTGAAGACTATACACTTTTTCACAACTCCCTCAGCAGTTACAGCAGCATGAATTCTGATCTATGAGAGTACCTCAGTTCCACTTTCAGCGTTTATACTTTCCATGATTCAGCATCAGCAGTTTAGATTCCTTCATTTCCCAGGATCCAGTTACAACAACATCAGTCACATTTTCCTGATCCAGCAGCAGCAGCAGCTACATTCCTATTGCATAGTTCATCATTCTTGGGTAAGTAGAGGTATGTTGTTTTCTAATCTTTAATCATGTAATTGCTTATATGCTAACTTGAATATTTTGGAAAATTCCCTCACCATGCTACATTTCCTTTCATGAGCCATGTCAGGTTGCATGAGGACATGCAACCAATTCAGTTGGGGGGGCGGGGGAGAACTATATTCACTACATATTCACTACCATGATTCCATTTCTTCACCACTATCACTCAATTTTTCTCATTTACCATTCACCAACATTTATTTTCCAATGATACTTTGTTGCACTTTGCTTCATACGCAATATTGGCATGCTTCACTAATATTACAAAAGGGCTTTCTTATGCACATTATGATTTCCAGTGAGTTTTTACATTATTATTGAAGAAAAGAGAACAGAAAACGAAATGAATGTTGTTAACACAAGAACCAACATTCTTTGTATTCATAGTTGTCACACAAGAACCAACCATAAGAAAATGTAAGTTGTTACTTATGTCTTTCACATATCCTGGAAACATTCATTATTAAAAGACATCATCATGTAAAGTCAAAGTTCAAGATGCCAAATGTTCTTAAAGAGACCCATGCATGGTTGCATGAGGACATGCAACAAGTTCAGTTGGGGAGGATGTTGGGACTCAGAAATGTCATATTTTCATCCACCTTTTTCTTCACTATTCCTTACATTTCATCATCCCATTAACCTTTTATCATAGCATTTTCATAAATACATTTGGGTTTCACCTTCTTATTTTCCATTTTATTCATTTTTGTATTACAAGTGAATTTATGATTAAATGTTAGAAAATATACATATTTTTATATATATCTCAAGAATATGTGAGTTTTGTGATGTGTAGGAAATATGTGAAGAATTAATATCTCCTCCACCATATTAAGGAGATAATTATGCAAGCCTATTCCTAAGGAGAAAATCATGGAGGATTTGGTTGGCATATCTTATCCATATCTCCTCCACCATATTAAGGAGATAATTATGCAAGCCTATTCCTAAGGAGAAAATCATGGAGGATTTGGTTAGCATATCTTATCCAAGATATGTGAGAGATTTGTGGAGGATTCAAAGGGATCATATTTTGTAATAATGGGAAAGTAGTTGAAAATGCTTGAGAGATTTATGGAGGATTCAAAGGGATCATATCTTGTAATAATGGGAAATTAGTTGAGAGTGCTTGAGAGAATATTGGATATGTAATTATGAGATGGTTATCTTCCTCATGTATATAAGAGAGTGCTCTCTCTTCATTTTGATACTAATGAATAATGGAAAGGAATTCTTAGTTTTTCATCTTTTACTCTTTCATGATTTGTAATTTGATTCTTGTAATATAATTTGAGATAGCTTTATTGTTGTGAGCTCACATATGTTGTTTGTCATTCAATTCTTCACATGTTGTAATTGTTTTTCCCTTATGCAATTTCTTGCTTTCCTAGTTAGTGTTTCAATGCCTTCCTAGATTAATTTGATTTCAGTAATTTAGATTAGATTAGATTAGTTCCACTTCAGTCATGCGTATATAGTGCATGTGTCTCGTAAGTCTACGAACCTCGGATTAACAAATTAAATAGTTGGGCAAATACTACAACAGAATTAAACAATAATATTTTCACCCAACACCATGTGTCTATTTTTGACCTTCGGCCTTGAAAATGATACAAAAAAAACTACAGTGAGTCCACTTTTAGATGATTTTTTCTAAATTCAAATCCGATACTCGGAGAGAAATTTATGACGATTTTCCCTAGGTCACCTGTTTGAGATGGAATTCCAGAGCCTACAAAAACCCTATTTTCCTTTGATCGTATCTCCGAAAATATAGCGAATCAATATCTAAAATCCATACACAAATTTCACCAAAATTTTGGCTCCACATGGTTGCAATTTCAACTTCTGAAGCCTCGTAGAAAAAAATTATAGCAAAAATGCCAAGATGACATGTTTGAATAAGTGAAGCCCTAGAATCCAAAGCTCTAATACCAAATGTTATGCAACTAGCTCACAAAACAAAACAAAAGATAGATCAATGACTTGAAAAATAGGTTCTTCGAGGGGGAAACCTCCTTTAAATCACATAAATGAACAATTCTTGGTTGATACAAATGATAAGACCTCCTTGGTATATATAGGAGTATGAGGGGTCAAAATATAATCACAACCTACATAACAATAATAATGTAATGGCACAACAATAAAAATAGGGAGCTACACTAACAATAACAATAAGGGGGATACACTAATATTATAGGGACCTAACATCACTAGGTTGGAGTCAAAGAAGAAGATACATAGAAGACCGCCTTCAAAACCAGGCAATGTTTCTATGAGTGGTTAGTTATGCCATTTGGCCTATGTAATGCACCATTTACATTTATGAGATTAATGAATGATGTACTGCACCCTTTTATAGATTCATTTGTTATTGTCTATTTGGGTGATATACTTGTATATAGTGCTACTTCGAAGGAGCATATTTCACATTTGACGCAAGTGCTGGAAATATTGAAGAAGCACTAGTTGCTAGTAAATATCAAGAAGTGTGAGTTTACGTACCAATCCTTAGTGTATTTGGGGCATGTGATCAGTGGAGGAGAACTTAAGGTTGGTCCTTCCAATATGGAGGCCATCATGAAATGAACATTTCCTACTAATGTTTCTAAGGTCAGGAGTTTCATTGGGGCAACACAATATTTTAGGAAATCCGCAACCTCATTTTTAGTGGTAGAAACACTACTCCACACCATAAAAACAAGTGGTAAGAGTTTCTAATGGGGGAAAGGTCAGTAGAAGGCTTTCAAGGAGCTAAAGAAGAATATCAGTCAAGCATTGTTTCTTTCATTACCAGACTTGCATCGACCCTTTGAAGTGGAGACATATGCAAGTGGGTATGTTACGGGAGTTGTCTTGATGCTGGGAGGAAGGCCCGTATGCTACAATTCTGAAGTATTTCATGGAGCAGTTCTTAACTACCCTACTTATGACAAGTAACTCTATGTCATGGTGCAAGCTATGAAGAAATGGAAGCACTATCTGATGGAAATGAGACAATAAGCCACATAGATCACTAGTTGTTACAATACTTGCAAGCCTAGAGTAAGCTACAACATACCACGCATTACAAGTGGATGGGGCTTTTATAGCAGTTTCCTTTGGTGATCAAGTATAAGAAGGGCAACACAAACAAGTTGGTCGACATGTTGTCAAGGCCACCCACATCAAAGATCATAGATTTGGGGACTCTTATGCACATCGAGTCATTCACCCATGATGCATACAGAAAGGCATATTCAAAGGACAAGGACTTCAAGGAGGGGTATCAGCAGTTGCAAAGTCAGAGTCATGTGCACGATGGAGACAACATCGTTGACTACCATCTCTAGGATGGGTTACTCTACATGTTAGATAAGTTATGTGTTCCCAAATGTGAGCGACCGCAGCTGATTAGAGAGGCTCACACCTCCAAGGTTGTGGGGCACTTTGGTGTAGGGAAGATCGTGGCTAGCTTGTATAGGTATGTGTATTGGCCAAGGATGCAAGAGCAGGTAGCTAGGTTCATAAGAGGATGTATGCTTTGTTGTACCAACAAGCCTAGCAAAAAGAAACAATGCCTATATCATCCCTTACATGTACCTACTTGTCCTTGGGAAAGAATTTCCATCGACATTGTGGGAATTTTACTAACAACTTAATCCACGTGGACATTGGTGGCCACCCGCCTATTCTACTTGGACCCCCAACACTGTATCTTTTAGTTTTTCGGTTTCCTTAATTGTAGCATAATTTACTATCTTTGGCAGGTTTTTGGGTCCTGAAATTTCGGATCCGTTTTGAGGCCCTAAACGACATTTTAGGGAAAACAGAGAGACCGAAAACATCCCAAATCGACTTTCCAACTCGTTTTCGAACTCCTATTCAAGATCTTCTAAACGAGGTATTATGATAGCCAAATGGATATTGTGTGCCAAAGTTACGACCCCGAGAAGTTGATGTACAAATTTACCCAAACGGGACCCACATTTTTGGTGCTTCATCTCCTAAGGTTAGGTTTTTGGATGTTTAGGGTTTTCCATTGTTTCTCAATAATAAATAGGCCTTTGAGCCTCATTGTAACACAACTCAGAGGCATGTAGCCACCACATCTCTTCTCAGAGATAAGCTACCATCGCCCGAGGTAGTTTATTTCCATTTTGTTTGTAAGCATATTTCAGTGTTTTGATACTAATGAAATGAAGTGTTATTTCTGTTGCATTTATGTATTTGTGGTTATATGTGTAATTTGTTGTGTTCCTCTTTAAGTTCGGATCACAACTAGGAAGGGACATGACTGCTTCTTCGTGGTAGTTGATAGGTTTAGCAAGGTGTGCGTTCTGATGCCCTGTAAAATGACCATCAGCAGATAAGAAACAACAAACTTGTTCTTTGGACAGGTCTAGGTGCACTTTGGGATACCAAGGAGCATTGTTTCAAACAGGGATACAAGATTTCTCAATACATTTTGGACTACATTGTGGGAGAAGATGGACACAAATTTGAATAGATTTACAACATTTCGTCCACAGACAGATGGGCAGACATAAGTAGTCAATGGATTTTGGTGTAACTTCTAAGGGGATACAACCTGAGGAATCTTAAGACCTGGGATGAAAATTTTGTATATATACAACATTTTTACAACAAAGCAGTGCAAACTTATACAGGAAAGTCCCCATTTGAGACTTGTTTTTTATATTTGCCACCTTCACCTTTGGATATTACATATGAGAAACAAGGATGAGTGAGGGAAGATCTTACAGGAGATTCTTTGAGGGTTCAAAAATTTGTAGAGAAGATCAGGCAGATTGATCTACAGGTACAAGACACACTTTAAAAGTAGTAAGAGAAGTATAAGGCCATGTAAGATCAACACAAAATAGAGAATAATTCAAGGTGGGAGACAGAGTATGCCTATAGTTGAACAAGGAGAGGCTACAAGAGCCTTGTAATAAAATCAAGGCTCTGAGGTATGGTCCCTTTGATATTATTGAAAAGGTGGGTGATAATGCCTATTGACTCATTTTATCACTGTATATGCACATTTACTCAATTGTGAATGTAGAGAATTTGAAACTCTATGAGCCTTCCATGCTAGATCAAGAAGAGGAACAAGTTTGACCACCTATAGAGGATTTGGCACCAGACGCTCAGACAAAGTTGACATAAGACACAGTTTTGTAGAAGAGGTGCAGACCTACAAGACAAAGGCAACATGACCTTTGGCAGATTGGGTTGAAGGGACAACTTTCAGGCAAAGCTAATGGTACACCAAAGAGAAGGTGGAGGAAAATTTTCCACGCCTCATTCATTAAAACCTTTTGGGGACCAAAAACCTCCCAAAATAGGGAGGTTTGATCCAGATTGGATCATTATATTGTTTGTCTTAAATCTCGATTCATTTAGAGTGGAAAAAGTGGAGGAATCAGCTCATGGGACCATTTTTACGGGCGAGATCCAGTTTGGTGAAATTGGGTGTGAAACCTTCTGAGAGCGTTTTGAGGCATCAAACGATTTTTTTGGGGGGGAACTTTTTCCTCTATTGTCACACCTTCTCATGTTATTATACACACAAATATCTTTCCAATGATGCAAGAATTGTCTCAATCGGAGTCCGTATGCGAAAGTTATGCCACTCAAAAGTTGACCTTCTTATTTTCACACTTATAGTTCGAGAGGATGTCATGTCAACCCCCATTATTCATGGAAAAGGGGATAGCCATGTGTTTTTGATGTAAAAGACTCTATAAGAGTCTATATTGTAACTCTAGTTAATATTTGATGTAGCCAAACTTAACCACTTATAGGCTATCGAGTTGTGTTATAACTGGGCCACTAGTAGGAAGACGCACTCCATTATTTCGAGAGCATTTTGTTCCATAGATGAGAAAAGCTAACGAGGAAAGATAGGACGTAGAGCACAAAAAAAGGGTATGTGCATTGCAGCAGCCCACGAGCCATAGGCATTACTTTTTTGTACCTGTAGTCTTATTTTCCAGACAGAGAATGAGAGTTAAGGAGCCTCACCTTCCAGCTAAGTTTTCTCCCAAAAGGGTTTCCCAGAGTATATCTTGTGTCTTATGTGTGTCCATGAACTTATTTTGTTGTTATCCACTTTTTTGCATAATTTCCATTCACATGTATGCACTAATTACAATTAAATTTACAAATCTAGAAGTTTAAAAAAATTGTAATAATGTAAAAATTCATAATTTTAATATATTATTATCAGATTTGTTGTGACGATTTGTCTAGTGGAATATCCACGGTAGTTTACGGATCAACAATAGATTGCCATACATCACATCCTTGAGATTTCAAATGGACTTTCATTCTAGATTCCCATATTTTATATTTGGCTTCATCGAATTCAAGAGTTAGTGGACCAACTTGATTCAAGTCGTTAGCTACAAAACTAGAGACTTCCTTTGATTGTTTTGAACATTTGGCGACTTACTTCTTTGACTTTCCCATCTCTCCACTCTGAGATTTTCCTTCCAGTTGTTAAGCTACAACTAAAGGAACCTACTCTAATACCAATTGTTTGAAATATTGATTCACCCCCCTCTCAGTGTTTCCAACAAGGTTACCATAGTTTTCTATCATAGATTATGGTGGTCTATGTTCACAATGGATGGCCATGGTTGACCATGGTTTGCCATGTTGAGCATAAGTTGACTATGGTCACCCAAAGGTGACTATGGGTGATCATGCTTGATCATCGTTGACCATTGTTGACATGACTTATGATGGCTAACTAAAGTTGATGGTTAACAATAGTTAACCATCATGTGAACAAAGTCAGCTATGGTTGATGATGGTTGACCACGTTGGCAAAAGTTATCTATAACCTACCATAGTTGACTACAGTCATGATCCAGGTGGATATTGGTGGCCACCTACCAAGTCCACCTGGACCCCCATCATTGTTTCTCTCAGCAGTTTCAATTTCCTTAATTGTAGCACAACTTACTATTTTTAGCAGTTTTTCGGGTCCTGAACTTCTGGAGCCGTTTTGAGGCCCTAAACGACGTTTTTTGGGAAATCTGGGGGCAACATGGGTCCATGGACCGATGTTGCCCTTCCTAAAGTGGTAGTGCTCGGATAGATCTTTCTAACGAGCTATTGTACGCGTCAAACGGAGATCGTATGTCAAAGTTACGACCCTGGGAAGTTGATGTACCAATTTACCCAAACGGGGCCCACAGTTTGGCGATTCATCTCCTAGGGTTAGGTTTTGGAATGTTAAGGGTTTTCCATTGTTTCTCAACAATAAATAGGCCTTCGAGCGTCATTGTAAGACAGTTCAGAGGCATGTAGCCACCACATCTCTTCTCAGAGATAAGCTACCATCGCCCTAGCTGGTTTATTTCCATTTCTGGTTGTAAGCATATTTCAGTATTTTCCATTAATGAAATGAAGTATTATTTCCTCTGCATCTTTGTGTATATGGTTATCTCTGTAATTTGTTGCGTTCCTGTTTAAATCCGGATCAAGTCAACCATATTAAAATATGGTGACCATAACTACCTATGGTTGCACACATTAATTATGGCCCATAATGATTGGCAATGGTGACCATGGTTGACAATGGTTACTATGATTAATCGAAGATGATCATTCTTGCTCATGTTCGAGTGAAGTCAATAATGGTTGACTATATTTTGATTATGGTTGATCGACGATAACCATGCTTGCTCATGGTCAACTATGGTTGATCAAAGTTGACCATGCTTGCTCATGGTTGACTATGGTTGACCATGCTTGACTATGTTTCCCATAGTTGACGATGATTAACTAAGACTGACATGGATGACTATGTCTAACTGTTGGTATCAATTTATGACTGACCATTTCACTTAAAAATCCTCTTTTGCTCATCATTTCTTAACATTTAACCTTTATATTGCCTCCATAACCTTTAGAAACTGAATGGTATAATGTCATTGTCATTATTTTTATCTTGAAATTAATTTTTGAAATTGTTGTATTAAGGTACAAATTAATTTTGAAATCCCCATATTCGAGGGTCAGATAGACGCAGATGCTGTAGATAAATGGTTAAATCTGCTAGAGGGTTATTTTTTTGTTCATGAATTTTCGAGTCGGGAAAAGATTGTTTTCGCTCTTCTCAAAGCAGCCCCCCACGTCAAGGACTGGTGGGAAACCTACTGCGAGCAGAAGGATGAAAGTACTGGCTCACTATTTTCAGCCGCACCCACCTGGAATTCATTCCGGGATGCCATCAAGGAGCAGAGTACTACCCTGTCGGAAGCTATGAGGATGAATACATAAAGTGGACCACGCTGCGGCAGGGAAGGGACCAAGACGTGCCGGAGTTCACCAATCTTTTCCATACCCTTCGCACAAAGTTGGGTATCAAGGATTCAGAGCAACATTTGATACTCAAATACCATGGTTGCCTGCACAAGTACATCCAAGAAGAAATACAATTCCTGAACATCTCCTCGCTCGGCGTAGCATACCGATATGCCGTCAAGGTCGAGCAGAAGTTTAAACAAAAGAAGCGAGACTTTGGATCTGCGAATCCAAAGCAGGGGAAAGGTGACCCTAAACCACAGAACAAAGGACAAAGCCAAGGCGGGACAGCCTAATAGAACCTGTCGAAGCTGCAAGCAAAGAACAGTGCCGCGAAGCCGAAAAAGGACACTAGAAAATGGTGTGAGTTCCATAAGAGCTCCACTCACAACACAAGTCACTGGTGGCTGAGCTAAAGGTTTCAGAATCAGATGCATGTTCCGACTCTGAGTCAGAACCCGATAAGGGGAATGACAAAGGGAAGTAGATCATTGATGCGGATCCCAACGCCACTGTTGCTACCGCCAAGATCCAGAAAAATGAACCCGAAGATCCAGAGGAGGAGCAGCGTCTCTTCCACTCCCAGATGTGGGTAAAGGGCTCCCCGATACAGTTCATTGTTGATAGCGGGAGTCAAAAGAACCTCATTTCGGCAGAGGTCGTGAAGCGGTTGGGCTTACCAACCACAGCACATCCACAACCATACACCATTAGGTGGCTTCACCAAGGACGAGATCTTCACGTGAGCCAGCAGTGTCGCCTTCCATACAACATCAAGCCCTTCACGGATGAGGTATTGTGTGACATTGCTCCCCTTGAAGTTTGTGATGTATTATTGGGACAGCCATACTTGTGGAAGCGACATGCTGTGTATGAATCAAGGCCCCGTGCTGTTATTATTACATTGGGAAATAAGTTGTACAGGATACCAGAGGTAGCACCACCTACCGCCATATCTTTGATTACTGCAAAACAATGCAGTAAGATCATTTCCAAAACCAGGAAATTTGTTTTCCTGATGATACGCCCTCAAGGAAAGAAGAAAACGGTGGCCGCGGCCTCCAGACGAGGTCCCTCTGCACGACAACTACAGATGGACAAGGTTGTGGAGGAATACGAGGACATCTTCACCTCCCCTACAGGGGTTCCTCTGCACTGTCAGGTCAAGCACTCCATCGATCTGACCCCAGGTGCGCCGCTACCCAATGGACCAATTTATCGGTGCTCCGTTCTTGAGAACAATGAAATCAAGAGGCAGATTCAGGAGCTCCTGCAGAAAGGTCACATCCGTCCGAGTTCATCGCCTTGTGGGAGCCCGATCGTGTTGGTACAGAAGAAGGATGGGACGTGGAGACTCTGTATTGGCTATCGGGCGCTGAACAAGATCACTGTCCGTAATAGGTACCCGATCCCGCGGATTGATGACCTCCTGGACCAACTAAAGGGGGCGAAATATTTCAGCAAGATCGATCTGAAGTCAGGATATCACCAGGTTCCAATCGAACCCTCTGATGTGTGGAAGACTGCCTTCAAATCCAAGGAGGGCCTTTTCGAATGGTTGGTTATGCCTTTCGGATTTACGAATGCTCCTGCAACCTTCATGAGGCTAATGGATGACATCTTGCGGCCATTCACCAACTCCTTTGTAGTAGTATACTTGGATGACATTCTAATCTTCAGCCAGAGTTGGGAAGAGCACCTCCACCACATCCGACAGGTTCTCCAAACACTGCGGCAACACAAGCTATGTGCCAATTTGGAGAAATGCACTTTTGGCATGACCCAGGTTTAATATCTGGGATACATCATTGATGAACAGGGGGTGCATGTCAATCCAGCCAAGATCCAAGTCATTCGGGATTGGCCATCTCCAACCACTCTAATAGAGCTCCGCAGCTTTCTAGGTCTTGCCAACTTCTACCGCAGGTTCGTGTTGGGGTTTTCTCATATTACTTGGCCCTTGAGTCAAGTCACCAAGGGAGGGGCGAAAGCAAAGTTCTTTTGGTCTGAATATCAACAGAAGGCATTCATGGAGTTGAAGGATCGCCTCTGCACGGCACCAGTGCTCGCATTACCAGATTTACAACAACCATTTGAGGTCGAGACATATGCCTCTGACTATGCTATTGGGGCAGTCCTTACTCAACATGGACATCCAGTGGCATATCACAGTGAAACACTTTCAGACACAGTCCGGAAGTACCCCACTTATGATAAAGAGATGTATTCCATTGTACAGGCCTGCCGACAATGGAAGCATTACATTTTGGGGAAGGAAACGGTCATCCACACAGACCACCGACCCCTACAGTTCATACAGACCCAAGGGAAATTGCAGAATGATCGCCATCAGAAGTGGTCTACATACCTGCAACAGTTCCACTTGAATATCAAGTATAAGAAGGGCAGCACCGATAATGTTGCAGATTGCCTCAGTCGACCACCGATCATGGCGTTAACCACCGTACTCAACTCTTGTGGGCACGAGACTTCTGATTGGCCACTTCTCTACAAAAGCGACCCAGAATTTGGCCACACATACCAGACACTCTTGGAGGGTCGGCATGTTCCAAATTTTCACCTCCAGGATACCCTGTTATGCCACTTGGGTCACCTTTGTGTTCCTTCAAGCGAGCGTGCCAAGATGATTTGGGAAGCACACTACAGTCGGGCTGTTGGGCATTTCGAATTTTCGGGGTCGAGAAAACAGTGTCAGTACTGCAAAATTATTTCTATTGGCCGAATCTTCGACAGGATGTTGGGAAGTACATCAGATCATGTACTGCCTGTGCCATTGCCAAACTGACCATTAAGAAGCCCGGCCTCTATACCCCGTTGCCTACCCCTAGTCGACCTTGGGAATCCATCTCCATGGATTACATGTCAGGCCTTCCTTCCACTAAGCATGGAAATGACTGTGTTTTTGTGGTCGTCGACAGGTTCTCAAAGATGGCCATTATGGCGGCCTGCAAGAAGAATATCACAGCAGAAGCCACTGCTAAACTCTTCTTTGAACGAGTGTGGGTGCACTTTGGGATCCCACAGTCTATCATCTCAGATCGGGACAGTCGGTTTCTCAGCACATTTTGGTCCAGTCTCTGGTCAATGCTGGTCACCAAACTCACGAAGTCCACAGCCTTCCATCCTCAAACTGATGGCCAGACAGAGGTTGTAAATAGGATGATTGTGCACATTCTGCGCATGTATAACTCAAAGCATCCACGCACATGGGACGAGAGCCTCCCCTATGTTCAGCACAGCTACAACCGAGTTCTTCATAGCTCGACTGGCCATAGCCCTTTTCAGGTGGGCTTGGGATTCCAGCCACTATGCCCCATTGATGTGGCCATGCCACTTGCAGCTACTCACATAAATTCAGCTCATGTCCAGTCTGAAACAGACAAGGCCACTAGCTTCATTGAGTGCATCCAACATATTCGCCAGCAGGTCCATGACATTCTGGAGAAATCAAATGCCAAGTGCAAGCAGCGACATGATCAACATCAGATGCCACACAAGTTTCGGGTGGGCGACAAAGTCTGGTTGCATTTGCAAAAGGAACGCCTTACTGGAGCCTATCGGAAATTGAGACCACTCTGATATGGTCCTTACACCATTACTAAGGCTATGGGATACAATGCATTTGAGCTCAACATTCCCCCATGCCTTGGCCTACACCCAGTGTTCAATGTGGACCGCCTTCGACCATACTTTCCACCATTGCTAGACACATCCGACATTGCAGAACAGCTCAAACCCACAGAATTAAATCCAGATTGCATGGAACAAGCTGCAAGTGATCGGATCATGGACACACAGATCAAGAATACTCGCCAACAGAATATCCAACAGTATCGAGTTTTCAAAGCAGGCCAACTCCTTCAGCAGGGCAAGTGGCTCACCAGGGAACAAGTTCAGCAAAAGTTTCCTCATCTCATGGAGGAACTCAACGCAATGGGGACCATTGCTTCCTAAGGGGGGAGGAATGATCCAGGTGGATATTGGTGGCCACCTGCCAAGTCCACCTGGACCCCCACCATTGTTTCTCTCAGCAGTTTCAATTTCCTTAATTGTAGCACAACTTACTATTTTTAGCAGTTTTTCGGGTCCTGAACTTCTGGAGCCGTTTTGAGGCCCTAAACGACGTTTTTTGGGAAATCTGGGGGCAACATCGGTCCATGGACCGATGTTGGACCGATGTTGCCCTTCCTAAAGTGGTAGTGCTCGGATAGATCTTTCTAACAAGCTATTGTACGCATCAAATGGAGATCGTATGTCAAAGTTACGACCCTGGGAAGTTGATGTACCAATTTACCCAAACGGGGCCCACAATTTGGCGGTTCATCTCCTAGGGTTAGGTTTTGGAATGTTAAGGGTTTTCCATTGTTTCTCAACAATAAATAGGCCTTCGAGCGTCATTGTAAGACAGTTCAGAGGCATGTAGCCACCACATCTCTTCTCAGAGATAAGCTACCATCGCCCTAGCTGGTTTATTTCCATTTCTGGTTGTAAGCATATTTCAGTATTTTCCATTAATGAAATGAAGTATTATTTCCTCTGCATCTTTGTGTATATGGTTATCTCTGTAATTTGTTGCGTTCCTGTTTAAATCCGGATCAAGTCAACCATATTAAAATATGGTGACCATAACTATCTATGGTTGCACACATTTATTATGGCCCATAATGATTGGCAATGGTGACCATGGTTGACTATGGTTACTATGATTAATCGAAGATGATCATTCTTGCTCATGTTCGAGTGAAGTCAATAATGGTTGACTATATTTTGATTATGGTTGATCGACGATAACCATGCTTGCTCATGGTCAACTATGGTTGATCAAAGTTGACCATGCTTGCTCATGGTTGACTATGGTTGACCATGCTTGACTATGTTTCCCATAGTTGACGATGATTAACTAAGACTGACATGGATGACTATGGCTAACTGTTGGTATCAATTTATGACTGACCATTTCACTTAAAAATCCTCTTTTGCTCATCATTTCTTAACATTTAACCTTTATATTTCCTCCATAACCTTTAGAAACTGAATGGTATAATGTCATTGTCATTATTTTTATCTTGAAATTAATTTTTGAAATTGTTGTATTAAAATTGAAATTTTCTAGAAAATTATAAGATGTTGTAACTTCTTGTAATCGCTCCATGGTTTGACATGTTGCATAACAGGATGGAAAATTCGATGATTGTGGGCATGAACCTCAGTGTACAAATATGGTGGATTACCTATGCACTTCAGGACTTGAAGAATATAGGTGGACGGTCAACGTTGGTCAAACCCAGCTACTTTAGCAGAAATTCCAGATTTTGTGAACAAAATTTTCTATTTTTGATATTTTTGCCTAAATGGAGGATCTGATCCAATTTGACCTCCTTTGATGTAATTGATAGGATCTTATTACGATAATAAGGAGTATGAATAGCTTCCTTTTGTTATGGAGATTTATGATAAATAACTCAAAGGGAAAACTATGTTATTAGTTAGTTTTGATATATGAAAAACTTGGAAACACAGTTGATGTATTTTTTATTCTCAGACTTAAATACAACCCTACAGTATTGAGTTCATCTTATACTTGCAGATCCAATAATTTTCTTCATTTGAGTTAGCCTACAGTGTGCTTGCAAAGTGTGGAAGGGCCCCCACTGCTTAGTCAATTTAGTATGTCCTAAATTGCTACATTAATTATCAATCCAGGAGTCGTAAACTGATGAAGTGTGGCGCAGTGTATGTGCAAGACAACCTCTTTCTTACTTTTATTGTTTTCAATTTTTATCTTGTTTTCGGGTTTTGTCTTTGTTGGTCTCCTAAGGTGTCTAATGCAAATGGATATCCTATACTCAGATTTGAAGAATAATTTTAGAGGGCAAGTATGGATGTAGGTTTAAGACAAGGATTATATCTCTTATAATTATTTCCAGAACTTAGCTCTCAAAAGATCTCAAAACATGTTATTGATAAAATCAGTACTTGAACAATAATGTAAATATGGAGCTACTTTAATCAAACAAAAGATGAAATACTAATCATGAGGTCATTGTCTTTGTTGTCCATCTAATTACAGAAATAAAATCTAAGCTATTGCACTCAAAACCCAAAATTGCAGACTAATGAAAGCAAGATCAATTTACTTCACTTATAATCCGATAGCTCACCAATTAACTTCTCGGGTTAAGCCATGGCACCGGAGATAACGTCAAATAACATGAAGAATTGATATCTAGATTACCTACTTGCAGATTAATGAAAGAAAAATCAAATTACTTCACTTATAATCCGATAGCTCGCTAATTAACTTCTCGGGTTAAGCCATGTTACTAGAGATAACGTCAAATAACATGAATAACTTGATATCTAAACTACCTACTTGCAATTTAATGAAAGAAAAATCAAATCACTTCACTTATAATCTGATAGCTCGCCAATTAACTTCTCGGGCTAAGCCATGGCACCGGAGATAACGTCAAATAACAAGAAGAATTTGATATCTAAACTAGCTAACAGCAGAAAACAAATCTTACTGAAATCAAAGCATAACAACTGAAATTGAAAAGCTTAAAAAGTTCAGCAGAGAAGTAAATCTCATATCAATACTTGATGCAAAAATTATATGAAAAGGCTTGAGCATAACCTATCCTGAAACACATTGATCAATGTTAGTGAAAAGGTAAGCAACGCTGGAAAGTCATATATAGGAATAAAACGATTAACTCCATGAACAAATTATGAGTAATATGCAATGGCAATAATAGAAAAGATGCATAAGGAAACTTTACAAAACAAAAAGCAAAACCTCAGCCGGCAGGGGCCCTCTGCACAACCTTTGGTCAACATGCTGTCAGCTCAGAACCCCGCTTCACACAGTCATAAAAAACAGAGTTTTTATACTGCAAAGCAGAGAGTGTATCTTCTCGTTACAACAGCACAACGAGAGCTAAAAAAATAGCATCAATCCTAATGTATGAACTAGATATTTGCGTCGTAAAATGCTTTATTTATATAGGAAAATAGATAACTGTTTTTCTGAGAGAAGTCTTCAGTAGGGGACACGTAAACAAGGCAGAACCCGTAAGTTCAGCCTCCTTGTTGTCAAAAACATTCAATCTACAAAACGTGGATGTTGGATTTGCGTCATGGAGATGGCCTGCAGCTATCAAGAGAGATCCACGAATCTAGCAACGGTCTCAGACTTTTCACATGCTGAAACAGATACCTATTTGATGTAGGACTCCTTGTTTGACTGTCCTTTGACCAGTGCCTTTCTTCATGAATTCGACTGAACAAATAGGACCTTATCCATGTGCAGATGATTTCTGAGCTACTCACGTGCCTCGTTTCACCTGATGGCACCTGTAACCTATAGAACAATAAAAGTAGCTGCGGAATTGCGAGTCAACTGCGGAAAGTGGCTACATTCCTTAGCTGATGAACAAAATCTAAACCAAATAGCACACACAAGAATATAGTTAGAAAGCCACTTAAATGCACTCCTAGAATCAATATGTAACAATCTTTAATAGCTTATGAGGCACTGATGTGGGAAAAATGGAAGAGAAAATGTCTAGGAAGTATCTAGAAGAGAGGTAGTTCTGGGGCTCAACATACCCCCACTGTGAAGATGTTGCATGTCCCCATGCAACCAAAACTGTAACTTCAATTCATCTGCTCTGAGACTTTTGCTAATACATCTAGCCTTCTCTTCTTCTTCCTTGGTGCCACTGTCATCCGGGCTTCATCATTAGGCACTTGTATTTGAGGTTGATGAGGGCTCTGCTCAACCTCTTGTTCTTCCTCTTCAATTTCCTGTTTTTCTTGTGCCATAATCCTAAATGCAGCATGGTATTGTCATGGATGATTTTTTCCAACCTGTTCTGTTCTTTCAATGTTTCATTTTCTCTTTTGATATGTCTATTCAGGACTTCTAGTTCAAAAACTTCTTGTTTTAGTGATTGGATCAAAAATTCCTGAGCTGTATCAAGCTGGTTAGATGAAGTGCCTTGTTCTGTTACAGTCTTTTCCAATGATTCAATAAAATCATACATATGTTGCTGCGTAGGATCTATTTCTGGTGTGGCCTTTCTTCGACTAATTTCAAAATCTGGTTGAGAAAAAGGAGAGTGTTGTGGACTATGTCAGGAGGAGTGATTATTGGTGATTGTTCTGATGTTTCCCCTCCTAAGTCTACAAATTGAGCCCCTTTGATTTGCACTTTCTTCAATTTTCCTTTAAGTCTTGAGCTCCTTCTTAAATTTTGTGAGCTGGTATCTCCTTTTTCTACACTCTTTTTCTATTTTCCTTTTCTTTTGCCTTGACTGACTGTTCTTTAAGATGGATTAGTCTTTCAGAGAGTATCTAGTCTTCTTCTAAAGAAGGTTCTGGGGTCTGATAAATGTCTTCAATGTTTCTTTTCCCTTTCTCTTTTGCTTGTTTTCTAACCTCAGTCAAAGTTTCAGACAACATTTCTTCCTTCCTGGTTTCTTTAGTTCTACTAGTAGGAGTATCCTGAATGTTTACACTTGTTTTTCTTCTCCTACTTTTTCTTGTTGAGCTACTTTCAGGTGTTTCAGGAGGGTCCTGAAAGAAATTTCTAACCAAGAATCGTTCCCATGTGTCCTTTCTTTCCTTCAATTGTTTTTCAATCAGAATTTTAACAAGACTGTGATGATAAAGATGGGGCTCTACATCATCCAAGTTCTTTTGTACAATGGTAGACATCTTTTTCAAGCTACTTAACAAGAAATAAGGCAGATTGACAGTTTGATTTCCAGAAAATTCATTAATAACCTTATATGGTACATGTACATAGACCCATACCTTCCTTCACACATAATGAACTTCTCGATTATCAACAGCAAACTAGTCCATTTTTCCTTTAGGGCTGAAACAGGAATTCCACGTTTAAAAATGGTTATATCCATACCTGGGTTACGCAAAATAATCCTCCAGACCCTCTTATCGAAGTCTTTGTTTTTGAACCATCGTTCTCCTTCCTGTGGGAGCTTTGGTGTTGCTGCAATGGATGCCTCTGTTACTAGGAATTTGATATCCCCAATCTCAACTTCCATGTCGTTGAAGGACCTTGCAAATGTCTTTGTGACTTCTTTGTTATGACCCGTGAATTTCTGGATAAACTGTAGCCACTTTGCTTTTCGTAACGTGCTCTTTAACTGTGGGTAACCCTCCATGAACTTAGCCTCGTCTGGCTTTGTTCTTACTAGAAGGCCCATTCCTTCCTTCTGCTTTGAAAATACCTCGGTAAGTGATGGTTTTATGGAGGCAAAACGGTTGTATGAGTGGAAGATGGAGGAGAATTGTGGAGAAAACCAAAGGTTATAAAATGGAAAGAATATGGAGCATGCAGTAAAAACAAGTTCACGGAGCAGAGACCTGTATCAACAAACCCTGATTGGCAATCGTAAACTCGGTGTGAGAGTATGGAAACAAAGAGAGACTGGCAGAATTTTGAAATAAAAGGCTGTGGAGTGGACGTTAACAAATTCATAAAATGACTACGGAGTGGTGCGTCAGACAAGAGCCATGGACAATTGGCTTATGTCTTCATGATTAACCGGTTCAACAGGTGTAAAATGGACGTACAATTGAGTATGAGTTAGATTCGGAAGAGGATTATGAGGCCGTTGGAATTTGATGCGGAGATCGTGGTGGAGTTATGCAAAGGTCATGGAGGAGTTAAGGGAGCTATCAATTTGAATCATTACACATCATGGAGCTTGTGATTTTACAACTATACAGATTATGTGTTTTAAAATGCTATTTGAAATTGATTTTGCTCATACCTTAGAATCTTACCACTTCCGTTTGCTAACTTTTGATTAGTTGCCTGTTGTAGGTGCTTTCAGGTGCTGACATTCTTCAAAATATCTTCCTCTTCCATACCTGCATCTGGTTTTCATCATTACTCTGCTAATATCTGATTGTCACTACAGAGTAACAAAGTATTAACTACGGAATCAACAATTAGCTGCGGAATCAGTATTCAGCTGCGGAATTAGAATTCGGTTGTGGAAACTGACATAGTGAATAACACACGACTTGGCGAAATGGAGATGGATGGAAATGAATGATGACTGAATCATTGATATATGGAAAACTGAACATGAAAGGAATTTTTTTATTGGTGGAATGTGATGGCGAAATGAAATGAAGTGAAATGTCATGAAATGAAATAACTTATGAGTGAAATGAGAGAGATCTTTTTCGGAAAATATAGGGTGTCAGAAGGTTCTAATTTTCGCCCTATATTTTCTGTATAAGACTGCCAATCAGTGATTGGTTTTCAGGCTTATACATTTTTTTATTTTTATTTTTATTTTTTTAAGATAACAATGAAAAGAACAAAGACTACGCTGGTGGAGAAGAAGAAGGATTCTTCTTCACCAGCCTTATTGCAGAATTATCTTGAAAGATTTTGACAAATTCCTCTTTTGAGAGTGGCTTATGATAGATCTTCAATCTGTGACCATTCACAATGAGAGGAGTTTGATACTGATCAATGGTTTTGATTCTTACCGCTCCATTGCTAAAAACTTTTTCAATCTCATATGGCCCAAGCCAATGAGTCTGAAATTTACCTTTGAAATCTTTGAACTTGGAATCAAATAACAATGCCCAATCTCCTTCTTGAAACTTTTTCTCCTTGATGTATTTTTCATGCCACTTAGCTCTTTGATATTGAACTAGATCAGTTCTTAGGATTGCTTCTTGTTTGATCTCATCTAGTTCATTCAACTGCTCCATTCTATGCTTTTGGGCTTCTGATAGATCCATTCCCAATTGAACTGCCATCTTGAAGGTCTTAACTTGGAACTCAATGGGGAGTAGAACTTCCTTCCCATAAACAAGTTCATAGGGAGAATGTCCTGTTGTGTTTCTCCATGTAGTTATGTAGGCCCATAAGGCTCCAGGGAGTCTTTTTGCCCAATCTCTTCTATGTAGATGAACAGTCTTGGTAATGATGCCTTCAATTACTTTGTTTGTGGACTCTACTTGATCATTTTCTTGTGGATGGTAAGGAGTGGATTTCCTATGCTTGACCTTGTACTCTTCCATCAGCTTATCCACCAATTTAGATGTGAATTGACCTCCCTGATCTGTCAAAATTTCTCTTGGAACACCAAAGCGAGTAAAAATATCCTCATAAAGAAAACTAACAACTGAATTTTCAGTAGCAGAAAATAATGCTTTGGCTTCTACCCATTTAGTGACATAATCAGTACATACCAATATATACTTTTTCTATTTAGATGGTGGATTAATAGGTCCAATAAAGTCTAAAGCCCACTTTTCAAAGGGTTCGATGAGTACTTGTGGTTGTAATGGCATCTCATTTGAAGGGGTAGGTTTCCCTACTCTTTGGCAGATGTCACACCTTTTGACATATCATTTTGCATCTTTGAAGAGGGACGGCCAATAATATCCTAAAGAAAGGATTTTATAGGCTGTCCTTTTGTCAGCAAAGTTTCCACCGCACGATTCATCATGACATGCTTTGAGAATATCAGGCATTTCATCTTCCCTGACACATTTTCTGGTCAAAAGATTTGGCCCTGTTTTAAACAATTCGTTAGAAATCCATGAATATTTTGAACTCTCCTAAATAATCTTTCTTCTTTCACTAGGAAATAAATGTGGAGGTAATTTCCCTATAACCAAATAATTAGCCATATCTGCATACCAAGGAGTCTTAGTAGTTACTGCAAATAAGTATTCATTAGGAAACTTATCCTCTACAGAAGAATCTTCTTTGATATTCTGAATTCTAGACAAGCAATCAGCTATTGTGTTTTGTTTTCCTGGTCTGTCTAACATAGTAATATTGAATTCCTGTAAAAGTAGGAGCCACCTTGTAACTCTGCCATTAGTAACGGGTTTGTTCATTAGATATCTAATTGCAGAATGATCAGTATGAATAAAAGTTTCATAGCCTGTTATATAATGTCTGAACTTATTGATTGCATGAACAACAACTAAGAACTCTTTTTCAGTCATGGTATAATTCAACTCAGTGGGAGTTAAATTTTTACTGGTATAGTAAATGGCATAAGGAACTAAGTCTTTTTGTCCAAACACAACTCCTAGAGTTGTATTTGAAGCATCTGCAGATATATGGAAAGGAAGTTTCCAATTTGGTCCTCTCAAGATAGGCGCTTCAGATATTCTTGTTTTCAAGGCTTCAAATGCTGATTGGCAATCGGGACTCCATTTGAATTCACAGTCTTTTGTAAGTAGTTTAAAGAGTGGAGATGCTATTTTAGTAAATTTTTCTATAAATCTTCTATAATATCCAGTGAATCCCAGAAAACTTCTAACATCTTTTTGACAATTTGGAATAGGTAATTTGGAGATGACTTCAACCTTTGGTTTATCAACTTTAATCCCATCCCCTGAAATATGATGTCCTAAAACAATACCTTCAGTAAACATCATAAAGCATTTTTCATGGCTTAATGAAAGGTTTGTTTCTTTACATCTTATAAGGACCTTTTCCAAACTTTCTAATGCCTCTTCAAATGTACTACCATAAACTGTAAAATCATCCATATATACCTCTACACAATCACGGATTAGATCAGAAAAAATTCCTAGTACCGCTCTTTGGAATGTTGCGGGTGCATTACATAATCCAAAAGAAATCACTCGGTAAGAAAAAGTTCCCCATGGACAGGTAAATGTGGTTTTATCTTGATCTTCAGATGCTACCTGAATTTGATTATAACCACTAAAACCATCCAGAAATGAAAAGTACTTTTTGCCTGCTAATGTATCTAATACTTGATCGATAAAGGGCAAAGGAAAATGATCCTTCAAAGTTGCTTTATTCAATTCTCTATAATCAATGCAGATCCTCCATTTACCATTCTTTTTGGGTACTATAACCAAGGGAGAAACCCATTGGCTATCTGAAATTGGGTAAATGAAGTTTACATTGAGTAGTTTTTGGAGCTCTTCTTTCACAATCTCCTTAAGATTTGGATTCATCCTTCTCTGAGGTTGTCTAATTGGTCTATTGTTTCCCTCAATATAGATATGATGGATGCAAGTCTTAGGGTCAATATCTTTCATATCAGTATACTCCCATGCAAATGCAGCAGAATCTTTTTGCAAGATTCTGGTTAATTCTTCGTGTTGTAATTTTTCCAAATTTTTGTTAATATTCAATGTTTTACCTGGAAAAATTTCAACTACGAAACTACCAAACTCTTCCATAGAGTAGAGAGACATTTGCCTTGATGACAAATATTTAATATCAGAATCTAACTGAAATTGTGTGTGGTCATATTCTGAAGATGTTTCAAAATTTTCTAATGTATTCAAAATTTGACTATCTTCACTAACTTCAGAGATAGTAAAGACAGGTTGTATAGTATCTTCATTATCTCCTACTTCTGTAATTTCTTTTGTTGGAGGATACAAATTGAATTTCTTTGTTGAACTATCATCAGAAATGTACATATCCCCGGATCTACAACTAATGAAAGCATTAGTTGTGGCTAACCAAGGTCTTCCTAAGATGAGTGGGTGCCCTCCTAGATTACTCTTGGGAGTCAAAATCATAAAATCTACTGGATATTCCAAAGAATCTAAGGAGACCAAAATATCTTCTAATACACCATCTGGTTTGATTACTGATCTATCTGCAAGTTGCAGTAAGGTAGGTGTAAAAAGAAGATTAGGAAGTTTAAGTTGTTCCATAGTCTGTCTACTCATAATGTTTATGGCAGCCCCTAAGTCAATCAATGTATTTGGAAATTCTATCCCATTTATGTGTGTCTTGACAATTGGACTACCTAGATCCACATATTTCTGCATGGTAATCTTTCCCATCATGATATCTGCTATTTTTCCTACCAGGTGGATTATTTTTGTGTCTCTTGGTTTCCTCCCTAGTCTTTTGAAACTCAACTCCTTTATTGTTTTTGCTAAGATAGGAATCTCTCTAATGGCTTGTAGCAAGGGAATCTTGATACAGACATTCTTTAATTCATCTAAGAAATCATAGTCAAGCAACAAGATTTGTTTTTCCACCCCTTTGTCAATTTGTAATCTTTCAAGAAAAGGGGGTGTGGATGTAGATGCAGGTTGCTCAACTATAGGAGTTGTGGGGGTTGACTCTTTTTGTTTTTCTTTTTGAATGATTGGGTTTTGAAGGGATGCTTCCTCAGAACCTTTATTGACTTTTAGAGAATCCTCCTCAGAGGCATCTTGCTCTTGAACATCTATAGAAGGTTTTTCCTTTTCTAAAATTCTACCAGATCTAAGTTGAACATCATTAAGAGGAACAATCATATAGGTAGGAAATTGTTGTCCTTCTACCATGTAAGCATTCTGAGGGTTTTTGTTGTTGAGATTTGGTAATGGCTGGGCTGGTAGTTGATGTTGGCATTATGATGCATGTGTTGTACTTGATGGCAAACAACTCATAAAACATCAACTCACTTATATATATCTAGATGAATCTACGGAAGAGATATCAGATCACAATTCTCAGTATGACAAGTCCAAAGGGGGAGATTATTGGCATTATGAGACAAGTGTTGTCCTTGATGGCAAATCACACAAATGATAAATTATAGTGCAGCAAATTTATTTGATAAATTATAGTGCAACAAAGTTTCCTTCATGTAGAGAAAAGTTCACGCACTTTTATGCAGAGAAAAGTTTATTCCATGTAGAGAAAAGTTCACACACTTTTATGCAGAGAAAATTTTATTCCATGTAGAGAAAAGTTCACGCACTTTTATGCAGAGAAAAGTTTATTTCATGTAGAGAAAAGTTCACGCACTTTTATGCAGAGAAAAGTTTATTTCATGTAGAGAAAAAGTTCACGCGCTTTCATGCAAGGAAAAGCGCGTATATGTTGGAGAACTTACCTTTGGTCCATGGTAGTTAGTCCTTGGTATTTGAACCTATGGTTTTGGACCATGGTACCTCGTCAGAAGTGTTGATCCCAAGTATTGGGTTCGTGGTATTGGTTTATTATGGTTTTGGTCTGTGGTATTGCATCCAAAAGTGTTGATCTCACGCACTTTCATGGTTGGTTCATGGTATTAGTCCAACAGTTTTTTGATCCTATGGTTTTGGACCGTGGTATTGTGGAAGGCCTAAGACTATAAAAGAGGAAGGAGATCATTTGGCAAAGCATCAATGAATGAATTGAATATCTAATAAGTGCTAGATCTGAAATATTTGTGATTGGGTTATGGTGCAGATCTGGATCTGAATGAAGGAAGAACCTTAGCGCATAAAGAAGGATAAGTTCTATTGATGGGTCATAATCTTTATGCTTGAATAATAGTATCTTTGTATGATTTTGATCTGTTATATGAGGCGCATGCTTGATCTATAAATCTGACAATCTGGGTAAATTAGTGTCTGAATATTTGAAAGAAGGAATTATCCTTTATAGATCTGCACGCAGGTTTCAGGTTGTTGAAGTAGCGTATATCTTTAAATTATGATCTAGCTGCCTCTGTCTATTGCTGCAGTATTCTGGGTTCAAAATTTGGTGTGTGGTTAATGTTACTGTGTTCTGGGTACAACTGTCAAAGAAGTTGTGGAAGTAGCATATATGAATCTGAATATGGAAATGAAAAAGTTTTATTAATGTGATAATATTGATTCACCCCCCCCCCCCTCTTAGTATTATTTCCAACAATTGGTATCAGAGTAGGTCCTTTGGTAGAAGCTTGATCGCTTGAAGGAGATCCGTGGAACAATGGGAAAGAAGCTTAAGAAGAAAGCTCATAAGAAGAAGAAGACATCTCAGAAGAACTATGACAGTGGGAGAATCGATTGGGGATTAGGTATAAGAAGCTCTTCAGATTCAGATTCAGATTCGGAATCATTTCAGAATGAAGATGAACTATCAGGTATGAATTTGCTATCCTCTGATGTTCCAGCTATCTATCCATTTGGAAAAGATGGAAGTGATAACGAAACAACTGAATGTGCTCTTATGGGGGAGGAAGAAGGATATCAAATAGAAGCAGAATTTAACAGGCTGACAAACAAAATTAGTGAACAAGAAAGACTTCTGAACATAAAGAGTGGTGCCCTCAAAGAAGCTGTTACTAGACAAAAGGCTCAACGAGAGTTATTCAAGGAGAAATATCAAAAGTTGTAGGTTGAAGCAACATCTCTAAGAAATGAAGTCAACGAAAAGAACA
The DNA here is from genome assembly GCA_031772625.1 of Pinus tabuliformis. NCBI lineage: Eukaryota > Viridiplantae > Streptophyta > Pinopsida > Pinales > Pinaceae > Pinus > Pinus tabuliformis. Next base: position 1,373,848,581 of record CM062805.1, on the reverse strand, counting down.
CAACCATCAAGGAACTTAGAGATAGATCCAGTCACTATGAAAGTCTTGAAGCCACGATCCGCTCTCTAAAGGAAGATCTTGAAGAATCAAAGAAGCAGAATAAAGATCTAGTCCAAGATATTGAAAAACAGGGAAACTAAGTTATCAGCTTAAAATCTCAGCTAGAATGTGCCTTCAGAATTCGTCAAATGCAACAGGATCTGAATGAAGAACAAGAAAAGGAGATTCTCAAGCTAAAGCATCAGTTGGAAGAAGAAAGGAAAGTTGAAGAAGACATGAAGAAGCAATATCTAGAAAAAGAAGAACAACTTCAGGTTGAGGTAAATATCTTGAAAAGTAAATTAGAAGAAAAGGATAAGCTCTTATGTTTTCAAGATAGTACTAAAGTCTTGGATGATATTCTTAATAGTCAAAGATCTCCTGCTATCAAAACTGGTCTTGGCTTTCATGAATCTCTTGAAGGTGAATCTAGTTCACAATGAGGCAAGGAACTCTAAAGAGAAATCTAAAATGATCAACAAGGAGATAAGAGAGATGAAAGGCCAATCTCATCATCAACCAAGGAAAGAAATTCTTCAAAGAAAATCTTTTACTCCTCCTATGAATAATGTTGAATGTTATGTATGTCATAACCTTGGACATGTTGCAGCCAGATGTAGAAGAAGAAGGGTTCAAGATCATCAAACAAACAGATCATCTCAGTCAAGGTACTTTAATGGATATTGCTTTGCTTGCAATATGTTTGGTCACAAAGCTGCTGATTGCTACAAAAGGAATATGAAACATGTAAGATGTTATGCATGTAACAAGCTTGGACATATAGCAAAGGAATGCAGGAACAAAGCACGGACATCACACCAAAAGGAGAAAACATCATCACACTTGAAGATATGGAAGAAAAAGGAAGTTCAGTCAGAAAATGGCGGCACAACACATTATATAGACATAACAGAGGGAGCCGGAAGTGTAAAACTTCAATCTCCTACGCAAGCTTGATAAAGGGAAGTTGCATATATACGCGGATTTGTTACTGCAAAGTCGCATATATGATTGTTTGAAGAAAGGCAGTAGGGACAGATTCAAGAAAAGGATCAGTTTTGCTCTAATTGATAATGGTTGCATTTTGCTAATGATGTGTGGATATGATGGTTAGAAGTATTTTGGTTCTAACTTGATATTGCTGATGTCTTGATACTTCTTATTAATATGCATGATCAGATCTGACAGATGGCACAGGTTTAGGGGGAGCATATGCTCTTAATGCATTGTTGGCATTATGGTTAATAGTCCTTGGTGATGATGCTTATATGGATAAATGATTCATCTTGCTATGATATGGTTATGAGTTGTTCAGATTATTCTTGGGGTTACATAGTTGATATTTAGATCAGATTTGTGGTTGATTCTCTAATGGTGCTTACATTGTGATCTTCATAAGGATAAGGAGAAGTACATAGCTTGAATTCACATCTTCTTTACTTGATGATGAGTCACTCATATGTTGTTGTCGTCATATACATAAAGATCATATATTACAGTTATGATGCAGGATTCCTATTGTTCTTGGCACATATATGGATGAGGATTTTTGGCTGGATACATGGATGATTATTCAATGTTGCATTGTTGGAGACATGATAATGATGAGTTCTTACCTATATGATGATAGGTTGTTATATTCCCAATTGATGATACTTGGTTCATGCAGATCTGGATGGCTATGGTGTTTCTCTCATATGATAGAATGTGAATGTTTCTTCTGTTAGCTGATACAGGCATACCTTGATGATTCATGCACTAATACAAGTTGTTGTTCTAGTTGTTGTTGACAGATACTATGGAGCAGATCATACAGTGTCGTTGCTGATGTTTATCATGATCTTATTTAGGTGTTTGGTCTCTATATAAATGTCATGTATATCATTCGATGTAAAGGTCATATCAAGACTCATGATGTAATAGTGTGTCTCTATTTTTTGTAGTCATTTGATGAGATCTCTTCAAGTCATGTAACGGCCTATGTTGGTTTCCCCACTATGCCTGGGATGAATGATGTTATTCTCTTATGTTATCTGTAAACTTTTGGTATATCACCATTGTGATGGGAGATAGATGTATGTATGAGTCTTTGGTGATAGGAAGGTCATTTATGATGTATAGAGTCATGTACTTCTTGTAGAACATCTTTTTGCAGACCTTGCTTAACAGTCAGGGGGAGCATGAACAAGCATATTTCAGCAGAGCAGAGATTTCAGCATGTTCTCAGAAAAAGCATGGACAGATTGGTGCACCATGGCATATACAAAGGGGGAGCTCATTCAGAGATTTCAACAGGTACTCAGGGGGAGTATGAACAGCGGAATGCCTTTCTAGGAAAGAGAATATCTTGGTTCGCCCTTTGCCCTTGATGTCAAAGGGGGAGAGTGATTTGGTATTGTTGCCATCAAGTCCAAAGGGGGAGATTGTTGGCATTATGATGCATGTGTTGTACTTGATGGCAAACAACTCATAGAAGATCAACTCACTTATATATATCTAGATGAATCTACGGAAGAGATATCAGATGACAATTCTCAGTATGACAAGTCCAAAGGGGGAGATTATTGGCATTATGAGACAAGTGTTGTCCTTGATGGCAAATCACACAAATGATAAATTATAGTGCAGCAAATTTATTTGATAAATTATAGTGCAACAAAGTTTCCTTCATGTAGAGAAAAGTTCACGCACTTTTATGCAGAGAAAAGTTTATTCCATGTAGAGAAAAGTTCACGCACTTTTATGCAGAGAAAAGTTTATTCCATGTAGAGAAAAGTTCACGCACTTTTATGCAGAGAAAAGTTTATTTCATGTAAAGTTCAGGCACTTTTATGCAGAGAAAAGTTTATTTCATGTAGAGAAAAGTTCACGCACTTTTATGTAGAGAAAAGTTTATTTCATGTAGAGAAAAAGTTCACGCACTTTCATGCAAGGAAAAGCGCGTATATGTTGGAGAACTTACCTTTGGTCCATGGTAGTTAGTCCTTGGTATTTGAACCTATGGTTTTGGACCATGGTACCTCGTCAGAAGTGTTGATCCCAAGTATTGGGTTCGTGGTATTGGTTTATTATGGTTTTGGTCCGTGGTATTGCATCCAAAAGTGTTGATCTCACGCACTTTCATGGTTGGTTCATGGTATTAGTCCAACAGTTTTTTGATCCTATGGTTTTGGACAGTGGTATTGTGGAAGGCCTAAGACTATAAAAGAGGAAGGAGATCATTTGACAAAGCATCAACAAATGAATTGAATATCTAATAAGTGCTAGATCTGAAATATTTGTGATTGGGTTATGGTGCAGATCTGGATCTGAATGAAGGAGGAACCTTAGCGCATAAAGAAGGATAAGTTCTATTGATGGGTCATAATCTTTATGCTTGAATAATAGTATCTTTGTATGATTTTGATCTGTTATATGAGGCGCATGCTTGATCTATAAATCTGACAATCTGGGTAAATTAGTGTCTGAATATTTGAAAGAAGGAATTATCCTTTATAGATCTGCACGCAGGTTTCAGGTTGTTGAAGTAGCGTATATCTTTAAATTATGATCTAGTTGCCTCTGTCTATTGCTGCAGTATTCTGGGTTCAAAATTTGGTGTGTGGTTTCTGTTACTGTGTTCTGGGTACAGCTCTCAAAGAAGTTTTGGAAGTAGCATATATGAATCTGAATATGGAAATGAAAAAGTTTTATTAATGTGATAATACTGATTCACCCCCCCCCCCCCCCTCAGTATTATTTCCAACAGTTGATTTGGCTTTTGTTGAAATGGAAGCAAGAGTTGAGAAGTTTGATTTTGTTGAGAAGGTTGTTTTTGTGAAAATGGCAATGAAAGTTGTGGATTTTGATTTGGAAGTTGTGGATTTTGTTGTTGATTATAAAATTGAGCAAATCTCCCATATGGATTTTGTACCCCTTGTGCCCATGATTGATATGGATTTTGAGGTGGGGGCCAAGGTTGTTGCCAAGAATTCCAATTTGGTGGGAGCTTAAAATTCATAGGATTGTTAAATCCTTGATTTTTTTGCCCTTGCCAAGGTCTTCTTGAAACAAAACAAAGGGATTCTACTAAATTTGGATCTTCCTGAAAGACAGCTTTGAGCCCAGGAATTGAAGGACAATCCTTGGTCTCGTGACTTTCTGAGCAAATCATACATGTTTCTACAGCTTTTGCATCAAAGGGGCATTACCTTAGAGCATGTTTCTTCCTACATTTTGGGCAAAAGATAGCTAAGGCATCAACTTCTGTTTTCTGCTTGTTTTGAATTTTAAGGGTGTCTAGTTGTTCACTAAGGCTCCCTAGAATGTCGGTTCTGAACTCATCAAGTATATTGCCAATCTCTGCCCTACTTACTGATCCAGTTGCAGATTTGTTTGCTCTAATAAGAGAAGGATCTCTAGGCCCTTTTCTAGTTTTAGATTTCCCCCTTGAGAGATGGACACATAGTTCTGCTATGTCATGTAGTGGAAGTTGAGAAATATCTACTTTCCCCATCATGTTTAAAATATCTATCCATTCATCTCTAATGGCTTTCAATAGAAGGGCTTTCAAAGTTTCCTCATTGAAATCTTTCAAGCAGATCCTCTAAGTTCTCATCTTCTTTTTGCATCATTTTGAATACCTCATCCTTATGATTAGTGGGCACACAATAATCCAAATATCTATCCAAAAATGTTTGCTTCATATCATTCCAACTCCTAATAGATTGAATGACTAATCCCATGAACCATTTCAGAGCAGCCCCTTTCAATGTTGAAGGAAACAGTTTGAGTTTTTGAGAGTCTTCCATATAGTCATAGGTTCGGCACAAGACTTCGAACTCAAATAGAAATGTTTCAGGATCCTCACTTCGCAACCCATAAAAGTTTTAGAGGATAGATGGTGAAATGTTTTTCATTGTTTTATGGGTTTCCTCATCGGCTATCGGGAATCCAAATGAGTTATCTCCTTCCCTATTACCTCTACTTCCTCCATTGTTACCTCCATTGTTTCCTCTCCCACCACCTCCATTATTTCCTTCACCTCTACCTCTACCCCCTCCTCCAAATAGAGAATATTCTCCATCTAACACTTCTTCTGCCATGATAGTTTCCTCAGGGTCTTCTGGTTCTTCTATTAATGGCTGATAAGAAAGAGTTTCTTCCTTTCCTTCTTCTCTAGGTGATTCTACTTCTTCTACTGCAATATGTTCCCCTATAGAAGTGAAGAAAGGTTCTTCTCCTAAATCAGATTTAGTAGATAGTGTGTGAGAATCTTCTAATTTAGTTGCTGCCCCTTGAATTCCAAGAATCCTAAGGATAGGAGTATGAGTCTGGGATGGAGGTGTATCTTTTCTAATCCTTGAAGTAGTTGGAGTTGTAAAAATCGAACTTTTGCCCCTAGCTAGAAACCTTCCCCTAGAATCTCTTGGTCTATGCATGTCATTTTTTTTTATTTTTTAATGATTTTTCAGTTGGGCTAATAATCGTTTTTCTGATCTTCCAAGTCACACTAGGTGCAAGAAGAGAGCATACTCAAGAAACTATTGAATTAATAACTCTCTTTTTTGATCCTCCAGATCACACTAGGTGCAAGAGGAGAGCATACTTCAGGAAATTATCAAATTTTCCCTCTTTTTTTTATGTAAGATATCGGCTACCTAGTTACACTTCCCCGGAAATGACGCCAAAATGTTTAGTCAATTTAGTATGTCCTAAATTGCTACATTTATTATCGATCTAGGAGTCCTAAACTGATGAAGTGTGGCACACTGTATGTGCAAGACAACCTCTTTCTTACTTTTATTGTTTTCAATTTTTATCTTGTTTTGGGGTTTTGTCTTTGTTGGTCTCCTAAGGTGTCTAATGCAAATGGAAATCCTATTCTCATATTTGAAGAATATTTTTAGATGGAAAGTATGGATGTAGGTTTAAGACAAGGATTATGTCTCTTATAAAATTTCCAGAACTTAGCTCTCAAAAGATCTCAAAACATGTTATTGATAAAATCAGTAGTTGAACAAGAATGTAAATATGCAGCTACTTAAATCAAACAAAATATGAAATACTGATCATGAGGTCACTGTCTCAGCTATCCATCTAATTACAGAAATAAAATCTAAGCTATTGCACTCAAAACCAAAAATTGCAGACTAATGAAAGCAAGATCAATTTACTTCACTTATAATCTGATAGCTCGCCAATTAACTTCTCGGGTTAAGCCATGGCACTGGAGATAACGTCAAATAACATGAAGAATTGATATCTATATTTCCTACTTGCAGATTAATGAAAGCAAAATCAAATTACTTCACTTATAATCCGATAGCTCTCCAATTAACTTCTCAAGTTAAGCCATGGCACTGGAGATAACGTCAAATAACATGAATAACTTGATATCTAAACTACCTACTTGCAATTTAATGAAAGAAAAATCAAATCACTTCACTTATAATCCAATAGCTCGCCAATTGACTTCTTGGGTTAAGCCATGGCACCAAAGATAACATCAAATAACATGAAGAATTTGATATCTAAACTAGCTAACAACAGCAAACAAATCTTACTGAAATCAAAGCATAAAAACTAAAATTGAAAAGCTTAAAAAGTTCAGCAGAGAAGTAAATCTCATATCAATACTTGATGCAAAAATTATATGAAAAGGCTCGAGCATAACCTATCCTGAAACACACTGATCAGTGTTAGTGAAAAAGTATGCAATGCTGGAAAGTCATATACAGGAATAAAACGATTAACTCCATGAACAAATTATGAGAAATATACAGTGGCAATAAGAGAAAAGATGCATAAGGAAACTTTACAAAACGAAAAGCAAAACCTCAGCTGGCAGGGGCCCTCTGCACAGCCTTTGGTCAACACGCTGTCAGCTCAGAACCACGCTTCACACAGTCATAAAAAACAGAGTTTTTATATTGCAAAACAGAGAGTGTATCTTCTCGTTACAACAGCACAACGAGAGCTAAAACAACAGCGTCAATCCTAATGTATGAACTAGCTATTTGCGTTGTAAAACGCTTTATTTATACAGGAAAATAGATAACTATTTTTCTGAGAGAAGTCTTCAGCAGGGGACACCTAAACAAGGCAGAACCCGTAAGTTTAGCCTCCTTGTTGTCAAAAACATTCAATATACAAAACGTGGATGTTGGATTTGCATCATGGAGATGGTCTGCAGCTGTCAAGAGGGATCCACGAATCTAGCAATGGTCTCAAACTTTTCACGTGTTGAAACAGAGACCTATTTGATGTAGGACTCCTTGTTTGACCGTCCTTTGACCAATGCCTTTCTTCATGAATTCGATTGAACAAATAGGACCTTATCCATGTGCATATGATTTCTGAGCTACCCACGTTCCTCATTTCACTTGCTGACACCTATAATCTACAGAACAATAAAAGTAGCTGCGGAATTGCGAGTCAGCTGCGGAAAGTGGCTACATTTTGTAGCTCATGAACAAAATCTAAACCAAATAGCACACAAAATAATATAGTTAGAAAACCACTTAAATGCACTCCTAGAATCAATATGTAACAATCTTCGATAGCTTATGAGGCACTGATGTGGGAAAAATGGAAGAGAACAGGTCTAGGAAGTATGTAGAAGAGAGGTAGTTCTGGGGCTCAACACCCACTATAGAGCTGGTACACTCCTTCAGTTTTCTCTATAAATTGCATAGATAGGTTTGACAATTATAATTTGTTATTTACTTCATGTGTTACAAGTTCATGCAATTGAAAAATTGTTAATTTAAGAGATTTGCAATTGTTGTGAAAGAGCTTTGTAAGAAGTCTCAACCAATATTCATCTTGAAGTTGACAAAAATGGTTGCTATTTTATGATTTCAAATTTAGAGTTAATTCATAGTTCAATTTCCATTGATTAAGATTTGTAATTGCAGAATTCAATCTATAGTTAGATGAATGACCCTTGTAAGAGGATCAACTATTATTGGTTTCCAAAGTTACTTATCTCGTTCATTGCTTTGAGTAATTGAGATTTAGAAATTGTTTTGAATTGTTATGACTTAGGATTGGAAGGGATTCTATAGAGTAAAGCTCTTGTAAGGGAATGGTAGAATCTTCAACAAGTAATTAATACTTTGTTTTGTTAAATACACAATCAGATTTCAATTAGATTTGTTTTCATCTAAATCAATGCTTAAGTGTTTGAAAAAGATAAGGAGACACCTCTTGTAAGAGAGCATTGTTAATTTCACTTCACTAGGCTATCATTAGAACACTAGATCTTTCTATATCTAGATACATTAGATAAGTGTCTCTAAGTGTACCTACTCGGGTTGACAAAAGGAATTAAAGCTTAACTTACCTTAGCAAGTAAGCCCAACATTTTTGCGTCGTTGCTGGGGAGGTGCAAACTAGGAAGTCTTAGAAAAAAATCTAAAAATCTTAAATAAAAAAAAAACAACAAAAACACAGATTTAGTTTTAATTCTTTAAGCCATGATTATTTATGTCTATATCTAGGGATGAAAAAAGAAGATTCATAAAAAAACCCCACCAAACAACTAACCCTCCATTGGGAGAAGAAACTTTAGAGAGGATTGAGTACACAACACCAACTGGAAAAGTTACTGTGGAAAAATTTGAGGAAAAGCAAAGATCAAGCCAAAGACTTACTCTCGTTGAAAGACAAATCCTACTAGCTCATGAGGGAAAGAAAAGACATATACATGAGCCTTCTGTAGTAGGGAAACTAAAAGAGAGTTGTACAAGAATCCAACAACATATCCTTGAACAGATTGTTCCTCAAGAATCAGAACAGGAAGAAGAGATAGAAACCTTAGACATGTCACATATCACAATGGCTGAAGACGGAGGATCCAAAGGCCCTACTGCAGAACAATTCACAGAATATGAGAGGAAAATGGAAGAAAGGAGAAGACAAAGAGAGGATGAAGAAAAACAAGGAAATGATACTTTGTTTGGAGGGAATCAAAATCCACGAGAGGAAGAGGAATCAACATTTAAATTTCCAATTCAAGATAGAGGAGAGTACATGGATGAGGAAATTAAAATGAAAAATATCCCACCATCTATATTACCAAACTTTTATGGAATGGCATCTGAACACCCTGATTCATTTTTGTTTGAATTTGATATAGTATGTCGAACCTATGGATATACAGATGATGCTCATAGACTTCAACTTTTTCCTGCTACATTAAAAGCAGTAGCACTTAGGTGGTTCATGGGATTAGGTGAACACTCAGTCACTGATTGGGATAACACGAAAAAATATTTTTGAAAAAGTATCAACCTTACTGTCGATCAAAAGATTCTAAAGATGATATCTTAGGATGAATCAACAAGAAGATGAGACCTTGGAAGAATACTTGGAAATATTTTCATATAATCTACAAAAATCAAAACATAGAGCCATGTCTGCTGATCTTATTCGAACAATATTTCTTAAGGGCATCCGGGACGAATATCTAGATGACCTCAATCTCATGGGTAAAGGGGATACTTTTAATTTACCTTTTGATAAGATTACTGACTTGTGTTAGAAGTACTCCAAAAGTAGAGCAAGAAATGGAAGAAGAACTACGACATCTAGAATCACTAAATCTACCACGGGAAATATCACTAGAGCTGAACTAAGAAATCTATTTGAAGATTTCAAAATAGACCTTTTAAGCGCTTTGGGAAATCCAATAGACACTCTGAAAGCAAAGAAAAGTCAAGATGAACAAGAACAAGAGTTATCTATATTCTATCCCAAATGCAGACGAAAACATGCCTCGAAAGAATGTCTTTTAGATAATGTGCAGATTTGTGGGTTTTGTACAGAAAATCATGACACTAAGGATTTCACAAAGATGAAAGTTTTGCAGAACTATAATTTGGAAGCCAATGCAGAGATGGAGAACATATATTTCATGGGAGCTCGAAGGCCATGGCAGCCAAGACCTCCAGGTATGTTTCAAAATCCAAATCCAGCAAATTATAACATGCCTGTTCAAAATTCTTGGAATGTTCCTATGCCTTACCAAAATTGGTTTAATCAACAGCAACAAACTTATCCACAATAGGGATGGAGAGGATATTCCTATCCTCAACAATTTTCTCAACAACCACCTCAGCAATATCAACAACCATTTCCTCAGCCATATCCTCAACACTATCAACAACAATATTCTCAGCCATATCCACAACAATACCCTTGGCAACCAGTTGCTTATCAACAGCAAAATCCTCAGCAGACCTTACCTACTCCTCCACAAATAAATTCACCACAGCTACAATTACCATCGAATCAGCCTCCTAAACCCATGCAGCTACCAACTCAACCCATAGCTAACCCAAACAACTGAATAGATAGACCAGCTTACAACATGGATGAGGGACCATCATACCCAATTCTGCCACTGCAAAACATTGAACTAAGGTCAGGTCGAATTCTGCAAATGGAACCTCCACTTGTTCCAACGCAATCACAAAATGAGAGTCAAATTGATGAACAAGAAATACCAATACACAACAAAAAAAATGATCCAACACATAAAAAACAAAATGATCCAACACATAGCAAACAAAACAATCTAGAACAGGGTCAACAAATCAAAACAGTACAGTCACCTCCATTTCCAGAGCAGTTACTTCAACCAAAATTACCCATACCATTGCCACAATTCGATGTTCTTGATGAATTGAGAAATGTGTATGTCAAAATGCCATTACTCTAGGCAATCAAGGATATTCCAATTTATACCAAAGCCATTAAAGAACTCTGTCTCAAAAAGCCTACAAAGAAAAGATTTAATCCACAAGCAATACATGTTATTGGCAATTTAGTTGGCTTAATGACAAATATCATTTCCATGGAAAAATATGTTGACCCAGGCATACCTAGAGTCACAACAATTATCAACAAAATTTCAATTCCAAACACTCTAATTAACTTAGGAGCTACAATAAATGTTATGACATTGGACACAATGAAAATTTTACAGCTAACAAATTTATAGTCAACACCTATTGTTTTGGAATTAGCAGATCGCTCAAAACTCATACCTGAATGGATACTGGAAGATATAATTATTTCACTGGACTCTTGGGAGTATCCAGTTCATTTCTTAGTACTCCAGCCAAAATCAAACTTAGGAGGACACCCTCTCATACTTGGTAGACCATGGTTGGCAATTGTTGATGCATTCATTGGATGTAGATTGGGTAACATAATTATTTCTAGAGGCACGGAGAGAAAGCAACTTACCTTGTACCCATCAGCCCAAGATCCAACAATAACACAAAACCTATGGCTTGATGATAAATACAATGATAGGGAAGAAATATACTCTATTTTAAGCATCAATCAAATTTATGATTTCGGGGAAGACAATAATGAAGATTTGGTAGAAATGTTTATCTCTCAACCTGATGTTTCAGAGGAATTGAGAAATGAACAATACACTGCGACAGAACAAATATTGGTAGAGAGTTTTCAGGAAACTTGCACCATACATTTGAAAATATCTTTCCAATCAAATCCATTACAAACACACAAAGCAAGACTGTAGAAATTAGCCCAGGAAAAACACTGAACATTGGGGCATTTCTAGAAATATCTTAAGAATAGAAATTGCTTGACTTGCTGACCAAATACCAAAAGGCATTTGCTTGGGACTACACTGACATGCAGGGAATTCACCTGGAAACTTGCACTCACCATATCTATACAGACACTAGTATTCAACCAGTGAGGCAGCCACAGAGAAGGATGAACCCCATGCTTAAAGAGATTGTAAGAGATGAATTGCAGAAGTTACTAAAAATAAATTTCATTTACCCCATCTCTGATAGCCAGTGGGTATCTCCACTAGTGATAGTCCCCAAGAAAAATGGTAAGTGGCGAGTTTGTGTTGACTACAGAGAACTGAATAAAGCCACCCTTAAAGACTATTTTCCATTGCCATTTATTGATCAAGTTTTGGATACATTTGCTGGAAAAATATCATTTTCCTTCTTGGATGGTTTTAGTGGTTACAATCAAATCAGCATAGCCTTAGAAGACCAAGACAAAACAACATTTACTTGTCCCTAGGGCACATATGCTTACAATGTTTTACCATTTGGCTTGTGCAATGCTCCAGCAACATTTCAGAGAGCAGTATTAGCAATTTTTGTTGATCTGGTCCATGAGTGTGTTGAGGTATACATGGATGATTTTTCAGTATATGGTGATTCCTTTGACCATTCTTTGCAAAATATTGAGAAAGTATTGAAACAATGCATTGAAACCAACTTGTCTTTAAGAAATGAAAAATGTTATATGATGTTGAATGAGGGAATAGTCTTAGGACATCAGGTTTCTTCTGAGGGAATCAAGGTAGATCAAACCAAAATTCAAATCATTGTCAAATTACCAATTCCAACAAATAAAAAAAATGTAAGAAGCTTTCTTGGTTATGCAAGCTATTATAGGAGATTTATTGAAAACTTTAGTAAGATAGCTTTGCCTTTGTTTAAGCTTCTTGCAAAATATGTATCTTTCAATTGGAATGGTAGTTGTCAAACTGATTTTGAGAAACTCAAAGAAAAATTATCCATTGCTCCAGTTTTGAGGGGATCCAATTGGACTTTACCTTTTCACATCTCAATTGATGCATCTGATACAACAATAGGGGCTTCATTAGGGCAGAAAGAAGATGCTTTAACTTATGCCATTTACTTTATAAGTAAAAATTTGACTCCTGCTGAACTCAACTACACAGTAACTGAAAAGGAAATGCTTGCAATCATACATGCGGTGAACAAATTTCATCACTAAATCACTGGGTACGAAGTCTTTGTTCACACTAACCACTCCGCCATTAGATACTTAATGAACAAACCTATAACTAAGGGCAAGATCACAAGATGGTTATTATTATTGCAGGAATTTAATCTCACAGTGCTGGACAGACCAGGGTAAGAGAACCATGTAGCATATTACTTTTCTAGACTACAAAATCCAGGTGAAGTTGTTCTAGTTGAAGATTCATTTCCCGAGGAACACTTATTTGCAATTTTAGTGTTAACCCCATGGTATGCTAATTTAGCTAATTACTTGTCCACAGGAAAAGTACCTCCATCTTTCAGCTCAAAGGAGAAGAAAAGACTCATCAAGCAAAGTGCAATATATTCATGGGTTAATGGCAATTTGTTTTATACTGGTTATGATATGATTATTAGAAGATTCATTAGAGATGATGAAATTATTGACATACTAAAATCATGCATTGATCAACCTTGTGGTCGCCATTTTGCAGCCAAGAGGACAACACACAAAATTCTTAGCCTTGGCTACTATTGGCCATCAATTTTCAAAGATTCAAAGAAGTATGTGAGAAGTTGCGACAACTGCCAACGCATGGGTAGACCAACCACCTTCAATGAGATGCCACTACAGCCACAAATACATCTAGAGCCATCTGAAAATGGGCTCTAGACTTTGTTGGACCCATTAATCCACCATCCAAAGGTAAGAAGTACATCCTTGTATGTATCGATTATGCGACTAAATGGGCTGAAGCAAAGACACTTGCAGCAAGTAGTGGAAAGGACGTCAATGATACAACAGCAAAGGAGACAGTGGCATGATAAGTTAATCAAGAAGAAAGAGTTTCAAGTTGGTGACTGGGCATTACTCCTTGACTCAAAATTCAAAGATTACAAAGCCAAATTTACAATCCATTGGATGGGCCTTATGAAATCATTGAAGTCTTTGACAATGGATCAGTCAAACTCACTACAATTGACCAAGAAGGACGAACATTTCTAGTAAATGGACACAGGCTAAAGAGTTAACATAAGCCTGTCAACAAAGAAGATTTCAAGAAGACAATGACACAGCAAAATGAGGTTTAGATGGTACAACAATATTTTGTAATATCTATGCCTTAAGTTATCTTTCTACTTTAGACTTTTCAAAAATAATTAAAAATAATAAAATAAAAATAAAAAATTAATAGTTTAGATGTGAAACCAAACTCTGGCACACTATAAACACGAATTCTTACAAGAAAACCAAGAAATTGGCCAATAAGAATTCATTTTCTTTTTCATTTGAATTTCAAAATAAAATCCTCGGTTATTTACATTTCACAGTGATGACTTGAGGACAAATCATATGCTCAGCAGGGGAGGAGAAAAGTTTGAACCTTTCATACTTTTTCATCTCCTTATTTTCAAAATTTTATTAAAGAAGAGGAAAGAATTTGTTTTACTTTCATTTTTAGTAGAACTTTCAACAAAGCATTATTTTTCAAGATGGGACCTGTTAAGAAGAACACATCAGCAAAGGGACCTGTTATATGCAAATTTTCCAGATGGGACCTGTTAAGAAGAAGACTGCACTTAAGAGAGAAAAGGACTGCACCATCACATTCTGCTATGCCTGAACACATCAAACAAGTCAAACAAAGTTAGCTTTCAAACAAGGAAGTATCTTTTAATACTTTAATTTCTTTTATTAATTCCAATTTTTAAATAGTGGTTCATGATGTTTATTGATTCAGTTTCTGTTATCCAGCCTATCCTATATCATACATACTCATTTTTCTATCCTGTAGGATTTATTCCTACTCTTAAAATCTAAGTATCATAACCTATATATCCTATTTTCCATTATGTACATAAATCCTTAGACCTAATCCTTAAAGCCTACACTCTTATCCTGTACATACCATTCCACTTCAACCACTTCAATCTATCAATCATATGTACCAATAGATCCACTAAAACAAGCATATTCAAGATCTAATTAAACAGTCAAAAGCCACAGATCAGAAGCTACAGATCAGAATTTTGAGGTACAGGTCCAGGTCCAATGATTTGTATAGTTATGAAGTTATATAAAAAAATTTATGGTTTTTAACCTTTAAAAAAAAAAAAAAAAAAAAAAAAACCAGTACATATGTTATGATGATCGAAAAGGGTAGTGCAGTAAGATTATGACAAAATGTCATCATAATAGAGATCAACGACTAGTTAGAGGGAACCTTAATGATTCGTAGGAAGAGACTATAATGATCTGTAGCCCTCATGGTCTTAGTCAGGGTTCATACCATACCATCATACCCAATTTCATCATTTGAATTAAACATGACTGTTGCTCATAGCTATCGGGCCTATTATTAAGAAAACGTTGTGTGAAGGAACCAAGGGTTCATTACATAATTGAACGTTGTACAAAGGCAGTAAAGCTCATCATTAACGCAAACGTTGTGTTGAAAGAGGTAAAGTGAACGCTGTGGAGTATTGGTAAGAGCTCGAACACATAGGAAGTGTTGTGAACACTGTGGAGAATTCTAAATGCCTGAGAACCCTCTCTGAGGTATGTGTATGATGTCATGAGTATGTTGACAATGAAAATGTCAACATATGAGTAAGAAAGGCCATGACATGCAGGATAATTCCACAAGACCGGTAAAAAGGGAGTTTCCAATCCAAAAATAGCAACGTCTTCCACTTGAACAGAGACAAAAATAACAACATCTTCCACTTGGACAGCGTAGACTTAGGTAGTTTTCTCGCAAAAATTTTGGTAAATTTTTCTCACAGTAACATTTTCCTTACAGCACAGGCTAAAAAGAGGTAATTTTTTTCTCATGGAAAAAAGAATAGAGCCAGAACAATTTGACCTTTCCAAAGTGCATAGAGACTGCATAGAAATCTTTAGGGCAAAACAATGGTTAACACTCTTAGAAAAATTCAATGGGCACAATGAGTTAACAGTCATGGAATTTGCCTCTTCATTCATTGGAGAAAGAGCCACTGTAGGGAACCTATCTTTTAGGGTCTCAGAGGATACAATTGCCCAGGCTATAGGCATAAGTCCAGAGGGAGAGAAGTATTTCAAAACAATGCAATTTAAGGAGAAAACCTAGACACATTTTGTATCTAGAACAAGGGTATCAAAAGTTAATTGGAAATCATGGATTCCTAGCAGTTGGCTCATTCATCCATGGGATGAAATAGTCTATGTGATTCAGAAATTCATAACATGTGAGGGCAGATACAATATAGTGTTTCTTTATCATATCAAATTGCTAATGCATCTAAGGGGAGATTGTATTATAAGCTTGCCTTATTTTCTTTTGCAAAGCTTAACTAAGATGTCTAAAACTATACAAAAACAAAGAAGTAACAAGGATAGGAGCCTATATCATTTTGGTTTGGTGAAAATCTTAATTGAGTTTGAATTGCAAAAGATAGGTGTGTCATGTAAAAAAAAATTGGTGACTAATGAATTTATAGCAGATGAAGAAAAGGAAGGGCAGCGAAATCCATAGGAAGGGCAGCAACATCCAGAGTTATTGATTAATGTGGATGACATAGAAGAAGAATTTTCATAGAACAGACCTAGTATCTCTGCTCCATCCAGCAGCAGTATAAAGACAAGAAGAATGGTAAGAGAGGAAACTGAGAAAGCTGAGCAGGATAAAAATTTTACCACCTACACAAGGAAGTCCAGAAAGACTAAATTTGGTCAAAGAGGGAAAATAGTGGAAGAAGATGATATTTTACAACAGCCTCAGTATGATTATATACAAGGATTGGAAACAAGAGATAAGGAGAAGGAACCACAAGAACAAAAACTTTCAGGTAAGAAGAAAAGGAAGTTGGAAAGGAAAGTTGAGAAATTGCAGCAGCAACTTATGGAGTCTGAAGTTTTGGAAAGGGTGGTGAAGAGAGAAAATGAAACTCTTAGAACTCAGAGCAAGAAATTTCAAGATGAAAATGAAAAGTTGAAGAAGAAGGTCAGAAAACTCCAAGCCTACAAGGTTCAGATTGGTAAGAGGGCCTATAAACTGTACAAGCAGAAGAAGGCAATCAAAACTAAATACCAAATTTTGAAGACAGAGTACAAGGCCCAAATGAACATCAATGCTCTACTCCAGGCAGCTGAGGCAGAAGCAAAAGCAAAAAGAGGCGTTTGATAGGTTAGAATTCATTTGCATGAGGGCATGCAAAATCTTGAGTTTGGGGGAATGTTGGTATCAATTTATGACTGACCATTTCACTTAAAAATCCTCTTTTGCTCATCATTTCTTACCATTTAACCTTTATATTTCCTCCATAACCTTTAGAAACTGAATGGTATAATGTCATTGTCATTATTTTTATCTTGAAATTAATTTTTGAAATTGTTGTGTTAAAATTGAAATTTTCTAGAAAATTACAAGATGTTGTAACTTCCTGTAATCGCTCCATGGTTTGACATGTTGCATAACAGGATGGCAAATTCGAAAATTGTGGGCATGAACCTAAATGTACAAATATGGTGGATTACCTATCCACTTTAGGATTTGAAGAATATAGGTGGACGGTCAACGCTGGTCAAACCTAACTACTTTAGCAGAAATTTCAAATTTTGTGAACAAAATTTTCTATTTTTGAGATTTTTGCCTAAATGGAGGATCTGATCCAATTCGAACTCCTTTGATGTAATTGATAGGGTCTTATTAGGATAATAAGGAGTATGAATAGCTTCTTTCTATTATGGAGATTTATGATAAATAACTCAAAGGGAGAACTATGTTATTAGTTAGTTTTGATATATGAAAAACTTGGAAACAGAGTTGATGTATTTTTTATTCTCAGACTTAAATATAGCCCTACAGTATTGAGTTCATCTTATGCTTTCAGATCCAATAATTTTCTTCATTTGAGTTAGCCTACAGTGTGCTTGCAAAGTGTGGAAGGGCCCCCACTACGGAGCTTGTACACTCCTTAAGTTTTCTCTATAAATTACATAGATGGATTTGATATTTAGAATTTGTTATTTAATTCATGTGTTACAAGTTCAAGCAATTAAAAAGTTGCTAATTGAAGAGATTTGTATTTGTTGTGAAAGAACTTTGGAAGAAGTCTCAACCAAGATTCATCTTGAAGTTGACAAAAATGTTTGTTATTTTATGATTTCAATTTTAGAGTTAGTTCATAGTTCAATTTCCATTGATTAAGATTTGTAATTGCAGAATTCAATCTATAGTTAGATGAATGATCCTTGTAAGAGGATCAACTATTATTGATTTTAAAGTTACTTATATCGTTCATTGCATTGACTAGTTGAGATTTAGAAATTGTTTTGTATTGTTATGACTTAGGATTGGAAGGGATTCTATAGAGTAAAGTTCTTGTAAGGGAATGGTAGAATCTTCAACAAGTAATTAATACTCTGTTATGTTAAATAGGCAATCAGATTTGTTTTCATTTAAATTAATGCTTAAGTCTTTGAAAAAGACAAGGAAACACCTCTTATAAGAGAGCATTGTTAATTTCACTTCACGAGGCCATCATCAGAACACTAGATCTTTCTAGATCTATATACATTAGATAAGTGCCTCTTAAGTGTACCTACTCGGGTTGACAAAAGGAATTAAAGCTTAGCTTACTTTAGCAAGTAAGCTCAACACTAACTATGGTAAACCTTAATCATCCATGATCAACCATGCTTTGATTTTTTTTTATCACTTTACAATGTTGAATATTAAATCAACTTTCAGCCTTATTAAATAGAAATATTAAACTTTTTGCACAATCCTATTATTAATATTATTGATTAATATAAACCTTATTAATATTATATTATTAATATTGATATTAATATAGTAAAAAATAGTTATATTATTAGTAATATATTTAACCATATAATATTATTAGAGAAGGATGATTCAGATTTTCCACAGTGTAGTTTGAACTTTGTCGACGTTTCGTATCCCAACGAGGATCCATCTTCAGGATATGGAATGAATGAGTAAAAGAAGAGTCAATCGACCAGAAAGGAAGCTGAATATATACTAAATAGACAAAAAAAAAAATTAAAAAATTAAAAAATAGACTAAAATCCTAAACCTAAAAATGCACTAGAATTAAATAATAATAAATAATGATTTATTTATTTATTATAATAAATAAATGATGATTTGTTTATTTATTATAATAAATAAATAATTTTTTGTTATAAATAAATGATATTTAATTAATTATATTAATTAACTTAATAACATATAACCAATCGTGATAATAATAAATTTATTAATACCTAATAATAAATCTAACAAAACATTAGTAATAAATTGTTAATATTAATACCAATTTTACGAAATATGGATAATGAATAAATTTATTAATTAATTCACTTATTAATATAATTACTTAGTCACTTATTGATAATTAATTGTTTATTAACAATTATTACATAAATAACTATTAATATGTATAAATTTTCTCCTATGTGATTTCTACACACTCTTCTTAATGTAATATAGATCACAGAAGCTTGAATTCAGAAATAAACATATTATTATTTATAATAAATATTAATAATAACTATAATATAAAAAAAGTCTAAAACTAAGAACTAGAATTACTAATTAAATCTACTATAAATTAATCTAATCTTAAGAACATAAATAAAAGATAAAGGATAGAAAATTATACCTAGGATACCATACCTTGGGAAGCACAACCGGAAGAATTAATATGTCTAATTAGAGGAAATCAAATTCCACTAATCTCATTCCCTACGTCTCTCTTGAGATTATGTGGATGCTTCATAATCTCAAGCACTTCTCTGATTTTTCTCTTTTGATAGTGCTCTTCCCTCACCATAATCTTGGCGCTTTCCAAACAAACATGAAATTTGAAATCTAATATAATAATATTGTTAAGTATTAATATTATTACTAGTCAACTTTATTGATATCAATATTAATATTATTAAACTTTCACTATGACTAATCAACCTTGGTAAAGTATAATTGAATATGGTATAACTAGGGATAACTAGTGAAGAAGGTGGATTATTGTTAACTATTGTAAACGTAAAGTTAATCAAATTTAATCACAATCAATTGTTAATAATATACTCAAACTCATTATTATCATTACTCTTCAAGTTTATTAATATTATTATTATTATTAAATATTAAACTTTATTCATAAACCCTATATTATTATTAAATGTTGAATATTATTTATGAATGCTAATATTATTATTAGTAGGTTTTGTGAATAAGATTGGTTAACACTATAATAATAATATTATAAGGTTGACTAAGTTTGACTATGATCAACTATTAATCATATATTCAATTATATAATAATAATAATATATTCAACTTCAATATTAATAATAATACTAACATCATCATCATCGTCATTATTATTATTAACTGTGATTAAATATTATATCTTATTCACAAACTCTAAAATTAATATTATTGATAAACTTTAATATTTTCGGAAAAAATCACAAAGAAAGTATTAGGTCGACGCGTTTTGAACCAACCAGTGTGGTTCATCTTCAGGACAAGATGAAAGGACAGATCTCGGAGGAAGGTTAAATAAGAAGGTAGGTCAACCTAACGGTTAGAGGAAAATAGCTACATTTGACCGGGGAGGGAAATACTATTATGAACCAACCAAACGGTTATATACTCTAGGTTGCTTAAATAATTAATATTAATAATTATTTAATATATTGGTTAACTTATTCATTCTTTATTTATTTTATTATCTTATTAGGAAAAATGAGTAAAATAAACTAAAATGAAAATATATACACAACTAACTAAATAAAATGTAAAATAAATAAATAATAAAAAGGATAAACAAATGTATAAAAATCACAAAAAAGGGGATAAATAAACAATAATACAATGAAAATTATTTAATTATAAAAAACAAGGTGTTCTATATATATATATATATATATATATATATATAACGATATGGTTAATAGTAATAGATGGAATTGATCAAAATTACTTAAAAACAATAAAAATAAATAAAAAGAGGGGGAATCCAGTTAAAAAAAAATGGTGAAAGACTAAGAGGAGAGGGTGGGAATCCAACAGCTACTAATTTTCCAGCCGTCATCCCTATTAATGTTATTCGAGGACCGCTTAATTTCAATGGCTTCCCTAAACTTGTGGTGATGAAATTGAGAAATTCTTGTGACGACCTTGGCCTCCTCAATGCATATGTGATGCTTGGTCCCCACTGCATGTTTTGCTAAAGCCGAGGATTTGATCCTCCCATGTTTGATATCAGCAGCATGTTATTTAATCCTTTGGTTAATAGACCGACCCGTTTCTCCGATGTATGAGGTCCCACACGAACATGGGATGACATAAACACCTTTTAAATCCATAGGGTTCACCTATTCTTTAACGGACTTTAGGGAGCTTCTAATGGTGTTGAGGGGTTTAAAGGTTGAGGGAACATTATGTTTCTTCAAGATTCTCGCAATATTGTCTGTCATCCCTTGGATGAAGGGGGGGTGAACTCCTAAATGTCGATCAAATGTGTCAGTCTTAACCTTAGGACCCTCACCGGCTTTGAGGAAAGCTTAAACACCTTGCTGCCTACTATAACCATTTTGGACAAAAACATTAAGGAGATGGGATTTTTCTTATTTAACCTTCCTCCGAGATCTGTCCCTTCATCTTCTCCTAAAGATGAACCACATTGGTTGGTTCGAAATGCATCGACCTAATACTTTCGATGTGATTTTTTCCGAAAATTTTCATGAATTAACAAGTTATGGATCACAGAAGCTTGAATCAAACAAACTTTAATATTATTAATATTAATGTAGTCAACCTTATTAGTGTAGTAACAATAATATTATTAATAATATATATTCAATCATATAATAATAATTTAAACCTTAATATCAAAATTATTAGTTAACTTTATTAATATTAAAAATAATAGTATTAGGTTAACTTGTAACCACCCCTCCCACATTTACCCAATTTCACTTGCCTACCAACGTAAACATGAGATGGAGAGCTACTATGACATAACCTGACCTCCTAGGTCCCATTAAGGAAGGGTTGACAATTGATGACAAACTAACCTTTCACAACATCCTACAGGTGCTATAGGACACCCAGGAGTCAAACAACCACTTCCAGTGCCCAAACCCTCAGCTAGAATGTATTTTCAGTGACCTGGGCTCCCAACTGCATGCAAGACAAGGCCTCCATGCGGTTGAGGGCCTCCAACCTCATGCATAAGCTTACCAGGTAGCGGTTGTGACCTAAAAAGTCAAGTTTAAAGGGTGCAATCCCAAATTCTAAGCCTCATTTCCAAGTCAACCTCTAGACCATTGCCCATAACTCAGTGAGACTTCCGAGAATGATAAACGACATCATAATAAAGCCATTCATACAAAACTTAACCTAGCTAGGCTTAACCATGACAATCATTTCGTCAAACATATTTAGAACATGTAATCTACATATCATGAATGCATATCTGAACATATGGGTCTGATAGTTATCTAAGAATCATCAAGAAGGTATAATTCCCTCTCATAATAGTTGTAGCAACATTTGTTAGCTCATGCATTCATCAATCATTTATTAACAAATCAAACATATTAAGAACCATAACTAGAACATGTTATGGAACCATGCTTATAACCGACATATAAACAAAATAATAACCATGATAGAACAACCATCAAATCCATATAATAACAAGCACAAGTACTCATGAAATACAAGAGGAAAAAGGCTCTTATAAACATACGCAAAATCCAACCAAGTCAAGGACTTCCACCTACCACCCCACCATAAATTGAGCTGAACCAAATATTTATTTCAGCGAATCACCCTTGTTCCATATTCCAAGCATGAATGTGGGAGTCAAAACAAAAAAAACTAGGGCTTCCCGAAGATTAAACCACCTCCACCCTCAGGCTTTACAACAATCTTGCCAAAATTGGTCAAGGGATTCCTAGGCCCGAAGAAACCACATAGACAACTAGGCTTTACTACAATCTTTTCAAAATTGGTAAAGGGATCACTAGGCCCAAAACAAACACATAAACAACCAGGATTTACCGCAATCCCGCCAAAACTGATCAAGGTATCGCTTGGCCCTAAACAATAACATAAACAACCAAGCTTTACCGCAATCCCGCCAAAACTGGTCAAGGGATCACTAGGCCCTAAACAAGCTTGGATGCCTCACAATTTCTTCACCAATACCTTGAGGAATTTTCTCATCTCCACCCTTAGGCTTTATCGAAATATCGCCAAAACCGGTCAAGGGATTCCCAGGCCCTTGGGAATTTTCGTAAGGCTAACTCACCTAGTTCCAAAACCATCCAGAAATCCAAAGCTCGACCCAATAATAGAACCCCATCACACCATGACTATCCGCAAATGGAAAACCAAGGCCGAAACCATTGTCACACTTGAAAAAACCCATGCCAATGGCAACAAGAGAACCAAATACACACATGCATGTACCATGCATTCACCAACCAGCTAGGAAATCACATGTGCAACTTGCTACCTGCAAGTATTCCCACTAAAGCTGCTTGATCCAACTTTTCCTTGCTTGTCCCTTACTTTCCTTGCCCTTCCTTTGCCTTCCTTTGCTTTCTTTCTTCAATGCTAGAGTGCTCCAAGAATGCCCTAAGTGTGCAATAGTATGAGAGAATAAAGAGGGCTCCAAGGTAAAAATGACAAAATGTTGTGAATTGGTCCTCACAAGCCTTTTTATTATCGAGGCCTCTATTTTCTTCAATTTCCATTATTTTTCCTTCAATTTCCCTCTCATGCAATCATGTGACCTTTCATCTCCCTTTTCTCTTAATTTCCTTTATTTTCATAAACATATTGCCAAGTAATGCCTCTTTACCTTTTTAAAGCCTTTGACAATGCCTTTGCCAATTTCCCCTTAGCCATAATAAACCAAATGAACACCCACTGTGATGTTTCTCCCAACATTCAACTTGGAATACGTGTCCCGTGAACTTGGTCTTATTTTTCTTTATTAACTTTATCACATGTACTTTTAACCCAGGGTTGTTACATAGCCAAGTTTGATCATGGTCAACTATTTATTAGGTAAACTATTTACTATTTATTAATTCAACCTAATAGCCTTAATGCACTTAATAAACCTAGTAAACCTACATCAACCTACTAAACTTAGGTCTACCTAGGAACCTAAGTCAAAGAAACCTAGGTCAGCCTCGTAAATCTTGTATACCCAAGTCAACCTAGTAAATCTAGTAACATAACAAACCTAATAAACCTAGGTCAACCTAGTTAACCATAGGTCAGTCTAATAAACCTAAGTCAACCCAGTAAACCTAGTAAACTGTGGTTAATTTAGTAAAATTAAGTCAAGCTAGTAAATCTAGTAAGCTGAATAAATCTAGGTCATGTTAGATTTGAGACTTTTGTGATCCATAATGTAGAAAAATATCTTTCGGATTAATCGACCCTATCCTGAAAATGTGATTAATCCGAAAGACATTTTTCTAAATCTAGGTCATCCGAGTAAACCTAATAACCTATACCAAAGTAGGTAAACCTAATTCAACCTACTAAACCTACTAAACCATAATTGACCCTGGGCTATGATGCATCTGTGCTATTTATTCTCAAAGATTGTATGATTTTTTCACCTTGTCCTGAGGATGAACCACATTAGTTGGTTCAAAACATCGACCCAACCTTGATGATCTGATTAATCCGAAAGACTTTCATCTACAATATGGATCACAAAAGTCTCAGATCTAACACAATTAAGCTAGTAAAATAAGCTTAACCTAGTAAACCTAGGTCAACATGGTAAACATAGGTCAACCTAGTAAATGTGGGTCAACCTGGTAAACCTAGGTCGACATAATAAAGTTAACCCATCAGGATTATTGTTCGTCATGGAACCCATGTTGACTATGGTTAACTTTGATGCTCATGTTGACTATCGCTGACCATGTTAACCATAAAAACCATAGTTAATTGTAGGTGACCTCTGTTAATGTGTAAATTAATTTATAGTTAATATGTTATCAATGTGTAGTAGACCTTGTAAACCACGATCAACCTAATTGATGTTGAAGAATGTAACTAGTTTTGGTCTTCATAATTGTATTTGAGTCATGATGTAATGTATTTGTCAAAAGAAAGAAAAATGAATTTTATTATTAAATAAATTAAGTTATTAAAGCATGGGTTTCATGCTTGGTTCAATGGTTTTTAGGTCAAAGCCTCCATTGTAGGCTTATAGGGTTTATTTCAAGTGTCCTTGTCCATGTCATAATGTAAAAGACCCTTCTTGGGTTTCATTTATCAAGAAAGAAATTTATTTTAATGTAAAATAGGTCAATTAGGCCTCCCCCACCGAGTCGGCCTAATTGAGGGGCAAAATATCCTATATAAAGGCAACAACTCGACCTCATTTGGAGCACTCACTCACCAAGTTCGATCTGCATTTGTTGGGGCCAGTAAAAAGTGTGAAATTCAAGGAAGAAGGTGGAAAGGGCTAGTGAAGGAGAAGGAGGTCCCTATCAAGCACAAGAAGTCCAAATTCCTTCCCTCACACATGTGAATCTGCTAAGTTGATGGAAGGGCTAAAGTTGCAGTAATTTGGCTAGGCCAAAATTCCAGATTTGCTGGGGGCCGAAATTATGGGTTATTGTTGGGCTGAAGCTATTAGACAAAAAAATATTACTGAAGTTCATTGAATTGTATTTGAAGGTTGACTTGGTGAAGGAGGAGGTTCCTTTGGTCTAGGGTCTTGGTATATCTCAACTTGAATTTGTTACTGGAAGAGTTTGAATGGGTTTTCCCCTATAGAGGGGTTTTAGCCCTGGTAGATTGCCTACATCCAGTGTCTTTGATCTTCGTGTTTTGCTTTTCATAATTTCCTGATGAAATAAATATAAAAGAAGAACATTAATAAGAACACAAAGATATCACAAGTAATTATCAACATAAGAAAATAAATCTGCCTTTTCGGTTTTATAACATGGTATCAAAGCTAGGATGGAGAAGAAGGAAAAAGGCAGACTAAAGATTTATTGAAAAGAGAGATATAAGAAAAAGGGTTTTAAGGAAGGTAATTAAGGAAAAGGATTATATAAGAAGAGAAACCTACTATCCATAAAGACTATGTCAACTACAATGAAGGTAAAAAAACAAGTTAGAAGGAGTCTCCAATTATAGGGCATGGAAGAAGAGGATAGATCTTATCCTCACTAAGCATAAAGTTTTGGATCTTGTTCAAGGAAAAGTAAAGAAACCTACAATGATGCAGGAAAGAATAAGTTCAGAGAAACTGAAATCATGGAGCTCATTTGCATGAGGAATTAACAGTTGGAAATACACACCTACCTTTGAACAAATGTGGAATGCATGCAGTCAAGAAGCCCACATATCATTAGTAAAAAACAAGAAGGATGATGAAGAATACAACACCTCTAATGCCTATTTCACTCATCACAAGAAGGGAACATTCAAGAAGTTCAAAGGACCGAAGAAGAAAGTTGACCTATCCAAGATTGAATGTTACAACTGTCATAAGATGGGAGATTACAAAAATCAATGTCCCGAGAATCCGAGAAATAAGAAGAGAGATAGGGATCAGGAAAATATTATCGATGAAGCTCCACCTAAGAATAATAATACTGAAGAATCGAAAGTCCAAGGATTTATACTACTAAGTCCTCTCTTACATATCCTTCTTAGTCTTGTATTGTTTTCCTTTATGTTTTGATTTCTAGAATTTGTAGGTCTAATATGTCATGTTAGAACATTTTTGAATTATTTTCATAAGTTGTAGGTATCCCTCGAGATTAGATTAAGAGGGAGTTTCGCCACTTTACCAAAGATAAGTATCTTGTTCCTTATTTTCTCTGTTATGTTTGGTTTCCAACGAGATCAGGGTCAGATTCTTCTAGTGACAGGGTGAGATCATCTCACCATTTGTTTTGTCCAGTTTCTCTCTGCATCGGATAGCCAGTTGGGCTTCCAACGAATTGTACTCAAATATACTATTGCATAATAATAAAACCCTCAGAGTTGTTGCACCTGTTTTCTTGCGTTGGGGTTTTTCCGGTGACATTTGTCCAAAAATAATTGTCATTGTGTTGTATCTTTTCATGTTCAGTGTCTTGTTTCAACATATTGATTTTAAATAGTGAATATTGCAGTTGTATTTACTTCGATATTTACCATAGAACACAATAAATAACTTGTATGGATTAACAAGTAGGATAAGTTGTTTGTATTATATGATAATAACCTTTTCTTTGCATTTTCCTTGGTAGGAAATATCACAAGAATACACAAAGGTTAGGAAAATACTTCAAAGGATAGAATTGAAACATAGAAGAAGTTCTATTGCAAAGGAAACTTTTCAAGAATTGATATCCTACAAGGTTTGCTAAAGGACAATTCAAGGTATGTCTTAAACTACAAGATTTGTTACAAGGTTCTCTTTATAGAAAAGGTATGCTAATTCCATTTTGAAATTTGCTTTACATTACTAACATTGTTATGTGTAGGGTTTTGAATCTTAAAAGATTTTTGTTAGGGTGATTAATCATTAAATTCAATCTATCCTTGTTATACTATCATTTTGATCATTCTTATGAAACCCTAACCTTTAGGGTTCACCGTAAGAACCCTAGCCTCTTAATGCGAAGGGTATGTAAATGTTAATAGTGAAACCCTAAGTCTACTTAGGGTTTGTCTAGAACATATGATGAAATCCTATTCTTTTGATGTCTAGGGTTTTGTTATTTTTATGATAGAAACCCTAGTTCTTTAGGGTTTGGTGTTAATGTCTAAGTTATATATTGAAACCCTAGATCTGTAGGGTTTATGAACAAAACCTTTGTAATAGTTATAGTAAGATCCTAAGAATGAAGCCCTAAGTGTATGTTCGTATGTTTGATCGAAACCCTAGCTCGGTGAAATTGTTGTATATCTAACTTTGATGTATTAATTTTTGAGTCTTGGGTTTACCTAGTAGATATTGTTGTGAAATGCTAATGCATGATTATGAAATCCTAGATATGTATATGCAAGTATGCTAACTTAATTGTTGATACTCACGTTTTAGTTTGTGAAATCTATGGTTTGTAACAAAACCCTAGTAGAGATTGTAATTATAGGACATGAAGATATTGTTTTCGTTTATTGATATGATTTAGCTTTGATGATAAGATCTAGGGTTTGCAACAAACCCTAGTAGAGTTTGATAGGTAACTCTAAAAGCATATTGTTAAAACCTTAAATGTATAGTATTATGAATGGATTGTTATTTAATTGAATTATTGATATCTAAGGCTTTTCGTCTCAAATATGGAGTTTAGTATGACAAAACCTACAAGAAGTTGAAGTCTATATGTAAAAAGGTGGGTTTCTTGCCGATTACGAATCTAACTAGGTTTAGGTATTTGATATATAAAGTTTGAATCTTTATGCTTCCATTATAAGGACGTGATAAAAATATTATAGTTATTTTCATGCTTTTGTATATTTGTATTTGGTTGTAATTGTTCTTGAAGATTTACAGGTACAAAATCTTCAAGATGTTGAAGATGTTCGTAACTAAAGATGGTGATGAAGCATGATATAGGAAGCTCTAATAATGATGATGATCAATATGAACTTGATGTCGTTAGGAAGAATGAAGTCTTAAAAAGTTAAAAAGAAGGAAGTTGTTGATCTCCCTAAAATTGAGAGGGAGCTTGGATAGAAGAAAGAGTATCTCTCCCTAGTTAAGAGGGGGGGCATATTATGATAGTCATAATGAAAGAATGAATGAAAGTACTACAAATAGATGTTCATGATTCATGAAGTTATAGAAGACTTGAGAAGTACGAAGGTTGTTTTGGGTGCTGCTGAAGAAATAAAAAGAAAGAAAGCTTCTGATAAGCTGTATTTGGATAACTTATAAGTAGCATCAAAATGATTAAGGACCCCAGATGTTTTTTTTATTTGTATATATATTTGAAGGAGGGTAGTGTTGGTCATGGAGCTTTGACCTTGGATACGCACCTAAATCCACGGGTTGGTGGTAGAGCTTAAAATCTTGACGGTACCTAGAGTGGCTAAAGCTTGAGTCCATCTTAGTCCCACCCGATTAGAGTACCCTGGTTAAGTATCTAATCTGTAGCATTGTGTGTGTTGTGACTCTTCATATAGCATATCATTTTGAGATATTTTATGTACCTTTATATATATGTAGTTATTAATACCTCCCTAGTTAAGAGGGAGTGTTGAAGAATGTAACTAGCATCGGTCTTCATAATTGTATCTGAGTCATGATGTAATGTATTTGTCAAAAGAAAGAAAAATGAATTTTATTGTTAAATAAATTGACTTATTAAAGCATGGGTTTCATGTTGGGTCAATGGTTTTTAGGTAAAAGCCTCCATTATAGGCTTCTAGGTTTTCGGTCAGCTGTCCTTGTCCATGTCATAGTGTAAGAAATAAATTTATTTTAATGTTAAATAGGTCAATCAGGCCTCCTCCACCAAGTCAATGTCAAATTCGACAAGTCAGCCTAATTGAGGGGAAAAATCTCCAATATAAAGGCAACAACTCGATCTCATTTGGAGCACTCACTCACCAAGTATGATCTGCAGTTGTTGGGGGTAGTAAAAAGTTTGAAATTCAAGGAAGAAGGTGGAAAGGGCTAGCAAATGAGAAGGAGGTCTCTATCAAGCACAAGAAATCGAAATTCTCTCTCTTTCTCTCACATGTGTGAATTTGTTGAGTTGTTGGAAGGGTTGAAGTCGCAGTAATTTAGCTGGGTTGAAATTATGGGTTGTTGTTGGGCTGAAGCTGTTGGACAAAAAGATACTATTGAAGTTTGTTGAATCGTATTGGAAAGCTGATTTGGTGGAGGAGGTTGTTTCTTTGGTCTAGGGTCTTGGTCTATCTCAACTTCAATTTGTTAGTGGAAGAGTTTGATTGAATTTTCTGCTATGGGGGGGTTTTAGCCCTGGTAGAGTGCCTACATTTGGTGTCTTTTATCTTCGTGTTTTTATTTTGATATTTGCTTGATGAAACAAAGATAAAAGAAGAAAATTAACATGAACACAAAGATATCACGAGTAATTATCAACATAAGGAAATCTTTATGCCTTTTCGATTTTCTAACAACTGACTATGGCTGACCATGCTTTACTATGGTTGACTTAGTAAACCTATGTCAATCTAGTAAACATAGGTTGACTTAGTAAAAATAGTTAATGTAGGTCAACCTAGTAAACCTGAAAAACCTAGTTCGTGTTGCGATGAGATTTGTTATTTGTCAAACTACAACATTGTTTCTTTTTCATCACATTGCAACATCATTGTTTATTGCAATTTTTTTGTTGTTTATTGTTCATCGCATTACAACTTTATTTGTTTTTTGTCACATTGCGACCTTGATTGTTCATCACATTGTGGACTTGTTTATTGTTTACCAGGTTGGGAAAAATATTAAAGTTAATGCCCATGGTGATTGTGGTTCACCATGGCACCCATGTTAACTATGGTTGACTTCGATGCTTATGTTGACTATGGTTGACAATGTTAACTATAACCAACCATAGTCAACCATAGGTGACAAGTGTTAATGTATAGTTAATATGTTACCAATATACAATAGACCTTGTAAACCTAAGTATGCTTAGTTGACCATGGTTGACTTAGTAAACTTCGGTCAACCTAGTAAACATAGGTCAACCTAGCAAACCTGGTAAACCTAGTTTAGGTTGCAATGACATTTATTATTTGTGAAATTGCAATGTTAATTGTTGTTCATCATATTGCAATGTCATTTGTTCTTTTTTGCTTTTCAATGTTGTTTGTTGTGTGTCATATTATAATGTCATGACATTGCGACATGGTTTATTAATTGTCACATTACAACATTGTTTGTTGTTCATCACATTGTAATATCATTTCTTTTGTCGAATTGAGGCTTCTGTGATCCATATCAATTTATGAGAGATTCTTCAGTGTAAATCACATAGAATATCATTTGTCGACTCGTTTCGAACCAACTAGTGTGGTTCATCGTCAGGACAAGTTGAAGAAACAGATCCAGCTTAGCATGTTAAATAGTCTGAGCAGAGTCTCCAACGGCTACTTCGACCAACGGCTAATTTTGACCTTGGGACGAGGGTCAAATTAATATTATTATTACTATTATTTATTTGTTTATTTATTATTATTATTATTATTATTATTATTATTCAATTTTTAATAAATAAAATAATTTTAATTGGTGTTAATGGTTAGTTAGAAAACTAATTCATTTATTTATTTAATAATTAATAATTATAAAGATTATAATATTAGGTTGTTAATAAAAGTTAGTTAGAATTAATAGGAATGAGGTAACTTAAAAAGTAAAAATAAAAATAATTGGAATGAGGTTAAAAAAAAAAAATAATAATAATAATAAATAAATAAATAAATAAATATATATATATATATATAATAAAAAAATAAATATAAATATAAATATTAATGTATGTAAATTAAAGAAGCTGGTTATAAAAGGTACTAAAATAAATAAATAAATAAAAATAAAACAGTTATTATTTATTTATTTTAGTACCTTTTATAACCAGCTTCTTTAATTTACATACATTAATATTTATATATTTATATTTATATTTATTTTTTTATTATATATATATATATATATATAATTTAATTTTTTATTTTATTATTATTATTATTATTATTATTATTTCTCTGCAAATACTAACTTCTATTAATTGAAAAACAAAATATTTTTACATATTGTCGAGGCGTGGCCGCAACCGACAGAACAGAACTGCCCCATTACATCCATTAGCTGGGGAGACCAGTTACAAAGTGCAAGAAACCATAAATCATATATAGAGAAGGACCATTGTTGCCGAGGAGAAGAGCTAAGCCGGCATAGAAAGACAAAACTAATGCAACCCAGCATATAAGTGTTACCAGGAGTCCAACTGGGAGCCAAAAACAGTAGGAAAAACAACAAAGAGACCTGACCATGCGCCTGAAGCGGAAACCGAGACAAAAAGAGACAGTCCCAAGCGACACTACTTCTCCTGAGCTGGGTCGCTGTCCTTCTTCTCATCCCGACCAATGTCACCTGTCTGCAAACCTTCATTGCCGCTTAAATCATCGTCAGGGATGGCGATGGTATGATCAGCTTCGCCATGGATCCTGTCCTCTGCATTCGGTCCTGTATCTTCCAGGGGAGGAAGACTGTTGAGACCAGCTTCCTGTTCAACTTTCTCTTTTTCCCAGATCTCCATACTGTCTTTGTCCGAAGAATTCTCACTGTTTGGAGAGGGATTAGGGGCAATGCAGGCCAGGGGGGTGACAAGATTTTCCTCTTCCGAGAGAATGAGAGTGATGTGGGCAGTGACCAAGGGGCGATGCAAATTACTTTGGAACTTAAAATGCGTTGTTTGGAAAGCGCTATTCGGCAGAGGTTTACGACCAGAACCGGCAGAGGGTCCAGCTTCATGGACGGGAGAGGGATTAAGAGGTTCCGGCGCCGTTTCCATGGCGAACCCAGCGGGAGGATGCAGGCTATTGTTACGACGCCCCTCAGGACAATGCCTCTTACCTGAGCGAACCATGGTGATGGACAGGGGATTGAACAGAGAAGGGCGGTGGACGGGATGACCAACAAGCCGGGGGCGAATGAGGCAAAAGGAATGCCCAATATAGCTTACGACCGACACCACAGACTGACAGAGCTTGTGAATAGCCACAGTATTACAGAGTTTATGAACATCCACAGAACTTGCGGAAAACAACAGAAAGCAGGAATTCAAAACAAGTGAGAGATTACCCTAGAGATAAATGGCGTGGAGCTCGTGGTCGAGAACGAAGTTTAAACCCACACCCACAACATCCTCAGACCAGAATCCATTATCGCGCAACTGAGCACCAAGCTTGGTGAGAAAGCAATGGAGCGTCATGATTATAACCGGAGGAATTTTGCGTCGATCCACGCAGAGCATTAATACAAATCCGCTTCCCGATCGCACATTAAAACATTTCCTTTGCTCGCATGAGTTAACGTCCCGGGAGGCCACGCTGCTCTGCAGCTGGCAGTACTGGGCATTAACTACTGGCATGGATAACTGTGGAAGCGGTTATGTCACCCGGATCCGGGAATTATTATTATTATTATTATTATTATTTTACCTCGTTCCAATTATTTTTATTTTTATTTTTTAAGTTACCTCATTCCTATTAATTCTAACTAACTTTTATTAACAACCTATTATTATCTTTAATTAAATAAATAAATGAATTAGTTTTCTAACTAACCATTAACACCAATTAAAATTATTTTATTTATTAAAAATTGAATAATAATAATAATATTAATAATAAATAAACAAATAAATAATAGTAATAATAATATTAATTTGACCCTCGTCCCAAGGTCAAAATTAGCCGTTGGTCGAAGTAGCCATTGGAGACTCTGCTCAGACTATTTAACATGCTAAGCTGGATCTGTTTCTTCAACTTGTCCTAACGATGAACCACACTAGTTGGTTCGAAACGCGTCGATAAATGATATTCTATGTGATTTACGCTGAAGAATCTATCATAAATATCATTTCTTGTTTGTAAAATCACAATATTGTTTGTTGTTTATCACATTGTGAACTATGGTTGATTACTAATCTTATGGTCTATTGATATTAATATTTATATCACTGAGAACTTTATTAATAAAATTTTAAACTTTGCTATAAACTTTAATGGTTATAAATTATATTGGATTTAAGATTTATAAACCATGTATGATTATGCATCAAACCATATTATTATTAAACATTTTTTTTTTTTCTTAATTGGTCTACTCCTGTATTGATACAAAATTGTTATTACAGAGAGGTAGATGCCTCGAGGGTTCTAGCCATGGAGTTGGCATTCTTACAAAAAACACTTGAAGTACTTACTAGAGAACCTGCGTATTGACTTACTTCAGGATTTGTAGTATCTGAAAACATTAGACTCAGAATCATGACAGTGACCAAAAACTGACCCATACAGTGACCAAGACTGACCTGTAAACAGCTAGCTCTTAGACAGATATCAACATAAACAGACACCAACATACAAGAGAATGTCGCCCTCATAGTGGACACCGACATATAGAGTTAATAGAGACCTGATTCAGCGAGCTTACAAGCATGAAAAAAATATGTAACCCGAGGGAGTTGAACCTCTTTCTTCAGCATCTGACCAAAAACCAAAGGTGCGTTCAATCTTCAGCCGAGGTTGAAGGCTGTTCTTCCACAATTTGGCACTCAAATTGGTCTGTGTCTTTGAATTCAGAAGGATGGGCCTCAGAACCTAAAGGGCCACCTCCCGCTGGTGCGCTTGGGCCAGCATTTACGTTTGTATTCAGAATTGGTGAGCCGCCTGAATCACGACGCTGGGAGATGTGCTGGTCTGCCCTCCGAGGTTCCAGAGGAGCCCCAGGATTAACCTCCCCCGAACCCACAGCATCCTCGCACATCTCGACGGTAACTGACACGATGAAGGATGAGTTTCCTAGAGAACAGGGAATGCAGAATCAGGCTGTATGCGAGTGAGAATGATGTGAACATACTGCTGCTATGACTTGCCCTCTTCCCCTGCCCCTGCCACTTCTTGTAGCAGGATATCTGTTGCAGCAGAACTCCGAAGCTTCAGACGAGGGGTCCGAAGTGGTTGAGGAAGGCTGGCGGGAGACTCGGCCACGGGAACTGCCCCGTCTGCACCCCATTCTGGTGCGTTCTCTTGGCATTTTGTGAAGAGCAGGACAAACAAACGGAGAGGGAATGGCAAGGAGGCGACTGAGGAGTAAGCACACCGGATGTAATGGAGACTGAGCGCGCTGATTACTGTCAGCACCTTGAACCAGAGCCGAAGGGAAGCAGGGGATGGGGTTGGTGCTTGAGGAACAGCAAGGAGCTACCACCTCGTTGAATCTGAAAGCGCGCGGAAGAGAAACAAGAATGAGGACCAGGCCAGGCGCCATCGCAGATAAGTCGTGTTTGAGGGAGGGCAACGTTAATGCTGCAATTAATAAGATTGTGTGAAACCATGTCTCTGTCCTCCTGCATATCCATCTGGCGTTTGTGAGTGGTCACGCGCCCACCCTCCACGCCACTTTCGTACCACTGACCTGACTATTCACCCGCATCCGGGAATTAAACATTATTAACAAGCATGGTTAAGCTTGATTAATAAGAAGTTCTATTATTATTAAACATTATTAATAAGCATTGTTAAGCATGATTAATAAGAATTTCTATTGACAAACCTTATTATTAATAAATAATATTATTACAAAACCTTATTAATAATATTAATAAGGCTTAAAAATAATAAACCTTAATAATAATGATAAATAATAAAAACTTTAATATTAATAATAAACTATATTAATAAATTTTCATATCGATATTATTAATAAAAATTTAATATATGTTATTAATACATTAATAAGTGAACTATTTGGTATTTAAGATAAATAATATTATGATTCTACTATATATTAATGTGTTTTTTGTAAGCTTGGGAGGATTACATTTTCATCAGGTCCAACATATCACCCCGATTGGGGCGGGGAATTGAACTGGTGACTTCGCATCAAAGAGTGCCTTAACAAAGCACCTGATCACTTGTCTATCGAAGACCCCGTGGACTACTATATACTAATGTTAACCATAGCCTAACATTAATAAGATTATTTATCTACAATGAACCAAAAGGAACCAGGGTATAATGAGTCATGAACAGATTAATGCATTACCAACAATGCTAATATTAAACTTTATTATTATCAAGTTAACAAATATGGTTGGATTAATGTATTACACTTGGGTTCCTTTAATAAAATTTATTATTAATATTAATGTATGATACTAGTGTTCCTTTTGGTTATCAGTAGATAAATGGTTTTATGCTCATTTGCTATTAAATCATTTTACTCTAGCCCCTTAAACTCGGGAATAAGTAGATAGCTAATACAACATATATATAAGGAAAAGACAACTTAATAAGATCACAACACTAGTATCAAGTTTATTGTATATATATTCAAAATATAAATTTATTTCAAAATATTTTTTACCCTTGAACTCATTGAATATACAAAGTAAAACATGAAAAAATTGCATAACAAACTATAATGTTCAAAATAATGATTCTTTGGAAATTCGAACAAGTTTTTATTTTTCTCTTCGAAGTTTCATGTGGGGCTAACTTTGCCTGAACCAAAGCTTAACCCTAACACTCAGGAAACGAAAGTGAAACCCTAGAACTTTTTGTCCTTTATTAGATAGAGAGGAGGAAGATTGTAACATTCAAATTGAGGTGGTCCTTGTTGTTAATCTCCTGTATTCAAGCCTTCAATTATGCAATCGAACTAGGTTTTGTATCTAATAGATGGATGTTGGTTGAGTTTAGTATTTTGGCTTGTATTTTTTGTTCAAAAGTATTGTTATTAAGTGAAGGGGATGGGGTGTTTCTAGCTAGAGCTCCTCATCCTCACGACTTGGAGCGACTCTAAACAATTTTTTTTCATTTTATGTTGTAGATTCCTTCATTAACATCACAGAGTAAAATATGCTCATCGACAACATCTGATATTCCACCTACTACATTGTTATTTTTCCTTTATGAAAACGACAAAGTAGCTGGAGGGAAACAAGGAGCAACCCTGGGTAATTTTTTGCAGCCTTGCTACTATGATCTCTTGGGATTGGCCTTAACATCCACATGCATATGAATTGTCTCTCATTTTTAGTGTATTTCAAAGACACATAACCTTGCTTTCAATAGCTTTGAATTGTTGCGATTGTTAAATGGTTGTGATGTGTTATTTTTTATTTTAATGTCTTAGTATTTCATTATGTTCAATTTTGTACACTGGGCATCTCTACATGCACTATATTCTTCCCATTAACGATGACTAGATTTATAGGTTTTCAAGGCAAATGGTAGCAATTTAATGGTAACTTATAGTAGAAGTGCTTCTTATGGAATGTAAGATGTATCCTTACAAGAACATGGACATTATGAGCGGATTTACAAGAGTTGTGAAACCCCTTCGCTTAGAAATGCTTGAGAGATGATTGCATAAGACTTATGATTAAGATGAATGGAATCAAGGAATATATTTTAAAGCATCATTACATGTAAACAATGACATCTCATTGCACATATACCTGAATTAAATGGTAAGGCATATATATTTGGAAGTTAGAAGAGGACAATTTTGCATGTAGAATTTAGAAGAGGCTTTTGGGCAATGTACCATAACTTGAAATTAAAAAACAGACTAGTTACCTTACCCTTTTCATATAAACATTATGGATATTATTCATACCAGATGAGAGTGGAAATTATATCTACATTAATATCTTGATCTATGATCATTGATCAAAGAGACTACCAATTAATGTACCACATATATTGATAAAAAAATAGTGTTTTTGATGTTCCAGTAACCGAATCAAAATATATTTACTAGACGTAAAACAACAAAATAGTTAGGAAGATTATCGTTTCCCATTGAAGGCATTGCCTAAATCCTTGTACATTTTGACAACCATAAGGTATATGCCAAAATCAACATATTGCAACACAACCTCAAACTAGAATTCTTCCTTCTGTGAATTGAAAAATTGTGGAAGTAATAACTTAAATCTTTTGAGAACCATATATAATTTGGAAAAGAACATCCACTCCTTGCATGATTAA
Organism: Pinus tabuliformis; assembly: GCA_031772625.1. Taxonomy (NCBI): domain Eukaryota; kingdom Viridiplantae; phylum Streptophyta; class Pinopsida; order Pinales; family Pinaceae; genus Pinus; species Pinus tabuliformis. The sequence continues at coordinate 1,373,810,993 of CM062805.1, read as the reverse complement.
AAAGACAACTGGAATACAAATCTTCTTAGGCTATGAGATTTATAATACATACACATTGAGAAATTTTAATACATAGTCATGTGTAGCCCTAATTAAATTAATTCAATTTGTACCAATATCACTCTATCAATGAACAAAATTAAACTTTATGTGGTTATATTTATATCCTCTTGACTAGTTTATTTCCAAGTTGCACCATATTTGTTCAAATTAAGTTGTAATCAAGGAACGCTAACTTTTGAACCCCTCATATAACCTGGTAGTTGGTTTACACCAAATCCGTCATCATCCTCTAAAGGATTTTCTGAGTTCATTCAAAGTTGTTATTGAGTGATAGAGAATATCCACATTTGTGCACTCCAATTTTTTATGCAGTCACTATCATGAATCCTTTTAAGCATCAATATAATTAGAGTGGTCAAATTCTATTAAAAGGATAGTCTCTGCACTGAAAGATACACTTCACAAAAATTCACTTAGATCAATTGACAATTTTCACACTATAAGATCCCTTTACCCTTGGCATATTCACACTATGGATATCTAGAGTCTTTGCGCTAGTAATCTGATTACTTGGGCATGATCGAATTTGGTGTAATCGATACGTTGTGCTACTAGTCTCCAACATGGGCATAAGCAGACCAAGTTTTTTTGGTAAGATTCTTAAAAATTACACCTTACATAGTTGACTTTGTCATTTTAATGCCTTTCACATGAAATTCTATTACACTCGGCTTGACTACTGCCACAACAAGATTTTCCCGTAACTTCAAACCCTAAAAAATTAACACACTCAAATTAAATGTGAACACTGAAATCCTATTTGGATTAAGTGAACATTATATAATTGGCAAACCTAAACATTATATAATTGGCAAAGGTGAAAACCAAATTTGATGGCAAACCTGACTCTTCCTCCATTGGAATGCACAGTCTGAAGAAAGAAAGAAAGAAGAAAGAAATTATTTTAACGTCCACGAGGCTAAAGATAGCCTATGGGACAGATTGCTTTTTCATCTGCTTGATGTATTCGGCCCTTTTTTTGTGAAGCTTCACAATAAATGCTCCCGTCTTCTCGACAAACCCCTCGTTAAATAGATTATCCCAAGAGCTAGCTGCCAGCGTATCTGCATAACTTTCCCTATTGTCTTTGAAGGCCTCACATTCTAAAATGAAATGTTTTTATGTTTCCACTTTTCCGGAAGAACAAAAAATGCATACCCTTTCCTCCCACACTTCCTTTGGCCTTTTCCAGCGCCCTGTTTCACAACGGAGTTGATGAGAATTAGTCCTTAACTGAGCAATAAGAATTTTGGCTCTCCAAGAGATATTGGCCTCTATGTATGCTTTTGGTTGATGATTATGAGTGGGATTAAACACTTCAATCTAGTAATTTTTCTTTCTTCCTAGCTCCTTCTCCCAAGTACGTTTGTGGAACTTTTCCATAACAAAAGCTTTTATCTCTTTGCTGTTTATGGGGCACGCGTTCAAGCAAATATCCCATTTACTAAACCATTTGTTATTTTGTTGCATCCAAGTTTTTTTGCTCTTGCACAATCTATCATTAAAGACAACCTTAGGCCATCTACCCTCTTCCATTTGCTCAATTTTTTTTAAATAACTTATGACTCGCACCATAGCAATTGCTTCAATAGGAGTAGCCCCTGTTTCACTTAACAAGATATCATAAGGCACTGCACTTTTAATCTTAAATTTGTTTGTAATCAAACGCTTCTGAATTTTCTCAATTTGTCTCCACTGCATGTCGGAAGTACTGCTAGCCCACAGTTCACAACCATATAGAATCACTGGAATCACTAGAAGCCCAAAAAGAGTTTGAGTGGTCTTCCAGTCCCATAACTCTGCCTCTCTACACCTATTTTGAAAAGCATAAAATGCTTTCCAACCCCCCAAAGTTCTTTTCTTTCTACAACCATTCCAGCTTAGATTTTTGTTGAAGTCAACTCCGAGGTATTTGTAATCCGCAACTTCTTCCAGAATGTTGCCTTCAAAGTAAAACTTATGTTGGTTATGTTTTCTTTTCTTAGAGAAGACCACTACTTTCGTTTTGCTGATATTGACTTGCATCCCCACACTTCTACAAAAATGCTCAAGGGATAGTAAGTGCTCTTGCAAACCAAGCGTCGATTTAGCAATCAGAATAAGGTCATCTACATACAAAAGAAGCCTTATAACAAACTTGCACAAATAGATACCATCACCCCCTTGCGAATTTAACCACTCCTCAAGCTTGTCGATATATAAACCAAAAAGGGTAGGAGACAGTGGGCAACCTTGCTTGACCCCGATATCGCTTCTAAAACTTTCAGAAATGCCTGCCAAAGTTCTAATTTTGACTTTCACCTCTTCATACAGCCTATGCACAGCTGCTCTCAAATGTTTAGGAACCCCAAGTTCCTCCATTCTTTGCCAAAGTTTATCCCTAGGAACCGAGTCAAACGCTTTTCTGAAATCAACAAAGCAACAAAAGACTTCTTCCTTATTCTCCCAAACTTTTTCAATGATGTGCCTTAAAGTTATGCAATGATCAACTGTTGAATGCTTAGGCCTAAAACCTGCTTGCCCTTTAGCACACTTATTTCTTTCTTTTGCCCACTTGCTAATTTTGTTTTCTAGCATGCTTCCAAATAGCTTTGCAAACAAAGGGTTTATCATGATGGTCCTATAATTGGAGGGATTATTGATGTCATCGCTCTTGAAAAGAGGTATTGCCAGACTAGTTGTCCAATCTGTGGGGAGCCCTTGTTGTATGATGTTGTTGAAGATTTTTGTAATGTGAGGTGCAAGGATCTTTGAGCCCCACTTTAGATATTCTGCTTGGAGTTCAGCTAAGTCTTTTGCTTTGAGCCCCACTTTAGATATTGCAAAGAGTGAGAGTGCGAGAGCATTGTTAGATCCAAGCTTATCTCCAACAAGCTGCATTGAATAGGAATAATGGATCAATGCAACAATAGGAAAGATTGAAACAATGAATTTAACAATGAAAAGATGAAAGGGCAATGAAATAGATGGACAAAGACAATACAGTGTTTTGTAATATTTTTAATCATACTTTAGAATTCGACACTTGTTATCAAATAACCTCAATGTTTTGAAACTGAAAAATTATTAAAATCCTTTAATTTCATTCATTTGATTGAGTATACAACTAAAAATATTTTCAAACTATTAAATCTAAACCCTCCATAATATTTTATTTTTTAAAATACGAAAATGGTAAAAAACCTATTTAAAAAAAAACCATTCCTATCAATATAATTAATATATAATACCATTTTGTTTAAAAAACAAAAAAACCCACTATATGGTAATTTCCTATAGCGATGTTCATACTCTAACCACCTAAATTCACACATATTAAAAAAAAACCACATATTTATTTTCCAAAATGTTAATTCGTATATTTAAGTTACTATATCTACGCTATCACTTACAACTAAAAACATCGATATTCTTATTACCAGTTTTATTTTACTTACTATGAGGGTGAAAATCCTTGGAAATGGGCCCCCGTAATAACCAAAGATTTGATTGAATTTATGGAAGGAGAAACGAGGTTACAAGAAAAGCTAGAATCAATCTCTATCGCACTTTCTGGTACATTGGGGAACTTTCGGCATCCTTCCTCAAATGCGGTGCACGTGGCAAGTATAAAGAATTGATTTAATATTAAAATGATTTTGTTTTTATACAATTTATAAGTATTAAAAGTACTTATGTATTATAGATTTATTTTCACAGTGGTTAAAAAGTTCGGAGCATTAATTGTGAGGCTTCACAAGAAAATGGCCAAATACATTAATGAGATGAAAAAAAATCTGTCTCGTAGGCTATATTTAGCCTCTTAGACGTTAAAATATTTTTCTATTTTTCTTTCTACCTAACCTATGGAAATTTTGGGATATTTTTTATCTAATTTGTTTAGAATTTAGTATAGATTTATTGAAACTAGTTTACATTTATCTTAATTCTTGATTTATCAAGAGTCGAGAAGGATCTAATCTCTTTTCACTAGAAAAGAGGTTTCCATATCAAGAGATTAGAGTTAAGATGGCTCTAGGTTGGTTTGATTTCTCCCTTTAAATAGGTTATATTACACATGAATAACATGGGTTCTCAATACCATGGGTCAATATAATGAGTTGTTTTTTTATTTTTATTGTTATTCTATTTTAACTGAGTTAAAATGTTTATATTGCATTAGTTTTTTTCCAGTCAAAATGTTAAATATTACATTACAACATCTTTATATGCTCGACACTATCACAAGTTTAAGTTATAAACTCTCTACAATTTGAGCATCCTAATGATTTTTCAAGATGTTAAATCTATATATTGAATAAAAAATTGATTTTAAATAACAAAAATCAAAATCTTAAAAAAATTGCCATATCTTCCAAAAACTCTAAAACATATAATATTTAAACAACACCTTTTTTAAATGATGTTTTTTTGGAAATGTAATTAAAATAATAAATATAATAGCATAATTAAAAAACGTTTAATATAAAATTACCTAACAAATTAATAAATAATAACTATTAAGTTAATTACTTCAATTTTTTTAAGATTAAATTACACAATTCTTTCTTGAAATAAGAAGAAAGAAAGAAATAAAATATTTTAACGTCCACGAGGCTAAAGATAGCCTATGGGACAGATTGTTTCTTCATCTACTTGTTGTATTTGACCATTTTTCTGTGAAGCTTGACAATAAATGTTCCCAGCTTCTCGACAAACCCTTCGCTAAATAGATTATCCCAAGAGCTAGCTGCCAACATATCTACATAACTTTCCATGTTGTCTTTGAAGGCCTCACATTCTAAAATGAAATGCTTTTATGTTTCCACTTTTCCGGAAGAACAAAAAATGCATACTCTTTCCTCCCACACTTCTTTTGGCCTTTTCCAACGCCCTGTTTCACAATGGAGTTGATGAAAATTAGTCCTTAACTAAGCAATAAAAATTTTGGCTCTCCAAAAGATATTGGCCTCTGTGTATGCTCTTGGTTGATGACTATGAGTGGGATTAAACACTTCAATATAGTACTTTTTCTTTCGTTAAGGGCAAAGGTTCTTATTGCTCAATTAAGGACCAACTCGCATCAACTTTAGTGTGAAACAGGATGGTGGAAAAGGCCTAAAGAAGGTTGGGAAGAACGGGTGTGTACATTTTGCACGTTTGGGGCAGTGGAATAGGAAAAACATTTCATTTTGGAATGTGATGCATTCAAAGACATCATAGAAAGTTATGAGAACATGTTAGCATCAATTTCTTGGCATTGTCTTTTTAGCGAGGGGATTGTTGGAAGGTTGGCCCAACCCATCATCAATTTGAATCGAAAAATGATTGAATTGCAAAAAACGAAAAACAGGGAACTAATGGTCTCATAGACTATTTTAAGTGTCGTGTACCTTAAAATATCATTTCATTTCTTCCTAGCTCCTTATCCCAAGTACGATTATGAAACTTATCCATTACAAAAGCTTTTATCCCTTTGTTGTTTATGGGACACGTGTTCAAGTAAATACCCTATTTACTAAGCCATTTGTTAGTTTGTTGCATCCAAGTTTTGTTGTTGTTGTTGTTGTTGCACAATATGTCATTAAAGACAACCGTAGGCCATCTACCCTCTTCCATTTGCTCATTTTTTTTTTAAACACCTTATGACTCGCGCCATAACAATTGCTTCAATAGGAGCAACCTCTGTTTCACTTAACAAGATAGCATAAGGAACTGCACTTTTAATTTGTAATTAAATGCTTTTGAATTTTCTCAATTTGTCTTGACTGCATGTCGGATGTACTACTGACCCATAATTCACAACCATAGAGAATCACCAGAATCACAAAAAACCCCAAAAAAATTGAATGGTTTTCGAATCTCATAATATATTACTATATTATAAAATCTCCACCAAACTATTACTTTATAAATTTATAGCTTATTTTATTTGCCTCATCCGTTTTATTTAAAGTTTGGTGATTTTCATTTTTTAAACTTGCGAGTTGTGGCTTTCCCACAATATATTATAAATGGACCGTGACTTTGCCACATTATATTGTAAAGAGATACTTCCATTAATTTAGTTGATTTTTTTTTAATTATATTATATATATTAAATATAAAAAATACATCTCAATAAAATAAATATTTGTTTTGTTTAATAAAAATAATTATATTTTATTTATAAAAATGTTGGAGTTGCATTTTATACCATGTGATTACATATAATATTGTCAAAAAATCATCTTAACCTTTTAATATTATATATATATTATTAAATTTATCTTGAAATTTATTATTCGTACTATACTCAACAAAGAATCCTAATAACATAAGTTTTTAAAAAAATATGTAACATTACTGAATAAGATTTAATGGTTTAGAAATTTTCTCCTATTTCATTTCGTTAATTACATAATTATGGTTTACATGTTCTATTTCTACATCCTTATGAAATGAAATGAAATGATATTTTAAGGTCCACAAGACTAAAAATAAAGTATAAATTGTATCAGGTTGTATGTGTGTCAGTCCCTCTTTCTATTCTTCCCCTGATACACAGGGTGTCCAATTTTGTCCTCATGCTTTTCAAAAGCTCTTGTACTATCTGTTCTATTATATGACCTCAATATAATACATCTCAGCTTTTTCGTTCTGAAAAAGACTAAAAATAGTCTATGAGACCTTTAGTTCATTGTTTTTCGCTCTTTGCAATTTAGTCCTTTTCTTATTCAAATTGATGATGAGCTGACCCAACCTTCTAACAATCTCCTCACTAAAAAGACAATGCCAAGAAACTGATGCTAACATGTTCTCATAACTTTCTCTGATGTCTTTGAATGCATCACATTCCAAAATGAAATGTTTTTCCGATTCCACAACCCCAGATGTGCAAAATGTGCACACCCTTTCTTCCCAAGCTTCTTTAGGCTTCTTAGGTCGCTATTGAACCATTTCTTCTTATTTCTTCTTCAATGATCTAATCGACAACCTACTCATTGAATGTGGCACAATGTTAATGTTGATTATACTAACAATTGTTTGCTTTAGAGTTGTGCATTCAACTTGAAGATCTACAATTTGTTGTATTTGATGTTAAAGAATCTCCATCAACAAGGCAACTTCACGACCCCTATTGGTTTCATCATAGACAACCACAATTGTAGTTTTAATACCAACAAAGTGGGCCTCATGTCTTCTGAGCACACATTAGAGTTCCATGGTCTCACATAATGGACATAACCCAACATGCTTGTGGTACTTTAAATTTCCCCAAATTGTCATGTTTTATCCCAAATGATGCTTTGGTTAGAAAAAATACTATGACTAATCCACAACTTAATTGAACCAAAGACAGAGAGTTGACCCCTTACCTTGAATATATGGCACACCCCAATGCCTAGCCAAAGGAATTGCAATCTCATGTTCTTGAATAACAAGGGTTATTTAGTTTTAGAAACCTCCCCAACCATCATTCCAACCTCAAACCAAGCTCCAAGGTGAAACATAACCACACCCCTCCCCACCAAAATTGAGACATGGGAGGATCATAAAAAGCATGACTATCATCACTAGCACTAGAATTCCATACTTTGTCAATTCTCCTTACTCCAGAGAAGTCATACCAACTTATCACAAACCAATTATTTGCATTTAGGAGTTCAACTCCACCCAATCCAAGGAAAGGAGCTAGCAAAGACCTATAAATTGAATTCAATGGAATAAGAAAGGGAAACTTTAAATGCCAAAGCAGATGTAATTGCACCAGGATGACTACCGACGAAAGCACCATAAACATTAGATCCTCATGGTTCACATCCATACTCCCACATGCATTAGAAAGCATGATATGAGGTGGTTTATTAACTTGCTCTTGCATTAATGATGTTCCAATTTTTTACCTTAATTGTGTGCATGTCCCAATCTTTGACCTTGGTATATGTCAACATGAAGCATGTCATGACACAAAGTGTATGACATGCTTTGTTTGTACATTACTTTGATGCCATATAATTTGGGGATAAGGAAGTATGGTTCTCCATTTTTTACTCCAAGAATACCTTGATTTAGCTTGATTACCTTATTGGACAGTGAGTATATGTGCTGATAAAGTGCCCTCAGCACATGGATAAATTCAATGCTTTGAAAACTTGGAAGTTCTTTTTGAATTTGAGAGGGTATTCTAGAAAGAGTGCCACTACTCAAACTAGATTGTTTAATCATTGATCTAATAATTAACTTTGAATTGGCAATAATAATTAGCCATTTGTAATGCCTTTTGTCAACAATCTCCAAACCTTGATAGAAAGTGAGAGTCTTAGTTTGATAACTTGTGGTTGCGACTAATCCTCATTTAAAAGTATTTTTCTCACCTCCCTTGAGATTAATAAAGATCACCCTCGCTTCCCGTACTTGCCACCCCTATTATTTAGTTGTTAAGAATGCTTCGATTTTGTGATTGTTGATAATTATTCCTCTTCAAAACCAATCAAGCTTTAACCACTATTTAGGGGATGGTTGGCAAACTTGGTGTGCGTCATTGGGTGTGTGTATACAGGTCAAAAAGTTGTTGAATGTGTGTATAATTCACCGAGTTAGTATATGTAAGTTTTAGAGCTTAGTTTATTGTATACACAATCTTGTTGAGATTTTGAGACACCATCCTTTGATTCCATTTATTAGCAATGATGGAAGCCATAAAAACATTACTACTTAATCTTGCTAGAAGAATTAAAAACTAAAAATGCCCTAGTTAAAAGATGCTATTAGAAATGATAAACCCTTTCTAGTGTGCATTGCTATGCATGAAACATTCATAACCACACTTCACACAAAACTCTCTTAATTAATAATATCTATATTTTCTTCACAATCTTCACTTCTAACATCTCCACTTTGAAGTAAAAAAATAAAAAAATTCATAATTAATACCTATAAAATTGTAAATAATATAAAACAAAAAAATGACACTTATAATTTATAAATTAATTTAAAAATAACAAATAAAAAATTATATAAAGTCAAAACAATATTAAAAATAATTTATCCAAAAAAATGTATACACCAAACATCTTAAAAAAACACATTTTTCAATCCAACTTTTCATCATCTACCTAAAATCGGTATACTTCAAGCATATAAAAAATCACAGGTTTAAATATAATTTTCCATCATTCACCGTATGGAATTGGATAATAAATTAAAAACTTGATAAATGTGAATTTAAAATATTTTTTTTTATAGATTATATTGGTTTAATTTTTCATATATTACGTTATCACATTTATTTCATTTCAAGTTGTAAAACAGTTCGCTTTCTAAATTAGGAAAGGAAAACAACGAAGACTCGTTGAAATACAAAAGTATTAAAAAATTATGATGACAGGGAGAGCACTCACCATACCGACTGTACTTTGTCGAGTATTTAAGGGAGCCGTATGTCCATCAACATGTCGCCCCTAGACACCCAAAATACCAAAAACAACACAAAACACTTCAGTTCATTCATTTTGACACTCGGACCACCGAGCGTGCAATTCCTTAGCGGATGACTCTGTAAATCGTCGTTATGGCGGACAAATCAGGCGAAATTGACAACAAGGATCAGCAGTTGCTGGTCCGGGCCACTGTAAACTACCTCTTTCTCGCACAATTCGAGACTTTCAGAGCTTCATTGTTGAGCCTACAGAAGAGAAACCCGGCCCTAGCGCTGGCTATTCTGCAGGCAATCGTAGAGAGGGGCGGAAGGTTAGAAGGCGTCGCGTGGTCGAGTCGCACGAGTTCCCCCGCCCAGTTAACCTGGCTCTCGCTCGCCGAATTGCTAGGGCTTGGAAGCTCTTCAGCTGCTTCAGGAGATCCTATATGGAACCTTCATCCAGAGGCCTTTAAACTCAAGGTAGAATTCATTCTTTTGATTGATTTAATAAAATCGAGCTTTAGTTCCTCTCCTGAAGCCCTAATTAAGGTTACGAAGCTCGAAGATGGGGGGCAATCGGTTAATGACGAAACTGGTGAAGAAGAAGCAATTGAATCGCCATTCGGTAGAGACCAGAACTTTCAGAGAGTCGCCACCAAACTCTGCGACTCTGTTTCGTCTCACGGACTTCAGAGGCTGCAAAGAGATATATTTCAACATAGCTCTGATGCTGAGGGTTTGAATGAATCATTCACCGAGGCTGAAATTAAGTGTTTGAGGATAATATCAGGTGATCATCCTTACTTAATCGATGCGCTTTGTGATAATATTCAGAGACAGTCGTTTTTCAATGAATCAAATTTGGCAATCAGTATATATGATTCGAGTGCGGATTCGGAGTCCTTGAGGGAGGATGATCGGTTCCGAGGATTTGAAGACCAGCCTCCGGGGGAGGCTTTGTCTGTTTCTGAAGCTGGGAGTGATTTCAAGCTAGGCTCATCGATACAGCGGGAGGCTCAATTAGCCCAATTGGATGGATTTAAAGAGGCTCTGGAAGATGAGGATCTCGAGGCCTCATTTCGGCATCTTCGATTCTTTCATCAACATTATGGAGTGCCTGAGTCGGTTTACGGGTAACATATTCAATCCTTCAAGATATTTTATTGGTACCACATGAAAATCCAAGTGCTGTCTCAATCACATAAATGAGGCATTGCAATTTCAACATCGCCAATTTTATCATTAAATTGTGATTAAATTCTATTGAATATCGCTTTTCAATTTTCAATTCGATTATAGTGAAAATGTCCTATAGACAAGGCAGCTCTCACAGGGCATTAAAACGTGAACATTTAATTTAAACACATGCATTACGGTTTTCTCTCCACTATATTTTATCCCACAAAAATCGGAATGATTTAGAAATTTTATACCCGAGCTGTTCAACTATAGAAACAAGATCTAAAGTACACACCATCGTTGTTTCAAATCTCTGATTAAATTTGAATCAAATTCAATTTTGGATGTTAATTTCAAGAGAAGAGGACCTATAGACCGGGTAGGTCTCAAAGTATGTTAAAAGCAAGTAAACAAATCAACTGTTTTAACTTCTGTAGTGGACTGAAACAATCAAACTTTGCTCAAATTTCTTATATGATATTTTCAGAGGGGCATAATTATGCATCAAAAATCCTCATTTACTGCATCTGGATTCTGTAAAAGGTAATTGATTTTCTACAGATAATTATTAAAGTAGGATATGTGGATCTTTCATGTCATCATAAGCTTACATTGGAGCTGTTAAGGACTTTGAGAGGTTAGTACTAAGTAGTTCATCCTGTACTACCATATATGCATGCAATCTTGATAACTTATTTATAGTAACAGAGATTTCATTATAACAACATTGTCGCCTCTATTTCTGGGTAGCCAGAGAGGTAGAGCACGCAATAATTTCTTCTTTAAGTTGAAGCCTGTTGTTTACTATGTCATCTACTCGGAAAATTATGAGTTTACTTATAGCTAGATTGAAGGCATCGTTGATTGCTGTCACGTAGGCTTGGGTGCTGCCTGTTGCTTCAGCTGTAGGAGTGATGTTAGATGTGAATGTCAAGATTTAAGTATTTAACCCTGGTAAAGTTTATATGCACTACAATATTGCCCAAATTAATACATCATTCTGTGGAATTTTTGTTATGTTTCTGTGAAGGTGAATAACGCATGCATGATAAATACCTCCAGATGTAATGAAATAGCCATCCACATGTTTACATCATAAACCCAACCTTGGACTTCAACTAGCCACAGTACATCTTCATGACTGAATTACATATTTCTAGCCCCAAATGCCGTGAAACCAAGGAACAAGAGGCTCACAATATATCCAATTAAAATATATATTCTGAGCACTTTATTGGGCAAATCCTATGATTATCTGGTTGATGGTGATGCCAATCTACTGTTGAAAATAGTAGTGAGAATGTTCCTTCTTTGACTTGTGCCTTAGTCAAAGAGACCAGAAGCAGTTTTTCCTTAGCATCCACAAGTTCCTATAAGTTAGGAACCAATTCCTATAAGTTAGGAGCTAATTCCTAAAAATTATGACAAGTTGCTAAAATTTAGGCTGAATTCCTAAAAGTTAGGATGTGTGCATGAAGCAGTTTGACTAGCGCAGATGTGGAAGGCTCAGTTGTTGTCTTCTAGTGCGAGTTCATTTGGGAAAGGATGAGCTAAGAGGGCCTTAACTTCTAAATTAAGGCGGGAGTCGGGACACGTTACAACAACTTGATAGCCTTTGTAAATACTTCAACTAGAGGTTCGATTTCCTAAAATAATGACTTGCCAGATTTAACCTATTTGAAAAGCTTAAAAGGAGGATCAAGGCACATTGTTATTCATTGTCTTGTGAGCACGAGTTGGTGAGACAAGGCCATAGAGAACACATATTTGTGTTTGTGTGTGTGAGCTTGTGAGAGGATAAGCATACCAAGAAAGGCTTGTGCACAGATTTATAGGAGAATTTTCCTTGGGATTGTGCAAGGAAATAGGGAAGCAAAGATTAAAGTCTTGCAATTGTTTCAACTTAGTTCAAGCAGAGAAAACCAGATTGGTTTCTATTGAAACAGGTTGTATTGTAAGAGGTCTGTTGCTCATTTTTCTTCTATCAATAAAATTCTCAAACAAGCAGAGGGTTTTCCCAGTTGGGTTCCATGGAAAATATTGTGTTTTTGTCATTGTGTGACTGATTATTTCTGTTCCTATTTCATTGCAAACAAGTAGAGAACTTATGTGTCTTAATGAAAAGAAACTAGTTTTCAGATTGTTCATTAGAGCAGTTGCAGAATTTCATGGATTTTCTACATGGTATCCGAGTGAGGAACAGAATTAAGGCTAGCACATAGAGTTCATATTAGTGAATGTCAGATAAGGGAGCCACAGCCTTAAGGAGCCAAGCCAAAGTGTGGAGAAGAGGACAAGGTTAGTTCTGGGTTGGCAGTGTAGGAGCAGATGCTGGCCGAGTTTGTTTGGAAGTTTTGGGCAGATTTCCTCTGTATAACAGGCCACATAAGTTCTAGTTTTAAGAAGAGGGCCGAGACCCCTGTGAGTAGTGTATTGAAGGGCTGTAAGGCCTAGTTTCTTGCAGGAAAGAGGGCCGCATACTCTAGTGGACCAAAGCAGGAGATGAGGGTTTGTATGAGGGGAATAATGCAACTTTTGAGGCCTATTTGGGAGGCGAAAAGTAGGGCACTCATGTAGCTGTTCAGAAACCCTAAAGGGAGGGCCGAATCCTCAAAAAATAGTGCTCAGGTCCGAGTTCTTTTAGGACAAAAAAATACATCTTGAAGAGGTAAGGGATTGTCTTTCCAAGTTGATTGTTGCAAAGTGATGGACGGTTGTCAATCAGGATAATTGACAACAACTTATCTTACCCTAGTTCAGTCATCTAAAGGCTGTTAGAAGACTGATATGTGGGCAATCTTTGATGCCCTAGTTGAGACTTATCTCCTATGCAAGAACAGTTCCATAAGTCAATCCCTATGCGGTCTAGTTTAGAGAAGAAAAGAGTTTGAGACCTAGTTCAGATTGTGGAAAGCAATGTGGTTGTTGGAACTGTAGATTAGGATGTCTTGAAGTGGAGGTTAGTGGGCAAAATCAAGGAAATGATGGAGGTCTGTTCATAGGTGATGACCAACAGTGTTGGAGCCCTAGATCAGTCAAGGTGTTGACTGTGTGTGGGCAGTTTTGGAGGCCTGAGAAGAGTGACAAAGGAGCTGATGTGTCACAGTGAAAGGGTAGGTTTGCAAGCCCTAGGATTGTCATTCTTGGAGCAGCCAAGAGACAACAAGAGGGTAGTTTGGTGAAGCCCTAGTTTAGTGAATGCAGGGAAGCATCTCATTGATAAGAGGGCAGTTTGATAAAGACGCTAAGAACGTGATCCTTTGGAGCAGAAAAGGACATTGTTAGTGGGCATCTTGGAAGTCCTTAAGAGTTGGGCGATCTTGAAGGAGCAGGAGAGCAGCCAAGAGAGATTGATAATGGCAGATTTGACAACTGTAGATGCAAGCATTCTGAAGTAGCAGAAGTTGTAGTGATCATTAGAAGAGGAGGCAAATTACATCCTAGATGTGTTCAAGGAGCATCCTTCCACATGACTGGTAACAAGAAGTATTTCAGCCACCTGAAGGAGAAGGACATGTCGTTTCAGATTAAGATAGGTGATGATGGTACATATGTAGCTAGAGGAGTTGGTACCGTTAGTTTTTAGAGGGAGCCAGGTAATCCTCTTCATCTTAGAGATGTTCTCTATGTTCCAGGATTGAGGAAAACTCTTGTTTTGGTAGCTACCATTGAGGACAAGGGATATGATATCATCTTCAACAGAGGTAAGGTGTACCTCGAGCACTTAGCTTTTGGATGTAAGAATCAAATAGGTGTGGGGGTAAAGAATCTCTACAAGTTGTAGGTTGAGATAGGTGCAACCTACAAGGCGGGGAGTTCTTTAGTTAGGTAGTGATTTAATTAATTTATTTTAGTTTATTGAGTTTAAAAATCATAAATTTAAATTAAATTATAATTAATCCCAATAAATTAAATTAATTTGCAGATTCAGGAATCAAAACCCTACAAACATCAAACACCATGGACCTAGCTATATTTCTTGGCATTTTCCTCTTCCTGGTCCCTTTTATGGTTATTATGGTGCTGGAGAGTAGGAAATGGAGGGGCCAACCTGAAGAGGGGGATGAAGAAGCTGGAGAAAGTCAAATTGGTGAGAACCCCGGTGAGGAGGAGCTGGAGGAGGGTCAAAAAACTAAGCAAGACCAAACTCCATTGTGGAAATATGTTAACAGGGCTGAAACAGGGAGAGGGGGTGGAACCACTAAATTTCATTGCCCCCATTGCAACACTGATTACACAGGGTCATACACCCGTGCTAGAAGACACCTCTGCGGGAAAAGGCCATGGGATGGAGACAAACAAATAGGAATCAAAACTTGTACGTCGGTGTCAGCGGCGGATAGAGCCAAATACATAAGAGAAGAGGAGGAAGCCCAACACAGATCAAAAAAATCAAGGGGTTTCTTTGAACCAAGCTCACAATCACAACGAACTCCTTCAGCATCCTCCCAAGGTAGTGGATATGGAGGCACAGGGTCATCATCTTTGAGGCGTAGAACCATATCAAGTTTCCTTGATGAGGGGTGTAGGAATGATATGGATTCAAAGGTTTCCTTGATGAGGGGTGTAGGAATGATATGGATTCAAAGGTTTACAGGTTTCTCTATGCATGTGGGATACCATTCAATGTTCTTCGCTCACCTTATTGGCACGAAATGGTTTCTGCCATAAATGATGCCCCTAAAGGATATAAGAGCCCTGGGTATGACAAGGCAAGAACTGTTGGCCTTGATCATGAAAAAGCAAAAATATCACATTCTTTGAATAGAATGACAAGTTCTTGGACTGACCATGGGGTGTCCATTGTATCTGATGGATGGACAAATGTAAAAGGCAAGCCATTGATAAGTGTTCTTGCTGTGTCTGTTAGTGGTCCCATCTTTCTAGCTGCACATGATTATTCAGACAAGTTCAAGACCGCCATCAACATTGCAGAAGCATTACTTGAAACGATTGAGTGTATTGGCCCATACAATGTCATCCAAGTCATCACTGATAATGCTCCTAATTGTAAGGCAGCGGGAGCAATTATTGAGGATAAATACTCGAACATATTTTGGTATGGATGTTTGGTTCACACATTGAACCTTCTGTTGCATGATATTGTCAAGAACAAAAATGAACAATACCAATGGATTGGTGATTTGTACAAGAAAGGCAAACAAATGATAAAATTTATTACAAATCATAGCAATACCCATGGCCTTTTCCGCAGTCACTCAAGATTGGAGTTGTTGAAGATTGCGAAGACCAGATTTGGTAGCTATTACCTCACCTTCAGGCGCCTTTTGAAGGTAAGAGAGGCATTAGCTAGCATGGTATCAAGTCCACATTGGCAGGTATTAAAGGAAAGGGCTACAAATGTAGCTGACATGGCAGGTATTAAAGGAAAGGGCTACAAATGTAGCTGACATGGCAGGTTTTGAAATGGTGGAGGAGGCCGCTCTTGATGGGCAGTTTTGGACAAGTGTGAGGCAGGTATTGGATTTCACCAAGCCAATTTATCACATGATTCGGTTTGCAGATACAGACAAACCAGTGATTGGCGAGGTGTATGAGCAAATGGATACCATGTTGGGGGAAATAAAAGACATTGTTCATAATAGAGATCCCAACTTGTACAAACTGATTCATGATTGTGTGTGTGAACGGTGGAATAGGCTTAATCTTCCACTACATTGCTTGGCGTATATCCTTATGCCAAAATACTACTCTACATCTTGGTTGGGCCAACCTGCAGTAGGGGGTGGGGTTAGGACCAAACCCCATTTAGATCCAGAGGTAACTAAAGGATATTTGGAAGCATTAGAAAAGTTGGTACCTGACAGGGAGGAATGTGCGGTTGTGCGCCTTGAAATAGGCAGATACTTCAGTGGCACTGGTTTGTATGGTAACTTCCATGCAATGGACGACAGAGATAGATTTGATACTCTCACATGGTGGGAAACATATGGTGGGCATGGACTTTTGCCAAAATTGGCAAAAAAAGTTCTTTCACAGGTTGTAAATACTTCTTCTGCAGAGAGGTGTTGGAGCACCTACAGCTACATACATAATGTGAAAAGAAACAGACTTAATGAAAACCGAGCAGAAAGCCTGGTTTATGTGCACTACAACTTGAGGTTGTTGAGTCATTACTGTGATCAGGCTTATGAGGATCCCACATATAAAATTTGGGACAATCACCTAGAGGATGACAATTTGGAGGATGGCATTGTACATATTGAAGAACTGGAAGAGGAACTTGTAAGGGATGAAGATGAAGCAGCTGCAGCAGCCATGCCACCTCCACCTCCACCTCCACCATCCAGTAGCAGTGCTCGAGGTTCGAGTCTTGTTCCTTTGCTGTCGCCACCTCCATCTACACCCTCACGTGGAGGTTCTAGTTCTGGTCGTCGGTCTGTGCGGGAGACTCCTAGAAGACCACCACGACCTGCTTATACTCTTGGAGACTCTCGTGGCAAGGGCCACATGTAGATTCTGATTTACAGTTTACTTGTCTTTTTTAGTTTCTATTAGACTTTAGTTTTCATAACTATTGAGTTTTGAGTCCTTGACTCTTGATTCTTGACTCTTTCATATCATAATGATATTTTTTGTAAACAATATATCACTGTGACAATGAAAATTTGAAGTTTGAAGTTGGGCCTTGGCAATTATAACTCATTGGTAATGATGTGAATTATGAATATGATGCTTCTTGAAAGACTAAAGTTGTTTCATTTGATTTCATTATTCATGTTTCATTTTATAAATTTATAACATTTCATATCATGTTAACAGTTAGAAGTTAGGATTTAGAAATATCTTAGATATTACTTCTTGTAATGGTTAAACTTAGCTTACAAGTACAACTTTGGTGATCAATGATGATAAATGTTATTGAATTTTCAATTTTGAACGCTTGAAGTTGAAACTTTAAGATTGAATTTGATGAATCATGATTCATGATGATGAGACTCAATATGTTGCAGTTGTAATATGTATTTTACTAACTTGTGGACATGGTTGATGACGATTATAATTTCTAGATGATTGATGTGATATGGTTCAATGATCAATCTATGTTTTTTTATGTTTTTTATGTCTAATTCATCATTCTACATGTTTTTGTAGACATATATGTATCAAAAATTAAAAAATATAAAATATATATATATTTTTAAAAAATCGCTCCCGGATTCGCTCCCAAACCGGGAGCTTCTGAAAATGGTCGCTCCCGCTCCCGCTCCCAAGCAACATGGAGATGGAGCCCCAGCCAATATCTCAGTTTCAGATTAAGTTATTTGGCAGTTGGGCTGACCAACAAGATGATGAGGAGCATAGCCCAGGGCAAGTGGAAGCAACCACTTAGTTAGTGACTCCCAGTATAGGGAGAGTTTGAGCTAAGTGGGTAGAGGATTTGTTTGGGGAGAATTAGAAGAGAGTTGGATCTCCCAATACCACCTTTAGCCAAAAGATGCAACCACAGAGGTACACATGGTACATGGCACTTATGACTGAGGTGATAGACTCACAAAGCATGGTGGGAAAGAACACGCCTTAAGATTAGGTTCCGCAGAAGAAGGCAGGGAAGTATTCTAGTTCAGAGGGAGTAGCTGCAACAACGGAGAAAGTGGTAGTGTCAGAGACAGATCCAGGTGGACGAGGTTCTTCCAGAAGCACCTTCATCGCTGTTGATTTTTTATCTAGGGCATAACTTAGAATAATTTTACATGTTTTTCACAGCATCAAAACATTATTAGCATTATCTAATTACTTCTTTATACAATTATAAGAAAATTATTCATAAGCATGAAAGAGCAGTAGAAAATCACAATTGAGATATCGTGAAACCATGAGATACAAGACACAAAAATTAGGCACACAACCAGGGCAAAAGCCACAAGGGGAAAACCCAGAAAAAGTTCTTCCTTATGTGAGAGAGAGAGTTTCCATATTTATCAATACATCATAAATAACAATAACAAAATAGTATCCAAACTAGTAACCAAAATCATGATCAAGTGCCATGTCAAAAACCAAGTTCTTGAAATTTTGGCCCTCCCTAGAATTTCAGCTTCCTCTTGTAATTTCGCTGGATCAAAGATGCATGAGACAAAAATTGTGTGTCCAAATGAGGAGAAATGATCTCCTTTATATAACATTCAAGTGGGGGTTGAATGGGTGCCTCTTAGGGGCCCAACTGGCCTAATAAATTTGGTGGCAAATTTAAAAATTCAAATTTCCCATTTCTTTTTCAAGATGAAAATACCGACCATGGCTACCATATTTTTCAACACTCCCTCTTTTCCAGGGATGTATTTTTCATTCTCTCTCTCAAGATCAATCATAGGTTTCACAACTCACGATCTAAGGAAGAGATCACAAAATAAAATTCTCTCTCTCTGATAGGATCAATCTCGTCAACCAATCCAATGTTCTCACAAGACAACCTAAGGGAGAGATCATCAGTCTCATCGTAAGTAAAGATACATAGCATCCAACTTATCTCAATGCATCTCCCCGACCGAAAGGTCTCACAACACACAACCTAAGGGAGGCATCACCAAATCAATACATCTCCCAGACCATAAGGTCTCACAACACACAACCTACAGGAGGAATCATCAAATCAATACATCGCATGGACCACAAGGTCTCATAACACACAACCTACAAGAGGAATCATCAAATCAATACATCTCTTGGACCACAAGGTCTCACAACGCACAACCTACAAGAGGAATCATCAAATCAATACATCTCTCGGACCACAAGGTCTCACAGCACACATCCTACAAGAGGAATCATCAAATCAATACATCTCCCAGACCACAAGGTCTAACAACACACAACCTATAAGAGAAATCAACAATGCACCTCTCGAACCACAAGGTCTCACAACACACAGCCTTTGGGAGTGACAATCTTCCCAACCAATCCATTGGTCTCACAACCACAGCTTAAGGAAGATTTAGGATGATATGTAATCAATTCCCCCTCTCCAAAAGGATTCTCATTCATATCAGTTTCTTCGCATACACATCAACAACCAACTCAACATCAGAAATGTAGCCATGGTGGATCTCAAACATTTCAACAAACAACAACATTCAACTGTCCATCTAGCTTCAGCTGAGGCTTCTCTAAGAAGCAAATTTCAGTGGCTATCAACACACAATAATAGACTTCAACAGTGGCTTCTTACAGAAGCAATCATTGGCAACTGCAAAAGTGAATATTAATATCCATAGTCGAATTCAGTAGATAATAAATGGCTTATCTCAGAAGCAGGCACCGGTAGACCATAATCGATAACAAATAATAAGTGGCTTCTCACAGAAGCAACCATCAACAACCGTAGTAGAATCCGACAGACCATAATCGAATCCAACTGATAACAATAGACTCAGCGAAAACAAACATCATCAGATAAATCAATGAATTAATCAGAGAACCAACCAAGTCAATATCAGAGTCATACAACTTCTTCAACTCATTCATCAGGGAGAGGTTGATTGACTTGTAGTCCATTGCAGTGTTGCAAGAACCGGATCCCCCCCCAAGGATCCAAAGGCAGATCTGCGTCTCGTACGGATCCGACACGCATCCTTTGGCGGAACCACGGATCGGAAAATCGGATCTGCGGATCGTCTTTTTTTTTGGCGGCTCCTGCAAAAATGGATTTGTGGGGCCCCGATCTGCGTCTCCTACTGCCCGATCTGCGGTTCCTATTTCCCGATCTACGGCTCCTATTGCCTGATCTGCGGTTCCTATTTCCCGATCTGTGGATCCAGAAAGGATCGGGTGCGGATCTGTGGAGGTTCGGGTGTGTATCTGCCGCGGATCACGAGCGGATCCGAGAGAAGGTGGACGGTTCCGCAAGGCTTTTTTTGTTTTTGGAAATTTCGAACTGTTTTGTGAGGAACTACACTTTCCGAATACTCCCAAGGCGCTCCCTAATGGTAATGTTAAATTCTTAAAGTAAAAGTGACATTCTCTTTTATCTTTCATTTCCATCCTTTTACTTAAATTTTTAACATTACCATGAAATGACTCAGGATGTTTGAGAGTGGTTCCAACCTCATTGGACTTCATATGGAGAAAATAGAATTTCATATCCCATTTAAAATTCAACAGACTTAACAGTTTTCAGGATCAATGGGATTGTGGTGTTTCATTGGATTATATCATGTATGAAGGCATGTGATCAGCATTTAATCAAGAGCAACAAGCCCTATATGTACCCCCCTCAGTGTTGGTGTTATTGATTGTTGAACTCCTTTGTCATGGCCTTAGCAATTATGTACCCTTCACTCAAGTGAAAATCATTGATCAGGCATGTTAAGCTTTCTCTACCATATTATAAGGCTTGGATTAAGCCGCTTGATCAAAATTAGGCAATGTTTACTAAAATCCCTATAGAACTGGAGTAGAGGAAAAGGCTAGACAAGAGAAGAGGAATCTAGATTGTAGATGGTTGATGCTGGAATAATTAATCATTGATGTACAATGGATGCCATATCTATTTTGATTTATGTAAAAATATGCATGTTTTCATGTCTTCTACAACTAATTTGGTATTTTGGATGTTTTTTTTAATATAAATGCAAATATATATATATATATATATATATATAGTAGACGCTTCTGAGACGCTTCGCTTCCTAGATTTTTGGAAAATGACGCTTCTGCGTCCCCGCTTCCAAAAAACGTCCCTGTTTCGTCCCCGCTTCGTGCAACATTGGTCCATTGTGCCAAAGATATCACCAGGCTCATGCCTTTACAAAAGTAACTCTCTCTTACACAATAGTCCTCTACATAGCAGAAAAAGCCACAGACTCATCTTTTAGCATATCTAAATCAACATTGATCTTCAAAAACTTCTAGCCACCTTCATGCTTCAATTTGGCCGATCATGTTTGCTCCCTTTGAGTATAGAGCCTATCACGAGTCTTTTTGTCACATTGTTCTTCCATCATTTCCAATGATTTGCCACACCTTGGCAATCTTCATTATGTAACTGCAATCCTCACGAGGAGGCTATGGAAGAAGAAGCACAACCAAGCAAGCCAACGGACTCATAATGAAACAATCAATAGAAACAATCAAGATAATACTTCTTTTGAGAGTGTATCAACTCCCTCTCGATCTTAGCCTTCTTAGATCTAGTCAACCTTGTCCACACCATTAAGGAGTTAACTTTGTTCATATCATCATCAAGGAGTTCACAACATCAAAGAATTCACATCATCATCATCAAGAAGTCTACATCATTAATGAGTCCACATCATTATCATCATCAACGAGTCCACATCATTAACAAGTCCACATTATTGTTGTCATCAACGAGTCCACATCATTATGTTCATCAACAAGTCCACATCATCATCAACGAGTCCCCATCATTAACGAGTCCACATCATCAACAAGCCTTTTCAACTCTCTCTTAATCTTTAGCCCTTTTACATTCAACTTGCAAATCAACCTTAACAACAAGATGTCAGATCTTCGTAAGCGGAAGCAATTAATCCATAGGCCCAACCCAAAATAGGGTTATTTTTTTTTTCACTTACTGGTTCACGGATACCCGGGTCAGTGGGTAGCCGCTACGTCCAGGGTTTTAAACACTGAGTGGACGCCACCCGAAGGGCATCAACACCCCTCGGCCTATTTACTGACCTAACCCCAAGAGATTTCGGGATTCGACCCTGTGACCTCCCATTGGCAAGGCACTTGATTTGACCGATTGAGCTAACTCTTGGGGCTAATAGGGTTATTTTTATTGGCAAGGGTTTTGATTTTAACCCCCTAAAAATTTTTCAAGATTGGTCTAGGGTTTACAAACCCTAGATGTTAAATATTCATCCCTGCATTTTAGACTTGGTTCATTATTATATATGATTCTCATTGTCAATCATTAGACCTAAGGTTTCATAAACCTTAGGATTTTACTTACCCAAACCCTTGCTGGGGATTTTCCATCCTTGCAATCAATATTCCAGGAGGTAATAAATGGCATATGACTATCTTAGAAATAATCTTCAAAGAACACAACCTCCAAATTTTTCATGGGCCTGGATCAATATTATAGTTCAAGAAACTTCCATCTAGTTTTATTAATCACATGGTCTGATAAAAGAGAGGAGCACGACCTCCTCTAATACATTTTCTCAACAGATGCCAACAAAATCTTCAATGGAGCAAAGGATGTAACAAAGGTAACCTTGTAACTATTTCCCAACATTCAAGGCTTTGTCCTCGTAATATTTATTTCTCCTTCACTAGAACAAAGATCTCAAGATGTATATCAATGTGCAAAATTGCAACCTTTCAACCACGTATTATAAGCTTTGTAGAGTAACCTCTAGACATGTTATAACATTTAACATATATCTTCACAATTTTTTTTTTACTTATCACGTTACAGTAGATTCCATTATGCAATAATTATAGTCTTACAAAATATATACTCCTAGGCCTAAGTTGTTGATTTCTGGTAGCATCAGATGTGCTCTAAGTCTCAAATTTTGCAGGGAGGCTTGGGCACATGTATTCCAAAGAACCCAGAAAGCGTTTTGGGAAATTCCACCCAGAAACAGTTTTATTAAAATAATTAATTATTTTTAATGGGACCCTAAGTCTAAACTTAGGAAAATAAAATAATTAATGGGTATTAATCTAACTGTGGGTGTAACTTCTAGAAGAAGATGAGGATCAAGCAGAAATGATCTTAGCCATTGATTAGCTTCTAATCTGGGTCGTTGAATGTCAACAAGGAGATTATTTAAGGAGGCTTGAGGGTCATTTGGAAACACACATAGAGTGAGTTTAGAAGTTCGATTTTCTGAAGCAGAGCAGCTGCTGGGAGAATTTCGATAGTGAGCTTTTGTAGTGAGGGGCAGGGATAATTTGGTTGGAGAATCTTCTCTTGAGCCAGGATACGCAACAGAGAGGCAGAGAGACACCAGAAGGAGGCAACCAGGCTCATGAGGGGTTGACGCTGAGCCAGAAGGGCTCACGCAGAGGCAATGCAATCTTCCCAAGCAGAAGTTTGTAAATTTGCTGGGGTTTGATGTTTGAGCCGGGAGGGTTGACATTAGAGCTTCGAGAGAGCAAATCAACCCAGCGCAGAGCTGACACAGGGCCCACACAGGGGCAGTGGAGAAATAACCGGGGACACGTTGGTTCAGCTTCAAGATTAGTCGGAACTTGCTGAGTAGAGTGAGGTAATCTCACAATTTTCTTCTTCCAGTCATATTTCTCTGTAACTGGATTGCCAAGAGGGCATCCAAAAGTTGTATTCAGAAAATTATTGCATAATAATAAAAACCCTCAGATCTGTTGCACTAGCTTTCCCACATTGGGTTTTTTAGGGGACATTTGTCCAAAAACAACTGTGTCATTTGTGTGTATCTTTCTCTATTGTTCAGTTTCTTGTTTCGACATATAATTTAATTGGTGTAGGTTGCAGTGTATGTATTTCAATGTTTGTCGTAGGAAACAACAAATAACTTGTTCATATAAATCTAACAAGTAGAAGGAATATCATCAGTGCCATAGTAGGAATTCTCGAGGTTTAAGGAATTTTCATATAAGTCTCCTATCATTCTAGCATTCTGGTTCTGTATGAATTTGATCATATGAACATAGGCATTAAACAACTCATTCAATAGCAAAGAAGGTCGACTTCCTTACTTCTAGACTGATTGGCTCTATGTAGTGATAACATCCTTCTTCTATGAATATAGGATTAAGGTAGAGTACTGGTAACTCATACTAACTCGGATTAAAGCCTTAGGTTCAGATCACGGTCACAAAGATGCTTACAAGAAAATGCATCTATCTCAACCTCCATTTGAGAGCCAAACTCACACATAAAGACGCATAGGAAACTCGCATACAGGATATAGGTAACTTTGGTATGTTAAAATTTGACAGCTTAGGGATGAATTTCTCTTAGAAGAAATCATATCCTTCAATTCTGTTTGAACCACTTATAATAAAATTTGATTTCTAACAATTCTAATATCTCCTTCCAAAAATAGTAAGCCACATCTCAATTTGGAAGTGGCTTTCCAAAAATAGAAAGTCATGTCTAAATGATCAAGGATGATATCGATATATGGAATCCATTTTAAAATCCAATCAATCATGATTATACAAGTCAAGAATTAATATTTTTATCCTTATTAGTATTATTACTATTATGATACTATTATTTATAAAATAGTTTAAAGTCATTCACCTTTAATGGATTAATAAAAACCAGTGTTGACAATATCGCCGATATTCGCAAATATCGCGATATTTTCGGGGAGACGAGATATCGTTGAGGAAATATCGCGATATTTTGTCTCCTCGAAAATATCGTGATATTTCCGAAATATCGACGATATCTCGAGAAAATATCGCCCTACGATGCAAAATATCGCCTAGGCACAACAAAAAAATTGCCGCCGCGGCTAGAAAAGGCCAATTTTGTTTTTTTTTTTGTCATTCATTTTCATTTCTGATTGCTGGAGAAGGAAGGGGAGAGCTATGTGCTTGCTGCCAAGGAGGATTTGAGTGTTGAATAGCCATTATCGCCACCAACAACGAAGATTTTGTTGATCTAAGATTGAAGAACAGTGAGACAATTTCATTTCTTCCATTAACAGGTATGTTCAAATAAACCCCTATGTTAATGAATTTTTTGATAGTTTTAGGATTATTCTTGCTTGCCTATTTGCCTACAAACATTTTGCTTGTTTTTTTCCATTTGCTATGATTTTCATGCCCATGAGCAAATGCAAGGGTTTTCTCCATATTTGGACAACAAACTCCATTTTTTTTTAACTTTCAAATGCACCCTCTTATTGTCATTTATGGTTATTACTTATTAATTCCAATTTTTTTTTTGGTGCCCTAGGTTTGAGTTAGCTCACTACAAAATTCAAATATGCCAAAAGCCTTGGATCCATTTTGGGAGTATGGGGAGCTTGATGGTGGGAAAAATTGGGCATATCTTACATGCAAATTATGTGGGACCAGGATGACAGGAGGGTTTACATGATTGAAATACCATCTGGCTAGACTCACTGGACATGATGTTGGGATTTGTACAATTTCTAGTCCGGAGCTTATACAAAAAGCTCTTGAGACAATTGATGAAAAAGATAGAAAGAAACAAAGCTGAACGTGCAGGTAGATCTTTCGGGCTATCTTCTCCTGATTTTGATGCTGACGGTAGTGGGAGGGGCTCCATAGCATCACCTGCTACTGCTAGTGCGAGGTCATCATTTTTTGTTCCACGAACATGACATGGATCACAACCTGGCATAAAATCATTTGTTAAAAAAAAGGAGAAACAAGAAGCAAATAAAGTCATGGGGAGGTGTCTTTTCTGGAGCGACTTACCTCTCAGCATCACCAAAACCAATCCATTTTGGCAGCCAATGTGTGATGCTATTACTGCTGTGGGCCCAGGGTACAAAAGTGCTACATATGAGGAGTTGCGGGGGCCAATTCTTCAAGCAGAAAAGTAGGACATCAACTCTAGATTGGCGGAGTTGAAAAAGACATGGGAAGTTACTAGATGCACAGTGATGTCTGATGGTTGGACAGATAGGAAGGGTAGGACCCTTCTAAATTTCTTGGTACATTGTCCTAAAGGTACCATGTTTATTCAATCAGTGGATGCATCAGAACATATCAAAGATGCAACAACGATATGTGAGTTGTTAGATGGGTTCATTCGGGAGATTGGTGTGCAGAATGTGGTGCAAGTCATAACAAACAATGCAGCTAATTATGTGTCTGCTGGCAAGATGCTTATGGAGAGGCATCGTACATTGTTCTGGACTCCGTGTGTAGCATGTTGTCTTGATTCGCTGCTTGAGGATATGGGGAAACTCTCCTTCATCAGGGAGGCAGGTTGATATGGCTAGGAGCGTCCCCAAGTTTATTTATAACCATGCTTTTGTTCTTAGCCTCATGAGGAAGTTCACTAGAAACAAGGAGTTGCGGTGTCCTGCGATCACACGTTTTGCCACAAACTTTATTACTCTTCAGTCTTTGCTTCGATGTCAGTACAAGTTGAAGCAAATGTTTGTGTCTGATGACTGGCGTAATTGTAGATACAACAAGGGACAGGACGGGAAAACCATTGCAAAAATGGTGTACTCTGAGACGTTTTGGCGTGGAGTAGAAGAAGCATGCTCAGTTAGTGAACCTATAGTAAAGGTTCTAAGATTGGTAGATGGGGAGAAGCCTGCAATGGCTTATTTGTATGAGGCCATGGATAGGGCCAAAGAGGCCATTCGTTCTTATTATGCAGACAAGGATTTTGCTAGCCTTGATAGGCATATGATGTTATGGGATGTGATTGATAGTCGGTGGACAGGGATGCTTCATTGATCCATTCATGCAGCAACACTCTTCCTCAACCTCGCATTTTCATACAAATGCGGCTTTGATTTTGATGGCGAGGTGATGGAAGGGCTCCATTCCTGTATTCATAGGATGGTACTTGATCCTGAGCTTCGTAGCAAAATCAATCATGAGATACAATTTTATCGGGATTGTGTTGGCCTATTGGATTTGATGATGCTATTAGGGAAAGGACCCTCTTCATGCCACGTAAGTGACAAGTCACCACTCATTAGAAATTAGAATTTTCAATTTAGAATTTCTTTACTTATAATTCTATTTTTTTAAAATTCAATTATGTAACTTTTATTTGAAATTTTAATTATGTTTTAAGTTTTTGAATTTTTTATTTCTTTATTTTGTTGTAGATATTTGGTGGCGAAGCTTATGATGCAAGGGCACCAAACTTGTAGAAATTGGCCATAAGAATCTTGAGTCAAACATGTAGCTTTTCAGGGTGTGAGCGCAATTGGAGTGTATTTGAGAAAATACACGCAGAAAAGCGCAACAGGTATAACTTTGAGCTCCAACCTTCAGTTGAGAAATTACACTTATTGTAATTTTTAATTTTTAATTTATGACCTTCAAGTGTCAAGAGTCAAGAGTCAACACTCATTAGTTTTTTTGACACTCTTACAGGTTGGAGTTCGCATGCCTCAATGATTTAGTGTTATGTGCATTAGAACATCTGACTTCGAGTGAGGCAAATAGAAGCACCAATGGATCCAGATGCCATTTCCTTGGACAATATTGATGTATTGTCTCAGTGGAGGGTGGATTTTGAGGAGCCAATCTTGGAGAGTCACCTTCATGGTTAGAGCCAGATCATCCATTAGAATAGGGGCAGCAAGAGGAGGAGGACTAGGAGGAGGAGCAGCACTCAGAGGAGGACTAGGAGGAGGAGCAACACTAGAGGAGGAGCAGGAGGAGTAGGAGGAGGAGGACACTGTGGGAGCATCAACATCAACACCATCTCCTATAGATATAGGAGAGCACAACTCCATACTTAGCACTCATTATTTGACATTAGGTACAGAGGCAGGGCTAGGGCCTTCTACGACTAGGGGTAGGCCTGACAAACAACCCATCATGTTTTCCCGTAAAAGGGGGAGAGGGTAGTGATTTCAGATAGATAGCTGCTAGTTTTATTTGTTTTTCTACATATAACTCATGATGATGAGATACTTTTATAATGTGATTTTATTTTGTATTGGTTCTCCACATTTGAGTCTTTGAATGGACAATTATCAGGGATCAACAGGATTTGGTATCGCCTTTGGTGTATCATTTTTATTTGACATCATATATATCAGTGCTTTCTTCATATTTATGTGCCAATGTGTTTATGTCATGTTGTTATTGCTTTATATGTTTAAAAATCTGAAAAAAATGAATATATTATGCATTTTTTATGCTTGCCGATATTTTGCAGATATTTTCGCCGATATTGCCGATAAGATGTTTTCTAAACTCTCGCCGATATTTTGCTGATACCGATATTTTCAACACTGATAAAAATAAATTCTCATGAAATAAGTAAATTAAATTGAGAATCTCTTACATGGCAAATTGAACCTCTCTCTTGGAATGAAATAGTAATTCCACATTTAAGAGAATGTATCTCTCCCTCACTAATTTAATGTATAACAAAAGTGTAACTCCTCCTCATTAAATGCACTTGTAAGTCCCTCATTCAATTCGATTTGTAACTCACCAAATATTCTCTTATGTCTCATCGTAATTCTCTCTCTATTCTTGGGATGAGTTACATTTCTCCTCATATAACTCCTCCCTCATGGAATTTGATTCTCCTATTATTGGTTTAAGACATGAATTCATTTTGTAACTCCTCTCCTTTCTCATCTATTTAAGCAAGAGCAAGTGAGAGTTGATGTAGCATGTTCATTGTGAAGAAGGAGAGCTAGTGTTGAGTGTGTGCAAGAGAAGTGTGATAGCAAGTGAAGAGTAAGAGCAAGGGAAGAGCTGGAACAAGTGTGAAGGACAAGATTTGATTAAGAGGAGGAGATCTTCAAGCAAAGAGCAAGAACATTTCAGCTGGAAGTTGATCAAACATTAGTGACTTTATTCATTCTCATTCTCTTTCTCTCTTTATCTATACTCTCCTGAACAATTGAAGAAATCTAATAGAAGAAGATTCATTTGGGTTTTCCTCTTGTGGGTTTTGCCTTGGTCATTGAACCTAACTCTCAGTGTCTCGTATTTGTGCTTTGCTGTTTTCATATGATCTTTAAGTTTATGTTCTATCTACAATTGCTGATCTGAAAAGTTGTGAAGAAGAAATTTGCATTCTAAGTAATTGTAACAAATTCAGAACATTCAGTGTTCTGCAAAGTACATTCAGCGTTCTGCAAAGTACATTCAATTTTCTGCAAAGTCTATTCAACTTTCTGCAAAGTACATTCAATTTTCTGCTAAGTACATTTAGTTCCATTCAATTTTCTGCAAAGTACATTCAATTTTTTGCAAGTACATTCAGTTTTTTGCATAGAACTTTCAAGTTTTTGCAAAGATTTTTTTAAATTTCTGCATAGAACTTTTTGATTTTAACATGGTATCAGAGCCTTGGTGAAGTCAAGTCCAAGGAGATCAAAGATCACCTTAAGAGACCTCACTTGTTGCCAATTTTTTTTATCAAGATGACTTTGTCTTACTTCAAGGTAGAGGAGAAGCTGAATGATGATTCAAACCTTGGTCCATGGAAAGCAAAACTAGATATCACTCTTGAAAAACACAAAGTTTTGGAGTATGTTGAAGGCACAATAGCTGATCTACCATAGAATTCAAGTGCTGCTGTCCAATCCAAACAAAAAAAGGGTGAAATCAAAGCTGAGAAAATTATTCTTGATTCTTTTAGTGATCATTTCATTACTTATGTTTCTGGTTTGAAGAAAGCTAAAGAATTGTATGACAAACTAATTGACATGTTTGCAATGAGTAACTTGAACCAGATTTTTGCTTTGAAAAATCAGCTGAAGGACATCAAAATGAATAGAGGAGAGATTGTTCAAGCATACATTCTGAGAATGACTAAAATCAGGAATCAACTATCAACAGTTGGTAAAGTTGTACCCGACAAAGAAATGGTGTTGATTGCGCTTGGAGGTCTTTCTCTTGTTTGGGAGACTTTTATCACCACCATCAACAACATCAACACTATTTAACATGCAATCATCACCATTTGCTCTGTTTATTTAACGTGCAATCTGAATCTGATTCTTCAACTTGTCCTTACGATGAACCACACTGGTTGGTTCGAAACGCGTCGACAAATGAAATATCATGTGATTTACGCCGAAAAATCTCTCATAACTTGATATGGATCACAGAAACCTCAATTCTATAACATCAACACTATTCTGACATTTGATGAGCTCCCGGGAAAGTGTATCCAAGAGGAGGTCAGAATGATCTCGAGAGGGAGAATTTCACATCATGAAGAAGGAGAACCTACTGCTTTTACAGCCTATGACAAGAGAGAAAGGTAATAAAAAGAAATCTGCTTTCAAATCAAATAAAGGGAATCTAGACATGTCAAAAGTTAGATGCTTTAACTATCAAAAGCATGGTCACTTTGCTCGTGATTGTAAATAAAGAAGAAGAAAACCTAGATTCAAAAACAAATCTGATTATAGAAAAGACTCTTCTGAAAATCAAAGTAAAGGACATCCTAAAAAAACAAGAAATCCAAGATATAGAAATAATGCAGCAAAAACTCTATCAGAATATTTCTCTTATGTGATTTCTACCGAAAGACTTTGCTTAATTCATTATGGATCACATAAGCCTAAATACAAAAAGAATATTTTCTTGTTTATTCTCATTCCAATTTTTCTTTAGCAGATTCATTTGATAGCTAGTTAGTTGATAGTGGTGCTTCCAAACATTTCACTGGTTACAAAGGAGCACTCTCTAATCTATTTGAGAGGGAGACTAATTTAAATGTTATCCTTGGAGATAATTCTACTCACGAAGCTAAAGGTTATGGTTTAATTTCATTTCAGTTAGAATATGACATCTATTTTTCTGCAAAAAGTTTTGTATGTACCTAGTTTGAAAAAGAATCTTGTATCCATATCTGCTCTAGAAGATAAAAGAATGAAAATTGTTTTTATTAATGGAAAGGTTCTAACTTGATCTTTGAACACAAGTATGAGAGAAGCCTTTACTCTTGGCTCAAGATGTGAAAGACTTTACAAAGTCAATGGTAAACCCATTCATGCATTGGTCCATGATACTAATCTTTAGTGTGAGCTATGGCACAAAAGATTTTCTTACCTACACTACAAACTTACAAAGCCTTACCTCATGTAAGGAAGATGATTTCTGGAATGTTTGCGATCATAATGGATCATGAAGGAGTTTGCCCAGGATGGGAAACTGGAAAGCATATAAAGGGACCATTCCTTTCAAGCAAAACAAAATCTAGTCAGGTATTTCAGCTCATATTGAGATTCGCCTTGCAGAAAACCTTGTGTTTCATGACAAGTCCAAGCATATTGAGATCAAGTATCACTATATCCGGGATATGGTGCAGAGAGGAGTAGTGAGGCTCCATCACATCTCCATTGATGATCAGATAGCTGACATTCTTACCAAGCCTTTACTGAAAGGAAAGTTCTTGGTTTTTAGAGAGCAACTTGGACTTATGGACATGACCCTTCCGGGAAGTGGTCACAGCTGATTGAGAACACTGAGCTACCTTTCCCCCTTGTCAGAGCTCACAGGATTAGGGAATGATGCTGGAAAGCTCTTGAGGATGAGGGACCTCTTGTGTAGTGTGTGCCACAAGAGTAGGCCTTAGTATGCATCCAACCCATAGTCTGGGACGTGGGAAGAGCCACCTATCTGGCCAATAGGTGTAGTGAGACTTGTCTAGGATGCAGGTGTTCCACCACTTGACACTTGGTTGTGTTTGATTCTTGTCTGTGTGACTTGTTTGAGTCTTGTCTATGTGATGCCTGTGTTCTATCACTTAATTTTTTGAGATGAAAATTGGTTGAGTGTAATCCTTGTCTATGTGACATGTGATGATCCTTTCCTTTCCAAATTTGTGTCAAGTGGATGATTTTTCTTTAGATTGTGACTTCATTGTTATAGATGTTACAGAGTAGAGTTGAACTGAGATGAATGAAAGAGATCAGAGGAAGCGGAGATCTTTGATGCAGGAAGAAATTCCTCCCTAGTTGAGAGGGAGTATTAAAATTTGACAGCTCAGGGAAGAATTTCTGCTAGAAGAAATCATATCATTTAGTTTTGTTTGAACCACCTATAATAAAATTTCATTTCTAACTATTCTAATATGACTTTCCAAAAATAGTAAGTCACATCTCAATTTGGAAGTGACTTTCCAAAAATAGAAATTCACGTTTAAATGATCAAAGATGATATTGACATGTGGAATCCATTTTAAAATCAATACAATCATGATTATACAAGTCAAGAATTATTATTTTTATCCTTACTAGTATTATTATTATGATACTATTATGTATCACAAGACATGTGTACCTCTCTCTCTATTCCTTGGATGAGTTACATTTCTTCTCAAGTAACTCCTCCCTAATGGAATTTGATTTTCCTATTATTGGCTCAAGGCATGAATTCATTTTGTAACTCCTCTCCTTTCTCATCTATTTAAGTAAGAGCAAGTGAGAGTTGATTTAACATGTTCATTGTGAAGGAGAGCTAGTGTTGAGTGTGTGCAAGAGAGGTGTGAGAGCAAGTGAAGAGTAAGAGCAAGGGAAGAGCTGGAACAAGTGTGAAGGATAAGATCTGATCAAGAGAAGGAAGCAATCTTCAAGCAAAGAGCAAAAACACTTTAGTTGCAAGTTGATAAAAAATTGGCGACTTTATTCTTTCTCTCTCTCTCTCTGTACTCTGCTGAACAATTGAAGAAATCTAATAGAAGAAGGATCATTTGAGTTTTTCCCTTCTGGGTTTTGCCCTGGTCATTGGACCTAACTCTCAATGTCTCGTATTTGTGCTTGACTGTCTTCATATGATCCTTAAGTTTATGTTCTATCTACAATATCTAAACTGAAAAGTTGTGAAGAATAAATCTACATTTTAAGTAATTGTAACAACACAGAACATTCAATTTTCTGCAAAGTACATTCAGTGTTTTGCAAAGTACATTCAGTTTTTTGCAAAGTGTATTCAACTTTTTGCAAATTACATTCAGTTTTTTGCAAAGTACATTCAACTTTCTGCTAAGTACATTTAGTTCCATTCAGTTTTTTGCAAAGTACATTCAATTTTTTGCAAGTACATTCGATTTTCTGCATAGAACTTTCAAGTTTCTGCAAAGAATTTTTTAAATTTCTGCATAGAACTTTCAAGTTTCTGCAAAGAACTTTTTAAAATTCTGCATAGAACTTTCATATTTTAACAGGTAAGTATAGGATCACTCAAATTTCCTTGGAACAACAATGTGCCAGAGAGAAGCTTGCATTCATAGAAGTATAGTGCATACGCATCAAGACATATATGTATCATTTCATGATAGGAAGCTTGCATAGGAGGGTTTTAATGTCATAGAACTTCGCAAAAAAGAACTTTGGTCTCATAGTGACTTGCATAATTATGCCTTGATTCTTCCATGGAACTTCAAACTTTCACAAAACAAAATTTCTCCTTTGATCTTCGAACTTGCGTAGAATTATGATCTCGCTTATAGCATCGAATCATAAAATTATATCGTATCATAGGAGCTCACCATTCGGTCTTGTTAAAATTAGCGACTAGGGCCAAATTCTACTTTGAAGAGCTCATTTGATGGAGATAATGATTGCATTGAATTCCTCTTTTTGAGAGGACCAAAATTGATCTTAAGATCATCATATTTGGATAAGTAGAAATGTGTTTTTGAATTTATGCCCACTCATGTGTAAATTATGAAGGTCCGCTACATCATCATTTAGGTTCATGAAGCCCAAGAGACATGTCACTTCACCCTCAACAACTTGTATAAATACAAGTGACCCTCTCACCTCATTTGGCATCATCACCACTCACACATTCTTCTCTCCCCTCCTCTCATTTTTCGCACAACTATTGGGCAATTCTTTTCTCACATGTGTGGCAAGGAAGACAAATTTTCTGGGCAGATTGCATGGCCGAGATTTTAGAGCTGTTGCAGGGTTTGACCAACGTTGACCAAGAATTGTTTGACCAAGTTTGACTGTGATTTTGGATAGTTTGACTCTATTTAACCAAGCTGCATTGATTGGCACAAAAAATCGAGATTTCTGAGTTGTTTGACCTGTGTTGACTATAGGGTTGACCAAGTTTGATCATAAATTTTGTGATTGTTTTGGGCTGACTTTGACCACTGTTGGAGGCCGAGTTTGAATGCCTTTGACCAAGCTTCAATGGGGATGTTTTGTTGCTGTGTTGACTATCTTTGACTTTCTGGTTAGGGTTGAATTTTATTGTAGTTGATTGCAGATTTGACAGGGTTGTTTTGACTTTGATTTGGCAAGTCAACTTTGACATTTTGTACTCTTTCTGTGATGAACATTTGATATAATAATAGGAAGAATTGATCAAAGGGTTTTCCCCACACTGGGGTTTTTCTTTGGCATTTGCCAAATTTGGTGTCCTCTTGTCTTCTACATTTTGTTATTTCATGTTCTATCTACAGTTACTGTCAATGTGATTGCTATTGAAAACTAAATTGGAAATTGTTATTGGGCTGCTAAAGGACATTGAAATAATTGTGCTAAGCATAGAACATACCATTGTTAACTATAATTAACATGACATCAAAGCTCAGGTGAAGACAAAGCCCAAGTAAGAGAGAGAAAAGCAATCACTAAGGGAGATCTGTTAGACAAGATTATTGGACTAACCTCAATGGCTACTACATTTTACTTAAAATATAAGGATAAGCTCAAGGACAAATTCGACTCTCATGCATGGAAGATGACTTTGGACTTGACTTTGGAAGAGCATGATGCCATGGACTATGTGTAGGGAAGAGTGGTGGAGCCTCCTTCAAACGCACCGATTGCTACAAAGTTGAAGTATAAAAAAGGTGAGGTCAAAGGTAAGAGAATTATCATAGACTATATTCAAAAGCATTTGGTTGCCTATATTTCTGATTTGGGAACATCTAAGCAGATGTATGATAAGTTGGTTGGGATGTTCAAAGTAAACAATGCAAATCAAATCCTCTTTCTCAAGAACAAGTTGAAGGACATCAAGATGGATAAAGGAGAGTTTATCTAATCCTACTTTATGAGAATAACACAATTCAAGAATGACCTACTATCTATTGGAGAAGTTGTCGCCGACAGGGAGCTCACTCTCATTGCACTTGGAGGTCTTTCAAGAGCATGGGATGTGTTTAACACCACCATTCTCAACAATGACAGGATGACTTCTCATGCAAAGCATGGATCTATTTATTGAAGAAGAAGGATGAAAGGGTTTCGTTCTTTCATAGCATTGGTGGAAAATCAAATAGGGAAGAAATCAAGATATTGAGGACTGATAATGGAATTGAATATGAATCAAATGAATTCAATCACTTTTGCAAAGAGGTTGGCATTAAGAGGGATACAATTGTTCCATACATTCCTAAGCAAAATGGAGTTGTTGAAAGGATGAATCGAACAATCATGGAAGCCACTCGTGCCATGCTCCATGATTAAGGCCTACCGAAGTTCTTATGGGGAGAAGATGCTAACTTTGCCGTGTATATTCAAAATAGGAGCGCACATCAAGCATTGGATTTCAAGACACTTGAAGAAGTTTTCACTGGTAAGGAACTTGATGTTTCTCATTTAGAATATTTGGTTGTCCCGTGTATTTTCATGTGCTTAAAGAGAAAAGAAACAAGTTGGAAGCATCTGGGAAGAAAGGTATATTTGTTGGCTATAGTGAAAATTCAAAGGCATATAAAATCTTGTTGAAATTTGGTACCGGAGGACAGGTGGTTCCCTAAGGCTTTGATCTTTGGCCTAGGGAAAAGTGTCCAAAAGAATTTAATTTTTCTCCTAAAGTAACTTTATAATTTTTATAA
This sequence comes from Pinus tabuliformis, assembly GCA_031772625.1. NCBI lineage: Eukaryota > Viridiplantae > Streptophyta > Pinopsida > Pinales > Pinaceae > Pinus > Pinus tabuliformis. The sequence goes on along the minus strand of CM062805.1, from coordinate 1,373,774,934 downwards.
AGTTAAATCTAATTTGAAAGTGACTTTAAGTGATAAAGTTACTAAGTCTAATTTTAAAGTGACTTTATAAAGTCAATGAAAAATTAGAAAGGAAAAGTGACTTTGGAAATAAATGACTAAGTGGGTCTTTATTAAAGTGGGGTGAATTAAAAAATAGAAAGTGAGATTTAAATGAGCATTTAATCTCAGCCATTGATCTAAATCTATTTCAGCCATTGGATTTAGGGATCACCCAAAAGTCATTTAGGGTTGGGTTAAGGGAGGAAAAGGTGGAAAAGATCATTCAATTCTTTCATGAGCAGATTGGGAGAAGGAGAGCAAGAGAGCAAGGGAGATTTCTGGACAAGGAGGAGAAAGAGGCAGCAGTTTGGCACACACACCAAGGCAGCATTTCAGCAAATCTGAACAGCATAAAGAACAAGCAGAAAAAGGCAGATTTAGTGAGCAAAACAGTGAAAAAATTATTTTTCAGCACGAATATCGAGGAGGCGATTTTCTGCACTTTTCCCGAGGGCTGTCCGTACAAGTCCGTACGGCCGTCCGTACAGTCCGTACATCCGTACGTCCGTACAGTCCGTACATCCGTACGGTCCGTACAGCTCTTCCAACAGTTTTCAGATTGTCGTGTGGGCTGAAAACAGATAAGTTTTGCTTGCTGGAAAAATTTCTGTTTTGCTGATTTTTTTGCTGAAATATTTTCTCTGTAAAAGGCATTTTCCAGAAATAAAGAAGAGCTCTCAAACTGGTTTTCCCCAAGAGTTGTAGGGGGTTTTTCCAGGGTCAAGTTGACCAAAAATCACTGAGTTTAAATGTGTTTTTATGGCTGTTTTAATTGCTGATTTTTTATTTCTGCAATTTCCAGCACTCTGAAAAATTTCCAGAATTTGTGTTTTCAGCAATATTTATTTTTTCAGTCTGTTAAATGTATGGCTATGGGAATGGGCATTTAACTATATGGGAGAAATAAGGTGAAACTGAAAACCGGGGTGGGAAACAGAAAATTTTACATGGTATCGGAGCTTGAGTGCTGAAGGGCAGTTTGGGACAGCAAAAGAGAAAAAATACAGCTGCTGATTTTTTCACTCAGAAAATTCCAGCAAGCTGATTTTTCATAAACAGCAGGTTTATCTTTACCACAGCAGTGCTATTTTTCAGTTTTAGGACAGCAAGATGTCATTGGGATTGAGGGTGGAGGATAGGTTGGATGGGCATACAAATTACAGCGTTTGGAAGGAGAGAATGCAGAGTATCTTTGAGGAGGCAGAAGTCTGGGATATCATGGTGCATACAGCACAGCACCCTGTTGTTGTGCCTACTGATGCTACTCAGTTGGCAGCTTATAATAGAAAGAACAACAAGGGTAAGAGGCTGATTCTAGACGGAATCAAAGACCATTGCATTCCTCATGTGAGAGGAAAGAGCAATGCCCATGAGATGTGGACAGCATTGTCCAATCTCTACCAGAGTACCAATGAGAACCGGAAGATGGTCCTGAAGGAGAAGCTGAAGAACATTAAGATGGGGAATGATAGTGCAGCTGGATATCTCACAAAGATCACCAATGTGAGAGATGAGTTGGCAGCGATTGGAGAGGCCATTCCATCCACTGAGTTGGTGCGTATTGCAGTGAATGGCCTCCCCCGTTCATGGTTGAACTTTGCTGATGGGGTTTGTGCACGTGAGACCCTTCCCACATGGGAGAGGTTTTGGGATGATTGTATACAGACAGAGATCAGGAAAGGACAGCTTGGGGCAGCCAAGCCAGTTGAGCAGGATGAGGACGTAGCACTGGTGGCAGGAGGCAAGAAAGGCAAAGGGAAGAAGCAGGCTTCCACAAGCGGTGGTGGAGGCAAAGGCAAAGGTAAAGGTAAACAGGGTAACTCACAAAAGGACTATTCCAAAGTGAAGTGTTGGAATTGTCAGAAGATGGGACACTATGCAGTTGTGTGTCCGGAGAAGAAGAAGAAGAAGGGGAAGACCCAGGATGTGGCAGCGTCAGCTGAGATTGAGGACTTTGCAGGTCGTTTTGACCGGGAGTTTGCGTTCACTACATGTGAGTCCTCTAGTGCAGGATCACCTGCCACACAGGTTCAGAGGGAGCATGCTTTTCCCTCTATTAGCGGAGCATCTACAGGTATCTGGTATGTGGACAGTGGGGCTTCACGTCACATGACAGGAGTCCGGGAGTACTTCTCAGAGCTTTCAGAGAGTGGCACTGATATTGAGGTAGTACTCGGTGATGACAGAGTTGTTAGAGCAGTCGGGGTGGGGACAGTGACATTTCAGAGGGAGTCCAAACCTCCCTTGAAGGTGTCAGAGGTTCTTTATGTGCCAGGGATGAGGAAGAACCTCATATCCGTCTCAGCGTTGGAGGACAGAGGATATGAGGTACTGTTCAGGGAAGGACAGGTGTTGATGTATCCCAGGGGCTCTCCAGCTGATTCAGCTAGAGTGATAGGTGTACGCCATGCAAAGGTGTACAAGTTTGCATTCCAGCCCCCTTTGGCATTGAGCTGTAGTACCGACAGCAGAGCTAGCAGTTCTGAGCTATGTGAGATTTGGCACCGCAGGATGGGGCACATGTCTCATGGAGCCTTGAGGACATTGCGGGAGATCACTACAGGTGTGCCAGATTTCAGTACTGATCACCATGATACTTGCAGAGGTTGTGCGATGGGCAAGTTTGCCAAATCCCCTTTTCCCAGCAGTGACAGCAGAGCGACGGGGATACTTGATTTGATTCATTCCGATGTGAGCGGTCGGATGTCTCATGTTTCCTTGAGTGGATATGAGTACTATGTCTTATTCATTGATGATCACTCCAGGAGGACCTGGATTTATTTCTTGAAGACCAAGAGTGAGGTCTTCAAGCGGTTTCAGGAGTTCAGAGCTCTTGTGGAGACTCAGACAGGTCGAAAGATCAAGTCCCTGAGGTCGGACAATGGAGGAGAGTACACCCTTGGAGAGTTTGTTGACTATTGTGCAGAGGCAGGCATTAGGAGGGAGTTCACTGTTCCTTACAACCCCCAGCAGAACGGGGTTGCGGAGAGGAAGAACAGATCCATCATAGGGGCTGCCAAAGCCATGTTATATGATCAGGGATTGCCATTGTTCTTGTGGGCAGAGGCCTGCAACACAGCTGTTTACTTGCAGAACAGGAGTCCGCATCGTGCCTTGGGGCACATGACTCCGGAGGAGGCTTTCTTTGGGAAGAAGCCTGATCTTGGTCATCTTCATATCCTTGGATGCATTACATACTCCTATATACCCAAGGAGGAGAGGACCAAACTAGAGCCCACCGCAGAGAAGGGTATCTTTGTGGGCTACAGTGAGACCTCAAAGGCCTTTCGGATTTACATTCCTGCACAGAGGAAAGTTGTTGTCAGACGGGATGTGAAGTTCGAGGAGGACAGGGCCTTTAGGAGGTCACGGGAGTTAGAGTATCTGGATCAGCCAGACCCTCAGCAGCAGTTGAGTCAGTCGCAGGGATCCAGTGGGCAGGGATCAGGAGGATCCGGAGGTACATCTATGAGGATGTCAGGTCCATCAGTGAGCAGTGGCTCGCCGAGCCAGAGGGGTGGTGCTCCGGGCAGCATGCAGAGCAGTTCACAGAGCAGTTCACTAGGGAGTCCACTGATGGACAGTTCACACGGTACCTCAGCTTCTACAGGTTCAGGTGCAGGCAGGAGGACAGCAGACAGACAGTCAGGAGTTCAGGCTACTGATGGGGATGAGGAGGAGGAGTTTCATTCTCCTATGGGAGAAGCATGCTCAGGGAAGAGGAAGCCCAAGTGGCTTCAGGACACCTTGAGAGATGCCACATCTGTTGCTGAGCCGAAGAGGCCAGTCAGAGAGAGTAGACCACCTGAGAGATTTTGTAGCTATATGGCGATGGTTACCAGCATCCTTGACTCTGAGCCTTCTAGCTATGAGGAGGCAGCTAGCCAGCAGGTCTGGAGAGAGGCCATGCAGGAGGAGTATTCTTCTATCATGAAGAATGATGTTTGGGAGGTGGTGCCGAGGCCTGAGGGCAAATCCGTGGTTACTTCCAGATGGCTTTACAAGGTAAAGCATGCTGCAGATGGCAGCATTGAGAAATTCAAAGCAAGGTTTGTGGCTAGAGGGTTCTCACAGGTAGAGGGAGTTGATTATGAGGAGACCTTCGCTCCCGTGGCTCGATATACTTCGATCCGCTCCATTATATCGATAGCAGCAGAGATGGGTTGGAAGATCCACCAGATGGATGTGAAGACCGCATTTCTCAATGGCTTCATACAGGAGGAGGGGTACATTGAGCAGCCACAGGGCTTTGAGGTGCATGGGAAGGAGTCCCATGTGTGCAGATTGAAGAAGGCCCTTTATGGCCTGAAGCAAGCTCCCAGAGCTTGGTACTCCAGGATAGATGCATACTTGCAGGGGATGGGTTTCACAAAGAGTGAGGCAGATCCGAACCTTTACTTTATTGTGATTGGTGAGGAGCCTCTCATTCTGGTGCTGTATGTGGATGACTTGATCATTACAGGTGCAGAGAGACTCATAGAGCACTGCAAGAGAGATCTTGCAGCGGAGTTTGAGATGAAGGACATCGGCTTGATGCATTACTTTTTGGGTTTGGAGGTGTGGCAGGAGGAGGGGCATTTCTTCCTGGGGCAGGGGAAGTATATTGTGGACATCCTTAGCAGATTCCACATGGAGGATTGTAGACCCATGTCGACACCGATGATCACCAACTGGAAGAAGCTTCATGCTTCGGATTCCGAGTTGGTGGATCCCACATTGTACAGGCAGCTGATTGGTTCCTTGATGTATTTGGTCAACACCAGACCAGATATCTGTTTTGCAGTCAACACGATGAGTCAGTTTATGTGTGAGCCTAGGAAGGTTCACTGGGTGGCTGCAAAACACATTTTGCGGTACTTGCAGGGGACAGTGGATTATGGTCTGGACTACAGGCAGGGAGATGGAGTGAGATTGGCAGGATACACTGATTCTGATTGGGCAGGTTGTGCTTCTGATAGGAAGAGCACTTCAGGGTGTTGTTTTGGGTTGGGTTCAGCAGTAGTGTCATGGTTCAGCCGGAAGCAGCAGTCAGTAGCACTGAGTTCAGCGGAAGCAGAGTATATGGCAGCCAGTCTAGCTAGTTGTGAGGCCATCTGGCTTCGCAAGATGTTGTTTGGCTTATTTGGTCAGCCGTTGAGACCTTCAGTGATTTACTGTGATAATCAGAGTTGCATTAAACTCACGGAGAATCCAGTATTTCATGACAGGTCAAAGCATATCGGGATCAGATATCATTTCATCAGAGACCATGTTCAGAAGGGAGCTGTAAAGCTTGAGTATATTTCCACTGATGAGCAGGTTGCAGATATTCTTACCAAAGCCTTACCACGGGGCAAGCATGTCTACTTCAGAGACAAGATGGGTGTGGTGAGGAACACCTTCCTCGGTAAGAGGGAGTGTTGAAATTTGGTACCGGAGGACAGGTGGTTCCCTAAGGCTTTGATCTTTGGCCTAGGGAAAAGTGTCCAAAAGAATTTAATTTTTCTCCTAAAGTAACTTTATAATTTTTATAAAGTTAAATCTAATTTGAAAGTGACTTTAAGTGATAAAGTTACTAAGTCTAATTTTAAAGTGACTTTATAAAGTCAATGAAAAATTAGAAAGGAAAAGTGACTTTGGAAATAAATGACTAAGTGGGTCTTTATTAAAGTGGGGTGAATTAAAAAATAGAAAGTGAGATTTAAATGAGCATTTAATCTCAGCCATTGATCTAAATCTATTTCAGCCATTGGATTTAGGGATCACCCAAAAGTCATTTAGGGTTGGGTTAAGGGAGGAAAAGGTGGAAAAGATCATTCAATTCTTTCATGAGCAGATTGGGAGAAGGAGAGCAAGAGAGCAAGGGAGATTTCTGGACAAGGAGGAGAAAGAGGCAGCAGTTTGGCACACACACCAAGGCAGCATTTCAGCAAATCTGAACAGCATAAAGAACAAGCAGAAAAAGGCAGATTTAGTGAGCAAAACAGTGAAAAAATTATTTTTCAGCACGAATATCGAGGAGGCGATTTTCTGCACTTTTCCCGAGGGCTGTCCGTACAAGTCCGTACGGCCGTCCGTACAGTCCGTACAGTCCGTACGGTCCGTACATCCGTACGTCCGTACATCCGTACGGTCCGTACAGCTCTTCCAGCAGTTTTCAGATTGTCGTGTGGGCTGAAAACAGATAAGTTTTGCTTGCTGGAAAAATTTCTGTTTTGCTGATTTTTTTGCTGAAATATTTTCTCTGTAAAAGGCATTTTCCAGAAATAAAGAAGAGCTCTCAAACTGGTTTTCCCCAAGAGTTGTAGGGGGTTTTTCCAGGGTCAAGTTGACCAAAAATCACTGAGTTTAAATGTGTTTTTATGGCTGTTTTAATTGCTGATTTTTTATTTCTGCAATTTCCAGCACTCTGAAAAATTTCCAGAATTTGTGTTTTCAGCAATATTTATTTTTTCAGTCTGTTAAATGTATGGCTATGGGAATGGGCATTTAACTATATGGGAGAAATAAGGTGAAACTGAAAACCGGGGTGGGAAACAGAAAATTTTACAAATCTATGTGCCTGGTCAAAGAGAAGTGGAAGTAAGCCATGATGTCACCTTCGATGAAGATACTGCCCTTGGGAAAGCCAAAGATCTCCCTATCCCAAGGAAGGACAATGATGATGCTGTGGAAAAACAAGATGAACCTCTGACAGATGAGCCTATGCTTGATGTTGAAGGGGCGATGGATCCATTGATCTACCTCTTGGTGATCCCTCTACCTCAAAGAAAAGACCATTGTGGCTCAAAGATAATCTCGAAGACGCTGAAAAACATACTGCTCCAAGTGGGACATTTCGCGAAAGAAAGAAGCTGAAAAGGTATTAAGGGTACTTAGTTGCTATGAGTACTATTGTTTAAACTGAGCCATGTACGTTCGAAGACGCTGTAAAGCACTAAGTCTGGAAGGATGCGATGAATGAGGAATATGAATCTATCATTAAGAATGATGTCTAGGAAGTAGTGCCTAGACCCAAGGATAAGTCCGTAGTCACCTCAAAATGGCTATGCAAAATTAAACATTGAGCTGATGGGAGTGCTGAGAAATATAAGGGCAGGTTTGTTGCTTGAGGCTTCTATAAAAAATGAGTGGATTATGACAAGATATTTACACCGGTTTCCCGATATACCACTATCTGATCTATTATTGCTCTCGCTGCCTCTCAAGGATGGAGCCTACATCAAATGGACGTTAAGACTGCTTTCTTGCATGGCTCGCTTAAGGAGGAAGTCTACTTGGAACAACCTCAGGGGTTCGAAGTACAAGATCGAAGGACACATGTATGCAAGTTGAAGAAAGCCCTCTATGGGTTGAAGCAAGCCCCTAGGGCTTGGTATGAGAGGATTGATAACCATCTTTTGAAGCTGGGATTTACGAGGAGCGATGCTGAAAAGGACACGCCTCTCATTTTGGTCCTTTATGTAGACGATCTCTTTCTGACAGGTGCAAACCCTCTCATTTTATTAATGTAAGAGGGAGTTGGATTATGAGTTTGAGATGAAGGACCTAGGACTGATGCACTACTTCCTAGGCCTGGAGGTCTGGCAAAAGCCAGGGGAGATTTTCCTTTCTCAAGGAAAATACATTGTGAAGCTGCTCGAGAGATTTGGGATGGTGGATTGCAAGTCTGTGTATACTCCGATGGAACTCAACTTCAAGAAGCTATGTGGAAGCGCTGATGTGCTCGAATTGGCATACCCTTCTGAATATAGACAACTTGTGGGGGCCCTGATGTTTTTGGTAAACTCCCGCCTGGACATATGCTTGGCTGTGAATGCGTTGAGTCAATTTATGGTTGAGCCTTATCACATGCTAAGAATCTCTTGAGATATCTTCGTGGCACAATCAACTATGGATCGAGAAACACTGCCGGGAATTTGAGGCTACATGGATATACTGATGCTGACTGGGTTGGCAGTGTGGTGGATCAAAAGAGCACATCTGTATGTTGCTTCTCATTAGGGTTTGCTTCGATTTCTTGGATGAGAAGGAAGCAAAAATCGGTTGCTCTAAGCATTGCGGAGGCCAAATACATTGCAGCTAGTATGGCCTGTTGTGAGGTTGTTTGGTTGAGGAAGCTCATTAGTGAGTTATTTGAGCACGTGTTGGATACCACTGTTATCTTTTGTGACAGCTAGAGTGGGATTCACCTTTCACAGAATCTCGTGTTCCATGACTGCTCCAAGCACATTGATATCAAGTACCACTTTATGCGGGATATGGTACAACGGGGAGCAATAAGGCTCGAAGACATCAGGACTGATGAGCATGTTGCAAACATTCTTACGATGCCTTTGGGGAAGTTCAAATTCTTAACCTTCCGAGAGAGACTTGGAGTCGTGGAAAGACCCTCCCATGAGGGTTCTGCTTGAGTTGGACATTGAGCTCTAAGAGCTCCTAGGGGCTTGGGGTACTTCTTGGAGCTATGAGCGACAATAGGGTGAGTGGTTCACCTTCCCCTATTGGTGCGTTGTATACAGGGTGAGTGGTTCACCTTGCCTTTGATACCCCATGATGATTGACATGTGTGTAGGGTGAGTGGTTCACCTTCCCCTACGATTGTTGACACGTGTGTAGGGTGAGTGGTTTACCTTCCCCTACGATTGATATATGCATAGGATGAGTGGTTCACCTTTTCCATCCTACCCATGTAGTCCGAGACTGATGGGTAGTACCTCTCATCTGGCCAATGAGTTGGGAAAAGTGGTTAGGGACCATAGCACTACAGATGGACGCATCGTGTTTTGTCGTACTCCCTATGTCTAGGATGCATGGTGTTCATCAACTTGATCTAGGGTCAAGTTTGATTGAGATTCTACTTCTGGATTGACTTTTGTCAATGGAGAGTGGTAAGGTCTTGTGACTCACTCTCGATCGATTCTTCTTCATTATCTATATCAGTGTTCAACAGAGCAAAGATGAGATTCAAAATGGTATTTGACGACAGGATGGCATGATGTTCGATGCTGATGGATGGATTGGTAGGTGGAATTCTCCCTGGTTGAGAGGGAGTGTTAAAATTGCCAACTAGGGTCAAATTCCACTTTGGACAACTCATTTGATGGAGATGATGTTTGCATTGAATTCCTCTTTTCGAGAGTACCAAAATTGATCTAAAGATCATCAAATTTGGACAAGCACAAATGTGTTTTTGAATTTATGCCCACACATGTGCAAATTGTCAAGGTCTGCCACATCATCATGTAGGCTCATGAAACCCAAGAGACATGTCACTTCACCCTCAACGACTTGTATAAATATAATTGATCTCTCACCTCATTTGGCATCATCACCACTGACACATTCTTCTCTCTCCTCTCATTGGTTCGTATAGCTATTGGGCAAACCTTTTCTCTCACATGTGTGGCAAGGAGGACGAATTTTCTGCGCAAATTGCAGGGCCAAAATTTCAGAGCTATTGCAGGGTTTGACCAACGTTGAGCAAGGACTGTTTGACCATGTTCGATTGCGATTTTTGAGGGTTTGACTTTGTTTGACCAAGCCGCATTGGTTGGCACAAAAAACCGAGATTTTTTGGGTTGTTTGACCTACGTTGGCCGTAGGCCTATTTCACTGCAGGATTGACTTCAGGTTGACCAAGTTTGATTGCAGATTTTGTGACTGTTTTGGGCTTTCTTTGACCACTATTGGAGGCCGAGTTTGATTGCCTTTGACCGAGCTTCAAAGGGGAAGTTTTGTTGCTGTGTTGACCATCTTTGAGTTTCTGGTTAGGGTTGAATTTGAGTGCAGTTGACTACAGATTTGACAGGGCTGTTTTAACTTTGATTTTGCAAGTCAACTTTGACTTTTTGTATTCTGTCTGTCTGTTGAACATTTAATATAATAATAAGAAGAATTGATCAAAGGGTTTCCCCACATTGGGGTTTTTCCTTAGCATCCGTCGAATCTGGTGTCCTCTTGTCTTGGCGTGTCTCTTACATTTTGTTATTACATGTTCTATCTACAGTTACTGTCAATTTGATTAATGGTTAATGTGATTGCTATTGAAAACTAAATTGGAAATTGTTATTGGGCTACTAAAGGACATTGAAGTAATTGTGCTAAGCATAAAACATACTATTGTTAACTAAAATTAATAGGTCTACTTGAATTTAAGGCTCATATAACTCCTCAGGACTCTTGGAGAAGGGAAATATGCATTCATACAAAACTTGAAATACATGCAAAATGCCTTAGAGTGGAGGCCGCAGAGGATATTTAGTCCTTTATAATATAACACATGATAGCCAGAGGCATGCCACAAAGATAATTTTTTTTCCACAGAGGCTTGCATATGGTCCTCACACAGTTAATAATTTGCATTAAACATGTCTCGAATCATTTCAAAGACCTCTGGATCATGTAAACAGGGATCAAGAGGCCTTAAATTTCAGACCCCTAGAGGATATATATTACTACAATAATTCGCATCATAGAGAGATATTCCATAGATCCTTAAATCCTTAGATCTGTAACAAATAGAAGATCACAGAGTTATAAATCAATTTTGGGATTGCTCGCATAGAGTTTTAGATTGTAGATTTTAGCATATAGAAATTGAAGAGGGGCTCGCATAAAATGTCGTAAGGATGCTCACAAAAGTTCACATCTTTCTTTCACAGAGACACTTCCACAAATATTAGAATAATTCAATTAGTTCAACGAATGTCTCCACATGAGTTCGCATAGGAAGCTTGCACAATACCACAAGAATGTTTTTAGGACTGAGAGAATTTAAAAAAAATGAAAAGGTCTCAGGCTAGAATAATAGAACAATCACAAAGATATCCAAAAGCTTGCATACCTCAGGAAAATTTCCATACCATAGGAGATACAACACAGAAATTCAGCCTCTAGCCATAAGAGATTTGCTCTTCCTGAAGCTGCCTCAGATTGTTTTTATCCAAGCTGCTTTTCACTGCACCCCCAACTTTGAAACCATGCTGAATTTTTATCTAGGGCATAACTTAGAATAATTTCCATGTTTTTCAACATCAAAACATTATAATTTATTAGCATTATCTAATTACTTATTTTTACAATTATAAGAAAATTATTCCTACGCATGGAAGAGCAGTAGAAAATCAGAGTAGAGATATCAAGAAACCATGAGACAAAAGACACAAAAATTAGGCACACAGCTAGGGAAAAACCCGCAAGGGCAAAACCCAGAAAAAGTTCTTCCTTATGAGAGAGAGAGTTTCCAGATTCATCAATACATCATAAATAACAATAGCAGAATAATAGCCAAACCAATAACCAAAATCATGATCAAGTGCCATGTCAAAAACCAAGTTCCTGAAATTTCAGCCCTCCCTAGAATTTCGGCCTCCTCCTGAAATTTCGGCCCTCCTATAATTTCACTGGATCAGAGATGCATGAGACAAAATTGATGTGTCCAAATGAGGAGAAATGATCTCCTTTATATAGCCTTCAAGTGGGGGTCGAATGGGTGATTTTTAGGGGTCCAACCGATCTAATAAATTTGGAGACAAATTTTAAGATTCAAATTTCCCTATTGTTTTTCAAGATGAAAATACCGACCATGGCTACCATATTTTCCAACACTCACTAAGAGGTAGTGTTAAAAATAGTAGTGAGAAAGGTCATTCTTTGACTTGTGCCTTAGTCAAAGAGACCAGAAGCAATTTTTCCTTAGCATGCACAACTTACAAGTTACTATAAGTTAGGAGCTTATTCCTAAAAATTAGGACTACCTAAAATTTATGGTGAATTCTTAAAAGTTAGGACGTGTGCATGAAGTAGTTTGACTAGTGCAGATGTGGAAGGCTCAGTTGTTGTCTTATAGTATGAGTTAATTTGGGAAAGGACGAGCTAAGAGAGCCTTAACTTCTAAATTAAGGCAGGAGGAGTTACAACAACTTGATAGCTTTTGTTAACTCTTTGGCCAACAGTTAAATTTCCTAAAATAAAGACTTTCCAGATTTAGCCAATTTGAAAAGCTTAAAAGGAGGATCAAGGCACATTGTTATTCATTGTCTCGTGAGAATGAGTTGGTGAGACAAGGCAGTAGAGAACACAAATTTGTGTGTGTGTGTGAGTTTGTGAGAGGATCAACGTACCAAGAGAGGCTTGTGCGCAAAATTATAGGAGAATTTTCCTTGGGATTTGTGCAAGGATATAGGGAAGCAGTTTGACTAGTGAAGATGTGGAAGGCTCAGTTGTTGTCTTATAGTACAAGTTAATTTGGGAAAGGACGAGCTAAGAGAGCCTTGACTTCTAAATTAATGCAGGACGAGTTACAAGATCTTGATAGCCTTAGTTAACTCTTCGGCCAATAGTTAAATTTCCTAAAATAATGACTTGCCAGATTTAGCCTATTTGAAAAGCTTAAAAGGAGTATCAAGGCACATTGTTATCCATTGTCTTGTGAGCATGAGTTGGTGAGACAAGACAGTAGAGAACACAAATTCATGTTTGTGTGTGTGAGTTTGTGAGAGGATCGACATACCAAGAGAGGCTTGTGCGCAGATTTATAGGAGAATTTTCCTTGGAATTTGTGCAAGGATATAGGGAAGCAAGGATCAGAGTCTTGCAGGTGTTTCAACTTAGTTCAAGCAGAGAAAACCAAATTGGTTTCTATTGAAACAAGTTGTATTGTAAGAGATCTGTTGCTCATTTTTTTTCTATCAATAAAATTGTCAAACAAGCAGTGGGTTTTCCCAGTTGGGTTCCGTGGAAAATATTGTGTTTTTGTCATTGTGTGACTGTTTATTTCTGTTCCTATTCCACTGCAAACAAGTAGAGAAATTCTTAGTCTTAATGAAAAGAAGCTAGTTTTCAGATTGTTCCTTAGAGTAGTTGCAAAATTTCATGGATTTTCTACAATCTCATCAATATGTAACAGACAACTGTCCTCTTGTGTCAATCTGCTCTATTCTTTCTTGTATAGAGCAAAATCCAATATACCTAACTTATAATATTTTTATTAGCAATAGTTATATTGGTGTTGGAAATATCCCAATTTTATCACAAAAAAAATTCAAAATTGTGATTTTTTGGCATAGCTGCTTTTTGCCAATTTTTACTGATATTTTGGTGGTATCTTAATTTTGTCGATGTTTATCGATTTTTACAATTTTTTTGGTTTTGCGGAACCTTGCTGATTTTATACCGATGCCGATGTTTGCAACATTGAGTTATATAGGGTCACGTCCCTTGCAATAGTCATTCTTCCCATGCCTATAAATGTGCCAATATTCTGTTGTTTTACATGCCTTAGAATAGCCTAGGGCACCCCTACAACTTCATATCATTATTGTACTTCCTAGTTCTGTTGACCCATCTTTTTGGTCATTGGTTGGATATTAGTATCATCTTTTCTTATTTTGACTGCATATCACCATCTCTTATATTTTTTTGAAAGAAAATCTCATGGGGAAGCCCAAGAGATGCTTCCCAACATTTGTGGAAGGCATCCCTAGTAGACTTGTGTGCCTAGCCTAGGGGGGTTCAAACTAGGTGTTTGCTGGCATAAAACTAAGCAAAATGCCCAACAACATTGGCAACAATTAGTTGACCTAACCCCTTGGTCTAGCACCAACTATTATATTTTTCACATTTGTTATATAATTATTTGTCTTTTGGACTATACGGCTTGACACCTTTACTTATGAATGTCAATGGCATTTTATGATTGCTGCAAGCTAGGTTGCAAGCAGTGTTAATGCAAATTTGATTCTCAGCATGTGGCATATTCTTTTACATTGGTAGCCACTCTTTGGTTCCCTCCTTTTGTTCAAATTGGCAACTAGGGCCAAACTCCATATGGGCCGCCTTATGGTAGTTGATATTTTTCTTGGATTCCTCACATTGAGAGGTGTAGGATTGATCTAAAGATCATCCGATTTCGACATGTATTCATGGACATATGAATTTATTTGTATTCTTGACAATTTGTCAAGGTCGGCCAGCAAGCAAAACAATCTTTTTCACCCCCAACTTAGCCTCAACGTTGCATATAAAAGGAGGAGACCTTGTGGCATCATTTCACCATCTCATCCTCTCATCTTTCTCTCTTCTCACTTGATTGGGTACGCATAAAGGAGCAACATCTCTCACACGTGTGGCAGGACGAAGTGTTTTCTGATTAGAGCAGCGTTGACCTAGGTTGACCGAAGTTGCAGGGTGACTTTTGGACAACGTTGACCAAGCGTTGACTCTTCTCATTTGCGGATTGGGTTACGCTGCCTCTCCTAGGCAGGCCACAGTTCTGGGAAACAACTTTGACCCCACGTTGACCAGCGTTGACTGTCAAAGAACTAACCGCTGGTTTGACTAGAGTTGACTGAAGTTTGATTGGATATTTCGAACTGTTTTGGGTTGACTTTTCTTGCTATTGGAGGCCGAGTTGACTGAGCATTGACCGGGATTGATTAGAGGTCAAATTTGACCTGTTTGACCAGCTTTGACTTTGTTGGTTAGGGTTTTGCAGTTGCTGTCATAAAATTACAGAATTGTATATTTGTACTATCTCTCTCTCTCTCTGTTGAATTATTGAAGAATATAAGAAGAATTGATCAAGGGTTTCCCCACATTGGGGTTTGTCCCTGGCTGGTGCCACATCTTGTGTCCTCTTGTCTTGGCTTGTCTTCTACTGTTTATGTTTATGTTCTATCTGCATTTTACTATCATGCTGATGTGATTGCTAATTTGGAAATTGATATTGAGCCCATGAGACGCTTGAGGAGTTCCAATTCTCAATCTTAGCAAAGTTTCTGTATCAGCGCTTAGTGTAAGCTAGTTGGTTGCCATCCCCACTTTTGAGGCACTTCTCTATCATCACCAAGTTCTTTCTAGCTGGTCTGTAGTGTACTAGTGTTAGGAGAGTATTGACATATCATTCTAGACTTTCTCCTATTTAGAATTTGACCCTATTAGTCCTGTACTCATCCCTGAGGACATCATCAAACAATTTCCAACTTCTTTATTGTCAATGATCTTGCTGGAACATCTCGATCCTTTCCCTTCTTAATGTCCACCTCTATCTATGCACAGACACAAGAGTTTCTCCTTCCCCCACCTCTTCACATTTTTACACATGTTTTGATGGTATCTAGCTTTTTTAACTTGTTATTTCTAGGGTTATATTTTTGTTTACTTGTCAAAACCTAAGGGAGTCTGGATAACATTAGAAATCAAGCCACTGTCACCTTGCTTGATTTCTGTCACTTAAAAGTTATTGCTCACTAGCTTCAGGGGGGCATCCCTAAATGATCTTACTGTAAGTCAAAGAGTGATTAATAACTCCAGAGATTATAATTAAAGCTTTATGGCCTATCTAAAATTTGTGATAAAATCTGAGTAACAACAAGCACAAATTTGTGTGAAATGCTGAAATTATTCATTGGATGCCGAATTTTTATGTTAATAGTGGACATACATCCTGTTAGCACTTCAGGAAACTCTCCTAGGTTGCAGCTCGGAGATGTCTGGTAACATATAATCTTCAATATTGTTCTCAGAACTATTGGAATGGATGATGGTTTTGATCAAGTCAAATGACCATTTCCACTCTATTCCCACTCAAGGCATGCATGAACACCCTCAACAACACAAGGCTTTAAACCACTAATGCTCAATAATTTGTAGATTTAATGGATAGATGGAGAATATTGACTATTTTTTGCAGTGGCATGATCCGGATTATCCACAGTTTGGTGTTCATTCTGTCACCAAACTGTGGATAATCCGATCATGCCACTGCAAAAAACTACCACAGAAGCTTAAAATCTAGAATATTGACTATATCAATAGATTACATACATAAACATAAATGAATGACTAGCTACAGGTAGTAAAAGAGGATACTGACTGTACTGGTAGATGCATATATGACCACCTATGAATGGTTAGCTACAGGCAGCAAAGAAGCATGCAAGTCTAAGTTATCAAAGCATAGATAAGATAACAGTTATCTGGCCTTAGACACAAAGGAAACATGAACAAACTGTTCAAGTGCAAGCATAGAACAGTAAAGAGAAAGGATTTTGGACATATGATGGAAAAAGAAGCTTGTATTGCTAGAATAAAGATGAAAAGCTTGAAGGAACAAAGTAGCAACAGTCTCCAGAAGTTGAACTCGTTTTACATCTTGTTTTTAGCTATTTATAGCTTGTTTACAATGCTCCTGAGCTCTAAGAGGCTCAGAGTCTTAGTCTGCCTGATATGCATCGTTAACTGATTTGATGCCCTCTAAGCAAGCATGGGATCAGAGTTTTTTGCTTCTGACAACAGAGTAACTGCTTTAAGATATTTTGGTAGCTTGTTGCGCTGTCTGGGAGTTCTCCTGAGCTAGAGATGCTCCATGATGTTTGTTTGATTTGGCTGTGTCGTGCTGTCTATGCCACCTGATTGATTCTGTTTAGGGCTAGCTGCGCGTGCTCCATGATTGTTTCTATTAGGGCGAGCTATGCTGTGAAGGGAGAGCTACCGAGCCTCTGTTCTCCCTTTAGATATTTAGAATGACTGTTCTTTCTATTAAACACAGAAAAACACAACAACCTTGTGAAAATCCCGCCCATTTTTGTCCTTTTCGGACTTAAAAAATGATTAGATACGGCTTATCAATCTCTCGGGTCTGCCCTTGTCGCCATCACAAGTTGCGTTTGGCCCTGTTCCTATGTATTTCGTTTATACAACGAAAACACTGAAAAATGCATAAAAAACCGCTTGGGCTCGGACTTGAAATCTTATAGAATATCACTAATAATGCCGTCGAGTCCGGCGTTATCGCATTGCCCTTATATATATGCAAAGGCCCTGCCCCATGGTTTTCGCCGATAGCGATCTGGCGATATAACGTGGGCCGTCGATCCGCGTGTGCGATCGATGGTCCACGTTTAATCGCAGTCGCACCCTCCATATAACCTCTGCCGATAGTTCCGCCGATGCGACCCGCCGATAGCAATCATCGGCAATCGCTGATCGGCGGTGTTCAGCGCCAATTGCCACTGCTTGGGACTGCCGAATTGCGATTTGCCGCTTAGATGGGCCGTTGGTCGGCCAAATATAACTGCAGCTGTGCATTCTTGGGTTTTAAGCCCGCGGTAAGGGTTTTTGACTGATTTTGAAGTGTTTTAGCCTCCCGATAGTGCATTTTTGACCTTCCAAGGGCTTTCCTCCCTTGCTTGTTTCGATCGATGGATGATCTTTGAGCACTTTTGAAGACTTAGGGAGTGCTTTGGAGCATATTTGGATCCAATTTTGGGCCTTTTGTCAGCGAAGCTAACATTGGCTCCTTCTGGGGATGAAATCCTCCCTATGAGGTTTCAAGAACCACAGATCAATGCCTTTCCTGTATACAACAAGATCAAATCTTCCTCCTAGTGTTGCATTGGGCATGGAGTCTATTAAGCATGAACTAAAAACTTTGAAAACAACCTATTTACAATACCAAGGCTTGAAAGCCTTAACTAAAATAAAGTTCAAAGAACAACCCATTAAATGGGCCATCAAAACATATCCTTCCTTTGATGCATCCCTTTTGAGAAAACAGTCACCAAACTAAAAATTAACCCTTTTTACCTTTCCATGAAAGGTTTCTTTCTCTTGGTCAATGTGTATATCAGCGAATTCATCAAAGACTTGCAAAAGCCTATTGATTTGATCCTCTACTTCAAAAAGTTTGGAACACTTGATATTATCAAGCAAAGATGGTCTATATTTCACCTCCTCTCCGTATGCTTTCAGCCTTGGATGTTTTGATTGGGAGGTTTTGTACACCTGCTGAATGATAAGGTCTGCTTCACACTTTGCTGTGTCATTTGTGACCTGAAAAGTTAATATGAAAGATGAATCAATGCATTCTTGTGTGGGGGACACAAGGACTTCACCTGTTCCTGCAGCTCCCTCAGAGCAAGCCCCATCAAAGAACATGTCCCAAATCTGTGGGCCTTCTTCCTCTGTGATTTGGCAAACTGATTTTTTAAGCTGTGTAGAGGCCAACTGATAAGGCTTGGTAATGTCAAGACCGAGCTTATCCATGACAGCCTTGGGCATTGGATCATGGCTGGCTCTAGTGTCCAGAGGGCAATTGTGAAGGATTTCATCATAAATAGACAGAGAAACATAGAATGATGGGGAGCTGTCTTCACAGTTTTCGATCATTGGGCTGAGAATAACAGCTGGTTGGTCATCTTGCAGATTTACATAGTTAGTGGAAGCTTGGATGGTTTTAGGCTCAAGAGCCTCAAGGATAGATTTCTTGAAGGACTCATTCTTCACTGGTTCAATTAGGGGCATAGGTATTCTTGGCTTCTGGATTTCTGATTGAAAACTGAAAGAAGAAGGGGACTTGTCAAGGCCTCTTACCTCTATGGTTGGAGCTTTGAGAATGATAGGATCAACTGCTGATTGCTTCTGCTTATTAGCTTGCTGTTCTGCAGGGACAACAGCTTTATGAACATGAGTTTCTTTGACATTATTCATCATAGACCTCAGATTATATTGGTGCTGATTTTCAGTTTGTAGAACAGCTTCACCATCCCACTCTTGGCTGATCTGGTCACTGAATAATGACTTCTCATAGGCAGCTTTGGTTAAAAAAGTGGCGCTGCCTTTGTCTTCCATACCATGGATCTCATCATCTTCCTCAAACTGCTTTTCTTCCATGACTGCATTCTGAAAAGGGACCTTCAGCCTTTGGTCTTCATTGGCCTCTTTGCTTCTTTGCAAAATCTGCAACTGCTCATTAGGTCTTCTACATAGAATTGGATTTGGAGGAGCAAAGGTATTATTAACCCTTCCTTTCCTAGAATGCTGCTCAACCTTTAATTTCGAAACTTCAGAGGCTAATGATTCGATCATTTTGGTCATTTTATCTATCTTAGGATCAGGGGATGATGGAGACTCGTCCCTCTGTCTCCTTCTGTCAACATTACCTTGGAGGTTTCTTACAGCCATGATGTTCGATTCTACTTCCAAGGTTGCATCCTGCATATTAGCCAAAGTAGCACATCGCCTTTCCCTCAACAGTAAACATAATTTAGAATCAGGCACTGGCATAGATGAGTCTAGCAGAGGTAGTGGTGGGTTTTACTTCAGCAGGTATCTTGCTGTACATGCGGTTGAATCTCTTATTAAAATCAGACAACAACTCACCATTTTCCCTCTGTAAGTTCCCAAACTCAGTGTGGTATTAGAGGAGATCCTTATTATCCCCTCAATGCTTCAGGAATCCATCATCTAAAGCCTCAATATCAGCGATAGATCTTGGGCTCAGTTCTGTGAACCATTTTCTAGCCTCTCCATCTAGGCTTTGAACAAAGATTCTCATTCAGACATCATCTTCACTAATGTCCAGGTTATCAACATAGCTATAGAATGATTCAAGATGTTCTTCAGCTGTAACACCTTTAGTCCTAGTGAACTTAGGCATATACTTCTGATATTCTTCAGTAAGCATGCCATTCAAAGGAGTGGGCACTATTAGAGGTCCATACCTAGCAGCTATGATTCTTTCCATTTTGGTGGGTGCTTGTGGTCTTGCCATAGCTGTGGTGGCTATATGGGTACTGGAAGTTTGAATGACAGAGGGATGAGGAGTGATTGATAGGACTAAAGGAGTATGATGGATAGGAGGTGAGGTTTTCTTTGGATTTACAACAAAAGGAGAACCTAAAGAATAAGGAGCTTTATGAATCTCTAAGATATTTTCTTCGCTGCTAGTATTAGAAGCTATACTCTCAACATGTATTTGTTCTATTGCAGGATTTTCTTGAAGAGATATAGGAGATTGTTTAGGTTTACCTGAACCTGATGCTCCTTTCTGCAATACCTTTCTTTCTTTGATGATCTTTTCAGGGTCAGGTACTGGGTTAGCTTGTGACTTCTGTGGATTTCTCCGAGTATGCCTCACAAACTGAGCCAGAACTATGATGTGGAGTCGCCAAAAAGGTTCAGCCTCTAGTAGAGTCGCCAGATAGATGATTACAACTAGAAAAAGTGTCCAGACTTTGTCTATCATCAAAGCTGGATCTGTGTCGTCTCCCAGGGAAGCTGAGCTTCAGTTTCCTCTCCCCGGCAACGACGCCAATTATGTTAGCACTCCAGGAAACTCTCCTAGGTTGCAGCTCGGAGATGCCTGGTAACATATAATCTTCAATATTGTTCTCAGAACTATTGGAATGGATGATGGTTTGGATCAAGTCAGATGACCATTTCAGCTCTATTCCCACTCAAGGCATGCATGAACACCCTCAACAACACAAGGCTTTAAACCACTAATGCTCAATAATTTGTAGATTTAATGGATAGATGGAGAATACTGATTGTATCAACAGATTACATACATAAACATAAATGAATGACTAGCTACAGGCAGTAAAAGAGGATATTGACTGTATTGGTAGATGCATATATGACCACATATGAATGGTTAGCTACATGCAACAAAGAAGCTTGCAAGTCTAAGTTATCAAAGCATAGATAAGATAATAGTTATCTGGCCTTAGACACAAAGGAAACATGAACAAACTGTTCAAGTGCAAGCATAGAACAGTAAAGAGAATGGATGTTGAACATATGATGGCAAAAGAAGCTTGTATTGCTAGAATAAAGATGAAAAGCTTGAAGGAACAAAGTAGCGACAACTTGAACCCGTATTACATCTTGTTTTCAGCTATTTATAGTTTGTTTACAATGCTCCTGAACTCTAAGAGGCTCAGGGTCTTAGTCTGCCTGATATGCATTGTTAACTGATTTGATGCCCTCTAAGCAAGCATGGGATCGGAGTTTTTTTTCTTCTGACAACAGAGTAACTGCTTTCAGATATTTTGGTAGCTTGTTGCGTTGTCTAGGAGTTCTCTTGAGCCAGAGATGCTCCATGATGTTTGTTTGATTTGGCTGTGTCACGTTGTCTATGCCACCTGATCGATTCTATTTAGGGCTAGCTGCACGTGCTCCATGACTGTTTCTGTTAGGGCGGGCTATGCTGCGAAGGGAGAGCTACTGAGCCTCTGTTCTCCCGTTAGATATTGACCGTTCTTCCTGTTAAACACAAAAAAACACATCAACCTTGTGAAAATCCTGCCCATTTCTGTCCTTTTCAGACTTAAAAAATGATTAGATATGACTTATCAATCTCTCGGGTCCACCCTTGTCGCCATCACAAGTCGCGTTCGGCCCTGTTCCTGTGTATTTCGTTTATACAACGAAAGCACTGAAAAATGCTTTAGGCAGGCTTCAAATTTCATATATTCCACTTCCTTGATCCTCTTGGGTCCAGGCTTCATTGCTATCGGCGCTGCTAGGCTTCCTTTGTATTTTCATTATATAATGAAAATATATCAAATACATTAGAAATCGCTTGGGCGCAGACGTGAAATCTTATAGAATATCACTAATAATGCCGTCGGGTCTGGTGTTATCGCATCACCCTTATATATATGCAAAGGCCCTGCCCCATGGTTTCCGCCGATAGCAATCTGGCGATATAACATGGGCCGTCAATCCACGTGCGCGATCGATGGTCCACGCTTAATTGTTGATCGCAGTTGCACCCTCCATATAACTTGCGCCAATACTCTGCCGATAGTTTCGCCGATTCGACCCGCTGATAGTGATCTTCGGCGATCGCTGATCGCCGATGTCCAGCTCCGATTGCCACTGCTTGGGACCGCTGATTTGCGATTTGCCGCTTAGATCTGGGCCGTTGATCGACCAGATCTAACGGCAGCTGTGCATTCTTGGGTTTTAAGCCTGCGGTAAGGGTTTTTGACTGATTTTGAAGTGTTTTAGCCTCTCGATAGTGCATTTTTGCCCTTCCAAGCGTTTTCCTTGCCTGATTCGATCGATGGATGATCTTTGAGCACTTTTGAAGACTTAGGGAGTGCTTTGGAGCATATTTGGATCCAATTTTGGGCCTTTTGTCAGTGAAGCTAACACATCCAAATGTAGATATATGCTAATTTAAATTCTAGAGTGCAAAATAGAAATTACAACAAGCTAAAATGATTGTTTTAGTGTTGTAAACAATGATAAAATTCTCCAAAATGATGGAGAGATTTTGTCAGTGTTGTGAACATTGCGATTTTTTTGCCGTGCCGATTTAATCGCCAATTTTTTTGGCGATTTTTTATTTTCAAAAAATCGAGAAAAAATTGAGTTTTTTTTTTCTTCGAAAAAATCGCGATCCGAGTTGTAAAAATCGTGACGAGCGGAAACGACGAGTTTTAAAGTGCGATTTTGAGTTTTTTTTGTCATTTTTTTCAGATAGAGGGCAAGAGTGAGAGCTGAGGAGAAGGGGAAGTCATCTACAAGGGCAAGAGAGGAGAAAAGTGAAGGAATTTAACATCCCAAGCAAGAAAAATTCGAGTTTGGACCAAGTTTTTTCAGCAAAGCGTGGTTTCCAGCTATGGGCATCAAATTTGGCTATTTTTTTTGTCTTTTTCTTGTTTTTCCTTGGGTTTCTAACTTTCTATAACCCATTTATTTTCAATGATTTTTGAGTGGAATTGATTGTGTTTTTTTTGTTTTTCATTTTTGTTGCATATAGTGGAGAGGGTTTTATTTTGGTAAAAAATGCAAAAACTTGATTGTTAGATTTATAAGTTTAATTTCTTCTTGTGCCCTAGATCTTTTCCATCATTTTTGCTTGGGTTTGAATGTGTATTTTTTCCATTTTTGTTGCATTGAGTTGAGGTATTTTTGTTGTGGGTGTCAAAAATTCAATGTGTTGTATGTAAATTTTAATTTTATTTTTTTAACTTGCAATTTTTCGTGTGCTCTAGGTTTAACTTCAAACTTCATCTTGCATTAAAACTCAAGAGTTCAACAAAGTTACAAACATGACAAGGAAATTGGACTCTCTGTGGGAATTTGGTGAACCTGATGGAGAGTTTGACATATCAAACTTGACTTGCAAGCTATGTGGGCATCATATGATAGGATGGGTATACAAATTGAAGTATCCCCTTGCACAAATCCCTGGACATGAGGTAGGGCCTTGCACAATTAGAAATCCAGAAATCATCCGAAGAGCCCTCAGATCATTGGAAGAAATAGAGTAAACCAAATTGTCCAAGGCAGCTCTGAAGAGTCAACTAGCAGGGACTAGGAAAAGTGTCAGGATTGGGAGGTGAACATGAGAGTGGTATTGGTTCTACTTCAACATCAATATCTACAACCAACCCTGTAACAGCCTCATCATATTTTGTTCGTAGAACCACACCCGGTTCACAACCATCTATCTCTTCAACAAGTTGTTGGGCAAGTTTCTTCTTTGGAGTGATATTCCTTTCAGTGTTGCAAGGAACAATCCATTTTTCCAGCCTGCAGCTGACGTTATTGTAGTTGTTGGCCCAGGGTACAAAGTCCCTTCTTATGATGACTTTAGAGGGCGCATTCTTCAAAATGAAAAGGTTGACTGCACCAAGAGATTGGAGGAGTTTAGGGCATCATGGGCACACACAGGATGCATTGTGATGTCAGATGGTTGGACCGATCAAAAGGGTAGAAGCCTTATAAACTTCTTGGTTAATTGTCCCAAGGGGACAATGTTTATGAAATCTGTTGATACATCTGCACATATCAAAGATGCACAATTATTATGTGATTTGTTGGATGTGTTCATTCTAGAGGTGGGTCCAGAACATGTTGTCCAAGTCATAACGGACAATGCTGCAAATTATGTTGCTGCTGGCAAGATGCTTATGGAGAGGCATCCTACCTTATTTTGGACACCTTGTGCTGCACACTGCATTGATTTGATGTTGGAGGACATAGGAAAAATTCCTTTTGTCAAGGATATTGTTGAGTCATCAAAAAACATTACAAAATTTATATATAATCATGCATCTGTGCTTCATTTGATAGCAATATTCACCACCAACTTCTACTAAATTAATTTCTAGCTTTTGTTTGATTAATGCTATGGTCTGAAATCTAATTTCAGCATTAATTAAATTCAGTAATCTACTTGTTTGATTGAGATCGTAGGGACATTAGTCACCTAAGGCTTGAAACTTTAACATGGTATTAGAGCTTGATATCCGATTGAGATTCTTAGGGATTTGTAGTAGTAAATCTATTGCTTGGAAGGACCAACATTAAGATAAGATAAGGTAAATATATTAATATCCAACAATGGACCATGTGAAGTAGGTCAATGAGACTGTTTCAGGTACAATGATGTCAGTACAAAGTGGTAGTACCAAAGTGAGTCCTATATAAAAGCAAGGAACCAGAAGTAAGATAGCAGTCTAATCTAGAAATCTAAAAGGCCAACTCCAAATAATGGGGAGGCGATCCAAGAGAAAGATGTACAAGATGAGTGGCTATTTAGCCTATGGCATGAATACTAAGAGATTCTGGTCTAGTGGAACCATCTCTCCGAGTATCTGAGGTTGAATGGAGAAATGTCAAAATTGATGTCTTTCCGGAAGAAGAATTAGGTGAGGATCTCGGCTAAGTGCAGTGCGGCAACTTGGAAGGAAGGACCTATTGTTGTTGTTTGGAAGATATCATTTATCGACTATACTATTGGCTAGTATGATCTTTTGTCTGCTTTGGCAATGTCACCGAGGTCTTATGGAGGTGGGACTCGGGAGTAGGGCTATATGTCCTTGCTGATCTGTAGTCGTCTTTATCCATCTGTTTCTTGGTGCCCCTTTTTTGGAGCACCGTAAAAAAGGTAGTAATTTGTCGCGTGGAGGATGGTCTAGGGAGTGGATGTGGTTGGAGGATAAAAGATTGGGGACGGGGAGGGCCTTTTGCATGTATAAGGTTAACATCTATGGTTAGGGTACCTAAAGAAATTGCGAAGCATATATAACTCTGAAAAGACAGTGGAACTATCCTTAGATCTCATAGTAAACCGAGCAATGGAAGATGAAGTGCTCCTTAGTCTTGACCTCATCGAGATGGCACAACTGGTAGATCTTGATTGATTTGCTAATCTGGTGATTAGTCTCAATCCATAACTCCAACTCTAAACTAGCCTAGGGGGAATTAAAAAGCATGCATCTAGTGGTGAAGCATATAATGGGGTCGAATAATCCCTCATAACCATGAAGTGCTCAACATAGAAGGCCATCTTCAAATGCAACCCACCTTGATGGTTTAAGTGACACACATCAAATGTGTGTAGATGTTCTCTATGATGATCATGTTCATCTCTTATTATGCAAGTAGGAGGTGGTCGAGTCCATTAAGGGAATATTTGTATGGAGGGAGTTGATCTGTTATTATGTTGACAGATGCTAGGAGATTAGAACACTGACACACTAACATCAAAAATGAACTAGAGAACTAATGGATGTAATGGACAGGTGAGGCAGAACACTGTCTCAAGTCGAAAGGGACAAGTGCCAAACTCTGTGAGGATGATGGGTTGGGTGACGTACATCTGACGATGTGATGGAGGGTGATCTATACTCTCTATTGAAG
Source organism: Pinus tabuliformis (assembly GCA_031772625.1). Lineage (NCBI taxonomy): Eukaryota > Viridiplantae > Streptophyta > Pinopsida > Pinales > Pinaceae > Pinus > Pinus tabuliformis. The sequence continues at coordinate 1,373,749,446 of CM062805.1, read as the reverse complement.
AGCAATTGAACTATAGTAGACTAGGTCTTCACACCTTAGAGACCTATTTTCACTTGGGAAAAACCTTCCCAACTTTGAGAGGTTTTGGGCTGATTGTATCCAGGAGGAGACTTGGATGAAGTGAAAGGCCAACAAAAAGGTTTGTGATGAGAAACTAGCTCTATTTGTTCAGTGAAATAAGGCCAGAGGCAAAGGACCCAACAAGGGTAAGGGAAAGAGTTAGGAGGCTACACCACAACTAGGAAAGAGGGATTTGAGCGAAATTAAGTGTTTCATTTGTCATAGCCATGGCCATTATGCGTCACAATGTCCAGAGAAGAAGGGGGGTAAAGGGAAGCAACAACATAAGTTGATAGTAGTCTTTGTAGAAACTTAGTTGAATGAATTTATTGCAAAGTTTGACAATAATTTGTTGATGATATCTTGCCTTTCTACCAACAATTTCAAGACATGTCGGGTATCTAGACAATGATGCATGCATCTTGACATATGATATCAACTTGATAGTTGTTTTCTAGTTTGAAAGAGTAGGTCTCTAGAGTATAGGTTGAGCTTGTGGATAATGCCAAGTACCTACTAGCAGGAGTTGGTACTATTCCTTTGTAGCTTAAGTTAGGTAATTCTTTAGGTTTTAATGAAATCTTGTTTTTCCAGCTCTTAGGAAGAATTTATTTTTAGTTTTGGTGATGGAGGATAACGGCTCTGTAGTGGAGTACAAGAACCGACACGTTTTCATTAGGTTGAAGGGTGAACTTATTCAAGTTTTGGTGAATATAAGTGATAGACTCAAGGTGTTGCCTATTCTAAGGGAGAGTTGCGACTCACAGGTCTTCTAGAGTTCATTTTTGTCCAAGCATGCCAAAGCTGCTTTCCCGAGCAACAAGCATAGGTCTAGGGGGATTCTAGACCTAGTACATTCAAATGTTTGTGGATTGATGTGAATAACACCAATAACAAGAAGCATGTATTATTTTTCCTTACCTGCGATTCCTCTCTCAAGATTTGGATCAATTTCTTAAAGACCAAGCATAAGGCCTTTAGTAGGTTTCAGGAGTTTAAATCTCTAGTTGAAAACTAGATAAGGAAGAAGATCAAAGCCTTGATGTTGGACAACGAGGGAGAATATAACTCCAAGTAGTTCGAGGGTTTTGTAAAGTGGTAGGAATAAAGAGGGAATTGACAATTCCGTATAATGGTAACCCACAACAAATTAGGGTTGCAAAGTGGAAGAATCAATCCATCATAGGGGTTGCTAAGGTCATTATACACGATAAGGAATTTTTGATGTTTCTTTGGGCTAGGCATGCAACACAATCGTCTACATCTAGAATTGGTGTCCTCACAGGATCTTGGACAACAAGACATTAGAGGAATCATTCATTGGTGTGAAGCTAGAGGTGAGTCATTTTCACATCTTTGGTTGTCTAGTTTATATGCATGTGTTAATAGAAAAGAGGACCAAGCTGGAGCCCTCTAACATGAAGGGATCATTTGTGGATTTTAGTGAGACAACAAAGGCTTACAAAGTCTATATTCTAGAGTAGAGGAAGAAAATAGTGAGTCAGGATGTAAAGTTTGAGGAAGACTTTGCAACTAGGAAGCTCCATGAGCCTATTCTAGTGACAAATGATGAGGAGCTTCGAAGGTTGAGCCAAATTCACCAATGATTTACAGGGTAGTACAACAACCTTTAGGTGAAGAGGGTAAGACAAGAGCCCCTTATACTTCTGTCAAGAGACCTCAATCATTCAGTTAAACATTGAGGGATACTCAAGAGCATGTTGAGGCTCTCAAGAGCACTTTCAAAGAGAGTAGAAATTCAAAGAAGTTTCTAGACTAGATGGCATCAATGAGGAAGATTTTAGATTTTCAGCCTTTCAGTGTTCATGAGGGAGGAAATTGTTAGGTATGGAGGGATGCCATTGTGGAGTACACCTCCATCATGAAGAATGATGCTTGGGACATGGTGACAAGATCAGAGGGAGTTAGTTGTGAGTTCTAGGTGGCTTTGCAAGATCAAGCATGCTGTAGATGGTAGCATGGACAAGTTGAAGGTGAGGTATGTGTTGAGGGGAGTGGACTACAAGGATACATTTGCTCCAGTTGTGAGGTAAACATCTTTTAGAGTTGTTAGGTCCTTGATTTCATTTATGCTATGGAGGATACATCAGATGGATGTGAAGACAACTTTCCTTAATGGGATCATTGAGGAAGAAGTGTCCATAGAGCAACCTTAAGGCTTTGAGGTAAATGGGAAGGAGTCCCATGTGTGCATGCTTAAGAAAGCTTTGTATGGACTTAAGCAGGGATCATGATGTGGACAACATTTTAAATTTTGAGCCTTCCAATTTTTAGGAGGGAGCACACTAGTGGGTATGGAGGGATGCTATGGTGGAGTATACCTTCATCATGAAGAATGGCTTTTGGGACATAATTCCAAGTTTAGAGGGGACTACAAAGCAATACTCTTAACAAAATAAATTCAATACAACAAGAGAGCAGTCATCTTGTGATCGACTGTCTCACAAGTCATAATGACTAGCTCCTTGTATATGCACTGTCAATAAAAATGGGTTTGGCAACTAGTTCTAATAAAGGACAATTGATGTTTGTGTGATAGTCTCAATATCTTCAACTCTGCAAACACAATATTGTTATCACTGGAAGTACCAGATCACCAGGTCAAATGCACTTCATAAGTTATATTGGCGCGAACCAAAATTTGTTTTTCCATGACACTGGAGTCTAGGTTAGAACCTTACAACCACTGATGCTACCAAACCAAGTATCACAACAATCTACTTTGCACAACAGAACAATATTCAACGGTAAATCTACTAGCACACAAATATAGACAACTTTTACAAATTTTAATTGCCCAACTTTGTTATATTAACAAACTAATAATACAACGGTCTAGGGATCCTGTACCAAGGATAATGTCCTTCATACATCCACTGATACAAAGACTACAACTGTGACTTGGTGTCAACAACTATGACAACCAAACTGCCCGAACAAGATACTCTAACCATCTGGCTGATGTAGCATGATCTCTCAGCTCCCCTCAATCATACCATGAACACACCTACCCAGTGCTTCAGTTCCTGATCTGCAACAACTCCCATTTGCCTCTATCAATGAACCTACTCCATTAGGTCACTGAACACGGCTCCAATTGCTCTCTAGCTGATCGTTAGTCTTTCAACGCATCAACACATTGAGACTCCTATCGAGTTTTTCACAACTCCGTTTGTGAATAACTCTCAACTACCCACTACTGCTCCTCAGCTCCTTTTGGACTTCTTGCCCAACTAGCTGCTCCTTAGTCCTTCAAGGACACAACTTCTTAGGGACTTTCTTCCCACTAGTGTCTTCCCGTGCTACCTGATGATGACATACTTAGGGCATGAAGAGTTTCACCTATCACTGTCAAATGTCCTTCTCCAACAATGAACATGGGCTGATGTGATTTGCTCCCTTGACCTCCTTTCTTTGTCCTTCAAGAATAAGTCCTGAACTCACCTAATTCTACCTCTTCTAGCAGCTCATTTGTCCTTCAATGACCCACACTTAGGGCTTGGAGCAAGCCACTACAACCCTCCCAAACAACTGTTCTTTTGGCTGCCTCACCTCTATCCTAATCTAGGACAACATCCACTAGCAATGAAACAACTTGATAATACCATTCACATACCTCAAATACTCGACCTTCTACGTACTCCTTGATCTGCCAATAATCATGAGAATTTGCCCTAAACTTCTCCTTCTCTTCTTTGTTGAAGCTCTAAGGTTTGCGATGCCATTACAGAGGTGTTCTCCTTATGTTCATTACACTTGGATGTTTTGCACAATCATATGAAACCGATGTTCTAGCTCCTCTAGAACAACCCTCCAACCTAGCAATCCTCCTCCATAGACCAACACCCTTGCAGCGCTTTCTCTGCCTCATATCTGAACAACAATTCTCTGGTTAGGGCTTCTAAACTGCCCTAACTAGAACTGATAAACCACCCCAAAATAGGGCTGATCCCTCTTCAAACATCTATGCTAGTCTCCTATCCCATGCGGCCTACCCTGCGTCGACAACCTGAGCTCATGACCTCCAACAATAGGGATCTCAGCCCCTTCTCCAAGTGTTGTTATAGAACTCAACTTTCTGCATTAGGATAGTTCTCGGCTACACACTACTTTAGAGAGATACATGCCCAAACATGTCCAGATTTATCCTCATGTGCTCAGCTCCTACTCTAGCGTGTAGGCTCTAGTAAACTTCGCCGCCCTTCCTCATTTTCCCTGTGCCAAAATAGACCTAAACCAAAGACACACGATACGTTCTTACTTAGCTTTTGATCTCCTAGACTTCCTGAGGCATGCAAAGTTTTTCTTGAGGAGATATTTCTCTTGTTGGATGATCAAATGATCCTCCACGTCCTTCTTTTTATATTTCTCCATGTGGTGTCATCTAACTTGTCTTTGGGCACACTAATCATCAAGCGGACATGCTCTATGTGCCACAAAACCCACTAGCAACATATAAAATTTCTCCATTTCTAGACCTCAGAATTCGATGATTTTCGATGCCCCTAGTTCCTCTATCATCTCCATCAGTCAAACCAATCAAAGTCAACTTAGTTTTGACCCAACTCCTTTGGGTGCAAAACCCCCATGCTTGGGTTCTTAGCCCACAAGTGCCTTTGTGATGCTAATTCCTCCAAAACCCACTAGCCTAGGGTTTGGAGTACCTCCCAAGCTACAAATCAAAACCAAGGTAACTTGGGAGTGGGAGCAAAAGCGGGGAGCAGGAGTGGGGAGTGACATTTTCAAAAGCTTTCGGTTCGGGAGCAAATTTTTACATATTTTGATGCATATATGTCAACAAAAGCATGTAGAATGATGAATTAGATATAAAAAGCATAAAAACATAGATTGGACCGTATAACATCAATCATCTAGAAATTATGATCTTCATCAACCACGTCCACAAGTTAGTAACATACAACATATCGAGTCTCATGATTCATCAATCTTAAAGTTTGAAGCTTTCAAAATTCAATTCATAACATTTATCCAATGTTCCACAGGGACGCGCCCCAGGGTGGGGGGCGCGCTTTGTTGCTCCCCCACGCTTTTGGGATGGGGAAACTCCTAGGGAAACGTTTACCCACGTCCCCTTTTTTGGGGAAACTCAAGGGGTACTTTTTCCCGGTGACAAAAAGCATCCCCCAATTTTTTTTTGCTAATGACAATTAAAAACATAAAAACTACAAATTTTAATATAATTAAAAAGAAGGAAAATAAAAACTAAAGGATAAATTAAAACTTCAAAACATAATCATTCATATTTCTCATTCATTTGTCATTGACCCTACGATTTTACCTTGTTGCCCGACATTTTCCTTCTATTGCCACTCGACATTTTACCTTGCCGCCCGAGATTTTCCCGCTGTCGCCGCTCGACAATTTGCTGTGATTCGAATTTACCATCGACGGGGGCCTGAGATATTTGGAGCTGCGTTTTCATTTTGTGACTTGGATTTGCCGGATTTGAGTAACGATTTTCATTTTATGACTTAAGCATAATGTCATTGTCATATGATGAATTTACTTTCAATGTGCATTGTGTAATTTCAATTGTTGAATGATTAATTTAATTTAGATGTACCTTGCATATTATTAATGTCCATTGCTAAATGATGAATTTAGATGGAAAATTGCATAATGTCAAATGATGGATTCGATTTAGCAATTTACTTTTAGATTTACAATTTTACATTGATGATTGCAGAAATGTCAAATGATAATTATGATTCATAATAGTCAAATACGAAATGATGATCATATTTAGATGTACATTTCATAATTATGAAGATTTACTATTTACTAACTTAGTTATTGACATATTGTTGGGATTTATTTATTTTTAGTTTTTAATAATTTATAAGTTTTATGACTTTGACGTCCTCCCGTTTCCCTGAAATTTCCCTAAATTTTGGGATCGCTTATATACATCCCCCTTGTGTGTATCCTAGCTCCCTCGTTTCCTCATCCCGGAAACTGGGTGGAACATTGCATTTGTCATCATTGATCACCAAAATTATATAAAAATTCTAACATGAAATGAAATGTTATAAAATGAAATGAAACGAAACAAATTTCAACTTTCACGAAGCATCATATTCATAATTCATTACCAATACATATATAGTCATATATAGTTTACAAAAAATATCATGATAAATAGGAAAGAGTCAATAGTTATAAAAACTACTAGAAACTAGAAAAGACAAGTAAATCTATTATCTATTGCTAATGCTTGGGCCTCTTGCCACGAGAAATGTCTAATGTTTGAGCAAGTCGTGGTAGTATTCTAGGATTCTCCTCTCGCATAGTCACATGACCACACCCAGAAGGCACATGCCCTCCACATGAGGATGTAGATGGAGGTGGCTCCAGCAAAGGAGCAATTCTTGGAACTCAAGCACTACTATTGGATGGTGGGGGTGGCATGGATGTTGTTGCTTCATCCTCATCTTTTAAAAGTTCTGCTTCCAATTCATCTAGACATATAGTTCCATCCTCAAAATTATCGTCCTTTGGGTTGTTGGCCCAAGTTTCATATGATTTATCCTCATAAGCCCAATCACAATAATGACTCAACGAAATCAAGTTGTAGTGCACATACACCAAGCTTTCTGCCCGGTTTTCAATGAGTCTGTTTCTTCTCACATTATGGATGAAGCTGTAGGAGCTGCAACACCTCTCTACAAAAGAAGTATTTACAACTTGTGGGAGCACTTTTTTTTGCCAATTTTGGCAGAAGTCCCATGCCGCCATATGCTTCCTGTGAAAATTCTACAAACCGGAATCCCTACTGCAACAACTGATTAAACCTCTCCTATTTGTTAATTACTGAAACAAATTATTTACTGCTTCCTACGACAAATATCGAAGCTAATACACTGCAGCCTACACCAATTAAATAATATGCGCAAAACAAGAACATAACAATAGAGAAAGATACAACACAAGTGGCAGTTGTTTTTGGATAAATGTCCCCGGAAAAACCCAATGCAAGAAAACCGGTGCAACAACTTTGAAGGTTTTTATTATTATGCAATATTTTTCTGAATACAACTCTGGATGCCCTCTCGATAATCCAGTTACAGAGAAATAAACTGGCAGAAGAAATTTGTGAGATTACCTCACTCTACCCATCCAGTTCCGACTGATTCGACAGTTAAACCAACGTGTCCCCTGTTATTTCTGCGTTGCCCCTGCGTGGGCCTGCGTCAACCTCTAAGGCTATGTGTCTGCTCAACTGGGGATCGATTTGCCTTTTGGAGCAGTTTCCAACCCTCCCGGCTCAGAAATGTCAGCTCCCTTAGCAAATTCAGACTTTTGCTTGGAGAACTGCACTGCTTCTGTGTGAGCCCTTTTGGCTCAGCGTCAACCCCTCCTGGGTGCTATGTTGCCTCCTTCTGGTGTCTCTTTGCCTCTCTGCTGCATATCGTAGGCTCCGGAGAAGATACTCCAACCCAACTATCCCTGCCCCTCACTGCACAAACTCACTATTGATATTCTCCTAATAGTTGCTCTGCTTCAGAAAATCCAAATTCTAAACTCACTCTGTGTATCTTCCAAGTGACCCTCAAGCTTCCTTAAATAATCTTCTCGTTGACATTGAACGACCCAGATTAGAAGCTAATCAATGGCTAAGATCATTTCTGCTTGATCTTTGTCTTCTTCTAGAAGTTACACCCACAGTTAAATTAATACCCATTAATTATTTTATTTTCCTAAGTTTAGACTTAGGGTCCCATTAAAAATAAATAATTATTTTAATAAAACTGTCTCCGGGTGGAATTTCCCAAAATGCTTTCTGGGTTCTTTGGAATACATGTGCCCAAGTCTCCCTACAAAATTTGAGACTTAGAGCACATCCGATGCTACTAGAAATCAACACTTCCCACCATGTGAGAGCATCAAATCTGTCTCTATCTTCCATTGCATGTAAAGAACCAAACAAACCAATGCAACTGAAGTATCTGCCTAGTTCATGACACAGATTAGCACATTCCTCCTTGTTAGGGACTAACTTGTCTAATGCTTACATATATCCTTTAGATACCCCTGGATCTGTATGGGGTTTGATCCTAACCCGACCCCCAGGTGCAGGTTGCCCCAACCAAGATAGAGAATAGTATTTTGGCATAAGGATATACGCCAAGGCATGTAGTGGAACATTAAGTTTATTCCACCATGCACACACACAATTGTGAATCATTGTATACAAGTTGGGATCATTTTCGTGAACAATATCTTTTATTTGCCCCAACATGCTATTCATTTGCTCATACACCTCCTCAATCACTGGTTTATCTGTACCAGTGAAATGAATCATGCTATAAATGGGCTTGGTGAATTGCAAAACTTCCCTCACACGTGCCCAAAACCGATCATCAAGAGCGGTCTCCTCCACCTGTTCAAACCTTGCTTGTCAACTGTGGTTGGAGCCTTGTCCTTTAATACCTGCCAGTGTTGACTTGATACCATGCTAGCCAATGTCTCTCTTACCTTCAAAAGGCGCCTGAAGGTGAGGTAATAGCTGGCAAATCTAGTCTTCACAATCTTCAACAACTACAATCTTGAGTGACTACGGAAAAACCCATGGGTATTGCTATGATTTGTAATAAATTTTATCGTTTAAAACTCTTGTACAAATCACCAATCCATTTGTATTGATGGTTTTTGTTCTTAATAATATCATGCATCAAAAGGTTCATTATGCAAACCAAACACCCAGACCAAAATATGTTGGGGTATCTATCCTCAATAATTGCTTCCACTGCCTTACAATTAGAAGCATTATCAGTGTTGATTTGGATGACATTGTATGGCCCAACACGTTCAATTGTTTCAAGTAATGGTTTTGCAATGTTGATGGTAGTCTTGAACTTTTCTGAGTAATCATATGCTGAAAGGAAGATTGCACCATTAATAGACACAACAAGAGCATTTATCAATGACTTGCCTTTTACATTTGTCCATCCATCAGATACAATGGACACCCCATGCTCATTCCAAGAATTTGTCATTTTACTTCAAAGAATGTGCAATTTTTATTTTTTCATGATCAAGTCCCACAGTTCTAGCGTTGTCATACCCATGGTTCTTGTATCCTTTGGGGGCATCATTAATGGCATAAATCATTTCATGCCAATAAGGTGAGCAAAGAACATTGAATGGTATCCCACATGCATAGAGAAATCGGTAAATTTTTGAATCCACATCATTCCTACACCCTTCATCAAGGAAATCCCATATGGTTCTACGCCTTAAAGAGATGTTTGTTCTTGTGCCTCCATATCCACCGCCATGGGAGAATGTTGATGGAGTTCTTTGTTCTTGTGATTGTGGGCTATGTTCAAAGACAACCTTTGATCTTTTAGATCTATATTGGGCTTCCTCTGCCCTTATGTATTTGACTTTGTGTTGCTGACATACTTACACAAGCTTTGATTCCTATTTGTTTATCTCCATCCCATGGCCTTTTCCCACAGAGGTGCCTTCTGGCACAGGTGTATGAATTCATTGAAGTGTTTTTGCAATGGAGACATGCAAATTTAGTGGTTCCACCCCCTTTCCCTTCTTCAGGGCTAGAAACATATTTCCACAATGGGGTTTGGCATGGTTTGGTTTTTGTGCCCTCATCTCCAGTCCCCTTTTCCTCCTCACGAAGGTACTCCTCCTCTCCAAGGTTTTCATCAATCCACCAAAACCCACTTTTTCATCCTCTTCATCATGTTCATCCCTCCTTCTACTCGCCAACACTATAATAACAAAAAAAGGAACCAACAACAAGAGAATGCCAAGCCATATAACCATGATGTTTGAAGTTTTGAGCCTGCAATAAAATGGAGGAATGGGAATGGGAAAGAGAGAAGAGAACATTTTCATTTAGCAATGAACATATAAAAAACACAAATGCTAGCTTAGTGTAGATCCTACCTCTTTGGTCTTCAATCCCAAGTTCCAGTCTCCCTTGCAAGCTCCTCAAACTTCCTCAATCTCCCTCCTCAACTCAAGCTCCAAGCCTCCAATTCCAAAAGCCCTCCTCTCTTGCTCTCTCACTTTGCAAATGGTGAATAATGGGAGGGGAGGAGGGCCTTTTTCTTATTTTTTTCTCCTCCCCTCCCCTCCCTGTCGGACGCGCGACTTTTTTTCACTGAGAATGAAAAGTTTAAGGAGGGAAAGTTTTGTAGCATGCTATGTAGAATGAACCACACTATCTTGGTAGTGCCTCTGCCTCATCTCGCCTGAATCTGAAGACCTCAACACTTCCATAGGGCTGCTCCCTCTGAAGCTAGACTCCCTGAGTCCCTTTGAGTCTATACGATCTCCACGGGCCCAACCTGCTACTAATCTTGTGTCCTACAAGGCCACTTCAAGTTTCTGTCAAACATGAGCCATCATCACCGCAAACCAGTCCTGCAAGCACGCATCCTCCTAGATCAAACACAACACGTGCACATCCCCCTAGTCTTGGATATGAAACATCATGATCTAATGAAGAAGCTAGCTTGCCAATCTATAGTCCATCACATGAGGCAATCTCGATCATATTAATCTCGTCCATGTCAAAGCAATCCTCGAGCTATCCCAACTATCCATGGCAAGTCAAACAAAGTCCATGATCAACATTCTGCCCTACAACAAACTATTGTTCAGCAGGTTCACTACCAATCCACCAAAAGTCCCAGCCAAGCTAGTCAAGACCACATCTCCATGCCTTCTACTGAACCCTCTGCTCCATGATCTAGGCAATCCCAACTCCCTCTGAGTTGCTTCACTGTGTACACTCTGATTCACTGGCCCTTCAAAGTAGCTCTGAAACCATGTTGTTTTTCCACGATACTGGAGTCTAAGTTAGAATCTTACAATCATTGAAGCTACCAAACCAAGTATCACAACAAACTACTTTGCACAACAGAACAATAAACAACAGTAAATCTACTAGTGCACAATGGTCTTGGGCTCCCGTACCAAGGATAATGGCCCTCATAGATCCACTGATACAAAGTCTACAACTTGGACTTGCTGTCAACAACTATGACAACCAAACTCCCTGAACAAGATACTTTGACCATCTCGTTGATGTGGAGCGCTCTCTTAGCTCCCCTCGGTTGTACCTTGAACACACCTGCCCGGTCCTTAGGCTTCCAATCTACAACAACTCCAATCTGCGTCTACCAATGAACCAACTCCATTATGTCACTGAACATGACTCCAACTACTCTCTAGTTGATCATTAGTCCTTCAATCTATCAACACATTGAGACTCCTGTCGAGTTGTTCACAACTCTGTTTGTGAACAACTCTCAACTACCCACTTCTGCTCTTTAGCTCCCTTGGGACTTCTTGCCCAACTAGCTGCTCCTTAGTCCTTCAAGGACACAAATTCTTAGGGACTTTCTTCCCACTAGTGTCTTCTTGTGCTACTCGATGAAGACCATAGTTTTAAAAACCAGAACTGGTGACCGGATCGGTCCACCTAATAAATCAGGTTTCAAACCAGAATCGGTCAAACCGGGACTGGTCAGATTTCAATGAACCTGTCTTTAAAAAATACATGAAATAATTAGTTTTTAATAAAAAAATATTTCTAAGATTTAAAACCATGATTCCAAACCAATAGAGACCAAATATGCAAGGTTTGATAATCTATATACCATGTAAAGGTGAATATATCAAAATGGCATAGAGTGCAATACATATTAGCAACCAAATACATAATCAATGAGGCTCTAAATGGCCTCAAGAGTCCGAAAACAATGCTCTAAGCTATGGGGCCACTGACCTACTACAAGTCTACATATCAGTGATCAACAACATGATCGCTCCTCACCATGATCAAACTCATCACACTACTAGACAAGAGATCATCAACATGAGCTACATAAATAATATGGCTCAGAGTTTTAGGACTCCTAAAACTCTTCTACAACTTTAGTAGTAGTAGTAGTAGTAGCAACAATAAACATCAAAACTGCAAATCACTGATCAACATGGCCACTCATGAAACTCCTCTTTGATTCCACGCTACTAGAAATGGGATCATCAACAAGAGATACATAAACGTCATCTAGCTCAAAGTCTTCAGACTTGGATTGCTCAACCTTATAACATGATAGAAATTGAAAAGGTTTAACATACCTAACCAATGTTTTTGGTTTGAGTGAAGGGTTCATCTCCTCAAGCTTATAATGTGGTAGAAAAAGATTAGCATGCCTAACGAGTGGTTTTTCTTTGAGTGAAGTGTACATTCTTGTTAAGGCCATGGTAGATGAGTTCAACAATCAATACCACCAACATCAACAAAGTTCAACAATCTATGCCACCAACATCAAGGTTCTTAAAGGGCTTCATGCTCTTGATCAAATGCCAATCTCATACCCTCTCGCATGATAGAATCAAATGGAAACATTGCAAACCCCCAAACCATGAAATCCTGAAAACCATTAAGTCTGCCGAATTTTGAGTGAACTCTAAAATTCTAGTTTCTCCATATGAAATCCAATGAGGTCGAAACCACTGTCAAATATTCTAAGTCATTTCATGGTAATGTTAAAAATTTAAGTACAATGATGAAAATGAAAAATAAAGGAAATGTCACTTTTACTTTAAGAATTTAACATTACCATTAATTACCAACATTGCTAGGGTTGAGATGTGTTAGGAAAATGAGAGGGCAGGCATGCTTTTCTTGGAGGGACTATTTTTGGAGGAAAACAACCCCAAATTTCCCTCAAAACAACTTCATAATTGACAAAACTGCATTCTGTAGGGTTTATAGCTGCCCTGGCAATAAACTGGCTGGTTTATGATGGAACTGGCTGGTTTGACCATCAACTGGTTGGTTCGGTCATAAACTTGCCAGTTTGGTCCCTTTTTTTTTGAAATTTGGGCAAAATGGACCCTTTAAAACGAGTTTTTTGGCCGGTTTGACCCGTTCGCCCAATGAACCGGCTGGTTTGACTGGTTTCCGGTTCAAGTCGGCCGATTTTTAAAACTATGATAAAGACACACTTAGGGCATGAAGGGCTACCACCTATCACTGTCAAGCGCCATTCTCCAACAATGAACTTGGGCTGATGTGATTTGCTCCCTTGACCTCCTTTCTTCATCCTCCAAGAATCAGTCCCGAGCTCACTTAATTCTGCCTCTTCTAGCAGCTCATTTGTCCTTCAATGACCTGCACTTAGGGCTTCGAGCAAGCCACTACAACTCTCCCAAACAACTGTTTTTTTGGCTGGTCCACCTCTGTCCTAATCTAGGACAACATCCACTAGTAATGAAACAACTTGAGAATACCAATCACATTCCTTAAATACTCAGCCTTCTGTGTCCTTGAATCTGCCCAACAATCATGAGAATTTGACCTAAATGACTCCTCTTCTTTGCTGAAGCTCCAAGGTCAGCTGCCACATTTCACTAGTATTGTCCTTATGTTCATTAGACTTGGATGTTCTGCACAGTCATATGAAACTATTGTTCTAGCTCCTTTAGAGCAACCCTCCAACCTAGCAATCCTCCTCCATAGACCAACACCCTTGAAGCCCTTTCTTTGCCTTGTATCTGAACAACAATTCTTTGGTTAGGGCTTCTAAGCTGCCCTAACTAGGACTGATAAACCTCCTTAAAATAGGGTTTATCCCTCTCCAAACATCTGCGTTGGTCTCCTATCCTATGCAACCTATCCTGCATTAACAACCTGAGCTCACGACCTCCAACAAGAGGGATCTCGGCCCCTTCTTCAAGTGCTGTTACAAAATTCGACTTCCTGCATTAGGACAAACCTCTGCGACACATTATTTTACAGAGATACTTACCCAAATATGCCCAGATTTATGCTCATGTGCTTGGCTCCTTCTCTATCTAGTAGGCTCTAGAAAACTTGGCTGCCCTTTCTCATTTTCCCTGTGCCAAAGCAGACCTAAACCAAAGACGCACAACACGTTCTTCCTTAGCTTCTGATTTTCTCGACTTCCTGAGGCATGCAAAGTCTTTCTTGAGGAGATACTGCTCTTGTTGGATGCTCAAATGATCCTCCACGTCCTTTTTATATGTCTCCATGTGGTGTCATCAAACCTACCAGCAACATATAAAAATTAATTTCTCCATTTTTAGACCTTGGATTTCGATGATTTTTGCTGCCCCTAGTTCCTCTAGAGGTCCTTTATCGTCTCCATCAGTCAAACCAATCATGGTCAACTTAGTTTTGACGCAACTCCTTTGGGTGCAAAACTCCGACTCTTGGGTGCTTAGCCTACAAGTACCCTTGTGATGCCAATTCCTCCAAACCCACTTTTATAGGGTTTGGAGTACCTCCCAAACTACAAATCTCAACTTCAAACACAGAGTTCACATTATCCAGAGCATTGCAAGAAGTTCAGAAGTGTTCTTAGACCTTTTCATTACACAAGTTCTTGCCCAGATCAAAATAAAAATTGACATACAACCTTATCATCATTCTGCTAGAGCAAGGGAAAAAACTCTTAACAAATAATAACACAGCAGAACAAGGAAACAAACCCCAAAACATAATTAAACATCTTTATTGTGCATTTTCTTAACTACTGGTTGCTGTAATTGGGACACCATTGGGTCAATCACGCTAGCTACCATTGCTTGTTTGACGAGAATAGTCGCACTGGTTTAGAGGCATAGCATAGAGACGATACTTAGGAGCTCGACCCACAACTACAAAACCTTACACTATTAGACGATGTCCCAGACAAGGGCTTCCAGATCATTTAGATCTTTATTGCACCATACACAATGGCGACTTCCATTGCTTTCCTCAAAGTAGAGATCATTACACGGACCACTTTCAGCATACGAACGATCGCTCCACGCTGCTACACATGCATTTAAGCAACAAATTATGTGTACACCTTAACCAACCGTCCATATCTTGCGTGCGATCGTTTTGATCAGACACTCAACTTTTGGTACTTTTGTTTTTCTCTGAACAGATTATCGTACTTAGGATTTTATCCCCCCAGAAGGCTCTCTCCCTTTCATACCCGATCCACCGAATCGATCTTTATCCTTTGATGAATGCCCATGGTTTGATCGGTCACACTTTTACCAATGTGCAGATGTAGGTAATGACAATTGATTTGCATCACTAGATTTTTCCATGCATAGTGTCCGTCTCATTGACAAGCGAGTTGTTCACATCATCGCATTGTGTTATGGGAATGCACTCTTCCATGCACACAGTCCACTTTTTTTTTTAAAATCAGTTCTAACACTTCACAATTTCAGCAAAATGCACTAGATCTGCACACATGATCATCTCAGATAATATCAACGCCACAACTCGTCCAATCACACTTTCTGTACGTTCTAAATCACGTTCTGCATATTCACCAG
Organism: Pinus tabuliformis; assembly: GCA_031772625.1. Lineage (NCBI taxonomy): Eukaryota > Viridiplantae > Streptophyta > Pinopsida > Pinales > Pinaceae > Pinus > Pinus tabuliformis. The sequence continues at coordinate 1,373,734,005 of CM062805.1, read as the reverse complement.
ATCAATGCATTAGGGAAATGATTGGGCTGTCACATTCTCTACTCCTGTTGGTGCATACATTTGGTTTCCACTTAGATCAGCATAACGATTTGATCCAATAAATAAGGAACAATTCGACCCAAGAGAAACTTGACCAATTTTGATCCTGATAGCAACTATGCAATCTCCGACAAAATAATATTAGCTTCAACACTTTGAGAAATAGCTGTAAACACTTTGAAACCAAATTTCAAAATTGACCCACAAACTTAGCTCAGAATTGATCTCCAATAAAAACCCTCAGGTTGGCAGGAAAACCAGTGCTGATACCATCCCAGAAATAATTTTGATTTTAATTTCGCTAAAATTTCTTTAAAAAACTATGTCGAAAATTTCTTCAATTGGAAACCATCCAATTTGTAGAATTTATGCCACAAAATTAAACAACTTTTATGACATAATAAACCTAGAAAATGCTGCAACTCAAATAGACAAGAAACACATGCAGGGAATCTCAGCTTTATTTATGTTAATAAAAATTGATTTTACAAATCATTGGAGGATAGCTAAGATGGGATGCTCCAAACTGAGTCTGGCCTCAGGATATATCTGTTGTAACACTTATCTGGTGTCTCAAAGTTGTACTGCAACCAATAAGCGCTCCTGTGAATTCTAGATGAATTCACCAAGGGATGAGATAGGTTTTCGTTTGATCTCACTGAATCACCCAAGGGTTTCTGTCCCGAGACTACTGAAGCTGAGAACTTGGTTCTCTAAACCTCATCAATTAGAAAATGCAACAAATCCAAGATGTCCCGAATGATTTCTTCCTCCTCCTTTTAAAGGCCCAATAGATAGATCTCCAATCTCCTAGAAGTATTTTATTTTTATTATTATTCTAGAAGCTCCTCCTTGACTTCATCTTAAGTGACTTTTTAAATTTATTTCTATTTTATTTAAGTCACTTTTGGTCATTTCCCCTTAATTAATCTTTTCCTTTCTCTTTTATTTAATTAAGTGACTAATTAAAGTCACTTTTAATTTGGGAAAATGGTAAATCGCACACCATATTTCCTTTGGCCACTGGAAGTCACTTCTTAGCATCTCATCCTGTAGATCTTCTCATTCCAGTTTCAACGAGCTATTAATTAAGGTGTTCCATCAAATATTCCTCTTGAAATGCTGCCTTATGCATAATTAATTAAGTTATGCTCAATAATAACCCCGTTTTACAGAAATTATCAAAATGCAAAGGAACCAAAAACACGTTGTGTGGAATTGATCCAGATGATGGAATATGCCAAGCGAATGTCGCTGGACTCCATAAAACTCCTCGAAACCTCTTCGGGACCCCTGATGACGTAATCACGCCTATGTCACAGGGTTCGACGAACCTGAAGGTTTAGGTTCGAAATTCGACGAACTTGAAAAAAATTTGAAATTCGTTCAAGTTTGCCGAACTTGAAATTCGAACCCAAAGCCAAACCTGAACAAACTCGAACTTCAACGAACCTAAACGAACTTCATCGAACCTGAACGCAAATTTAAACGAATTTTTTAAGGTTCGATTTAGGGTTCGCTGGTTTTTTTAACGGTTTTATTTGGCTGTTTAGAAGAAAAACCAGGGGCCGCATACCGCTTTTCTGCAATGCTTCCCGCCAAATAATTCTTTATAAACGATGGCTCTCTAACGTTTTGGCACACGCTGTCGGGACTAGGGAGTATTGAGTGAGCGTTTGTTTGTATTGAGTTGATTGCGCTGTGCAGTTTGCAGACGTGCAGGCATGCAGTGTGAGCCTGAGGGCCGAGGCTTGCCGCTTGAGCAGTGAGCATTGACGCAGTGTCGTGAATCGTGATTCAACACCCTCACGCAGTCGCAGACCACCGACGCACCAGTGTGCACGCAGCAATGCAGATCACATTAACTATATAGTCTTCGAGTTTTCATTAACATGTAACCTTAGGGTCTGTCTTCCCTGGAATTGGAATCGAACTCGACACCTACAAGAGTACGGAGTTTTAACTACTTACATATTCAACTTCATGTCATGTCAGTAGCGGGAAATTTCTGGGCATTCTCCTTTGACTTTGGATACGAGACACATGGGTTTCGTTTGTTCGGGGACGAGGACAACGGAATATTGGATTTCGTTTGTTTGGGGACAAGGACAACGAAATATTTACTTTGAGGGCTCAAAATATTTTTATGATGTATGTGGTTAAAAAATTAGTTTAAACCATACAGCTTAGGATTGGATTATAAATTTTATCGCCCGATTTTAACTAGACAAATTCTAAAAACATTTATAAATTTTATCACCAGATTTTAAAAATTAGAAATTTATGGATAAACTCAAAAAAATATCACACTTAAAAACTATTCCCAGAAAAATTATATATTTTTTTTAGCCAAAAGTAGTAATATCTACAAGCCCTGGCTAGCTGACCTAGTAGCAAAAACAATTTAATAAAAACTATTAAAACAAATAAAGTTAAGCTTTCCTGAGTAAAGTGAGAAAAGATAATTTAATAAATATAAAATAAAAGAAATAGAGTTAAGCTTTCCTGAGTAAAGCGAGCAAAAATAATTTAATCATATTTTTTTAAAAGTAATAGAGTTAAGCCTTCCTTAGAAAAGCGAGTAGCTTTAAGTAATTCCTGAGTAAATGGTGCAAATTGAAAGCTGACAAAGCAGCAAAAATAATTCAAAGTTTACCATTAGATAATATAATAAAATAAAAGAAATAGAGTTAAGCATTCCTCAGTAAAGATATTAGCTTTAAGTAATTCCTGAGTAAATCGTGCAAAGCCAATTAATATGACTGCTTTAAGTAATTCCTGAGTAAATCGTGCAAAGCCAATTAATATGACTTTTCAGGAACAAAGTTCGTATTTATATCTTAAAGTCAATGAAAATATAAATATTCAAGTTCAATGAAATAATAAAAGTGAAAATGTCAAATATCGCATGCTGATTGGGTGGTCAGGCCTTGTGACACCAGGTTTGCCACATATTGTCAGTTATAACTTGGACCACTTAGCCTTGTGTTGATGACTTTGATGATATTTTTATGTGATTTTTTAAAAGATTACTAGTATTTGACATTCATTTAAATTTTGAAGGTGAAAATTATGTCATTTCTTTTTGCAAACTACTATTGTGTATGTTTACATTTAACTAGATGTTAGAATGATTACATTATTCATGTATGTTTACTAATAATAATTTGTATTCATGTGTTTATGGATCGATTTTGAATTTTCTATTATTTTGTCATATATATATATATATATATTGAAAAATATGTATAGTCGAACCTAGTGCCGAACCTCATTCGAACCTGATCGGAAAATTCGAATTTGAATCGAACTTAAAGTTAATTGTTGTCGAACTCGAACCGTGTGACATAGAATCACGCTCTTGTGCGTTGGCCATCACGTACCATGGAAATACATCCTAGCTGTACTATAGAGGAAACTGAAAATGGGGACATCACCGTCTGCTATTAAACTCCGGTATTCTTGACATCATCGACCACCAGCTTTGGACTTATTCACTTAGTCTCCTACATCGCTGGGGACCTTTGATCAGGTTATATACATTCTTTTGGGGCTGTCCTATTGTTGTATCCTTCTTTACTTCATTTTATACTAGTTTCAGCTTTGGCATTTTCTAGGAGTTGCATTTGCATTCCCATATTGTACTCGTATTGGATGTATCCTTCAGTCCGTCCCATTGACCTACTTTTGTGGTCATTTGTCTGACATTAATAAAATCATCTTATCATATCTAAAGTTTCAGCATTGTTGGATTTGCAGATATTATGTCTTTGGTGGTGTGCGAACATTATTTCTGTAAGACATAAAAAGAGGGACATACCTAGAATGCCTCTTGGGGTAGAATATAATTAACATTTATTATCTGCAGTGTGCTGACTTTTTTAATGTTTTGTTTGTCTTAAAGCTTGCTTTGTAGGATTAGATAAGGATTTTGGGAGAACTGTGATTTTCCCTGCTTTTATGTTTTATCTTTTTGTAAGTTAGCTACTCAGTTATTGAATATGCACATAAGAAAATACAGTCAAGTTTGGCTGTGGGCAGTACCCAGGGGTGAAAAAAATTGCATCTCTCTGATATTGCCTCCTTCGAACTGTATAGGATTGTTTTAGGCTGCAGACAGAAAATTGAAAAACTTGACATAAGACCCCAGAGTGCCAAATTCAAAACATCGACATAACTGTGGTATGAACCAGAACACATGACTGGGGAGAGCTGGAGTTCCTTTGTGAGAGTCTGTGTCCACATCTATTGGCATATGTGGAGAGTCTGTCTCCACATCTTTTGACGTAAGTGGATCAGCAGTTTTCTTTTGGGTCTGAGACTTATCTTCTGAATTTGCTGCATTGACATAAACCTCTTCCCCTTCAGCTCCCACCTCTGCTCCCTTTCCCAATTTCCCTGCATCCCCAGCTTCCCCTGTTGGTTGGTGTTTGCAGTGCCAGACTCAGAACCTCAAATTGCATTGACAAGTCTTTCATAGTTGCTGTCCAGTTGGTCCAGTTATTTGAAACTTCACTATTCTGATCCCCTCTGTCTTCCACTGCACATGCAATAAGTTCTTTTATGTGCTAGGAGAGGTCAATTGTTTTGGTGCATTTGGTCTTTTTGTTTCTTGAAAGTCCCATATTAGGAGTCCAAACTTATATTTCCTCATCAATTCTCCCACATGGTGTGTATCAGCGCTCCAGGCTTTCCCTGTTTTCTGGAGCCTCCACCTCATCTTTTATGCTCAAAGAACTGGGTCACGCTGTTGCTGTGGCAACTGCTGACAAAACCTTTTTCGGTCTATGTGAAGGCCCTGCCCCTGGCAGTATCCGCTCTTTGCACTCATGAGGGTGGCATTGTCTAGTCACAAGGAACCTTGGAACATCTGATGCATCTCCAGCTCCAGTCGTTGTGGAAATGCACTGTGTTTTTCTTGCCCTCACTGGAATCCACTCTTCAAACCAGACTTTGACTGCTGTAAACACTTATTTCCATTCAATTATACACCATTGTATAGAAGCAGACTTCAAGACATCTCCCCCACAGAATTGCTGATGATAATGGCATTCATGGTTAGGTTCTGCCCACTTGCTGCATTGATAGCTTGGGCGTCCTGCCTCAGAGTAATCTGCTGCAACTGTAGGGGGCCATGGTACCCCATATCCTCCTCCTCCCATCGCTTTGTTCCAGTACTGTCGTGAACTTATCTGCTTGCCAACTGTTAGTTAACTCTCCACTTGCCCATAACATCCCATGTGGGGAAATGGTGAAGGGAAGGACTCGTGTATTTATGTTGGTTCAAGTTTTTGTCTTATTGAGATCACTTTGTTATCAAAGGAATTGCATGGGAAATAGTTTGAATTTTCAACAATAGTAACAATTACTAAACTAGTTCACATGCCACAAGAGATAAAGGAAACATAAAAATCACCACAAAATTACACATTGCTAGCTTCTGGAAGATGTTCACTCTTCTTCCTACACTGATATTAACATCAAGAGTTGTGTTTTTAGTACTTTAGTTGGTGTTCCTATTGTAAGGAATTATATTTTTGCATAATTTGCATGACAACGATACATGATCTTGCAAAGAAATTGAAGTCCCAAGATGGTGACATGGAAAGCTTGTGGTTTCAAACACGAGAGAAAGTGCTTAGGATTTATGAGGAAGTCTTAGCATCTGGTAGCTTGCAACTCACAAAAATGGTTGAGGTAATGACTCATGTATTTAACTTAGTCTAAGTCTTGTCTTATTGTTAGTAAGGTCATTGGTTACAAACTGTTTCTGCAAGTTCCTTGTTGGTCTGTGTTGTTTACCAGTTTGGAATCATGTCTATCAACACAAACGGTTGTTGCTGGGAGACTACTTCATTATGAATTTGGCAGTAGAATTTAGCCAATGTAATGTTACTATAGGTTGATTCTTAAATTAAAATGGGTTTATTGTTCTTTGCATACAGTCAAATTGTTGATTAGTTGTACTTGCACAGATCTAATACTAGTGGAATGGGCTGCTCCGTTCTTCAGGGTATACTAGATGATTTAATACATGAAGAGGCTGAGGTAAACAAAGTTTCAAATGAGTACTCCTTCCCGCCACCATTGCAAAAGCTAAACAGAATATTGCAAGCTTTGCATTCAGGATACATGCCGATTTCTGAAAATATTTCCATAGTGTAGGGTTAGCTAGTTAGTTCCTACAAGCAAGAGCTATATCATTTTCCCCATATATCTGAAGAACATGTCCTGGAGATTGTTTTGAAGGCAACTCTCTTTGTTGTAAAGAGAAAACCTCTGCAAGAGGCTAGCAATGTATGATTTTGTGATGTTTTTTTTATTTCTTTTTATCTCTTGTCTCTCGTGAACTATAGTATAGTAATATCAATATTGTAGAGGATTCATACTATTACTTAGGTAGTTTCCTTTGATAATCAACTGCTCACTATTCTCTGAAGGGAAATAGTTCATATCTCTATGCTTAGTATTATATGACTTTGTTTTGATATAAATATTTCTTGCTTATTCTTTCATGTTTTACAAGTCATTTTCAATAGATAATAATGGATAATTTTTTCCTTCTCAAAGCAAGTCCTTTCTCTCTTTCCTCGTCTTTAGCCATTGGTAGCTGGAATGGGTTGGGATTTGCTGACTAGTAAGATAGCTACTCTGAGAAAAATGATGGAGCTTCTATGGAGAAGCAAATTGAATCAGTTAAGGCTAGACAATCTCTCTATTTATGGAAAACAAGGGGAAGAGGTGAGGATTTCCTTAATTTAGAAAATTTGATGAAGTTGGGGGACATGTATCTCTTACTATTCTGATTGTCTATTGTTGGACGTTGGAGAATAATAGACAATTTCCTGTAAGAAGTTTTAGTGCAATATTTTATGCAACTGCAAATTTGTTACATTGATTATCTTTGTGATCATCTCTGCTACCATTTGGATCTTTCCTACTTCGCTACTTGCAGTAATTCTAGTCAAAATTGTGACTCCAAAACTTGCTCATTATTTTTTGGTAAAAAGGGGACGAGACTCAATGAGCATGTTGATGGAAGCCCACTAGATCCCTTTGTTGCAATTTTTTTCCTTAAATGTCTTGCCGTACAAACTCCTCTAAGAGTAAGTATCCTTTGGCCTTATGCAAGATTTGCTTGAGTATTAGTAATATAAACTATGATTAATTTGTATGAAACACATTCCTAACACTCCTATTTTTTGTGCATGCCATATGTTGAACATTGTTGTGTTTATATTTTAAACCTCTCTTGGATTTCACTTCTTGATAAGGAACTAGTTGTTGGTTACGTATACAGATGGTTCTAGTCCTTATTGACTAACGCACACTGTTGTAGTAGTGTATACATTTCCTAAAGTTTGAGATTTCTTCAGCAGGTCTTATTTATTGGAAAAAAAAAGTTTATATTAATCTCCACAAATTAGAAAGTGGTCAATAGAACTGGTGTTTCTGAACATGGTAAATGCATCCATGTGAGTGCACCTAGCAGTTCCAGATAAAAAATGCAATAAGAGCTCAAACTGGTGATATAAAATGATTTGCAATGAGAAGAGGTCAATAATTGCATTTGTCATTTTTGTGATTCCTCACAAATCCTCTCTTTGTATGTGCTAAGTCTAAATAATGTAAGCACATCCATGAACATCATGCTGGAAAAATGTTGTGTCACTCAAATGAAAAGAGCAGTGAATTACGTCAATCCTACATAAACCCTCTGAGGGGGGCATTTTAAATCATCAAGGTCATTGTGAATTGAATTTTGAGAATTGTGTCCAGTTTACTTTGGGCTGGTTTATGTCAGTGTTTTAGTCCAATTGCAGTGTGCTCAGATAACCTATTTTCTTAGAAAATTTAGAATGACAATTGGGAGAACAGAAAGAGAAGCAGGAAATACATGTATGTGCATACACATGTATATGTTGCACAGTTATAGTTAGCAGCAAAAATAGACTACGTTCTTTAGTTGTTTTATATTAAGACATAATATATACAAATGTTCATATTGTCATCTCGTCAACAACCAGACTGCATACACAAAACAAAGGAATGGCCAACCTCTGTATCTCTGCAGGTCAATGACCTTGATTTATGAATACATAAAGACCTTGCCTAACAATCTGCTTTTTATTTATACAATTTTGGACCTAACATACACCTCCCTATTAAATGTAAATTTTTCAATCCTAGGTGCCTGCTGTCTTGACGTTCTCTCATTAAATAACTCACAACATAATTTATTTAACAGTAGAAGATTAAACTTCTGAACATTGCATCAATCACACAATCGCTGAAAAATGAACAGCAGAAGAAATAAAACACATAGATAGGGATTTCTCTTTTAAATCATCTTTTCATTTCGTTGATCGAACTTTCCAAGGTGACCTCTGCAGCTTGCTTTGAACCAGCAGATGGTCAATAAAATCACCTCAAACAGTGGTGTACCGCTGGATCTGAGTGTGTATGACCAGATATGAGGGTGTATGGCCTGTACATGAAGAAAGGGCTTTCCTTTTGGCATGGGCTTGGTCAGATAGCAGCTAATGGCTGATTGTGGCAATAAACTGGAGCTTCACTGCTCCCTTGTAAACCCTTTTTCATATGGAGTAATGATAACTGAGTGACCTCAAAAATGTGAATTGCACTGGAACTGGAAGAAAACCAGATAAAAAAACTGGTTGACCAAAAATAACATGAAATATTCAAACTTTGAAAAAGAAAATATATATTTGTGTGCATCCATATGAATCTAAACCATTATACACAAATATGAAGAGTTTCTCATACATATACCAAGAAAGGGTGCATAAAATTAAAATTGCACCAAGCGCAATCCATCTTTAAACCAAAAAATATTAACAAAGATGCTCTAAATGGCCTCTAGAGTTAAAAAAAATCACACTACAACAAATAACTACATATTGTCAAAATCATTGCCTATATTGGAATGCTCCTTATCACTAACATCCTCTAAGCATTGAAATAAGATATAAAAGCTATAACATGTCAAAACAGTGATTTTATTTGAGTGATGGGTACATTTTTACTGAGGTACGTAGAGGGCTTGGTTCTCTTGACTAAATGCTGGTTTCATACCCTCAAACATGACAGAATCCCATGGAAACATTGCAATCCTACCAATTTTGAAAACTGTTAAGTCTGCTGAATTTTGATTGGGATCTAAAATACTACTTTCTCCATATGAAATCTAGTGAGGTTGGAACCACTCTCAAACATTCTATCCTTTAACTTCAAGAAATTATCATTACCATTAATTACTAGGGTGATTGAATTGGAGGGGTGGGGGTCTCTGTAATGAGCATTACTAGGGCTCCAGAGTTGGCTATTGTGCTCGCAAATGACTTATGATATTGTTTTTTTTAAAGAAATGTTTGGGTGGTCCCTTGCTGCATTGCAGGACATTGTACAGAACCAGCCAATTCAATACAAAACTGGTCGTTTTGGTGCTTGTTGCCTCAAAATCTAGCAACTTTGCAAGAGCTAGATTAAGACAACAATGAGGTGGCTGCCACTGTCACCTTAGCACATCACCTCTTGCTTTTTAGTGGAATTTCACCACATAGGAGGGTTCCCAGTATATATAAATCACCTAAAGGTATTCTAAGTCAATTGGATCAAGGCGATGTAGAAGAGGCTTTCATTTCAATAGTGAGCATTTCATTTCAATCACTTACATTAGTAATTTATAAATACAGGAATATCTGTTCCGATAACCTGGTTGAGATGCCCCTGAGCTCCTAATCTTGTTGGGATGCTCCTCTTGACTACCGACTAGATTTACCTTCCAGCCAACTAGGAAGTATTTCCTAGACCAGGAAAACTCCACAGGTTCTCTAGTCCTCTGAGCCCAAGTCCAACCAGATGTAGTGTGTCCAAGATAAACAATACTCTCATTCTCTCCCTTCTCTCTTCCCCACCTTACTCTCAAAACAAATCCTCCAAAACCACAACCAAACCAAAAGCAAGATCAAGGATCCCCTCTCCTCTCCTCATCCTTCCCCTTTTATGCCCGCTTCTCTTCTCCACCTCAACCATCTCTCATTAATGTCATAACTACCCCATCATCTTTACATTTGACTTATCTTCTCTCAAGTAAATTTGAGAGGACATTTTGGAGATGAGATATGAATATATAATTTGATAATTAATTGGAGAGTACCATGTCTTCTCCCAAGTAAAGTTGAGAGGACATGTTAGGGATGAGATATGAATATATAATTTGGTAATTAATTGGAGAGGACCATGTCTTTTCCCAAGTAAATTTGAGAGGACTTTTTGCGGATAAGATATGAATATTTAATTTGGTGATTAATTGGAGAGGACCATGCATTCTCGCAAGTAAATTTGAGAGAACATTTTGGAGATGAGATATGAATATTTAATTTGGTCATTAATTGGAGAGGACCATGTAGTCTCCCAAGTAAATTTAAGAGGACATTTTGGGGATGAGATATGAATATATAATTTGGTAATTAATTGGAGAGGACCATGTCTTCTCCCAAGTAAATTGAGAGGACATTTTGGTGATGAGATATGAATATATAATTTGGTAATTAATTGGAGAGGACCATGTCTTCTCCCAAGTAAATTTGAGAGGACATTTTGGGAATGAGATATGAATATTTTAATTGGAATAAATGGAAGGAGACCATATCCTATCAAAATCTAAATTTGAAGAGGTAAGTTGGGAATTGAATAATAACAAAATTTATATCAGTAATAAATTTACAGTTTCACCAATGTAGGTATGTACCAATATTTCCTGATAATTATAAGTCAATATTCTAAGGTAATTTAAACACTAGTAAAATTTGCATGATAAAATGAAGTAGGGCATTGCATACACTCCTCCTTCAGAAAACTTCGTCCCGATGTTAGAGTGTAAAAGATATAAGGAGTTCGAAGAAGTTTGGCAATAAGGCATAACAAAATAGAGAGATAGTTATAGTAGTAAAATTTGATAAGTCAGACAATTACATTGCGTTCCATCAAGAGTCTTCAACTGATCTATATCCTCCTATCCTTCCTGACCTACTTCCGTTCCCACCCTATCCATCCTCTGTTGCTATATATGGTGGTATCGGCTATACCAATCTAACCACTGATAAAACCAATATGGCGGAAGTGTCTACTATATTGAGCTAACTTCCCCAACAGGCAACTGGCAATTGTTATCACACATCTAGGGGAGCGTGTCCACCACTGGCCTCCCACGATTCCAGGTTTGGAGGTTACACGGTGGGAAATACCTCCACCCTTCCTCACAACTAGGGTCAACACCCTAATATGGACCACACTACAGCGCTGGTTGGATACTAGTCATCGAATAATCCAGTCAGGTAGTCTTGTCACCTGTCATTCACATTTTACCCATGTCATAAGAGTGCACATCCAGTAGATACAAAATGTAATAGAACAATGTGCATTATACCTTTCCCCATGAGATGTCTCGACCTTCCCCCAGTGGAAGAGTAGATCTTGGCTATCATATAGTTCTTTCCAATCTGCGGGTTAACTCTCATTCATGCATTTATAAAACAACAAGATATATATATATATAAGTGATCTTAAACATCATGTTATTAAGTCTAGTATCCACGTGTCAATCGTGCAGTTCATACTGGAAATATATCATAATTTCACTAAGTTGTTCATTAAATAAATCATATCCACTTGAGCCATACATGAAACAACAATAATTCCGATAAGTCACGCACTAGATAATTCATCACCAAGCGAGTTGTACATTAGGCCATACATCAAACATTTCCATCATCAATACCAAATCCATCAAATGATTTATATAAGTAGTTTCACGTGTCCAACTAAATGCATCAATATTACATAACGTTCATAAATAAATAACATGGAACTGCAAAATAGAACCTTAGCATAGGTAGTTGTCTAAGTAAAAAATGGGCATCACAGATGCTCAAAAAGTGAGGGGTAGTCACGACGTATAGTCTCTGCATCCTCCCAGGTAGCAGATCCTAGGCTATACTTGTCCCACTAGACCTTAACCTGGTCCACCATGCGACGTCTGAACTGTTGAATCTTACGGTCCAATATGCATAATGGTTCGACCACTATGGTTCCCATGTCCGAGACCTACAATTCCCTCCAATCCAGTTTGTGAGATTCATCAGAAACATAATGTCGTAAAATAGATACATGAAAAACATCACGATTTTTATGCAAATGGGGTGGCAGTACAAGACGATAGGTAACTGGTCCAGTCTTCTCCTTGATCCTAAATGGTCTTACGAACCGAGGTGACAACTTCGTCCCCTTGCCAAACCGAATGGTGCTTTTGTTGGGTCAGATATGAATAAAAACTTGGTCCCCTACTTCATAACTGCGATCAATCCTATGTGAACCAGCATAACTTTTCTGTCTATCTTGTGCTTCCTTTAACCTTAGTCGAATTTGATTTACCTGTTCCTCTGTTTCTTGAACTAATTCTCGCCCAATTATTACTTGGTCCTCCAACTTCTCCCAACTCAACGGCGTCCTACATGGCTTTCCATATAGAGCTTGATAAGGAGGTATCTCGATTGAACTGTGGTAACTGTTATTATAGACAATCTCTACCAATGGTAAGTACCTTTCCCATTGAGTCTGATTATCCATGACGTACATCCTAAGCATGTCTTCCATAACCTGATTTACTCTTTTAGTCTGCCCATTTGTTTTTGGATGATATGCAGTGCTCAGGTTCAATTGAGTCCCTAGTGCTAACTGCAAACTTGTCCAAAACCTAGATATAAATCAAGAGTCTCTATCAGAAATGATCTTTGTGGGTAACCCGTGTAGTCGAATAACTTCACTTATAAACACTCGTGCCACATTAGTAACATTGTAAGTGTCTCTTATTGGAATGAAATGGGCACTTTTGGTCAATTTATCAACTATAACCAATATAGCATTGTGCCTCTGTGAAGTGAGTGGCAAACTCACAACAAAATCCATGGAAATTACATCCCATTTAGACATAGGGATGTCATGTGGTTGTAAGAGTCTTGCTGGATGGCGATGATCAACCTTCACTCGTTGACATTCAAGACATTTGGTGACAAACTGGACTATGTCGTGCTTCATGCCTACCCAAAAGAAGAGTTTCTTCGTGTCCGCGTACATCTTCTGTACTCCAGGATGTGCACAATAGAGCGCTCTATGTGACTCTTCGAGGATGGTCCTTCTTTTACCCCCTCCTTAGGTATGTACTTTCTCCCTTGAAATCTCAATAGTCCATCTGGTTCAAGGACATATCCCTCAAATTTTGGTTCTATCTGCTTCCCACTCTGGAGTGCTGAGATGACCTTTAGATACCAACTTTCTTCAAAGAGTTTCTCCAACACACATTCCCTTAGATTTACCTTTAAGGCTACTAGGGAGAAGGTTCGTGGTCTCCTGCTTAGTGCATCAACCATCACATTCTCCTTTCCATTGATGTTTGAGATCTCAAAATCATACTCACTCATGAATTCACTCCACCGCCTTTGTCTAGCATTCAAATCCCTTTGAATGAAGAGATGCTTCAGGCTTTGATGATCTGTTCTTAACTCAAATCTTTTCCCAACGAGGTAGTGACTCCACAGTTTCAAGGCTAACATCATTGCTGCTAATTCTAAGTCATGGGTAGCATGCAACTCTTCATGTTTCTTCAATTTTCTAGACGCGTAAGATATTACTCCGCCTTCTTGCATCAATACTGCACCCAATCCTTGCGTCGAAGCATCGATGCAGACAGTGAAGTCTTTTTCCATGTCTGGTACTCGAAGGATCGATGCACTAGTTAGTAACCTCTTTAGTTCTGTGAATGCAGTGTCACATTCATATGCTCATTCATACCTGACCCCCTTTCGCTGTAATGTGGTGATGGGTTTTGCAATCCTTGAAAACCCTTCCACAAACTTGCGATAATACCCTGCTAGCCCCATAAAACTACGTACCTCATGAGCGTTTTTCAGTACTGGCCAATACTTCATTGGCCTTCACCTTTTCCGGGTCAAATGAAATCCCTTCTCTTGAAATGATGTGGCCAAGGTAATGAACTTTCTTCTGAAAGAAGGAACATTTTGACAATTTTCCGTACAATTGATTTTCCCTTAAGCAATACAACCCTTAGGTGCTTTCCATACTCCTTTTCCAAGAATGTTGTCCAGAAAGACTTGCACAAATTGGTCCAAATACTTCCTGAACACACCATTCATGAGGCTCATGAATACTGCTGGTGCATTGGTCAAACCAAATGGAACAACTACGAACTCATAGTGCCCAAACCGAGTTCGAAATGCAGTTTTTGAGATGTCCTCTTCCTTAATCCTCAATTGGTGGTATCCAAATCGTAGATCAATCTTTGAGAAAACCGTTGCTCCCTTCATTTGATCAAATAGGTCATCTATTCGAGGTATCGGGTACCTATTCTTTATTGTGGCTATATTCAAATCCCTCTAATCTAGGCATAGCTGTAAGGAACCATCCTTCTTGACAAAAATCACTGGTGCACCCCAAGGCGAAATACTAGGTCTGATAAATCCCAAGTCTAAGAGCTCCTTTAACTGCATCTGCAACTCACAAAGTTTTGGAGTTGTCATCCTATAGGGTGTCTTAGATATTGGTTTTGCACCAGGTTTTAGGTCGATTGTGAAATCAATCTCCCTTATAGGAGGTAATCCAGGCAATTCCTTAGGAAAAACATCCTTGAATTTTGACAGAATTGGGTGTTGATCTAGGGAGGGTCCTTTTTGGTCACTTACAACGTCGACCACATATAGCTTGCAACCTTGTCGGAGACAACGTTTTACCTTCATCATGGATATGAATCACAGCGACACTCCTCTCTTGATTCCAAAAATCTCAATTGGCCTACCTTCATCATCTAAACAAATCACCTTCTTCTTGAAACAGTCTACCAAAGCTCGATGAGCTTCTAGCCAGTCCATTCCAATAATTACATCATACGTCCCCAATGCTGTGACGTATGCCTTCAACTTAGTCATACACACCCCGAGGTTTACCTGACATTGGTCAACACTAGGTCCTACTGCTTGTTTTATCCCAGAAGCCATCTCAACTTGCTTAAAGTCATTGTGCTCATACGCTGCCAACCCAAATTTTTCTAATGCAACTGGTGAAATGAAATTATCTGTAGCACCAGAATCAATTTTTTTTTTTAACTTTACTTTGTTTATCATACCTGAGATTTCTACCACAGCAGACTGGTGTTCAACTTGCTGGTTATCAACTGCTACATAGATTCGATGGTGACTACTTGCCCCCCCATTGGTGCTTTTCCTTCTCTATGGTTGTTACCAGCTTGTAACTTAGGGCAGTCACGCTCGTAATGAGGTCCCCCGCATCCCCAACAAGTGATGCGCGGTAGACCTTGAACCGAATGTTGGGGAGTTCTTTGGAAAGAGTTCCTTCCCTTGGGACCCCTGCCCCTACTTGTTGCTCCTCGCGTATGACCTTGATTTGAATGCGCCCTTGAAGCTGCGGGTGAAGATGCACTAGTAACCATTGAAATCCCCGCGGTCGGTGCTCTGGGTACAACCTGTTTCCATATGGTGGTGGCCTCAAACTTCCTCCCCTGGGGAAGGTACGAGGGGCCTTACCCATAAACCTTGGTTGGCGTGGAAAAATGGTTTTGTTTCCACCCTTTAAGTCTAAGTGTTCTTCGACATAACTAGCCTGTTCCACAACTTCTGCAACTAAGGATGGTTTCCATATCTGCACCATTGCCCTAATCTTAGGGTTCATTCCATAAATAAAACGATCTGCTTGGCGCTGGTAAATATCCATGTAGGAGACATACTTGACCAATTCCATGAATCTTATTTCATATTCTTCTACCGTATGATTTCCCTGTACGAAGGCAGGGAAGGCTCCTACCTATGCTGGTAGGTACTTTTTTCTAAATATCTCCGCAAATAACTCCCAAGTAACTGTGTCCGGAGTGAGGTGTAGTTGACGCTCTAAGTTACCCCACCAATTCAGAGCACTATGCCTGAGTTGGAATATTGTTATTTTAGCTTTTGCACATTCGCTGGCACAACCTCTTGCAAACTTCGGGAGCTTAATCTTTTGGAGCTCCCTAGTAATGTCCTCGATTGGAGGTCCTCTATCAGAGTCTCTTGATCCCTCGAGATTTCCTAACCCTGATGGAGGGTGCTCCACTTCCACTTCATTTGTTTGGCACCCTTTTAAAGTCTCATTAATTTCTTCTAGGGAACGCAAGATGAGAGTCAACTCTGGTGAAGGTAATGGGTTATTTGTAGGAGGTCCTTGTGATGACTCTCCCTGACCTTGATTTCTTCGCGTCCTCACCATTTTGAATTGTCCAAATATCTGCATGATGCACAAGACTCATTAATCCCTCTTAGGACTTGTCCCTCTTAGCTGACTCACATATATGTGTATAACGATAGTCATAAGTTTTCCTTTTACTATGCTCGTAAACAAGCATTATTAGTACTGAGAAGATTCCCAAGGATCTACCAAATCCTCTCATGTGTGAGTTCTACATAACTTACAAATTTTCTCTTGAGACTTGCTAGGGTACTGGTGCAATGTACTTGTAAGTCATGCTCTAACACAAATTGTTTTGTTTAGTACCATAGCTATAATTTAATACTGAGCTAATTAATAACTTGGTTTAATATATTCAAATAATTAAGTCAAATACTAATGTGAATAATACCTTTTTAGCCACGTCTTCCTTCTATGGCCATTAATTGCTCCTTCCCACCCTTTTATATTATGTTTCTTTTTTTTAAATCCTTTATGTCCATTTTATGAACCTTGGGACCCCCTTATAGGACATATAAACAATTGGTCTCACCTCTCGAAGAGGCAGTGTCTTTGAAGCAAGGTTCCTTTGTTAAGAGCATGGGCCGGATATTTCTAGAAAAGGCTATAGATAAGCACGATTCTGCTCAGTTCAATATAAAGGAGAAGAGAAAGAAAAAGAAGAATAAAGTACCAGAGATGTCTATGGAGCCTGTCTGTTACGGATGCTGGGCACCTTTGCAAATTGTGGAGTTTGATGGCCCTGGTTGTGTAACCCCAAAGACCTGCAAATTGAAAAAGAAACATCACCAGTTGAGGTCTGTACTATGTGGAAGATGTCGGCTGCTACCCATGGACACATGCTCATTGCTGTTGGTGGACATGGGGGCTGTTCTGGTGGAAAACAATTCATTTCTGCTGAGCAACTTTGTGAAAAGTTGTCTCATCTTCGTCATGATAAAGCTTTGATCATTAAAATGCATTCTTAGTATTCACATGACAAGTTCAAAATCATTGTCAGGGTTTGTTGGAGTTGTATCAGAAATTCAACAACAAAGAAAGGGGTGCAATGTTTATGTTCTGGGGTCCGCTAATGTGGGGAAGTCGGCATTCATCAATGCTTTACTAATACCACTGGAACTTAAGGATTTTGTTGCAACAACAACAAGAAGATACAAACCTATCCAATTTACTGTGCCCGACACCACACTCGGTCCCATTCAGATTGATGCATTCCATGGAGAAGGGAAGTTGTATGACACACCTGGAGTGCATCTTCATCATCGACAGGAAGCTGTTGTACATGCTGAAGATTTGACCTTGCTTGCACTGTTGAAATTTGGTACCAGAGGACAGGTGGTTCCCTAAGGCTTTGATCTTTGGCCTAGGGAAAAGTGTCCAAAAGAATTTAATTTTTCTCCTAAAGTAACTTTATAATTTTTATAAAGTTAAATATAATTTGAAAGTGACTTTAAGTGATAAAGTTGCTAAGTCTAATTTTAAAGTGACTTTATAAAGTCAATGAAAAATTAGAAATGAAAAGTGACCTTGGAAATAAATGACTAAGTGGGTCTTTATTAAAGTGGGGTGAATTAAAAAATAGAAAGTGAGATTTAAATGAGCATTTAATCTCAGCCATTGATCTAAATCTATTTCAGCCATTGGATTTAGGGATCACCCAAAAGTCATTTAGGGTTGGGTTAAGGGAGGAAAAGGAGGGAAAAGATCATTCATTCTTTCATGAGCAGATTGGGAGAAGGAGAGCAAGAGAGCAAAGGAGATTTCTGGACAAGGCGGAGAAAGAGGCAGCAGTTTGGCACACATACCAAGGCAGCACTTCAGCAAATCCGTACAGCTCAAAGAACAAGCAGAAAAAGGCAGATTTAGTGAGCAAAACAATGAAAAAATTGATTTTCAGCACGAATATCGAGGAGGCGATTTTCTGCACGAATTTCGAGGTCTGTCTGTACAAGTTCGTACGGCCGTCCGTACAGTCTGTACGGTCCGTACAGCTCGTACAGCCATTTTCCAGATTGTCTGTTAGCTGAAAAACAGATAAGTTTGCTTGCTGGAAAAATTTCTGTTTTGCTGATTTTTTGCTGAAAAATTTTCTCTGTAAAAGGCATTTTCCAGAAATAAAGAAGAGCTCTCAAACTGGTTTTCCCCAAGAGTTGTAGGGGGTTTTTCCAGGGTCAAGTTGACCAAAAATCACTGAGTTTAAATGTGTTTTTATGGCTGTTTTTAATTGCTGATTTTTATTTCTGCAATTTCCAGCATTCTGAAAAATTTCTAGAATTTGTGTTTTCAACAATATTTATTTTTTCAGTCTGTTAAATGTATGGTTATGGGAATGGGCATTTAACTACATGGGAGAAATAAGGTGAAACTGAAAACCGGGGTGGGAAACAGAAAATTTCTACATGGTATCAAAGCTTGAGTGCTGAAGGGCAGTTTGGGACAGCAAAAGGAAAAAATACCGCTGCTGATTTTTTCACTCAGAAAATTCCAGCAAGCTGATTTTTCATAAACAGCAGTTTTATCTTTACCACAACAGTGCTATTTTTCAGTTTTAGGACAGCAAGATGTCATTGGGATTGAGGGTGGAGGATAGGTTGGATGGGCATACAAATTACAGCGTTTGGAAGGAGAGAATGCAGAGTATCTTTGAGGAGGCAGAAGTCTGGGATATCATGGTGCATACAGCACAGCACCCTGTTGTTGTGCCTACTGATGCAACTCAGTTGACAGCTTATAATAAAAAGAACAACAAGGGTAAGAGGTTGATTCTAGACGGAATCAAAGACCATTGCATTCCTCATGTGAGAGGAAAGAGCAATGCCCATGAGATGTGGACAACATTGTCCAATCTCTACCAGAGTACCAATGAGTACCGGAAGATGGTCCTGAAGGAGAAGCTGAAGAACATTAAGATGGGGAATGATAGTGCAGCTGGATATCTCACAAAGATTACCAATGTGAGAGATGAGTTGGCAGCGATTGGAGAGGCCATTCCATCCACTGAGTTGGTGCGTATTGCAGTGAATGGCCTCCCCCGTTCATGGTTGAACTTTGCTGATGGGGTTTGTGCACGTGAGACCCTTCCCACATGGGAGAGGTTTTGGGATGATTGCATTCAGACAGAGATCAGGAAAGGACAGCTTGGGGCAGCCAAGCCAGTTGAGCAGGATGAGGACGTAGCACTGGTGGCAGGAGGCAAGAAAGGCAAAGGGAAGAAGCAGGCTTCCACAAGCGGTGGTGGAGGCAAAGGCAAAGGTAAAGGTAAACATGGTAACTCACAGAAGGACTATTCCAAAGTGAAGTGTTGGAATTGTCAGAAGATGGGACACTATGCAATTGTGTGTCCGGAGAAGAAGAAGAAGAAGGGGAAGAACCAGGATGTGGCAGCTTCAGCTGAGATTGAGGACTTTGCAGGTCGTTTTGACCGGGAGTTTGCGTTCATTACATGTGAGTCCTCTAGTGCAGGATCACCTGCCACACAGGTTCAGAGGGAGCATGCTTTTCCCTCGATTAGCGGAGCATCTACAGGTATCTGGTATGTGGACAGTGGGGCTTCACGCCACATGACAGGAGTCCGGGAGTACTTCTCAGAGCTTTCAGAGAGTGGCACTGATATTGAGGTAGTACTCGGTGATGACAGAGTTGTTAGAGGAGTCGGGGGGGTACACTGACATTTTAGAGGGAGTCCAGACCTCCCTTGAAAGTGTCAGATGTTCTTTATGTGCCAGGGATGAGGAAGAACCTCATATCCGTCTCAGCTTTGGAGGACAGAGGATATGAGGTACTGTTCAGGGGAGGACAGGTGTTGATGTATCCCAGGGGCACTCCAGCTGATTCAGCTAGAGTGATAGGTGTACGCCATGCAAAGGTGTACAAGTTTGCATTCCAGCCCCTTTTGGCATTGAGCAGTAGTACCGACAGCAGAGCTAGCAGTTCTGAGCTGTGTGAGATTTGGCACCGCAGGATGGGGCACATGTTTCATGGAGCCTTGAGGACATTGCGGGAGATCACTACAGGTGTGCCAGATTTCAGTACTGATCACCATGATACTTGCAGAGGTTGTGCGATGGGCAAGTTTGCCAAATCCCCTTTTCCCAGCAGTGACAGCAGAGCGACGGGGATACTTGATTTGATTCATTCCGATGTGAGCGGTCGGATGTCTCATGTTTCCTTGAGTGGATATGAGTACTATGGCTTATTCATTGATGATCACTCCAGGAAGACCTGGATTTATTTCTTGAAGACCAAGAGTGAGGTCTTCAAGCGGTTTCAGGAGTTCAGAGCTCTTGTGGAGACACAGACAGGTCGGAAGATCAAGTCCCTGAGGTTGGACAATGGAGGAGAGTACACCCTTGGAGAGTTTGTTGACTATTGTGCGGAGGCAGGCATTAGGAGGGAGTTCACTGTTCCTTACAACCCCCAGCAGAACGGGGTTGCAGAGAGGAAGAACAGATCCATCATAGGGGCTGCTAAAGCCATGTTACATGATCAGGGGTTGCCATTGTTCTTGTGGGCAGAGGCCTGCAACACAGCTATTTACTTGCAGAACAGGAGTCCGCATCGTGCCTTGGGGCACATGACTCCGGAGGAGGCTTTCTCTGGGAAGAAGCCTGATCTTGGTCATCTTCATATCTTTGGATGCATTACATACTCCTATATACCCAAGGAGAAGAGGACCAAACTAGAGCCCACCGCAGAGAAGGGTATCTTTGTGGGCTACAGTGAGACCTCAAAGGCCTTTCGGATTTACATTCCTGCACAAAGGAGAGTTGTTGTCAGACGGGATGTGAAGTTCGAGGAGGACAGGGCCTTTAGGAGGTCACGGGAGTTAGAGTATCTGGATTAGCCAGACCCTCAGCAGCAGTTGAGTCAGTCGCAGGGATCCAGTGGGCAGGGATCAGGAGGATCCAGAGGTACATCTATGAGGATGTCAGGTCCATCAGTGAGCAGTGGCTCGCCGAGCCAGAGGGGTGGTGCTCCGGGCAGCATGCAGAGCAGTTCACAGAGCAGTTCACTAGGGAGTCCACTGATGGACAGTTCACACGGTACCTCAGCTTCTACAGGTTCAGGTGCAGGCAGGAGGACAGCAGACAGACAGTCAGGAGTTCAGGCTACTGATGGGGATGAGGAGGAGGAGTTTCATTCTCCTATGGGAGAAGCATGCTCAGGGAAGAGGAAGCCCAAGTGGCTTCAGGACACCCTGAGAGATGCCACATCTGTTGCTGAGCCGAAGAGGCCGGTCAGAGAGAGTAGACCACCTGAGAGGTTTTGTAGCTATATGGCGATGGTTACCAGCATCCTTGACTCTGAGCCTTCTAGCTATGAGGAGGCAGCTAGCCAGCAGGTCTGGAGAGAGGCCATGCAGGAGGAGTATTCTTCTATCATGAAGAATGATGTTTGGGAGGTGGTGCCGAGGCCTGAGGGCAAATCCGTGGTTACTTCCAGATGGCTTTACAAGGTAAAGCATGCTGCAGATGGCAGCATTGAGAAATTCAAAGCGAGGTTTGTGGCTAGAGGGTTCTCCCAAGTAGAGGGAGTTGATTATGAGGAGACCTTCGCTCCCGTGGCTCGATATACTTCGATCCGCTCCATTATATCGATAGCAGCAGAGATGGGTTGGAAGATCCACCAGATGGATGTGAAGACCGCATTTCTCAATGGCTTCATACAGGAGGTGTACATTGAGCAACCACAGGGCTTTGAGGTGCATGGGAAGGAGTCCCATGTGTGCAGATTGAAGAAGGCCCTTTATGGCCTAAAGCAAGCTCCCAGAGCTTGGTACTCCAGGATAGATGCATACTTGCAGGGGATGGGTTTCACAAAGAGTGAGGCAGATCCGAACCTTTACTTTATTGTGATTGGTGAGGAGCCTCTCATTCTGGTGCTGTATGTGGATGACTTGATCATTACAGGTGCAGAGAGACTCATAGAGCACTGCAAGAGAGATCTTGCGGCGGAGTTTGAGATGAAGGACATCGGCTTGATGCATTACTTTTTGGGTTTGGAGGTGTGGCAGGAGGAGGGGCATTTCTTCCTGGGGCAGGGGAAGTATATTGTGGACATCCTTAGCAGATTCCACATGGAGGATTGTAGACCCATGTCGACACCGATGATCACCAACTGGAAGAAGCTTCATGCTTCGGATTCCGAGTTGGTGGATCCCACATTGTACAGGCAGCTGATTGGTTCCTTGATGTATTTGGTCAACACTAGACCAGATATCTGTTTTGCAGTCAACACGATGAGTCAGTTTATGTGTGAGCCTAGGAAGGTTCACTGGGTGGCTGCAAAACACATTTTGCGGTACTTGCAGGGGACAGTGGATTATGGTCTGGACTACAGGCAGGGAGATGGAGTGAGATTGGCAGGATACACTGATTCTGATTGGGCAGGTTGTGCTTCTGATAGGAAGAGCACTTCAGGGTGTTGTTTTGGGTTGGGTTCAGCAGTAGTGTCATGGTTCAGCCGGAAGCAGCAGTCAGTAGCACTGAGTTCAGCGGAAGCAGAGTATATGGCAGCCAGTCTAGCTAGTTGTGAGGCCATCTGGCTTCGCAAGATGTTGTTTGGCTTATTTGGTCAGCCGTTGAGACCTTCAGTGATTTACTGTGATAATCAGAGTTGCATTAAACTCACGGAGAATCCAGTATTTCATGACAGGTCAAAGCATATCGGGATCAGATATCATTTCATCAGAGACTATGTTCAGAAGGGAGCTGTGAAGCTTGAGTATATTTCCACTGATGAGCAGGTTGCAGATATTCTTACCAAAGCCTTACCACGGGGCAAGCATGTCTACTTCAGAGACAAGATGGGTGTGGTGAGGAACACCTTCCTCGGTAAGAGGGAGTGTTGAAATTTGGTACCAGAGGACAGGTGGTTCCCTAAGGCTTTGATCTTTGGCCTAGGGAAAAGTGTCCAAAAGAATTTAATTTTTCTCCTAAAGTAACTTTATAATTTTTATAAAGTTAAATCTAATTTGAAAGTGACTTTAAGTGATAAAGTTGCTAAGTCTAATTTTAAAGTGACTTTATAAAGTCAATGAAAAATTAGAAAGGAAAAGTGACTTTGGAAATAAATGACTAAGTGGGTGTTTATTAAAGTGGGGTGAATTAAAAAATAGAAAGTGAGATTTAAATGAGCATTTAATCTCAGCCATTGATCTAAATCTATTTCAGCCATTGGATTTAGGGATCACCCAAAAGTCATTTAGGGTTGGGTTAAGGGAGGAAAAGGAGGGAAAAGATCATTCATTCTTTCATGAGCAGATTGGGAGAAGGAGAGCAAGAGAGCAAAGGAGATTTCTGGACAAGGAGGAGAAAGAGGCAGCAGTTTGGCACACATACCAAGGCAGCACTTCAGCAAATCCGTACAGCTCAAAGAACAAGCAGAAAAAGGCAGATTTAGTGAGCAAAACAGTGAAAAAATTGATTTTCAGCACGAATATCGAGGAGGAGATTTTCTGCACGAATTTCGAGGTCTGTCCGTACAAGTCCGTACGGTCCGTACAGCTCGTACAGCCATTTTCCAGATTGTCTGTTAGCTGAAAAACAGATAAGTTTGCTTGCTGGAAAAATTTCTGTTTTGCTGATTTTTTGCTGAAAAATTTTCTCTGTAAAAGGCATTTTCCAGAAATAAAGAAGAGCTCTCAAACTGGTTTTCCCCAAGAGTTGTAGGGGGTTCTTCCAGGGTCAAGTTGACCAAAAATCACTGAGTTTAAATGTGTTTTTATGGCTGTTTTTAATTGCTGATTTTTATTTCTGCAATTTCCAGCATTCTGAAAAATTTCCAGAATTTGTGTTTTCAGCAATATTTATTTTTTCAGTCTGTTAAATGGATGGTTATGGGAATGGGCATTTAACTACATGGGAGAAATAAGGTGAAACTGAAAACCGGGGTGGGAAACAGAAAATTTCTACATGCACCACAAAGTCGGCTGAAAGGGAATGCTGTTTCTATTGATGCACTGACCAAGGAAAATCAAGGATTATTTTATACATCCAAAGCGACATCATGTACAATGGACAATGGTTTAAATGGACAGTCTATATTCTGGGGTGGTCTAGTTAGAATCGATGTAGTCAAGGTACCTCTCCATATACGATTGATAATGTATGGACCAAAAGGAGTGCAAATTAAAGTAGTTCCTACATCTGAAGCTAAAGAATTCTATCATAGAGAGCTCGAAGAAATGATGGAGCAATGCTTTGCTGCAGACATTCTCATTTATAACATGCTACTCCGAGGCCTTTGCAAGGAAGGTAAAATGGAACTTGCTTGTGATCTATTCAACAGAATGCCCAAAAAAAACTTGGGTGAAATGTTAGAAAAGAAATTGCATCCTAATGGGTATATGAGCCATTTGTTGAAGATGGTGTCTAACCGAGGCCAAAATTTGTATGAGCATGCATTCTTTTGTTTCTGGCCATATTCAATCTTGGTGAGAGCACGTGTGTTGCTGTTCTATTATGATGATTATGAAAAGTCAACTAGATAGGTGGAGTATGAATCACCTTCTAATACATAGGGGAAGCAGAGTTGAGAGTAAGGTGGAGAAATCAGTTCCACATACTTTTTATAAAAAAAATTTAGCAGAGATTTGTGTCTAGTGGGTCTTGGGTCCAGATTTTGAACCCGCTTTGATACCACGTGTAAGACTCCATCCTAGGGTCCTCTAACAGAACTAAATTCTCTAATTTCAAATACAATAAAACAGGAAATAATTTATTTCTAACTAAACATTTAATCGATGATAATTTACCATTAAAATTTATTTCCTACAATTAAATAGTGAGCATTTCATTTCAATCACTTACATGAGTAATCTATAAATAGAGAAATACTTGTTTCGATAGTCTAGTTGAGATGCCCCTGAGCTCCTGATCCTGCTGAGATGCTCCTCTTGACTACTGACTGGATTTACCTCCCAGCCAACTAGGAAGTATTTCCTAGCCCAGGAAACCTCCACAAGTTCCTTATCCCTCCAAGCCCAAGTCCAACCAAATGTAGTGTGTTCAAGATAAACAATACTCTCCTTCTCTCCCTTCTCTCTTCCCCACCTTACTCTCAAACAAACCCTCCAAAACCACAACCAAACCAAAAGCAAGACCAAGGATCCCTTCTTCTCCCCTCATCCTTCCCCTTTTATGCCCCCTTCTCTTCTCCACTTCAACCATCTCTCATTAATGTCATAACTACCCTATCATTCTTACATTTGACTTATTTTCTCCCAAATGAATTTGAGAGGACATTTTGGGGATGAGATATGAATATATAATTTGGTAATTAATTGGAGAGGACCATGTCTTCTCCCAAATAAATTTGATAGGACATTTTGAGGATGAGATATGAATACATAATTTGACAATTAATTGGAGAGGACCATGTCTTCTCCCAAGTAAATTTGAGAGCACATTTTGGGGATGAGATATGAATATTTAATTTGGTAATCAATTGGAGAGGACCATGTCTTCTCCCAAGTAAATTTGAGAGGACATTTTGGGGATTAGATATGAATATATAATTTGGTAATTAATTGGAGAGGACCATGTCTTCTCCCAAGTAAATTTGAGAGGACATTTTGGGGATGAGATATGAATATATAATTTGGTAATTAATTGGAGAGGACCATGTCTTCTCCCAAGTAAATTTGAGAGGACATTTTGGGGATGAGATATGAATATTTAAATTGGAATAAATGGAAGGAGACCATATCCTATCAAAATTTAAATTTGAGGAGGTAAGTTGGGAATTGAATAATAACAAAATTTATATCAGTAATAAATTTACAGTTTCACCAATGTAGGTATGTACCAATATTTCTTGATAATTATAAGTCAATATTCTAAGGTAATTTAAACACTAGTAAAATTTGCATGATAAGATTAAGTAGGGCATTACAGAACCCAACAACCCTTTGCAGCAACAAGAATCCCAACTAATGGAAATATCCGGTAACAATCGAACACATGCATCAGAAGGATCTGACTCTGACAAGGACTCTCCCATAAATCAGCGGTCCATTGTATCCGCCACTTCCAACACTGGAGGATGCCGAAAGGTGGAATAAAAGAAAGGGAGAAAAGAATAGATTTTTATTTTTTTGCATTTTTTTCTTTTTATGTTTTCTGTGAAAACAGGAACAGACCATATAATATGCATATGCTTTTTAGCATCTACAACATGTAATTTTGTCTTATGAATAAAATTACGTTTTTTTCCAAGGTGAAAAAACAATAGTGAGCTTCTATGGGGCACAACAATAACAACATGGTGATACATGGGCACAACAATAACAATAAGGGGCTACACTAACAATAAGGGGGATAGACTAGTATTATAGGAACCTAACAAGCTTTTTAACTTTGATGCTAATAAACAAACATAATAAGCTCATAATGTCTAACCAACTCCATTGATTCAAGCAACTTTAGAAGATTTCCACCATGGATCCTGGAAAAAAGGCCCTATGACTCTTGTTTCTTAAGATGATGTACTTTTGCAAGTGTAGGGAGACCATCCCCAAATCTTACTGGCTGAGTTGAGCCCAATTCAAACTTGGGTGATGACAACCCGAGCTTTTGAACTCTGATGCTAATAATCAATCAAAATAAACTCATAATAACTCACTACTAACTCCACTAATTCAAGCATCTTTACATGATTGCCACCATGGATCCTGAAAAATAGCCCTATGACCATTGTTTCTTAAGTTGATGTCCTTTTGCAAGTTTAGGGAGATCATTATAGTTTTTATCAACCATTAAAAAACGCTTTTCTATATTTCCATTAACATAATGAAGTAAGCATACATCGTTTCTCAATTCCCACATAAGTGTTGTGACAAGGACATACAAGATATTACATTAATAGACACTGACTTTAGGTTTAATCCTGGTTTGTTTGCTCTCAGGCCTAAAGCATGGGATTATCATCATTTTTCTTTCTTTCTGTTATGAATAAAATATATAAAAATAATAATAAATAGTAATAATGATTAATTAACTAATAATTAGTATTGAAAAGGCATGTCTCTAAGGACATGCCCATTCGTTAAAGGGAACCTTCCTAGGTATATATACGGGACCCTCAGTTGTAATCAAAATATCTCACATCAATTTATATATATTCTATTCAATATACATGCTTGTATTTTCAATGGAAGTATTCATCTTCAATGTGTTTTGAAGATTATTGTGAAGTACGAACTTTGTTTATAACATTGATCTCAGCGCTGTTCGATCCTCTGGCTATTCAACCGCTGCACAGAACCAATCTTATCTGACCTTTGGCCATCAACCCTTCATCAAGTTCATTGCTGTTGGAATTCAGGTTTTTATCCGTAGAAGTATTTGGAGGTTCTGCATTATGCTGTCAAGCCTTTGGCCATAAAAAAAATATAGAATTTAATAATAAAAGGGAAAAAAATTATAAAAAAGAAGAGGAGATTTTTACAAAAAAGAAAGATATAAAAGGATCAAGAAAAAATAAGTAAAAAAAGATTATTAGGAAAAAAAGATTAAAAAAAGATTAAAGGAAGAATAAAAAGAAAGAAGAGTAAGAAATAAAGAAAGAGGATGTATAAAAGAATTATAAAAAAATATATATTATATATAAAAAAAATTGTAAAAAAGGGGACTATATTTAAAAAAAACCAATTTTATATAAAAAAATGCCGCAGTCTATGTTGTGGCTGACAGAGCTGCAACATTAACTTAATGAGATGTTCCCGTGCTATTTAGAATTAAGGGGACTCTTGCAAGAAAATATATTACTATTTCTATTTCTTCCACCGAAGAAGAAAACTTCATAGACCCTAACCTTGATAACTAATTGGTGATTCCCAGGTCAAATGTTATCAAAAATAAATAAATAAGACATAACCGATCTACAACTGAACATTGAGGATTATACATTTATATCACAATTCTTAGTTCAATCCTTGTGGAGCCATTAAGGTGACGTTATTCTAGGTTCTTCCTCGATAGAATCACTATGGTCCTTTATCCTAAATATGAAAAAGAAGTTTTTGACATTTTCCTACAAGAATAAAAAATTAACACTACAAGACAGTACATTGAATTCAGATTTAGTAACACCAAAAGACATACAAGATATTTCAAAAGTGATTTTTCAAGTAGGTAAAAGAGAATTTGACAAAATCACCCCTAACAGAAATGAAATAGTTTCTCGGATTAAAGACCATAATGAAATATTACCGACGCAAGGTAAGAACCTTAAGAAGGACAAGAAGTCATTGGAAAACAAGGTACAACAACTTATTGAGAAGGAAGCATTGAAATCTTCAAATGAAGAAAAAAGAATGAATTCCAATCCAGTGAATATCACAACTCAAGAAGAAGACAAGCCAGTTAAAAACAAACACACTCAAATGTCGCATTTCAAACGATTGAAATTCCAAGTGATGATTCAGTAGCCAACTCAACAACATCAACACCTCTAGACAATCAAGAAACTGACACTCATGTTAAGGGAAAGTGAAACCATAAGCACTCCTTACCGACATCTGAATCACAGGAACGCCATCTCAATCAGTCCACCTATCCGTAGTACGTACCACTCAGAACATAATAAACAAACCTATGCTCCAAAGAACACTAAAGTTTGCACAATCTAGTCCTGTTATAACAATTCATCACAAGTTTCTAGCAATTGCAAGATTCCACAGAAGATTGATTTAGGATGGTCAGATCCCTTCTCAGTTCAACTATTTTGTTTATCACTCCAATGATCTTATCATCTTGTATCAATGAAGATAACGAATCAAAGAATTCCAAAAGATGTGAACAAATTACAAAGAAAAAGAAACGATGACATGCCTTGTCAGCAAATAAGCTTTGAGGACAAAGCTTTTAGAATAGGAAGAAAATGTTATGAATAAAATATATAAAAATAATATAAATAGTAATATAAATAATAATAAATAGTAATAATGATTAATTAACTAATAATTAGTATTGAAGAGGCATGTCTCTAAGGACATGCCTATTCATTAAAGGGTACCTGCCTAGGTGTATATATGGGATCCTCAGTTGTAATCAAAATATGTCACATCAATTTATATATATACTATTCAATATATATACTTGTATTTTCAATGGAAGTCTTTATTTTCGAAGTGTTCTGAAGATTATTGTGAAGTACGGAAACACTATCTTCTAACAGTTTTCTTGGAAATAAGGCTGATCTGCCATCGAATACTGTATTCAGAGTTCAATTAGTGACCTGGTTTTCCTTATGGTCTACTGATATATTCATTTAGTTCTCTCTCTTAATTTAATGTACATATTTCTGATTTTGTTAATGCTATTCTAATTTGTGGTATTATTTATGTTTCTTTGTTGTAGGTATTATTCGATGTTGTTCCAGACATAAAGTTTCAGGATGCTTTAGAACTTGTGAATATGCAGCCTGTTCAATCTGCAATTGCAGCATGGCATAGGTGATTATTTTAGCACTGCCTGACATATTTTGGTATTGGTTGATGGGCAAAGGTCTTTTGCATAGGTTTGAACCCTTCAGGGCACAGTTGTTTAATATAATGCTTATTTTTTTTATTCTTAAGTTGATGGGTTTATAGCCTTAAGTGTTTTTAAGGTGAACTTTTGCTTGAATGCTTTTTGGGAAATATAGGATTCAGGATGTTGATTTACTTCACGTTCACTATGGCATCCAAGCTGCTGTCCTTGCTCTTGGAGCTATGGAGAGAAGTATGTCCGATGATGAAGCTGAAAAAAATAAACAAGTAGCATCATGGTTCTTGAAAGATCTGCAGGAGCATTTGGAGGCAATTGGCAGTCTTCCACGAAAGGTAATAAACACCATGCTCCATAATGACTGGTGGTAGAATTTTCAGAGACTTCCTCAACTATGTTACCAACATTCTATAAATAATAAAAGTAAATTTTCTATTTTTTGAACCGACGTATGCGAACATGCCTGTCAATTATGTCTCTGTGCCAGTATTTGATTATAGTTTTGACCTCTGTTACATGATGTCCTACTTGAAGCTACAATTACGGTTATTTAGAG
Source organism: Pinus tabuliformis (assembly GCA_031772625.1). Lineage (NCBI taxonomy): Eukaryota > Viridiplantae > Streptophyta > Pinopsida > Pinales > Pinaceae > Pinus > Pinus tabuliformis. The sequence continues at coordinate 1,373,703,588 of CM062805.1, read as the reverse complement.
TTAAGAATATAATTTTTTTTGTTTCATAAAATGAGAAAACTCAAATTGAGGTTTTGGTGTTATGCATCTCGTTTGAGTGTATATATTATTCTAATAGAATTTTGTCTATTTCAGCTTTGGGTGATGAACATTATTATTTCACTTCTCCATATGGATGACATTTCTGTAAGTCCACCCCGGCATATTTTGGCTGCACTCCATCCCAGAATGTCTTGTGTATCTGCTTCAGAAGAGCTCGCTTCATCAGGAACAAATAAATGGGAAAATCAAACAGTGGTTGCACATATTGGTTTTATCCTGAGGTTGTTGCATCGTTGCATACCATCTTCTGTATTTGAACTTGAATTTAAGCCACCATGGAGTGGAGTTATAGGAAAAGCTGGCAAGCAGGCATGGGAAAGGAGGGCATCTACTGTCAAACAGTTTGTTGAAGACTGGGAATGGCGCCTCTCAGTGTTGCAGCGCCTTTTGCCCTCTCCTGAGCGCCAGTGGAACTGGAAGGAAGCTTTGGCGATATTGCGAGCAGCGCCTTCCACATTGTTAAACCTGTAAGCTTCTTAGATTTAAATATCATGTCTTTCACTTTGAGTTCTGTTCTTATCTTTTTCTATTGCTGACAGCATAGATACAGGAGTTGTCTAGGCACTCACACTATATATTTACACCAGATATACTTCTTTATTCCCATTAACCTACTTTTGTGGTCATTCTTTGGGGCTTCTGACCATGAGCCATGTAATAGACAAGCACTTTTTATTTTTATTTTTTAATGAATAAATTGAATGTATGTTTTTTCTTATGATAAAAACCTTGGGAAACCTTTTTTCATGGGAAGCCTTCTAGGATCCCTCTCCAATTCCCTGGAATCTCTGGATGGCCAATAGATTAACCGTCAGCACTGATTATGGTGCCTGATCTGGAAAAGTTCATTTAGTGAGGCCCATGGCAACAGAAGTAACTAGCTTGAGGAATTGATCTTATGAATTCCTGAATTAAACCTACAGCACTAAACCACTCAGCTAACACAACAGGCTAACCAAGTAGAACATTGAGGTTGAACCAATTTATAATAAGGTTTTAAGCAACATTACTGAAATTGGCAAGGGTCCGGAAACAAAAAAATTTAAAAATCAGGAAAATATCCAGTGAAAATCAGCGAGCATCCAAAAAAGGACAATTTTTTAGCATCTAAAGCATCCACAACATCAAATAAATCTATTGCCACATAAACATGAAATGAAAACTGATATATAAGATGTATAAGATGTCCAGTGCTACATCGTACATGAACAATGAATCACGTCTTGAAACCTGATTCCCGACTCAACCTCAAAATATCCAAAAGATATAATAAATGTAGCTCATCATCATGAGTAATCTACATTGAAATTAGATATATAAACTAGTGATTTCCTCTGCCCCTATTATGAACAAAGTTAACAGCTTTTCCTCTAGAGGAAGGAGGTCCTGGGGCTGATTTTGGACTTTGATGTCTACCTTTGCTCTCCAAACCAATGTTGCATGATTTGTACTCGTATAAGACTTGTTTGGCTATTGACTCGGCGACCCACATAAGACTTGGGAATGACCCGTATAAGACTCGGCAAAATACATAAAAACTTAAAATATGGTAAATTTTAAGCTCAAAATAGAAACTAATGACAATTCCAATCCTTATAAGTTATAAAAACCACAATATATGCAATAATTCATAACATCATCTCATATCTATAAAAGTAAAAAATAACATATTCGATTTTTGTAAGCAAAACATTTAGACACTGAATAAGAAAAGGAGTCATGATTCCATAATTAAAATAAAAAATGGCAGCAAGTTCAAAATTCAAATACATGTCATAAATGATAAATGATTGCCTCATAACAATCTTGAGTCTCATCACTCATGGATGACAACGCCTACAATAAGCCCTCGTGGAGCTAGTGCCAATATTGGAATGCTGAAGCAACTGTGAGGCATGTGTATTTAGAGTCTCCGTTTGAGATGACAAACTAGAGAGATCTTCAGTCTCTTCATCAAGCCAACTCAAATTTGGGGACTCCTCCACAACCCATTCAGACTCTAAACCAATAGTATCCAATAAAATTGGATCTGTATCCTTTGGTTGCACTTGTTTTGTGAGCATTCGAAGGTTGTAGTAGATGAAAACCAACTTCTCCAACCTCTCATGCTCCAACTTGTTACTCTTTTTGATGTGAATGTACTCAAACATTGACCAATTGTGCTGACAAGAAGAAGCACTGTAGGGTTGACCAATGTTGCACGAAGCGGGGACACGGAAGCGTCATTTTCCAAAAATCTAGGAAGCGAAGTGTTTGCTATATATATATATATTTTATATTTTTTTTGCATTTATATTCAAAACAAACATCCCAAATACCAAATTAGTTGTAGAAGACATGAAAACATGCATATTTTTGCATAAATCAAGATAGATATGGGATCCATGATAACATTTAGTTACTAGTATGTATATCAATGATTAATATTCGAGCATCAACCATCTATATTCTAGCAATTACAAACATACATCAAATTTTTAAGCATATTATAAAACATAAAACATTTAAGCATATTATAAAACATAAAACATTTAAGCATATTATAAAACATAGAGCATATTATGATTTATCTAGCAAGTGAGCAACTGTCAACATTTGTCATGTCCAAAAATCAAATAATAATGTTTACAAAATAGGTCACTTGGTCTCTGCCAAGCGAAAAAGGTTCAAATTCACAAGCCTACAAGTCTAATGATTAATCTATGACAAAAGTAGTAAATTGTGAATATATCTATTAATCTCTCCTCCTTCCACCACGAAGAGAACGTGGCAGTGGGCCTCCACGTGGTGGCAATGAAGAAGATGGTGCCTGTGGAAGTTGTGGCACTGAAACTGATGAAGACGAACCCCCTGCTGTTGGTGTTGAACCATGGAACCTAGGAACCAAGGGACCAGATGGGGGTGGCTTTTCAACACGATCATCATCATCCTGGAATCGCTCAAAAAATTCATACAAAAAAAATCATGGAGGAAGCTCGCGATCTGTATGCTTCGTACTCTGAAGCTTGATGCTTCGGACGGCTGAAGTGTCTTCCAAAGTGCGTTTCGGAAAAACCGAAGCACATTTCGGAAGCTTCCGAAATTTCCAGGAAGCGTGTTTATCATCCCGAAACGAGTTTTGGTTTTTCCGAAACGCGCTTTGGACGACTCTTCCCCCACGCATCCGTATGGATTGCGGATCAGGGTTTTGTCCTGGGGGGGGACATTTCTTGCAACACTGGGGTTGACTCATAACTCTGATGGTGAATTCTTGTAATTGTGATGCCTTAGTGCCACAATCTATCCACCAATGAGTTTTAAAAAAAATAACAACAAAGATTATCAGTTTTCAATGCCAAACATATAAAAGAGAACTAGCAGACTTACAAGCTAAGTTCTAACAATTTGCACTTACATGGCATTTTCTTGTCTTTGAAACCTTGGCTTGCACTGAATCCAAACATGCCAGATGCTTCCTTGTACATATCTCGTTGTATGTTGATTTTGTCTTGAATATCTTGATCTGGGAACATCTTCTCAATGCATATCATGGCACCTCTCATCACCTTAGGATCTCTTTGTATGTTAAACCCCTCATTATAGAATAAGCTCGGATTGAGACATGCTCTTGCTGCATGCAATGGTGAATGTAGTTGTTTGTCTCACTTGGAATCAATAATTTGCCATAAAGGGAGATATTTAGGTTCATCTCCCTTGTAGAAAGTCATTGTTGTCAATAAAGCATTGTTGGAGATGGCAAATATTCTTGTGATAACCTCATGCAAACCCTAGGAGAAAACCCTAAGCACGAATGATGAGATTTCCTAGCTTCTCTATATCATAAAAACCTAAGGGTTGTCATTAAACACTCAAGACCTAAATAGTTGATGCATGATCTAATGATGGATGAAGAAGCTCTTACCATACACCGTTGTCAGCGTGCATACACCCTTGTCCCTATGTGATAATGATGCATGTTGGTCAATAATTGTCATTGATGTCAATATGAGCACTGTTGAAGGTCATGATGACATGGATGATTACACTTGATGACATGGATGATTATTGAAGGCCTCACTTGGAGCCCTAATGAAGATTCCCTAACCCTTATCCTAGTCCCAATGACCTTATGCATGAAGAATTCTAAAATCCCCAAGGTCTGTACTATAATTCCTGAATAGTCGTAAAGATAATTATTTTTTAACATTTTGAAGGCATCACATTACAATGACTCCTTCACTAGCTTGTAGAGGACTCTTTCCCCTTTCCAATGAGCCCTAACTCATCCCCTAACTCTCCTTATTCTAAGAGAAAATGAATTTTTAAGATGATATATCATATTATTTCCCATAGCCAACCTAAGCCTACCTGTCTGCAACAGCTAGCCAAAATTCTGAGTTAGGGCCGCAATTTGAAGTTCGGGCACAAGTTTGACTAGGGTTGACTTGGAAAAGAAGAAGTTTATCTAGAAGAAGCATTGACTTGGTCTTGGAAGGGTTGTAGGTAAAGGGTCTAAGTATTGGAACTCGTCAATTGAAGATACTATAAGAAGAAGAATTCTGTGGGTTTTCCTCTCAAGGTCAGAGAGGTTTTCGCCTTGGCTAATCGCCTATATCTTGTGTCATTTGTCTCATTGTTCTTTATGATTTGGTAAGATATTTGATGAAGAAGAACACATAATAATTATAATCAAGTCAAGAAGAACCTAATTAAGAAAAACAAAAGGTATTCACAAGCACTTATCATTGCTAGAGATTCTCCTCATCTCGTTGCCCTAGATTTCTCAATAATTGGAAGGATTCTACAACGCCTTGCACAGGCTCCAACCTGCCCTAGCACTGCCCTGCCACCTTGAAGTGTTCACAGACTCCAACTTGAAGGAGACTCCACTCTTCTGCCTCGCACCACCTTGCCACCCTGCCACCCTGCCCATTAAGCTGCCACTTTCCCTGAAGGCTCCAACTTTCAACTCACCACGACAAACCACATTTCACAATTTTCACACTGGATCCACTTGTGCTCAATACAACGAAACTACAATACAAGAAACTTCTTTATAATCAATGTCAATCAATTTTCCTCAGCTCAATTTGCATATCAAACCCTAGCGTCAGTCAAATTTGCTTCTGCACCAAACACTAAACTCAATTAATTGACTGCTCAACATCTCTACAATGATGTACTGTCAGTCCTTAATCAAATATGCTTTTGCTTGGCATACAATCCATAACACTTCTATATTGCCTCTATACTTTTACTGCTGCCAATGTACCACTTCACTGCCTCTGCTTCTGCCGTACATAAAACAAACTGTAATACAATAATTATATTTGTTTCTGCTCAAGATATCAACCCTAGCTTCATAAACCTTTGCTCTGTTCGTTATGTGCATCAAACCCTATTAAGTCCAGTCTCATGATAAACGCTTAACAACTGCATCATAATCTTTCTGCTCATCGATATGACAAGCCTTAACAATGTCAAATTTGTTTCAACAAACGTCTCTGTGAAGATAACATCTCCATATACAATTGACAACCCTGACTACAACCATTAAACATCAGTTAACACTGTCATATGCAATACTTGTCCTGGTATCTTTGTCTAGGCAGAAACCCTAGCTTCACAATCTCAATACTTTCATTGTCATAGTTGTGCACAATCAAGAATTCTATTCAACAGCAAATCTGGTTTCCAAGTTCTGATAAACAATGTCAGATCAAACAAGGTCAATTCCACTTATACCAAACTGATAACACTAGGAGAATCTAGTAGCAGTTCTTTCAACAATGTCAAGTCCTAACTTCAAGAGCTTATTGTCACTACACTATATAGACCTCAAACTACAGTTGCCAACTTCTTCATTAATATTAATCATTGGATTCTCTCCAAGCAATATCCAACCAGATTTCAGCACAACCATAATTGCTAATTATGCAACAGAATGGATTGTTTAAATATAAAATGAAGGCTTATGTCCGGGGCCCACAAACCACAATTTTAAACTTCAGACACGTACGTGAATCCAATCCAATATATACTATTTAATATGCCACCCTTTACAAATTCTTCAGGGCCCACAAACCACATACTTGTGAATCCATTGTATATACCTTCATGAGACCCATGGCTGAGGGCATGGTTGTAGATGCCAACTCAATATCTATTTTGTCCTGCTATTTGTGCCACACGTGCTTCGGCAAAGCAGAATTCTCGCTACTGAATTTGCCACTGTTTGCGTAAACTGTGTTTCTCATGCTGGAATATATGCTTGGATACCACCGAAACAATGAACCTTCAATGACTCTCCCTTCAATTAAGGACTTTTGCTTTGCACAATAATTATATGCAAACAACCATCTACAATATATCTTGACAGATATATTTTGCAGGTTCAACACATGCTTAATTACTCACTTCAACATTTAATTCGAATTAAATGATAGAGGTTGCCTTGGTTGAAGTGGCTGTGCTATAATCACCATGAATATGCTTTTCAGTTCAACAATATTCAGATCTAAGTCACCGGATTCGTCCTAAACCCCCTTATGAATCCCGAATCCAGCGAATCCGACACGATTCGGTCCGGATTCGTGTCCAAATCATATGACACATCGTGTCCTTTTCCGACACGTTGAATCCGAGGTCGTGTCACGATTTTCAAAAGCGTGTCGCGATTTTGGGAAATGTGTCATGTTCATGGTAATGTTAAATTCTTAAAGTAAAAGTGACATTCTCCTTAATCTTCATTTTCATCCTTTTACTTAAATTTTTAACATTACCATGAAATGACTCGGGATGTTTGAGAGTGGTTCCGGCCTCATTGGATTTCATACGGAGAAAGTAGAATTTTAGATTTCATTCAAAATCCAGCAGACTTATATGTTTTTCAGGATTTTAGGATTGGGGGATTGCAATGTTTCCATTGAATTTTGTCATGTATTAGGGTATGGAACTCGTATTTAATCAAGAGCACCAATCCCTCTATGTACCTTGATGTTAGTGACATTGGTTGTCGAACTCCTGTATCATGACCCTCTTAAAAATGTACGCATCACTCAAACAAAATCTTGACTTGACATGTTATGCTTGTTCTATCTTATGTTAATGCTTAAAGGGTGATATTAATAACAAAGATCCCTATACAGATACAGAGGTAATGACAAAGATACCTCTGGGTATTATTGCTTAGAGGGTGATATTAATGACAAAGATCCTGATTTTCCAACAAGACTAAAAAATTAGACATTTCTCGTGGTGGAAAGAGGGCCAAGCATAAGAAATAGATAATAGATTGACATGTATTTGAATTTTGTATGTACTGTGCATGCTAATAGCTATAGATGAAGATCTATGTTTGAAATCAATAAATTTGTATCATTAATTAAAATTAGTGTAAGAAATATGATAATATCTAATTTTTAATATATATATATATATATATATATATATATATATATATTTAATAAAATAATATATAGCGTGTCCTAACGTGTCCTGTTCCGGGGGGTCAGCGTGTCCGAATCCGACACCACGAATCTCGAATCCTACGTGTCTCGAATCCCCGTGTCAAGTGACTTAGATTCAGATCAATGCAAACGATGCTCATATGCAAATGAACCACAGGTGCCGAAACAAAGTCATAACAAAAATTGAAGAATAACACAAGAGCTAGGCCATATGCATATGGATATATATGCTGTAGAGAGATTTGAGTGATTCACACTTACAAGTATGCCTTTGATTCGAATGATTCCTTGGCTAAATAACCAGATCTGAGCAAGCGAATGTATGGAGAGTTTGTCTAATCGAGTGTCAACTATAACAAGACGACTCCTGGGCCAGATCAAACTTTTTCTTCTTCAAACAACTCCTGGACTAGATGCAAGCACAACATTTTGGCTAGAATTTTGGAGATAAAATTAATTGTAAAAGCTACTAGGTCGACTTGTGACCTAGGCCATTAATGGCACAATATTTATGATTAGAGGGGTTCGTTGGCTAAAATAGGTTATGATAGAGCACATACATATTAGAGAGATCTCATTTGATCTCTCATCATCATCACACTCGAAATTCGGCCTCATGGAGGAAACTCATGCTTGTTCTTTTGTGGATTATATTGGATCTTGGATGCATTTTGATTTTTGGATATTCTTTGGAGCTATTCTTTGGATTAATGGATGAATTTCTTGTAGATTGCCTTGTAAGTACTCTTAATTGTTGAAACTCTATTTTCTATGTCTAATGTATGGAATGATTGATTCTAGTTTATGCTAAAATTGTGCACTAATTTCATTGAAGATTAATTGAATGCTAGGTACATGAATATTGCATTCATTACTCATATATGAAATGTGAAGAAATGTCGTAGTGGCGAACTCCTAGAAGATCACCCTTAAACCTCCATTAAATCATTGAGTGAGTAAATGCTTGAAATTTGTTGCTAGGGCATCAAATCAACAAATTTAGGTCTCCTTAGAAACAAGGTTAGCTAATCTAACACATCCTCGACTCTATATGCCCAAAGGACAAGGCACTAATCCAACTTACCGGTGATCAACATCATACCTTACACATCTTTTCCCTTTCTTAAATTTGGTCCTTTCAAGCCTAGAGAAAAAATCTAGGGCTTGGTGTGAATTTCTAGGGAAGAATATTTTGGTGGTTGGAGAGCCTAAACATCAGATAGGTAGGGTTTGCCACAAATCCTGTCAATTTGGTGAGCATCCACTTCAATTTCATCCATAAATTCTCTTGCCCTAGGTGTTTTCCCTAAGAGGGAAACCCTAGTTTTTCTTCCCTCAACTTAAGGAATTTCTAGAAGGTTTCATGAGCGTTGGCTTAGCTAATATCCATTGTAAGAGACCTTTTCTTCTTGCCTTGACCTTGAGTTACTCCAACACTCGTCAAATCTAACAAACCCTTGGTTGTGTGCCCTTATTTCTTCATAGAAAGAAAATTGCTTCATTGTGAAGCCTTGAACCAAAATTGTGTCTTTCTTGAAGACCTCCTAGTAAGAACATTTCATAGCCTAACCCTAGAATACCTTTATATGTGATGTTTATCCTACTGGGACTCCTCCCATAGATGAAGTTTGTAAAGAGCAAGGGGTTTTGGCTGCGGTGATAGTGGGTCACTACCCCATTGTTGCTTATAACTCTAGTTTATACCTTGTAGGGTTTACCTCTCTAAGGCCTGCCAGATTTTGTGGCAACATGACCCTTAGGAGTTGTTAGAAGAAAGAGCCAACAAGGGTAGAGGATTGAGAGTGAGAAGCTGCTAAGGTTGAATAGGGAGTAGTGCTAGCAACAAGGACACAAATAATAGAGTTGGAGGATGAACTAGGTATTTCTTTGAGCTATACCAAGAGAAGGCCGAGATGGGCCAAACAAACCTTTAGGGATGCTGAGGAGCATGTGGAGGCTCCTAGCAACACCCTCAGGGAGAGCAAACCACTGACAAGATTTTCCAGTCATTTGGCATTATTGGGCAACATCAGTGAGTCCGAGCCTTCCACTTTTGATGAGGCTGTTGATAAGCAGGTCTGGAGGAATGCCATGGTGGAGGAGTATAGTTCCATCTTGAGGAATGATGTATGGGACATAGTGCTGAGACCAGAGGGAAAGCTTGTGGTCACTTCTTGATGGCTTTATAAGATCAAACATGGAACAGATGGTAATGTCAAGAAGTACAAAGCGAGGTTCGTGGCGAGAGGGTTCTCCTAATAGGAGGGAGTGGATTAGGAGGAGACATTCCTACCTGTCGTCAATTGTGCATCGATTAGAGCCGTTATTTCCATTGCTTCAGAGATGGTATGGAGAATACATTAGATGGATGTGAAGACTGCTTTGCTTAATGAGGTGATTGAGGAGGAGGTGTATATTGAGTAGCATCGAGGCTTTGAGGTGCATGGTCGAGAATCTCATGTATGTAGGTTGAAGAAGGCCCTTTATGGACTGAAGCAAGCTCTCCGTGCATGGTACACTAGGATTAATGGATATCTTTTTGGTTTGGGCTTCACCAAGAGTGAGGCAGACTCTAACTTGTACTATTTACTTGTTGAGGGTGAGCCACCCATCTTGGTACTTTATGTGGACGATATTCTCTTGATAGGATCGAAGAAGCTCATAGGGATGTGCAAGGAGAACCTTGCTTCAGAGTTCAAGATGAAGGATATCGACTTTGTGATATCCCCACTAAACAAAATTTTGCTAAGTGTATCTCATTTTTGCATTTTTGACATTTTGGGTGTTTGATGGACTTAGGAAAAGTGGGTTGAGTAGACCCCATTGGATTTTTGGTGAAAGAAGGCTATGCACATTAGAGAAAAAGAAAATATTAGTTTGTTAGTGGAATGTTGGGACAATTACCGCTCAAACTAGTAGGGGTCCTAGGAGGTGATCCTATAGAGCAACTACTAGGTCGAGGGAAACAATGGAGCTATAGCCCACTATCACCTTAGCTAAGGCTCCCTGCTCTTTATGGAATTTCACCGATGGGAGAAGTCCTAGTATGTGAGGAATCACTAGACTATATATAGTCAATGTTAAGATAAAGAAGTGATTCCTAAGCCTATTCGCAAGAGAGACTCAATTGAATGGTTTGCTTGTAATAGAAGCAAGGTGATGGGCTCACTAGGAAGGGCTAAGAGGGATTTTGAGGATAGGGTTTGGGAGTATGCTTTGTTAAGGAACCTCCTAGTCTCAAAGGCCTTATGAATGCTTGGCTTTTACGTGATCTTTGTGGAATTGGAGTGAACAAGTTGCGGGACCACAAAGGGCCAAGTGGACCCGAAATTAGGTCAAGGATATGGAGTTGATCAATCAAGGATGTACTTCACCTAATTAGGGAAAGGAAGGGGATAAAATAAATAATCTTCTTTTGATGATTTAATGCTATGATCCTAATGAGGTCACTAGCCAATGGGAAACCAAGGGCAAGAATTGATCTTCGAGCTAGGGCTTGAAATATCTCAAGATCTCATCATTGGAATTTCGTGAAGTTTGGAGGGCTCCTTGAGAACACACCAACGCATTTGTGGGCAAGTTATTGATTTCTTTTGATGGCTAAATCATGAGAAAAGTGATGCTGTAAGTGACCTATGGAGGTTGGACCTAGAAAAAGAGGGGAAGGTGAGAGGAATTCTCTTTGAAATTGATTACCTATGGATGGATTAGTGCCTTATCCTTAGGGGAAGATGGAGTCAAGATGAAATTTGTGATCTAGAGGAACTACACTCAATCAAGGAGCCTTCTAGACAACTTCATATTGCAATTAGGGCATGGGAGCAACTACTGGAATAATTTATACTTCCATTTACAATAATTGATGACTTATCAAGATGTGTTCAATAGAAACAATCTCTAGGAACATTCACCCTTTCACACATGATACATGAGATGAAGCAACACTACAAAAGATTAAATTTCCATAATTTCGCATAAGAAAAGTAGTAAATTTCAGATCTAGTATAGCGAAAATCCCAACAACATCAATGTGTTAAAGTAAATAACAAGAATGGACATGAAAAGATTACTTACATGTATAAAGAGTATATCCAATCACCAAATTATGCCAATAATGAAGCTCCAAGATAAGAGAGCAATATCCAAACATCAAAGTTCATCCATTACATCCAAAATCCTCCTCCAAAGGGATAGTGAAAATCTCACAAGAGATAAGAATCCATTCCAAGTGATGATGTTGAAAATGAATCATCAAACTTCTATTTATACAACCTCTAATGAAATCGATTAGCTAAATTGGCCTAATTGAGCCCCTAAAATAAAATAATGTGCATAATAACAATACTTTTGGTGACAAGCCCACCAAATAGGTCAATAACATAATAAGAAGCCTCTCAAGAGGATCAAATGATGAACAAAGTGAGTTGTTGGGCCTTTGAGGAGGCCTAATGAAGTCCAAGGGGTACCATGATAAAGAACTGGACTCCAAACATAGTGGACAAGGGGTTGGCCCCTTGTTTTCAAAGCAAGAACCTATGGTGCTCCTAAGTGGGTGTAGAGGGGTACAAGGACATCCTCATGGGTCTACAAGTGGATTGAAAATGCCTGTAGACTATATGTAAGGGCTAGGATGATGATATAAGCCCTCTCTCTGCAGCGGGAGACATCCTCTAGACTTTGGAATATCTACCAAGTGAATGGTGCATTTGTGGAGCCGACTGGGCATGGTGAACTAGGTGCATCATCCTCATCCAAAAGGTGGAACACGAGCAATCAACGAGTGGTGTTGGGGATCCATGAAGTACGCTCTGCTATGGTGGAGGCCCATAGATCCCAATGCTCACCTTACAAGTGCCAATGTGGTCCTTTGGAGGGCTAAGTCCCTATATAGGGAGACCGAGCTCCAAAGGGACAGCCACCTGCAATCTTGCTTAAGATCCAATGCATCCCCTTGCCCTCCAATACAACAAATCATTAGAGCGATCAAGTAAAAAGAGCTTACAAGTCATGGGATCAATGGGGCACTTCATGGTGGCATGCCCTTCCATAGTGGGCTTTGGCATGTACAAGTGTGTCCAAGCTCAATGGGGGGGGAGGTAAGCTAGGACCTTATTGGGTGGTTTCAACCTCTAAAGGGGGTGATATGTCCATGGTACATCCCTCAAGTGGTAGGTGGCAAATGATATAGTAATGGAACTGAGTGGGGATCAGGGAAAACATCTAGACCACATGTCATGGTGCAAGGGTAGCTATAATGAAGGAAGCCCACACCTACGTATATGAGTGTAAGATGAAGAAAATCGTTATACATGAGTTACCCCGACCTTTGTTTTTCCACCCTTTTTCATACGCCTTTTGCCTCTGATTGATTTTTCTTTATAACTGCTTGGGGCTCTAGGGGATGAGAGGATGATGTGTAATATGTAGCAGTGGTTACCCCCTTAAGGTGGGGTAGTTCATCGCCCACCAGGGGTTGGGACAATCATGGGTTCCTTAGTGATGGAGAGGGGATCATCTAGGGCCCATAGGAACTGGGGTGATGGCCATGGATAAGGGGTAGAGCTCATGTTTGGCTTTTGGCCACGTGCTCAATTTGTATATCCCGACTATCTTTTGCATTTTTTGGTACATTTCCTATTGAGAGTTGGCCAAATTATGCTTTTTATCTTCTTTTTCATTGCATTAATCTTTGGGGCATTGTTCTAGGCTTGACCCAAGGTGTGGACAAGTGGAGGGGGAGGCTAACCCTATGTGGACCCAGTGGACACCGGTGGACTCGAATGGGAAAAAAGATGAATGAGGTTCACATGAGTGGAAGGAGAGTAATGTAGGTGGTATCGGGAAACGGGACCATGCGACCAAAATCGAGATTTCCCATGTAGTGTCATCCTTAGAGCTAATGGCCAGTAAAGGAGATCCCACGAGACTAGAGTACAAGAGTAACCACGAAATCGGGCAGTGGAGACAAGCATACAAACCTAACCCACTCTTTTCACCAAATCCCTCCACCAATCCATGCCCAAAAAGTGCCCATGACAAGTAAGAAAAATGACTCAACTATTCCAATGAAAAGCCATACCTTTGGGGTTGGGAGGCCCACCTTCAGACATACAATCATGACAAGTGGTCGAGGGACCACATGGCTGGCTTAGGTGGCGGAGACAATGGCACATTTAGCTATCTGGTTGTTGCAAGGGGCTACTAGCTGCCGATTGAGGACCATCTAGAGAAATTTTTTCTCCTATATACACTATCCACAGGTGTTGGGTAATAGGGACCACAAGAAAGAAGTTCAAATCAAATAAGGAATTCACACTAGAGGAGAGAGGAGGGAAAGAAAGGAGGTGCAAGTTAGTGGAGAGTGGGGTCCACCAATGGAGAAGAGACCAACATTTATAAATATCACAAGGAGGCTTCATTTTGTGCCTTTTGTTTATCTATCTCATGAAATCTAACTCTCTTGGGATTGCTGAGCACAAGAAGAGAAGTGCTATTTAGCACAAGAGTTTCAAGCGAAACTCATTTCAGATAACTTGGAGTGTTTCCCTAGTGAGGAAGTTGGGGAGTCTACTTCTGGGCTTCCACAAGGATTATTTGTAGGTGTTTCACTCAACTCATGTGCACTACCTGGGCACAAAAGTGGTTCAAAGTGTTACATTAGAGATCAACTACAAGTGGTTAGAGTTTCAGAGGATTTGCAAGAGTTTTCCCACACCTTAGCCATAGATTTCGCAGGGCTATAGAGCGGGGGTTTTGAGGAGCCAATTCTCTTGTTTTTGGGTAGTGCATAAGGGTTTTTGGCTGGGCTTGCGCAAGGGAGAAGAGAAGTGGAGTTTGAGGAGAGATAAGGGCATTTTTGAAGGAAATTTGCATATGTTTTTGGAGGCATTCCGGTGATGTTTTTGAATTATTCCCAAGGGAGTTCCTATGATGGGGGCTTAGAGACATTGCCATCTCATTTATTTTTATCACAATCATCATGTGCCTTTATGAGCCCATCCTCGATCTATTCCTCATAGAACATGAATTTTTAGACATCATTAAGAGTTCCATTGGATGAAGCATGTTTTCCCTCTTTCATCTACTTTTATTTGGGATTGACATCGAGGAGTTGGTCTTTTCTGCAAGCACATATCTAGCTTGGGGACAGGTGCCTTGTTCACTAGGTTTGATCTCCATCCTTTTCTCTGTGGGTATTTTTTCCTCCACCTCACAGGGGTTATACAGATAGCTTAGTGGATTATTCAACACTTGTGATATTTGTTAGTAGATGGTTAATCTTGGAAAAACTATTTATACTATTTGTTAGGGCATGGGGATCGATATCACCACTACTTATAGTTACATAGGTGTTCAATTTTCAAGGCTAAGATTTTGTTTGAGGAAAGCCCTCTAGCCCTGGATCAATAAGGGCTATTGCTCGCTTGTTCCTCTCGAGTGTTAACTTTTTCAGAACCATTCTTAGGACATTGAATGCTAGATGGCCTTTTGGACAACCTCATTAGAGCCAGGGTTCTCTATGGTTCAGAGGTTTGGGACCTAGTTTCATGGAGTTGTAATGAGTTATGACAAAAAGAGTTTAGATATGCTTTGCTGCATCATTATATGCAAGAGTATTATATCTTGGGCCATTATTCAGCTAGAGTTTGTGCCTTACCCCACTTTTAGGATTGAAACCATCTTTGGACTAGTTTCCCTTTTGCATCAAATTCATTTCTTTACAAACTCCTCAATAGATAGGGAACACTACCCTTATCTTGCCTACTGTTCCTTGGTGGCCATAATGACTACCATTACCTTTGGTTAAGCTCATTGTGGTTTGCGAAAGCCACTTGTCTACTTCATTCGATTGGTATCTCGATTGATTGGATCCCCTTAGGTGACTTATACCCAATAGGTAGGAGTTGAATAATATCATTAGAGAGGACATCCTCCTCGATGGGAGGTTTTCCCCAAGATGGCCTCCTATGTGGAGTACTTCTTGGAGTTGAGAAATGTTGTTATTGTTCCTCTGCACACAATTTTGCATTGGATGCGTGCTCCTGGGATCCCTTTTGGGCGGTTTTGGCTTGGTTCTCATTGTATTTGAGTGGAAACTAACCACGAAATCACGTAGGGGGACATGATCTGCTTGCTTTGCCATCTTCAGAAGATCAAGATGAAGGAGCTCTTCATCTTCATATGCTCTATCTCTATGAGATTAGAGGACAACATCAGTACCTTTTCTAGGAATATCATAACTTTCTTTCCACGTTCTCCCATTTCTTGGACCACAGACGCTTGGCCCTCTACTTGAGGGTAAACCTTGGACATAAATATTGCTCACTCTGCCCATTATAGCCTAGATCGGGCCCTATTTAATCAATTATAGATTTTTTCTTGGTGGTTCTAGTAGATGGAGTTATGAGGATGCAAGTGGCTAGCAACACTACATTAACCATATTATATATGACTCCTCGGAAGGACTTCTGTGTTCAAATTGCGAGATGCTTATGGTCTTGTCAGGTCAAGTCCCAACATAGCTCACATTGTACCTGCAGTCAGGATATCTCTGTAGGTCTCGTCCATATTTGTGAGCTCTTCAACATCCTCTTACTAATATTCTATTAGGACTTTCTTCCCTTTAGCCTTGGATGTTATGAGAGATAACATTAGTGGATGTTGATCGCCCCTTAGGTGAGACATCCCCCCATTGAGGTTTGATGCTTTTGTCTTCAAATCTCCATAGTACTTGCATATTTTTTGTATTCTAGCTTTATTTTACTATTCCATGTTACACTGTAGACCTTGGATATTTCTTAACATCTAGTGGATTTGCTTATACTATGATTTTCTATGGGTGACTTTTGTGCTCCCTTTTGTAATCTCATGCTGATGCACTTAGCAATCCCATTGACCTATTTGTGGTCATTTGTTAGACATTAATAAAATTATGTTATATTTAGAGGGTCAGCGCAGTGACCGAAGAGGTTGACGCAGAGGCAGCAGGAGCTACGCAGAGCCAACTGGGGACTACGCAGACGCTGAGGGGCTTGCGTGGGTGACGCAAAGGGCCAGAGAGTTGATGCAGAGAGGCATGAGGTTGATGCAGAGGCTTCAGGAGCTAAGCTGAAGCTAGTAGGGCTAACGCAGGGCCAAGAGGAAGCACCAGAAGGATTTTCGTGGGGCAGACTACAGTTGAGAGGCTGAATATCCGTCTCCGAGAAGAGGTATTACTGCCATGTAACAATCTCTGTTGGGTGAGCCATTTCTGGCACCCTAGTTGTACTCATAAGTTGCTTAATAATAAAACGCTCATATTTGCTGCACTGCGTTTCCCACATTGGGTTTTTCCGGGGACAATTGTCCAAAAATAACGACGTCCCTTGTGTGTTTGTCTCAGTTATTTCAGTTGCTGATCTGTATATGAGTTAAGGCTGCATTTGTGTTTATTTTCAATATTTATATTTATAAATAACTTGTTAATGAAAAGAACAAGTAGGAGAAAAGAAACCAGATAATGCAGTAGGGATTTCTAATGTGTCAGGCTTAAAAATTTCAACATGGTATCAGAGCATTGCAGATCACAGGAGAACTGAAGGCACCAGTAGTAATCTAGAGAATTTGTAGCAGTAACAACTGTCTCGAGAGACAACACTGTTCTAGAGCAGAAGCAACAGAGAAGAAGTGACGCAGAGGGCCTGCGTCATCATTTCGAGTCAAGAGGGTTAGCGCAGAGGCAAGGAGGGGCAGATCAAACCTACGTAGTGCTCGATCATTGTTCTCAGTCAGGAAGGATCGATGTTGTGGCCAGGAGCAGCAGATTCTGCTGTTGCTAGGATTGCGCAGAGCCTGAAAGGCTCAGTTTATTCAGTTGCCAGGGCTTGGGGAGCTGTGGGTAGATTGTGATTGAGAAGCCGGTGAGGTGCTGTTTCTGTTGGTGCAGAACAATACCTAAGGGGACAGAACCAAGGTAGAGGGGGTTGCTACCTTGACATATTTCTAGCGAAGAAATCTAGATCTAGGTTGTAGTTGCAATGAGGATTGGAGAGGAGTGGTTCAACATTTGGTGGGAGGATTTCTAGCAGGGAAATCAGGGCTTAGAGGGAGATTTCTAGGAGGGAAGTTGAAACTCAGAGGAAGTCCAAAAGAGGAGCAGAAATGGCAGTGAACGGGCTGAGGGATCAGGACAGGTTGGACGGGGCTTCCAACTTTGTCATCTAGAAGGCCAGGATCCTGGCAGTCCTCGATCGACATCGCATCAAGGACTTTGCCTTGAGAACCATGGCTATCCTGGTCAACCCAACTGAAAATGAAAAGTACGAGGATGCAATGGCGAGGGCGAAGTGCATGATCCTTGACGGGGTCAAAGATCATGTTGTTCCACATATTGTTGAAAAGAACACGACAACGGAGATGTGAGATACTTTGAAGACATTGTATCAAGGCTCTTCCGTGTAATGGAAGATGCTATTGGAAAATCAACTGCGGTCGTATCAAATGCAGAAGGGGGAGCAGATAGATCCGTTCCTCCTCAGATTGCGGGAGATTCGTGACTAACTTATTTCCGTAGGGTCTACACCGAATTTGGAATTCATGGTGAGGACAACCCTAAATGCAGTCTTCAAGGAGTGGGAGACATTTGTCTAATGTATTTTGGGCAGGGCTACTCTTCTAGGTTGGGAGGAGATGTGGGCAACTCTTCGCCAAGAAGAGATCAGACGGTTGACCAAGGGGGGGAGTAGTGGCAAGGGAGGTCGAATCAAGAAAGAGTAGGAGGAGGATGCTGCTCTAGCATCTGCGGGATAGCAGGGGAAGAGGAAGAAGAAGGATATCTCCAAGGTGAAGTGCTTCCATTGTGGGGAGCTGGGACATTATGCATCCTAGAGTCCCAGGAAGAAAAACAAGGAGAGGCTTCCGACTCCAAGGAAGCTCCAGCTAAGGCGGAGAAAGAAGTTGAGACTCATGACGCACATGCACCTCTAGAGAAGAGGTGGGGAGACATCGAGTTGTAGTCAAGAGGACTACATACTAGGGGCAGGATCCTTGAGGTGCCCAAACTCTTGGATCATATCCGGCTACGGGAGCCCTTAACGACAGTAGCAGGATGACAGAGGTCGGGTGGAGCAAAGTGTAGTGGAGCAGCAAGGCAGTGCTTGGGTGCAGAAATCTGAGGCAGCGCAGTGGAGGTTGCAGCAGTGTGAGAGGCACAGAGGTGTATGCAGCAACGCAGTGGCAATAGACGGAGCATAAGAAAGCAGCAGAGACAACTTTAGTTTCATGAGGCTTCCAGACTAACTGGGATGTCAGTATTTGGGAGGAGTCAGTTACTTACTTCTCGGTAACTGAGTTGCAGTGCAGCTGTTAGCAGTGGCAGTGCTAAAGGCAACATGGGTAACATATTGAGAGGGAGCTGCAATACAGATGTAGCGGTGGAAGTGGCAGTGTCATGGGCAACAATACAAGAAGCAGCGGTGCAAATGATGTGAGGCAGCAGGCCAAGCATCAACATAGGTACTGGTGCGGAAGGATCAGCGTGATGTTTCAGCGATGGAGCATTACTAGAGCACATTCCTCGCTAAGAGACAGTGTTGATTTGTGGTAGCATTGGATGTGCTCTAGCCATGAAAATTAGTGGAGAGGCTAAGGCACATAAGATCTCCAAAACCCATAAATCGTTTTGGGAAATTCCATCCGGTTGGAGAGATATTAAAATAATTAAAATTTTAATGGAGTTCCTAAGTCTAAACTTAGGAAAATTAAAATATTAATGGGTATTAATATAAAATTGGGTGAGAAGGTTCTAAATGAGGAGGGTCAAGCCAAATCTAATCTTAGCCGTTGATTAGGGACTTAATCTCGGCCGTTGAAGAATCAACATGAAAAGTATAAGAGGAGCTTTGAGGGTCAGTTGGAGATGCACCAAGATTGATCAGTGAGTTTGATTTTTTGGAGCAAGGCTTGCTGAGAAAATTCGAGCTAGTGGTCTATTGTAGTGAGGGGTAGTGAGTACATAGTAGAGAGGCAGAGATAGTGCTAGAGGGTCAGCGCAGTGATCGAAGAGGTTGACACAGAGGCGGCTAGAGCTACGCAGAGGCAACTGGGGACTGTGCAGAGGCTGAGGGGCTTGCGTGGGTGACATAGAGGGTTAGAGAGCTAACACAGAGAGGCAAGAGGCTGATGCAGAGGCTTCAGGAGCTGAGTTGAAGCTAGCAGGGTTGACGCAAGGCCAAGAGGAAGTGCCAGAAGGATTTTTGTGGGGCAGACTAGAGCTGAGAGGCTGAATATCTGTCTTCGAGAAGAGGTATTACTGCCGTGTAACAATCTTTGTTGGGTGAACCATTTATGGCACTAAAGTTGTACTTAGAAGGCTGAAATTTCAGGAGAGAAAGGAGGCCGAAATTTCAGGAGAGAAATTTTAGGAGGCCGAAATTTCAGGAGAGTGAAATTTTAGGACACCGAAATTTCAAGAGAGTGAAATTTCAGGAGGCCGAAATTTTAGGAAATCGAATTTTTGGACAGTTTGACCAAGTGTTGACCAACGTTGTTTGCAATTAGGGCTGATTGTAGGTAGGCTATTTAGTCAGACTTTGACTGGGTTGAATTTGACTGTTTTGAGGGTTGTTTTATCTTGCGTTTTGGACGCCGAAGTTGATTGAAGTTGACCAATTTGCTGAGGGTGAAATCTGCCCTGTTGACCATCGTTGACTTTTTTGTTTAGGGCTCTTTTGCTGCTGTTATAAATTATCAGATTTGTAAATTGTATTATCTCTCTTTGTTGAACTATTGAAGACTAAAAGAAGATTTGATCAAGGGTTTCCCCACATTGGGGTTTGTCCTTGGCTGGTGCCTACATCTTGTGTCCTCTTGTCTTGGCTTGTCTTCTACTGTTTATGCTTATGTTCTATCTGCATTTTATTATCATATTGATGTGATTGCTAATCTAAATATTGATGCTGTGCTAATAAAAAAATTTAATTAAAATTGCCCTAAAGCATAGAACATACCATTGTTGCCTAAAATTAACATGGTATTAGAGCTGAGGTGAAGACAAAGCCCAAGCAAGAGTGAAAGAGCAATCACCAAAGACAATTTGACAAGGACAAAAGGTTCAATGGGTTCGTCATCCTACTTCCCGGTTGAAAACAAGCTCCATGATAAATCTGACTATCATGGATGGAAGATGTCTCTTGATTTGACCTTGGAAGAAAAAGAAGTGATGGACTATGTGTAGGGTAAAATCCCTGAACCTCCTTCAAATGCACTGGCTGCTGTGAAGACCAAGTACAATAGCGTTGAAGTCAAAGAAAAGAAGATTATCAGGGATTCCATTGACAAGCATTTCCGAATTGAACACCTCCAAGGAGATCTACGACAGGTTGGTCGGCATGTTCAAGGTTAGTAATTGTTAGGATATTCCGACACATAGGAAATAGTTAAGTACAACTTGGTCTAGTATAGAGTTAGGTAAAGTGTGTTTCTTTACCGTTGTACATTTTGTAACTTACAATCCGACGGTCACGATATGTAGTGATCCGACGGTTCATTCTCTCCTCGGTATTACCGACACTTGATCCGTGGCTTGACACCCGACTGGTCCATGAATTCTATTTAAAGCGCATGGAGGGTCATTTGTAGGGTAATCTGTGCATGAGAGAAACATATGTAAATTTTCATTCTTTTATTAATAAATTGCCTGAAGTGGCCGCGTTGGCTCAGGCCGTGGACTGTTTTCCTCTTTGAGGGTTTTAACCACGTCAAAATACTGGTGTATTGATCTGCGATCTGGTTGTGAGCGGTGTCCTTTTGGTGTTCTGTCTGAGGAACTTACCCTGTAAATTCCTACATGGTATCAGAGTTATTTGAGGGCCGCGTCCGTTGGTGATCCAAATCCGAAGCTGGTAGAACTGCATCCGACTGCCGTTTCCTAGATCTGCTGTTTCTGACTGCTTTCGGGCCGAGAGGACTGCTCTGTTGTGTTGGGAGCATCTGTTCCAGTGAGGAACCCCTTTCGTTTCAAGTGAAAAGGTTTCCGGTAGCCCTAGCTGCGTCATTTTTAAGATCTGGAGGTATACAGTGTTTATTTGCAGTTTACTATTATTTTCTCTCTGTTTATTTAGCTTTTTTTATTACCGGATCTATACCTTTCATTTTTGCGTATGCTCTTTGCCCTGCGACTCTGTGCGATATGGGCAAATCAGAAACAGAAAGGAAGGATTTTTCTCATGCGTATGCTCTTTTCCCTGCGCCTTAGGGTGATCTCAGAAAATCAGAAACATTGAGGAAAATATTTAGTTTCCGGCCAAAGCTAACTTTGAGCCGCAAGGTTCATTTTTGAAAATATTTAGTTTTTCGGCTAAAGCTAACTTCGAGCCATAAGGTTCGTTTTCTTTGCATGTCCGTGTTGGGTTTTGTGTTTTTTTTGTTTTGTAGGGAAAAAAAGCTTTCTCAAAGCAAGCACGCAACCCAAAGCACCCCCCCCCTCTCTCTCTCTCTCAAATTTTTTGTATAGATCAATTGGTTCAAAGCTATTTTAAGAGAGTAGAGGTCTTGGGTTCAAGTCTCCATTTTGTGGGGGCGGACTTTTTCATTTCCGCACATTTTCGCACTTCGTCGGCAACTTCAACAACTTTTTTTTAAAAAGCCATAACTTCTTCATCCGGAAGCCGTTTTCAGAGCCGTTTTTTTTAAACCAGCCTAATTTTTCGAGATCTATCCATTGGAACACTTATTTTCAACATCTTTAGCTTCAGTTTCCATTGAAATGGAAAGTCAATACCAAGTTACCCTTGACAGCACCTACTACTTCCAATGGTTGGCTTACATTGAGGATTTATTTAGAAGTAAAGGTCTCTACAGAATAGCCTCAGGCCAAGAAAAGAAATCGAAGGATGAAGATAAGGCTGCTAAATGGGAAAATAGGCAAGATCAAGCACGTGGATTGATAGGGATGTCTATTTCTCCAGATCTTAGATTCCATATTGCAGAAATTGATACTCCTGATGAAGCAATGGAACAAATCAATAAAGTTTTTGGGATTAAAAATGAAATTAGAGCCCATCAACTTGAAAATGAGTTGCTTACATTGTGTTAGAGTCGGTCTTGTAGCCCTCCATCAGCGATCAAAGCTCTTTGCATTTGCATAAGTAGGTGTCTCATCAGTGTCAATTTTTGCATCCCATTAGGCATGCCATAACCCTGATGGAGGAGCTGGTGTCTTTGTCCCCCTCTTGGCATTGCTGGATCAAAGTCATTTCAGTCCTTAATCTCTTTCAGGCTTGTCTTGTCTTGTCTTGAGGTCAAATTCCTAGGTCTAGGGTTTTGGTCAAGTTTGTTTACAAGGTCATGTCTCTGAAGGTCAATAAGTGCTCAGCAAGCCAGAGGGATGATTTTAAAGGTGTTTCTTCGCAAATTTCTATCTTGTACAGTTAATTTTCACCTTGGATTTAAAAACCCTGTTTTTAAAGCCAAGGTCAATTTTCAAATTTTTGTAAAAAGTGATGAAATTTCAAAAAGCTTCCAAGGACAATATGTAACCCTGGCTCCCTTGCCAAGATCCCTCAGATGATATCCCTGCATAAAGCATCAAAGAAAAGCATCAAATCAGTCAATTTCAGGATAAAAGGAAACCATGTGGGTTGTGACATGAAATTAATTCAAACAAGGCTATAAAAGCCCTAATCTCCCTCTATCAAGCCTCATTATGCATCCAAGTGATAGAGCAACTGATTGCAAGACAGTTTGAGTGAAATTTGTGAGCTTGACAGGCGCGCGACCCGTCAGAGGCGCGCGACCCGTCAGGCACCCTCCGCCAGTGCAAAATTATAACGGGCGCGACCCGTCAGAGGCGCGCGACTCGTTGGGTGAGGCGCGTGACCCGTCAACGCCCTCTTTGTAAAACAGCCTGAAAATTCACCAAGGAGCCACAAATTGCCAAATTTTGCAAGGTAGGCCCTCCATCATGAAAAATTATTGCTTGCTACAGTTCAAGAAGATCATGATTGTATTTTTAAAGGTCTTCATTTGCAAGTAAAAGTCTCCATTTTGCTTTTGGGCTTAAAGTTGTCAAAATGCCAATTCATGTCACCATTTAGCTGAGACTATAATCATTCAGAGGGTTGTCATCATCATATTAAGTTCCATAGGGTCATTCTACAGCTTATTCATGTTTCAGTTGTGCCTAGGCAAGGTCATTTCCCTCTCCTAGGGTTTTGAAGGCAATTTCTCTTGGGCGGCCAAATCATCAGCAAAACTTGTTTCCTGATGATCATACACCTTCCCCTATCCTTAAAGTACTTTATCAAATGCTTCCCATCCCTTAGATCCCCCAAATTCCTCATTTTTGCACAAACCCTAGTTTCTAGCTACAACCTGGCAATTTTCTAGGTTGGGCCTGTGTTTTGCCCTTTTGGACCCCTTCCCCTCGCTCAATCTCTGAGATTCCACTTTCCCCTACTTCCTAACATCCCTCCCCACTCCCAAAAATTTCCCCAAGAATTTAGAAGCCCCGTATCCCTTCATTTCGCTCCATTTCGACAAAATTCCTTGTTTCACACATCGGGACAAGTCGCACTCAAATGATGTTCCAGAGCAATAAAAGATTAATTTTGGAAAACTGAGAGAGGTTTTTGTCCACAACATGGCAAGGAAGAAAAACCTCCTTCACTTTTTGCACAGGTGTCATGGTTTTAAAGAAATGTCAAAAATACCGGCGAGAACGAAGGTGCTCCAAGGAGGTTGGCCACGACACTAAAACGACGGAAAATGCCCGATCCACTCCAAATTTTGGCCAAAGCCTCTTTCACTGAGCATGGTACTTGATTGGGGACTCCCAGCCCAAATTTCAAGAAATTTGGAGAAAATTTTGTCATTTGTGAATTTTTTATGCAATTTGCAGGTTTTTCCCATTAACGGGTCTCACCCCCCGCGCGACCCTTCATCATGGCAACTCCATTTGACAAAAACTCAGCATTTCCAGATTTTTCATGCAAAGTTACACATGCTCATGGATGGACTTGAGATTTGGTGAAGTTTTGGGCCTCTAGAAAGTCAAAAAACTAGCAAAAAATGACTTTTTGCCACTTTTTTGAACTGCAGAAAGCAGTCTTGGGAGATTTGATTTTTGACAGGGCAAATGAACTCCAAATTCAAAAATTCCAGTTGGGTTGGAAAGTAGACTCACAGACCTTTCCAACAAGCCTACTCTTGCTCAATTTGGACACCTGCAAGTGCCCCAAATGTGGTCCCAAAGGCGCGCGACCCGTCAGGCAGAATTTTCCAAAAATGCACTGTACAGCCCAGAAAACGCAGATTTGACCCTGTTTGACTTTTTGGGGTGGATTATTAGGCTCTTTGATGTAATTATTGTACTTTTATGACACTTTTACTCTTATGTACCTCTTCTAGAAGATTCATTCATGAAAAGGGTGAAAATTAAATGAATGAATTGGTTTCCTAGCTTATGAGGCAAGTTGTTTTGACTGCCTAGATTTTAGTGCTCAGTTTAGAATTAGTTGAAACAGCTCCTAGAAGGATGAGCTCGACCCCTAGAGGCAAGGGAAGAGGTTGGCTTGCCTATATTATGTATTTTCTTAATCATTTTCAGGGGTTGGAAGGTTGGACTCTTGAGGGAGAAGCTATCATTGTATTATTCACTGTATCTCTGCAATTTTTGGCTAAGGAAGACCAGGGTTTTGCAGTCCTCTTTGGGATTCTTGTGGACTCATGTGTTGATGGTGTGTTTCTCAATGTTCTTGTAAGCTTGTTATGTGATTCATTTCCTTTCTTTTACTTCTGCACATTAAACAAATGAAGTGTTAAAGTATGAATTCATGCTTGCCATGCTCTGCTTTTAAGTTTGTTTAATTTCAATGTTTTCTTCTGTCTAAAGAGAATTCAAAGTGATTGTTTGCTCTCTTTAGCTCCTCATCTTTCATTCCTGACCATTCACCTCAGTTAAAGGCATCAACGCTGTCTCCTACCTCGCCCCAAGGAACTCCCTGCAGAAACTGTGTCCAATCCCCGTACCCAAAATTGCCCTCTCCTCAATTTGCCACCAAAAAACCCTAAAAACCCTAAATCAAACTCTTTGATCAGTTTACTAGCCTAATATCAGTGTTACCCTATTGGTCATCTCATCTATTGAAAATTTTACGAGACAGACCTGAGAGAGCCTTCTCCTGCCCCGTAGGGCTAGCTACGAGGCTAAATGGTTTGATGTTGCCTTGAGGTTTACCTTTCTCAGCCTGAGGTGAAATTTCAAGCGCTCACACATTGGACCCTAATAATTTTTCTTGCATTGGAGATTTCTTGTCCAAGTTCAAGACCCTTAGATATCTTTTGGAAGGTGTTAAAGTTAAGAAAGAAGATAATAACCTTATCTATTCCATTCTTACAAAGTTGGGACCAGCCTACTCTGTGTTTGTTTCCACCTTCCATTCTACAAGAGAAGCCTTCATTTCTCAAGGAACAGACTACAAGCCCCCTTCCTTTGACTCTTTTTGTGATTCTTTAATAAGAGAACAAGAAAAACTCTTACACCTTGGTCTTCTTAATCTTGGAAACTCTTCCAAGAAAGCGTTAGCCGCCCAACAACAACCAAATTCAAAGAATCCTAAGAAGTCATATCCTAAAAAGAATGGTCCTAAACCAAACAAGGGTCCTAAGCAATTTCAGCCCCAAAATTAAAAATCATTTCAACAAAATGATAAGACAAATAAAAACAAAGGGAAGAAGACTGATAGACATTGCAATTTTTGTAATCGAGATGGCCACTTAGAATCAAAATGCTTTAAGAAGATGGAAGCCTTGGAAGCAGCAATGAAGAAGCATAACATCCATTTGGGGCAATCTTCAACTTCAACTTCATCTTCAGGAATGGCACTTTCTGCATGTGGTTGTCAAGCATCTCGGTCTGGCTATGCATTAAATGTATCTTCTTCTTCTCATTCTCATGAGTGGCTCATTGATTCTGGAGCTTCTTATCACATGGCCAAAAACAAAGCCATGTTTTCTTCTTTAAATGATTGTAACACCAAAAATATATATGTTGGTGATGATAGATCTCTTAGTGTTGTAGGGACTGGAACTGTTCATCTAGACAATGGTCAGTTTAATGATGTATTATGTGTTCCAACCTTATCCTGCAACCTTCTATCTGTATATCAGATAACTCATTCAGGTGAAGGTAAAATCGTTGAATTTTCACCTCATGATGTTGTAATCAAGGACTTAAGAGATCCTAAACAGATTTTGGCTACTGGCATTGCTGATGATTCTACAAGGTTGTATAAGTTTCACAACTTTGGGTCATCAAATCTTCCCTCAGTATTTGTTGCTCATAACGATGAAGTGAGCAAACTTTGGCATGAGCGATTTGGTCACTTAAACTATCGCTCCCTTCAGCATCTATGTAAAGAAAATATGGTGACAGGTCTTCCTATGGTATCTTGCAGAGATGGTGTTTGTTCCGGATGTGTACTCGGAAAACATCATCGGGACAGTTTTGGAAAACGTGCATCTTGGCACGCCTCAGCCCCTTTACAACTTGTGCATAGTGATTTATGTGGTCCACTTCTAGTTGTGTCATTCTCTGGCTGCAAGTATTTCTTAACTTTCATTGATGATTTCTCCAGACGCACTTGGGTATACTTCTTAAAACTCAAGAGTGAAGTATTTAACACTTTTTTGGCCTTCAAGGCCTTTGTTGAAAAACAATCTGGACATCAAATTCTTAAGTTAAGATCTGATAATGGCGGAGAATATGTTAAAAACACATTCATCAACTATTGCACTGAGAATGGAATTCAAATGCAACATACTGTTCCATATACTCCACAACAAAATGGTGTAGCTGAAAGGAAGAATCGCACCTTAAAGGAAATGGCTAATTATATGCTACAATCTAAAGGACTTGGTCTTAGTTTTTGGGCAGAAGCAATTAACTGTGCAAATTACATAATAAATCGCACTCCTACTAAGGCTTTAAAGAGTATCACTCCAGAAGAAGCATGGAGCTCAATCAAACCAGACGTAAGTCACTTTCGTGTTTTTGGAAGTGAAGCGTGGGCCCATATTCCAGATGAAAAGCATAAAGCTTTAGAACCTAAGAGTGAAAAATGTACTTTTGTTGGATATTTTGAAGATGTCAAAGGCTATAGACTTATTCCATTTAAGTCCAAAAATGTTATCATTAGAAGAGATGTAAAATTTGATGAAAATATATCGCCCTGCGAGCCTAGTCCGACGGTTGTGCCACCTCTCCCTATCTCTTCTACTTTTGAAAACATTTCTTCTTCAGATGATGAAAGTGAGGATGACAATCCTCCCCCACCATCTCAGGATCTTCCTTCAGCTCCTCAGCTTCCAAAATGGGTTCGTGCTACTCGAGATGCAGCAGGTGATCTTGCCGGTGATCCTACAGATCAGCGACGTACACGTTCTCAGTTCGAGAGAGCCTCTTCTTTACTGGCTCAAGCTCCAGTAAATTATGATCCTGACACCTTTGCAGAAGCTTCAGGCCATCCAGATTGGGAAGCAGCTATGAATGAAGAATATCATTCATTATTGGCAAATGATACATGGGATCTTGTTCCTCTACCAAAGGGACGAAAACTTGTTAGATGCAAATGGGTTTACAGAACCAAGTATGGACCAGATGGGAAAGTTGATAAACATAAAGCTCGTCTTGTTGCTAAGGGTTTTTCACAGGTTGAAGGCATTGACTACACTGAAACCTTCTCCCCTGTTGCCAAAATGAACTCTATCCGCCTTGTTCTTTCCCTTGCTGCCTCTTTCAAATGGGAAGTCCATCAGATGGATGTTAAATCTGCCTTCTTGCATGGGGACTTGCATGAAGAAATCTATATGGAACAACCCATTGGATTCATACAAACAGACTCCAGCCTTGTATGTCGACTTAAGAAATCCCTTTATGGTCTCAAGCAAGCTCCTCGGGCTTGGTATGCCAAAATGGATAGCTTTCTTTTAGAATCTGGCTTTTCTAGGTGTCATTCTGACAATACTATCTACACCAAGAAAGTGGGCAACTCTCTTATCATCCTTGTTCTTTATGTTGATGATCTTATCCTTACTGGTAGTGATCCCAACCTTATAAACCATGTGAAGTCTAGCCTTAATAGGAAATTTGAAATGACAGACTTAGGACACTTACACTATTTTCTCGGTCTTCAAGTCTTGCAATCCAAGGAGGGTATTTCCCTTTCCCAGTCCAAGTATGCTTGTGATATTCTACGTCATTTTCACATGGAAGACTGTAAGCCAGCCCCTTCTCCCTTTCAGTCTGGAGTCAAACTTTCAGTCACTTGTACTTCTCCTGAAGTTGATGCTACCTTATACCGTCAACTTGTAGGAAAACTTTTGTATCTAACCCATACTCGTCCTGACCTTTCCTTTGCTGTTGGCCTTGTTGCTCGGTTCATGCAAAAGCCCCGTGAAAGTCATTGAAAAGCAGCTAAAAGAATACTTCGTTATGTTCGAGGTACAATTCAGTTTGGGATTCATTACAGTGCCGAAGCATCTCCTCTATTGGTTGGTTTCACTGATTCCGTTTGGGCTGGTGACCCTGATGATCGGAAGTCTACTGCCGGCTATGTGTTCACTCTTGGTTCAGGACCTATTACATGGGCTTGCAAGAAACAAGGTGCCATTTCTCTTTCATTAGCAGAAGCAGAGTATCGTGGTGCCGTAGAAGCTAGTAAGGAAGCCTTGTGGCTTCGTCAGATCCTATCAGAGTTTGGCTTTGAGCAGCAGCATCCGACTACACTTTGGTGTGATAATCAAAGTGCCATTCAGCTATGCAAAGATCCAGTCCAACATCAGCGTAGCAAACACATTGAACTGCACATGCACTTTATCAGAAAGCTCATTCACGACCATGTTCTTGAAGTGCAATATTGTTCAACAGATGATCAAGTTGCAAACATCTTCACAAAGGCTCTCACAGAGGCGAAGTTCACTAAACTTCGATTTATGTGCCTCCTTCCTTCTCCTATTGTGTCATATTTGTAAATCCTTCAATCCTATCCCAAGTTGTTCTTAAGGGGGGATGTTAGGATATTCCGACACATAGGAAATAGTTAAGTACAACTTGGTCTAGTATAGAGTTAGGTAAAGTGTGTTTCTTTACCGTTGTACATTTTGTAACTTACAATCCGACGGTCACGATATGTAGTGATCCGACGGTTCATTCTCTCCTCGGTATTACCGACACTTGATCCGTGGCTTGACACCCGACTGGTCCATGAATTCTATTTAAAGCGCATGGAGGGTCATTTGTAGGGTAATCTGTGCATGAGAGAAACATATGTAAATTTTCATTCTTTTATTAATAAATTGCCTGAAGTGGCCGCGTTGGCTCAGGCCGTGGACTGTTTTCCTCTTTGAGGGTTTTAACCACGTCAAAATACTGGTGTATTGATCTGCGATCTGGTTGTGAGCGTCCTTTTGGTGTTCTGTCTGAGGAACTTACCCTGTAAATTCCTACAGTAATGCTAATCAAATTCTATTTCTCAAGAATAAGTTGAAGGATATTAAGAAGGGCAAGGACGAGGATATTCAATCTATATTCTCACCACCCTTGGAGGACTCCGACCTAAGTGGTATGTATTTAGAACCATTGTCCTCAACAATGATCAAATTTCAGGGTTTGAAGAATTGATGTTGAGATGCATTCAAGAAGAAACAAGAATGGTGGTGCAAGAAATACCTTCTAATAGAAGCAACCCCACTGCATTCTCTGCTCATGCCAAAAGGAGAAATAACGCAAGGTCTAAAGGTCATTTCCATGGAAAGCCTAGATCTAAGGGAGGAAGGAAGGGCAAGTGCTTTGTTTGCAATGAGTTTGGCCACTATGAAAGGGAGTGTCCAAATGGAAGGGACACATCGCATGATGATGATCACAATGATTCCACGAGCAACTTCAACAACAACGATCAAAGGAATGGCAGGTCCAATGGCAAAGGAAAAAGGAATGCGGGACATCAAGGAAATGGCCGACCCTCCAAGAAATCAAGGAACTCGAGGTATGAAGAATCAAATGTTGTTAATAATAAGCAAAAAGAGTACTATCTTATATCGGCCCTCTCCATTGCCTCCTCCAGACACTTTGGGAAATTGGCTGATTGATAGTGGTGCCTCAAGGCACTTTACTAGATGCAAGGAAGCCCCCTCTAATCTGATAGAAAAGGAAACAAACTTGGAGATCATCCTTGGAGAAGATGCCACCTATCCCATGAAGGGAGTAGGGAATGTTACCCTTGAATTGAATCAAGGTAACACTATTCATTTGCAAGAAGTACTATATGTACCTAATCTCAAGAAGAAGCCGGTGTCCATTTCAGTGATGGAGGACAAAGGATTCAAGGTGGTATTCATTGATGGAAAGGTACGTGTTTGGAAAACAAATTTTAAAGGTTCTTTTACTCTTCCGTTCAGGGTTGACACTTTGTATCAAGTTGGAGGAAGTCCATTGGGAGCCATGTCTTGTGACACATCTCTACAATCTGAACTATGGCACCAGAGGTTTGCCCATCTTCATTATAAGGCCCTACCCGATGTGAGACAGATGGTGATAGGTATGCCTGAGTTCAAAGTAGAGCATGAAGGTGTATGTCCGAGATGTGCTGAAGGAAAACTTACAAGGGGAGCATTCCCCTCTAGTAATAGCAAGACCACAAATATATTGCAATTGATCCACTCTGACATATTTGGTATGATGCCCATAAACTCTTTGGGAGGATACTTATATTATCTCACCTTTACGAATGATTGTTCTCGCAAGACCTAGATCTACTTCTTGAAGAAGAAGGATGAAGTTTTCACCTGGTTCTGACACCTCAAAGCCTTGATCGAAAACCAATCCGAGAAGAAAATCAAGATATTGAGGATTGATAATGGGACCAAGTATGAATCTAATGAATTCCAAGATTATTGCAAAGACGCTAGCATTAAGAGGGAGACTACAACGCCATACAGTCCTAAGAAGAATGGTGTGGCTGAAAGGAAGAATTGCTCTATTGTAGAAGTAGTTGGTGCCATGCTTCATGATCAAGACCTTGCGAAGTTTCTATGGGCTGAAGCTACAAATACAACCGTGTATGTTCAAAACAGATGGCCTCATCAAGCATTGGACCCCAAGACTCTTGAAGAAATGTTCATTGGTAAGAAACCCAATGTCTCTCATTTTAGAATTTTTGGAAGTCCTATATATTTTCATGTGCCGAAAGAGAAAAGAAGCAAATTGGGTGCATTTGGGAAGAAAGGAATCTTTGTGGGCTATAGTGAAAATTCTAAGGGATATAGAATCTATTTGGCTGGTCAAAAGGAAGTTGACGAAGATACGACCCTCAGGAAGATCAACAACCTTCCTATCCTAAGGAAGGACAAAGAAGTTGACACCGGAAATTAGGGTGCAAAAGAAGACGAAACGATGCTTGATGTTGATGAACCTATGGATCCTATTAATCCTCCTCCTCATGAGCCATCCTCCTCCAAAAGGAGACCCTCATGGCTTAGGGATACTCTCGAAGATGCCGAGAGACAAATTGCACCAAGGGGGACTTTCCATGAAAGCAAGAAGCCGAAGAGGTATCAAGGATATTTGACTGCCACGAGCACTATCATTCAAAATGAACTTTCATCATTTGAAGAAGCCGTGAAGCATCAAGTATGGAAGGATGCTATTAATGAAGAATATGAGTCAATTATGAAGATGATGTCTGGGATGTGGTCCCTAGTCCCCAGGATCACCTCTAAGTGGCTCTACAAAATCAAGCATGGAGCTGATGGAAGTGAAAAAAAAGTTCAAGGCTCGCTTTGTTGCTTGAGGCTTCTCTCCAAAGGAAGGCATAGATTACGATGAAATATTTGCACCTGTTGCCCGATACACCACCATCCGCTCGATCATAGCCCTTGATGCCTCGCAAGGATGGAACCTACCTCAGATGGATGTCAAGACCGCTTTCTTGCATGGTTCAATCAAAGAAGAAGTCTATGTGGAACAAACCGAGGGGTTTGAGGTTCATGATTGGGAACCTCATGTATGCAGGTTGAAGAAATCTCTCTATGGATTGAAGCAAACACCTCGAGCTTGGTATGAGAGGATTGATAGCTATCTGATGAAGCTGGGATTCACTAGAAGTGAAGTCGATCCAAACCTTTACTTTAAGGTTGAAAATGATAAACCTCTCATTCTGGTACTTTATGTCGACGACCTTTTTCTGACAGGTGCAAAACCCCTTATTCACAAATGGAAGAGGGAGTTGGCTTCTGAATTTGAGATGAAGGACCTAGGATCGATGCACTATTTCCTAGGGTTGGAGGTCTGGAAAAAGCCAGGTGAAATTTTCCCCTCTTAAGGAAAACATGTTGTGAAGATATTGGAAAGATTTGGGATGGTGGACTGCAAGCCTGTGACTACTCCAATGGAACTTAACTTTAAGAAGTTATGTGGTAGTGCTGCTGGACCTGAATTGGGAAATGCTTCTGAGTATTGTCAACTCATAGGAGCACTGATTTTCTTAGTGAACTCTTGTCCGAACATATGTTTTGCAGTTAACACATTGAGCCAATATATGGTTGACCTTCATCATATACATTGGATTGGTGCCAAGAATCTTCTGAGATATCTTCAGGGTACAATCACTCATAGACTGAGATACACTGCCGGAGATGTGAGGCTGCATGGTTATTCTGATGCTGATTGGGCTGGAAATGTGGTGGATCGCAAGAGCACTTCTGGATGTTGTTTTTATTTGGGTTTTGCTTCGATATCTTGGATGAGCATGAAGTAGAAATCGATTGCCTTGAGCACCGTCGAGGCCGAATACATCACTGCTAGTATGGCCTCTTGTGAAGTTGTCTAGTTGAGAAAGCTCTTTAGTGAGCTGTTTGGACATGTGCTGGATACCACCGTAATCCTCTGCGACAACTAGAGTGGGATCCAATTATCAGAGAATCCCGTGTTTCATGATCGCTCCAAGGATATAGATATCAAGTACCACTTTATCCAGGTTATGGTACAACGAGGAGCAATAAGGCTCCATCACATTGACACTAATGAGTAGGTCACCGATTTTGACAAAGCCCCTGGGGAAGGTCAAGATCTTGGCCTTCTGAGAACGATTTGGAGTCATGGAGAGACCCTCTTATGAGGGTCTTGTATGAGATGGACATTGAGCTCTGGCAGTTCCGGGGGGCTTGGGGTACTTCTTGGAGCGATGAGCAACCATAGGGTGACTGGTTCAGCGCTCCCCTAGTGGTTTGCTGTGTAGAGGGTGAGTGTTTCAACATTCCCCTGCAATACCCCTTGGTGACATGTAGGCAGGATGAGTGGTTCATCCTTCTCCTGCTGAGACATCCTAACCATGCAGTTTGGGACTCATGGGAAGTACCTCTTATCTGGCCAATGCGTGGGGAAATGAGGATAGGGACCATAGTACTACCGATGGACGCATCGTGTATTGTTGTACTCCCTATGCTAGGATGACTGATATTGATCTGGGATCAATTGGAACTGACTTCGGGTCAGGAAGAGTGGTATGAGACATTCTCTTTTGATTAGAACTGAGTTCGGGTCAGTAAGAGTGGTATGGCACACTCTGCTTTGATTGGGATTGACTTCGGGTCAGTAGAGAATGGTATGATACATTTTCGATCACTTCTTCTTCTTCATAGTTCAACAGAGCAGAGCAATGCATTGATGGTAGAGATAGTACAGATTGGCAGATGGATTATCAAATGGAGTTCTCCCTAGTTGAGGGGGAGTGTTAAACTCGACAACTAGGGCCAAACTGCACATGGGTCATCTTATTTATGACAACTGATATTTTTCTTGGATTTCTCTCTCCAAGAGGTGTAGGATTGATCTAAAGATCATCCGATTCTGACATGTACAAATGAAGTTATGAATTTATTTTGATTATGGTCAAATTGTCAAGGTCAGCCAACAAACTTATGTAGGCTCAGAAGCCCAACTGTCACGTCTATTCATCCTCAACGTTGCATATAAATAGAAGGTGCCTAACCTCATTTGGACACACTCGTCTTCACACTTCTCTCTCTCTCTCTCATTGATTGGGTACGGATTTCTAGGTCTCTCTCTCCACATGTCTGAAATTTCAGGAGAGCGAA
The DNA here is from genome assembly GCA_031772625.1 of Pinus tabuliformis. NCBI lineage: Eukaryota > Viridiplantae > Streptophyta > Pinopsida > Pinales > Pinaceae > Pinus > Pinus tabuliformis. Next base: position 1,373,668,930 of record CM062805.1, on the reverse strand, counting down.
ATTTTAGGAGGCCAAAATTTCAGGATGTCAAAATTTCAGGAAACCGAATTTCTGGACAGTTTGATCAAGTGTTGACCAACGTTGACTGCAACTAGGACTGACTGCAAGTGGGCTTTTTGACCAGACTTTGACTGGGTTGAATTTGACTGTTTTGAGTGCTGTTTGGAGGCCAAATTTGACCAATTTGCTGAGGGTCAAATCTGCCGTATTGACCAGTGTTGACTTTTCTGGTTAGGGCTCTTTTGCTGCTGCTAGAAATTATCAGATTTGTAAATTGTATTATCTCTCTCTGCTGAACCCTTAAAGACTTAAAGAAGATTTGATCAAGGGTTTCCCCACATTGGGGTTTGTCCCTAGCTGGTGCCACATCTTGTGTCCTCTTGTCTTAGCCTATCTTCTACTGTTTATGTTTATGTTCTATCTGCATTTTACAATCATGTTGATGTGATTGCTAATTTGAATATTGATACCAGGCTAATAAAGAAATTGAAGTAAAATTGCTCTAAAGCATAGAACATACTATTGTTGCTTAAAATTAACAACATTACATGTCATCAAAGTACCTATTGATTAACTAGATCAAATCTTGTTAAAATATTACATTGAAACCTGCACATTAAAAAGAAAATTAAAACTCTAAAACATTAGTGGACCTGGATGAGACTGAAAGTCTCTCCTGATATTCATGTCCAATGTTTGGATTTTCCATCAATTGTAAACCATCTCTAGGAAGTGTATCAATTGTGAAAATTACCAGATCTAACTCTGATCTAGACTTATTGCAGTTATCTTGTTATTATTCTCCTATCTTTTAAACATATTATTTGTCCCAACAAATTAAAGTATTGCAAATATTGAATAAAAACACTAGTATAATATTCACCAATTAAAGGCCACAAGAATTGAGAAAAGAGCACACATAAAAATATACATAGAGATTTTTTGACAAATGTCCTTGGACAACCCCCAATATGGGGAAAACCAGTTCTGCAGATGAGGGTTTTATTATTCTTCAACAAATCTGTAATTGGAAATTATTAGAACTGCTTGCTGTAAACTGGCAAGGCTTCGACAAATATTTTCCTCACTTTGACTGACCAAATTGAACCTCTGCAAATAAACCTGGCCTCCAACCGACAATTCGCACTGGCAAACTGGAAACGTGAACTTCCCTTTTTGGAAATTTACATTGCCTTTGGAAATTTGTTTTGGCAAGTTATTCTGCCTCCAGTAACTCACACAAGCTAGTCACACTTCCTCCAGTAAATCTCTCTGGCAACTGGCAACACGATCTGGGCCTCTAACAACTCACACTGGCAAACTCGGCCTTCCTTTGCAAAAATATTTCAGCCTCCTTTTGTCTCTCAAAAATTGGAAATCATTGTGAAGAAATATCTCCTCAATCATTACTGAAACTCCCTGCTGGTGTCAAATCCCACACTATCACTGTGCCCTTGCTCATTCACTATATGTCCCCAAGATGCCCATTGACTTCCTCTTATAATCTCTAGTTGAGAATTCAGTGGCTAAGATCTAATCCGTATCAATGGCTAAGATCATATTGACTTCATCAAACACCTTTTCTAGATGTCACTAGAGAGAAATTGACTTGTCTCAATTAATATTGATTAATTAATCTTTTTCCCTATGTTAAACTTAGGAAAATAATAAAAAACTAGTTAATAATATAATTAAGGCATTTTCCCTTAGAAAAATAAATTGGGCTTGGAGATAATTTATCCTCTTGTGCTCTTAGTCTCATTGACACCTCTCGAGCTACAAAGACTAACATCAGTGTGAACATTGAGTTCTCCGTATACATGGTTGAAAGATGCCTCTTAATACTGCCTTGGAATCTCCTTCAAATGCTTAGCCAATGGGGATAAACCAATACGATAGTTGAAAAGTTGATCCTGCATCCAATTTATAGTGAGGTGTTTTGCAAAGGAAGCTTTCACCTAAGAGGAAAAGTCCTAACCCAATGGGAGAGTCAAGGGGAAACTATTAGGCAAGCTGCCCACTATCACTTCAGTGGCCTTGCCTCTCAATTTAAGGCTTAGGAAGGGGCTTCCTAACCTAAAGAGTGTGTTCCTATGGGTCAAACTAAGCTAGATCATGTAGTAAATAGGGAAGGATTTTCTAGCTTGTTTGTACAAAAGGCTTTGTCAATGACAAGGCCAAGATAAGTTTTGTTAAAACAAAAATTCTCACCCAATGTGATGCTTGGAAATGGAGACAAATCTTGTTCAATAGGTCATGCATAAGACAAATCACAAGTGGACCATTGAGCAAAGATCATGAAGTTGCAAGTCTGTTCATGATGACAAACTATAGCAAAGTATATAAGAGAAATACATGTGTTTTTAGAGTGTGTGATGTGAACATAATTGCTACATTCTTATCAGACATGAAATCCTCATAAACAAGGTATCAAACCCCACACATGTGAGCATGCCTCCCTCAATGTAGGGAATGCCCCTCAAGTAGGTGGAGAAGTGGTCAACCAATGTGCGCAAAGTCTAGGGCACCCCTCTAACCAACTGTGAAGCGTGAGGAAATGGACAAAAGAAGAAATAACGAGCTGTAGATGTGTGACATAGTTCCCTCGCATGTGGTACATCACATGAAAATTCCAATGCTAGATGTCATGTATTGCTCCTCAACCACTGTAACAACCTTTAACATGGTAGTCTATTGCCAGTAATGGACAATTATGAAAATGGAAGGGTAAAACTTCATTCAATGACTTTCAAAGTCCAGTAATGATGTAGTGGTCTTACTTTTTTTGATCATTTAGCTTTCAAGAGGTATGTGTTTTCTGTATAGAAGTCATTAAAGAGGGAGCTTAGCTTTGAGCTGCCTTTTTTTTAAGTGTTCATTTTATTGAATAAGTCCTCTTGGTACGCTGTGATTGATGGACATCTGATGTAGACACCAACAACTCTTCAAGGTTGAAGGTATGTCTTTGATATTTGGTTTTAAATGCTAATAACTTATTTCTAACAAGATCAAATCATCTCATTAGAAAGAAGTGACCTTTGAGCCCAAGGTGATCCACTTCTCGAGACTATAGGTGTAACAAAGAGATGATGAGGACTTCCTTGTCAAAGGAAGTATGCTGTCAGAAACTTGGCATGATGGATTACACTGAATCTATTGAGAGACTCCTCTTCATATTCAGATTTGGTGGATCCCATGATGAGAGGTAGCCGGATGGATCTTTACTTTACAACATGTTCTCTGAGCCAGATAAAGCCTAGACATGTATATTGGGATGCTGCAACGCTGGTATTGAGATACCTTCATGATATAGTTAGTCCTGGATTGAGATAAGTGTTGTGACTGGAGAGATATGCCTATGCCAAGTGAACCAAGAGTGTTGTAAACAGGAAGAACACATTGAGGTGTTGCTTCAATATGGGTCTTGCTTTGATTTCCTAGATGAGCAAGTAGCAGACTTCCATTGCACCCAGTCCAACAATGGCTGATCATATTGCGAGCAAAGTGACTTCAAAAGCTAACGTCAAGATTGTCAAACATGGTTCCATTGATGGAGCATTGGGGCTCCAACATAGAGGGAGAAATGAGGCTCTCACAGTGACTTATTGTAGAACGGAAGCAATGAGGCTTCACCAAATGAGCATATTGCAGACATTCTCACCAAGCCTTTGCTGAGAGAAAAGTTCATATTCTCCAGAGAGTAGCTTGGAGTGCAGGAGAATGTATCGAGAACACTGAGCATGTGCTATCCCCCGTATTTATGACTAGCCATCGAGTTGGTGTAGGGGGATGTGCAGCTAGGCTCTCCTTCCTTGAGAGGGAACTGTTGATTGAGAACACTGAGCATATGCCTTTCCCCGTTTTTTGTTATGAATAAAATATATATAAAATAATAGAAATAATTTAAATAACAATAATAATGATTAATGATTAATTAACTAGTAATTAGTCAATGAAGAGGTGTGTCCCTAAGGACATGACCATTGGTTTGCCTAGCTATATAAGCAGGACCTCACCCTCATTTTAATCATCTCACTTGTATTCAAATATTCTTATATAATATATTATTGTCCTACAAAGTATGTCTTTGTCTTCAAAGTATTTTGAAGATTGTTGCAAAGTACAAATTTCGTTCGTTACATTGATATCAAAGTATATCGCTAAAGTATATGAACTTTGTTCATTACATTGATATCAAAGCATACTGCTAAAGTATATGAACTTTGTTTGTTACATTGGTATCTGAGCCACCTTTGATCCTAGCTTTTGGCCATCAATTTTCGTCAACTTTGTTGGCTTCATAATCGAAGCATTTCGATACACATTTTAGAGATTCTCCATTTTGTCGTCAGGCCTATGGCCATTTAAAAAAATAAAATTTAAAAAAAAAGAGAAAGAAAGTTGAAAAAAAAAGATTTATAAGAAAATAGCTCGGAAAAAAGGGCAAAATAAAAGCAAGTTCAAGATATATATATTTAAAAAAATAAAATAAATAAATAAGATAAAATAATAAAATAATAAAAAAAGTAAAAAGAAATATATATATATATATATATTTTATCAATATATATAATATATATATATATTTTATCAATATATATAATATAATATATATATATATATATAATAAAAATAAAATAAAATAACAAAACAACATTCCCTGCTGTTGTAGTTATGTCTCCCGCTACACGTAGTCTACACAAGAATTGCAAAACCATCTGACAACCTGTCGCCATAGCACATAGCCGCAAGCTTCGCTCCGATCCTTGACAAGCCACTGTAGTGATTGATCGTCCACAGTTACCACCACCACCACACTCTCTACATAGCGAACTGCCTGCACGCACTCTTCTCTGGCGTCCGTAGCATCCACACCACTGCAGAACAACTGTAACCTCACTCCTCCAACTCATTTGTCTCGTGCTTCCAACCACTGGTTCACTATCATACTCCAATTTAATACATAAACCTGTTAACTGCCAAACGCTGCCTCGTTTTCCACCCGTCACGACTTCTTTGACCAAGTCGCCATCCCTGTAACTTGCCAATTTGCTAAACGCCACATCGATCCCTTCACAATGCTCCGACCGCCATCACCAATCCCATCCATTGTTTTATATTTTTTCCTGCTGGCTTGTCTTGATTCGTTCCCATCCGTAATCTTTTCCGTCGGGTCAACCATCACAATGTCTCGACCATCCCTGTCTGCGTTGTTCCCTGCCTGCTCGTTACGTATTCCATCAACCTCGAGCTGTCACCGACGGTCAAACACTCTATTTCCCCGCATATCACTGTTCTGTTCCATTCGTAAGGGTTATAGTTTATTAATTATATAGTCACGGACCACGGTGGTCACATTTATGATTCATATAACATTCAATTGTTATATATTAATCAAATATATAATTAATAAGTTAATTAATTATATAATTAATTAATATTTAATTTAAAAAAAAGAATTATTATAATTTAAAAAAATTAGTTAAAGAAAAAACAAAATTATTAAAAAAATTATAATAATTATAAAAAAGAAAAATACAAATTTATTAGAAGGGGTTACCTCTAAACCCAAAGCTCTTCGACGAATGCAAATGGAGTCTAATGCAAAATTGAAGGAACGTAAAAATGGAGATCAGTGATGGAGGATTTCCTAAAACTTTTATGATGTGCGTTAATGCACTATTTAAAATCCGCGTAGTCTAACAAGGGGGAGGAGTTGCCTGGAAAGTTATGGAAGTTCCAGTCATATTTAGAGAAAACCCAGCAAGGATTTTTGTAAATCCAAGTTATAGTTGTTAAACTTCAAAATTTTAGGTGTTCTAGATGTTTTTGATTGTGCTGAATCCATTTCCACTATCAAAAACACGATTCAAACACTGCCTCTACAAGATTTTTTGAAATTTTTTTGCCCGGATTTCAGCCATTTTTGGCCGTCCAGGGAATTCCTCTGCTTCGTTAGACGACTCCTTTAAAATCAAAGGATCACTTGCAGGAAGGGACATTATAATCTCTATTGATCCTACTCAGGATAACAATTATGTTAGTACTGAATGTGCTAACCAATTAGTGATTCCTAAATCAAACATAATTGAGATAATGGATGCGATGAATAATAAACAATATAACATAAACAATCTACAACTCTGCATTGGAGACCATATTTTTGCTTTGCAATTCATCATTAAAACCTTATTTTGCGACAATAGTGATATAATTCTAGGTTCGCCCTAGACCAATGTTGCACGAAGCGGGAGCGAAGCGGAAGCGCGGAGCGCGGAAGCGTCATTTTCCAAAAATCTAGGGAGCGAAGCGTCCGCGGAAGCGTCTGCTATATATATATATTTTTATATATTTTTTTGCATTTATACTCAAAACAAACATCCCAAATACCAAATTAATTGTAGAAGACATGAAAACATGCATATTTTTGCATAAATCAAGATAGATATGGCATCCATGATTCCATTGTAGTTACTAGTATGTACAACAATCATCTATATTCTAGCTATTACAAACATACATCAAATTTTTAAGCATATTATAAAACATAAAACATTTAAGCATATTATAAAACATAAAACATAGAGCATATTATGATTTATCTAGCAAGTGAGCAACTGTCAACATTTGTCATGTCCAAAATTCAAATAATAATGTTTACAAAATATGTCACTTGGTCACCGCCAAGCCAAAAAGGTTCAAAATTCAAATTCACAAGTCTACAAGTCTAATGAGTAATCTATGACAAAAAGAAGTAGATTGTGAATATATCTACTAATCTCTCCTCCTTCCACCACGAATAGAACGTGATGGCGGGCCTCCACGTGGTGGCAATAAAGAAGATGGTCCCTGTGTAAGTCGTGGCACTGGAACTGATGAAGACGAACCCCCTGCCGTTGGTGTTGAACCATGGAACCTAGAAACCAAGGGACCAGATGGGGGTGGGGGTGGTGGCATATCAACACCCGTGTCATCATCCTAGAATCGCTCAAAAAATTCATGCAAAAAAAAAAACACTAGTTAACAAAATAATTAAAAACATGAATTAGAGAAATGCTTTATAAGGGAAAATTGGAAAATTCATACCACAATGGACATACCTGGATAAGAGAATCCTCTAATTGCTCTAGTCGCAACACTCCATCCTCCAAATTGGGCTCCTCTGGATTCTTGTCCCAAGTCAACAAGTCTTTATTAGACTTTGCATCTTCACAGTAATGGGACAACAATCGCAAGTTGTAATGAACATAAACCAAGCTCTCTGCCCGGTCTAAATTCAACCTGTTCCTTTTAACACTGTGGATGAAAGAATAAGAGCTCCAACACCTCTCTGCAGAAGAAGTGTTTACCACCTGTGATAGCACCCGCAATGCCAAACTCTGTAGAAGTGGAGTAGGCCCTCCATGCATGTTCCACCACTCAAGAGCAGAAAAATGCTCTCGATCTTGAATTGCATGCATGCTCGAAAATGGACCAGTGTTGCTCGTATAGTTGCTCACCTGTCTCCGTACCAATGCAGCCTCCTCCTCATCAGGGATTAATCTACTCAATGCAGCCATATATTTTTCGTGAACCTCTTTATCTTGGTGTGGTTTTCTCCTGACTCCCCCCCCAGGTGCTGGTTTTGAAAGCCATGATGGATGATAGTATTTAGGTGTCAAAACATATGCTAATGCATGCAATGGAACATTTAGCATATCCCATCGTTTTTCCACCTCTTCACGAATATAATTGTACAAGGTGGTATCTCTAGGCTCAACAATGTCTTTAATCTGCCCCAACATGCTATCCATTTGCTCATACACCTCCCCAATTACTGGTCGATCTGAATCTGCAAACTTGATCATGTAATAAATTGGTTTGGTGAATTGCAAAACATATTTAACCTGTGACCAAAAGTAACTGTCAAGAATAGTGTCCTTGACTTCATTAGCACCATCTGTACTGACGTTAATTTCATCCCATGTTTCAGCACACACCAGATTAGTTAAAGCTTGTCTCACCCTCACTAGCCGCCTAAAGGTGAGGTAATAACTAGCAAATCTTGTCTTTGCAATTTTAAGCAATTGCAACTTGGAGTAAGTGCCATAGAAGTAGTTTACCCTTGTATGCCCTGTGATGAATTTAATGAGCTGCTTCCCTTTCCTGTAAACCTCAGCAATCCACCCACAATCTTTGTGTTTCACAATATCATGCATCAAAAGGTTCAATGTGTGAACCAGGCACCCAGACCAAAAGATGTGTGGATGAGTACGCTCAATAATTTTTCCTGCTAACTTACAATTTGCTGCATTATCTGTGATCACTTGAACCACATTATTCGGACCAACATCTTTGATTGATTTCAATAGGAGATCTGCAATGTTTGGTGCAGTTGCACTGATGGAGGAGGAGTCATGAGATGCAATAAATACTGCACCACTAGAAGAAACACCAAGAACATTTATCAAATGTTGGTTTCTAATATTTGTCCACCCATCTGATACAATGGATACCCCAGAATCCACCCACTCATGTGTAAAACGTGTCAATGCTCTTTGAACCTTAGCTTTTTCTCTTTCTAATAACACTGTTCTAGCTTTCTCATAGTTGGGGGCCTTGTATCCTTTTGGGGCTTCATTGATGGCCTTTACCATGTCATGCCAATAGGGAGAGCGAAGCACATTGAATGGTACACCGCAAGCACAAAGAAAACGGACTATCTTTCCATCCACATCATCCCTCCCAGAAACATTAAGGAAATCCCCTATTGTTTTTCTACCTCCAGAGGTTGCAAAAGTACCATGAGGAGATGGGCAACTACCAAATTTAGAGGTTGCACTTGATTCAGAATGAGTTTTTTGTTTCTTGTTTTTTCGTTGTGCAGCCATCTCTATTTTGATGTATTTTTGTCTTTGTTCACTTGAAATGTTTGGGCAAATGGTTACCCCCACGGAACCCTTTTTTTCATCACTGTCTAGCACCCCACAAAGATGCCTCCTCAGACGGGTATATGAACCCGTATATGGTTTTCCTCCATGACAACCATGAGGGCACATCCATTTGTAAGATCCACCACCCTTTCCCCCTTCAAGTTTGGTCACATAGTTCCACAAGGGATTTGATGTACCTTTCCCATCTTGTGCTTCAGTGTCCTCTTCAAGTTCATCCCCTTCCTCTTCAAACCCTTCCTCCTCATCATACATTGGGTCACTACTATTAGGACCAAGTTCATCCCCTTCCTCTTCCCCTCTATTCCTCACCCTTGCCATCATTAAAACCAAGAGTGGAATGATACATAGAAGCCAAAAGAACACCATCTTGGAATATGGATATAGGTGGTGGACAACCTGTAAATAAAGGAGCAAGTAGAAACAATGGGAAAGAGTAGGAGAGGGAGGAGAAAAATACAATTTTTTTTCAAAAAAACAAGGGAGTTTGGGGTTTGAACTTACCTCTTTAGCTCTTGTAGATGAAGTCCTCCAAGCTCTTGCTCCAAGCTCCTCCTCCTTCTCCTAGCTCCTCCTTCTTCACTCCTCCAAGCTCTCCTCTCTTCTCCTCTCCTTTCCTCTCTTCTCTTCTCCTCTCCTCTCTTCTCTTCTCCAACTCTCATAAACTCAAAGTGAGCAAATGAGAAGAGAATGGGGGCTTTATTCTTTTCTAAAGTCACCCTAAACTCACCCTAAACTCACCTAACCCACCCCCTCATGCTAGTTAAGTTACATTTTAAAACAAATTAAAAAAAAAAAAAGTAAAAATGCGCTGCCGCGGGGTTGCGTCCGGGTTGCGCCTGGGTGGCGTGCGGGTGGCGTGCGCTTCCGGGCAGGTTGCGTGGCGCCACCCCGTGCCCGAAGCGTCCTCCGATCCGCGGTTCCGGGCGGCCGCAACAGCATTTGGCAGGAATCGTTTTTATTTGCCGGAATCGCGCCACCTCCAAATGCGAATCGCGCTTCCAGTGTGGATTCCGGGACGATTCGCTCCGATCCGCGATTCTGGGTTTGGATCCGGCGGGGGGGGGGCGATTCCTGCAACCTAGGGTCCTTCATCCTAAATACGAAAAGGAAGTTTTTGACATTTTCATACAAAAAGAAAAAACTAACACTATAGGATTTTACATTGAAGCCAAATTTAGTAACACCAGAAGACACAAGATATTTCAAAAGTAAGGCCCTTGTGGTAACCTATTTGGAGGGCCATAAGCCCTGCCTTGGAGCATCGAATCAAGGCAAACAACAAGCTGAGTTTGTGGATGATTTTGTCCATGCACAAGGGCTGATTTCTCATGGGAATAGGGCTGCATATTTTGAGTTTGTTGCAGGAGGGATGGGTCCTAAATTGGATAAGGTCTGAGGTCATTCAAACCTATGTCTAAGGGCTGAATTTGCTAGTGAAACAACGGTAAAGATAAGGTCTGTTTGCATTTGGTTTGGAGGCTAGAATTGGAGATGTAGCATCAGCTACAAGAAGCCCTAACCAAGGTAGAATCTTTAGAGATTAAAAGCGTGCACAGGGCCAACCTTTCGTGAGAAGAAGTTAATATCCTCAAGGGTAAGTAATTGTATTCTATGTCAATGATTTGCTAGATGATATGGTCTGCCCCTGTATGTGTTTGAACAACAATGTTAAGCAGCCTAAGTATAGTGAATTTGGAGGCTTGTTAGAGGCTGCTTGGTGTGCCCTAGTATTGTGAACTAGGGCAAACCTTTTACAATTAAGTGGAAAATGTATAGCGTCTAAAGACTTGTTAGTTTGGAGTAGCTAAACAGTAGACAAAAAGGGCTGGTTGTGAGGCCCTTATTCAATGAGTTGCAGAGATGTATGCTAATGTTCTAATGACAGTGATGTATGACAATGTCCTTATGACAATGTGATATCTTCAGTAATATACGGTAGTGTCTTTATAACAATGATTTATGGCTTGACTATGATGTATGCTGGTGTTCTTGTGATCTCCACTTCAGTAAGATAGTGGAGATCTCATATGCCCTAACCTCTCCACCAAATATCGTGGCTAGAGCACATCTGATGCTACCCCAAATCAACATTTAAATAATCATTATTTTGATTATTCATTATTTATATTTATTTATGTTTATTTTATTTTATACAATTTTATGTTTGTAACATTGCCCCTTCCCTCAAAAGCTTTGTCCTCAAAGCTTATTGTTGGCAGTTTCCTTCACCTTAACCTCGAACAATTTCTTCACTTTGCGTTTTGTCATCTCGACATACGTAACTCGATGTCACTGGTAGCTCACCTTGTATAAGTCATTTTTTTAATTAAATAATAATAATAATATAATTATTATTGTTATTACTTCTTTTATTTTTTATTTATTTATTTTTAATAACTGAATTAATTAAATTAATTAATTAATTTATAACTATATAATATAATTCGAATGGTAATTATGTGATTGAATTAATATATATCGAACCACGCTTTCTGTATCGATCCGCATTTTTCGAGCACAGTGTATTGAACCGACTGTATATAAATACTCCACACCCAGTGTAATCTATGTATACCGATTCAATTATACAACCCAATATATCGAATCATATATATATATATATATATATATATATATATACACACACTCCACCCGTGTAATCGATGTATACCAATGTAATTATACAACCCAATATATTGAACCATGTATATATATATTGAGCCAATTAGACGTCCACGGTGTATCGATGCAAATGTATCACACTGTTTGACCACACCGTTTGACATTGATGGCACGATCCTCTGCTCCTCAAAATGATGACACATCCTGGCAGCAGTATCTTCACCAACATTCTAAACTGAAAGAGGTATTGTTGTAAATGAGGGGCATGTACCGAATATATACCATGCATTTCCAGCTTATTCAACATTGCAACCATCGTCCAAAATGCTGACTCCTCGTTCATGTAAAGAAGCAACAAGCCGGCTATGTAACTCATTCCCTGAATATATCCTGCGTGGGCTCTGTCATACACGTCATACGCTTTCAAAACATTGTAGTGAGACCTGCTGTAGGTTTCAGATAATGCTAGGGATTTTAACGTGCGAGAAATGTCTTTAGAAATACAAAGTTTCTCAAATTCCGACATTTCATGCGATATCAGTTGTGCGTAATTTACGACAGGGTTCTTGACATAGAGTGGACTCACCATAAACATGATAATAAAATTTATGAAAACATCCAACACAAACATGATAATAAAATTTATGAAAACATCCAACACAACACCGACTAAACACCTTGGAACCCGAGCGGTAATAAGTAAAAGCTCCATGGCATCATCCACGAAGTGTTCTGGCATGGAGGCAAATTCTATTGGGCATTCAACAGGTAGAGGTATTTTAAATCCACCAACAATGTTATCTAGCAATATTAGCATTAGTCTGTAGAAGCTTAAAGTTTGTTGAAGAAGTGGCACATCCTTGAGTATTTGAGCCTCATAGCAAAGCCTTTGTTGAGATAACCGGTCAATTTCTATCTTTGCATTAGCAATTTCTTGCTCTAATTGTGGAGGAGCTCCTGTACCACGTTGGGCTTCAAGTGTAGCAAGTGCCTCTTTACTCCATGCGAGATCATGCATTAGTCTCTTGTAGTTGGGCAATGCTCTCAAAAGACCTAAGTTCAATCTTCTTGCTGTCATGGAAAAAAATTCAGTAACAAAAGAATATCTGGTCTGTCTTTCATCAGTCGAGGATTTATGTATGGAATTAGAGATAACAGAATTAGAGGCATGGTTACTGCCAAAACTCGTGGCTTCTTGAGATCATAAGACACGATGTTCCTCTTGTTCCTTCTGTTGTTGAAACTACCTGAAACTTTCAGTACGTGAATAGTTCCCTCTATCCACCCAAGCTGCAATCTCTTCAGATGATGCATAAAGTGTTGTCAAACTCTGAAAATGAAGACCACTGCTATGTAGGATATAATTTGGATCAATCAAGGTCAATTTTTTCAAATCTTCTAGAAATGGTGCACAAACCTTTAGCATAACAACACCGAGATTCACAAACATGCTAGCGCTGACACATTTAAGATGATTTATATTGATTCATGCCCTTGTTGCATTTTTATCAATGACTTTTGCCAAGTATTCAAGTACCTTTTCATGCTTATTTGAATTCTTTAAGAGATGATACAAAACATTATGGACACCTTCATATAACTGATGCATAACCGTCTTATTTGTAGTGAATGTGGATTGTAAATCTACTTGACGGTGAATCTTTGCTTGAGAAAATATTTGGTGCCCAACACCGTGTTCTTCTCTTGTAAACACATCAGGTAAAGTACTGACATGGAAAAAGGTTCCAAGTATACTTTCAACTTCAGTGAGTCGTCTGTCCACATCATTGCCTTTGCATATCCAAGATGGATGATTGACTAGATATTTTGCACAAACAGGAATATGAATCAGGTTTTTTAGGGTTCTCAAGGGCTTCTGAAAGTCTTGAAGAGGTGAAGCCACTTCCCTCGTGGTTAATTTCAAATTATCATAAAGATGCTTTAATATAGGATCCAAACTATCTTCTTCAAAGTTATTTTCTTCTTTAGTTTTCATATACCCATTTTGACTATCCTTTTCATCACAATCGTTGTTGAGGTCATCTTCATCTTCATGTGGATCTTCTTCATTATGATCAAGTCTATCTCCTCCATTATTAAATGTAATGTTTTGTGCATTATTCTCATCATTTAGATCATGGTTTTCTTCCTCCTCTTTCCCATAATCTACTTTTTCTTTTTCAAATATGTCATCTTCATAATTATTTTCATTATTTTCAAAAATTTCTTTTTCTATTTCTTCCACATTTTCCTCTTCATCGTCATCAATGTCTTCTTCAACATCTCCCCCATTGTTATGATATTGTTCCTCTTCTTGTTTCTCAAGATAGTCTTCATTCACATCATCTTCATATGGATCATCATCTTGATCTGTATCATTTTTATCTTCATTTTCATTATCTATTACATCTTCATTTTCATTATCATCATTCTGATCAAAATCTTCTTCTCCTACTTCACCTCGTTTTGTTTCTTCATTGTTGCTATCATCTTTCTTATTATCGATTTCCTTTAGACTTACTGTAACTTCTGCACATGATTTTTCTAATTGTTGAATTTTTTTTTTAATTTTACTAAACTGTTCAATGAATTCAGGACGTAAACGTAATGGCATATTGTGCGGTAGATAATGTTCAAGGACTCACATGGCTCTGATACCATTGAAGCAACAAAACTCGTAGTTTGTTGACTTTAATGTAAAAATACACAAAATATATTTGTAATAATAATTTATTAATATATATAAAATGTACAAGGATGATCGAATGTTATAATGAGACCCTACTTATATACCTGAGCAGATGTCATTTCATGATTGTGCATGTCTTTTAAACATGCATTTTCAGTTAATTAATGACTATTTAAATAATCATTATTTTGATTATTCATTGAATCATTATTTATATACAATTCTATGTTCGTAACACTCCCTCTTAGCGAGGAAGGTACTTCTAGAAGAACATCTTCCACTTTGATTTGTCTCCAATAGCACCGCATTATTTGCTGCTGCAGCTGTTCCCTTTGAACTAGAAGACTTCTCTACTTGTTGCGGAATTTGATCTGAAGATTTGTTCCTTCCAACGATGCTCCTATGATCTAAGTTTATCACTTTAGTCATAAGTGCCATGTATCCCATGTATATCTATGGCTGTTTACTCTACTTGAATGTCGTACTAGGAGATTCAACTCTCTCCTTATCTTCCCTAAACAATTTGCCTCCCCCTTGGCTCGAACTCTCCCTGTACTGGAAGTCTTTGACTGAGTGTTTGTCTCCACTTGCCCTGGCCTTTTCTCCTCCTCATCTTGTTAGTCGACCCACTTGCCAACTAGTTGAGACTCAAACTGTGATACTGGCTCCTTCTTGGGCTCTAACATGCTATTGCTCTAAGGACTCCCTCAAAGCTCTACTCCGTACACTTCTTTCCTTGTTGCTCAAGGTTGTGCTTGTCTTAACTTGTAGTAGCTAGAGTTTCTTCATCCTCACACCAATTTGCTTCTTACTTCCAAAAGGTAAGTGTTGGAGATAAGCCTTACCTCTGCTAAAGATGACATCATAACCCTTGTCCTCAAGGGTAGCTACTGAAACAAGGATTTGCTTCAGGCCTAGAACATACAGGACATCTCTGATATGGAGAGGGTTGCTTGACTTCTTGTAAAAAATGGCAGTACCAACTCCCCTAGTTGCGTACTTGCCATCATATCCTTCTCCTTCATGCATATGAAATATTCCTTGCTCTCAGTCATGTGGAAGGATGGTCCTGAAGCAATATACCATGCACCATTGTCTGCTGAGCTTACCACGCAAGCTATCAATGAGAAATCCCTCTCCAACTGAGCAGAAAACTCATCTACCTCAGCTGCTGTAGCCACATGATGCTTACTGGACTCCTTCCAATTAGGATACTTAGTGGCATAGTGTCTAAACTCATGGTAATGGAAGCACTTGATCTTACTCAGATCCTTCTTTTTCTTCTCGCCCTTCTGATTGGACTCGGCCTCTCCTTGGCCCATCTTGCCCTTGGCTCTAGTAAGTTTTCCTGCTAGTGAAAAGATCTCCTCGTCCTTTATTGGAGCTTCTCTACCAGCTCTCGTTCCTCTCTAGATTTCTTCTCGAATGTAGTCACTCCATATCCTTTCCGAACTGGTAATATTGTTTTTGCCACTTACTGAATCCTGGAAACTATACCAAGACTTATGAAGTTCCAGAAGCACAAGACTCACAAGGTCACTTTCTGCTACATTCGCGCCCACTCCACCTAACTCATCTCGAACTTGAGTGAACTTCGAAAGATATGTGATGATGCACTCTCCATTGCTCATCTAGATACTTCTTAGCTTCTCCTTGAGAGCAAGCTTCTTGGCATCACTGGAACCCTGACACAAATCTAAGATTTTTTTTAAACATCTGAGATGTCGTCTTCTTCTCATGGAGATGAGGGATAATATGGTCTTTGATCCCCTCAAGAATGATCCTTCTTGCCTTGGTGTCATTCTTGTTATGCTGGATCAATTTTTGGGCATATTGAGGTGGAGCTATTGCCTACTTCACATACTCGAGCTCTCCATTATCTTCCAACACCACTGAGATCTGCTCCTTCGATGAGCATAAATTCGAGGCTCCCTCTAAATTGTGATCTGACCTTAGTCCTTGGAACACCTTACTGCTATCCAAAGAATTGCTCTTCTCTTCTAACTCTAGCACAAGCCTTTTGCTTGATCTGCGTTGTTTACTAATTGGTCAATCTGGTGCTGGTCTTTATATTGATCTCTGCTTTGATAATGTTAAATTTCCATGAAACTTTGCAACTACTTAGATGAATAACTGAAAAATGAAATCTGGTTTACTTTCACCAAGATATAAAGTCTCTTAAAAATTCATAAGCAATGGCATAAAAACAAAGAGATGAAAACACATCACACAAATTGACACACTTATTGTTCTTAGGAAACCCAACAGGAGAACCCTGCTTTCTTGATGTGGTGTTTTATTGATTGTTCTGGAGCAAATCAAATCTATTACAAAGTGCTCTGTCTATCTTGAGAAAGCGTTCTGCTTCTCTCACAAATCTCAACTGATATAGTTGATCTCGTCTTGCCTTGATAACAGCTTGATCACAGCCCTCTAGCTTGCAACCAATCCTCTGTTGCCTCCTTGACTAGCTCCGCAAATTCACTGATCTGTTGCTCGATCCTGCTCCTTTCTTGCGCACTGGGGGCCCTAAATCCTTGCACAGTTCTTTTTCCTTGCGCACTCCAGGTCCTATTTTCTAGCGCACTTGTGCCCTATTTCTTAGTGCACTTCCTACCTCCTATTGTTTAGGACACCAACTCCTCAACACTGCACACAGTCACTTTCTAAATCCTTGCGCACTTGTTCGTCCTATTTCTTAGGGCACAATTCCTGCGCTCTCCACAATGAAGGATCTTCACATAAACTCATGAGCTGACTTTTCTCACAAACCTTTGTGCAGAAAACTGTGAATTCCTTGTTCCTTCATCCTCCTCTTTATAGACCCAAATCGAACATGCAAGGAGGCCCAATTGAAATTTAGAACTTGATTTCTGATTGACGAGTTAACTAAGTGATACTCTTTTTCTCTCCAATCAATACTAGACTTCTTAACTCGTTTTTCCTTCAATCAAGACTGAATGCTAACTCGCTCTAATTGATCTTGTCGCTGCCACCTCGTTCTGTAGTCAATATGATGAATACTCCTCTTTAACTGAAGCTCTAACTCTACACATGCTAACTTGATGATTATTCCAGTAAACTGGAAATAACTCATCCTAACTGAAGTCTAACTCATTTGGACAATTCGATGTCTTCACTGGCTAAGACACAAGCCAGAAGACCTTGCTCGCTACATTTTCAACATATATCCCCTATCCCTCAAATATGTGAAAAATTATAATTCAAAAGGGGCAGTCAAGATCATTAAATAAATAGCCCCCAAAGTGATGTTCTAA
Source organism: Pinus tabuliformis (assembly GCA_031772625.1). Lineage (NCBI taxonomy): Eukaryota > Viridiplantae > Streptophyta > Pinopsida > Pinales > Pinaceae > Pinus > Pinus tabuliformis. The sequence goes on along the minus strand of CM062805.1, from coordinate 1,373,651,408 downwards.
TAATGTTGTAATGCTTATGTGAATAAGGGGGTGCCCCATCAATGAAAAGTGTATTACCATGGAACCAAGTGCATAAGTGGAGTGCTGGACAAAGAATGATAGTTTATATTACCAAGGCGTAATTCACATGTGAAATCCACTCCCGTGTGCTAGGGTGCTCATCCACCAAGCCTAAGTACCACCATACAACATCCTAGCACAATATATCACCATAATACTAATATATCCATGATACGTGAAGACTCAATAGTAAACCATTTAAAATCCTGACATGCTCCTGATATGCTTCAAATGTACAAACAGACTAGTGTTTAGCAACATGCTTTCCTCTAGACACTGCACACTCATTGTTGGCTGCGGTCAGATAAGCACAAAGGGAAGTGCTAGGGAAAGTATGTGCATCCATAATAATGCCCATATATCTGTCGGGTACCCCATGGTGTCACCCTGTACATCATGTCTTGTGGTGAAAAAGCATCAATACTGTGATGAAAATCACAAGGGTTTGCCCTCATACAATATGAGGGGCAACATGTTTCATTGTAGTTAAGTTCTATGTATGTATTGGCATGGATTGCTTATGTCACATTGGAACGTATTATTAGTGGTGCTGGCAGATGGTTGGCATCTGTTGCTTCTATACTTGGTCATGTGCTCTGTTTCTTGTAATCCCTAACTTAGATACTTTGCAGATTCTTTTGAACTTTTTGATATATTGTACATAAATGTCTTTCCTCATAGGTCAAGAATGTGCACTGTTATGATTGCAAATAACTTGGACATGTTTATAATCTTTGCCTTCAATTGTGATTGATTACAGATGCATGCAGAGAGCACAATATGATATTGGAGAAGAGGCTGTTCATCGGTTTGCATTGCCACCAGAAGATAAAGTAGCGTTGCAACTAGCTGAATGGGTCGATGGTGCTTTCACAAGGGCATCAGTATGGTTCTGAAACTTTTTGTTCTTGTTTTGTAAGAGCAAATAGGAATATTGGAATTTATCTTAGTACTGTTTAAAGTATATAAGATGCAAGGTTAACTTTATGATAAAGTATTTTGCAACATAGTTAATTTGTTGCATCCCATACTTCATTGGTAGTGTGTATGACATTTGGATTTGGAATAAAATTATATTAATATCCACTATTGACCGAAATAGGTCACTGGGATCTGAAAATACAAGAAATAATAATAGCTAAAGAGTGCCTGGGCTATGTCTTCCCTTTAAAATGACAAATGACATTGCAACAAATAAAAGTGGGGTTTAACCTAGAATGGATAGACACTCAACAAAGGCTAACCACCCATCATAAGCTATTATTATTGCCGATTTATTTGCATTTACACTGAAGAGTGAACTTATGAAGAATGGTTATTTGGAGATTCTATCCTATACTTCGTATATAGCCCTGGCTAGCTTAAACACCATTGGTGGTTGTATTTATTTATAATTCTATGTACTTGTTTTTTATAAAATGTTCCATATTTCTATTTAATTACAATAGATATACTTGCATTTTACAAAAGAGGGCTGTAAAATAGCCACCACAAGCGACTGCCTGAAGGCATATCACCTATCCAATCAAAAGACGCCACAAACGGTCATCAAAATTAGAGAGATTAAGACTTAGTGCCATAACACCCAATGAGGGGAATAATAATATCATGGCATCTAGGAAAAAGGGCACACCAAAGAGTTTCTGGGGAGTAGTGGAGGGTGGTATGAAGTTCACGTCTTCTTTGGGAAAGAAATGCATAATTTTTATGACGAAGAAGTTGGCAATAAGCTTTGTCGAGGTGTGGGAAGGATGAGGCGTCCTGTGTGATGGTGAATCAGAGCCTCTTGTGGAAGGATTAACATTCCTCATCAAACCAATAGTTCATGGGGCAGGATCCTGAGGTAGACTTATGGACGTTCTGGCAGGTGGAGTGGGGATAGGAATCAAGGGAAACATCCTCAAGGGCTGTAGAGAGTATCTCGTACTTGGCTGTGGTTGTGCCCATTATTCTAAAGTGGGAAATGGGGGGAATAAATTCCTTAAGGCGAGTAGTGTAGGGGATGCCATAATCTCTATCAAAAAGGAAGGTGGTACGGGATGGTGGTTTGATTGGATGGGGGGTGTAGAGAGGGTGAAAATGAGAAGAGCATGATCTTCCTAAAGGAGAGGAGATATGGAGAGGTGCTTGATGTGTGGGGGGGAAGTCTTGGTTGGCCAGAACATAATCCACCACACAACCACCCCTCCTATGGGGAAAACAAGAGAAGTCACTTGATCTTGGGAAACAAGGGAGCCTGCTCATAATCAATGGACTGTGAGATTCTCCTTGCTGCAGAAGATGCCTCCCATAACTTGTGGGGGGCCCATTCATGTCTTGAGAACACCTTTGGAGATCCATGGATTGCAACTCTATCTCCTGGAGGCAAAGTTTGTCCTTAGTTCGATCATGTAGGGTCACCTAAAGGTTCCTGGTGTGAGTGTTAAAATCACCCAGAAGAATGATCTCCCCAAGAGTTGAATAGTGGGAGATATTTGCATAAAGGTCAAGGAAGGTGTCCCCCTTAGATTCATTATGAAGTGCAAAGTGTGACGAGGCTAGGGGGAAGTAGCAGACTGCAATCTAATTGTCTTTGAGCAAGGAGCTCTTATGATGGATGCATACACATAGATATCTAACATGTTCATCAGATGATATCATAATGACTGGATTTCTAAGAGTCATGTACAAGGTAGGCCACCACCCCTAACCCTTTGACATTGTCAAATCTTGTCTCTTGTCAACATGATCATATCCAGTGGTACCCTTGAATTGGGGGTGGTGTCTCTCTCTGAGGAAAAGAAGGTGATGGGACTTGATAACAACTTGAAGTGTACCTAGTGAAGACCAAAACACACCATTACAATTCCAACAACCAATGGAGATGGTGGGATGCCCCTCCCCAAAAGTGTCCCCCATATAAATGTGACTGTCATTTGGCCCAAGGCTGAGAGTATCCCGCAAGGGCCGAGTCACAGATGACAACTTTGAGATCTCAAATAACTGCCCACTTTGCTGTTGGAAATTGGGTAGCTTGGAAGGTATTTATGAGTGGTGGAAATCCACCAAAAGTTAGTTGGTTGGGAAAAGTGCCAAAGTGGTTGGGGTTTTGACCCAAAGTTGTGGGTTTGAGACCCAAGTGAATTAATTGTTTAATCTAATTGGTTGTTGAGTGGTAAAATAGGAGTTTCTTGATGGACAAGGAAAACCCCCAAGATCACTAACACAGAAGTATAAATGAGAGGCCAAAGGAGAGGCTTAGTACACAAGTGAGATGGACTTTAGTTGTGGAGATCATATGCCCTAAAGAAGTCACAGATCTAAGAAAATAGCCACAACCTAAGAAGAAAATAAGTATTATATCTTTGGGGGAGCCTGAGTTGGAAGACAATCTGTTCTAGAGGAATCGTGGCAGAGTTCATTAATGCTAGATGAGAGTTGGGTCTCTTTGACAAGAAGTGTGGTCTGTCCAAGGAAAAAGGTAGGGTTGCATGCCTCTCTGTTTGATCCAAAAGCCATCCGCAAGTCTGTTTAAGAGGATAAGGAATCCACAGTGCAAGAAATGCTAATTACAGGCCTATCTCTGCCGTAGGAACAAACCGCAGGTAGATCAAGCAACGCTGAGGCTTCCTGGAAGACACTGAGGACCTAAAAGTAGGCTATGAACAATGTGACAGTAGTTTGCTGAAAGGGCTGAGAAAGCTTTAGGAGTTTGTTTGGCAGTCTGAAGCTTAGATCAGGCAAGCCAAAGTGGTGGAGGGCCATTCGCAGACAAATTAAAGGCTACAAGAGAGGTTGGAGTAGCCAACAAGTCACCATAGCATTCGCTAGCGAGATCTGAGGCCACCGCAAGGCTAGGAGACCAAGTCGAGACTTAGATTTGGAGGCCAAGGTTCTGATCAAGGTGCCAAGGGCAAGAAGAAGAAACCTAGGGTCTAGTCGCAGGGGTAAAGGAGGCCTAGGATAGGCTGTAACCTAGCACAACCTGACCGATGGCATGATCAGGATCTCAAGGGAGCTGGCAGAGCTTGGTAAAGGAAGGCAGAACGCTGTATCAAGCTTAGTCGTGGTGGAAGGCAAATCAATTGGACAAAGGACAAAAAGATTGTGCCTAGGGTTGCCATGTGGACCAGTGTTGCAAGAAACGACCCCCCCAGATCAAAAGCCCGATCCGTGATCTGTATGGATGCGCGGGGGAATCGCCCTCCGAAACGCGTTTTAGAAAAACCGAAACGCGGTTCGAGCTATTAAAGGCGCTTCTTGCCATTTTTGGAACCGTACAGGCGAATCGTGTTTCGGTTTTCCAAAACGTGTTTCGTATGGCGGTGCGGCCGTACGAAGTGCCGCGTGGGCCAAAAAAAGTCTGCTTTTAATTTTAATATTTTTTCTTTTCTTTTGCTTGGTTGGGGGTGGGTCCACCTTGGGTTAGGGTGAGGATTTTAAGGGATTTAACACCCATTCATCTTTCATTTGCTCACTTTGAGTTTATGAGAGCTTGGAGAAGAGAGAAGAAGAGAAGAGAGGAGAAGAGAGGAGAGCTTGGAGGAGTGAAGGAGGAGGAGCTAAGAGAAGGAGGAGGAACTTGGAGGAGGAGCTTGGAGGACTTCCATCTACAAGAGCTAAAGAGTTAAATGTAAACCCCAAGCTCCCTCATTTTTTTGACGTTGTTTTTTGTATTTTTCTCCTCCCTCTCCTACTCTTTCCCATTCTTTCTACTTGCTCATTTAATTGCAAGTTGTCCACCACCTATATCCATATTCGAAGATGGTGTTCTTTTGGCTTCTATGTATCATTCCACTTTTGGTTTTAATGATGGCAAGGGGGAGTAGGAATAGAAGGGAAAAAGAACAAGAGGATAGTGGTCCCAATATGAGTGACCCAATGTATGATGAGGAGGAAGGGTTTGAAGAGGAAGGGGATGAAGTTGAATCTGAAGGAAACATTGAAACACTAAAGGGGAAAGCTGCATTAACACCCTTGTGGAACTATGTGACCAAACTTGAAGGGGGAAAGGGTGGTGGAAGCTACAAATTTTTGTGCCCTCATGGTTGTCATGGAGGAAAGCCATTTAGTGGTTCATATACCTGTGTGAGGAGGCATTTTTGTGGGGTGATGGACAGTGATGACAAAAAGGGTGTTGTGGGGATACAAATTTGCCCAAACATTTCAGCTGAACAAAGAAGAAAATACATCCAAATAGTGGAGGTTGCACAACAGAAAAGCAAGAAACAAAAAACTCATTTTGAATCAAGTGCAACTTCTAGATTTGGTAGCTCATCTCCTCATGGTACTTCTAGAATGTAATAGATTTGACCTGCAAATATATGATAAAGTAAATATACCTAGAATATAACAAGATCGATCCAATAATATAACATGAAAATTCTTCTCTTTATTGATCAAACCCTTGAGGTAGGGTAACACCATATAATCACTCCTTAAGGAAGGAGAACGCTCCACAAGCCATATGCTTGTCCATACAATATTCCTTGACATTTCTCAATAGGGAGTCTCTAGCTTCTATATAGGATTCATACATACAATACCATGGGTCATTACCATGGTTCTCTCTATAGCATATATCTAATACCATGGGCTTCCCAATTAACTAGGGCCCATCCCATTATTACATTATTCCTGGGTACCTCCCTTTGTACTCCATATTATTCCCCCTAGGTATACTACATTCCACCCCCCTTAAACATGTTTCATCCCCGAAACATAAGAAGAACACAAATAATAAGATCTACTCAAAATAGTAGTCCACTGGTACCATGCACGTGCATCTAGCCATCCCAGAGACAGGTGATTACTCGATATAGCCAGCGTCTCGCTCGCTTGAGATGGGAGTTGATCGTGGCGGTTCCTTTGTGTTGATGTGCTGTGGTTGGATCTTCGCACCACTCTATCTATTGTGTGGGGGTTGTTGTCCTTGTGGCTAATTTGTTGCCATCTTGTTGGTTGTTTTCTTGCTAGGTGATGTGGGCGGTGATATGCTAAAGTTTTAACCAATGGTGTATATTTCTTTAATTCACCACCTAATGGAGTCTAATTGGTATCTGGTACCTGTTGTGGCGCCTGCGGTTGTTGCTTATCTTCCAATATTACTTCAACGACAGATTCATCATTTGATGTGTCAGTACCTGGAACATCTTTTGCTTCAGCCTCCCTGGACTCTACTTGTTTATTGATGGAAATATTCTGTAATGTAATTTTCTTCTTTTTATACTGGAGCTTCAGGAATTTCTTCTGCACATTAATAGTGATAGTCCCAATAGATTCCATCCAAGGGTATCCCAAAACAATATCCACATTAGCCATATTTGAAGCATAAAAATCAGAATGCAATACATACTTGTCCATAGAAATCTTCAAATATTTATAAACTTGCACCTCCTCATCGTTAACCTGTGTGTGCTCCATTTGTTTGGTTGGGACTTGCAATCTTTTAGCTAAATGAACATTAATAAAATTATACTTGCAACTAGGATTGGTAGACACAATTATCTTCTTTTTCTGAATACATCCATGAACCTGTAATAAGGGGATACCATCAGAAAATAACCCCTTACATGTTTCATCATCCTGTTTTTTAGCATGAGACCATTTGTCTAAAAATACTTTTTCAAACTCTTCATATGAAAGTTTGTACAACTTCTTGCTGGCAAGTGATCTAAACCATTTGGCAACCTCATCTTCCAAACCAAGCCATACTAAATCTTTCCACTTTTTCCCATATAAGAGCTTTTCACTGCTTATGAATTCTTCAATAGTAGGGCCATCATCTTTTCCTGAAAAAAACATCTTGCTAGAAGCCATCACCTACTTGGCGAAAATTTAAAATGACCACAGTTCGATCAATATTGCTTAGAATCTTTATTATGACCTGTTTTCGGACATAGAACAACCATTCTGCATCTTCCCACGTGATAGAAATCCTGATCTGGGCATTGGAATTTCCGATTTGCATTGCAATTGTCCTGTCGTCACAAAAATTTCTGAAAAAAGATCTGATTTTAAATCAACGATATCTCCCTCATTCGGACTCCGATTCGACTGATCGTTTTTTTGAAATTGGGTAATTTTTCAAGTGGATCTCAGATTTGCAATTAGTTCCTCAAAATTCCCCACAAAAAACGACAAAAAATAAATGGAGATCCGTCATCCACGAATTTTCATCAAAAATTTCTGCAACACAGTTGATTTTTAAATCAACAATATCTCCTTCATCTGGACTCCGATTCGGCCTTCTTTTGTTTGAAATTGGGCATTTTTTTCCTAAGAATCCAAATCTTGCACTAGAAGTTACAGATCTGATCTGCAAACTTGCCGCTCCAAAAAATTCTCCGCTTTGCCCAAGAAAGTGCTCTGATGCCACTTGTAATAGATTTGACCTGCAAATATATGATAAAGCAAATATACCTAGAATATAACAAGATCGACCCAATAATATAACATGAAAATGCTTCTCTTTATTGATCAAACCCTTGAGGTAGGGTAACACCAATGTGGAAAAAGTCGAAGTCGGGATTAATTCGGCAAGGGTCCAAAAGTTGAAAAACTCGTCAAAGTCGGGAGTTTTTTGAAAAAGTCGGCAAAATTAAAAAAACACAAAATTATTCATTTTTTTTTAACATCTAGAGTATCCACAACATCAAATAAATGCATTTCCACATAAACATGTAAAGAAAGCTAATATATAATATGTATATGAAGTCTAATGCTCCATCACATATCAAAATAGTGAATCAACTCCTGAATTTTGGGTCCTGTCTGAGTCTCAACTCTCAAGAGTCAAAATATCAACAAAAAATATAATAAATGTATATCATGAGTCATCTAAAAGTCATCAAGTAATCAATCACTGAGATCCTCTTCCCCTTTTGATTTTTGTTTCCGCTAATTGTATTAAGAAATAAGTCATGCATTTATTCATTAGATTGTAATCTGCTTGGGTAATAAAGTGTCAGGTGGTAGGTCCAATGAAAATTAACAGTGAGTATCACAGTAGATGTGAAAATTAACGCTTGGTGACTCCAAGTTGCTTATTTTCTGAGAAAACAATAGATGTCAGATTACTAACCTAGCCTTGGCATCTATTATTCAAAAACTATTGGAGGTAAAATCCACTTCTGATACATAACCTTTGCCCACATTTACAGGGAGTTCACCACTAAAAAAGATTCCCTTTCAAAACGTGCTCTCATTGCAGGAAGGATCTTTGTTGTCACAAGATTTCACAAGTACTTTGTTCTTGTCTGAAAAATGGGTTCGTTTTTGAGGCACTGGTTTTGTTTTTTTTGGACAAGTTGTTGCTATTTGATCTTCATGACCTCCTCTTTTTTGTTTCTTCTGGAAGCATTCAACAACTGTAACAATGTTTTTGATGGTGTGGGGTTCTTTCTACGGAACACTGTTGTATGCATGTCCTTTTGGTACTTTTGTAATCTTTTGAAGGGGCAATGGCTGTTAGAGTTTGGATCACTGAAAGCCTGGAGGCTTAGCCAATGTATACTTTGCTTTCTAACTAGAAATATGAAGTATAAAGATTTGTTTTTCCTTGGAAAACAAAAACATATCTTAACCTCAAAACTAACAGATTACAAATGAGATTGCTATGCTCGCAAGAAGTATGACAAACAATACAATGCAATAACTTGAAAATGCATGGATGGAAGCTTCAATTTACAGTTTTTTCACCTTTGTGGCCTCTTTATCCGCGGCATGGGAAGGGAGGCAGACTTTTTGGATCAACTCCTGATTAAATTGGGAGTATAAGGAAAAAATCGGGATCTTTTCCTCTGTGAAAAAGTCGCCAAAAAGTCGGGAGATTAAATCGTTTAGTTCAAAAAATCGCGTTTTTAGGATTAAATCGGGATTTTTTCCAGACTTTTTCCACACTGGGTAACACCATACAATCACTCCTTAAGGAGAACACTCCACAAGGCATATGCTTGTCCATACAATATTCCTTGACATCTCTCAATGGGGAGTCTCTAGCTTCTATATAGGATTCATACATATAATACCATGGGTCATTAGCATGGTTTTTTTAATACCATATATCTAATACCATGGGCTTATCAATTAACTAGGGCCCATCCCATTATTACATTATTCCCTTGGGTACCTCCCTCTCTACCCCATATTATCCCCCCTAAGTATACTACATGGAAGCTCTGGAGGTAAAATAACAATAGGGGATTTCCTGAATGTTGCTGGGAGGGATGATGTGGATGGAAAGATAGTCCGATTTTTTTGTGCTTGCGAAGTACCATTCATTGTGCTTTGCTCTCCATATTGGCATGAAATGGTAAAGGCCATCAATGAAGCCGCGAAAGGTTACAAGTCCCCCAACTATGAGAAAGCTAGAACAATGTTATTAGAAAGAGAAAAAGCAAAGGTTCAAAGAGCTTTGACACGTTTTACAAATGAGTGGGTAGATTGTGGGGTATCCATTGTATCAAATGGGTGGACAAATATTAGAAACCAACATTTGATAAATGTTCTTGGTGTTTCTACTAGTGGTGCAGTATTTATTACATGTCATGACTCCTCCATCAGTGCATCTTCCCAAAACATTGTAGATCTCCTATTGCAATCAATCAAAGATGTTGGTTCGAATAATGTGGTTCAAGTGATCATAGATAATGTAGCGAATTGTAAGGCAGTAGGAAAAAATATTGAGCCTACTCATCCACACATCTTTTGGTCTAGGTGCCTAGTTCAGACATTGAACCTTTTGATGCATGATATTGTGAAGCATAAAGAATGTGGGTGGATTAATGAGCTTTATAGGAGAGGGAAGCAATTCATTAAATTCATCATAGGGCATACAAGGGTAAACTACTTCTATGGCACTTACTCCAAGTTGCATTTGCTTAAACTTGCAAAAACAAGATTTGCCAGTTATTACCTCACCTTTACGCGACTAGTGAAGGTGAGATAAGTGTTAACTAATATGGTGTGTGCTGAATCATGGGAGGAAATTAACACTAATAGAGATGGTGCTAATGTAGCCAAGGACACTATTCTTGACATGGACTCTTGGTCACATGTTAAATATGTTTTGCAATTCACCAAACCAATTTATTACATGATCAAGTTTGGAGATTTGGATTGACCAATCATTGGGGAGGTGTATGAGCAAATGGCTAGCATGTTGGGGGAGATTAAAGACATTGTTGAGCCTAGAGATATCACCTTGTACAATTATATTTATGCAGAGGTGGAAAACCGATGGGAAATGCTAAATGTTCCATTGCATGCATTAGCATATGTTTTGACACCTAAATACTGTCGTCCATCATGACTTTCAACACCAACACTTGGGGGGGGGGGAAGCAGGAGAAAACCACACCAATATCAAGAAGTTCACAAAAAATATATGATTGCATTGAGTAAATTAGTCCCCGATGAGGAGGAGGCTGCCATGGTATGGAGACAGTTGAGCAACTATATTCTTAAGACTGGTCCATTTGGGAGCATGCATGCAATTAGAGATTGAGAGACTTTTTCTTCTCTTGAGTGCTGGAACATGCATGGAGGGGCTACTCCACTTCTACAGACTTTGGCATTGCGGGTGCTATCACAGGTGGTAAACACTTCTTCTGCAGAGAGGTGTTGGAGCTCTTATTCTTTCGTCCACAATGTTAAAAGGAACAGGTTGAGTTTAGACTGGGCAAAGAGCTTGGTTTATGTTCATTACAACTTGCGATTGTTGTCCCATTACTGTGATGATGCAAAGACTAATAAAGACCTTAAGATTTGGGACAAGAATCCAGAGGAGCCCAATTTGGAGGATGGAGTGTTGCGATTAGAGCAACTAGAGGATGCTCTTCTCCAGGTATGTCCATTGTGGTATGAATTTGCTTATAAAGCATTTCTTTAATTCTTGTTTCTTATTTTTTTTTGTTAACTAGTGGTTTTTTTTGGTATGAATTTATTGAGAGATTCTAGGATGATGATGATCGAGGTGAGATGCTACCCCCATCTGGGCCCTTGGTTCCTAGTTCCATGGTTCAACACCAACAACAGGGGGTTTGTCTTCATCAGTTTCAATGCCACAATTTACTAGATATATTCACAATTTACTACTTTTGTCATAGATTAATCATTAGACTTGTAGGCTTGTGAATTTGAACCTTTTTGTCTTGGCGATGACCAAGTGACCTATTTTGTAAACATTATTATTTGAATTTTGGACATGAGTCATGATAAAATGTTGACAGTTGCTCACTTGCTAAATAAATCATAGTTTGCTCTATGTTTTATGTTTTATAATATGCTTAAATGTTTTATGTTTTATAATATGCTTAAAAATTTGATGTATGTTTGTAATTGCTAGAATATAGATGGTTGATGCTCGAATAATTAATCATTGATGTACATACTAGTAACTACAATGGAATCATGGATGCCATATCTATCTTGATTTATGCAAAAATATGCATGTTTTCATGTCTTCTACAACTAATTTGGTATTTGGGATGTTTGTTTTGAATATAAATGCAATATATATATATATATATATATATATATATATATATAGTAGACGCTTCGCTTCCTAGATTTTTGGAAAATGACGTTTTTCCGTCCCAGCTTCCAAAAAACGTCCCTGCTTCCAAAAAACGTCCCCGCTTCGCGCAACATTGATCTGGGCAACTAAGATAGACTGAAGGATTTGGCCTAATGGATTAGGCTAGCAGATAAAATAATTCTGTAGCATTGAAGGACTGGAGCTACATTAAGGTACAACAATGTGCAAAGAGGACAAAAAGGGATGAGGCAAAGGACCGCTATAGCAAGTCAAGTCATTTTGTTCTTGTTGTGTTGGGCAGATTGCATATCTGATGGAGTAGATCACAAGCCCTAATTGTATACTATGTATACTAGTTGTGTCTGGGTTTTATGAAGGGCCATGATCCCTAGTACGGGAGCTGTAATGATTCTTTATTGCTAGATTAATAAAGGTCAAGATTTGGGCCGATAAAATCTATGTACTTGATTGATTTCATTACTGTTAAATTTCCGCTGTTTAAAGTATTGTGTGTTGGGGTTCCTAGTGCGTTTACGTGCTAAGATCTAGTCACAGACCAGATCTAGTGCCCATGAAAAATCAACATGTTATCAAAGCTACTTTGAAGAGACAACCGAATCAGAGTGTGTAGAGGAAGTAGCTTAAGAGGGAGTTGTGAAATTGCCTAGACATGGGGCAAGTGGTTCAACAGAGAAGGTGGTTTTGCTTGGACAAGGTAGCTTTGTGTGGATTGCTGGTTGATGGCAAGATGATATCTTCATTTGGTTGTGTAGTGACACATCTGGCAGTGGGGCCATGTGCACATGAGGTGTTTTTCTATGTTGCAGTGGTTTTGGGGACGGGGGAACAAGGGGATGCGTCCCCAGAATGGCTAGAGCGCACCACCAATTTTTCAGGTTATGAGAATTATATATATATATATATATATATGTTTTGAATTCATTATTAACATTTGTAGTTGTTTCAATCTTGTAAGCATAACAAGCTATACTTTATAAAAGGGTTGATAACTACGTTAAACATAAAAGGGATTCCCTTTTCAATAGGTTTAGCAAAATTTTACAGCTATGTTGAAAACCAATATAAAAAGAAGGGGATTGAATAGAAATTTATTTAAACATTTAGTACCCAATCCAAGTCACTACTATCTTATTTCTTTTAGAATGCTTAGGGTTGGAATGATGGAAGCAATGAACTTGAGTGACTCCTTGAAGCCCATGTACAATATGTAAAAGCTGAGACAATCCAAAAAATGAAAAAGAGCAATAAAAATAACCACAAGGATTAGCTTTTAAAACATTTTATTTTGTTTTCTTGACATGGAGGTTGCTTCTTGTAATTTTACCATTGAAAAATACATATCTAAATCACCATAAATCTAAATTGAAACCCATTATACAAAACCCATGTTTTGAGCTGCAACTTGTATGAAAAATTTAGATTCAGTGCATTCCAAAAGTAATGAATGGGAAAATGATCATATTCTTCAATCATCATTGTCCATGATTGCCACCATTGAATCTATGTGCTTGGATTATCCCTGAAACCTTCCCAAAATACCACTGAAATATGCCTAGAAAACCCTTGAAATCTGCCAAAAACATCCCTGAAATATATTTGGAACATTTAAGAATTTTGTTCGGAATGCCTTGGGAACGACCAACAAGTCCATGAGTTCTCGATGAAGCCCCCAGTTGTTTGGGGACGTTTCCTAAGGGTCCAAAAGTCCCCAGAATGTCGAGACGCAAGATACGTGACATTTTTTTGCAGGGGGGGTCCTCATGCTGTTGAGAAATCTAGGGCATCATGAATTAGGTGATTTCTCTTAATTAGTAACTGCTTGTGGGTATCTTTTTGCTTCTTATATTAAGATCTTCTCTTTGCTTAAGTTATTAGTGTTCTTCTTCATCAAACAACTACCAATGCATAAACATAAATAGACAAGAGACACAGAATGTAGGCGATGAGCCAGGGCCAAAACCTCTTATTCTTTGAGAGTAAAACCGACACAAATTCTTCTTATAGAGATTCCAATTGACGAATACCAAGACCAAGACCATTGACTTATTAGCCACTCCAAGACCAAGACACATGCCCTCTTCCACCTTCTGGTCTACTCTTTCTCGATTCCTTCTACTTCAGATCTTGCACCATATGTGATGACACCGATTTGTGATTACTGAGCTTAACAAGGATGCCAAACCTCTCCTTCCCTAGTAGCACTGAAGTCTGAAGTCATATTACTGAACCATAGTCACTATTGTATCACTGAAACCTTGTTTCTCTTCTCTGTTCCAAACCACACTGAACCTCTGCAAAATGTACTGAACTGTAGCCTCCTTGGGTCACCGAAGTGTAGTCTTCTCTACCATCGAATTGGAGTATATATGTCCTTGTTCGAGCTGCTGTAGTACTGAAACCTTCACTCAGAAATCCGAACTTCTGTTTTTTGTGACAAGCCCAAACCAAATCCTCGCCGTCCCTTTGTTATCTATCGAGCTCCTTCCTTGACATCCGAACTGTGATCAGAACCTATCACTGTTCCGTTCACTCGAATTTTAGAGAGAGATCCAAATGCTGAACTGTGGAAATGCGAAGAGCCTTCACCCATATATAGTGGTTGCCTTCCATAAATAAGGCGATATGAGAATATGAAGGGCTGTGTCCCTAAATAGGTAAGCTGACATGTGCCATTTACTTCATTTGGAGGCCGAGTTGAAGAGGACTGTGCTTCTCTTTGGAGGGCTTCTAGACACTTTCACAGACTCATATACATTTGTCATATCCCAATAAGGGTTCTTCATACATGACATTGACTCTTTGCCTTTAATGACAAATCCTGAAGGCTCTGAATGGGAGCCACTAAATTTTTTTTCTTGCTCATGAAAGCCATGAAGCAAGCAATACCACTGTTGCGGGGGAGCGCCCCCCCCCCCTTCGAACCCGCTCCCGAAGCGCGCTCCGGGCGGGAGCGGCTCGGGAGCGGGTCGGGAGCGCGCTCCCGTAAAAAAATTTGCGCTCCCTGGTCTGTGAGGGAGCGCTTCAGGGAGCGATCGCTCCCGCGCTCCCGGAGCGCTTTTTAATGCCCGGGAGCGATCGGGGAGCGATCGCTCCCTGATCGCTCCCGGGCATTAAAAAACGCTCCGGGAGCGAATTTTAAAATTCCGGGAGCGGTTCGGCGGAAAAAAATTCCGCCGGACCCGAAAAAACAAAAAAAATTAACTAATTTTTTTTGGTTTATAAGCCCAATGGGCCAAAAAAAAATCATTTCAATGAGATTGAGCTTGAGCTTGAGAGCTGAGGAAGAGCTGAGGAGCAAGGAGCCAGAGCTGAGGAGCGAGGAGCAAGTGCCAAGGAGCGAGGAGCAAGCTTGCAGAGGTAAGTAACTTAATCATTTAGTTAGTTTAGTTGGTTAGGTAGTTAGTTTGTTTAGTTTAATTTACCTGTTTGAGTTTAAAGATCATTAATTTAAATTAAATTAATAAATTAAATGAATTAATCCCAATAAACTAAATTAATTTGCAGATTCAAGACTCAAACCCTACAAACATCAAACACGATGGACCTGGGGATTTTTATTGGCATTTTCCTCTTCCTGGTCCCTTTTCTGGTTATTATGGTGGTGGAGAGTAGGAAACGGAGGGGGCCTGAAACTGAAGAGGTGGATGAAGAAGCCGGAGGAAGTCAAATAGGTGAAAACCCCAGTGAGGAGGATGTGGAGGAGGGTGAACATGAGGGTCAAAAAACTAAACAAGACCAAACTCCATTGTGGAAATATGTTCAGAGGCCTGAAACAGGGAGAGGGGGTGGAACCACTAAATTTCATTGCCCCCATTGCAACACTGATTACATAGGCTCATACACCCGTTTGAGAAGACACCTTTGCGGGAAAAGGGCATGGGATGGAGAGAAACAAATAGGAATCAGAACTTGCGACGCGGTGTCAACAGCAGATAGAGCCAAATACATAAAGGAAGAGGAGGACGCCCAATACAAAGCAAAAAGATCAAGGGGTTTCTTTGAAAGCTCACAAAGAACTCCTTCAGCATCCTCCCAAGGCAGTGGATATGGACATGGAGGCTCAGGGTCATCATCTTTACGCCGTAGAACCATATCAGATTTCCTTGATGAGGGGTGTAGGAATGATGTGGATTCAAAAATTTACAGGTTCCTCTATGCAAATGGGATACCATTCAATGTTCTACGCTCACCTTATTGGCACGAAATGGTTTCTGCCATAAATGATGCCCCTAAAGGATACAAGAGCCCTGGGTATGACAAGGCAAGAACAGTTGGCCTTGATCATGAAAAAGCAAAAATATCACATTCTTTGAATAAAATGACAAGTTCTTGGACTGACAATGGGGTGTCCATTGTATCTGATGGATGGACAAATGTAAAAGGCAAGCCATTGATAAGTGTTCTTGCTGTGTCCCGAAGTGGTCCCATTTTTCTAGCTGCACATGATTACTCAGACAAGTTCAAGACCGCTATCAACATTGCAGAAGCATTGCTTGAAACAATTGAGCGTATTGGCCCATACAATGTCATCCAAGTCATCACTGATAATGCTCCTAATTGTAAGGCAGCGGGAGCAATTATTGAGGATAGATACCCGAACATATTTTGGTCTGGATGTTTGGTTCACACATTGAACCTTCTGTTGCATGATATTGTCAAAAACAAAAATGAACAATACCAATGGATTGGTGATTTGTACAAGAGAGGAAAAAAAATGATAAAATTTATTACAAATCATAGCAATACCCATGGCCTTTTCCGCAGTCACTCGAGATTGGAGTTGCTGAAGATTGCGAGGACTAGATTTGGTAGCTATTACCTCACCTTCAGGCGCCTTTTGAAGGTAAGAGAGGGTTTAGCTAGCATGGTATCAAGTCCAAATTGGCAGGTGTTAAAGGAAAGGGCTACAAATGTAGCTGACATTGCAGGTTTTGAAACGGTGGAGGAGGCCGCTCTTGATGGGCAGTTTTGGACAACTGTGAGACAGGTATTGGATTTCACCAAGCCAATTTATAACATGATTCGGTTTGCAGATACAGACAAACCAGTGATTGGCGAGGTGTATGAGCAAATGGATACCATGTTGGGGGAAATAAAAGACATTGTTAATAACAGAGATCCCGACTTGTACAATCTGATTCACGATTGTGTGTGTGAACGGTGGAAAAGGCTTAACCTTCCACTACATTGCTTGGCGTATATCCTTACGCCAAAATACTACTCAGATTCTTGGTTGGGCAAACCTGCAACAGGGGGTGGTGTTAGGACCAAACCCCATTTAGATCGAGAGGTAACTAAAGGATATCTGGATGCATTAGAAAAGTTGGTGCCTGACAGGGAGGAATGTGCAGCTGTGCGCCTTGAAATAGGCAGATACTTCACTGGCAGTGGTTTGTATGGTAACTTCCATGCAATGGACGACAAAGATAAATTTGATTCTCTCACATGGTGGGAAACATATGGCGGCGACGGACTTTTGCGAAAATTGGCATTGAAAGTTCTTGCACAGGTTGTAAATTCTTCTTCTGCAGAGAGGTGTTGGAGCACCTACAGTTATATACATAATGTGAAAAGAAACAGGCTCAACGAAAACCGAGCAGAAAGCTTGGTTTATGTGCACTACAATTTGAGGTTGTTGAGCCATTACTGTGATCGGGCTAATGAAGATCCCACATATAAAATTTGGGACAATCACCCTGAGGACGACAATTTGGAGGATGGCATTGTACATATGGAAGAACTAGAAGATGAGCTTGTACGGGATGAAGCTGAAGCAGCTGCAGCAGCCATGCCACCTCCACCTCCACCATCCAGTAGCAGTTCTCGGGGCCCGAGTCTTGTTCCATTGCTGTCGCCACCTCCATCGACACCCTCGCGTGGAGGCTCTAGTTCTGGTCGTCGGTCTGGGCGGGAGACTCCTAGAAGACCGCCACGACCTACTTATACTCCTGGAGACTCTCGTGGCAAGGGCCACTTGTAGATTTACAGTTTACTTGTCTTTTTTAGTTTCTATTAGACTTGTCACTTTAGTTTTCATAACTGTTCAGTGTTGAGTTTTGAGTCCTTGACTCTTGACTCTTGACTCTTTCATATCATTATGACATTATGATATTTTTTGTAAACATTATATCACTGTGACAATGAAAATTTGAAGTTTGAAGTTGGGCCTTGGCAATTATAACAACTTGTTACTTTGGTGATCAATGATGATAAATGTTATTGAATTGAATGTTATTTTAATTTATTATTTTACTAAGGTTGATGACGATTATAATTTCTAGATGATTGATGTGATATGGTTCAATGATCAATTTATGTTTTTTTATGTTTTTTATGTCTATTTCATCATTCTACATGTTTTTGTTGACATATATGTATCAAAAATTAAAAAATATAAAAAAAATATATAATTTTAAAAAATCGCTCCGGGATTCGCTCCCAAACCGGGAGCTTCTGAAAATGGTCGCTCCCGCTCCCGCTTCCGCTCCCGCTCCCGCTCCCGCTCCCAAGTAACACTGAGCAATACAAAAATAATTTTATTTTCTTCTTTTCATCATTTACAAAAATCACAATTACATGTCATTATGAAGGCTGAAGCTAGTCACACTTTTCAACACTCCCTCTTAACTAGGGAGGTATTCATAATGGTACTTTGTCATTCTCAATCTGAGGAATTTCTCATAAGAATCAGATTGGTAACCCATCTGTCTAGCATCATATTTAACCAGCATTGTCACATAGCAAGGCCTTGACTAATAACTCTATCCACATGATCATAGCACAATGCTAGTGAGACCAATGATTTATAGACACCATAATCATTGTCTGTCAAGGTACATACTCCACCCAAGTGTTCACAAAGTATGACCTACTTTGGAGTATTCTTATCTTGGATAGCCAATCCTCAAAGAATATCGGTCCTCTATGACTACACTTATCTTGGATGCCCTATCTCATCCTCAAAAAGCATTGGATGCCAGATGTTTACCCAATCCTCCATTTTGGCTTCCTAGGTGAAGACCAAAATGATGTGTCTTTCTCTCCCTCTCAATTAGGGAGGACATATCAATTCCAATAATGGAATATACTCATTCCTATGGAAGGAATGTACCTAAGCTCTCTCTTGGCTTAGGAATTTCCAAGTTTCTTCCAAGTAAGAAACTTGTTTTCAGGCCCGCTTTTAATTAAGGACCAACAACAACTCCTCAACCATTTGCTTTAAGAGCTCCTTCCTTCGATGTCATGAATTTCTTTGTCAAGGAGTCTTCATCTTTTGGGGCTTATTCATAGGGCACAAACTATCCTTCACTTTCATCCATGAGTCAGTCATGTTATTATTCCTTACGTCAGAAAGTGATCCATTAGTCTTCATCTGGCCTTGATTCATGTCATGCTGCCTTCTTCATGCCATTTTTTCCGGAAGGATCTTACATTCTTATATATGGTCCTCTTGGAAGACATCCATAGTTCTTCCCTTGGCAGACCTGCATAAACCCATCCAAATATTTGTTCAAAAATAAGAAATGAATACTTAAACCAAAATTACCTTTGTGATCGTCTTTCATCATGACATCTTCCAGTGTCCATCGACATCCTGCATACATGTTGACGTATCTCCCAAATATATCCATTGTCAATGGTCTCCATCTTTTCCAGACTTCCATTAGAGTCTTCATATCTTTTTGGGAGATTTCCTAGTCAAATCTTCTTGGTCTTCCAGATGTTGATTGCCTTTACCATGGTTGCATATCTCATGATCTCTTCCTTCCTTTCTTTGCACATTTCATTTCATTCCCAGGAGCTTCCAATCAGAGTTCCTCAATTATAGTCAACCACGTCATACTTTATATGAGGACATACTATGTTGATTTCATCGAGTGTGACTCATGCCTTCCAGAATCATTTCATAGGAGGAGATTCCTTTCCTTTGATTATGCTTCTCAAGATAGAGCAATGATCCATGTTACTTACAACCATCTAACATGACTTTATAATATTGAATACAGGCATACATACCTCATTTACCTTTAGGTCATCTAGGCTTCTTTCAGCAACTTCCTTGATTGAAAAGATCTTCAACCCCTTGACCTGATTCATCTCTTATGTCATCATACCATCATTCCATGAATTCCACAAGTTGGAGTTTCTGATGAAACACTTGCTTCCTCCGGAAGGATCTTACATTCTTATATATGGTCCTCTTGGAAGACATCCATAGTTCTTCCCTTGGCAGACCTGCATAAACCCATCCAAATATTTGTTCAAAAATAAGAAATGAATACTTAAACCAAAATTACCTTTGTGATCGTCTTTCATCATGACATCTTCCAGTGTCCATCGACATCCTGCATACATGTTGACGTATCTCCCAAATATATCCATTGTCAATGGTCTCCATCTTTTCCAGACTTCCATTAGAGTCTTCATATCTTTTTGGGAGATTTCCTAGTCAAATCTTCTTGGTCTTCCAGATGTTGATTGCCTTTACCATGGTTGCATATCTCATGATCTCTTCCTTCCTTTCTTTGCACATTTCATTTCATTCCCAGGAGCTTCCAATCAGAGTTCCTCAATTATAGTCAACCACGTCATACTTTATATGAGGACATACTATGTTGATTTCATCGAGTGTGACTCATGCCTTCCAGAATCATTTCATAGGAGGAGATTCCTTTCCTTTGATTATGCTTCTCAAGATAGAGCAATGATCCATGTTACCTACAACCATCTAACATGACTTTATAATATTGAATACAAGCATACATACCTCATTTACCTTTAGGTCATCTAGGCTTCTTTCAGCAACTTCCTTGATTGAAAAGATCTTCAACCCCTTGACCTGATTCATCTCTTATGTCATCATACCATCATTCCATGAATTCCACAAGTTGGAGTTTCTGATGAAACACTTGCTTCCTCTCTAGATCGGTGTACCCTCCGATGAGTATTCTATCAAATAATCTTGAGGATCTTTCATATCCATATCCAATAGATGTTTCCTTTTGAGTTGATGTATCATGAGACTTGTCCTGGATAGCTTCTTCCTTTCCTTAAGTTTCCAATGAGGTTCCCTAGAGCTATATCCTTCATATTTGACTGCCATAGATTTTTGTTCTAGCTGTCCTTCACGTTTCCTTATGGTGATGTCACGAGCCCTTGCTTCTAATGCTTTTCCTCTTACAATTTCCTCCACTTCTTTGGTGAAATGGACTTCTTCTCTATCTTCCTTGTTATTGCCCTTTTTGAGCTTAGGACAATCTTTCCTGTAATGTTCATAGCATCGAGTCTTAGCTATGATCTTCTCTCCTTTCGACAAATGTCTGAATACTTTTTGCCCCCATTCAATCTTTTTCTATCTTGCATAGTAACCACAAGTTGTTGAATGGGATAGCCTTCTTTTCCTCATAGACATTTGTTACCTTGTTCATCAGTTAATGCATTTAGAACAATGAGGATTATCTCTCCCAGATCTTGTAATTGAGATCTTATGAAGATAACCCTTTATCCTTTGATACCTTCAATTTGTGTAGATCAGATCTAAGTGATGTGACCTTCTTTATAGTATCTTTAGAGAATAATTTTACCAGCTTATCATATATCTCCTTTTATGTCTCCAAACCCGCTATATGGGAATGAAGGGACCTTTGATTGATTTCATAAGTATCCCTTGATCCCTTTCCATGTATTCAAATAATACGTGACCTTTGGATGGTTTGGAGACTTTTTCATGACTTCACTTTCTTCGAGGACTATGTCTATCCTCCTTTTCCATGCAAGGAAGTTTAATGGCCCAACCAACTTATAGATCTCCTTGCAAAACGAAGTCATTTTACTAGATTAGATTATAGAATAAAAGATACTTACTTGACAAGTGAAGATGAAATCTCCAACTTTATCACTTTGATGGTAGTTGAAGAAGATGTGTTAGTGCCCTTTTGGATAATCTTCTTCCAAATGAAAATCCCTTCTTGAATAAAAGGAGAAGGCTCCTTATGATCTTCTTCAAGGATAAGGAGGGGATCCTTGCTTCAATGAGAGGGATCTTGCCTTATATCCTTCTTTGGATAACTAGCCTTCAAGATACTTCGACCTTTTTGATGGTGAATGAGTGCAGATCTAGAAATGTTTAGACTTTCTCCAAGATGATGTGATCTTTCTCCTTGAAGTGCTTCTCTTGGATGTTTATACTTTGGGCTACCTTGCTTTGTAGATCTCTTCAACTTGATGAGGGTCTTTGTGGTCTTTTGATGATGACTAGAGGATCCAAAACTTTTGTTGGTGTATACTTCTTCTTCGATCTAGGGTTCGATATAGATTTCGACTTCGCTTTGATATCCTTTAACATGCTTTGATGTCTTTCTCGAGATTCGATCCTTGAGTGTCTCTTTGATTGCTTGCCCTTTTCTTGACTTGGACACCTTAGCTCTGATACCATGTTGAAAAATATTGGGCACCATGAATTAGGTGATTTCTCTTGATTAGTAACTGCTTGTGAGTATCTTTTTGCTTCTTATATTAGGATCTTCTCTTTGCTTAAGTTATTAGTGTTCTTCTTCATCATACAACTACCAATGCATAAACATAAATAGACAAGAGACACAGAATGTAAGCTATGAGCCAGGGCCAAAACGTTCGACTCTTTGAGAGGAAAACCCACACAAATTCTTCTTATAGAGATTCCAATTGACGAATAGCAAGACCAAGACCCTTGACCTATTAGCCACTCCAAGACCAAGACACATGCCCTCTTCCACCTTCTGGTTTACTCTTTCTCGATTCCTTCTACTTCAGATCTTGCACCATATGTGATGACACTGAACTGTGATCACTGAGCTTAACAAGGATGCCAAACTTCTGCTTCTCTAGTAGCACCGAAGTCTAAAGTCATATCACTGAACCATAGTCACTATTGTATCACTGAATCCTTGTTTCTCTTCTTTGTTCCAAACCGCACTGTAACCTCTGCAAAATGTACCGAACTGTAGCCTCCTTGGATCACCGAAGTGTAGTCTTCTCTAGCATCGAATTGGAGTATATATGTGCTTGTTCGAGCTGTGTAGTACTGAAACCTTCACTCAGAAATTTGAGCTTCTGTTTTTTGTGATAAGCCCAAACCAAATCCTCATTGTCCCTTCCTTGTCTATCCGAGCTCCTTCCTTGACATCCGAATCGTGATCAAAACTTATCACCGTTCTATTCACCCGAATTTCAGAGAGAGATGCAAATGCTGAATTGTGGAAATGCGAAGAAGCCTTCACCCATATATATAGTGGTTGCCCTCCGTAAATAAGCCGACATGAGAATATGAAGGAATGTGTCTCTAAATAGGTAATCCAACATGAGAATATGAAGGGATGTTTCTCAAAATAGGTAAGCCGACATGTGCCATTTACTTCATTTGGAGGCCGACTTGAAGAGGAGGACTGTGCTTGTCTTTGGAGGGCTTCTAGACACTTTCATAGACTCATATACATTTATTATATCCCAAGAAGGGTTCTTCATACATGAAATTGAATCTTTGACTTTAATGACAAATCCTAAAGGCTCTCAATGGGAGCCACTAAAATCTCTTGTTCATGAAACCCATGAAGCAAACATTACAAAAATAATTTTATTTTCTTCTTTTCATCATTTACAAAAATCACAATTACATGTATTATGAAGACCGAACCTAGCTACACTTTTCAACACATGCAACATAGGGCATTTGACCCAGGAGGATGATGAAACTTCATACTTGAGTTGCGGTGATCTAGCTTTGATTAGACCCAATGTTCTACCGCAACTTGGCACTGACCGTGGAAGGACACAAGTTCAATTGTAGCACTGTCCGAAAGGGAAAGCAAAGTGAGCCAGTGGAGGTTGTGTAGACTTAGAGGGAGTCTAGCTTCAGAGGGACACTGTAAAGGAATGCCAGTGGCGCGGTGGGAGTTTGAATCTTCATCTTCTAACGAGATAGAGGAGTTTCAACCCATGGAACAATAGTCACGGCACCACGTGAGAACACTCATGGTGGTGGAAGGAAGAGTCATGCTGCATGCGAGTATAGCCATGCACCATGCGAGACAAAGCCTGGCCAAGTATAATAGAAGACATGTCAGATATGATGACAATCATGGCCATGCGAGGGAAAGTCACAATTAATGCGAGGATGATCATGGGTATGCAAGGAAAGTCATGGAGCTCCAGATTTCAAGGTGTGATGGAAATACCTTCCTCACTAAGAGGGAGTGTTGGAAATTGGGTAGCTCGGAAGGTATTTCCGAGTGGTGAGAACCCACCAAAAGTTAGTTGGTTGGGAAAAGTACCCAAGTGGTTGGTGTTTTGACCCAAAGTTGTGGGCTTGAGACCCTAGTTTGATAATTGTTTAATCTAATTTGTTGTTGAGTGGTAAAATAGTGGCTTCTTGATGGACAAGGAAAACCCCAAGATTTCTCACGCAAAAGTATAAATAAGAGGCTAAAGGAGAGGCATAGTACACAAGTGAGATGGACTTCACTTGTGGAGATCATCTGCCCTAAGGAAGCTATTGATCCAAGAAGATAGCTACAACCTAAGAAGAAAATAATATTCTATCTTTGGGAGAGGCCAAGTTGGAAGACAATTTGTTCTAGAGTAATCGAGGTAGAGTTCCTTCTAGCTAGATGAGATTCGGGTATATTTGAGAAGTATGGTCTGTCAAAGGAAAAAGGTAGGGCCGCAGGCTTATTTGTTTGATCCAGAAGCCATCCGCAAGTTTGTTTAAGAGGATTAGGTAGCCATAATGCATGAGATACTAACCATAGGGCTGTATTTGCCCTAGGAATAGACCACAATTGGATCAAGCAAGGCCAAGGCTGCTTGAAGGAGACCAAGGACCTTAGGGAGGTCGAGAACAGCATGATCGTAGTATGATGTTGGAGTAAGGGTTTTAAAGTTTGTGAATAGAGGGTCGAGACTGTGGCAAATAGGCTGCTAGAAGGCTTGAGAAAACTTCAGGAGTTTGTTTGGCAGGCCAAAGCTTAGATCATGCAAGCCAAAGTGGTGGAGGGCCATCCGTAGACAAGTTAAGGGCTACAATTGAGGTTGGAGTAGCCAACAAGTCACCATAACATTCACTAGTGAGATATGAGGCTGCTGCAGGGCTAGGAGACCTAGCCAAGACTCACATTTGGAGGCTGAGTGTTTGATCAAGGTGCCAAGGACAAGAAAAAGAAACTTAGGGTCTGGCCACAGGGGTACATGAGGCCTAGGATAGGCTGTAACCTAGCACAACCTGACCGAGGGCATGATCAGGATCTCAAGGGAGCTGGCAAAGCTTGTTAAAGGAAGGTCGAAGGCCGTATTAGGCCTAGTCGTGGTGGAAGGCAAATTAGTTGGATAGAGGAAAAAGGAATTGTGCATAGGGATATCAGGTGGGAAACTAAGATACGCTGAATGATTTGTCCTAAAGGAGCAAGCCAACAGATAAAAGAAGTCTGCAACATTGAAGGACTAAAGCTGCAACAAGGTACGACAATGTGCAAAGAGGACAAAAAGGGTTGGTGGCAAATAATCGCTACAACAAGTAAGTCAAGTTTTTTTTCCTTGTTGTGTTGGGCATATTGCAGATTTGATGGAATAGATCGCAAGCCCTAATTGTATACTGTGTATGCTAGTTGTATAAGGGTTTTGTGTTGAAATATGTAACTAGGTTCGATCTTCATAAATATGAAATGTACTCTTAATTCTTGTATATTTAAAAAGAAAGAAAAATTATTATTGTTATTTTTTGTAGCATGGGTTTCATTCTCAAGGTCATTTTATTTAGAGGTCAAGCATGCATTGAGTGCTTCTAGGGTTTGTCATAGGGTCAAGAAGTCAATAGAATCATTGTCATATGAAGAAGTCCCCATTGGGCAAATTGTAAGATGTCAAAAGAATTATTTTTGCATTTAAAGTTTCAAAATACCCCTCCAAGGCCAAGTCAGCTTGGTAGCTCAGAAGTCGGCCTCATTAGGGCATGTCGTCCATCTTGGAAGCTTATATATAGGAGATAACTCGACCTCCTTTGGACACTCACACTCATGCTCATCACCCAAATGAAGAAGAGGAAGAAGAAAGGCAAGTGAAGAAGAATAGAAGGAAGAAGGACAAAGTTTGTGGGCCAATTCTCTCTCTCTCTCACACATGCGAAGATAAGGCTAGGGTTCTACAGCTACAAGGTTGAAGAAAGGACTTTTAGGTCATCTTCTAGCCCTAGAAGAAGCAACCCAAGCAAAGTAGCAAGGAAGCCTTGGAAGCCCTAATTTCAATCACATGTGTGGAAGCAACCACTGTTAAAGGGGCCAGAAATTTCAGATCTGCAGTGGA
Source organism: Pinus tabuliformis (assembly GCA_031772625.1). Classification (NCBI taxonomy): domain Eukaryota; kingdom Viridiplantae; phylum Streptophyta; class Pinopsida; order Pinales; family Pinaceae; genus Pinus; species Pinus tabuliformis. The sequence continues at coordinate 1,373,625,478 of CM062805.1, read as the reverse complement.
GGCCAAAATTCTGTAGCTGGGGGTCGAAATTATGCAACTGGAAGAGATTTGATTGAGTTCGACTTGGATAGAATAAGCACAACATCTAGAAGGTCTGACGTGGTCTTGGAAGGGTATTGGTCTTGGTCTAAAGGTCTTGGAATTCGTCAGTTGAAGAATCTATAAGAAGAGAAGAGATTTTTGGGTTTTCCTCTCAAGAGGAGAGGTTTTGGGCTTGGCTTGCAACCTACATCTTGTGTTCTTGTGTACTATTGATCTTCAAGGTTTTGCATTTTCCTGATTCTTCATTTCCACAACTAGCTGTGTGAGGTAAAAAAAGATCAGGTGGAACTGTTTGTTTTCGTCCTCGAGAAATTCTACCCTCAGCAAGTTCTTGACTTGCAAGGCCCAATAAGAGAAGTCCTGCTCCATGGCTATATCTGTGGGATTGTAGATATTCCCTTGGCTGTCATTAGTGTTATTGTAGGGTAATCCATTATGTGCCTAAGATTGGGTATGGACATTCTGTAAATCAATTGCTGTCCAATTTTTGTCTAGCGGAGTTAAAGGGGGAGGGGAGTATTCCTTTGGAATTCTAATTTCTGAACCACCACCAGTGGCGGCTCAATCTCGGCGGCTTAGTCTTGTCTTTGTTTCCTCTCCCCGGCGACTCTCCATGGCAGGTGCTTCGGTGGCTAGAAGCTTCGCAGGATCTTGTTCCACAACCATGATCTTTGGTGGCTACAATCTTCGGCAGCTCACGACTATGATCTTTGCAGATTCTCCTCGGCTGGAAGCTTGCGGCTATGATCTTTGGCGGCTAAGCTTTGTTGTCAGAGTTGCTATAAGGTCCTTTAATTCAACATGATTTTTATATACCTGGGATCTTAAGTCTGTTTTTGTTGTAGGGCATTGTGATTCTAAGCAACTAGGATTCTTAGCTCTGTTTATTCATGTCGTAAGGTATTGTGATTCTGAGTGATCCATTCTTCTAACTTGTCATGTTTCTCTTTAAGTTCCTCATACTTCCTATCTCTTTTCTTTTGGTTCTTTTGTAATTTCTCCAAATTTGAATTTATCTTGTGCCATTTCTGAGTTATCAGCGGGGTATTTTTATGGTCAATTTTGATTGAGTTTAACTATTGTATTGTTTTAGAATTTTTGTTCTTAATTCACCATACAGGTACAAACACTACCAATTCCTTTGTACAGTTTGTATAGCCCAAAAAATTTAGTAATTCAACTGTATGGACTGTTTGAACAATACAATTTTTGTTTAATTGCACCGATATTTATTGTAAAATTTAATATCCACTTCGTAACCGATTAATTGAATTTGCACTTTTGTCAATTAATTCTGTTACAGTATGTACTATGGAGCTGTACAGTTTTAAATTGTGGTATGGAAGTATGAACATGATGAATCTGTATGGACATGACAGTTCTGTATGAGGGTGGTTTTGTATGGTGGCAGTTTTCATATGGAAGCAATACAAATGGCCTGTGATTAGGTGGCGCCTATATGGTTGCAGAAAATAATACACAGATCTCTATGGTTACTGTTATTTATGTTATTGGATTTGTAAGATGGTCATACATATGGATCTGTAATTAATTGGCAATTATATGGCTGGACAAGTATGGCAGTTGATGTCTCAGCTCTGATACCAGATGATAGAATCACATTTTTATGTTCTCAATAAAAAATGCATATATATAATGTTTTTAATGAAGTAAGAAGATATGATTACAATGAGGGTCCCCTGTAAATATATGCAAGGTATTGCATAGATGCCTCTTTGTGAAAAGGTTAGGTGTAATAGTAAATATTTGTTTTTATTTTTGTTATATCCATTAATAATTATCCTAACATTATTATTATTATTATCATCTTATATATAACATATTATTTCTAGGTTTATGTTTTTGTTTGCTTGTCAGGTTGATTAGTTTAGCTTGTTTTGGCATATGCGTTACCTTTTAGTATTTAGCTTATAGATGTTGCTCTAGGAATCCTTCAAATTCTTAATATTGATTATACTTTTCAGTCCCATTGATCTACTTTTTGGTCATTCATGGACATCGATAAAATATCTTATCTTATCTAGTTTTATTCTCAACTGATATACATCCTTCAAAAAATATGTTGTATGCATGCTAGTTTCATTTTGAATTGCAAACTCGCTAGTTTCTAGAGTAATTTCAGGGCATTTGTATACCTTCCATTCACTAAGTTTCAGGGTTCAGGCTGAAATGGGATCTAACATTCTTTGGTGGACTCCTTCAGATTCTGCTCCACCTGTGTCAAATGCTGCAACTATCTGAACGTCTGTTTTTAATCCATGGGCAAGAACTATTGCAGTGTGACCATTATGTTCCAACTACTTTTCTATTTGTTCCTATTAATTCACTCAGACTGTACAATTCCCTGCAAATTGTAGTGCTTCCCTTCAGTTTGGTAGTCGTGAAGTTTGTTCTTTGAGGGTCCTTCACTTGCGGGTGTGCATGCCCAATACATGTTAACTTGTCGTGCAACAACTTGCATCTCTCGATTAGAATATAAGTGCTCTAAGAGTAACAAACATGCACTCGATCAATCTTTCACATCAGTGCAGACCAGATGGCACATCCAATGGCAATGGTCAACTCATTCACATTATCTGTTATGAATAAAATATATAGGAAATAATGTAAATGATAATAATTATAAATAATGATTAGTTAATTAGTAATTAGGTTGAAGAGGCATGTCTAAATGAGACATGAATTTCCATGAAGAGGCCCTTGCTTAGTATATATGTAGGCCTCTCACTCTCATTTGTATCATAATTATTTTTCATACATATAATATATATTCTTGTATCTCAATGGAGATCTTTATATTCCAAGTTTTCTGGAGTAGTTAACAGGAAGTACGGACTTTGTTCGCTTCATTTGGTATCAGAGCGGTTTGGTTCTCTAGGCTGCTTAATCACTGCACAAAGCCGTCTTCTCCGATCAAGGTCTTTGACCGTCAAATTCGTCTAACTTTACTGCTGTTGCAATCCAAGCATTTCGCTACACAAGTTCTTGGAGATTCTCCATATTGACGACATGCCTTTGGCCATTAGAAGAGTTTAAAAAAATCATAATATATATATATATATAAACATCATATAGAACAAAAATAATAATAAAGATTATTTATTAAAAAAAAAATTCGCTATAGCCACCTTCGACGCCAGAAAGCAGCGGCGGCCAGCCATCCATCACCTTGTAACATCTGTCCTGCTGCACAATGTCGTCGTCGTCCACCACTCCCCTTCGTCGTCTGCCCTGTTGCACGACATCGCCATCGTTCGCCACTCCATGTCGTCCGCCACTCCAACAATACGCCGCACGCTGTTACCCTCACTGTCGGAGTCTGTTCCTCTTCCGCCTTTTGCAACACACTCGGCCCTCCCATTGAACCACAACCGCCATCATTTGACTTCTGCTGTTTCACGCTGCTGCCTAATCCAACTCATTATCTCTCGACCACTCCCCACCGCTTGACAACTTCCTCCCTAGACCCAGCGGAGCAGCGAGAGCCTCCAACGCCACCACAAGAAATAACTGCTCCATAAATCAAATCAAACCGAATTTGACCTTGCAGCAGAACTACACCATGTCCGGCCAGTCTCAACGCTGCTTTACACCAAGCTTGGCCATTGCAACCATCGCTCGTTTTCCACAATCAGTCACATTTCTGCCGCCGATCAACTTCCATTGCTATCAGTAGACTACCCACACCCAAACTCTGTTGCTAGCATACCCACCGCAACGAAAAACACCCACACTATCAACTGTCATCGCAGTTCAACAAATCTCAACAACAGACTGACCGACCGCAGATCCCCACCTCCATCGCTCCATCGTTTGTCCATTGGCTGTTGTCTAGCCATTGAGATACAGGCCTCCGTATAGCCATTCAACTTACATAAAATTAATTGTTAGTTCCACTTCGTGCAATTATCCCATCAGAATAAAAAAAATCGGGCATATTAGTTCATTGTGTCACACTTACTTGTACCCATCGTTCCATTAGAGTCGCGTTTCTTGGAAGTGGATTTACGGGATATTAAAGGGATACATATTTAAGTTAGAGTATAAAAATTATAAAACAAATTGGTTATATATATATATATATATATATATATATAGCTTAATATATAAGCTATATATGCTCATATATATTAAAATTAAAAGGAAAGGGTATTTTAAATACAAAGGAAAAAAATTATATACAAAGGAATTATTAAAAAAGGGTGGCATTAGTATTAAAAATAAGGTTTTTTCTTTATAATTTATGGAAAAAAAGTATTTTTATAAATAGAGTATTATAAAGTGGTAGTGAAGGTATTAAAATTCACTAAAGACTAATTATAAAGAGTAAGAATATGGAGTCAATCATTGAAGAGAAAAGAATGGGGTCTACAACGAAAGATAGAGAAAGATTTCCAGAAACGTTGTCAGGTTATGCTAAAGCAAGGTTACTTGGGAGTGGGAGCGAAAACGGGGAGTGGGAGTGGGAGCGATTCAAGGAGCAATTTTTATATATATATATATATTTTATATTTTGATGCATATATGTCAACAAAAGCATGTAGAATGATGAATTAGATGTAAAAAGAATAAAAAACATAGATTGAACCATATAACAACAATCATCTAGAAGATATAATCTTCATCAACCACGTCCACAAGTTAGTAACATAGTAACATATAACATATTGAGTCTCAAGATTCATCTATCTTAAAGTTTCAAGCTTTCAAAATTCAATATATAACATTTATCATCATTGATCACCGAAGTTGTGCTTGTAAGCTAACCATTACAACAAATAATAACTAACATGAAATGAAATGCTATAAAATGAAATGAAACAACTTTCAACTTTCACGAAGCATCATATTCATAATTCATTACAAATGAGTTATAATTGCCAACTTCAAACTTCAAACTGAAATTGTCATATATTGTTTACAAAAAATATCATAATAAATATGAATGAGTAAAAAATTATAAAAACTACTAGAAACTAGAAAAGACAAGTAAATATATTATCTTATTGCTAATGCTTGGGCCTCTTGCCGCCATGAGAAATGTCTAATTTTTTAGTCTTGTTGGAAAATAAGGATCTTTGTCGTTAATATCACCCTCTAAGCATTAATATAAGATAGAGAAAACATAGCATGTCAAGTCAAGATTTTGATTGAGTGATGGGTACATTTTTAGTAGGGTCATGATAGAGGAGTTTGACCACCAATGTACATCAAGGTACATAGAGGGATTGGTGCTCTTGATTAAATACGAATTCCATTCCCTAATACATGACAAAATCCAATGGAAACATTGCAATCCCCCCAATCCTGAAATCCTGAAAAATTAATAAGTCTGTTGGATTTTGAATGAGATCTAAAATTCTACTTTTTCCATATGAAATCCAGTGAGGTTGTAACCACTCTTAGACATTCGAAGTCATTTCATGGTAATGTTAAAATTTGAGTAAACGGATGAAAATGAAGATTAAAGAGAATGTCACTTTTACTTTAAGAATTTAACATTACCAACAATCGCATATCAATAGTAGGGCCATAGGTTTGATCATTAGGCTGCCCCACTCAAAAATTATTTGCTTCTTTGAAAAAAAATTGCATTTGGAATGTTACTGCAAAAACGACTTGGGAGCTCCCCTAATCGCTCCCTAAAAACTAGGGAGCGTTTTCTTTTAAAGGGATCGTTCTCCCGAAAATGCTTCCCCTTTGGGAGCGCGCTCTCGACTAGCTCCCGAGCGGAGCGAGAATTGGGAGCGGGTTCGTGGGGGGAGGCGGGGGGGCTCCCCTGCAACCCTGTGCTAAAGTACTATTTAAAATTAAAGGAACTGTGGCAGGAAAAGATGTCACTATTGCTATCTCACCCGCCGAAGGTAAAAATTATATAACGCCTAAAATTGCAAACCAATTGGTAGTTCTGAAGTCAAATATAATCGAAAAATTAGACTGTTTAAAAAAATTACAAAATCATTTATTTATAGCTGAACATTGGTGATTATACATTTATATCGCAATTTCTTGTTCAATTCCTATGGAATGACCCAAGTGACATTATTCTGGGATCACCATGGATGGAAACCCTAGGTTCCTTTGTCCTGAATACGAAAAAATAGTTTTTGACATTTTCATACGAAAGGAAAAAATAATACTTAAAGATGTTACACTGAAGCCAAATTTAGTAACACCAGAAGACATCTAAGATATTTCAAAAGTAATTTTTAAAGAAGGTAAAAAATTATTACAAAATATGCAAAATGAAATTGACAAAATCAGCTGCTGATAGAAATAAAGAAGACTTGCGACTTAAAGACCTTAGCGAAAAATTACTAACACAAATCAAGAAGCTTAAGAATGACAAGAAGTCATTAAAAGACAAGTTAGATCAACTTACTCAAGAAGTATTGAAATCTCCAGACATAACCGTCCAGGTTGAAGATAAGGGAACTAATACCGATCCAGTCAATATCACAACTCAAGAAAAGGACAAACTAGATGAAGTAAAGATGTAGTCATACATCGCAGTTTCAACAACAAAAGATTCAAGTGAAGATCCAGAAACTAACCATGCAACTACATAGCTAAAGGAAATTAGATATTTCAAATACATCAAGAAAACGACACAAACAAGATAAGGGAAAATCAAATCACTAGAATTCCTTATTGACATCCGAATCACGAGACTAGACAACTCAATCAAGCTACGTACTCAGAACATAAACAACAAACTTATGTTACGAAGAATACTGAAGTGCACACAACTCAGTCCAGGGATAACAGTTCATCACAAGTTCTCAATAATCAAAAGATTTCACAAAAGATTAATTTAGGATGGTCAGACCCTTCTTCTATGTGACAATTTTATATATCACTCCAAGCATTATATCGTCTTGTTTCGACGAAGATGACAGTTTCGAGACAAAAAGACATATGAAGCAGAAAAATGAGATCAAACCTTTCATTAGTAAGCTTTGAGGACAAAACTTTTCGAGGAGGAAGGCAATGTTATGAATAAAATATATTGGAAATAATGTAAATGATTATAATTATAAATAACGATTAGTTAATTAGTAGTTAGATTGAAGAAGCATGTCTAAATGAGACATGACTTTCCATGAAGAGGCACCTGCCTAGTATATAAGCAGGCTTCTCACTCTCATTTGTATCATCATTCTTATTCATCTATATAATATATATTCTTGTATCTCATTGGAGATCTTTATATTCCAAGTTTTTTGGAGTAGTTAATAGGAAGTACGAACTTCGTTCGCTTCATTATCAATTCTATTACATATCATTACAGATTATAATTTTGTTCTCTTACTACTCTTTTTGTCACTCAACCACCTCTCTATCAGTCCGCTACAGACTTTGATAGTATGAGTGACCCTCTACTATTGGCTGAGCTAACTCTGTGAACTGACAATCTAGATTGATTGGTTAATCAACTCATGGCTTCCATCCTATTTATTCTTCTGTAATTGGCAATCCGACTTCCCACAAAATCTTCATCTCCTCTCTTACTGCTTATATCCCCATCTGACTCTTCAGCTGCCTCATCTCTGTTATCTCTGATTGTTTGTCTTCCTTCAGTGTGTTGACTTGCTGTTTCCTGTTGTGCTCATGTCCCATCACAGTATTTCATGTCATGATCATCTCTTATCATGCTCTTGATGCATGCTTCTTGTTGTGTTTCTCTTGTGTTTATGCGCTTCTGTCAACTTGCACATGCTTTCATGCTGGAGCTCTGTTTTGCTTCTACTGATGTCACCCTTTGTACACAGTTCTGCATGTATCTTGATTTCTTCCTCTGTGCTTATATTTTGTCCTGATATATTATATACCCTCCATTTAGTGTTAGTGTAGTTTTACTCTGTTAAATTGTGATGTTTTGAAGTCTCGCTGGTGTACCTATAATTTGTAGTTTTAAGAAAGGAAATGTCTTCAAATCTCAGAAGCACTCTGGGTTACAGAGTAGCATCAAATTATTGAATGTTGGATGAAATGGCTGTGTCACCAAAAAATCATGTCTGTAGAAGATAAAGATTTGGAGAGTGGTGCAAAAAGTAGATTTTCATGATTAGAAAGCTCTTCGAGCTCCCATAAAATAACATAATTATATTAATGGTTGATGATTGACCACAAAAGTAGGTCAGAGGTACTGAAGAGTACAACCAGTTTGATTACAATGTGGGAGTGCAAGCACAACTCCTAGACATGCCGAAAATAATATAAAGAAGGAACCTACAAAGGTATACCAACAGAACACATGTATAAATGTATAAAACTATAACAAGGGTATGGTGTTATGAAATACTAAGTGAATTTGGAGAACCCAAGAACCTGTCAATAGAGAGAGTGAGAGAGAGTGGACAATGAAACCGATGATGTCAATGTCTCTCGAGTCTGATGGCCAAGGGCGAGGAGGGTGAACAGGGCACTGGCACACTGTTGGAGTCCTCTAGAACCATCGGGAGGACCAGCTGTGTGATTCAGGGAGGAGTGTATGAGCGAGGGATACTACTAGCATCTGAGGTCAAAAGCAGGAAACTGTGAATGGATCTCTGGCTGCTCCTGTGTGTCTGGGAGGTAGTTTGATGGGCGGGATGTGCTTTTCTCTGAGTCTGTCTAGTGTTAATCTCTTTAGCACTCTGGGAATGTATGGCTTGATGTATGGATTTGTACCACCAAACTGGTCTCAATATCTGTGATGTTGACTTAATAAGATAAGATAATTTTATTAATGTCCAACAAATGACCATGAAATTGTCATTGGGACTGCTAAGTACATCTATGTCCATACAAAGTGGGTGCCACACAAGCTGCTCCTAGAAAAGCAGGATAATAACAGAACTAATCTAGTCTGTATCATCAAAGATATATAAATGAAAAAGCCAAGGGCTAGAGACAACTTCAAATATATAGGGTTTCTTTCTGTTGAAAATAATCCAATATACTTTTTATTACAGCAACCATTGGAATCAGTATGGGTACCTATCTTATAAGGAGAGTTGTCTTGAAAAGAAAATGTGGGTCTGTTTTCAAGGAAGTTCATTTATCTCTTAGGATTCACCAGTGAAAATTAATTTTTCTATAGTGTGGATATTGAAAGTTCTAATTTTTATTTGCTTTCAGGTAGAAGATGCTGTGTCTCGTGTTGCTGAAGGAATGTTGAGTGCAGAAGGTGGCCTTGATTTTGCAGTATTTCGTTCTCGACTAGGACCTCTAGCTACAGTAAGTTGCTTGAAATGTCTTCTTTATATGCTGTACACAATATATAATAAACTTTTCTTATCATTGAATATGGATTTCTTGCTCAGGTTCTTCTCTGCATTGATGTAGCTGTTACTTCCGCCAGGTCTGCAAAGATGTCTAGACAGTTACTGGATCAGGTACATATTTTATTGTTTCCACCTCAGTGCTACAGTAAGGATATGCTGTCTCAGTTAAATATTTTAGTGTTTCTACCTCAGTGCTATGGTAAAGATAAGGTTGTTCGGTGTTCTTAATTGTTACTAACTTCATATCTGTAGCCATGCTGTCCAAGGTAGATAGTCTATGCTGGCATTGCAGCAGTATTAGCTTTTTATTAGAAATGTTTGTCATCATACTCATTGCAATTTTTAAATACATGTATGCCAATTCCAGTGCTGCAACCATAGGATTTTGGTAGACTATTTATCCCTTAGTTTCTGAAGTTTAGCTATAATTGCAGGCACGGTCATTATTATCTGAGGTCTCTTCTGGAGGCACACAGAGGGCAGGGCTAACCCATTGGGAGCAGGTTCAGGAATTATGCATCATTTCTGTGGTAAAGCGTGTCCTCCAGCGCTTAGAGGAGTGCCTCGAACAGGTTAGTTGAGTAAAACTAAAGCTGAGGATACTAAATAGTTTATAAAAACATTTTACTGATGATGTTATTGTTTATGAGCTTTTGATCGAATGCTCTCAATCTAAGTAACCGGATTCGTTATATAGGGGCCACGTGTCCGAATCTGGCGTGTCGGACACGATTCGCCTGAAAAACGTGTCCAAAAAACATGACACGTTGAATCCCAAGCGTGTCATGAAATTCACCAGCGTGTCCCAATTTTTGACAGCGTGTACAGGATTTGTTTGGCGGAAAAGTGACCTGTGTTTGTCCGGACCATCTTTTGGAAGATATTTGCTGGTTGCATTCCCTTTATTTCTAGCAAGATATAGTGTAACATGGTTAGATGTATACTAGAAATCCTAAATGTATAGTACTATAGTGGAAGTCGGATTTGAGTAAATATTCAGGATGTACTTATTAAGGTTTTGTTCATGATGATGTCAATCAAGTAAGTTATTTGAACGAGAAGTTTTGATTGAGGAATCTTTCAACTATAGGATCACAAGATAGCCGTTTTATTTGTAAGTCATTAATGGTGGTTTCTACTTTTCCTTTTCTACATGTATCATCCAGATTTTCAATATAATGTTTCACATTTTCTTTGATTGGACTTGGTTTTCTTGTTTACATATCTTTTTTGGGCGCAACTATGCACAAAGTTGCTGCGTGTGTATGGTTTACAACTTTTATGTGAAATAACATGCCATTGAGGCTTGCCCCACATTGCAAAATCTGGGGTAATTTAAATCCTTTTATCCCAGGTCATTGATTAGGAACATAAACAAAATCGACCTAATGCCTCCACAATCACATTCTGCTCTGGCATAGATTGTGTATTTCCACTTGATACCATGCTCTCTGCAAAATGAGTCAATATCATTAGTGCTGTACTCTCCACCAATATTAGATTTCAATGCCTCGAGATATTTATCACTTTGCTTTAAACAGAAATGTGTTGTCAGTGTGTTTATCTTACAATCTTGTAGTTGTAAGTTGTCTTTCAGTTATGAATTATGAATCATGATTTATGTGACCAGTACCACTGACATGTGTTTGAATTCTGTATGTACTATGCATGCTATAGATGAAAATCTATGTTTGAAATCAATAAATTTGTATCATTAATTAAAATTTGTGTAAGAAATATCTAATTTTTAATATATATATATATATATATATCTTTTTTTTAATAAAATAATATATAACGAATCCTATGTGTCCTGTTCCGGGGGGTCAACATGTCCGAATCCGACACCACGAATCCCGAATCCCCGTGTCAGGTGACTTAGCTTTGAATAACTTTATTTCTTCAAGTGATCATAATAGTGGTGAAATTAATCTATGAATGTGGCTTTGATATTTTTTTCGAATATTATAATTCGCAATATTACATAGTTCGAAAATTGAAATAGCCACCTCAGATATTTAACCTTGTTTTTGTGGAATGGACTTTATTAAAGAATCAAATTTGATGTGTATTATATGTCTTCCACCATGTTTCTGGGGTGCAGGAGTGTGGGAATGGGAAATGCACATGGGGGACGTATGGAGACACCTCACAATTTTTAGGGAAATAAATGGGGATGGGGGGACATCGTGATCCTTAGTATAGGGGGCCTTGTCTGAACAATTATAAAAAATTAAAAATATCAGCATAGCAATTATTAATTATTATGCAATGAATTCTTTGGTTGCATTGCTTTTTAACTTACTATAAAATTTTGGGGTTTTTTGGACAAAAATCTTGGGAAGATGTCTAGGTGCCTTTTTCTGGGGCTCAGGGTTGGGGGGAGTGGGTTGTGGTCTCCCAGGCATCCCTCTGCACATTGGCAAAACATTTCACTTTGCATTTCACCAAGTTTTGCAAAATGGTAGGCATGGTGAAAAGCTTCACTAGGCTGCCCACATGGAACACTGAAATATGCAATTTATCAAGTTCAAAAAACATTTTATTCCCTTATTGTCTGGTAGAGAGGAAGATTCTTAATGGAAAATATGGATCCTGGGCTCATCCATTTTTAAATATTCTAAAATGTTAGGGTCATGGCTACCAGATTACTAGGTTTGGTGAAAGATGCAAACGATGTAAATCATAAGATCCAGTCTTTGTACGAAATATTGGTTTGAGGTGATGTTTCCTTTGCTTTCCCAGTTTGTACATTTCTAGGAAAGCTTTTGGGTTTTCTATCCGTGACTTAATTTTCCAATGCGTTTGTCTATGATAATTGAAACATAGAATTCAGATTTCGGATCAATTGAAAATTTCCTTTGTAAGTTTTGATCATATTTCCATGAAATTCGTACCATGTTTGTCAGTGTTTGCATTATAGCCTCCCTGCACAATCTAATTTGGGACAGATGCTTTCAACTGCCATTTCCACTGTGTTCACTGTTTGTAGTTTGCTATAAACTTTGAAGTATTTTCGTTTGGTGACTTGATTGGCTGGTTGGAAAATATGTTGATTTATTCCACTCTTTTTAATGTTGTAGAGTTCTATTTAATATTATTAAGGTCTATGTACTGAAGTATTACATGATCTCCAGTATAAGGCTGGGACATTGCAGTCTATGCTTTCTGGAGAAACAGTTTTGTCTGCTTATTATGAGAATAACAGACAAGGTCACAAACAACGTGCTTTAGTGAGCTTGCAGCAGATTATAGAAGATGCTCACAGGGGCAAGCGACAATTTCTGAGTGGTAAGTGTTACCATGGGCAAGGTTGGTTTGTTTAAATGTTAAATTATTAAATATTTATCTTTACTGAGCAACTTGCATTCTTATTAAAAAAAATTTCAGGCAAGCTTCACAATCTTGTGAAGGCCGTTGGTGATGAGGAGTCCGATGAAAGCAACACCAAAGTAGGAGGCAACTACTCAGACAGAAAGTCCTTTATTGCTAATGAGAATGATGTAGTTCTAGGCCTTGGATTCAGACATGTTAGACATACTGCATCCAGCGGACAAACAGGAGAACAGAGTGGGGAGAGCATACATGTTAGCATGAAGGGTGCTGGAAAGTTCTTGGTTGGTCCTTTAAGTACTAAACAGTCAGCATATCTTGCTGCATTTATTCTATACATCGCTACGATTGGCGATATTGTTGATGGGATTGATACCACTCACGATTTCAACTTCTTTTCTCTTGTCTACGAGTGGCCCAATGATGTGAGTTCTAAATATTTTTCCTTCTGACAGATTTTATTCCTATGTGCTTGTCTCTTGTCAATATTGTACATCCACTGTATCATATTTTCCTTGTTAATGACAAAGTCATTATAATAAGGTTGGAGACACCAAATAGATGCCTATAATTTCATTTGCAAGAATGGAAACGTTTGAACAAGATTGTCCTACTAAAATGAAGATAAGATAATTTTCTTAACGTCCAACAAATTGTTAGTTTCTTTATGTGTTGCTCTGTATGTCTTTTCCTTGCGGTTGTGGTGCAGCATGATGAACATGTTGAAAATTGGCAGCTCAGGGATGAATTTATAAATATAGAATTTCTAAAAATAAAAAGCATAGATAGTCTCAAGCATGAATTTCCAAAATAGTAAATCACCTTGTATCAATTGGTAATCAAACATTGTTGATGGAAAATCTTTTTTGATCCTCAATCAATCCTAATAGTTCAATGTCGACTTAATCATCAATATTATTATTTTTATTATTATTATTATTATTCTTATGATATTATTATATTATTAAAATGAACTTCAAGTTTCTCAATCATGAGACTCAATCATGTCATATGTAACTCCCCTCAATTAATGCATATGTTAATCTCTCTTAATGGATTCATTCCTCTCTTTCTTACACATCTCTTACACTCTCTTACACACTTTAATGACTCGTCATAAAAAGATTCCTCTTATACCTCCTAAATGCATAACATACACTCCTCTCCTAAATGCATAAGTTACACTCCTCTCCTTTATGGCATAAGTTAGACTCCTATTTTTGCATATGTAACTCCTAAGGCATAGGAGTTAATCCCTCATGAATTCGACCTTCTTGCTTTTCCTATATATTTGTGCCTCTCATCCTCACTTGACACACTTACTTGTGCTTATGAAAGGAGAATTCGAACTTGAGAAAGAGAGAGTTGGAAAGTCTAGAGGAAGATTGAGAGAGAGAGAGAGTCTTGAAGAGCAAGAGCATATCTTGGAGAGCCAAAGTGATTCAGTGTTTGCATCAACTACTGTTATTAGATATATTTTTAGATTTGGGTGAACTTCTTCATTCTCTCATTGCACTTTGTATCTCTGCGGAACAATTCATTTCTAATAGAAGAAGACTTTGGTTGGGTTTTCTTCTTGTGGGTTTTGCCTTGGTAATTGACCTAACTTCACTGTGTCTCATTGATTTCTTAGTTGTCTTTCATTGTGCATATGGTTTATATGGTTTATGTTCTATCTACAATTACTTAACTTATTTTGCAGCGTAAAAAAGTTCTGGATTTAAGTGATTGTAACAGCATAGAACATCAAAATTTCAACATGGTATCAGAGCTTTGGTGATGACAAGCTCAAGAAGAGAAGTTCCATTTCCAGCTCTTTCTACTGGAATATCTCTTGTTGTCTGCTCCATTTCCAGTTCTCTTTTTGCTAGAATATTTCTTGCTGTCCGCTCCTTTCCAACTCTCTTTCCGCTAGAATAGCTCTTGCTGTCCGTTTCATTTCCAACTCTCTTTCTGCTGGACTATCTCTTGCTGTCCGCTCCATTTCCGTCTTTCCTTCTACTAGAATATTTCTTATTGTTTGTTCCATTTCTAACTATCTTTTTGTTGAAATATATCTTGCTGTCCGGTCCATTTGCAACTCTCTTTCTATTGAAATATCTCTTGCTGTTTGCTCCATTGGCAACTTTTTTTTTGCTGAAATATCTTTTGTTGTTTGCTCCATTTGTAGCTCTTTTTTTGCTGAACTATCCCTTTTTGTTCCTTTTACTTGCTGCTGCTCATTTTCTGCTGACATATCTCCTCTTTTATTGCTGAAATTTACAGCTGAAATTTCATTGTTGAATTTTATAGTTGAAATTCTACTGCTGAAATTTTATTGCTGAAATTTACTCTTGAAATTTTATTGTTGAAATTTTAGTGCTGAAATTTTGTTGTTGAAATTTTACTTCTATCGTTCTTCCAAGATTTCAAGGAACTGAAGATATGATAGTAATTTCGCAGATAGTAATTAAGGTGTTGGATGCGTTTAATAGTTGTGGTATTGTTATTTATTAATGCATGACAAAGTAAAGAGTAGTTTTATTTTTGTTTATGCATGTGCAAGAAAGCGTTGTTTTGAAAAGGAGTATAATGCATAGAAGGTTATGAAAGAATAACTAATAGAAATTAAATGTTGAAGATAGGGGGATTTTGACTCTCTCACATTATATGAGAATGGTCATAATCTTCTGGGTTTTGGTAATTTTGATATTAAAGTTTACTAACAATAGTGGTTGTAGGTAAGAATCATGACCTTTGCAAAAGATGAAATGACAACTTTCTAAATTAATCTCTTTTGCAACGATCAAAGATTGATTATAACTAGTATCATTGCGGACAATGAAGTCAATATGTATAATTATTATTACATGCCTTCACTTTGGAATCAAGATTTGAAGATCTGTATAAAATCAATGGAAGACCTATCCATGCATTGATTCATGATAAGTAATTATCAATATAAACTGTGGCACCAAAAGTTCACTCATCTTCATTATAAAACATTACCTAATGTGAGAAAGATGGTTTCCGAAATACCTGAAATTATAGTCGATCATGATGGAGTTTGCCAAGTGTTGATCAATAAGATGCATTTCTTTTGCCAATAACATATGACTTATGGACAATGGTAACCTATAGAGGCCAGATCAAGAAGGATCTAAGAACTTCCTTCAATCCCAAAGCATTTTCAAGTCTTATGTTGTTTCTTTGTGTCACTGTTCTTGTTTAGATTTATCTTTATTGATCATTGGTTATTTTTCCTGCGTAAGTTTTGAATGATTCTTTCATTAACTTCTTGATAAGTATGCGATTAAAAAAAAAAGATCATGAAGATCATCAGGGTGCAGAATAGTGCAGTAAGAGTAAACTCCAAGAGGAACCTGGTGCAAGGATAATGAAAGAGCCACTTTCACATCTAGAAAAGAAAGAAATACTTGCCTCATTAACTCTTATACTTTCATTATTTTTATTTACTTCGCTACTATTGCTCTTGCTCTTGTTTTGGGATCAACAGGTACATTTGATGAAAGTGAGAACCATGTCCTTTGTATCAAGATTGAGGAAGGTGTCGAGCCATTCCATGACTTGAGTGGACATGTAGTGGACAAGAGCTCAAGACTTTTGCAAAGAAGTTGGAATCAAGAAAGAGACCACTGTACTATATAACCCAGAACAAAATGGGCACTTAAGGATATTTGATTGACCTGTCTACTTTTATGTGCCAAAGGAAAAGAGTACCAAGCTGGAATCTTCAAGTAAGAAATGTATGCTTGTTGGTTATTGTGAAAATTCTAAAGCTTATAGAATATATGTACTTGGACAAAGAAATATAGAGTTTAGCAGAGATATAACATTTGATGAAGATGCAGCTCTTTGAAAAGCCATAGACACTTCTTCTCCTGCTAATGTTGAAAGACATAATCATGCCTTGGATGCAGAAGAAGATCCCAAGCCTGAGCTTGATCTTGCTGATGAACACCTGGATCCCATGGACTCCTTGGATCCTTCTCCATGTGCTAGAAAAAAGATGATTATGGTTTTGTGACACTTTACAGGATGCTGATAGACATGGTTCTCCTAGAGGAACCTTTAGAGAAAGCATGAAACCATGCCGATTCGAGGGATATGTTGTAGCCATGAACAACATTAATCAAGTTGAACCATGCACTTTTGAAGGAGCTGTGAAGGCTCAAGTTTGGAAAGATTCAATGGCTGAAGAATATGAGACCATCATTCATAATGATGTATAGGAAGTGGTTCCAAGACCCCAAGGTAAATCTATTGTGTCTTCTAAATGGTTGTATAAAATTAAACATGGCGTTGATGGCAGCATTGAAAAATATAAAGCTAGATTTGTGGTTAGAGGGTTCTCTCAGAAACAGGGAATAGACTATGATGAAATCTTTGCACCTGTTGTCCATTATACAACCATCTGATCTATTGTGGCTTTAGCTGCTAGCCGAGGATGGTCCCTTCACCAAATGAATGAGAAGATTACTTTTCTACATGATTTCCTCAAGGAAGAAGTATTTGTGGAGCAACCACAAGGCTTTGAAGTACATGGCCAGAAAACTCATGTGTTCAAACTGAAGAAAGCCCTCTATGGTTTGAAGTAAGCTCCAAGAGCTTGGTATGCCTGCATTGGTAGCTTCTTGATGAAGCTTGTTTTTACTAGAAGTAATGTTGATCCAAATCTTTACTTCAAGACAGTCCAAGGTATGCCTTTTGATTTTGGTATTATATGTTTATGATTTATTTCTGACTGGTGGTGAACCTCTTATCCTCCAGTGTAAGAGGGAGTTAGCTTCTTAATTTGAAATAAAAGATCTTCATTTGATGCACTACTTTCTGGGTCTTGAAGTATGGTAGAGACCTGGGGAGATTTTCCTTTCTCAAGGAAAACATGTTGTCAAGCTACTGGAATGATTTGGTATGACATAATGCAAGTCTATGAATTCTCCAATGGAAATGAATTTCAAGAAGCTATGTGGTGAAGTTGTAGGTCCTGATTTGGCAATTCCTTCTGAGTATTGTCAACTAGTTGGGGCACTGATGTTCTTAGTGAAGACTAGACCAGAGATATGTTTTGCAGTCAATACTTCAAGCGAATATACGATTAAGCCATCACATGCACACTGGATTGTTACAAAGCATGTGTTGACATACCTGCATGGGACCATCAATCTTGGATTGAGATATATTGTTGAAACTGTAAGACTTCATGGATATACTAATGCTGATTGGGTTGATAACTCTGCTGATAGAAAGAGCACTTCTAGGTGCTTCTTTAGCTTGGGATTTTCCATGATTTCTTAGATGAGCACAAAGCAAAAAGTCTGTTGCACTGAGTATAGCTGAAGCTAAGTACATTACTTCTAGCATGGCTCTTTCGAGAGCTATTTGAGCAACTTGTGTTCATTTGGGGTAGCATCGGATGTTCTCTAGCCATGGAAATTGGTGGAGAGGCTAAAGCACATGAGATCTCCAAGACCTAGAAATGGTTTGGGCGGATTCTAACCAGTTTGGGAGATATTAAAATAATTAATGTTTTTAATGGAGTTCCTAAGTCTAAACTTAGGAAAAATAAAATATTAAATGGTATTAATATAAAACTGTGTTAGAAGGGTCCAAAAGTCATGGATCAAGCCAAATCTAATCTTAGACATTGATTAGAGATTTAATATCGGTCTTTGATGAACCAACAAGAAAAGTATAAGAGGAGGCTTGAGGGTTAGTTGGAGAACACACCAAGTTGATCAAGAATTCGATTTTCTGGGGCAGGGTTTGCTGAGGAAATCGAGTGAGTGATCTGAGTTGCAGCTGAGGGGCAGTGAATACATAACAGAGAGGCAGACTTAGTACTAGGAGGAACAGCGCAGAGCCGAGATAGGTTGACATAGAGCCAACTAGAGGCCACGCAGAGGCAGCCAAGAGCTGTGCAGAGCCATAGAGGCCAGCGTGTGAGACACAAAGGGTCTAGGGGCTGATGCAGGGCCTAAAGGCAACACTGAAGGATTTCGTGGGACAGATTGGTAGCTGGAGAGCTGGATAGTGTGACGCAGTCCCTATCAGAGTGACGCAGAGCAACATGAGTTGCATTGTTGTTGTGGAATCGTTCATATAGTGATTTAGCTAGAATATCTGTCTTCGACTGAGAGGTACAACTGCTGAGGGCATTCTTTGTTGGGTGAGCCATTTTTGGCACCTAGGTTGTATTATGAAATTGCATAATAATAAAACCCTCTGAATAGCTGCACCGATTTTCCGCATTGGGTTTTTCTGGGGACATTAGTCCAAAAGCAACTGTGTCACTTGTGTGCTTGTTTACTTTCAGTTAATGATCTGTATGTGTTGATACTGTACTTGTATTTACTTTCAGTATTTACATGGTAAATAACTTGTTAAGTAATTGAACAAGTAGGAAGAAATAAATTAGATAGTACAGGAAGAATTTCTAACGGGTTAAACGTAGAAATTCCAACATGGTATCATAGCATGGTTGTAGATCACAGGATAATTGAAGGCATCAACCAAGCAGAGCAGTAGCAACAGAAACAATTGTCCCGAGTGACAGAAGCTGTTCCTAGCAGAAACTAGCAAGGAAGGGTGACGCAGAGGGCTTGCGTCATCAGTTTGAGCCAAGAGGAGGATGAGCACAGAGGAAAAGAGGAGCAGACCTGACCTACGCAGTGCCCGATCATCTTTCTCAGCCAGGAAAGATCGATGCTGTGGCCAAGAGGTGCAGATTTGGCTAGTGTCGGGATTGCGCAGAGCCTAGAGGCTCAGTCTTTCAAGTTGTCGGGGTATAGGAAGCTGCATATAATTTGCGGAGCGAAGCTGGTGGGGTATTGTGGTCAGAACAATACCTAACAGGGCAAGACCAAGGATGAGGGATTTCCAGAAAGGAATTCGAGACTTATAGGAGGGAAGTAAAGAGACTCAAAGGAGTCGGAAGAAGAGAAACATAATGGTTGTGAATGGACTGAGAGATCAGGATAGGTTGGACGAAGCATCCAACTTCGTGGTTTGGAAGGCCATGATCTTGTCCATTCTAGACAGATATCTCATCAAGGACTTCGCCTTGAAAACAATAGCGATCCCAGTTGACCCAGTTGAAAATGAGAAGTATGAGGAGGCAAAGGGCAGGGCGAAGTGCATCATCCTTGTTGGGGTCAAGGATCATGTGGTGTCGCATGTTGCCAAGAAGGACACGACAAATGAGATGTGGGATGCCTTGAAGAAATTGTACGAGAATACTTCCGTGTAGAGGAAGATGTTACTTGAAAATCAGCTGCGGTCTTCCTCGGTGGATTGAAGGAGATCTGTGACCAACTAACTTCCATAGGGGCCACGTCGGATCAGGAACTGATGCTGAGGACTGCATTGAACGCAGTCGCAGGATTGGGAGGTATTTGTCCAGAGCATACTGGGCAGGTCGAGCCTTCCAGATTGGGAGGAACTGTGGGCGACTCTTCGTCAAGAAGAGATCAGACGGGTGACCAAGGCGGGGAGTAGCAGAAAAGGGGTCAGAATCAAGGAGGAGGAAGAAGAAGATGTGACTCTCGCATTTGCGGGAAAGTAGGAGAAGATAAAGAAGAAGGACCTATTGATTTGGGGTTGCATCGAATGTGCTCTAGCCACGAAAATTGGTGGAGAGGCTAAAGCACATGAGATCTCCAAGACCCAAAAATGGTTTGGGCAGATTCTAATTGGTTTGGGAGATATTAAAATAATTAATATTTTTAATGGAGTTCCTAAGTCTAAACTTAGGAAAAATAAAATATTGATGGGTATTAATATAAAACTGGGTTAGAAGGGTCTAAAAGTCATGGATCAAGTCAAATCTAATCTTAGCTGTTGATTAGAGATTTAATCTCGACCTTTGATGGACCAACGAGAAAAGTATAAGAGGAGGCTTGAGGTTCAGTTGTAGAATACACCGAGAGAGATCAAGAACTCGATTCTCTGGGGCAGGGTTTGCTGAGGAAATTAAGTGAGTGATTAGAGTTGCAGCTGAGGGGCAGTGAATACATAGTAGAGAGGCACAATTAGTACCAAGAGGATCAACGCAGAGATGTGAGAGGGACACAGAGCTAGCTAGAGGCCACGTAGAGGCAGCCAGGAGCTGCGCAGAGCCAATGTGTGAGACACAGAGGGTTCAGGGTCTGACGCAGAGGCTCCAGAAGCTGACGCAAAGGCCAGAGAGGCAGCGCTGGGAGTATTTTGTGGGAGAGATTGAGAGATGGAGAGCCAGATAGGGTGACACAATCCCTATCAGAGTGACGCATAGCAACATAAGCTGCATTGTCGCTGTGGGATCATTCATCCAGTGTTTTTAGCCTGAATATTTATCTCCGACTGAGAGGTACTACTGCCGAGGTTATTCTTTGTTGGGTGAGCCATTTCTGGCACCTAGGTTGTATTCTGAAACTGCATAATAATAAAATCCTCTGAATAGCTGCACCGGTTTTCCTGCATTGGGTTTTTCTGGGGACATTAGTCGAAAAACAAGAGTGTCACATATGTGCTTGTTTACTTTCAGTTGATGATCTCTATGTGTTGATACTGTATTTGTATTTATTTTCAATATTTACATGGTAAATAACTTGTTAAGTAATTGAACAAGTAGGAAGAAATAAATCAGATAGTACAAGAAGAATTTCTAATGGGTTAAACTTAGAAATTCCAACAAGACCTCTCCAAGGTCAAGTGCTTCCATTGTGGGGAATTGGGTCACTATGCGAACCAGTGTCCAAGGAAGAAGAGTAAGGGAGAGGCTTCTGACTCGAAGGTAGTGCCAACAAAGGCGGAGAAAGAAGTCGAGGAGGATGATGCTTGTGCCATGAGTGCTCATGCGCCATTTGAGAGGAAGTGGGGAGACATCGAGCTGTAGTTAGATGGACTATAGGCGATGAGGGGCAGGATCCTTGAGGTACCCAACCTCTTGGAGTATACCTTGCTACGGGAGCCTTGTAGAGGAGTAGCAAAACTGGCAGATGTCGGTGGAGATGGATGCAGATGGAGCAATAGAGAATGCTATAGTGCAGGAGTCTCGGGGCAACAGACTGCAACAATGTGAGAAGCACGAGAGTATTGCACCAGTGCAGGATGGCACAAAGAGGTGTGCAACGGTGCGAGATGGATGGAGTTGTTGCAACAACGTAAAGGTCAGTAGTGGGAGCACTTGTTAGCAGCAAAGGGAGCTTCAGCATCGGGAGTGTCTCTAGCTTGACAGGGATGTTAGAGTTGGGTGGATCAGTTACTTCCTTCTAAGTAAATGGGTTGTAGTGCAGTAGTTAGCAGTGGCAGTGCGATGCAGCGTGAGGAGAAGGGGATGCAGTGCTGGGTATATGGACCAACAACAACACGGATGTAGAGGGAGCTACCGTACAGATGCAATAGTGGCAATGGCAGGGCAATGGGCATTAGTACAGGATGCAACAGTGTAGAGGATGTTGGGCATAGAGGCTTAGCATCAACACAAGGACCGATGTTGGATGATCAGGGTGATTCTCAGTGAGGAGTATTACTAGAGCACAGTCCTCGCTAAGAGGGAGTGTTGATTTGGGGTAGCATCGGATGTGCTCTAGCGATGAAAATTGATGGAGAGGCTAAAGCACATGAGATCTCCAAGACCTAGAAATGGTTTGGGCAGATTCTAACCAATTTGGGAGATATTAAATTAATTAATATTTTTGATGGAGTTCCTAACTGTAAACTTAAGAAAAATAAAATATTAAATGGTATTAATATAAAATTGTGTTAGAAGGGTCCAAAAGTCATGGATCAAGCCAAACCTAATCTTAGCCATTGATTAGAGATTTAATCCTGACCGTTGATGAACCAACGAGAAAAGTATAAGAGGAGGCTTGAGGGTTAGTTGGAGAACACATCAAGTTGATCAAGAATTCGATTTTCTGGGGCAGGGTTTGCTGAGGAAATCGAGTGAGTGATCTGAGTTGCAGTTGAGGGGCAGTGAATACATCGCAGAAAGGCAGAGTTAGTACCTGGAGGATCAACGCAGAGCTGAGAGAGGTTGACACAGAGCTAGCTAGAGGCCACGCAGAGGCAGCTAGAAGCTACGCAGAGCCATAGAGGCCAACGTGTGAGACACAAAGGGTCTAGGGGTTGACGCGAAGGCTCCAAAAGTCATGGAGTCGATGGGAGTCAACCTAAAGCTATCCCAAAGGGATCTTGAGCGAGTGTATGCAATGTCTGTGTGTATAAGGGGGGAGGACAACCGTGCCATTATGTAGCTCCAAAAAGTGTTATAGGTAGAAAGATATCTTCAAGCCCAGGCTTGTTTGGGGTGAGGTCCAAGTGACCTAAATGTATAATCTATAGATAAGCTCTCTGATAGCCTGGTGTGGCAAATCAAGTTGTCGATTTTTGGGTAGTTGTGGTCGATATTCCCCAGCCACTCCAAGTCGGCCCTAAAGGGAAATCAAAAGGAAGAAATTTAAAATTTGAATTTAAAGTTTAATTTGCCTCCAAAAAGTTCAAGTCGGTCCCAAAGTATAGGTTGGCCTAGCACAAGGAGATGTGCCCCTTGGGCACCTCATGACCACTATAAATACAAACTCAACCTCCTCACTTGAGAACATCAATTTGGATCACACAAATCATCTGTTCTTTGTTCACACGTAACGAGGAGAGAGAGAAGAAGAAGACAAAAGCTTGACCAACTTTGACCACTTTTTGGCCAAGTTTTTTGGACACTGTTTGACCGAATTCTGAAGCAATTAAATGAGATGATATGAGGTTAGTTTGACCAGGTTTGACCTATGGGATTTTTGTGGTATGTTTGACCTTATTTGACTTATGAACATCAGATTGTAACTTTGCTGAACTAAATAATTTCTCTGAGAGAAGATTGTTGGGTTTTCTCCCAAGTTTGGGTTTCTCAGTGAAAATTTGTCTCTCTTCTGTGCTTGATTGTCTCTTTATGATTCTACTGTCATTATTGCATTATTGTTGAGATTTTCTATGCTTAATTACTTAATAATTTATGTGACATAAGACAACTTGATTAGGAAATCATCGGATTAGAAGATCAGAATCCTCCTAGAAAATGAAGATGACATTAAAGCCTAGGTGCATTAGCAACCATCAAAGAGATTGAAGAAGCTAGTCTGGAAACAGAGGGAGCTTGGGATCATGTTTTAACTCTATATCCTTGAGAAGTTTCATGAAGCATGGCTCCTACATACCTTACAAAGATATGCTAAACCAGTTAAGTCTGCCTTGAGCATGTGATTTATCCCTTCTCATTTGAAAACATAACAATTCATCCTTGTGAAGATTAGAAAGATATGAAGGAAATTGCAGATCTCCAAGAAGGAAGCATTTATGGTCTAATTTCTGTGTTGACTAGAGATATCTATCGAGGTGGAGGAGGGTCGTGTTTGTTCAGGAGGTTCTGTGCTTTAGAAGAAGGCTTCCCGAGTTTTATCTTGTCTGCCGTTTGAGGAAGAAGAGAGGCAAACGTGTCTGCTGTAAGAAATCTGATTTAGGGCCGAATTCTGTTTAGCTTGGAGACTAGGCTGAAGTCCTTGTGTAGGGGCAAAAGGTCTCAACAAGTAGGAAACAAGACTGTGAGCGCCTCAGGGTTGATTGAACAAAGTCGAAAGGCCTCAAGAGCTAAGCAAACTAGGTCATAACCTGTCTAAGTGGACTGCATGTAGAAACAAGGGGGGCGGAAAGGCCTCATGAGGCTGTGAACAGGGCCGAGCTGCCTTAGGCTTGTGGAGAGGCCAATGAGACACAAAAAGAAGTTTATGCAACTACGATGTATTTTCCATGATACTAATGATGATGTATGCTAGCAATATTTGTCTGTGAGAAAGGGACCTTGTTGGTGATTTTATACTAGTGAAGCATTGGGTTGTTGTATGAATAGAGAATTTTCACATGACAAGTATGATGGAATTTTTGAAAAACTTATTGTTTGCAAACCTTAGAAGACCTAAAGGTTATGACTTGAATGTAAAACTCGTAAGGGTTTGTGAAACCCTAGAATGGGATCAAGAATGTTGAATGTTAGTAGGAGCATATACTTGGTGGCATGGAAATGCCATTAGCTTGCTGTTGAGCCTTTGAGGTTGTTGGATAACTCGAGGATGAATAAACCCTAGCTCATTCAATTCATGCAACGAAGGAAAGGAAAACAACATGAATTAGTAGCTGATGATGAGGACGGGGATGAACATTTCTAGCTTGATGAGATTGCAGGATCAAGAGGGAGTTGACTGTTGAAAAATGTGTAACTAGGATCAATGTTCATTAGTATGAAATGCATTCTTATATATATAAAATGAAAAAGAAATTATTATTATTATTAGAGCATGGGTTTCAAGCTCAAGTTCTTTTATTTTATAGGTCAAGCACCCATTGAGTGTTTCTAGGGTTTGGCCTAGGTATAAGAGTCATTTTCATATATGGAAGACTCTATGGGCACATTGTAAATTGTAAAAGAAAATTATTTTGTCTTGAAAATGTCAAATTACCTCCAAGATCAAGTCAGGCTACATGAAGAGTCACGTCCACCCTTGAAGGAAGCTTATATATAAGAAGAACTCGTCCCCCATTTGGATCATCCACTCATTCATCTCTCCTACGAAGAAGGAAGCAATAAAAGGACGAAAAAGGAAGTGCGAAGAAGAAGGACAAGAAAAGTCGAAGTGTTTTGGGTCTCTCTACTTTCTTCTGGGAGTGCGAATGTTACAAATATAAATTACCTAAAATAAAATGAATATAAATAATGTAAATAATAAATAATAAAATAATGATTATGTTAAATAGTCATTAAGTTAAGTGAAAAGGCATGTTTAAAAGACATGCCCAACCACGAAAGGACACCTGCTTAAGTTTATATATGTGGGTCCTCATTGTAACATTCGTCACTTATACATTTTTATATATAATAAATTATTATTACAAAATACCTCGTGTATTTTTACATTTAAGCCAACAAGCTACAGGTTTTGTTGCTTCAGTGGTATTGGAACCATGGTGCAAAATATAATCATGCGAGTCTTTGAACATTTCTTGCCACACAAATTGCCATTAGGTTCACATCCTGAATTCATGGAGCATTTTAGTAAAATTCAAGAAGCATTTCAGCATTTAGAAAAATCATTTGCAGAAGTTAAAGCATGTCAAAAGGAAATCGATAATAAGGAAGATAATAAGACAGTGAAGAAATGAAACAAGAGGAAGCAAAAGAAGAAGATTTTGATCAAATTTATGATAATGAACATGAAGATATAATAGATAATGATGAATATGAGGATGATATAGATCAATATGATGATTAGATGAAGTTGATCTTGAGGTGGAGGAGAATGATACAGATCAAGATGATGAAGATTACTGATTCTGATGATAAAAGGGAAGTGGAAATGGCTGATTCTGATGATAAAAGGGAAGTGGAAATGGCTGATTCTGATAATGATGATGAAGAGGAAAATGAAATCAACGGAGGGAAAGATATGAATTCATACACTAAAATTGGGGGAAACAATGCCATTTATGGTGAAGGGGAAGATATCAAAATTATTCATTTAGAGGGAGACAAGGACGTTGGGAATATAAATGATATGCAATTGAAATGGAATTTGAATATTGGGAAGATTGTTTCTATTCAGTTGATGATGCTCAGTGGGATAAGCTGCCTCAGGATTTGCAAGAGGAAGCATTGGCTTGGTTTCCTACAAATTCCCTTCCAATATATCAGAGGGTATCCAAGGAATGGAATGCCTTACTTTCATTTAGTAGATTCTTAGGTGAATTATGGCTAGATTCGCCTGCTAAGAAGAAGCCATGGCTAGTTCTGTTGTACCAGCACTCTAGACATCCATGTCAGGTTTATTGCTTCTACAAGAAAACTTGGGAGCCCAGTTTCTTCCTCTCTTTCCCAAGTAGAGATAATGAAAACTATTGGAGAGCATCGGTTCTAGCAAATAGTGCCTCTAGGAGATTAATGGTACAGATGTGTGATCCATTATCAGGATTTTCCTACCACCTATCCCGTCCTTACAATCATATATCAATCAAAATCATCCCCATGCCATCCAGAGAAAGAGTTTTTTCCATAGTAATTGTGGAAGGCGAGGAAGCCATTAACGATAATAGCAATGGACTTGAAATATTCAATGTGGTGGCCATGCAGTTGGTTTCTCGTAAAAGAACATGTATGGCTCAATTATATGATTCTTTTGTAAAATCATGGAGCTCTGTGTCACATGTTCCACAAAATCTTGATGCAAGGTATCAGATGATTTTCTCCAACGGTTACTTTTACTGTTTGGCTATCAAACGTCTAGCTGTTAGGACACCTTGGATATTGATTTTCAGAATCCAAGATGGAGGAGAACTGAGAATGTGGGGAGAACCAACACCGGATATTTTACTGGATAACACCAGAAAAATGTTCAATCTCGTCACCTGTTGTTTGCGTCTTCTAATGGTGTCAGTTGAGATCGAGGCGGATGGGTTGGTTATTATTTGGGAATTTAATAAAAACTTCTCAAACTCTTCGTGGCATTGGAAAGAGATAGTTTGGATGCCTGCATCTCTTAGGCTACATCTGAATCTTGATGATGGCATTAGGTGCAAAGGAGTGGAGGACTGTGTTTGCTTCATATCTGTGCATGGAGCAGATGCAGTGAAGGGTTCTTCACACACATCAGGGGTTCTCGTGGTCATGTCTACACAAACATTAAAAGGTTTGCCATCCGTCGTCAAACGTCACACCATTCCGTCTTGTACCTTACCATCTTCAATTACTATGTCCATATTTTTTTAGGTTTTCCCTTCGATCGTCATTGTTGGATTCATTGCCACAATTCTCTCAACTCTATGGAAGATCGCTCAATGCTATATAATGGTAATGAAGATAAACGTTCAGTGGAAGATAGCTCAATGCTGTATAATAGTAATGAATATAAACGTTGCTCAGCTTCCTCGCTGTTCCCTCGACATACCCTGTACCTAACCATAATGACCTCTCACTGTCGGTAGTTGGACCACAGTAATTCCTTGCTAAACTCCTCGTCGCTTGTTTGGCACTGCCTGTTGGGTCTCCATTCCCCACGCCCTACATCGTTCCAACCAGATGACAGTCTCGATCAAGTTCATTGTGTCTCCCATTGGTCAAGCATTCCGACCATCCGTGGAAACTTTCCAAACCTTCCAATATAATCAATTGTCCATATGATTTATATAATAAATGTTTATCATATAAATTATTATAAAGTTTATATAATAATTATTATATAGCGAATCATTTTACAAAAGGTATATTATTGTTAGAGTTATTTAATTTTTTTTATTATATATATATATATTATTAAAAAAAAAGATAAAAAAAATCGATAACCCTGGATTCAAGACATTGTTACCAAGCGAATTATATAGGTAGAGGTTTCAATGGCGTCGAGTTACATATGCCGAGATGACAAATGCAAACTGAAGGAAACTGCTGACAACAAGCTTTGAGGACAAAGCTTTTGAAGGAAGGGGCAATGTTATAAATATAAATTACGTAAAATAAAATGAATATAAATAATGTAAATAATAAATAATAAAATAATGATTATGTTAAATAGTCATTAAGTTAAGTGAGAATGCATGTTTAAAAGACATGCCCAGTCACGGAAGGACACCCGCTTAAGTATATATATGTGGGTCCTCATTGTAACATTCATCACTTATACATTTATATATATAATAAATTATTATTACAAAATGCCTCGTGTATTTTTACATTCGAGCCAACAAGCTACAAGTTTTGTTGCTTCAGTGAAGTTAAGGTTTTTGCACTGGGCAAGGCTAAGGTTCGATTTTGAAGTAAGAAGAGCAAGAAGGCAAGTGAAAGGTCTCCTGGGGTTTCCTACTAGCCCTAAGACTCAAATCAAGGCAAGCGAGGTCAAGGGAAGAGCAGCTAGAGGGAGATCGAAGTCTCTCAGTGAAGAAGCAACAATTGCTGGGGGCAGACTTTTAGATTTACTGGGAGGTCAAGATATTGCAGCAGGAGGCCGAGGAAAACTTGATCTTGGAGGGTATTTACTTGAGTCTAGGTCATGGTATTTGTCAATTGAAAGATTTGAAAGATTAGAAGAGATTATTCGGGTTTTCCCCTCAAGAGGAGGGGTTTTGGTCCTGGCTAGTAGCCTACATATTGTGTCATTGTTCTTACTGTTTTGGTAGCTTTTTGATGTATTGTACATTGAAATAAGAAAGATCAAAGCTAATAAGTAAAAAGCTAACACAAGTAGTTATCAAGTTAAGAGAATTAACATATACATTGCCCTATTGAATTCTAAACATGGTATTAGAGCTTTGGTTATCTAATGGCATCATGAAGATCTCCTCTACAATGAAGAAGGTCATCAAAAGAATTGCAAGCCATCACACGAAAACCATCAAAAGGGTATGGAGTCTCATATTATCTTCAAAGAAGGAATCAATCATAGAAATGGATGAAGGACTCTTCTCTGCTCTCTCTGGGACATTTCAAGACGAAGACATCTGAGTAATTGATATTGGTGCATCAAGGCACATGACTGGTCACTCTCATCAATTGAAGATCTTATCAAAAGGAAAATCCGCTTACTCTATGGAACTTGGAGACAACAAGAGCTATCCTGTGACAGACATTGGATCATCATTCATAAAGCTAGAAGATGGAAGCAACATCCACCTCAACAACATTCTGTTTGTTCTAGGTTTGCGCAAAAATCTACTTTCTATTTCAAGCTTAGAAGATAAAGGAGATAGAGTAGCTTTCGTTGATGGAAAGGTAGTTGTATGGGCAAAAGACTCAAGCATAGAACATGCTAAAGTGATTGATATCCGAGAAGGAAGGCTATACAGATTAATATCTCCCGTAAATCATGCCCTAGTTCACACTGAGATTAGTCCATGTGAACTTTGGCATAGAAGGTTTGGTCATATTCATTTCAAAATCCTTCCAACCCTAGATTCCATAGATGGAATACCAAATCTAAAGGAGCATCATGAAGGTGTTTGCAAAAGACGTGCATTAGGCAAAAATACCAAGAGAGAATTTGGAAGTAGTTCTTCATGGTCAAAAGAAATCTTGGATCTCATTCATTCTGATATATGTGGCCCTATGACTCCAAAATCACTTGGAGGACATCTTTATTATGTCACATTCATAGATGATCACTCAAGAAAGACCTGGGTTTAATTAATGAAAACCAAGAATGAAGTATTTATTAAATTTCAAGAATTCAAAACCGAAGTGGAAAACCTTACAGAAAGAAGGATCAAGATACTAAGATCTGATAATGGAGGAGAATATACATCCAAAGAGATCATAGCATTTTGTAAGGAATTTGGGGTTAAGAGGGAGATGATAGTTCCATACAATCTCGAACAAAATGGAGTTGCAGAAAGGAAGAACAGGGCCATTGAAGAAAGTGTAAAAGAAATGATGCACGATCAAGATCTACTGAAGTTTCTGTGGGGTGAGGTAACTAAGACAATAATCTACATACAAAATAAATGTCCTCACAAATCTCTAGAAAATAAAACTCTGAAAGAAGTTTCACTGGGAAGAAGCCATCTATCAATCATCTCTGAATCTTTGGATGTCCTGTGTATATTCATATACCAAAGGACAAAAGAAAGAAGCTGGATCCTTCTGGTGTGAAAGGTATATTTGTTGGGTATAGTAACTCATCGAAAGCCTATAGAATCTATATGAAAGATGGACATCACATTGAAGTTAGTCATGATGTCATATTTGAAGAGAGCATAGCATTCAAGAAATCAAAAGAACTTTCTATAGATTTTGATGATGAAGAACTTCCTATGTTTGTTAATTTTAGGTATGTTCTATGCTGGAGCAATTTATTTCAATTTTCTTAGTTAACACAATATCTTTTCCAGATTAGCAATCACATCAGTGTTAAAGTAAAATGCAGATAGAACATAAACATAAATTGCAGAAGACAAGCCAAGACAGGACACAAGATGTGGTGCCAGCCAGGGACAAACCCCAATGTGGGGAAACGCTTGATCAATTCTTCTTTTATGTTCTTCAAAGTTCAGCAGAGAGAGAGAGATAGTACATTTACAATAGAAGTCAACACTTTGACTTATCTAGATCTGAGCATAGATCATCTCCTATAACGATGATACATGCGATCAGTCGAAGACATTCTGCTTCAATTGATTCTCCAATGTGACAACTTCACCTATCATAGTGCTGCCTTTCGTTCATATGCTGCACATAATGGTGTGACACCATGCAGTATTGTCACAGTGTTGATCCTTAATGACTGAGCTGCTCTCATTTGTGCTTGTCATCATGCAACTCATTATGCTCCATCTTCCATCATCATGCTACCCATTGTGCTACATCTTCTCATTATACTGAGATTATCTAACATGAGATTAGGACCATATCTCTGCTTCCATTGAGATAGTAACCGAGTTTATTATTACACGGAGAGTTGAAGTGGTTATGTATAGCATCGAGACACATAAACATATGTCGAGACTATTAGATAATAGGTCCGAATATCCTTCGCTGTAATACCGAGATCATCTTTATGGCATGACTGTCTTACTATTCCATCTCCATCCGAAGTTCTGTAGCTACAAGAGTACGATGTCAAGACTGCTCTTATTCATGTGAGATTAGCCCAACATTGGAATGCCGAGATTGTCTATACGCTTCAATTATCCGAGGCCTTGACTGTGATTGCACCTAATACCCAATGGAGGTGCAGTCAAGCCCTAGATTTGGATCTGCTCCTTCATTCCGTATACCCTCATATCTTGACTGCAGCTTCAAGCTTTGACTGCGGCTCTTAACTGCGGTTATGACTGTGTGAACAACATATCAAGGTATCACATGAACATAACTGTGCTTCTATGCCTGCGACTTCTCTGCATGACTGCGGCCAACTGTGTTGCTATGCCTGGGGTTCTTATGTGCTTCACTACGTTACCACTGCCGGCTGCCATGTATGCCTGCGACTCTATCTCATGCTTGCTCTTTCTACTTCAGCTACCCTTTATTACTGCGGCTACCCTTTATGACCTGCGTATTAGGGCCTGCGTATAAGGCTTCTTGGACAACGTATTAGGGCATCACTTGACAGCAAGTTAGGGCATCATGTGACTATGTATTGGAGCTCCTTTGACTGCGGCTAGGGCACATCTAAATTGCGGCTAGGGCATCATACTTTGGGCCAACGTATCTTCAATATGTCTCTCCTTCACCAAAACCCAAGGACGTGGAGAGGAGGAGACCACACATGAAGAGGATGTGTCTTGCAAATGATTTCAAGTCCTCTATATTTATACTAAACGTAGTGGTTGAATAGACATGAAAATTGGGCCTCTGAGCCTACACAAGTTGTTGGTCGACTTGAAAATTTGTCCTATAATATAAATAAATTCATAACTCCATGAATACTTATAGGAATCGGATGATCTTTAGATCAATCCTACACCTCTCGATGAGAGGGATCCAATAGAAATATTAGTTGCCATAAATAAGATGACCCACATGGAGTTTGGCCCTAGTTGCTAATTTTAACACTCCCTCTCAACTAGGGAGAACTCCATCCACTGATCCATGTCCAATTGTACTATCTTTGCCATCAGTGCCCTGCACTGCTCTGCTCTACTCAGCTTTGCTCAGCTCTACTAGCTCTGCTCAGCTCTGCTCAACTCTGCTAGCTCTGCTCAGTGCTGCTGGCTTTGCTCAGCTCTGCTGGCTTTGCTCAACTCTGCCAGCTCTGCTGGCTTTGCTCAACTCTGCCAGCTCTGCTGAACCATGAAGAAGAAGAATTGATCGAGAATGTGTCATACCATTCTCCACTGACCTGAAGTCAGTCTCAGAGTGTGTACCACTGGTCCCAAACCAGTGCTCAACCGATCTGAAGTCAGTGTCATAGTGGGTACAACGCCTACAACTGGTCCCAGACTAGTCTTCTACTGACTTGAAGTTAGTCTTAGAGTGTGTACCACTGGTCACAAACCTGTCCTCTACTGACACAAAGTCAGTGTCATAGTGGGTACAACTCCTACAACTGGTCCCAGACCAGTCCTCTACTGACTCGAAGTCAGTCTCAGAGTATGTACCACTAGTCCCAGACCAGTCCTCTATTGACCTGAAGTCAGTGTCATAGTGGGTACAACTCCTACCAGTGGTCCCAGACCAGTATCATTAATCCTAGATCAATGAAGGTCATCCTAGCATAGGGAGTACGGTAGATAGAACGATGCGTCCATCGGTACTACTGTGGTCCCTATCCTCATTTCCCTACTCATTGATTAGATGAGAGGTACTTCCCATGAGTCCCAGACTACATGGGTAGGATGCCTTGATAGGAGAACTAATCATCCTGTCCACAGGAGAGCGAATCATCCTGTCCCACAAGAGAGCGAATCATCTTGTCCACAGGAGAGCGAATCTTCCTGTCACATGAGAGGAATCATCCTGTCCCACAAGAGAGCGAATCATCTTGTTCCACAATAGCCATGGAGAACACATCATCCAGGTTTCGCAGGAGAACTAATCATCCTGCTACACAATCATCATGGAGAACACATCATGCAGACCTCACAAGAGAACTAATCATCCTGCTACTCAATTGTCATGGAGAACACATCATCCAGACTACCGAAGCAGATCCTAAGGAGAAACAACACCCAGAAGTGCTCTTACGGTCCACCACAGTGCCTGCCCAATCAACATTCGAATAATCATGCAGTTTCATATTTCCGGTAGTGCATCTCAATCCATAAAAGATTGTGCCCCGAAGATATCTCAGAAGATTCTTGGCACCAATCCAGTGAGGCTCAACCAAATATGAGCTCACCATTCTAACTGCAAAACATATGTCCGAACGGAAGTTCAGCAAAACATATGTCCGAACGGAAGTTCAGCAAAACATCAACGCGAATGAGTTTATGAAACTTAGAGGCATTTCCCAAATCTTGTCTGACATCACTACCATATAACTTCTGAAAGTTAAGATCCTCGAGGTAGTCACAGGCTTGCAGTTTATTATTTCACATCCAGAATCCAACTCCCTCTTACTTCTGCAAATGAGAGGGTATGCACCTGTCAGAAATAGGTCGTCTCCATAAGGTGCCGGTATGAGAGGTCTATTATCCACAACCTTCAGGTAATGGTTTGGATCGGTTTCACTCCTAGTGAATCTCAGCTTCATCAAACAGCTATCAATCCTCTCATACTATGCCCGAGGTGTTTTTCTTCAAGCCATAGAGGTCTTTCTTACACCTGTATACATGAGATTCCCGTTCATGAATCTCAGACTCCATGGGTTATTCCAGAATCCAAACCTGTGGACCTGCTACATGAGGGGAATGGTCCCCTTGTGAGATTTTCCTTCGGTACATCTCAGACATGTACTTTCATTCTCCTTTTTGAATTCAGGCTTCACTGTCACCATCTGACTCACAGACCTTTGGTGCTATGTGTCAATGAACATGGTCCCAAGTGGACTTCCTGTAACTTGATGCAACCCTGAACTTCGAAAACATCTTGAAAACACATACCTTTCCATCGACGAGTGCCACCTTGAAACCTTCGACTTCCATTGTTGAAATGGACACCAGGTTCTTCTTGCGATCAGGTACATAAAAGAGATTCTGTACATGAATCGAGTTACCCTCATTCAATTGAGGGGTAACATTCCCTACACCATTTCTGGGATAGGTGGCATCGGTTCCTAGTATAATCCCACGATTATTTCCATCTCTGCCAAATTAGAGAGCGCACCCTTCTTTCCGATGAAATAAGCTAGATTCCCAAAGAATCTGAAGGAGAGGGCCAATACAAGATGATGCTTCTTTATCTTATTAGAAACAACATTTGATTCTTCATACCTGGGGTTCCTTGCTTTCTTCGAAGAGTCGACCATTTCCTTGATGACCTGCATTATCAGTGATTCCTTTGATCTCTTGAAGATGTCAAGAGATGTGTCTTTTCCATTTGGACACTCCTTTCGCATAATGGCTGAACTTATTACAACCAAGGCATCCGCCTTTCCTTCCACCCTTAGATCCAAACTTCCCAATGAAGTGATCTTTAAGTAGGCCATCAGAAATTTCCACTGCGCCATTCTGATAATATTCTCTGCTTCCACTTCACCCTCGGTGAATTTGAAGAGGGATGAGGACCCATTGATCCTTTTGTCCTTTCCCAACTGTCTTTGGTGATTGCTCTTTCACTCTTGCTTGGGCATTGTCTTCACCTCAGCTCTGATACCATGTTAATTTTAGGTATGTTCTATGCTAGAGAAATTTATTTTAATTTTCTTAGTTAGCACAATATCTTTTCCAGATTAGCAATCACATTAGTATTAAAGTAAACTGCAGACAGAACATAAACATTAATCACAGAAGACAAGCCAAGACAAGAAGACACAAGATGTGGCGCCAGCCAGGGACAAACCCCAGTGTGGGGAACCCCTTGATCAATTCTTCTTTTATGTTCTTCAAAGTTCAGCAGAGAGAGAGAGAGAGATAGTACATTTACAACAGAAGTCAAAACTTTGACTTATCTAGATCTGAGCATAGATCATCTCCTATAACGATGATACATGATATCAGTTGAAGACATTCTGCTTCAACTGATTCTCCAAGGTGACAGATTCACCTATCATAGTGCTGCCTTTCGTCCATATGCTGCACATAACCATGTGACACCATGCAGTACTGTCGTAGTGTTGATCCTTAATGATTGAGCTGCTCTCATCTACTCTTGTCATCATGCAGCTCATTATGATGCATCTTCCATCATCATGCTGCCCATTACGTTGCATGTTCTCGTTATATTGAGATTATCTAACATGAGATTAGGACCATACCTCTGCTTCCATTGAGATAGTAACCGAGTTTATTATTACACGGAGAGCTGAAGTGGTTATGTATAACATCAAGACACATAAACATATGCTGAGACTATTAGATAACAGGTCCAAATATCCTTCGCTGTAATACCGAGATCATCTTTATGGCATGATTATCTTACTGTTCCATCTCCATCCGAGGTTCTGTAGCTACAGGAGTATGATGTCAAGACTGCTCTTATTCATGCGAGATTAGCCTAACACTGGAATGCCGAGATTGTCTATATGCTCCAATTATTCGAGGTCTTGATTGTGACTGCACCTAATACCCAATGGAGGTGCAGTCAAGCCCTAGATTTGGATCTGCTCCTTCATTCCGGATACCCTCATATCTTGATTACAGCTTCAAGCTTTGACTGTGGCTCTTAACTACGGTTATGACTGTGTGAATATCGTATCAAGGTATCACATGAACAGAACTGTGCTTCTATGCCTGCGGCTTCACTTCATGACTGCGGCCAACTATGCTTCTATGCCTGCGGCTTCACTTCATGACTGCGGCCAACTATGCTTCTATGCCTGCGGTTCTTACGTGCTTCACTACGTTACCACTGCGGCTACCATGTATGCATGCAGCTCTATCTCATGCTTGCTATTTCTACTACAACTACCCTTTATGACTGCAACTACCCTTTATGACTTGCGTATTAGGGCCTGCGTATAAGGCTTCTTAGACAACGTATTAGGGCATCACTTGACAACAAGTTAGGGCATCACGTGACTGTGTATTGTAGCTCCTTTGACTGCGGCTAGGGCACATCTAAACTGCAGCTAGGGCATCATACTTTGGGCCAGCGTATCTTCATTGTGTCTCTCCTTCACCAAAACCCAAGGACGTGGAGAGGAGGAGACCACACATGAAGAGGATGTGTCTTGCAAATGATTTCAAGTCCTCTATATTTTATTATTTATACTAAAACGTAGTGGTTGAATAGACATGACAGTTGGGCTTCTGAGCCTACACAAGTTGCTGGCTGACTTGACAATTTGTCTTATAATATAAATAAATTCATAACTCCAAGAATACTTATCGGAATTGGATGATCTTTAGATCAATCCTACACCTCTCGATGAGAGGAATCCAATAAAAATATCAACTGCCATAAATAAGATGACCCACATGCAGTTTGGCCCTAGTTGCCAATTTTAACAATGTTTGAGGAAGAAGGATCTCACCATGATGAAGAAGGACCTAGTGAACCTATTCAACCCGTGGTCACTCAAGAAACAAGGAAAAGACCTAATTGGTTGAAATCTACACTATTTGATGCAGAAGGTCATGGGGCAACTCAAGGATCATTTAGAGAAAGTAAAAGACCCAAGAGATACTCTGGGTATGTTGCATACATGACAAATTAATAGAAGCAGAACCATCCACTTTTGAAGAGGCTATAGAATATCGAGAATGGAAAGATGCCATGAATGAAGAATATCAATCTATAATGAGGAATGGACTCTGGGAGATCGTACCTAGGCTTGAAGACAAATCTGTAGTTACTTCCAAATGTATCTATAAGATCAAGCATGCAACTAATGGAAGTATAGATAAGTATAAAGAAAGATTTGTGGCAAGAGGGTTCTCTCAACTTGAAGTCATCGACTATGAAGAAACGTTTGCTTTAACAACAAGATACACCACAATTCGATCATTAGTCTCTCTGGTAGCATCGATGGAATGGAACATCCACCATATGGATGTCAAGACTGTGTTTCTGAATGGCACAATAGATGAAGAAGTCTACATAGAACAACCCCTGGGATTTGAAATCAAAGATAGGAAGGCTTATGTTTGCAAATTAAAGAAAGCATTATATGGCCTCAAGCAAGCACCAAGGGCATGGTATACGAGAATGGATGCATATCTACAAAGACTAGGCTTCACAAAAAGTTCTGTTGACTCAAACCTCTATATTAAGGTTGTAAACACTAAATTTGTAATCATTCTTTTGTATGTAGATGATGTTCTCTTGACAGGCGTAGAAGGTCGAATTAAAGAATGTAAGAAACAATTGGCAGCAAAATTTGACATGAAGGATCTAGGGTTGATGCATTACTATTTGGGAATAGAATTCTAGCAAGAACCTAATGAAGTCTATTTTGGTCAAGGAAAGTACGTGATAGAGATTCTGAAGAAGTTCAACATGATGCACTGTAAAGAGATGACCACTCCGATGATCACAAACTTGAAAACACTAAGGAGTTCCGAATCAAGCCCTATGGATCCTTCCAGATATAGACAATTGATTGGCTCATTAATGTACTTGGTGAATACTTGCAATATCGTCTTGCAACTTGGTCCTACAAGGTTGCAATTTCAGTTTTGTAGCTTATGCAAAACCCCTAATGTAGCTGCTTCTTGTAGATAGTTTCGTCCTCCTCTGTAGCTACAAAAACCCTAGATTTTCACACTTGTGTGAGTGATATAGCCCAAACCAAGTTTTCTTTGACTTCTTTTACCTTCTAGACCTTGGCTTCACCTTCCTTGTCTCTTCTAGCCTTAGATCGAACCTTTTCAAGAGAGATCAAACTTGTGAGTTAGTGAGTCGCAAACGAGGTCAAATTGCTCGATTATATTGCCTTTCCAAGGGGTCGAATTCCCTCCTTTAGGCCGACTTGAAGCTTCCAGGGCAGACTTGTTCTTTGGAGGTTTCCGGGACTTTCAAATAAATTCTTTTACATGATACATTTTGCTCGGAAGGGTCTTATAAACATGATGTTGAATCTTTAGACTCGAGACAATAATCCGATGACCTAACAAACCTTAGAAGCACGAAGAACATGCTTTTACCTAGAAGACCATCAATAAAGAGCATGAAACCCATGCTTTAAAATAATAACTTTTTATTTTCTTCTTTTGTTTGTTACATAAGATACATATTGAAATGAGTACAACAATAATTATGAAGACGAAAACTAATTACATTTCTAATAGTTTTATCGTACTTGCTTGAGGTTTCTTGGGTTTGTGGATTTGTGGAGCGAGCCTTTATCTTAGGGGAATGTTGAAATTGTGGTTTTTAATACATGTAGTAGGTCAATGGGTTGTTCCTTTGTGAATTTCTGAATGTGTATGATGATGTTCATGTTGAAATTTCTAAGTCCGACACATTAGAAATCCCTACTTCATTTTTTGGTTTAATTTCTCCTACTTGTTTATTCCATTAACAAGTTAGTTATAAATATAAATTCTGAAATAAACACAAATGCAACCTTAAATCATATACAGATAAACATCTAAAATAATTGAGACAAACACAAAAGGGACACTGTTAGTTTTGGACAATCGTCCCCGGAAAAACCCAATGCAGGAAAATCGGTGCAACATAAATGAGGGTTTTATTATTATGCAATCTCTGAATACATCTAGGGTGCCAAATATGGCTCACCCAACAGAGAATGTCCTCGGCAGTAGTACCTCTCCTTGAAGACAGATATTCCGGCTGATCAATCACCAGATGAACAATCCCACGACAACAATGCCAACTCCTTAGCTAGACAACGAAAGCTGCTCCAAGCTTCTCTGCTTACCCTTCCTGGCTTACCAGCGCTTAGTCTGCCCCACGAAAATTCTTCTGGCACTGCCTCTTGGCCCTGCGTCAGCTCTGCTAGCCTCTGTGCAACTACTGAAGCCTCTACATCAGCCCTCAGACCCTTTGCGTCACCCATGTTGGCCTCTTCAACCTTTGCGTAGCTCCCAACTGTCTCTGCATCAGCCTCTCCAGGCTCTGCCCTGTCTTTCTGGCACTATCTCTGCAATGTATTTTTGGCCTTGCGCTGAACTGCCCCTCGCTGCAACAGATCACCGGTTCGATTCTCTCAGCAAACCCTGCTCTAGAAAATTGAGCTGACTGATCAATATGGTGTATCTCCAATTGACCCTCAAGCCACTGAAAAAATTTCAACCCCCACTTTGGTTATCAGTTTTCCTTATCACTCCATGCATTTAGTTTTAAATCCAAGCTTGATAAAAATTCTAAAATCTGGACATGACAATATTTTCTGAAACACAAATTTAGAGATTTCACAACTTGCTAAAATTGCGGAAATAAAACACAACAAAATTATGACAGCCACACAGAAAATAACACAGTGATTTTTGGTCAATGTGGCCCTGGAAAAACACCCTACAACTGTTGGGGAAATCTCGTTTGAGAGCTCTTCTTTATTTCTGAAAATGCTTTTACAAAGAAACTGAAATACACAATAAAAATTCCAGCAACCACAAATTACAACTTATCTCGGTTTTCGTGCTTGAACTCCGCCTCGAAAATCATGCCAATTAGCAAACAACCAAAACAGAGATTTTTCCAACAAGAAAACAACATTAAATGTTGTACGTCCTGCCTCGGAAAATGTGCCCAGAGGTTGCTGTATGGACTGTACAAACTGTACAGATTTCAGTAGTACGACTGCCTCGAAAATTGCACCCAAATTTGCTTCGAAGTTCGTGTCCTTGCTGTTGTCCCTCTTCCTCTATTTTTGTGCCTTTCTCCTGCTGTACGGTTTTGCCTTGGGATGCGTGCCAATAAATGCTGCTGCCCAGATTTGTTGAAACATCTTCTTGCTGCTCTCCTTCACTTCCTCACTGCTCATAAATTTTCTCCTTGCTCTCTCTTCTCTTTCTCTCAAATGCTCATGAAAGAAAAAAAATTGATGTTTTTTCTTCTCTTCTCCTTTTATTCTCTAAATGACCTTTTGGGTTACTCTAAGATCTAATGGCTGAGATTCATTTAGATCTAGGGATGAGAATAAATGTGCATCTGATTCTCACTTTCTATTTTTTTAACTCACCCACTTAAATAAAGACCCACTTAGCCTTTTATTTCCGTAGTCATTTTTTCACTTTCTAATTCTTCATTGATATTAATAAAGTCACCTTTAAATTAGAATGTAACTTTACCACTTATAAAGTCACTTTTAAATTAGAATGTAACTTTACCAGTTATAAAGTCACTTTTAAATTAAATTGACTTTACCACTTATAAAGCCACTTTAGGAGAAAAGTACAAATAAATTTGGACACTTTTCCCCAGGCCAAAGATCGAAGCCTTAGGGAACCACTTGTCCTCTGGTACCCAAATTTTAACATTGCCTCTTACCGAGGAAAGTGTTCCTCACCACTCCCATCTTGTCTCTGAAGTAGACATGGTTGCCCCGTGGTAAGGCTTTGGTAAAAATGTCTGCTACCTACTCATTTGTGCAAATGTACTCAATCTTGACAGCTCCCTTTTGGACATAGTCTCTAGTGAAGTGATACTTGATCTCAATATGCTTTGACTTGTCATGAAAAACTGGATTCTCCCTGAGTTTTATGCAACTTTGATTATCACAGTAAATTATTGAAGGTCTCAATGCCTGACCAAATAGACCAAACAACATCTTTCGAAGCCATATGGCCTCACAAGTAGCCAAACTAGCAACCATATACTCTGCCTCAACTGAGCTCAATGCAACTGACTGTTGTTTCCGGCTGATCCACGACACAATTGTCGAACCCAATCCCCGGAAGTACTCTTCCTATCTGAAGCACAACTTGCCCAATCTGAATCTGTATACTCTGCGAGTCTCACTCCATCACCCTGTCTATAATCCAGACCAAAATCTACAATCCCCTGCAAGTAACGAAGAATGTGTTTTGCAGCCACCCAGCGCACTCTCCTGGGCTCACACATGAACTGACTCATAATGTTAACTGCAAAACATATATTTGGTCTAGTGTTGACCAAATATATCAAATCACCAATCAATTGTCTGTATAGAGTAGGATCAACCAACTCGGAATTAGAAGCGTGAAGCTTTTTCCAGTTAGTGATCGTAGGTGTAGACATGGGTTTGCAGTCCTCCATGTGAAATCTGCTAAGGATATCCACAATGTACTTCCCTTGTCCCAAGAAGAAATGCCCCTCCTCCTGCCACACCTCCAATCCCAGAAAATAATGCATCAAGCCGATATCCTTCATCTCAAACTCTGAAGCAAGATCTCTCTTGCGACCCTCAATGAGTCTCTCTGCACCAATGATGATCAAATCATCAACATACAACACTAGAATGAGAGGCTCCGCACCCACCACAATCAAGTAAAGATCAGATCAGCCTCACACTTTGTGAAACCCAACTGCTGCAAGTATGTATCAATCCTTGAGTACTAAGCTCTAGGAGCTTGCTTCAGGCCATAGAGTGCCTTTTTCAATCTGCATACATGGGACTCCTTCCCATGCACCTCAAATTTCTGCGGCTGCTCAATATAAAACTCCTCCTGAATGAAGCCATTGAGAAATGCGGTCTTCACATCCATCTAGTGGATCTTCCAACCCATCTTTGCTGCAATCAATATAATGGAGCGAATAGATGTATATCGAGCTACGGGGACGAAAGTCTCCTCATAGTCAACTCCCTCTACCTGTGAGAACCCTCTCGCCACAAATCGAGCAACTTCTTAATGCTGTCATTTGCAGCATGCTTTATCTTGTAGAGCCATCTGGAAGTAAAAACTGATTTACCTTCAGGCCTTGGCACTGCCTCCCAATCATCGTTCTTCATAATAGAAGAATACTCCTGCATCATGGCTTCTCTCCAGACCTGCTGGCTGGGTGCCTCCTCATAACTAGAAGGCTCGGAGTCAACAATGCTTGTTACCAATGCCATGTAACTACATAATCGCTTAGGTGGTTTACTCTCTCTAACCTGTTTCGTTGGCCCAGCAACTGATGTGGCCTCGTGCAAGGTATCTTGAAGCCACTTGAGCTTCCTCTTCCCTAAGCATACTTCTCCCATCGGAGTGAAAGAATCCTCATCATCATCAGAAGCCTGAACTCCTAAAGGCTTGCCAACTGACCTCATGCCTGAATCTGCGCCTATAGATGCTGAAGTACCGTGCGAATTGTCCATTAGTGGACGACCTTGTGAACTGCTCTGCAGACTGCCCTGCATGCTGCCCGAAGAACCATCCACCTAACTCTGAGAGTCACTGCTCACTGATGGACCTGACACTGTAATTGATGTCATGGAAAATTTTAGGGGCTAATATTCGCAGGTGGGCTAATTTTTCATGAATTTTCCAAAAACAAAGATTCACCAATTTCCATTTTTTCTAAAAATGATTCGCTGAAATTTTACAATACAAAATTATTTTACCTTAAAAATCGCAACCATTATATAGATAATATATATAAAATCATTGTAAATTTGAATAATTTTACAAATATATCAATAAATATTTTATAGTTTGCATATTAGGGACTAGTGAGCTTCGCCAATGATTTTAAACTTTAAGATAACTTTCCATAAAATTTTCCTAAGATTCGATGTACCTCCTGATCCCTAACTACTAGATCCCTGTGACTGACTCAGCTGCTCCTGAGGGTCTGGTGACTCTGGATACTCTAACTCCTGTGACCTCCTGAAAGCTCTCTCCTCCTCGAACTTGGTATCAAAGCTCATAGTCTTGGCTCCGCCTGTGGGACAGTTATTAGTTTAGGACACCAGAAGGTCAACAAAACGTGACTTACTAGAGGCAGAGATACAGGAGCAGAGAAAGGCAATTGCAAATTATCCTTGATCCCGTGATAGTTGAACCGAAGGTTGAGAGGCCAAACATGGGGGATAATGAGGGAGACAAGA
The DNA here is from genome assembly GCA_031772625.1 of Pinus tabuliformis. NCBI lineage: Eukaryota > Viridiplantae > Streptophyta > Pinopsida > Pinales > Pinaceae > Pinus > Pinus tabuliformis. Next base: position 1,373,582,289 of record CM062805.1, on the reverse strand, counting down.
CAAGTAAAGAGCAGTTTTCCCAACACCTTCTGAATGTCGTTCATGATTTCTCTATAAGGGTATTAAGGAACTGAGGCAACAAACTTGCAACAACAACAATGACAAAGGAATTCAAGGGGAATTCCAATTGGGTGAAGGCTCCGGCACTTCACAGCACCGCTCAGCCTATGGCCCCAATATACCACTTTTTCCTAGTACACCACCCAGATCCACTATCCCACGTCTTTAGCATCTGGTGCTGGAGGGCTGCAAGGGCAAGAGGAGATGCCCATGGGGGACTATTTTGTGGAGTATCAGTCCTACAAGCTTGACTTTAGAGAGGCTATTACCTTCAGGGACTTTTGCTAGTTGAAGGATAACAGTATGAGCAAGGGACAAGGTGGAGGAGGCTAGGCACATGGTACCAACTTGCAGCGTACCATGGGGAGAGTGTTCCTCCCGATTTTTGATGGCTCTTCGAAGAGCTCAGCGAGAGCATGTGTTGAGAAGCTAGATGCCTACTTCCTACTCAATTAGATGACAGAGGGGGAAGCCCATGATTGGTGGTTCCATCGGCTAACCATGATGGGGCATGCGGGAGTTACAACCTATGAGGATTTCACTAGGAGGGTGCTCGAGCATTTCGAGAGGAGAGACCCGAAGGAGCACTTTGGAGAGTTGACAAGGCTCAAGCAGACAAGGAGTGCTAAGGCCTACATCTCCGAGGTTCTGAGATTGTCATTGATGGTTCCCAATCTATCAGAGGCCAGGAGGGTTTTCATGTTCGTAGAGGGGCTAACAGAGCCACTGAGGGGATTGGTGAAGTCCAACAGGCCCACCACCTTGTAGGATGCATTTGGGAGATCGTGGGACTTGGAGGATGCTCTACCTAGGGCCAAAGCACATGTATGGCACAAACAAGGGTTTCAGCTGAGGGGGAGAGACACTAGGGGTCCACCATCGAGAGCTAACCAGGGGCGTCAACAGTTGGATGAGGAGACACGGAGAGACCTCTCCAAAGGAGGAAGCGATGCTTAACTTGTTAGGAACCATGGGCACTAGGCCATAGATGCACAACGGGCAAGGCCCATTACATTGAGGTCTTCTTTGACAGTGACTAGGAGGACGATGTAGAGTTGGAGGCATGTGGAGATGACAACGTGGCACACATGGATAGGGGACCACCACCACCACCACCACCACCACCACCCAGGGGAGCCCTTTTCGCACCAACAGGAGGGGTCCTTGGGTCCTTACGCGGGGTACCCAAGTTTATGACATTGAGGATCAGGGGCACAATGCAAGGATAACATGTCTCAGTTTTGGTCGACAATTGGGCCACCCACAACTTTATCGATGCACAGATGGTTCAGAGAAGAGGGATCATGACTGAGGAGTTTGAGGGGTTATCAGTTCTTTTGTCCGGGGACAAGACCATGCATTGTACACAATATGTTCCCGCTCTGACAGTGACTGTGGGGATGCTATTCAGCGACGGATCATTTCTTCATGGTGGATGTACCTGACACCAATGTGGTGATGGGCGTCTAGTGGCTCTATTCTCTTGGTCGAGTCATTACTAATTGGAGGAAGTTGGACATGGAGTTTATAGGTTGGATGGCGACTTGCCTGGTCTTAGGGGCATGCATTCTTACTGTCGACAGAAAATCTCAAAATATAGGATGGAGGATGACCTTATTCACAATGACATTTAGTAGGCGGTGGAGTTGAGGATTTATGAGGCTGGGGTTTAGCCCAAGCCACCACACCTTGACATACAAACCATTCTGGACAGGTACCTAGTATTGTTTGGGGACATACCACCAGCGTAGCCCCCTGACCGAGGGTTTGAGCGCACGATTGAGCTGGAGCCGGGGGTACAGGCCATTATTACCACACCCTACAAACTCCCCAAGGCTTACAGGGATGAGATTGCGCGAGCCATTCATGCCCTGCTGGCACTTGGGCATATTAGGCATAGCTCTAGGCCCTTTGCTTCATTAGTTGTCCTGGTGAAGAAGAAGGATGGGACACTATGTATGTGCATAGACTACTAGGCACTCAACAAGAAGACCCTGAAGAACCACTGCCCCATTCCACGCATAGATGAGCTGAGAGGAGCCAAGTTCTTCTCCAAGATAGACTTGCGTTCGGGGTACCACCAGATTAGAGTGAGGGAGCAGGATGTCCCCAAGATGGCCTTTAGGTGCCACTGTGGGCATTTCGAGTTCCTGGTTAACCAACACACCTGCCACCTTTCAGTCTTGTATGAACCGTGTGTTTTGTGGGCAGTTGCGAAGATTTGTATTGGTGTTTTTGACGACATTCTGATTTATAGCTGGACCTCGGAGTAGCACTTGCAACACTTGGAGGTTGTGTTGCACATTTTAGAGGAGCAATAGTTCTACGCCAAACTTTCTGAGTGTGAGTTCAGATGACTAAGATGCTCTATCTAGGACATATTATTGGGGAGGATGGTGTGAGAGTGCACAAGGAGAAGATTAGGGCCATCCGGGATTGGTTAGTGCCCTGGAATGTGACAGAGTTGAGGGGTTTTGTGTGTATATGCACTTACTATAGGAAGTTCGTGAAGGGCTTCTCACAGTTGGCAGCTCCCCTCACGGATTTGACCAAGAATGGGGCATTCGAGTGGATCGATGGAGCACATGAGGCTTTTGAGCGCTTCAAATAGGTGATGAGTAGCTGCCCGATGTTGTCACTCCCAGATTTCACACAACCCTTTGTGCTTGAGTGTGATGCATCAGGGGAGGAGCGGCCCAACTCCCACTTGAGGGAGAAGATTATGCAGGCTGCCTACGATTGACTGTTAGTCGGGCATTGGGGTTCACCAAAACTTACAGGGCTATCAGGGAGTGTTTTGCATGGAGGGGCCTTAAGGATGATGTTCTGAAGCATGTCCGAGTGTGGGATATGTGCCAAAGGAACAAGGGTGAGTAGACAAACAATACAAATGGTCGACGCTCAAGCAGAAGGGGCCCGAGAAGCTCAAGCCCCTCTTTTATGGGTCATACAAGGTCACTGAGAGGGTTGGGGAGGTAGTGTATGCGCTGGAGGCTACCCCCAAGGAGCCGAGTTCACAATATTTTGCATGTGTCTTGCTTGAAAAAGGTGATGGGGCAGCAAGTGACAACAAGTACAAAGTTACCGCCCATGGATGATGAGGGACATTTGGTTTTGGAGCCTGAGGCCATTTTGGACACCCGGAATGGGGTCATCCGGGAGTTTTTTATTAGTTGGAGGAATCTGCTTGATGAGGATGCCACTTGGGAGGGAGAGCAGATATTCCAACATCCATCCTTGCAGTTGCTTGAGGACAAGCTAAGTCACCTGACACGGGGATTCGGCATTCGTAGGATTCGGGATTCGTGGTGTCGGATTCGGACACGTTGACCCCCCGGAACAGGACACGTAGGATTCGTTATATATTATTTTATTATATATATATATATATATATATATATATATATAAAAATTAGATATTTCTTACACAAATTTTAATTAATGATACAAATTTATTGATTTCAAACATAGATCTTCATCTATAGCATGCATAGTACATACAAAATTCAAATACATGTCAGTGGTACTGGTCACATAAATCATGATTCATAATTCATAATTGGAAGACAACTTACAACTACAAGATAGTAAGATAAACACACTAACAACACATTTCTGTTTAAAGCAAAGTGATAAATATCTCGAGGCATTGAAATCTAATATTAGTGGAGAGTACAACACTAATGAGATTGACTCATTTTGCAGAGAGCATGGTATCAAGTGGAAATTCACAATGTATGCCAGAGCAGAATATGATTGTGGAGGCATTAGGTTGATTTTGTTTATGTTTCTAATCAATGACCTGGGATAAAAGGATTTAAATTACCCCAAATTTTGCAATGTGGGGCAAGCCTCAATGGCATGTTATTTCACATAAAAGTTGTAAACCATACACACACTGCAACTTTGTGCATAGTTGCGCCCAGAAAAGATATGGAAACAAGAAAACCAAGTCCAATCAAAGAGAATGTGAAACATTCTATTGAAAATCTGGATGATACATGTAGAAAAGGAAAAGTAGAAACCACCATTAATGACTTACAAATAAAATGGCTATCTTGTGATCCTATAGTTGAAAGATTCCTCAATCAAAACTTCTCGTTCAAATAACTTACTTGATTGACATCATCATGAACAAAACCTTAATAAGTACATCCTGAATATTTACTCAAATCTGACTTCCACTATACATTTAGGATTTCCAGTATACATCTAACCGTGTTACACTATATCTTGCTAGAAATAAAGGGAATGCAACCAGCAAATATCTTCCAAAAGATGGTCCAGACAAACACAGGTCACTTTTCTGCCAAAAGAATCCTGTATACGCTGTCAAAAATCAGGACACGCTGGTGAATTTCATGACACGCTTGGGATTCGACATGTCCTGATAGGATTCGACGTGTCATGTTTTTTGGACACGTTTTTCGGGCGAATCGTGTCTGACACGCCGGATTCGGACACGTGGCCCATATATAATGAATTCGGTTACTTAGAGGACAAGCAAAGTTTTGGCGGGGAGGACTGTGATATTTCCCACTTAGCAATATTGCTAAGGGGAAAGATCAATTTTTGGCAACTTTGTCATATTTGGACTCTAACTTAGGAAAAGTGGGTTGTGGGACCCCACTTGACATTTTTGGAGCTAAGCCAAGGGCCCAACATAGGAAAGAAGGGAAAATCGAATGGTTGGTGGTTGGTGGGGACCACACCAAGGAGGGAATACACACCCCTCTTGGGAATATGCACCATTGGAGGGAAAAGATGGAGGAAATAGATGGGTGGGCCCCACATGGGAAAATTGCGGACACAATGATGAAATAGGGGGAGGCACTCAGTGTTGGGCATCTTTGAGCATTTGAGCATTCACTTTGACTAGCACACTTGAGCTGGAAGCCAAGTCTGCATGTGCTGTTGAGCACAAGAGATTTTCAGGCGAGAATCTCACCCTTGCTTCGGTGGACCTCGAGTGCCAACCCTAGGAGGGAGTATCCATCATCTTCAGATTGATCCAGGAGCCTTGTAACGTGTTCGTGGAGTTGGTTCAGCAGAGACTGTATAGGGATTATGCAGTTCTATTTCGTGCCACACGTGGGACACAAGGAAGAAGAGGAATTTGGGGCTGAGCTTTGTGGAGGAGTTCCGGGAGGAAAATTGCTGAATATCTCAGCCATTTTGAGGGCCTTTAGCAGTGTCATTTACAGGTGGGTTGAAATGCCTAGCAGTTGGAGGAGCTAGGGGAAATTGGGCCGAAATTCCGAAGTCAACATTTGGCCAAACCTTTCATGGGCTTTTGTGGGTTATTGGAGGAGAGGCCAGGGTTAATTTCCCACAATTTTCTGAGCACCGGAGGAGGTCCTAGCAGCCATTGTTTGCAGCCAACAGTGCAATTTTCAGAGGGACAACACAGAGCTTTGTTGGGGACAGCTACACTTGTGTCCGAGCAACTGATTTCATCACCTGGGTATTGTTAGCTTGCCTTGGGCAAGCCCAGGTGCATGCATTTTGATATATCTTGTACCCAACATTTATATTAATAAAATGGCTCAACTCAGTGCAGATTATGGTATTTTCTGTGTGTTTAATGTGGTGTGAAACTTGTGTGTGTGTTTTAGCTATGTTTTCTTTGTTTATCATTGTAAATTTCCTTTAGGAATATTACAGTTTTACCGGAGTGTTGGGAGGAGAGACATCTAGGATGAGGATGTAGTTATGAGATTGTTTGCCCTTTCCCTAGAGAATACTGCTAAAGATTGGTAACTAGATCTACCCTCAGGAGAAATGAAAGATTGGGACCAATTGCATGAGGCTATTAATGAAAGATGGGAAACCATTAAAGATGGTATGCAATTACTAGGCAAGTTCCAGCAAGCCAAGAAAATGAAGAATGATAGTGTCAAGGATGTCACTCAACGGTTTGATAAATTACTCTAGGAAGTTGCTTTAGTGTCTAAGCATACTGATCGAACTATCCTTGCACTCTATATTGATGCTTTTCTTGGACATGTTTCTTATGCCTTAAAGAAACTGCAATTTGACCATGTCTATGATTGTCTTGCTATCTTATCCTAGAGCCAAAGTTGAGGTCAAAGCTATGCTATCCACACAAGTTGACCCCACCTTGCAAGCCTTGCCCAAAAGTTTGATTAAGTCACTAATGAGCTGATGTAAGGACAACTTGCTATGATGAATAGATTGACTATCTTAGACAAAGAAAGAGTTTCTTGTCCCAATAATCCTCCCAAGCCCCAATATAACAGTGATAGGGGCCCCTAGAAGGAAACAAAACCCTGAGTGGTGGCAAGAGTGCCCCTCAACAAACTGTGTCTAACACTCTTACTCTACTAGTATGATAAATCAAGAAGTTTTGATTGGCAAAATGTCATTGGTTTATTGCTGTTCTTGTTGCTGATGATATTTATTTGATTGGCAAAATATCATTTTCTGAGTGTTCTAACACACCGTGAAAGAACTGAATCTTGCAGGTATTGACTCGCTTGGTATTTGAGAGGGGAAGCGCTGATGCTGCTGGTAAAGTAGCAGATGTCATGGGAGCAGATTTAGTACATGAGGTGATTTCAGCTTGTGTGCCTGCTATTTATGCCCCACAATCTAATAATGGGTGGGCTTGCATTCCACATGCTTCTTTTTCCCATCACAATTTGGAAAATGAATTTCCAAGTTCAAATACAACTTCTAGATTCTATGCCTATGCTTCTTGTAGTTCGAAGGATACTAGATCTCAACTGTATCCTTTGCAGTTAAATGTAATTAAGCATCTAGCTACAATTTCTCCTGTAAGAGCTGTGTTGGCATGCGTTTTTGGAAGCAGCATATTTTCATCTAGATATGAACACTCAGACTTAAGTGGTAGGAGTGATGTCTCATCACATGCCTCAGATGATGATCGTATATTCTATGAGTTTGCACTGGACCAATCGTACAGGTAAGTATTATGTTATGTTTATCTTTTTGGATGGTATTTTTTTTATGATTTCAATTATCCATAATTGATAATAGATATGTTGTTGGACTTTGATATGTGCTTTGATTTTTTCAAAAATACATAACAGGTTTCCAACATTAAATCGTTGGATACAAATGCAAGCAAATCTGCATCACCTATCTGATTCACCTACAACATTGAAGCGCTTGACTGAAGCAGATCAGCAAAAGAAGGATGAGAAACGAATTACAGTGAAACGGCCTCGCGAGACTGAGCATGATGCTGAGTCAGATGAAGATGATGACGTGCATGGAATCCTTGGAGTGCCAGTTGCAAAGTCCGTTTTTGATGTGGATTCCAAGAGTTCTCACACCTCTTCAACTATTGCAGAGGATGTTCAAGAGACTAGAAATTTCAACCCCGACAAAACACACTCCTTATTGTTTGACTGGGAGAATGAGGGGCCATATGAGGAGGCTGTAGAAAGGTACATTCCATGTTTTGGCTTCTCTTGCCATTCTTGCTCTTTTCTAGCTATTCTTTTTTTTTTTTAAAGTTTGCATTCCATGGTAGTTTTTTGCTTGCTGCAATGCTAATGTCTACTATTTCATTGCAGGCTTATAGTGGAAGGCAAATTACTTGATGCCTTGGCACTTTCAGATCGCTGTTTACGTGATGGAGCTTCAGACCGTTTGTTACAATTGCTAATTGAGCGAGGAGAGGAGGGCCATTTAAATTCTGGTCAACTGCATGGTTTTGGAGCACATCGCAACCTTTGGAGTGATAGCTGGCAATATTGTATTCGGCTCAGAGACAAAAGGCTTGCTGCCACCCTGGCTATAAAGTATGCTATCTAGTCTAATAAATTTCTTTTGGTTTCATTTTCTTTTGTTATAAATAAAGAAGGCACATTTGGAATGCGAATTCTGACATCTGTTGAATTTTCCTTAGATTTATGTCTGATGTGGATCTGAAAGTAGAAATGATTGTTTCACTGTGTTACTGCACATAGAAGGGAGTGCATAGTAAGACTTTTGGATGTACTAGATTAGGTGTTAACTAGTTTAGCAGAAATAAAACATTTGATTCTAAGATCATTACATGAAAGATCCAAAAGTTCAGTTTTTAAGTCGTGGTCTTGAGAGTTTTTACCTACTGAAATTTTTATATTTTCATGAATGTAGGTATTTGCACCGTTGGGAATTAGATGCGGCTATGGACATTCTCACAATGTGCAGTTGTCATTTAGTTCAAGGTGACCCACTCAGGTCTGAGGTATATATCTTGTCTTCCATGTTCTGTGATTCCATTTTTGGGAATATCATATAACATTACGTTTTTCATTATCCAGAGTCTAGTAACTACAGAAAGCGGGTAAGGTTCTAGGTTGAGGTCTAGGGTCATCCTTTTTTCTGTGTTGTTCTACTAGTTTGATTTATTTTTAGTAGATGTTCTAGGCACTCCTGATTTCACTATTTGTAACCATTGTATTCTTGAAAGTTGACTCCCAGAGACCTTTCTTTGTTTACAGGTGACCGTAATATAATTTCATTATATTTCATTTTTGCTTTGTTATTTTTTCTGATTAATAGATTTGGGTTCATATGTGCCATAAGAAGTATGTTTTACAGATATTGCACTTACTCTGATATTAAATACACATTGGAAATACTTTGCCCAGGTATTGCGTATGAAGCAAGCACTGCAGAAATATAATCATATTCTGTGTGCAGATGGCCAATTTGGCAGCTGGCAAGAGGTTTGTAGATTTATCTTTATTGATGTTTTCCAATTGTGACTTTTCATGTGAAAGTGTTAGTTTGCAAGGAAAAAGATTATGAATGCTGTATGTTTAGATATCTGTATTTGAATAATCATTACCAGATATGGCTGTAGATGGGCTTGGAGTGCGTAGTTTTCTGTGCTGTGTGGTTATGGCCATATTTTCCATACCATAAAGATATACTATGGTTAATGTATTGTTGATTGTGTTGTTGCTTTATATATATTGGATAATACATGATGAGAATTTGGAAAATAATACTTGAATTATCATTTAAAAAAAGAAGAGGGTAGGACTCACAAATCATGGTTCCAACCAAACCAATGTTGCACGAAGCGGGAGCGAAGCGGAAGCGGAAGCGGGAGCGCGGAAGCGTCATTTTCCAAAAATCTAGGAAGCGAAGCGTCCGCGGAAGCGTCTGCTATATATATATATTTTTTTATATTTTTTTGCATTTATACTCAAAACAAACATCCCAAATACCAAATTAATTGTAGAAGACATGAAAACATGCATATTTTTGCATAAATCAAGATAGATATGGCATCCATGATTCCATTGTAGTTACTAGTATGTACAACAATCATCTATATTCTAGCTATTACAAACATACATCAAATTTTTAAGCATATTATAAAACATAAAACATTTAAGCATATTATAAAACATAAAACATAGAGCATATTATGATTTATCTAGCAAGTGAGCAACTGTCAACATTTGTCATGTCCAAAATTCAAATAATAATGTTTACAAAATATGTCACTTGGTCACCGCCAAGCCAAAAAGGTTCAAAATTCAAATTCACAAGTCTACAAGTCTAATGAGTAATCTATGACAAAAAGTAGTAGATTGTGAATATATCTACTAATCTCTCCTCCTTCCACCACGAATAGAACGTGATGGCGGGCATCCACGTGGTGGCAATGAAGAAGATGGTCCCTGTGTAAGTCGTGGCACTGAAATTGATGAAGAAGAACCCCCTGCTGTTGGTGTTGAACCATGGAACCTAGGAACCAAGGGACCAGATGGGGGTGGAGGTGGTGGCATATCAACACGGTCATCATCATCCTAGAATCGCTCAAAAAATTCATGCAAAAAAAAAAAACACTAGTTAACAAAAAAATTAAAAACATGAATTAGAGAAATGCTTTATAAGGGAAAATTGGAAAATTCATACCACAATGGACATACCTGGATAAGAGCATCCTCTAATTGCTCTAGTCGCAACACTCCATCCTCCAAATTGGGCTCCTCTGGATTCTTGTCCCAAATCAACAAGTCTTTATTAGACTTTGCATCTTCACAGTAATGGGACAACAATCGCAAGTTGTAATGAACATAAACCAAGCTCTCTGCCCAGTCTAAATTCAACCTGTTCCTTTTAACACTGTGGATGAAAGAATAAGAGCTCCAACACCTCTCTGCAGAAGAAGTGTTTACCACCTGTGATAGCACCCGCAATGCCAAACTCTGTAGAAGTGGAGTACCCCCTCCATGCATGTTCCACCACTCAAGAGCAGAAAAAGTCTCTCGATCTTGAATTGCATGCATGCTCCCAAATGGACCAGTGTTGAGCGTATAGTTGCTCACCTGTCTCCGTACCAATGCAACCTCCTCCTCATCAGGGATTAATTTACTCAATGCAGCCATATATTTTTCGTGAACCTCTCTATCTTGGTGTGGTTTTTTCCTGCTTCTCCCCCGGGTGCTGGTGTTGAAAGCCATGATGGATGATAGTATTTAGGTGTCAAAACATATGCTAATGTATGCAATGGAATATTTAGCATTTCCCATCGGTTTTGCACCTCTACACGAATATAATTGTACAAGGTGGTATCTCTAGGCTCAACAATGTCTTTAATCTGCCCCAACATGCTATCCATTTGCTCATACACCTCCCCAATTACTGGTCGATCTGAATCTGCAAACTTGATCATGTAATAAATTGGTTTGGTGAATTGCAAAACATATTTAACCTGTGACCAAAAGTAACTGTCAAGAACAGTGTCCTTGACTGCATTAGCACCATCTGAGTCAGTGTTAATTTCATCCCATGAATCAGCACACACCAGATTAGTTAAAGCTTGTCTCACCCTCACTAGCCGCCTAAAGGTGAGGTAATAACTAGCAAATCTTGTCTTTGCAATTTTAAGCAATTGCAACTTGGAGTAAGTGCCATAGAAGTAGTTTACCCTTGTATGCCCTGTGATGAATTTAATGAGCTGCTTCCCTTTCCTGTAAACCTCAGCAATCCACCCACAATCTTTGTGTTTCACAATATCATGCATCAAAAGGTTCAATGTGTGAACCAGGCACCCAGACCAAAAGATGTGTGGATGAGTACGCTCAATAATTTTTCCTGCTGCCTTACAATTTGCTGCATTATCTGTGATCACTTGAACCACATTATTCGGACCAACATCTTTGATTGATTTCAATAGGATATCTGCAATGTTTTGTGCAGTTGCACTGATGGAGGAGGAGTCATGACATGCAATAAATACTGCACCACTAGAAGAAACACCAAGAACATTTATCAAATGTTGGTTTCTAATATTTGTCCACCCATCTAATACAATGGATACCCCAGAATCCACCCACTCATGTGTAAAATGTGTCAAAGCTCTTTGAACCTTAGCTTTTTCTCTTTCTAATAACACTGTTCTAGCTTTCTCATAGTTGGGGGCCTTGTATCCTTTTGGGGCTTCATTGATGGCCTTTACCATGTCATGCCAATAGGGAGAGCGAAGCACATTGAATGGTACACCGCAAGCACAAAGAAAACAGACTATCTTTCCATCCACATCATCCCTCCCAGCAACATTAAGGAAATCCCCTATTGTTCTTCTACCTCCAGAGGTTGCAGAAGTACCATGAGGAGATGGGCAACTACCAAATTTAGAGGTTGCACTTGATTCAGAATGAGTTTTTTGTTTCTTGTTTTTTTGTTGTGCAGCCATCTCTATTTGGATGTATTTTCTTCTTTCTTCAATTGAAATGTTTGGGCAAATTTGTACCCCCACAGAACCCTTTTTTTCATCACTGTCCAGCACCCCACAAAGATGCCTCCTCAGACGGGTATATGAACCCGTATATGGTTTTCCTCCATGACAACCATGAGGGCACACAAATTTGTAAGATCCACCACCCTTTCCCCCATCAAGTTTGGTCACATAGTTCCACAAGGGTGTTGATGTACCTTTCCCATCTTGTGCTTCAGTGTCCCCTTCAAGTTCATCCCCTTCCTCTTCAAACCCTTCCTCCTCATCATACATTGGGTCACTACTATTAGGACCAAGTTCATCCCCTTCCTCTTCCCCTCTATTCCTCACCCTTGCCATCATTAAAACCAAGAGTGGAATGATACATAGAAGCCAAAAGAACACCATCTTGGAATATGGATATAGGTGGTGGACAACCTGTAAATAAAGGAGCAAGTAGAAACAATGGGAAAGAGTAGGAGAGGGAGGAGAAAAATACAATTTTTTTTTCAAAAAAACAAGGGAGTTTGGGGTTTGAACTTACCTCTTTAGCTCTTGTAGATGAAGTCCTCCAAGCTCTTGCTCCAAGCTCCTCCTCCTTCTCCTAGCTCCTCCTTCTTCACTCCTCCAAGCTCTCCTCTCTTCTCCTCTCCTTTCCTCTCTTCTCTTCTCCTCTCCTCTCTTCTCTTCTCCAACTCTCATAAACTCAAAGTGAGAAAATGAGGAATGAATGGGAGCTTTATGCTTTTCATTCCTCACCTAAACTCACCCTAAACTCACCCTAACCCACCCCCTCATGCTAAGTTAAGTTAACTTTTAAAAGAAATTAAAAAAAATTTAAGTTTCATTGGCTGCCCGCGCGGAAAATTCTGGAAGCGCTCCGAAGCGCTCGGGAAGCGTGCGCTTCCGGGCCCGAAGCGTGGCGCTTCCGGGCCCGAAGCGTGGCGCTTCCGGATGCCCGAAGCGCCCTCCAAAGCGCGGATTCGGGGCAACGCAACCCAATTTCCAGGAATCGTTTTAAAAAACCGGAATCGCGCTTCGCCTGGAGGTTCCGGAACGCTTCTGTACGGGACGCGATTCCGGCTTAGGATCCGGGGGGGGGGGGGCGATTCCTGCAACTATGAACCAAACTGATTTTGGCCCTTGAAATAGGCAGTTATTTTGATACATAAGGGTTCCTTTACAAACCTAACAAGCGTCTTTCAGGGTATACAACTTTATGGATGTATATTATGATCTTCACATATTCTCATTCCATGTAATATATATGGAAAAGGACATGTATTGCATTCTCAATGTCCTAATTTATCTTCATAGCTTAAAATTGATAGAACTTTATAGTGTAAAATCTTTAATTTTGTCTATTGATAGTTTTGAATTTCTAAAGTTTTGGAAAATTTACATGTTTTTCATATTTGTGAGATGTATACTCCCTTTATTGACATTCCTGGACAACCCCCAGCCATATTCCTTCCACACTTCTCATGCCGCCACTTCTCTAAAAGAAACAGCAATAGTGCAGCAAGGACTATGAGCACCAGCAGAGCTGCAATGGAAGGCCTCTAGAGTGAATCTAAAGCACGGAATTTGTAATGAACAAGGTTTGTATATGTAATGGAATATTTAGAATATCGGGAATAAAAGAATGTCCATCATAGAACAAGTAATATATTTTTATAAGAATGTTTGAATGCACAAGAGATATGATATGATATATGATGTTCGGTTACAAATGAGGGCCTTGCTTATATAGTAGGCAAGGTGCCCTTTCATGAATTTTCATGTCTTTAATGAATAGACATGTCCCTTCATGACTTACTAGTTTATACTTATTAATTATTATTTATATTATATATTTATGTTTGTTACATTGCCTTCCCCTTTAGAAAAGCTTTGTTTGCAAAGCTTATTGATGAAAAGTTTTGATATCTTTTTCTGACTCGAATATCTTCTCATCTCGGAATTGTCATTTTCGATGATATATGACGATATGAATTTCTGAGTATGGTACAGAATTGTCGTTCTATGAAATGATCTAACCATCCTAGATTAATCTTCTGTAGATTCTTGCAGTTACTAGATACTTGGGATGAACTGCTATCATAACACTAATTGTGCTGACATCGACATTCTTTGGAACATAAGTTAGTTGTCTCTGCCCTGAGTGATATGGGTACACTGATTGGTTAATATACCTGCTCTTGTGATTAGGATGTCGATAAGGTGTATCCGTAGTGTTTCGTTGATTTGCTTCCAAAGTTTTATTTTCTTCATACATTGATGTTGCATTATTAATTGTTGAACTTTTGATAATAAATACGCTCGAAATTTTTATCGTTTGTACTCCAACATCTGAAGATGTTTTTACTTCAATTGGTTTGTCATCTTCTTGAGTTGTGATATTGACTGAATCAGTATTCATTTCTTTTTCCTCCACTGGCATTTTTACATCTAAAGATTCCGATGCTTCCAAAGGTAAAGTCTGCATGAATCAGGAGAATAGGGAAAGATTTAGTGCTACTCTTAAGCAACATTTTCAGGTTATAAAGTAGCATGGCAAGTGTGACAACCAGTAAGGTGGGTGGTCATGTTCGCAGTTGTTTGTTGATCCCAACAATCCACTAGGCCTTAAGTGCATGCAAAAGGTCTCAACCCAAGGAGAGGGCTACAAGTACTTTCCTGGCAAATCCATGGTATGATGAAGAATGCAAGGCAACCAAGAGATCACTAAAAGAGAGAAAATTCAACAAAGAAAACAAGAAGAAATACGAAAAATTAGTACAATCAAAATAAGAAAAACTTGTAAGTGCAAGAAGAAAGGAGTTAATCTCTCTTGGAAAACACAACCCCAAAGGATTTTGGAGAGAACTACAACAAAGGAGAAAGCAAACTAAAAACAATATTACAAATGTTCAATGGTTAGAGTATGCGAGGCTTCTTTATGAGCGGGTACATGGGAAAGACACTCCTCCCATAGTGAACACATTAGTGGAACTCTTCACAGTGGATGATATCAAGCAAGGAATAAAGAATTTAACAATTGGTAAAGTGGAGGACACAAGCGGTCTTCAAGCTGAATTTCTGAAATTGGAGTTGAGCTTCTTGCGCCTCACATTAAAGGAATTTTCAGTATGGTCATCTAGGACAACTTTCCGGGAGAATGGATTACTAGTGTGTTTATTGAACATTCCTCTCTTTAAGAATGGAGATATCAATAACCCTTCCCCCTCATGGGCAAGATTTTTGGGAGCATGATAGAGCAAAGAATCAGTGGCTGGGCAAAAGATGAGGGAAAAAGGGCAAAAGGGAAATTAGGTTTTAGACCTATGCACTCTATCATTGATCATTGTGTCACTCTTAGATATTTGATAGATAAAATTTGGGCAACCAAGGTGAAACGAGCTATTGTTGTTTTGTTCACTTTAAGAAAGCCTTTAACCCAGTGCCTAGATACAAACTATGGAACATAATTGAAGAGTTGGGTGAATCAGTAGCTGGGCAAAAGATGAGGGAAAAAGGGCAAAAGGGAAATCAGGTTTTAGACCTATGCACTCTACCATTGATCATTGTGTCACTCTTAGACATTTGATAGATAAAATTTGGGACAACCAAGGTGAAACGACCTAATGTTGTTTTGTTCACTTTAAGAAAGCCTTTAACACAGTGCCTAGATACAAACTATGGAACATAATCGAAGAGTTGGGTATCCTAGATGGATATAGAGCAACAACTCATAGACTTTACAAGAAGGTTAGAGCTAAAATTGAAACAAGTGAAGGAATGTCTCAATGTTTTGGTAGTGATATTGTTGTTAAACAAGGATGTCCTCTATCCCCCACTTTGTTTGGTTTATACATTAATAGGCTGGAAGCTTGGTTAAGCAAAGTAGATGGAGAGGGTGTCCATTTAGCAGGCTATGTGGTGAAGCTACTTTTATATGCAGATGATCTTATTCTAATTTCAAAAATAGAGCATGGATTAAGAGAACACGTAAAGGCCTTAGAGCATGTTGATATAAGTCTTTCGGATTAATCACATACCAAATCCTAGCGATGTGATTAATCCGAAAGACTGATATCAACATTATGGATCACAAAAGTCTTAGATCTAGCCTTAGAGCATATTTGTTGAGAGGTCGGGATGCCAGTGAACATTGCCAAGACCAAAAACATGATCTTCTCTTTAAATATAAAAGACAAACCAATCACCTTTCTTTTTGAAGGAAACCCATTGGACATAGTGAATTTTCAAATATCTTGGGATTGATTTCTAATAGAAGCTTAGTTGGGAAAATTGTAGGGAGAAAATGATACAGGGAGGATGGAAAGCCTCGTAATTACTCCAAAACAGGTGCAAATGTAATGTCCCCAATTTCGAGTTTTCCATTTGAGGAGGTCAACGAAGATTTTGGGGCTGGTTCTAAGCATAGCACAATTTTGAAATTTAGACATTGGAGGCAATTTTGATATGGGAGGCATGAGGACTTAGGAGAATAGGAGAAATTTCAGCCTTGGTGGAATGTGGGGACCACGAAAAGGAGGCAATTCGACCCTTGGAGATAATTTGCACTTGTGGAGGAAGAGAGAGAAAGAAAGGGGGTGCGAGTTAGTGGAAAATGGGGTCCACAAAGAGAAATAGGGCCAACTTCTATAAATAAGTCAAGGGGGCCTCCATTTGGTATCTTTTGACAATCTAACTTGAACATAAGTTTTCTTGAGCTGTTTAGCCAAGTAAACCAATGTTGTTTAGCACAAGGAATTCCCAAGTGGGAATTCCAACCTCTCTTTCGGTGGACTTTGAGTGCCACCCTAAGAAGGAATTTCTGAGCTTAGTGGAAAGGAATTTCATTGGAATACGTGGGACAACTCAACTCATTCGTTAATGATTTCGAACTTCTAGGAGGACACAAGAGAAAAATTGTACCACTGAGCTGAGGGAGTTTCAAGGGGTATTTTCGCTGGGGGATTTAGGAGAAATTTCACGAAGGGTGGACCAACAATTTTGGAGAATTTCAGGGGTGGAAGTTGCTATTTTAGGGAGAGCCAAATTCATAATTTTGGGCCTACAAAGAAGTGTCACTGGGAAAAATTCGTGGGTTGGATTCTTCTCTCTTGTGCTGGGTTTGAGAAGAGATCTCTCTAATTTCTTGTCGAGGGAAATTACATGGCCATTCTATAGTTGATTGAGGATGGATAAGTGACATATTCAGCAATTATAGTTTGTGGGTTGCAGTTTCTGCTAGGAAGGAGGTAGCACCAAATTTGGGTAGTTTCGGGAGGTCAGAATTAGCTCAAATCCTTTCTGGGTTTTGTTGCACTAGCCTTGAGGAGTATACCCCTAATTTTGCAGATTTTTTGGAGTGTTGGTGCCCCAAATAGTAGAATTATGACACAACCCCAAAATAGTGGTGGTCGGTAAAATTTGCCCAAACCCTTTTTGGGCTTTTCTGGGTTTGTGGTGGAGAGCCCAAGATTAATTTGGCACAATTTTTTGAGCACTTTTGGAGGCTCAAACAAGGGGTTTCTTCCAGCCAACAGTAGAAAAAATTCCAAGGCCAGCACAATACATTGGGGAGAAGTCTTTCCTTTGCATCCGGGGAACATTTGTCTCACCTGGGATTGTCTAGCTTACTTTAGCAAGCCCAGGTGCACACATTCCATGCATTGTACAAACTTCTATATAATATAATGGCTCATTTTTGGCGCAATATTGGTGCAATTTATGGGCGTTTAATTGCTGCCCAATTATTTCTGTGTTGTATGTGTATTTTTCTTTGTTTATCTCTTCTATTTCCTTTTTGGAACATTACAGTGGTATCAGAGCATGATCTTGGCCAACTGTGGGGAGGCTAGCAAGATCATGGAGTTGATGAGGCAAAGCCAACAATTTGTGAGGTAGAACCAACATATCCTAGAATGGATACAACAAATGATACATAACCAGGGGAAAAGCAAAGCACGGGCACAAACATCCCAACCCTACAACAACCATACGTATGGCCAGTCTGGTTTCCTGGATGAACAAGAGAAGGAGAAGTATGGTTCAAGGGTTGGATCATCATGTAGAGGTGGGAAGTTAGAGGGTGAGTCCCGAAAGCGATTTTGCTAGTGGAGACTTGGTTTTAGATATCAGGAGCTTGAAGAGGAGGCCAAGCATGAGGCTAAGGGCATGAAGGGTTGTGAGGAGCAGGTAGATACACACAACGTGACACAGGAGCCACCCTTGTGGGAGTTTCCTTTGGTAGCCCGGATTGACACATTGGTGGAGACAGTTGGGCATACAACCATAGGACCATCGATTGGTGACGTGCTAGTAGGCACAGACGTACCTAGAGGTGTGACAAAGTTCCCAAACGATAGCTACCTACAACAACATGGAGAGCACCTTGAGGAGCGTGACGTAGATGAGGATGTTATACTTGAGGAGCTACCTTTGTTGGTGCAGCTCGAGACTTTGTTGATCCCATGATGGATGATGGGCAGTCATATTTTGGGTCTGCCATTGGTGGGAAGCAGATAGATGCTTAGGTAACTAGTAGAGCTGCAGTACTTCCATTCAATAGCTCTCTTCAGGCTTATGTAGATGGGGCTTGCAATGTTGTTAGGTTACCTCTGCATGTTGGAGGGAGATTGGCTGAGTTATCTAGATAGATTGTATATGTTGATCGGGCCAATGAGACGAGGCGACATGAGTTTTGTAGGGCGCAACACTCGCATGATGGACTTTCTACGTACTCGAGGACTCTTGCATTTGATCCCTCTCATGGGGTTGGGTGGCAAGAGGTATTGAGTTGGTACCTGATAGGGATGACTAGGTTTCTGGATATATCCATGTTCAGGATCATAGTTCAGCAGGGGCTTTGGTTTGCCAAAGGGCTTCGAGGGCTGGATCATTATTGGGACCTAGGTAGGACTCCCCAACATTCCATGGATTGGCTCAGTCATGGTATTAGTAGCATGGTGGATCTAGTGATTGGACTCACCCCCATTTTCATATTCCCACCAGAGTTCTGGACAACAATAGTGACAGGTCAAGCTGACAGAGGAGTAGGTAGACTCCATGAGTTGTCTTGGCATGTTTGCCATGTGTAGGGGCATTGGATTATTTGTGTACCTTGGAAAAAGGTTATCAGAGGAGGTGGCATCGACAAGCCACCAAATAATTGCTTGTATGGAGAGGAGGATTTACCATGTATATATGGGGCACAGTGGTCACTGAGGGGCAACACCCTAGGCACAGCCCCATACGTACATAGGGAGATTCACATGTCAGATATCTCAGGGAGGATCAAGAAGGGAGATCCACTCATTCGAGGTTATGGAGATCAGAGAGTAGATATGGTGATACTGATAGGAAGCATATTGATACTTACTGACTCAGTTTTGGACCATGACATCTAGGGATGTATAGGGGCATTCAACAATGTGCAACGATATGTAGAGCGGTACAGAGGTGCATGATGGTGCGTAGTGGTGTGCAGGTTGTTGATTTTTGGTAGCATTGGGTGTGCTCTAAGTCTCAAAATTTGCAGGGAGGGTTAGACACATGCATTCTCCAATACCTAGAAATTGTTTTGGGAAATTCCACCTGGAGACAGTTTTATTAAAATAATTAATTATTTTTGATGGGACCCTAAGTCTAAACTTAGGAAATTAAAATAATCAATGGGTATTAATCTAAACTGTGGGTGTAACTTCTAGAAGAAGGCAAAGATAAAGTCAATATGATCCTAGCCATTGATTAGAATCTAATTTGGGCCGTTGATTGATCAGCGAGAGGATTATAAGAGAAGGCTTGATGGGCACTTGGAGAACACACATCGAGGAGAGATCAGAAGTTCGATTTTCTGAAGCAGAGTAGCTGCTGGAGAGATTTTCGTTAGTGATATTTTGCACTGAGGAGCAAGGATAGTATCCGAAGGGAATTCTTCCTTGTCGAAGAATACTTAGCAAAGAAGATAGAGGGAGATTCAGTAGTGGCAGCGTAGAGCTAGAGAGGCTGACGCAGGGCCACACAAAGGCAGTATTGAAGCTAAGAGGGAATTCGAAAATTAGCTGAAGGAATCTATTGCAGAAGTCGGAAGCCGGGGTCTGAGATCAGGAGGTGAAAATCGAATTTCCTTGGGTAGCAAATTGATCAGCTAGGGGGGTGACGTTGTCCCCACAGGGGTTGACGCTGGGGTGGCGTAGTGATTGTGCAGAGGCTGCTCATTCAGTGGCTGGATCAATCAGGATTTCCAGTGATAGGGTGAGGTAATCTCACTTATCCTTCTGTTAGTGACATTATCTGTAACTGGGTTGCCGGAAGGGCATCCAATGATTGTATTCATATTTACTACTGCATAATAATAAAACCCTCAGAGCTGCTGCACCGGTTTTCCTGTATTGGGTTTTTTCGGGGACTTTTGTCCAAAAATAATAGTGTCATTGTGTTGTATTCTATATCCTATTCAGTTTCTTGTTTCAACATATTATTTTTAAATAGTGAATGTTGTAGTTGTATTTACTTCGATATTTACCATAAAACAAAGTAAATAACTTGGATGGATTAACAAGTAGGATAAATAACATCTGTTTGCTGCATTTGGGATTCCAGGTTTAGTAATTTTCACATGGTATCAGAGCTGCAGGTGAAGCAAGGAGAACAGAGCTGGAAAACCTAGCACTGAAGGAGGAAGGGAGTTCGAAATTCCTATAGAGGCAGCAATTTGAATCCCCAGAGGGTTTGTGCAGTCCGGCTAGGAGGGCAATATTTTCGCAGTAAATCTCTCTCTGAGTGAGTCGACAGAGAGGTAATATTGCCAAGTCAAGATTTGTCAGCGACAGAGGGAGCAGTGCAGCAGAAGCTTCAGCGAAGAGGTTTTTTTGGTGGGACGCAATTTTTTGCAGGCAGTTGCTGGGTAGAAAGACGTTAGATGGAAGAGAGAGACACGTTTGAGGGAATTATTCCTCAGAGGACTTCTAACCAAGAAGTTTGAATTCTCATCAGCTGAGCAACAAGAAGGGGAAATAGATATTCTGACTGTAGTGGGAGTGCGTAGGCTAGCCCAACAACAACGCAGAGGAGAGAGGAGGTCATTTGGCTTTCTATTTGGCAGAGATGATAGCCATTGGACTGAGAGATTAGGACAGGTTGGATGGGGCATCCAACTATGTAATCTAGAAGGCGAGGATGTCGTGCCTTCTGGATGAGCATTTTCTCAAAGTCTATGTCGACAACGTGGTAGCTGAGCCAACATATCCAGATTAACTCAATAAGTACAAGGGAGAAATGGTGAAAACAAAAAGAATGATCTTCAACAGAGTGAAGGATCATATAGTCTGTCACATAGCTGGCAGAAATATTGCCAAAGAGATGTGGGATGCATTGTCGACGCTATATTAGGGATCTTCCGAGCAACGAAAGATGTACTTGGAGTAGAAGATGCGATCTATGCAGA
Organism: Pinus tabuliformis; assembly: GCA_031772625.1. Lineage (NCBI taxonomy): Eukaryota > Viridiplantae > Streptophyta > Pinopsida > Pinales > Pinaceae > Pinus > Pinus tabuliformis. The sequence goes on along the minus strand of CM062805.1, from coordinate 1,373,561,077 downwards.
TGCAGAAGAGGGAATGCTTAGATCCGTTCCTCTCTAAGCTTCAAGAGACCCGAGACGAGTTGACAACTGTGGGGTCAACACCTCAAGGTTCCGAGATGGTAAGATTGACCCTAAATTCAATATTTGAGGAGTGGCAAGCCCTTGTCTAGAGCATCTTGGGCAGGGCGACTTTGCCAAACTGGGATGAGATGTGGGCAACTCTTAAGTAAGAGGCGCTGAGGAAGTGTAAACTTGACGGAAGCAACAACAGTGGGTTGAAGCCCAAGGAGGAGGAAGAGAATGCAACCCTCGCATCCAAGGGCTAGCAGGAGCAACGAAAGAAGAAGAATGATGTCTTGAAGATTAAATGCTTTGTAATGACCACTAGTGGTAAACGTAGCGGAAATATTAAAATACTTCGTAGACAAGGACATCCGTTGTAGGATAATTATTGTAAATTGTATATTGTATAAAAGAATTGATGTAGGATGATTACAAATGAGATTGAGGGTCCTATATATATAACCAAGTAAGTACCATTTCACGAATAGGCATGTCTTTTCATTATTAACTAACTAACCATTAGTTAATTTACTTATTATTTATTATTATATTTATATTATTATGATTATTATTTATTATCTATTTTTACATAATTTATGTTCATAACATTGCCTTCTCCTTCAAAGAGCTTTGTCCTCAAAGCTTGTTGATGAAAGGGCTTGATCTCTTTTCTGCTATGAATGTCTTCTGCCTGATATCTTCTTCAAGCTCTTTTTGCTTCTTTGATATAGTTTTGACGTTTCCTTATAAAGGGAAGATGGTCATGTTTCGAGACATAACAAGTAAATCAAAATCAATAAAATATTCATTAGAAGACCTTAAGGACTGAAGCAACAAAACTGATAACTTGTTGGCTTGAATGTAAAAATACACAAGAGGTATTTGTGATAATAATTTATTATATATAAAAAATGTATAAGTGATGATGAATGTTACAATGAGTACCCGCATATATACTAGGCAGGTGTCCGTTCACGATAAGAGATGTCTTTTAGACATGCCTTTTCACTTAACTAATGACTTCGTAAGATAATTATTACTTGATTACTTAATATTTATATTATTTATATTTGTTTATTTTGTTATGAATTATATTTATAACATTGTCCCTTCCTTCAGAAGCTTTGTCCTTAAAGCTGTATTGCTAACAATTTCTTCATCTTATGTTTGTTATCTCGACATATGTACCCCGTCTCTTCGCCTGTCAACCTTACCTTAATTTCTCAACGCTTCTATTGCCCTCCCTTTGCATAATTCACTAGTATCCTTGTTTTGAATCCAAGGTTATCGATATTTTTTTTTGAATTTTTTTCTTTTTCTTTTAGTGGACCCAATTTTTTATTTTTTAACAATAATTCTTTTATACAATAATAATAATAATCTTTTTAATTAATTAACCTCCCATTTTTTTTGTAATAATAATAATTTATTATATATATATATTATTAATTTTTTCTTTAATTAAATTAATTAAATTATATATTTGATTTTTATTATTACTAACTATATATATAATATATAGTTATAAAATGGATCGGTCACACCTTTTGACCACGATGGTCGACCGTTTGACCTGCGATAACAACACAACGGACGACTGACTGTTCGACACAGGCAAATTAACCATGACAGACTACTGATTGTTTGACACAGACAGATTAAGATCATAATTTCAGGTTTCGACCATCGTATGTTGTGGTGTCAGCGTATTTCTGCGACGATTGGTGACATAGCGTAGGGGACAACAGGTGTATTATTCGACCATTACTGACAGAGAAAAGCTGAGTTGGGGTGTCGGACGAGATAAGACATGTGGAACGGGAATGCTTATCATACAACTTCCCCTCTGCCTTGCGCTTGTTTTGCCATTTTCGTTTGAATGCCAAGCTTGCCAACATGATCACCTCTGAATATCCAACCATGCCTGCACCAACAACTTCCTCTCCATCGCTGAGAGGGGCGTTAAACAGATTGGTTATTATGTTCACACATTGATTTCGCAAGTTAGAAAGTTGAGGGTATGGGTGGGGAAAATTTGTAATTTGAGTAATTCTTTGATCTGGCCAACTCTGCAAGAAAAACTGTGGATTTTCTGTTTTTGACTCACAAGAAATAATTTTCAGTTTGTTGAGCTCCATATCAACATCGCACTGTTCAGACATCAAAGCAGAAATTGACTGGTAGTACTTTTCGTTGTCACTTTCCCATATATGCTCCTTTTCACTTGCGTTTATGTTAAAAAGATCAAGAGAAGGAACATTTCCTTCTGGTGTTGCCCCATTTCCATTCAACAAGAGATATGTTTTGCTATCTTTTCGTTTTATCTTTGCAAGAACATAAGTTCCTAACAAGGTCCTTCGATATATTGGTGAGCTTGGATCAGAATACACATCCTCTGATGATCTATCAAATAATATATGAGCCCCTTCTCCTCTATCAGCTGGAGATATTACCCATGTCCGCGCGTGCCTTGTTTTATACCATGACTCGTACACCAGAGCGAATGAATCATCACCCCATGATATCCCTCCAAAACAGAGATCTAACTTATGAAGAACCTCAGGTTCCTCACCAAGCTTTGGTTCAGCAGATTGTGTGTAGATAATATCACGAGGAGAAACATCCACCTTTGCATCACCGCCATCTTGTGTCTCTGCCCAGTAGAGCAATGAAGGCTTATCAGATCGCCAATTGATAGACCTCAGGCCTTTTCAAACACTGCCAAAAGCTATTGGAATGTTCTCCGTGAGAGGAAGATCACATATCTCTTAGACAAATTTTCCATCAGAGGTCCATACTTCAACTTTCTTGGGAACCCTTCCACAAGGGGACAATAAATGAGTAAGGCCTGTGAATTGAGGTGACAAGGAGATATTTATTATTAGGGGAAGCATTTATGAATATATAGATCATTGGTGGTCCTATAGCTTTTGTTTTTCCATCTAATTTGACCCAAAGTAATTGTGTCGTCGCATAGTAATCAAAGAGGTCTGCATCATATTCATCTTTCAAAAGATCTTGATAGGTTCTCACTTGCACTACATTTTTGTCCTCATTGGATTGAATCTTTGGACTCGATGGAATCAGTGGCTTTTTTGGAGGTTCTCCACAAGATAAAGGTATGGTACACACAACTAGTGTCGACTCATCAATCCACACAAAGTTGTCAAAAATTGCATTTACATAGATTTCAGATGTGGTGAATAATGGCCTTGCCTGCCCTGTTTCTACATCCGCGACCCAAAGACTCAACTTACTGCTTGTATTATCCCCTTGATCAAACCGAATAGTAAAAGATAGATGCTGGCCATCTCGTGACCAACTTATAAAATTGATCTTTGCACCATCTGGGAAACCAAAGACTTCAATCTCTGGTCCTAGAGTGTCATCTTCCATCAGTTTATGGATCCCTATTCTAGTGTAAAATGACATACGGCTTCTTGTATTACAGTTTCCATCAATACAGATTCCAACAATCTTTTCTTCTAGTCTTGCAAACTCTGAGAGTGGAGGTAAAGCCCTACGTATGAGAAATAAAATCTTATCTCTATTAGGAGAAAAAGGCAGAGCAGGAGTTGGTGGTGCATTAACAATATTTCTAATATCTTTTTGAGGGAGACAATAGCCAGTGTAAACTGAAGTTTCATGATCTTCCAAAGGAGGGGTTGCTGACTTATCAATGTCTTGTGTATCTTCCATGCTTGAAACAGGAACAAGCCTATTTGTGGAATGCCCTCTAAAAGAATCCACTGAATCCCCTTCATCAATTATGGATGCATTTCTTCCATTGGTAGTCTCTGCATCCACACCTTTTTCTCCATTATCAGAATCCATTTTGACTTCCTTTTCATCATCAATATCTGGATCACTGTTGATAATATCGGCGATATTCGAAAATATCGTGATATTTTCGGCAAAACGATATATCGCCAAGAAAATATCGCGATATTTTCAAAATATCGGCAAATATCGGAAAATATCGGAAAATATCGGCAAAATATCGCGATATTTTGAAAATATCGGCAAAATATCGGCTATATTTAAAAATGTGAAAAAATTATTTTTTATGCTTGCCGATATTTGCCGATATTTTGCCGATATTTTTGCCGATATTACCGATAAGATATTTTCTGGACCCTTGCCGATATTTTGCCGATACCGATATTTTCAACACTGATCTGGATCATGGTTTTCTTCTTTTGCTTCCTCTTGTCTCGTTTCTTCACTATCGCTATCATCTTCCTTATTATCGATTTTTGCATAACCTTTCTTAAAACATGTTGTAGCTTTTGCACATGATTTTTCTAAACATTGAAATGCTTCTTGAATTTTACTAAACTGCTCAACGCATTCAGGACGTAAACGTGATGGCATATTGTGTGGCGAACAACGTTCAAAGACTCGCATGATTATATTGTGCGCCATGGCTTCGATACCGTTGAAGCAACAAGACTGATAACTTGTTGGCTTGAATGTAAAAATACACAAGAGATATTTGTGATAATGAGTCAGATAAAGATGATGATGATGACGAAGTTCTTGATAATCCTGTTGCTCTAGTGTTCCACGATCCACTATGGCAACCTGACTTAATGATGTAGCATCAACACCCCATGTTCGAATCCTTGCCACACTCAACCAATGTCCAATTTGAAGGAGGAATGCCTTCAGCGTTGTCAAATTTTGAAGAGCACCAGGTTGCTCTGGTCACTCAGATTCTTGGTAGAGAAATGTCTTGCAACGATAATGAGGCCGCAGTGCAGGCCAAGCAGGTGCAAGTGAATTTGTAGCCTCCTGTTGAGGACAATACTCTCTCAGCTATCTGCGGCAGCGTCATGAACTCCTGTGGAGACATTGGCGGGAAAATCCAAAAGAGCATCGACTTGGCGGAGGAATTCGTCGGCTGTGTGTTCAATTCACTGTACCCATTGACTGACTGCCAACGAGGGAGACGCCACTATGTTGTTTCTCTACTTAAACAACGCATATACACTGGGCCGTTGTTCCAAACAAGCCAACGAGTGAAGTCCGCCAGTTAAACTATGCCCACACGCCGTTTAAAATACTGTATCTCCCCGCCGCTGTCAAACGTCGTGCCTCGGTCAACAGTCAAAGGGTGTGACAGGTATCAGTTCATAAAGGTTCGATATATATAAGTGTGGTTGGTATAGGGGTTGAATCTATATAATTGTGTGATACACCGTGATATGGGTTGGTCGGATTGCAGACACATCGTGGAACATAATCGTGATTTGCGTTGATAATTATAAAATCAAATTAACTTAATTAATTTGATTAATTAAAATTATTTACCTAATTAAAATTATTTAATTAATTAAATTATATATATATTTTTAAATAATATATATAGATATCTATATATATATATATATATAATTTCGATGGATAACCCTTGATTAAAGACATTGTTACTAGTGAATTACACAAACAGAGGTACGAGTGACCAATTATCATAAATGACGTGAGCGAAGTGAAGACAATTATTTGAGGTTATAAAAAATGACGTTAGCCAAGCAAAGACAATTATTCGAGGTTAAAATGAAGGAAACTACCAACAATAAGCTTCGAGGACAAAGCTTTTGAAGGAATGGTCAATGCTATGGACATAAATTGTATAAAATAAAATAAACATAAATAAATATAAATAAATGTAAATACTAAATAATCAAGTAATGATTATGTTAAGTAGTCATTAGTTAAGTGAACATGCATGTATAAAAGACATGCCCAGTGATGAAAGGACACCTGCGTAGGTATATGTGCGGGTCCTCATTGTAACATTTTACATCGCTTATACATTTTATATATAATAAATTATTATTACAAAATACCTCTTGTGTAATTTTACGTTAAAGCCAACAAGCTAAAGGTTTTGTTGCTTCAGAGCTCCTAGATAGAGCACAAGGGACAGGAGAATGCCAAAGAGATATTCAAGGTATAAGGTGTTGATGAGTGAGCTCATTAACAGTGAACCTTCTAGTTATCAGGAGGCTGCACAACACCAGGTGTGGCAGGATGCGATGGTAGAGGAGTACAACTCCATCGTGCAAAACTATGTTTGGCTAGTGGTGCCTAGACCATTAGATAGGCAATGGTGTTAATTTTTGGTAGCATCGGATGTGCTCTAGCCATGAAAATTGGTGGAGAGGCCAAGGCACATGAGTTCTAAAGTACCCAGAAACCGTCTAGTGAAATTACGCCTGGATTGTATTTTCTTAAAATAATTAATATTTTTAATAGGGTTCCTAAGTCTAAACTTAGGAAAATTAAAGTATTAATGGGTATTAATCAAAATATGGGCGAGAATGTTCTAGAAAGTGGATCAAGTCAAGTTTTTAATCTTAGCCGTTGATTAGAGACTTAGTCTCGGCCGTTGAAGTCCTAACGAGAAAGTATAAGAAGGAGGCTTGGGGTTCATTCAAAAAAGGCCGAGAGAACAAATTGATCTAGAGTTCGAAATTTTTGGGGCTTGGAAGCTGAGAAATTCGAATTAAGTGATGATTCTGTAGCAGAGGGGCAGGGATAGTTCGAGAATACTGGGCAAAGAGGCGGAGAACCACCATTGGAGGCATTGCAACACCTAGAGGGACTGACGTAGGCCAGTCTGGGCCCACACAAGCTTGAGGCAGAGCCAAAAGGGCTAGCGTAGAGGGGAAACTGCCTCCACGCAAAAATCTGGAACTATCGAGGAGCTGCTAGAACAACTGGGAGAGGTTGATGCAGAAGCTCCAAGAGGCAGAAGAGACAATGCAGGGCTGACGCAGAGCCTCTGAGGCTGACACAGGGCCTATGCCGGGCCAACGTAGAGATAGTCGAGGATTTTCCAATTTTGCTGCCAGATCGGCCGAAACCGCTGGGTGAAGTGAGGTAATCTCACTCAGTTTTCCGCCATTATATTTTTCTCTGTAACTGGGTTGTTAGGAGGGCATCCAACATTGTATTCAGATCTACTGCTTAATAATATAAAACCCTTAGAGATGTTTCACCGGTTTTCCTGCATTGGGTTTTTCCAGGGACTATTTTGTCCAAAAATAACGGTGTCCTATGTATCTTGTTCTTTGCTCAATTTCTTGTTTCATGTAATCAAATTAAATTGGTGTAGGCTACAGAAGTAATTTACTTCAGTATTTTTCAAGAAAATAAATTGATAATGTATATTAAAATCAAGTAGAAGTAAATTCAATTTTATTGCATTTGGGATTCCTTCAGTGTAGGAATTTTCACATTGTATCGGAGCATTGATTTTGAAACAAGAAGGGCATATCTAGCGTTGAGCAAAGAGGCCAATAGTTGCATTTGGCAGTAATTCGAATCCCCTTGAAGGGATTGCGCAGTCCTTGCCAGGAAATCAAAGATTCTGAGGAAATCTCTCTCTGAGAGAGTCGACAGAGATGTACAATTTGCGGTTCATGAGCTTGTAGAGGCAAAGGAAGTGACGCAGAGCTTCAGGGTAGTGCTTGAAGGGTGTAGTTTCTGTCGGGGCAGAAATCCGTCAGAAAAGAGCAAAGACACATAGAAGAGGGATTTTCTCCTCAGAGGATTTTTCTCGCCAAAAGTTCGAATTTTTCACTTGTCGGGTAGCAGACCAGTGCTACACAGTGACTAGGCGAGTCAATTCGACAGTTTGGGTGAGATGGCATCACATGGGCTCAGAGATCAGGACAAGTTGGAAAGAGGTTCCAACTATGTCATATGGAAGACCATAATCTTAACTGTTCTGGAGGAGTACGATCTCAAAGCTTATGTCAAGGGTGTTGTAGCTATTTCTGTGGACAATGATAAGAAGAAGAAGTACAAGGTCGAGGAGGCAAAGCCGAAGAGGTACATACTTGATGGAGTTTGAGATCATGTGGTGTCACACTTGCAGGGAAAAGATATAGCCCGAGAAATGTGGGAAGCTTTGTCTTCACTGTATGAAGGTTCTTCAAAACAATGAAAGATGTACTTAGAAAAAAAGTTGCAGCGGACATTGATGCAGAAGGGAGAACGGGTTGACTCCTATCTTCAACATCTTTAGGAAACCAGAGATGGTAAGGACGACCCTGAATGGAGTCTCGGATGAATGGCAAGTCTTTGTCCAAAGTATATTGGACAGGGAAAGACTACCTTCATGGGAGGAGATGTGGGAAACCCTTCAATAGGAAGAATTAAAGAGGGATTTGGATAAGGTCAATCTTAATGGCAGTAGTGGGAGTGGCACGAAGACCGAGGAGGAGGAGAACACAACTCTAGCATCAAAGGGATAACAGATGCAAAAGCGGAAGCAGGACATTTTGAAGGTGAAATGTTTCAGATCTGGTGAGATGGGTCACTTTGCATCCGAGTGTCCTTTGAAGCAAGGGATAAGGATGAGAAACATGATGCTAAGGTTGTTCCAACAAAAATTGATGAAGATGAGTTTGCCATGAGTGCTCACGCATCTCCAGGAGGGAAATGGGGTGGTATAGAACTATAGTCGGGAGGACTACATGTGGGTAGGATCCTTGAGGAACCCACCTCTTGGATCAATTCCTTGCTATGGGAGCTCGAGATTCAGCTGTAGTGAGATGGAGTTAGTGTCAGATGATGCAGTGGGTTGGTTGGAGAGACAGATGCAGTAGCTTGAGACCATAAACTGATTACCGCAGAGCAAGGTTAGCAGCAATGCAGATGACACAGTGCAGAAGTTAGCAACAATGCAAAGGATTAAGAGGGTCAGAGTCTAGTAGTAGTCAGATTCCAATATTGACATGGTATTATGCTGAACACAGTTAGTTTGGTAATTTTGGGTGTTCTTCAGTTGCTTCTCTCAGCAACTGAGTTGCCATGTTATCAGTGGTAGTTATAACAGCATAGCAAATGCAACATTTGAGAGGGAGTTGTTGTACAGATGCAGCGGTGGCAGTGTTGTGGGCAGCAGTACAATAGCAACAGTAGCACCGTGTTGATGGCAACAACAGTGCCTAAAGGAGATGCTTCAGAGACAGAGCAGCATGTAATTGGACATTGTTGCCAGAGCACATTCGTCACTAAGAGGGAGTGTTAGATTTTGGTAGCATTGGGTGTGCACTAGCACATGAGTTCTAAAGAACCCAGAAACCCTTTGGTGAAATTCCCCCCAGATTGTATTTTATTAAAATAATTAATATTTTTAATAGGGTTCCTAAGTCTAAACTTAGGAAAATTAAAGTATTAATGGGTATTAATCAAAATATGGTTGAGAATGTTTTAGAAAGCGGATCAAGTCAAGTTTTTAATCTTAGCCTTTGATTGGAGACTTAGTCTTGGCCGTTGACTTCTCAACAAGAAAAGTATAAGAAGGAGGCTTGGGGTTCATTTAGAAAAGACCGAGAGAACGAATTGATCTAGAGTTTGAAATTTCTGGGGCTTGGAAGCTTAGAAATTCGAAGTAAGTGATGATTCTACAACAGAGGGGCAGGGATAGTTCGAGAATACTAGGCAGAGAGGTGGAGAGCCACCAGTGGAGGCAACACAACACCTGATGGGACTGATGCCAGGCCAGTCTAGGCCCATGCAGGCTTGATGCAGAGCTAGAAGGGCCAGCGCAAAGGGGAAGATGCCTTCACGCAGAAATCTGGAACTGCTTGGGAGCTGCCAAAACAGTTGGGAGAGGTTGACGTAGACGTTCCAAGAGGCAGAAGAGACAATGTAGGGCTAACGTAGAGCCTCTGAGGCTGACGTAGCGCATACGCAGGCCCAACATAGAGATCGCTGCTGGTTTTCCAATTTTGCTGCTGGATCAGCTAGAAATTGCTGGGTGAAGTGATGTAATCTCACTCAGTTTTTCGCCATTATATTTTTCTCTGTAACTAGATTGATGGGAGGGCATCCAACATTGTATATTGCTTAATAACATAAAACCGGCAGAGCTGCTGCACTGGTTTTCCTGCATTGGGTTTTTCCGGGGACTTATTTGTCCAAAAATAACGGTGTCCTATGTATCTTGTTCTTTGCTCAGTTTCTTGTTTCATGTAATCAAATTAAATTGGTGTAGGCTGTAAAAGTAATTTTACTTCAGTATTTTTCAAGAAAATAACTTGATAATGTATATTAAAATCAAGTAGGTGAAGTAAATTCAGTTTTGCTCAGTGTGGAAAAAGTCGGGATTAAATCCGGATTTTTCGATTTTTTGGCTGGCCGATTAAATCGGCCGATTTTTGCCGATTTTTTCCCAGTCGAAAAAATCGGGATTAAATCAAAAAAGTCGGGATTAAATCGGGACTTTTTCCAAAAAATCGTGGTATTTTTTTAATAATTTTTTTTGTTTGTTTGAAAAAATCGGGATTTTATTGAAAAAATCGGGATTTTATTGAAAAATTCCGGATTTTAAAAAAAATGAATATTTTTGTATTTTTTTTTAATTTTGCCGACTTTTTCGAAAAACTCCCGACTTTAACGATTTTTTCAACTTTTGGACCCTTGCCGATTTAATCCCGACTTCGACTTTTTCCACATTGGTTTTGCTGTAGTAGGGGGTGTTTGAGTGTAGGAATTTTCACAAGTGGTTGGTTCCCATTGGATCTACAAGATCAAACATACTATAGATGGCAATTAGAAAAATTCAAAGAAAGGTTTGTGGCTAATGTATTCACTCAGAAGGAGGGAATAGACTATGAGGAGACATTCTGTCTAGTAGCGAGGTATATGTTCAACAGGGTTGTGATCTCACTTGTAGCACATATGGGGTGACAGATGCATCAAATGGATGTCAAGATGACTTTTTTGAATGAAGTGATAGAGGAGGAGTGTACACCGAACAACCAGAAGGATTTGAGACACATGGGAGGGATACCCATATATGCAGATTAAAGAGAGTGCTATATGGACTCAAGTAAGCTCCTAGAGCACGATATGGTCATATTTACAGTTACTTGTAGCAGATGGGATTCGTGAAGAGTGAGGTAGACTCGAACCTTTAGTATTTGATGGTAGGAGGTGAGCCTCTCATTCTCGTGTTATATGTGGGTGATCTGTTTCTAATTGGGTCACCAAGGCTCATAGAGGATTACAAGAGGGAGCTGGCAACAAAGTCTGAGATGAAGGATTTGGGGTTTTCTAGGTATAGAGGTATGGTAGACAGATGGGGAGATCTTCCTTGGTCAAAGGTGATGTGCTATGGAGATCTTGAAGAAATTCAATATGTTGGACTGTACAGTGTATACCCATGTCTACACCTATGATTTACCAATTGGAAGAAAATTGATGCGTCTAAGTAGGAAGCAGTGGACCCTACCTTGTGTAGACAACTTATTGGCTCTCTCATGTATTTAGTCAACACAAGGTGAGACATTTGCTTTTTTCTCAACACGTTTAGTCGGTTCATAGTGGAACCAAAGATGGTGCATTGGACAACAACAAAGCATGTGTTGTGGTATCTACGAAGTACCGTCGAGTATGGGTTGATATATACTCAAGGTGATGGTGTTAGGTTGATGGGATATATAGATGAAAACTGGGCAAGTAATGTAGTGGAAAAAGAAAACACTTCAGGGTGTTGCTTCAACATTGGATCAAGGGTTGTCACTTGTTGCAACAGGAAGCAAAAATTGGTTGTGTTATGTTCTGCGGAAGCATAATGCATGGTAGCAAGCATGGCTATGTGTGAGGCCATATGGCTTTGGAAGCTGCTAGTGACACTATTTGGTCATAGCATGGAGACGACCAATATCTTCTGTTATAATTAGAGTTGCATCAAGCTGTCTAAGAATCCAATGTTTCATGATAGATCGAAGCACATTGACATCATATACCATTTCGTCAGAGATTGTGTATAGCGTGGATCAGTTCAAGTACAATATGTTCCCACAGATCAACAGGTTCCAAATATTCTGACAAAGGCCTTGGGTAAAGAAAAGTTCGTTTTCTTTAGGGAGAACACCTTCCTTGCTAAGAGGGAGTGTTAGTTTTTGAAGCTTGGACAAGTGTTCTAGTCTTGACAGGTGTCATTGAGGCAGCGATAAAGGAGGCAATTACTTCGAAGCCCATGTAATTTTTCCTAAGGTTCACGTAGTAAAAATATCTTAATTAAGTTAATTAGTGATTTTTAAAATATTTTCTAAGTCTAACATACAAAAAGTGAATAATTAATTGGGATGAGGTTGATTTTCCTCTAGACGGTTGTAGAAAGTTTCTAAGACAATCTTAGCCATCGATTAGATCAAGTGAACTTCTAATCCTGGCCTTTCATTCATGAATGAGAGTTTATAAAGGGGATCAATGGGCAACTTTGGAGATCATAAAGATAATCGTGTGGGTGATTTTCAAAAGACACCATTGGGTTTCAACAATAGTGATTGAGGATGATTTTTCAGAGTTTCTTGATATCAGTGTTGTCTACAGGAGGCTGAGTTTTTCCCAGTGGGGGCGTGATTTTTAGGAGGAGGCCGAATTGCTCATTGTATTTGCAGGAGGAGGCCCAAATTATTTGCCAGAAGCTAGTGTGAGTCTTCCAGAGGTTAGATCAAGTTTTCTAGTGCCAGTGTGAGTTCACTTGAAGTGAGTGCAAATTTGCTAGAGGCCATTCGAGTCTTCCAGAAGGCAGATCGAGTTTGTCAGAAGCTAGTGCAAATTGCCAAAAAGAGCCAGTTCAAATCGCCAGAGGCGAATGTGTGTTGTTGGAGGCAATGTGAATTGCTGAAAATGGAAGGCATGGGGTTTTCCAAATTAGCATAAGTATAGAAAGATTTTTCCGGAGCTTTGCTAGTGAGAGGCAAGCAATTGTATTTCTCGATAGTAGTTTATTTGCTGAAGATAATAGCAAAAGCCCTTAGATTTGAAAATTGGTTTGCCCCACATTTGGGTTCCAGGGATATTTTGTACAAAAATACTAGTGTAAATTGTGTTATTGGTTTCTCGCATATTTTTTTGAATTTTTAGTTTGTGATTTGTGTTGTTTATGTTATTTGTGGCTTCCAGCAAATCAATTAGTTGGACGTAAATAAGTGATAGGAAATTATTAATTGGTTAATAACACCTTTTGGGTCACTAGAATTTCATAATATGAGGGTATATGATTGGCATTTAATCATGAGAACAAAGCCCTATATGTACCTTAGTGTTGGTGGTGTTGATTGTTGCACTTCTTTGTCATGGCCTTAGCAAAAATGTACCCTTCACTCAAGTCAAAATCATTGATCAAGCATGGTAAGATTTTTCTACCATATTATAAGGCTTGGATTAGGCAATTTGATCAGAATTGGGAAATGATGACTAATATCCCTAGAGAATCGAAGTAGAGGCAAGGGCTAGACAAGAGGAGAGGAATCTAGATTCTAGATGGTTGATGCTTGAATAATTAATCATTAATGTACTATGGATGCCATTTCTATCTTGATTTATCTACAATATGCATGCTTTGATATATTTTGCTACTAATTTGGCACTTTCGATTTTTGGAAAATGACTCTTATGATGCTTCGCTTCCAACAAACGTCCTTGCTTTGTCCCCGTTTTGTGCAACATTGGTGTGCCCAGAGGTTGTTTTTACCTATAAATCTACAACATAACATGTAAAAAATGTGAAAATTCTTGAATCTAACACATTAGAACCACTACTGCAATTACTGGTTTACAATCTCCTACTTGTTCTTTGCATTAGCTACTTATTTAATTGCATAAACATCGATGTAAACACTATTGTAGCCTACTCAAATACACAGATCATGAATTCAAATACATTGAGACAATAACAGAAGGGAGACCGTTACTTTTGGACAAATTTCCCCCGAAAACCCCAATTCGAGATAACCGGTGCGACATATAGAGCGTTTGTATTATTAAGCAGATTTCGTGAATACAACTAGGGTGCCAGAAATGTCTCACCCAACAGAGAATATCCTCGACAGTAGTACCTCTATCCGGAGACAGATATTCCGGCAAATCTGCAAATGGATGATCAAACCCCATAGCGACTCTGGCTATTCCCTATGCTGGACAACAAAAGTTGCTCCCAGCATTGCTCTGGAATTGCGTCACTCCTCGAGGAGTTGCGTCAACTCGACAGTGAGCTTCCCTTGCTCAGAAATTCGATTCCGCTAATCTGCTCCCAGTCTGCCCACAGAATCTCCCCAGCGCTGCCTCTAAGGCCTAGTGTCAACCTCTATGGCTTCTGTGTCACCTGCGTCAGCCCTTTTCGTCCTCTGCGTCAGCTCTTCAACTTTTGCGTCAGCCCTTTTAGGGCCTTTGCTGTCTCTCCTGGCACTTCACTGCATCTCTGCTATGTATTCTTCAGCCTCGGATGAAAATCCCTTGCTGAACTGCCCCTCGCTGCAACTCTGATCACTAACTTGATTTCCTCAGCAAACCTCGCCCCATAAAATCGAAATCTTTGATCATTTGGTGTATCTCCAACTGACCCTCAAGCCTCCTCTTACACTTGTTCTATTGATGAATCAACGGCTGAGATTAAGTCCCTAATCAACAACTAAGATTAGAACTAGCTTGATCCTTGTCACTTAGAACTTTCTCACACATATTTTATTAATACACATTAATAGTTTTATTTTCCTAAGTTTAGACTTAGGAACCCATTAAAAATATTAATTATTTTAATAACTCCTCATCCGGGTGAAATTTCTCCAAACGATTTCTGGGTCATGGAGATCTCATGTGTTCTAGCCCCTCCACCAAAATTCGGAGTTAGAGCACATCCATGCTACCCAAAATCAACAAAAAACAACAAGCCAATGGCTCTTTGATCAGCAAGTTAGTGGCCAAATAGTTTTGTAAAATGTATAGCATTTTAATAAGTGGAATGATCTTTAGCAATCAACTTTTTATATGGAAAATACAATAGGTAGAAAGTGTATTTAAATAGAAGATTTCCCCAAAGAAAATAGCTTAAAAACTTCTACCAAATTGCATAAGATAGCGTTGAGACATCGAACAAACCTAGAGAAATAGAATAGATCATATCCAAGCTTTATTTTGCAATGGTTGGCTGCATCAATATGGCCATTACAGAATTGATGACAATGGTATTCAGACACAACAAAGTAAAGGCTAGAAGAGTGAAGAAAGAAAGAATATTGAGTCCTAAGAGTAATGTTGTTGTTTGGCAAAGACAATTCCATTTGTGGACCTAGCCTCTACTTGTATTTATATCCCCTTTTGCCTTCTAATTCTTCCAATTTTCATAGGCAAAGTACGAGGTCTAATTACCCCAAAAATGGCAAACAATGCTCACTTCAGAAAAGCATGTAGAGTTAACTCACCATCCATTGAACTGAGCTAGAGAAGAAAAACCGAGTGAAATGGCACATGCTTGAGTTTAACTGAAATATTTCTATGTTGTCATGAAATAAAAATATCATTCAACATAAATATAGCCAATTTGACGTGGGTAAAAGCATCATCCAGTATTTAATGTAAATTTAACATGTGAAAAATTATCCTTGTGTGAACTTTTCAATTTTGAACTAGGATAAACATAATTTTTGAGGAAATTATGGATAATTCCAATTTTCTAAACATATCCTTGACGAAAATTGGGAAATTTGACTTGCAAAAATTATCTTTGGGGTAATTTAGGAAACTTGACTTGGAGGAAAAAGACCATGTGAATTAGAAGAGAGAAATAGATTGGAGGTAGTAAAAAATAAACCATCATAATGGTGTTGGAAATAATACTGAGAGGGGGGGTGAATCAGTATTATCAGAACTATAAAAAATTTTCAATGCTCAGAAACATATACGCTACTTTCGTTAAGTGAACCAGCGTGTACACGCAACTGTGTCTAAAGAAAACAGCGTATAACCAGAAATCTTATAATTCAGTTAGTTTATCTTCAGTTAAGTGCATAAGGACATTATTCACCATATTAAGAGTAAACAGATGCAGTAGAACAGATCACACAAAAACCACACACATGAACACCATGATATAAGGTGGAAACCCAATGTGGGTGAAAACCACCTGCTGCAAGTCGTCTCTATCTTTCTTTAATATGAAACTTCAGTTTACAATCTTTTTGTACTGGTGCAGCCTTATACCAGTACGCAGGGTACAACCTGCAAAAGGCTACAACCTTCTCTCGTTCTCCAAACTTCCTTGGAAGGGAGCTCCAACCCCCTTTGCTCTTGTACTAGCCAAGATACTAGTACGTAGGTGCTGGCCTACAATCTTCTTTCTTTCAGGTACCACCTTTCATACATTTTCAGACTGGATATTCCTGAAGCACAACATTACAATCTGAAGACCACAATTCATTCAACTTTCACAACAGATCATTGAAGCACAAAAACAACCAATACTAGCATCATCAATCTTTGAATCACTGAACCACTGAAACCCTGTCAATCACCAGTTACCAGAACACAGAGCAGACTACAGAACTCTGCAATAACAGTCAGATCCAAGCTTCAAAAGATATACGCTACTTCAATGAGAGCAACCCGCGTATACACGCGCTTTTAACGAAGACAATCTGCGTACAGATCTAAAAATAAATTCTCTCAACTTGCAGCTGTACCAGACATCAGTTAGACCCAGAACATAACATTGCGTCAGTATGCAGATCTAGAAATACGCATAATCAACCATATCATAATAGTGCATTTCAAACCAATAGATCCCGATCTGTCCTTAGATCTAGTCTTCCATCAACCGATGTGATCTCTCCTTAGCTTAGATCAAGCAACCCAGAACCTGCATACCAGATCTCTTTCTTTTTCAGATATTCAAACCTGTTCAAGATGTCTTTGCCTAATGATCTTCTTCTCCTTATATAGCCTTAGGCCTTGCTCAATACCAAGGGCCAAACCATAGAAATCCAATACCATCAACTTAAAAACTAGGGATCAACACGTCTGTCGAGATACTTTGGTCCAAAGACATAGGCTCAAGTATCGAGGACTAACTACCACGGACCAAAGGGAAGCTTCCTGACATATACGCCCTTTTCTGTTCATGCATCTGCGTGTATACGTGCCTTCGTATATAGCTCACCTGCGTATACGCGACTTAGTATGCAGATAACCGGCGTGTATACGCAACTCGGACTTCATTAACCTGCGTATATGAGATTTCTCTTCATTCTGTAGTCTGAACGGAGATCTGTCATCAAGGAGAGTTGCCATCAAGGACAACACCTGTACCATAGCGCCACACCTGTGCCAAAATGCCAACAATCTCCCCCTTTGGACTTGATGGCAACCCCAAGATCCTTAGAATCATTCTCCCCCTTTGTCATCAAGGGCAAAGGGCTGAGCTCCCCCTGAGTACATGCTGATATCTCTGCTTGGCTGTGCTGAAACATGCTCCCCCTGACTGTAGGCCAGATCTGCAAAAAATGTTCTTCAACAAGAACCAAGACTTATACACCATAAGGGACCTTCCTATCACCAAAAGACTCAATACATACATCCATACTCCCTACCAAGAGGGGACACATCAGAAACAACCAATTATATTACATCATTCATCCCAGGCATAGTGGGGAAACCAACATAGGCCGTTACATGACCTTGACATCATAAAAGAGATATCACAAAAGAGATACATGACATAGAGACAACAGATCTAGACCAAGACTTATGAAAATCACCAGCAGCATCTGATAAACATCTTTTAGATCAGCAACCAGGATTTCTTTCTGAGCTCCTTCTCCTGAAACCAGCAACCAAAACATCTAAAAGCCAACAATTCTTTATGAGACTTTTAAGCTGCTCCCCCTGAACCTGTGCCTGCTGCACCCCCTGAAACTGTGCCTAAAGAATTCTGACATACCCATCTTAGACCTTTCCAAACCAGAGTTTGCCCTTGCTGATCAGAACTCCATATACGCGATTTCTCCTGCATAAAACAGCGTATGTACGCGGATATACTTTCTGCAACAAGCGTACAACATCCACGCGACTTACTTAGCATAAATAGGCGTATATACGCCGACATCCCTTACGTAACTTGCGTATACCAACTTTTCTGTAGAACAGACAATCTTTAACAGCAGGATGAAGCATCAACTACTCCCAGCTTTTGTCTGAGATATTCAAAAGTTTCCCTGGACAGTGGTTTTGTGAGAATATCAACAACTTGTTCCTTAGAAGGAACATACTCCAACTTGACCTTCTGCTCAAGCACTTGTTCCCGAAGAAAATGGTACTTGATTGGTATGTGCTTGGTCTTTGAGTGCATGACTGGATTCTTTGAAATGCTGATTGCACTTGTATTATCACATAAGATAGAGACTGGTGGAGTGCAAATGATTTGAAAGTCCTGCAAGGTCTGCATCATCCAAAGAAGTTGTGTGCAACAAGATGCCGCAGCCACATATTCTGCTTCAGCTGTAGATAAGGCAATCGAACTCTGTTTCTTGCTGAACCAAGATACTAATCTGGAACCCATGAAGAAAGCACCACCACTTGTGCTTTTCCTATCATCCATACTTCCAGCCCAATCTGCATCTGTGTAAGCATGAAGAGTGAGATCTGTGTTTCTAGGATACCATAAGCCATAGTTTTGGGTCCCTTGAAGGTACTTGAAGATTCTTTTGACTGCCTGAAGATGAGTTTCCTTTGGGTTGGCTTGAAATCTTCCAACAATTCCTACTGCATGTGTAATATCTGGTCGGGTACCTGTCAAATAAAGCAAACTCCCAATCATGGATCTATAAGTGGGTTGGTGGACTGCTGCTGATTCATCATTTGCACTGAGGCTGCATCCTGTAACCATGGGAGTACATACTGGCTTTGAATCTTCCATGCCATACTTCTTCAAGATCTGCTTGAGGTACTTGGTTTGAGACAAGAAGATACCTCCTTTATTTTGTTGGATTTGCAATCCAAGAAAATATGTCAATTCTCCAAGTAGTGACATTTCGAATTCTTTCTGCATAACCAAGGCAAAGTTTTGACTCATAGTCTCTTCATTGCTGCCAAAGATAATATCATCTACATAAACAACAAGAATTAGCAATTTGTCATTTTCAACTTTTATATAGAGATTGCTATCTGCTGATCCTTTTGAAAAGCCTTGTTGGTGAAGATATTTGTCCAACCGATAGTACCAAGCCCTTGGAGCTTGTTTGAGTCCATAGAGGGCCTTTTTCAATCTGCATACAAGGTTTGGATCATTCCCAAGAATGAAACCATCTGGCTGCTCAATATATACTTCTTCTTCTAAGTCTCCATTCAGAAAGGCTGATTTCACGTCCATTTGAAATACCTTGAAGTTTTGAAAGCTTGAGAGAGCAAGGAACATTCGGATGGCCTCAAGTCTTGCCACAGGAGCAAAGGTCTCTTCAAAATCTATTCCTTCTTGCTGCGCATACCCTTTACAAACAAGTCTGGCCTTGTTTCTAATTACTTTTCCATTTTCATTCAATTTATTCTTGAAGACCCATTTTGTTCCTATTACATTCTTATCTTTTGGTCTAGGAACTAATTCCCAAGTGTTGTTCTTTTCGATCTGCTCAAGTTCTTCATCCATTGCTTTGACCCAACATTCATCTTTGCATGCCTCTTTCACATTTTGTGGTTCAGTGGAGGAGAGTAATGCCAAATAGCTTGAAGCTTCTGCAATTGTCCTTCTTGTTTGTACTCCTGCTTCTTTCTGCCCCACAATCTGAGATTCTGGATGATTCTTTTGAACATATCTGGATGGAGTCTTTTCTTCTATTCTTGTCTGCTCCTCTGGTTCTTCTTGAGGTTCTTCTTCTTCATCATTCCGCCTTTGAGGGTAGCCTTCATCTTCTTCAATGTCTTCATGATGAACTTGCCTAGGAATATATCCCTTCTCATCAACCACTATATCAATGCTGTCAACAATTCTGCCAAGTCTTTTATTGTAGCACTTGTATGCTTTGCTATGTGGAGAATAACCAAGAAGAATGCCCTCATCTGCTCTTGGTTCAAGTTTGCCAAGTTGCTCATCAGTATTCTTAATATAACATTTGCTCCCAAAGATTTTGAAGTGCTTCACCGAAGGAGTCTCACCACTCCAGAGCTCATGAGGTGTTTGAGTGCTGTTTACTCGGACATTTGTTTTGTTAAGAATAATAACCGCAGCATGTGCAGCTTCACCCCAGAAGGTTGCGGGAGTACCTGATTCATCAAGCATAACACAAGCCATTTGTTGGATTGTTTTGTTCATTCTTTCCACAACCCCATTTTGCTGAGGAGTTCTAGCTGTAGAGAATTCTCTTCTTATCCCATGTTCTTCACAGAAATCGAAAAATTCGTTTGAGGTAAACTCCCCACCTCTGTCAGATCTGAGGCACTTAATTTTGTGTCCTGATTCATTTTCAACCAAGGCTTTGAATTTTTCGAATGCTTCATCTTTGTGCTTCATGAGCCCTAACCAAACAAATCTGGAGAAATCATCAATGAATAATATCAGATATTCTTCTCCTCGAGGTGTCCTCTTCCTAAATGGACCACATACATCTGCATGGACTAGCTCGAGAGGCATGCTAGCTGATCCTTCCTTCTCTGGAAAGTTAGTTCTGGTTTGCTTTCCAAACTGACAAGATTTGCATATGGTATTGTCTGGAATTTTGATATCTGGAAGACCACGAACTGCCTGATATTTGCATGCTTTCCTTATTTGTGAAAAGCTTAGATGCCCCAACCTCCGATGCCATAGCCAATGTTCATCATCCTTGCTTAAGTAGCATTGTTGTCTTTCCTCAAAGATATATAGATTATTTGGAGTCCTTCCTTTGATCACTGTTTTACCTGTATCAAGATCGCGAACACAACATCCATTTGATCTAAATATTACCTCAGTTCCTTGATCGCACATCTGACTGACACTCAGAAGATTATGCTTCAATCCATCAACATATAAAACATTTCCTGCTTTGACCTTCTCTTTCAACGGAGCAACACCTTTTCCTTTTATGGCTGCAGAGATATCGTTCCCAAAAGAAACTTTCTTCCCCTTTTCTAATGCGGTATATGACTCAAGCTTTTCTTTGTCCCCTGTCATATGCTTCGAACATCCGCTGTCAATGTACCATAGACTTTCTTGACCTTCTGCATAAAAGGCTATCCCACATCTTTCTGGTTGTGATTCTTTTATTCTCCATGTTCTAACATTTGAGGTTTGTTCCTTCTGAGTTGTCTTCCGGAACCTGCTCCTGCATTCAGAGTCTTCATGACCAAAGTTATTACAAATAGAGCATTCAACTTCATTTTCAAGAACCGAAAAATTGTTATAAGTCCTTTTCATGGTTCCAATCATTCTCCCTTGCTTTTGAGCTTCTCTAGTCATGATTGTTTTGTAGGCAACACATTGATCTGCTTTGTGACCGAAGTTATGGCAAGAAAAGCATTGGCCATTAAAGAAACTTATGCGATAATCAGATCTATCATCCAACCGATTGTAGCTTCTATTCATTCTTGGAGCAAATTGGGAAGATTTTACCTGTGGCTGATTATAGCTTCTGTTTGTCCTTAAGGCAGTTTGTCCCCAAATTTCTTGATGGTCTTTATTTGTTCTTGAGATAGACTGTCCCTGATTCACCTGATGACTTTTATTTGGCCTTTGCTCGCTTCCCCTTGCTGCATCAAGATAACTTTTAGAGGTAGAGGCTTGAGATGTTTCTCCATTATATCCAAGACCTGTCTTGATCAGAGGAGATCGCTGCACATTGATAATCTCATCCAAGGTTTCAGATCCTTTAACAAACTTAAGATTAATTGCTTTGGTTTTCTCAATCTCCTTTCTAAGACAAACAATCTCACATTCCAATTTTTCAAGATGTTTTTCCTTTTCAGCTAGTTGACATTGTAGAGAATCAATAATAGCACTCTTCTCTTCTAAACAAACTTTGAGATCTTTCATTTCTTCATAAAAGCTTTCTACATCTATAGCATCCATGTAGTCATCATCTTCAAAAGCCATTAAAAGTTTATATCTATTACCTTGTTCATCTTCATCACTATTTGAAAGTCCATCACTATCTTCATGAGTGTAATAGCTTTTCTTCTTTTCATATTGTTTCTTGTTCCATTTAACAGGTTCCTTTCCCTTGTCATTCTTATCTTTGTGAGGACATTTGGCAGCATAATGACCTACTCTTCCACAAGCAAAGCATTTAAAAGGTAACTTACCTCTGAACCTTCCAGAACCCCTTTGAAGATTTCTGACAAAATTTGATTCCTCTTCTTCATCTTCTGGCAAGTGACTTGCTTCATAGTAATCTTCTTTGCCTGAAGCCTTGAAAGCAGCTTCTCTTCTGTCTGATGGACCTCCCTTTCTCATTTCATAAGCGGTTAGAATTCCGTGAAGCTGAGACATAGTAAGAATTTGCAAATTTTCCTTTTCTTCTATGGCAGAGACTTTAGATTCAAACTTGGGGGACAAAGATCTTAGAACCTTTTCAACCACAATAGCCTCTTTTATTTCTTCACCCAAGTTTTGCATGCAATTGACAATCTCATCTACCCTAAGGAAGTAGTTAGCCACACTTTCATCATTATACATTCTGAGAGTCTCATACTTAATCCTGAGAGTTTGAAGTTTAGCACGCTTTACCTGATCGTCTCCTTCATAGCTTGTGACCATTTTATTCCATATTTCTTTTGCAGATTTATAGTGCATTACCTTCATGAATTCTGATTGAGAGATGCATCCCAATAGAGTATTGACTGCTTTCGCATTTGTTTCATATTTCTTTTTCTCTGCTGCATCTGTAGGAGTAGCTGAAGGAAAAGTGTAGCCTGTCTCTACGATGTTCCAAACTTCTGTACCAAGAGATTGAAGATAGGCAGTAACTCTTACTTTCCAATAATTGAAGTTTGTCCCATCAAAAACCGGTGGCCTGATTAATGCTTCTTTCTCGTAGTTGCTCATGATGAACGATCTACCTTCAAGCGGTCAAGCTTCTCTGAAGGACCTGCTCTGATACCAATTGTTGGAAATAATACTGAGAGGGGGGGTGAATCAGTATTATCAGAACTATAAAACTTTTTCAATGCTCAGAAACATATACGCTACTTTCGTTAAGTGAACCAGCGTGTACACGCAACTGTGTCTAAAGAAAACAGCGTATAACCAGAAATCTTATAACTCAGTTAGTTTATCTTCAGTTAAGTGCATAAGGACATTATTCACCATATTAAGAGTAAACAAATGCAGTAGAACAGATCACACAAAAACAACACACATGAACACCATGATATAAGGTGGAAACCCAATGTGGGTGAAAACCACCTGCTGCAAGTCGTCTCTATCTTTCTTTAATATGAAACTTCAGTTTACAATCTTTTTGTACTGGTGCAGCCTTATACCAGTATGCAGGGTACAACCTGCAAAAGGCTACAACCTTCTCTCGTTCTCCAAACTTCCTTGGAAGGGAGCTCCAACCCCCTTTGCTCTTGTACTAGCCAAGATACTAGTACGTAGGTGCTGTCCTACAATCTTCTTTCTTTCAGGTACCACCTTTCATACATTTTCAGACTGGATATTCCTGAAGCACAACATTACAATCTGAAGACCACAATTCATTCAACTTTCACAACAGATCATTGAAGCACAAAAACAACCAATACTAGCATCATCAATCTTTGAATCACTGAACCACTGAAACCCTGTCAATCACCAGTTACCAGAACACAGAGCAGACTATAGAACTCTGCAATAACAGTCAGATCCAAGCTTCAAAAGATATACGCTACTTCAATGAGAGCAACCCGCGTATACACGCGCTTTTAACGAAGACAACCTGCGTACAGATCTAAAAATAAATTCTCTCAACTTGCAGCTGTACCAGACATCAGTTAGACCCAGAACATAACATTGCGTCAGTATGCAGATCTAGAAATACGCATAATCAACCATATCATAATAGTGCATTTCAAACCAATAGATCCCGATCTGTCCTTAGATCTAGTCTTCCATCAACCGATGTGATCTCTCCTTAGCTTTTATCAAGCAACCCAGAACCTGCATACCAGATCTCTTTCTTTTTCAGATATTCAAACCTGTTCAAGATGTCTTTGCCTAATGATCTTCTTCTCCTTATATAGCCTTAGGCCTTGCTCAATACCAAGGGCCAAACCATAGAAATCCAATACCATCAACTTAAAAACTAGGGATCAACACGTCTGTCGAGATACTTTGGTCCAAAGACATAGGCTCAAGTACCGAGGACTAACTACCATGGACCAAAGGGAAGCTTCCCGACATATACGCCCTTTTCTGTTCATGCATCTGCGTGTATACGCGCCTTCGTATATAGCTCACCTGCGTATACGCGACTTAGTATGTAGATAACCGGCATGTATACGCAACTCGGACTTCATTAACCTGCGTATATGAGATTTCTCTTCATTCTGTAGTCTGAACGGAGATCTGTCATCAAGGAGAGTTGCCATCAAGGACAACACCTGTACCATAGCGCCACACCTGTGCCAAAATGCCAACAAATGGAACATAACACCTCCATCCACTCATGTGCTTTGCCACATCACTGATGACCTAAGTGTTTAGAAAACGAAGATGGATATGGATCCAAATTCGAATGCGGATACAAATGCATCAAATTTTTGCAAAACTAGGATTTGGATATGGTGGGGAAACAACACGTATACAAAATACACTAATATTTTTTGTTTTTGTTTTTATTTTTTATTTTTTAATTTTAAAAAACATATTCAAAGTTAAAATCAAAATCATTCATGAATGACAACATTAGAACTAAAATCATTAGTTTGTTGGAATTTCTAAATCTAACTGTTGGAAATCCTTCATGTACTTTTCTAATTTATTTCTACCTGCTTGTTCTGATTAATTAACAAGTTATTTACCATGTAAAGACTGAAAATAAATACAAGTACATGATCAACACATTACAGAGCATTAACTGAAGGAAACAAAACAAGCACACAAGTGACACTGTTGTTTTTGGACCAATGTCCCTGGAAAAACCCAATGCAGGAAAACCGATGCAACTATCTGAGGGTTTTATTATTATGCAGTTTTTGAATACAATTTGGGTGCCAAAACCGGCTCACCCAACAGAGAATAATATCGGCAATAGTACCTCTCAGTCGAAGACAGATGTTCCGGCTAAAACCTCGGATAAACACTCCTACAACTTCCAACTCCAATTTGCCCCACGAAAACCCTAGCGTTTGCCTTTAGGGATTGCGTCAACCTTTCCTGGCCCAGTGTCAACCCAATAACACATGCGTCAACCTTTGGAAGCACTGCGTCAGCCTCTATAGCCTCTGCGTCACCCACGCTGGCTCTTTGAGGCACTGCGCAACTCCTGGCTGCCTCTGTGTTGGCCCTGGCTGGCTCTGTGTGGCCTCTGGCTGGCTCTGCGTTGCTCTCTCTTGCTTTCTAGGCTGATTCTCCCGGTACCCTCTCTGTCTCTCTGCTTCTGTATTCACTGCCCCTCAATTGCAACTCTGATCACTCTTTCGACTTCCTCAGCAAACCCTGCCCCAAAAAATCGAAATCTTGATTAACTCAATGTATTCTCCAAGTGACCCTCAAGCCTCCGTTTATATTTTTCTCGTTGACAATTCAACGGCCGAGATTAAGTCCCTAATCAACAGCTAAGATTAATTGTGGCTTGATCCATGACTTTTGGACCATTCTAACACAATTTTATATTAATACTCATTAATATTTTATTTTCCCGAAGTTTAGACTTAGGGATGCCATTAAAAATATTAATTATTTTAATATCTCCCAAATTGTTTACAATCTGCCCAAACCATTTTTGGGTATTGGAGATCTCATGTGCTTTAACCTCTCCACCAATTTTTGTGGCTAAAGCACATCTAATGCTACCCCAAATCAACACTCCCTCTTAGCGAGGACTGTGCTCTAGTAATACTGCTCACTGAGTATCACCCTAATCATCCAGCATAAGTCCTTGTGCTAATGCTAGGCCTGCTACCCAACATCCTCTGCATCGTTGCATCATGTACTGCTACCCATTGCCGTGCCACTGCCACTGCAACATCTGTACGGCAACGCCCTCTGCATCTGTGTTGCTGCCCATGGCCTTGCCACTGCCATTGCTGCATCTGCACTGCAACCCCTCTCATCATGCTGCCCATAGCACTGCCATTGCTAATTGCTGCATTGCAACACAGTTACTGAGACGTAAGTAACTAATCTCCTAACTCTGACATCTCCGTTAGGCTAGAAACACTCTCGATGCTGAAGCTCCATCTGTCACTGACAAGTGCTCTGTCTCTGACCTCTGTGCTGCTGCCACAACTCTTGTGCATCTCGCATTGCTGCCTCATGCTGTCCTGGGACTCCTGCATTGTAGCTCTCTCTCTCACTTCATCCGCATCTGTCTCTACCGACATTCGCCAATCCTGCTACTCCTCTTCGAGGCTCTCGTAGCAAGGTATAATCGAAGAGGTTGGGTACCTCGAGGATCTTGCCCCTCATCGCCTGTAGTCTGTTTGACTACAACTCGATGTCTCCCCACTTCTGCTCAAGTGGCGTGTGAGTACTCATGGCACAATCATCATCTGTCTCCAATTCTTTCTCCGCCCTTGCTGGCTCAGCCTTGGTCTCGGAAGCCTCTCCCTTGCTCTTCTTCCTCGGACATCGGCTCGCATAGTGACCCAGTTGCCCACAGTTGAAGCATTTGACCTAAGAGAGGTCCTTCTTCTTCCGTTTCTCTTGCTTTCCCTCAGATGCTAGGGCAACATCCTCGTCTTCCTCCTTGATTCTGATCCCCTTGTTGCTACTTCTTGCCTTGCTTAGCCTTCTGATCTCTTCTTGGCGAAGAGCCGCCCACATTTCCTCTCAATTTCGAAGGGTTGCCCTGCCTATTATGCTCTAGACAAACACCTCCCTCGAAGGGTCACCCTGCCTAGTATGCTCTGGACAAACACCTCCCAGTCTTTTGAGATTGCGTTCAGCGCTGTTCTGACGATCAATCGATTGAGGAAGGGGTCGATTTGTTCTCCCTTCTGCATCTAGTATGACCGCAACTGATTTTCTAGTAGCATCTTCCTCTGCATGGAAGTATGCTGATACAACTTCTTTAGGGCCTCCCACATCTCATTTGCTGTATTCTTCTCGGCAATGTGTGGTACTACATGGTCTTTGACCTTGTCAAGGATGATGCTCTTGGCCCTCGCCATTGCATCCTTGTACTTATCGTTATCAACCGGGTCAACTGGGACCGCTATTGTCCTCAAGGCGAATTGTTTGAGACAATTCCTGTCTAGAACGGATAAGATTTTGGCCTTCCAGACTACAAAGTTTGTGGCTTCGTCGAGTCTGTCTTGGTCTCTTACCCCGTTCACTGCCATCTTGTTGCTCCTTTACTTCCCTTTTGGAAATTCTGGATGTGACTTCCTCTGAGCCTCGATTTCCCTCCTAGAAACCCCTCTGCCAATGTCGAGATTCCCTCACTCCGATCCTTAGTGCAACTGCACCACTGATCTGGATTTCTTGGCTAGAAACCCTTGGTAGCAACTCCCTCCTCCTTGGTCTTGCCCTGTTAGGTACTGTTCTGACTACAGTACCCCACCAGCTTCACTCTGCAACTTACCCATAGCCTCCTAGGACCCAACAAACTGAAGGTTAGAGCTTCTAGGCTATGTGCAATCCCGGCACTAACAAAATTCGCACCTCCTGGCCACAGGCGTCAATCCTTCCTGACTGAGAAAGATGACCGGACACTGCGTATTTTTAGTCTGCTCCCCCTGCCACTACATTAATCCTCTTCCCGACTCAAACTTGATGATGCAGGCACTGCGTCACCCCTTCCTTGCTGCTTCTCTACTAGGAACAACTTTTGTGACTCGAGACAACTGTTTTCTTCTGCTGTTGCTCTACTCGGCTGATGTCCTCAATTCTCCTGTGATCTGCAACCACCCTTTGATACCATGTTGGAATTTCTAAGTCTAATTGTTAGAAACTCTTCATGTACTTTTCTGATTTATTTCTGCCTACTTGTTCTAATTAATTAACAAGTTATTTACCATGTAAATATTGAAAATAAATACAAGTACATGCTCAACACATTACAGATAATCAATCGAAGGAAACAAAACAAGCACACAAGTGACACCATTGTTTTTGGACCAATGTCCTCAGAAAATCCCAATGCGGGTAAACTGGTGCAACTATCTGAGGGTTTTATTATTATGCAGTTTCTGAATACAATTTGGGTGCCAAAACTGGCTCACCCAATAGAGAATAATCTCGGTAGTAGTACCTCTTAGTCAGAGATAGATGTTCCAGCTGAAACCCCGGATAAACACTCTGACAACTCCCAGCTCCAATCTGCCCCATGAAAACCTCAACGTCTGCCTCTAGGGACTACGTCAGCCCTTCCTGACCCATCGTCAACCCAATAACCCATGCGTTAACCTCTGGAGGCACTGCGTCACCCACGCTGGCTCTCTGAGGCACTGCGCAGCTCCTGGCTGGCTCTGTGTGGGCCCTAGCTGGCTCTGCGTGGCCTCTGGCTGGCTCTGCGTCCCTCCCTCTCGTCTTTTGCGTTGATTCTCTTGGTACCCTCTCTGCCTCGCTGCTTTTGTGTTGATTCTCCCGGTAACCTCTTTGCCTCTGTATTCACTGCCCCTCAGCTGCAACTTTGATCACTCTTTCGACTTCCTCAGCAAACCTTGCCCCAGAAAATCGAAATCTTGATCAACTTGGTGTGTTCTCCAAGTGACCCTCAAGCCTCCTTTTATACTTTTCTCGTTGACAATTCAACGACTGAGATTAAGTCCCCAATCAATGGCTGAGATCCATGACTTTTGGACCATTGTAATACAATTTTATATTAATACACATTAATATTTTATTGTCCCTAAGTTTAGACTTGGGGACTCCATTAAAAATATTAATTATTTTAATATCTACCAAACTGTTTAGAATCTCCCCAAACCATTTCTGGGTATTTGAGATCTCATGTGCTTTAGCCTCTCGACCAATTTTCGTGGCTACAACACATCCGATGCTACCCCAAATCAACATAGTTAATTCATAAATCTGAAGATTGAAATCATGATGCACTATGCTTTATACAAAAAAGATAACTTTTAATACAAAATTGAGTGTCTCACCAATGATCACTCTATTGATATGTCAAAAAATGGCTCTATATGCTCATCAATTGAATATTCAACTCTATATCTTAATCACCCTCTCATCTTTTTTGGCATTTGGCTTAAAATCTAAAAATTCCCGTCTAGTTACATTGGTAAATGAATATTGTACATTGCCTGAGAACATGTTATAGTCTATGTATCGCAATTTTCTAAGAGGATGTTACGAATAAATATATATAAATATAAATAAAGAGGATAATTGTAATAACGATTTGTTAAGTAGTAATTAATACTGAAAAGGCATGTCTAATGAAACATGACTCTCCATGAAGAGGCACCTGCCTATTATATAAGTAGGCCTCTCACTCTCATTTGTATCATCATCTTATTCACACATTTAATATATAATATTTGTATCCTCATGGATATCTTTATATTCCAAGTGTTCTGGAGTAATTAATTTGAAGAAAGAACTTTGTTCGCTTCATTTGGTATCAAGGCAGTCGATCCTTTGGCGGCTTCACCGCTGCACAGAGCCACGCTCTTTGATCTAGGCCCTTGGCCATCGACTTTTCGTCAACTTTATTGTTGTTGCAGTTCAAGCGTTTCACTACAATTGGATTTTCTTCGTCTTGCCATCAAACTTTTGGTCACGCATAAAAAAAAAGGAAAAAAAAATTAGGTCAAATTAACAAAAAGAAAAAAAGGAAAATAAAAAAAGAGTCAATATATATTAGAAAAAAAGTCAAATAAAAATTATATATATTCATAATTAAAAAAAGTGTTAGAAAAGGTTGGCATTTAAAAAAGTATCATAAAAAAAATTATTAGAAAAAAAAGAGAAGAAAAAAGGGAGAATTATTATTAAAATTTATATATATTTAAAAAAGTAAATAAACATAATAATAATAATTACCTGCCCGTCAGTCATTCACTCTCCATCTGACACAATTGTTGCTCTATCTGACACTGTCGTGGATCCTTGTCCCCCATCAACACCTTTCACCACGCTATCCCGACGTCCACGTTGTGCATACTCACCGTTGACCCCTGCCCTTTTTGCCATCCTGTTGACCACATCTCTTTCCATCATTTGGTATCATC
The DNA here is from genome assembly GCA_031772625.1 of Pinus tabuliformis. Lineage (NCBI taxonomy): Eukaryota > Viridiplantae > Streptophyta > Pinopsida > Pinales > Pinaceae > Pinus > Pinus tabuliformis. The sequence goes on along the minus strand of CM062805.1, from coordinate 1,373,530,924 downwards.
CACTCTGCCAACAAACCAACTGCTACCACTGGTTTCATCTCCACAACAACCCCTACCGTTGCACCAACTACCACTGCGGATTCAACAAACAATAACCCACGACCACCTCTTTGCTCCTATATCTCGCGTTCCACCGCTCTATTGCCATTGCCTTCTTTTACTGCCGTTGTTGACAATCTGCCCCGTAGCCGGGCCTCCACCACCGCTGTTCATCTACGAAGTCAAATTTCTTCCCGGTGGCTATCTGTCCTATCGTTGCTCATCTGATTCTCCCTATGCCATGTTATCGTGGTCAATTGTTGCACTTTTTCAGGGTCACATCTGTTGGTTCGATTAATACATCTACTGATTAATTGATTAACATATCAGAAGTTTATAAATAATATGATTATATAAATTATATAATAACTATAATTATATAATAGTTATATAATTAACAATTATAATTATATTAGAAAGTTAAAATTAGTTAATTTATATAAAAAAAGTATTATTATTTGACTCATTTAAATTTAAAAGAGGGAGGGGAATTTAAAAAAAAAAAATTCAAAAGTAGACAAAAAAATTATTTTTACCTTTAATATATATATATATATAACGGGCGAAAAAAAATCTAAAAACAAAGAGGGAAATAAAAAAGAAAGAAAGGGGAAGAGAGTTATTTATAATAAAATTGGTTAATTAAATTAAAAAAAAGGAAGTAAAAAGATGATTTCCACAAAGAACAATGATTTCTTTTCAAAGTGTTCTTTTTGTTTAGATGGATATCCTAATTGTCAGGAATCATTTAGAAATCAAAATGGTGTCTGCGCAAAATGTTACAAAACTTTTACCTTAGTTGAATCTCTAAGTGATGCACAAAAACAATCAATTGCAAGAGATATAAAACAATTAATGGCTATATATAGGCGACAACCTGCTGATTTTAATAAGGAAGTGAAGAAAACAGAATCCACATTGCAAGTTGAAAGCCCATCATCACTTTTACAAAACGATGTAATCCAGTGTACCAAGAAATTGAAATTGAAAGATCAAGGGAAAGACAAAATAGACAAATTTCGGCAAAACAAGAAGGCATTACAACAGGAATATGAAGATCTTGCAGATATACATTACAAACAAGTAGTGGAAAAGAACGAAGAAATTTCTCGCCTCAAGGACCATGTTGAAAAACTAATTGCACAAATCAAGAAGACTAAGGTCACAAAGAAGGAACTAAGGAAGCACTTATCAGAACAAGAAGAGGGAAATTCACGTTTAAAGAACCTTAATAAAAATTTATTAGAACAAATAAGAGATTTAAAAAATGAAACGCTTAGAAGTCAAAACACCGAAAATAAGGTTGATAAATCAGAAACCAAAGAACTTTTACGTCTGGGAAACCATAATAAAAATCTATTCACTCAAATTAAGAAACTTAAGGATGATAAGAAATCATTAAAAAACAAGTTAGAACAACTTACTCAAGAAGAAGTTTCAAAATTTCCAGTCGTAACAATCCAAGTTGAAGATAAGGGAACGGATATAGATCTAGTGAATATGACAACTTGTTAAAATTGGCAACTAAGGCCAAAATCCATGTGGGTGTACTTATCCATGGCAACTGATTTTTTCTTGGATTCCTCTCGTCGAGAGGTGTAGGATTGATCTAAAGATCATGTGATTCCGACATGTATTCATGGAGTTATGAATTTATTTGTGTTATGGGACAATTCGTCAAGGTCAGCCAACAACCAAATTGCCCTCACTTGTGCTCAACGTTTTAGTATAAAAAGAGGTGGCTTGTTAGTCGTTTGGACACACACTCTTGTGATCTCTCTTCAAATTGTTTTGGGTTTGATGAAGATGAGATCTAGAGAGAGTGCCCTAGGTGATACGCTGCCTTATAGAAGCCTTATCATAGCCTATGATGAAGTCTAATCCTAAAAGCTGTCATGAAGTCTCATGCTAAATGCTGTCATGAAGTCTAATTCTAAACGCTGTCATAAAGTCTATCCTAAACGCTATCATGAAGTCTAATGGTAAAGGCTGTCATGAAGTCTAATCCTAAACGCTGTCATGAAGTCTATCCTAAACGCTGTCATGAAGTCTAATGCTAAACATTGTCATGGAGGATCTATCCTACCCTAGCCGCAGTAAGGAAGTAATCTTAGTCACCTAGTCGCAACACTTAAGGCAACAAGAAGGGACACTTATATATACAACCATTATACACTGTCCTTAAGTATCATGAAGAGTGCTAACTATAGCCTAGCTGCTCTGCTAGGCTACAAACCATAGCAAGCAGCTAAGGTTGGTAAGATACAGTATTGCAGTGCAGTGATGGTGCAGTATGGTGTATGGGCAGCATGGTGCAGTAAGGTGCATGGAGCAACATGGTGCAGTATGGTGTATGGGAAGCATGGTGTAGTAAGGTGCATGAAGCAACATGATGAATGGTGCAGCATGGTGCACAGTGACAATGGTGCAACACAGTGATGCATAGTGCAGCATGATGGATAGTGCACATGATGATGAAGAGCAACATGTTGGGTACAACATGATGAGGTACAACTCAATGATGGTGCAACATAGTGTAGCACAGTGATGATGGACATGGTGATGGTGTAGCACAATGATGATGAACGTGGTGATGGTGCAGCATGGTGCAACACAATGACGATGGACGTGGTGATGGTGTAGCATGGTGCAACACAGTGACGATGGACGTGGTGATGGTGCAGCATGGTGCAACAGAATGATGATGGACCTGGTGATGGTGCAATGTGGTGCAACATAGTGATGATGGACATGGTGATGGTGCAGGATAGTGATGATGGATGTGGCGATGGTGCAGGATGGTGCAACATAGTGATGATGGACATGGTATGATGGTGCAACATGGTGCAACACAGTGATAGCTATAACAAGGTGATGGAATCACCTGTGTTCAGATCAGTTACCTCATGTGACATCTTCTTAGAGAAGATATTTTCTCTTATTTTGACAAGTTAAAGTGTTGACTTCTGATGCTATGTACTCTCTCTCTCTCTCTCTCTGCTGAACTATTGAAGAACATAAGAAGAATTGATCAAGGGTTTCCCCACATTGGGGTTTGTCCCTGGTTGGCACCACATCTTGTGTCCTCTTGTCTTGGCTTGTTTTCTTCGATTTATGTTTATGTTCTATTTACATTTTACTATCATGCTAAATGTGATTGCTAATCTGGAATTGATATTGAGCTAAATGGAAAAATTAAAGTAAATTGCTCTAAGCATAGAACATACCAAAAATTAACATGGTATCTGTAATATCCCATATCAGGAATATACCCCAAACACAAGCAACTCCAATTAAAGATGGACTGGGAGGGCATTTAACAGATATGTCGCCTCTAGAAAGAGGATGAGATCCAGAGGCTACTTGGCCCTTTCCAGACTCTGTCTAAGAGTATAATAGAAACACACAAGTGGTATAATAGCTGAGAATGCTCACAGAGATACAAGTAACAATGATACTATATATATCAAATAAACCATAAACAGATACACAAGAAATGCAAACAGAATGCTAAGCCATTTTATTATACTAAGTAATAAAATGAGTACAGGAGGTGATCAGGAAGATGGCACCTCTACTTGCACAAGGCAAGTGAAGAAATACACTTAGAATAGCAAAGGAATGGCCCCTCTCTGATCTGCGTCCAAGCTGCTGGGAAAACTGTTGTGCTGCTGCTGCTGCTAGAAATCAAACGAGGATTTGGGACTGCTCCCCTCCTCAGAAAAAGCTGAAACTATGGAATCAGACTCTACTCAAGAAACCCAGAAAAACCCAGAAAGATTTCCTGGAATGGCCGACCCCCGAAAATCACCCCCTTGGGGTTCTGCGCAGTTCCTCACTGCTCTACGCTACCACTGAATAGAACCCTCCGAAACTCAGCCCAAAACTCTGCCAAACTCCTCCAATATGCAAGAGCTGATCTCTTGCTCAATCCCTTGGCTCAAATCCTCCACAAACCCTCAATCCAGACTGCTCCCAAAAAGAACTGTGTCCCTCTCCTAGTGCTGCGTAGTCCTCCAGAACACTGATAAAACCACCTGAAATGTTGAAGATATTGCTGCTGAAATGCCAACGAAAATACCTTGCCCGAGCAGGCACTGAAAGTCCCCCGGGGCTAAAGGTGAGATCTCCAAACGGAGACACTCAATGCACTAAACAGTGTTGTAGACTAGCTAAACAGCTAGCGTGCTCTAAGCCAAAACGACTATCACAAATGCACATAACCGAATGATCAAAATGAGGGGGCTCCTCTCTCTTTTATAGCTTCTGCCTCTCTCAATCCCAATGCTCACCTTCTCCTGCGTGATTCCCCTTTTGCCATGTGTTCCTCCCCTCCTGTGCAGTCCCTCCATGTGTCTGCGTGGGCTTCATTCCTGCGCCCCTCTTCTAGCCCCCTTGGCTCTCCCTTCAAGTCACAACGTTGTGCTACTAGGAAGTGACTTTTATTCTAAAAGTGAGTTATGTCCCCCTTTCTCACTTTTTTATTTACAAAATAGCTATAGAAGGCAAAATTTGGCAAAATCGAATATTCCAATTAGCTGGGGCTAATTAGGAATATTACAGTATCAGAGGTGAGGTGAAGACATAGCCTAAGCAACAGTGAAAGAGTAATCACCGAAGACAGTTGGGAAAGCACAAAAGGATTAATGGATTCCTCATCCCTCTTCTAATTCACCAAGGGTGAATTCGAAGCAGAGAATATTATCAGAATGGCGCAACGGAATTTTCTGATGGGCTATAGATCACTTCAATGGGAAGTTCGGATCTAAGGGTGAAAGGAAAGGCAGATGCCTTGTTTGTAATGAGTTTGGCCATTATGCGAAGGAGTGTCTGAGGTAGGGACAAATCACTTGATGATCGGAGGAATGACAAACAATGCAGGCCATCAAGGAAATAGCCGACTCTTCAAAGAAAGCAAGGAACGCTAGGTATGAAGAATCAAATGTTGTTTCTAATAAGATAAAGAAGCGTTATCTTATATTGGTCCTGTCCTTCAAACTCTGGGAATCTGGCTTATTGATTGTAGTGCTTCAAGGCACTTCATCGGATAGAAGGGTGCCCTCTCTAATTTGGTAGAGATGGAAACAATCGTGGGATTATATTTGGAGTCGATGCCACCTATCCCAGAAAGGGTGTAGGGAATGTTACCCCTCAATTGAATGAGGGTAACTCTATTCATTTACAAAAATCTATTTTATGTACCTGATCGCAAGAAGTACCTGGTGTCCATTTCGGCAATGGAGGTCAAAGGTTTCACGATGGCATTCATCGATGGAAAGGTACGTGTTTGAAAATAGAATTTTCAAAGATGCTTTTACTCATCGGTTCAGGGTTGGCAATTTGTATTAGGTTGCAGGATGGTCCATTGGGGATCATGTCAATTGACATATCTCATCTATATCACTGGAGGTCTACTTATTATAGGACCCTACCTGATGTGAGTCAGATGGTGACTGGGATGCCTGAATTTGAAAGGAGCATGAAGGTACATGTCTGAGATGTACTGAAGAAAATTCTTACAAGGGGACCATTCCCCTCATGTAGTAGGTCCACAGGTTTGAGATTCATGATTGAGAATCTCATGTATGTAGGTGGAAGAATACCCTCTATGGCTTGAAGCAAATCACCCCGGGTGTAGTATTAAGAGGATTGATAGTTGTCTGATGAAGCTGAGATTCACTAGGAGTGAAGCCTATCCAAACCATTGCTTGAAGGTTGTGGATGATAGACCTCTCATACTGGCACCTTCTGAGGACGACCTCTTTCTGACAGGTGCAGACCCTCTCATTTACAGAAGTAAGAGGGAGTTGGATTCCGGATTTGGAATGGTAAACTGCAAGCCTGTGATTACCTTAAGGATCTTAACTTTTAGAAGTTATATGGCAGTGATGCCAGACCAGACTTGGGAAGTGTCTCTGAGTTTCATAAACTCATTCGCATTGATGTTCTTGGTGAACTTCTGTCCGGATATATGTTTTGTAGTTATCATGTTGGGCTCATATTTTGGTGGAGCCTCACTAGATTGGTGACAAGAATCTTCTCAGATATCTTCGGGGCACAATCTCTCATGGATTGAGATACACTGCCGGAAATATGAAGCTGCTTGATTATTCGAATGCTGACTGGGTAGGCAGTGTGGAGGATCTCAAGAGCACTTCTGAGTGTTGATTCTCTTTGGGTTCTGCTCGATATCTTGGATGAGCAAGAAGCAGAAGATGGTTGCTTTGAGCACCGCTGAGATTGAATACATAGCTGAGTATGATCTCGTTTGACGCTGTTGAAGTCACCTAAAGTAAATCAAAAAAATTTCACACACTTAATAAGCGAATGTCAAGCCAAAAAAGTTCCCTATTGACATCGAATCATGAGAGTAGACCACTCAACCATGCTACGTATCGGTACCATTCAAAACAAAAACAACAAACTGATGTTCCAAAGACTATTGATGTAACCTCAATCCAGTCCTATGATGACGATTCGTTAGAAAATTCCAGTGATCTGAACACTCCACAGAAGATTAATCTAGGATGGTCTGATTCCTTCTCAATGTGACAGTTTTGTTTGTCATGTAGAAGATCATATCAACTGGTATCAACGAAGATGACAATGCCGAGACGAGAAGATATTCCAAACTGAAAAAGAGATCAAGCCTGTTGCATCAACCAGCTTTGAGGACAAAGCTTTTTTGAGGAGGAAGGCAATGTTACGAATAAATATATATAAATATAGATAATGAGGATGATTGTTATAACAATTAGTTAAGTAGTAATTAATACTGAAGAGTCTAATAAGACATGACTCTCCATGAAGAGGCACCTCCCTAGTATATAAGCAGGGCTCTCACTCTCATTTGTATCATCATTTTATTCACACATTTAATATATTATATTTGTATCCTCATGGATATCTTTATATTCCAAGTCTTCTGGAGTAATTAATCTGAAGAAGGAACTTTGTTCGCTTCAGAGGACACTTTACCTAGAGTTGGATGGGATTAATCTAATTAAATTATTAATGATACAAGCATCTTGTGTACACTATATATTATCATCTATGTATTGTCTTAAAGCTTTCTTGTTAGCATTATCAAAAATTGAAAATTAACATTTTGATGTGTCAAACCTTTCCTAGTAGTATTATCATGTGCTATACAACCTGTAGGTATTAAATAACTTATACAACTATACAACCTATAGATTACAAATAAGTGATCTAACTAAAAATCAAAATAGAATATGTAAAAAAACCAAATCCTCTAATGTTATTTGCTTGGGATTCAATGTGTGAGAGCTAGTTGAGACAGGATCCATTTCAATAGCATGAGATCCGCTTCCGGGTTTGAAGGATCTGTGAAATTTTTTGAATCTATACATCATAAATCCTACTGCAATCACTGGTTTATCATCTCCTATTTGTTTTTACATTCAACAAGTTATTTAATTATTTAAAGTTTAAACATTGATGAAAAACAATACTGCAGACTACAGTTACATACAGATCATAAACTGAAATAGATATGAGACAAACACACAAGGGACACTGTTATTTTTGGACAAACGTCCCCGACGAAACCCAATGCGGGAAAACTGGTGTAGCAATTCTTAGGGTTTTCTATTATTAAGCAGTAGTTCTGAATACAACTCTGGATGACCCCTTGGCTATCCAGTTACAAAGATAAAATATATTGGCAGAAACCTAAGTGAGATTACCTCAGTTCACCTGGAAAAATCTCTACGATCCGGCAACTGGACTGACTATCCTTGGCTACAACTGCGTTGCCCCTTCGCATTCGCCGCGTGGGCCTGCATGGAGCACTCTGAGACATTGCGTTAGCTCTACGTTGCCTCCTCTACTTGCTGGAGCTCTGACGTCAGCCTTCTTGGCTGATCTTGCTTCTCCCTGGCTAAATTCAGGCTTCTGCAGGAGGGCAACTCTTCCCCTGAGCTGGCACTACGTCAAGCAATGCGTGGGCCCTCTTGGCCCATGTCAGCCTCCCTTGGTCTGCGCTGCCTCCTCTGGCTTATCTTTGCCTCTCTCTGCTATGTATTTGGGGTCCCAAAGAAGATCCTTCAACCCCAACTATACTTGCCCCTCTGCTGCAACTCAGATCACCAGTTCGATTTTCTCAGCAAACCACGGCCTAGAAAAATCGAACTTACTGATCAACTCGGTGTATCTTCAACTGACTCTCAAGCCTCCTCTTATACTTCTCCTGTTGATGAATCAATGACCGAGATTAAGTCCCTAATTAATGGCTAAGATTAAAACAAATTTGATGTTCGTCACTTAGAAGTTTCTCACCCATATTCTTATTAATACCCATTAATATTTTTATTTTCCTAAGTTTAGACTTAGGAACCCATTAAAAATATTAATTATTTTAATAACTCCTCATTCTGGTGGAATTTCTCCAAACAACTTCTGGGTCTTGGAGATTTTATGTGTTCTAGCCCCTCCACAAAATTTCAGAGCTAGAGCACATCCGATGCTACCCAAAATCAACACTCTCTCTTAGCGAGGAGTGTGCTCTAGCAATAGTTCCCAATAGAAGCATTACACTGATCCACGACATCGGTCCTCTATGCTGCTGATGCTTGGCCTGCTGCACTTCATCCACTGCACTGCTGCACCCTATATTGCTGTCCATGACACTGCCACTGCCACTGCTGCATCTGTACTGCATCTCCCTCTCAAAGTGCTACATCATGCTGCCCATAGCACTTGCTAACTGTTGCACTGCAACTCACTTGCTGAGAAGTAAGCAACTGAAAATCTGCCCAAAAAGTTGACATGTTGGTCCATCTGGATGCCTCGTGATGCTGAAGCTACTTCTATTGCTAATCTGTGCTGACCCTCTGCTGCTACTACGCTGCCGCAATTTGCTTTGTGCCTCCCGCACTGCCACAACCTCCACTGCGCTGCTTCAGACTCTGGGACTCTAGCTCTGCCACTGTTGCTCCATCATCCCTCGCACCAACTGACTCTCGTCATTCTGCTACTATCGTTAAGGGCTCCCGTAGCTGCTCCCGTAGCTGTTTTTGATCCAAGAGTTTGGGCACCTTAAGGATCCTGCCCGTATGTAGTCCTGCTGACTACAACTTGATGTCGCCCCACCTCTTCTCTAGAGGTGCATGAGCACTCATGGAACAATCCTCGTCATCATCCTCCTTGTCAGCTTTCGCTGGAGCAGTGTTCGAGTCAAAAGCCTCTTCCTTGCCCTTCTTCTGGGGGCATTGAGTGGCGAAATATCCTAGTTCACCGCACTTGAAGCATCTGACCATGAATATATCCTTTTTCTTCCTTTTCTACTGCCCATGATGTGCCGATGATGTGAGAGCTACATCCTCCTCCTCCTCCTTCTTGACCCGGGCTCCTCTGCCACTACTTCCTGCCTTGGTCAGCCTCCTGGTCTCTTCCTGTCGAAGCGCTGCCCACATTTCCTCCCAACTGGGGAGAGAAGCTCTGCCCAAGATACTCTGGACAAATGTCTCGCAGTCTTTGGTGACTGCATTTAGGGCAGTTCTGACCACGAACTCAAGATCTGGTGTAGACCCCATAGAAGTTAGCTGGTCTCGAATCCCTTGCAACCTGAGAAGGAAGAGATCGATCTCTTCTCCCTTCTACATCTGGTATTTTCTCAGCTGATTCTCCAATAGCATCTTCCGTTGAATAGAAGTCCCCTGGTACAAGGTGGTCAACATCTCCCACATCTCCCTTGTTGTTTCCTTCTCAGCGATGTGTGGGACCACATGATCTTTGACTCCGTCTAGAATCATGCATTTAGCATTCGCCTATGCCTCCTCATACTTCTTCAGCGGATCAATGTCGACTGGGACAACAACTATCTTCAAGGCATAGTCCCTGATGCGATTCTTGTCTAGCACTGCCAAGATCTTGGCCTTCCAGATGACAAAGTTGGATGCTCCATCCAATTTGTCCTAATCCCTCAGTCCATTGAGTGTCATCTCTGCTCAACAAATATAAGACTGGTTCTCTTCTCCCTCTCCTGCTATTAATCCAACAAGACTTGGATCTGAAAATCCTTCACGGAAATCCTCCTGCCAAATGTCGAATCACTCCTCTCTAATCCTCCTTTGCTGGTGCAACCCGAATCTAGATTTCTTTGACTAGAAATCTATCAAGGCAGTGACTCCCTCTACCTTGGCTCTGTCTCCTTAGACATTGTTCTGCACCAACATCAACAACGTCCCACAAGCACCTCAGATCGATTCTGCTCTGCTCCTCTAACCGCGACAACTGATTGATTTGAGCCTTTCAGGCTCTGCGCTGGCCTAGAGATCTGATGCAGTTACTGCGTGAGCTCCTCTCAGGTACTGCGTCACCCTCTACAGGCTCGAAATGCTGACACAGGCATCGCATGAGCCTTTGCATCACTTCTCTGGCTCTGCGTCACTCCTTTAGTTGCTCTTCTATCTCTAAAACAATGCTGTCACTCGGGACAACTGCTTCTCTGCAACAAATTCACTGGATCTCCCGGCTGATGTCTTTAGTGTCCTATGATCTGCAATGCTCTGATACCATGAGAAAATTTATGAATCTACACATCAGAAATCCTACTGCAATCATTGGTTTATCATCTCCTACTTGTTTTTACATTCAACAAGTTATTTAACTATTTAAACACTGATGAAAAACACTACTGCAAACTACACTTACATACAGATCGTAAACTGAAATAGATATGAGACAAGCACACAAGGGACACCGTTATTTTTGGACAAACGTCCCCGGAAAAACCTAAAGTGGGAAAACCAGTGCAACAACGCTAAGGGTTTTCTATTATTAAGCAGTAGTTTTGAATACAACTTTGGATGCCCTCTCGGCTATCCAGTTATAGAGATAAAATATACTGGCAGAAACCTAAGTGAGATTACCTCAGTTCACCCAGAAAAATCTCTTCGATTCGGCAACTGGACTGACTATCCCCGGCTACAACTGTGCTGCCCCTTCGCATTAGCTGTGTGGGCCTGCGTGGAGCACTCTAAGACATTTTGTCAGCTCTGCGCTGCCTCCTCTGCCCCCTGGAGCTCTGACGTCAGCTTTCTCGGCTGATGCTGCTGCTGCCTGGCTGAATTCAGACTTCTGCAGGAGGGCAACTCTTCCCCTGCGCTGGCACTGCATCAAGCATTGTGTGGGCCCTCCTGGCCCAGCGTCAACCTCCCTTGGTCTGCATTGCCTCTGTTGGCTTATCTCTACCTCTCTTTGCTGTGTATTCGGGGTCCAGGAGAAGATCCTCCAACACCAAATATCCTTGCCCCTCTGCTGCAACTCAGATCACCAGTTCGATTTTCTTAGCAAACCACACCCCAGTAAAATCGAACTTACTGATCAACTTGGTGTATCTCCAACTAACCCTCAAGCCTCCTGTTATACTTTTGCATGTTGATGAATCAACGGTCAATATTAAGTCCCTAATCAACGGCTAAGATTAAAACATACTTGATCCTCGTCACTTTGAAGTTTCTTACTAATATTCTTATTAATACCCATTAATATTTTTATTTTCCTAAGTTTAGACTTAGGAACCCATTAAAAATATTAATGATTTTAGTAACTCCTCATCCGAGTTGAATTTCTCCATACGATTTTTGTGTCTTGGAGATCTTATGTGTTCTAGCCCCTCCACAAAATTTCGGAGCTAGAACACATCCGATGCTACCCAAAATCAACAGGATTTGTTTATGTGGTGGATCCTGTTGAAATTTGGTACCGGAGGACAGGTGGTTCCCTTAGGCTTTGATCTTTGGCCTAGGGAAAAGTGTCCAAAAGAATTTAATTTTTCTCCTAAAGTGACTTTATAATTTTATAAAGTTAAATCTAATTTAAAAGTGACTTTAAGTGATAAAGTTATTAAGTCTAATTTTAAAGTGACTTTTATAAAGTCAATGAAAAATTAGAAAGGAAAAGTGACTTTGGAAATAAATGACTAAGTGGGTCTTTATTAAAGTGGGTTGAATTAAAAAATAGAAAGTGAGATTTAAATGAGCATTTAATCTCAACCATTGATCTAAATCTATTTCAGCCATTGGATTTAGAGATCACCCAAAAGTCACTTGGAGTTATATTAAAGGAGGAAAAGGAGGAAAAGGTCATTCATTCTTTCATGAGCAGATTGGGAGAAGGAGAGCAAGAGAGCAAGAGAGATTTCTGAGCAGGAAGGAGAATGAGACAGCAGCTTGGCACACATTTCAAGGCAGCAGTTGAGCAGATTTGTACAGCTGATTCAGCACATAGTGAAAGGCAGATTTTTGCACAAAAATCGAGGAGCAGTTTGCTGATTTTTCTGCACACAAAACGGAGGTCGTACAGCATTTATTGCTGTCCTGTTTGCTGTAATTTCCAGATTGCTGTGAGGCACGGGAAAGGAGATAAGTTGTAAATTTGCTTGTTGATTTTTTGCTGAATAATTCTCACTGTAAAAACACAATTTTCAGAAATAAAGAAGAGCTCTCAAACTGGTTTTCCCCAAGAGTTGTAGGGGGTTTTTCTAGGGTCAAGTTGAGCAAAAATATCAGTGTTTTAATGGCTGTTTTTAATTGCTGATTTTTAATTCTGCATTTTCCAGCATTCTGAAAAATTTCCAGAATTTGTGTTTTCAGCAATATTTATTTTTTTCAGTCTGTTAAATGTATGGTTATGGGAATGGGCATTTAACTACATGGGAGAAATAAGGAGAAACTGAAAACCGGGGTGGGAAAACAGAAATTTTTACATGGTATCGGAGCTTGAGTGCTGAAGGCAGTTTGGGACAGCAAAAGGAAAAATTATAGTTGCTGATTTTTCACTCAGAAAATTCCAGCAAGCTGATTTTTTCATAAACAGCAGTTTTATCTTTACTACAACAGTGCTATTTTTCAGTTTTAGGACAGCAGGATGTCATTGGGATTGAGGGTGGAGGATAGGCTGGATGGGCATATAAATTACAGCGTTTGGAAGGAGAGAATGCAGAGTATCTTTGAGGAGGCAGAAGTCTGGGATATCATGGTGCATACCGCACAGAACCCTGTTGTTGTGCCCACTGATGTTACTCAGTTGGCTGAGTATAAAAAGAAGAACAATAAGGGTAAGAGGCTGATTCTAGACGGAATCAAAGACCATTGCATTCCTCATGTGAGAGGAAAGAGCAATGCCCATGACATGTGGACAGCATTGTCCAATCTCTACCAGAGTACCAATGAGAACCGGAAGATGGTCCTGAAGGAGAAGCTGAAGAACATTAAGATGGGTAATGATAGTGCAGCTGGATATCTCACAAAGATTACCAATGTGAGAGATGAGTTGGCAGCGATTGGAGAGGCCATTCCATCCACTGAGTTGGTGCGTATTGCAGTGAATGGCCTCCCCCGTTCATGGTTGAACTTTGCTGATGGGGTTTGTGCACGTGAGACCCTTCCCACATGGGAGAGGTTTTGGGATGATTGCATTCAGACAGAGATCAGGAAAGGACAGCTTGGGGCAGCCAAGCCAGTTGAGCAGGATGAGGATGTAGCACTGGTGGCAGGAGGCAAGAAAGGCAAAGGGAAGAAGCAGGCTTCCACAAGCAGTGGTGGGGGCAAAGGAAAAGGTAAAGGTAAACAGGGTAACTCACAGAAGGACTATTCCAAGGTGAAGTGTTGGAATTGTCAAAAGATGGGACACTATGCAGTTGTGTGTCCGGAGAAGAAGAAGAAGAAGGGGAAGAACCAGGACGTGGCAGCTTCAGCAGAGATTGAGGACTTTGCTGGTCGTTTTGACCGAGAGTTTGCGTTCACTACGTGTGAGTCCTCTAGTACAGGATCACCTGCCACACAGGTTCAGAGGGAGCATGCTTTTCCCTCGATTAGCGGAGCATCTACAGGTATTTGGTATGTGGACAGTGGGGCTTCACGTCACATGACAGGAGTCCGTGAGTACTTCTCATAGCTTTCAGAGAGTGGCACTGATATTGAGGTAGTACTCGGTGATGACAGAGTTGTTAGAGCAGTCGGGGTGGGGACAGTGACATCTCAGAGGGAGTCCAAACCTCCCTTGAAGGTGTCAGAGGTTCTTTATGTGCCAGGGATGAGGAAGAACCTCATATCCGTCTCAGCTTTGGAGGACAGAGGATATGACGTACTGTTCAGGGGAGGACAGGTGTTGATGTATCCCAGGGACACTCCAGCTGATTCAGCTAGAGTGATAGGTGTACGCCATGCAAAGGTGTACAAGTTTGCATTTCAACCCCTTTTGGCATTGAGCAGTAGTACCGACAACAGAGCTAGCAGTTCTGAGCTGTGTGAGATTTGGCACCGCAGGATGGGACATATGTATCATGGAGCCTTGAGGACATTGCGGGAGATCACTACAGGTGTGCCAGATTTCAGTACTGATCACTTTGATACTTGCAGAGGTTGTGCGATGGGCAAATTTGCCAAATCCCCTTTTCCCAGCAGTGACAGCAGAGCGACGGGGATACTTGATTTGATTCATTCCGATGTGAGCGGTCGGATGTCTCATGTTTCCTTGAGTGGGTATGAGTACTATGTTTTATTCATTGATGATCACTCCAGGAGGACCTGGATTTATTTCTTGAAGACCAAGAGTGAGGTCTTCAAGCGGTTTCAGGAGTTCAGAGCTCTTGTGGAGACACAGACAGGCCGAAAGATCAAGTCCTTGAGGTCGGCCAATGGAGGAGAGTACACCCTTGGAGAGTTTGTTGACTATTGTGCGGAGGCAGGCATTAGGAGGGAGTTCACTGTTCCTTACAACCCCCAGCAGAACGGGGTTGCGGAGAGGAAGAACAGATCCATCATAGAGGCTGCCAAAGCTATGTTACATGATCAGGGGTTGCCATTGTTCTTGTGGGTAGAGGCCTGCAACACAGCTGTTTACTTGCAGAACAGGAGTCCGCATCGTGCCTTGGGGCACATGACTCCAGAGGAGGCTTTCTCTGGGAAGAAGCCTGATCTTGGTCATCTTCATATCTTTGGATGCATTACATACTCCTATATACCCAAGGAGAAGAGGACCAAACTAGAGCCCACCGCAGAGAAGGGTATCTTTGTGGGCTACAGTGAGACCTCAAAGGCCTTTCGGATTTACATTCCTTCACAGAGGAGAGTGTTTGTCAGACGGGATGTGAAGTTTGAGGAGGACAGGGCCTTTAGGAGGTCACGGGAGTTAGAGTATCTGGATCAGCCAGACCCTCAGCAGCAGTTGAGTCAGTCGCAGGGATCCAGTGGGCAGGGATCAGGAGGATCCGGAGGTACATCTATGAGGATGTCAGGTCCGTCAGTGAGCAGTGGCTCATCGAGCCAGAGGGGTGGTGCTCCGGGCAGCATGCAGAGCAGTTCACAGAGCAGTTCACTAGGGAGTCCACTGATGGACAGTTCACACGGTACCTCAGCTTCTACAGGTTCAGGTGCAGGCAGGAAGACAGCAGACAGACAGTCAGGAGTTCAGGCTACTGATGATGATGAGGAGGAGGAGTTTCATTCTCCGGTGGAAGAAGTGCGCTCAGGGAAGAGGAAGCCCAAGTGGCTTCAGGACACCTTGAGAGATGCCACATCTGTTGCTGAGCCGAAGAGGCCGGTCAGAGAGAGTAGACCACCTGAGAGGTTTTGTAGTTATATGGCGATGGTTACCAGCATCCTTGACTCTGAGCCTTCTAGCTATGAGGAGGCAGCTAGCCAGCAGGTCTGGAGAGAGGCCATGCAGGAGGAGTATTCTTCTATCATGAAGAATGATGTTTGGGAGGTGGTGCCGAGGCCTGAGGGCAAATCCGTGGTTACTTCGAGATGGCTTTACAAGGTAAAGCATGCTGCAGATGGCAGCATTGAGAAATTCAAAGCGAGGTTTGTGGCTAGAGGGTTCTCCCAGGTAGAGGGAGTTGATTATGAGGAGACCTTCGCTCCCGTGGCTCGATATACTTCGATCCGCTCCATTATATCGATAGCAGCAGAGATGGGTTGGAAGATCCACCAGATGGATGTGAAGACCGCATTTCTCAATGGCTTCATACAGGAGGAGGTGTACATTGAGCAGCCACAGGGCTTTGAGGTGCATGGGAAGGAGTCCCATGTGTGCAGATTGAAGAAGGCCCTTTATGGCCTGAAGCAAGCTCCCAGAGGTTGGTACTCCAGGATAGATGCATACTTGCAGGGGATGGGTTTCACAAAGAGTGAGGCAGATCCGAACCTTTACTTTATTGTGATTGGTGAGGAGCCTCTCATTCTGTTGCTGTATGTGGATGACTTGATCATTACAGGTGCAGAGAGACTCATAGAGCACTGCAAGAGAGATCTTGCGGCGGAGTTTGAGATGAAGGACATCGGCTTGATGCATTACTTTTTGGGTTTGGAGGTGTGGCAGGAGGAGGGGCATTTCTTCCTGGGGCAGGGGAAGTATATTGTGGACATCCTTAGCAGATTCCACATGGAGGATTGTAGACCCATGTCGACACCGATGATCACCAACTGGAAGAAGCTTCATGCTTCGGATTCCGAGTTGGTGGATCCCACATTGTACAGGCAGCTGATTGGTTCCTTGATGTATTTGGTCAACACTAGACCAGATATCTGTTTTGCAGTCAACACGATGAGTCAGTTTATGTGTGAGCCTAGGAAGGTTCACTGGGTGGCTGCAAAACACATTTTGCGGTACTTGCAGGGGACAGTGGATTATGGTCTGGACTACAGGCAGGGAGATGGAGTGAGATTGGCAGGATACACTGATTCTGATTGGGCAGGTTGTGCTTCTGATAGGAAGAGCACTTCAGGGTGTTGTTTTGGGTTGGGTTCAGCAGTAGTGTCATGGTTCAGCCAGAAGCAGCAGTCAGTAGCACTGAGTTCAGCGGAAGCAGAGTATATGGCAGCCAGTCTAGCTAGTTGTGAGGCCATCTGGCTTCGCAAGATGTTGTTTGGCTTATTTGGTCAGCCGTTGAGACCTTCAGTGATTTACTGTGATAATCAGAGTTGCATTAAACTCACGGAGAATCCAGTATTTCATGACAGGTCAAAGCATATCGGGATCAGATATCATTTCATCAGAGACCATGTTCAGAAGGGAGCTGTGAAGCTTGAGTATATTTCCACTGATGAGCAGGTTGCAGATATCCTTACCAAAGCCTTACCACGGGGCAAGCATGTCTACTTCAGAGACAAGATGGGTGTGGTGAGGAACACCTTCCTCGGTAAGAGGGAGTGTTGAAATTTGGTACCGGAGGACAGGTGGTTCCCTTAGGCTTTGATCTTTGGCCTAGGGAAAAGTGTCCAAAAGAATTTAATTTTTCTCCTAAAGTGACTTTATAATTTTATAAAGTTAAATCTAATTTAAAAGTGACTTTAAGTGATAAAGTTATTAAGTCTAATTTTAAAGTGACTTTTATAAAGTCAATGAAAAATTAGAAAGGAAAAGTGACTTTGGAAATAAATGACTAAGTGGGTCTTTATTAAAGTGGGGTGAATTAAAAAATAGAAAGTGAGATTTAAATGAGCATTTAATCTCAACCATTGATCTAAATCTATTTCAGTCATTGGATTTAGAGATCACCCAAAAGTCACTTGGAGTTATATTAAAGGAGGAAAAGGAGGAAAAGGTCATTCATTCTTTCATGAGCAGATTGGGAGAAGGAGAGCAAGAGAGCAAGAGAGATTTCTGAGCAGGAAGGAGAAGGAGACAGCAGCTTGGCACACATTCCAAGGCAGCAGTTGAGCAGATTTGTACAGCTGATTCAGCACATAGTGAAAGGCAGATTTTTGCACAAAAATCGAGGAGCAGTTTGCTGATTTTTCTGCACACAAAACGGAGGTCGTACAACATTTATTGCTGTCCTGTTTGCTGTAATTTCCAGATTGCTGTGAGGCACGGGAAAGGAGATAAGTTGTAAATTTGCTTGCTGATTTTTTGCTGAATAATTCTCACTGTAAAAAGACAATTTTCAGAAATAAAGAAGAGCTCTCAAACTGGTTTTCCCCAAGAGTTGTAGGGGGTTTTTCCAGGGTCAAGTTGACCAAAAATATCAGTGTTTTAATGTGTTTTAATGGCTGTTTTTAATTGCTGATTTTTAATTCTGCAATTTCCAGCATTCTGAAAAATTTCCAGAATTTGTGTTTTCAGCAATATTTATTTTTTTCAGTCTGTTAAATGTATGGTTATGGGAATGGGCATTTAACTACATGGGAGAAATAAGGAGAAACTGAAAACCGGGGTGGGAAAACAGAAATTTTTACAGATCCTACGTGGGTTTGGGTAGATCTGTATCCATATCTGTATCCGAAATGGGCATCTGCGAATCCGACATCAAGACCCTGTGGATCCAGTAAAATAGCTGATGGCTCATTTGTAAAATCTCACCACTTGACCGTTCCATAAACTACCATGTGTCAATTTCTTACACTACCACATATAACTCTACTATAAATGGATGTGCCAAAAATAGTGTCCCCCCTAAAAAAAGGAAAAGATAGAAAATGCCTAGAATAGATAGGGGGACCCTGCCATAATACACCTAAAAGTAGGCACTGCTAAATATGGAAAACTGCCCACAAAATTATACTTAGTAGACTCAATCTCATGAGGAACCCAAATATTCTGTCAACAGTGCCGCACAAAGAATGCTAAAAATAGAAATATTTCAAATTCTGATGAAATCACCCTCATCAGACTTAGAACTCACTGTGGAGTCCTAATACATAGCCAACTCTGACATGCAACCACTGCTAAAATTAGAAAGTGCTCAGAATCTCATAAAACCATATTGAATTTGTCTTTTAGTAAGGAATCCAAATCTGTGATCAGAATTGACATGGAAGTACTGCTAAAAATAGAAAGTGCTTGCATGTCGCCTATAACATTGGACTTAGAATCTCACAAGGATTCCAAATATACCATTATCTTTTTGACATACGAGTCTCTGGACAACTCCAGACGAAACCTACTAAAAATATAAAGTGCCATTAATGTCAGCTGGAGAAGCCTCATTGGAATCTTGGGTTCATAAAGACTTCGAATATGTAATCAGTACCAGCATACAAGCCCCAGAATTCTATATCCTACGAAGGAGGGAACCTGCCTAAATTAGTAAATCTCTCCAATTTGTGCCAAAACTGTCTGAATTATCACTGAATCCATCCTGCAGCCAGCTTCCCTGTGAACCAACCCCTAGCCCAGGAAAAGCTGTCTTTGAACCTTCAGCTCAATGGTGTTTAACACTCCATATTTACAAGGGGCAAATTTAGGGGTTGTCCCACCCTCTGGGCTCTTATGGACAAATGGTAAACTTATTTATTGGTAAGGCTCTAGTCTCATTTGAGACAATGTGTATTGCAGACACATTGCATTGTTTTGTTTAGAGTCTTCATATGAAATTGTGCTTCATTGTTTAAAGGTGCTTCTGAACACAACAGTTCCACTTACTTACCATGGGATCATCATAAAGCCCTCACAAAGGCAGCCATTCTCCCCGCACAAAAGGCAGGGGTAGCCACTATGTGGACCTTGTTTCTAATGGAATCCTTTTGTCAATGCGATATTATCTAGTTTCTTATGTCATAGTTGTAATGCATTTGTTCTGTCTTTGTGATTTAATTTTTTACTAAAATATTTTGTTGAGGCAATTTTGTTCATTAACAGGATTGTTTGTGGTAACTGGACAGGTTGAAGCTGATTGCAAAGCAGATCCAGAAGGTTTGGCACTTCGGTTGGCAGCGAAGGGTGCAGTTTCAGCAGCATTAGAGGTAGCTGAAAGTGCTGGTTTATCAATTGAACTACGGCGAGAATTACAGGGACGTCAGCTTGTGAAGCTTTTGACGGCAGATCCGATCAGTGGTGGAGGTCCAGCAGAAGCTTCTAGATTTCTTTCTTCATTGCATGAACCGGAGGATGCTCTGCCAGTTGCTATGGGTGCAACACAGCAGTTACCAAATATTCAATCAAAACAATTGTTGGTATGAGATGAACTAATGCCATAGTTTCTGTTTTGGCAAAGGATGTTTTTTCTTTAATCCACAGGGTGATACAATTTGATAAAGCTTGTTGACAAAAGACATTGTCCATAATGATGCTGTGGACAGGTCCATTTTTTATTGAAAAGGCGAGTGGGATCATTATCAGAAGCAGAAATTGCCCGATTAAACAGGTTGGCCTTGGGTCTTCGGGTGCTTGGGGCTTTGCCTTTGCCATGGCAACAACGATGTTCTGCTTTGCATGAATACCCACATCTTATTTTGGAAACTCTCCTAATGTGGAAACAGCTTCAGTCTGCCCAACAGGTAACATTTTCCTGCTCTTTTGTTCCTGCTAGTCAGTTCTGCATTTTAAGTGTGACTGATATTTGCTTTATTTTAGGTTTTAAATCTCGATTTGGGGGAAATGGCTGGCCATTTTTGTTTCCCAGAAGGAAAATGTTGGTATATGGTTTAATTGATCTCTTAATTTTACTGTATGCAGCTGTTGAATGAGTTTCCTTCCTTGAGGGATAATATTTTGATTCTTACATATGCGGCTAAAGCAATTACTGTCAGTGCTTATCCTTACACTGAACGCCGCTCATTGATGGCCCCGGTAACAAGCAAACAGAACCCTCGCACAAGTGTGCCTGCCAAGTCAAACTTTAGCAACAGCTTAAGTAATCTACAGAAAGAGGCTCGTCGAGCTTTTTCCTGGACTTCTCGTGACAGTGGGAATAAGATTGCTCCAAAAGAGATGAATAGGAAAAGAAAAAGCTCAGGATTGCCTCCATCACAAAGAGTTGCTTGGGAAGCAATGGCTGGAATTCAGGAAGATCGAATATCTTTGGCTGCCATTGATGGGCAGGAACGGCTTCCATCGGTAACTATGGCTGAAGGATGGGTTTTGACTGGAGATCCAATTAAAGATGAGGGTGTTCGACTTTCTCACCGGTATGAAAGTGCACCTGATATTATTCTATTCAAGGTACATCATTGTCATTGCAATAACCATATTCAATTTTATTCAAGCTGTTGTTTATACTGGATCTCCTTATGGTCAATGTATTCAAATGAATGCCATTATTGTATTTTGCTCAAATATAGATATGTATATAAAGATGGATGAGTCTGATTTCTTGCTTCTCTCAGGCTCTCCTCTCTTTATGCTCAGATGAATCCACAGCCGCAAAAGGAGCTTTGGAGTTGTGCATTACACAAATGAAGCAAGTGCTTAGTTCACAACAGCTTCCATTGAATGCATCTAGAGAAATTGTGGGTCGTGCATACCACGCGACAGAGACTTTTGTACAGGTGTTTGCTATTTTCAGGTATATAATCTTAAGTTTGGAATGCTATTAAAATTGACACTGAGGGTTACTGCTGTTTCCTGACAGGCATTGATATACACAAAGGCACAATTGAGAAAAATTATTGGAAACACAGAGATGTCAGTTAGCACACATAAAAGTCGTGACACTGATGATGTATCCTCTGACACTGGTAGTTCTAGTATTGGTAGTCCTCATACAGATGAGCTATCTGAACTTCTGTCTCAAGCAGAATTGTGGCTGAGTCATGCAGAGTTACTTCAGAGTTTACTAGGATCAGGTGTAGTTGCATCGCTAGATGATGTTGCAGACAAAGAATCAGCTGCCCAACTCCGTGACAGATTGATTGAAGATGAACGGTACAGCATGGCTGTATATACATGCAAGAAGTGCAAGGTATCTGTCACGATTTAGCACTAGTAAAATATGTATTTACATTAAGAGTGAAAGTTGATTGACTCCTTGAATGCAAATACTAATGTCATATGTGCTTTCTGTTCATATAGATTGATGCTTTTCCTGTTTGGAATGCATGGGGTCATGCTTTAATTTGCATGGAACACTATGCTCAAGCTCGGGTGAAGTTTAAGTATGTATTTGATGCAACACTTTTCCTTTATATGTCACACATTATATGGAAATTGAGTTTAACCCTATCATTTGTACATAAATTACTATTGATCTTTATCTTAGAGACTTTCTTTTCTCCTCATGGTTTATCTAGTTTTAAATATTGTCTTTATATTATCTTTTTAAATGAAATTCAGGCAGGCTCTTCAGTTGTATAAAGGAGACACTGTACCTGTTATTCTTGAAATTATCAATACAATGGAATCAGGACCACCAGTAGATGTCTCGGGTGTGCGTTCTCTGTAAGTAAATTTTTCTAAGGTGCTTACATGATTTTGACTCTGTTACTAGTCTCAAAGAAAGGACTCATACTCAATTGTTCTATTTATTGCAGGTATATTCATTTAGCAAAAAGTGCACCAACAATTATGGATGATTCTCTTTCTGCTGATGCATACTTGAATGTTCTGTACATGCCTTCATCATTCCCAAGGTCTGAAAGGCTAAGAAGGTCAGCTGAAGATTCTGCCGATGTTTATAAGCCATTTTCTGCTAAAGATGCTCCTGAGGATGGTCCTCGAAGTAACTTGGATAAAGTTCGTTATGTAGAGTGTGTCAGTTACCTACAAGAGGTAAGCTATGTTAAATATAGGTGCTTCATTAACAGAGCTGGTTTGAACTTCTTTATAAGTTTGGAGGAGCCAGCAGTATGAATCATGAATCAAGGTCATGGACAATAACATGACAAGTTTGGAAAATGCTGTAATCTTATGAATCAGACATTTCTTGCCTTAGATGCTTTAAAGATACATTGAATGTCCTTGAATCTCAAATATATCTTCAAGTTGTGTATTCTTGGCTATTCCACAATTGATTGACATATTAGGGGAAAGACATGGTGGGTTTTCTCATCGTCTTTTCAAGCTTGTCAAATTAGTTACAAAAAAATAGCCTTCCTATTTGGACTGGTAAATCCATATTGGTCAGTGTTAAAGAGGAAAAAGACACGTACATAAATTTGATTATAAAGAACGAGGAAAGTGAATAAACTATTCATGGAATGTGAAATTCAATGCAAGGAAATTTCCTTGGCAAAGAATAGTTGCTAGATGTCGATCTAAAGAGACGTATAATTGCATGACTGAAGAAGAGTCACATCTTAAGTTGGCAGGATTTTGTTTAAAATATGCTAGAATCACTCTCTTTTATTGGAGCTGATTTACATAGAGACTAGTTATGCAGGTTGGGGGATTTAGAAGAGAAGACAGTTTCTAGCAAGTCATCTTGGGGCTTTATGACCTGAAAAATCATGTGTTTTTTGACCGTATAAATGTTAATAGAAACTAATGAATATAAATTCCATATGAAATGTTGACTGCTTTACTTTGTTTTTTGAGCAGTTGAATTTTAAATGAAATGTTTGCTTCTTGATTTTGAATTGAATTTTAAACTTGCACTATCATGGGCAAATCCTTGGTCAGCAACACTTATGAATGGATGTCCATATTTTAAAGCAAATCAATTTAACTTCTCTTAGTTCTCCAGAGACATTAATTGTACTTGTCAGCTGCACTCACTTGAGGATTAATCAGTTTGAACCTACATTTTTTGCTCTTTTGTTGTTTGGTCCCGAATGAGATTTGAACTTTTGCCAGCTTGATCCAAGCTATAGCTTTACACCTTCTCAATTAAACCTACAAGAACTGAATTTGCTGACTGGGTTCTCTTATCATGTTAATTCACCTGAAATATAGCCATTATCTATTTGATTACCTTGAAATTTTATGGTAAATATGGGAAGGCATGAATTTCTTTTATTGACAAGCTATATATATTTTTAATAAGTACAATATATGTCAAAGCAAGGATTCACTGGCATGTTGATTAATTGTGACTGCTCTTTAAATGCAATCCTGTTTGTATCCACAACTGATATAGCTTTGTATTGTTTCAGTATGCTCGTCCAGAACTACTTGCATTCATGTTCAGGCATGGGCACTATAATGATGCGTGCTTTCTTTTCTTTCCTCCGAATGCCATACCTGCATCTCCTCAACCATCTGTGCACCAGACACTGACACCATCTTCTTCTCCACAAAGGCCAGACTCTTTAGCTACTGATTATGGGACAATTGATGAACTCTGTGATTTATGCATTGGCTATGGTGCTATGCCTGTACTAGAACATGTCATTGCAATGAGAAATGCTGGATCTAGTACACAGGACCCACTTGTGAGTCAATATATGGCTGCTGCTCTAACCCGCATTTGCAATTACTGTGAAACACATCGTCATTTCAACCATCTATATCGGTTTCAGGTATGATTTTCACCTTTCGAATAACGGCCTGAATGGTTTGTCATAATACCTTTGTCTGGTTATTTTAATTTCTTTGTGTCTATTATCTCTATGATTTGATTTGTTCATCCTTACCTGATTTTAACACAGTTGCAAAAGTACAATTTTTTACTTTATAGACTGTTAAAACTTACTATCTGTATCTATATATCTAGAAGTGATATTTTGCACCATGCATTAATGCATTATCTCTCTTTTTCACTTGTGGAGGATAATTAGTTGTTTATATATTTCTTATTTCGGAACTTGATTTCAAATCATTTTGTACAGTTTGTACTTGAGGAGTTATTTTCTTCCAGCATTGTTGTTGGTCTAGAATTTGTAGAATTTTTTGTATGTTGTAGTCCTTCCCAGTTACAAGTTTTGCATATGTTTAATGCCCAAACCCCATCATAAGATATGACTGATACACAAGTTAGTTTTGCATTTAACTTGAAACATAGAACTACTCTACTTTTTTTTATCATCCCCAACCGTAAGAACATTTAGTACGATCCTTCCTCCCCAAGGATCCAAGGGTTGAACTGCGTCTCGTATAGATCCTTGGTCGATCCTCCAACAGAACAGCGGATCCAAAAATCGGATCCCCAGTTGTGCCGGATTGGGCCGATTCCTGGAAATCCAGAACCGCGCAGGTCCGATCTGCAGTTCTAGACTAGGATCTGCCTCGGATCTGCGGCGGATCAGGCACGGATCCGGGTGGATCTCGAATGGTTCCAAGGCCCAATAGGTGGTTCCACGGAGACAACATTTTTTTTCTTTTTTAATTTTTTTTGAGGCTCTAACTTGGGTTGGGGGTGGGTTTATGCTGAGTTAAGGAAAATATAGATGGGGTTAAAACTTAAAAGCCATTTTCTCCTCGCTTTTCCTCATTCTTGCATCTTTGGAGAGCTTGGAAGAGAGATGAGAAGGGAGGAGAAGAGAGCTTGGAGGAGTGAAGGAGGAGGAGCTGGGAGGAGTAAAGAAGGGCTGCCATCTACAAGAGCTAAAGAGGTAAGTGCAAACCCCAAACTCCCTCATATTTTTGTCATTGTTGTTTGTATTTTTTCTCTTCCCTCTCCTACTCTTTTCCATTCTTTCTTCTTGCTCATTTCATTGGACGTTGTCAATCTATATTCATATTCTAAAATGGTGTTCTTTTGGCTTATATGTATCATTCCACTTTTGGTTTTCATGATGGTGTTGGGGAGTAGGAATAGAAGGGAAGAAGAAGAAGAGGATAGTGGTACCCATATGAGTGATCCAATGTATGATGAGGAGGAAGGGTTTGAAGAGGACACTGAAATGCATGAGGGGAAAGCATTGACACCCTTGTGGAATTATGTGACCAAACTTGAGGGGGGAAAGGGTGGTGGAAGCTACAAGTTTGTGTGCCCTCATGGTTGTCATGGAGGAAAACCATATAGTGGTTCATATACCCGTGTGAGGAGGCATCTTTGTGGGGTGATGGACAACGATGAGAAAATAGATCCTGTGGGGAGAGCAATTTGCCCTAAGATTAAAATGGAACAAAGAAAAAAATATGTTGCAATAAAGGAGGCTGCACAATAGAAAAACAAGAAACAAAAAACTCATTTTGAATCAAGTGCAACCTCTAGATTTGGTAGCTCATCTCCTCATGGTGCTTCTCCAAGTTTTCCAAGTAGAGGAACAATAGCAAATTTCTTGAATGTTTCTAGGAGGGATGATGTGGATGGAAAGGTGGTCCAATTTCTTTGTGATTGCGATGTACCATTCCTTGTGCTTCACTCTCCCTATTGGCACGATATGGTTATGGCCATCATTGAAGCCCCAAAAGGATACAAGAGCCCCAACTATAAAAAAGTTAGAACTATGTTATTAGAAATAGAAAAAGCAAAGTCGAAGTTCTCCGAAATGAGGGTGGAATTCTCGCTCGGAAAATATTTGTGTTGAACAACACGGTTTTCTTTGCTAAGTAGCTCAAGAGAACTAATGTTGAATTGTCAAATGATCAAAGATACCAAATGGGGGTCTCCAAGCTCTATTTATAATTTCTAGTCCTCTCCCTTGGTGGTCCCCACCTTCCACTAATAAAATATTACTTTGCCGCCATTCTCCATTAAAATAATAATTTCCACTTTTCTCCCACAAAATAATATTTTCTCCTTTTTATTTAATATCACCAAAAATTGGCAAAACTCCTTAGTGAATTTTGCACTCACAAAAATTGGGAACATTACAACTTAATATAGACACCTTACTTGGTAGTGATAGTGATTTGGACAGTTATCCATTCAACTGTGACAGTGACTTTGAGATGTTTGACAGGGGGAGACAAGACAATGATACACTCGACACTACAATGATCTTGTTGCATGATTGTGATCTTACATGGTAGTGATGACATACTTCTATAATAGTATGTCATAATAGTAAGATGTGATAGTGCTTGTATTCTTGGTACTTGACAGTGACAGTTTGAACAATGACTTTGATGTGTGACAACTGTGACAGTGTGTGTGCCAGCAGCAGACAATAGTGTGTGGGCAAGAGAGGCATTGCAGGTAGTTGTGGAATGATGGTGAACAATGATAGAAACAACAATAACTACAGTGAGCAACAAAAGTAACAACAATAGTGAGTGTCGACAGTGGTAGCAATAGTAGTGGTGGCCAACCATAATAGTAGTGGACAACAGTGGCAATGAAGTGCAATAGTAGAGGTTTCAACTTGATTGTAGTTTGACTTGTTGCCACACAATCTAACAGGGGTCTTAGGAGGGGTACCTAAGGGACAACTACTAGACCAAATGACAACATTAGGACAAAGACCCACTGTCACCTTAGTCACTATCCCCTGCTCTTTATGAACTTTCACCAATGGGAGAAGTCCCGGTATGAGGGGAAATCACTTAAATGATAGAATCAATGGCAATGTATAAGATGATATCCAAAGCCCATTCAAAGGAGAGGCTCAATATGAGGCTCACTTGCTTCAATGAAGCTTAATGTCTCTCCAAGAAAGGCTAATGAAATGACCTAGACCTAGGAAGAAAGATTATATGATAACAAGGGATACACTGAAATCAAGGCTTCTTAAGGGAATGGGGAAGAGCTCTCTTAGGGCTTTGTGAGGTAACAACCATATGAAGGTTTGGGACCACAAGAGAGCCCTAGGAGAATCCAAGTGAGGCCTATTCCTGCCTCGCTTGTACTTAGGTTAGTGTGAGAAAAATTCTCAACCCGCCTTGCTTGAACCTAGGTAAGTGTGAGAAAAATCCTCAACCCCACAAGGTGTGACTTGGTGGAAAACTAAGAGAAGGGGTTATCACCTATTCCCAACTCTCTCTGTTAAAGCTCTCTCTTAGCTAAAGCTAAGGGGGTGGTCCCTAATAATGGTTAGTGAATGAAATGTGAGTTTCTAGGTGATTAAATTAAATGGAGAGCTTATCAACAATAGTAAATTTATCCCACAATATGAATAGGTAAGGAGATATATGAACAACATTGAATGATTCATTCAAAAGATATACAATTATAGACTAGTGCTTAAGCAAATGATTGCTCAATGTAAATAACAAGTACTTGCTCAAATCAAAATATAATGATAAGAAATTATGCAAAAGAGAACAATGTTAGATGAAATATGAAATATCACTCGCAAGAGACAAATGGAATATTGTATTTGTAAATAAATGCTCAAGTAATAAGACAATATCATTCGATAAACATGAGCTAAAAATAAAAACAACAAGTACATGAAAAACAAGTAAAGTAAAGATTGCAAAATGGAAGATCCACACTACTTGCAAAATAAGGAGAGTGTTATTTGAAAGATAGACAATGCTTGCAAATGAAATTCAATAGATCCAAAGATATTACTTGCAAATTGTAAATAGATGTTGCACTTGTTAAAGGAAGTACTCAACAACAAGAGATGATTACATCAAGAGAAAATGAGGCCATCCATCATGACAAGTACATGAAACAAATAAATTTGCAAGTAAATTTAAAGTGCTTTAAGGTGAGTAAATTAGAATGATATGCAACCTATCTAATGTGAAATGCAATTATCTTGGTAAATTTTAAGTTAAATGCCTATCTAGATGTAGTCTTTCTCTCAACTATTTTGAAACAAGTCTTTTGTGTGAGTTGTTTAGAGACACCCAGGAAAAGATAACTAAGACTGTATTAACGATACCTCCCTTGGAATATACAACCACCTGATGCCTTCGGCGCTGCAAAAACTGTGACTTTGATGACTGCAAGGTCACTGTGTTAAGCACAAAAGAGGGTCTATGTTCCTCAAGTTTTGCAAGAGAAAGGGTCGTAAAGTCTTTCAACCAAACTTATGCTTGGAGGTAAATTAATTAAAGATCCAAATTAACAATAAGGATGCCTAAATGAGGTGCATGTGAACATTAATGTTTCCAAAGAACGTGAAATGAGAGAAAATCTTCAAGTAATGTCATCAATAGCTTTCAATGGAAATGAAATAAGAAACAATTAGATTGATGTAAAGCCACAAGTCCAAGATGTGACCAAATGGAATAACACAAGAAATATTTCAAGAAATAACCATCAATAACCAAAGTGGCATATGGACATGGATTTGACAAAAATATTGAAGCAATATTCTCATGAACTTGTAGAGCAAAGTGCAATATTTTAAATCTACCACAATAAAATATTTGTTTGCTCAAATGAAACTTGCATGTATTGTGAGTGGATTGCACAAGTAAATGGAAATGGAAAAATGTAAATTAATATCAAGCATGTGCTAGAATAGGAAGAATATGAATGCTATGTTGATCATGCATGAAATGAAATTATTAAGTGCAGAAAATTAGAGTAAATATCTAAAAGATTAGTCAACCCACAAACCAAGTTTCTCTCTCTAAATGGAGAGAAGGAATACCATGGGAAAAATTCCCAAGCTCCCACAAAAGGAATCATCTTTTTTATTAGATTAGTTACATGGAGATGAGATCCTATAAAGGCCTCAAATAAGATCAAGGAAGACTTTACAATGAAAGCTTTGGACCATAGACTTTCCTTGATGAACTATTTGATACAAATGAGGCTAAAGGGAGGCTGGGAGGCCTTTGAAATCTGAAAAATTGAAGATTTTCCTTACATACAAAAATGAGATTTGAATTAGAAGAGAAGTCAACATGAGGCAAGAGGGGCTATGCCTCCTCAGAGTCCATGGCATAGAGAGATAAATGCAACCCTCAAAAGGAACTCGACCTACACAAAAATGGGGTCTCAAAGAGCTCACAACCTTGTTGGAAAGTTGCCCAAAGAGTGCGAGAGGTCCTGCACAAGATGTGTTAGTGGTTTTAGAGGGATCCTCCCTCAAACTTGCTGCAAAAAAGGATTTGTATTTCTGCTCAAGAGACTACAAAACAAATTAGAAAATAAGTGGAAAGAGCTTGCAAGAAGAGAAACAATAATTCACAACTAATGTACAAGAGCAGATCAAGTTACGGGAGTAGAACTCCATACTTGTCTAGTTTAAAATCGTGCTCTAAGTAGCTTATAAAATCATTGAAAGCTCCAAATTCTGACTAAGGAAAATATAAAATTTGAATTTTATATGATTATTGTAGAGTAAAGGAAACTCCTCTTTTGCTTTTTGTTGGATGAGGTCCTTGGAGCCAAAATTGATGGGTTCTTTGATCCTTGAATTTGAGAGTGAGTTGATCTATTGAAGATTTCTCATGCTTGTTGCCCTCCATTTTGTGGGTGATATCCCTACAAGAAATTTTTTCTCCATGATGGTCCTTAGCTAGCAGCCAACAACCCCTCGTAGCAACCAACTAGATTTATGTGCCATTTCTCTGCCACCTGAGCCAGCCATGTGGTCCTTCACCCATATGTCATGATCGTATGTTTGAAGGTGGGCCTCCCAAACCTTATGATTGAAGGAGATCCATGGAAATTTTGGGCATGGATTAATGGAGGGATTTGGCGCAAAGAGTGGCCTAAGTATGTGCTCTTGTCCCCTAGGTCTCTTTTGGGATGTTAACCTTGCACCCTAGTCCCGTGGGATCTCATTTACTGACCTATTGGTTTTAGGGATGGTACTACATGGAAAACCCTAATTTTGGTTGCATGGTCCCACTCCCCGAATTGCATATATTACTCCCCTAATCATCTCTCCTCCCACTTGGGTCCACATTCCTCCACTGGGTCCACATAGGGTCAACCATCCCCCCCCTTGTCCCACGTCTTGGGTCGGGCCTGGAATGATGCCCGAAAGTTGATGCAGCGAAAAGAAAAAGAGAATCCATAATTGGCCACATTCAACAGGAAATTGTACCACAAAATGCAAAAGATGGTTGGGAAAAAAGCATTTAGCATATGGGAAAGACCCATGACATGAGCTCTACCCAATTCCATGGCCATCACCCTGGTTCCTACATGAATCTTTGATGAGTCTTCTTTATCATTCAGGAACCCATGATTGTCCCAACGCCTGGTGGGCGATAAACTATCCCGCCTTATAAGGGGGTATCCACTGCTATACTTTACGCATCATGCTCTCATTACCTAGAGCCCGAAGCAGTTAACCAAAGAAAACCATAAAAAGGAAAAAGGCATATGAAGCGTGGAAAAATCAAGGTCGGGGTAACTCATGCACCACGATTGCTCCCTCCTACACATTATTAACCTAAGTGTGGGCTTCCCTTTTATTAGTTACCCTTGTACCATGGCATGTGATCTAGGTTGTCCCCTTTCATTCCCTACTCCATTCCATCATTATGCCACGTGCCACCACCATTTAAAAGATGTACCACGAACATACCACCCCCTTTAGAGGTAGAAACCACCTAATAGGATGCCTGGTTAACCCTATTTGGAGCTGGGAGACATTAGCACATGCCAAAGCCCATTATTGAAGGACATACCATTATGAAGTGCTTACATGTTATCCATGGTTTATAAACTCTTTTACTTGATCTCTTTAATGACTTGGTGTGTTGGAAGGCACAGGGATGCATTAGATCTTATGCAGGATTCCGGGTCGTTCCCATCTGGGTTTGGTCTCCCTATCTGGGGTCTTGACCCAGAGGGCTACGTTGGCACATATGGGGTGTGTGTAGAGAGCCATGGGCCTCCACAGCAGTCGACAACACTCCATAGATCCCCACATCCATTCAGAGATTGCTCGTGGTTTACTTATTGGATGAGGAAGATGCACCTGATCCATCATGCTCAATTGACCCCCAGAGTTGCACCATACACTTGGAAGATGATCCAGGATTTGCACAATGATGTGGCATCACCTACACCATCATCCTAGCCCTTGCAAGCGATCTACATGCATCTTCGATTTGTTTGGAGACCCATGAGAACACGTGTGTGCCCCCACATGTCATTTGGAGCACAACAGGTTATTACAAGGGGTTAACTCCCTTGTCCACTGCTTTTGGGAGTTCAACTACACATTATGTAGCATATGGACTCCATTAGGCCTCCTCTAAGATCCAACAACATGCACTATTCATTATTCTATCTTTTGAGAGGCTTATTCTTTTGTTTATGACCTAGTTTGGTCGGCTTATCACCAAAAGTTAGTTATTTTGCACATTATTTTATTGTAGGGGCTAATGTAGGCCTAATTAGCTAAATCAAACTCATTAAAAGTGTATAAATACAAGTGATGTGAATTCATTTTAGGATCATCACTTGGATTCGATCATATCTTCTTGTGAGATTTTCACTATCTTTTGAGGATGAGACTTTTTGGATGAATGGATGAATTTCGATGTTTGGTTATTCTTCTTTGTCTTGGAGCTTCGATGATTGGCATATCTTGGTGATTGGATATATTCTTCTTACATGTAAGTACTATGTTAATTTTATTTTGATTCTTTATGTTGATGCATTCATGATATTGGTATTTTCGCTATTCTAGGGCAAATTTGCTACTTTTCTTGAAATGAAATTGTGGACATTAAATCCCTAAATAGTGTTGTATCATGATTGGGCCATGTTCGAATAAATGAATGTTCCTAGAGACATCCTTGTCTTGACAAGTCACCAAATATTGTTGAATGAAGTATAAATGATCTTGAAGCTAGTTCCATTAAGTGATAATGCCCAACGAAGTTGTCTT
Source organism: Pinus tabuliformis (assembly GCA_031772625.1). Classification (NCBI taxonomy): domain Eukaryota; kingdom Viridiplantae; phylum Streptophyta; class Pinopsida; order Pinales; family Pinaceae; genus Pinus; species Pinus tabuliformis. Next base: position 1,373,498,615 of record CM062805.1, on the reverse strand, counting down.
TTAAGCCTCCATGACAAGTGGAAATCAATCCAAACTCTAAATCTTCCATGACTCCATCTCTCCCAGAGGACAAGGCATTGGTGCTCCTCTGGTGATCACTTTAAAGCTTATTTCTTCCACCTTCCCCTATTTTTCTAGGCCTAACCTACATAGGTCACCTAGGGCATCAATTATCTCACAATATAGCCATCCAAATACTTTGATTTTTGGTCCAAAACTGTGCTGGTGTGTCCTCAAAAAGCCCTCCAAATTTCATGAGATTCTAACAGTGGGATCTTGAGATATCGCAAGCCCTAGCTCGAAGACCAATTATTGCCCTTGGTTTCCCTTAGGCTAGAAACCTCACCGAGATCCTTGCATTGCCATTCATTGAAAATTCATTCCTTGATCCCTTTCCCCTCCCTAATTAGGTTAAGTATATCATTGGTTGCTAAATCCTATTCCCTTGACCTAACTTCGGTTCCACTTGGTCCCATGTGGTCCCATGCACTATCAAGATTAATTCTTAGAAGATCACATGGAACCCAAGTTTCCACAAGAATTCTAGGGCTTAGGGTTCTCCTTTATAAGATACATACTCAAGAGTCAAAATTCTCTGGCCCTTCCTAGAGAGCCTTCCATCTTGTCTTCCAAGAGAAGCAAGCCATATTTTTGAGCCTCTCTTTTCAATAGGCTTCTAGGATCACCCTTCATCCTATCTTCGATCTATTCATCTTTGTGATCCTTATCACACTAGGTCTCCTCCTATCAGTGAAAGTCCATAAAGAGTAGAGAGTGTTACCGCTCAAACTAGCAGGGGAGCTAAACGGGATCCCTAAAGGGAAAATACTAGACCAAGGGCAAAAAATGAGACTTATCCCACTGTCACCTCAGCTAGGGCTCCCTTCTATTTACGAACTTTCACCGATGGGAGGAGACCCGGTATATTATGGAGTCACTGTTGAGGGATAAATCAATGAATGGATGTAGGGTGACCCAAATAATCCCTTTCTAGAAGAGTTTGAAAGATAGAGCTTGCTTTCTTTCTAAGCAAGGTACAATGTCCTCTAAGAGAAGGAAGGGAGGATTTGAGGGTTAGATTTATGGGATATGACTTGTGAAGGAGTTTCCCAATCCCTAAAATCCTTGGTGAAATTGGTATCCCGGATTGTTCTTGAAGAATTGCCTTTTTAAACGAACGAGACCACATGGGATAAAGTGGACCTAGTCTAGGCCAAGAGGAAGGAGTTTAGCAACCAATGATGTTGTTAGCCTAGACAAGGTAGGGGAAAGGATCAAAGAAAGGATGTTCACTTAAAAGTGTTGAGTTGATCGAACAAGGTACTAGCCTTTGGGTATGTTAGGGCAAAGTTTGATTTGAGAACTAGGGCTTGGTTTTTCTATCAACTCCATTGTCGCAATGGCCTCAAATTTGGAGGAGGCCTTGAGGAAACTCCAACGTAGGAGGTCCTAGGAGATCAAACTTTTTGGAGGGCTAGTTCATTGAGAAAATGATGCCCTAGGTGACACAATTTGGCTAGATCTAGGAGAAGGTGAAAAAGGTATGATTTTAGGTGACCACCTCTTGGGAGATCACTGCGTTAGTCTTGGAAGAATGGAGTCTATGATGAATATGAGTGAGGACCTTTGGTTCTTGGTCAAGAAGGCCTAAAGACTATTTTGCTAGCCTTCTAGGTCAAAGGGAAGCAATCTTGTAGCTTTTATACTTCGATGTGCAAAGGAGATGGCTTATCAAGGTCAATTCATTAATGGAATTACCCCTAGGAGATTTCATTCACATTACATGGCCCATACGTTGAGAGATGCTATAATAGAGATTAAATTCCACAATTTAAAGTGGTAAATGCATGCAATAATTAGCCCTAAAAATAATGAAAATCCCAGTCAAATGTATATGACAAAGTAAAACAAGAATAACATTAAAATCATATGCTTACATGTAACATAATATATCCAACCATCCACAATTGACAACAGAGAAGCTCCAATATAAGAGAGACCAACATCCACACATCAAAATTCATCTATAAAGCTCCAATTCATCCTCTAGAAAACGTACGAAATTCTTAAGAGAGAGAAAAGATCCAATCCCAAGTGATGATTCACAAATGAACTCATCTCACTTGTATTTATATCCTAATTAGGAGTTTGAATTAGTCTCCTTGGCCTACATAAGCCCCAAAAATAAAATAATGGCTAATAATCTAACTTTTGGTGACAAGCCCACCAAATTAGTTCACAAATGAAAGAATAAGCCTCTTAAGAGGTCAGACGATGAATAATACATGTCGTAGGATCCTACAAGAGGCCTAATGAGGTCCATAGGTGCCATAATGAAGAATAGAACCCTCGAAAGTGATGGAAAAGTGGTTGGCCCCTTGTTCTCCATAAAATAAACTTGTGGTGCTCCCAGTGGGTGTGGGGGCACAATAACAACCTCATGGGTCTCCAAATGAGTTGAAGATGCATGTAGATCATCTACAAGGGCTTTGATGATGGTGTAAGTGATGCCACATCATCCTACAAGTCCCGGGTCAACTGCCAACTGTATGGTACATCTGTGGGGTTGGCTGGGCAAGGGTGAACCAGGTGCATCTTTCTCATTTAATAGGTGAATATTGAGCAATATCTGAACATCCTCGGGGATCCATGGAGTACTGCTTACTGCTGTGAGGGCCCATGGCTCTCAACGCACACCCTACATGTGCCAATGTAACCCTTTGTAGGATTAGGACCCCATGTAGGGAGACCAAACCCAAGATGGAAACGATCTACAATCCTGCATAAGATCCAATGTGTCCCCTAGCCTTCCAATACAACAAGTTATTAGGGAAATCGAGTAAATGAGCTTACCAACCATGGACCATAGGTGGGGATTTCATAATGGCCTGCCTTTCCATAATGGGCTTCGGGATGTGCTAATGTTTCCTAAACTCCAAATAGGGTTAACCAAGTATCCTATTCGGTGGTTTCTACTTTTAAAGGGGATAATATGTTCAAGGTACATCCTTCAAAAAGTGGTGGAATGTGACCTATGTGAATGGAATAAGGGGATGAGAAGGGGCAACCTCGGGCCACATGTTGGGGTACAAGGATAGCTAATAAAGAGGAAGCCCACACTTGGGTTTATAATGTACAGGAGGGAGCAATCGTGGTACATGAGGTGCCTCGACCTTGATTTTCCACCCTTCTTTTTTTTCCTTTCACCTTTTTATGATTTTCTTTGATTAACTAATTATGATGTAGAAGAGATAGCAGTGATTACCCCCCTTTAAGGTAGGGCGGTTCATTGCCCACTAGGGGTTGGGACAATTATGGGTTCCAGTATGATGGAGGCTTATAAAACCTATAGGAACTAGGGTGATGGGGTAGAGCTCATGTATTGGATTTTGCCAACGTGCTAAATGTGTTTGTCCCAACCATCTTTTACATTTTGTGGTACATTTTCCTATTGAATGTGGACAAATACGCTTTTATCTTTCCTTTTATCTGCATCAACTTTTGGGGTATCATTACAGGCCTGACCCAAGGTGTGGGTAAGGGGGGTGAGCTAACCCTATGTGGACCCAATGGAGGAATGTGGAACCAGGTGGGAGAAATGATGAATGGGGTAATCATGGGTTCCTATATGATGAAGGAGGCTCATAGAACCTGTAGGAATCAGGCTGATGGCCATGATGATGCGGTAGAGCTCATGTATTGGCTTTTGTCCGCATGCTAAATGTGTTTGTCCCGACCATTTTTTGCATTTTTTGGTACACTTTCCTATTGAATGTGGCCAAATATGCTTTTATCTTTCCTGTTAGCTACATCAACCTCCGGGGCATCATTCCAAGGCGGACCCAAGGTGTCAGCAAGGGGAAGGGGTGAGCTAACTCTATGTGGACCTAGGTGGGAGAAATGATGAATGTGGTAATAATGAGTGAAGGGGGGTAATATAAGTGGATAAGGGAGCGGGACCACGTAACCAAAATCAGGGTTTCACGTGAAATACCATCCCTAAAGCCAAATGGTCAGTAAAAAAGATCCCATGGGACTAGAATTCAAGATTAATATCCAAAAGGGGTCTAGGGGACAAGAGCATAGAACTAGCCCATTCTTTCTGCCAAATCCCCCTATTAATCCATGCCCAAAAGTGTCCATGATAAGCAAACTACAATACTCAATTACCAAATGACAAGGCATACCTTTAGGCTCACGGGGCCCACCTTCAAACATATGATCATGGTAGATGGGCAAGGACCACATGGCTGGTTCAGGTGATCGAGAGATGGCACAATGATCTAGCTGGTGGCTGCAAGCGGCTGGTGGCTACTAGCTGAGGACAACTTGGAGAAATTGTTTTTTCTCTTGGGGGTATCACCCACAAAATGGTGGGTAACAAGGAGCTTTAGCTGAGGTGATAGTGGGCTATTGTTCCATTGTTGCCCTTGATTTAAAAATTCTCCCTTTAGGATTCCCTCCTATGATCCTTGCTAGTTTGAGCGGTAACAACACCCAAATAATCTTTCACAAAATTTCAGAAAAAAATTCTACACACTTGGTAATAGATACTAGCATTATAAAGGAATTAGAGAAATGCAATGGGCGAGAGAATTAGAGATTCCTCCTAAAATCACCTAGTACTCTTCACTCCTAGAATATTTCTCTAAAACAAAAGTACACACAAAATAGCTTGCATATATTAATCCACAATGAATGGGAAGATCATGATAATATAATCTAAATTGCATAAAAGTTGAAGCACATAAACTAGAAAGATATCACCTCAAGAAAGAAGGAGAACACCATCAATAATACCCCAAAGTCTTTTGTATTATTATCAAAGCAATTATACAATCTAGCAAAGTCTCTTCAAGCCTAATAACTCATATCAAGAATACATAATGAGAGGCCAAAGCTCCCTTAAATAGAGAAATGGGAGCAAATCCCAATGATAAAACCATGTGATATGTGGAATTGTAGATGATCCCGAGGCAAATTGAACTCATGAGAGGAAGTGACAAGTGTGAACTCAAGAAATTCGAATTCCTGTAGCCCAACGAAATCCACACCAAGGAATTAAAATCTCCATGTGTGAAACAAGTGGATGCCAATTGTGAATCAAGAGGGAGTTAACTCCCATCAAATCTCAATCATCAAGTTATGAAGTGACATATCTCCTCCTAGCCATGCGTTGAGCTACCATCAAGAATTGCGTGGACCTTCCTTGTATGCTGCACAGGGCTTGGAGTGAAGTTCCTTTGCCATGTGTAGGAGCTAAGTGTAGTGGGAGTGGACACAAGACTGCACTAATCTTTCAATCCAAATCCATCAAATATTCGTTGACCTCCATAAAAATCCTCCAAGAATTCAATTTTGCGAAGTCATCAAATCGAACCCCTTAATTGTAGCCCGAAGTTGATTCCCCCATGTGCTCAATCTCTCAAGTGATTTCATGTGCCAAATCATCTCTTAACTGCCTCTTGACTTGCTCTTTGACTTGGGATAATTTCCAATGTGGAAAAAGTCGAAGTCGGGATTAATTCGGCAAGGGTCCAAAGGTTGAAAAACTCGTTAAAGTCGAGAGTTTTTTGAAAAAGTCGGCAAAATTAAAAAAACACAAAATTATTCATTTTTTTTAATTTTTTTTAACATCTACAGTCGAAGTCATAGTTTAAAGGTGTTTTCAGTGTTTTACTACAATGCCATTCTTTACATGTGAATTCAATCACTAAAAGGATGTTACACTCTTGCAGTCTGCATTCTAAGTGCATTTTATCACCAATGTTTTTCAACATTATCCACAAAAAATATGATCATAACAGTATTGATTCTTGGGAATGCTCATCAACTATTTACATTTCCTTGCTTGCTAGTTTGGATACTCCTTGTCCTCTTTCTCCTATGTCTCACAATCATGCTTGTCGAGGTAGGTATGCACTTCTTTTTCATAGTCTTCTCAGTTTCTTATAGCAACCTTCTGATAGCTTAGCCTTTGGCTAATGTCTCTTCTCTGTATTTTTTTGCACATCTCATATAGATCCCTATTGTTTTGCAGACATAACATCCAGCAAGAGCAAACCAATAATAGCCGTATATATTCCAGCATTCAACAAAATATAGCAACCAAGCAATTAATTTTCTCAGTAACACCAACCAACTATAATGCTCGAAATTAAGATTCAACAACAAAACAAATTGCACAGCACAACGTTATCACCAAATTTCTAGGGCTATGTTTGAAAGATTCCACTCTCTACCATAAGATTAAACAGGAGAAAATTATATCATTTTCACCTTTGCGGCCTCTTTATCCGTGGCCTGGGAGGGAGGCAGACTTTTTGGGTCGTCTCCCGATTAAATAGGGAGTATAACAATTAAATCGCTATTTTTTCCTTTCTGAAAAAGTCGCCAAAAAGTCGGGGGATTAAATTGTTTAGTTTAAAAAATCGCATTTTTAGGATTAAATCGGGATTTTTTGCAGACTTTTTCCACGCTGATAATTTCCAAGTCATTTTGTCACATGGAGTTCTCTTATTTTTCTCTATTTAATTTATTTTTGGGATAATTTTTTGCCATATTTTCCACTAAAATTAGGAAAAGTGGGTTTTGAGGGTTTATAACTTATTTTTTGCCCCTCAAAGTGTGTCTTAGTATAAAGTTGAGGGTGAGAGATGTAATTTCAAGTACACATACTCCATACAACTTCTCTAGACATCAATTATTATATTAGAGAATTAGAAGTTACTAAAATATCCACCTTGCAAGATATTAAAAAAATTAAAAAACTGACCCCTAGACCTAATCAAATTCCATGGAATTTTACAATTGATCTAGTATGGTAATGTATCACTCTAGACACTAAGACTCACCCAAGGCCTTGCCATCAAACCGCAGTCTGGGTTTGGGGTTATGCTTCGTGGAAAAAACTCAATTAATTATTATGCGCTAGAAAGTACCTAATTTTTAATCAAGTAAAAAAAACCTCTCAAGTTACCTAGGCTTGTTACATGACTCAATTCATCACACTAGCATCACTTCACAACTTCCCCATAGGGCTTGCGAAATCTGAGTACAATGTAGAAGAAGATGAGAAGAAAAAGATAGAGTTAAAAATCTCTAATGATATATGAACTCTGATGGTACATGAGGCCTCTGACATATCCTCAAGCATGGAGTCTTCAAGTGATCTTCAATGGTCAAGAATGCTTAGGGTTTGCAAAAATCCAAGAGGACGATCTTCAATGAGACCCATAGGTCAAGCAAGGATGAGAGAAGTCAAAAAATGATTAACTTGCATCGAGTTCTGAAGAGCAAATGACCTTTGGAATGTCGCTAACCAAAGAAGGTAAAAGATAGAAATGTCTTTGGAGCTAGGGCTTGAGATTTCTCCCAAACTAGTAATGAGAATTGCTTCAAATTTTGTAGGGAGCTAAGAGAAAGGAAAATGTAGTAGTGTACGAACTCGCACCCCAAGGAGATCCTCCTAATGCAATTCGCACTAGGCCCGAGCTGACCGTCTATGGTTAGGGCAGAAAAAAATTGAGAAGAGAGAAAAATGAAGTATTTTAAGCATGATTAACTAGGATTAGGACCAGTGCCAAGGCAATTGGGGGAAATGGAGTTAGAATTAGCTTTGATGAAATAATTCTTCTCTTCCAAGGAGTACTATGTAGCTTTTGCTAACCCTAGGTTGCAACGAATCATCTACAGAGGAATTTATACTTCATTTGGCAAGAAATGATGGAGCTTCAAGGATGCAACAAGCATAACTAGCCTCTAGGAACATTTATTTGCAATATCTAACATGTAATGCATGCAATACTTCAAATTCCTAGTGTTTTCTTGAATTCACATTACAATTTTGAATTAGGGCACATTAAGACTATGACAAAATATTCCATACATTAATCATGCATCAAAGTAAAGAAATAGCATTAAAATAGCACTTACAAGACAAAGCGAATATATCCATCCATCATTTTTGCAAAATAGAAGCTCCAAGGCATGATAACAAAAATCCAAAAATCAAAATGCATAAAAAAATCTCCAATTTTGTCCATCAATTGCAAGTCCGAATTCTTGTACAAGAGAAAATCCCAATCCAAATGATGATGATTCACAAATGAGGCTCTCCTTCTATTTATATGAGCCTCAAGTAGTTCGATTTAGTCTAATTAGCCTAATGAGCCCCTAAAAATAACTTTAATGTGCAAAATAACAATGCTATTGGTGACAAGCCCAACAAATAACTCACAACTACAAAGTAAGCCTTCCTAAAGAGGATGAAATTATAAAATAATGGTGTAAAAGGGTTGTCAGAAGGCCAAGATAAGTCCTCTGTGTGCCAGGATGAAGAGGAGGGCTCCCAAAATGATGACCAAGGGGGGTGACCCCTTGGTTTCCAAGCAAAATATTTGTGGTGCTCCAAGGGGCTGTGGGGCACAATGAATGGTCTCATGAGTCTCCAACTGGATCAGATATGTCATTTTTCCATCAATAAGGGCTAGAATGATGATGCAAGCCCCCCCATGTCTCTCTGGATGAGACAACACCCCATCTAGGCCCTAGATCAACTGCCAAGTATCATGTGCAATTGTGTGGCCGACTAGGCAATGTGATCCAAGTGCATCATTATCTCTGTATGGCTGGGGCATGAACAAGTAATGTGGAGTGTTGATGCTCTGCTGTGGTGGAGGCCCATGGCTCTTGACACTCACCCTACAAGTGCCATTATGACCCTCTGTAGCTAGAATCCTATATGAAATCTAATGTGTCTCCTCGCCTTCCAGTACAAGAATTCATTAGTGCAATTGAGTAAATAAGCTTTTAAATCAGGGGCAAAAATGGACACTTCATAGTGGCATGCCCTTCCAAATGGGCTTTAGAAGGTACGATGTTTCCTTGCTCAACAAGAGAGGTTAATTAAGGACCCTATTAGGTAGTTTCAACCTCTAAGGGAGTGATAGGTCCATTCTACAACCATCAAATGGCAGGGGTCATGTGAAATGATGTTGGAATGGAGTGGGGGCGATAGGGAAGACACTAGGCCACGTGCCATGGTACAAGGACAACTATAATTAGGGAGGTCCACACATTGGTGCATGAATGTAGGAGGGAGCAATGCATGATATAGCTCTGTGTCCCAAGAGATTGTTGGAGTTCTCATGAACTCCACATTCGAGCGCATGGATCATGTGTTCTACGATGATCTCATGTCCCAATTGGAGCCAGATGTTACCCACCAAAAGTGGGTACCCCTCGGAGAAATTTTCTCCTAGTCATCTTCTTCCAACCCGTAGCCGACAACCACCTTGTAGTTGATGTGATGTGCCATTTTATCTCTGCCATTTGCATCAATGATATGTTTCCTTGCCCATTTGTCAAGAGAACATGTTAGAAGGTGGGAAATTTGATCCAAAAGGTTTGTTATTCATTGTGCAATCAGGGGCTTCTGCTTGTTTTTCATTTGGGCATTTGGCATGGATTATTGGGTGACTTGGAAGAGGGATGGGTTTTGACTGTGGCTTTGTGTCCTCACCTTAAATGGGGGGTTAATCTTCAATCCTAGTCAAATTAGACCTCCCATAATGACCCATAGCTTTAGGAAGGGCACTACTTGGAAAACCTTGATTGAGATAGTGTGGTCCTGTTTTCCTGTTCTATATTTATCACTTCCCTCCATACATTGCAAATCCTATACTCCACCTTCTTTCTCTGGGTCCACAGAGTTCTAGCACACCCCCTCCCCTTGTCAACATATCTGGGTCGGGCCTAGAGACTTTGCGTGGGAGGTTGATGCATCTAAAAGGAAAGTAAAAAGCGTATCATGGCCACAAGCAAGAAACAAAAGAAAAACAAGATGTTTAGGACATTAACATTAGCACGTGAGCAAAAGCTAAGAATGAGCTCTATCCCTTATCATTATGGCCATCACCTGGTTCCTAGGGCCAATTTTTCCCTGCCACATTATAACAGGAACACTTGCATGTGCCAACCCCTAATGGGTGATAAACTGCCCCACCTTTAAGGGGGTTATCCGCTGCTACACGTCATTCACAACATACTCTTGTTTCCTTGAGCTTCGAGTAGTGATACAAAGAAAGATTAAGAAAAGGAAAAAGGCAATAAGAGGGGTGGAAAAACAAAGGCCAAGGTAACTCATACATCCACGATTTCTCCGTCCTCTCATTTGTATGTCTAGAATGTGGATTTCCTCGTCAATGCTACCCCTTTGACCATGGCATTTGGCTCTAAGATTCATTTATCCCCTTTTGTTCCATCATTATTCATATGAAACCTATTGATTGAAGGATGTACCAGTGATTTGTCTTTACCCTTAGGGGTTGGGAAAACCTAAGAGGGTCGTCCATTAGTGACTCCTACCTTGGGAGGTAACACAATTACATGATCAAAACCCCAAATTTGGAGGGGAAGCCCCGTATGAAGTGTCAATTTTCCCTTGACTACCAAGCTTGGTTCACTTAGATGCACTAATTATTATTGTACCTAATGGTGAAGATGCAACATTGGACATTGTGTGTGATTAGCAGGTGGTTTTCATCATGGGTTGGATAACTTAACTGGGGCCCAAGTCCACTAGAGGAGCATTATGACACCCTACAGGTGAAGCGTTCAAAGTCATGGGACTCTTATCACTTGCAGAGAATCACTTCATTCCAAGGGCACTTAGAACACTCCTAGTAGTTTGCACTTTGCCCCACATTATTCATGAGATGATTCACTTGGACCAACATGCGCCAGCTGATTTAGTAGTGTACACATGGTTTGGCAATTGATCTGAGGCCTAAACGAGGTTTGTCTCGCCTTTTCAGACATGTGAGGGCTAGCACCATCCATAGAGCCCTCAACATTGCAGCAAAATTAGGCTATTCTATCACCAAGAGATCCATGAGACTCATTTTGTGCCCAAAACACAAAATTGGGGTCCACATGATGATTTACATTGGAGATCTAGGGACCAACCACTAGATCATGATTTTTGGAGCCCTCTTCATTTACTTTGGCATTGGAGGAGTCCAACACATGCCCTAGAAGGGCCTACACGTGCATGACATCAACATTTTAACCTTTTTGTGGGTTAATTCTTATGTTTACACATTGGCTACTAGAGCGGCATGTGACCTAGAATGATTTTTAACATTACTTTATGACGTAGGAGGGACTTCTTGCTCTAATTCAAGTTAGCAGGACATGTATAAATAAGAGATCACTTGGTTGTGATCAATCATCATCACTTGGAGAATTCAAACCTCTAAGAGGAACTCACACTTGCTTCTTTGTGGCTCCTAGAGATGCTTGGAATGCATTTTGATGTATGGAAAAATGTTGCACAAAGCGGGGACGTTTTTTGGAAGCGAAGCATCAGAAGCGGCATTTTCCAAAAATCTAGGAAGCGAAGCATCTCAGAAGCATCTACACTATATATATATATATATATATATATAGATATTTAGATATATATGTTACATTTAAATTTTATATTAAAAAAGACACCCAAAACACCAAATTAGTTGTAGAAGATATGCAAACATGCATATTTGTACCTAAATCAAGATAGATATGGCAACCATTGTCCATCAATGATTGATTATTCAAGCATCAACCATCTAGAATCTAGATTCTTCTCCTCTTGTCTAGCCTTTGCCTCTACCTCGATTGTCTAGGGATATTAGTCAACATTGCGCAATTTTGATCAAACTACCTAATCCAAGCCTCTTAAATATGGTAGAGAAAGCTTAATATGCTCGATCAATGATTTTGACTTGATCGAAAGGTAATTTTTTGTTAAGGCCATGACAACGGAATTCAACAGTTAACACCACCAACACTAGGGTACATATAGGGCTTGGTGCTCTTGATTAAATGCCAATAACATACCCTCATACATGATATAATCTAATGAAATGTTCAAATGCCCCAATCTCATTGATCCTGAATTCCTGAAAACTGTTAAGTCTGCTGAATTTTGAATAGGATATGAAATTCTATTTTCTCCATGTGAAGTCCAATGAGGATGGAACCACTCTCAGACATCCTTGAGTCATTTCATGACAATGTTAAAAATTTAAGTAAAAGGATGAAAATGAAAGATAAAGGGGAATGTCACTTTTATTTTAAGAATTTAAAATTACCATGAGGGAGCATCTAGGAAGCATCTAAGGAGCATCAAGGAAGCACCTTAGGAGTGTCTGGGAAGTCCCAATCCAACTTAAGTTGAAGAAAAAATAAAAATTTGGAAATTGGGCCCCTGCGCAACTGCCTGTATCCCTCTCGATCTACAGCGGATCCTTTTATGGATCAGCGGATCAAGAATTCAGAACTATGGATTGGGCCCACGTGGTTTAGGATTTCCTGGAATCGCCTCAAAACATTAGATCCACAGTTCTATCGCAGGGTCACTCAAGGATTTGTACGGGACGCGGTTTCGGCCTTGGATCCTTTGGGGGGGCGGGGTAAGTATTGTGCAACATTGGTTTGGAAGCTATTATGTATTGTCTTTGGAGCCATTTCTTTGGTGAATGGATGAATATGCTACATGTTATGTTGTAAGTGCCTATTATTGAAGATTATTATTTTGAATTGTCTATGTATGGGATTATTGCTTCTAGATTGTGTTTGACTATGCCCTAATTTGTTCAAAATAAATTTTAAAGACTATCTAGTTGTGAATTGCATATGTTACTCATTGTATAACATGTAATGAATGTTCCTAGTGGAGAAATTATTATAACTTTCCATCAAACTCCATCGAGTCGGTAAATGTTGGAATATTGATACTTAGGGCATCAAATTTTGGCTTCCTTAGCAACAAATTAGGCTTATCTAGAGTATCCTTGACTCCATATACCCAAAGGATAAGGCACTAGTCCAAGTCTTTGGTGTTCATCTCAAAAGTTTCTCCGTAAATTTCTCTCAAAATTAGTCCTTATAAGGCTAGGGCAAAAATCTAGGGCTTGGATCGAAATTTTTGGGAGGTTTTTTGGTGATTTCAGAGCCTATACATCAAGAGATAGGTCTAAACTACCTAACGTATCAATTTGGTGGGCATCCACTCAAATTTCATCCATAAAATCTCTTGCCCCAAGTGTTGCTCTAAACGGGAAACCCTAGTTTCTTTTCCCCTCAAGTTGTGGACTTTATTGGGGGTTTCATGAGCTTTGGCTTAGTTGAATATCATTATAAGAAAATCGTTCCCTCAAGCCTTGACCTTGTGAATACCTATCACCATTGAAAAATCTCAAAACCCTATGTCTTGAGCCTTTTTTTAGGGCTTTTTTTTGAGAGAATTTTGCTTATTTGAAGCTTTGTACCTTTAGTGTGTCTCTTTTTGAATGATCTTTACTAGGGTCACTTTGTACGTTATCATTAGCATATCTATTTTAAGTGATTCCTCCTTTATTGAGACTCCTCCCATTGGTGAAAATATGTAAAAAGCAGGGGCCTTGGCTATGGTGACAGTGCGCCATTGCCCCATTGTTAGCACTTACTCTAGCTCTTTGTCTTGTAGGTTTCCCTCTCCAAGACCTGCTAGATTTTGTGGTAACAGGTAACACACAAATGAGAAGAAAATAGATATTTTGCAATATTGTTTGATTTGAACAATAATATCCTAGAAAAAGGATGACATCCAATCATGTGGCATTGCTGTCTATTGATTGCAGAGGAGTTGTTATAGACATTCCCAATTGAAGTCAAATCATTTATAGATAGTACATTTTCAGTTGTATGTTATATTTGTTGTAATGAGCCAAACAGATAATTACCAGAGCCATCACAAAGCAAAGTAAGAAGACTCCAATAATAAATAATAAATGTTAATGATACAAGATAATGAATATGTATACAGTTTAGACTAAGTATAGTATATAATAGACTCAAGTGTCTAAGAGGCACAAGTATTGCTAAATGATATAATATTGCATACTTAATGATCTAAATGTAAATAATGTTAATTATGTACGATACTTGCTGTCCCTTCTCAAGCTGCTTCGTAGTTGAAACACTTGAAGAAATGAGACAAAAAGCTGTTTAAAGCTTCAAACAAGGTTGTTGCATTGTATAGGGATTAATCCATCCTCAATCAATTCTTTCCAGGACCTTATGTTGATAAGATTCTTGATTTCAACTTCTTTGATTACTACTGTGTATGTTTCTGATTAAGAGTTGAAGATCTTTGGGAATTTTGCCTTTCAGAATGTAAACAGAGAGTCTGCTTTGATGAGAGAATTTTTTATGATGGTTTAAAAGATTGGAAAAATTGATTCTTTTTGTATTTTTTTTCAAGTTTCTCGATATTGGTAATATGTTATATTCTGGACCCACAACGATAATTTCACCTAGATGATAAATGTAACATTAGGATCAACATACTTTCACTCGTAACATAGATTCTCCTTGTAAGAATTGAGCATTGTGCTCAACTGCAAATTCAAGGGTACGACTTTAACAATTGATGATGGAGTACAACTAAGAACAGTGATAAAGGCAATGAGTATATTACATGCAATGCCGATGAACTTGGTGACAGTAGGAGTTGAGAATGACCATCTTGGTGGTGCCAGCAACTGCAAAGGAGTCAGGACCAATGTAAGTCAAGTAGTCATATCAGGAAGCTGTTGCAAAGGAGGAGAATTCCGTAGAAACGTTGTCTCCTAAAGAGTAAAGCTGTTGGTTTTATTGTTATTGTTTCTGTTTCTGTGCTTGAAACATGTTTCACAAATGGTCCTTGTTCTGATAAGGAGAAACTGTAAAGTCCATCTTTGTACATCTTACATATACACTTCCCCCCAAAAAAAATTAAACCCTATCCAATTGAATTCACAAGGAGGAAGTTCCAAGAGGTATCCTTTCCAAATTGTGAAGGAAAACAGAGTTGAAGTACCTTTGAGGAATGACTAACATGTGTAAAACATTACTTTTATTTATGTGTAAAGGAGTGGCCAAAGGATGATTGAACATTATGGAAATAGGGGTGGAAGATTCTAAAATGGCGGTAGATTCTTAAAGAAAATGTTAGAACACTTGGAAGCTTTAGATCCAATAGGTGTGAGGTAGCCAAGTCTGATCAGTTCAAGATAAATAGGCCCCTATGCAAGAGATGTGTATTCAACTTATTAAGAAAATTTGCCCAAAATCACAGCGTCAAGTTGTGTTAGCAATGCATCAAACACATCTCTGGAGTGAGTGATGTGGAGATTGTATGCCATACATGATTACCAATGCTTTTTTATTCTTCAATCAGGTCATTCAACCCAAAACAATTGTATATGATTAATCAAGCCGTTCTCGAATATTAGGCCTTAGTCATTGCATACTTAATGACTACCTACAGCTTGATGAACAATAAACCCAATGGTATTCTGTTGACTGTGCCCAGCTGCATGACATTATTTCCTCACTTAGAATTTTTTGATTACATAATGAAAGCATTTGACCTTCAACGTATGGTTTGCCCTTTGGTTTCTGCATCACCAGTTATTCATTTTTGAATGTGTTGTAGCATCCAAAGATCTACTGGATGGGTTTCATCTAGCTTGATTACGTGCTCATAAATCTCTTGTATTTAAGTAAAGTTGGATAAGTTACAAAGGATCATCGATATGCCCTTTGTTTCTATAATATCTTTACATTGAATTTTGCCTTGTTCCAAATTATACCAAAAAAATTCTATTAAAAGCTGATGTTTGATGCTATTTTGTATGTTGTGTAGGTATTGAAAAAGGACCATGTTGCTGCAGGCCTTTGTTGTATTCAACTTTTCCTGAATTCCTCTCACCAAGAACAAGCACTGAGGCATCTTGAACATGGAAAGGTTGTATTATATATTTATGTTTATTTACTTGTTATACTCTTGCCTGTTGTTTGAAGCATATGAAAGGACACAATCTCTTTATCTTAAACTGACTATTTCACTGTTAATAGATGGTATCCCTTAGTGAAGAGCAATATTTAATGAATATTTTAAAATTATTGTTGTGTTTCTAATTTTTTTTTTTTTTTCCACTGGAAAAATCAGTAACTTTCATTTATATTAGAAAATTACATAAGCAGATGCCATGGCATACTGTCTTGTTCATACAAAATCCACCTTTTCAGGTGATTTTCAGTGTGTATCAAAAAGTGCTAATTACATTACATTGTTCTGGCTCTACAACCTATTCGCATATACAAAAAGATTCTATTTTATAATTATAACAGCAGTTTTGTCGAATTTGTCTCCATTCCCGGTCAGCTATTGGGACTATTGTCCCTCTGTTGCCTCTGATCTATATATGGTCGGTGGTAAAACTGATGTTCATCTGACCCATTCTGCTCCACTATTTGCCCATCGCCTCGGGGAAGTGTCGAGGCCTCTTTGGATAGTTTGTCAGCCTCGCTATTGTGTTCTCCAGGAACCGATGACGAAGAGGAAGGCGCGAACTGTGGACGAGGTCCAAAGCAGGGCTTCCCGAATATAACTTTGTCCGGCGATGGATCCGCCGAATAGTCCACCGATTCAAGCTCCGGAGCATCCATACCTGACACTATATGTTTCTAATTATTATTTTTTATTTCCACACTAATATTTGGTGAAGTTGGGAGCCAGTGTAGCGCATTTTTCTTTTTGTAGCTTTTTCCTTTTCGTGGTAAATAATGTTAAAATTTTAGTGGGGAGTAATTTCTTTTAAATGGAAACTAACTAGTTCGTTCTAATTTTACTCCATGGAAGCTGTATCTTCTTGTCACATGCATGGCATTTTATTGAATACTCTAGTATTTGGGCATTTCTAAACTTGATGTTCAATATTTACAATTTTGTTGCTAGTCTCTAATTTAGTAACAGCGTTGCTGCAGTTTAGTTTGAAGGGATTGGGCAACAGGCTGTAGAGATCTGAAAGGAGTATGTTGTGTTGAATTTCCACGACCCTGGTCTCTAGGATAGAATCTTAAAATCTCTGGTGCTACCAAACCAAGAATTTCAACAAAGCTACTTTGCACAGTGGAATATAAACAACAGTATATCACACATGCACAATTATTGACAATTTATTATTTTTTACAAATTTTTCAACCCAACTTCATTATATTAATCAACATATAACACAACAATCTAGGGCTCCCATACAAGGGATAATGGCCCTCAATTATCCACAAGTACAAGAATACAAGATACGATGACAATCTCGCTGCCCTAGTGCACAATCACGACCCTTATGTCGTATCTCATCCTGCCGGTCCTTCACTTCCCTTCTGCTCTCTAGCTGCCCCTTAGTCCATCAAGAGACAACTCATAGAGACTTTAGGAGGGCTGCCACCTATCACTGCTGCAAGTCACTTTTTCTACAATGAACACAGGATCATCAATCTTCTCCTCTAGGCTGGCCAATACCTGAGCATCAAACTGGCAATCTAGTAGCTTCTTTCGTCCATCAAAGAGATACACATTAGGCTCAATTCTTCACCCAACGCAAATCTGTCAACATCCTTCTTGTCACGCTGATCTAGGGCTTCTTTGGGATACCTACACTCTGCCCTACAACAATCCAAAGGTGTCCAATCCAATCACTGTAGAATCTGCTCCTAGGTTAGGCTTTTAAACACCAAGTCGAGCCCAATCCACTTGGCTTCCACAGGCTGCAACTATATCATCCAACTGTCCAAACTAGGACCAACAATTTGACATGAAAACATACCTTCACATGAGCTGGTGCACTGTTGTAGTCCTGCAATCTGGTTAGGGCATATACACAGACCCAACCAGCCCTCACAAACCACTGCAGCAGTCCTCAAAATCACTGCCGTTCCCCTCCTTTTCTTTACTCCCTTCCCACGCTGCCTGTTCCACTTCTTTTGCAATGAGAAATAGGCCTTATGGCCCTTCCAGCAAGCAGGCCTGCTGTGCCTCTATAATAACCAGAGGGCCTGCAGCCTAGCAAAACAGTGAGAAACCAACCTCAAACTTGCACCAAATAAGCACAGACCTACTGGGATTGCCTTCTGCTGCTTCACGGCCTTGTCAAACCCACAAAACAGACTTTAATTCTACTCCTTATGACTTTGGCCTTCTCCATTTGAGCTGCAGCTATCTCAGAGGGTGTTTTTCCCACAAATTGTTGCACTTGGATGTGTTCAAATGAACCTCAATCACGTGTTATTTATACAAAACAAGAGGGCTCAACGAATTACCCAAGGGACATGACTTTTGGACATTCCTCCTTCAAGCCTACATGACTTGAATGCCCAAAAATCAATTTATTAATTTCAAAAATTCATATCTCATTAAGGACAACTCAGATTTTGACGATTCTTGAAGTGTTGGATTCTCCTTGCCATCCTCTATCATCTACATCCATCATATGTCCAAAATGCTCCATGGTTTTGGCCCAAACATCGATGGGTGCAAAACCCCAACCTTGGGTTCCAAGCCCACAAATGACTTTTGTGATGCTCCAACCTCCAAAACCCGAACCCTAGGGCTTGGAGTACCTCCGAGGCTACCAAAAATTAACACTCCCTGTTAGCGAGGGAGGTACTTCCAAGACTAGGAAGTAGCTCATCATCATCATCACTACTCGCAACACTCCCAACTCTTGGTGGTCACAACTGCAACAATCCCTGTAGTACGAACTATGCCTCTCTCGGAAGTGTCGCTATCACTACAAGCATCCCACTTCGTCTTCTTCTCTTGGAATGTCTTCCACTCTCTCCATGATTCCTTCTCGAAAGTTGTAGGAGCACCTTTGCTCTCCACTGACCATGGGCTCTTGGGCTGCAATACTCTCTCTGAACTTGCAAGCTCTCTCTAGAACTTGAATCCTTTTGAGGCTTTGGAACCTGTACCTTCTTCTCTGGAACCTGTACCTGCTCCTCTGGATCCTGCACCTGCACTTGCTTCTCTGGAACCTGCACCTGGTCCTCTTGCTTCTTCTTCCCATGATGTATAGGCTTGTCCATCAGCCTGTATAGATCATGCTCTCTAACTCCAATCACAATACCTATAGCGCTAGAGCCTCTGGGCCCAAGTCTTTCCTTCCCATCCTGGAATAAGACCTCCAACTCCTTCTTCTCGATCACTAAGACAGATATCACACTATATCTGAGTCTTGGTACAACAAGTACATCCATCCTCAATGGCACAACTCCCGACCCTCGAATCTCCTTTTGACTCTTGTCGCCCAACACCATGTGAAACTTCGAGTCTGACTTAGCTAGAGTCTCGAATATCTCCCGTGACCTTGTCACGTGTTTCGATGCACCACTATCCACGTACAATACATCCTCATCGATACTACCTTGCAAGAAATGAGAGATCATGGCAAAGTCCTCCTCCTCCAACCTCCTGGTGAGAGCATCTATCTACGCCAATGTTTTAAAACTTTGACTCGGTATCGACTCGGCCAGTTTGATTTCAATGACTCGGTTGTTGTAAAAAAACATTAAATATTTTTTTTATAAAAAAACATAATTTTAAAGATTTTCATTCATGTTTCCAAACACAAAGCTATAGAATATAGAGAGAAGACAACATATGATCAAAGTAGGCTCATGAATATATCCATTATATTAAAATGTGCTGATTTGGGGTAGCATTGGATGTGCTCTAGCCTTGAAAATTGGTGGAGAGACTAAAGCACATGAGATCTCCAAGACCCATAAATGGTTTGGGCAGAATCTAACCAATTTGGGAGATATTAAAATAATTAATATTTTTAATGGAGTTCCTAAGTCTAAACTTAGGAAAAATAAAACATTAATGTGAATTAATATAAAACTGGTTTAGAATGGTGCAAAAGTCATGGATCAAGCCAAATCTAATCTTAGCCATTGATTAGAGATTTAATCTCGGCCGTTGATGGACCAACGAGAAAAGTATAAGAGGAGGCTTGAGGGTCAGTTGGAGAACACACAGAGTTGATCAAGAATTCGATTTTTTGAGGCAAGGCTTGCTGAGGAAATCGAAGGAGTGATTAGAGTTGCAGTTGAGGGCAGTGAATATAGTAGTAGAGAGGCAGAGATAGTATCGGGAGCATCAGCGCAGAAGCTGGGAGAGGGTTGACGCAAAGCTAGCTAGAGGCCACGTAGAGACAGCCAAAAGTTGTGCAGAGCCTAAGGAGGGCCAACATGGGAGACGCAGAGGCTCCAGAGGCTAACGCTGAGCCCCGAGAGGCTAACACAGACCTTAGACGCAGTGTTGGGAGATTTTCGTGGGACAGATTGGAGCTGGAGATCTAGATAGGGTGACACAGTCCCTATCAGGGTGACACAGAGCAACAGAAGTTGTATTGGTGCTGTGGGATCGTTCCTCCGGTGATTTAGCCGGAATATCTGTCTCCGATAGAGAGGTACTACTACCAAGGGCATTCTCTATTGGGTGAGCCATTTCTAGCACTCAAATTGTATTATGAAATTGCTTAATAATAAAACCCTTTGATAGTTTCACCGGTTTTCTATCATTGGGTTTTTTCGGGATATTAGTCCAAAAATAACGGTGTCAGTTTTGTGCTTGTTTCTTTCAGTTGATGATCTGTATGTGTTAATACTATACTTGTATTTATTTTCAGTATTTACATGGTAAATAACTTGTTAAGTAAATGAACAATTAGGAAGAAATAAATCAGATAGTACAGGAGGAATTTATGATGGATAGACTTAGAAATTCCAACATGGTATCAGAACGTAGTTGCAGATCACAGGATAACTGAAGGCATTAGCCGAGCAAAGCAGCAACAACAGAAACAACTGTCTCGAGGGACAGAAGTTGTTCCTAGCAGAAAGCAACAAGAAAGGGGTGACACAAAGAGCCTATGTCATCAGTTTGAGCCAGGAGGAGGATCAACGCTAAGGCAGAGACGAGCAGACCTGACCTACACAGTGCCCGGTCATCTTTCTCAGTCAGGAAGGATCGACGCTGTGGCCAAGAGGTGCAAATTGAGTCGGTGCCGAGATTGCGCAGAGCCTAGAGGCTCTAAACTTCAGATTGTTGGGGCATAAGAGGTTGTGGGTAAGTTGCGAAGCGAAGCTGGTGAGGTATTGTGGTCAGAACAGTACCTAACAGGGCAAGACCAAGGAGGAGGGACTTGTTGCCGAGGATTTCTAGCCAAGAAATCCGAATCAGTGGCGTAGCTGCACGATATCTCGACATTGGCAGAGGGATTTCCAAAAGGGAAATCGAGGCTTAGAGGGAGTCAAACCGAGAACTTCCAGACGGGAAGTTGAGAGACTCAGCATGAGTCGATCAGAGGACTTCCAGGAGGGAAGTAGAGATACTCGAAAGAGTCGAATGAGGAGCAGCAAAATGGCAATGAATGAGCTGAGAGATCAGGATAGACTGGACGGAGCTTCAAACTTCGTAGTCTGGAAGGACAGGATCTTGTCCATTCTAGACAGGTATCGCATCAAACCAATGTTGCACGAAACGGGGATGAAGCGGGGACGCGGAAGCGTCATTTTCCAAAAATCTAGGAAGTGAAGCGTCTACGGAAGTGTCTGCTATATATATATATATTTGCATTTATACTCAAAACAAACATCCCAAACAGGTGGAAGTGTCCAAAACAGGCAGAAGCGCGCTTCCAAATTTTGGAAGTGCGCTTCCGGGGACGCATCCGCATGGGACGCGTTTCGGGCCTTGGAACCGGGGGGGACGCTTCCTGCAACATTGCATCAAACACTTCGCCTTGAAAACGATAGCGATCCCAGTTGACCTGGCTGAAAATGAGAAGTACGAGTAGGCAATGGCCAGGGCTAAGTGCATTTCTTGATAGGGTCAAGGATCATTTGGTACCATATATTGCCAAGAAGGGCACGAAAAATGAGATGTGGTATGCCCTGAAGAAGTTGTATCAGCATACTTCCGTGCAGAGGAAGATGCTTCTAGAAAATTAGCTGCGGTCATACGAGATATAAAGGGGAAAGCAGATAGATATCTTCCTCGGGCGATTGACAGAGATCTAGGACTAACTGACTTCCGTAGGGGCCATGCCTGATGAGGAGATGTTGGTGACAACTGCATTGAATGCAGTCTCAGAGGATTGGGAGGTATTTGTCCAGAGCTTACTGGGCAGGTTGAGCCTTCCAGATTAGGAGGAACTGTGGGTGGATCTCCGTCAAGAAGAGATCAGACGGCTGACCAAGGCGAGAAGCAGCGACAAGGGGGTCAGAATCAAAAAGGAGGAAGAGGAGGATGCTGCTCTAGCATCTGCGGGAAAGCAGGAGAAACGGAAGAAGAAGGACCTCTCCAAGGTAAAATGCTTCCACTGCGGGAAACTGGGTCACTATGCGAACCAGTGTCCTAGGAAGAAGAGCAAGGGAGAGGCTTCTGAGACCAAGACAGTGCAAGCCAGGGCAGAGAAAGAAGTGGAGACAGATGACGACTGTGCCATGAGTGCTCATGTGCCACTTAAGAAGAAGTGGGGAGACATCGAGTTGTAGTCAGACGGACTATAGGTGATGAGGGGCAGGATCCTCGAGATACCCAACCTCTTGGATTATACCTTGCTACAGGAGCCCCAAAGAGGAGTAGCAGGACTGGTAGATGTCGGTAGAGATGATGCGAATGGAGCGATAGAAGGTGCTACAGTACAGGAGTCCCGGGACAGAATGAGGTAGCAGTGCGAGATGCATGGAGTTGTTGCAGCAGTGCAGAGGTCAGTAGAGGGAGCTTCAACATAGGGAGTGTTTATAGCCTGACAGAGATGTTAGAATTGGAGAATCAGTTACTTACTTATCAGTAACTGAGTTGCAGTGCAGCAGTTAGCAATGGTAGTGCTATGGGCAACACAATGCAGCATGATGAGAGGGGATGCAGTGCAGATGCAACAGTGGCAATGGCAGGGCCATGGATAGCAGCACGGATGCAGAGGGAGCTGTCGCACAGATGCAATAGTGGCAGTGGTAGGGCCATCGGTAGTAGTGCAGAGGATGTTGGGCGGGGAGGCCTAGCATCAGCACAAGAACCGATGCTAGATGATCACGGTGATACTCAGTGAGGAGTATTACTAGAGCACAGTCCTCGCTAAGAGGTAGTGTCAATTTGGGATAGCATCAGATGTGCTCTAGCCTTGAAAATTGGTGGAGAGGCTAAAGCACATGAGATCTCCAAGACCCATAAATGGTTTGGGCAGAATCTAACCAGTTTGGGAAATATTAAAATAATTAATATTTTTAATGGAGTTCCTAAGTCTAAACTTAGGAAAAATAAAACATTAATGTGAACTAATATAAAACTGGGTTAGAATGGTCCAAAAGTTATGGATCAAGCCAAATCTAATGTTAGTCGTTGATTAGAGATTTAATCTCGGTCGTTGATGGACCAACAAGAAAAGTATAAGAGGAGGCTTGAGGGTCAGTAGGAGAACACACTGAGTTGATCAAGAATTTGATTTTCTGGGGCAGGGCTTGCTAAGGAAATCGAAGGAGTGATCAGAGTTGTAGCTAAGGGGCAGTGAATAGAGTAGCAAAGAGGCAGAGATAGTACTGGGAGCATCAGCGCAGAAGCCGAGAGAGGGTTGACGCAGAGGCGGCCAGGAGCTGCGCAGAGCCTGAGTAGGGCCAGCATGGGAGATGCAGAGGCTTCAGAGGCTAACGTTGGGCCAGAGAGGCTGACGCACGCCTTAGAGGCAGTGCTGGGAGATTTTCGTGGGACAAATTGGAGTTGGAGAGTTGGCCAGGGTGATGCAGTCCCTATCAGGGTGACGTAGAGCAGCAGAAGTTGTATTGTTTCTGTGGGATCATTCCTCCGGTGATTTAGCCAGAATATCTGTCTCCGACTAAGAGGTACTACTGCTGAGGGCATTCTCTATTGTGTGAGCCATTCTCTGGCACCCAGATTGTATTATGAAACCACTTAATAATAAAACCCTCTGATAGCTACACCAGTTTTCCCGTATTGGGTTTTTCTGGGGACATTAGTCCAAAAATAACAGTGTGAGTTGTGTGCTTGTTTCTTTCAGTTGATGATATGTATGTGTTGATATTGTACTTGTATTCATTTTCAGTATTTACATGGTAAATAACTTGTTAAGTAAATGAACAAGTAGGAAGAAATAAATCAGATAGTACAAGAAGAATTTCTGACGGATAGACTTAGAAATTCCAACAAAATGGCACCCAGTGCCCTGTCCAATACATACATGAATGATGATATAGAGATCAAAACAAAAACACATAACCAAGGAGGCTAGAAATGGCCTCTACAACAAAAGTAAACTGTGAAACATTACTAGTCACCAGTGCTACTGGCTATTGCTAAAGGAGCCAACATCATCTGGCTCAGACTCTGAATCAGAGTCAGACAAGGAAACCCATGGCTCCTCCTCATCATCATCTCCAACTGCAACTATAGAAGTGGTAGCACTAGCGGGTTATGCAGCAGTTGCACGCTGAGATAGACGAGATATGCGCTTTTGTCGTGGCTGAGCAGAGGAAGCGCCTGCAACTGGAGGACTTGGGGCTAAGCCTAAGGCTGGTATAAGTGGATCTGCATTCAACTGAACATTTTGTTTGAGTGATGCCTCCGTCTATAAATCCAAATCAAGTTCCTCATCAGAATCAAACTCTGCTAGATGACTCTCCACTACTCAATCTGATGTTGGATCAATCTCTTCAAACACAATGGGATCTTAATCAGGTCTTTTGTTCAACAAGGGGTTGTGTCTGAGCCGGAGGTTGTATTGGACATAGACTAGATCATTTAACCGTTTTTTATCCAAATGGTTTCTCTTCTTCGTGTGAATCCTCTCAAAGACAGACCAATTGCGCTCACACCCAATAGCACTGCAAGTTTGACTCAAAATACGAATTGGAAACTTCTACAATTAATGGCAATGGCTACCAAAAGTCTTCCACCATTGTGCTGCAAAAAACATAGTAGTGGAATGAGTTAACTCAACAAATTATATCCAACTTTAGAGTTATAAACAATTTAGCAAAATAAGAATTTGAAAATTGAAGTTTTGTTTACCTGGCTCATCTGCATCCCTTGCAATCTTTGCTAGGTTCTTGCCAAAGGTACCTGTGGCTTTGCTGAAAGTTGTGACCTGTCGATGTATCTCCAACTGATCAGTCTCCAATGGGATCATGCGATCAATGCTGTCAATTAATCCATCTCTAACCTCCCTACCCAAAGCTCCTGCCTCTAGAGCTTTATAATGATACCGTGGGTTCAAAAAATACCGAGTTGCATGTATAGTGTGATGGAGTTGATTGTTCCATCTTTCATCAATGATTGCCCAAACGGGCCCATACTTAGCCACTCTATCCTTGTATGCCCTCTTTATTTTCTCCTTTGCTTGATCCATAACCTCATAAATGAAGCCCATAGCCAATATTTCCACATCCACCAACTGCAACACCTTAACCAGTGGCTCAGCAACCTTCACAATCTCTGGTGCCTTTTTCCAAAACATTTCTTCATTAACTTTCTTTTTCAAATCTTTGCCTTCCTATTTGTTAGACCACTAGCTTTGATTCCAGTCATCACTGGAAAACATCTTTTGTAAGTTTCTATGTTGGGAAAGCATAGATTGCAATGTCAAAAAATTAGTTGCAAATCTAGTGATGGCAGGCCTAATAATATCGCTACCCCCTGTGTGTCTCCTCATCAGGCCCAAAATCCATGAATGATTGTAGATAAATTTTGTTATGCTTTTGACATGATCTACAGTGTTCTTAACCCAATCTAATTTGCCAATATCCTCAAGCATGAGGTCTTTTCATTTTCCAGAATTGCACAAAAAAATAAATAAGCAAAAACAGATTTTAGAAGTGAAAAAAAATACCTCTAGACACAAACCGTCTCCTCAATGCTGCTCCAACAAACCAACTCCTCAATGCTGCTCCAATGGCTGCCCAAGAAGCTCCTCACTGCTGCTCTAGTGCTTGCCCAATACTCCTCACTGCTGCTCCTAAAACAAACTCCACAAATTCTCACACAAATGCAATGAGATAGCTGTGAGGAAATGAGAGGGGTTAGGTAGCTTTTATAGGGTTTGGGAGAGGTAAATGGACCTCAAAACAACCTTAAGCCAAATTAGAATTGGTTGTGGGTTCCCTTTTTCCGCCAAAAAAAATTTGCAGGCCACTTTTCATAGAGTTGGTTGGTTTGTTACCGAGCTGCCCGAGTTGGTCACCAGCTTGGCCGACTCGGTAACAACCTGGCCAGCCGAACCGTTTCGGCCACCGAACCGACCCGACCAAGCACTGGCTCGATCTGGATCTACGCAGAGGTGGCAACACCGGCGACCTGCGTCCCTTTCTTCTTGTCGTCATCTCCCGTCTTCTTCCTCGTTAGAGATCTCGATGAAAAAAGACCCATCTCGCCACAGTTGAAACACTTGACTTTACTCAAGTCCTTCTTCTGCTTACCCTTCATTCGTGTTGCAAGTGCCATGCCATCATCTAAAGCCGCCTTCTTCAGATGAAGATCCTCATCTCGCAACTCTTCTTGAATGAAGCCGTTCTACAGCCTATTCCAGTTTGGAAACGATTCCCTTGATGAAGGACTTTCATTCCTCGATGAACCCTTTCAAAGCAATGCTCACCATGTCTGAATCTGAAATAGTCACACTAACGACAACAAGCTCATCTTTGACCTAAGACAACCTTGTTAGATACGAAGTCACTCCTTCACCCCGTATCATCTTGGTGGTCTTTAACTCATGCTCCAATACCAGTACTCGGATCTTGTTCTTATTCTGGAACGAATTCTGAAGAGCCATCCACATCTCATGAGCGGAGTTCTTCCCAGACAAATGAGGTATTACTTATTAGTGGATCCATCACACCATCAAGGATGATCAATCTCGCCCTCCAATCCCTCGTACACTTCCAACTCCTTAGGGTCAGTTGGCTTCTTGATCTCTTTCTCGGCGAATTCCTAGATCCTGTTGACCTACAATACCAACTTGATCCTTTCCTTCCAAGGACTATAGTTGGACAACCCTTCCAACCTACCCTCGTATCGAAAGCCTATTGATTTCTGGTAGCATTGGATGTGCTCTAAGTCTCAAAACTTGCATGGATGCTTGGACACATGAATTCCACAATATCCAAAAATCGTTTTGGGAAATTCCACTCGAAGACGGTTTTACTAAAATAATTAATTATTTTTAATGGGTCCCTAAGTCTAAACTTAGGGAATTAAAATAATTAAAGGGTATTAATCTAACTGTGGGTGAAACTTCTTGAAGAAGACAAAGATCGAGTCCAAATGATCTGAGCCATTGATTAGAATCTAATCTGGGCCGCTGGTTTTCAACAAGAGGATTATAAGGACTTCGATGGGAATTTGGAAAACACACTAGGCAGATACTCAGTTACTCGAGTAAGATCGATTTTCACACTGGTCGAAGTTCGGCAAGAGGAAATCGATTCAGAGAGAGAGTTGCAGGTGAGGAGGAGAGAGAGGGTATCAACATCAGTCGGGAGTGCAAGGGCAGAAGACACAGATCAGAGAAGGGATAGCGCAGAAGATGTGACGCAGAGGGATAGTGCAAAGGTTATGACGCTGGGACTGCGCAGTCCCTACGCAAAAGCTGACGCAGAGGGGACAACAAGTCCTCTCCTGGATAAGAATCTCGCTAAGAAGTGTGAGAGACTTGTCAGTAAATTTCTCACAGAGATTCCTCTTCTATTTTGCTGGTTGTATCTTGTACATGAGATTTTTGCTAAAGATTAATAAAGAAACCCTCATCTACTGCACCATTTTCCCGCCAGGGACAATTGTCCAAAAATAATTGTCATTGTGATTATACTTGTGCTAGTATTTTTCTTTGCATTTACTTTCTGCAGTATTTTAATTGTGAAGGCTGCAGTAGAATTTATTTCGATATTTTCCGTAGAAACACCGTGAATAACTTATTTCTGAATTAATAAGTAGAAGAAATAATATCAGTCACTGCAGTTGGATTTCTATTTAGAAATTTTCACATGGTATCAGAGCTGAGTTAAGCAGAAGTGCAGATGAAAGAGCCAGCATTGGAGAGGAGGGAATTCGAAATTCCTGCATAGGTAGAAAATCGAATCCACAGAGGAGTTGCGCAGTCTAGTCTAGAAGGGGCAATTTTTTCATAAGAAAATCTCTCTGAGTGAATCGACAAAGAGGAAGATTTCTAGGTTGAAGTTGCCAGTGACAGAGGGAGTAGCGCAGAGCAGTCTTCAGGTGAAGACGCAGTCTTTTCTGGAGCAGTCGCTGGGGCAGAAAAGCGTCCGAGATCGATAGGAAAATAACACAAAGAAGGATGGAAAATCCAGATGTCTCTAGATTATCTTCTAGATTAGAGGAAGAATTCGCATGTTTGTCAAGTTCAGCATCAACAAATGTTTGGTACATTGATAGTGGGGCTTTAGCCCATATTATTGAAGTACGAGAATATTTCTCGAGCTATCAAGAGGAGCAAATGGACTTCCAGATTACTATGGGAAACAGAACGAAGTGTACTCTAGTAGGGAGAGGCACCATAACATTTCAGGCTAAAGTAGGAACCAACATCCGAGCCACTAATGTTCTGCATGTGCTCGGGTTAGGAATGAATCTGATTTCAGTGCCCCAGTTACAGGACAAGGGATACGATGTATAGTTCATTGGAAGGAAATTATATGTGAAACCTCCGAGCTGGAAGAAGAAGAGACAAATCGAAGCTCAAAGCAACAGACTGTATAAGTTGCCGCTTGAGTCAACAATGGCATTAATAGGCAACAATCTTAATGGTGGAAGGGAACTGAATGAGCTATGCCACAAGCGAATGGGACACTTACACCATGGAGCACTGAGGATGCTCAGAGAGACTGTTACAGGACTTCCGATCCTTATTACTGAGCATGATGATATATGCAGAGGATGCGTACTGGGGAAGTACGTTAAATCAAGCTTTTCCAAGAGTAAAAACAGAGCGGAATCTGTATTGGGATTGATACACTCAGGTATCTGTGGTCCAATGTCCGCAAGAGCTCTTAGTTGTGGCGAATACTTCGTCACCTTTATTGATGATCACTTTAGAAAAACTTGGATCTATTTCTTAAAGACCAAGGATGAGGTCTTTGATCGGTTCAGAGAGTTTAAGGCTCTCGCTGAGAACATGACAGGTGGAGAATATACGGACAAAGACTTCCCAGATTTCTGTACAAAGGAGGGCATCAAAAGAGAATGGACAACTCCATATAATCTGGAGCAAAATGGAGTAGCAGAGCGTAAGAATAGAACTATTGTTGGGGCAACAAAGGCTATGTTGTATGATCAGGATTTGCCTAGATTCTTATTGGCAAAGGCTTGCAACACAGAGGTGTATATCCAGAATAGAACTCGTCACAAAGCATTGGGGAAGAAAACGCCCGAAGGTGTCTTCACAGGGAAGAAGTTGGAAGTCAATCATCTCAGAATATTCGGAAGTGTGGCATATTGTCACATTCTAGACGAGAAGCGTAGTAAACTAGACCACATTGCAGAAAAGGGGTACCTCGTAGGATATAGCGAGACCTCAAAGGCATACATAATCTACATTCCTAGGAGCAAGAAGATTGTAGTAAGACGAGATGTGAGTTCATGGAGGATAGAGTTTTCAGGAAATCCCAGGAGATGCCAACAGAAGATCATCCAGTAGATGTTCCTTTAGTCTAGTAGCAGCAGGGGCAACAAGGACAATCAAGAGGACAGACACCTGGAACGAGCACAATAACCAGCACCAGTATTTCCTCAGAAGAAGGAAATCCAAGTAGTTCTCAGTGGGTGGAACGACAGGAACAGGAGGGGGATTTGATCAAGCTTCCCACCACCAGTGGTAGAACCAATAGAGAAGTACGAAAAACGTTGACGGACGCAGATGAGTTTGTTGGAGCTCCTAGAACAGAGAAGAGGCAACGTAGACAACCTGATAGGTACCAAGCCTTCGTAGCACAGGTTGAAGAACCCTCTAGCTTTCAGGAAGCCTTCGTAGCACAGGTTGAAGAACCCTCTAGCTTTCAGGAAGCTGTACAACACCAAGTATGGTTGGATGCCATGGTAGAAGAGTATAGTTCTATCATGGCGAATGATGTCTGGGAAGTGGTGCCTAGACTAGAGGATAGATCAGTTGTAGGATCAAATGGATATACAAGATCAAGTATGCTACAGATGGCAATATAGAGAAGTAGAAGGCTAGGTTCGTGGCAAATGGGTACGCACAAAAAGAAGGAATAGACTATGAGGAGACCTTCGCCCCAGTATTCAGATATACCTCTATTAGATCCGTTATATCCCTAGTAGCTCAAATGCGATGGGAGATTCACCATATGGATGCAAGAAAACATTCTTGAGTGAGGTGTATATAGAACAGGTCGAAGGCTTCGAAACTCATGAAAAGAGAACTCATGTATGCAGGTTAAAGAAAGCCCTATATGGGCTCAAGCAAGCACTTAGAGCATGGTATGGTTAGATTGATAGCTACTTGCAAGGGTTGGGATTCGTCAAGAGTGATGCTGATCCCAATCTCTACTATTTAATGGTGGAGAATGAGCCACTTATTCTGGTATTAAATGTGGATGACTTGTTTCTAACATGGTCATCTAGGCTTATAAAGGTCTACAAGAAGAATCTTGAAGAAAAATTCAACATGAAGGATATGGGGTTGATGCATTATTTTCTAGGGTTGGAAGTTTGGCAGAAGAATGGGGAGATCTTCCTTAGGCAAGGAAGATATGCTACAAAGATTCCGAAGAGATTCAAAATGTAGGATTATCGGCCCATGGCTACGCCCATGGTCACCAACTAGAAGAAAATAGATGCATCAAGAGACAAGGAGGTGGACCCTGTTGATTTCTAGTAGCATTGGATGTGCTCTAAGTCTCAAATTTTGTAGGGAGGCTTGGGCACATGTATTCCAAAGAACGCAGAAAGCATTTTGGGAAATTCGACCCAAGGACAATTTTATTAAAATAATTAATTATTTTTAATGGGTCCCTAAGTCTAAATCTAGGAAATTAAAATAATGAATGGGTGTTAATCTAACTATGGGTGTAACTTCTAGAAGAAGATGAGGATTAAGCAGAAATGATCTTAGCCATTGATTAGCCTCTAATCTAGGTCGTTGAATGTCGACGAGAAGATTATTTGAGGAGGCTTGAGGGTCATTTGGAAAAGACACCGAGAGTTGATCAATCAAATCGTATTGTTGAGTGAGAGAGCAAAGGCGTGATTTCGTGTTGATCACAAAGAGGGACAGAGATAATTTTAGCTGGAGGATCTTCTCCGGAGCCAAGAATATGTTATTTTTTGGTAGCATCGGATGTGCTCTAGCCATGAATATTAGTGGAGAGTTTAAGGTACATGAGTTCTAAAGAACCCAAAAACCGTTTGGTGAAATTCCAACTGGATTGTATTTTATTAAAATAATTAATATTTTTAATAGGGCTCCTAAGTCTAAACTTAGGAAAATTAAAGTATTAATGGGTATTAATCAAAATATGGGTGAGAATGTTCTAGAAGGCAGATCAAGTCAAGTTTTTAATCTTAGCCATTGATTAGAGACTTAATCTCAGTCGTTGAAGTATCAATGAGAAAAGTGTAAGGAGGCATGGGGTTTATTTAGAAACACACCGAGAGAACGAATTGATCTAGAATTTGAAATTTTTGGGGCTTGGAAGCTGAGAAATTCGAACTAAGTGATCATTCTGCAGCAGGGAGGTAGGGATAGTTCGGGAATACTGGGCAGAGAGGCAGAGAGCCACCAGTGGAGGCAGCGCAACACCTAGAGGGACTGGCACTGGGCCAGACTGGGCCCACATAGGCTTGACGTAGAGCTAGAAGAGCCAACGCAAGAGGGAAGCTACCTTCACGCAGAAATCTAGAACAGCCGGGGAGCTACCAGAACAATCGAGAGAGGTTGACGCAGAAGCTCCAAGAGGCAGAAGAGACAGCGCAGGGTTGACGTAGAGCCTCTGAGGTTGACGCAGGGCCTACGCAAGGCCAGCGCAGAGATAGTCGAGGGTTTGCCTATTTCTGCTACCGAATCAGCTGGAAATTGCCGGGTGAGGTGAGGTAATCTCACTCAGTTTTCCGCCATTATATTTTTCTCTAACTGGATTGTCGGGAGGGCATCTAGCATTGTATTCAAAACTACTTCTTAATAATATAAAACCCTTAGCGTTGTTGCATCAGTTTTTCTGCATTGGGTTTTTCTAGGGACTATTTTATCCAAAAATAATAGTGTCCTATGTATCTTGTTCTTTGCTTAGTTTCTTGTTTCATGTAATCAAATAAAATTGGTGTAGGCTGCAGAAGTAATTTACCTCAATATTTTTCAGAAAATAACTTGATAATGTATATTGAAATCAAGTAGGAGAAGTAAATTCAGGGTTCCTTGAGTATAGGAATTTTCACATGGTATCAAAGCATTGATTTTGAAACAGGAAGAGCTGATCCAGCGCTGAACATAGAAGCTAATAGTTACATTTGGCAGCAATTCGAATCCCCTTGAAGGGATTGCACAATCCTTGCTGGGAAAGCAGAGATTCGAAGGAAATCTCTCACTGAGAGAGTCGACAGAGAGGTACGATTTCCGGTTCATGAGCTTGCAAAGGCAGAGGGAGTGATGCAAAGCCTCAATGCAGTGCTTGAAAGGGACAATTTCTACTAGGGCAGAAATTCGTCGGAAAAGGGTGAAGACACTTAAAAAGGGAATTTTCTCCTCGGAGGACTTTTCTCGCCAAAAGTTTGAATTTTTCATTTGTCGAGTAGCAGACCAGTGTTGGGCAGTGACTAGAGGAGTCAATTCGATAGTTTGGGTGAGATGGCATCACATGGGCTTAGAGATCAGGATAGGTTGGAAGGAGCTTCCAACTATGTCATATGGAAGACCAGAGTCTTATTTGTTCAAGAGTGTTGTGGTTCTTCCCGCGGACAATGATCAAAAGAAGTAGTACAAGGCCGAGCAGGCAAAAGCGAAGACGTACATACTCGATAGAGTTTGAGATCATGTGGTCTCACATTTGCAGGGCAAAGATACAACTCGAGAAATGTGGGAAGCTTTGTCTTCACTATATGAAGGTTCTTCCAAACAGTGGAAGATGTACTTAGAACAAAAAGTTGTAGTGAACATTGATGCAAAAGGGAGAAGGGGTTTACTCCTATCTTCAATGTCTTCAGGACACCAGGGACCAACTTGCTGCAATGGGGTCTACCCCTCAGTCTACCGCGATGGTAAGGACGACCTTGAATGGAGTCTCGGATGAATGGCAAGTCTTCGTCCAAAGTATATTGGGCAGGGAAAGCCTACCCACATGGGAGGAGATGTGGGCAACCCTTCAATAGGAAGAATTAAGGAGGGATCTAGTTAAGGTCAACCTCAATGGCAGCAGTGGGAGTGGCGCGAAGACTAAGGAGGAGGAGGAGAACGCAGCTCTAGCATCAAAGGGACAACAAAAGCAAAAGCGGAAGGACATTTCAAAGGTGAAATGTTTTAGATGTGGCGAGATGGGCCACTTTGCATCCCACTGTCCTTTGAAGAAAAAGGATTAGGATGAGAAACATGATCCTAAGGTTTCTCCAACAAAAATTGACGAAGATGAGTTTGCCATGAGTGCCCATGCATCTCCAGCAAGGAAATGAGGCGATATAGAACTGTATTCGGGAGGACTACATGTGGGTAGGATCCTTGAGAAACCCACCTCTTGGATCAATTCCTTGCTACGGGAGCTCGAGATTTAGCAGTAGCGAGATGTAGTGTCAAATGATGCAGTGAGTTGGTTGGAGAGACAAATGTCAGCACAGAGCAAAATTGGCAGTAGTGCAGAAGTCAGCAGCAGCACAAAAGATTCAAAGGGTCAGAGACTAGTAGCAGTCAAATTCCAACATTCACATGGTATTATGCTGAACACAGTTAGTTCAGTAATTTTGGGTGTTTTCCAGTTGCTTCTCTCAGCAATTGAGTTGCAGTACGAATGCAGTGTTAGTAGTGGCAGTGCTAGTAACATAATTGATGCAACATTTGAGAGGGAGTTGTAGTATAGATGCAGCAGTGACAGTGTCATGGGAAGCACTACAGTAGTAGCAATAGCACAGTGTTGATGGCAGCAATAGTGCGGAAAGGAGATGCTTCAGAGATAGAGCAGCATGCAGTTGGACATTGTTGCTAGAGAACATTCCTTGCTAAGAGGGAGTGTTAGTTTTTGATAGCATCAAATGTGGTCCAGCCATGAAAATTGGTGGAGAGGCTAAGGCCCATGAGTTCTAAAGAACCCAGAAACCGTTTGGTGAAATTCCACCTGGATTGTATTTTATTAAAATAAAAAAAATTTAATAGGGCTCCTAAGTCTAAACTTAGGAAAATTAAAGTATTAATGAGTATTAATCAAAATATGGGTGAGAATGTTCTAGAAAGTCGATCAAGTCAAGTTTTTAATCATAGTCATTGATTAGAGACTTAATCTTGGCCATTGAAGTCTCTATGAGAAAAGTATAAGACCAAGGCTTGGGGTTCATTCAGAAACACACCGAGAGAACGAATTGATCTAGAGTTCGAAATTTCCAGGGCTTGGAAGCTGAGAAATTCGAACTAAGTGATCATTCTGCAGCAGAGGGGCAGGGATAGTTTGGGAATACTGGGCAGAGAGGCGAAGAGCCACCAGTGGAGGGAGCGCAACACCTAGAAGGATTGGCGTTGGGCCAGTTTGGGCCCATGCATGCTGGCGCAGAGCCAGAAGGGCCAGCGCATAAGGGAAGCTTCCTTCACGCAAAAATCTAGAAAAGCTGGGGAGCTGCCAGAACAGCCAGGAGAGGTTGACGTAGAAGCTCCAAGAAGCAGAAGAGACAGCGTAGGGCTTACGTTGGGCCACCGTAGAGATAACCGAAGTTTTGCCAGTTCTGATGCTAGATCAGCCAAAAACTACGGGGTGAATTAAGGTAATCTCACTCAGTTTTCCGCCATTATATTTTTCTTTGTAACAAGATTGTCGAGAGGGCATCCAACATTGTATTCAGAGCTACTACTTAATAATATAAAACCCTCAAAGCTGTTGCACTAGTTTTCCCGCATTGGGTTTTTTCAGGGACTATTTTGTCCAAAAATAACAATGTCCTATGTATCTTGTTCTTTGCTCAATTTCCCAGTGAGGGTATCGTAGAGCCGGGAAGGGGTCATGCAGAGTAGTGTAATGCCTTCCAGCAGAAGTCCAAGATTTTGTTGGAGGTTCGACATTTTGCGCTGGGAGGGCTGAATTCGAAGCTCCTGAGAGCAAATCGATCAAGCAGAGAGGTGACGCAGTGCCTCAAAGGCAATGACGTAGGCCCATGCAGTGACTACATAGGGGTAGCGTAGAGGTTGTCGGGGACTCGTTGGTTCAGCTGTCGGATCAGCCAGGACTTGCAGTGTAGAGTGAGGTAATCTCATTAATTTCTTTTCGCAAGTGATATTCTCTGTACTGGATTGCCAGCAAGGCATCCAAAGTTTGTATTCAAAAATAATGTCTACTTAATAATAAGACCCTGAGATCTGTTGCACCGGTTTTCCCGCATTAGTTTCTTTCGAGGACATTTGTCTAAAAATAATGGTGTCCTGTGTGATGCTTTTCTCTTATGCTCAGTTTTCTTGTTTCGGCATATTATTTTAAATAGTGAATGTTGTAGTTGTATTTACTTCGATATTTACCATAGAACATAGTAAGTAACTTGTATGGATTAACAAGTAGGAGAAGTAACATCAGTTTGTTGCAGTAGGAATTCTAGGTTTAGGAATTTTCACAGACCCCACCTTATACTGACAACTCATTGTATCGCTCACGTATTTGTTGAACACTAGGCCAGACATTTGCTTTGTTGTCAACACCCTTAGTCAATTCATGGTGGAACCGAAAAGGGTGCATTGGGCAACAGCTAGGCACATTCTTAGATATGTGCATGGAATAGTCAGATATGGGTTGAAATACACCCGAGAAGATGACGTCAGGTTGAATGGATTCACAGATGCAGATTGGGCAGGTAGTTCAGTAGACCGAAAAACTACCTCCGGGTATTGCTTCAGTGTTGGATAAGGAATGATCTCTTGGTGCAAAAAGGAGTAGAAGTCGGTAGCTCTAAGCTCAATAGAAGTAGAATATATGGCGGCTAGCACAACTACGTGCGAAGCTATATAGCTTAGAACGTTTCTTGTGAGTTTGTTTAGGAAAAGGATGGAGGGGACCAGTATTTTCTGCGATAATTAGAATTGTATTAAACTCTCTGAGAATCCAGTACTTCATGATCGGTCGAAACACATTGATATTAGATGTCACTTTGTTAGAGACTGTGTTCAATGTGTGACAGTACAGTTGCAGTATGTCTCCAAAGGAAATCAGGGAGCAGATGGGTATGGTAGAGAATCTATCATAGTAGCGGAAACAAGTGGTTTCTTAGTTGCAGTGGCAAGAAGTTGCAGTACAGATGCAGTGTTGGAAGTGGTAGGATCAGCAACAGTACGGATGCAACATTTGCGTAGTAGTTGGTGGGCAGTGATGTCAGATATCAGAAACGCAAAGGGAGATGTTACAAAAGAAGGTGATGCTTTAGCAAGGTGCATTGCTGGAGCACATTCCTCGCTAAGAGGGAGTGTTGATTTCTGGTAGTATCGAATGTGCTCTATGTCTCAAAATTTGTGGGGAGGCTTGGACACATGGATTCCATAATACCCATAAATCGTTTTGTGAAATTCCACCCAGAGACAGTTTTATTAAAATAATTAATTATTTTTAATGGGTCCCTATGTCTAAACTTAAGAAATTTAAATAATTAAAGGGTATTAATCTAACTGTGGGTGAAACTTCGAGAAGAAGATGAAGATCAAGTCCAAATGATCCCAGCCATTGATTAGAATCTAATCTGGGTCGTTGGTTCTCAATTGGAGGATTATAAGGAGGAGTTTGATGGGAATTTGGAAAAACACTGGGCAAATACTAAGTTACCTGAGTAAGATCGATTTTCTCACTAGTCAAAGTTCAACAAGAGGAAATTGATTCAAAGGGAAAGTTGTAGGTGAGGAGAAGAGATAGGGTATCAACATCAGTCGGGAGTACAAGAGCAAAAGACGCAAAGTAGAGAAGGGATAGCGTAGAGGCTGTGACGCAAATGGACAACACAGAGGCTATGACGCTGGGACTGCACAGTCCCTACATAGAAGCTGATGCAATAAGACACAAAGGGGGCAACAGGTCCTCTCCTGGATCAGAATCTCGCCGAGAAGTGTGAGAGAATTGTCAGTAAATTTCTCACAGAGATTCCTCTTCTATTCTGCTGGTTGTATCTTGTACATGATATTTTTGGTGAATATTAATAAAGAAACCCTCATCTAATGCACCGGTTTTCCCACATTGGGTTTTTCTGGGGACAATTGTCCAAAAATAACTGTCATTGTGATCATACTAGTGCTAGTATTTTTCTTTGCATTTACTTTCCGCAGTATTTTAATTGTGAAGGTTGTAGTAGAATTTATTTGGATATTTGCCTTAGAAACACTGTGGATAACTTATTTCTGAATTAATAAGTAGAATAAATAATATCAGTCACTGCTGTTGGATTTCTATTTAGAAATTTTAACAAGGCCAACTTGCAACTTCGACATTGTAATGAGCCTTACAATGTGACCAACTCCCTCTTAAGTTGTACTTCACTTGCACACTATTTTGATTTGCTGTCTCTCAAAGTAGCTCAAACATGCTCTGATACCATGTTGAATTTCCACGACCTTGGTGTCCAGGATAGAATCTTAAAATCTCTGGCACTACCAAACCAAGAATCTCAACAAAGCTACTTTGCACAACGGAATATATACAACAGTAAATCATACATGCATAATTATCGACAACTTTATTTTTATTACAATTTTTTCAACC
Organism: Pinus tabuliformis; assembly: GCA_031772625.1. Taxonomy (NCBI): domain Eukaryota; kingdom Viridiplantae; phylum Streptophyta; class Pinopsida; order Pinales; family Pinaceae; genus Pinus; species Pinus tabuliformis. The sequence continues at coordinate 1,373,460,800 of CM062805.1, read as the reverse complement.
CAACTTTGTTATATTAATCAACATATAATACAATATTCTAGGGCTTCCGTACAAGGGATAATGGCCCTCAATTATCCACAAGTACAAGAATACAAGATATAATGACAGTCTTGGTGCTCTAGTGCACAATCACAGCCTTTATGTCGTATCTCGTCTTGTCGGTCCTTCGCTTCCATTCTGCTCTCTAGCTGCCCTTTAATCCATCAAGAGGTAACACATAGAGACTCTAGGAGGGTTGCCACCTATCACTGTTGCAGGTCAATTATGCTACATTGAACACGGGCTCATCAATCTGCTCCTCTAGGCTGGCCAATACCTGAGCATCAAATTGCCAATCTAGTAGCTTCTTTCGTCCATCAAAGAGCTACACATTAGGCTTAATCCTTCACCCGTTGCACAAATGTCAATATCCTTCTTGTAACGTTGACCTAGCACTACTTTTGGATACCTACACACTGCCCTCCAACAGTCCAAAGGTGTCCAATCCAATCACTGTAGAATCTGCTCCTAGGTTAGGCTTCTAACCACCAAGTGAAGCCCAATCCACTTGACTTCCACAGGTTGCAACTATACCATCCAACTATCCAAACTAGGACCAACAATTTGACATGAAACTCATACCTTCACATGAGCTGGTGCACTGTTGTAGTCCTGCAATCTGGTCAGGGCATCAATGCAGACCCTATCAGCCCTCATGAACCACTGCAACAGTCCTCAAAATCATTGTGGTTTCCTTCCTTTTCTTTGCTCCCTGCCCATGCTGCCTGTTCCACTTCTTTTGCAATGAGAAATAGGCCTTATGGTCCTTCCAACAAGCAAAGAACAGGCTTGCGGTGCTTCTGTAACAACCACAAGGCCCGTGGCCTAGAATAATAGTGAGAAACCAACCTCAAACTTGCACCAAAATAAGCCCAGACCTCCTCAGATTGCCTTCTGCTGCTCCACGACCTTGTCAAACCCACAAAAAAAAGTTTAATTCTCCTCCTTGTGACTTTGGCCTTCTCCCTTTGAGCTACGGCTATCTCAAAAGGTGTTTTTCCCACAAATTGTTGCACTTGGATGTGTTCAAATGAACCTCAATCACCTGTTATTTATACAAAACAAGAGGGCTCAACAAATTACGTAAGAGACATGACTTTTGGACGTTGCTCCTTCAAGCCTACATGACTTGAATGCCCAAAAATCAATTTATTAACTTCAAAAATTCATATCTCATTAAGGACAACTTGGATTTTGATGATTCTCGAAGCGTTGGATTCTCCTCGCCATTCTCTATCATCTCCGTCCATCACATCTCCAAAATTCTCCATGTTTTTGGCCCAAACATTGATGGGTGCAAAACCCCAAACCTTGGGTTCCAAGCCCACAAATGACTTTTGTGGTGCTCCAACCTCCAAAGCCCAAACCCTAGGGCTTGGAGTACCTCCCAAGCTACCAAAAATCAACTTGTTGGTTTAATGTAATAAAAATGGATGATATTAACCACAAGGATATCATGGGATTTGGCAATGAAAATGTTGATTTCGAAATGTCTAAATCAGCTGTATGAATTTGGTTTATTAGGAGTACTTTTGCAATTCAAGGTTGAAAAACATGTACAAAGGTGCTGCAAACTATATAATAGTATATGAATGACATATTGAAGCTTCTTCGAAGATGACAATATCACCTTCCACTTTATTCAGTGTGTTAGGATGTGGTTTTCTATGGTGTTTTCTCTTATCACCTTTCTGGAGTTATTCTAATCTCTTATGTGTTTCTCCATCCTTTATTGCATTTGTCCATGAAACAATATCTAGGAAATGAGTAGATGATGCAAGTAAATAATTTTGCACAAATGGCAAATGCTTTTCCATTCCCTACTTTGTTTCATAATTGTGTTATTGTCTAACAAATGAGGAATTGGTCAATCAGACTAGAATGTACAACCAATTGACATCAAACCATGAAAGTGTTAGTTTTTGATTGATATGGTAGCATTGGAGATGTGTTCTAGTCTCTAAGATGTTAGAGAAGCTAAGAACACGAAATCTCCAAAACCCAGAAAAGGTTTCAAGAGAAAACACTTAGAAACCCCTAAATTAAATTAATTGATCAATAATTTAAAAGTTCCTAAGTCTAACTTAGGAAAAATGATTAATTAATGGGTGTTAATTGAGACTTCCAGAAAAGTGATTTGACAGAGTCTAAGATGATCTGAGCCATCGATTATGATTACATCTTGGTCGTTGATGCTCCAACAAGAGATTATAAGAGCAAGTCGAAGGGGCTAGGAGAAGACACAATTTACATCGAATGAGCAAGGCAATTCAAATTCCCTAGTTCCCGGTATTCAGTGAAGGCACAGTTCGAGCCAAGAATGAGCATCAAAGAGAGGGAGCAGAGATCTAGAGGAGATTTTCCTTAGTTTCCCAGTGACCAGGAGGCAGGAAAAGAGGAGGCTGAATTGTCTACAGAAGAGGTTGATTTGTGCAATGTGAGTTAGCCAGAAACCCCAGTTCGAGTAGCCGGAAGAGGTTTGATTCAATTGCTAGAGGCCCAATCAGTGTCAAGGCAGAGTGAATTCATTCTAAAGGCTAAGGGAGGCTAGATGTCCTAGTTTTTTATTTTGTGTAGCATCGGATATGCTCTAGTTCCGAAATTTTGTGGAGGGGCTAGAACACATGAGATCTTCATGTCCCAGAAATCGTTTGTTGATATTCCACCCTGATTGTGTTTTATTAAAATAATTAATATTTTTAATGGGGTTCCTAAGTCTAAACTTAGGAAAATAAAAATATTAATGGTTATTAATGAAAATATGGGTGAGAAGCTTCTAAGTGATGAAGATCAAGTCTAATTTAATATTAGTCGTTGATTAGGGACCTTATTTCGGTCGTTGATTCATCAACAAGAAAAGTATAAGAGGAGGCTTGAGGGTTAGTTGGAGATACAGCAAGTTGATCAGTCAATTCGATTTTTCTGAGGCGTGTTTTGCTGAGAAAATCGAACCAGTGATCTGAGTTGTAGTGAGAGGGGCAGAAGCATAGAATTGGATCGGAGAGGAAGTTTCGAGCCAAACAGTACGTAGTGGAGAGGTAGCGCAGGGGCCTACGTACGTCAGGAGGGGCTCACGCAGAGGTGATGCAGTCTAGAGGGGCTCTTGCAGTGGCAGTGCAAAGTATTCGTCAGTAGTCCGAGATTTTGCTAAAGAAGCAAGGTTCTGAGCCAAGAGGGCTGAACAACAGTCTTCATCCAGCAAATCGATCCAACAGAAGGGGTGACACAGTCTTCTAGAGGCAAGACTCTGGCCCACGCAGTTATTGCATAGGGACTTCGCAGGGTTTGTGGGGAGGGTGTCACATCACTCATTGGCTCAGTTGTGACTTGGGGAGCGAGGTAAACCCTCGAATGTATTTCTTATTGCTATGATTTCTCTGTAAGGTTAGTCAGTGTGAGAGGCAAAATGTTGTACTCAGATTATGCTTTCTTAATAATACAAACCCTCTATCTGTTGCACCGGTTGTCCCGCATTGGGTTTTTCTGGGTACGTGTTGTCCAAAAATAATGGTGTTCCTTGTGTGTTTGTCTCATCTATAGTTTCAGTTTATGATCTGTATGTCAGTGTAGTCTGCGGTAGTGTTTACATCACTGTTTATCTAATTAAATAACTAGTTGAATGTAATAACAAGTAGGAAATGTTAAACCATTAACTAACAATAGGATTTATGTTTGTAAAGATTTAAGAATTTTCACATGGTATCAGGGCATTGCAGATCATAGGACACTAAAGCCATCAGCCGGGAGATCCAGTAAATCTGATGCAGAGAGGCAGTTGTCCCAAGTGATAGCGTTGTTCTAGAAATGCAAAGGAAGGGTGAGGCAATGCAAAAGAAGTGACGCAGAGGCTCATGCAGTGCCTGCGTCAACATTTTGAACCAGGGGAGGATGACGTAGTAGCCGGGGGAAGCCCACACAGTGACTGCGTCGGCTCTCTAGACTAGCGCAGAAGCAGAGAAGGAGCTGATCTAGCTCATGTAGTGACTGCGCAGAGCCTGAGGAGCTCAAATTCTTCAGTTGTTGAGGCAGAGGGTGCAGTGCAGATCAAATATGAGGTGCTGGTGGGACATTGTTGCTGATAGTGCAAAACAACGTTTGAGGAGACTGAACCAAGGTAGAGGGAGTCACTTCCTTATCAGATTTCTTTCCAAAGAAATCTAGATCTGGGTTGCTGAGCAACAACAAAGGAGGATCAGAGAGGAGTGGTTCGACATTATTTAGCGGAATAATTTTCGTGAAGGAAATCAAGACTCAGAGGGAGTCTAGAGGGAACTTGTTTCTTAGAGGATTTCTAGCGCCAAAGAAATCCATATCTGAGTTTTGCTAGGGAAACAGCGAAAGGAGGAGAAAAGACCCTGTTCGACACACATTTGACCAGAGATGGCAGTAAATGGATTGAGGGACCAGGATAGATTGGATGGAACATATAACTTTGTCATCTGGAAGGTTAGGATCCTGGCAATTTTGGACAAAAATCGCATCAAGGACTATGCCTTGAGGACGGTTGTTGTTCTGTTCGGTGTTGATCGTCTCAAGAAATACGAGGAAGCTCAAGCAAGGGCGAAGTGCATGATCTTGGACGGGGTCAAGGATTATGTTGTCCCACATATTGCTGAAAAGGACACAGCAAGGGAAATGTGGGAGGCCTTGACAACCTTGTACGAGGGAACGTCCGTTCAATGGAAGATGTTGCTTGAGAATCGGTTATGACAATACTAGATGCAGAAGGGAGAAAAAATCGATCCCTTCCTTCTCAGGTTGCAAGGGATTCGAGACCAGCTGACTTTCGTGGGGTCTACACCAGATCCTGAGTTTTGGTCAGGATTGCCCTAAATGCAATCACTGAAGACTGGGAGACCTTTGTCCAGAGCATCTTGGGCAGGGCTTCTCTCCTCAGTTGGGAGGAGATGTGGGCAGCTCTTCGACGGGAAGAGATCAAACGGTTAACCAATGCGGGAAGTAGCGGCAAAGGATGCAGAGCCAAGAAGGAGGAAGAGGAGGATGCAGCTCTCGCATCAGCGGGACAGTAAGGGAAGCAGAATAGGAAAAGGAAACACATATCCAAAGTCAGATGCTTCAAATGTGGGGAACTGGGACATTTCGCCACTCAGTGCCCTCGGAAGAAGGACAAGGAAGAGAAGTTTGACTCAAAGGCTGCTCCAACGAAAGCTGACAAGGAGGACGATGATGAGGATTGTGCCATGAGTGCTCATGCACCTCTAGAGAAGAGGTGGGGCGATATTGAGTTGTAGTTAGGACTACAGATAGAGCAAGATCCTTGAGGTGCCTGTTATCACTCCAAAATTTCTCTAGAGTTGTTATGAAAGAAATGATAGAGGTAACCACAAACCTACTTTTGAGATCAGGATCGAACGTTGCTAATGCTCAGAGAGGGCTTTCTCTTTATGATTTGACTTTGTTTAGTTAATTGATTTTAGGCTAGTTATTTAAACTTTGATATGGTTTTGATTTTGATTTGGTGGTGGAATCACTGACTTAGATGGATAGAGGGATGTCCTTTACCATTGGGCTATGGGGTCAAGTGTCAAGAAAACAGGATCAGATCAAATTCTAAAGATAGTGTTTACAGGGCAAGGTAGCTGAGTAAATTAAGATCTTTTTAGGCTGGATGGTGAAGTGGTTTTCAATCAGGGTCAAGGAGCAATTAAGGGTTCCTCAAACCGGATAATGAGTGAAATGGTAGGGATCAATCGAAACTAGGGAGCAATTAATGATTCTCTACTCTGGATATCAGAAGAAAACATTAAAATGATTAACTGTTCAAGACAAAGTGTACTTAAACAAATTCTGAAATAAATTTCCAGTTATTTCATTCAATTTAGATAACATGCAAGTTTGTGAAACACTTAAGAAAATAACAATTTGACAAAAAGAAAATACTTCACTGAAGTGGCCCAACACATGAATCCTGCGATGCAATCTCTTTATTACTTAGTCCAGTCTCTTGACTTGAAAAATTGTACAATGAACCCTTAGGTTTTAGATCAGTACAACTATAGAAATGTCAAGTAATCCACACTCTATACTTCGAATTATGAAGTATTTATAGAAAAACTTATTACAAAATATCCCAAACTGTCTTGGGAATTATTCTAAGAAAAAGAAATATCTTCATGCAAGAAGATAGAGACAGATATGTAACTGTTGTAAGTTGTCCCTGTTTATTTGGCTCTGTTATCTTATGCTTTGATCTTTTGTTGTTTTTTCTCTTTTGTTGTTGGTCTTCCACGCTGACTATTCTTTTCACTTTGCCTTTTCACTGATACTCATTCATCTGATACTCTTTGACTAGGCTGACCTACTGCTTTTCTTTTACTGCTCTGTATTTACTTTTACCTTGCAATTTCACAGTAAATCATTTAACTTTTCCCAAGTCTTTGTGTCTGGTAATTTAATATTTACCATTATTTTGTAGACTTCATCTGCTTCTGTGTATTTTGCAAAGGTGGGCTTGTTCACAAAAAAGTGTTTTACCTCATGCTGGAGGTAAAATAGGTTCTCAAAAGTTTGTTACAGAACCTTTCCTGTAGGCATCCCTTTCATGGATGAACTATTGGCCTGCTCTCTTGCAACTTCTCTAATTTCCCTGTTGTAATCTTCATATGGCATTAACCTATCATTTATTAGCAAGGGATTTGGCAAACCTTTTTGCCTTAAAGCATCAAATTTAACCATGAACCTGCCTATAGCCAGCTCCATGGTTTGGCATTTGTCCTCAAGCTGCATCATTAAGTTCCTCTTGGTGAGCACTTTTTTCACCTCTAGTATAGTGCCAGTCCTGTTAGCTATGTCCAACTCCTGCAATTCATATTTATTTTTAGAGTTAAGGAATTGGATTATTCTTGAGGCTTCTTCTGGCATGTCTCCAAGTTTGGCCTTAACTCTCTGAATTGCTTCAGTAGCCTCTTTGACTAAATCATTTTGTTCAAAGATGACTTGTATAGATGGCCAAATATCATTGACAGAGTCAATGATATTGGCCCATAGTTGTTCTTTAGCTTGGGCAAGTGGCTCCTTCAATGTTAACTCTTTTTCCAAATTCTTCATCCTCTCAGTCAACCTGTTTGACTTTTGTACTTCATTTTTGTGCATAATTTGGGCCAGTTTCTTCTCATCCTCTAGAATTCTTATCTGTTCTTTGAGTCTATTTATTTATGTGGTCTGAATGGACATGTCTTCCATGGCTTTGACCAGTTTACTTGCCTCATCACTTGGCTGAGTTGTTGCTATTGTTGAACCTGTTGCTGATGTAGATGTTGTTGCAGCTGGAAGTGTTGTAGCTAGTGGAGCTGTTGGGGCCAATGAAGCTGCCAAAGTTGATGGAACTGTTGTAGTGATTGTAGGAATAGTAGTGGTAGTGGTTGTCTCAAGGCTGGCCTGTTTCAGCTGTATTAAGTTGTCCAATTCATTCTCCATTTCTTTCATTTGAGCATTTAATTGGAGAATGAGATCCATCATCTCGTCATGCTGGGCTTGGCTCTCTAAGACCTCCTTGGTCTGTGGATGTTCTGAATGAAGCAGCTTTAGTTGCTTCTTTAAAGCAGCAATATCCTCATTTTTCTTCTTTATCAGTGTTTCTATTGCCTTGAGGCTTGATGTCACTTGGATTATATCCAATTTCAATCACCAAGTCTTCCAGTGACTTGATTTTGTTATCCTTGGCCTGTGGGGATGCCTTTTCTAGCTTAAGCTGTGTTGTGATATTATCCAGTGACTTTTGAAGTTTGTGCACAGTCATTGCTTTATTGGTCATTTTGGAGTAAATCATCTGACCTGCCTACTTATGGAATTCAATTTGGTCAATAGGGTGAACATCCCTAGCCAAAACTTCAAAATTTGTTTCCCTGTAGTCTGTTGATGATCTGGGCTGCTGGACTGTAGGTTGCATAAAAGTCTTTTGCATCCTCCCAGTCTTAATGTCAAAGGCTGACATTAATCTATTCTAATTTGCAGGTGTTTGTTTGAAGTACTGAGCATATCTTTCAGCCTTTAATGCCTCATTCCTCAACTTAATTTCCTTGTACTTCTCTGTTATATCTTTCTCTTTATCCACTAGCTTGCTGGATGAAGAGACTTCAATACTGAGCTGCTTTTCAATAATTTGAGTGTTGAAGGTCGAAGGCTGATGAGTTTCTTCTGAAACTGTTGGACCTTTACTCTTTCCCACCATTGTGTTAGTATTAGTGATTTCAACTGTCTTAATGGTGTCTTCTTGCTCAGTTACAAGATTAAGCTTGGGCCTCTTCCTGTAATTGATCTCAAACCTGTCATCTGTAGTGTCCATCCCAGAGCTAGAACCTTCTTCCCTGGTTCTTTTTACATTTTTGTCGTCATTGGCTGGAGTCTGTAAGTGGGAGTAATACCCACATGTTCCTATAGGGCTGGAACCTGCAAAAAGGAACTTGTATCAATCTGTTTTTCCACATCTATTAAAGTGTTCTCCAACCATTCTGACTGGTTGGCATATCTCTTAATGTTTGCCCTGAACTCATGTATGGAAAGGCTTAATCTGAACTTGAGCCTGAACTTGTTTATGACTCCATTAGGGTCATACTGCCACATGAAACTGGTTTTGAAGTTCATCTGCTATAAGATTTTCTCTGCCTCTTGTCCAGCTTCCCTATTATTACAAATAAAAGGGCCCAATTGGTTTTTCATTTTAAACTGAGTCTTCTTCCTAGCTGACAAGAAATTAACTTCATCAGAGTTTATGATTTGCCTAAAATACTCTAATGTAAATATCCTCATGGGAAGGTATTTGGGCAGCTTGTAGGGAGTGAGTTGGCATCATGTATCTTGATTTTTGTGTGGTCCTGGTATAGATACCAATCTCCCACTCTACTGTTCTTAGCCAATTGTAAAACTCTCTTAATCTCATCATTGATCCTAGGTTGATAGCTACTGGTTAGCATGTTTACAACTGGATGAACAAATGAATCAATGAACTCTTTATAAGAAAAAACAATGGAATATCTTTGGATCAGTGGTGTCCAAAAGACGACAGATCCTAGATTGCCCTTAGCGTCTAACTTTTGGATGCTGACTAGAAACTTGTCTGACTAAAAGTATAAGAACATGTGAAACAATATTGAGGAATATTTGAACACTCTCTCATTTGGTAATTTGATAAATTGTTCATGGATTCTGTTTGCTATGAACTAAGCAAAGTTGTAAATTGTAGTAGGAGGCTTGCCTGGGCAAAAGGTAGAAAGGAAAGCAAGAACAACCTCATTCACATGTTCGTCAGTGGTGTACCCTAGAATGCAAGAGAGCATGGTTATAATTTGTCTGCCTCTCTCAGAGAAAATGGTGGCAGCATATGGAGGACTATCTGTAGGAGTATGAGACTCCTCTATGATGAAAGTCTGAAAGATCTGAGCTTTCTTGGGAAGGTCTAGCTTTGTGTAGAGTTCAAGTAAAGCTTCAATGGAAAGTGGGGTCTCATTTGGGCTTGGCTGGATCTGCAGCATTTGATTTATTGACTCTGCAGTAATAGTGAATAAAACCTGTTGGTTAGGGGAGACTATGGCTCTTTGACTGGGGACATAGCAAGCTTGGCAGAAGTGGATGATTTCTGGGAATAGGTGTACCTGTGGGAACAAGTACTTGGGCAAATTTGATTCCCATAGGTGAATGTCATCATTCTGGTTCAAAAACTTATCTTTACTCCAGCAGTGGAGTTTCAGTAGGTGGCTAGGGGAAGCAGTGTCCTTGATTTGAAATTCTCTGTCGGCCAATGGGAGGTGATCAATATCCAGGTGAGGGGTTTGCAGAGGTCTTACATCCAGAGAGCTTTGGAAAGCCATAATTTGGTTTATTCAACTAAATTACCTTTTCTTTGGCTTTAGGAGTAAGGTTAGAAGCTCAGGAACAGTAGGGAGAGTAATTACAGTGTAGAACAGGATTTTGGGATGCACAGTAAGGTTTTCTTCAGTCTAGCAAGGTTCTTTAATTAGTTTAATTAATTAACCTTTGATAATTACTGTGTATAACTCAAATTTATAGGGCCATTCTGGTTCTTTCAAGAATACCTAGAAATTGGCGATTTGGTGCGCAAACAGGGTTCTGTGGTAGCAGCAAAGGTTACTCAGGCTTCGATTGTCAATTTGGTGTTTGCAGCGTCTTCGGGTGGCAAAAATTGGTAAAAATGGTTGCACAAAGGTTCAAGGTATCAGAATTGTTTAACAGAGGTTTGCAACGAAAATGAGCAAAAAGAGCAAAATGGGGATTTTTCGGCCTTTTAACCAACAATGGTTACATTTTGGCACGAGAATTTGGCAAATGAATAGTGGGCAGTTTTGCTTTTACGTGGGGAGGCGGTTTTAGGCCATATCGCACCGCTTTTGGGTGGGGGGTGGTATTTTGCGCGAGCACGCGATATAACCTAGTGTCACCACGTAGCCAAACAATGCTCGGCGAAAACCGCAAATCTCGCGTGCCTTTGGACCGTTAATTGTTGGATTGTGAATCTGCGCGATATTGATATGCGTTGTTGGATCTGGAGGTGGGAGATCGGAGGGATATCGTGCGGTGAAGTTGCACGGAAGGAGTTGGGACGTGGTTGGCGAGGCTCGGGATTTAATTACAATGAAAAGTGATTAATTAAAAAGTAATCACGAGATTTTAAATATAAGCAATGGGTTAATAAAGGTGGGGACCATGGGTTTATATGGCGGGGGGTTTTAACCATGCACCAAGGTTTGGTGAGTTAAAGGGTGTTGGTGAATTATAGCGTGGGGAAATATAAAGCGGGACTTTAGGAAATAACTTAAGATAAAGGGGTTTAGTGGGTTTTTAAGGGGAAAATGGGAAATCAATAAGGGGGAAGGTATTATTTGTGATGGGAATGTGTTTCACACTAGGGAAAGGGGTTTTGGGAAGGGGGAATGATTTTTTAGGGGTAATGTCTAGAGAAATGTGTGAAACAAAAGGATAAAAGGTCAAAAATGAGGGGAAAGGGTTTTTATAAGTAATGAAGGGATAACGAGGGGAAATTTATAAAGTAAGTATGTGGGGGGTCTAGTGAGATGAGGGGAGATTAGTAAAAAGCTTTAGTGAATGTGCTTTTTCTTTTACAGTTCCTCTTGCGCATGAAACATAGCATTAAGCATAATGAAGGTGCTTTTGACTTGGCAACTTGTGCACTTACAAAACTTCTTCTACCTACCCTTTATTTACCCTAGCATTTTCTCTTCATTCATTGGGTGCATTTTAGCTTGCTGACCCCTTATTTCTTTTTCTTTTGATAAACAAACTATCCGATTCTAACCTTATAACTTCCAATGGCCCAGATTAAACTAATGAGCTTAATATTATTCTCTACCTAATTACTGATCTGTCAAGATTAAACAGTTTGGCCAGATCTTTATTCTCTATCTATCAACATGAAATTTAAAGTATGAATGAATCAAGATTAAACTATTTGACCATCATGGATTGTGGCATTTTTGACAAGTTGCACACAATCTTATTTTGCGAAGTAAAGTAAAAGTAGTGGCATTTGAATTTGCACACTTTCATGATCTCTTCTTATCTCTTTTTGTGGGGTTCATATTTTTTACTTTTTTGATCTTTTTCTTTCTTTTAGTCCTTTGATTATTCTTTTAGGACATACCCTCTTTACATTTTTTAATTTTAATATGGAAAAACATTTGCAAAAAGCAAAAGTATGTACAATATTACAAGACTAACCATAGTCAATTCAATATTATGAATCCTATTATTATAGGACCCTAACAGTGCCAAACTCTTGGATCACATATGGCTACGGGAGCCCTTAATGACAATAGCAGAATGATGGGAGTCGGTGCGAGGGATGATTGAACGACAGTAGCAGAACTAGAGTACCAAAGTCTGAAGCAATGGAGTAGAGTGTTGAGCAGTGCGAGAGGCACAAAGCAAATTCAACAGTAGCGCAGTAGCATCAAAGGGTCAGCACAGATTAGCGGCCAAGGTAGCTTCAGCATCATGGGGTCTCCAGACTGACCAGCGTGTCAACTTTTAGCTGATTTTTTCAGTTGCTTACTTCTCAACAATTGAGTTGTAGTGTAGCAGTTAGCAGTCGCAGTGCTATGGGTAGCATGATGCATCATATTGAGAGGGAGTTGTCCTACAGATGCAATAGTGGTAGTGTCAGCATTAGTGTCATGGGTAGTAGTACAGGTTGCAACAGTGTAGTGGATGAAGGGCAGTAGGCCGAGCATCACAGAGGACTGATGTTGTGGATCAGTGTGATACTTCTACTGGGAAGTATTGCTAGAGCACATTCCTCGCTAAGAGGGAGTGTTGATTTTGGGTAGCATCGAATGTGCTCTAGCTTCGAAATTTTGTGGAGGGGCTATAACACATGAGATCTCCAAAACCCAAAAATCGTTTGGTGATATTCCACCTAGATTGTGTTTTATTAAAATAATTAATATTTTTAATGCGGTTCCTGAGTCTAAACTTAGGAAAATAAAAATATTAATGAGTATTAATGAAAATATGGGTGAGAAGCTTCTAAGTGACAAAGATCAAAGTCTAATTTAATATTAGTTGTTGATTAGGGACTTAATCTCGGTCGTTGATTCATCAACAGGAAAAGTATAAGAGGAGGCTTGAGGGTTAGTTGGAGATACACCAAGTTGATCAGTCAATTCAATTTTTCTGGTGCGTGTTTTGCTGAGAAAATCGAACTAGTGATCTGAGTTGTAGTGAGAGGGGAAGAAGCAGAGAATTGGATCGGAGAGGAAGTTCTAAGCCAAAGTGTACGTAGTAGAGAGGCAACCTGAGCATAAGGGAGGCAACGCAAGGGCCTACGTAGTCCAAGAAGGGTTCTTGCAGTGGCAGTGCAGAGTATTCGTCAGTAGTCCGAGATTTTGCTGGAGAAGCGAGGTTCTGAGCCAGGAGGACTAAACAACAGTCTTCTCCAGCAAATCGATCTAGCAGAAGGGGTGACGCAGTCTTCTAGAGGCAAGACTCTGGCCCGCGCAGTGATTGCATAGGGACTTCACAATGTTTGTCGGGAGGGTGTCACATCACTCATTGGGTCAGCTGTGACTTGGGGAGCGAGGTAAACCCTCAAATGTATTTCTTGTTGCTGTGATTTCTTTGTAAGGTTAGCCAGTGTGAGAGGCAACCTGTTGTACTCAGGTTATGCTTGCTTAATAATACAAACCCTCTATCTGCTGCGCCGGTTTTCCCACATTGGGTTTTTCCGGGTACGTGTTGTCCAAAAATAACAGTGTTCCTTGTGTGTTTATTTCATCTATAGTTTCAGTTTATGATTTGTATGTCAATGTAGTCTGCAGTAGTGTTTACATCATTGTTTATCTAATTAAATAACTTGATGAATGAAATAACAAGTAGGAGATGTTAAACCAGTAACTGCAGTAGGATTTTTGTTCGTAAAGATTCATAAATTTTCACACTAGTTGGAGGCAGTTCCAGGGTTGTGCGAAATTATTCTATGTATTAGTCTGCATTTCTGGAGGGAGGGAAAATTCCAGATAGGGGTGCGAGTTGCCCAGAGAGAGGTTGTATTAGTTGTAGAGGAGATAAGGGTGTCTCCAGAATATTTTTCTAGTATATGGCCAAGGTTTCCCAGTTAGGCAACCATTTGTAATTATTCTCTCAAATTGTTGCATACTAATAAAACACTCATCTACTGCACCGTTTTCCCTTAGGGATTTTTTTGGGGACAATTGTCAAAAAATAACAGTGTCATTATTTTGTGTGTATACATCTATTTCTCAATTCCTGTTTATATTTCTATAGTGTAATTTTATGGTGAAGAATTACAGTGTGAATTGCTTAGTGTTTATCGTTAATAATTTAACCAAAGATAAATAAATTGGTAATTTAGGAGAATAACATCTAGTTGCTGCAGTTCAAGGATTTTTCACAGGAAGTGCCACAAAACATGTGAAAGATTCGACTAAAATGGTTAACCCTGGAAAGGGAGGAAAGAAGTAAGGTCAATGAGATTTGAAATGGCAATCCACTATGACAATTTGTTTTAGTGCCAAATCAACTCTTATAAGCTAAAGGGTGAAATAAAATTTAAATTTAACCACTGAATAGGAGAAGAGCCAAAATTGTAAGCATAGATTCAACATGATAAAGGGCTACGCATCGCCATTAATAGGTTTAGAATGAGAGGAGGATGAGGAAAACCCAATGACCACATTGGAAACATAATTGGAAGGAAGGTAAAGATACCTTTAATGTGTCGACAACAAAAGACATAGAGATAAAGGTAGAATTAGAGAATGGAGTCTAGATGCAATTGTCATGACTCGGCATCTATCACTATCAAGGTATTGATGCAAAGCTTGAAGATGTGCTATCAAAGATGCCTAGGGAAGAGAGGTCCTAGATGGGTTAACTTGGGAGGATCTTATTATCCCTCATGGCAGTAGGGGTAATTTTTGCAGTATATTTCATCGTCACTGTTGTAATATTCTTAATGGAAATATGCAGTAAATAACAAAGACATGCACTATGAACAACAATTAGAGATATCTGAAATACACATAGTTCATCAATACACAAAATGGTGAAACAAGGTCCAAATGTTGTCAGTTGTACCGTACAGTGTTTCACGATTTTGAAATGTTGTTTGGTACGACCGACGACATTTCGGCTACTACAAGACGAGTTTTGGACGACAAAAAGGTGGAATTAATTTTTTTTCACCTTTTTCTTCCAACTCAAGGGGTGAAGAAGAGCATGGGTCCCTTCTAACACCTAAATACACGAATACAACAATTTTTATGTGGTTGTTAGCTAAATTTAATAAAAATATTTACAAATAGAGTTATTTAAAAGATGAAAAAAATAGAATTCTCTAGAAACCCTATGAGCCTCTTCTTTTCTTTAAAAAGACACTTCATTCACTCATTTCTCACACATTGTTCTGCAAGAGGAGCTTCCTATAACATCAACAAGGAATTTAATTGTGTTTTGGGGCTGGGCAATAGCTAGTTGGGTGAGTTTTTCATTTCCTAATTTTGCAACATTCATGACTTCTCAAAGTTGTGTTTCAATTGCCCCTAAATCCACTCAAGCAACTAGGCAACAAGAATATTATCTTCTTTGGAAGTATGTTACCAAAGTGAGGTAGATGGGTTCTGGTGGTACATGGAAATGGAAGTGCAATTTATGCAAAAATGAAAAGACCTTCATGGGCTCTTACACAAGAGTGAGGGCTCACATTTTACTTGAAGGGATATAGGGTATTGATGTGTGTGCACATACCAAAAATCCAGAGGTGAAGGCTCAATTCAAGAAAGAGAGCGATGATGCTCAAAGGTTAAAAGATCAAAGAAGCAAAATTGGCACGGGCACTACCAATCCTCGCATGTCTGATAGCATTGAGCCAAGGTTTGTTCAAGAAGCAAGAAAGAGGAGGGCACTAGAAGTAGAAGCAGAGTTATCAAAGCCATTAAATCCAATTCAAGGCAAAGATTGTTGAAATTGCTTAATAGTCAAGGGAGAGAAGAAGCTAACTCAAGCATGGCAAGGGCCATCTTTTCTTGTGGCATCCCTTTTAATGTGGTTCGATCCCCATATTGGCAGGATTTGGTGAGAGCGATTAACAAAGCCCCTCAAGGTTACAAGGGGCCAAACTATGAAAAAGTCAGAATAATTTTTCTGAAGAAGGAGAGGAAACTTCTTGATGATGTTTTGAAACCAATTCGTAACTCATGGGGTAGTACAGGGCTTTCCATTATCTCAAATTGCTGGACTAATACAAGACGTAGGCCTTTGATTAATGTCATTGCATCATCACCAAAAGGAGCCATGTTCATCAAAGCAAAAGATTGTTCGGGTGAGATAAAGGATAGTAAGTTCATTGTTGATATTTTAATTTATGCTATTGAACAAGTAGGGCTAGAAAATGTGTTGTAAGTTATCACAGATAATGCACCTGTTTGCAAAGATACAGACTTAATTATTGAGAGTAGATAAAGTCACATATTTTGGACTCCTTGCATTGTCCACAATTTGGATATGATTTTAGAAGAGATTGAGGCAAAAATATAATGGATTAAGGAGGTCATAGGGCAGGCTAGGGAGATTATAAAATTCATCACAAACCACCACCAATCTTAAGCAATATAGCAAGAATACTCCAAATCGGAGTTGTTGAAAGTTGTTGAGACAAGGTATGCCTCAAACTTCATGATGTTGCGTCGCCTTGTTAAAGTTAAAAATGCATTAATGAGTATGGAGGTGGGTCCAACTTGGCCTAAGTGGAGACAAGGAAATTCAGAGAAGGGAAGTATGGTGAGGAGGGTGTTGGTTGATAAAGATTGGTGGAACAATATTGATTTCTTGCTCAAGTTCACATCACAAGTAGGTAGGAAGAAATCAGATAAAGTGCATGGAGGGTTTCTAACTGGTAGACTTAGAAACTTCAACACAAGAGGCTCCCACTCTTCTTTTCGTGGATTTTGATTTTGTTGAAAAAGTGAGGTCCATTATTGTTACCAGGTGGAATAGCTTCAACACTCCATTGCACACTTTGGCACATGCTTTGAATCCAAAAATTTATGATGAAGAATTCATTGTTGAAAGCAATGGGAAGAGGAAGGCTCCACGTAAGGACAAGGAGGTGGCCAATGGAGTGAAGAAAGCCTTTCTGAGGATGTTTGCAGCTTCTTTACAAACTGATGTATGGCAAGAATTTGTCTGTTTTGCTGCTGGATTAGAGGATTTCGCAGACATATCAGCTTTGGATGAGAGGAGGACCATGGACCCAATTAAGTGGTGGACTCATCATGGGGCAAGTGGTGTTCATTTGCAGAGTCTTGCCACTCGTATTCTAGCACAAGTGGCAAGCTCTTCGTCAGTAGAACGGAATTGGAGCACCTACAATTTCATTCATAGTGTGAAGCGCAACAGGTTGGGATCGCAGAAGGCTATATATGTGCATTCAAACCTACGCCTTGTGTCTTGTAGAGGTGTAGAGATTGGGATGTGGATGCAAAATGTCCAGATTTAGAGCTCTCTCTTTCTACTCTTGATATTTGTGCCAGTGGTAATGCAAGTGCAACTGGAAGTACTACTAGTGTTGCCTCTTCAACTGAACAAGCATCTGTTCTATCTTTGTTGATGAGGATGAGGAGTTTTATTAGTAATGATATGTTAATGTAGCCATAATTGTCTTTAGCACATATAGCCTCACATATAAAGGCTGATTTTAGAGTCTTGGATTTAAAGCCTCATCTATAAAGGCTAATTTTGAATATTTGGATCATGTAATCATCTGTTGGAGTTCATATAAATTTGGATTTCCTTCTGAAATGTCATTTATGTCTCATTCTTTCTTTTCTTGCAAAATAATGTGTTATTTAATATTGACTATTTATAAAAAAGTATATATATATGTGTGTGTGTGTGTGTGTGTGTGAGAGAGAGAGAGACATTTTGGCCACATTTCCATTTTCTGGGGGTCGCGTTTCGAGCCGTCCCCATTTTGGAAACTTCTAAACGTTTCAGCGTTTCATGAAACTTAGATTCTCAATATCATGTTTTTGAGATATAATTTCAATGGTTTTCTTTGCAACAACAATGGTAATTCTAAGAGGCATAGCAGCATGAAGTTTTTGAGGAAGTTTGATGGCCTGATTTTAGTGTCTGGTTTAAAGCTAATAGGGAAATCAAACAAATCAGGACTTCCCGGAGCATAGTCTAGACTCTAGACTCCAAAGTCTATTCTAATTGCATTATCGAGGCGAGTGTCATGTTTTGAGTTACACATCCTGCCAGTCCTCCCCATTCTTTGTCTTGATGATATGTAGCCTTTTATCATGTTGTACCTAGGGTTACAGTTTTGAGTTTGGTTACTTTCGTTGTATAGTAGGTTGGCTTCTTTCACTTTATGCCTAACTTTTAGCTTTTACTAGGTGCTTGGTTGCTCATATATGTCTCTATTGGAAAGTAATTCTGGGTCCCATTCACCTATTTTTGGTCTTTTATGGACATTAATAAAAAAATTAATTATCTTATCTGCGTTATGCAGATGTAATCATTTGCATTGTGCATTATTGAAACTGTCTTGAATGACCATAGTGCTTATGACAAAAGGAACATAGCGGTGGGCTTGGTGGTAGTAAATTATTTTTGATAAAGAAAGGACTATGCCAGTTATTGGTTTTCCCCATGAAAATTTAATTAAAGAACATAGATTTTATAAATCACCTAGTATCCTAAGATCTTATTGATAGACACAAGTGCACTGCTCTGTGATCTGTTATAAAAGTCTTCTATAAATGCAAATGGCCTGCAACAAGCAATTATAAATTTAGAAATTCCACTTTTTATTTGTTCTTATGACTCAGCCTATTTATGTGTTAACTTTTCACAGATGCATTTTGAGGAAGGATTGTCAGCACGGCACAAAGCAGGGGAGGCTGTTAAAGGTATTGCAAAGCTTGTGCGTGGAAAGAGTGCCTCTGAGAAGCTTTCTGAAGACGAGCTTGTGAAATTCTCTGCTCGAGTTGGTATACAAGTATGAATATCTTTACACTAATTTTATTTTGGAGTTGTGATATATTGTCAGAAGAAGGATTGCAGATGGCTGTAGGAACCCATTTACAAGCTGTTTGGAGTTTGATTATCAAACTAAATCTAATCCATATGGCATCGAGGAATGTTAGATAAAGGCTTTGTAAAATTTACCCAATCTGATATAAATGTTTAAATGCTTAAGCTTCGTGTGTAGTGTGGCTGATTGCAATCTTAAATCATCTGTCTTTTTAGCTGTATATACGTTCAACTTAAAATAGTCGTTCAGTTATTTAAAGCTAACTGGCAATCTTAAATCATCTGTCTTTTAGCTGTATATACGTTCAACTTAAAATAGTCGTTCAGTTATTTAAAGCTAACTGGCAGCTCAGTCACGCCCAAAATGATTAGTAGGAAAAGATAATCAATTCAGATCACAAAATGACTTTATTATAATTGTGACCAAATACTTTTTCTCTTAAATCGAAGCTTACAAGAAACAGAATCATGAAATCAACGCATTTATGCCATGAAGAATTCAGATAATTATAAAGGCTGTGAATAACAGGAGCATGATAAGGGAAGATCGTGACAAAAAGAAAGCTTTGATCAGAGCCTTAGAAAAGCAACTGATCTACCCATCATACATTTATGCTGAAGATTGTTAATGTGGTTCTATGTTCTATTTGCTGCTGTTAAGGGAACAACTTCAAGAAAGTGTGTTGTGACTACCAGAATATTATACAAGTATAGCTTGCAAAAGTTGCATCCTATATTTATCCATAAGGAACTTTGTTATACAGCATATTGATGTACTGACTATGATTACAACGTCCTGTCATTCTTAAGATCCTCTACCTTGTTCATTCTGAATTGCATGTATGTTTTACTAACAGAAGGCAAATACCGAGAAAATCCACATGGGTAACAGTGTAAAACGTGGAATGATCTTGACCTAAATGGAAAGCTCGTCTAATTGAAGTTACGTGACACACGGATACTAGATACACTTATCAGATCCGTGTTACATAAACCCCCCATTATATATATATATATATATAGAGAGAGAGAGAGAGAGAGAGAGAGAGAGAGAGAGATAGAGATGAAATGTAGTGAACATTTAAAAGATCAGATGGCAAACGCTTAAAAACAAAATTACAAGCTAATCAGGAAAGTCAAAAACCAATACCATAGATCAATAATTCAATCATGATTCATCATCCTGAAACAGTGACATGTTAATAATATACATAATCAAACCTTAAGATCATGAGTCTAAACTTCTGTAGTTTTCTCATTTAGTGTCATCAAAATGTATCGAGAATGCTACAATGTTGGAAACAGTTGATCACTACACCAACAGATGAATTGAAGAGGTGGAGGAGATTGAGAAGCATAGCAACAATCACAACTGGGAAGATGGACTGAAGATCAATAATACATGGAAGTCAATCATACAAACCTTAAAGAAGGAATAAATCTTTTGTTCTTTGGTCGACTATTATAAGAAATGACTATCATTCTCAAGTTGTAGTTGCTATATCAATGTGTTTTCTAAGGAATAACACATAACTATAGGGTTCTTTTCTTGACATGGCATTCATCCAAGTCATCAATCCTAATAATGAATCTCACTTGAGAGGTTTGAAATATTGATACTAAAAATCCAACATAGTAGAAATTCCATGTAATTGCAATATTCTACATATATTACACTCGTCTGATCTTTCTAACATTGGATTCTTGCAAGTCTTTGCACTATGCTCGAAATCCCTATCACTTCCATACTTTCCTTTGATCAATTCAAATCCCATTGCTTCATTCCTCATAGTCAGAAGTAACAACACCGCTTTGTTTTCCTTCCCTGCCTTCTCTTTCACCACAAAATATTAGTTATGTGGAAATACAATCTACTTGACATGTTGGTGGTTCAGTTTCACATATGTGTTGATGAACATCAATGCCTAGGTATTTATGTATAATACAAATTGTTTATGTAGTGAATAGTTACTCCATTGCTTTAGTGCTTGAAACATTGCATAAAAATCCAAGCGATACATTGAATATTTCTTCCTTACCTCAGGAAACTTCTTGTTGAAGTATGCTACGGGTTTCCCTTCTTGACTAAAAATAGTGTCAATGACAATTGTGCTAGCATCATAATCCACATGGAATTTTTTTTTTTTTAATCTGGCAATGCAAACACTAGGAAATTTTGTCATCTTTTTCTTCAATAACATGAAATTGTGTTGCATTATCCTTCTCCACTAAAATGGGCACCCTTTTTGACTCTAGCATGCAAATGTTGCTAGAGTCAAAAAGCCAGTTCTCCAAAAGAACAAAGTTTGTGAAGATAAGTAGTGTTGTCGCACAAAGTGTCTAAGCACCGCGACAACACTCAGAGTAAGGGCTTTCACTCTTATCCTTACTCACTCCATTCAGAGTCTCTCCTAGACAAGTCAAGGAGGAAGTCCCTAGGGTGGATGAATGAGGGTAGCCTGTGGAACACAGGCTCTAGAAGACTTAAGGATGAACAACTTGATGGATGTAAACAAGTCCTGGTTAACTGAGACGAATAGATCAAACAATGAATAAGACACAACCACAAGATAAAAATGATTCTAGACCAATGTTTTTATATTCAATTAACCATAGACTAAATAAAAACAAGTTATCCATAGCAATTTATAAATGTGGCGAAAGTGATGATCATGAACAATTAAATGTAAACGCCAAAAACTTTATCATGCAATATATTCTAGCAATTAAATACCATGAAGAAGTTGACTGCTAAGCAATGATCCCAGATCTAGAATTTATCTTTCTCATCTAGTCAATCTTTAGATATGATTCTAAAAATATTAATCGCACTTGTCAATAGAGAAATCATTACCACAAAATTTAAAATTTTACACTTAACACAAAAAGACACCAAGGAACTTTAGATTAGAATTTAACTATCCCTTGGGTAGATTTTTTAATGTGCTAAGCTTATGAAGCAAATGTTTAATTAAAAAAAAATTAATGTGACCAAAGACAAAAACAAAGGACCTTAATTAAATTTAAATTTTTATGGGGCCACATAAAAATTTAAATTTCTTAAATGTGAAAGTTTAGATTCCCCTTTTGATTTATTTGATTCGCAATTCTAAAGTAACCAAAAAAAATTTAAATTTTTAAATTTTTTAGATTTTTAATGTTTTTGAATGTTTAAATTTTTTGTTTATGAAACAAAATTAAAATAAAAAAAGAAAAGAATCAAAACATAAACAAAACTAAAGTCATATAAAAATAAAGTAAAGTCAAAACAGACAAAAAAATAAAAAAGTGAAAAGCCCCCAAAAAGAAAATTGAATTAACGTGAAGCCTAAGTTAAAAAATTAAGGTCAAAGCAAAAAATAAAAATAAAAAAAAAACAAAGAAAAACGAAAGACCAATAAAATAAAATCCAATTTTAAAGAACCTAACCCTAATGCATACCCAAAAATTTTAAAAATAAAAGGAAGTCGAATGTTGTTTGTTTGCAGCCGGCGTATGGGAGCGAGGAGCTACGGTGAGGAGCTTTGGCAGCGATGGAGTTTGGGCAGCGTTTGGAGAGATCAAAACTGGAAAACAAGAAAACAGAAACCGTAAAATTTTTGATTTTGTACTTACCTGGACTGTTATCTGATCCGGTGAAGTTGATGATGCTGCAACTGCTCTGCTCCAATTACCCGGGAGACCAATTCCACCCAGCCAGACTGAGCAGAGACTGGCTGCTCAATCCAGTAAGCTTCTCACAGAAGCTCACTATCCCCCGTGCCCAGAACCTCAGACGGATTAAAGCTCTTCCAATGGCAGACCTCTCTCACTGGCAGACCTCTCTCACTGCTGAATCCTTCCTCCTGGTTTCTAACTCCGTTCTTCCAGCCCCCTTTCTCGGTTCAGACCTCCGGTTTTATCTGCGGGCCTGGCGGTGGCCGCCCTCCCACCTGCAGCCACCGCCTTTCCTCCTCCCGACACGCCTTCCATGCATTTTGCGGCTCTCAGATATTTTTCCCTTGCTGTCTTATGACTTTGCTTACGTATCCCATTTGGTTTATGCGCCCCTTATATAAGGGTGTTTGCTTTTCTTTTTTTGATTTTATTTTTATCATAAGGTTTGATTTTATAAAGTTCAATATATATATTTTATAAAGTTTAAAATTTATATTTATAAAGTTAAATCATATTTATTTTAAACTTTGATTCATATTTGTTTTAAGGTTTATTATATCTGTTTTTAATATAAAGTTTAAAACTTTATATTAGAGGATTAGTTTAGGTGGGTTGTTATAGCATTGAAGTTGTAGGTAACGAAGACCGTGAGAGGAGCAAGAAGGGAGAACGTAGAAGATAAGGGAGAAGGGGCTGCGAATTGATGGAGGTGATGAGGAAACAGAGGAAGAGAGTAGGGTTTCAAAGGAAGGAGTTGCGTGTTTGCAGGGACATAGGAGAAGCGACGGGGAAGGAGGTTGCGGATGGAGGAGCTCGAGGTTACAGCGGACAAGACTGGCGGTGAAAGGTTTTGCAGATCTGCAGGAAAGAAATGAAGAATGCATGAAGGATTCGAAGGCGAAGAGAAAGGCAGCGCACAAGGAATGAAGGGTCCACGCACATTGAAGAGGATAGGAGGACACGCAAAGGTTGCAGGCAATATAGGAGGGTTTTGGGTTTTCTTTAAAAAAATGATATTTTATGCAGCAAAAAATTAAAAAAAAACCCTAGGCAGCAGTCCCAGGTAGCCAATTGTAGCCTTATAAAACCTAAGATAAACCCAGAAAAATCAATTTTCTCATCAATATATATTTTTTATGCTTCAGATTTGGCCTTGAAACCTGTTGTCACACGGAATGTATAGGCACCACGACAACGGCTCAGATCGGGCGCTGTCACCTTGATCCCCAATCTCTCCGTTTAAGCTGTCTCCTAGAATGAAGATCATCGCTAGAAAGGTAGGTCTACCTAGGATGTTACATACATGACACACGGTTCTGCTGAGATTATTTACATCATATAAATGTATAATGGGTTTACATAACATCTTGGAAATCAGGTTGATGATGATAGTTGGATGACATAGACACATTGATTAGGCACTATCCCTTCTTCGAAAAAAGGGGGTGCACTGCTATGGGTCATTGGCACGTAGTGGTCAACAGGTAGTAAGCTTAAAAATGCTCCTTAAGCAAAGAAAAGGGGCTCCAAATAGGTGGAAAATACTTTTGAGGCAATCCATTCACAAAGGATAATATGTTGGAGCAGAAGTGATTGAACTCACTATAAGCACACCCAACCCAATAACCGTAGGTAAAGCTCTCAAATCTCTAAACCATAAAGAGTTGCGTGATAAATAATGGCATCAAAAGGTTGTATCTTAATGGGGATATCCTACAAATACATATGGAAACATTGATAAGACTACATATCATTTGCACAATTGTCATCTAGTATAAGTGTCAGTAATCTCAATCAATTCCCCCTCCCCCAATGAAGAAAGTAGACATTGAACATGGTTCCTTTGTAGGCTTGAAGACCATGTGATTAATCTTGCTAATGTTCATTGCAAGCACAATGCAATCATAAAAATTAGCATGAGCATCCAACAGTGTTTGTAGACCCTCAAAAGAGGGGACTAGCAAGACCACATCATTTATAAAGAGAAATATAGGAATCAAAACATGATGCACGATAGAACCTTTATCATCATGGTCAGTGGTTTTAAGAAATTCTTTGAGTTCACTAGTGTATAATAAAGCAACCAAATATAATAAAGCATATGATGTGTTCATATTAATACTACATTGGAGGAAATGCCTAGCTGAAAGGCGTATCGGTACCGAAAATTTGACGAAACAACCTCGAAACAATGACAACCATATCATATGGCGTTCACCTGCTTGAGCATACCCGAAAAAGGAAAAAATCATTGAAATGTGGCATATTTCAGTGGAAACAACCTCAAAACGTTGTTGGTTGTATCATACAGTACGATCGGCAACATTTCGGTTGAAATCCGCCATGTTTCGGTGATTTTTTTATATTTCAAGTAAACTCAAGTGGCCAAAGAAGGGTGCGGGTCCCTTCTATGGCCCAAAATCTAATTTCATTAAAAAATTACAAAATATAATTCTCTATAAAACAAAAAAAATTAGAATTCTCTAGAAATTCTATCAGTTGATTCCTTTCTATAAAAAAGCACTTCATTCACTCATTTCTCACGCAATCTTTAGCAACAAGAGTTTTCTATCACAGCAACAAGCATTTTAATTGTGTTTTGGAGCATTGGGAGCAAGCTTTGGTGCATTTCTAGCAAGAAGAAGGGCTTGGATTCGTGGCAAGCAAGAAGAAGGGTGTGAGCAATAGTTGTTTCGGTGAGTGATTAATTTTTTGTTTTTGCAACATTCATTGCTTCTCAAAGTTTTGTTTCCAATGCCCCTAGATGTACTCTAGCAACTAGGCAGGGAGAATACTATACTCTTTGGAAGTATGTTACCAAAGTCAAACAAATCGGTGTTGGTGGTACATGGGAATGGAAGTGCAATTTATGCAAAAGTGATAAGTGTTGGAAAGTGTAATGTTGATTTGGGGTAGCATCAGATGTGCTCTAGCCATGAAAATTGGTGGAGAGACTAAAGCACATGAGATCTCCAAGACCCAGAAATGGTTTGGGCAGATTCTAATCGGTTTGGGAGATATTAAAATAATTAATATTTTTAATGAAGCTCCTAAGTCTAAACTTAGGAAAGATAAAATATTAATGGGTATTAATATAAAACTGGGTTAGAAGGGTCCAAAAGTCATGGACCAAGCCAAATCTAATCTTAGCCGTTGATTAGAGATTTAATCTCGGCCGTTGATGAACCAACGAGAAAAGTATAAGAAGAAGTTTGAGGGTCAATTGGAGAACACACTGAGGGAGACCAGTTAGTTCGATTTATGGAGCGAGGTTAGCTGAGAAATTCGAACTAGTGGTTGGGAGACCAGCAAGAGGCAGCAAGTATGGAACAGAGAATCGGAACACCACCAAAAGACCAACGTAGACGTTGGAGAGGCAGCAACAGACTGCCCAGTGCTGATGTAGAGTGTCTGGGAGCTACGCAAAGATCAGCCAGGCTGACACAGAGATTGGGAGAAGTGCTGGATAATTTTCTCTCTATTGGGTAAGCCAGTTTGGCACCCTGTTGTACTGAAGAATTGCTAAATAATAAAATCCTTCCTTGCTACACCGGTTTTCCCACATTGGGTTTTTCCGAGGACTGTTGTCCAGAATATCTGTGTCAATGTGTTGATTCTTGTGCATGTGTTTGTTTCTATATTATGGTGTGATATCTGCAATGGAATTTATTTTAATGTTTATTGAAGGAAGTTCATAAATAACTTATTGGAAAATAAATAGGTGAAGTAAATTAGTTGTTGTAGTGATAGACTTTTCACATGGTATCAGAGCAAGTAATCAGAGACAGGAAGGGAAAATTAATTATGGGTTGAGACCATGATGCAGAGGCGTCTACGTCAAGAGACTCGCACTGATTTTCAGAATATTGCACAAGTGATTCCGATTTCTCTATGTTGGCTTCTAGGCTGGAAGAAGAAGTGGCTTGTATGACTAGTTCTGCATCATTAGAGGTATGGTATATAGACAGTGGAGCCTCTTGGCATATGATGGGAATCCAGGAATGTTTCTCAGATTATCGGGAGGAGAAGATGAACTTTCAGATCATCATGGGGAACAAGGCAAAGTGTACTCTAGTAGGGAGGGGTACCATAGTTTTTCAAATAGAATCGGGAGAGCAGTTCTGTGCTACCAATGTGCTGCATGTACTAGGATTGGGGATGAACTTACTTTCTGTAAGGCAAAGGCTATGACGTCTTCTTCAGCAAGGAGAAAGTATACGTCAAACACCCGAGCTGGAAAAAGAAAGTGCAAATCGGGATCAAAAGTAATAGGTTGTATAGACTACAACTATTTCCAATGGCACTAGTAGGCAATCATGTTGACAAGGAATTGAACGAACTATGGCACAGAAGAATGGGACATTTGCACCATGGGGCTCTAAGAATTCTCAGGAGCACTGTAACAGGAGTTTCGGATCTTAGTAGGGAACAAGATGATGTATGCAAAGAATGTGCTCTAGGAAAGTATGCCAAAGCAGCATTTCCTAGAAGTAAAAACAGAGCCAAGAGTGTACTAGGATTGATACACTCAGATATTTGCAGACCTATGTCCACTAAAGCTCTTAGTGGTGTCAAGTACTTCCTTACCTTCATTGATGACCACTCAAGGGAAACTTGGATTTATTTTCTGAAAACCAAGGACGAGGTTTTATGTTTGATTCAAAGAGTTCAAGACCCTGGTGGAGAATCTGACTAGGAAGAAAATAAACGTTTTGCGCTCAGATAATGGTGGAGAGTATGTCGGTAAGGACTTTGCTGATTTTTGCGCTAAGGAGGGCATCAGAAGAGAGTGAACAGCTCCTTACAATCTGGAGCAAAATGGAGTTGTAGAAAGGAAGAACAGGACTATTGTAGATGCAGTTAGGGCCATGATTTATGATCAAGATATGCCAAAGCATGCAACACAACACTCTATGTTCAGAACAGGACTCCTCATCGGGCATTGGGAAAGATTACTCCAGAGAGAGTTTTCACAGGAAAGACACCTGAAGTCAGTCATTTCAGGATATTTCGGAGTTTAACATATTGCCGCGTACCCGAGGATAAGAGGAAAAAGCTGGATCAAACTGTAGAAAAATGATATCTAGTGGGATATAGCAAGAACGCTGAGGCATACAGAATCTATCTTCCAGGGAGCAGGAAGGTAGTGGTTCGACGAGATGTGAAGCTCATGGACGACAGGGCTTTCAAAAAATCTCAAGAAACGGCTTCTGAGGAGCAGTCAAAAGAGGAGTCATTGGTTAAACCTCTTCAACCAACGGAAGTAAAGAATTCTTCCTTGAGTCAGGAAGATTCACAGGATGAGGAGGAGCTAACAAAAGCACCTGCTGGCAGAGGAAGAACTAGTAGGGAACTTCGTCAAATTTTGCGAGATGCAGCGGACTTCATCAATGCGCCAAGAAACAATAAGAGGGAGCGAAAACAGCCAGATAGATATCAAGCATTAGTTGCTCAGGATGGGGAGCCTACCAGTTTCCAGGAGGCAGCTCAACATCAGGTTTGGCTGGATGCGATGGTAGAGGAGTACAACTCCATAATGGTGAACAATGTTTGGGAGGTAGTGCCAAGGCCTCAAGACAGATCAGTGTTAGGTTTGAGATGGATCTACAAGATCAAATCCTCTGCAGACGGTAGTGTTGAGAAATATAAAGCTAGGTTTGTTGCTAAGGGGTATGCTCAGAAGGAAGGAATTGATTATGAAGAAACCTTTTCCCCAGTAGCTAGGTATACATCTATTAGAATCGTGATATCTCTTGCAGCACAGATGGGGTGGGAGATTCATCAGATGGATGTCAAAACGACATTTCTGAACAAGGTGATAGAAGAATAGGTATACATTGAACAACCAGAGGGCTTTGAGACACATGAGAAGAAGCCTCATGTATGCAAGTTGAAGAAAGCCTTGTATGGGCTGAAACAGGCACCTAGAGCATGGTATGGTCGAATCGATGGCTACTTGTAGAAGATGAGATTTGTCAAGAGTGACGCAAATCCAAATCTCTACTATCTGGTCGTAGAGAATGAGCTGCTAATCTTAGTATTGTATGTGGATGATCTCTTTTTGACAGGATCATCCAGGCTCATCAGGGACTGCAAGAAGAATCTAGCCACAAAATTCGATATGAAGGACTTGGAACAGATGCATTATTTCCTAGGGTTGGAAGTTTGGTAGCAAAAGAGAGAGATCTTCCTTGGGCAAGGGAGATATGCTACAGAAATCTTGAAGAGATTCAGGATGGAGGACTGTAGACCTATGGCTACTCCAATGATCACCAACTAGAAGAAGATTGATGCATCAAAAGACAAGGATGTTGATCCCACCTTATACAGGCAGCTCATAGGGTCCTTGATGTATCTAGTCAATACCAGGTCAAACATTTGCTCTGCTGTCAACACCCTTAGTCAGTTCATGGTGGAACTGAAGAGGGCGCACTGGGCAGCAGCCAAACATGTTCTCAGGTACAGGGAACAGTCGATTATGGACTCTTGTACACCAGGAATAAGGATATCAGATTGAGTGGATATACTGATGCAAATTGGGCAAGAAGTTCAGTGGATCGGAAAAGTACCTCTGGGTATTGTTTCAACATTGGATCAGGAATGACCTCCTAGTGCAGTAGGAAACAGAAGTTCGTGGCTCTAAGCTCATCTGAAGCAGAATATATGGCGGCGAGCATAGTTTCGTGTGGAGGCCATGTGGCTTAGAAAACTGCTTGTGAACCTATTCAGAAGAAAAATGGAGGCGACCAAGATCATGTGCGATAATTAGAGTTGCATCAAGCTCTCTGAGAATCCAGTGTTTCATGATCGGTCAAAGCATATTGATATCTGGTGTCACTTTGTCAGAGACTGTGTCCAACGAGGAGTTGTACAGTTGAGCTACACTCCAACAAGAGAACAGGTGGAAAACATCCTCACCAAGGCCCTTGGAAGAACAAAGTTTGCTTACTTCAGGGAAAAGATGGGGATGATAAGGAATTCATTTCAGTAGCAGAAATGGGGGTGATGTTGCAGTGTAGATACAGTGTTGGGAAGAAGGACCAATAGCAGCGCGGATGCAGAGGGAGTTGCAGTGCAGATGCAGTGTTGGGAAGAAGGACCAATAGCAGCATGGATGCAAAGGGAGTTGCAGTGCAGATGCAGTGTTGGGAGAAAGGACCAGCAACAGCACGGATGCAGAGGGAGTTGTCGTACAGATGCAGTAGTGTCAGTAGCGGGGCCATGGGAAGCAGTGCAGAGGATGTTGGGCAAGGAGGCCTAGCATCAGCACAGGGACCGATGCTGGATGATCAGGGTGATACTCAGTGAGGATTATTGCTAGAGCACGGTCCTCCCTAAGAGGGAGTGTTGATTTGTGGTAGCATCGTATGTGCTATAGCCATGAAAATTGGTGGAGAGGCTAAAGCACATGAGATTTCCAAGACCCAGAAACGGTTTGGGCAGATTCTAACCGGTTTGGGAGATATTAAAATAATTAATATTTTTAATGAAGCTCCTAAGTCTAAACTTAGGAAAGATAAAATATTAATGGGTATTAATATAAAACTGGGTTAGAAGGGTTCAAAAGTCATGGATCAAGCCAAATCTAATCTTAGCCGTTGATTAGAGATTTAATCTTGGTCGTTGATGGACTAACGAGAAAAGTATAAGAAGAGGCTTGAGGGTCAGTTGGAGAACACACTGAGGGAGACCAGTCAGTTCAATTCCTATAACAAAACCAAAATCTTCTCTGATGGTATTCAATTCTTTATGGCACTGTAAAAAATAGTCATGACACCATGACATACAAATCTTTATTGTGACTTTGTGGTCTCTCCTCATCACTAATGGACTAGTGGATCGAAGTTTATGAAGACATCCAAAATGAAGTACTATATGAAGATTTGTATTAGGCCCTATAAAGGAAATATGAGTCCAAAATGCTTTGTGATCCAAGATGGTCTAGACAGAATGAAATTTATGAATAGACAAGGCTTATATGCAAAGAACAAGAACTGGGACATGTCACCTTGCCATATAATGGATCATCTCTGAAAGCACATAGATAGGCAGACATACAATGCAAGTCTTGTCTGTGACTAAATCCATACTATAGGACCGTAAGACTAAAGTCTAAGACATATGGTCTTAAAAATAATCAAAATTTTCCTTGAAATCTGGGCCAAATTATTCATACAACATGATAATGTTGGAGAATGCAGTAGGGCAGTTATTAATTCAATTTCTCCTTAACCCTAATAATTGCTTGTGAACTTTATTTATCTTCTTGTGTTTCTTTATTAATCTTTTCATCAAACAATTATCAAGTGAAAAAACAGTAACGACAATAGACACAAGATATAGGCCCCAAGCCAGAGCAAAACCCCTCTCATGGGAAAACACAGAAATAATCTCTTCTCTTCTTATAGAATTTGCTTCGAATGAGAAAACCAAGACCCAAAACCCTAGACCAAGCCATCCCTCCAAGAAGCCCTTCTAATGAGGTCAAAGATCAACCAAGACGACAAAAGTCAATACTACTTCAACCAACTTCTAACTTCGACTTCCATCCCCAACTTCAACCTTGTAGTAGATGCAGAAAGCCTAATTCTAGCACGTGTCAATTCTTTAAGAAGTCTTCCTTCAACCAAGCCAAAGTCTCCAAAGTCAAACTACACCAAATTAGAGTATTTGGCTCTCATGCAACTTGGATCTGCAATTCAGACTTGTAATATTTGGCCTTCCTTGAAGTTGCAAAAACCCTAACCTTCACTTGTGTGAGAGAGTGAGGCCCAAAAAAAAAACTTTCTTCTTTCTTCTTGGGTTATCCTTGCCTTCTAGACCTTCCTTCTTGCTTTAGATCGAACTTCTTGATGAGAGAGATTGAATTGGTGATCAAATGAGGTCGATGTTGCTTCTATTTAAATTTTATACACATGTATGGGGTTTGAATTCCTTCTTTTAGTTTGACTTCTCATTTCCTAGGCCGACTTGTGCTTGGAGGTTTCTAGGACTTTCTAGACTCAAGATCATTTTCTCTTACATGTTACAACTTGCCCAATAGGTTGTTATACAAATGATAAAGACTCTTTTCACTCAAGAAAAGTATGAAAAACCCTAGAAGCATGAAGAACATGCTTTACGTAGATGACCATCAAAAATGAAGCATGAAACCCATGCTTTAAAATAATATTTTTCTTTCTCCCTTTTCTTGTAACATAAGATATACATAATGATTTGAGTGCATTGGCAATTACGCAGACCGAAACTAGTTACATTTTCCAACACTCCCTCTTAACTAGGGAGGTATTCATAATTGTACTCCTGGTACAAGGTTATTCTCAAATTAAAGAGTTCTCAAAAGAAGAGTTGGATTGGAAGGCCATCTTAAAGCATCAACATCATGGCCAACATTGTCAACATAGTAGGGCCTTAACTTGACAAACCCTTTCTTATACAGGAGCATAATGCTGGGAGGCTTTACATGAAATACCACACTACCTCTATAAGGTACATACCCCATCAAGATGTTCAGTAGGTATGTCCTTTTAGGACTATACTTATCTTGGATTCCCAATGCTTAAAGAATATTGGTCCTCTTTGACCAGTCTTGTCTTAGATACCTATCCAATCCTCAACTTGTTTTGCCAATAATTGTCTTTAGCTCATGTTTTATTTCAGTTTTAGCACATAGCCTCATGTATAAAGGTTGATTTTGGAATCATCTATGTACAACCTCATCTATAAAGGCAAATTTTGGATTTTGCATCATGTAATCATCTATGAGAGTTAATATAGTCTTGGTTTCCTTCTAAAATGGCATTTGTGTCTCATTCTTCTTTTCTTGCAAGGTAATGTGTTGATATATATATATATATCTATATCTATATCTATATATATAGATATATAGATATATATATATATATATATATATATATATATATATATATATATATGATGTTTTGGTCGATGTTTCCATTTGCTAGGGGTCGTGTTTCCAGTTGTACCCATTTCAGAAACTTGCAAACGTTTCAGTGTTTCGTGCAACTTAGTATTAATATTAATTGTCATAATGTCATTTATAAATAACTCTCAACTTACCAACAAAATACAATCGAGAAGAGGCTTGTCTGTTTTTTATTGATAAAAGTATTCTTACAGCTAAATGGATTGTGAGGTATTTGGAGGGATCAACTCGGCAGGTGATTTTTAGAGACAAAATTATGTGGATTCAGCATGTCCATAAAATCCACGGCTCCTTTGGCTTATATGACATTATTTTATCACTTCACTTAATTCAAATTCGGGGATCATTTTTTATCAAAAACATGTGGTGTTAGGTTTCTTTAAAACTCGGTTGTCTAATTTGTGAATTTTACTAAGGAAAGAATTGAAAACTAAACTTTAACTTTAACCTACAAATATATTGAGTTTACTAACTACCATGTAGCAAAAATAAGGAACAAATGAAGACAAGCACACCATGAAACCATACACAACAAATTTACCCAGGAAACCCCAATTGTGGAAAACCTGCAAACTTGGTGGCTTCTATTAGGTTGTTTCAGCAAAAATATTTTTCAAAAGATTTTTGCAATAAAGGAAAAACTTCCCTTGTTTCTTCACATTACTCAACATGTTGATACACCCTCTCTTTGCCTCTTAGCTCAGTGAATTTGCACACTGTATGAACTCGTATAGTTTTGTATGACCTGAAATCGACCACTTTTGCGCACTGAATATGACCTGGCTAAAGTCTATGTTGTATTGGAAATGTAACTAGTTTTGATCTTCATAATTGATGTTGTACCCATTTCAATATGTATCTTATGTAACAAACAAAAGAAGAAAACAAAAAGTTATTATTTTAAAGCATGGCTTTCATGCTCTTTATTGATGGTCTTCTAGGTAAAAGCATGTTCTTCATGCTTCCAGGGTTTGTTAGGTCATAGGATTTATTGTCACGAGTCAAGAAAGTCAACATCATGTTTATAAGACCCTTTTGGGCAAAATATATATTTTAAAAGAATTTATTTTGAGTCTAGAAAGTCCTAGAAACCTCCAAAGTACAAGTCAGCCTGAGAAGCTTCAAGTCGACCTAAAGGAAGAAATCTGACCCCTTGGAAAGGCTATATAAAGTAGCAGTTCGACCTCATTTGGGACATGCTCACACCAAGTTCGATCTCAAGAAAAGAAGTTTGAATTGTAGCTAGGAAGTAGAAGAGAAGAAGAGCGAAGGTCTAGGAGGAGAGAAGGAAGAAAATCTTGTTTTTGGGCTAATATCTCTCACACATGTGAAAAAGTAGGGTTTGTGTAGCTTCCTAGAAGGTCGAAAGCGCAGGATCGAGTTGCAATTGGACAAGTTGCAGTATCGAGTTGTTGGAAGAGGGAATATTATGTCTTAATCTCGTTAACCTTGGGAGTTGTCTTGCTCTAAGAAGTATCTCTTAAAGAGCCTAAATTAGGGTTTCTGCAACAACTATAGTGCTGAAGTTGTAGGTCGAAGTTGCTAGACGAAGTTGTAGGGTTGAAGATGTGGTCAAAGTTGCAACTGGAAGCTGGTTGATGCAAGATTGACCCGTGATATTGGAAGGGCTGACTTGGTACTTGGAGGAGGATTTGGCTTAGGGTTTGGGTCTTGGTTGTCTCATTTGAAACAAATTCTATAAGAAGATAAGAGTTTTTGGGTTTTCCCCTTGGAGGGGTTTTGCCCTAGCTTGGAGCCTAACTTTTGTGTCCATTATCTTTATTATTTTGCTCTTGATATTTGTTTGATGAAGAAGATCTAATAAAGAAACATAAGAAGAATAATAAAGTTCACAAACAAGTATTAAGGTTAAGGAAAATTGGAATTAATAGTTTCCAATTTGCATTTTCCAACATGTTGGCTAGAAAAGATTTGATGTTTAACAACCTCTCTTTCTCCTTGTATCTGCGCTAATCTAAAGCCCCTAATTCATTGAAATCCTAGCCTGAAGTGTTCTCTTCTTGTCGGCTTTCTACCACCAAGTCTCCAGTGCATAATGGCCAAGTTCTATGCCCTTTTTCCCTCTTAGAAGTCGACCTGGGCCCACCACTGCCATGAATCGCTAAGATTAAATATCCTTGGACGATTGAGATCGATCTAATTCTTGACTATAGGAAAATTTAAATTTTCCTAAGTCAAGGAATAAATAGAAAACTTAAATTTGCGCCTTGGCCCCACTTGTGGGTCCCTCTGCCAAACTTAGCGCACCTCTAAATTTGGATGAACCTGGGAGGCTTGGAAATTGGTTTCTAGATTGGTAGAATGGAACTTCTTAGGCAACAAGTTTGGTTGGGACCTAGCATGGTGCCCCATTTGGAGTTGGAGTGTACAGGGGCATTGTTTGGCAGAAGTTCCATAGTATCAAGCTCAAAGGCCAAGCACGAAGGGTATGTTTTACTAGGGGGATACATGGGATGTTAGTACTAAATCTTAGATGGAATGGAGAAGTTTAGTGTGCAATAGGGCTCTTCTTTCCTTGAACAGAGAGACTGTATGAGAGAGAGTTACTTGGGAGCGGGAGCGAAAGCGGGGAGCGGGAGTGAAAGCGGGGAGCGGGAGCGAAAACGGGTGCAGGAGTGACATTTTCAGAAGCTCCCGGTTTGGGAGCAAATCCCGAAGTGTTTTTTATATAATATATATATTTTTTATATTTTGATACATATATGTCAACAAAAACATGTAGAATAATGGATTAGATATAAAAAAACATAGATTGAACCATATAACAACAATCATCTAGAAGTTATAATCTTCATCAACCACATCCACAAGTTAGTAACTTAGTAACATACAACATATTGAGTCTCATGATTCATCAATCTTAAAGTTTCAAGGTTTCAAAATTCAATATATAACATTTATCATCATTGATCACCAAAGTTGTACTTGTAAGCTAAGTGTAACCATTACAACAAATAATATCTAACATGAAATGAAATGTTATAAAATGAAATGAAATGAAACAACTTTCAACTTTCATGAAGCATCATATTCATAATTTATTGCTAATGAGTTATAATTGCCAACTTCAAACTTAAATTGTCATATATTGTTTAAAAAAATATCATAATAAATATGAAAGAGTCAATAGTTATAAAAACTACTAGAAACTAGAAAAGACAAGTAAATCTATTATCTATTTCTTATGCTTTGGCCTCTTGCCACCACGAGAAATGTCTAATTTTTTAGTCTTATTGGAAAATCAAGATCTTTGTCATTAATATCACCCTCTAAGCATTAATATCTAGAGGTATCTTTGTCATTACCTCTGTATCTTTATAGGGATCTTTGTTATTAATATCACCCTCTAAGCATTAACATAAGATAGAAAAAGCATAGCATGTCAAGTCAAGATTTTGTTTGAGTGATGTGTACATTTTTAGGAGGGTCATGATAGAGGAGTTTGACAATCAATGTCACTAAGATCAAGGTACATAGAGGGATTGGTGCTCTTGATTAAATACGAGTTCCATACCCTAATACATGACAAAATTCAATGGAAACATTGCAATCCCCCAATCCTGAAATCTTGAAAAACTAATAAGTTTGCTAGATTTTGAATGAAATCTAAAATTCTACTTTCTCCATATGAAATCCAATGAGGTTGGAACCACTCTCAAACATCCCGAGTCATTTCATGGTAATGTTAAAAATCTAAGTAAAAGGATGACATTCTCCTTAATCTTCATTTTCATCATTTTACTTTAATAATTTAACATTACCATGAATAACATATCAATACTAGGGCCATAGGCTTGATCATTAAGCTGCCCCACTCAAAACTTATTTGTTTCTTTGAAAAAAATTGCATTTTGAACATTACTGTAAAAAACAAATTGCAAAAAAGGGTAAATGCTCTCAAAAACGCAGGGAGCGCGCTCCCTACCCGCTCCCGAGTCGCTCCCGCCCGGAGTGCGGATTGGGATCGAGATTGAGGGGGGGGCTCACCCGCAACACTTGTATGAGACATTCAAAACCTGATTTTCTCTGAGGACTTAATCAGGAAGAATATTCAAAATACAGAGCCTGAAAGGTAGGGGTTGGTGTTGGTTTTTTCACAAGCATATTTAGAGATGATCCATAGAAGCTTTATTCTATGTTGCATCAAAACAACCATTGGCTTTCGTTCTCAATGTTAGATGGACTTCTTTTGATTTAGAGGATAGATGGATGCACAGGATACATATTGTTTGGTCTATTTACCTTCATAAAAATTATGTATCTTTGATTTTTTTTTAAATTCTCACTTCATAGGTTCGACTTCCACATTTCCTTTGGTCCAGGTTTCTTAGGCAATCAAATTACCATCTGGATACCACTTGCGAGGCCCATTACCTTTCTACCTGTCAACTAGTCCAAGACCCATAACCGCCGGTTTGTTAGACTAAATGACCTCTGGTAGCACACAAGGTACTCACATCGTTTGCTGGTGGGCTTGAACATGCAACCTTCTAGAGTATTGTGGACAGGAGGATGCTCGAAAACCAAACTAAACTATGGGTCTTTGCTTGGTTGGTCATTTACCAAGGTCTGCCAGCAAAAGCTCAACTGGCAAAAAGTGGGTTGACAGATGGCTTGTGCATGATGTGTGGAAAAGTGGAGGCTTTGAAGCAGATTTTTAGGAATGTTGGTATGCTAGAGATTGCTGACAGCAAATCCAAGGGAAGAATTCTTCTTCATTCCAAAGAATGAGTTGCTAGAGGGTTGTATTATTGGTTGACTCCAAATAGCTTGTTCTTTCTGCTTTTATGGGAGTCTGAAATTGCCTAAAACTTATCGCTTTATTCTTTGTTTGGTAACTCAGATAAAAATATGTTTTTGCCAATGACTTTATTGTGACTCAGAAACAATGATGCTTGAAAGAGGGAGTGACAATTTTTAGAAGCTTCTGGGTTGGGAGCATTTTTTATATAATATATTTTTATATATTTTGATGCATATATATCAACAAAAGCAAATAGAATGATGAATTAGTTATTAAAAGCATAAAAACATGGATTAAGCCATATAACATCAATCATCTAGTGGTTATAATCTTCATTAACCACAAGTCCACGACATCTCCATTCTCATCAACCTTAAAGTTTCAAAGTTTCAAAATTCAATATATAACATTTGTCATCCCTAAAATTGTTCTTGTAACCATTACCAAACTATAACAAAGAATATCAAACATGAAATGAAACATTTCATGAAGCATCATATTCATAATTCATCACCATGAGTTATAACTTATAATGCCAACTTCAAACTTGAATTATTATATATTGTTTACAAAAGTTAGCATAATAAATATGAAAGGGTCAATAGTTATAAAAAGTACTAGAAACTAGAAAAGACAAGTAAACCTACTATCTACTAAAATTTCTTCTTGCCACAAGAAACTCATAATTTATTTTCTCGTGATCTATGAATAATGGGAGACTCCTCTTGCATTTTCTGACTCCGCAATGGTTGTGAACCACGTCCAAAACTAGAAAGCACATGACCTCCACACAATGTTGCAAATGGAGGTGGCGGCAAAGTTGGTGCAACTTGAGCCCTACTAGTGGATGGGCATGGCATTACTGTTGATGTTGTTGTTGTTGCTTGATGACCATCATCCTCATTGTCTATAAGTTTTGCTTCCAACTGTTCTAAATGTAAGGCTCCATCCTCCAAATTATCATCCTCCAAGTTGTTGTCCCAAGTGATATATGCTCTATCAAATTGAGCCTGCTCACAATAATGTGTCAACAACCTCAAGTTGTAGTGTACATAAACCAAGCTTTCTACCTGGTTTTCATTGAGGCAGTTTCTTTTGACATTGTGGATGAACCTATAGGTGATCCAACACTTCTTTGCAGAAGGAGTATTAACCACCTGTGAAAGCACTTTAACTACCAATTTCGCCAAAGGTCCCTTGGAGCCATACATGTTCCACCATTCAACGGGATCCAATCTATCTCTATCATCGATTGCATGCAAAGTACCAAACATTCTAGTTTGATTGAAGTATTTGCTTAATTCTCCACACAATGTAGCATGCTCCTTGTCAGGGACCAACTTGTCTAATATTATCATGTACCCATTTTGGACCTCCTGATCTGTATGGGGTTTTCTCCTAATCCCACCCCTAGGTGCAGGTTTGGCCAACCAAGATGGAGAGTAATATTTTGGCGTAAGGACAAATGCCAAGGCATGGAGTGGAACATTAAGATTATCCCACCTTTCGACCACATTTTTGTGAATATGATCATACAAGATGGCATCTTTCGGTTGAATAATATCTTTGATTTGCCCTAGCATGCTATCCATTTGCTCATACACCTCCCCAATCATCGACACATCTATATCTACAAAATGTATCATGTTATAAATGGGCTTCGTGAACTGCAAAACATACTTCATATTTTCCCAAAACTAATCGCAAAGAACGGTGTCCTCCACCTCTTGAAAATCTTCCATGTCAAATGCGATTGCAACCCTGTCCTTTAATACTTGTCGTGATTCACTTGATACCATTTATAACATGATAACACGATCCACCCCCTTTCCCTCCTCCAAGCCTTGTAACATATTTTCACAAGGGTCTTTGGTCTATTTTGGTTTTCTTTCCATTATCATCTTCACTCCCATTAACCTACTTTTTCCTCTTTGTACTCCTCTTTTCCATGGTATCATAATCCACCACTACCCATTTCTTCATCATCTTCACCACTTTTTCTTCTTCTGTTTCCCAACACCGTCATTATAGCTAAAAATGGAACCATATATATATATATATATATATATATATATATATATATATATATATATATATATATATATATATATATATGGGGAAAATAAAGTGGTTAACAGTATTATAAAGATTAAAAGGGTTACTTTTAAAAACCCTAAGTTCATCCCCAAAAATAAAATGGAAACTATCAATGAAAGATTTTTAGAAACCTCACTTAACTCTACTTCATTGCTATTTGAATTAAAGGAACTCTTGTAGGAAAAGATGTTATTGTTTCTATTTCACCCGTTGAAGACAAAAATTATGTAAACTCGAAACTCACAAAACAATTAGTGATTTTTGAGTCAAAAGTGATTGAAAATTAGACTTTTGGGACAAAAAGAAATATGACACAACTGACTTACAATTAAACATTAGGAATTATACAATTATATCATAATTCTATGTTTGATCCCTATGCAGTTATCAATGTGACATTATTCTAGGTTCACCCTAGATGGCATCACTAGGGTCTTTCATTTTAAATATGAAGAAAAAAATTTAACATTTTCTTACAAGAAGAAAAAAATAATGCTACAAGATATTACATTGAAACCAGATTCAATAACACCAGAAGACATAAAAGATATCTCAAAAATAATTCTTCCGGAAAATCAAAAGTCAATGCAAAATATGCAAAAGGAAGTTGGCAAGATTATCACAAACAAAAACAAAGAAGCTTCTCGCCTTAAGGTCCATAGTGAAAAATTACTTGCATAGATCAAGAAGTCCAAGGCTAAGAAGCAAAAACTAAAGCAAGAAAATGAAAGTTCTGAAAAGAAACTCAACGAGAGTCTATCAGAGAAAGAAGAAGAAATTTTGCACTTAAAAAACCTTAATCAAAAGTTATTAGAACAAATCAGAGATTTAAAAAATGAGAAGCTTGAGTGTCAAAATGAAGTTGAATCAGAAGCTGAAGAACTTTCACATTTAAGAAATCATAACCAAAATATGCTTACTAAAATTAAGAAACTTAAAGATGATAAGAAATCATTGAAGAACAAATTCGAAGAATTTATTTAAAAATAAGCATCAAAATCTTCAAACGTAACAGTCCAAGTTGAAGAAAAGGGAACAAACACAGATCCCATTAATCTTAATTTAGACAAATCCAAAACTAGTTGAAGTAAAAACATATTTAGATGTTGTAGTTCAGACAATGAGAATATTTAGCCATGCGAATTTAGTATGTGAAGGAAATTTGATACTTAAAGTAAATCAAGAAATTGCCACAAACAAGATAGGGGGAAATCAAATCACAAGAACTCCTTATCGAAACCCAAATCATAAAAGCAGACATCTCAACCAGTATACAAATCCATATCGCTCAGACCATAAACAAGTGACTTACATTCCAAAGAATATCGATGTCACCATAATTCATTCTTGCGATAACAATGCATCTCAAGTTTCCAGTAACCGCAAGATTCCATAGAAGACTCATTTAAGATGGTCAGATCCCTTCTCAGTTTGACAAATTTGTTTATCACTCAAAGGATCCTATCATCTTGTATCAACTAAGATAACAACTCCAAAAATTTGGAAGGATGTGAACAGATTACAGGACAAAGAAACAGATGACACATTTTCTCATCACTAAGCTTTGAGGACAAAGTTTTTCTGAAGGGGAAGGCAATGTTATGAATATAAATAACTAATAGTTAATAAGTTAATAATGTTTTGAAACCAAGTTGAGTGTAGATAGGACTTGATTCCTCCGTCTTGATAATTACTTGCAAATGTTTTCCTTCTTCTTGTTACTTATTATGTTTTCCTTCATCAAACAATATTTAGTCTTCCAAGAAACTATAAAGATCACAAAGAAGCAAGAGACACAAAAATTTAGGCTCCAAGCCAAGGCAAAAACCCCACATGGAAAAAAACCAGTGAAACATGAATCTCTGATTACTCGCAATTAATCGCTAGTCAAACTTTGTTCTTCCCTCAAACGATTGATTCAACTCGGGGCGAGTCAAACTCACGTTGACCAAGTTTGACTTGTGATCAATGCGAGTTTGACCCCAGCGTCAGCCTCTTCTGCCCTCTACGTCAGCTTTCCCGGCAATTCCGGCTTCTTCCCTCTGCGTCAGCTTTCCCGGTAATTCTGGCGTCTGCCCTCTAAGTCAGCGTTCTCTGCTGTTCGGCAGTTCCAGCTGTTCCAGCTTCTTCCCTCTGCATCAACTTTCCCGATTGTTCCGGCAATTCCTGGTTGTTCTGGCAGTTCTTGGCAGTTCTGGCTTCCCAGAAGTTCTGGCTTCTACCCTCTGCGTCAGCTTTCCTGGATGCTACGCTGATCCTCCTGGCAGTTCCGACTTCTGCCCTCTGCGTCAAGTTTCCCAGATGCTGTGCTGATCCTCCCAGCACTATCTCTGCCTCTTTGCTTCTGTATTCACTGCCTCTAAGCTGCAAATCTTGATCACTCTCTTAACTTTCTCGGCAAAGCCAGCCCTAGAAAGTCGAAATCTTGATCTCCTGGTGTATTCTCCAAGTGACCCTCAAGCCTCCTCTTATACTTTTCTTGATGACAAATCAACGGCTGAGATTAAGTCCCTAATCAACGGCTAAAATTAGATCTGGCTTGATCCATGACTTTTGGACCATTCTAACACAATTTTATATTAATTCACACTAATATTTTAATTTCCCTAAGTTTAGACTTAGGGACTCCATTAAAAATATTAATTATTTTAATATCTTCCAAACTGTTTAGAATTTGTCCAAACCCTTTCTGGGTATTGGAGATATCATGTGCCTTAGCCTCTCCACTAAATTTCGTGGCTAGAGCACATTCGATGCTACCCCAAATCAACATATCTTTAAGTTGCAAGACTTCTTCATTTCTATCAGCCGTGATTTCTTCAATTTCATTTTGCATATTTTGTAATACTTTTTTTCCTTCTTGAAAAATTACTTTTGAAATATCTTGGATATCTTCTAGTGTTACTGAATTTGGCTTCACGGTGACATCCTGTAGTGTAATTTTTTTCTTTTTGTAAGAAAATGTCAAAAACTTCTTTTTTGTATTCGGGATGAAGGAACCAAGGGTTTCCATGGAGGGTGAACCTAAAATAATGTCACCTTGATCGCTCCATAGGGTTTGAACTGAGAATTGTGATACGAATGTATAATCTCCAATGTTTAATTCTAAATTGGTTATGTCATATATTTTGTTGTTAAAACAGTGAAATTTTTCAATTATATTTGACTCGGGAATCACTAATTGATTTGTGATTTTAGGTTTTATATAATTTTTATTTTCGGTTGACGAGATAGCTATAGTAACATCTTTTCCCGCAATAGATATTTTATTTCTAAATAGCACTAAGACATAGTTATATTTAGTTTCTGGAAATCTTCCTTCATTTCTGAATTACACTGCTTTTGCGTTTATCGAAATGAGATTAGTTTTTTTTTTTTTTAGGCCCTTTTTTTTCTTTTCTAAACCTTCCTGTGTATATATAAAAAAAAATATTTTCCTTTTTGTAATATATCTCCTTACCACTAAAAAAAGCCTTTGATTTAATAAGTAATCTAACCCAGGGTTTTTGTGGGCTATAATAATATAGCACAATTTCAATATGACAACCTTTTCCTTAATACGACTTTAAAATAATAAAATATAATTTATCTCCCTTTTAAATAACCTTATATCCTTATATGTTATATATAAAATCCTTTTCACTTTTTCGAATAACTTTTTAACTCCAATGACCTTAAAAGAATAAAATATAATTTATCTCCCTTTTAAATAACTTAATATCCCTATATATATAAAAAAATCCTTTTCATTTTTCACAATAACTTTGTAACTCCCATGAAAATCATGTCTAAATAGCCTTAACTAAATTCGAATAAATACCCTTCACTTTTTTTCCCTTATTATTATATTATGATTGATTGAAATATGGTATTTTGGTTTGTTGATCAATTGTGGCTGATTAATATTGAAGGGTGTACGGACACAATGGTTCAGCAAGACCCGCCATGATTTAATTTCGTTGTGAATACAATTGACAATATGATAGCGCGATCTGTTGTTGGAATAGGCAAATGGAACAACGATAGGTTGTAGTTTTATAATAGTTGTTGCAGGATGAATTGGATGACTATACAAAGTGTGGTGGTTCAACGATTTGGTGGCTACTTGTGGGGCTATGAATGGAGGAAATGACAGCAGAAAAATATGAATGGTGGCTCTGTTAACAGTTGGTAGCGTGGGTTGGCATGGTCGGTTGCCGAACTTGGTCGCGTGTTGTTGGCGTAGCAACAAATGTCAAATATTGACCGTGGCAGCCGCAGTGGGAGTCGTGGCTATGTCTCGGTTTTTTTATTCGTTTGTATCTTTTTTAATATGGTTGTTTATATTTTTTTTTTATATAATGGCTTTTTAATTGTTTTTTACTTTTTTTCTATAATTTTTTTGAATTTTCTTTTTTTAACAATTTTTTTATAAGAAATTCATCCTATATATGCTTCCTTCCTTTCTTTCTTTAATATATATATATATATATATATATACATACATACATACATATATATATATATATATATATAGATATATATATATATATATATGTATATATATATATATATATATATGTATATATTTCTTATTTTGTATTTATTTTTTATTATTATTTTTTTATTTTAATGGCCAAAGGCCTGATGGCAAAATGGAGAATCCCTAAATTCTAATAGTAAAATGTTTCAATGAAAACGATGTTGACGAATTTCAATGGCCAAGTACTTGGGTTAGACTGCCTCTATGCAGCCGTTGAGCGGCCCGAGGATCAAATAGCTCTGATACCAAATGAGGGAAACAAAGTTCGTTCTTCATGTTAAATACTCCAGAAGACTTGGAATATGAAGATATCCTTTGAGGATATAAATATTATATATTAAATGTATGAATATGAATGATGATCCAAATGAGAGTGAGAGGCCTGCTTATATACTAGGCAGG
Source organism: Pinus tabuliformis (assembly GCA_031772625.1). Taxonomy (NCBI): domain Eukaryota; kingdom Viridiplantae; phylum Streptophyta; class Pinopsida; order Pinales; family Pinaceae; genus Pinus; species Pinus tabuliformis. Next base: position 1,373,416,820 of record CM062805.1, on the reverse strand, counting down.
TGCCTCTTCATGGAGAGTCATGTTTCATTTAGACATGCTTCTTCAACCTAATTACTAATTAACTAATCATTATTACAATTATCCTTATTACTTATATTTATATTATTTATATATTTTTTATTCATGACAATTTTCTATTTGACTCTATAAGTATAAAGAACATGCTTTGACCAATGAATATAATAAATACATCAATGATACATTTCCATTACATTATGAAAACTGACACTATTTACATTTTCAACAAATAATGATTATTCTATTCAAGAGGCATGTCTCAAAAGGCATGGCCATTCACGAAGGGGTGCCCACCTAGATATATATACAGGACCCTCATTTGTATCCATATCATCTCATATCACTTGTATTCAAACATTCTTATATAAATATATTATTTGTCCCATGATGGGCATTCTTATATTCCGGATATTCTGAATATTCTGTTGTGTATATGAACTTTGTTCGTTATATTGGTATCAAAGCGTAAATGAACTTTGTTCATTATAATATCCTTAATGGAAAGGTGGATTGATCTTCAGCAGCATAGGCAGCTGTAACCCCAAAGGACCTGATGAGATTTCATCTTGACACCTCTGTGGAATCAACACAAGGAATGCATGGCGTTTTATTATCATGGATATTTGTGTATAAAATGTGAGTATAAAGACACCACTATATTTATGGTTTAAGGAAATTTGAAAAAAGTTCTTTCTCAAAAACTGAACAGTGAAAACATTTCTCATGTGAGTGACATGAATTTGCTGCTCCTTTCTGTGGTACACCGTACAACTAAAAGAAGGACAATTTTGGTTTGTCTGTTTTACAAATTTGAGTGTTGTAATCCGTTAGTCTGGAAATGATTATGATTGATGCACATAATGCCACGCATTGTATATCCATTGGGCTCTGGTCTATACCCCAGGAGGCATCAATGTTGAAGAATCTAGGGCAAGTCGGATTAATGTGATTATTCTTAGTGTGATAACTATTTGTGAGGTGTTTTAACTTTTAACTTTTCTTCTTAGCATAGTCTTCACTTGTTTTTATTAGAGTGTATCTTCATTAGTTCATCAAATAGCTACCAAAACAAAGAGACAAGAACACACGATGTTGGCTTTCTGCCAGGGCCAAAACCTCTCCATCTTGGTGAGGAAAACCCGCACAAAATTCTTCTTATAGAGATTCCAATTGACGAATACCAAAAACATGACCCTTGACCTGTGAAGCCACTCCCAGACCAAGACACCAATCCTCTTTTTTGTCACTGCTGAGATCATCACCATTGCTGCACCATTGAGGTCATCATTTACTGCATCACTGTTGCATCATTGCTTTTCCTTTACCTATATCATTGTTGTACTCTTCACTGATATCATCATCATGCTTTCATCGATGCACTGAGATTTCCATCATGACCTTGTCTTCATCAAGATCATTATGCCGAGGTCATGTGTAGTATGTTGAGAGAGCATTATTGTAGGATCACAATTATGTTGAGACAGTGATCAGTGTATCATCTTCACCTTCTTCATAACAAACATGCCAAGACAGTGATTAGCACTGAGGTCTTCATCATCACATCTATAACGAGATTGTGACAGTGTTCTTTCCTTGCATCCTAGACTGTCACCACCAAGGAGAAGACTGTAATCTGCTTACTGAACTTGTACACGAAATTGCAGGGGTATCCAAGATGTGTCCTCCTGTAATGCGAAGTTGAGATTCCTGTACCCATCCAAGAGGATCTGAGGTCCTATACTTACCCAAAGTTTCAGAGATCCGAGACACTATTCTGCTGCCTTGACCCGAGATTCCTGTACCTCCTGCACCCATCCGAAGTTCAGAGAAGAATCCGAAATCTGTGCCCTCCTGTAATGCGGATTGCAGACCTGTACCCAACCGAATTATCTCAGAGAAATGCAAGTTTCTGTTCTGCTCTTTTGCGGTGACCCTAGCTGGGTATATATAGTGGTTATGTCTCCATATTAAGCCGACTTGACCAAGTGAACCATTGTGTCTCCTTTTGCAAGCCGACATGACTTCTATTTAATTCATTTGCTAGCCAACGTGAAGAGGATTGTGCTTGTCATTACTGGAGGGCTGTTAGACACCATTTTATAGACTTGTATACATTACATATATGCTCAAGAAGAGCTTTTTACACGTCTTTGACTCTGACTTTCCTAGACCTATGGAATGAGCAAGAAACTCATTCTTATAATTTACAAAAATAATATTTCTTTTTCTTGACAAGTACAAAGATTAAAATTACATTTGTAAATACCAAACCTAGTTGCACTTTCTTCAACAATCAAACCCTCTGGATGCATGTGTTGGTCAAGTTTTATGAATCCATGTCTTTGCGGGCTGCATAAATGCAGATGGAGCTTATTGCTCCCCAAGCCTGGAAAAGCATTTCTCCCAATAAATAAAAATTTCACATTCTGTATTGGTAGGGAAAGAAATGACTACTGCAGTTGGTTTTATCTTGCAGATGGATGTAGTGCGATCTTTCAATGATGCGGATGGCCCTCCATGGAAGCATTCTCTTTTTGGAAATCCCAATGATCCTGAAACTTTCAGGTTTGTGCTTTTTGACTTACAAAATTGGTTTTTTTTTGTGTCCAAGTATGGAACAATGTATTGTGCAAGAAAGGAGCTCCCATACATATCAACTAAACATAGATTTCTGTGATGACAACTCTAGTAGATCAAATAATTTGATAAAGCTGCACATTCTTGCTCCAAATGCTGTTTCTGTATGTGTTGTTTTGTAAGTATTTTTTGTCTGTTGTGTTTGAGTAGGCTTTTTTAATTCATGTTTATTTTTTGCAGAAGAAGATCTGAAGTTGCTGAGACTCTTGTCGAGAAAAACTTTGATCTAACTTTTAAAATAATCTATGAATTCAATCTTCCTGGTATGAGTAGATATCATTCCGACACATTCTTTTACAATCTTCCTGCAGAAAATGTTAACAATAATGATGCTTGTGTAAAAAACTCTCTTCTAATAGTATGGCCACTATTAAAGTATATCCAAATTTTCCACAAATTTGGATTAACTTTTGCATCAATTTCTATAATTCTTTAAATTCTTAGGCTAAATTCATTTTCATGCAGCTGTGCACATATATGCTGGCGTGGCAGCTTCACTTGCAGAAAGGAAGAGAGGAAATCAATTGACAGATTTTCTACGAAACATCAAGGGCACTATTGATGATGATGGCTGGGACCAGGTAAAGTGGTGTGGCTTGTATTAAAATGTGTGTATTTATTTTTAATAGCCTTGCTTTCTGTGGTGTTTTAAACTTTTAAGATCATTACCTTTAGGAGTGATCATTGCCCAAGGAACAAGGATTGTGCTGTTTGATTGTGTATTGAGATCTGTGTTACTAAATAAAAACATGCTTGTCATTTTTAGGTGCTCGGGGCAGCTATTAATGTATTTGCTAATAAACATAGAGAACGGCCAGACAAGCTTATAGATATGCTAAAGAGTAGCCACAGGTATTGGCTTGACTGTTTTAAACGCATAACCATTATTATTCATACAGTATAGGTTTATTACCCTCGCATGAGTTCCTTTCCAACCTCTTACAATTACTCCATTATTCTGAATGCAGGAAGGTTTTGGCATGTGTGGTGTGTGGTCGTTTAAAAAGTGCTTTCCAGGTTGCTTCTCGCAGTGGCAATGTTGCAGATGTTCAGTATGTTGCTCATCAGGTAATATTTAGTTTGAAGATTCCATCATGTAGAATACTATGTCCTACACCTTTTAACTTGATTCTTTTATGATTTTAATGTAAGTTATATGCTTACCTTATGATTTTAATTTCATGCAATTTAGATTCTACCTTCAGGCAAGTCTAACTACTGCAAGTGCGTAAGAAGTCCTGGAATAAACTTGATGAAGAGTGTTTCCTAAAGTCCTTACCTCCAGATGATAGATAGCTTGTTGCAATTGTCAATATATTGTTGAATTGTCTTTGTAGTAAGTTGTTGATGCTGTGACCAGCATCAACTTCTTCAGTGAATTTCAAGGTCCAAATTCAAAATTCACTGAATTTCAAAATAAAATGAACAAAATCACGAGAGATTCAGTGAACTTGAAGTGGAATCTTAGTTGAAGTCAACCTCGAATATTGAAGTTAGTTTTGGAGGATTAAAAAATAATTAGAACAGAAGGAACCATGCAGCCGATAAACTTCCCCCTCCCTTTGTGTATGGTACTGTTATTTCCATTCAATGTCACACTCCAAAACCAATCCTTCAAGCAAGTTGTCAAGCCAGGAGGTAACTCCTCAAAACAAATTGTGATTTTGCATTAAGACTGATTATAGATATATACATGGAGGGAGAGACTCTTGGGTTTCATCTCCCTGTGTCTCTTCATATTTCAATTTTCCTTATTTTCTATTTACACTATTTTACATGGATTACCTAATCCCAAAGATTAGGTGTCAACATTCCCCCCCTTAATCTGAAGCGATGTTGGTGAGTCCAAGCATCATTCTGAATCTTTCAAACTTTTCTCTTACAAACGCTTTGGTGAAGATGTCTACAATCTGCTCATTTGTGGAACAATGGCATAGGTGAATTGTCTTGGCCTCAACATGATGTCGAATCAAATGGTATTTTGTATTGACATGCTTTTTTTTATCATGGAACTTTGGGTTATTGGCCAACTTTATTGTAGAAGTGTTGTCAATCATGAGAGGAGTTGAATGCACTTGTTTCTCCTGCAAATCTTCCAGAATTTTCCTGAGCCACACAATTTTCTTTGTTGCTTCAGCTGCTGCCACATATTCTGCATCAATTGTGGAATCTATTGGAACTGATTGTTTGCATGACCTCTAGGAGACAACTCCTGATCCAAGACTCATAGCATAACTTGAAGTACATACCTCAGTTTCTTTATCTCCATCGAAGTTTGAATCAGAGTATCCAATCAAGCTAAAGTCGCCTACCTGTGTACAATTATGTCCAAAGTCTTGATTTCCCTTCAAGTACTTTAGAACTCTTGTCGCAACAAACCAATGTCCCTCACAAGGCTTTTGCATAAACCTGAAGAGGATTCCAGCAACAAATGAAATGTCTGGTCTGGTAGTAGTCAGGTGTTGATTTGGGGTAGCATCGGATGTGCTCTAGCCATGAAAATTGGTGGAGAGGCTAAAGCACATGAGATCTCCAAGACCCAAAAATGGTTTGGGGAAATTCCACCCAGTTAGAGAGATATTAAAAAAAATTAATATTTTTAATGGGTTCCTAAGTCTAAACCAATGTTGTGAAAATCTCGATCAGGATTAAATCGGCGCGGGGAACAAATCGGAAAAAATCGGAAAAATAGAGGAAAAATCGGAAAAAATCGGGAAAAAATCGTTTGGTACAAAAATATTCATTTTTTTTCATTTTTTTTAATATCTAAACCATCTACAACATAAAATAAATATATTGACACATAAATATGATAAAAAAAACTAATATATAAGATGTTTAATATCATTTCTAGCGCTAAAATCACACATAACATTGAATCATGTCCTGAATAGTAAGTCTTGACTCCTGAGTCCCAACCCAGCCCCAAAATATCAACAAAAAATATGATAATGTATCTCATCATGTCATAATGTCATATACAATAAAATGAAAGTCTAATCCTATTGATTTCCTCTGCCCCTCTTGCGAGAAAATGTCACATCTTTCCCTTTCCCTCTAGATGCTGCTGGTGCCTGTGCTGGTGGAGATGGCAGTGGAGTGACGGAGTCTGATGTGCTCTAGAAGCTGAAGAACTAGAAGTAGGAGCTACAGGAGGTAGACCACGTCCTCTACTAGTGGCAGGGGTAGCCCGGGCTGGTGGTGTCACCTGAAAACATTACAATCTCCCAATCCTGAAATCCTGAAAAACTGATAAGTCTGCTGGATTTTAAATGAAATCTAAAATTCTACTTTCTCCATATGAAATCCAATGAGGCTGGAACCACTCTCAAACACCCTGAGTCATTTCATAGTAATGTTAAAAATTTAAGTAAAAGGATGAAAATGAAGATTAAGGAGAATGTCACTTTTACTTTAAGAATTTAACATTATCATGAATAGCATATCCATACTAGGGCCTAGACTTGATCATTAAGCTGCCCTACTCAAATATTATTTGTTTCTTTCAAAAAAAATTGCATGAAAAAACCCAAAAAAACGTTATAAAACTATGTTGTCGCGACCCTCGGCGATTTTTTAAGTTTTTATCGTGATTTTTTCGTTTTTATCGCGATTTTTTCATAAAATCGCGATTTTTTCAGTAAAAATCGGCAAAAAAAATACCAGCGATTTTTTCGTATAAAAATCGCGATTTGATCGGCACAAGGAAAAAATTGCGATTTTTCAATCGCGATTTTTTCATTAAATCGCAATTTTCACAACACTGGTCTAAACCTAGGAAAATAAAAATATTAATGGGTATTAATATAAAATTGGGTGAGAAGGTTCTAAATGACATGGATCAAGCCAAATCTAATCTTAGCCGTTGATTGGAGATTTAATCTCGGTCGTTGAAGACTCAACAGAAAAAGTATGAGAGGAGGCTTGAGGGTCAGTTGGAGACACACCAAGATTGGTAAGTCAGTTCAATTTTCTGGAGCGGGGTTTGTTGAGAGAAATCAAACCAGTGATCAGAGATACAGCGAGGGGCAGTGAGTGCATATCAGAGAGGCAGAGATAGTGTCGAAGGATCAACCCTGAGTCAAAGGAGGCTACAAAGAGCCAGCAGGAACCATGCAGAGGGCCAGAGGGATTGCGCAGAGGCTACCAGGGCCTGCGTGAGTGATGCAGAGGGCTAGAGAGCCTACGCAGAGCATCAGAAGGCTAACACAAAGGCCAGGAGGGCTGATGCAGAGCCTCAGAGAGGCATTGGAGAGTTTTTCGTGGAGCAGACTTGCAAAATATTTGCTTCCGAAGAGAGGTATTACTACCAGATTGATTTCTCTATCGGGCAAGCCTGTTTGACACCCAGTTGTGCTCAAGAAAGCTGCTTAATGATAAAACCCTTAGAATTGATGCACCAGTTTTCCCAAGTTGGGTTTTTCCGGGAACAATTGTCCAAAAATAACGGTGTCCCTTGTGTGTTTGTCTATTATTTCAATTGATGATTTGTATATGGTTGAGACTGTACTTGTGTTTATTTTCAGTGTTTATATGGTTAAATAACTTGTTAAGTAATTAAACAAGTAGGTGAAATAAACCAGTTAGTGTAGGAAGAATTTCTAACGGGTTAGTGTTAGAAATTTCAACATGATATCAGAGCATTGCAGATCATAGGAGAGCTGAAGGTATTAGCTAAAATCAAAAATTTGCAGCAGAAACAACGGTCTCGAGAGACAAAAGTTGTTCCTAAGCAGAAAGCAACAGAGGAGTGACACAGAGGGCCTGCGTCATCAGTTTGAACTAGAGAGAGGGCCAGCGTAGAAGCAATGAGAAGCAAAAGAGGCTCACGAAGAGATACGTCATCCTGCTCAGCCAAGTAGGAGTGATGCAGTTGGCCAGAGGAGTGATTCAGTCTTGCCGGGATTGCACAGAGCTAAGAGGCTCAGTTTCTTCAGCTCTTGGGGCCTAGGGAGCTGTGGGCAAATTGTGGATTGTGAAGCTGGTGGGGTGTTGTTGTTGTCAAAGAAGAACAATACCTAACGAGACAGAACCAAGGTAGAGGGAGTCGCTACCTAGGCAGATTTCTAGCCAAGAAATCCAGATCAGTGTTGCAGAATCAAAGGGGATCGAAAAGGAGCAATTTGACTGTTGGCAAAAGGATTTCCAGGAGGGAAATCGAGACTCAGAGGGAGTCTAGGAAAGGATTTCCAAAAGGGAAATTGAGACTCAGAGGGAGTCTAGAAGAAAACTTCTAGGCAGGAAGTAGAGACTCAGAGGGAGTCGAAGAGAAGAGCAGAGATGGCAATGAACGAACTGAGGGGTCAGGACAGGTTGGATGGGGTGTCCAACGTTGTCATCTAGAAGGCCAGGATCCTATTTGTTCTAGGTAGACATCGTATCAAGGCATTCGCCTTGAGAACCGTGGCTATCCCAGTCGACCCAACTGATAACGAAAGGTATGAGGATGCAATGGCCAAGCCAAAGTGCATAATCTTTGATGGGGTCAAGGATCATGTAGTTCAGCATATTGCCGAGAAGAATACAGTAAAGGAGATGTGGGATACCTTGACGACATTGTATCAAGGCACTTCCGTGGAGAGGAGGATGCCACTAGAGAATCAGATGTGATCATTTCAGATGCAGAAGAGGGAGTAGATAGATCTATTCCTCAGCAGGTTGCAGGAGATTCGAGACCAACTTGCTTCCATAGGGGCCACACCCAATCGGGAGTTCATGGTGAGGACTGCCCTAAACACTGTCTCCGAGGAGTGGGAGACATTCGTCCAAAGCATTTTGGGCAGAGCGAATCTTCCAAGTTGAGAAGAGATGTGGGTAGCTCTTCGCCAAGAAGAGATCAGACGACTAACCAAGACAGGAAGTAGCATCAAAGGTGGACGAATCAAGAAAGAGGAGGAAGAGGATGCAACTCTAGCATCTGCGGGACAGCAAGGGAAGAGGAAGAAGAAGGACATCTCCAAGATATTCCATTGTGGGGAGTTGGGTCATTATGCAACCCAGTGTCCCAAGAAGAAGAATAAGGGAGAGGCTTCTAACTCCAAGGCAGCGCCGGCTAAGGCGGAGAAGGAAGTAGACACTGATGAAAACTGCACCATGAGTGCTCATGCACCTCTAGAGAAGAGGTGGGGTGACATCGAGTTGTAGTTAGGAAGACTACAGAAGATGTGGGGCAGGATCCTTGAGATACCCAAACTCTTGGATCATATCCGGCTATGGGAGCCCCGAGAGACAGTACCAAGATGATGGATGTCAGTAGAAGCAAGATGCAGATGGAGTGGCAGAACAGTGCTAGAGTGCAGGGATTTGTAGCAACGCAGTGAGGGTTGCAACAGTGCGAGAGGCACAGAGGAGGTTGCAACAGTGTAGAAAGGCACAGGAGTGTTTGCAACAATGTGAAAGGCACAAAGTTGTTGCAGTAGCACAGAGGGAGCACAAGATAGCAGCTGAGGGAGCTTCAACATCAAGAGGGCTTCTAGCCTGACAAGGATGTCAGTAGTTTGGTAGATTAGTTACTTCTCAGTAATTGAGTTGCAGTGCAGCATTAGTAGTGGTAGTGCTATGGGCAACACAATGCAGAATGATGAGAGAGAGTTTCAATGTAGATGCAGTGTTGGGAGGAAGGACCAACAGCAGCACGGATGCAGAGGGCGCTGCAGTACAGATGTAGCAGTGGCAGTGGCAGAGCCATGGGCAGAAGTATAGGAGGTAACAATGCAGAGGATGTTGGGCAGCAGGCCAAGCATCAACACAAGTACCGGTGCTTGATGATCTGGGTGACATTCAATTGTGGAGCATTACTAGAGTCTAGAGCACATTCCTCGCTAAGAGGGAGTGTTGATTTGGGGTAGCATCGAATGTGCTCTAACCATGAAAATTGGTGGAGAGGCTAAAACACATGAGATCTCCAAGACCCAAAAATAGTTTAGGGAAATTCCACTCGGTTAGAGAGATATTAAAATAATTAATATTTTTAATGGGTTCCTAAGTCTAAACTTAGGAAAATAAAATATTAATGGGTATTAATATAAAACTGGGTGAGAAGGTTCTGAATGACATGGATCAAGCCAAATCTAATCTTAGTCATTGATTAGAGATTTAATCTCTGTCGTTGAAGACTCAACAGAAAAAGTATAAGAGGAAGCTTGAGGGTGAGTTGGAGACACACCAAGATTAATCAGTTAGTTCGGTTTTCTGGAGCGAGGTTTGCTGAGAGAAATCAAACTAGTGATCAGAGTTGTAGCGAGGAGTAGTGAGTGCATAGCAAAGAGGCAGAGAGTGTCGAAGGATCAGTGTTGAGTCAGAGGAGGCTACGTAGAGCCAACAGGAACCATGCAGAGGGCTAGAAGGATTGCGCAAAGGCTACCAGGGCCTGCATGAGTGACACAGAGGGCTAGAGAGCCTGCGCAGAGCATCAGAAGGCTGATGCAGAGGATTCCAGGCTGACGCAGAGCCTCAGAAGGTGTTGGAAAGTTTTTCGTGGAGCATACTTGTCGAATATCTGCTTCCGAAAAGAGGTATTATTGCCAGATTGATTTCTCTATCGAGTGAGCCAGTTTGGCACCCAGTTGTACTCAAGAAAGCTACATAATAATAAAACCCTCAAATCTGCTGCACTAGTTTTCCCAAGTTGGGTTTTTTCGGGAACAATTGTCCAAAAATAATGGTGTCCCTTGTGTGTTTGTCTATTCTTTCAGTTGATGATCTGTAGATTGTTGAGACTGTACTTCTGTTTATTTTCAGTATTTATATGGTTAAATAACTTGTTAAGTAATTAAAGAAGTAGGTGAAATAAACCAGATAGTGCAGGAAGAATTTCTAACGTGTTAGACTTATAAATTTCAACATCAGGTAGTTGAGACTTCCTACAAGTTGTCTATACTTTGTTGCATCCTCAAATTCTTGTCCTTAAGTGGATGTGAGCTTTAAGTTCTGTTCCATTGGAGTAGTCAAAGGATTGCACTCAGCCATGCCAAACCTGTTCAACAGATCTCCAATCTACTTTTTCTGAGAGAGAAATATAAACTTCGGATGTTGAGTTACTTCAATACCAAGATAGTAGTGAACATACCCAAATTTGTCATTTCAAAACCTTTTCTCAATTCCTTCTTTATGGATGCAATATAGCTCTCATTGTTCCCTGTTATCAAAAGATCATCTACATACACCACAAGATATACAATTGTTTTGCCAACTTTCTTGACAAACAAAGTTGCATCATCAAGATCATAATGTTTGAAGTTGAGTTTGAGAAGATGCTCAGTTAACTTCTCATACCAGGCTCATGAAGCTTGCTTGAGGCCATACAAGTATTTTACAAGCTTGCATATTTTATGTTCCTAACGCTTCACAACAAATTCGTCTAGTTGGGACATAAAAACATTCTCTTTCAGATCAAGAAAGCAATTTTTACATCCATTTGATGGACTTTCCAACCGTTCTGAACTACCAAGGCAAAGAGTGTCCGGATGGTAGCCCATTTTGTTGTGGGGGCAAAAGTCTCCTCATAGTCGACCCCTTCTTTCTATGCAAAACCTTTTGCCACAAACCTAGCTTTGTGCTTGTCAAGTGAGCCATCAACTTTATACTTATTCTTGTAGACCCACGTGTAGCCTATTGGTTTGGTTCCCAATGGAGGATCAACCAATTCTCAAATACCATTCTTTATCAAGGCATCATACTCTTTTTGCATCGCTTCTTTCCATTCATCATGATAAACAACTTCATTGAAGGAAGTTGGTTCAAAATCTGTAGACAAATTCTGTTCACAATCATCAGCAACATCCATATCATTAGGTGAATCATAATCATTTACATAATCTCCATTATGTCTAGTAGAGCTCCTTGTTCCCGTCTTTCCAATCTCATCAGGATGAACACTTTCAAGTATCTTTGTCAACCATTTTGGAGGACCTTTTTGAGATGGCCTAGACTACTTAGTTAACTGAGTTGGGGTTGAATCAAGATTCTCCCAGTTCTGTTAATCACATCACTCAAAGTGTCATCTGGATCAGTGGTTGGAGCTTCATGCGGGGAAGAAAGTGCTTCAGAAGAAGTTTCCACAAATTGATCCAGTGTAGGAATCCCCCCTTCAAGATGTGGAATCTCATTATCAAATTCTTGAAAAGACTTTGCATTCCCAAATCTATCCAAGTGATCAAGTTGTCACTCAACAACATTGTCAGCCTTGGAAGATACACTTACGACTCCTTGCACCAAATTTGTTTCTTTTTTCCTTAGGTATCAAAGCACAATAGGTGGAACCAAAGACCCTGAGATGCTTTACCGAAGGAATGTTGCCATACCACATTTCATAAGGAGTCTTATTTCTAATAGCATTAGATGGACACCTATTCTTTATATACACAGCACATAGAACTGCATCAACCCAAAACATCAATTTTACATTCTTGAAAAACATCATGAAACATACCACATTTAAGATTGTCTTGTTCATTCTTTTAGCTACTTCGTTCTGTTGGGGATTATAAGACACAGTTGTTTGATGTTTGATCCCATGCTGGCAAAGATAGTTTTCAAATTCATTTGAAGTGTATTATTTTCCATTATCAGTGCGCATAGAGCCAATAAGAGATTGTGCATCATTTTCAATCCATGCATGAAAGTTCTTGAATGTTTGAAAAACATCAGATTTGTTCTTCAATAAATTGTTGATTTGGGATAGCATCGGATGTGCCCTAGGCCTCAAATTTTGTAGGGAGGCTTGGGAACATGTATTCCAAAGAATCCAGAAAGCGTTTTGGGAAATTCCACCCAGAAACAATTTTATTAAAATAATTAATATTTTTAATGGGACCCTAAGTTAAACTTAGGAAATTAAAAATATTTATGGGTATTAATCTAATTGTGGGTGTAACTTCTAGAAGAAGACAAGGATCAAGCTAAAATGATCTTAGCCATTGATTAGCTTTTAATCTGGGTTGTTGAATGTTAACGAGAAGATTATTTAAGGGAGCTTGAAGGTCATTTGGAAAACACACCGAGAGATCAAGAGATTGAATTTCTGAAGTGAGAAGTTCTAATCGAGGAGATTTCTTGCAGAGAGGGGCAGTGAGTATCTGGAAGAAGGAAGTTTTCCTGGGCTGGAGAGTACGAAGCATAGAGAGGCAGAGGCTGGCCCACGCAGAGTTGACGCAGTGGCAGTGCAGGCCTTAAAGGGAGATTGAGTTCTTGCTAAGAAAATCGAGTTTCAGTAGCTAGGAACCGGGGTGTGAGACCAGGAGGCAGAGATTCAGATTTTCCAGCCAGCAGAGGGTCCAGAGAAGGAGCAGTGTGATACCCAGCAGGGGTGATGTAGTTCCGCGCAGAGGGTACGCAGAGGCTCCAATTCAGCGTGATCAGTCTCAGATTTTCCCAATGACAGGGTGAGATCATTTCACCATTCATTTTGTCGAGTTTCTCTTTGTATTAGATTGCTAGCTGAGCATCCAAGAATTGTACTCAGATTTTCTCCTGCATAATAATAAAACCTCAGATCTGCTACATCGGTTTTCCCACATTAAGTTTTTCCGGGAACAATTGTCCAAAAATAACAATGTCTATTGTGTTGTATTTTCTTTCTTACTCAGTGTCTTGTTTCCGCATTATATTTAATTAAGTGAAGGTTGCAGTGTATGTATTACGATATTTGTCGTAGGAAACTACAAGTAATTTGTTTAAAGGAATTTAACAAATAGGAGTAATATCATCGATGTTGCAGTAGGGATCCTTATTGAGGAATTTTCACATGGTATCAGAGTTGCAGGTGAAGCAAGAAGAGCAAAGCCGGTGGATCCAGCGTTGAGCAGAAGAGGGGAGTTTGAAAAAGTTGTAGGAGGCAGCGGTTCGAAACCCTAGAGGGTTTGTGCAGTCCAAGTCGAGAGGGCAGATTTTTGAGGCAGCCTCTCTCCGAGTGAGTCGAAGGAGAGAAGGACTTCTAGTTCAATTTTTTGTCGGGGCGGAGGGAGCAGTGCTAAATCCTCAGCGTGAGGAGAGCTGGTGGGACGCAGATTTTTTTGTAGGTGGTTTGCTAGGCAGAAGATTGTCAGAAGAAAGAGAAGAAGCACGACAAAGGAATTTCTTCCTCAGAGAATTCCTAGCCAAGGAATTCGAGTTCTCTAGAGCTAAGCAGCAGCAAGGGGCAGCAGTTTTACTAGCTCCAGCAGGGAGTGCATAAGCTAGCCCAGCAGCAGCACAAAGGAGAGAGGAGGTCATTCGACTTTTTATTTTTGGCAGAAATGGCTACTAGTGGCTTGAGGGATTAGGCCAGGTTGGACGAAGCATCCAACTATGTCATCTGGAAGGCAAGAATGTTATTCCTTCTAGATGAGCATGCCCTCAAGACATACGTCTACAGTGTGGTGGCTATCCCTGCAGATGCAAATCCATTGTAGAAGTACAAGGCAAAGATAGCAAAGGCCAAGAGGATGATCTTGGATGGAGTCAAGGATCACATGGTGTGTCACGTTGCTAGCAGAGGGACTGCTAAGGAGATGTGGGATACCTTGACCACATTATATCAGGTATCTTCCGAGTAGCGGAAGATGTACTTAGAGTAGAGGTTGAAATTTGCTTAGATGCAGAAGGGAGAGTGTGTGGATCCATTCCTCAAGAAGCTAAATGAAACCCGTGATGAGTTGTCTACTGCGGGGCATACACCTCAGGATTTAGAGTTGGTTAGACTGGCCCTCAATTCTGTCTCAGATGAGTGGCAAGTCTTTGTCCAGAGTATCCTGGGCAGAGCAGCGTTACCTAATTGGGATGAGATGTGGGCAACTCTAAAACAAGAGGAGCTGAGGAGAGACTTAGTCAAGGTCAAACTTGACGGAAGCAGCAGCAGTGGGTCGAAGCCCAAGGAGGAGAAGGATAATGCAGCCTTTGCATCGAAGCGACAACAGGAGCAGCAGAGGCGTAAGAAAGATGTCTCGAAGATCAAGTGTTTCAAGTGTGGTGAGATGGGTCACTATGCTACTCAGTGTCCTCTCAAGAAGAAGGACAAGGATGAGAAACATGATCCGAAGGTTGCACTCGCGAAGATGGAAGAGGAGTTCGACATGACAACCAAGATACCTCTAGGAGGGAGGTGGTTTGATTTGGAGTTGTAGTTCGAAAGAGCTACATATGGGCAGGATCCTTGATGAGTCCACCTCTCGGATCAATACCTTGCTACAGGAGCCCAGATCAAGAGTAGCAGGATGGACTAGTGTCGGATGATGCTAAGGAGTGTCAAAGAGACAGTTGTAGTGGCTAGGAGTGCCAGAGTCTGAGCAACGCAGAGCATAGTTGACAGTAGTGTAGATGGCACAGAGCAGAAATCAACAACAGGGCAGTATATTCAGAGGGTCAGTGCAGAGACTAGCAGCAGTCAGACTCCAGCATTCACGTGGTATCATACTGAACACATATAGTTTAGTAATTTTTGGATGTTTTTTTGTTGTTGATGGAGTAGCAGCAACAGTTTGTTGTGCAGTAGCAATTAGTAGTGGTAGTGCTATCAGCAACACAGATGCAACACTTGAGAGGGAGTTGTAGTACGGATGCAGTGTTGACAGTGGCAGTATCAACAACAATATAGTTACAGCAGCAACGTAGTAGTTGGTGGACAGCATGTCAAACATCAGCAGCGCAAAGGATAATGCTTCAAAGTCAGAGCAGTATGCAGCAAAGTATATTGCTAGAGCACACTCCTTGCTAAGAGAGAGTGTTGATTTGGGGTAGCA
Organism: Pinus tabuliformis; assembly: GCA_031772625.1. Lineage (NCBI taxonomy): Eukaryota > Viridiplantae > Streptophyta > Pinopsida > Pinales > Pinaceae > Pinus > Pinus tabuliformis. The sequence continues at coordinate 1,373,401,449 of CM062805.1, read as the reverse complement.
TCAGATGTGTTGTAGGCCTCAAATTTTGCAGGGAGGCTTGGGCACATATATTCCAAAGAACCCACATGTATTAATCTAATTATGAGTGTAAGTTCTAGAAGATTATTTAAGGGAGCTTGAGGGTCATTTGGAAAACACACTGAGAGATCAAATTTCTGAAGTGAAGTTCTCGGGAGGAAGTTTTGATCGAGGTGATTTCTTGCAGAGAAGGGCGGTGAGTATCCGGAAGAGGAAGCTTTCCTGGGCCAGAGAGTACGAGGCAGAGAGAGGGCAGAACGACGTCTAGAGAGAGGTAGACATTGGCCCACGCAATGCTGACGCAGTGGCAATGTGGACCTTAGAGGGAGATTGAATTCTTGATGAGGAAATCAAGTTTCAGTAGCCAAGAGCCGGGGTGTGAGACCGGGAGGCAGAGATTCAGATTTTCCAGCCAGCAAAGGATCCAGAGAAGGAGCAACATGATACCCAGTAGGGGTGACGTAGGAACTGCGTAGGGATGACGCAGTTCTGCGCAGAGGCTCTAGTTCAGCGTGATCAGTTTCAAGTTTTCCCAGTGACAAGGTGAGATCATTTCACCATTCATTTTGTCTAGTTTCTCTCTGTATCGGATTGCTAGCTGAGCATCCAAGAATTGTACTCAGATTTTCTCCTGCATAACAATAAAACCCTCAAATCTGCTGCACTGGTTTTCCCGGGGACAGTTGTCCAAAAATAATGGTGTCTATTGTGTTGTGTATTCTTTCTTGCTCAGTCTCTTGTTTCCGCATTATATTTAATTAAGTGAAGGTTGCAGTGTATGTATTACGATATTTTCCGTAGGAAACTGCAAGTAATTTGTTTAAATAATTTAACAAATAGGAGTAATATCATCAGTTGCTGCAGTAGGGATTCTTGTTGAGGAATTTTCACATAAATAAACCCAACACATTCTGGAATATAAAGTACCGGCAATTAGGCTTTCAGTCCGTAAGGAACATAGGTAGAGCTATCAACCAACTAAGAGTCCCAACACTGGAGCAATACTGGCTGCAAATCCATATAGACTTCCAATCCATTCAAGCAAGGAAAGATATGCTTCTCGTCCCGAAACCCCTTCTATCCCTAACTCCCTCACATCCCGATGCTCTGGAATGGGTGTTATCATATATTTATTTCCATTTGCAGAAGGAACAAGCATTGGGTCACATAAGTTTGAATGAATAAGTTCAAGTTTTCTATGTGCTCTAGAATGTGAATCATGAAAATACTGTTTTCTGTGCTTTCCTAAGATACAAGCATCACATTGCTTAAGTTTCCTAGGAATTGTAGGCAAACCAGTAACACCACTTTTCTTCAACATACGAATGTTGTCATAATTCAAGTGTCCAAATCTAGTATGCCATAAAAGACTTGATGGAAATGTACCTTCATCATAATGAGAACTGTATGAGAAGTTTTGTGCACGAGTAGAGGTTCTTTGCAGCTTCAGAAGTCTTTCTTCTTCTATCCCTGTCATGACAAGTGAGCAATCTGGTGCTTTTCTGACCTCAACCTTGCCATCAAAAATACGAATGTAGTGTCCTTGCTAGTGGATGTGGACCAAAGACAACAAGTTTCTCCTCAGCTCCAGGAAATATAGAACATCATGTAGAAGAAAGTCTGAAAGACCAAGCATTTTGAGCACGATGGTGCCATGCCTTGATGGCCTGAGTTTTGACTTGTTTGCAAAGTATACTGCTCCATCAACATTGTCAGTAAATTCTTCAAAAAAATCTCTTCTAAAAGTCATTTGGCAAGTTGCTCCTGAATCAAGCAACCTATCATTTTTCCAAGAAGCAAGTGAAGCATTAAAAAATTCTTCAGTTACTCTAATGTTGCAATGTGCCACAACATAGTGAGCGGATTTGGGTGCTTTACCTTTCCCTTTGTCATTGCTTTTACCTTTGCCTTCATTTCTTTCCTGCTCATTTCTGTCCCAAGGCAACTTACATGTGGATGCATCATGACCATCTCTATTGCAACGTATGCAATGAAGTTAAAACTTTTCTCCTTGGAACTGTTTGCCCCCCCACCTCTAAAATTTCTTTTCCTCTTCCTCGCCAGCCACCTCTTCCTCTAGAAGAATCTTGTGCATGATTCTTCTCTTTATGTGCAAGACACACAACTTCTTCAAAAGAATGAGGAGTTGTCTTCTAGCCAAAAGCCTTCTCTCTCTCAGCAAACTTCTTCTCAAGGGAGTCAAAGGTAATCTCCTTGAGGTTTCCACTTGCTTGCAATTATTAGAATATATCTCTATATCTCTATTTAGTAATGCTCAGTCTTTTAGATGTTTCTATTCTTATTCTTTTAGCAGTTTCTTAGATGAAACTGTTTGTTCGATATTCTACATAGAAACCTGATGTTTCTATTCTTGTAAATATCTTTGTATTATCATTGAGCTGTTCGCTCCATGGGAATTAATTCATTCAACATTCTTTTATGGTATCAGAGCAAGGTTAAGAGATTTTTTCTTGAACAGTATTTCTCTTTGCATCGAAATCTCTTGAGTCCTTTCTAAGGTCGAGCCCTCTGTAAGCCAGGCAGCCTTCACTGAGTCTTAGCCTCGGCTTTGCTCGCTGTGATAAAAGCTTACAGTCGTCCATCTCGATACAGAAATGGATTCTTCTCTTGCATGATCATTTTATTAAAGAAATAACTTTGTGGCGGTGACTATCTTCGTGGGAGCGGGATTTTTTTTTACTGGCCAGTTTTGCTGGGAATCGTGGATCCGGCTATCTTCTTCTTCACCTGGCAGCTACTCGACCACATCGAGGAATTTCTCAGCATTCATGATCCAGGTGTTTTCTCTCAAAACTCACTTGTGTTTTTTGAAAGACAGAATCGTGGTTTGAAAATTATATCTGCGGGCAAATTCGTGATTTTAGTTTCAAGACTGTCAAACCCGTGGATACGCATTTTTTTATAAAACTCGTGGATATTCTTTCTGAAGCCCGAGGATTTATATTTGAAGCCTGTGGATACTCATTTGAAATCTGTGAAGATATATATTGGAGTGGATATATATTTCTGAAACCCCGTGGTTATTTATATTTCCGAAACCCGTGATTATAATTTTTGCAGTCAAAATCCGTGGTGATTATATAATTCCGCAACCCGTGATTATATTTCCGGCCCATTTTCGAAACCTGTGATTATAATTTTTTGCAGTCGTTCTGAAACCTGTGATTATATTTCCGGCCCGTATTTGATAACCCGTAGCAGCTGAATTTTGAAAAAATCGTGGTCCATATATATTCCGTTGAATCCAGTGATAACCCGTATGTGATAACCCGTATGTGGCAGTTGAAACCTGTGATAACCCGTATGTGATAACCCGTGGTCCATATATATTTTCCGGCCCGTATGTTGATAACCCGTGGCAGTTAAACCGTGGTCCATATATATATATTCCGGTGAATCCTGTGGCAACCCGCTGAGTCGTTTTTCAGTTGAGACGTAACGTGAAGGTGTGATAGCTCACGTGGGCCAACGTGGTTCGATACTATTTAATTTTTCAGCGTTACCAATCCGTGGTGTTTGCCGGATTGTTTTATCAGCAGTTCTGGTTGCCGGAATTTTTATCAGCGGATTTTTAAATTCTCAGAAATATATATTGTGTGCTAGCAGTATTATCATTGATTTAGACTGGAGAGATATCTTTGCTGGGTAAAAATTTTTAGCAGGACAAAGTCTGTCTTTGCTGGGTCAAATTGTTTTTAGCAGGACAAAGTCTGTTCTTTATTTTACACCAGGATAAACAGTCAGCTACATTGTTCTTGTGTGTCATACTTCTGTAGTTTCTTTGTGAAAATGGCCACACTTACCAATCTGATGTTAGAAGGAAATCAACGGTTTAATGGCAGCAACTATAACATTTGGAAACAAAGACTGCTGACCATTTTTGAGTACAGGCGTCTTGATCAACTCATTTTGGGCAAAGAGCTTCGTCCAGGTACAGCCGGGACCGATCAAGATAAATTTGATGATCGAAATCGAGAGGCTGTTATGCTTCTCAAGCTCTCTGTCGCTGATGATCAGTTACCACAGATCCCTTCTGGCAAGACAGCTGCTAAAATCTGGCAACAGTTGAAAGAATTGCATGAGACATCTGATAAAAGCAGAGCTTTTTTTCTCAAAAATCAGTTGTTCTCCATCATGATGGATGAACATATGTCTTTACAGGAACATCTCAACAAAATTAAAGACATTCGAGATCAGCTCGACGCCATTGGTCGGACCATGGAGGAAGAAGATATGGTAGTCATTACCCTGAAGAGTCTACCAAAATCTTATGAACACTTCATTGAAACACTCAACATTACAACCACAAATGTTGATCTGAAGTTTTCAGATTTATGTACCAAACTTCTGCAGCAAGATAGGTGGAAACAGCAGTTTGGTAGTGGTACTTCATCAGTGCCCTTGGAAAATGCATTTGCTGCAAAATATCAGTCCTCTCAGTCTTTTCAGCAGAGAGGATCATCTCAGTCTTTTGATCCTAACAGGAAGAAAAGTGTACAGTGTAATTACTGTCACAAGTTCGGTCACATGAAGAAAGACTGCAGGCAGAGGATTGCTTCTGAACAAAAGAAACAGGGAGGGTCACATCAGACAGCGAATGTTGCAGAACATTCCGAGCAAACAGATTCTGCCTTTTACGCCTTTATGGCTAAAAGGTCTTCAGAACATGTTCCTTCCTCTGCATGGTACATTGATTCTGGTGCATCACGCCACTTCTCTCACAGGCGTGACTGGTTTATTGACTTTTCACCTTTCAATGATTCAGTTGTATTTGGTGGAGGTGAAAAGTACACTGTTGCTGGCAGGGGTACAGTTCAAATCCAGTCTGGTGGACGCACGCTCATATTTCTAAATGTATACTATGTTCCTGGTATGGAGATTAATCTGCTCTCTGTCAGTCAGATTATGAGGAATTCTCCTCAGCTTGATGTTGTGTTCAGTGCACACAAGTGTTCCATCATTGACAGGGAGACCAGTCTGACAGTTGCTACTGGCCTCGAGGACCATGGTCTATACAGGCTACTTGACACCGGTGACTTTCCAGAAGTGGCACTAGCAGCTCGTGTCTCTCCCATCAGTACTCTATGGCATCAGCGATATGGGCATCTCAATATGCAGTATCTCTCTCAGCTCTCTCGGGAGGGACTTGTGTCAGGATTACCTGATATTCAGACTCAGCAGTTGGGGGTATGCAGCGCCTGTCAAGCGGGAAAGCAACATCGGTCGTCATTCAAAAATGGAGAATCTTGGCGCGCATCCCAGGTACTTCAGTTACTTCATGCTGATATTTGTGGTCCTATGAATACAACTTCTATAACTGCTTGCAAATACTTTTTACTTATTGTAGATGACTTCAGTCGAAAGATGTGGGTGTATTTTTTAAAAAATAAATCTGATGCTCTTAGTACCTTTCAGAAGTTTAAAACTTTAGTTGAAAATGAATCTGGTTGTAATATCATGACCCTTAGGACCGACAATGGGGGGGAATTTTGTTCCTCAGCTTTTGCCAACTTCTGTGATATTCATGGCATCAAACGTCAATTCACCACACCTTACACTCCCCAGCAGAACAGTGTTGTCGAGCGTCGCAATCGCACGGTTGTTGAAATGGCTCGTTCCATGTTACAACACCGGAGTGTTCCAAACAAATTCTGGGCTGAAGCAGTATTTACTGCTGTTTACCTTCTTAACCGATCCCCTACTCAGGCTGTTAAAGGGAAGACTCCTGAAGAAGTGTGGTCTGGTCGTAAGCCTAAGATCAGTCATCTCAAAGTTTTTGGCTCAGTTGCATATGTTTGGATTCCATCTGCTAAGCGATCTAAGTTGGATTCCAAAAGTCAGAAACTCATGATGACAGGTTACAGTGATCATCACAAGGCTTATAGGCTGATAGATATAGCCACTGGTCGACTTAGCTTCAGTCGAGATGTAGTATTTGATGAAGACAGAGGATTCTTTCAGTCTTCTTCTTCTGAGCAGCGCTCTGAGGATCCGCCTCACAGTGTTCTTCTTCCAGTCAGTCCATCTGATGGGAGGGATGATGTAGCATCAAGATTTGATACTACTCTATCTGAGCTTCCTCCAGAAGCTAATCCCCCTCTTGCTGTCCCTATTGCTCTTGAGCCTGCTTCTCTTCCTCCTGATATTGGTCCCTCTAATCCTGATATTGGTTCTTCTTCTCTTCGGCCAAAATGGTGGGCTAAAACCATAGGTGATCTCCGGGATGATGAGCTCCTTGAAGGTAGAACTTCTAGGCATAAGAACAGACAACAGTCTACAGTCAATTTTGCTCTTATGGCTAACCTTCACAGTACTTTTGAGCCTCAAACATATTCAGAAGCTAAGGGTATATCTGAGTGGGAACAGGCTATGGAAGCAGAATTTCAGAGTCTTCAGAAGAATCACACATGGACTCTTTCTGATCTTCCTGCAGACAAAAAACCCATAGGCTGCAAATGGGTGTATAAAGTCAAATACAAAGCTGATGGAACCTTAGACAAGTATAAAGCTCGGCTTGTGGCTCGAGGATTTTCACAGAAGGAAGGCATCGACTATGAGGAGACTTTTGCTCCTACAGCCAAGATGAGTACTATCAGGCTTGTGCTTGCCCTAGCAGCTCAGTTCAATTGGAAAGTTCATCAGATGGATGTAAAAAGTGCTTTCCTAAATGGTGATCTCCAAGAAGAAGTCTACATGACGCAGCCTCCAGGATTCAAGGTTGCTGGTCAAGAACAGAAAGTGTGTCGGTTAGTTAAAGCAATCTATGGATTGAAACAAGCTCCTCGGGCTTGGTACATAAAAATTGATCAGTATCTGACAGATCAGGGTTTTCAGCGGAGTCCATCTGATGCAAACCTGTATATCAAGCATACTGATGATGATATCTTGTTTGTAGTTGTCTATGTGGATGATCTTATCATTACTGGCAGCTCTGCACATTTGATCCATGGGATCAAACAAGATCTATGCAGAACTTTTGAGATGACAGACTTGGGACTTCTTCATTACTGTCTGGGGGTTGAAGTGTGGCAGACTGAAAATCAGATCTTTCTTTCTCAGTCCAAGTATGCCAAAAATCTTGTGGAAAGGTTCAAAATGCAGGATTGCAAACCGGCCACGACTCCTATGGAACCAGGGCTCAAACTTTCAGCACAGTCATCCTCTCCTCTTGTGGATGAAACTTTATTCAGGCAATTAGTGGGCAGTCTCATCTATCTTACTGCTACCAGACTTGACATCAGTTTTGCAGTAAGCTACATTTCTCGCTTTATGTCAGCTCCTAAAGCTGATCATTGGATAGCAGCAAAGCGGGTGCTACGATATGTGCGTGGTACTTCTGATTATGGCCTCTTATATACTCACAGCTCCACTCCTATTCTCAGTGGCTACACTGACTCTGACTGGGCCGGTTCGGTTGATGACCGTAAATCTACAGCTGGGTATGTGTTTAGTCTAGGATCTGGAGCTGTTACTTGGACTAGTAAGAAGCAACAGGTAGTGGCTCTCTCCTCAACAGAAGCAGAGTATCGGGGAGCAGTTAAGGCCGCCTGTGAGGCAGTTTGGCTTCGTCGTATGCTTGCAGATATGCATGTTTTTCAGACAGGGCCTACTTCTTTGTTTTGTGATAATCAGGGAGTGCTCAAACTTGCCAAGAATCCTGTCTTTCATGAACGAACAAAGCATGTGGAAACTCACTGCCACTACATTCGACAGCTGGTTGAAGACGGCTCAGTTCAGTTGCACTATGTTCCCACCACAGAGCAGCCCGCCGATATTTTTACCAAGCCTCTTGGTCCTGATAAATTTGTAAAATTTCGCGGGTCTATTGGTGTTGTAAATAGATTGAGCATTAAGGGAGGGTATTAGAATATATCTCTATATCTCTATTTAGTAATGCTCAGTCTTTTAGATGTTTCTATTCTTATTCTTTTAGCAGTTTCTTAGATGAAACTGTTTGTTCGATATTCTACATAGAAACCTGATGTTTCTATTCTTGTAAATATCTTTGTATTATCATTGAGTTGTTCGCTCCATGGGAATTAATTCATTCAACATTCTTTTAGCAATGACTCAAGATAATTTGAATAAGTGGGATATAGTGGCTTGACATAAGCTATGAGAGGAATGTCTATTTCAACACGTGTGTTTTTCATATCATGCATAATGGATCTTACTTCCGATGCTAAAGCAAGAGTGTCATCATTTTTCAATTCAAGACTGAACAATTTAATCATCAATTGGACAACTTCAAGTTGAGAGTGTGAGTCATACAATTCCTTGAACTTTTGTAAGGCTTCAAAAGCATTTGAAAATGGTGAAATATGGCAACTCGCCTCTTCATTTATCGATGTTGCAATTAAGGCATAGACCTTGTTGTTGTTATTTTCCCAAATTGAAATCTCCTTATTTGAGGTGGGCTTTGCAGGTTCATTATCTCCTTCTCCTACACAAACTCCTTTCCACAACTCATTGAAAATGAGAGTATGTTTATCTTCCTTGACCATTCAGGATAGTTCTCTTTTCCAAAGAGAACTACTCCAATAATAGATATCAATGAATGCATTTTAAAATTTATGTACTGTGTAAAAAATGTACTTCTGCTGGCAAAGAAATGCACTTATATTGGTAATCTTGTAAAAAAAATACAATTATGATATATATATATATATATTATTTGGAGAAGGGTTATATGGGGGAGGTGGTATATGAGGAAAGTGTTATATGGGGAGGTGTTAAATGGAAAGGCGTTATATGGGGAGGTGGAGGAGAATGTGGTATGGGTCATATGACAAATTTCATATGGGTCGTATGTCAGTATGGAGGACCGACAGTTTGGTGGGAGGACTAGTGGTAGGAGCGGCGGAGTTAATTGCGGAGGAGTTGTTAAGGTAGTGCAATGGGATCAATACGTGCAAAAGTTATTAACTGTTGGGAGCGGTATATATAATGAGAGCGTTCAACGTAACACCAATGGTGATACTAGTGCCAACTATAGTTCTCGAGAAGGTACGAGAAACAGAGTTAGCAATGGTATTGAAGTTGTTGCAGGCACAATGGCTTATGTCGGGACTACGATTGTGACATAGGGTAGTTAGGGCCGTAGGACCGCAACTAATAAGGAGACAGGCTCACGATGGATGGTATGGGCAGGAGGTGGTATGGGCCAGGCGTTAACCAACTGCAATGCCACCAATGTAGAGGAGTATGTGGTATGGGAGAAATCGGTATGGCGTTATAAACTAGAGTATATTATAGCAGTGTGAGGAGCAATGCCACAACAGAGAGCCACGATATCTTAAAAAAATCGACATACCACATATCAAAACACAGTCATGCCATTCGCACAACATGGAGGATTCGACGTGTATGGAGGAGGCTCACTACACCACAACACCTCCAGACAGCATCTCCAGGTAGCAACCGCACCCCACCTTCTGTTGTGCCACACTTCCACACCTCTAGGGAATGCACAAACTCAATCGTCATATGTCAACAAAGAATACGACCCCTTCAATAGAGAATTGTTACACTCACACACAATGATTCGTTTTACAAGCCAGTCTCCCATATACTTTGAACGGAAAGCAGAATTTAAAAAAAAAAAAAAAAAAAAAAAAACTAGCACTAACAATGGATGTTCAATGCAGCTCTAAGAAATTTTAATGCACAGAATCTTGTAGAGAATGGAGGGGTGAAATATGACAAAAAAAAAAACTAATTTGGGACAGAGGATAATGGCAGAGATTAGCAGATATGATAGACTGCAAAAAAAATGGCAGAAGGGAGTTACAAGGACAAAAAGGAAGCCAAAAACAAAGGTTGGAACCTGTGCTCTGATACCATGTCAGGCCAGGAGGTAACTCCTCAAAGCAAATTGTGATTTTGCCTTAAGACTGATCATACATGGAGGGAGAGCCTCTTGGGCTTCATCTCCCAGTGTCTCTTCATATTCCAATTCTCTTTATTTTCTATTTACACTATTTTACATGGATTACCTAATCCCAAAGATTAGGTGTAAACACAAGCAACAAGCTTCATTACTGAAAGCTGAATTTGAATGTGAGTGAAACAATGTACTTAAGGACCCAGGTTCATTCACAAATCATAGGTGACCAGGGTTAAGATTCGTCCACGGCCACAACCTACTCTTTTCATTGTGTGTTGTATTTTAGTAAGTATGTTTTCTAATTTTCGAAGTAACTTACATTTATAATTTTATTACATATTACTAATATATTGTTACATGTGTATTATTATTTCTTTCCCCAAGGAAAAAGTGTAATTTTCATTAATGAATTGAAAATTACATGTTGTATATGCTTGTAAGCATATGCTGTAAGGGTGGCCTTGCCACTGTCTGAGTGATGCTATCAGTAAAATAACTATCCTAGGTTGGGAGACTATTAAATTTACATATGATATATCTCTCAAATATAAATATGTACATAAATAGCAAAGAAAAATTATAAGTACAATCAGAAGTCGTGAAAAAACAATATAATGAAGGCCTGTTGACCCCATTTTGCTGTTGGTCTTCATATGGTCGATGATAATATTTGTAGAAATCTTGTTCTGTCTGCTCCAGGATCATCCAGAGCCCCCATGGCTGGTGCATGGCTTCCTTGGATAATCCGTCAGAAACTTGATTGTGTTCCCTGTATATATGATGACAAGAGATATAATCAAATTGTGATTTCAGCAGCATAGTCTCATCCAAAATGTTCCGAAGTGTGTGCACGTGACATGTGGATTGTTGGTTAAACCAGATTATGATAAGTTTGGAATCGCCAAAAATCTGAATGTGGCGACATCCCTTCTCAAGTGCAATATATAATAAATGGAGTGTAATGAGTTCAACAAAATTATTAGTTCCGTCCCCCAGTCCCATCTGTATCTTATAGGAATGATTTTCAGTGATAAGAAGTAATACACCCCCACCACAGCCATGTAGTTGTGTAGAACCGTCAAAATATGCCTGTGGAATGTTTCTGTCAATAATCTCAGCAGTTATATTGCAGGTTGTGTGAGGGCGGTCTTCCTCCAAAATGTTGTGATAAATGGAGATGAGGTGTGTTGTGGCAAGTGGCCAGCGTAGGGTGATACAAGAGAAGATGAGTTTGTTTCTTTGTAGCCAAATTCTCCAGCAAATCAGGCAGGGAGATTCTTAATCCTAGGAGTGTGTGTTGCAGACCACCACGATTGCCATGCTTCGAAAATATTAGCTCCTTGCCATCTATAGTGAAGTTGTAGATTTGTAAGTACATCTTGCCAAAATGCGATAGTAATAGGACATGAGAGAAATAAATGATCGATAGATTTTAATGCCTGTTTGCAAAGTATACACCAGGTTGGTCCATGATATGATCGCTTTTGTAGGTTATCCCCTGTGGGTGCTTTGTTGCGGAGAATGCACCACATAAATAGTTTAGCTCTGGGAGGCGCCTTCAATTTCTAGAGTGCACTCCACCACCAATTAGATACAGGGGGTTTATGATCAGAGTAGATAAGTGGGTAACCATGCTTTGGGGAATAAACACCATTTTGTGAGTGTGCCCAAATGAGCTCATCCTCTCCCTTGGTGATCCGGACATGAGATTCAGTAAGAGCATTAATATAGGACTGCCAATCATTGAGCTAGTTGGGAGGAATACCCAGATGGTCTGCAGATTTCCAGGCTTGGTAGAAGATAGTAGAATTGTCCTGATCAACTATATGGGCAGGTCTAGTGATACTTGCATTTGAAAGGAAGTGTAGGAATTCCTGTGGGAGCTGAAAAGCATTCCCACATCCAAACTAGGGATCCAAACCAATACGAACCAGGTTTCCATTTCCAATCCTCCAGGTTAATCCATCTCGGATGAATGCTAGTAAGTTAAGTATCGCTCTCCATACCATGGATATATTTGTTTTGATCAACTATATGGGCAGGTCTAGTGATACTTGCATTTGAAAGGAAGTGTAGGAATTCCTGTGGGAGCTGAAAAGCGTTCCCACATCCAAACTAGGGATCCAAACCAATACGAACTAGGTTTCCATTTCCAATCCTCCAGGTTAATCCATCTCAGATGAATGCTAGTAAGTTAAGTATCGCTTTCCATACCGTGGATATATTTGTTCTGATCCAAATCGGTTGCTTGATCCAATCAAGAGTATGGAGTGGGGAAATGTACTTCTGAGTGACCACCTTAGACCATAGATTCCTGGAAGTGAGAACGTTCCCTCCCATTTTGGCTGCTAAAGCTTTTGCAAAGACGTCTAAATTTTTCATGCCCCATCCACCCCATTTCTTTGGAAGTGCAATGTTGTCCCATCTGACCCAAGCATAGGTGTGGCCTTCTTGTTTTCCTTTCCACAAGAATCTGCAACACCATTGTTGTATTGTGTGCAGTATTCCCCTTGGAATACAAGTCAGAGACATCCAATACACTAGAGTAGCTTCCAATACAGATTTGATGAGAATGAGTTTGTCGGCCCTAGAAATCCATTTGTGATGCCATATATTCAAACGCCTTTCGATTTTTGCCACAAGCCAAACCCAATCAACTATCTTATACTTTATAGGCCTCACGGGGACTTCACTGGGGGAGCAATATCATACCACGTGGGTTCATATTGGGGGATATATATTGAGGAAAAAATGGCATAATATATTAGGGGATATATAGGGGGTAAAGGGTTTTTATATTGGCAAATATAAAAAATGGAGCTTAAAGTTAATGAAAAAATATAAAAGGGTATAAAAAATGTTAATGAAAAAATGGATACTTACAATACCTAGTGAAAGTAGGGGCTTTTTAAATTGGGAAGATGTATTGGGTTCATATTGGTAGGGGGTTAAATAATGTGATTTTTAAATAGATTTTCCAATATGTAGTCAAATTAAGGGTATTGTTTAATATTCCACAAACGCATGTGATATGTCAAACGTTCAGTGAGTGAATCCCCCGTTATAGGCTTGAGTCTAAATCCCACGTATTTAAGCCCATCATCAAAGGGGAGGATAGTATAAGGAAATCTTTGTTGCATTGTGTGAATTTCATTTAAAGAGCAACCAACAATAGTCAGAGTCGATTTAAGTTGATTGCATTCCATGCCTGTGGTGAAACAGAAAGATCTGAGGATAGTGGAAAAAGTTGTAATGTCTCCAATCGATCCATTGAGAAATATGAGAACATCATCGACAAAGAGGAGGTGGGTAAGGATGCAGTTGTTGGTGATCTTTTCCTCGGATATGAACCGACTCATCCCTTCCATGACCAGCAAAAAAAAAAGTGGTGAGAGTGGACAACCTTGTCTAGGGCCTCGTTCAGCATGAAAGAAAGGTGAGGCAGATCCATTGATAAGAACACTATATGAAAAATTGGTAATACAACACATAATCCATTGAATGAAGCATAAGGGAAAGCCCAAATGAGTCAATAACATTCTTAGGTAAAGCGAGTTGGTGCGATCAAATGCCTTTGCCAAATCGATCTTGAGTATCATACCTTTTAGCCTCTTGATCTTGATGGAGTGAAGGACCTCCTATGCAGTACCAACTGCTTCGTGAATCTGCCAGTGGTTAAGGAAAGCAAATTGTTATGGAGATATATGCTCAGATAAGATAGGTTTAAGGCGATTGGAAATAATCTTTGCAATGATCTTATATATACAATTGCAGAGAGAGATGGGTCAGAAGTCATTGAAGGTTTGAGGGGCATCAGATTTGGGTATGAGAGCAATGAAAGTAGAATTAAATGCATCATACATTCGACCACTAACGCGTCATTCTTCTATAACCTGGAGAAGATCATTACCCAAAACTTCAAAAAAGGCGAGGTAAAATTCTACCAGCCATCCATCTAGTCCAGGGCTCTTGTCTTTCTTGAACCATTTGAGAGTGCCTTCCAGTTCTCCCAGAGTTACAGGCTGAACAAGTTCCTCTGCTTCTTCATGATTTACAAATCTAGGGAACATCCCTGCCACCTTGATGATCTCAGCAAGGGTAGCTTCCTATGGAGCTTTGAATAGCCGACTGAAATGTGAGGTACTGAGGGTGGCCAGTTGATTAAAAGTCTTTACCCGGTGGCCAGTATCATCCTCCAAGTGCCAGATGGTATTAATGGCCCGTCGACCATTTGCAAACTAATGATAAAACTTCATATTGTCATCCCCAGACTGAAGCCAAATAGCTCGACTCCGGAGTCTCTAGGTTTCCTCTTTGTCCTTTAGTATTCTGTTCTGGTCTGCTTCAAGTTTAATTAGTCGATCTTTAGCTTCAGAGGTTTCAAAACCACATTTGTCCTTATCAACCAAATTTGCAAGTTCAACTTCGATATCTTTTAGGAGATGGTCATCCCTTGCTCTTTTTTCTTTGGCCCATTCAATAGTTTTGTGTTTAAGACAGAGCATCTTTTTAGCAAAAGCTTCAGTATGTGTCTATCCTAGAGCAGGGGGATGAGATTTCCAATAATCAGTAACCATATTAGTGTACCCCTCATCCTTGAGCCAGGTCGAGTTGAACTTATAAGGGGCTTTAGGCTTGCGATCAGCACTAGCAAATTCAAGGTATATAGGGGAGTGATTAGATAAGCCTCCCGAACCCACCCATTGCCTGTACAGAGATAAATGGCCCAAAAGGGCTTCTTTAACAAGGAACCGGTCCAGCCTTCTGGCAAGCATAGCCTCTCCAGTCCTCTGATTACGCCAAGTAGGTTGGATTTGAGCCATAGGAATATCAATAAGGTGATGGTCCTCCAACAATGAATTGATGTGATCAGATAGAGGATCAATCTGAGCATTGCGTCCCCAAGATTCTGCATGGCCAATAGAGAAATTAATATCTCCTCCAAGGATGATGTTGTCAACTTGCATGAATGAAAAATTAAGTAGGTTTTCCCAAAAAGAAGCTTGATTAATGCAAGGTCCATAAACATTGATCAGTCTCAATTCCTTCCCAAGATCAGTGGTAAATATGTCAGCCCCAATGATACCTCCCCTCCCCCAAATATTGAGCAGCTTTACAATCCGAGGATTATAACCTAATGCAACGCCTCCAGATCGTCCTCAGACATCAAGTGCATGAAAGTGCCAACCGAGTACTATTGAAGTTTCTAAGTCTACCAGTTAGAAACCCTCCATGCACTTTATTGATTTATTCCTACCTACTTGTTTTGTTACTTAACAAGTTATTTACAATGTAAATACTGAAAATCAACACTAGTGCATGCTCAACATATTACAGATCATCAACTGAAGGAAACAGAAACAAGAACACACAATGACATCGTTATTTTTGGACCAATGTCCCAGGAAAAACCCAATGCAGGAAAACCGATGCAGCTATCTGAGGGTTTTATTATTAAGCAGCTCTTTTCTGAGTACACTTGGTGCCAAACTGGCTAATGCGACAGAGGTAAAAAATCTGGCAGCAATACCTCTCTTCGGAAGTAGGTATTTGGAAAGCCTGCTCCACGAAATCCCTCTCCAACACAATCTGAAGCCCAGTGTCAACCCTGTTGGCCTCTACGTCAGCCTACTGAGGCTCTGTGCAGCCTTTCTGGCTCTCTGCGTCACTCCTACAGCCTCTGCGTGGATGATGCAGGCCCTTCTGGCTCTGTGCAGTCTCTGTTGCCTCTGCGTGGCTCCCTCTGGCTCTACGTCTGCCTCTCTCTACTTCTGCGCTGGTCTCTTAGCATTGTCTCTACCTCGTACTCACTGCCCCTCGTTGCAAATGATCACTGATTCTATCTCTCTTAGCAAACCCTGCTCTAGAGAATACAATGACTAATCACTCTAGTTTGTTCTCCAAGTGACGCTCAAGCTTGCTCTTATACTTTTCTCGTTGACATATCAACGGCCGAGATTAAGTCCCTAATCAACGGCTAAGATTAGTTCTAGGTTGATCCATGCCATTTGGACCATTCTAACACAGTTTTATATTAATCCACACTAATATTTTAATTTCCCTAAGTTTAGACTTAGGGAATCCATTAAAAATACTAATTATTTTAATATCTCCTAAACTGTTTAGAATCTGCCCAAACCCTTTCTTGTTGATTTGGGGTAGCATCAAATGTGCTCTAGCCACGAAATTTGGTGGAGAGGTTGGGGCACATGAGATCTCCAATACCCAGAAAGGGTTTGGGTAGATTCTAAACAGATCATGAGATATTAAAATAATTAATATTTTCAATGGAGTCCCTAAGTCTAAACTTAGGGAAAATAAAATATTAATGTGTATTAATATGAATCTGTGTTAGAATGGTCCAAAAGAAATGGATCAAGCCAGATATAATCTTAGTCATTGATTAGGGACTTAATCTCGGTCGTTGATATGTCAACAGGAAAAGTATAAGAGGAGGCTTGAGGGTCACTTGGAAGAGACACCAGAGTGATCAGTCATTCTATTCTCTAGAGCAGGGTTTGCTAAGAGAGATAGAATTAGTGATCGGAAGATGCAACTAAGGGGCATTTGAGTACAGAGAGGCAGAGATAGTGTCGAGAGAGCAGCGCAGTAACCAAGGAGAGTGACGCAAAGGCAGCCGAGAGTTAAGCAGAGCCTCAAAGAGGCCAGCGTTGTTGACGCAAAAGAGGGCTGACACAGACCCATCTGGGGCGCGCAGGGCCAACGTGAGGCAAAGGGGGGTTGACGCAGGGCTAGCGTGAGGCTGACGCTGGGGTTTCTGGGGCAGATTTGTGTTGAGTAGCTGCCGGAAGGATTATTTGGGGTTTCAGCCAGGAGATTTGTCAGAAACTGAGTGTATTACTGCCAAGGAAATTCTCTATTGGGTATGCCAGTTTCGGCACCCAGATTGTACTCTGATATTGCTTAATAAGAAAACCCGCAGATAGCTGCACCGGTTTTTCCGGGGACATTAGTCCCAAAATAATGGTGTCATATGGCGTGTTTGTTTCTGTTTCTTTTAGTTGTTGATCTGTAATGTGTTGAGCATGCACTAGTTTTTTTTTTCAGTATTTACATTGTAAATAACTTGTTAAGGAAAATAACAAGTAGGTAGGAATAAATCAGATAAAATGCATGGAGGGTTTCTAACTAAGTAAACTTAGAAACTTCAACATGGTATTAGAGCATGATTGCAGATCACAAGAGGACTAAACGACATCAGCGGAGCGGAGCAAGGGCAGCAGAAAACAGTTGTCCCGAAGTGACAGAAGTTGTTTCTAGTAGAGCAGCAACAAGGAAGGGTGACACAGTGCCTACGTCATCAAGGGTGAGCCGAGAAGAGGCAGCACAGAGGCTAAGGAAGGCAAAAGAAGCCTCATGCAGAGCCACGCAGTAGCTGGGAGGGCTGACGTGGTTGGCTGAGGAGGCCGGGTTGCTGGTGTCGAGCTTGCGTAGAGCCTAGGAGCTCTCACCTTCAACTTGTTGGGGTTTAGAAGGCTGCGAGAATATTGCAGAGTGGAGCTAGTGAGGTGTTGTAGTCAGAATAGCACCTGATAGAGCAAGGCTAGAGGAGTTGCTACCAAGGGTTTCTAGCCGAGGAACCCAGATCAATGGTGCGGTTGCACAAGACGATCGGAGTAGGGGGCATCTCGACAACGGCAGAAGGATTTCTAGGAGGGAAATCAGGACTCAGAGGGAGTCCAGAAGAGAACTTCCAGACAGCAAGTAGAGACTCAAAGGAGTCGAACAGAGAACTTCCAGGAGGGAAGTAGAGGAGCGTCATGGCACTACACGAAGTAGGAGACCGGGATAGACTGGACGAAGCATCTGATTTCGCATTCCAGAAGACTAGAATCTTATCCATACTTGATAGGAATTGTGTCAAGAACTTCACCTTGAAGGTAATAGCTATCCCAATCGACCCCAATGATAATGACAAGTACGAGGAGGTGATGGCGAGGGCCAAGAGCATTATCTTTGATGGGGCCAAGGATCATGTAGTACCACACATAGCCAAGAAGGAAACAACATTTGAGATGTGGGAGGCTCTCAAGAAGTTGTACCAGCATACTTCTGTGCAGAGAAGAATGTTGCTTCAAAATCAGTTGAGGTCGTATCAGATGAAGAAGGGTGAACCGATTGACACCTTCCTCAGAGGACTGAATGAGATCTGAGATCAGTTGACTGCTATAGAGGCGACAATGGATTAGGAGCTGATGGTGAGGACAACTCTGAATGTTGTCTCATAAGACTGGGAGGTGTTTGTCGAGAGTATACTGGGCAGAGGGACTTTCCCACCTTGGGACGAGATGTGAGCAGCTCTTTGCCAGGAAGAGATCAGACGGCAGTCGGAGACGAGTAGAGCAGCAAGGGGATCAAAATCAAGCAGGAGGAGGAAGATGTTGCCTTAACGTCTTAGGGAAAGCAGGAGAAGCGGAAGAAGAAGGATCTCTCTAAGATCAAATGCTTCCACTGTGGGGAGCTAGGTCATTATGCGACCCAGTGTCCAAGGAAGAGGAATAAGGGAGAGTCTTCCGAGACTAAGGTAGCGCCAGCACAGGCAGAGAAGAAAGTTTTAACAGACAATGACTGTGCCATGAGTGCACATGCGCCACTTGAGAAGAAGTGGGAAGACATCAAGCTGTAGTCAGGCAGACTACAGGCGATGAGGGGCAGGATTCTTGAGGTACCGAGCCTCTTGGATTAGACCTTGCTACGGAAGCCCCGACGAGGAGTAGCAGGACTAGCTAAGTCAGGTAGAGACAGATGCGGATGGAACAGCAG
Organism: Pinus tabuliformis; assembly: GCA_031772625.1. Lineage (NCBI taxonomy): Eukaryota > Viridiplantae > Streptophyta > Pinopsida > Pinales > Pinaceae > Pinus > Pinus tabuliformis. The sequence continues at coordinate 1,373,382,740 of CM062805.1, read as the reverse complement.
GGAGAGCTACAGTGCAGGAGTCCCGAGACAGCGCGAGGCTAGCAGGCTGCAACAGTGCGAGACGCACGGGAGTGTTGCACCAGTTCAGGATGGCACAGAAAGGTGTGCAACGGTGCGAGATGCAGGGAGTTGTTGCGGCAGCGCAGAGGTCAGAGAGGGAGCACTTGTCAACAGCAAAGGGAGCTTCAGCATCAGTGGGTGTCTCTAGCCCAACAGGGAGGTCAGATTGGGAGATCAGTTACTTACTTCTTAGTAACTGAGTTGCAGTGTAGCAGTGGGTAGCAGGATGCAACATGATGAGAGGAGATGCAATGCTGGGAGAAAGGACCAGCAGCAGCACGGATGCAGAGGGAAGTGATCCATCTGGTTAGTATAGTAGTGTATCACCAAGACTGGCAAGGAAGGGCTATAGCTCAGCAAGGAAGAGCACCTCGTTTACACGTGCGCCAATGGTTTTCGGGAGAGTTTATCGATTCGTCCGATCTACGAAATAGATTCTATGTGAAATAGATACAGATGCAACAGTGGCAGTGGCAAAACCATGGGCAGCAGTACAGGATGCAACAGTGCAAAGAATGTTGGGCAGGAAGGCCTAGCATCAGCACAGGTACCGATGCTGAATGATCAGAGTAATACTCAGTAAGGAGTATTGTTAGAGCACAATCCTCGCTAAGAGGGAGTGTTGATTTGGGGTAGCATCGGATGTGGTCTAGCCACGAAATTTGGTGGAAAGGTTGGGGCACATGAGATCTCCAATACCCAGAAAGGGTTTGGGCAGATTCTAAACAGATCAGGAGATATTAAAATAATTAATATTTTTAATGGAGTCCCTAAGTCTAAACTTAGGGAAAATAAAATATTAATGTGTATTAATATGAATCTATGTTGGAATGGTCCAAAAGACATGGATCAAGCCAGATCTAATCTTAGTCGTTGATTAGGGAGTTAATCTTGGCCATTGATATGTCGACAGGAAAAGTATAAGAGGAGGCTTGAGGGTCACTTGGAGGAAACACCATAGTGATCAGTGATTCTATTCTCTAGAGCGAGGTTTGCTAAGAGAGATAGAATTAGTGATCGGGAGATGCAGTTGAGGGGCATTTGAGTACAGAGAGACAGAGAGGCGGAGATAGTGCCGGGAGAGCAGCGCAATAGCCAAGGAGAGTGATGTAGAGCCAGCCAGGGCTCACGCAGGGCCACACAGAGGCAGTTGGGAGTTGCACAGAACCTCAGAGAGGCCAGCATTGTTGATGCAGAGGGCCAGAGGGCTGACATAGGGCATCCCAAGGCCAACGCAGACCCATCCGGGGTGACACAGGGCCAGCGTGAGGCAGAGGGGGGCTGACGCTAGGGTTTCTGGGGCAGATTTGTGCTGATTCGCTGCCAGAAGTATTATCCGGGGTTTCAGCCAAGAGATTTGTCAGAAATTGAGAGGTATTACTGCCAAGGAAATTCTCTGTTGGGTAGGCCAATTTCGACACCCAGATTGTACTTTGATTTTGCTTAATAAGACCCTTAGATAGTTGCACCGATTTTTCCACATTGGGTTTTTCCAGGGACATTAGTCCAAAAATAATGGTGTCATATGGTGTATTTGTTTCTGTTTCTTTTAGTTGTTGATCTGTAATATGTTGAGCATGCACTAGTGTTTATTTTCAGTATTTACATTGTAAATAACTTGTTAAGGAAAATAACAAGTAGGTAGGAATAAATCAGATAAAGTGCATGGAGGGTTTCTAACTAAGTAAACTTAAAAACTTCAACATTTCTAGGTGTTGGAGATCTCATGTGCCACAACCTCTCCACCAAATTTCGTGGCTAGAGCACATCCGATGCTACCAAATCAACACTCCTTGTTAGCGAGGATTGTGCTCTAGCAATACTCCTCATTGAGTAATACTCTGATCACCCGGCATCAGTCCCTGTGCTGATGCTAGGCTTGCTGCCCATCATCCTCTGCACTGCTACATCCTGTACTGCTACCCATGAATCTGCCACTGCCACTGCTGCATCCGTAATGCAACTCCCTCTGCATCCGTGCTGCTGCTGGTTCTTTCTCCCAACACTGCAACTTCTTTCATCATGTTGCATCGTGTTGCCCACCGTTGCACTTCAACTCAGTTACTGAGAAGTAAGTAACTGATCTCCCAACTCTGACCTCTCTATTGGGCTAGATACCCTCTTGACGTTGAAGCTCCCTCTACCGCTAACAAGTGCTCCCTCTCTGACCTCTGCACTGTTGCAACAACTCCCCGCATAAACCGTTGCACCCCTCTTTGTGCCATCCTACACTGGTGCAACACTCCCGTGCCTCTCTCACTGCTGTTGCCTGCTAGCCTCGCGTTGTCTTGGGACTCCTGCACTGTAGCTCTCTCTACTGCTCCATCTGCATCCATCTCTACCCACATCCGCCAATCCTGCTACTTCTCTTCGAGGCTCCCGTAGCAAGGTCTAATCCAAGAGGCTGGGTACTTCGAGGATCTTGCCCCTCATCGCCTGTAGTCCGCCTGACTACAGCTCAATGTCTCCCCACTTCCACTCAAGTGGTGTGTGTGCACTCATGGCATAGCCATTGTCTGTCTCCACTTCCTTCTTTGCCCTTGTTGGCGTTGCCTTAGTCTCGGAAGACTCTCCCTTACTCTTCTTCCTTAGACATTGGGTCACATAATGACCCAGCTCTCCACAGTGGAAGCACTTGATCTTGTAGAAATCCTTCTTCTTCCGCTTTTCTTGCTTTCCGTCAAATGCTAGGGCAACATCTTCCTCCTCTTCCTTTTTGACTCTGATCCCCTTACTGTTGCTTCCCGCCTTTGTCTGTCGTCTAATCTCTTCTTGGCGAAGAGCCACCCACATCTCATCCCAAGGTGGAAGTGTCCCTCTGCCTAGTATACTCTGGAAAAATACCTCCTAGTCTTTAGAGACTGCATTCAGGGTTGTCCTTACCATCAATTCCTGATCCGGCATGGCTTCTATGGCAGACAACTGATCTCGGATCTCATTCAGTCCTCCAAGGAAGGTGTCAATCGGTTCTCCCTTCTTCATCTAATATGACCTCAATTGATTTTCTAGTAACATCCTTCTCTACACAGAGGTATGCTGGTACAATTTATTTAAGGCCTCCCACATCTCATTTGCATTTCCTTCTCAGCAATGTGTGGTACTACATGGTCCTTGACCCCGTCAAGGATGATGCTCTTGGCCCTCGCCATTGTCGCCTCGTACTTTTCGTTCTCAACTGGGTCGGCTAAGCTAGTTATCATCTTCAAGGTGAAGTGCTTGACATGATTTCTATCAAGTACAGATAAGATTCTCGCCTTCCAGACTGCGAAGTTTGATGCTCCGTCCAGTCTGTCCTAGTCTCTTACTCCGTGTAGTGCCATGATGCTCTTCTACTTCCCTCTTGGAAGTTCTCGATGTGACTCCCTCTGAGTCTCGATTTCCCTCCTGGAAATCCTTCTGCCGATGTCGAGATGCCCCCTACTCTGATCGTCTGTGCAACCGCACCACTGATCCGGATTTCTCGGCTAGAAACCCTCATTAGCAACTCCCTCCTCTTGGCCTTTCCCTGTCAAGTATTGTTCTGACAACAGTACCTCACCAGCTCCACTCTGCAACTTTCCCACAACCTCTTAAACCTCAGCAACCTGAAGGTGAGAGCTCCTAGGATCTGCGCAATCCCGGCACCAGCAACCCGGCCTCCTTAGCCAACTGCGTCAACCCTCCTAGCTTTTGTGTGAGTCTCCCTTTGCCTCCCTTAGCCTCTACATTGCCTCTTCCTGTCTCTCCCTTGATGACGCAGGTATTGTGTCACCCTTCCCTTGTTGCTGCTCTGCTAGAAATAGCTTCTATCACTCGGGACAGTTGTTTTCTGCTGCTATTGCTCCGCTCGACTGATGTCCTTAGTTCTCTTGTGATCTGCAACCACGCTCTGATACCATGTTGAAGTTTCTAAGTCTACCAGCTTGAAACCCTCCATGCACTTTACTAATTTATACCTACCTACTTGTTTTGTTACTTAACAAGTTATTTACAATGTAAATACTGAAAATAAGCACTAGTGCATGCTCAACATATTACAGATCATCAACTGAAGGAAACAGAAACAAGCACACACAATGACACCGTTATTTTTGGACCAATGTCCTCGGAAAAACCAAATGCAAAAAAACCGGTGCAACTATCTGAGGGTTTTATTATTAAGCAGCGCTTTTCTGAGTACACTGGGTGCCCAAAAGACATGGATCAAGCCAGATCTAATCTTAACCATTGATTAGGGACTTAATCTCAGCCGTTGATTTGTCAATGAGAAAAGTATAAGAGGAGGCTTGAGGGTCACTTGGAGAACACACTGAGGGAGAGACCAGTCAGTTCAATTCCTGGAGCGAGGTTAGCTGAGAAATTGAATCAGTGGTCTGGAGAGCAGTCACAAGGCAACAAGTACGGAACAGAGAGATGAGAGATCAGCGCAGAGGCAAACATAGGGCCAGAGGAAACCACGCAGAGGTAGCAGGGCTTGCGTCATCCACGCAGAGGCTACAGGAGTGACGCAGAAGGCCAGAGAGGCTGCGCCAAGGCTCAGTGGGCTGACGCAAAGGTCAGTAGGGCCTATGTTGGGTTCAGTAGAAGTGCTGGGAAATTTGTCTATCTGTGGGTAAGCTAGTTTGGCACCCTGTTGTACTAGAAAATTGTTGAATAATAAAATCCTCCCTTGCTGCACCAGTTTTCCCACATTGGGTTTTATCGGGGACATTAGTCCAAAATAACTATGTCAATGTGTTGATTCTTGTGCATATGTTTGTTTCTATATTATGGTGTGATATCTGCAGCAGTATTTATTTTAATGTTTATTGAAGTAATTTCATGAATAACTTATGGTGAAATAAGTAGGAAAAGTAAATCAGCTGCTGCAGTGATAAAATTTTCACAAATCTCATGTGCACCAACCTCTCCACCAAATTTCGTGGCTAGAGCACATCCAATGCTACCCCAAATCAGCGGGTACAAGTACTTTTAGGGAGGGGGTGATCTGGTCACTAAGTGCAAGAATTTCCTATAAGTAAATGATGTCCACCTTCTCAAGTTTAAGAAGTCTTCTAAAGGCTAATTTTTTTGCAGGACTAGCCATCCCACGACAATTGAAAGATAACCACTTCATGGAGAACCAGGGGGGGAGAGGTCAGTGCTCTAAGGACCTTGTCAATGGGTAATTGTCGGCCATGTGCTACATCCAATCCAGCTTGGATGATAGCCTTGGAGATATTGGAGTGTCTGCCCCGGGGAGTTTTGGTGGACATGGAGGAGGTGACAATACCAATGCCACAACAATCTTCGGATGAGGACTTGATTAAGGAACAGAGGAGGTAAGGATGACTCCAACAAGAATCATAAGAAGGCTCAAGATGAGGGAACAAAGAGTGGGACATCAGGGATATAAGGAGGAGTAATGGAGAAAGTGGAGGGGGAGGAGTGACGCAGAAGGCCAGAGAGGCTGCGCAAAGTCTCAGTAGGCTGACGCAAAGGTCAGTAGGGCCTACGTTGGGTTCAGTAGAACTGCTGGGAAATTTGTCTATCTGTGGATAAGCTAGTTTGGCACCCTGTTGTACTTGAAAATTGCTGAATAATAAAATCCTCCCTTGTTGCACCAATTTTCCCACATTGGGTTTTATCGGGGACATTAGTCCAAAATAATTGTGTCAATGTGTTGATTATTGTGCATATGTTTGTTTCTGTATTACGGTGTGATATCTGTAGCAGTATTTATTTTAATGTTTATTGAAGTAATTTCATGAATAACTTATGGTGAAATAAGTAGGAAAAGTAAATTAGTTGCTGCAGTGATAAAATTTTCACAGATCTCATGTACCCCAACCTCTCCCCCGAATTTCGTGGCTAGAGCACATCCGATGCTACCCCAAATCAACAGGTACAAGTACTTTTAGGGAGGTGGTGATCTGGTCACTAAGTGCAAGAGTTTCCTATAAGTAAATGATGTCCACCTTCTCAAGTTCAAAAAGTCTTCTGAAGGCTAGTTTTTTTGTAGGACTAGCCATCACACGACAATTGAAAGATAACCACTTCATGCAGAACCGGGGGGGAGAGGTCAATGCTCTAAGGACCTTGTCAATGGGTAATTGTCGACCATGTGCTACATCCAATCCAACTTGGATGATAGCCTTGGAGATATTGGAGTGTCTGCGCTGGGGTGTTTTGGTGGACATGGAGGAGGTGACAATACCAATGCCACAGCAGTCTTCGGATGATGACTTGATTAAGGAACGGAAGAGGTAAGGATGACTCTGACAAGAATCATAAGAAGGCTCAGATGAGGGAACAGAGAGTGGGACATTAGGGATATAAGGAGGAGTAATGGAGAAAGTGGAGAGGGAGGATATTGGGGGGCATGTAATAGAAGGGTGCACAAAAGTAGGTGCATAGATGAAATGTGAAATAGATGCACTAAGATGAGATACAGATATAGATGCAGTAAAAAAAGGAAGAGCGGAGAAGAAATACCTACATTGTTAACAACAGTAGTCGCAGCCGCACAAGATCTGGTAATGCGAGGAGAAGGTGGACGAACAACTTCCTTGCATGGTCCTTGCATCTGTGAGGTGGTCTTTGGTGGGCGCCCAACAACCTTTGCAGGTCTCTTGCCCAGTGAACCAGTTGGAATATCCGCTACAATGTGTTCTAGCTGAGATACTAAAGCAGAACTAGAAGCAAGCAAAGGGCAATCCTTGTACAGGTGCCCAATTTTATGGCACCGACGACATCTGTAGGGTACCCCCTCATAATCTAGTATCTAGATGCGACATGTGTTCCTCCATTGAATCTGCAAATTTTCCTCTAAGCTTTCTCGTGTATCCAAGTGCACCAAGATGCAAGCCATTGCCATATTCCCGGTGACGATGTATGATTTATCATAGTCCAGGAAGGTCCCCAAGGCATTACCAATTCTCTTAAAGACATCCTCGGACCAAAAATGAAGCGGAAGTCCTGGTAGTCGAACCCAAATTGGGCCAACCCCCAGATGCTCACACTCTGGGTCGAATAGAGGACTCCATCTCTTGAGTAATACCGGTGCAAATGTGCCAGTACTTTGATAGGACCCAAGGGATGAATTCAGGTTGCTGAAAGCATAGGGTGAACCAGCCACGGGATAATGTAACCACCGAAGGAAGTTCATCAAGCATCTGGCCCCAAATTTCCAAAATCCATTGTCTCAATCGAGAAACAGTATAAGACCTCCCTCGAACCTGACTGACCAATGCCCTATCAGCAGAGTCGAGCACATCAACCATCTGTAGGTCTTCACCAAAAGTTAGTGAAATCTTCCTGCTCCCAGCCTTAATGCCTTTGAACTTCTTAACGGTCCTGGCTGACTTGCCAGAGGGAGGGTTTATAGAGGGATTGGATGTTGTACCTAGTCCAATACTAGCCCTAGGTCCCTCGCCTAAATCAGGTGGCGGAAGTGAGGTGCCTTCAAAAAAACCCGATGAGGAAGTGTTGCAACCAGAGGAGGCGGGACAGGGGTGGAAAGATTCGATGAGAGAGGACAATGGGGACCCAGGTCCTGAAGGTTAGATGGGAAATGGGTCGTCGAGGAGGGAAAATCCAAGAGATCCAGTGAGAAGAAGGTTGAGGACAGGTCCAAACAGGATGCAAGGAACTAGAGCGAAGCTGGAGAGGGTTGAGAATAGTCAAAGCCCGACAAATAGAAAGAAGCATCCGATGAACCAGAAACCGGTAGCATTGATGATGATGGATCGGCCGACGGCGCAAAATGTTGAGCTAGGGGGCAGGGCTGAGAAAAAACCGGCATCGAGAAAACCCTAGGGTCACCCACCAATGTCGTAGGAAGCTGCAGGGAGATGTTTGAGGAGGTGATCGGCAATTGTGGAGGAGAAATCGTCCAGATAGGCACAGATTCATAAGGATCCTCAGAGTAATCAACCATATCCACCTCCATCTCAGTCGACAGTCAGTGAAAGGAGGTCCACACAAAAATCATGCCAACCGACAGTTGCCCAAACAATGTGCCCATGTGCCCCAGGTGCCAGAATAACGGAAAATGGATTGTGCTAGCAAAGAGTTGCAGTCAACAAGGGTGAAAGAGTAGGAGCCTAACCCCAGTCACAAGCTGTAGGTGCCCTGACAAATTGCAATCATGATCCAGAACCGAGCGATCGCAGAGGCTCCATCCGGATCAAGACTATATTAATAGCATAAAGTTTATACCACGTGTTATTATTATTTAAAGTTTATAATTTTATAATTTTAAATTTATTTATATTTTCATATCTATGATATGCATATATAATGTATGTACTAAATTTTATAATATATATTTTTTAATTTTCAAATTTTATAATATGTAGAATTTAATGCCAATTTTATTACTAAATTTTTTCTTGGTTTATGCAAACTTCAAAGTTTTCGAATTTGAACTCAAACTCGAACCAGGTGACTTTGGTCACAACTAGCGTGCTGACATGTACACTATCCAAAAGGATAGAACCTCTCTTGAATAAGATAAGCTAAGATCATTTTACTAATGTTCAACGAATGACCACAAAAGTAGGTCAGTGGGACTAAAGGATACATCTAGTACAAGTACAATGTGAGAGTGAATAGTAGTTTTGAAATCGTCCCATCTTGTGATGGCGGAGTTGCCAATGCATGAACTTGGTCCTACCACCCTGTAAGAGCATGATAGCCCATATGCACTTCAACGTCCATAACCTTTTGTTGATTTGCATTAAGCTTTTGAGCTTTAAAATAAACTTCGACACTCAAGATCTTGACATCCAACTTCTCTCTATTTAGTATTAAGTGAGCCATCAAAATGAAGAATTGACATCTTTTTGTCTAGCTTGAAAATACATTGCTTCAAAGCTACTTCATTGTGTTTGGCTACTTATGACCATCATGTTCAAAATTCACTAAATTTGAATGGAAGACAAACAATTTGTTCAAATTTACCCATCAAATTCGATGGAATAGTAAGCATATCATTTCCAGTTAACATTGCACTTAAATTTCTTGTAATTTCCTCAAAGGAACCAGTTGGGTTGTTTATTAGCATGAAAGCAAGTGAAGGCCAAAACAAAGAACTACTTGCTCAGCAAAAGACATCAGTGTCTGATTCATGAAAAATTAGTTTGAATCAATGTTAATAAATACAGTTTACTTGGTAAGGAGGGTTGAAGAAATAAGCAAAATCTTACACTTCATTCCATTCAGTATTAATATAATCTCAAGATTTATTGAGTTGGTTCTTAATAACTGAAAACCAAACTCTCTCTTGTGATCCCTGCCCTGACAAATAGCAACCCACCCCCTTGTTAGTTTTTGTAGCATTGGGTGGTGTTCAAGTCTTGAAACTTTGTGGAGAGGCGAAAACACAGGAGTTCTCCAAAACCCAGAAATCATTTCTAGAAATTTGACCTAGAGATCGCATAATGAAATTAATTGACCATAATTAAAAATTTCCTAAGTCTAACTTACGAAAAATGGTTAAGTAATAGCAATTAATTGAGAAAGGTGAGAATTCTCTAGAAACTCACACAGATTGACTTGGAGATGATCTCAGCCATCGATTAAGTTTTAATCTTGGCCTTTGGAGTTTCAACTGGAGATTGTAAGAAGGGGTCGATGGTAGATGAGAAACACACTCGGAGAGTGAGTTTTGTTGGGCAGTTCGATTTTCCAGAAAGCAACGTTCTACCAAAAGAGTTTAAGCTAGATAGGGAACACAAATACAAAGAAGAGCAAAGACAGTGAGTCTGGAGGAAGTTTTCCAGTTCTGGAGAGTCAGCTACAGGAGGGTCGAATTTCCTCAATGGGGTTGTGCAAGGTTTGCGCAAAAGCTTCATAGGCAGAGTTCGATTTGGCCAGTCAAAGGGTTGATTTAGTTGCTGGAGGCTGGGGAAATTTCTGAAAGGGGCTAGCAAGTCATTCTCAAAGGCTGAATTGGGCAAACAATTTGATCAGGTGCATTTTCCAAGTAGAGCGTACAAGAGCCTACGCAGGTGTGACGCAAAGGCTAACATAGGGGTTTCGTGGAGCCCAGTGAGTGTCAGTTTTGAAGTTGGATCAATCCCTGGTGTGACAAAATTTGTCTCACTAATTTTTGTGGCCAGTTTCTCTTGTAAAGGATTGCCAATTTTGGGCATCCAGTTGTACTCAAAATTTCTCACTGCTGCATAATAATAAAACCTTTAGTTGCTGCACCTATTTTGCCACATTGGGTTTTCCAGGGACATTTGTCCAAAAATAATTGTCATTATTTTGTATGTGTGCTAGCATTTCTCAGTTTCGAGCATTTTTTATTTCCACAATGTTTATATTAATTTGTGAAGAAATTGCAATGTGGTTAATTCAATATTAATCAGAAAAAATAATAAATTGAATAATCAGTTAAGAGAATTATTTCCAATTGTTGCATTTCAAGGAATTTTCACATGGTATCAAAGCATATTTGATAGACGGGGAAGCTAAGAGGCAACAGAGAGAATATTTTTGTTTAGAGGGAGCAGCAAGCCAAAATTTTCAGGGGATGTGCAATGCCTAGCCAGGCTGTGCGAATAGCTGGACAGGGGGTCGATTTTCCAGTTGTAGGGTGCAGGAAAATTCACTTTGTCTGGGGAAGCGATTTCAGCAAGCAGAGGGAGCAACAACTCAGTATTTTCGCTAAGCCGATTTCGTGTTTGAGCATGGAAGGGTTTTGCAGCAGGTTGCTAGAGAAGAATCAACACCAAGTGGAAGAGAAAGTGCACACACAGAGGGAGATATCTCTCGGAGGGTTTCTAGTTCAGAAATCCAATATTTCTAGCTGTAGTAGGCAGTAGCAATAGACAGATTTTGTCGTTCCATAAGGGGGTGTGAATAGCAGAGCTAGCAATCGAGCAAGCAAAAGAGAGATTTCCATCCTAGTTTGAGTTTTTTGCAAAAATGGCCACAACCGAGGTTAGAGATCAGGACAGGTTGGAGGGAGCTTCCAACTATGTCATCTGGAAGGCCAGGATGCCTTTCCTATTAGATGAGCATGGCTTAAAAACCTTTGCAGAAAATGTTGTCGCAGTACCTACAACTGCAGGTCAGCTGAAAGAATACATGAAAGAGATGGCCAAGGCAAAGTGGATGACTCAACAGCAGAAAAAATGGCAGCTCATTACGATAGAACAATAGTGGCCCAACGACTCTAAAAAAAATGCATTGTCCCTAAATCTGTAAAGGATAGCTCAACAGTGGCCCGACGGCTCTAAAAATGGTGGCGGCGCTAAATCCGTAACATGTACAATTACATATTTCCAAATCCATGTGACGGCATCTTTAAATCCATACAATGGTTTAGAAATTTTTATTAATGGTTGGGCAGCAGCTAGTGACCATACAATAATGGAAATTAGGTGGCTTGGCTAAAGATTCCATATTTTGTATTGTGGAGACCAATCTTAGGTACTAATATATATATATATATATATATATATATATATATATATATATATATATAGGTACAACATTGTATATTCCAAATGTGGAGTAATAATAGTTTGTCCTTCCTTGACGTCCTCCTCTCAAGGATTGATGATGGATATCTTTCTCATCGAGTTTTTCGGAAGAAAACTCACATAGAGCAATACCTTCATGCTAATTCTCATCATTTCCCATCTCAAAAGCTTGGTGTTCTCAATACTTTAGTGACTAGAGCTTTAAGGGTTTCTAATGATAACCATCTCAATGAGGAAAAAGCGCACCTCTTGAGTGTTTTCTTTAATAAGGGGTATAGTAGACACCAACGTACTAAGGCTTTCCTCAAAGTTGAAAAATGTCCTAAGGCTAAGAAAGAAACCAAGGATCATTTTTTTGGGGTTCATCTCCCTTTTATCCAAGGAACTACGGACAAGATTGCGAGGATCCTAAAGAAGCATAAGGTTCCTTCAACCTTTAGGCCTCTAAATACCACCTGAAGCTCCCTAAGATCCATTAAAGACCCTGTGAACCCCAAAATTATGAAAGGTGATTATGTTATCCCTTGCTCTTGTGAAACTCCCTACATTAGTGAGACTGGCTGCTCGATTAATCAAAGGATTCATGAGCATGCAGCTGACATCAAGCATGGCAAGACCTGCTCCTCTACTTTGGCAGAACATGCAAAAAAATCTAGGCATCACATCTGCATTGAGGAAGCCCATGTCATTGCCAAGGTTAGTCATTTCCATCATTGTAAATTCAAGGAGGCCTTGGAAATCGAAAAAAGGCCCAATAATTTAAATAGAGACGATGGTTGGAATATTAGCAGAAGTTGGGTCCTTGTCCTGTCCTCCTAGTTTGTTTTTGTTTGCAGATTATTTTGTTTTTTAAGGTTTGATGTTTCTATTTATGAATTTTTTTGTTTCTATATAGGTATTTGCATTTAATGTTAATATTCTTTTGATCCGTTTTCTCACCTTAAAAAAAAATTCCCTCCCTTTTGATTGCTTTGTTTTAATTTTAGTCTCATTTAATTATTATTTTATAGGATCTTGACTCACTATATATATATATATATATATATATATATATATATTAAAAAAATTATATTAATAAGTATTATAAATTATAATATTATTATTCTTAAACTAGCTTTTAGAGGAATATTATTTGATCTTAATAATCATTATTAAAATATTATTTTTCATAAACTAGCTATTAAAATAATATAATAATAATTTTACCCTCCCTTTTGATTGCTTTGTTTTAATTTTAGTCTCCTTTAATTATTATTTTTGTTATAGGATCTTGACTCATTAATCAGGTCTTGACTCCTATTTATTTATTTTATTTTATTTTATTTTATTTATTTATTTATTTTATATTTTTTACTCTGTTCTCTGTATTTGGTTGACTTGGATTGTTTGTTTCTTATTAATGTTTACGTTTTTCGATCTTTCTTAATTATTATTATTATTATTATTATTATTATTATTTTATCTTAATTATTATTATAAATTATAATATTATTATTTTTAAACTTGCCGTTATATTAGCCATTGTAGGAATATTATTTGATCTTAATAATCATTATTAAAATATTATTATAAATTATAATATTATTATTCTTAAACTAGCCATTATAGGAACATTATCATTATTAAAATATTAATTTTCATAAACTAGCTATTATATGATCTTTTGGTCTCTACATTGCCCTCTATTTAAACCTGTGCCATGATCTACATCTTCATCTGGTCTCAATGATGAACCACAGTAGCTGTTTCAAAACGTGTTGGCAAAATTTTCTCACATGTGATTTCTACTGAAAAGACTCTTCTTAATATACATACTCTATCAACATTTGTCATGTGACTAGTCCCATAAATTAAATGGAAACCAATTGGAAACAAAAAAGGAACAAAATTTGACTTACTGTGACGTCTAGGAAATCGTTACAAGCACAATTTAAAATTCAAAATCCATGACCAATGACTACAAGAAGAAAAACAAAAATGCATTATTTCTTCTCACTTTTGCCTTGGATAATGGTATTCTTCCTCACATTTGTGGTATTACCACTGCTAGTGAAGTTTGGACAAAATTGAAGAATTTATATGAAACTTCGAATTTTATTGTTGTAGAACAAGTTACTACTCTAAAGATGGTAGCATCAGATTATGTTACAAAGCATGTTCTAAAGTTACAAGAATTGAAAAAGTGAATTATTAACAATTGATCCCTAAGTCACCTGACACGAGGATTAGGGATTCGTAGGATTCAGGATTCGTGGTGTCGGATTCGGACACGTTGACCCCCCGGAACAGGACACGTAGGATTCGTTATATATTATTTTATTAAAAATTAGATATTTCTTACACAAATTTTAATTAATGATACAAATTTATTTATTTCAAAAATAGATCTTCATCTATAGCATTCATAGTACATACAAAATTCAAATACATGTCAATGGTACTGGTCACATAAATCATGATTCATAATTCATAACTGAAAAACAACTTACAACTACAAGATAGTAAGATAAACACACTGACAACACATTTTTGTTTAAAGCAAAGTGATAAATATCTCGAGGCATTGAAATCTAATATTGGTGGAGAGTACAGCACTAATGAGATTGACTCATTTTGCAGAGAGCATGGTATCAAGTGGAAATTCACAATCTATGCCAGAGCAGAATGTGATTGTGGAGGCATTAGGTCGATTTTGTTTATGTTTCTAATCAATGACCTGGGATAAAAGGATTAAAATTACCCCAGATTTTGCAATGTGGGCAAGCCTTAATGGCATGTTATTTCACATAAAAGTTGTAAACCATACACACGCTGCAACTTTGTGCATAGTTGCGCCCAGAAAAGATATGGAAACAAGAAAACCAAGTCCAATCAAAGAGAATGTGAAACATTCTATTGAAAATCTGGATGATACATGTAGAAAAGGAAAAGTAGAAACCACCACTAATGACTTACAAATAAAACTTACAAATAAAACGGCTGTCTTGTGATCCTATAATTGAAAGATTCCTCAATCAAAACTTCTCGTTCAAATAACTTACTTGATTGACATCATCATGAACAAAACCTTAATAAGTACATCCTGAATATTTAGTCAAATCCGACATCCACTATACATTTAGGATTTCCAGTATACATCTAACCGTGTTACACTATATCTTGCTAGAAATAAAGGGAATGCAACCAGCAAATATCTTCCAAAAGATGGTCCGGACAAACACAGGTCACTTTTCCGCCAAACGAATCCTGTACACGCTGTCAAAAATCGGGACATGCTGGTGAATTTCATGACACACTTGGGATTCAACGTGTCCTGATAGGATTCGACGTGTCATGTTTTTTGGACGTGCTTTTCGGGCGAATCGTGTCCGACACACCGGATTCGGACACGTGGCCCCTATATAACGAATCCGGTTACTTAGATTGATCCAGATATTAAAAATAAAGAGTTCATCGCCATTCTGTTTAATAGCCTACCAGATGAATATCAACATTTTGTATCTCTTCTAGAAATGAAATCCCCACATTTGAATAAGGTGTAGGCTTACTTCTTTAGGAAGAGCAGAGACTCAAGAAGAATGGTAATGTTCCAGATCAAGCATTTGCAAGAAGACACAGAGGAAGAGGTCATGACAAAGGTCATCAAGGAGGAACATCTAACCGGTGCCAAAGTCAATTTTGGAAATCAAATTCTTCAAATCAAACAAGCACTTATGAAAGTTCGAAGCATTGCAATTATTGTAGCAAGAATAATCATACCGAAGAAGAATGTTATCTTGAACAAAACCTTGAAGCTGAAATGACTAGAGGTAGACAATATCGTAGAGGAAGAAGTAGAGGGGGTAGGCATAAGAGTCCTTTTGTAGAGAATGGTACAGTTGTTCCTCGAGAACCTTCCATTGATTATTTGTTTATGGCTTCTCATATTGATACATGTGCTTCTCAATGTGTTTGGTATATTGATTTGGGAGTTTCCAAGCATATGATTGGTAAACAAGAAGTTTTTTTAGAACACACTCCTTGTGATAATGAGATGATTATTCTTGGTGATGACAGTTCTCATGAAGTACAGGGAAAAGGTGATGTACCCATGAGAGTTTCAGGAGATAGTATTAAAACTATACATAATGTTTTGCATGTTACTAGCTTAACAACAAATATGCTTTTAGTTAGTAAAATAAGTGATGTAATCTGTTTTCAATTAGTAAAATCACTAATTAATGATTGTAACAATAATATTATTGCCAAAGGATTGCAGTTGAATGATATGTACAAATTTGATGGTGTTCCACAACAACAACAATCTTTTCTAACATGTTCCACCTCAAAAACTCAATTATGGCATGAAAGATATGGCCAACTCAATTATTTTTATTTAACGCTGCTTTATAAACCCAACTTGGTGAATGGATTGCTAAATGTTGAAGAAGTAAAAGGTGTATGCGAGGCATGTATGGCAGAAAAGTAACATCCTTCAAATTTGATAGCAGAAAAACAAGGGTAGCTTGAGTAATTATATTGGTTCATAGTGATGTTTGCGGTCCCATGAGAACCCAATCTCATATAGGTGCTAAATATTGTCACATTCATTGATGATTTCTCACAAAAAATATGGGTGTATTTTTTGAAAAACAAATATGATGTTTTTTCCACTTTTAAGTAATCCAAAGCCATGGTTGAAAATGAAAGTGGTCAACGCATTAAAATGTTCCGAAGTGATAAGTGAGGTGAGTATGAATCAAACGATTTTCGTGATCTTTTCTATCATCATGGTTTTCGAAAACAAACATTTGTTTCCAAACACCTCAGCAAAATGGGGTAGACAAGAGAAAAAACAGATCTATCATAGAGATGGCTAGATGTATGCTAGAAGGGTATCATCTAAGTAACCAGTTTTGGGCCAAAGTAGTGCAGACAACAATATTTTTGTTAAATCGTACTCTGACAAAGGTATTTCGTGGGCGGACCCCCTATGAAGCTTGGTTAGGAAGGAAACCAAAGGTAACTAATCTCAAAGTTTTTGGTTGTTTAGCATATGCACATATTTCTGATTCAGAAAGATACAAGTTGGAGGCTAAGAGTAGAAAATGCATCTTTATTGGATATAGGACTAAATTAAATACATTTAAGTTATATGATCCGGTAAACAAAAAGGTTTTGACAATACATCTGAATGGAAGGTGAAGCTTTGCAAGTTAATGATGATGAGCATGAGTTCAAAACTCCTGTTACATATAGGAGACATAGAAGAGAAGGGAGCAAAGAAGAGGAAGAAGATAAAGTAGAGTTGGGAGAACAAGATGACAACCAAAAAGAAAGTGATAGTCAATCTTCCAATGAAGACGGTCATAAAGGAAAAAATGGTTCTGTAGAACTCTTCAAGATGCAAAGCCAGATGAAATACAACAAGGACAGAGAAAGAATGACCTAGGACCACGGTTACCAAAATTTGAAGTTCATTTGAAGATTCATACAAATTCTTCAATTTTGTCCAAACAAGGTCAAAATCACCACATCAAGTAAATCAAGTAAATCTTGCTTTGATAAGTGAAATTGTGCATTTTTATGATCCAGTTTCTTTTCATGAAGCAAATTGAAAACAAGAATGGAGAGATGCTGTGCAAACTGAATATGATGCTTTGATAAAAAATAACCCTTGGAAGTTAGTTAAATTGCCTTCAACTAAGAAACCAATACTCTGTAAATGGGTGTTTCACACACAATTCAAATCAGATGGTTTCATTGATAAATATAAAGCTAAGCTAGTTGCAAAAGGATATGCGCAAAAAGAAGGTATTGATTATGAAGAAATGTTTGCTCCTACTACAAAATTAGTAACATTTAGAATGATGTTAGCTTTTTTTTGCACAATTTGGATTGAAGATACACCAAATGGATGTTAAAAGTGCATTCTTGAATGGAGATTTACAAGAAGTAGTATATATGGAGTAGCCCAAAGGATTTGTAGCTAAAGGAAAAGGCCTTGTGTGGACTAAAATAAGCCCCTACAGCCTGGTATGAAATGACTAATAAGTATCTTAAATCAAAAAAATTTAAAAGAAGAGATTTGACCTTAACTTATATATCAAAGAAAAAGGTGAAGAAATTATATTTATGGTTTGATAGGTTGATGACTCGATAATCACAAGCAGCAATAATGATTTGATATAGGAAAAAGAAGATAGTCTTTCTAAATCATGTGATATGACTGACTTGGGATTGTTACATTATTGCTTGGGTATTGAAGTTTGGCAACAACCAAACAGGTTTATTATCTCATAGACAAAGTATGCTTCAAAATTGTTGGAAAATTTTTGAATGCGAGACTCTAATCCAATCAAAATTTCAATGGAGGTAAATTTATAACTTTGGAAAAATGATAAGTCTGAAGTAAATGAATTGTTTTATTATCAACTTGTTGGAGGATTAATTATCTTACTACAACCTTACTAGGCATAACTTTTGTAGTTGGAATGTTATCAATAATTTCACATTTGTCCTAGGAAAACACATTGGAATGCAGCAAAAAGAGTCCTTTGATACATTAAAGGTACTTTACAATTTCGTATTATATTGGAAAAGAATGACAATTTCACGTTGAAAGGTTTTTCAAAGCAAATTGGGCAAGTGATACAAATGACAAGAAATCTAAATGGAGATTTAAACGAAGAAGTATACATCGAACAACCAGAAGGTTTTGACTTGTTTGAAAATAAAGACTATGTATGCAGATTGAGGAAAGCTCTTTATGGGTTAAAACAAGCTCCAAGAGCATGGTATGCCAAGCTTAACCACTATTTTTCAACAACAAAGCTTCTAAAGAGGAGTTGTTGACAACAATCTCTACATCAAGATGGAGAGGGACAATTTACGAATTACACTTGTATATGTAGATGATCTCGTTTTTGGAAGCAATAATGATGCTATGAGTCATGGATTTCCCCAAGAAATGTCAGAGGAATTTAAAATTTCAATGATTGGAGAATTATCCTTCTTACTTGGACTACAAGTTTCTCAAACCAACGAAGGAATATCTATTGTCCAAACCAAATACCTCAAGGAGATGCTCAAGCGGTTTGGAATGGCAGAATGTGCACCAATTATCACCTCCATGATTATCAAATGCAAGTTAAGTAAAGATGATGAATCCACTGGAGTCAATTCAACAGTTTACAAGTCTATGATTGGGAGTCTACCTGACAGCTCCACGACCAAATATTATGTAGGTAGTAGGAATGGCTGCAAGATTTCAATCAGCACTAAAAAAATCACATATGCAAGCAGTAAGGAGGATATTTCAATATTTAAAGGGCACACTTGACTTTGGTCTTTGGTATCCTCAGAGTACATATTTCACATTGACAACATACACAGATGCAGATTGGGTAGGTAGCATTGATGACAGAAAAAACACTAGTGGAAGTGTGTTTTTCCTATGAGATTGTCTTGTGTCTTGGTCAAGCAGAAAGCAATCATCAGTTTCTCTTTCTACAGCTGAATTTGAATACATAGCAGCAGCAGCCTATTGTATCCAAGTTCTCTGGATGAAACAAACTTTTTAAGCCAAAGAGTACATATTTCACATTGACAACATACACAGATGCAGATTGGGTAGGTAGCATTGATGACAGAAAAAACACTAGTGGAAGTGCGTTTTTCCTATGAGATTGTCTTGTGTCTTGGTCAAGCAAAAAGCAATCATCAGTTTCTCTTTCTACAGCTGAATTTGAATACATAGCAGCAGCCTATTGTATCCAAGTTCTCTGGATGAAACAAACTTTGTAAGACATCAAAGTGGAATATGATCAGCCAATTGTTATTTCTAGTGATGACACTAGTGCGGTCAATAGCTCAAAAAATCATGTCATGCACTCAAAAACACAGTGCATTCCAATCAAGTATCATTTCCTCAGAGAACAAGCCATCAAGTAGAATGTCAAAATGGAATATATTGACACCAAAGAACATATTGTTGACATCTTTACCAAACCTATATCTAGAGAAAGTTTTGAATATCTCAGATAGAAGTTGGGAGTGATCTCTCCCTTACCTCAGTAAAGAAAGCACAAACCCAGGGGGAGCAACTCTTTTCCATTGATGTCAAAGGGGGAGAGAATGCAAACAGGGGGAGTAGCTGACAAGGACATATGAAGTCAATACAGACAAAGGCAACATCAGCAAAAGCTAATATAGTAATATCGAAGTGTTGCCATTAATAAGAAAGGGGGAGATTGTTAAAAAAGCTTGTTATTGATGTCAAAGGTTGTCCAGATGGAAGGGTAAACTTCATAAATCGCTGGCCCATTGAAAGGCCTTTCATGATAGGTTGCACACCTCCTAACTCTTCACAGTTGAAGAGAAAAGAATTTTTTAATATACACATATATAAACTAAAGTTGGCCTCAAGTCAGCCCATAAAGCCTGACTGTTCCAAATTTGAAGGTGACGGTTAAGGGACAGGTTGGCCCCTAAATCCCCCCTAGTCTAGTATATATATGCCACTCACGTGGCTCAGTTGATCATTAACTCGGTCTTCTAAGCAAGTAATAAGGTGTGTGACAAACCACAGGACCGCACTAAGGGAGACAAGGCAGAACTAAGGGGTTGTGAGCTGACTAAGGGAGATTGTCGAGTTGAGACAGGGAGGATTGCAGAGTATCACTATGTATATCCAACAAGTGCATATTTCTAGAACCCTGGATTCTCATCCAACAAATCTGAGAGTTTGGCTCTGAAGCTAAAAACCTTATTTAGAGAAGAAAAACTAAATTTTTAAATCTATGCTTAGTTGATGTTTGTAGCTCGGGAAGGTACTACACAGGCCTAAGTGTCTAGGCATGCAAAAGTCGCCCAACCTTTCCTTGGACACTTGTTCTAGTGTATTGTGTAAGCAAGTTGCATTTGTAACTTAATCCAGTATAACATAGGAAAGCAGATAATTATTATGTTGGCTAATTGAGCTCAAGTGAACTTAGGAAAAGTGAATAATTACTCTAATGATCTTGTTTTAATCTCAGCCCTTGGTCTCAAATTAGGCGAGATCTAATCTCAGTCATCAATCACTTTGGAGATTAGGGTTAAGTATTTAGCTTAATGAAAAGTGAGAAAAGCAAAGCTAAGGAGAGAGAAAAGACACACCATACAGCGCACAAGATTGAGAGAGGCATCTCAATGAGTGTGATGATACTCTAGTGTGTTGTGTCTGAGGAAGTGCAGGAGAGATTGGAGATCCAGATCAGCCAAGGGGATCGACACTGATCTAGGGCCTTATCTGCTGGATCAAATCCAAGGAATTTTTGTAATATGTAATCTTTAGTGTGTTGTGTCTGAGGAAGTGCAGGAGAGATTGGAGATCCAGATCAGCCAAGGGGATCGACACTGATCTAGGGCCTTATCTGCTGGATCAAATCCAAGGAATTTTTGTAATATGTAATCTTTCTCAGTTGGACCATTTTCCCGGTACAGGAGCTCAAGTAAATTCTGGAAGTGAATGATGAACTGTGATTGGGTAAAATCTATTGTGTCATCCTGATTGACATTGGTATATTTTGTTTCTGTTGAATTTATTGTGTTAATGAACCAAGCTGTGCAATTATTCAGTAGATCTGTAATCTGCTAGGAATTAAGTGTCAGGTGCTGGGATTGCAGGGAAAACTAACGGGCTCAAGCTATTGAAATACAAAGAAAAAAGAGGAATTCATTGATTCATTTTAGTCATCACTGATTAGAGTTTTGAGAATTGCTTGTAGCAACGGGAAACAACAGATAATAGAATTTGTTTTTCTCATTTCTTTTACTTATCATAAAATTATGTTTACATCCTGATATCTTGTTTAAAACTTTGTAACTTCTTAAAGTTAACCACTTGTTACAAAGCCACAAGACTTGAACTGAATGGTCAAGCTCTAATATATTTGCATTATATTATATAAAAGTTTTTACTATATGCAAAACACTCCCATGATCCTTGCCCCTGGCTTTTTGGAGAGAAATGGTGCCCGCACTCCGTACTTCACTGTGTTCTGGAAACACTGCTAAAAATGGATGTTCGGTAATGATCTATAGGAAGCAATTTAATTCTATGCATAGGTTGATTGCCAAGACAATCAGTTCACATGACTCAGAAGTTGGAGTCGTTAAGGATTGATGTTGTCATCTGAGCTACCAGTCACATCGTTTTTTATTTTGCCTTTGTTCTTTTTAGTTTAGCATACAAAATAAATGATTTGATTGAGACTAATATTGTTGCATAAATACCAGGAGGGGCAACATGGACAAAGTTATCTTTTAGTAGTATCTGCACTGTGTCTGAACACCTGTTTTCTAATTTTATAATGGTTGTTGGAAATGCACATACCATTCTTCAGAACATACCCTTGTACAAAAATATCAGTTGTGTTCTGCTTCTGTAGTTTAAGAGGTCTAATGATGCTTTACCATTTGGAACTGGCAGGCTTTAAAAACTGGGGCACTTCCTGTGTTGGATATGTGCAAACAATGGCTGGCACAGTATATGTAGCTCTATTTGTACAGTTGTAAGATAATACTGTTTTCTACTAACAAGCGTAGAAACATTCATTTTGTACAATATTTTACTTTCTAGAAGACAACATCAATTCTTGTGAAGAAATTTTGGGAAAAAAATTCGAGTATGTGAGATAGAGCATATTGGTTATCCTTCCACGTGTGAATTCCATGTAATTTTTGAAAGAGAATATGACATGCGCATAGCATTTTCGTGATGTAATTCATTTTTTTATTATATAAAAAAAGGGAGCCAATCAATTAGATTTGATTGATTTCTTCAAGACGAGCTACCATAAGTATACTGATAAATTCTTTACAATGGCAATTTCATAATGTAAGCATTTACGAATGGGTAGTAAGGAACTACGTGAAGAAATGATAAAAGCGCAATATGAACAATTTCATGATGATAGCATTTGTTGACACAAGGAACTAGTGGGGAGGTGTTCCATTTTTTTTATTATATTAATATTTCTTTACATTTGTATTTGATGAAAGATAGCAAGTATTTAAGAATTATCACATATTTCAAAAGCCAAATGAAATGCATAATGTGCTTTATTTAATGAAATGAAATGATATTTTAAGGTCCACAAGATTAAAAATAGTCTATGAGACCATTAGTTACCTGTTTTTCGCTCTTTGCAATTTAGTCTTTTTCCGATTCAAATTGATGATGAGCTGACCCAACCTTCCAACAATCCCCTCGCAAAAAAGATAATGCCAAGAAACTGATGCTACATGTTCTCATAACTTTTTCTAATGTCTTTGAATGCATCACATTCCAAAATGAAATGTTTTTCAGATTCCACAGCCCCAGACGTGCAAAATGTACACACCCGTTCTTCCCAAGTTTCTTTAAGTCTTTTCCACCGTCCTGTTTCCCCCCGAAGTTGATGTGGTTTGGTCCTTAATTGAGCAATAAGAACCTTTGCCTTCCACGAAATGCTAGCTCCAATGAACTCTTTTTGTTGTAAATCACACGTAGGGTTGAATTCCTCAATGTAATATTTCTTCTTTCTACCCAACTCTTTTCCCCATACCTTTTTACGAAACTTCTCCATAACAAAATCCTTTAGCTCCTTGCTATTTGTGGGATAAGCATTGAGGTAGATATTCCATTTTTGCATCCATGTGTAGTTTTGTTTCATCCATGTTTTCTTTTTTTCACTCATGCTTTCATTGAAGATAACATTAGGCCATCTACCAACTCTCATTTGTTCAATTCTTTTTAGGTATCTTATGAGCCGCACCATAGCAATTGCTTCAATGGAAGTTGCTCCTGTTTCACTCAACATTATCTCATAAGATACCGAACTTTTTATTTTGAACTTGCTCATGATCAAGCGTTTTTGGATTTTATCAATTTGTTTCCATTTTGAGACGGGAGTGCCGCTAGTCCACAATTCATATCCATATAGCATCATTAGACAAACGAGGAGTCCAAAAAGCACTTTAATCGTTTTCCAATCCCCTAATTCTGCCTCTCTACCTCTGTTTTGAAGAGAATATAATGCTTTCCACCCTCCTAAAATTCTCTTCTTTCTGCAGTCCTCCCAATTGAGTTTGTTGTTGAAATCAATCCCAAGGTACTGGTACTCATTTACTTCTTCAAGAATGTTGTCTTCAAAGAAGAAAGTATGTTGGCTCTGCTTCCTTTTATTAGAAAAAATCATTATTTTGGTCTTGCTAGTATTGATTTGCATCCCCACTGCTCTACAAAAATGCTCAAGAGCATATAAGTGCATTTGCAATCCATGGGCCGATTTAGAAATCAATACAATATCATCAGCATATAAAAGAATTTTTATCACAAACTCCCCCAACCGAACACCATCTCCACCTTGTAGATTTAGCCACTCTTCCAATTTATCAATATATAGACCAAAAAGAGTGGGGGATAGAGGGCAACCTTGCTTGACTCCAATGTCACTTCTAAAGCTTTCTGAAATACCTACTGAGGTTTTAATTTTGACTTTCACTTCTTCATAAAATCTATGGACAGCTGCTCTATAATGCACAGGAATTGCAAGTTCTTCCATTCTATGCCACAACTTATCCCTAGGGGCTGTGTCAAATGCTTTTTTGAAGTCAACAAAGCAGCAAAATACTTATTTTTTGTCCTCCCAAACCTTTTCAACAATGTGTCTCAACGTGATGCCATGATCCACTGTAGAATGTTTCGGCCTAAAACCCGCTTGTCCTCTTGCCCTCTTTTCTTTTACTTCTGCCCACTTGCTAATTCTGTCTTCTACCATGCTGCCGAAAAGCTTTGCAAACAAAGGATTGATCATAATTGTTCTATAGTTGGATGGATTATTAATGTCTCCACTTTTAAAAAGGGGTATTGCTAGGCTAGTTGTCCAGTCTCTTGGGAATCCTTGCTAAATGATGTTGTTGAATATATTCATGATGTGCAGTGCAAGAGCGGTCACTCTCCATTTTAGATACTCTGCTTGAAGTTCAACCAAGTCCTTTGCCTTTCCTGTTTTCAGCTTCTTAATCGCAACTGGCAAGAATGGAACAAACACCTCTAGAAAATTGTGTATGTTTAAAAATACAATATAGAAAGAAAGAAAGAAATAAAATTATTTTAATGTCCACGAGGCTAAACATAGCCTATGGGACAGATTGCTTCTTCATTTGCTTGATGTATTCGGCCCTTTTTCTGTGAAGCCTCACAATAAATGCTCTCAGCTTCTCGACAAACCCCTCGGTAAGATTATCCCAAGAGCTAGCTGCCAGCATATCTGCATAATTTTCCCTGTTGTCTTTGAAGGCTTCGCATTCTAAAATGAAAAAAAAAAAAATTGTTTCCACTTTTCCAGAAGAACAAAAGATGCATACTCTTTCTTCCCACACTTTTTTTTGGCCTTTTCCAGCACCCTGCTTCACAATCGAGTTGATGAGAATTAGTCTTTAACGGAGCAAAAAAGAAAGATATATTTTTCAGGAAAAAAAGAAAGGCATTGAAAACGCCATTGAACCGATTCAAAAATTGGTATTTTAAAGAAAGAAAAAATTAAATCACTTGCATTGTTTCCAAAATAATCTACAGAAGAGGGTGACTATGGAGGACTCTAATCAAAATGACTAAATAAGCTTCTCTCTAAGCAAAGAGAACAGTGAATCCTGCAAACTGTTTCCAACGTGCCCGTTTCTAGTTTGTGAAACGTTTCCAGTCATTAAAAATTGTTCTGAAAATTGCTTGTCTTCGATTAGTTTCCAAAATGATTTCGGACAGTTCCCAGGAATTTCCGAAAACTTGTAGTCGTTTTTAGCAATTTTTGCATTTTGATAAATATCTAGAAAACACATTTTAAAAAATAGGCCAACGCTGACCTCAATGTGCCCACTATCCCTGATATCCAAAATAATAGCCATTTGAAATGGATTAAAATTCAAAAATGGCTGTGTTCTAAGTTTTCGAAGGACAGAGGCAGACTGACAAAAGGAAGAGTAGTATAGCAGGGTTTTTAGGCAGAGTTTCTTGAAAATTTTGATCTTATTTTTGCAAACCATTTCCTATTGTTTTGTTGTTTCCTGTAGTTTTCTGCATAGCCTACCCCAAAGTTTATTCATTTCTGGAAATAGGATTGTTTTGCATCTTCGGGTTTCTATAATAAGAGAAAAGGGCCATCTTCAATTCATTGAGATATTTTTGCTTGTATAGTTAGTCAAAGAAATAACTACTACGACGATGGGTTTCGGTGTTATCCTTCCTTTAAGATGTGTTGTAAATCAGAATAAACCATTGAACTCCAGGTTAAAAAACAAATCTGTGGCATGCATACAGTCAACTAAATGACTGTTAAAGTGCCAACTAGGATTGGTTTAAATATGCTTAATATTTGACTGAAGTTTAGTGTTTAATTTTTCATCAAGGAAATTTTTACAAATTTGTTATATACAACTTGAGCGTCCCTAAAGATCATTGACATATAAAATTGCAATTCAGAAAACTAAGGAGTGTTGGTAGAGGCGAACCTAACACTTTACATATAAAATTGCAATTCGGAAAACTAAAGAGTGTTGGTAGAGGTGAACCTAACAAGGCTCTATCAGTGCTAAAGCGAAGTTACAATGGGTGGAACTAGCGATATAGAAAATATATTGGCAAGCAATGTAAATTCTTATTTTTTTTAATTTGATAATTACTTTTCAATGATTTCTTAAATAAGTTAACTTATGTCATATACATCATTAAGCAATTATACATATAAAATCTCAACAATAATGCAATAATGACACTAGGATCATAAAGAGATAGCCAAGCACAAAAGAGAGACAAATTTACCTAGGGAAACCTAACCTCGAGAAAAGCCCGATAACCTTTTCTTAAGGAAAAATGTTCAATTCAGTGAAGTACAACTGATATTTTTTAAGTCAAACTTGGTCAGCCTAGACCAACAATCTAGCATAGGTCAAACCTTGTCAATCTGGTTGAAATTCAGCTTTCCTACACTTGCCTAGAATTTTGGTCAACCTCAATCAACAAGCTGAAATTCGGCCTCTTTCAATTGCTTAGAAGATTCGGTGAACCTAGAAACATGCCCAAAAAAACTCAGTCAAACAATCAATTATTGATGCCACGTGCAAGGTAAGATGTTGGTCAATGTTGGTCAAATCTAGACAAACTTGGCTGCCTTGGAAATTTATCTTTCATAGCAAATTTGACCTCTTCCTTAGTCCTCTTTGCACGTGTGAGAGAGAGAAATGTTTGTTGTTTGTGAGTGATCAAATGAGGAGATTGTTTACCTTTTTTATAGTGATTTAGGGTACCCCAAGTGGTGTGTCCTTATGCTTGGCCGACTTGACTTTCAGAGGAAAATTTAAATTAAATTTCTTCTTTTTAATTTTTCTTTTAGGGGCCGACTTGAGTAGCTATGAATATTGATTGCAGCTACCAAAAAAATCAACACTCCCTCTTAGTTAGGGAGGTATTCATCTTGACTTCCTCAAATGTCCTCTTCGTTGAACAATTTCTCCATCCCAAAAAAAGATTGAATGAGCCCGCTATATTAATGTATCCATCCACTTCATGTTCTATTCCAAAACCACATGGAAAGCAGCTTGCATCAGCATCATGCTACGGATTTACAGTTACCCACTAATCAAATATCATTTACAAAGGATCTAGTCACCCACTAACTAAATACCTTTTGGCGATATGGCTAAGGACCCCTTGACCAAAGTAAACACAAGACTAGTCATAGGTCACCAACTATCGTAGTCGTCACTTGGAACCAGGGCAGTGTCCCTAACCAATGGTGAAACCCTGGGCCATTCTAACATTCCCTCATGTAGTCACATGATACTTGAATGGTAAAAACACTTGCCCGATGTTATGGGGCACTTGCTCTACACACTAGCCAAGTAACCCTTAGCAATATGGTCAAAACCTTCTAACTAAGGGAGCACTCTGGGCCTTTATGCTCTCCAACCAATCTCCCTAGCCACATTGCATGGCACCTAGTCAATACCCTTGACTTAAGGAGAATATATGCCCTTAATGCTACAACATCAATGCTCCTTCTAACCTAGGGAAGCATTCTCCACTCCAAGTGTGTCCCTGAAGTAGACAAACTTCATTTGAGACAGAGGCTTTGTGAGAATGTTAACAACTTGCTTGTCTGTAGAAATATAAATATTGGAGCCTCACTGCTCTCTTTTGTACCATGTCTCGGACATAGTGGTACTTGATCTCAATGTGCTTTGAGTTGCCATCACGGTCGTGTCCAAATCAAACAGTGTTGCGAGCAGCTTCTGAAGCCACACTGCTTCACAACTCGCCAAAGTAGTTGTACTACATAGCCTTTGCAGTGTTGAGTGAAATATATGTTTGTTTCTTGCTCATCCAGGGTATCATAGCAGAACCCAAACTAAAGCAACACCATGATGTGTTCTTCCTGTCTTCTACACTCTTTGCCCAATCTAATTATGTATATCCCTGCAATTGTACTTCATCATTTGTGACATATCTAAATCCATATTCAATTGTACCATGTTGGTGCCTTAACACGTGTCACATGTCTTGTCTTAATCACAAACTGATCTACTTCCTTCACTAGATCCATCATCACAATTGTTTTTTGGTCACCTTGAATGGGTGCTCACTCTGACATTGAAATTGATCCTATTGTGGCAATCCTAGCTAATCACTTTACCACTACGACTTCCTAGTCGCTGAAGCATATCTATTGTCTGGCATGGTCCATTCATAGAAGGTACATTTCTCTTAGACACCTCCCGTCTCTAAGCATCTAGTATGACAATCTCAAACCATGACATTCACTTGGACGACTAGTCCTTCCACTTTGCCTGATTTTTTGTACATCAAGGGATCTGCCAAATATGAATCTGAGTTATAAACATTTAGCTTCCTCAGATTGGTTACCATGGGTGTGGCTATGGACTTCAGTGCATCATCCCAAATCTTTGAAGGATCTTAATAGTATACTTCCCTTGACCAAGGAAGTAATGCATCAAATCTAGATCCTTCATCTTGAACTCGAAGGTCAACTCCCTCTGAAGCAAGGCTTCTTGAGATAATGTTGACTGCTTCCTCTATCATGGAAGCAAGTCCTCCTGCCATTGTTGCTCCCTCTATCACGTGAGTCCTTCATGCCTAAGGCTTGTACGAAACTTTCTTCAATCTAAAAACCAAAGCAAATGACTCTTCATAGTCTTCTCCCTCTTTCTGGGATAACCCTCTTGCCACGAACCTTGCTTTCTACTTCTTTATACTGTCGTCTACCATATGCTTGCTCTTGTTGATCCACTTAAAAGTCACCACTGACTTCCCTTTAGGTTTCAACACAATTTCCTCCATCATGGCTTCCTTCAAACTTGTTGCCCTACTGCCTCTAGACTAGAATCTCTTTCGGTCATCTAGCATGGTTCTAAATTTCAATGCAATTTCTCCCTTTTGAACACAAATAACTCTATTCTGAGTTTATACTCGATCCTGGGAGAATCTTCTTGTCGCAAACTTTGCTTCGCTCTTCCCGATGCTTCCATCCACTGCCAAAATAATTGCCTTGGCATCCTTCATAATGTCTCTGCAAACTTCATTAGGAGGCCATGGAAGAAACAATTATAAACCAAGCAAAAAATGCAAAGAAAAGAGGTTGACCAATAATAAAGTAATAATAATCAAGGAAGAAATATATGAAGCGCTTATCTTTTGATTTGAAGATTGTATGGAATTGTCAACTCCATCTTAATCCTTGCCTTCTTGCAAAAACCATTGAAATCTATTTACAATTTCATCAAGCTAGAAATGTTCATCCTCGTCCTCATCATCAACTACTAGTGCATGTTACTTTCCTTTCCTTTCCTTGCTTGCATGAATTATATGAGCTAGGGTTTCTTCATTCATTGGATTCATTGATTTTCAACACTCTAGGTCTAGTTCTAAGGTTGTATCCACAAACCCTAGGGATTTCTAAATCATAACCTTCAAGTCTTTTCTGGGGTTTACAAACCCTAAGTCTACCAACTCTTCTAGGAATGGCTCATACTTTAGCACAAGTGTTATGACTTTTCTTGCTTTATATGAGAGAGCCTTTCTCCTCAGTTCCCTCTGGCTTTGGAGTAACTTTCTTGAATCAAATAAAATTGATCATATCTCAAATGCTTGGAAAAAAAATTCCATATATCAATTTGTTCTAGCAAGACCCTAACATATCTCAACTAATATGAATTTTAACCTCAATAGCATATACAAGGAATCTTCAGTCAAATTACTCTTTAACTCATAAGGAAATAGCACCATTTATTAACCCTACACATTCTTCCTTCAAATACTATACTTATCAGTTGTTTGAACCTCCTTTATCAAACAAACGTCAAGAAATAGCACTCAGTAATCTCCCATTAGTACAAATGGGACCAAAATCCGACAGCAATTAGTTGGATATGTGACTTATAGGCGCCAGTTATTTGATACATTGGTGTTTATCAACTCGTTGGAACTATGTCGAATAGTCGACAGAGTAGCATTGTTGGATATGCAACAGTGCAGATGTCAATTATTTGATACATAAAAAGCCTGAAATGGTCTTTAAAATACCACCGTTTATAAGTTGGATTTTCGAAGCTCAAAATCACCAGCGATCCAATGGATAGAACGTCAAATATCTGGCAGGTCGTGCACAAGTCTCATGTCTAATATTCGACAAGAAGGTCATTTTATCTGACAGAAAAAACCAACATTTAGGAGTCGAGTAATCAACGAAATAAGTAAATATTGCGACAAAAGTGTTGTCGCTCTGATGTTTTCAGGTCGATGGTAATGTGTCAGATATTCGACAGATAGGTCATTTTGTTCGACGGAACAAACCAACGTTGAGGTGTTGGGCATTCGACGGCATAAGTATATTGTGTGACAAAAGTGTGGTTGCTTCGACGCTTTAAAGTCAATGGTGAAGCATTGGATACACGATAGACTAGATTTCTATCTGACGGGAGTGTTAAGGTACCGACGCTTTCATCCAACGTTTTTGTAGTCGAATATCTGACGAGTACCCCGACTGGAAGTTTTCAAATATTTGACTCCTTGTCTATGTCGTCGAATATTCAATGGTGGTATGCATTTAAAAAAAAATATACATAGACTGTGAGTTTTCTCGGTGGCTTTGCTCCCTTATACATTCGATTCTTGCATATTATAGACTATGATTTTTCTTATACATTTGATTCTTGCAGCAAACCCGAGTGTTTCTTAGTGGTACTTCCATTAGACACTAGTTTCCTACAACTTTTTAAGGGCAACAAAGACATTGATACGGTGACATACTTGGTTTGTAAGTGTCTTCCAGTGTAATAACTAGAATCAAGCATCTCATCTTCATCATAAATGGACTATATAGATACATACATTACAAGCATTGCTAGATCACATTACAAATAACCAAGTATTGGTAATAAGCCTATGAAAATTCCACAACTGGAACCCCTATTGCAGCAACTGATGATATTACTCCTATTTGTTAAATTCCTTTAAACAAATTACTTGCAATTTTCTACGGAAAATATCGTAATACATACACTACAGCCTTCACTTAATTAAATTATAAGTGGAAACAAGATACTGAGCAAGAAGGAAAATACAACACAATAGACACCATTATTTTTTGGACAAATGTCCCTGGAAAAACCCAATGCGGAAAACCAGTGCAGCAATTCTAAGGGCTTATTATTATTAAGCAGTAGCAAATTCTGAATACTTCTCAGGTTATTCAGTTACAGAGAGAGAAATATTAGCAGAAAGAATTGTGAGATTACCTCACACTATCACTGAAAATCCTGGCTGATCCAGCCCCAGAATGATTGCCCCCGGCTTTTCTTGCTGCCTATGCGCAGTATCTGCGTCAGCCTAGCATCAAGCTCTCTGGGGACAGCTTCAATCCTCTGGCTGGTCGATTTGCTACCTAGGAGATCCGATTTTTGCCTCCCGGTCTCACACCTCGACTCCCGGCTTCTGAAACGTGAATTTCCTCTGCAAATTTCAGACTCCCTCTTGGCTTCTCCATTGCCTCTGGCTCAACGCTGCCACTTCTAGATTACTCTGCCTCTCTCTGTTGATGTTCCTCCGACTAAGAAAATATCTCTCTCTCTCTAGATGTTATCTCTGCCCCTCAACTGTAAGAAATTTCCTCAATCGAATTCCCTCCTGATAACTTCTCACTTCATAAATTCGATCTCTTGATCTCTTGGTGTGTTTTCCAAATGACCCTCAAGCCCCTTCTTATATCTTTCTGTTGGACAACCAACGGCCTAGATTAACTCCTAATCAAAGGCTCAGATCGTTTTAGCGTGATCTTCATCTTCTTCTAGAAGTTACACCCACAATTAGATTAATACCCATTAATATTTTAATTTTCCTAAGTTTAGAATTAGGAGCCCCATTAAAAATATTAATTATTTTAATATAATAGTCTCTGGGTGGAATTTCCCAAAATGGTTTATGGGTTCTTTGGAATACATGTGCCCAAGTCTCCGTGCAAAATTTGAGGCATAGAGCACATCTGATGCTACCCCAAATCAACACTCCCTCTTAGCGAGGAATGTGCTCTAACAATATACGTTGTTGTATACTGCTCTGACTCTTAAGCATCGTTCTTTGCGCTACTGATGTCTGACATGTTGTCCACCAACTAATGCGTCATTGCTGCAATTGTACTGTTGTTGACACTGCCACTATCAACACTGCATCTGTACTACATCTCCCTCTCAATTGTTGCATTTGTGTTGTTGCTAGCACTACCACTGCCAACTACTACTACACTACAAACTGTTGCTTATAGAAACGGAAAAACATCCAAAATTATTGAACTAATTGTGTTCAGTATGATACCACGTGAATGTTGGAGCCTGGCTGTTGCTAGTCTCTACATTGACCCTCTGAATCCACTGCGCTACTGTTGACCTCTGCTCTGTGTTGCTCAGACTCTGGCGCTCCTAGCCACTGCAACTGTCTGCCGGACACTCCTCATCACCATCTGACACTAGTCCACCCTATTACTTTTGATCTGGGCTCCCTTAGCAAGGTATTGATCAAAGAGGTGGAATCCTCAAGGATCCTGCCCATCTGTAGCTCTTTCGAACTACAGCTCTAAATCTCCCTACCTCCCTCTTAGAGATGTGGCTAACATCTCTGCCACAAAAAATGTCGAAAATCTACTCCCTCTTTTGTGTTGCTGTTGGGCTAGTCTACGCACTCCCTACAGGAGCTAATAAAACTGCTACCCCTTGTTGCTTCTCAGCTCTAGAGAATTTGAATTCCTTAGCTAGGAATTCTCTGAGGAAGAAATTCCCTCAGTCGTGCTTCTCCTCTTTCTTCTAACGATTTTCTTCCCAGCAAACTACCTGCAGAAAAATTTGTGTCCCACCAACTCTCCTTATGCTAAGGCTTTAGCGCTGCTCCCTCTACCCCGACAAAAAAATCGAACTGGGAGTCCTTCTCTCCGTCAACTCACTCAGAGAGAGACTGCCTCGAAAATCTGCCCTCCCGACTTAGACTGCACAAATCCTCTGGGGTTTTGAACTGTTACCTCCTGCAGCTTTTTCGAACTCCCTCTTCTGCTTAGTGTTGGATCTATCGGCTCTGCTCTTCTTGCTTCACCTGCGGCTCTAATATCATGTGAAGAATCCACAATAGGAACCCCTACTGCAGCAATTGATGATATTACTCCTATTTGTTAAATTCCTTTAAACAAATTACTTGCAGTTTTCTACGGCGAATATCATAATACATACACTGTAGCCTTCACTTAATTAAATTATAAGTGGAAACAAGACACTGAGCAAAAAGGAAAATACAACACAATAAACACTGTTATTTTTGGACATATGTCCCCAGAAAAAACCCAATGCGGGAAAATTGGTGTGGCAATTATGAGGGTTTATTATTATAAAGCAGTAGCAAATTTTGAATACATCTCTGAATGCCTCTCAAGTTATTCAGTTATAAAGAGAGAAACACTGGCAGAAAGAATTGTGAGATTACCTCACACTATCACTGGAAATCCTGGTTGATCCAGCCCCAGAATGATTACCCTCGACTTTTCTCGTTGCCTCTGCGCAGTATTTGTGTCAGCCCAGCATCAAGCTCTCTGGGGACAACATCAATCCTCTGGTTGGTTGATTTGTTGCCCAAGAGATTCGATTTCTGCCTCCCGGTCTCACACCCCAGCTCTCGACTTCTTAAACTTGAACTCCCTCTACAAATTTTGGACTCCCTCTTGGCTTCTGCGTTGCCTATGCTTGGTTCTGAATCAACCCCTCTGGCTCAGCGCTGCCATTACTGGATTACTCTGTGCCTCTCTCTATTGATGATTATTTGGCTGAGAATAACTCTCTCTCTATGGATGTTATCCTTGCCCCTCAACTGCAAGAAATATCCTCAATCGAATTTCCTCCTGACAACTTCTCACTTCATAAATCAATCTCTTGATCTCTCGATGTGTTTTCTAAATGACCCTCAAGCCCCTTCTTATATCTTTTTGTTGGACAACCAACAACCTAGATTAACTCCTAATCAAATGCTCAGATCGTTTTGGCTTGACCTTTATCTTCTTCTAGAAGTTACACCCACAATTAGATTAATACCCATTAATATTTAAATTTTCCTAAGTTTATACATAGGAGCCCCATTAAAAATATTAATTATTTTAATATAATCGTCTCTAGGTAGAATTTCCCAAAACGGATTATGGGTTCTTTGGAATACATGTTCCTAAGCCTCCCTGCAAAATTTGAGGCCTAGAACACATCTAATGCTACCCAAATCAACAAAGCCAACATCCAAGAAAAAACATAACCATAATCGAGGTTGGTTTCATTAAATATGTTGTTCATGTACCAAAAGTGTACTATGAAGCATTACAACCATAAATTAAAACCCATAAAAGATCACAGTTTTGTTACTATTTGTCCTAACAAATTAACATTAAGATTCAAGAAATGGTTGGACTTCAAATGTGGAATATCACTTGTGTATACCAATGTTCTCCACATAGACCACGAGTTGGTCAGACTGACCCCACATGGATTCCAGACAAGTGACTCCTTTGGTGGACAAGTAGCTTTGTCAATAGACGATAGCCACAAATAAGCATTACTCTTTTAACACAGTGAAACAAATTTAGCAAGCTTGCAAACATAGGTAGTTCCTTGGTGAATTTCATGAATGGAGGTACTAGTTTATGTACTCCAACTTTATTTTTTATCACATATCATGGTTCACAATTCACTTGGTTTCACTGGAAATGTTTTGTTATTCATGCTTAGTATTTTCAATTTTTTTGAAGATCCCATTCTAGTGGAGTCCTTTATCCTGCTATGATATCAACAAAAAAATGAACTACCACAAATATTATGTCAAGCTAAAGCCTAAAACTAAAATCATTTACGAAAACTAACATAATTTACAAAGACAAACATATTGATTCAATGACTAGAAAAGCAAAATGAACATGACCAACTCTCACAATTTAAATTGTGAGACTATAAAGTGGAAGATGAACAACCCCCAAGGCACAGTAAGGAAATATAACATGTAAAATATATGCAATAATAACAAGACTAAGGATGGCCATCTTGTAATCCTAATGTGCCATTTCTGGAAAATAACATTTACAATTTTCAAATGCACATCAATAACGATCCAACAACTAATATTACTTAGGTTTGGCTGAAATTCGATCGTTGAACAATATGCATGATGATAGCCTAGTTAGTCTCAACTTCACTAGCAAATTGAACTTTAGCATAACCGAAACCAACTCACTCAAACCAAATCATGATACTAGAATTTGAACTATCCGCAAGGCCTAGTGAAGTAATACGTGTAGAATGTGCAACAAAAACATGACTGAGGGTGGTCAACTTGCAATCATAATGTACCCTCTCTAAAATGATGCTTGCTACAATTTCCAAATGCGCATTAATACCTATCCAATAACTACTATTGAGTAATATTGAACCATATTGACCAAAGTGGATGATGCAATTTGGCGCCTCAATTGTACTTGATGTGAATGTGAGGAGAATATGACTAACAAACCATTACAAAATTATATAATACACGAGTTGTTTCACTTGCGATGGAGATATGCGTTAAAATATATATATACTATTTTGAAGACTATAAGAATGTGATCACACATAGCATTCTTCATTGTTGAATCTAGAGGATATTGTGGCTTATAGAGTTATGGTTATCAACAACAATCAGAAGAGATTATTTTGTGTGATGGAAAGATACTCTAGTATAAGAGAATGTGTAACAACTCTTTTTCCATAAAAACCCATATATATAAACCTAGTTATGTAAATTATTTATTTGTGAAAATAAATTGATGATTGGCCTGAATGGAGGGACATATGAATCCAAAGTTCTAAGATGGAAAGCATGTTGTGGGTTGTTGCATGGACAATGAATGCTTATTGCATGTTAGTTGGTTTCCCTATCGTGTGTCGTGAGCAGGCCCATACAAACCATCCTCAATTGTCATAACTATTTTCCTAATGAAGTATTGGCATATGCTAAGAAGCATTAAAGTTGGAGTAGGTAACCTAAGTGGAGGATGGCTCATACTTTCCCCTATCCTTATGAAATGTGGACAGAGAGAAAGAAGGCAGTGGATAGAAAAGGCCCCAAGTGCAAAGGAAGAAGGATTGAGAAACTTTAGTCTTCTGGAATTATAGAGAGGAGAATGGTCAAAGTGTGCAGAGAAGGCATAGAGAAATTGGTGAAAAAAAATTACTATGCAGAGAGCACTTAGACGAGTTGAGAATGAACACAACTATTTATAATCATGCCTCACACCATGAATTGGTCAATGAGTTTGGGTGAGCACCCCAGAACATGACTTAGCATGTGCAACGAGTGGGTGCGGTTAGTTAAATGCACACGCAACCAACACTTGAGCGAATGGTTATGTATATTGCATGGAGGAGATGTGTGTCGGCCAAATAATTTTGATGAGTCAACCTGCATGGGTGTCGTGTATCAACCCCATAGGACTTGAAGGGACATTACCCTTTTCTCTCCAAACACCCGATATATATAGCCAAGTGTGTGGAGAGGAGAGGGCATAAGAACTTGGTGGATCACATCAACTTGCACGATTGGTTCATGGTGAAGAAGGATGCAGATTGTCTTGTAACAAATCGAACTTCATAGGGGTTTTTCCCTGGCTATGCGCTTACGTCTTGTGTTCTTGTCTTTGTGATCTTCATGTTGACATTTATTTGATGAAAGGAACACTAACATAATCAACATATAATTTCACAAGTAAATATCAAGATAAGAGAAATAAAATTGAGGAATCTAATTCACATAATGCTCTAGATTTTCTAACAAAGGAGAGGTATTGGACCTCATTTGAGTCACACAAGTAATTCGGTCTCTTCAACGAGTCTAAGGAAAACTCAGAGCGAGAAAGAGGTGAAGAATAGCGAGGAAAGCAAGGAGGTATATTTGTTCGTCTTGTGCCTCAATTCTTTGTTTGGCAAGCTCACATGTATGGGAAGAAAGTTGTCTCTATTCATATTTCAAGCTAGAGAAATGCAATAGACCGAGTTATAGAGAGAAGCATTGTTGTTTGGTGGCAGGGCTATCACTTTGTGAGTTTCCTTGATCAAAGGTCTTGGAAGTATTCCTTGAATTTCTATAAAAAGAGAAGTTTTTGGGGTTTTCCCCTCTGGAGGGGTTTTGCCCTGGCCTAGAGTCTATTTCTGGCGTTCTTGTTTGCATTGTGATCTTCTTTATTGGCATTGTCTAGATGATGAACACAAATTAATAATGATGATGATGAACTAACATTATATCATAAAAATTTTCAATATAACAAGAGAAAACATTATAAAAGAAACCCTAATTTTGTTTTCCCTAGTTTTTCTCAACATCTATGAGCTTGGAAGATTTGCATTGTAGAAATAAAAAATTGCTTGAAATCAACTGCAATGCAAAACTAAATTATGCACTTGGTAGTCAAGCGCTTGGTGGGCTAAAGTTGAGCAATAATTCAATGAGTTTTTTCGTATGTATGAATCTAACCGTAGTTAATCCTTCGAATCCAAATATGTGAATAAAAGTACCTGCAAAACAAAGGAAGGAGGAGAAGTTAGATGTGATAAATAATTAATAAAATAGAAGAAAAATCATACTAGTGTCTTATGCCCAATTAATAGAGTAAGATTTTTTTCCTACTGCCTTGCATGAAAAATGACAATTTATGGTCTTTCACTCAAA
Source organism: Pinus tabuliformis (assembly GCA_031772625.1). Lineage (NCBI taxonomy): Eukaryota > Viridiplantae > Streptophyta > Pinopsida > Pinales > Pinaceae > Pinus > Pinus tabuliformis. The sequence goes on along the minus strand of CM062805.1, from coordinate 1,373,344,937 downwards.
TAAAAACACAATTGTCAAAGAAAGACAAATACTACATGAATTTTTTTCATGGAAAAATTTGTTATTTCTTATAAAAAATTATATAACTCTCCCTAGGCCAAGACATACAAGACATATATCAAACAAATTTTGTTGTCTCACCTAAACCCTTACCTTTTTGAGCTATTTGCTTCAGATAGTTATTCCACTTCACCATCTGAATTGAAATTAGTTGTCGTACACATATTCATGAGACCGATGAGGAAAAATAAGATTAAATTTGACCAAATATTAAAATTAATTTCTTGAAAATATAATAATTAAAAAGACTTGCGTGCATGAATACCTGAATGAACTCCTCGTGATTTCGAGAATAAATTGTTGGAGTAGTTTAATCTTGGAGCAAACCTCTCTCCACTCGATGAAGAAACAATGAAGTCAACATTGACTTTGTTGTTTCACTATTGGATTAAGGGTGTTTTGCTCCAAGATTATTCAAACCCTAATTTATTCTCTATTGAACAGGGCCAACCACGTGAAGGTGGAAGCTCTCATTCACCCCCCCCCCCCCCAAATCAGTCTCAATTCCCCAGTACCCTATTTATCTACTATATCGGAAATGGTTGAAAGCAAGACATTAAGATACATAAAAAAAACAAATAGCAAACATCCATCCATTCATTCATTCGTAAGTCCACAAAATATTTCATTTCAATAATTTTATCATAAAAAAATATGTTTACATAATATGAAACAACGTCATGTATGTAAAGAGACATATAGAAATTATTCATTAACATATAACATTCATTCATTCGAGGATTAGTGATGAGAGAATGAATAAGAGTTGGAAGCAGGTTATGAGGAGGGGAGCGACGAGAGGGGAGCGAGAGAAAAACACACAGCTAGGGTTTTTGAGAGTTTCAGTGCTTGATCCCAATGGAGGGACACAGAGGAGGGAGCTCCACTCCCTCCTACAAGGAGGTCGTAGCCAACAGAGGCAAGTCCCCACTGGGTAATGTCAGAGATTCTGTGGAAAAGGAAAAAAATAATAATGGAAAGGAGACAGATGGGGTCAGGCCCAAGGAAAATGTCAGCATTAAAGACAAGGAGGAAGAAGACAAAAGCCAAAGAACAAGGGACAATAAACAAAAGGGACCATGTAGACCCAAAATGGAGACTGCTCCTAGAGTAGTGCTAAACGATCCTGCACTGCAGGCACACAGGGAACATATGGGAACTTACGCTATAATCTGCAAATTCATGGGACTATGGCCCACAAAAAAGGCTTTATAGATATGGATCAAGTACCACTGGAAACCTAAAGGAAGCAATGATCTGCATCTTGGGTCAAAGGGATTCTTCACCGTGGTGTTCACAAGCATTGAAAACAAAGACAGAATATTCGAAGGAGGACCCTACTTTTATGCAGCAGCTAACCTCTATATGCAGCCTTGGATGATGAACTTTGTTCCAGAGTGAGAGACATTCACTTCGGTACCTGTCTGGGTAAGGCTCTATTCTCTACCTCTTAATTACTGGCAAACTGAATTGCTTGCTACCATTGGCAATAAACTAATTCGTTTTGTCAAAGATTTGAAAGCCACAAGAAGGGGCAAATACACTTCCTATGCAAGAATCTGTGTAGAAATGGATCTATCAAGAGCCCTTCTGGATGAAGTCATCCTGGAAGTTTTTGATGAGGAGTGGGTGCAAACAGTGGACTATGAGCATATCCCGTTCAGATGTCGTAAATGTCACGAGCATGGACACTTGTTTAGGGATTTCCCTCTTAGTAGAGAAGGCAATAGAAGCAAACAAAATACAATGAAGGACACAAAAAGCTTTCAGAAGGTGGCAAGTAGAGGAAAAGGAGGCAAAAAAGGACCAAAGCACCTTCATAATGAGGGTCAAAAGGCCAGTCAAAATAGGTATCAAGCACTGGAAGAGAATGAAGAAATGGAAAATGAAGACCAATCTATGGAGGAAGGCCCTAATGAAAAGGAAAAGGAAGTAAATTGCAACCCAACACAAGAGATTGGTAATAAGAAAGAAACTATGATGAGTGAAACAGAACTAGAGATGGATCAGGAAATGACCCAGAGTGAAACAGATCTGGAGGACCATGAACTTCAAGAAATTCTAGATAAGGAACACCTAGATCTGGAAGGGTTCTTGATGCAGGGAACCACGGGAGGGATAGATTCACTACCCCAAGAAGATTGCAACAGAATTCAACAGTTGTTTTTATGGAAAACTCAGGAAAGTGGGTTAGATAAAGGAAAAACCATTGACAAGCAGGAGTACAGAGGTGTGAAAACAATTAAATCAACTCCAGGATTAGCTACCAGAAATGCAGGAAAGAAAAGGGGTAGGAAAAAGCAGAAGGACCTCTTGATGGAATGTGGAAAGTTAATGATAGACTCAGGTAAGATGAAAGACCTAACCAGTTACTCCTTTACAAATCTTGAATCATGAAGTTCACATCCTGGAATATTAGAGGTCTAGGTAGTAAAAGAAAACAAAGAATGCTAAGTTATAGAATGAAACAAGAAATGCTGGATATGATCTTCATCCAGGAAACCAAATGTTCCATTCAGAAAATAAAGCAAATTCATAGCAAATGGCTCAATAGATTTGAGTTTCTAGAGGTTAAAGCTAAAAGCACAGCGAGGGGAATTCTAACTCTTTGGAATCCCCAGAAAATCAGCATAATAGATGCTGAAGCATCCAGAAATTACTTATCAGTGGTCATGCAACCAATGGGAGTTTCGGAAACCTTCCTGGTCACAAATGTTTATGGTCCCCAAAAAATAGATGACAAACTCAAATTGCTAGAATCACTAATAGATCTCAGGAACAGACAGGCTGGGATTCCTTGGATTATGGGAGGTGATTTCAATATGATCAAGTCTCTTTCGGAAAAAAAGGAGGAACCAGAGCGCTAACCAAAGACTCTTTAGCGTTCCAATTATTCACAGATGATATGAAATTGGTTGATTCAGAATTGAGAAATGGCCTTTTTACATGGAACAACAAAAGAGGAGGTGAGGCACAGGTAGCCTCTAAATTAGATAGGTTCATGATTTCAGAGGAGCTGATGATAACAGATAAAGAAATAACAGCAAGAATCCTTCCCTTTGGAGGGTCAGATCACTGGCTGATTCAGTTGGAAACCAAGGGTATGGTTTCGCCCAAAAATAGGCCCTTCAGATTCGAGAATATTTGGCTCTCCCACCCGGATTTCATCAGTAAAATTGAAAAATGGTGGTCTGAAGACTTGCAATTACAAGGATCACAAATATGCCTCCTTCATAAAAGACTAAAGCATGTCAAGTTCAAGCTCAAAGAATGGAACAAGAAGGATTTTGGAAACATTTTTGTGAACAAAAAGTCATTGGAAATCAAAATGCAGGAACTCAACCAGGCATTGATCCAAGGTGGCTTTGACAAAGTCAAAAGTGATTAGGTTGACAAACATCATCAAGAATGGGAAAATTTATGCAAACAAGAGGAAATATTTTGGAGGCAAAAGTCTAGAGTTCAATGGCTCAAGGAAGGAGAGCGGAACACAAGATTTTTCCACAAATCCACCATAGCTAATAGAGCATACAATAGAATCTCTACGATAAAGAACGAGAATGGGGAGCTTCAGAATACTCATAAGAATATTGAAGTTGTTCTTGTTAATCATTTCTGAAACATCACTCAGGAAAACAATCTAGACAGGGAACAGTCCATCAGGGAAATTATAAGACATATCCCTAAGTTGGTGTCTAGAGAGGACAATTTTAACCTCAATAGACCTGTTACTGAAGAGGAAGTAAGTGAGGTTCTCAAATACATGCAAAATTGCAAAGCACCAAGCCCGGATGGTTTCAATGTGGATTTTTTTAAAGCTTGTTGGCATATTGTCAAACAGGATATTCTAAATGTGGTGGAGGATTCCAGGTGTAGCAAAACCATCCTGAAAGCCCCCAACACCTCCTTCATTTCCCTAATCCCCAAACAGGATTCAACTCAAACTGCAGATAAGTTGAGACCCATAGCTTTATGTAATGTAGTATACAAGATAATATCCAAGGTTGCTGCTAATAGACTAAGACCTCTCCTTCCTCACTTAGTGTCAGAGGAACAAGCAGGTTATGTGGACGGTAGACAAATTTTAAATAACATTATTCAAGCACATGAGGTGGTTCACACGCTTACTAGTAAAAAGCAGGTGGGGATGATCATGCAATTAGATATTGCCAAAGCTTATGACAAGGTGAATTGGATTTACATCAAGAAGGTTCTCACTGCTTTTGGTTTCGATCACAACTGGGTTAGATGGGTCATGGCCCTGGTGACTTCATCCAGCTTTTCAATTTTGGTGAATGGCTCTCCCTCAGAGATTTTCATTCCTTCTAGAGGCCTCAAGCAGGGAGACCCACTCTCTCCCTTTCTTTTTATTCTCATGATGGAAGGACTTGGCAGATCCATTAAGCATGCGAAGGAAACGGGCAAAATCAAAGGTCTTAAATTATCTGAGAATGGTCAAAGCTCTGACGCACCAACAATTTGTTGATGACACCTTGCTACAAGGAATCCCCATAGTCAAAGAAGCTTCAGCCTGAAATCAAATCCTGAAGGAATTTTTCATGGCTACAGGTATGGAAGTCAATCTCTCTAAGTCAAAAATCTTCTTCTTAAACACTAACATTGCTATTCAGAGAAATATTTCAAAAATCTTGGCTTCCAAAGGGATTCCCTCCCCAAAAAGTATTTGGGAATCCCTCTCACAGCCGGACCTATGCACAAGAGTATCTAGGAACCAATGCTTAATAATTTGTAGGACAGAGTCAAAAATTGGACCTTCAGAGTCTTGAACCTGGCAGGCAGGTTGGTTCTGACAAAGGCGATTTTGCAATCTATCTCGGTTTTTATGTTATCAGCCCTCCCAGCTCCCAAAGAGGTTTTAGAGCAATTCAGGAATATACAAAGAGATTTCCTCTGGGCTAAGGAAGAAACAAAGAAGAAGTGGGCCCTAGTCTCTTGGGATAAATCTGTAAACCCAAGAGTCATGGGGGTCTAGGCTTGGATGATCAGGAGATTCTTAGTAAAGTGCTAGGATCCAAGCTTTGGTGGAGATGGGTTCCGGAGCCAACCACCCAGTGGGCGAGGATCTGGAAAGAGAAATATGCCAGCTCTTGGCACACTAATGATCTCATAAGAATGTCTGGAAATTTAAAAGGATCTCACATCTAGAACAGAGCCTGGGAAAATAGAAGCCTAGTTCAAAAAAATAGTTTTTGGGAAATCAGAGCAGGGGATCTTGCACTCTTTTGGGAGGAAAAAAGGCAACAAGAACCAACATTGTTAACAGAGGATTTTTTAAGCCTTATGCAGGAAACAGATTCCCAAGGGTTAAACAAAGTCAAGGACTTTTGGGATCCTGCTCAAAATTCAAGAAAGTGGAGAAGCTGGAGAAAAATTGACTGCAGAGATAATAGCCCCATTAAAATTAAAGCAGAGGCTCTTGGAAGCCTGCTTAAACAAAGAATGATCTTAGTTACAGAGGGGCAGGATCAATTGAGATGGGGCAATAACAATAAAGGCACCTTTAATCTTAAGGAAGCTAAAGGTATTCTCCTTGAGCTTGATTCTAGGGTTCCAAAAAACACCTGGCAGCACCTTTGGAAGCACCAAGGTTTGATGAAGATCAAGATTTTCATGTGGTTGGTTCATCATAAGAAAATTTTAACTTGGGACAACATTAGGAAAAGGGGGGTTTTGGAGCCTTCTAGATGCCAGCTCTGTGAAAAGCAAGAGGAGACCATGGAGCACATTCTTAATAGCTGCTCTTACACCACCTGGTTGTGGGATTCTTTCTCTACCATTTTCCAACAGTCAGATAGAGATAGAAGTAGTATCACAAATACCCTAAACAATTGGAGAGGAAACTATTCGGAGAATGAGTTCCTTAATTTGGCCTGGCCCTTCACACTAGGCTTCATTATCTAGAATGTTTGGAAAAAAAAAAAAATTTAAGAATGAAAAGGTTATTCTTCATAGACTTTTTGATCTGATCCTAAAACAACTCAGGGAGACAGTTAGTATCATAGTTCACAATCTCCCTAAAAATCCCCCCTCTGAGACTGAGCTGAGAATTCTTGGACAACTAGGAATGAAAGGGATTATTCCTTAAGGACTGATCAGGAAGGACATAACTATAGATACAAAGAAGGATTTCTGGCAACCACCACTGAAAGGTTATCTAAAATACAACATTGATGGGGCTTCAAAAGGAAACCTGGGAACAGCTGGTTTTGGAGGAGTTTTAAGAGATGAAAATGGTAGTATCATCTTTATCTTCCACTGCCATTTGAGAAGAGCCACAAATAATATGGCAGAATTAATGGCTCTGGAACAATGTTTAGAGTTTTTGATCTAGAACCATGGCTCAAATGTCATTGTAGAAGCGGACTCAGAGATTACCATCAACTCTGTGAAAAGAATTATCTGCGGTACTCAGCCAGAGAAAGTTTCTACTCACTGGAAACTAATCCAGGTCTATCAAAGAATCCACGTTCACCTCCTGGAACTTCAAACGGTTAGTTTCAACCACGTTCACCTCCTGGAACTTCAAACGGTTAGTTTCAACCACGTTCGAAGATCTGCCAATAAACTAGCGGACCTTCTAGCCAACCAAGGGGTGAACAATGTTGATGGAGGAATGGCGAAAAAGTGGCAGGAGATACCTCAAAACCGTTTAAAGGTTCTCTGCGAAGATCAAGCCGCAGAAGACAGAGAAGTGTTTAACTATCGTACCAAGTTGACAAGAATGAATTGATTTTTCCAGTAAGAACTTATTCAACCTTTCAGTATGTACTTGGTAGAAAGGCAAGCTAAAGTATGTCTTATTTTATCCCGGATTCAATTGAACGAGGTTCTCAGTTCATCAGAAGATAAGTTGTCGGGTCTTTTCCCAAACAAGAATAGTATCGGATTCCGGATCCGTAGCTGGAATAAACAAAACGTGTGGTTAGTTTTTCCAGCAGCCGGAATTCCCCATTCTACTTTGGGGCTTGAAAACCACGGCATGGTCGGTTTTCCAGTGATCGCGCGATTCATGAGCGGTTTATGGTTTTGCAGTTTCAGGAGCAATCCCATAGAGATTGTAACACGTGGTAGGTTGGTTTACTTTGAAACCACCTTCGATCGCACACTAGCTCTCAGTCGTGTTAGGCCGCGCGATATGATTGTTGACCGTTGGATCCAGCAGCCAGGATCAACAGCTGGGATAGATCGTGTTGTTTTTGTGGGGCCAACTGGGCTCTATCCATTCATCCAGTTTGGCACGTTTTTTCCCTCTTTTGTGGTCTGTGGTTTTTGCGCGGTCGGGGATGTCTATGGTCATATGTTTGCTCTGGGAAGTGTGTTTCCGGAACTTCCCTAGTGGGTGGGGGCTCTTGTATCCTTTCCATGTTTATTTCTCACAAGTTCAATGATCAATGTAATAGCTTGGGGGGTCTTGGTCATGGGCAGGGACTCCTTTTTCCAATTTCCTGTAAAGGATCGGGTTTTATGTACAATATGTATTTTTTTTTGAATTAATGAATTAGAAGGTTTGGTGCTTGCTTCAGCAAAATAAAAACATTCATTCATTAATCATAGACACAAAATACTCCATCTCAAAAATATGTTTTCATAATATGGTACATGATGTTTTAATGATATAACTATTACAATCATTTCTTATTTTCTTCTTTTTTTATGGTTTGGTCATGTACTCATGACATTGTCGAGGTTGCCACAAAAGGGGTGGATCATCAGCTGTAACAAAAAAGAAATGTTATATTGATATTTTTTGTTATTATTCGTTAATGAAAATAGCATTAGAGTTTTCTTTACCTCATGCACTACTTGACACTATAATTTAAAAAATGAAACTATTACCACAATATCAAAACATAAAAGTGTAATTTTGTAGGTACTTATCATACAGAACGTCAATACCAATCAGGGCAACCAATATTTCCTCCCATCTTCACCAGTAGCGTGTATGGCATCTATGCAAGAGTATGTTTAGAAATCATAGATGCCCCAAACACTACTGGTGAAGACGGGAGGCAATATTGGCTCTCTTGATCAATATTGACGCTTTGTTTGAGAAGTATCAACAGAAATGTACTTCTAGAATGAGTTCCTCTTGGTTTCGAGAATAAATTGTTGGAGTATTTTATTCTTGGTCGAGCAAACATCCCTCCACTTGATGAAGCAGCAGCGAAGTCAACATTGACTTTGTTGTTACTATGTTGGATTGAGGGTGTTTTGCTCCAAGGTTATCCAAATCCTAATTTATTCTCTACTGAACAGGGCCAACCACGTGAAAGTGGAAGCTCTAATGCCCCCCCACCCCCCTCACATCACTCTCAATTCCCCAATACCCAATCTGTATACTATATAGGAAATAGTTGAAAGCAAGACATTAAGATAAATAAAAAAACAAATAGAAAACATGCATTCATTCGTTCATTCATAAATCCACAAAATATTTCATCTCAATAAATTTTATCATAAAAATATGTTTACATAATATGAAACAACGTCATGTACGTAAAGAGACATATAGCAATTATTCATTAAAATATAACTTTCATTCATTCATTCGTAAATCCACAAAATATTTCATCTCAATAAATTTTATCATAAAAAATATGTTTACATAATATGAAACGTCATGTATATAAAGACACATATAGCATTCATTCATTAACATATAACATTCATTTATTAATTCATTAATCATATACACAAAATACTTAGGGGTTTAGGGGAATAGATATGAAGGGTTTGTATAAAATATTTAGGGAAGAGTGTAGTAGATGATGTTTTTAGATGCTTAAAATGAGGAATTTAATAACATTTGGAAATTAATAATTGCACATTTATCCTTCCATATATTAGGTCTCATCCAAATCTCATGCATGTGCATTGTTTTTGAAACTAGGCATCTGAATTGTTACAACATTTCAAAAATCTAGAAACAAATATTTATCATGATTAAAGACTAAAATTCACTTTCTAAACAAGGTATCCTAATTAAGTTTGAAAACACATTACTAAAAGATCAGGCCTAGTCTGAAAACTACAGTCATCGTACTTGAATAGGAAAAAGCGGTCTTGCACATACATATATAGGATCCGGAGTCTGAACATGATTATAGAAGTCAAGATCTATGTTCGATGCATAGAACTTAATTATTAATATTGTATAAATATTGGCATATGTATATGTGTGTGTGTTATGAGCTTGAGACTTATAAATGATCAATCAAACTAAGAAAATTTAAAATATGAATAACCTACAAGAACCAATACCTATGACGGAATGTTTGCAAGGTATTTTGAATATGGATTGATGACAATAAACTATCTTCATTAAAGGTATACTAATTAACCTAGACTTAGTGTACCGCTTGAAGCTAGAGAGCCATGCAAGTAGTGGAAGGCTACAAGTCTTATAAATTGTCAAAATTTGAATAGAAACTCAAAGAAATATTATGGCATTCAATGATTATTAGGATAAAGCATGAGACCAGTTGATACACCATCCCATGAAGCATCAATATTAGTCTCAATATAGACTAGTCAACACTATTGGAATGGCTACTATATTTATTGTAACTAATCAATATATTGGTTTCATTTTCTAATCTATATTAGTCTAACAAAATTATAACATATATTAGTTGTCAATTCACAACAGTTTGTGATTATAATGACAATTTAAGTACATATGAGTGTCCATGATGGGGTGTATGAATTGTCCTCCACCCAGTGCCCAACAATGATTATAACCTTGAATGGGATAGCACTGGTCTATCATCACCATCTCAAAATGACTCGACAGATGAAAATTTACCAAGTTTGTCATCGTGACTTCACATTTTCTCATAGATGACCCCTTCTATAGATTATATGCATGAATTTCTGGCAAACCATCCACTCTACCTAGCTTATAATTGATTATGAGAACAGGTGAACAAAGTACAATTTATAAGTAGGGGATCTTGTCAACGAAGATCTGTCAATTGTCATTTATTCACTTGCTATCACAATCAATCATAGGATAGGTAGAGGGGATGGCCTTCCACAAATTCATGCATATAATTTTTAGAAAGGATCATCCATGAGATAGTGTGAAGTGGTGATGAAAGACATGGAAAATTTTCATCTATCGAGCCATTTTGAGATGATAATGACAAACCAATGCTAGCCCATTCAAGGTTATTATAATCATTGATGGGAAATTTTGGGATGACAATTCATACATCCCACCATGGACATTACACACATATGTACTTAAATTGTCATCATAATCACAAATTGTTGTGATTAGGCATTGACATTGGAATAGCTAGCACCTAAATTAGGAGTGTGGTAGTGTATTGTGGAGTGGGATAGGTATAAAAATTAGTAGATGGTTGACTTATCATGGGTACGGATTTTGTAAAGGCTTAGTTTAACGCATGAATCTAATTATACGCTCTTTCTTTTCGTAACGGAGTTAATTGAATTATATAATGAATTTATCAAATATATGGTATTCTACACCCTCCTTGTATCACAAAAATATTTTTACATAATATGAAACAAAATGGTTCTAATTTTTTGTAACAGAAAAATGACAAATTTTTATTAAGATAGTCTAAAGTTACATGTGCACATGCCATGAGGAATTCAACCTCTCAGTAAAAAATGTGGTACTCAAAAAAAGGGGCTCTAAATAAACAAGTGCAGTGATTTTCTAATTTTTAATATGAAGTTAGCGAGGATGTCTTGATATTTGCCCCTTAAGTTGTTGTGACCTCTAGTGTAATATTTATTGATGTTGACCTAGTCCTATGACTATGTTGCTGCAAGTGGGACCAAGAATCAACTGCAATAAGAAAGAAAAATTAAATTCATATTTATAATTATTATTATTACAATTGTTTTATTAATAAAAAAGTATTAGAGTATTGTTTACCTACTTTAGTAGTGGAGGGAACCACAATACTTTCGGATGTGGCCATATGTTCCTCCTCTTCTTTGGCCACATATTGTGCATGCTCTGGTGTAGAAACAAGAAAGGTTATAATTAATACACCATTAGCATTTAAATATTTTTAATTGTATTCTATACTACAATTTGTTTATAACACATGAAATGCCTCTAATACTGAGTTGAACATCAGTCTCAAGATCAGGCACTCCACCATCAATAGACTCATGTGTTTTATGTACATTGCTAGCTTTCTTTTTACAATCAAGCACATTACTTTATGGCCAAAAATAATAACCAATAGATTGTACAAGTAATTCTTTATAAATGTTATTCATTGTTTTTATTTGCCCAAGTGTTATGTTCGATGCTGGAAGACTGTGAAAACGCCAGTTTGTCCTTCATTCAACCACGGCTTGATAGCCGTACTTGAAAGAAAGCTATAGGTCTTCCTTCATAGGAGTCTCTTTAAATTGTGTCCCCTACAATTTTGCATTAGAACATGATTTTTTCTTCTTTTGTGATATTAAATTAAAATTAATAACAATTTATAATTTGGATGCAAATTATTTTTTTATATACTTACAATTTTTGTGGTCAATTTCGAGTAACCACCCGGGCCAAGATGATGTTGCACATGTTTGGATATTCTAACCTATGTGGCTTTGGAAGCATCTGGGAGCCTATATTTAAAACATTAAAAAGCTTAATTGTATGTCACAATGATGATAAAGCATCATAATTATATTATTAAATGTGCCCCATACCTTCCTAGTCTAGGTGGAGTCTTCCATGCTTTTCGAAGTTCCTTCTCGTGTGCCTCTTCGACAAGTTCTCTCCACTCCATCTCTAGAATCGATGGAGGGAGCTCATACGACCTAGCCCTTTCTAATTGAGACCTATACTAGTCCTGCAAATATTTTAAATCTAGGCATGCCTTTGAGGTAACTCCATATTTGTTGAAGGAGTCGTCACCAAACAAGTGAACCATCTTGTTAATAAGTTCCTTTTCTAACTTGGAACTTTGGGATTTCTAGTTTGTGTGAATGGTCATCCCAAATATTTCCAAGCTTATGTCATCCAAACGCCTATAAAATACATGTTTCTTGAAAAACAATATTATCATTGGTTTAAAATAATCACAGACTATACGTTAATTTCATTTTGGTTGTACTTAATATTTAAAACACTTCTTAAATACCTGGAAGTTTCTCTATTTTCATAGGGACATTGTCATCATCTACCAAAAACGTGATCGATAGTGATCTCGTGCTAGTAACACAGGAAGATCTAGGAAAGCTCATTTCAAATTGTGCAATTGTATCATGCTCTACATCCACAACAGCATGTGTATATCCTGACATACGTTATTCAAGGGGTGCAAATTCTGCTATGGGTGGTTGGCCGATTGTTCCATTCTCAATGACCGATGAATCACTCACAAATGGAGCATTGACACTACTACCAACATCGTCCCAGCCCATAATCATAGCATGAGGATCAAAAACCGCCAAAAACTCCTGTAAAATAAAGAGATTTTTATAAAGGATGATATAACTAAATCATAGACAAATAATTGGGATAATTAAATGAGTTTCTCACCCAATACTGATGAATTTGTTGCAGCAAGGTTTTGATTTCGCCTTTTATCTCATCTGCCTTAGGCTCAATTAGAACTAAAGAATTAAGTTTCATGGTTGCTTTGAAGTTAAGCTTTCTTATTTCTTGCATTGGATCGGCAGACATAAAAATTGCATCATCAATAACCTCTTCCTCATGGGTATCTATGGAATGATCTAAGTTCAGTGCCTTCCCCTTATCATCGTGTTTATCAAATAAGTGTAATTTGCAATTCATCTACAATTAATCATCATTATATTCATAGTAAAACCATTATTGACGTATGTCTAGATTTATATAGAAACTTCACGTAGTAAATGACAATCATAACATACAATAGACATTGCTTACAAGTTGGGTAAAATTGAATACATACTACCCCCATAATAGAAATATTTGTATTTATTCTATTCAAATTGTAATCAATGAGAAAATCTTCCCCTGCAACTATTGATTTAATGGCACATACAAATACATGGTTTCCTTCACGTCCCTCAAATATGCAATTGGGTTGCTTATTTGTGGTGACGAGTCGTGTACTATTTATAAACCCTGCAATATTCCCTGTTGCTTTTGGCCTTCCATCAATATACATAGTTGCACCTTTATTTTCATCATTGTCTTTTAGTTGTATACAATTTGCGGCACTCCATGTCCATATCTTCGCATACTTTTGGTATATTAGACTAGTTATACCCAATAATTGTAGTTGTAGCAAGGTCCGACATACTCCATAAATTCATGTAATCCTCTGTAACATACCTTTATGCCAACCATTGAAAATAGCCCCAAACCATGTAGTGATGATAGGGCAATGCAGTATATCCTTTCATTGACAGAAAAATCAATGCTTATTTTAGGAAGATCCTTGGGTGCCCATTGTTTCACTAGATGTTTGTACCTCAAGGGCACCTTCATGTCATCTATGTTCTCATTATCATAAAAACATGACCCCCCCTTTCGCGAGAAAAAATTCCATTCATCTATAGAATTTTCTTCTAATCTTTTCACCTCTAGTTGATCTTCGCCTGCTAGACGATGTAGTAGATGTTTGGTCAATTTATTTTATCCTACTTGAACTTTTGTCACTCGATGAAGATAGATTTGACAAATACCTGTTTGGTTGAACGTCCTATAACACTCCATAAAATGAGAGAAATTGTTAGCAAGTGTCATAATGGATGTCGAGAAACATCTTGACCAAACCACAAGAACATTATAATAGTACAAGTGATTTAGAAGAAATTTCTATGCGTTTAACCATATGGATCTCCTCCCTCTAGCTACATCATAATAAACATTTCCATAGGATGAGTCACGGGAGCCATATCCTTGACTAGATCAATAATGAGATGTCCACTATCCATAACTGGAACTACTTTGGGTGAATTATCCTCATTCATGTCCTTGGGACGAACTTCTCCATTACACATACCCACTGCATGATGTCAAGTAATGGAAAATCGAGAACAATCCACCATTAAGTAGACCACCGCATGGCATCTAGAACAACAAATGACGCATCCATATAGTTAAGAATATGAATTTAGGAAATATCACCACTAACATTGTGGATTGATTCATATAAACCCTACCTAACATTGATATCAGCTAGAATTTGAGCCATTAACCACAATTATTCTCTACATGTCCATCATTGCCTATAACATAGGGTCTAATTGCATATTCTATGGCTTTAATACATACATTATTCCAAATTTCAAGTGGGATATTGGGCAATTTTACCCAAATCAAAACACTATATGATTTATCCGTATCCACGCATCAAGAAAAGGGTGTCGTAGTATAAGCCCAAGAAAACATTGATTCATTAATAACCATGCTTGGGCCAATATCTTCCATGCTCCCTCCTCATACCAAAGGATAAACTGTTATGAAACCAGATCACAAAAAGATAGATCAACGACTTAGAAATCAGCCTCTTCGAGGGGGAAACCTCCTTTACATTACACAAATAAGCAATTCTTGGATGATACAAATGAAAAAACCTCCTTTCAATATATAGGAGTCTAAGGGGTCACAATATAACCAAAGCCGACCTAACAATAATAATATAAGGGCACAAAAATAACAATAGTGGGCTTCTATGGGGGCACAATAATAACAATATGGGGACAATAGGGGCACAACAATAACAATAAGGGCTACAATGACAATAGTAATGGGGGAATCACTAGTATTATAGGGACCTAACATTCCCATGTCCTTCAAAAAAGTGTTGTCTCAATGCTTGAGTAGTTTTGGATGCTTCTGTATAAAATTCTCATCCTCCCATGTGGAATATTTAGCAGGTAAGTTCTTCCACTTGATGAGATACTCTGAAATTGGCCGATCTAGTAGCGGTCAAGTTCTTGTTTCTATGACTGCTTCAGGTTCCAATATGATTTTTTCTTCCTCATTAAGTTATAGAAATATTGTTTGAACTAGGAGCTTGTCACCTATAACCTTCTTTAAGCATGAAACATGGAAAACTGGGTGAACTCAGGAAGCTGCAGGAAGCTCCAATTTGTATGCCATAGTACCTATCTTTTGCAACACCTTGTACGGACCATAATACTTTGGTGATAATTTATTATCCTTCTTAGCTTGCTTGAGGGACATTTGTTTATATGGTTGTAGCCGTAGAAATACGCAACCACATACATCAAAACTTCTTTCGTTGCGATGTTGATCTTCCTATTGTTTCATTCTATTCTGCGCCAAAGTGAGGTTATCCCTTAAGAGTTGGAGAACTTGTTGTTGATGCTCGATGTGACATTCCATCGCTTGAACCTTAGAATTTTCTCTTAAATATGATGTGATGGATGGTGGATGATATCCATAAAGTGTCATAAATGGGGTCATTTTTGTTGCAGTATGGAAGAAAGTGTAATACCACCATTCAGCCAGAGGCAACCATTTGATTCATTGTGTCTGTTTATCAGATACAAAGCAACTAAGATATCCTTCCAAAAATTTGTTCACTATCTCAGTTTGACCATCAGATTGAGGATGATAAGATGAGTTATGAGCTAATTGAGTACTAAAACAAGAAAATAATTATGTTTAAAAATTTCCAATGAAAATGGGATCTCTCTCCCATACAATAATCTTTGGGTTTCCATGTAGCTTTTGAATTGTTTCCATGAATGCAGTGGAAATTGTACTCGCTTTAAATGGATGAGATAATGCACAAAAGTGTGCATACTTGGTAAGTCTTTCAACTACCACCATGATAACACTCTTTCTTTCGGACTTGGGTAAACCTGTGATAAAATCCATTGGAACCTCCTCCCAATGTTAGCTTGGAATGGATAAAGGTTGTAATAGACCTCAGGTCTTAATTGTTTCAACTTTATTTTGTTGGCAAACCAAACATTCCACTACAAACCTTTGAATATCCAATTTAAGGCCATCCCAAAAAAATTCCTTCTTAACCCTGTGGTAAGTTTTTAGAAATCCTAAGTGCCCTCCTAAGGGAGAGGTGTGCAATTCCCTAAGAATCTATTGTTTGAGTTGTGAATTCTTACATAGGTATAACCAATCTTTGTACCATAATGAATCATTTTTCTAGCTAAATGTATCAGATGTACTGGGATCTTGTTGTAGCTTTTGAATGAGTGTCCACACTTCTTCGTCATTCTTCCATTAATCCCTTGCTTCATTTATCCAATCTGGTTGGATAATAGAAATGGCGCAAAGAAATGCTTCCACGTCCTCATCCTTTTTTGAGAGTGCATCTGCCACAACATTTTGCTTCCCTTTTTTGTAGATAATTTCAAAGTCATAACCCAACATCTTTGTGACCCATTTTTACTGCTCTTCTGAAGATAATCTTTGTTTTAAAAAGTATTTAAAACTATCATGATTTGTTTTTACCTTGAAGTGTCTTCCCATTAGGTAGGGTCGCCATTTCTTAAGTGCATGTAGTATTGCCAACATTTCCTTCTCATAAATAGCTTTGTGTAAATACTTTCCTTTGATTTGATGACTTTTGAAATAAATGGGTCTTTCTTCTTGCATTAAAACAGCACCAATTCCATTTCCTAAGGCATCACATTCCACAATAAAGGTTTTTGTGAAGTCCAGTGTGGCTAAGACCGGTGCTTGGCACATTTCCTCTTTAAGATGTTCAAAGACCTTCGTTGCTTAAAATGCATCTTTCTTCAATAACGTTGTTAGAGGTGCTACTATTCTCCCATAATTCTTAATAAACTTGCAATAATACCCTGTCAACCCGAGAAATCCTCGCAGATGCTTTATGGATGTGGGGATTTTCCATTACTTAATGGTTTTAATTTTTCTAGGGTCTACCTTAACACCTTCATGAGATATAATATGACCCAAATATTCCACCTCTTGTACTCCAAAGAAACATTTGGATCTTTTTACATATAATTGTTTCTCCTCCAATAGTTTGAGCACCCTATCAACATGTTGAACATGATCCTTCCAAGACTTGTTGTAGGTTAGTATATCATCAAAAATAATAACACAAATTTTCTAAGGAAGGGTTTGAAAATGGAATTCATCAAACCTTAAAATGTAGAAGGTGCATTGGTAAGGCCAAAAGGCATGACCAAAAATTCATAATGACTCTCATGAGTTCTAAATATTGTTTTCTGAATGTCTTCAGTCTTCATTCTGATTTGATGATATCCTGAACGAAGATCCAACTTGGTGAAGTAAATTGATCCATGCAATTCATCCAATAATTCATCAATAACGAGAATGGGAAATTTATCTTTAATAGTGAGCTTGTTGAGCTCCCTATAATCTGGACACGTGCACTATGATCCATCCTTCTTGTGAACCAATACTACTGGAGCAGAGAAAGAACTTTGACTAGGTTGAATTATACCAGCCTCTAGCATTTCTGCAGCCATATGTTCAATTTCACTCTTTTGGGCATAGGGATATCTGTAAGGCCTAATGTTTGTAGGAACACTTCCTGGAATCAAATGAATAGCATGATCATGATCACGAATAGGTGGGAGGCCTTTTGGAGTCTCAAATACGTTAGAATGATTGCCTGAGACTTTTTGGAGATCTGGAGAAATAGATGATTTCAATGTGGGAACCTCTTGTGAACATAATTGTGCAATTATGCCTTGTTGATATGTTGACGGTGATGGACCCACCAACATGTCAAGGGGATCTCCCCAGTAAGAAGTCCCAATTAGACCTCAGACCGTTTGGTGTAGGAGTCCCAGCAGTGGGTCGTAAGGTAATGCCTTGACCACGATGTCGCATAGAGACAAGTAAGATAACTCTGTTAGTAGCAAGGGTGTGACTGATGCAGTGAGTCAAGGAAGGTGTATGAGAGGTTCTAACACTTCGAAGGGAGAAGAAGGTGAAGGTGAGTTCCAGGTTGAAAGGGATCAGTCCCAACTCAGCTAGGAACACACAACACAAAAGGACATGCACAGCTTCCGGTGGAGCAGTCCACTCGGATGTGGCAGTCACATCATACACGTTAAGATAACACATACAGCACTCATGGATCAGTCTGAGACGAGTGCGATGGTTGTTACAGCAAGGTTCATGTGAAATGTATGTGTGATGTTCGGTAGAGCAGTCGACATGGATAGTGACAACATTAACAACATATGCAACACATAAATAACAAGATTCATATAATTTCATACAAATCGGTTCATACACAAGTACGTAAGTTAAACAACATATATCATTAAGGCAACCAGAGCAGTCCAACTACAATAACAACATATGCATGAAAATGTGTTGGCTCTTATTATATAATAAAATGTAAGTCTCAATCATAGAATACATCCATGTAAACCTGCTAGCCCCAACAGTGGAATGTTACAGCCACATTCGCCTGCTCCTCCAAAGAGATGTGTTGGCTCTGTGAAGTGGAGAAGCCAAGGCGTGTTATAATATTGTCCAAGCCTTCTTCAAGATAGTCTTAATAGAATCTTGGCTAACCAAAAACCTATACAATGAGTTATGAGGGACTATTTATAGCAAAGGGTGGGGTGACCCTTGACATTCCCCTTTGTGATAGTTCAACTACCCTCATGACTCTTCACCTACTCTATGACTGTTACATCCAACTATTGACACTTAACTTACACTTGACATGACTCAACATTACAATGCACATGTACTCATGTGAGACAACACGGCTTGAGCAAGCCTTGCAAGACATCACTGACACTTGGTCCGTTGTGATGAGACCAACTCTTTAACATGCTTGTGATGGTGAAGGTGGTGAGCTAATGCCAAGCTTGGTTGTCTGTGATGGTGTGCATGCACCTCATGGTGACATCTTGATGAAGCAAACTCTTGCCTCTGTTGCAAGCGGTGCATTGGCTCGGCCCCGTCATCCAATTCATCTACTAACTTGCACATGGTCTTCTTGGGTGCGGCTAAACCAAAACACATTGATGCATAGTGTCTGTGCTGATCTTCAAGTGTGTACTGGTGGTCATGCGCATCAACTTGCCAAAGTACATGTTCAGCTCCAGTTGGACTTGTTTCTTGTCTTCGCCTTGATGAGTGTGTTGAATGGGTTGGATTGTTTTCGTGCCCACAATGGCATGCATGTGTTGAATCCCTTCCATGTGATCACTAGTACTTCTCACCATGTCTGCTCCGTGTTAGCTATTTGGATGGATCTTTAACTTGTATGGGTTCAGTTTCATCCATGAGTGCACGATGCGCCCACTGTTGTTCCTGATCCTACTGCAACTCATTCGTCTATCTGTGAAACTTCATGTTCTTCCTTGAGTTTCTGCTTCCACACATGCAACTCCTTCTTTGTTCCATTCTTTGTCTTCGCACGATCTTCATGTCACGCCATCACCTCATAGCCGGAGTCTCCAAAGTTGCTTTCATCATCAATGGATCTACTTGAGCTTGCAACCTTGTTTCACCTCTGTGTTGTCAACAACCCTCCTCTTACATTCATTTCATTTGGTATGCTATCTTCAGCTGCTATTCATGATTCTGCTCGCTGTGATGTTGATGTTGTCATGTCTTGATGTCCTTTTCTATGAACAACTTGATGTCTTCGTGGGTAGAAAAGTCCATAGACACTTGATCAACTGCATTCCCAAGTGTGCTTTGAACGGTGTCTTCGTCTCTGCTCTCCTAGAAACCATTGTACCTATACTGCTGAGAGGTAGATGAACACCTGCGATACCTGGAGACATGGCAACACTCATGGCAAGCAATCTGTCAGTCGAAAACCAAAATGAACATGAGAACTAACTTGCAACATACCTAGGTGAATGATCATGAAGGTTGCGCAATTTCGGCCAGGAGGTTAGGAGACTGACTGCCAAGACTACACAAGGCACAGTCTTGGTTGTCAGGAGACTGACTAACTATTGGAATTGCACAATGCACAGTCCATTCTGGTTGCTGACTGTTGGGATTTCGCAATGCGCAATCCCAACTGGGAAGGATTGTTGGCCCAGGGACAGATTTGCGCAATTTCTTGGGCCAAGCAGCCATTTTCCTCCAAAAATGCGCAAAACAGTCTTGGAGGCTAGTGCTGGGAAGGAATGCACAAATATGGAGAGGAAGGTGAGCCTTTCTTCCCTAGATTACGCAATGTAGCCTTGGTGAAGGTAGAGTTTAGGAAACTGAAAGAATCTAAGACATTAAATGCATGGGCAGCTGAAAGCAACTAAGACAGTAAATGCATGGTGACACTACATGATAGCAGAAGTGATTGGCAGTGCATGAAAAACATGAATGAAAGATTCAACAAACAAATCAACATGCATGTGGGTGAGGCAGTTCGCCGATTGGGCGAACATCCGTGTAAAACAGTTTCATGCATGCGACAGCAGTGAGATAGCGACGAACACTAAAACAGAGCTAGGACATGCTAGTATACATGTAAATGAGAGCAAGCGCTCAAAGAAATCAAGTAAACAGTACTCCCACAAGCGAAAACACAAAAAGTGACATAAATGCAGCACAAGGCATGGGAAGCGGGCTTACCCCAAAACAGTTGAGTTGAATGTGTCGACTACTCCTAGATGTTATGTGGGATGTTAGAGTCGCAAGGTTGATGTGAGGAATGAGCTCGGCAGCATCTGGTTAATGAGTTTTGATAACATCGAGCTTGTGACGTGCATGCCACGAATCTAGGGGAAGCGACACATGGTGGGAAGTTTTGAAATTTCCCCTTGCTTGTAACCTCCAACTGCTAAACATAGATCCCTTAAACAAGGGATTCCTTTGCATGCTGCCTTGGGAGAAGCAACCCATGCATGCAAGTGTGTTTTGCTCAGTCCCGGAGGGAACCGGTCAACTCAGCTGGACATGCAAGAGACTGCTCGACTGCTAGAGAAAAATGTGCATTTCTGGCTAGGAGTTGGGCTGACTGCCCAGGAGATTTGTGCAATTTCTAGGCAGAGAAACTGATTGTTGCCCAAATTTGCACAAATTCTAGGCTAAGCAGCCTTGCTGGGGAAATTTGCACAAATCCTTCTCACAAATCCTCCTCAGAGTGTTGGCAGGGAGGATTGCATAATCCTGGAGCCCAACAGGCTGCCAGAGAGGATTGCACAATTTCTGGAAGGAAGGTTGGTTTCCCTCCATAAATGTGCAATTTTCAAGGGGAAGCTACTCAGCCTGCAGCTGGACCAAGTCCGGGTGAACATCCTATGAGGGGAATGGATCAAGATGTGACTGATAGGCTACCTTTGTGCAAGAAAGACATTGAAACTTGTGAACTTGACGAAGCAAGGCAAGTTTCTATGAAGGTTGGAAGGGAGGCTCCAAAATGAGGCTAAGGAAAAATTTGGGAGGGTGGTTGTAGCCGCTACAGCACTTGGTGACACACAGGTAGAACTCCAGCTCTATGAATGGACCTTGTTCGTGAAAATCAAGTTTAACACCTTCTGAAGTATTGTTCAGTTTTCAGCTCATCCTGGTTTTACACTAACTTGATTGTAAGATGTAGCATCTACCAAAACATTGGTCGATTGACACACATTCCAAGCCAAGGCAACACAGTTGTTTCGATTAGGGTTGAGGGGTATATAGGTGCACAATCAGTGTAGTCATCAGAGTCTTAGTTTCATCTCTGGTGTTGCTCCACTACCAACAGGCATGGACAGTACCCCAGTGGAGTCACATAGGAACACAAACATGGCTCTGTTGCTAGTAAGCCTAGTCAATACCCTGGCGGAGTTACTTGCATCACCTCCCTACATAGGAAGCCTTTCTATTCTTTCACCTTATTCATTTTTCATTTTGACTTTTTGACTTTTCATTTTTTCATTTTTCATTGTGCATAGCACTTATTCATTTCAGAGGCGGAAGAGGGATCCCGACTTATTGAGAGCAGAAAAGGTTGTTCTAGCAAAGAAGTAGTCTAATGTGTCTCTAACATTCCTGTTAAGGTTTTCCCCTTACCTTACTCTACTTGACTGAGCTGACAAGGGTTAACCCAAAAAAAAATGACTAGAGAAGGTGATACTAGTTAGCGCGCAAGCGTTGTGTTTACACCAACATTCACTTCAAATAGTACGTATTTTCCTTCGACATATCATGGACTAAAAATAAAAAGCTCATCATACATAGGCAAGATGACAAATAACCAAGTAATGATAGTTGTACAAGCCCCTTTTTACTTTACCCAACTCGCTTCAAGAGTCATACATGGTTTCATACAAAACTAACCTATGAATGAAACAAGCAAGCGAACAACAATCAACAAAGCAAAGCAAGAGAAGAATCAAAAATGAAAGTGAAGCAAGTAAACAAACAAGGAAACAAAGCACGTAAGCAAATAAGAATGCAGGCAAATAGCTGAAAGCAAACACTACTCCTACTCCTACACTAACGGTAGATGAGCCTGATCACGTGAAGTGATACTTCCAATGCAGCCACGGTAGACCCATGTTGGTGAAGGCTTGGTCCTCGAGCAACCCAGTTGTGCGAACCAGCAAGCAAGAAATATATAACAATGAAGACAACCACACTCCCTGATTCAAAGTTCCCACGAGAAATAAGTGAGTATATGTGCATGGCGGGCAGTCTGCAGACTTATCATGGTGTTGTGTGACACTACGTGCAACTTTGAAGTGTAAGCACACTCTTGACTATGACATGCAAGAAAATAAAAGAAACAAAGATATCTTGCATCACGCACAAGTTCTTGCAATGTAAGACTCCTCCAATGCATGAGCAATGGGATCGTGTAGTTCGAGTGGACGAAGTAAAATATGAGTGTTAGATTTATATTGAGTGCGTATATATGAGTGATGAGGAGCCTTGAGTGTTTGAACAATTTCCTGATCAGAAGCGAAACCAACCTCCGGAAAATGAGGGCCTGACATAACCATCAACTCGGGTTGCAGTGCCTCGACGGTCTGTGGGGTTTTGACTTCATTGACAAATGGATCTTCATAGGCCAGTGGCTTAGACGGATTAACAATGAGTGAATCAACATTGTGATCGGATGATGAGGTGAAGAGATCATGACAACCAAGATCAAAAAATTCAGGATGTTGGTCGGCATCCTCATGGTTTGATGAATCACACAGAGGGGTAAATGAGGAGGAAGAATGTTCACCCTCTACATTTCCGAAAAAAGAAGATGAAAGATCAAGTGGATTTCCAATGAATGATTGGTCCTCTTCGTTGTTGGATGATGGGCTAACATACGGTGTGTCCTGTGAAATATCAACAATGGGTGCATCCGTGGATGAAGACACACATGCGAAATCATGGATGGCAGGTTCACCAATGATTTTAGGAAATAATGGAGGGGTTCGGAAGGAAGGGAGTCACCCTTCGCCGAGTGTTGGTTTTTGGTTGTGCAACACCAACTCCTGCTCATACTCTTCATGAATGACAGTGCATGTTGGTTGTGCAACACCAACTCCTACTCATACTCTTCATGAATGACAGTGCATGTTGGTTGTGCAACACCAACTCCGTTAGTGATTTGTTCCTCGTTCACAACAAGTGAAGAGTCGGGAATGGACGAACACAAGACAACATCATCCAAAGGAACACCCGGGTGCAAAGGCAGAGGTCGTAGAAAAGAATGCATATGAGGACTCGAAGGACTCACAACCAAATCTGTGCCAAAATTGAGTGAAGTGATGTTGGGAGGGTGTGAAGGATGAACAGGCGTGTGATCATGATCCTCAACATCATTGGGCAATGGTGGATTTATTGAATAAGAGGAAGGCGGACAGTCAGATGAGATAGTGCTCGCTTCCACATGACATTGTGCAGCTCCATCAACGAAGAATGTTGAGTGAGGCTTGATCTCAAACTTTCTCTTGGGATAGGTAGATTTCTTAAGGCAGTACTCGAACCGATTCCAAAGATAATCAAATTTCATCTGGCTCCTCTAAGCTTGAAACTACAAGTCACGGAAGCGCTGCCAAAAATTAATAATGGATTCATGCGGAGCCCTCCATTGTTGTAACAATTTCTGGTCAAGATGGTCTGGATCAAAATGATAGAACGTGTCTTCAATAAGATCATAGAAGTGCTCAAATGAGTGCATGATGTCAGCCAGTAGGCTAAGCACCAAACGAAATGGAGATTCGTGAAGTGTGTATGCAAGCAGCAAACTAGCATGTTCGTCAGAAAACTCATCTTCCTCATGAATCATGGAAAGAAAGTTATGTAAGTGCTCAGGCCAAGCCACTTTGCCTCCATCATCATATGTGTGAGTGGGCAAGAGATCGAAAAGCTTCCCCGAGATGGAGACATCTTCACGATTCAAAAAACACCACGGGGGAAGAAGAGTGCAAGACTCCATGAAAGATATGAAAAGTTTCAAAATTGGATGAGAGGACACAACTTGTCATCAGGCCCTCCTTCTAGCGCCAGAAATGTTGACGGTGATGGACCCGCCAACATGTCAAGGGGATATCCTCAGTAAGAAGTCCCAATTAGATCTCAGACTGTTTAGTGTAGGAGTCCCAGCAGTGGGTTGTAAGGTAATGCCTTGACCGCAATTTTGCATAGAGACAAGTAAGATAGCTCTGTCAATAGCAAGGGTGTGACTAATGCAGTGAGTCAAGGAAGGTGTATGAGAGGTTCTAACCCTTCGAAGGGAGAAGAAGGTGAAGGTGAGTTCCAGGTTGAAAGGGATCAATCCCAACTCAGCTAGGAACACACAACACAAAATGACATGCACAGCTTCCAGCGAAGAAGTCCACTCGGATGCGGCAGTCACATCATACAAGGTAAGATAACATGTACAACACTCACGGATCAGTCTGAGACGAGTGCGATGGTTGTTACAGCAAGGTTCATGTGAAAGGCCTGTCTAATGTCCGGCATAGCAGTCAACATGGACGATGAAAACATTAACAACATATGCAAAACATTAACAACAAGATTCATATAATTGCGTACAAATTAGTTCATACACAGGTACATAAGTTAAACAACATATATCATTAAGGAAACCGGAGCAATCCAACTACAATAACAACATATGGATGAAAATGTGTTGGCTCTTATTATATAAAGTGTAAGTCTCAGTCATATAATACATCCATGTAAACCTACTAGCCCCAATAGTGGAACGTTACAGTGACATCTGCCTACTCCTCCAAAGAGATGTATTGGCTCTATGCAATGGAGAAGCCAAGGCGCATTACAATATTGTCCAAGCCTTCTTCAAGATAGTCTTAGTAGAAGCTTGGCTAACCAAAAGCCTATACAATGAGTTATGAGGGACTATTTATAGCTAAGGGTGGGGTGACCTTGACATTCCCCTTTGTGACAGTTCAACTACCTTCATGACTCTTCACCTACTCTATGACTGTTACATCCAACTATTGACACTTAACTTACACTTGACATGACTCAACATTACAATGCACATGTACTCATGTGAGACAACATGGCTTGAGCAAGCCTTGCAAGACATCACTAACACTTGGTTTGTTGTGATGAGACCAACTCTTTGACATGATTGTGATGGTGAAGGTGGTGAGCTGATGCCAAGCTTGTTCGTCCATGATGATGTGCATGCACCTCATGGTGACATCATGCTGAAGTGAACTCTTTCCTTCGTTGCAACCGGTGCATTGGTTCGGCCCTTCATCCAACTTGTCTACTAACATGTGCATGGTCTTCTTGGGTCTACTAACCTGGAGACATGGAAACACTCATGGCAAGAAAATTGTCAGTCGGAAACCAAAATGAACATGAGAACTGACTTGCAACATACTTGGGTGAATGATCATGAAGGTTGCGCAATATCGGTTGGGAAGTCTGGAGACTGACTGCCAAAACTGCACAAGGCACAGTCTAGGCTGCTGGGAGACTGACTGACTACTGGAACTACGCAATGCACAGTCCATTCTGGTTGCTGACTGTTGGGATTGCGCAATGCATAATTCTAGTTGGGAAGGATTGCTAGCCCAAGGACGGATTTGTGCAATTTCTTCAGCCAAGCATCCACTGTACTCCAGAAATGTGCAAAGCAGTATAGGAGGCTAATGCTGGGCAGGAATGTGCAAATATGGAGAGGAAGGTGAGCCTTCCTTCCCTAGATTGCGCAATGTAGACTTGGTGAATGTAGAAATTTTGAATAATATGACACTTATTAACAAAGATTATACCAATTATACACTATTTTCGGAATGCATGCATAATACATAACCTCCTCTACGTTGATCATCAATTTGCAGAATCAAAACATTCGCATGCACACATTGAAACACATCAATAACACATATCAACACAGTATGTAACCGGGGAAAGCATACAGCTGAAAACCCCCAACTATCTGTATATTATAATGATAGAGAACATGTAACAATACATAGTACAATACTCCTCACAAGTACTCAGTACTATCTCCACCTGTTACACACAAACTAGCTCAGATCTGAATCAAGTCACAGGTTCAAATCTCCTCCACTGTCTACCGCCTCTACTGCACAATCCAAAGCAAGAATAGGAATAATCCAAGCTCGTTTTTCCTTGGCTTGTACTGCACAATCCTCGTTGGCAATCTCCAGCAATGCATGTGCAAATCTCATGCACAACTATAGTCCAACTAATAGCAGTCTCCACCTCTAACACCTGTCTCCATTGAACTGTCCATGCACTGAGTTAACTGATGTATTCTTTAGTTTCTTTATGAGTTAATAATTAGTGAATTAATTAATAATTAATTCACATCACTCATCACTAGTGTATTCTGCAGTTAGACTAAATACAACTAGTTCAACCAAGTCAAACTGAACACAACTCCATCTACTCCTCAATCAACTCCACCAAACTCAATCACTTGAGTTCTAACTGAAGTCCATCATGCAATAGCTCAACTAACCCATAAGAAAAGCGTATTTCCTTCTGGCAGCTGCATGTGCCACATCTGTAGCTCGAACTGAAGTGCTCCAAGAGGATAAGATCATGTTTATAGTCCAAATATTATTATGAGCTAATAATATTCGACTGTTCTATTTTTAGCCTGGCAGTCTAAAAATAGACTCCGCCCATATGTCTAAAAATAGAAGTCCATCTATTTTTACCAACATGAATAATCATCCACAAGTAGCATCCTGCAACTCATAGACCATGATCCATATGTCTGAAAATAGACATAGTCTAAAAATAGACTTGGCGCCAAAAATAGCCTGCGGGCCCACTTAGTGAAGGCGACTCCTTTCCACTAAGCTCCATCATCTTGTTGCATTTTCAACAGTGAAGGCAGAGTTCGGGTGACACTAAGTGATAGTAGAAGTGATTTACAGTGCATGCAAAACATGAATGAAAGATTCAGCAAACATATCAACATTCATGTGGGTGAGGCAGTTTGCTGATTGGGCGAACTTCCGTGCAAAACAGTTTCATGCATGCAACAGCAGTGAGATAGCAACGAAAACTGAAATAGAGCTAGGAAAAGATAGTATACATGTAAATGACAGTGAGAACTCAAAAAAATCAAGTAAATAGTACTCCCACAAGTGAAAACACAAAAAGTGATAGAAATGCAGCATAAGGCATGGGAAGTGGGCTTACCCCAAAACAGCTGAGTTGAATGTGCCGACTACTCCTATATGTGATGTGGGATATCAGAGTTGCAAGGTTGATGTGAGGAATGACCTCTACAGCGTCTGGTTGATGATTTTTGATAACATCGAGGTTGTGACACGCATGCCACGAATCTAGTGGAAGCAACACTTGGTGGGAGGTTTCGGAATTGCTCCTTGCATGTAACCTCCAACTGCTAAACATAGATCCCTGAAACAAGAAATGCCTTTGCATGCTACCTTGGGAGAAGCAGCCCATGCATGCAAGTTTTTTTTTCTCAATCCCGAAGGGAACCGGTCAACTCAGCTGCACATGCAAGAGACTGCTCGACTACTGGAGAAAAATGTGCATTTCTGGCTAGGAGTTGGACTGGCTTCTCAGGAGATTTGTGCAATTAATGGGCAGAGCAGCTGACTGCATCCCAGATTTGCGTAACTTCTAGGCTAAGTAGCCTTACTAGGGAAATTTGTGCAAATCCTATTGGGAGTTTTGGCAGGTAGGACTGCGCAATCCTGGAGCCCAGTAGGCTGCTAGAGAGGATTGCGCAACTTCTGGAGGGAAGGATAGTTGCCCTCCAGAAATGCACAATTTTCAAGGGGAAGCTACTCAGCTTGCAGTTGGACCAAGTCCGGGTGAACAACATGTGAGGGCAATGGATCAAGCTGTGACCGACAGGCTGCCTTTGTGCAAGAAAGACACTGAAACTTGTGAACTTGACGAAGCAAGGCAAGTTGTTGTGAAGGTTGGAAGGGAAGCTCCAAAACAAGGCTAAGGAAAATTTTTGGAGGGTGGTTGTAGCTATTATAAAATGTTCTTTCTTAAAAGCTTTGTCATTCCGTTCGAGCTGATTATCTTTACTGGTTTCCCTGCAATGTTGGGTTGTGTTATATATTTTCCACGTAGTGAGCCGGGGGTTAGAGGGGGGGTAGAGCCCCCCTTCATTGCGCCGATTGCGCAATGGGGGGGGGTCACAGGGGGGGCGGAAACCCTCCCTATCCAGGGGATTTGAGGGGGGCGGGTAGCCGCCCTCTATGGAGTTTGGGGCAGCGTCTCGGGGACTTTTTTTTGGACCCTATATTAGGTTGGGCGAACCTACCTATGGTTTTCTGCATGGTTTTCGCACATGGTTTTGGACACTATGGCTTTCAATCCATGGTTTTGGATGCGATGGTTTTCAGTCCATAGTATTGGATGCTTCGGCATGTATAAATATGTATTGTAACATTGGAAGGAAAATAATGAAAAATCAAGCTGGTAGTCCCGGTTTTGGGATCCAGGGGAAAATCTCTGTGTATATGTGTTTTATGTGTTATGCTCTCACATTGTTTATTTTCTATGTTTTAGAATTCGTATGCAGGTAATTTCTTTACGGGGTTAAAACCTACATTTGGTGTTAGAGCTATTTTGGCTTCAAGGGGATGCCTTTGTTGCTGATGGGTTTTGCTCGGGCCTGCGGTAGACCCTGTTCAATGGGAGATCTGCGGGATCGATTCTGGTGGTGAAAGAAGATGGCGAGCAGTGGAAAGATAGAGATCGAGAAATTTAATGGTCAGAGTTTTGAGTTATGGAAACTCAAGATGGAGGATCTGTTGGTGGATAAAGATCAGTGGATCATGGTAGATCCAGGTATTAAACCAACGGGAGTTTCCAATGAATAATGGAAGAAGTTGGATCGGAAGGCTAAGAGCACACTACGATTGTGTGTCTCATATTCAATATTGCTGAATGTATCAGGGGAATCTACGGCGAAGGCTTTGTGGGACAAGTTAGGTAATTTGTACCAATATAAGTATTTGGTGAATAAACTATTCCTATGAAAAAATCTGTATAACCTAAGGATGAAAGATGGAGACTCGGTGACAAGACATCTGAACGCATTTAATATTGTGGTAAGTTAGTTATTATTTGTTTATATTAAAATTTCATATGAAGATAAGTGCATCAGTTTGTTGTGTTCTTTACTAGATTCGTGGGATAGTCTGGTTATTGCAATAGGTAGCAATGCAGCTGCCTTGCAGTTTGATGAAATAGTCTCATCCTTACTGACGGAGGAGATGAGATGGAAAAATATGGAGAGCCAGAATGGTGATGCCTTTTCTATACGAGGACGGTCCCAGAACAGAAACAAAAATAAGTCATCAAGTGGGAGATCTAAATCTCCAGGAAAAATTGTAAAGGTGGTGTGCTGGAAATGCGAAAATTAAGGGAACTACAAAAGGGACTGTAAATCTAAATCTCTTGACAAAGGAAAGGGATCTGATGATGCTCATTCTACAGAGGCAAAAACCACCTTAGATGAAGGTGGGGATGTGTACTTGGCTTCTTCAAGTACACATGTAGATCATGAGGCATGGTTGATTAACTCAGGTGCATCCTTTCACTTCATTCCCCATAGAGATTGGTTCTGCGAGTATGAGAAATATGATGGTGGTGATGTCTTCTTGGGGGATGACAGGAAGGCTAGAATCGTTGGTCGTGGAAAAGTCAAGTTGAAGTTGCAAGGTGGAAGGATTAGAACACTTCTGGGTGTTCTGCATATTCCTACATTAGCCAGAAATCTGATTTTTGTAAGCAAGCTGGATGATGCAGGTGTAAAAACAGTGTTCGAGAAAGATACCTGCAAGATGGTTTGGGGAGCACTGGTATTGATGCGGGGAGTTTGGATTGGAACTTTGTACAAGTTTCAAGGTAGCATTGTTGTTGATGGTTGCAACAGTTCTGTGGTTCCTGAAAGTGGAGCAGAAAATCTAGTGGTCTCTGGAGAAAAGACCATGCTATGGCATTAAAGGCTTGGACATATTGGAGAGAAGGGCCTTCGAATACTTCATGGTAAAGGTATGGTAGAAGGTATGACTAATAGCTCTCTGGATTTTGATTTCTGTGAAAATTGTGTATATAGGAAGCAAAATCGGGTGAGTTTCCCCTCTGGTGGTAAGAGGGCGAAATAGATATTAGAGCTTGTGCACAGTGATGTGTTTGGACCTCTAAAGGTTCCATCACTGGGTAAGTCTATGTACTATGTATCATTTATAGGTGACTTCTCAAGGAATACATAGATATATTTCCTCAAGAAGAAATCTGAAGTTTTTGACAGGTTTAAAGAATTTAAGGCTCTGGTGGAAAACCAAACAGAGAAGAAGATAAAGGCACTGAGGACAGATAATGGTAGAGGGTTTTGCAGCAAGGAATTTGAAGAATTTTGTAAGAAGTGTGGTATAGCAGGACAGGAGACTACTCCATACACACCTATGCAAAATGGAGTTGTAGAAAGAATGAACAAGATGTTGACAGAAAGGGCAAGAAGCATGCTTAGTGGTGTTGAGTTAGGACAGGAATTCTGGGCAGAGGCGGTGGAGACAGCATGTTACCTAGTCAACAGATCACCTTCATCAGCGTTGGAGGATAAGACTCCACAAGAGGTATGGACTGGTAAGAAGCCCTCTCTTTCACATCTGAGGGTATTTGGATGTGATGCATATGTACATGTTCCAAAGGAGAAAAGAACCAAGTTGGATAGTAAATCTGAAAAGTGCATCTTTATTAGGTATAAGGATGGTTTAAAGGGTTATAAGCTTTGAAACCCGGTAACAAGGAAGGTTGTGTACAGCCAAGATTTGGTGTTCAGAGAGGTGAAAGACGTTATTAAACATGAAGTCTAACCAAAGGAACCTGAGAAGATAGAGTTTGAGCTTAAGGACAAAGAATCAGACTCTACAGTAGAAGAGGAATCAAAAGATGAAGAACCACAAACTCCGAGTGTGAGAAGATCAATTTGAGAAAAAAGGCAGCCAAAAAGGTATATTCCATCTACTTTCTATTCAAATTTTTCTTTATCTATTACTTATGATGATCCCAGAACTATGAAGGAAGCAGTAGATTCAAAGGATGGCAAACTCTGGAAAGAGGCCATGGTTGATGAAATGGAATATTTGCACAAAAATGAGGCTTGGGATTTGGTGGAGTTGTTGGCTGGAAGGAAGCCCATTGGCAGCAAATGGGTGTTCAAGAGGTTGGTAGCAAAATTTTATTCCCAGGTGCTGGGAATTGATTTTGGTGATATTTTTTCTCCTGTTGCCAAGGTAGCTTCAATTAGATTACTTTTATTTGTTGTTGCTGCTTTTGATTTTAAGGTAGAACAGATGGATGTGAAGACAGCATTTCTTCATGGGGATCTGGAAGAGGAGATCTACATGAAGCAACCTGAAGGGTTTGTGGTGAAGGGTAAGAAAGAACTGGTATGCAAGTTAAAGAAGTCTATGTATGGGTTAAAACAGTCACCAAGGATGGGGTATCAGAAATTTGATACATTAATACTGGGACTTGGCTTCACCAAAAGCAAGGAAGATCACTGTGTGTATATTAAATTAATTGGTGATCGTGTTATTTATCTAATATTGTATGTGGATGATATGTTGTTGGATGGAAATGACAAAGAAATTATCCAGGATTTGAAGACCCAATTATCCTCCAAATTCGACATGAAAGATCTTGGTGTTGCAAACTATATTTTGGGCATGGAAATTAA
This sequence comes from Pinus tabuliformis, assembly GCA_031772625.1. Lineage (NCBI taxonomy): Eukaryota > Viridiplantae > Streptophyta > Pinopsida > Pinales > Pinaceae > Pinus > Pinus tabuliformis. Next base: position 1,373,312,778 of record CM062805.1, on the reverse strand, counting down.
AAGAGATCGGGCAAAGAGGAAGCTTTGGTTAAACCAGAGGAAGTATGTCAAGACAATACTTCAGAGGTTTAATATGTAGGATAGTAAACCGCAGGGAAAATTTTAAGAACCCCCCCTAAATTTATAAATATAATAAATGGGCGAATCTCCATGGTATATAGGAAAAATGGAAGGCTATTTTATCAATAATATAATATGTATATATAATTTTTTGGCGAATCTCTCACCAGGCATGGCGAATATTTTACTCAATTATAAAATCTTGTAAAATCTTGGCGACTCTTTCACTAAATAATAAAACTTTGTAAAGTCCCGGTGAATCTTAGCATAGGCTACATGCTGGTTTAATTCCCTCATTTAAATAGGCTACATTCCAGGTGAATACCATGGGTCAATACCATGTGCCATTTTTATTTTTATTAATTCTAATATTAGGGTTAATAATGGTTTTTTGCATGGTATTAATAACAATCTAGTCCATGGTATTTGTCCCGTAGTATTTTGGCCATAGGTTTCACCTAAATATAACCCATTTTTTGAGTGTTCGTAAATATAAGGTGACTTATGGAGTAAATATAAAAAAATGTTTTATTTGTTTACCATACCTCTCGTTTATTTATATTTTTTATTAATTTACCATACCTCTTTTACAAATATGGTATTTGGCCCATAGGATTCACTTAAATAAAACCTCTTTCTTGAGGCTTAGAACGAGGGTTATGGACTAAATATAAAAAGAGGTTTTATTTATTTACGATACGTCTAGTTTATTTATATTTTTATTTATTTACCATACCTTTTAAGTATAAAAAGACGTTTTATTTATTTACCATACCTCCACTTTACTTATATTTTTATTTGTTTACACCCTTACATGTATATAAGGTGACTTATGGAGTAAATATAAAAAATGTTTTATTTATTTACCATACCTCTCATTTATTTATATTTTTATTAATTTACCATACCTCTTTTATAAATATGGTAATTGGCCCATAGGATTCACTTAAATAAAACCTATTCTTGAAAATGGGCGAATGGATTCACTTAAATAAAACCTATTCTTGAAAATGGGCGAATGGAAGGTTTTAAGTCCTAATTTCAAGGGCTAAATTTACCTTTTTTACCCTCTCCCTTAAAATAAGGTGGGCTATTTGAGGTGATTTGTAAAAATGTACTATGATACAAAATATTCGCCCACTAAAAATTTAAAACCCCTTAATTTCGCCAAAGGGCGAACATTCGCCCCTAAAATTATCCTTGGTAAACCGGTGAAGGTTCCTATTCCTATAGGTGTAAAGTTATCTGTTGAACAATGTCCCAAGACACAATAAGAGGAAGAGGATATGTCCCATGTTCCATATGCAAGTACAGTCGGTAGCCTGATGTATGTGATGGTCTATACTAGACCAAAAATTGCACATGTAGTGGGAGTATTGAGCAGATTTATGTCAAAACCAGGGAAGGAGCATTGGACAGCAGTGAAGCGGGTTTTCAGGTATTTGCGTGGTACTAGTGATTATGGTTTGTGCTACCAAGGAAGACCAAGATTGGACAGAGTTTTGGATATCCATAGCTTTGTTGATGCCGACTGGGCTGGAGATCTGGATCAGAGAAGATCTACAAGTGGGTATATGTTTAACCTATTTGGAGGTGCAGTCAGTTGGATGAGTAAGAAACAATCTATAGTGGCACTATCAACTACAGAGGCAGAATACATGGCAGCCACTCATGCAAGCAAGGAAGCAATTTGTTTGCAGAGATTGTGTTCAAGTATGGGGTTAGTATAGGGAGCTATAAGGAAAGCTTGTGACAGCCAAAGTGTAATTTTCTTGGCAAAGGAACCTGCTTACCATTCAAAGACAAAGCGCATTGATGTTTAGTATCACTTTGTGAGGGATATGATAGAAGACAAAAAGGTGTTGCTGGTAAAGGTGGACACTTTGAAGAATATTGCAGATGCATTGAAAAAATCTGTGAGCTCTGAGAAGTTCTCATGGTGTAGAGAAACAATGTGCATTGCAGGGCTGGATAAATGACTAAGCTCTCCTATGGCCCCCCTGTGGAAAGAAAACAACAAGTGGGAGAATATTGGATTGTGTTATATTCTTTCCACGACTAGCCCACGTAGTTAGAGGGGGGCTAGAGGGGGGGGTAGCCCCCCTTCGTTGCGCCGATTGGGTAGCAGGAGGCTCACAGGGGGTGGCAGCCCCCCTATCCAGGGGGTTTGAGGGGGGTGGGTAGCCCCCCTCTACAGGGTGCTGGGCAACGCCCAGGGGATTTTTTTTTTGGACCCTATATTAGGTTGGGTGGACCTACCTATGGTTTTGTGCATGGTTTTCACACATGGTTTTGGATGCGATGGTTTTCAGTCCATGGTATTGGATGATTCGGCATGTATAAATATGTATTGCAACATTGAAAGAAACATAATGAAAAATCGAGCTGGTAATCCCGGTTTTGGGATCTAGGGGAAAATCTCTATGTATATGTGTTTTATGTGTTATGCTCTCTCATTTTTTATTTTTTGTGTTTTAGAATTCGTATGCAGGTAATTTCTGTACGGGGTTAAAACCTACATGTGATACCCCTTAATTCAACTTCCTTTCCTTCTGAAGAAAATTTCATAAAAATTTCTAGAAAATTAAAAGTTATTGTACCCAAGGATTGTAGCCATTGGACTCCTCATACAACATCAGCACCACCCATTGGAATGGAAAGCATTAGGCTATTCAATAAATATTCTCCCATGGATAGCTTGATATTATGGCACTTTCCAGAGAAATTTATGGTTCCTCCACTTGCAACCATCACTTGACACTCTGGTGTTGGATATAGGAAGCAATTCAATTCCTTGGCTATCTTAAAATGAATAAAATTATGGGTACTGCCCGAATCAATCAACACTATTACCTTTTTCTTCTTGATATGCCCTTCTATCTTAATAGGTTGAGGAGTGGTAATTCTATCCAATGGATTACAAGATATGGTCAAATTCATTTCTTCTTTATCTAGGGTTTGTTCCTAGTGTATATCCTCTTCTTTTGACGTTTCTTGTTCCTTTTCTTCCTCCTCTTCACAATCTATGTAAAATAATTTCTTCTCGGCACACTTATGACCTTTAGTGTATTTTCTATCACAACTATAACAAAGCATTTTTTCTCTTTTTTCTTCCAATTGTTGTGGTGTCAGCCTTGTAGGTTGTGGAAGGCTAGGGCAACAACACTTCCATTTTAATAATTGTGAGTGATAGGCTTCCTTGCTTCCATAATTTTGCTTTCCATTTTTCTTGCCAACCTGAATGCCTTCTCAAATGAATCAAGTTCCCAAAGGCGAACCTCATGTTGGATGTTATCCTTTAAAGTGCCTATGAACACATCAATCCTATGCTCCTCTGGAATATCTTTTACCCTTATATTCAATATTTGGAAGTCCTCAATGTGCTCCATCATTGAACCCTTTTGTTTGAGATTTATCAATTGGTTAAAAAAGTGTCATTTTTTGTATCCTCATAATGTGCTATCATTTAATCCGTAAAAATTGCCCAAGTGACAATTCGTTTACGAGAGCAAAACCATCGATACCATACAAACTGATTTGGTTCCAAATATAAAGTTGCAATGTGTACCTTTTGTGTGTTTTGCACATTATGGAGATCAAAATATTGCTCCATCTATAGTATCCATGTTACAGGATCCTTGCCATCAAACTTCCTCATGTCAATCTTTGGAATATGGTGGGTCTTCGATCCAATGTTAGAGTCTATGAAATCATGATTAACATTTATTTTGTTCTCATCATGAGTTTCCTTTACTACCCTTTTGCCATTAGTGAGCATTTCTTGTAGAAACTTTGTCAAATATGTCTTCAAATATTCCATCTTAGCTTCCACGACATCCATCTTAGCTTCCACGTCATTCATCTTAGCTTCTACGCCTTTCTTTAAACCATCCATCTTAGCTTCCATGACATTCATCTTAGCTTCTATGCCTTTCTTTAAACCATCCATCTTAGCTTCCATGCCCTTTTTTAAACCATACATATTAGCTTCCACGCCATACATCTTAACTTCTACATCTTTCTTTAAACCGTCCATCTTAGCTTCTTTTACTTTTTGTGAGAGTGAATTTTTTTGCTCTCGTAATTCGGATATATCATGTTGCATTTCTTCCTCTTCTTCATGAATCATGCTAGGGCTTTCAGTTTTCTTACTAAGTGTTTCCATTTTCTTTCTTCGGGGCATCAATTAATGATAATAATGCTTCACTATGCCCTTTGAATTCCTTCAAACTAATTTTTCAAACCAAACTTATGCAACAAATTAAAAAAACTACACACCTTTTTTCACTTTGTAGGAGCTCGATATTGAATCTAATATATCTCTGTAATTTCGGATCTGCAAGGTCATAAATTTCTTTTTGTGGTAGCCCTCTGAGTCCTTTTTCGAACCTCACAAGTCTGATCAAGATTGGATTCTCTAAGGAAGATTTATTCCAAATCTCCCACGATGACCTGATTATAGACCAGTTCAGTAGAGCAAACGTGTACAAAGTGCCACGTGCCATTGTTTCGACCTTAGGACCTGAAACCAATACACAGAAAACTACAGGCCATCATCTTTCTGTAACTTCTTACTAAATTTCAATCTGATGCTCAAAATATATATATATATATATATATAATAAAAATAAATAAAAATAAAATAAAAATAAATAAATTAAATAAATTAAAATAAAATAAAATAAATAAATAAAAATTATCATGATTTTCCCCAGGTCACATGTTTGAGATATAATTCGAGATCCTGCAAAAAGCCTAACTTCCTTGGATCATATCTCCGAAAATATAGCAATAAAAGATCTGAAATTCGGACCCGAGGTTTAGAGCAATTTCGTCTCGAATGGGTTTTTTTTTTAGCTTTTGAAACGTTGCATAAAAAAAGCTATAGCAAAAATTCCACAATGGCCTGTTTGGACCAGTGCAACCCTAGAATCCAAAGCTCTAATACCAAATGTTATGAAATCAGCTCACAAAAATATAGAAAATATAGATCAACAACTTACAAATTAGCCTCTTTGAGGGGGAAAACTCCTTTACATTACACAAATGAACAATTCTTGGATGATACAAATGACAAAGCCTCCTTTCAATATATAAGAGTCTAAGGGGTCATAATATAACCAAAGCCGACCTAACAATAATAATATAAGGGCACAAAAATAACAATAGTTCTATGGGGCACAATAATAGAAATATGGGGACAACAGGGGCAAAACAATAACAATAAGGGCTACAATGACAATAGTAATAGGGGAATCACTATATTATAGGGAATTAACAAAAACCATGCCATCCTCTCAACGTGAAATGACTAATGGCACTATACATGAGAAAAGGAAACCCAAATGATTGCATACACAAAGAAAAATGACTTATATTAACACATTAGTTGAAGAACTTACTAACTATTGTTTTGTTGAGAAATTCATCAACTTGATAAAGAGAAATGTCCTTTCCTACCACAAGAGCAATATTATTCCCATGGGATTTGACGAGACTTTTCCTATACCAATGAATATTGTGGCTTAGTTTTGGAATAGGTAATGAACCTCTATGATCCTCAATCCTTAATCCCACTCTAATGGAGGTAAAGGATGAAGAGTTACAAACATATATTTTGGCCCACCTTCCATTGGGATAGTGCTACATGTCATGTTATGGACACCCATACCCACAAAAACATCCACATTAAGTGCCACATGAGAGGTCTTAGGCCTATTATTAATCTCAAATGATGGTGGATGTAGACTGCCAAATCCATGAGTGGAAATGTTAGGAATTGTCAATGAATACTTACTCATCTTCAATCTTCATAATTGTCTATGTACCATGACTTGATGTAATCAATGTACTTGTCAAAAGAAAAAGAAAAGAAAATTGTATTTTTGCAAAAGAAAATTATTTATTCAATAATAGGTTTCTTTCCCATTGATTATTTTGGCTTAGGTTTAGCACCCATTTGTGTGCTTTAAGGTTGTGACAATGTTAAATTCAAGGTCATGATGTCAAGTCCCATGAAGGACTCTTGAATTGATGTAAAAGAAATATTTTAAATGTAAAAATGAGATCTAGAAGCTACCAAGTGATGAGTCAACCAACCCATCTAGTTGGCCCCACAAGAGGTCCTTGGACCTCACAAAAATACTATATAAAATAAAGGTGTTCAACCTCATTAGAGATAGATAAGCAACTCACACTCTTCAATAAGTCTGAGAAAAATTCAAAGCGAGAAAGAAGAGAAGGATAGCGGGGCAAGGAAGAAATTTATGTTTGTTTGACTTGGGCATTAACTCTTTGTTTGGAAGGCTTGCATACTTAGGAAGGAACATATATCTATTTAGATTTTGAGCCAAATAAGGGTAGAAGACCGAGTCAAAGAAAGAAGCAATGTTGTTCGTGTGATTGGCCTATCACTTGGTGAGTTGTCTTGATCAAAGGTCTTCGAATTCTTCCTTGAATTTATAAAAGAAGAGAATTTTTCGGGTTTTCCCCTATGCAGGGGTTTTGCCTTGGCATGGAGCCTATTTATGGTGTTCTTGTTTGCATTGTGATTTTCTTTATTAGTATTATCTTGATAATAAACACGTCATAATAATAATGATAATGGACTGACACCACACGATTACAACATTATACGTAATTATATATAAAGAACAATAACAGTGGAAATAAAATGAGCATAAGAAGAAAAGCATTCACATATAGAGACACTTGTTACAACTTTACACTGGCAATAGAAACACTAAACCCACTGACATATCTGAACTGTCATTACTATAATATCATCACCTCTGTCATGCCAATATTGTCACTAAGGTTTGAGGTTTCAGAAATGATAGCATGGATACCTTAGCTACATGGTGCCATACTACTATGTTGCACACGTGCATTTTCATGCCAATTGCTGAACTACAATGCGTAAATCACTCCATGCTAATATCATATCAATATAATAGATTGTATGGTTAAACGATGTTGTATTATGTTACAACAAGATCATCATACATACACAGCCAGATGATGGACCCCCTTGGCAGAATAAACAAGAAACTGTGGATAATCTGGGTCATGAAGCTACAAGAAACCTCCACAGAAGCCTAAAATCTAACATAATATGTTTTTTATTTAATAATATAATTTATAATGTAATTGTTAATTTAAAAAAAATAAAATCAACAACTATGTGATAGAAAATAGTGCTTAATTTTATAAAATAATAATAAATTAATTAAGTGTTGAGCAACTATAGAACTCTAGCCTAAACTCAAGAAGAGGATCAATCTATCACCTTAAGTAGAGCTTCTTGACTTATCACCTTGGAAGCTTCTACTGCACATAGCAATATAGGAAGTATCAAGCTTGTGAAAGAAGATATCATTATCATCAGAAGGGAAATAGCAGTCCATCATAAGGCATGTTTGAAAGGCATCTTATGGATATATTGAAGGGATAAGTGCATAGATATAGTTCTATGTGTTAGTTAGAAGAAGACGCCTAGGAGAGGATCTAGGTTGACTTAAACAAAAGACCTTATAGGCCTATTCTATAATGATATATTCACCCCAAGCTAGTGGGTCTAGCTTGAGGAGCCTTGCTATTGGATATTTTGATTGGACTTAAGGAAAACGATAGAGCTCATCGCTCATAGCTCAAAGCCTACCTTAGAGCTTTTCCTATCAAACAAGACTACCAATATCAGATAAGGATTGACTAACCTCATGGGCAGTCATGGGCCGAGATTACTTCTTTTGTGTGGCCGCCCCATGCCAAGTCGAGCCGACCCACTAAATCATCGCACAGACGCCTAGCGTGCCCAGTACACGATGCTCCCATGGGCGCCCGAGTGCCTTGCCTTCGTGCGGGCATGCCTAGGGTGCAAGCATTCGCCCTATTGTGCAAATTAGTGAACACAAATCATTATCTCATCAATGAAAACAAAACACTATCATTTATTATTTCCATATTGCATGATCAATATTCAATTATAAACTGGCTTTTAACACCTAAAAATTAATTTACTTAATTTTCTAAAAATCATTATGGGACCCCCTTGTGGAAACTCTGTTCATGGGAGGTCATCCTTCAACATTACTTCTTTTGTGCAGGCACCCCTTGCAAAGTTAGGCCGACCCACCAACTCGTCGCACAGCTGCTCTGGCATGCCCAGCACACGACACCCCCATGGGGGTCGAGCACCTTAGCGTGCCCAGCAAGCAACACCCCCATGGGCATCAGGCACCCTAGCATTCCCAGCACGCGACATCCCCATGGGCGTAAGGTGCCCTAGCGTGCCTAGCACACGACACTCCCATGGGCATCGAATGTCCTGGAGGGCCCAGCATGCAATGCCCCCATGCGCGTCGGGAGCCCTGGTGTGCCCAGCACATGAAGCCCCCATTGGCACCCGAGCACCCTGCCTTTGTGTGAACGCGCCTAGGGTGTTGGTGTTCGCTCTACTGTGCAAATCAATGAACATAAATCATTAGCTCTGTTAGAGTCTGTCTAGTATCCCTCCGTCAGAGATCAAAGCTCTTTGCATTTCATGGTTAGGTGTCCCATCAGTGTGATCAGTTGCATTCCGTTAGGCATGCCATAACTTTGGTGGAGTAGTTTTGTGTCATTTATTCCCCTCGTGTTCGGCACTGCTGGTTCAGGTCTGTTTAAGTAAATAAAGTCTTCAAGGGTCATTCATCATCTTGTTTTAAATTTCGAGGTCTTAGGTCTAGGGTTGAGTCAATTTTGTCTTAAGAAGTCATAAAGGACCAACAGGCCAGAGGGATGTCCTTCATAGAGCATCATTTCAATAATTCTCATCATTGTACAGCTAAATTTGGACTTTCTTTTCAAAACTCTGTTTTTGAAAAACACAAGTCACCATCTCGTTTTTGTAAAAAATTGTCAAAATTTCAAGTTCTTCAAATGTTGAAGCGCAGCCTTGGTTTCCTTTGCCAAAGCATTTCAGAGCTATCCCTGCAAAAATCATCAGAAGAAATCATTATTTCAACCAATTTATTTTAAAAAGTGAAACCAGAATTCAGAGCCTATTAATTCAAAAAAAGTGTCAATACTCAAACATTACAATGTGGGTTTTGGTCAAGTGAAAATTAAAAAGGAGCCTATATAAGCACATTCCTCTTCATTAACACCTCATTCATCTCTTACAAGCAAAATGGATCCTTGCAAAGGCGATTTCACAAATCAGTGAGCGAATCGGGCAGTTCCAAGGGCGCGCTACGCATCAGCAGAGGCGCGCTACGCACCCAGGGCGCGCTACGCATCAGCGCGATTTTCTCAGTGTAATTTTGTTCAGGCGCTACGCACCAGAGGGGCGCTACGCGTTGGGCAAGGTGCGCTACGCGTTGGGTTTTTCGCCCAGTGACTTGCCAGCAAGCTCTCAAATTCTCTCTTAACTCAAGAAAAATACAAGTAAGCTTCTTTTCCATGGCTAGTTTCAGTTTTCCAAGATGAATGTGAAAGAAATATGATAAAGATGCCATGAAAATTAAAAGCAAAAAACCCTAAGTTGTTGTGTGAATTTAAAGGCCAAGTTTGCTAGGGTTTCAAAGTGATATGCTGTCCAAGGTTTTCCCATTTTGATCCTTCTTTTTCCCCCATATTCACCAGCATTTCCCTTCAAATTTCCCATAAAATTCTATAATATCCCTCCACAAAATCCCAAACCCTACTTAATCCCAAAACCTACTTCATCCCAAACCCTACATTATCATAATTTCCTATGCCCTTGCCCTTCCCTAAATTCCTTGTTTATTTTTATTGTCCCTAATTCCCTCATGTTTCCCTTTCCCTAACAATTGCCTTGTATTTATGTCCCCTTGGTAACAGAATTTGAAAAAGTCAAACAGCAATCAATTGTGTGCACAGTCAACATATACATTTCAGCCATCCTGTCTTCAAAACTATGTCAGAAACCGAATCAGATTATGAGCAGAGTTATGACAGTGATTCAACACCAGAGATAGAAGTGCCAAGGAGGCATCATAAGGGCGGTAAAGGTGGTCGGCATGTCAGGGAGGAGCCCACTTTTTTGGCTCATTTGCAAGCTTGTCCACTTGTAATGAACTGTTTTCAGTACCAATCATGTTTTGGATATTGTGAGCGGATCTCACAAATTCAACATCACAGAGAACTAGCTCGCTTGTTTGTCCTACATTTGCATAATGGTCATGTGAACCTTGCAGGAGTGGACTTCACCCTATCACCCGAGATTGTTGCTCAAGCCACCGAGATACCAAATGTAGGGGAGGAATGGAATAAGCGCCAACAGTTAGACAGATTTCACTATGAGCCATATATCAAACCCGGGTGTATGAGACACTTAACTGCCTTTTTTCCTTTCAGATTCCTAAGGGATGAGTATGCACCGTTGATGAGACTCATTATTCGCTATTTCAGTTGCGAGGGCAGATTCTCACGTCTCTACGCGTACCATGTCCGTTTGTTGATGCATTTCACAAGGGTACGTATGATGAACATTCCTTTTTTCATGTGTCGCAATATAGAAAGGATGGTGCCTATAGTACAAAGGAAGAGCCTAGCATAGCAGCACAAGAGTATTTATCATTATGCACTGATTAAAATCATAGTGATGCATCAGTTGGCACAGCAGGGTATTGCTTGGGAGGATTTCATTTCTCGCGACTTTTTCATAGTACCAAGACCACCTCCTGAGATTGTCCATGATGAGGGAGGGCTTTCACATCAGTTTGACATTCCAGAGCCAGAGCATGTCAGCACTCCAGCATGTATTACATATCAGAGAGGCCACAGGGCCTTATTTGCATCTGCACGGCTAGTATTATCTCCAAATCAGGTGGAAGGGGTCTCGCCTTCTTCATCACTACAGCGAGTGTTATCTCCACTTCGTGTAGAAGGGGCCTCGCTTTCGACAGCAGCACAGGTACAAGTACAGGACAGAGGCAAGCAACCCATGTTTGATGAGGGACCATCAGGAGATCCGGACATAGATATTATCGACCTTGATATCAGCTCTCCTAGCGCGGAGCTAAAGGAGATCATTCAGCAACAGAAGGCTGAAAATCGCTTGTTGCAACAGAAATTGGAAACAGCCAATTGGATAATCAACTACTTGGAGCAGCGTAACAAGCAGCTAGAAGATGAACACACTCTTGATGAGTTGCGGCGAATCCGAGAAGACCGAAACTTGGCCCGCAAGAGACCCGATGATTTGACACCTATTGAGCAAGGGTCTATGCTCATCCGGGTGAACACTCATTTAGAGAAATTGTTAGCCAAGGCAAACAGAGACAAAGATATGTTCCTCCATATGAAGAATCATTACTGGGCCCGCATGCATGTTTGCAAAGCGAAAATGAAGATCCTTAAGAGGCGATTGAGCAAGGCATTAAAACGGCGAAAAAGGCCCGATCCACTCCAAATTTTGGCCGAAGCCTCCTTAAAGGAGCATGGTACTTGATGATACACCCCCATCTCAAATCTCAAAAAATTTGGAGAATTTTTGGTCAATTTTGAAATTTTTGTATTGAAAACAGGTTTTTGCCCTCAACGCGTAGCGCGCCGCACGCTACCCTGAAGATGGGGAGGCCCAATTCAAGAAAGGTTTGCATTTTTGGATTTTTCATGATGAAATACACCTGATCAGCCACTTCCAAGACATTTCATCAAGTTTTGGGCCCCCAAAAGGTCAAAAACCATGCAAAAAATGACCTTACTGCCCCTTTTTGGACACACAAGTAGCAGCCTTGGGAGAATGCACTTTTGGAGGGGCAAATAGGCACCAAATTGAAAAATTCCACTTGGGTTGGAAAGTAGACATCCAGACCTTTCCAACAAGCCCACCTGAGCTTAATTTGGATGTCGGGAAGTGCCCCAAAAGTGGGCTGAAAGGCGCGCTACGCGTAGGGGTTTGGCGCGCTACGCATCAGGGTATTTTCCAAGTTTTTCATCTTCAGCTCAGGAAAACGCAGCCATTTGACCAGTTTTGACTTTTGGAGGGATTTTTCACCTTCCTTGATGTAATTAATGAAATTTCATGTTGACATGACACTTATTTACCTATTCTAGAAGATTCATTCATAAAATAGCAAAAAATTAATGAATGAATTGGTTTCCTAGCTTATAGAGGCAAGTTGTTTTGATTGCCTAGATTGTAGTGCTTTGTTTAGAATTGGTTGAAACAGCTCCTAGGATGATGAGTTCGACCCCTAGAGGCAATGGAATGTGTTAGCTTGCCTATATTATGTATTTTCTTAGTCATTTTCATGGTTGGACTCTGGAGAGATAAGCTTAGACTGTATTACACTTTGTATCTCTGCAATTTTGGCAAAGGAAAGACCAGGGTTTTGCAGCACTATTTGGGATTCCTGTGGTTATTTTTGTTGATGGTGTGTTACTCTCATGTACTTGTAAGTTTGTTATGTGTATCATTTTCCTACTATTCTCTTTTGCAAATTAAGCAAATGAAGTGTTAAGGTAGAATTCATGGTTTTCTATTCTCTGCCTTTAAGTTTGCTTAATATCTATGTTTTCATCTGTTTAAGGAGAACTCTTGAAAGTTTCTTGCTCTCCTTAGCTCCTCACCAGTCATACCTTTCCATTCAATTCCTTTAAAGGCATAAAAACAATCACCTACCTTGCCCCAAAAAGACCTCTGCAAAAACTGTTTCTCATCCCCGCACCCAAAATTGCTTTGCCCTGTTGTCCAACAAAACCCTAAAAATTTGAAATCAAACTTTCCCTATCAATTTACTAGCCTAAAATCAGTATTCTTTATTGGTCATCTCAGCCCCTTTGAAGACCTTTTGCCGAGATAGACCCGGAGAGAGCCCTCTCCTGTCCTCGTAGGGCTAGCTACGAGGCTGAGCTTGGTTTGATGTTGCCTTGAGTTTTTGCCTTCCTCAGCCTGAGGCAGATTCGAGCGCTAACAAGCTCATGAATGAAAACAAATATTATCATTTGTTATTTCCGTGATGCATGATCAATATTTAATTATAAACTGGATTTTAACACCTAAACATTGATTTACTTAATTTTCTAAAAATAATTATGAGAACCCCTTTTGGGAAAAAATTTCATGGTCCAACATTACTTCTTTTTTGCGGGCACCCCTTGCCAAGTTGATTCGACCCACCAACTTATCACACAGGCGCCCTGGTGTGCCCAATATGTGACGCCCCCATGGGCGTCGGGGACCCTGACGTGCCTAGCACACAACACTCCCATGGGCGCCCCACCTTTGTTCGCTCATTAATGAAAACAAAATATTATAATTTGTTAGTGCCATGTTACATAATCAATCAATTATAAATCGACTTTTAACACCAAAACATTACTTTAGGCAATTTTCTAATAATCATTATGAGACCCCTTAGTGGAAAATCTATTCATGGGAAGTTGTGGGCCTACTTTACTTCTTTTATGCGGGAATCCCTTTCCAATTTGGGTCGACCCACCAAATCATCGCACAGGTTCCCTGGCATGCCCAGCACGCACCGCCCCCATGGGCGCCCGGGCGCCTCGCCTTTGTGCGAGTGTTTGCCTTGATGTGAAAATTAGTGAATAGAAATCATTATCTCATCAATGAAAACAAAATAATTTTCCATGATGCATGATCAATAATCAATTATAAACCGGCTTTTAACACCTAAACATTGATTTACTTAATTTTCTAAAACTCATTATGAGACCCCCTTATGGGAACTTTGTTCATGGGAAGTCATGGGACGACATTACTTCTTTTATGCAAGCACCCCTTGCCAAGTCGGGCCAACACACCAACTCTTCGCATGGGCGCCCCTACCAAGTGGGCACCCTAGTGTGCCCAGCATGTGACGCTCCCATGGGTGCCCCACCTTAGTTTGTTCATCAATGACAACAAGATATTATAATTTGTTAGTATCGTGTTGCATAATCTTATCAATTATAAACTGACTTTTAACACCCAAACATTACTTAAGTTAATTTTCTAAAAATAATTATGAGACCCCTTGGTGGGAACGTTGTTCATGGACAATCAACATTACTTAAGTTAATTTTCTAAAAATAATTATGAGACCCCTTGGTGGGAACTTTGTTCATGGACAGTCATGGACCAACCTTAATTCTTTTATGTGAGCGCCCCTTACCAAGTCGGGTCAACCCACCAACTCGTCGCACGGGCGCCCCTATAGGGCAGACATCCTAGCGTGCCTAACTTGCGACCCCCCCAGGGGCACCTAGGCACTCCACCTTCATGCAGTTGTGTATAGGACGCGGGCATTCGCCCTTCTATACAAATCATTAGCTCATCAATGAAAACAAAATATTATCATTTGTTAGTACGTCCATGTTGCATAATCAATCAATTACAAACTGGATTTTAACACCTAAATATTAATTTAGTCAATTTTCAAAAAAAATCATTATGTTACACCCTAATGGGAACTCAATTCATGGGAAGTCATGGGACGACCTTACTTCGCATGTCTACCCGACCGTCGTGTTGCTTGGTTCACCCGTCACCCAACTTGATTGGTACGTCTACTTAACAAACCATTAAACTAAAAAATGGAAATTATGGTATAAACATAAATGAGCTTCTCTTTGTTTTAAGAATAATATATTATCTACTTAACAAGGCCAACCACGTGAAGGTGGAATCTCATTCCCCCCCCCCCCCTCCCCTCAACACATCACTCTCAATTCCTCATACCCAATCTATCTACTATAATATATTTGAAAGAAACACATTAACATTCAAACATAAAAACTAGGAAAAAAAATTAAGGTGAATGAAAGAGAACAAACCAATTGAAAACATATAAATACGTACCTCATACTTTTCAACATTTTTATATCATTAATATTCTTCCTCATCCATCTCATCTTTTGTATCATTTGTATCATCCAATTTAGAATTCATGTACAAAGGATTCACCATATCAGCATCATCATCATCATCATCATCATCATCATCATCATCATCATCATCGTCATCATCATCGTCGTCGTCATCATCATCATCATCATCATCATCATCATCATCATCATCATCATCATCATCGAACTTTCTCTTCTACATTTGGTTCAACTCTTTGTCCGACACAATGTCAATATCATATAGTTCATCCAAATTAACATTGTCTCAATGAACATATATTCCTTGAACTTCTTTGACTTCTGCATCTGAAACTGCATGAACCCCCCGTTCCTCTACATCATCTTCTTCTTAAATTTCATCTTCTTCCACTACATTATACTTTACGGGTCTTCCTATGGGATCATATCTAACAATATATGACCAGCCTCCTTTAACTGGAACGTCTACATAAAATATGTTCACATTGGCTTGGAAGAACATATGGCTCGGATCTTGGCTCACGATTCGTTGTATCAACCAGGGTAAATCCATTAGCATGCTCAATGACAATTCAATTAGGGTAATGTTCATGGATTCGTAGCCTAAACCATTTGGCATCAAACAAAATTATTTTGAAGGATTAAAAGTCACACTCAAGTATATCATGCAAATACCCATAATATTGATTCTTAGAGAGTTCTAGATGTTATTCACCTCTATAGGAAACATTGATAACTTGAAATATTGCAGATATCCCACTATCAGAAGTTTTCATATTTTCATCCAACCTTTTGGTGCAAAATTATGTGGCCATTGCACCACATTTTTTTGTGGTGTTTCAACTACAATACATCAAACACATAAAAAAAATGCATTATCAATTGCTAAGCATGCATATTTCTACTTGAAAATTTTGATAATTAAGAAAAAAACACGCCATATGTTGCATCAATATAATTGTAAAAAAAATAAGTAGTATGGGTGAATATTCTTGCCTGATAATCTTTTAAACCATATGCTAAATCCATTTCCCACTGTGTAATATTGGTATCTCCACTACGTTGAGCTTCTTTGACTAATGAAGATACAACATACCATGATAACCTATCATTATTATCTTGTTTGCATCGTTCAATCCATACCTTCATCCAATCTTTATTGTTTGCAATGTATAAATGTATTGCATCCCACTCTCTACCGGTTGTATTAAAATAAAATAATTCACATATATTATATTAGTTACCATGTTATACCTTCATAATAATGGATTATGCAGGAAGACTAAGAATTAAATAAGTACAATATACATAAAAACAAATAAGTCAAGTGTGCTATAAATCTCCACTATCTACTTACATCTCACTTTGCCCATTCTACCTTTCCCCAATAGGTGCTCACCTTCAAAATCGTCCACTAAGTTTACTTCCCAAATGTGATCCAACACATTAATACTTTTTCCTATTTCATCACTATATTGATGAATATAAGCCATGGTTTGATATAGCATATATCCCCCTACCATAGAACCCTCAAGACGTGCTCTTTGTCTGACCAAATCCTTCAATGATTTCAAGTGCCTCTCAACCATGCACATTGATCTTGTATGTACAGATCCACACTTTTCAATCTCCTCAACTTGGTGTATGAGGTAGTGTTCTTGTGCATTGAAAAATACCGGAGGTAGAAAGTTTTCCATTTTACACATTAGATGAGGAATTTTTTTTCTCCAATATTTCTTTATCGATTTCTTTAGATGACAACCATCTACAAATGAAGCAAGCAAATCAAAGGTTTCAACAAAAAAAGAATAGTACATGATGACAAGCAAAACTTATGTAGTGAAAAATATGTGACACAACAACTTATTGAACGAATTACACTTTACACATAAATCTTCACTTACTTCGTGTATTTTCCAAGATCATATATAACTTGTTTGACATTGTTGTCAAAGTTTTCTGGGAGAGATAAAGGTAGAACATACTATAACAAAAATAATGATCGATCATTATTTTTCCCCAAATTAGTAGAAAAAAACATTAATTAACAAGATGTTTCACCACTGTCTAAAATATATATACACCAAAATAATTATCTTAATGAACATATGTCAATCATGAGCATTTACCCCACCTAATTCACCTTTCTTTGTTAGGATATTCTTTATGTTTGAATAAAATCTAGTTGGAAATTTGAATTTTTCAATAACCTCTTTAACATGCTTGCTCTGATGCTCTGTCAATAACCATGGAAGGATGCTTATATTTTAGCCGTCTGCATCTCTATTTGAATGAATCACACTTTGCAATGCATGGTCGACCTCCTTAATGTCATTACAAATATTTACAATTTTTTCTTTATCTCTCCTTCCATTTAAGATTCCCCGTAATGTCTCTGTTACATTCTTCCTGATGTGAAGTGTATCAAAAAAATGAACAATTTTTAGGTGCTCATAGTAGGCGAGTGTATTAAATTTCTTGGGATAACCTTTCATTCATCATGGGAGTTCCATGTTCTTAATGCCTTCACAACCTACAACGTGAATCGTTGCTCCAAGAGGCACTCTACAACCCAGTATAGGGTATATGTATAAGCGTTAGATGTAATGTAAGAAAGAGTATATGTCAACTTTTTTATTGTTGGCTATATTATAACTAATAATAATAATAACTTAAAAAAAACACAATATTCCATGTTATTTTTAGTCATTCTTGGCGAAATAAACCAGTTTGAGCAAAGTAATAAAAATAATAAAATTTAATTCATTCTATTTTTATTCTATTTTTATTAATAAAATTACGAACAGTTTTTTAGATAAAAGAAAATACCATGGTTTAACAATACCATGGGCCATCTATACTTTTGATTATATGTTACGGATCTAAGATTTTAATTATTTTGTTATAATACCATGGATTATTAATACCACATGCCCAAAAACCATAAATTATTTCACAATCAAAATATTTTATAAATATTTTATTTTAAATTAATTTTATGACAATTTTTTATTAAAACTAAAAGCAAAAAGGTTATAATTAATTTTGATTACATCTAAACCCTCCATACCTCCATCCTTACAACTACTAAAAATATTCCCATAGAGATTAAATCGAGGTCTTAATAAAATTAAAAATTAGAATACTTTTATATATACATATGTGAAATTTATATCATATAAATAATATTACAAAGAACTCGGATAGATGCATATTAACCAAGGATCCAAGCAAAGAGAGGAAGCAAAGTGACTAACAACGATAGAGAAAAGATAGTGCATATTCTTTTAAGTTTTTTATTATTGTATTTTCTTTGACTTCTTCATATGACATTGCATGAACCCCCTTGTTCCTCTACATCATCTTCTTCTTCAATTTCACCTTCTTCTGCTACATTATACTTTACAGGCCTTCCTCTGGGATCATATCTAACAATATACCACCAGCCTACTTTACCTGGAGCGTCCACATAAAATATGTTCGCATTGGCTTGGAAGAACATATGGCTCTGATCTTGGCTCACGATTCGTTGTATCAACGATGGTAAATTCGTTAGCATGCTCAATAAAAATTCTATTAGGGTAACGCCCATGGATTCGTAGCCTAAACCATTTGGCATCAAACAAAGCTATTTTGAAGGATTCAAAGGCACACACAAGTATATCATGTATATATCCATAGTATTGATTCTTGGAGGGTTCCAAATGTTATTCAACTCTATACGAAACATTGATAACTTAAAATACTGCAGATGTCCCACTATCAGAAGATTTCATATTTTCATACAATCTTTTGATGTGAAATTGTGTGGCCATTGCACCACATTTTGTTGTGTTGCTTCAACTGCAATACATCAAACACATAAAAAATGCATTGTCAATTGATAAGCATGTATATTTATGCTTGCAAAATTTGAAAATTAAGAAAAAAACACGCCATACGTTGCATCAATATAATTGTAAAAAAAATAAGTAGTATGGGTGAATATCCTTGCCTGATAATCTTTTAAACCATATGCTAAATCAATTTCCCATTGTGTAATATTGGTGTCTCCACTAAGTTGAGCTTCTTTGACTAATGAAGATACACCATACTGTTAGAGTCGGTCCTTACAACCCTCCGTCAGAGATATTTTCGCTTTTGCATATTATTTTTAGGTGTCTCGCTTGTTCCACTTCGTTGCATTCCACTAGGGGCATGCCATTGACTGACGAGAGGGTCTGGTTGTCTTGTGTTTCCTCATGATTGTACCTGCAGGGTTAGTCCAAATTCATAGAAAAATTGCCAAAGTTCATCGTCATAAATAATTGGTTTCGTTAAAGAAGAGTCTTAGTCCTAGAGTCTAGGGTTTTCAGTCCTTTGCATATATGTAATAGAACCCTGCAGGTCATGAGGTTTTTCAAAGATTTTCATTTTATATTCTTTCTCAAAAAAGCATTTAAGGGCATTTTTAGTCCAAAACTTTGTTTTGGAACTAAAAATTGTCAAACTTCATTTTTTGTAATATTTGTATTTGTTTCATCATAAGAAGATTCAGATGCAAGCCTCTGATCTTTTCCAAAGCCAAATGCCATATCCCTGCAAAAAATCAAGAAAAATGATCATTCCAACCTCAGAAAAGCATGAGAAAATAAAAAAGCAGTGTTGTATGGAAATACCATAAGCGAAAAGTGCCAAACCTTACAAAGTGGGTTTTGAAATCAAATTAAATCAAATGAGATATTTTGTTAACTTATAAAAAGGGAAAACAAGTTCATTTACACACAAATTCCTAAAGCAACATCAGGTCTAAGTGTTTGAAGGCCGAATCCGTGAGTTATATACTTGTAGACTGTGTTGAAGGGCGCGCTACGCATCGAGACAGTGCGCTACGCACCGGGCAGTGCGCTACGCATTGGGTTAGCGCGGCCAGTGTAAAAATACACGGGCACTACGCATCAGGCCGTGCGCTACACATTGAAATAGTGCGCTACGCACTCAGTCCAGCAAGAAATTTCTTTATATTCATGCGCCCAGATCGTGTCTAATTACCTCCAAATCTGCAAGTAGGTGTTCTATGACCGGTTTAATCAATTTCATATTGTTTATAGTGGGTTTGAAGAGAAATGTGATGTGTTGAATGTAAAAAAAAAGATTGAAACCCTAGGCCTCACCAAAATCTGCCTTAAGGGTATTTATGGATGATTGGTGAATATTTTTCTGCCTTCCCTTGGTGAAACATAGCCTCATATCCATGTGTAAGCTTTGAGCCAAACAATACTTCATATTTTGGTTCATTTGTCAAATTGTCCTTATGACTGTTTTATGCCCAATACACTAAAACAGAATGTCCATTATGGCATAAGTCTTATGATGTTTAGGTTGGCTTTTGAGTATGTGTTAAACTTGTGATTTCACCATAGCTACAACATACATCCTACATATTGCAGACTTCCTATATATTGCAGTCATTGTGTTTTCAAAGTCATGTCAGACACAAATTCAGCTTATGAGCAGGAGAATGAGAGTGATTCTACAACCGAGGGTAATGTGCCTCGGAGGTCTCGCAGAGGTGGGAAAGGTGGAAAGCATCTCAGAGAAGAGCCCACTTCTTTAGCTCAATTGCAGGCTTGCCTGCTTGCAATGGATTGTTTTCGCCATCAGTCATGCTATCACTATTGTGAGCTAATTTCACAAATTCACCATCATCGTGAATTAGCTCACCTGTTTTTTCTACATTTACATGATGGCCATGTAAACCTTGCTGGAGTTAATTTCATTTTGTCACCAGAGACTATTGCAGAGGCCACTGGGATACCAAATATTAGAGAGCAATGGAATAAACGTCAGCAACTAGAGAAGTCTTATTATGAGCCATACATCAAACCTAGGTATATGAGGCATTTGAGTAGAGTTTTTCCTTTCCAGTACCTGAATGATCAGTTTGCACCTTTGATGAAGCTCATCATTCGGTATTTCAGTTGTGAGGGCAGATTCTCCCGTCTTTATGCGTACCATGTCCGTTTGTTGATGCATTTTACAAGGGTACATCTGATGAACATTCCATACTTCATGTTTCACAACATAGAGAGGATGGTTGTATTAGTACAAAGGAAGACCCCAGCACAGCAGCACAGGAGTATTTATCATTATGCGCTGATCAAGATCGTAGTGGTTCATCAGTTGGCACAGCAGGGTATTACTTGGGAGGATTTCATTTCTCGCGACCTTTTCACAGTGCCACAGCCACCTCCCGAGATTGTTCATGATGAGGGAGGCCCTTCACATCAGTTTGACATTCCTAAGACCGAGCATGTCAACGCTCCAGCATGTGTGACATATCAGCGAGGCCACAGGGCCTTATTTGCAGCTACACGGCGAGTATTATCTCCACATGGTGTGGAAGGGGTCTCGCCTTCTTCTTCAGCATAGGTACAGGTTCAGGATAGAGGCAAGGAGCCAATTTACGAAGAGGGCCATTCAGATGATCATGATATTGATGTTACATTGAGTGATGTGGATAGAAGCTCTCCTAGCTCGAAACAAAAGACCGAGGTCGATAGATTGAATGAGAATTTGCAGAAGGCAGAATGTCGGATCAAATACTTGGAGCAGCGCAATAAACAGTTAGAGGACGAGCACACACTTATAGAGCTGCAACGAATCCGTGAAGACCGTAGGTTGGCCCGTAAAAGACCGGGCGATTTGACACCTGTTGCACGGCAATTTGTGCTTGAGAAGGTAAACCGACATTTGGAGGGGTTGTTGGCAAAGGCCAATAGAGACAAAGACTTGCTTCGTCACATGAAGAATCATTACTGGGCTCGCATGCATGTTTGTAAAGCAAAAATGAAAATTTTGCAAATGAGGTTGAGCAAAGCACTAAAACTTGCGAAAGAGGCTAGATCCGCTTCGAGTTTTGGCCGAGGCTTCGCTGGCTGAGCATGACACATGATGGAGGGTCTTCGCTCCGAATTTGAGCAAATTCGGAGAAAATTTTGTCATTTCGAAATTTTTGGTCTCAAAAAACAGTTTTTTCTGCTCAATGGGTAGCGCGCCCGCGCGCTCGCTTTTGATTGGGGCACTTGCTGGAGAAAAACCTTATATTTTTGGGTTTTTCATGATGAAATATACATGCTCAGTTATTTCCAAGGCATTTCATCAAATTCTGGATGATCAAAAGGCCTAAAAACACCATGAAAACCACCTTGCTGCCACCTTTTGCAACAGCAGGAAGTACTTCTGGGAGAATGCAGTTTTGGAGGGGCAAATGAGCTCCAAATTGGAAAATTCCACTTGGGTTGGAAATTAGACATCCAGGGCTTTCCAACGAGCTATCATGATCTCAATTTGGATGTCGGGAAGTGCCCCAAAAATAGGTTGAAAGGTGCGCTACGCATTGGGATCAGGGCGCTACGCATTGGGGTTTTTGGTCCAGTTTTCATCCTCCAGCCCAGGAATTCGGCCAGTTTTCACCAGTTTCACTCCTTGATGTGATTTTTGACCCAACATGATGTAATTTGATGTATGTAAGGTAACATGGCACTGATCTACCTTCTTCTAGATGATTCATTCACAAATTAGCAAGCAAATAATGTAATGAATCAGTTTCCTTCTTTTTAGAGGCAGGTTGTTTTAGTCACCTAGATTCCTGTTCCATGTTTAGAATTTGTTGAAACTGCTCTTAGAAGGAGGAGCTCGACCCCTAGAGGGTAGGGAATGAGGTTAGCATGATCTATATATGTAAATTTTCATTCAGTAGCTCAGGTTGGACTCTTGGGAAGATTTTGGACACTATTGTACATTTTTTTTCACATTTGGGCTAACGAAAGATCAGAGATTTTGCAGTACCTGTTGGGATCCTTGTGGCTTTGTGTGTTGATGGTGTGTTTCTTTCTGTAATTGTAAGTTGTTAATGTGTATCACTTTCCTTCTTTCATCTTCTGCAATTGAACAAATGAAGTGTTAAGGTAGAATCCATAGATTGTTATGCTCTGCCTTTAAGTTTGTTTGATTTTCTATGTTTTCGTCAATTTGAAGAGGATCCAAATTCTCTTTGCCCTCTTCAACTCCTTGTCAATCTAATCTGTCCATACACCTGATCAAAAGACATCAAGACTATTGCCTACCTCGCCCCAACTCGATCTCTGCAAAAATCTGACCTCAATCCCCGCACCCAAAATTGGTTTTCCCATTTCTCCAACAAAAACTCAAAACTCTAAATCAAAAACCTTCCTATCTCTTTACTAGCCTAAAATCAGTATAAATTTGAGTCATCTCAGCCCCTTTGAATACCTTTTGCCGAGATAGACCCGAAGAGAGCCCTCTCCTGTCCTCGTAGGGCTAGCTACGAGGCTGAGCGTGGTTTGATGTTGCCTTGAGTTTTGCCTTCCTCGGCCTGAGGCAAATTCGAGAGTTAACACATACCATGATAACCTATCATTATTAGCTTGTTTGCATTGTTCAATCCATACCTTCATCAAATCTTTATTGTTCACAATGTATAAATGTATTGCATCCCACTCTCAACCTGTTGTATTAAAATAAAACAATTCACGTATATTATATTAATTACCATGTTATACCTTCATAATAATGGAATATGCAGGAAGACTAAAAATTAAATAAGCACGATATACATAAAAACAAATAAATCAAATGTGTTAAAAATCTCCACTATCTACTTACATCTCACTTTGCTCATTCTACCTTTCCAAAATAGGTGCTCCCCTTCAAAATCATCCACTTAGTTTACATCCCAAATGTGATCCAATACATTAATACTTTTTCCTATTTCATCAATATATTGATGAATATAAGCCATGGTTTGATATAGCATATATCCCTGTACCATAGAACCCTCAGGAAGTGCTCTTTGTTCGACCAAATACTTCAGTGATTTCAAGTGCCTCTCAACCATCCACATTGATCTTGTGTGTACAGGTCCACAATTTTCAATATCCTCAACTTGGTGTATGAGGTAGTGTTCTTGTGCATTGAAAAACACCAGAGGTAGATAGTTTTCCATTTTACACATTATACGAGGAATTTGTTTTCTCCAATACTTTATATCTTCTTTATCGGTTTATTTAGATGACAACCATCTACAAATGAAGCAAGTAAATCGGAGGTTTCAACAAAAAA
This sequence comes from Pinus tabuliformis, assembly GCA_031772625.1. Lineage (NCBI taxonomy): Eukaryota > Viridiplantae > Streptophyta > Pinopsida > Pinales > Pinaceae > Pinus > Pinus tabuliformis. Next base: position 1,373,288,760 of record CM062805.1, on the reverse strand, counting down.
AGAATAATACAATACATGATGAAAAGCAAAACTTATGCAGTGAAAAATATGTGACACAACAACTTATTGAACGAATTACACTTTGCACATAAATCTCCACTTACCTCATGTATTTGCCAAGATCATGTATAACTTGTTTGACATTGTTGTCAAATTTTTCTAGGAGAGATAAAGGTAGACCATACTATAACAAAAATAATGATTGATCATTATTTTTTCCCAAATTAGTAGAAAAGAAAAAACATTAATTAATGAGATGTTTCAACAATGTATAAAATATATATACACCAAAATAATTATCTTAATGAACGTATGTCAATCATGAGATTTTACCCCACCTAATTCACCTTTTTTTCTTAGAATATTCTTTATGTTTGAAGAAAATCTAGTTGGAAAATTAATTTGCTCAATAACCTCTTTAACACGCTTGCTTTGATGCTTTGTCAATAACCATGGAAGGTGCTTATATTTTGGTCGTCTGCATCGCTATTTGAATGAATCACAGTTCCCAATGCATGGTTGGCCTCCTTAATGTCATTACAAATCTTTACAATTTTTTCTTTATCTCTCTTTTCATTTAAGATTCGCCATAAGGTCTCTGTTACATTCTTCCTGATGTGCATTGTATCAAAAAAATGAACAATTTTTAGGTGCTCATAGTAGGGGAGTGTATTAAATTTCTTGAGATAACCTTTCATTCCTCATGGAAGTTCTGTGTTCTTAATGCATTCACGACCTACAACGTGAATCATTGTGCCGAGAGGCACTCTACAACCCAGTATAGGGTATATGTATAAGCGTTAGATGTAATGTGAGAAATATTATATGTCAACATTTTTAATGTTGGCTATATTATAACTAATAATAATAACTTAAAAACAACACAATCTTCCATGTTATTTTTAGTCATTCTTCGTGCAATAAACCGGTTTGAGCCAAGTAATAAAAATAATAAAATTTAATTTATTATATTTTTATTTTATTTTTATTAATAAAATTGCAAATAGTTTTTTAGATAAAATAAAATCATAATACCATGGGCCAATACCATGGTTTATCAATACCATGGGTCATCTATACTTTTGATTGTATTTTATGCATCTAATCTTTTAATTGTTTTGTTACAATACCATGGCTTATTAATACCACATGCCCAAAAACCATAAATTATTTCACAATCAAAATATTTTATAGATATTTTATTTTGTATTAATTTTATGACATTTTTTAATTAAATCTAAAGGAAAAAAAGTTATAATTACTTTTGAGTACCTCCATCCTTACGACTACTAAAAATATTCCCATAGAGATTAAATCGAGGTCTTAATAAAATAAAAAATTAGAATACTTTTATATATAAATATGTGAAATTTATATCGTAGAAATATTCCCATAGAGATTAAATCGAGGTCTTGATAAAATAAAAAATTAGAATACTTTTATATATACATATGTGAAATTTATATCGTAGAAATAATATTATAAAGAACTCGGATAGATGCATATTAACCAAGGATCCAAGCAAAGAGAGAAAGAAAGAGAAAAGATAGTGCATGATTCTTTGAAGTTTTTTATTATTGTATTTTCTTTGACAAGATTGAACAAAAATATAGGTTTAATATTTGACAACCAAGTATGTTTTTTTAATTTAGATACTTTCTTAAATACAGTACAATGGGATCGGATTTAAGAGACACAGAGAGAGTAAGTGTTGTGCTCTTAACCTGCAAGACGATACCAGAATACCAAATATGCGAAGCAATATACCCAGAACATAGAACAGTGAGAAATAACAGCAAGTATTTTATTATCCAGAAAGCAATGTTCACTTGCCTCTTCAAGGGGGAAACCTCCAATAGAGCAGAGCTCGATTACAAAATAAGACACGATGCTCCTCGCAAGGAGTCTCTATCCTTTATATAGGATTCATACATGCAATACCATGGGGCAATACCATGGTTTTTATTAATACCATGGCCCATTTGCAACTAACTGTGCTCCCGTCATTAAATGCGGGTTAACCACTTACAATTATTAATATGGGCTTTATTGACTCTTGACTTAACTATAACTATGAGTCAATCCTATTACATAAATAAGGGGGTTAGGGTGGGACCCTAACATGCCCTCCCCCATAAGAATAACCTTGTCCTCAAGGCTGAAGCTGTGGAAACTGCTGAAGTATAGTCATTGGTTCCCAGGTTGCATCTTCCGGAGAGGTGTCTTTCCACTTGACGAGGACTTCCTTGATCAGGCGGCCACGGAGGTGCCATTCTCGTGTGTCCAGGACATGTTCAGGTTGGAGCCAGATTTACCCTTCTTCATCCAGTTTAGGTAGATTGGTATGAATTCGGCAATTGTTCCCAATCACTTTCTTGAGGCATGAGACATGGAAAACTGGATGGATTTTTGCAGTGGGTGGCAAAGCTAGCTTGTAGGCCACTTCTCCAATGCACTGAAGTACTTGATATGGTCCGTAGAATTTTGGAGATAGTTTCTGACAACCCTTATCTTTGAGTGATGTTTGCTTATATGGTTGTAGCCTCAAAAATACCTGATCCCCTTCTTGAAATTGGAATTATGAGCGATGCTGATCTACCTATTACTTCATGTGGTTTTGAGCTTGATGAAGATTCTCTCTAAGATGGGCGAGCATGGTTGTGCGGTTCTGAAGGAGTTGATCCACTGCTTGTACCTTTGAGTACCCCTTGATATAAGAAGTAGGGTAAGGAGGGAGTTGACCATAAACTTCTTCATATGGAGTCATTTGGTGGTGGCATGATAGTTGGTGTTATACCACCATTCAGCTAGAGGTAACCACTGTACCCAGAGATGTTGCTTTTCTGAAGTGAAACATCTAAGGTAGGTTTCCAGACATTTGTTGACTGCTTCAGTTTGACCATCAGTTTGTGGATGATAGGAAGTACTAAGTTTTAGTTGGGTACCTTGTAGTAGGAAGAGTTCCTGCCAAAAATTACTAGTGAAGACCGGGTCACAATGAGACACAATGGAAGTGGGCATGCCATGCAATTTGAAGATCTAAGCCATGAAAGATTGAGTGACTAAAGTTGGTGTAAAAGAGTGGGGTAGGGCGCAAAAATGAGCATACTTAGAAAGTCTATCCACAACCACCATGATGACTGACTTGTTTCCTGACTTTGGAAGACCTGTAATGAAATCCATAGAAACCTCTGTCCATATTGATGCCGGGATGGGCAATGGTTGTAATGTGCCTGGTGCTTTGGCTGTCTCTCCTTTGTTGTGCTGACAGACGTTGCATTCAGCTACAAAAGTAAGAATGTCCTTTTTCATGCCTGTCCAAAAAAATGATCTTCGAGTGTGAGCATACATCTTCTGAAAGCCTGAGTGTCCTGTAGTGGGAGATGAGTGCAACTCCGCCAATGGATGTTGGTGATATCACGACTTTGTCTTTGTAGCGAAGAATCTCATCCTGCCACGAGTAGCCCTCGGTGGAATTTGGATCCGCCTGTAATTTAGTAATGAGTTGGGAGAGCCAGGGATGTGAAAACCATTCCTTGCGAGCCTCTTCAATCCATTCTGGAATGGGAAGGGAAATGGCAAGCAGGGTAATTTCCTCCTCAAATTGGCGAGATAATGCATCTGCTACAATATTTTCATGCCCTTTCTTGTAAATTATCTCATAATCATATCCCAGCATTTTGGCGAGCCATTTATTTTGTTGTGGTGAGGATAGGCGTTGCTCCAAAAAATATTTAAGGCTTTGATGGTCTATGCGAATTTGGAAGCATCGCCCCAATAAGTAAGGTTGCCAGGTATCTAATGGAGTGGAATACATGGCTTTTTTGAGAGCTGTAAAGGCCTGTTGTGCTTCATCATTCTAGAGGAATGAATTTTTCTTGAGGAGTTGAGTGAGTGGCCTTGCAATACGACCATAATTGCGGACAAATTTGTGATAGTAGACCGTGAGACCTAAAAATCCTCTCAGGCTCTTCAAGGTCTTAGGTTGGGGCCAATCTTGCATTGCCTGGATCTTTTTGGGGTCTACCCTGACACGTTCATGCCCCACAATGTGGCCCAAATACTCAACTTCTTCCATACCAAAAGAACACTTGGACATCTTAACAAACAATTTATGCTCGCGAAGCAGTTGCAAGAGCAGATCGACATGCTGAAGATGTGCGGCCCAAGTGCGACTGTAGATGAGGATGTCATCGAAGAAAACAAGGACAAATTTTCTGAGATATGGTTTGAGCAGGTGGTTCATAAGGCTCTGAAAAGTGGATGGGGCATTACAAAGACCGAATGGCATGACCAGGAACTCATAATGGCCTTCATGAGTTCTGAAAGCAGTCTTTGGAATGTCGACTTCTTTCATGCGAATTTGGTGGTAGCCTGAGCAAAGATCAAGCTTAGTGAAGAATTGAGCCCCATTTAGTTCATCCAACAAATCATCAACAATCAGGATGGGAAATTTATCTTTGACTGTCAACTTATTGCCTATAATTAGGATGAATGATAAGAATAACGATAAGGTTTATGCTTCTAACAAAACTATACACAGCAAGAATAATTATGATACAAAAAACCAGAAAATAAATTCCAGCAGCATAGTCGAAAACATAGAAACTAAAACCTTGAACAAAAAAGTGGTCAATATCTCTTCTTATGAGCTAAAAAAGGAGGAAGCCGAGGTCCTGAACAAAGGTCTAAATTTTGCCTTAGCTCCCAACAAAATTCCTAATGAAGAAATTATATGCAGTTTGGAGGATGGTATCAAGACTCTCAGTGATGAAGACAAAGAGCTGGTTAGAAAAGAGTGCGTTGTCATCCTTAGAAAAGCTAGACCTCCTAGAAGAAACCTAAACCCTGAACAGCTTAAGGCCATAAAGAATCTTAGGAATAATAATGACATTGTCATTCTGAAAGCAGACAAGGGTGGAGCCACTGTCATTATGAATTATGAATATTATGTAAGCAAGATGAAAGACCACTTATATAATAGTGGAAGCTACAGAAAACTTGAAGAAAACCCCATCTCTAAAATCACCAGGATTGTAAAGAAAGCCATTAAAGATACCAATCTAGACGATAAACTAAAAAAGCGCCTTACCCCTGATAGTGAAATCACTCCTCGGATTTATGGAGCCCCTAAAGTGCATAAGAAAGATGTGCCCTTAAGACCCATAGTCAACACTATAGGATCCCCGACTTATGAATTAGCAAAATATGTCGCCAGCATTTTAGCTCCGCTAGTTGGAAAAACCAGCTCTTACATAAAAGATTCCAATCAATTTATCAATTTCATTAAAAGCACAACATTAGATCCTGAAGATAAATTGGTTAGTTTCGACGTAGTCCAACTGTTCACCAAAATCCCCCTAGATGAAGCTATTCAAGTGGTTAAGGAAGTGGCAGACCCCCAAACTGCAAAGTTAGCTGAAATTTGTCTCCGCTCAACCTTCTTCTCCTTCCATGGTGAAATCTTTGAGCAAACTTCGGGAGTGGCTATGGGATCACCCCTTTCTCCTATTGTAGCTAATCTCTTCATGGAAAAATTTGAAACCAAGGCTCTTGGCTCATACCCATTAAAACCTAAATTCTGGGTCAGGTTTGTAGACGACACCAGTGTAAACTGGCCTCATGGGGATATAGAACTTAAAAACTTTTTGAACCATCTCAACAGCATATCTGAAGACATAAAATTTACAATGGAAATAGAAGAGAATAACTGCATCCCTTTCCTTGACATCCTCCTCATAAGAAACAAAGATGGCTCCATAGGTCATAAAGTATTCAGAAAGAAAGCCCACACCGACAACTACCTCCATGCCGATTCACATCACCACCCAGCTCAAAAGATCGGTGTGCTTCAGACACTCTTCACTAGAGCTTGTAGAATCTCAGATAATGACCACACTGATGAAGAAATCACATACCTAAAAAGAAATTTCGCCAGGTTAGGATACAACAGAAAAAGCATCCTCAAAGCTATTAAAAAGGCAACATCTGGAAACAATATAAGCAGAACAAAAAACCCCTCAACTTCTAATGCCTACCTTCCTTACATTCAAGGGGTCACAGACAAAATAGCCAAAATTCTCAAGAAAAAAGACATCACAACTTCATTCAAACCATTGTCAACTGTCAAACAAAGAATGAAATCAGTCAAGGACAACCAGGATCAGCTTCAACAGAAAGGAGTTTATATCATAAACTGCTCTTGTGGAAAACAATATATAGGGGAAACCGGCAGATCTGTAAAGATAAGACTCAAAGAACATAGCGCTGATATCCGTAGAGAAAGAACTCACTCCTCGGCTCTAGCTGAGCATGTAGGTAAAACAAACCACCACATTTGCCTTGAAGAAACCAAAGTCGTTGCTAAAGAAGAACACCATTTCAAACGAAAAATACGTGAAGCCATTGAAATCATAAAGCATCCTAGTAACCTTAACAGGGATGGAGGATGGGACATTAGCAAAAATTGGAACTCTCTGCTTAGGAAAAGTCATCCCTCCTCCCCTCCTCATTCCCCTTCTTCCTCTCTTCTTTCCCAGACCTAGCTTGTTCCCTATCCCTTCCTTAAGCCTCCTTTTTCCATAAAATTTAGGACCCTTGTTGGCTTGTGTTTCTAGTCTAATCTTTAAGCATAGAAAATTTTTAGAGATTAATAAAGCTCTTAGGGCATGTAAATGGACATTATATAATTAATAATCTTAGATAATAAAACAAATCAAATAAATCAAAATTATTTATCATAATATATTAGTCCATAGTTTATAAACAATAATTAAAAACAATATTAAAAAACATAACAAATAAATCTAATTAATTATCATAGCATATTAGTCAAAAAGTCCATTTTATATTAATATTAATATAAGCGCGTGGTAGTTATCAATCTCGTGGCTCTTCGTATATATTAGACTTTGTTTAAGGATTTTACTATTATTAAATCTAACAGATCAAAAATTTAGGTTTATTAACATAGGCATTAAGTCGGCTTCATAATCCCTGCGGTCTTCCTTTACCTTATTTATTTATCACCCATCCCTTTTCTCTTCTCTGTATTTCAAGTCCTGATGATGAGTCTTGCTCTAGGCTCGAAACGTCGACAATAAGAAATAAGATGAATACTGTGGATTATCCGAATTCAACCTCTCAAAAACCACTCCACAGAAACCTGCAATCCAAAATATTTTCATCTTTAAACAGTCGGAAAAGAGTTGAAAGCATACCTCCATTTTTATTCTCTTTAACGAGTCAAAAAGGGAAAAAACACTCGTCAATCTTTTCATCTTTTACGAGTCAAAAAAGAGCTTAAAGGTGACTCGTCCTAGATGAACGAGTGGTATAAAGGGTAGCAACTGGTTCCAGCAATGGTGGAACTACTCAATACATGTAATGGTCAAGAGGCTGGCTAATAAAACCACTCATCGATGTGGTTCCTTAGGAAAGGAAAAACAATCAAGTGAAAGCATATGATTGGCCAAAGAGATGGTGATGATGGAATGAAACAACCAATGCTCATCTAGTAGAATTTAGCGGATAAAAACGGCAATCACGAGATGTAAATCAGGTATGGGTTCATTTTTACACAAGCTTGAACCATGGAGAACTCTGCTTGGATTCAGTTTCATGTTTACACAAGCTTGAAACTAAAAACTATGCTTGTTATGAGTTCACATGCCCCCAGCGTAACGATGCAAATAGAGGTACATGCTCCCCAAGCTTCATTGCATTCAACGAGGTGGATGGAATGAAGGTTCTCTTTCGAGATCTTGGAAAGACTCGACTTGGATTTTACGAGATCTTAATCAAAGACTCGATTTGGAAGGGGAGTTGTTTCAATTTTTAATGAGGTTGACACAGTAAAAGAACTATCCTCATAACCCTTGTTTCATTTTTTAACGAGCTTGACACAAGACAAGGAACTATGCTCGATGATCCTTGTCTCATTTTTTAACGAAGTTGACACAAGATCAAACTATCCTCGGACACCTTGTTTCATTTTTTAACGAGGTTGACATAGGAACAAGAACACTCCTTGGACACATTGTTTCATTTTTTAACGAGGTCGACACAAGAAAAGAACTATCCTCGGACACCTCGTTTCATTTTTTAACGAGGTTGACACAAGAAAATAACTATCCCCGGACACCTTGTTTCATTTTTTAACGAGGTCGACAAAAGAAAAGAACTATCCTGGAGCCCTTTCCCATAGGCCGTACAAAAACATGGCTCCCAAGAGATCTTCATTGGATGGAAAAATCACGCTCGAGGAGGAACACATGTCATTAGACACCAATGACAGATCAGGTTCCAACGTCCCCAGTACATGATGTATGAGACCATCTGCATGATCAATAGTAGAGGGGGAGACGGAACGGGTAGCCACATAATTGACATGTGGCAAGGAAGGTCTTACTTGCGGATAAGAACCGAGAGGGGATGACAGCTGCACAGGAGGCACCAGGTGACTAAAGAACGATAATTGATCTATGGTCACCATTCTTCTGTCATGTGGAAAACAAGCCACACGGAAAAGTGAAGAGACGAGGGCCCCCATGGCATAAATATAATCACGGCCAAGGAGAAGACTAAAATCTAAAGCACCTTGGACAACCATCACGTCGATATAGATGGTGTTGCCTCCCAAAGTAATAGGGAACATCAGAAGGATCCCTAAAGGTTGACAGGTTCCTCCGTCAAATGCCAACAGATTCTGTGTGACTGACACAAGTTGTGGGGAGCCCAAAGCTTGCTAAGTAGTAGAAGGCATGAGGCTAACCGACGCACCCTCATCCAAGACAGTGCCAGGTACTGCCTTATCATAGGCATGTACTGTAATCTAGAAACGCACATAGGATGGAAGATGGAATGCAGTCAAATGACTCCAGTCGAAGGAAACAACTGAACTACTTGGTGGGGGTATCGTATGATTGCCCCCATGCTCTATAGGAATCGAAGAAGGACTCTCTTGATTAGCGGGGATAGGAGGGTCATTCTCAGACTCAGGAGAATCGGACGAGATGAGAAGAACATGAGCAGTGTGCTCTTGATTCTCTTCCGGAACAGAGTGATCAATGGGTGGTGAATCCAAGTAGACACTCTTTCCAACCAATGGTTGGTCAGGAATAGGATGAGCACGGCTAGGTTCAGGAAGAGAAGGGTGGACAAGAGAAGAATCTAAGTTAATCTCGTTGTCAACCAGGAGAGGGTCTGAAGAGAGCCTATGATAACCAACGGGAAGTTGAGGTGAATAAGTTGTAAGACTTTCCAAAACGGTGGAAGCTTTGTCCATGAGCGGACAAAGGTGAAGGGGATAGTTGCCTTCACACAATCTATAGGGGAATCGAATCTTCCCTTTCTTCTTACCGCTGCCAGTTGACAGGGTAGTATCGTCATGAGCTCTAGAGGATGATGAGGGATGAGTCGAATTGTGAGACCATACTTCCAAGATCATAGGGATTTCAGGACAATCACGAAGAAGATGGTCACCCTTGCACAATTTACAAGGAAACTTAACCTTCCGTGGAGAAGCAGAAGGTGGTCCGACCTGAGGTGTACTTGAAGCAATAGTTACACAGGTGGCCTCATGCTTATCGGACTTCTTCTTCTTCATCTTCTTCTTCTTCTTCTTAGTCTCTTGGTTACTATATGTGAAACTTTCACCAGGTGAAGTAGGATGTGAAGACGAAGAAACAGGGGAAGAAGGCGCAGGCTCAACCTTGGAATCATCGTGTTGGGATTCAAATGAAGGAGACAACGGAATAGGGCTCATGATGCTTAGGACCACCGAGGTGGAAAACAACCAAACGGGCAGACCGATGGTTAACCCAGGCAAGGACAACGTTGCCATGTTCGGAGCACCGACATTCCCAAAAGAAGGAAACGGACCAGGGTTCCCATCTGGGGGAAGACCTTGGCCAGTAGACTCAGGGACTGTTTCCATCAAGAGCGAGCCTGAAAAACACTCATACTGTAACCAAGAACTCAAACTGTTACTAGGAATATTTCGTGGGCAATAAATCTTATGACAAAGGAACAAAACTTGACCTTTTCATGTTTCAAGAGTCAAGAAAAGGACGAAAAAGTGACTCTATCTCTTTCGAGGTTTAATGAGCCTGAAAGGACAAGTGATCATATGGACCTTTTCTTTTAAGGAATCCGAAAAGGAATGAAAGTGACTACTTTGGAGAACTAGGCAAAAGGTTTACCAAACAACCCATAAAACTGCATATACACCTTGGCGATCATATGAAAACCAAGGACTTCCTGTATGGCAATCAATCTTCCCGAATGTTGTGTTCGATGCGTTATGGTTTTCAAGGTGGCAAACATAGCTTCCCAGGGATATAGGATGATAACCTAGTGGGGTCTCCCAACATATACTCAACGGTACTGGGAGCACAATTCCGTACTAGACCGCTATTGAGTCACAGAAGGAGGAATCACCCAATCATGAGTGAAAACAATAGTGACTAGGTTTAATGATGTTGGAGCACATCTCTAGCCTAGACCTCTAAATAGTGTGTGTTATGTTCCAATGCATTGTTAAGTTCATTCAGTTCATTTTAGAGTTGATCTTGAATTATGTTTCAGTTTTCAGGCTTTACCATATGTATACAAAAACTTAGGATGCAACTAGAATGAGTAAAACTTCTTTCACTTCAATGAACACCTACCTACGGGAGGGTAGAGAGATCATTCCCAAACCAAGAAAACCAAGATAAGCGAAGAGACACAATGCATAAACACATCAACCCTACAGTGCATGGATACTACTGATGATAGATTTTATCATTTGCTTTCCAATATGCAAACTTGAAATGCAAATACACTTTCACTTTTGTATACTAAATGAATGCAGTCTTTTGATTTTGATTGTTTTGAATTTTAAAAGAAACAAACAAGCAAGTGTGAAAAACTGGTCGATCCAAACAATTGTGATCTATGTTCGATAATGAAAAGAAATCGAATCAATACCAAAGATTGGTTCAATAATTGTCACTAAAATCAACCAGAAAGAAACAAGCAATGGAGAAGCCTCGAACAAACCAACAAGAAGGTTGTAGATGAACCTTGGGCAAACAAGCAACCAAGCCAAGTAATTCAAGAATTTGAAAGAACAAACTAGGTCACAAAGCCAAAAATGCAAGATTCATTCAATAAAACCAAAGAGAGAGTACCTTAACCATAAGTAATCAAAAACAAGCTAATGGGCAAGAGAAAAATAACAAGGGATCAACAGGACTGGTGAATTCAAGAGGTAGAATTGGAAAAACAACTCTACAGGAATAGTCGCAGGCATAACACTAGCAACTAGGGACGATCAGCCACTAGTTGTAGCAACAGAGCGACGTCGTCGCTAGAGTACACATCTCTTCTGCGATGGGCTGATTTCAGGAGTCGTTGCGACTGTACGACGGCATTCAAGGACGCACAAAACTTTACAACAGAGACAAAGCGACATCGGCACGACTGTTAAACTATTTTCAGCGACGATCGAAAAACAATGACAGATGAACCAAAGACTCCCAAACAAAGACCAGTCAATCCTACAGACAATAGAGGGATTTCCCAGATTGACCCAGGTAATTCAAAAGATTGATAGTTAATCTCAAAAATTCAAGAGACACTAAATCAAAACCAAAACAAGAGCAAACAAAAGAAGAAACATGCAAAGGACTCCCCAACGGAGTTGCCAAATTGTGATGTAGGAAAGTGTTCCCTCTACAGACAGAGGCAACCCCCTATCCCTAGAGTGGTTCTAGTCACAGCAAGGACAAAACAACAATTAATTCCCTTAAATAGTCATCGTTGGAGGCCTACCTCAAACTGGTGGTTGATGAAGTTCCGTTGTGCTGCTCCAGCTTCCTTTTCCTTCTCCCTGATGAGCGATCAACTTGAAACACCACAAAGAAACAATAGAGCACGTAACCGAGGAACAATAATGATCTATTTACTCACAAAGTCAAGAAGTCATGAGCTATCAAGTAAATTGCATACAAGACATAGGAAATCATCATTGATTGTATTAATAATAAATCAAGAGCAAAGCTTACAACCAAGTCTTGACGTCGCAAGCCTTCTCAGAGGGTTCAACCAATGTGTTTCTTCAAGCATTCACTCTCAAATAATGGTCTCCCAAATAGCAATATATCTCTCTCTCTTATTCACAAGCTTTAACACAAGGTTAAGGGCAGTCCACACCTTCTCGCAAATTAAATAGCAATCCCACACTTATCACCCTCACACCAAAACTATCTATCAAACTCAAAAGCAATAGCAGCACACTACAACCAAAAGAACTAAAGAACTAAGGAACTAGCAGATCATAGCAATGGTGAGTGATTTTATAGGAGGAGGAGCCTCCATGAAATGAGGGAGAGGGAGCTTATCCTCAAGGAAGGTAGCACAAAAGACGGAACCACCATCCCAGAGGCGGAAAGGCGACCCAAACTGACCCAACAACCAGGTCTAGAGACATCCAGAAGGCCGAATGTTGGAACGAATTCGCCCAATCTGGGTCGTCGCTGGTAGTCAACTAAGCTTTAGCGCCGACATCGCTAGGAAGCAATGTATGCAGACCGATCGTCGCTAAAGATAGCTAATAGCCTCACACTGGGGCATGAAATCCGACTGTCGCTAGAAACAGGTGTACTCCTGCGACGGGGTCGCGACAGGACTGTTTATGACAGGGGTCCATCACGTGTATTAAATTTATTCTCACAACGAGGTAGAAAACTTAGGAAAAGAGGATCAATTGGAAACATAACAGAGCATTTGTTCAATATAAGCATGTTTTACTGAACACATGACACAGTAGAAGGACTGGGGTGAAGGCAGTGAAAAATTACTGTGTAACAAGGGGTCTCGTTTCCTCCATCAACAGAGCAGGTACAGGACAAGGGTAAGCAGCCATTACATGATGAGGGGTGTTACACAGTAATTTGTCACCATCCCTGTTACTCCTCTTGTTGTACCTTGGAGGACCCATCCCGAGAGTTATAAGAAGTGACAAAGTCTAAAAACACTTGCATTATGTTCCCCTGAGTATGTACTCCATGTTCCCTGAAGACACCTTCTGCAGATCATCCCTAAAAAGTGCTCTTTTTCCATTGGCGCAAGTCCACAATATCCTACCCGCGCCAATGATGGAGATCCTCAAAAGAGGGCGCGACCATTGGCGCTCTGTCTTAGAGCAATAGTCGCGCCAACCAAATTTAGTCGTGCTTTTTGCCTTAATGCATGTCCGACTGTTGTTTCCTTCATTACATGGAGCTTTTCTGAGGATAGAAAATCAGTCTTTTGTCGAGCTTTATCCATCTTTATAGCTTTTGCTAATCCGCGAAAGTTGTCCAGGTTCATTGCATCCTCCTCCCTTCTCCATCTATATAAGCTTGTCATTATGCATTGGACAAGCTAGAGAGTGTTGGTGTTAGTGTTATGCTAGTGATTTGGTGATTGAGTCATAGTAGTGATGATTATTGGTCATGCAGTGTTAGATGTTGAGTTCTTGGAGGAATGCTAGTGAGTGCTACAGAGGCTATGCTGCCGGAGAGGAGATGCATGTCAAGACACATATAGTTATTCGCCCAGCCAGGAGAAGGGTCGACGTCAGAACAATGGTTGTAACTTTTCCTGTTTATTAATTGATGACCGAATGCTATTATAGTTCCAATCTCATTATCTGTCATGGTGATATGTTGATTTATTTCCTTTCTGACTGAAATATAGTTGTGCCTTGGTAGTTTCTATGTTGGTATCTGTCTCTTCCTTTGCATGTGCAGGTGTTCGTTTATGATCTGTTGGAGCAAGGGAGCGAGGATATCAACTCTGCTTCAATCATAGCGTTGGACTCCAGGTTAGTCTTCTTGATTCACCTTTGATGCATAACTAGGAACTTGCGTAGCAGCGTGGTTTGTTTGTGGCTAGTTCTGTGATAGGCTAGTGGGATCACCTCTGTCCTCAGAGGGGATTTACCTTACCAACAAATTGGCGACTCCGCTGGGGAGTAACTCTTTGATTTCTGTCTTGCATGTTAATTTTCTTCTGCTTGCTTGAGTGAATGAGCTTCCTGAGTCAGTTTTGAGTTTATTCTTTACTGTTTGACCCATCTGAGCACTGTCAACCCAACCTGAGGCCGTACCATTCATTTTTCTAGTTGGCAAGCTTAATTGCCGCGGTTATTTCTCTGACAGTCGCGCTAGTTGGCGCATGTTGCTCAAGAGCAGCTCGCGCCAATCCTGTGGTAGCGCAAGTTGCAGGCTGACAGTCACGCCAGCTCTGTAAATTTTCCCTGTGTGTGGGTGGAAAGCTCTTTCAGTCTCTTTATATATCTCTCTCAGCCTCTGGAACTGTGTTGAACCTCTGCTTGACTGGTCTTAGCCTGTATCTCTCAGCTGTTTGCTCATTTCTATTGATTTTCGTCTCAGTCCTAGGATATCTAGTGACTTTGCATGTCTAGCCTTCTGTGGGAAGTTTCGATCTCTTGATTATCCAGTCAGCTTGTTGGTTGTGTTCAGCACCTATCCAGTGCTTTGTTAAAGCTTGATCTTCTATACTCTGAATACTTCACTTCTAGCCTCTTTGAAGTTCACTAGTCTTTGTGTTTTTCCTTGCTTGCATGGTTCATTTTAGTGTTTCAGAATTGGTTCTATTTCATTAACTGAACTTGGATTGTGCATATCTCTTAGAATTTGTTTACATGCATCATGCCATCTTAAAGGAAAGAAAAACAAAAAATCTCTTGCATCATAGTAGTTAGCATTTATTGTTATTTGTTGCTATTAAAAAGAAAAAGACAAAATTTCGTTTCTTGTTATTAGCTGCATTAGGATCTTTGTTGAAGTGATTATTTCGTTTTTGAAAAAGATCTCAACCCTCCTGTAGATACAATTCATTGAATCAAATGATTTAATTTTGGCATATAGTTTGCATGTAAGAAGTTTTTGAGATATCACATACGGTAGGACCAAAAAACTGAAACATAATCAAAGATAAACTTTAAAATGAACTCAATGAACATAACAATGCATTGGAACATAACGCAAACACTCTAGAGGTCTAGGTTAGAGACGTGTTCCGGTGTCTTTAAACCTGGTAGTTTATCGTCGAGTGGTTGGGTGATTCCTCCTCGGTGGAACGATAGGTGCCAATACGGATTGTGCTCCCACGTACCGTCGAGTATATATTGGGAGACCCCTATAGGAATAAAGCCTTTATCCATAGGAAGCCGTGTCAGCCGCCCTACGATTCGCAATGCAGTGAACACAGCATTCACGAAGATCGACCACCCGTACCCTAAAAAGTATTCTGTGGTTTTGCGAAAAGTTTGGCACACCCTCTACCTAGAATTCCAGAGCAGTCACTTTTGATCCTTTTCGGACTCCCTAAACGAAAAGGTGCCTGTGAGCGTCTTGTCACTTCGTGCTCATTAAATATTCGAAGGAGACTAGAGTCATCTTTTACCCTTTTCTCGACTCTTAAAAAATGAAAAGGTTAAGTTCAGTGTCTTAAAATTTATTGGCCACGATAACATTACCCAATTAGATTTTGTTTGCGTTAGCTTGAGTAGGGTTATTTCTCGTTCAATGGCAGCCTTTCCGGTGCCCACCGGTCAAGGTGTTCCTCCTGATGGGTACCCTCGCCCATTTCCTTCTGTTGGAAATGTTGGTGTTCAGTATATCGCAACATTGTCTTTGCCTGGGTTGACCATTGGTTTACCCGTATGGTTGTTTTCAAACTCGGTGGTCTCAAGTGTGATGACTCTTGTCCCACCACCACCTCCTCCACCCGAACAACACCATGTTGATTCTAAGGTGGACCCCTTCCCTTCTTCGCCTATTGTTGCGTCCTCATCTTCTACTTCGCCTGGTGAAACCTTGGATTTCACTAACCAGGTGGCTAAGAAGAAGAAGAAGAAGACCAAAAAGAAGAAGTCTCCTAAGGGAAAGGTCGTATATACCACGAAGCTATCAGAAGTGGAACCACCTTCTGCTCCTCTGCGGAATCTCCGCTCTCCTTGTCGATTATGCAAAGGGGACCATTTTCTTTCTGATTGTCCTGGCATTCCCAGGATCCTAGATATATGGTCTCGTGACCTGACTCGCCCCTTACTGTCGCAAATCGACGATACCTTACTAGCTGGTAACAGAAGAGGGAAGGTTTGTTTCCCTTGTCGACTTTGTGAAGGTAATCATCTCCTTCGCCTTTGTCCACTTATGGATGAAGCTTCCCATCTTTTGGCAAGTCTGTCGGATCCCATACCCCAACTACCCGCTGGATATCAGCGTCTTTTTACACCTGCAAAGCATCTCTCCACTAACCAAGTGATCAAACATGATTCCTCTTTGGTCCATCTTTCTCTTCCTGAACCTACCTGTGCTCCGCCTGCTCCAGACCAGTCCCTGGTCGGAACAAGTGATTTATATTCATCATCTACGCACCACTTGATCATCAAAGATGAACCCCCTGAGTCCAAACCAACCGAAAGTCCACAGTCCCAGCTTACAAGTGACCCGGTCTTTCAAAAGGTCCAGCTTACAAGTGACCCGGTTTTGCCTACAGAAGTTCCATCTTTAGCTGCTCTCACATCTGAATCCAAACCAGACAAAAGTCAAAAGGTCCGGCTTACAAGTGACCCGGTTTTGCTTTCAGAACTTCCACCCCTAGATGATCCTACATCTGAATCCAAACCAGACAACAGTCAAACGGTCCGGATTACAAGTGACCTGGTTTCGCCTTCAAAAGTTACCTCCTCAGATGATGTTATCACTGCCAAGAATGAAGAACCCACCGTCCAAATTCTATTCATTGACATAGACGTTAATGATCAAGTGAGCATCCCTCTCATTTCTTCACACCAGGAAGAAAGTCCATTAGAATCATATCCGGCTGTCTATCCAGTCCCACCTCCAAGCAACCTAGTTGTTTCCTTTAATTGGGATCAACTAGTCAATCCTCGGTTACCAGCCGCCATACCATTTCGAATTATAGTCCAAGTCTACCGCATGGTTATGGCTGGTACAATTATTGATGAGGGATCTCCTATGAGTATCCTTTCTTCAACAGCTTGGGAAGCACTTGGTTCCCCACTGCTTCTGCCTGAGATGAGAAACCTCATAGGTTTCCATCGAGAGATCACTCGACCTTTAGGAATTCTTCCCAATGTACCTATCACGTTAGAAGGGAAGACTATCCAAATGGGTCTCATGGTAGTCCAAGGTCCGTTAGATTACAATTTACTCCTTGGACGAGACTATATTTATCGCATACGTGCTATTGTGTCCTCACTCTTCAGAGTGATGTGTTTTCCGCATGAAGGAAGAACGGTCAAAGTCGTAGACCAACTTTCATTTCCCGGTTCACACTTCACATATAGCCATCTGCCATTCCTAAATGGTCTTATCTCCACAGGAAATGCCCCAGCACCCACTCCGTCATTCTGATGACGGCAGCTCACCCGGGCGCGTGACTGAAGCCCGGGGGGCATGCATCCTCCTCCAAAATCGAGTCTTTCCAAGTAAACCTTCATTCCATCCACTCCGTGAATGCCATGAAGCTTGGGGGGCATGTACCTCGATTTGTATGATCATGCTGGGGGCATCATGCTGGAGGCATGCAACAAAATTTTTTTTTTAACAAGCAAAGTTCTCCATGGTTCAAGCTTGTGTAAAAATGAACCCATTTACATCCCGTGATTTCCTTTTATCCGCTAAAATTCTGCTAGATGAGCCTTGGTTGTTTCATTCCATCGCCACCATCTTTTTGGCCGATCATATGCTTTCACTTGGTTGTTTCTCCTTTCCTGAGGAACCGCAGCGATGAGTGGTCTTATTAGCCAGCCTCTTAACCTTTACGTGTTTCAAGTGAGTTCCACCATTACCGGAACCAGTTGCTATCCCTTATACCACTCGTTCCTTCAGGACGAGTCGCCTTTACGCTCTTTTCTGACTCGTAAAATATGAAAAGATTGCCGAGTATTTTTCCCTTTTTGACTCGTTAAAGAAAATAAAAATGGAGGTCCGCTTTCAGCTCTTTTCTGACCATTTAAAGAGGAAAAGATTGCCGAGTCGCTCCTCTTGACTCGTTAAATGGTGATAAGGGGCGGCCGTTTTAAGTTCTTTTTGTCGACCGTTAAAACATAAAAAGATTACCGGGTTTTTGTCGTTTCAAACTCGTTAGTGGTTACGAAACGACGTGGTTTTGACCGCTTTTTTACTTTTTCAGGTCGAAGTCACTAATCATGAAAAGTACTCCTCGATCGTAATGATCGGGCGGTTCTTTCGGGTATTATTTTATACTTTTTCGGGCCCGAGAGACACAACTTTACGAAAAAGGACATCCTTGGAGTTTACTTTTCTGCTGTCTTTTCAAACTCTCTAAACATGAAAAGACGTCGAGTTCTTCCTTTGTCAGACTCGTTAAAACTTAATGACATCGGATTTTATCACAATACAAGCATATGCTATCCCCATCAAGCTTGTTAAAAATAACTGGGGTACTCGCCAGAAATGGCGGGGGGAAAAGAAAATTTTGAACCATAATTATTACCGTAAAGGCAGTATGTTGCTCTTGAACATGGCACTTTTTGTTTTCGTGTCCAGGGTGGGGATATTTCATCTCATATCTTTCACTTGCTTCCATGGATTTGGGTACCCTATTTGACCTCTCATTCACTCATTGCCTCGTCATAATGACCTTTGATACATTGATGTCAAATACTGCCAATTCCGTTAATGTGCCGCCGATATGTTCAAGAGAAGTTGACCTCTGAAAAAACAACCTCCTTCTGATAGTTCGCACAATCTTGATTCACAAACTTCATCTCTCTGTCTCGTGTCGATGATGTGGGAAACATTATGGCCCACCTTCGATCAAGGTCACTCCCTGTCGACTTCAACTCATTATCCAGGGAATTGATCTAGAGACTCCTTTCCGGTGCCTTGGAGCCTGCATGCCTCAATGGCAGGTTCTTCATGTTCGACGTGAGGTTTTCATCATTGGCCTCCGATCGAATGATTCTACGGGTGTTCGACTTTAGACCATTGATTCACACGCTGTAGATTGTACCTATAGTACCTTGAGGGCCATTGTCATTATTGGTGGTACCTCTCGCGTCTGTTAACAGTTTCCACTATTGACTGGTAATCAGACGATGTTCATGCATGTTCGACTTCAGCTCATATATTCACATGCTTGGACTTGTACTCTTGTTCGGGTCGAGATGGAGCGCAAGACCCTGGATTGTGTCTGTTGTAATCCAGGCGTGATTCTTGATACTTGACTCATTAACTGGATGGCTGCGACTATACCTAAGTCAAATCATTGATCCTAACCAGATGGCTGCGTCCATACTATGGATCCAGATTATTTATGTACTCTCTTATGGATGGCTGCGACCATACCATGTACATCATGTAATTGAACTATCAGTCATGTCTCTTAATACAGCTCCTCGGCGGCAGTAACTATATGTGCTCTTGTGTGCTCTTATGTGTGTGTTCTTGTAAAGCATTTCACCCCTCTCCACCTCTCGGGCTTCATGCTTTAGGGGGCATCTATTACACAGTAATTTGTCACCATCCCTGTTACTCCTCTTGTTGTACCTTGGAGGACCCATCCCGGGAGTTATAAGAAGTGACAAAGTCTAAAAACACTTTCATTATGTTCCCCTGAGTATGTACTCCATGTTCCCTGAAGACACCTTCTGCAGATCATCCCTAAAAAGTGCTCTTTTTCCATTGGCGCAAGTCCACAATATCCTACCCGCGCCAATGATGGAGATCCTCAAAAGAGGGCGCGACCATTGGCGCTCTGTCTTAGAGCAACAGTCGCGCCAACCAAATTTAGTCGTGCTTTTTGCCTTAATGCACGTCCGACTGTTGTTTCCTTCATTACATGGAGCTTTTCTGAGGATAGAAAATCAGTCTTTTGTCGAGCTTTATCCATCTTTATGGCTTTTGCTAATCCGCGAAAGGTGTCCAGGTTCATTGCATCCTCCTCCCTTCTCCATCTATATAAGCTTGTCATTATGCATTGGACAAGCTAGAGAGTGTTGGTGTTAGTGTTATGCTAGTGATTTGGTGATTGAGTTATAGTAGTGATGATTATTGGTCATGGAGTGTTAGATGTTGAGTTCTTGGAGGAATGCTAGTGAGTGCTAGAGAGGTTATGCTGCCAGAGAGGAGATGCATGTCAAGACACATATAGTTATTCGCCCAGCCAAGAGAAGGGTCGACGTCAGAACAATGGTTGTAACTTTTCCTGTTTATTAATTGATGAGCGACTGCTATTATAGTTCCAATCTCATTATCTGTCATGGTGATATGTTGATTTATTTCCTTTCTGACTGAAATATAGTTGTGCCTTGGTAGTTTCTATGTTGGTATCTGTCTCTTCCTTTGCATGTGCAGGTGTTCGTTTATGATCTGTTGGAGCAAGGGAGCGAGGATATCAACTCTGCTTCAATCATAGCGTTGGACTCCAGGTTAGTCTTCTTAATTCACCTTTGATGCATAACTAGGAACTTGCGTAGCAGCGTGGTTTGTTTGTGGCTAGTTCTGTGATAGGCTAGTGGGAGCGCCTCTGTCCGCATAGGGGATTTACCTTACCAACAAGGGGCCTTCAGGAGGTCAAGAGGCAGATTTCATTCTTATTCAGGATGATGACACTGATTTGAGCTCAAAGCTCAAAGAGATCATTCAGGAACAGCAAGATGAAATTCATGACTTGTCTCTCAACCTGGAAAGAGCCAAGTGGATAATCAACTATTTTGGAGCATATAAAAAAATAGTTAGAGGATCAACAACCCATTATGGACCTCCAAAACATAAGGGCAAACTGGCAAGCTGCCAAGAGGAAAAAAGTTAAGCTATCATCACTTGAACAAGAAATTTAAGTTGATCGTGAGTCTTGGCTTGAGAGGACAAACATGCACTTGGAAAAGATGCTAGAGAAGGCCAACAGAGAGAAAAAGATGTTCAGGCACATGGCCTACCACTACTTGGCAAGAAACAAGGTGTGCAAAGCGAGAATCAGGATTTTGAAGGCCAAGTTGAAGAAAGAATAGAGGAAGAGAAAAGAGCAAGATAGACTCCAGATCTTGGCTGAGGCTTCCTTAGCCCAACATAGCACTTGATGAAGAACACTCAGCCCAAATTTCAAGAAATTTGGGAAAATTTTTGCAAATTTTGAATTTTTGGCCTAAAAAACAGGTTTTTCTGCCTGGTGCGCCACGCCACCTAGCGCGCACTTTTGCTAGGGACCTCCTTTTGAGGAAAACTCAGCATTTTTGGATTCCTCATGGAAAAATATGAATTCCCTCACATGGCCAAGAAATTTTGACAAGTTTTGAGCTTCCAAAAAGGTCAAAAACACCTCAAAAATGACCTTTCTGCCCCTTTTTGGCCACACAGGAAGCAGTGTTGGGAGAACTCATTTTTGGAGGGGCAAATGGAGACCAAATTCAGAAATTCCACTTGTTCTGGAAAGTAGACAGGTAGACCTTTCCAACAAGCCCACTTGGAGAAAATTTTGTGCATGGGAAGGCCTCCAAAATCAGCTCCAAAGTAGCATGGTGCACAGGGACAGGAGCGCGGCGCACAGGATGAAATTTTCTCATTTTGGCCAAAAAACTCTGTTTTTCGCCTAGTTTCTTCTCAGTTTGACTTTTCTCTTTCTAATAGTCAAACTCATGATGTAATTTAATGTGACTTGATGGATTTTGATGTAAATATGTTAAAATTTCACTCATGGAGGTAGATACATCATGAAAGGTAGTTTGAAACTGAATGAATTAGTTTCTTAGGTTTTATAGGCAAGCTGTTCCACTGCCTAATTTTTAGTTCTTAGTTTAGATCTTGTTGAAACAGCTCCTAAACTCATGAATTCGACCCCTAAAGCCTAGCATGAGTTGTTTGTTACCTATATCTAGTAGTTTTTCAGTCATTGGTAAAGGTTAGACTCTTGTGAATGCTTTGAGCATTATTGTACATTAATTTCAGCAGTTTGGTAAAGGAATAGACCAGGGTTTGTAGCACTTTATGGGATCCTTGTGGCAACTTGATTTGGTATTTTTTTCCCTTCTGTAATTGCAAGTCTACATGTGTTTTATGTAGGCCATCATCTCTCTATGTTAATCTTAACTTAATGAAACAAGGATAAAGGTAGAATTCATTGAAGTTGCAGTGCTCTACCTAGGGTTTGTTTAGTTATTTATGTATTGAGTTGTTTGAAGATGATCCCTGAGACTTCCATGCCCTCTCCAACTCCTCACCAGTCTAAAATCTCTCCATCTAACTCAATTTGAAGTGCTAAACCATTTGCCTACCTTGCCCCATAGAGATCTCTGCAAGATTGTGTCCATTCCCCGGACCCAAATCTGCCTTTCACATTTGAGCCAGCAAAACAAAATTAAATTCACTCAAACTCCTCAGCTCACATACCTAGCCTAAATTAGTCTTAATATCAATCATCTCAAGCTTTATTGGCCATCTTTTCCTGAGATTGACAAGGAGAGAGCCCTCTCCTAACCTGGTAGGGTTAGCTACCAGGTTAAGCGTGGTTTGATGTTACCCTAGATCCTGCCTTTCTCAGCCTGAGTTAGATTTAGGCCATAACAGGTTATTTATTATTTACATTATTTATATTCATTTTATTTTATGTAATTTATATTCGTAGCATTGCCCCTTCCTTCAAAATCTTTGTCCTCAATGTTATATTGTTGGCAATTGTCTTCATCTTACAGTTGTCATCTCAGCATATGGAATTCGTCATTGGTACCTTAACACGTATAATTCTCTGGTAATGTTGTCTTGAAGCAAGATTTTTTTAATTAAATAACATTTATTATTATTAATATATATATATATATATATATATATATATATATATATTAATATATAATTATATTAAAAAAATTACTATATAATAAACTATATATATATATATATATATATATATATGAAAATGTATTATTATTACCACAATTAGCGTAATATTGTTGTGGTCAACAAATAACGTGATGGTATGTGAATGAAACAATGCAGTGATTGGTGGAGACACAAGAAGGTGGTCGAACAGAAGACTGACGGGGAAGGTGAAATCGAACAGACAAGGACGTGCAGTTCCAGAAGGGGCGGAGCAGTCAAACTTTGACAGTTGTACATGAGTCTCATTTTAATGTGACCGTGTGTGAACTGTTGTCGGTTGTCAGGGCATGATGAAACAACACATGATAGCTATTGACTAGAAGCAAGGTGTGGCAGCGGGGAAGCACATTGGAATAGTGGTTGAGACTAGTATCGAGTAGCTACGGAATGTGTGGACAGAGCAATTCGAGGATGAGGGACGCGCAAGGGTAACGGGATCCAGTAATATAGCAACAGAGTAAGTGAAAAATATGTGTATGCAACAGTCGAGGGTGGATAATTATGTGGAATATCACAGCATTTATGGAGGGATGCATCGGGGGTGACGACAGTGCAAATTTTTTTTTGAATGTCTGAACTAGTCTGAGAGGATCTAATTTCATAGATTTCAAGGTTGTTGTTTTTTGTCCATCAATGAGTTCTTGAAGGCCAACTTTTAGCTCTGGTATTCCTTCTTCCAACACAGCACAAACGGGACAAATAGGCACATAATTTAACCTTTGTTTGAGTTCCTTAAACACCTCCTCGGCACCATTTTCATCTATCTTATTTGCCACTATTAATGAGGATCGATCAGACAACCCTGGTTGATGCTGCTCAAGCTCAAATACTAGATCTCGTAGTTGATGCCAAGGATGAAGTCCCTTTCTATCTCCTAGGGCCGATGACAAGTCTACTACATATGCTAGGGCCTTAGTCCGCTCAATATGCCTCAAAAAAGCATGCCCCAAACCTTGATTTTCATGTGCTCCCTTTATAATTCCAGGAATATCAGCAACTGTGACGCGGAAAAAGTCTTCATATTCAAGCTTGCCTATATTGGGTCTCAAAGTTGTAAATGCATAATGTCCAACACTAGGTTTAGCCCGTGATATGGCTCCTAGAAGAGTACTCTTTCCTACATTCGGTGCCCCAACAAGTCCTATATCTGCAATAGTTTTGAGCTCTAATATCAAAACTGCTTTTGTACCAGGTTGACCACGATCATGCTCACATCTTTGTAAATCCTTCTGGCTTTTCCCATCAAATTCCATATCTGTATCTTCCAGGTCATCAGTAGAATCATGTTCATCACTAAGTTTAGTTCTATGGATCCTCGGATCCCTTGCCATGGCAATATTTCCTCGTCCTCCATCTCCTTCACAAGCAACCAATAGGTGTTGCCCTGGTTCTACGAATTTCGCTACTGAGTACTCTATCATCTCTGCTTCAGATTCCTCATTATTATGAAATTGTTCCCTTTTTTTACTTTCATCATAAACCATATTCACAGTAACTTCATCATTAACTTCGATTTCCATATCATTTCCAGCTTCCTCATTCTCACTATCACTGCCCATATCATTTATATTCACATATTCTTTGTCTCCTTCCAAATCAACAATTTTGATATCTTCCCCTTCACCATCAATGGCATTGTTTCCTCGACTTTTACTATGTAAATTCATATCTTCCTCATCATCCCCTTCATCATCTATGGATTCATTTATTCCATTGGTACTCTCTCCATCCACATCTTTCTCTCCATTATCAAAATCAGCCATTTTCACTTCCTTTTCATCATCAGAATGAGTAATCTTCACGTATTCATCATCAAAAACTGCATTTACATCCTTAAATTCATTTCCTCCACTTCTTATCTCTCTCTTCATTTCATTTTCATCTTCATCACCATTATCTGGATAATCATCTTGATATATATCATCCTCATCAGAATTATCATCTTGATCTATATCATCCTCATCCACATCAAGATCAACTTCATCTAGATCATCATCATGATCATTTTCTGCAACATCTTCATCTTCAACATTATAATCATCTTATGCTTCATCTTATTCACCATCTCTATTATCTTCCTTATTATTTATTTCCTTTAGACGTGTTGTAACTTTTTCATATGCTTTTTCCCATTGTTGAAGCTTTTCTTGAATTTTACTTAACTGCTCAATAACTTCAGGAAGTAAATGTAATGGCATATTGTGCAGTGGATAACGTTCAAGGATTCGCATGGTTATATTGTGTAGCAAATAACATTCAAAGACTCATATGGCTCTAATACCACTAAAGCAACAAAACTTATATCTTGTTGACATTAGTGTAAAATAAGCAAAAGGTATTCGTAATAATAATTTATTAATATATATATAATGTACAAGGATGTTGAATGTTACAATGAGGACCTACATATATACCTAGGCAAGTGTCCTTTCATGACTGGGCATGTCTTTTAGAAATGCCTTTTCACTTAACTTAATGACTATCTAATATAATCAATATTCGATTATTTATTATTTACATTATTTATATTCATTTTATTTATGTAATTTATATTCGTAACAAATAGATATGAGTATCATGGTTCCACTCCAAGGTTTCATCTTGAATGCATCGTATTTTCCATCTAGACATTACTTGACTTAAGGCATATTCCCAAACAAGGAAGGAGGACTAACAAATACACAAGCATTGCAAATTTCACAATCCTTATTCATTTCGCCACATAGTCTTTTGAGTCATACATACACTCTCACACAAGGTCTTATTTATGTATGTTGACCAAGACAAAAGAAAAGAAACAAGACTTGACATGAACAAACAACACAAAAGCAGAAAGAAAACTATACACGGATAAGAACGAAACCTAAGGCTACTACTGGAAGTAATTTTTAAGATCTTGGCCATTAAAATGGAATAGAGTCATTCCTCCCATCTAAGGAATTCAACTTGTATGAATTGTGGTCGAGTTCTTAAATGATGGTGTAAGGTCCAATCCATAAAGACTAAAAATTAGTGCGCTTTCATTTCTCTTCGTGGGATTTATCCCACTTCAATACTAGGTCACCCACACCAAAGATTTTGTTCCCTGTGGACTTTTTATCAAACCAATACTTGATTCAATAGTGGTGTACCACAAAATTCTCTTTCACTTTGAGCCTTTCTTCCTTGAGCTTAAGAAAAGTGTTTATCCGACTCTAAACAAGGACACATGGTTTTCCTTGATATTCCTAAGAAATTTGCAAGGTCAAAAGGTATATGTTCGGCGAAAGGATGACCTTTTTTCCATATACAAGGAAATAGGGAGAGGTTTTTAGAGAGGGTTTGGGAGTGAAAATTTCAGAGAGGGTTTGGGAGTGACATAGTCATCCGATACAACATTCACCAAAGTATTATGACTATTCTTTTTTTCAAAGAAGACGATTTTCTTGATAATATGGATTAAGTTCTTGTTGGTAGATTTATCCAAATCGTTTCCATGTGGGTAGTAATTTGATACATGCTTTAAAACTACAATTTTCTGATGCAAACTCATAAATCTTTAATGAGGAAAAATAAGTTTCATTATCAAAGGCAAGTGATGTAGGAACACTGAACCTAGTTATGATATTTTGTTTAAGAAATTGGATGAATTCTTGATTTTTAACTTTTCGTAAAGGAATTTCTTCGGTCCACCGAGTGAAATAATCAGTTGTAGTTAAGATGTATCAATATTTCTTTTACGAATGAGGAAAAATCTCACCAATAAAATCCAATCTCAATTGTTGGAAAGGTTCCTCAACTACTATGGGTAGCAATGGGGCAACTGAAATTTGATGACGACCAACACATCTTTGACACACTAGGAACTTTCAGGCATAAGCATGAGCATCCTTAAATCATGTGGGAAAATAGTAACCAACCCTCATCGCCTTATGCGTGGTGGTATCGCTATCGCTCGCGAAGTGTCCTCCTGTTGTTCTATCATACAGATACTTCAACACCCTTTTTGAATCTAGAGGCTCTAGGCATCTAATAAGGACACCATTGTGGTGCTTCCGGAAAAGCACACCATGCACAAGTTGGTAAGATAATGCTTTAAGACATACTTTTCTCTTTTTCTTAGCTGATAAGTATGAAGGAAAGGTTTCGTGTTGTAATTATTATTTTATAGATGAATACCAAGATGTGGTTGTACTTGTAGGAAGAACTTTTTCAATGTTATACATCTATATTTCTTGCTCCCACCCACAAGGATCTTCTTCTAGCGAATTCATTGCTTCAGCTGTGAGTCAACATAGATCATGGCCTATGATGGTATGAACTGGATTGAATTCAAGATCATATTCTTGTAAGCACATCATCCAGTTCACTCTACTCTCACCCAGTTCTTGTTGTACAAAATGTGTTCTAACAGCGAGATGAGGCACATAGATAATCCTTTGAGCTTCCAAGAGGTAAGGCCTAAAGTGTTTAACCACCTTGTACATTGTGTATGATTTCTTATCAATGGTGGGATAATTTAGTTCTGATCTATATAAGCCATCACTCATTAAATATATAGGTCGCTTGTTTCCTTGTTTACCTTTCTATGTTAATACGGACACAATAGACAAGTCAGAAGCAAAAGTATACAACAGTAAATCCTTTCCAAAATCTAGACTATATAAGGCTGGAGCATCGGTTATGGCTTGCTTGATCTGGGAAAAGGAATCTTTCTCCCTCTTATCACATTTTTATGTATCATCTTTCTTTATCATCTCTTGTAATGGTTTAACATATGTGTGTAATCAAAGATGAACTTGCGTAGGAAATTAATATTTCCCAAGAAAGATTGCATTGCTTTCTTATTCAGGGGAAAAGGGATTTGAGCAATAGCTTTGACCCTTTCTGGGTCAACCTTAATTCTTATCTTAGAAATGATATGTCCTAATATATTACCTTTAGACACACCAAAGATTCCCTTTTTCAGATTCAATAAATTTTATACTTGTGACATTGCTCGAAAATCTACTTTAGATGACGAATATGATCAGATATATTCTTAGAAAACATTGTAACATCATCTAAGTAGAAAACTACACTATGTCCAACCAATCCACGGAATGCGATGTCCATGTCCTGTTAAATTGTAGCACTAGCATTTATAAGCCCAAACGGCCTGCGCTTAAAAGTAAAAATTCCCCACTTCATCTTGAAAGTGGTCTTTAAATGATCTGGTTTTTCTACTAGCACCTTATTATATCTAGAAAACCCATCCAATAGCGAGAAAATTTCCAATCTAGATACCATCTTGAGTATCTACTCCATTGATGGCATGGGGTAATTGTCTTTGTCTGAAGCCCGATTGAGGTTGGGAAAATCAACACATAGGCATATCTTGTCAGACTTTTTTCAAATATGAACCAAGTTGGAACAACTTCCTTAATTCCTTCTAAATCAGGGGTTCAAGTGTTAGATGTACTTTCCTTAACTTCTGCTAAAGTGGCTTTACCCCCTCTTTAATAGGAATGAAATTTTGCATGATATGTGTATCGTTTGACTTTAAATCATCATACATCCATGCAAACACATCTCAATACTATTTGAAGAGGTGGATAAAATATTGTCATTCTTGAGCAAAACAATTGTACCGAGGTTTACATACTTTGGATCTTCTTTGGTTCCCAAATCGACTTGTTCATGTGATAACATTGAGCTCTGAGCCTTAGTGTTCACTGGTCCTTTGAAACGGTTTTGCAGGTCATATAGTTTCTCAAGAGATACCACACATTTCAGCATAGTTTTCCCCTTAGATGCTTGACTCGCTTCTTGCAAAGCCTTATCATGCTTATCTTCTTCAATAGCCGCATATTTAAACACATCCACATTGGCCATGAAGTGCAATATTTTCTAGTCATTATTAAATACGAGAAAATTAATGACATTGTCGGACACAGATGGCTTATAAATAATTTCAATAGAAAAACCATATTTTAATGATGACATCCAAGAAGTTGCATTGGCTAATGTATTTGTGGCAGCATTACAAACTATAAGTACATAAAAAATGTTAAATGCTTTAAATAATGAAATAATTCTCCGTACCTCTTATTGGTAGTTTTTCAAACTAGGTGAAACACAATGAATGGCATTCCATACCTGAAAGGTAACAATCTCTGAATCACCAATTACCTTAAGAACCTGCACCTTGAGGTCTATGGATTCTTTTAAACCCAAAACAATGCTTCATATTTAGCAGTGTTGTTTGTGCACTCAAACTCCAAGTGGCATGATAAAATATAACTTTTATTTCGAGGGTCAATAAGAATACAACCAACTCCAAAACTGTCCTAAGTCTTAGAACCAACAAAATATAGGGTCCAAATATTAGTAGCTATTGAGCTAGTTCCTACATTAGTAGTATGTGCATCTATATTAAAAAGTTCATTTACACCAATTAGACTGCAAGGAAGGAGATCCAACTATGTATCTGATGGTACAGGTGAAGGTTGCGCTTGATAACGCCCATGATCAACTTCCAGAAAATAATTTCCAAAGATAACATCTGCAAGGGTGACTGGCTCATTATGTCCCTCAAGTGGTTTCATGGAATATTTCATGTACGACTCACTTTCTACCCAAATCTAATTGTTTATGCCATTATAAGGAAGCCATAAATGTGTCAAGTCTGTTGAGAAATATCCCTTTAGTTTGTTGGACCAATATCTACTCAGAACCAAACTATAGGCTTCGAGGTTGTCCACAATAACAATATTAATGCATTGGTGAACTCTATGATCTAATGAAAAATGGATGATGACATTATTAAGTTAACCAATTGTCTAGACTAATTATATATCCAGTTGTATGATTTGTGCATCATTATTTCCCATTTAGCATTGATTTTCTTAGCAACAAATAGTGGCATGACATTCACGGATGAACCAAAATAAATGAGATAATTATGGACATTATAATTAAAAATTTCAAACATTAAGAGAAAAGGGGGGTAGAGAGTGTTAGTATTCAAATTAATAACATTAATTACAGACTCGAGAATGCCACGAGACTTACCAGACATAACTTGAGAAACATAAACTTCGTTACCTGACGAAGGATGTGACAGAAGTGCTTGGATGATAAATTCACATTTCCCTATTATCTTTGTGAGCTCAAAGATTGAAATATTAGCACGAGCTCTCTTCATATCCTCAATAATGTTGAAATAAAAACTTTCATTTCTAACAGGTTATGCTGAAGTATCTAGTGGTGTGACTTTATTTGGAACTTGAGGAATGATGAACTTATTCTTTTTGTTTGTGGAATTATTCTTGGAAGGAGGAGCACTTCCAGACTTATTCTACAAACTCTGAGTGGGATTAGGATGTGGTAAAATCCTTCTCGGTAATTGTTCTTTAAACTCTTGCTCAGAAATAGGTCCCTTGCTCCTCAAATTATATCACCCAATTTCTTACTGAGGAGGAGCTTCACTCACTAGTGGTTCATCCACACTTTTTTTATCACCATTATATATGATACCAAATGTATTCACTGAATTCCCAACTCATGAACTTTCCTTAGTCACAGTAGAATCACTTTCTTATTTAGTATGTTTAAACTACTCTTATGCTAAAAAGGTATCTATGAAATTAGTCATCATGGCATTTCATGTTGTGATTCCATTGTGGACATGTCTTCTCTGAATGCTTCTCTTGATGGAAAGTGCAGAAGTTGTCCATGCCCCAATTTTTGACATTGAACACAACATTAGAACTTTGAGCAAATTTAGATGGTTGATTATTATTATTCTTCTTAAAAAAGGCATATTGAAATACTTTTTGTTGGTAGTTTCCTCCCTTGAATTCCTCTTTAATTCAGACATTAGTAATCAACTTCAAATATTTAGCCAAGCTTTCCACATTGAAAGAATCTTTCTCTTTGGCTGAAGTAGAAAAGGCTTGAGTTTTATTACTAGTATCTTTGGAGTCTTTAGAATATTCATGATATTCAAAGGCTCCAATAGAATGCAAGTCCTTTTCAATAGCAATTTCTTTTGCAAAGTTCAAATCTAAATTCTCCATTGTAGTTCTATTAAAAAACACAGAAATATTAGTAGGCAAGGCATTTGTGTAATAATATTTAATGATAGTATCATGTGGTTGAACATTTGCGGGGAATTTATTCAATAAGTGTGTAAACCTTTATTTAAAATCCTTCACTTTTTCCTTGTCCCCCATCTTGAGGTTCAAGAGTTCTTTGAGCAACATGGTGGGAGTTTTATCATCAGCAAATTTATCCAAGAACAACTCTTGAACTCCCTCTAAGTATGGATTGAATTAAGTAGAAGATTGTGGTACCAGACTGTTCTCTACCCACTAGAGTATACGGAAAAAGTATGCAAGCAACGTCATCAAAATGTACCTCAAGCATTCACAAATGCATTTAGAATTCATCAATATGGTCCTCATCTTTCATCTTCTTATCATGATTAAACTTTGAAAGTAGCTTTTATGGATGTTTGGGAATATGATGTAGATTACGCGAAAGAGAAAGATGCCCTTGGGCCATCCAATCTAATTGTTCATCAGCCATGTCCTCTTCTTCTCCCTCCTCACCTTCTGATTCTGAAGATTCTTCCCCTTCACCATTCAAATCTTCATTGTAATCAGGAATTTCTTCTCTCGGTTGTTCTTCATTAGAAAAGGAAAATCATCCCCGTCTCCTTCCAAATCTTCCTCAATAGGTGGAAGGTCCCCTTGTTGATGTGTCCTTTCAGTAGATTGAACTAATTCTTTAAGGGTTGCAATAAGAAAATCTTCCACCAAAGAAACTAATATGTCGTGACGAATTGTTTCTTTCTTTATCAGCTTATGAGGAAGAATAACAGTGACAAGTAAACCAAGAGCTTTTACAAACTTATGAGTAATAGGTTGAATTATCTAGAGTTGATCATAAGTGACTTCAAAAGACTATTTCAGACTTCGATGAGAGGACTCTCCTATCTTAGGAACATTATTTGGAGTTACACTCAGACCATTACTACCTTGCGCATATGGTTGGTTGTTAGGGTGTGGTGAACTGTCAACCATAAAAAGGTTTCGCTCCTTTTAGCGCGAGAAAGTTGACGATGTTGGATCCGACCAACATACAGGTTGTCTCCCCAATATCAAGTCCCAATTAGACCTCACACTATTTGGTATAGAAGCCCCATCTGGAATTGTAGCATGGATTCCACATACTTAAATATTTCCCTTGGCCGCAGTAGTTAGCATAAGAGAGCAACGCACATTTACTTTTGAATGAGAAAGTAAGTCTGCCTTGTGAAATGTTCAATTGTAATGTGTCAAGGTTCTTTTATCGGAAGGAGACAAAAGTAGGTTCTTTTATCGGAAGGAGACAAAAGTGGGTCTTTAAGATAAAATTAAAAGTATTATTCTAATAAAGACACATGCACATACATATTGAAGAATTGTTAACCATCAAGTGAAATAGTTCACATAGACATAATGATCATTAAATCAAGTACAACACATATTCAATAAGATGAGCACCAAAGCCAATTAAATAGTTCAATTTATTTAGTACATAAGAACGCCAATATATACTGCAAACAACCAAACAATAGTCTTAAAACATTCACGATATATGCATGAAAATGTTTTGGCTCAATGAGCTTCAAATATTATGTGAAAGTTCCAAGATATATTGATACAATGTAACACCACTAGCTCCAATAGTGGAGCATTGAGCCACTACTCACTCTCCAAAAGAACTATCTTCCTCTCTAATTCCTAGTTGGAGAAGCCAAGGTTAAAAGTCCTCTCTTTGAGTAATGAGGCCTCTTTTATAACAAGAGGAATGACCTTCATATCCTCATGACTCTTGAACTCCCGTCATGACTCTTGGACTTCTAATGTGACCTTTGGACTTCTATATGTCTTTTAAACTTCTATATGAATTTTGGACATCTCCATATGACTCTTTTGTCCATATGTGACTATTAGACTTCCACATATTTACATTTACAATATTTTCCAAAATTACATCATCATATGACGACAACATGACAAGTCATAGACACTGATGACTTGGACCCATGGTGACTTGTACATAGAGTTGATGACACTGTTGGAAATAATACTGAGAGGGGGGGGTGAATCAGTATTATCACATTAATAAAACTTTTTCATTTCCATAATCAGATTCATATATGCTACTTCCACAACTTCTTATGATTAAGTTAATTGATCTTCAATGAGTGCATTAGAACATTATCAACCATATTATCAGATAACAGATGCAGTAATAGAGAATAGATCATCACACATAAGGCACACACATGAACACCATGATATAAGGTGGAAACCCAATGCAGGAGCAAAACCACCTGCTGCAAGTCATCTCAATCTTCTTCTTAATAAGAAAATCCTTTTACAATATTTGTACTGGTGCAGTCTTATACCAGTACGGGAGATACAACCCCCTTTGCTCTTGTACTAGCCGATCCATTTACTAGTACGCAGGCTGCTACCTGCTACAATGCTCCAAAGATCTCCCTTAGCTTTTGTACTAGCTTAGATACTAGTACATAGGCGTTGGCCTACAATCTTCTCTCCTCAAGGTACCACGTTTCATCAATTTTCAGACTGGATACACTGAAGCACAACACATAATCTGAAAGGCCACTTTTCATCCAATTTTCATACTGGACCCAACAACAACATTGAAGCTCATAATCAAACAACCTTCTGAATCACCCAATCACCAGATCCATACATATACAATGATATTATGAGAGTTATCAACCAGATCTAGTACATAAAGATAAGTCATTAATCATGCTGTTATCTGAACTCAATACCAGTAACCAAACATCAGTTATGCACCCAAAACCCTACGCCTTCTGTGGCGCCGCGACCACTGCACCTGCGCCTTCTGTGGCGCCTCCGCACTGCGCCTTCTGTGGCGTCTCCGCACTGCGCCTTCTGTGGCGCCTCCGCACTACGCCTTCTGTGGCACCTCCGCACTGCGCCTTCTGTGGAGCCTCTGTGGCGTCTCCGCACTGCGCCTTCTGTGGCGCCTCTGTGGCGTCTCCGCACTGTGTCTTCTGTGGCGCCTCCGCACTGCACCTTCTGTGGCGCCTCTGTGGCGTCTCCGCACTGCGCCTTCTGTGGCGCCTCCGCACTTCCGCAGCTGCAGCGCTCGAGAGATCACCCTTCACAGATTCGCTTTCAACTTCCCTTTCATAGATCAAACTTTTAAAACAATAACCCAATCACAATATTCCAGATCTAACACTTTATCAGATATTCGATAATTCAGAAGATGCTTTGCCAAATGATCTCCTTCCTCTTTTATAGTCTTAGGCCTTTCACAATACCACGGGCCAAAACCATAGGATCAAAAAACTGTTGGACAAATACCATGAACCAACCATGAAAGTACGTGAGATCAACACTTTTGGATGCAATACCACGGGCCAAAACCATAGGATCAAAAATTGTTGGACTAATACCATGAACCAACCATGAAATTGCGTGAGATCAACACTTTTGACGAGATACCATGGTCCAAAACCATAGGTTCAAATACCAAGGACTAACTACCATGGACCAAAGGTAAGTTATCCAACATGAAAGTGCGTGAACTTTTTCTCTACATGAAATAAACTTTTCTCTACATGAAATAAACTTTTCTCTGCATAAAAGTGCGTGAACTTTTCTCTACATGAAATAAACTTTTCTCTACATATAAGTGCGTGAACTTTTCTCTACATAGAATAAGCTTTTCTCTGCATATAAGTGCGTGAACTTTTCTGCACTATAATTTATCATCTGAGATGAGTGGGTTGCCATCAAGTACAACATATGTATCATAAAGCCATACCAGAATCATAATGCCAACAGACACTGCCACTATGTCTTCAATACTCATAATAGATATTTCACTATGATTTCCTTCCACCCTCCAAAGGGTCTTGATAAATTATGGAGTCTCCATGAATTACTTTGATCATCGGAATCCATGTTTTTTTCAATTGTTGTAACTTGGTACCTTTGTGCCTTTTGTCTCCAAGATGCTTCCTTAGGAAAAATTTCTTAACAAATCTGCTCACACATATTTTTCCATGCTATATTGATCTCCTACAAGCATAGATCACGCATGGAAAGAAAAAAATAGCCCAAAAATATCGTATTCTATTAAGCTTCATGCAAATTCTTTGTTTATGGATCAATAGTGCACCAAGGAAAGAGAGGTAGGTCTTCTAGGTGCAGGGTGCACTTGCAAGAGATAAGAGAGGCTTCAATAATCATTGAGGTTGCATAGTGCACAACTTTGGAGGAGAAGGAGGCATGATGGAGTGTCCAAAGCATAGTTTCAAGGGACAAGTCAGCATCATTGTTCACTGAGGATGTGATATGTGTTGGGAGGGAGATCCAAGGCCACAAGCAGGGCATAAGGAATAGAAACAAGGCACATAAAAAAGCATCAATTCCCACTGAGAGTGCATAGTGCGCTCAACTGGGAGATAGAGGCTAAGGCTATCACAGGGCACAAGGATAAGCAACAAGAAGGAGGGTCTACTAACTCAGAATGTGTTGTGCACTAGAGAGAAGTCTCGTAGGCACAGGGCGCAATTCCAACTGACAAGGAGGATCTCCATTAGGCCTTATAATTGTGTTATGCACTCTTCCTAGCTTAATGGGCAATCTTGCAAAGTCATAAAAATGTTTAAGTTTGTAAGAGTGAAACCTTGAAAAACACACTGAGTTAGGAGAAAAATCAAGTGTGACACATCTCAACTCATCAGTAAAACTTAGACGGTACCCAAGACTAAGAAGTATACGTCAAAACTCATTTCACAAACATTCTCCAAGTATGACGAACAAAGTATGTGCAGTTGCGACACAAAAGTGTCATTTTGTGACTAGAAAGTGTACTATGACTCCAAAGTGCGCTATAGGTATTCTCGATGATCCGAAGACTCTTAGGAAGGAACATGGACACTTGTAACATGTGTAGAAACATGAAACAAAACTTGATGACCAAAAACAACACTTCACAAGACAGATGGTATGCTCCAAAATTTAAATATAGTAAAATTTTAGAGGGTGTTGTAGCAGCGACATCATAAGCCAACACAAAAATCACACTAAATCTTTAAGAAGTTAAAAATATTTCTAAAGATGTACCATATAAAATTCAGAGATTATCATGAGGCTTGATAATTACTCAGTAAATATGGAGAGGTACCCTTCCATTCCAGACCAGGGGAGACATTACACTCCGGGTCGGCACATTTATGTCCAGAAACATGAACTCAAGTAGGCTAAGCCACACTTCACATCCCCCTATGTCTATGTCCTCTACTCTCATCTCCTGCAATTTCAACAAGTTAGTCCATCGAGCAACCCATAGACTGGTACCTACAATGCCCCTAACGAATATTATCATCAAATATTTTACTCTGAACCAAAACTAGAGAGAGTCATGGTGACTCCTCTATGAATTTCCTTCCTGAAATCTCTCTTGGGCAGGGAAACATCCTCCCACCACTTTAGATGCCCAGACCAGCTCAAACCCCCATCTGTCTGCTTTGTTTTATCACCACACATAATGCTAAAAGGGATTAAAGATTGCATGCTTATGCATGCGAGGGGTCGGCCATGCCACCCCCCACATTAATTCTCCTCTAATTTCTAGGGTGGCAAGCAAGACTCCCTATTTGCCTTCTCCTCTTGAGATTCACCTCCATCATGGGATAAGGAAAGCATTCTTTAAAGAGGAAGAAAATATTACATAAAAAAATCTAGAAATAAGTGTAATAAAAAAATAAGAATGATAATAATGAAAGTTCATATGTTAATTGTTGGGTGCTAAAAGGTGTCTTTTAAAACTCCTAATTGCCTCACATTAATTATCAACCTGGGTAAGTCTTTTTATTCCAAGAGTGTACACAACATGTGCAAGCTATAAATCCAAAGAGTAATGCTTTAAAATAAGTTATTAAATTCAATACAACAGTAAACGGATGCAATCATAAATCTCAAGCTTGTAACTTTAAAGGAAATGATTCATCTAAGCATCATGACTCAATCTCAAACAAAACCGTAATTCAATCTTAATCAACCAAATTCAAATGATAATCAATCGAGAGCACCGTAGCATTAACTGAGCTCTTTCAGCTGGACTTAAACTACTGGATAGAAGGAAAGCATTTAATCAATCACGCTCTATTCTTTAATTAACCAGAAATGATTCTTTAACTGATAACTAATTCAATCCATGATATGAATTAAATAAAACCAACTAGGATTGCGCATTAATGAAATGAATACCAGAAATCCGAATTAACGAAAATAAATCAACTTCAAAACTGTAAAGCAGAATAAACTTGCAGGAAACGGAAAATGCATAAAACAAGGAACAGCAGTAAGATCCACCAGAGATCAGGCCCTAGCCACCAGCAAACACTGCTTAGCTATTTCAGAATATCCAAATGAACAACAACGCAAGTTGTATATTAATCATCAAAGTCACTTGTCATTACAATACGATCTTGTCCTTTAGAATCACACTTCTTTAAATTAAAATTACAATCCAAGTAAAATACGAGAGATCTCTCTTCATTCTTCCCTTTTATAGTCAAAAGGAAAAAGATAAATGTGATCCCTCAGGATCAGGAGATCCTGAGGGATTCACAACTAAATGCTATCTTCAGAAAATTCTTCTATCTCGCGCTGATCTTCTTGACTCATTCCTTGGTTCGACCGCACATGACGCATCTCATTTCCCTTGATTAGCTTTTGTTGTTCCGACTTTGGAACAATAGTTATTCCATCTACTGTTTTTCTACATTAAAAGTAATGAGAGTTAGTTTGGTCGGTCAAATCATATCAAGAGCAGTTTTATTCATTCCTTATCAAAATCCTATCAATATGTTATTATATCATGGCACAAAATGGATAAGAAAGGAGGAAAAAGACGATAATCAAGAGTAAATACATACCTATTGCAAGGCTCAACATTAATGAAATGACACTTTAATGCAAATGCACCTACTTAGGAATATCTATATAGGCCTCCTATTGTAAAATCATCATTTTCTTCATTCAATTTTATATATAAAATATCTGTTATCTCTTATATATCATTGAGAAAATTAAGTGAGCATTTAAGTGCTTTAAGATCAAAGACATTGATGAGAAAACATGTATTCCTTCTTTTTATTAAATCCATTTTAAACATTTATATACTTGCTATCTTAGTATTCACTTTTTCACTTTTCAAAAGTATTTTTCTATAGTTTTCCCTTTGATTAATAGTGTTGCCTTTATGACCTTCGGTTATTGGATTGTGAGATATTTGCTTCTTAGTAATATATGGACCATATAAACTCATGTTTATTGAACCCTCTTTCACAAGTATTGCAATTTATGTTAGTGGTGATTGATTTGTTTAATTAATTTGACAAATAATATATCGACCTTAAATTGTTTATTGACAATCGTTCATAAGTAATGTGAATTATATTGCTAGTGGTGGCTTAAATGTTTAGTCAATTTGATTGGTTGACCTCTTCTGTAAAGTTATGACGCTTACAATGGGAAATCCCTCCCATCATGATTTCCCATCGCATAACTATGCAATCCACTCCACTCGGTTTCAAATACCACGAAGGGACATCTTTGACCCATTCTCATAAGGCTCAATGTAACATACCCCTTAGTATCCTTAACCCTTACTAAGGTAGAAAGAGGCAGTTATCATACTAACCAAATCTCCATGGTCTAGATATGGAAATGGGGTCCAAATTTTCACTTTCTTTTACTCTCGAGAAACTCAAAACAGATGATACCATCATGTTCGTCTCGTTAAGATGATTCTAATGATATAAATTTTAGTTATGATCTGACTCTCAAATCCAAAGATATGAACATTCAAATATTATCCATTTAATTAGTGCCACCTCACCAACTTGTCACGTGGTACCTGTGTGGTTCCCACATGGACATTGTTGGTCACTTTAATTGTTTATTAATTAAACAGTCGAGTGCCACATAAATTGTCAACCCGGGAAAGTCTGATTATTTCAAAGGTGACTACGTACTATATGTACTCGATTTTAATAGCATTAAAAGCTGTAGTATAAACAATTCATTCTCTGCTAAACCCTTACTCTGTGTTACAGCAGTTATAGTCTATTGCAGGAATGGAATAAGAACATATAATTAATTAAAGAGAATAAATCTGCAAAAGGAAGTGATGGTTGTCCTGTAACAAAGGATCAGGACCCTATCCCCAGAGTAGGAACATTCAGCACCTACCTCTGTTATCCAGTTCGCCAATACACTCTGTAAATCCTAGTCACCGGTGAGGCACTCATATACAACATCAATTGATTAAAATAAAAACAGAGTCTCAGCAAAAGTAAAATATCATCAGAAGCAATACTTGTTAATAAGGTATGAACATAAATCACACACAACACACAACAGAAAGAAGATGGGTGAATCTTGTGATGAAGGTGGGCCCTGTCCTTCTCACAAGATTCCCCAGGACATGGAAACTAAGATGAAATACTCAGAACAAAACTTTGTTCATCTATCAATATACCATATTACAAGAAAGATTCGATCTCGTCCTTTCACTACAATTCCTCTGTTACAACTTGTTCATCCTCTCTCTATATATCCCCTCTAATGTAGATGTCTCCTCTTTATAGAGGAGACATCTATTAC
Source organism: Pinus tabuliformis (assembly GCA_031772625.1). Classification (NCBI taxonomy): domain Eukaryota; kingdom Viridiplantae; phylum Streptophyta; class Pinopsida; order Pinales; family Pinaceae; genus Pinus; species Pinus tabuliformis. The sequence continues at coordinate 1,373,249,138 of CM062805.1, read as the reverse complement.
AAAATATTTTCATTATACATTCTAGTTCGACCCTTTGTACAAAAATAGGGAAATCAGTGCCCGTTAACAGAATGTTGTTACAGTAATGTGGATCATGATCGTTACGACCAATGTAACCATTTATTCAATAATCGATCGGATTCCTTTGCTGTTGCAAATCTGATATGCAAATATCAACTGTCTCCTCGAGGTTCACATGTTGTCCTTGCTGTTTCAGCTTCGAGGTTCGTGTTGTTTCTGCTGTTTCAGCAACTACAAAATATGGTCCTGCCAGCTTTAGGCAGTTTCAACAATTGTTCAGCAACTTAGTCAACTTCAAGGATCAATTATAAAGATAGCATGATTATGTGTTGAATAATTAAACATATAGCAATGAGGAGAGTTACTGTATACCTTTGGAATGATTAAGTCAAAACACTAGCAAAGGCTTTCAACTATGGGTTGAAGAGGGTAATATTATGACAAAATATAAGGTCAAAAATAGACAATATGGGGTCCTAACATCCCCCCCAACTGAAAAGGTTGCATGTCCGCATGCAACATCTACTCTGAATCTGAGTCGGAATACTGGGATGAACAATGTAAATTGCTTATGCAGTAACTGTAGAAGGTGCTGTCAACCATGTCTCTAAACCCATGGACACTCTGAAGTTTCTGCCATGCTGCCAACTCCTCCTGTTTGGTCAATTTAAATTGAGCCTTATATTGTTGTCCAGGTAGCCATAGGAGAGGGAAATGAAAGTGGTAACCAATCCATCGTTCAGCACACTATCTAATGCATTTAACATAATCAGGTATGCGTGAGATTGCCGCCTGAAGATTGAGAGGATTATAAGGATGATATTCTCGTCTTTCTTTAGGACAGTGTTCCCAGAATAGATTATTTGCTTTTATATCCAGAGCTCCTTTAGTTTTCACATAATATTGGCAGTCTTCCAAGACTGCTGCTTGCAGTTTCCTGATATGATCAGTCATCCCTGGTTCTCGTAGAATTCGTTGATGTTCTGCAATGAAGATAGCTGCATTTTGTGGTTCAGCACGAATCCAGAGAAGACAGTTCTCCTCATTGTGTGTTGCCGACATAAAAGCATTCTGCCAAGTAAGCTGATTGGCCAAGAAGGAAATAAAGGCTCTTATTTGGATATCACCAACAAGAGGAAGTAAACTAATCTTTCTATCTTCAGGCATAGCCTCATTGTGAAGATAGAGTTCACACAGCAAGTTCTGGTCACTATTTGGTGCTTCTGCGAAAGTCTCAATAAATTGTTGCGGTGTAGAGACCTGGTGGGGTCTTCCATCCTTGATTGCTTTTATTTGGAGGAACGCTAAGCGTTCTCTCAAAAATACAGAATAGTTAAAAGAGGGTTTCCTTGTAGCGAGTAACCGCTGGACCAAGTCAAAGATGAGGGACAGTCTGGTTTTTAATTTCTTATTCTCCTTATGTTGTGCACGAGACTGTTCAAGCACTTCCCAATTTATGTATGCACAGTTGAGCCATAATGACTTCTGTTGCTGAAATGCCTTTCCTTGTGAGAGCTCATACTCTATCTTCCATGTTTCAATTAGTTTTTGAAAACTGGAAGTCTGTGTGTAAGCATTGTTGACACGGGAAGGTTCAGTCTGTGTATACATAGTTGTAAAAGACTTTGGTATTGGTTTCTGTTCTGTAACAACTTGGGTAGGCCGGGGTGGTTTTGTTTCTTCCTCTAAAATTCTTGAAGACCCTGTTGGTTCTTGTGTAACAGCAGGGTGTTCCTTTTTTACTATAACAGGAGAAGGTACTGGACTGGCTCCAGACAACGGAACTCCAACTATCTTATAACCTACTCGAGTATATATATCACCACATTCACTGCACATGTATTCACTGTATTGATCCTTTTCTGCACTCTTTTCAGCTGCAAATGCTACCTAAGCTAACATGTATAGATTGAGTTCCTTTTTATAGGTTTCCCTAGCCATTGTTAACTCTTGCTGATAAGCCTTAATTTCCGATTTCAAAAACTCATTTTCTTCCTGCAGGGAGGCTAAAGTAACCGGGGTTTCTGTAGTTGCAGGTCCCAATGGAGGAGAGAATTTTTGTTCGGCATCAACTTCATCATTTGCGTCCACAACAGGTGGTTCTTGCGTATCACCTGTTTAGTCAGTGGTTGGTTCTTGTGTATCAGCCACATCTAGGTCATCTTCTTTTTGTTCTCCAATAGGTGGTTCTTGTGTATCACCTGTTGGGTCAATGGCTGGTTCTTGTGTATCAGCCACATCTAGGTCATCTTCTTTTTGTTCTCCAACACGTGGTTCTTGTGTGGCACCTGTTGGGTCAGTGGCTGGTTCTTGTGTAACAGCCACATACCCTATATTGTCTTAGGTGTCTACTTTAGATGTATCGGCAGCTGGTTCTTGTGGAGCAGCTGCCTCTTTTGAAAAAAATGATGTCACAAAATCGTGAACGCTCTACATTTCGGCACCCGAGGGTGAGGAAGGTGAAGGTTCAGGGCTATGCGGAATATGGGAATTCTATAATGATAGGTGGGGAACTTGGGATAATGGCCTCAGTTGCTGCAGACGACCTTGTTCGTTGCCGTGGTAAGGAATCAGGAAAAACAGTAGTTTTTCTCTTACGAGCACTTTTCCTCAGGGTAGGGGGATAATCAGAAATGGTGGCTTCCTTAACTGAGGCCCTGGTTCTTCTTTTTAGTGGGGTTGCAGCTTTCTGTTGCTTTTTCCTCTTAAGGAAAATGATGGGGTATTGTCATCCAAATCATCGGTGGGGATATGGACTATGGGAGTGGATGGTTAGGATTTATTAAGGGGTGGGGTCCGCTGCAGATTTTTAGTGCTCAATTGGGGTGTTTCTGCTGCTGGTTGCTGATTTTCGGCAGCTTGCTGGGAGTTTTCCTCGGATTGCTGGGAATTTTCTTCGTCTTGCTGAGGATTTTCCTCAGCTTGCTGAGGGGGGTTATTGAGGGGAGGTGGATTGTGCAGGGCAAAGCCTCTATTTATTAAGAGCTGGACCAAACGATGGTGCGTGAGGCAGAGGAGTTGGTGCCTTGCGTTCACAGTATAGTGTTTCATATTTTTTAGACAGCCAAGCAGATAATAAGGCATATTTATTAGACGACCATGCCTCAAATGATTTAATAAAACAAAGTCGTGTTGGTAGACTACCTGATAACAACCCTCGCAGGTGAAATAATGCTTAACAAATTCTGCAACCTTTGGCCATGGTGGTGGTAGTGATCGAAGTGCAACACCCCTGCCTTTGGTTTCAACGTGCTCCCCTGGTAACAAAAAATCTATTTGTGCATTGAGAATGAGGTGTTTCCTGCTGAACCAGTGAGTACCATTGGTTGGTAGTCCCGAAACTTGCACTATGTCCTCCTCTGTTGCTGGAATTCGCACCCCTTGGACAGTGGAGTATCCTTCCCTCAAATTGCATGCAAATTCCAGAACCTGCTGTGAATCAAAATCCGGAAGTCTTCTGAAGTAATCCACCCATCCTGCTTGTAGAAAGATTTGGTATGCCTCCTGGTAGAGTTCCAGTAATGCCGTCGAGCCAGGTTCATGTCTAACAGCATTTCCTCCCATAGTTACTGGTTCAGACAAAATACAAAGTGCAGAGCCGAGTTGCCGAGGTCGAAACAGAGCAGAACGTTACAAATGAAATTATGACATGATAAGGTACAGACGAGGTGGCTTAGATACTACCGCGAGAAATAGAGATGGCGGTGATTGGCGTGTCATGTAATGATTACAATATTTCGGTAATCCCCCCCAACTGCGGCTGAATGATATGGTTGGTGGTACGACGCTTTCGGCAGTCGTATCAATATCTCCTCATTAACTACAATTTAATATTCACACTAAAACACGCATACCTTTATATTTACCTTTGGTTGTTGCGCCGAAAAGTATTATCTCATCCTTAATAGGTCGATGATAATTATAAAAAGGGTCTGTAAAGTATGAGGGTTTTTATACACAAGGTTTTCATTATTCACAGGAAGTAGTAGTGAAGGAACATAATTATCAGGATGAATGGCTGATTCCTTTAATGAAGAATGATATGTTTCTATCGGAGTAATAGTTCATTCTCGAGAACAAAAATGGGGGAAATTGGTGCTTTTTAGGAAAAATGGAAAATATTGGTGTTTAAGCACTGGGATTTGGTGTTTCAGCAACGGGAAATGGTGTTTCAGCAACGGGAAATGGTGGAGAAAAATGTAAGAGGGAATGAATTATGATCTGAAGTGACATGGCAATGCTTCCCAAGCCGCAAATTAGTTCTTCCTATATTGGAATTTTTCTTCTCAGCCACCCTCCGAAGCTAAGATCTGCAAAATAATTAATTGTAACATGGCAACCCTTGACAGGGATTATTAGTTAAGAAATCTAATCTAAAAATAAATACATAAACAGAAAATTAAGTGCATTGAGGGATAGCAGGTCCCCCCAAAAAGACATAGTGTATGTCTGTCATGCAAGTAGCTTTGAAATCCTCTTTAGAAATAGGCTGTTGATACAAACGGAGTCGATACCCATTCACTAATAATGGTGTTCTAGAATCATCAATCGTTAGGAGTCTGACTGTTCCATTTGGAAAAACAGTATCTACTTCATAAGGTCCTAGCCACCTTGTTCTTAATTTACCTTGAAAATTTTCAAAACGGGAGTCATACAGTAGAGCCCAATTACCTTTTTGGAACTGCTTATGCTTAATAGTTTTGTCATGCCACCTGGTTCTTTGTTGTTGTATCATGGTTGTTTGATGGATGGCATCCAACCTCTTTTCATCCAATTCCTGAAGCTGCTGCAACCTAGCTGTCTGTGCATCAGTCAAGTCAAGGTTAACAGCTAAAGTAGTCCTTAAGGTTTTGATTTCAAATTCCACAGGAAAAACAGCATTTTTACCATAAACTAATTCATAAGGTGAAAAACCCGTAGTGTTCCTCCAAGTAGTTCTGTAAGCCCATAATGCTTCAGGCAACCTTTGAAACCAGTCCCTTCTATTTTCCTTTACTGTTTTTGTTAAAATGGCTTCTATGACTTTATTCGTACTTTCCACCTGCCCATTTGCCTGGGGGTGATAAGGTGTAGTCATTTTATGCTTAATGTAATATTTCTGGAGTGTATCTTTGAAGCCATGGGAGTTAAAAGGAGGTCCTCCATATGTGACTAGCTCTCTAGGCAAACCAAATCTAACAAAGATTTCTTCAAATAAAAAGGTTAACACTGATTCTTCATTAGCTTTGAGGAGTGCCTTAGCTTCTACCCATTTAGTCATGTAATCTGTACAAACCAGTATATAAACTCTTTGATTGGATGGAGGATTGATGGGACCTATAAAATCTAGCGCCCATCTTTCAAAAGGTTCAAGTATTACCTGGGGGTTGAGTGGCATTTCATCCCTGTGATTAGGCTGGCCCATTCTCTGACAGCTATCACAGGCCCTAACATATTTCTTTGTGTCCTTGAAAAGTGAGGGCCAATAATAACCCATTCTAAGAACTTTGTGTGTTGTTCTTTTATCCGCAAAATGCCCTCCACAAGGGCCATCGTGACAAGCCTTCAATATATCATAAACTTCATCTTCTCTGATGCATCTCCGAATTTCCTGATCGAGTCCTGTGTGAAAAAGACACCCGCTTATCCAGCTGTACCTAGCACTTTGTTGAACGATCTTTCTTTTCTCTCTGTGCGATAGGTGTGATGGTAGTTTCCCTGCAACTAAGTAATTGGCAATGTCTGCATACCAAGGTGAGTGAGCAGATACTGCAAATAAATATTCGTCAAGAAAAGAATCATCTACTGGAATATTTTCATCAGTTTTTAACCGAGAAAGGAAATTAGCAACTACATTTTCTTTCCCTGGTCGATCTACAATTGTGATATCAAATTCTTGTAATAATAATAACCATCTGGTAACTCAAGCATTTGTAGCTGATTTGTTCATTAAATATTTAATGGCTGAGTGATCAGTATGAACAAAAGTAGTGTAACCGGTAATATAATGTCGAAACTTATTAATAGCATAAATGACTGCTAAGAATTCTTTCTCGATAACTGTATAATTAAGTTCAACAGGGGTCATATTTTTACTAATAAAATAGATAGCATAGGGAAGATTGTTTTCTTCTTGACCCAAGACAGCTCCAATTGCAGTATCTGAAGCATCAGAGGATATATGAAAGGGGAGTGCCCAGTCAGGTCCTCTTAAAATGGGAGCTGTAGACAATTGATGTTTAAGTTCATTAAATGCTTTTTGACAACCATCCATCCACTTAAATTCAACATTTTTCATAAGTAACACAAACAAAGGAGAAGCTATTTTAGAAAAATCCTTGATAAATCTTCTATAATATCCAGCATGTCCTAAAAAACTTCTTACATCAGTTTGTCTTTTAGGGATAGGAAGAGTCTGAATTACTTGTACTTTAGCCGGATCAACTTGAATTCCTAGGAATGAGATGAAGTGTCCCAATACAATACCTTGATTCATCATCATATGGCATTTTTCGGTACTTAAGGCAAGATGTGCTTCTATACATCGTTGAAGTACTTTTTCAAGGTTCTGTAATGCATCTTCAAAAGTCACACCATAAGGAGTAGAGTCATCCATAAATATCTCTAAGGAATCATTAAGCATATCAGAAAAATCCCTATCACTGCTCTTTGAAATGTTGCTAGGGCATTACATAGTCCAAATGGAAGAACTCTATAGGCAAAAGTCCCCCATGGACTAGTAAAAGTGGTCTTGTCCTGATCTTGGGGTGCAATCTTGATCTGATTATATCCACTAAATCCATCCAAAAAGGAAAAGAATATCTTACCTGCCAAATTGTCTAATACCTGATCAATAAATGGTAAGGGGAAATGGTCTTTCTGAGTGGCCTTATTTAGAGCTCTATAATCTACACACACTCTCCATTTCCTATTTTTCTTGGGTACAATTACTAATGGAGAAACCCATTCACTATCAGATATAGGATATATAAATCCTGCATTCAACAATTTTTTGAAGTTCTTCCTTAACAATTTCCCTTAAATTTGGATTCATTCATCGTTGGGGTTGACAGACTAGGTGAGATCCTTCTTTAATATAAATACGATGAGTACATAATTCAGGAGAGATTCCCTTCATATCTGTGTAATCCCATGCGAATGCTTCTTTATTCGCACGAAGTAGCTTCATTAACTGTTGTGTTTCAATATCTGTTAGGTTAGGGTTTATATTTAATGTTTTTCTAGGCTCGATTTCTACTGTTATACCTTTGGAGGAGATACCAGCTGATGTCTGAGATAAATTTTCAGTTCTAAGGTTTTGTTGAGATTCAGATTCCAAGATTGTAGTGAAGTGATCATGTATTTCAGAGTTAACCGAAGAAGGTTCAGAAATAAAGTTGCTAATTAATTCATCTTCGGTTGAATCTTTAAAAGTTAAAGCTTGTCCGACAGTCAAGATGGGTTGGGTCTCATCATCCTCATAATCTAACCATACAGAGTTATCATTATTAATCATAGGTGTAGCAAGAGGGTAAAGAGTAAGCTGCTTGGTTTCACATCCATTAGAAATTGTCATTGAACCTGATCTACAGCCGATGAAGGCATCTGCTGTAGCCAGCCAAGGCTCCCTAAAATCAATGGATGACCCCCCAACTTTGTTTTGGTCTGTAATACAACAAAATCAGCTGGGTAGTTCCAAGATTTGACTGAAATTATCAGGTCTTCAATGACTCCTTCAGGTTTGATTGTGGAGCAGTCAGCTAGCTCTAGAATGGTTGGGGTTTCCCTAATTACATTCTTTAACTGTAGTAATTGTGCGGTTTCAAGTGTCATGATGTTTATTGCAGCACCCAGATCTACTAGAACTCTAGAAACAAAAGTTTTTCCAACCTGCACTGTGACAGTAGGATGACCAGGGTCACCATATTTCACAAGAGGGTTTTTTCCTGACATTAGAGTAGCTAGATCACCCATCACATGAACTGTGAGGGGATCTTTAGCTTTTCTTCCAGGTTTCTTAATACAAATATCTCTGACAGTTCTAGCATAAATTGGTACATCTCTCAGTGCTTGTAAGAGTGGAATTTTAACATATAAATTTTGCAGTTCTCCTAAAAGATTAAAAGCAGGTGGCTCAAGTGTTTTGGTAAGAGCCAGACGTTCAAGGAATGGTGGCTCTACTGCTTCAGCAGTCTTATTAGAGGATGATTCAACTGTTTCAGCATTGTTATTAGATGACTTTTCTTTTCCAGTTTCTTCTTTATCAGAATCAGAAGAAGTAATGTCATCAATAATGGGTTCAACTATTCTCCCAGAGCGTAAATGAATATCATTACATTGCATAGGGGAAACAGGTTGGTTTTGAATATCAATTACCTGCAGAGCTTTATTGTTATTTGGGTTGGGGTTAGGTTGTACAGGCAGCTGGGGTCTCATTGTCTGATTATTTGGTGGAGCATTTGATGGTAAGGAGAGAGATTGCTGATACTGAGGAAATTGGTTTGGAAATGGGATCTGTTGAGCTGTCCAATTTGGGTTCCATTGATTAAAATAGGATTTTTGTAGAGCCCAGGGATTCCATATCGTAGGATCAAAAAAAGGAGGATTTGGTTGCTGCATGGGTGGGAAATTCATTTGATTAAAGGGTGGGTACTGCATTTGATTGAAGGGCGGGTAATTTGCTTGAAAAGGAGGATGATTATTCCAACGATTAAATGGCATGTTAGAATTCGTACCTTGTCCTCGTGGTTGCCATTGCCTCCTCTGTGTCAGCAGGTACACTGCTTCAGCTTCTTCTTCAGTTGGCTGCAGTGCTGCTTTTATTCCTGGCAAAGAAGGGCATTGTTGAGTCTCATGGTCCTTTTCACAAATAGTGCAAATTGGTACCTTGTCCAGTGGGCATTCCCTTAGTGGGTGTTTTTCTCTGCACTTAGAGCAGAAAATAGCCAGGGTAGCTTCTGCTTTTGTCTGCTTCTTTTTAACCTGCAAGGTGTCAATTTGTGAAGCAAAAGAGCTTAACATTTCAGTTTTAAATTCTTCAAGTAAGTTACCTATTTCGGCCCGTGTTGCTCCTCCACTTGCTAATTTCTGGACTCTTGAGTATGTACTATCCTTGCTTTTTGGTCTGCTTGCTGCTCCTCTTGAACATCTCTTACAGAGGTTGACAATCTCATCATATGATTCCTTAGATATATCCCCTTTTCCAAGCATATTCATATCTAAACAATCATCTCGTACCCCTTTTAGCAGTATTGACTTAAGAATATCCTTACTCATATCTGGATGATCAAATCGCTGCAAATTACACTGTAGTCTTTCCACGAAGTCCTCCAGACTTTCGTCCTCCTTCTGAACCATCTTAAATAATTCCTCCTTCCTTTCTCTTGTTCAGCAATAATCTTGGTATTTGGCCAGAAATTTCTCCTTCATCTAGTCCCATGTCGTAATCACATGAGCTCCCAAGCTCATAAACCATCTTAGTGCATTCCCTTTTAATGTAGCTGGAAACAACTTCAATTTCTGAGCAGCATTAACATAGTCATAGCTTCTACACAATATATCAAATTCAAAAAGAAACTCATCAGGATCTTCTGAGGATAAACCATGGAAATTGGGTAATGTTGAAAGTGGGATATTCTTCATAGGAGTTGCTCCTCTGGGGAGTTCCCCAATAGGGAATTCCAGGGTGGAGAGAGAATTCTCTCCCCTTCCTTCTACTCTGTGACCTCCACCGAAAAGTCCTTCATTGTTATCCTCCATTGGTTGTTTTCCTGATGCGCTTGCCCGGTCTTCGGTGTTTTCTGTTGGACTTTCAATGTCCTGCACTGGTTCCTCCACTTTAGTCTCCTCTATTGGCTCCTCGATATTTTCTACTGGTCCTTCGACTTCTTCCACCGGTTCCTCAGTATATTCTGATGGTTCTATAACCCTCTCCGGTCCCACTACTTCCTCTGTCTAATAGTCTGTTTGGAAAGAGTGTTGGGTCTGTGGCCTTCAAGAGCTTAACCTCTGGGATGTCTCAGCTTTTGAAATAATATCGTCAATGAAAGTTTTTCTTCCTCCTCCTTTGCCCTTGCCGCCTGTAAGGTTAGCCTTCCTGCGTCCTCTCATGCATCCTGCATCTCTAAAAGAAAATCATTAATACTTTTAAAATCTTCAGTCGCCTTCCCCGGCAACGGCACCAAAATGTTGGTCACTTTAATTGTTTATTAATTAAACAGTCGAGTGCCACATAAATTGTCAACCCGGGAAAGTCCGATTATTTCAAAGGTGACTACGTACTATATGTACTCGATTTTAATAGAATTAAAAGTTGTAGTATAAACAATTCATTCTCTGCTAAACCCTTACTCTGTGTTACAGCAGTTATAGTCTATTGCAGGAATGGAATAAGAACATATAATTAATTAAAGAGAATAAATCTGCAAAAGGAAGTGATGGTTGTCCTGTAACAAAGGATCAAGACCCTATCCCCAGAGTAGTAACATTCAGCACCTACCTCTGTTATCCAGTTCGCCAATACACTCTGTAAATCCTAGTCACCGGTGAGGCACTCATATACAGCATCAATTGATTAAAAGAAAAATAGAGTCTCAGCAAAAGTAAAATATCATCAGAAGCAATACTTGTGAATAAGGTATGAACGGAAATCACACACAACACACAACAGAAAGAAGATGGATGAATCTTGTGATGAAGGTGGGCCCTGTCCTTCTCACAAGATTCCCCAGGACACGGAAACTAAGATGAAATACTCAGAACAGAACTTTATTCATCTGTCAATATACCATATTACAAGAAAGATTCAATCTCGTCCTTTCACTACAATTCCTGTGTTACAGCTTGTTCATCCTCTCTCTCTATATATCCCCTCTAATGTAGATGTCTCCTCTTTATAGAGGAGACATCTATTACAAAAGATTTTCATTATACATTCTAGTTCGACCCTTTGTACAAAAAGAGGGAAATCAGTTCCCGTTAACAGAATGTTATTACAGTAATGTGGATCATGATCGTTACGACCAATGTAACCGTTTATTCAATAATCGATAGGATTCCTTTGCTGTTGCAGATCTGATATGCAAATATCAACTGTCTCCTCGAGGTCCGCATGTTGTCCTTGCTGTTTCAGCTTCGAGGTTCGTGCTGTTTCCGTTGTTTCAACAACTACAAAATATGGTCCTGCCAGCTTTAGGCGGTTTCAACAATTGTTCAGCAACTTAGTCAACTTCAAGGATCAATTATAAAGATAGCATGATTATGTGTTGAATAATTAAACATATAGCAATGAGGAGAGTTACTGTATACCTTTGGAATGATTAAGTCAAAACACTAGCAAAGGCTTTCAACTATGGGTTGAAGAGGGTAATATTATGACAAACTATAAGGTCAAAAATAGACAATATGGGGTCCTAACAGACATCCCCATCAGCCTCTCTCTACCACTTGCAAGTATTTGCAACACTACTAACCTGTTCATCCCAGTCACATAATACCCCACTAGACAGTGGGAACGACACAATCAATGACACATGTACACTACAAGGGAGGTATTGTGGGTGTGGGTCCCTCCTTGAAGGCCACATCACCCCAGAAACACTCTCCTAAGAGGTAAATCTTGTCACTTGTCACCATTCCATCTAGTAACAATCCTTCCAAGACTACGTGGAATCCTGGAAATCCCTTTTCCACCACGTGCTTGTATTATTGGTTGCAACAACACTAACTCAAGCCCACTCCTTCCATGATATCTTGGGGTTTAAATCCCAGAATTTATTCACATACTCCCTCATTGTTTCCTCCCACAACAAGGTGTCGGGCTACATGGATCTTTCCATGCCCCCTCAATATCGTAACGTAGTTAATACAATCCATACGGTCCCTCTCTTTCCTACCTAAACCTATGTGTTCCACCACCCACATCACCCCATGAATAATAACCCCGAAAATTTCTAATATGCTTCATTCGAAACCCTCGAGGAAGAGCTTTAGAGGTCATCCAATAGTCATGGTCACTACCCATCAACGACCTGTATCTCTTTGCCTTCACACATGGACATGGGGCTATGTCTCATGATGCATAAGCTCAACATCTTCCTATCTTATGGGACCTAACTTCTGGCTTTGTGGAATAAGCATACATATATAGTATGGGATTTCTTTTAACCCTTGGTGTTTGATCTCGACACTTCATCATGTAGTATTATTCAATACAATCAAACGCCAAGGGCTAAAACAAGGTTGAGGTCTATGAATCAACCCCAGAAATATTTTAATACTTTGGGAGTCTAAAAATAGCTTAAAGAGGACTCCAGGGGGCTCTTTTTTGTAAGTTTTACGAGCCCAAAAAAGCGATAAAAGTGTGTAATTTACCAAAATGACTTGTAGTAAAAATTTCAATTTACAACCTGTATTACGCCTTCTAGATGTCATTTAACTTGCTCAGAAAACATTAAAACATCAAAAATACATGATAAATGAAAAAAATAGGGTAAATATTAAAATAATAAAATAATTACTTATTTTGACCATAAAAGAAGTAAAAGTAAGTTTATTTTTACCATTTGTAATTTTACCATTTTGGAGAGATCTGGGTGGTTTTCACCTTGATTATTCAACAAACAATTGCAGCCAATTTCGTTGTCATTGGTTCTAGGTAATAGATATATACTTTATCTACATTTTCACGGTTTCCGTTTTTATTTTTATGTATCTTTTGGGAAGTTTTTGAATTTTTTAGGAACTAGATTTCACCCTCGGCGCAACACAGTCTTCGTATATTCGGAGGTGGGATGGGCCTTTTTAGTTTACACTGAAAATTGTGTCGCAACGCACTTACCAAGAAGGTAAAGTGCGATGGAACGCATTGTCCATGAATAGGCCGTGTGATGGGTGCAAAAACGGTTCTAAAAATTTAAATTTTAAGCTATTTCTTCCCAAAAAAATTAACACTTGTGATCTAATGTGTTTCTTTTTTGTTATTTGGAGGTGTTTATCAAAGAGAAAATCGTGTTATCTTGGAGAGAAAGGGAACATGAAATGAAATATGTGATAGCAGAAAATGATCCAGCAATAGTCATCGCAAGAAATTGTGGTTTATTAAAGTTTTTACAGATCCCGGGTATGAGGGCCCAGAATGAGTTGCTGCAGTATCTAGTTAGAACATGGTACATATAAGGACAATTCTTCAAAATTGGTGAGCACATGGTCACAATAGATGTTGAAGACATCTATTTCTTGATAGTTCTTTCACAAAGAGGGGGTCCTATTTCCTTGTACAGATATCAGAGAGGTGGAGAAACGTAAATAATTATGTAGTAACTTATTGTGACAAATCTCAATCGAGCAAGAACGAGAAGATCAAGATAAAATACATTTGCCAACTTCCCCTCAAAACAATTATGTTTACTATCACATGGTTGGCTGATAGTGTTTCTCCACATTTGGTTACCAAAATCCAAATGAAATGTGCATTGGAGTGTTTGGCACCCACAGTTTTCAACTGGTGCGAAGGGATTTTAGCCAACATAAAGGAGCAGTTGCATAGGGAAAAATCTAGGTGGTTAAACAACTTTTTGTATGATCCATTGTAGTATCATTTTCTCTACAAAGGGTAACATTGTTGTGACCCTAAAGGATATCATGGGAGCGAACTGAACCAAGGGATCCTTGCATGATACAGCGGGTTGACCTAATGGCTCAACATGGAGGAGGACCTATGATGGGGTTCACTCCTACGTTCTTCATATGATTGTGAGATCAGTTAATCATGATCGAGGATTATCACTATGCTGGAGAAAATTTTTAGGGTGATTCAAAGCTCATCTTACTTGAGGGTGAACAGTGGGATGATGCAGGTAAAAAGAATTATCATTTTGGGTTTTTAAGTTTTACCTATTCTTTTTGGGTGTGACCAGTGGGCATGTCATCGCTCTATCGACGAGCACAACCAAAAGTTTTGATAGGCTGGAGCCGATGGCGCAGAGATGGAAGAGCTAGGGGATCTAGACCTAACAAAGACATTGGTCAAGTTTGAGCACCATGTAGAGGGTTTGGCTTGTGAAAATATAGATACAGGGGTTGATGACATCCTAATCCGTTTACAGAGATACACCATAGGGGTGTTAGCTCGGATTAGTCGACTTTTACAATGGGTTGCCCGTGCGGTCGTTTGTTATCGTGATCATCACCGTGATTAGTCGCCTAGGGATTTTAAGCCACATTTTTTCTTTTGCATGTATTCAGATATTGTAGGCCATGAGCCATATGTGTCTCAAACATGATTTTTGTAAAATTCAAACACTATTTATAGTTTTCTAATCTATGGATGGTTTCTACTTAATGATGTTATCTTGTATAGTTTGTGATAATCGTTGTATGTTTACAAATGTTGCAAATGTTTGTCTAAAACATAATTAGCCAATGCATCTATTAATTTATTTAGACATCTTGGAACATGTTGATATTCAATGTAATTGAAATGTCTTTCTAAGAGATGAACTCTTAAGAACATGCATAACATAGTTAGACTCCTCACCAAATAAACGTTATTTAAATGTAGCACCACTAGTTGTGAATCAATTCTAACAACCAAATGAAAAATACCACGTGAAATGGCATCATACAATAGTTCAATCACTTCGTTATACTCAATGATATTATTAGTTGAGCGACTGATGCAAATCCCTTGCAAACTCACTACCTCATCATTAGGGGCAAAGATTGCCCATGCTGCGGAAGAAAGGTTTCGAGTACTACGGCTAGCGCAGGTATAAATAAAAAATGGAGCAGTGTGGGTATAAATGAAGATATGCTTGCAGAATACATGGCATAAGAAATAAATGGAAGGGACACCTTGTTAGGATATTCCGACACATAGGATATAGTTAAGTTCAACTTGGTCTAGTATAGAGTTAGGTTAGAGTTAGGTAAAGTGTGTTTCTTTACCGTTGTACATTTTGTAACTTACAATCCGACGGTCACGATATGTAGTGATCCGACGGTTCACTCTCACCTCGGTATTACCGACACTTGATCCGTGGCTTGACACCCGATTGGTCCATGAGTTCTATTTAAAGCGCATGGAGGGTCATTGTTCGGGTAATCCGTGCATGAGAGAAGCTTATGTAAATTTTCATCCTTTGATTAATAAATTGCCTGTAGCACCCACGTTGGGACAGGCCGTGGACTGTTTCCCTCCTTGCACTTTGAGGGTTTTAACCACGTCAAAAATACTGGTGTATTGATTTGAGATCTGGTTGTGAGCGGTGTCCCTTTGGTGTTCTTTCTGAGGAACTTACCTTGTAAATTCCTACATGGTATCAGAGCTATTTGAGGGCCGCGTCCGTTGGTGATCCAAATCTGAAGCCGGTAGAACTGCATGCGGATGTCGTTTCCTAGATCTGCTATTTCTGACTGCTTTCGGGCCGAGAGGACTGCTCTGTTGCGTTCGGAGCATCTGTTCCAGTGAGGAACCCCTTTCGTTTCACGCGAAAAGGTTTCCGGTAGCCCTAGCTGCGTCATTTTTCAGATCGGGAGGTATACAGTGTTTTTTTTGCAGTTTACTGTTATTTTCTCTCTGCTTATTTCGGTCTCAGTTTATTTAGCCTTTTTTTTTAACCGGATCTATACCTTTCATTTCTGCGTATGCTCTTTGCCCTGTGACTCTGTGCGATCTGGGCAAATCAGAAACAGAAAGGAAGGATTTTTCTCATGTGTAGGCTCTTTTCCCTGCACCTTAGTGTGATCTCGGAAAATCAGAAACATTGAGAAAAATATTTAGTTTTTCGGCTAAAGCTAACTTTGAGATTTTTTTTTTTTAAATTTCTAGTTTTTTGGCTAAAGCTAACTTCGAGCCGCAAGGTTCATTTTTCTTTGCATATTCGTGTTGGGTTTTGTGTTTTGTGTTTTGTAGGGAAAAAGAGCTTTCTCAAGGCAAGCACGCAAACCGAGGCCCCCCCCCCCCTCTCTCTCTCTCTCTCTCTCTCTCTCTCTCAAATTTTTTGTATAGATCAATTGGTTCAAAGCTATTTTAAGAGAGTAGAGGTCTTGGGTTCAAGTCTCCATTTTGTGGGGGCGGATTTTTTTCATTCCCACACATTCGCGCACTTTGTCGGCAACGTCAACAATTTTTTTTCAAAAAGCCATAACTTCTTCATCCGGAAGCCTTTTTCAGAGTCGTTTTTTTTAAAACCGCCTATTTTTTCGAGATCTATCCATTGGAACACTTACTTTCAGCATCTTCAGCTTCAGTTTTTTTTAAAATGGAAAGTCCATGCCAAGTCATACTTGACAGCACTAACTACTTCCAATGGGTAGCCTACATGGAAGATTTACTTAGAAGTAAAGGTCTCTTCAGAATAGCCACAGACCAAGAGAAGAAACCAAAAGATGAAGACAAGGCTGCAAAATGGGAAAATAGACAAGATCAAGCACGTGGTTTGATAGGGATGTCTATTTCTCCTGATCTTAGATTCCACATTGCAGAACTTGAGACTCCTCATGAAGCATTAGAAAAACTCGCTAAAGTTTTTGGGATTAAAAATGAAATTAGAGCCCATCAACTTGAAAATGAGCTGCTTACTTTGGATCCTAATAATTTTTCTTGCATTGAAGATTTCTTGTCCAAATTCAAGACCCTTAGATATCTCTTGGAAGGTGTTAAAGTTAAGAAAGAAGATGGTAACCTTATTTATTCCATCCTTACTAAGTTGGGACCAGCCTACTCTGTATTTGTTTCCACTTTCCATTCTACAAGGGAAGCTTTCATTTGTCAAGGACAAGACTACAAGGCCCCTTCCTTTGACTCCTTTTGTGATCCTTAATAAGAGAACAAGAAAAACTCTTACACCTTGGTCTTCTTAATCTTGGAAACTCTTCCACGAAAGCGTTAGCCGCCCAGCAGCAACCAAATTCAAAGAATCCTAAGAAGTCATATCCTCAAAAGAATGGTCCTAAACCATCTCAGCCTCAAAATGAAAGATCATTTCAGCAAAATGATAAGACCAATAAAAACAAATGGAAGAAGACTGATAGACATTGTAACTTTTGTAATCGAGATGGCCACTTAGAATCTAAATGCTTTAAGAAGATGGAAGCCTTGGAAGCCGCAATGAAGAAACATAACATCCATGTGGAGCCTACTTCAACTTCAACTTCCGAAATGGCACTTTCTGCATGTCATTGTCAATCATCTCAGTCTGGTTATGCATTAAATGTATCTTCTTCTTCTTCTCATTCTCATGAGTGGCTCATTGATTCTGGAGCCTCTTGTCACATGGCCAAAAACCAAGCCATGTTTTCTTCTTTAAATGATTTTAACACCAAAAATATATGTGTTGGTGATGATAGATTTCGTAATGTTGTAGGGACTGGAACTGTTCATCTAGACAATGGTCAGTTTAATGATGTATTATGTGTTCCAACCTTATCCTGCAACCTTCTATCTGTCTATCAGATAACTCATTCAGGTGAAGGTAAAATTGTTGAATTTTCACCTCATGATGTTGTAATCAAGGATCTAAAAGATCCTAAACAGATTCTAGCTACTGGTCTTGCTGATGATTCCAAAAGGTTGTATAAGTTTCACAACTTTGGGTCATCAAATCTTCCCTCGGTATTTATTGCTCATAATGATGAAGTGAGCAAACTTTGGCATGAGCGATTTGGTCACTTAAACTATCGCTCCCTTCAGCATCTATGTAAAGAAAATATGGTGACAGGTCTTCCTATGGTATCTTGCAGAGATGGTGTTTGTTCCGGATGTGTACTCGGAAAACATCATCGGGACAGTTTTGACAAACGTGCCTCTTGGCACGCCTCAGCCCCTTTACAGCTTGTGCACAGTGATTTATGTGGTCCTCTTCCTGCTGCTTCATTTTCTAGCTGCAAGTACTTCTTAACTTTCATTGATGATTTCTCCAAACGCACTTGGGTATACTTCTTAAAACTCAAGAGCGAAGTATTTAACACCTTTTTGGCCTTCAAAGCCTTTGTTGAAAAACAATCTGGACATCAAATTCTTAAGCTAAGAACTGATAATGGTGGAGAATATGTTAAAAACACATTCATCAACTTTTGCACCGAAAATGGAATTCAAATGCAACATACTGTTCCATACACTCCACAACAAAATGGTGTAGCTGAAAGGAAAAATCGCACCTTAAAGGAAATGGCTAATTGTATGCTGCAATCTAAAGGACTCAGTCTTAGTTTTTGGGCCGAAGCAATTAATTGTGCAAATTATATAATCAATCGCACTCCTACTAAGGTTCTAGAGAATATCACTCCAGAAGAAGCTTGGAGTTCCATTAAACCAGATGTAAGTCACTTTCGTGTGTTTGGAAGTGAAGCATGGGCCCATATTCCAGATGAAAAGCATAAAGCTTTAAAACCTAAGAGTGAGAAATGTACTTTTGTTGGATATTCTGAAGATGTAAAAGGTTATAGACTTATTCCATTTAAGTCCAAAAATGTTATCATTAGAAGAGATGTAAAGTTTGATGAAAATAAATCGGCCTGCGAGCCTAGTCCGGCGGATGTGCCACCTCCTCCTATCTCTTCTATTTTTGAAAACATTTCTTCTTCAGATGATGAAAGCGAGGATGATAATCCTCCCCCACCTTCTCAGGATCCTCAACTTCCACGATGGGTCCGTGCTACTCGGGATGCAGCAGGTGATCTTGCCGGTGATCCTACAGATCAGTGACGTACACTTTCTCAGTTTGAAAGAGCCTCTTCTTTACTGGCTCAAGCTCCAGTAAATCATGATCCTGACACTTTTGCAGAAGCTTCAGGCCATCCACATTGGGAAGCAGCTACGAATGAAGAATATCATTCATTGATGACAAATGATACATGGGATCTTGTTCCTCTACCAAAGGGACGCAAACTTGTTAGATGTAAATGGGTTTACAGAACCAAGGATGGACCAGATGGGAAAGTTGATAAACATAAAGCTCGTCTCGTTGCTAAGGGCTTTTCACAGGTTGAAGGCATTGACTACACTGAAACCTTCTCCCCTGTTGCCAAAATGAACTCTATCCGCCTTGTTCTTTCCCTTGCTGCCTCTTTCAAATGGGAAGTCCATCAGATGGATGTTAAATCTGCCTTCTTGCATGGGGACTTGCAGGAAGAAATCTATATGGAACAACCCATTGGCTTCATACAAACAGACTCCAGCCTTGTTTGTAGACTTAAGAAATCCCTTTATGGCCTCAAGCAAGCTCCTCGGGCTTGGTATGCCAAAATGGATAGCTTTCTTTTAGAATCTGGCTTTTCTAGGTGTCATTCTGACAATACTGTCTACACCAAGAAAGTGGGCAACTCTCTTATCATCCTTGTTCTTTATGTTGATGATCTTATTCTTACTAGTAGTGATCCCAACCTTATAAACCATGTGAAGTCCAGCCTTAAAAAGAAATTTGAAATGACAGACTTAGGACACTTACACTATTTTCTCGGTCTTCAAGTCTTGCAATCCCAGGAGGGTATTTTCCTTTCCCAGTCCAAGTATGCTTGTGATATTCTTCGTCATTTTCACATGGAAGACTGTAAGCCAGCCCCTTCTCCCTTTCAGTCTGGAGTCAAACTTTCAGTCTCTTGTACTTCTCCTGAAGTTGATGCTACCTTATACCGTCAACTTGCCGGAAAACTCTTGTATTTAACCCATACTCGTCCTGATCTTTCCTTTGCTGTTGGCCTTGTTGCTCGTTTTATGCAAAACCCCCGTGAAAGTCATTGGAAAGCAGCTAAAAGAATACTTCGTTATGTTCGAGGTACAGTACAGTTTGGGATTCATTACAGTGCCAAAGCAGCTCCTCTGTTAGTTGGTTTCACTGATTCTGATTGGGCTGGTGACCCTGATGATCGGAAGTCTACTGCCGGTTATGTCTTCACTCTTGGTTCAGGACCTATTACATGGGCTTGTAAGAAACAGGCTGCCATTTCTCTTTCGTCAGCAGAAGCAGAGTATCGTGGTGCCGTGGAAGCTAGTAAGGAAGCCTTGTGGCTTCGTCAGATCCTATCAGAGTTTGGCTTTGAGCAGCAGCATCCAACCACACTTTGGTGTGATAATCAAAGTGCCATTCAGCTATGCAAAGATCCAGTCCAGCATCAGCGCAGCAAACACATTGAACTACACATGCACTTCATCAGAAAGCTCATTCATGACCATGTTCTTGAAGTGCAATATTGTCCAACAGATGATCAGGTTGCAGACATCTTCACAAAGGCTCTCACAGAGGCGAAGTTCACTAAACTTCGATATATGCTTGGAGTTCAGGAAGTTGTCACTAAGGGGGGATAGGCTCTAGTGCCTCCTTCCTTCTCCTATTGTGTCATATTTGTAAATCCTTCAATCCTATCCCAAGTTGTTCTTAAGGGGGGATGTTAGGATATTCCGACACATAGGATATAGTTAAGTTCAACTTGGTCTAGTATAGAGTTAGGTTAGAGTTAGGTAAAGTGTGTTTCTTTACCGTTGTACATTTTGTAACTTACAATCCGACGGTCACGATATGTAGTGATCCGACGGTTCACTCTCACCTCGGTATTACCGACACTTGATCCGTGGCTTGACACCCGATTGGTCCATGAGTTCTATTTAAAGCGCATGGAGGGTCATTGTTCGGGTAATCCATGCATGAGAGAAGCTTATGTAAATTTTCATTCTTTGATTAATAAATTGCCTGTAGTACCCACGTTGGGACAGGTCGCGGACTGTTTCCCTCCTTGCACTTTGAGGGTTTTAACCACGTCAAAAATACTGGTGTATTGATTTGAGATCTGGTTGTGAGCGGTGTCCCTTTGGTGTTCTTTCTGAGGAACTTACCCTGTAAATTCCTACACACCTTCACCATAACAGCTCAACAAAAGCAGCAAAATCCGCTTATTCCATATGCTGATAACGTACCTCTTCTCACCATATCTGAAATAAACAACACAGTCAATGAGAACAGGAGGTGTATAATAAACAGCGTAGTCAAGATCGATGGATGTATAAATGAACAATCTGGCTTACAAGCTGTACCTCTTTCCTCAAGAGCGCAGAACAAATTAGATTTAAATGTCAGAAACTGCGCAGGTATAAATCAGGAATGGAGCAACGTGGGTATAAATGAACAATCCGGCTTACAAGCTGTGCCTGGTCTTGATGCCTCTAGAGCACAAGCCAGTTTAGATTCAAATCCTATAAACAACACAGTTATTAATCAAGAATGGAGCAGTGTGGGTATAAATGAAATCAGCAACAAGAGTGATGACGAAATAAGAACAAACAGCTTGGAGATGGTTCAGAATATTAGCGATGTGGACATAACCGGTCTCTCCATCAGGCACAGCAATACGCTGGACACTCTGGCTCACTCCAGATCGCATCCCCCATTTGATGTTATAGAAAATAATGACAACGCAGCTATAAAGGTTAAGAAAATACAAAGGTATAAATCAACTGATGAGAACAGCGTAGATATGAGCAATAATGTAGATAAAACCATCAGCCCATCTACCAGTTTAAAATCTCAAACCACTCATCCTGATCAAAGTAGGATTTCAGACAAAGCCCAGGTCATTAACTTATCAGACATCAGCCTTGATTATATCAATTGAACCAATTATTTAAAATAGAATTAATAAACATAATAATTAATTCTATAAATAATAAAATTATTCGATTAAGTTATCCCCTTAAATAAATTAATTAAAAATAATAATAATAATAATAATAATAATAATAATAATTTAATTAATTAATTAATTAAAGAGATAAGAGCCGACCTATTTTCTTCTTTCTTTTGTTTAATAACTTATATATATACCCTAATTATAGCTCTTGGATACATCATTAAGATCTTAAGAATATCTATTGACGCATCCTCCCTTGATGATGGACTCACTTGGTAGTCCGAAACGTTGGGTTCATAAAACTCTACAACAGGTCATTCCTCCTCTACCTAAAACTATCCTCACCTGTATGGATTCATTATTTATAACCAACATATGGTTGAGGGAACATTGACATATGAAAATCAAATGTAATCTAAGATAAGCAGAAGTGGTACAAAACTCTCAAGAAAACCACACTACAAGCACACCAACAAGCCTACATAGTATGTATGCAGTGACTATGTAAACAAATTCTAGGCATAGTATTTTTTTAGGTACAACCCATTATGAGGTTGCGCCAAGGGAATTCTATCAAAATATACAAGCTCATAGGAGACTTTGCAAGTATGTGTTTAACTATGTATGGACCTAACCACTTAGGTTCAAGCTTCCCAACTCTTAATTTATCAGGGTCTTGGTCATACAAGAGGACCAAGTCCCTTCCAAGAAGACATGAGGTTTGACATTTTTATGAAAGAATGCTTTGATTAAATTCTTATGAGCCTAATTGTCCATTGCAACATCACGACGAGTCTCTTCTAGACGTGGTAGATGCAAAAAATGTTCTTCTTCTGTAGAGGTAGTGGGAAGAAGTTCGACGACTAGTTTTAGTGATGAAATTTTACATTCGATGGGAAGGACAAATTCGATATCGTACACCAACTAAAAAGTTGTGAATCTGGTTGCAATAAAAATGGAAGTATGTTGTTAGTGCCTATCATTCATGTCAGTCACCAGCGATAAAAATTACTCTTTTAAATATTGATTATGGTCTTAGGTCAAATTATAATATTTTCAAATTAAATTTGACATATATCTTGCTTGGAAAAGGGTCTTGAGTCAATGTATAAATGTATAATGTATATGCTGTTAGCGCTTGAATTTGGCCTCAGGCTGAAAAAGACAAAATCCAAGGCAACATCAAACCACTTAGCCTCGTAGCTAGCCCTACGGGGACAGGAGAGGGCTCTCTCCGGGTCTATCTCGGCAAAAGGTCTTCAAAGGGCTGAGATGACCAATAAAGAACAATTATTTTAGGCTAGTAAACTGATAGGGAAAGTTTGATTTTAAATTTTTAGGGTTTTGTTGGAAAACTGAGCACAACAATTTTGGGTGCGGGGATGAGACAGTTTTTGCAGAGGTCTTTTTGGGGCAAGGTAGGAGATTGTCTTGATGCCTTTGAAATAAGTGAATGGATAGATATGACCGGTGAGGAGCTAAGGAGAGCAAGAAACCATCGAGAGTTCTCCTTAAACAGATGAAAACATAGATAAAAGATTGGTTATGTGATTTTGCCGAAGATTATCTAAACGAAAACATAGATATTAAGCAAACTTAAAGGCAGAGCATAGAAACCATGAATTATACCTTAACACTTCATTTACTTAATTTGCAGAAGAAAGGAGTAGGAAAATGATACACATAAAAAACTTACAAGTACATGAGAGAAGCACACCATCAACACAAAACACCACAGGAATCCCAAATAGTGCTGCAAAACCCTGGTCCTTCCTTTGCCAAACTTGCAGAGATACAAAGAGTAATATAGTCTAAGCTTATCCCTCAAGAGTCCAATCATGAAAATGACTAAGAAAATACATAATATAGGCAAGCTAACACATTCCCTTGCCTCTAGGGGTCGAGCTCATCATCCTAGGAGTTGTTTCAACCAATTCTAAACTGAGCACTACAATCTAGGCAATCAAAACAACTTGCCTCTATAAGCTAGGAAACCAATTCATTCATTAATTTTTTGCCATTTTATGAATGAAACTTCTAGAATAGGTAAAAAAGTGTCATGTCTGTTAGCGCTTGAAATTTCACCTCAGGCTGAGAAAGGTAAACCTCAAGGCAACATCAAACCACTTAGCCTCGTAGCTAGCCCTACGGGGCTGGAGAGGGCTCTTTCCGGTCTATCTCGGTGAAATATTCAATGGATGAGATGACCAATAGGGTAACACTGATTTTAGGCTAGTAAACTGATCAAAAAGGTTGATTTGGGGTTTTTAGGGTTTTTGGTGGCAAATTGAGGGGATGGCAATTTTGGGTGCGGGGATTGGACACAGTTTCTGCAGGGGGTTCTTTGGGGCGAGATAGGATACAGTATTGATGCCTTAGATTGAGGTGAATGGATGAGAAAGACAGGTGAGGAGCTAAGGAGAGCAAACAATAACTTTGAATTCTCCTTAAACAGCAGAAAACATTGAAATTAAACAAACTTAAAAGCAGAGCATGACAGTCATGAATTCTACTTTAACACTTCATTTGTTTAATGTGCAGAAGGAAAAGTAAGGAAATGATTCACATAACACACTTACAAGTACATAGAGAAACACACCATCAATACATGTAACCACAAGAATCCCAAAAAGGACTGCAAAACCCTGGTCTTCCTTAGCCAAAAATTGCAGAGATACAGTGAATAATACAATGATAGCTTTTCCCTCAAGAGTCCAACCTTCCAACCCCTGAAAATGATTGAGAAAATACATAATATAGGCAAGCCAACCTCTTCCCTTGCCTCTAGGGGTCGATCTCATCCTTCTAGGAGCTGTTTCAACCAATTCTAAACTGGGCACTAAAAACTAGGCAGTCAAAACAACTTGCCTCTATAAACTAGGAAACCAATTCATTCATTTAATTTTCACCTATCTCATGAATGAATCTTCCAGAAGAGATACATAAGTGTAGAAGTATCAAAAAATTACATTATTTACATCAAGGAGGATAACAATCCACTCCAAAAAGTCAAACATGGTCAAATCTGCGTTTTTCTGAGCTGTACAGTGAAATTTTGAGAAAATTGCCTGATAGGTCGCGCGCCTCTGCCTGACGGGTCGCGCGCCTTTGAGGGCACTTTTGGGGTACTTCCAGGTGTCCAAATTGGGCAAGCGTAGGCTTATTGGAAAGGTCTGTGAGTCTAATTTCCAACCCAACTGGAATTTCTGAATTTGGTGGTCATTTTCCCCTCCAAAATTGCAATCTCCCAAGACTGCTTTCTGTGTCTCAAAAATGTGGCAGAAAGTCATTTTTTGCTTGTTTTTTTACTTTCTGGAGGCCAAAAACTTCATAAAATCTCTTGGCCATGGATGAGCATATGTAACTTCTCATGAAAATCTGGAAATGCTGAGTTTTTGCAAAATGGAGTTGCTAGGATGAAGGGTCGCGCGGGGGGTGAGACCCGTTAAAGGGACAAAACCTGTAAATTGCCTGAAAAAACCAAAATTGACCCAAAATGTTCAAAATTTCTTGGTATTTGTGTTGTGGCTGAGCTATTTAGTGCCTTGCTCCTTCAAGGAAGCCTCGGCCAAAATGTGGAGGGGATCGGGCCTCTTTCTCCTTTTTTGTGCCTTGGCCAACCGCCTTTGGAACATCTTCATCTTCGCCTTGCACACGTGCATCCGTGCCCAATAGTGATTCTTCATATTCCTGAGCAAGTCCTTATCTTGGTTGGCCTTGGCCAGAAACCTCTCCAAAAGAGCATTGACCTGGAGAAGCTCATGGTCATCACTTTGCTCATGATCGGTTTCGGTTTCTGACATGGTTTCAAGAGCAAAGTGGCTGAAATGTACTGTTGTTTCTGCTTTGAAAACTGCTGATTAAAATGTCGTTTTAAGGGGACAAGAAGCACAAGGGAAATGTTAGGGAAGGGATACTTTAAAGGGAAATTGGGAATAATAATGAAACAGGGAGTTTTAGGGGAAAAATCATTGCATATACATCATTATACAATTTTACTTACAAGGATGTTATGGGAGGTAGGGTTAGGATTTTAATTTTTTGATTTCTTGGGGAGAGGGATAGGGTTTTAGGCTCTTAGCAAATTTGGAAGGGAAGTTTAAATAAAATGATAAGGAATATGTAATGGGAGGTGGACAATAGGAAAGAAAAGGGATACCTCAAAACAGCATAATAAACCCTAGCAATTTTGACAACTTTAAGCCCAAAAGCACAATGGAGACTTTTACTTGCAAATGAAGACCTTTAAAAATACAATCATGATCTTCTTGAACTGTAGCAAGCAATAATTTTTCATGATGGAGGGCCTACCTTGCAAAATTTGGCAATTTGTGGCTCCTTGGTGAATTTGCAGGCAGTTTTACAAAGAGGGCGCTGACGGGTCGCGCGCCTCTGACGGGTCGCGCCCGTTATAATTTTGCACTGGCGGAGGGCGCTCAACGGGTCGCGCGCCTAGTTCAACGGGTTGCGTGCCTGTCCAGCTCACAAATTTCGCCCAATCTCTCTTGCAATCACTTGCTCTATGATTTAGATGCACAATGAGGCTCGATGGAGGGAGATTGGGACTTTTATAACCTTATTTGAATTAATTTCATGCCCAAACCCACTTTATAATGTTTTTCCTTGACACTTTATAAACTTGACTTTTTGGTTTCCTTTTGTCCTGAAATTGACTGATTTGATGCTTTTGCTCGATACTTTTTGCAGGGATAACATCTGAGGGATCTTGGCAAGGGAGCCAAGGTTACATGCTGTCCTTTGAAGCCTTTTGAAATTTTACCATTTTTTACAAAATTTTGAAAAATGACCTTGGCTTTAAAAATAGGGTTTTTAAATCCAAGTTGAAATTTAACTGCACAAGATAGAATCTTTCGAAGAAATACTTTGAAAATCATCCCTCTGGCTTGCTGGGCACTTATTGACCTTCAGAGACAATGACCTTGAAGACAAACTTGACCAAAACCCTAGACCTAGAATTTGATTTCAAGACAAGACAAGTAAGATTTAAAAGAGTTTAAGGACTGAAACAACTTTGATCCAGCAATGCCAAGAGGGGAACAAAAACACCAGCTCCTCCATCAGGGTTATGGCATGCCTAATGGAATGCAAAAATTGACACTGATGAGACACCTACTTATGCAAATGCAAAGAGCTTTGATCGCTGATGGAGGGCTACAAGACCGACACTAACATTGGCTCCAATGGGGATGGTAGCTCCTTGGAGGTACCAAGAACCTTAGACCTCTGGGAGAGCTAGACAGTGCCTTCATTCATGGGCAATGGAGTCAAAAACTCAAGCTGAAATGCATGACTAAAAACTGATGACCTGACAACACAAATTGACTCTCACTTAACTAAAAACTGACTCGATACTTAAACACAACCGACAAACTGAAATGATGCTCAAGTTTGAGCTTATTCATCAAAACCTACTCTAACAGTTTCACTCATCACCTGATCAAGTGAAATGAAACAACCAATGCAACCAAGTAAGTATTCCATTTGTTGTTTGAATCCTCCGCAAGTGCTCGCTTATGAACAACAAGAGAGAACTACTGAAAGGCAACTCCCATGACAACTTAGAAACAGATCCGTTGAATGATATGAATTCTCTACCCACCTCCAAAAACACTGCATAAGGATCATGAAATTCAATCACACTAGAACTTAGCTCATCCAATGGATTTCTCTTCTCCTCATACCATGAATGCAAACTTTGATCTGAGCCTTGTGACGAGACCTCTGCTGAAAATAAGAAAGAAACTGGCTGCCGGATCAAATTCATATCAGCACATGTTTCAAGCTCACATGTAGTCAATGGAGAAAGACTTTGACTGCAAACCTCATCCAAAACATCAGCTATTGGATCATGAAAAAATTGAAAAGACTGCTGCAATGTATCCATTGAAAATGTATGACATCCTTCTAGCTGTTCATCTTTTTCTTGAGAGATTTTACGAAGATTCTGCCTTATAAATTGAAATGCTTCGAAATAAAAGGGCATAGAATCTTCCTGCATCATCAAATCATGTATTTCGGCTGCCATACCTTCATCTGTAATCTGCCCTTCAAGTTCATTTGGTGGCTGCAAATCTGATGCTACAGGCTGCTCAAGAATTTTGTTATCTGTCTCATCCTCAACATTAACACTGAGAGATTGCTGATTTGTTATAGGCTGTTCATTTGAAGATTTACTATGCAATCTACCCTTCAAAAACTGAAATGATTCAAAACAGAATGGTACGGAGTCACCTTGAATCATTAAATCATGTGTGTGCACTTCCAAGTCTTCAGCTGCAACTTGACAATCAATGGCTTTCGGGGGTTGCAAATCTGAATATGAGAAGTCTTGAACAAAATTTTCTTTGCTCTCAAGATGCTTCAAATCAAGACTTGTTGACATTTGATTCCTGATTGCATGGTAGTTATCTCTGATGAACTGAAACGAATCAAAACAAAAAGGCAAATATCCTTCACTTACTTCAAACTTTGATGCACTTTCCTCAGCAATGTCATAGCTGATATGTGATGGCTGAACATTGTATTCAAGCTGCTGAAAATGAACTTTTTCCTCCCACAAACTAGCTGTTGATTTGTCTGCAAGATTAGCTTCTGTTTGGAGAACATAATCATCATCATACTGATCAAACTGAGGCAAAACATCAGTATAAAAGACATCATCAATCATACATGTCATATCAATATATCTCTCTTCGCCAAGGTGATCTGCAAAACAATCATTATCAGATCTATGACAACTAGGATAAGAAACAAAATGTTTTGGATCAGCAACTTGTTCTTCTTCAATCAGCGAGTCATGAGATTGAACATCATAATCATTCCTTGCTTTGATCTTGTCCATCATCTTTTCCACTGCACTTACCAAAATGGCAAGCTTCACCTCTAGAGATGTTGATTCGGCCGGATCTATGTTTTTCATCTCTTCTTCCTTCAACCTTGCCCTTCGGATCAGCAGATGTGCATCTACATTTATTGCACTGTTTTGCATCTCGTGAAGTGTTGTAATATCCCTTTCTCTCAGCTGAAACTCCATCTCCGGATCAAAGGCACCCGGATAGTGCAAGAGAGCAGATCTAGGAGAAGGTCTAATATCAACTGGCATCGAATAATAAACTTGGTTAAATCTGGCTGAAAACTGTTGTACTGTCTCCCCTGGTAGTCTTTTCAGCTGGTTATACTCTTCTATAATCAAGAAAAGGTTCTGCCCGATCATCCACCTGTCGAGAAAAACTTTGACAAACTGCTGGAAATCTGAGATGCTTGCATCAGGCAGGGCTTTGAACCAACTCTTCACTTTGGCTTGCAAAGAAAGAGCAAAAAGCCGTATACTAACATCTTCATCATCAACTTCAAAAAGATCTAGAAAATTCTCAAAATTATGCACATGTTGCTCAGCGTTGACATTCTTACATTCACCATCAAACCTTGGCAAGTATAGATCATAGTTTTTGGGTAAAGCATGAAGAACAGAAGGTAAAACAAGAGGTTTATACCGATCTGGAATTTTACAAGGTGTAGGGGTATGTATAGCAGGTATAGAATCAATCTTGGTCTCTTGAGATTCATCAATTTGAAGATGGTCGTCACAAAATTTAGAAGAAAGGTCTTGATCAAGCTCAAAGGTATGCAAATCTTTGGTATTCACAATCTTCAAAGGGAAAGAATCAACTACAGGCCGAAGATCTCTTCTCAAACACAATATACTTTGCAAAGCCTTCTTGACATTCTTGGGAAAAGAGAAGAAATAATTTATGAGAAAGAACAAACTGTCTTGGATGAAATTCTAACTTGAATACCTGGTCTGTCCATGTTGTCCTTTCATGTTTTTGCTGGTCGGGATCATCCTCCAGTGGAGTCTTTGGATCTGATCTCGAAACTGATTTAGAGTCGCCAAGTGAATGATTTCAGCCTTTCAAGTGTCTGATCGTTGTTCACCATCAACAATCAGATCTGAACTTGATACATGTACTGGGGCAATTAACAAGTTAGATGTCACGATTACAAGCTAGACCGGAGATTGACTGAAGCAGCGTTTATCTACTTCCGCTAATGCAAAGCAAAAGCGTTTCGAAGGCTACCTGGCGTAACTTCAGGCTCCGTCTGTAGCTTATAAAACAAATGACATCAACAAGCAAACCATTTGTTCTCCCCAGTATGGTCGTCAATATGTTAGCGCTTGAAATTTCACCTCAGGCTGAGAAAGGTAAACCTCAAGGCAACATCAAACCACTTAGCCTCGTAGCTAGCCCTACGGGGCAGGAGAGGGCTCTCTCCGGTCTATCTCGGTGAAATCTTCAATGGATGAGATGACCAATAGGGTAACACTGATTTTAGGCTAGTAAACTAATCAAAAATGTTGATTTGGGGTTTTTAGGGTTTTTGGTGGCAAATTGAGGGGATGGCAATTTTGGGTGCGGGGATTGGACACAGTTTCTGCAAGGGGTTCTTTGGGGCGAGATAGGATACAGTATTGATGCCTTAGATTGAGGTGAATGGATGAGAAAGACAGGTGAGGAGCTAAGGACATCAAACAATAACTTTGAATTCTCCTTAAACAGCAGAAAACATTGAAATTAAACAAACTTAAAAGCAGAGCATGACAGTCATGAATTCTACTTTAACACTTCATTTGTTTAATGTGCAGAAGGAAAAGTACGGAAATGATTCACATAACACACTTACAAGTACATAGAAAAACACACCATCAATACATGTAACCACAAGAATCCCAAAAAGGACTGCAAAACCCTGGTCTTCCTTAGCCAAAAATTGCAGAGATACAGTGTGTTAGCGCTTGAAATTTCACCTCAGGCTGAGAAAGGTAAACCTCAAGGCTACATCAAACCATTCAGCCTCGTAGCTAGCCCTACGGGGCAGGAGAAGGCTCTCTCCGGTCAATCTCGATAAATATTCAATGGGATGAGATGACCAACAAGGTAACACTGATATTAGGCTAGTAAACTTATTAAAAAGGTGGATTTGGGGTTTTTTGGGTTTTTGGTGGCAAATTGAGGAATTGCAATTTTGGGTGCGGGGATTTGACACAGTTTCTGCAGGGGGTTCCTTGGGGTGAGGTAGGAGACAGCGTTGATGCCTTTAACTGAAATGAATGGTCAGGAATGAAAGATGAGGAGCTAACGAGAGCAAACAATCACTTTGAATTCTCTTTAGACAGAAGAAAACATTGAAATTAAACAAATTTAAAAGCAGAGCATGGCTAGCATGAATTCAAAATTTAACACTTCATTTGTTTAATGTGCAGCAGTAAAGAAAGGAAATGAATCACATAAAAAGCTTACAAGAACATTGAGAAACACACCATCAACACATGAGTCCACAAGAATCCCAAAGATGACTGCAAAACCCTGGTCTTCCTTAGCCAAAAATTGCGGAGATACAGTGAAAATATACAATGATAGCTTCTCCCTCAAGAGTCCAACCATGAAAATGAGAAAGAAAGTACATAATATAGATGATCTAACCTCTTTCCCTGCCTCCATGGGTCGATCTCACTATCCTAGGAGCTGTTTGAACCACTTCTAAACTAAGCACTACAAAATAGGCAGTCAAAACAACTTGCCTCTATAAGCTAGGAAACCAGTTCATACAATCAATTTTTACCCTTTACATGAATGAATCTTCTAGAAGTGTTAAACAAGAGTAAAAGTGTCTTAGAGTTACCAAAATTACATCAAAGATAATCATCTTCAACCCCAAAAAGTCAAACCAAGTCAAACTGTGCTTTTCCGAGCTGTACAGTGAAATCTGGCAAAGTCTGCTCAACAGGTTGCGCACATCTTCTCAACGGGTCGCGCACATTGGGAGCTCTGTTTGAGGCACTTGCAGGTGTCAGAATTGGGTGCAGGATAGCTCGTTGGAAAGTTCTGCAAGTCTACTTTCCAACCCAACTAGAATTTTTGAATTTGGAGGTCATTTGCCTAGTCAAAACTCAATTCTCCCAAGACTGCTTTCTGCAACTCAAAAAAGGGGCAGAAAGTCAAATTTTGCATGTATTTTGACCTTCTGGAGGCCCAAAACCCCATAAAAACTCAAGATCATCCATGGGTATATGTAATTTTGCATGAAAAATCTAGAAATGCTGAGCTTTTGCAAAAAGGAGCTGCCATGACAAAGGGTCTCACCGGGGGTGAGACCCGTTGAGGAGCCAAAACCTGTAAATTTCCAAAAAATGCCAAAATTACCCAAAATTCTTAAAAAAATTTGGGATTTGTGTTGTGGCTGAGCTAGTGAGTGCCATGATCTTTGAGGGATTCCTCAGCCAAGATACGGAGTGGATTGGTCTTCTTCCTCCGCCTAAGAGCCTCGGACAACCTTCTTTGGAACATTTTCATTTTGGCCTTGCATACATGCATCCTTGCCCAATAGTGATTCTTCATGTTTCTCAGCAGCTTTTTCTCTTGGTTGGCCTTAGCCAACAGCCTCTCCAAGTGGGCATTCTCCTAAATGAGCATAGACTCTCGGTCAGCAGGCAATGGATCACCGGGCCTTCTACGGTTCAAGACTCGGTCACTACGAATCCTCCATAACTCATCAAGTACCTGCTCATCTTCCAACTGTTTGTTACGCTGCTCAAGGTAGGTGATGGTCCATTGTGCACTCTCTAGTCTCCTCTATACCTCAACCTCTGACACTGATGCTTGCTCATCACTCTGCTCATATGTTTTGGTTTCTGACATGTTTGAGGAGCAGAGTGGACAAAATGTACTACTGTTTCTGCTTGTAAAAGTGCTGAAATCTATGTTGTTTCAAGGGGAAAAAGACATGAGGGAAATGTTAGGGGAGGGATTCTTTAACAAGGAATGGGAATATATAAATATAACAGGGAATTTTTTAAGGGAAATGTTGCAAATCATTATGCATATAGGAATACATATTTATAATTGGGAAATCATTTGCAAAGATCATTACATATGGAAAAAAAAACATGTATGAAAGTGAACATGGGAATATGCATACATGTATTAATAGGGGAAATAGGGAAACCATACACAAAACCTGCTGATATATTCATCAACATTTTCTTTTGTTTTCACATGAATTTTTCCTTTGTTTACACATGTATATGGTAGAGGGAAATTAGGGTTTTGTATGCTTTGGGAAAAGGGGTAGGGTTTACATTTTTAGTCATTAAGGATGGGGAAAGATTTGCATTTTATTTGTAAAATACTATGGGAAAAGAGAAGAACATATAAATGTGAGTGAAAGGGAAAGGAGGGAAACAAACCAAAGGGAAAAATAACTTGAAACAACATAAACCCTAGCACCATTTGCTCATTAACATTGAAGCCATATAAGGAGTTCCACTTGCAAAATTTTAATCATTTTAACATGTTCATGACACCCACCATCATAACCAGCAATTAATCCATGTTTAGAGCACCTACCTCGAGCAAATTGATAGCTTGGAAAGAGTTTGAGGTAATTGGTTTGAAGTTTGCAGCAAGGCAGTTCAACGGGTCGCGCAGGCCGCCCAACGGGTCGCGCCCCTCCCAACGGGTCGCGCACGTTGCTTTTCTGAACTGCAGAAGAGCTCTCAACGGGTCGCGCACCACCCAACGGGTCGCGCACCTGGTTCGACGGGTCGTGCCCCTCTCTGTTGCCCGAAATTGCTCCTCTTTCGCTCCTTTCTCTCAATCACTCTCTCTATCTCTCTTGCAAGCGTTAGAATGCACAATGAGAGTGGAAGGAGGGAATTTGGGCTTTTATAAGTCTCATTTGAAAAAAAAATCATTTCCAAACCCACTTTCTAATGTTTTTTCTTTTGACACTTTATAACACTGATTTTTGGTTTCCTTTATCCTGAATTTGACTCATTGGGTGCTTTGACTTGATTCTTTTTGCAGGTAGATCATCTGAGGGACTTTGGCAGGGGACCAGGGTTACTGCTGCCCTTTTGAAGACTTTTTGGAATTTCATTCTTTTTACAAAACTTTCACATGACCTTGGCTTTAAAAACAGAGTTTTTAAATCCAAGTTTAAAAATGAACTGTACATGATGAAAATATCAAAGAAACATGTTTACAATCCTCCCTCTGGCTCGCTGGGCACTCAAGGACTTTCAAAGACATGACCTTGCAAAGATAAATGACCAAAACCCTAGACCTAGGACCTTTGACCTCAAGACAAAACAAGACAAGCTTGAAAGACCTTAATGACTGATATGACCTGATCCAGCAAAACCAAGAGGGGTATAAATAAACCAGCTCCTCCATCAGGGTTATGGCATGCCTAACGGGATGCAAAACTTAACACTGATGAGACACCTACCTATGTAAATGCAAAGAGCTTTGATCACTGATGGAGGGCTTCAAGACCGACACTAACATTGGCTCCAATGGGGATGGTATCTCCTTGGAGGTACCAAGAACTTTAGACCTCTGGGAGAGCAGACCAGTGTTTTATTCATTGGGCAATGGAGTCATTATTTACACCTTTGACACAAAACTTTGACACATTTATTGAATGAAAACTTGACTGAAAACTGACTGAAACTTAACTGAAGCTTGACTCAAACCGACTCGATGGCAAACTGAAATAACTTGAAAAAACTCACTCAATAGACCAAACACAAATGACTCATGACTGACTTAACTAAAACAAGAGAAGGGCAGCAGTCCATCAAGATGTGAAATCATGATGACAACCACCGGTGTTTCTTACAAGACTATATACATCAAACTATATCAAAATGCCAATGCAACCAATCAAGCAGATGCCTTCTTGATTGATTCTCCTGATTAGATCTTCTGGTCAACAATACAAACCTATCACTGGGCATACAAAAACATAGTTGACCATATTCTCCTTCATCACTGAATACTGCAATAAACACTATCACTGCTGGCTGCAACAAATCTACCATTGGATCCTGGAAAACATGAAGACTTGACATTGCCACCTCCTGCTGAAAGAACAAGGTACGCTTTGCTTCAAATTCTGATATGCCTTCATCATGTGCTTCGGAAAGAGTATGTTCCTGGTCCTCAAAAAATTTTGAACAAGTAGATGAGCAGATCTCCTCTTGAAATAACATTTCAAAACATGAGACATATGAGGAAGAATCTGAAATGGAATCCTGAATGATCTGATCTTTTGTAGTTTGAATACATGGTAAGTCATCCTCATATGATATGATAGCCAGATTCTCATTACATTCATCAATCATAAGAGAAGAAACTTCAGATGGTCCTTGAAGCACAAGATGATCATTTATATCGTCTACCACAAATTCATGCAGAAAAACTTTTTCACTTTCTTGAGCAAAGATCTCACCTTGTTGTTCATGAGCTGACTGAATGACCTCCTCATGAAGATCTAGTTCCGGTGACGTGGGAGCACTTAGATTTGTAACTTCGTTTTCTTCATGCCAGCTAATCTCAACAGTCGAGTTCTTCTTTATAGGATTCAACACAAGGTATTCTTGGTCACCATGATCTGAATTTTGATCTGAAATAGCTGAGTTGACTGCATTACATTCTAAAATTGAATCTGGGCTACCCTGCACGCTGTCTTCTTCTGTGGGCAGATCTGAAACAAGCTCTTCTCTTTCATCAATTACAGCCATATGGCCATCTTCAACCTGCTGATCTTGACAAGTATCCTCTAAGATTTCTATGTGCTGCTGAAACGGATTTTCATACAGGGCTTCCATGATCTCTTCATCCATGAAATTATCATCTTCATAAAACTTCTCAAGGCTTTCAATAAAACTATAGGCATGCTTGCAACAGTCTTGAACTAAATTTAATGATGGATAAGATGCTTGATATCTTTCAATGAACATAGCATGAAAATCCTTTAAACTGTAAATACAAGCAGGCGGCAAACTTTCATACCACGATTGGGCTTTACCTTCTAGAGTGGCCAAGAATATCTTCATCAAGCAATCTTCAGGAAAATCCACCTTCAACTTGCGAATATGCATATGAAATCTAACTAGATGTAGAGCAGCATCCTTCTTACCATCATCATTAAATGTAGGCAGAGTCCTTGACCAATCTACCTTCGGAATTTTATTCGGAAAACCTGGAATGTGATCTCGGCTCAAGGGAGCGTATCTTCTTGCGATCCGATCCATCTTGAAAAGCTCAAAGCTACTGATCTCTCTGCAGTGAAGTCACCATGAAGCATTGATCTCTGGAGTTTTCAGTGAAGGAGTCGCCAGTGAATGATTTCAGCCTTGTCAGTGTCTGATCGTTGTCCACTATCAAAAATCAGATCTGAACTTGATACATGTACTCGGGTAAAATGCAAATGAAGTGGTCGTATTCACAAGCTCACGGAGATTGACTGAAGCAGCGTTTATCTACTTGCGCTGATGCAAAGCAAGAGCGTTTTCGAAGGCTACCTGGCGTAACTTCAGGCTCCGTCTAAGACTTATGAAACAAACACATCAACCCACAAACAAGTTTGTTCTCCCCAGTATGGTCGCCAGTATGTTAGCGCTTGAAATTTCACCTCAGGCTGAGAAAGGTAAACCTCAAGGCTACATCAAACCATTCAGCCTCGTAGCTAGCCCTACGGGGCAGGAGAAGGCTCTCTCCGGTCAATCTCGGTAAATCTTCAATGGGATGAGATGACAAACAAGGTAACACTGATATTAGGCTAGTAAACTTATTAAAAAGGTGGATTTGGGGTTTTTTGGGTTTTTGGTGGCAAATTGAGGAATTGCAATTTTGGGTGCGGGGATTTGACACAATTTCTGCAGGGGGTTCCTTGGGGCGAGGTAGGAGACAGCGTTGATGCCTTTAACTGAAATGAATGGTCAGGAATGAAAGATGAGGAGCTAAAGAGAGAAAACAATCACTTTGAATTCTCTTTAGACAGAAGAAAACATTGAAATTAAACAAATTTAAAAGCAGAGCATGGCTAGCATGAATTCATACTTTAACACTTCATTTGTTTAATGTGCAGCAGTAAAGAAAGGAAATGAATCACATAAAAAAGCTTACAAGAACATTGAGAAACACACCATCAACACATGAGTCCACAAGAATCCCAAAGATGACTGCAAAACCCTGGTCTTCCTTAGCCAAAAATTGCAGAGATACAGTGAAAATATACAATGATAGCTTCTCCCTCAAGAGTCCAACCATGAAAATGAGCAAGAAAGTACATAATATAGATGATCTAACCTCTTTCCCTGCCTCCATGGGTCGATCTCACTATCCTAGGAGCTGTTTGAACCACTTCTAAACTAAGCACTACAAAATAGGCAGTCAAAACAACTAGCCTCTATAAGCTAGGAAACCAGTTCATACAATCAATTTTTACCCTTTACATGAATGAATCTTCTAGAAGTGTTAAACAAGAGTAAAAGTGTCTTAGAGTTACCGAAATTACATCAAAGATAATCATCTTCAACCCCAAAAAGTCAAACCAAGTCAAATTGTGCTTTTCCGAGCTGTACAGTGAAATCTGGCAAAGTCTGCTCAACAGGTCGCGCACATCTTCTCAACGGGTCGCGCACATTGGGAGCTCTGTTTGAGGCACTTGCAGGTGTCAGAATTGGGTGCAGGATAGTTTGTTGGAAAGGTCTGCGAGTCTACTTTCCAACCCAACTGGAATTTTTGAATTTGGAGGTCATTTTCCTAGTCAAAACTCAATTCTCCCAAGACTGCTTTCTGCAACTCAAAAAAGGGGCAGAAAGTCAAATTTTGCATGTATTTTGACCTTCTGGAGGCCCAAAACCCCATGAAAACTCAAGTCCATCCATGGGTATATGTAATTTTGCATGAAAAATCTAGAAATGCTGAGATTTTGCAAAAAGGATCTGCCATGACAAAGGGTCTCACCGGGCGTGAGACCCGTTGAGGAGCCAAAACCTGTAAATTTCCAAAAAATGCCAAAATTACCCAAAATTCTTAAAAAAATTTGGGATTTGTGTTGTGGCTGAGCTAGTGAGTGCCATGATCTTTGAGGGATGCCTCAGCCAAGATACGGAGTGGATTGGTCTTCTTCCTCCGCCTAAGAGCCTCAGACAACCTTCTTTGGAACATTTTCATTTTGGCCTTGCATACATGCATCCTTGCCCAATAGTGATTCTTCATGTTTCTCAGCAGCTTTTTCTCTTGGTTGGCCTTAGCCAACAGCCTCTCCAAGTGGGCATTCTCCTGAATGAGCATAGACTCTCGGTCAGCAGGCAATGGATCACCGGGCCTTCTACGGTTCAAGACTCGGTCACTACGAATCCTCCATAACTCATCAAGTGCCTGCTCATCTTCCAACTGTTTGTTGCGCTTCTCAAGGTAGGTGATGGTCCATTGTGCACTCTCTAGTCTCCTCTGTACCTCAACCTCTGACACTGACGCTTGCTCATCACTCTGCTCATATGTTTCGGTTTCTGACATGTTTGAGGAGCAGAGTGGACAAAATATACTACTGTTTCTGCTTGTAAAAGTGCTGAAATCTATGTTGTTTCAAGGGGAAAAAGACATGAGGGAAATGTTAGGGGAGGGATTCTTTAACAAGGAATGGGAATATATAAATATAACAGGGAATTTTTTAAGGGAAATGTTGCAAATCATTATGCATATAGGAATACATATTTATAATTGGGAAATCATTTGCAAAGATCATTACATATGGAAAAAAAAACATGTATGAAAGTGAACATGGGAATATGCATACATGTATTAATAGGGGAAATAGGGAAACCATACACAAAACCTGCTGATATATTCATCAACATTTTCTTTTGTTTTCACATGAATTTTTCCTTTGTTTACACATGTATATGGTAGAGGGAAATTAGGGTTTTGTATGCTTTGGGAAAAGGGGTAGGGTTTACATTTTTAGTCATTAAGGATGGGGAAAGATTTGCATTTTATTTGTAAAATACTATGGGAAAAGAGAAGAACATATAAATGTGAGTGAAAGGGAAAGGAGGGAAACAAACCAAAGGGAAAAATAACTTGAAACAACATAAACCCTAGCACCATTTGCTCATTAACATTGAAGCCATATAAGGAGTTCCACTTGCAAAATTTTAATCATTTTAACATGTTCATGACACCCACCATCATAACCAGCAATTAATCCATGTTTAGAGCACCTACCTCGAGCAAATTGATAGCTTGGAAAGAGTTTGAGGTAATTGGTTTGAAGTTTGCAGCAAGGAGGTTCAACGGGTCACGCAGGCCGCCCAACGGGTCGCGCCCCTCCCAACGGGTCGCGCATGTTGCTTTTCTGAACTGCAGAAGAGCTCTCAACGGGTCGCGCACCACCCAACGGGTCGCGCACCTGGTTCGACGGGTCGCGCCCCTCTCTGCTGCCCGAAATTGCTCCTCTTTTGCTCCTTTCTCTCAATCACTCTCTCTATCTCTCTTGCAAGCGTTAGAATGCACAATGAGAGTGGAAGGAGGGAATTTGGGCTTTTATAAGTCTCATTTGAAAAAAAAATTCATTTACAAACCCACTTTCTAATGTTTTTTCTTTTGACACTTTATAACACTGATTTTTGGTTTCCTTTATCCTGAATTTGACTCATTGGGTGCTTTGACTTGATTCTTTTTGCAGGTAGATCATCTGAGGGACTTTGGCAAGGGGACCAGGGTTACTGCTGCCCTTTTGAAGACTTTTTGGAATTTCATTCTTTTTACAAAACTTTCACATGACCTTGGCTTTAAAAACAGAGTTTTTAAATCCAAGGTTAAAAATGAACTGTACATGATGAAAATATCAAAGAAACATGTTTACAATCCTCCCTCTGGCTCGCTGGGCACTCAAGGACTTTCAAAGACATGACCTTGCAAAGATAAATGACCAAAACCCTAGACCTAGGACCCTTGACCTCAAGACAAAATAAGACAAGCTTGAAAGAGCTTAATGACTGATATGACCTGATCCAGCAAAACCAAGAGGGGTATAAATAAACCAGCTCCTCCAACAGGGTTATGGCATGCCTAACGTGATGCAAAACTTAACACTGATGAGACACCTACCTATGTAAATGCAAAGAGCTTTGATCACTGATGGAGGGCTTCAAGACCGACACTAACACAGTGAATAATACAATGATAGCTTTTCCCTCAAGAGTCCAACCTTCCAACCCCTGAAAATGATTGAGAAAATACATAATATAGGCAAGCC
Source organism: Pinus tabuliformis (assembly GCA_031772625.1). Lineage (NCBI taxonomy): Eukaryota > Viridiplantae > Streptophyta > Pinopsida > Pinales > Pinaceae > Pinus > Pinus tabuliformis. The sequence goes on along the minus strand of CM062805.1, from coordinate 1,373,209,385 downwards.
AAAATCTTCCCTTGCCTCTAGGGGTCGATCTCATCCTTCTAGGAGCTGTTTCAACCAATTCTAAACTGGGCACTAAAAACTAGGCAGTCAAAACAACTTGCCACTATAAACTAGGAAACCAATTCATTCATTTAATTTTCACCTATCTCATGAATGAATCTTCCAGAAGAGATACATAAGTGTAAAAGTATCAAAAAATTACATTATTTACATCAAGGAGGATAACAATCCACTCCAAAAAGTCAAACATGGTCAAATCTGCGTTTTTCTGAGCTGTACAGTGAAATTTTGAGAAAATTGCCTGATAGGTCGCGCGCCTCTGCCTGACGGGTCGTGCGCCTGTGAGGGCTCTTTTGGGGTACTTCCAAGTGTCCAAATTGGGCAAGAGTAGGCTTTTTGGAAAGGTATGTGAGTCTACTTTCCAACCCAACTAGAATTTCTGAATTTGGTGGTCATTTGCCCCTCCAAAATTGCAATCTACCAAGACTGCTTTCTGTGTCTCAAAAATGTGGCAGAAAGTCATTTTTTGCTTGTTTTTTTACTTTCTGGAGGCCAAAAACTTCATAAAATCTCTTGGCCATGGATGAGCATATGTAACTTCTCATGAAAAATCTGGAAATGCTGAGTTTTTGCAAAATGGAGTTGCCATGATGAAGGGTCGCGCGGGGGGTGAGACCCATTAAAGGGACAAAACCTGTAAATTGCCTGAAAAAACCAAAATTGACCCAAAATGTTCAAAATTTCTTGGTATTTGTGCTGTGGCTGAGCTATTTAGTGCCTTGCTCCTTCAAGGAAGCCTCAGCCAAAATGTGGAGGGGATCGGGCCTCTTTCTCCTTTTTTGTGCCTTGGCCAACCGCCTTTGGAACATCTTCATCTTCGCCTTGCACACGTGCATCCGTGCCCAATAGTGATTATTCATATTCCTGAGCAAGTCCTTATCTTGGTTAGCCTTGGCCAGCAACCTCTCCAAATGAGCATTGACCTGGAGAAGCTCATGGTCATCACTTTGCTCATGATCGGTTTCGGTTTCTGACATGGTTTCGAGAGCAAAGTGGCTGAAATGTACTGTTGTTTCTGCTTTGAAAACTACTGATTAAAATATTGTTTTAAGGGGACAAGAAGCACAAGGGAAATGTTAGGGAAGGGATACTTTAAAGGGAAATTGGGAATAATAATGAAACAGGGAGTTTTAGGGGAAAAATCATTGCATATACATCATTATACAATTTTACTTACAAGGATGTTATGGGAGGTAGGGTTAGGATTTTAATTTTTTGATTTCTTGGGGAGAGGGATAGGGTTTTAGGCTCTTAGCAAATTTGGAAGGGAAGTTTAAATAAAATGATAAGGAATATGTAATGGGAGGTGGACAATAGGAAAGAAAAGGGATACCTCAAAACAGCATAATAAACCCTAGCAATTTTGACAACTTTAAGCCCAAAAGCACAATGGAGACTTTTACTTGCAAATGAAGACCTTTAAAAATACAATCATGATCTTCTTGAACTGTAGCAAGCAATAATTTTTCATGATGGAGGGCCTACCTTGCAAAATTTGGCAATTTGTGGCTCCTTGGTGAATTTGCAGGCAGTTTTACAAAGAGGGCGCTGACGGGTCGCGCGCCTCTGACGGGTCGCGCCCGTTATAATTTTGCACTGGCGGAGGGCGCTCAACGGGTCGCGCGCCACTGACGGGTCGCGCGCCTGGTTCAACGGGTCGCGCGCCTGTCCAGCTCACAAATTTCGCCCAATCTCTCTTGCAATCACTTGCTCTATGATTTAGATGCACAATGAGGCTCGATGGAGGGAGATTGGGACTTTTATAACCTTATTTGAATTAATTTCATGCCCAAACCCACTTTATAATATTTTTCCTTGATACTTTATAAACTTGACTTTTTGGTTTCCTTTTGTCCTGAAATTGACTGATTTGATGCTTTTGCTCGATACTTTTTGCAGGGATAACATCTGAGGGATCTTGGCAAGGGAGCCAGGGTTACATGCTGTCCTTTGAAGCCTTTTGAAATTTTACCATTTTTTACAAAATTTTGAAAAATGACCTTGGCTTTAAAAACAGGGTTTTTAAATCCAAGGTGAAATTTAACTGTACAAGATAGAATCTTTCGAAGAAATACTTTGAAAATCATCCCTCTGGCTTGCTGGGCACTTATTGACCTTCAGAGACAATGACCTTGAAGACAAACTTGACCAAAACCCTAGACCTAGAATTTGATTTCAAGACAAGACAAGTAAGCTTTAAAAGAGTTTAAGGACTGAAACAACTTTGTTCCAGCAATGCCAAGAGGGGAACAAAAACACCAGCTCCTCCATCAGGGTTATGGCATGCCTAATGGAATGCAAAAATTGACACTGATGAGACACCTACTTATGCAAATGCAAAGAGCTTTGATCGCTGATGGAGGGCTACAAGACCGACTCTAACAATGTCAACATGAAATTACATCAATTACATCAAGGAGGATGAAAAATCCCACCAAAAAGTCAAAACTGGTCAAATGCTGCGTTTTCCTGAGCTGAAGGTGAAAAATTGAGAAAATTTCCTGATGCGTAGCGCACCAATTCTCAACGCGTAGCGCGCCTTTCATCCCACTTTTGGGGCACTTCCCGGCATCCAAATGAGGCTCAGGTGGGCTTGTTGGAAAGGTATGGATGTCTACTTTCCAACCTCAGTGGAATTTCTCAATTTGGTGTCCATTTGCCCCTCCAAAAATCAAATCTCCCAAGACTTCTTCCTGTGTGTCCAAAAAGGGGCAGTGAGGTCATTTTTTGCATGTTTTTTTGACCTTTTGGGGTCCAAAACTTGATTAAATGTCTTGGAAATGGCTGAGAAAGTGTAATTTGTAATGAAAATTCCAAAAATGCTGAGTTTTTGTGAAATGAATCTCCCCAACTTAAGGGTAGCACGCGGCGCGCTACGCGTTGAGGGCAAAATCCTGTTTTTAGCAAAAAAAAAATCAAAATTGACCAAAATTGCTCCAAATTTTCTGAATTTTGAGCTGAGGGTGTATCATTGAGCACCATGCTCCTTCAAGGTAGCTTCAGCCAAAAATTGAAGTGGATCAGGCCTTTTCCTCCGTTTTAGTGCCTTGGCCAAGCATGCTTTGAGTACCTTCATTTTTGCTTTGCACACATGCATGCGGGCCCAATAATGATTCTTCATGTGGCGAAGCATATCTTTGTCCTTGTTTGCCTTGGCTATCAACCTATCTAAATGAGTGTTCACCTGAATGAGCATAGACCCTTGCTCAATAGGTGTCAAATCACCGGGTCTCTTGCGAGCCAAGTTCCGGTCTTCTCGGATCCTCCGCAACTCATCAAGAGTGTGTTCATCCTCTAATTGCTTGTTGCGCTGCTCTAAGTATGTGATTGTCCAATTTGCCATTTCCAACTTTTGCTGTAACAAGTGATTTTCAGCCTTTAGTTGCTGAATGATCTCCTTTGGCTCCGAGCTAGGAGAACTGATGTCAAGGTAAACAATATCTATGTCTGGATCACCTGATGGCCCCTCAACAATCATGGGCAGCTTGCCTCTCTCTTGTACCTGTGCTGCTGTCGAAAGCGAGGCCCCTTCCACCTGATGTGGAGATAACACTCGCTATGCTGATGAAGAAGGCGAGACCCCTTCCACCTGGTGTGGAGATAATTCTCGCCATGCAGATGCAAATAAGGCCCTGTGGCCTCTCTGATATGTAACACATGCTGGAGTGCTGACATGCTCGGGCTCTGGAATGTGAAACTGCTGTGAAGGCCCTCCCTCATCATGGACAATCTCAGGAGGTGGCTGTGGTACCATGAAGAAGTCGCGAGAAATGAAATCCTCCCAAGCAATACCCTGTTGTGCCAACTGATGCATCACTATGATCTCGATCAGTGCATAATGATATATACTTTTGTGTTGCTGTGCGGGGTTCTTCCTTTGCACTACGGGCACCATCTTCTCTATATTTCGGCACATGAAAAATGGAATGTTCATCATTCGTACCCGGGTGAAATGCATCAACAAACGGATATGGTACGAATATAAACGTGAAAATCTGCCCTCACAAGTGAAATAGCGCATAATGAGCCTCATCAAGGGGGCATACTCATCCCTTAGGAATCTGAAAGGAAAAACAGAAGTTAGGTGTCTCATGCATCCGGGTTTGATGTATGGTTGATAATGAAATCTGTCTAGCTGCTTGCGCTTGGTCCACTCCTCCCCAACATTTGGTATCCCGGTAGCTTGAGCAAATGTAGGACAAACAAGCGGACTAGTTCTCTGTGGTGTTGAATTTGTGAGATCCTCTCACAATATCCAAGGCATGATTGATACTGAAAACATGTCATTGCAAGTGGACAAGCTTGCAAATGAGCCAGAGAAGTGGGCTCCTCCCTGACATGCCGACCACCCTTACCACCCTTGTGATGCCTCCTTGGCACTTCTACCTCTGGTGTTGATTCACTGTCATAACTCTGTTGACAATCTGATTCGGTTTCTGACATGGTTTTGAAGGCAAGATGGCTGAAATGTAACGCTGACTTTGCACTCAATTAACTGTTGTTTGACCCTTTCAAATGTTGTCACCAAGGGGACATAAATACAAGGGAATTATTAGGGATAGGGGAACATGAGGGAATTAGGGACAATAAACATAAAGAAGGAATTTAGGGAAGGCAACATGGGAAATCACAAAATTGTGGGATTTTAAAGTGAAGAAAGGTTTGGGAATTAAGTAGGTTTTAGGAATTTTAGAGAAGATAATTATGAAATTTCATGGGTAAATTTGAAGGAGAATGGTGATGAAAATGAGGGAAAAGAGGGATTACAAATGGGCAGCCTTGGACAGCAAAAAAAACTTGAAACCCTAGCACCATTGAGACTTTAAATCTTCCACAACAATATAGGGTTTTGATTTATCATTTTCATAGCATTTGAGCATATTAATTTTCTCTTTCATCTTGCAAAACCAAATCTAACCATGAAGGAGAGGCCTACCTGCAATGTGCTTGAGAGAAAAGTCGATTTGATAGCTTGCTGGCAGTTTGTTGAGCTGAAAACCCAACGCGTAGCACGCCTTGCCCAACGCGTAGCACGCCTTGCCCAACGCGTAGCGCCCCTCTGACACGTAGCGCACGTGAAAAATAACATTAAGAAAGGCAGCCTGATGCGTAGCGCGCCCTTGACGCGTAGCGCGCCCTCCCTGACGCGTAGCACGCCTCTGAAACTGCCCAATTTGCTCAAGAACTCCTAAAATCGCCTTTGCAAGGATTCACTTAGCTTGTCAGAGGAAAATGAGTTGCTAATGAAGAGTTATGTGCTTTTATAGGCTTCCTTTAGATTTTCATTTGCCCAAAACCCACTTTATAATGTTTTGAGTGTTGACACTTTTTGAATTAATTAGCTCTGACTTTTGGTTTCCTTTCTTTGAAAAATTGGTTGAAATGATGATTTCTTCTGAAAATTTTTGCAAGGATAGCTTCTAAGATGCTTTGGCAAAGGAGACCAAGGCTGCACTTCGACATTTGAAGAATTTGAAATTTTGAGAATTTTTACAAAAAATGAGATAATGACCCTTGTTTTTCAAAAACAGAGTTTTTGAAAACAAGGTGAAAGTTTAGTTGTACAATAGTGAGAATTATTGAAATGATGTTTAATGAAGGACATCCCTCTGGCCTGCTGGTCCTTTATGACCTCTCAAGACAAAAATGGACTCAACCCTAGACCTAAGACCTCAAAACTTAAAGCAAGATGAATGACCCTTTGAGGATTTTATTTACTTAAACAAACCTGAACCAGCAGTGCCAAACAAGAGGGGAATAAAAGACACAAACTCCCTCCACCGGGATTATGGCATGCCTAACGGAATGCAACATGATCACACTGATGGGACACCTAATCATGAAATGCAAAGAGCTTTGATATCTGGTGGAGGGCTACTAGACCGACTCTAACATATGCTACTCTCATCACAAGCCTAAGGTCATGGTCATCATCAAAAGTATCATCAGAAAATCTCATGGGTCTTTTAAGGTCATCTGCTGCACACAGGGACAATTTTACTTCAAAATCAGTTTATGAAAGTAATGGACATGAATTTTACAAAAGTGAAAGATGTTTTTGTCAATAACAGAACAAATAACAAAAACCTCCTTCAGTTTATGCACAGATTTTATGATTCGGGAGATATACAGAGATATTTGAGGCTTATGTTCAAAAAATCAAATTTTGAATTTGTTTCACTATTTTAGTAATTGTTTTTTGGCGCGCTTTTCTAACAGTTGCAAAGGAATTTCTAGAAACCCAAGGAGGTGTTTCTCAAGAACGAGACAAGTATCAAAAACCTCTTTTAGTTTCTTCATAGGTATCGTGGATTTGAATATTTGACTACATCTTTACAACCTAGTTTTACAGATTTAAACATTTAATGATTTCTTGTTTTAGTCATGATTTTGCGGCACATATTACGAGGAGATGGAGATGAATTTGTGAGAAATGAGAGTGTTTTCTCTCAAACACAAGCTAATCTACAAATACCACCTTCAGTTTTGTAATATATGTCATGATTAAAGAGATACGAGTTAATCTTTGACCCCTATTTTCAGAAACTTGGTCCTATTCGTAGTAGGAAGTGCCAAATTTAATGCAACTGTTTCTATCTTTAGGGAGATGATTGAGCTCGACTCCCTTAGTCCAGGGATGAGATAATTGTATATATTTCATGAATTTCAGAGTGCAAAATGTTGGACATCAGAGGAGAGAACTATTGTAGCTTGTACTTAGAGATTTTCTGGAAACCAAAGGATGCAGTTTGCAGCTATTATCTAGGAATTCATGTGCTATAAATTTGTGATGTTGTATTTTCTCTATTATAGCTTTATATGAAAGATATTCATCTTCTCTTTCCATTCATGAGTTCTTCAGTGGTTTTCCTTAAAGTTTATGAACAAAATTCTTTGCATAAAGCTCTGTTTTTATGGGAATATCATTATGTGTTAATTTCCTTCTTGCTAAATGAATTCATGTGCTCATGCTCATTAAGACCTATTTTCTTCATATAAACGCTACACTACACCAACAAACTCTAAATCATTCACAAAATTATTTCTACCTTACTCCTCCATATCTCTGTTGATGTAACCCTTTGATCCTTTAACCTAGCTACCTAATTTTTCTCCCTTATCCAACATCAAAACACTAAAAACTTTCAAACCCTATCTGAGCCTAGTATACCTAGCCTAAAATATATTCCTTTTTTCAGTCAATTCATTGGTTGCGATCATAGAGAGAGCCTTCTCTGGTTTGGTAGGGCTAGCTACTGAACTGAAATCTTGGTTTGTGGTTACCTCTGTTGATCTCCTCTCAGCTTGGGACATTGTGGAGGATAACATTTTTGCATCGTTGCCAGGGAACGAACAATTTCATATTCCCCAGGAAATATCATCAAAGTTTAGATCTAATTTTTGATGGTGGACAGCAGTCAAACACATATGAAGGTTGAAACATTCACCTGGCGACTCCAACTTGATTCAAAGACTTCATTGCTAGCCAGATCCAGAAATCAAAATGCATTCTCAATCTAGAAGGTATGCTCCTATGCATCGAGATCATGTTCCAGGATTTCTAAATTGTATGCCTCAAGTAGATTGGCAAACATACTTGCCAAAATTCAGAGATGGAAAAGGTGATGATGTTGTACTTCATTAAATAAGATTTTATATGCATGTGCGTAAGCTGAGGATTAATTTTCATGAAGATTGTTTAATGAAGATGTTCATGATCACATTAGAAGAAAGAGCACAGTTTTGGTATGAAATCTTGCCTCTTTCTTGTATTTATTCTCTCAAATATTTTCACTCAGTGTTTTTTGAGAAGTATAGAGAAGCCTATCCTTCTTTGCTTTTGATTGAGGATTGTTGTGATCACTTTGAGAATTTTATTCAAGAGTTTGAAAGTGATTATGGATGATGAACTCTTGGATGCTTTGAATGAAAACCCTTTTCACCACCATGAGAAGATCATGTATTCTACCCTGGATAACAGCGAACTTGAGCAAAATTCTTCAAAAGATGACAATGATCTTCCATCATATGAAGTTGATAATAATTTACAGCAGCCTTGCCAAACTTCAAGTGATCAAGATATATATAAAGATGTTCTTTCCAACTACTCTTCATTCCTTTCCTCTTCTGAGTTTTTAATTCAGGAAGAAATATGTGCAAATCGGAATTTTGAGTTTGCTTGTATAGAAACTCTAGAGAGTCATGATTTATCCATTGAGGTCAAAAACAGTGTACAACAGGTTTGTTGTCTTGAGTTTGATGAACATGTTTAGCAGCCTTCAAATGATCAAGATATAGAATTTTTTCAAAGCCTAGACAATTATTTTTCTGATATACATGAAAAGGCACTTGTAGATATTTGTGTTGATATTGATTTGGCTACCTCAATTGAAGATCTGAAAGAACATAAAAATATTGTCTATGATCTGCATGGTATGGAAGATCACATTGCTGCATTTACATTTAAGAAATATCAACCAAATGAAGAAGAACAATCAATCATTATATTTGAAAGCATCTCCCTTCTTTTTGTTGATCCACAAGAGGTAATGCTTCATGATTTCCAAAACCCCTTGAGCAATCTTTTGCAATCATCGAAGAAGGTGAATGTTGTTTTGTTTTTCAGCATAAGTCTTGGTTTCAGTTTTCATTGCGAGTTGCCTACATGTACATCACTATGTCTGCTTACAGAGGATGTGAGAAGAATTTCAGTGAATGGTCATCTCTTTTTTGGGCTTCATTGGAAATTTCGTATCACTTGAGTGAGTATGTTATGGGTCAGTTAGAATAGATAAGGTGTGATGAATAAGCTCAATATTATGCACATATTTTTCAATGTCAATTTCCAGTAGACTTTGCAATTGACGGTGTACAATTCAACGTTCAATTTAATTTGAGTCAGTTTAAAGATTGTAGTTGCAGTGACTCCATTGCCCAATGAACAAGGCTATCTAGTCTACGATGTTATTGAAACCTCCTAAAGGATCTTCCATCCCCAGCTGGAGCCAATGTTAGTGCCTGTCATTCATGTTAGTCACCTATGATCAAAATTACTCTTTTCACTATTGATTATGGTCTTAGGTCAAATTATAATATTTTCAAATTAAATTGGGCATCTCCCTTGGTTGGAAAAGGGTCTTGAGTCAATGTCTAAATGTATAATGTATATGCTACTCTCATCACAAGCCTAAGGTAATGGTCATCATCAAAAGCATCATCAGAAAATCTCATAGGTCTTTTGAGGTCATCTGTTGCACACAGGGACAGTTTTACTTCAAAATCAGTTTTTCAAGTAATGGACATGAATTTTACAAAAGTGAAAGATATTTTTGTCAATAACAGACCAAAGAAAAAAAACCTCCTTCAATTTATGCACAGGTGTTATGATTTGGGATATATGCATCGAGATTTGAGGCTTATGTCCAAAAAATCAAATTTTGAATTTGTTTCACTGTTTTAGTAATTGTTTTTTGGCGCTCTTTTCTAACAGATGGAAAGGAATTTTTAGAAACCCAAGGAGTGTTTTGTCAAGAATGAGCCAAATATAAAAAAACCTCTTTCAGTTTCTTCATAGGTGTCATGGATTTTAATATTTCACTGGATCTTTACAGCCTAGTTTTACATATTTAAACATTTAATGATTTCTTGTTTTAGTCATGATTTTGCGGCACATATTCCGAGGATATGGAGATGAATCTGCGAAAAATGAGAGAGGTTTCTCTCAAAAACAAGATAATATACAAAAACCTCCTTCATTTTTGTAATATATGTCACGATTCAAGAGATACAAGTTAATATTTGACCCTTATTTTCATAAATTCGGTCCCTAATCCTAGCAGGGAGTGCCAAATTTAATGCAACTGTTTCTATCATTAGGGAGATGATTGAGCTCGACTCCCTTAGTCCAGGGATGATATAATTGTATATATTTCATGAATTTCAAAGTGAAAAAGGTTGGACATCAGAGGAGACAACTATTGTAGCTTGTACTTGGACATTTTTTGGAAATCAAAGGATGCAGTTTGCATCTATTATCTAGGAATCCAGGTGCAGTAAGTTTGTGACGTTGTATTTTATCTATTATAGTTTTATATGAACGTTATTCATCTTTTCTTTCCATTCATCAGTTGTTCAATGGTTTTCCTTAAAGTTTATAAACATAATTCTTTGCATAAAGCTCTATTTTTATGGGAATGTCATTATGTGTTAATTTCCTTCTTGCTGAATGAATTCATGTGCTCATGCTCATTAAAAACTTTTTGCTTCTTCTAAACACTACACTACACTGATAAACCCTAAATCCATCACATAGTTATTTCTAGCTTGCTCCTCCATATCTTTGTTGTTGTAACCCTTTGATCCTTTGACCTAACTACCTAGTTTTTCTCCCTTATCCAGCATCAAAACCCTAAAAACTTTCAAACCGTATCTGAGCCTGGTATACCTAGCTATGATCATAGAGAGAGCCCCTCTGGTTTGGTAGAACTAGATACCGAATTGAAAGCTTGGTTTGTGGTTACCTTCATCGATCTCCTCTCAACCTGGGACATTGTGGAGGATAACATATGGTATGCCAACAAATCTAAAAAAAGGATGGTATGCCAATTCGTTTTGAGAATCCCTACCATTCGTTGAAGCATCATTTTTAAGACTTTGTTCATGGATTCTACCTGGCCATTGACTTGTGGGTAGTGGGGAGTTGAGTTGTCACGTCGTAAGCCCAATTCGGCAATTAATTTGGACATGATGTAATTATGGAAATGTTTTCAATGATCTGCTATTATAGCTTGTGGTACACTTAATCTCGCAATAACGTGATTAAGAAGTAAGAGTGCAATAGTTTTTCTGTAGTTTTCATATGTAGGCATCACCTCAACCCACTTAGTGAAATAATCAACTGCAATGATTATATAACCATGCCCCCCGATCGAGTGAGGTTTACATGTCATAAAGTCAATACCCCATTTGACAATTTTTCCAAAAGCGACAATTGGATGAAATGGAGTAGGTGGAGCACGATCTTTACGGTTATGAATATGGCATGCATAACACTTTTGGAATGCTAATATATTATCTTGAAAAGTAGTAGGCCAAAAGTAACCAAACATAAGATCTTATGGTCGATAGCATATCCAGACATATGTTTGTTGCACGCTCCAATATAACAATCATTTAGAGCTTTCTCTACTTCTACATGTGTAAGACAACACTGAAAATTTGTATTGACATCGCGGCGATAAATAGTATCACCGATTATGATGTTGTGACGAGCTTGGTATCGAATACAACATTGATCGGAATAATTAGTTCTAGGCCGAAAAGTTTAGGTCTGGAGATAAATTATTATATCCCCATACCACAAATTAGAGGAATCAATCAGAAACGATGTTTCAACAGGAATAAGATCATCAATTATTGGTTCTAAATTAGTGTTGTGGGGAAAAATGCCTATGCAGGACGATCCTATCCACCTAAGGTGTGACAGTGCCTTAGCAACAAACAGAGACAGCTATTCTAATATTTCTTCCTTTATGAATTAAGAATGAAGAGAGATGGATGGACTAACTGGTGTCTTCCGTTTGTCCCTCGATCCAGTTTCCCTTCTCTTGGAGAGTTCCCAGCTACTTGCCTTCTCGCTCGCCCAGCTTCAAGAGGTTTCTGCAAGATCACAAGAAGAGAACGCTACACAAGACATGGATTCATATTCATAACTAGTTCAGGATTAGAAATAAACTAAACATACTAATGCAATCATACATCAAAAATACATCAGTATATAGGAGAAACCAAGATAGCTTTATTGATGAATAACAAGGTTCAGGAAGATATACAACCCAGAGGGCTCCAATCCAGCATCCCCTTCCCAGCGAATGGAATTCCTATCTTCACCCCCTTCAAAGCATTAAGCACCCAATGATTCCAATCTCAAACCAACAGCAATTCTTTGCAATAACAAAATTCCAGCCTCTAGATCTCATGGAGGAGAGATCCATATATAGATGTTTGGAGAGAGGATGAGTCAGCTTGAGATCTGACTAGTGTCCTCTCCCTCTGTCAGTTCTTGATTCCACTTGGAGGTTCTTGCTTCCACTTGGAGATTTGGAACCTCTTACTCATCACCAGTCGAATTCCCTGAGGCAAGTGTCATTTTGGAAGCTTCCTGGGTTTTGACACCTTGTGGAATGAACTTGCCACATGTCCACTCTCGCTCAGCGCAGGTAGCCAGTGTTGGCTTTGACATTCAGCGCAAACAGCTAGTGGAGCCACTGAATTGATCCTGAATTGACTTGTTTTTGAGCAGTTTCTGGTGGAGAACTTCTGTGAATTGCTGTGGTTTGTTAGCCTTGTTCCTCTAGGGGTAGGAACAACATGTTTAGGGACTTTGGATCCCTTAGATTATGGACATTTCATGCTCAATGCTGTAAGGCACAAAAATGTCTATAACAGTTGCCCCCTAAAGTATGAGGCCGTTTATCGGTGAAATGTTTTATCAGGGGGATCCGAAGTTCATCCAATGCTGGGAGGAGACCTGTAATAAGATACAATACAATACATTATTTTTCATACTGCTTTCATGATCTAGCTAAGGCGGGCATTCCCATGCTCAGCTTTATAAATTCATTTTTCTGTACATAGAACAGACAATCGTCTGATGGTAGACTGATAATTTTGATGAAATTATCATCCTTTAATTAGGATGATTATCTGCTGCAATGATGTACATGTCAATGTCTTTATCTTTCCTGAATATATATCGCAGCCCGGATGGATGAAACTAGATCCGGGGTCTTCAAACTCGTTCGATCTTCACTCTAAGTACAAGTCGATCCATGTGAGAAATGTTCTGAAGTCGAACATGGAAAGACATCGCTTGATTACCGGTCAATGAGGTAAACCGTTAACAAGCGCGAGAGGAATCACCGATAATGATAATGACCCTCAAGGTACTGCAGTACAATTCACGTGGTGTGAATAAAGGACTTGGCGTCGAACACCACGCAAAATCTTTTGGTCGAAGGTCATTGATGTATACCTGTCGCCGAAAGTGAGAAACTTGCCATTGAGGCATGCAAGCTTCAAAGTACTGAAGGGGTTGTTCCTAGATCAACTTCTTGGATAATGAGCTGATGTCGACAAGAAGCGATCCGTCAAAGGAGGGCTTTAATGAATCCCTCATCAGTGACACGGAACGGAGCTAATGATTTTAATGGAGGTGAAAACGATCTGTGACATATGATTCAGGGTGGCGGTCATGAAAGGATGAAGGATAATGTACGGCAGTGGATGGGACACGGTTGACTTTTCTGAACGACTTCTCTTGAACATGTGGCGACACTGATGCGATGGATCGGTAGCATTACCCCAAATATGGATGGTATGGCGAGACCATGGATGTGACCGGTGAATGAAACAACCCAACCCGATTGTGGTACGGAGGAAAAGTGTCATGTTCAAGAGCGACTTGCTACCATCAAAGTTTTCTTGAGTTTCTCCCAATTTTTCCCCAGTCATTGCTGACCAGTACCTCTTTATTTTTGTCAAGCTTGAGGAGGATAACATATGCTTGTTTTATAACCTGCCCTTCGGGCAAGCCCATCGCTATGTTTTAAGGAGCCTAGCGATAGTGAAACTCGTTCTCGTCTAAAGACAACTTTGTCGCTATTTAATGATTTTAACGAGTCTAACGACAAGGATAACTCGGTCCTTTTCATTTTTAGAGAGTCTGAAAAGGTACATAAAGTTAACTCCAAAAGTTCTTTTTCGTCATCTAATCCCTTAAGTCCGAAAAAGTATAAAACAATACAGAAGGGATGAGTTTTCGATAGTTTTAACGAGCCGAATAAAACAAGCGCTCGATCTTTTTGTGCAATAATCCCTCAGGTCCAAAAAGATTAAAATCTAGAGGAGGGATAACACTTCCTGTCCCTTTAACGAGCTGGAAGGCCAAGGACTCGGCAATCTTTTCATTTTTTACGAGTTAGTTGAAAAGAGCTTAAAGAAGACTCGTCTTTTGAGGAACGAGTGATAAACAGGGTTAGCAGCTGATTCCAGGTACAGGTTGGAATTTTCCAATCACGGCAGTGTCACAAGGATGGCTAGGTGAAATCACTCTTTGCAACTGTTCCTCAAAATGGGTAAACAATCATATGGAGGTGAACGATCGGCCAAATGAAAAGTGGAGGTGACGGTGCAAACACGACCAAGGCTTTAATGGCTGATAAGGTTACATTCACAGTGGTTATTTACCGGGTAGGTTCATTTTTTATTTTAAAATGAGCTTAAACGCTGGTGGAAACACTTGCTCATTGCTTATGTTTATTTTTTAACGAGCATGAAGTCCGCGTTAAAATTGCTCGGATCTTGCGTTTATTTTTTAACGAGCATGAACTGTGTGCTAAAACTGCTCGATATACCAGTCATATGATAAGAGTGTCTCATTGAGATTCTATTTTTTATGGAGCTTCATCTCACGAAGCTTTGCCCCGGATCCTTTTGTTATGCAAGTTCGGAAACGACTAATCCTACGAGTTTAAAGGGTTAGACCTACAGGTTTAAAGGGAGGACCTAAAAATTTAAAAAATAAATAGCCACCCCTTGCTTGCACTCCAAAAGGTTTGCATGCCCCCAGGCATAAAGTACGATTTCAAGGTTACCTCTACTTCCGTCAAAACATTCGTTTCACCGAGAGAGGCCTACCTCTTTCAGGTTACCCAAAGATTGTCTCATTAATCTTTCAAACAAAACACTTCCTCGGCAATGTCTACCGAAATAGACAAAGGTGAGCGACGTAGCCCGCCAAATCACATAACTTTGACAAAAGAATCTTATTCTAGAATAACCCTCTTCCTAGACGGACGGGGTACAGACTAGTCATATTCTCCCGCGGAAACCTACTCTATACCCAAAGTTTCCCTGCCGAAGCAGACCAGGACGCATGCCCCCTAGGTTCCAGTCATATCCTCCCGGATTACTCGAGCTCATCAGGAGGACGGACCGTGGGTTGAGACACTTCTTGCGTGAAGAGACCATTTAGGGATGGTACATGACTATTTGCGATGCGTGATCTGGGAAATGAAAGTTGGTCCACGAGCTTGACCACTCTTCCTTCGTGCGGAAAACACATTACTCTAAAGAGTGAGGAGACGAGGGCCCCCATGCAATATATATAGTCTCGTCCAAGGAGTAGGTTATAATCCAAGGGTACTTGAACGACCATCACGTTCATTTGAACGGTCTTCCCTTTCAATGTTATGGGCACATTGGGGAGGATCCCTAAAGGTCGACTGGTTCCTTTATCAAAGCCTGATAGATTTCTCATTTCAGGCAAAAGCGCTGGCGAACCAAGCGCTTTCCAAGCAATAGAGGAAAGGATACTCACAGATGCCCCCTCGTCAATGATAGTGCCAGCCATTACCATTCTGTATATTTGAACGATAATCCTGAATGGTATGCTTGCCGGCAACCGGGGTCTGCCTAGTTGGTTCCAGTCGAACGAGACAACTAGGTTGCTTGGTGGTGGGACCGAATAGACGACCGGGTATGACTCTGACGAAGTTCCTTCCTGCGACAAAGGAATGGGAAAATTGCCCCCTTGTTCGTCGGAGTCTGTGTTGATGAAGAGAATTTGGACGGTGTCGTCTTTACTCTCCTCTGTGATGGTATCATTCGAAGATAGAGCCTCTGAAGGCAAAACCGGGTCAACTGCCGTCTCAACCTTTAGACTTTCGTCAGGTATGGATCCAGACGGTTCATCTTCAATGATAGGTGCTTTGGCTGACCACTTGAGCGGGCCAGCCGGGTTCTCAACTAGTGAAGGACTTGGCAGGAGTTTTTGATATCCAGGAGGAAGTTGCACTGGTAAAACCGGGCGATCTTCCAAAACTCTTTTAGCCTCGTCTAAGAAGGGACAACGGTGGATGGCGTGGTCGCCTTCACACAGTTTGCAGGGAAATCTAGCTTTCCCTCTTTGTCCTGGGACTTCAATTTCACTAGTCGACGGTAAGCTGTCAACATGGTTATCAGAGGTTGACGCTACCTAATTGTGCAAACGGGGAGACCAGTCCCTTAGTATCCGAGGGATGCAGGGACAATCTCTGTGGAAGTGGTCTCCCTTGCATATGACACATGGCGATTTAGGCCTAGTCAGTGCTGTGTGTGGATTTTTGTTAGACGACACTTGTTTGCCCCCAGTCGCTTTTGGCTCCTTCTTCTTCTTCTCTTTCTTCTTCTTTTCCTTCTTGTCCTTAGGAACTTGGTTTTTTGTTTTACCAGTTCCGTCAAGCGAAGAGGAAGGAGGAGAGGAAGAATTAGATGAAGTAGAAGGCTGGTGGGCAACTCTGGTCTGGTCTAACTGTTGACTCGACTGTTCAGGAATAGTGGTGGTTTGAACGACATTGGTTGAAAAGAGCCAGACTGGCAGGCCAATTGTCAGTCCTGGAAGCGACAATGTGGCCATATGGGGCGCACCAACATCTCCCCAAGAGGAGAAGGGACTAGGATTTCCACCAAGGGGAATTCCTTGGTTGGTGTGCTCCATTTTTCAACCTAAAGATCAACGCAGGAATAAAGGGTGATTGTTCCGTTTAAAATAAATTTTAACGACGCTTTAGACACAACTTGCTTTTTCACTTTTAAAGAGTCGAGAAAAAGCTAAATATGACTCTAGTCTCCTTCGATGTTTTAACGAGCCCGAAGTGACAAATGCTCGGATGGAATTTTTCCGTTATAGAGTCTGAAAAAGGCCAAAAGGAACTGCTCTGGAGTTCTAGGCAGAGGGTGTGCCAAACTTTTCGCAAAACCGCAGAATACTTTTTAGGGTACGGGCGGTCGATCTTCTTGAATGTTGTGTTCAGTGCATTGCGATCAATAGGGCGGCCGACACGGCTTCCTAAGGATAAAGGTTTTATGCCTATAGGGGTCTCCCAATATATACGTGACGGTACGTGGGAGCACAATCCGTACTGGCGCTATCGTCCCTCAGGAGGAATCACCCACCATCCACGAGATCGACAGTCACCAGGCTTTACGACGCCGGAACACGTCTCTAGCCTAGACCTCTATGTTGTGCGTTATGTTGCAAAGCGTTGTAAGTTGATCTTTTTAGAAGTTTTCCTTTCAAGGTTCACCACGAGATGTATGATACAATTCCTAAATGCAGTCTAAAGATGATAAGCAAGCTTTATATCTTTTCAACTTTGAAAATCCTAGCTACTAAGGGAAAAGAAAGACACCATCTTTTCTCAAAGAGCAATCAGCACACTCTAATGCACTTTTCCTAAATCAAACATGCAAACTTATCAAGATGCAAATGCACAATGCAGGTGTTTGTTTTCCGCTTTCTTAGTATTGATGCCTACAAAGAAAGCTTTTTGTACAACTTCGAATTTGCTTTTAAATGACAAATACAAACAAGTTTACTTTTCCGAAATTAGAGAGGGTGGAAGAGATTACAACACTTAACGATTTCCGAAATGAATACTTGTTTCGACACTTAAAAGAGACAAACTCAAACCAAATGCAAAAGCAAATGTATAATCAACTGCAAACAGTGAATGAACTCTCTCCTAAGATCACAATCAACAGATCTGAATCAAGGGCTACAGGATGATTATTTCACTCATGCAAAGGAAAACTGTAAATGACACCACAAACACATAAAAACACTCACAGTCTTTTTGTACAAAAGGAGGCGGAATTTAAGCAGAGAAAAGGAGTTATCAGACTGGTACCTATGCTGGTTACAGGCTGCAAAAATCAGAGATCAAAACAAGGCAAAACAGAGCAGAGAACCCCAGCTGCACAAGGCCAAACTGGTTCAGCGCAACCTCAACACAGGGGTTTTGACATTCAGCGCAGGTAGCCTTCACGGGATCTGCGTTGAAATGAAGAATCCCTTCACAGGGTCTGCGCTGAAGGAGAAACTCTCGTTTCTCACTGGTTCTGGGTCACAGATTTCTATTTAATCTACTGTTTCAGGCCAAATAAAAGCAACAAGCAAGGTGTAATCAAAGGGATGCTTTGAGGGAGTACTAAGATCTATCACAAAGGATCATCAAATCATTTGTGAGTCCATTGTTCAGATCATAGACAAGTCCAGTGATTGGATCAAAGCAGCAACTGTCTACTTTGCATCTGGGAATAGCAGATGCAGTTCGATTGTTGCTGTCGATTCTATGAAACAAACAATGATAGAAACACAAATAAAATGACTAAACAAATGTCCCCAGCGGAGTCGCCAATTTGTTGTGGGGAAAAATGCCTATGCAGGACGATCCTATCCACCTAAGGTGTGATAGTGCCTTAGCAACAAACAGAGACAGCTATTCTAATATTTCTTCCTTTATGAATTAAGAATGAAGAGAGATGGATGGACTAACCGGTGTCTTCCGTTTGTCCCTCGATCCAGTTTCCCTTCTCTTGGAGAGTTCCCAGCTACTTGCCTTCTCGCTCGCCCAACTTCAAGAGGTTTCTGCAAGATCACAAGAAGAGAACGCTACACAAGACATGGATTCATATTCATAACTAGTTCAGGATTAGAAATAAACTAAACATACTAATGCAATCATACATCAAAAATACATCAGTATATAGGAGAAACCAAGATAGCTTTATTGATGAATAACAAGGTTCAGGAAGAGATACAACCCAGAGGGCTCCAATCCAGCATCCCCTTCCCAGTGAATGGAATTCCTATCTTCACCCCCTTCAAAGCATTAAGCACCCAATGATTCCAATCTCAAACCAACAGCAATTCTTTGCAATAACAAAATTCCAGCCTCTAGATCTCATGGAGGAGAGATCCATATATAGATGTTTGGAGAGAGGATGAGTCAGCTTGAGATCTGACTAGTGTCCTCTCCCTCTGTCAGTTCTTGATT
Organism: Pinus tabuliformis; assembly: GCA_031772625.1. Taxonomy (NCBI): domain Eukaryota; kingdom Viridiplantae; phylum Streptophyta; class Pinopsida; order Pinales; family Pinaceae; genus Pinus; species Pinus tabuliformis. The sequence goes on along the minus strand of CM062805.1, from coordinate 1,373,190,447 downwards.
CCACTTGGAGGTTCTTGCTTCCACTTGGAGATTTGGAACCTCTTACTCATCACCAGTCGAATTCCCTGAGGCAAGTGTCATTTTGGAAGCTTCCTGGGTTTTGACACCTTGTGGAATGAACTTGCCACATGTCCACTCTCGCTCAGCGCAGGTAGCCAGTGTTGGCTTTGACATTCAGCGCAGGTAGCCAGTGTTGGCTTTGAGATTCAGCGCAAACAACTAGTGGAGCCACTGAATTGATCCTAAATTGACTTGTTTTTGAGCAGTTTCTGGTGGAGAACTTCTGTGAATTGCTGTGGTTTGTTAGCCTTGTTCCTCTAGGGGTAGGAACAACATGTTTAGGGACTTTGGATCCCTTAGATTATGGACATTTCATGCTCAATGTTGTAAGGCACAAAAATGTCTATAACAATTAGGAGAGGGAAGGTCGCATATCAATTTTACAAAGACTAAATATTTCTTAGATTTGGATTTAATGAACCCTAAATAGAACTCTTGGAGGATGACAATCCACTTTGAGTACTTGCGCCCAAGTAATTGATTTGACAATATGTAAGTCATGGAGTTACAATCAGAAATAGAAGTAGTCTTGGGAAGCAGTATATAGTGGCGAAATCATTGGAAAACTTGCACAACTGCCAAAACACACTTTTCAACATGAGAATACTTTATCTCAGTATTCGCCAGGCTATAACTCAAGTAATAAATGGGGCTGTAACAACCCTAGTGAAAATTCCATGTAATAAAAGTTAACAAAGGAAAAATAATAACAAAGGTTATTGGGACACTTATTCCAAATTGAATGTTGGGCAACACATCCTAGTGTGGGTGTTCATTTCGTTTATTAATGGCTAAGGAAACTGGCAAAGGCTATGGCAATGGAAAAATGGCATTTTTGGCACATTTATTTATGAAAATAATGGAAATTAGGAGAAAAAGGAGGTGAAAGTTCACGGGTTGCATGTGAGGAGGAAATTGAAGGAAAAGAATGGAAAATGAAGAAAATGAAGGCCTATTTGATAAAAAGTCTTATGAGGAACAGTTTGTAACCTTTCGTTAGTTAAATTTGGGAGCTCTCTCATTATTCTCTCTCTCTCTCTCACTCTTGGACACTTAGAGTTTTCTTGGAGCACTCCTGGAGGGTGTGGCATACTTGTAGTTTTGGAGCAAGAAGGAAAAGGAAGAGCAGGAAAGTGCAAGAGGACATCAGGATTAACAAGTACAGTGGGTTTTTCTTGTAGGTATCGAGTTGCATGTATGTTTTCCTCACTAGTTTTGGCATGCATGACATATGCATGTTGTTTGTTGGTCATGATCTGTCACTGGCATGGAGGATTTCCTGGATTGACAGTGAATTTGCCTAACCTTTCCATTTCCTAGATAGCCATGGAGATTGTGGGTTTATTTCCTTGTTTTTCTGGTTGGTTCTCATGTTTCCTTAACTTGGGTTGAGTTACTAGTTCCTGGAAGCCCTGGTTGGAAAAACGCTTTGGAAGCCCTCTAACAACTTGGGTTGAGTTACTAGTCCCGGAAGCCTTGGTTGGACAAACGCTCTGGAAGCCTTAGGTGGGTTGAGTTACTAGTCGTGGAAGCCCTGGTTGGACAAGCGCTCTGGAAGCCCTGTATAATTTGTGGGTTGAATTACTAGTCCTGGAAGCCTTGGTTGGAACAAATGCTCTAGCACCCTGGAAGGCTTGGGTAGAGACCAATCTGATGATTGTTTGTGATGTCCAACCGTGTGGTGGAATCATTGTTGATGGGTTGAGGTGGTTGGCCTCTAGAAGCCCTAGATGGTTTTGGATTGATGTGTTTTATGAGATCCCACATTCATGCTGGGAATATGGCATGGGTGTGACTGGCTGAAGAGAGTTTTGGCTCAGCCATGTCTACGGTCAGGTGGTTCATGGAAGTCCCACAATTGGTTGGCCTTTGCATCATTAATAAGAGTTTATTTATCCTTGTTATTTTTTGTGTATTTTACTGGTTTATATGTGGATTAGATGGCTATTGTTTCCTTGATATTTTTGTCCCTATTATGTTGGTTATGAATATGTATTATGATAGTGGATAAGTATGACTCTGATCATGCTTTCACTTGTAAATGGATGAACAATGTATCTATGACCTAATGGATGAAATGGCAGCTAATGTGTTGAGGCATCAATGCTTCTTAGCGATTCTCAGATGAGTATGAGACCCCTATGCTTAGATTTGTTATTTACACCTATAGATTACATATTCGTGATATGTTTGAGGAAATGCCTATCATGGCTAGTAGGGGTCCAGTCAAGGACTTGTTCAAGTGTTTGTGATTGCATCATTGTTATTTTTTTGTTCTGAAAGTGTTATTCAATTCTAGGTAGTGACCTAGGCTCTTGGTCTGAAAAGTGGCTCAAGTCCCAGCAACACTGGCACAACACAAAGAAAAATAGTCCCTGGACATTGGCATGCCTTGTCACGAGAGCGTCCAGAGCCTCCTGGACATTGTCATGCCCATATCATGGGAGCGTCGGGGGGTTAAGTGGTCTAAAATTTCAGTGGGACCCAAAGGCTGGTTAGCAAAAAGGTTGGGATGGTTCCTAGAGGTACTATTGCTGATGTTGAAGGTATGTATGGTGTGTGTATGTCGGTTCCACTTCCTTAATGTTTCTTAGGAGGCAGAATCATATCATAGTAACTTCTCGTCACATGTTTACCCCAGTTGGTTGGTTACTTGGGTAGATGTTAGAGGAGGGTGTTACAGAGTGGTATCAGAGCATGGTTCACTCCTCAAATTGGATGGGTTGTGTGTTTTTCATGCATTCATGTCAGTTGCATATGTGTTTGATGTGTTGTAGGACCATGTGCTTGTTGCATTTGTATGGTATGGGTCATGGTTGTAGTGATGTCGCCATTGGAAGTTAATGGTGTTGTTGTGGAGTATGTCATCATGAGTGTATGGTTGAGTATGCATTGCTTATGCATGTTAATGTTCACATGTGGTCAAGTGCATAGAGATGTGGTGGTTGTTGTCATGCATGAGGCCATGGTATGTGTAGTAGACATGGTCATGCATTGATGACTGGACTCTATCTAGAATAATGGTTATATGGGTATATGCTTATGTGTTATTTTTCTATATGTTGTCATGAGTATGTTATACATATATCACGCTGATTTTTTGATCTTGCAGACGAGGTATCCTCCCAGAACTATACTAAGGTACGTTGGTTTATTGTGATTTGGTTTAGCTGACATGATATACCTTGCAGGAAGAATATCAAAATGTATAGCAAGATGGTATACTACAAAGACTCTCCCTATGGATCAGGTGAGAAGCATGGTGTTGGGAATTCTTCTAATTTGGCATATACACTGAGAAGCTTAAAGGAAGAAATAAGGAGTTGTAAGGCAAATAATGACCGAATCATACAAGCATAGGAGAAACTAGCAGAGGTAAATGCAGCGATACTTCAAAAGTTTGTCAGAATTGCAGCGATAGGGACCACTTCAGATCAGACATGAGCGGGAGGAAAAAACTAATGGGGCATATGGTAGTAGGTCGCATTTTGGTCATAGTTCATATAGAAAGGACACGGTTAGAGATGGCAGATTGTTGGATACTGCAGATATGAGAGGTGATAGACATAGGTACTATTCTAGTTCTAGTTGTGATAGGCATGATGATCGACATCATTATCATCCTTACAAGAGGAGTCGTAGGGGGTATTTTTCAAATGAGTTTAAGAAATAAAATCCACCTACATTTTATGGAGAGATGATAAAATCACAGGATGCAGAGGCATGGTTGCTTGGCATAAGGAAGTTCTTTAGGTTGTATGATTACTTAGACAACATGAAATCCAGAATAGCTACATTCAGTCTTAGAGGTAAGGTAGACATTTAGTGGGAAGATGTGAAGAATGTCAAAGGTATACATGAGGAGAACTTGACTTGGAATGAGTTTGAGTGGCTATTCAAGAAAAAGTACCTATCAACGAGATACTTTGATGACAGGGCAAAAGAATTCTATGAGCTAAATATTGGATCTATGACAGATGAGGAGTACACTAGCAAGTTCTTGGAGCTACTAAGGTATGTGCCTTACCTTAAGGAGGAGAAGCCCAAGATTCAGAGATTCACTGGGGGGTTACCAATTGCATTCAGAGACAAGATTGAATTTAATGAGCCTAGATCATTGGAGGAGGCCATCCGAAAGCTAAAGCACTGCTATGAGAAATCAAAGAGCAGATCTAAGACTAAGCCAAACTGGACAGGTAATGAAAAGAACAAAGGAAAATGGGAAAAGAAGCGAGTAAAACCTCAAGATTTATGTAATAAAGAGAATGTAGTGCCATTTAAGAAGTTTAATGCATCTGACAGAGGATAGGGACATCAATTGGAGGAGCGGAACAAGGATAATCCTATAGAGTGTTGGACTTGTGGTAAAGATCATCGCAACAAACATTGTCCACAAAATCAGGGTGGTAGCCCTCAGATATATAGTGCAGGTGAGGCGTAGACTGTTGGGGATGTTGGTTAGAGCGTTCCTCGAATTTATGCAGCATTGGATAAAAAACAAGCACACCATCAGGCATCTATCATTGAGATGGACGATAAGCTTTGTGATCAAGTTATTTCTATTTTGATTGACCCTGGATCTAATTATAGCTATGTTAGTCCTCACTTGGTGGATAAGTGTGGTTTGAATAAGGAATTGCATGTAGAATCTTGGTTAGTGCAGTTGGCTACAGGTACAAAGACACGAGTTCATCATCGACTAAGATTTTGTGCATTTGATTTTAATGGTATACCTACCGCAACACATTTGAATGTATTACCGTTGGGATCATATAGTATGTTGTTGGGCATGGATGGTTGTACATTCATAGAACCAAGGTGGATTGTTATGACAAATCCATAGAGTGCTTGGATGACAATGAGGAACCAAGAGTCTTATAGGGAAAGAAGAAAGCCACATCCGTTAGGATGGTGACAACTATGTAGGCAAAGCGTAATCACAGGAAAGGGTGTGTATTATTCACAGTGCACATTTTTAGTGACAAAGGTAAGGAGGTTGAGGATACAAATGTTTTGAGAAGGTACCCAGTTCTATAGCAGTTCCAAGATGTATTTCCTGAGGATATTTCAGAGTTACCACCTCACAGGGAGGTAGACTTTTCTATTGAGTTGGTGCCAGGGGCAACTCTGGCATCAAAGGCACCTTACAGGATGAGTACACCTAAGTTGGTAGAATTGAAGTTGTAGTTGAAGGAAATGTTGGATAAGGGATACATTAGGCCAAGTGTATCACCATGGGGTGCATAGTTATTGTTTGTGAAGAAGAAGGATGATGCTCTCAAATTATGCATTGACTATAGGCAGTTAAACAAGGTGACCATCAAGAACATTTATCCATTATCGTGGATTGATGACTTGTTTGATCAGTTCAAGGGAGCAACAATGTTCTCGAAGATTGATCTGAGATCTGGATACCATTAGGTACACATCAAAGAGGAGGACATTTACAACGCAACTTTCCAGACTAGGTATGTACATTATGAATTTGTTGTAGTTCCATTCAATTTATTAATGCTCTAGCTACATTTATGTGTTTGATGAATAGTGTGTTGCGTCTGTATTTGGATAAGTGTATTATTGTGTTCATTGATGACATATTGGTATATTCTAAAATGAGGAAGAAAATGTCGAGCATTTAGCAACAGTGTTGAGGTTGTTGAGAGAGCATCAGTAGTATGCTAAGCTCAACAAGTGCAGTTTCTTCAAGACTGAGGTACATTACTTGGGACATGTTGTCTCTAAGGAGAGCATTGTAGTAGATCCAGAAAAGATAAGGGCCATCATGGAGTGGGTAGCTCCTAGAAATGTAGATGAGGTGAGATCCTTCATGGGGTTGGCAGGTTATTACCGGAGGTTCATCAAGAACTTCTCACAAATTTCTTATCCTATCACATCATTGCAGAGAAAAGGTAAGAAGTTTGAATGGATAGAGGAGTGTGAGGCTAGTTTTTAGCAGCTCAAGAAGTAGTTGACACATGCACCAGTGTTAAAGATTGTAGTTTCAAACAAAGAGTTTGTAGTATGCACAGATGCTTGCAAGAAAGGAATTGATGGAGTCCTTATGCATGATGGACATGTGGTATGATATGAGTCATGAAAACTAAATGAGCACGAGCAAAACTACCCCACACATGAACTTGAGTTGGCAGTGATCATACATGCATTGAAGATGTCGAGGCATTATCTTCTAGGCAGGAGGTTAGTGTATCATTGTGGGTTGCAAAATCTATTTGACCAACTAAACATGAATGGTAGGCGATCTCGGTGGTTAGCCATGATTAGTGAGTTCAATTTTGTGATTAGGTATATTAAAGGTAAAGAGAACAAGGTGGAAGATGCCCTTAGCAAGCGGATACATGTAAATCACTTTGCAGTTATGAGCTCCTATGGGACAGACTTACATGATACGATCTTGTAGGCAAGTTAGCAAGATGTCAGGTATATGGAGATTGTGCACAGGTTGCAACAGAGTACAAGTACAGGTACATGTATAGGTAGTAGTATAGCTATAGGTAGAGGTGGTGGTACAGGTGCAAGTGCACAGGAAGTAGACTATTTCCTTACAGCATATGGATTAGTTAGATTCAAAGACAAGATATTTGTGCCAGAGAGTAGTGAGCCCAAGAAGGTGATCTTGAGGGAGTTTCATGCGAAACAATATTCAAGTCACCCAAGATATCAAGACATTGACCGCAGTGAAGATATTTTATTATTGGTTGAATCTGAAGAAGGATGTAGAAGAGTTTGTGGCTAGGTGTTTTGATTGTTAGAGGGTGAAGGAAGAGTGTAAACATCCAAGTGGACAGCTACAGTCGATCGCAATTCCATAATGGAAATGGGAGGTCATTTCCGTGGACTTCATCACAGGTTTTTTGAGGGCAGTGAAACAACATGATTCCATCATGGTTTTTGTGGGCAGGTTGACAAAGGTTGCGCACTTCATTCCTGTGAAGTCTACATTCTCAGCTAGCGATGTAGCACAAGTATTCATCAGAGATGTGAAAGAACATTGTGTCAGACAGGGATGAAAATTTCACTTCCAAGTTTTTGAAGGAGATGTTTGCAAGTTTGGGAACAAAGTTTGCCTTCAGTACAACTTATCATCCGCAGATTGATGGACAGACATAGATGGTCAACAGGATATTGGAGGACATGTTGAGGATGAATGTGATGCATCAGCAATGAAAGTGGGAAGAGTATCTTCCACTCGTAGAGTTTTCTTACAACAATGGGTATCAAGAATATTTGAATATGAGTATGTTTGAGGCATTCCATGGGTGGAGTTGGAATACTCCCATCAGTTGGAGTGGTTCATTGAACAGGGTGTTTGATTGGACCAGACTTATTAGTGAACATGAAATAGGAAATGCAGGTAAGAAATAAGAATCGGAAAGCAGCACAGGATAGGCAGAAGAGCTATGCAGATTAGAACATTTTTTTCAAAGATTTCCAGGTTGGGGAATAGGTGTACTTGCGCATTAAACCAAAGAAGATCTCCTTATGGATTGGATCATGTGTCAAGATGGCACCACAGTTTTGTGGATCTTTCAGTATTATTGAGAGGGTTGGGCTAGTAGCCTATCAACTTGCATTACCTTCAACAGTGAAATTCCATGATGTTTTACATACATTAAATATTTTAATCATGTGATTGATTGGTCTGTATTGTAGGCGGAACCAAATGGAGGATTCTATTCGGAGCCTTAGTATATATTGCAAAAAAATGTGTTCATTCTTCATAACCAAGCAATCAAGCTAGTTAAGGTGCAATGGAAGCACTTTGGGCTCGATGAAGCTACATGGTAGATGGTGGACCCAATGCGGGCTACGTATCCTTCATTGTTTTCCGGTACAGGCAAAGCAATTTTGGTATGGTGTTTTGACATATGTCTTGGTATATGTTTTGATACATTATTTGGTACATGTTTTGTTGATGATTGGTATATCTACTTATGTATATGGATGTAAATGCTGCCATGAGTTGTACTATAAAGCTCCAATAAATGGTATGGATGTCATGTCATTATGATGCTATGTTTGTTATATTTTCATGTTGGTTTCCTTCTCAACAGGTTGAACATTTTAAATATTGCAACAAGCTAACTTATAAAGCTCCATCAATAGCATGTTTTTCTTATAGCACTCTTGTGGTTATAGGTGTTGTTGAACATCGAGGACGGTGTTCCCCTAGGGGGGGTTGTAATAGCCTTGGTGAAAATTCCATGTAATAAAAGTTAATAAAGGCAAAATAATAACCACGGTTGATGGGACACTCATTCCAAGCTGAATGTTGGACTAAACATCCTAGTGTGGGTGTTCATTTGGATTATTAATAGCTAATGATGTTGAAAAGTGTGCAAAAAGAAATGCTTGTTGAGAATGCAACAAGATGATGGAGCTTAGTGAAAAGAGTCGCCTTCACTAAGTGGGCCCGCAGGCAAATTATGGCGCAAGTTCTATTTTTTGATCCGAGCAGGGATGATCACAGTATGGGTGATCACAGTATGAGTGATCACAGTATGGGTGATCACAGTATGAGTGATCACAATCAAAATCTATTTTTAGACTGGCTATCAAAAATAGAAAAGTCAAATATTATTGTCTCATAATAATATTTGGACTATGAACTTGATCTTATTCTCTTGGAGCACTTCAGGATGAGCTACGGATGTGGTACATGCAGATCCCAGAAAGAAATACGTGGTTACCTATGGGATGACTAATATTTGCATGAAGGACTTCAGTTAGAACTCAAGTGAGTTGGGTTTAGTGGACTGGAGGTGCAGTTGATGGAGTTGTGTTCAGTTTAACTTTGTTAAACTAGTTGTATTTAGTCTAACTGATCAATAGACTAGAGATGAGTTGGGTGAATTAGTTATTAATTAATTCACAAGTTATTAAATCATAATGCAACTATAGAATACATCAGTTAACTCAGTTGCATGTTAGTGCATGTTCAGTTCAGTAGGGACAGGTGTTAGAGGATCAGATTGCTATCAGTTGTGACTATAGTTGTGCATGATGATTTGCACAATCAGAGGGATTGAGTATGCCAATGAATTGGCCAATATCAAGAATTGTAGCCTGTGCTCACGTCAAACACAGTGTGAGTGATTATTTGCAGGTCAAATACGAGTTTGGTAAACCATTCTCATCAGTTCTTGAGCAGGTATTGAGCTGTGGAGGCAGGCAAGCAGTGGAATAGATTTGGAGATCAGATCTGAGCTGTATTGTGTGTAACAGGTGGAGCTGGTACTGGATTGATTGTGATAAGCATTTTACTATGTATTGTTACGTGATTCAATCAATATAATAGACAGATAGTTGGGGTTTTTAGCGAGATGCTTTCCCCAGGAAAATACTGTGTTGATATGTGTGATTGATGCTTCTATGTAGGCCTGTGAATGTTTCTGCTTCTGTAAATTGATGATCAACGTAAAGGAGATTATGTATTATACATGTTCCGCTTATAAGTGTATAATCAGGATAATCTCTGTGAATATGTGTCATATTATTCAAAATTTCTACAAATGAAATTGGCAAAGGCTATGGAAAAGGAAAAATGGCATTTTTCGCTCATTTATTTATGAAAATAATGGAAATTAGGAGAAAAGGGAGGTGAAAGGTCATAGGCTGCATGTGAGGAGGAAATTGAAGGAGAATACTGGAAAATGAAGAAAATGGAGGCCTAATTGATAAAAAGGCTTATGAGGATTAGTTTGTAACCCTTTTTCAGTTATGTTTTGGAGCTGTCTCATTATTCCCTCTCTCTCTCACTCTTGGACACACAGAGTTTTCTTGGAGCACTCTTGGAGGGTGTGGCATAATTGGAGTTTTGATGAAAGAAGGCAAAGGAAGAGAAGGAAAGCACAAGAGGACATCGGGATCAACAGCTAAAACGAGTTTTTCTTGCAGGTACCGAGTTGCATGTTTGCTTTCCTCACTAGTTTTGGCATGCATGGCATATGCATGTGGTTTATTGGTCATGATTTGTCACTGGTATCGAGCAGTGCCTGGATTGACAGTTGATTTTCCTAGCCTTTACATTTCCTAGATAGCCATGGAGATTGTAGGTTTATTTCCTTGTTTTTCTGGTTGGTTCTCATGTTTCCTTAGCTTGGGTTGGGTTACTAGTTCCTAGAAGCCTTGGTTGGATAAACGCTCTGGAAGCCCTGTAATAGCTTGGGTTGAGTTACTAGTCCTGGAAGCCTTGGTTGAAAAATGCTCTGGAAGCCCCATGTGGGTTGAGTTACTAGTCCTGGAATCCCTGGTTGGACAAACGCTCTAGAAGCCCTGTATAAGTTATAGGTTGAGTCACTAGCCCTGGAAGCCTTGGTTGGAACAAACGCTCTAGAGCCTTAGAAGGTTTGGTTAGAGACTGTTAGAGTCGGTCTAGTAGCCCTCCATCAGCGATCAAAGCTCTTTGCATTTGCATAAATAGGTGTCTCATCAGTGTCATTCTTTGCATTTCGTTAGGCATGCCATAACCATGATGGAGGGGCTGGTGTCTTTGTCCCCCTCTTGGCACTCCTGGATCAAGTTGTTTCAGTCATTAAACTGTTCAAGGTGACTTTTCTTTGTCTTTAGGTCAAAATTTTTAGGTCTAGGGTTGAGGTCAAATTTTTCTTCAAGGTCATGTCTCTGAAGGTCAATAAGTGCCCAGCAAGCCAGAGGGATGATTTTCAAAGTGTTTCTTCGAAAAATTTCATCTTGTACAGTTAATTTTCACCTTGGATTTAAAAACCCTGTTTTTAAAGCCAAGGTCATTTCTCAAAATTTGCCAAGGTCATTTCTCAAAATTTTGTAAAAATTGTAAAAATTCAAAATGATTCAAAGGACAGCATGTAACCCTGGCTCCCTTGTCAAGATCCCTTAGATGCTATCCCTGCAAGAATTATCAAAGAAAAGCATCAAATCAATCAATTTCAGGACAAAAGGAAACAAAAAAAGTCAAGTTTATAAAGTGTCATGAAAAAACATTATAAAGTGGGTTATGACATGAAATTAATTCAAACAAGGCTATAAAAGCCCTAATCTCCCTCCATCAAGCCTCATTGTGCATTCAAGTGATAGAGCAATTGTTTCCAAGAGAGTTTGAGCGAATTGTGTGAGTTGGGAAGGCGCGCGACCCGTTGAACCAGGCGCGCGACCCGTTGGAGGCGCGCGACCCGTCAGGCGCCCTGTGCCAGTGTTAAGTTATAACGCGCGCGACCCGTTGAAGGCGCGCGACCCGTTGGGTGAGGCGCGCGACCCATCAGCACTCTCTCTGCCAAAACCGCCAGCAAACTTGCCAAGGAACCACAAATTGCCAAATTTTGCAAGGTAGGCCCTCCATCATAAAAAATTATTGCTTGCTACAGTTCAAGAAGGTCATGATTGTAGTTGTAAAAGTCTCCATTTGCAAGTGAAAGTCACCATTGTGCTTTTGGTTTGAAGTTGTCAAATTGTTAGGGTTTTATATGTTGTTTTGAGGTATCCCATTGTTCTCATTTTCTTTTTTTCCCATCTCCCATTTCATATTCCTTATCATTTTATATAAATTTCCCTTCCAAATATGTGAAGAGCCTTAAACCCTACCCCTCTTCCCAAGAAATCAAAAAATTACACCCTAACCCTACCTCTCATAATATCCTTGTAAATCAAATTGTATAATGATGTATATGCAATAATTCTTCCCCTAAACTTCCTGTTTTATTATTATTCCCGTTTTCCCTTTAAAGTATCCCTCCCCTAACATTTCCCTCGTGCTACTTGTCCCCTTAAAACAACATTTTAATCAGCAGTTTTCAAAGCAGAAACAACAATACATTTCAGCCACTTTGCTCCTAAAACAATGTCAGAAACTGAAACCAATTATGAGCAAAGTGATGACCATGAGTCAGCTTCAGAGATTGAGGTACAGATGAGACCTCACAAGGGTGGAAAGAGCGGTCATCATAGGAGAGAGGAGCCCACCTCTTTGACCGATTTGCAGGCTTGTCCAATTGCAGTCTCATGTTTCCGTTATATGTCTTGTTATGAGTTTTGCGAGAGGATCTCTCAGATTCAGCATCACAGGGAGTTGGCTCGCTTGTTTGTTCTGCATTTGCATGATGGGCATGTGAACCTTGCAGGGATGGATTTTACATTGACACCTGAGATGATTGCTCAAGCAACAGGGATACCAAATGTTGGAGAAGTGTGGAACAAGCGCAAAATATTGGACAGTGTTCAGTTTGAGCCTTACATCAAACCTGCATTTATGAGACAAGTGACGGGTGTATTTCCTTTCAGATTTTTGAGGAATGAGTATGCTCCTTTGATGAGGCTTATCATGCGCTATTTCACCTGTGAGGGCAGATTTTCACTTGTGTATTCATACCATATTCTCTTATTGATGCATTTCACACGAGTACGGATGATGAACATCCCTGTTTTCTTGTGCCGGAACATTGAGAGGATGGTGCCCTTGATGCAGAGGAAGAGCTCAGCACAACAGTATAGGAGCCTCTATCATTATGGTTTGATTCAGCTTGTGGTCATACATCAGTTGGCTCAGCATTGCATCCCATGGGAGGAGTTTATCTCTCGTGAGCTTTTCACAGCACCACCACCACCACATCCTAAGGTTGTTCACGAGGAGGGAGGACCATCACAGCAGCATGACACCCCCGTGACTAGATATGTCAGCTCTTATCCATTGGTCACTTATCAGAGAGGCCAAAGGGCCTTATTTGCAGCAGCTCGACGATTATTATCTCCACATCAGGTGGAAGGGGCCTCGCCTTCTTCAGCAGCACAGGCAGCACAGAGGGGAAAGCAGCTCATGATCGAGGATGGAATGACCGGTGATCCCGACATTGATATCATTGATCTTGATACCCGCTCTCCTACCACGGAGCTTCATGAGGTCATTCAGCAAAAGGAGGCCGAGAATCGCTTGTTGCAGCAGAAGTTAGAGATGGCACAGTGGACGATCACCTATTTAGAGCAGTGCAACAAGCAGTTGGAGGATGAGCAAACTCTTGATGAGTTGTGGAGGATTCGTAGTGACCGCAACTTGAATCGAAGAAGACCCAGTGATTTAGTACCCGTTGAGCGAGAGTCTATGCTTATCCGGCTCAATGCTCATTTGGAGGGGCTGTTGGCCAAGGCCAAACGAGATAAGAAATTGCTTAGAAACATGAAGAATCATTATTGGGCACGGATGCACGTGTGCAAGGCGAAGATGAAAGTGCTCCAAAGGCGGTTGGCCAAAGCACAAAAACGAAGAAAAAGGTCTGACCCCCTCCACATCTTGGCCGAGGCTTCCTTGAAGGAGCATGGCACTAAATAGCTCAGCCCCAGCACAAATTCCAAGAAATTTTGAGCATTTTGGGTCATTTTTGGTTTTTTCAGGCAAAAAACAGGCTTTGTCCCTCAACGGGTCTCACCCCGTGCGCGACCTTTTCGTTGGGAAACTCCTTTTTGGGAAAACTCAGCATTTTTGGATTTTTCATGCAAAGATACACTTGCTCAGCCATTGCCAAGAAATTTCATCAAGTTTTGGGCCTCCAGAAAGTCAAAAAACAAGCAAAAAATGACTTTCTGCCACATTTTTGACACACAGAAAGCAGTCTTGGGAGATTGCAATTTTGGAGGGGTAAATGACCACCGAATTCCAAAATTCCACTTGGGTTGGAAAGTCGACATCCAGACCTTTCCAACAAGCCTACTCTTGCCCCATTTGGACACCTGGAAGTGTCCCAAAAGTGCTCTCAAAGGCGCGCGACCCGTTCAGGAATGGCGCGCGACCCATCAGGCAAATTGCTCAGGATTTCAGCCTACAGCTCAGCAAAACGCAGTTTTGACTATGTTTGACTTTTTGGAGTTGATTTTTATCCTCCTTGTTGTAAATGATGTAATTTTATGACACTTTTACACTTATGTATCTCTTCTAGAAGATTCATTCATGAGATAGGTGAAAATTAAATGAATGAATTGGTTTCCTAGTTTATAGAGGCAAGTTGTTTTGACTGCCTAGTTTTTAGTACTCAGTTTAGAATTGGTTGAAACAGATCCTAGAAGGATGAACTCGACCCCTAGAGGCAAGGGAAGAGGTTGGCTTGCCTATATTATGTATTTTCTCAATCATTTTCAGGGGTTGGAAGGTTGGACTCTTGAGGGAAAAGCTCTTATTGTATTACTTACTGTATCTCTGCAATTTTTGGAAAAGGAAGACCAGGGTTTTGCAGTCCTTTTTGGGATTCTTGTGGTCACATGTATTGATGGTGTGTTTCTCTTTGTACTTGTAAGTGTGTTATGTGAATCATTTCCTTACTTTTCCTTCTACAAATTAGGCAAATGAAGTGTTAAAGTAGAATTCATGACTGTCATGCTCTGCTTTTAAGTTTGCTTAATATCAATGTTTTCAACTGTTTAAGGGGAATTCAAGGTTATTGCTTGCTCTCTTTAACTCCTCACTGGTCATTCCCATCCATCCACCTCTATTAAAGGCATCAATATTGTTTCCTACCTCGCCCCAAAGAACCCCCTGCGAAAACTGTGTCCAATCCCCGCACCTAAAATTGCCATTTCCCCAATTTTCCACAAAAAACCTTAAAAATCCCAAATCAACCCTTTTGATCAGTTTACTAGCCTAAAATCAGTGTTTTCCTATTGGTCATCTCACCCATTGAAGATCTTTACTGAGATAAACCGGAGAGAGCCCTCTCCTGCCCCGTAGGGCTAGCTACGAGGCTAAGTGGTTTGATGTTGCCTTGAAGTTTACCTTTCTCAGCCTGAGGTGAAATTTCAAGCGCTAACAGAGACCAATTTGATGATGGTTTGTGATGTCCAACCATGAGGTGGAATCACTATTGATGGGTTAAGGTGGTTGGCCTCTGTAAGCCCTGGATGGTTTTGGATTGATGTGTTTTATGAGATCCCACATTCATGCTTGGAATATGGCACAAGGGTGATTAGCTTAAGAGAGTTTTGGCTCAGCCATGTCTATGGTCGGGTAGTTCGTGGAAGTTCCACAACTGGTTGGCCTTTGCATCATTAATAAGAGGTTATTTCTCTTTGTTATTTTATGAGTATTGTACTAGTTTATATGTGGATTAGATGGTTGTTGTTTCCTTGGTATTTCTATCTCTATTATGTTGGTTATGAATATGTATTATGATAGTGGTTATGTATGGCTCTCATCATGTTTTCACTTGTAAATGAATGAACAATGTATCTATGACCTAATGGATGAAACAAAATCTAATGTGTTGAGGCATCAATTCTTCTTAGCAATTCTCAGATGAGTATGAGACCCTATGCTTAGATTTGTTATTTACACCTGTAGATTACATATTCGTGATATGCTACGAAGTTTTTGTCATGGCTAGTAGGGGTCTAGTTAAGTGCTTCTTCAAGTATTTGCAATTGCATCATTGTTTCATTATAATCATTTTGTTATGAAGGTGTCATTCAATTCTAGGCAGTGACTTGGGCTCTAGGCCTAAAAAAGCATCTCAAATACTGGGGACGCTGGCACAACATAGATAAAAATAGTCCCTGGACGCTGGCATGCCTTCTCATGAGAGCATCCAGTGCCTCCTAGATGTTGTCATGCCCATATCATGGGAACGTCCGCAGGTTAAGTAGTCTAAAATCTCAGTGGGACCCAAGGGTTGGTTAGCAGAAATGTTGGGATGGTTCCTAGGGGTCCTATTGCTGATGTTGAAGGTTTGTATGGTGTGTGTCTGTCAGTTCCACTTCCTTAACATGACTTAGGAGGTCGAATCATATCATAGTAACTTCTCATCACATGTTTACCCTTGTTGGCCGGTTACTTGGGTAGATGTGAGAAGAGGGTGATACAAGGATGTTTGTCACCTGAGTGATCTTTGTGTACTAATACCATGCTGATAGTAGTAACATAAGTAGTCAAATATAAGAAATAATCTTAGAGATAGTCAGGGAGATACACTAATGATGCACAAACTAATACATTCTTTAGGGCATCAAAATATTTTTGGGTAGTGTCATCCCAATGGAAAGGAATCCCTTTTTCCAATAATCGGGTAAAACCTTTAGTAATCTTAGCTTAATTAGGGACAAATCAACATATAAAGTTAGCCTTCCCTTATCGGTGTTGTAATTGAACAAGAGCGGAAGGAGCAGACAAATAAAAAATTACTTGAACTTTTAATGAATCAATACATATCCCTTGCTTAGACACAACGAATCCCAGGAGTCGACCAGATTTGACACAAAAGACACATTTATGTGGATTTAATTGTATCTTATAGTGGCGACAACGCAAGAATATTGCTTTGGGATGCATGGGATGATCTTGACGGTGTTTGGAGTGAGCTGGCAAGCCATCAAGATATGGTTGCATGTTATGATTATATCATGGAAAGCATAATTCATAGCCCGTTCGAAAGTTAACTAGCATTCTTAAGACCAAAAGGGAGTTTGCGATAATCAAATGTGCCCCATGTATAGATGAATGTGGTTATATGTTTGTCAGAAGGGAGTATGTTTGTCTGATTGTAGCCAGAAAATCTATCCATAAATGAGAAAACTTCACTTTTGGCACAATCGTTAACAATTTGGTTGATAAAGGGGGTTAGATAGAGTTCCTTTGTAAAAGACCGATTAATATCTCGATAATAGACACACAATCATATTGTACCTTGTTTTTTCATTACGGGAACAATATTTGTCACCTAATTAGCTAATGGAACAGGATAAATGAAACCAAATTGCAAAATCTTCTCAACTTTTGCTTTAATTGCAGCAACTTTCTTTGGATGCACTGGACATAAACATTGTCGAACAGGTTTGGCATCCGGGTAGGTTTTTATTTTGTGCACTACTATATTTGGGTCAATGCCTGACATCTCTTCATAGGACCAAACAAACACATCACAAAATTCTTGAAATATGGTTTGTAGTCTTTAGTCTCATGTGGAGAACAAGAGGCACCTATGTGGATGTTTTCAACAATTATGGGTTTGACTTAGATATCGAGGGGAATGGTTTCCTCGATATTCACTACATTCTTCTCAGAAATAACCTCATAAATGGAGATGGGATTTTGAGGGTTCTTAGTAGTCTTTGGTAAAAATAAGTCTTTAAAATTAATTGTTCTCAAGGATTTCCGGTTGGGGTAGAAAAGAGGAACGATGATGATTATCACTCCAAGGTTTCTCATCCGATGACACAATCTCCATGATTCCTTCGTCTGTAGGGAAAATATCATTGAAGGGGTCAGAATGTGAAACTAATATTGAATCTTGAGAATGAAGGTCAACCAAGTTAAATTTATTTGTTTCAGTAATTGTTGGGCAGTTCAGGTTAATAGCCTTGTAATCTAACTCAACAAGATTGAGCGACATGTGATCGTCAAAAGATTTGATATTGGAATTGTCAGGTACTATCCAGGGATCACAGGGAATAGTACTAGATGAAATCATATTAAGCAGAGCAACTGTAGTGGAAATATCGGGAGGAGGGAGTGTGAAAGTCCACATTAAATCTTAGTCTTTTAATAATCCTACTCCAATATTATCATAAGGAAGTGGGGTTTTACCCACAAGCGGTTTGTTACCAGTAGTCTAGGAATCAACAACAAAAAAGGAAATTTTATCGATGGCCACAATTCCTCCTTGATGAGGGAAAGCAATCATCCAAAAATAGAACGAGACTAAAACTTCCATAGCATAAACCCAAGTATGACCTAGTAATAGGTTATAATCTAATTGTCTGTTAATGACCTCTACCTCTACTAAGATTATCGTACCTACTAATTCCACTGGTAATGAGCTTATGATCCCATAAGGTTTGAACCCTCTTCCTTCAAAGGATTTAAGGGTCATTGGTGATTGGTTAAGTGGTGGAAAGCCTAAGGCTTTCCAATATGATAACAAAATGATACAAGTAGAGGCACCTTCATCCACTATCACCCAAAAGACATTTTTGCCTCTTACAACATCTTGGATCATGAGTGCAAGTTGAGGTGGAAGTTTAGGCGTATTATTTTCGTGATTAAACACAACAGGGCCTGAATACGAAGGATACACTCCTCTGATTGCTGCTAACAATGATTTCCTTTGTGCATGGTAGTTATCCATAACTTCAAGAGTTGACATAGCCAAAGGAGCCTAAGATAGATCTTCAACTATGTTATAATTATGTGCAGCTCTCGCATGAGGGTTGAAAAATGATTTACAAATAATTCCCTTGGGAGGAGGTTTAATTGTCAGTTCAATAGTTGATTTCTCAATTTCTAGAGGACCAAAGGTAGGTGGAGTAGGACTGGAAGTTTTATCAGTAGCCTTTCCATTGGAAGGATTCTATTTTCCATAGTCCTTATTTCGTGTAGCCACCAAGACATATTCCTAACATATGAAATGTTGAACATGTTTTGTGAAGAGGCGAATGCGTTATGTGCAACCATATTCATCTCCTGGTTCGGGAAATGGTCTGTCAACACGACAGGTGCAGTAGACACATCTTTCAAGGATCAATTGATTTCTACTCAACGCAAATAGTCCTTGGTGAAATGTTCTTCATTGCAGATGAGACAAGGATAATGCAACTTACGTTTCTCATCAAGAGACTAATTTTTTTGTTTCTCATGTGGAGGATTTTCTTGTTTGGCCTTTCCTTTACCCTCTTTTTACTTCCAGGTTGCTCAAACTTTCCTTTAGTAGAGTGAATAATATTAATCTTGGAAGTATTCACAGGAGCAGTAGGAGAGGGCCTTTGATTAGTCATAGTAGGAGCAGACTTCGAGGTGGATTAACTAGAAGACTTGTTCATTGACTGTTAACCAACAGAAACAATCATGCCATAAATAGCATGTGATTTCTTCGAGGGAGAAGGTGTAACAATATGAAATGGTCGCAGAGCATTAGGTATTTTTTGGTAGAGTGTGCTCGATTAGGTATAAACTAGGTCTAAATATTGGGCACAAGCAATAACTTTCTCTTTGGTAACGACTCCTCTTTTGGTAACATCCTCAGTTATATCAGGTAGTAATGATTTAACAAACCATTCTGCCAATAATTGATCTGGAATAAAGTTTTTGACCAATCAACAACGACATCTCCACTAATGTATGTGAGTAGAACTAGATTGTTTTAGAGAGGTAAAAAGCTTAGTATCAGTTTCGTAATGGATTGGTAGCTGAAAATGAGTTATAAACGTTGTTACCAATGAATTGGAGTTGATAAATGAAGCTCAGGGTAATTTGACATACCATTTTTTTGTCAAACTAGTAAGAGTTTGTTCGAAAAGACACAAATGAATGGAATCATCATTTAAGGAGTTTGAATAACACCATAAATGATAAGTCATGATATGGTTTGATGGGTCTTCTCCAAGATTCTCATTGAACTTGGGAATATCATTCGACAATTTAGTTGGAATAGTCGGCCACCAAGGAGAATGATAAATGGGATCATTGGTAAGCCGAGAGAGATATGATAACTCTAATGTTGCGATAAACGACAATTGCCTGTTGAAGTTAGATTGCAGGGGTTAGTAACCTTGTGGGTAAAGGTTAACCACTGGTGGGGGATATGATATCCTGGATAAGATGGATTGGGTTGAGCCGCTAACATTTACATTCCACCAAGGTTAGGAGTCTGAAAAGCAGGATAGCCCATACCAAGTTTCCTAGTTCCATGAAAACCTTGATAAGGTTGGAAAGGGTGACCTTTGATTTACTGACCTTGATAAGGTGCTTTTGGTATGGTTGTTGTTTGGCCAACAACGATTTGTGGTGTACCTTGTAAAGTTTGTCTAGATGGAATTTACATCATTCCTAGACCAGGTTGACCAGTTTGTACCTGTGGAATGCCTTGAACAAGTTGATTTACTTGTACACGGGGTATATTCTAACCAAGCGGATTAGACAAGTTTTGTAATACACCTTGGACAGGTTGAGTAGATGGGATTTGAGACATCCCCTGTGCCGGTTGACTAATATGTATTTGAGATACGACTTGAATAGGTTGAGTTGTTTAAAGTGTGACTTGGATAGGATGACTAATAGGAAGTTGAGGTATAGAATGGATGGATTGACAAGTAGGAACCAAAGGCACAACCTGGACAAGTTGGAACTTCAATTAAGACCTAGTTAGGTTGACCAAACACAAGTAGGGAAACCTTCCAAGGAGTGGAAACCATTCCTGGAAATGGAGTACTAGTAGGAAGAAGACTTATGATAGGAAGAACACCAACTTGTAGCATTTGATAAATGGGTGGGAACATTCCAGCAGTAGGTTTCCCCCCAGCTGGAGGATAAGGAGTGAAAGGAGGCAATTTCCCCCTAGCGGGAAGGTACCAAGTATAAGACGGAGTGGGTTGTTGTGGTTGTCCTAATATACTCAGAAACAATCCATATTTTTTATCCAAATGATTTTGGCGTGGAATAGGTGGTATAGGTTGTGGGGTATTTGGTAAAGATAACCAGATAGTATTCTAGATGTGAAGGTAAAGAAGAAGTTCAAGGAATAATCAATGCACCGAAAAAGATTCCTAGCAATTACTAGCATCTAGATGGCACTGCTGGGCCACCGTATAGGTGAGTTTTGGGTGAAGTGACAAACACAGAGGTCACTGCAACTTCAGTTGATTCATTCATAATGACAGACACAGGTTGGGTGACTATTGTTGATTCTGTCATGGTTAGACATCTGAAAGGAATGTGTGGATGAGTTTCCTGAGGAGAGTTAAAGAGTGAATTAAATCAAGGAGTTGGACGTAAAGGAGCTTGTAGTTGAGTATCAAGGTTAGCCAAAGGAAAATATTGATAAAGAGGAGTTCCTATTATGTGAACACGAGTTTGAGGTTGAGGGGGATCTTCCTTAGTAATTTCCTCTATACTCAATAACCCAGATGGATGTGGTTCTTCTTCAGCACCCAAAGGCAAAGGTTGTGGATGAGACAAAGGTAGATAAATGTATGAATAAGTTCCTAAAGTCACTGTTGCAGTAACTTGCGGTTCGTCAAGTTGAATTACCTTAGGTTGTAAGATTTCTAAGTCTACAAATTCAGGTTCTAATGTCTCAACAATTTCTTGTTGAAAAGTTTCAACTGTCTCAAACTCACTAGTTTCCAAAGATGTAACTTTAGGTTCAATACTGATATGAATTAATGATTCTGGTTGATTAATTTCAGATGTTGTTCCAGATGGGGTAGCTTTTGATGTACCAGGTTCGATAGTTTGCATTTTTTTTTTACGATATCTAGTGTTGCCTCTCGAGGTAAAGGAGGCAATATTTGCATTCTACGCGAACGACGAGGGAATTCTTCCACAATTAATTAATTGATT
Organism: Pinus tabuliformis; assembly: GCA_031772625.1. Classification (NCBI taxonomy): domain Eukaryota; kingdom Viridiplantae; phylum Streptophyta; class Pinopsida; order Pinales; family Pinaceae; genus Pinus; species Pinus tabuliformis. The sequence continues at coordinate 1,373,169,086 of CM062805.1, read as the reverse complement.
TTGAAAAGTAAAGAGATACATAAAAATAAAGAGGGATAACTAGGCATTTAAGGATTGCCAAGTCATTGTGAACAACAATATACGGTTAAGTACGCGCAAGCAATCTCCCTGAATGTTGTGTGTATCACAATTAACAAGTTGGCTGACTCAATTACATATGGTAGGTTTGGAACCTAGTGGGGACTTCCAAAATATACGTAGGGGTATGTGGAAGTCCAGTCCATAATAGTGTTTTCTAATGCATAAATGTAAGATGATGGCAATTTGATATACTTGTTGTACATGGAGCGCCATCCTATATACCAAAAGGTACATGGAAGAACGTTCTGATATACTCTGATGTATTATAAAAATAACCATCCCCGGGATGTAACACTGACAAATAACGAAAACTCCTACATTTAGAGATGTCGGAACACGTCTCCTAGCCTAAACCACTAAATGTGCCTTTAATCTTTCAAATGCTCCTTAGGTTAAATGATAAATTTTAATGTCGACCTTGATTAAGGTTTCAATTTCAAGGATCAAAATGAATTCACTTAAAGTCCTAAAATGCAACTAGCATGAGAAAATGAACTATTTTCATTCAATGAAGATCTAACTAAAGAAGGGAAGGAGTTTCAAACGATTATGCAGAAAACAAGAACTCTCGAACAAGATCTTAAAATTCACTATTCCAATTCAAAAATTAAAAGCCCTAATTCATGAGAGAATGAAATTTCTTTTCTTTTCCTTTTTAATTTTCAAATGTAAAGAGTGAAAAGTGACAAGATTATCGAATCAAAGAGAATTCAAACATATTTAAACTATAATATGAACAATCCTTTAACAAATCATTAACCAAGTCAAATGATTAAAAAAAAACCTTAATTGACAAGAAGAAAGCAAAAATAAACAAACTCTCATCAAAAGGTAATGACACTCAATTTCAAACAAATTGTTGACTTTACAAAGACCTTGCATAGATCAAAGACTTGGGAAGACACTGCAAACAAAAAAGAATTCAAAGCAAGGCAGGAAAAATGCAAATTTTGTTCACTTACAGGATCATCGCAGGCAATGTATGGAAACTGATGCAAGTAATTGCACTTATAGAATAAGACAAGTGCATTAGGACACTCTATCTCCACATAAAAAGTGCGATGGGGCTAAATTGGCCCCAAACACACAAATCAAACCCTAACCAAGCTTGAAATCAGGCTTTCCTAAGTCCATTGACAATCTGAACAAGAGAAATGGAGTTGATTTCAGAGGTCCTAAAAGGCTAGGCAAAGAAAAACACTAAAGAACATCATGTTCCCCAATGGAGTTGCCAAGTCGTTTTGTGGATAAATCCCATATGTGGACATAAGCAAACTCTATAGACCTAGTGGCTTAATCTAGAAACAACTAAGACAAAATTGCAATGATTTCTTTAGAAATGTTTGAAATATTGAAGGAATACCTACTTGGAATTCAATTTAAGCTTCCTCCTTCTCTTGCTCGTTTTGGATGATTTGTAGGTTCCACTTAGAATCCCTCCCAACTATCTTTTCCTTCCTTTGCCACAATAGCAAACCTTCAGTCATACCTCAAGAACATGGATAGATTATGGAGCTCTAGACACAAATGGGCAACATAAGGGCATAATCCCCAAAAGCCAACCCAAAATCTATGTGAGGTAGTGAATTTATAGCATAAGTGAGGTGGTTTTGGATTTACCATTATAGGGCTTAGATCCACATAAGGGGGATGTAATTTCTAGGAGATAAGAGATAAGACCTCATATTGGGAGTTCGAGATCTTATTCGATAGTAAATGGTTAAAACCACTTCCAAAGCTTCTAGAGAGAGAAACTTCAAAATTAATTTTTATTTTTCAGCATTTCCAGGTGTTCATCACACTTTTTGGGAAAGAAACTTGCACTGGCGAATGCATTCATGTGTGCAACCTGTGTTAATGAAATTTGTCTTGAAGGTAAGTGTGATGACCCACGATATGTTTTTATTGTTTTTCACTCTAATTTAACTATATTTAAATGAGGAGATGGTTAGGGTTTCGATCCCTGGGCAGTGGGCAGAACCGCGCACAGGCCTCGGTTAGGTGAACGAGGTCAGAAGCCCTGCACAGCTGCCGACGCGGGGAACTTCCTTGCAGCTTCGTGTAACTGGCAGGTGGAGGTTTCACGAGGTTTTGGCATATTTTTCCGTTTTGAAAGTTAAACTCTATACTGTTACCTTCATTCGCCTGTTTGTTCGTTTCCAACAACAAGTTTACCGTGAAGGTTACCTCGTTTGACTGTCGGTTGCTTTGGAACGGGTCCAACCATGGTAAACCCCACCGAGTTTATAGCCCTGGACCCAGAGGTAGAAGACCTCCTCTCCATGTGGGGGAAGGATGTCACTGAACACAACGTGGAACATTATTTTGGCCCCTTTGAACTTCCTAGTCTGGAGGCGTTATCACAGGTGGAAAATCAACAGTTTTTGTCTCATGGGAAGGAGTCGGGTCATGGGGTACATATCTCTGGTTCAGAGGGAGCATCCACACCAGCCGCGAAAGCAATAGTGCCGGGAGGAGCGAATGTGGGTGGTCTGTCTACTGACCCAAAAGGAAAATCTCTGTTTGGGCGGTTTATAGCCCACAAGGGTTTGGAAAACATTTCCCATTTAGGGCTTTCAGCTGGTAAGGTACATTCTCGGGCTCAAGGAGGTATTACTACACTTTCGAGGGCTTCCCTTCCAAGAGATCCTCAAAACCACATAGATAATGCAGCAAGGGATCCCGGGGTTTCTACTGTAGGGGGGCTGGCAGTCTCTGATGGGCAGGGGTCGGACTTCTTCCCCTCTGGGAATGACGAATCGGGGTCTTTGGGCCAGATCCCGGCTCAGCCGGAGACAGATCCCCTTTTGGGCACGGCACAGCTAACCCCTGCGAGGAACGAGGGTCGAAAGGGCATAAGAACGCCGGAGGAAGAGTTTAGATACAAAGGAGAGAAGAGAAAGCCGCAAAGACCCATAGGATCCCAGGCGATTGCTGACAATTTGATCCTTGGGATGGAGGTGTCCATGATAGAAGCCCTAGCTATAGCAGATTGCACCTTGGTCGGCAGGGCCAGAGGTAAGAAACTCACATCTGATTTTTTACAAGAATGGGGGGAGAAATGCTTTGTATCAGATAACTCACTACAGTTTGAAGCATTAGTACTTGCTAAGGGATGGTTTAAGCTTCGATTCAAAGACAGAGAATCGGCAGACTGGGTACTTCAGCGGAATTGGCACATAGGGAACATTCCAGTTCTGCTAAAGAAATGGACCCCTCTTTTTGATGCAATTAAGGAGCGAACGGACGAGTTTCCAGTCTGGGTGCGAGCTCCGGGATTACCTTCTTTCCTATGGACAGAGGAAGTATTCAAAACTATTGGTAACAGATTGGGGGTTTATATGGAAGCGGATATGACATTTTTGACAACAAAGAACAGGGCAATAGCTCGCATACTTGTAATGCTCAACCCGAGTGGAGGATTGGCACAAAAAATCAACCTACAATTTGATGACTATGTATACGAGCAGATACTAGATTATGAGTACCTGCCATTCAGATGCCATTGGTGCCATGAGTATGGGCACTTGGCAAAAGATTGCCCACAGATGAGAAGAAGGCGACATTTCCGAAGGACTACAGCAAATAGAGATAAGGCACAAGCAGAGGTTCAGAGGCCGATGGAGCACGAAGTGCCGGAAACACAAGTACCAAGGAATATGGAGACAGAGGAGAATGTAAAGGAGACAGCGGACGAAGGATATCAATCTCAGGAGGTTGCTGTGGTAAATGACATGATTCCGGAGGTAGCTGTGGAGGAGACCAATACAGAAGCGGAAGCGGTGGAAGGGCTCGCTGAGGAAGAAAGTGCAAATCCTGATCAAAACAACGAATCGGAAAAGGGTATGTCTGCCGGGACTTCTATTCCTTCTCTTATTCCTCCTGAACAAAAATCTGTTAATGTAAATACTGCTTCTTTATCAAATCAAGAGCAAGTTAATTTTAATGATGATATTATGGATCATACAATGACATGTCCGAGTGTGGAAACTATAGTCGAAGCTTTACCGTCATTGGATATAAATTGTGAAGATAAATGGCCTCCTCTTTCCCTTCCTGTAACCCGACCACTTTGCCCTTATAACCTGAGATCATCGGGAGGGAACCTTGAGGATCGGGGGTCTGTAGGGGGTTTGGGACCAATACATTTACATAACAGTTCCAAAAACAAACGAGGAAGGAAATCAGATATGTCAAAGGCAAAACTTAAAGCCAAATTGGATGTGGCAGATGGAAAACAACATTCGATCACGGGGGTTCTTAGAGCAGTTCTTCCCCCAGAGGGTGTTATAAAATGATCTTGACATCTTGGAATTGCAGAGGTTTGGCCAGTAAACCGAAAAAACTGGCCTTGAAAGATTGGATAACTAATTCTAAACTAGATGTTATTTTTCTGCAAGAAACTTTGGGGAAGGCTTCTGAGATTGAACCTATGCTTAAAACCCTTCTCCCAGGGTGGGTTTTCACTGCTATGGATGCCTCTGGCCATTCGGGGGGCATCGCAATTGGGTACAAAGAAGGGAGGGTAAAAGCCATCAACCGCTGGGGGATGAAAAATGTATTGGGCATGGAGATTATATCCCCAGACTTCTCTTTTCCCATCACCCTTGTAAATATCTATGGGCCATGTCAAGAAAGGGAATCTTTCTGGGAAGAATTGATGACAAAACCCATTATGAATTCACAGCTGATGATCATGGGAGGTGACTTAAACTTTTCTTTGGGTAGAGCTGAAGCTTGGGGCCCTTCTGCGAGAGAAGACCCCCTTACTGATTTTTTCTATAACCTCATCATGGAGAAGAATCTAATTGATCCTTCCCCAATTAAGCTGAAGCCTACTTGGAGAAATCGCAGAGTAGGAGAAGGATGGATTGCCAAAAGGATAGACCGCTTTCTTTTAACGGAGTCTTTATCTTCTAAAGCTCCTCTGATCAGACAGTGGGTGAAGGAAATAGGGAATTCAGATCATTTCCCAATTTTCTTAGACATATCTATTCCCCCTCACAAACCACCGGCTCCTTTTAAATTCAATCCTGCTTGGCTTCAAGACCCCACATATGGCAACCTGTTTAAAGAAACTTGGGATCACCCTGATCCCAATGCTGGAGAGGATAAATGTTTTTTATTCATGGAGAATTTAAAAAGATTGAAGAAAGCTACAATTTCCTGGGCTAAAGACAGAAAATTAAAACAAAATGAGGAGTTGATCAGTATAAGGGAGGAGCTGCAGCAGTTGGAGAGTATGGACACAGATGGATACTCCTCACAGGTTTCAAAGGACATAATCTTTCAATTGGAAAAACAACAAAACAAAATTCTGTTGGATAGGGAGGAAGAGTGGAGGATTAAAAGTAGGGCAATTTGGCTAAAATCTGGAGATGAGAACACTAGGTTTTTCCATAATTATGCAAAAGGAAGGAAATCTTCAAATACTATCTGGCACCTTAAAGATGAAGAAGGGAGAGAAGTCAGATCCTTTCCAGAGCTTTCTGGCTTAGGAAAAAGACATTTTCAAAAGATCTTTGCAGATCCGGGAGAGGCTACTATCGCAGAAGTTTTCAAAACTGTGCAATGTTTTCCTAGATTCATTGAGGAAGATGAAGCAGAAGACCTCTCAGTTCCGGTCACTAAGGAGGAGATTGAAACAGCTATGAAGCTTATGGGCAAAGACAAAAGCCCAGGCCCTGATGGCTGGACCATAGAATTGTTTCTCCATTTTTTTGAACAGATTGGAACAGAGATAACTGATGTAGTTGAAGAATCCAGATTGAAAGGAGTTGTCTACAGACCCTATAACTCAACTTTTATCGCCCTTATTCCCAAGAAGGATGAGCCGGACAGTTTTGAAGACTTTAGACCTATCTCTTTATGTAATTGTATTTACAAGATTATTTCGAAGGTTATAGCACTCAGAATAGCACCAATCCTGTCAAGAAACATATCAATGGAACAATTTGGGTTCCTGGATGGCAGACAGATCCATGAAGCCATTGGGGTTGCCCAGGAGGTTATCCACAGTATCAAAATGAAGAAAAAGAAGGGAGCTGTTCTTAAAATTGACCTTTCCAAAGCATATGATAGAATCAGCTGGCTATATCTAAGGATGCTACTAACACATGTGGGCTTCAGCTATCCTTTCGTCAGTTGGATCATGGGGTGCATCACAAATGTTAGCTTTGCAGTTCTGGTCAACGGAGAAGCCTCCCCCTTCTTCAACAGCCAGAGAGGCCTCAGACAAGGGTGCCCATTGTCCCCCCTCCTGTTCCTCCTTGTGGCAGAAGGGCTCAGTAGACTGATTCACAAAGCCAGAAGAGAGGGAAAGGTAAAAGGTATCGAGGTTGCAATTAATCTCTTCATCACTCACCTTCTTTTCGTTGATGATATTTTGATTTTCACTAATGGTACTGGTAGTGAATTAAAGGAGTTAAAATGTATCTTTGATCTATTTCTAAAAGCAACAGGAATGCAGATTAATTCTGGGAAATCACAAGTTTGTATGGCAGATTTTGAAAGAAGGAGAAGGAATCAAATGGCTGAACTATTTCCTTTCCCTAGTCAACCTCTGGAAGTTCCATTCAAATATCTGGGCTTTTGGCTAAAGCCTGATGCCTATAAAAAAGATGATTGGAACTGGCTCATAGCAAAGATAGAAACCCGAATATCTCACTGGAGCTTTAGATGGTTGTCCAGAGCTGGTAGATTGAACCTTCTTAAATCAGTCCTATTAGCTATCCCAGTGTATTGGGCAGCCCTAACTTGGATCCCCAAAGGAGTAATGGAGAAAATTAGAAGAATTTGTTGCAGATTCCTATGGGCAGGCAACAAGGATTCATCGGGTTTACCTTGGGTGGCTTGGGACAAAGTCGCCAGACCTAAAGAATGGGGAGGATGGGGGATAAAAAGACTCCCTGAGTTCAGCATCTCATTAGCAGCAAAATCAGGGTGGAGGCTAATAACCATGGAAAATCTGTGGACCAGGGTGGTGAAAAGGAAGTATATAGACCCAATGCCTTTGGAAGATTGGATCCGGAGTCAAAACAAGAAGGTAAAAAATTCTTCAGTAGTCTGGAAGGCCACGGTGGAAGCCTTTTCAGTGATTGAGCAAGGATTAGCTTGGAAAGTGGGAGATGGGAGACAGGTCAGGATTGGCAGGGACCCTTGGATAGGATGCAATGAAGCTTATGCCTTATCCCCAGGGCTTCTTCGACACCTTGATTCAAAAGGTATTTCATCACTAAATCAGGTGGAAAAAGTGGGTCAGTCCACGATCTGGGGATAGGCTTGGAAGGATGATGAAGAACTTGGGTTAAACATTAGATGGAAGAATGAATGGGCGGGGTTCATTAAAGAATTGCAAAGATCCAATATCAGGATTAAGGATGAACCTGATTGCTTGTTATGGGCACATAGCAATTCTGGGGAGTATTCTCCTAAAGATGGTTATTCTTTTCTAATGGGAAAGAAAGGTTGGGGAGTTCCGGATTGGTGGGCAAAAGATATATGGAAATTAAAATGCCCTGCCAAGTCTAGGCTCTTTCTTTGGTGCATACTAAAAAGGAAGGCTCCAACATGGGAAACATTACAGAAAAGGTTTTTATTTGGGCCAGGGCGATGCCCCTTATGTAAATCTGATGAGGAAACCACCAATCATCTCTTCACCACCTGTGTTCTCTCAAGGAAGACCTGGGAGGAGGTCACTGCTCTTCTTAAGGTTAAATCTCAGTGGGGGCAAGATCCTTTGGATGATGCTTGGAGGAAATGGTGGAAATCCTATCCGGAAGGGAATATGAGGAATCTGCCACTTATTTTCTGTTGGGGAGTTTGGCTCGCTAGAAACAAGAGTCTGTTTCATGATAAGGATACACCTTCCTCTGTTACAACCACTAATATCTCAGCCATTTATTCAGCTTTGCCTCCTCCCAAGGACAAAAATTCCAAAACAAAACAAAAACATATCAATATTCAGGAGGGTATTCCGTGTGGCTATTTTGATGGGGCTTCCCAAAATAATAGAGCTGGAGCAGGACTGTATATCCACATCAATCCGGAACATTCTTTAAAAGCTTCTGTTGGTTTGGGTACTGGCACAAACAACTTCGCTGAACTTTCGGCCTTGAGATACCTCTTATGCTGGCTTCATCACAGAAACATCAACACCATACAGATTTTTGGAGACTCACAAAATGTCATAAATTGGGTCAATGGATATGCAAATTGTCAAAACCAGATTTTGAAAACAATTGTTGAAGAAATTTCTTATCTGAAGACTTATTTTAGCAGGTTTTCAATTTGCCATATATACAGGGACAGGAATGAGGAGGCAGATCAGCTATCTAAGGCTGGTCTACAACAGGATCCGGGCAGCTGGGCGATAGAAGAAACCAGACAGGGGCAGTCTTTCAGAACAGATCAGCCCCCTTATGCACAGGCTCTTTGATCTCAGTAATTATCTACATTTTTGACAGCTTTTTTCTCAGATTTTGTATATCGGCTTTTGTCTTTGTATATACTTTTTCCTTTTCAGACTTCAGTACTGGCTTATAGCATATAGATATCAGACTATATTTATAACTTTTTGTTTATATTAGCACTGGATGACAGACATTTACAGTTTTTGGTTTATTTGGGTTGTTTATCCTTCTGAGAAGGTGACCCCAGGATTACTTATGTCATGTTGTTATACTGTTTTTACATCCTCCCGGGAGGAAGACTCCATCAGTTTTTACATATATCAGCAGAATAGCTCCCTATGGGTTGAGCAGAATGTGTTCTTATTGAGCCACTTCATGGCTTTTGAACAATATGTACAAAAACTTTTTACAGTATTAATAAAAAGTTGTGCTTTTTTCCTCGGAAAAAAAGTGTGATGACCCACAAAATTAGGGTTTTTATCCAATGTAATCCAGGATTCTTGTAACTTCTGGAAAATTAATGCTTTTGGCTTTTTAGGGGATGATTGCAAAGTGTAAATGGATGATTATAGATCTAGGTTTAGGGCCATTTGTTTGGATGCAAAAAAATGACATGTAACAAGGACATTATCTTTGGATTAAGATCCATGGTTCATTAATTCAAATATATGCTCCTAGAACCCATGAAATATGTTTTACCACAAATTACTATTTCTCTATCTTCTTTTAATTAAAGTATAAAGACATGAAACCTACAACCACATTAAAAATTGTAGTTTAGATTTTAAACAAGGACAGTTCCAAAGGTAGCAAGCCCTTGCCTGCAATTTTCTAGATTTTGAGATGGAAAAGTAAGGAACTTAGCCTAGAGGATAACATGTAGACAAACACTTTCCTTGCCAGTGAGAACACTCATTGTAGACATACACTCTTATAGTTTTCAACCACTAGTTGTAGAGAAGGGTTCTCTAATACAAGTTAAAGACTCTCGTCTAAAAAGTCAAACAAAGCATTTGCAGGACGTCTATTCATTGCATCACACAGGTTTATTTGGCCCCATTGTCCAACCTCACTATGAAGATGGCAATGATGGTGATGTTAGAATTTCTTTCTAGATAGTGTAAAACATGTTTTGGGGAAACACCATGTCATGTTCAATCTGATAATTTGGATTATTTCAAAAACTCCTATCTTAAATAATAATAGATACAATTCAAAACCATCTATTTTTCTTTCAATAATAATTTATGGACTTCTCCATTTCAAGTGTGTATTGCAACATTACTTTCCGTAATCTACTAATTGTATAGGCTCACGTGCTTAAACATATAGAACACATCACCTCTTCTATATAATAAATTTTAATCCCTTATTATTATTTAAGGGAACTCAATTTCTGTTTTTCATTCAAATTATGTATCTAATTGCTATTGATCGTGATGGGAAAGAGATCTAATTCAAACTCAGGCCAATTCACGTTTTAGAAGAGAGACATGAAAAGTGGTATGATATTTACGTTGTCGTTGACTTGTCAAATATAATATCCTAACTCTAGTTTAACATAGGGGTTGTAATACTCTCTCACCTATCACATAGTTGTCGAAACTATAGAAAAGATGATGAAAATACTCGAGGTGGCTTATCTCCCATTCATGTTGATTTTCTAATATTTTGTTGCCTTAAATGTTCTAGTGTGTTTGTATGGCCAAAAGGGTTTAAAATATTCAATGTTCAAAGCTATTTATAAAATTATGAGTGTGCTCATTTTTGTCAATATAGCTCTTCGAGGCATCTTATTTATTTTTCCTTGAGTCTCGTTGGATATTAGATAATATTTAAGGTTTTAGAATACATGTGTTGTGAGGTATATGGAAAAGATTGCAGAGGCGAAAATACGTAGAGAATAAACTCAAACAAAGCAACGGAGTGAACTCTCAATATTCTCATTAGTCAGTAACAATTAAAAAAAAATTACATAGCAGACATCAACAACAATGATAGGAGTAAAACTTAACTAAATTGAACTAACTTAAACTAAACTAAAACACCTAGATTGATAATTATGACACCTAACAGACAAGAACTGGTGGTTGGAATTATTTTCTCCAACAATTTCAATGCATTCCAAGTTTTGTTTGTCTGGTAGACATTACACATTTTGTTACAATGCTTCTCTGTTATGTTAATGGGTGATGGCATATCTGGTCCCTCTTAGCAGAGAATGATAGAATTATGTTTATGCATCTATGCATCTAACGATAAAATACGTTAGAAATGTTAGGAGATTAAAGGAACAAAAATTCTTCTTATCCATTCCTGTCAAGGTTAGGTTGGTCTCCACCTTTTAATCAATACATGAAATTTTCATTGACATTTTCATTTTCTACAAAGTCCATGTTGTCTTCAACATTCATTGCTGCAACTTCTACTAAGACTTCATTAAAACAGGTGTTGCAAGCCATGCTTCAAGGAACTTTAATTCTTCTTCAAATTTTGTTGTTTCCTGGTTTCTTCTAGCATCTACAGATTCAAAATCATTGTTAAGTTCAAAAACATCTTCATAACCATATCAATTATGTTCTTGATGCTCTGTAATGAGATCTTTCGCCTCTTGCACTTCTTTCTATTCATTTTCCACTTCCAATCTGCTTGGTCTTTCATTCCTCGAAACCTTATGAATACACCATACGAAGCCTTGACTTTTTATGTTGCATGCTCCAATGTTTTGGAGAAGCCTTTGAGTGTTGACTTGTCATCACACCTTTCTACACAAAGGCATGCAATTTCACCAAGAAAAAATTAGTTTCGAAATTTTACCACTTTCATTGCACCTTCTTTCTCTTCAGGGGTACGACTAATCTCACTATCTTCATCTTTGAGATTGCGATGGTCTCCTATAGTTTAAAAAAAAATAAAAATTGCAGCAAGCTTCTTCTTGCAACGTGATTGCTCTTTCTGTTGGGCTCCACTTTGCTCTTGTCCTCAAGCTCCTCTCGACCTCAACTATTTCTTTGTGAGAACAGATGAATTTCAAATGCTGCACCCCTTGGAGTCTTATGCAACTTCACACTCTTCTGTCTCTTGCTTTCAAGAAGTCTTATGCAGGTTGCGCTCTGATACCATGACAAAAGTCATAAAGGTTATTTTTTCAATAGCATTGGATGAACGTTGGTATTATTTTAAAAGGGATTCTTCATTTATTCAAAAATGGCTTATTTAAAATGACTTCCATTTTTAAAAGTTTCTTGAAGACCCATTTCTTTAAAGAAAAAGGGGGTCATTCAAATTTTGTTCATATTAGTATGGACATTTTAATGTTGAAAGTTGTGCTTTTATTTAAAAGAGCCCTTGGTTTCTAAAACTGAAAAAAAGGTTTGTGAAGATATTCTTATTCGAATAAAAGAGCCTTTTTTATTAAAAAATAAAAAGGTTTTTTCAAATCTTTTAAAACGTTGCCCTTGTAGAAAATTTACAAACTTTTTTGTAGAAGCTAAGTAGTAGAGAAGCCACAACAAAGGAAAAACCATAGGCAGCCACTATGTCTGCAAGTTTATTTTCTTGTTGAGCCATAGTCAAACAATATTGAACAAATGAGAAAATCCAAGAGGCTAAGAAAGTTTAAGCAACAACAAGAGATGTATGAGGCTTATTTGAAAGAGTTGGAAGCCAAAAGGAAAAAGAATGCCTTTGCATTAAAATTCATAAGGGAATGCGTAGATGAAAACATTATTCCTATCATAACAGATGCAAAGACAACAAAGGAAGCTTGGGATACCCTTGAGAGGAGTTTTGGTATAAGGAGGAGTGTTCTAGTTGAAGATGAAGGTGGATCTATAGCTTCAGATCTACAATGAGATGAAGAATTTGGTGAATCCAAGTTGAAAGTGGATGAGAATTATGATGTTGTATTAACAACAACAGAGAAAGAGTACACAAATGCTCGTGTATCCCACTATGCACAACCACAAGTGGATGATGATTTAGTGAATCCAAAAACAGAGCTTGCTGATGACAGTAAAGCTACCATTGAATCAACCACTGATATGGGGAATCCAACAATTAAAAGTGTTGATGTTAAGTTTGATCAAGAACAGTTAACTATTGATGAGTGGTTTCACATGATGAAACAAAAAAATACCATAGAATTCCACTCAAGTTTGAAAACCAAGTGGAAGAAAATTTGTTTGCAGTAGCACTAGTCAGTAAAGAAGTGGAAGCGACCGAGGCAGAGAAAAAAGTGCAAGAGGTGAAAGATTTCATTGCAAAGCATCAAGAACAAAATCGATATGGTTCCGAAGATGTTTTTAAACTTAACAATAATTTTGAATGTGCAGATGTTAGCAACAACCAGGAAGCAACAAAATTTGAAGAAGAATTAAATTTCGTTTAAGCATGGCTTGCAACACCATGTTTTAATGAAGTATACATAAAAGTTGCATCAATAAATGTTGAAGACAACATGGATGTTTTAGAAAATGAAAATGTTAATGAAATTTTCATGTGTTGGAATTCCAAACAAATAAAATTTTATTCTCATATTATGCTGAAAAAAAATGATGAGCAAAATATTGAAATGAAAAGCACACTACAAAAGATGATATGTGGCAGTAGTCCACATAAAAGTCGATTTTTGAAGAAGTTGAGGACATGCTTAAACAACTTGGAACAATGAAAGAGTTTCACCATCAAATGAAGAATCTGAAATTCGAAACCTACAACAAAAAGAAAAAGTTGAAACAATTCAGAGGATAAAGGATTTGGAAGAAAAAAAAGAAAAGGAAACACAACTCAGAAGATGATGTCAAAATTTTTACATTGTAAGCCTAGCTGAGACTCAAACCAACAAGCATCTTAGTTTAAATTTTTGTGGTTGTAATTAAGGGGGAGTCTTGGAGAAAATAATTCCTCTGTAATCTTTGTCATGGTATCATAGCATAACCTACATAAGACTCCTTGAGAGCAACAGAGAGAAGAGTGTGAGGTTGCATAAGATTTCAAGTAGAGCAACATTTGAAATTCATCTATGCTCATAGATAGTTCGCTCCATTGCTTTGTTTGAGTTTATTCTCTGTGTATTTTTGCTTCTGCAATCTTTGTCAGTATAGCAACAATGTTATAGGACATGTCCATTGTATAAGTCCATGTCCTTCACACAACCAACTGTAGGACCAATGAACCATAGACACAAAGTAAAAACAATGTAGCTAGATCAATTCATTACCATTAAATGGAGCTAGCAACTCAAGATTGTGTATACAAGAGGTTTGATGACATGCTATTTGTTTATGAATTCGTAAACAAATAACATGTCATCAAACCTCTTGTATACACAATCTTTGATGACATGCAATTCCTTTTGTGTCAACTATTTATAGTTGTTGTAGAGTTAACTTCCCTTATTATTTTGTATATAATGTGTGGTGGGAACATTATTTCCTATTCTCACTGCATGGTGATGTGGCTAAAGATGAATAAATTATGCATGGGGATTCCTACGAGGCCTTGTGAATACATATTGGCAATTTTATCTCTCTTTTTTTCCCTTTTACCTCCTCTTGGCCCACCCTTTCTAATTGAGAGCCACCACGCCCACATGAGCAAGCATAAGGTATTTTAAATCCAATCTGAAATGCTAAAATTTGGCAGCTATATAGAAAGTCATGATTGGTAGGGGAGGTGGAGGAATGATCATCTCATATATAAGATAAATCAATAACTTTCCCACATCAATCACGACCCAAACTATTAGCCTTCACAGTGCAAGTTCATCTATGGTGTACGTGTAATAAACAATATATCAAAGAATATGATAGAAATTCCTTCATTAAATACAAAACCCTTAGGGTAGGACCACACAATAGAATAATCCATTTTTATGGAAGAATAAACTATTTTTCATGTACCTCCTCAAAGGGGAAACCTTCAATTGAGTAATGATCTAATACTATAATAATCCTTTACACATCCCAAATAAGTGCATCCTTGTTTATAGAAACATATAAAACCTTGACTCCAACCACTAATGGACCTTATATTAATGAATTTGCCATATTATATTTATTCAGTGTTAATTAGCTTGTGGGCCTTATTTAATAATAACACACATATTAGAACTAGTACACATTGCATTGAATGACCACCATACTTATCCTATCATTAACTCTAATAGGCCCTTAGGCCCCAATTACATCTTTAAGGGGGCTCCCAACATTTTATGCCAATGGTTGAATATTATGAAGGAAGTTTAGTGTTATTATATTTTTAGAATACAACCAAGATAAGGAGTTCCAAAACACATCTAGAGTATGTGATTGGTACTTGCCAAATCTTATTTTAAAGGCATACCCTTGCGTATGTAGTTTAAATCTTAAGATAAATGAGTAGTCATGCCATGAGGATTTTATGATTACTTCATGAGTTTCTTAAGATTATTTATATGATCTATTGTTATGCATTTTGTGGGTTGAAGTCCCATACATGAGGCTTCGTTAGGGCTCATTACTTACCATATTGCTTCATTTTTGGTATTAGATTATGTTGATGCTTTGGGGCAAATTGTTCATTAATAACTTACTTTAGTTTCAAAGGTGGAAAACCCTATAATTATGGGAATTTTCATAATGATATTTGTAGAATTGATGGGAAGAGTAGGTGGCATTGCAAGAGTGAACAAAGAAATACATAGAGACAAGACAACAAAGTGGGGAAACATGAGTTTATTATTAAAATAAAAAAGTGAAGAGGAACAACAACAACAAAAAACAAGGAGTTGATGTTAGAGCCCTTTTAGAATAAGAGGTTTGCCAAAGTAGAAATTCCCTGCTACAAAGGGAGCTTGAGCATAGAGGTGTTGATTATCTAGTTTAACGAAATCAAAAGATACTTTGAATATGAGAAAATTGAAGACCGAGATAGAGCAAAGTTCGTTGATACAAAATTAAAGGGGCGTGTTATTATTCAATGCAATTTTGCACAGTGTGACAGAACCCATTTGAATAACGAGATGATAAGGGCTTGGAATAAGATGACATCAAAGTGCAAGGAAACATTTCTTAGATTTGTTTAATACAAGTACATTTTTCCAAGGAAAACACCTTATAGAAAATATTTTGAATAGTTCCCTATGATCCATGAAGGGTAGACAATGTAAAATGTTGACCTTAATTATGGTGTCTAACACTAAGAGGACCAAGAGAGTTGAACCTGTGACCACCTCAATTTTGAGGGTGAGATATCACATTTATCTTGTGATTACTTAAGCTAACCATTAAGGCTATTTAAGACAAACGTTATATAATAAACAATTATAAAATTTAAGACAAATGTTATATAATAAACGATTATTGTGGAGTATTGGAGAAGGTATGTTTTCCTTGACTATTTTGTCATCTTTTTTTTTAGAACTCGTAACATCTTTGGATCATGAACTAGGTAGATAATGGGAAATCATGACAAATCTATAAACATTTATATGCAACATGAAAACGCTAATAATTGCCATTTCTTATGCAGGAAAAGGGAAAAAGTAAAGATTGTCGATCCAAAGAAAAAGGCAGGGCCAAACTAACCGTTGTCCCTCTGGCGGGGAACCATATGCAAATAAGACGATCTAAATTAAAACATCTCAGCCAAGGAAAGGAAAAGCAGATATCGACTCGGCGCAAGAAAACGACCAGATAACTAAGGATTAACAGCTTGGCGAATCCCTCAGGATCCTTTGATCCTGAGGGATCGCTGCTTTAACTATTTTTGCATCCTTGATATCTCCGCTTCAACTGTTATAAGTAGGGGCAACACTGCTAGCCCGGGGGAGACTGTTAATTTTCATGTAACTTTGCTCTGTATTTGAAACTTTGATCATCGACTCTCGTTGAGAAGTGATCCACTGTAACTCTGTTTTAATGCTTTAATATAAATCTGGTTGTTGTTCCATCTGTGATTCTGGAATAACTTCAAGCGGTGTATCCCTGGAGGCTAAGGGCCCGGCCCTGGTGGAACACTTGCTCCTGTACTATTATCTTTAGTTCGTGTGTGGTTTGTATTATCAGCTTTAATCAGTAATCTGGTGTGTTTTGTTATTTTATATCACAACTCTATTATATTTACAATATCGTTCTCTGCAACAGGAAAGTCATATTGTGCATTCTGATATTATAACATATTGATGTTCCTTTAAAGTCATCAATGTAACATCACTGTTCTTTACAGAATGCTATTGCTGTTCAATTACAGAGTAACCGAGCTGTAATCTTCTTAAGTTGGTATTATTGTATTCGCCTATGGTTTATACTTCATACAATTGTTGTTCAATTGACGTTGATGTTCCATTATAAATTGTGATCGTTATCCTTTCTAACCGGGATCAATACTTGTGGTATCAAACTCAGATTACTGTTTTTCTTAATATCTCTGCGTGCTGTGTGTATTATTTATTTCGGTACTGTATATTCACAATTGGCTCTAAGCGTTGTTCTATATTTCATTGGTAATTGGTTGCCATTCCATTTCTATTTGCTGTCCAATTTACCCTTTGAGTAAAGATTGACATTTGATTTCTGTAGGATACGATTACTGTACTTGTTCCTGTAGATTAAGGTGTGTTGTTCATCAGACTTAGTTGTTGTTACATTTTCTAGTTGTTGTTCCATTTCTTAGTTGTTGTTCCATTTCCTGTTATTTGCGTTACTGTTGCTTTGGTGTGCAGAACGATCTGAAACTGTAGTGGGCATTGGCATTTGTTGTCTAGTCCCCAGATTGATGATCTGTTCCTTGGTTACCTTTAGTTACATCAGTTTCCAAAGGGATGAGTTATTGTTACTGGACCCTTGACTGATAAATTGCTTAGTTTTCTGAATGCATGATTTAGGCTTTAAAGTATTTTGCTGTAAGTAGATTTTCTTTCAAGCATCCGTTCACTCTTGTATTTTCTTGAGCACTATACTACTAGCATTACTCTGACAAATGACAGCCTCAAACTGAGTACACTCTTTGAGATAACAAATCGTTCCTGGATTGACAAGTTAATGTGAGGTAATTAGAGGTGAAAAAGACCCTTTTTACGGCTCGACATTTTGGCGCCATTGCCGAGGAAGAGTGTAGCCATTTGTTTCTTTTTCAGAGTAGTGTAAGAACCTGTTAGGAAAGAACTGGGTTTTAAAAACGGAAGGTAAGAACCTGCGTGTGGAGTATGTAATAGCCCTGCTCCCCTGCCTGCTTTCCTGCAGATTTGTTGTTGTTTTGTTTGGGTAGAACCTAGCAGTTGATTTGTGTGCATGACTAAGCAGAAAAAGCCAGAAAAGAATCCCAAACCTCTACCCAAGTCTGATAAAGCTAAGGGGTCGGTGACCCTTGGCCGATCGACCTTTATAGACGAAATCCTTAAGAAAGCAGAATCTCAGCCTTCAGTAGGACCTAGAAAAGTTACTTCTAGATAGCCTACTAGTTCCCTTCAGGCCATAGGATCACCATTTGTAGCCTTTGCTGAGGTGCACAGTCAAACCGAAGAGCAAGATTTTCAAGAAATTGAAAATTCTAGCCCAAAATCATTGCAAGAAGGGAACCTTAGCAATCTCTGTGAAGGAAGGGGAGAAACAGGAGAAGGTGAAGAACCAAAATCTCCTCTTAGGGTAATTCAGTCATTAAGCAGCCCAGATAAGGGAAGTGTTGCAAAAATCATTTATAACGACATCCAAGAATCTGAATCCCCTCAGATATTAGGCACTCTCATTATCCCAGATAAAGGAAGTGCTGTCAAGGCCATTCCCATTAGAGACATTCACCCTCGACAACCTAGGAATACCCTCCTAGATATCCCAGAAGGCTATTGGCACATATTTGACCAAATGGCCTAGAATCAGCCTAACACCCAAACCTCTACGCTGCAATACCCCATTGTGGATACTGCAGCCAATGCACCTATGAAAGCAATTCCCCTCCAGCATATCCCTACATTCCATGGCCTTACATCAGAAGATCCGGATGCATTTCTGTTCGAATTTGACGTGATGTGTAGAGGATATGACTACACCACCGATCCCCATAAACTGAAATTATTTCCCTCTACATTAAAAGGAGCTGCTTTAAGATGGTTTATGGGATTAGGTGGTGGTGTTATAAATAATTGGGATCAAATGAAAGAGTATTTTCTAAAAAAATATCAGGACTATTGCAGGTCTCGAGAGTTAAAAGATGAAATATTTCAGATGGTAGCTAAACCAAATGAAACATTAGAAGAGTATGTTGAACGATTCCAGTATAATCTTCAAAGATCTCCTTATGCATCGTTACCCTTACCTGATAATGTATTAAAAATAACATTAATTAGGGGAATGAAGGAACAATGGATTGAGACATTAAACATTATGGGGAAAGGAGATATTTATCAAGAAAAATTTGCTGACATTATTGATTTATGTATCAGGAGCTCGAGAGGCAGCACAAGACTAAAACCAGTAGAACATGATCGATTTGTAAGAGATAATAGAATTTCGGCAGAAGGAGTAACTCGTGCAGAAATTGGAAATTTATTAGAAAATTTTAAAACTGACATATTGGGGATGCTGACAACACAACTTGATATTATGCAGGCTAAACAAAAGCAAGCAGAAGCATAACAAAATTTGGCAATCTTCTATCACAGATGCAGAAAGAAACACAGCCACAAGGAGTGTCCATTAGATGCAGTTCAAGTTTGCGCCATTTGAACAAAACACCACTCCACAGAGAGCTGCCCCTCACTTCCTGGATTGAAAGCAGTATACAAGGAAGCAGAAGAAGAGCCAGAATCAGTGTATCTACTTAATCAGCGCCGTCAGTGGCAGCCGCGACAAACATGTATGTTTTCAGACCCAGCTTCTTCTTTCCAGCCTCAGCAATACCATGCTCAACAATATAATTCAATGTGGCAAAATCAACCTCCCTTCCCGAATTGGTCACAACAATCATTCCCTTCATCATCTCCATGGCTGAGTCAAGCAAGCCAACCCAATTGGCCAAATTTTCCCTATACCCCACCATATTGGCAAAACAATGTTTTTCCACCACAATGGACTCCTCCTACTTCACAGAGTCAAACCTGGCAGACAAACTGGCAAAGACCGATGAATCAACCAGTAGGAACCATCCCGATCCCTCAACCTACACTGCCAGCCCTACAACAAAACCCCTAGTCTAACTTAAGGCCGCAACTCCCAGCCCAACCCAATCCCAATCCAAATAACAGACCGGTCCAGTCCATTCAAATAATTGAAACACTAGAGATAGGAACCGAACTAAGGGAGTGTAACGACCTTCGATTAAGATTTGGGCGTATCATTAAAACCGAGGGAGATAAAACAGTTCAAGTTGAAAATCAGTTTCCTGTAGAACAACCATTACACAAAGAGGATGTGACCAGACAACAAATTCATGATCCAGCAACCACATCCTCTCCTCCATTCCCAGAATGTTTAATTATACCTCGACCTATACAATATCCTGATTTTAACATTCAGGGAGAATTATGAAACCTATACATAAAAATCCCTCTCCTCCAAGCCATTCAAGACATCCCAATATATGCAAAGACTATCAAAGAATTATGTATAAAGAAACCAAAGAGGACAATAACAAATAACCCAAAGGTCCAAGTAGTTGGCACTTTATCCGACTTATTATCAGGAAAAGAAACACCCGTTAAATACGAAGACCCAGGAAATCCAATAGTAACCGTACAAATCTATTGTCAAACCTTCTCAAATGCCTTAGTTGATCTAGGAGATGCAATTAACATCTTAACAACCACTACTTGCCAAAATTTGGGCATTACATCAATAGGGTCGACCTCCACTTTATTAGAACTAGCCGATCGATCCGTAGTTAGGCCAGAGGGCACACTATAGGATGTCATGGTATCTGTTGATTCCTGGGAGTATCCGGCCGATTTTCTGATAATAAATCCCAAAAACCGACTTGATGGACATCCATTGATCTTAGGCAGACCTTGGCTCACAACTGTTGATGCTTATATTGGCTGTAGACAAGGTAATATGACCATTTCTAGGGGGACAAATATTAAGAATCTAGCTTTATACCCCCCAGTGCAGCCAAGTGTCACAATAATAAAATCTAACAAGCATCCTGTATCATACCTCACCGAAAATATTAGATCTCCATTAACCATACAAGAGGCCCTCGACTTCAAAGACCAAACAGAAGACGATGCCATCAATAATTTCATTAGCCAAGCTGAACCCAGATCCCACGTACAATGTCACATGATAGAAGCGACATTTGATAATGAATTAGAAGAGGATCTTCTTAAAGATATGCATGATCAAACAATACCTACTACCTCTGTCTCGAATAGAAAAATTGTGGAAATTCAGCCAGGAAAGACTTTAAAAATTAATGCCAACCTAACTTCCGAACAAGAAAAGAAACTCATCCAGTTATTGAGGAAACATAAAGAGGCATTTGCATGGGACTACCCTGATATGAAAGGAATTGATCCCTAGTTATGTACACACCACATTTACATAGCAAAGGATGTGAGACCTGTTCGCCAACCACAAAGGAAACTTAATCCTCATCTAAAAGACGTTGTAAAAGCTGAACTCCAAACACTTTTAGATGTTAACTTCATCTACCCTATCTCTGATAGTAAATGGGTCTCTCCACTTGTTGTGGTACTGAAGAAGAAAGGAAAGTGGAGGATTTGTGTAGATTATAGAGAATTAAATAAAGCAACACAAAAAGACCACTTTCCCCTTCCATTCATTGATCAAGTATTAGACACTTTAGCAGGAAAGAAATTATTTCTTTCTTAGACGACTTCAGTGGATACAACCAGATACAGATTGCCCCTGAAGACCAAGACAAAACTACTTTTACTTGTCCTTGGGGAAAATTTGCCTACATAGTTTTACCTTTTGGCTTATGCAATGCTCCTGCCACATTTCAAAGAGCTATCCTCAGCATTTTTTCAGACTTAATAAATGAGGGGCTCGAAGTCTACATGGATGATTTTACACCATACGGAGATGATTTTGACACAGAATTGGACACACCGAAAAAAGTCCTGCAGCGCTGCATTGCCACCAGGCTTTGCTTAAGCCATGAAAAATGCTATATGATGATGACTGAAGGACTTATTCTAGGCCATTATATCTCAGCAGCTGGCATACAAGTAGACCCAGCCAAAATTCAAATAATTTTGCTAATTCCCACTCCTACCACTCAAACAGAGGTACACAGTTTTCTTTGATTCTCTGGTTATTATAGAAGGTTTATAGAACATTTTTCACATATTGCTACACCTCTATATGCACTAACAGGTAATGTTGACTTTCTTTGGACAGAAAATTGTGACTGTGCTTTTCAAGATCTGAAGAAGCTTGTGTCCACAGCTCCAGTCCTTCGAGGACCAAATTGGGACATGCCATTCCAAATTTCATCAGATGCCTCAGATACAGTTATTGGAGCAGTCCTTGGGCAGGAAGAAGATAAAAAACCATATGCAATTTATTATATTAGCAAGAACTTATCCCCTGCTGAATTGAATTATACTGTTACTGAAAAGGAATTTCTAGCTGTAATACATGCTGTTAATAAGTTCAGGCATTATATTACTGGATATCCTGTTATTTTATATACAGATCACTCTTCCATAAAATATTTAGCAAATAAACCAATCACAACTGGTAGAATAACTAGATGGATGATTTTATTGCAGGAATTTGATATTACAATCAAGGACAGACCGGGCAAAGAAAATCCTGTAGCTGACTTTCTCTCACGAATGCCAAAACCAGTGGATGCAGCAGTAGTTGAAGATCAATTCCCATATGAGCATTTGTTTGTTGTCATTGTTAAAACACCCTGGTATGCTAATGTTGCGAATTACTTAGCAGTAGGTAAATTACCAAAACATCTGACCCCCAATGAACAAAAACAGATTGTTCAGAGAAGTGCTCGATTTTCCTAGATTGGGGGCTACCTGTTCCATACAGGAGCAGATATGCACATCAGGAGATGTGTCCAGGAGGATGAAATTTTTGATATTTTGAAAGCTTGTCACGACGGACCATGTGGCGGACACTTTGCTGATAAAAGAACTGGACATAAGGTGCTACAAACAGGGTATTATTGGCTTACGATATTCAAAGATGCAAATAAGTTCGTTCAAGCTTGTGATAGTTGTCAAAGAGCAGGACGCCCTGGTCAGGCCGATGAAATGCCCCTGAACCCACAACTGGTTATTGAACCATTCGAGCGATGGGCACTTGATTTTGTTGGTCCAATTAACCCATCCTCAAATCAGAAAACATATATTCTGGTGGCAACAGAATATGTCACCAAATGGGTTGAAGTAGAAGCATTACCGAGAGCTACAGAGGATTCTGTCATACAGTTCCTGTTTCATATATTTGTGCGATATGGGCTTCCAAGAGACATAATTACAGATGGTGGACCACAGTTTGTTGGTAATAAGATTGCTGCAACACTTAAAAACTATTATATCTAGCATAAAATTACTACTCCATACCACTCGCAAGCAAACGGTCAAGTAGAAAGCAGCAACAAAATAATAGAGCAATCTTGACAAAAACCATTGCGTCACATAGACGCAATTGGGCTGCAAGACTACCAGAAGCCTTGTGGACCTACAAAACAACATGGAGAAGCACTACCGGCTATTCACCATACCAATTGGTGTTTGGAATGCAACCCATTTTCCCCATAGAATTCAAAATCCAAACATTGCGAACAACACAGGAAGTCGGCCTAGATCTAAACGAGGCATCACAACAGATCAATGAGCTAGATGAAATCAGGCTCTCTGCCCTTCAACATACTGCATTAATCCAACAGCAACGAGCTAAATGGCATGATGCTCTCATTAAAAACAAAGTCTTCTACGAAGGAGACTAGGCGCTCTTATACAATTCCAGGTTTCAGGATTTTCCCCCGAAACTTCAAACTCGCTGGCTGGGGCCATATGAAATCCAGAAGGTACATGATAATGGCACCTTAACTTTAGTCACTATTGACGGATCTAGACATACCTTTAAAGTAAATGGCCACTGAGTCCGATTATACCGCAAACCACTTACTCGGGAATCCTTCTGTTAGCAACTATGAGAGGACTTCGATATGCAAATTCTATAGGAGGAAGAGCAATCTTCCTCACCTGTGATTCATTAAGTGATTCACCTTTTTTCTGTATATATTTTTGTATTTGCATTTTTTTTCCTACTGTTCCTTTTTTAGAAGAAACAACACTGTCATTCTGCTGTTCCTTTTCTGAAGGGACAACATTTGTGTACGCTTTTGTCATTTCTGATGTTCCTTTTCCAAAGAGACAGCATTTTTGTTTGCTGTTCCTTTTTCTAAAGGAACATCACCGTTGATTTCTGCTGTTCCTTTTCTAAAGGAACAACACCGTTGATTTATGTTGTTCCTTTTCCAAAGGAACGACACTTTTTTATTTTTGCTGTTCCTTTTCCAAAGGAACGCCATTTGCGTTTTTGTTGTTCCTTTTCCAAAGGAACAACGCTTTTGATTTTTGTTGTTCCTTTTCCAAAGGAACGGAATTTGACTTTTTTTGCTGTTTGTGATTTTTGCTGTTCCTTTTCCAAAGGAACAACACTTGTGGTTTTTGCTGTTCCTTTTCCAAAGGAACGACATTTGGGTTTTCTGTTGTTCCTTTTCCAAAGGAACGACACTTTCTTATTTTTGTTGTTCCTTTTCCAAAGGAAGGACATTTGCATTTTTTTCTGTTCCTTTCCCAAAGGAACGACACTTTTTAGCATTTGTGTTTCTGCTGTTCCTTTTCCAAAGGAACGACACTTTTGGTTTTCTGCTGTTCCTTTTCCAAAGGAACGACACTTTCTGTTTTTGTTGTTCCTTTTTCAAAGGAACAACACTTGTATTCCTTTGCCCTTCCTTTTTCAAATGACAATATTCTTGTATTCCTTCTACTTATGCTTAGAGATACCTTTGGATTTGAGAGATCTGTGGTTTTTATCTTTTGAATTGATCAGAGAATCCACAGTGTAAACATTTTTGAACCAACGTTTCGAATCCCAAGTGGGATCCATCATCAGGGTTGAAGAATGATGATAAGAGAAGAGCAAGCAGGGAGAATAAATACTAACGAGGCCAAAACTATCTAAGGAGGAACAAACAGTCGGCTAGAACCCTAATTTTAATTTATTATTATTATTATCATTTTTATTATATTTTATTTTAATTATTCTTAATAATTAACATTCAAATAAATTAATAAATAATAACTTATACATTAATTAATGTAATATTAATATTAATATGATAATAAATAATTATTATATAATAAATAATTAACTATTACTAAATAATAATAATTAAAATTTTCTTTTTTATAATACCAATTATTAATTAATAACTAAATTAATAAGATCAAAACATATTATAAATGAATAATATTTACAACTAACCTAAATAATAAATTTCTAAATCATATTAATTGATTAATATATTAATTTAAATTATATTAGAAAATATAAATAATTAATAATTAAAATAGATGAATATAATAATTCATATATTAATTAATAAGATAGCTGATAAATAAATTAACATAGACTTTTTATATAAAATCTTTTTATATATTTAAAATAATAATGATCAACTACTTGATTTCAAAATAAATTAAATTAATAAATATTTGATCTTATTAATAATTATTTATTTATACTAGATTAATATAATAATTCATATATTTATAAAATAACTAATGTATAAATCAAAATTAATATTAATAATCAATTATTTTATAATAAATAGTTAATTTCTATTTTTATTTTATAATAAATAATTAATATCTATTTTTATTTTTATTTTTATTTGAATAATGTATAATAATTGATAGTTATTATATAATAATAATTAAATATTATATTAATAATTATTATTATTATTAATTAATTATAATCAATTATTTTATAATAAATAATTAATTTCTATTTTTATTTTTATTTTTATTTTTATTTGAATAATGTATAATAATTATTTAATAATTGATAATTATTATTCTTATTATATAATAATAATTAAATATTATATTAATAATTATTATTATTATTAATTAATTATAAAATTAATGTCTTATAATAAATTAATAATTCTTATAATAAATATTATAAAGAATAAACTAATAAATTCTATATATTTATTACATTATATTAGAAAACATAAATAGTTAATATATAGTTAACTAATGAATAAATTCATTGATAGCTAGAAAGAAATTAAATTATTATAGAAAAAAGAGGACAACATACCTGAGGACGCATTACCTGGGGATGGGATGGCGACTTTTAACTTCATTGATCAAGGGCAACCAGCTTCCGCTAATTCCCAAACCATTGTCTCTGTTCAGATTCTGAGGATACTTCATAATTTCAAGAGCTTCTCTGATCTTCCGTCTTTGATGGTGTTCCTCTCTTGCGATAATCGAAGCGTTTTCCAGGCAAATATGGTGCTTAGTCTTCAAGGAGTGTTCTGCCAGTGCTGAGGTACGAGATCTTCCATTCTTGATATCAGCGCCATGTTCTTTGAGCCTAGTCTGGAGGGAGCGACCTGTTTCACCTATGTAGCTTTTTCCACAAGAGCAGTCTATCTTATAGACTCCCTTAAGCTGAAGATTGTCAATATCATCTTTAACAGACTTCAAACCATGTCTAATGGTACCCGGAGCTGAGAAATGAGTGAAAATGTTCTTCTTCCTTAGGATTTTTGCGATTTTGTCTGTAACACCAAGGATATAAGGAAGAAAAATCTTACCTTGAGGCTGATCTTGCGCCTTATGCTCATGGGATGACAACTTTCTTTCAGCTCTCTCTATGGCTTTTTTAATCTCATGCTCTTTGTAGCCTATATTCTTGAAAACTGAAACCAAATGCCTCTTTTCTTCAATCAGATGCTCTGAGTCGGAAATTCGAAGGGCTCTGATGGCAAGGGTGTTTAGGACACCAAACTTCTGGGCCGGGTGATGGTGGGAATCCGCATGGAGGTAACTTTCCGTGTGGGTAGACTTTCTGAAAACCTTGTGGCCTAGAGAGCCATCTTCCTTTCTGATGATTAGAACGTCCAAAAATGGGATGCTCATATTTTCTTCATGTTCCATTGTAAGTTTTATTTCTGGAGAGATGGAGTTTAAGTGAATGAAAAACTTATCAAGTTCTGCTTTACCATGGGTCCATTTTATGTTGGTATCATCGACAAAACGCTTCCACCACGCCGGCTTTAAAGGATAAGTTTCAAGGGCCTTCTTTTCAAGGTGTTCCATATACAAGTTGGCTACGATTGGTGATAGGGGTGATCCCATAGCCACACCTGTTGTCTGCTCATAAAATATTCCTTGGAAGGTGAATACTGTTGACCTTAAGCAGATTTCCGCCAGCTTTGCAGTCTCCGGATCAGTAACATCTTTTATAACCTGAATGGCTTCATCAAGAGGAATCTTTGTGAATAAGGATACCACGTCAAAGCTAACAAGAATGTCATCACGTTCCATCTTTTCATTTTTGATTAGATTCACAAAATCATGGGAGTCTTTGATGAAGGAATCAGTATTTCCGACAAGGGGTTTTAGGATTTTAGCAACATATTTCGCAAGTTCATATGTTGGGGAGCCAATAGTATTGACAATGGGTCTAAGGGGAACCCCTTCCTTATGGATCTTGGGTAGTCCATAGATTCTGGGGATGGTTTCACAAGATGGGGTTAATTTCTTCTTTAATTTTCCGTCAAGATTAGAATCTGAGATGATCTTTTTTACCTCCTTCATGATTTTGGGGATGGGATTATTGTTCAACCTCTTATAACTGCCACAATTTAGGTGATCATTCATTTTGCGCACATAGTCTTCTTTATCTAAGATGACTGCTGCTCCTCCTTTATCAGCTTTAAGAACCACCACCTTGTCATTGTTTCGCAAAGATTTGAAAGCTTTTTGTTCCTCCCTACTCAGGTTGCTTTTGGGAGCCTTGGCTTTTCTCATGATGAGAGAAATTTCTTGTCGTAATGCTTCTTTTTCATCCAGAGGGAGGTTACTAATCCCATCTTCTATGCTGCATATCATGCTCTCAATGGGTAGGCTTCTAGGAGCAACCGCAAACCCCATACCCTTGCTGAGAACATTGGTTACTAGAGGATCTAATTCTTGGGAAGAAAGGTTGACCACTTTTCTATTAGGTCTTGGCTCACCGGTATTTTCTGAAGACATATCTTTTCCTTTTATCTGGACATTCATGACTAAGCCTTGATTTTTATTGCTTCCCATGCCATCACCAGAGTTCTGAATGCGCTCACAATTATGCGACCTGAGAGTACTTAATGAATTGTATTCAAAGTTATCCTCTTTTGAGTCAACAAGATTGTTTTGACCGAAACCGATGACATTGTCTTTTATTAATAAATTAGGGTTATTATTATTAATAGCGCAGTTGTTGTCGTTTCTTCCATCTGCATAATCTATTGAAACCTTTAAACTGTCATCGTTGCTAACTGGTTCAGATGTGTCTTTGGGAGACTTGACACCGCAATCTGCGAAGTTACTGGAATGTTCAACGAATTTTACCTTATTAATATTACTGTCATTAACTGCGCAGCTACTTGTGACAGTAAAACCGTTTGCTGCTCCGTGGTTTTCAAGGACTGCGCTGTTTTTAGTTGGATCATCAACGTAGCAGGCACGGTTTCTAAGGATGGAATCATCTGCGCAGCTTTCAAAGGTTTCATCATTTAAATTGCTGGAACTGACAGCGGCATTCACCATGCTGGAACCTTCTGCGAACTGTCTCTCAAATGATTCAACATTCAAACCGCTTACAACTACGCTATCTCCAGAGCTGGAATTCACAATGCTGGAACCTTCTGCGAATTGTCTCCCAAATGATTCAACATTCAAACCGCTTACAACTCTGTCCATTAATCTGCTTGTATTATAATCTACGCTATCTCCAGAGCTAACACTGCTTGGACTACTTCTGCTGCCCCCCATTATGTTGATCAAATTTCTCGGATTACATTTACCTGCGTGGTTTATATTGGAGATACCTGTTGTTCCTCTTGTTTCAGGTCTTTTGGAGCACATATACACATGCAATGGATACAAAGCTAGAGCATACTGGAATCACCGAATTATATAAACTCGCTACTTTTACAAGAAATTGTTGTGAATTGATAACGAGAAACAAAGAAAGGGCACAATCATTCGTTACTTTTGTTGTCATTACTCTACTAATACTGACATGATTTGTCATCTTTATCATGCTAGTTCTTTTTTAAATTCCCATAATCTTCTTTGATAATTATTAAGGAATAAGAACAAAGGGTTTATATTTTTCTATTGAGATGTTAAGACTTCTTCCACCATTCCTACTCTTAAGATGGGCTGAACCACCCTTTGTGTATAAATATGAAAGCATGTTATAAAAATAAAAAAGAGGAATGTTTTGAATTGTCAAACACAGGATAGGGGGTCTCATCAAGAGCCAACCTACCATGATCATAAGGAAGAAAGTGAAGTGGCATTTCCACTATGGCCACCACACCAGGGATATGGTCCAAGAGGCACATCAGGAAAAATAAAGAGTCCTTGGAACAAGAGGTCTCATCACGAGCCGGCCTGCCCACCTTTCACTCCTTCCTGGTGAATGGCATTATGATTTAACTGGTTACCAAGCCAACATAATGACCTCCATTTTGACACCAAACAAAACTTCCTAGGCATACACAAAGGATCATGGTTCCATGGGTGAAACAAACAACTCTGCCAAGGTTATGGACACCTGTCGGCAGCAGAGCTCTGTTAATGGTATTGAAGTCACATTTCTTATACACCAATAGTCATCATTAATACCCTTCTCGGTCTTATACCTTTGTAATCTATCAAATAGGATTATGCATGTCACTTCCCCGAACCATTAAAAACATGAAAATCCATTATAACCAATCATGACGGAAAAAGTAGACAATGATCGCATTACACTCGTTGTGCACGTCAGCTGTCCTATCCTCCCAACCTCGCATCATGTAACTGCACTTTCTTATTTATTAAGCGATCCTATTATACACCTCGATTTCGATAACCTGCTCCTTTTTGTAAACATGGCATCGTGGCACACGTTTTTCCTTTATGACCCTGTACCAGAACAGATCAGCCCGCCACTCCTTCATTTGAGGGCCTAGGATGGCCTATCACATTGCGGGGGGGGGCGGGGTGGGGGGGGCTGACTTCATAATTTGCTGATATACGTGTCAGGCTATTATTCGGCAAATTATTACTTGGGAATAGCAAGGCTTAACAGTATCTCATTTTTCAATTTGCATGCCCTGCTGTTCCTAAGATATTTCTGTCTGCAACAACTAGGAAGATTTGAATGAGCCTTGCGATTTTGCTATTTTTTCTGTGTTTTTAACAGTTCGAACAGCTTGCTGTTCCATTGCCGTTTCTGTGTTTTTACAGTGAGCTAAAGCATGAAGAAGAAGGGGTGGACAAGGAAGTTACCCAGGAAGTAACAGAGCCAGCTAGGGTTTTTATTCCTGAGCAACCTGAACAAAGCATCGAAGGAGCACCCCAAGAGGAAAACCAGGGAATTGGCCAGGATAACAATCCAGGCCCGAGTAAACAGACAGCTGTTCCTTCTAAGGAAACAAAAGAAATCAAACGATTACGAAAAGAACAACAAAGGTTACTAAATGTGATAGCTCGACTTCGACAGCAAATCAGGGTTTTGAGAATGAGAAAGAGAGCAAAAAGAACTTCAGGGGAAACACATGCAGCTACTCTGGTGAGACCCCCCAAGAAAAAGGTTCGAAAGACCCCTGTTCAGCCTGCTGTTCAAAACCCTGTCGAAGAACAGTCTGCTATTCAAATCGCTGTCGAAGAACAGTCTGTTGTTCAAACCGCCGTTGAAGAACAGTTTGTTGTTCAAACTCTTGTTGAAGTGCAGACTGCCGTTCAAAAGCAAAAGGAACAACATTCCACTGTTGCTCATGTTGAAGTGCAAACAGACGATATATCGGCCTGTGACAAGGAAGTTCAGACAGAGGCACAGTCCTCTGAAAGGATACAAACTATAAACACAAGGCGATGTAATAGGAAGATTCAAGTAAATCTTCCACTGGCCACTACTATGTGGGACAACAATTCGAGGACAGTAACCCTACGAGAGGGTTTGATGCAAGCTTAGCAAGCAGTAGAAAAACTCATGAAACAAACGGTTTCTCGAGAAAAGTATGAAGAACTACAACAACAGCTAAGGAATGTCAATTTATCCGAAAGCCAAGCCTTTGAAGGATGGCGAAAAGAACAAGAAAAAGTCGCAAAGGTAACTCATAGATTAGACGTAGTTATCAGACAGATGGATACCTTATGCTCTTTGTACACTAACGTCCTAGCATGTAGAGCCCCTGCCAAGAATTGTGCCTTGTTTTTAATGGAACGATATTTGCAATTGAAAATTAAGGCCGTCAAAGCAGGAGCCCCTATACAAATTAATACCACTGATGATTTTATAAATTGTCGTAAGCACTATGGAGTGAAGGTTCAAAGACTACTGTGTGAATTCTATCTGCATAACCTTGTGCTAGATCATGACACAGAGCAGAACCCTGCCCGTTTCGTTGGGGATATCCAATTGCAGGCATTTATTTCGTTTGGAGTTAATCAAATCAAATGGCTTAAAGCCTATAATGCCTTCCAAAGACAAGAAAACGGATTACACTTATGGGTAAGAGCTGAGCCTAGAGATCCATTACAGTTACGGAACAAACACAAGAGCCTCATGAGGACTTCGAGCATGATTGATGCATTAAAACCCATTCATATAGCAATCAATCGGCAAGGGATAGAATACTTCTTTACCATTAAGGACCTTGCCATTGCAGCTGTTAAATTTCGATATCAGACCTCTAATCCGAACATCCAACTTAGGGAACCATTTAATTGCAAGAACTTTAAGTTAGCCGCTGATCATTTGAATCTCTATGGCGAAATTATCTTGAGGGAAGGGCCATCTTGGTTAGGATATAGGTTTCGGACTCCGATTATTTGGCACCCTGCACCTGGATACCAAGGCCTGTATGAAATGCCTGAGGGTCAGACAGGCCATCTTTTTGAACACCTAGTTAGGCATCATGGCTGTAGGCCACCACATGAGATCCCATCTCCAACCTACTCTCTCACTACCTTACATGTCAACTACAATGTTTTCATGAGGGC
Source organism: Pinus tabuliformis (assembly GCA_031772625.1). Taxonomy (NCBI): domain Eukaryota; kingdom Viridiplantae; phylum Streptophyta; class Pinopsida; order Pinales; family Pinaceae; genus Pinus; species Pinus tabuliformis. The sequence goes on along the minus strand of CM062805.1, from coordinate 1,373,137,343 downwards.
ATGAAAAAAGGGTAAGTAGGGGGTGTGTGGAGTATTGAAGAAGGTATGTTTTCCTTGACTATTTTGTCATCTTTTCTTTAGAACTCGTAACATCTTTGCATCATGAACTAGGTAGATAATGGGAAATCATGACAAATCTATAAAGATTTATATGCAACATGAAAACGCTAATAATTGCCATTTCTTATGCAGGAAAAGGGAAAAACTAAAGATTGCCGCTCCAAAGAAAAAGACAGGGCCAAGCTAATCGCTTTCCCTTTGGCAGGGAACCATATGCAAACAAGACGATCAAAATTAAAACATCTCAGCCAAGGAAAGGAAAAGGAGATATTGACTCGGCGCAAGAAAACGACTGGATAACTGAGGGATCGCCACTTTAACTATTTTTGCATCCTTGATATCTCCGCTTCAGCTGTTATAAGTAGGGGTAGCACTGCTAGCCCGGGGAGACTGTTAATTTTCATGTAACTTTGCTCTGTATTTGAAACTTTGATCATCAACTCTCGTTGAGAAGTGATCCACTGTAACTCTGTTTTAATGCTTTAATATAAATATGGTTGTTGTTCCATTTGTGATTCTGGAATAACTTCAAGCGGTGTATCCCTGGAGGCTAAGGACCCGGCCTTGGTGGAACACTTGCTCCTGTACTATTATCTCTAGTTCTTGTGTGGTTTGTATTATCAGCTTTAATCGGTAATCTGGTGTGTTTTGTTATTTTATATCACAACTTTGTTATATTTACAATATCGTTCTCTGCAACAGGAAAGTCGTATTGTGCATTCTGATCTTATAACGTATTGTTGTTCCTTTAAAGTCATTAATGTAACATCACTGTTCTTTACAGAATGCTATTGCTGTTCAATTGCAGAGTAACCGAGCTGTAATCTTCTTAAGTTGGTATTATTGTATTCGTCTATGGTTTATACTTCATACGATTGTTGTTCAATTGATGTTGTTGTTCCATTATGAATTGCGATCGTTATCCTTTCTAATCGGGATCAATACTTGTGGTATCAGACTCAGATTACTGTTTTTCTTAATATCTCTGCGTGCTGTGTGTATTATTTATTTCGGTACTGTATATTCACAATTGGCTCTAAGCATTGTTCTATATTTCATTGGTAATTGGTTGCCGTTCCATTTCTATTTGCTGTCCAATTTACCCTTTGAGTAAAGATTGACATTTGATTTCTGTAGGATATGATTATTGTACTTGTTCCTGTAGATTAAGGTGTGCTATTCATCAGACTTAGTTGCTGTTACATTTTCTAGTTGTTGTTCCATTTCTTAGTTGTTGTTCCATTTCCTGTTATTTGCGTTACTGTTGCTTTGGTGTGCAGAACGATTTGAAACTGTAGTGGGCATTGGCATTTGCTGTCTAGTCCCCAGATTGATGATCTATTCCTTGGTTACCTTTAGTTACATCAGTTTCCAAAGGGATGAGTTATTGTTACTGGACCCTTGACTGATAAATTGCTTAGTTTTCTGAATGCATGATTTAGGCTTTAAAGTATTTTGCTGTAAGTAGATTTTCTTTCAAGCATCCGTTCACTCGTGTATTTTCTTGAGCATTATACTACTAGCATTACTCTGACAAATGACAACATCAAACCGAGTACACTCTTTGAGATAACAAATCGTTCCTGGATTGACAAGTTACTGTGAGGTAATTAGAGGTGAAAAAGACCCTTTTTATGGCTCGACAATTATAAAATTTAACACAAATGTTATATAATAAACAATTATAAAATTTAAGACAAATGTTATATAATAAACAATTATAAATTTTGAGACAAGGAGAATTAAACATATAAAAGTACATAGAAAAATTCTATTAAATTTCCATATTTATAAATTACAATGAAAATGAAAACCAAAAAGCTTCTAAGTATATCAACTTAAAATTTTAAATTTAATATAAATGAAATCTACACCAAGAAAAAAACACATATCAATTAACACTATGAATAGAAACTATAATACACATAAAAAATAACCCAAAAATATAAAAGAAATTGAAATATTAAATTTAATTTAAATGAAATCTACACCCAAAAAAAAACATATCAATTAACACTATGAATAGAAACTATAATACACATAAAAAATAACCCAAAAATATAAAAGAAATTGAAATAGCAAGGAGAATTGAACATCACACATGCAATCACATTTGTGTGACAAAAATATAAGTAACCATAAATATAGTAACATATAAAAAATAATTTAAATAGGAAATATATTTAATTATAATGTGTTCTATGTCTACTTGAGGTAGTTTAATTGGCTATGGCTATCAAAATGATGTCTCATCAAACTGGAAGTCTTGGGTTCAAATCTTGTGCTATCCCTCAATTGGGGTGAGAAGTTGGACATGATGAAGATGTAGTCCTACCAAACTTATAATTTTTTTTTTATAATATGTTCTATAAATACTATATAAAAGTAACTTACTAAAGCACATTTGACACTTGAAAAATAAATAGAATCTACTTTGTAATTATTTAACTATAGGAAAAGAAATAATGTTACGTGCAATTAAATACATATTTAGTGAAAAAAAGAGTAATGTGTAATCAAATATATATTTAATAACATTAAGATATATTAGGTAAAGGATTTTTGTTTTTTTGCACATATTTTATTTTTCTGTATAAGGAAATATAATAATATTAATTGAAGTTTTTTTTAGTCCCTTGTGGTCTAAGTAAACAACCTGCAACCACATCAATTCTCATATTATTGAGCAGAGCACTAACATAACCGTGTCAGTATCAGATCACTCACCAACATAATGGTCACTCACAAAATTACTTTTATTCTAATTTTAAAATGAATTATCGGGCACTAACAAATATCGACAATAAAACCCCCTCCACTAGGGGAATCATGTCCCATCAAAACTTCCTCAGCCAATCAAAAATTATAAATAAGATTCACTGAGAATTCAAAAAATATTTTTGAATTTATGCAAAAACATAAGTATTAATCATTTTCCTCAAACTTTGGTTAAAACTGCAAAAACACGGCCAAATAATGCACAATTAACGCAACTTGACCATGAGGCAAATGTTGTAGTTCCTGGTGAGACATGGACTAATAACATTAAAACATGTCATTTTGTATGCATGATAGATTATCATTGAATATATATTGATGCATACAAAGTAATCAAGTCATCTCATTTTCTCAAGATAATAGGTTACCATTGAATGTGCATTTATGAGTACCAAATAATCTATACTAAATATTAGCAAAGTTTGACTAATAAATAAAAATGGTTTTTTAGGTATTTTTCTTAGTCAATTTTAAGCAAAATTCATTAAAGATTTTAAAAAAATTTGAGTTTTAATCTGTAGAATTTGTACCCTGTGAGTTTTTTCAAAACATTGAATCGTTTATAAATTCAAAAATATATTTAAATAACAAAAAATTATAATCTCATTTAAAATTATATTACCATATTAAAATTATATCACCATATTTAAATAAAAAAATAATTTTATCTATTAATTAAACTAAACCCCAAATAATATATATACCTTCCATATTAATTAGACTAAACCCCAAATAATATGTACATTCCATTTTATATAGATGATAGGTTGTTATTAAATGTGCATTCATGCATATCAAGTAATCTCCAACCATATTAAGCATGGAATTACTTAATAATGTTTAATAGTAAAGTAAGAAAAACTATTATTTTAGATGCATAACTTAGAGAAGTGTTAGTTTAATTAGTTTAATTGTAGATAGGGTTGGTGAGTGAGACTCCATAAGTGAAAAGCATTAGATTTAAAAAGAATAAAGAGTTAAGAGCCTTAGATTAAGGGCTTCTCATTCACGTTACAATCACGAGCATTCAGAGAATCTTTTGTATGCATCCAATTTTAGTTGCCTAGGTCTACTTTCTATTAAAATAATTGAAGCGCACTTTATCTATTTGGTGAGAGAATATGTTACATGATAAGAGAATGTGGATTTTAGTAGATGAAAATTATTTAAAGTATTAATATATTATTTTAAAAATAATATTTATTTATTTATAATTTAGACTATTACTCTGGATGCTTATAATTATACTTATATTTATTTGGCAATTTGACTTAATTATTTATTTATGTAGATAGATAGATAGGTGGGAGTAGTTAAAAAGACCAAATTTATTTATTTTTTATTTTTTAATTCTAGTGAGGTTAAGATGGTGCTGTATATATTTTTCAAATATTATTTTAATAATAATAATTTATTTTTAAGGTTATGATTATTAAATTGGTGTATGAGATTCCCTTGTTTGTATTATAAGAGATCTATTTATATATATTGATTTTACTAATAAAGTTTATTAAGGTGTACATACTCTATTTTCTTATGGATTTGAATTTATAACCTTTTATGAAGAATCATATTTTCTTAATCATAAAATTACAATATAGAGAACATCTTCAAAATAATCATAAATTTAAAATGTACAAATTTAAAATATAATGGTTAGATTGGTCAAAGATAATTTTGAAAGTACTAGATAGGTGGTGGTGACAAATTTAATCCAAATTTTATAAAAAATAATTGGTGAAGACAACCAAAAGTGGGATTTGCCTTATTTGCGACGCAGATACAAACAACAATACAAAAGTTTAAGTTTGACCACCCCATTGAAATAAACAAGATACAAGCAACACTACAAAAGTTAAGTTCAACCACCCCATTGAAATAAACAAGATACAAGCAACAATACAAAAGTTAAGTTCAACCACCCCATTGAAATAAACATGATCTGCATACTGATTATAAGAAGGGTTTTAACATCATGACATTTGAACTCTGTGTCAAAGATTATAGATAATTATAATAATTGAATTCATTCTCAGTAAATATGGATTAACTATTAGCTTGGAATTAGAAATATGAAATTGATCAAAAAAAATATACCCAATCATAGTAGAGGTGGGTAGTGAAAGTAGACATTTGAATCAAACACATACATTCACCCTCCAATCCCCACCCTCATGAGGGTGTGGTGGTCGAGGAGATGTGTATTAGAAATGTCTCACCCTCACCTCAGTAAACGATCACAACCATCCATAGGTAACCCCATTTTTTAAACTATATTTTAATGAAAAGCTTTGCTAATTTTACCACCAAGTTAAATAATCTAGATTTAAATTATTTTGATTTAATTTATTATGACAATGTGTTTTTACAAACCAACATTGTAATGTTTTATGTCAGCGCTTTTAATGGCATCTTAGATAAGTAAATATAACAATGTCTTTATTATTATTATTATCATTAACTAGTATAAATGTATATTAACTTTATTCTATTCTAGGGAATAACCATTTATTTATTTATTTTATATGTTAAGGGAAAATATACAATTACTTTTTTCTTTCTTGTATTTATTTTTAACAAAATTAAACATTTTTCTATTAAAATTTGGTTGTAGTTGAACCATCTAGCAAGATATTACAAAGTATCTAATCTCAATATGTCTTGAATACTTACAAGTTACAAAATTTCAAAACTATGACTATTAGTTGTGTAAGCATTGAAGTTCTAGAACTATCACTATATATTCGACTAGTATTTGCCAAGTGAACTAATTTAACAAAAAAGAAAGATTTATAGAACATTATGATTTTCATGTTTTTATACAAATCATACCCACTAAGGGTTTCTCACTTGATATCAACCTTAGATCACAAGACAACTAATGCCTTTTTCTTTTATGCTGCTTATCCCTATTGCATCGTTTCTTCTTTTGTTGCTAGCATTAGATCAAAGACCAAATGAACCAATAAAAATGCCATGAGGAGGAGACATAGATTGGACAATCCCAAGAGTAGGTCACCCTTTGTTTTCTAGATTCACAATCCTCTCTTGCAATATACCTACTCCCTCTTCCATTTCTTCAAACATTTAATTATTGTTTATATCGCAATTTCAAACCACTTTTCCTCACACTTGAGAGATTCTACATGCAAATTTAATCTTATTAGTTGCTTGTGCATAACTTAAACCTCTATTGAGAAATTCCCAATCACACCATCCCTCTCATTTCCAAACATATAACAAAAAAATATGTTAGACTTTACTCATATGTACCTCACACATTGCATGCCACTCGTAATGCCCATGGGTATTGGCCATTACTTCTAGCCAATGCTTAAGGATAACACACAAATTGAATTACAAATAAAAAATTAAACTAGGAAACATAAGTTACACTTCAAGGTCTCTCCAAATTTTAAAATTAGAATAATGGGCCTAAAACAAATAGTAATTTCCATATTCATGGACACATAAAATCACATGAACTCCTTGTAGAGTTGATAAATAAGGTTACTAATGAAGAATTATGTGGGAGCATGTAGAATTGAAAGGGCTTTAAATCCCATTTACTTGTCTCCTTTAATAAATTCTGATTGTCCCTTGAGTGTGTATTTGTCAACCTTAAATTGTGGTTAACATTCCTTTTATGGAAGGTGGGTTTCGCATGGATTCCCACATTTACACTCATCATTCCCATTTATTATTCTATATTTAATTTGCTTATAGATTTAGACAGGCATTGTAATTCTTAGGAATAGACAATATTTAATGGATTTATAACATTTCTTTAGAGTTTGAACTCTATTAACGAGCTTGTTTAACTAAATGTCACATGGAGTCATTCGATAATGCATATCACATGTTATCACTGTAGAGTTCCCCATCAAAATGAACTGCTTAATTGCTCTTTTTGTAAGAATTATTGACCTACATTATTGGCCTTTAAGTCAGTGCCAACACATTTGCTTGATTATTGGAGAATTTGCAATCCCAAAATTGAATTTTTTCCTTGGTTTCAATGGGTTCAAGAGTGATTGGCAACTGTTGTCTTTTTTGTTTTGTTGTGTTTTTATAATGAGATGTTAAGCATGATTTATTATTATTATTTTTCAAATTTATATTTTTTATTACTATGTTTAAATTTTGCTTTTTAATTTTTTATTATTAACATTATAAATAGACACTCCATCCTTCATCAAGAACAACTAAAACTTAAATGTTTCATGCTAAAATATTAAAATAAAAAAAACAAATTATTATTAATGATTAATTAATATATTAACTATAATAAAAATAATTAAAAAATAAATTAAACATTATAAAAATTATTTAAAAATTGAAATTTCATGAAAAATTTATATAGTTAAAATGAAATTAAAATCAAAGATTAGAAATAAGACGTTATTAAGGAATCAAATAAAAATAAAATAAATTAACATAAACAAAAATATCGTTACCTTGTGATCAAGGAGATAAATGTTAGGTTACCTCATTACTTTAGTTTATAGCTATATTATTTAGGTTTTTTCAATTGCTAGAGCCTTTTAAAGGATTAACTAAAGTGTAATAAAATAAATATCTCGGTTCAAAGAAAAGAAAAACAATATGTAATTAGATTGTCCGAACGATATGTTATTTAAAAAAACCTTTAAGTAATTTACGAATTTTAATTTATTAATATTTCAATGTTTTAATCTAAAATATAAATTATAAAAAAAATAACAAATTTTATAAAATTGAAATTAGATAAAAAAAAATAAAAATAAATAAAATACAAAAATTTCCTAAAATAAAATGTTTTATATATTTGTTTGATGTTTCTGTAGAGTATAACTTTATTAGTCATAAATAAATAATTTTGACTTTGTAATAACTTAATTGTAAAATGTTTTTTTTTTTTGAACATATAGATAACATATTTAATATTTTTTTAAAATTATTAATTAAGTTATTAGTTATTTCTATATTAGAAAGAGGGTATTTGATTTGAAATTACAGGGAAATTTAGTTACTTGCATTTCATAAATAATAATTTACGAAAGTTTTAATAATCATATAATTAACATCCAAATGCTAAATTCAATTATTGCCTATCTTATCATCACAATTGCCAATTGCCTATTTTTATAGTGATTAAGTCGTGTCTATATTGAGAAATGGGTGTTAAATTTTAGGTCGTGATTAAATTTAGGTACTTGTATTTTATAAATGGGGATTTGTGAAAGTTTTTTAAATTATGGAGTTAACTTTCAACTTTTTAACTTTAACTAAATTAATTTAAAAAATTATTGATAAGTATTTTTTTCACCCCTGGAAAATATATCTTTATACTTTATATAAGCAATATATATGTTCTGGTCCATTACATTATAGGTTTGAAACCATTACATCAAAGTTCATCATATCACTTACAAGAATTAAATTGGGTAGAGAGAATTCTAATCATTTTTTCCTAACTACTTAAAATGAACTCAATTAATTTGAAAAGAAAAAAAATCATATTATAATAAATTTATTTTTTCCTAAATACTTTTAATTTTGAAAATAACCCTTAAAAAAAGAAAATTATATTTTAGTATTACAGTTAATTTTATATTTTTATAATATTATTACGATTTTTAATCCATTTATATATTCAACTTACCACTTACTTTCTCTCTCTAATGGCATTAAATATATTAAATATTTAAGAAATAAATCATTAAAATAAAACACCATTTTATCACATATTTGAGATTATTTAATTTTGAATATAAATTAGATAAACATTCATTTAAGAGTACTTACTATCCCTTGAGCATTTTTGTAGAAGTGTGGGGATGCAAGTCAATATCAGCAAAACGAAAGTAGTGGTCTTCTCTAAGAAAAGAAAACATAACCAACATAAGTTCTACTTTGAAGGCAACATTCTGGAAGAAGTTGCGGATTACAAATAACTCAGAATTGACTTCAACAAAAATCTAGGCTGGAATGGTTGTAGAAAGAAAAGAACTTTGGGGGGTTGGAAAGCATTTTATGCTTTTCAAAATAGGTGTAGAGAGGCAGAGTTATGGGACTGGAAGACCACTCAAACTCTTTTTGGGCTTCTAGTGATTCCAGTGATTCTATATGGTTGTGAATTGTGGGCTAGCAGTACTTCCGACATGCAGTGGAGACAAATTGAGAAAATTCAGAAGCGTTTGATTACAAACAAATTTAAGATTAAAAGTGCAGTTCCTTATGATATCTTGTTAAATGAAACAGGGACTGCTCCTATTGAAGCAATTGCTATGGTGCGAGTCATAAGGTATTTAAAAAAAATTGAGCAAATGGAAGAGGGTAGATGGCCCAAGGTTGTCTTTAATGATAGATTGTGCAAGAGCAAAAAAACTTGGATGCAGCAAAATAACAAATGGTTTAGTAAATGGGATATTTGCTTGAACGCGTGCCCCATAAACAGCATAGAGATAAAAGCTTTTGTTATGGAAAAGTTCCACAAACTTACTTGGGAGAAGGAGCTAGGAAGAAAGAAAAATTACTATATTGAAGTGTTTAATCCCACTCATAATCATCAACCAAAAGCATACATAGAAGCCAATATCTCTTGGAGAGCCAAAATTCTTATTGCTCAGTTAAGGACTAATTTTCATCAACTCCGTTGTGAAACAGGGCGCTGGAAAAGGCCAAAGGAAGTGTGGGAGGAAAGGGTATGCATTTTTTGTTCTTCCGGAAAAGTGGAAACAGAAAAACATTTCATTTTAGAATGTGAGGCCTTCAAAGACAACAGGGAAAGTTATGCAGATACGCTGGCAGCGAGCTCTTGGGATAATCTATTTAACGAGGGGTTTGTTGAGAAGATGGGAGCATTTATTGTGAAGCTTCACAAAAAAAAGCCGAATACATCAAGCAGATGAAGAAGTAATCTGTCCCATAGGCTATCTTTAGCCTCGTGGACGTTAAAATAATTTCTTTCTTTCTTTCTTTCTATATGATAGAATCTCAAATACGTACGTATATTTTGAAAATTTTTCAGATGGTTTTTCCAATTTTTTTTTTTTTTTTAAATCCGATAAAATTTATTGAAATCAAGATAAACTCTAAAGTTTTTTGAGAGACCAAATCTATTTACAATTAAAAAAAACCAATTTAAATAACGGAAATCAAAATTTAACCTCAATATTTAACCTCAAATTTTTTTCGAGAAAATCTAAAAAATGGCACTGTAGAACACTCCTATGAGAAACTCCTGCTTAGAATATAAGCACGGGTCTAACTCGAAATCGCACGAGTAACTCGGATGACCTGCTATTGCCAGTGAGCTGACGTATATCCGGGTCAGCAATCCTGCTTCTCGATATCCTTTTACCGGCAGTTGGAGGTCGCCTGATTCGGCCAGGTTTGATTTGTTACGAGCAGGCGGGGCCTTATCAGAGCCCAGTTTAATATTGTTGTCCAGCATTACACCCTCACAGAACTTCTACCACGTGACCAACAGCTGTTCAGCTAGATGATATACAAGCTTAAAACCTCCTGTAAAAGTTCGATCTAGCGGGCATTCTGTAGGAAATTCCATTATGTCGATCCGCGCTTTGCTTTCTCGCAGCAGCAAACAACGCTACGGTCTCTTCAATGGTGAGTTTATTCAACAGGCTTTAAATATTCTGCCAGCAAGCAATGAATTTTACTGCTTCTCAGTAGAACCTTAATCCTTTTTTATTATGACATATGATAGCCAGCCTCAAATTTTGTCTTTGCTTTTTTTCTTTTCTCGTTGATGATTAAGTTTCCACGCTTCAAAATCTCTTAGGCCAGATATTCTCGCCAATATGCCAGCTACGAAAATCTTCAATTGATTTTACGGTTATCTTGTTACTCGCTTTAAATATTTTAATTTTATACTATTTTCGTACCTCCAAGCAATGGATTTTGCATTTATCTGCTAAATGTACAGGCTTTGAAGTTTTTCTTCTTTAACATTATTTTTGTGCCTTTAAGCAAATGTTTTCACACATCTGCACAAGTTTCAGTTACAGACTTTGAAGCTTTTAATTTAACACCATTTTTTTGCCAAGAAGTAATGAATTTTACATTTATATGCAAAAATTACATGCTTTAAATGTTATATATTCAATAGCATTTTTGTGCGATAAAGCAAGGATTTTAATATTTCTGCAAAAGTTTCAGTTACAGGTTTTAATTTGACACCACTTTTGTGCCAGCAAGCAATGGATTTTACATTTATCTGGAAATGATACATATATTTTTTCCAGAAAAATATAGCCCCTCATGGGCCCATGATGATTCTGGTTTCTCGCAGCCCTTTGGGCATTTCCTCCTTTTCCCTGGTTTTCCAGATGCAGAATGGTATTAACTGACAGTGGCATTACCAGCGGTAATTCCAAGGTCTTCAATGAGATTTGATCCCAAGACCTCTGTGAATTTATGTGCAAGAGCATCTACCAATTGAACTAATCCTTGGGGCTTATCATAAAATGATTTTGTGACTGGCATTAAATTTTATAATTTAACACTACCTTTGTGCCATTAAGCAAGATTATTTAGATTTATTCCATTACATGTGACGTAGGGTTTCCCCTGCGCATACCCACAATATGTATATTCAAGCATAAACACCACTTCCCAGGAATTTCTTTGCTTCCTTAGGTCAAAGACTTCAAATCTAAAGATGAATGGTTAAAGCCCTGTTTCCTAGTTCCATTGTTTTGGAACCAATCATCCTGCCTAACCTCCAAACTGGAGTTAAATCACCCTCTTGCCTTCGTATAAGACTCTATTAAAGTCTTCTGATATATCCTTCCTATCGGAATTATTAAAACCTTCTATCGAGACCCGTTTACCCGTCTAAACCTTCAATTCCTTTAATATCGGGACTTATCGGGACTTAAAACCCCTCATGTACCTTTGTTAATGCCTATGCCACATATATAAGCAAACCCCCTTTTTAACCTTGGCTATATACGACTTAACACATAAAACCTTTATGTCCGCGTTTAATTCTTTAGAAACCATTTACAGAGGGAAATACCCACAAAACATACCTTTTTCCGCCTTTAGGCAGCCTCTGCACAATTCCTGAAGTTTACCCTCATCACAATCACAATCGGGTTTTTCTTGGTTCATATATGCATATGCGCCTCACCACCAATGTTTTAAAACTCTGACTTCGACTCTGACTCGGTATCGACTCGGCCGGCTCGATTTAAATGACTCGGTCGTTGTAAAAAATACATTAAATATATATATATATATATATATATATATGTTTGCGATAAAATCGCGATTTTTTGAAAAAATCGCGATTTTTTCATCTTGCCGATCAAATCGCGATTTTTATACGAAAAAATCGCCTACTTTTTTTTTGCCGATTTTTACTGAAAAAATCGCGCTTTTTTCAAAAAATCGCGATTTTTTCGAAAAAAGCGCTATTTTTAACGAAAAAATCGTGGGGGCTCACGACAGCATAGTTTTATAACTTTTTTTTGGGTTTTTTCATGCAATGTTTTTTGAAAGAAACAAATAATTTTTGAGTGGGGTAGCTTAATGATCAAGCCTAGGCCCTAGTATGGATATGCTATTCATGGTAATGTTAAATTCTTAAAGTAAAAGTGACATTCTCCTTAATCTTCATTTTCATCCTTTTACTTAAATTTTTAACATTACCATGAAATGACTCAGGATGTTTGAGAGTGGTTCCAGCCTCATTGGATTTCATATGGAGAAAGTAGAATTTTAGATTTCATTTAAAATCCAGCAGACTTATCAGTTTTTCAGGATTTCAGGATTGGGAGATTGTAATGTTTCCAGGTGACACCACCTGCCCGGGCTACCCCTGCCACCAGTAGAGGACGTGGTCTACCTCCTATAGCTCCTACTTCTAGTTCTTCAACGTCTAGAGCACATCAGACTCCACTGCCATTTCCACCTGCACGGGCACCAGCATCTACATCTAGAGGGAAAGGGAAAGCTGTGGCATTTTCTCGCAAGAGGGGCAGAGGAAATCAATAGGATTAGACTTTCATTTTATTGTATATGACATTATGACATGATGAGATACATTATCATATTTTTTGTTGATATTTTGAGGCTGAGTTGGGACTCAGGAGTCAGGACTTACTATTCAGGACATGATTCAATGTTATGTGTGATTTTAGCGCTAGAAATGATATTAAACATCTTATATGTTAGTTTTTTAATCATATTTATGTGTCAATGTATTTATTTTATGTTGTAGATGGTTTGGATATTAAAAAAATTGAAAAAAAATGAAAAAAAATGAATATTTTTGTGCCAAACGCTTTTTTCCCGCTTTTGCCGATTTTTTCCGCTTTTTTCCCGGCGCCGATTTAATCCCGATCGCGCTTTTAACAACATTGATATATATATATATATATATATTTTTTTTTTTATAAAAAAAATATAATTTTAAAGATTTTCATTCATGTTTCCAAACGCACAACATTAGAATATAGATGGAAGACAACATATGATCAATGTAGGCTCATGAATATATCCATTATATGAAAATGACACCCAGTGCACTGTCCAATACATACATGATCAAAGATTCAAAACAAAAACACATAACCAAGGAGGCTAGAAATGGCCTCTACAACAAAAGTAAACTGTGACCAGTACCACTGGGCCACTGGCTAGTAGCTACTGCCAGAGGAGCCAAGATCATGTGGATCAATCTTTGGATCATCATTAGAGTTAGACAGGGGGCCCCATGGCTCCTCCTCATCATCATCTCCAACTGCAACTGTAGAAGTGGCAGCACTAGCAGGCTGTGCAGCAGATGCAAGCTGAGATAGAGAAGATATGCGGCTGCGCTTCTGTCGTGGCTGAGCAGAGGAAGCGCCTGCAACTGGAGTCCTAGTTGGCTGTGAGGCTGAGGCTGGTAGCACAAGTGGATCGGGATCTGCATTCAACTGAACATCATGTTCGAGTGATACCTCCCTATCTAAATCAAAATCAAGATCCTCATCAGGATCAAACTCTACTAGATGACTCTCCACAACCCAACCTGATGTTGGATCAATGTCTTCCAACACAATGGGATCTGAATCAGGTCTTTTGTTCAGCAATTGGTTGCATCTGAGCCAGAGGTTGTATTGGACATAGACTAGATCATTTAACCCTTTTTGATCCAAACGGTTTCTCTTCTTTGTGTGAATCCTCTCAATGACAGACCAATTGCGCTCACACCCAGTAGCACTGCAAGTTTGACTCAAAATACGAATTGCAAACTTCTGCAATTCAGGACAATGGCCACCAAAAGCCTCCCACCATTGTGCTGCAAAAAACACAGGAGTGTAAGCTCAACAAATCTACAAATTATATCCAACTTTCAAATTATAAATGATTTAACAAAATTTAAAAAAACTATTAAGAATTTGAAAATTGAAATTTTTGTTTAGCTGGCTCATCTTCTTCTCTTGCAATCTTTGCTAGGTTCTTCCCAAAGGTACCCGAGGCGTTGCTGAAGGTCGTGACCTGTCGGTGTATCTCCAGCTGATCAAGCTCTAATGGGATCATACAATCAATGCAGTCAATCAGCCCATCTCTAACCTCCCCCCTCAAAGCTCCTGACTCCTTAGTTTTATAATGATACCTTGGGTTCAAAAAATACCCAGCTGCATGTATAGGGCGATGGAGTTGATTGTTCCATCTTTCATCAATGATTGCCCAAATGGGCCCATACTTAGCCACTTTATCCTTGTATGCCCTCTTTATTTGCTCCTTTGCTCGATCCATAGCCTCATAAATGAAGCCCATAGCCAATCTTTCCCCATCCACCAACTGTAACACCTTAACCAGTGGCTCAGCAAGCTTCACAATCTCTGTTGCCTTTCTCCAAAATATTTCTTCATTAAATTTCTCTTTCAATTCTTTGCCTTCCAGTTTGTGAGACCAACTGCTTTGATTCCTTTCATCACTGGAAAACATCTTTTGCAAGTTTCTATTTTAGGAAAGCATAGATTGCAATGTCAAAAAATGATTAGCAAATCTAGTGATGGCAGGCTTAATAATATCCCTGACCCTAGTGTGTTTCCTCATGAGGCTCAAAATCCATGAATGATTGTAGATAAATTTTGTTATGCTTTTGGCATGATCTACAATGTTTTTGACCCATTCTAATTTTCCAATATCCTCAAGCATGAGGTCTATGCAATGTGCAGCACATGGGGTCCAAAAGATGGTCTTGTGTTTTTCCTCGAACAGTTTACTAGCAAGAACATAGTTAGAGGCATTATCTGTGATAACTTGAACAACATTAGCCACCCCCACCTCCTCAACAACCTGGTCCAATAGCCGAAACAACAATTGCCCATCTTTTACCTTATCAGATGCATCAACTGATTTTAAAAACATGGTTCCCCGTGGGCAGAAGATAAGAAAGTTTATGATGGTACAGTTTCTTTGATCAGTCCATCCATCTGACATGATGGTACATCCTGTTCTTGCCCATGAGTCCTTGAAATATTTCAAATACTCATTAATGGAGGCAATTTCTTTCTGCAAACGATAACCCCTTAGCTCATGCATAGTAGGGCCTTTGAAGCCTTTTCCAGTAGCATGTATGGCATCAAACATAGGCTCATAATATGGTGAACGGGAAGCATTGAAGGGGACATCAGCATCATACCACCATCTAGCTATGTAATCACAAGCAGTTTCCTTCAATTCTTTCTTCCAATGGTCATCTAAAATGGGCTGCATTTGACTTTTACTAGCTTGAGGACCATGTGCATCTGATGGAGAGGAGGGAGTGAAATAACTTTTGATAGTCATATCACCCTTTTTCATTCTACCCTTTCCCTTTTTTTGAATAGAATCAAAAGAGGGAGGAACATATCGGAAAGGGTTGGATGCATCAGTACGAGGGATAGAGGAAGAACCCTCAAAATCATAATGGGGGTTGGTAGCCATCATTTTTTGTATCTCCCTCTTCCTCCCAATTTCAGCCTCTAACTCTTTTTGCCTAGCCTTATCTTCTTTAAACTTCTCAAAGCTGGCTAACAATTCCTTCCTAATCTCCCCAATTCTGGTGAGGTACATGGAGTAATTTGGTCTCTAATCCGCGCCAAGTGTTGTTTCAGCTTATTAATGCCCCCAGGACCTTCCTTAATTTTCCTATGGCAAAATTTGCAATGCATTTGACTATCAACCATTTCAACATATGCCCAAGCAACATCTTTCACTCTAGGTGCCATTTTTTGACTTGGAAATGAAATCAAACAATCTGAAAATGAAAAAAAAAGAAAAAACATTGATTCAATGTTCATTCCTTTCACAAAAAGCAGTCTTTAGGATTACTAGATATGCACCTAAAATTTAATAAGCAAAAACAGATTTGTATAAGTGAAAAAAAATACCTCTAGGCACAAACTGCCTCCTCAAGCTTGCTCCAAGAAACCAACTGCTCAATGCTGCTCCAAATGGCTGCCTAAGAAGCTCCTCACTCCATCTACAATGGTTGCCCAAGACTCCTCACTGCTGCTCCAAAAACAAACTCAACATCTCCTCACAAACTCTCACTGAAATTCTCACTCAAATACATGAGATGGCTGTGAGAGAATGAGAGGGGTTGAGTGGGTTAAATAGGGTTTGGGAGAGGGGAATGGACCCCAAAGACCAACAAACTAATTCATAAACTCCTTTGGAGTCCCCCACAAACATTAAAAATAAAAAATAAATAAAAAAAATGCGTGTTTTAAAGGTTCACTGACCGCTGTCAGCTACCTGGCCGGGTTGATGCGAGTCGGCTGAGCCGGCCGAGTTACTACCGAGCCGGCCGAACTCGGTTAGAGGCCAAGTTGAAATTTTTTTGGCCGACTCGGACCAACTCGGCCGAGTTGTTTTCGAGCCGGCCGACTTTTAAAACAATGCTCATCACCTCTCGATATGCGATTTCCCTTCGTTATTTGGCTGCATCACTTTAACATAGAGTATAATGGAATAACGGGAAAACCCACTCCAAACACATCTGTCGGACCTCAAATCTTATACATTCGCCGCTATAATTCCGTCGTTCCTTCGATCTCTGCTTTCCCGACTACCAACACCTTCGACCGCCGATTATTGCATATCGACGATATTGCCAAATCCCTTGACATCTCCGATAATGCGATTAGTGATTAGATTTGGGCCATCGATCTGGACTTTCGACTCGACGGTCCAAGATCTATCGCGATACCGCAATTGCTCTCCTCTAAGTCGACCCTTTCCACTCTGATATGCCGATCTGACCCATCGCCTGGACCCGATAAGGGTATAAACCAACCTTTATAAAGTTTAAAGTCCGGTTTCCAATCCCGACTCCGTTTTAAATCGTGACCGTTGATCGGTTAGATCGAATGGTTGCTGTGCATTTCCTTTTCACTTCTCCGCTACTCTGTATACTTAGTTTTTACACTAATACTTCAGCGTTTTCTTTGTGGCTGGGGTTTTCAAAAGATTCTGGTCTTCTGCTCTTTCATTGCACAATTAAGTCCTGCTTGAATTAATCTCTGTGATTTCTATATTATAGTCATCCCATAGCATCACTGGTTTCTCCAATTAGGTCCTCTACCTCTTCTCTTCCTCTGAGCATTTGCCACGATTTGCCTGCATATAATTAATATACAAAACTTTGATTCATATCAAATTTATTGCTTAATCACTCGAATACATTTATACAGTTCTACTCAATCACTGTATACATAAATACAAACGAATAATTACAACATCTCTGTCCCTCAGGCCCGATTCTTTTTTACAGTGGCCTTTGTTTTACAAATCTGCCCGTAGGCTTCAAAACCACACTCTACTATCGATCTAGCCTCTCTCAAACATTTAATCTATCTAACCTCTGTCTCTGCCTTTTTGGCTTAAATTTATACCCAGGGATTCTAAAACCAATTCTGATTTAGATTCATGAATTCCTTAACAAAATTCTTAAATCTCCTTCTTGTTCCTAAAACTCCTCTCTAATCCCTAGATTCATGAACTGACTCCTAATCTAAGATTTACAATCAATTCTCAATCCTTTAATCTCTCAACTATCCTAAATCTCTCATGTTCTCCTATATTCGAGAACATATACAATAAAGCTTCACAATATTCAATTAGTTCCTACTCTCATTAAAATCACTCAGAACATTAATTAATTACATAAATCCAATACTTAGGAAACCAACTTCCTTGAAACACAAGATCCCCTATTTCTACTAGAATACAATGAGTTTCCTTGGGTTGGATGTTCCTGCATCAGACTCCCAAAGTAGAAAATTTCCATGATCTCCTGATCATGTATCTTCATAAGTTGTTAGAAAACTTCTAGGATCCCAAACTTTAGTTTGTAGCTACCCAAACGCTTTGCTCCTTTGCTGCTGTTGTATGTCTACTGTTTTCTGCTCTATCTTCTTCTCTTTGTCAATCAGGTTCATACTCTGATTGATCATCCTTCCTGCTGCTATCATTCTCCTCCCTATGGCCTGTTCCATCATTAGCTGCCACATTTCTTCAATTTCTGTGTCCAACACATCTTTGGACTGGTTCATACTTTGCCATTTACTGCTATTTATTTCCTTCTGCTTCAGGTTGTTGCTGCTGTCCATCAATTCTTCAAACTGCTATTGGTTACTTCCACCGTGTAGTTGCTGGTTCCTTACTTCCTCTGCACTTATTTTGATTGCCTCCCTTTCATCCTTACCCTCTTTCATTATTATTTGGCTGTCCTTCTATACCAAAATTCCTCCAGCATCTGCAACTAAACCTGCATTCATAAAACACTTATTAAAATAAAAATCATAAGGCTCCTGTGCCTTATCTCCCTTTGGTAACAATTTAGTTTGTTGCTCTGTTTTCTCCTCCTCTATCAGCACATCAGTATGCTGATTTGAATTCTCAGCAGAATTCATGAGACTATCAACTAGTCTCTCCTCCACACCATTTGCTTCTATGATGTCTTTTTGCCTTTGTCCACTGTAGTGAACTCCTTCCTTCTTGTACAATTCTGACTTTACAACTTGAACACTTGCCTTTTGGTCTTCTAGCCTTTTCTCCAAAAGACTTAACTCCTGCCACAAATTTGCCATCTCCCTTGGAATTTCTCCCATAAGTTCTGTA
Source organism: Pinus tabuliformis (assembly GCA_031772625.1). Taxonomy (NCBI): domain Eukaryota; kingdom Viridiplantae; phylum Streptophyta; class Pinopsida; order Pinales; family Pinaceae; genus Pinus; species Pinus tabuliformis. Next base: position 1,373,118,395 of record CM062805.1, on the reverse strand, counting down.
CAATCCTCACTATCTTCTCCTTTGTCACAAGCATAACTTATTGACACTAATTCTTCATTCTCGTTTAGAATAAAATTCTGATCCTCCATCTCTTTGATAGTTTTAGATGTCTGTTCATCACTCTCCCTTTGATCATTTAAGAAAATCAATTCCTCATTATTTTCTTCAATAGTAAATTTCTTATCACAAGACACAACTGTCTCATCCCTATTGAAGATATTTCCTCCATTAAGCATGGAATTTATGAACTCCTTTTGCTGTAATAACTCAACTTGATCTTCATTTGAAAGATAGTCATCATCATACTTTACCTGGCAATTTTCAGCTTCATTCAAGTCATTTCCATAAAATGGTTTATCTTCTGCAATACCTGCATTCATGCACAACCTGTCAGTTGTAAAACCACAAGACATCATGACCTCATTTGATGATTCAATCACCAATTCCTCCTGCTGTTCCAAGCCCTTTATATGACTTAGAAATATTTCGATGGTCTCCTCCTCAATCTCATCAAGTCCTTTGCTTGATTGCTTGATATCCTTTCCTACTCCCTCTTTTAAAACATAATTTAGATTCTGCCTGTCTTCTTCCCTTCCTATGACAATATCAACAAATTGTCTTTCCTTACATGTTTCACCTGTAAACACACACAAATTATCAGATTTAAAATCTTCAGACCTTTTGCCCTCACTTGAAGTTTCAGTCTTCAAGTCTTCATCTTTACCCAGAACTTCGCCCTGCTCTGGTTCACAAATGGATACTTCCATTTCCAATTCAGCTTCTCCGATTTCTTCAGACCTCAATTGACCACCGAATACCTGTTCAAGCTTCATCAACTCTTCTGCTAATTGCATATTCACCTGCTGACTTCTCTTTTTTTGTAACCAACCTTGTAATTTATACAATTTATGCCACCTCACTGGTTTCCTCTTCGAGACCCAACCTTGTCTCTGGTTTTCCTCAAGTATCCTTATCAATACATCAAGTTGTTCTTTCATTTCTGCAATCTCTTTGTCAAGCTCCTCTTGACTTATCCTTATGCCATTTGCCTTGGCATCCTCTCCCTTCACCTCCATTCTGCTGTGGTCTTCCTCAAAACCTCTACTATGACTATCAATAGTCATCTTCTTCTTTCTATGAGCTTCTCACTCATTCACTATGAGCTGCACTAAGCCTCTACAACAACAAGTCCTCCTTGTTGCAACATACCTCACCAAGCTCTCCTCACTCAGTCTTTTGGCGAGCAATTGGTTCTCCATCTCTGGAACCTCCTTTGAGCACTCTTCTCTGCCCCTTTAGGCTTCAACTCACCTGCACCTCCTCAGGAACACAACTGTCCTCTTGTATTTCAATCACTATGAAATACTTGGTCCTGACCACTTCTTCCTTCAATTAGGAAGTCTTACCAACTTTCTTCATTACCTTGGCAATTTTGCCCACATCCTTTGTGGTCTGCAACAATATCTCTGTAGTAACAAGTCTTCTCCTTGCTACATATGCTTCGCTAAGCTTCTCTCCTCTAACCTTAGTATTCTAGCATCTCTCTAGTTCTTTCCTCTGGAACTATTTGAGCACTCCTTGCTCTTAGACTATTGCTGTAGTCTTCTCACCTCCTTATGCTGTCACCTGTGCATCAATACAAACCACAACTCTTTCCATCTTCAAATCAAATTAAAACAAAACATGTCATCTCACCTCCAAGATCTCTGCATGATCTTGTTCCACCATTTACCTGTACTTTGAATGGATTATCCTCCTTTTCTTGCATCTGCAAGTTCTATTGCACTTTATCTCTGTGTGTCTACCTTTTGTTAAATTAGAATCTGATCCTCCTTTCTTGCCTGCATATACATCTTAAAACACAACTCTGTTTTAAGTCCTTTTTCTCTAGAATTCTCTTATTCTCTTATGCTATCAATTGTTCCAATAACAACTATGCTTTGATACCAAAATGACGCAGGGTTTCCCCTGCGCATACCCACAGTGTGCATATTCAAGCATAAACACCACTTCCCAGGAATTTCTTTGCTTCCCTAGGTCAAAGACTTCAAATCTAAAGATGAATGGTTAAAGCCCCGTTTCCTATTTCCATTGTTTTGGAACCAATCATCCTTCCTAACCTCCAAACGGGAGTTAAATCACCCTTTTGTCTTCGTATAAGACTCTATTAAAGTCTTCCGATATATCCTTCCTATCAGAATTATTAAAACCTTCTATCGGGACCTGTTTACCCTTATAAACCTTCCATTCCTTGAATATCGGGACTTAAAACCCCTCATGTACCTTTGTTAATGCCTATGCCACATATATACACAAACCCCCTTTTTAACCTTGTCTATATACGACTTAACACATAAAACCCTTATGTCCACATTTAATTCTTCAGAAACCATTTACAAAGGGAAATACTCGCAAAACATACCTTTTCTGCCTTTAGGTGGCCTCTGCACGATTTTCGAAGTTTACCCTCATCGCAATCGCAATCAGGTTCTTCTTGGGTCATATATGCATATGCGCCTCACCACCTCCCGATATGCGATTTCCCTTCATTATCGGGCCGCATCACTTTAACGTAGATATAATGGAATAACGGGAAAACCCGCTCCAAACACATCTATTGGACCTCAAATCTTATACATTCGTCGCTATAAGTCCGTCGGGTCTGCATACTATTCCTTTGATCTCTGCTTTCCCAACTACCGACACCTATAATCGCCGATTATCGCATATCGGCAATATTGCCAAATCCCTTGACAACTCCGATAATGCGATTAGTGATTAGATCTGGGCCGTCGATCTGGACTTTCGATCCAACGGTCCAGGATCTATCGCGATATCGCAATCGCTCTCCTCTAAGTCGACCCTTTCCACTCCGATATGCTGATCTGACCCATCGCCTGGACCCGATAAGGGTATAAACCAACCTTTATAAAGTTTCAAGTCCAGTTTCCAATCCCAACTCCATTTTAAATCGTGACCATTGATCGGTTAGATCGAACGGTTGCTGTGCGTTTCCTTTTCACTTCTCCGCTACTCTATATACTTAGTTTTTACACTAATACTTTAGTGTTTTCTTTGTTGTCGGGGTTTTCCAAAGGTTCTGGTCTTCTGCTCTTTCACTGCGCATTTAAGTCTTGCTTGAATTAACATCTGTGATTTCTATATCACAGTCATCTCATAGCATCGCTGGTTTCTCCAATTGGGTCCTCTACCTCTTCTCTTCCTCTGAGCATTCGCCACGATTTGCCTGCATATAATTAATATACAGAACTCTGATTCATATTGAATTTATTGCTCAATCACTCAAACACATTTATACAGTTCTACTCAATCACTGTATACATAAATACAAACGAATAATTACAACATCTCTGTCCCTCAGGCCCGATTCCTCTTTACAGTGGCCTTTGTTTTACAAATCTGCTCGTAGGCTTCAAAACCACACTCTACTATCTATCTAGCCTCTCTCAAACATTTAACCTATCTAACCTCTGTCTCTGCCTTTTTGGCTTACATTTATACCCAATGATTCTAAAACCAATTCTGGTTTAGATCCATGAATTCCTTAACAAAATTCCTAAATCTCCTTCTTGTTCCTAAAACTCCTCTATAATCCCTAGATTCATGAACTGACTCCTAATCTAAGATTTACAATCAATTCTCAATCCTTCAATCTCTCAACTATCCTAAATCTCTCATGTTATCCTATATTCGAGAACATTTACAATAAAGCCTCACAATATTCAATTAATTCCTACTCTCATTAAAATCACTCAGAACATTAACTAATTACATAAATCCAATACTTGGGAAACCAACTTCTTGAAACACAAGACCCCCTATTTCTACTAGAATGCAATGAGTTTCCTTGGGTTGGATGGTCCTACATCAACAAGCTTTAAATATTTCGATTTACCACTATTTTTGTGGCAATAAACAGTGAATTTCATATTTGTTTGCAAAAGTTTCAGTTTCAATTACAGGATCTAATCATTGATCCACAACAGAATAGGGGTTATTTGTTGCTACATGAAGTTGGAGCTTAACTCAATGATTAAGCGTGTAAGAGTGATCCCTATAACTAATACATCTGGCTTAATATCTCCTCCAAATATAAAGATACATTTTTGCTTGCTATTTGTTACTCTGCCCCTCTTAACTCCACCTTCTACAAGAATCCTAATCTTGCAATTGATCACTCCTTTATAAAGATAGAGAATGATATTGCTACCATGAAAGCCAAAGTGGATATTCTTCTTGGAGATTTTAATATTAGAACTAGGAAGGGTTAATTAAATATTTTAAATTGTAATTCTACTCTTGACCCTTTGATAGAAGAAGATCCTAACCTAACCCTTAAAGACAAAAGAGTATTTAAAGATATTGAAATTAATTCATATGGTATTGAGCTTCCAAGGATGATCTCTTTCCACGACTTGATCATTTGCAATGGGTTGGGAGACTAGCTCGACTCTCACTTTATGACATATATTTTATGGAAAGGGCAGAAGTGTTGTTGATCATGTCATATTGTTGAAAATGGGGATGTATCTTCACTTTCAACCATGACTGAACTTGTATTATATCTTTATTATATTTGTAGGTTTGGCTAAAGTTGATCTCGTATATGTAGGCTCAAAAACCCTTATTGGGGAAAGCAACCACTCTTGAGTTGTGTATAAATACCCAACTCTTATTTGTATTATTATTTAAGTGATCTGTTTATTCTTGGTAAAAGTAATTTTCCTAATGCCATCACTAAGCATTGTGCTTGCTCTTCCTCTAGTGCACTTGTTCTTTTGTTCTTTCACTCTTTAGGGTTGTGATCCTCTTGGTTATCTTCCCTTCAAGTGTTGCATTGCCACAAATCTTGTTTATTTTTCTCTTTATTGCAGAATTAGGGTTTGTGTTGGTTCTGTCCAATTTCTCACTATTTTATGAATCTCAACATGGTATTATATTGGGTCTAAATCTCACTTAATTCATCAGTGTATCTAAAGATTTTTGGGTCGTGGCATTGGATAAGGCTTCTTTGCTACTATAGATGTAGGGTTTTTGGGTCATCTCTTTCTTCTAGGATTTCCTATGGTTTAAACCCTCCTTCATTGCTAATGCACTCTTCCTTCCTTGTTTGGAAGAAGTTAGTTCTCTTTCCCTATTGTGTCTATCAAGGTGAACTTCTAAAGACTTCATTTTCCTTCATATAGAGGCTTGTTTTTAGCACTGTTGTTGAACCTAATGGACTCAAAGTGGATACTTTCCCAATTAAATGGGGTTAATTATAATATTTGGCCAGATCAAATTATCACCCTTCTTCAAAGCAAGGGTTTGTGGATGTACTTTGGGAAATCCTTTCTTGTTAACATTGATGCTAGCTATGGCCTCATAAATTTTGAGAAGGATGAATCTATTGAGAATCGGGATATTCACCCCAGATGTAAAGCAATATCTTATTCATCACATCAAGGACAATAAAAGTGCAAAGGAAATATGGGGTACGTTCAAGACTCTATTTGGAGCAGTGAATATCACTCAAGGAAATAGATTTGAGAGTAAGCTTAATAATCTCAAAATGGTTGACTTTGAAAACATCGAGAAGTATATTGCAAGGTTTTAGCACCTAAAGGTTGACATCATTACATCAAGAAGAAAGGCGAAATCAGATTCAAAATATGTAATTATTGTTTTGAATAATATCTAATCAACGTTCAAATCCTTTGCAATCATATTCTATAGTATTCCTCTATATATGAAGAATTACAAGACCCCCTCCCTTGAGGATGTTTTCTCTAATCTTTTCCAACAACAAGTTACATTGGGAATAGGGGAGCCGGAGAATTAACGCCTCGAGATCAATCTATTTCAAAAGCTATATCTATACCTTCTAAGCATACCTTTGAGAAGTCTAGGGGGAAAACTCAAAGTCCTTCAAGAAGAAGAAACTGATATGCAATTTTTCTAATAAAGAAGGGCACACCTTCAAATCTTGCATTTCTTGTCTTCAAAAGATTGAAGGGTTTGCAAAAACAAATCTGCTGCAATAAAGGGTCCTCTTGATGATATTGCTAGATCCCCTCATAGTGCACATTTGGGTTTGCACTCTATCTTTTGATCCTCTTCCTCTTCATAGGAATATATTATTAATTTTGGAGCTACAAGGCATATGTCTAAGCATTGACTCCTCTTTGATTATTGAGAACAACACAGTGGAAAGAAAGTGGTCATTGGTGGAACTCATCCTTACCAGATTTAGGATGTGTTGTCATCATTGACACCACCAAGTTTGCACTAAAACGCTACAGGAGAAAGCAACAAACACGAGAAGAACAAGATGAACATTGATGATTTACCCTAGAAACTTGTTATCAAGAAAACTAGCCTCAAAGCTATCTTTTTTACCGTCAAGCATCTTACAATGGAGTATGCGAAGCCTTTAAATAGGTTTTATCCTAAGTCACTTGACATGGGGACATGGGACACGTAGGACATGCAAATTTGAGTGTCTGACACAGGGCACGTAGACCCCCTGTAATAGGACATGCATGACACATTATATATATATATATATATATATATATACTAAATAGATATATCAATGATTTCATATTACATAAATTCTCATTCATCATACAAATTTAGACATAGATCTAGATTCTACATTGTAAAATTGTAAGTTGTAACATTATGCATACATATTACAAATATAATCGTGACAAATTCATCAATGAGCCAATAGGAGAAAGACAAGAAGCTACAATTTTCTCTTTAAGTCACCAAAATCAAAATGTGTTACATAGGTACTGAGTCTTGAAGACTCATGACTAGCAATGCCAATGGAAAATAGAAATAACAAATACAAAACAACTACAAGGTAGTAGGTAGCTCATCAATCATCATCATCAAAATCAAGATCATTGTATGGTCACCATTGTTCTCCTCTGCATCCTCCTCTGTATCCAATGTAATCTCTACATCTGCTGGTGTGGAGGATGACCCCTCAAGAGTATCACCATCATCAAAAGTGATAGGCTCTAAAACTGGCCCATTAAGATCCAAGTTGGCCAATGCTAAGTCAACATTGGTGTCCAAACCCATATCATCGAGAAACACATCCCACATCTTTGTCTTTCCCTTCAACAACTCATCCCTTTGGCCTGTAGATAAGACGAAGGTTGGCGTGCACATACACCATTGTCACTGCCCTGGACTGCTTAAGCTTGCTCTTCATCACACTGTACAAATTCCCATATGTGCTCCAATTCCTCTCGCAACAAGAGGATGAAGTAACCTTAGAGAGGAGCCTCATGGCTAATTGTTGTAGAGGTGGGCATGTTGCCCCATGAGTTGCCCACCAAGAATAGGACTTCTTAGCCCCCTGTCTCTAATCACATCATAGATTACAAATCGCCCAGTGCAAGTGGAAAACTCTGCAAATGGAGTATGCCAAGCCTTTAAATAGGTTTTATCCTAAGTCACTTGACATGGGGACATGGGACACGTAGGACATGCAAATTCTAGTGTCTGACACGGGGCATGTAGACCCCCTGGAACAGGACATGTAGGACACATTATATATATAAAATACTAAATAGATATATCAATGATTTCATATTACACAAATTTTCATTCATCATACAAATTTAGACATAGATCTAGATTCTACATTGTAAAATTGTAAGTTGTAACATTATGCATACATATTACAAATACAATAGTGACAAATTCATCAATGATCCAATAGGAGAAAGACAAGAAGCTACAATTTTCTCTTTAAGTCATCAAAATCAAAATGTGTTACATAGGTACTGAGTCTTGAGGACTCATAACTAGCAATGCCAATGGCAAATAGAAATAACAAATACAAAACAACTACAAGGTAGTAGGTAGCTCATCAATCATCATCATCAAAATCAAGATCATTGTATGGTCACCATTGTTCTCCTCTGCATCCTCCTCCTCTGTATCCAATGTAATCTCTACATCTGCTGGTGTGGAGGATGACCCCTCAAGAGTATCACCATCATCAAAAGTGATAGGCGCTCTTCATCACACTGTACAAATTCCCATATGTGCTCCAATTCCTCTCGCAACAAGAGGATGAAGTAACCTTAGAGAGGAGCCTCATGGCTAATTGTTGTAGAGGTGGGCATGTTGCCCCATGAGTTGCCCACCAAGAATAGGGCTTCTTAGCCCCCTGTCTCTAATCACATCATAGATTACAAATCGCCCAGTGCAAGTGGAAAACTCTGCAAATGGAGTATGCCAAGCCTTTAAATAGGTTTTATCTTAAGTCACTTGACATGGGGACATGGGACACGTAGGACATGCAAATTCTAGTGTCTGACACGGGGCACGTAGACCCCCTGGAACAGGACATGTAGGACACATTATATATATATATAAAATACTAAATAGATGTATCAATGATTTCATATTACACAAATTTTCATTCATCATACAAATTTAGACATAGATCTAGATTCTACATTGTAAAATTGTAAGTTGTAACATTATGCATACATATTACAAATACAATAGTGACAAATTCATCAATGATCCAATAGGAGAAAGACAAGAAGCTACAAGTTTCTCTTTAAGTCATCAAAATCAAAATGTGTTACATAGGTACTGAGTCTTGAGGACTCATGACTAGCAATGCCAATGGCAAATAGAAATAACAAATACAAAGCAACTACAAGGTAGTAGGTAGCTCATCAATCATCATCAAAATCAAGATCATTGTATGGCAACCATTGCTCTCCTATGCATCCTCCTCCTCTGTATCCAATGTAATCTCTACATCTGTTGGTGTGGAGGATGACCCCTCAAGAGTATCACCATCATTAAAAGTGATAGGCTTTAGCACTGGCTCATTAAGATCCAAGTTGGCCAATGCCAAGTTAACACTGCTATCCAAACCCATATCATCAAGAAACACATCCCACATCTTTGTCTTTCCCTTCAACAACTCATCCCTTTGCCTGTAGATAAGACGAAGGTTGGCGTGCACATACACCATTGTCACTGCCCTGGACTGCTAAAGCCTGCTTTTCTTCACACTGTGCAAATTCCCATATGTGCTCCAATTCCTCTCGCAACAAGAAGATGAAATAACCTTAGAGAGGAGCCTCATGGCTAATTGTTGTAGAGGTGGGCATGTTGCCCCATGAGTTGCCCACCAAGAATAGGGTTTCTTAGCCCCCTATCCCTAATCACATCATAGATTGCAAATCGCCCAGTGCCAGTGGAAAACTCTGCAAAGGCATCCTCCACCTCATCAAGGGATGCTCTATCCTGAAATAACTGCCTCAATGCATCCTTCCTCCCCTCTGAAATTTTACCATCCATGTGAGGAGGGAATCCACATGAAGGTCCACCATTTAGCCACTCATGGTTGTAGTATTTTAGATTCAATGAGTGAGCCAAACAATGCAAGGTGTGCAATTCTTGTCCCACTTGTTGACAAGAATATCTTGTATGGTGGTGAAGAAGGGCTTCGATGACGTCTCATACTTAGGGCACTCACTTTGTAAAATAGTGGTCCTCACAAACTCAATCATGGAATCCCATCCCTCATAAACCTCTTCTAGGATGGGTTGGTCTGTATCTGCAAATCATAGAAAAGCAATGATAGGGTCTATGATCTTACTAGTGAGATCTACCCTCTCCCACCAAGAATCATCTCACACTATGTCCTTGACTCTTTTTGAGGCTACTTGATCTGTCTTTCTCCAAAAGACAAAAACTTTGAAATAACCATGGCCCCAAGAGCGTTCTTGACCTCCCTCAACCTCTTCAACATGATGAATGAAGAGGCAAACCGTGTATCTGCGATCTTCAACAATGATAGGTGGGTGTACTCCTTGTAGAATGTGAGGGAATTAGTATGATTTTGTACAAAGTTATGGATATGTCATGCATCCTCAATAACACTTCCAATCCAAGGCACATTATAAGCAATAGTTTTAAGTGCTAAATTCAAGGAATGGACAATGCAAGGTGTCCAAAATACGTGTGGATATTTAGCTTCCACAATCATGCCAACAACCTTACAATCAGGTGCATTGTCTGTAATGATTTGCACACAAGAATCTGTTGATTTGGGGTAGCATCAGATGTGCTCTAGCCATGAAAATTGGTGGAGAGGCTAAAGCACATGAGATCTCCTAGACCCAAAAATGGTTTGGATAGATTGCACCCGGTTTAGGAGATATTAAAATAATTAATATTTTTAATGGAGTTCCTAAGTCTAAACTTAGGAAAAATAAAATAGTAATGGGTATTAATATAAAACTGGGTTAGAAGGTTTCAAAAGTCATGGATCAAGCCAAATCTAATCTTAGCCGTTGATTAGAGATGTAATCTCGGCCATTGAAGAAGCAACATGAAAAGTATAAGAGGAGGCTTGAGGGTTAGTTAGAAGATACACCAGAGTGATCAGTCATTCGATTTGCTAGAGTGGGGTTGCTAAGCAAAGTCGAATCAGTGATCAGCGGCAAGGAGCATTGAGTACTGGACAGAGAGGCAGAGACAGTGCCAAGAGACCAACGTAGAGGCAGAGAGCGAGAAGCAACAGCCAAAGCAGGCTACGCAGAGCCCAACAGAGACAGTGCAGAGGCCAGAGGGACTGCGTCATCCACGTAGAGAGCAGCTGGAGTGACGCAGAGGGTCTTAAAGGTTGCGCAGTGCCTCAAAGGGCTGACACAGAGGGGTTTGGGGTTGACGCGGAGGCCAAAAGGGCCAGTGCAATGCTTCAGAGTTGCTGGAGAGGGTTTCGTGGGACAAGTTTTCTGAATACCTGTTTCCAAATAGAGAGGTATTGTTGCCAATTATTTTTCTTTGTCGGGTGAGCCATTTTGGCACCTAGTTTTACTCAAGGAAATACTGCATAATAATAAACCCTCAGAATAGTTGCATCGATTTTCCCGCATTGGGTTTTTTCGGGGACATTTGTCCAAAAATAACTGTGTCACTTGTGTGTTTGTTTTCTTTCAACTGATGATCTGTAGATGTTGATACTGTATTGTGTTTATTTCATTATTTATATGTTTTAAATAAAATTTTCAAATTTAACAAGTACAAGAAATAAACCAGAAGAATACAGATTAAATTTCTAACAGATAGACGTAGAAATTTCAACATGGTATCAGAGCGTGGTTGCAGATCATAGGAAAGCTGAAGGCATCAGCTAAGCAGCCATTTGCAACAGAATCAACTATCATGAGTGAAAGAAACTGATCCTTGCAGAAGCGACAGAAGAAGGGTTGACGCAGAGGGATTGCGTCATCAGTCCGGGCAAGAGAGAGGCCAGCGCAGAGGCCGAGGAGGGCAGAAAGAGGCTCACGCAGAGACCAGGAGGGTTGACGCAGTTGGTTGAGGGAGCTGTTTTACTAGTGCCGGGATTGTGCAGAGCCGCTCAGTCCTTCAGTTGTTGGGGCATAGGAAGCTATGGGCAGTTTGCGAGAGCGAAGCTGGTGGGGTACTGTGGGCACAACAGTACCTAACAGGGAAAAACCAAGGTAGAGGGGGTTGCTACCGAGGCGGATTTCTAGCCAAGAAATCCAGATCAGTGTTGTGGGTGCACAGATGATCGGAGAGGGGTGACTTGACGATTGGTAGGAGGATTTCCAGAAGGGAAATTGGGACTCAGAGGGAGTTTAGTAGAGAACTTCCAGGTGGGAAGTAGAGAGACTCAACAGGAGTCGAAAGGAGAACTTCCAGGCGGGAAGTAGAGAGACTCAGCAGGAGTCGAAAGAAGAACTTCCAGAGGGAAGTAGAGAGACTCAGAGGAGTTGACATAAGAGCAGAGAAATGACGATGAATTGGCTGAGGGATCAGGACAGGTTGGACGGGGTGTCCAACTTTGTGGTCTAGAAGGCCAGGATCCTGCCCATTCTAGATAGACATCGCATCAAGGCCTTCGCCTTGAGAACAATGACGATCCCAGTTGACCCGGCTGAAAATGAAAAGTTCAAGGAGGCAATGGCCAAGGCGAAGTGCATCATCCTTGATGGGGTCAAGGATCATGTGGTCCAACATATTGCCGAGAAGGAGATGGCAAAGGAAATGTGGGACGCCCTGAAGAAATTGTACTAGCATACTTCCATGCAGAGGAAGATGTTACTTGAGAATCAGCTGCGGTCATACCAGATGCAGAAGGGGGAGTAGATAGATCACTTCCTCGGTCGATTGAAGGAGATTCGGGACCGACTTCCTTCCATAGGGGCCACGCCGGATAAAGAGATGTTGGTGAAGACCGCACTTAACACAGTCTCCGAGGAGTGGGAGACATTTGTCCAGAGCATATTGGGTAGGGCGGATCTTCCAGATTGGGAAGAATTGTGGACGGGAAGTAGCAACAAAGGAGTCTGGATCAAGGAAGAGGAAGAGGATGCGACTCTGGCATTTGCGGGAAAGCAAGAGAAGAGGAAGAAGAAGGACCTATCCAAGGTCAAGTGCTTCCACTGTGGGGAACTAGGTCATTATGTGAACCAGTGTCCGAGGAAGAAGAACAAGGGAGAGGCGTCTGACTCTAAGGCAGTGCCAGTGAAGGCGGAGAAGGAGGTCGAGGAGGATGATGATTGTGCCATGAGTGCTCATGTACCTCTAGAGAAGAGGTGGGGAGACATCGAGCTGTAGTCAGGAGGACTACAGGCAATGAGGGGCAGGATCCTTGAGGTACCCAACCTCTTGGATTATACCTTGCTACGGGAGCCTTGAAGAGAGAGTAGTAGGACTGGTTGATGTTGGTAGAAACGAATGCGGATGAAGCGACAGAGAGTGCGACCCCAGAATTTTCGTGGGGTAGAATAAGTGCTGGTGCGCTGGGAAGGGTGATGCAGTCCTTGTAGAGTGACACTGAGCAACAAAGAAGCTTGGAGCAACGTTCACCGTCCAGTTAAGGAGCTGCCATTGTTGCTGTGGGATCGTTCGTCCAGTGTTTGATCAACCATAATATCTGTCTCTGAGGAGAGGTACTACTGCTGAGGGCGTTCTCTGTTGGGTGAGCCATTTCTGGCACCCTAGTTGTATTCAGAAACTGCATAATAATAAAACCCTCATATTTGCTGCACCGGTTTTCCCGCATTGGGTTTTTCCGGGGACGATTGTCCAAAAATAATGGTGTCCCTTGTGTGATTGTCTCAATTATTTCAATTATTGATTTGTATATGAGTTAAGGCTGCATTTGTGTTTATTTCAGTATTTATATTTATAAATAACTTGTTAATGGAATAAACAAGTAGGAGAAATTAAACTAGATAATGTAGTAGGGATTTCTAACATGTCAGACTTTGAAATTTCAACATTGTATCAGAGCATTGTAGATCATAGGAGAACTGAAGGCACCAGCAGAAATCTGAAGAAATTGTAGCTGTCCTGAGAGACAGCGCTGTTCCAGAGCAGAAGCAACAAAGAAGAAGTGACGCAGAGGGCCTGCGTCATCATTTCGAGCCAAGAGGAGGATCAACGTAGAAGTAGAGGGTCAGATCAGGCCTACGCAATGCTCGGTCATCTTTCTTAGCTAGGAAGGATCGATGCTGTGGCCAGGAGGAGCAGATTCTGCTGTTGCCGGGATTGCACAGAGCTTGAAAGGCTCAGTTTCTTTGGTTGCCGGGGCTTGGGGAGCTGTGGGCAGATTGTATTGAGAAGTTGGAAGGGTGCTGTTTCTGTCGGTGTAGAACAATACCTAAGGGGACAAAACCAAGGTAGAGGGAGTCACTACCTTGACGGATTTCTAGCCAACAAATCCATATTCGAGTTGCAGTCGCAAGGAGGATTGGAGAGGAGCGGTTCGACTTTTTGCGGGAGGATTTCCAGGAGGGAAATCAGGACTTAGAGGGAGATTTCTAGGAGGGAAGTCGAAACTTAGAGGGAGTCCAAAAGAAGAGTTGAAATGGAAGTGAACGCACTAAGGGATCAGGACAGGTTGGACGGGGCTTCCAAATTTGTCATTTGGAAGGCTAGGATCCTGGCAGTCCTGAATCGACATCACATCAAGGACTTTGCCTTGAGAACCATGGTTATCCTGGTTGACCTAGCTGAGAATGAGAAGTATGAGGATGCAATGGCGAGGGCGAAGTGCATGATCCTAGACGGGGTGAACGATCATGTCGTACCACATATTGCTAAAAAGAACACAACAAAGGAGATGTGGGATACCTTGAAGACCTTGTATCAAGGTACTTCTGTGCAGTGGAAGATGCTATTAGAGAATCAACCGCGGTCGTATCAGATGCAGAAGGGAGAGCAGATAGATCCATTCCTTCTCAGGTTGCAGGAGATTCCCGACCAACTCACTTCGGTGGGGTCTACACCGGATCCTGAATTTATGGTTAGGACTACCCTGAATGCAGTCTTTGAGGAGTGGGAGACATTTGTCCAAAGTATTTTGGGCAGGGCTACTCTTCCAGGATGGGAGGAGATATGGGCAGCTGTTCGCCAAGAGGAGATTAGGTGGATGACCAAGGCAGGGAGTAGTGGCAGAGGAGGTCGAATCAAGAAAGAAGAGGAGGAGGATGCGGCTCTAGCATCTGCGGGACAACAAGGGAAGAGGAAGAAGGAGGATATCTCCAAGGTGAAGTGCTTCCATTGTGGGGAGCTAGGACATTATGCATCCCAGTGTCCCAGGAAGAAAAACAAGGGAGAGGCTTCCGATTCTAAGGCAGCTCCGGCTAAATCAGAGAAAGAAGTCGAGATTGATGACGACTGTGCCATGAGTGCTCATGCACCTCTAGAGAAGAGGTGGGGAGACATCGAGTTTTAGTCAAGAGGACTACATACTAGGGGCAGGGTCCTTGAGGTACCGAAACTCTTGGATCATATCTGGCTATAGGAGCCCTTAACGACAGTAGCAGGATGATGGAGGTTGGGTGGAGCGGCAAGGCAGTGCTTGGGTGCAGAAATTTGAGGCAACGCAGTGGAGGTTGCAGCAGTGCGACAGGCACAGAGGTGTATGCAACAACGTAGTGGCAGCACAGGATAGCAGCAGAGGTAGCTTCAGTTTCACGAGGTTTCGAGAATGGCTGGGATGTCAGTATTTGGGAGAAGTCAGTTACCTACTTCTCGGTAACTGAGTTGTAGTGCAACAATTAGCAGTGGTAGTGCTAGGGGCAGCATGGGCAACATATTGAGAGGGAGCTGCAGTGCAGATGTAGCAATGGCAGTGTCATGGGTAGCAGTACAGGAAGCAACAGTGCAGATGATGTGAGGCAACAAGCCAAGCATCAACACAGGTACTGGTGCAGAGGATCAGTGTGATGTTCCAGTGATGGAGCATTACTAGAGCACATTCCTCGCTAAGAGGGAACGTTGATTTGTGGTAGCATCGAATGTACTCTAGCCATGAAAATTGGTGGAGAGGCTTAGGCACATAAGATCTCCAAGGCACATAAATGGTTTGGGGAAATTCTACACAGTTGGAGAGATATTAAAATAATTAATATTTTTAATGGGGTTCCTAAGTCTAAACTTAGGAAAATTAAAGTATTAATGGGTATTAATATAACACCGGGTGAGAATGTTTTAAATGACATGGATCAAGCCAAATCTAATCTTAGCTGTTGATTAGGGACTTAATCTCGGGCGTTGAAGACTCAACAGGAAAAGTATAAGAGGAGGCTTGAGGGTCAGTTGGAGATACAACAAATTGATCTGTCAGTTCGATTCTCTGGAGCGGGGTTTTGCTGAGAGAATCGAGCTAGTGATCTGTTGCAGTGAGGGGCAGTTCGGCACGAGATCGAGAATACATAGCAGAGAGGCAGAGATAGTTCCAGAGAAACAACGCAGAGGCAGCTAGGAGCTACGCAGAGGCAGCTAGGAGCTACGCAGAGGCTGAAGAAGCCAACGTGGGTGATGTAGAGGTTCTGAGAGCTGACATAGAGGCTTCAATAGCTGCGTAGAGGCTAACAGAGCTGACGCAGGGCCAAGACACAATGCCGAAAGAATTTTTGTGGGGCAGAGTAAGTGTTGGTGAGCCGGGAAGGGTGACGCAGTCCCTGCAGAATGACGCAGAGCAGCAGAGAAGCTTGTAGCAACTTTTGCTGTCCAGCTAAGGAGTTGCCATTATTGCTGTGGGATCATTCATCTGGTGTTTGATCAACCGAAATATTTGTCTCTGAGGAGAGGTACTATTGCTGAGGACATTTTATGTGGGGTGAGCCATTTCCGACACCGTACTTGTATTCAGAAACTGCATCATAATAAAACCCTCATATCTGCTGCACCGGTTTTCCCACATTGGGTTTTTCAGGGGACGGTTGTCCAAAAATAACGGTGTCCCTTGTGTGATTGTCTCAATTATTTTAGTTGTTGATCTGTAGACGAGTTAAGGCTGCATTTGTGCTTATTTTAGTATTTATATTTATAAATAAATTGTTAATGGAATAAACAAGTAGGAGAAATTAAACCAGATAATGCAGTAGGGATTTCTAACGTGTCAAACTTAGAAATTTCAACAAGAATGATCTAGAAACTCACACGGATCGATTTAGAGATGATCCTAGCCATTGGTTAAGTTTTAATCTTGGCCGTTGGTGCCCCAACAATGGATTATAAGAAGAGATCAATTTGGTGATGGAGAAGACACTTGAGCAATTCATTTTCTTGGGAGATTGATTTCCAAAGCAACAACAGTCAATTGTCGGAGAGAGCTAGAGATTGAAGCATTGAGTGAGGGGTAGGGACTGTGATCTAGAGGAAGTTTTCCAGATCTGGAGAGGCAGCAGCAAGAGGGCCGAGCTATCCCAATGAGGCAACGCAGTAGCTTCAGAGAGGGTAGTTCGATTTGCTGGAGAGAAAATCGTTCTCAGATCCAGAGGCTAGGCAGAGGTTCCAGAGGGTTGGAGAGACAAATTTCTCAGCAACAGTAGGTAGAACGACTTCATTAGAAACCAATCAGAGGGTAGATGTCATAGTGACTGTGCAGTGCAGCACAAAGGGTGACACAAGCGTCAGGAGGCCGAGTTTTCTGTAGGTAAGTTGTACCAGGATTGCTTATGGAGGAAGGGTAAATTCCCTTCAATAATTTTGCCCATAATTTCTCGCTGTGGATTGCCAGTTTCAGGCATCCAGATTGTACTCAGATTTTCGCTGTTGCATAATAATAAAAACCCTCATTGCTGCACCGATTTTTCCAAGTTGGGTTTTTCTGGGGACATTTGTCCAAAAATAACAGTGTGATTTTTATGTGTGTGTGCTAGCATTTCTCAGTTTCTAGCACATTATTTTTTCCACAGTATTTTATTTGTGAAGGTTGCAGTGTGTTTATTTCGATATTTCCGTAGCAGATAAATTGTTAAATTAATTAACAATTAGGAGAAATAATACCAGTTGCTGCAATAGGATTCCAGTTGTGGAATTTTCACATGGTATTAGAGTGCAGTTGATTAGCCGGAGAGCTCAAAAGCGAAAAGAAGGAATTTCGCTGCTCAGTAAGAGCAGTAGGTGGAAATTCCCAAGGGCAACGTAGTCTTTTGCCATAAGGCCAAATTGCTTGAGGAAGTTTGATTTTTCTGAAAGAGGGGCAGAAAAATTCGATCCTTCCAGATTGAGTGATTCTAGAAGGAGAGGGAGCAACTCATTTTTCGTTGGGCAGATCTCTAGCTGGACGCAGAGGGTTTTGCAGAAGTTCGCTAAAGCAGAGCCAACATCGGGGTGGAAGAGAGAAAAGCACACATCGAGGGGAAATTCCTCATAGGGAAATTTTAATCTCAGGAAGTTCAATTTTCCTTACAAGTTGGCAGTAGTTGTGAGTGGATCTTCTCACTCCAGAAGGGAGTTCGAGTAGTTTAGTAGCAACCAAGCAAAAGGAAAGAGGAAGTTTTCGACAGTTCGTTGAGATGGCCACTGCT
This sequence comes from Pinus tabuliformis, assembly GCA_031772625.1. Classification (NCBI taxonomy): domain Eukaryota; kingdom Viridiplantae; phylum Streptophyta; class Pinopsida; order Pinales; family Pinaceae; genus Pinus; species Pinus tabuliformis. The sequence goes on along the minus strand of CM062805.1, from coordinate 1,373,100,546 downwards.
GGGTTCGTGATCAGGATAGGTTGGATGGAGCTTCCAATTATGTCATCTGGAAGGCAAGGATGTCCTTCCTTCTAGATGAATATGGCTTGAAAGCCTACATTGATAATGTAGTGGCAGTTCCCTAGGATGCGGGTCAACAAAAAGAATACAAGAAAGAGATGGCACGGGCGAAGCAGTTGATCTTGGATGGAGTCCAGGATCATATTGTCTCACATATAGTTGGCAAAGATACTGCTAAACAGATGTGGGGTGCTCTCTCCATGTTATACAGGGAACTTTCGAGCAACGAAAGATGTTTCTTGAGGAAAACCTGAGATGCATCCTGATGCAGAAGGGGGAAGGCATAGATCCCTTACTTACCAGGATTTAGGAGGTCCGAGACCAGCTGTCAGCTGTTGGGGCAACGCCTCGACCCATAGAGCTAGTGCAATTGGCACTCAACAGTGTCTCAGAGGAGTAACATGTCTTTGTCCAAAGCATATTGGGCAGAGATAGCCTATCAAAGTGGGAAAGGATGTGGGTTGATTTGCAACAGGAGGAGTTGAGATGAGCTCTATTAAAGAGCTCCATTAGGGGCAACAACAACAATGGATTGAAGGTGGTGAAGGAGGAGGAGAATGTGGCCCTCGCATCAAAGGGTCGCAATAAGGGGCAGGGGGAGTAGAGAAAGAAGAAGAAGGACTTGTTAAAGGGCAAATGCTTTAGATGTGGTGAGCTTGGTCACTACTGTACCCATTGTCCTCTTAGGAAGAAGGACAAGGAGGAGAAGCAGGTGTTTGTCCAAAGCATATTGGGCAGAGATAGACTATCAGAGTGGGACAGGATGTGGGCCGATTTGCAGCAGGTGGAGTTGAGATGAGCTCTGTTAAAGAGCTCCATCAGGGGCAACAACAACAATGGATCGAAGGTGGTGAAGGAGGAGGAGAATGTGGCCCTCGCATCAAAGGGTCCCAGTTAGGGGCAGGGGGAGTAGAGAAAGAAGAAGAAGGACTTGTTAAAGGGAAAAGTCTTCAGATGTGGTGAGCTTGGTCACTACTGTACCTAGTGTCCTCTTAGGAAGAAGGATAAGGAGCAGAGGTAGGACCAATAGGCAACCTTTGCAGAGATCGACAAGTTGTCCTCCAGGCTGGAGGAAGAATTCACGATGTTTGCAGATATACCTCGAGGAGCAAGGTGGGGAGATTTGGTACTGTACTCCTAGAGAACTACAGAGATTGGGTAGGGTCCTCGAGGAGTCCTCCTCATGGATCATTACTTTGCTACGGGGGCCCACAGTATTTAGTCGCAGGATGGATCAATGGCAGTTGATGCAGTTAGTACTAGAGTGACAATTGCGGACTAGTAGCAGTCAGATGCTGAGGAGCGCAGTGCAGTGTTGACAACAGAGCAAATGACTTAGTGTAGAGTTGGCATCAGTGCTTATTCTTTAGTGACAATGCATATGCTAGTAGCGGTCAAAGACTCGGGAGATAGATGCATCATACTGAACACAGTTGATTAAGTATTTTTGATGCTTTTCAGTTGCAGATGTTGCAGTTGCTGCAGCGACAGATGAGAGGGAGTTGCAATGCAGGTGTAGTGTTGGCAACAATATGGTAGTGTCAACAACAACACAGATGCATTGTATATCAGAGTTGCACAATGGTTGGTGGGCAGTATGGCCAGACATCAACAATGTGACAGGAGATGATGTAGAGACAGGGTGTTGTGGTAGGGAGTGCAACACTAGAACACATTCCTTGATAAGAGGGAGTGTTAGTTTTTGTAGCATCGGATGTGTTCTAGCCACGAAATTTGGTGGGGAGGCTAGAATACATGAGATCTCCAAAACCCAAAAATCGTTTCTATAAATTCCGCCTAGAAGTATCCCAATTAGATTATTAATTGTTTTTTAAATATTTCGTAAGTCTAAACTCAGGGAATATGGTTAATTAATCAGTATTAATTGAGATAAGATGAGAGTGATCTAGAAACTCACACGGATCGATCCAAAGATGATCCTAGCCATTGATTAAGTTTTAATCTTGGCCATTGGTGCTCCAACAATGGATTATAAGAAGAGATCGATGTGTTGATGGAGAAGACACTTGAGTAGTTCGATTTCTTGGGAGATCGATTTCCAGAGTAGCAGCAGTCAGTTGCCGAAGAGAGCTAGAGATCAAAGCAGTGAGTGAGGGGTAGGGACAATGATCCATACGTAGTTTTCCAGATCCGGAGAGGCAACAACAAGAGGGCCAAGTTATCCCAATGAGGCAGCGCAGTAGCTTTAGAGAGGGCAGTTCGATTTGCTAGAGAGAAATTGTTATCAGATCCAGAGGCCGGGCAAAGGTTTCAGTGGGTTGGAGAGATGAATTTCTCAGCAGTAGAAGGTAGGATGACTTCATCAGAAACCAGTCATAGTTATTGCACAAAGGGTAACGCAAAAGCTTTAGGAGGTTGAGTTTTCTGTAGGAAATTTGTGCCGGGATTGCTTGTGGAGGAAGGGTAAATTCCCTTCAATAATTTTGCCCAGAATTTCTTGATGTGGATTGCCAGTTTCAGGCATCTAGATGGTACTCTGATCCAGGTGGATGTTGGTGGCCACCCACCTATCCCATTTGGACCCCCACAACTGTCTCTTTCAGCTTTTCTGTTTCCTTAATTATAGCACAGTTTACTATTTTTAGCAGTTTTTCGGGTCCTAAACTTCCGGAGCCGTTTTGAGGCCCTAAACAATGTTTTTTGGGAAATCCACCGCCAGCGATTTTTCTAACTAAAAATCGTCTTTTCCGTCGTAGTCCTCGGAGAGATCTTTCCAACGGGCTATCATGCACGTCAAACGGAGATAGTACGACCAATTCGCGGCCTCGGGAAGTTGATGTACCAACTTACCCAAAAACGGGGCCCACAATTTGGCGTTTCATCTTCTAGGGTTAGGTTTTGGAATGTGAAGGGTTTTCCATTGTTTCTCAACAATAAATAGGCCTTCGAGCCTCATTGTAACACAGTTTTTGGAGAACAGTTCAGAGGCATGTAGCCGACACATCTCTTCTCAGAGATAAGCTACCATCGCCCTAGCTGGGTTATTTCCACTTCTATTTGTAAGCATATTTCAGTATTTCACAGTAATGAAATGAAGTATTATTTCCTCTGCATATTTGTCTTTATGGTTATCTATGTATTTTATTGCGTTCCTGTTTAAATCTGGATCAGTGGTATCAGAGCGGTTTGCTTTTTCTTCTCTGTTTTTCTTTGCATGTCCCCAATGAGGTCGGGATATAAGGAGTTAGGGCTTGAATTGGTCGAACCTTTGCAAGACCAGCCTCGCAAATCTCGACAACCTCCTATGGTGGATGAGAAGAAAGACGAGGGGGCAGGAGATCCTATCAGAATCTTGCTTGAAGAAGCCCTCGAGCGGCAAAGGAACACGATGATGGATAGCTTTGCGCAGATCCTTTAGCGGCTACCCAGAGGTGACGCATCGACTTCCAACACCTACATCTGGAAACGCCACACCGTTTAAGGTACAAGTTAATTTTGAAATCCCCATCTTCGAGGGTCAAATAGACGCAGATGCCGCAGATAAATGGTTAAATCTGCTAGATGGGTATTTTTCTGTTCATGAATTTTCAAGTCGGGAAAAGATTGTTTTCGCTCTTCTCAAAGCAGCCCCCCACGTCAAGGACTGGTGGGAAACCTACTGCGAACAGAAGGATGAAAGTACAGGCTCACTGTTTTCAGCCACACCCACTTGGAATGACTTCCGGGATGCCATCAAGGAGCAGTACTACCCTGTAAAAAGCTATGAGGTCAAATACATCAAATGGACCACACTGCGGCAAGGACGAGACCAAGATGTGCCAGAGTTCACAAACATTTTTCATACCCTTCGCACACAATTGGGTATCAAAGATTCTGAGCTGCATCTGGTACTCAAATACCGCGGCTGCCTACACGCATACATCCAGGAAGAGATGGAGTTCTTGAACATCTCCTCACTCGGCACAGCATACCGATACGCTGTCAAAATCGAGCAAAAGTTCAAACAGAAGAAGCGAGACTTTGGATCTGCAAATCCAAAGCCCAAAGGACAAAGCCAAGGCGGGGTGACCCAAGACAACCCGTCGAAGCTGCAAGAAAAGAACAACACTACGAAGCCGAAGAAGGACACAGGAAAGTGGTGTGAGTTCCACAAGAGTCCCACTCATAACACAAGTGAGTGTCGGACTAAGCAGTCGCTGGTGGCCGAGTTGAAGGCTTCCGAATCAGATGCATGTTCCGACTCTGAGTCAGAACCCGACAAGGGGAATGACAAAGGGAAGCAGATCATTGACGCGGATCCCAGCGCCACTGTTGCTACTGCCAAGATCCAGACAAATGAGCCCGAAGATCCAGAGGAGGGGGAACGTCTTTTCCACTCACAGATGTGGGTGAAGGGTTCACCGCTGCAATTCATTGTCGACAGTGGCAGCCAAAAAAACCTCATTTCAGCAGAGGTCGTGAAGCGGTTGGGCCTACCAACTACACCACACCCACAGCCGTATAGTATCGGTTGGCTTCACGAAGGACGAGATCTCAAAGTTCGCCAGCAGTGTCGCCTTCCCTACAGCATCAAGCCCTTCACAGACGAGGTATTGTGTGATGTTACACCTTTGGATGTTTGTGATGTACTATTAGGCCAGCCATACTTGTGGAGGTGACATGCTGTGTATGAGTCAAGGCCTCGCGCTGTCATCATTTCTTTGGGTAATTCATTATACAGGATACCGGAGGTAGCCCCACCTACCGCCACCTCTTTGATCACTGCTAAGAAAGGTAGCAAGCTCATCTCACAGACTAGGAAATTTATTTTCTGTCTGGTTCGCTCCCAAAGTAAGGGGAAGATCGTTGCTACATCCATGACCCCCGCGAAGGGTTCCTCCACACAGCAGCAACAACAGAGGGATACAGTCGTGACAGAACATAGGAACAACTTCTCCTTACCCAGAGGGGTACCACACAAGTTTCAGGTGGGCGACAAAGTTTGGTTACATTTGCAGAGGGAGCGCCTTACCAGAACCCATCAGAAACTCAGACCACTTCGACATGGTCCTTACAACAGTAACAAGGCTACGGGAAACAATGCTTTGAAGCACAACATTCCTCCATTCCTTCTCTTGCACCAAGTGTTCAATGTGGATCGTCGCCGACCATGCTCCCCACCAATTCTGGACACATCAGAGATTGCAGAACAGCTCACCAGAGACCCAGCTCAGCAGAAGCTTCCTCATCTCAGGGAGGAACTCAACGCAATGGGGACCATTGCTTCCTAAGGGGGGAGGAATGATCCAGGTGGATGTTGGTGGCCACCCACCTATCCCATTTGGACCCCCACAACTGTCTCTTTCAGCTTTTCTGTTTCCTTAATTATAGCACAATTTACTATTTTTAGCAGTTTTTCGGGTCCTAAACTTTCGGAGCCGTTTTGAGGCCCTAAACGACGTTTTTTGGGAAATCCACCGCCAGCGATTTTTCTATCTAAAAATCGTCTTTTCCGTCGTAGTCCTCGGAGAGATCTTTCCAACGGGCTATCATGCGCGTCAAACAGAGATAGTACGACCAATTCGCGGCCTCGGGAAGTTGATGTACCAACTTACCCAAAAACGGGGCCCACAATTTGGTGTTTCATCTTCTAGGGTTAGGTTTTGGAATGTGAAGGGTTTCCCATTGTTTCTCAACAATAAATAGGCCCTCGAGCCTCATTGTAACACAGTTTTTGGAGAACAGTTCAGAGGCATGTAGCCGACACATTTCTTCTCAGAGATAAGCTACCATCGCCCTAGCTGGGTTATTTCCACTTCTATTTGTAAGCATATTTCAGTATTTCACAGTAATGAAATGAAGTATTATTTCCACTGCATATTTGTCTTTATGGTTATCTATGTATTTTATTGCGTTCCTGTTTAAATCCAGATCATACTCGGATTTTCATTGCTGCATAATAATAAAAACTCTCATCGCTGCACCGGTTTTCCCAAGTTGGGTTTTTCCAGGGACATTTGTCCAAAAATAACGATGTCATTTTTATGTGTGTGTGCTAGCGTTTCTCAGTTTCCAGCGCATTATTTTTTCCTTAGTATTTTATTTGTGAAGGTTGCAGTGTGTTTATTTCGATATTTGCCGTAGTAGATAAATTGTTAAATTAATTAACAATTAGGAGAAATAATACCAGGTTCTGCAATAGGATTCCAGTTGTGGGATTTTCACACCATACATGACAATGACTCTTATGACTTGATGACTCAAAGACACGCCCTAGAAGCACACAATGGGTGCTTGACCTATAAAATAAATTTCCCTTAAGCATGAAACCCACGTGTTAATTTTAGGTATGTTCTATGCTAGAGCAATTTATTTCAATTTCTTTTCCACATTAGCAATCACATCAGCATAAAGTAAACTGCAGATAGAACATAAATATAAATCATAGAAGACAAGCGAAGACAAGACACAAGATGTGGCGCTAGCCAGGAACAAACCCCACAATGTGGGAAAACCCTTGATCAATTTTTCTTTTATGTTCTTCAAAGTTCAGTAGAGAAAGTGAGAGAGACAATACATTTACAATAGAAGTCAATCACTTTGACTTTTGATATCGGCATGAGATTAGTTGAAGACATATTGCTTCCACTGATTCTCTAAGGTGACTCGTTCACCTATCATAGTGCTGCGTCTCGTCTATTTGCTGCACATTACCATGTGACATCTTGCTGTACTGTCACATGTGTTGAACCTTGATGACTGAGCTGCTCTCATCTTCATGCTGCATCTTCCATGGTCTTATTCATCATCAAGCTGCCCATGCTCATGATCTCATTCATCATTATGCTGCCCATGCTCATATCATTGTTCTGCTTATTATGCTGCCCATGATCGCATACCTCATGCTGCCCATACTCATATCATCATGCATCATTATGCAGCCCATGCTCATATCATCATGCTGCTTATTATGCTGCCCATGATCTCATACATCATGCTGCCTTCCTTCGGAGACAGATGCTCCCGCTGTTTCGGCAGTTCCTGGTAGTTCCAGCTTTTCCAGTAGTCCTTGCTTTTCCAGCAGTTCCGACAGTTTCGGCATTTCCAACTTTTCTAGATTTTCTAACTTTTCTAGCTTTTTGGCTTTTCCGGTATTTCCGGCTTTTCTGGCATTTCCGACTTTTTCGGCAGTTTCGGCTTTTCCGGCAGTTTCGACTTTTCTGGCTTTTCCGACAGTTTCGGCTTTTCTGGCTTCTCCGGCAGTTTCGGCTTCTTTGGTAGTTCCGGCTTTTCTGGCTTTTCCGGTATTTTTGGCTTTTCTGGCATTTCCCGCTTTTCCGGCAGTTCCGGCTTTTCCGACAGTTTTGGCTTTTCCAGCTTTTCCAACTTTTCCGGCAGTTCCAGCTTTTCTGGGTTTTCCAGCAATTCTAGCTTTCCTGGCTTTTCCGGCTATTCCGACAGTTCCGGCTTTTCCTTAAGATCTCTCCTCCTACTAAAACCCAAAGACAAGTAGAGAGAGGAAGAGATCCAAGTGTGTGTGGAGATGACTTGAAGTCCTCTCTGTTTATACTAAAATGTAGAGGTTGAATAGACATGACTGTTGGGCTTCTGAGCCTACATAAGTTGCTGGCCGACTTAACAATTTGTCCATAACATAAATAAATTCATAACTTCATAAATACTTATCGGAATCGGATGATCTTTAGATCAATCCTACACCTCTCAATGAGAGGGATCCAATAAAAATATCCGCTGCCATAAATAATATGACCCACATGGAGTTTGGCCCTAGTTGCCAATTTTAACACCATGCCTCAAGAATAATGATAAATTTATTTTTCTCTTTACATCAAATACATAAAATCATGATTACAATTGTCATTATAAAGACTAAACCTAGTTATGGGGGCCGCAACCTAGTGTAGAGGATAATAGTTGAATTTTTGGAGAGATTATAATCTTGGAGCAGGTTTGTATCTTGTGGGCCTTTCCCTGCAAACTGTAAACTTTGAAATGATACTGGCAATCCCCATTCTGCTCTATTTTTTGTTTTAAGGAGAATATTTTTGATGCTCTGGATCTAGAAAGGAGCAAAGGCTCCATCTAATTTTTTTATGAAAATCTGGAAGGGTTTGTCCTGTTCAAGCACAGAATGTTGGGAAAAAATGACCCCGCCAGAGGGCTGAATACTAATATAAAATGGCTGCTATAGGCAAAAATACCTCAGATCCATAGGGATCATTGGCTCAGGACGGATCCCTGAAGAGCAACAGAATAATGTATTGACAGGAATCGGGGGAGTCAGAGTACCTGTGAAGCAGAACAATAGAATTTGGTCACCACAGTCCATGCATCTGTGTCTCCTGAGCGCAGTCATTTAGGCCAGAGACGAAACCTCCACAGCCATGGTCAACAAAAGAGCCCAAGACTGAACCCTGAGTAAATGAACCTCCCGTCACAGAGAGACTGGAGCATGCTGTTCCCAACCCACGAGCATTCACAAAAAGTGCACAAGCCTTGCTTGCTGGAACTGCATCACTGATTTGTTCCGGCCTCTGAAGAGAATAGACAGCGCATATAGTGGACTCGCACCACCAAGAGCCAAACCATGGCCAGAACGTACAGGTTGTGGCATGAAAGTTGATTGCGGCGGCTGCAAACTGAGAAACCAGAAGCAACGGAACCCTAATATCCATGGCACCTTCCATAACCTTCCTCCAAATCCTCAACATTATTTGTTGTTCTGGCAAGCAGTGAATTTTATGTTTATCTGCAAATGTCTTTGTTACAGCCTTCATATTTTTTATATTTAACAATAATTTTGTGCCAGCATGCATTGAAATTTACGTGAATCTGCGAAGATCTCCATTACATGCTTGAAATATTTTATCTTTAACAGCATTTTTGTGCCAGCAATCAATCAATTTTTATATTTATCTGCAAAAGTTTCTGGTGCATGCCTTGAATCTTGTCTTTAAAAGCAGTTTTTGTGTCAATAAGAAATGAATTTTAAATTTATCTGCAAAACATTATGTTACATGCTTAAAATCTATTATCTCTAACATCATTTTTCTGCCAGCAATCATTGGATTTTTAATTTATCTGCAAAAGTTTCTGTTATAGGCTTCAAAGTTTTTAATATAACATTATATATGTGCCAGCAAGCAATGAAATTTACATGCTTCTGCTAAGTTTCTATGACAGGCTCTAAATATTCTATAGGCTCCACATATTTCAATTTAATATAATTTGTGCCAGGAAGCAATGAATTTTATGCTTATTTGCAAAAAATACAGAAATATGGTGGTTCGAATGGAATATAACCATTTATTTTTGACTTTTTGTTCAGCAAAATTTGTGCATTGGCCATCAAGGACTCTCTGCTTTCAAGGAACGTCGAAGACACTGCCATTTTCCACTGGCAGTGCTGCTTCTGCAAAAACACAAGATGTTCAGACTCCTGTAAGCTTTTTCATAACCTTTAACGGTTTGAAATTGTAATCTAAGAAAGAAAAAAACACTCTATAAGCTTATGAGAACCTTTGAAGGTTTGAAATTGTAATATAAGGAAAACACAGCATGGAGAGACTCGAGAAGGATTAGTGTAAAATTATTTTTTTGTACCTTTATTTGAAAATTTATAATTATGAGTATAATTTTTGCTCCACACTCGAGAACTCAAATGAATAGTCATTGAGGAAAAAAATGTCTTGTTTAATTAATAAACTAAATTTATCTTTTAAGCAAATAATGAAATTAAGATGTGTTCTGCACTTAAGATCTCAAATGAATAATCAATCTGTGAAACAATAGAATATGATTGGATAAGATAAGATAATTTTATTAATGTCCAACAAATGACCACAAAATTAGGTCAGTGAGACTAAAGAGTAGAATCATTATGAAAATAATGTGGGAGTGCCAATGCAACTCCTAGAAAATGCCAAAAATAATACAAGGAAAGAAACCTTTATATATGCCTAAAGGACACATTTATTTTTGGACTAAACATCCCCGGAAAAACCCAATGCGGGAAAACCGGTGCAACAGATATGAGGGTTTTATTATTAAGCAAATTTCTGAATACAACTAGGGTGCCAAATCCAACTCACCCAACAGAGAATAAACCTAACAGAGGTACCTCTATCCGAACACAAATATTTTGGCGAATCCAACAACTGGATGAACAAACCCCACAGGTGACTGCGCTGTCCCCAGTACTGGGCAGCAATGGCTGCTCCAAGCTCTGCACTGGAACTGCGTCACTTCCTCTAGGCACTGCGTCACCCTCCCAATTGTTGATTTGTGGTAGCATCGGATGTGCTGTAGCCATGAAAATTGGTGGAGAGACTATAACACATGAGATCTCCAAGTCCCATAAATGGTTTGGACAGAGTGTACCCGGTTTGGGAGATATTAAAATAATTAATATTTTTAATGGAGTTCCTAAGTCTAAACTTAGGAAAAATAAACTATTAATGGGTATTAATATAAAACTGGGTTAGAAGGTTCCAAAAGTCATGGATCAAGCCAAATCTAACCTTAGCCATTGATTAGAGATTTAATCTCGGCTGTTGAAGGATCAACAGGAAAAGTATAAAAGGAGGCTTAAGGGTCGGTTGGAGAACACACCAGAGTGATCAGTGATTCGATTTGCTAGAGTGGGGTTGCTAAGCAAAGACGAATTAGTGATCAGTAGTGAGGGGCAGTGAGTACTGGACAGAGAGCAGAGATAGTGCCGAGAGACCAGCGTAGAGGCAGAGAGCGAGAAGCAGCAGCCAGAGTAGGCCACGCAGAGCCCAACAGAGACAACGTAGAGGCCAGAGGGACCGTGTCATCCATGCTGAGCCAATAAGAGTGACGCAGAGGGTCCCAGAGGTTGCGCAGTGCCTCAGAGGGCTAACACAAAGAGGTTTGAGGCTGACGCAGAGGCCAGAAGGGCCAACGCAGTGCTTCAAAGTTACTGGAGAGGGTTTCGTGGGATAGGTTTTCTGAATACCTGTTTCCGAATAGAGAGTTATTACTGCCGAATGTTTTTCTCTGTCGGGTGAGCCAGTGTGGCACCCAGTGGTACTCAAGGAAATACTGCATAATAATAAACCCTTAGAATAGCTGCACCGGTTTTCCCGCATTGAGTTTTTCCGGGGACATTTGTCCAAAAAATAACAGTGTCACTTGTGTGTTTGTTTTCTTTCAACTGTTGATTTGTAGATGTTGAGGCTGTATTGTGTTTATTTCGTTATTTATATGTTTTAAATAACTCTTTGAATTTAACAAGTGGAAGAAATAATCCAGAAGAATATAGATTAAATTTCTAACGGATAGACTTAGAAATTTCAACACCAATGAGCCTTCCCAGCTCAGAAATCGATCTGTTGAACTGATGCCCGATTTGCCTCACAGAAACCCCAGCGCTGCCTCTGAGTGACTATGTCAGCCCTCCAGCCACTGCGTCACCCTCTCTGGAGCTGTGTTGTCTCTCTCTGATGCTGCTCTACCTCTCTGCTATGTATTCTCGGCCTTGGACGAAAGTCCCATTGCTGAACTGCCCCTCTCTGCACTAGAAGCTCACTTCGAAATTCTTAGCAAACCACGTCCCAAAATTTCGATTTATCTCAAGCACTGCGCTCACTATGTGTTGTGCAACTGACCCCAAGCTTTCCTTTATACTTTTCTAGTTGAGAAATTAACGATTGTGATCTAATCTCTAATCAATGGCTAAGATTAAACTAGACTTGATCCTCGTCTCTTAGAAGCTTCTCACCCATATTTTCATTAACACCCATTAATATTTTAAATTTCCTAAGTTTAGACTTAGGAACCCCATTAAAAATATTAATTTTTTTAATAAAATACAATCTGGGTGGAATTTCTTCAAAAGATTTCTAGGTCTTGGAAATCTCATGTGTTCTAGCCCCTCCACAAAATTTTAGAGTTAGAGCACATCCGATGCTACCCAAAAATCAACACTCCCTCTTAGCGAGGAATGTGCTCTAGCAATACTTCCCAGCACAAGTATTGCATCGATCCACGACATCGACCCTCTGCGCTGTTGATGCTTGGCTTACTGCCCTTCATCCACTGCACTACTACAATCTGTATTGCCGCACATGACATTGCCACTGTCACTGTTGCATCTGTACTACAACTCCCTCTCAATATGCTGCATCATGCTGCCCATAGCACTGCCATTGCTAACTACTAACTGCTGCACTGCAACTCAGTTTTTGAGAAGTAAGCAACTGAAAAACCACCCAAAAGTTGACATTCTGGTCAGTGTGGATGCCCCTTAACGCTGAAGCTACCTCTGCTGCTAATCTTGTGGTACTGCGCAATTGTTGTATCTGCTCCGTGCCTCCCGCACTGCTACAACACTCCACTGTGCTGCTTCAGACTTTGACACTCTAGCTCTGCCATTGTTGCTCCATCATCCCTCGCACCAACTGACTCCTGTCATTCTGCTACTGTCATTAAGGGCTTCCGTAGCCGTAAGTGATCTAAGAGTTTGGGCACCTCAAGGATCCTGCCCTTCATGTAGTCCTCCCGATTACAACTCAATATCTCCCCACCTCTTCTCTAGAGGTGCATGAGCACTCATGGCGCAATCATCACCATCCTCTTTGTCAGCTTGCGTCGGAGCAGCGTTTGAGTCACTTTTCTCTTCTTTGCCCTTCTTTCGAGGGCACTGCGTGGCGAAATGACCCATTTCTCCACATCTGAAGCATCTGACTTTGGATATGTCCTCCTTTCGTTTTTGCTATCCTTGCTGTTCCGCTGATGCAAGAGCCGCATCCTTTGTTGATTTGTGGAGCATCGGATGTGCTCTAGCCACTCTAGCCACGAAATTTGGTGGAGAGGTTGGGGCACATGAGATCTCGAATACCCAGAAAGGGTTTGGGCAAATTCTAAACAATTTAGGAGATATTAAAATAATTAATATTTTTAATGGAGTCCCTAAGTCTAAACTTAGGGAAATTAAAATATTAATGTGTATTAATATAAAACTGTGTTAGAATGGTCCAAAAGACATGGATCAAGCCAGATCTAATCTTAGCCGTTGATTAGGGACTTAATCTCGGCTGTTGATATGTCAATGAGAAAAGTATAAGAAGAGGCTTGAGGGTCACTTGGAGAGTACACTAGATGATCAGTCATTCTATTTTGTAGAGCGGGGTTTGCTAAGAGAGATAGAATCAGTGATTGGAGTTGTAGCTGAGGGGCATTGAGTACAAAGAGACAGAGAGGCAGAGATAGTGCCGGGAGAGTAGCGCAGGAGCTAGAGAGAGTGACGCAGTAGCAACCAGGGCTCACGCAGGGCCACGTAGAGGCAACTAGGAGCTGCGCAGTGCTTTAGAGAGGCCAGCGTTGCTGACGCAGAGGGCCAAAAGGTTGACGCAAGGCCTCCTGAGGCTGACGCAGGGCCATCATTGGACAGAGAGATGCTGACGCAGTCCAGAAAGGCAGACGCTGGGGTTTCTGGGTCAGATTGGAGCTGAGGAGTTGCCGGAAGGGTTATTTGGGGTTTCAGCTGGGACATTTGTCTCAGGCTGATAGGTACTACTGCTAAGGAAATTCTCTGTTGGGTAAGCCGGATTTGGCACCCAGATTGTACTCTGATATTGCTTAATAAGAAAACCCTCAAATAGCTGCACCGATTTTCCCGCATTGGGTTTTTCCGGGGACATTGGTCCAAAAATAACGGTGTCATTTGGTGTGATTGTTTCTGTTTCCTTTAGTTGAGGATCTGTAATATGTTGAGCATGCACCAGTGTTTATTTTTAGTATTTACATTGTAAATAACTTGTTAAGTAATGGAACAAGTAGGTAGGAATAAATCAGTAAAATGCATGGAGGGTTTCTAACTAGTAGACTTAGAAACTTCAACATCCTCCTCTTCCTCCTTGATTCTGACCCCTTTGTTGCTACTTTCCGCCTTTGTCAATCTTTTGATCTCTTCTTGTCGAAGAACTGCTCACATCTCCTCCCAACTAGGAAGAGAAGCCTTGCCCAAGATGCTTTGGACAAAGGTTTCCCAGTCTCTAGTGACTGCATTCAGGACAATCCTGACCATAAATTTAGGATCCGGTGTAGCCCCTATGAAAGTTAGCTGGTCACAGATCCTTTGCATTTTGAGAAGGAAGGGATCGATTTTTTCTCCCTTTTGCATCTGAAACCGTCTCAGCTGACTCTCAAGCAACATCTTCCGCTGAACGGAAGTTCCCTCGTACAATGTGGTCAAGGCCTCCCACATTTCCCTTGCTGTGTCTTTCTCAACAATATGTGGGATCATATGATCCTTGACCCCGTCCAAGATCACACACTTTGCTTTCGCTTGAGCCTTGTCGTACTTCTTGAGAGGATCAACATCAATCGGAACAACAACCGTCCTCAAGGCATAATCCTTGATGCAATTTTTATCCAAAACTGCCAGGATCCTGACATTCCAGATGACGAAGTTGGATGCTCCATCCAACCTGTCCTGATCCTTTAGTCTGTTAATGGCCATCTCTACTCAAATGATTGTTGAACTGGTTCTCTTCTCCCTCTTTCGCTGCTGCCTTGGAAAAACTCGGATCTGGATTTCTTTGGTGCTAGGAATCCTCTAAGGAACAAGCACCCTCTAAATTTCAATTTCCTTCACGGAAATCCTTCTGCGAACCATTGTCTCTTTGTTGCTGCTCAGCACTGGATCTAGATTTCATGGCAAAAAATCTTCTGAGGAACTAATTCCCTCTACTTTGCTTCTGCCCCACTAGGTACTATTCTGCAGTGTTGAAAATATCGGTATCGGCAAAATATCGGCGAGGGTCCAGAAAATATCTTATCGGCAATATCGGCGAAAATATCGGCAAAATATCGGCAAATATCGGCAAGCATAAAAAATAATTTTTTCAAATTTTTAAATATAGCCGATATTTTCAAAATATCGCGATATTTTGCCGATATTTTGAAAATATCGCAATATTTTCTCGGCGATATATCGTTTTGCCGAAAATATCGCGATATTTCCGAATATCGCCGATATTATCAACAGTGCTATTCTGCACCAACAAAATCAGCTCCCGACCAGCAACTCCAGATGAAATCTGTGCTGCACCTCTAGCCACGGTAACCGGAAAAACGAGACAACAGTCTCTGCGCTGGCCCAGTAACTACTCCGTTGCCCTCTGCAGCAACAACATCGCCCAATCAGACTGATGCAGGCTTTGCGTGAGCCTCCCTTGGCGATTGCGTCACCCCTCCTCTGCTCTCTCGGCCAGAAACTGTGCTCTCTCAGGACAACTGCCTTCACACATAGATTTTTCTCTGTCCTTTCACTGATGGCTTTAGTCCTCCTTGATCTACAATTGCTCTGATACCATGTGAAAATTTCTGAATCTAACAACCATAAATCCTACTGCAGTAAACTAATTTGCATTACTGTTAAAATTGGCAACTAGGGCCAAACTCCACATGGGTCTTCTTATTTATGACAACTGATATTTTTCTTGGATTCTTCTCTCCGAGAGGTGTAGGATTGATTCAGGGATCATCTGATTTTGACATGTACAAATGAAGTTATGAATTTATTTTGATTATGGAAAAATTGTGAAGGTCGGCCAACAAACTTATGTAGGCTCAGAAGCCCAACAGTCACGTCTAAATAGAAGGTGACTTAGCCTCATTTGGACACACTCATCTTCACACTTCTCTCTCTTTGTCCTCATTGATTGGGTATGGATTTTTGGGCCTCTCTCTCTCCACACGTTCGAAATTTCAGGAGGTCGAAATTTCAGGAGAGCGAAACTTCAGGAGGCCGAAATTTCAGGAGACTGAATTTCTGAACATTTTGAGCAAGCATTGACCAACATGCGTTGACCTCCTTTGACTGCGTTTTTGTGAGGGTTATCTCTGTTTGGGCAGATCGCGTTTTTGGGCACAAAAATCAAGGCTAAACGTTGACTGTTGACTAGCGTTGACTGCAGCTAGGGCTGATCGCAGGTAGGTTGTTTGACTAGATTTTCACTGCGCTGTTTTTGCGTTGTTTTGAGGGCTGATTCATCTTACTGTTTGGAGGTCGAAGTTGACTGAAGTTGACCAATTTGTTGAGGGTCAAATTTGCTCTGTTGACCAACGTTGACTTTTCTGGTTATGGCTCTTTTCCTGCTGTTATAATTTATCAGATTTGTAAATTGTACTCTCTCTCCACTGAACCATTGAAGACTATAAGAGGAATTGATCAAGGGTTTCCCCACATTGGGGTTTGTCCTTGGCTGGTGCCACATCTTGTGTCCTATTGCCTTTTCTTGTCTTTTATTGTTTATGTTTATGTTCTATCGACATTTTACTATCATGTTGATGTGATTGTTAAACTGGATATTGATATTGGGCTAATAAAGAAATTGAAGTAAAATTGCTCTAAAGCATAGAACATATCATTGTTGCCTAAAATTAACATGGGATCAGAGCTGAGGTGAAGACAAAGCCCAAGCAAGAGTCAAATAGCAATCACCAAAGATAGTTGGACAAGGACAAAAGGTTTAATGGGTTCCTCATCCTACTTCCCGGAAGACAAGCGGCATGATAAATCTGATTATCATGGATGGAAGATGTCTCTTGATTTGACCTTGGAAGAAAAAGAAGCGCTGGACTATGTGCAGGGTAAAATCCCTTAACCTCTTTCAAATGCACCGACTGCTGCGAAGACCAAGTATAATAGGGTTGAAGTCAAAGCGAAGAAGATTATCAAGGATTCCATTGACAAGCATCTGGTGGCCTATCTCTCCGAATTGAAGACCTCCAAGGTGTTGATTTGGGATAACATCGGATGTGCTCTAGCCGTGAAAATTGGTGGAGAGGCTAAAGCACATGAGATCTCCAAGACCCAGAAATGGTTTGGACAGATTGTACACGGTTTGTGAGTTATTAAAATAATTAATATTTTTAATGGAGTTCCTAAGTCTAAACATAGGGAAAATAAAATATTAATGGGTATTAGTATAACACTGGGTTAGAAGGTTCCAAAAGTCATGGATCAAGCCAAATCTAATCTTAGTCGTTGATTAGAGATTTAATCTCGTCCATTGAAGGACCAACGGGAAAAGTATAAGAAGAGGCTTGAGGGTCAGTTGTAAGATACACCAGAGTGATCAATCATTCATTTTGCTAGAGCGGGGTTGCTAAGCAAAGTTGAATCAGTGAGCAGTAGTGAGGGGCAGTGAGTACGAGGCAGAGAGGCAGAGGTAGTATTGAGAGACCAATGTAGAAGTAGAGAGAGCGAGACCAACAACCAGTCCAGGCTACGCAGAGCCCAACAGAGTTAGCGCAGAGGCCAGAGGGATTGCGTCATCCACGCAGAGGTTGCTGGAGTGACGCAGAGGGTCCCAGAGGCTACGTAGTGCCTCAAAGGGCTGACGCAGGGGGTATTGGGGCCGACGCAGGTCAGCAGGAGGCTGACGCAGAGGCCAAAAGGGCTAGCGCTGAGCTTCAGTTGTGTCGGAGAGGGTTTCGTGGGACAGGTTTTCTGAATACCTATTTCCGGATATAGAGGTATTGTTGCCGTGTATTTTTCTTTTTCGGGTGAGCCAATTAGGCACCCAGTTGTACTCAGAAAGACTGCATAATATTATAACCCTCTGAATAGTTGCACCGATTTTCCCGCATTGGGTTTTTCTTGGGACATTTGTCCAAAAATAACGGTGTCACTTGTGTGCTTCTTTTCTTTCACTTGATGATCTGTGGATGTTGTGACTGTATTGTGTTTATTTCGGTATTTAAATGTTTTAAATAACTTGTTTAGAATTTAAAAGTAGAAGAAATAAACCAACAAAATACAGATTAATTTTCTAACGGATAGACTTAGAAAATTCAACATGGTATCAAAGCGTGGTTGTAGATCACAGAGAGCTAAAGGCATCAGCTGAGCAGAGCATTTGCAGCAGAATCAACTGTCTTGAGTGACAATAGTTGATCCTTGCAGAAGCGACAGAGGAAGGGTTGACGCAGAGGTACTGCGTCATCAGTTTGGGCCAGAGAGAGGCTAGTGTAGAGGCTAAGGAGGGCAGAGAAAGGCTCACACAGAGGCCAGGAGGGCTGACATAGTTGGCTGAGGGAGCTGTTTTGCCGGTGCCGGGATTGCGCAGAGCCAAGAGGCTCAATCCTTCAGTTGTTGGGGTGAAGGAAGTTGTGGGCAGTTTGCGAGAGCGAAGCTCGTGGGGTACTGTGGTTAGAACAATACCTAATAGGGCAAGACCAAGGTAGAGGGAGTTGCTGCCGAGGCAGATTTCTAGCCAAGGAATCCAGATCAGTGGTGCAGTTGCATAGATGATCGGAGAGGAGCAAATTGACGGTTGGCAGAAGGATTTCCAGGAGGGAAATCAGGACTCAGAGGGAGTCCATAAGAGAACTTCTAGACGGGAAGTAGAGAGACTTAGAGGAGTTGAACCAAGAACTTCTAGATGGAAAGTAGAGAGACTCAACAGGAGTCGAGCCGAGAACTTCCAGGCGGGAGGTAGAGAGACTCAACAAGAGTCAAACCGAGAACTTCCATGCAGCAAGTAGAGAGACTCGGAGGAGTCGACAGAAGAGCAACAAAATGGCCGTGAATGGACTGAGAGATCAGGACAGGTGGGACGAAGCGTCCAACTTTGTGGTCTGGAAGGCCAAGATCTTGTCCATTCTAGACAGACATCGTATCAAGGGCTTCGCCTTGAGAGTGATGGCTATCCCAGTTGACTGGGTAGCTAATGAAAGGTACAAGGAGGCAATGGCTATGGCAAAGTGTATCATCCTTGATGGGGTCAAGGATCATGTGGTCCCACATATTGCCTATAAGGAAATGACAAAGATGTGGGACATTTTGAAGAAATTGTACCAGCATACTTCCGTGCAGTGGAAGATGCTCCTGGAGAATTAGCTAAGGTCATACCAGATGCAGAAGGGAGAGCAGATAGATGTCTTCCTCAGTTGGTTGAAGGAGATCTGTGACCAATTGACTTCCATAGGGGCCATGTCGGATCAGGAGTTGATGGTAAGGACCACACTCAACGCAGTCTTCGAGGATTGGGAGACATTTGTCCAGAGCATATTGGGCTGGACGAGTCTTCCGGATTGGGAAGAACTGTGGGCGGCTCTTCATCAAGAAGAGATCAGACGGCTGACCAAGGCAGGAAGCAACAACAAAGGGGTTAGGATCAAGAAGGAAGAGGAAGAGGATGCAACTCTAGCATCTGCGGGAAAGCAAGAGAAGAGGAAGAAGAAGGACCTCTCCAAGGTCAAGTGCTTCCATTGTGGGGAACTAGGTCACTATGCGAACCAGTGTCCGAGGAAGAAGAGTAAGGGAGAGGCTTCTGACTCAAAGGCAGCGCCAACGAGGGCGAAGAAAGAAGTCGAGGAGGATGACGATTGTGCCATGAGTGCTCATGTGCCACTTGAAAAGTAGTGGGGAGACATCGAGCTGTAGTTAGGAGGACTACAGGCGATGAGGGGCAGGATCGTTGAGGTACCCAACCTCTTGGATTATACCTTGCTACGGGAGCCCCGAAGAGGAGTAGCAGGACTGGCTGATGTTGGTAGAGACAGATACGAATGAAGCGGTAGAGAGTGCTACAGTGCAGGAGTCCCCGGGCAGCACTAGGCTAGCAGGCTGCAACAGTGCAAGAGGCACGTGAGTGTTGCACCAGTGCAGGATGGCACAAAGAGGTTTGCAACAGTGCGAGATGCGGGGAGTTGTTGCAGCAGCGCAGAGGTTAGTAGAAGGAACACTTGTTAGCGGTAGAGAGAGCTTCAACATCAGGAGTGTTTCTAGCTTGAAAAGGATGTCAGAAGTTGGGTTGATCAATTACTTACTTCTTAGTAACTGAGTTGCAGTGTAGTAGCATGATGCAACATGATGAGAGGGGGTTACAGTGTAGATGCAGTGTTGGGAGAAAGGACCCGCAACAGCACGGATGTAGAGGGAGTTGTCGTACGGATGCAACAGTGGCAGTGGCAGAGCCATGGGTAGCAGTACAGGATGCAACAATGCAGAGGATGTTGGGCGGGGAGGCTTAGCATCAACACAGGTATCGATGCCGGATAATCAGAGTGATGCTTAGTGAGGAGTATTACTAGAGCACAATTCTTGCTAAGAGGGAATGTTGATTTGGGGTAGCATCAGATGTGCGAAAGCGCATGAGCTCTAGCCATGAAAATTGGTGGAAAGGCTAAAGCACATGAGAACTCTGAGACCCAGAAATGGTTTGGACAGATTGTACCCGGTTTGGGAGATATTAAAATAATTAATATATTTAATGGAGTTCCTAAGTCTAAACTTAGGAAAAATAAAATATTAATGGGTATTAATATAAATCTGGGTTAGAAGGTTCCAAAAGTCATGGATCAAGCCAAATCTAATCTTAGCCATTGATTAGAGGTTTAATCTCGACCATTGAAGGACCAACGAGAAAAGTATAAGAAGAGGCTTGAGGGTCAGTTGGAAGACACACTAGAGTGATCAGTCATTCATTTTGCTAGGGCGGGGTTGCTAAGCAAAGTTGAATCAATGATCAGCAGCGAGGGGCGGTGAGTACGAGGCAGAGACAGTACTGAGAGACCAACGCAGAAGCAGAGAGAGTGAGAGCAACAGCCAGTCCAAGCTACACAAACCACAGTAGAGTCAGCGCAGAGGCCAGAGGGACTGCGTCATCCACGCAGAGATTGCTGGAGTGACGCAGAGGGTCCCAGAGGCTGCGCAGTGCCTCAGTGGGCAGACGCAGAGGGTCCCAAAGGTTGCGCAGTGCCTCAGATGGCTGACGCAGAGGGTCTTGGGGCTGATGCATATCAGCAGGAGGCTTATGCAGAGGCCAGAAGGGTCAGCGCTGAGCTTCAATTGCACCGGAGAGGGTAGGATTGATCTAACGATCATCTGATTCCGAGAAGTATTTATGGAGATATGAATTTATTTGTATTTACGTGACAAATTGTCAAGGTCGGCCAGCAGCTAAATGTGTGGTACACATGCCCAGCATATCATATAAATACAAGTGAGGTTGAGGTATTATTCACTCATCTCATCTCTCACACATTCTTCTCTCCTTAGCTGATTGGGTTTACACACAAGGAAGAGAAGCTCACACGTGGGAAGGAGGACGCAGAAGCTGCAGCAAGATGTTTTGACCAGCGTTGACCAAGCGTTGACTTTTCAGGAGTGCGGTTTTGGTGTGGCTGCCTCTCCTAGGTAGGCCGCAATTTTTGGCATGCAAACCGAGGCAATCTGACCTCTGGTTTGACCAGCGTTGACTGCCCTAGTTTGTGGCAGCAGGTTGACTTCAGTTGACTGCAGTTTGACTGTGTTTTTGGGACTGTTTATGGGTTGCTTCTTCTTGCTGTTGGAGGACTAGATGATTGGGAAATTGACCAAGCATATTGAAGGTCAATTTCATCTTGTTTGACCAGATTTGACTTTGCTAGTTAGGGTTTGCTGCTGCTGTCATAAAATTACAGATTTATGTATTTGTACTATTTCTCTCTGTTGAACTATTGAAGATTAAAGAAGTATTGATCAAAGGTTTTCCCCACATTGGGGTTTGTCCCTGGCTAGCCGCCACATCTGGTGTCTCTTGTCTTGGCTTGTTTTCAATCGATCTATTAATGTTCTATCTGCATTTTACTTTATGTTTATGTGATTGCTAAACAGTGGCTATAAGAAGAAATTGAAGTAAACTGCACCAAGCATAGAACATACCATAAATTAACAACCTCATAGTCTACCCTTCTTACACACTTTGAATTGGATGCATGGGTTTAGGATCCCTAGGCTGGTTCAAAGTTGGCTCTCATCAACTTTGGATGGAAGCTAAGCAAAAGATTCCATGAGAGGACATATTATGTTAGCTCTATCATAGGTAGGAGACAAATATAGAGAAGCATGCCCTTGGTATTATGAGATATGTGGTCGATTTCATTGTTTATTTTGAGAATCTCACTATTCCCTTTCCACCTTTTCTAAGGCTTAGATCTTACATTCTTTGACCACCTAACCGGTTGGACACTACTTAGAGGATCACATCTTTCATCTCAGTGCTCCTAGTGGATAGGGCTACCAAGTGGCAAGCAAAGAGCAGCACCCTCTCAACCAACAAATCTCTTAAAGCTTGAGAGGTTGTCTAGCCCTTGATTGCCAGGCCCTTGCAAGGTTGCTGACTTAGATCTTGAGACGATGTATGCTAGATTAATAGGCAACACTCCTTCAATTCCCAGTAGTAGTGGGCTATCTCTTTTAGATATAGAAACATTTCTTAGGCAGGATCCAACTCTTCCAGCCATTCCTCAATATAGAGTTTCTTTCCTTCAGCCTTGGATTGTAGGAGAGTTGCACGCTTGATGGTGGATACTCTAGTGGAGGACAGCTTCCCTTCTCCTCTTGGTGACAAACATGAAGCCTTGAGTCTATTTTCCTTTTATTCTCCTTAAGAGTATTGTATTTCACTTTTGATTTGTGCTTGTAGAGTTTAGATGTTATAGATTAGCCTTTCTTTTTTCTCTTATGGAAGTGCCCTTTGCTCTCCCACTATGTACTGTTACTTATGTACTAAGCAGTCCCATTGACCTAGTTTTGGTCATTTGTTGGAAATTAATAAATTTATCTTATATTTGCAGTCCCATTGACCTATTTGTGGTTATTTGTTGGACATAAATAAAATTATCTTATCTTATTTTCACCATGATTTCAATCATGTGATAAATGTAGAAAAATTGACTGTAAAGCCAACCTGGTTTCAAGTTTTGTGAAATCACATCAGTTTAATGCCCAACCCAACATGTTTTATGCTGCTGCCATAAGCATGAATATTTCGAACTTCCCTTCCCTTCCCCTGCTAACTTTTTCCTCTCAGCCTCCTCTTCTCCAAATCCCATGAAAAAATGAAAGTTAATGGTGCCTTTCCTTTTTCCTTTTTCCTTTTTGTTCTCTTGTTATGAGGAGAGACCTAACCCTAAGATCTAATGGCTGAGATTAGATCTTAGCCATTTAGATCAAGGGCGGGGATTTAATTCCTCATTGACCCATGAGTCACTTTATCCCCTAAGTCCCCTTTTCAGTAATTAACTCAAAAAGTACTTTATGACTTTATGACATAAAGTCACTTTATGACATAAAGTCACTTTATGACTTTATGTCTCCTAAAGTCACATTAACTTTATTTTTCTTAAAGTTAAGTCAAGGGAGTCACATTAGGACACTTTTTCCTAGGCTAGACATCAAGCCTTAAGAACACGTGTCCTTGGTACTCTTTTTCTAACAATAAATTGGCAATTATGGCAGTTGGAGGTGTTTCACCCCTGAACTGTAACTGTTCCCAACCATCTCGAAGAATTGAGTTGACCTGAGTGCATAACAAGTAAATATGTGAGTGGTTCGTGCTGTGACCACATTTTAGAACAATAATGTTTCTTAATGCAATTTTTGTTGTGTTCACTTCGATGGATGTGTGCAAGAGAGGACAATGCATGCGTGAACAAGGTTGCCCTAATTATTTTTGTGGTTTATTTGTCTTTGATAGTTGTGTGTTGAGTGGACCATGCTTATAAATAAGTTTTATATCGGCTAGTTTTATGGAACATAATTTTGTCTCTTTGACATCAGCTTTATTCTTTGTGTTTTTTAACAAATCAGTTTTGATTCCTGATGTACTCCTGTATTTGTGGAATGCAGCCAAAGGTCAAAGTTCTTATTGGAGGCGAGTTTTTGGATTCCCAAGCACAAGAATGGATTGATGTTATCAATCCGGTTAGTTTCAGACAGATTAAGATATTTCCTAAAACTGATGTAAAAAAGGCCTGTGCTTGTTTGGTTGTGGAGTGCAAATTAAAATCAGAAGCATTGTCCTCATTCTTGAATGAGTTTCTTTAGCTGGTCATTTTTCTGTTTTCATGCATTAATGTTTTGAGTTTCTACTACTTTTAACCATGCAAAAAAACTGAACATGTGCTCATATGGCTTATGCAGCAAAGCATTTTACTATCTTTCAAGTTCTCTAGTCCAGTGATTCTTTTGTATTTGGGAGAAAGAGTCATTGCAATAAACCACATTATTTCTTACTGGCATTTAGCAAGGCACATTTTTTATTTGGTTATTTCTCACAAGATTTATTATCTACCAGGCAACACAGGATGTTGTCTCAAGGCTGCCCTTGACCACAAGTGAAGAATTTCAATCAGCAGTAGGTGCTGCAAAACAAGCTTTTCCTGCCTGGAGCAACACCCCTGTTACTTCACGTCAGCGTATAATGTTTAAGCTCCAAGAGCTCATTCGAAGGGATAGGGTAACCAAAAGGATAATGCTTTTTTCAGGGTTTTTAAATGTTGAAGTTAATGGTGGTTAGAAGATAAATCTTCTAAATGAATGAAATTTGTTTCAGAGAAATAATCTTGAGTATTACTATGCAAATATCATTACATTGCTTTAATCATGCATTTTTTTCTGGTGGTTAATTTAGTGGGCAGAAGGATAATGCTTATTATTGAGATTGACAATGCAGGAAAAATTGGCAGTGAGTGTAACTACAGAACAAGGAAAGACCCTAGGTGATGCTCATGGTGATGTTTTCCGTGGGTTGGGTAAGTGTTCGGAATATATCACAAAATCCAAAGCATCAATTTTAATGTTTTTGTCAGCCACATTATAGCGCTGACATTTAGAGTTTATAGTGCTGTTATATACTCTTTTACTGCAGAAATTTGTTGCAATTTTACCTCTATCTCACTCTTATTGTAGCTATTCTTTTTTCATTTTATTATCATAGGTCTTGGGGCTATTATTCACTGCTGTTGTAAATTGGTTTGTTGCCGCAAGTTTTCATCTTACAAGCTAGTTTTCTATGTCACTGTGTAATTCCTTGATTGTGTGTTTGGGAACCTTATTTAAGCTTACATTGGTCGACTTAATGCATTAGAACAGCTGTAGGACCATTTGAATTCAAATATGGAAATTACCTTTGAATCCACCATAAACCCTAATTGTTTGATCCTCATAGTTGGTTGTGATAGAAATAGAAGCCTTAGGGGTTCTTGACTTGGTTGTTATAAACATAATAATAAACATAAATAATAATAAATTAATTAATTAAATGAAAATTCAAGGGGGGCATATCCTTTCACCTTGTGACTAGACAATGCTAAGTAAACCATCATGAGGGTTTTACCATTATCATTCTTATTCATTTTATCAATAAATATTTTTTATTGTAATTTTATCTTGCAATGTTATAAACATAATAATAAATTAATTAATTTAAATGAAAGGTAAAGGGGCATGTACCCTTTCACCTTGCGACCAACCAATGTTATAAGTAAATTGTCATGAGGGTTGTTATACCATCATCAATTTTATTCATTCTATCAATCAATATATTTTTATTACAAAAATAATTCTATCTTCAATACAAACAGGGATTGCTTGTTATATTGGTATCATAGCCAACATTCTTCACCTCTCCCACTGCAACTACAGTTGCATCACTCAGTGATCTCCATAAAGTCGTCATAACTTCACCACAATCCATTGCCATTGATACATTCAACCGCAAATTCTTTTGTTCAAACACATGGGTAATCCCTTCAATGAGAAATTGAATCGGCTCAACTCACATTACAAATCACTAGCCTACGTGTCCATTTTGCGTCGTCCCCAACCTCTTCAGCTGTCGTTGACCTGTGCCACAGTCGCCTTGTTCGGTTGTACTGTTCCCTTGCAGCCGCACTTTACAACCGTAGCCACCATCGCACTATACCCATACACACTACTGCTCACACTCTTCCATGCTCTACTATTGGCCGGTAAATCGACCGAGTGACCAATCGTTATCATTCGTTTGATAGTCACAACCGTACAATCAAGGGTTGACTTAATTAGTCACCATTTTCATTAATTAATCATTCTTAAATTAAAAAGTCACTTTATAAATATTTGCTTTCGTTAATATATAAATATTTGCCAGACCAGATCTTTTACCAATAGGCATATTAAATCACCTAAACATTAGCAACGAGTTATAGCGGCTAGGCAACAACACATGAGATGGTCTTGACCTTACCCTATATCTTTACCAGGGTATCATACTATCTTGAATTCTTCATTCGAACTCGGATGTTAGGAGAAGTAAATTTGGTGAATCATGACCTAGTCCTTAGTTCCTTTTCCTCTGCACATCTCCCTCTTATTGTGATGGCCTGCACTTGGATCTGAGGATTTTCTCATGTTTTCACATATAGACTTCATGTTTCTACTTTCTTTCTCTCTTTATATAAGAGACTTCTTAGTACTCTTGCTTTGTATTGACATCATTGTTTTCAGTAGTCCCATTGACCTACTTTTGTGGTCGTTTGTTGGATATTAACATAATTATCTTATCTTATCCATTATTTTTGATTATTCAATATTTTCCAAACTTGCTCAATCTTCCAAATTCTTTTATGTATTATTATATTCCCATTCTATAGTTATTTCTCTCTCTCCATTCTACCCCCTTTTACCTAGTATTTTTACTTTCCTTGGGCTTCCCCTTTTCTTTTTATCTTTATCTTATTAATATAATTCTTTTCTTTTCTTTTCTTATTTGATTTGTTTCTTGTCTTAACTTTCCTATTTTTCCTAACAAATTTTTGTGCTTCATCCCCTCCTGCACCCTGCTTTCTTAATTTCCTAAAAAATCTTTGCTTACCCCGCACCTTTTTCTCTTTTCTTCCCCCATTTACTATCTTATGTTGATTTTTGGTAGCATTGGATGTGCTCTAGCCATCAAAATTGGTGGAGAGGCTAAGGCACATGAGATCTCCAAGACCTAGAAATTGTTTGGGGAAATTCCACCCGGATGGAGAGATATTAAAATAATTAATATTTTTAATGGGGTTCCTAAGTCTAAACTTAGGAAAATTAAAATAATTATGTGTATTAATATAAAATGGGTGAGAGAGTTCTAAATGACGAGGATCAAGCCAAATCTAATCTTAGCTGTTGATTAAGGACTTAATCTCGACTGTTGAATCGTCAACATGAAAAGTATAAGAGGAGGCTTGAGGGTCAATTGTGTTGGAAAATACTGAGGGGGGGGGGGGGTGAATCAATATTCCTTAGCAATTAACACTTTTAAATCTTTTCAGAGCATTAGTTAATCTTCAATTATTATTAATGTTTATGCAGTAATAACAATAAATAAAAGAACATAGTAGGCACAAAAATTTTAGGTGGAAAACCCCCTCTGGGTCAAAAACCACCGAACACTTTTCTAATAAATTCTTTAATATTTAGCCCCAACTGAAATGAAAGCAACAACTTCCTAGAATTCTAGAAAAGCATTCTTCTCTAGCTCCCACTGGAAGGACGCCCCAACACCCTGGTTTCTTCAGTAATCAACTGAATGGATGCCCCAACACCCTAGACCAACCTACCACCCTGAAGTGTTCACAGGCTCCAACCTGTAGGTGATTTCATGCACCTGCCTAGCACCTCCCTGCCACCTTATAATGACTGAAATGAGACAAGAGTGTGGATTCCTGTACCAGGGACAATGATCCACGATACAATATGATTTACAATGATTTTGACCGAACACCCAATCACACTATGACTTGCAACCCAACCATGACATCATCCCAACAGAGACTCCTATACCTCCCAACAATGCCTTTTCGACTCTAGGCAGATTGATTCTTTTACAATAATGACTCTTCCAATGATGACACTTTTACAAATGACTCTTTTACAACTTTACAATGATGACTCTTGGCCTTGACACTTCTTCACAATATACGGATGGCTGTCATGTCTTTAAAGGATGTCCCGCTGCAATGCTTCCTTTGATTTGATACTTCAGCTCTTGAATGCTCGCTTGATGCTATCCTTGAATCTTCTTCTACCTGCATGCAAATTTGCCTAGCGAAACCCAATCTCAAAAGGAAAAACAAAATACCCTTCAACTTACCTCTGCCTGCAAAACACATGTAAGTGCATAATAATGAATAAATACAAATTAAAATTACAATGCGTACCTAAAATGTTCTTATCACTTTTGTTGTTGACTTGTTGCAGCAGTAGACAAAGACTCCCACTCTTGATATAGGCTTGGACTTTATGCAAGACTATATCCAAAATTGGCCTAAAGATATATACAATAGAAATTGATGACAAACCCTAGACTTGTGATGAACCAAGTTCTAAGTACAACAATAGAGACCATTCTATCAACTATGACAAGGCAATAACATGAACTTACAACATCATATAAATTTATCAGACTTGGTGTAGCATCAAATGTGTAATATCAAGAATAGGACATCCGAATGTGGTATCAAAACTAACTGTGACATATAGAGACATAAAGATATAACCGAGACCCTGTATATACTTACATTGTCCTGCAAAAACATATGTCAAAGATGATACTCAAAATTCAAATGTAAACACTTAATCATACATACCTTGCTGTAGGAGACTTACCCTTGACTATTGATTTATGGTCCTTATTGCAGTGATCCTTGAATGCATGCTTTCTCTTGCCTTCTAGAAGCTTGATATTGAATCTGTTGTATCTATGTAATTTCGGATCTCCAGGGTCTGAAATTTCGTCCTGTGGTAGCCCTTTGAGTCCTCTTTGCAACCCCACAGGTCTGATCAAGATTGGATTCTTCAAGAAAGAGTTATGCCCAATCTCCCATGATGACTTGATTATAGCCTGGTTCAGTAGAGCAAACTTGTACGAAGTGCCATGTGTCACTGTTGCGACCTTCGACCCTGAAAATGCTACTCAACAAATTACAGTCTGTCCTTTTTTTGTGGCTATTTATGAAATTTGAATCCAATGCTTAGAGAGAAAGTTATGACGATTTTCCCAACGTCACCTGTTTGACATGGAATTCGGGAGCCTACAAAAACCCTAACTTCCTTAGATCATATCTCCGAAAATATAGTGAACCAAGATCTGAAATTCAGTCACGAGGCTCATCAAGATTTCAGCTCAAATGGGTTTTAATTTCAGCGTCTGAAGCTTCGCAAGAAAAAAGTTATAGCGAAAATGCTACGATGACCTATTTGAAGCCATAAAATCCCTACAAAAGGAGGATACGAAGGTCATTATTTATATGAATGTCTTGAGTTGAGAGGGTTCTCAACAAGTGAACGTTGGAGGGATTTTAGGAGCAAAAAAATATTATTAATTATTTACTATTCAATGACCACAACCAATTATGAGTGCCATGCCACAACCCCATAGGGTTTTAGCCCACTAACTGGGGTTACTAACTTCAAACGCAAATAAATCTCAAACCTTGAAGAACTGGGAGGCATACCATATATCAATGGAAACATCTTGACGAGTAGAATCCATCGAGAAGATCTTTGACGCAAAATAATATGAGTTGTCAAGTCAAAATGCCCTTGCAAGATCAGGGTAGCCCTTGGTGCTACTTGGGTTGACATTAATGACAACCACTGATCAACAAGTTGGAGACACACCAAGTTGATCAAGAATTCGATTTTCTGGGGTAGGGTTTGTTGAGAAATCGAGTTAGTGATCTGTTGCAGCAAGGGGAAGTTCGGTAGATGGTCGAGAATACATATCAGAGAGGCAGAGAAAGTGTCGGAGAGACAACGCAGAGCCCTGGAAGGCTGACGCAGAGGCTGAGGAGGCCAGCGCAGGTGACGCAGAGGGGCCAAGAGGTTGACACAAAGGCAGTAGAGGTTGATGCAGGCAGCACAAAGGACTGCAGAGCTGACGCTGGGTTCAAGAGGCAGCGTTGAGAAATTTTCGTGGGGTAGACTGGGAGCTGAGAGGCAGATGAAGAGCTGTAGAGGGTGACGCAGTCCCTGAAGGGTGACACAGTTCCAAAGAGAAGCTTGGAGCAGCTTTAGCTGTCTAGCTAAGGAACTGTCTAAGTTGCCGTGGGATCAATCATCCGGTTCCTGATCAGCCGAAATATTTGTCTCTGAAGAGAGGTAGTTCTACCGAGGAAAATCTATGAAGGGTGAGCCATTTTTGGCACCCTAGTTGTATCCAGAAACTACATAATAATAAAACCCTCATATTTGCTGCACCGGTTTTCCCGCATTGGGTTTTTTTAGGGACGATTGTCCAAAAATAACGGTGTCCCTTGTGTGATTGTCTCAGTTATTTCGGTTGCTAATCTGTATATGTGTGAAGGTTGCATTTGTGTTTATTTCGGTATTTATATTAATAAATAACCTGTTAATGGAATGAACAAGTAGGAGATAATAAACCAGATAATGCAGTAGGGATTTCTAATGTGTCAAACTTAGAAATTTCCACATGGTATCAATGTTGAAAATAATACTGAGAGGGGGGGTGAATCAGTATTATTAAGTCAAATTCTTTTTCAATTTATACAAAAATTTGTATATGCTACTTCAGTTAATGAAAACAACGTGTATACGCAACTCTGACTAATGAAACTCGCGTACAACTTCCAGACTAATAATTTAAGTTATTCTTCAGATGTTGATCATTAAGCTGTGTGTCAGAACCATATAACAATAAGCAGGAATAGAAAAGTAGAGCAGACAGTCACACAAAAGAACACAAGATATAAGGTGGAAATCCAATGTGGGAGAAAACCACTTGCTGCAATATGTCTCTGTCTTCTTTCAATTAGAAACTTCTTTTTACAATGATTCTGTATTGGTGCAGTCTTATACCAGCGCGCAGGCTTCAACCTGCAGAAGGCTACAACCTTCTCTCGTTCTCCAGCTTCTCCTAGAAGGGAGCTACAACCCCCTTAACTCTTGTACTAGCTGAGGTACTAGTATGTAGGTGCTGACCTATAGAAGGCTACAACCTTCTCTTTTCTTCCAGGGACCTCGTTTCATAAATTTTTAGATTGTATCCATGGACATCAATCAAACATCAAGTAGATCTGCAACAACCAATCTCCTTTGTACAAATACTGAATCAACCAATAACTTCTGAGAATGTTGTAACTAGAAAGCAGTACCAGACACCAATTTTGAACCCAGAACACTGCAGCAATAAACAGAAGCAGCTAAAACATGTTTCAAGAGATGTACGCTACTTCATCAATAGAAACCTGCGTACATACACAGCTATGCCAAAGCCAACCAGCATATACGCAGTCTTCACTTCCTTAACCTGCGTGTATACGCGCCTCCGCTGCGTCGAACCTGCGTACAGATCTATAAAAGATAATTTATCCTTTTACTTAATCAGACATCAGTTATACCCAGATTATCAGATTTATAGATCTAATCATGCGCCAAATATAATAGATCAAAATCACACAATGATACTACTATTCAAGCCTTGAGATCTCGACCCATCAATAGATCTTAATCATCGTGTAATGCTCAGGTTCCTC
The DNA here is from genome assembly GCA_031772625.1 of Pinus tabuliformis. Lineage (NCBI taxonomy): Eukaryota > Viridiplantae > Streptophyta > Pinopsida > Pinales > Pinaceae > Pinus > Pinus tabuliformis. The sequence continues at coordinate 1,373,069,205 of CM062805.1, read as the reverse complement.
CTTGATTCAGATCTAGCTGTAACTTACCAACCAATCACCAGTAATCTAGATCTTGCTCCTCTCAAAATATTCAACACATAAGTCAATGCCCTTGCCAAATGATCTCCTTCCCTTTCTATATTCTTAGGCCTTACTCCACCCATGGTCCAAAACCATTGAGAACTAATACTAGGGACCCAATACTTGGGTTCAACACTTTAAATGCAATATCAAGGACCAAAACCATAGGTTCAAATATGTCGGACTAAATACCATGGACCAACCATAAGTTTTCCCACATGTACGCGCTTTTTTTGCATGAAAGCGCGTGCATACGTATACGCGCCTTTTGATCGGTACACCCGCGTGTATACGCGATTTTAATAAGATGAACCTGCGTATACCTCATTTTCTTTCATTCTGGGAGCCTGAACTGTGATTTGTCCTTTGAGTGAGTTGCCATCAAGGACAACACCTGTGCCATAGTGCCAAACCTGTGCCATAATGCCAACAATTAGAGCATTGCAGATCACAGGAGAACTGAAGACGCTAGCAGGAGAAATCTGAAGAATTTGCAGCTGTTCCAAGAGAACGCTGTTCCAGAGTTGAAGCAACAAGAGAGGAAGTGATGCAGAGCCTGCGTCATCATTTTGATCCAAGAGGAGGGTCAACGCAGAGGCAGAGGGGCAGATTAGACCTATGCAGTGCCCGGTCATCTTTCTCAGCTAGGAAGGATCGACGTTGTGGCGAGGAGGAGCAGATTTAGCCTTTGTCGGGATTGCGTAGAACCTAAAAGGCTTAGTTTCTTCGGTTGTCAGAGCTTGGGGAGCTGTGGGCAGATTGTTATTTGAGGAGATGACGGGACACTATTTTTGTCGAAGCAGAACATTGTCTAAGGAGGCGAGACCAAGGTAGAGAGAGTCACTACCTCGACGAATTTCTAGCCAAGGAATCCAGATCCGAGTTGTAGTTGCAAGGAGGATTGGAGAGGAGTGGTTCGATAGTTGGCCAGAGGATTTCCAGAAGGGAAATTAGGACTTAGAGGGAGATTTCCAGGAGGGGAGTCAAGACTTAGAGGGAGTCCAAAAGAGGAGTTGAAATGGCAATGAACGGACTAAGGCATCAGGATAGGTTGGACGAGGCTTCCAATTTTGTCATCTGGAAGGCCAGGATCTCGACAGTCCTGGATCGACATCGCATCAAGGACTATGCCTTGAAAACCGTGGCTATCCCAGTTGACCCAGCTGAGAACGAGAAGTATGAGGATGCAATGGCAAGGGCGAAGTGCATGATCCTAGACGGGGTCAAAGTTCATATCGCATATTGCTGAGAAGAACACAACAAAGGAGATGTGGGACACCTTGATCACCTTATACCAGGGCTCTTCCATGCAGCAGAAGATGCTATTGGAGAATCAACTACGGTCATATCAGATGCAGAAGGGAGAGCAGATAGATCCATCAGGTTGTAGGAGATTTGTGACCAACTTACTTCCGTGGGGTCTACACTGGATCTAGAATTTATGGTTAGGACTGCACTGAATGTAGTCTTCGAGGAGTGGGAGACATTTGTCCAAAGTATTTTGGGCAGGGCTACTCTTCTAGGATGGGAGGAGATGTGGGTAGCTCTTTGCCAAGAAGAGATCAGGAGGATGACCAAGGTGGGGAGTAGTGGCAAAGGAGGTCGAATCAAGAAAGAGGAGGAGGTTGCGACTCTAGCATCTGCGGGACAACAAGGGAAGAGGAAGAAGAAGGACATCTCCAAGGTGAAGTGCTTCCATTATGGGGAGCTGGGACATTATGCATCCCAGTGTCCCAGGAAGAAAAACAAGGGAGAGGCTTCCGATTCTAAGGCTGCTCCAGCTAAGGCGGAGAAATAGGTCGAGATTGATGACGACTGTGCCATGAGGGCTCATGCACCTCTAGAAAAGAGGTGGGGAGATCGAGTTGTAGTCAGGAGGACTACATACTAGGGGCAGGATTCTTGAGGTGCCGAAACTCTTGGATCACATCCAACTACGGGAGCCCTTAACCACAGTAGCATGATGACAGTTGTCGGGTGGACTAAAGTGCAGTGGAGCAGCAAGGCAGTGCTTGAGTGCAGAAATCTGAGGCAGCGTAGTGGAGGTTGCAGCAGTGCGAGAGGCACATAGGTGTATGCAATAATGCAGTGGCAACGAAGGGAGCACAAGATAGCAGTAGAGGCAGCTTCAACATCACGAGGCATCCAAACTGAACAAGATGTTAGTACTTGGGTAAAGTCAATTACTTACTTCTCGGTAACTGGGTTGCAGTGCAACAGTTAGCAGTGGCAGTGCTAGGGCAACATGGGCAGCGTGTTGAGAGGGAGTTGCGGTACAGATGTAGCAGTGGCAGTGGTAGTGTCAAGAGCATCAATACAGGAAGCAACAATGCAGGGAATGTGAGGTAGTAGGCCAAGCATCAACACAGGAACCGATGCGGAGATCAGTGTGATGTTTGTATGGTGAAGCATTACTAGACCACATTCCTCACTAAGAGGGAGTGTTGATTTTTGGTAGCATCAGATGTGATTTAGCCATGAAAATTGGTGGAGAGGCTAAGGCACATGAGATCTCTAAGACCCAGAAATCGTTTGGGAAAATTCCACTCAGATGGAGAGATATCAAAATAATTAATATTTTTATTGGGGTTCCTAAGTCTAAACTTAGGAAAATTAAAATATTAATGTGTATTAATATAAAACGGGTGAGAAAGTTCTAAATGACGAGGATCAAGCCAAATCTAATCTTAGCCGTTGATTAGGGACTTAATATCGACGTTGAATCGTCAACATGAAAAGTATAAGAGGAGGCTTGAGGGTTAGTTGGAGACACACCAAGTTGATCAAGAATTCGATTTTTTGGGGCAGGGCTTGTTGAGAAATCGAGTTATTGATCTGTTGCAGCGAGGGGCAATTCGGCAGAAGGCCGGGAATACATATCAGAGAGGCAGAGAAAGTGCCGGAGAGACAACGCATAACCTTGGAACGCTGACGCAGAGGCAACCAAAATTGACGTAGAGGTTGAGGAGGCCAGCGTAGGTGATGCCGAGGGCCAAGAGGTTGACACAAAGGGACAAGAGGCTGACGCCGAGGTAGTAGAGGCTGACACAGGCAACGCAGCGGGCTGCAGCGCTGACGCTAGGCTGAAGAGGCATCGCTGAGAAATTTTTGTGGGGCAGACTGGGAGCTGAGAGGTAGACACAGAGCTTTAGAGGGTGACACAGTTCAAAAGAGAAACTTGGAGCAACTTTCGCTGTCCAGCTAAGGAACAGTCTAATTTGTTGTGGGATCAATCATCTGGTTGCTGATCAACCGGAATATCTACCTACAAAGAGGGGTACTTCTACCAAGGAAAATCTCTGAAGGGTGAGCCATTTTTGGCACCCTAATTGTATTCAGAAACTGCATAATAATAAAACCCTCATATCTGCTACATGATTTTCCACTATTGGGTTTTTCTGTTGATTTGGGGTAGCATCGAATGTGCTCTAGCCATGACAATTGGTGGAGAGGCTAAAGCACATGAGGTCTCCAAGACCCAGAAATGGTTTGGGGAAATTCCACCCAGTTAGAGAAATATTAAAATAATTAATATTTTTAATGGGGTTCCTAAGTCTAAACTTAGGAAAATTAAAATATTAATGGGTATTAATATAAAACCGGGCGAGAGTGTTCTAAATGACATGGATCAAGCCGAATCTAATCTTAGCAGTTAATTAGAGACTTAATCTCGGTCGTTGAAGACTCAACAGGAAGAGTATAAGAGGAGGTTTGAGGGTCAATTGGAGATACACCAAGATTGATCAGTCAGTTCGATTTTATGGAGCGAGGTTTGCTGAGAAAATTCAAACAAATGATTAGAGTTGCAGCGATGGGCAGTGAGTGCATAGTAGAGAGGCAGAGATAGTGCCGAAGGACCAACGCAGCGATTGAGAAGGCTACATAGAGCTGGCAGAAGCCACGCAGAGGGCTAGAGTGACTGCGTAGAGGCTAGTAGCGCAGAGCAACAGAAGGCTGACATAGGGGGTTTGAGAGTGACAGAGAGGCCAGGAGGTTTGACGCAGAGCCTCAGAGAAGCATTGGAGAGATTTTCGTGGAGCAGACTTGCTGAATATTTGCTTCCGAAGAGAGGTATTATTTCTATATAAATATCTCTGTTGGGTGAGCCAGTTTGGCATCCTAGTTGTACTCAAGAAAGATGCTTAATAATAAAACCCTTAGAACTGCTGCATCGGTTTTCCCAAGTTGGGTTTTTCTGGGGACGATTTTCCAAAACTAACAGTGTCCCTTGTGTGTTTGTCTGCTATTTTCAGTTGATGATCTCTAGATAGTTGAGACTGCATTTGTGTTTATTTTTAGTATTTATATGGTTAAATAACTTATTAAGAAATAAACAAGTAGGTGAAATAAACCAGATAATGCAGGAAGAATTTCTGACGTGTTAGACTCGGAAATTCTAACATGGTATCAGAGCATTGTAGATCACAGGAGAGCTCAAGGCACCAACTAAATCAGAAAATTTGCAGCAAAAATAGCTGTCCCAAGAGACAGAAGCTGTTCCTAAGCAGAAAGCAGCAATGAAGGAGCTGTGGGAAGATTGTGGATTGGGAAGCTGGTGGGGTTTTGTTGCTGTCAACAGTACCTAACGGGACAGAACCAAGGTAGAGGGAGCTGCTGCCCTGAGGGATTTCTAGGCAAGAAATCCAGATTTGTGTTGCAGGTGCATAGAGGATCGGAGAGGAGCAGATCGACAGTTGGCGGGAAGATTTCCAGCAGGGAAATCGAGACTCAAAGGGAGTCTAGGAGAGAACTTCCAGGAGGGAAGTAGAGACTCAGAGGGAGTCCAGTAGAAGAGCAGAGATGACAATGAATGGACTGAGGGATCAGGATAGGTTGGACGGGGCGTCCAACTTTGTCTTCTGGAAGGCCATGATCCTGTCTATTCTGGATAGACATCGTATCAAGGGCTTTGCCTTGAGAATCGTGGCTATCCTAGTCGACCCAACTGATAATGAAAGGTATGGGGATGTAATGGCGAAGGCAAAGTGCATAATCCTTGATGGGGTCAAGGATCATGTAGTTCATCCTATGATGCAGGAAACGTTGGCAGAGGGGGCGTTTCAGAGGGGGAAACGAAACGAAACGCGTTTCCCCGTACCGTACGGCCTGGAAACGCGTTTCCGGTCGTACGACCACGTTTCCCGAAACGGAAACGTGGCCGTACGGCCGGAAACGCGTTTCCAGTCGTACGACCACGTTTCCCGAAACGGAAACGTGGCCATATGGCCGGAAACGCGTTTCCAGGCCGTACGGGCCCCGTTTCCCCCAAAAAAATACTTGTTTTTTAAATTTTGTTTTTTTTAATTGGTTTTTAAATTTTTTTAGGGTTTCTAGGTTATTCTAGAAACCTAAACTAAAGTTATAAAAGAGCAGCTTCTATCATTCTCTCATCACACTATTCAGCAAGTCGTTTCTCTTGGAGATTGGCAGTTGTTTCAGCTAGGGTGTTTTCAGCAGTGAGCAAAGTAGATTTCAGCAGCAGGAGAAAGAGATTTCAGCAGCAAGAGAAAGAGATTTCAGCAGCAAGAGAAAGAGATTTCAGCTGGAGATTTCAGTAGCAGCAGATTTGGGTCAGCTACAGCCATATTGCTCTTCTCTTTTCTGCCATTTCAGGGTAGTTTCAGCCACAGATAATTAATTTGGGTAAGCCACATTCATTTTTTTAGTTTTTTCTTACTATTTCTTCAATTTTTCTAGGGTTTAGGTAGCCAAAAATATGAAAAACGTTTTTTATTGATAGATCTGTTTTTTAAATTTATTTTTGCAGCAGATTTGGCTCAGCTACAGCCATATTTCTCCTCTTTTCTGGCATTTTAGGGTAGATTCAGCCACAGAAAATTAATTTGGGTAAGCCATATTCATTTCTTAGTTTTTTTCTTACTATTTCTTTAATTTTTCTAGGGTTTATACAGCCAAAAATATGAAAAACGTTTTTATTATTTACAGATTTGTTTTTTTAATTTATTTTTGCAGCAATGGCTTCCAGCCAATCTGCAGCAGCAACTTCAAGCCCTAGGGCCAACCCAAGGGCTGAATATTATCCTCTTTGGAGGCATGTGACGAAGCTTCAAAGATGTGGAGGTGGTGGCTCATGGGAATGGCGATGCAATCTTTGCAATAATACGTACAAGGGCTCCTACCCAAGAGTGAAGGCGCATCTATTGCATGGAGGAGGACAGGGGATTGCAGGTTGCACAAAAACATCAGATCCGTTGGTAAGGAGGGCATATCAAAGAGAGCAAGATGAGGCGGATGGTACTAAGAGAAGGCATGATGACCTTACTCAAGCTCCATCTAACATTGAGCCAAGGATTGTAGTTGAAGCAAGAAAGAGGAGAGCTGGTCACACTCAAGAACATGAACAACCAGCACCCAAAAATACCAGAGGCCCAACATCCCATTCAGTTCAGGATAGCAGAATTGCTAGATTGGTGAATGTGCAAGCAAGAGAAGAAGCTGATTCCAGAGTGGCCAGGTGCATTTATGCATGTGGTATCCCATTCAATGTTGTTCGCTCTCCTTACTGGAAAGATATGATAAGGGCAGTTAACAAAGCTCCTCAAGGGTACAAGGGGCCCAACTATGAGAAAGTCAGAACCCAGCTTCTCAAAAATGAGAAGGAACTTGTGGAGGACGTTTTAGCTCCAATTCGTTCTTCCTGGACTAGCTCTGGGGTTACCATAGTCTCATATGGTTGGACAGATATTAGGCGCAGACCATTGATAAATATCATTGCCACTTCCCCCAAAGGAGCAATGTTTATCAAGGCAGAAGACTGCTCAGGAGAGGTGAAAGATGCACAGTTCATTGCTGATATTATTATAAAAGCTATTGAACAAATAGGGCCTAACAGGGTGGTGCAAGTTATCACGGATAATGCACCAGTTTGCAAAGCTGCAGGTTTAATCATTGAGGGGAGGTATGACCACATCTTTTGGACACCATGCATTGTCCATAATTTGAATCTGATCTTAGAGGAGATCGACAACAAAGTTTCCTGGATAAAGGAAGTCACAGGGGAAGCAAGGGAGATTATCAAATTCATCACCAACCACCACCAGTCTCAGGCCATATTTCGAGAGTACTCCAAATTGGAGTTGTTAAAAGTTGCTGAGACAAGATATGCCTCAAACTTCGTGATGTTGCGCCGCCTTGTTGAGGTTAAGCATGCATTAGTTTCTATGGTGGTGAGTCAACTTTGGATTGAGTGGAGACAAGCAGATTCAGAGCGGGGATCTATGGTGCGTAGATTGTGCCTTGATGAGGATTGGTGGAGCAAGGTAGATTTCTTGCTAAAGTTCACAACCCCTGCATTTGAGCTTCTCCGGAGTGCTGACACTGACCAACCTTTCTTGGGAGAGGTATATGATGGCATGGATTCCATGGTTGAGAAAACTATGGAAATCATTTCGCAGGAGTCTCCACAACTTTTGTTTGTTGATGATCATTTTGCTGGTTTGATCAAGAAAATCATTGTTGATAGGTGGAACAATTTCAATACACCATTGCACACTTTAGCACATGCTTTGAACCCCAAATTTTATGATGAGGAGCTTATTGCTAAAAGCAATGGGAAGAGGAAGGCACCCCATAAGGATAGAGAGGTGGCTACTGGGGTGAAAAAAGCACTTATGAGAATGTTTCCTTCTCATCTACATAGGGAGGTAAAGGAGGAATTTGCCAGTTTTGTTGCAGGAATAGATGATTATGCAGATATATCAGCTTTGGAGGAGAGAAGCACCATGAATCCAGTTAGGTGGTGGATTTGTCATGGAGCAAATGGTGTACATTTGCAAAGCCTTGCCATTCGTATTCTTTCACAAGTGGCAAGCTCTTCATCAGCAGAAAGGAATTGGAGCACTTATGGTTTTATTCATTCTGTGAAGCGCAATAGGTTGGGCTCACAGAAAGCAGAGGATCTTGTTTATGTGCACTCCAACCTTCGCCTTGCATCTCGTAGGGCTCCAGAATACAACAGTGGTCCTTCTAAAGAATGGGATGTGGATGCAGAAAATCCTGATTTGGATCTCTCTCTTGCTGCCCTGAATATTGAGGACGATTCTGGAAGTGGAATTGGTGCATCATCTTCTTCAGCACCACCATCCACTGTTGAGCATTCTGCTGCTTCTATTTTTGATGAGGATTGTTATGATGAGGATTAGTCTTTTGTGACTTGTCTCTATAGTTCTTGCAGCCTTATAGTCTTTATTGTACTTGCAGCCTCTTATACTAATATAAATAAAGGCTGATTTTGGATTTTCCAGTTCCTATATTTTTATTTTCATTATGTGATTATTCATGACTCATGAGTAAATGTGATGTATATTTAATCTTAATGTTTAAATGTTATAATGTAAAATTGTAAATGTATCATTAATGCTTTATGATTGCACAATGCACATATATATATTAATAATTTTTAAATATTTTTAATATCTATATATATATATATATATATATCGCGTTTCCTCGTTTCCAAAATTTGGGGAGGTCGCGTTTCGTATCGCTTCCCGTTTCGGAAACTCGTTTCCGTTTCCCCGTTTCGTGCAACTTAGAGTTCATCATATTGTCGAGAAGTATATAGTAAAGGAGATGTGGGACACTTTGACGCCATTGTATCAGGGCACTTTCGTGCAGAGGAAGATGCTACTGGAGAATCAGTTGCGGTCATATCAAATGCAGAAGGGGGAGCAGGTAGATCTATACCTCAGCAGGTTGCAGGAGATTCGGGACCAACTTACTTCCATAGGGGCCACATCGGATTAAGAGTTCATGGTGAGGACGCCCTGAATGCAATCTCCGAGGATTGGGAGACATTTGTCCAAAGCATTTTGGGCAGAACTGATCTTCTAGGATGGAAGAGATGTGGGTATCTCTTCACCAAGAAGAGATCAGACGGTTGACCAAGGCGGGAAGTAGTAGCAAAGGAGTTTGAATCAAGAAAGAGGAGGAGGAGGATGCGACTCTGGCATCTGCGGGACAATAGGGGAAGAGGAAGAAGAAGGACATCTCCAAGGTGAAGTGCTTCCATTGTGGGGAGCTAGGTCATTATGCAACCTAGTGTCCCAGGAAGAAGAATAAGGGAGAGGCTTTTGACTCCAAGGCAACTCCGACTAAGGCGGAGAAAGAAGTCGAGATAGATGACGACTGTGCCATGAGTGCTCATGCACCTCTAGAGAAGAGGTGGGGAGACATCAAGCTGTAGTCAGGAGGACTACAGAAGATGAGGGGCAGGATCCTTGAGGTACCCAAACTCTTGGATCATATCTGGCTACGGGAGCCCTGAATGACAGTAGCAGGATGACAGATGTCGGTAGAAGCAAGATGCGGATGGAGCGATAAGGCAGTGCTAGAGTGCAGAGGTTTGTAGTAGCACAGTGGGAGTTGCGGCAGTGTGAGAGGCATAGAGGTGGTTGCAACAGTGCAAAAAGGCACAAAGGAGGTTGCAATAGTGCGAGAGGCATAGAGGTGTTTACAACAGTGCAGAAAAAGCACCAGATAACAGCAGAGGTAGCTTCAACATCAAGAGGCTTCTAAGCTGACAAGGATGTTAGTAGTTGGGTAGATCAGTTACTTACTTCTCAGTAACTGAGTTGCAATGCAGCAGTTAGCAGTAGTAGTGCTATGGGCAACATGATGCAACATGTTGAGAGGGAGCTTCAATATAGATGTAGCAGTGGCAGTGGTAGAGCCATGGGCAGCAGTATAGGAGGCAGTAGTGTAGTGAATGTAGGGTAGCAGGCTTAGCATCAGCACAGGTACCGTTGTTGGAGGATTAGTGTGATGTTTAGTGGTGGAGCATTACTAGAGCACATTCCTCGCTAAGAGGGAGTGTTGATTTGGGGTAGCATCGGATGTGCTTTAGCCATGAAAATTAGTGAAGAGACTAAAGCACATGAGATCTCCAAGACCCAGAAATGGTTTGGGGAAATTCCACCCAGTGAGAGAAATATTAAAATAATTAATATTTTTAATGGGGTTCCTAAGTCTAAACTTAGGAAAATTAATATATTAATGGGTATTAATATAAAACTGGGTGAGAATGTTCTAAATGACATGGATCAAGCCAAATCTAATCTTAGCAGTTGATTAGAGACTTAATCTCGGCCGTTGAAGACTCAATAAGAAAAATATAAGAAGAGGCTTGAGGGTCAGTTGGAGATACACCAAGATTGATCAGTCAATTCAATTTTTTGGAGCGGGGTTTGTTGAGAAAATTTGAACAAGTGATCAGAGTTGCAGCGAGGGGCAATGAGTGCATAGTAGAGAGGCAAAGATAGTGCCGTAGGACTAGCGCAGAGATTGAGGAGGCTACACAGAGCCGGCAGGAGCCACGCAGAGGGCTAGAGTCACTGCATAGAGGCTAGTAGGGCCTGCGTGGGTGACGCAGAAGGGCAAAGAGCCAGCTTAGAGCTGCAGAATGCTGATGCAGGGGGGTTTCAGAGTGATACAGAGGCCAGGAGGGTTGACGCAGAGCCTCAGAGAAGCGTTGGAGAGATTTTTGTGGAGCAAACTTGCTGAATATTTGCTTCCGAAGAGAGGTATTATTGCCAGATAGATATCTCCGTTGGGTGAGCCAGTTTGGCACCCTAGTTGTAATAATAAAACCCTCAGAACTGTTGCACCGGTTTTCCCAAGTTGGGTTTTTCCATGGACGATTGTCCAAAAATAACGATGTCCCTTGTGTGTTTGTCTGTTATTTTTAGTTGATGAGCTGTAGATGGTTGAGACTGCATTTATGTTTATTTTCAGTGTTTATATGGTTAAATAACTTGTTAGGAAATAAACAAGTAGGTGAAATAAACCAGATAATGCAGGAAGAATTTATGACGTGTTAGACTCAGAAATTCCAACATTTTTCGGGGACGATTGTCCAAAAATAACGGTCCCCCTTTTGTGATTGTCTCAGTTATTTCAGTTGCTGATCTGTATATGCGTGAAGGCTGCATTTGTGTTTATTTCAGTATTTATATTAATAAATAACTTGTTAATGGAATGAGCAAGTAGGCGATAATAAACCAGATAATGCAGTAGGGATTTCTAATGTGTCAAACTTAGAGATTTCCACATCTTAAAATAACCCAACTTCTTTAAAAAGAAAATATGATCTTCCCTTAACACTTTTTCTGTTGATCACTCAATTTAGTTAAGTGGTCTAATTCCTTTCTTTAAGTCTATTTATCCTAAGTTCCTATAATTTAATCTTAATCTAACTCCCCTTTAAGTCTATTTATGCCAAGTTCCAATAATTTAATCTTAATTACCGGTCTTGATCCTTCTTTAACACTTATTTTATTATTTTATAATTTCCTATAGTTAATCTTTATCTCTTCACAATAATTTCCAACGTTCAACTCATTTAATTAAATATAATCTTTATCCAATGACTATCCTTAAACTTGCTTCTTTAAAACCACTCTCCAACTCTCATTTTTCATCAATTTTGCGGCTTCTTTTCTCCCTAAAGATGGGTGGAGTGTCCAATCCAAACTTTGGAAGTTTAAAAAGCTGATGCACAATTTGTTTCCATAAAGGATAAGCATCATGCTGATTAACTGTGAAAACCTACACTCACAGGTTTAGAATGATATATCACAAAATATCATCTACAACTATGAGAAAGGGCTGAAACTTTTAGCCTAGACCGACTCTAAGGCAATTAATGAGTTAGTATACATGCAATCGATGGGTAGCTTGATATATCTTATAGCCACTAGACCTTGTGTGAGTTTCACTATGAGTCTCATTTCCAGATTCATGGCAGGATTAAAGGTAGGGAATTGGACTACAATGAAGCAAGTTTTGAGATATGAGAAAGGGACACTTGACTTTGGCATTCTATACAATAGAAGCAAAGATCCCTTGAGTGTGTGGGTATATAGATTTAGATTGGGTAGGTTTTGTTGATGATAGAAAATCCACTTCTGGATATGCTTCCAGCCTTAGCATGGGTGCAGTCACATGATCAGTAAGAAGCAACATGTAGCATCCCTTTCATTGATAAAAGCAAAATATCACAGAGTAGTGAAAGGAGCATGCAGAGTAATTTGGGTCAGGAGGATGCTTTCAGATGCAGATGCAACAAACAAAGGCAACACCCATGTTATGTGAAAATCAAGGAGTGATCAAACTTGCCAAGAATTCAACCTTCCACGAGCGCACCAAGCATGTTTATGTACATTGCCACTTCATTATACAACTTGTAGAGGATGGATCTAGCGAGTTGTTGTACTGTCCCATAGAGGACCAAACTGCATATATTCTCACCAAGTCTTTGAGTCATAAAAACTACGTAAAATTCTGGTTAAGCCTGGTGTACTTAGTAGATTGGCCATTAAAGGAGGGTGTTAAACTAAATATTATCTTATAATGGTCAACTAGATATTAGACGTAGGCATTATTAAAGTAAATTCAATTTTAGGTTATTTTATGCTTTTATGTCTTATTTCACTTTATTGTGCTTCTTGGTTTGTCTCACATTCTAAAGTGGATTGACTTGACGTGCTTGTAATCCTGTACAGGAAACCTTTCACTTTCTTACCAAGCAATACAATTCAAAGAACTCCTTCAAGTTATCTTGGTTTCTTTATGTGCTCGATTTCCATTATATACTGGTGTTAAAGTAAATATTAGCTTATAATATTCAATTAGATATTAGACATAGGCATTAATAAAGTCAATTTGATCTTATTTTACTTTATTGCATTTTTCACTCTCTCCCATGTTCATAAGGTAGATTGGCTTGACTTGCTTGTAATCCTTTTTTTTGTTTACTACTTGGAATGAAAGCATGGGAAACCCAAGAGTACTTCCCCACATTTCGTGGATGATAAACTGGGTAAACCATCGTCCCTGATTACGGGGCTTCGCCCCAGGTGAATTCAAGAGAGTCAAATCCTTGATTAGCAACAACTAGCAACAATATCAAAGAACTTCACGTCTGGCTCTAGACCACTTGAGCTAACCCTTGGGGGTGACTTGCTTGTAATCCTATATAAGAAAGCTTTCTCTTTCTCACTGAGCAATATGATACTAAGAACTCGTTTGAGTTATCTTGGTTTCTTTATGTGCTGAATTTCTGTAATACCCTTGGACTAGGCTGTTGTACCACCACAATCTTCACCTCGCCCATATCTTTTGGAATCTGCCAAGGAATCCTTTTCCCATGGAAACGTTTCTTACATATTGTACTGCCCCCCAAGGTTAGAAAGTTCCATTCTAGATATGCATGATGGGTAAGGCCTTATGAATAAGTGGACTTTGGGTCTCTTTTTGCAACTACATTAATCTATTTGCAATTCCTTTGGTTTTTCTACACAACTATTGTTCTTCTATTTATCTGCTCTGAGTTAAAAGAAGTAGATTCTGTAGATGTACCAATATTATCATTGTTTATTCCACTAATTTTATTCGTTGTGTCTATTTTTTGCAGAGGTTGTGGAACATTCTTGCAACATGGCAAGCTTACAAATGGGAGAGTTTGTGGAGAATGTATCATCAGGCATTGATACGTACAGTATCAGGCAACCTCTAGGTGTTTGTGCTGGGATATGCCCATTCAACTTTCCAGCTATGATTCCTTTGTGGGTATGTTCTGCATTCAATTAGGATCTTCTATGCTGAGACATTGCCACAGGCACAAATACACAATATTGTTTTTTTTTTTTTTAAATTTTAAGGGTTTTTTTGTACATTTTATTTGAAATTTGAAACAAAACTATTATACCAGATCGTGGTTAAAGCCAAAGTCTTATCTAAGCCTAGTTTTATTACAGTGTCAGGTCTATTTCCAAAAAAGTGAAGAAGAGAAACTTTTAAGTCGCTTGTCAAAGTTGAATGTTCAAGATTGAATTTGTTGTGCCAATGTGTGTGAATGTTCTGTGGATTCATTTGTGATATTGTTTGATTGCTTGAATATTTGCCTTGCCATAATCTAGAGACTCTGAATCTGAGTTGAAATTGTCGCAGTCATTGCTGTGAATGTGCTAATTCCACTACGTGCATGTTTGAATCAAATGACCACAGTGACAGAATAACCTTAGGCCAATAACCTTTATTTAGTGAAGCCATGCGTGTGATGTTTAATGACAAAGCTGTAAATTGAGGGCAATATATGGCTGTAGCGTAACTCAGATTGGTTCTTATTTCTACTTCAAGGTTGGTTTTAGATTGTTTCCTTGCACAAATCCTTCAAATGCTTCATTTGTTGTTGCAATCATTATTATTTGTGTGCTTTGGACCTTCAGGTTTTGTCTGCCCCATGTCTTAGTTAAAAGACTAATGTTAGTGCATGAGTTTAACATGGGAGCAATGGCCTTTTATTTATTACATTTTGATCACAATTTCCATCTTTAATATTATAGCACTTTCATGTGGCCTATGTATAGCTAATACTGGACGGATACTTGTTTTTCACTGGAAAAATTGGCAAATTTTTGGTTGTTTGTAAACAATCATAATTGCCAACAACTTTTATGTTGTTGATTGCTAGAGGCCTCTGATATGACTCATGAGTACCAAATGATGGATATAAATGCAACCTACATATCCAAAAGAAATTCAGCCATGGATTTTCCTTTATGAATAGTAATTGTATAGGTGTCAAATTGTTCTTTTTGCATGAACATTTCAGTTGATGCTGTCTCTTGAGATCTATCAAAGTGTATTGTCTATATATACGTTTGAAGTGATTGGATGCATTATAGTATCATTTTAAGGATCATAAATGAGTAATATACTTATTCTTTATTAGCATTTACCTATATACTTCTTAGCACTTTTGTAAATTACTCATCAAGGCTACTTGATCGAAATATAGAAATCCAATAGATTTGAACATGATATATAAAATTTCAAAATATTCAAATTGTTCCACATTTTTATGTGTAGATGTTTCCATTGGGAGTCACAGCTGGTAACACATATATCTTGAAGCCTTCAGAGAAAGATCCTGGTAAGTAGTTCATTGGTGATTTTTCTTTTCCTCGACAAGTTCTATGTTTCCTCCCATAATAGAGCTCAGATAGAAACATTGAGGCATCTCTTGAAGAAAGCAAGACACAAAAGTATTCTATCATTGCATATGCTTAAGCCTTAATCCCATTTCGTTATAAAATGTTGCTTGAGTTTCGATTGTGGTTACCAGAAATTCCATTTTTCAGATCCTGTTTTTAAGCCATATTTGTTTGTGATAATCAGTTTGTTTTGTAAGTTACCTATCACAATATGTGATAAGATTGGCGACATTTCTAACATGCATCTGGGAATTTCCCTTAATGTTTGTAGTTGTATAATGTATATTTGTGTGATCTCAGATATTCTTACAGAAGTAATGCATTGTGTTAAATATTTCCTTTGTGAAGATAAACTGTTGCATTGCAGCTCTCTCTTTCGTAGACAAAGTGATATATTGCTTCGGAATATTTGCCTTATTGTCCATGCTTTGGATTTAACTAGTCTGAGCTTCTAGAGTTAATTTAGCAACATTATTGAGAAATATCACACCCAAGATTTCTGCTTTGTTGCATTATTGTTAAGACTCTTGCAAGTCATGCCTGACATTTGTACTCCTGCTATATATATTAAGGGGAGGAACACCATTGTTTAGGTATGAAAACAATGAAACTATCTTTGACCTCCTGTTAATGCTTTTTTGCTGCCAGGGAAAAGAGGTTAACTCTGAGATCTCTCAACTTAGATGCTGAGATTTCGGTATGAAAACAATGAAACTATCTTTGACCTCCTGTTAATGCTTTTTTGCTGCCAGGGAAAAGAGGTTAACTCTGAGATCTCTCAACCTAGATGCTGAGATTTCGTCTTCATTTTAAGTGTGGTTCTCCCTATAACTTGCTCAATCCCGTTGTGAATAATTACTTGGGCTACAGTAACTTCTGTCATACCAATACCATAAAACTGTACAATTGTGCTCTTAATAATTTCCTTTCACTTTTGAAACATTCATGCTATTATTTCTGAATTATTTAATGCTGTATTTCAAAAATATAAACACACTTGTTATCTAATGAAGTATCATGAACCAACTCTTTCAATATTCATTTTAAGAAGATGAATGCAATGTACACTTACTGTTTTTCTTGTATGATATGAATATACAGCGGAAATACCACTAGAACCAAGATTGTTCCACTTCCCTTTCCATGATGAACGGAATCATGGGAGAAATACCTCAAATAATAATACATCCCATAAGCACATATATTATGACATAACTTTATGAGAAATAAACTTAAAGTGACTTTATGAGATAAAATTTTTGGAAATACTGAGAGGGCCAGCGCGAGGGTTGGGGGATGAATCAGTATTTCTTAAATTTCAACAATTTAAGTATTGTACAGGCACCGCGACAACCGCTCAGGGCGGGAGCTGTCACTCTAATCCCCACCCACTCTATTCTAGTTGTCTCCCAACAATAGGCTATGGGGGGTAGTCCCTATGGAAATGAGATGAAGGAAAGCTAGTAGGTAACCAACTCGCTTGGGAGACATGGATGAGTGGCCTAACTACTAGGTTAAATTTAGCAAGATTAATGATTGGATTAGATTTCTTGAGTATGAGACTAGTGCCTTATGGAGTCACAATTCTTGCTTAATGTAAATTAATGCCAAGTAACTGGATGGCAACGTGCTGCTTGAATGATCGACTAACTTATATGATGTGCGAATCCTATAATTTATGTTTGATGAAAGATGTTGGTAAATTTTAGATTAAATGCCTAATCTAGATAGAACCTCTCCCTTAACTATTTTGAGAAACAGTCTTCAGAGTAGGTTGTGAAATGGAAGCCAACGGGAAGCAGACAGTGGCCTTATTAATGATACCTCCCCCTATGTTCCACCCACCTAGTGCCTCCGGCGCTGCAGAGACTGTGGCTCTGAAGATTGCAAGATCACAATGTTAACCACTAAGAAGAATTGAATCCCTCAAGCTAATGGGAAAAGGGTTGCCCTAGGAGTCTATCAACCAAGCTTATGCTTGGAGGTAAATTATCAATGCAAACTAAGTCCTAGGATGCTTGTGCAATGATGATGCGTGAAATTATCTTGAGTTAAGATAGTTTATGTTATTTAAGTACTTAATGTGAATTATCTTAAAGCAAGAGTACTTAACAATGTTTAGATAACAATCTTAAGAGAAGATAGATGCTTAAAGTTACAAGTGCCGATATTCAACAATATTCCATAAGATGTTTAGAAGAAATGACTAATTCCACAATGATTACTTGACACCTAAGTCACCTGACACGTGGATTCAGGATTCGTAGGATACGGGGATTTGAGAGTCGGATTCAGACACGTTGACCCCTCGGAACAGGACACGTAGGATTCGTTATATATTATTTTATTTTATATATATATATATATATATACATATTAAAAAATTAGATATTTCCTACACAAATTCTCATTAATGATACAAATTCATTGATTTCAAACATAGATCTTCATCTAGATGTTAGTTTTACTATTACAAAGTAAGTTAGTAACATTATAGCATGCATAGTACATACAAAATTCAAATACATGTCACATAAATCATGATTCATAAATGAAAGACAACTTACAACTCAAGATAGTAAGATAAAGACACTGAGAACTGTATTTTTCTCATTAAGTCATCAAATCAAAATGTGTTACATAGGTAGTGCAATGCCAATGGCAAATAGAAATAGAAAATATAAAACAACTACAGGTAATCAAGCCTCAAGGCAATAGGTAGCCCATGACTCATGAGTCGACAATCCTCATAGTCATCATCAGAATCAGCTCAATGTCCTCATCATCATGGTCACCAAACTCACCACTGCTCTCCTCTGCATCCTCCTTCTCCCCTGTATCCATAGTCGCCTCTGCATCTGTTGGTGTGGAGGATGACCCCTCTAAAATATCACCGTCATCAAATCTAACAGGCTCTAGCACTGGATCATTGAGATCCATGTTGGCCAATGCCAACTCAACACTGCTGTCCAGACCCATATCATCAGGAAAGACATCCCACATCTTTGTCTTTCCCCTCAACCACTCTTCCCTCTGCCTGTAAATAAGACGAAGGTTGGTGTGCACATACACCATTGTCTCTGCCCTAGACTGCTCAAGCTTGCTCTTCTTCACACTATACAAATTCCCATATGTGCTCCAATTCCTCTCGCAACAAGAGGATGAAGTCACCTGAGAGAGGAGCCTCATGGCTAACTGCTGAAGAGGAGGGCTTGTTGCCCCATGATTTGCCCACCAAGAATAGGGCTTCTTAGCCCCCCTGTCTCTAATCACATCATATCCTGCAAATCGACCAGTGCCAGTGGAAAACTCTGCAAAGGCATCCTCCACCTCATCAAGCAATGCTCTATCTTGAAAAACTTGCCTGAATGCATCTTTCCTCCCCTGTGAGATTTCACCATCCATGTGAGGAGGGAATCTGCGGGAAGGTCCACCATTCAGCCACTCATGGCTGTAGTATTTTGGGTTCAATGAGTGAGCCAAACAATGTAAAGGTGTGCAATTCTTGTCCCATCTGCTAACAAGAATATCCTGTATAGTACCACAGAAGGCCTTTGGTGATGTCTCATACTCGGGGCACTCACTCTGTAGAATAATGCTCCTCACAGACTCAATCATGGAATCCCATCCCTCATAAACCTCTCCTAGGATGGGTTTGTCTGTATCTGCAAATCGAAGCAAAGAAATGATAGGGTCCATGATCTGAATAATTAGATCTACCCTCTCCCATCAAGCATCATCTAGCACTGTGTCCTTCACTCTTTTAGAGGCTACTTGATCTGTCTTTCTCCAAAAAGACAAAAACTCAGAAATAACTATGGCCCCAAGAGCGGTCTTGACCTTCCTCAACCTCTTCAACATCATGAATGAAGAGGCAAACCATGTATCAACAATCGTCAACAATGATAGATTGTTGTACTCCTTGTAGATGGTGAGGGCATTTGTATGATTTTGCACAAAGTTACGGATATGTCGTGCATCCTCAATAATGTTACCAATCCAAAGCACATCAGAAGCAATGGATTTCAGTGCTAAGTTCAATGAATGCACAATGCAAGGTGTCCAAAACACTAGCGCTCCACAAATTACCACAGTATCCCACTAGCTTCGCTCCGCAAATTACCACAGTATCCCACTAGCGTCGCTCCGCAAATTACCGTGTGAAAATTCTACCACTGCAGCAATTGATTTACTTTTCCTACTTATTCCACAATAAGTTATTTATGAAATTACTTCAATAAACATTAAAAATAAATACTGCTGCAGATATCACACCATAATACAGAAAAAACATATGCACAAGAATCAACACATTGACACAGTTATTTTGGACAACAGTCCTTGGAAAAACCCAATGTGGGAAAATCGGTGCAGCAAGGGAGGTTTTTATTATTCAACAATTCTTCAGTACAACAGGTTGCCAAACTGGCTTACCCACAAAGAGAAAAATTCTCTAGCACTTATCCCAATCCCAGTGTCAGCTTGACTGACCTTTGCGTGGCTCTTAGACCCTCTGCGTCAGCCCCGGGCCTCTCTGCGTCACCCACACAGGCCCAGTTAATGACTGCGCAGTCTCCTGTTGCCTCTGCATCACCCACGCAGGTCCAGTTAATGACTGTGCCATCTTCTGCTGCCTCTGCGTCTGCCTCTCCTGCCTCAGCGCTGATCTCTAGTGGCTAATCCCGTCTCTTTGTTCCATACTTGCTGCCTCCTGACTGCTCACTAGACCACTTGTTCAATTTCTCAGCTAACCCTGCTCCAGAAATTGAACTGATTCGTCTCCCTCAGTGTGTTCTCCAAGTGACCCTCAAGCCTCCTCTTATATTTTTCTCGTTGACAAATCAACGGCCGAGATTAAGTTTGTAATCAACGGCTAAGATTAGATCTGGTTTGATCCATGACTTTTGGACCATTCTAACACAGTTTTATATTAATTCACATTAATATTTTATTTTCCCTAAGTTTAAACTTAGGGACTTCATTAAAAATATTCATTATTTTAATATCTCCCAAACTGTTTAGAATCTGCCCAAACCATTTCTGGGTATTGGAGATCTCATGTGCTTTAGCCTGTCCACCAATTTTCATGGCTAGAGCAAATCCGATGCTACCTCAAATCAACACTGCTTCTTAGCGAGGACTGTGTTCTAGTAGTACTCCTCACTGAGTATCACCCTGATCATCTGGCATCGGTCCCTATGCTGATGCTAAGCCTCCCCCCAACATCCTCTGCACTGCTGCATCCTGTACTGCTGCCCATAGCTTTGCTACTGCCACCACTGCATCTATACGACAACTCCCTCTGCATCTGTGTTGCTACTGGTCCTTTCCCCCAACACTACATCTGCACTGCAACTCCCTCTGCATCCATGCTGCTATCACTCCCATTTCTGCTTCTGAAACGTGTTCTTCACCATTCCCATCTTTTCCCTGAAGTAGTCAAACTTTGTCCTTCCAAGGGCCTTGGTGATGATGTCTGCCACCTGTTCTCCGGTAGGAGTGTAGCTCAACTGTACAGCTCCTCGTTGGACACAATCTTTGACAAAGTGACATCGGATATCAATATGCTTCGACCTATCATGAAACACTGGATTCTCAGAGAGCTTGATGCAACTCTGATTGCTGCACATGATCCTGGTCGCCTCCATATTCTTTCTGAATAGGTTCACCAACAGTTTTCTAAGCCATATGGCTTGACACGAAGCTGTGCTTGCTGCCATATATTCTGCCTCAGATGAGCTCAGAGCCATGGACTTCTGTTTCCTACTGCACTAAGAGGTCATTCATGATCCAATGTTGAAACAGTATCCAGAGGTACTTTTCCGATCCACTGAACTTCCTACCCAATCTGCATTAGTAAATCCACTCAAACCAATATCCTTACCTTTAGTGTACAAGAGCCCATAATTAACTGTTCCCTATAAATACCTGAGAACGTGTTTGGATGCTGCCCAATGTGCCCTCTTTGGTTCCACCATGAATTGATTGAGGGTGT
The DNA here is from genome assembly GCA_031772625.1 of Pinus tabuliformis. Lineage (NCBI taxonomy): Eukaryota > Viridiplantae > Streptophyta > Pinopsida > Pinales > Pinaceae > Pinus > Pinus tabuliformis. Next base: position 1,373,048,136 of record CM062805.1, on the reverse strand, counting down.
TTACAGCGTAGCAAATGTCTGGCTTGGTATTGACCAGATACATCAGGGACCCTATGAGCTGCCTGTATAGGGTAAGATCGACATCCTTGTCTTTTGATGCATTAATCTTCTTCCAGTTGGTGATCATTGGCGTAGCCACAGGTCTACAGTCCTCCATCTTGAATCTTTTCAGGATTTCTGTAGCATACCTCCCTTGCCCAAGGAAGATTTCTCCCTTCTATTGCCAAACCTCCAACCCTAGGAAGTAGTGCATTTGTCCCAAATCCTTCATATCGAATTCTGTGGCTAGATTCTTCTTGCAGTCCTTGATGAGTTTGGATGATCCTATCATAAAGAGATCATCCACATACAATACTAAGATTAGCGGCTCATTCTCTACGACTAGATAGTAGAGATTCGGATCCGCGTCACTCTTGACAAATCCCATCTTCTGCAAGTAGCCATCTATTCGACCATACCATGCTCTCGGTGTCTGTTTCAGCACATACAAGGCTTTCTTCAATCTGCATACATGAGACTTCTTCTCATGAGTTTCAAAACCCTTTGGTTGTTCAATGTATACCTCCTCTTCTATTACCCCGTTCAGAAATGCCGTTTTGACATCCATTTGATGGATCTCCCATCCCATCTGGGCTGCAAGAGATATCACGGTCCTAATAGATGTATACCTAGCTACCGGGGCAAAGGTCTCCTCATATTCAATCCCTTCTTTTTGAGCATACCCCTTAGCCACAAACCTGGCCTTGTATTTCTCAACACTGCCGTCTATAACGTATTTGATCTTGTAGATTCATCTTGAACCTACCACTGATCTGTCTTGAGGTCTTTGCACCACCCCCCAGACGTCGTTTACCATTATGGAGTTGTATTCCTTGACCATCGCATCTAGTCAAACCTGATGTTGAGCTGCCTCCTTGAAACTGGCGGGCTCTCCATCTTGAGCTACTAGTTTTCGCTCCCTCTTATTGTTTCTTGGCGCACCGATGAAGTCCTCTGCATCTCGCAAAATCTGACGAAGTTCCCTGCTAGTTCTTCCTCTGCTAGCAGGTGCTTCTGTCTGCTCCTCCTCCTCATCTTGAGAATCTTCCTGTTCTGAGGAAGAATTATTTACTTCTGATGGTTGAAGAGGCTTAACCAATGACTCCTCTTTCCATTGCTCCATGGAAGGCATCTCGCGAGATCTTCTAAAAGCCCTGTCCTCCATGAACTTTACATCTCGTCGTACTACTACCTTCCTTCTCCCTGGAAGATAGATTCTGTATGCCTTAGCATTCTTGCTATATCCCACTAGATATCTCTTTTTCGCAGTCTGATCCAGCTTCTTCCTCATTTCTTTGGTTATGTGACAGTATGCTAAACTCTCAAATATCTTCAAATGACTGACTTCAGGTGTCTTCCCTGTGAAGACTTTCTCTGGAGTAATGTTGCCCAATGCCCGATGAGGAGTCCTGTTTTGAACATAGACTGCTGTGTTGCATGCTTCCGCCCATAGGAATTTTGGCATATCCTGATCATACATCATGGCCCTAGCTGCTTCTACAATAGTCCTATTCTTTCTTTCTGCTACCCCATTTTGCTCCGGATTATAGGGAGCTGCCCACTCTCTTCTAGTGCCCTCCTTAGCGCAAAAATCAGTGAATTCCTTATCGACATATTCTCCACTATTATCTGAGCGCAAAACTTTTATTTTCTTTCTAGTTAGATTCTCCACCAGAGCCTTGAACTCCTTGAATCGACAGAAAACCTCATCCTTGGTTTTCAGAAAATAAATCCAAGTTTTCCTTGAGTGGTCATCAATGAAGGTAAGGAAATACTTGGCACCACTGAGAGCTTTGACGGACAGAGGTCCGCAGATATCTGAGTGTATCAATCCTAGTACACTCTTGGTCCTGTGTTTGCTCCTAGGAAATGCTGCCTTGGCATACTTTCCTAGAGCACATCCCCTGCATACATCATCTCATTCTGTACTCAGATCCGGAACTCCTGTCACAGTGCTCCTGAGAATTCTTAGAGCTCCATGGTGCAAGTGACCCATTCTTTTGTGCCATAGTTCGTTCAAGTCCTTGTCTCCATGACTTCCCATTAGTGCCAATGGTGATTCTAGTTGTAATCTATACAACCGATTACTTTTGATCCCAATTTGCACTTTCTTTTTCCAACTCGGGTGTTTGACGTATACCTTCTCCTTGATGAAGTAGACGTCATAGCCCTTGCCTTGTAGTTGTGACATGGAAAGTAAGTTCATCCCTAATCCTAGTACATGCAACACATTTGTAGCACGGAACCGTTCTCTCGATTCTGTCTAAAAGACTATGGTACCCTTTTCTACTAGAGTACACTTTGCCTTGTTCCCCATGAAGATCTGAAAGTTCATCTTCTCTTCACGATATTATGAGAAATACTCCCTGATTCCCATCATATGCCATGAGGCTCCACTGTCTATATACAATACTTCTGATGATGCAGCACTAGTCATACACGCCACTTCTTCTTCCAGCCTGGAAGCTAACATAGAGAAATCGAAATCTCTCTCTTGTGCAATCTTCTGAAAATCTGTGTGAGTCCCCTGAAATGGATGCCTCTGCATCGTGGTGTCGACCCATAACTGATTTTCCTTTCCTGTCTTTGATTACTCCCTCTGATACCATGTGAAACTTCTGCCACTGCAACAACTGATTTACTTTTCCTACTTATTCCACAATAAGTTATTTATGAAAATACTTCAATAAAAATTAAAAATAAATACTACTGCAGATATCACATCGTAATATAGAAACAAACATATGCACAAGAATCAACACATTGACACAGTTATTTTGGACAACAATCCCTGGAAAAATCCAATGTGGGAAAACCGATGCAGCAAGGGAGGTTTTTATTATTTAGCGATTCTTCAGTACAATAGGGTGCCAAACTGGCTTACCCACAGAGAGAAAAAAATTCTCCAGCACTTCTCCCAATCCTAGCATCAACCCGACTGACCTCGGCGTGGCTCTCAAACCCTCTGCGTCAGCCCTGGGCCTCTTTGCGTCAGCCACGCAGGCCCAATTAATCACTGTGCAGTCTCATGCTGCCTCTGCGTCTGCCTGAAATGCCTTGCCTCTGCCTCTCCTGCCTAAGCGTTGATCTCTAGTGGTTGATCCCGTCTGTCTGTTCCATACTTGTTGCCTCTTGACTGCTCACCAGACCACTGGTTCAATTTCTCAGCTAACCCCGCTCCAGAAATTGAACTGACTGGTCTCCCTCTGTGTGTTCTCCAAGTGACCCTCAAGCCTCCTCTTATACTTTTCTCATTGACAAATCAACGGCCAAGATTAAGTCTCTAATCAATGGCTAAGATTAGATCTGGCTTGATCCATGACTTTTGGACCATTCTAACACAGTTTTATATTAATTCACATTAATATTTTATTTTCCAAAGTTTAGACTTAGGGACTTCATTAAATTTTTTAATTATTTTAATATCTCCCAAACTGTTTAGAATCCACCCAAACCATTTTTGGGTATTGGAGATCTCATGTGCTTTAGCCTCTCCACCAATTTTCGTGGCTAGAGTACATCCGATGCTACCTCAAATCAACATACCGCAGCCTCTTATACCCCAACAACTGAAGGATTGAGCCACTTTGCTTTGCGCAATCTCGACACTGGCAAATTAGCTCCCCTAGTCAACTGCGTCAGCCCTCCTGGCCTTTGCGTGGCTCTGCGTGAGCCTAATTATGCCTCCCTTAGCCTATGTGCTGCCTTTTTCTAGCCCAGAATGATGACGTAGTCTCCCTGCGTCACTCCTTACTCTGTCGCCTTTTGCTCGGATCAGCTCTGTCACTTGGGACAGTTGAATCTGCTGCTATTGCTCTGCTAGCTGATGCCTTCAGTTTTTTTGTGATCTGCAACCACGCTCTGATACCATGTTGGAATTTCTAAGTTTGACCTGTTAGAAATTCTTTTTGTACTATATGGTTTATTTCTTCCTACTTGTTTAATTACTTAACAAGTTATTTACCATGTAAACACTAAAAATAAACACAAGTACAATATCAACATCTACAAATCATCAACTGAAAGAAAACAAGCACACAAGTAACATCGTTATTTTGGACCAATGTCCTCGGAAAAACCCAATGCGGGAAAACTGGTGCAACTATTCAGAGGGTTATATTATTCAGCAGTTTATCAGAGTACATCTGGGTGCCCAAACTGGCTCACTCGACAGAGAAAAATATACAATGCAATACCTTTATATCCGGAAATAGGTATTCAAAAAACCTGTCCCACGAAACCCTCTCCGTCATAATCAAAGCACAACACTGGCCTTTCTGGCCACTGCGTTAGCCCCAGGACCCTCCGCCTCAGCCCTTTAAGGCACTGCGCAACCTCTGGAGGCTTCTGTGTCACTCCCTCTGCCCTCTACGTGGATGACATAGTCTCTCTGGGCTCTGCGTGGCCCCTGTTGGGCTCTGCATACCCTGGACTGGTTGCTGCTCTGGACGTCTCGCTTCTGCGTGGGTCTCTTAGTATCGTCTTGCCTCTCTGCCTCATATTCACTACCCCTCGCTGCTGATCATCGATTCAACTTTGCTTAGCAAACCCGCTCTAGTAAAATGAATGACTGATCACTCTGGTGTATCCTCCAACTGACCCTCAAGCCTCCTCTTATACTTTTCTCGTTGGTCCATCAATGACCAAGATTAAATCTCTAATCGACGGCTAAGATTAAATTTGGCTTGATCCATGACTTTTGGAACCTTCTAACCCAGTTTTATATTAATACCCATTAATATTTTATTTTTCGTAAGTTTAGACTTAGGAACTCCATTAAAAATATTAATTATTTTAATATCTCCCAAACCGTTTAGAATCTGCCCAAACCATTTCTGGGTCTTGAAGATCTCATGTGCTTTAGCCTCTCCACCAATTTTCATGGTTAGAGCACATCCGATGCTACCCCAAATCAACAAAATGAAAGCCAATGAAACTTAAGATGCCAAGTGCTTAAGATAGACAACCAAGATATCAAAGCCTCTTAAGATTATGATCTTTAACACTGATTTCTTAACAATGCCTCAATTAGATGTCAAACGCAATGATGCCAATTAGATCTTAATGCTCAAACAACTTAGACCATCAATGAGATTAGAGATTCAAGACTTAAATGTTGAGTGCGTTAGTATTGCCAAATTCAAAAATCCTTGTAACTTTAAAACAAGACAGACAAATGTCAGATCTCAAATCAACAATAATACTTTAGAAAATTCCAGCATTTATTTGACTTATGACAACAGTAAGAAAATCACTTTAACTCGAGGCAACAAGTCTATAGCAGTTAGATTTGATTACTAAAGAGCCCAACAATTGGCAACGTGAAAAATTGAATTTTAGCCCACTTTAAGATGCAGTGTTCAGTCATATATCAGATCTGAATTAAGTTATTACAGCAATAAACAAATCAACGAATCAACAAGCTAATGATGCCGCAACAAGTGCCCCATATGCCTAAAACTAGGAAAAATTCTCCAAACTGAAAAATTCAATTTTCAGGGCTTTTAGAGAGTATGATTCAGAAAATTTCAGAACTAATTTTAGAGAGTATGATTTAGAAAATTTCAAAACTGATTCTATCATGACGAATGATGTCTGAGAAGTAGTACTTAGAGCAAAAGATAGATCAGTTGTAGGATCACGATGGATCTACAAGATCAAGTATGCTGCAGATGACAGTATAAAGAAGTACAAGGCAAGGTTCGTGGCAAAGGGGTATGCTCAGAAAAAAGGAATAGACTATGAAGAGATCTTCGCCCCAGTTGCTCGATACACCTCTATCAGATCGGTTATATCCCTAGCAGCTCAAATGGGATGAGAGATTCACTAGATGGATGTCAAGACAACATTCTTGAATGGGGTGATAGAAGAGGAAGTGTATATAGAACAACCCGAAGGCTTCGGAACTCATGAGAAGAGAACTCATGTTTGTAGATTAAAGAAAGCCCTGTATGGGCTCAAGCAGGCACCCAGAGCATGGTATGTTTGGATTGATAGTTACAACTGGGATTTGTCAAGAGTGATGCTGATCCCAATCTTTGCTATTTTATGGTAGAGAATGAGCCACTTATTCTGGTATTATATGTAGATGACTTGTTCCTAACTGGATCATCTAGGCTCATACATGATTGCAAGAAGAATTTTGAAGCTGAGTTCGACATGAAGGACATGGGGTTGATGCATTATTTTCTAGGGTTGGAAGTTTGGCAGAAGAATGGGTAGATCTTCCTTGGACAAGGAAGATATGCTACAGAAATTTTGAAGAGATTCAGAGTGCAGGATTGTCGACCCATGGCTACACCCATGATCACCAACTGGAAGAAAATAGATGCATCAGGAGACAAGGAAGTAGACCCCACCTTATACAGGCATCTCATTAGGTCGCTCATGTATCTGGTCAACACTAGGCCGGACATTTGCTTTGCTATCAACACTTTTAGTCAGTTCATTGTAGAACCAAAAAGGGTGCATTGGGCAGCAACTAGGCACATTCTTAGGTATGTGTGCGGAACAGTCGGATATGGGTTGAAATGCTCCCGAGGGGAGGACGTCAGGTTGAATGGGTTCACAGATGCAGATTGGGCAGGTAGTTCAGTAGATCGAAAAAGTACCTCAAGGTACTGCTTTAGTGTTGGATCAGGGATGATATCTTGGTGCAGCAGGAAGCAAAAATCGGTAGTTCTGAGCTTAGAAGAAGTAGAATATATGGCAGCCAGCACAACTACGTGCGAAGTTATATGGCTTAGAAAATTGCTTGTGAGCTTGTTCAGAAAAAGGATGGAGGCAACCAAGGTTTACTGTGATAATCAGAGTTGTATCAAACTCTCTGAGAATCCAGTATTTGATGATTAGTCAAAACACATAGATATCCAACGTCACTTTATTAGAGACTGTGTTCAGTGTGGGGTAGTATAGCTACAATATGTCTCCACAGGAGAGTTGGTAGCCGATATACTCACAAAGGCTCTTATAAGAGCTCAGTTCACTCACTTATGGGTATGGTAGAAAATCCGTTTCAGTAGCAGCAGTAGTTTGTAGCGCAGGGACAGTTGGCAGTGGCAGTGTCGGCAGCAACACAGATGCAGAAATTCAGAGGGAGTTGCAGTACCGATGCAGTGGTGACAGTGGCAGTGTCAATAGTAGTACAGTTGCAGCAACAACGCAATAGTTGGTGGACAACATGTTAGATATCAACAATGCAAAGGACAATGCTTAAGAGTCAGAGCAGTATGCAACATCGTATATTGCTAGAGCACATTCCTCGCTAAGAGGGAGTGTTGATTTGGGGTAGCATTGGATGTGTTTTAGGCCTCAAAATGTGTAGGGAGGCTTAGACACATGCATTCTACAGTACCCAAAAATCATTTTGGGAAATTCCACTCAGAGACAATTTTATTAAAATGATTAATTATTTTTGATAGGACCCTACGTCTAAACTTAGGAAATTAAAATAATTAAAGGGTATTAATATAAACTGTGGGTGAAACTTCTAGAAGAAGGCATAGATCAAGTCAATATGATCCTAGCTGTTGATTAGAATCTAATTTAGGCCGTTGATTGATCAACGAGAGGATTATAAGAGGAGGCTTGATGGGCACTTGGAGAACGCACTAGAGGCAGATGCTCAGTTACCTGAGTAAGATTGATTTTCTCACTGGTCGAAGTTCGGCAAGAGAAAATCGAATCAGAGGGAAAATTGTAGGTGAGAAAGGAAGAGAGGGCATCAACATCTTTCGAGAGTGCAAGGTAGCAAGACGCAGAGCAGGAACAGGGTGACGCAGAAAGAGGCAACACAAAAGAAGATTGACATAGAGCTTGCGTGGGTAGCTAGACGCTGGGCCAATGTGAAAAGTTTGACGTAGAGGGACGCAGAAGGATTCCGGGGATGAGGAGTACTTCACTTGGGTCAGAAATTTGTCAGGCAGCTTCTGTAAAATTTCTCACTCCTATTTTAATGGTTGTAATTTGTACATGAGAATTTGCTAAAGAATAATAAAGAAACCCTCATCTGCTGCACCGATTTTCCCACATTGGGTTTTTTCGGGGACAATTGTCCAAAAATAACTGTCATTGTGATTGTATTTGTGCCAGTATTTTTTATTACATTTAATTTCTGCAATATTTTAATTGTGAAGGCTGCAGTAGAATATATTTCGATATTCGCTCTAAGAACACTATGAATAACTTATTTTTGAGATAATAAGTAGAAGAAATAATATTAATCACTGCACTAGGATTTCTATTTAGAAATTTTCACAGTTTTTGGTGGAGCCGACACAAGTTCATTGGGTGCAAACGATGCGTGTTGCGATAACTTTGTGGTACAATGGATTTCAGACTGAGGTATGTCAGAGTTGGTGGAATACAACTATAGGGGTATACAAATTTTTATTGCGCAGGGGTTGCAGTAGACATGAAATCTACTTTTGGGTTGCAGTGATCTCGTGGTTCAGCAGGAAGCAATATTTAATGGCACTTAGCTCAACAAAGTGGAGTACATCGCAGCGAGTTTGGCAAGTTGTGAGGCCATCTAGCTTCGCAAAGATGTTCATAGGCTTATTTGATCTCGAGATGGGACCTACCTTGATACACTACGATAACCAAAGTTGCTTCATGCTTTCGAAGAATCCATTGTTTCATTATGTCCAAGCACACAGAGATTAGGTATCACTTCTTCAAATTCATGTTACATAGAGGTGTTGTGAAATTGTAGTACATACTTATAGGAGAGTAGATTGTAGATATTCTCTCCAAGCCTCTTATGAAGGGGAAGTTCGTGTTTCACAGGGACACGCTGCAGGTGGTGGAAAATCCCTTCCTGGCTAGGAGGGAGTGTTGATTTTTGTAACTATTGAAGGTCTTCTTCTAGCTTTGTGTCAGCATGAAGAAGAATTCAATTTGCCTCTTTGGGTGTTTGCATGTGAGTTGTAAATGGGTTTTGATTTCTTTCCTAAGTTTAACTTCGGAAAAGTTCAATAATTAATTAACTATTAGGCCTAAATCTAATGAGAAGCAAGTTGATTTATTTAGGTGACTAATTTTTAGGGACTTAGATGTTAAAATGTCAATTGCAGATCTTCAATGATCTTAGGATTTAATCCTAGCCATTGATCACTTAGGAAATTAGGGTTAGGGATTTGGCCTAATGAAATCATTAATAAGCCTAATGATGATGTGAAATGAAATTTTTGGCTACCCAAAAGGTGCTATTAACACAATTTATTATTCCTATTAATTGTTCACGACAAATTAATTCTTTTGTTGGAAGTAATGAATAACAACATGAACAACACCATTCACCAAATTAAAATGATTGCGGAACATGTGAGAAAACAATCACATAATTATCACAAGTATTTTTGGACAAATGTCGCTGGAAAAACCCTAGTGTGGGGAAAACCAGTTTTCAATCTGAGGGTTTTATTATTACCTTCCACAAAACTTGCTATTGAGGAAATACAACAATTGCTTGCCTCACACTGGCAAAGCTCCGACAAATAAATGATCTTGACCTTTTCCAATCAAATCAGCTAGGGAAATAACCTTTCGACCCCTTTCTTGCAATACGCATTACCTCCAACAATTTGCATTGGTGCTCTGGCGATTTGCACTAGCTCTCTGACAAATTCGCATTGCTCAAACGTGTGGCCTTCTAAAGCTCGATCTATTGTATTGGAAATTCGATCCGTCTTCCGAGCAATTCGCACTACCTCTTGGAGAACTTGCACCTCCTCTGACAAACTTGTACCTTCTTCAGAAAATTAAATCGGTGCTTTTCTGCAGAAAATACCCTGATAGCAAAAACCTCCTGTTACCCAACTTTTTCTGGGTAATATCCCTAGGAGAATTTTTTTCTCCAAGATGGTCCTCAGTTGCTAGCCAACAACCCTTTGCAGCTACCAACTAGCTCATTGTGCCATTTCTCCGCCATCTGAGCCAACCATGTGGTTCCTTGCCCATCTGCCATGATCATATGTTTGAAGGTGGGCCTCCCGAACCTAAAGGTATGGCTTGTCATTTGGAAATTGAGTATTGTAGTTTGCTTCTCATGGACACTTTTGGGCATGGATTAATGGGGGGATTCAGCGGAAAGAATGGGCTAGGTCTGTGCTCGTCCCCTAGACCCCTTTTAGGTACTAACCTTGGATTCTAATCCTGTGGGATCACTTTTACTAATCATTTGGCTCTAGGGATGGTATTTCATGGGAAACCCCTATTTTGGTTGCGTGGTCTCGCTCCCTTATACGCCTATATTACCCTCTTTCCATTAATTATTACCCCATTCATCATTTCTCCGACCGGGGTCCACATTCCTCCACTGGGTCCACATAGGGTTAGCATGCCCCTTCCCATTGCCCACACCTTGGGTCATGGCCTGGAATGAAGTTCGGAGGTTGATGCAGCTGAAAAAAAGAAGATAAAAGCATATATGGCCACATTCAACAGGAAAATGTACCACAAAATGCAAAAGATGGTCGGGACAAACACATTTAGCACGTGGGAAAAAGCCAATGCATGGGCTCTACCCCATCATCATGACCATCACCCTGGTTCCTACAGGTTCTATGAGCCTTCTTCATCATGTAGGAACCCATGATTGTCCCAACCCCTAGTGGGCAATGAATTGCCCCACCTTAAAAGGGGGTATTCGCTGCTATATCTTATACATCATGCTCTTCCCCCCTTGATCCTCGAGCAGTTAATCAAAGAAAATCATAAAAAGGCAAAAGGTATATAAAGAAGGGTGGAAAAATCAAGGGCGAGGCACCTCATGTGTTGATTTGGGGTAGCATCGTATGTGCTCTAGCCATGAAAATTGGTGGAGAGGCTAAAGCACATGAGATCTCCAAGAGCCAGAAATGGTTTGGGGAAATTCCACCCAGTTAAGAAGATATTAAAATAATTAATATTTTTAATGGGTTCCTAAGTCTAAACTTAATAAAAAAAAAATATTAATGGGTATTAATATAAAACTGGGTGAGAAGGTTCTAAATGACATGGATCAAGCCAAATCTAATCTTAACCGTTGATTAGAGATGTAATCTCGGTCATTGAAGACTCAACAGAAAAAGTATAAGAGGAGGCTTGAGGGTCAATTGGAGACACACCAGAGTGATCAGTCAGTTTGATTTTCTATAACGGGGTTTGCTAAGAGAAATCGAATCAATAATGAGAGTTGCAGCGAGGGGTAGTGAGTGTAAGATAGAGAGGTAAAGATAGTTCCGGAAGACCAACACAGAGGTAGAAAGGCAGACACAGAGCCAGAGGGAGCCACGCAGAGGCAAGCAGTGACTGTGTAGAGGCTAGAAGGGCCTACATCACCCATGCATAGGCTGCAGAAGTGACGTAGAGGGACAGAGAGGCTCCATAGAGCCTCGAAGGGCTGATGCAGAGGGTTTCATGCTGATGCAAAGGCGAGGAGTGCTGATGCAGTGCTTCAGATTGTGCTGGAGAGGGTTTCGTGGGGTAGACTTTCAAAATATCTGCTTCCGAAGAGAGGTATTATTGCCAGATTATTTATCTCTGTCGGGTGAGCCAGTTTGGCACCCGGTGTACTAAAGAAAAATCGCTTAATAATAAAACCCTCAAAACTGCTGCACCGGTTTTCCCAAGTTGGGCTTTTCTGAGGACGATTGTCCAAAAATAATGATGTCCCTTGTGTGTTTGTCTATTACTTTCAACTATTGATCTGTAGATGGTTGAGACTGTATTGTGTTTATTTCAGTGTTTATATGGTTAAATAACTTGTTAGTAATTAAACAAGTAGGCGAAATAAACTAGTGAATACAGATAAAATTTCTAACGGGTAATACTTAGAAATTTCAACATGGTATCAGAGGGTTGCAGATCACAGGAGAGATGAAGGCACCAACTGAGTCAAAAAATATGTAGCAGAAACAACTCTCCCGAGTGACAAAAGCTGTTCCTGAGTAGAAAGCAGTAGAGAAGGGTTGACGCAGAGAGCTTGCGTCATCAGTTCGAGTCAGAGAAGGTGCCAACGCAGAAGCAAAGAGAGGTAGAAGAGGCTCACAAAGAGCCACATCACCCTACTCAGCCAAGTAGGAGTGACACACTTGGCTAGTGGAGCGATTCAGCGACTGGCGGGATTGCGTAGAGCCTAGAGGCTTAGTTCTTCAGTTGCTGGGGCATAGGAAGTTGTAGGCAGATTGCGGACAGTGAAGCTAGTGGGGTGGTGTTGTTGTCGAGGCAAAACAGTACCTAACGAGACAGAACCAAGGTAGTGGGAGTCGCTACCTAGGCGGATTTCTAGCCAAGAAATCCAGATCAGTGTTGATTTGGGGTAGCATCGGATGTGCTCTAGCAGTGAAAATTGGTGGAGAGGCTAAAGCACATGAGATCTCCAAGGCCCAGAAATGGTTTGGGGAAATTCTAACCGGTTAAGGAGATATTAAAATAATTAATATTTTTAATGGGTTCCTAAGTCTAAACTTAGGAAAATAAAAATATTAATGGGTATTAATATAAAACTCGGTGAGAAGGTTCTAAATGACATGGATCAAACCAAATCTAATCTTAGCCATTGATTAGAGATATAATCTCGGCCGTTGAAGATGTTAGCGCTCGAATGTGCCTCAGGCTGAGGAAGGCAAAAACTCAAGGCAACATCAAACCAAGCTCAGCCTCGTAGCTAGCCCTACGAGGACAGGAGAGGGCTCTCTCCGGGTCTATCTTGGCAAAAGGTCTTCAAAGGGGCTGAGATGACCAATAAAGAATACTGATTTTAGGGTAGTAAATTGATAAAGATAGTTTGATTTAAGATTTTTAGGGTTTTGTTGGAAAACAGGGAAAGGCAATTTTGGGTGCGGGGATGTGACACAGTTTTTGCAGAGGTCTTTTGGGGGCAAGGTAGGCAATCGTCCTGATGTCTTTAAAGGAATTGAATGGATAGATATGACTGGTGAGGAGCTAAGGAGAGCGAGAAACTTTCAGGAGTTCTCCTTAAACAGATGAAAACATAGATATTAAACAAACTTAAAGGCAGAGCATACAAGATTATGAATTCTACCTTAACACTTCATTTGTTTAATTTGCAGAAGAGAATAGTAGGAAAATGATACACATAACAAACTTACAAGTACATGAGAGAAACACACCATCAACACAAATAATCACAGGAATCCCAAATAGTGCTGCAAAACCCTGGTCTTTCCTTTGCCAAAATTGCAGAGATACAATATGTAATACAGTCTAAGCTTATCCCTCAAGAGTCCAACCCTGAAAATGACTAAGAAGATACATAATATAGGCAAGCTAACACATTTCCTTGCCTCTAGGGGTCGAGCTCATCATCCTAGGAGCTGTTTCAACCAATTCTAAACTGAGCACTACAATCTAGGCAATCAAAACAACTTGCCTCTATAAGCTAGGGAAACAATTCATTCATTAATTTTTTGCCATTTTATGAATGAATCTTCTAGAATAGGTAAAAAAAGTGTCATGTCAACATGAAAATACATTAATTACATCAAAGAGGGTGAAAAATCCCATGAAAAGTCAAAACTGGTCAAATAGCTGCGTTGTCCTGTACTGTAGATGAAAAACTGGAAAATTTCCCTGATGCGTAGCGCGCCAAATCTCTACGCATAGCGCGCCTTTCAGCTCACTTTTGGGGCACTTCCCGGCATCCAAATTGAGCTCAGGTTGGCTTGTTGGAAAGCCCTGTATGTCTACTTTCCAACCCAAGTGGAATTTTCCAATTTGATGTCCATTTACCCCTCCAAAAGTGCATTCTCCCAAGACTGCTTCCTGTGTGTCCAGAAAGGGGCAGTAAGGTCATTTTTTGCATGTTTTTTGACCTTATGGGGACCCAAAACTTGATGAAATGCCTTGGCAGTGGTTGAGCAGATGTATTTCATCATGACAAATCCAAAAATGCAAACCTTTTGTGAATTGGACCTCCCCATCTTCAGGGTAGCGCGCTACGCGTTGAGGGCAAAAACCTGTTTTTAACACAAAAATTTCAAAATTGACCAAAAGTTCTCCAAATTTTCTGAATTTTGAGCTGGGGGTGTATCATCAAGTACCATGCTCCTTCAAGGAGGCTTCGGCCAAAATTTGGAGTGGATCGGGCCTTTTTCGCCGTTTTAATGCCTTGCTCAATTGCCCTTTAAGGATCTTCAGTTTCGCTTTGCAAACATGCATGCGGGTCCAATAATGATTCTTCATATGGCGGAGCATATCTTTGTCTCTGTTTGCCTTGGCTAACAATTTCTCTAAATGAGTGTTCACCCGGATGAGCATAGACTCTCGCTCAATAGGTGTCAAATCACCGGGTCTTTTACGGGCCAACCTACGGTCTTCACGAATTCGTTGCAGCTCTATAAGTGTGTGCTCGTCCTCTAGCTGCTTGTTGCGCTGCTCCAAGTAGTTGATTGTCCAATTGGCCATTTCCAACTTTTGTTGCAACAAGCGATTCTCAGCCTTTTGTTGCTGAATGATCTCCTTTAGCTCCGCGCTAGGAGAGCTGATATCAAGGTCGATAATATCTATGTCCGGATCTCCTGATGGTCCCTCATCAAATATGGGTTGCTTGCCTCTGTCCTGTACCTGTACCTGTACCTGTGCTGCAGAAGGCGAGACCCTTTCCACTTGATGTGGAGATAATACTCGCCGTGCAGATGCAAATAAGGCCCTGTGGCCTCTCTGATATGTAATACATGCTGGAGTGCTGACATGCTCGGGCTCTGGAATGTCAAACTGATGTGAAGGCCCTCCCTCATCATGGACAATCTCGGGAGGTGGCTGTGGCACCGTGAAAAAGTCGCGAGAAATGAACTCCTCCCAAGCAATACCCTGCTGTGCCAACTGATGCATCACTATGATCTTAATCAGTGCATAATGATAAATACTCTTGTGCTGCTGTGCTGGGCTCTTCCTTTGTACCAAGGGCACCATCCTTTCTATATTGCGACACATGAAAAAGGAATGTTCATCATTCGTACCCTTGCGAAATGCATCAACAAACGAATATGGTACGAATAGAGACGTGAAAATCTGCCCTCACAAGTGAAATAGCGAATAATGAGTCTCATCAACGGTGCATACTCATCCCGTAGGAATCTGAAAGGAAAAACAGCAGTTAAGTGGCTCATACACCTAGGCTTGATATATGGTTCATAGTGAAATCTGTCTAACTGCTGGCGCTTATTCCATTCCTCCCCTACATTTGGTATCCCAGTGGCCTGAGCAATAATCTCAGGTGACAAGGTGAAATTCACTTCGGCAAGGTTTACATGACCATCCTGTAAATGTAGAACAAACAAGCGAGCTAATTCACGATGATGATGAATTTGTGAAATCCGCTCACAGTATTCAAAACATGATTGATACCGAAAACAGTCCATTGCAAGTGGACAAGCTTGCAAATGAGCCAAAGAAGTGGGCTCCTCCGTGACATGCCGACCACCTTTACCGCCCTTGTGATGCCTCCTTGGCACTTCTATCTCTGGTGTTGAATCACTGTCATAACTCTGCTCATAATCTGATTCGGTTTCTGACATAGTTCTGAAGACAGGATGGCTGAAATGTATATGCTGACTGTGCACACAATTGATGGCTGTTTGAATTTTTCAAATGCTGTTACCAAGGGGACATAAATACAAGGGAATTGTTAGGGAAAGGGAAACATGAGGGAATTAGGGACAATAAAAATAAACAAGGAATTTAGGGAAGGGAAAGGGCATAGGAAATTATGATAATGTAGGGTTTGGGATTTTGTGGAGGGATATTATAGATTTTTATGGGCAATTTTAAGGAGAATGCTGGTGAATGTGGGGAAAAGAAGGATAAAAATGGGAAAACCTTGGACAACATAACACCTTGAAACCCTAGCACAAACTAGGTCTTTAAATTTCACACAGCAATTTAGGGTTTTTACTTCTAATTTTCATGGCATCTTTATCATATTTCTTTCACATTCATCTTGGAAAACTGAAACTAGCCATGGAAAAGAAGCTTACTTGTATTTTTCTTGAGTTAAGAGAGAATTTGAGAGCTTGCTGGCAAGTCACTGGGCGAAAAACCCAACGCGTAGCGCACCTTGCCCAACGCGTAGCGCCCCTCTGGTGCGTAGCGCCTGAACAAAATTACACTGAGAAAATCGCGCTGATGCGTAGCGCGCCTCTGCTGATGCGTAGCGCGCCCTGGGTGCGTAGCGCGCCTCTGCTGATGCGTAGCGCGCCCTGGGTGCGTAGCACGCCTCTGCTGATGCGTAGCGCGCCCTTGGAACTGCCCGATTCGCTCACTGATTTGTGAAATCGCCTTTGCAAGGATCCACTTTGCTTGTAAGAGATGAATGAGGTGTTAATGAAGAGGAATGTGCTTATATAGGCTCCTTTTTAATTTTTACTTGACCAAAACCCACTTTGTAATGTTTGAGTATTGACACTTTTTTGAATTAATAGGCTCTGACTTCTGATTTCACTTTTTAAAATAAATTGGTTGAAATAATGATTTCTTCTGATGATTTTTGCAGGGATAGCTCTGAAATGCTTTGGCAAAGGAAACCAAGGCTGCGCTTCAACATTTGGAGAACTTGAAATTTTGACAATTTTTTACAAAAACGAGATGGTGACCTGTGTTTTTCAAAAACAGAGTTTTGAAAACAAAGTCCAAATTTAGCTGTACAATGATGAGAATTATTGAAATGATGATCTATGAAGGACATCCCTCTGGCCTGCTGGTCTTTTAAGACTTCTCAAGACAAAATTGACTCAACCCTAGACCTAAAACCTTGAAATTTAAAACATCATGATGAATGACCTTTGAAGACTTTATTTACTTAAACAGACCTGAACCAGCAGTGCCAAACACGAGGGGAATAAATGACACAAAACTATTCCATCAGAGTTATGGCATGCCTAACGAAATGCAGCTGATCAAACTGATGGGACACCTAATCATGAAATGCAAAGAGCTTTGATCTCTGATGGAGGGATACTAGACCGACTCTAACAGAAGACTCAACAGAAAAAGTATAAGAGGAGGCTTGAGGGTCAGTTGGAGACACACTAGAGTGATTAGTCAATTCGATTTTCTAGAGTGGGGTTTGCTAAGAGAAATCTAACCAGTGATCGGAGTTGCAGCGAGGGGCAGTGAGTGCAAGTCAGAGAGGCAGAGATAGTGCCAGAAGACCAGCACAGAGGCAGAAAGGCAGACGCAGAGCCAAAGGGAGTCACGCAAAGGCAAGCAATGACTGCGTAGAGGCCAAAAGGGTCTGCGTCACCCACGCAGAGGGTGCAGAAGTGACTCAAAGGGCCAGAGAGGCTGCAGAGAGCCTCAGAGGGCTAACAGAGGGTTTCAGGCTGACGCAGAGGCCAGGAGGGCTGATGCAGTTCTTCTGATTATGCTAGAGAGGATTTCATGGGGTAGATTTTCAGAATATCCTCTTCCGAAGAGAGGTATTACTGCCAGATTATTTATCTTTGTTGGGTGAGCTAGTTTGGCACTCAATGTACTCAAGAAAAGTTGCTTAATAATAAAACCCTCAAAATTGCTGCACCGATTTTCCCAAGTTGGGCTTTTCTGGGAACTATTGTCCAAAAATAACGGTGTCCCTTGTGTGTTTGTCTATTTCTTTCAGCTGTTGATCTATAGATGGTTGAGACTATATTCTGTTTATTTCAGTGTTTATATGGCTACATAACTTGTTAGTAATTAAACAAGTAGGCGAAATAAACCAGAGAATACAAATAAAATTTCTAACGGGTAATACTTAGAAATTTCAACATCATGTACCACGATTTCTCCCTCCTATACATTATAATCCCAAGTTTGGGCATCCCTTTTATTAGCTACCCTTGTACCTTGGCATGTGACCCAGGGCTGCCCCTTCTCATTCCCTACTTCATTCACCTATTTGCCACATGCCATGATCTAGAATTTATCCAGGACAAAGAATTAAAGGTACTACAGTCTCATGTGCATGGATGTGCCTATGTTACTTATGCAATGGATTGATAAGATTGCTAGAATACATAAACACTGAGGCAATCAGAGAAAACATAACAGTCAAACATGTAAACAAAACAAGTTTAATAAGGAGTTCACCCAATGCTCCTAGGCTATGTCTCCTGGTCTAGCCTTTAGTGGTGGCCTCTCTATTATGTTTTCAAGCAGAGTTTTCACAACAGTGATCTCGACTCGAGTCTCACTAAACAGATAGCAATCAGTAGGAATGGAGTGCACAGACTCTTCTTACTGAAACTCGACCTCTGAGGGTCACAGTAGTATGACAGGCCTATGTCGAGGAGTTTGCTTGAACCTCTCAAGCATTCAATGGAGTACACAGAATCTCTGACTCTCGCTGGCTCTGTCCGGCTCGATGCTGCCTTCAAGTCAGCTCGACTTCTACTCTCTGTTCTCTGCTCTTGGATTTTGCGTCTTTGTGTTTGTCTGTCCTCTGCTTCTGTCAGTTCATGGCTTTAAAGCCAGTCTGTTCTTTGACTGCTCGTTTTCGCTTCCCGGCCTTCTAGTTTCTCTGTCCTCTGTCCGTTCGAATTCCTCTGCTCTGCGTCATCATCACCGTGTAACGCCTCATAGGGAGGTGGCCACTTGTTTGCTAACGAACTGGGTGTCAGATTCCCTGAATCATATTCGAATGGCCGTTAAATCTGTTTACTTCAAGATCGCCCTCGAACACGAATAGTTTGCCAACTCATCATCCACGTCGGACTTCAAATCCCCTGTCATCTTGCTTTTTGATCTGTCAAATCGGGTCAGTCATCGAAACGCATCTCCGCCGTCCATCTGGGCCCCCCAGATCCTACGATTATCCTTCATATCGGGCGGACAAGTCGCACGGCGTTTACCCGTCCGAGGCGGGCAATTTTCTCTTTCATCCATCGGACGCGTGTCGCTCGATGTGTGGCATCGGGCGGGACTCGGCCAAAACTGCTTACCGCCTCGAAGCCTTTCGATATCTTGCCGGTTTTGGCGAATCCCGCGCTACAGAACTGAAACAGTTACTTTTTTGAATTTTATAGCGATTTCGGGTCCGGGTGCTTCGGGGCTTTCCTTCACTGAGGGGGACGCCCTGCGATGCGCAATTAGCGCTTTAGTGTATCAGAAACCACCCCCGTCTCTTGATTTGGCCTCCCGTTTTGCCAGTTTGTGCCAGTGCACGTTACCATGGGTCAACGGTCTGCGCGCTCGACTGAGGGTCTTCGTTGCTACGCTCTGGCTACAATTGCAACTGTTACGAGGATTCCTTCTGATAGCTTTGATGATTCTAAGACTTGAATCTTTTAGCATAATTTGAAATAGTGATGAAAACTTAGAGAGTGTTTTAGGATCCAATTCAGATCACTGCCTTCCCATTGAAAAAGCTTTTGGACCTCCAAAAGTTGGTTTTCTTTCAAGCATCAATCAAGTGAGGGTATTGCTTCCTCGCTTGCTCAATTTCTATCCATTTCGCACTGCTTGGTTTTGAACCTTTGAGTCCAATCCTGAGGTACTCAACATCCCCTTTGCGCGTGGTTCTTACCTTCCTCTCCAAAACTGTGTCTTCTTGCAATTCACTAAGATATTCAGGTAATAGATCATCAATAGAAGGCAATTGACTCTGCTCTTCGGGATCTTCAATTAATGAAGGTTCAAAAAGTCTCAAGCTGTCTGCATTAACAACTGAGTAGATGTGCATGTAAGCTGGTAGATCAAGGCGAAAAGCATTCTCACCAATTTTCTCAAGTATCTTGAAAGGTCCATACCTTATTGGCTTCAACTTCTTACCTTCACCTTGCATTCTGTCTTTGCTGATATACAGCCAGACTTGATCACCAACTTGGAAACTATGCTCCATTCGATGCTTGTCATGCCTTGCCTTGTACTTGGCTTGGCTCTTTTCCAGCTGTTCCTGTACTGCTTGGTGAATCTCTTGGATTTGTTCAATGAACTTGGTTGCCTTGTCCACATCATTGTGTCCATCAACTGCTATGTCTTTACCAAAGACAAAATCCAAGGGAGACCTTGGTGTGAAACCAAAACAGGTTTCAAAAGGAGATCTCTGTGTAGAAGAATGTTTTGCTTGGTTGTAAGCATGCTTCACATAACAAAGATGTTCATCCCAAAGTTTGGGATGCTTGCTGCAATAGCCTCTAAGCAACTGGATCACTGTCCTCTTGACCACTTCTGTTTGGCCATCTGTTTGCGGATGAAAAGCTGTGCTCTTCTTTAGCCTGATGTCCATCAATTCCCACAAACTTGACCAAAATTTCCCAACAAATCGAGAATCTCGATTAGATATTATGGAAGTGGGTAATCCAAAATGAACCCATACATGCTGAAAGAACAACTTTGCAGTTTGTTCAATTGTAATTTATTTGTTACAAGGTATCAAAATACACATTTTGCTGAACCTATCCACAACAACATATAAATAGTCATGACCTTTCCTAGATTTAGGCAGTCCTCTAACAAAGTCCATGGAAACACTTTCCCAAGGATGAGAAGGAACTCGCAGTGGAGTGTACAAGCCTAGCTTTCTATTACTGGGTTTGCTTTTTGCACACATAGTACACCCTCTTACATATCTAGAAACTGTCTCATTCATTTTTGGCCAATAACAAAATCTTTGCAGCTGTGCAACTGTTTTACTTACACCAAAGTGACCTGATATTAGAGAAGTGTGTGCTTCTCGAATTATCTTTACTCTTTCAGTTTGTGGAATGCATAGCTTCCCAAAATGATACAAGAGTTGGTCCTTAATATGACAGTCCAATTCTTGTACTCGTTTGCCTTGACTTAAAGTTGCATATATATCTTTAAAATCTATATCTTGAGCATATTGTTTAGTGTAGCTCTCATGCAATACTAAATTATGCTTAAGTATAGTAGATGCATTTATAATTGGTCTGGACAACATATCTGCAACTTTATTGTGTATGCCCTTTTTATATCTGATGACTAAATGAAACTGTTGTAGAAAACCCATCCATCTATAGTGTCTTGATTGTTGCAACTTAGTTTGGGAGTGTAGATATTGAAGTGGTTGATGATCAGTATGTATCACTGTCTCTTTGCCCATTAAGTAATGTTCCCATTTTTTCACACTCTGTACTAATGCATACAATTCTTTATCATATGTGGGATAGTTAACTACTATAGAATTAAATGTCTCAGAATGATAACATATGGGTTTACTGCGCTACATCAACACTGCTCCCATGGCATAGTCACTGGCATCCGTCTAAATCTCAAATGATCTTTGAAGATCGGGTAGTGCTAGTACTGGTGCTGTACTAATCTTTTCTTTCAAGGTGTCAAAGGCTTTCTGCTATTTGCCTCCCCACTGAAACACCTTATTCAACCCTGTTAAAGCATGTAAGGGAGCTGCAATTAAGGAAAAGTTAGAAATAATCTTTCTCCAATATTGTGCTGCTCCTAAGAAGCTTCTAACTTTTGTAGCAGATTTGGGTTTAGGCTAGTTTACAATCACTGCAACCTTAGAGGGATCTATCTTCAATTCACCACCCTCTACTATATGTCCCAAATAATTCAAAATTGTTTTGCCAAATTCACATTTTGAGAGTTTAACATAAAGATTCTCTTTTCAAAACATCTAGAGTCTGCTTAACATGCTTTAAATGTTCTTCCCACGTTTTGCTGAATACAAGAATGTCATCCAAATATACAATAACAAAATCATCAAGAAAAGGTCTGAGTACATCATTCATTACTCTCATGAAAGTAGCAGGAGCATTAGTTAAGCCAAAAGGCATAACCAGCCACTCATACAATCCCTGCATTGTTTTGAAAGCAGTCTTCCATGCATCTTGCTCTGCAACTTTGATTTGATGATATCCACTATGCAAGTCTAACTTGGAAAAATAAACAACTTCTTTCAATTGATCTAATAGATCATCTATGCGAGGAAGGGGATAACGATTTTTGATCATTATCTTATTCATTGCTCGGTAATCAATGCACATTCTCCACGAGCCATTTTTCTTTCTCACCAAGACAATTGGAGACCCACATTGTGATGTGCTAGGTTTGATGAACCCCTTCTCGAGCAGCTCCTGTACCTGCTTCTTGATTTCTGCATTCTCTAAAGCGGACAACCTTTTAGACCTGTGGCTGCGATTGTTGCTTCATCTCCTGAGTTTGACCCCAAATATTTTTGAATAGCTGCAATAGTCTTCTTCTTCTTGCCATCGAACTTCTTAGGTCTCAGCTCCAGATGCAGAATCCAATAGTGCTCATCATCATGCCCATCCTTCTTACAGTGAGTGCATGAAGGCTTGCTCTTCTGTACAGTATTTGTCTTCCTTTCTTTCCATTTCTGTTTTCTTTTCTCCTTATTCTTGCTTGCAGTGGGTTGGGATGATCCCCCAACTTCTGGGTTTCCATTCTTACCTCTAGCTTCTAGATGCATAGCTTGAACAGATACCTCATCTATGCTAGTGGGATTAAACATGAGGATAGTGTGCCTCATTTAGCTGTGTAGACCACCTATATACTTCAACAGAGTCTCAGGTGAGTCTAAAGAAATTCCTAGAATCAAAGCTCTTTTCCTAAATTCTTGGGTGTAACCTTGTACACTCTGCCCTTTTAGTTGTCGAAGAGTTTGCCAGCTCATCATGCCTTGCTGCATGTAGGCTAGTGGATAGAATTGATTTTTAATTGCAGAAATAAATTCACTCCAGACAGACAGAATCTTACCATGTTTCTTCATGTCAGCTTGTGTCCTGCCTTCGCACCATACCAAGGTAGTGCCTCCAAGGCGTACGCTGACCAACGGAATCTTACTTTTGTCTGAGTCAATACTCTGTACTCTGCAATAAACATCAATCTGTCTGATCCAATTATCCAACATCTCTGCATTCAACTCTCCATCATATATTGGTAAATCAAATTTAATCAAAGATGTCCTTTTTTTAATTTTTTTATTTTCAGGGCTTTTAGGAGGTGTGAGAAATTTTTCTTCTTTCCCTTTGCCTTTAGAGTGGTCATGGAGGAGAGATTCTTCCACTCCTTTGTCTTGTTTGGAGCTTGATGAATCTTCATCTCTATGTTTCTTAAATTCCCTGTACATTTCCTCCACCATGGATTTCAGGGTTATAAAACTATCCATGAACTGGGAATCGTATTCCAAGGGATTTTCTTTTGACATTTTCCTCTTAGAATAGACTCTTCCAATTTCCGGGTTAGTTTCAGCCAACTCTCCTTCTCCTAATTTAAGCTTTGATCTAGTTAGCATTCAACAACAAAATCCAACACAAGCTTGTCTAACCTTAGTAACCTTAGGCTCTGATACCACTTGATCTGGAATTTATCCAGGACAAAGAATTAAAGGTATAAGACTCATGTGCATGGATGTGCCTATGTTACTTATGCAATGGATCGATAAGATTGCAAGAATACATAGACACTGAGGCAATAAGAGAAAACATAACAGTCAAACATGTAAACAAAACAAGTTTAAGAAGGAGTTCACCCAATGCTCTTGGGCTACGTCTCTTGGTCCAGCCTTGAGCAGTGGCATCTCTATTATGTTTTCAAGCAGAGTTTTTACAACAGTGAGCTCGACTCGAGTCTCACTAAACAGATAACAGTTAGTAGGAATGGAGTGCACAGACTCTCCTTACTGAAACTCTACCTCTGAGGGTCACAGTAGTATGACAGGCCTATGCCGAGGAGTTTGCTTGAACCTCTCAAGCCTTCAATGGAGTACACAGACTCTCTGACTCTCTTTGGCTTTGTTCGGCTCGATGCTGCCTTCAGGTCAGCTCGACTTCTACTCTCTGTTCTCTGCTCTTTGCTTTCTGTCTCTGTGTTTGCCCGTCCTCTGCTTCTGTCAGTTCATGGCTTTAAAGCCAGTTTGTTCTTTGACTGCTCGTTTCCGCTTCTCGGCCTTCTGGTTTTCCTGTCCTCTGTCCATTCAAATTCCTCTGCTCTGCGTCATCATCACCGGGTAATGCCTCGCAGGGAGGTGGCCACCTGTTTGCTAACGAACTGGGTGTCAGACTCCCTGAATCATATTCGAATGGCCATTAAATCTGTTTACTTCAAGATCGCTCGTGAACACAAATCGTTTGCCAACTCATCATCCACGTCGGACTTCAAATCCCTTGTCATCTTTCTTTTTGACCTGTCAAATCGGGTCAGTCATCGGAATGCATCTCCGCCGTCGATCTGGGCCCCCCAGATCCTATGGTCATTTTTCATATCGGGCGGACAAGTTGCATGACATTTACCTGTTCGATGCAGGTGGTTTTCTCTTTCATCCGCCAGAAGCATGTCGCTCGATGTGTGGCATCGGGCGGGACTCAGCGAAAACTGCTTACGGCCTCGAAGCCTTCCGAAATTCGGTCGGTTTTGGGGAATCCTGCGCTACAGAACCGAAACAGTTACTTTCTCGAATTTTATAGCGATTTCGGGTCCGGGCGCTTCGGGGCTTTCCTTCACTGAGGGGGACTTGCTATCATACGCGATTAGCGCTTTTCAGAAACCACCCCCATTTCTTGATTTGGCCTCCTGTTTTGCCAGTCTGCGCCAGTGCGTGTTGGCATGGGCCAACGGTCTGCGTGCTCGACCGAGGATCTTCGTTGCTCCGCTCTGGCTACAACTGCAACTGTTACGAGGATTCCTTCTGATAGCTTTGATGATTCTAAGACTTGAATCTTTTAGCATAATTTGAAACAGTGATGAAAATGTAGAGAGTGTTTTAGGATGCAATTCGGATCATGCCACTACCTTTTGAAAGATGTAACTTGACTATATTATCCGCTTTAGAAGTAGAAACCACCTAATAGGATTATTGGTTAACGCCATTTGGAGTTTAGGAGACATTGGCACATCCCGAAGCCCATTATGGAAGGGTAGGCTATTATGAAGTCCCCACTTGTGGTCCATGATTTGGTAAGCTCATTTATTCAATTTCCCTAATGACTTGTTGTACTAGAAGGCTAGGGGACACATTGGATCTTATGCAGGATTGCCTATGGTCTCCATTTTGGATTTGGCCTCCCTATATGGGGTCCTAATCCTTCAGAGGGTTGCATTGACACTTGTAGGGTGTGCTTTGATAGCCATGGGCCTCCACAACAACAAACAACACTCTGTGGATCCACACAGCCATTCAGAGATTGCTCGTGGTTCACTTATTGGACGAGGAAGATGCACCTGATCCATCATGCCTAGCTGGCCCCAAATTTACACCATACACTTGGCATATGATCCAGGACTTGCACGATGATGTGGTATCACCTACACTATCATCCTAGCCCTTGCAAGCGATCTATAGGCATCTTTGATTTTTTTGGAGACCCATGAGGACACTTGTGTGCCCCCACATGTCATTTGGAGCACCACAGGTTATTACAAAAGGCTAACCCCTTGTCCACTCTTTTGAGGGTCATCTTCATTGTGGCACCCATGGACCTCATTAGGCCTCTTAAAGGGCCCTACGACATGCATAGATTATTATTTGACCTTTTGAGAGGTTTACTTTTTCATTTATGGCTAGTTTGGTGGGCTTGTCACCAAAAGTTGAATTATTAGAACATTATTTTATTTTTGGGGCTTATGTAGGCTAAGGAGGTTAATTTGAACCCCTAGGTTGTGTATAAATACAAGTGAGACGAGCTCATTTGCTCATCATCACTTTGGTTTGGATCTCTCATCTCTCTTGAGATTTTCACACTTTTTCTAGAGGATGAATTGGAGCTTTATGGATGAATTTTGATGTGTGGATATTGGTCTATCTTCTCTTAGAGCTTCTCTATTCTCAATTGTGAATGGTTGGATATACTCTGTTACATGTAAGTACGTGCCTTTTAATGTTATTCTTGTTTACTTTTGTCATATACTTTGGACTGGGATTTTCGCTGTTCTATGGCTAATTGCTGCATGCATTTACAGCTTAAAATTGTGGAATTTGTCTCTATTATAGCATCTCTCAATGTATGGGTCAAGTAATATGACTGAAATCTCCTAGGGGTAATTTTATCAAAGCATTTGACCTTGATAAGCGATTCCTTTTGCACATCAAAGTATAAAAGCTACAAGGTTGCTTCTTCTTGACCTAGAAGACAAGCAAAGTGATCTTGAGGCCTCCTTGACTGGGAACCAAGAAATCGTACTCATATTCATCATAGACTCCATTCTCCCAAGGATTAAGGCACTAATATACCAAGGGTGGTCACTAAAAATCATATTCTTTCACCTCCTTCCAGGTCTAGCCAAGTTGGGTTACCTAGGGCATCAATTTCCCAATAAGCTAGCCATAAAAAAATTCGATCTCCTAAGGTCTCCTTTGCTGGCCTTTCCTCAAGCTCTCCTCCAATTTTGAAGCCATTCTGACAATGGAGTTGGGAGAAAAGCCAAGTCCTAACTCCAGGATCAAAACTTGCCCTGCCATTCCCAAGGCTAGTACTTCATAGGGTCAAATCAACATCTTCAAGTGAAATTGTTTCTTTGATCCTTTCCCCCACCTTGTCTAGGGTAAGAATATCATTGGTTGCTACATACTTTCTTCATACCCTAAACTGGGTCCACTTGGCCCCGTGTGGTCTTGCTCTTTTGAAAGATCATTTTTCAAGAACTATCTGGGATGCCAATTCTAACAAGGATTTTAGGGATTGGGGAATTCCTTCACAAGTCTTATCCCATAAACCTAACCCTAGAATCCTCCCTTCCTTTCCCTAGATTCTAGAATACATAGTACCTTGGTTAGAAAGTAAGCAAGCTCCATCTCTCGAACTCTTCTGGGAAAGGGTTTATTTGGGTCACTCATATCCATTGACTTATCTTTCATTAGTGACTCCATACATATTGGGTCTCCTCCCATCAGTGAAAGTCCATTTTAGAAGGGAGCCTTAACTGAGGTGACAGTGGGCTAAGTCTCTATTTGTTGCCTTTAGCCTAAAATTTGTCCTTAAGGGATCCCCTTTAGGTCCCCTGTTAGTTTGAGACGTAACACCTCCCCTTGAAATTCAAAAGCTGGAAGTCTTTCAAATGAAGAATAACACTGGAAAAATATCTTTCCAATCACTGCTGCTGAAAACCTCCTATTGTCTTACTGAAAACTCATCCAACTTGAATGATCTCTGTGATCTAATCTGTCTCCAATGCTGCACATTGATTCCCTTTATAATCTCTCATTCACAAATTAATGGCCACAATTAGAAGTTCTCTTGATAGAATCAATGGCTAAGATCATCTTAGAAGCTTTCTACAAGCTTCTAGAGGTAAATCGATCTTATCCCTGTTGAGAAATGTAGGGCAGCTAGATCAAAAGTGATTTCTCTTTACTTGATGACTGCGTGTGATGTTCTTTACTTCAATTTATGATTAGCTTATTCTTCTCTTGATTATTATAGTGTTCTTATCATCAAACAACTACCAAAACATGAAGATCAATAGAGAAAATGGACACAAGATGTAGGCTGCTATCCACGGCCAGAACATCCTAGAAAGAAAAACCCACAAGAAATTCTTCTCTTCTTATGGAATCTTCAAATGACAAATTCCAAGACCTTTAGACCCAATACTAAGACCCCTCCAAGACCAAGTCAACGTCTTTTCGACCCTCCAGCCACTGCTACAACTTTGACCCCTAGCAACTTCAACAACTTCGACCCTTAGCAACTTCTGCAACTTTGACCCCCAACAACTTCTCCAACAACTTCTGCAACTTCACACGTGTGGGTGCATGGGCTTCTTTTAGGCTTCCTCCTTCCTTTGTCTAAGTTGCTTCTTCCTTCTAGACAAATTAACTTTAACACTTGCTTCCTTTTATCAAATTTTCGACCTTTCTTGGAGATCTGAAATTTCGTCCTTGTCGCTGTAACAAAACCCTAATTTTTTCGGCATGTGGGAGAGAGATAGAGTGACCAAAAAATCAAAATTTCGTTTTTTCTTCTTTGAGATTTAGCCCTTCACTTGTTCTTTCTTCTCCTTCGCTTGATCTTACTTTGTTGGATGATCTTCTCCAAATGTGGTCGAATGCTCTTATATATAGTTGTTCTTAGGAGTGCGATTTGCCCTTTATGAGGCTGACCGCTTCTTTTCAAGCTGACTTGGTCTTGGAGGGATGTTTTGACATATTTCAAAATAAATTCTTTTGACTTGATACAAGATGCCCAATAGGATCTATTACATAAAACAATGACTCTTTTGACTCCTTGATTCTTTGACTAACCCTAGAAGCACATAATGGGTGCTTTGACCTAGAATAATTTAACTTTGAGCATGACACACCTTGTTTTATAAAATGACAATAATAAATTTTCTCTCTTCTTTACAAATCTTGAAATGACAAATTCCAAGAATCTTCAAATGATAGATTCCAAGACCTTTAGACCCAATAATGAGACCCCTCCAAGGCCAAGTCAACCTCCCTTCGACCCTCCAACCACTGCTACAACTTTGACCCCTAGCAAATTCAACAACTTCAACCCCTACCAACTTCTGCAACTTCGACCCCCAACAACTTCTGCAACTTTGCACGTGTGGGTGCTTGGGCTTCTTTTAGGCTTCCTCCTTCCTTTGTTTGAGTTGCTTCTTCCTTCTAGACAAATACAATTTAATGCTTGCTTCCTTTTATCAAATTTTCGGCCTTTCTTGGAGATCTGAAATTTCGTCATTGTAGCTGCAACAAAACCCTAATTTTTTTCACACGTGAGAGAGAGAGAGAGTGACCAAAAAATCAAAATTTCTTTTTTCTTCTTTGAGATTTAGCCCTTCACTTGTTCTTTCTTCTCCTTCGCTTGATCTTACTTTGTTGGATGATCTTCTCCAAATGCGGTCGAATGCACTTATATATAGCTGTTCTTAGGAGTGCAAATTGCCGTTTATGAGGCCGACTTCTTCTTTTCAAGTTCACTTGGTCTTGGAGGGATGTTTTGTCATATTTCAAAACAAATTTGTTTGACTTGAGACAAGATGCCCAATAGGATCTATTACATATAACAATGACTCTTTTGAGTCCTTGACTCTCTAACTAACCCTAGAAGCACACAATGGGTGCTTTGACCTAGAACAATTTAACTTTAAGCATGAAACCCCATGTTTTATAAAATGACAATAATAATTTTTCTCTCTCTTTTACATCAAATACATAAGATCAATAGTACATAAATTATTATGAAGACCAAACCTAGTTACACATTTCAACACTCCCTCTTAACTATGGAGGTATTCATAATACTCGAAGGTACATGGACATTCTCATACTGAACTCATAAGAAGAGTTTGATTGGTAAGCCATCTCATAAGCTATTTTTTTAGCATATATCAATGCATCTCATCATATCAACCAACATTGTCATATAGCTAGGCCTTTACTAACAACTCTATCTCTCCACTAGATTAAAGCACAATGCTGGGGAGACAATAATTTATAGACACCTTCATCATTGTCTCTCAAGGCACATACCCCATCTGGATTTCCACAAGGTATGTCCTTTTAGGACCATTCCCTTATTGGATTTACACATCTTCAAGGAATATCCTCTTCGACTACTCTTGCCTTTTGGATGCCCTACTTCATCCTCAAAGAGTATCGGTATCGGTCTCATATGGTTACCTAATCCTCCATTCTTTCTTCATGATGTGAAGACAAGAATGAGGTGTCTATCTCTCCCTCTCAATTGGGAGGATCTACTCATTCCTTTACATGAAAGGAATATATCCAAGCTCCCTCTTAACTAGGGATTGGTTTCCAACAATAACTATCTATTCTTTTGTGGAGATCATGGTACTATCAGCTGCTTGTAAGGCTCTTCTTTTTGCATCATCAACTTCTAAATCATGTAGCCAACTTCTTCGATAACTTCTTTGTAGGGCTTCGACCATCTTTCTCATCACTTTCCTTCAATGAAACATAGTGGTAAACCAATCACTGCTAGTCATGTCATCCTACTTATCATCAGAAAGTGACCTTCTTTGTCACCATTTGACTATCCTTCATACTGCTACCTCTTTCAAGTCATGTTCCTTTTGTTGATTTGGATAGCATCGGATGTGCTCTAGCCATGAAAATTGGTGGAGAGGCTAAAGCACATGAGATCTCCAAAACCCATAAATCGTTTGGAGAAATTATACCCAGATGAGGAGATATTAAAATAATTAATATTTTTAATGGGGTTTGTTGACCCTGTCGCCTACACCTACCTACAAGTCAGTGAGAAATGCCTTCAACCCCACAAGGTGTGGTTGGCGGCAGGGAACTCAGAGAAGGGGTTGTCACACTAATCCCGACTCTCTCCGTTTGAGCTATCTCCTAGGTTAGCTAAGGCGGGTGGTCCCTAATGAAAAGTTAATTTAAAAAGAATGCGAGTTTTTAGGAGAATTGTTAGAGTTAAATAGATTATCTCTTTAAGATTTATAAGCAAAAAATTGATATGAGCAATAACCATCATAAAATAAGCATGAAATACATAAACAACCAGTGCCTTCCAAGTATTTGCTCTTTAAGAAATGAAATTGTATTTTGCTTAAAATGAAGTGAAATGCTTTCAAATGGAAAGCCAAAATAACCCTAAAAAGTGAAACACTAAATTGTTAGCACAATATATTATAAATGCTTTCAGGATGAATAAGTCTACAAATCAAAACATGGAAACTATCTTGCTCAAAAGGATACGAAAATAACTCAAATGTTAGACTAAGATGACAACAAAGTATGTTACAAAAATAATCTACAAGAGGCTAGGCCAAAGAGTATGAACAAACTCTCCTCTTTGACTAGCCACGACTTAGCTCTTTGAAATAGCCAGATATTGATAAATGAAGTGCAATACATAAAAAATAAAGTTTTCCAAGTTTGACATTTTGATGCAAGAAATAAAAGCTTTAAGAAACTTGAAAGAATCCCTGCAAGACACAAATAAGATATAGATAAGACTTTGGAATTCAAAATATGTGGGTTCTCCTTGAATATTTTTCAAGAATGGGTTGATTCCTCTGAGAATTTCCCCTCACGTTTGAAAAGCTTGACCAAATAATGATTCATTTACAAAACTTCACCACAGATCATTAAATCGACATGAAATTAAATAAGTGTAGTGGAAAGAATTCCTAGAGATACATCTATTATCCACTAGAAGATTTAATTTCCTAAAGCAAATAATTAATTCTTATGCTAATATGAGATAACTGCATACTAACATAACTTGAAATAAGCATGAAAGAAATAATGACATGAGGAAATAAATAGAAGCATAACAAAAAGTCAAGAATTTACCACACATGCAAGGAGAAGAACACCATCACACTTTACCCCAAAGACTGTTGTATTTTGCAAGTAGTGAATACAATCACGTAGAGTCTCCTCAAACACAATAGCTTGTGTTACATGATACAATATGAGAGCTTATGGCTCTATTATATAGAGAGTTGGGAGCAATCCCAATGAAGAATGACAATGACAAATGGCATTGTAGCCAATCCCAATGTAAAAGTGATTAAATAAGTGGCATGAGGTGATAATCCCAAAGAAAACTCGAATTTGTTGAATGGAGCTCTAATGCCAAGTGTAAAAATCGAATTTTGGCAAGTGGACATCATTTTCTTCTTCTCTTATGTGTCAAATTTGAATTTTATGATGGAATGACAAGTGTATATGGGTGGTAACCCATGTGGGGACAATTTTCCACAAAAATATCCATCAAATATTCTCCCAAATCCTCCCAGATGTGCATTAACTTCACAAATTCGAATTTCCAAGTAAGCAATTTTCTCATTTAATGCTAGAAATTCAATTTTATTTGAGCACGTCTTTTCCTTATTTTAGGCGTCCATATCACCTTGAGACTTCACTTTAATTCCCCTATAATTTTCTACCACATTTCCACAACATTTAGCATGTGTGGATATTTTTTTTCTTCAATTTATTTAATTTCTAGCTTAATTAATTGTCTGATTTCTCACCTAACTTAGGAAAAGTAGGTTTTGAGGGTCCAAAACACATTATTAACCCCTCAAAGTGTGTCATAGTAGAAAGTTGAGGGTGAGAGGTGTAATTTTGATTATTCATACCCCATACAACTTCTCTAGACTACACTTATTACAATTTAAATACAATTTTATTTGCAATTTTTGCCCTGTGGGAAATCTAAAAAATAAAAAAATGACTATCTAAACCTAACCAAATTCCACGAATTTTTTTGTGTGATCTAGTATGGTAATATACATCGGCTCTAGACACTAAGATGTATTAGGGGCTCAACCTTCAAACCATCACCCCGGCTTTGGGGTAAAAAGTAAGTGAAAAAACTCAGAAAATTATTCGCTTCTAAAAAAGAAGGGATAATTAACCAGATAAAAAAAATACTCCAAGGTGTACTCGTTTGTTGGTCGAGTCCCAACATCTTAGGTCTGTTACAAATTCAAGAAACTCATCATTACTAGTATCATTTATTACAATTCCCCGCAGGGTGTGGAATCTAGGTACAAGAAAGATGATGAGAAGATAGAAGTGGAGTTAAAAAACTCTGTTGACTGATGATATATGATGGTACCACTGTCTTCTGGATCATCCTTGGGCGTCGATCTTCATATTATCATCAGGTGCCACTCGAGTGGTCAACAGGGTCCTAAGTATAAACTATGGAAAATTAAAATATTAATGTGTAGTAATATAATTTTGGGTTAGAAGGTTCCAAGAGACGAGGATCAAATCAGTTCTAATCTTAGTCATTGATTAGGGACTTAATCTCGACTGTTGATTCGTCAAACGGAAAAGTATAATAGGAGGCTTGAGGGTCAGTTGGAGATAGACCAAATTGATCAGTCAGGTCGATTTTTTGGAGCGGAGTTTGCTGAGAGAATCGAACTAGTGATCTGTTGCAGCGAGGGGTAGATTGACACGAGGTCGAGAATACATAGCAGAGAGGCAGAGACAGTGCCAGAGAAACAATGCAGAGCTTGGAAAGGCTGGCGCAGAGGCAGCTGGGGCTGGCGCAGAGGCTGAGGAGACTAGCGTGGGTGACGCGGAGGGCAAGAGGGCTGACGCAGAGAGCCAAGTGGCTGGCACAAAGGCTAGCAGAGTTGACGCAGGGCCAAGGTAGCGCTGGAGATTTTTGTGGGGCAGACTGGAGCTGAGAGGGTGATGCAGTCCCTAGTAGAGTGACACAGAGCAGTGGAAAAGCTTGGAGCAACTTTCGTTGTCCAGCTAAGGAGTTGCCGTAGTTGTTGTGGGATCGATCATCCGGTGATTGATCAACCAGAATATCTGTCTCTGAGGAGAGGTGCTTTTGTCGAGGGCATTCTCTGTTGGGTGAGCCATTTCTGGCACCCTAGTTATATTCAGAAACTGCATAATAATAAAACGCTCATATCTGTTGCACCGATTTTCCCGCATTGGGTTTTTCCAGGGACGATTGTCCAAAAATAACAGTGTCCCTTATGTGATTGTCTCAGTTATTTCAGTTGCTGATCTGTATATGTATTAAGGCTACATTTGTGTTTATTTTTGGTATTTATATTTATAAATAACTTGTTAATGAAAAGAACAAGTAGGAGAAAATAAACCAGATAATATAGTAGGGATTTCTGACGTGTCAGACTTAGAAATTTCAACATGGTATCAGAGCGTTGCAGATCACAGGAGAATTGAAGGCACCAGTGGCAATCTGAAGAATTTGCAGCAGTAGCAGCTGTCCCGAGAGACAATGCTCTTCCAGAGTAGAAGCAACAGAGAAGAAGTGACGCAGAGGGCCTGTGTCATCATTTCGAGCCAGGAGCAGGGTCAATGCAGAGGCAGAGAGGGGCAGATTAGACCTACGCAGTGCCCGGTCATCTTTCTCAGCCAAAAAGGATCGATGTTGTGGCCAGGAGGAGCAGATTTTGCTGTTGCCAAGATTGCGTAGAGCCTAAAAGGCTCAATTTCTTCAGTTGCCGAGGCTTGGGGAGTTGTGGGCAGATTGTGATTGAGAAGCTGGTGGGGTGCTGGTTCTGTCAGAACAGAACAGTACCTAAGGAGACGGAACCAAGGTAGAGGGAGTCGCTACCTTGATGGATTTCTAGCCAAGAAATCCAGATCCAAGTTGTAGTTGCAAGGAGGATTGGAGAGGAGTGGTTCTACAGTTGACCAGAGGATTTCCATGAGGGAAATCAGGACTTAGAGGGAGATTTTCAGGAGGGAAGTCGAAACTCAGAGGGAGTCTAGAAGAGGAGAGGAAATGGCAATGAACATACTGAGGGATCAAGACAGGTTGG
This sequence comes from Pinus tabuliformis, assembly GCA_031772625.1. Lineage (NCBI taxonomy): Eukaryota > Viridiplantae > Streptophyta > Pinopsida > Pinales > Pinaceae > Pinus > Pinus tabuliformis. Next base: position 1,373,013,915 of record CM062805.1, on the reverse strand, counting down.
ACGGGGCTTCCAACTTTGTCATCTGGAAGGCCATGATCCTGGCAGTCCTGGATTGACATCGCATCAAGGACTTTGCCTTGAGAACTATGGCTATCCCAGTTGACCCAGCTGAGAACGAGAAGTATGAGGATGCAATGGCAAGGGCGAAGTGTATGATCCTTAACGGGGTCAAAGATCATGTCATATCACATATTGTTGAGAAGAACACAACAAAGGATATGTGGGACACTTTGACGACCTTGTATCAGGGCACTTCCGTGCAGAGGAAGATGCTAGTGGAGAATCAACTGTGGTCATGTCAGATGCAGAAGGGAGAGCAGATAGATCCATTCCTTCTCAAGTTGCAGGAGGTTCGCGACCAACTTACTTCCATGGGGTCTACATCGGATCCAGAATTTATGGTCAGGACTGCCCTGAATGCAGTCTTTGAGGAGTGGGAGACATTTGTCCAAAGTATTTTGGGCAGAGCTACTCTTCCAGGATGGGAGAAGATGTGGGCAGCTCTTCGCCAAGAAGAGATCAGGAGGATGACCAAGGCGGGGAATAGTGGCAAAGAAGGTCAAATCAAGAAAGAGGAGTAGGATGCGGCTCTAGCATCTACCGATCAGGAAGATGACCAAGGCGGGGAGTAGTGGCAAAGGAGGTTGGATCAAGAAAGAGGAGGAGGATGCTGTTCTAGCATTTGCGGGACGACAAGGGAAGAGGGGTAAGAAGGACATCTCAAAGGTGAAGTGCTTCCATTGTGGGGAGCTGGGACATTATGCATCGCAGTGTCCCATGAAGAAAAACAAGGGAGAGGCTTCCGATTCAAAGGCAACTCCAGCTAAGGCAAAGAAATAGGTCGACACTGATGACGACTATGCCATGAGTGTTCATGCACCTCTAGAGAAGAGGTGGGTAGACATTGAGTTGTAGTCAGGAGGACTACATACTAGCGGCAGGATCCTTGAGGTGCCCAAACTCTTGGATCATATCCGGCTATGGGAGCCCTTAACGACAATAACATGATGACAGGGGGCGAGTGGAGCAAAGTGTAGTGGAGCAACAAGGCAGTGCTTGGGTGCAGAATTCTGAGGCAACACAATGGAGGTTGGAGCAGTGCGAGAGGCACAAAGGTGTATGTAGTAGTGTGCAATGGTAGCAGAGGGAGCACAGGATAACAACTGAGGTAGCTTCAGCATCACGAGGCTTCCAGACTGACCGTGATGTCAGTGTTTGGGAGAAGTCAGTTACCTACTTCTCGGTAAATGAGTTGCAGTGCAACAATAAGTAGTGGCAGTGCTATGGGCAGCATGATGCAACATGTTGAGAGGGAGCTGCAGTACAGATGTAGCAATGGCAGTGGCAGTGTCATGCGCAACAGTATAGGAAGCAACAGTGCAGAGGAGGTGAGGTAGCAGGCCAAGCATCAACACATGTACCGATGTGGAGGATCAGTGTGATGTTTCTATGGTGAAGCATTACTAGAGCACATTCCTCACTAAGAGGGAGTGTTGATTTGGGTAGCATCGAATGTGCTCTAGCCATGAAAATTGGCCGAGAGGTTAAAGCACATGAGATCTCTGAAACCCAGAAATCGTCTGAAGAAATTCTACCAAGATGAGGAGATATTAAAATAATTAATATTTTTAATGGGCTCCTAGGTATAAACTTAGGAAAATTAAAATATTAATGTGTATTAATATAATTTTGTGTTAGAAGGTTCCAAGAGATGAGGATCAAGCCAGTTCTAATCTTAGCCATTAATTAGAGACTTAATCTCGGCCGTTGATTCGTCAACAGGAAAAGTATAAGAGGAGGCTTGAGGGTTAGTTGGAGATACACCAAATTGATCAGTCAGTTCGATTTTCTGGAGCGGGGTTTGCTGAAAGAATCGAACTAATGATCTGTTACAGCGAGGGGTAGTTCGGCACGAGGCTGAGAATACATAGAAGAGAGGCAGAGACAATGCCAGAGAGACAACACGAAGCTTGCAAAGGCTATCGCAGAGGCAGCTGGGACTTACGCAGAGGCTGAAGAGGCCAGCATGGGTGACGCAGAGGGCCAGAGGGCTGACACAGAGACCTAAGTGGCTGACGCAGAGGCATCAGTAGCTGTGCAGAGGCTAGCAGAGCCAATGCAGGTCAAGAGGCAGCGCTGGAGATTTTCGTGGGGTAGACTGGAGCTGAGAGGGTGACTCGGTCCCTAGTAGAGTGACGCAAAGCAGTGGAGAAGCTTGGAGCAGCTTTCGTTGTCCAGCTAAGGAGTTGTCATAGTTGCTGTGGGGTCGATCATCCGGTGACTGATTGTTAAAATTGGCACCTAGGGCCAAACTTCATGTGGGTCATCTTATTCATGGCTAATAATATTTTTATTAGATTCCTCTTGTCAAGAGGTGTAGGATTGATCTAAAGATCATTCGATTTCGATAAGTATTTATAGAGATGAATTTATTTTGATTATGGAATTATTATCAAGCCGACCTACAACTCATGTAGGCTCAGAAGCCCAACAGTGGCATCTATTCAAACATCAACAATTGTGTATAAATACATGAGGACTTTTCCTCATTTGCACTCACTCATTTCATCACATCTCTCTCTCTCTCCTACGCAGAACAAAGGCTCTTCTCTACTGCGCAGAAAAGAGACTCTCTCTCACACATGTGGAAGGAAGTTGCTGAACCTGAAGCTGCAACTGTAGATCCAAAGTTTGACCAGCGTTGACCATCAGATCTCCTCCTCTGAATTGTGCTATAGGTCCATCTGGACCTCCTCTGCAGGCTGCATTTTTTGGTGGTGGAATCAATCCGATCCGACGGTCGGTTTGCGAAATATCGATTGCCTTAGTTTTGATGATGAAGCCGCTAATGCTGATGCTGTTGATCTAGGGTTTACTACTACTGATATAAATCAGATTTATTGTACTATTTTTCTCTGCTGAATTATTGAAGATAAAAGAAGATTTGATCAAAGGGTTTCCCCACACATTATGGGGTTTGTCCCTAGCTAGTCGCCACATCTTGTGTCTCTTGTCTTGGCTTGTTTTCTGTTGATCGTTTAATGTTCTATCTGCGCTTTAATTGTGCACATGTGATTGCTAATCTATGAATAATAATAAGAAAGAAAAGTAAATTGCTCTAAGCATAGAACATACCATAACTTAACATGGAATCAAAGCCGAGGTGAAGACAAAGCCCGAGCAAGAGCAAGAGCAATCACCAAAGAGAAGATTCGCAAGGCTATCCTAAAAGAACTATGGGGTCCTCAACACTCTTTCCTACCGAAAGCAAGCTTCGTGAGAAAGCTAACTATCACGGATGGAAGATGTTTATCGATCTAACCCTAGAAGATCAAGGAGTGTTGGACCATGTGAGAGGCAATATTGTTGAGCCTCCATCAAATGCATCCGCTGCTGCCAAGAACAAATGGAAAATCGGAGAAGTCAAAGCAAAGAAGATCATCCGGGACTCGATTGACAAACACTTGGTGGCCTACATCTCCGACCTGAACACCTCCAAGGAAATCTACGATAGACTAGTGAGTTTATTTAAAGTTAATGATGCAAATCAAGTTTTGTTTCCTACAAATAAGCTGAAGGAAATTAAGAAGGGTAAAGATGAGAGTATGCAAGCATACTTCTTATGGACCACCGAAATCAGGAACGATCTTCTATCTATTGGGGAGACTATTACTGACAGGGAAATGACTCTCACGACTCTTGGAGGATTACCATCCGAATGGTATGTGTTCAGGACTACTCTTTTGAACAATAATGTAATTCCTGGTTTCGAGGAATTAATGGCTAGATGCATTCAAGAAGAAACAAGGGTAGAAGAGCAAGAAATGCCCATGCCTAAAGGTCCTCCTGCTGCCTTTTCTTCTCATGCTAAGAAAAGAAGTAATTCCGGGACTAAATAAAAAAGAAAGGCTGGACCTAATGGTGGAAGAAAAGGACGATGTTACATCTGCGATAAAGTAGGTCACTATGCAAGGGAGTGCCCTGATAGAAAGGACTCACACCAGGACGATGATCAAAATCCCTCTGATGGCAATCAAAGGAATGAAAAATTCAATAGCAAAGGTAAGAGGAGTGCTGGGAATCAAGGAAGAGGACAACCATTCAAGAAGGCTAGAAATTCCAAGATGTATTAAATGCACCTGACCTCAAAAAGAACCTAGAAGGTTAGAAATTCCAGGATGTATTAAATGCACCTGACCTCAAAAAGAACCTGGTGTCCATCTTGGCAATGGAAGACAAAGGCTACAAGGTAACCTTCAGCGATGGCAAGGTACGTATATGGAAAAATAATATTAAAGATGCCTTTACTCTTGGGTTGGTGTTGATTCACTATATCAGGTCAGTGGAAGTCCACTAGGTGTCATGTCTTATGACATATCTCTTTAGTCCAAACTTTGGCATCGGAGGTTTGCTCACCTTCATTATAAAGCTCTACCCGATGTAAGACAAATGGTGACAGGGATGCCCAAATTTCGAGTAGAGAAAGAAGGTGTATGTCCAAGATGTGCCGAAGGAAATCTCAACAAGGGACCATTCCCCTCAAGCCAAAGCGAGACCTCCGAAATATTACAGTTGGTTCACTCTGGCATACCTGAGGATGGCATTAAGAGGGAGACTACTACACCACATACTCCTGAGCAGAATGGTGTGGTGGAAAGGAAGAACCGTACGATTGTGGAAGCTATCCGTGCCATGCTCCATGATCAAAGACTTCCGAAGTTTCTATGGGTAGATGATGTAACAATGCCTGATGTGGAGGAACTTATGGATCCTATTTATACACCTGAGCCTTCCTCTTCTAGGAAGAGGCCTTCATGGCTTAGGGGGCTACTTGATGATGCTGAAGGACATGCTACACCCCGAGCAACCTTCCGTGAAAGCAAGAAACCTAACAGGTATTAGGGATACTTGATCATCATGAGCACGATCATACAAAATGAACCTTCATCATTCTCAGATGTCGTCAAGCATCAAGTATGGAAGGATGCTATGACCGAAGAATATGAGTGTATTATAAAGAATGATGTCTGGGAAGTAGTTCCCAGAAATAATGCCTGATGTGGAGGAACTTATGGATCCTATTTATACACCTGAGCCTTCTTCTTCTAGGAAGAGGCCTTCATGGCTTAGGGGGCTACTTGATGATGCTGAAGGACATGCTACACCCTGAGCAACCTTCCGTGAAAGCAAGAAACCTAACAGGTATCAGGGATACCTGACCATCATGAGCACGATCATACAAAATGAACCTTCATCGTTCTAAGATGTCGTCAAGCATCAAGTATGGAAGGATGCAATGACCGAAGAATATGAGTGTATTATAAAGAATGATGTCTGGGAAGTAGTTCCCAGACCCCAGGACAAGACAATTGTCACTTCTAAATGGCTTTACAAGATAAAGCATTCAACAGATGGAAGTACTAAAAAGTATAAGGCTCGTTTTGTTGCTCGTGGTTTCTACCAGAAGGAAGGTATAGAATATGATGAGATATTTGCACCTGTTGCCTGATACACAACCATCCGCTCGATCATAGCCCTTGTGGCTTCACAAGGATGGAACCTACATCAGATGGATGTCAAGACCACGTTCTTGCATAGTTCAATCAAAGAAGAGGTCTATGTGGAGCAACCCGAAGGATTTGAGATTTATGATCAAAGATCTCATGTATGTAGGTTGAAGAAAGCTCTCTATGGGCTAAAGCAAGCACCCCGAGCATGGTATGAGAGGATCGATAGCTACTTGATGAAGCTAGGATTCACTAGGAGTGAAGCCGATCCTAACCTTTACTTTAAGGTTGAAGATGACAAACCTCTCATACTGGTGCTGTATGTAGATGACCTCTTCCTAACAAGTGCAGACCCTCTCATTCACAAATGTAAGGAGTTGGCTTCTGAATTTGAAATGAAGGACCTAGGATCGATGCACTATTTCCTAGGACTTGAAGTGTGGAAGAAGCCTGGGGAAATTTTCCTATCTCAAGGAGAATATGTGGTGAAGATATTGGAAAGATTCGGTATGGTAGACTGCAAGCCTGTGACTACCTCAAGGATTTTAACTTTCAGAAGTTATATGGTAGTGATGTCGGACCAGATTTGGTAAATGCTTCTGAGTTTCATAAACTCATTCGCATTAATGTTCTTGGTGAACCTCCGTTTGAACATATGCTTTGCAGATAGAATTGTGAGCTCATGTTTGGTTGAGCCTCACTGGATTGATGCCAATAATCTTCTGAGATGTCTTCAGGGCACAATCTCTCATGGATTGAGATACACTGCCGGAAATATGAAACTGCATGATTATTCGAATGTTGATTGGGCAGGCAGTGTGGTGGACCATAAGAGCACTTTCGGATGCTGTTTCTCCTTGGGATCTGCTTCGATATCCTGGATGATCAGGAAGCAAAAGCCGGTGGCTTTAAGCACCACCGAAGCAGAGTATATTGCTGCTAGCAGGGCCTCATGTGAGGCAGTCTGGTTGCGAAAGCCCTTTAGTGAGCTGTTTGGATTTACATTGGATACCACCATGATCCTATGTGACAACCAGAGTGGGATTCGTTTGTCAGAGAATCCCGTATTTCATGATCGCTCCAAGCATATCGATATCAGGTATCACTATATTCGAGATTTGGTGCATCGGGGAGCTATCAGGCTCCAACATATCGGTACAGATGAACAGGTCACCGACATTCTGACAAAGCCCCCAGGGAAAGTCAAATTCCTGACTTTCCGAGAACAACTTGGTGTTGTTCAAATACCCTCTGATGAAATACTTGTATGATGCATTGAGCTCTAGGAGCTCCGGGGGGGGTACAGGGTACTTCTCAGAGCGACATATGACCACATGGTGATTCACCATCCCCTGGTGGTGTACATGTACACCCCGTGGCGACTATGTAGCAGGATGATTGGTTCTCCTGTGAGGTTTGGATGATGTGTTCTCCATGACGACTATGTAGCAAGATGATTGGTTCTCCTGTGAGGTCTGGATGATGTGTTCTCCATGACGATTATGTAGCAAGATGATTAGTTCTCCTGTGAGGCCTGGATGATGTGTTCTCCATGGCGTTTGTGTAGTGGGATGATTAGTTCTCCTGTGAGGACGAGATTGATTAAGTTTTCCTGTCAAGGCATCCTACCCATGCAATCTGGGACTCATGGGAAGTACCTCTCATCTGATCAATGAGCAGGGAAATGAAGTTAGGGACCATAGTAGTATCGATGGACACATTGTTGTATCTACCGTACTCCCTACGCTAGGATGACCTTCATTGATCTGGGATCAATGATACTGGTCTGGGACCAGTGGTAGGTGTTGTACCCACTATGACGCTGACTTCGGGTTGGTTGAGACTGGTCTGGGACCAGTAGTACATACTCTGAGATTGACCTCGTGTCAAGTGCAGTACTGGTCTGGGACCAGTGAGAGTGGTACATACTATGATGCTGACTTCGGGTTGGTTGAGATTGGTCTGGGACCAGTGGTACACTCTTTGAGACTGCGATACTTGTTTGGGACTAGTGTTACACTCTTTGAGACTGCGATACTGGTCTGGGACCAGTGGTAGGAGTGGTACCTACTATGACGCTGACTTCAAGTCGGTTGAGACTAGTCTGGGACTAGTGGTACACTCTCTAAGACTGCGATACTGGTCTGGGACCAGTGGTAGGAGTGGTACCTACTATGACACTGACTTCGGGTCGGTTGAGAGTGGTCTGGGACAAGTGGTACACACTCTGAGACTGACTTTGAGTCAGTGAGGATGATTTTGGTTTGGGACCAGTGGTAGGAGTTGTACTCACTATGACGCTGACTTCGGGTTGGTTGAGACTGGTCTGGGACCAGTGGTACATACTTTGAGACTGACTTTGAGTCAGTATGATACATCCTCGATCATTTCTTCTTCTTCATAATTCGGACAAAAGCAGAGCAGAACAGAACACAGTAGAGCAAAGCAGAGCAGGGCAAGGGTCAGACTGTATAAGGCAGTGCATTTGATGGATGAATAGTAGTGACCGACAGATAGATTGCAGATGAAGTTCTCCCTAGTTGAGAGGGAGTGTTAAAATTGGCAACTAGGGCCAAACTTCATGTGGGTCATCTTATTCATGGCTGATAATATTTTTATGAGATTCCTCTCATCGAGAGGTGTAGGATTGATCTAAAGATCATCCGATTCTGATAAGTATTTATGGAGATATGAATTTATTTTGATTATGGAATTATTATCAAGCCGACCTACAACTCATGTAGGCTCAGAAGCCCAACAGTCATATCTATTCAAACATCAACAATTGTGTATAAACACAAGAGGACTTTTCCTCATTTGCACTCACTCATCTCATCACATCTCTCTCTCTCTCCTGTGTAGAATAGAGGCTCTTCTCTACTGCGCATAAAAGAGACTCTCTCTCACACATGTGGAAGGAAGTTGCTGAACTTGAAGCTGCAACTGCAGATCCAAAGTTTGACCAGCGTTGACCATCAGATCTCCTCCTCTGAACTGTGCTGTAGGTCCATCTGGACCTCCTCTTAAGGTCGCATTTTTTGGTGGTGGAATCAATCCGATCCAACGGTCGGTTTGCGAGATATCGACTGCCCTAGTTTTGATGATGAAGCTGCTAATGCTGATGCTGCTGATCTAGGGTTTGCTACTGCTGATATAAATTAGATTTATTGTACTATTTCTCTCTGCTGAATTATTGAAAATAAAAGAAGATTTGATCAAAGGGTTTCCCCACACATTGTGGGGTTTGCCCCTGGCTAGCCGCCACATTTTGTGTCCCTTGTCTTGGCTTGTTTTCTATTGATCGTTTAATGTTCTATCTGCACTTTACTTATGCACATGTGATTGCTAATCTTTGAATAATAATAAGAAAGAAAAGTAAATTGCTCTAAGCATAGAACATACCATAACTTAACACTGATCAACCGAAATATCTATCTCCGAGGAGAGGTACTTCTGCCGAGGGCATTCTCTGTTGAGTGAGCCATTTCTGACACCCTAGTTGTATTCATAAACTGCATAATAATAAAACCCTCATATTTGCTCCACCAGTTTTTCCGCATTGGGCTTTTCCGGGGACGATTGTCCAAAAATAACAGTTTCCCTTGTGTGATTGTCTCAGTTATTTCAGTTGTTGATCAATATATGTGTTAAGGCCGCATTTGTGTTTATTTTCAGTATTTATATTTATAAATAACTTGTTAATGAAAAGAACAAGTAGGAGAAAATAAACCAGATAATACAGTAGGGATTTTTGACGTGTAGGTGAATTATGTGTACTGGTTGTAGGTTAATTTCTACAACCTTCTACCGATAGCCCTGTTCCAATCCAACTAGATGCTTTCTTTCAAAAATCAAAAGTGAACATTAAACCAGAATTACCTCTTTATGATGGCCTTTTTTCAAATCATCTGCTTCTGCAACATCAATATCCCCTTGCAAATTGTATGAATTTATCTCCAAGATATTCGCTACCAAAGTTTTCCTACTTCATCAAATTTATCAGGGTCTTCATAACTTATTCTATGAAGATTTCATAGCCAATCCTTCTTAACATTAGATGTTGATTTATCATCTTATCTAAGTAGCTATAGACACATTTTCATGTACTCTCCTTCCTACTTCTTCACATACTTCTTTCTTGGGATCTCTATACATAACTCCTACATATAAACAATTGTTGCCAAGCACCTCCTATTCTCGATGAGGGCATATAATGTTGATTCTATCGTGTCATCATATAGAGGAGTTCTAGGCAAATTGTAGTTATACCTTCATGTATCATTCATAAGGAATAGTTTCTTCTTCAATCATGCTCATTAGATAGAACATTCTAACCATTCTATCTGCAATTAAGTGATGACTTTATCTATCTATCAACAGTTACCAAATATATGCATACCTTTTCCTTTATGTGATCATCTAGACTTCCTTTAGCAACTTCCTTTCCTTTGCTTGAAGATGGAAAAATACTTTAATTAAATTATCATGCCGCACATTTCTGTCATCGTCCTTCATCCTTCTCAACTATGGATCCCACACTAGGTGGAATGTAGACTATCTATGTAACACTTGCTTCTTTTAAGTAGAGGTGAACCTTTTTCAACAAAGATTCGAATGGAGAATCTTGATGATCCTTTTCTGCAAATGCTTTTTCTTGATGATGATAAGGTGTGATGAGATCTTATCTTCCAATCTTGTTAGATGACATGCTTCAACCATGCAAATTGCTACTTTTGTTATTCTTTTATGCTTCTAATGTGGTGTTGTCCCAATACTGCTACAGTGCATCCTACCATTACTTGCAATGCTTGTTGTCTTGAAAATAAACTTAATGTATGAGAGACCTTTAACAGTAGAGGTCTTTCACTTCTTCCTTCTTTGTTTTCTTCTCTTCTGGTTTTTCTACTTCTTTAGTCACATGGACTTCACTTCTTTCTTTCCTTTTCTTATTGCCCTTCTTGAGTTTAGGACAATTCCTCTTGTAGTGCCCATATTCATTACATTCATAACACTGAATCTTAGACATGTCAACTTTCTTTTGAAATCTCTTTCGAAGCTCAAACTTCCCAAACTTTCCTTTTTTTCTTGACATAGCTGCAAATGCTTGAGTTTGCTCATTTGGTTCAACGTCATTCTTTGCTTTTAATCTGGTTTCTTCAATCTTACATAATGCCCATAGATCACTGAATGGTGTAGCTTCCTTCTTTGCATAGATGCTTGATACAAAGTTGCCCCATTCATTTGGTAGTGCATTGAGTACACAAGTGGTCATTTCTGGATCTAACATTGTTTCTCCTAACTCTTGTAGTTGATCTTTAGTTTGAGATACCTTCATGAGATATGAAGCTACTCCTCCTTCCTTTGATACTTTCATTTTCTATAATTCGGTTCTTAAGGATATTATTTCCCTAGCTGTACTTACGTAGTATATCTCTACTAGTTTGTCATAGAGCACTTTTGATGTCTTTAATTTTGCTACAAAGGGAATGAGAGAATCCTTGATAGATTCAATGAGAATTCTTTGAGCCCTTATTTCTCCTTTCATATATTTTGATAATGCTTGAGATTGTTCTTGAGGAGGCTTTGTGACGGAGTACTTGACATAATCAAAAACTTCATTTTCTGTGTGAATCAATTCTATTCTTTTCTTCCATGCAATGTAGTTTGATGTCTCAACAAGTTTATTGTTCTCCCTGCAAAAGTAGTCATTTGATTTGTAGGTTGAGACATGAATGTAAAGTACTTACTTGATAAATGAAGATGTTGTTGATTTGGGGTAGCATCAGATGTGCTCTAGCCATGAAAATTGGTGGAGAGACTAAAGCACACGAGATCTCCAAGACTCAGAAATCGTTTTGGAAAATTCCTTCTGGATGAAAAGTTATTAAAATAATTAATATTTTTAATGAGGTCCTAAGACTAAACTTAGGAAAATACAAATATTAATGGGTATTAATAAAGATAAGGATGAGAAGCTTTTAAGAGACGAAGATCAAGTCTATTTGAATCTTAGTTGTGGATTAGGGACTTAATTTCGGCTGTTGATTCATCAACAGGAAAAGTATAAGAGAAGGCTTGAGGGTTAGTTGGAGATATACTGAGGGAGACCAGTCAGTTTGATTTCTGGAGTGAGGTTTGCTGAGAAATTCGAACCAGAGGTTTGGAGTGCAGCAAGGGGTAGCGAGTACGGAGCAGAGAGGCAGGGACAATGCCGGAGGATTAGCACAGAGATCAGATAGGCAGACACAGAGCCACTTAAGAAGACACAGAGAGGCCCAATGCTGACGCAGAGAGGCAGAGTGCTGACGCAGAGGGTCTGAGAGCTGCGCAAAGGCTAGCTGGTTTGAAGCTAAGCCTAGGAGAGGTGCTAGAGAATTTATCTCTGTCGGGAGAGTCAGTTTGGCACCCAATGTACTCAAAAAAGTTGATTAATAATAAAAATCCTCCTCTGCTGCACCGGTTTTCCCTCATTGGGTTTTTTCGGGGACAATTGTCCAAAAATCTCTGTGTTGATGTGTTTGATTTTCGTGCATGTATTTGTTTCTGTATTATGGTGTGATATCTGCAATAGAATTTATTTTAATATTTACTGAAGGGTTTTCGTAAATAACTTATTGGAAAATAAGTAGGTAAAATAAATTAGTTGTTGCAGTGATAGAATTTTCACATGGTATCAGAGCAAGTAATCAGAGACAGGAAGGGAAAATCATTTATGGGTCAAGATCATGATGCAGAGGTATCTATGTCAGGGGCCTTGTGCAGATTTTCAGAAAATTGCACAAGAGACAGTAATTTCGATTTCTCTATGCTGGCTTCTAGATTGGAAGAAGAAGTTGCTTGTGTGACAAGCTCTGCATCATCAGAGGTATGGTATATAGATAGTGGAGCCTCCTGGCATATGACAGGAATCCGGGAATGTTTCTCAGATTATCAGGAGGAAAGGATGAATTTTCAGATCACCATGGGGAATAAGGCAAAGTGTACTCCAGTAGGGAAGGGTACCATAGTTTTTCAAACAGAAACGGGAGAGCGGTTCCGTGCTACCAACGTGCTACATGTACCAGGACTGGGGATGAACTTACTTTCTGTATCGCAACTTCAAGGCAAGGGCTATGACGTTTTCTTCATCAAGGAGAAAGTATACGTCAAACACCCGAGCTGGGGAAAGAAAGTGCAAATCGGAATCATAAGTAACAGGTTGTACAGGTTATGGCTAGAATCACCAATGGCACTGATAGGCAGTAATGGAGACAAGGATTTGAATGAACTATGGCACAAAAGAATGGAACATTTGCACCATGGGGCTCTGAGAATTCTCAGGAAAACTGTAACAGGAGTTCCAGATCTTAGTATAGAATGAGATGATGTATGCAGAGGATGTGCTCTGGGCAAGTATGCCAAAGCAACATTTCCTAGAAGTAAAAACGGGGCCAAGAGTGTACTAGGATTGATACACTCAGATATCTACGGACCTATGTCCAGTAAAACTCTTATTGGTGTCGAATGCCTCGTCACCTTCATTGATGACCACTCAAGGAAAACTTGGATTTGTTTTCTGAAAACCAAGGACGAGGTTTTCTGTCGATTCAAAAAGTTCAAGGCTCTGGTGGAGAACCTGACAGGGAAGAAAATAAAAGTTTTCGCTCAAATAATGGTGGAGAATATGTTGATAAGGACTTGACTGCTTTTTGCGCTAAAGAGGGCATCAAAAGAGAGTGGACAACTCCTTACAATCCGGAGCAGAATGGAGTAGCAGAAAGGAAGAATAGGGCTATCGTGGAAGCAAGTAGGGCCATGATGTATGATCAAGATATGCCAAAATTCCTGTGGGCAGAAGCATGCAACACGACAATCTATGTCAAGAATAGAACTCCTCATAGGGCATTGGGCAAGATTATTCCAGAGAAAGTCTTCACCGGAAAGACTCCTGAAATCAACCATTTCAGGATATTTGGGAGTTTAGCGTATTGCCGTACACCTGAGTAGAAAAGGGAGAAGTTAGATCAAACTGCAAATAAAGGATATCTAGTGTGATATAGCAAGAACGCTAAGGCATATAGAATCTATCTTCTAGGGAGCAAGAAGGTAGTAGTTCGACGAGATGTGAAGTTCATGGAAGATAGGGCCTTCAGAAAATCTCCAGAAATGCCTTCTGAGGAGCAGTCAAAAGATGAGCCGTTGGTCAAACCACTTCAACCAACGGAAGCCAAGAACTCCTCCTTAGAACAAGAAGAATCACAGGCGGAGGAGGAGCTAACAGAAGCACCTGCTACCAGAGGAAGAATGAGCATAAAACTTCGACAGATTCTGCAATATGCAGAAGATTTCATTGGTGCACCAAGAAACAATAAAAGGGAGCGAAAACAACTAGATAGATATCAAGCATTAGTAGCTTAGGATGGGGAGCCTTCCAGTTTTCAGGAGGCCGCTCAACATCAGGTTTGGTTACATGCGATGGTAGAGGAATACAACTCTATAGTGGTGAACGATTTTTGGGAGGTAGTGCGTAGGCCTCAAGACAAATTGCTGGTAGGTTCGAGATGGATCTACAAGATTAAATACGCTGCAGACGACAGTGCGGAAAAATACAAAGACAGGTTTGTGGCTAAGGGGTATGCTCAGAAGGAAGGAATTGACTATGAAGAGACCTTCGCCCCAGTAGCGAGGTAGACATTTATTAGAACTGTGATGTCTCTTGCAGCACATACGGGATTGGAGATTCATCAAATGGATGTCAAAACAACATTCTTGAACGGGGTAATAGAAGAGGAGGTATACATTGAACAACTAGAAGGCTTTGAGACACATGAGAAGAAGTATCATGTATCCAGATTGAAGAAAGCCTTGTATGGGTTGAAATAGGCACCTAAAGCATGGTATGGTCGAATTCATGGCTACTTGCAAAAGATGAGGTTCGTCAAGAGTGACGCAGATCCAAATCTCTACTATCTGGTTGTAGAGAATGAGCCTCTAATCCTGGTATTATATGTGGATGATCTCTTCCTGATAGGAACATCCAGGCTCATCGAGGACTGCAAGAAGAATCTAGCCACAAAATTCGACATGAAGGATTTGGGACAGATGCATTATTTCTTGGGGTTGGAAGTTTGGCAGCAAAAGGGGGAGATCTTCCTTGGACAAGGGAGATATGCTACAGAAATTTTGAAGAGATTCAGGATGTAGAACTATAGACCCATGGCTACTCCAATGATCACCAACTGGAAGAAAATTGATGCATCAGAAGCTAAGGATGTTGATCCCACCTTATACAGGCAGCTCATAGAGTCCCTGATGTATCTGGTCAATACCAGGCCAAACATTTGTTACGCTGTCAACACCCTCAGTCAGTTCATGGTGGAACCGAAGAGGGCGCACTGGGCAGCAGCCAAACATGTTCTCAGATATATACAGGGAACAATCAATTATGGACTCTTGTACACTAGGAGTAAGGATATCAAATTGAGTGGATTTACTGATGCAGATTGGGCTGGAAGTTCAGTGGATCGGAAAAGTACCTCTGGGTACTGTTTCAACATTGGATCGGGAATGACCTCCTGGTGCAGTAGGAAACAAAAATCCGTAGCTCTGAGCTCAGCTGAAGCAGAATATATGGCTGCAAGCACAACTTCGTGCGAAGCCATATGGCTTAGAAAACTGCTTGTGAACCTATTTAGAAGAAAGATGGAAGCGACCAGGATCATGTGTGATAATCAGAGTTGCATCAAGCTCTTTGAGAATCCAGTATTTCACGATCGGTCAAAGCACATTGATATTTGGTGTCACTTTGTCAGAGACTGTGTCCAACGAGGAGCTGTACAATTGAGCTACACTCCTATAGGAGAATAGGTGGCAAACATCCTTACCAAGGCCCTTGGAAGAACAAATTTTGATTATTTCAGGGAGAAGATGGGGATGATAAAGAATCCATTTCAGTAGCAAAAATGTGTATGATGTTGCAGTGCAGATGCAGTGTTGGGAAGAAGGACCAGTAGCAACACGGATGTAGAGGGAGTTGCAGTGCCGATGCAGTGTTGGGAAGAAGGACCAACAACAACACGGATGTAGAGGGAGCTGCAGTACAGGATGCAACAGTGCAGAGGATGTTGGGCAGGAAGGCCAAACATCAGCACAGGTACCGGTGTCGGATGATCATCTTGATGCTCAGTTATGGAGTATTACTAGAGCACATTCCTCGCTAAGAGGAAGTGTTGATTTGGGGTAGCATCGAATGTGTTTTAGCCATGAAAATTGGTGGAGAGACTAAAGCACATGAGATCTCCAAGACCCAGAAATTGTTTTGGAAAATTTCTTTCGGATGAAAAGTTATTAAAATAATTAATATTTTTAATGAGGTCCTAAGTCTAAACTTAGGAAAATAAAAATATTAAAGGGTATTAATAAAGATAAGGATGAGAAGCTTCTAAGAGACGAAGATCAAGTCTATTTTAATCTTAGTCGTTGATTAGGGACTTAATCTCGGCCTTTGATTCATCAACAGGAAAAGTATAAGAGAAGGCTTGAGGGTTAGTTGGAGATATACTGAGGGAGACCAGTCAGTTTGATTTCTGGAGCGGGGTTTGCTGAGAAATTCAAACTAGAGGTCTGGAGTGTAGCAAGAGGTAGCGAGTACGGAGCAGAGAGGTAGGGACACTGTCAGAGGATTAACGCAGAGATCAGATAGGTAGACGCAGAGCAACTCAGGAAGGCGCAGAGGCAGCAGGACTGCGCAGTCACTGGAGGGCCTGCGTGGGTGACACAGAGAGGCCCAGTGCTGACATAGAGAGGCAGAGCCGCAGAGTGCTGACGCAGAGGGTCTGGGAGCTGCGCAAAGGCTAGCTGGTCCGACGCTGAGCTTGGGAGAGGTGCCAAAGAATTTATCTCTATCGGGTGAGCCAGTTTGGTACCTAGTGTACTCAGAAAAGTTGCTTAGTAATAAAAATCCTCCTCTGCTGCACTGGTTTTCTAGCATTGGGTTTTTTCCGGGGACAATTCTCCAAAAATATCTGTGTTGATCTGTTTGATTCTTGTGCATGTATTTGTTTATGTATTATGGTGTGATATCTGCAATAGAATTTATTTTAATATTTACTGAAGGGTTTTCGTAAATAACTTATTGGAAAATAAGTAGGTAAAATAAATCAGTTGTTGTAGTGATAGAATTTTCACAGATGCCTCCTTGAAGATGATGTCTTCCACTAGAGTGTGAGATTTAGAATGAGGGAGGGATGACAATGCTTCTTCTTCAAGATGAGGAGAGATGTTCTTCTTCCTTCAAAAATGCTTGAGATTTGCGCTTTTCTTCAATATGAAGGAGATCAGTTTGATTCCTTTGATGATGATGAAGTGCTTTTCTTGCTTCCTTTGGATGATGATGTGGAATGTGGGAGGATTCCCAAGATGCTTCAAATGTGTAAAGTCCTTTCTTTGAGATGGAGGCAATGTCCTTGAGGTCTTCTATTTTTCTTCCAAGAGTTCTTCCTTCAAGATGATAGGGTCTTTGTTATGTATCCCTTTTCAATTAAGTGATCTTCTGCCTTTCCTTGTCACCTTAACTCTGATACCAAGTTGAGAAATCTAGGGCAACTAGATTAGATGTGATTTCTCTTAACTTGATAATTGCTTGTGATGTTCTTTACTTCAATTTATAATTAACTTCTTCATCTCTTGATTATTATAGTGTTCTTATCATCAAACAACTACCAAAACATGAAGATCAATAGAACAAATGGACACAAGATGTAGGCTGCGAGCCAGGGCCTAAAACTCTCCTATAGAGGAAAACCCACAAAAAATTCTCCTCTTCTTATAGAATCTTCAAATGACAAATTCCAAGACCTTTAGACACAAGATTGAGACCCCTCCAAGACCAAGTCAACCTCCTTTCGACCCTCAAGCAACTGCTACAACTTTGACCCCTAGCAACTTCAGCAACTTCGACCCACAACAACTTATGCAACTTCGACCGCGGACTGCCAGCAGCTTCTCCAACAATTTCTGCAACTTCGACTGCCAACATCTTCTCCAACAACTTCTGCAACTTCGCACATGTGGGTGATTGGGCTTCTTTTAGGCTTCCTCCTTCCTTTGTTTGAGATTCTTCTTCCTTCTAGACAAATAGACTTTAACACTTTCTTCCTTTTATCAGATTTTCGACATTTCTTGGAGATCTGAAATTTTGTCATTGTAGCTGCAACAAAACCCTAATTTTTTTCACACGCGTGAGAGAGAGTGACCAGAAAATCAAAATTTCATTTTTTCTTTTTTGAGATTTAGCCCTTCACTTCTTCTTTCTTCTCCTTCACGTGATCTTACTTTCTTGGATGATCTTCTCCAAATGAGGTCGAATGCTCTTATATATAGCTGTTCTTAGGAGTGCGAATTGCCCTTTATGAGGCAGACTTCTTCTTTGCAGGCCAACTTGGTCTTGGAGGGATGTTTTGCCATATTTCAAAATAAATTCTTTTGACTTGATACAAGATGCCCAATGGGATCTATTACATATAACAATGACTCTTTTGACTCTGTGACTCTATGACTAACCCTGTGACCCCATGCTTTATAAAATGGCAATAATAATTTTTCTTTCTCTTTTCCATAAAATACATAAAATCAATAGTACATAAAATATTATGAAGACTGAACCTAGTTACACGTTTCAACAATCCCAACTAATGTCAATTAATTATCCACTTTTCCCTTAGTTTACACTTAAGAAATATTTAAAAAATCATTAATTGACACAATTAAGATATTTTCTCTAGGTGAAACTTAGGAAACATTACAGAGTCTTGGAGATAATTAATTCCTGTGTTCCTAGGCTTAATGACACATCTTAAAACTAGAACACCTGTCCGAGCTACAATATTTAACAATAGACATATTATTATTGCTGAGCGCTTGAGCAACATATTTTCTCAAGAGAGAGGCTCAACTTGACTGAGGAGGAAGAAGAGAAATTTGCTGAGGAGATTTGGGGAGAAGTTCAGAGGGGCTGAGTTGGAGAAAGAAAGGGAAGAGCTTAGCAAAAGAAGGAAGGCGGGCTTGCTGAGAGGAGGCCGAGTATAACAGGCTGGGTCCACACATGCAGCAGCAACAGCCTGAGTCCACATGTGTAGAAGTAGCAGGCCTAGCCCACACATGCAGGAGCAAGTGTGCCATACAGCAGTTGTACAGCAAGCCAGAAATTCTTGCAGGCCGAATTTTCCCAGCGTACAGTGAATTTTTGTGGTCGATTTCAGGAGGAGGCTGAGTTACAGGTTTCCTTGCAGCTGTAAAATTTGTGTAAAATTTTGTCCATGGGTCTAACCCATATTTTCCATATTTTAATGAAAATGATGGAGAATTGTTTGGATGAAGTTTCTGCTGTTGCATGTTGCATGCCCGATTTCTCGTAATTATTTTCTGCTGCAAATTAATTTACCGGGTTAGAAATTAGAATATCAGTGTATCTATTTTACAACAATTTTGGAATTTATTTGCAAGAAATATTTTCTGGGTTTTACTTTTGCATTGATTGCTGAGATAAAATAGATCATGGCTGATATTAAAATTCTAACATCCAAGGCTACATTGGGTACAATTTTCTTAACCATGTATATGTAGTCTTATGCACTGACATAACATTTTTGACCAATAGAAGGTAAATAACCTTTTCCTTTCTTTTTCTAAATTATGACATGCTTGATATCATTGGTATTTAGTGCCTCCAGTGGCATTTATTGTTGCCAAAGAAGAAAATTACAGTTCTTACAAACATGCAGAACGCAACCTTACAAACATGCAGAACGCAACCTTACAAACATGCAGAACGCAACCTGTACTAGTTGAGTGCCTAAGTAATGGGAAATATCATTGGTATAAGATTTATTATTTAATATATTTTATTAGCATTATAAATTTTGTTGATTCTGGTTGCCTTTTTCCAGGAGCCGCAATGCTTCTAGCCGAGTTAGCAATGGAGGCTGGTTTGCCAGCTGGTGTTCTTAACATTGTTCATGGTACACATGTGAGTCTATCAAAGCATCTTTCCAGATTGTATGATTTCCTCTGATCTGATAAGGCTTGCTCGTAAATGGTTAAGTTTTATTAACACATTTTCAAATAAATATCTGTATGGAATGTTTCTTCCACTTTACTAGTATGACCTGTAGATTTTGATGAGTGTTTTTCCTACAATATCTGGATCTATTTGTACACTCTAAATTTTCGACTAAACCATTATGTTTTAAGAAAATGTGATATTTCTTGCGTTTATTGCCTCTCATATTTTATTATCAACAAACTATACGATATATTTGTCAATTTAGATCATTATGTGACTTTCAAGTTGCCAATTCTTGCAGGATGTAGTCAACTATATATGTGATGATCCAAACATCAAAGCAGTCTCATTTGTTGGTTCTAATATGGTAAGTGTTTTTTCATTCGTAGTATTAGAACAATGAAATGAACCATATTGTAGCTGTCAACAAACACCAGGCTATTTTTCTTTCGTTTGAACAGGATAGCTTTGACAATTACTTGAAAAATGAGCTGACTGAAGATTGCAGTTCATTAAAGTCCTTTTAACTTAATTTGTTCTACTCAGTGTTGTTTACTTGGCATAAATAGATCATGATATTGATTTTTTGCATTTTAAAATACTGTTTAGCATCTTGGAAACATTAGTCCTTTTACTTGATGCTTCTTTGTGTGCTTGTGTTTGGCTCTAAGTGACTAGAAACATTTGGGAACCTGGGGGGTATGCCATTCCCCATTTCAGATATTGAAACGGAGAGGATACAACTTGGAAAAAACACTGAAATGTTTCCATGTTGTATCTGAAAACTCTCTGAAATATGGCTCTCCAAGGACATTATTAGGGTTGACATTTGGTGCTTCCATGCCAATCAATTAAGATGCAGACACCTCCTCTGATTTGGATGCTAGCTAGAGTCTTTTTGCTCATGAGTCATTATAATTATGTTGAGTTCCCTTGCTATAGTGATGTCTTTCTTATAGATTTGTTTTTTTTTCACTACTATCTAGGGTTTACTCTTTTGGGTACACCCACTATTAGTTTATATATATATTTTGATCTTTCTTGTTTCTTGTTTTTGGAGATGCTTAGATTACAGCCCTTGCATGGATCTCCCTGGCCAAAATGCTTTAGGTGGATCACTTCATTATTTCTCGGTGTCTGGTTTGCACAAGGAAACAAATTATAGGTAGAGCCACATACCACTCTAGGTAATATATTAGTATGGTTGCCTGTCTCTTCTTTAAAAGTCAACTGGCTTTACAAGTCTTCTATGGAGTTCTTGACTCAGACCCTGAGAAAGACACCACCAAACTAGTTGATAGACTAGTGCTAGGAGATCCCTAAGCCAGACTGTCTAGGCATGGTACTGCTTTCCAGGTTTACCCAAACAACCAATCCTCCATTTGGAATTTCTCCCCTTTGACCATGGATACTAGGTGTGATGGAGATCCTTGATCTTGGGCTCCTCCCAGGTTTTGTCCCAAGATTATACAGCTAGCCCACCTTAGGCTAGTGTATTCTCCAAATGGCATTCCTTGTTAGTGCTTTGGCCCTTCACAGTGATTGATGACTCTATTGAGGAGTCTTTTTCCCTCTTCCCTCATTAGGCCTTTACATCTGGATTCAACACAACCTGGCATCCTTCCTAGTTGTTATGGCTCTGTTTATTTTGCAACTGTACTTGCATGGTACTTTTTCATTTCTTTTAACTTTTAGCTACTAGCTTTGAACTTAGCTATCTTCCTACTTTTGATAGAGTAGCATCAGGAGTTGCTTTTACACTCCTACTATCTATTGATCTAGGATATATTTTTGAGCCCCATTGACCTACTTATTGTGGTCATTTGTTGAACATTAACAAAATTAACTGACCTTGTTCTATTTATCTAGGCTTTTGTTCATTGATGTTGTTACTTAATGTGCTTATGAGTCCCCTTAACCTACTTTGTTCAGTTGTGGACATTAAGATAATTTTTTTTTTTCTTTCTTATGTTGTTTCATTTTGGTGTTTCTTTGATGGTGAGACGATATAAATTACATGCATACACCAATCTCATTTGTCTCAATCTAAGCTCAAAACCTTGTGGAACCTATATCCAAAGAAATGCTTCATTGTTCTAGACTAATTCGATGATTTTCATTTTGATGCCTCTTCTAGTGTGAATTAGATTAAAACATAACACTTTCTTCTTTCTAACTTGGGAAATAATCTTCTCTGCAAGGCTGGCATGCACATATATGCAAGGGCATCAGCGAAGGGAAAACGAGTTCAGGTAATTCCTTTATTTTTGTATCTAAATAGAGAGAGCACTGCTGAGCACCGTATGTTAGCATCAAAATACTGGAAAACCAGCTGATCGTTTTTATCCAGACTTCCTGTGTTTTAGTAGTTGTATCTTATCCAAGTGGCTAACTTTCTCATCGATTTCATATCCAGTGCAACATGGGTGCAAAAAATCATGCAATAATCATGCCTGATGCCAATGTAGATGCTACGCTAAATGCACTTGTCAGTGCTGGCTTTGGGGCAGCAGGCCAAAGATGCATGGCACTAAGTACAGCTGTCTTTGTTGGTGGTTCAAAGCATTGGTAATTGTTTAGCACCTTTTTCAAATTTTTAGTTTGGGTCTCTAGGGATTTTATGAAATTAATGTATCTATAAATTCTAGTTTTAGTTAAAATTACTTATCTTAGAGAAAGGAAACTTCTATTATAAAATCTATGTTGCTGAGTGAAGTTCTTGGCTGCTACATCTTTGATGAAGACATTTACATCTCAAATATCTACAGATATAGAATCATCTAAAAATGGCACTAGAAAAACGAGCATGACCTACTACAGCATACACACAAAAGCCGTTAGTTAATATGTTAAGTTGCTTACTAGAGTACTAGGCCAGTTTGTCCAGGCAAGTTTGGGTGCATTCTTCTAGGCAGCCTAGGATTAGGGTTTTGCATCTTCTAGAGAAGGGCAAACCATAGGGACTGTAATTATTCAATTTTAAACCCTAACACCTTATTCTATGAAATAAGGGCACAAAATTCCATTGGAATGGTGAGATACCCTCTTAAGTTTTGATCAATTGCTTTGTATTTTTTCTTTCAGTTAAGAAAGAGATTAGTGTGATTGAGTTCCTATTGCTGCAAAATCTAGCAAGCCTTGGAGAGGGAAACCCTACAAGATACAAACTAGACCAAGAAGCAACAATGGGGTAGTGGCCCACTATCACCATAGCCAAAACTCCCTACTCTTTATGGACTTTCACCGATGGGAAGAGTCCCGGTAGGAAAGAGATCACTTATAATAAGTATTTAGGTTTGAGGTATGAAATGATCTCTCTAGGAGGTCTTAAAAAAAACACAATTTTGGTCCAAGGCTTGACAAGGAAACAATTCGCTTTCTATGAATGATCTGAAAATGGGGCACTTAGGCTTCTTGTCTAACTTACAAGAACCTCTCCCACTTCCAAAACTTTAAATTTTCCCAAGTCTTCATGATTAACCAATGCGGAATTAAAAATGCTTGAAAATATAGGTGCATGCTGGTATTTGATTTAAACTGTTCAGGTGCTGTAAATTAATGCGCTGAAACTGATATATAAATGCATATAACAGTGAATAAAACAGAAGAGACAATGCAACAGTAAAACACACACAGAAACAACAATTTAATTAGGAGTTCACCCACAACTCTTGGGCTACATCTCCGTGAGCTCTAGTCAACTCAACTAGGCTCTCTGGGATTATGGTATAAGTCCTTTTTTTTAGAAGCTCTTGGCTTAACTCCTGCTGTTTTACACAGAAACAGCGGGTTGAGATACCATTTTTATCCTTGGCTCTGAAGCTCTCGGCTTTCTCGCTCTTAGCTCTGGCTCTGGCTCTGGCTCTCGGCTCTGACTTTGGCTCTGGCTCCAGTTCTGGCTCTTGGCTCTCTCTCTGGCTGGGCTCGTGGCTCTTTGCTCTGGCTTCTTTGAGCTCTTTCTCTCGGCCTCTGCGTGCCGCTATGAGTTGCTTGACCTCCAAGCAACTCCAGCAACCTTCAACAACAATACACTGTTGTCAATTGAGCTCTCTGGTTTTTCACTCGACCTTTGAGTGACTCCAAAGACTCTCTGCGCGCTCAGCTCTTGCTCGTTGTTCCCTCAGCTTGCTCTCTCTCTCTCTCTCTCTCCGTCAATTGAGCTCTCTGGCTTCTTTGAGGCAGTCTTTCGGCTTTGCACTTCCACAGTCTTTTTCTCTGCGCATAATCATTCTCTGCAGCCCTTTGTCTTCCAGCCACAGTCCGCTCAAATCCCTTCTCTGAGCGTTAGCAATCATTGCTAAACACCGTCAGGGATGGATGCCACCTGTTCTGTAACGGAAGGGTGCATCGGGCTTGTGAAATCCCTGAAACGCCCTCTTTATGTTAACACAGAGAAATGCACTAACACGGGAAAAATCCACAGAGAACACTGTTCCCCGGACTTCAAATGTCCTTAATTCTGGTCTATACTCCTTGTTGACCACTACTGGTCAACTACCCATGCAGTACTCCCCCCTTTGCTTGGCAGAAAGGGGCAGCTCCTGAGCGACGTGTCCGTGCCAGCCTACCATCATCAGCAGTTTGATCTTTCTGATTGTAAACCCAGTCTGCATGTATTAGCTGTAAATAATCTTAGCAGACATGAAGTCATGTATGTAATTTGCCTAGGTGGACCTAACTTTCTAATGATAATCTACGTCCCGGAAGGTTTTTTGTCTCACCGATCCTCGGATCGGCAGAGTTTTCCTTCAAACCTGACCCCAAAGCCGGGATTGATTTTGTCATTAGAACTTTAGGAGAATCCTAGTGTGTTGATCTGCTAGATTATCGTTGTGTCGCAGAGCTGGGTGTTTTGTGAGGGTCTGTATTAAATGGGTTTGTCCCTTAAGATGTAATTTTGTAAAAGTCATGATGTAATGTGTCCTGAGGGTCGAGAAATGTTTTAAATCCCCTCATGAGTCCTAAGTCCTAGGTCCTAGGTGATGTTTCCGAAGGTTTAGTTCAGTGATCCATTTTAAAATGAATTAAAAAAATTAAAAAATGGATAAAAATAATAAAATAATGAAAAATAATAAAAAATTAAAAAATCAAGCAAAAACCCTAACTAATAAAATAATAATATTTTAAGTTAATAAATCGACGGATGAGATCAAGAGATGTCTTGATCCTCATCAACGGTCGAGATCATTTCTACATGGATCACTCGAACTAGCCGTTAGGATCATTTCCTTTATATAGGGTCTTAGGGAGTCATTTGAGATCATCTGATCTGTGAGTCTGTACTGAAAGCTCTCTTGTAATCTGATTTCTGATTAATAAAGAAGACTTTGGGGTTCAAACTGGCTGGTGTTACTCTCTGGGATTGCTGTGAGATCTTTAATTTTCTGCATATTCAGTTTTCAGCCATTAATCATAGCTTGTTTTTTTTGGAGTAGTGTGAGCACAGGTATCTTGTTCACCTGCTAGGGTTTGAGGGCTGCTAGGGTTTCTGAAATAATGGCAGGTATCTCCATTATTTCCTGAGACCTAGCAGCTTTCTCTCTCTCTTTGCTGATGGTTGCTTGAGATGTGCAGGAAAGCATTTTTGAGGGAAATTTTGTGGGCGTTCGGGGAAGTTCTCGGCTGAACCAGCCAACTCCCGCAAGCACTTTCTGTGCAGAGCCCAGCTGATTGTTCCCTGGGTTAATCATTAAGGGTTTATTTTCTGTTTTACATGGAGAGATTTTCTTTATGATTCACAGTGAAGTTCAAATTTTCTGATATTCTGAAAGCATTACTGCAATTATTGTTAAATCTGGCTGTGTAGGGGCCAAAATCTGTACATTAATTAGCTGTTCTAGGGTTTCAAGTTTATTTTTTGGCAGTCTTCATTAGGGTTTCTTCTGAAGATGCGATTAGGGTAATTTTTTGAAGGGCTTTACTCTGAAAATTTGCATATATCTGCCGAGAATTTGTTGTCTGGCTTTCAGGGTTATTGTACTGCTGCCCTGAGAATAAATGTTTTTGGGAGCTGGCAATAGCAGGAATTGTTTTGTCACCGAGTAAAAGGGACCAGCGCTAGATAGTGGAGCTCCCATCCGCCAATACTCGAAGCTGCCAAGTGTGTTAAGGGGAAAACATATCCATTTCTGCGGCTACCTGTCAGACAAAAGGAAATATATACATATATATCGCTGAAGCAAACGAGGAATTCCAGCGCAGTGGTTTCCAGGAAACCCAATTCGACATTTAAATGGCCATCTGCGTAACTACTTCATGACGTGGATCTGGCAGCATCAAAATTGTTTTTAGAGTTATATGAACTCAGCCGACTCGTACTCCTCACCGCCATTTTCTTTTCAAATACCCGCATGAGATTTTGTCAAAGCGTTCTCGGTCCAGGGAGTTTGGCGTTCGATCTGATACAGCTCCTCTGCTCTCACGGTTTCATCCCGTCACCAAGCCAGTCCAAATCATCCAAATCGAAATCATTTGCTGCAGAAACTCCTCAGGTGAATGGAGCGTTTTATGGTCATATAGACGTATTGCGGCTATGGTGAAATCGATTGACTGTGCTCTGCGTGTTCTCAAGCCCGCCGGATCAGTTCATTGTTCATAACGTCACGATTTTGGGCAAACCCGTGGAAGCTCCAGGTAACAAAACCAACTTCTATTCGATCCTCAACCCCTGCAATCCGTCCGCTGTCATTTCTCTCGGGTCAGGTATGCTGCGTATCGATTCATTTTTGTAAGCGTGAATGAAGTCCTGAGAGGTTACGGCTCAGTGTTTTTTTTTTTTTTTTTTAGTTTTTGGTAGATTGTATTAATTTTTGACATTACGCTTTTTTAATATTTACATAGTTCGTGAATCTTTTAGATTTAAATTTTAATTGTGTTTAGTGTAGTTACGTTTTAGTCATAGTTTTTAGTTAGATTTTATTTCGTTTTGTTTTAATTAAGTTTTTAAATGTTAGCGTTAGTGCTTTAAGTTAGATTTTTAGTTTAGACTTTAGTATTTAGTCTTTAGATTTTATGTTTATAGTTTTAGATTTTAATTATTTTAGATTTTAATTTTAGACTTTAATATTTAGTTTTTTTAGATTTTCATTATTATAGACTTTAAGTTTTGTTTTATTTTTGATTTTTTTTGAATAAAAAATAAAAAATGAAAAAAATATATATTTTTAGTTTTAATGATTAGAATTTAGCTTTAGAATTTTAACCCTTTTTGGATTTTTAAAATTTCCATAATATTGAAAAATTAAAAAAAATAAAAAAATAAAAAATAAAAAAAAAAATTCGAAAAAATATAAAATTTTCGTGGAAAATTATTTTTAATAGTCTCAGTGGTTTTCATGTTATATCTTTCATGCTGGGATCTAAGTTTTCAAGCCGAGTTGCGAAATTGATATCTGGTTAATGGTTTATAATTCTCGTGGTATTTTAAGGCATTTATCTTTTAAAATTTTCAGTTGCTGGATATCGTTTTGGTCATTCTAAGAGCATTGTGATTTCGCTGATGATAGATGATTGCTGTTCATGGTCCATATCCTTTTTATATCATTTAACAAGTAATCGTTTTAAACACAATCTCTTAAGGCACTGGTCTGCTAAATTAATCAAATCAATCAAGTGTTTTTTCATATCGTATCTCGTGTCTCCCAACCAACTGGTCGACAGTTGGTCTCATCATCTCACAGGGTCTACCCCCCTTAGCTGCGGGAGATAGGCTTAAACGGAGGGATCGGGGTTCAGAGTGACAGCCCCCGGTCCGAGCGTTGTCGTGCCAATCCGCGCGACAACACTCCTATCGGGTCTGCCCACAAGTCGCTGTCACAAGTCGCAAATGGCCTGTCCCTTTGTATTTTAGAAATACATTAAAACAGTGCAAATATTGCAGAAATGGCTTATGGCGGATTTCAAATAATATTCATTTGCATTTCGGAACTCCATCGGGTTCGGCTAATTGCATCGCACATATATATGTCTATAGCCGCTCCTTTGTGTAGCTCCGATTGCGATCCGCCGATATCGGCGATCGCGATATCGCATCGCCCAGGGTCCCGCCTTTGCCTTGTGGTATCGCCGATTGCGATTCGCCGATTTCGGCCATCGCACCATCGCATCGGCCCGGGACCTTTGCCTTGTATACACTGCCTGCCTCTGATCCGACCCAGTGATCTGATCATCGGAGGTTGCTGATCGGGGGTGCCTTCCACCTGACTTTAAGCCTTGGTCTCATGTGATGCGATTTTTCCTTATAAGGGTCTTTTGCCCATTTTTAAAGGATTTTTGCCTCTTTTCCAAAGAACAAAAAGGGAACTTCTTTTTATGATAACTCCTTCATCTGAAGTCCATTTTCGCCCATTCAAGTTGCGTTGGATTCAAAATGAGGAGATCTCTGCAATGATACTATTTCTGAGAGCAACCCGCGACTTTCATTTTCCTCTAATTTACAAAGGATTTGTGTCTTTAGGCACCTTTTACCTCTTATATGAAGTCTTTTAGACTTAGAGGTTTTTCCAGGATCCTTTTTTGGATCAATGAAGATACCTAGAAACGAAGGCACAAAACCTAAGGTTTGATTGTTTTGATGAGTGCCAGAGTAACTCAAGGTCAAGGCGAGGAGAAAAGGTTTTTTAGAATGTATATTAGCTAAGCCAAGGCTCATGAAATCTTCAAGAAAGTACATGTTGAAATTTCTAAGTCTGACACGTTAGAAATCCCTACTGCATTATCTAGTTTAATTTCTCGTACTTGTTCATTCCATTAACAAGTTATTTATAAATATAAATAGTGAAATAAACACAAATACAACCTTAACTCATATACAGATCAACAACTGAAATAACTGAGACAATCACACAAGGGACACCGTTATTTTTGGACAATCGTCCCTGGAAAAACCCAATGTGGGAAAACTGGTGCAACAGATATGAGGGTTTTATTATTATGTAGTTTCTGAATACAACTAGGGTGCCAGAAATGGCTCACCCAACAGAGAATGTCCTCGGCAGTAATACCTCTCCTTAGAGACAGATATTCCGGTTGATCAATCACCGGATGAACGATCCCACAACAACTATGGCAGCTCCTTAGCTGGACAACGAAAGTTGCTCCAAGCTTCTCCTCTACTTTGCGTCACTTTCATAGGGACTGCGTCACCCTCTCAGCTCACCAACACTCAGTCTGCCCCACGAAAATCACCCAACGCTGCGTCTTGACCCTGTGTCAGCTTTGCTAGCCTTTGAATAGCTACTGAAGCCTCTGCGTCAGCCCCTTGGCTCTCTGCGTCAGCCCTCTGGCCCTCTGCATCACTCATGCTGGCCTCTTCAGCCTCTGCGTAAGTTCCAGCTGCCTCTGCATCAGCCTCTCCAGGCTCTGCGCTCTCTCTGGCACTATCTCTGCCTCTCTGCTATGTATTCTCGGCCTTGTGCCAAACTGCCCCTCGCTGCAACAGATCACTAGCGCGAGTCTCTCAGCAAAACCCTGTTCCAGAAAATCGAACTGACTGACCAATATGGCGTGTCTCTAGCTGACCCTCAAGCCACCTCTTATACTTTTTCTGTTGAGTCTTCAATGACTGAGATTAAGTTCCTAATCAATGGCTAAGATTGGATTTGGCTTGATCCATGTCAATTAGAACATTCTCACCCAGTTTTATATTAATACCCATTAATAATTTTATTTTCCCAAGGTTAGACTTAGGAACCCTATTAAAAATATTAATTATTTTAATATCTCTCCAACGGGTGGAATTTCCTCAAACCATTTTTGGGTCTTAGCGAGGAATGTGCTTTAGTAATGTTTCACCATGGAAACATCACACCGATCCTCTGCACCGGTACTTGTGCTGATGCTTGGCCTGCTGCCTCACATCATCTGCACTGCTTCTTCCTGTACTACTGCCCATGACACTGTCACTGCCACTGCTACATCTGTACTGCAACTCCCTCTCAATATGTTGCCCATGCTGCCTCTAGCATTGCCACTGCTAACTGCTGCACTGTAACTCAGTTAATGAGAAGTAGGTAACTGACTTCTCCCAAATATTGACATCCTAGTCAGTCTGGAAGCCTCGTGAAACTGAAGCTGCCTCTATTGCTATTTTATGCTCCCTCTGCTCCTACTGCATTGCTGCATACACCTCTGTGCCTCTCGCATTGTTGTAACCTCCACTGCGCTACCTCAGATTCCTGCACCCAAGCACTGCCTTGCTGCTCCACCACACTTTGCTCCACCCGACCCCTGTCATTCTACTATTGTTGTTAAGGGCTCTTGTAGCCGAATATGATCCAAGAGTTTGGGCACCTCAATGATCTTGCCCCTAGTTTGTAGTCCTCCTGACTACAACTCGATGTCTCCCCACCTCTTCTCTAGAGGTGCATGAGCACTCATGGCACAGTCGTCATCAGTCTCAACCTCTTTCTCTGCCTTAGTTGGAGCTGCCTTAGAATGGGAAGCCTCTCCCTTGTTTTTCTTCGTGGGACACTGGGATGCATAATGTCCTAGTACCCCACAATGGAAGCACTTCACCTTGGAGATATGCTTCTTCTTCCTCTTCCCTTGCTGTCCCGCAGATGCTAGAGCTACATTCTCCTCCTCTTTCTTGATTTGACCTTCTTTGCCACTACTCCCCGCCTTGGTCATCCTCCTGATCTCTTCTTGGCGAAGAGCTGCCCACATCTTCCATCCTGGAAGAGTAGCTCTGCCCAAAATACTTTGGACACATGTCTCCCACTCCTCAAAGACTGCATCCAGGGCAGTCCTGACCATAAATTCTGGATCGGTTTAGACCCCACGGAAGTAAGTTGGTCGCGAACCTCCTGCAACTTGAGAAGGAATGGATCTATCTGCTCTCCCTTCCACATCTGATATGAACGCAACTGATTTTCTAATAGCATCTTCCGCTGTATGGAAGAGCCTTGATACAAGGTCGTCAAAGTGTTCCACATCTCCTTTGCTGTGTTCTTCTCAACAATATGTGGTATGACATGATCTTTGACCCCGTCAAAGATCATGCACTTCACCCTCGCCATTGTATCCTCATACTTCTCATTCTCAGTTGGCTTGACCAGGATAGTTATGACTCTCAAGGCACAGTCCTTGATGCGATGTCAATCCAGGACTGCCAGGATCCTAGCCTTCCAGATGACAAAGTTGGAAGCCCCATCCAACCTGTCTTGATCCCTTAGTTCGTTCACTGCCATTTCATCTCCTCTTCTGGACTCCCTCTGAGATTCGACTTCCCTCTTGGAAATCTCCCTCTAGGTCCTGGTTTCCCTCTTGGAAATCCTCTAGCTAGCTGTCGAACTGCTCCTCTCCAATCCTCCTTGCAACTGCAACTCGGATCTGGATTTCTTGGCTAGAAATCCGTCAAGGTAGCGACTCCCTCTACTTTGGTTTCGTCTCCTTAGATACTGTGCTGTTCTGATAGAATCAACACCCCACCAGCGTCTCAACCACAATCTTCCCATGGCTCCCCAAGTCCTGGCAATTGAAGAAACTGAGCCTTTCAGGCCCCGCGCAATCCCGACAACGACAAAATTTGCTTCTCTTGGTCACAACGTCGATCCTTCCTGATTGAGAAAGATGATCAAGTACTACGTAGGTCTGATTTGCCCCTCTCTGCCTCTGCGCTGATCCTCCTCCTGGCTCGAAATGATGATACAAGCCCTCTGCATCACTTCTTCTCTGTTGCTTCTGCTCTGGAACAACGCTGTCTCTCAGGACAGTTGCTATTGCTGCAAATTCTTTAGATTACTGCTGCTGCCTTCAGTTCTCCTGTGATCTGCAATGCTCTGATACCATGTTGAAATTTCTAAGTCTGACACGTTAGAAATCCCTACTGCATTATCTGGTTTGATTTCTCCTACTTGTTCATTCCATTAACAAGTGATTTATAAATATAAATATTGAAATAAACACAAATACAAAATTAACTCATATACAGATCAACAACTAAAATAACTGAGACAATCACACAAGGGACACCGCTATTTTTGGACAATTGTCCCAGGAAAAACCCAGTGCAGTAAAATCGGTGCAACAGATATGAGGGTTTTATTATTATGCAGTTTCTGAATACAACTAGGGTGCTAGAAATGGCTTACCCAACAGAGAATATCCTCGCAGTAATACCTCTCCTCGGAGACAAATATTTCGGTTGATCAATCACCGGATGAATGATCGCACAACAACTATGGCAACTCCTTAGCTAGACAACGAAAGCTGCTCCAAGCCTCTCCTCTGCTCTGTGTCACTCTGATAGGGACTGGTTCACCCTCTCAGGTCACCAACGCTTAGTCTGCACCACAAAAATCACCTAGCGTCGTCTCTTGGCCCCGCGTGAGCTTTGCTAGCCTCCGCGCAACTACTAAAGCCTCTGCGTCAGCACCTCGGCTCTCTGTGTCAGCCCTCTGGCCCTCTGCCTCACCCACGCTGGCCTCTTCAACCTCTGCGTAAGTTCCAGTTGCCTCTGCGCTAACCTCTCCAGGCTATGCGCTGTCTCTCTAGCACTATATCTACCTCTCTGCTATGTATTCTCGGCCTCGTGCCGAACTGCCCCTCGCTGCAACAGATCACTAGCTCGATTCTCTTAGCAAAACCCCGCTCCAGAAAATCGAATTGACTAATCAATTTGGTGTGTCTCCAACTGACCCTCAAGCCTCCTCTGATACTTTCCTGTTGGGTCTTCAACGACAGAGATTAAGTCCCTAATCAACAGCTAAGATTAGATTTGCCTTGATCCATGTCATTTAGAACATTCTCACCCAGTTTATATTAATACCCATTAATATTTTTATTTTCCTAAGTTTAGACTTAGGAACCCCATTAAAAATATTAATTAATAATTATTTTAATATCTCTCCAACTGGGTGGAATTTCCCCAAACCATTTCTGGCTCTTGGAGATCTTATGTGCCTTAGCCTCTCCACCAATTTTCATGGCTAGAGCACATCCAATGCTACCACAAATCAACAGTCCATAAGTTGAGGGAAGAAAAACTAGGGTTTCCCTCTTAGGGAAAACACCTCAGGCAAGAGAATTTATGGATTAAATTGAAGTGTCTGCCCATCAAATTGATAGGTTTTGTGGAAAACCCTATCTACTTGATGTTTAGGCTCTCCAACCACCAAAATACCTCTTCCCTAGAATTTCGCCCTAAGTCGTAGTTTCTAGCTCTAGCCTTGAAAGGACCGAATTTAAGAGAGAAAAGATGGATAAAAATATGAGATTGATCACCAACAAATTGGATTATTGCCTTGTCCTTTGGGCATATAGAGTCAAGGGTGATTTAGGTTAACTAAACTTGTTTTCGAGGAGGCCAAAATTCGATGCCCTAGCAAACAAATTTCAAGAATTTACCCATTCAACAAAAAATGGATTTTTATGGGAGAGCTACCATGAGTTCACCCCTGGGACTATTCAATACATGTTATGCATGAGTAATGCATGCAATATTCATCTAGATAGCAATTCATTTGATTTTCAACAAATTAGGGCACAATTTTACCATGACCTAGAATCAATAATTCCATATGTTATACATAGGAAAATAGATATTTAACAATAAAGAGCACCTACATGACAACATGCGAGAATTCCTTCCATTTTTTAAAGAATATCTCTAAAAAATATCCAAGAATAAGCTCCAAATGTCAAAATGCATCCAAGATCCAATGCAGTCCACAAAAGAGCAAGTGCGAGTTCCTCTATGACACCAAAATTCCAAGTGTGATGATGATGAGAGATCAAATGGGGTCTCTCCTGTTAGGCACACACATGGCAGAGACAATAGGAAAGATAAACATGAGATTGCATCTATTATTAACAAATGATATACATTTATAGTACATTCATATGACCTTTGGTTTCGTATTCCAAGGTCTCTTGGACTTCCTTAGTCTATTCAGCTTCCACACCAACCCTTAGAGGATTAGGTGTCCAACATCCCCCCCCTTAATCCAAAGGGTTATGTATGAGTCCAAGAAGAGAGCTGTAATACAAAACGTGCAAAAATGCATGGCAGCACTAGGCTGAATGTGCTCTCTGAAATGTTGGTATAAAGGGAGGTGGTTTAAGGATGACCACCAACACTGGAATGCTTAGTGCAGTTCCCGGAACTCTTCCAAGTCTGGCATGAAGCTCAGGTCTTCTGCTAGAGGAAGTGCTCCTAATATTTTGAAGAGGGAAACCTTCAACCATGAAAGGGAGGTCTCACCCCTCATAAAAGGGAGAACCTCAACCAAAAAGGGGAGGTCTCAACCTGTGATGGTTTAAGGATGACCAACAACTCTGGAATGCTTAATGCAATTCCTGGAACTCTTTCGAAATTGGCAAGAAGCTGAAGTCTTCTACTAGAGGAAGTGTCCCCAATTGTTTGAAGAGGTATCACCAACTGAAGGCATGCTCTGGGGCATCTTTGTCTATGGCTACAACTCTGAATCTGGTATGGTAGGTTGTGGCTTAGGCTTGCTTGATGTGGCTTTGAAGCTTGTAGATGACCATCATTTCCCCCCCTGTCAGATACAAAGGTGAGATGATGGAGAAAACTCAACTGCAAGACTGTTCAATACTCTAGAACAAGTTCTGACATGTGACTGGAATATCTTCTTGGCTGTTGATGCCCACTGCCAAGAAGCAATCCATCCAAGATGAATCTTTGTTCTTGCAGGAGGTTTGTTTCTGAAGCATCTGTTTGAAGAATGTCTGGTTTTATGACAGTGCTTACATGGATGAAGATCAAAATAGTGATCTTTCATATGGCCAAACGCCAACTCGGTCACAGTGTTGGCATTTCACAATCTGTTGTTGCTGTGGAAGAAGAGTAGATTCTGGAACAATCGAAGGTGAACTGTCATGAAGGAATCGAACACTCTGAAATCGAATGGGCTTTGAGTAATCTGGAATGTGGAAGGAAACCTCCTTATCATATCTGTTGTCGCACAGATTGACACGACAACGCTCAGACCGGGGGCTGTCACTCTGATCCCCGATCTCTCTGTTTAAGCCTGTCTCCCACGGCTAAGGGGGGTAGACCCTATGAGGTGGTGAAGACCAACTGTCGACCAGTTGGGTTGGGAGACACGATATAACAAGCACTAAATGGATTTTGTTAAGTTAAAAGACCAGTGCCTTGTGGGTTTGATTTTTTAAACGATTGTTTACTAGATGTTGCAGAGATGTAAACCATGTACAGCAATCATTTATCATCAAATAACTTGAACGATGCAAGATAACCAGTAAAACCACAAAGTTCTTAAAATGATTAAAGCTCAATAACGATATCCAGCAATTAAAAAATTCAGAAAGATAAATGCTTTAAATAACCGTTTAACCAGATATCATAGTCATGCAGCTAATCTTCCAAATATTCAAAATGATAAACGTTCATTCCACATCGCAAAAAATTTGAATCTCAGCAGGAAAAAATAAAATGTGATAAGTCTCCAAGACAAAGACTAAATCTAGCAAAAAATTTTCCAAAATGTTTTTTATGCTTTTCAAACTACGGCAAAAAAAATTTAAAGCTAAAAAAAATAAAACAAAATAAAATCTAAATCTACACTTTAAAAGAAAAGAAAATCCCCTTCTTTTTTTTAAATAAAATCTTAAAAAGAGCTGAAGCCTGAAACTATATAAAGCTTGACAAAAAATAAAAAAATTATTTCTAAACTAAAACAAAACTATAGAAATCAAAACTAAATTAAAATCTAAATCTCTAAACTTAAACCTAACGATTTTTTTTTTTTAAACAAAACTATAAAAATTTAAATCTAAATTAAACTTTAATCTAAACTAAACTTTAACCCCAAAAATAATGAAATCTAAACTGGAAAAATCGATTTTGATTTTTTATGTTACGTAAACAAATTAAAATAAAAGGAGGGCGATTTACGCTGGACCCTATGCTAATATCTAAGAAATCAACGTCCAAAACTGCAGCTGCTGAAAACCAGAGACGTATTGTTCATACGCAGGCAGGGAGAAGGGATCACGTACCAAAAAATTTATCCGGGCCGTCAAAAAGAAAACGTAATCTTTTACAATGCGGCTTTCATATCTTCTTTGATGGCGGACAAAGAATGGTTTCGTAGTTTGCAGTGATTTTAATGGCACAACTCTTGAACCCAGGATCGTATCAAGAAGTTTACCTGACGCCCACGCTGAAACCTTTGCTCTTTACCACTCAACGCACATCCCACGGAAATTATCTCACGCCAAACACGTGAAACACCTGATCCGTGTGGAGTATCTGGACCTTGACGGCACAGGAGAATTCAATGGGTTTGCGCAGGTCAGAGGCAAGAAATCGTGGAAATTTGCTGGACGTGAGATACGACTTTGCCAAATGAAAATTCCGAACAGATGGTGGCCACGGTGCAGCAGCGAGGGTTTATGCAGGTTGGCGAAAGAGAAGGATGAGCAGCAATCGACAGTATTGCAGAATTTAGCTAGTCCCAGCAGCAGTGAATGCACAGGTGGTTGAAACAGTTAAGGAAGATGGCAGCAGAAGAGAGTAATACTGTCTGAAATCCAGTAGCTTGATCACAAAATTCTCAATCTTTCCTGCGCCAGAAACCCTGAAGAATTTCTCAAAACCCTGTCCCTGCAATTAAAAGAAAATAAAACCCTAAAGAAATCCGTGTATAAAGCAAAATTTGAAACCCCAGATCAGCTGAGTAATTTACAGATTTTGACCCTTTAACAGCCAGATTTAGCAATAACAGCAGTAATATTTTCAGAATATCAGATTTATTATGAAACTTCAAATTTGCTGTGAAAAGACTTAGAAAAATCTCTCATGCAAACCAGAAAAGTAAATTTAAATGATTAACCCAGGGTAAAAATTAGCTGGGCTCTGCAAGGAAGAGCCTGCGGGAGTTGGCTGGTTCAGCCTAGAACTTCCCCAAACGCCCACTGGTTTTCTTCAGTAATGGTTCCCTGCACAGCTCACTTCAACCATCAGTGAAGAGAGAGAGAATAATACTAGTTTTTAGAAAGTAATGGAGATACCTGCCATTACTCCAGAAACCCTAATATCATTCAAACCCTAGCAAGTGAACAAGATACCTGTGCTCACAATACTCTATAATAAGCTGTTATTAATGGCTGAAAAACAAAATATGCAGAAAATAGAATAGCTCACAGCACTTCCAGAGAGTAACACCAGCAAGATTTGAACCCCAAAGTCTTCTTTTATTAAACAGAAACAGATTACAAGAGAGCTTTTTCAGCACAAGACTCATAGATCGAATGATCTCAAATGACCCCTAGCACCCTATTTAAAGGAAAAGATCCCAACCGCTAGTTCGAGTGATCCATGTCGAAATGATCTCGACCGTCGATGAGGATCAAGACCAGTGTGGAAAAAGTCTGGAAAAAATCCCGATTTAATCCTAAAAACACGATTTTTTGAACTAAACGATTTAATCCCCCGACTTTTTCACAAAGGAAAAAATCCCGATTTTTTCCTTATACTCCCGATTTAATCGGGACTCGGGAGTCGACCCAAAAAGTTTGCCTCCCTTCCTAGGCCATGGATAAAGAGGCCGCAAAGGTGAAAAAACTGTAAATTGAAGCTTCCGTCCATGCATTTTCAAGTTATTGCATTGTATTGTTTGTCATACTTCTTGCGAGCATAGCAGTCTCATTTGTAATCTGTTAGTTTTGAGGTTAAGATATGTTTTTGTTTTCCAAGGAAAAACAAATCTTTATACTTCGTATTTCTAGTTAGAAAGCAAAGTATACATTGGCTAAGCCTCCAAGCTTTCAGTGATCCAGACTCTAACAGCCACTGCCCCTTCAAAAGATTACAAAAGTACCAAAAGGAGAAGCATACAACAGTCTTTCGTAGAAAGAACCCCACACCATCAAAAACATTGTTACAGTTGTTGAATGCTTCCAGAAGAAACAACAAAGAGGAGGTCATGAAGATCAAATAGCAACAACCTGTCCAAAAAAAACAAAACCAGTGCCTCAAAAAAGAACCCATTTTTCAGACAGGAACAAAGTACCTGTGAAATCTTGTGACAACAAAGATCCTTCCTGCAATGAGAGCACATTTTGAAAGGGAATCTTCTTTAGTCTTGAACTCCCTGTAAATGTGGGCAAAGGTTATGTATCAGAAGTGGATTTTAACTCCAAGAGTTTTTGAATAATAGATGCCAAGGCTAGGTTAGTAATCTGACATCTATTGTTTTCTCAGAAAATAAGCAGCTTGGAGTCACCAAGCGTTAATTTTCACATCTCCTGTGATACTCACTGTTAATTTTCATTGGACCTACCACCTGACACCTTATTACCCAAGCAAATTACAATCTACTGAATAAATGCATGACTTATTTCTTAATACAATTAGCGGAAACAAAAATTAAAAGGGGAAGAGGATCTCAGTGATTGATTACTTGATGACTTTTAGATGACTCATGATATACATTTATTATATTTTTTGTTGATATTTTGACTCTTGAGAGTTGAGACTCAGACAGGACCCAAAATTCAGGAGTTGATTCACTATTTTGATATGTGATGTAGCATTAGACTTCATATACATATTATATATTAGCTTTCTTTACATGTTTATGTGGAAATGCATTTATTTGACGTTGTGGATACTCTATATGTTAAAAAATAAAAATAAAAATGAATAATTTTGTGTTTTTTTTATAATTTTGCCGACTTTTTCAAAAAAACTCCCAATTTTGACGAGTTTTTCAACTTTTGGACCCTTGCCGAATTAATCCCGACTTCGACTTTTTCCACATTGATCAAGACATCTCTTAATCTCATCCGTCGAATTTGTTAATTCATTAAAAA
This sequence comes from Pinus tabuliformis, assembly GCA_031772625.1. Taxonomy (NCBI): domain Eukaryota; kingdom Viridiplantae; phylum Streptophyta; class Pinopsida; order Pinales; family Pinaceae; genus Pinus; species Pinus tabuliformis. Next base: position 1,372,975,566 of record CM062805.1, on the reverse strand, counting down.
ATGAAATTTTGCATGTATTTACTCAAAATATTATTATTTTATTATTTTTTTAGGGTTTTTGCTTTATTTTATATTTTTTTTATTATTTATTATTTATTATTTATTTATTTTTTATTATTTTTTTTAATTTTTTAATTCATTTTTAAATGGATTCTCGAACTTAGCCTTTGGAAAAATCACCTAGGACCTAGGACTTAGGACTCATGAGGGGATTTAAAACATTTTCCAACCCTCAAAACACTTTACATCATGATTTTACAATTTTACATCTTAAGGGGAAAAACCCATTTGACATAGACCCTCATAAACCACCCAGTTCTACGACACAACTATAATCTAGCAGATTAACACACTAGGATTCTCCTAAGATTCTAGTGACAAAATCCATCCCGGCTTTGGGGTTAGGCTGAAGGAAAACTCTGCCGATCATGGATCGGTGAGACGAAAAACCTTTCGGGACGTAGATTATCACTTAGAAAATTAGGTCCACCTAGGCAATTTACAGACATGACTCATATCTGCTATGATTATTTACAATTTATACATGCAGACTGGGTTTACAACATAAATTGATCCAGCTGTCGATGACTGAAGAATGGCACAGACATGTCGATCAAGCGCTACCCTTTTTGCAAAGAAAAAGGGGGTGGACTGCTATGGGCAGTTGACCGGTAGTGGTCAACATCTGACTGTACTTGGGGACACGTTGCTGCACTGTAGGAATGTGAGAATCCAGAATCTGCATCCACGCAACACACAACAGAAATAAGTAGCGTCCATTCAAAAATCATTATAAAACATTTAAGCACATAAAAGATAGAAACTCTTTAACTATGAAAAGTAAATCTAATCTAAAACAGAAATGAAATGCTGAAATGACAAGGAGTAGGGATAGAAATACAATACAAAGGATGCCCTATGGCATCAGTTATCATCTCTGAAGAACAGCGTGAGCATTTGGCCATTCGCTGGTAGATCAAGTGGTTCGCCATCCAGTCTGCTCAAGTGGAATGAGTTTGGTCCAGCTATATCTCGAATGATGTAAGGTCCTAGCCACAAACTGTCAAACTTCTTATGTTTTCCTGGTTTCTCATTCTTGTGGTCCCAAAGCAATACCATATCTCCCACCTGCAAAGATCTAGATCGAGAAAATTTATCAAAGCTTTTCTTAATGTTAGATTGATTTTTACATATGGCATCAAAAGCTGTCCTACGAGCTTCATCTAACTCCACAATCTGATCTATTCTATTCTGAACAACATCTTTATTAGTAGAAAAATTCTGGAGGAGCTGATAAGCTGGCAATTTGAGGTGCACAGGTAAAGTAACATCCAAGCCATAAACTAATTCAAAGGGAGATTTACCAGTAGCTTTCTTCTTAGTGATTCTATCTGCCCATAAAGCATACTTGATTTTGCTGTCCCATGATCTCTTATTATCTCCTACTATCTTCTTGATAATGGTTATGAGATTTTTGTTACTTGATTCAGCCAAACCATTACCCTGAGGATAGTAATTTGACGAATGAGATAAGACAATGCCATACTTGAAACAAAAAAAATGAAAACTCTAAAGAACTAAAAGCCTTGGCATTGTCAGTAGTGATCTTAGCGGGGACACCAAATCTAGTAATGATGTTATTTTCAATGAAATCCATAATAACCTTTTCAGTGGCATTCTTAGCAGGAATGGCTTCAACCCATTTAGTAAAATAATCCGTAGCAGTCAAAATCCATGAGTAGCCATTGCTAGAATTTTCATGGAACTTCCCTATGAAGTCCAGACCCCAATGCTGAAAAGGTGCCTCTACAATGACAGGTTGTAGAGGCAGGGCAGCAAGCTTCTGTTTCCCAGTGAATAGTTGACAGGCTTGACAGGCTCTAACAAACTTGTGCACATCAGAAAAGATTGAAGGCCAATAATAGCCAGCTCTCAGGATTTTGTGAGCGGTAGTTCTAGCAGCATAATGACCACCACAAAATCCTGAATGAAACTCAGAGATTAATTTCTTGGACTCAACGTCGTCAACACACCTAAGCACTATGCCCTCAGGATTTCTCCATCCAAGGCCATCCTTCATAAGGCAATACTTAGTGGCTTTTAGTCTAAGAGCCCTTCTCTTATGAGCGACTAAATGGTTAGGACATGCAAGATTCATCAAGTAATAAACTATGTCCTTGTACCACTCATGCTCTCCTAATCTTTGCAACTCTGGCGAAGATAGATCGCTAAGACAAAACAAACCAAGAGTCTTTTCATTACCTTCAGTTAACATCTGAGCTAAACCTTGGCCTTTGACCAGCTTGGTGGGTCTGATCTCTAAATCATACTCCTGTATTTTAGTAACCCACCTAGCACGCGTCCCTAAGCAATCAGCTTGAGTTAATATATCCTTGACAGCAGAATGTGGGATGAAAGCAATGATTTTAGAATAACCCACATAAGTTTTAAAGTGCTTAAGAGACTTGACCAGGGCATAAGCCTGCTTTTCCATGGTATTGTACTTCAATTCGGAATTTTGAAGTGCTCTACTCATGAAAGCAATAGGCTGCTCGTGACCATCTTTATTCTTTTGAAGCAGGACACCAGCAATGGTATCTTCGGAAGCGAAAGAAAAAATCATGAAATCCTTGGAATAATCGGGACTAACTAAGACAGGAGCTCTTGCGATAGCACATTTGATTTCTTGGAAAGCCTTTTTGCCATCTTCTTGCCAAACAAATTTTGCATCTTTCTTTAGAAGATTTTGAATAGGCTTAGCTATTTCTGCGTAATTTGGAATAAACCTTCTAATAAAATTTATCTTTCCGAGGAAAGACTGAAGGGATTTAAGATTATGAGGGAGAGGAATCTTTTGGATTGCTTCAATCCTTTCAGGATCAATTTTGATTCCTTCCTTAGAAATGATATGGCCGAGTAATTTCCCTTCCGTTACTCCAAAAACAGACTTAGCTGGATTCAAAGAAATCCCGTATTCTCTACATCTATCGAAGACTTGCCTAAGATGATTTATATGACTGATACCATCTTTAGAGAAAACAGTAAGATCATCTTGGTAAATTTCAATAAACTTCCCGATTAACCCTTTGAAGGCATAATCCATAGCCCTTTGGAAAGTAGCCCCAGCGTTTGTTAATCCAAACGGCATTCTGATGTATTCAAAAGTACCCCATGGCGTTGTGAATGTGGTTTTGTGACGATCTTCCTTTTTAACCCATACTTGATTGTACCCAGAAAAACCGTCTAGCAGCGACATCATTCCAGACCCAGTTACTCTTTGCAACAAAGTTTCCATGTTTGGCAAAGGGTAATTATCCTTTTTGCATGCTAGATTAAGGTTTCGGAAATCAACACAAAGTCTTATTGTACCGTTCTTCTTCCTAACAATCACCAAATTCGAACACCATGTCGAATGCCTAGTTTGAGCGATGATCCCTGCTGCAAGCATCTTTGCAAGTTCTTTCTGGACCAAGGGGGCTAACTTAGGATTAATTTGCCTAAGTTTCTGTCGAAAGGGTTTAGCATTTTCATCTTTTAGGGGAATAGTATGTTCCATAACATCTTCCCTATAGCCCTTTAATTCATCATAAGAAAAAGCTAAAACATCTCGATATTCGCGAAGTAAATCAGTTAACTTCTTTCTTTCCTCCAAACTAGTACCTCTACCAATTTTAACCATTTGCGGGTTTTCAGAAGTACCGATGTTAATCTCGAGATATTCGCTTGGGTCCATCTTGTTTTCTTCTTTCAGCTTCGTAGCATCATGCCGATCAAAATGTTGCTCTAGAGCAACCACATTCCTAGGAGTAGGATTTATGATATGCTCACGATTTAAAACTCCATCCTCCTCAGAAATTATCCGGAAATCCTCAAACTCATCCAAACTATTAAGGAAACGAATGACTTGTTTTTCGTCATTAAAAAATTGCCAATGCTCTGTTGGGTCCCTATAATACTAGTGATTACCCCATTACTATTGTAGTTATACCCCTTATTTATATTGTTGTGCCCCTATTACCCCCATATTGTTATTTTTGTGCCCCATAGAATCCCTCTATTGTTATTTTTGTGGCTTTATATTATTATTGTTAGGTCGGCTGGATTGTATTGTGACTCCTTAGACTCCTATATATTGAAAGGAGGTTTTGTCATTTGTATCATCCAAGAATTGTTCATTTATGTAATGTAAAGGAGGTTGCCCCCTCGAAGAGGCTGAATTCTAAGGCGTTGATCTATCTTTTCTATATTTTCTTGAGCTGGTTTCATAACATTTGGTATCAGAGCTTTGGATTCTAGGGTTTCACTGCTCCAAACAGGTCATCGTGGCATTTTCGCTATAACTTTTTTTTCTGTGACGTTTCAGAAGTCGCAAAAAAAACCCATTTGAGAAGAAATCGCGCTGAACCTTGGGTCCGAATTTCAGAGCTTTTCGCGCGATATTTGCGGAGATATGATCTGAGGAAGTTGGTCTTTTTGCAGACTCCTGAATTACATTCAAAACAGGTGACCTGGGGAAAATCGTCATAACTTTCTCTCTGGGGATGGAAGAATGGAAGAATGACGACGAAGTGTGGGCACTTATTCGAAAGCTACAACAAGATTCCAGTACTTCTGATACATTTAGCTGGCAAAATGATTCGTTATGGTACAAAGATCGCTTATACCTCTCTAAGAATTCCCAGCTAAAACAAAAGATTCTTATGGAATTGCACACTTCTCCCTTAGGAGGGCACTCAGGATTTTTAAAAACTTACCACAGGGTTAAGAAGGAATTTTTTTGGGATGGCCTTAAATCAGATATTCAAAAGTTTGTGGTGGAATGTTTGGTTTGCCAGCAAAATAAAGTTGAAACAATTAAGACACCAGGTCTATTACAACCTTTATCCATTCCAAGCCAACGTTGGGAGGAGGTTTCAATGGATTTTATCACAGGTTTACCCAAGTCTGAGGGAAAGAGTGTCATCATGGTGGTAGTTGACAGACTTACCAAGTATGCACACTTTTGTGCATTATCACATCCATTTAAAGCCAGTATAGTTTCTACTGCATTTATGGAAACAATTCAAAAGCTACATGGAAACCCAAAGATTATTGTAAGTGACAGAGATCCCATTTTCACTGGAAATTTTTGGACATAATTATTTTCTTGTCTTGGTACTCAGTTAGCTCATAGCTCATCTTATCATCCTCAATCTGATGGGCAAATTGAGATAGTAAACAAATGTTTGGAAGGATATCTTTGTTGCTTTGTATCTGATAAACAGACACAATGGGTCAAATGGTTGCCTCTGGCTGAATGGTGGTATAACACTTCCTTCCATACAGCAACAAAAATGATCCCATTTATGGCACTTTATGGGTATTAACCACCATCCATCACATCATATTTAAGAGAAAATTCTAAGGTTCAGGCAGTGGAACATCACATCGAACATCAACAACAAGTCCTCCAACTCTTAAAGGATAACCTCGTGTTGGCACAAAATAGAATGAAACAACAGGCAGATCAACATCGCAGTGAAAGAAGTTTTGATGTAGGTGATTGGGTATTCCTACGGCTACAACCATATAAGCAAATGTCCCTAAAGCAAGCTAAGAAGGATAATAAATTATCACCAAAGTATTATGGTCCGTACAAGGTGTTGCAAAAGATTGGTACTATGACATACAAATTGGAGCTTCCTGCAGCTTCTCGATTGCACTTAGTTTTCCATGTTTCATGTTTAAAGAAGGTTATAGGTGACAAGCTCCCAATTCAAACAATATTGCCAGCACTTGACGAGGAAGGAAAAATTATATTGGAACCGGAAGCAGTCACAGAAACAAGAACTCGACAGCTACGAAATCGATCAATTTCAGAGTATCTTATCAAGTGGAAGAACTTATCCGCTGAAGATTCCACATGGGAGGATGAGAATTTTATGCAGAAGTATCCAGAACTACTCAAGCGTTGAGGACAACACTTTTTTGAAGGAGAGGGGCATGTTGGGTCCCTATAATACTAGTGATTACCCCATTACTATTGTAGTTATACCCCTTATTTATATTGTTGTGCCCCTATTACCCCCATATTGTTATTTCTGTGCCCCATAGAATCCCTTATTGTTATTTTTGTGGCTTTATATTATTATTGTTAGGTTGGCTGGATTATATTGTGACTCCTTAGACTCCTATATATAGAAAGGAGGTTTTGTCATTTGTATCATCCAAGAATTGTTCATTTATGTAATGTAAAGGAGGTTGCCCCCTCGAAGAGGCTGAATTCTAAGGCGTTGATCTATCTTTTCTATATTTTCTTGAGCTGGTTTCATAACATGCTCTGAGTTGTCTGGAACAGATGGTCTGAATATTACTTCCATTTTAATTTTATCGTTAATTAGTTCATCCGACAACTGGAAAGTAGTAGCAGCTACGGCAAGTTCATCTGCCAAACTATTTTGCTCTCTTGGAATTGCTTCGAGGTCAAGGGCATCAAAATGCTCCATAGTATCCCACACAACATTTCTATAGTTTCTTAATCTTTGATTTCTGCATGTGAATTTATTCTTAAGCTGCATGATAATCAAATCATAATCCCCTTTAATGCTAAGCAATCTAACCTTTAAGGACTTGACTAAATCAAGACCCAACAATATAGCCTCATATTCAGCGACATTGTTGGTTGCCTCAAATTCTAATCGATAGGCAAACTTGAAAACGTGACCAAGGGGAGATTTAAGCACTATTCCCGCACCTTTACCAGCCCTAGATGATGCACCATCGAAGTACATATACCAAACTTTATCCTTGAGACCCCTAATCTTATCATTGGGAGGAATTATAAAATTAGACATGATGGCATAGTTCCCAATGTCAGATTGCTCTTTGATTATTTCATTATGAGGTCTCTTAGGATCTTCAACATGAAATTTTCTTTCGGGCTCTCTATTTAGTCTTACAAAACCATCACCCCTAGGAGAAGGAATCATGGCATATGACCAATTCATTTGAATACTTCCTCCTAGATCGGAGGCCCACTTTCTAGATAACAGCATACCCCAGGCATCAGGCACATCCACAACAACAATATCCATAACAACCATGATGTCTGGGTAAACTGAAAGATGAACTTGCAAATCTTTGATTAAACCATGCACTTCGATTTTCTTAGAATCCATGGCGCATATGTTATAATAGGGTCTAGAAACTCTTAAGTTAAGCTGTTCCATGACCCTTTTAGTCATTACACAAGCGGATGCACCAGAATCCAACATGCAATTATTCAATTTATACCCATTAACTAATAAGGTGATAAAGAAAGGCTGGTGATCTTTGTTATCAGCATCTAAGCTTTGCAGATATATGGGAGCATCATGATAGTCAACTTCCCGAGTCTTCTGTTGAGAAGTATTGACTTGAGGACCTTGAATCGCTTTTAGTAACTTGTCTCTTTGGGAAGGGATTTTAGCAATCTCGGAGACCGGAACCCAGATTTTAGCATTGTTATACCAACTTCCCAAATCGACATCTATTCCAGAGTTTACACCATGGTTAAAGGTTCGAAGGGGCATTTGATTCCCGCTTTGATCTTTATCCCTTCTCTGATAGGTCAAACCCTTATCTCTAGCAATTTCCAAGATTTGCTCAGGAGAGGGTTTTTCACCATATAACCTAGCCAAAATATCATCTTCATTTTCAAGGTTATTTATACTAAAAGCTGATGAAGGATTTACAACATCACGACTCCTTTCCTTGACCTCTATCCAATCATCCATAGACAAAGGAAACTTGTTGCCTACTACATTTATTTGATCACCTGTTCCAAACATTCCATTATCTAAAATTCTTCTAACGATGGGACAAGTGGCCTCTTCATGAAGAGCATCACAAACCCGACAGTAAGGAGGAGCATTATCAACCAAATTAGTTAACGGATTAGGAGGTCTCTGCTCACTAGATTGACCCTTCCTTTGCCAATTGTTATTTCTATTATTATTGTTTCGAGGTTGAAAATTCTGCGTTTGCGATCTTTCCATTTGAATCAACCTATTCTGCAAAGTGGTTATCTCCTTATTATGATTAATTTCCATAGTTTCAATTTTTTGAAGCAATTTGAGAACAAGCTCACTTTCAGGTTCTTGGACTGCTTTTCCCTTAGGTTCTTTTAGTTTCGTAGCAGCCCTATCGAAACCTGGGATCTCAGACTTTCCAGATGCGGCTTTGTCCTTTTCAAGCTCTATAGCTAAGGATTGGCAATCTCTATAATCATTAAGTTTAGCACGCCTTAATTCATAAGATGGTTCAGGACTAAAGGCATCAATGTAAAAATCTTGGAGAGTTTTATCTGTAGGTTTATAGTCTTGAGGTAATTCTCTAACAATACCATTAAACCTTTTATTAAATTCTTCAACAGTTTCATCCTCTCTCTTTTTTATTAGGCTAATAGCTTTTACGAGGTGTCTTCCTTCTCTCTTATCTCCATATTTTTCTTTAAATGCATTAATGATCGACTGTAAGGAGTTAAATGAATTCTGAGGTTTTTCTGCAAACCAATCATAAGCATCGCCTCCTAGAGTTAAGATGAAAAGAGTCATTCTGACATCCTCATGATCAAAATCAGCAGATCTTGCGTACTTAGCCATCCATATGCTAAAATCTCGCAAATGAGAGTTAGCACTAATCGCATTATTTCCTTGAAAATTAGGCAATTTATCGATCCCAATAGATGGAATATCGTTGGGATATCCTGGAATGTTAGAAAAATCACAAGGGGCATACATATCCATGATGCTGTGCCTAGCTTGACCTTTAAATAGCAAATGAATATCAGAGAGGGCTTCTTGTCCAAGGTCTACAAGAAGTGTACGAGAAGCGAGTTTGTGTAATCGTACCCTGAGGACCTTTTCAGGATCAGGAGTAGGGTTGCACAGACTGCTTGGATGTCTTCTAGTGTACACTCTTGAAGATAATATATGAAGTGGAGTCGCCACCTGAACAAGAAGTAAAACACGAAATAGCTTGAGATGAAAGAACCAAGGACAGAAAAACTCTATCCCCGGCAACGGCGCCAAAAAATGTTGTCGCACAGATTGACACGACAACGCTCAGATCGGGGGCTGTCACTCTGATCCCCGATCTCTCCGTTTAAGCCTGTCTCCCGCGGCTAAGGGGGGTAGACCCTATGAGGTGGTGAAGACCAACTGTCGACCAGTTGGGTTGGGAGACACAATATAACAAGCACTAAACGGATTTTGTTAAGTTAAACGATTGTTTACTAGATGTTGCAGAGATGTAAACCATGTACAACAATCATTTATCATCAAATAACTTGAACGATGCAAGATAACCAGTAAAACCACAAAGTTCTTAAAATGATTAAAGCTCAATAACGATATCCAACAATTAAAAAATTCGGAAAGATAAATGCTTTAAATAACCGTTTAACCAGATATCATAGTCATGCAGCTAATCTTCCAAATATTCAAAATGATAAACGTTCATTCCACATCGCAAAAAATTTGAATCTCAGCAGGAAACAATAAAATGTGATAAGTCTCCGAGACAAAGACTAAATCTAGCAAAAAAATTTCCAAAATGTTTTTTATGCTTTTCAAACTACGGCAAAAAAAATTTAAAGCTAAAAAAAAATAAAACTAAATAAAATCTAAATCTACACTTTAAAAGAAAAGAAAATCCCCTTCTTTTTTTTAAATAAAATCTAAAAAAGAGCTGAAACTATATAAAGCTTGACAAAAAATAAAAAATTTATTTCTAAACTAAAACAAAACTATAGAAATCAAAACTAAATTAAAATCTAAATCTCTAAACTTAAACCTAACGATTTTTTTTTTTTAAAACAAAACTATAAAAATTTAAATCTAAATTAAACTTTAATCTAAACTAAACTTTAACCCCAAAAATAATGAAATCTAAACTGGAAAAATCGATTTTGATTTTTTATGTTACGTAAACAAATTAAAATAAAAGGAGGGCGATTTACGCTGGACCCTATGCTAATATCTAAGAAATCAACGTCCAAAACTGCAGCTGCTGAAAACCAGAGACGTATTGTTCATACGCAGGCAGGGAGAAGGGATCACGTACCAAAAAATTTATCCAGCCCGTCAAAAAGAAAACGTAATCTTTTACAATGCGGCTTTCATATATTCTTTGATGGCGGACAGAGAATGGTTTCGTAGTTTGCAGTGATTTTAATGGCACAGCTCTTGAACCCAGGATCGTATCAAGAAGTTTACCTCACGCCCACGCTGAAACCTTTGCTCTTTACCACTCAACGCACATCCCACGGAAATTATCTCACGCCAAACACGCGAAACACCTGATCCATGTGGAGTATCTGGACCTTGACGACATAGGAGAATTCAATGGGTTTGCGCAGGTCAGAGGCAAGAAATCGTGGAAATTTGCTGGACTTGAGATACGACTTTGCTAAATGAAAATTCCGAACAGATGGTGGCCACGGTGCAGCAACGAGGGTTTATGCAGGTTGGCAAAAGAGAAGGATGAGCAGCAGTCGACAATATTGCAGAATTTAGCTAGTCCCAGCAGCAGTGAATGCACAGGTGGTTGAAACAGCTAAGGAAGATGGCAGCAAAAGAGAGTAATACTGTCTGAAATCCAGTAGCTTGATCACAAAATTCTCAATCTTTCCTGCGCCAGAAACCCTGAAGAATTTCTCAAAACCCTGTCCCTGCAATTAAAAGAAAATAAAACCCTAAAGAAATCCGTGTATAAAGCAAAATTTGAAACCCCAGATCAGCTGAGTAATTTACAGATTTGTACCCTTTAACAGCTAGATTTAGCAATAACAACAATAATATTTTCAGAATATCAGATTTATTATGAAACTTCAAATTTGCTGTGAAAAGACTTAGAAAAATCTCTCATGCAAACTAGAAAAGTAAATTTAAATGATTAACCCAGGGTAAAAATTAGCTGGGCTCTGCAAGGAAGAGCCTGTGGGAGTTGGCTGGTTCAGCCTAGAACTTCCCCAAACGCCCACTGGTTTTCTTCAGTAATGGTTCCCTGCACAGCTCACTTCAACCATCAGTAAAGAGAGAGAGAATAATACTAGTTTTCAGAAAGTAATGGAGATACCTGCCATTACTCCAGAAACCCTAATATCATTCAAACCCTAGCAAGTGAACAAGATACCTGTGCTCACAATACTCTATAATAAGCTGTTATTAATGGCTGAAAAACAAAATATGCAGAAAATAGAATAGCTCACAGCACTTCCAGAGAGTAACACCAGCAAGATTTGAACCCCAAAGTCTTCTTTTATTAACCAGAAACAGATTACAAGAGAGCTTCTTCAGCACAAGACTCACAGATCGAATGATCTCAAATGACCCCTAGCACCCTATTTAAAGGAAAAGATCCCAACGGCTAGTTCGAGTGATCCATGTCGAAATGATCTCGACTGTCGATGAGGATCAAGACATCTCTTAATCTCATCCGTCGAATTTGTTAATTCATTAAAAAATGAAATTTTGCATGTATTTACTCAAAATATTATTATTTTATTATTTTTTTAGGGTTTTTGATTTATTTTATAATTTTTTTATTATTTATTATTTTTTGTTATTATTTATTATTTATTTTTATTTTTATTTTTAATTTTTTAATTCATTTTTAAATGGATCCTCGAACTTAGCCTTTGGAAAAATCACCTAGGACCTAAGACTTAGGACTCATGAGGGGATTTAAAACATTTTCCAACCCTCAAGACACTTTACATCATGACTTTTACAATTTTACATCTTAAGGGGAAAAACCCATTTGACATAGACCCTCATAAACCACCCAGTTCTGCGACACAACTATAATCTAGCAGATTAACACACTAGGATTCTCCTAAGATTCTAGTGACAAAATCCATCCCGGCTTTGGGGTTAGGCTGAAGGAAAACTCTGCCGATCATGGATCGGTGAGACGAAAAACTTTCCGGGACATAGATTATCACTTAGAAAATTAGGTCCACCTAGGCAATTTATAGACATGACTCATATCTGCTATGATTATTTACAATTTATACATGCAGACTGGGTTTACAACATAAATTGATCCAGCTGTCGATGACTGAAGAATGGCACGGACATGTCGATCAAGCGCTACCCTTTTTGCAAAGAAAAAGGGGGTGGACTGCTATGGGTGGTTGACCGGTAGTGGTCAACAATATCCAAGACCTGTTTTGTGCTTGTTGTGGACAAGCTCTTCCCAAGGTCTGATGATGGGCTTGGGAAGTGCAAACTGAATTTCTACTTCTGCATGCAAATCTGCTTTTGAACAGGGCACTGGATGTGATTCAACCTCAACTTTATATTGTTGATGCTGATGGGAGTCTGTCTCAATATTCTGAATAGGTTCAGAATTACTACGCTTCTGCTGAAGCTCATCTCGCTGGAACTGAGATTCTAGTTGCAGAAAATCAATCTTTTCCTGTGCATTCTGTAGACAGTTTATGATATCGGAAAGATTGTCCTTGTTGATGTTTACCATCCCATCGTCATTGGACTGTATCAAAGTATTTAATAAATCTAATACATCATAAATTAGAGCCATTTTCTGGGCTTTAACAATCAATGTTCCAATCAACCAGCAACAATCACTGTGATGCTAAAAGAACACTACTTTCATGAACCATACATACTTATGCAGTAGTGAATATAACAAGGAATCAACAACTCTGGAATCAACAAGTCAATACCTCTTTGCTTCAAAACTGTAATGTCATTATCCTCTCAAGAGCGGGTTTGATCCATACAGAGTTCAGATCAGGGTCTCGGAAGATGTTGAAATCCCGTCTCAAGTCAGTCCATGTAGAACATAGTCGTAATTGGAGAATCTGTCAGAATATTATGTGGATGAGGGTATGGACGACCAAGTTGCTTCAAAGATTTTCGCATCCCACTCCTGCTTGGAGGTAATAACATGCATATTTCCATGAGCAACAACCATTTTTCAGCTCAAATAACCTTCAGTGCAATTCTCTGGTGAACCCAGTAAAGTGCTCTCTTTCTCTAGATCTTCCCTTCCTTTATGGAGCAAATAAATCACAATGATATTGATAGACTGCTACATGCACATGAAATCTAGAACATGTACACGAACTCAGCCTCTCATAAACTCACTGCTAGAGGCATGTAGAAATCAGATCTAAAACATAACATTAGTGGCTGCAGTTCGATTCCTTTGATCCTAATATTGCAACATGGCTTCTCCAATGGCTAGATGAATTGTCTCCTTTCAGTAGGCATGGAGTGATGGCGGGTGATTTGATCGACTTAAGCTCTTGAGACTATCGCTGATGCATCTAGAATAATGCGGCTCTCTCCCTATTATAACTCAACTCTTGAAACCCTTAGATCTAGAATGACTCGGCCCTTTAAATCACAGTCAGGGCACAAGAATTTCTGCTTCATATTCCACTATCAATACTCAATTGAAATACATCAAAAAAGTCTGCTCCCATAATTAAATGGCATGGCCTTGGTGACAGAAACTTGATTTCTGGTGTAGAACAATTTTTGGCCACAACTGGAATCAAATTCGGCCTTCCCTTGTATCTGTGAGCTTGACTCAGACCCTTGGTTTTGTTGGAGAAGACACGGCCTCAATTTGTCTCAATAATTTCGGCATAGAAGAAGAGGTTCTCGGCCTTACAATTGTGCTCCTTCTTGGGCAAAGAAATAGGTACTCGGCCTCTGAATATTTTTTTCTTTGCAGATTGAAACTTCTTTTGATGATGATGCTTTCGATCTTGGGGATCACACTTCAAATCTGTAACCAGTGCTTCAGAATTCAGCTCTTAAACCTTAGAGCGATATATGGTAGGGAGCAACGATACCACGTATGGAAGTAGCGATACCACAGAGCCTACGAAACACCATCATGCTACATCTCCAGGTACATTATATGAAAATATGGCTCTCAGAAGAACATGTAGGCCAAGAACGCAACACCAGAGGCCACGAGATTGCCAAACAGAATTCCAAACAACGTTATATGAAAACAAACGTTATATATGACACCGCCACAATATCGCAACATAGGAAGCATTATACCACGACTGTGTATTCTTTAATGGGAGGTATGGTTTTGTTGATGAAACTGTCAGACAAGTGGAAGCGTCAGTGTCAAAGCTGCCAGGCTAGCCAGAATTAGCAGAATAATAGTGAGAGAGATGTCAGTCTACATAGGATACCATGTCGCGGAAGAATACCTCACTCGACTGCAACAGACATAACTGGGAGCAGCATGAGTGTTTTGGATGATTGACGATCCTCCTGTAGGTGTTAGCATAACTCCATGGAGGACAATCTTATACCAGAGACCACAACTTGTCAATATTAACGATAAGACAGTGATAATGGTTCCTCAGCTTGTGGAAATGCCTCATACCAACCTTACCAATGTAGCCAGAGACAACGTTATACATGGGCGCAACAGAGCAGTGTATATGGAGTTAACGCAAAGCGTATTTATTGGAGAAGAGATGGTTAATGCAGAGCCGAGACAGTATTTGTATGGGCCATCATTTGTATGGTTAACGCAGAGCGACCAACGGATTCTGGTATGGCAGTTCAACGTATGGATAGCGAATCAGAGACCAAAAATGGTGACCTGTGGATTTTGAAGGATATAGAAACGACAACCAAAAATAGAGACCTGCGGATTTCAGAGGTCAGGAACATAGTCATTTAGACTAAGGTAGAGGAACTGTCACACATAAATGTGTTAGGGATGGCAGGATAATGGCTAAAATTGGAGCTCAAGTGTGTAGGGAGCGTTATAACTGCACTTAATGAATATAGTCTTCAATCTCCCAGTCTCATTCTTCAACGCAGAATACAATTGCAACAACCGACTACGTTTTTTTCTTCTTTTTTTTACATGACTGATAGTAGAACTGGCCACAAAAAACAATTGCTCATATCAGGAATTACACATGGAGATCACCATGCACAGGGATGTTCAAAATGTTTAGAATTCCTTCAACCTGCGTACAGAGACATAGCGCAAGGAAAATCGATTTTCCATTCCAACACGTGGATATATATGCCTTCAAACGTTTTGTATTCCCATGAGCTTCGCTCAGACTTCAAGCTCAACGCCAACGCATGAATCAATCAACCAGCAATATCACTGCACCCAGAGTTCACGACCCACATAACATTAATGGTCAACGCATAGGTCTGGTGAAAGAAACACAACAAAAAGCCACAAGAAAACAGTGACTCAAATATGAGTAGGGCCAGAATTCACCCGCTCTGATACCATGTTAAACACACACATGGCAGAGACAAAATAGGAAAGATAAACATGAGATTGCATCTATTATTAACAAATGATATACATTTATAATACATTCATATGACCTTTGGTTTCGTATTCCAAGGTCTCTTGGACTTCCTTAGTCTAGTCGGCTTCCACACCAACCCTTAGAGGATTAGGTGTCCAACATCTCCAATATATATGTGTCTGGACTCTAAAATATCCTATTTTAGCCTACAAGCTCCTCTACTAATAAAATAATGTGCAAGTAATGGCATAGTTCACATGTTGTCCTAGTAGCTTTTACAAATTTAACTTTATCTCCACAAATGCTAGCCGAAATGTTGACATCATGCTTGCATGGGCATCTAGAGGGCTGGTGTTGAGGCCTTTTGGTGCAATGACAAGTGTAGAATGTTGGAAATTTGTGTAGCTATGGTCAATGTTTTTCATTGAAAAACATTGGAGAAATTAAAAAATTGTTATTTGGACAAGTCGGTCTCATGCTCTACAAGTCGGCCTCACTTAGGGCTAATTAGACCACGTCACACTTATATATATTTGTCATTGTTGGCACTCATTTGGGTCCAATGTTGCGATAATCGCGATCGGGATTATTGAGGGTCCGAAAAAAGAAAAAATCGTAAAAATCGGGAAAAATCGGCAAAATAAAAAAAATATAAAAAATTAAATTAAAAAAATACAAAATCAAGATTTTTTGGGAAAAAATCGTGTTTTTTTCAAAATGAAAAAATCACCGATTTAATCATTTTAGGCAAAAAATCGTGATTTTTGCAACACTGTTTGGGACACTATCAACAAGTAAGTTCGATTTGCAATTCAAAGAAAGACATCACTTATGTGAAGGACAAAATAAAGACTTCTTTTCATCTGCGTCAACCTTCCTATTGGAGTTGCGTTGACTGTGTTTTGACTAGGGCATATTGTGTTGGAAATAATACTGAGAGGGGGGGGTGAATCAATATTATCACATTAATAAAACTTTTTCATTTCCATATTCAGATTTATATATGCTACTTTCACAACTTCTTATGATTGAGTTAGTTGATCCTTAATGAGTGCATTTGAACATTATCAACCATATTAACAGTAAACAGGCGCAGTAAAATAGAACAGATCATCACACATAAGCCACACACATGAACACCATGATATAAGGTGGAAACTCAATGTGGGAGAAAACCACCTGCTGCAAGTCATCTCAATCTTCTTCTTAATAAGAAAATCCTTTTACAATATTTCTGTACTGGTGCAGTCTTATACCAGTACGCAGGCTTCTACCTGCAGAGAGCTAGAATTCCCATAGATATTGTACTAGCCGATCCATTTACTAGTACGCAGGCTGCTACTTGCTACAATGTGTTAGAGTCGGTCTAGTAGCCCTCCACCAGAGATCAAAGCTCTTTGCATTTCATGATTAGGTGTCCCATCAGTGTGATCATGTTGCATTCCGTTAGGCATGCCATAATCTTGGTGGAAGGAGTTTGTGTCGTTATTCCCCTCTTGTTTGGCACTGCTGGTTCAGGTTTGTTCAAGTAAATAAAGTCCTCAAAGGGTCATTTATCTTGCTTTAAGTTTTAAGGTCTTAGGTCTAGGGTTGAGTCTAATTTTGTCTTGAGAGGTCATCAAGGACCAGCAGGCCAGAGGGATATCCTTCATTAAACATTTCTTATCATTGTACAGCTAAATTTTTACCTTGTTCTCAAAAACTCTGTTTTTGAAAACAAGGTCATTATCTCATTTTTGTAAAAATTCTCAAAATTTCAAATTCTTCAAATGTCGAAGTGCAGCCTTGGTCTCCTTTGCCAAAGCATCCCAGAAGCTATCCCTGCAAAAATTTTCAGAAGAAATCATCATTTCAACCAATTTTTTAAAGAAATGAAATTACAGGTCAGAGCCAATTAAATCAAAAAGTGTCAACATTCAAAACATTACAAAGTGGGTTTTGGGCAAGTAAAAATTAAAAGGAAGCCTATAAAAGCATGCCATTCCTCATTGGTAACTCATTTGCCTCTCAACACTTCAAGAGAATACTTGTCAAGTCGATTTCAAAGTTCATTGGGCGAATTGGGCAATTGCAGCGGCGCGCTACGCATCAGAGGAGGCGCGCTACGCGTTGGGGGCGCGCTACACATCAGCGCGCATTTTCCAGTGCAAATTAACTCAGGCGCTACGCGTTGGAGGCACGCTACGCATCAGGCTGGGCGCGCTACGCGTAGGGTTTCTTGCTCAGGAAATCGCCAGCAAGCCACCAAAACTACTTCTCTCTCAAAATCTTTTCAGGTAGGCCTCTAATCCATGGTGATTTTGGTTTGGCTAAGATGAATGAGCAATGAACATGCAAAAAATGCCATGCTAATATGGAGTAAAAACCCTACCTTGCTGTGTCAAAATTTAAAAATGTAAATGTGCTAGGGTTTCATTGAAATTTGCTGCCCAAGGTTACCCATTTTCCATTCCTCTTTCCCCATATTTTTATCACCATTTTCCTTAACATTTTTCCATGCAATCATATAATTTCCCTATTAAAAATCATTAAAATCCCTAAACCCTACTAATTCCTAAAACCCTATGTAAAGTTCCTAAACCCTTCTTCCCATTAAAATCCCACAAATTATGATTGTATATGTTCCATGTTCCTTTCCTAAAATTTCCTTTCACATTTGTTTTCCCTAATCCCCTCAATGTTCCCTTTTCCCTAACATTTCCCATGTGTGTTTGTCCCCTTGGTAACAACATTTAAACAAGTCAAAACAACAGTTCATTGGGTGCACAGTCAGCATTATTTTTCAGTCACTTGCTTCCAAAACCATGTCAGAAACCGAAACAGATTATGAGCAAAGTGATGACCGTGAATCAACACCAGAGGTAGAGGTGCCAAGGAGGCATCGCAGGGGTGGTAAAGGTGGTCAGCATGTCAGGGAGGAGCCCACCTC
Source organism: Pinus tabuliformis (assembly GCA_031772625.1). NCBI lineage: Eukaryota > Viridiplantae > Streptophyta > Pinopsida > Pinales > Pinaceae > Pinus > Pinus tabuliformis. The sequence continues at coordinate 1,372,957,333 of CM062805.1, read as the reverse complement.
TTTGGCTTATCTACAAGCTTGTCCACTTGCAGTGACATGTTTCCGATACCAATCATGTTATGAATATTGCGAGAGAATCTCCCAAATGCAACACCACAGGGAATTGGTTCGCTTGTTTGTCCTACATTTGCACAATGAGCATGTGAATCTTGCAGGAGTGGACTTCACATTGTCACCCGAGATTGTTGCTCAAGCAACAGGGATACCCAATATTGGAGAAGAGTGGAACAAGCGCCAGCAGTTGGACAGATTTCATTATGAGCCATATATCAAACCTGTATATATGAGACACCTAACTGTTGTTTTTCCCTTCAGATTCTTAAGAGACGAGTATGCACCTTTGATGAGGATCATCATTCGCTACTTCACTTGCGAGGGCAGATTTTCACGTTTGTATTCGTACCATATCCGTTTGTTGATGCATTTCACATGGGTACGAATGATGAACATTCCATTCTTCATGTGCCGAAATATAGAGAGGATGGTGCCCTTGGTGCAAAGAAAGAGCCCAGCACAGCAACACAAGAGCATCTATCATTATGCACTGATCAAGATTGTGGTCATGCATCAGTTGGCACAACAGGGTATTCCATGGGAGGATTTCATTTCTCGTGACTTGTTCACAGTGCCACAGCCACCTCCTGAGGTTGTCCGTGATGAGGGAGGGCCTTCACATCAGTTTGACATTCCAGAGCCCGAGCATGTCAGCTCCCCTCCATTTGTTACATATCAGAGAGGCCACAGGGCCTTATTTGCATCTGCACGGCGAGTATTATCTTCACACCAGGTGGAAGGGGTCTCGCCTTCTTCATCAGCACAGCGAGTGTTATCTCCACATCAGGTGGAAGGGGCCTCGCTTTCGACAGCAGCACAGGTACCAGAGAGAGGCAAGCAGCCCAAGATTGATGAGGGGCCATCAGGTGTTCCAGGCATAGATGTTGTTGACCTTGATATCATTTCTCCTAGCCTAGAGTCAAAGGAGATCATCCAGCAACTAAGGGCTGAAAATGACTTGTTGCAGCAAAAGTTGGAGATGGCAAATTGGACAATTACTTATTTAGAGCAGCGCAACAAGCAATTAGAGGATGAGCACTCTCTTGATGAGTTGCGGAGGATCCGAGAAGACCGGAACTTGGCTCGCAAGAGACCCGGCGATTTGACACCTAAGGAGCAAAGCTCTATGCTCATTCAAGTGAACACACATTTAGAGAGGTTGATAGCAAAGGCAAACAGGGAAAAGGACATGCTCCGACACATGAAGAATCACTATTGGGCTCGAATGCATGTGTGTAAAGAAAGAATGAAGGTACTCAAAGGACGACTGGCCAAGGCACTAAAACGGAGAAAAAGGCCCGATCCCCTTCATATTTTGGTTGAGGCTTCCTTGAAGGAGCATGGCACTAAATGATACACCTTCAGCTTAAATTTCAGGAAATTTTGAGCAATTTTGGTCAATTTTGATTTTTTTGTGCCAAACACAGGTTTTTGCCCTCAACGCGTAGCACGCCGCGCGCTACCCTGAAGATGGGCAAGTCCATTTCTCAAAAAATCAACATTTTTGGATTTGTCATGACAAATTACACTTGCTCAGCAATTGCCAAGACATTTCATCAGGTTTTGAGCCCTCAAAAGGTCAAAAAACATGCAAAAAATGACTTTCTGCCACTTTTTGGACACACAGAAAGCAGTCTTGGGAGATTGCAATTTTGGAGGGGCAAATTACCACCAAATTGAGAAATTCCACTTGGGCTGGAAAGTAGACATCCAGACCTTTCCAACAAGCCTACTTTTGCCTCATTTGGATGTTGGGAAGTGCCTCAAAAGTTGGCTCAAAGGCGCGCTACGCATCAGGGAAATTTGCCAGATTTTCACCTACAGCTCAGCAAAACGCAGATTTGACTAGTTTTGACTTTTTGGAGTGATTTTTCATCCTCCTTGATGTAATTGATGTAATTTTATGATGTCATGGCACTTATTTATCTCTTCTAGAAGATTCATTCATAAAAAGTCAAAAATTTAATGAATGAATTGGTTTCCTAGCTTATAGAGACAAGTTGTTTTGACTGCCTAGATTTTAGTGCTCAGTTTAGAATTGGTTGAAACAACTCCTAGAAGGATGAGCTTGACCCCTAGAGGCAAGGAAAGGTGTTAGCTTGCCTATATAATGTATTTTCTTAGTCATTTTCATGGTTGGACTCTTGAGGGATAAACTTCTATTGTATTACACTTTGTATCTCTGCAATTTTGGTAAAGGAAAGACCAGGGTTTTGCAACACTATCTGGGATTCCTGTGGTTATTTGTGTTGATGGTGTGCTTCTCTCTTGTACTTGTAAGTGTGTTATGTGTATCATTTTCCAACTTCTCTTTTCTGCACATTAAGTAAATGAAGTGTTAAGGTAGAATTCATAATTTATATGCTCTGCCTTTAAGTTTGCTTAATATCTATGTTTTCCTCTGTCTAAAGAGAACTCTCGAAAGTTTCTTGCTCTCTTTAGCTCCTCACCGGTCATTTCTATCCATTCACTTAAATCAAAGGCATCAAGACAATCTCCTACCTTGCCCCAAAAAGACCTCTGCAAAAACTGTGCTCAGTTTTCCACCAAAACTCTAAAAATTTAAAATCAAACTTTCCCTATCAGTTTACTAGCCTAAAATCAGTGTTCTTAATTGGTCATCTCCGCCCTTTGAAGACCTTTCGCCGAGATAGACCCGGAGAGAACCCTCTCCTGCCTCGTAGGGCTAGCTACGAGGCTAAGTGGTTTGATGTTGCCTTGGATTTTGTCCTTTTCAGCCTGAGGCCAAATTCAAGCGCTAACACAATGCTCTTGTACTAGCTAAGATACTAGTACGTAGGCGCCAGCCTACAATCTTCTTTCCTCCGGGTACTACATTTCATACATTTTCAGATTGGATACACCTGAAGCACAATACATAATCTAAAAGGCCACGTTTCATCCAATTTTCATACTGGACCCTTTAATATCATTGAAGCACATAATCAATCAATCTTTTGAGTCACCCAATCACCAGATCAATACACTTTACAAGGATAGTATGTATGTCAGCAATCAGATCTAGTCCATCAGATCATATAAGGATAAGCCATTATGAACATAACCAAATCAATCACTTCTTAGAATGCTGCAAGTGTCTGCAGCTGCACAAACTTCTTCTTGGCAAATCAAGTATAGAATTACCCAAGCATCAGATCAATATACATGACAGTTATCACCCGATCTAGTCAACAGAGGCTGATATCAAGACCCAAACAGAGGATTTACTTACTGCTGTGCACACGGAGGCTAAACATTATTACTACACAGGAAACACTTAATATTGCGCACCCAGAACCCTTTAGTAAACAGCAGAGGCGGCTAGAGCATAGTTAAGAAATGAATGCAGCTTTGTTAAAGGAAACTTCTGTCTTATGCGTGTCTGCGGCTGCACAGTTTCCTTCTCGGAGAATATCTTCACTTACTGCTACAGGTTGCCCATTTCAAGCCTGCGATCCTTCGCTCTGATCTCTAATCTGCACGCTTTCTCCTCGATTTAGATTCTGCAATCGCTCCACTCAAGAAATCCAATCTATACCTCCTTAAGATCTTCAATCCTTTTTCAATGCATTGCCAAAGGATCTCTTTTCTTCTTATATAGTCACGCTTTTGATAAAACCATGAGTCGAAACTAGAGGATCCGAAATCCTGGGACTCGCTTGCTTTGACCAATTTCTTAAGGAATGATTTAAGTGATAAAAATAGCGGGAAAACAATGAAAAACGGTCCAAACAACAAAAGGCGGACTTTAAACTTAATGCACCCATAACAATAATATATCGGGTCCGCTCCTTATCGCTGTATAACATCGTCTATTGCCAATGGTCGATCCGATGGATCGGATGCGACATGGCCATTAACCATGCTTTATATATATGTCGGGTTCGCTCCTTATCGCTATATAACATCGTCTATTGCCGATGGCCGATCCGATGGATCGGATGCGACATGGCCATTAACCATGCTTTATATATATATGTTGGGTCCGCTCCTTTCATCGCTATCGACGATTAGATGTGGGAAGCCTTTAAAAAAGGGGCGATTACCGTGGATGCGATATTAATATATGATGCCTTTAATCCCTCCATAGGGTCCGCCACCTCTTATCGCAATCGGAGGATTGGGGTGGGCGACCCTTTATGCATTGCGATATACTGCGTACGCGATATTATTATAAACCACATTCGATATGCCATCGGGTCCATATGTTATCGCAATCGGAGGATTGGGGTGGGCGACCCTTTATGCATTGGGATATACTGCGGATGCAATATTATTATAAACCAAAAACGATATGCCATCGGGTCCATTGCAATCGGAGGTTTCAATGGTGTTACATACCCGAACCCCCGATGCGCATATATGTCGAAATATATGTATTGACACATATAATTGTGTTTATCCGCCGAAAGGGGGAAATGCGTACATGCTATTGTTTATTATATAATACATATATATATGGGTTTTGATCACCCGAACAACTCCCGATAGAGTTAAAACATGCATATATGGCCTGATGACTCCCGATAATGATTAAGCATGCATTCAAGGGTTATAGAAGCCCGATTTCTCCCGATAAGCTCTTTATATATGAGAATGTGCCTCTATTGCTCCGATAAGCTCCCACTGGCTCAATGGCTCCCGATAATTGCTTTTGTTCTCCCGATGGCTCTGTTTGTGCTCCCGATAATTCTGTCTGTTGCTCCCGATGGCTCCCGATAAGCTCCCGATATGCTCTTCTGGCTTGGTAGTGTCTTCCAAAGACCTCCTTGCATATGAGAGTGCCTTTCTTACTCCGATAGGCTCCCGATAGCTGTGTATGCTCCTCTTCTTTGGCATATATATGTGACATATACATATATATGGCTCCTCTTGTCTCCTCTTGGCTCCTCTTGCTCCATCTGCGCCTCTTTGCTTATGGCTTGGCTTTCCTGATGAATCTGCTCTACATCCCATGTATTATGGCCCATCTGATATCTCTTCTGTAGTTCTTCTATGAGTGGGTTGCCATCAAGTACAACACATGCATCATAATGCCAACAATCTCCCCCTTTGGACTTGATGGCAACAACACCAAAATCACTCTCCCCCTTTGACATCAAGGGCAAAGGGCGGATCAAGACATACTCTTTCCTTGATATACATTCGGCTGTCCATACTCCCCCTGAGTATCTACTGAAGTCTCTGAATGAGCTCCCCCTTTGTATGTGCCATGGTGTACCAATCTGACCATGCTCTTTCTGAGAACATGCTGAAATCTCTGCTCTGCTGAATATGCTTGGTCATGCTCCCTCTGACTGTAAGCAAGGTCTGCAAAAAGATGTTCTTACAAGAAGAACATGACTCTATCATGAATGACCTTTCTATCACCAAGGATTCATACATACATCTATCTCTCAACCAAGTGGGGATCATCCACCCAACCAAGTGGGGATACATCAGAAAATTACATATGACAACCAAGTTCATTACATGTTTATCCCAGGCATAGTGGGGAAACCAAGATAGGCCGTTACATGACCTTGACACTGTTAGAGTCGGTCTTGTAGCCCTCCATCAGCGATCAAAGCTCTTTGCATTTGCATAAGTAGGTGTCTCATCAGTGTCAATTTTTGCATCCCATTAGGCATGCCATAACCCTGATGGAGGAGCTGGTGTCTTTGTCCCCCTCTTGGCATTGCTGGATCAAGTCATTTCAGTCCTTAGTTACTTTCAAGCTTGTCTTGTCTTGGCTTGAGGTCAAATTCCTAGGTCTAGGATTTTGGTCAAATTTGTTTACAAGGTCATGTCTCTGAAGGTCAGTAAGTGCTCAGCAAGCCAAAGGGATGATTTTAAAGATGTTTCTTTGCAAATTTCAATCTTGTACAGTTAATGTTCACCTTGGATTTAAAAACTCTGTTTTTAAAGCCAAGGTCATTTTTCAAATTTTTGTAAAAAGTGATGAAATTTCAAAAAGCTTCCAAGGACAGTATGAAACCCTGGCTCCCTTGCCAAGATCCCTCAGATGATATCCCTGCAAAAAGTGTCAAGCAAAAGCATTAAATCAGTCAATTTCAGGACAAAGGAAACCAAGAAAAGTCAATTTTATAAAGTGTCAAAGAGAAACATTATAAAGTGGGTTTGAGCATGAAATTATTTCAAATCAAAGCTATAAAGGCCCAATCTCCCTCCATCGACCCTCATTGTGCATCCAAGTTGTTTGCAAGAGCGATTGAGTGAAAGATTGAGTGAATTTGGGAGCTGGACAGGCGCGCGACTCGTCAGACCAGGTGCGCGACCCGTCAGCAGCGTTCCGGCAGTGCATTTTTTCAACGGGCGCGACCCGTTGGGTGAGGCGCGCGACCCGTCAGCGCCCTCCTTTCCAAACCGACTGCAAATTTATCCAAGGACCCTCCGAAATCGCCAAATTGCCAAGGTAGGCTCTCCAAACTTAAGAATGGTTGCTTGTTATGATCAATGGGAATCTTAATGGCATTTTTAAAGGATCTCCATGTGCAAGAGAAAAGCTCCATGTTGCTGCATTTTAAATTTGTAAAATATGCCTAGGGTTTTATGCTGTTTGAAGGTATTCCCCTTGTAATCATTTTCCCCATTTCCCATGTCATTTTCCTTGTTTTTCTATATAAATTTCTCTTTTGAATTTGTAAAGAAAAAGCCAAACCCTACCCCTCTTCCCTAAAAAATGAAAAATTAAAGCCCTAACCCTACCTCTCATTACTCATGTAAACAATGTATATGATGATGCATGTGCAATGATTTTTGGCAATGTTTTTTCCTTAAATCCCTGTGTTATATATTTATTCCCATTTTCCCTTTAAAAGTGTCCCTCCCCTAACATTCCCTTCATGCTCCTTGTCCCCCTTGAAACAGCATACAAATCAGCATTTTACAAAGCAGAAACAGCAGTACATTTTGGCCACTCTGCTCCTTAAACAATGTCAGAAACCGAAACCTATGAGCAGAGTGATGACCAGGCATCAGCTTCAGAGATTGAGATACAGAGGAGGCCTCATAAGGGTGGTAAGGGTGGTCATCATAGGCGAGAGGAGCCCACCTCTTTGACAGATTTACAAGCTTGTCCTATGGCAGTCTCATGCTTCCAATACATGTCTTGCTATGAGTTTTGTGAGAGGATCTCTTGGATTCAGCACCACAGAGAGTTGGCTCGCCTGTTTGTTTTACACTTGCATGATGGACATGTCAACCTTGCCGGGGTTGACTTTACATTGACACCTGAGGTGATTGCACAGGCCACAGGGATACCGAATGTTGGAGAGGTGTGGAATAAGCGCAAGGTGCTGGACAGTGTTCATTTTGAGCCTTTCGTTAGACCAGCACTCATGAGACACTTGACAGGAGTGTTTCCCTTCAGATTTCTCAGGAGTGAGTATGCTCCCATGATGAGGCTCATCATGCTCTATTTTACCTGTGAGGGCAGATTTTCACAGGTATATTCATACCATATTCACCTCTTGATGCACTTCACCCGGGTCCGGATGATGAACATCCCTGTTTTCTTCTATCAGAACATTGAGAAGATGGTGTCCATGATGCAGAGGAAGAGCCCGGCACAGCAGTACAGGAGCCTTTACCATTATGGTTTGATTCAGCTAGTGGTATTACATCAATTGGCTCAGCAGGGCATCTCATGGGAGGAGTTCATCTCTCGTGAGTTTTTCACAACACCATCACCGCCACATCCTGAGGTTGTTCACGAGGAGGGAGGACCATCACAGCAGCATGACATCCCCGTCACTAGACATGTCAGCTCCTCACCTTTGGTTACTTATCAGAGAGGCCAAAGGGCCTTATTTGCAGCAGCTCGGCGAGTACTTTCTCCACAGCATGTGGAAGGGGTCTCGCCTTCTTCATCGGCTCAGCGAGTGTTATCTCCACATCAGGTGGAAGGGGCCTCGTTTTCTTCAGCAGCACAGGCAGCACAGAGGGGCAAGCAGCCCAAGATTGATGAGGGACCATCAGGTGTTCCAGATATAGAGTTTATTGATCTTGATGTCAGTTCTCCTAGCCTAGAGTCAAAGGAGATCATTCAGCACCTCAGAGCTGAAAATGATGCATTGCTGAGGAGGTTAGAGGGGGCACAATGGACAATCTCATACCTGGAGCAGCGCAACAAACAGTTGGAGGATGAACAAGCTCTTGATGAGTTGTGGAGGATTCGTAGTGACCGCAATTTGAACCGGAGAAGACCCGGTGATCTATTGCCCGCTGACCGAGAGTCCATGCTCATCCGGGTAAATGCACACTTGGAGAGGCTGTTGGCTAGGGCCAACCAAGAGAAGAAATTGCTGAGGAACATGAAGAACCATTATTGGGCAAGAATGCACGTGTGCAAGGCAAAGATGAAAATGTTCCAAAGGCGGTTGGCCAAGGCACAAAAAAGGAGAAAGAGGCCCGATCCCCTCCATATCTTGGCTGAGGCCTCACTGAAGGACCAAGGCACTAAATAGCCCAGCCACAGCACAAATCCCAAGAAATTTTGAAAATTTTGGGTCAATTTTGATTTTTCAGGCAATTTACAGGTTTTTGTCCATTAACGGGTCTCACCCCCCGCGCGACCCTTCATCCCGGCAACTCCATTTTGCAAAAACTTAGCATTTCCAGATTTGTCATGAGAAGTTACATATGCTCATCAATGGACTTGAGATTTTATGAAGTTTTGGGCCTCCAGAAAGTCAAAAAAGGAGCAAAAAATGACTTTCTGCCACATTTTTGAGACACAGAAAGAAGTCTTGGGAGATTGCAATTTTGGAGGGGCAAATGACCACCAAATTCAGAAATTCTAGTTGGGTTGGAAAGTAGACTCACAGGCCTTTCCAACAAGCCTACTCTTGCTCAATTTGGCCACCTGGAAGTGCCCCAAATGTGGTCCCAAAGGCGCGCAACCCGTCAGGCAGAGGCACGCGACCCGTCAGGCAAACTTCTCCAGTTTTCAGTGTACAGCTCAGAAAAACGCAGTTTGACCCTGTTTGACTTTTTGGGGTGGATTATTATCCTATTTGGTGTAATTAATGTACTTTATTGACACTTTTACTCTTATGTACCTCTTCTAGAAGATTCATTCATGAAAAAGGTGAAAATTAAATGAATGAATTGGTTTCCTAACTTATAGAGGCAAGTTGTTTTGACTGCCTAGTTTGTAGTGCTTAGTTTAGAAGTGGTTGAAACAGCTCCTAGGATAGTGAGCTCGACCCATGGAGGCAGGGAAAGAGGTTAGATGATCTATATTATGTACTTTCTTGCTCATTTTCATGGTTGGACTCTTGAGGGATAAGCTATCATTGTATTATTCACTGTATCTCTGCAATTTTTGGCTAAGGAAGACCAGGGTTTTGCAGTCCTCTTTGGGATTCTTGTGGTTACATGTATTGGTGGTGTGTTTCTCTATGTACCTGTAAGTGTGTTATGTGAATCATTTCCTTTCTTTCCCTTCTGCATATTAAGCAAACAAAGTGTTAAAGTAAGAATTCATGACTGTCATGCTCTGCTTTTAAGTTTGTTTAATTTCAATGTTTTCTACTGTTTAAGGAGAATTCAAAGTTATTGTTTGCTCTCCTTAGCTCCTCACCTGTCATTCCTGACCATCCACCTCAATCAAAGGCATCAATACTGTCTCCTATCTCGCCCCAAAGAACCCCCTGCAGAAACTGTGTCCAATCCCCGCACCCAAAATTGCCATTTCCCCAATTTTCCACCAAAAACCCTAAAAACCCCAAATCAACCTTTTTGATCAGTTTACTAGCCTAAAATCAGTGTTACCCTATTGGTCATCTCATTCCATTGAAGATCTCACCGAGATAGACCGGAGAGAGCCCTCTCCCGCCCCGTAGGGCTAGCTACGAGGCGAAGTGGTTTGATGTTGCCTTGAGGTTTACCTTTCTCAGCCTGAGGTGAAATTTCAAGCGCTAACAGACACCATAAAAGAGATACCACAAAAGAGATACATGACATAGAGACGAAATATCTAGAACAAGACTTATGAAAGTCACAAATAACTGATAGCAGCAGCATCTGTCAAACACTTTTCAGATCAGCAACCATGATCTCCTTCTGTTCTGCATCTGCCTCTGTTCCACTTGAAACCAACAACAGCTGTGAACTAGAACCAAAAGCTTCTAAGGTAATGCCAACAATGTATTATTAGAAGTTAATCTGCTCCCCCTGAACCTGTGCCAGATGGTCTCTGTCAGACCCATATCAGACTCTTCTCACCCAGAGTCTGGCCCACTGATTTTATTCAAACCAACATATACACGACTGTCTCTGCAAAAACCGGCGTATGTACGCGGATCCTTCCTCAGGCAACTCGCGTACACCCATTTTCAGATCAGCAACCTGTAAACGTCCTGTAAAGTATAAGTCATCAACCTATAACAAGGTATGTCTGCATCAATTCATCCCTTTGAATAGAATTCTGCATATGTCATACAGAGTCATTCCCATTATATCATTTGTGAAGCCACCATAGCCATTTTATCAACATCAAGATCTACATGATCCTTGCATCATGATCTTTATGCATATGACGACAACAACATATGAGAGACTTATCATCAAGTAATGAAATTCTTTATTCAAGCTTTGTACTTCTCCTTATCCTGATGAAGATCACCATGGAAGCACCATATATGCATCATCAAAGAATCAACCATAAATCTGATCTGAACATCTACTATGTAACCCCAAGACTCATATGAGATGGACAACTCATAGCAAGATATATATATCATCACCAAGGACTATTAACCATAATGCCAACAATGCATTATTAAAGGCATATGCTCCCCCTTATCTGTTTACTGTTAGATCTGATCATGCATAAATCAGCAATAAGCATCAAGACATCATCATCATCAAGTTAGGATCAAAACACCTCTAAACATCTTACAAGAATCAAAACTATTTCCACACATCCTCAGCAGACTGTAATTATTAATCCAATAGAGCAGATAATGGACTAAATCATATCAGATCCTTTTTCTAAGCCTGTCCCCACTGCTTTTCCTCAGACTGACATATACGTGACTTGCCTTTAAGAAACTTGCGTATGAGATTTAGGACACTGAAGTTTTACACTTTCAGCTTCCCCTGAGTCTGTTATGTCTGTGTTGTGCTGTGTCTCAGTACATTGTGCTGTGCCACATCTTTCTGACTGTACTTCCTTCTTCTTCCATATCTTCAAGTGTGATGATGTTTTCTCCTTTTGGTGTGATGTCCGTCCTTTGTTCCTGCATTCCTTTGCTATATGTCCAAGCTTGTTACATGCATAACATCTTACATGTTTCATATTCCTCCTGTAGCAATCAGCAGCTTTGTGACCAAACATATTGCAGGAAAAACAATATCCATTAAAGTACTTGGAATGTGATGATCTTTCTGTGTGATGATCTTGAACCATTCTTCTTCTACATCTAGCTACAACATGTCCAAGATTATGACATTCATAACATTCAATATTATTCATCTGAGTAAATGGCCGACTATTACTTCCATAATTAGGAGTAAAAGATTTTCTTTGAAGAATCTCTTTCCTTGATTGTTGATGGGGTTGACCTCTCATCTCTCTTATCTCCTTGTTGATCATTTTAGATTTCTCTTTAGAGTTTTTTGCCTCACCTTGTGAACTAGATTCACCTTCAACAGATTCATGAAAACCAAGACCAGTCTTGATAGCAGGAGACCTTTGACTACTAAGAATATCATCCAAGACTTTAGTACTATCTTGAAATCGCAACAGTTTATCCTTTTCTTCTAATTTACCTTTCAAGATATTTACCTCAATCTGAAGTTGTTCTTCCTTGTCTAGACATTGTTTCTTCACGTTTTCTTCAACATTTCTTTCCTCTTCCATTTGTTGCCTTAGTTTGAGAATCTCCTTTTCTTGTTCTTCATTCACATCCTGCTGCATTTGACGAATTTTGAAGGCACATTCCAGCTGAGATTTTAAACTGATAACTTCGTTTTCCTGTTTTTCAATAGCTTGGAGTAGATATTTATTCTGCTTCTTTGTTTCTTCAAGTTCTTCCTTTAGCGAGAGGGTCGTAGCTTCAAGACTTTCATAATAACTGGATCGATCTCTGAGCTCCTTGATTATTGTGTTCTTTTCAATGACTTCATTTCTTAGAGATGTTACTTCATCCTGCAACTTTTGATATTTGTCCTTGAATAACTCTTGTTGAGTCTTTAGTCTAGTAGCAGCTTCTTTGAAGGCACCATCCTTTATGTTCAAAAGTTCTTCTTGAGTTCTAATTTTGTTTGTCAGACTTTTAAATTCTGCCTCTATTTGATATCTTTCTTGTTCACTCATAAGAGCAAATTCAGTTGTTTCACTATCACTTTCATCTTTTCGAAATGGATGGATAGCTGGAGCATCAGAGGATATCAAATTCATACCTGATAGTTCATCTTCATTCTGAAATGATTCTGAATCTGATTTTGAATCTGAAGAGCTTCTTACACCTAATCCCCAATCGATTCTCCCACTGTCATAGTTCTTCTGAGATGTCTTCTTTTGCTTATGTGCTTTCTTCTTAAGCTTCTTTCCCATTGTTCCACGAATCTCCTTTAAGCGATCAAGCCTCTACCAAAGGACCTGCTCTGATACCAGTTGTTGGAAATAATACTGAGAGGGGGGAGTGAATCAGTGTTATCACATTAATAAAACTTTTTCATTTCCATATTCAGATTCATATATGCTACTTCCACAACTTCTTATGATTCAGTTAGTTGATCCTTAATGAGTGCATTAGAACATTATCAACCATATTAATAGTAAACAGGTGCAGTAAAATAGAACAGATCATCACACATAAGCCACACACATGAACACCATGATATAAGGTGGAAACCCAATGTGGGAGAAAACCACCTGCTGCAAGTCATCTCAATCTTCTTCTTAATAAGAAAATCCTTTTACAATATTTCTGTACTGGTGCAGTCTTATACCAGTACGCAGGCTTCTACCTGCAGAGAGCTAGAACTCCCATAGATCTTGTACTAGCCGATCCATTTACTAGTACGCAGGCTGCTACCTGCTACAATGCTCTTGTACTAGCTAAGATACTAGTACGTAGGCGCCAGCCTACAATCTTCTTTCCTCCGGGTACCACATTTCATACATTTTCAGACTGGATACACCTGAAGCACAATACATAATCTGAAAGGCCACGTTTCATCCAATTTTCATACTGGACCCTTTAATATCATTGAAGCACATAATCAATCAATCTTTTGAATCACCCAATCACCAGATCAATACACTTTACAAGGATAGTATGTATGTCAGCAATCAGATCTAGTCCATCAGATCATATAAGGATAAGCCATTATGAACATAACCAAATCAATCACTTCTTAGAATGCTGCAAGTGTCCGCAGCTGCACAAACTTCTTCTTGGCAAATCAAGTATAGAATTACCCAAGCATCAGATCAATATACATGACAGTTATCACCCGATCTAGTCAACAGAGGCTGATATCAAGACCCAAACAGAGGATTTACTTACTGCTGCACACACGGAGGCTAAACATTATTACTACACAGGAAACACTTAATATTGCGCACCCAGGACCCTTTAGTAAACAACAGAGGCGGCTAGAGCATAGTTAAGAAATGAATGCAACTTTGTTAAAGGAAACTTCTGTCTTATGCGTGTCTGCGGCTGCACAATTTCCTTCTCGGAGAATATCTTCACTTACTACTATGGGTTGCCCATTTCAAGCCTGCGATCCTTCGCTCTGATCTCTAATCTACGCGCTTTCTCCTCGATTTAGATTCTGCAATCGCTCCACTCAAGAAATCCGATCTATACCTCCTTAAGATCTTCAATCCTTTTTCGATGCATTGCCAAAGGATCTCTTTTCTTCTTATATAGTCACGCTTTTGATAAAACCATGAGTTGAAACCAGAGGATCCGAAATCCTGGGGCTCGCTTGCTTTGACCGATCTCTTAAGGAATGATTTAAGTGATAAAAATAGCGGGAAAATGATGAAAAACGGTCCAAACAACAAAAGGCGGACTTTAAACTTAATGCACCCATAACAATAATATATCGGGTCCGCTCCTTATCGCTGTATAACATCGTCTATTGCCGATGGCCGATTCGATGGATTGGATGCGACATGGCCATTAACCATGCTTTATATATATGTCGGGTCCGCTCCTTATCGCTATATAACATCGTCTATTGCCGATGGCCGATCCGATGGATCAGATGCGACATGGCCATTAACCATGCTTTATATATATATGTCGGGTCCGCTCCTTTCATCGCTATCAGCGATTAGATGTGGGAAGCCTTTAAAAAATGGGCGATTACCGCGGATGCGATATTAATATATGATGCCTTTAATCCCTCCATCGGGTCCGCCACCTCTTATCGCAATCGGAGGATTGGGGTGGGCGACCCTTTATGCATTGCGATATACTGCGTACACGATATTATTATAAACCACATTTGATATGCCATCGGGTCCATATGTTATCGTAATCGGAGGCTTGGGGTGGGCGACCCTTTATGCATTGTGATATACTGCGGATGCGATATTATTATAAACCAAAAACGATATGCCATCGGGTCTATTGCAATCGGAGGTTTCAATGGTGTTACATACCCGAACCCCCGATGCGCATATATGCCGAAATATATGTATTAACACATATAACTATGTTTATCCGCCGAAAGGGGGAAATGCATACATGCTATTGTTTATTATATAATACATATATATATGGGTTTTGATTGCCCGAACAACTCCCGATATAGTTAAAACATGCATATATGGCTTGATGACTCCCGATAATGATTAAGCATGCATCCAAGGGTTATATAAGCTCGATTCCTCCCGATAAGTTCTTTATATATGAGAATGTGCCTCTATTGCTCCGATAAGCTCCCAATGGCTCAATGGCTCCCGATAACTGCTTCTGTTCTCCCGTTGGCTCTGTCTGCGCTCCCGATAATTCTGTCTGTTGCTCTCGATGGCTCCCGATAAGCTCCTGATATGCTCTTCTGGCTTGATAGTGTCTTCCAAAGACCTCCTTGCATATGAGAGTGCCTTTCTTACTCCGATAGGCTCCCGATAGCTGTGTATGCTCCTCTTCTTTGGCATATATATGTGACATATACATATATATGGCTCCTCTTGTCTCCTCTTGGCTCCTCTTGGCTCCTCTTGCTCCATCTGCGCCTCTTTGCTTATGGCTTCGCTTTCCTGATGAATCTGCTCTACATCCCATGTATTGTGGCCCATCTGATATCTCTTCTGTAGTTCTTCTATGAGTGGGTTGCCATCAAGTACAACACATGCATCATAATGCCAACATATTGGCATCTGTTTTGATCTCTATTGAGAATCCATATCACCTCGGAAGGCCGAATACCTTAGAAGTTCGTTGAGCCTGTGAGACTGTGATTTTGCTCCTATATTGGCACATTGGCTTGTGTTGACCGCATCGTGGATTAGTGGTTTGACCAAGTTTTTGGACTAGTTTTGTTGATTGTTTCTGTGGCTATCTCAAAGCCGAAGTTCAACCTTTTGCCTTGTTGTCGCCCAAATTATACAAGCAATATGCGACAATGCTTAGGTTGGGGGTTGTCTCTCTAATCCTTGCGCTCTCCATTCTAACTGTCTCCCTACAACAAGCTATGGGGAGTAGTCCCTATGAAATGTGAAGATGGGAGACTCATTGGCAACCAACAAGTCTAGGAGACACAACTGAATGTCCTAACAACTTGGTTGAATTAGAAAGTTAAATGATTTGATTAGATTATCGTGGAAGACCAGTGCCTTAAATGGAGTCAATTACTTGCTTAAGATAAATTATTTACTAAGTCACCAAATGAACAGTTGTTGATTCAAAGACGCTTCACTTTCCTATATGAAATGCAAATCTTACAATCTAAGTGGGATACAAAATCTTGGTTTATTTTAAATTATATGCCTAATTGTATCCTTGCTCTCAACTGTTTTGAAGCTGGTCTCTAGAGTAGGTTGTGAGAGAGAAACCAAGGGTAAGCAAGCTATGGCTTGATTAATGATCCCTCCCCTTGATTCTAACCATCTGATGCCTTCGGTGCTGCAAAGACCGTGGCTCTGATGACTACAAGGTCATCGTGTTAATCGCTAAAGAGGTTCTAGGCTTTGCAAGCTGGGTGAGAAAGGTGTACCTATCTCTCTATCGACCAAGCTTATGCTTGGAAGTAAGATAATTAATAGAACACTAGGCCTAAGATGCAAGTGCAATTTATGAGTGAAGACTCTTAAAGCGAGATTATTAAGTTCGTAAGTACTTAAAGACAAGATACAATGATTTTTCAATTTAGAACAATGAAGTACTTTGAACAATGATTTAATAACAACTCTCGCCACAAGAGGAAGTGCTCAAAATAAACGGTGCCAGAAAATGTTGTCAATATTACCAGTGGACAATTGCTTTAAGAGATATACAAGATTAATGTTCAACCAACTGGATACAATTTTTCATGTACAATTAGCAAATCTTCAAGATCTTAACAATGGAAAATCACTATGCCAATTAGATACACGAAAGAGATTAGGCTCCTTATGGATGCAATTAGATCTCCTATCACAATTATGATTAAATTCGATTAATGTGCTTCAAGAGTGTCTTAGACTATAAAATCCACAAGAACAAATGAATCCACTTATCTAACAACAATGATAGCAGTGAGAAACAAGAGCATTAATCACAATATTACTTTGAGCAATTAGCCAATTTCATTAAACACTTATCAATTGAATTAGAGCACTTATGTGTTTTAATGCAAGAGTGCAAATAGATGCCAATGATGCAGAAATGCAATATGGATCAGCCAAGAGACATATGATTGCAGCAATAAGAAAATCACCCAATTGCACAATTAAAGGATGCAAGGAACATGAGCTAAATGAAATTAGATGATTCTCAACACTTTTTCCACCACCTTCATGCAATAAATTTCAGACTTCAAATTGTTATTACAACCTTCAGAAATGATCAACTATGCAAAGAAATATAAGGCCAATGAGTGCAAGTAACGATATAATGATGAAATATGATTACCGATGAGTTATTATACCACTGTTATTCAATTTCATCACTGTTGTAAGTGTTTTTATGTGGTTGTAGCAAACATATCAGATCTGAAATTATCCCAACAGTCCACAAGAAATCCACTTATATGCACTCAAATTGACCTAGGTTTAATTCTCAATGTCTCAGATTGATTATTAATAAATTTAGGTTTATTTAAAAATGTATCTAGGCCTTAAATATGATGTTGTCATAAAATACTTCATAAATGGAAGTGAGGGCAGTGATGAAACTAGAGGGTTAGAGAGCAAACCAAGAGGCCTTATGGCGTTGTAGATGGCTAGGGAAGCTTCCACCGAAATTGAGAACTTGCAACCACCAAGTTAGCTCTAAAACTGCTGCAAAACCAAATATTAAAGATAAAAAAATAAAATCATTAACTGAATGAGGGGCTAGGGTTGGCAAACAAGGGCCAAAAAGAGGGAGTAGAGGCCTTAGAAGGCCACGAAAAGGGAGAACAAACCCCTTAGGGCTGACATCAGGCCTTAGGAGGTTGACGCTGGGCAAGGGAAGGCCCTAGAGGGACTGCGGCTAAGGGCTAGGCCCCTTAGGGTCTGCAACTAAGCAAAAATGGGAGGGCTGAGGGCCCTAGAGGGTGCCTAAGGTCTGCGGCTAGGCAAAGGAAGGGGTTCAAGGCCCCTTGAGGGCTGGAAAACTAGGCTAGAGGGGAGTCGAGGGCCTTAGGAGGTCACATTCAGCCCTAAAAGGGCTGCGACCAAGGGAAAGAGGAGGGCCAATGACCCTAGGAGGCCCCTGGGCCAAAAATGGAGGTGGGCCTAAAAAAAATCAAACCCCTGCAAACACAAAAATTCGCCACCAATCATTGCAAAATGCTGAACGACTTTCTTTCTTAGGCTGGACGTTGAGCTTGGAGGAAGATGGGGAGGCTAGATTGTTAAAATTGGCAACCAGGGCAAAACTTCATGTGGGTCATCTTATTCATGGCTAATAATATTTTTATTAGATTCCTCTCGTCGAGAGGTGTAGGATTGATATAAAGATCATCCAATTCCGATAAGTATTCTTGGAGATATGAATTTATTTTGATTATGGAATTATTATCAAGCCGACCTATAACTCATGTAGGCTCAGAAGCCCAACAGTCGCATCTATTCACCCACCAACGTTGTGTATAAATATAAGAGGACTTTTCGTCATTTGAACTCACTCATCTCATCACATCTCTTTCTCTCTACTGCGTAGATATGAGTCTCTTCTGTATTGCGCTAAAATGGGTCTCTCTCTCTCACACATGTGAAGCCGGAAGCTGTTGAATTTGAAGCTACAACTGCAGAAGAAAAGATTGACTTGCGTGGCCTAGAAGATCTCCTCTTTGGAACTGCGCTGTAGGTTCATCTGAACCTCCTCTGAAAGCCGCAACTTTTGGTGGTGGAATGAAGTCAATCCGATGAACGGTTTGCAATATATCGACTGCCCTAGTTTGAAGCCGGAAACTGCTGAAACTGAAGCTACAACTGCAGAAGCAAAGATTGACTTGCGTGGCCTAGAAGATCTCCTCTTTGGAACTGCGTTGTAGGTTCATCTGAACCTCCTCTGAAAGCCGCAACTTTTGGTGGTGGAATGAAGTCAATCCGATGAACGGTTTGCAAGATATCGACTGTCCTAGTTTGAAGCCGGAAACTGCTGAAACTGAAGCTGCAACTGCAGAAGTAAAGATTGACTTGCGTGGCCTAGAAGATCTCCTCATCTGAACTGCGCTGTAGGTTCATCTGAACCTCCTCTGGAAGCCGAAACTTTTGGTGGTGGAATGAAGTCAATCCGACTGTCGGTTTGTGAGATATGGTCTGCCCTAGTTTGATAATGAAGCCGCTAATGCTGATGCTACTGATCTAGGGTTTGCTACTGCTGATATGAATCAGATTTATTGTACTATTTCTCTCTGCTGAATTATTGAAGATAAAAGAAGATTTGATCAAAGGGTTTCCCCACACATTGTGGGGTTTGTCCCTGGCTAGCCGCCACATCTTGTGTCTCTTGTCTTGGCTTGTTTTCTGTCAATCGTTTAATGTTCTATCTGCACTTTACTTTATGTACATGTGATTGCTAATCGGTGGAATATAATAAGAAAAAGAAGTAAACTGTTATAAGCATAGAACATACCATAACTTAACATGGTATCAGAGCTGAGGTGAAGACAAAGCCCGAGAAAGAGCAAGAGCAATCATTGAAGAGAAGATTGGAAAGGCTATCCTAAAAGAACTATGGGGTCCTCAACGCTCTTTCCTACCGAAAACAAGCTCCGTGAGAAAGCTGACTATCACGGATGGAAGATGTCTATCGATCTAACCCTTGAAGATCAAGGAGTGCTGGACCATGTAAGAGGCAATATTGTTGAGCCTTCATCAAATGCATCTGCTGCTGCCTGGAACAAATGGAAAAATGGAGAAGTCAAAACAAAGAAGATCATCCAGGACTCTATCGACAAGCGCTTGGTGGCCTACATCTCTGATCTAGACACCTCCAAGGAAATCTATGACAGACTGGTGAGTTTATTTAAAGTTAATGATGCAAATCAAGTTTTGTTTCTTAGAAATAAGCTGAGGGAAATCAAGAAGGGTAAAGATGAAAGTATGCAAGCATACTTCTTAAGAATCACCGAGATCAAGAACGATCTCCTATCTATTGAGGAAACTATTACTGACAGAGAAATGGCACTCACAACTCTTGGAGGATTACCATCTGAATGGTATGTGTTCAAGACTACTCTTTTGAACTATAATGTAATTCCTAGTTTCGAGGAATTAATGGCTAGATGCATTCAAGAAGAAACAAGGGTAGAAGAACAGGAAATGCCCTTGCCTAAAGGTCCTCCTGCTGTTTTTTCTTCTCGTGCAAAGAAAAGAAATAATTCCGGGACTAAGTCAAAAGGAAAGGCTGGACCTAAGGCTAGAAGAAAATGACGATGTTACATTTGCGATAAAGCAAGTCACTATGTATGAGGTCATGAGCATCATGGTACATGAGATCATGGACATATAGGATAGCATGATGATGATGCACACTAGTTTGAGCAGCATTATGATGGATAAAGTCATGGACATGGGCAGCATGATGATAATCATGATTAGAGAAGCATGGTACAGTATGCAGTGGTGCAACTCGAAATCCCTCTGATGGCAATCAAATGAATGACAAATTCAACAGCAAAGGTAAGAGGAGAGCTGGGAATCAAGGAAGAGGACAAGCATTCAAGAAGGCTAGAAATTCCAGGATGTATGAAATGCACCTAACCTCAAAAAGAACCTAGTGTCCATCTCGGCAACGGAAGAGAAAGGCTACAAGGTAACCTTCAGCGATGGCAAGGTACGTATATGGAAAAATAATGTTAAATATGGCTTTACACTTGGGTTTAGTTTTGATTCATTATATCAGGTCGATGGAAGTCTACTAGGTGTCATGTCTTATGACACATCTTTTCAGTCCGAACTTTGGCATCGGAGGTTTGCCCACCTTCATTACAAAGCTCTACCCGATGTAAGACAGATGGTAACAGGGATGCCCAAATTCCAAGTAGAAAAAGAAGGTGTATGTCCGGGATGTGCCAAAGGAAAGCTCAAAAGGGGACCATTCCCCTCAAGCCAAAGCAAGACCTCCGATATATTACAATTGGTTTACTCAGTCATACCTGAGGTTGGCATTAAGAGGGAGACTACTACACCACATACTCCTGAGCAGAATGGTGTGGTGGGAAGGAAGAACCACACAATTGTGGAAGCTGTTCGGGCCATGATCAAAGACTTCTGAAGTTTCTATGGGATGAAACTACAAACACTGTCGTATATGTACATAATCGATGCCCTCATCGAGCATTGGGTTCCAAGACTCCTGAAGAAAATTTCACCGCAAGGTGAACAATCTTCTGACTTTGAGGAGCTCTCAAGAAGCCGACACCAGGGAACCGAAAGAAAAGGATGATGAATCAATGCCTGATGTAGAAGAACCCATGGATCTGATTGATCCTCATCCACATGAGCCTTCCTCTTCTAGGAAGAGGCCTTCATGGCTTAGGGGGATACTTGATGATGCTGAAGGACATGCTGCACCCTGAGGAACCTTCCATCAAAGTAAGAAACTTAATAGGTATCAAGGATACCTGACCATCATGAGCACGATCATACAAAATGAGCCTTCGTCATTCTCAGATGCCGTCAAGCATCAAGTATGGAAGGATGCTATGACCGAAGAATATGAGTCTATCATAAAGAATGATGTTTGGGAAGTAGTTCCCAGACCCCATGACAAGACTGTTGTTACTTCCAAATGGCTTTACAAGATAAAGCATGCAGCAGATGGAAGCACGGAAAAGTATAAGGCTTGTTTTGTTGCTCGAGGTTTCTCCCAAAAGGAAGGTATAGACTATGATGAGATATTTGCACCTGTTGCCAGATATACGACCATCCGCTCGATCATAGCCCTTGCCGCTTCACAAGGATGGAACCTACATCAGATGAATGTTAAGACCGCGTTCTTGCATGGTTCTATCAAAGAAGAGGTCTATGTGGAGCAACCTGAAGGATTTGAGATTTATGATTGAAAATCTCATGTATGCAGGTTGAAGAAGGCTCTCTATGGGCTGAAGCAAGCAACCCGAGCATGTTATGAGAGGATCGATAGCTACTTGATGAAGCTGGGATTCACTAGGAGTGAAGCTGATCCTAACCTTTACTTTAAGGTTGAAGATGACAAGCCTCTCATACTGGTGTTGTATGTGGATGACCTCTTTCTAACAGGTGCAAACCCTCTCATTCACAAATGTAAGAGGGAGATGGCTTCTGAATTTGAAATGAAGGACCAAGGACTTGAAGTGTGGCAGAAGCCAAGGGAAATTTTCCTATCTCAAGGAAAATATGTGGTAAATATATTGGAAAGATTCGGTATGATGGACTGCAAGCCTGTGACTACCTCGAGGATCTTAACTTTTAGAAGTTATATGGTAGTGATGTCGGACCAAACTTGGGAAATGCCTCTGAGTTTCAAAAACTCATTCGCATTGATGTTCTTGGTGAACCTCCGTCCGAACATATGTTTTGCAGTTAGCATTGTGAGCTCATATTTGGTTGAGCCTCACTGGATTGATGCCAGGAATCTTCTGAGATGTCTTCAGGACACAATCTCTCATGGATTAAGATACACTGTCGGAGATGTGAGACTACTTGGATATACTGATGTTGATTGGGCAGGCAGTGTGGTGGACCGTAAGAGCACTTCCGGGTACTGTTTCACCTTGGGATCTGCTTCGATATCCTGGATGAGCAGGAAGCAGAAGTCGGTGGCTTTGAGCACCGCCGAAGCAGGATATATTGTTGCTAGCATAACCTCGTGTGAGGCAGTCTGGTTGCAAAAGCTCTTCAGTGAGCTGTTTGGATTTACATTGGATACCACTGTGATTCTCTGTAACAACCAAAGGTGGGATTCGATTATTGAGGAGTCCCATATTTGTCATTTGCTCCAGCAGATAGACATCATCTGGGATATGGTAAGTCGATGAGCAAGGAAGCTCCATCACATTAAGATGATGTACAGGTTGATACACCTTATCAAAGCCCTGAGGAAAGATCTAATCTGTGATTTTCGCAAACGACTTGGAGTCGGCAAGAAACCTTTGTACAAGGGTCCTGCATGTTGCATACATTGAGCTCTGGGAGCTCTGAGGGCTTGCGGTTCCTATTGGAGCAACATATGACCACAGGGTGACTCACCCTCCCCTGGTGGTGCACACTGGAACAAGATGATTTGCTCTCTTGTGGGACAAGATGATTCGCTCTCTTGTGGAACAGGATGATTCGCTCTCCTGTGTAGCAGGATGATTAGTTCTCCTGTGAGGCCTGGATTGATGTGTTCTCCATGGCAGCCTGGATTGATGTGTTCTCCATGGCAATTATAGCAGGATTGATGTGTTCTCCTGTGAGGCCTGGATTGATGTGTTCTCCATGGCAATTGTAGCAGGATTGATGTGTTCTCCTGTGAGGACATGATTGATTAGTTCTCCTGTCGAGGCATCCTACCCATGCAGTCTGGGACTCATGGGAAGTACCTCTCTTCTGATCAATGAGCAGGGAAATGAAGTTAGGGACCATAGTAGTACCGATGGACGCATCGTTGTAACTACCATACTCCCTACGCTAGGATGAACTCCATTGATCTGGGATCAATGATACTGGTCTGGGACCAGTGGTAGGAGTTGTACCATACTATGACGCTCACTTCGGGTCGGTTGAGACTGGTCTGGGATCAGTGGTACATACTCTGAGACTGACTTTGAGTCAGTGGAAGATGATATTGGTCTGGGACCATTGGAGTTGTACTCACTATGACGCTGACTTTGGGTTGGTTGAGACTGGTCTGGGACCAGTGGTACATACTCCGAGACTGACTTTGAGTCAGTATGATACATCCTCGATCATTTCTTCTTCTTCATAATTCAGACAAAAGCAGAGTAGAACAGAACAATGCAAGAGTAGAGCAGAACAGAACAAAACAGTACAGATCAGTGCAGGGCAGAACAAGACAAAGCAGAACAGGTAAAATAGAGCAGAGCAGGACAAGGGTCAGGCTGTACAAGGCAGTGCATTTGATGGATGAATAGTAACGACCGATAGACAGATTGCAGATGAAGTTCTCCATGGTTGAGAGGGAGTGTTAAAATTGGCAACCAGGGCAAAACTTCATGTGGGTCATCTTATTCATGGCTAATAATATTTTTATTAGATTCCTCTCGTCGAGAGGTGTAGGATTGATATAAAGATCATCCAATTCCGATAAGTATTCATGGAGATATGAATTTATTTTGATTATGGAATTATTATCAAGCCGACCTACAACTCATGTAGGCTCAGAAGGCCAACAGTCGCATCTATTCACTCACCAACGTTGTGTATAAATATAAGAGGACTTTTCCTCATTTGAACTCACTCATCTCATCACATCTCTCTCTCTCTACTGCGCAGATATGAGTCTCTTCTGTACTGCGCTGAAATGGGTCTCTCTCTCTCACACATGTGAAGCCAGAAGCTGTTGAATTTGAAGCTACAACTGTAGAAGCAAAGATTGACTTGCGTGGCCTAGAAGATCTCCTCTTTGGAACTGCGCTGTAGGTTCATCTGAACCTCCTCTGAAAGCCGCAACTTTTGGTGGTGGAATGAAGTCAATCCGATGAACGGTTTGCAAGATATCCACTGCCCTAGTTTGAAGCCGGAAACTGTTGAAACTGAAGCTACAACTGCAGAAGCAAAGATTGACTTGCGTGGCCTAGAAGATCTCCTCTTTGGAACTGCGCTGTAGGTTCATCTGAACCTCCTCTGAAAGTCGCAACTTTTGGTGGTGGAATGAAGTCAATCCGATGAACGGTTTGCAAGATATCGACTGCCCTAGTTTGAAGCCGGAAACTGCTGAAACTGAAGCTGCAACTGCAGAAGTAAAGATTGACTTGCGTGGCCTAGAAGATCTCCTCATCTGAACTGCGCTGTAGGTTCATCTGAACCTCCTCTGGAAGCCGAAACTTTTGGTGGTGGAATGAAGTCAATCCGACTGTCGGTTTGTGAGATATGGTCTGCCCTAGTTTGATAATGAAGCCGCTAATGCTGATGCTACTGATCTAGGGTTTGCTACTGCTG
Organism: Pinus tabuliformis; assembly: GCA_031772625.1. Classification (NCBI taxonomy): domain Eukaryota; kingdom Viridiplantae; phylum Streptophyta; class Pinopsida; order Pinales; family Pinaceae; genus Pinus; species Pinus tabuliformis. Next base: position 1,372,932,531 of record CM062805.1, on the reverse strand, counting down.
ATATGAATCAGATTTATTGTACTATTTCTCTCTGCTGAATTATTGAAGATAAAAGAAGATTTTATCAAAGGGTTTCCCCACACATTGTGGGGTTTGTCCCTGGCTAGCCGCCACATCTTGTGTCTCTTGTCTTGGCTTGTTTTCTGTCGATCGTTTAATGTTCTATCTGCACTTTACTTTATGTACATGTGATTGCTAATCGGTGGAATATAATAAGAAAAAGAAGTAAACTGTTATAAGCATAGAACATACCATAACTTAACATAGATCTTACCCTCAACGGCTTAGATCAACCTTCCTTGCTTGGTTGAATTGCTCAGAAAAATTTGTTGCTTCAAACCCTTGATCTATCACCTGCAAAAATGAATCCCAAATAACCCCAAATACCCAAGTGCTGCAAAATAAAATAGGTTATAAATAATTTACAAATTTATTTACAAATGTACAATATTTACAAAATAATGTTTTTGGGGAAATATTTTTGAATAAATAGCAATGGATGAATTAATTTCGAATAATAGATATTGGCCAAAACCCTCGTGCAAAATCGATTACCACAATGAAATCTCAGAGCCTAAACACAGTTGGGTCTTCTGCACAGTCTGCGAACTTGGAGCCCAAGGGCTAGCATACCTTTAAATCTCTACAATTTTTCTCAAAGTAAAACTATTAGATCATATGGTGAATCAGATCACCTAAGAGAGCATGTATCAATAGAATGCTCCTATCACCGAAAATTGAAATAACAATTTTTAAAACAATATTCAACACAATATAAGATCACAACATAAGATCAACAAAAGAAGAACACCATGAACTAAACTCCAAAGTCTTTCTATTATGATAAAATAATGTTCCCAACAGAGCAACAACTCCATACCAGTGTTCAAGAATTACATCATCCAAAGATATCAAATAGAAGCTCAATAACTTCTTTATATAGACTCTAGAGAAAACCCCTCCAAGTGGAAAATAACGGCTAGTTGGCTTGATCCTCGTCAAAATAATCTCGACCGTTGAAAATAATTTGATTATCTTTTAATGTCCATCGTCGAATCTTTAATTTTGAGGAAAAATTTGAAGTTTTCTTGAAACCCACCTTTAGTTAGTCCAAAAATTAATATTTTGGAATAATTTCCTGAAAAATTTGACTTTGACTTAACCACGAAGGTCCAAGGGCTCAAATTTTTCTTGAAATATCCATTTTTCCCCTTGGTGGAGGACTTCCAAAAATTGGCTTTTTTTTGACCCATGAATTTTTTATTATTTTCCACTTGGAGAGAAATTAATTTGTCTATAATTATTTTTTGACGCAAAATTAATTAATTTTCAGGCTTATTATTTTAATTTAAATTAGTCAGGAAAATCAATTAATTGACATTAGAGGGGATTTAATGATTTTTTCACCCTCAAATATTTTAGCCATGGTGTCTAAAGATGTGGGACCATGCACTAAAATATTTTTTACATCAAATTATTACAAGATCAATTCTTGAATGGGGAAATACACATTTAGACTCATGCCCTCAATAATTTACCCAATTTTGCGACACAATATGATCTAGTACACAGTCTAGGCCGAGTGTGTTTGTAATAAAATAATTTAGCCAAATGTGCTAAAATTATTCCCAAACAAACATTTACAGTAGACTCGATATAACTTTAGGACTCACCTAAGACCTTGTCAATGAATTCCACCCTAGCTTTGGGGTTTAAGGTGGAGGAAGTGTGAAAATTTCTGAATCTTTACAAACAAAAATCCTACTGTAGTCACTGGTTTAGCATCTCCTACTTGTTATTTCATTCAACAAATTATTTAATTTATAAAAAATGATGAAAAACACTACTGCAGACTACACTAACATACAGATCATAAATTGAAATGATAAATAAGACAAACACACAAGGGTCACCATTATTTTTGGACAACCCGTCCCCATAAAAACCCAATACGGGAAAACGGTGCAGTAGATAGAAGGTTTGTATTATTAAGCAAGCATAATTTGAGTACAACAGGTTGCCTCTCAGATTGGCTAACCTTACAGAGAAATCATGACAACAAGAAATACATACGAGGGTTTACCTCATTCCTCAAGTCACAACTGATCCAATGAGCGATCTAGCTCCTCCCGACAGATACTGCGACGTCCCTATGCAATCACTGCGTGGGCCAGCGTCTTGCTTTCAGAAGACTGCGTCACCCCTTCTGCTGGTTCAATTTGCTGGAGGAAGACTGTTGTTCAACCCTCCTGGCTTGGAACCTTGCTTCTCCAGCGAATCTCGAACTTTTGACGACTACTCTGCACTACCATTGCAAGAGACCCTCCTGGGTTGCGTAGGCCTCTGCGTTGCCTCTCTGATGCTACTGCTGCCTCTCTGCCACGTACTCTTTGGCTCGGAACTCCTTTCTGATCCAAATCTCTGCTTCTGCTCCTCACTGCAACTCAGATCACTGGTTTGATTTTCTCAGCAAACCACGCCCCAAAAAAATAAAACCGATTTGATCAACATGGTGTATCTCCAAGTGACCTTCAAGTCTCCTTTTATACTTTTCATGTTGATGAACTCTATTTGATGTGTTCTCCAAGTGCCCCTCAAGCCTCTTCTTATATCTTTCTGTTGGACAACAAACGACCCAGATTAACTTCTAATCAATCGCTTAGTTCATTTTGGCTTGATCCTCGTCTTTTTCTAGAAGTTTCACGCACAGTTAGATTAATACCCTTTAATTATTTTAATTTCCTAAGTTTAGACTTAGGGTACTATTAAAAATAATTAATTATTTTAATAAAACTGTCTTTGCGTGGAATTTCCCAAAATGATTTATGGGCATTGGAGAATGCATGTGCGTAAGCCTCTTTGCAAATTTTGAGACTTAGAGCACATCCGATGCTACCAGAAATCAACACATATCACTGAAGAAGTGGACAAAGCTGAAAAGAAGAAGTAAGAGATCTCCACTATTGAGATGGTCTTCCTCACATAAGTTCTTTTCAAGTTCCTAAGTCTTCTGTTGTAAGACATAGCTATCATGATTCACTAAGTAAAATAATGGGATGAATCAAGGCATCATAGAAGCATTGAAAGAAATAGCTCGGGACATCATCATTGAGAAGCATGAAAGATGGTTAGAATCTATGTAAGTCAAGGATATAGCTCGTTGGAGTCTCATTGGAAACTCAAGTTTCAAGGTCATCTAGTACAAGGTTCATCATACATTTGTCAAAGGGAAACATCTGGAATCTTCATTGAAAGGTTCACCGATCATGAGGGGAAGAAAGTGTTTCATCAAGAATTCCAAACTCGTGGATATCATGGGATGATGGTACATAAAAGTGAAGCATTTCAAGGGATTGAAGCTCTTTCAATCAAGGACGTTGCTACAGGGAGTTTGGCTGACCCCCCCCAAAAAAAATGAGGTATGTATGCTTACATTTGATATTGTGGAAGTCATGTCATATGGTTGCAGATATCGTGAACCAATGCTCTATCTTAAGAGCGTGATCAAAAGAAAGGATCTCCTCACTCAAGGGGATGTAGGAATGCATGGGTCAATTCACTAGATGAAATCAACATAATATGTCCTCATATGAAGTATGAGGTGGATGACTACAATTGAGGAACTCTGTTTGGAAGCTCATGGGAATGAATTGTGTGAAGAAAGGAAGGAAGAGATCATGGAATATGCAAGCATGGTAAAGGAAATCAACATCTGATAGACCAAGAAGATTTGACTAGGATATCTCCATGGAAGATATGAAGACTCTGATGGAGTTTGAAAAAGAAAGAGACCCTTGACAATAGATATCTTTGGGAGATGTGTCGATATGTATGCAGGATGTTGATGCGAACTTGAAGATGTCATGATGAAAGACGATCACAAAGGTAATGTTGATTTTAATGTTCATTCCTTTATTTTTGAACAAATATCTAGATGGGTTTATGCAGGGTTGCAAAGGGAAGATCTATGGATGTCTTCCACCACCGATGCACATGTAGTAGGATGAAAGATCCTTATGTAAACATGGCATGAAGGAAGGCCAAATATGGTGTTGATTTGGGGTAGCATCAGATGTGATTTAGTCATGAAAATTGGTGGAGAGGTTAAAGTACATGAGATCTCCAAGACCTAAAAATGGTTTGGGCAGATTCTAATCAGTTTGGGAGATATTAAAATAATTAATTTTTTTAATGGAATTCCTAAGTCTAAGCTTAGGAAAAATAAAGTATTAATGGGTATTAATATAAAACTGGGTTAGAAAGTTCCAAAACTTATGGATCAAGCCAAATCTAATCTTAGTCGTTGATTAAAATTTAATCTTGGCCGTTGAAGGACCAACATGAAAAGTATAAGAGGCTTGAGGGTCAGTTGGAGAACACATTGAGGGAGACCAGTCAGTTCGATTTTTGGAGCGGGGTTAGTTGAGAATTTTGAACAAGTGGTCTGGAGAGCAGAAGAGGTAGCAAGTACGGAACAGAGAGTCAGGAACATCACCAGGGGAACAACGCAGAGGTTGGAGAGACAAACACAGAGCCTCTCAGGCAGACACAGAGGTTGCAGATTGTGCAATCACTGGAGGGCCTGCGTGGGTGACGCAGAGAGGCCAGTGTTGATGCAGAGAGGCAGGGGTTGACGCAGAGGGTCTAGGAGCTATGCAGAGGTCAGCCAGGATGACGCTGAATTGGTGAAAGAGCTGAAGAATTTTCTCTCTGTTCGGTGAGAAAGTTTGGCACCGAGTTGTACTGAAGAATTGCTGAATAATAAAATCCTCCCTCGTTGCACCAGCTTTCCCACATTGAGTTTTTCCGGGGACTAATTGTCCAAAATATTTGTGTCAATGTGTTAAATCTTGTGCATGTGTATGTTTCTATATTATGATGTGATATCTGCAGCAGAATTTATTTTAATGTTCACTGAATGATTTTCATAAATAACTTATCGGGAAATAAGTAGGTAAAATAAATCAGTTGTTGCAGCGATATAATTTTCACATGGTATCAGAAGAAGTAATCAGAGATAGGAAGGGGAAATCAATTATGGGTTGAGACCATGATGCAGAGGCATCTACTTTAGGAGACTTGCACAGATTTTCAGAAAATTTCACAAGAGAAAGTGATTTCGATTTCTCTACATTGGCTCCTAGGTTGGAAGAAGAAATGGCTTGTGTGACTAGCTCTGCATCATCAGAGGTATGGTATATAGACAGTGGGGCCTCTTGGCATATGATAGAATCCCGGAATGTTTCTCAGATTATTGGGAGGAGAAGATGAACTTTCAGATCACCATGGGGAACAAGGCAAAATGTACTCCAATAGGGAGGGGTACCATAGTTTTTCAAACAGAAACGGGAGAGCGGTTCCATGCTACTAATGTGCTGCATGTACTAGGATTGGGGATGAACTTACTTTCCGTGTCGCAACTTCAAGGCAAAGGCTATGACGTTTTCTTCATCAAGGAGAAAGTATATGTCAAACACCCGAGCTGGAAAAAGAAAGTGCAGATTGGGATCAAAAGTAACCGGTTGTACAGACTACAACTAGAATCACCAATGGCACTAATAGGCAGTCATGGAGACAAGGATTTGACCGAACTATGGCACAGAAGAATGGGACATTTGCACCATGGGGCTCCGAGAATTCTTAGGAGCACTGTAACAGGAGTTTCGGATCTTAGAATGGAACGAGATGATGTATGCAGAGGATGTGCTCTAGGAAAGTATGCCGAGGCAACATTTCTTAGAAGTAAAAACAGGGCCGAGAGTGTACTAGGATTGGTACACTCACATATTTGCGGACCTATGTCCACTAAAGCTCTTAGTGGTGTCGAGTACTTCCTTACCTTCATTGATGACCACTCAAGGAAAACTTGGATTTATTTTCTGAAAACCAAAGACGAGGTTTTCTGTCGATTCAAAGAGTTCAAGGCTCTGGTGGAGAATCTGACTGGGAAGAAAATAAACGTTTTGCGCTCAGATAATGGTGGAGAGTATGTCGATAAGGACTTCACTAATTTTTGCGCTAAGGAGGGCATTAGAAGAGAGTGGACAACTCCTTACAATCCAGAGCAGAATGGAGTAGCAGAAAAAAGAACAGGACTATTGTAGAAGCAACTAGTCCATGATGTATGATCAAGGTATGCCAAAATTCCTATGGGCAGAAGCATGCAACACAACAGTCTATGTTCAGAATCGAATTCCTCATCGGGGATTGGGTAAGATTACTCCAGAGAAAGTCTTCACTGGGAAGACACCTGAAGGCAGTCATATCAAGATATTTGGGAGCTTAGCATATTGCCGCATACACGAGGAAAAGAGGAAGAAGCTGGCTCAAATTGCAGAGAAAGGATATCTAGTGGGATATAGAGAGAACTGGCATACATAATCTATCTTCCAGGGAGCAGGAAGGTAGTAGTTCGGCGAGATGTGAAGTTCATGGAAGACAGGGCTTTCAGAAAATCTAGAGAAATGCCTTCCGAGGAGCAGTCAAAAGAGGAATCGTTGGTGAAACCTCTTCAACCAATGGAAGAAAAGAATTCTTCCTCGGGTCAGGAAGAATCACAGGATGAGGAGGAGCTAACAGAAGCACCTGCTGGCAGAGGAAGAACGAGCAGGGAACTTCGTCAGATTCTGTGAGATGTAGGAGACTTCATCTGTGCGCCAAGGAACAATAAGAGGGAGCGAAAACAACCAGATAGATATCAGGCATTAGTAGCTCAGGATGGGGAGCTTGCCAGTTTTCAGGAGGCAGCTCAACATCAGGTTTGGCTGGATGCGATAGTAGAGGAGTACAACTCCATAATGGTGAACGATGTCTGGAAGGTAGTGCCAAGGTCTCAAGACAGATCAATGGTGGGTTTGAGATGGATCTACAAGATTAAATACGCTGCAGACGGAAGTGTTGAGAAACACAAAGCCAGGTTTGTGGCTAAGGGGTATGCTTAGAAGGAAGGAATTGACTACAAAAAGACCTTCGCCCCGGTAGCCAAGTATACATCTATTAGAACCGTGATATCTCTTGCAGCATAGATAGGGTGGGAGATTCATCAGATGGATGTCAAAACGGAATTTCTGAATGGTGTGATAGAAGAAGAGGTATACATTGAACAACTAGAGGGCTTTGAGACACATGAGAAGAAGTCTCATGTATGCAGATTAAAGAAAGCCTTGTATGGGCTGAAACAAGCACCTAGAGCGTGGTATGGGCAAATCGATGGCTACTTGCAGAAAATGGGATTTGTCAAGAGTGACGCAGATCCAAATCTCTACTATCTGGTTGTAGAGAATGAGCCTCTAATCTTAGTATTATATGTGGATGATTTTTTCTTGACATGATCATCCAGGCTCATAGGGGACTGCAAGAAGAATCTAGCCATGGAGTTTGACATGAAGGATTTGGGACGAATGCATTATTTCCTGGGGTTGGAATTTTGGCAGCAAAAGGGGGAGATCTTCCTTGCGCAAGGGAGATATGCTATAGAAATCCTGAAGAGATTCAGGATGGAGGACTGTAGATCCATGGCTACTCCAATGATAACCAATTGGAAGAAGATTGATGCATCAGAAGACAAAGATGTTGATCCCACCTTATACAGGTAGTTCATAGGGTCCCTAATGTATCTGGTCAATACCAGGCCAGACATTTGCTACGCTGTCAACACCCTCAGCCAGTTCATGGTGGAGCCGAAGAGGGCGCACTAGGCAGCAACCAAACATGTTTTCAGGTATTTACAGGGAACATTCGATTATGGACTCTTGTACACTGGGGGTAAGGATATCAGATTGAGTGGGTTTACTGATGTAGATTGGGCAGGTAGTTCAGTGGATCGGAAAAGTACCTCTGGGTATTGTTTCAACATTGGATCAGGAATGACCTCCTGGTGCAGTAGGAAACATAAATTTGTGGCTCTGAGCTCAACTGAGACAGAATATATGGCCGCAAGCACAACTTCGTGCGAGGCCATATGGATTAGAAAACTGCTGGTGAACCTAGCAAGAAGAAAGATGGAGGCGACCAGGATCATGTGTGATAATTAGAGTTGCATGAAGCTCTTTGGGAATCTAGTGTTTCACGATCGGTCAAAGCATATTGATATCCAATGTCACTTTGTTAGAGACTGTGTCCAATGAGGACCTGTATAGTTGAGCTACACTCCTACAGGAGAACAGGTAGCAGACATCCTTACCAAGGCCCTTGGAAGAACCAAGCTTGATTATTTCAGGGAGAAGATGGGGATGATAAAGAATCCATTTCAGTAGCAAAAATGGGTATGATGTTGCAGTGCAGTAGCAGTCAGCAGTGGCGCGATGCAACATGATGAGAAGGGGTTTGCAGTGCAGATGCAGTGTTGGGAAGAAGGACCAGCAACAGCACGGATGTAGAGGGAGTTGCAATGCAGATCAAGTGTTGGGAACTGGACCAGCAGCAACACGGATGCAGAGGAAGTTGCAGTACACATGTAGTAATGGCAGTGATAGAGCCATGGGCAGCAGTACAGGATGCAGAAGTGCAGTGGATGTTGGGCGGGGAGGCCTAGCATCTGCCATTAGCACAAGGACCGATGCCAGATAATTTGGGTGATGCTCAGTGTGGAGCATTACTAAAGCACGTCCTCGCTAAGAGGGAGTGTTGATTTGGGGTAGCATTGGATGTGCTGTAGCCATGAAAATTGGTGGAGAGGCTAAAGCACATGAGATCTCCAAGACCCAGAAATGGTTTGGGCAGATTCTAATCGATTTGGGAGATATTAAAATAATTAATATTTTTAATGGAGTTCCTAAGTCTAAACTTAGGAAAAATAAAATATTAATGGGTATTAATATAAAACTGGGTTAGAAGGTTCCAAAAGTCATGGATCAAACCAAATCTAATCTTAGTCGTTGATTAGAGATTTAATCTCGGCTGTTGAAGGAACAATAGGAAAAGTATAAGAAGAGGCTTGAGGGTCAGTTGGAGAACACACTGAGGAAGACTAGTCAGTTCGATTTCTGGAGCGGGGTTAGCTGAGAAATTCGAACAAGTGGTCTGGAGAGCAGCAGGAGGCAACAAGTACGAAATAGAGAGTCGAGAACAGCATCAGGGGAACAACACTGAGGTTGGAGAGATGGACACAGAGCCTCTCCGGCAGACACAGAGGTTGTAGACTACGCAGTCACTGGAGGGCCTGCGTGGGTGACGCAGAGAGGCCCAGTGCTGACGCCGAGAGGCTCAGTGCTGACGCAAAGAGGCAGGGGCTGACACAGAGGGTCTAGGAGCTACATAGAGGTCAGCCAGGCTGACGCTGAGACTGGTGGAAGTGCTGAAGAATTTTCTCTCTGTTGGGTAAGCCAGTTTGGCACCCAGTTGTACTGAAGAATTGCTGAATAATAAAATCCTCCCTTGCTGCACCGGTTTTCCGACATTGGGTTTTTCCGGGGACTGATTGTCCAAAATATTTGTGTCAATGTGTTAAATCTTGTGCATGTGTTTGTTTCTGTGTTATGATGTGATATTTGCAATAGAATTTATTTTGTTGTTTATTGAAGGATTTTCATAAATAACTTATCGGGAAATAAGTAGGTAAAATAAATCAGTTGTTGCAGTGATAGAATTTTCACATATGGACTAATGGATCACTTTTCGACGATGACATGGCTGACTCATGGATGAAAGTGATGGATGGTTGGTGCCCTATGTAAAACTCCCAAACATGAAGACTCTTGGATAACGAAAAGAAGTTCATGACATCGTGAGGAGGAGTTCTTCAAGCAATTGTGTTAAAATTGGCAACTAGGGCCAAACTCCATGTGGGTCATCTTATTAATGGCATTTGATATTTTTCTTGGATCTCTCTCATCGAGAGGTGTAGGATTGATCTAAAGATCCTCCGATTCCGATAAGTATTCATGGAGATATGAATTTATTTGTGTTATGGGACAATTCGTCAAGGTCGGCTAACAACCAAATAAACCCCACGTGCTCAATGTTTTAGTATAAATAGAGGTGCCTTGAAAGTCATTTGGACACACACTTGGGATATCTTCCTCTCTACTTGTCTTTGGGTTTTGGTGAGAGGGGAGATCCTAAGGGATAACGTTGCCCTAATGGAGAAAGGTTCTACGGTATCTAGAGGGAGTGCCCTAGGCTCTACGCTGCCCTAATGAAGAAGCCCTAGACGCAGGAGGAAAGGGAGATCTAGCACACTGAAGGAGGCCTAACAACAGACCCTAACGCAGTCCTATCATGCCCTAATCTATACGCTGTTCTGGAAGGGTTCGAGACAACCCTTAGATGCAGCAAAAGGGATACCTTAACAACAATAAGGAGGCTCCCATTCACTTCCCTAACCTGCCCTCATACGCTGTCCAAAGGAGCCCTTATACACTGCTCTAATCCGTTGTCATAAGGAGGCCTTAAGTATGCCCTAGTCACATATCTAAGGTAGGGTTACAACTGAGTTAAATGTGCCCTAGCTGTAGATCTAAGTGGAGACTTAGCTGCAGATGAAGGAGAGCTCTAGCAGCTGTTAAGGGAGAGGTCTGGCCGCAATTAGAGGAGGCCTAAATCCACAACAAAGAGATGCCAGATCCACAGCAAATGAGGAGAACTATACGCAACTAGGAGAGGAGGCCTAATCTACAGTTAAGAGGAGCTCCTATACGTTATCAAAGTGAAGTCCTAATTTGCCATCAAGCATAGCCAAGATCTGCAGCAGAAATCTAAGTGTGTTGTAGTTGACAGCATGGAAATGTGTGCTGTAGGTGTTACAGTGGGACAACAATATAGCTGTACATGATCAATACATGGACAACAAGTTACAACATGTTTAAATATAACAATTGCAAGCATGATGACAATGGGACAACAATGAAGCTTGGTGGACTAAGCAAATAGGACAGTTGCAAGCATGATGACACATGGGACAACTGCAAGCATGATGACAATGGGACAACAATGAAGCTTGGTGGACTAAGTAAATAGGACAGTTGCAAGCATGATGACACATGGGTCAACTGCAAGCATGGTGAAGCATGGACAGCAGTAGCATGGTGAAGCATGGACAGCAGTAGCATGGTGAAGCATGGACAACAGCAAGCATAGTGCTGCAAGTACATTGGGACAACAATATAGTACTTAGTGCAGCGAGTACACAAAGCAACAATGGTGCAACAAGCACATGGGTGACATCATGGTGCAGCAGTGGCACAAGGTACAACAGTGCCAAACACTGGGACAATAGTGTAGCACGGTGAGGTGCAACATGACGACGAGATGCAACACAATGATAGGTGAAGGAGTCACCTTGGAGAATCAGTTGAAGCAACATGTCTTCAACTGATCTCATGTATCATCTTTTTAGAGATGATCTATGCTCTTATCTAGATAAGTCAATATTATGAAACCAACTCACAAAGAGATAAAAAAGATAGATAAACGCATTCAAAATAAGTCTCTTCAAGGGGGCAACCTCCTTTACATTACACAAATGAATAATTATTGGATGATACAAATGACAAGACCTCCTTTCTATATATAGGATTCTAAGGGATCATAATATAATCAGAACCGACATAGCAATAATAATGTAAGGGCACAATAATAACAATAGTGGGCTTCTATGGGGCACAATAATAACAATATGGGGACTACATGGGCACAACAATATAATAAGGGGGTTGCACTAATAACAATAAGGGGTTACACTAGTAGTATAGGGACCTAACATGCCCCCCTCCTTCAAAAAGTGTTGTCCCCAACGCTTGAGTAGTTCTTGATGCTCCTGTATAAAATTCTTGTCCTCCCATGTGGAATCTTCAGTGGGTAAGTTCTTCCACTTGATGAGATACTTTGAAATTGATCGATTTCGTAGCTGTCGGGTTCTTGTTTCTGTGACTTCTCTAGGTTCCAATATGATTTTTCCTTCCTCGTCAAGTTCTGGCAATATTGTTTGAACTGGGATCTTCTTATTATGTAAGGTCGCCATTTCTTAAGTGCATGTAGACTTGTCAACATTTCCTTCTCATAAATAGCTTTATGTACTTTCCTTTGATTGGATGACTTTCGAAAGCAATGGGTCTCTCTTCTTGCGTTAAAACATCACCAATTCCATTTCTTGATGCATCATATTCCACAATAAAGGTTTTTGTGAAGTCTGACGTAGCTAAGACTGATGCTTGACACATTGCCTCTTTAATATGTTCAAAGGCCTTTGTTGCTTCCGGAGTCCATGGAAATGCATCTTTCTTCAATAATGTTGTTTTCGGAATGTCTTCAGTCTTCATTCTTATTTGATGATATCCTGAACGAAGATCCAACTTGGTGAAGTAAACTAATCCATGCAATTCATCCAATAATTCATCAATGACATGAATGGGAAATTTATCTTTAATAGTGAGTTTGTTGAGCTCTCTATAATCTGGATTCATGCGCCATGACCCATCCTTCTTGTGCATCAATACTACTGGAGCAGAGAAAGAACTTTGATTAGGTTGAATTATACCAACCTCTAGCATTTCTGCAACCATATGTTCAATTTCACTCTTTTGGACATAGGGATATCTGTAAGGCTTGATGTTTGGAGGAACACTTCCTGGAATGAAATGAATAGAATGATCATGATCACGAATAGGTGGGAGGCCTTTGGGAGTCTCCAATACCTTGGAATGATTGTCCAAGAATTTTTGGAGATCTGGAGAAATAGATGATTGCGATGTGGGAACCTCTAGCGAACTTTATTGTGCAATTACGCCTCATTTTTCTTTCTTTAGAAGCTTTGTCAGTCCGTTAGAGCTGATTATATTTCCTAGTTTCCCTGTGGTACCCCTTAATTCAACTTCCTTTCCTTACGAAGAAAATTTCATGAAAAGTTCTAAAAAATTAAAAGCTATTGTATCCAGGGATTGTAGCCGTTGGACTTCTAGTACAACGTCAACACCACTCATTGGAATGGAAAGCATTGGGCTATTCAATACATATTCTCCCATGGATAGCTTGATATTTATGGCACTTTCAAGAGCAATTTATGGTTCCTCCACTTGCAACCATCACTTGACACTTTGGTGCTAGATATAGGAAACAATTCAATTCCTTGGCTATCTTACAATGAATAAAATTATGCGTATTTCCCGAATCAATCAATAGTATTACCTTTTTCTTCTTGATATGTCCTTCTATCTTGATAGTTTGAGGAGTGGTAATTACGGCCAATGCATTACAAGATATGGTCGGATTCATTTCTTCTTTTTCGATGTGATCTTTCACTTCTTGAACCTTTTTCTTCTTGATATGTCCTTCTATCTTGAGAGTTTGAGGAGTGGTAATTCTTTCCAATGCTTTACAAGATATGTTCGGATTCATTTTTTCTTTCTCTGGGGTTGGTTCCTGGTGTATATCCTCTTCTTTTGATGTTTCTTGATCCTTTTCTTCCTTTTCTTCACAATCTATGTAAAATAATTTCTTCTCAGCACACTTATGACCTTTAGTGTATTTGCTATCACAAATGTAACAAAGCCCTTTTTCTCTTTTTTCTTCCAATTGTTGTTGTGTAAACCTTGTAGGTTATGGAAGGCTAGAAGAAAAAACACTTCCATATCTATAGTTGTGATTGGTAGGATTCCTTGTTTCCAGAATTCCGCTTTCAAGTTTTCTTGTCAACCTGAATGCCTTCTCCAATGGTTCAGGTTCCCAAAGACGAATGTCATGTTGAATGTCATCCTTTAAAGTCCCTATGAAGACGTCAATCCTTTTCTTCTCTGGAATATCATTTACCCTTATATTCAATTTTTTGAAATCCTCAATGTGCTCTGCCATTGAACCCTTTTGTTTGAGATTTATCAATTGGCTAAAGAAGGTGTTACTCTTTGTATCCTCATAATGTGCTATCATTTTTTCCGTGAAAATTGACCAAGTGACAAGTGCTTTACGAGAACAAAGCCCTTCATACCATAAAAATTGATTCGGTTCTAAATATAAGGATGCAATACATACCTTTTGTAACAGTTGCACCTCATGTAGATCAAAATATTGCTCCATCTGTAGTATCCAATTTACTGGATTCTTGTCATCAAACTTCTTCATATCACCTTTTCTTGATTTTAGGAGCTTGATTGTGAAACGACTGTAACTCGGTAATTTCAGATCTCCAAGTTCTGAAATTGCGTACTGCGGTAGCCCTCTGAGTCCTCTTTCTAACCCCACAAGTCTGATCAAAATTTGATTCTCCAAGAAAGAGTTATGCCCAATCTACTATGATGCCCTGATTATATAATTTTTCAGTAGAGTGAACTTGTACGACGTGCCACGTGTCACTGTTTTGACCACCGGATCTGAAAACTATACACAGAAAACTACAGTTTGTCCTCTTTCTGTAACTTCTTACACAATTTCAATCTGTTGCTCAGAGAGAAAGTTATGACGATTTTCCCATGGTCACCTGTTTAGAATGTAATTCGAGAGTCTGAAAATACCCTAACTTCCTTAGATTATATCTCCGAAAATATAGCGAGAAAAGATCTGAGATTCGGACTCGAGCTTCACCAAGATTTCGACTCAAATGGGTTTTAATTTCAAAGTCTGAACCTTTGTAGAAAAAATATTATAGTGAAAATTCCATGATGACCTGTTTGAGATGAAATTCTGGAGCTTGCCAAAACCCTAACTTCCTCAGATCATATCTCTAAAAATATAGCGACACAAGATCTGAAATTCAGACTCGAGGTTCAGATTGATCTTTTCTCAAATGGTTTTTTTTTTTTAGCTTCTAAAACTTCGTAGCGAAATAGTTATAGCAAAAATGCCACGATGACCTGTTTGGAGTAGCGAAACCTTAGAATCCAAAGCTCTGATACCAAATGTTATGAAACCAACTCACAAAGAGATAGAAAAGATAGTTAAACGCATTCAAAATAAACCTCTTCGAGGGGGCAACCTCCTTTACATTACAAAAATGAACAATTCTTGGATGATACAAATGACAAGACCTCCTTTCTATATATAGGATTCTAAGAGGTCATAATATAATCAGACCGACATAACAATAATAATGTAAGGGCACAATAATAACAATAGTGGGCTTCTATGGGGCACAATAATAACAATATTGGGATTACATGGGCACAACAATAGAATAAGGGGGTTGCACTAATAACAATAATGATCCGAATTTAAGCAGGAACGCAATAGATTACAGAGATAACCATAAATACAGAGATGCGATAACCATAAAAACAGAGATGCAGCGGAAATAATACTTCATTTCATTAATGGAGAATACTGAAATATGCTTACAAATAGAAATAACCCAGCTAGGGCGATGGTAGCTTATCTCTGAGAGGAGATGTGTCGGCTACATGCCTCTGAACTGTTTCGAACTGTGTTTACAATGAGGCTCGAAGACCTATTTATTATTGAGAAACAATGGAAAACCCTTAACATTCCAAAACCTACCCTAGAAGATGAAACGCCAAACTATGGGCCCCGTTTGGGTAAATTGGTACATCAACTTCCCGGGGTTGTAACTTTGGCATATGATCTCCGTTTGACGTGCATGATAGCCCGTTGGAAAGATCTCTCCGAGGACTACGACGGAAAAGACGATTTTTTTCTTAAAAAATCGTGGAGGTAGATTTCCCAAAAAACCTCGTTTAGGGCCTCAAAACGGCTCCAGAAGTTTAGGACCCGAAAAACTGCTAAAAATAGTAAACTGCGCTATAATTAAGGAAACTAAAAAACTGAAAGAGACAGTTGTGGGGGTCCAAATGGGATAGGTGGGTGGCCACCAACATCCACCTGGATCATTCCTCCCCCCTTAGGAAGCAATGGTCCCCATTGCGTTGAGTTCCTCCTTGAGACGAGGAAGCTTCTGCTGAGCTGGGTCCAGTGAGCTGTTCTGCGATCTCTGATGTGTCCAGAAATGGTGGGAAGCATGGTCGGCGATGGTCCACATTGAACAATTGGTGCAAGAGAAGGAATGGAGGAATGCTGTGCTTCAAAGCATTGTTGCCCACAACCTTGTTACTGGTGTAAGGACCATGTCGAAGCGGTCTGAGTTTCTGATGGGTTCTGGTAAGGCGTTCTCTCTGCAGATGTAACCAAACTTTTTCGCCCACCTGAAACTTGTGTGGTACCCCTCTGGGTAAGGAGAAGTTGTTCCTGTGTTCTGTCATGACTGTATCCCTATGTTGCTGCTGCTGCGTGGAGGAACCCTTTGCGGGGGTCATGGATGTAGCAACGATCTTCCCCTTACTTTGGGAGCGAACCAGACAGAAAATAAATTTCCTAGTCTGTGAGATGAGCTTGCTGCCTTTCTTAGTAGTGATCAAAGAGGTGGTGGTAGGTGGAGCTACCTCTGGTATCCTGTATAATGAATTATCCAAAGAAATAATGACAGCGCGAGGCCTTGACTCATACACAGCATGTCGCCTCCACAAGTATGGCTGGCCTAATAGTACATCACAAACATCCAGAGGTGTAACATCACACAATACCTCATCTGTGAAGGGCTTGATGCTGTAGGGAAGGTGGCACTGCTGGTGAACTTTGAGATCTCGTCCTTCGTGAAGCCACCCGATACTGTACGGTTGTGTGTGTGGCGTAGTTGGTAGGCCCAACCGCTTCACGACCTTTGCTGAAACGAGGTTCTTTTGGCTGCCACTATCGACAATGAATTGCAGCGGCGAACCCTTCACCCACATCTGTGAGTGGAAAAGACGTTCCCCCTCCTCTGGCTCTTCGGGCTCATTCTTCTGGATCTTGCCAGTGGCAACAGTGGCACTAGGATCCACATCAATGATTTGCTTCCCTTTGCCATCCCCCTTGTCGGGTTCCGGCTCAGAGTCAGAACATGCATCTGATTCGGAAGCCTTCAACTCGGCCACCAGTGACTGCTTGGTCCGACACTCACTTGTGTTATGAGTGGGACTCTTGTGGAACTCACACCACTTTCCTGTGTCCTTCTTCGGCTTCATGGTGTTGTTCTTTTCTTGCAGCTTAGAGGGGTTGTCTTGGGTCACCCCGCCTTGGCTTTGTCCTTTGGGCTTCGGATTTGCAGATCCAAAGTCTCGCTTCTTCTATTTGAACTTTTGCTCGATTTTGACAGCGTATCGGTACACTGTGCCGAGTGAGGAGATGTTCAAGAACTCCATCTCTTCCTGGATGTATCTGTGTAGGCAGCTGCGGTATTTGAGCACCAGATGCAGCTCAGAATCTTTGATACTCAACTGTGTGCGAAGGGTATGAAAAATATTTGTGAACTCTGGTACATCTTGGTTTCGTCCCTGCCGCAGTGTGGTCCATTTGATGTATTTGTCCTCATAGCTTTTGACAGGGTAGTACTGCTCCTTGATGGCATCCCGGAAGTCATTCCAAGTGGGGGCGGCTGAAAACAGTGAGCCTGTACTTTCATCCTTCTGCTCGCAGTATGTTTCCCACCAGTCCTTGACGTGGGGGGCTGCTTTGAGAAAAGCGAAAACAATCTTTTCCCGACTTGAAAATTCATGAACAGAAAAATACCCATCTAGCAGATTTAACCATTTATCTACGACATCTGCGTCTATTTGACCCTCGAAGATGGGGATTTCAAAATTAACTTGTACCTTAAACGGTGTGGCGTTTCCAGAGTAGCTGTTGGAAGCCGATGCGTCGCCTCTGGGTAGCCGCTGAAGGATCTGCGCAAAGCTATCCATCATCGCGTTCCTTTGCCGCTCGAGGGCTTCTTCGAGCAAGATTCTGATAGGATCTCCTGCCCCCTCGTCTTTCTTCTCATCCGCCATGTGAGGTCGTCGAGATTTGCGAGGCTGGTCTTGCAAAGGTTCGACCAATTCAAGCCCTAACTCCTTATATCCCGACCTCGTTGGGGACATACAAAGAAAAACAGAGAAAAAACAGACCACTTTGATACCACTGATCCGAATTTAAGCAGGAACGCAATATATTACAGAGAAAACCATAAATATAGAGATGCGATAACCATAAAAACAGAGATGCAGCGGAAATAATACTTCATTTCATTAATGGAGAATACTGAAATATGCTTACAAATAGAAATAACCCAGCTAGGGCGATGGTAGCTTATCTCTGAGAAGAGATGTGTCGGCTACATGCCTCTGAACTGTTTCGAACTGTGTTTACAATGAGGCTCGAAGGCCTATTTATTATTGAGAAACAATGGAAAACCCTTAACATTCCAAAACCTAACCCTAGAAGATGAAACGCCAAACTATGGGCCCCGTTTGGGTAAATTGGTACATCAACTTCCCGGGGTCGTAACTTTGGCATACGATCTTCGTTTGACGCGCATGATAGCCCGTTGGAAAGATCTCTCCGAGGACTACGACAGAAAAGACGAATTTTTACTAAAAAATCGCGGAGTAGATTTCCCAAAAAACGTTGTTTAGAGCCAAAACGACTCCGAAAGTTTAGGACCCGAAAAACTACTAAAAATAGTAAACTGCGCTATAATTAAAGAAACTGAAAAACTGAAAGAAACAGTTGTGGGGGTCCAAATGGGATAGGTGGGTGGCCACTAACATCCACCTGGATCAGATAAGGGGTTACACTAGTAGTATAGGGACCTAACAGTCAAAGTGTTGACTTCTGTTGTAAATGTACTATCTCTCTCTCTCTGCTGAACTATTGAAGAACATATAAGAAGAATTGATTAAGGGTTTCCCCACATTGGGGTTTGTCCTTGGTTAGTGCCACATCTTATGTCCTCTTGTCTTGGCTTGTCTTTTGCGATCTATGTTTATGTTCTATTTGCAGTTTACTTTAATGTTGATGTGATTGCTAATTTGGAAAAGATATTGATGTAACTGTGAAAATTGAATTAAATTGCTCTAAGCATAGAACATACCTAAACTTAACAAGCTGGTTTTCCCATCATCTCCACTTGAGGAGTTGTTGTATGTCCCTAATTAAGAGGGAGCATAGAAATAAGTTTCTTACTTGGAAGAAACATGGAAATTCCTAAGCCAAGAGGGAACTTAGGTACATTCCTTTCGTAGGAATGAGTACATTCCTTTATTGGAATAAATATATCCTCCCTAATTAAGAGGGAGAGATAGACACATCATTCTTGTCTTCACTTGGGAAGACAGAATGGAGAATTAGGTAAACATCTGGCATACGATACTCTTTGAGGATGATTTAGGGAATCCAAGATAAGAGTCGTCGTAGAGGACTGATATTCTTTGAGGACTAGGGATCTAAGATAAGAATAGTCCTGGTGGAACACACCCTAAGAACCTGGGTGGGGTATGTTCTGAGAGAGACAATGATGAGGGTGTCTATACATCATTGGTCTTGCCAACATTATGCTCAGATCTCGTGGAGAGATAGAGCTGTTAGTCAAGTTCTTGTGGTAAAATTGGCAACTAGGGCCAAACTCTATGTGGGTCTTCTTAATTATGGCAATCGATATTTTTCTTGGATTCCTCTCATCGAGAGGTGTAGGATTGATCTAAAGATCATCCGATTCTGACATGTATTCATGGAGATGTGAATTTATTTGTGTTATGGGACAATTCGTCAAGGTCGGCCAACAACCAAATGACCCCCATTTATCCTCCACGTTTTAGTATAAATAGAAGAGGACTTGAAGTCATTTGACACACTCACTCTTGTGATCTCTCTTCATTCGGTTTTGGGTTTGATGAAGATGAGATCTAGAGGGTGTGCCCTAGGATATATGCTACCCTAAGAAGACATGCCCTAGATCTAGATGTAGTCATGGGAAGGCTCTACGCTGCCCTAATGTGGTAGAAGCCTAACGCTGTCATGAAGGACAACCCTTATGGTGGAGTCTAAGAAAGGTTCTACGCTGTCCTAAAGGAGACCTTCCTACACAACAAGAAGAAGCCTAATGATGCCCTAACACTACCCTATATTACAGTCTAGAAGAAGTCCTAAACGTGGACCTTAACGCAGTCATAAAGGAGGCTTTCATAGCACAATCAATGTGCCCTAAACACAGACCCTAAGACGCTGACATTATATGTCCTAAACATAGTCATCTAGACGCAGTCAAAGGAAGGTCTTGTTATGCCCTAGCAGCAGAAAATAGGTCTTTTGTAGCCCTATAAACGCAGTGAAGGGAGGAACATCTAGACGCTGTTAAGGGAGATATGCCACGCCCTAATCCGCTATTCGAAAAGAGTCAAGGACGCAGTCAAAGGAGGTCTTATGTGCTGCTTGTAAAAGCCTTTCACGCTGTCATAAAGAAGTCCTTAACACTGTCCTAAAGAAGCTATAAGCTACACTATCATGGAGAAGCTCTACGCTGCCTAAACGCTGTCATAGGAGATGACCTTAATCATGAAGAAGGTCCTCTATCTCCAAGTTTTAATGCTGCCCTTAAGTATCCTAATCACTGTGTCATGAAGACCTGTTGAAGGAGTGTGTAATTATAGCTTGGCTGCTTTGCTAGGCTGCAAGCCATAGCAAGCAGCTAAGGCTGGTATGTATTTGTAGCAAATTGGATGCACAACAACATGATGTGTGTAGTGCAGCAGCAAGAAGTATTGCAGTATGTAGTATATAGATTACAGTGAGGATTGGTGCTGCATGGTGCAGCACAGTGATGATGGGCATGGAAGTATATCAATAGCATGATGATGATGTTTTGCAGTATGCATTTGGGTGCAGCATAGTGCAATGAAGGGTATAGCATAGTGCAACATGAAGGATGCAACATAATGATGATGAAGAGAAACTTGACGGGTACAACATGATGATGAGGAACTGCTCAGTGATGGGAGCAACATATTGATGAGAGCAGCTAGGTGATTGGGTACAACACAGTAACGGGTGCAGAATGATGATGAGGTGCAGCGCAATGATGGGTGCAGAGTCACCTTGGAAGATCAGTTGAAGCAGTATGCCTTCACTTGAGTTCAGATCAACTACCTCTTTATGTTATCTTCATGGCGAAGATCTCTACTCTTATCTTGTCAAGTCAAAGATTTGACTTCTGATGTATATGTACTATCTCTCCCTCTGATGAACTATTGAAGAATGTAAAAAGAATTGATCAAGGGTTTCCCCACATTGGGGTTTGTGCCTAGCTAGCGCCACATCTTGTGTCCTCTTATGTTGGCTTGTCTTTTGCGATTTATGTTTATGTTCTATCTGCGTTTTACTATCATGCTAAACGTGATTGCTAATCTGGAATTGATATTGAGCTAATATGGAAAAATTGAAGTAAATTGCGTTAAGCATAGAACATACCTAAAATTAACAGGGTATCGGAGCTAAGGTGAAAACAAAGCCCAAGCAAGAGTGAAAGAGCAATCACCGAAGACAGTTGGAAAGGACAAAAGGTTCAATGGGTTCCTCATCCCTCTTCAAATTCACCAAAGGTGAAGTCGAAGCAAAGAAGATTATCAGAGTGGCGTAGCGGAAGCATCTGATGACCTACATAAAGGTCACTTTAATGGAAAGTCCGGATATAAGGGTGGAAGGAAAGGTAGATGCCTTGCTTGCAATGAGTAGGAGTGTTCGAATAGAAGGGACACATCACTTGATGATGATAACAATCATTCCAGGGGCATCTTCAATGATCGTAGGAATGACAAGTACAATGGCAAAGGAAAAGGGAATGCAGGTCATCAATGAAAATGGCCGACTCTTCAAAGAAAGCAAGGAACTCCAGGTATGAAGAATCAAATGTTGTTTCTGATAAGCTAAAGGAGTACTATCTTATATTGGCCCTCTCCACTACTTCTCCTCCAGACTCTTTGGGAATCTGGCTTATTGATATTAGTGCTTCAAGGCACTTCATCGGATAGAAGGAAGCTCTCTCTAATTTGATAGAGAAGGAATCAATCATGGAGATTATTCTTGGAGATAATGCCACCTATCCCGGAAAGGGTGCAGAGAATGGTTCTCTTCAAATGGATCGGGGTAACTCACAAGAAGTTCTTTATGTACTTGATCTCAAAAGGAACCTGGTGTCCATTTCGGAAATGGAAGTCTAAAGTTTGAAGGCGGCATTCATCGATGGAAAGGTATGTGTTTGAAAAAGGAATTTTTCAAGATACTCTTGAGTTCAAGGGTGGCAATTTGTATCAAGTTGCAGGAAGTCCATTGGGGACCATATCGGTTGACACATCTCTTCTATAGCACTAGAGGTTTGCTCATTATGAGGCCCTACCTGATGTGAGTCAAATGGTGAAAGGGATGCTTGAATTCAAGAAGAGCATGGAGGTACACGTCCGAGATGTATTGAAGGAAAGCTTACAAGGGGACCATTCCCCTCATGTAGCAAGTCCATATATTTGGAACAACCCGAGGGGTTTGAGATTCATGATTGGGAATCTCATGTATGCAGGTAGAGGAAGGCTATCTATGATTTAAAGTAAGCACCCCGAGCTTGGTATGAGAGGATTGACAACTATTTGATGAAGCTGAGATTCACTAGGAGTGAAGCCAATCCAAACCATTGCTTTGAGGTTGTGGATGATATACCTCTCATACTGGTACCTCGTAAGGACGACCTCTTTCTGGCAGGTACATACCCTCTCATTTACAAAAGTAAGAGGGAGTTGGATTCCAGATTTGGAATGGTGAACTGCAAGCCCGTGACTACCTCGATGAAGCCTAACTTTAAGAAGTTATGCGGTAGTGATGTTGGACCTGATTTGGGAAATGCCTCTGAGTTCCATAAACTCATACTAGCATTGATGTTCTTGGTGAACTCCCGTCCGGATATATGTTTTGCAGTTAGCATGTTGAGCTTATAAATGGATGAGCCTCACTTGATTGGTGCCAAGAATTATTTGAGATATCTTTAGGGCACAATCTCTCATGGATTGAGATACACTACCGAAAAAGTGAAGCTGGATGATTATTCTGATGCTAACTGGGCAGGCAGTGTGGAGGATCGCAAGAGCACTTCTGGGTGCTGGTTCTCTTTGGGTTTTGCTTCGATATCCTGGATGAGCAGGAAGCAGAAGACGGTTGTTTTGAGCACCGCTAAGGCCGAATACATAGCTGCGAGTATGGCCTCGTGTGAAGTTGTCTGGTTGTGGAAGCTCTTCAGTGAGTTGTTTGGACACATGCTGGATACCATCGTGATCTTCTGTGACAACCAGAGGGGGATTCGATTGTTGAGGAATCCTATGTTCTATGATCGCTGCAAGCATATAGACATCAGGTACCACTTTATTTGGGATATGGTACATTGAGGAGCAAGAAGGCTCCATCGCATTGGGATTGATGTGCAGGTCGCCGATATTCTGTTGAAGCCCCTGGGAAAGGTCAAATTCTTGACTTCCGAGAACGACTACGAGTCGTGGAGAGACTTTCTCCTAAGGGCCCTATGGAGATTGAGCTCTTGGAACTTCGGAGGGCTTGGGGGTACATCTTGGAGTGATGAGAAACCATTGGGTGAGTGGTTCAACCTTCCCCTAGTGGTCTGCTATGGAGGTAGGATGAGTGGTTCATGATTCATCCTTCTCCTGCAGAGACACAATCATAGGGTGAGTGGTTCAGCCTTCACCTAGTGATTTGTTGTGTATAGGGTGAGTGGTTCAACATTCCCCTGGGGTACCCCATGGTGACATGTAGGCAGGATGAGTGGTTCTTCCTTCTCTTGCCGAGACATCCTACCCATGCAGTCTGGAACGCATGGGAAGTACCTCTCATCTGGCCAATGAGTAGGGAAATGGGGATAGGGACCATAGTAATACTACCAAATGCATCGTGTAACTACTGTACTCCCTATGCTAGGATGATATTGATCTGGGATCAATTGGAACTAATTTCGGGTCAATAAGAGTGATATAACTCACTCTCTTTTGGAACTGACTTCGGGTCAGTAAGAGTGGTTTGAGACACTCTATTTGGAACTGATTTCGGATCAGTAAGAGTGGTATGAGACACCTCTTTATATGGGACTGACTTTGGGTCAGTAGAGACTGGTATGATACATTCTCGATCACTTCTTATTCATGGTTCAGCAGAGCAGAGCAGTGCAGGGCATTGATGGCAGAGATAGTACAGTTTGGCAGATGGATTAGTAGATGGAGTTCTCCCTAGTTGAGAGGGAGTGTTAAAATTGGCAACTAGGGCCAAACTCCATGTGGGTCTTCTTAGTTATGGCAGCTGATATTTTTCTTGGATTCCTCTCGTCGAGAGGTGTAAGATTGATCTAAAGATCATTCGATTCTGACATGTATTCATGGATCTATGAATTTATTTGTGTTATGGGACAATTCGTCAAGGTCGGGCAGCAACCAAATTGCCCCCACTTATCCTCCATGTTTTAGTATAAATAGAAGAGGACTTGAAGTCATTTGCCACACTCACTCTTGTGATCTCTCTTCATTCTGTTTTGGGTTTGATGAAGATGAGATCTAGAGGGAGTGCCCTAGGATATACACTGCCCTAAGAAGACATGCTCTAAATCTAGATGCAGTCATGGGAAGGCTCTATGTTGTCCTAAAGGAGACCTTCCTACACAACTAGAAGAAGCCTAATGATGCCCTAACGCTGCCCTATATTACAGTCTAGAAGAAGTCCTAAACATGGACCTTAATGCAGTCATAAAGGAGGCTTTCATAACACAATCCATCTGCCCTAAACGCAAACCCTAAGACACTGCCATTATATGTCCTAAACGCAGTCATCTAGACGTAGTCAAAGGAAGGCCTTGTTATGCCCTAGCCGCAGAAAGTAGGACTTTTGCAACCCTATAAATGCAATCAAGAGAGGAACATCTAGATGCTGTTAAGGGAGATATGCTATGCCCTAATCCGCTATTCTGAAAGAGTCAAGGATGCAGTCAAAGAAGGTGTTATGAGCTGCTTGTAAAAGCCTTTCACGCTGTCATAAAGAAGTCCTTAGCACTATCCTAGAGAAGCTCTACACTACACTATCATGGAGAAGCTCTACGCTGCCTAAACGCTGTCATAGGAGATGACCTTAAGCATGAAGAAGGTCCTCTATCTACGAGTTTGAACGCTGCCCTTAAGTATCCTAATCACTGTGTCATGAAGACCTGTTGAAGGAGTGTGTAACTATAGCCTAGCTGCTCTCCTAGGTTGCAAGCCATAGCAAGCAGCTAAGGCTGGTATGAATTTGCAGCAAATTGGATGCACAACAACATGATGTGGGTAGTGCAGCAGCAAGAAGTATTGTAGTATGCAGTTTATAGATGACAGTGAGGATGGGTGTTGCATGGTGCAACATGGTGCAGCATAGTGATGTATAGCAACAACATGGATATATAGCAGCAACATGATGATGATGTTTTGTAGTATGCATTTGGGTGTAGCATAGTGCAATGAAGGGTACAACATAGTGCAACATGAAGGATGCAACATAATGATGATGAAGAGCAACTTGATGGGTACATCATGATGATGAGGTACTGCTCAGTGATGGGAGAAGCATAGTGATGAGAGCAACTAGGTGATTGGGTGCACCACAGTGACTGGGCAACATGATGATGAGGTGCAACACAGTGACGGGTGCAGAGTCACCTTGGAAGATCAGTTGAAGCAGTATGCCTTCACTTGAGTTTAGATCAACTACCTCATTATGTTATCTTCATGGTGAAGATCTCTGCTCTTATCTTGTCAAGTCAAAGTGTTGACTTTTGATGTATATGTACTCTCTCTCTCTGATGAACTATTGAAGAATATAAGAAGAATTGATCAAGGGTTTCCCCACATTGGGGTTTGTGCCTGGCTGGTGCCACATCTTGTGTCCTCTTGTGTTGGCTTGTCTTTTGTGATTTACATTTATGTTCTATTTTCATTTTATATCATGCTAAATGTGATTGCTAATCTGGAATTAATATTGAGCTAATATGGAAAAATTGAAGTAAATTGCACTAAGCATAGAACATACCTAAAATTAACACCTTGCTATGTGAAAATGCTGGTTGATATGATGCTAAACAGATGGGTTATCAATCTGACTCTTCTTATGAGAAAATCTTCAGATTGAGAATGACCAAGTACCATTATGAATACCTCCCTAGTTAAGAGGGAGTGTTAAAAAGAGTAACTAAGTCTGGTCTTCATAATGACGTGTAATTGTGATTTTATGTAATTTATGCGAAGAAGAAAAGTAAAATTATTATTTCAATGCTTGTCTCATGGGTTTCATGAGCAAATAATTTTATTTTTAGTATGACTCCCATTATGAGTCCTTAGGGTTGGTCATAAAGTCAAATTGAGTTAATGTCATGTATGAAGGACCCTTCTTGTGTATGTTACATTTTGTATGAGCCATTAAATCATTATGTAAGCCCTCTAACACCAAGTACAAAACGACTCCTTCAAGTCGGCTACAAAATGGAGTAAATAACCTACTCAAAGAGACATGTCGACTCAACTCTCTCAAATCGGCTAATTATGAGGCTCCAACCACTATAAATAGCCAGCTCAACCTTATTTTAGCACAAAGAATTTCTGTGAAGGAGGTTTGAAATCTGAAGTGCAAAAGTCATAGGATAGGAGCCCTAGAACCAGCGAGGTGAAGGAAAGATGCAGTGAGGTCATCATATTTATTTTTGGATTGTTTTAACGCTGATCTCCTCTCACACGTGTGAAAGAGAGGATTGATATCACTGTAGAAAAGGCTGACGTCTTTTTTCTATGATAGAAGCAAAACTCAAGAAGCCGAGTTGGAAGAGAAGACCATTCAGGCCAAGTGAAGGAGATTAAGGGGTTGGATCATCATATATATCTCACATGTGCTGCATCTGAGGTTCCCAAGGAGGCCGAAGTAAGGTACAGGTCTGAAGCAGAGAAGAGGAAACCGAATTCTAAAGGTTAGCCGAGAAGGAGGAAGAAGCAAAAGTTTGACTATTGTTGACTCAAGCAAGAAGGATCCCATCAAGGAAGGTTTGTGAGTTGGTCTTGGAGTGGCAAATAGGTCAAGGGTCTTGGTCTTGATATTCGTGAATTGAGGTCTCTATAAGAAGAAGAATTTGTTTGGGTTTTCCTCTCAAGTGGGAGAGGTTTTGGCCTTGACTAATAGCATATATTCTGTGTCTCTTGTCTCTTTATGGTTTATGCATTGGTAGCTGTTTGATGAAGAAAAACACTAATAACCTAATTAAAAGAAGATCGTAATCCAAAGAAGTAAAAAGCATTGACAAGTAGTTACTAATAGAAGAGAAATCACTTAATTGCTATGCCCTAGATTTCTCAATAGGTTTTTCCTTGGACGTGAACCTAATTCTTGGTGTCTCTCTTCTATTGCTTACTGTTTATTGTGATCTCTATATTGCTCTATTGATGAATTGAATGGTTGAAGATTTTCATGTATAGCTACTTGATGATCAAAGTGTAAAGAAATGTTTGGTTATATCATTAGTAGTTATTATTTGTGAAAAACTATTCTAGTCTAGACTTCACTAGAAAAACGACATGGTATCAGAACCTTAGTGAAGGAAAAAGAGCTGTGAGATCATCTTGAAGAGCACTTGAAGGGCATCTAAAATCTACTTTAAAGAGTTTTGGATTTTGTCCTCTATTTTGACCAGCAATCTTCATCATGAATTCCTTCATGAAGTCTGAAAGCAAGCTTGAAGGAGCTACTAACTACAGGGCATGGAAGGCTAAGGTTGAATTAATTCTTGAAAGGAACAAAGTTTTGGGAAAGGTAAAGTTTACTAAACCATTTGATCAAGCAGGAAAGGAGAAGTTTCATGAAGATGATATCTTTGCAAGGAGCAACATATTAGATTCTGTTAGGGGTCATTTGATTCCCTATATTGTTGAACATAAAATTGCCAAGTCTATTTTGTGAAAATTTCACTTCGGAAATCCTGTTGCAGCAACTAGAAATAATTCTCCTAACTGTTAATTAAATTTAACAATTTATTTATTGTGAGCTACAACAAATACTGAATCAATCACATTGCAACCGACACAAATAAACTGCGGAAGAAATACTAGCGCGCACACATAAAATAACACAATTATTTTTCTACCAATTTCCCCGGAAAAACCCGACTCGGGAAAACCGGTGTAGTAGCTGAGGGTTTTATTATTATGCAACAATGAAATAATCTGAGTACAACTAGATGCCGAAATTGGTAATCCTACAGAGAAATACTGCCAAAAATTTAGTGAGGAATTTTCCTCACTGCACGGGCAATCTCCCGGCACAACTTGACTTAAGAATTTCAGCCCTCTGATCCTCTGCATCAGCCTCTGCACTGCTCTGCATAGTTGGCTGGATGTCTAGCCTCGGACTGGACTCTGATGAAGTCGTTTTGCCTTCTGTTGACCAGAAAGACGCTTCTCCGGCACTCTGGGACTCCTTCCCAGCCTCTGGAACTGAAACATCAATCTCTCCCATCAATTTGACCTTGCCTCCATAGGCTATTGCACTGCTCTGTGTGAGCCTTTCCGTGGCTTCTTTGCCTCTTTGCAATTGCACTCACCGAATCTGGAAATATTCCTCCGGCTTCACTGTCCCTGCCCCTATCTTACTGCTTTGATTTCTCTGGTTCTCTCTGGCAACTGAATGTTGCTACTCAGGAAATTGATATGCTCATTAAATCGAACTCTGCAAGTGTGTTCTCCATCACCACATTGACCTCCTCTTATAATCCTTTGTTGGAGCACCAATGACCAAGATTAAAGCATAATTGATGGCTAGGATCATCTTGGAGTCGATCTGTGTGAGTTTCTAGAACATTAACACCATACTTAATTAATTTTGATTAATTAGTCATATTCCCTAACTTTAGACTTAGAAATATTTTAAAAATGACTAATAATCTAATTAAGTCATCTCTAGGTGGAATTTCCAGAAATGATTTCTGAGTTTTGGAGATCTCATGTATTCTAGCCTTTCCACAAAATTTCGTGGCTAGAACACATTTGATGCTACAAAAAGTAACATATTTATGATGCTATTATTGAATTATACACCATTAACAATGTCAATCAATCCATCAATATAAGAGGACAACTTCACAATATCAAGATGACAAAGAATGACACAGTGGCATCATATTTTTTCAAGATATCTCAAATAAGAGACCAACTCAAAGCCATTGAAGAAGAAGTCTTCGACAAGGAATTGGTAGTTGTAGCCTTGGGTGGTCTGCCTAGATCTTGGGATTCGTTTGCATCGGGTATTAGTGCAAGGGAAATGCTCCATCTTTTGACAAACTATGGGCAACATGTACTCAAGAAGAATCAAGACTCCTTTCTAGAGGAGACATTGAAGATCCAAGTATATAGAAGCCTTTGCAGCAAATTCAAGAAGCACCAAGAGAAGGAAACCTAATTTTGGAAAGTTTCAAAGAAGTTATGGAAATAGATCAAATGCAAGGTCTGCTCCAAAATCAAATTCAAGAAAGGAATCTACTTCACAAAGAAGACCTCCTCCTCTCTCTTGAGATAGAAGAGACAAAAGAGATAGATGAGATAGAAATGATCTGACAAATGTTCAATGTTTTCGTTGTCAAGCTTATGGTTATTATCCAACTCATTGTCCTCAAAAGAATAGAAGAGATGACTATGAAAGGAATGATCATCGTAAAAGAAGAGGAAGGCATCATGCTTTTGCTGTTAGAAAATCAGAAAGATTTTCTTATGTTGATAATTACTTGTGATATTCTTATAGTTTTATTATTTTCTCTTTATGTTCTTCTTTTATCTTAGTTTCATCAAGCAATCATCAAAACAAAAACATGAAGATCAACGATACCAGATGTAGGCACTCAGCTAGGGCTAAAACCCCTCTCTAGGGGAAAGGTTGAAAACCCAGTCAAACTCTTCCACTAATCAAATTGAGATAGACCAAGACCTTGGAGACCAAAAGAACTTCATCCTTCACCAGGTCAGCCTTCCGATATGATTCAACAAACTTAAGTAGTCTCTTCTTGTCTAATAGCTACAACCCAGCAACAACCCAGAATTTCCACCCCAGCTACTCTAGAATTTCGGCCCAACAACAATCCAGAATTTCAACCCCTAGCTACTCTAGAATTTCGGCCTAGCAACAATCCAACAACTTCACATGTGTGAGACAAGGAGAGAGAAAATTCAACTTCCTTTTGCTTGACAAAGCCTTCCTTCGTCTTTGCTAGGGTTTTCTCCCTCTTCCTTGAGCGTCGCACCCTTTTTCTGCATCCAACAACTGCAGATCGAACTTTTTGAGTTGATGTTCCAAACGAGGTCAAATTGTTGCCCTTTTATAGTGGTTGTGTGAGGTCGAATTCCCTTGATGAGGTCGACTTGTCCTCCTTTGAGGCCGACTTGTTGGAGGAGGCCTAAATGACTTATTTGACACTAAAATAAATTTCTTTCTTGAATGATAAAGCCTAAGAAGGGTCTTTTACATAATGACAAGGACAAAACCTCTAGACATAAACCCTAGAAGCCTACAATGGAGGCCTTGACCTAAGAATCATTGACCCAAGCATGAAACCCATGCTTCAATAAGTCAATTTTTTTTAATATAAAATTTCTTTCTCTTTCTTTTGACAAATATATTACATCATGACTCAAATACAATTATGAAGACCGACACTAGTTACCTTTTTGAATACTCCCTCTTAACTAAGGAGATATTCATAATTACATATATACTTGTGTTGCACGGGTACCCGCACCCGGGGCTGGGGTTCTCGAACCCGTCTCGGGTTCCCGCACCCAAGTACCGGATTCGGGTACGGGTTCTTCCCAGACGAACCCAGAAGAACCGGGTTCTTCAAAAAAAAAAATTGGGTTCTTTTCCTTTTACGGGTTCTTGGGTTCTTCGGGTGCTTGGGTTCTTGGGTTCTTCGGGTTCTTCGTGTGCTTGGGTTCTTCGGGTTCTTTGGGTTCTTCATTAAAAAACTATATTAAAAATTTAATTTTCAAATAATTTTTTTTTATTGAAATTTAAAAAATGATATGCCATAAACGAATGATATGCCATAGAATATAGAATATATGCCATAAACAAATGATATCATTTTTGGAGTCATTGATGGTCATTGGTCTGGATTGTCCTTCAGAGATGGTTGTAAGGTCTTCTGAATGTTTCTCAAGGAAATTTTCTGCCATCATTTCCAAAGATTATAGTTTCCAAAGACTGTCTTTGTTCACATGCCTTAGCATTGCTTTGTGGGCATGACGTGCTGCTCAAGGGTAATGAATCATTGTAAAAATTTATCAACAGTGATATGTTTTTCAAAACTTATGAGCGACGCAGTATTCTGAAATCATATATGATTATGATATCTCAATATTATAAAAGGAACATTATGGGTGTACAATCCCACAAGCAGAATATCATATCATATTGGTTGTAGCTTTGTGGAAATATTTAATAAGGTGATGACCATAGTTGGAAAAAAATGGGTAGCTGTTTGCACATTCATGAGTCCCTTCCTACTGCAAGAGACTCTTATGATCAGTCTCTCCATTAGTCTTATGCTATAAATTTATAAAAACAATTTCAAAACTTATGCCCAAGGTTTGTTAGAGTCTCAATGTAAATTATGAATCTCCTGTATTTGTGGATCTTCAATGCCTTTAATATTATATGGCATCGAAACCAGAACTGGAAAAGAGACCTCTTACTCTGTAATTTGAGCCTGCAGATTCTTGTAAATCAATTTGGAACGAATTTATGAAACATTCATTCCCGAGTCAAATAAGTTAATAACCATCAAATTATAAACTGTAAATGCACACATACAGGTCCAGACATTTTCGGTCAAATAGAAAGTAGGATTGAGACCAGCCATAAGCTGTAATCAGCTGATGCTGTTAAATGGCGAAGGGCTATTTTGGAAAATGGCTAAATTAAGTATCAAAATCTGCCAATTTCTCATAGCATTCTGATAACATCATGTTAAGATCAAAACTAGGAAAATATGCCTAAATGAATAAGCGTGTTTTGTGGAAGGGTAAGGCTGCCACTGTTTTAACTTTTTGGGATTGCTTTACCACAGAGCACACCATGCATGGGGCAGGTGGATGATTAGACATCAAGAAAAGTCTAGACCACTATCAGGTTGAGAAGAATCTCCTATGAAAAAATTGCTATGTTGCTAGGAAACGTGGGTTCGGGGACGGGAACGGGGACGAGGACGGGGACGGGGACGACATTTTTGGAAACAGGGTGCGTGGGTTCGTCGGGTAATATAATAATATTAAATTTTAATAATTATATTTTATAAATTATAAATTTATAATTAATAATATATATGAAATTTGAATTTGTATATTTTTTCAACTTTAAACAAAAAAACTTTAATGATAATCATTTAAACATGCACATCATTGAACATTCAACATTGACATTGAAATTTCAAAATTTATCACCAAAAAACTGTTCATTGTTTACATATTAACATGAATCATGGTATGGGACAGATTTTGTCACACACAGCTGACTGAGATACACTAGCCAAGTTTCCTACAAACTCAGGAGTACGCTCAAAAATCCTAAAGTATTCTGAGTTCTCAAAGACTCAACATTTTAAACTTTATTTTATTGGGCTGCCTTGTGTGTTTGGTGAGACAGCAGTGAAATATATGCTGCCAGCAGCCATAATTTATACTTTAATGTAGCCACAAGCCTTAAAAAGAACCACAGAATTTATATGTTAATGTAATGATTCAATTTTTCAAAAATTAAAATATATATACTATGAACTGTTTTACTTTTCCCTGAACAAATTCTGAACCATTTAATTGGATTTTGTTGATCCATGGTGAAATTACGTTGCAAGGGCAAGCAACACCATTGTTAGAGGGTAGATAATGAATTGGCTTGAATGTTGTGTAGATGATTGAGTTGAAATACATTCTCACTGAACGATTTATATTGTAAAGAATAGCACAGAGCTATATTCAGTGTATGAATGCATTTATGTAATGCCATTCATTAAAGCAAAAAATGATGAAGATTTTCTGCGCTTTATTAATCTAATTGCAACTATTTCAGGTTAAAAGAACTGAAACGTATACTTCTCATATTATAGTATATAGTATAAAAAATTAAAAATTTAACAAGTCTGGGCTGATAGAGGTAAGTTTGTGGCATTGTCATCTCTGTTTAGGGCTTCGGTTGGGTACAGGAGTCTGCATAGGGAGGCCGAGGTCTGTTCCTTAGTGAACAGTGAGCTGTTTTGTGTAAACAGTGGCATGAATCAAGCCCTATAGCTCAGTGTTTGACAACAAAAAGGAGGAGGGACTATGTCGCAGTTGTAGGAGGCAAATTGAGTGTATAAAAGTGGACTGACAGTTGTGGCTCATGTTGCAGACAGTCCGAAACAACAAGAAATTGTGACATTCATTCCGGCAAGCCTTTAAAAGAACCCAACCCAAAGAACCCATTAAAGGAAAAGAACCCAATTTTTTTTTTTGAAGAACCCGGTTCTTCATGGAAGAACCCGGTTCTTTTGGGTTCTTCTGGGAAGAACCCGTACCCGAATCCGGTACTTGGGTGCAGGAACCCGGAACGGGTTCGAGAACCCCACCCTCGGGTGCGGGAACCCGTGCAACATAGAAAAATTGTGTTTTTATATGGGAGAGACTAAACATGTTTAAATGATTATCATTAAAGTTTTCTTGTTTAAAGTTGAAAAAATATACGAATTCAAATTTCATATATATTATTAATTATAAATTTATAATTTATAAATTTATAATTTATAAAATATAATTATTAAAATTTAATATTATTATATTACCCGACGAACCCACGCACCCTGTTTCCAAAAATGCCGTCCCCGTCCCCGTCCCCGCACCCACGTTTCCTGGCAACATAGATATATACAAAGGTACATGGAAGATCTCAAAGTGATATACTCTATGAAGAGTCACAACACACGCAGTGCTACAGATTAGATACCTGACTAGGGTACTCTAATTGGGTGGGACTAAGGTGTACTCAAGCTTTTGCCACTTTAGGTAACATCAAGATTTTTAACTTTAACACCAACCCAGGGATCTAGGTGCGTATTCAAGGTCAGAGTTCCATAACCAATGCCACCCTCCCTACTTCGGGATCTAGACATCAACACATAGACCAACCATATATCCTCCCAAACATCTCGTTGCCACACGATGCTTCATCTTTCCTTATCAATTAAATTAGATATATATCCATCACTCAAGCATGCTTCAAGTGTTCAATCTTTTTACGAAGAGATGCTGCACAATTACAACCCCAATCAGTAATAAACCTTCAAGTATATATATGCAAGAAAACACAAACCTTTGGGGTCCTCAATCATTCTGATGCTACTTATATCATCATCAAGTTATCCAGATACAACTTGTTGGAAGTTTTCAATAGCATCAAATATAGCCTCAGTACTTTGCAAATCCATCTGAAGTACTTTTATTCATTCTTGAACTTCATTCTTTCTTCGAGGTATTCACTATGGATGTCATAATATGCTCTCCTTCTCAACTGAGGAGAAATACACTTTCTTTCATCCAAGCTCCCTCTCAACTCAGGGAGATCAACAACTTCCTTCTTTTATAACATCAGAGAAAATTCAACCTTTCAAGGCTTCATTTATGTTATCAAGGTAATTTTGATCATCATCATCATCATGCTCATAACTTCATCATGCTCATCATTATAATCATCTTTAATTATGAACATCTTCAACATCTTGAAGATTATATACTTGCAAAACTTTAATAGCAAGTACAACCAAATACAAATATATAGAAGCATGAAGTCAACTTTATCAAACTCATGTCATTACAATTGAAGCATCAAGCTTTAGTCATCAAATACCTAAACTTGGTTAGGTTCATAATCAATAAGGGTTACATTTTACATACTATACTTCATTATCTTGTTAAGGTTTTGTCATAAACCCTAGACTCCATCTTCGAGACACAAAGCCTTAGATAACAATCAAATAATAATCCAATCATAGTAATATACATCTAAGGTTTCAATAATATGCTTTTAGAATTTACATGTCAAACTCTACTAGGGTTTGTTGCAAACCCTAGATTTTATCATCAAAGTTAAATCATATCAATAATCGAAAATAATATCATCATGTCCTAGAATATCAATCTCTACTAGGGTTTTGTTACAAACCCTAGATTTCACAAACTAAAACATGAGTATCAACAATTAAGTTAGCATACTTGCATATACATATTTAGGATTTCATAATCATGCACTAGCATCTCATATCCAAATCTACTAGGTAAACCCAAGATACAAACATCAATACATCGAAGTTAGATATACAACAATTTTGACGAGGCTAGGGTTTTGATCATATAGACGAATATACACCTAGGGTTTTATTCCTAGGATCTTACTTTAGTTAATACAAGGGTTTTGCATAAATCCTAATTCAATACCTTAAAAATATAGGGTTTCACTATATAAACTAGACACTAACAACAGAATCTAAAGGACTATGGTTTTTACTTCAATATTTCCAAAACCCTAAACATCAAAAGAATAAGATTTCAATATATGTTCTAGACTTTATCAACAATCCCCAAGTAGACTAGGGTTTCATTATTAACATTGACATACCCTTAACAATAGGAGGCTAAGGTTTTGCGGTGAACCCTAAAGGTTAGGGTTTCACAAAAATGACAAGAGATAGTATAACGAGGGTAGTTTCAATCTAATGATTAATCACCCTAACAAGAATCTTTGTGATTCAAAACCCTAGACATACAAATGTTAGTAGTGTAAAGCAAATTTTAAAAGAAGAATGATCATACCTTTTTTATGAAGAGAACCTTGTAACAAAACTTGTAGTCTAAGACATACCTTGAGTTGTTCTTTAACAAACCTTGTAGGACTTTAGTTCTTGAAGGGCTTCCTTTGCAACAAGACTTCTTTCATGATTCAAGTCTTTCCTTTGAAGTCTCCTCCATAACCTTTGTGCATTCTGCAAGCTTTCCTACCAAGGAAAATATAAAGAAAATGTTATTAGTATACAATACAAAGAAATCTCGACGTGAGGAGGAAACCAAGCATGAAAGGTGAAACAATGAACAATATACTTATCTTTTGGAAAATGGTGAGGGCTCCCTCTTAATCCAATCCTTTTGAGGGATGCCAACCAACAACTTTTAAAACAATTCAAGAATTCCTAACAAGACATATTACATCTATTGTTGAAATTTCTAAGTCTGACACATTAGAAATCCCTACTAATTTATCTTGTTTATTTCTCCTACTTGTTTATTCCATTAACAAGTTATTTATAAATATAAATACTGAAAATAAACACAAATGCAGCCTTAACTCATATACAGATCAACAACTGAAATACTGAGACAAACACACAAGGGACACCGTTATTTTTAGTCAATCATCCCAGAAAACCCAATGTGGGAAAATCGGTGCTGAAAATAAACACAAATGCAGCCTTAACTCATATACAGATGAACAACTGAAATACTGAGACAAACACACAAGGGACACCGTTATTTTTAGACAATCATCCCTGGAAAAACCCAATGTGGGAAAACCGGTGCTGAAAATAAACACAAATGCAGCCTTAACTCATATACAGATCAACAACTGAAATACTGAGACAAACACACAAGGGACACAGTTATTTTTAGACATCATCCCCGGAAAAACCCAATGTGGGAAAACCGGTGCAACAGTTATGAGGGTTTTATTATTATGCAAATTTCTTGAGTACAACTAGGGTGTCGAGATGGCTCACCCAACAGAGATTGTTACACGACAGTAATACCTCTTCTCGGAGACAGATATTCAGCCTCTCAGCTCTAGTCTGCCCCACAATAGTCCTTCCGGCGCTTCTCCTAGGCTCTGTGTCATCCCTGCTGGCCTCAGCGTAGCTCCTAAACCCTCTGCATTAGCCTTCTGCCTCTCTACGTCAACTCTCTGGTCCTCTGCGTCATCTACGCAGGCCCCTCAGCCTCTGCGCAGTGTCTAGCTACCTCTGCTGCCTCTGTGTAGCTCTAGCTGCCTTTGCGTCAACCTCTCTAGGCTCTGCGCTGACCCTCTAGCACTATCACTGCCTCTTTGCTATGTACTCACTGCCCCTCGCTGCAGTAGATCTCTTGTTCGAATTTTCTCAGCAAGCCCCACTCCAGAAAATCAAACTGACTGATCAATCTTGGTGTATCTCCCACTGACCCTCAACCCTCCTCTTATCCTTTTCTTGTTGAGTCTTCAACGACCGAGATTAAGTCTCTAATCAATGACTAAGATTAGATTTGGCTTGATCCGTGTCATTTAGAACATTCTCAGCCAGTTTTATATTAATACCCATCAATATTTTAATTTTCCTAAGTTTAGACTTAGGAACCCCATAACCGGGTGGAATTTCCCCAAACCATTTCTGGGTCTTGGAGATCTCATGTGCTTTAGCCTCTCTACCAATTTTCATGGCTAGAGCACATTTGATGCTACCACAAATCAACACTCTCTCTTAGCGAGGAATGTGCTCTAGTAATGCTCCACCACTGAACATCACATTGATCCTTCTGCACCAGTAGCTGTGCTGATGCTTGGCCTGCTGCCCAACTTCCACTACACTGTTGCTTCCTGTATTGTTGCCCATGACACTGCCACTGCCATTGCTACATCTGTGCTGCAGCTCCCTCTCAATATGCTGCATCATGCTGCCCACAGCACTACCACTGCTAACTGCTGCACTGCAACTCAATTACTGAGAAGTAAGTAATTGATCTACCCAAATTCTGACATACTTGTTAGTCCGGAAGCCTCCTGATGTTGAAGCTACCTCTGCTGCTATCCTGTGCTCCCTTTGCTGCCTCTGTGTTGCTGCAACCACCATTGTGATTCTCGCATTGCTGCAAACACCTCTGTGCCTCTTGCACTGCTGCAACCACTTCTGTGCCTCTTGCACTGCTGCAACTCCCACTGCGCTGCTATAGACCTCTGCACTCTAGCACTGCCTTGTCGCTCCATCGCATCTTGCTTCTACCCGACATTCGTCACCCTGCTACTGTCGTTAAGCGCTGCCGTAGCTAGATATAATCCAAGAGTTTGGGTACCTCTAAGGATCTTGCCCTCCTTCTGTAGTCATCTTGACTACAACTCTATGTCTCCCCACCTCTTCTCTAGAGGTGCATGAGCACTTGTGGCACAGTCGTTATCAGTTTCGACTTCTTTCTCCGCCTTAGGTGGAGCTTCCTTAGAGTCAGAGGCCTCTCCCTTGTTCTTCTTCCTGGGACATTGGGATGCATAATGACCCAGCTCCCCACAATGGAAGAACTTCACCTTGGAGATATCCTTCTTCTTCCTCTTCCCCTACTGTCCCGTAGATGCTAGAGCCGCATCCTCCTCCTCTTTCTTGATTCAACCTCCTTTGCCACTACTCCCCGCCTTGGTCAACTGGATGATCTCTTCTTGGCGAAGTCTTGCCCACATCTCTTCCCATATTGGAAGATTAGCTCTGCCCAAAATGCTTTGGACAAATGTCTCCCACTCCTTGGAGATTGCATTCAGGGCGGTCCTCACCATGAACTCCCGATCTGGCGTGGCCCTTATGGAAGTAAGTTGGTCCCGAATCTCCTGCAATCTGAGGAGGTATAGATCTATCTGCTCCCCCTTCTGCATTTGATACGACTGCAGTTGATTCTCCAATAGCATTTTCCGTTGCACGAAAGTGCCCTGATACAATGTCATCAAAGTATCCCACATCTCCTTTGTTGTGTTATTTTCAGCAATATGTGGTACGACATGATCCTTGACCCCATCAAGGATTATGCACTTTTCCCTCGCCATCGCGTCCTTGTACTTTTCATTATCAGCTGGGTCGATTGGGATAGCCACGACTCTCAAGGCGAAGCCCTTGATGTGATGTCTATCCAGGACTACCAAGATCCTGGCCTTCCAGATGACAAAGTTGGAAGCCCCGTCCAACCTGTCCTGATCCCTCAGTCCATTCATTGCCATCTTCGCTCCTCTTCTGGACTCGCTCTGAGTTTTGACCTCCCTCCTGAAAATCTCCCTCTAAGTCCTGATTTCCCTGTTGGAAACCTTTCTGCCAACTGTCGAACCACTTATCTCCAATTCTCTTTGCAACTGCAACTCGGATTTGGATTTCTTGGCTAGAAATCCGTCAAGGTAGTGACTCCCTTTACCTTGGTTTTGTCCCGTTAGGTACTGTTCTGCTTTCGAAAGAAACAACACCCGACCAGCTTCCCAATCCACAATTTTCCCACAGCTCCCTAGGCCCTGACAACTGAAGAAACTGATCCTTTCACCTCTGCGCAATCCCGACAAAGGTTGAATCGCTCCTCTGGCCAACTGCGTCAAGCCTCCCTGTCTGAGTAGGATGACATGGCTCTTCGTGAGCCTCTTCTGCCTTTCTATACCTCTGCGCTGGCCCTCTCTCTGGCTCGAAATGATGAGTAGGCCCTCTGCATCACTCCTTCTATGCTGCCTCCTGCTTAGGAGTAGCTTTGTTTCTATGCTGCCTCTTGCTTAGGAGTAGCTTTGTCTCTCGAGACAGCTGCTACTA
Source organism: Pinus tabuliformis (assembly GCA_031772625.1). Classification (NCBI taxonomy): domain Eukaryota; kingdom Viridiplantae; phylum Streptophyta; class Pinopsida; order Pinales; family Pinaceae; genus Pinus; species Pinus tabuliformis. The sequence continues at coordinate 1,372,893,122 of CM062805.1, read as the reverse complement.
CTGCAGTCCTCCTGTGATCTGCAATGCTCTGATACCATGTTGAAATTTCTAAGTCTGACACGTTAGAAATCCCTACTGCATTATTTGGTTTATTTCTCCTACTTGTTTATTCCATTAGCAAGTTATTTATAATTATAAATATTGAAAATAAACGCAAATGTAGCCCTAACTCATATACAGATCAACAACTAAAACACTGGGACAAACACACAAGGGACACCGTTATTTTTGGACAATCGTCCCTGGAAAAACCCAATGCGGGAAAATCGGTGCAACAATTCTAAGGGTTTTATTATTATGAATATTTCTTGATTACAACTAGGGTGCCGAAATGGCTCACCCAACAGAGATTTTTACATGACAGTAATATCTCTTCTTGAAGATAGATCTTCAGCCTCTTAGCGCTAGTTTTCCCAACAAAAATCCTTCTGATGCTTCTCCTAGGCTCTGCGTAGCTCCTAAACCCTTTGCGTTAGCCTTCTGCGTCTCTGCGTTAGCTCTCTGGCCCTTTGTGTCACCCACGCAGGCCCCTCAGCCTCTACACAGTCTCTAGCTACCTCTGCGTAGCTTCTGCTGCCTCTGCGTAACTCTAGCTGCCTCTGCGTAGCTCTAGCTGCCTTTGCGTCAGCCTCTCCAGGCTCTATGCTGACCCTCTGGCACTATCTCTGCCTCTCTGCTATGTACTCACTGCCCCTCGCTGCAACATATCACTTGTTCGAATTTTCTTAGCAAGCCCTGCTCCAGAAAATCGAACTGACTGATCAATCTTTGTGTATCTCTAACTGACCCTCAAACCTCCTCTTATACTTTTCCTGTTGAGTCTTCAACGGCCGATATTAATTCTCTAATCAATGGCTAAGATTAGATTTGGCTTGATCCATGTCAATTAGAACATTTTGACCCAATTTTATATTAATACCCATTAATATTTTAATTTTCCTAAGTTTAGACTTAAGAACTCCATTAAAAAATATTAATTATTTTAATATCTCTCTAACCGAGTGGAATTTCCCCAAACCATTCTGGGTCTTGGAGATCTCATGTGCTTTAGCCTCTCCACCAATTTTCATGGGCAAAGCACATCCAGTGATACCACAAATCAACATCTATGAGCTCTAAAAATTAAAACATATAGGAAAACTTTGTGAAACTTAAAGTAGAAGGATATGCAAGGGATAGTATCCCTAAGAGTCTCTAGCAAATAAGTCTTCATTAACAAGTGACATTAACAGATTTTGTCCAATCAACAATTCTTCATTAATAACTCATAACCTACTTGGGCTTCCGTCCTAGGATAATGGTCCAATTGAAGAAAATCATAGATACACCATTCCCTAGATTTAATAAGCAAGCACCGATCAGAGACTCATCAGAGACAACAATCTCTTAGTTGAGCACCAACTCAACAAGATATTGTGTAGGCAACGACCTACTAGAGGCACCAATCTCCTTGGATAACCATCGACCTAGCAAGACCTTTATAGGCACCAACCCAAGGTCTTCAGACACAGAGTACTTTTGACTTCACTTGCATGCTACACATTGTATCAAAGCAAGAAGATCTAGTACAATTGTTTAAAAGAGATTTGGGGTGCACTAGAGGAGTTAGGGAGTAATATTGGGTTTTAAAGGTGCACAAGAGGAGTTTAGGGAGTTTTCTTGGAGTGTTAAGGGTGTGCTATGATGGACTAAGGTCTACAATGCTGTGAAGTGCATTGTCTTAGGGTTGTGATGCTGTGAAGTGCAGTTGTCTACAATTACATTATGGGTAATGATACTGTGAGGTTTGCTAGGGCATGAAGGCTAAATTTGACTAGGGTTTGAAGCTATGTCTAGGGTATGAAGCAAGGAGAGGCACTGGAGCATGAAAGTTAATGGTATGATGATGTTGTGAAATGCATGAAGTATGAAGCATGTAGGTGAAGTCAAAAGTACTCTGTGTGTGAAGGCCTTGGGTTAGTGCCTATGTAGGTCTTGCTAGGTTGGTGTTTAGCCAAGGAGATTGGTGTCTCCAGTGGGTTGGTGCCTACACAATATCTTGCTGAGTTGGTGCTCAACTAAGGAGATTGTTGTCTCCAATAGGTGGTGCTTACAAGCTTTCTAAAAATAGGTTGGTGCTTACAAATATTTATAAAGATAAGTTTTTGTGATTTTCTCTTGCAAGGGTTTCCATGTTAAATTTTGCGTACTGTGATTTGAGTTTATATTCATTTAATGTTTTGAAGTTAATAAACGATTGATGAATGCTCATTTAAAATTAAAAAAAAAGGATCTTATACTAATTCACCCCCCCTCTTAGTATAAGGCTTAAGCATAAGCTAAACAATCCTCTGTGTACCTAAATTGGAGCAAGAGAGTGGATTCAAACCCGAACCAAGCTTTATCAAGGGGTACATCAAGGAGATCTAGATTGTTCCTAATAAAGAAGGTTCCAACCACCATGGGGTTTGAGGATGGAAGAGGTAGAGGGAGCCCCCTCACCTTGAGGTTTAATTCTTGTTCAAGCCTGGAATTTTTGTCTAAGAGTTTATCCTATACTACATCGTCCACTACTTCTCAAGGGGGGCCGAGGGGTTTTTATCCTTTCCTGTAACTTTTGTTCCCATGAGTTAGAGTGTTTTTTTGTTTCATGTTGAAATGAAGCCTACTAATGGAGATCAAGACCTAATCGAGGAGGCAAATGTCCCTAAGTTGGCATGTGTAGAAAAGATTCCATCTCATCAATGTATATCATAAACAATGTATGAGAAACAAGACAACCCTGCTTTCCCTTGATAAAGTTTGAAACTATGTGCGCTGTGCAGAGTCTTTCAAGGATGGACTTGTAGAGACATATTAGTCGTGATAAGGATCTTCAAGAAGGCAATGCCTCTATGTCTTTGGAATAGGACCTCCCTTGAGATAGAAAACACTTTTTGAAGTCAACAAGGCATCATAAGGCTTTCAAAGAGTGATGTCTTGCTTCCTTAATGATGGGTAGTAGCGTGAGGATATGATCAATGGTCTAATTGTAATGCCCTTTCTTGTGATTGCCCAATTAGCCAATAGAATAATTCCTAAACGTGCCAAATTAAACTTGTGCAATAATCAAAATGCTCATTGAAGCCTTTCGTCAAACACATACATCCAACCACTACATTGTCCATTAACTCATTGAAACATTTCGTCAAATAGTTTCTGAACAACCATTTTGACAAATAGATTATTCAAACAGTTTGCCTGTAGATAAAAGGGAAACATTTTTTTTGGCAAATGTTTTGCATGCAATTAAATAGAAACCTTCAGCATCATTTGCACAGTAAATAAAGTAACTGCAACTCAACACTTATTTTATTAAAACTGAAGGAAATATTCTCATGTCAAATCTGGTTACAAAATATCATGGAAACCTGAGAATGTTTGCATGTAGAAAATAGGGATTGATGGGCTTGATCGTTGTCTTTGCACAAGAAGATTTGGCCCTCAGAGCTGAGGTATCCCATCTCCAATTCCCTGAAGTTTCGTTATTACCCTGCTGCCAATGATAAACCATTCGTCTGCCCATCAAACAAAGAAACTGGGCTTGGTGGATTATGTGAATTATGGGCTACTTAAACATATATTTGTCTTGTCTTGACTATGGCACAAGGTGGTTGTAGTTTTAAGACAGAGAATACTACTAATTAATAAGTATGCTCCCAGAGAGAAATATGCTATCCAAAAGTGATTCTCCTTCCATTATAGAAGTTACCCTTTTAATAAATTGACATCCAAGATAACTAGCGCTGCCTCTTCAAAACATGGCACCTTAGACTCTTTCATATGACAGATTTAACGCCCAAATATGGCCTTCCTTGCACTAATGATGTTGTACTCACAATTTATAAATCCCTCATTATTATAATTGATCTTTAAGATAAAATTGTTTGCTCTGATGAACTTGGTGCCTGGATCAATGAAAACCACGACCCTTGTATAATATTGTCTATTTCAAATGAGCTCGACCCTGCATACAAAATGGAGATCTCCTCACGAATAAAATATGCCTTGCAAAACAAATGAAATCTCTTGACAAAATTAAAACCCGAAAATTTTGGGAAACCTGTCTTGCCAATCAACATGCTTCAATGAGAAATCCACAGTGATGCCTTCTTAGATTGGCTAGGGTGTATGGTGTAACACTGAAACCAATTTTCCTTAGGGATAGGGTTTTACCCCTTCCTTAAGCCACAAGGGCTCAAAATCAAATAAAGGAAATCATCCATCCACCCCCCCAAATAGTGATCTTGAGCTCCCTTTTATAGTCGTTGGCCATCCCAATACCATCGGTAAGTATTCCATGAATACCAATACCATGGGTAAGTATTCCGTGGGTGCCAATACCATGGGCAAGTAAATACATCATAATGAGATTTTATAAACTTCACCTTCTTCTCATAGCCACATTTTAATCTAATTAAATCAATCATTTCCCCGGTAGTGATGACTTGGAAAGGCACATGACACTAATGCTCTAGTCTGAAATTTCTCCAAATTTCCACCCCGACTCAAAAATGCCTCCACTCAAGCACCTCAAATAATGGTAATTGAATGGCAATGGCATAGACCTTAGAGAAAGTGTGTCCTACCATGATTGTTCGGTAATGTTTGGAGTATCTCTAGACCCCTAGTTGTGGATTGAGTGGATAGTATGTTAGGACTAAGCCCAAGGAAAGCTTGAGAAAATAGCGTGATTAAGTAAATCAATGATGTTATCAAATACAACTAGTCTACCATGCTTGAAAAGCTTTGCTTGGAACTCCTCATTTTTCACTCTGTTGGTGTTCATCTCCCAAATTGCCTATTGGATATTAAGTGTAAAGTAACAAGTGACAAGATGTTGGGGTGAACTAACTAGAACTAGAGGCTACCTGAGTATATTGTTGAGGATAGTTTTATGGGTGAACATGCAATGGGTTTCATGTTTAGAAGGGAGACTAGAGTGGTGGGATAAAACAATGTGCCAAACTTTTTTGGGAATGGAGAAGGAATGCACATAAATCATATCTCTTTTATGATATGAAGAAGTGTTTCTTGTGTTGGAGAGGGTGGATCCAGCTTTACTCTGGATCTACCAAGTGCCGAGAGGGATCAAATATTTTTTCACTCTATTCTAGTTTGCATATTAGGATATTTGATCCCTCTTAGCGCTTAGTAGATCCAAAGTAAAGATGGATCTATACTGGTTTAATTCCCCCCTTTAAATAGGCTACATTCGACGTGAATACCATGGGTCGGTACCATTGGTTCTCAATACCATGGGTCAATAGCATGTGCCATCTTTATTTTTATTAATATAATATTAGGGTTAATAATGTTTTTTTTTTGCATGGTATCAATAATAATTTGGCCCATAGGCTTCACCTAAATAAAACCTCATTTTTGAGTGAATTATGGAGCAAATATAAAAAAATGTTTTATTTTTTTTACCATACCTCTAGTTTATCTATATTTTTATTAATTTACCATACCTATTTTTATAAATATGGTATTTGGCCCATGGTATTTAGCCCATGGTATTAAAATGGTATTTGGCCCATGGTATTTAGCCCATGGTATTAAACTGGTATTTGGCCCATAGGCTTCACCTAAATAAAACCTCTTTTTTGAGTCTTCATCAATATAAAGAGGTTTATGGACTAAATATAAAAAGAGGTTTTATTTATTACCATACCTTTGGAGTAAGTATAAAAAGAGGTTTTATTTATTTACCATAACTCCAGTTTATTTACATTTTTATTTATTTACCATACCTAATTTTTAGTGTTCATAAACCTCTTTATATTTTAAATTTATATTGGGTTTATACATAATAATAATTAGATTGGTTTCTAACAAAGCTGACATTAGATAAAAAATGTAAAATGTTAAACATTACATGTTAAATGTTTACATTTACATTTACATTTACGATTACGTTTACATGTTTATGTGAGATCTATTAGGTTTACATTTACATTTACATTTACGATTTACATTTACGATTACGTTTACATTTACATTTACATTTACATTTACGTTTACATGTTTATGTGAGATCTACCCCCATACTGGGCAGCTAGAGAGCAGATTGGGAGCGAAGGACCGACAAGACAAGATACAACATAGAGCTGCAGCGTGATTGTCATTGTATCTTGTATTCAATAGACTATTGTATTATTCAGATTGGTTTAATATGATGAAGATTGGGTTGTAGATTATTGTACGATATTTTGTTAAAAATTGTTTATACTTGTGCATATGTGATTTATTGCTTTATATTTTCCGTTGTGCAAAGTAGTTCTTGTTGAAATTCTTGGTTTGGTAGCGTTAGAGATTCTAAGATTCTAACCTAGACCCATGATTGTGGAAATTCAACATGGTATTAGAGCGTGTCTGAGTTACTTTGGAAGTCAGTGAATCAGAGTTGTGCACAAGGAAGTACAGCTTAAGAGGGAGTTGGTCACATTGTAGGTGACAATGTCGAAGTCGTAGGCTGGTATTCGGTATGCAGACAGGTTGGAGGGGTTGTCCAACTATAGTCCATGGAAGGAAAGGATCAAGTTGGTCTTGCAGGTCAACAGGATCTGGGAGTTCGCCGTGAAAGCCATAAAGAAGCCAGTTGACCCAAAGGAGCTGGAAGTGTATGAGGGTTTTGATACGAGGGCGAGATTGATCATCCTCTATGTTGTGAAGGATCCCCTAATACCTCATTTGTCTGGGAAGAACACTACAAATGAGATGTGGATGGCTCTTCAAAATCTTTTCCAGATAAGAACGAGAACCGAGTATGGTATTGGAGGATAAGTTGAAGTCCACCAAGATGATAGAGGGTGAAGGAGTGACTTCGTATCTGACGAGATTGTCTCAAGTCAAAGATGAGCTTGTTGTCATTGGTGTGACTATTTCAGAGAATGATATGGTGAGGATCGCCTTGAAAGGGTTCACCGAGGAATGGAAACCCTTCATCAAAGGGACCGTTGCCAGAGAGAAGTTGCCAGACTGGAATAGGCTTTGGGACGATTTCATTCAGGAATAGTTGCGAGACGAGGATCTTCATCCGAAGAAGAGGGCTTCAGATGATGACATGGCACTTGCAGCACGATTGAAGGGTAAGTAGAAGAAGGACTTGAGTAAAGTCAAAGTGTTTCAACTGTGGTGAGATGGGTCATTTTTCGTTGAGATGTACGATGAAGAAGAAGGGAGATAACAAGAAGAAGAAAGGAAAGCGGGTAGTTGGTGTTGCCACTTCTGCTGAGATAGATGCTCTCACCAGGAGGTTAGAGGAGGACTTTGCTATGATCTCTCATTTCTCGTAGGGTTTATCGATGAGGATGGATGGTATGTGGATAGTGGTGCATCGAAACATATAACAAGGTCACGAGGTTTTTGAGACTCTAGCTGAATGGGACTCGAAGTTGCACATGGTGTTGGATGACAAGAGTCAAAAGGAGATTTGAGGATCGAGAGTTGTGCCATTTAGGATGGAGGCAGGACGAGTGATGCGGGTCTAGGATGTACTGTTTGTACCAGGACTCAGATATAGCATGATTTTTGTCTCGATAATCGAGAAGAGGTGTTTGAGGTCTTGTTCCAAGATGGGAAGGCAAGACTCAGGCCTAGAGGCTCTAGCTCCAATGGGATTGTGCTTGGAGTTAGAGAGCATGGTCTATACAGGCTGATGGGCAAGCCTATGGATCATGGGAAGAAGAAGAAGGAGCAGGTGCAGGTTCCAGAGAAGCAGTTGCAAGTGCAAGTTCCAAAGAAGTAGTTGCAGGCGCATGTACAGGTTCTCGAGAAGAAGGTCTAGGTTCCAGAGGCTTAGAGGGAGTTGAGTTCTAGTGGGAGCTTGTAGATTCAGAGGGAGACTTTGTAACCCAAGAAGAACGCGTGGTCAGTGGGGAGCAGTGTTAATTGGGAGCGGGAACGAAAGCGGGGAGCGGGAGCAAAAACGGGAGCGGGAGCAAAAACGGGAGCGGGAGCGACATTTTTAGAAGCTCTCGGTTTGGGAGTGAATCCCTGAGCGTTTTTTATATAACATATACATTTTTTTTATATTTTTATACATATATGTCAACAAAAACATGTAGAATAATGAATTAGATATAAAAAACATAAAAAAACATAGATTGAACCATATAACAACAATCATCTAGAAGTTATAATCTTCATCAACCACGTCCACAAGTTAGTAACATAGTAACATACAACATATTGAGTCTCATGATTCATCAATCTTAAAGTTTCAAGCTTTCAAAATTCAATATATAACATTTATCATCATTGATTACCAAAGTTGTACTTGTAAGCTAAGTGTAACCATTACAACAAATAATATCTAACATGAAGTGAAATGTTATAAAATGAAATGAAATGAAACAAATTTCAACTTTCATGAAGCAGCATATTCATAATTCATTACTAATGAGTTATAATTGCCAACTTCAAACTTAAATTGTCATATATTGTTTAAAAAAATATCATAATAAATATGAAAGAGTCAATAGTTATAAAAGCTACTAGAAACTAGAAAAGAGAAGTAAATCTATTATCTATTTCTTATCATTGGGCCTCTTGCCACCACGAGAAATGTCTATTTTTTAGTCTAGTTGGAAAATCAGGATCTTTGTCATTAATATCACCCTCTAAGCATTAATATCCAGAGGTATCTTTGTCATTAATATCACCCTCTAAGCATTAATATCCAGAGGTATCTTTGTCATTACCTCTGTATCTGTATAGGGATCTTTGTCATTAATATCACCCTCTAAGCATTAACATAAGATAGAAAAAGCATAGCATGTCAAGTCAAGATTTTGTTTGAGTGATGCGTTTATTTTTAGGAGGGTCATGATAGAGGAGTTCGACAACCAATGTCACTAACATCAAGGTACATAGAGCGATTGGTGCTCTTGATTAAATACGAGTGCCATACCCTAATACATGACAAAATTCAATGGAAACATTGCAATCCCCCAATCCTGAAATCCTGAAAAACTGATAAGTCTGCTGGATTTTGAATGAAATCTAAAATTCTACTTTCTACATATGAAATCCAATGAGGCCAGAAACACACTCAAACATCCTGAGTCATTTCATGGTAATGTTAAAAATTTAAGTAAAATGATGAAAATGAAGATTAAGGAGAATGTCACTTTTACTTTAAAAATTTAACATTACCATGAATAGCATATCAATACTAGGGCCTAGACTTGATCATTAAGCTGCCCGACTCAAAAATTATTTGTTTCTTTAAAAAAAAATTGCATTTCGAACATTACTACAAAAAAAAATTGCAAAAAAGGCAAAACACTCTCGAAAAGGCAGGGAGCGAATTCTTTTTTAGGGAGTGCGCTCCCGACCCGCTCCCAAGTCGCTCCCGCCCGGAGCGCGGATTGGGAGCGGGATCGGGGTGGGGGGGAGCTTCCCCGCAACACTGGTGGGGAGCAAGGTTGCTTCCACATTTGGCAAGAAGGAATGATGGAGGGATTGGAAAGTGATGCAGGAGAAGAAGAAGAAGGATGCTTCTAGTGACAGCGACACTTCTGATAGAGGTGTAGTTCATGCTACAAGGATCGCTGCAATGGTGAGCACCAAGATTTGGGCAAGTGTTGCGAGTAGTGATGATGACGATGAGTTACTTACTAGTCTTGGAAGTACCTCCCTTGCTAAGAGGGAGCGTTGATTTTTGAGTAGCTTGGAAGGTACTCCAAGCCCTAGGCTTCAGGGTTTGGAGGGAAAAGCACCACAAGAGTCAGGATTGAACCTAAGGTTGGGGTTTGGCACCCATTGTGATTTGGGCTAAAACTATGGACACATTTCGACATGTGATGGATGAGGATGATAGCTCTCGTCGAGACGAATTCGATGCAACGAAAATCATTTGATTTTGAGTTGTAGAAATGGAAATATGAATTTTTGAAGTATATGGTTGGGTTTGCTAATGAGGACTCTAGGTCAGCTTGATGTTAATAGGCGATGTGACAGTTGTACAAGCCCTAATTGGACGTTTTGAGGATCCCTTCTATAGGTGTATAAATAGAAGGTGAGGAGAGCGTTATTCAATCATCCAAAGGTGCAACAAAAGCATTGAAGAAGAAGTCGATTAACTCGTTCAAGGAGAGAAGAGACCTCTGTTTTTGGGCCACAGGTAGAAGGGTATCTCAGCGAGGAGAAGAGGTTGCGTAGGAGCCTTCTTGTGACTGTTGAGGGACTGTTTTGCATCTACAGGGAGGCCAAGTATGAGGAGGAGAGACGCAGGTCTGTGTTGAGGGCGTTTGTGGGTGGAGAACCCTTGGAAGAGGCAACTGCAACCTTGAGAAGGTTACTCTAGGTAGGCCGCAGCCCTTACCAACTTGTAACAGAGTTGTGTAGGTCTGTTTGAGGGCTTGTCTATGCCTAAAACAACAACGTAGGAGGTGAGGGGTCCTCCAAGGGAAGGCCGCAACAAATGAAGGGAAGTCACAACTGCTTGAGGGATAGTGTGTGGATGTTTTAGGGCTGTTGCAACGTGCCATGTGCCTTAATCAGGAACAGTGAATGACAGTTGTACTATAACAAACTTGGAGTTGGAGTTTGCCTTGTGTTGGGTCATGGTATTGACCAGTTTTGGATCGGTTTTATGAGCAGCCTATAAGTGCCATGTGTTGAGGTTGACTGGGCAGTTGGAAACCTCAACTAGGAGAAAAACTTATAGTGAAGAGTTGGGAGCCATTGAACTGGTGGAGGGCAGCGTGTTGGCTACCCAAAGTAGCCCATGACTAGCAGTCCTAAAGGAGGTGTGATAGCTGAAGTGAGGGTGAAGTTTGGAGCCTAATGTGCAGTACTTTGATGGACAAAAGTGACTGCTAGATTGGCGGATTGGAGCTCAGGTATTGGCCAACGTAGAGAGAAGATTGGATAAGCCCGTGTTCATTGTAGCAGATGTAACTTGCAACAGTGTTAGGTGGCAACCGTCCTGGAGACTCTATGTGTTGTCCTTTAAAGGACTAAGGGGCAACTAGAGAGCAGATCGGGAGCGAAGGACCGACAAGACAAGATACGACATAGAGCTGCAGTGTGATTGTCATTGTATCTTGTATTCCATATACCGTTGTATTATTCAGATTGGTTTAATATAATGAAGATTGGGTTGTACATTATTGTACAATATTTTGTTAAAAATTGTCTATATTTGTGCATCTGTGATTTACTGCTTTATATTTTCCACTGTGCAAAGTAGTTCTTGTTGAGATTCTTGGTTTGGTAGCATTAGAGATTCTAAGATTCTAACCTAGACCCAAGCTCGTGGAAATTCAACATACCCAATACCTTGATTGCTTCAACAAGTTAGTAGACAAGTGCTTAGAAACCTTTGTTAATTTAAAATCTTATCAGCCCTGATTTAATTTCACTCAACAATTTAACAATATCTAGAAAAATATTATACCAAATAAATTTTAGAACTTTGGAAAACTAAATACGTTGATAATTAATAGGTAAATTTGCAGCGGAAATAAGTGAGAAATCAATGACAGGTACAACGGACAAATTTACCGACAAAACCCTTCTAAGAATTTTATTAACTTAGAAAATATGGGTCAGACCCACAGATAAAGACATAGGAAATTATAGCTGATATGAAGACTTGTAACTCGGCCTCTTACTGAGAAATTTGGCTTGAGAAAACCCCTCGCTGCCTGAGAAATTCAGCTTTAGTAAAACTCGACATGCCTAATTAATATCTAGGCCTGTACAACCCTCCTTGACATCACACATGTGGGCTGTGGCTTGATTCCTTGCTGCTCAACCCCCTTCCTCCAATTTGACCACACTATTTCCTCCAGAACTCTCCTCAACCTCCTCATTGTTGAAGAATCTAAGGCAAGATGACATTAATGATTCTTCTAACTATGATAACTGTTTGTGATGTCTTTTTACGTATAGGATTATCTTCTTCTTCTTATTATTATAGTGTGTTCTTCAATAACTACCAAAACAAGAAGATCAACAAGATACAAGTACACAAGATGTAGGCTCCAAGCCAGGGCAAAACCTCTCCTCTTGAGAGGAAAACCCTTAAGTCTCTTCTTATAGATTATTTATTGACGAATACCAAGACCTTTGACCAACACTGAAGCCCTTCCAAGACCAAGATCAACTTCTCAATAATGTGCCCGCTTTACTGCTTTCCAAACCCAGCAGAATCTCTTCCGACAACACTTCTTCGACCTCCACCCACGGATTTTCGGCCTTAACTGCAGATCTGCAATTTCGGCTCCCCGATAACAGCTGCTTCTTCGCACGTGTGGACTAGAACTGCTTCTTCTTTGCCTCCAGCTGCCTCGCTTGACCTAATTTGTCTTCTGGATCTAGAAGGGGACTTTGTTGGCCCTTCCTTTAGCCCTTTTTCATCAGATCAAACCTTCACAACGAAACCCTAGCCCGACAGCAGAAATCCTAGCGAAAAGTTGCAGAAATATAGCCTCCTCCACACGTGTGGAGAGAAAGAGAGAGAGGAACCAAAAACACTTCTTCTCCTTCTTCTACCTTCTTCGCTGCCCTTTTTCTACTTCTTCCTTTGCATAAGAGAGAGAGAGCAATGAATGTGTCCAAATGAGGTCGAACTGTCTCCTATATATAGGTCTTCTAGGGGTATGAATTCCAACTTCTAGGCTGACTTGACAGGCTGGTAGGCCGACTTGGTCTTGGAAGGCTTAGTAAAATACAAAAATAATTCTTTTTACAATTTACAAGATGCCCGATAGGGTCTTCATATTATGACAATGTCCCTATTTGACTTCTTGACCTAGGACAATTCTAGGACTTTCAATTAGTGCTTGACCTATAAAACAATTTTCTTGGGCAAGAAACCCAAGTTCAATAATAATAATAATCATTTTTCTTTCTTTTACAAAATACAAGAATGAAAAGTACATTTCATATTTATGAAGGCCGAACCTAGTTACACTTTTTTCAATACTCGTGAACCTCCTTGGTCAATTTGAGCCTTCTCACTCAGGAAATCACTCACTCAAGCACTCAACAATGATTGTGTGTCTTAGCCTTTTTCCTTAGGCTCAATTTATAACTTAATTAAGGCCTAAATTGACGCTTGAGATTAAATTGTTGTGTTACTAAAGATAAGTCAAATTAACTTACTTTTCTTAGGCCTTCTTTTCCTAAACATAAGAAACAAGTTATAAATAGCTTGAATGTCATGCATGTCTCATGCAACCTTAATGCACACCTTGCATGTTACATGCAACCCTCATGCATGCCTTGCATGTCACATGCAAGCTCCTAAAGAGGCCAAACAAGATCTTCCTAGCTAAGACACCAAGCTAGAAGACCTTCCACAGCTATAGAATTCAACGACCCTAAGTGTGATGAAAGATAGGAGTTAATTAAACACGAGTACTAAATCAGATATGTAAGGAAATAAGGCAGAAAATAGAAACCTCAAATAAATACTACCTTTGATGTCACAAGTTAAAGTATTGTTGCATATATCGAGTGAGATGATCCATCTTTGTAGTCTTCTTGATTATATGTCCTAAAATAAGACAAGCTTGCTGTTGTCCTCCACTTCCAGCACCTGTAAATGACAGAAGCTGCGGAAAACACAAGTTTGGAGTGCCTTTTGAGCCACTTAGGAGTCTGGAAACACACTAGGATTAAGCATCCATGGGTACTAATGCTAGGACTATGAAATGAGTGAAATAATAGCCCTAGAACAGATTTATTCAATAAAATACAAAGGTCCAACAATCTGAAATAACAATTGCATAAATTGGAGGGCTACTCTGTCTAAGGTTAAACCCAGATTTCTTTCCAATCAAAATATAACACTTTCCAGCACTTTGGGAGGCTGAAAATTAGTGTGGAAAAAGTCGGGAAAAAATCGGGATTAAATCCCCAAAACGCGATTTTTTTGGCTGGCTGATTAAATTGGCCAATTTTTTGCCGATTTTTTCCCAGTTGAAAAAGTCGGGATTAAATTGGAACTTTTTCCAAAAAATCGTGAATGAGATAGTTTCTTTAACGGTTTTTTTTTTTTTTTGAAAAAGTCTGGATTTTATTGAAAAAGTCAGGATTTTTTAAAAATTGAATATTTTTATATTTTTTTTTATATTTTTATTTTGCCGAATTTTTCAAAAAACTCTATACTTTAACGACTTTTCCAATTTCTGGACCCTTGCCGATTTAATCCCGGCTTCGACTTTTTCCACATTGGAAAATACTTCCAAATGAGACGAATATGCAATTAAAACTGTTCAGAAGTAAAAATAGGGTTTATATAGTTAGATCTCACCTTGTTTCCTTCAAACCATAGGCTAGGGCTTCAGAAATCCTTGTAAAAGATGGCTGCAATTTTATTCCAGATTTGAGAAGACCTGGAAAACCCTCAACAAATGATGTTAGAGAAAAAATAATCCACAAAAAGAGAGGGTCAATTTGTCTTAGACCATTAGGCTAGAGGCACAAAACCCAAGATGTCCACCTTGGAATGAACTATTTTCAGATACCTCAGGCAGACATTGCCATTCTTGCCTCTGGGAATGATAGTGATTGATTCTTCTTTTTACTTACAGTATATTCTTCCACTACTTTGAGATTGTACTGATACTTTGGATCCTTACAATATGTAAGGTTTTCTTCTTCTTTAGCTTTTGGATTTTTGGGAGAGGACTTTTACACTCCCCTCCTGGTTTTTTCGGCAGGTTGTACTTTGTAGTCCCATTGACCTATTTTAGTTATCTGTGGACATTAATATAATTTTATTTTATTTCTAAACACCTATTTTGTAGTGTAAGTCATTTCCCCCCAATTGATTGAGTACACTGTAACTTGTTTATGAAATCCTGTTTATTTTGAATTGTAAGAAACCTTTCATTACTTTTGAAAAGTCACGTTATCATCCTCTGATTTTTTTTTAATAGTTTTGCATGGCAAGAAAGAAAATGTTGCAATAAAAACATTGCTAATTACTGTCAGATTACTTGTTTGCAGGGAGGAAGGACTTAAGGAACGTGCAAAACAATTGAAAGTAAATGCAGGCATTGAGCCTGGTGCAGATCTTGGCCCAGTGATTAGTAAACAGGTAAAATTCCTTTTTAGGTTAAGCAAATGAAATCTCAATACTTGCTGAGCCTTATCTTACTATGTTCAGATTCGTACAAAGTAAATGCAGATATTAAACCTGGTGCAGATATTGGCCTTGTGATTAGTAAGCAGTTGAATGCCTTCTTGGATATGTAAATGTGTAATATCCCTTATCAAGGGTATCCCTCAAACACACACAATCTCCAACCAGAGATGGACTGGGAGGGCGTTTACCAGATATGTCGCCTTTGAAAAGAGGACGAGATCTGGAGGCTACATGGCCCTTTCCAAACTCTGTCTAAGAGTATAGGAGAAAAACACACAAGTGGTATAGTAGCCGGGAAGCTCAAAGAGATAAAAATAACAGTAGTGCAACATACAATAATGTATACATGGAATATAAGTAGATACTCGAGAAATGCAAAGAGAAATGCTAAGCCATTTTATTATACTGAGTAATGAAAAGAGTACAAGAGGTGATTAGAAAGATAGCACCTCGACTTGCACAAGGCAAGTGAAAAAATACACTCAAAATAGTAAGGAAATGGCCTCTCTCTGAACTACGTCCAAGCTGCCGGAGAACTGCTGTGCTGCTGCTACTGTTGGAATCAAGTGAGGATTCGGGGCTGTTCCCCTCCTCAGGAAATGCTGAAACTCTGGAATCAACCTCTGCTCAATAACCCCAGAAAAGTCCAAAAAGCTTTTCTAAAATAGCTGACCCCTCGAAAATCACCCCCGTTGAGGATCTACGCTATCCCTCAAGGCTCTGTGCTGCCCCTGAAGAGAATCCTCCAAAACTCTACCTGAGACTCTGCCAAAATCATCCAATATGCAAGGGCTGATCCCTTGCTCAATCTCCAAGCTCAAATCCTCCACATAAACCCAATCCGGAGCTCCTACCAAAAGGGACTGCGTCCTCCCCTCTCAAGATTGCGCAGTCATCAAAATGCTCAGTTCCTCCTCAACTCCAGAGATCGCTCCTCCTACAAAATACTGATGGAACTACCTTGCCCGAGCAGGCACTCGAAGTCCCCTGGGGCTAAGGGTGAGATCTCTGAACGGAGACACTCGATGCACTAAACAGTGCTGCAGACAGTCTCAACAACCAGCGTGCTCGAAGTCGAAGTGACTAGCTCAAATGCAACATAATCCAATGCCCAAATGAGGAGGCTCCTCTCTCATTTATAGCGTTGGCCTCTCTCAAAACCCTAAGGCCCACCTCCTCCAACGTAGCCTCTCTCTTGTCACATGCTCCTTCTCCATCTGCGCAGTCCCTCTAAGTGTCTATGTGGGCCCCCTTCTCTACGTGGTCCCTTGGCCCCCTTGGCTCCCCTTTTAAGTTACAACGTTGTGCTACTAGGGAGTGACTTTATTCAAAAAGTGAGTTATGTCCACCTTTCCTCACCTTTTTATTTATAAATAACTATAGAAGGCAAAATTGAGCAAAATCGAATATTCCAATTAGCCATGGCTAATTAGGAATATTACAGTCTCCTCCGACAAAATGTTGCTTGTCCTCAAGCAACTGAAGTGATAGATGCTGCAAAATTTTCTCACTCTCCCAAGTGGCATCCTCATTCGGTAAATTCCTCCACCTCACCAAGAATTCTCGGACTGTCCTGCTCCGTAGCTGCCTCTCCCTAGTATCAATAATAGCCTCTGGCTGCAACACGAAATGCCCCTCATCATCCATGGGTGGTAGCTCATTTGTCATTATCACCTGCTGCCCCAATGCCTTCTTCAGGCATGATACATGAAAAACGTTATGAATCTTGCTGCCTTGGGGTAGCTCCAATTCATACGCAACCTGTCCAATCTTGCGTACCACCCTGTATGGCCCATAAAAGCAGGGCTTGAGCTTCTCAATTCCCTTCTGCTTCAGTGACGACTGTCGGTATGGCTGTAATCATAGGTAGACCAAGTCCCCTACCTCAAACTGCCTCTGCACCCGACCCTTGTCAGCATACAGCTTCTGCTGGTTCTGCGCTGTAGCCATATTATCCTTGAGATCTCGGAGGATATCCTGACTCCCTTGGATCCAAATCTTGACTCTCGGAGCCTTGCTGGCACCAAACATCACGTCAGTAAAAGATAAAGGATGATATCCATACAAAGCATAGAATGGTGACATACCAATGGACATGTGATGTGTAGTGTTGTAGCAGTACTCCCCCAGATGCAGCCACTTTGGCCATGCTTGCTGCTGCCCACTGACATAGTTACGCAAGTAGCCCTCCAGCCACTTGTTAACTATCTCTGTTTGCCCGTTCGTCTGTGGGTGATAACTGGTACTTAGTGTCAACTCCGTCCCTGCCAACCGGAAAAGCTCCTGCCAAAACTCGCCCATGAAACGGCTGTCCCTGTCACTGATGATGGTCTTAGGAAGATCATGTAGCCTGAAGACCTCTCTGAGGAACAACTCGGCCACCCGCGCTGCTCTGTAGTGTGTGGATATGGCGAAAAAGTGTGCATAATTTGTCAATCTATCAACGGCGACAAAGATACAATCCTTGCCCTGTACCACGGGAAACCTTGTGATGAAGTCCATCGAAATACTCTCCCATTTCCCCTTCGGAATGGGAAGAGGCTGCAATAATCCTGCGGGATGGCCCATCTCCCCCTTGTTCCTTTGGAAAATATCGCACTCCTAGATATGCTGGACTACGTCCTCTTTGAGGCCCTTCCATGAGAACCTCTCTCTAATGGCCCTGTAGGTTTTGGTAAACCCCTGATGGCCGACCAATGGTGAATCATGTGATGCCTGAAGTATCTTCTTCTTCAGCTGAGATCCCTCAGTCAAGAAGATCCGATCCCTATAATAGATGATCTCATCGATTACCCTGTACTTGTCATCCGCCACCTGCCCATCTAGAACCTCACATGCAAATCTGTCCTTGGAGTACTCTACTAAGAGTCGAGCCCTCTAGTCTGTGTCCAAGCTCATGAGAGACAACGTGGCTGGTCTACGTAAAAGGGCATCTGCTACCACGTTGTTCTTACCCTTGACATACTCAATGTCAAAGTCATACGCTTGGATCTTACTGATCCACTTCTGCTGCCTCTCCTGTAGCTGTTTTTGCTCCAAAAAGAACTTGAGGCTATTGTGATCAATCCTCACCTTGAACCTATTACCCACTAAATACTGCCGGAATTTGGCCAATGCATGCATTATGGCCAACATCTCCTTGTCATATATAGAATACAACCTCTCATGTGGAAGGAGCTTTCGGCTCTCAAAGGCTATAGGGTGACCTTCCTGCATCAACACTGTGTCGATCCCCTCTCCCGACGCATCACACTCCAAAACAAATGGCTGTGAAAAATCCGGCAATGCAAGCACTGGGCAGCTGCTCATAACCTCCTTGAGCCTGTCAAAGGCTTGCTGCGCTGTATCCTACCAACTGAATGCCCCCTTCCTCGTCAGATCTGTCAGGGGTGCAACAAGCTGTGAGAAACTCTTGACGAACTTCTGGTAGTAAGTACAAATGCCAAGGAATCCTCGAAGTTCTGACACGTTCCTCAGCTCCGGCCAATCTCTGATGGCCCTGATCTTCTCCTCGTGGACTCTCACTCCATCCAGCCCTATGATGTGTCCCAAGTACAACATCTCTGTCAACCCAAACTCACACTTGGAGAGCTTGGCATAGAACTGCTGCTCCAAGATGCGCAACACTGTGTCAATATGCTAGAGATGCTCCTCCCAAGTCCTGCTGTAAATGAGAATATCATCAAAGAACACCAACACAAACTTCCTTAAGTGACTGCGGAAGATGTGATTCATGTAGCATTGGAATGTAGCTGGGGCGTTGGTTAGCCCGAAGGGCATCACCAAAAACTCAAAGTGCCCATAGTGACACCTGAAGGCGGTCTTGGGAATGTCCTGCTCCCTCATGTGAATCTGATGGTACCCAGATCTCAAATCAATCTTCGAGAAGAACCGTGCTCCTCTCAACTCATCCATCAACTCATCGATCCTGGGTATGGGGTATCCGTTCTTAAGGGTCTTCTTCTTCAGGGCCCTATAGTCAATGCACATCCTCAATGTGCTGTCCTTCTTCTTCACCAACACCACGGAAGAAGCAAAAGGACTCGTGCTTGGCCCGAATGTGCCCAAGAGCCAGCAACTCCTGAATGGCCCGCTGAATCTCATCTCGATAGGCCTTGGGATGCCTATAGGGGGTAGTAATCACTGCCTGTATGCCCTGCTCAAGCTCAATGGTGTGCTCAAACCCCCGGTCCGGTGGCTGTCCCGACGGAATCTCCCCAAACACTGTGGCATACTGGTCAAGGATGGACTGTATCTCTGGGTGCACCGTCTGCCCTGTAGTCCCTGCCTCTGATGCACACAGCTCCACTGCCCACTCTACGTCTCCCTTTCGGAAGACTGCCTCCATTTGATGAGCCGAAACAGTCTGAGGCGGATATGTGTGCTGTCCCCGTATCTTCTCATGCCTCCCTATCTTCTCATCATCCCACTCCATCTCTAGGGCCTTCCAATCTGTCGTGACCTTCCCTAGAGTGATAAGCCATTGAACACCCAGTATCATGTTGGTGTCTGGAATATTGACCACAAAAAAGTGGTCAGTCAGTGTGTAGGTGCCCATCGTCACTGATAACTCTGGGACATAACAAGCACACACCATGGTCTGATCCCCTGGGACCAAAACTGAAAAGCCATCGAAGCTCTCTGTCTGTATACCTCTCCACTCAACCATCTGTGCATCGATGAAGTTGTGGGTTGCCCCACTATCAACCAAAACTGATACTCGCTGGCCACATACTGTCCCCCATACGCGCAACGTCAAATACTTGGGAACTCCTCGCAATGCTGCAAGGGCCCCTCTGGTAGGTGCAAAAGCTGCACCACCTGCTGGTGGTGGTGGAGGTGGCAAGGGATCCTGCGCGGCATGACTATCTCCTGCCTCCACATCCTCCTCCTCTTCCTCTTCCCCGCTGCTCTCGGAGAAGACCTCAATAAAATGTGCTTTGCCAACAGCTCATCTATGTCCCTGTGCCCACGGCTCCTGAGAGGTAAAGCACAACCGCTTCTTCTTCAGCTCCCTCCTGGCATCATCATCAATCTGTGCTCGTCCTGGATTCCCCTTTGGGGGTGGAATCCTCACATCCTTCCCCTTAGGCTAGAAAGCCTGTCTATGGGGGTGAGATGTTCAGGTCCTGGGTAAGGCAACCTGTAAGTCCCGGGTCCTGCTAATAGCATCCCGGGGTGTGGCTGGTCTAGTGGATCTGACTAGACCCCGAAGTGGCTTTGCTAACCCCTCAACAAACATGTAGATCCTCCGTGTCGCGGATAGATCTGGCACCATCACTGAAACCCTCAAGAAGTCTGCAATGTAGGTCTCTGGGTTAATTGTCTATTTGAGCCTCGTCAGCTCAACAAAGTGTTGTTCTGGATCCCCTCGGTCAAACCTCTCTATCAATCTCCTGGTGAACTCGGCATATGTTGTCACTGTGGAGTGTTCGAGTGTAACCATCCCATGGAACCACCAGTCCTAGGCCTCACCATCCAAATCTACTGTCGCCACCTTGATGGCCTCTGTCTCCGACATCTGGTTAAGCTGGAAATAGATGTCCAGCTTCCCCAACCAAGACTTTGCCGAACTGTTTGATGAACCATCAAATGTAGGCAAGTGGAAGCTACTAGCTATGCGGTGGGTGTCTGCATCATGATAATTCTGGTATCCTCTGTGATGGTCGCGGGGTCTACTATCCCGTTGGAGCTGAACAAAGTCTCTGAATAAGAGAGCATCCCTGAACTCCTGCCCATAGGCCTGGTACTCTGAAAAATAATCGCCCATATGACTGGGCTCTACCTCCTGCTGGGCTCCAGCCCCCGTGTCTGCTCCTAGGAAAGTGAGCATGGTAGAGCGTGTAGGGGTATGTGAGGCCATCTGCTGAGTAGTATCACACTGAGTGGCACCCTGCTCTGGCAAATGCTGGGATTTACCCGATCCCTCACCAACCTGGAAACCTCGTGGGTTCTCACGCTGTCTAGCCTCCACCGCCGTGAATCTCTGCCCCATCACCTTGATCTGCCTCGACAGATCCTACACTGATTTGAGGAGCATGTCCACAAATCTCTTCCCATCCTCATCTGCCATCAGATCCTCCTGCTCTACATCCACCACAGGCTCCTCCTGTTCTGTGACCACCCAAACATAGTCTCCCTCTCCGTAGGTGTTCTCCAACCTAAACTCTAAATCTCTGTATTTCCTACCTCTGTAACAGATGTAGGGCTTCTCCCTCGGTGTCATAGACTACTAGCTCCATAGGCTGAGCCAGATCTATGCTCTGATACCACTGTAATATCCCTTATCAAGGGTATCCCTCAAACACAAGCAATCTCCAACCAGAGATGGAATGGGAGGGCATTTACCAGATATGTCGCCTCTGAAAAGAGGACAAGATCTGGAGGCTACCTGGCCCTTTCCAGACTTTTTCTAAGAGTATAGGAGAAAAACACACAAGTGGTATAGTAGCCGGGAAGCTCAAAGAGATAAAAATAACAGTAGTGCAACATACAATAATGTATACATAGAATATAAGCAAATACTCGAGAAATGCAGAGAGAAATGCTAAGCCATTTTATTATACTGAGTAATGGAAAGAGTACAAGAGGTGATCAGAAAGATAGCACCTCGACTTGCACAAGGCAAGTGAAGAAATACACTCAGAATAGTAAGGAAATGGCCTCTCTCTGAACTGCGTCCAAGCTGCCAGAGAACTGCTGTGCTGCTACTACTGCTAGAATCAAGTGAGGATTCGGGGCTGTTCCCCTCCTCAGGAAATGCTGAAACTCTGGAATCAACCTTTGCTCAATAAACCCAGAAAAGCCCAAACCCTCGAAAATCACCCCCGTTGAGGATCTAAGCTATCGCTCAAGGCTCTGCGCTACCCCGGAAGAGAATCCTCTAAAACTCTACTCGAGACTTTGCCAAAATCCTCCAATATGCAAGGGCTGATCCCTTGCTCAATCTCCAAGCTCAAATCCTCCACATAAACCCAATCCAAAGCTCCTACCAAAAGGGATTGCGTCCTCCCCTCTCAAGACTGCGCAATCATCAAAATGCTCAGTTCCTCCTCAACTCCAGAGATCGCTCCTCCTACAAAATACTGATGAAACTACCTTGCCCGAGCAGGCACTCGAAGTCCCTCGATGCACTAAACAGTGCTGCAGACAGGCTAAACAGCCAGCGTGCTCTAAGTCGAAGTGACTAGTTCAAATGCAACATAATCCAATGCCCAAATGAGGAGGCTCCTCTCTCTTTTATAGCGTTGGCCTCTCTCAAAACCCTAAGGCCCACCTCCTCCAACGTAGCCTCTCTCTTGCCACGTGCTCCTTCTCCATCTGCGCAGTCCCTCCAAGTGTCTACGTGGGCCCCCTTTTCTACGTGGTCCCTTGGCCCCCTTGGCTCCCCTTTTAAGTTACAACGTTGTGCTACTAGGGAGTGACTTTATTCAAAAAGTGAGTTATGTCCCCCTTTCCTCACCTTTTTATTTATAAATAACTATAGAAGGCAAAATTGAGCAAAATCGAATATTCCAATTAGCCATGGCTAATTAGGAATATTACAAAATGGAATTTTGTTCTCATTTCTTGCTTAGCTTTTTCTCAATTTGTATGTAGAGGTTATAAGTAAAATTGGCCTTCAAATTACAAAGGTATGCTATTTAATCCCTGTTGTCTTTTCAGCAGATTTTACAAAACAGGTAATTTTATATACATCAGTATTTTCACTTGTCTTGAAACATTTTTTTATTAAAGTGATGCTAAATCGTTTAGACTTATTGCATTAATTTGATTTAAAAAGGCTCACCAAAAGGACTTTTTGTATCAGCTTACCTTAGGAGCACATTCATTATAGATTAGGGTTGACATTCATCCACCCCCTTCCTTCCACATCCATTCAAAGTTTTAAGCCTTTCTTGGAGATGGAAATTCTAGGCGACATATTCTATGCTGTTTTAACAAGTATTTAGATATCCAATATTGGAACCATTAAAATAGGATTTAACTAATATCTTTTAGAACTACTTTGTTGTCGTTTTACTGAAAATTCAAAACGCATGCAGCTAGAATATTAGATTAAAATTGATTGGGGAGCTCCCTAGAGGTATTTTGATATCCCGTTTATCCTTTAGCTAGTCATTTTCTGTATGATATAAAACAACAGTAATGGTATTCAATGATCCTTTATATAAAATGAGGTTTTAATGACCACATACATCGGAATAAAATGAGTAATTTGAACGCAACAAATAAAAGAGAGGGTGGAATTAAAAGTGGTGTAGAAATATTTTCCATTTGTAATAAACATAAAATCTAAATAAATATGAATAAATGATAAATAAAAAATCCTAATAAAAAGGACATTTATACACTTCATCATAACCTCTCACCTCATGACCCATCAATGTGCACACACACACACACACATATATTGTCACATAGGTTAATGTAATATATCATATCATATATTGAAATCTTATTCATTTGTTTATATAGTATTTGTCCTTTTATAGATTTCAATCTGCTGTCCTCCTTATGTTGGATACTTAATAATTGAACATTGTTCATTTCACTGTTCTAGGATGTTGACTTATAACAATCTTGTTATCTGGTTCCTTTTGGTCTCCTTACACTACAGCAAGTTTCATTCATCTTCATCTATAGTATTATCCTTGATGAAAGATTTATAATGCTATCCCATGTAGGCATGTTTGTTATGTCTGACATCTGTTACTCTCCATTTTGTCTGAGATAAAATTATGGGTATCCTGAAAACACCTTTTGGTGATTTGAAGACTTATCATGAATTCTAAAGGCATTGAAGACAGATGCATGGACAGCCCTGGTTTTGTACAAATATTTTCTTGAATGGAGGCTCCTCTATTCTTTGATTAAGCATGGGGACTGATGACTGTACTTATTGTCTACCAGAATTTCCTGCCATGTGAGAATTTTCCTCTAGAATTCTACCTCCTGTTTGGGTGTGGGACAGATGCCCATGTATCTTCAATATGCTGGATTGTAGAGCCTCCACGAGATTAGTTCTGGTGTCTTTCTGTTCTCCAATCTCTTGCAATGGTGTGACCATTTTAGTTCATGATTTTGTATGTTTGATGGCAAAGGGAAGGGAGTATCGTATTGCCTATTTGGAGAACTTGTTTGAAGACGCAAAGGCTTGAAGAAATAGATCATTTGCAGCTGGGGAATATGAAACAGTGAAGGAGAGTACAAAAACACTTGATCCAGCATATATAGAGGCATTAACTAAAAGGAAAAAGGTCCATGAAAGATTTGAACAGTTTGAGGAATCTATTTCAGATATGATGGTGTTAAATTTTTCTTAGGGCTATATTTTTCTTTGCTTTGATAATTGCATTTCATTATTTCCATATTAAATTCACCCCATAACATCATAACATTATTCAGATTTACATCATTATTCAACAACATATGCAACTATGTAGAAATAACATCATCATCATCATCAATGCAGTGGAACATAAAGGAACAATAGAAGAAAAACATTCACACATAGAGACACCAAGATTGGTCGAAGACCAGGGAAAAACCCACTATGGGGAAAACTCTTTCAAATTCTTTTTCTTGTTATACACTGCCATTGAATGATTCAGCAAGGAGAGAGTACAATGATCCATATCTTCAACCATAAATCTATCCAGCAAAACATCTAAAGATTCATGAGATGAACCCAACAATGCCAATAATCAAAACCCTACTTTAGGGACCTGTAATCAGCTGTCACTGTCTGTAGTCAATTTCCGAACACTGCGGTCAACGAGCGAAAACTTCGGTCAATTGAAAATTCAACCTTTAGGTACCAATTGCAGGGAAGATGTGTCATTCATGTGGTTGAAAGGCTTCGGTCGAAATTTCTCTATGACATTACTGCGACTGCAGTGGAAATTTCTCCATGACATCCCTGTGGCTGAGACCCAAAATCCTAAAAACATAGATGCGAGCTTCAGACCCTGCAATTTCGGACCTGTGCCAACCAATCTCCGCGAACCAGTGTTTTCAAAACCGTTTTTAAAAACCGGTTACTGGTCTAACCGGCCGGTTAGCAAGGCCGCCGGTCTAAACCGGCCAAAAAACCCGGTTGGAAAGGCCATTTTGCCATTTTTTTGCCCTAACCGGTGAAAACCGGCCGGTTTAGGACGGAACCGATAAAACCAGCCGGTTCTGTCCTAAACTGGCCGGTTTTAGGCACGCCCACCGTAAAGTTAAAAAAGCATATTTTTGACTGCGTTTTAGGGGTTTTGGGGGGAAACTAAGGGTGTTTCAACCCTAACAATGTTGGAAATTAATGGTAATGTTAAATTCTTAAAGTAAAAGTGACATTTCCTTTAATTTTCATTTTCATCCTTTTACTTAAATTTTTAACATTACCATGAAATGACTCAGGATGTTTGAGAGTGGTTTCGACCTCACTGGATTTCATATGGAGAAACTAGAATTTTAGATTTCACTCAAAATTCAGCAGACTTAATGGTTTTCAGGATTTCATGGTTTGGGGGTAAACAATAAATGCAATCGGAGCTCCAAATGATGAGCAAAAATCTTGATCTAGATCCCATTGTGTTGGACGATATTGATCCAACATCAGAATGGGTGGAGGAGACTGAAGAACCTGTGTTTGGGGCTGATTTTGATATCGACATGGCTTTAGCAGGGGATGAAGCAGATTATGTGGTGGCATCAGAACCAGGATCAGTAGCGACATCAAGGAAAGGCAAAGAACCAATGGAAGGCACTAGTCATGCAGGTCGACAAACTCGTGCTTCCATTAGGTCCACTTCTATTGTCATTGGTGGCATTGATAATTTGATACTAAGGTTGCAGATCAGGTTGAGGCATCCTCAGACTCTGAACCAGATGATGTCTATGTAGCTCCTGATGATGATCATGTGTCTAGTAGTGGTGATGAACTTGATGATTGATCATGTGTACACCGTAGACTTGTAGTAGGCCAATGGCCTCATAGCTTGCAACATTGTTTTTGGACTTTATAGGCCATTTAGAGCCTCATTTCTTATGAATTTTGCTATTTTGTCGATGATATGTATTGCACTCCGTGCCATTTTGATATATTCACCTTTACATGTTATATAAATGAGCAAACTTTGCATATTTTGTCTCTATTGGCTTGGAATCATGGTTTTAGATCTTAAAAATAGTTTTGTTTCATTAAAAATTAATTATTTAATGTATTTTTTAAAAACCGGTTCGTTTAGACCAAACCAGTCCCGGTTAGACCGGTTCAGGTCGGTAAACCGGTTCATTAGGTGGACCGGTCCGGTCACCGGTTCCGGTTTTAAAAACATTGCCGCGAACTTGGCTTAGACCTGTGCGAGTCAAACCAAAGAAGAGAATAGAAGAATGCTTTGTGATGATCTCTAAATGAGGTTGAAGTGACTTGTATTTATAGCCTTCCAAGGGTGTCCAATTTTCTTTAGGGCCGACCTGATCAAATATGCACACGTGGGGCTTAATTCAAGAATAAACTTTCCCTTGTCCAAATTGAGTGCTTCAATAGTCAAAATTGGTCCACTTGAAAAGAGGAATCTTGCCCCATGGTTGGAATTTGTCACAACGCCGCCAAATTAACACTCCCTCTTAGCTAAGGAGAAAGTCCAATTGCATCATCTAATCATAGCAAGTATCCTGTCATCAAATCATATCCAATCTCAAGTATCTCGTCATCAAATGCCAGCACTATTCATCTCGGTTCTTCTCTGCTTCTTCTTGCTTATCTCTTGATTGTCTTTGCGCATATGTTGAACATTCTCAAATCTAAAGGAAGAAGAATTTGACATTGGAGGGGAGCTCAATCTACCACCTTTTATCCATCAGGGACCCACTGCTACCACACGGAGTCATTGCCAGTGGGGAGCTGATGCTACAATCCGAGAAACATCAGAGAGCTTATCATCAGGGAGCACATCTCAACTTGGAACCACATTGGGGAGCTTAGTCTCAACCCAGAACTGCATAGGGGAGCTTATCTCAACCCAAAAATCACATCGGGGAGCACATTTCAACCCGAAATCTCATGGGGGAGGAAAACATCTTCAACTCCATATCGAGCAATAGGTGATAAAGGGGAGTACATCAACCTATCCTATTGCCCACTGATCTTCCCAACAATGACAGTCAAGAGTCATGTGGTTCCATCATAATCCGAGCTTGGGTGAGATACCTGACTTACCAAAGTTAAGGATCATACACCCCCAAGCCTCCTCAACCCGTTGGCTAGACGGGGAGGGACAATCCCAACAAGCCAAACTTGTGGATATGATGTCAACTAGGGTATACTTTGCAAAGGCCAAGATAGGGGGAGATACCTGATTTGTCAAAACATGCAAGGATCACACACACCATATGGGTGACAATAGGGGAGATACGTGACCTATTGCAAGAGTAGGGATCACACACACCTATTGTCCAGAGTTCCCTCAACCCAGGAGCCCTCCATCTCAATTTCACACCCTGGGAGCTCAGACAGGGAGGGAAGAGATGGCTCAGTTTTCTCGATCAATCCTGCTCTCTATAAATCAGAAACATATCATCGTGCTCATATCTAGTACCTTCTTAATCATCATGTCACAATCAAATCAAATATCATATCAAAAATATATATATCACAAAAAGGATACTTTATTCATCCTCCCTCTCACGGAGGCAACAACCACAAGCCTAAGCTTGTCTTGTATGACAATGCTGTCTCAATATATGAAGAGATCTCAGTCCCATCTATATACGGGATTCTCTGCCAATCGGATCCCACTCAATATTATCACAATGTATCCCTACCTTAACCAAAACTTGCTCAAATAGCTTTCCAAAGAGCTTCTTCAACTTGCATCTCAGCTAACTATGCCAACAACATCATATTCAACCTTGGTCGTGCTTAAAGCTACGAACTTCTCATCAAAAATATCATGGCAAATCTCATACTAAGGCATCACCAAAATGTGCTTATCTCATCAATAACGATCCCAAATGACATTAGTATATCCATGCAGTCACATATTACAGAAAGAATGTCTCAAACCAAAAATTGATCATCCCATGCAAATATCTCGAAGTGTGCTCGGTGACAACTCAATGTGTATGAAGAGGCTCAATCATGAATTCACTTAGGTTGTTCTAAGACATATATATATAGACGGGTGTTCACATGGAACATCAATGCTTCAATTAGATGGTGGTTATCAAGGTAGGTTCAACAATATCTTTGCATAATTTCTTGAAATTCCATTCCATCAGAGTGTCCAAGGATTTGCATTTCCATTTTCCAAAACAAAACTCTTTAATAGCTTCACTATATAGATTTTCTTTTCCAATCTTTAGAAAGTAATTCATCATGCCATGATTCGTCATTTTGAGCTTCAGAGGCCAACTCCCTATTACTTTGATCAGCAGAGGCTCATTACTTGCCAAGAATAGACTATTAGTATATAAAACCAAAATCAAAGTCATACCTCGGACCTCTTTCAAAGCAGAGGTTTGGATTTGCACATCTTCTTGGCTTCACAAGGTACACCAGGCTTGGGGAGCTTGCTTTATACAATGCTTTTTGTAAATATAACTCGACCAAACCAATATGCTTAGCCTTACATAAGTCAATATTGTGCAATCAAATCAACCAAGTCAGCGTATCAAGCCTTAGATGACATATCAAAACTAATATTAATATCACTGTAATAAACTCTTTGGACCAGGTGACAGGTAGAGCTCATATCCAAATACCAAGTCATGACTTCATCTATTGACATGTCAACAAATTTAAGCAATATCAAATTCCATCAGGCCATTTACATAATCATAATATGAATTATTTCTGTCACTAGATGTGAATGCATATACCAAGGATAAGTCACAATTGTTTACACTTCAATCAATGTGCCAAAGCCAATGAAGGCAATACAAAATCAATGCCAGCATCAATCACTGAAAGTCACTATGCCCACATAGCATTGTCATCAAGGCAAATCATCAGTCATCAAATACCAAATCAGATTAAAACTCTAACTTGTTATCATTGTGAATTCAAACAATCCATAAGGCAAAACATGTCTATGAACCATCAAGCATCATGTCAAAGTTCTAAGGCATCATCAAGTATCCAAGCCAACTAAGTTAATGTGAAAATTCCTAGACTCTAGGAACCCTTACTGCAACAAATCTGAATCTACTTCACCTACTTGATTTTTAACATACATTAACCAAGTTATTCTTCTGAATATTGAAGAAAATTACTTTTGCAACCTACACTTAATTAAATATTTGATCTCATGAAACAAAAAACAGAGCAAAGAACAAGATACATAGGACACACTTATTTTTGGACACAATAGTCCCCGGAAAAATCCAATGCGGGAAAACCAGTGCAACAGTTCTGAGGGTTTATTATTATGCAGGAGAAATATCTAAATACAAATCTAGGATTCTCATCTAGCAATCCTTTACAGAGAAAAATACTGGCGGAAAATCTGAGTTTTAACTCACTTCACCCGGCAAATTCTGGCTGATCCGGCACATGACTAGCTAACCTCAACTATTTCTGCGTTGGCTTTGCGTCAGCCGTGTGTCACCTTCTCTGCCCTCTGCGTTAGCTCTCTTGGATGTTTCGGCAGTTTCGGTTGTTCCGACAGTTTTGGATTCTGCATGACAGGCAGCTTTGTGCATCAACTCTGTTGAAATTTCTAAGTCTATCCGTTAGAAATTTTATCTGTGTTCTTCTGGTTTATTTCTCCTATTTGTTAATTACGAACAATTTATTTAAACATATAATATCGAAATAAACACAATACAGTCTCAACCATCTATAGATCAACAGCTGAAAGAAATAGCAAACACACAAGTGACACTGTTATTTTGGACAACTCGTCCCCGAAAAAATCCAATGTAGGAAAACCGTTGCAACAATTATGAGGATTTATTATTATGCAGTATTTCCTTGAGTACAACTAGGTGCCAAACTGGCTCACCCCACAGAGAAAAATAACCGACAGTAATACCTCTCTATTCAGAAACAGGTATTCAGAAAACCTGTCCCACAAAACCCTCTCCAACAACTCTGAAGCACTGCGTCAGCCTTCTGCTGCTTTGCGTCAACTCTTTGAGGCACTGCGCGGCCTCTCGAATCCTCTGCGTCACTCCTGCTGCTCTCTACGTGGATGACGCAGGCCCTCTGGCCTCTGCGTTGTCTCTGCTGGACTGTGAATGGCCTTCTCTGGCTTCTGCGTCTGCCTCTTTGCCTCTGCGCTTGTCTCTCGAAACTATCTCTGCCTCTCTGTTCAGTACTCACTGCCCCTCGCTGCTAATCATTGATTCGACTTTACTTAGAAAACCCCTCTCTAGTAAATTGAATGACTGATCACTCTGGTGTATCTTCCAATCGACCCTCAAGCCTCTTCTTATACTTTTCCTGTTGGTCCTTCAACGACCGAGATTAAATCTCTAATCAACGACTAAGATTAGATTTGGCTTGATCCATGACTTTTGGAACCTTTTAACTTAGTTTTATATTAATACCCATTAATATTTTATTTTTCCTAAGTTTAGATTTAGGAACTCCATTAGAAATATTAATTATTTTAATATCTCCCAAACTGGTTAGAATCCGCCCAAACCATTTCTGGGTCTTGGAGATCTTATGTGCTTTAGCCTCTCCACCAATTTTCATGGCTAGAGCACATACAATGCTACCACAAATCAACACTCCCTCTTAGCGAGGACTGTGCTCTAGTAATACTGCTCTCTGAGCATCACATTGATTATCCGACATCGGTACTTGTGCTGATGCTAAGCCTCCCTGCCTAGCATTCTCTGCACTGCTGCATCCTGTACTGCTGCCCATGGCCCTGCCACTGCCACTGCTACATCCGTATGAAAACTTCCTCTGCATCCATGTTGCTGCTGGTCCTTTCTCCCAGCACTGCAACCCCATCTCATCATGCTGCATCGTGCTATTGCATTGCAACTTAGTCACTGAGAAGTAAGTAACTGATCCACCCAACTTCTGACATCCTTGTCGGGCTAGAAACACTCCCGATGCTAAAGCTCTCTTTGCCGCTAACAAGTGTTCCCTCTACTGACCTCTGCGCTGCTACAACAACTCCCTGCATCTCGCACCGCTGCAAACCTCTCTATGCCATCCTGCACTGTTGCAACACTCTTTGTGCCTCTAGCACTACTGCAACCTACTAGCCTCGCACTGCCTGGGGACTCCTACACTGTAGCACTCTCTGCCGTTTCATCCGCATCTGTCTCTACCCACATCCGCCAGTCCTGCTACTCTCTCTTCGGGGCTCCTGTAGCAAGGTATAATCCAAGAGGTTGGGTACCTCAAGGATCCTGCCCCCCATCGCCTGTAGTCCTCCTTATTACAACTCGATGTCTCCCCACCTCTTCTCTAGAGGTACATGAGCACTCATGCACAATCATCATCCTCCTCAACCCCCTTCTCCGTCTTCGCTGGCACTACCTTAGAGTCAGATGTCTCTTCCTTACTCTTCTTCTTCGGACGTTGGTTCGCATAATGACCCAGTTCCCCATAGTTGAAGCCAGAGCTGCATCGTCTTCCTCTTCCTTCTTGATTCGGACTCCTTTGCTTCTACTTCCCATCTTGCTTAGCCATCTGATCTCCTCTTGGCGAAGAGTGCCCACAATTCTTCCCAATTTGGAAGATCCGCCCTGCCCAGTATGCTCTGGACAAATGTCTCCCACTCCTCGGAGATTGCGTTAAGTGCGGTCCTCACCAACATCTCCTCATCCGGCGTGGCCCCTATGGAAGTCAGTTGGTCCCAGATCTCCTTCAACCGATCGAGAAAGTGATCTATCTGCTCCCCCTTCTGCATCTGGTATAATCGCAGCTAATTCTCAAGTAACATCTTCCTTTGCATGGAGGTATGCTGGTACAATTTCTTCAAGGCGTCCCACATTTCCTTTGCCATCTCCTTCTCGGAAATATGTTGGATCACATGGTCCTTGACCCCATCAAGGATGATGCATTTCGCCTTGGCCATTGCCTCCTCGTACTTCTCATTATCAGCTAGGTCAACTGGGATCGCCACTGTTCTCAAGGCGAAGGCCTTGATGCGATGTCTATCTAGAATGGACAGGATCCTGGCCTTCCAGACCACAAAGTTGGACACCTCGTCTAGCCTGTCCCGATCCCTCAACCCATTCATGGCCATCTCTCTGCTCTTCTTGTCGACTCCTCTGAGTCTCTCTACTTCCCTTTGGAAGTTCTCTTTTAGACTCTTGCTGAGTCTCTCTACTTCATGCCTGGAAGTTCTCAGCAAGACTCCCTCTGAGTCTCGATTTCCCTTCTGGAAATCCTCTTGCCAATCGTCAAGTTGCACCTCTCCGATCTTCTGTGCACTGTGAAAATTCTATCACTGCAACATCTGATTTAATTTTCCTACGTATTCTTCAATAAGTTATTTATGAAATTCCTTCAATAAACATTAAAATAAATTCTGCTGCAAATATCACACTGTAATACAGAAACAAACACATGTACAAGAATCAACACATTAACACAGATATTTTGGACAATAGTCCCTAGAAAAACCCAATGTGGGAAAATCGGTGCAGTAAGGGAGGATTTTATTATTCAACAATTCTTTAGTACAACAGGGTGCCAAACTAGCTTGCCCACAGAGAGAAAAATTCTCCAGCACTTCTCCTAGTCTTGGCATCAGTTTGGCTAACCTCTGTGTGGCTCCCAAACATTGTGCGTCAGCCCCTGCTTGATTGCGTCTACGTCACCCATGCAGGGCCTCTAGTGACTACGCAGTCTCCTGCTGCCTCTCCGTCTGCCTGAAATGTCCTATGTTTGCCTCTATGTTTGCCTAAAATGTCCTACATTTGCCTCTCCTGCCTTAGCACTGGTCTCCAGTGGCTGATCCCTTCTCTCTGTTCTGTACTTGCTGCCTCCTGACTGCTCACCAGACCACTAGTTCAAATTTCTTAGCTAACCCCGCTCCAAAAATTGAACTCACTGGTCTCCCTCAGTGTATCCTCCAAGTGACCCTCAAGCCTTCTCTTATACTTTTCTCGTTGACAAATTAACGACCGAGATTAAGTACCTAATCAACGACTAAGATTAACTCTTGCTTGATCCATGACGTTTGGACCCTTCTAACACATTTTTACATTAATTCACATTAATATTTTATTTTCCCTAAGTTTAGACTTAGGGACTCCATTAAAATATTAATTATTTTAATATCTCCCAAACTGTTTAGAATTTGCCCAAACCATTGTTGGGTATTGGAGATTCAATGTACTTTAGCCTCTCCACCAATTTTCGTGGCTAGCGCACATCCGATGCTACCCCAAATCAACACTCCCTCTTAGCGAGGACTGTGCTCTAGTAATATTCCTCACTGAGTATCACCATAATCATCCGGCATCGGTCCCTGTGCTGATGCTAAGCCTCCTTGCCCAACATCCCTTGCACTGTTGCATCCTGTACTATTGCCCATGGCTCTGCTACTGCCACTGCTGCATTTGTATGACAACTCCCTCTGCATCCGTGTTGTTATCACTCCCATTTTTTCTACTGAAATGGGTTCTTTATCATCCCTATCTTTTCCCTGATGTAGTCAAACTTTGTCCTTCCAAGGGCCTTGGTGAGGATGTCAGCCACCTGTTCTCTGGCTCAACTGTACAACTCCTCGTTGGGAACAGTCCCAGACAAAGTGGCACCAGATATCAATATGCTTTGACCTATCATGAAACATTGGATTCTCAGAGAGCTTGATGCAACTTTGATTATTGCACATGATCTTGGTCGCCTCCATATTCCTTCTGAATAGGTTCACAAACAATTTTCTAAGCCATATGGCCTCACACGAAGCTGTGCTTGCCGCCATATATTTTGCCTCAGATGAGCTCAGAGCCACGGACTTCTGTTTCCTACTGCACCAGGAGGTCATTCCTGATCCAATGTTGAAACAGTACCTAGAGGTACTTTTCCGATCCACTAAACTTCCTGCCCAATCTGCATCAGTGAATCCATTCAATCTGATATCCTTACTCCTGGTGTACAAGAGTCCATAATCGACTGTTCCCTGTAAATACCTGAGAACATGTTTGGCTGCTGCCTAGTGCGCCCTCTTCAGTTCCACCATGAACTGACCGAGGGTGTTGACAGCATAGCAAATGTCTGGGCTGGTATTTGACCAGATACATCAGGGACCGTATGAGCTGCCTGTATAAGGTGGGATCAACATCCTTGTCTTTTGATGCATCAATCTTCTTCCAGTTGGTGATCATTTGAGTAGCCATGGGTCTACAGTCCTCCATCCTGAATCTCTTCAGGATTTCTGTAGCATATCTCCCTTGCCTAAGGAAGATCTCTCCCTTTTGCTGCCAAACTTCCAACCCTAGGAAATAATGCATTCGTCCCAAATCCTTCATATCGAATTCTATGGCTAGATTCTTCTTGCAGTCCCCGATGAGCCTGGATGATCTTGTCAAAAAGAGATCATCCACATACAATACTAAGATTAGTGGCTCATTCTCTACAACCAGATAGTAGAGATTTGGATCTGCGTCACTCTTGACAAATCCCATCTTTTGCAAGTAGCCACCGATTCGACCATACCTTGCTCTGGGTGCTTGTTTCAACCCATACAAGGCTTTCTTTAACTTGCATACATGAGACTTCTTCTCTTGTGTCTCAAAGCCCTCTGGTTGTTCAATGTATACCTCTTCTTCTATTACCCCGTTCAGAAAAGCTGTTTTGACATCCATCTGATGAATCTCCCGTCCCATCTGAGCTGCAAGAGATATCACGTTCCTAATAGACATATACTTGGCTACCAGGGCAAACTCTCCTCGTAGTCAATTCCTTCCTTTTGAGCATACCCCTTAGCCACAAACCTGGCCTTGTATTTCTCAACACTGTCGTTTGCAGCGCATTTGATTTTGTATATCCATCTCGAACCTACCACTGATCTGTCTCGAGGCCTTGGCACTACCTCCCAGACATCGTTCACCATTATGGAGTTGTACTCCTCTACCATCGCATCTAGCCAAACCTGATGTTGAGTTGCTTCCTTGAAACTGGCAGGTTCCCCATCCTAAGCTACTAATGCCTGATATCTATCTGGCTGTTTTCGCTCCCTCTTATTGTTTCTTGGCGCATCGATGAAGTCCTCTGCATCTCGCAGGATCTGACAAAGTTCCCTGCTAGTTCTTCCTTTGCCAGCAGGTGTTTCTGTTAGCTCCTCATCCTCATCCTGAGAATCTTCCTGACCCGAGGAATAATTTTTTACTTCCGTTGGTTGAAGAGGCTTAACTAGTGGCTCCTCTTTTGACTGCTCCTCGGAAGGCATCTTATGAGATTTTTTGAAAGCCCTGTCCTCCATGAACTTTACATCTCGTCGAACTACTACCTTCCTACTCCTTGAAAGGTAGGTTCTGTATGCCTTATCGTTCTTGCTATATCCCACCAGATATCTCTTTTTCGCAGTTTGATCCAGCTTCTTCCTCTTTTCCTCTGGTATGCAGCAATATGCTAAACTCCCAAATATCCTGAAATGACTGATTTTAGGTGTCTTCCCTGTGGAAACTTTCTCTGGAGTAATCTTGCCCAACACCCGATGAGGAGTCATGTTCTGAACATAGACTGCTGTGTTGCATGCTTCCGGCCACAGGAATTTCGGCATATCCTGATCATACATCATGGCCCTAGCTGCTTCTACAATAGTCCTGTTCTTTCTTTCTGCTACTCCATTCTGCTCCGGATTGTATTGCGCTGTCCATTCTCTTTTGATGCCCTCCTTAGTGCAAAAATCAATGAAGTCGTTATCGACATACTCTCCACCATTATATGAGCGCAAAACTTTTATTTTCTTCCCAGTGAAATTCTCCACTAGAGCCTTGAACTCTTTGAAATTTGAATCGACAGAAAACCTCGTCCTTGGTTTTCAGAAAA
The DNA here is from genome assembly GCA_031772625.1 of Pinus tabuliformis. Classification (NCBI taxonomy): domain Eukaryota; kingdom Viridiplantae; phylum Streptophyta; class Pinopsida; order Pinales; family Pinaceae; genus Pinus; species Pinus tabuliformis. The sequence goes on along the minus strand of CM062805.1, from coordinate 1,372,857,036 downwards.
TAAATCCAAGTTTTTAAGTATGGGGGATTTACGCAGTGCATTATATTAGATATCATTTTTGGGATTCAACTGCGTTAAGTAAGTCATTCAAACGTATGACCACTTCCATGAGAGGTAGTCGTAATTGACTAATTTCTCATGATTTTTTTTGAATAGTTCACTTAGCACTCATTGCATCGGGTGATGCTCACAGGGGTGAAGAAGTGGGATTGAAACTAGTGAAATGTGGAGAACGAATCACATAGCATCAATCATCACTTCCGGGGCTTGCACCCGGTAACCAGGACTTCCCAGGAGGTCACCCATCCCAGAACTCCTCTGGCTCAAGCGCGCTTACGCCCATGATGTATGAGAAATTAGTCAGTTACGACTACCTCTCATGGAAATGGTCATACGTTTGAATGACTTACTTAACGCAGTTGAATCCCAAAAATGATATCTAATCCAAGTTTTCCTTGAGTGGTCATCAATGAAGGTAAGGAAATACTCGGCACCACTGAGAGCTTTGACAGACATAGGTCCGTAGATATCTGAGTCTATCAATCCTAGTACACTCTTGGCCCTGTGTTTGCTCCTAGGAAATGCTGCCTTGGCATACTTTCCTAGAGCGCATCCTCTACATACATCATCTCGTTCCGTGCTCAGATCCGAAACCCCTGTTATAGTGCTCCTGAGAATTCTCAGAGCTCCATGGTGTAAATGACCTATTCTTTTGTTCCATATTTCATTCAAGTCTTTGTCTCCACAACTACTTATTAGTGCCATTGGTGATTTTAGTTGTAATCTATACAATTTGTTACTTTTGATCTTGATCTGCACTTTCTTTTTCCAGCTCGGGTGTTTGACGTATACCTTCTCCTTGACGAAGTAGATGTCATAGCCCTTGCCTTGAAGTTGCGACACGGAAAGTAAGTTCATCCCCAATCTTGGTACATGCAGCACATTTGTAGCATGGAACTGTTCTCTCTATTTTGTTTGAAAAACTATGGCACCCTTCCCTACTGGAGTACACTTTGCCTTGTTCCCCATGGTAATCTGAAGTTCATCTTCTCTTCTCAATATTCTGAGAAACATTCCTTGATTCCCGTCATATGCCACGAGGCTCCACTGTCTATATACCACACTTTTGATGATGTAGAACTAGTCATACAAGCCACTTCTTCTTCCATCTTGGAAGCCAACATAGAGAAATCGAAGTCTCTTTCTCTTGTGCAATCTTCTGAAAATCTATGCAAGTCCCCTAATGTGGATGCCTCTACATCGTGGTCTCGACCCATAACTGATTTTCCTTTCCTGTCTCTGATTACTCCCTCTGATGCCATGTGAAAATTCTATCACTGCACCATCTGATTTACTTTTCCTACTTATTCTTCAATAAGTTATTTATGAAATTCCTTCAATAAACATTAAAATAAATTCTGCTGCAGATATCACACCGTAATACAGAAACACACACATGTACAAGAATCAACACATTGACACAGATATTTTGGACAATAGTCCCTAGAAAAACCCAGTGGGAAAACCTGTGCAGCAAGGGAGGATTTTATTATTTAGCAATTCTTTAATACAACAGGGTGCCAAACTGGCTTACCCACAGAGAGAAAAATTCTCCAGCACTTCTCCTAGTTTCAGTGTCAATTCGATTGACCTCTGCGTGGCTCCCAAACACTCTGTGTCAGCCCTGTGCCTCTTTGTGTCACCCACGCAGGCCCTCTAGTGACTGTGCAGTCTCCTGCCGCCTCTGCGTCTGCCTCTCCTGCCTCAACGCTGGTCTCTAGTGGCTAATCCCTTCTCTTTGTTCGTACTTGCTGCCTCTTGACTGTTCACCAGACCGCCAGTTCAAATTTCTCAGCTAACCCTGCTCCAGAAATTGAACCGACTAGTCTCCCTCAGTGTATCCTTTAAGTGACCCTCAAGCCTTCTCTTATACTTTTCTCGTTGACAAATCAACGACCGAGATTAAGTCCCTAATCAATGGCTAAGATTAACTCTGGCTTGATCCATGACTTTTGGACCCTTCTAATACAGTTTTACATTAATTCACATTAATATTTTATTTTCCCTAAGTTTAGACTTAGGAACTCCATTAAAATATTAATTATTTTAATATCTCCCAAACTGTTTAGAATCTACCCAAACCATTTCTGGGTATTGGAGAACTCATGTGCTTTAGCATTTCCACCAATTTTCGTGGCTAGAGCACATCCGATGCTACCCCAAATCAACATGCACCTGCAACACTGATCTAGATTCCTTGGCTAGAAATCTGCTTCGATAGCAACTCCCTCTACCTTGGTTTTGCCCTATTAGGTACTGTTCTGCCCACAGTAGCCCACCAGCTTCGCTCCCACAAACCGCCCACAGCTTCCTATGCCCCAACAACTGAAGGACTGAGCGTCTAGGTTCTGCGCAATCCCAACACTGGCAAAACTGCTCCCTCAGCCAGCTACGTCAACCCTCTTGGTCTCTGCGTGAACCTCTTTCTGCCCTCCTCAGCCTCTGGCTGGCCTCTCTTTGGCCCGGACTAATGACATAGTCCCTCTGTGTCAACCCTTCTTCTATAGCTTTTTGCAAGGATCAACTTCTGTCACTCGGGACAACTGATTCTGCTGCAAATGCTCTGCGTCAGCTGATGCCTTCAGCTTTCTTGTGATTTGCAACCACACTTTGATACCATGTTGAAATTTCTAAGTATATCCGTTAGATATTTTATTTGTATTCTTGTAGTTTATTTCTCCTACTTGTTAATTACGAACGAGTTATTTAAACATATAAATATCGAAATAAACACAATATAGTATCAACCATCTACAGGTCAACAACTGAAAGAAATAGCAAACACACAAGTGACACCGTTATTTTTGGACTACTCATCCCTGGAAAAACCCAATGTGGGAAAACTGGTGCAACAATTCTGAGGGTTTATTATTATCCAGTATTTCCTTGAGTATAACTGGGTGCCAAACAGGCTCACCCGACAGAGAAAAATAACCGATAGTAATACCTCTCTATCCAGAAACAAGTATTCAAAAAACCTGCCTCGCGAAACCCTCTCCAGCAACTCTGAAGCATAGCGTCAGCCTTCTACTGCTCTGCGTCAGCTTTCTACTGCTCTGGGTCAGCTTTCTGCTTCTCTGCGTTAGCCTCAGAACCCTCTACGTCAGCCATTTGAGGCACTGCATAGCCTCTTGGACACTCTGCGTCACTCTTGCGACCCTCTGCGTGGATGACGCAGGCCCTCTGTCCTCTGCGCTATCTCTGTTGGGCTCTTCGTGGCCTGCTCTTGCTTCTGCGTCTGCCTTTCTACCTCTACGCTGGTCTCTCGGCATTATCACTGCCTCTCTATCCAGTACTCACTGCCCCTCGCTGCTGATCACTGATTCGACTTTACTTAGCAAACCCCGCTCTAGTAAATCGAATGACTGATCACATTGGTGTATCTTCCAACTGACCCTCAAACCTCCTCTTATACTTTTCATGTTGGTCCTTCAACGACGGAGGTTAAATCTTTAATCAACGGCTAAGATTAGATTTGGCTTGATCCATGACTTTTGGAACCTTCTAACCCAATTTTATATTAATATCCATTAATATTTTATGTTTCCTAAGTTTAGACTTAGGAACTCCATTAAAAATATTAATTATTTTAATATCTCCCAAACGGTTAGAATCTGCACAAACCATTTCTGGGTCTTGGAGATCTTATGTGCTTTAGCCTCTCCACCAATTTTCATGGTTAGAGCACATCCGATGCTACCACAAATCAACAAGCTCTCGAGGCTACTGCACTGCCTCTGCATCAACTCTCCTGGCTGTTTCGGCAATTCCCGACAGTTCTGACAGTTCTCGACAGTTTTGGCTGTTCCGACAATTCTGGATTCTGCGTGACAGGCATCTTTTCTGCGTCAACTCTTCTGGCTACTGCGTTGCCTCTACGTCAGCTCTCTTGGCTGTTTCGGCAACTCCCGACATTTCCGGCAATTCCCGACAGTTTCAACTATTCCGACAGTTCTGGATTCTGTGTGATAGGCAACTTTTCTGCGTCACCTCTCCCAGCTCCTGTGCTACCTCTGCGTCAGCTCTCCCGGCAGTTCCCGATAGTTTCAACTATTTCGGCAATTCTGGATTCTGCGTGACAAGCAACTTTTTGCGTAAGCTCTCCCGGCTACTACATTGCCTCTCTGCAAGCTCTCTCCGTCTCTCCGTTCTATATTCTTCGGAAAGTCCTTCTCCCGGATTTTCACTGCCCCTCTTCTGCAAGATATCCCCAATCGATTTCCCTCCTGAGAACTTCTCACCTCAGAAAGTCGTTTTCCTCAATCTCTCTTTGTATTTCCAAATGAACGCCAAACCTCCATTTTATACTTTTTTTGTTGAGTCTTCAACGACCGAGATTAAGTCTCTAATCAACGGCTAAGATTAAAAGATGACTTGATCTGCCTTCTAAATCATTCTCACCCATATTTTTATAAATACCCATTAATATTTTAATTTCACCAAACGGTTTCTGGGTTCTTTAGAACTCATGTGCCTTAGCCTCTCCACCAATTTTCAAGGCTAGGGCACTTCCGATGCTACCAAAGACTAACAGTTAAGTCAATAAGCCAAATCATGTCAAACCCTTGTAATTGTTATCAAATATTGTCATATACTAACTTCAGCTATCAAATCAAAATAAAATACTAATATGTATATTCTGGTCACCTACAAACACATGTTTAGTCAATGCATTCACATTCGTTATAGTAAGTCAAACATTCAAACTTCCCTGCACTTTCTGATGCCTGCTCCATGTCTGACGGAATGTTATACTACTAGTGCATCCCTGATTTTATGCATAAGGCTTTAGTTTTGTGACCTATAGGCATAACCACACCCATAGGCTTTCTTACATGTGGTTGAGAGGCTACAACCACACCCTCAAGCTTGCTTTCATGTGGTTAAGGCTTAGAGTAAGGAAAACTCTCTCTTCTCAGACTAGAACTTGCTGCAGACCAACAATATTAGATATTTGTTTATTTATGTATAGAAAACACACTTCAACAGTAAAGAATCTCCTATACATCTAATGCAAATGACAATAGGAGAAGGGATCTTATAAAGAGATTCTCCCTCTGAAAGGGAAGCCACTTCAGTCATCATCATTCAAAACATCAACCTGTCTATCAAAATACTTGTCATGCATCAGTAGAACTATTAGATCATAAAATCTAGCTATATCAGGTTCTAAACAAATATTTATCATATTCATAACATGTCAACATCAACTACTTCATTATCATATATGAACTTGACATCAAACTTTTATCAAGAGTTAGAGTCTTATGATTAGGGCAACAGACAGGTGATTCATCATACTTCAAAGATCATGAACACAATATAGCTTAGTCCATCAAGTCAGCTCATCCATATTTTACTATATGACATAATCACTGAGTTTATGAAAACCTAACCATGGATAGCAAGAAGATATTGTATATCAATCTTATTGTCACACTTTCATCATTAAGGTTACCATGCTTATCACAAACATTATCAATAGTATCAAGTTACCATCTATTAGAATCAAGGTGCTAGCCTTCTTTATGGGATCAAGATATCCAAAATGATAGATGTTAGCCAATCATCAAGTATACCAATATATCAAAGATCAATATTAAGTAGCTTCATAGAATCAAGAAGTTCATCATGTCTAAAAGGTAAGATACTTGTTCACTACCAAGTACACCATCCTATCATGAGTACCATGAATCAAACTTTCATATGCATGAGCCATTTGTGAAGGTGATATTCCCATCATACCTGAGGGCTTACCTTTCCATCCTATATTGCAGCAATAACATTGAAATAAATCACCATACATACATTAAGTGTTCAAACTTCAAACACCTGTGCACCTTCTTATTTTACATAGGCAGCTGTAGCACTTTGTCAACTTTTCATCAAGTGCCTCTTTACCTTTTCCAATGCTAGTTCTTCTCTTCCTGCACTAGCCATGATCCTTAAGAAGGATCCACTTATCACAACTCATCAGGAGGTTAGAAGCATCCAAATACTCAAATATACATGCAGGAAGTATAAGTAATAATCAAAGCAATAAACTCAAACAAGAATAGAATCACAAAGAGGTAACATAAATCTAAAAGGTACTTATCTTAATGAGAGGTTAGCTCTCCCTCTTGAACCAGCCTTCAAGAGTCATGACTGTCCATTGAGCATATAACATTGATGCCTTCAATTTTTCAACTAACTTCATCAACAACCAAGCCTAATTGAGACTATCCCACCTAGGGCTACATCAAATCTGTCACAAGTTCTAGAACATCTTCACATGGATCATGCTACGGTTTCTAAATTGCATATGTCAAATCTTTGCCATAAACCCTAACCTCATAATATCCATCAAACCCTAATAACCAAATTGCCTAGGGTTTCCTTCAAACCCTAGAATTCTCTTAGGTCTCCACCATCTTCTCTTGCATGGGTGATCTTCAATGATTTTGCTTCAGCCCAACTGTGATACCATGTTAAATTTTTCTAATGGCTATATTGTTCTTTGCTTTGATAATTGCATTTCATTATTTTTTATATTAAATTCACCCCATAACATAATAACGTTATTCAGATTTACATCATTATTCAACAACATATGCAACTATGTAGAAATAACAACATCATCATCATCAATGCAGTGGAACATAAAGGAACAATAGAAGAAAAACATTCACACAGAGACATCAGGGTTGGTCAGAGTCCAGGGAAAAACTCACTATGGGGAAGACCCTTTCAAATTCTTCTTCTTATTAGATTGTCATTGAATGATTCAGCAAGGAGAGAGTACAATGACCTATATCTTCAACCATAAATCTATCCAGCAAAACAGCTAAACATTCATGAGATGAACCCAACAATGCCAATAATCAAAACCCTACTTCAGGAACTTGTAATCAATTGTCATTGTCTATAGTCAACTTCCGAACTCTACGGTCAACAAGCGAAAACTTCGGTCAATTGAAAATTCAACCTTTAGGTCCCAGTCGCAGGGAAGATGTGTCATGCATGCAGTTGAAAGGCTTCGGTCGAAATTTCTCCATGACATGCCTGCGATTGCAGTCGAAATTTCTCCATGACATGCCTGCGGCTGAGACCCAAAACCCTAAAAACAAAGATGCGAGCTTCAGACCCTGCAATTTCGGACCTGTGCCAACCAATCTTCGTGAACTTGGCTCAGACCTGTGCGAGTCAAACCAAAGAAGAGAATAGAAGAATGCTCCATGATGATCTCCAAATGAGGTTGAGGTCACTTGTATTTATAGCGTTCCAAGGGTGTCCAATTTGCTTTAGGGCCGACCTAATCAAATATGCACACGTGGGGCTTAATTCAAGAATAAACTTTCCCTTGTCCAAATTGAGTGCTTCAATAGTCAAAATTGGTCTTCTTGATAAGAGGAATCTCATCCCATGGTTGGAATTTGTCAGAGTTGCCAAATTAACGTATGGTACTTGAGTTTGAAGCTTCTAATGAGCAAGCAAGGACTATTATTTGGTTAGAGCCATTGGTCGCAGTGCTGATTTAAGCCTGTTTGTTTTTACCATTGGTTTCAGAGACAATAAAGTTAAATTTTTGAATATAAGAAAGCAAAGGAATCATCCAATGGACTAGTACACCTTTAATACCGCTTGCATAAAGTTTTCTTGTTATTGTTGTCAAACATTCCAAGGATTATTGATTCTTAATTTGCAGACTTAGTTAGAAGAACAAGGTGAGTTTCAAAAAATGATACTACAGCTCATTTATGAGAGCTCTAAATACAGCAGCAAATCTTCCTTATCTTTTTCAATATAAATGTTAAATCACTTAACAATTACAACCTTGACTTATGTCAAATCAGCAAGACGTGTAAGTGGCGGAAATTACAAAACAATGAAGAAATAGATGGCTGAAATTCAAATATGGAAATACACAAGTATTGGACAGCTGAAAATCTTCATGTATATACATAAATATGATAGCCTTATACCAAGGCTAGTACAATTCTCTAGCTCTTGAAAGCCCTAGCTAGGAAAAACAATGAAAATCCTAGCTCACACCAGAAAGCTCCAACAAACTAGCATCAAGCATGTCTTCCAAGGCAAGTTGTTTTCTCTTCTTTTTCACTTCAACAAGTACAACCTAGGGTTTCATCTCAACAACCTAATCTCCAAGTCTCTAAAGGATAAAACCCTAACCTTAGTATTCAAGATGCTCCAAGAAGCCTTAGTGACCCCAAAACAAAAGAGATAAGGTACTAAGGAAGATCTGAGAGAGAGGATGACAAGTTTGCTCCTCATAGTTTTATCTCTAACACAAGATGGACAAGAATGAATCGGTGTGAAAGACTCTTTGCTTTATATATATGAGAGGTAAGAGAGGCCAACAATCAATATGTGGGCCTAAGTCCTTACAAGCAACTTACAATGACATGTAGGTTCACACGTGGAATTCTTCTCTCCAAGTGTACACATTTCACGCTCCAAGGTGATGTCATCAACAAGCAAGGCTCCAAATCCAAGGGTCCTCCACGAGGTGTGTCCAACACTCCAACAAGCCTCCAGTGACCCCAACAAACCTCCTAAGCCATATACTCCGCTGGGTCCACTCCCTTGGGCCCTTGCATGAACACTGTAGATGCATTTTGCTGTTTCTATTTCCACATGTTTTATATAGAGATGCCTATAATATAATTTTTTAAACAACTATTTTACATTATGCAAAGAAGCCTTGGTCAATCTGTTCATCTGCAATTTATAGCATAGTGAAAAATTTATACAAGGAGATGATTACAGCGAGACAGATCCACAAGATATATGCGAGCTTATTATATTGTACAATCTGCAGGTCAAATTTGTAATTTTTAAAGGTTTTTTCATATTATTTTGCATTTGTTAATTCCACTTTGGTTTGCAGGCAAAGAATCGCATATGCAACTTGATAGAAAGTGGTGTTAAGAGTGGTGCAAGGCTTGTACATGATGGGCGAGGCATTGAGGTACTGATACCTCTTTCTTGTTTTATGCTATAAAATGTTATTCAATTAACTCAACATTTTCCAAAATGCTGACGAGACATCCCAGTCTATTGCATAAAGTGAATGCAACTGATTTTTCAAGCAGAGGCTTACTGAATTTTTAAACTTGTCTCATTCTGCAGATTAAATAAAACTTGATGAGTATACTTCCCCTTACAGTTAACAGATAAACTATGTTCTATTGCATCATTGATGTTGATGTGTATTTGAACTTGTTTTCCAGGTTGCTAATAAACCTGAACTTGTCTCATTCTGCAGATTAAACAAAACTTGATATAAGTATAGTTCCTCTTCTGTTAACAGATAAATTATGTTCTGTTGCATCATTGATATTGATGTGTATTTGAACTTGTTTTACAGGTTGCAAATAAACCTGATTGTAAAGTGAAGTGTTATATTTCAAACTTAAAATTAGTCATGTTTTACTGTTATCACACAATTGATTAAGATGTTTACAGGTCCCTAGCTACAAGGAAGGAAATTTTATCGGTCCTACTATTCTATCTGATGTAACGAGTGATATGGAGTGTTACAAGGTGAGATACAACGATATCTTTTAACACATTTGTATCTTATACACCGAGAGGAGTAAGCTACCTGAAAAAAAATTGCTTCATTGTTTTCCTGTTTGTGTGCAGGAAGAAATTTTTGGGCCCGTCCTGCTCTGTATGGAGGTATGGTTTTTACAGTTTATGTTCTAATTTAAATTCTTATTTCTTTACTTCTGCCATTTTTAGGTATTTTTCTTAAATACTGTTTCCGTGGTAATTTACAGGCTGGGAGCTTGGAGGAGGCCATTGATATTGTGAACAAAAATCAGTATTTTTCTTGCACCCATTAATTCTTTTTCCTGGAAACGGGGGATTAGCTTCCTTTCTGCTAAGCTCCAAATCTCTAATTCTGAGACATATATTGGCTTCAAGACTTACAATTAGCCAATCTGATTGGATGGATGCTTCAGATATGGCAACGGGGCTTCTATATTCACAACATCAGGTGTAGCTGCAAGAAAATTTCAACATGAGATTGAAGCAGGCCAGGTGAGTGATGACTATGCAATTATCAAAATCTTAGTAAAGATTTTTAATTGCCATAAGACTAACTCATAATTGAATCTTATCTCTGTTGACAAATTCTCTAAGGTTGGTATTAATATACCAATACCAGTTCCGTTGCCCTTTTTCTCATTCACGGGTTCAAAGGCATCATTTGCAGGCGACCTCAATTTTTACGGTAAGATACACCAATATTCTTTAAGTTACATGGCATGTTCGAAGTTTCTCTTTTTCCATGACATGACCATTAACTAATGTGGTCTGTTTATAATTCAATGAGTAAATCAGGATATATTTGCAAATTGTTGAAATTAGCCCTTGTGTACCGTTGTTCCTTTTAACGTATACTTCAGTTTTTGCTCTTCGCTATTCCTTTTAACCTTTTTAATTATGCAAAATATTTGTTATACTTCTTCCAGGAAAAGCTGGCGTACAGTTCTATACTCAAATAAAAACTATCACATCACAGTGGAAGGATTTGCCAGGTCAGGGTGTGTCCATGGCATTTCCAACTTCTCAGAAAATATAGACATTTTAGTAACTGCTTCACATTACAAATCTCGAAAGACACATGGATACATGACTAGAGATTGTCATAGTCGATATAGAAGTAGGCTGTAAATGTTCAAAGACAATCTGCAATGCCATGGAAAATAAAATGTGATTTCCATATTGTCTGTGTATGCCTGTTAAAGCTACCTACTAGTGGGAAATTTTCTTGGGATATATGGACTTTAGTGCTATACAGATAATGGCGAAACTAATCACTTCTAATTGTATCCTTACCCCTCCATTGTTAATGATTTTCGCTTAGATTTTGAGATGTAGCAATTTCAAAGAAGGGGAAATGGCAGAACTCAGGCACCAATTGGCCCATACTCAAATAAAATCAGAGGGGTCCTAAGGTCATTGTGGTTATTTATTGCTTAGCGAAAATACTGATGTTGGACTCAAATATCCTAGTTTTTCCTTCAGTGGTACATATACTAATGGCAATGGGACATAGAATAAAAGAAGATGCTTAGTTCCAGTCTTTTGTCATTTTTTCATTGTAAAATTATGGTACAGTGTCTTTTATTTATTTATTTATTTCTCTGTTGTTCATGTACTTTGAAGGTCATCTATTAAGGCAATGATTTTGTCTAAACTGATTTCAAAATATAAGATTATCAAATAAGTCACAATTTTGAAATTTAATTTTAATTTTTAGTAAACAATCAAACAAATGCATAGTAAATTGAGGGCATTAGCTGTTCATATAGGCCGTCGGGCGTAGTTGCGTTGGCCAGAGGCAGGTGACTCATTTGCTACTTTTTTTCTTTCTTCAATAAGGTGGATTGCTCTATGTTGACTTCTATTTGCCAGTCTATCATAATGTGTTGGTCATTTTTTTCGTAGTCTCGTTGATAATGCTTCTATCTTTTCTTTTGTTTCATGTTTTCGTTTTTTTTTTTTCCTGTTCTTATACATACTGGAATTGGAGTCACGACGTGGTATTTTATTGAAAAAGTACCGTGATTGTTGTAATCATATTAATAAAATCCTACTTTATTAAGAGAGAAAGAAATGTATTAACATACACAAATAACCCAAGTAGATCAACGTGACCAAAAAGTAAATCATGTCATGGTGGCAATGCTGACGTGCTGAGGCATCTTCTAGCTGCTAAAATAAGTCAGAATAAAATTAGAGTACAAAGCGGTAAACCCAAGAGGTAAACCCTCTGCAAAGGAGGAGAATCATTTATCTGCACTAGAAAGAGTTATTGACACTGACAACTTGGGAGTGGGAGATCTAAATATTTACAAATGCAATTGACTGCATTTATTTCTCAAATATATCAATGTGGTAAAAGTGAGATCACGGTTAAACTGACGCATGTTATTTGCTTCTTTTTTTTTCAGACTGTGATTGGTGCTTATAAATTTAAGGATAAACCAGTTCATTTCCCAAGTTAATTTTGGATTCGACAGCACTAAGCTCGATTTGAATTACATGAATGAATGATTAATAAAGCAAGACTGTAATAATGTATTCTTTACAACCAAGAGTATTTAATTATGGATCCAAATATCTTCTATTTGGTAAATAAATAGGTTTTCTATAGTATATTACTTGGACTACAATGCATAGGTTAGAAAACGTTGACCCATAATATTTTTATCATGTGCTTATGGGCTGTATCTCTGTTATTCAAAAATATTTTACTCGTCATGGTCAGCTCGTTGTAAATCTCATAAGAAGCAAAAGTCCAGCTCAAATTTAAAAAATTTGTTGTCCTTCCATATCCCATTGTAGATTCCCTAGATATTCATAACGGTAAAAGAGAGCAGTAAAGATGATCTTTCTAGTTTGACACCACAGTGTAAGAAACTTGTATGTATGAGACTTCTCTATCCGAGCTATAACTGGGAATAGATAAGTTGGAAAATGCCAAAAGAAGTGTGGAGGTAAGAGTATGTATTTTTTATTCTTCCGGAAAAGTGGAAATAGAAAAACATTTCATTTTAGAATGCGAGGCCTTCAAAGATAACAGGGAAAGTTATGCAGATATTCTGGCAACTAGCTCTTGGGATAATCTATTTAGCGAGGGGTTTGTCGAGAAGCTGGGAGCGTTTATTGTGAGACTTCACAAGAAAAGGGCCGAATGCATCAACCAGTTGAAGAAGCAATCTGTCTCATAGGCTATCTTTAGCCCTGTGGACGTTAAAATAATTTTCTTTCTTTCTTTCACATATTTTATATGCATGTAGGAGAGTCACTTGGGTGGAAAGGAAGACTTCTTATTTAGCATCTCTCTTGGATCTACAATGAATTTATGGATTCCCATAGAGCAATTGATCCAAACCTTTGTGATGATACCATGTGTCGTGATTTTTGTGTTTCTCATGACTAGTTCCATAACATAGACCTATCCTTGATCCTTTCATAGGTGGTCTGATCTACAATTTTCCTGTCGGTTCGCTGGAGTATTGAAGCTTATGTGTGGCAGCATGCATCATCTCCAAATGCCCAAAAACCATTCCCAATTTTTCTTATTTTCTTGATTTTTTGTTGTTGTAACCACTAAGAATAATGATCTCACTCACTAGTTTTTACCATGCAAATTTGTGTTGTCCTTCACTATCTAGCTACAATGCCCATAACACCCAAGTGTGTTGGGTGATATAGGGAAAGAAAATGGATGGGCCAAATGGGTTTCCATCCACGACCATAGCTCTCGGCTCTACTCCAATGGAATGTAGCACTTTGGTTTGAATTGGATATGGATGTTGACTAGTAAGCATTTCCTTGCAAGACTTGTATACTAGGAACTAAGTAAGGGGATTGGATCAACCTTCTTCCTCTCCCTCTCTCTTTGATTTCTTGATAGGAGATTGACCCCTCGTCTTTTATTCTCCCTTAATTTCCACTCACTATATCTATAAGTTCATTAGCCTCTCCACAACTATATTTTAATTTGGCATTCTTGTCCTTTCACAATAATTTAGGATTTACTATAAATATAGTGTTCTTCCCCATGGACCTTGTTAATTCTCCTTCCTTTGCGAGTATATGATATTTGATTTCCTCTCCGTATTATATATGTCCTCTCTTAGAGAACTTTGCTTGTTCCCTAATATAATGAGATATGTCACCCATGTTAATTTGGCATCTCAGGTACAAATTCCCTCCTTTGGGCCATCTAGAGAAGACCCTCGCCCTTGGAAGAATTTAATTTGGTCAAGGAAAAATATTTTTATTCTATAAAAACCCAAATGTGCACAAAAGTATCGGACGACCTTAAAGACAAATTGTGTCTCCAAGAAAGCATTCAAATACAACTCAATGGCACCTCATTTGGACACATAATACACATCTCTATCTCCTCTATTGATTGGTTCTTACATCTGAAATTGCAGGGTCTTCTCACACGTGCGAAGGGTTTAAAGGCAAATATGAAATTTTGCATTGACTTTTGTTTTAGACAATTTGACCAATTCATTAACTAACTTAGACTTGATTTGCCCTGTTTTGGATCTTTTCTTGGATGCTGCATTTTTTGGCATAAAAAACAATGATTTTTGAGCAATTTGACTTTTGTTGACCACAAACTTTGATTGTAGATTTTGACAACAAACTTTCTCTCCGTCGACTGGGTTTGACTGAGTTGTTTGGCATTGTTTTGACTTAATTTTGACCAACATTATGGACCGCATTTTGGCCAGTTGACCAAGCTCTTCTGGAGGAGTTTGATTGTTAACTTTTGCACTAATTAGGGCATCTTTGATTGTTGTTGACTTTGAACAAAATTGTATATTTGGTAGTTTGACCAAATTTTGACTTTTGGGTTCATCTCTTGGATTTTGGATATTGGTTTGTTGGAAAGTTAATGTTGTTGACCTTTGACTCTTGCTTGGTGAATTGGATGATTGTAATCTCTTTGCTGAACATTTTATGATAATCTAATAAGAAGAATTTGAAAGGGTTTTCCTCCTTGTGGGGTTTTTCCTTGGTCTTTGACCAAATCTTGTGTCTTCTATTGCTCTTGATCGTGTTTTGTTGTACATTGCATTTATTTTTCTATTTACAATTGCTATTTGTCACTAGAAGATTGAGATTGATTTGAAAGTAATTGCTAAATGAAGAAAATAATTGGGCTAAAGTGATTGTAACATCATAGAACAAAGGAAAATTAACATTAAACATGATGATTTCCTGATTTGATTCACCTATGTCATTTCCTATCATGTCACCTTTTCCCATCATTTACTTGGACTACCTTAGCCTCCAATCATTGTTATGGTGTTTGACTATCATTGGGCCCTATTCCCTCTATTGAAAATACTATGAGGGGTGGGGGTAGGGGTGTTGGAAGGAGTGGTGAATCAATATTTAGCTAATTTACAATTTTCACTAGTTTAAACAGACAATGCCAAGCAACACATGAGGCACACGATTTAATATGTAAATTTTTGTAATCAATAAACTCTTCAAGAGCCTTGTTACAATTGATTGTACATAGGCACCAACCTAATGAATTACAACTTTGTTGACACCGACTTGTTGAAAACACAATCTTCAAGACTTCATAGGCACCGACCTATAGGAGACATCAATCCCCTAGACTAAGCATTGACTCACAAAGTTCTTTGTAGGCATCGATCTTCAAGAGACACCAATCCCCTTAGCTGAGCACCAACTCAACAAATCTTGAACTCTGATATGCACTCTTAGTCCTTGCGACACTCCTTGAATATCCCTACAACTCAGTCTTTAGTCTTTGCTTGGGTCAAGCCTTTACTTGGTCCTTATATTCTATACTCTTTTAGGTCTTCTTTATGGTTTGCACTCTTCTCAGCCTACTTCTCACACTGTTCACTTAGATATGCTCCTCAATTTTCACTTAGGGTTGCTCCTAGGTCTTTTTCCTAGATCGACCCTTTCACCCTTGACCTTCTTTATCTACACCTTTGCCTCAAGGTCCTCCAGACTTCATAAGATAGTCATCTAACCATGCAACCCTCAGGTTTGCACCTTCAAACTTAATCACAACCATTTGTCCTATTCCCCTATCTTCTCTTAGTCGTTGGCTCTGGCATCAGTCTTTCCTTAGCTCTTCAACCTCCTCAAACTTTGTTGTTTGATGTTCAATAGTCACTGCTTCTTTTCTGTCCAAAAAGGTAGTCTTCCCACATGACATCCTAGACCAAATAGTGTATCCTTCTCTCAAGACATTCAACCTGCAATTTTAAGGACTTTTAGGCACGTACATACATTGCCCAAACTTTGGCTTAAGTACAAGATTGTTTCTACTTTCTTCCCTTCAAGATATCCTAACTTCATCAATTTGCACTTTTTTCTTCAAAGATGTCACACGACCTAGATATAGGGCTATCATAGTTCAGTGTGTGACCTGGCAGCGGGCCTCCCAAGAATAAAAAGTCTACTCTTTTAGCTCTATAGAATACCCTCCAAAAGTTTATGGCCCGGTAATAGGTCTATACACAGTGAAATATAGATGATTCAACCTTGCCATGCACTTATGTGCTTCTGTTAAAGTATCCTACAAGCTTGCTTATACCTCAGAATCTTCATAGGAGGTTTGGTCGTTATAAGGGTTACTAGCCAAGTTTTTAAAGGGCTCAACCTACTTTAAATAATAAAAATAGAAAATAGTATAGCACTATAAAAATCTCAGCGCTATCATAATATCTCCATAGAACTTACTCTAGAGTTGACTGCAGGAAATCACAAACAAATCCAAAAATGCAAAATTTTTCTTCCTCCACTGCAAAGCCAATTCATCTCTCAATTGCAAACTAATCCATACACTGCAAGGCTATGCCTTATTGCTTGACCACAGAGCACAATACAAAACCATTGAGCTGATTTATGGTTAAGCTAGCTATACGTGTGGCAATTTATATGAGTTGAAACGTTGTCTTTTTGCTTGAGGGTCAACATGTCTTTCGACTGAACTATCATGTCTATTGGATGTGATTTTTAATGCTAATTTCAAAAAATATTTTCTCCTCAACCTTTAGGATTTCGGAGGTGTGCCACCTAATGTTGGAGAGGTCTCGTTGAGGGCTACGTGATGATGTAGCATTCCTTTGTATTTTTCTCGACTTTGACCAATTATTTCTTGACTTTCTTGAAGGGCTTCTTTTGGTTGCCATTTTTTCTTTGTACGGATTAAACCCTTTTGCAACACCTCTTATTAGATTCTTAGGGATTTTAGGGCTATCACATGCTTGACATTCCTTCCAGGGTTTTGACATCATTCCAAGCTCTTTGCCATTATTTCTAGAACTAGGGCTAGGGATTTGACATCAATGACAACTTCACTCAGTAATCTCCCCCTTTGTCATTAATGGCAACCATCCCACTCCCCCTATTTTCATGCTTCTTGATCTTTCTCTCCCCCTTTTGACGTCAATGGAAAATGGTAACTCCCCATTACTACATCTTATTCGGATGATTCATTAGCTACCCCCTAACTTTTTGTCACCAAGGAATATTCCCCTTAAGCGTGTGCTTCTGATCTTTATCCATATTAGAATTTGATTTGTAAACTGCCTGGATATTCCACTGGACATTCGTCACAGCAAATTTGATAAAATTATATTTAAAATATGAAATTCTACACTATTACAATTTTGTTCTTTTTAGATTTCTAGATCTGTGGAATATTGTTAATATTGCATGCATGTGTATAAAATTATGCAGAAAATATAGAATAGAAAAATAAAAAGGTTACAAACACATTTGACACACGATATGACATAGGAAACCCATTCAAGAGAAAAACCTAGTTGGAAGGTGAGGCCACTCCACTCTCTTTCTCTAAATGAATATGTTTGCGAGTACAAAGAAGTATGGTCTGTGACTGATGGGCTACTACAATGCACAAATCCTTTGTGTGCTCTATCTCCTATCTCTCTTGGTTATTTTTGTTTAGGCGTGGAACAAATGCTCTCGAAAGAATGGAATCCCTTTTACTCCTAGTGGCTTAGTTATAACACAGTCCAATAGCCTAATCGTGGTTAGGTTTGACTACCTCAACTCTTAAGCAAAGTTATAATATAAACACTTCTAGTGTCTTCTACGTCACAATAACGTGGCTAGCCCCTTCTTTATGAATAATGGGGGCTAACGTGGCATCTTTTCAAATTGTGGTAGTGAAAATAGGAAGGTCAACTTCTAAGTTTCATAACGTTTGCATACAGACTCTGATTGATGTGATTCTTTCACCATTGGAAAGGCCTTTGTGTGCAGAATATGACAAAATTGTGCTACACTAAAGCAACAAAGTTTTACCCCCAAAAAAACATCGTTTGATGCCTCAAAACGCTCTTGGAAGATTTTAGACCCCAATTTGCCAAACTGGGTCCCGCTAGTAAAAATGGTCCTAAGAGTTGATTCCTCCACTTTTTCCACTATGGAAGCATTGATATGGATGATGAACAATATAATGATCCAATTTGGATCACACCTCCTCATTTTGGAAAGCTTTTGGGGAATGAGGTGAGGAAAAATTTCCTCCACCTTCTCTTGGGTGTACCATTTAGATTTGCCTAGAAGTTGTCCTTTCAACCCAACTTGCCAAAGGTCATGTTTCTTATCTTGTAGTTTTGGAATTGACTACAGAATTGTATCTTCTATCGACTCTGCCTGAGCATCTAGTGCCAAATCCTTCACAAAAGGTAGGACCTGTTCCTCTTCATGATTTGGCGTGGAGGGCTCATAGAGTTTCAAATCCTCTACATTCACAACTGAGTAAATGTACATATATGGTGGTACACTGGGTCGATAGGAATTATCACCCACCTTTTCCAGTATCTCGAAGGGACCATACCGCAGAGTCTTGATTTTCTTACCAGGCCCATGTAGCCTCTTCTTGCTCAACCGTGGCCATAATTTGTCTCTCACCTTGAATGATTTCTCTGTTCAATGTTGATCATGTCTGACCCTATATTTCTCATGTGACTTCTGCAGCGTCTCTTGTACCTATACATGGATTTCCCTGATCTTCTCTATAAAATTTTCAGCCCTCAAGACATCTTTTGTAAGATCTTCCCTCACTCTTCCTCACTGACCATATGCAATGTCCAAAGGTGAAGGCGACAAATATCCAAAACAAGTTTCAAATGGGGATTTTTTAATAGAAGTGTGGTCTGCTTTGTTGTAAGAATGTTGTATATATACCATAATTTCATCCCAAGTCTTCGGATGCTTCTAGTTGTATCCCCTTAGCAGCTGCATCAAATTCCTATTGAATACTTTGTCTATGGATAGAATTGTAGATCTCTTCAACTTCGTGTCCATCTTCTCCACAATGTACTCTAGAATGCACTGAGAAATTTTGTGTCTCTATCTGAAACAATACTCCTTGATATCCCAAAGTTGACCCAGACCTATCTAAAGAACAAGTTTATTGCTTCTTTTCCACTTATGGTTTTTTTATAGGTCATTAAAACACACATCTCACTGAACCCATCAACTACCATGAACAGGTAGTCATGTCCCTTCTTGATTATTGGTAAACCTCCCCCACAGTGCTTGGAAATTATTTCCCAAGGATGAGTGGGTACATGTAAGGGATGATATATACCTCGTTTCTTGTTGCTAGTCTTGCTGGTATCGCAAAGCATGCATCCTCTTATGAACCTAACTACCTTCTCTTGCATCTTGGGCCAATACACATTCCTTTGCAAGTTGGTTTCAGTCTTCCCTACGCCAAATTGCCCTGCAACCTTGGAGGTGGAAGCCTCTCTAATCAGCTGCAATCACTCACCTTTAGGAACACATAACTTATCCTGCTTGTAGAGTAGCCCATTTTGGAGATGGTAGTCAATAGTTTTGTTGTCATTGTGCACATGATTCTGACTCTGCAATTGTTGATACACCTCCTTGAAGTCTTCATCCTCTAAATATGCCTCTTTGTATGCATTATGGGTGAATGGTTCAATGTGCTTCAGAGTTCCCAAAGTTGTGATATTTGGTGTGGGTGGCATTGGAAGCTTGTTGTACAACTTGTTTGTGTTACCCTTCTTGTAATTAATCACTAAATGAAACTGTTGTAGAAACCCCATCCACTTATACTGCTTGGTCTGTTGTAGCTTACTTTGGGCCCACAAGCACTGTAGTGGTTGGTGATTTGTGTGGATTATTGTCTCCTTTCCCATCATATAGTGCTTCCACTTTTTCATAGCTTGCACCAAAGCATAAAGATCCTTGTCGTAGGTAGGGTAGTTAAGAACTTCCCCATGAAATATTTTAGAATGGTAGTATACATGCCTTCCTCCCAGCATCGAGACTGCTCCCATAACATACCCACTCACATTTGTCTCCACCTCAAAGGGTTGCTACAAGTTTGGTAATGCCAGAATTGGTCATTGATTGATCTTCTTCTTTAGCTCCTCAAAAGCTCTTTGCTAACCATTTCCCCACTAGAAACTCTTGTCACTTATTGTTATGACATGGAGTGGTGTTGCTATCATTGAAAACAAGGCTACGAATTTCCTCAGGTACTGTGCTGCCCCAATGAGATTCCTGACCTCAAGAACATTAGTAGGCATCGACCATTTGATGATGTTCTCCATCTTGGTAGGATCTATATCCGACTCTCCACCTATCACATACCCCAGATACACCAAAGACTATTGTGCAAACTCACACTTATTTAGATTTTTTATAGCAGTTGGTTATTTTTTAATGTCTCCAACACCTGCGTCAAATGTGAGATGTGCTCCTCCCAAGTAGCATTGTATACCAGTATATCCTCCCAAGTAGCATTGTATACCAGTGTATCATCCAAATAGACAATAACAAATGAATCTATAAAACAAAGCAATACATCATTCATTAATCTCATAAACATAGATGGTGCATTATATAAGCCAAATATCATGACAAAACACTCATACAAACCTTACTTGGTCTTGAAGGCAGTCTTCTAGGTATCTTCTTCTCTAACTCGAACGTGATGGTATTCAAACTTTAAGTCCAACTTGGTGAAGCATTTTTCTTTCTGCAACTAATCCAATAGATCATCTATCCTAGGCAGGGGGTACCTATTCTCGAGTGTGATTTTGTTCAATGCCTTGTAATCATACACATTCGCCAAGTTTTTTCTTTCTTTGGCACAATGATGATGGGTGACCCACATGGTGATGTACTCAGTTGAATGACACCCTGTTCCAGTAGCTACTGCAATTGTTTCTTCACCTCACTTGCTTCTATATCTGCATACACAACCCAATGTTTAGCAATGGGTAGGTCGACAATAGCTAGATCTCGTGCTCCACTTCTGTCTGAGGTTGTAACCATATAGGCTCTCGGAACACATCCATGTATGCCTGTGGAAACTCTTCCAGTTGTTGTTTATGTTTCTTAGTACACTCCTCAAGGGATGCCTTGCCTCTTACTGACTCTTCTACATTATGATTTTCTCTTAAAACAATAAAACATCTTGCTGGAATCGATCAATTTCATGGCTTGGTTAGCACTTGCCAACAAAATTTTCAACTTTCCTTTGTGTGCATTGATGGTGAACAATTTTCCATCCTTGTTGAGCTAATATTGGTTAGCTCTCTGAATCAATATTGCATCTCGCATATACATGTAGGGACTTCCAAACATGACCCCACATACATCAAGGGGAACCACATCTAGTTTTACTTCATCAATAAAATCAACACTAATGACAAATCTAATTTTGCATTGTTTTGTTACTTCAACTCTGCATCCTTATTTACCCATCCCAGTGGATATGGGCTTGGGTGATCACGAACTTCAAATCCCAATTTCTTGACCATCTCTATGACAATGAGATTCACCTGCTATCTAGAGTCAAATAGAGCATCAATCTTGGTCTTCTTGACCTGTATTTTTATATGGAAGAGTTTGGTCATTTATTTCTCTTCCTGTTGCTGAAGGCTACTCAAATTCAACTCTTTCTACACTGACATACATATGATCTCATCCACGTGAGAGCTGCTTTCAACTTGGTTGCTTGAATCAGTGGCCATGAGATTCTTCTTCTTATTGTCTTTCTTTTGTTCTTTGGGTTAAGCTCTAGATGCAACTTCCAAAACTTCTCCTCTGTATGACCATCAATGTTGTAGTGGTTGCTAGGATCTTTGCACTAGTGTGTTGCGGGTTCTGTCTTTTTATCTTTTCTTCCTTTTTCCTTCTTCTTCCCCTCCTTAGAAGCGTATTGTTGCTCCTTCTACTTCAGTCCACTTGATTGCACTTTCTTCAGGCCTATGTTCTCTAGGTACTGTACCTGTACACAAGCCTCATCCACCTATTTGGGATTGAACAACATCACTTTCTCTCGCAGATGGCGGTGTAGACCCCCTAAATACTTGGGGAGTGCATCTAGGTTCTTTGGGGAGATATCTAACATTATGGCCATCTTTCTGAACTTTGTGGTATATTCCTACACACTTTGCCTAGGGTTTTGCCTTAAGTAGTGCCATTGGATCCACTGGTCCTCTACGTACCCAATAGGGTAAATGTTGAGTTTTGTAGATGTTCTATGCTAAGAGCAATTTCACTTTTCTCACAGCAATCATACAAGAAGATAAGCAAAATGCAGATAGAACATATAAGCAGATCTTACAGAAGACAAATCAGAAACAAGAAAAATGTATGTGTTCGTTTCGGCGGTCAACAGGATGCTTCAACCAGCAAAGTCTCCTTTGGTCAGCCAGCCCAGCATGTGTCACAACAACCCTCCAACCAGTAGATGAGTCAAGTTTTCAACTTGTTTAGACCAAGCGTTGACCAAAGTCAACGCTGGTCAAACTTCTGCAAAACCCTAGCAGCAGAAAGATCCTCTTCGTCCTTCCCACGTGTGGCTGAAATTCGTCCTCCAGGTAGCTCGTACTTTTAGGATGAGAGAGGAAGATGTGAGTACAAATTCTCTCCAACTTTTCCTGTATATATATCCATCAATGAGGGTGTGTGACACATCTGTTGGGCATGTGAGCCTACATTACAAAACTGGCTAACCTTGCACATATAATTTATTAAGAATAATAAATTCAAAATATAAGTTCTGCTCATCGGATTAAGACTATTTTTATATGGATTTTACACCTCTCAGAAAGAGGAATCCAACAAAAATATTAGCCTCTTAATCTGAGCATCAGAACATGGAGTTTGGACCTAGTTGTCCAATTTTAACACTCCCTCTCAACTAGGGAGAACTCCATTTATTAGTGCAATTAACATCGTGAGTCATCCCGCCGAAACTTGCTTTGCTGGCTTCTTTATTTCAAAACAGAAGTGGGTCAGTCACAAAGACATCATTCCCTGACTGACATAATCAGTCCAGAGGTCCCAGACCTCACAAATCTTGATCCCAGATCAAGTGGTTGGACCATGCCATCCTAGATAGAGAGTACGGCAATCTTTGATGCGTCCATCAGTCTTTGCTAATAGTCTCTAGCTTTTCCACACCTCATTGGCCAAATGAGAGGTACTTCCCATGAGCCCTGAACTCAATGGGTAGGATGCATACGGGGCACAGATTAAATGAGTGGCGAACCAGCTCAATAATCACAAGGGTGGGGCAGAAGCATTATGAGTGCTTATAGCTCCGAGAAGCTATCCCCAAAGCCCCCCAGAGCTCCCAGAGCTCATTGTCCAACAGGACCCACATCATAGGGTCTTTCCACGACACCAAGACTCTCACGGAAGGTTAGGAACTTGACCTTCCCCAGGGGCTTAGTGAGAATATCCGCGACCTGCTCATCAGTTCCTATATGATCGAGCCTTACGGCGCCTCGCTGTACCATATCCCGGATAAAGTGGTACTTGATATCAATATGCTTGGATCGGTCGTGGAACACAGGATTCTCAGTCATACGAATCCCACTCTGATTATCACAGAGTATTACAGTGGTATCTAGCACATGTTGGAACAGCTCACTAAAGAGCTTCCTCAACCAAACTGCTTCACAACAGGCCATACTAGCAGCAATGTATTCGGCCTCCGCGGTGCTCAAAGCCACCGACTTCTGCTTCCTGCTCATCCATGAGATCGAAGCAGAACCAAGATTGAAACAGCATCCAGATGTGCTCTTACGATCCACCACACTGCCAGCCCAATCGGCATCAGTATATTCTCGGAGTATCACACTCCCGGCAGTGTATCTCAGCCCATGGTTTATCGTGCCCCGAAGATATCTCAAAAGATTCTTGGCACCAACCCAGTGAAAAAGATGAGGCTCAACCATCTGTTGACTCAAAGTATTCACTGCAAAACATATGTCCGGACGGGTGTTCACTAAGAACATCAAAGCTCCTATGAGTTGACGATACTCAGTAGGATTGGCCAAGATAGGCCCTGCAGCGCTGCCACTCAACTTCTTAAAGTTGAGTTCCATTGGTGTCGACACGGACTTACAGTCCACCATCCCAAATCTTTCCAGAAGCTTCACAATATACTTTCCTTGAGAAAGGAAAATCTCTCCAGGTCTCTGCCAGACCTCCAGGCCTAGGAAATAGTGCATCAGTCCTAGGTCTTTCATCTCGAACTCAGCAGCAAGCTCCCTCTTACATTGATGAATGAGAGGGTCATCACCTGTCAGGAAGAGGTCGTCCACATACAGCACTAGAATGAGAGGCTTTCCTTCCTCAACCTTAAAGTAAAGGTTTGGATCAGCATTGCTTCGAGTGAAGCCCAGCTTCATCAAGTAACTATCCATCCTCTCATACCAAGCTCTGGGTGCTTGCTTTAACCCATAGAGGGCTTTCTTCAACCTGTAGACATAAGTGTCTCGATCTTGAACTTCAAATCCCAGAGGTTGTTCTACATACACCTCTTCCTTTATTGCACCATGCAGAAAAGCGGTCTTGACATCCATCTGATGAAGACTCCATCCTTGCGTAGCAGCAAGGGCTATGATGGATCGGATGGTGGTATATCGAGCCACAGGTGCAAATATATCGTCATAGTCAATTCCTTCCTTTTGAGAGAAGCCACGGGCAACAAATCTTGCCTTAAACTTTTCAGTACTCCCATCAGATCCATGTTTAATCTTGTAGAGCCATTTAGCGGTGACAACAGATTTGTCCTTCGGTCTCGGGACCACATCCCAGACATCATTCTTCATAATAGCCTCATATTCTTCATGCATAGCATCCTTCCAGACTTGATGCTTGATGGCTTCCTCAAAAGATCCAGGTCCAGATTGTATAATAGTGCTCATGGCAGCTAGATACCCTTGGTATCTACACGGCTTCTAGCTTTCTCGGAATGTTCCCCTTGGGGCAGCATGACCCTCAGCATCTTCGAGGGTGACCCTGAGCCATGATGGCCTCTTTCCTAGAGAAGGGGAAGGATCAATAGGGTCCATTGGCCCTTCAACATCAGGCATAGTCTCATCCTGGGGTTCTTCCAGATTTCCAGGTCTTTCTTCATGGTTTTCTTCAGATCTAGGAAGATCTACTACTTTCTTCAGGGAAGCATCTTCGTCAAAAGTGACATCATGGCTTATCTCTACTTCCCTTTGACCAGGTACATAGACTCTATATGCCTTAGAAGTCTCACTGTAGCCCACAAACATTTCTTTCTTCCCAGTAGCATCCAGCTTACTTCTCTTTTCTTTCGGCACATGAAAATAGACAGGACATCCAAAAATTCTAAAATGTGAGACATCAGGTTTCTTACCAGAGAAAACCTCTTCGGGAGTTTTGGAGTCCAAAGCGGAATGAGGGCATCGGTTTTGAATGTACACAACAGTATTTGAAGCTTCTCCCCACAGAAACTTTGGAAGACCCTGGTCACATAGCATGGCACGGGCAGCTTCCACAATAGTCCTATTCTTGCGTTTCAGCAACACCATTCTGCTCAGGAGTATATGCAGTGGTAGTCTCCCTCTTAATGCCAGCTTCTCTGCAAAAGTCTTTGAACTCATTTGACTCTTGCACCAAAGTATATGGAAGGGCAACTCAAACCCGAGTTCGCCCAACAATGTTTTATTAAACTCTTACAATTTGTTACAAACAGTGCGCCGGGCTCAACCACGGCCGCACCAAATACCAGAGTTTACAATAGACAACCAGAGTATGCTGCCGGTCAATTCCGCAGCCAACTTTAGTTCTTTTATTGGAATCAGACAGTCTGCTATACATACAAACTCCGCGTCCTGCACGCTTGTACGTTTCACTACTGTCCCAATTTGTTAACAGAAATCCAACACGTCTTCCACTTCCGCGTTATTGACTTAAGTGACCAGCACTTATACAATCTGCGCGTTCGTGTATGACTATGTCCACGTGTGGTCTCAGTAGACCTGCGCAATTCTCGTCACTGTTTTACTCCAAACGCACCGGCGTATATATATAAACCTGTATATATATATATCACATTCCACGCGTCCATCCACCAGCGATCCTGCGGTTATTGTAGATCCTTATCCACGTGTCTACCCACCGGTAGACCTGCGTAACCTGACTACGGATCAATCTTCAGTTTAACCACTCGACCGAAGCATCAACCCGACAGCCCATAATATATGTAGATCTCTGCGCTGTAGATATCTGTCCACGTGACAGCCCAACGAATGACCTACGTTCTACCGCTGGTCTCTGTCCACGTGCCAAACCGTCAACAGACTTGCACGATTTACATACTCAGAACCCGACAGCCTGTTCTCACATAAATCTCTGTACTTCCACGTGTCTGCGCAATTACGTGACAGAGCTACTATCCGGATCCTGAGATCATTCCACGTATAAACCGAGACCTGCATACACAACCGTCGTTCACGCCATAACCCGACTGTGCACGCTCCTCGCTTCGATTATGACCAGCTGTATAATCTTCGCGCCATCTATTCAAGTGTTTCCACGCTTTCATAAACCCGCACAATGATATACCCAACCGCTGTTCTGTATTTTACTGCATAACCTGTTCAACAACCGACTGCATATATATATACTCCTGCGTTATATGGCAGACCTCTGTCCACGCGTCGGTCCGCTTGGTAACGCCTGACCGTTTCACCAAGACCCGACAGCGTAACAGTCTTCAGATATGCCTTCGCAGTCCGCGTGACAACTCTTTTTATCTCGTATAACCTCTACGCTGTATCAAGAGCTAATACCCCCGCGGGTTCACTCTGATATACCTTCGTCGAACTAGAACTCAGCAGCCCGTAGTCATATATCTCACTGCGCATTTATATATCCGATCCACTGAATCCTGTTCCTTTTAGCCCGCCTTTCAACCCTCAATTTGCACCGTTGTCTGCTCCCTTGAGCGCTTGAAAGAACAGCTGTAGATATCCCCGAACCGCCTTGTGTAACCGACCGATGCCAAACATTAATCTGCGCATTCAGCATGCGAGACGCCCGAATCATGCGCATTAGAACTGCGCCATTAACTGTTTGGAAATACAGTCGAGAGACTTTCCCCGATTCATTAATTTGAGATCTAATAACATCTTCCAGGCATGGAAGTCATCACTTCCAGTCAGCTTGTCATTCTCCCTGAATTCAAGCTTAGAGGAATCCATTTCCTTCGATGATGATTTTTATAGATAGAGTTTGTCTTCACCTCAGCTCTGATACCATGTTGAGTTTTGTAGATGTTCTATGCTAAGAGCAATTTCACTTTTCTCACAGCAATCATACAAGAAGATAAGCAAAATGCAGATAGAACATATAAGCAGATCTTACAGAAGACAAATCAGAAACAAGAAAAATATATGTGTTCGTTTCGGCGGTCAACAGGATGCTTCAACCAGCAAAGTCTCCTTTGGTCAGCCAGCCCAGCATGTGTCACAACAACCCTCCAACCAGTAGATGAGTCAAGTTTTCAGCTTGTTTAGACCAAGCGTTGACCAAAGTCAATGCTGGTCAAACTTCTGCAAAACCCTAGCAGCAGAAAGATCCTCTTCGTCCTTCCCACGTGTGGCTGAAATTCGTCCTCCAGGTAGCTCGTACTTTTAGGATGAGAGAGGAAGATGTGAGTACAAATTCTCTCCAACTTTTCCTGTATATATATCCATCAATGAGGGTGTGTGACACATCTGTTGGGCATGTGAGCCTACATTACAAAACTGGCCGACCTTGCACATATAATTTATTAAGAATAATAAATTCAAAATATAAGTTCTGCTCATCGGATTAAGACTATTTTTATATGGATTTTACACCTCTCAGAAAGAGGAATCCAACAAAAATATTAGCCTCTTAATCTGAGCATCAGAACATGGAGTTTGGACCTAGTTGTCCAATTTTAACAGTAAAACTATGACTTAATGAGGTTTTGAAGTCCTCCGACTTAGTCATTAAATGCTCTCCCTCCAACGTCAGGGTCTCTGTGTGACTTTCTCACCAAGTTAGTGCATGACCCTCTAATTTCAGTGGTGAAAATGAAATCTTTTGTTCTTCCTCAATTTGATGAACAATGAAATACACTTGCAACTGCTACAACCAGTGATTTAACATTAGAGCATTGATCTCACCATGGTATGGCCTAATATCAACCTTTGCATCCATTTTGAGCAGGGGTTGTGATTGATTCATGGCACTTGAACTAGGTTTATCTTTTTCGGGTTCTTTCTTCGACTAGTTCTTCCTGATATCCTGATCCCCCTTCTGATTTGTTCTTTGCATTAAAACACCCATATTCTCTGAAGATCCCAAGCTTATTTCTCAAGGCCACCATGGGGAGATTTACATTACAATTTATATTTAAGACTTGTTGTTCCAGCTGCGAAAACCTCTACTCTATAGAATCACGAGGGTTATTCACAAATTCACCATGATTAGGGTTTTACAACTTTTGGGCTAGCTAATTTAGATCCCTGGAAAATATCCATAATATACCTTAAGAAACCTGCTATGATACCATTATGATTAGTAAATTGTCGTGGATATTCCACTAAAGTTCCTCACAACAAATATAATAAAATTATATTTAAAATCTAAAAATTCTACACTATTACAATTTTATTTCTTTTTTGATTTATGGATCTGTGGAATATTGTTAATAGTGCATGCATGAAAATTAAACTTATGCAAAAAATAGAAGACGGAAAAATAAAAATCTCATAACATTTAACATACAATATGACTCGAGATACCCTTTTGGGAGAAAAACCCCACTAGAAGGTGAGGTCGCTCAACTCCCTTTTTATGAATAGAAATATGGCCGCAAGTACAAAGAAGTATGACATGTGGCCCGTGAGCTACTACAGTGCACAAATATTCTATGTGTGCTCTATTTCCTATCCCTCTTGGTTATTTTTTCTTAACTATGGAACACATGCACTCGAAAGAATGGAATCCCTTTTCCTCCTAATGGCCCAGTTATAACACAACCCGACAACCTACTAGTGGTTAGGTTTGACTACATCAAATATTAATCCAAGTTACAATAGACTCTTCTAGAGTTTTATGCACCATAATCACGTGGCTAACTCATTTTGTCATGAATAATGGGGGCTGACGTGGCATCTTCTCGAATTATGGTGGTGAAAAAAGGAAGATCGACTTATGAGGGGCATAAATTTTGCATGCAAAATCTGATTGAAGTGATTCTTGCGCTATTGGAAAGGTCTCTGTGTGTATAATAGGAAGAAAATGTGCTATGCCAAAGAAACAAAGTTTTACCCCCAAAAACATCATTTGATGCCTCAAAACGCTCCTTGAGGGTTTCAGACTCCAAGTTGCCAAACTTGGTCCTGCCAGTAAAAATGGTCCAGAGAGCTTATTCTTCCACTTTTTCCACTCTGGAAGTATTAAGATGGATGACCAACAATATAATGATCCAATCCGGATTAGCATTAACATCCATAATGGAATGTTTGTGCAATAAAATATTGCTCCACTTGGACTACAAGTCACCTGAGTCATTTTCCTTCTCTTGTAGAGAACCTTCTTTATGATTTTTATATGCCTTTTCATCTCCATTGTCCATCCCATCCCATTCTACTTTTTCAATCTCATGCATATTTTCCAATGGTTTCTTCGAATTTAATTGATGCAATGTCAGGGCTTCTCCCTCACCATGATCTACATTGTATTCAGGCATTTCCAATATGTGATTTCCACTTTCGTCCCCAACAATCTTATAAGCTATCTCAAACTCACTTCCCAATGGATGATCATCCTTTGAAAATATCTATTTTATAAGTTCAAGTTTCTCTTCTTGAGCTTCAAGCAATCAATGATCATCTTTCAATCAAATCTCTTCAGCATGTTCAGATTTCTCTTCTCGATCTCCAATTCCTTTAGTTGATCCAAACCCTTCTTGTAGTAACTTGTCACTTGTTTCAAAATCCTTCCATTGCATTCTCCTTTATCTCCTTACATTTTTCTCCTCCAACTCATGCCCATCATCTAGTTGGTGCACCTCCTCCTCGATCTTCAAACTTCTCCTTCTCATCTTCAGCCCAAATTGGCTCAGATGCTCCTTTCCCTCCAATTTTTTTTTCCTATTCTCCTTTGTCTTTCCTATTTTATTTCCAACTATTATCCACCTCTTACTGATCATCTGATAGGATTTTGGTATCTTCTTCATATATGGCATCCTCCCCTTCTTCCTATTGTCTTTCAAGCATTTCTTCATTTCTCTCACCAATCACTCCTATGGATTGCCACCTCTCCTCATCCTCCACTTCCTCATCATTATTCAGTGAGAGCTCCAAGTTCTCGTTATCCTGCTCACTCATGTTTTCAAATGATACTTGGGGTTTATCAATATTATCATGGAATCTCGTATTCTCTTCATCATTTTTGCATTATGTTTCTTCAATAGTTGCTTCCTCGCTAGCGTCTCTAATTTCTTGATTTGTTAAGTGGTCATCAACTAGTGAAGTGAATGCCTCCATACCCCATGGATTTTCTCTAATATCATTATTAACATTGGTTTCGATGGCAAACTTTGTCTATTATAGCTCACTTTCATCTTGAACTTTCTCTCCTAATTTCAACTCCTGCTCTTGGTCTTCAAACTTCCCTTTGTCTCCATTTTCACATGTACCATGTTCTTCACCTTCTAAATTCTCTTTACCTGATTATGTGCTTACTATAACTACTTCAGCAACAAGCTTTGCCTTGACCACACTCTCTTGTGTCTCCATTGGCTTAATTGATGTCATTTATACTCTATCTATATTTATACAATTGGCTCTCTTGCAGTATCTACAAACTAAGCAGTTGGTGCATGTGTTTCAAGGGCTTCAAATAGATGAGACAATGACACCACTTTTAGAGTAGACTCATTGTGTTCACTAGCAACTTCAATTTCTTTTTTCCTTTCTTTTAGTGGCTCATAGTCCTTATTCGCCAATTTTGATGCATCCAAAGGATTGCAAACCAAAATCTGTTGTATTCTCAAAATCAGTTGTAACTTCTTCATGTCTTTCAAATTGTTTTTGTATAATTATTGTTTACTTCAAGGTTCTAGCCACTTCTGTGAATTCCTCCAAAACAATATAATCTCCACTCTGCAACTCACTCATCTAGATTTTACTCAAGCATGTAGACGAAAGTGCATTCATACGAAACCCTACAAGTGGATTGGTTGGCTCTACTAAATGAGCTATACTAGTTGGCTTCTTTCTATCTACTTCATGAGAACCTGGTATCACATCCCAAATTTTATTATTTGTTAGCAACAATCCACTTTTCATGCTACATGCAGGTGCAAAAACACAAAGGCCTTATTTGAGTGGTTTTGTGGAGAGCAACATTCATCATCTAGGGCTTTGCTCTTTAATGCTTTAAATTTGTGTCTTGATCCCATAAAGTCAGTTCTTGATTTTTAACCTTTGGATCTTCTTGTTTTATTCCCCAAATCGTGGTGCAATTTTTTTAATTCCTGGTACAAATATATTCTTCCTCGATTTTCTTAGGAGACCATATCATGTTGCTTCTGCAATCTCAAGCTATATGTCCAAATTTGTGGCACTTGTTGCATTCGATACTTTACTTGAATGAGGGATCGAATGCATTATGGTTTCTATTGTTGTATTTATAATATTTTTTTATTTTTCTACCTGCAAGCTTGCTTCTAGAAGGCTAATAAGAGCCTCTATAATCATCCTTGACATAAGCTCTACAATCTTTTGCTTTATGCCCATAGTTTATACATGAAAAATAGTAACCAAGAAATATAGTTTGATAGTTAGTTGAGCAGGATTGTCTTGATGAAACAACTCTTTTGAAGTTGTTATGCTTTGGAGAAGATTCAAGTCTTTGTTTATCCTTGTCTATTGTTTCACTATTTCTTGTATTGTATATGGATCCCTTAAAGGCATCTTCATAACTTCTGTGTGTAGTAGCTCTTCCAATCTCATTCTAATTTCTTCTCTTGCTTCCACTGTGGTTGGGGATTTCATGACCTTTAGGCTTTACTTCAGTTTCTAATGACTTTAAGTTTGTATCTTCTTTGTATGAAGCCTTTCCTACATAATTAATACATGTTTTGTCATATTGTGATATTTGACTACTGTGAAACTCATCCTACATTTGAGAACATTTCAAGTTCATGTTGAGCTTGTCTACTTCATTTCTTAATCAGACAATTTTTGATTCAAGCATTTCACAATTTTCTTCTTTCTCCTTCAATTGGCTTTTCATCGTTCTTCTATCTTTATGATTCCTTTACTTGAAATCTCAAACATACAACTTTTGTTTCATCAAAGTCATCATTCTTTTCTTCAAGGTTTTGAAGCTACTCTTTAACCTTTTATTTTCTTTTAGTGAATCCACAAGTTATGCTTTAAGGTCCACTTCAAGCTCTACCTCAGAGTCATTTTCATATTTAGATTTAGGGTCTTCCTTGATATTGGTGTTTTCAATTTTACTTTCATATGTCTTCTTTGAAACTGTTTCCCGTTTTGGTGGCCTTTATCTTGATCATCTATGTATTCTCGATCATCAAGCTTTGGTTCTGCGGTCACGAGGAGAGATTTCTTTGAGTAGATAATTTGTAGCTTATCCCAAAGCTCCTTAGTTGATGTGCATTGTCCCACTTTGACTTTATCATAATCTGATAAGCCACTCAAAACATCATTCATTTCTTTTGTATTGTTTTCACTTGACTCCTTTGTAGTTGCATGTAATGATGGATTTTTTGAGGCAATGTACCTAGTGACAACTAAATATTAGACATCATATCCTAGTATCTTCAAGTAACACTCATTCTTTTGCTCCAAAATTCATAGTTTGTTCCATTGAACAAGGGAGCTTTGTCAATGGAGTTTGTTCCACACCTTTAGTAGGTTATAGATACATGACTTTGGAGGAAACATCTTCTAAAGGCTTGGAGGCTCGCCTTCTTGGCCTTGCCATTTTTTGTTCTTGGGATCCACCTTCCAGTTATTAGGCCATGTCTAAAGGAACTTGTTGTGATTCCAATTATTGAAAATACAGAGAGAAGGGGGTTGAATCAATATTTAGTTGATTTACAATTTTCACCACTTTAAACAATCAATGTTGTTAGTTTTGTAGCACTAGATAGGTGTTCTAGTCTCAAATTTGGGCAAAGAGGCTAAGAAACACAAGATCTCCCAGAAAAGGTTTTAGGAGAAAACACCTAGATGCAACTCAATTAAATTAATTAATCGATAATTTAAAAATGCTTAAGTATAACTTAGGGAAGTTGATTAATTAAAGGTAAATAATTGAGAAAAGTGAGAATTCTCCAGAAACTCACACAGATTGAGTTTGAGATGATCTTCGTTGTTTATGGGGATATAATCATGGCCATTAGTTCACCAACGAGAGATTGTAAGAGCAAGATGTTGGGATGGAGAGAGATACATTGAGTGAGCAGGTGATTTAGGAAGATCAAACTCCCTAGAGTGCAGAGTTCCAACCGAGAAGAGAATTTGAGCCAAAGACCAGTAACAGAGGCAGAGGCAACAACTTCGGTAGATATCAATAATGTTTCCAATAGGTTGGAGGACGGATTTGCTCTGTATGCAGCTATACCTCTAAGAGAGAAGTGGGGTGACATTGAACTTTAGTCACCGGAGTTGTAGAGTTTTGGTCAGGGTCCATAGAAGAGGAGAAACATTTGCAATATACTCTACTCATGGATCATTACCTTTGTGACAGGGGCCCACAGTATTTTGTAACAGGAGGATCAATGTCATTATTTTGTAACTGAGGATCAATGCAAAGACTAGTTTCATTAATTTATTGAGGGAAACAGAACCAACCAGGGCACAAATAGATACTTAATAGATAATGTAAAGGCTAGTTGCAGTCAAAGACTTAGGAGGCAGTTTTAGAGACATTAGAGGGACACAGTTGATTCATAGTTCTCAATTGCAGGAACAACAACAACATGAGATCAGTTGCAACACAGTGCAAAGTTGGAAACAATGAATGAAGCACAATGCATTGTCAGCGACGACGCAGATGCAGTATGGTTCAACTACTGGGTTAACAAATGAATCAGAGTATGTGCAGTGGCTTGATGGGCAGTGGTAGGTTGTCATAGTTGTCAGACATCAACAACGTGATGGAATATGTTACAGGAGAAACACAGTAGAACACCTTCCTCGCTAAGAGGGAGTGTTAGTTTTTGTAGAATCAAACAATATTTCTAGTCTCGACTTTAGTTAGAGATGCTAATAAACACAAGATTTCCAAAACCTAGGAAAAGTTTCGGGAGAAAACACCTATAGACAACTCAATTAAATTAATTGATCAATAATTAAAAAAAGCCTAAGTCTAATTTAGGGAAATCAATTAATTAAAGGGAATTGATTGAGAAAATTGAGAATGCTCTAGAAACTCACATGGATTGAGTTTGAAATGATCTTATCTGTTGATAGAGATTATAAGAGAAGGACATTGACATGGAGAGAGATACGTCGAGTGAGTGGGTAATCCAAGCAGATCGAATTTCCATGAGTGTAGAGTTTAAATCGGGAAGAGAATTCGAACCAGAGATCAGTAGGAGAGGAAAAGGAGCAATAGTAGAGATTCTGGTGGAGGTTTCTAGTGCTAGAAGAGTCAGTTGGGAGAGGCTAAGTTATTCCACAGGAGGTTGTGTGGGGGTTTGCCGCAGAGCCTCATTAAGGTAGTTTGATTTTGTTGGAGAGGAGTTTGATTTAGGTGTCAAAGGTTGGGATAATTTTCCAGAGGGATGGAGAATCACTTCTAGAGGAAATGACATGTATGATGTGTCTTGATTAGAAGCTGATCTAGGGGGTGTGTGTGAGGGTCTGCACAAAGGCCTACGTAGGGGTATTGGATAACTAGTTCCAATGGCCAGATTGTTGTCAAATTGCTTGTGGATAAGGGAAAATTCCCTCAATAATTTTGCTAGTATTTTCTCAGGAGAGGATTCCAAGTTTGGCATCCAAATTAGAATTTTCACTGTTGCCTAATAATAATAAAACCCTCATCTTTTGCATCGGTTTTCCCACATTGGGTTTTTCGGGGAATTTTGTCCAAAAACAATGGTGTCAATTTGATTGTGTGTGTGCTCTATTTTCTTAGTTTCTAGTTTATTTTCTGCAACGTTTTACTATGAAGAAATTGTAGTGTGATTTATTCGTTATTTTCCCGTAACAAAATAAACAACATAATTAATCAGTGAGAAGAATAAATTCTAGTTGTTGCATTTCAAGGATTTTTCACATGGTATCAAAGCAGAGTTGAAGAGAGATCAAGAGATCATAAGCGAGAGGAGAATTTTTGTAGCTTTAGAGGGAGTCTCTTAGCAAAAATTTTTAGTCTGCGCAGAGGTCCAACTAGGTAGTGCGAATTGTTGGGCAAAAGGGTTCGATTCCCAGTTGCCAGGAAAAGTTCAAATAGCCCAATAGTAGTTGCATCAGGGAGTGGTGTTGTCAAGAAGCAGTTATGATGAGAAAATCATATGTCTTGTTGATAATATTTGGGTTTAGTGATATTGTAGCAGTTTTTGCAGTAGCAAATCAACGCTGATTAAAAGAGAAAAAATACACACAAAATATTTTCCTTAAGGGTTTTTAGAATTAGTTTTATGGAGGAAATCCAAGATTTCCATTGCAAATGGTAGCAGTAACATGAAGAACTATGCATTCCAGGAGGGAGTGCAAGTTGCAAAGCAGGCAGCTAAGCAGGAGAGGGAGGAGGTTCTTGTTTATTTTCCTAGTTTTTAGTTTTTTAGAAATGGCCTTAACATCACTTCAAGATTAGGATAGTCTAAATGTAATTTGGAAAGCCATAATTTATTTCCTGCTAGATGAACATGGCTTGAAGGCGTATGTAGAGAGGTGATAGCCATACCTATAGAACAGTAGTGTTGGGCGTGGAGCCTAATTATCTTGTTTATTCAGAGGTATCGCAAAATTGGACCCAAGTTCATAATGTGGCGGCAATGCCACTTGTAAATGTGCGTCGCCAGGGGGGTCCAGGGAGGGGGGGGTGACGACAATTATTTGGAGCCTCTCTGGTAGGGGATCAGAGGCAGCGCCCACGAAGCTAAAAATAGATGTAAAATTGCCTTGTAAAGTGTTGTAATTTTGTAGTCAATATGGGATGTTCATTAGGAAGAAATATGACAGTAGAAGTTATGTTTAATTTAGGGTTTTTTGCCCTAGAAGGAAACCCCTTGCTATATATGAGGGAATTGTATTGCATCTATGTAGATGTGTATTCTAAGTGAGAAAGAGAGAGGAGATTCTGTGAGAGCGAAGAGGGAATTACATCGAATCTGTTGTAGGTTGTATCTCTTCATTTTTCCGGATAATATAAAATGAAGGACTGGCAATTTCTCTGTGGACGTAGCCCAAATTGGGTGAACCAGTATATCTGTGTCTCTCTTGTTTTATGTGTTTTCTGTGTTTATATTTTTGTAATATATAATTTTCTAACAAGTAGTAGCTAGAGAATTACAATAAGGAGATGGCGAAGGTGAAGCGGTGGATCCTTGATGGAGTTTGAGATCATTTACTCTCACACTTAACGACCATGAATATGACCAAGGAAATGTGGGATACAGTTGCCATGCTTTTCCAGAATGTTTCCGAGAATTGGAAGATGTTCTTGAAATAGAAGTTGGGGACCACCAAGATGCATAAGGGTGAAGGAGTCACTCCTTATCTCACTAGAAGTCATAATGTCTGAGATGAGCTTACAACAGTTGGAGAAGCACCTCAAGAGAGTGAGATAGTGCGTAAAACTCTCAATGGTTTAACCCAAGAATGGGAAACCTTCATCAAAGGTATCACTAGATGAGATAATATACTTGGTTGGGGTCGATTGTGGTTTGATTTCACACAAGAAGAGATGAGGCTTGCTCTAGTTATGAGCAATATCAATGGTAACAGTAGCAAAGGACTGAATAGTGTGAAGGATGAGGAGAATGTTTCCCTTGTATCGAAGGGGAAGACAAGAAAGGTCCCTCTTAAAGGGAGAGGAGAAGAAGAAGAAAGATTTATCAAAGATCAAGTGCTTCAAATTTGGTGAGTTTGGTCACTATAGTACCCAATGCCCCAAGAAGAAAAAGGACAAGAAGGAGAAGCAAGAGCAGGCAGTAGCATTGACAAAGATCAATAATTTGTCTAACAATATGGAGGACAAATTTTCTCTATATGCAACTATACCTCTAGAATGGAAGTGGGGTGACACTGAAATTTAGTCACCAGAGTTGCAGAGTTTCAAGCATGGTTCATAGAAGAGGAGCAACATTTTCACTATACTCTTTCTGAAAATTCCTAGATCTAACAATCTCAAGAATCCTACTGCAACCAACTGAATCTACTTCACCTAGATTGTAAATTACATTACAAGCTTATTTTAGATTTCTTCTTGAAAAATTGAAGTAAATTACTGAAGCAACCTACACCAAATTAAATATGATTCTGAAACATAGAAACCGTGCAAAGAAAATAGAAACACATAGGACACAATTATTTTTGGACAATAGTCCCCGAAAAAACCCAATGCGGGAAAACCGGTGCAGAAACTCTGAGGGTTTATTATTATTAAGAAATAGCAAATTCTAAATACATGGTTGAATACATCAAAGAGTTATTAAGTTATAGAGAGAAATACTGACATAAAACTTTGTGAGTTTACCTCACATAATCACTAAGAAAAAGTCCCGACTGTTCCGACTACTGGATGAGGTGCCCTTGGCAGGCTCTGTGCTATCACTGCATTTCCTCTACGTTGTCCCAACGTCAACCCTTTCAGACATTGCGTCACCCAACTAGGGAATCAATCAGTAGCCCAGAGTCACTGCTCTCAGCCTCCCTGTCTCACAACCCGACTTCTGACTGTTGAAACTGACTCTCTTCTCTGATTTTCGACTTTCTCTCTCTCGCTCTACGCTTCTTCTACATGGTCCTTCTGGCCCTCCGTCAACCTTTGCATCAAGGTTACTGGATCACACTCTGACTCTCTCTACTAATGATTCTCTGACTGAGAATATCTCTCTCTCTGGAAGTTGCTATCCATGCCCCTCTGTTGCAAGAAATCTCCTCAATCGATTTTCCTCCTCATAACTTCTCACTTCAGAAAATCAATTTCCTCAATCTCTTTGTGTGTTGTCTAAATGACCCTCAAGCCTCTTCTTATATTTTTTTTTTGGACAAACAACGACCTAGACTAAATCATAATCAAAGGCTCAGATCATTTTGGCTTAATCTATGTCTTTTTCTAGAAGTTTCACCCCTGATTAGATTAATACCCTTTAATATTTTAATTTTCCTAAGTTTAGACTTAGGAACCCCATTAAAAATACTAATTATTTTAATAAAATCACTTATGGGTGGAATTTCCCAAAAATATTTCTGGGTTCTTTGGAATACATGTTCCTAAGCCTCCCTACAAAATTTGAGGGTTAGATCACATCTGATGCTACCCCAAATCAACACTCCCTCTTAGTGAGGAATGTGCTCTAGCAATATACTGCTGCTGCAAATTGCTTTGACTCTGAAGCATCATCCTCTGTGTTGCTGATGTCTGACATGTTTGCCACCAACTACTGCATTACTACTGCAACTGTACTGCTGTTGAAACTGCTATTATCAACAGTGCATCCGTACTACAACTCCCTCTTAAGTGTTGCATCTGTGCCACTACTAGCATTGCCACTGCACTGTAAACTGTTGCTGATAGCAATGGAAAAATTCCAAAATTACTAAACTAATTATGTCCAGTATGATACCATGTGAATGATGAACCCTGGCTGCTACGAGTCTCTGCACTAACCCTTTGAATATATTGCGATGTTGCTGACCTCTTCTCTATTCCATCTGTACTGTTGCCAACTAAGCTCTGTGCTGTTTAATCTTTGGTGCTCCTAGGCACTGCAATTATCTCCTCGACACTCCTCAACACCATCCGACACTATTCCATCCTGCTACTCCTGATCTGGGCTCCCGTAGCAAGGTATTGATCTGATATGTGGACTCCTCAAGGATCCTGCCCATCTATAGCTCTATCGAAATACAGTTCTATATTAGCCCACCTCCCTCATGGAGGTATCTTGGATGTCATGGCGAAATCCTCCTCTTGTTCAATCTTTGCGGCTGCAACCTTAGGATCATGCTTCTCATCCTTGTCCTTTTTCTTCAAAGGACACTGGGATGCATAGTGGCCCATCTCTCCACATCTGAAGCTCTTCACGTTGGAGATGTCCTTCTTTCATCTCTGTTTCCCCTGCTGTCCCTTCGATGAAAGGGTTGGGTTATCCTCCTCCTCTACTTTGGGCTTCAACCCACTATTCTTGTTGCTCCCATCAAGTTTGACCTTGAGCAGGTCTCTCCTCGGCTCTTCTTTTTTAAGAGCTGCCCACATCTCGTCCCAATTTGGCAATGCTGCTCAGCCCATGTTACTCTGGATAAAGACTTGCCATTCATCTGAGACAAAATTTAGATCCACTCTCACTAACTCCAAGTCCTGAGGTGTATGTCCCGCAACTAGTAACTCATCACGAATCTCATTGAATTTCGTGAGGAATGGATCCACACGTTCTAAGTACATCTAAGTACATCTTCCACTGACCGGGAGATCCCTGATACAATGTGGCCAAGGCATCCCACATATCCTTAGTAATCCATTTGCTAGCAACGTGGCACACCACGTGATCCTTGATTCCATCTAGGATCATCCTTTTGGCCTTTGACATCTTAGGGCATGCTCATCTAGAAGGAAATACATTCTAGCCTTCTAAATGGCATAGTTGGAAGCCCCATCCAACCTGTCCTGACCCCTCAAGCCACTAGTTTCCATATCCTCTGAAAAAATGTCGAACAACTCCCTCTTTCTCCCTACTGCGTAGCTCCTAGGTTAACTTATGCACTTCTTGATGGAGCTGGTAAATCTGTTGCTCCTTTGCTGCTCAAGAAATGAGAAATACTGATTTCCTCGACAAGAAATCACTGAGGAAGTATTCCCTCACTATGAGATCTGCTTCTTCCTTCTATGGCTTTTCTGCCCAACACTTAGCTTGCAAAAAACTGCATCCTTCTAGCTCTGCATGGCTTTGCGTAACTCCTTATGGCTTGGCAAGTTTTCGATCTGGAAGTCTTACCTCTCTGTCGGCTCAATTAGAGAGAGACACCCAAGAAAATATAGCCCTTCTGGCTAGAACTTTGCAATCCCTCAGGGGATTCGAATTGCTGCTTACTGCAACAAGTTGGCCCTTGCTTTAGTGCTAGATCTGCTCTTCCCTGTTTCACATCAACAACTCTGATACCATGTGAAAATTCCTAGATCTAACAATCTCAGGAATCCTACTGCAACCAACTGAATCTACTTCACCTAGATTGTAAATTACATTACAAGCTTATTTCAGATTTCTT
Organism: Pinus tabuliformis; assembly: GCA_031772625.1. NCBI lineage: Eukaryota > Viridiplantae > Streptophyta > Pinopsida > Pinales > Pinaceae > Pinus > Pinus tabuliformis. The sequence continues at coordinate 1,372,816,642 of CM062805.1, read as the reverse complement.
CTTGAAACATTGAAGTAAATTACTAAAGTAGCCTACACCAAATTAAATATGATTCTGAAACATAGAAACTGAGCAAGGAAAATAGAAACACATAGGACAGTTATTTTTGGACAATAGTCCCCAGAAAAACCAAATGCGAGATAACCGGTGCCGCAACTCTGAGGGTTTCTTATTTTTAAGCAGTAGAAAATTCTAAATACATCATTGAATACCTTACAAGGTTGTTCAGTTACAGAGAGAAAGATTGAAAGCATATGTTCCGGCTGCTGGATGAGGTGCCCCTGGCAGGCTCTGTGCTATCACTATGCTTCCTCTACGTTGTCCCAGTGTCAAACCCTTCAGGCACTACACCAACCCACTGGGGAATTAATCAGTAGCCCAGAGTCACTGCCCTCAGCCTCCTAGTCTCACACCCCAGCTTTCGGTTACTGAAATTGACTCTCTGCTCTTATTTTCGACTTTCTCTCTCTCCCTCTACGCTGCTTCGCCATGGTCCTTCTGGCCATGCGTTAGCCTTTTCGTCAAGGCTACTAGATGACTCTCTGCCTCTCTCTGCTGATGATTCTCTGGTTGAGAATATCTCTCTCCGGAAGCTACTATCCCTTCGCCTTTGCTGCAAGAAATCCCCTCAATCGATTTTCCTCCTAAGAACTTTTCACTTCAGAAAATCGATTTCCTCAATCTCTCTATGTGTTTTCCAAATGACCCTCAAGCCTCTTTTTATATATTTTTGTTGGACAACCAACAACCTAGATTAAATCATAATTAAAGGTTCAAATTGCTTTGGCTTGATCTGTGTATTTTTCTAGAAGTTTCACCCCTGATTAGATTAATACCCATTAATATTTTAATTTTCCTAAGTTTTGACTTAGGAACCCCATTAAAAATATTAATTATTTTAATAAAATCACTTCTAGATGGAATTTCCAAAAACACTTTTTGGGTTCTTTGGAATACATGTGCCCAAGACTCCCTGCAAAATTTGAAGCTTAGTGCACATCCAATGCTACCACAAATCAACACTCCCTCTTAGCAAGGAATGTGCTCTAGTAGTAGGCCTTCCTCAATAAAAAGTATACTCTTTTATCTTTGTCAAATACCCTCCAAAAGTTTGTGGCCTAGGTAAGAGGTCTATACAGAGTGAAATGAGAAGGATTCAATCTTGCCTTGTAGTTATGTGCTTATGTTGAAGTATCCTATAGGCCCGCTTATACCTAAAAATATTCACAAGAGGTTTGGTCTTTATAAGGGTTACTAGCCAAGATTTTAAAGGGCTCAACCTACTTCGAATAACAAAAAAAAGAAAATAGTATAGCACTATAACATACGCCATCCCTATCATAATATCTCCACAGAACTTACCTCAAAGTTGACCACAGGAAACCACATACACACATCCAAAAATGTTGAATCTTTCTTCCTCAACCGCAAAGCCAGTTCAGCTTTCATCCACAAGCTAGTTCCATAGACCACAGGGTTGTAACTCCTTATTTCTTAATTGTAGAGCACATTCCAAAACCAACGAGTTGATCTATGGTTAAACTAGCTGCAAGTGTGGCAATTTATATGATTTTAAATATCTTTTTGCTTGAGGGCTGGGCCTGTCTTTTGGTTGAACCATCATGTCCACGGGATGTGATTTTAATGCTAACTTAAAAAATTATTTTCTCCTCAATTGTGAGGAGTTAGGAGGCATACCACCTTTCATTAGAAAGGTCTCGTCGAAGGCCACATAATGATGTAGCCTTCCTTTGAATTTTCCTTCACTTTGTCCACTTTTTTTTTTCTTGAAGGACTTCCTATGGTTGTGTTGATGGTGTTGGACCCACCAATGTTCATGGGGTCTCCCCAATATGAAGTCCCAATTAGACCTCACACCATTTGGAGTAGGAGAACCATCTGGAATATGGTTTGATTGTTGAAGCAGTGGGTTTTAATAATGTGCCTTGGTTGCAATAACACATAGAATGGTGTATTCGTGACTTTAGTGAAACAAGTGTGTGACTTTGTGAAGGGTCAAGTGTGATGTATGAAAGGTTTTAATACAACGAGGGGAAAGTGAGTGAGCCCCTTAGAATACTACAAGAGTACATAGCTTGAAAGGAACACACGAGCATAAAATACATCACAAGTTAGCCTGCGAAATAGTTCACAAGTTAAATATGATGGAGATATACAACATCATGCATTCAACAAGATTCATACTAATGCAAACAAAATGGTTCATGAGCGTTAGCGTAAGTGAAACAAAATATATTGCAAAAATAACAAGAATAGTCTTACTATATTCAACAAAGTTGTCAATCAAATGAGAACTATTACCTCAAAACTAGAATTCTAGCTAAAAAACCCCAAAAAAACATGAAAAAAATAGCCTGAAAACGAAAAGTGTTGATGCTAATTTTATTTTATTTATTTATTTTTATTTTCGAGGTAAATTTTCAATATTTTTTAAAAATAGAAGTAAAAACTAATTTTTTGTGCAAAAAACACCCTGAAAATGAAAAGTGTTGATATTTATTTTTGGGGTAAATTTTCAACAAATTTTAATAATGACATTAAATATAAAATATCATGCCCCCGAAAAACCTTAAAATTCCAATGATAGACACGACATTAAAGATAAATATCACTGAAAAGTCTTAAAATTTCAATGATTTTCAAGCATGACATTAAAGATTAAATATCATGTCTCTAAAAAGCCTTAAAATTCAACAATTTTTAGGCATGACATTAAAAATAAAATATCACCTCTAAGATAAGCCTTAAAATTCCAATAATGTTAAGCTAGGGTATCAATATTCTTTTAAAAATTTACTACCATTTAATTTATATTAATTTATTTTTATTTTTAAGTTTATCATATTAATAACAATTTATTAAATATAATGTCTTTTTAATATAATATATTGAAGTAAAAATTTACTACCATGTAATTTATATTAATTTATTTTTATTTTAAGTTTATCATATTAATAACAATTTATTAAATATAATGTCTTTTTAATATAATATATTGAAGTCACTGAATAGGAAACACTTCAATTATGAAAGAAAGAAAGAAAGAAATTATTTTAATGTCCACGAGGCTAAAGATAGCTTATGGGACAAATTGCTTCTTCATTTGCTTGATGTATTCGGCCCTTTTTCTGTGAAGCTTCAAAATAAATGCTCCCAGCTTCTCGACAAACCCCTCGCTAAATAGATTATCCCAAGAGCTAACTACTAGCATATCTATATAACTTTCCCTATTGTCTTTGAAGGCCTCACATTCTAAAATGAAATGTTTTTCTGTTTCCACTTTTTCGGAAGAACAAAAAATGCATACCCTTAACTCCCACAGTTCCTTTGGCATTTTCTAGGGCCCTGTTTCACAACGGAGTTGATGAGAATTAGTCCTTAACTGAGCAATAAGAATTTTGGCTCTCCAAGAGATATTGGCCTCTACGTATGCTTTTGGTTGATGATTATGAGTGGGATTAAACACTTCAATATAGTAATTTTTCTTTCTTCCTAGCTCCTTATCCCAAGTACATTTGTGGAAATTTTCCATAACAAAAGCTTTTATCTCTTTGTTGTTTATGGGACACGCGTTCAAGAAAATACCCCATTTACTAAACCATTTGTTATTTCGCTACATCCAAGTTTTTTTTCTCTTGCACAATCTATCATTAAAGACAACCTTAGGCCATCTACCCTCTTCCATTTGCTCAATTTTTCTTAAATACCTTATGACTCACACCATATAAATTGCTTCAATAGGAGCAGTCCCTATTTCACCTAACAAGATATCATAAGGAACTTCACTTTTAATCTTAAATTTGTTTGTAATCAAATGCTTCTGAATTTTCTCAATTTGTCTCCACCGCATATCAGAGGTACTGCTAGCCCACAGTTCACAACCATAGAGAATCACTGGAACCACTAGAAGCCCAAAAAGAGTTTGAGTGGTTTTCCAGTCCCATAACTCTGCCTCTCTACACCTATTTTGAAAAACATAAAATGTTTTCCAACCCACCAAAGTTCTTTTCTTTCTACAACCATTCCAGGTTAGATTTTTGTTGAAGTCAATTCCGAGGTATTTGTAATCCACAACTTCTTCTAGAATGTTGTCTTCAAAGTAGAACTTATGCTGATTATGTTTTCTTTTCTTAGAGAAGACCACTATTTTCGTTTTGCTGATATTGACTTCCATCCCCACACTTTCACAAAAATGCTTAAGGGATAGTAAGTGCTCTTGAAAACCAAGAGCCGATTTAGCAATCAGAATAAGGTTATCTACATACAAAAGAAGCCTTATAACAAACTTGCACAAATAGATACCATCACCCCCTTGCGAATTTAACCACTCCTCAAGTTTGTCGATATATAAACCAAAAAGGGTAGGAGACAGTGGGCAACCTTGCTTGACCCCGATATCGCTTCTAAAACTTTCAGAAATGCCTGTTGAAGTTCTAATTTTGACTTTCAACTCTTCATATAGCATATGCACAACTGCTCTCAAATGTTTAGGAACCCCAAGTTCCTCCATTCTGTACCAAAGTTTATCCCTAGGAACCAAGTCAAACGCTTTTCTGAAATTAACTAAGCAACAAAAGACTTCTTCCTTTTTCTCCCAAACTTTTTTTTTTTTAATTTAATTGTATTTTTAAATTTTTTTTTTTAAGATTTTGTTGTAATATTTTTATTATTATTTTTTTACAATTATTTTTTTGTTATTTTTACTTAAAATTTAATGAATTCTAACTTTTTTTTATTCAATTTCTTCATAAAAATCTTTTATTTAACATGTTATTTTTAGCAAAAAGGTCCTGAAATACATAATTTTTTTAATTATGTCTATTTTGTTTAAAATTACTATTTTTAATAACAATTATTTTTTCTGTATTGAAGTATTAATTAGTGATTAATAAATATAGAAAGAAAGAAAGAAAGAAATTATTTTAACATCCACGAGGCTAAAGATAGCCTATGGGACAGATTGCTTCTTCATCTGCTTGATGTATTCGACCCTTTTTATGTGAAGCTTCAAAATAAATGTTCCCAGCTTCTCGACAAACCCCTCGCTAAATAGATTATCCCAAGAGCTAGCTGGCAACATATCTACGTAATTTTGCCTATTGTCTTTGAAGGCCTCACATTCTAAAATGAAATGTTTTTCTGTTTCTACTTTTCCAGAAGAACAAAAAATGCATACTCTTTCCTCCCACACTTCTTTTGGCCTTTTCCAGCGCTCTGTTTCACAACATAGTTGATGAGAATTAGTCCTTGACTGAGCAATAAGAATTTTGGCTCTCCAAGAGATATTGGCCTCTATGCATGCTTTTGATTTATGACTATGAGTGGGATTAAACACTTCAGTATAGTATTTTTTCTTTCTTACTAGCTCCTTATCACAAGTACGCTTGTGGAACTTTTCCATAACAAGAGCTTTTATCTCTTTGTTGTTTATGGGACACGTGTTCAAGCAAATACCCCATTTACTAAACCATTTGTTATTTCGCTGTATCCAAGTATTTTTTTCTCTTGCACAATCTATCATTAAAGACAACCTTAGGCCATCTACCCTCTTCCATTTGCTCAATTTTTATTAAATGCCTTATGACTCGTACCATAGAAATTGCTTCAATAGGAGTAGTCCCTGTTTCACTTAACAATATTGCATAAGGAACTGCGCTTTTAATCTGGAATTTGTTTATAATCAAACGCTTCTGAATTTTCTCAATTTGTCTCCACTGCATGTCAGATGTACTGCTGGCCCATAGTTCACAACCATAGAGAATCATGGAATCACTAGAAGCCCAAAAAGAGTTTGAGTGGTTTTCCATCCCCATAACTCTGCCTCTCTACACCTATTTTGAAAAGCATAAAATGCTTTCCAACCCCCCCAAAGTTCTTTTCTTTCTACAACCATTCCAGCTTAGATTTTTGTTGAAGTCAATTCCAAGATATTTGTAATCTGAAACTTCTTCCAGAATGTTGCAGTCAAAGTCGAACTTATGTTGGTTATGTTTTCTTTTCTTAGAGAAAACCACTACTTTGGTTTTGCTGATATTGACTTGCATCTCCACACTTCTACAAAAATGATCAAGGGATAGTAAGTGCTCTTGCAAACCAAGAGCCAATTTAGCAATCAAAATATGGTCATCTGCATACAAAAGAAGCCTTATAACAAACTTGCCCAAATAGATATCATCACCCCCTTTCGAATTTAACCACTCCTCAAGCTTGTCGATATATAAACCAAAAAAGGTAGGAGACAGTGGGAAACCTTGCTTGACCCTGATATTGCTTCTGAAACTTTCGGAAATGCCCGCTGAAGTTCTAATTTTGACTTTCACCTCTTCATACAATCTATGCACAACTGCTCTCAAATGTTTAGGAACCCCAAGTTCCTCCATTCTATGCCAAATCTTATCCCTAGGAACTGAGTCAAACACTTTTCTGAAATCAACAAAGCAACAAAAGACTTCTTTCTTTTTCTCCCAAAATTTTTCAATGATGTGCCTTAAAGTTATAGAATAATCAATTGTGGAATGTTTAGGTCTAAAACCTGCTTGCCCTTTAGCACGCTTATCTCTTCCTTCTGCCCACTTGCTAATTTTGTTTTCTAGCATGCTTCCAAATAGCTTTGTAAACAAGGGTTTATCATGATGGTGCTATAATTGGATGGATTATTGACGTCAACGCTCTTGAAAAAATGTATTGCCAGACTAGTTTTCCAATTTGTGGGGGGGCCCTGTTGTATGATGTTGTTGAAAATTTGTGTAATGTGAGGTGCAAGAATCTTTGAGCCCCACTTTAGATATTCAGCTTGGAGTTCAACTAAGTCTTTTTCTTTTCCAACACCCAACTTCTTGATACCCATCTCTACCTCTTGCACCGTGAAGAGTTCAGTATTAGTGTTGACCAAGGGGGGAGGGTCACTCTTGGGATCCTACTCATAGAGTTGTCTTGCATAGTCAAACCATTTAGGAGCTGTCATACTATTTCCAATTTGTATCTTTTTCGGTTGGAGCTCCTTCCAAAATAATTTGGGATTATTTTTCCCAAGGAATATTAGTTCTTCCCTCCTTGAAACCATGAAATCAGCTTTTTTCTTTCTTAATAACTGCTTGTAAGATTTTAGCTTTATGCTATCCTTGTTTGACTCTTTCCACATTCTCCTTGCCTTTTTGCATTCCTCGTCAAACCAGGCATTAACCGAAAAGCAATTTGTTTCAGACTTCTTAATTTTTTCTCTTTTGCACTTGGCAATTGCGCATTGACTTAAATGTGTTAATTCATGACTATGAAGGTTGTGAATTGTGTTTTTCTCCTTCTCAAAGAGCCTCTCTAGCATCATTTTGAAGGTATCACAATTTTCTGGGGTCAAAATAATTCTGCCTCGTGGGAGGTTTTGTTGGACATGTTGAATTTTTACTCTATTTGTTTCTTTCCAGTCCAAGAGAAACACAAATAAATTGGCTTGTGATCTGATTTTAAGTCCGACAGCTGATCTCCAATCAAAACTTCTTCCATTTTCTCACACAAACCATGCGAGCAAATTACATAATCTACTACACTTGCTCTATTGTAATTATTGCAAGTGAAATTACCAAAATTTGCCCATCTAGTCAAGCCATTACAAATGACTAAATCAAAGGCCCCACATAGAGTAAGAAATTGTTCACCAAGGAGATTTCAGCCCTTGTCCTCTAAAATTCTTTCCCACTAATGATTACTCTCTTCTGTAAGCCAAATAGGGTCGCAATCATCTTTACAACAAAGAATGCTAGCTTGCTCACTTGCAGTCCTAGCATTGAAATCACCCACTTTAAGGACTTCACCTAGTTGCGAATTGCAATATCCACTTTTAAGGCCACAAATGGATCTTTGTGGTCAAGCCTCTACCTTTGTGGATTTTTGAAACTTACGGTGCAAAATAGCATGCTGCAATTTTGATGTGGTTTCCACTTTTTGATATTTTAAACCAAATGAATTGCTTATTTGGGTATTCTTTTTCTCCCTTCTTAAAACCATGATGACCTTCTTTCTCCCTTACTAAAACCATGATACCCCCGTCCCCTTTGCCATTCCTTGCTACCTTGTTCCGCACTGCCATCTTCCAGTATCCTTCAAATAGAGGTGTCTTTCACCCTTCATGCTCATGTGTTTCTATGAGGCAAATTATATCTCTATCTTCCGCAATAGGCCCTAACCCAGGTCCTCGTCTCCATGGGTAACCTCTGCAGTTCCAACAAAATAATCTTAAGGAAACATGGGTATGACTTGATTGCTATTTATTTTGACATGCAAGACTCACATTTGATTCTTTGTCCATACTTTCCCAAACTGACCTTGCTTCCTGATTTCTGCCCTATTTTGTCTTTCCTTACCTTCTCTATCTTGCATGTTGTCAACTTGTATGTTTGTTTCTCCTTCCTTAGTAGCAGAATTGCTAATAACTTGAGCCCAAGTTTTGGAAACTTTGGTGGAATCTCCTTTCCTTTCTTCTCTTGCTTTCTCTTCATGGTTGTCGATTTGGGCAATCATTTTTCCTTTACCCTGGTATGATTTCACATTCACCAACTATGTACTTTCCACTACAAATTTCTTTATGTTTTGCACATCCGCTTTCATGCGTTGCCATTCTGTCTTCCCTATTAGGGGAGCTTCTTGTAGCAATTCCACTTGTTCTTTTAAAACTTTTTTGCTTTCTGCTAAAGTCTTGTTCTCAACTGTTATTATATTAATTTTATGATCTCTTTCCCGCTCTTTAGCTTCTAAGAGCTCCAACCTTTGTTTTGCATTTAATAATTCTTTCACGTAAAGATCAGATGACCAGGTGAGAGGTGTGGATGTGGGACTATATAAGGCAGAATCATCAATGAATATATAAAAAATCATAACCTTAAAATATTAATGTTATTTTTTTTTTAAACTTTGTAAAAAAAAATTAAAAATTCTATTATGAAAAGAAATTGAAAAGAAAAACAAAAAACAGATGTTTGAAAAATCCTTGAAAGGAAAACACCTCAGGAGGAAAAACAAGAAGAGGAAAAAGACAACTTGAAAATTGGTTAAATAATCAACATTTAAAAAAAATTGTGCATACCTAGGATATAAGAAAATTTGAAGTGTCGCTTAAGAAAATAACATATTACTAAGAATTGGAGCGGAGCGATGGAGGCGTTTCTTGGACTTAGGGTTTCAGAAGGCATTCTCAGCGCCGCCGCGGACCCAAAAGATCTGATCTGCCTCGGATCGGCTAGAGGTCTGGCCGATGGATACTCTGAGCTCGGAGCCCCCTTTGGGTCCTGGATCGAATCTGCGGATGGAAAGGATTTTCACGCATCGAACCATAGCAAACTGCGCTTCTCCTCCTTCAGGGTGCAGATAGACTACTCCACGGCGGCATCAGAAATTTTTTGTCCGATGTTTTATACCCCAAAACAAATGGTCTTCACCCTGTCGCGTCTTGATACGCCATCGTACGAGAATTTTTGGCACAGGTATGGAAAATCTGTTTGCGACTATGAAGGGAAGAGGCATCTGCTAGCTTTCATGGCCCATTTAGGCACCCTGTGGATTCGATTTGCCGATCGAGGACGGTTCTTAAAAGGCAAAGCCGTAGATCAAGTTGGGGGTGGGAGTAGGGCCCTGGTTCCGCAGCGTTTTGAGACTTCTATGCCCTCTGCAGCGCAGATCTGGGCTCTTACCACATCGACGCAGCTGTTCAACAGAGGGATCGAAGACTTTGTTATGCAAATGAGCGATAGCCGCAATAGGTCAGGGCCAGATCTGGAGTATGGCCTACAGCCAGAGCAGGTAACACACAATTTTTTTCAGATTTTGATTAAACCCCCACAAGGGAAAACTCGGTTAGTATGGGTCCATGCAGGAAGCACCTCTCTGCAACTGAAACAACAAATATGAGCAGAAATGGGATACCCAGTCCAGATCCAACATCTGGTCAGTGGAAGGCGGTCTCTACAGGACTGTAGATCGATGGAGAGCTATGAGATTGGGCCAGGGTCTATCATTTCTTTAAACCTCAGATTGAGAGGAGGGGCTCCGCCTAAGGGACAACAAAGCGGAGACAAGGGAAAACAAACTGCGCCCCTGCACCAACCCAAGGGAGGGTTATCCTACAAAAATATTTTACAGGGCAGCAGAGATTCGGGGTCCTCTCCAGAACAAGGCGGCCATCCCAGGCCATACATAGTAGATCAGGCAGAGCAAACCCCAGCCTTAAACTTAGATTCTTCTGGGCTGGACGATTTTGTAAAGTCCTATGAAACGCAAGCCCTCATTTGCCGTTTCAATAGTTTTTGGCCAAAACCCCTGGATCTATTCCATTGGATCTTCACCAGCTGGACCATGGAATGTGATATTCATCTCTGCTCAAAGGGGTTTTTTATAGTTAGATTTACATCCAAGGAAGTCAGAGATACAGTCATCAGTGCAGGACCATGGTTTTGGGGAACATCGGGACTGTTTATGACCCCATGGTTTCCAGATTTCGACCCAAACAAAATGACTGTAACCAAAATGCCGGTCTGGGTTAGACTATATAATCTACCTCTGCATTTTTGGAATGAACGAGTCCTGGAAGGCATCGGGAACAGCATTAGGAAATATATCAAAACAGATCTGGAAAGGATTGATGAAAGGATCTACACTTTCGCACGTATTTGTGTGGAAGTAGACTTAAGTAAAGGGCTGCCGGACAATATAAGGCTGATCTACAAACAACAAAACTGGCTGCAAGTGCTAGATTATGAAAATACTGCCTTCAGATGTAGAATCTGTAGACAGACAGGACACTTACAAAGCACGTGCCCAGAAGCCAAGAGCAAAAAGAAGCAGAAAGGGAAGCAGAGGAAAGGATGGAAATTTTCACAGCCAGCTTCAGAGGACGAAGAATCAGAAGCAGAGGAGGAAGAAATCCCTGCAGAGAAGACCGAGGCAGCTCAAGAAATGGAGAAACAGAAAGGAACCACATCAGACAACAAGGCAGAGATGACAAGCGAGGACCACAGTATAGGGGGCACCAAGCGACATCATCACTCAGATACTTCAGATTCAGACAAAGAAATTGGCTCACAGAATGCAGAAACACAGTTAGTCATTGTTTCGAACGAGGCCACTCAAGGAGAGTGGCGTAAGGTCGAAAAGAAAAAGGGGCGAAAAACTTGATCTAACGAAATCTTCAGTTTTTTTGCCTCTTTTCATCCTCTCTTCCATCTTCTCTTTTTCTTTCCTTCTTTTTGCACGTTAGTCTTCTAACGCTGCGTGGGGTGCGATAGCACCCGAGCCCATGTGGCAGGTCACAGCATGTTTCATTGCATCAGCAGATGTAACTTTTCATTATCTTTTTAATAAAAAGTTACGGTTTTTTCTTCGGAAAAAAAAGAAAATTTTAAGTGTCAAAAATATACCTTATAAAAATCACTAACATTTAAAAAAAAATATCCACACTTAATACATTAGAAAATTTAAAGTGTAAAAAATAAGTATTGTAAACAAAAAGCATCGATGTTGCATCAACACTTTGCAAAATCAATATAAAAATCACTAACATTTAAAAAAAAATGTTCATACTTGATACATAAGAAAATTTAAAGTGTAAAAAATAAACCCTTTAAAAACAATGGGTTGATGTCGCATCAACACTTTTCAAAATTAGCATGAAAATCACTGACATTAAAAAAGAAATGTTCATACTTGATACATAAGAAAATTTAAAGAGTGAAAAATATGTTAAAAAAAAGGTGTATTCTGAATAACCACTTTTCAAAATCGGGCGATTTTTTTGTTACCTCAAAAAAAGGGGTAATTGGTAAAGTTATCGTTTGATCGGTAACTATGTTAATCACAACATATGCATGAAAATGTGTAATCTATGAGCTTTTATTAAGGTTAAAGTTTCAAGCATACATATACCATTGATGAACCACTAGTCCCAATAGTGGAACATGAAGTCTACACCTGCTCCTCCAAAGAAAGATACTCCCTCTATGCTACGAAGAAGCCAAGGCTCTCAACAAAACTCCCAAGCTCCTGATCCTAAGCTAAAAGCCTAGCCAAAAGCTTGGCTCCCAAAAGCCCTTTACATGAGTTATGAGGACATATTTATAACAAAAGGGGTGACTATTCATCTCCCTTTTATGACTCTTAGACTTCCCTCATGACTCTTTAACTTCATTACAAAATGACTCTTCACATTCCACAATTGACACTTGGAATTCCACTTACAAATTAATTACAAAAGAATATTACAATATACTCGTACCCATATAGGACAAAATTGGGTAGAGCCAACTAGACACCCCTCATAAGACAAAACAAGTTAAGCTTGAGTTTGTGGAAACTCTAGCTCAACAACTTCAACTTGCAGTTTCTCGGTCACTTGATGGTGTCAAGCTTTGTGCGCGCGATGACTTCCCCAAACTATGTGATGGGATTAGGCTGGAAGCTGACTCTAGCCTCCATTGCATCTAATCAGTCTGAGTTTCCTTCTTGAGTAGGAGCAACATGGTATTGACCTAGACAAGGCCACAAATGTACTTTTGCATATTCTTCTTGTTCACTTCAAGATCTTCCTTGGTCGCGATCTGTCTGAATTGATCCAGGTATTCTTCAACGTCCTACCTGACCTGATTCCTGCATTTGGTTGCAGTGAGCGAGTCAACTGATGGGATTTTGTTTGATTTCACCATGAAATCCATGTCGTTGTACAATCATGCATATGAGGTCTGGGTATTGGCAATGAATGAGGCGAGTTGTTTCTTACTCTGAATGATCATACGCACTCGTGATTTCTCCAACTCTGCTTGTTGCCTTGTTTTCTTCTCCAATTCAAACAGTGCCCCTTTGTATTGCATTGACCACTCATGCACAACGATGGTTGTATGCATAGCCTTGAGGGCTTTAGCATTATCCTTACACTTTTGCTGCATGTCGTGGAAGCAGACAACTACTTTATGGATGGTGACAAGCTCCTCATAAATGCTGCGCATAGTTTCTCCCAATGCTGATACTTCACCAAGTATGGTTGCTTTAAGTTATTCCATATATACTTGTGCGGGAGATGCGTTATGGCCCTTTTCTCGAAGCTATTCAACTTCTTGCCTCACAGCCTGTAATTTGTTTGCCATCTATTTTTTCTCAGCCATCAGATACTTTATGTTTGACGTTGCTTCTCTTGCACAGGCCAAGTTAGTTGCGCAATGGAATTTGAATTCCTTCTAGTGTTTTTCACAATCACCCTTTCTTTGATGAATGTAGGAGATGCGAGATCATCTGGAAAATGTTTCTTCCTTGTTTGTATAATCTTCTTCTGAAGCTTTTCATAAGACAGATTGTACATGTCCATCACTGGATCATCATCAAGAGAAACAATTTCCTCTTCCTTGCTTGGAGCTTTCTCTATTGTCGAAGAAGGGGAAGACTGAATGGTGACCTGCTGCGTGCTCGACATCAAACCAAAATCTTCGTTCAACGACGTCAGTTCCACCTCCATGTCTTGAATCACAATCAACTCCTTAATTTTTTGAGTGATCTCTCTATCCTACAATTGTTTTATCTCCTCTTCTATTATCCGGTTTTGCTCTTGTTCCTTGGCTTGTTTCTGTGTTGCTTCTTCTTCTTCCATTCTCTGCCTTTCTTCTTTTAATCTCCTTTTCTCTTGTTATCCCTCTACTTCATCTCTTCCTCTCGCTTCCTATGCTTCCTCCTCTTTTATGCTACTATCGCCGATTTCAGGATGATTTTCTTTGCTTTCATCTTGTGGCTCTTCTATTCCACTGGATATTGTGAAACTTTCCTCTTTCCCTTTTTGCACACTGGGTTGCACCTTCCTGCTGGTATTTCCTCTAGAGTGACTTCCTTCTGCCAAGTAACCTGTGATGTTCCTGTGAAGCTTATTGGTTCACGGGACTTGGAGGCATTATAAAAATTCTTCATCTCCTCCTCCTTAGGCCTGTAAAATATCCCGCTTGGCCATTGAAAATGAATCCTTGCACAATTATATTTACACACATTCCTAGGATCATACAGATTGAATTTCAAATGACTAAATGCAAATTTCTCTATTTTCTTGCCTTTGGTGTCTGCAACTTTCAAATTATTGATTTCGTACAATCTGATTTACAAAGGAAGAGCGGACCAAGGTGCTTTCTTCTTCCTATGAAAAACTACTAATAACCCCATAACAATATGGTAAGAAACTTCTTGCATGACCAAATTATCGATGACATACCTCGGTAGAAGATGTGGAGACTTTCGTCTACCAAACACTCTGAGGAAAGTGCCATCCGGTGAGACAAACCAATCTACTATTTATAACACTTCTTCCATTTCCTCACGTGATATGCAAGGTGGTTCTTCCTCAAATATTAATTTGTACAATGGAATGAAGAAGTGATCAATCAATTTTTCCATTACTCCTTTGTGGCTACACTCCAAAAGTAGCTTGCAGTAAATGTGCACGACACACTCTCTTGGTGACCAAGTCCACTTCATGCCAGGAAATGAGTTGTGAGTGCATATTGCATCTAGTAGGTAGGAAAATATGTAGAATTTGGCTTGCTTTCCTTTGGAAAGATTCTGGGTATTAGTTACATGGATCTTCAGTTGTTGAGCCAACAAGTATGACCAGTTGAATTGTTTTCCTTCATTCACAATATGATTTAGAAATAATTCCCACCCTTCGGGGAAGGTCTCAGTACTCTGGTGATCATAAATCCTGCAACATAGAACTATCAAGTACTAATAAGCCTTCTTGATATATTTTGTCTTGTAGGTGTTGGTGGGTGTCTGACGAAACTTTACTGGCTCTTTCACCCAACCTTTGACAACCTCCTTTGTGCTCAAGTAGCTAGTGGTTGCATAGAAGTAATAATCCACGAGCAATTCTGAATCTGATAAATGATGCATGAGATGGTAATCTAGTGCCATGAAAGAGGCAAGCCTTTGTTTGCTAGCACTGCTAAGAGTCATGGTCTTGGAAACCATATTAGAAATTATCCAGCTGACAAGTCCGCACATGGTAAAGATGGACATCTGCATGAAATCTTGTGTAACACTATCCTTTGGACATTGATATACACCTGCTGGTCTTCAAGATATGCTTTGAAGCTTCTTGCTGAGAATGCCTCATTCACTTTGTGCCATGTGATGTCTAACTCTTTCTCTATAAACAATTGAGTATCTGAGAAAACTGGCAAGTTCACTAGAGTAATCTCAACTGCCTCCCTAGTGCTTACTTTTGTAGTTTCCTTTGAAGCAGATCTCTTGGGGGCCATGATAACTATGATTGATCAAGAGAAGTGCTAAACAATTGCAATACCTGTAGGAGGAAAATGCACTCATGGCAAACATGAATTAACTTAAGCAAAATTACTCACAAAGTAAGATCAAGGAAGCAACCACAAGATTGAGCGGGAAAATTGTGCAATTCTTGAGATGGGGGAAGGGACTGGCTTCAAGAACTGTGCATTGTCCAGTCTCATCACCCAGGGGAGTAACTTGAGGCTTGAGACTATGCAATGCGCAGTCTCAACCTATGCAGATTAAGGGAGAGACAACCAAGGATAAGGCTTGAGATCTAGAACCACGCAATGCATAGTTGGGCAAGCCAGGATTGCACATTTCACAGTCTCAGAGGCCAAGCCTAAGGTTTGAGCCTTGGACTTGTGTAATGCCCAATTTAACATGGCAACTGCTGGCCAAGTGAAGGGAATACTTGCCCGGAAAGAGGATGGGAAAGTTACAGATCTTAGTGATAGTGAAAGTCAGAGTGTAGATATGACTAAGGAAAGATATATTAGTGAAAATAAAGTGTTTAATATCAACATGTAAAAGGAAAAAAAGACATGCACGGGGAGTCGCTGAAACAACGACCACTAATGGGAAAAAATAAGAAAGTTGATGTGACACTCATAAAAGGCAAACGACAGACTAAACCAACACTTGTAAAAGATAATAGAAGTTAAAATTATAGTTACCATGAAAATAAGTAAGAAAAACAAAACTCACAAAAGCGAAACAACCAAAAGCGATAGGAAAAGTGACAAAAGACAACAAAAGAACAACTCACCTGGAAAAGTGCCACAAACTCCACTGAGGCTCCTTGATCTCCTTGGGAAGGCTAGAGCTCCAATATCAAATTTTCAAATGAGCTCTAGGGGAATCCATTATATAGATCTAGGCTGGATACAGTTTATGATGCACATGCATAAAATCAAGGAAAAAGTGACACTTGGTGGAAAGTCGAAAAATAACAACTTGTGCCATCCTTAGGGAAACTAATTGATCACTCCCTGTTTTCTAGGGATTTCCTTTTTATTTTTTGCTATTTTGGGAAACCGACCATTCACGCTACCAAGAAGAATTGCACATTTCCCAACCACAAGGGTCTGGGAACATCCTTGACTCAGTGAATTGTGTAGTTTCTAAGAGAAAGGGAAGCATTGCACAATTTCTGAGCTCAAGGTCGGGCTGTCTCCTATAATTGCACAGTTTCTGAGCTTAAGGCTAGCCTGCCTCTTTAGATTGCACAATTCAAATCCTTAAGGCTAGCCTGCCTTCCAAGATTATGCAGTTTATGGAGGGAAGGCCGACAATATTGCAAGGTGTGGGCAGAAGCTTGCTTGTGGTTGAAGAGATTTAGATTAGGATCAAAATAAGAAATCACAAGCACGAAATGAAAATATAAGTCTTTAACATAACATGAATAGTTGACGTCAGTGAATGATAAGCTCCTATGGATAAAAGGGAAGCTCAAAAATATAAGCATGGGAAAATTTTTGGAGGGTGTTTGTAGTAGCTACACTAGACTGTCATTTTTTCCTTTGAGTGCTTAAACCATTTTGCAACACCTCTTTCTATATTCTTGATCTAGGTGGATGTTGGTGGCCACCCACCTATCCCATTTGGACCCCCACGATTGTCTCTTTCAGTTTTTCAGTTTCCGTAATTGTAGCACAATTTATTATTTTTAGCAGTTTTTCAGGTCCTGAACTTCCAGATCCATTTTGAGGCCCTAAACGAATTTTTTTGGGAAATCTTGGAGCAACATGGGTCCATGGACCAATGTTTCTTTTCCCAAAGTTGTAGTGCTCGGATAGATCTTTCTAACGAGCTATTGTACGCGTCAAACGGAGATCAGGTGCCAAAGTTACGACCCCGGGAAATTGATGTACCAATTTACCCAAACGGGGCCCACAATTTGGTGTTTCATCTTCTAGGGTTAGGTTTTTGGATGTGAAGGGTTTTCCATTGTTTCTCAACAATAAATAGGCCTTCGAGCCTCATTGTAACACAGTTCAGAGGCATGTAGCCGCCACATCTCTTCTTCGAGATAAGCTACCATCGCCCTTGTTGGTTTATTTCCATTTCTGTTTGTAAGCATATTTCAGTATTTTACATTAATGAAATGAAGTATTATTTCCACTGCATCTTTGTTTATATGGTTATCTCTGTGATTTGTTGCGTTCTTGTTTAAATCTGGATCAATTCTTAGGGCTCTTATGGCCTTTGTTGAATTGTTATCACATTCTTTGACATCCCTTCTAGGACTTTGACATCATTCCAAGATCTTTTCCATCATTTATAGAGCTAGGGATTTATTCATAGGGCCAGAGCTTTTGCATCAATGACAACTTCACTTAACACCCTCAACCACACCTAGACTAATATGTTCTTAATTATATCAATGGAAAAAATATTCACACACAATATAAACAAAAGAAATAAAATATGCAAGTAGGAGAAAATGATTTTGTAATTGAACATGTACAATACACACTTCATTGTATTATCTATTTATAGAAAATGGGACATTGGTGATGATTGTATTTGACAAAGTTTCACACACAATACTCATAGATTTACCCTCGAAACCCCTAGTTGAAAAAGCCAATAATTTTTTAAAGCCACATCTCTAACTCTCATTGCATGAATGTCATTGTTACAATAAAGTATATAGGATTATGTGGTAGGTAAAACCATAATATAATAACCCAACTTAGATTACTTTAATTCAAATTATATTATAATGGGCCAAAAAACCATTTTCTTAAAAACACCAAAAACAAGCCAAGAATTGACCAAAAATAGCCCATTTTTTGGGGCTTCGTCCTTGATCACCTAAGTTGGGGAGGAGGGTGGGGGGGTCTGGGGGGCGGGAAGGGGGGTGCAGGGGAAAGTTATTAAGCCCCCTTTATGACCTCCTTTGTTCCCAATGAAATGTATAACACATGGGGCTAATTGTGTAAAGAATATAAAACATACCCAATAGGCCTTTGCTTGAGTCAACGAGGCATTTTAATGTGCTGGAGTGGAATAAGGAATGCTTGAATAAGTTGCTTTACCACTAGAAATTGCGATTGATCACTTGTGTGTGTAAAATGTTCCTTATCAAAACTACGAATGTTTAGAACTTTTTGTGGGTTTTTTTAGTAGAATGTATAAAATCCAATGGATTTGGGTTTTAGAAAAGGGTAAAAATTTAATAGAATTGGATAAAAGACCAGCAAAATGGGAAATTTTGTAGAAAAATATTTCACTTTAGAGATAAGGTCCAAAATTTGAAGTGTGAGGCCCACTGCACCTTATACGAGACCATTTCCACCTTACCAACCCTCTTCTCGCTTCTAGCCAGCTCTCCTATGACTCAAGGGGGATTCTTCTTGTAGATTTTTGAAGATCTAATGGCCTTGTCACATGAAGTCAAAAACTCCCCAAAGATTCTACTTCACACCCCACCAATCAAATGATCTAATCAATAAGGGTTCAGGTGAAAAATATGATTGTTAGGTTTCTTGAAGTGATTAAGATTAGAGTTCAAAGGGAATGTCTCCAAACATCATAACTGCAAGACTTCCCAGGAGAGTGAAACCTTAGGAAAATGATTTTTGTGATTTACAAAATGATATAAAGCAATGGGGAATGAAGGATAAATGTCTTAGCTTATCAATGAATTTATGGGCATATGGAGTCATAAAATGAGTAATCCTATGGAAGAGGACCGAGAGAAGAGATTTATGTTATGAAACAAATACTTAAAAATATAGAAGTATATGTTAGAACTACTGCAAACCTAACACCTGCTACTGATTAATTTCACAGATTGGTTCATTAGCACAAAAAAATATTGGAAAAAAAATCTACCAATCTCAATCACGGAAAATGACATAATAAATTCTTCTCAATCCGATTTCTTCATTAAAAATTCTTTAGAACTTACTTAGGTTCCATTCCTAGAAAAATAGCCCAATTGAGGAAATGCATACAACACTAGTTCTAGTCCAACTGATCAATCCCTCCTTGGCTAATATGGATCTCCTTGTTTCCCCCTTCCTCATAACCAGCACACTCACTGAGATTCCTAATCCATAAATTTCCATGGGTATTCCACTAGATAGTTTGTCACAACATATTTGATAAATTATACTTTAAAATATGAAATCTATGCTATGAGGGTTTATTTCCCTTTCGATTTATGGATTTTTACATTATTATTCTTGCATGTGCATGTAAATTATAATTATGCATAAAATAGAGAATAGTGAAATAAAAACTCACAAACCATGATTGACACAAGATATATCCTGGGAAACCCTTTTTGGAAGAAAACTCAATTGGAATGTGATGCTACTCTGCTTTCTTTCTATAAATAGAAAATGGTTGTGAGTACAAAGAAGTATGTTCTGTGGTGGGTGGACTACTATAGTGCACAAATTCTCTCTTTATTCTCTCTCCCTATCCATCTCAGATACTCTACTCATCTATGGAACAATATACACTCGAAAAGGATGGAACACCTTTTCCTCCTAGTGGCTCGATTATAACACAAACTGATAGCCTACTAGTGGTTAGGTTTGACTACCTCAATTCTTAACCAGATTGACAATATCGACTCTTCTAGAGTCTTCTTCATCATAATCATGTGGCTAGCCATTTTTCCATAAATAATGGGGGCTGACATAGCATCCTCTTGAATTGTGGTGGCCAAAATAAGAAGTTTAACTTCCAGGTGGCATAAATTTTTCATACAAACTCTATTTGAGGTGATTCTTGCATCATTGGAAAGGATTTTGGATGCATAACATGAAATATTTTTTTTCACTAGATTGGGAAATTTTTAACTCCAAAAAACATCATTTGATGCCTCACAATGCTCTCGAAATGTTTCAAACCCCAATTTACCAAATTGGGAACCACCAGTAAAAATGGTCTTGCAAGTTGATTCCTCCACTTTTTCCACTCTAAAAGCATCTAGATGGATGAAAAACAATATAATGATCCAATATAGATCACACCTCCCCATTTTTGGAGGATTTTGTTTCCCAAAAGCTTCTATTGAATGAGATAAGGAAAATTTTCCTCCACATTCTCTTGAGTGTACCATTTAGCTTTCCCTGGAAGTTGTCCTTTCAACCCAATCTACTAAAGGTCATGTTGCCCTAGTCTTGCAATTCTAGACCTATTTTATAAAAGTGTATCTTTTGTCTACTCTACTGAGCATTTGGTGCCAAATCCTCTACAAAAGGTAGACCCTGTTTCTTTTCCTAATCTAGCATGGAAGGCTCAAAAGCTTTAGATTCTCCACATTCACAACCGAGTAAATGAAAATGTATAGGGGTAGCTAAGTCTCTAGGTGTTATATCCCACATTTTCTAGTATTTTAAAGGGACCATACTATAGGGCCTTGAATTTATTACCAAGACCTTGTAGCCTCTCCTTGTTCAACTATAATCGTACTTTGTCTCCCACCTTGAATGACATCTTTGCTCTGTGTAGATCATGCATGGCCTTGTATTTTTCCTGTGAATTTTGCAATGCCTCGTGTACCTGTATATGGATTTGCCTTATCTCTTCTACAAATTTCATACCCTCAATGCATCTCCTATAAGATCCTCCCTCAGCCTTCTTGTTTCCCATATGAAATATCCAAAGATGAGGGTATAAAATATCTAAAACAAACTGCAAATGGGCACTTAGCAGTAGAAGCGTGGACTGTTCTATTATAAGAGTGTTATATATATACCATATTTTCATCTTGGGTCTTTGGATTCTTTTGATTATAGCCCCTCAAAAGTTGCACCAAAGTCTTTTTGACTACTTCTGCTTACCTATCTGTCTAAGAATGGAATGTTGTAGACCTCTTCAGCTTCGTGTCCAACTTATACAATTTAGTCTAGAATGCACAGATAAATATCAGGTCCCTATCTAAAATGATTACTTTTGGTATCCCAAAGTGCACTCAGACCTATCCAAAGAACAAGTTTGTTGCTTCTTTCTAGTTGATGGTCTTTTTATAGGGCATCAGAACACACATCTTGTTGAACTTTTCAACTACCATGAATGGGTAGTCAGGTCCTTTCCTAGTTGTTGGTAAACCTCCCACAAATTCCATGGAAATACTTTCCCAGGGATGAGAGGGTATATGTAAGGGATGATATATACATTGTTTCTTGATACTAAGCTTGTACGATACAACAAAGCATGCATCCTCTTATAAACTTAGCTACATGTTCTTCCATCTTGGGCTAATACACATACCTCTCCAAGTTTTCCATTGCCTTACCTACAACAAAGTGCCCCACAATCTTGACGGTGTGAGCCTCTATGATCAATTGCAATCGCTCACTTTTAGGAACACATAACTTGTAGAAATATGGTGATAGAATTGCAACTACTCAAGAAATTTAATCTAAATCAAGAGACACAATTATTCTCTATTGCTTTGCAGAAATTAATTCACAATTTAGAAAAACATTCACAACACATGCATCAATCACATACACAAGTACACATATTTATTTAGGGGAAACCAACTAGTAAAAACCCCTTAAGCCTTTTTGCATTAATAAGATGACTAGAGAATGCATTACAATTGCTTGTTCGATCTGAGCTCAACTTGCAAGTCAATAATTATTCTATCTGCTCAGTGAAAAGCTCTGACCCAAACTTAGTCAGTTTATGCCTCCACCTGAGCTCTTATTTCCTTGCACAAATCCCGAGTAAATTGGACCCTACTCTTTAGTAATTTCCTCCAAATTGATTGTGAAATTCCCAAGGATTGATCACTGATTGCATGCGACACCTTTACACTCAAGACTAGCCTACAACTGACGTTGCACTGCCTTGAAATCTACAACACAACTGAGCAATTTGAATTCCTTGCATGCATGAGTTATTTTTGGTTGATTGATCAGTTAACTAGATGATCTCTGAGTTAGATTGTTGTCCCACTACAAATTGACCTCCAACTAGTTCTATTAACTATTAGAACTAGTTTAACTGAGTACAACTAGAAATAATTGAACTGGATTGCTACTATTTAGTAATCAACACATGCAAATTAAATTCCAAGTCCACTAACTCAAATTTACTAAGCCAACTGAGTGACAAGAGCCATGCCACCTCAGTTAACTGCCTCCAAGTTGTTTACTGATGTGAAATTTTTGAATTTACTCTATTTGATCAAGGTTAAGTCAAATTGAACCTTTCCCGCTACACTTCTCAACACTCTCTCTTAGCAAGAAATGGTTTTTTAACCACCCCTATCCTGCACTTGTGTAATTCAAACTTCCCTCTTGACAAATTGCTTGTCAAGATGTCAACATCTTGTTCCTCTGTCAGAATTTATTGTAGCAATATTATCCTCCTCTACACATAGTCCCATAAATCATGATAATATACTTCGATCGATCGTGAAATACCATATTCTCAAAGAGCTTAATGTAACTTTGATTATCACAATAGATCAATGTTGGATCCATCTCCTGACCAAATAGTCCCACGAGTATCTTTCTCATCTAGATCGCCTCACATGTTGCTTGACTTGTAGCCATGTATTCGACTTCTTCTAAGGTGAGTGCCACAAACCTCTGCTTCCTGTTGTACTAGGAAATTGTTGCAGACCCAATGCTAAAAATTCCACCTGATATACTCTTTCTATCGGATGGAATCCCTATGAAATTTGAATCTGTGAAGCCACACGACTTCACTCCCTCTGTCCGTTTGTACCATAATCCATACTAGGTCGTGCCTATGAGGTACCATAAAAAATTCTTATATGCCTTCCAATAAAATTTGGTCAGCCTAGCATAACTTGGATAATCTGGTTGACTGCATAGCACATATCTCATCGTGTGTTCACAAGATACATCAGTGAACCCACTAGCTTCCAACAAATGGTAGCATCAACCTCTTCACCTGAAGTGGCATTCTCTTTCCTCCATTTGGTTGCTAGAGGTGTCTCCACTCGCTTATGGATCTCCATGCAAAATATCTGCACTATCTCGGTGGCATACCTGTCTTGAGACACAAAAAATTCCCTATCACCTTGCCATACTTCTAGCCCGATGAAGCAGTGCATGAGACTCATGTATTTCATCTCAAATTCTCTTGCAAGTTCCTCCATGCAAGAGTTGGTCAACTTCTCATCACCTATCAATATTAAATCATCAACATATAAAAAATGATAAGCAATCTACCTTCTACCAAAATAGGATAGAGGTTCGCGTCTGCTTCACTTTTGGTGAAGCCTACTCCGGTGAGATAATTATCAATCTGAGTGTACCAAGATCAGGGTACCTATTTTAGACCATACAATGCTTGCCTGATTTTGCACACTTGAGACTCTAGATCAAATGTCTCAAAACCTTTTGGTTGCTCTATGTACACTTTCTCCTCAATAACACCATTGAGAAATGTTGTTTTTACATCCATCTGGTAGAGCTTCCACCCCATCTGCTCAACCATTGCAAGAATTGATCTAATGGATGGATACCTTGCTACAGGAGAAATTTTTTCCTCATAGTCAATTCCCTTTACTTGATAGAAACCTTTGGCCACAAATCTAGATTTATACTTCTCTATGCTTCCATTTGTTGCATGCTTAACCTTGAAGATCCATCTTGAAACCACAACTGGTTTATCTGTTGGTCTTGGGATCACTTCCCAAACAACGTTCTTCATGATGGATTTGTATTCTTCCACTGTTACATCAACCCAAACTGGTTTCTCAATTTCTTCCTCAAATTATTATTGCTCAATCTCTACAAGCTCATTCATTAGATCCATATATCCAGTGTACCTCTTAGGTGACATCCTTTGCCTGCGCAAATTTGAAGGAGCTCCCACATTCTCCCTCACATCCTACACCAATCTATCAGCTTCCATGGTTCTTTTTCTACCTTCTTTGGATGGTTTTGCATGAGTGGATGTCTCCACTCTGCCTCATCTCTTCTCCATTTGTGGCTTCTCCACAACTTCCTAAGGTTCCTCCTAAGGCTTCTCCTTTGGAGATAAAATCTCCTCTTTTTGTGGGATTTGAAGCTCCCTCTCAAGAGAGAATATCATTGCTTTCTTCTCATCAAACTTTACATCCCTTCACAAAAATATCATTTTGAGGGAAGGTAGTACATCCGGTAGTTGTTTGGATTTTTAGTGTAACCCACAAAAACTCCCAACTCTATTTTCAGCTCAAGTTTATTCCTAAAATCTTTGGAGACATGGTAGTAAACAAAGGCTCCAAAAATTCTGAAATGGGACACATCTGACTTTGTCCCCGAGAAGGCCTCCTCCGATGTAATCATACCAATAATTTGATGATGACTTTGGTTCTGCAAGTAGATTGTTGTGTTACATGCTTCTACCCACAAACGTAGCTGCATGCCTTGGTCATGTAGCATATCTCTCACAACTCCTAAAAATATCTAGTTCTTCCTCTAAGCTACCCCATTCTATTGTGGGTTGTGGGGATCTATCAGTTCTCTTTGAATTCCTTCTTTGGTACAAAATTCCTAGAATTCAGTTGAAACATACTCACCTCCATTTTCGCTTCTGAGAGCCTTCACCTTCTTTCCAATCTCTTTCTCAACTAGTGCCTTGAATTCTATAAATTTTGAGAATGTCTCATCCTTCTTCTGCATGAAGAAGATCCAACACTTTCTTGAGAAATCATCAATAAAAATAACATAGTGCTTATGTCTAGAAGTGGAGGTTGTCGAGAAGGGTCCATAAACATTGGAGTGGACTCTCTCCAAAACTACATTTTCTTTGTTGTCTCTATCATGGAATGTGGATTTTGCATACTTCCCCAAGGTGCAACCCTTGCAGAAATATTTTTTCTCAAGAGATCCTTTAGGGAGGCTTGTGGTTATCTGTTGCATAATTTTTATGGTGCCTTGATGAAAATGGCCCAATATCCAGTGTTAGAGTTGACTAACATCGTGACATTGCACTTTCTCTACCTTACTGCTTAATGCAACACAATCTTCCACATCAATTTTGTTAATCAAGGTTGACATTGATTTCAATATGGCATTATTCATGATGAAAAATTCTTGTGAGCTATGATGTTGCCCTAGATTCCCTTTGATCATATTACCCTAGATGTCCTTGAACTAACCATGAATATGCCACAACCTCATGCATATTATGATATCCTTTCTCTTGATGATAAAGCCCTAAAACCATGATGATGTCCTTGCTCATGATGACAAGCTCTTCTTGATTGATAACGATGCCTAATCCTAATGAAAATGCACAGAGCCCTAATCCTTATATACAAGCCCTTTCCCTAACTAGCTCTATTGAAGAACAATGACAACACATTACATTTGATGACATGGACAATGATTGGAGACATGACATGAAGGACTTGGAAATCACTTGATGGAAAATTGATGGATGTTTCACTATGACATATGGATGACATATCACTACACTATTATTGGATACATGATGCTACACTATCAAGATGACATGGATGATATTGATGACATACATGATGACACACTATGATGAAGAGCTTGGAGTCATAACAATAAAGAAGCCCTAATGACCTTGTTGTCCTAATCACCTTCTGCACATAAAAAATTTAAGGACAGTCACAAATAAAAATTATTTTGGACACCTTGGAGGCATCCTTTCAAAATGGATCATAGACCATCTTAAAGACAATTTTTTCCTCTTTCTAATGAGCCTTTATTTGTCCTGAAACTCCTAGAAGTTTGCGAGATATTGAATTTTAAGCTATGAAAAATATAATTAATGTTGAGCCGACTTATGCTCAAAGACACAAGTCGGCCTACCTGTTAAACACACATGGACAGCAAACAATATGAAAGATAAATCATGTGAGTTCATTTTTTTTATTAACAGGAGATGTACATTTATAATACAATGTTGTGACTCTTGGGTTTCAGATCCCAAGGTCTCTTGGACTGCTTAGTCTTTTCGGCTTCCACACTAACCCTTTAGGATTAGGTGTCCAACATTCCCCCCCTTAATCCGAAGGGTTATGTATGAGTCCAAGAAAAGAGCTGTAATACAACATGTACAAAAAAATGCATGGCAGCACTAGGCTGAATGTGCTCTTATGAAATGTTGGTAAAAAAGGGCGGTGGTTTAAGGATGACCACCAACACTGGAACGCTTAGTGCAGTTCCTGGAACTCTTCCAAAACTAGCAAGAAACTAAAGTTTTCTGCTAGAGGAAGTGATCCTATTGTTTTAAAGAGGGAAACCTTCAACCATAAAAGGGAGGTCTCACCCCACATAAAAGGTAAAACTTCAACCTGAAAAGGGAAGTCTCAACCTGTGATGGTTTAAGGATAACCAACAACTCTGGAATGCTTAATGCAATTCCTGGAACTCTTCCAAAACTGGCAAGAAGCTGGAGTCTTCTGCTAGAGGAAGTGTTCTTAATCTGTGATGGTTTAAGGATGACCAACAACTCTGTAATTCCTGGAACTCTTCCAAAACTGGCAAGAAGCTGAAGTCTTCTGCTAGAGGAAGTCCCAGATTGCCAACTGGAGGCATGTTCAGGCATCTTGTCTCTGGCTACAACTCTGAAACTGGTGTGGCAGGTTGTGGCTCAGGCTCGCTTGATGTGACTTTGAAGCTTGTAGATGACCATCATTTCCCCCCCTGTCAGATACAAGGTGAGAAGATGGAGAAAACTCAACTGCAAGACTGTTCAATATTCTGGAACAAGTTCTGACATGTGTTTGGAATATCTTCTTGGCTGTTGATGCCCATTGCCAAGAAGCGATCCATCCAAGATGAATCTTTGTTCTTGCAGGATGTTTGTTTTTGAAGCATCTGTTTGAAGAATGACTGGTTTTATGACAGTGCTTACATGGATGAAGATCAAAACAGTGATCTTTCAAATGGCCAACTCGGTCACAGTGTTGGCATTTCACGATCTGTTGTTGTTGTTTTTGCTGTGGAAGAGGGGCAGAATCTGGAACAGCTGAAGCTGAAATGTCATGAGAAGCAGGTGAATTGTCATCAATGAATCCAGCACTCTGAAATTGAATGGGCTTGGCATAGTCTGGAATATGAAAGGACAAGCCCTTGTCATATCCAAGACCAGTTATGTGCTTGTTGTGGACAAGCTGTTCCCAAGGTCTGATGATGGGCTTGGGTACTGAATCTGAATGAACTTGAACAATATTGACTTGCTGTTTATGGGAGTCTGCTTCATTGTTCTGAACAGAAACAGGTTCAGAATGATGACTCCACTGTTGTAATTCTTCCTGCTGTAGCTGAGTTTCGAGCTGCAAAAATTCTATCTTCTCTTGTGCATTTTGTAAACAACTGTGAATATCAGTGAGAAAATCCTTGCTGATTTTGATTGTATTATCCATAGTAGAAAGTATTAGATTGTCCAATGACTCTAATATTGCACCAATTGGAGCCATCCTCAAAAAATAGTAAAAAAATGAAGATCTCAACGCACTCCAAACTCTAATACAATGCTAAGACAAAGAAGCTCTCAATAATCTCCAATCTCCAAATTAGTTCAAATATCAAAAACCCCACATGCTATTCTGTCCATAAAATGAATTGATAATTTTTCATTAAGATAGAACATGGATTTTTTTTTTTTTTCTTTTACCACCATCCAAAAATCTCATTATATGAGCATTATATGCCACCATTCAAAACATTTCAACAAACTTTAATAGACTACCACCGTCTTTAAGGGAACTTAATCCATATGAGTGATGGCTTTAAAAAGGATTTACCATATGTCTATTATAACTCATATACAACCAATTCTAATCCATTTTCTGTATGGTTTCAAGGTATATTTGGCACCATCGCACAACTTCAATCAAAACAAATACATACCAATTTCACTGAACAACGATCAACAGAGGGTTTGGCGCTATATGATATCCATTAATGTGCAGAAATCATCAATGAACAACGTTCCAACACCATTTTTTTTTTTTTTTTTAATACGCAACAACATGCATATCCATTCCCTGCTCTTCAGTATTAGTTGAAATTTGTTGCGGTTTTTATTGTTTTCTCTGGAAATGGCGTTTCTATGGCTGGTTTCGTTAAGTCTCCTTTCAATGCTCCGAGCTGCGCATGCAGACTTATCACAGATGATCAAAGCAGCAGTTTATCAGTATTATGGATGATCTACAGTGGATGTGTTTACCAATACAGAGAATCTGCCCAAGATCTGCTGGAAATCGGCGTCTTGCCTTGCCATCTCAAGTAACATAAGATCATCGAAAAATTTGTTGATACTCACATCCTCACTCATACCCTTTCTGCGCCTGGTTTTCACCATGAACTCACGTGCAAGATGCTGAACAGGTGCAGGCTCTAATGGTCGCAAAACAACAGACTTGTCCAGTGGATCTCCTGGCACTATAGACCAAAACCCATAAACTCCACAATTTAGCTCAGAAATACAGATGATCAGCCAAACATCAGAAATCCTTTTTCTGATCCAAAAAAGAATAACAGAAGGAACTCCGATGCAACTAAAATTCAATACTTAAAACAACATTTCACTACCCACAATGACTACTGCAATACCAAAATAACAGGACATGAAGAAAAGTGGCAGAAACAGCAAGATAGAAGGCGCAGACTCGGAGATCTGCCAGAGAAAAATCAGTAAATGATGAAAAGTTGCAATCTGAAAGATCAGTGTACCGAAAACAGTATTTCATGAACTACAATACGTCAATTGTGGAAGATTAAATTCATATGAAACTGCTGCATCCTCTAAAATTTAAATCATTTTGAGTGGTTGCTTTGGCCATTAGCAAGAATGTAGCCACTAATATTATAAAGGGAGGAATTCATGTTTCCAATCTCTGTGCGTAATGCCTTTATCCTCCATGTTATCTTCTTGGACCGAAGCTGTTCTATTACTTCTTCTTCTAAGATAAGCCGCCACCGAAGTCGGGCTCCTTCCTCTTCCTTGGACACTTTCCACTCCCCTTCGGCCTTCGAGTACTCAGAAAAACAAATGCCGCATCTTCTTCGCGACGCTGCGTGCAGCAGTACAGCTCGGAAAACACCACTCAAGCTCCGAAAACGCCATTAATGTTGGGGAAACACCATGAATGCTTCGAAAGAAGCTTCAACAATAGTGGAAATATGCATAGTATACAGGGATTTCAAATGGTAAATGGCATAGAAAGGTCATCGGATCGAACCTGTTCGAAGGTGGATAACTGAAGAATGAATCCTTCAAAACGGAATGTCACTGAATGCACCGTATTCTCATCGAAATCTACAGAGAGCGTCTACAGAGAGCGTCTCTACCGTTCGAGTTCAGGTGGTGTGGTATCATTATTTAAAATTCAGTATGCAGATTATTGTAAAGATATACGCTGCAAACCCTGCAGACCCTGCAAAGAGCAGATTTGTCAGGATAGAGAGCAGAGAGCGTATGCAGCGCTGGTGCGCCAGGGAGCAGAGGTGTGTCAGGCAAACGCTCAGGCAATGCGCTCAGAGAGCAATCAACTTATTCGGATGAACAATGCAAACGTTCCTCTATCAAGTGAATGTTAGGCGCAGGTAAAGAATGGCACACATTTCGCTGTGTGAAGGAGCGTTTGTGTGCAGAGAGCAGCGTATTAAATGCAGGTGGAGCAGCGCTTTTAAATGGGCATTTATGGACAGAGAACGCAGGTCTCATAACGGCTTAACGGCTTGGACAGATGCGTTATATGGCAGAGGGCCAGGACTGACATGCACATAACAGGCCACAGAAAAACAAGTGGCTCTGATACCATGTTAAACACACATGGACAACAAACAATATGAAAGATAAATCATGTGAGTTCATTTTTTTAATTAACAGGAGATGTACATTTATAATACAATGTTGTGACTCTTGGGTTTCAGATCCCAAGGTCTCTTGGACTGCTTAGTCTTTTCGGCTTCCACACTAACCCTTTAGGATTAGGTGTCCAACACTACCTCCAGAGACACATCCCTTCAATCAAGAAACAAAATGTGCATAAATAGAGATGGCAGACCCTCATTTATAACACAAAAATTTCGGTCAAGAAAACACAGAATTCGGTGGAGAACTCTGAGGAAGAATAGAGGCCGAGGAGATCAAAGAGATCACTATTTTTGGGATACTATTATTTTTTAGTTTATGTGATTGATTTCTAAAGGAATATAGACTTCGACATGTGAGGAGGCCTATTCTTAGGTTCAGATTGTAGATTGTGGGTGTCTGGATAGTCACAAGCTCGAACTTGTGGGCAAGAAAGTAACCTCGGACTTGTCATTTACACCTATGAAGCTCGTACTCTTTTGAACACCTACAACACTTCAGATCTCTAACTGGAAGCTTAGACCACAGTCCTGTAGCTGCTTCTCTCATCCTCAAACCTGTGTTACAACAGACAGTCACCCAAAAACTCAATCTACCTGTGGAGATCTTCTATTGGTCCAGTAATCAGATTCTTGTGCTATCTTTTTGGACAAAAGAACAATCATGTACCTTGTGAACAATCATATAACTCATATTACAGTCATGTGACAAAAAATGTGGATTTTTTTGTGGAGATTTTGGAGCTGTTGTACTGTGGTCCAGCTACAGGAAAGAAGGCCATGCTTCTATAGCCTATTAGGAATGTGGAAATTGACCTTGTGACTGAAATCCTTGTGGGCTAATAAGAGAATAAAAGGAAGAGATTTTGGGCTATCTTTGAAGCTTTTCTTGAAGACACCTTGAAGGATTCTTTGAACTTTTGTGGAGACTTGAGCTAAAGATATTTGGGACAATCATCTTGAGCATACCTGAAGGCTAATATGAAGACTAAACTATGGTGACACTGAAGTTGAAGAAGGAAGTCCTGAAGCAACCTCTTGAAGAAAATTGAAGCAATTTGATCTTGGAGAGTATCTTGGGATAATTTATTATAGATACCTTACTGGGACATTCCTCAAAAATATTTAGTGTGCAGACCTATTAGGAAGAAACTTTTGAAGGCTTACTTGAGATAGACTTGTATTTTGACTTGTTGATTGTTGAAGACACCTTGTTGAAGCATTCTTGTGGGAGAGCAGATTTAAAGTCTTGTAGAACCAATATTGAAAAATTTAATAGTGAAGAGTCTTGGAAAACATCTTGGAGTACCTTGTAGACATATTGAATATTTGTGGAGATCATTAGAGACCTTGATGTCATCATGAGGTGACTTGGAGAATTTGGTTGGGTATGATGAAGAGCAATGGTGACACCTTCTAAGAGATCAAGGTTGTCATTGATGATGCAACGTGGAGACTAAGCAAAGATTGACAAAGCTTGTTGAAGAAGACATTGGGAGTTGTGAAGTATAAACAAACACATCTTGATGTAGTGAAACTAAGGGTTGGAGCCCAAGAGGTTGGAGTCTTGAAAAGACAGTTGGTGCCTTTGAGGATAGGGTTGGATCCCTAGAGGATCAGAGTCCTCAAGAAACCAGGTCAGAGCCTGAACCAGATATAGGGTTGGAACCCTTGAGTTTGGTGCCTCAAAATTGACAAGGTTGGAGCCTTGGAAGTCTAAGTCGGTTCTTGGAAAATACAATTTAGAGCTTGGGAGATTGAGGATCGATGTATTCACCTAGGGTTGGAGCCCTACTATATAGTACTTGATTTATTGAAGAAATCAATAAAATCATTTATTCTTATTGTTCATTTTTTGTTCTAAATATAAGTGATCTAACTGGTAAAAGTAAAAATTGAAAAGAAATACTGATTCAACCCCCTCTCAGTATTTCCAACAATTGGTATCAAAGGTAGTACCTTCACTCAAAGCCTAGCAACTTGAAGGTTGATCCTTAGAACACAAATGGAAAAGACAAGGAAGAAAGCCTCCAATCCTCCTAAAGATGTCTCTTCCTCAACCACAAAAACTGAAGACAATCAAGTTGAGAAAGTTCGAGTGTTCAATGGAAACGTTGATGTATGGAAGGTAAGAATGAAAAATTTCTTAATGGATCAAGACGTTGGAGTATGGGAATCAGTGATTACTGATAACACGATGAACGAAGAATCCAAGGAATACAATGCAAAAGCGATGAAGGAAATCTTGAATGGGCTACCAAATTCTATAAAGGCCAATTTGGAAAAATGTTTGTTAGCAAAGGGTATATGCGACAAACTTCATGACCATCACTCAAAAGGAGCATTCACCATGACCACTAGTTAAGAAGATGATGGAAAACAAGAAGGAAATCCATAACCCATCAAGGAAGATGAAAATAAGAATGATGACATCAAGGCCAAAGAATACCTAGAAAAAGAAGAAATCAAAGAAGACTTTAAAGAAGATCTCCTAACTAACCTTATCGCTGCCATGGAAGAGATTAACAGTGTGAAAAAGGAAAATGAGGAACTTAAGAAGAAAGCGCAAGATGGTGACTAGGACAAGACAAGGAAGGAAGATGATCTTTTCAAGATTCAAGAAAGATATGAGGAGTTCACCAAGCTTAAGGACTAATTTAATCAAAACAAAAGAAAGCATCATGAAGAAGTCATATCCATGAAAAATCAATTGGATAAGGAAAAGAAAAGGGAAAAAAAATTGTCAATCCACCTTGAACAAAGACTTGAGAGTTTAAAAAAAATTGAAGCAGAGATTAGTAAATATAAGGAAGAGGTCTCCTCCCTTAGATCTCAACTAGAAGAAGCAAGGAAACAAGCACAAGAAGATGAGAAGGTGATGAAATCTTTGGCATTCATAGAAGGAAAAGTTGATGAAAGGAGAGAATCACCATGACATGCCAACTAGAAGAAAAGGATGATGACATCACCAAGTTAAGATCAGAAATCACTTCTATTAAGGCCCAATCATGTGAAGGAGCCAATATGAAGGAATAAATGGAGATCATACTATCAAATAAGGATGAAGAATGCAAGAAAATGAAGGAAGAAATTATATTTCTTAAAAAGGAAGTTGAATTGCTGAATAAGAACTTGAAAAGTTCTCAAACCCTAGATGACTTCCTAAATCATCAAAGGTCTCCCCTTGATAAATCATGTCTTTCTTCAAACAACAAGGATGTGAGGAAGCCAAAAATAAATGTTGATGCTCCCAGTTCCAACAAATGCAAGGAGAAGAGTCAAGAAAACTATGGAAGAAATCCTACTCTAAGGAGACTTGTAGATGGTGTCAAGAATACAAAAGACAATGAATATCATC
Organism: Pinus tabuliformis; assembly: GCA_031772625.1. Taxonomy (NCBI): domain Eukaryota; kingdom Viridiplantae; phylum Streptophyta; class Pinopsida; order Pinales; family Pinaceae; genus Pinus; species Pinus tabuliformis. The sequence continues at coordinate 1,372,783,174 of CM062805.1, read as the reverse complement.
GAAGAATCCCAAGGTAAAAAGACTTCAGAAGTACATCAAGGAAATATTCATCTCCCAGGTACCAAAGTATATTTCTTGGTTATTTCTATTCTTGTACAAACTTTGGGCACATGGAAAAAGATTATAGGGCATACCACAAAGACAAATATAATGGTCCCTATCAATCTCCTATAAGAAATTTTGCAAAAATAAGTCATGATTACCCATTCATAAACAAGATGGATTGCTTCAATTTCCATAACATTGGACATATGGAACATGATTGTAACTTGACTTGTGTCCCTACACAAGCTAGAACCATGACAACCAAGCCAGAAAATAAAGTTACACAAATATGGAGAAAGAGGTAAATTGGATCTGAATGTCTCTTGGACACTCTAGCCAACAACACATGTTGATTTGATGAAGACATCAAGATGTGATATCCCAAGTGTTTGATGATGAGATTCTGCAAAAAAAAGAGACCATGCATAAACTTAGAGGGAGTTATTGATCATTCTTGTCTAAACAAGCTAGAGGAGTTTATGCAGGCAGGGGGTGTTGGTTCATGTCAACACATCTATCATGGATCACATTTCTAGAAGGAAGAGCACCTTGATAGTGGGGGTAACATACCTATGAAGAACTACTATTAATGAAGAAAAGAAGAAACCTGACAGGGGGAGAACCTAGGCACCCCGTTTGTCATTGATGTGAAAGGGGGAGAGAATGTTGGAAGGGAAAGAATATTGCCATCAATGACAAAGAGGGAGATTATTAATCAAGTTTGTCATTGATGTCAATATGGCATTATTCATGATGGAAAATTATTGTGAGATATGATGTTGCCCTATATTCCCTTCAATCATAGTTCCCTAGATTGATCATATATTAAAACTTAAGCATAAGTTATTAGCGCTGATTAGTGAATTGAATGAAACCAAAGGTGCGTTAAGTGAGAAGACATAAGAAATGAAGAAGGACATGCGATGGAACTTAAATCATTAGATGCATAAGAAATGAAGCATTATACTATAAAAAAACAGTTATACCATATAGTGAGATTGATGACGAAGTTCGTCCTTGATGGACTACGTCTCTGGGTCCGCTTTCAAGATGGGCAACCGTTTTTATTAGGAATGAAAAGAAGGAGTTGTTTACACAGTGATTTTGTCAGACTGAACTTGCACACAAGAAATTTTGACCTCTATAACCAAAAATCTCTCCGAACCAGCTTTCAAACGCCGCTTACGATTTCCAAATCTGCCTCCGGATGGCCAATCTATGACCAAAACACCGACTGCCTCTCTATCTCAGCTTCTGAATGACAAGTACCAAAAACACTAAAAATACTCATTAACTCTTCACAAGGCTCAAAATTCTTATTTATACAATTTTTAGATGCATCATAACCATTGTACTCCATTTAGAACGCATCAACTGACTTAAAGGTAGAAATTAGGGTTTTTTTTTTTAGGTGTATTTTGGTGTGTCACATAGTGACATTACAAGTTGGTTTGACAAGTTTTAATAAAAACCCAATTCCGAATTTAGAATAGCCCGCCAACCGTTAGTTTTCAACAAACCGAGCAGATGATTTAACTGTTTGCATGTAATCAAGCACCTAGTGGAAAATTGCTAAGCGTTTGAAGAATTCCCACACTAACACTTGTCAGATGTCATCCGGTTATCATAATCGTGAACCTATGGTTATGCTAACCGTTAAGAAACTCTGCGCTGTAAACCTTAAACCGTAACCATGGTGATCATGTTAATAAACCTGTCACATGTCACTTAATTCTTCTGCCGCGGTAACCTTAACTCTGTGTTTTTATGTTTTACAACTGGTCACATGTTACTAGCTCATTACCCATGCAGTTTATACCATGGTTTGGATCCGAACTTAGGTTTAGCATATTTTAATGGGCTTTTTAATTATTACATATATTTTGGATGGTGTTGTCATACCAAAAACCTTAGGTTTAGGTTTTTACATATATGTGTTACAACATAGGCCTGAAAGTTTTACTGAGGTTAGAACTAGGCTTTTAGGACTAGGTTTTCTCCTTAGCTTAGGTTTTTAGCATGTTAAATCTAAGGTTCATTTTTAATAACCTTATACATATTATTTTACCCCATTTAACCATAACTGAACCTTTACCAACTTCGATGACCACATCTGCTACTGACGACGATACTGGAACCAAACTGATCAATTGTATAAATTAATCAACGGAATCCTCCTGGATCATTCCTCTCTACTTGAAAGCTTTTGGACCACAAAAATTGGATTCTAAGTAGAGACTAGGTGAGGGTAGAGCTCCCTCACTCTCCTAATCTCTATCCACTTTTCCTTTCTCGGATTTGTACCTTTGAGTCCCACTCGAAAGTACTCAACATCGCCTCTCTTTGAAGAGCGAGTTCTTCTATCCAGGATAGTATCTTCTTGCAATTCTGTCATATACTCAGGTGCTAGATCATCAATAGTCAGAATTTGAGTATCCTCCTCTGGATCCATGATCATCAAAAGTTCATACAACTTCAGCTTTTCCACATTAACCACTGAGTAAATACGCATATAAGAAGGTAAATCTAGTCGAAAATCATTATTACTAATCTTCTCAATAATCCTGAAAGGTCCATACTTGATGGGTTTCAGTTTTTTACCTTCTCCTTTCAATCTTTCCTTGCTGATATAAAACCATACCTGATCTCCAATCTGAAAATCATGATTGACTTGATGCTTGTCATGGTGACGTTTATACTTGGCCTCACTCTTCTCTAATTGTTCTCGAACTGCTTCATGTATTTTTTGTATCCGTTCAATGAACTTGAGCGCCCTGTTGGCTTCTCTATGTCCATATATTTTCTCATCTTCACTGAACATGAAATCCATCGGTGATTTAGGTAGATACCAAAAGCACGTCTCAAATGGTGACTTATTAGTCGAAGAATGCAAGGCTCTATTATAAGCATGTTGCACATAAGATAATGATTCATCCCACAACTTGGGATGTTTGCTACAATAAGCTTGAAGGATCTGTATCATGAACCTGTTAACCACTTTTGTTTGTCCATCTGTCTGCAGATGAAAACTTGTGCTCTTCTTCAGTTTTGTGTCCATGAATACCCATAAAGTAGACCAAAATTCTCCTACAAAACGAGTATCTCGATCAGAAATAATAGAAGTAGGTAACCCAAAATGAACCCATACCTGCTCAAAGAACATCTGTGCAATCTCCTCAGTAGTGACTTTCTTTTTGCATGAAATGAGAATGCACATCTTGCTGAATCGATCCACCACAACATACATATAATCATGTCCTTTCCTAGACATTGGTAATCCTCCTATGAAATCCATGGAAATATTGTCCCACAGTCGTAAACGAATCGTAAGTGGCATATACAATCCAATCTTTTGATTGCTTGGTTTTATTTTGGAACACATTATACATCCCTTGATGTATTTAACAATTGTTTCATACATTCAGGGCTAGTAACAATACCTCTATAATTGTGCCATTGTCTTACGCCAAAATGTCCTGATATACGAGAAGGATGAGCTTCTCGTATGACATACGCCCTTTCTGTCTGTGGTATGCACAACTTACCCAGATGATATAACAACCTATTATGAACATGATAATTTATTTCTTCAATCTGAGTACCGTGAGTCAGTGATTCATAAACATCTTTGAAATAAACATCTGTGGCATATTGTTCTAAATACATTTCATGTTTTAAAGAACTATTTTGAAGTACTACTATGGAATTCAAAGATGGTCTTGATAACATATCAACTACTTTATTTTTTGTTCCCTTCTTATACTTGATGACTAAATGAAACTGATGAAGAAATCCCATCCACCTATAATGGTGAGATTGTTGCAATTTAGTTTGTGACTGAAGGTACTGAAGTGGATGATGGTCTGTATGAATCATGGTTTAACACTTTCTACCAATGTAAACAATTCTTTGTCATAAGTTGGATAATTAATCACTTCTTTTGAAAATGTATCTAAATGAAAACAAATAGGTTTTCCTTTCTGAAATAAAACTGCACCCATGGCATAACGAGAAGCATTGGTCTCTATCTCAAATGGCTGTTGTAAGTCAGGCAAATCTAAGATTGGAGTTGTGACTAGATTTTTCTTAAGATTATCGAAAGCTTCTTGTTGCTTTCCTCCCCACTGAAAAGTAACTTTAGACCCTGTTAAAGCATGTAGTGGTGCCGCAATTAAAGAAAATTGAGAAATAATTTTTCTCCAACTGAACTGCACCTAAGAAACATCGAACTTCAGTTACATTTTGTGGTCTCGGCCACTTAAGAATTGCTTCAATTTTAGTTGGATCTACTTTTAGATTGCCTCCTCCAACTATGTAACCAAGATAATTTAGTGAAGTTATTCCAAACTCACATTTGGCAAGTTTTAGATACAATTGTTCCTTCTGTAATACTTCTAATACCTTCTTTACATGTCTAACACGTTCTTCTTTTCTTTTACTGAATATGAGTATGTCATCTAAGTAGATTTTAACAAATTTTTCAAGATATGGATGGAACACATCATTCATTACCCGCATAAAAGTTGTTGGTGCATTAGTCAAACCAAAAGGCATTACCAACCATTCGAATAATCCTTGTCTAGTTTTAAATGCAGTCTTCCAAATATCATTCTCTGCAATACAGATCTGATGATATCCACTTCTTAGATCTAACTTAGTGAAGTAAACAACATGTTTTAGTTGATCAAGCAAATCATCTATTCTCGGAAGAGGATACATGTTTTTTATGGTAATTTTATTTAAGGCTCTAATACCGACACACATCCTCCATGTACCATCTTTCTTTGGAACTAAGATTATGGGTGAACCACATGGAGAAGAACTTGGCCGGATAAAACCTTTCTCTAACAAGTCTTGGATTTTCTTCTTAATTTCCTCATTCTCTATGACTGACATACGATACATTCCAACATTCGGAAGAGTAGCATCTGACAATAGCTAATTCTCATGTTGTATTTCTCTCTTAGGAGGAAGATGTTTGGGATCTTCAAAAAGACTTGAAAAAGATTCTACTATTTCAACCAAACTATCTTTAAATGGAATTTCACAACTTGAAAAAGCATCTTTAAAATCCTTAGGTTGTTCTTTGATCATTAAGAGAACATATTTCTTACTGGAACTAATCAACCGCTTCATTTGATTTGCAGTAACTAAATCCAGATGAGTTTTAGTTTTATGTGCTCTAATAATAAATTCAATTCCATCCTTCTTTAAGATATACTTATGCTCTTTTCTGTAAAACACTGCATCATGGTCATAAAGGTAAGGACTCCCTAGCACAACCCCACATATATCAGTTGGAATCACATCTAGATATACTTCATCAATAAAATGATTTGCAATGGCAAAATTTAAGTGACACTGCTTAGTTACTTTCAACTGTGTATCCTTAGTAAGCCATCCTAATGGGTATGGTGTTGGATGATTAGAAGTTTCCAAACCCATTTTCTTTACTATATCTGCAGATATTAGATTAGCTTGTGACCTGCTATCAAATAATGTGTCTATTTTTTATGCTTAGAGATAATGCTTATATGGAAGAGCTCAACTCTTTTATCCTCATTTGGAGGACTTATGTTTGAAGAGGTAGTAGTAGCATTAGAACTGGACGCTACATCGGAAATTTTACATGCTGAGACCATGGCAGTTACCTTTGATTCATCTCCTGAATCTGAACCAAGATCATGTTGGACAACTGTAATAGCTTTCTTCTCACCCCCCTTCTTCTGAAAATTTTGAGGTCTTAGTTCTGGATGAAGCTTCCAACATCTAGCTTGGTCATGGCCAACTCTTTGACAATGTGTGCATGTAGGTCGATCACTGTCTTTCTGAACTGTTTCCGATTTATTTCCTTTATTAAAACACTTCCTCTTACTATCCTTTGAATCTTTGTTTTCTAACAGCTTGGAAGTTTTTGGTGTAAACTTGAAAGGTCTACTTCCTGATTCAACATGAATAGCCTGTACACAAACTTGATCAAAGTCATCAGGATTAAACATTAACAACGTATGTTGTAAATAAGAATGTAGACTACCAATATACTTTAACAAAGTTTCTTTTGACTTCATTGAGATTCCAAGTGTAAGTGCTTTCTTTTGGAATTCCTGAGTGAAATCCTGAACACTTTGTCCTTTCCCTTATCGCAAGTGCTGCCAATCAATTACAGTTTGCTGCAAATGTGGAGCACTGGAAAGGTATGTTTTTGACGAACAATTTAGTGACTTTTCAGTAACAATTGTAACCCTTTCTGCATAATGAACTTAAAGAAATAAATAATTTTAATAGAATGTGTGAGAATTGGTATGGAAAGCTTAATCGCTGATAATTGTTATTTTTCCATGCAGGAAAGGGTGGAAATGAAGGACTGCCATTCGAAAGGAAAAGACAAAGGAGGAATAACTGCTATCCCTTTAGAAGGGAACCGGATGTGAACGAGATCGAACAGATCGAAGCAGAACGACCCTGGAAAGAAAGAAGGGTTATCAATTCGGCGGAACAGGAGAAGAAAAGTAAAGGATTAACGGCTTGGCGAATCCCTCAGGATCTTTGATCCTGAGGGATCGCTGTTTTGCTTATTTTTTCTACCTAGATACCTCCGCCGTTACTTTTATAAAAAGGGACAACATCGTTAAACAAAAGGACCTTTTTTTCATATATGTAACTGTGAATTTCAGACTCAACTTTGATCATCGACTCTCACTAAGACTTGTTTTGTTGTACATTTGTTGATGCATTAATACAAAAGACTTGGTGTTCATTTTATCTCTGTGTCTGGAGTAATCTAAGGCGGTGTACCGTTGGAAGTTAAGGGCCCGGCTCTGAAGGACACTTGCTTTTGTATCATTATAATTTGGTTTCTATGTGGTTTGTTTATCTTTATAGTTTGGTAATCTGACATGTTTTTCATATGCTATTCCATGCTCTGTTACGATTAATTCATTAATGGTTTCTTTCAAGAGATTTATGTAGTGACTCTGTATTGTATGAGTGAATCTTTTCAGAGTTGATTGCATGTTAACAATCTAAGCCAATTGTTTCTATTACAGAGCCTTCATATTGAATATTTATGTATTGGATTCATTTGAAATCTCAATTATTGGAATCCGGAAGTAATGTTATTCTATTTGGAAGCATAGTCATATTCGCGTTAATCATCAGATTGCTATATTAAGCGTGTTGTGTATATATTGTTGATGATTGCTGTTCCATAATTCATTTGTGAATACTGTTCCATAAAGTATAATCCATTGAAGTTGCTTTAAGAGAGGAGACTGTTATTTTATTACAGAGTGTGAGTTTGGTTCAATAGAACAAGTTTAGTTCGGACTCGCGAGGTTTAGTTCCATTTATTGTTGTTCCATTTACTGCTGTTCCATTTCAGATTTGCTGTTCCATTTCCTGTTTGTTGTTCCATTTCACTTTCTGTCGTTCCATTTACTTGCATTTGCTGTCTTGGTGTGAGAAAAGGTCCAAGGCTGTAGTGAGCCTCAGCAGTTGCTGCCTAGCTCCCAGACCTATGGTCCATGCTCTAATTTCCTTTCCATCAGTTTCTAGAGGGATGGGTTATCGCTTCCGTACTCTTGACTGATAAGCTGCTTTGTGTGATTTTATTCTTTTAGAGCAATTTAGCCATAAGTTTAGCATCCGTTTACTCTTGTATTTCCTAAACACTGTACTACTAAGCATTACTCTGACAAATAGCCTCGGATTGAGATACTCTTTGCAATAACAAAGCGTTCCCGGATTGACTTATTAATGTGGTATAACTAGAGGTGAAAGAGACCCTTGTTACAGCTCTACATTTTGGCGCCGTTGCCGGGGAAAGAGTATAGCCATTTGTCTTTTACAGAGTAGTGTACGAGTCTGCTAGGGGAGAGTTGGATTTTAAAAACGGAAGGTAAGAACCTGCGTACGGAGCATGTAAAAGCCCTGCTCCACCGTCCGCTTTCCTGGCAGAATTGTGGGTTGAATAGAATTTGGTAGTTTATAGAGTGCATGACTAAGCATAAAAAGCCAGAAAAAATTATCAAACCTCTGTTCAAACCCGAAAAAGCCAAAGGGCCGGTGACCCTTGGCCGAACAACCTTCATAGACGAAATCTATAAGAAAACTGAATCTCAGCCATCAGTAGGGTTCAATAAAACCAATTCTAAACAACCTACTAGCTCCCTTCAAGCCACAGGATCACCATCTGTAGCCTTCGCTGAGGTGCATAGTCAGACTGATGAACAGGACTCTCAAGAAATTGAAAACTCTATTCCAGAACGACTGCAGGAAGGGAATCTAAGCAATCTTTTGAAGGAGAAGGGGAAACAGGAGAAGTTGAGGAGCCAAGATCCCCTCCTAGGATAATTAAGCCATTAAAAAGCCCAGATAAAGGAAGCGCTGTAAAAATCATTGTTGAAGGGATTCAATCTCCTCAAGCAACAGGGACTCTTATTATTCCAGACGAAGGAAGTGCTATTAAAACAATCCCTATTAAGGTCGTTCCTTCTCCGCCTAAGAATACCCTCTTAGAGATCCCGGAAGGTTATTGGCACATATTTGATCCCATGGCACAGAATCAGCCAAACACTCAAACTTCTACATTACAATACCCTATAGTGGATTCCGCAGCAAATGCTCCTATGAAAGCAATTCCCCTTCAACACATTCCTACATTTCACGGACTTACATCAGAGGACCCCGATGCATTATTATTTGAATTTGATGTATTATGCAGGGGATATGATTACACCACTGACCCCCAGAAATTAAAGTTGTTCCCCTCCACTTTGAAAGGAGCAGCTTTAAGATGGTTTATGGGTTTAGGTGGTGGGGTTATAAATAACTGGGAGCAAATGAAAGAATCTTTCCTAAAGAAATATCAAGATTATTGTAGGTCTAGAGAACTAAAAGATGAAATATTTCAGATGACAGCTAGACCAAATGAAACACTAGAAGAATATGTAGAACGTTTTCAGTATAATTTGCAAAGATCTCCATATGCATCACTACCTCTGCCTGATAATGTATTAAAAACAACATTGATTAGAGGTATGAAGGAACAATGGATTGAAACATTAAATATCATGGGAAAAGGGGATATTTATCAAGAAAATTTTGCTGACATCATTGATTTATGTATCAGGAGCTCGAGAGGTAGCACAAGGATAAAACCAGCAGAATATGATCGGTTTGTCAGAGATAACAAAATATCAACAGAAGGAGTAACACGTGTAGAACTTGGAAATTTATTAGAAAATTTTAAAACTGATATCCTGGGGACATTGACTACACAACTTGATATTGTACAGGCTAAACAGAAGCAGATAGAGGCAGAACAGAATTTGGCGATCTTCTGCCCCCGATGTAGAAGAAAACATAGCCACAAGGAATGTACATTGGATGCAGTTCAAACATGTGCTATCTGTACAAAATATCACCTTATTGAAAGTTGCCCCTCAATTCCTGGATTGAAGGCAATATATAAGGAAGCAGAAGAAGAGCCAGAATCAGCATACTTCGTTAACCAGCGTCGCCAATGGCAACCAAGGCAATCAGGTATGTTTTCAGACCCAACTTCTTCTTTTCAGCCTCCACAGTATAACGCTCAGCAATATAGTATGTGGCAAAACCAATCTCAACCCCCATTTCCGAACTGGTCATCACAACCATTTCCTTCTCCAAATCCATGGATGAATCAGCCAAGCCAATTTGGTTGGCCGAATTTTCCTTACACCCCACCATATTGGCAGAATAGCTCATATCCTCCACAATGGACCCCCCCTAATTCACAAAGTTCACCCTGGCAGACAAATTGGCCAAGATCGACATATCAGCCAACAGGAACTATTCCGCTCCCTCAACCGACTTTGCTAGCTTTGCAACAAAATCCCCAGTCTAATCTGAGACCGCAACTCCCAGCCCAACCCAATCCTAATCCTAATAATAGGCCGGTCCAATCCCTCCAAATTATAGAATCAGCAGAAATTGGACCTGAACTGAGGGAGTGCAATGATCTTCAGTTAAGATCTGGACGTATAATAGAAACGGAGGGAGATAAAACAGTTCACATTGAAGATCAGTTACCAATAGAACAGCCGTTACAACAAGAGGGTGCAAATAAGGAGCAGACTCATCATCAAGCGAATACACCCTCTCCTCCCTTCCCAGAACGATTAGTCATACCATGACCTGTACAATATCTAGACTTTGACATTCTGGGAGAGCTACAAAACCTGTACATACGAATTCCTTTCCTCCAAGCCATTCAAGACATCCCTATATATGCAAAAACTATAAAAGAATTGTGCATAAAAAAACCAAGGAGGAATGTAACCACTAACCCAAGAGTCCAAGTAGTCGGTACTTTATCTGACCTGTTATCAGGAACACCCATTAAATATGAAGATCCAGGAAATCCAATCGTAACTGTTCAAATCTATGGTCAGACTCTGACTAATGCTTTAGTTGATTTAGGAGCTGCAATTAATATTTTGACAACTTCTACTTGCCAAAAGCTCGGTATTACATCAGTAGAACCCACTTCTACTTTGTTAGAATTGGCTGACCGATCTGTAGTTCGACCGGAAGGAACTCTATACGATGTCATGGTCTCTATAGATTCTTGGGAATACCCAACTGATTTCCTGGTAATTAATCCAAAAACCCGACTGGATGGACACCTGCTAATTTTAGGTAGACCTTGGCTTGCTACCGCCGATGCTTACATTGGTTGCCGGCAGGGGAATATGACCATAACCAGAGGACCAGATATTAAAAATCTAGTTCTATACCCTCCAGCACAGCCAATTCTTACAATGATAAAAACTAACCAGCACCCTATATCATACCTTACTGACAATATCAGATCACCATTGACTATACAGAAGGCCCTAGACTTTAAAGACCAAACAGAAGATGATGCCATCAATAACTTCGTTAGTCAAACTGAATCTAGACCTCATGCACAGTGTTTCATGATAGAAGCTGCATTCGATAGCGAACTAGAAGAAGATCCCTTGAAAGATACACATGACCAAACGATACCTGTGACTTCTGTTGCCAATAGTAAGGTAGTGGAAATTGAACCGGGAAAAACTCTAAACATCAATGCCAACCTTACACCGGACCAAGAAATAAAACTCATCCATCTGTTACGGAAGCATCAAGAATCATTTGCGTGGGATTACCCTGATATGAAAGGGATTGACCCCCAATTGTGCACCCACCATATTTATATAGAAAAATATGCAAGACCTGTCCATCAACCGCAAAGAAGACTCAACCCTCATCTAAAAGATGTTGTAAAAGCAGAACTTCAGAAGCTTTTAGATGTTAATTTTATCTATCCTATTTCTGATAGTAATTGGGTCTCTCCACTTGTGGTTGTACCCGAGAAGAATGGGAAATGGAGGATTTGCGTGGATTATAGAGAGTTAAACAAAGCCACACAAAAAGACCATTTTCCCCTCCCATTCATAGACCAAGTATTGGACACTTTAGCAGGAAAGAATTTCTTTTCTTTCCTGGATGGCTTAAGTGCATACAATCAGATTCAGATTGCCCCTGAAGACCAGGATAAAACTACCTTTACTTGTCCTTGGGGAACGTTCGCCTATAGAGTTCTACCCTTTGGCCTATGTAATGCTCCTGCCACATTCCAAAGGGCTATTCTTAGCATCTTTGCAGATTTAATAAATGATGGACTTGAAGTATACATGGATGACTTTACACCATATGGAGATGATTTTGATCCAGCTTTGGACAGCGTAGAGAAAGTCCTACAGCGTTGCATTGCTACCAGGCTTTGTTTAAGTCACGAAAAATGCTATATGATGATGACTGAAGGGCTCATTCTAGGACATTTCGTCTCAGCAGCTGGCATTCAGGTAGATCCGGCCAAAATTCAAATTCTTTTGCTTATCCCCACCCCCACTACTCAGACAGAGGTATGCAGCTTTCTTGGATTTTCCGGGTATTACAAACGATTTATAGAACATTATTCACACATTGCTGCACCTTTATATGCATTAACTGGTAATGTTGATTTCATGTGGACAGAGAAATGCGACCGCGCTTTCCAGGAATTAAAGAAGCTTGTATCAACAGCTCCAGTCCTTCGAGGACCAAACTGGAATTTACCATTCCAAATCTCATCTGATGCCTCAGACACAGCAATCGGTGCAGTCCTTGGGCAGGAGGAGGATAAAAAACCATATGCTATTTATTATATCAACAAAAATTTATCCCCTGCTGAATTAAATTACACTGTCACCGAAAAAGAATTCCTCGCTGTAATACATGCTGTCAATAAGTTTAGACATTATATTACAGGCTATCCCGTTGTTTTATATACAGATCATTCTGCTATCAAATATTTAGAGAATAAGCCTGTTACAAATGCTAGAATAACGAGATGGTTGATCTTATTGCAGGAGTTTGATATCACAATCAAGGATAGACCCGACAAGGAAAACCCTGTAGCTGATTTTCTCTCACGAATACCAAAATCAATTGAGGCAGCAGCAGTGGAAGACCAATTTCCGGATGAGCACCTGTTTGCTGTTGCTGTTCAAACACCTTGGTATGCTGATGTTGCCAACTACCTTGCAGTAGGTAAGCTACCAAAACACTTAACCCCTAATGAACATAAGCAGATTGTTCAGAAGAGTACTCGGTTTTCGTGGATCGGGGGTTATTTGTTCCACACAGGGGCAGACATGCAAATTAGGAGGTGTATTCGAGAAGATGAAATTTTCGACATCTTAAAAGCTTGTCATAACAGACCATGTGGGGGACACTTTGCCGAGAAAAGAACAGCACATAAAGTATTGCAGATGAGATACTACTGGCCTACAATTTTTAAGGATTCGAAGAAATTCGTTCAAGCCTGTGACAGCTGCCAGCGAGCAGGATGACCTGGTCAAGCCGACGAAATGCCTCTGAGGCCACAATTAGTCATTGAACCATTTGAACGATGGGCTCTTGATTTCGTTGGACCCATCAACCCATCATCAAATCAGAGAACATATATCTTGGTAGCCACAGAATATGTTACCAAATGGGTTGAGGCCGAAGCGTTGCCTAGAGCTACAGAAGATTCGGTAATACAGTTCTTGTTCCATTTGTTTGTACGATATGGCCTTCCGAGAGAAATAATTACAGATGGAGGACCACAATTTGCCGGAAACAAATTAGCTGCAACACTTAACAATTATCACGTCCAGCATAAAATTACTACCCCATATCACCCGCAGGCGAATGGGCAAGTAGAAAGTAGCAATAAGGTAATAGAATCAATTTTAACAAAAACCATTGCTTCACATAGGCGTGATTGGGCCGCCCGACTACCTGAAGCACTCTGGGCTTATAGAACCACCTGGAGAAGTACCACTGGTTATTCACCCTATCAATTAGTGTTTGGGAAACAACCTATTTTCCCCATAGAATTTGAAATCCAAATGCTACGAACTACACAGGAAGTTGGCCTAGATTTAAGTGAGGCACAAATCAATCGACTACAACAGATTAATGAATTGGATGAAATAAGGCTCTCTGCATTACAAAATACAACACTTATTCAGCAGCAGCGAGCTAAATGGCATGATGCACTTATCAAGAACAAAGTCTTTCATGAAGGAGACTGGGCTCTGTTATATGACTCTCGGTTTCAGGATTTCCCGGGGAAACTGCAGACTCGTTGGTTGGGGCCATACGAAATCCAGAAAGTACATGATAATGGGACCCTTACTCTCATCACAATCGATGGTTCTGGATATGCATTCAAGGTAAATGGCCACCGAGTTCGTCTCTATCACAAGCCACTCACTCGGGAATCCTTCTGTCAGCAGCTACGTCAAGACACTGACATGGAAATTTTAGGAGAGGAAGTAAAATCTTCCTCACCTATAATTCAGTAAGGAACGCATTTTTTTTGACTTGTACATAAGTTCTTGTATATACGTTTTCTTAATATTTCTTTGATCTTTCTTTTTTTTAAGTTTGCTTTTTACAGTCAGCGTGTCTTTGCTGTTCCTTTTCCAAAAGGAACAGCAGTTGCTTGTTTTCGTGTTTTTGCTGTTCCTTTTTCAAAAGGAACAACATTTCTGAGTTTTTGTTGTTCCTTTTCAAAAGGAACAGCATTTGTGAGTTTTTGCTGTTCCTTTTCAAAAGGAACAACATTTGTGAGTTTTTGCTGTTCCTTTTCAAAAGGAACAACATTTGTGAGTTTTTGCTGTTCCTTTTCAAAAGGAACAACATTTGTGAGTTTTTGCTGTTCCTTTTCAAAAGGAACAACATTTTTGGGTTTTTGCTGTTCCTTTTCAAAAGGAACGACATTTGTGAGTTTTTGCTGTTCCTTTTCAAAAGGAACAGCATTTGTGAGTTTTTGCTGTTCCTTTTCAAAAGGAACAACATTTTTGGGTTTTTGCTGTTCCTTTTCAAAAGGAACAACATTTGTGAGTTTTTGCTGTTCCTTTTCAAAAGGAACAGCATTTGTGAGTTTTTGCTGTTCCTTTTCAAAAGGAACAGCATTTGTGAATTTTTGCTGTTCCTTTTTCAAAGGAGACAACACTCATGATCTTAGGTTGTTCCGTCTCAAAGAACGACATCTCAACTATTTGTTTGCATGGATTCTTCTCTGTTGTTCCTTTTTTTCAAAAGGAACACCATAGCCATGTCTTTGCTCTCTGTGATGATTCATATTGAGGATGCTTTTCGCCCATCTTCTCTCCAGTCTTTAAGATACAACTATGCACTTATGCAATGAACATAAATTACGACATACCGAAATCAGCAGATCATAAGATCGCTATCTTTATAGAGCCTAGTATTGATAAGAGGACAAGAGGAGGGACATACTTACTTCTCATCTCCGTTGTCATTGACTTATTCCCATTGTTCTGGTTGGTTATCTTTATCATGGCGATTTCCCTAAAAATTTTTTTGATTATTACTCAGGAATAAGAACAGAGGATTTATATCTTCCTGTTGGGATGATAATACTTCTTCCACCATTCCCACTCTTAAGGAGGGCTGAACCACCCTTATGTGTAAATAAATAAGAAAAGTGTTGTGCAAAGAAAAAAAAATGATGAATATATTGTCAAATGCAGGATAGGGGGTCTCATCAAGAGCCAGCTTACCATGATCATTAGGTTGGAAGCGAAGTGGCATTCCCAGTATGGCCACCACACCAGGGATATTGTCCAAAAGGTACACTAAATAAATAGACCTTGGAACAGGGGGTCTCATCACGAGCCGACCTGTCCACGTTTCGCACCTTCCTTGTGAATGGCATTATGGCTAACTGGTTACCAAGCCAGCATAATGGCCTGCGTTTTGACAAAATACTTTTTATACACATAAAGGATCATGGTTCCAGGGGTGAAATAAACAACTCTTCCAAGGTTATGAACACCTGTCGGCAGCAGAGCTCTGTTAATGGTATCGAAGTCATAATGGTTACACCAACAGGGATGATATTAACACCTCTTTGTCTCTTCTATCCTATGAATAATTCATATTTTATTTCCCGATGAACATATCGCACGAACACTCATTACTACCAATCATGGCAAAGGAACTGACAATGACCTCTGGGGATTTCGTACGATTGACAGACGTCCCATCCCCCGGCCTCACATCATATTACGCAGGCTCTTATGTAAAACGCGATCCACCTTTTTGCCTCGATTTCGGTATTTCGTTGTCCATCTAAAACATGGCGTAATTTTATATGTTGTTCCTTTATGACTGGTTACACGATGGCTGTTGCTCCTCTATTTGACGGCTGGGGTAGCCTATCACATCGCGGGGGGGAAGGTAATCTCATTACTCCACGAGTTACGTGTCAGCACATCATTCGGGGTAGATAGTGTACGAAGGTATGGCATGGTTTAACGGTATGATAATTCTATTTTACGCAAAGTTGCCATCCACAATCCATTTTTGTTGCATACTCTGTTTTTTTTCGCAACGATCACCTTCTCTGCGTCTCAAAATAGCACAGGCAGTTGCTGTTCCATTGGAAATCCTTAGTAGAACCATGGGAGGAAAGGCAGTCCGAAGCGAACCTCAGGAATTGACAGTCTCTGCTGCTGCCCGGGAGATCCTGGAAAAGGCTGGATGGCTGAATTATTTCAGTCGCCTACAAGAATCAAACGAGACAGTGGCGTTGGAATTTCTGCAAAACTTGCAGGAGGACTACTCCATAGTGAGAGAAAGGCGGATAGCGGTCACTGACGATGTAATTGCAGAAGTCTCAGGACTACCAGCCACCGGACCTGTATGGACGCTGAGGAAAGAAAGACTACAAAAGATTATGGAGATTTTTCAGGATGAAGGCCAAAGCTTGACAGTGAAGGGGAAGGGAGTTCTGCCAGCAACGTTAGGAGAACCCTGGACCGAACTAGCAAGGATAGTACAGAGCTACATTACTTGCGAAGGAAGGAAGGACGTGGTAAGACCACGCCATCTTAAACTCTTAGATGTTTTGAAAGAAAAATGTTCTGTAAATCTGCCTGCACTTTTAAATTCACTATTGCATGATGCGGCCCGAAGCCTGAAAACAGCACAGCAGGTAGAAGCAGTTGTTGGCCACCATGGATTGATTCGATTGATAGTGAGCCATAGTCTCACTAAACAGCAGAGCAGCTGGGAGGAGCTCGTTGCATTGATTGAGGGGAGATTGGCTGCACCACCCCCAAAACCTAAACATTCCTCTAGCACACCAGAACGATCAGAGAAACGCAGAGAAGTGGCAGCAGGAAAACGTGTTGCTCCAAAATGTAAGCATTCTTCAAGTACACCGGAGCGACCAGAAAAATGCAGAGAAGTGATAGCAGAAAAACCTGTTGCTTGTACACCTGAACAACCAGAGAAACCAAGAAAATCAGTCCGGCTAGCTCGAATACGAGGAAGGCTGGAAAAGATTCGGGAAAGCACCAGCCAACCAATTGAGATTATAGACGAACCTCCAGAACCAGAAGGAGGACCTTCCGAAGGAAATGCTGGACAATCTGGGGGCGAGGCTGAGCAAGCCGGAGAAGGAGGTGAGGAGAGAGAAGTGCACTCCAAAACAGAAATAGAAGCTGAACACTCCAAGGCAGTCACTGAGCAGGACAATCGGGAGGAGGAAGTAGTACAGCCAGAAAGTAGCCCGCTGCGAGACCTTGTGGGCGAAGAAGAATTGGCCGCAATCCTGGCCAGTATGGGGGAATATGGCCAACCCTCCAGCCCAGCAGGTCCTCCCGATGGACCTCCAGAGGAAGACATACCTGAGAATTTACATGCAGAAAAGGAAGGAGAAGAAAACCCGCCCGTTCATGAGGAAGAAATAAGGGATACCAACCAGGAACAATTTGTTCCCAAGGCACCAGAAGAAACTCTAGATAGAGTAGAAGCAGATTTAAGGGCCAGTCGTAAACCCTCTGCTGAGGCAAGGGAAATCAAGAAATTAAGGACTAAACAGTAGAGGCTGCTGAACACTATAGCCCGGCTCCGACAGCAAATTTGGATTCTGAAAGCCAGTCTGAGGATACGAAGGACCACAAGGAAAAGAAAGAGGACCACTGTAGAAAAATCCCATAGAACAAGGAGACGAAGGACTTATAGTCGCCCTGTTGGTCGAAACCCGGCTGGAAGACCTGCTGTTGTTCCAATTGTCACTGAAAAATAGACTGTTGTTCCAAATGACGCTGAGGAACAAACTGTTGTTCCAATTGTCACAGAAGAACAGACTGCTGTCCCAAATGATGTTGAGGAACAGACTGCTGTTCCAATTGACAATGAGGAACAGACTGCTGTTCCAATTGATAATGAAGAACAGACTGCCGTTCCAATTGGGGCAGAGGGACAGGATGACGTTCCACTAACAAAGGAACCACAACAACCTTTCATTCGTGTTAAGAAAGAAAAGGAGAATAAGGAGATCCAAACAGAGGCACCGCCCTCAGGGGTGATCCGGGTTCTGAACTCCAAACAGTATAACAAAAAGGTTCAGGTAAAACTCCCGGCCTCTACGGCCCTATGGAAAAAGGATCCAAAAACAAGAACCTTGCACAAGATGATGAAGCAAGCTTAGCAAGAAGCTGAACAGTTGAAGGAACAAACAGTCCCCCGGGAGAAATATGAAGAATTGCAATAGCAACTTCGGGATATTAGTCAGTCCGAGAGCCAGGCCTTCGAAGGCTGGCAAAAGGAGCAAGAAAAGGTTGCAAAGGTAACTCGTCGATTAGATATTGTTGTTAGGCAGATGGACACTGTGTGTTCTTTGTATAATGACGTTCTGGCCTGTAGGGCCCCTGCTAAAAACTATGCTTTATTTTTGCTTGAACGATATTTACGATTAAAGATAAAAGTTGTCAGGGCAGGTGCCCCTATACAAATCAATACTGTTAATGATTTCATAGATTGTTGCAAGAATTATGGAATTAAGGTTCAAAGATTATTATGTGAATTTTACTTGCATAACCTCGTGCTAGACCAGGAAACTGATTTAAATCCTGGCCCTTTTGTTGGGGACATCCAATTGCAAGCCTTCATTTCATTCGGGGTTAATCAGCTAAAATGGCTCAGGGCTTATAACACTTTTCAGAGACACGGAAATAGCCTAGACTTGTGGGTAAGAGCTGAGCCTAGAGACCCAGTACTATTATGGAGAGCACATAGGAACCTTATGAGAACCTCGGGTGTTATGGAGACATTAGGACCCATGCACGAGGACCTAATCTGACAAAATCTGGAATATTTTCTGACTATTAAAGACCTCGCCATCGATGCTGCAAAATTCTGATACCAGAATTCGAACCCAAACATCCAGCTCAGGGAACCATTCAGATATGAAAATTTTGAGCTAGCTGCCAGCCGATTGAACCTTTATGGCGAGCGTATTTTGCAAGCAGGGCCATCCTGGTTAGGGTATCGATTTCGTAGTCCAATTATTTGGCACCCTGCACCCGGATATCAGGCCTTGTATGAAATGCCTGAAGGTCAAACAAATCAGTTCTTTGATGATCTAGTTGCTCATCACGGCTGTAGGCCTCCACACGAGGTTCCCTCTCCAGCCTATTCTCTTACCGCCTTGCATGTCAACTATAATGTTTTCATGAGGGCATGAAATAGGGTAAGCAGGGGGTGTGTGGAGCACTGGAAAGGTATGTTTTTGACGAACAATTTAGTGACTTTTCAGTAACAATTGTAACCCTTTCTACATAATGAACTTAAAGAAATAAAGAATTTTAATAGAATGTGTGAGAATTGGTATGGAAAGCTTAATCACTGATAATTGTTATTTTTCCATGCAGGAAAGGGTGGAAACGAAGGACTGCCATTCGAAAGGAAAAGACAAAGGAGGAATAACTGTTGTCCCTTTAGAAGGGAACCGGATGCGAACGAGATCGAACAGATCGAAGCAGAACGACCCTGGAAAGAAAGAAGGGTTATCAATTCGGCGGAACAGGGGAAGAAAAGTAAAGGATTAATGGCTTGGCGAATCCCACAGGATCTTTGATCCTGAGGGATCATTGTTTTTCTTATTTTTGCTACCTAGATACCTCCGCCGTTACTTTTATAAAAAGGGACAGCATCGTTAAACAAAAGGACCTTTTTTTCATATATGTAACTGTGAATTTTAGACTCAACTTTGATCATCGACTCTCACTAAGACTTGTTTTGCTGTACATTTGTTGATGCATTAATACAAAAGACTTGGTGTTCATTTTATCTCTGCGTCTGGAGTAATCTAAGGCAGTGTACCGTTGGAAGCTAAGGGCCCGGCTCCGAAGGACACTTGCTTTTGTATCATTATAATTTGGTTTCTGTGTGGTTTGTTTATCTTTATAGTTTGGTAATCTGACATGTTTTTCATATGCTATTCCATGCTCTGTTACGATTAATTAATTAATGGTTTCTTTCAAGATATTTATGTAGTGACTCTGTATTGTATGAGTGAATCTTTTCAGAGTTGATTGCATGTTAACAATCTAAGCCAACTGTTTCTATTACAGAGCCTTCATATTGAATATTTCTGTATTGGATTCATTTGAAATCTCAATTATTGGAATCCGGAAGTAATGTTATTCTATTTGGAAGCATAGTCATATTCGCGTTAATCATTAGATTGCTATATTAAGCGTGTTGTGTATATATGGTTGATGATTGCTGTTCCATAATTCATTTGTGAATACTGTTCCATAAAGTATAATCCATTGAAGTTGCTTTAAGAGAGGAGACTGCTATTTTATTATAGAGTGTGAGTTTGGTTCAATAGAACAAGTTTAGTTCGGACTCGCGAGGTTTAGTTCCATTTATTGCTGTTCCATTTACTGCTGTTCCATTTCAGATTTGTTGTTCCATTTCCTGTTTGTTGTTCCATTTCACTTTCTGCCGTTCCATTTACTTGCATTTGCTGTCTTGGTGTGAGAAAAGGTCCAAGGCTGTAGTGAGCCTCAGCAGTCGCTACCTAGCTCCCAGACCTATGGTCCATGCTCTAATTTCCTTTCCATCAGTTTCTAGAGGGATGGGTTATCGCTTCCGTACCCTTGAATGATAAGCTGCTTTGTGTGATTTTATTCTTTTAGAGAAATTTAGTCATAAGTTTAGCATCCGTTTACTCTTGTATTTCCTAAACACTGTACTACTAAGCATTACTCTGATGAATAGCCTCGGATTGAGATACTCTTTGCAATAACAAAGCGTTCCCGGATTGACTTATTAATGTGGCATAACTAGAGGTGAAAGAGACCCTTGTTACAGCTCTACAGCAAATACCATAAAGGATAAAATTTCTTTCTAAGGGCTTTTAGAAACTTGGTCCATGAAGAAATTACTTTATCCTTATGCTTTAAATCTACCTGAGTTTGAATTTCCCACCAAATTAGGGTTGTACCTCCCATCCTAAGGGTAGCTAATTGGATCTTAGTTTTATCATCAATGATATTTTGAATTCGACAATAAACTTCTATTTGCTTTATCCAATTATCCAATTTCTCAGGACTCATTTCTCCATTATAAACAGGCAACTCAAACTTTATGTCAAGTTTTAAAAGAGAAGTTTTATGAGGCTTCTTTTCTTCACCTGATTCTGAACTAGAAGAAGAAGATGAAGAAGATGATGATGGAGATGATGGAGGTGAAGGAGGTTTATCAGCCTTGCCTTTACCTTTGTCCTTCTTCGATGTCTTTGAAGAAGAAGCTGCATCTCTCACCTTCTTGTCTTCGTACAATTCTCCCAACATCTGCTGCATAGTCAAGAATGCCTACTGAAACTATTCTTCACTCATCTTAGTTTCAGTGTTTTCACCTGCATCAGGTCCTGACATGGTTGATTTATGAACGATCCTTCGCTTTCCCACTTCGGGGTCGCCTTCTTCAACTGTTCCTTCTCCACATCATGACCTCGACTTGGTTAACATTCACTAGCTAACTCTACTATTGTAACCTACTTTGATACCAAATTATATGATCTGATCGATCATATATTAAAACTTAAGCAGAAGTTATTAGCGCTGATTAGTGAATTGAATGAAACCAAAGGTGCGTTAAGCGAGAAGACATAAGCAATGAAGAAGGACATGCGACAAAAATTAAATCATTAGATGCATAAGAAATGAAGCATTATAATGTAAAAACATAGTTATACCAGACAACGAGATTGATGACAGAGTCCGTCCCTGATGAACTATGTCTCCGGGTCCGCTATCAAGATGGGCGACCGTTTTTATTAGGAGTGAAAAGAAGGAGTTGTTTACACAGTGTTTCTATCAGATTGAAATTTCACACAAGCAATTTTGACCTATATAACTAGAAATCTCTCTGAACCAGCTTTCCAACGCCGCTTACGGTTTCCAAATCCGCCTCCGGATGCCCAAGATATGACCAAAACACCGACCACCTCTCTGTCTCAGCTTTTGAATGAGAAGTACCAAGAACACTAAAAATCCTCACTAACTCTTCACAAGGATACAAATGCTTAGTTATATAGTGGTTAGATGCATCATAACCACTGTACTCCATCTAGAATGCATCAGCTGACTTAAAGGTACAAATTAGGGTTTTTTTAAGGTGTATTTTGGTGTGTCACATAGTGACTGTTACACAGTAATTTGTCACCATCCCTGTTACTCCTCTTGTCGTACCTTGGAGGACCCATCCCGGGAGTTATAAGAAGTGACAAAGTCTAAAAACACCTGCATTATGTTCCCCTGAGTATGTACTCCATGTTCCCTGAAGACACCTTCTGCAGATCATCCCTAAAAAATGCTCTTTTTCCATTGGCGCAAGTCCACAGTATTCTACCCGCGCCAATGATGGAGATCCTCAAAAGGGGGCGCGACCATTGGCGCTCTATCTTAGAGCAACAGTCGCGCCAACCAAATTTAGTCGTGCTTTTTGCCTTAATGCACGTCCGACTGTTGTTTCCTTCATTACATGGAGCTTTTCTGAGGATAGAAAATCAATTTTTTGTCGAGCTTTATCCATCTTTATGGCTTTTTCTAATTCCACAAAAGGTGTCCCGGTTCATCGCATCCTCCTCCCTTCTCCATCTATATAAGCTTGTCATTATGCATTGGACAAGCTAGTGCTAGAGAGAGTGTTGGTGTTAGTGTTATGCTAGTGATTTGGTAATTGAGTTATAGTAGTGATGATTATTGGTCATGGAGAGAATGCTAATGAGTGCTAGAGAGGTTATGCTGCCGGAAAGGAGATGCATGTCAAGACACATATAGTTACTCACCCAGCCAGGAGAAGGGTCGACGTCAGAACAATGGTTGTAACTTTTCCTGTTTATTAATTGATGAGCGACTGCTATTATAGTTCCAATCTCATTATCTGTCATGGTGATATGTTGATTTATTTCCTTTCTGACTGAAATATAGTTGCGCCTTGGTAGTTTTTATGTTGGTATCTGTCTCTTCCTTTGTATGTGCAGGTATTCGTTATGATCTGTTGGAGCAAGGGAGCGAGGATATCAACTCTGCTTCAATCATAGCGTTGGACTCAAGGTTAGTCTTCTTGATTCACCTTTGAGGCATAACTAGGAACTTGCGTAGCAGCGTGGTTTGTTTGTGGCTAGTTCTGTCATAGGCTAGTGGGATCGCCTCTGTCCGCAGAGGGGATTTACCATACCAACAAATTGGCGACTCCGCTGGGGAGTAACTCTTTGTTTTCTGTCTTGCATGTTAATTTTCTTCTGCTTGCTTGAGTGCATGAGCTTCCTGAGTCAGTTATGAGTTGATTCTTTACTGTTTGACCCATCTGAGCACTGTCAACCTGACCTGAGGTCGTATCTTTTATCTTTTTAGTTGGCAAGCTTAATTGGCGCGGTTATTTCTCTTACAGTCGCGCCAGTTGGCGCACGTTGCTCAAAAGCAACTCGCGCCAATTCTGTGGTAGCGCAACTTGCAGGCTGACAGTCGCGCCAGCTTTGTAAATTTTGCCTGTGTGTGGGTGGAAAGCTCATTCAGTCTCTTTATATATCTCTTTCAGCCTCTGGAACTGTGTTGAACCTCTGCTTGACTGGTTTTAGCCTGTATCCCTCAGCTGTTTGCTTATTTCCAGTGACTTTGCATGTCTAGCCTTCTGTGGGAAGTTTCGGTCTCTTGATCATCCAGTCAGCTTGTTGATTGTTCTACACCTATCCAGTGCTTTGTTAAAGCTTGATCTTCTATACTCTGAATACTTCACTTCTAGCCTCTTTGGAGTTCACTATTTTTTGTGTTTTTTCCTTGCTTGCATGGTTCATTTTGTGTTTTAGAATTGGTTCTATTTCATTGACTGAACTTGGATTGTGCATATCTCTTAGAATTTGTTTACATGCATCATGCTATCTTAAAGGAAAGGAAAAACAAAAAATCTCTTGCATTATAGTAGTTAGCATTTATTGTTATTTGTTGCTATTAAAAGGAAAAAGACAAAATTTCATTTCTTGTTATTAGCTGCATTAGGATCTTTGTTCTTTGTTGAAGTGATCATTTCGTTTGTGAAAAAAGATATCAACCCTCCTGTAGATAGGATTCATCGAATCAAATGATTTAATTTCGGCATATAGTTTGCATGTAAGAAGTTTTCGAGATATCACATACGGTAGGACCAAAAAACCGAAACATAATCAAAGATAAACTTTAAAATGAACTCAATGAACATAACAACGCATTGGAACCTAACGCAAACACTCTAGAGGTCTAGGTTAGAGACGTGTTCCGGCGTCGTTAAACCTGGTAGTTTATCGTCGAGTGGTTGGGTGATTCCTCCACGGTGAAACGGTAGCTGCCAATACGGACTGTGCTCCCACGTACCGTCGAGTATATATTGGGAGACCCCTATAGGAATAAAGCCTTTATCCATAGGAAGCCGTGTCAGCCACCCTACGATTCGCAATGCAGTGAACACAACATTCACGAAGATCGACCACCCGTACCCTAAAAAGTATTCTGTGGTTTTGCGAAAAGTTTGGCACACCCTCTACCTAGAATTCCAGAGCAGTCACTTTTGATCCTTTTCGGACTCCCTAAACGAAAAGGTGCCTATGAGCGTCTTGTCACTTCGTGCTCATTAAATATTCGAAGGAGACTAGAGTCATCTTTTACCCTTTTCTCGACTCTTAAAAAATGAAAAGGTTAAGTTCAGTGTCTTAAAATTTATTGGCCACGATAACATCTACCCAATTAGATTTTGTGTGCGTTAGCTTGAGTAGGGTTAATTCTCGTTCAATGGCGGCCTTTCCGGTGCCCACCGGCCAAGGCATTCCTCCTGATGGGTACCCTCGCCCATTTCCTTATGTTGGAAATGTTGGTGTTCAGTATATCGCAACATTGTCTTTGCCTGGGTTGACCATTGGTTTACCCGTATGGTTGTTTTCAAACTCGGTGGTCTCAAGTGTGATGAATCCTATCCCACCACCACCTCCTCCACCCGAACAACACCATGTTGATTCTAAGGTGGACCCCTTCCCTTCTTCACCTATTGCTGCGTCCTCATCTTCTACTTCGCCTGGTGAAACCTTGGATTTCGCTAACCAGGTGGCTAAGAAGAAGAAGAAGAAGAAGACCAAAAAGAAGAAGTCTCCTAAGGGAAAGGTCGTATCTACCACGAAGCTATCAGAAGTGGAACCACCTTCTGCTCCTCCGCGGAAGCTTCGGTCTCCTTGTCGATTATGCAAAGGGGATCATTTTCTTTCTGATTGTCCTGGCATTCCCAGGATCCTAGATATATGGTCCCGTGACCCGACTCGCCCCTTGCTATCGCAAATTGACGATACCTTACTAGTTGGTAACAGGAAAGGGAAGGTTCGTTTCCCTTGTCGACTTTGTGAAGGTAATCACCTCCTTCGACTTTGTCCACTGATGGATGAAGCTTCCCGTCTTTTGGCAAGTCTGTCGGTTTCCTTACCCCAACTACCCGCTGGATATCAGCGTCTTGTTACACCTGCAGAGTGTCTCTCCACTAACCAAGATATCAAGCATGATTCCTCTTTGGTCCAGCTTTCTCTTCCTGAACCTACCTGTGCTCAGCCTTTTCCAGACCAGTACCTGGTCGGAAAGAGTGTTGCTCAGCCTATTCCAGACCAGTACCTGGTCGGAAAGAATGTTGCTTAGCCTGTTCCAGACCAGTACCTGGTCGGAACAAGTGATTTATGTTCATCATCTACGCACTACTTGATCATCAAAGATGAACCTCCTGAGTCCAAACCGACCGAAAGTCCACAGTTCAAGATTACAAGTAACCCGGTCTTTCAACAGGTCCAGCTTACAAGTGACCCGGTTTTGCCTACAGAAGTTCCATCTTTAGCTGCTCTTACATCTAAATCTAAACCAGACGAAAGTCAAAAGGTCCGGCTTACAAGTGACCCGGTTTTGCTTTCAGAACTTCCACCCCTAGATGATCCTACATCTGAATCCAAACCAGACAACAGTCAAACGGTCCGGATTACAAGTGACCCGGTTTCGCCTTCAGAAATTACCTCCTCAGATGATGTTATCACTGCCAAGAATGACGAACCCACCGTCCAAATTCTATTCATTGACATAGACGTTAATGATCAAGTGAGCATCCCTCTCATTTCTTCACAACAGGAAGAAAGTCCATTAGAGGCATATCCGGCTGTTTATCCAGTCCCACCTCCGAGCAACCTAGTTATTTCCTTTAATTGGGATCAACTGGTCAATCCTCGGTTACCAGCCTCCATACCATTTCGAATTATAGTTCAAGTCTATCGCATGGTTATGGCTGGTACAATTATTGATGAAGGATCTCCTGTTAGTATCCTTTCTTCAACAGCTTGGGAAGCACTTGGTTCCCCACTGCTTCTGCCTGAGATGAGAAGCCTTGTGGGTTTCCATCGAGAAATCACTCGACCTTTAGGAATTCTTCCCAATGTACCTATCACGTTAGAAGGGAAGACTATCCAAATGGGTCTCATGGTAGTCCAAGGTCCGTTAGATTACAATTTACTCCTTGGACGCGATTATATTTATCGCATACGTGCTATTGTGTCCTCACTCTTCAGAGTGATGTGTTTTCCGCATGAAGGAAGAACGATCAAAGTCGTAGACCAACTTTCTTTCCCCGGTTCACACTTTACATATAGCCATTTGCCATTCCTAAATGGTCTTATTTCCACAGGAAATGCCCCAGCACCCACTCCGTCATTCTGATGACGGCAGCTCACCCGGGCGCGTGACTGAAGCCCGGGGGGCATCCTCCAATCGAGTCTTTCCAAGTAAACCTTCATTCCATCCACTCCGTGAATTCCATGAAGCTTAGGGGGCATCTATCTCGATTGGTATAATCATGCTGGGGGCATGCAACAAATTTTTTTTTTTAACAAGCATAGTTTTTCGTTTCAAGCTTGTGTAAACATGAAACCGAACCCAAGCATAGTTTTTCGTTTTAAGCTTGTGTAAACATGAAACCGAACCCAAGCATAGTTTTTCGTTTCAAGCTTGTGTAAAAATGAAACCGAATCCAAGCAAAGTTCTTCATGGTTCAAGCTTGTGTAAAAATGAACCCAGTTACATCCCGTGATTGCCTTTTATCCGCTAAAATTCTGCTAGATGAGCCTTGGTTGTTTCATTCCATCGCCACCATCTTTTTGGCCGATCATGTGCTTTCACTTGGTTGTTTCTCCTTTCCTGAGGAACCGCAGCGATGAGTGGTCTTGTTAGCCAGCCTCTTAACCTTTACGTGTTTCAAGTAAAGTTCCACCATTACCGGAACCAGTTGCTATCCCTTATACCACTCGTTCCTTCAGGACGAGTCGCCTTTACGCTCTTTTCTGACTCGTAAAATATGAAAAGATTGCCGAGTATTTTTTCCTTTTTTACTCGTTAAAGAAAATAAAAATGAAGGTCTGCTTTCAGCTCTTTTCTGACCATTTAAAGAAGAAAAGATTGCCGAGTCGCTCCTCTTGACTCGTTAAATGGTGATAAGGGGCGGTCGTTTTAAGTTCTTGTTGTCGACCGTTAAAACATAAAAAGATTACCGGGTTTTTGTCGTTTCAAACTCGTTAGTGGTTACGAAACGACGTGGTTTTGACCGCTTTTTTACTTTTTCAGGTCGAAATCACTAATCATGAAAAGTACTCCTCGATCGTAATGATCGGGCGGTTCTTTCGGGTATTATTTTATACTTTTTCGGGCCCGAGAGACACAACTTTACGAAAAAGGACATCCCTGGAGTTTCCTTTTCCGCTGTCTTTTCAAACTCTCTAAACAAGAAAAGACGCCGAGTTCTTCCTTTGTCAGACTCGTTAAAACTTAATGACATCGGATTTTGTCACAACGCAAGCATATGCTATCCCCATCAAGCTTGTTAAAAATAACTGGGGTACTCGCCAGAAATGGTGGGGGAAAATAATTTTTTTTTAACCATAATTATTACCGTAATGGCAGTATGTCGCTCTTGAACATGGCACTTTTTGCTTTCGTGTCCAGGGTGGGGATATTTCATCTCATATCTTTCACTTACTTCCATGGATTTGGGTACCCTATTTGACCTCTCATTCACTCATTGCCTCGTCATAATGACCTTTGATACATTGATGTCAAATACTGCCAATTCCGTTAATGTGCCGCCGATATGTTCAAGAGAAGTTGACCGCTGCAAATAAACAACCTCCCTCTGATAGTTCGCACAATCTTGATTCACAACATTATCTCTCTGTCTCGTGTCGATGATGTTGGAAACATTATGGCCCACCTTCGATCAAGGTCACTCCCTGTCGACTTCAGCTCACTATCCAGGAAGTTGACCTAGAGACTCCCTTCCGGTGCCTTAGAGCCTGCATGCCTCAATGGCAGGTTCTTCGTGTTCGACGTGAGGCTTTCATCATTGGCCTCCGATCGAATGATTCTACGGGTGTTCGACTTCAGCTCATTGATTCACACGCCGTAGATTGTACCTATAGTACCTTGAGGGCCATTGTCATTATTGGTGGTACCTCTCGCGTCTGTTAACAGTTTCCATTATTGACTGGTAATCAGGTGATGTTCATGCATGTTCGACTTCAGCTCATATATTCACATGCTTGGACTTGTACTCTTGTTCGGGTCGAGATGGAGCGCAAGACCCTGGATTGTGTCTGTTGTAATCCAGGCGTGTTTCTTGATACTTGACTCATTCACTGGATGGCTGCGACCATACCTGAGTCAAATCATTGATCCTAACCAGATGGCTGCGTCCATACTATGGATCTAGATTATTTATGTACTCTCTTATGGATGGCTGCGACCATACCACGTACATCTTGTAATTGAACTATCAGTCATGTCTCTTAATACATCTCCTCAGCGGCAGTAACTATATGTGCTCTTGTGTGCTCTTATGTGTGTGTTCTTGTAAAGCATTTCACCCCTCTCCACCTCTCGGACTTCATGCTTTAGGGGGCATCTGTTACACAGTAATTTGTCACCATCCCTGTTACTCCTCTTGTCGTACCTTGGAGGACCCATCCCGGGAGTTATAAGAAGTGACAAAGTCTAAAAACACCTGCATTATGTTCCCCTGAGTATGTACTCCATGTTCCCTGAAGACACCTTCTGCAGATCATCCCTAAAAAATGCTCTTTTTCCATTGGCGCAAGTCCACAGTATCCTACCCGCGCCAATGATGGAGATCCTCAAAAGGGGGCGCGACCATTGGCGCTCTATCTTAGAGCAACAGTCGCCAACCAAATTTAGTCGTGCTTTTTGCCTTAATGCACGTCCGACTGTTGTTTCCTTCATTACATGGAGCTTTTCTGAGGATAGAAAATCAGTTTTTTGTCGAGCTTTATCCATCTTTATGGCTTTTGCTAATTCCACAAAAGGTGTCCCGGTTCATCGCATCCTCCTCCCTTCTCCATCTATATAAGCTTGTCATTATGCATTGGACAAGCTAGTGCTAGAGAGAGTGTTGGTGTTAGTGTTATGCTAGTGATTTGGTAATTGAGTTATAGTAGTGATGATTATTGGTCATGGAGAGAATGCTAATGAGTGCTAGAGAGGTTATGCTGCCGGAAAGGAGATGCATGTCAAGACACATATAGTTACTCACCCAGCCAGGAGAAGGGTCGACGTCAGAACAATGGTTGTAACTTTTCCTGTTTATTAATTGATGAGCGACTGCTATTATAGTTCCAATCTCATTATCTGTCATGGTGATATGTTGATTTATTTCCTTTCTGACTGAAATATAGTTGTGCCTTGGTAGTTTTTATGTTGGTATCTGTCTCTTCCTTTGTATGTGCAGGTATTCGTTATGATCTGTTGGAGCAAGGGAGCGAGGATATCAACTCTGCTTCAATCATAGCGTTGGACTCAAGGTTAGTCTTCTTGATTCACCTTTGAGGCATAACTAGGAACTTGCGTAGCAGCGTGGTTTGTTTGTGGCTAGTTCTGTCATAGGCTAGTGGGATCGCCTCTATCCGCAGAGGGGATTTACCTTACCAACAGTGACATTACAAGTTGGTTTAAAAAATATTTAATAGAAACCCACTTCCGACTTTGGAATAGCCCACCGACCGTTAGCTGTCAAAAAATCAAGCGGATGATTTAACTATTTGCATGTAATCAGGTACCTGGTAGAAAACTACTAACCATTTGAAGAATTCCTGTGCTAACACTTGTCACATGTCATTTGGTTACGCTAACCGTGAACCTGTGGTTATGCTAACCGTTAAGAAACTCCGTGCTGTAAACCTTAAACCGTAACCATGGCGGTCATGTTAATAAACTTGTCACATGTCACTTAATTCTTCTGCTGCAGTAACCTTAACTCTGTGGTTTTATGTTTCACAGCTGGTCACATGTTGCCAGCTCATTACCCGCACGGTTTATACCATGGTTTGGATCCGAACTTAGTTTTAGCATATTTTAATGGGTTTTTAATTATTACATATATTTTGGATGGTGTTGTCATACCAAAACCCTTAAGTTTGGGTTTTTACAGATATGTGTTACAACATAGGCCTGAGAGTTTTAATGAGGTTAGAACTAGGCTTTTAGGACTAGGTTTTCTCCTTAGCTTAGGTTTTTAGCATGTTAAATCTAAGGTCCATTTTTAATAACCTTATACATATTCTTTTACCCCATTTAACCATAACTAAACCATTACCAACTTTGACGACCACATCTGCTATTGATGACGATACTGGAACCAAACTGATCAATTGTATAAATGAATCAACAGAATCCTCCTGGATCATCATGCATATTATGATATCCTTGCTCTTGATGATAAAGCCCTAAAACCATAATGATTTCCTTGCTCATGATGACAAGCTCTTCTTGATTGATAAGGATGCCTAATCCTAATGACAATGTATGGAGCCCTAATCATTATATATAAGCCCTTGCCCTAAATATATCTATTGAAGAACAATGACAACACATTACATTTGATGACATGGACAATGATTGGAGACATGACATGAAGGACTTGGAAATCACTTGATGGCAAATTGATGGATGCTTCACTATGACATATGGATGACATATCACTGCACTATTATTGGATACATGATGATACATGACATGGATGATATTGATGACATACATGATGACACACTATGATGAAGAGCTTGGAGTCATAACAATAAAGAATCCCTAATGACCTTGTTGTCCTAATCACCTTCTGCACATAAAAATTTAAGGAGAGTCACAATAAAAATTATTTTGGACACCTTGGAGGCATCCTTTCAAAATGGATACTAGACCATATTAAACAAGATTTTTTCCTCTTTCTAACGAGACTTTATTTGTCCCGAAACTCCTAATAGTTTGTGAGATATTGAATTTTTTAGCTATGAAAAATATAATTAATGTTGAGCCGACCTATGCTCAAAGACACAAGTCGGCCTACCTCCAGAGACGTGTCTCTGTTGGCATTATGATACAGATTTGGCACTATGACACAGGTGTTCTCCTTGATGGCAACTCATTCAGATGACAGATCACAGTTCAAACTCACAGAATGAATAAAGAGAGGTATACGCAGGTTCCCCATTGACCAAGCCACGTGTACACGTGAGTTAGCAGACCAAAAGGAGCGTATAACGTACACAGGCAGTTTCATAGAAGGCAAGGCACGTACATGTTGGAAAACTAAGTTTTGGTCCATGGTATTTTGGTCATGGTATTGGTCCAAGGTATCTGGTCCGAAGTGTTGACCCCAGGTATTTGGTCCAAGGTATTGGTCCTAAGTGGTTTTGGTCCATGGTATTGAGTAAGGCCTAAGACTATAAAAGGAGGAGAAGATCATTACGCAAAGGTACTCAAGTATTGAATATCTGATGAAGAGCAAGATCTAGTATACAGGTTATTGGGTTATGGCGCATAGCTGGATCTGAACCAAGGATGAGCCTTAGCGCTTGATGAAGGATAAGATCTAATGATGGGTCAAGATCTTAAGGCTTGAAGTGAAGTATCTTTATGTGGCTTTGATCATTTATCTGAATAACTGGTGCATGTTTTAGTCTGTAAATATGATGATTTGGGTATAACCGAAGTCTGAAATTGTTGCAAAGTTTAAATCATCATTTACAGATCTGTACGCATGTTCACTTTAGAAAAGGCGTGTATACATGCTGGTTCTACATATCAAAATAGCGTATACATCTTAAATTTGATTTTCAGATCTGTACATAGGTTCGCCTTGAGAAAAGAGCGTATGCACACAGGTTTGACACATTGAAGTAGTGTATACCTCATAAAATATGTTTTAGCTGCTTCTGTTTGTTGTTGTAGTGTTCTGGGTTCTGGCTTGGGTTCTGGTTACTGTATTCTCGTTACAACATTCTTAAAGATCAAATTGAAGGGTTGTCAAAATGATTGGTTGATTCAGTTGTGGTTGGTGCAAAGGAGGTTGGTTGATGCAAATATATTTGATGATTGAATGGTGCTATTGACGGATCCAGTCTGAAAATTTATGAAACATGGTCCTTGGAAGAAAAGAGAAGGTTGTAACCTTATGTAGGTCGGCACCTACGTACTAGTAAACATATCAGCTAGTACAAGAGCTAGGGGGATGTAGCTCCCTTCTAGGAGAAGCTGGAGAAAGATAGAAGGTTGTAGCCTTATGTAGGTAGAAACCTGCGTACTGGTATAAGATTGAACCAGTACAAAAATTGTAAAAAGAAGTTTCTATTTTAAAAAGAAGATAGAGACAATTGTAGCAGGTGGTTTTCACCCACATTGGGTTTCCACCTTATATCTTGTGTTCTTGTGTGTGATTGTCTATTCAGTTTTTACTACACTTGGTTACTGTTTATATGGTTCTGATGCACTAATTAAAGATCAACATATGATGAATTAACTAAATCATAAGTTTTCAAGATATACACTATTTGCCTTAAACATAGTTGCGTATACATGCGAGTTCCATTAACTGAAGTAGCGTATATGAATCTGATTATGGAAATGAAAAATTATTGACTTGCTAATATTGATTCACCCCCCCCCCCTCTCAGTATTATTTCCAAAAATTGGTATCGGAGCAGGTCCTTCAGAAGAAGCTTGATCACGTGAAGGAAGATCCATCATCATGAGTAACCACGAAAGAGAGGGATCCATCAGACCACCAATCTTTGATGGGAGAAACTTTGTTTATTGGAAGGTAAGAACCGCAACCTATCTTCAATCTCTTGGAACAAATGTCTGGGAAATCGTGGCAGGAGGATATACATTTCCATCAGCAATTCCTATAGATGCATTAGGTAAAAAGCAATATGAAACCAATGCCAAGGCTATCAATACATTATTGGGGAGTCTCTCAC
Source organism: Pinus tabuliformis (assembly GCA_031772625.1). NCBI lineage: Eukaryota > Viridiplantae > Streptophyta > Pinopsida > Pinales > Pinaceae > Pinus > Pinus tabuliformis. The sequence goes on along the minus strand of CM062805.1, from coordinate 1,372,749,894 downwards.
AATCATAATTTGTCAAAGTTATGCAACTCAAATACGCTGAAGAAATATGGGACAAGATCATTCTAAGCTATGAAGGAGACACTCAGGTAAAACGTGCAAAACTGCAAATGCTCAGAATTCAATATGAAACTCTCAAAATGCACAATGATGAAAGTATAGTTAGTTACTTCTTATGTATAGATGAGATTGTTAATTGCATGAAGAATTCGGGTGAAGAGATAAAATAAGTTATTTTAGTTGAAAATGTTTTAAGATCATTTTCTACTAAGTTTGAATCAAACGTATCTGCCATAGAAGAAAAGCAGGATCTTCAGACTATTACTATGACACAGTTGCACGAAATCTTAACTGCTTTCGAAATGAGAAAAGGAGGTCCACCAGATATGAGAGAAGTCACATTTAAAGCTTTAGGAAGAGAAGAACTCAATGAATCAAGACATATTTTAGAAGGAGAGGAAGAAGCAAACTTTGTCAAGAACCTTCAACGGGGTTCCGGAAGATTTAGAGGAAAACTACCTTTCAAATGTTTTGCTTGTGGAAGAGTCGATCATTATGCTGCCAAATGTCCTCATAAAGATAAGCTTGATAAAGGTAAATAATCAGCAAAATGGAATAGAAAACAAAGTGCAAGTAAGAAGTGCTACTACACGCATGAAGATAGCGATGGTTGATCAATTAGTGATGAAGATGAAAATAATGACAATAGACTTTTGATGGCTTTTGAAGATGATGATTTCTTGGATGCTTTAGATGAAGATGAAATTTATGAAGAAATCTCTGAAATCAAAATCTTTTTAGAAGAAAATAATATGATTATAGATACTCTGACATTCCAACTTGATGAAAGAGAAAAACACAACGAAAAACTAGAATGTGAAATTGTGGGTCTAAGAAAGGATTTTGAGAAAACAAATGCTCTCAATATTAGATTTGATAAAAGATCATAAACCTTAAATGAAATTATCAATGTGCAACGTTCTCCTCTGATAAAGACAAGTCTTGGATATACTGAAGAAGCATCTCAAGCATAGAAGCCGTCAACCTCCACTAAAAGCTATCTTGATGCAACAAAGAGCAATGAAAAGTTTGACAATCATCAACAAAGGCATAAAGCAGATCACCAGGTAAATCAGGCTCAATTTACTTCAAGGATAAGCAGAAGCTACAACCAACCTCTGGTAAATCATACTCAATCTGTTTCAAGAATGAATATCAATAGAAACTACAATCACCAAGTCTGTAGATTCGATAATCGCATGAACTTCTTTAATGGCCAATGTTTTTCATGTCATAAATTTGGACACAAAGCTGCTCAATGTATTTCTTACAATACCATCATGACTACAGAAGCACGAAATCAAAGGGATGTGACAGGGATAATGAAATAGACCTATAATAACTTTTCTCTTCTTGAAAATGAAATAGAATGCTCTATCTGCAACAACTTCGGTCATGAAGAATTTGAATGCAGGAGTAAATTTCGGCAAACATCTCAGAAGGAGAAAACTTCACTAAGTCCCAAAATATGGAGAAAGAAAGAACCACAAACAAAAAGATGTGGTATAGCCTTGTATGCAGAAGGATAAGAAAATAAGTGGTACATTGACAATGGATGCTCAAAACACATGATAGGAGACAAAGAAAAACTTCAGGCATATAATGCCTTAGAAAAGGAAAAGAAGGTCTCATTTGGAAATGACACTCATGCTATCATAAAAGGTAAAGGTTTTGTTCTCTTAAAAGAAAAAGTTAAAGCTGGGAATGTTATGTATGTTGATGGTCTAAAACATAACCTGTTGAGTGTCAGTCAAATGTGTGATCAAGGAAATGAAGTAGTATTTCGATCAAATGGATGCGTTGTTCGTGAGCTTGATACAAGAGACACCATGATCAAAGGTATAAGAAATCCAAAAAACTTATACATACTCAAGGGAGGACAACAACAGTGCTATCCAAGCAAAAACTGATGAACACTGGCTATGGCATAGAAGATTGGGGCATCTAAGCTTCTTTCAAATAATAAAAGAATGCAAATTCTAGGTTGTTCGTGATCTTCCTGATATCAACATCCTAGAAAATACAATATGAAAATCATGTCAATTTGGTAAGAAAACCAGAGTGCACTTCCCTGAAAAGGAAGGATCAGCTAGTAAGCCTCTTGAACTTGTTCATACTGATTTATGTGGACCATCAAGGAAAAATTCACCTCGTGGAGAAGAATACTTTATATTAATCATTGATGATTTTTCCAGAATGTGTTGGATAGGACTTCTAAAGCATAAAGATGAAGCATTTGAAAAATTAAAAGACTTCAAAGCTTTGGTTGAAAATGAATCGGATTGCAAAATAAAATGCCTCAGATCTGATCGAGGAGGGGAATTTACCTTAGATGAATTCTTTGACTTTTGTGAAGAACATGGAATAAAAATGCAATTCTCCACTTCAAGGACTCCTCAGCAAAATGAAGTTGTAGAAAGGATGAACAGAACCGTTCAACAAATGGCTCGTGCTATGCTAGATGAGTATGGAACTCCTACAACCTTCTGGGGTGAAGTTGCATTTGCTGCCGTCACTATTCTCAAACAAGCAAATGTTCAGGTAAACAACACTCAAACTCCACATGAAATTTGGTATGGTAAGACTCCTACTATAAAATACTTCAAAGTTTTTGGAAGAAAACGTTACATCAAAAGGACTAATGAAAAACTTGGTAAGAATGAACCCAGAGTAGATGAAGGCATTATCCTTGGTTACTCTTCCCAAAGTAAAGGATATAAATGTTATAACAAAAGACTTGGGAAAATTATTGAAAGTATTGATGTTGTGGTTGATGAAGCATGAAAAAATCCAAAGCAAGTAAAAACTGAAGATTGTGAAGAAGATGAGGATTATCCTCCAACATCAAATCAGACTAATTCTGAAGAAGAAACCAATGAAGCACCAGAAGAACAGATAACGGTAGAAGAAAAGACTCCATCCAGGTATGTTCAGAAAAATCATCCAGAGACTCAAATTTTGGGATAGAAAGAGGTAGGTGTGTAGACAAGAAGAACTATTACAGAAGCTTCAAGCTATCTAGCATTGATTTCCTCCACCAAACCTCAGAATGTAAATGAAGCATGCAAAGATGAATGTTGGATCAAGGCCATGAATTAAGAACTTGAGAAAATTGAAAATAATAATACTTGGGAATTAGTTCCTAGACCTCATGATAAGAATATCATAGGAACTAAATGGATATTCAAAAACAAGCTGAATGAAAATGGAGAAGTTATTAGAAACAAGGCCAGACTTGTTTGTAAAGGATATGCTCAACAAGAAGGTATAGATTTTGAAGAAATTTTTGCACCTGCTGCTAGACTTGAAGCCATAAGAATGTTCCTTGCTCTTTCTAGTTTTCAGAAATTCAAAGTATACCAAATGGATGTAAAATTTTCCTTTCTTAATGGAGACTTAGAAGAAGAAGTCTATTGAGCAATCAGATGGATTTATTCTTGGAAATGATGCAAAACTTGTATGCAGACTCAGAAAGGCTCTCTATGTTCTAAAACAAGCTCCAAGTGACTGGTATTACCATCTTGACAAATATCTCCATCAACAAGGTTTTTCAAAAGGATCAAATGATAGCAATCTATATACAAATATTGCAATAATAAATTGCTAATACTTGTTGTGTATGTTGGTGATATCATTTTTGGTAGCAATGAAGAAGCCATGAGTTAGAATTTTGCTTCGGTAATGCAGTAAGAATTTGAAATGTCCCTGCTTGGTGAGCTTACATATTTTCTTGGTCTACAAGTTCAACAAAATAAAGATGGTATTTTTTTGTCAAAAACCAAATATCTCAAGAAGATCTTGAAAAAATATGACATGGAAGATTCTAAACTAGTATGTACCCCAATGGTAACAGGATGCAGTCTCAGCTCAAATGATGAATCAGCAGCAGTACATCAACCAACCTACAGATCCATGATTGGCAGTCTGATTTATCTAACAGGCACCCTACCAGACATCATGCATGCAGTGGGAATAGTTGGAAGATTCCAAGAAAATCCAAAGGAATCACACCTTCAGGCAGTCAAAAGGATTTTCAAATATCTTCAAGGAACACATAATTTTGGTTTATGGTATCCTAGAGATAAAGATCTTACACTGCATGCATATACAGATGCAGATTGGGCAGGAAGCATTGATGACAGAAAAAGCACTAGCGGTGGTGCATTCTATATGGGTTCCAAATTAGTGTCTTGGTTCAGCAAGAAATAAAGTTCAATTGAATTATCTACAGCTGAAGCAGAATATGTGGCTGCTGCATCTTGCTGCACACAACTCCTTTGGATGATGCAAACATTGCAAGACATTCAGATCACATGTACTCCACCCATCTCCATTCTATGTGATAATACAAGTGCCATCAGTATTTCAAAGAATCTATTCATGCATTCCAAGACCAAGCACATGCCCATCAAATATCATTTTCTACGTGAATAAGTGCTTGAACAAAAGGTCAAATTGGAGTATGTTCCATCCAAAGAATAGGTTTTTGATATATTCACCAAACCACTGCCCAGAGAGACATTTGAATATCTCAGACAGAAGCTGGGAGTAGTTGAGGCATCATCCTGCTGTTAAAACTTATTTGTTTCAGAGAAAAGTGGTTATACGCGAGTTTCATGAAATGTAGTCGCGTACATACGTTGGTTTCTGTGGATATAGTCGTGTATATGTTGGTTTGAAGAAAAGCAGTGGGCCAGACTCAGGATTAAAGGAGTCTAATATGGGTCTGATAGTGATCATCTAGCACAGGTTTAGGGGGAGCATATACTTCTAATAATGCATTGTTGGCATTATCTTAGAATATCTTGGTACAAATTCACACAGTTGTTTTTTATTCAGGTGGAACAGTGTCGGGGGGAGAACATGGTTGCTGGTCTGGATGCTGATTGACAGATGTTGCTGATGACTATCATGGTCTTGTTTTAGATATTTGGTCTCTGTTATATATGTCATGTATATCTTTTAATGTAAAAGTCATGAAACGACCTATTTTGTTACCCCACTATGCATGGGATGGATGATGTAATGTTCTTGTTTTGACATGTATAAACAATTGGTATATCCCCACTTGGTTGGGTGGATGAGTCAAACTTGGTATATCCCCAGTTGGTTGGGATATGGATGTATGTATGAGTCATTGGTGATAGGAAGGTCATTTATGATGTATGTATAGAGTCATGTTCTTCTTTTAGAACATCTTTTTGTGGACCTTGCTTATATTCAGGGGGAGCATGGAGCTCAATCAGCACACTTCAACATATCATAGAATTTAGCATGAACTCAAGGGGAGCATAGCCCTTTTCCCTTGATGACAAAGGGGTAGAGTGACTTGGGGTTGCCATCAAGTCCAAAAGGGGAGATTGTTGGCATTATGACACAGGTGTTGTCCTTGATGGTAACTCACTCAGATGACAGATCACAGTTCAAACTCATAGAATGAAGAAAGAGAGGTATGTGCAGGTTCCCCATTGACCAATCCGCGTGTACACACGGGTTAGAAGACCAAAAGGAGCGTATAACGTACACACAAACTTTCACAGAAGGAAAGGTGCGTACATGTTGGAAAACTAAGTTTTGGTCCGTGGTATTTGGTCCATGGTATTTTGATCCATGGTATTGGTCCAAGGTATCTAGTCCGAAGTGTTGACCCCAAGTATTTGGTCCAAGGTATTGGTCCTAAGTCGTTTTGGTCCATGGTATTGAGTAAAGCCTAAAGACTATAAAAGGAGGAGAAGATCATTAGGCAAAGGTACTCGAGTATTGAATATCTGATGAAGAGAAAGATCTAGTATACAAGTTATTGGGTAATGGTGCATAGCTGGATCTGAATCAAGGATGAACCTTAGCGCTTGATGAAGGATAAGATCTAATGATGGGTCAAGATCTTAAGGCTTGAAGTGAAGTATCTTTATGTGGTTTTGATCATTTATCTGAATAATCGATGCATGTTATAGTTTGTAAATATGATGATTTGGGTATAACTGAAGTCTGAAATTGTTGTAAAGTTTAAATCATCATTTACAGATCTATACATAGGTTCACTTTAGAAAAGGTAAGTATACATGTTGGTTCTGCATATCAAAACAATGTATACATCTTAAATTTGATTTGTAGATCTGTACATAGGTTCGCCTTGAGAAAAGAGCGTATGCACGCAGGTTTGACACATTGAAGTAGTGTATACCTCATAAAATATGTTTTAGTTGCTTCTGTTTGTTGTTGCAGTGTTTTGGGTTTTGGCTTGGGTTCTGGTTACTGTACTCTGGTTACTATATTCTAATTACAAAATTCTAAAAGATCAGATTGAAGGGTTGTTAAAGTGATTGGTTGATTCAGTTGTGGTTGGTGCAAAGGAGATTGGTTGATGCAGATATATTTGATGATTGAATGATGCTATTGATGGATTCAGTCTGAAAATTTATGAAACATGGTCCTTGGAAGAAAAGAGAAGGTTGTAGCCTTCTGTAGGCCGGCACCTACGTACTACTAAACATATCAGCTAGTACAAGAGCTAGGGGGTTGTAGCTCCCTTCCAGGAGAAGCTGGAGAATGAGAGAAGGTTGTAGCCTTTTGCAAGTAGAAGCCTGCGTACTGGTATAAGACTACACCAGTACAAAAATTATAAAAAGAAGTTTCTAATTTAAAAAGAAGATAGAGACGATTGCAGCAGGTGGTTTTTACCCACATTGGGTTTCCACCTTATATCTTGTGTTCTTGTGTGTGATTGTCTATTCTATTTTTACTGCACCTGGTTACTGTTTATATGGTTCTGGTGCACTAATTAAAGATCAACATATGATGAATTAGCTAAATCATAAGTTTGCAGGATATACACTATTTTCCTTAAACACAGCTGCGTATACACGCGAGTTCCATTAACTAAAGTAACGTATATGAATCTGATTATGGAAATGAAAAATTATTGACTTGCTAATATTGATTCACCACCCTCTCAGTATTATTTCCAATAGTCCCTTTGTTATAGACATATTTGGGCATATCAACCCCAAACTTATATGTCGATAAACTAGGGCTCATCAACCCCTAAAAGAGTTGTTTCATACCCTAAAAGAGCTTAGTCATCTGATTACATCATTCCCTAAAAGTTCCACCTAAGAAATCATCCAGAAGTGGTCTAAACTAAACAATACTGACTGCTCCACTGGAAAAATGTGATGCATACTGAGTGGTACACTGCCAGGGTGCGATGCATACTGTTTGGACCTTCTATAGGGTGCGATGGGCGAGTATGGAAAAATGTTTGAGACAGTTTGCTAGGTGGTTGCTCATGGAATCTTCTAGAAACTTCTCCTATGCCACTTGCCTCTCTGAATTCGCCCGGGGATGAGTAAGAGATCCAAGAAATCTCCAAGTGGAACCAATTGTAAGAAGTGGAATGACACTAATAAAAAACCCAGAGATGACTCACACCCTTGCACACATCTATAAATGGATCCCTCATCTAAGAGATCTAGAGGCTGGAATATTGTGAATTGCAAGGAAGTGTTGATAGTTTGTAATTAAGGGAAGAGCATCGTATTGTTGGTGTGATCTTGCTATTTCATGAGGTGAAGAGGGATTGGAGCTGGGAGGATGATGCTGGATCAGACAACTGGGTTGTAATTCTCCCTTCTATTAATAAAGTTCTTCAAGTTTTCTTCCATATGATTGTGCAATTGTGAATGTTATCATTTATGAATGCTATCATTTGTGAATGCTATCATTTGTGAATGCTATCATTTTTTGATTATATATCTGATTTTGTAATGTTTATAATGTAATAGATCACGATGCTTTGATGGTTCTTTGTTGTTGTACTTGTGCAGGTACTCTCCAAGCGGGTTAAGTATGGGGAGGAGTTGCAAGCTCTGTCAAGGGGGAGACAGATCAAGCAAGGGATTAAGCGAAAGTTCCAGGTTGGTTACATCATCTTTCTCTTATCTATTACACATAGAGGAAATTGTTGAATTTCTTTAAACTGTTGTTTCTAGGGCAGCTGCCAAACCTAGAGGGCTAGTCGTTAAAAAAGACACTAGTTTTCCCAGAAACAAATTGGCGATTCCACTAGGGAGCAATTAGATGTTTGTTTGTTGTTATTGTTTGTTTTATGTTCAATTTGATAAGCTATAGATAGAGCCTGAAGTCAGCCAGATAGCCTTCGAACTGCTCTTGCTTTGCAATTGCATAGTAAATGAATGTTGCTTCAGTCAATCTTTGGTTTAGTTTATGAATTGATCATCTAACTTGCAAGCACATCTAGATGCCCTTTTGGTAGCTCATAAACCTCTCAAGACATTCCTTCATAATTTTCTCTTTACTGTTCATCAAAACCCACCTTAACTCATTGAAAACAGCTGCACATCTGAGCCAAAACCCACTTCAGTTGCGCTCTCTCGCCCATTGCACTATCTGTCACTGTAACCCAGTACGAATTGCACCTCCCGAGTGTAGTAAGTGTGATGCATCCCTGTTTCTGTGAATCTCAGGTGTGATGACTGACTGAATCTTTTTTCCATTCTAGAAATTGGGGGTTTTTGACTTTGTTTTCAGTTTTGTTTAGTTGTTTTGCTGCTTATGAATAGTGCCTCCTTACTAAAGCCTACTTGCATCACATAGATCAGCCTCCATTATATTAGTATTAGTGAATGTTTTTGTGTATTTGTCATCATTTACATCCTTTGTCAAAAATTTGCTTAAATCGATCTGTCGCTTTGGTACAAAAAGTGTCGTAATTGTCGTTTTGTGTCAAAAAGAGAAGTTTCGTGGATTCTTCTTTCCCTTGATAATCGATTGAACTTTTCTTCATGTATTTGATTTGATTTGTTTTTATTCGAAGTGTCAAAAGAATTTTTATTCAAAATTGAAAAGTGTCGTTTAGTCTTCCTTTCTCTTTTGAAGAAGAAATTGTCGAAAATGTCGCTTTGAAAGAAATATTTCAGATCTTTGTTGCATTTAGTTTTCCTTTTTGGAATTTTTCACATTAAGGAGAACGAAAACAAATACATGCATTTGCATTTAGCATTTTTAGTTTGTGTGTGAAAAAATGATTTAGGAAAATGCACTAGTGTGTGCTCTTTGCTTTTTGTTGAAAGAATTGTAATCTTCTTTCCCTAGTAGCTAGGATTTTCATTGCTAAAATAAACAAAGATTGTTTATCATTGTAGATTGCATTTTAGGAATTTCAAATCAACATCACGTGGTGAACCATTGAAAGGAAAAATCTAAACAAGATCAACTTTAAAATAAATTTCAATGAACCTAACAACGCTTTGGAACTTAACGCAACATATCTAGAGGTCTAGGCTAGAGACGTGTTCTAGCATCGTTAAAACTAGTAACTATCGTCTTCATTGAAGGTTGGGTGATTCCTCCTCCTTGATACGACAAGTGCTAGCACGAACTTGTGATCCCCGTACCATCACGTATATAATGGGAGATCACAATAGGTTTATATCCTTTATCCATAGGAAGCTGAGCCTGCCACCTTATTGATCGCAATGCACTGAACACAACATTCAGGAAGATTGATTGTCGTACATAAGTCCTTGGTAATTTCTCTTTAATTTATCACCAAGGTGTATATTGCAGTTTTGCGATTGGTTTGGTAATCCCTCTGTCTAGATTTTCCAGAGTAGTCACTTTCGTTCCTTTTCGAATCTTTAAAAGAAAAGGTCCATCTGAGCACTTGTCACTTCAGGCTCATTAAAAATCGAAGGAGACTAGAGTCATCTTTAGCTTTTTCTCGACTCTTAAAAACTGAAAAAGCAAAGTTGTGTCAAAGCATCATTAAAATTAATTGAATTTGGAATAACATCCATGTTCCTTAGTTGATCTTAGGTTGAGATATATGGAGACAAATCCGGAGTCCACCAATCAAGGAATCCCTTTTGAGGGGAATCCTAGTCCTTTTTCTTCTTGGGGAAATATTGGTGCTCCTTATATGGCTACATTGTCCCTTTCGGGAATTACCATTGGCCTGCCAGTATGGTTGTTCTCAACCTCTGTGGTTCAAAATGCCGCGATTCCTCCGCAATCGAATCGACCTCCAGTTGATACTGAAGTTGACCCTTCGCCTTCTTCTTCGTTTGTTTCTCCCTCCCCTTCTTCCTCTTCGCTTGGTGAAAGTAGTGATGCTAATAACCAGGTGGCTGAGAAGAAGAAGAAAGGAAAGGAGAAGAAGAAGAAGCCAATTCACCATGGTGGCAACCAAGCAACCATTTCTTTGAATGTATCATCTAGTGAAAATCTACACATTAAACTTTCCAAAGCCAAATTTCCATGCATAATTTGTGTAGGTGACTATTTTTCTTGAGACTGTCCTTGCTTTCCTAGGATCTTGAAAGAATGGTCTCCCCGTTCACACCACGCTGTGTCATCAACTTCTGGAGATCATGTTGGTAACACACCTTCAACTAGTGATAGTAAAGTTCATGGACAAAGGAGAAATGTTAGGTTTCCATGTAGGTTATGTGAAGGGAACCATGCCCTCCACCTTTGTCCCTTTTTGGATGAAGCCAAAAGAGTGTTGGATAACCGTCCTGCTTCACCGCAGTGACTTCCATCTGGCTACAGGAAACTATCCCCAAGTCCTTTACTAGTTGAAAAACTGACTAACTTAAATCAACCGTCAGTCGAAACCACTCTCTCTGAAAGTGAATCTTATGAGTCTATACCCAACCAAAGTCAACAAGTCGAGGTGACAGTTGACCCAAGTTCACCTTCAGATAATCGTACCCTTCCCGAAGAGAGTGAGAACGATACCATTCAAATTCTTTTTGTTACTTCAGATTCTGATGAACTTGGGAGCAATCCACCTATTCCATCTAGACAAGAGGAAAACCCTCCAGCTGTCAGGGTTAATTCTCCCATTTTTTGGTACCCCCTCCAAGTATTCTAGTCACTTCCTTTGATTGGAATTGACTAGCAAGATACCACCTTCCTTCTTATGTACCTTTCCAGATCATAGTACAAATTTGTAAAATGATCGTGTTTGGCACTATTATAGATGAAGGGGCATCAGTGAGTATCCTTTCCTCAACTGCTTGGAAAGCGCTTGGTTCACCATCGCTTATTCCTGTTACACATAATTTGTTAGGCTTTAACAAAGGAACTAGTCGACCGTTAGGGATCCTTCCTAAGTTACCGATCACTTTGAGAAGGAAAACCGTTCATCTGAACGTGATGATAGTCCCAGGACCATTAGATTACAATTTACTTCTTGGGCGTGACTATGTTTATAACATGGAAGCTATTGTTTCAACACTCTTCTAAGTGATGCATTTCCCGCATGAAGGCAAGATTGTCACCATTGACTAGCTTTCATTTCCCGGTCCAAGCATAGCTCCAAGTCAATCATCATCCCTAAATGGTCCTTTTACATCACTTGAATCTTCATTCCATCCACCCAATCGCCATGAGTAGTTTGGTGAATGTAACAGAGCTTAGGGGGCATGCACCCTTGTCTATTCTGGATGCACCTAGTTGCAAAGTTAAGTTTCCCTGTAGGTTATGTGATTGGTCTGACACACCATTCACCTTTGTCTAATCTAGATGAAGCCAAGGAGGTGTTTTGTCTATTTTGGATGACACTGTCCTGCCTAACCACAATGATTTCCATCTGGTTACAGTAGACTCTCCTTTTCATCATTCTCGGGGCATGCAAACCATTTTTATTCCCATTTTTCAATTTCATTTTAATTTTTAGTTTTGTCGTTTCTAGCTTGTGTAAAAATGAAACTAAAACCAAGCATAGTTCCCCCATGGTTCAAGCTTGTCAAAAAATGAACCCACCAAGCATAGTTCCCCCATGGTTCAAGCTTGTCAAAAAATGAACCCACCTTCAACTAAATAACCTTTGTGATTTCCATTCTATCAGCCTTTTGAGCCTTGGTTGTGTACCTCTCATCACCACCATCCCTTTGGCCGATCATACGCTCTCACTTGGTTGTTTTACCCTTTTGAGGAACAATTGTGATGAGTGGTCTTATTAGCCAGCCTCTTCACAGAATTCACCATGTTTTGAGAAGTTCCAAATTCACCAGAACCAGTTGCTACCCTAGACACCACTCGTTCCTCAAAACCGAGTCTCCTTTAAACCCTTTTTAGACTCGTTAAATATGAAAAGATTGTCGAGCAATTGGCCTTTCTAGCTCGTTAAAGTGATTGGAAATGTCATCCCTCTTGTATGATTTTATATTTTTTCGGACTCGAGGGATTATCTCACAAAAAAGTTGAGCGCTTGTATTTTTCAACACATTAAAGTGATTGGAAAAGTCATCCCTTTTGTATTATTTTATCCTTTTTTGGACCTAAGGGATTATTTTACGAAAAATAACTTATGGAGTTTTCTTTTCGTCCCTTTTCAAACTCTTTAAACATGAAAAGGACCGAGTTATCCTTGTTGTTAAACTCGTTAAAACAATAGCGACAAACTTGTCCATTCTAGACGAGACCGAGTTTCAATGTTGCTAGACTCGTTAAAACATAGCGATAGGTTTGCCCGAAGGGAAAATTATAGAACAAGCATATGTTATCCTCCTCAAGCTTGAAAAAAATAAAGAGGTACTGGTCAACAATGACTAGGGAAAAAGGGAAGAAAACTTGAAGAATTTATGGTAGTAGGCCGCTCTTGAACATGATGCTTTCACTTCATCTCCGTGATTGAGTTGGGTTGGGTTATTCCGTTCACCAGTCATCTCACCATTGGTCTTTCACACCATCCATATTTTGGGGTTAACACTACCAATTCATCTCAGTGTTGCCGACATGTTCAAGAGAATTCATTCAGTTGAGAAAACCACCATCCAGTTAATGTCTCATCCACTACAATACCTCCAATGTTCATTTTTTCATGATCGCCATTCCTGAACCTTGTGTTGTTAGTTAATTTTCACCTCCAGAAATCATTTGCTTCATTCCGTGTCATAGATGTGGTATACATTAAGGCCCTCCTACGATGATTTGCTTCTTGTCGACATCAGCTCATTATCCAAGAAGTTGACTTAGAAACAACCCTTTTAGTACTTTGAAGCTTTCATACATCAATGGCAAGTTTCTCACTTCCAGCAACAGGTTGAAATCAATGGCCTTCGACCGAAAGATTTTGCGTGGTGTTCGACATCAAATCATATATTCACACCATGTGAATTGTATTGTAGTACCTTGAGGGTTATTATCATTATCGGTGATTCCTCTCACGTCTGTTAACAACTTACATTATTGGCTGGAAATCAGACGATGCCTTTCCATGTTTGACTTCAGGACATTTCTTCACATGGATTGATTTGTTCATCGAGCGAAGATTGAACGAGTTTGAATACCCCGGATCTAGTTTCATCCATCCAGGCTGCAATATATTCAGGGATATAAAAACATCAAATGTACAAAGGCGCCGTACGGATAGTCATCCGAACCATGGATGATGACTCTACATCTGAAGAATCACCAGTCTGCATCTATAGACGACTATCTGATCTATGTACATGAAATGAATTTATAAAGCTGAGCATGGGAATGCCTACCTCAGCTAGATCATGAAAATTATATTATGATGATGTATTGTATTGTAACTTATGCAGGTCACCTTCCAGTTCGAAACCTCGGATCCTCATGATAAAGCATTTCACCCAACATCAAGATTTACGACTTCATGCTTTAGGGGGCAACTGTTATAGACATATTTGGGCACATCAACCCCAAAATTATATGTCGATAAACTAGGGCTCATCAACCCCTAAAAGAGTTGTTTCATACCCTAAAAGAGCTTAGTCATCTGATTACATCATTCCCCAAAAGTTCCACCTGAGAAACCATCCAGAAATGGCCTAAACTGAACCATACTGACTGCTCCACTAGCAAAGTGTGATGCATACTGAGTGGTACACTGCTAGGGTGTGATGCATACTGTTTGGGCCTTCTATAGGGTGTGATGGGCGAGTATGGACAAATGTCCGAGACAGTTTGCTAGGTGGTTGCTCATTGAATCTTCTAGAAGCTTCTCATATGCCACTTGCCTCTTTGAATTTGTCCAGGGATGAGTAAGAGATCCAAGAAATATCCAAGTGGAACCAATTGTAACAAGTGGAATGACACTAATCAAAACCCCCGAGATGACTCACACCCTTGTACACATCTATAAATGGATCCCTCATCTAAGAGATCTAGAGGTTGGAATATTGTGAATTGCAAGGAAGTGCTGATAGTTTGTAATTGAGGAAAGAGCATTGTATTGTTGGTGTGATCTTGCTATTTCATGAGGTGAAGAGGGATTGAATCTAGGAGGATGATGCTGGATCAGACAACTGGGTTGTAATTCTCCCTTCTATTAATAAATTTCTTCAAGTTTTCTTCCATATGATTGTGCAATTGTGAATGTTATCATTTGTGAATGCTATCATTTGTTCATTATATATCTGATTTTGTAATGTTTATGTTGTAATAGATCATGATGCTTAGACGGTTCTTTATTGTTGTACTTGTGCAGGTACTCTCCAAGTGAGTTAAGTACGGGGAGGAGCTGCAAGCTCTGTTAAGAGGGATAGAGATCAAGAAAGGGATTAAGCGGAAGTTCCAGGTTGGTTCCATTATCTTTCTCTTATCTATTACAAATAGAGGAAATCGTTTAATTGCTTTAAACTGTTGTTTCTAGGGTAGCTTCCAAACCTAGAGGGCTAGTCATTCGACAAGACACTAGTTTTACTAGAAACGCCCTTCAATCAAGAAATAAGATGTGCATAAATAGAGACCACATACCCTCATTTCTAACACATGAATTTCAGTTAAGAAAACACATATTTCGGTGGAGAACTCAGAGGCAAAATAGAGGCCGAGGAGATCAAGAGATCATTGTTTTTGGGATAGTATTATTTTTTAGTTTCTATGATTGATTTCTAAAGGACTGAAGACTTTGACTTGTGAGGAGGCCTAGTCTCAGGTTTAGATTTCATATTGTGGGTGTATGGACAGTCACAGGCTTGGACCTGTGGACAAGAAATTAACCTAAGACCTATTGTTTACACCCTCCTTGGATTTGTGTTATCCTGTTAAGCTTAGACTCTTTTGAACACCTACATCACTTCAAATCTCTAACTGGAAGCTTGGACCACAGTCCTGTAGTTGCTTCTCCCATACTCAAACCTGTATTACAATGGATAGTCACCCACAAACTTGATCTACCTGTGGGGATATTTTATTGTTCCAACAATCAGATTCTTGTGCTATCCTTGTGGAAAAAAGAATAGCCTTGTACCTTGTGAATATTCATATAACTTAGATTACAGTCCTGTGACAAAAATTGCGGATTGTTGTGTGGATATTTTTGAGTTTTTGTACAGTGGTTCAGCTACAGGAAATAAGGCCATGCTGCTATAACCTATTAGGACTATGGAAATTGACCTTGAGACTGAAATCCTTGTGGGCTAAGCAGAGAATACAAGGAAGAGATTTTGGGCTATCTTTGAAGCTTTTCTTGAAGAAACCTTGAAGGATTCTTTGAAGTGTTGTGGAGACTTGACCTAAATATATTTGGGACAATCATCTTGAGCATACTTGAAGGCTAATATGAAGACTAATCTATGGTGAAATTGATGTTGAAGAAAGGAAGAAAAATCTTGAAGAAAATCGAAGAAATTTGATCTTGGAGAGTATCTTGACACAATTTATTATAGACACCTTATTGGGATAGTTCTTAAAAGATTTGGTGTGTAGACCTATTAGGAAGCAACTTTTGAAGCCTTACTTGAGACAAACTTGTATCTTGACTTGTTGATTGTTGAAGACACCTTGTTGAAGCAGTCTTGTGGGAGATAAGATTTGAAGTCTTGTAGAACCAATATTGAAAATTTTAATAGTGAAGAATCTTGGAAAACATCTTGGAGTACCTTGAAGACATATTGAATATTTTTGGAGATCATTGGAGATCATGAAGTTATCATGAGGTGAGTTGGAGAATTTGGTTGGGTATGATTAAGAGTAGTGGTGACACCTTCTAAGGGATCAAGATTGTCATTGATGATGCAACATGGAGACTAAAGTGAAGACTAAGCGAATATTGACAAGGTTTATTGAAGAAGACATTAGGAGTTGTGAAGTATAACCAAACACATATTGACATAGTGAAGCAAAGGGTTGAAGCCCAAGAGGTTGGAGCCTCGAAAAGACAAGGTTGGTTCCTTGGAGGATATGTTTGGAGCCCTAGAGGATTAGAGTCCTCAAGAAACCAGGTCAGAGCCTGAACTAGATATAGGGTTGCAGCCCTTGAAGTTGTTGCCTTGGAAGTCCAAGTCAGTGCTTGGCTAATACAAGTTGGATCTTAGGAGATTGATGATCAGTGTCTTCACCTAGGGTTGGAGCCCTACATATATTGTATTCAATTTATTGAAGAAATTAATAAAAGCATGTATTCTTATTGTTCATTTTTTGTTCTAAATATAAGTGATATAACTAGTAAAAGTAACAATTGAAAAGAAATACTGATTCACCCCCCTATTAGTATTTCCAAAAAAATTTCTATAGGTTCTTCAGACAAACCCCAATCTTCTTCACCTATCCAGTAGTTATGTGTCTCAGAAAGGCTTTCCCTTTACTAAAGATCACATCATAGCCATGGTCTTCCAAAACTACTTCAGAGATGAGGTTCTTCTTCAGTCTTGGTACAAACATGACAAATTTGAGGCAAAGAGGGGATCTCGACCCCCTCTTAAAGGTTACTGTACCAATCCTGGTAGAACTATACCTTCCGTTGTCCCCAAGCTCAATATGCATTTGGATATTTTTCTCCTTCGGGTCACTGAAAAAATCTCTACACCTTGTCATGTGGAATGAGGCACTTGAGTCCAAGTACCACACACTCCCCATCACAGTGTTGGCAATGAATGTGATTAGGGTGAATTCTAGCTTGAACTGTGAAGTCAATGCTTCACTTGCTGCTCCTCCTGAGTTCTTCTTTCTAGACTTTTTATGTGGAAAATTTGTAGCATAGAGTATGAATTCATTATAATTGAAGCATTTTATTTTTGAAAAGTATTTCTTCTTTCCCTCTTGGTTGGATTCTTGTTTGATTTGAGATTTCTTCCCTTTTCCCTTATTTCCCTTTCTATCCAATGCAAAATTTTCTTCATCCTCTCCCTTGGATGAACTTCCATCTTAGGTATTTTTCCTGATTTCTTCTTGTATTAAATCAAACCATAAGCGTTCCCAATTAGGTAATTTCTCCCTCTTGTTAACTGAGTCCTTGTAGCTATGCCATATTTTGGGAAGACTTAGAATAAATAGGCTCACTAGGTCATCTTCTACAACATTCACACCAACCCCTCCAAGCTCATCCCGAACTTGTGTAAATCTGGTGAGATACTGCGAAATAGTATCATTCTTATGCATATTAATGTTTCAAAGTTTATCTTTGAGGGCCAGTTTTCTATGGCCAATGCTATTCTTGAATAGCTAAGTTAGTGCCTTCCACATTGCAAAAGGAGTTTCTTTCCCATGGAGATTTGAGACAAGGTGGTCTATTACTCTCTCGAAGATTATTCTCCTTGCTTAGATACATATTTCTTCCATTGGTGTAGGTTTTGAGCATCAGTTGATCCTGGTTTTGGAATGTCTGACTTGACATATTCCAGTAATGCATTGTCATCAAGCACTGCCTCCATGTGATCCTTCCAAGCAATGAAATTCGATCTAGCTTCCAAGGCATACTCTAATCTCAGTCCATTGAAGTCCATTCTCCCAACTTTGAGGAAATAATAATAAACTGAAGCTGTAAATTCGAACCTCTTGAGGAAAATTTTTGAAATTATTGTTCTAATGTCAATCTTACTATGATACCATGTAGAAATATGGTGATATAATTGCAAATGCTCAAGAAATTTAATCTAAATCAAGGGACACAATTCTACTCTACTACTTTGCATAAAATAATTCACAATTTAGAACAACATTCACAAACATGCATCAATCACATACAAAAGTATAAAGATTTATCTAGGGGAAACCAACTGGTAAAAAAAAACCGTAAACCTACTTGCATTAATCATATGAATAGAGAATGTATTACAATTTCTTGCTCACTCAACTCAACCTATAAGTGAATAATTGTTCTCTCTTCTCAATGAAACGCGCTAACCCAAACTTTGTCAATTTTCGCCTCCACCTGAGCTCATATTTCCTTTTGCAAATCTTGAGGAAATTGGCCCCTATTCTTTATGAATTTCCTCCAAATTGATTGCACAATTCCCAAGGATTGATCGTTGATTTCATGCAATACTTGTACACTCAAGACTAGTCTACAACTGATGTTACACTGCCTTGGAATCTCCACCTCAGTTGAGAAATTCGAATTCCTTACATGCATGAGCTATTTTTGGTTGATTTATCAATTAACTAGATGATCTTTGTGTTAGACTATTGTTCCACTATACAACTGACCTCCAACTAGTTATATTAATTGTTAGAACTAGTTTAACTGAGTACAACTAGAAATAACTGAACTAGATTGCTACAAATTAGAAATCAACACATGAAAATTGAACTCGAAGCCCACTAAATTGAATTTTCTTAGCTAACTGAGTTACAAGAGCCATTTCACCTTAGTTAACTGCTTCCAAGTTGTCTTTTGATGTGAAAATTTTGAATTTACTCAATTTGAATGAGGCTAAGTCAAATTAAGCCTTTCTTGCTACACTTCTCAACATAATTTATCCAACCTATAAAGTAACCCATCTTGGATATGGTAGTCAATAGTGTTGTCACCATTTGTGCACATGAATGACTTTGCAATTGCTAAAACACCTCCTTGAAGTCCTCATCCTCTAAATATTCCTCTTTGTATAAATCATGGGTGAATGGATCCATGTGCATAAGAGCTCCCAAAGTTGTGATATTTGATGTGGGTGGCCTTGGAAGGATGTTAACCAACTTGTTTGTGCTACCCTTCTTATATTTCATTGCTAAATGAAAATGTTATAGAAACCCCATCCACTTGTAATGCATGATCTATTGTAGCTTATTCTAGGCCTATAGGTCCTATAATGGCTGGTCATCTGTGTGATTATTTTGTCCTTTCCCATCATATAGTGCTTCCACTTCTTTAAAGTTTGCACCAAAACATAGAGGTCCTTATCGTAGGTAGGGTACTTAAGAAATTCCCCATGAAATATTTCATAATGGTAGCATACAGGCCTTCCTCCCTGCATCAAGATCTCTCCCATAACATACCCAATCACATTTGTCTCCACTTCGAAGGGCTACTACAAGTTTGGTAATTCCAAACTTGATTCTTCTTTGGTCTTCTTATTTAACTCCTCAAAGGCCTATTGTTGACCCTTTCCCCACTGGAAACTCTTGCCACTTGTTGTTATGGCATGGAGTGACGTTGTTGCTGATAAAAGTGAGGTTATGAATTTCCTCAGGTACTATGTTGCCCCAACAAAACTCCTAACCTAAAAACACTAGTAAGAATTGGCCATTTCATGATGGCCTCCATCTTGGTAGGATCTAACTTCATCTCTCCTCCACCTATCACATTCCCCAAACACACCAAATATTATTTGCTAGTAGTTGATGCTTCTTTAATGTCTATAGCACCTACATTAAATGTGATATGTTCTCTTCCCAAGTAGCATTGTATACCATTATATCATCCAATTCGACAATAACAGATGAATATATAAAAGGTTGTAGTATATCATTCATTAACCTCATAAACGTAGCTGGTGCATTGCATAAGTCAAATGGTATGACTAGCCACTCATACAAATCTTACCTAGTTTTGAAGGTAGTCTTCTTGGCATCTTCTTTTATGATTCAAACCTAGTGATATCTAGACTTTAAGTCCATCTTGGTGAAGTATTTTCTTGCTACAATTGGTATAATTGATCATCTATTCTAGGAAAGGGGTACTTGTTCTTAAGTGTAATTTTATTCAGCGCCATTTAATCAACATACCTCTGATAAGTCCCATCCTTATTTGGTTCAATGATGATGGCTGACCCACACAGTGATGTACCTAGTCGAATGACACCCTACTCTAGTAGTTGTTGCAACTGTTTCTTCACCCCACTTGCTTCTATAAAAAATTGTCTGTACAACCCAATGTTTTGCAATGGGGAGCCTATCAATAGTTGGATCTTGTGCTACACTTCCCTCTTAGGTGCTACTTCATCAAAAGTTAGCATCAGTTTATGGGTCAACTACACAAAATCCTTGTCATAAAATTCCATTTTCTAGGTCGCACACTGTTATTATCACAGTTGGTCACAAGTATTACAGGGTATATCTATCCTCGGATCTTCATTTGTCATGGTTATGGGTCATCCACAAATCCACACTTCATTGAAGTCCATTTGTTAGGTTGCACACTATCGGTATCACAGTTGGCCACAAACAATACATGGTATGTCTATCCTCGGATATCCGTTCATCATAGTTATGGGTTAACCACAAAAAACCCTTCTCTCCAGTGGATCTTCGTATTCAACAAAGACTTCCTAGGAGGGAACTTCACGCAATGGGGACCATTTCTTCTCAAGGAGGGAGGAATGGTCTGAATGGAAATTTGCATCCACCCATGTATTCATTAACTCATGCTATTTATCCACTCATGGAATATACTCATGGTATTGTAAGTGTGACCCACCCAAGGTATTTATCCACCCATGGAATTTACCCATGGTATTGTAAGTGGCATCCACCCATGGTATTCATTCACCCATGGTATTGTAAGTGAGATCCACCCATGGTATCTACCCACCCATGGAATTTACTTGTGGTATTATAACTAAAAAAATACTATAAGTAACAAGTCGCATTTTGTAAAAGGAAAGATTGTCCACCACAATGTAGCTTTTACAATTATTATTTGTTTTAATAAAAACGTTTTTTTGTAGTTTTGTTTATTGTGTGTTCTCATCTTTTTTTGGCATTTCAATTTTTTAGATCTTGCCACCCCCAAGATACAGATCACATTCAACCTCAAATGTTGGTCAAATTTATCCCAAAATAGTCTAATAAATCTCAGTCAAACTCGATCAAAAGAGAGAGACATTTTGTGGTAAAGGTTTGCAATTATGCCTGCGGGCAATGTTAGTCAAATGTCCCAGATCACCTCATTTTTTGTGCCCAAAAATTCGACCTCACCAAATAGAGATATGCTCAAAATATCAAAGTCAAAATCTGCCAAAAACACTAATATCAATGTTTGACAAAGTGCTAGAAAACTCAATTTTTTGGCTTCATGCAATTCGTCCTTATTCTTACGTGCACGTGTGAAGATAAAATTCAATTTTATATCAATCAATGAGAAGAGGAGAGATAAGATGTGTATGATGATGAGTGTGTCCAAATTGGTTTGATGTGACATGTATTTATAGGCATTGGAGGAGGGATAATTAGCCTCTTGGGTCGACCTTAACAATTTGTGTACCTATGGGCATGACTTCAAAAATTCACTTTTCCTTATCCAAATTTTGTTCTTCAAAGGTCAATTTTGGTCCTCTCGGAAAGAGGAATTTAGTCTAATGGAGGGAATTTGTCCCTGAGTTGCTAAATTAACACTCCCTCTCAGCCAGGGAGAAACTTTCGACTGCAAAGAATATCCTATCACAAATGCCTCTTCATCATCAAATCAAATGTCATCTCTGCTCATCTCCGCTTATTTGTAAAACTTCTATTGAAAACTCTCAAACCTCAAAGAAGAATAATTTGACATCATAGGGGAGTTCAAGATACAATCCTCTGTTTAATGATAATAGGTGAGATCCATCTACGAGCAAGGGTATAGATCACACCAATCTTATCATCCAATGACAATTGGGTGAGATCCATCTATCGGCAAGGGTAGAGATCACATCAATCCCAATGTCTATTTATCTTCCCAAGTTGACCCTGAATAGTCAAGTAGTATAACACCTACATCCTCTATACTTGAGGGAGATCCACTTGCCATGCAATAATCACGCCTATGGAAGCCTACCTAAGGGAGATCCACTTGTTATGCAAGAATCACACCTATTGAAGCCTACTTGAGGTGGATCCACTTTCTATGCAAGGATCACACCTACTTAAGTCTTCTCAACCCATTGGCTAGATGGGGAGGCAATCCTAACAAGCCCTACTTGTGGGTAGAATGCATACTAGGGTATACTATGTCAATCATGATAGGGGGATATACACAACTTGTCATCAATGACAAGGATCACACAGACCCTATGGTGACAATAGGTGAGATCCACTTACCATAGAGGGTAAGGGTCACACCAATCTTATTGTCTAGAGGTACCTCAACCCTAAGAGACCTCAATTCTCAATTCCGTCATTAGGAGATCAACAAGGGGAAGAGATATGCTTAGTGTTCTTGATCAGCCGACACCCCTACCCAGGAGGGTCACATCCATCATTCCAAGCTCCTCTCTGAAGATCAGGAACTTCCCTTTCGGTAAATCCTTGGTGAGAATATCTTCTATCTACTCATTTATTGATATGTGATGGAGTCTTACAGCTCCTCTCTATAGAATGTCTCGAATGTAATGGTATTTGATCTCAATGTGCTTATACTTGTCATGAAATATGAGATTATTTGTTAATTAGATCCCACTCTTGTTGTTGCAATATATCACAGTAGTATCCAAGACCCGCTCAAATAGATCTCCTAAGATATTTCTCAACTAGACTGCCTCATAGTTAGCCATATTAGAAATAATGAATTCTTCCGCAGTCATGCTTAATGCAACAAATTTTTGTTTCCTACTCATCCAAGATATCATGGTAGATCCCAAGCTAAAGAATCACCCTGATGTGCTCTTCCTGTCAACAATGTTTCCAACCCAATCAACATCAGTATATCCATGCAGTCATACATCTTTAGAAGAATATATGAAACCAAGGTTAATAGTACCATGCAAGTATCTCAAAATGTGTTTGGAAACAACCCAATTCGCATGGATGGGCTTATTCATAAATTGACACAAGGTATTCACTGTAAAGCATATGTCTGGATGAGTGTTCATAAGGAACATAAATGTCCCAATCAATTGTCTATACTTTGAAGGATTAGTTAGGTTGGGTCCAACAACATCTTTGCACAACTTCTTGAAATTCATCTCCATCGGGGTGGCTAAGAATATACACTCTGTCATTCCAAATCTCTCCAACAACTTCACAACATATTTTCCTTGAGATAGTAAAATCTCTCCAGGTCTCTGCCAGACTTATAATCCCAAGAAACAGTGCATCATACCAATATCCTTCATTTTAAACTCAAAGGCTAGCTTCCTCTTGCACTCGATCATCAAGGGCTCACTACCTGTCAAGAATATATCATCAACATATAGAACCAAAATCAAAGGCATACCTTCGACCACCTTGAAGTAGAGGTTGGGATCAACACTACTTCTTGTGAATCCAAGCTTCAATTAATACAGGCATACCATGCTTTGGGGGCCCGCTTCAAGCCATATAATCCCTTCTTCAACCTTCAAACATGAGTCTTTTGATCCTTCACTTCAAATCCATGTGGCTTCTCAACGTAAAATTCTTCCTGTAACATGCCATGAAGGAATGCAATCTTCACATCCATTTGATGAAGAGACCATCCTTGACTAGAAACAAGGGAAATGATAAATCTATTGGTTATATAATGAGAAACAAGAGAAAATATGTCAACATAATCTTATCCCTATTTCTGGGAGAACCCTTGGGCCACAAACCTTGCCTTGTATTTCTAGACGGTTCCATCATCCCCATGCTTGATTTTATATAGCCATTTTGAAGTCACCATTGATTTCCCTTTTAGTCTTTGAATGACATCACATACATCATTATTCATAATAAATTCATATTCTTTAGCCATAACAACTTTCCAGACTTGTTATTTCACAAATTCTTCAAAGGTAGGTGGCTCAACTTGAATGATTCTACTCATGGAAATGCGTTATCCATCCTGATATTGACATGGCTTCTTTCTCTCTCTAAAAGCCTGTCTGACATGAATGTGTATCTCAGCATCTTGTATGTATCTCAAAGCCACAATGGTATTTTCCTGGTAGGAGGATCACTTAGAGGAGGATCCAATCGGTCCATGGGATCATCAACAATGTACCTCTTATATTCTAGCATGGAAGGACCTTCTAGAATATCCATATCATTATTTTTCTTCTTAAGAGGAGGAGGTCGAGGAATGTCCCTTTCTTTTCCAAGGGAAACATATTAATAAGATGTTACATCCATACTAATATCAACCTTCTATATTATAAACAATTTAGAATCTTCATAATACCCAACAAATGTACCTTTTCTTCTGGTGGCTTCCATATTGTTTCTTTTGTCTTTCGGCACATGGAAATGTACGGGGAAACCAAATATCCTGATATGCTCAATGTTGGGCTTGACACCTGTGAATACTTATTCAAGAGTCTTGTTGTCCAATGGTTGATGAGGAACCTTGTTTTGAACATATACCACTGTATTTGTTGCTTATCCCCAAAGGAACTTTGACAACTTTTGATCATGGAGCATAGTATGGGAAACTTCCACAAGAGACATGTTCTTCCTCTTAGCCACTCAATTTTTTTTGGGATTATATGGCACAATTATCTTCTTCTTGATACCTTCTTTCTTGCAAAATTATATGAAATCATTTGAGTTGTACTCTCATTTGTTGTCAGCCGTAAAGAATTTAATTTTCTTCCCTGTTTTATTTTCAATAAAAGCTTTGAAATCCTTGAACATATGAAAGACCTCATCCTCATGCTTCAAGTAATATATACATGTCTTTTGGGAGAAATCATCAATGAAAGTTATGTAGTAGATGACCTGCAAGAGAATGCATGGGTGTCAATCCACATATGTCAGAATGAATGAGTTGGAGGATGTAATTAGTCTTATTCTTATTAGAGAGGAATGGTCCCCTTGTCTTCTTTTCATAGGCACATCCTAGACATACTCCATCATGTTGAGCTTGAATATTAGGGATCCCAGAAACCAACTTCAATTTTGGAAGCGCTTCATAATGTAGATGTGCCAATATTTTATGCCATAGCTCACTTTAATGATTTGTGTCATGGGCCATTCCCAGAAGGGGTCTTCGAGTGACTCTATAGACTCCTTCCACTCTAGATCCCAATGTGAAGGTATCTTTCAATCAAGATTCCTTTTGCTAGGTGAGGAATTTCCCTTTGTTGAAGGCTACTCTCATTCCCTATAGTTCAAATCAACTTTAACAGATCCAAATCCATTTATAGGATATTCAGTATTGTCTCCAAGAATAATATTCAAACTTGTCTCCCTCTCAAATAAATTTGAAAGGACCTCCTTGTATCCAGAGAAGTGCTAAGAGTCCCCACTATCTACTAGATAACTCTCATATGAATTCAAAGGAGAAGAACTAGAGAGGGCATAAATGAAAATATATTTAGATTGATTAGCAGTTGCATTACTATCATACCTAGAATTCCTTGACTTGTTTTGAGGACAATGACATTCTTCTCAATCATCTCTTCTTCTTCTATCATCTCTTCATATTTGATCATATCTTGTTCCATTGAATCTACTATTGTTGAAGCCAGATTATTTTTATTCCTTGACCTTGGAGCATCCTTCCTTGCTAGGTAATCTTGAGAATAGTGGCCAAACTTGTGAGAATTATAACACTCAATCTTTGACATGTCCTTGTTCCTTTTTTATTTCATTCTATTGGAGTCCTGAGGAGAGAGAGAAAACTTTAATCAATTCATGGACCTTCTCTTTCCTTCATTTTCTTTCCTTGAGTGACAAATGATTATGGCTCTCTTTCTTCCTACTTTTTAATCTTGCTTCTTGAAATCATTCTGGGTTCTTCTTGAGTGAATTTTCCAACAAGCTCATCAAATGACATGAATTTTTTTTTAGTTCTTATGGTGGTAATGAAGGTTTCCCATATAGTAGGGAGACTTCTAAGGGTTACCAACACCAACTCCTTGTCAGGTACAACTTCCCCAACTCTCTACAATTGATCTCTAATACAAGATATCCTCATGATATAGGATTGCACTGATTCTCCTTTATTCATTTTCATATATTTTAGTTGGTATCTTAAGGATATTATTTCATTCAAATTGTTGACTTCATACGTTCTGGCTATAATATCATATATATCCTTAGATTTATTCAAATTTCCATCACAGACAAGTAAATGATCTTGCAAACTATCAACAATAATCTTCTTTTCTTTTAACTCACTTTTCTTGTACTTGTTCTTGGCAATAGCAAGAGAATTTTTCGGAGGCTCAAGAAATTTTCCTTGAATGTACTCCAAGACATCATTTTCATCCGATATGATTTCCAACCTTATATTCCAAGCAACAAAATTTGATGAGTTTCCCAACTTCTCAACTTTCTTGAAGTATGAGGTAGTCATCTTGACTTGTTCAGATAAATTCCTTCAACTTTTCCAAAGATGATTGCTCTAGCTCTTGTCTCCTTTAGGCTTGTCCTTTACCTTATCTCTGATACCATGTTAATTTTTCATTGTTCTATGCTATGTCAATTACTTTATCCTAAATCAATTCTTCAATAAGCAATCTTTTAAGTAATAATTAATTCTTCCAATAATCAACAGTTTTCAAACATTAGAGAAATTTTGAGGTAAAAAATGGGCATCAAAACAAAAATGTACAAAAAAAATCAACTTTATAAGAACCAATAGGATTCAATATGATGATGTAAACCATGGGGGATGATTCACCATTTTTGGAGTAAAAAGGTAAAAAGATAATATAAAAAAATAAAAAACTACTTTTTCAACTTATCTCCCTGTGATTTTACTCAAATTTCAAGTGGGAGCACTTGTTGGATGTATAATTTAATTTTGCATCAAAGGAGTATCCATGTTGAATACTTTCTTTGGACCGTACTACATAGAACATGTGAAATACATGAAAAAGCATGATTGAAAATGAGTTTTTTCATGTATTTCACATGTTTCATGTAGTAGGGTCCATAGAAAGTATGAAACATGGGAACTCCTTAGATGAAAAATTAAATTCCACATCCAATGAGTGCTCCTTCTCGAAATTTGAGTAAAATCATAGGGGGATAAGTTGAAAATACGAGTTGAAAAAATAGTTTTTTCTTTTTTTCCCTCCAAAACTTGATGATGTAATCTAATCTTATTTTATTATTTTCATTATTATTTTATAATATTATTTAGGAGGCCCATTTTAGACCTCAGAATTTCTCTAATGGATAGAGTAGTAAATTCAATGATAATAGGAGACAATCAAGAGCATCAACAAGAGACACCAATTTGGTTAAAGACTAGGAAAAAACCCCACAAGAGGCAAAACCCTTTCAAATTATTCTTCTTATTATATTGTCATAAATTTTTCAATAGAGAGTATAATGTTCCAATTTCAACAATGAGTCAAAGTCAACCTTTGACTATCCAATATAGAAAAACCAAGAATAACCAATTATGAGCCTACAAAGTCAATTCTGGTCAAATATTAAAGTCTGTGATTTCTGTCCAAGTCAACAATAATAAAAGTGTGTCTTAACCAATCGAAGTCAATGATCAAACATCAACTTCCAAGAGCTCAGTTAATAGTCCATAAATTCGACCTCAAATGTTTGTCAAAGTCAACCCAAAACAGTCTAAGAAAACCTAGTCAAACTCGGTTGCTGTAAAGGTCTACAATTATGCTTGCGGTCAATGTTAGTAAAACAACCTATATCACTTTGGGTTTTGTGCCCAGAAATGTAGCCTCACCAAACAAAGATATGACCAAAATATTGAAGTCAAAAGCTACCAAAAACACGAAGGTCAATGTTGGTCAAAGTGCTAGAAAACTCATATTTCCGGCCTCCTGCAATTTGTCCTTCTTTGTACTCACACGTGTGAAGAGAACCTACAAGTTTGTATGAACCAATGAGAAGATGAGAGAGAATATGTGTGATGATGAGTGTGTCCAAATGAGGTTGATGTAACATGTATTTATAGGCATTGGAGGAGGGCTAATTAGAATCTTAGGCCGACCTTAACAATTTGTGTGGGCTTGACTTCAAAAATGGACTTTTCCGTATCCAAATTTAGTGCTTCAAAGGCCAATTTGGTCCTCTCAGAAAGAGGAATCTGGTCCAATGTAGGTAATTTATCCGTGAGCTTCCAAATTAACAACTTCTTCCTGAATTAGTACCACCGAATCCACTAGTCCTCTACAACCTAATAAGTTAAAATTGCGACTTTATGAGGGTTTTGAAGTCCCCCCACTTAGTCATTGGAGGATTTCCCTCCAACCTCAAAGTCTCTGTGTGGATTTCCCACCAGGTCAGAGCATGGTCCTCTAATTTTAACCATGCAAATGAAATATTATGTTCTTCCTATACATGATGAACATTGAAATAAACTTCTAATTCTTGCAACTAATTTCCCTTAGAATTATTTTAGAAAATAAAAAGGCAATAAGTATACAAATCTGAGCTTATCTTTAAAAATTGCATTCTGACCTAGGTGGGATACTGAATCATTTTTGGTTAAACGGTAACCCTGTCGAGGCTATGAACGCTTGCTGGTAGTAGAGGGTCTACCGATGAAAACTGAGTATACCAAAAACTGATCTATGAAGTGCCTCCATATTTTTATCTTTAAAACCAAGTAATGACTAATGTAGAAAAAGTAACTTTATTATGTGAATATGATAATAAAAATGATGATAGTTAAGTGGATGTTGTTTAAAATATTCAGAGGGCAGTATTACTTACCTTATATTTCACGTAATTTATATTTTCTAAACCATCTTTATTTTGGAAGTTCCTAGAAATTTCAAAAAACTCTTAGAGATAGCTGGTTCTTCCAAGTAAATTGCCAATTGTCATGCTATTCAACAACCTCCCATTTGTTAATAGTAGTAGTCAATATTACATTAATAAATGGGGACCCTTTAAAAAATCCTTCCAAAAATAAGTTTAACATTTAGGCATTTTCGTTATTAAATTTTGGAATAAATAAAGATATCAATCAAAAAACCTTTTCAAAAACTAGTAAATGTTTGCCTTTCCTGCATATCGCACCACGAAGTGTGATTGAAAGCCTTGCTAATCCACCAAAACTAGCGAAAAGCGATTAAAAGAGGACTCCGCGCTAAACACTTTGAAACTAGTACGTTTCTTATATAAACTAAGTCCTAAGGCATTTCTTGTTAAAACTAAGGCCCGCATCGCATATCACTATTTTTAGAAGGCGCACCTTAACGAGTTACCTTAAAACGTGTGAGACACAAAATTGTGATGACAACATTTCCCTTATCGCATCGCATTTTAGACATTTAAAAGGACACCGCAGACTTACCATCCGTCGAGATTGCGAAATGTGATTGAGACCCAGAAACACTCCCGAGATACATTACAAACAAGTATTTAGGTTCGTTGCTTAATAAAAGGGGCTTTACATAAGAAAACCTGACAAATGAGCTATGTTTTGGAAATGATAGTAAGCGGCCCACATTTCGCATCTTGCACAAAAAAAAGAAATGATAAGGAAAGCGTACAAACATAATGCGATAATGCGATCTGTGATATTGCATCGCAAATCGAAAAATCATCACTTTCACAATTTAAAGGCTTGCCACCCTAGAAGCTTTCTTCCCGACTTATGATGTAGACATTAATGAGCAATAAAGATAAGAGATAATGAACCATTAGTGGGCATTTAATAAAGGTTAATGGTATTTATGTGTGAAAAGTCATTCAAAGTGATACGATATCTTCTCACTTGTGTTCAAATAAAAATCCTTTCTTATAACCTTTTCAAGTTATCTGTATTATTCCATCTTACGTTCATTCTTATCTCTATATATCCGATAGATGTTGTTTTCTCCATTTTCAGAAAAAAATCCACAGAAGGAGTCTTTGAGAGAAATGGAAAAGAAGGGCAAGCCAGTTGTCTTTGAGAAATCAGAAATGACTCCTTTATTCACAGATACTACGTGCAGCAGGGAAGGAGGAACCTCTACATGGGAAATCATGTATGAGTTGTTAGAATAAGAGGAACCAAGACCTCTGGAAACAAAGGTCACAGTTGACAGTAATGTTCCCTCATATGCCTCCATCTTTGAGACGGTGTGCTCATTTTTGCATCGCATATCTGCACGACTGCTATAGGGATTAATGCACAAGTGTTTGGTGATGTAGAAAACCCTCAAGGATCTTCCTAGGATCCTCAGCAGACAGTTAGATTAGCTGTAGCTATCACAAAGATACATGCATATCTATGCTTAACAAACAAATATCAAAGCAAGAAGGAATTATTACCTCGAGTCTTAGTGTGGTGTTGATAGAGAGCACAATGCAGCTAGGTGGAAGACCCCTGAGCTAGCTCCAGATCAAGACCTGCACATAGAAAAGACAAGCGTAATATCACAACATAAAACCTTGACAAACAAATGCATGAACATATAAAATGTATCTAGTTGCATATAATTAAGCTACTCATGCTAGAAGATATTAGATCAACATATAAACAATTTTATACTACCAGCATCACGGAGTGGAAAACACAACTGAAATTCTACTATATTCATGTAGAAAGAGTGATTACAACCATCAGTTGCATCAACTTCCCTTACCCCTGCAGCTCTTCTCTTTGTCTCCCTTCCTAACCTCTTTTAATGCCTTATTCTAAGACTCTGCTTGACAGTCAAATAGGAAATCCTTTCAAATGTTTCGACCTCTTTCACAATGGCCCAAGCCTTGCATATATAGCATGTAGGTTTAGGGTTGCCAAGTCCTTCATGAGTTCCATGAGGCAAAAGGAGTGATGTTTCTTGCTTTAGTGCTCTTTTCCGTTTGCATCCATTAGGAATTAGTAATTCCCCCAAAGAGGTGGAGTTCTGATGTTTCCCTATTTTTATGAGTTGACATAGGAGAGAATCTAGGGATATTTTCTCAGTCAATTCACTCCTTTGACCCATAGAACTTGATGTAGGTTCACTAACGTTGTTCCCGAGGTAGAATCTAGAGTTACCCTAGGCACTAACACACCCCTAAGCTTGTTGAGAAGCTTTATAAAGCAGGTTGCTAGTGTCTAGAAAACGTTAGCTTGACAACTGGGCTTGTGAACTTGGTCAGTCCTTCAGTCATCATGTCTTTTTCCTTTGAGTTGATGAGGAGGTCATTTTCCTATATAACAGATGCCCCCTAAAGTGTGAGATTAGAGGCTACGACGAAGGCCGAAATACTTTATATTTAATTGTCTTTTTATTTGGAAAAAGGAGAGAGAGGATCAGAGCTTTGGGTGGTAAGGAAAGCCTGATACAACACACATATATATAAAACAACTAAAATCATGTCCTAAGTTGGGAATTCCCATGCTCAGTAGCTATGTCAGAGTGATTAGAAAATAGATATGATGATGTTGGCCCTCGATAAGCATAATGCGGAATTGGTGTCATAATAGGATCATTCTGATGAGTTGTCTCCAAAAAATAATAACTGCAGCTTGGGAGAGGAAACAAGGCTAAGTGATGCAAGCCTCTACCCAAGGACTTGATTTCCACTTCACCAAACGACATAGATAGATACATGTGAATATATGCGTTGATGTCGAACATGCACGAAATCGTCTAATTACCAGTTAATAATGGAGACCGTTAACAAACGCGAGGAAGGCCACTCATAATGGTGATGGTCTCCAAGATGCACAATACAATCTAGCGAGTGCGAAAAATGTGTTTTTCGTCGAACACTCATAGAATCGTTTAACCAGGAGCCAATAATGAAAACCCCTGATCAAACACAAGGTGACCTGTCACTGATGTCTGCAAGTACCAAGGCACTGAAGTGTTTCCGGGTCTTTTTCCTAGATAGAGTGTTGAAGTTGATAGGAAGAGACCTGTCGATAGGTAGGCAATAAGGTGTCCTACATCAGTCAACACGAAATGAGACAAGAATGATTGTTTTTGAGGAATCTTTTGAACATTGGGTCAAAACGATAGAGGGCATGATGGTAGGATATGCTTGATGGGTTGATGGAGGAAATAGAAGATAAAGGTTTTCCCTTGAACAATAGAAGGCACGACAACGATTTTAACCATGCAGCACTAGACTCATGAACACCAAAGAGTGTTAGGATATAGAGATGCAAGAACATCGGGGTATATAGGCTAAACTCATAAGATGGTAAGATTCATATTGAGGGGCCATCAAAAGGAAGGTTTATTTGAGGGAGTGCCATGTTCAAGGGAGCGACTGCTGCCAAAAAACTCTTTCAAAATACAGAACATAACGTAATTGTATTGTCCACTTTCCCCATCTGATTAGTTTAGTGAGTTGAGACGAGTAAACTCATCGATCTTTTCATGTTTTAAGAGTCTAAAAAGGACCGCAAAAAGAATGACTTTATGCCCTATCTCATTAGTTTAATGAGTCCAGACAGCAGACTCGTTGAGCTTTTCATGTTTTAAGAGTATGAAAAGGATCGTAAAAATAATGACTCTATCCTTCATCTGTGTAATTTAATGATTCTAGATGAGATAACTCGGTGGTCTTTTCATATTTAGAGAGTCTGAAAAGATCGTAAAGAACGACTCCAGGGTGGTCCCTTTGTCATAGTTTTTAATCGGGTGCGACAAAAGTTGAATAGTATACCCAGAACGGTTCCTTTTCCATGAGTTAATATACTAATTCCAAATAAAGAGAAACCTATGCTCAATAGATGTTTGCCTCATTTTGTTACGAGTATGAGGAGACGGAAGTAAACTTAATTTTTGTTGTGAAATTTTAATGAGTTATGCAACGACAAAATCAATATCTTCATCAAATTTTAACGAGTCAAATGAAGAAAAATCGGAGTATCTTTTTTAGTTTAGTGATCGAGGAAAAAGAGGTAAAATAACTACTCATTCCTTCTTTGTAGATTTAACGAACCTGAAGAAGGGAAAAACTTAGGGATTTTTCAATTTAAGAGCAAGAAATAGTCCCAAAAAAGTAAGCGCTCATATCGTCGTCGTAAATGTTTAATGAGCCCAATGACGAAAAATCGAGTTTTTTTCGATTTAACAAGCGAGAAAAGTTCCTAAAAAGAATTCTCAAAGCTTCTTCATAAGTTTTTAACGAGTCTGAAGAAGGAACTCGGGGTTTTTTCAGTTTTATGAGTGAGAAAAAAGTCCCAAAAAAGAATGCTCAATCGATCTTTTTCAGTTTAACGAGCTAGAAAAGAGGGAAAAGGAGTTTCTCGGACCGTCATCGTATGTGTTTAACGAGCCCAACGATAAAAAACTCGGGGTTTTTTCAGTTTTAGAGAAAGAATCCCATAAAAGAAAGCACTCATAGAGAATTGCACATGGTCATTTCTTTCATTCATTCCTGAAAATTCTTTCATCAAAACATGAGCAATTTCTGTCAATCTGGGGTCATGGCGCATGATAATTATCATTGGAAATGGAATACTTCTACTTTAATGACTTCAATTAAGATAATTCATGTCTCCAAAGTGACTATAAGGGAGTTCTTGAGCCTCCACTTTCACCATTTGCATCATTTGAGAGTTGTGAGAGTGTTTTGGAGCTAAAGAGGAGCAAATTTTCCACGGACGATTGCGGGAGATCCAGGTGACCATTCGAAGTACCGTAGGTCCTAGGTAGGAGCTAAAACCTTAATCTTGAATTATTCAAACTTTTTACCAATTTTTGGGGTGATTTTTTGTAGATCTGGGGAGCCCTAGTTCTTCAAACTCACCTAACACCCCTTAGCAGGCCTATAAGGGGCATTAATCGTCCTTTATGACTTGTTGGAAGGCGTTAATCCTCCTTGTACCTCACTAAGGGAGGCGTTAGTCCTTGAGGGTGCACCCAAAAATTCCAGGCAGTGATTTAATATGTATTTTGCCCTGTTTTCACTGATTTTTGGGTTGATTTGTGCAGGTTTTAAGCCATTATGACTAGTCTATGGAGAGAATGGGCCCATGACCAACAAGAATTGCTGATGCAAAATGATCTTGCTTGCATACTTGTATTGCACCGTTGTGGGTTGATGAAGTATGCCAAGTTGGAATTGATGAAAGGGTAGGAGGACCTATTGAGCTAGATTATTCATCGCTGGGATGAACATGAGGAGTTGTTCAA
Source organism: Pinus tabuliformis (assembly GCA_031772625.1). NCBI lineage: Eukaryota > Viridiplantae > Streptophyta > Pinopsida > Pinales > Pinaceae > Pinus > Pinus tabuliformis. The sequence goes on along the minus strand of CM062805.1, from coordinate 1,372,715,752 downwards.
GATTGGAGATCATGAGTTGGCCATTGATCGTGATGATATATAATTTTTGACTGGTTTTTCATGCAGAGGAGCATAAGCAAACCTGAATGGGGGTAGGCTTGATCCTCGATCCACCCTAGCGCTGGTTCAAGCTTATTGTATCCCTGAAAGTGAACTTGTCAGCAACAAAGTCCCCATAGAGAGGATTAGGTCCAGATCTATGAGGGCCATTTTATGGTTGATTGTGCGTTTAGCGGGGTCAAAGAGTCCCCACGTTGCAACAAAGACCCAACTATTTCTTGCAATTGACTGTGTCCATCCTTAGATGTTCAACTGGTGCGAAGCAACACTTCGCTAGTTGAAGGCAGAATTGACTGCATGCAAGACTCAAACCCAACAGAGTTTTGGGTATGGCACTCTCATTGTCTCATTCATACTTGATAGGGTACTCGTTATGCACTTGAGGATGAGCTTAGGTCCCTTTGATCTGAGGGAGCCGAGATAGGGGCAATGGGCATCACTTGATCCTCGCACAGGAGGAGGACCTATTCGACACTTTTTCGAGGAAGATTTCTTCAAATGGCTTAGTGGCTAGATTGTGATGATTGATGACTATGCCTATGAGGGAATGGACTTCACCGGCGACCCTGACTTGATGCTGCCTCCCGGGACCAACTAGGGTCCTCAAGGTAAGAATGATTTTTGAGAGTATTTAAAGTATTTTTAAGCTTTTGAATATTTATGTTATGTTTTTGTTGATTTTATGGGTGAACAAGTACTGACATGAAGCTTTTTGCTTGACATAGATGTGGCACCAGTACGACCTGTAGGTGAACCTCGCAAAGGGAGGCAAGGAGGCCTACTAGCTAATGGTGTGGGGGGGGGGGGGTGATGCTGACAGTATTCAAGAGGTTTTGAGGAACCTAGAGGGCTTGAGCATGGGTGTGACCCCCCTTCTTATGAGGGAGATCCCTGCTCATATGTAGCGGCACACAATCGGTGTGCCTGAGTAGTTTTTGTTTCCTCTTCGGAGGATAGCTAGAGCAATGTTAACCTTTCATGAGTAGTAGGCTCTTTTAACAGGCCCTTTGGCATAGCCATCAGGTGTTTATAGCTAGGCTTAGTAGCCATTTTTTACTCAAACCACCCAAGTTTTGGAATGTTATGATGTAAAAGACTGGATTCGATATATATATATATATATATATATATATATATATACAGATATTTTGTTATTTTATGATGTAAATGTTTTTTAAGTGTTTTTTTTAATTTTTAACTGTGTAAATATTTACTTTCATACATGTATCTATAGTGAATGAGACAAATGCCAATCTAACACATAGTTTGCCAATGAATCAACAACTATATTAAATTCTCTAGGAATGTGCTCATATGTGATAATTTCAAATTGACGTTCCAAGATTCGTACCCTTAAATAATGACGTAACAAGATTTGATTACGAACATCATAATGATTTGTCAATTGCATAACAACAAGCTGAGAGTCTAACCTGACCACTAGATTGGAGATGTCCCTTAATGACGCTTTAGTGAGGAGTGAAATTATAGACATGTACTCAAAAATATTGTTGGTGGTAGTACCAAGAAAGACTCCCCAGGAACAAAACAGTTCCGACTCAGGTGTGTAAATGACCCAAGAAGCTGATGCAATGTGTTGTGTGTGACAACTGGCACCATCCGCGTATCCTACATCTGCTAAGGGTAATGAAGGAATATGCATTACGAGAAAGATGTATGAGAAAAATACTTCAATAAATACCAAAAAATCCTATCACATCAAAAAAAGAAGCAAAACTTATAAATACATAAAATTACAAAGCACATGCCTAGTGCAGTACTAGGCACAATACTTTTTCAGATAGAGCCCATTTCCAGGCTCAGCGAGCGAGACTCCTTCCCAGTCTTGAAGTTCATATGCCCCTTTTGAGAGGGATTTTTTGATGACATATGGACCGAGCCATAAGGGTTAAAGTGTTCCTGCCCCCAAGAGGTCATGTTTTTTATCATAAAGTAAAACAAGATCTCCCTCTTGGTAAGAACGAGGCTTGACCTTTTTATCGTATTGGGCTTTGACCCAGCGCTTGTGGGCTTCGAGTGCCAATTCGAAATCTCAACGGGTTTCATCTAGTTGATTTAGGTATAGCAGGTGCTCTTCTTCAGCAGTAGTTTCAGGCAAGAGTTCAATGAATATTTGTAAGGAAGGAATCTGACACTCGATTGGTAAAATTGCTTCCAGGTCGTAAGCCAGTGGAAAAGGTGTGAATCCTGTAGCAGTTTTAACGGAAGTTCGGTATGCCCATAGCGCAGGATATAAAATTTGATGCCAGTGGGTTTTATGATTCCCTACCAACCTACGGATCATGGTTTTTAAGATGCCATTGACAGCCTCTACTTGACCATTAGCTTGGGGGTATTAGGAGGATGATTGATCCTGGCGAAAACCTAGCAACAATTTTAAGTCAGACATCATATGATTCTGAAAATGAGACCCATGGTCTATAACAATCGTTTGTGGCACACCGAAGCAATAGATGACCTAATTAAACAAGAATAATACCGCGGTTTATCCATTGGCCCAGAAGGTGGGAAGGGCTTCAGCCCATTTCATAAATAGTCCACAGCTACAATAATATAGTTGTGTCCAGTAGATGAAACGGGGTTGCAAGTTACAAAGTCTATCCCCCATTTAGTAAAGGGGCCGACAGAGATAACCAGGTGTAGTAGGGCTGGAGGAGCGCACATTTTCTTTGTAAATACTTGACAAGGATGGAATTTCCGGATAGCCTTGATACAATCTTTGAACAAGGTCGGCCAGTAGTATCCTGCGCGCAAAATTTTCTATGCAGTAGATATGCCAGAAAGATTTCCACCACATGCCCCAGCATGGAAATCATTTAAAACGTGTTCTGCTTCTTCATGAGTGAGCCAATGTCGAAGAACTGTATCTACACCATGGCGATATAACAAATCGTTAAGAACTAAATAGTGGCGCACTTGGTGGCGGATGCGACGATGGTCACCTGACAATAGCTCAGGGCAAAACTATTGTGCTTGGAGGTAGACAAGAATGTCACCATACCAAGGGTCAGATGTGATGATAAGATAGACAACTTCATCTAGAAGAGGATCATGGGCTATCTCGTTAGGATCGACAAAAATTTGGCAAAGACTAAGGAATTTTTCGCCTTGGTAGCAGTGGAAACCAAATCAAATTGTTGGAGGATCACGATCCATTTTGAATATTTCCCTCCAATTACTTGATGAGACAAAATGTGTCTCATGGGATTCTCCAAGGTGATGACAGTAGTCTGTTGCAGCAGTATGTAATGTCAGAAGCGGTTGACAACAAAGACAACTGCCAAGGACAACTTTTCCACATGTGAATATCTAAGTTCAGGCCTAGCCATGCCTCTCGATAGATAATGTATCACATGTTCACTCCGGTCATCATGAGTTTGAGCCAAGACCATTCCTAGAGAGGATGGCGAGGCTGCCAGGTATAGAAGAAAGTTGCGCCCATAATTGGGAGCGCTAAGGAGTGGGGATCATATAAGCACCTTTTTCAAGGCATCAAATGATCGTTGAGCTTGATCATCCTGTTAGAGTCGGTCTTGTCGCCCTCCATCAGCGATCAAAGCTCTTTGCATTTGCATAAGTAGGTGTCTCATCAGTGTCAATTTTTGCATCCCATTAGGCATGCCATAACCCTGATGAAGGAGCTGGTGTCTTTGTCCCCCTCTTGGCATTGTTGGATCAAGTCATTTCAGTCCTTAGTCACTTTCAAGCTTGTCTTGTCTTGTCTTGAGGTCAAATTCCTAGGTCTAGGGTTTTGGTCAAGTTTGTTTACAAGGTCATGTCTCTGAAGGTCAATAAGTGCCCAGCAAGCCAGAGGGATGATTTCAAAGGTGTTTCTTCGCAAATTTCTATCTTGTACAGTAAATTTTCACCTTGGATTTAAAAACTCTGTTTTTAAAGCCAAGGTCATTTTTCAAATTTTTGTAAAAAGTGATGAAATTTCAAAAAGCTTCCAAAGACAGCATGTAACCTTGGCTCCCTTGCCAAGATCCCTCAGATGATATCCCTGTAAAAAGTATCGAGCAAAAGCATTAAATGAGTCAATTTCAGGACAAAGGAAACCAAAATGGTCAATTTTATAAAGTGTCAAAGAAAAACATTAGAAAGTGGGTTTGGGCATGAAATTATTTCAAATCAAAGCTATAAAAGCCCAATCTCCCTCCATTCACCCTCATTGTGCATCTAACTCACTTGCAACAGAGATTGGGCGAGTGTTTGAGTGAATTTGAGAGTTGGACGGGCACGCGACCCGTCAGACCAGGTGCGCGACCCGTCAAGTGTGTTCCGGCAGTGTAATTTTTCAACGGGCGCGACCCGTCAGTGGCGCGCGACCCGTTGGGTGAGGCGCGCGACCCGTCAGCGCCCTGCTTACCAAACCGACTACAAATTTATCCAAGGACCCTCAGAAATCGCCAAATTGCCTAAGCTAGGCTCTCCAACTTAAGAATGGTTGCTTGTTATGGTCAATGGAAATCTTAATTGCATTTTTAAAGGATCTCCATGTGCAAGAGAAAAGCTCCATGTTGTTGCATTTTAAATTTGTAAAATATGCCTAGGGTTTTATGCTGTTTGAAAGGTATTCCCCTTGTAATCATTTTCCCCATTTCCCATGTCATTTTCCTTGTCTTTCTATATAAATTTCCCTTTTATTTGTAAAGAAAAATCCAAACCCTACCCCTCTTCCCTAAAAAATGAAAAATTAAGCCCTAACCCTACCTCTCATTACCCATGTAAACAATGTATATAATGATGCATATGCAATGATTTTTGCAATGTTTTTCCCTTGAATCCCTGTTTTATATATTTATTCCCATTTTCCCTTTAAAAGTGTCCCTCCCCTAACATTTCCCCCGTGCTCCTTGTCCCCTTGAAACAGCATATAAATCAGCATTTTACAAGGCAGAAACAGCAGTACATTTTCGCCACTCTGCTCCTTAAACAATGTCAGAAACCGAAACTTATGAGCAGAGTGATGACCAGGCATCAGCTTCAGAGATTGAGATACAGAGGAGGCCTCATAAGGGTGGAAAGGGTGGTCATCATAGGAGAGAGGAGCCCACCTCTTTGACAGATTTACAAGCTTGTCCTATGGCAGTCTCATGTTTCCAGTACATGTCTTGCTATGAGTTTTGTGAGAGGATCTCTCGGATTCAGCACCACAGAGAGTTGGCTCGCCTATTTGTTTTACACTTGCATGATGGACATGTCAACCTTGCCGTGGTGGACTTTACATTGACACCCGAGGTGATTTCACAGGCCACAGGGATACCTAATGTCGGAGAGGTATGGAATAAGTGCAAGGTGTTGGACAATGTTCATTTTGAGCCTTTCGTTAGACCAGCACTCATGAGACACTTGACAGGAGTGTTTCCCTTCAGATTTCTCAGGAGTGAGTATGCTCCCATGATGAGGCTCATCATGCTCTATTTTACCTGTGAGGGCAGATTTTCACAGGTATATTCATACCATATTCGCCTCTTGATGCACTTCACACGGGTACGGATGATGAACATTCCTGTTTTCCTCTATCAGAACATTGAGAGGATGGTGTCCATGATGCAGAGGAAGAGCCCGACACAGCAGTATAGGAGCCTTTACCATTACGGTTTGATTCAACTTGTGGTATTACATCAATTGGCTCAACAGGGCATCTCATGGGAGGAGTTCATCTCTCGTGAGCTTTTCACAGCACCACCACTGCCACATCCTGAGGTTATTCACGAGGAGGGAGGACCATCACAGCAGCATGACATCCCCGTCACTAGACATGTCAGATCCTCACCTTTGGTTACTTATCAGAGAGGCCAGAGGGCCTTATTTGCAGCAGATCGGCGAGTACTTTCTCCACAGCATGTGGAAGGGGTCTCACCTTCTTCATCGGCTCAGCGAGTGTTATCTCCACATCAAGTGGAAGGGGCCTCGCTTTCTTCAGCAGCACAGGTACCAGGGAGGGGCAAATAGCCCAAGATTGATGAGGGACCATCAGATGTTCCGGATATAGAGCTTATTGATCTTGATGTCAGTTCTCCTAGCCGAGAGTCAAAGGAGATCATTCAGCACCTTAGAGCTGAAAATGATACCTTGCAGAGGAGATTAGAGGGGGCACAATGGACAATCTCATACCTGGAGCAGCGCAACAAACAGTTGGAGGATGAACAAGCTCTTGATGAGTTGTGGAGGATTCGTAGTGACCGCAACTTGAATCGAAGAAGACCCGGTGATCTATTGCCCGCTGAGCGAGAGTCCATGCTTATCCAGCTTAATGCTCACTTGGAGGGGCTGTTGGCTAGGGCCAACCAAGAGAAGAAATTGCTGAGGAACATGAAGAACCATTATTGGGCGAGAATGCACGTGTGCAAGGCAAAGATGAAGATGTTCCAAAGGCGGTTGGCCAAGGCACAAAAAAGGAGAAAGAGGCCCGATCCCCTCCATATCTTGGTCGAGGCTTCACTGAAGGACCAAGGCACTAAATAGCCCAGCCACAGCACAAATCCCAAGAAATTTTGAACATTTTGGGTCAATTTTGATTTTTCAGGCAATTTACAGGTTTTGTCCATTAATGGGTCTCACCCCCCGCGCGACCCTTCATCCTGGCAACTCCATTTTGCAAAAACTCAACATTTCCAGTTTTTTCATGAGAAGTTACATATGCTCATCAATGGACTTGAGATTTTATGAAGTTTTGGGCCTCTCGAAAGTCAAAAAAGGAGCAAAAAATGACTTTCTACCACATTTTTGAGACACAGAAAGCAGTCTTGGGAGATTGCAATTTTGGAGGGGAAAATGACCACCAAATTCAGAAATTCTAGTTGGGTTGGAAAGTAGACTCACATACCTTTCCAACAAGCCTACTCTTGCTCAATTTGGCCACCTGGAAGTGCCCCAAATGTGGTCCCAAAGGCGCGCGACCCGTCAGGCAAACTTCTCCAAATTTCAGTGTACAGCTCAGAAAAACGCAGTTTGACCCTGTTTGACTTTTTGGGGTGGATTATTATCCTCTTTGATGTAATTAATGTACTTTTATGACACTTTTACTCTTATGTACCTCTTCTAGAAGATTCATTCATGAAAAAGGTGAAAATTAAATGAATGAATTGGTTTCCTAGCTTATAGAGGCAAGTTGTTTTGACTGCCTAGTTTGTAGTGTTTAGTTTAGAAGTGGTTGAAACAGCTCCTAGGATACTGAGCTCGACCCATGGAGGCAGGGAAAGAGGTTAGATGATCTATATTATGCACTTTCTTGCTCATTTTCATGGTTGGACTCTTGAGGGAGAAGCTATCATTGTATTATTCACTGTATCTCTGCAATTTTTGGCTAAGGAAGACCAGGGTTTTGCAGTCTTTTTTGGGATTCTTGTGGTTACATGTATTGATGGTGTGTTTCTCCATGTACCTGTAAGTGTGTTATGTGAATCATTTCCTTTCTTTTCCTTCTGCACATTAAGCAAACGAAGTGTTAAAGTAAGAATTCATGACTGTCATGCTCTGCTTTTAAGTTTGTTTAATTTCAATGTTTTCTACTGTTTAAGGAGAATTCAAAGTTATTGTTTGCTCTCCTTAGCTCCTCACCTGTCATTCCTGACCATCCACCTCAATCAAAGGCATCAATATTGTCTCCTACCTCGCCCCAAAGAACCCCCTGTAGAAACTGTGTCCAATCCCCGCACCCAAAATTGCCATCCCCTCAATTTGCCACCAAAAACCCTAAAAACCCCAAACCAACCTTTTTGATCAGTTTACTAGCCTAAAATCAGTGTTACCCTATTGGTCATCTCATCCATTGAAGATTTCACCGAGATAGACCGGAGAGAGCCCTCTCCAGCCCTGTAGGGATAGCTACAAGGCTAAGTGGTTTGATGTTGCCTTGAGGTTTACCTTTCTCAGCCTGAGGTGAAATTTCAAGCGCTAACACATCCCACAGATACGGTACTCCCTTCTTAAGTAAGCACATAAAGCCTTTCGTCAACTCAGCATAGTTTATGATGAACCATCCTAAAAAGTTTTCTTTCCCTTGCAAACATTGGAGCTGTAGAATGGATTGTGGTTCAAGAAATTGAGTAATTACCTTTACCTTATCAGGATCAACCCTAATCCCCTACTTGGAGACAATGAATCCAAGTAAGCATCCAGACTCGACAAAGAAAACGCATTTATGCGGATTCAGACGTACATTATAAAACTGAAACCTAATAAAGATAGCTCTTAAATGATCTAGGTGCTACGCTTACTGCTTGGAATGGGCTGGAAGGTCATCCAAGTAAGCTTGAATGATATGCCTGATATCTTGAAATGCATAGTCCATGGCCCTTTGAAATGTTGCTCTAGCATTGTTTAAACTGAATGGGAGTTTTCGATAGGCAAAGACTCCCCATGGGAAAATGAAGGTGGTTTTGTGCTGGTCTTTGGGTTTTATAGCAATTTGGTTGTAACTTGAGAATCCATCCATGAATGAAAATGATTCACAACTGGCACAGTCATCGATGATTTAGTCGATGAATGATGTCGGATAATTATCCTTTGGACACGCGTGTTCAAGTCTCGATAGTCGACACATACGCGGATGGTTCCTTGTTTCTTATCGAAATGAACCAGATTGGAAACCCATTCTGTTAAGGGAATGAGATAGATGAAACCAACACGTAACAACTTTTACACCTCAGTTTTGATGGCTGCCATTTTTCAAGGTGGACTGGTCGAAGCCTTTAATAGACAGGTTTAGAATTATCGTATATCTTGATCTCATGCTTGACAATATACATACCTATGCCATGCATTTCCTCGTAAGACCAAGTGAATACATCATAGAATTCCTTAAAAATCTAGGTGAAGCTTGCAATTTCCTCAGGAATACAATCTGCTCCAACCTAGATTTTTTCCATGATGCCTGTTATGACAAAAATATCAATGAGAAATGTCTTTGAAATATTTCTCATGTTTCCTTCTAAGTCCATAGTTTGGATAGTCGTATATGGTGAGGAAACGATTTTAGGTGCGTCAGATGACAAGATTTGAAGAGGCATCATGTCTGAATTAGATATTGAAACACGATGGTGCGAGTCCTCCCAAGGTCGCTCTTCTAAACTCATGATCTCTCTAGTATCTTTGTCCGTAGGTAGGACTTGATTGAGGGGATCGAAACAAGGAGAAATTATGGGAGGGGTAGTGGTACCATTGGCTGTGACCAAAGTGACCGGAGACTCGGATGTAGATTGAATTTCCTGGTAGGCCAATTCAGCTAGTGACATCGGCATTTGTTCTTCGTAAGTGTCAATGTCTTAAGGGGCTGGTAGGATCCAAGGATCGATCGGTTCGTGAGGAATGGATGAAACCATATTGACCATCTGTGGAACTGTTGGCAATAGAAGAGGGAAACAACCCATACGGGAAGAGCCCTTAACTAGACCGATACTGATATTGATGTAAGAGTCAGGTACACCACCCACTAAGGGTATAGAGCCGCTTGGTAATGGGGAATAATCAGGGGTACAAAAGGACAACTGGTCCATTGTGACTACTTTTCCATCCAATGGAAATAGGATGATGTGAAAGACAGTAGACACAATGGTAGTCATGGCGTAAGTCCAACTGCGACCCGACAAGAAATCCAACATGAAACCGACATTACGCAGGTAGACACACCTTCGTCAATGACAGTTCTATGTATTCATTTACGTTTCGAAAAGATTTTCACTTAAAAAGTAAGCTGGTGAGAAAGGTGAGGTTTACATTTTTCCATGTCGGAAATTGTAAGCATGGAATCCTAAGGGTCAATACCACCAATAGCTGAAAGTAGAGCTTTCCTTTGTGTTGGACATGTTTGTAATACTTCAAGCGCTGACATAGTCGACGGTGCTTGCGCCAAGTCTTCTACAATGCTATAGTTTTGGGTGGCACATGCAGAAGTATTGTGCATTGTGCGTTGAAGTGCCCCTTTAGGGGGGCAAATCACAAGGTCAACAACCAGCCTTTCGATATGAAGATCATTAGGTGGTGGTGGGTTTTGACTTGAGGAGGGTTCATTTGCATGAGTGACAGGAGCTCCATAAGATTTGGCTCTGGTTTGTAGATCTATTGTTTCAAAGCTGTAAACGGTAGAGGATCCTTCAGCAACTAAAGGATGTTGCTAACCACCATTGCCCCCTTATGGGGTTTGTGGTTGGTTTGCAATAAGGTGTTGCTGCTGCTGAGTGGGGAAAGGATTATTCAGGACAACAGGGGTCCTACCAATGTCCTTTTTAGCAATGAAATCCGTGCATTCCTGAAGACGCAGACATCAATAGGTCAAGTGGAATTTGGCACAGATTTTGCAAGGGAATCTGGTGGGTTTATCCTTTCCATCATCAGGGGGTGCAACATCCTTCTACTTTGGGTTTTGCTACTTTGTTGACTGCTCTTCAGAAGGAGTGGTATTTTTCTTATTCTTCTTCTTCTTACCACATGATTTTTGTGTAGACTAAACAAAGTTTATCGTGGTGGTAGGAAGAACAATCAATTTGGTAAAGGGGTCCACTGTTATCTGGGCAATGTGACTACTGAGTTTTCTTACAGCAGCCCCGATGGTTGCACTGATAATCCCATCAACGTGTGCTCTGGGTTGTTGAATATCGGGAGCATTGGAGTTGTGAGGCGCATTGGGAATTACGTTGTATAGAGTGCCAGACTACGAATATATCAGATCCAAGTGATGGGCATGACGAATGGATTGGTATTCTATGATCGCACCACCTAAGGCGACATCCTTAGTGATTTGGGGGAGTAGAGACTTGCAGAACCAATCCAATAAGAGATAGTCTGGGAGGGGAGATTTGACTAACCTCTGCCTACGTCTCCATTCATGTATGTGATCACAGATGTGGGTGGTGGTATCATGACGTAATGAAGTGAGGAGTTCCATCCCAGTTTCATAGCGGATGGGTAGCTAGAAGTTCTTTAAGAATTCCATCGCTAGAGCGCAAAAGGTATTGACTGACGCACATAGTAACTCAATGTACCATTTGGATGTGTTGCCAATAAGGGTGCAGGGAAAAAGATGTAACTAGATACTATCAAGAAACACACCATAGATGATAGGTGGTGATTTGTGTACCTGGATCATCCCCTTGTTTCCCTCCGAACTTCGGGATGTCTGTCGATATTTTATGCGGGATTGGCAGCCAAAGTAAGTTATGATAGATGGGGTCATTTGTGAGTTTGTACAAGCCGGGGATATCAAGTGTTTCCAAGAAAGGCAAAGTGTTTGATGCTCAGACCAAGGCGATGACATATGACTTGAGGATCCTTGTAGTCCTCCCATGGTGTTGTTCCCAATATTATACACAGGTTGCGTGGTATAGTATGTGCCTTGGAGTATGGTATTGTATTATGGGTTTCCATAGGGATTGTTAGGCTAGGGGATAGAAGTGCTCCCAGGGTAAGCAGTGCCCCCTTGAATCATTTGAGGTTGTCAGTAGGGTGCTCCCATGGATTGATTGGGACCCCCTTGCGGGTTCCCACTCCCCACATAACTAACCATAGGTATGTTGGAAATAATACTGAGAGGGAGGTGAATCAATATTATCAGATCAATAATTTTATTTTCCAAACAGATTTATATATGCTACTTTAGTGAAGTGAACTGTCGTATACATGAAACTGTGATTAAATAAACCAGCATATATCTAGAGAACTTGTGATATAGGCAATTTATCATGTGTTGAGCTTAAACTAGTACATCAGTAACTTATTAGACAATGCAATGAATGAAGAATAAAGCATCACACATAAGCAATACACATGAACACCAAGATTTAAGGTGGAAACCCAATGTGGGTAAAAACCACCTGCTGATGTCGTCTCTGTCTTCTTTTAATAATGAGAAACTCTATTTACAATCTTATACTAGTGTAGACTCATACCAATATGCAGGCTTTAACCTATAGAAGGTTAAAACCTTCTCTCATTCTCCATCATCTACTAGAAGGTAGCTACAACCCCCTAGTTCTTGTACTAGCCAATATGTTTACTAGTACGTAGGTGCCGACCTACAAAAAACTTCACTCTTCCACCAGGGACCACGTTTCATGAATTTTCAGACTGGATACTCCTGGATCACAACACCACAAACTGAAAGGCCATGTTTCATCAAATTTTCACACTGGACCCATCAAAACGTTTAAACTTAAATTGCATCAACCAATATTCAGTTAATCTGAACAATCAGATCACTGATACCAAAACACTGTGTTGAACCCAGAACCCTGCATCATCATTCAGGACCCACTGTAACCTTAAAAATCATGCATTAGAGTGTATACGCTACTTGGCTGAACCCAAACTGCGTGTATACACTACTTTCGTGAATTAAACCTGCGTATACCTTCAAAACTACTGCAAACAAAAACTTTTGAATCAAGTCTATACCAACCATCAATATATTGAATATCTACTATCAACTTATAAAGCTTTACACAGGCAGGGACAAAGATCACTTCTTCTTACTTATAAAATCAATCAATCAAATTCCAACCTCCTTATGCATTCAATTTTACATTCAGATCTAAGAAGACTTCATTGATAGACAACAGTAAAACAATAGAATTTGATCAGATAGATCAGTTAGATTTGAAAAAGGAGCTTTTCTTTTGCACACGCTACTTGAAAGAACCGAACCTGCATGTATACACTCTTTGGTCGAGACAAACCTGCATATAGATCTACAAATATTGACTCAGAACTTTATTGCCACTCCAGACTTCAGATAAACCCAGATCATGATAGATAACGAATAGAATAGGCACAAAACATTAGATCTAGTCTCCACCAATATCAGATCATTCAAGAATAAGTCATTTCAAGTATCATGATTCTTGATTCAATATTGAAATCAAGGTGTACATGAATCTTTTATATCTAGTCCCAAACATAACCTTGCAACATAAAATATACTTAAGATAGAAGTATTCCTTAGAATATTATTCACTTGCACACCTTGGCCTAATGATCTTCTCCTCCTTATATAGTTTTAGGCCTTTCTCATTATCATGGACTGAATCCACTTAGGACCAATACCTTGGATCAAATACCATGGACAGTATACCTCAGACTAAATACCTTGGGTCAATATCATGGTCCAAAGATACCTTGGACCAAATACCTCAGACCAAAACCATGGTTTTCAACATGTATGTGTTTTTCCTTCTTTGGGAGTGCGTGTGTACGTTATACTCTCCTTTTGTTCTTTTAGCCCACGTGTATACCTCTTAAACCACTCTCTTTCTTCAATCTTTGGAGTCTGGTCTGTAAGTTTACCTGTTGTACTGTGAATTGTCATTTGAGTGAGTTGCCATCAAGGACAACACCTGTATCATAATGCCAACAATCTCCCCCTTTGGACTTGATGGAAACAACAACACCAAAATTATCTCCCCCTTTGACATCAAGGGCAAAGGGAAAACCAGGATACTCTTCATATCTGAATAGTTGAAAATGATCATGCTCCCCCTAGGCACATGCCGATTTTTCTGATTAAACTCCCTCTTTGTGCATGTTCTAATATTATTCTACATGCTATGATGCACTAACTGTCCATGTTCCCCCTGAGAAAATGTCGAGTCTGCAAAAATGTTTTCCAAAAGAATAACATGACTCTATATCTCAACTATGTGAGTTTGACCTTCCTATCACCAATGAATCATACATATAACAATATCCTAATCAAGTAGGGATATACCAAATTTGACTCATCCACACAACCAAGTGGGGATATACCAATTGTTTATACATGACAGAAATACAATAAATATTACATCATCCATCCCATGTAAAGTGGGGATACAAATTACATCACTTGTCCAATAGAACTCATTAAAATGTATGAGAAGTTATATCACACCCTAGACTTTTACATGACTTAAGCAACAAATGGTATAAATATCTAAAGCCATAGCTGGACTCAGCAACCATAATGCCAACAATGCAGAATGTGAGTGAAGGCTAATGCTCCCCCTAAACCTGTGCTACCTGTGCATTGTCAACAAGTCATTCATCAAGGCATCTTTGTCAGTCAAATAAAAAGTAATGAACAAAAAACATATCATCAGACTGTAATCATCAACATCAGATAGAGCACCCATATTAGAGTCCGAGCCACTGTTTTTCCTGACAGAAAAACATATACTCTCCTTTAGCCACAGAAACCTGTGTGTATACGCGATTATACTTCATGAAACCCGCGTATAAAAACCTTCCTCTGAAAAACTGGATTTAATAGCAGGATGATGCAGCAACTACTCCCAGCTTTTGTCTGAGATATTCAAATGTTTCTTTAGGCAACAATTTAGTGAATATATCTGCAACATGTTCTTTGGAGGGAACATACTCCAATGGACCTTTTGTTCAAGCACTTTTTCTCATAGAAAATGGTACTTGATGGGTATGTGCTTGGTCTTGGAGTGCATGAGTGGATTCTTTGAAACACTGATGGCATTTGTATTATCACATAGAATGGAGATGAGTGGAGTACATGTGATCTGAATGTCTTGCAAATTTTGTATCATCCAAAGTAGTTGTGTGCAGCAAGATGTAGCAGCCACATATTCTGCTTCAGCTATAGATAAAGCAATTGAAATTTGTTTCTTGCTGAACCAAGACACTAACTTGGAACCCATATAGAATGCACCACCACTAGTGCTTTTTATATCATCAACACTTCCTTCCCAATCTGCATCTGTATATGCATGAAGAGTAAGATCTGCATCTCTAGGATATCATAGTCCAAAGTCCTGAGTTCTTTGAAGATATTTGAAAATTCTTTTGACTACCTGAAGGTGTGATTCCTTTGGATTTGCTTGGAATCTTCCAACTATTCCTACTGCATGCATGGTGTTAGGTCGGGTTCCTGTTAGATAAAGTAGACTACCAATCATGGATCTATAATTTGGTTGATGTACTGCTGTTGATTCATCATTTGAGCTGAGACTGCATCATGTTACCATTGGGGTACATACCAGTTTTGAATTTTCCATTCCGTACCTTTTCAAGATTTGTTTGAGATATTTGGTTTGTGAGAGAAAAATAACATATTTAGTTTGTTGAATTTGTAGACCAAGAAAACAGGTAAGTTCACCATGCAAGGACATTTCAAATTCTGACTCATGGATTCTTCATTGATACCAAAAATGATATCATCAACATAAACAATAATAATTAGCAATTTATCAGTTTCAATCTTTGTATATAGATTACTATTTGCATAACCTTTTGTAAAACCTTGCTGGTGTAGATATTTGTCAATGCGGTAATACCAGGCCCTTGGAGTCTGCGTCAGACCATAGAGAGCCTTTTTGAGTCTGCATACAAGTTTTGCATCATTTCCAAGAATGAATCCTTCTGGTTGTTCAATATAAACTTCTTCTTCTAAATCTCCATTAAGGAAGGCTGATTTTACATCCATTTGATATACTTTGAATTTTTGAAAGATGGAAAGAGAAAGAAACATCCTTATGGCTTCAAGTCTGGCAACAGGTGCAAAAATTTCTTCAAAATCTATACCTTCTTGTTGAGCATACCCTTCACAAACAAGTTTGGCCTTGTTTCTAATGACTTCTCCATTTTCATTCAGCTTGTTCTTGAATATCCATTTAGTTCCTATACTATTTTTATCATAAGGTCTAGGAACTAATTCCCAAGTATCATTCTTTTCAATTTGCTCAAGTTTTTCATCCATGGCCTCGACCCGACATTCATCTTTGCATGCTTCATTTACATTTTGAGGTTCGGTGGAGGATAGTAATGCTAGATAGCTTGAGGTGCCTGTAATAGTTCTTCTTGTCTGTACACCTGCCTCTTCTTCCCCTAAAATTTGAGTTTCTGGATGATTTTTCTGAACATACCTGAACGAAGTCTTTTCTTCTACCATAATCTCTTCTTTTGGTGCTGCATTGGTTTCTTCTTCAATATAATTTTGATTTGATGTGGGAAATTAATCCCCATCTTCCTTATTGTCATAATCTTTTGTTGATTTTATTTGTTTTGGATTTTTGCATGTTTCATCAACTACAACATCAATGCTTTCAACAATTTTCCCAAGTCTTTTATTATAACATTTATATCCTTTACTTCTGGAAGAATAACCAAGAAGAATACCTTCATTTGCTCTGGGTTCAAACTTACCAAGTTTTTCATCAGTCCTTTTGATAAAACATTTGCTTCCAAATAATTTAAAGTATTTTACAGTAGGAGTCTTACCATACCAAAGTTCATGTGGAGTTTGAGTGCTATTTACCCGAACATTTGCTTTGTTGAGAATTGTCATGACAACAAATGTAGCTTCACCCCAGAAGGTTGCAGGAGTTCCAGATTCATCTAGCATAGATCGAGCCATTTGTTGAATTGTTCTGTTCATTCTTTCTACCACACCATTTTGTTGAGGAGTTCTTGTGGTGGAGAATTGCCTTTTTATTCCATGTTGTTCACAAAAGTCAAAGAATTTCATCCGACGTAAATTCCCCCCTTGATCAGATCTGAGGCATTTGATTTTTCGATCTGATTCATTTTCAACCAAAGCTTTGAAGGTTTGGAACTTTTCAAATGCTTCATCTTTATGCTTTAGAAGACCTATCCAACACATTCTGGAAAAATCATCAATGAACAAAATAAAGTATTCTTCTCCACGAGGTGACTTTTTCCTTGTTGGTCCACATAAATAAGTATGTACAAGTTCAAGAGGCTTACTAGTTAACCCGTATTTTTCCATGAAGTGAACTCTGGTTTTCTTACTGATTTGACATGGTTTGCATATTGTATTTTCTGGGATGCTGATATCAAGAAGATCACGAACAACCTTGAGTCTGCATGCTTTTCTTATTTGAGAAAAGATTAGATGTCCCAATCTTCTATGCCATAGCCAGTTTTCATCATTTTTTCTTGGATAACACTGTTGTTGTCCTCCCTTGAGTATGCATAAGTTTTTTGGAGTTCTTGTACCTTTGATCACTGTCTCTCTTGTATCAAGCTCATGAACAACACATCCGTTTGATCAAAACACCACTTCATTTCCTTGATCACACATTTGACTGACACTCAACGGGTTATGCTTTAAATCGTCTACATACATAACATTTCCAGCTTTAACCTTTTTTTTTCAAGAAAACAGAACCTTTACCTTTTATGACAGCTGGAGTGTCATTTCCAAATGAGACATTATTTTCCTTTTCTAAGGCATTATATGAGTGAATTTTCTATTTGTCACCTATCATGTGTTTGGAGCATCCACTGTCGATGTACCACTGATTTTCTTGTCCTTCTGCATACAAGGCTATACCACATCTTTCTGTTTGAGATTCTTTCCTTCTCCATATCTTGGGATTTAATGGCATTTTCTCCTTTTGAGATGTTTGCTGAAATTTGCTCCTGCATTCAGATTCTTCATGACCAAAGTTGTTACAGAATGAACATTCTATTTAATTTTCAAGAGGAGAAACGTTATTATAGGAACTTCTTTTGATCCTTGTTACATTCCTTTGATTTCGTTCTTCTTTAGTCATGATGGTTTTATAAGCAATGCATTGAGTAGCTTTGTGCTCAAAATTATGACATGAAAAACATTTCCCATTAAAGAAGTTTTTGCAACTATCGAATCTATTTACCTGTTGGTTGTAGTTTCTATTGATATTCCTTTGGAGCAAATTGAGTATGATTTTCCTGAGGTTAGTTGTGGCTTCTATTCATCCTTGGAGTAAATTGAGTATGATTTACCTGGTGATCAACTTTATGCCTTTGCTGACGATTGTCATACTGTTCACTAGTCTTTGCTACATCAAGATAGCTTTTGGTTGAGGTTGACGGCTTCTGTTATTGAGATGCTTCTTCAATATATCCAAGACCTGTCTTTATCAAAGGAGAACTTTGAACTTTGATAATTTCATTTAAATTTTCTAATCCTTTAGCAAATCTAAGATTGAGATATTTTGTTTTCTCAAGATCTTTTCTTAGATCCACAATTTCACATTCTAGTTTTTCATTGTGTTTTTCTTTTTCAGCAATTTGGTATGTCAAGGTATCTATAATCATATTCTTTTCTTCTAAACAGATTTTGAGTTTAGAGATTTCTTCATGAAAGTTTTCCTCTTCTAAAGCATCCCAAAAATTACATTGTCATAAGCCATGAGAAGTATATAATCATCATTATTAGATAAACCATCACTATCCTCTTCTAAACTATCCAAAAATCATTGCTATCATAAGCCATGAGAAGTACGTAATCTTGTCCAGTTTCATCTTCATCACTATTAGATAAACCATCGCTATCTTCATGAGTATAGTGACTCCTTTTATTCACAACGTGTTTTCTATTCCCTTTTGCATATTCCTTTCCTTTTTCATATTTATCTTTATGAGGACATCTGGCAGCATAATGACTGACTCTGCCACAAGCAAAGCATTTGAAAGGTAGCTTACCTCTAAACCTTCCAGAACCCCATTGAAGCTTCTTGACAAAATTTACCTCATCTTCTTCTTTTGAAATGTTTCCTGATTCATTGTGTTCTTCCTTTCCTTTTATTCAAGCTTTAAATGCGGCTTCTCTCATATCTGATGGACATCCTTTTCTCATCTCAAAAGCAGTTAGGATTTCGTGAAGTTATGTCATATTAATATTCTGCAGATCCTGTTTTTCTTCTATGGCAGACACTTTTGATTCAAATTTAGCAAACAAGGATCTCAAAATTTTCTCAACTAAGGTAACTTCCTTTATTTCTTCACCCAGATTCTTCATACAATTAACAACCTCATCTATATGTAAGAATTAACTAGCTATACTTTCATCACTATGCATCTTAAGAGTTTCATACTGAATTCTGAGAGTTTGAAGCTTAGCACATTTTACCTGAGAGTCTCCTTCATAGCTCTGAACAATTTTGTCCCATATCTCTTTGGCTAATTTGAGCCGTATGACTTTGACAAACTTCCCAATAAAGTATTGACAGCGTTGGTAATGTTTTCATATTGCTTTTTACCTGTCGCATCTATAGGAATTGTTGTTGGAAATGTGTATCCTCCTTCCAAAATTTCCCAGACATCTGTTCCAAGAGATTGCAGATAGGTTGTGGTTCTTATTTTCTAATAAACAAAGTTGCTCCCATCGAAGATTGGTGGTCTGATGGATCCCATGCTTTCGTGATTATTCATGTTGATGGATCTCCCTTCAAGTGATCAAGCTTCTTCTGAATGACCTGCTCTCATAGCAATTGTTGGAAATAATATTGAGAGGGGGGTGAATTAGTATTATCATATCAATAATTTTATTTTCCAAATAGATTTATATACGCTACTTCAGTGAAGTGAACTAGCGTATACACGCAACTGTGATTAAATAAACCAATATATATCCAGAGAACTTGTGATTTAGACAATTTATCATGTGTTGAGCTTAAACCAGTACATCAATAACTTATTAGACAGTGCAGTAAAAGCAGAATAAATCATCACACATAATAATACACATGAACACCAAGATTTAAGGTGGAAACCCAATGTGGGTAAAAACCACCTACTGATGTCGTCTTCGTCTTCTTTTAATAATGAGAAAATCTGTTTACAATCTTCTATTGATGCAAACTCATACTAGTATGCAGGGTTTTACCTGCAGAAGGTTACAACCTTCTCTTATTCTCTAGCTTCTACTATAAGGGAGCTACAACCCCCAAGCTCTTGTACTAGCCAATATGTTTACTAGTACGTAGGTTCCAGCCTACAGAAAACTCCACTCTTCCACTAGGGACCACGTTTCATGAATTTTCAGACTGGATACTCCTGGATCACAACACCACAAACTGAAAGGCCACGTTTCATCAAATTTTCACATTGGACCCATCAAAACTTTTAAACTTAAACTGCATCAACCAATATTCAGTTAATATGAACAATCAGATCACTGATACTAGAACACTGTGCTGAACCTAGAACCCTGCATCATCATTTAGAACCAGCTGTAACCTTAAAAATCATGCATTAGAGTGTATACGCTACTTGGCTAAACCCAAACTGCGTGTATATGTTACTTTCGTGAATTAAACCTGCGTATACCTTCAAAACTACTGCAAACATAAACCTTTGAATCAAGTCTATACCAACCATAAATATACTGAATATCTACTGTCAACTTACAGAGCTTTACACAGGCAGGGATAGAGATCACTTCTTCTTACTTATATAATCAATCAATCAAATGCCAACCTCTTTATGCATTCAGTTTTACATTCAGATATAAGAAGACTTCACTGACAGACAACATTAAAACAACAGAATTTGATCAAATAGATCAGTCAAATCTAAAAAAGAAGCTTTTCTTTTGTATATGCTACTTGAAAGAACTGAACCTGTGTGTATACGCTCTTTGGCCGAGATGAACCTGCGTACAGATTTGTAAATATTGACTCAAAACTTTGCTATAATTCCATACTTCAGACAAACCCAGATCATGATAGATAACAAATAGAACAGGCTCAAAACATGAGATTTAGTCTCAACCAATATCAGATCATTCAAGAATAAGTCAAGTAAAGTATAATGATTCTTGATCCAATATTGAACTCAAGGTGTACACAAATATTTCAGATCTAGTCCAAAACATAACCCTGCAACATAAAATATACTTCAGATAGAAGTATTCCTTAATATCTTATTCACTTGCACACCTTAGCCCAATGATCTTCTCCTCCTTATATAGTTTTAGGAATTTCTCAATATCATGGACTGAATCCACTTAGGACCAATACCTTGGATCAAATACCATGGATTGTATAGCTCAGACTAAATACCTTGGGTCAATATCATGGTCCAAAGATACCATAGACCAAATACCTCAGGCCAAAACCATGGTTTTCAACATGTACATGTTTTTCCTTCTTTGGGAGTGTGTGTGTGTACGTTATACGCTCATTTTGTTCTATTAACCCGCATGTATACACTGCTTGGACAAAGTGAACCAATGTATACCTCTTAAACAACTCTCTTTCTTCAATCTCTGGAGCCTGATCCGTAAGTTAACCTGTTGTACTATGAACTGTCATATGAGTGAGTTTACATCAAGGACAACACATGTATCATAATGCCAACAAGGTCCTTGACTAACATAAGGAGGGTTTATGTAAATCAGTGATTGACCATGCATGCCTGAAAATAGAGGGGGAACTGTTATGCTCCCAGACGTTCATATTGGGAGTGCCCCCAGATACCTGAATCCGGGGGTTAGAACTATACAATGGATGCCAACCATATTGTTGGTTGAAGGGACCCGCACTAACTATGCTATATTGAGCGTTATAAAGAGCACTATATGTAGCACTTGTTGAAGGTACAGGGGTTAACACAAAAGGAGCGAAACCCAGAATAGACTGGGTTACACTCGTGGAGGGTGTCACCATAGGGTTTGAACCTGGGACAAATGGGATGGCAGGGTTCGCCATCAATGGTGTGGTATTGACTGTTTACTGGGGAAGTGGTGGGGGACCAAAAGTGTCCAAAAATTCCCACGACCCATTAGTCATTGATGGGATGGGTGGAAGTGTTCCAACTAAAGACAAAGGAGGTACAAATGCAATGTGAACCAAGAGTGGGCCCAACGGATTCGTGATCGGAGGATTGTATGGAGGAAGAAATCCTTCAGTAAAGAAATCCTCCAGTAAGCTTGAATCATTGGATGTCCAAACTGATTCTGTGTGAGATCTCGGAGATTGATTTCCTGAAGACGAGGAATCTGGTTCATTGGAGCTCGATGGATCCTCCACAGTGAGTGGGGGAAGACCCAACAACCGTCTACATTGACAACGAGGGCCAGATGTAGCCACAGTGGTTGATAATTTTTATTATTAAATTTTACAGTGATGTTTATTAAAGTCTCATTGATAACACTCCGTCACCTAAAAAGTAAAAAATACACTAAGTAAATCAATCAAAAAGCAGAGGGAAATGACCCTGTCTGATAAGCACCGATCAATGGAGATGAAACCCAGTATCACAATGAATAATAGAGAGAGCTGGCCAAATGTAAAGTTACGATTACTCTATAGCTTCACTTGAACCTTAGATTAAGGGGCCAAGTACTCTCGTGAAGACGAGCACCCTCCCAAAAACCGAAGACAGAGTAGGTCCATCTGTGTTAGGTACCAGGGCAACCCGCCCCAGTCACCTTTTGTTAGTCTCTAAAAGTATGGCCACTAAGGATGCTTCATATCACAGACACTACCGGGGGGGACATAGTCATAGACAATACATTGTGTGGGAAGGATACCTGAGTCCTCGACTCAACTCTGATATCCCCGAAGGGATCCCCGATACACATAATACCCAAAGGAGATATAAGCGAAGGTGGACTACTTTCACTTACAGTCCGATGTTGTCTCATATTTAACTCCGATTTTACTGGAGTGGTCCTGGATAGTATGAGTGCAGAAGGATTTCTCTCTTTTAATGACACTAGTTTCAGTGTATGATCTTGGGCAGTTAACTCACACTGCCTATCCCAAGATCCTAGCCTAAACTAAAGTGTGTTTACTCTAAAAAGAGTTGTTAATTGATTTTATTAGGTAGATTTTAAATGTACTTCATTAGAGTCTTCGGTAGGGGTGTTGACGTATGAAATTATATGGGACTCTGACTCAAATCATGCGAAAACAATGCTTGTAAATTTTCACTTTCGATGAATAAGCTGCTTCTACAAAGGGAGAGTCATTCATATATTAGTATTCATTCCATGCATCCTATTCAATACCACACTAGCATAACCAACAAAATTTCAATGCTCACTAACAACTATTGAAACCAAATAATGCAGAACTTAACCAGATAAGCAGAAAACAATAAAAAAATTGTTATTTTTTCTTTTAATGAAAATAAAAACTTTAAGAAGTAAAGCTATTTTCTTAAAAAAAAGTTTGTTCAGGACACAGATTAGTCAAACAAGTGCAGCTGTAGATCCATGATCAGTCTGTAAGCAGATTTCCCAACCCATCAGTTCACAAGATAAGTTGTTTATCAAGAAATGGCTGACTAAAGCTCTGTACTAGAGGCTACAGAGAGTTAGTTTCAGAACTAACGCTCTGTTTATTAGGGCACAGTGCTTTATAAAGAACTGTTTTCACTAGTAACCAACGTTAGTGAGGAAAAACACTCAAAAAATAGTCTGTGGGGATTAGATCTAGGGCTGAGCACTGAAAGAAGGGTGTTGTTATGGTCCTGAGTGGTTGGAAATGGAATGAAGAAGTACAGGAAGGCTTGGAAGAAAGAGAGATCTAGGAACTTTCTAGGTGAAACCGGGAACTAAGTGTAGTCCCTAGTGGAGTCACCAATTTTGCTATAGGGATTAATGCACAGGTGTTTGGTGATGTAGAAAACCCTCAAGGATCTTCTTGGGATCCTCGACAGGCAGTCAGATTAGCTGCAGCTGTCACAAAGATACATGCATATCTATTCTTAACAAACGAATATCAAATCAAGAAGGAATTATTACCTCGAGTCTTAGTGTGGTGTTGCTGGAGAGCGCAATGTAGCTAGGCAGAAGACCCCTGAGCTAGCTCTAGATCAAGACCTACACATAGCAAAGACAAGCATAATATCACAACATAAAACCTTGATGTTATCACCAAGGTTTCACCCTTATCATAACATAAATTGGTATCAAAAAATACATGCCCAAAATATTAGAATGATATTTTTCCAAACACATTTTCTTATTAGTATTATTTATATTAGATTTGTTTCCTAATGTATATCATTTTGGGTCCCCATATTAAAATGAACACCATATTGTGGGACTTAAGGGTTATTTTTGTAAGTATTTCAACAAATGTGCTTAGTTCACCATGAATGTAACAACCATAGATTTTGAACATATAAAAGATATCTAGTTGCATATAACTAAGCCACTCATGCTAGAAGATATTAGATCAACATATAAACAAGTTTATACTACCAACATCACAGAGTGGACAATACAACTGCAGTTCTATATTGATGTAGAAGAGTGATTACAACTATTAGTTGCATCAGCCTTCCCTTACCCCTCCAACTCCTCTCTCTCTCTCCCTTCTTAACCTCTTCTGATGCCTTAGTCTAAGACTCTGCTTGACAGTCAAATAGGCAATCCTTTCAAATGTTTCGACCTCTTTCACAATGGCCCAAGCCTTGCATATATAACATGTAGGTTTAGGGTTGCCAAGTCCTTCATGAGTTCCATTAGGAAAAAGCAGTGATGTTTCTTTCTTTAGTGCTCTTTGCTATTTGCATACTCCATTAGGAATTAGTAATTCCCCCACATAGGTCAATTTCTGATGTTTCCCTATTTTTATGAGCTGACATAGGAGAGAATCTAGGGATATTTTATCCGTCAATTTGCTCCTTTGACTTATAGAACTTGATGTAGGTTCACTAACGCTACTCCCGAGGTAGAAACTAGAGTTACCCTAGGCACTAACACACCCCTAAGCTTGCTGAGAAGCTTTATAAAGCATGTTTATAGTGTCTAGACAACGTTAGCTTGACAACTGCGCCTGTGAACTCGGTCAGTCCTTCAGTCACCATGTTTTTGTCCTTTGAGTTGATAAGGAGGTCATTTTCATGTATAACAGTGACCAAAGATAATCCCTTATATAGATATGGTCAAGTGGATAATTGATCAGGCTGATATCTCAAACATCGAATTTAAGAATAACAGCCAAGAGGTTATGGGATCTTTTTCACCAGACAACCTACGACTTATGTACCACCTACCAAAGTCACAAACAATCTACAACAAAAAGTTCCTCAAGAAGTTTGCCAAAGAGAATGAGGACCCAAAAAATGTCACGAGGACTTGGTCAAAAAGCAAGGGAAATATCAAAAAGGACAAAGCGGGTATTTTCTCTCTTGTATCTCTTTCTCCCCCTCATAGTTTTGCAGCAGCCATGCAATGTAGGATGTTTGGCAAGCCTGATAACACTAAATTTTCCCTAGAATGGTTGTCATTAATAGATGCAGCCATAAACACAACCATAATGAATTGGGCCCAAATTCTGTCTGATAATTTAGCAAAGGCGATAATCGATTATAGTAGGAAAAGGAGTCCTACCAAATAGCAAGTGAGGGTGGGTTGAGCAAAGGATTAAAGGAGCAGAAAAAGGCCATTTGGCCTAAATTTCCATTGTAGTGTGGAGCATTTTCACTCCACAATTTTGGGCATGCATGCAAAGAAGCAGAGATAATGAAATCTCTAAAATTACCTAAATTTCCAGGAAGGAAGTACGACCCAAATGGCACTGCCAATGCCTTCACACCTTGGTGAAAGTAAAGGCATTCCGTCATGATGAAGATGCATTTGATGATGTCTTCCTCCAGAAAGAGACATTCACAGAGGTGAAGCACATGGCATCACTACTTTTTGACCCAGAAGAGCTTGAAGCCTTTCATGAATATGGAGAAAGGGGTTTGTTAAAGGTCCCATTGGAGCAATTACAATTTGAACTAATAAGGGAGCCAATTCCCAGCGTAAGCCTAGAAGAGAGATCTAGAGAAACTTCTAAAGATGATTCTGAAGCAGAGTCCCAAGAGAATTATACCAGGGAAGCAGAACACTTAGAACAACAGTCACAAAATGGGAGAAGTAAAGGTAAGGAGTTAGAAAAGGATACAACTAGATCTACAGAAAAAGTAGCTGAGCAAACCTCAGCTAAGAAACAGGCTGAAATTCACTCCACCTCCACCCAGTCAACAAAATCCCTAGTGATTGATTTAGAGAAAGAATGGGAGCATTTTAATAAAAATATCCATACAGAGGGACAATCACTTGAGCTACAGACTCCACAACACAAAGCAACTCAATAAATTACAATACAAAAAATTGTAAGTACTCAAGAGGTAGAGCACATTCCTGCCACTCCTACCTCTGAAATTGTTTTGAGAATTGAGGAGATTCCTCCTTTAGATGTGTTATATAGCCCAGCCCACAAATATGTCATCAAAAGGCAAATAAAGAAGAGGAAGTTGGATGCTACAGTTGCTACTGCTCCTGTTAGCTTTGCTATGCAGATGGATTAAAAATAGATTCAAAAAAGATCTCCAAGGTTGCAAATATGCTTATAATCATGCCCAAAATCCATGTTTGCTATTCAAATCATCAAAAAATGATAAAAAGCTGCCCACCGATCAAAGAAGTTGCAAGAGAAAAACCCTTTGGAGGGCAGAATTACACTATTGGGAGGAGAAAATACCCAAAAAACCATATAAAATTCAAAAGCGCAGGCTTATGAATCTGCATCAATCTCACCCATGAGATCTGGCCGATCAATGGTCCAGATCTCGTCGGCGTATCACAGTCGGAGTAGGCGGGTCGCAATGGAGGACTTACAAGAGGTTTGGGCCCTTATATTATGCGATCGCCGATATCGCGTCAGCATATCGCATCGGCACTTACAAAAGGGGCAGTGCCTTTTGCATGGTTATGTTTGCGATGCGATAAGCCAGACCCGACAGCGCTATACATTGTTTCCGATAAATCGTCGGGTCCGCGGCGATATCGCTATCGGCGCTTTTAAAAGGGGCGGGGCTTTTAAATATGACATGCCTCCGATCCAATGGGTCGGACCCGACAGCATCATGATTCATTTCTCATAAATTTTCAAATCTGCGCTAAGGCCGTTTTTATGGTTTTGGGAGCATTTTCGTTATATAACGAAATATAAGGAAGTATAAAGGAAGCCTTGCCGATAGCAATGAAGCCTGGACCCGATGGGGTCTGGGAAGTAAAATATATGTTTTTTCAAGTCCGCAAAAAGAAAATTTCCCGTGTTTTTGCAGCATTTCTTATGTATTATCAAATATAAAGAAACAGAGGGATTGGCTGGCTATCATATGCATTGCTATTCGAAAGGCGGACCCGATGGAGAAAATAGCCATGTCTGAGCCTTTTAAAAGTCGACGGGGAAGCAGTGATGGGCGGGAATGAATAGTTTGGGCAGTGTTTCTATGTTTAAAAGCCAAAACAGTCATGATAGAGCCGTTCAATGATTCAGCAGCAGCATTTAATCAGCAATATGGCCGAGGAGGAAACAGGACACCACAGATTCAGACAGAGCATTCAATGGTTATGGGTTTCACCCATATTTCTTTCCACTTGCCCAAGAAGGACCGCAGAGAGCGAGAGAGGGTCTAATCTATTTAAAACTCAGCCAGTTTTGTATGAGCGGCCCATTCCTGAATGTAAATGTGGTTGGTGGCCATTTATGGGCTCCTCCACGCATAGCTAACAGAGAGATTGTAATGAGACACCATATATACTGAAAAAAGAGATGTAATCGATTGATGAGTGTTAGATGAAGAGAACCCTGTTGTAAGGTTCAACTTTTGGAGACTGTAACTACTTTGTAACCTGCAGCGTCTGGTCTTCATTTCCAGCTAATACAAGCTTCTTTTGTTGTTTATTGCTCACTTTCCACTTCTCTTTCTTGTTCTAAGCTGTGCCTGTTTGCATTTGTTCTATTGCTGTGAATGTTTAGCATCAGAGGGGCTTTCATCCCACCTCTGTGTTAGGATTTAGCATGTATCATAGAACATGTGTGCAGGTTTCTGTTGTTTAATGCATAGAGAGCTGTCATCCTGTTTGTGCATTAGAAACTAGATTTACAGAGCTCTTAACTGCTTGCAGCCGACCATCACAGGGTCCTATGCATCTGCTGGTGTGGTCAGTCTTCTCCATTATCACCTTATCCTCAAATTGTGGATAATAGGTGGTTAAAAGCCTTGTAGTCTGGGGGTGTTCACCCATGTCTGGGGTCAATCATAGTAGAAGTGGTTATCTGGCTTGAATATGAAACATTTGTTCCATTCATCCACCATTTATCCAACTATATTTGGTTGAATTTGTAATGTTCCCGAGCATCACCAATATGCAACCTAGGTGAGTTTCTTGGGGTGATAACAGCTCCCGATAATGAATTAATGGATATTGTCTGGAAAGATCACTCATTGACCCATCTGAGAACCTTACTAAGCTGTCGTAGTTTGTAGGAGCCTATGTTACAACGACTATTGATAAAGAAACAGAGGTACAAATGTTTCTCAGAGAAAAGGAAAATAAAATTATGTTGTTGGAACAACAGTTAGAGAAATAAAAATCTAACTAGCAAGTGGAATTGCAAACAGCCAAGCTCCAGCAAGAATTCGAGCAGATGCAAATAAAACATCAATCCAGCTTAGCAGAAAAGGAAGTGCAAATACAAGCAATAATAGACATGTATAAGGGTATTCCAAAAATTGATTAGTTTATAATTGAAGCGCTCAACTTTAATTCCCAGCTACTGCACCAAAAATAAATTCTATGCCAAAAGATCTCGCAGTTGAGTCCTTATTTCGAGACTAGTGAAAAGTTAACGAGTCAAGTCATTGACATAAGACTTGAATATGATGAAGTCTTGAAAAGAGTTTGACTTCATCACTTGGAAGAATTCGGAGGATGGGAGAAAGGCCGATTTACCTAAATTGGAAGAGTCACATAAAGAAATTTCATTTGTAGGGTGGGATTCTCGGCTTAGACAAGTAGAAAAGGAAACATCGGTCATAGCAACAACAAAAAACAATGTTATTGAAAATATCAATGAGAATTTACACAGCACCAACCTGTTGGTAGAGACTATATCAAGTTTTCTTCCAAATGTCAAACAGCTCGAACAATAGTGGAGGTAGGCAACAAAGGAAAAACAAGAAGTAATTAGGCAAATGACTACGTTAAACTAGGAAGCATACTATCAATGTTTAGTTAAACCTTACATCCAGTGGATGACCCTGTGATGCCTAACCACTTCCACGCAGAAAATGGTGCCAACACTGACCGATGCCGTGTTCACTGGGCAGTTGAAATCTGTAATCAGGCGACTGACACAACTCAAACTAATGACGAACATATGTGATCTCAAGGATCAAATGCAAAGGAGTTAGTCACCATTTTTTATTTCTATTTTAGTTTTTTTGCATAATTTGAGGAAAGTTTTTTAAACCTCCTCAACTATTTTTTTAATAATCTATTCTTAGGATTTATAATTTAGTATTTAAACCCCTCTCATGCATTTAGAGAGGGGTCCATAAATTTTATCAGAAACAATCTTCACAACATGCACTTTTGTGTCTTTGAGGATGTTCTCGTGAAATGAATGGAACATGATTTATTTTCATTTTATCTGGCATATTGTTTAGTCAATTTAGTGTCCTAAATTGCTTGCATAAATTATCAATCGAGGTTTGTAAGCTAATGAAGTGTAGTGAACTATATGTGCTTAGTTAACCCTTCCTACTTTGTTGTTTTGTATTTTTATATTGTTTTGGGGGTTTCTGTTCTTTGATTCCTAATGATGTACAATATGAACTATGAGAAACTGAATCTAAACTTCCTAAAGGTGAACCAAGAGCTAAAACTAGTCAAAATCTAATTCAAAAGAAGGAAAAACAGAGCATCTGTCCTATCTTGTCATTAATCCTAAGTCATGAATCTAATTCTTAAAATCAAAAGGTGAAGTTGTAATGCATGTTGAAATAAATACAGAGACTGAAATCAACTGAAGTACTTCTAGTTTCTCTAACCTTCAATTTTGGAAGATAACCTTCTTGATATGGAATACAAGCAACTTTATGTACTTTATGATCTAGAGAACTAAATGAAAACATGCAGAAGGTAACTGATTGATTTTAACCATTGTGTGAAGTGAATGTTTAACCATTTAGTTTAGGATGGGTATCAGCTTGAAATGGTGATTAAAAAAATTCATTAACGCAGTGTATTGACAATCTGAACTAGAAAATAAATAACAAAACAATGAGTAAACTAGTCAACAATGCATTCTCGTTACTTCAACCTTACTCTGTTTAGAAACAAAATCGCTTCCTTTCATGAAATGTGTTGGAGAAACAAGACTACACAATTGAGTTTTAACATTATGCTATTGATCAAAACTAAAAGAAATCAACCTAAGTTAGAAATATTGCTAAAATCAAATGGTGAAATTAGAACTAAACAGAAAACAAATGGAAAGAAAACCTCCTCCAATGTAGGGGCCCTCTGCAACTGACTGGGTTGAGCTGCTAACTAATTGAAAATTCTCTTCTAAGCAATCATTGGTCAACACACGATTTTATATTATAGATAGGAACAAAGTCAAAAAATATAGAGTTGAAAGTCTAAACTTAATACATCAAATTCTTTGAACCCCTCTCGGTTTTGTACAACCAATATTTAAAAGGAAATAATCATAATTGTTTTTGAGGAAAACTAGCTACAGGTGGCCTATACGTATTACAACAGGACTACGTAAATGTCTGATCAGCTACAGGTGACTTGAATTTGAGCGAGATGTTTGCAACATAACTGTTAACACAGGTGGCTGATCTGAGTTAATGTTGCAACAGAACTGTTGGATTTATTTATTAACCATGAAAGAGTAGACAAAGAGTCCTATTGCTTCTGGGTATTATATGTTTGACTCCATGTTTGATTACAATCTTGAGCTTGCTTTCTTATCAATCTGGGCTGAGTGACTAGGATGGAATCTATGTGGAGACGGTTCTAGAGATGCCCATGTGGCCGGTTTCTTTAGTTGACACCTAGAACCTCCCAGACCATGGAAGTAGCTACGGAATACATAGTTAGCTGCAAAATAGGTTGCGTTCTGTAGCTAATTTGCAAAAATTTATTCAAATAGCAAAAACATAAAAATATAACATGTCAATCATTTAATGCCCTCCTTAAGACAAAACCTATCAGTTATCATTGATGGGGATCTGTAATATTATGGAAAAGCAAGGGAAAGAAGTGAGAAAAGCTATCAAGGAGAGGGTAATTTTGAGGTTCAACATACCCCCACTGCAAAATCATTGCATGTCCTCATGCAATTTGTCAAAAATGTGAATTCTTCTTTCCTATTGCATTTTCTCAGACACTTCTGCTAGTACATCTAATTTTCTTCTTTTGCTCTTCTTTGAAGTGACTACCATTCTGGGTTTCTTCATAAGAAGCTTGTATTTAAGGTTGATGACTGTTCTATTCAAGCTTCTATTCTTCCTCTTCAACTTCCTATTCTTCTTATACCATAGCCCTAGATGCAGAATTGTATTATCATGAATAGCCTTATCCAATTTACTTTGTTCCCTCAAGGTTTCATTTTCTTTCTTGATATGTCTGTTCAATATCTCTAACTCATAGATTTCCTATTTGAGAGAGTCAGTTAGAGGTTCTTGTGGATTGACAGAGGGTTCTGGATTGACAGAGGATTTTGGATCCATTGAGGCACTTTTCTTCTCTAGTGATTCTATGTAATCATATATTTGTTGTTGCACTAGATCTATTCCTGGAGGTCTTCTGTTGGGGCTACCTTTGAAATATTGTTCAGGAGAATTTTGAGGACTGTGTGCTGATGGAATATTATCAGGAGATGGTACTGGGGTTTCCTCTTCTAAATTTATGAACTTTGTTTGATCTGAAAACCACCCTTGAGTGATCTCAGTTAAATAATTATTGAATGAAGGTATTATAGACTCATGTGCTGGTGTGTGTCTATGTTATTTTAGGCAATGGATTGATCAGATTGCAAAATACACAGACATTGGAAAATGGAAAATAGTAAGAGAAACAAAGTAAGAAAATGCAAGAACACAATAATTAATAAGGAGTTCACCCTATCCTCCAGGGCTACGTCTTCGGTCCAGCTATCAGTGGTGGCCTTCTTTTATTGTGTCTTTAAAGTAGAGATTTACAATGAAGAGCTCAATTTGAGTCTCCTGAAATAGAAATGATGCTGGGCAAGGTGGTTCTTGGATTCCCCAAGCCACTAGAGTACACAGACTCTTTTCCTATCCAAGTCTTGACCTCTCTAGTTTTTAATAGAAGGAGCCCAATGTGGTGCTCAATTCCTGACAGATCCTCTCAGGGATCACTTGAACCTCTCAAGCTTTCTGTCTACTTGATGCTGCCTTATGCTGTAGGTCAGCTCGGCTCTCTGTCTTTCTACTTCTTGCTTTATTGTCTCTTCTTTGCTCTCGCTTTCTCTATCTTTGTTCTCTTTTTCCTGTTGTCCTGTTCTTTGTTTGTTCATGGCTAAAAGCCAGTCTATCTCATGACTACTCACTTCCTCTTCCACCCCCGTCAGATCACCTGCTACTGCTTGCTTGGAGTTCCCTGTCTTTGCGTCTTCATCAACGACTCACAGGGAGTGGCCACTTGTCCTCTTATGAACTGCGCCAGCTCTTCCTCGCCGGTTCAGTTTTTCGGTTTCATTGTGGAATGAGTCATCTTCCAACTCAGCGGTCAAATTGGACATCAAACTTCTCTATGCCATGGCTTAATTCCCTGTCAAATCCAATTCCTCTATCCGGTGCAATCTCCACCGTCAGATCTAGAACCCCCAGATCCTACGACATTTGCTCATTTCGTGCGGTTGACTTGTTCGACCGTTAGCATGCGATGAATGGCGGTTTTCTCTCTCATCTGCCTGCCACGCGTCAGGCGCTGAATGGAATTGCTCACTTTTCTCCAAATCTGCTTACCACCCAAGGGTGCCCCCAATATACTGTCGGTTTTGGATCGTGGGACCCGCCTTTTGCCTTAGCACTTTCCCCACGGTTTTCTCGGCTTCCATGCGACCGAGTGCTTCGGGGCTTTTCCTTATCGAGGGGTTTTTCCTAGCAATGCACGATTAGCACTAAGCACTAATCGCACATCAGAAATGGCCTCTGTTTCCCAATCCGGGCTTCCCAAGTGCCAATTTTGCCTCCTGCGTGGTCTCCATGGACCTTAGTTAGCGCGCTTTGGCCGAGGTCCTTGTCGTTCCTCGCTGGCTGCAAATTGCCATTGTCCATAGGTCTTCCTCATCACTCTGTGCTCATAATTCGAAGTCTGTCCTATTTTGATACAGTCATGGCTCTATAATAATCTTCATGGATTAAATTTGGATCACGACCTTCCTACTCAAAAAGCTTTTAAACCACAAAAAGTTGGTTTTCAAGCATCGTCTAAGTGAGGGTACAATTGTCTCACTTGTCCAATCTCTATCCACTTTGCACTGCTTGGCTTTGAACCCTTGAGCCATATTCTGAGGTACTCAACATCTCCCCTACGTGTTTTCCTCACCTTCCTGTCCAGAATTGTGTCTTCCTACAATTCATTAAGATATTCGGGTAGCAGGTCATCAATAGAAGGCAATTGACCCTGCTCTTCGGGATCCTCAATTAGTGAGGGTTCAAACAATCTCAAGCAATTTACATTTACGACTGAGTAGATGTGCATGTAAGTTGGCAGATCAAGGCAAAAAGCATTCTCACCAATCTTCTCAAGTATCCTAAAAGATCCATACCTGATGGGCTTTAGCTTTTTACCTTCACCTTGCATCCTGTCCTTGCTGATGTACAGCCAGACTTGGTCACCAAATTGGAAACTATACTCCATCTGATGCTTGTCATGCCTTGCCTTTTATTTGGCTTGGCTCTTTTCCAGTTGTTCCTGTACTGCCTGGTGGATCTCTTAGATTTGTTCAATGAACCTAGTTGCCCTGTCCACATCACTGTGTCCCTCAACTGTGGTGTCTTTACCAAAGACAAAATCCAAAGGAGACCTTGGTGTGAAACCAAAATAGGTCTCAAAAGGAGATCTCTGTGTAGAAGAATGTTTTGCTCTGTTGTAAGCATGCTACACATAATGCAAATGTTCATCCCAAAGCTTAGGATATTTGCTGCAATATCCTCTAAATAACTGGATCACTGTCCTGTTAACTACTTTTGTCTAGCCATCAGTTTGTGGATGGAAAATTGTTCTTTTCTTTAGTTTGGTGTCCATCAGTTCCCACAGACTTGACCAAAACTTCCCCACAAATCGGGTGTCTCGATCAGATACAATGGAAGTGGGTAATCCAAAATGAACCCATACATGTTCAAAGAATAGTTTTGTAGTTTGTTCAGCTGTAATTTGTTTATTACAAGGTATAAAAATACACATTTTTCTAAACCTATCCACAACAACATATAGGTAATCATGACCTTTCCTAGATTTCGGCAGTCCTCCAACAAAATCCATGGAAACACTTTCCCAAGGGTGAGAAGGAACTGGTGATCGAGTGTACAAGCCTAGTTTTCTATTTCTGGGCTTGCTTTTAGCACACATAGTACACCCTCTTACATATCTAGAAACTATCTCATTCATTTTTGGCCAATAACAAAATCTTTGCAGTTGTGCAACTGTTTTACTTACCCCAAAGTGACCTGATATTAGAGAAGTGTGTGCTTCTCGAATTATCTTTAATCTTTCAGTTTGTGGAATTCATAACTTCCCACAATGGTATAAGAGTCGGTCCTTTACATGATAGTCCAATTCTTCTACTCTTTTGCCTTGACTTAAAGTTGCATATACATCTTTAAAGTCTATGTCTTGAGCATATTTTTCAATGTAGCTTTCATGTAACATAGAATTATGCTTAAGTATAGTAGATGCACTTATAATGGGTCTAGATAACATGTCTGCAACTTTATTATGTATGCCCTTTTTATATCTGATGACTAAATGAAATTGTTGTAGAAAACCCATCCATCTATAGTGTCTTGATTGCTGCAACTTAGTTTGGGAGTGTAGGTATTGAAGTGGTTGATGATCAGTATGTATGACTGTCTCTTTACCCATTAAGTAATGTTTCCACTTTTTCGAACTCTGTACTAATGCATACAATTCTTTGTCATATGTAGGATAGTTAACTACTGCAGAATTAAATGTCTCAAAATGATAAAATATGGGTTTACCATGCTGTGTCAACACTGCTCCCATGGCATAGTCACTGGCATCCATTTGGATCTCAAATGGTCTTTGAAGATCAGGCAATGCTAGTACAGGTGTTGTACTAATATTTTCTTTCAAGGTGTCAAAGGATTTCTGTTGTTTGCCTAACCACTAAAACACCTTGTTCAATCTTGTTAAAGCATGTAAGGGAGCTGCAATTAGGGAAAAGTTAGAAATGAACTTCCTCCAATATTGTGCTTCTCCTAAGAAGCTTCTAACTTCTTTAGCAGATTTGGGTTTTGGCCAGTTCACAATGACTGCCACTTTAGAGGGATCTATCTTCAATTCACCACCCCTATTATATGACCCAAATAATTCAGATATGTTTTGCCAAATTCACATTTTGAGAGTCTAACATAAATTTTTCTCTTTTCAAAACATCTAGTGTCTGTTTAACATGCTTTAAATGTTCTTCCCACGTTTTGCTAAATATCAGAATGTCATCAAGATACACAATAACGAAATAATCAAGAAAAGGTCTAAGTACATCATTCATTAATCTCATGAAAGTAGCAGGGGCATTATTTAAGCCAAAATGCATAACCAGCCATTCATAAAATCCCTGCTTTGTTTTGAAAGCAATCTTCCATGAATCTTGTTCTGCAACTCTAACCTGATGGTATCCGCTGTGCAAGTCTAACTTGGAAAAATAAACAGCTACCTTCAATTGATCTAAAAGATCATCTATGCGAGGAAGGGGATAACGATTTTTTATTGTTATCTTATTTAGTGCTCGGTAATCAATGCACATTCTCCACGAGCCATCTTTCTTTCTCACCAAAACGATTGGTGACCCACAAGGTGATGTGTTAGGTTTGATGAACCCTTTATCGAGCAACTCCTGCACCTGCTTCTTGATTTCAAAATTCTCTAAAGCAGACAACCTGTACATTCCAATGTTAGGCAATGGAGCATCTTGCTGCAAAATAATATCATGTAATATTTCCTTTTTGGGTGGAAGACCTTTAGGTTCTTGAAACAAGATATCATACTCTGAAACAACCTTTTCTAAATCAGCTTGTTGTTCAACATTACAGCCCTCAAATACATTGGTTTATCAGGTTTCTTTTCCTTTACAACTATTAGTAAGAATTGTTTACATGAATTTATCATTCGTTTCATCTGCCCTGAGTTTATGAGAGTATAATTATTCTTGAGCTTATGAGCTCTTACAAAGTATTCGATTCCATCTTTAACAAGCAGATACTTGTTCTCAGCTCTATAGAAAATAGCTTTTCTATCATACAAATAAGGACTTCCTAAAACAATTCCACATATATCCAAAGGAATTATGTCTAATTCAAGCTCATCTACAAATGCTGACCCAAAAGAAAACTTGAGTTTGCACTGTCTAATCACTTGTAGTTGTGCTTTGTCATTTAACCATCCTCAATGGGTATGGTTTCTTGTGAGGTGTAGTTACTAATCCCAACTTCTTTACAATTTCTTCCAAAATTAAATTTACTTGTGAGCCACTATCAAACAAAGTATCAATCTTTTGATGTTTGGAAATAACTCGAATATGGAAAATCTCATGTCTTTTTCTCTCATTTTCTTCATCAATAATAGATTGTGCAGAATTACTAGTAGATGCTTCAGAATTCTTACTTTTTATACCTGTGTCTGCAATAGTTGTCTCATCTCCTGAGTTTGACCCCAAATCCTTCTAAATAGCTGCAACAGTCTTCTTCTTCTTGCCCTCGAACTTCTTAGGTCTCAGCTCTGGATGCAGAATCCAACAGTGCTCATCATCATGCCCATCCTTTTTATAGTGAGTGCATGAAGCCTTGCTCTTCTGTGCAGTATTAGCCTTCCTTGCTTTCCATTTCTGCTTTCTTTTCTCCTTATTCTTGCTTGCAGTGGGTTGGGATGCTCCCCCAACTTTTGGATTTCCATTCTTTCCTCTAGCTTCTAGATAAGTAGCTTGTACAAATACCTCATCTATACTAGTGGGATTAAACATGAGGATGGTATGCCTCATGTAGCTGTGTAGACCACGAATGTACTTCAACAGAGTCTCAGGTGAGTCTAATGAGATTCCTAGAATCAATGCTCTCTTTCTAAATTCTTGAGTATACCCTTGCACACTTTGCCCTTTCAACTATCGAAGAGTTTGCCAACTCATCATGGCTTGCTGCATGTAGGCCAATGGATAGAATTGCTTTTTGATTGTAGAAACAAATTCACTCTAGACAGAGATAGTCTTGCCATGTCTCTTTATGTCAACATGGGTCCTACCTTCCCACTAAACCAAGGCAGTGCCTCCAAGGCGTAGGCTTGCCAGCTGAATCTTACTCTTGTCTGAATCAATACTCTACACTCTGCAATAAACATCAATTTGTCTAATCCAATTGTCCAACTTTTCTGCATTCAACTCTCCATCATATATAGGTAAATCAAATTTAACATCTAGTTTGATCAAAGATGCTTTATTTTTGTGTTTAGGGTTGTTAGGAGGTGTGAGAAAGCTTTCCTCTGTCCCTTTTCCTTTTGAGTGGTCATGGAAGTGAGACTCATTTTCTCCTTTGTCTTGCTTGAAGCCTGATGAATATTCCTCCTTATGTTTTCTAAAGTCCCTATACATTTCTTCTACCATGGACATTATGGCTAGGAAACTGTTTATGAATTGAGGGTATGGTCCTACAAAACCTTCTTCTGACATTGTCTTCTGGGGATAGACTCTCCCAATTTCAGGATTAATTTCAACCAACTCTCCTTCTCCTAACTTGAGCTTTGATTTAGCTAGCATTTAACAGCTAAACCAACACAAGCTTGTCTAACCTTAATAGCCTAGAGATCTAATACCACTTGATCTAAAAACCACCCTTGAGTGATCACAGTTAAATAATTATTGAATGAAGGTATTACAGACTCATGTGTTGGTGTGTGTCTATGTTATTTTAGGCTGCGGATCGATCAGATTGCAAAATACACAGACACTGGAAAATGGAAAACAGTAAGAGAAACACATTGAGAAAATGCAAGAACACAAGAATTAATAAGGAGTTCACCCTATCCTCCAGGGCTATGTCTCCAGTCCAACTATCAGTGGTGGCCTTCATTTATTATGTCTTTAAAGCAGAGATTTACAATGAGGAGCTCAATTTGAGTCTCCTGAAATAGAAATGATGCTTGGCAGGGTGGTTCTTGGATTCCCCAAGCCACTAGAGTACACAAACTCTTTTCCTATCCAAGTCTTGACCTCTCTAGTCTTTAATGGAAGGAGCCCAATGTGGTGCTTAATTCCTGATAGATCCTCTCAAGGATCACTTGAACCTCTCAAGCTTTCTGTCTGCTCGATGTTGCCTTATGCTGCAGGTTAGCTCTGCTCTCTGTCTTTCTACTTCTTGCTTTACTGTCTCTTCTTTGCTCTCACTTTCTTTGTCTTCGTTCTCTTTTTACCATTGTCCTGTTCTCTGTCTATTCATGGCTAAAAGCCAATTTGTCTCATGACTGCTCGCTTCCTCTTCTGTCCCCGTCAGATCGCCTGCTGCTGCTCGCTTGGAGTTTCCTATCTCTGCGTCTTCCTCAACAGCTCACAGGGAGTGGCCATTTGTCCTCTTACGAACTGTGCCAGCTCTTCCTCGTCAGTTCAGTTTTTCAGTTTCACTGTGGAATGATTCATCCAGCAACCCAGCGGTCAAATAGGACATCAAAATTCTCTATGCCACGGCTTAATTCCCTGTCAAATCTGGTTCCTCTATCAGGTGCAATCTCCACCATCAAATCTGGAGCCCCCAGATCCTACGATATTCGCTCATTTCGCGCAGTTGACTTGCTCGACCGTTAGCGCATGATGAGTGGAGGTGTTCTCTCTCATCTGTCTGCCATGCGTCGAGCACTGAATGGAATCACTCACTTTTCTCCAAATCCGCTTACCGCCCAAGGGTGCCCCCAATATACTGCCAGTTTTGGAGCATGGGACTCACATTTCGCCTTAGCGCTTTTCCCACAGTTTTCTCGGCTTCCATGTGATCCGGATTTAAATAGGAACGTAATAAAACATAGAGATAACCATATACACAAAGATGCAGCGGAAATAATACTTCATTTCATTACTGTAAAAATACTGAAATATGCTTACAAATAGAAATGGAAATAAACCAGCTAGGGCGATGGTAGCATATCTCTGAGAAGAGATGTGGCAGCTACATGCCTCTGAACTATTCCGAACTCCGTTACATTGAGGCTCAAAGTCCTATTTATTGTTGAGAAACAATGGA
This sequence comes from Pinus tabuliformis, assembly GCA_031772625.1. Classification (NCBI taxonomy): domain Eukaryota; kingdom Viridiplantae; phylum Streptophyta; class Pinopsida; order Pinales; family Pinaceae; genus Pinus; species Pinus tabuliformis. The sequence goes on along the minus strand of CM062805.1, from coordinate 1,372,676,641 downwards.
AAACCCTTCACATTCCAAAACCTAACCCTAGAAGATGAAACGCCAAATTGTGGGCCCCGTTTGGGTAAATTGGTACATCAATTTCCCAGGGTCATAACTTTGGCATACGATCTCCGTTTGACGTGCACGATAGCTCGTTAGAAAGATCTATCCGAGTACTACCACTTTGGGAGGCAACATCGATCCATGGACCGATGTTGCCCCAGATTCCCAAAAAAACGTCGTTTAGGGCCTCAAAACGGCTTCGGAAGTTCAGGACCCGAAAAAACTGCTAAAAATAGTAAATTGTGGTACAATTTAGGAAACTGAAAAAGCTGAAAGAGACAATTTTGGGGGTCCAAATGGGATAGGTGGGTGGCCACCAACATCCACTTGGATCACCATGTGACCGAGTGGTTCGGGGCTTTTCCTTCTCGAGGGGTTTTTCCCAGTGATGCATGATTAGCGCATTAGAAATGGCCTTCGTTTCCCAATCCGGGCTTCCTAAGTGCCAGTTTTGCCTCCTGCGTGGTCTCCATGGGCCTCGGTCAACGCGCTTTGGCCGAGGTCCTCGTCGTTCCTCGTTGGCTGCAAACTGCCATTGTCTAAAGGACTTCCTGATCGCTTTATGCTCATAATTCGAAGTCTGTCCTATTTTGATATAGTCATGGCTCTATAATAATCTTCATGGATCCAATTCGGATCATTGTTCCCTTTGATGATATCTTCTTTACCATACCTCGGAGTCTAGAGCTCCTTCTAAGTTGTAGAGGGCTTACGTTCTCCTCCTTTGTACCCTTTTTCTCCTTTCTTATCTTTTCTTTTCTCTTGATTTGTTTCCTAATCTATGTCAATTCTTTAGAGATTAATCTTTCATCATCTTGTTGTAATGAAGATTTAGGTTTGTTTCCATTAGTTTCACCAGCTTTCCTTTTCATCTTCCCTTTTTGTTTGATTTGTCCTTTGATCTCTATCAATTTTTCAGAGACTATCTCTTCATCATTTTTCTGCGTTGAGGACTCAGGTTTTCTTTGAATGGTTATACCGGTCTTCTTTCTCCTACTCCTTTTGACATTACCCTCTTCAGGTGACTCTGGTGCCTCTTGGAAATAGTTTCTTATCAGGAAATTTTCCCAAGTATCTCCTATATTTTTCAAATGAAACTCAACCAGTATCTTTACCAACCCATGATGGTACATGGTTGTGTTTATGAATTCTATTTTCTTTTGTACATTTGAAGCCATCCTTCTTAAACTATTTAGCATGAAGAAAGGGAGATTGATTTCTCCATTTTCTAGAAAGTTCATCAATAAACGTATATGGTAGACATACATGCACCCAAATCTCCCCTCACAAGTAATGGATTTCTGTAATATCAAAAGCATGCTTCTCCATTTAATTTTAAGTGATGAAATAGGAATTCCTTTTCTAAACACAGAGACATCCATACTTGTGTTCCTGAGGATTACTTTCCATGATTCACTGTGGAATTCCCTGTTTTTGAACCATATTTCACCATGTCTTGGTAGTTCTGTAACCTCTGTTATGTAGGATTCTGTTACTGCAAACTTAATGTCTCCAATTTATACATTTGTACCATCAAATGACCTAGCAAAAGATTTTGTGATCTCTTTGTGGAAGCCATCAAATTTTTCAATGAAGTTGAGCCATCTAGCCTTCTGCAACATTTCCTTGAGTTGTGGGTATCCCTCCATATATTTTGCTCCTATTGGCTCTGTCCTGATGGTAAGGGTTTGGAGAGACATGGATATGTTGGTCACATCGTAGCCATGACCATTAATAGATGGAGTTATTAGGGACTATTTAGGTACAAAGTATGGAGAGTGTAGCGGAGATGTGGTATGATGAAGTTATTATGGACCGTTTGGTACCGAGTATGGAAGATGTGGCAGAGATGTGGTATGATGAAGTGGCAATCAAATCAAATGATGACTTGTTAAGGAGACATACGGTTATTCATATTATACATGCCTTATGTTTTTAACTTGTTGAAATAAATTTTGCTTTTTACCTTTAGAACTTAACCTTTTTCTTGATAACTCTTTTATTGTTGATCCGTAGGTACCTTTTAGCATGTTTAGTCTCCAAAACTTGATTCTTAAATTTCCTGCATTCATGATTTGTTTGTGAGTTGTACAATTATGCCAGAGCTGATAAGTAAGTTGTAGCTGCAGAATCAGATTAGCTGCAGAATGGAATCGGCTGCAGAATGTGAAAAGAAGGAAAAGTGAAGTATGGCTATGGAATATGAGTGTAAAAATGAAATGGAAATGGGTTATGACAGGGAGATGGAATGAGATGTAAAATAAAATGGGAAATAGGGTGAAATGGAGTAAAATTGTAAAAATAAAATGTAAATGAAATATGACGGTGAGATGAAATGGAACTGTAAAATAAAATGAAAACATAATGAGATGGAATGAGACTATGAATTTGCAGACTTTGAACTACAAATAAATGTAGCTTTTTGTCACTACTTATTATAGAAAGGAAATGGAAACTACAGGATGTCAGAAATCTCTAATTTTCACCCTGTATTTTCTGTATAAGTATGCCAATCAATGATTGGTTTTCAAACTCATACAATTTTTTGTTTAGGAAAAATAAAGGCTAGGTTATTGGAGAAGAAGAATTCTTCTTCACTAGCTTCAATTTAGAGTTATTCTGGAAAATATTAATGAAATCCTCTCTTGAAATTGGTTTCTAATATATCTTCAACCGATGACCATTCACAAGAAGAGGTATTTTGCTTCCATCTGTTGTCCTTATCGTTACTGCTTCGTTATTAAAGACTTCTTCAATCTCATATGGCCCAAGCCAATGATTCTGAAAATTCCCTTGAAAATCTTTGAATTTTGAATCGAACAAAAGTGCCCAATCTCCTTCTTGAAACTTCTTCTCCTTGATATATTTATCATGCCATTTAGCCCTTTCGTATTGGACTATACTGTTTCTTTGAACTGCATCTTGCCTGATTTCATCAAGCTCATTGAGTTTCTCCAATCTATGTTTCCGTGCCTCTGATAAATCCAGTCCCAATTGGACTGCCATCTTGAAGGTTTTTGTTGGAAATAATACTGAGAGGAGGGGGTGAATCAGTATTAGCAACTTAACAATATTTCATTTCCATAAACAGATTTATATACGCTACTTTTGTTAATGCAACTTGCGTATATATGCAACTGTGTTTAGAGCAACCAACGTATACCTTGTAAACTTATTATTTAGTCAGTTGATTCTTAATATGTGTATCAAAACCATATAAGCAGCAACATGTACAGTAAAAAAAGAGAAGACAATCACAAACAAGAACACAAGATATAAGATGGAAACCCAATGTGGGTGAAAACCACCTGCTGCAATTTGTCTCTATCTTCTTTAAATAAGAAACTTCTTTTTACAGTATTTCTGTACTGGTGCAGTCTTCTACCAGTATGTAGGCTTCAACCTTCTCTCATTCTCCAGCTTCTCCTGGAAGGGAGCTACAACCTCCTTAGCTCTTGTACTAGCTAATGTACTAGTACGTAGGTGATGACCTACAGAAGGCTAAAACCTTCTCTTTTCTTCTGGGGACCACGTTTCATAAATTTTCAGATTGGATCCATCAATAGCATCAAAATATATCTACATCAATCAATCTCCCTTGCACTTAACCAAAACTGAATCAAACAATCACTTCTCTGAATGTTGTAACCAGAATATAGTAACAGTACTAGAACCCAACCAGAACCCAGAACACTGCAATAGTAAACAGAAGTAGCTAAAACATATTATATGAGACGTACGCTACTTCAATGTGCCTAACTTGCGTGCATACACTGTTATATGAAGGCAAACCTGCGTATACGCTGTTTTGAATTGCCGAACCAGCGTGTATACGCGCTTTTGCTATACTGAACCTGTTAGTGTCAGTCTTTCCAGCCTTCCTCCAGTGATCAAATATGCTCTTACAAAGTGATTTTAAAGTGTCAAAGTCAAATTTTGTCATTTCAGTGAGTCTTCAAGCAAAATTTGGTCACTAGGCATTAGGTCTAGGGTTTGCTTTCACTCCTTATAAAGTTGTCCAAATGTCGGTCCATGTCATCATTCAGCTGAGTCTATCATCATTCATAGGGTTTTCATTATCATGTCAATGTCTAATGAGTCATTTTACACCTTGTTCATGCTTCAGTTGAGCCTAGGTAACGTCATTTCCCTCTCCTAGGGTTTTGAAGGCAATTTCTCTCTGACGGTCAAATCATCGGCAAAACTTGTATCCAGATGTTCATACACCTTCCCCTATCCTTCATGTACCTTATCAAAAACTTTCCATCACTGAGATCCCCCAAATTCCTCATTTTTGCACAAACCCTAGTTTCTAGCTACAACCTGGCAATTTTCTAGGCTAGACCTGTGTTTTGCCCTTTTGGACCCCTTCCCCTCACTCAATCTCTGAGATTCCACTTTCCCCTGCTTCCTAACATCCCTCCCTACTTCCAGAAATTTCCCCAAGAATTTAGAAGCCCCTTATCCCCTTCATTTCGCTTCATTTCGACAAAATTCCTTGTTTCACACATCGGGATAAGTTTCACTCAAAAGGTGTTTTAGAGAAATAAAAGATGACTTTTGGGAAACTGAGAGAGGTTTTTGTCCACAACATGCCAAAGAAGAAAAACCTCCTTCACGTTTTGCACAGATTTCATGGTTTGAGAGAAATGTCAAGAATACCGTTGCCTCAAGAGAATCAAAGACACCTCTAAAGTGACCCTGGGAAAATCAAGTTTTCTCCTAGCTTGGTTGGCCAAATGATTTGTTTGATGGGTAAAATGATAACTAGACACAAATAGATTTCCAATGAGCTATCATGAGCTCAATTTGGGGTTGAGGAAGGCATTCAAAAGTTGACTGCAACAGCACTCTTCCTTGAGGCAGCCTCATTTGGCACTTTTTGACCAGTATTGGGAGATTTGATTTTTGACAGGGAAAATGAACTCAAAATTGAAACATTTTAGTTGGGTTAGAAATTAGACTCAAATACCTTTCCAACGAGCTATCCTGCACCTGATTCCGACACCGGGAAGGCCTCCAAAAGCCTCCTGCAAAAAGGCGCGACCTGTTGGGCAAGCGCGACCTGTCAGAGGGGTCTTACCAGTTGGGAAAATACACTGGCGCGACCTGTTGGGAAATCATCCACAAAAAATTGCTTATAAACTGAAAATTGACCCCAAATCTCTTCAAGGTTGCAGGTAGGCCTCTAATCATCAAGGTTTATTGCTTGCTAAAGCTTGCATGAGCATGAAAATGTGTTTTAATGCCATCAATTTGAAAGGAGAAGTTCATGTGTATTTTGTTTAAAAATGTCAAAGTGCAAGTAAAGCTAGGGTTTTGTTTTGCTGCTCTCAAGGTCATCCCTTTCACTCCCACTTTTTCCCCACATCCCAACCATCTCCCTTGTCATTTTCACCTAATCTCCCTACCAAAAATATCAAAGTCCCTAAACCCTACCTCCTATGAAACCCCTACAAAATATGATTATGTGATGGTATATGTTTCATAATTGCTTCCCTAAATTCCCCTTTCATATGTATTTTCCCTAAATCCCTTCAAAATTCCCCCTCCCTAACATCTCCCTTGTGTTTTTGTCCCCTTGGAGCAGCATTTAAACAGTCAAAACAGCAGGGTATCCCATGGGAGGATTTTATCTCTCGAGAGGCTATGCTTCTCCAGGTCAATGCTCATTTGGAGAGGTTGCTGGCCAAAGCACTAAAACGAAGGAAAAGGCCCAATCCCCTCCACATCTTGGCTGAGGCTTCCTTGAAGGAGCATGATATTAAATGACCTCACTACAGCACAAATTTCAAAAAAAATTGAGCATTTTTGGTCACTTATGAATTTTTGGGCAAAAAACAGGTTTTTCTCCCTGACAGGTCGCGCGCCGCACGCGACCTATTCGATGGGCAACTTCATTTTGGGAAAACTCAGCATTTCTAGATTTTTCATGCAAAGATACACCTGCTCAGCAATTACCAAGAGATTTCATCAAGTTTTGAGCCTCCAGAAGGTCAAAAAACATGCAAAAATTGACTTTCTGCCATCTTTTTGACAAACAGGAAGCAGTCTTGGGAGATTGCAATTTTGGAGGGGCAAATGGCCACCAAATTCAGAAATTCTACTTGGGTTGGAAAGTAGACATCCAGACCTTTCCAACAAGCCCACTTTTGCCTCATTTTGACACCTAGAAGTGCCTCAAAAGCAGCTCCAAAGAAGCGCGACCTATCAGGATTAGGGCGCGACCTGTTGGGCAATTTTCACAATTTTTCACCTACAGCTCAGGAATTCGCCCAGCTTTGGCCAGTTTTGACTTGGGATGGGATTTTTCACCCTCTTTGATGTAATTAATGTATTTTCATGTTGATATGACACTTATTTACCTATTCTAGAAGATTCATTCATGAAATAGCAAACATTTAATGAATGAATTGGTTTCCTAGCTTATAGAGGCAAGTTGTTTTGACTGCCTAGATTTTAGTGCTCAGTTTAGAATTGGTTGAAACAGCTCCTAGAAGGATGAGCTCGACCCCTAGAGGCAAGGAAAGATGTTAGATTGCCTATATTATGTACTTTCTTGGTCATTTTCATGGTTGGACTCTTGAGGGAGAAAGCTTCTATTGTATTACTGATTGTATCTCTGCAATTTTGGCAAAGGAAGAAAGACCAGGGTTTTGCAGTCATTTTTGGGATTCCTGTGGTTACATGTATTGATGGTGTGTTTTCTCTTTGTACTTGTAAGTTTTTTATGTGATTCATCTTCTTACTTTTCCTTCTGCAAATTAGGCAAATGAAGTGTTAAAGTAGAATTCATGATTGCCATGCTCTGCTTTTAAGTTTGCTTACTATTTATATTTTCATATGTCTAAAGAGAACCCTTGAAGGTTTCTTGCTCTCTTTAGCTCCTCACCAGTCATTCATATCCATTCACTTAATTTAAAGGCATCAATACAGTCTCCTACCTTGCCCCAAAGAACCCCCTGCAAAAACTGTGTCCAATCCCCGCACCCAAAATTGCCTTTCCCCGATTTTTCACCAAAATCCAAAAAATCCCAAAACAAACTCTTTTTATCAGTTTACTAGCCTAAAATCAGTGTTTCCTTATTGGTTATCTCGCTCGTTGAAGATCTTTACTGAGATAGATCAGAGAGAGCCCTCTCCTGCCCCGTAGGGCTAGCTATGAGGCTAAGTGGTTTGATGTTGCCTTGAAGTTTTCCTTTCTCAGCCTGAGGTGAAATTTCAAGCGCTAACAGGTACTACACTGCAAAATCAGGTGCCAGCATATAGGATGTCGCCATGACTGACTGCAACATATAAAGTGGAGTGGTATCAACTAGCAGCAACAGGAGCAACTGTCAAGTGAACCAATGAATGCTGATACAACCTCAGGTCTTCACCGACCGCCGTGGTACATTTCTATACCATGGGAATAAATGATCTGAAGTCGACCATGTGAGAAATCGTTTGATTATCGGTCATTGATGTATACCGTTAACAAACGTGAGACTACTCATGGATAATGATAATGAGCGCCAAGGTACCCAGTACAATCTAACAAGTGTGAATAGATGAGCTGGAGTCGAAAACCTGTAAGAATCTATCGATCAGGAGACAATGATGGTTTCCCACTGTCGATAGCGAAGGATCTGCCACTAATGACTGCAAACCCCAAGGTACTGCCAAATGGACTCTAGATCTTTGCCCCAGAGCAATGAGTCGGAGTCGATAGGGAAAGATCCACTAGAAGGAAGGCATTAAGGCATCCTTCATCAATCTAGCATGAGTGTAACTCGTAGGCCAATAATGTGGAAGGAATCGGATGAAAAAGATGTAGTAACCCAACCAAAGTATGTTTCCGGCGTACACAAGATGTGGCTAGCGCACGGCAGAAACCCTCTGAACCAACCAATAATGAAATCTGACACAGAGGCGAGGTATCCACCAATAGGGTCAAATGGAAACCAAGGTACTGCACGAATCCCAATGTGTGATAATGTAAGCTGACGTCGAACACAAGGGAAACCACTCAGTCAAAGACCCATGATACTGATCGATGCTGAGCACAAGGTGACCTATCAATAATGAAAATAGGGCCAGGGTACGGCTCTAGGCCTGTCCTTAGAGCAAGATGTCGTCGTCGATAAGGACAAGACCCGCCAGCAAGAAGTCAATGGGGATCTTCTCAAACCGGCACGAGTAAAGGACCAATATAACTGATGTGATAATAGACATGACACTGACAACCAGGGATGGCCGACTGGAAAATGAGTCAAGAGACACCGCAGAGAGGTCGACTCATGCTAACTTCCCTTGAACAAAAGCACGACTCAATGTGACTATGTGGCAGCATATGATGACTCTGTATAAGTTCGCCATGCAAGAGGCACGAACGAACCCTCCATATGATTGGAAGAGATAACCAATCGGGGGAGAACTGACTCAATAACAAGGTTATGGCGTACCTAAGTCAAACTAAATCCCACCCATGTGGAGGAGACTTTGTTTTGAGTGCTTTGTTCAAGGGCGACACGACTGACTCTAGCTGCCAACAATAAATGGAAATAATGTCACGTTCCCGCTCTTTTTGGAATATTTAATTTTTTTGTCTTTTTCTGTTAAGCTGGAAAAAGAATAAAAGAATGCTATGGTACAGTGGAAAGAACGAGTGTCGGTGAAACAGATGATCTAGTTCCTGGGAAAGGAACGTTCCTATGCTCAATGCAGGGAGGTGAAAACTAGTCAGTGACACTCAAAGGTATGTTCCTTCCATGGGTCAAGGTGTGTCAAGCTGCAGAAGTCAAAGGTATGCAAGGTTGATTTTGCAGACATCATGGTCAAAAGTTGGCTTAAACATGAGTCCAAGTGAAGCCGGCTCTAGGCCAAAAGGTGCAAGTGGTCAACATGCAAATGCAGTAGTACAATTCAACACAAAGGAGCCTCTAGGGTATAAGGCCAGAACAAAGCGGAGAAGCTAAGAGGAATGAGTCTTCAACGCATAAGTCATGGCGGGACTACAGAGGACTCCCGAGCCTAGGGATGAAAAATCAGCATGAGTGCCAAGCGACAACAAGGTACTAACTAGGGCACCCATGATAAGGTAGGCTCTACCACACAAGTCATGATACTTCTAAGCAATGAGAAGGTTCCGCACCATAACTTGGTGGGGTCGATCCTAAGGCCAAAATGGGAAAGGAAACTGATAAGTGCACAATGCAAGCGGAAAAACCTAACCTATATGCCAGTTTTGAGAACCAATACCTGTCAGAACGGACCAACAATAAACTTCCAATGGAGAAATCTTCCAAGTTCTGTAAACATAAATAGGAACACTAGACGAGAAGTTAATGCATCCCACATATAAACTTCATATAAAATCTTTGTGTTATAGAATACAAAACTTGAAAATGTGTACCTCATATATACAATATGGTACAGGGGACCACGCAGCCTTGCGACTTACGCATAATAGTTTTTCTGGACAAACCCTTTGCAGGGATTGGACCAAGGACTCCTTTGGTAGTCATAACTCATGGCTTCAAAGAGTTCCTCTTGTGAAGGCAAAGCAAGATCTGAGAAATCATGAGAACTACAAGGATTAAAAGAGGGAATTAAAGGGTCCCATGTCCCTATAGGAAGAATCTCTCGGTCAACTGTCAGGACTAAGTCCCAAGAAGGAGAATAATAGGTCAAAGGATCCTTCTCAGAAGTGATTGAACATTGAGGATTCAATGCCACATAATTGACCCATGGTGGGGTAGAGTCTACTTGAACACTTGGAACAAACCAACGGGCATTCTGCAGTAAAGTCAAATTAGGGTGGTGATTATCATATGCAAGCTGATCAATAGTGACAATATTCCCGTTATGAGGAAAGCACATTACTCGAAAGAGTGAAGACACCACAGCATTCATAGCATAGACATAATCACGCCCAAGTAGCATATTAAAGTCTAAAGGGCTATCAACCACCATCATATCAATTAAGACAGTCTTCCCACCTAAAGTGATAGGCAATTGAGGAAGAACACCCATAGATTCACCAGGTCTTCTATCATAGGCTAACAATTGACTCTGAGCTGTCAACAACTTTGGGGAACCCAAAGCTTTCCAAGTCAAAGAGGATATAATACTTGTAGAGGATCCTTCATCCACCATACATTGATAGACATTTGTGGAATTAACCCTGACCTTTATTTGGAAAGGTGCAGCAGAAGGAAGACGAGGCTCAACAAGGCTATCCCAATCAAAGGAAACACTCTTAGAACTTGGTGGGGGAACATTCGAAGAAACCGGAATGCCCCCTATACCAGAAGACTCTCTACTATAGATCAAACAGACTCTTTTGTTAAACACTTCACCCCCCCAAAAGAGGAGTGTAATCGGCCAACGATTACACTGGGTCTACCACATTATCAACCAATGGTTGGTGGGATTGATGAGAAACCATATCAGATCTAGGAGTAGAAGTACTTTCAGACTCGGACCATATCCTTTGAACCTCTGGAATACCAGGGCATAAATGAGTAAGATGGTCTCCCTTGCATATCTTACAAGGGAACTTAGGTTTATAACTTCTACGTCCAGGTTTCTTATCAACGTCCATTCCGCCAACATGACTAGCAGTGGTTTGCGGAGAGTCCTGAACATGACTTGCAGAGGTCGGTGACTCTTTGCTAGTATGACTCGCAGTGACTAGACTTGTGCCCCCAGCATGACTTGCAGCGGCTGAAGACTTATCTTCAACATGACTCACAGAGGTTGATGATGAAGGGCTAGTGTGACTCGCAGTGACTAGACGTGTGCCCCCAGCCTGACTAGCAGTGGCTGAAGGCTCATCTCCAACATGACTTGCAGAGGTTGAAGATGAAGTGCTAGTGTGACTCGCAGTGACTAGACTTGTGCCCCCAGCATGACTTGCAGTGGTTGAAGGTTCATCTTTAACATGACTAGCAGAGGTTGATGATGAAAGGATAGAATTATTCTTCTTCTTTGACTTCCTTTTTCTCCTCTTTTTAGATATCTTGTTACAAGAAGGAGGCGAAGAAGGAATCCCCTTTTGGGAGGGCACCTTGGTTGGTTTCCACAAGAATATTGGCCATATCTAACTGATCCAAAGACCCTTCCCCTACGGGAATATAGAAATAACTTTTCAAGGAATATGGATAAGCAATCAAAACCTTTGCCCTTGAGGAGGCAACTCCACAACTTCTGAAAGAACAACCAAAAACCTTTCAAGATCGGTAGAGTGGTAAGCCGGTCACTCAGAACACAAAGTCCAAACGTGACTAGACAAAAATACCTAAAGCCAACTATATACAAGGAACAAAGAGCACACACTATAAAGTCCCTAAAGATAACAGCCAGTCAAACAACTTCCAAGTATTTCTGCTCCGGGTGATTAGGACCGGACACCAAAATATGAGAAAGTGAAATAAGGGGCCTTCCGAAGATAGTCTGGGATGATGAGGGCCCAGTCCTATCAGCGAAGGTATCAGAGGAAGTCACGCTGACCTCCTAACAACAGCCTGCGCCGGTGCAAGCCCCCAAGCTTCGCAAGGGTGCCCTCCAGTAGTACTATCGAGAGTGATGCAACGTCAACCTTAGGTGCCACGGGATTCCCCTCCGCAGCCACCTATGTAGTTCCCTAGGAGTAGCAACTATGGATACCAACTCGTCGCAGAAGCCAGGCGGAATAGTCGTGAGGTAAGTTCGGACAAGTAGGAGAGGGGGTATCTCTCTTCCCTGTCTTCACAGACCCTCGTGCTTAACTCCCAGATCCGGAGCTTTCCTGGTCTTCCTAACGCTATTGGATTTTCTCTCGTTATTCAGACTCCTACGTTTGACGTTTATATGGCCTTGGAGAGTTAACTCTCCACTCGCCTAATCCAAGGCCCTAAAATCCTAATCTTGTTGGTGTAACTGACCAAAACAAAACGTTCTAGTGAATTTTAGTTAGCGCTTGATTTTATTAGGCTGTTCTTTAAGTCACAAGGTAACAGAAGTGAAACTAGTGGTGTTTTTTGACGCAAAAGAAATTAATAAAAACTTAACTACATGCACATGCACTTTTTCGTTTTTCGATGAAGAGCAATTTCTACAGGGTTCAGAGGTACTCCTAATAAAGCAAAATTTTCTTTTCTTTTCGTTAATACACACTTCACACTCACAAAAGCTAACAAAGCTATGTATGCCTAAAAAGGGGATGCAAATCCATCCTAATGCAACAAATATATGTGGATGCAAGATTCAAAACTACTCTAAAAACAAAAAATGAAAGTTGCTTGCTTATCAATCTTTATCTTGCCACTTAAAATGCCTAGATGGAATATGAAATGTTACCATTCATTTCGTCTAAACACTAAAAACAAGTTCTAAGAAAAACATAAAGCACTTTCACTTACTAAAAGGAAACCAAATGAAAAGCAAGTTCAAGAAAGCAAAACTAAGATTTTCTTCAAAGCAACAAACAAAAAAGTCTTTCCAAAAAATGCTCTCAACAACACTGAAACTTGTGATTGAAGAATAGGAAACTAAACACTTTTGCGAATTGACACCACACAATGGATGAAGACTCAACAAAAATAAATGTGTTTGAAATCTCTCTTAACAATCAAAAGTAGCAATGAAAGCTTTGGCAATGAAAACCAAAAGATCAAACAGACAAATTCCAAGAAAGTGTCAATCAACAACTTTCATGAAACAAAGAAGTGGATGGTCATAAAGCGGTTTTGTCAAGCAAACAAAAAGTCACCCAAAAGCAAGATTAACACAAAGATTGAATTCAATCTTCCTACCCTGATGAAACAGAGTAGCCAAGATTCCTAGCAAGAAATCTTGTGTGCTTTAGCAAAAAACGATGACGCTTGCAATCAACAAAAAACAAGACCAATACTCCTTATAATTAGAGAGAATTCAGAATGAGATGCTCGCTGTAAAATGAATAACTGATACTGGAAAATGACTGTTTCAGACTGACTCAAACCACTAGACAAACCTTCAGAGACTAAAAAGATTTATAAATCTTGAAAATTACAATATATACGCTATTGTACTTATGTACAGATTGTGTGTATACGTGACTGTGTTTGAGGAAACCTGTGTATACGCGGGTTCACTCAAAGAAACCAGCATATATACGCTTCTGTATCTAAGAAAAACAGCATATATGAAAAGCTTCAAGAAAAATAAAAAAAACAAACTGAAGAAACTGGCAAAACTTAAAGTTCAAAAACAGACCAGACAGTAACAGCAAGCAGACAAGGCAGCTAAGCCCTTATTGGCTTGAAAAACACCCAAACTAGGAACAACAAGAGTGTTGTCCCCAGTGGAGTCGCCAATTCTGGTAGAGGGAAATGTTCCCCTAGGGATTTTGGGTTGAAACCCTAGAAGACGGAAGTTATCTATTCAAAGAAACATACATTCATACAGCCATTATGCTATTATAAGCAAATTCTATGATAAGGGTACGTACCTTTGGTCCTACGTTTGAGAAGGCCTTTAGGGTGCAAACCCTTCTTGGAGTTCCCTTCCTCTCTTTTGTCCTGCAAAACAACCAATTCAAAGAATACAGCAGTACATGGACAAAAACTTATAAAGAAACCATCTTCATGTTATCAAGAAAGGAAGTTAGTTATGAAATCCAAACAACCATTTACATATGAATTCTAAGCATGAATATCATTAACATAAAGAAGATTCATTTCGGGAACCAAGACATGTGTTTCTTTTATTATAGACAAATAAAGTACATAAAAAGGAATATTTTCACCTGAGTCACCTTCAGCAGGCTCCAAGCAAAGCTTCCTTCCGGATCCGTTCCAACCTCAAGCCTCTAACAAAACTCCTTCCATGACTCTCTCCATGATGTCATAAATGGTGGATGAACATCAACACATAAGGAAACAAAGGTTTCCTGTACAAAATGGGGGAAGTGCAGAAGGCACAAGGGACTTCAGACCTGGTCAAGGGAAAAATCTCATCATAATAACCTTTCTCTCTCCTCTCTCCTCTCTTAGGCCTTCCCTTTGAGGTCTGTTTATACCATCTCCAAAGTAGTTTTTTAGTTGGGAGTTGGTTGGGAACAATTGGGCCACGGGCACTAACAAGTGCTCAGCAGGTAAAACCCGCGATCCCCGCCTGAAAATGAGCAGTTTTATATTTTTTTAAGTGTTTTAATACATACATGCGGGTTGACTATACACATACCCGCGTATACACGTGTTTAACTCATGGCAATGTTGCGTATAAGGGATAAAACACTGTTTTTTTTAATTTTAGGACCAGGTCTGGAAGGAGGGGTTGCCTTAGGCCATGAGTACAGCATCACAAACCATAAGAGTGAGATTTGGAGCTATAACAAAGTTTTCAAACTATCACTTACTCTTTTTCCGCGTGTTCATGCTTGTTCTTCGCTCATTCTGATTGCCTCCCTTTCATCCTTACCCTCTTTCACGGTTATCTCTTTCTATATTGAATCCTGACTGTCCAGCATTCTCTTCAACAATTGATCATCTTTGTTCCATGGATTTAATACTTCCACAGAATCTTCTTCTTTCATTTTTATTTGGCTACTCATCTATGCCAAATTTTCTCCAGCATCTGCAACTAAACCTATAATCACAAAACAATTGTTAAAATAAAAATCATAAGGCTTCCATGCCTTTTCTTCCTTTGGAAACAATTTAGTTTGTTTCTCTAATTCTTCATCCTCTGTTAGCACATTAGTATGTTGTTTTGAATTCTCAACAAAATTCACGAGACTCTCAGTTAGTCTCTCCTCCACGCCATCTGTTTCAATGATGTCTTTCTGTCCTTGTCCACTGTAGTGAACTTCTTCATTCTCATCCAGTTCTGACTTTACAATCTGAACACTTACCTTTTGGTTTTCTAGCCTTTTCTCCAAAAGACTTAACTCTTGCCACAAATTTTCCATCTCACTTGAAATTTCTCCTAAAAGTTTTATACAATCCTCAATTTCTTCTTCTTTGTCACAAGTATATCTTCTTCTTGACACTAATTCTTCCTTCTTGATTAGAATAAAATTCTGATTCTCCATCATTGTGATAGTTTTAGATGTTTGTCCATCACTCTCCCTTTGGCTATTTAAGAAAATCAATTCCTCGTTGTTCTTTCCAATAGCAAATTTCTTATCATAAGTCACAATTGTCTCATCCTTAATGAAGATATTTCCTCCATTAAGCATGGAATTTATGAACTCCTTTTGTTGTAATAACTTGAATTGATCTTCATTTGAAAGACAATCATCATCATACTTTACTTGGCAACTTTCAGCTTTATTCAAGACAGTTCCATAAAATGGTTTATCTTCTGCAATATCTACATTCACGCACACCTTGTCAATTGTAAAACCACAAGACCTCATAACCTCTTTTGATGATTCAATCACCAATTCCTCCTGCTGTTCCAAGTCCTTTACATGACTTAGAAATACTTCGATGGTCTTCTCCTCAATCTCAATCTCATCAAGTCCTTTACTTGATTGCTTGATATCCTTCTCTACTTCTTCTTTTAGAACATAATTTAGATTCTGCCTATCTTCTTCCTTATTTATGTCAATATCAGCAAATTGTCTTCCTTCACATGGTTCACCTGCAAGCATACATAAATTGTTAGATTTAAAATCATGTGACTCTTTGGTCTCACTCGAATTTTTAGTCTTCAAGTCTTCAACTTCACCCAGAACTTCACCCTGCTCTAGTCCACAAATAGACACTTCCATTTCCAACTCAACTTCTCTGAGTTTTTCCATCAGCCACTTGACTTTCCTCTGTTGTAGCCTTCTCTGTAACTTATGCCACTTCACCGGCTTCTTCTTTAAGATCCAAGCTTGTCTTTGGCTTTCCTCTAGTATCATCATCAATACATTGAGGTGTTCTTTTAACTCAGCAATCTCTTTGTCAATTTCCTCTTGACTCATTCTCTTTCCATTTTCCTTGGCATCTTCCTTCTTCATATTTATTCTATTGTGGTCTTCTTCAGAACCTCCACTATGACTATCAGTAGTCATCTTCTCCTCCATCTCTATCTTCATGAGCTCCTCACTCACTCACTATGAGCTGCATTAAAGCCTCTACAACAGAAAGTCTTCCCTGCTGCCACTTACCTCACCAAGACTTCCTCTATACTTGGTCTTTTGGAAAGCTCTATGGTTCTCTATCACTACAACCTCCTTCGAGTAATTCTCTCTACTCTTTCTAGGCTTCAACTCATCTGCATCTTCTAAGAACACAACAATCCTCTTTATCCAACCTCTGTTGGAATTTCTCAAGGTTCTGCCACATTCTGCTTTCATTCAGAAACTCTTACCAACTTCTTTTATCCCTTAGCAATTCTACCCACATCCTTTGTGGAATTTCCTTTTTGATCTGCAACAATACCTTTGCAATAACAAGTCTCCTTCTTGTTATCCATGCCTCACTAAGCTTCTCTCCTCTGAGCTCAATTCGTTAGCATTTCTCTGGTTCTTTCCTCTAGAACCAATTGAGCATGCCCAACTCTAGATTGCTGCAACCTTCTCACCTTCTTATGCTGCTACCTGTGCATCATTATAAAAACCACACATTCTCCAGTCTTCAAATCAAATTAAAACAAACATATCACCTCACCTTCAAGACCTTCTACATGATCTTTTTCCACCATTTTCTGTACTTCAAATGGATTGTCCTTTGTCTCGTGCATCTGCAATTCTTCCAATATTCTTCTATACCTTACCTCTGTATGTTTGTTGTTTGTTAGATTAGAATCTTATCTCCCTTGCTTGCTTACACATCACCATTTTCCTGATACGCACCTTCAGAATATAACTCTGTTCTAAACTATTTTCGAAGAAATGTTCACACAAAATTTCTTTGTGTTGCCTTAATACCAAACGTTTCAATCACAATTCTAATCTGATACCACTTTGACACAGGAAAACCCACGTATAACCACAGTATGCATAAACTATGCATATATCTATCTTGCCCCAGGAATTTTAACTCTTAGCCGAGTCAAAACTTCAATTCTTAATGGTTAAGTCCCCCTTAATCAATCTCTGGAGAACGATTTATTAACTAAACACAGCCTGCCCTTCATTCATCCTTTCATTGGGACTCATTCACATCATTTTCATTAAATTTCGTTATTATCTAATGCACCCTCATGAACTCCCATTAATCCTTATGTCGCACATATATCCAATCCCCACTCTTACTTTCGTTATAATTGGACTTACCACATGAGACCATCTATCGGTGCTTCATTTCTATTATGAATCTTTTATAATAGAAATCACAGTAAACATACGTAAACCATACCTTTCCACTTATTCCTCAGACTCTGCACATTTCTCAATGCATGCCTTATCGCAAACACACTCTTAGGGTTTCACAGGACTCTTAAGACTCCTCCTTTCGCATCCGAGATGTGATAACACACCCCGACTTCAATATACATAAATCGCGGTCATTACTTTCCCGGGTCCACTCTTCTATCACACTTCGCAATGCTCCTTGGTCCGCTTACGTTGCATATCACAATATTTATTGGCTCGCTCCATCGCACCTTCGCATATCGCATGCCGCATTGGTTAAGGGCCAAGTTCATTTGTTCTTCAAACATTGCGATACGATCCATATTGCACATTGCAGATCACTTGAGCCCAAGGTGTATTCACTTACTGTTGAAAGATTGTGATGCGAGATTTAACATGATCCTCCACCGTTGATCTTACCTTTAATCCGATGGTTCACAATGATGCCGCAAATCGCAATCGCTCAAGGCTTGGGTTCATTCACGACTGAGATATGCGATGTGATTCTAGTTATCTCGTTCACTCCGACTTAATCTTGTCCATTGATGTGGTAGATCCGACGGCCCCTGTGCACCAATACTTCATCTCTTCATTCATCTCTTTATTTGGATTATACGCCATTCTTCAATATTTCTCTATGGTTTCGGGTTATTTCAATGGTTCTGGTTCTCCTGCTATTCCACTGCGCGACTCCCTCTTGAGCTTAACTCTACATGTTTCTCTAATTATTGTCCCCCCATAACATTACTTTGATCCTTCAATGATCCATTATAATTCTTCATATCATTCTTCTCTCTGTGTATTCGGTTGAACTCTGCCTGCAACCTCTGTTACACAGAATACTCTGACTCACTCATAATTCATCATTCAATACTTGAAACACACACTTGAACAGTTTTGAATTAATCCTCTGTATATATATAAACACACAGTTATACAATTTCTCTATCTTTGGCCTGATCTTCTAATGTCAATGGCCTCTGTTTACAATCTGCCCGTAGGCTTACAATCACACCTCTACTCTTTAACTATCTCGATTATCTAATCTATCCAACCTTTGATTATGCCTTTAAGGCTTACATTTATACAAAAGGATTCTAAAACCAATTCCTATTTTAGATCCATAAACCTCTCAACAAAATCCTAAAATCTCTTCCTCATCCCTAAGGATCCTCTCTAATCCTCAAAATCATGAACTAACTCCTAATCTGAGTTTTACAATTAATTCTCAAATCCCTCAATCTCTCAACTATCCTAAATCTCTCATATTCTCCTACATTCGAGAATATTTACAAATATGTCTCACAATATTCAATTAAATCCTATTCTCATTAAAATCACTCAAAAGCCTAAATAATTACATTAATTCAATGCTTAGGAAACCAACTTCCTTAAAACATAATACCCCCTATGTCTACTAAAATATAATGATATTCTTGAGCTGAATTCTCCTGCATCATTTCCACATTTATTCATTTTGTCTAAATCTTTTGGAAATAAATTATGTAGGTGCTTACCCTTTCCAATATTTTGGGTGGACACTCCACCCATCACCATGGACTAGAAAGCAAACAAATGATTAGCATGAGTGTTGATCTAAGTTACCTTAAATAATGAGGTCCATGACATTGTATTAACGGTTGATAAAATATAAATTATCAATAGTAAAATTATTGTGAAATTATAAGATGATTAAATATATTAAATTATTAAAATGATAAAAAAAGGTAAAAGTAGACAAATATAATAAATGTCAAAAAAAGGGTTAAAATGGGAGAAAAATTAAAGGGCCAAATGTTGTTTATATATATATATATATATATATATATGTGTGTGTGTGTGTGTGTGTGTGAGAGAGAGAGAGATGGATTATAATGTAATATAAAATTATATGTTATTGTAGAATATTAAATAATTAATAATATTATATTATTATAATATTGCTAATTTTTTATATTATCAATTAATAAAAGGGAGAAAATTAAAAGGGGATGGTTTTGGATAAATTTGTATATTTTATATGTATTATATTATATATTGAATGTATAATTATATGGGTTATAATATAATATAAAATTCTATGATATTGTGGTATATTAAATAATTAATAATAATATATTTATTATAATATTGTAATGAAATAATAATATACATTTATGTATAATTTGGTGAATTATATATTGTGGAAAGAATTAAAATGTAAAAAGTGAAGGAGAAGGGGGTTGTAAATAAAAAAATAAAAAGTAAAAGGATGATTAAATAAGAATGTAGAAATAGGGAGGGAGGAAGAACAAAAAGGTGGGGAGGGGATTAAAATTAAATGTGATGGGGAGCGAGGTAGAAGGAGATAAAGAGTACCAATATTATAGAGTAAGCTCATGGATTATTTTTTTTTGGTAGTGGCTAAGTTTATAGTCATCTTCCCTGTTGAAATTATTGGGGTATTTTTCTATCTTTAAAGTTTCTCTAATGATTCAGGTATTATGAAAATGGATACAAGATAGGATTCAAGTCTGGTCTAAACAAATAAGGTGCTTGGAGTTGAAGTAATGCTCAGCGATGAACGAATTCGACCAAGGACCTTATTTGTTTTGACTAGGATCGAATCCTAGCTTGTATCCATTTTCATAATACTTGAATCATCAAGGAAACTTTAGAGATAGAAAAGAACCCCAATAATTTCAACGAGGAAGATGGTTATAAACTTAGCCACTTCTGGAAACTAATAATCCACGAGATTACTCTATAATATTGGTATTATATATCTCACCCTTCACCCTTCCCCCCACCCCCTTCATTTTTTACCTTTTTAATTCTTTCGGTAGTATATAGTTCACTGAATTAAACATAAATATATATTATTAATTCATTACAATATTGTAATGTTATAATACTATTAATTATGTAATATACTACAATATCATGGAATTATATTTACATTATAACACATATAATTATATATTCAATATATAATACAATACATGTATAAAATACAAATTTCTCTAAAATCATCCTTCTCTTTTAATTTTCTCTCTTTTTTGACTTTTTATTAATTCACTACATAATATAAAAAATTACCAATATTATAGTAATATAATATTATTAATTATTTAATATTTTACCATTACATAAAATTTATATTACATTTTAGTTTAACTGTAACACTTAAAATTCATTAATATTGCAAAATTACATAGCTATTAGTTTCAAATTCACAAAGAACCTGGCATTCCAGACATCAACAAATAGGGAGATAGAGCAGTGAAGCAACTCCTCAAGATGGCTAGATACAAAAGGACAACTTAGATTCATTTTATGTAAGCTCAAGAAGACAACTGAATAAATCTGACCATAACCAAAACCATTTCCAAAATGACATAAACTCCATATTTTTCCATAGACTAGATGCCACAAAGGAATGAAACGGAAATGCACAAGTAGCCACGTGTGTGTTCAAAACTACAAGAGTAAATGCACAAGAATTACTTCTCATAGTAAAAGCAAATAAAGTGTCACCTACCATTAGAACCATAATCAGATTGTCGCTAGCATGTTCAAATACTTGTCTAGGGCAACAAATAGACCTATATCAATACCCAATTTGATAAGGAAAATTACAGGAATGACGTGAGTGAACCAGCCAATGATGGGCATCTAAAACCACCAAGATTACGTCACCATCTATGAAGTCATGAACATACATGATATTGAAGCTATTGTGCATCTCAATCCTATAGAAATTATTGAGAAACCTCAAGACCGTCTCTCGTATGAAAGAGCCATAGTTTCACAAAAAGGAACACCACTAAATAATCCATAAATCGACAAAAAGACTAACCAAATTTCTCCATGATAGTGCAATCCCAAAAGACGCACTAGTAGCTTTCTCACTGAGAATAAGAACCAAAACAAGTTGAGACCGTCATGATGATACCATACATGGAGAAGGATTACCAAAATAGAAGAAAAAATTAGAAGATCAACCTATGCTAGTCCTAATCAGAGGATATTATAGTTAAATTATGGGCACTGTCAATTGGTGGGTCTGTAGGATTACCAAGTGGATTAGTGAGTCACCATAAGTTGAATCTAAAACCATAAAACTTTCTACCCTCTAAACTCACTACCAAATGCCTAGACTCAAACTGAAATAAAGTCCCATACTCTACATCTGACAAACGAGAAACAAGACATAGTAGCCAGAAGTGAATCCAAATGAAAGAGGTCGAGGATAACTCCTCACCTCCATTCTGGCTTTGAGAAATCCCAATTCCATCAACTACTAACCGCCACAACTCCTCAAAGTTGAGACACCTCTTAAGCATTTTGCACATTTTCCAACGAGACTCCCTCCACTCGCGTTAACACTCATTGGGGAGAAATTTGTATTACATTATAACCCATATATATATATATATATATATATATATATATATATATATATATATATATATATATATATATATATAGTCAACTTCTCCCCTTTACTTTTTCTCCCCTTTTTACCTTTCTTCTTTTGCTTCTTTTTTGACCATTTTTTCACCATTTTAATAATTTAATACATTTATTTATCATCTCATAATTTTACAATTATTCGACTGTTGATACTTTATTTTATATTTTATTTATTGTTAATACGATCTCATGGCCCTCATTATTTAAGGTCAAATCAGCACTCATGCTAATCACCTATTTTCTTTCTAGTCCCTGATGATGGGTGGAAATCCACCTGAAACATCGGACAAGGTAAACACCTACATGATTTACTTCCGAAAAAAAATGACAAAATCATCTCTTTCTTTTCTTTTATATTCTAGTTTTGTTTATAAAAAATTATTAATATTATTCATCCAAAATTATGGCTAAACTATAGATATTTATATAATATAAAGGTTATTAACACAAATATTATAGGTGTTATTAACTTGGAGACCATAAGGTTTATAAGGCCTATCAACAAACAAACCATGAGAGTGATAAATCTTATTAGCATAAGGATCATAAGATTTATAAGAGTAATTAATATATGGATCATATGGGTTAATGGATGTTGTTTATGTTTATTACAAGTTTTATAAAGTAAATCCACAAATATATAATAGAACATAATTAATATGAATAATTTTTACAATGAACTTCATGGTGGTGTATAAATATACATGGAATAGTTGAAGGGTGTGTAAATCATCGATGTTTGATTAAGATAACAGTTATTATTTATTATCATTTTTATGTTTATTATTGTTGTTGTTTATTATTTTTAGTATTAATATGTTTTTTATAGGGTTATATAGGTTATTTTGATAGGGATGATGAAGGTTATAATGGTTATCACTATGATGATCATAAGGCTAATATCATGGAGATAAAAATGGTTATAAGTGTCACTTGTATGTGACATCCTAATTATTTGTAATGTACCTAAGGAGGATAATACGAGGTAACTATTAAGGTACACAAGGGTTTAATAAATATAATGAGGTCAAAATAATAGAATATGACCACTATGTGTAATTAAAAGGAAATAATATAGTAATAAGGAGTATTTGGCATAATGCCCTAAGAATATTGATGAGAAAGTATAAATATTCATGACTATCATTATATTAGAAATTTATTAGATTGTATTGTTATGTATCAAGAATGATTACTTGTGGAGTGATTCCTTCCATCATGAGTATTTCATGGTGTTACTCAATTATAACGGTTTTTCTCTATATTCTTGGTGTTATTATGATGAATGTCTTGGTATTATTAAATGTTTAAGGGTTTATATTGGAAGTTTTATGATGGATCATCTCTTATAGCTTTGAATGATTTACTACAAGTGGTATCAGAGCTCTTTCTTGGGCTTGAAGTGGGATAATTTTAGGGGCCTAAAGTGGGAGAATTATTTCTATTGTTCCTCATTTCTTATTCAAGAAATAGGAAAATAGCATTTAGGTAGATTTTTGAAACCTTCTCTACAAAATTTGGAGAATCCATCTTGAGATTTGAATTTCTTTCAAAGATAATATGTAATTTCAAGAAAAATGTCAAAAATAGAGTTCTAGAGATGGAGATATCGTTGATTTAAAATAAACCTTCTTTACAGGTTTTTTTCCAATGATACACAAAATTTGTAGATTTGATATCTTTTGATAGACTACACATATTTTAGTCAAACTAGTGTGATAATATCTAGAGAATTCATGTCATTTCATAATTGGGGTCATAATAACAAACCAAGAAGTACAATAGAAGTTATGATTAGTTTACCTTTTCAACCTTAAACCCTAATGACATAAAGGAGCTCCATTGAAAAATAAGTGATTTTATTTTAAGCCCTAGTTCTATTTTCAAAAATGTGGTTTAAAAGAAAATATGATGGTATTACTATTTAAGAATACATAAAAGGATTGAAGACATTATGGGGATAGATGTGGAGAATTTTAACATAACTAAAGACCATTAAGAGATCTGGTGAAAACTGCCTAACCATGAAAAAATGAAGGCACTTTCAAATGAAGAATATTGTTGGGTGTAGTATATGGTATATTAATGGACTGGCATTTAATGTCAATCCCAGGTCCGTGGACTTCAAGGCGCATCACTAGAAATGTCAAAGAGAGCCCCTAGCAACCTGCAAATCAAATTCTAGTCTAATTTGTGCATCAATAGATTCCTACAATCAATGATCACTTTGATTCCTACACTTAAAAACAATCTTTAGAAAACATAAATACTAATCCTGCAATTATCATTAGCAAATAAAAGCAACCCTACATTTTTAGCAACTGAAAATAAACCCTAATTATTGGAAACAAAGGCAAACCCTAATCATTGGGAATTTGGACTCAAGTTCAACCTTCACACAATGTAAAATATGAATCCAAGATAAGCACCCAAAGCTATAGTTGATCCTACTTGCTTTGTATGTGTAAATCACAATATTTCTCTTCAGATCTAGGAGTACTTTGTTCAAACCTATATACAGGCTTTAAATTCACTCTACTATATAGTTACCACACTTCATGAAAAAAAGAGACAAGGAAAAAGTTATTCAAAAGAATCCTTCAGGCATAAATTTATTTTCATTCACTTGAAGGAGTTATAAATTCATAATTTGATATTTGTACTCTTGTAATGGAACAATATTGAACTCAAGTTTTTTGGTAAAACTGATGTTCTTTAAAGATCGAGGACAAACTTGATATTCTATTAACTATCTTTTATATCCCAGATTCAACAAAGGAAGCATGTCTATGCCAAACCTAATTGAAAGTCAAAGCAACATCGTTTATGAAGGATTACATGTTGACATAGTCCATGACAGAGTTATGTTAAAGCAAAAACTACATAAAAACTTACAATTAAAATCCTTTTCAATGCAAATGCTTTTCAGACTTTAAAGGAAATAAGAAAAAGCTTCAATGTTACAATTCCTTGAGGCATAGACCCAAACATTGAGATATATGCACAAATTGTTTTCAAATCAAAGTTTCATAAAATAGAATACTTTATAATAAAACCTTATTACAACTCATGAATTTGTATAAGACTTCCAACGCTCAACAAATTGACAGTTGAATACTCTATTCCAAAATTCTTTATCAAATCCCAGGTATATGTATCAAATTTCAACTTGGAAAACATCAGTTTATTAATGGAATAGACCACTTTGTTCCTTCAACTTTCAAAGTGAAGCCAAAGCTAAAATATCACATTAAGAATCAGACTCCCTTTGAATTATAAATTTCATAAAATGATATCTAATATTGTGATACTAGTGCATATCATGAAGTGTGAGGCAATGCAATTCAAATCAGCAAGTGTTTAGCCTTTACAAATAAGAATAGATCTAAATTTAATGCAACAGAAATCATTGTAAATTTGTTTCCATTCATTCAAAAAAACAAAGAATAAAAATATGTAGCCTATATTTCCATGTACACAATAAATTACTAGATCTAAAAGGAAGAGTATCGATTAACACACAAACCAAATGACGAATGAAGATCTATACATGTACAAGAAAATGAACCAAGAGGAAGGGGTCAACAAGCTTGGTTGATGGGCCCAACCAACCATCTTGTGCCTCCTAGAAAAAAAGCAAATCACAAAGTATCAAATATGAAAGAAAACTCAAAATGTGGAACCTAGCATGAATTCATTAAAATGTTATGCAATCTTTTACATCTTGAGCCAAATGCTTCAGGGTCTAGCACCCAAAATAGAGCTACCTCGGAGTCTGTACTAGCAATATGAAACTAGGGTAACATCATTCTGCCTATCACATGCCATAGCTAGGATTTTTATAAAAGTTACAGTACAAATTTAGGCTCTAACAACTCTTTTTTTCAATCCTGGAAAATTCTTCATTTCTAACAAATTTGCCTCAAAGAACCCCGCGTAACTCTCAAACCGTGATGAATTTTGGAAAACCTTTCAACTGGAGCCTAATTTCATATATTTTCAACAAAACCTATGTTTTTTAATTCTTAGATCCTTCTTAATAGACAATAAAATCGAGGAAGTTGGCAGTTTGAAAACTGTGTGAATTTTGGGGTTGATTTGTCAATTTGCTTCTAGAAACTGATATGTGTGGCCTAGGTGCATTTTGACTGATGTGGAGGTGTTATAACATCATTTTGGACAATAACTGTCCTTGGTTTCCCTCGAAATTGTGTTGATCTATCAAAGCCCCAAATTGATTACTCTTTAATTTAGGAAAACTGATGTAGGCAGAAATGTATTTTGTGTAGAAGTTGGTTGACCAAATTTTTGTTTGCAACTCCATATGTTTTCCTGATAATATTTACATGCCAAATATGTGCAAAGTGTTGAAAACGACATGCACAATAACTTCCTTAATTCGGGAACCCTCAAGGGTGCAAGAATAGTGTTTTATGGACATGAACTCAGCTAGATGAAGGGGAACTCTACACCTGTCATAGGAATAAACCATCACATTGACCATCATCAGTGAAAATCCCATATTAATTCTCTTAAATCATTAAACAAAGGAAATTCATCAAATAATAACAAATTACCTCATCATGCTTCAATTTTAAGATAATTAGCCCAATAATTGTGCAAAGCGATTGTAATAACAATGAAAACCATAAGTAAGCATAAAATGGGAATTAAAAGATAATCCTGGGGCCTGACATCCCCCTATGTTGATCGTCTTGCATGTCCTAATGCAAGAAAAACTTCTAGCAGAGACCAAAGTTAATCAAAGTTATATGGGTAGGGTTT
Source organism: Pinus tabuliformis (assembly GCA_031772625.1). Taxonomy (NCBI): domain Eukaryota; kingdom Viridiplantae; phylum Streptophyta; class Pinopsida; order Pinales; family Pinaceae; genus Pinus; species Pinus tabuliformis. The sequence goes on along the minus strand of CM062805.1, from coordinate 1,372,650,063 downwards.
CTCTATAAGATTCATGTTACATATACCAAAATATTATAGGGATAATTGAGTGAAATCGTTTAGGTAAGTGTCATGTGATGTCAACTTCCTTTGCATCAATAAGATAAGTAATATATGTGACCAAGGATTCAGTGATGTCAAGACTAACCTTTATTATTTCCAAAAGAGTAACTAATTCCAGGGCTACCAAAGGAATGTTAACAATGTTGTCAACGCAGGGATAATTTCATCATAAAATAGCCAGCCATCAAAATTTCCACAAGCATCTAGGCAGAAACCTTAATAAATATTTCTTCACCTCAATATCCTCGTGACAAATAAAAGTGACATAATTTCAAATCCATGGCATTAAACATAGATGGAAATATGGAAGAATAAACATAAAAAAGTAATACCTTCACAGGGTGACCATCTTACCATTATCCAGCATATAGTTGAAGCTCCTCTTGCTCAGCCAAGTGCTTATCTGCACTATGGGTCCCACGTCCATACAAACCAAATTATTCCAAAAGATAGAACTCCAAATCATAATACAGGAAGGGTCTTAAATCCATTCTCATAGAGATGTGATAATGAGTTCAGGTAAAGACAAAAATTACTACGTAAATCATAGTGTAAAATTAGCTTTAATACTGCCGGCATGGCCTTACTTCCAACATGCATCTATAGTCTCGTAAGGGATACCTTTTAACCCAATGAAGTTCATGTGTCCCATCTATTAGGTATATATTCAAAGTCATTTAAAAGCATTTACATTGATTTAGTAATTAATTGAAGGTCGTTATCATGGCTTGGTAACCAACTAACAAAAGTGTCATTCGTGATAACTAACAAGAATGAACAAGTCAGCTTGTGATGAGACCTCTTGTCTTCCATCTTTCAAGTGAAATCCATTACCCTAGATTGGTGACCAGTAGTGGTAATATCATTCTCGTTAGGTCCTATGATCATGGTAGGTTGGCTCGTAATGAGGCCTCCTATCCCTCAATTAATCATTTTATGTTCAAATAAACTCTAATTATGATTAACCATAAATAGGTTTCTTAATAGGTGGGTAGGAAAATTTTCTCCTTGAGAGCACAAGATGGTGTGAAAAATTTTTAATGACTAATCTTTACTGGTTGGTCCTTCTACCCTAAAGACTCATTTTAAATAAAGCATCTTGGATAAAGACTGAAATATTCCTCAAGTTGATTTTGCTAGGGTTCTCATGAGATCTCGTTAGGGTTTTATAGGAGTGGTACACCATAGGAGGTTTTTCATCAATACCTTCGTGGAGAAACTTGAAAAGATTTCTTGAATGAGAGTTTTGGGCTTATAAATGGAAAGTATCAAGCATAACAATGACAAGTCCACCTGATTGACTCAATCAATGACCAAACAATTATGAAGAGGAACCAACCCATCAATTATAATCACTTTACAAAATAATGAGGCATTAAGAGTGAATTTCTTCTGACAAGACTTATCGCAAGAGTGCATAATAATATAAATTTCAATAGTTGTGACTTGGGGAATTTTAATTTCAAAAGTGTTGTTGTGAAAATTTTATTTCAGATCAAATTTTTATTCGTTTCTCTTATATTACCCTACCCTAATTTAGAGAGAGGAATATCTCCTTCAAGTGTAGGAGTACTTCCAATGTAGCCATGTGTGTAACAGAATTCTAAATATACTCACACTCAGTTTTAAAGAATAAACTTCAACACATACCAGAGTATGAGAAACTAATTTATTTATCTAATGTGGTATCAAGAGTTGTTGAATGATTAGGGAATGAGGTTTGTTGACGATTATTTGAAACCAAGATTTAATGGGATCCACGTATTCATGATTCTCCAATTCATTCAAATCTTCCACAGTTTGATAATCACTCTCTTGGAGGCACAAGGGATCAAGTGAAAGACAAAAGAAAAACCCCTCAAGTTCGGGTTCAAATATTTGCTTTTCAAATTGACAAGAATCCGATTAAGGTAAATTCTAGGGTTTTAAGATTCAATGGTAGTTTCAGAATAGGTTCCAATCAAATATTTCTCCTCCAATGGTCTTTAAATTAGATCTTCACAGGTGAATATTATATAGTGATAGGAGATGTTTCTTGTTGAAGGAAATGTAACTAGGTTCGATCTTCATAAATGTACCTTTGATATTTGTATTTATTCAATAAAAGAAATATTATTTTTATAATATATGTCAATGAGTTTCTTGCTCATTGAAATAGGTCTAGCACTATATAAAGTGTTGTAGGTGAGTCAAATAGTTAAAATAATAAGTTGAAGACCTTAAGGGAAAGGTATACCTTGTATGTATATGTATTATGGTCAAGAGAATACCTCCAAGAAAATTCACAAGTCTCCTCTAAGAAATGACACCATTAAGAAGCCCATTCGAGCATACAACTCCATCTGAAGTCTACTCTACAAGTCAACCTACAAGCAACAACCAAGTCGGCCTGATGAATAGACAAGTCAACATAAAGAGGAGGAACAGATCTCTATTTATAGAGGTTTTCCACTCCTTATACAATGCATAACTTGAGCTTTGAAATACGCAAGTGAAAGAAGTGAAGAAGGAACAAAGGAAGTTAAGGAAAAGGTCTAAGGGTGCAGCGAAGAAAGGAGGGACAGCGAAGGTGCGAGACTGTTTTCTAGGGAAGAAAATAGTCACACATGTGAAGGAAGAGAGGGTCTTTCTGTTGTTATAGCAGCCCTCTACCAAAATCCTATAAACTTCATCATTTGGGCCAAGTACATTCATCTAGAGTGCCTCTCACTCAAGTGAAGAAGTAAGGAAGAAGAACGAAGGAAATAGGGTTGTCCTAAAAGCCATTACAGTCACACGTGCGAGGAAATAGGAGGTTACCTCTGTTGTCATAACAGCCCTCCCTTGACAGTCAAGAAAAGTTTCTTTGGTTGGAGAGTGAGGGATCATCATAAGTGAAAGACACATTCTCTAGAGCAAGTATAGCAAAGTTACTAAGAAGTTGAAAGCAGAACGAAGTGCCAAAGGAAGGAGGACGAAGTGTCGGGAAACAAAGTGCTAGAAGAAGTGTTGGAGTACATGGTACAGAAAGGAGTGAAGACTTGACTTGTGCTTGGAGGATATCTTTGTTAGGGGTATAGGGTTTGGCATTGATCAATATAAGCTTCAATAAGATAAATTCATCAAAGGGTTTTCTTCTCAAGAGAAGATAGGTTTTGGCCCTGGCAGAGAGCCAACATCTTGTGTTCTTGTTTTTATGTTTTGGTAGTAGTTTGATGAAGCACACACATATGCACTAATAAGAAGAATAATAAGAATAAGATAACAATATAAGTGAAAATACTCCACAAATTGTTATCAAGTAATGAAGAATCACACTACACTACTTTGCCCTAGATTGTTCAACATGGTATCAGAGCTAAGGTGACACATCAAGGAAAGGGAAACTCAAGAACACTCATTAAGTAGAATCATCTACAAAGTTGAAGCATCAAGCCTATAAGTCTCAATCACTTCAAGAACTAGAAGTGTATACAATCCATCATTCATCAAGGAGGTCTACAAAGCTAGAAGAAGAGCCTTACATAAAGGCACCTACAAAGAAGAGCAGATTGAAGAAAGACCTACATCAAGCTACAAGTCTTCAAGCAAACATCATCACAAAGCAAGTCCACTTGGAGAAGGCAGCGTGAAGAACATCAAGATCCAGGGAAGACAAGCCATCAAGCCTTCAAGGAGGAAGCAAATCCATTACATCTCAAAATCTATCAAGTAAGTTCATGTCCCCTTCTAAATATACATCAATGTCTTTTTGCAAGGAAAGCAATAAATTGGTAGGTACCAATAAATTTATTGCATGGAAGAAGAGGATTGATCTACTACTCAAGGAGAATGAACTCCTAGAGCATGTTAAATGGAATATCACTATCCCTGCTAAGGAACAGACTCAAGCCTTAGCCAAGTACAATAAGGATGAGACAAGAGCTCAAAGGATTCTGATAGAATCAATCAAAGGCTCTCTCATTCCTTATGTCTCCAAGTTTGAGAAATAAAAATAAATTTATGATAATATAGTAGATATATTCTTGTTATCCAAAATTGGAGAAGTAATATCTCTGAGAAATGAATTATACAAGATGAAGATAACAAAGGAAGGAATATCCCCCTACTTCATGAAAATCTCTGAAATGAGAGATCAACTTCAAGAGCTTGGGGAAGTCATGTCTGACAGAGAGATGACAACTATAGTACTCAATTCTCTACCTGAGGAATGGGGAACTTCACATCAATCATATATGCCAAGAAGGAAGCAACCACTCTCAATGAAATGTGGTCTCTATGCAGGACAAAGGAAACCAGACTTAAGGCAAAATAAGATGTGGGATAAAAGGAGAAAGAATTTTCTACCATGGCCAAAAGAAAGGGTAAATTTTGCAAGTTTGGTCCACAAAGAACAAACATCAAGGACGTGTCCAAAATCCAATGTTTTGGATGCCAAGAATATGGAAATTACAAAAGGAATTTCCCTAAGCTTAAGAAGGAAAAAAACAACAAAAGAAAGAGGGAAGAAGCTCACTAGACTCAAGAGATGAAAGAAGAAGGAAAGAAGCAAAATAAGGAACATCCTTTGGGTCTCTACTATGAATAGGTCAAACTCTTTATGTCTAGACTTCTTTCAAAGTTTTGAGTAGGATAGGAGCATGTAGGAATAAATTAAAATTGCATGGCTAGAAACATCCTCTAGAATCTAGAAGCATGATGTACATAGAATTCTAGATACTCATGAAGATGTAGCATTTATGATAAGAACAAAAATGCATAAGTGGAAATATATTCTAGAATATAGGAGAATGGCAGATATAGCTCAAGATATTCATGTAGAAGAATCATACCTAGTATAGAACCTCATCCATGATAAAAGAAAGTCTTTATCATCATTAGGAATCTTAGAAGACCTCCATCATCAAAAAAAGGAAACATTTACCAAGCAAGGATGTTTAAGATCCTATGATGGAATCTTCAAAAGAAGGTTCATGAACCAAGGCAGGTGTCTCATTGGGAATCCCATTCATGGGATTCAAGAAAAGGATGATATGCAGGCAAGATAAGATGAATCAAGGAGTGCCACACCAAAGGATGATCAAAGAAGAATCAAGATCAAGTATGTATGCATCTAATTTTAAGTCATGTTATCATTTGTATATTATTGAGTCATGGGTATAGTTCTATAACATGATCAAGCATGAAAGAATCTCTTTCACCAAGAACATGCTCGAAGGCATGTACCATGATGCAATGAGGGACAACAAAATAATATTCACACATAAGGAGCATAAGATTTCTGACTAAGAAGCAAGAAGAGTTGTTGACAATTCTAGAAAGAAAGCAATGAAGGAGTGCTCTCACAAGAAGCATTAGATGGTTGACCTATCTATCTAAGAAGAAGTAAATGAAGAAAGGTATAAATCATGTGAAGAACACCATGATCACCAATAATCATTATCCGAAAAAATGCCTTGAAGATATCTCCCGAAAGAAGGCAGGATAACTCTGATAAAGGAAGAAAGGACCCTTGACACCTATGAAGGCCTTGGAGATGCAAAAGATGAAGATAATTGATTCTACTCTACAGAGATGTTGTGATGAAGAAACAATCCAAAAAAAGAAAAAGAAATGTTGAAGCAATATCAGGATGAAGTCATTATGGGCTACTAGGTCAAAGCATGTAACCTAGAAGGTACAGCGAAACATCCATGAGAAGAATATTCCAAAGCATGGACAAGATGAAAAAAGAGTAGCCAATATGACAAGAAAACTTGATGAATGACAAGAAAGCCTATTTCCATGAAGGAAGCAAGACATGACAATCCAAGAAGGAAATTGATAGATGGATGGTGCCCTACATAGAATAAGTTTGAACAAAGACTTCATGACATCAATAAAAGAAGGAGATCAAGCAGTTGGAGGACCCATGAAGAAGAAGTTGTTGATGAAGGAAAGAGTCCCCAGTTAAGAGGGAGCTCTGGCAGGTCCCTGATCAAGAGGGAGTTTTGGATCACCCTTTATTAAAAAGGAGTGATAATTGTGTTTTCCATTTCATGGGTCATGCACTAGACCAGGACTAACATTCGTAAGTCTAGATGAAGGCCATGAATGGAAATGTAGAACACAAGATAGACACAACATTATTTTCTTCACTTGGAAGAAAGAATGGGAGGATTAGGTAATCATCTAGAATCTGATACTCTTTGAGGATGTGTAGAGAATCCAAGACAATATTAGGCAAGAGGACTGATATTTTTTGAGGGTTGGTCTTATGAAACCAGCTCAAGAAAAAGATAGAAAAGATAGATCAATGCCTTAGAATTCAGCCTCTTCAAGGGGGCAACCTCCTTTACATTACATAAATGAACAATTCTTCGATGATACAAATGACAAGACCTCCTTTCTATATATAGGAGTCTAAGGAGTCATAATATAATCAGAGCCGACATAATAATAATAATAATGTAAGGGAACAATAATAACAATACTGGGCTTCTATGGGGCACAATAGTAACAATATGGGGACTACATGGGTACAACAATATAATAAGGGGGTTGTACTAATAACAATAAGGGGTTACACTAGTAGTATAGGGGCCTAACATGCCCCTCTCCTTCAAAAAGTGTTGTCCTCAATGCTTGAGTAGTTCTTGATGCTTCTGTAGAATATTCTTGTCCTCCCATGTGGAATCTTCAACGGGTAAGTTCTTCCACTTGATGAGATACTCTGAAATTGATCGATTTCGTAGCTGTCAGGTTCTTGTTTCTGTGACTGCTCCAGGTTCCAATATGATTTTTCCTTCCTCTTCAAGTTCTGGAAATATTGTTTGAATTGGGACCTTCTGCAACTTTTGAATGAGTGGCCACACTTCTTCGTCCTTCTTCCATTCATCCCTTGATTTTTTTATCCAATCTGGTTGGATAATAGAAATAGCACAAAACAATTCTTCCACATCCTCATCCTTTCTTGAGAGTGCATCTGCAACAAAAATTTTCTTCCCTTTTCTATAGATGATGTCAAACTCATAACCCAATATATTTGTGACCCATTTTTTTCTGTTATTCTATAAATAACATTTGTTCTAAAAAGTATTTAAGACTATCATGATCCATTTTTACCTTGAAGTGTCTTCCCATTGGGTAAGGTCGACATTTCTTACGTGCATGTAGTAGTGCCAACATTTCCTTCTCATAAATAGCTTGCTTGAGATGTAGCCGTAAAAATACCCAATCACCTACATCAAAACATTTTTCACTTCAATGTTGATCTACCAGTTGTTTCATTCGATTCTACACCAAAGTGGCATTGTCCTTTAAAAGTTGGAGAACTTGTTGTTGATGCTCGATGTGATCTTTCACTTCTTGAATATTTTTCTTCTTGATATGTCCTTCTATCTTGATAGTTTGAGGAGTGGTAATTCCGGCCAATGCATTACAAGATATTGTTGGATTCATTTCTTCTTTCTCGATGTGATCTTTCACTTCTTGAAAATTTTTCTTCTTGATATGTCCTTCTATCTTGAGAGTTTGAGGAGTGGTAATTCTTGCCAATGCTTTACAAGATATGGTCGGATTCATTTCTTCTTTCTCTGGGATTGGTTCCTGGTGTATATACTCTTCTTTTGATGTTTCTTTATCCTTTTCTTCCTCCTCTTCATAATCTATGTAAAATAATTTCTTCTCAGCACACTTATGACCTTTAGTGCATTTGCTATCACAATTATAACAAAGCCCTTTTTCTCTTTTTTCTTCCAATTGTTGTGGTGACACCCTTGTAGGTTGTGGAAGGCTAGGAGAAGAAAAACTTCCATAATTATAGTTGTGAGTGGTTGGATTCCTTGTTTCCATAATTTCGCTTTCAATTTTTCTTGCCCACTTGAATGCCTTCTCCAATGAAACAGGTTCCCAAAGACGAAGCTTATGTTGAATGTTATCCTTTAAAGTACCTATGAAGACATCAATCCTTTGCTTCTCTGGAATATCATTTACCCTTATATTCAATTTTTGAAAGTCCTCAATGTGTTCTTCCATTGAACACTTTTGTTTGAGATTTATCAATTTGCTAAACAAGGTGTTTCTCTTTGTATCCTCATAATGTGCTATCATTTCCTCCATGAAAATTGACCACGTAACAAGCGGTTTACGAGAACAAAGCCCTTTATACCATAAAAATTGATCCGGTTCTAAATATAAATGTGCAATACATACCTTTTGTAACAGTGGTACACCATGTATATCAAAATATTTCTCCATCTGTAGTATCCAATTTACCGGATCCTTGCCATCAAACTTCCTCATCTCACTTTTTCTTGATTTTAGGAGCTCGATCTTGAAACGACTATAACTCTGTAATTTCAGGTCTTCCGGTTTTGCAAGTGCGACTTGCAGTAGCCCTCTGTGTCCTCTTTCCAATGCCACCAATCTTATCCAAATTGGATTCTCCAAGGAAGAGTTATGCCAAATCTCCCATAGTGACCTGATTATAGACTAGTTCAGTAGAGCGAACTTGTATGACGTGCCACGCGTCACTATTTCGACCTTTTTCTCTGAAAAATATATACAAGAAACTAAAGTCCATCTTCTTTCTGTACCTTCTAATGAAATTTCAATCTGATGCTCAGAGAGAAAGTTATGACGAATTTCCCCAGGTCACCTGTTTGGAATGTAATTCAGGAGTCTACAAAAAGACCAACTTCCTTAGATCATATCTCCGCAAATATAGCGCGAAAAGCTCTGAAATTTGGACCCAAGATTCAGTGCAATTTCTTCTCAAATTGGTTTTTTTTTAGCTTCTGAAATGTCGCGGAAAAAAAGTTATAGCGAAAATGTCACAATGACTTGTTTGGAGCAGCGAAACCCTAGAATCCAAAGCTCTGATACCAAATGTTATGAAACCAACTCAAGAAAAAGATAGAAAAGATAGATCAACGCCTTAGAATTCAGCCTCTTCGAGGGGGCAACCTCCTTTACATTACATAAATGAACAATTCTTCGATGATACAAATGACAAGACCTCCTTTCTATATATAGGAGTCTAAGGAGTCATAATCTAATCAGAGCCGACATAACAATAATAATGTAAGGGCACAATAATAACAATAGTGGGCTTCTATGGGGCACAATAGTAACAATATGGGGACTACATGGGTACAACAATATAATAAGGGGGTTGTACCAATAACAATAAGGGGATACACTAGTAGTATAGGGGCCTAATAGCTGGGAACCCGAGATAAGAATAGTCCTAGAAGTTCATACTCAGAGAACACCTGGGTGGATATGTACCTTGAGAGACAATGATGAAGATGTCTATAAATCTTCTTGCTAGCATTGTAGGTCATGGTCTCGTAAAGATATGGAGTTGTTAGTCAAGGCCTTGCACTATGACAATGTTGATGGATATGATTCTATAACAGATGGATTGCTAATCCGATTTCTCTTATGTGAATTCTTCAAGATTGATAATAGAAAAATACCTTGGAATGTTATATAAATACCTCCATAGTTAAGAGGGAGTGTTGAAGGAAATGTAACTAGGTTCGGTCTTCATAAATGTACTTTTGATATTTGTATTTATTTAAGAAAGAAATATTATTTTTATAATATATGTCAATGAGTTTCTTGCTCATTGAAATAGGTCTAGCACTATTTAAAGTGTTATAGGTGAGTCAAATAGTCAAAATAATAAGTTTAAGACCTTAAGGGAAATTTATACCTTGTATGTATATGTATTATGGTCAAGAGAATACCTCCAAGAAAAGTCACAAGTCTCCTCCAAGAAATGGCACCATCAAGAAGCTCATTCAAGCATACAACTCCATCCAAAGTCTACTCTACAAGTTGGCCTACACGCAACAACCAAGTCGGCCTAATGAACAGTTAAGTTAGCCTAAAGAGGAGGGGCATACCTCTATTTATAGCAGTTGTCCACTCCTCATACAATGCATAACTTGAGCTCTGAAATCCGCAAGTGAAAGAAGTGAATAAGGAACAAAGGAAGTTAAGGAAAAGGTCTACGGGGGCAGCTAAGAAAGAAAGGGGGATAGTGAAGGTGTAGGACTATTTTCTAGGGTAGAAAATAGTCACACATGCGAAGGAAGAGAGGGTCTTTCTATTTTTATAGTAGCCCTCTACCACAGTCCCATAAACTTCATCGTTTGGTCCAAGTACATTCATCTAGAGTGCCTCTCACTTAAGTTGCGAAGTAAGGAAGAAGAACAAAGGAAATAGGGTTGTCCTAAAATACATTATAGTCACACGTACGAGGAAATAGGGTTTTCCTAAAATCCATTACAGTCACATGTGCGAGGAAATAGGAGGTTGCTTATGTTGTCATAACAACCCTCCCTTGACAGTCAAGAAAAGGTTCTTTGGTTGGAGAGTGAGGGATAATAATAAGTGAAAGACACCTTCTCTAGATCAAGTACAACAAGGTTACTAAGAAGTTGACAAAAGAAAAAAGTGTCGGAGGAAGGAGGACAAAGTGTCAAGAAAAAAAGTGCCAGAAGAAGTTTCGAAGTACATGGTTCAGAAAGGAGTGAAAACTTGACTTGTGCTTGAAGGATCTCTTTGTCAGGGGTCTCGGTTTTGGCATTAATCAATAGATGCTTCAATAAGAGAAATTAATCAAAGGGTTTTCCTCTCAAGAGAAGAGAGGTTTTGGCCCTGGCAAAGAGCCAACATCTTGTGTTCTTGTTTTTTTTTTTGGTAGATTTTTTATGAAGCACACACATATGAACTAATAATAAGAAGAAGAAGCATAAGCTAACAAGATAAGTAAAAAGACTCCACAAATTTTTATCAAGTAACGAATAATCACACTACACTACTTTTCCCTATATTCTTCAACATTTCCAAACTCATCCCTTCCCCCAACCTCGAAGATATATTTAATTACACTCAATTGGGGAGTCAACAGGAATAATGGGTGTTTTAAATTGTTGTGAACCTACTAGTTTGGATTAGGGTTTAGGCTATGGTTTGGGCTACAGTTTGAGCTATGGTTTGGGCTAGGGTTGGGCTTAAGGATTGGACTAGATCACTTTGGATTCGGATTAAGATTTTTGTTAGCGTTAGGTTGCACAGGAAGTTGAGACCATGGAGGACGATGAATTGGTGGTGCGTTGGATGTAAATTGTGCTTCTTGTTGTTGATTTTTCATGAAAACCTGCCCTAGAAAAAAGTCTCCAAACCATTCTTGAGGCCATGTGGATATCTGACTCTAAGAAGAGGGCCAAGGAGAGGGCCATTATGGCCATGAAGTAAAGTATTTAGTTGCAGGAGGAATAAATTTTTCCATGGAACTGAAAGATTATAAACATGTTGAGAAACTTGCTGAGGAGAATAAGCATTAGTCCAAGTATTAAATGATGATGGTTTTTTAGTTATACCTAGAATTTTATCTGATTCCTTACTTGATTTCATGAATATCTTTAGTAATCCTTGCAATGACGGGAAATGTTCTATTAAATGACCTCCCTCGCAAATTTTGAAAAATTTTAGACCATTAAGTGGACACTTTCCGAGGAAGTGCTTCTTTTTACAATTGGTGCAAAACATCAACAATGGTTCTTCAATTTTATCCCGCTTTCGCTCTTCCTGAAAATCATCCAATTGTGAACTAAGAGAAAAAATAACATAATTTTTTAAATTTTCGAGAAAAACATTGATTTATGCACTCATAATTTTTCATTATATGATTTTTATACATTTGCAGCAACATTAAAACTCCTCATTTAAATATTCCTCCAAATACCATTTTTTTGTTCTCAACAAGCCAGCTAGTACATTATGTCATCACATGGATGACTATATAAGGGGGTTCTTATAAAACTCGAGAAATGAAAAACCTCAAAAATATAAGACAAATATGCAGGAAAGAAACAAAATCAAAAACTTGCAATTAAAACTAGGTAAAGAGAAAATCAATCTACATCAGATTACCAAGGTCAATCCCCTAAGCACCTCCCCGGCAACGACGCCAAAATATTGGGTGTAGTATATGGTATATTAATGGACCAATATTTAATGTCAATCTAGGGTCTGTGGACTTCGAGGCACAGCACTAGAAATGCCAGAGAGATCCCCTAGAAACCTGCAAATCAAATTCTAGTCTAATTTGTGCATCAATAGATTCCTGCAATCAATGATCACTTTGAATCCTGCACTCAAAAGAAATATTTAGAAAACATAAACACTAATCCTGCAATTCTCATCAACAACTGAAAGCAAACCTTCATTTTTAGCAACTGAAAATAAACCATAACTATTGGAAACTAAGAGGCAAACCCTCATCATTGGGAATCTAGACTCAAGCTCAACCTTCACACAATGCAAAATACAAATCCAAGATAAGCACCCAAATTTGTACTTGGTCCTACTTGCTTTGTATAAACTAAAAAAATGTAATAAAGGTTCTAAATCTGCTCAAACATCATATGCGTAAATCAAAATAATTATATTTAGATCTAGGAGTACTTTGTTCAAACCTACATACAAGCTTTAAACTCACTCTAATAAATAGTTGCCACACTTCATGAAAAAAAGAGACAAGGAAAAGGCTATTCAAAAGAATCCTTCAGACGGAGATTTATTTTCATTCACTTAGAGCAGTTATAGATTGATAATTTTATATTTGTACTCCTATCATGGAACAATCTTGAACTCAACATTTTTGGTAAACTTGGTGTTCTTTAATGAATTGGACAAACTTAATATTCTATTAATTGTCTTTTATATCTCAGATTCAATGAAGGAAGCTTGTCTATGCCAAACCTAATTTCAATTTAAAAGCAACAATGTTTATGAAGGATTTACATGTTGACACGGTCCATGAAAAAATTTCGTTAAAGCAAAGACTGCATAAAAACTTACAATTAAAATCCTTTTCAATGCAAATGCTTTTTGGATTTTAGAGGAAGTAAGAAAAAGCTTCACTATTACAATTCCTTGAGGCATAGACCCAAACATCGAGATATATCCACAAATTGTTTTCAAATCAAAGTTTCATAAAATAGGATAGTTTATAATAAAACCTTATTACAACTCATGAATATGTATAAGACTTCCAACCCTCAAAAAATTGACAGTTGAATGCTTTGTTCCAAAATTCTTTATCAAACCCTAGGTATATGTATGGAATTTCAACTTGGAAAACATTAGTTTATTAATGGAATAAACCACTTTGTTCCTTCAACTTTCAAAGTGAATCCAAAGGTAAAATTTCACATTAAGAATCAGACTCCCTTTGAATTATAAATTGCATAAAATGATATCTAAGCTTGTGAGACTAGTGCATATCATGAAGTGTGAGGCAATGCAATTCAAATCAGTGAGAGTTTAGCCTTTACAAATAAGAATAGATCTAACATTAATGCTACATAAATCATTGTAAATTTGTTTCCATTCATTCAAAAAAACTAGAAAATTTAAATATGTAGCCTTTGTTGGCATTGACACATAATAAATCACTAGATCTGAAAGGAAGAGTATCAGTTATCACACAAACCAAATGATGAAAGCATATCTAGACCTGTACAAGCAAATGAATCAAGAGAAAGGGGGAAACGAGCTTGGTTGGTGGGCCCAACCAACCAGCTCGTGCCTCCTAAAAAATTCAGATCACAAAGTATCAAATATGAAAGAAAACTTGGAATGCATAACCTGGCATGAATTCATTAAAATCTTATGCAGTCTTTTACATCTTGAGCCAAATGCTTCAGGGTTCAGCACCCAAAATAGAGTTTCCTCATAGTTTGTACTATAAATATGAAACTATAATAACGTCATCCCCCCTATCACAAGCCATAGCTAGGATTTTTATAAAATTTAAAGTATGAAATTAGGCTCTAATAGCTCAATTTTTTTATCCTGGAAAATTCTGCATTTTTACATAATTGGCATCAAAGAACCCTGTGTAACTCTTAAACTGGGATGAATTTTGGAACACCTTTCAAATGGAGCATAATTTGCTATATTTTCAATAAAACTAGTGTTTGGAATTCTAAGATCCTTCTTCATTGGCACATAAATCGAGGAGGAAGTTGGAAGTTTCACAATTGTGTGAATTTTGGGGTTGATTTGTCAATTTGCTTCAAGAAACTAACATGTGTGACCTAGGTTAATTTTGAATTATGTGGAGGTGTTAGAACATCATTTTGGAGAATAAACATCCTTGGTTTTGTCTGAAAGTGTGTTGACCTATCAAAGCCCCAAATTGATGCTCTTTAGTGCAGGCAGACTGGAGCATGCATAAATGTATTTTGTGTAGAAGTTGGTTGACCAATTGTTTGTTTACAACTCCATATGTTTTCCCAAGAACCTTGACATGCAAAATATGTGCAAAGTGCTGAAGAAAACATTCACAATTTTTTCTTAGTGCAGGAACCCTCAAGGGTGGAGGAATAGTGTTGTATGTACATGAATTGAGCTAGATGAACAAGAACTCTTCACCTGTCATGGGAATAAACCATCAAATTGACTATCATCAGTGACAACCCCATATTAATTATCTTAAATCATTAAAACAAAGTAAATCCATCAAATAATAACAAATTACCTCATCATGCTTCAATTTTAAGATAATTAGCCCAATAATTGTGCAAAGTGATAGTAATAATGATGAAAACCATGAGTAAGCATAGGCTGAAAATGTGAATTAAACACGACAATTTCGGGACTTGACAAATATGAAAATGTATTTGATCCAGGTGGATGTTGGTGGCCACCCACCTATCCCATCTGGACCCCCACAATTGTCCCTTTCAATTTTTCAGTTTCCTTAATTATAGCGCAGTTTACTATTTTTAGCAGTTTTTCGGGTCCTAAACTTCCGGAGCCGTTTTGAGGTCCTAAACGACGTTTTTTGGGAAATCTACGCCAGCGATTTTTTTATCAAAAAATCACCTTTTTTGTCGTAGTCCTTGGAGAGATCTTTCCAACAGGCTATCATGCATGTCAAATGGAGATAATACAACCAATTCGCGACCCCAGGAAGTTGATGTACCAACTTACCCAAAAACGGGGCCCACAATTTGGCGTTTCATCTTCTAGGATTAGGTTTTGGAATGTGAAGGGTTTTCCATTGTTTCTCAACAACAAATAGGCCTTCGAGCCTCATGGTAACAGAGTTCAGAACAGTTCAGAGGCATGTAGCCACCACATCTCTTCTCAGAGGTAAGCTACCATCGCCCTAGCTTGTTTCTTTCCATTACTATTTGTAAGCATATTTCAGTATTTTACAGTAATGAAATGAAGTATTATTTCCGCTGCATATTTGCATTTATGGTTATCTCTATAATTTGTTATGTTCCTGTTTAAGTCTGGATCAGTGGTATTAGAGTGGTCTGCTTTTTCTCTGTTTTTTTCTTTGCATGTCCCCAATGAGGTCGAGATATAAGGAGTTAGGGCTTGAACTGGTCGAACCTTTGCACGACTAGCGTCACAAATCTCGACGACCTCCCATGGCGGATGAGAAGAAAAACGAGGGGGCAGGAGATCCTATCAAAATCTTGCTCGAAGAAGCCCTTGAGCGACAAAGGAACGCAATGATGGACAGCTTTGCCCAGATCCTTTAGCGGCTACCCAGAGGCGACGCATCGGCTTCCAACAGCTACTCTGGATATGCCACACCCTTTAAGGTACAAGTTAATTTTGAAATCCCCATCTTCAAGGGTCAAATAGACACAGATGTCGTAGATAAATGGTTAAATCTGCTAGATGGGTATTTTTTTGTTCATGAATTTTCAAGTCGGGAAAAGATTATTTTCGCTCTTCTCAAAGCAGCCCCCCACGTCAAGGACTAGTGGGAAACCTACTGCGAGCAGAAGGATGAAAGTACAAGCTCGCTATTTTCAACCGCACCCACTTGGAATGACTTCCGAGATGCCATAAAGGAGCAATACTACCCTGTCAAAATCTATGAGGACAAATACATCAAATGGACCACACTGCGGCAAGGATGAGACCAAGATGTGTCGGAGTTCACAAACATTTTTCATACCCTTCGCACACAATTGGGTATCAAAGATTCTGATCTGCATCTGGTACTCAAATACCGCGGCTGCCTACACAGATACATCCAGGAAGAGATGGAGTTCTTGAACATCTCCTCACTCGGCACAGCATACCGATACGCTGTCAAAATCGAACAAAATTTCAAACAGAAGAAGCGAGACTTTGGATCTACAAATCCGAAGCCCAAAGGACAAAGCCAAGGAAGGATGACCCAAGACAACCCCTCGAAGCCGCAAGAAAATAACACCACCACGAAGTCAAAGAAGGACACAGGAAATTGGTGTAAGTTCCACAAGAGTCCCACTCATAACACAAGTGAGTGTCCGACCAAGCAGTCGCTGGTGGCCGAGTTGAAGGCTTCCGAATCAGATGCATGTTCCGACCTTGAGCCAGAACCTGACAAGGGGAATGGCAAAGGGAAGCAAATCATTGATATGGATCCCAGTGCCACTGTTGCCACTGCCAAGATCCAAAAGAATGATCCCAAAGACCCAGAGGAGGGGGAGCGTCTTTTCCACTCATAGATGTGGGTGAAGGGTTCGTCACTGCAATTCATTGTCAACAGTGGCAGCCAAAAGAACCTTATTTCAGCAGAGGTTGTGAAGTGGTTGGGCCTACTGACTACACCACACCCACAGCCGTACAATATCGGGTGGCTTCATGAAGGATGAGATCTCAAAGTTCGCCAGCAGTGCCACCTTCCCTACAGCATCAAGCCCTTCACAGACGATGTATTGTGTGATGTTACACCTCTGGATGTTTGCGATGTACTATTAGGCCAGCCATACTTGTAGAGGCGACATGCTGTGTATGAGTCAAGGCCTCGCGCTATCATTATTTCTTTGGATAATTCATTATATAGGATACCAGAGGTAGCCCCACCTACCGCCACCTCTTTGATCACTGCCAAGAAAGGAATCAAGCTCATCTCCCAGACTAGGAAATTCATTTTCTGTCTGGTTCGCTCCCAAAGTAAGGGGAAGATCGTTACTACATCCATGACCCCCATAAAGGATTCCTCCACATAGCAGCAGCAGCAAAGGGATACCGTCATGACAGAACACAGGAATAACTTCTCCTCACCCACAGGGGTACCACACAAGTTTCAGGTGGGAAACAAAGTTTGGTTACATCTGCAGAAAGAACGCCTTATCAGAACCCATCAGAAACTCAGACCACTCCGACATGGTTCTTACACTAGTACCAAGGCTACGGGAAACAATGCTTGGAAGCGCAACATTCCTCCATTCCTTCGCTTGCACCGAGTGTTCAATGTTGACCATCGTTGACCATGCTTCCCACCATTTTTGGACACATCAGAGATTGCAGAACAGCTCACCAGAGACCCAGCTCAGCAGAAGCTTCCTCATCTCAGGGAGGAACTCAACGCAATGGGGACCATTGCTTCCTAAGGGGGGAGGAATGAACCAGGTGGATGTTGGTGGCCACCCACCTATCCCATCTGGACCCCCACAACTGTCCCTTTTAGTTTTTCAGTTTCCTTAATTATAGCGCAGTTTACTATTTTTAGCAGTTTTTCGGGTCCTAAACTTCCAGAACCGTTTTGAGACCCGAAACGACGTTTTTTGGGAAATCTAAGCCAACAATTTTTCTATCAAAAAATCATCTTTTCTGTTGTATTCCTCGAAGAGATCTTTCCAATGAGCTATCATGTGTGTCAAACAGAGATAATACGACCAATTCGCGACCCCAGGAAGTTGATGTACCAACTTACGCAAAAATGGGGCCCACAATTTGGTGTTTCATCTTCTAGGGTTAGGTTTTGGAATGTGAAGGGTTTTCCATTGTTTCTCAACAATAAATAGGCCTTCGAACCTCATGGTAACAGATTTTAGAACAGTTAAGAGGCATGTAGCCGCCACATCTCTTCTCAGTGATAAGCTATCATCGCCCTAGCTGGTTTCTTTCCATTGCTATTTGTAAGCATATTTCAGTATTTTACAGTAATGAAATGAAGTATTATTTCCGCTGCATATCTATATTTATGATCATCTCTATAATTTGTTGCGTTCCTGTTTAGGTCTGGATCAGTGGTATCAGAGTTGTCTTCTTTTTCTCTGTTTTTTTCTTTGCATGTCCCCAACGAGGTTGGGATATAAGGAGTTAGGGCTTGAACTGGTCGAACCTTTGCAAGACCAGCCTCGCAAATCTCGACGACCTCCCATGGCGGATGAGAAGAAAAACGAGGGGGCAGGAGATCCTATCAAAATCTTTCTCGAAGAAGCCCTTGAGCGACAAAGGAACGCGATGATGGACAGCTTTGCCCAGATCCTTCAGCGGCTACCCAGAGTTGACGCATCAGCTTCCAACAGCTACTCTGGAAATGCCACACCCTTTAAGGTACAAGTTAATTTTTAAATCCCCATCTTCGAGGGTCAAATAGACGCAGATGTCGTAGATAAATGGTTAAATCTACTAGATGGGTATTTTTTTGTTCATGAATTTTCAAGTCGGGAAAAGATTGTTTTCGCTCTTCTCAAAGCAGCCCCCCACGTCAAGAACTGGTGGGAAACCTACTGCGAGCAGAAGGATGAAAGTATACGCTCACTATTTTCAGCCGCACCCACTTGGAATGACTTCCAGGATGCCATCAAGGAGCATTACTACCCTTTCAAAAGCTATGAGGACAAATACATCAAATGGGCCACACTGCGGCAGGGACGAGACCAAGATTTGCCGGAGTTCACAAACATTTTTCATACCCTTCGCACACAATTGGGTATCAAAGATTCTGAGTCTCATCTGGTACTCAAATACCGCGACTACCTACAGAGATACATCCAGGAAGAGATGGAGTTCTTGAACATCTCCTCACTCTGCACAGCATACCGATACACTATCAAAATCGTGAAAAAGTTCAAATAGAAGAAGCGAGACTTTCGATCTACAAATCCGAAGCCCAAAGGAAAAAGCCAAGGCGGGGTGACCCAAGACAACCCCTCGAAGCCGCAAGAAAAGAACACCACCATGAAGCCGAAGAAGGACACAGGAAAGTGGTGTGAGTTCCACAAGAGTCCCACTCATAACACAAGTGAGTGTCGGACCAAGCAGTCGTTGGTGGTCGAGTTGAAGGCTTCCGAATCAGATGCATGTTCTGACTCTGAGCTAGAACCTGACAAGGGGAATGGCAAAGGGAAGCAAATCATTGATATGGATCCCAGTGCCACTGTTGCCACTGCCAAGATCCAGAAGAATGATCCCAAAGACCCAGAGGAGGGGGAGCGTCTTTTCCACTCACAGATGTGGGTGAAGGGTTCATCACTGCAATTCATTGTCGACAATGGCAGCCAAAAGAACCTTATTTCAGCAGAGGTCGTGAAGCGGTTGGGCCTACCGACTACACCACACCCACAGCCGTATAGTATTGGGTGGCTTCATGAAGGACGAGATCTCAAAGTTCGCCAGCAGTGCCACCTTCCCTACAGCATCAAGCCCTTCACAGACGAGGTATTGTGTGATGTTACACCTCTGGATGTTTGCAATGCACTATTAGGCCAGCCATACTTGTGGAGGCGACATGCTGTGTATGAGTCAAGGCCTCACGCTGTCATTATTTCTTTGGATAATTCATTATATAGGATACCGGAGGTAGCCCAACCTACCGCCACCTCTTTGATCACTGGCAAGAAAGGAAGCAAGCTCATCTCCCAGACTAGGAAATTCATTTTCTGTCTGGTTCGCTCCCAAAGTAAGGGGAAGATCGTTGCTACATCCATGACCCCCGCAAAGGATTCCTCCACACAACAGCAGCAGCAAAGGGATACGGTCATGACAGAACACAGGAACAACTTCTCCTCACCCACAAGGGTACCACACAAGTTTCAGGTGGGAAACAAAGTTTGGTTACATCTGCAGAAAGAACACCTTATCAGAACCCATCAGAAACTCAGACCACTCCGACATGGTTCTTACACTAGTACCAAGGCTACGGGAAAGAATGCTTGGAAGCACAGCATTCCTCCATTCCTTCGCTTGCACCGAGTGTTCAATGTGGACCATCGTTGACCATGCTTCCCACCATTTCTGGACACATCAGAGATTGCAGAACAGCTCACCAGAGACCCAGCTGAGCAGAAGCTTCCTCATCTCACGGAGGAACTCAACGCAATGGGGACCATTGCTTCCTAAGGGGGGAGGAATGAACCAGGTGGATGTTGGTGGCCACCCACCTATCCCATCTGGACCCCCACAATTGTCCCTTTCAGTTTTTCAGTTTCCTTAATTATAGTGAAGTTTACTATTTTTAGCAGTTTTTCGGGTCCTAAACTTCCGGAGCCATTTTGAGGCCCTAAACGACGTTTTTTGGGAAATCTACGCCAGTGATTTTTCTGTCAAAAAATCGCCTTTTCTGTCAAAAAATCGCCTTTTCTGTCGTAGTCCTCGGAGAGATATTTCCAACGGGCTATCATGCGCATCAAACGGAGATAATACGACCAATTCGCGACCCCGGGAAGTTGATGTACCAACTTACCCAAAAACGAGGCCCACAATTTGGCGTTTCATCATCTAGGGTCAGGTTTTGGAATGTGAAGGGTTTTCCATTGTCTCTCAACAATAAATAGGCCTTCGAGCCTCATGGTAACGGAGTTCAGAAAAGTTCAGAGGCACGTAGCCACCACATATCTTCTCATAGATAAGCTACCATCGCCCTAGTTGGTTTCTTTCCATTGCTATTTGTAAGCATATTTCAGTATTTTACAGTAATGAAATGAAGTATTATTTCCACTGCATATCTGTATTTATCGTTATCTCTGTAATTTTTTGCATTCCTGTTTAAGTCCGGATCATTGGTATGAGAGTGGTCTACTTTTTCTCTGTTTTTTTCTTTGCATGTCCCCAACAAGGTCGGGATATAAGGAGTTAGGGCTTGAACTGGTCGAACCTTTGCAAGATCAGCCTCGCAAATCTCGACGACCTCCCATGGCGGATGAGAAGAAAAATGAGGGGGCAGGAGATCCTATCAAAATCTTGCTCGAAGAAGCCCTTGAGTGACAAAGGAACGCGATGATGGACAGCTTTGCCCAGATCCCTCAGTGGCTACCCAGAGGCGACGCATCGGCTTCCAACAACTACTCTAGAAATGCCACACCCTTTAAGGTACAAGTTAATTTTGAAATCCCCATCTTCGAGGGTCAAATAGACGCAGATGTCGTAGATAAATGGTTAAATCTACTAGATGGGTATTTTTCTGTTCATGAATTTTCAAGTCAGGAAAATATTGTTTTCGCTCTTCTCAAAGTAGCCCCCCACGTCAAGGACTGGTGGGAAACCTACTGCGAGCAGAAGGATGAAAGTACAGGCTCGCTATTTTCAGCTGCACCCACTTGGAATGACTTCTGGGATGCCATCAAGGAGCAGTATTACCCTGTCAAAAGCTATGAGGACAAATACATCAAATGGACCACACTGCGGCAGGGATGAGACCAAGATGTGTCGGAGTTCACAAACATTTTTCATACCCTTCACACACAATTGGGTATCAAATATTCTGAGCTGCATCTGGTACTCAAATACCGCAGCTGCCTACATAGATACATCCAGGAAGAGATGGAGTTCTTGAACATCTCCTCACTCAGCACAGCATACCGATACGCTGTCAAAATCGAGCAAAATTTCAAACAGAAGAAGCGAGACTTTGGATCTACAAATCCGAAGCCCAAAGGACAAAGCCAAGGCGGGGTGACCCAAGACAACCCCTCGAAGCCACAAGAAAAGAACACCACCACGAAGCCGAAGAAGGACACAGGAAAGTGGTGTGAGTTCCACAAGAGTCCCACTCATAACACAAGTGAGTGTTGAACCAAGCAGTCGTTGCTGGCCGAGTTGAAGGCTTCCGAATCAGATGCATGTTCCGACCCTGAGCCAGAACCTAACAAGGGGAATGGCAAAGGGAAGCAAATCATTGATACGGATCCCAGTGCCACTGTTGCCACTGCCAAGATCTAGAAGAATGATCCCGAAGACCCAGAGGAGGGGGAGCGTCTTTTCCACTCACATATGTGGGTGAAGGGTTCGCCACTGCCATTCATTGTCGATAGTGGCAGCCAAAAGAACCTTATTTCAGCAGAGGTCATGAAGCATTTGGGCCTACCGACTACACCACACCCACAGTCGTACAGTATCGGGTGGCTTCATGAAGAACGAGATCTCAAAGTTCGCCAGCAGTGCCACCTTCCCTACAGCATCAAGCCTTTCACAGACGAGGTATTGTGTGATGTCACACCTCTAGATGTTTGCGATGTACTATTAGGCCAGCCATACTTGTGGAGGCGACATGTTGTGTATGAGTCAAGGCCTCGCGCTGTCATTATTTCTTTGGATAATTCATTATATAGGATAGCGGAGGTAGCCCCACCTACCACCACCTCTTTGATCACTGCCAAGAAAGGAAGCAAGCTCATCTCCCAGACTAGGAAATTCATTTTCTGTCTGGTTCGCTCCCAAAGTAAGGGGAAGATCGTTGCTACATCCATGACCCTCGCAAAGGATTCCTCCACACAGCAGCAGCAGCAAAGGGATACGATCATGACAGAACACAGGAACAACTTCTCCTCACCCACAAGGGTACCACACAAGTTTCAGGTGGGCAACAAAGTTTGGTTACATCTGCAGAAAGAACGCCTTACCAGAACCCATCAGAAACTCAGACCACTCTGACATGGTTCTTACACTAGTACCAGGCTACGGGAAACAATGCTTGGAAGCACAGCATTCCTCCATTCCTTCGCTTGCACTGAGTGTTCAATGTGGACTGTCATTGACCATGCTTCCCACCATTTTTGGACACATCAGAGATTGCAGAACAGCTCACCAGAGACCCAGCTCAGCAGAAGCTTCCTCATCTCAGGGAGGAACTCAACGCAATGGGGACCATTGCTTCCTAAGGGGGGAGGAATGATCTAGGTGGATGTTGGTGGCCACCCACCTATCCCATCTAGACCCCCACAATTGTCCCTTTCAATTTTTCAGTTTCCTTAATTATAGCGCAGTTTACTATTTTTAGCAGTTTTTCGGGTCCTAAATTTCTGGAGCAGTTTTGAGGCCCTAAACGACGTTTTTTGGGAAATCTACGCCAACAATTTTTCTATCAAAAAATCAACTTTTCCGTCGTAGTCCTCGAAGAGATCTTTCCAATGGGCTATCATGCGCGTCAAACGGAGATAATACGACCAATTCGCGACCCCAGGAAGTTGATGTACCAACTTACCCAAAAACGGGGCCCACAATTTGGCGTTTCATCTTCTAGGGTTAGGTTTTGGAATGTGAAGGGTTTTCCATTGTTTCTCAACAATAAATAGGCCTTCGAGCCTCATGGTAATGGAGTTCAAAACATTTAAGAGGCATGTAGCCGCCACATCTCTTCTTAGAGATAAGCTACCATTGCCCTAGCTGGTTTCTTTCCATTGCTATTTGTAAGTATATTTCAGTATTTTTCAGTAATGAAATGAAGTATTATTTCCGCTGCATATCTGTATTTATGGTTATCTCTGTAATTTGTTGCATTCCTGTTTATGTCCGGTTCAGTATTTTTAGACAAGTGGTCTTACAATGTGAAGAAGGATAAGAAGAGCACTAGGAATTTACTTTAATGTGAAAAAAATCATATTATATGTTCATGGATGCAATTAACAAGAGAATTCCATTGTTTCTATTAACCTTAGGTTCAATCATAGCTTCATCAATGTGAACTTGGATATAACATTGTTATGAAGACAACTCACAAGAAGATAGAAGAGATAGATCAACGCCTTAGAGATAAGCCTCTTCGAGGGGGAAACCTCCTTTACATTACACAAATGAACAATTCTTAGATGATACAAATGACAAAACCTCCTTTCTATATAGAAGTCTAAGGGGTCATAATATAATCAGAGTCGACATAACAATAATAATGTAAGGGCACAATAATAACAATAGTGGGCTTCTATGGGGCACAATAATAACAATATGGGGACTACATGGGTACAAAAATATAATAATGGGGTTGTACTAATAACAATAAGGGGTTACACTAGTAGTATAGGGGCCTAACATGCCCCTCTCCTTCAAAAAGTGTTGTCCTCAACGCTTGAGTAGTTCTTGATGCTTCTGTATAAAATTCTTGTCCTCCCATGTGGAATCTTCAGTGGGTAAGTTCTTCCACTTGATGAGATACTTTGAAATTGATCGATTTCATAGCTGTCGGGTTCCTGTTTCTGTGACTGCTCTAGGTTCTAATATGATTTTTCCTTCCTCTTCAAGTTCTGGCAATATTTTTTGAATTGGGATATTCTGCAACTTTTGAATGAGTGGCCACACTTCTTTGTCCTTCTTCCATTCATCCCTTTCTTCATTTATCCAATCTGGTTGGATAATAGAAATAACACAAAACAATGCTTCCACATCCTCATCCTTTCTTGAGAGTGCTTCTGCAACAAAAATTTTCTTCACTTTTCTATAGATGATGTCAAAGTCATAACCCAACATATTTGTGATCCATTTTTTCTGTTCTTCTAAAGATAATATTTATTCTAAAAAGTATTTAAGACTATCATGATCCATTTTTACCTTGAAGTGTCTTCCCATTGGATAAGGTCGTCATTTCTTAAGTGCATGTAGTATTTCCAACATTTCCCTCTCATAAATAGCTTGCTTGAGATGTAGCCATAAAAATACCCAATCACCTACATCGAATTTTTTGTTCACTGCAATGTTGATCTACCTGTTGTTTCATTTGATTCTGCACCAAAGTAGCGTTATCCTTTAAAACTTGGAGGACATGTTGTTGATGCTCGATGTGATCTTTCACTGCTTGAACCTTTTTCTTCTTGATATGTCCTTCTATCTTGAGAGTTTGAGTGGTAATTTCTTCCAATGATTTACAAGATATGGTCAGATTCATTTCTTGATGCTCGATGTGATCTTTCACTTCTTGAATATTTTTCTTCTTGATATGTCCTTCTATACTGATAGTTTGAGGAGTGGTAATTCCGGCCAATGCATTACAAGATATGGTTGGATTCGTTTCTTCTTTCTCGATGTGATCTTTCACTTCTTGAACCTTTTTCTTCTTGATATGTCCTTCTATCTTGAGAGTTTGAGGAGTGGTAATTCTTGCCAATGCTTTACAAGATATGGTCGGATTCATTTCTTCTTTATCTAGGGTTGGTTCCTGGTGTATATCCTCTTATTTTGATGTTCCTTGATCTTTTTCTTCCTCCTCTTCATAATCTATGTAAAATATTTTCTTCTCAGCACACTTATGACCTTTAGTGTATTTGCTATCACAATTGTAACAAAGCCCTTTTTCTCTTTTTTCTTCCAATTATTGTGGTGTAAACCTTGTAGGTTGTGGAAGGCTAGGAGAAAAAACACTTCCATAATTATAATCATGAGTGGTGGGATTCCTTGTTTCCATAATTTTGCTTTCAATTTTTGTTGCCAACCTGAATGCCTTCTCCAATGAATCAGGTTCCCAAAGACGAACCTCGTGTTGAATGTTATCCTTCAAAGTCCCTATGAAGACATCAACCATTTTCTTCTCTGGAATATCATTTACCCTTATATTCAATTTTTGGAAGTCCTCAATGTGTTGTACCATTAAACCCTTTTGTTTTAGATTTATCAATTGGCTAAAGAACGTGTCTCTCTTTGTATCCTCATAATGTGCTATCATTTCCTCTATGAAAATTGACCACGTGACAAGAGGTTTACAAGAACAAAGCCCTTTATACCATAAAAGTTGATTCGATTCTAAATAATTAGATGCAATACATACCTTTTGTAACATTGGTACACCATGTAGATCAAAATATTTCTCCATTTGTAGTATCCAATTTACCAGATCCTTGCCATCAAACTTCCTCATCTCACTTTTTCTTGATTTTAGGAGCTCAATATTGAAATGATTGTAACTCTGTACTTTCAGATCTTTAAGTTCTAAGATTTCAGTCTGCAATAGCCCTCGATGTCCTCTTTCTAACTCTGCAAGTCTGATCACAAGAGGATTCCTGAAGAAATATTATTCCCAATCTCTCGTGATGAATTGATTTTAGACTAGTTCAATAGTGTCAAATTGTACAACGTGCCACGTATCACTGTTTCAACCTTAGGTTCTGAAAATTATACCCAAACAAAATAAATTCTATCCTCTTTCTATAACTTCTTATGAGATTTCAATTTGATGCTCAGAGAGAAAGTTATGATTATTTTCCCAAGGTTACCTGTTTAGGATTTAATTCGGGAGTCTGCAAAAACCCTAAATTCCTCAGATCATATATCTGAAAATATAGCGATCCAAGATCTGAAATTTAGACCAAAGGTTCAGACCAATTGCTTCTCAAATGGGTTTTTTTCAGCTTCTAAAACTTTGTAGCGAAAACGTTATAGCGAAAATTCCACGATGACCTGTTTTAGATGAAATTATGGAGCTTGCAAAAACCCTAACTTCCTCAGATCATATCTCTGAAAACATAGCAAGACAAGATCTAAAATTCGGACCCAAAGTTCATAACGATTTTGGCTAAAATGGGTTTTTTTGTAGCTTCTGAAATATTGTAGAATAAAGTTATAGCAAAAATCCCACGATGACCTGTTTGGAGCAAAGAAACCCTAGAATCCAAAGCTCTGATACCAAATGTTATGAAACTAGCTCACAAAAAGATAGAAAAGATAGATCAACGCCTTAGAAATAAGCCTCTTAAAGGGGGAAACCTCCTTTACATTACACAAATGAACAATTCTTATATGATACAAATGACAAAACCTCCTTTCTATATATAGGAGTCTAAGGGGTCATAATATAATCAAAGCCAACATAACAATAATAATGTAAGGGCACAATAATAACAATAGTGGGCTTCTATGGGGCACAATAATAACAATATGGGACTACATGGGTACAACAATATAATAAGGGGGTTGTACTAATAACAATAAGGGGTTACACTAGTAGTATATGGGCCTAACAAACATTCCAAATACCCACAAAGAATATTCAGAGCACGCATGTTGAAGGTGAAAATATCCAATTTTTAAAGATTTGAATATTATTATTGATAGATATGTGATGCTTTGATAATCAATGCTATAAGTATAAATGATATTGATGTTGTTTGGGATTAAACTTTTGATATACTCGATTGCTATAAGTTAATATTAATGTTCAATAAACGTTTTTGAAGTTGTGGTATGAGAAAAATAAGATCACGTTGTAGGATATGTATCTTAGTAAGCAAGAAGGCAAAAAGAGGCACATGAAGAAGTCCTTGCAAGGAAATAAATTGTAGTACCACATGACAAATTAAATAAAGAGGTTGATGTTGAAGAAGAACTTACAATAGCACTTGAAGCACTGGGAAGGAAATAAAAGGAAGGAGAAAAATATAAGGAACCACATGTTTAAAAGTCAAAGAAAGAATAGTAAATAGTTAAGGTTGTTATATAACACCACCCACACTACACAAAGAAACAACCATAAAGGCAATGGCATGAGCATAAAAAAACTTACTATGGATCAACACAGAGCTAGAAAGAGTGCCAGTTTGGAGGCTGATTGAGGACTAGAATCGATGCAAGGAGATATGCAAGTAGTTAGACAAAGAAATGGATCCAAAGAAGAAATCAAAATCAAGATCAAGGAAAGATCATAGTTAGGCATAATGTCCACATTTCACCATGATTGATGGATGTTTGTTGATGGTACCAATTGACTATATTGCTTAGTAGATCATATTATATGGCTTCATCCCACATTTCAAGGATAAAACATGCCAAGGGGGATGGAATATAATATGGGGTACCTAGGAAGTTACCCGAAGGGATAATTAACGTAATGCGATCATAATAATAGAATAGGTCCATTATGTAATTAAAAAGAAATACAATAATAGGGGGTTTTTTGCATAGAACCTTATGAATACTCATGAGAATGTATAAATACACAATTATCATTATATTATAAATGTGTTATATTGTGTAATGTATTTCCTTGTAAGAAGAATGGCTTGTGAAATGATTCCTTCCATAAGAAGTATATGGTGGTGTTACTCTACCTTAAGTGTTCTCTCTATATTCTTGGTGTTTTCATGGTGAATATATTGGTATTATTTGATGTTTAAGGGTTCATATTGAAAGTTTTACAATGGATTATCTATATATTTGATGGCTTACTGTTGGAAATAATACTGAGAGGGGGGGGTGAATCAGTATTATCAAGTCAATAAAACTTTTTCATTTCCAAACTCTGATTCATATATTCTACTTCCACAACTTCTTATGATTAAGTTAATTGATCTTCAATGAGTGAATTAGAACATTATCAACCATATTATCAGTTAACAGATGCAGTAACATAGAATAGATCATCACACATAAGGCACACACATGAACACCATGATATAAGGTGGAAACCCAATGTGGGTGAAAACCACCTGCTGCAATATGTCTCTATCTTCTTTCAAATTAGAAACTCCTTTTACAATGGTTTTGTACTGGTGCAGTCCTTTACCAGTACACAGGCTGCAACCTGCAGAGAGCTACAACTCTCTCTCGTTTTCTAGTCTCTCCTGGAAGGGAGCTACAACCCCCTACTTCTTTTCTTTCAAGGACCACTTTTCATAAATTTTCAAACTGGATCCATAAACATCAAGAGATCATCAAGTACAAGTAAATCACTCAGTCAACTGCAGTAACCATATCAATAGTAACAGTAAACAAAACCCAGAACACCTTATCAACAGAAAAATTCAGCCAACAAAAGTCTTAAGACAGATCCGCAGTTTTTCTTTATCTGGCCTGCGTGGCTCCGCACTTCACTTTCTGCTCCCCTGCGTATACTCGCAGAGAGCCTTCTGCTGCACTGCGTATCTACGCACCTGCACCTTCTGTCGCGCCACGTACATATATTGTAGCTCCACACCTGCGGCTTCTATCGCGCCGCGTACCTCTACTGTAGCTCCGCACCTGTGGCTTCTGTCGCGCCGTGTATCTTTACTGGGCCTCCGCACCTGAACCTTCTATCGTGCTACGTACCCACGCACTGCGCCTTCTTCTGCTTTGTGTACCCACGCACTGCGCCTTCTTCTGGTCTGTGTACCCACGCACTGCGCCTTCTTCTACTGTGCGTACCCTCGCACTTGCACCGTTAATTACCTGCGTACCTCTGATTAGGGCCAAATTGGCAGTCCACCAGTGTGCCATAGATAGTCATATGCCCAGATCTGATCATGCGCCCGAGAGATCACACTTCATAGATTCACTTTCAACTTCACTTTTATATAAATCAATCTTTTAAACCGATAACCCAATATTTCAGATCTTAAGATATTCAATTTGCAAAGATACATTAGCCAAGTGATCTCCTTCCCTATTTATAGTCAAGCTCTTATTCACACCATGGGACAAAACCATCAATAACCAATACAAGGGATCCAAACCGGGGCTAAATTAGATCCTATACCACGGGCCAAAACCATAGAATCAAGAACAGCGGGCTAAATACCACGAGCCAAACATAAGAAACCCCACGTGAGCGCGCTTCTCTGCCTTGAAGTGAGTGAACTGGGGTCCGCACCTCATGAACGGGTAACCTGCGAGTATGTACACACTTTATCTATGATATTCCTGCAGGTTCGCAGCTTTTGTACGGTGTACCTGCTTACCTCTTATTTTCCAACATATTTTGAGAGCCTGAACAGAGCATTGCCACTTAAGAGAGTTTCCATCAAGTACAACACCTGTAACCTAGAGCCATATAGAATCATAATGCCAACAATCTCCCCCTTTGGACTTGATGGCAACCTCAAGATCTTTAACGTCATTCTCCCCCTTTGACATCAAGGGCAAAGGGTTATGCTCCCCCTAAGAACATAATCCCCCTGACTATAAACCAAATCTGCAAAGAAGAACCATAATCCACCAAACACCATAAATGACCATGAAAGAGATAGAGACATATTGCAGCAATATTCAGACCAGCATCCATGATCTCCTTCTGTACTTCCTCCATAATGCCAACAATGCATGATATGCTCCCCCTGAACCTGTGCCATTCGATCTTTGACCAATCCGCAACCCAGCACATGTACGCATATACTTCAGATGAACCTTGTGTACAACCAACAATCAGAAGAGATTCAACAACAAGATGATGCATCAACAACCCCCAGCTTTTTCCTGAGGTATTCAAAGGTCTCCCTAGGCAATGGTTTGGTGAGAATATCAGCAACCTGTTCCTTAGAAGGAACATACTCCAACTTGACCTTTTGTTCAAGCACTTGTTCCCGGAGAAAGTGATACTTGATTGGTATGTGCTTGGTTTTTGAATGCATGACTGGGTTCTTTGAAATGCTGATTGCACTTGTATTATCACATAAGATGGAGATGGGTGGTGTACAAGTGATTTGAAAATCCTGCAAGGTCTGCATCATCCAAAGGAGTTGAGTGCAGCAAGATGCAGCAGCAACATATTCTGCTTCAGCTGTAGACAAGGCAATCGAACTTTGTTTCTTGCTGAACCAAGATACTAATCTGGAACCCATAAAGAATGCACCACCACTTGTGCTCTTCCTGTCATCCACGCTTCCGGCCCAATCTGCATCAGTATAAGCATGAAGTGTGAGATCTGTATCTCTAGGATACCATAAGCCATAATTTTGAGTCCCTTGAAGATATTTGAAGATTCTCTTTACTGCCTGAAGATGAGTTTCCTTTGGATTTGCCTGAAATCTTCCAACTATTCCCACTGCATGCATGATGTCTGGTCGGGTACCTGTCAAATAAAGTAGACTTCCAATCATAGATCTGTAGGTTGGTTGATGTACTGCTGCTGATTCATCATTTGCACTGAGGCTACATCCTGTGACCATGGGTGTACATACTAGTTTTGCATCTTCCATGCCATATTTCTTCAAAATCTGCTTGAGATACTTGGTTTGAGACAAAAAGATCCCTCCTTCTTTTTGTTGGATTTGCCAACCAAGAAAATATGTCAGTTCTCCCAACAAGGACATTTCGAATTCTTTCTGCATTACCAAGGCAAAGCTTTGACTCATAGATTCTTCATTGCTGCCAAAAATAATGTCTTCTACATACACAACAAGTATTAGCAATTTGTCGTTTTCAACTTTTATATAAATATTGTTATCTGCTGATAATTTTGAAAAACCTTGTTGATGAAGATATTTGTCCAAACGATAGTACTAAGCCCTTGGAGCTTGTTTGAGACCATAGAGAGCCTTTTTCAATCTGCATACAAGGTTTGGATCATTTCCAAGAATGAAACCATCTGGCTGCTCAATGTATACTTCTTCTTCCAAGTCTCCATTCAGAAAGGCTGATTTCACGTCCATTTGAAATACTTTGAAGTTTTGAAAGCTTGAGAGAGCAAGGAACATTCAGATGGCCTCAAGTCTTGCAACAGGATAAAAAGTTTCTTCAAAATCTATTCCTTCTTGCTGCGCATACCCTTTACAAACAAGTCTGGCCTTGTTTCTAATTACTTCTCCATTTTCATTCAATTTATTTTTGAAGACCCATTTTGTCCCTATAACACTCTTATCCTTTGGTCTAGGAACTAACTCCCAAGTGTTGTTCTTTTCGATCTGCTCAAGTTCTTCATCCATTGCTTTGACCCAACATTCATCTTTGCATGCCTCTTTCACATTTTGTGGTTCAGTGGAAGAGAGTAATGCCAAATAGCTTGAAGCTTCTGCAATTGTTCTTCTTGTTTGTACACCTGCTTCTTTCTGCCCCAAAATCTGAGATTCTGGATGATTCTTCTGAACATATCTGGATGGAGTCTTCTCTTCTATCCTTATCTGCTCCTCTGGTTCTTCTTGAGGTTCTTCTTCTTCATCATTCTACCTTTGAGGGTAGTCTTCATCTTCTTCGATATCTTCATGATTTACTTGTCTAGGAATGTATCCCTTCTCATCAACCACTACATCAATGTTGTCAACAATTCTTCCAAGTCTTTTATTGTAGCACTTGTATGCTTTGTTGTGTGGAGAATAACCAAGAAGAATGCCTTCATCTGCTCTAGGTTCAAGTTTGCCAAGTTGCTCATCAGTATTCTTAATATAGCATTTGCTCCCAAAGATTTTGAAGTGCCTTACCGAAGGAGTCTCACCATACCAAAGCTCATGAGGGGTTT
Organism: Pinus tabuliformis; assembly: GCA_031772625.1. NCBI lineage: Eukaryota > Viridiplantae > Streptophyta > Pinopsida > Pinales > Pinaceae > Pinus > Pinus tabuliformis. The sequence goes on along the minus strand of CM062805.1, from coordinate 1,372,617,869 downwards.
GAGTGATGTTCACCCAGACATTTGTTTTGTTGAGAATAACAACTGCAGCATATGCAGCTTCACCCCATAAAGTTGCGGGAGTTACAGACTCATCAAGCATAGCACGAGCCATTTGTTGGACTGTTTTGTTCATTCTTTCCACCACTCCATTTTGCTGAGGAGTTCTAGCTGTAGAGAATTCTCTTCTTATCCCATGTTCTTCACAGAAATCAAAAAATTCATTTGAGGTAAACTCCCCACCTCTGTCGGATCTGAGGCACTTAATTTTGTATCCTGATTCATTTTCAACCAAGGCTTTAAAGGATTTGAATTTTTCGAATGCTTCATCTTTGTGCTTCATAAGTCCTAACCAGACAAACCTGGAGAAATCGTCAATGAATAATATCAAGTATTCTTGTCCTCGAGGTGTCCTTTTCCTGAATGGACCACATACATCTGTATGTACTAGCTCAAGAGGCATGCTAGCTGATCCTTCCAGTACCCCATTGAAGATTTCTGACAAAATTTGATTCTTCTTCTTCTTCTGGCGCGTGACTTGCTTCATAGTAGTCTCCTTTGCCTGAAGCCTTGAAAGTAGCTTCTCTCCTGTCTGATGGACCTCCTTTTCTCATTTCATAAGCAGTTAGAATTCCGTGTAGCTGAGACATAGTAAGAATTCGTAGATTTTCCTTTTCTTCTATTGCAGACACTTTAGATTCAAACTTGGGGGACAGTGATCTTAAAACTTTTTCAACCACAATAGCCTATTTTATTTCTTCACCCAAGTCTTTCATGCAATTAACAATCTCGTCTACCCGAAGGAAATAGTTAGCCACACTTTCATCATTATACATTCTGAGATTCTCATACTGAATCCTAAGGGTTTGAAGTTTAGCACGCTTTACCTGTTCATCTCCTTCGTAGCTCAAGACAATCTTGTCCCATATTTCCTTTGCGGATTTATATTGCATAACCTTCACGAATTCTATTTGAGATAAGCATCCTAGCAGAGTATTGATTGCTTTAGCATTTGTTTCATATTTCTTCTTTTCGGCCAAATCTGTAGGAGTAGCTGAAGGAAAAGTGTAGCCTGTATCTATGATATCCCAAACTTCTGTACCAAGAGATTGAAGATAGGCAGTAACTCTTACCTTCCAATAATTGAAGTTTGTCCCATCAAAAATTGGTGGCCTGATTGATGCTTCCCTCTCGTAGTTGCTCATGATGAGTGATCTTCCTTCAAGCGATCAAGCTTCTCTGAAGGACCTGCTCTGATACCAATTGTTGGAAATAATACTGAGAGGGGGTGGGTGAATCCGTATTATCAAGTCAATAAAACTTTTTCATTTCCAAACTCTGATTCATATATTCTACTTCCACAACTTCTTATGATTAAGTTAATTGATATTCAATGAGTGCATTAGAACATTATCAACCATATTATCAGTTAAAAGATGCAGTAACATAGAATAGATCATCACACATAAGGCACACACATGAACACCATGATATAAGGTGGAAACCCAATGTGGGTGAAAACCACCTGCTGCAATATGTCTCTATCTTCTTTCAAATTAGAAACTCCTTTTACAATGGTTTTGTACTGGTGCAGTCCTTTACCAGTACGCAGGCTGCAACCTGCAGAGAGCTACAACTCTCTCTCGTTTTCCAGTCTCTCCTGGAAGGGAGCTACAACCCCCTACTTCTTTTCTTTCAAGGACCACTTTTCATAAATTTTCAAACTGGATCCATAAACATCAAGAGATCATCAAGTACAAGTAAATCACCCAGTCAACTGCAGTAACCAGATCAATAGTAACAGTAAACAAAACCCAGAACACCTTATCAACAGAAAAATTCAGCCAACAAAAGTCTTAAGACAGATCCACAGTTTTTCTTTATCTGGCCTGCGTGGCTCCGCACTTCACTTTCTGCTCCCCTGCGTATACCCGCCGAGAGCCTTCTGCTGCATTGCGTATCTACGCACCTGCACCTTCTGTCGCGCCGCGTACATATACTGTAGCTCCGCACCTGCGGCTTCTATCGCGCCACGTACCTCTACTGTAGCTCCGCACCTGCGGCTTCTATCGCGCCGCGTATCTTTACTGGGCCTCCGCACCTGAACCTTCTATCGCGCTGCGTACCCACGCACTGCGCCTTCTTCTGCTTTGCGTAACCACGCACTGCGCCTTCTACTAGTCTGCGTACCCATGCATTGCGCCTTCTTCTGTTGTGCGTACCCTCACACTTGCACCGTTAATTACCTGCGTACCTCTGATTAGGGCCAAATTGGCAGTCCACCAGTGTGCCACAGATAGTCAGATGCCCAGATCTGATCATGCGCCTGAGAGATCACACTTCATAGATTCACTTTCAACTTCACTTTTATATAGATCAAGCTTTTAAACCGATAACCCAATATTTCAGATCTTAAGATATTCAATTTGCAAAGATACATTAGCCAAGTGATCTCCTTCCCTATTTATAGTCAAGCCCTTATTCACACCATGGGACAAAACCATCAATAACCAATACAAGGGATCCAAACCGGGGCTAAATTAGATCCTATACCACGAGCCAAAACCATAGAATCAAGAACGGCGGGCTAAATACCACGAGCCAAACATAAGAAACCCCACGTGAGCGCGCTTCTCTGCCTTGAAGTGAGTGAACTGGGGTCTGCACCTCATGAACGGGTAACCTGCGGGTATGTACGCACTTTATCTATGATATTCCTGCGGGTCCGCAGCTTTTGTACGGTGTACCTACGTACCTCTTATTTTCCAACATATTTTGAGAGCCTGAACAGAGCATTGCCACTTAAGAGAGCTGCCATCAAGTACAACACCTGTAACCTAGAGCCATACAGAATCATAATGCCAACATTTACTACATTATTAAAAATAATGTCATATAATTTATAGGATTACAATGAAAAATATCATGAATATCATAAGTATTAGTATCATGGAGGTGACAAATTTTATAAGGGTTACAAGTATTATTAGCATGATAACCTTATAACTTATATGGGCTATAATGAATATTAACATGATGACCATAGGGATTATTGGGACGTTGAAATTATGGGTTATTAACATCCAGACTACAAAGATTATAAGTCTTGTCAACATAGGGATTATGGGTTATTACAAAGAAGATAATATGAATTATAACCATAAGGATCCCAGGACTTATAGGGGATGCAGAAGCAAGAGAAGAAGCAACCATGATATGCATGTAGAGTTTAGCTAGCTAAGTTGGCAATTGGTCAATTTCCCCCTAAAGAGAGGATTGGAGATAAATATCACCATGAGTGGCCTACACAAGTTAAACTAGGTAATCATCGGTGATGGAAAGTAGGCCAAGTTTAGAGGGTAGATTAGTAAGAATTTTAATTGAGGAAGACTTTAACTCAAAACTGTCAGTATCATCAGATAAGGATGAGAGAGGTTTTTCAATATGGGAAGAATCACATTGAGAATTATATTGTAAGATAAAGTAATATTCATTAGAATGGGGTATGTAATCCAGTGTGTCTCAACAGATAACATCTAATCAATTAGTAAAAACTTTGGTTATTTTTATTTTCCTTTTGGTGTTGGATATTTGAGGACATTTAGTAGCTTAATTTTCTTCTTTATGATATATGTAGGATTTCTTGGTATATCGTTTAGTATTGTTTTTCTTGAAGAAAAATTTCTTCTTAGTGCCAAAATTTGAAGTAAACTATTGTTGTATTGTGAGTATCTAGATGATCACAAAGTTTGAGACCACATACATATGATTTGTAAACCTTATATTTGATGAGGAGTTGTCATAATCCACTGATGAGTTCTCGATGGTATCTAGATATAGAATGGTCCAATTGACGTACTATAAATTTATATCCTTGGATTAATACAATATGTTGAATATGGCATAAGGCATTTTCTATCATCTGCTTGTCTTGTCTCACTTGCTCAAATACTTAACCTTGTATCAGAACCATGACAAAATAAGGTTGATAATATCATAGATTTAGGCCTCTAATTTGAAAGTGAGTGACGTTATATAGTAAGAAGTGTGAGAGAGGGTACACAATATGAGTTCAAATAGAATCTCGAAATGAGATTTAAATCAATATCGGTAAAGTATTCATTAAGAGATAAATTTCATTGTGCAATGAGTGTTGGAGGAAAATGCATCATTCAATGAGCAAAAGGGACTATTTAGAAATGTGATTTTTGAACCTACTAAAAATATTGAGCCCTTAGTTTTTGATACCACACACAAGCTCCCCATGGGATCTAAACTAGTCTTCCTTCGAACTATCGTTGCTACCTAAACAATTTTCATAGGAGATCTATATGTGAATATATTATTCACTACCTCCTCCAGTCATTGGTCGCATGTTGATGATTGTTAGCTTAGTGGGTCCTAACTCAGGTTCATAGTTAGTTGCACCAAATAAATCCCTACATCCCTACACTACTAGCCTTTCGGCGTCAATCCATGGAGCGCGAACTGAAGTCTCACCCCAAGAAGTATGGGGGGATGTTGGAGCCAAGTTTCCACACCCATATATGAGCTGATGTCGTTTTATGCTCTAAATCTGCCTTCACGCATATCGATAAGCCTTTAGGGCTTATTGATATAACTCCCCTTAATCAAATTCTATACCTCCACGAATGCTTACAACTGTCTTTCGCAAACCCTGAATAAGTGAACCCACTACTTACATGCATCAAATATTATGTATAACCCAATAATTACTCAAATTAGCTTAGGTGTTCAATAGTTTCAACATACAACAAGATACTCTTCGCGTAAATAGTTAACAGTGATTGCATTCATATAATAGTATAATTCATGTAAATTCATGCATCATTATTTCAAAAACCCATTATAACATAAGGCTGTTGGGTTGTGTTATATTCTTTCCATGACTAGCCTACCTAGTCATGCATTTTTTTGGACTCTATATTAGGTGGGCGAACCTACCTATGGTTTTGTGCATGGTTTTCACACATGGTTTTGGCCGCGATGGTTTTTGGTCCATGGTATTCAATGCTTCGACATGTATATATATATATATGTATTGTAACATTGAAAGGAACATAATGAAAAATCAAGCTAGTAGTCCCAGTTTTGGGATCCAGGGGAAAATCTCTGTGTATATTTGTTTTATGTGTTATGCTCTCGCATTGTTTATTTTCTGTGTTTTAGAATTTGTATGCAGGTAATTTCTGTATGGGGTTAAAACCTACAAAGGTTCATTCATATACATAGAAGTAAAGAGATAAACACAAGTGTTTATGCAATAATCTTCTTTATTAATACTTTGGTTTACTTACAGACTCAAGACTTCCTTGTGCACTCAGATGCATGGGTCCGCCCACTCAGCTATGGACTCTACTCTAGGCCTCTGCGCACAAAGCTGCAGAGCCTTTCTTCCTACTCTTCTTTGCCAACTCCTTAGATTTCTCCCATAGACCAAAACATTACTTCTCCATCATCGTCATGCCTTATACTCTCTAAGACACACCTATTTATACAATCCCATGGTCGAGTAGATCTTCAAAAGTCGACTCAACTTACATAAAATAAAGGTAAAACCGTTTATGACACTTTAACTATCTATGCACTCTGCTACCACAACTTGCAGAGTCTTTACATCCTTATACAACAAAACTTGGGCTTTTGCCCCAAAATTGACCCTAAGGGATCCAATCCCAACAGGTCCCCAACGCAAAGCTTGTGACTCGCCCTCAAGTCGCTCTGCTGGCATGAAGATATTACTGTGAAGATCCCCCCAACTCCACTCGCACCACTGCTACCTCAATCGCGCTTTGTGTGGCTTCCATCTTGATCTACTCCACTAGCTGCTCGGTTGTCAGTCCTACACTGTCTTCCTGGATTTTCTGCTGTGTACTTTGTAAATTTACCAAAATCTCCTGAACATTGGCAGAGACGATATAGGCCTCATCCAACCAAGGCCCCAATCTAGCCTTGAGGACCGTCTCTCTCTTCTGTGTTGCTTCCACCTGTGTAAACAGTTGTCTCGCCTCCTGCAGCTTAGAAAAGGCATTTTGCAACAGAAATGGTGCAAGTCGTCACCCTTACTGCATCATATTGTTGTTGGAGTTCGTGAGCTTCTGTATTCAAGGCCTGCAGGGTGGGATCTTCCTGCAGAGTTGTGACTACCTCCATTGTCTGCTAAAAATGATTGATGCAATCTACCATCACGGAATCCACTATCGTGACTCCATCCTTCACAGTGGCTTCATGTTGTTCCCTTACCTTTGGCAGAGTTGAAGGCTATGAATTCAGCTCTATGTCTATGATCTTCAAGTTCATCTCAAATTTCACTCTATCTACTTCTATCTTGGCATCACACACACCTACATCTAGCTTTTTGATCTTCGCCTCGAACCACACTTCCTCTGGTATATGCAATTCAGACACTGTTCTACAGGCTTCTGCCACTGCGGCTGCAAGTTGGTCGTTCCGCACCTGGATTTTCTTTAGTGCCTCCAGCGCTTCTGACTTTTCAATGAACATTTGTTCGTTGTTTACTTTGTATTCACTTATAAGGCTTAGTGTGCACTGCTCCCAAGCTGTGAATTCTACTATCACTCCTGCCTACAGCATGTGCAGGTACTCATTTGGGAGTGTAGTCACATTGAGGCTGATTTTCTTCAAAGAACTGATAATAGCCTTGTCAGTGTCTGCCTTTGCGTTCAAGGCTCCATTTTGCAGCGCAACTGTCCGGAGATCCAGTGATCGAACCATCTCTGCTGCCTGAGTGGTCCCCGGTGCCAAACTTGTTGATGCAACACTGATCTACCCTGTGCCCACTTGGATCCTATTAGTCTAAATCTACAGCTTGCGCATATCCTTCTGAATGGTGCTCAGTGCTTGCTTTTGTTGATGCAGTGGTTCTGCTATAGTATTTCGCTCCTTGTCGCCTATCTCATCCAGGTCGACATCTGTTAAAGTGATCGGATCTAGCGACGGCATGGTCTCCTTTCACTTCTTTTGCGATCCTTCCTTTCCTTATTCTCTGTATATTTTGACCTAGAAGGGAGTGCTCTCCTGCTCCTTCTAGCCATTTCCACCCTGCTCGAACTACTCCTCCTCCTCCATTCGTGGTGAAGGATAATTTTCAATGCGCTCGGAGTCAGGCTCCTTTTGTTTGGCCTACTTCTTCGTAGCGCACCCCTCTTCCACCTAGTCCTTCTCCTCGACCTCTTTTTTTCACTTCTCAGCCCACTACTGAACCTTTTTACTTGGCCGCTTCCTTCTTCTTTTTCTTCGCTGACTTGCTAGTCCCTGCGGCCAAATCGAATGGAGAATGCCAATCTCTTGGCCAGTGCTGGATGACCTCCTCAATAGCATCACCTGTAGTGAGGTAAGGTAATTCAAACCACTTTTGCTCCAGCTTCTTCCGCGTCCGAATGTATACGCAGTGGAAGTCAACTTTGAACTCCACATATCCTGAAAGTTGTTCAAACATAGTTGATGACAACCACGGCTTTTGGTTGATGGCCATGTGAATGCTCGCCTCCATCAGCACCCAAAATACTTTGGTCTTTGTGACCCACGCAACATCTTTTGTAGCCCAGAAAGATGCAAACTTTGCAGCCTCCAGCAAATCTTTATCCACAGGAGGAAATTCGTTGTCCTCTGACAGATCCCATGCGACGGGCACAATGGAGAGAAACAACCACACATAGTGGAATTTTTTTCTCTCATCCTACACCTCTTGACATTTCATGAGGAAATCACTACACAAGTAGTGCGCACAGTTGAACTGCACACTCTCCACGCACTGTCCATCCAAAGAAACTGTTGGGGTTTCAAAATGTCACTCATTACCATACATTTTTCACCTATGCTTCCATTATATCACCCATTATTCACCACCATGTCACTTCATTTTCCCTATTATTCACCATTAATGGGTCTCATTTATATTTTCCAAATATTATTTATTTTTAAGCATTTTTAAGAGAAATTCTTGATTAAATATTAGAAAATAATATATTTTACTTTATATATGGAAAGTGGGTTGTTTTTGTGACATGTGTAGGTGCCAAGGAAGCTTCCAAGACACCTTTATGTGGCCTTGAAGGATCAAATTCGAATTTCAAGAGATAAACCTCATGGGGAAGATTATGATCTCATGGAGAAGATCAAGGACAAACAGGGGTTATGTGTCTAGATGGTTGAGAGATCTATGGAACTAAATAAGAGATTAGTGGATGATCATTATGAGTTTGTTACTCATCCCATTGTATAAATAGGAGTACAATCTCCTCCATTTGTAATCTTAGAATCTAAGAATGTTGAAGTTTTGTAATGTTGAAGTTTTTGTAATCTTAGAATCTTGAAGTTTTTGTAATCTTAGAATTTTGGAGTATGTAATCTTAGAAGCTTAGAGTTGTAATCTTAGAGTTGGTTTGTAATGGAGATTTTGGAATAAAGTATCATACTTCAATTTTGCTTCTACATTTGAGTCTCCATTGAAGTGGTGTGCTTGTGGAGTTATGGAGGACCCCCATGGCCTCACTTGCATGCTTATTTGCTTATTTTAGGTATAATTTATTTTATGTTTTTGTTTGATTTCAGCTTTCAAGTTTTGTTAAATGTTCTAATATTGGAAGAATCTTATTTGAAAGTGTTCTTGTAAGAGAACCATAAGATCTCATACAATTATTAGATCTAGGTTTATTCCATTTCAGCTTTTAATTTCTTATTAGATGTTCTAATGTTGGAAGAGATCTTGTAGAATATGTTCTTGTAACAGAATCATAGATCTCAAACAATTGTTAGATCTAAGTTTGATTAGTTATTGAAAGAGATCTTAATGAATATTTGTAAGGGGACTTTAAGATCTTGGACAAATTAGGAATCTTTCTATATCTATATATTTTAGATAGGCACTTCTAAGTTTACCTTCCTGGGTTGACATTAAATTAAGCTCTAATTGACATCATCAATTGGAACCAAACATTTTGGCGTCGTTGCCGGGGAAGTGCAACTAGAAGGATTTAATAATTATTTTATGCCTTTTTTATGGACTAATTTGTGGAACTTGGTGACAGCAGGTTCGTAAAGGAGTTCAAAGTTTGGAGCATTTTTATTTTCACATCTAGTTAATTTAAATTCAGTTTTTATTTTAAACCCCCCATTTATCACTAATCCATCTACGGATGAGGACTTTGAAAATGTCGAACAGGTACTTCTTGGAGAGCAAGGACAATAACCTTGAGCCAACTCTAAGACAGGTTATTCACATATTGGTAAAACATAATGTAAAATTTTTAAATCTTGATGTGATCATGTTCGAATTTTTAGTCCGTAGATGGCTTCATTAGAAGCATTATTTTACTTAGAAAATAAAACATCTTTTAAATTAATGTAGAATAGATTAGAAAAATAAAAATGAGATCTCATTAGAAGTCATTAGAAGTTTTTAGTCTGGTTTTCAAAAAAATAAATCATCATGAATAAATTCAGTGGCACATCTTTGCATCTCTATGTCTTGTTTCTGTATCACGGGTGAGCCAAGAGTTTGATTATCAGAAAGCCTTGTCTTCCGAGAGTCTAAACGCCCCCGTGACATTGCAGAAAGAGTGTAGATAATGCAAGGTTTTGTCGCAGATCTTAATTGTGTTTTATCCATCCACGCTAACCTGCATAAATAAAAAAAATCAAGAGATTAGTATGCTCTCTTCCTGCGCTTCGTGCGATCAGGAAGATCAGAAAATCTATTGATTTATTTCAAATAAAAATACTTTTGCTGGAAATTGATTTGTGATATGACAATAAAGAATTTTGTAAATGAGCGAAAATCATCTTTAAAAAAAAAAACATTTTAGATAAAACTTAGTCTTTTTAAGTTTTAATTTTATTAAAAAAAAATTAAAAATTAAAAAAAAAAACTAACTAACTTATTTAAATAAAAATAAAAAAAAAATTCACAACAAACAAAACAATTAATAAATACAAATCATAAAAAAAATACAAAACATTAAAATAAAAAAATAAAAAAAATTAAACCGTGTGAATCAAAAAGAGAATCCATACGTTGAATTTTTGAATCTGTTTTTCGCTACAAAATTGCTTCGTGCAAATTTTGGAATAATCAATGAAAATATAAAAAATGTTTTATTTATTTACTATACCTCTCATTTATTTATATTTTTATTAATTTACCATACCTCTTTTATAAATATGGTATTTGGGCCTTTGGCCCATAGGGTTCACTTAAATAAAACCTATTCTTGAAAATGGGCGAATGGATTCACTTAAATAAAACCTATTCTTGAAAATGGGCGAATGGAAGGTTGTAACTCCTAATTTCAAGGGCTAAATTTACCGTTTTTACCCTCTCCCTTAAAATAAGGTGGGCTATTTGAGGTGATTTGTAAAAATGTACTATGATACAAATATTCGCCCACTAAAAATTTAAAACCCCTTAATTTCGCCAAAGGGCGAACATTCGCCCCTAAAATTTTCTATGGTCAGAATGACACCTGGAAAATCTAATATCTAAAATAAAGCTATCCATTTTGGCATACCAAGCCCGAGGGGCTTGCTTAAGACCATAAATGGATTTCTTAAGCCGACATACAAGGCTAGAGATTGTTTGTATAAAGCTAGGAGGTTGTTCCATATATATTTATTCATACAATTCCCCATGCCAAAAGGCAGATTTAATATCCATCTGATGGACTTCCCATTTGAAAGTGGCAAAAAGGGAAAGAACAAGGCGGATAGAGTTCATTTTGGCAGCAGGAGAGAAGGTTTTAGTATATTCAATGCCTTCAACTTGTGAAAAACACTTAGCAACAAGACAAGATTTATGTTTATCAACTTTTCAATCTGGTCCAAACTTGGTTCTGTAAACCCTTTTGCATCTAACAAGTTTTTGTCCCTTTGGAAGAGGAACAAGATCCCATGTATCATTTGCTAATAATGAACGATATTTTTCATTCATAGCTGCCTCGCAATCTGGATGGCCTAAAGCTTCTGTAAAGGTGTCAGGATCATAATTCGTTGAAGCTTGATCTAGTAAAGAAGAGGCTCCATCAAACTAAGAACGTGTACGTCATTGATCTATAGGATCACCTGCAAGAGCACCTGTTGCATCCCGAGTAGCACGAACCCATTCTCGAAGCTGAGGAGCTGAAGGATGATCCTGAGAAGGTGGGGGAGGATTTTCATCCTCTCTTTCATCATCTGAAGAAGAAATATTTTTAGAAGTAGAAGGGATAGAGAGAGGTGGCACATCCGCCAAAGTAGGCTCGTAGGCCTATACATTTTCAGCAAACTTTACATCTCTTCTAATGATAATATTTTTGGACGTAGGTGAAAGAATTCTATATTCTTTGACATCTTTAGAATATCCAACAAAAGCACATTTTTCACTCTTAGGTTCTAAAGCTTTATGTTTATCATCTGGAATATGGTCCCATGCTTCACTTCCAAAAACACGAAAGTGACATACATTTGGTTTAATTGAGCTCCATGCTTCTTCTAGAGTGATATTCTTTAAAACCTTAGTAGGAGTGCGATTTACTATAATTTGCACAGTTAATTGCTTCTGCCCAAAAATGAAGACTAAGTCCTTAAGATTGAAGCATATAATTAGCCATTTCCTTATAGATGTGATTCTTCCTTTCAGCTACACCATTTTGTTGTGGAGTATATGGAACAGTATGTTGCATTTGAATTCCATGCTCAGTGCAAAAGTTGATGAATTTGTTCTTAACATATTCCCACCATTATTAGATCTTAGCTTAAGAATTTGATGTCCAGATTGTTTCTCAACAAAGGCCTTAAAGGCCAAGAACATGTTAAATACTTCACTCTTGAGTTTTAAGAAGTATACCCAAGTGTGTCTGGAGAAATTATCAATGAAAGTTAAGAAATAGTTGTAGCTAGAGAATGAAACAAATGGAAGTGGACCACATAAATCACCATGCACAAGCTGTAAATGGGTTGAGGCATGCCAAGAGACATGTTTTTCAAAACTATCTCTATGATTTTTTCTGAGTACACATCCGGAACAAACACCATCTTTGCAAGATACCATAGGAAGACCTGTCACCATATTTTCTTTACATAGATTTTGAAGGGAGTGATAGTTTAAGTGACCAAATCGCTCATGCCAAAGTTTGCTCACTTCATCGTTATGAGAAACAAATACCGAGGGAAGAGTTGATGACCCAAATTTGTTAAACTTATACAACCTTGTAGAATCATCAGCAATGTCAGTAACTAAAATCTGTCTAGGATCTCTTAGGTCCTTAATTACAACATCTTGAGGTGATAATTCAACGATTTTACCTTCACCTAAATGAGTTATTTAATATACAGATGGAAGGTTGCAAGATAAGGTGGGAACACATAATACATAATTAAATTGACCATTTTCTAGATGAATAGTTCCATTCCCTACAACACTAAGAGATCTATCATCACCAACATATATATTTTTGGTGTTACAAACATTTAAAGAAGAAAACATGGCCTTGTTTTTTGCCATGTAATAAGAAACTGCAAAATCAATGAGCCACTCATGAGAATGATAAGAAGAAGATACATTTAGTGCATAACCAGACCAAGATGCTTGACAACCACATGCAAAAAGTGTTATTCCTGAAGATGAAGTTGAAGTTGAAGAGTGCTCCAAATGGATATTATGCTTCTTCATTGTTGCTTCCAAGGATTCCATCTTCTTAAAGCATTTGGATTCTACTTGGCCATCTCGATTACAAAAGTTGCAATGTCTATCAGTCTTCTTCCCTTTGTTTTTATTTGCCTTATCATTTTTTTGAATTGATTTTTCATTTTGAGACTGAAATTGCTTAGGACTCTTTTTTGGTTTAGGACCATTCTTTTTAAATATTACTACTTAGGATTATTTGAATTTGGTTGTTGTTGGGTGGCTAAGGCTTTCTTAAAAGAGTTTCCAAGATTAAGAAGACCAAGATGTAAGAGTTTTTATTGTTCTCTTATTAAAGAATTGTAAAAGGCATCAAAAGAGGGGGACTTGTAGTCTTGTCCTTGAGAAATAAAGGCTTCTCTAGTAGAATGGAAGGTGGAAACAAACACAGAGTAGGTTGGTCCCAACTTAGTAAGAATGGAATATATAAGGCTACCATCTTCTTTCTTAACCTTAACACCTTCCAAGACAAGTCTAAGGTTCTTGAACTTGGACAAAATATCTTCAATGGAAGAAAAATTATTGGGGTCCAATGTAAGCAACTCATTTTCGAGTTAATGGGCTCCAATTTCAATTTTAATTCCAAAAACTTTAGTGAGTTGTTTCATTGCTTCATTAGGGGTATCAAGTTCTACGATATGGAATCTAAGGTCTGGAGAAATAGACATCCCTATCAACCCACGTGCTTGATCTTGCCTATTTTCCCATTTGACTGCTTTATCTTCATCTTTAGGTTTAGTTTCTTGGCTTGAGGCTATTCTGTAAAGACCTCTACTTCTAAGTAAATCCACAATGTAGTACCACCATTGGAAGTAGTTGGTGTTGTCAAGAATAACTTAGCATGGACTTTCCATTGTAATAGAAACTAAAGCTGTAGATTTTGAAACTAAGTGTTCCAATGGAAATATCTCGAAAAAATAGGCCGATTCAAAAAAAATGGTTCTGAAAACGGCTTCCAAATGAAAAAGTCATGGCTTTTTGAAGAAAAGTTGTTGAAGATGCCAACTGAGTGTGTGAATGTGTGGAAGTCAATTATAATGTTATATTTAAAAAAAATCCACCCCCTTTCCAAACTTAATCTAATTAGCTCACTTTAAAAAAATATTTTATGTGACCCACTTTTATAGATAAGTGAAAGTCACTTTTACAATGGTACTTTATGAGCTACCCACTAAATTGTAACTTAAATGAAAGATAAAGAGACTTTAGAATTATAAATGACTCACTTTTTATAATGGGTGAGAACACTTTTACATAAATTAATTTTAAAACATAAGTTACATGTGTTTTCTGAAAAAATAACTCAACAAAAAGAAAGACTTGAACTCAAGACCTCTATTCTCATAAAGTAACTTTGGACCAAGTGAGCTAGATTAAAAAGTTAGGAATTTTGGGAAACATGAAGGATTTATTTATTTATTTATTTTTATTTTTTTGTCACTGGAGCTTTGGGGTGTGTGCTTACTTAAAAAAGTTTTTTTTGTACCCAACATGGACATACAAAAAAAACCAAACCATATGGCTTTAAGTTAGCTTTCGCCGCAAACTAAATATTTTCCTCAATCTTTCTAATTTTTCGAGATCACACCAAGGTGCAGCGGAAAAGAGCATACGCATGAAAAAAATCATTCCTTTTTGTTTCTAATTTTCCCAGATCACACAGAGTCACGGGGAAAGGAGAATACGTAGAAATGAAAGGTATAGATCCAGAGATAAATAAACTGAAATAAACAAAGAGATAAATAACTAAAACTACAAATAAATATTGTATACCTACAGATCTTAAAAATGACATAGTCAGGGCTACCGGAAACCTTTTCGCTTGAAACGAAAGGGGTTCCTCACTGGAACAGATGCTCCTAACATAATAGAGCAGTCCTCTCGGCCCGAAAGTGGTCAGAAACAGTAGATCTAGGAAACGATAGTTGGATGCAGTTGTACCGGCTTCCAATTTGGATCACCAACGGATGCGGCCCTCAAATAGCTCTGATACCATGTAGGAATTTATAGGATAAGTTTCTTAGATAAAAAACCAAAGGAAAATGCTCACAAACAGATCATAGATCAATACACCTGTATTTTTGACGTGGTTAAAACCCTCAGAGAGGGAAACATTCCACGGCCTGAGCCAACGCGGCCACTTAATGAAATTTATTAATAAAAGAAAGAAAATTTACATAAGCTTCTCTCATGAACGGTCACCCTACAAATGACCCTCCATGCTCTTTAAATAGAGATCATAGACCAATCAGGTGTTAAGCCATGGATCAAGTGTCGTTAATACCGAGGAGAGAATGAACCTTCAGATCACTTCATGTCTAGAACATATCATGACCGTCAGATTGTAAGTTACAAAAGTACATAGTAAAGAAACACACTTTACCTAACTCTACACTAGACCAAGTTATACTTAACTATTTCCTATGTGTCGGAATATCCTAACAATCTCTTCATGATGGCTTGCCCATCCTCTGACATGCGTCGCATGCCCTGCAATATGCTTTAGAATCCTTATGCAGTGTCAGCCACCACAACCCAGCACGCAAAATCTTCTTCGTTGTTTATTTCCCTACATAATGTCCTCCTGCAGCTCCTCCATAGGCTTCAGCAAGGATATTGTTTCTTTCAAAGTCAGGCACATAGAGTCGAAGTATTTCGTCTAATCCCATCTTCTATAAATGGCCTGCAATTACATAAAAGTATGTCACGCACACCACCAGTTATTTCTTCTATTGGCTAGTGTATCCCTCTGGATCCATCCTTGAGGTGGGAAAGTGGATAATGTCCACAAATTGATTATCCGCTATGTGTACCACGAAGAGCTGTGAGTCAGGCATCCCTTCCTCCAAATTGGTAGGCTCCTCTCCCATTTCAATGTGCGACAGATGGTCTGGAACTACATTCAACCTTCCTGGCTTCACAAGTACTTCAAAATCATACTCCTGAAACAACAACAACCATATGCATATTTCCCCCCCCAAAACAGGGTTATTGACTAAATATTTCAGTGCAGAATGGTCTGTGTATATCTTAAAATATCCCCCTATCAAGTAATGTCTAAACTTCTAGAGTGCATACACCATAACCAAGCCTTCACACTCTATCGTCGAATAATTGTTTTAAGCCTTAGACAACTTCTTGCTCGCAAATGTTATAGGGTGATCCAATTCTCCTTCATTGGCCTGTGTCAACATTGTTCCTAGTGAAATACACTCCTTCTTCCAATCCAGGAAGACTAAGATCGACGAGGTGACCGTTTTATGCTTTAGTACATCCAGGTTGTGCTGACATTCTTCATCTAAATAGAAGGTAGCATCCTTCTTCAGTAGATTTTCCATAGGTGCTTTAATCTAAGCATACCTTTTGATGAACTTCCAATAATATCTGGTATGTCCCAAGGTTGCACACAGTTGTTTAACACTCCTTGGCGCTTCCAAATTGATTATCACAGTGATATTAGTAGGGTCCACCATAATTCCTTGCATGCATACCACATGACCTAGCAAGATCCTGAAAGGGTCGCAGAACAAGCATTTCTTTAGGTTTAGCGCAATTTGTTACCTTCAGCACTTAACTAGCCCAAACGTGGTCTAGTCATCGAAATAAACCTCCAAGAACGTGTCAATTAACTCCCTGAACGTCCAATGACCACACGCGAGAAGATCGTCAACACATTCTTAAGTCCAAAAGGCATCATTGTATACTAGAAACATCCCCACTCTGTCGCGAAGGTGGTCTTACTCTTGTCTTCTGGCGCGATCTTTATCTGATGGTATCTAGAGAACCCATCAATGAATGAACAGGCCTCCTGTCTACCAACATTATCCAGTACTTCATCTGTGAATGGAGTTGGAAAAGGAACATGGACGCAAGCATCGTTCATCTTCCTAA
The DNA here is from genome assembly GCA_031772625.1 of Pinus tabuliformis. Taxonomy (NCBI): domain Eukaryota; kingdom Viridiplantae; phylum Streptophyta; class Pinopsida; order Pinales; family Pinaceae; genus Pinus; species Pinus tabuliformis. The sequence continues at coordinate 1,372,601,281 of CM062805.1, read as the reverse complement.
GATCTATGCAAATCCTTATTTAATCCTTCTACTTCTTTTCATGAATGGCCATTGGACTCATCCAATCATATTCCTCCACTAGTTCAATAATACCCGTTGCAAGCATCTTGTACAACTCCAAGTGGATCTTTTCCTTGTATTTGGGATTAAGGCGATATGGCCTCTCCTTAACAAGATTCACATCCGGTTTCAAAGTTATTTTCATCACTCCCAAATCGCCTATGATGTCTTTCAAGTTTGAAAATTTTATGGGAAATAAATCATGATATTCGTGGAGGAACTCAGTGACTTTATCCACCGTACCATCATCCCAGTAGTCCCCTATCTTCATAAACTTCGGTTCCTCTTCTGTACCAATGTTTACCTGCTTAGTTTTCAGGGGCACGGTGATGTCGGGGTTCTCTATGTGCGGTCCCTCTACTTTGCGGTGGCCTTCTTCTTCGAGGATGTTAATATTCCTTGGATCCTCATCCTCTCCTTCAGCAGTCATATTATAGCATTCCAACACATGGCACAACTTGATACTCCAATCTGGTTGAATCAATTCCAAGGGATCCTATAGAATTCTGAAGATTGTTGCCTTAACCTCCTACAGCGCTTCATCAATACTCTTGAATCTATCTTAAAAGCTAAATTTCTCATGAACCCCTCTCTTAAGATATCCCATTCCACGGTGCCATGGTGGAGCTCTGTTTCCAAATACCAGTTCATAGGGATGATATCGAAAGTGTGACAAAAAATATGCACCCACTCTGGCTGCGGATCTGTTCCATAAACCTTACTCCATTTTGCCAAATGATCACGAGGGATCATTTCTCCCACCATACTTCTCAGTCAACTGTACTTTGGGGTGACCAAATCGCATCTTCATCATCTTCCTATAGTCGCAAAATTCTTCAAAAATGTTTTTATGTGTACCCCACCATCGTGCAGGCATAGCACCAAATCCAGTGCTTGGAAGCAATTCTTCGTAGGCACGTCCCTTTCAATTGCATCAAAAAATTTATCTACATCAGTTATACCACCATAATAATGCAAAATCCTTACCTCGGATGATACACAACACAGTAATTTATTCATCATATTACATCGCAGCATAGATACTTCGTGTAACTTATTCTTCCAGTGCTCCAATTCTTCGTCTAAATTTGATGTACAGGAACTTTCACGGTCCCATGCAATTCGTCCATCGGCTGTCGAATTAACCCAATATTGGTCTCGCGTTGTTATCCTATATATCTAGTACAAATCATCATCGCTTTCCTCATAGTTGCGGATTGGTTCAATATAGCGCGGTCCTTCTGCAGGGTCCAATAGTACCACCACGCGGAGCGTTTTCCTTTCAAACGACATTGTTCGCTTCTTCAAATTAATGACCCCATTCATTTCGATAGCCCAATCAATTCCGAGGAGTGCGGGATATGAATTGTTTTCATCAACAACTCTATTACTTTGAAGTCATCCAACGCACTCACACCTTCTATATCTATAGTTACTCCATGCAATCTCCCCATAGGGATACTCTTCTATTGATTTTCCATTCTTAATTGAACTGGAGACCACTATAGTGCAGGCCTCCCCATTTTTTCCCAATTCTATTTAGGAAAAACATTCACGTCCGACCCAAGTTCCAAAATAACTTGATCCATCTCGTATTCTCCTATTTGCACGATGAGCCTCATCTCACGTCCTGTTCTCGTCTTATGTCTGTTGATATTTCTGACTGTGTGGTTCCCATAAGAAGAATTATCCCTACCAGCACATTTATTTATCAACTCCTATAATCCTTTCACAGCCATGTTGTCGCGCAGCAGTTTCATGCAAGTCTTTAAGAGAGTAGAAAGCGTGGAGGGGTCAACTTCTTCAGATATCCTATCCTAACTTCCTTAGGTAGAGGTTTCAACAAAGTTTTTCTTTGCTTCCATAAACGTTTCCTTTGCACGCTCTAGATCAAACCCAACTTCTTTTTCTAGAGCCTTATGGACCCATCCAACTTCTTCAGGTTGTTTCCCCTTATCGGCACTAGTCGTCACACCACTTCACAGCATGATATTGACATTAGGATCCTCTTTGTGAGGCTCTTCCCTCATCATCTGCAGGTTTTGGGTAGGCTATTGAGGTTGCACCTTATTCTCCTGCATTTTAGCTATTAATATGGGGAATTCTTCTAACGCGTGGTCAAATTGAGTACAATACCAGCATGACGGGTGTGTCTGTCTTGTACACTCCCGCGCGTAGTGTCCTAGCACTCTGAAATTATAGCAAATAACTTGCCCTCGAACTCTACCAAGTCCTCCTCCTCCTCGGCCTCATCTGCGTCCCTGATATCCTCTACGCTCTCCCCCAACACCTTGATCCAAAGGCCGAGTTTTTGTTTTCATCCAATACGTGAGTGTTCTTTCCATCATTAATTCATATCTATGACAGTTACACTCATCATGCCCTACCGATTTACAGAAGTTGCAAAATAACTGTTGTGGCGTCTGTACAAATTTTTGCAGTAAGTGGCAATTCTTTATTGCATGTTTTCCTTCTACTTGACAGATAGTGCACCACAGCGTGGGCCCTATACTTGGTCCTATTGGAGCTTCCTGCCTCAGAGGCATGAGCCCTCCTCCTGCCATATAATTCATGAAAATAGGGAAATTATCCTTATCATGCCCTTGGTTCTTACACTTGAGACACCAAACTTCTTCGTGCACCTCTGGTTGAGTCGCTTTCTCCTTTTTCAAGCTCTAAAACTCCAAGAAGAGTGTCTGCAACTCCGCATGAATTTGTTGCACTCCCAACATCGCATCCTAGATAGGTGTCTCATGTAATCTCATTGTGATTTCCAGCACTTTCGCCTGCATTCCTATCTTTTGTTGTGACAGAGCAATTCTTAAGTGAGGCAGGAGCGTGCTATAAACTAGTCGTGGTGCTAACTGTCTGTGAGATTCATATTGGCTTCATGGATTACTCACTTCAATCTCTGATCCAGTTCCTCGGGTGTTTCACCAATCCTCATCGGGATTTCCTTGAACCCCACTACCGGTTGTGTTTCAAACTTAGGCCTAACAAATTCCTTGTTCAGAGAAGACTGAGTATCCGCTAATGATGCCATCGGGTTATCAATGCAGTAATAAATGTACCACGTTAACATGCGATCTTGTAGAGAAGTAACCAACTGCACTTTCTTCATATGATCATCTGTAATATTTTGTGTTGTCTACATGGCCTTCGCAACGAACCAAAACTGGTTTGAGTCCTCATTTCCCAAGCCCTTAAAAATGGGCAATTTCATTGTATTCAGCATATTGAATAGTGGTGGAGGTGGTGATGGAGTGGGTGAAGGTGTATGTTGTGGGGGTGAAGGTGGAGGTGGTGTGGACAGATGAGGTATTTGTGGAAACCCTTGCCTTATTAACTGGATAGCGCTCTGTGGTGAAGCCTGTGTTGCTCCCTCATCGTCACTTAGAGGAGGCTCAATTAGCGGGATATATTCAGGGCTTGTTCTCCCTCTATCCCTGAAGAAATTTCTACTTCACGTAGCTCCAAACATCAAGGTAATGGCATAACCCGCTTGTCACACAAGATCATCTTAATCCAAGTATTCAAAGATCTCAAATACTTACCTCGCGATCCCTTGAAAAAACATTGCTCTGCTTTGTTGTAGCTGACTGAGGTATAGACCATGAATTCTGTCATGAAGCCTCCTATGACTCGATCAAGCCAATGATCGATAGCACGCACGAGCTTATCTTCAGAGGCTTCCAATCTCCGTACTAGCTCCGTGGTCCACACTATTGGATCGTCAAGCCTCCACCTTCCTTGGTCTTCTGCCAATTTAATGATCCACTCGTGTAGTTTGATCGGGAAGGTGCAGAAGAAGATCTCATGTATTTCTATGTACAGGTATTTGTCCAACCATCATTCTTTTGTTAGACGCGGGTTTATGTTTTCTTGCACCGTGAATTCATGGATATTTTTATCCAACCACTCCTCAATTTATTTCTTGGTCAAATTCCAACGATGCGACATCACACATCTCTTTATGCAAATCCCGATATCAGAAACAGAACCATTTTTTAGCTTAGTGGGTCCTTACCCAAGTTCAGAGTTAGTTGCGCCAAACAAATCCCTACACTACTGGCCCTTTCGGCATCAATCCGCGAAAGTTTCCACACCTCTAGATGAACGTGATGTTGTTTTATGCCCTAAATTTTCCTTCACGCAGATCGATAAGCCTTTAGGGATTATCGATATAACTCCCCTTAATCAGCTTCTATACTTCTACGAACGCTTACGATTGTCTTTCACAGACCCTGAATAAGTGAACCCACTACTTCAGCACATCAAAGATTACGTATAACCCAGTAACTACTCAGATTAGCTTAAGTGTTCGATAGTTGCAACATACAACAAGATACTCTTCACGTAAACAGTTAATAGTAATTGCGTTCATATAACAGTATAATTCATGTAAATTTGCGCATCAATACATCATTATTTCATAAACACATTATAACATAAGGTGCATTCATATAAACAAAAGTAAAGAGATAAACACAAGTATTTATGCAATAATCTTCTTTACTAATACTTTTTTCTGCTTACAGACTCAAGACTTTCCTACACACTCAGCTACAGGGGTCCACGCACTCAACTATGGACTCTACTCTAGGCCTCTGCGCACACAGTTGTAGAGCCTTTCTTCCTACTCTTCTTCACTAACTCCTTAGACTTCTCCCATTGACCAAAACATTACTTCTCCACCACCATCATGCCTTCGACTCTCTACGACACACCTATTTATACAATCCCATGGTCCGCGGACCATGGGTAGATATGTTAAGAAACTAGCTCACAAAAAGATAGAAAAGATAGATAAACGTCTTCAAAATAAGCCTCTTCGAGGGGGCAACCTCCTTTATATTACACAAATGAATAATTCATGGATGATACAAATGAAAAAACCTCCTTTCTATATCTAGGAGTCTAAGGGGACAATATAATCAGAGTCAACGTAACAATAATAATGTAAGGGCACAATAATAACAATAGTGGGCTTCTATGGGGCACAATAATAAAAATATCGGGACTACATGGGCACAACAATATAATAAGGGGGTTTTACTAATAACAATAAGGGGTTAAACAAATAGTATAGGGACCTAACATGCCCCTCCCCTTCAAAAAGTGTTGTCCTCAACGCTTGAGTAGTTTTGGATGCTTCTGTATAAAATTCTCATCCTCCCATGTGGAATATTTAGCGGGTAAGTTCTTCCACTTGATGAGATACTCTGAAATTGATCTATTTCGTAGTTGTCGATTTCTTGGTTCTGTGACTTCTTCAGGTTCCAATATGATTTTTCCTTCCTTGTCAAGTTCTCGCAATACTGTTTGAATTGGGATCTTCTGCAACTTTTGAATGAGTTCCCACTCCTTTGGGCATATGGATATCTGTAAGGCATGATGTTTGGAGGAACACTTCCTTGAATCAAATGAATAGCATGATCATGATCACGATTAGGTGGGAGGCCTTTGGGAGTCTCAAATACCTTGGAATGATTGTTCAAAATGTTTTGGAGATCTGGAGAAATAAATGATTTTGGTGTGGGATCCTCTAGCGAACATAATTGTGCAATTACACCCCGTTGTTATTTATTTAGAATATTTGTCATGCTATTATAGTTGATTATCTTTCCCAATTTCCCTTCGATACCCCTCAATTCAACTTCCTTTCCTTCCCAAAAAAATTTCAAGAAAAGTTCTTGAAAATTAAAAGCTATCGTACCCATAGATTGTAGCCATTGGACTCCTAGTAAAACATCAACACCACCCATTGGAATGGAAAGCATTGGGATATTAAATACATATTCTCCCATGGATAACTTGATATTATGGCACTTTCCAGAGCAATTTATGGTTCCTCCACTTGCAACCATCACTTGACACTCTGGTGCTAGATATAGAAAGCAATTCAATTCCTTGGCTATCTTACAATGAATAAAATTATCGGTACTGCCCGAATCAATCAACACTATTACCTTCTTTCTTCTTGATATGTCCTTCTATCTTGATAGTTTCAGGAGTGGTAATTTCTTCCAATGCATTACAATATATGGTCGGATTCATTTCTTGATGCTCAATGTGATCTTTCACTTCTTGAACATTTATATTCTTGATATGTCCTTCTATCTTGATAGTGTTAATTCTGGCCAATGAATTAGAAGATATGGTTGGATTCATTTCTTCTTTCTCAATGTGATCTTTCACTTCTTGAACCTTTTTCTTCTTGATATGTCCATCTATCTTGATATTTTGAGGAGTGGTAATTCTTTCCAATGCTTTACAAGATATGGTCGGATTCATTTCTTCTTTCTCTAAGGTTGGTTCCTGGTGTATATCCTCTTCTTTTGATGTTTCTTGATCCTTTTCTTCCTCCTATTCATAATCTATGTAAAATAATTTCTTCTCAGCACACTTATGACCTTTAGTGTATTTGCTATCACAATTGTAAAAAGCCCTTTTTCTCTTTTTTTTCCAATTGTTGTGGTGTAAACCTTGTAGGTTGTAGAAGGCTAGGAGAAAAAACACTTCCATAATTATAGTCGTGAGTGGTGGGATTCCTTGTTTCCATAGTTTCGCTCTCAATTTTTCTTGCCAACCTGAATGCCTTCTCCAACGAATCAGGTTCCCAAAGACGAACCTCATGTTGAATGTTATCCTTTAAAGTCCCTATGAAGACATCAATAATTTTCTTCTCTCGAATATCATTTACCCTTATATTCAATTTTTGGAAGTCCTCAATGTGCTTTGCCATTAAACCCTTTTGTTAAAGATTTATCAATTGGCTAAAGAAGGTGTTACTCTTTGTATCCTCATAATGTGCTATCATTTCTTCCATGAAAATTGACCAAGTGACAAGTTCTTTATGAGAACAAAACCATTTATACCATAAAAATTGATTGGGTTCTAAATATAAAGATGAAATATGTACCTTTTGTAACAGTTGCACCTCATGTAGATCAAAATATTGTTCCATCTGTAGTATCCAATTTAACGGATCCTTTCCATAAAACTTCCCCATATCGCCTTTTCTTGATTTTAGGAGCTCGATCTTGAAACGACTGTAAATCTGTAATTTTTGATCTCCAAGTTCTGAAATTATGTCCTACAGTATCCCTCTTATTCATCTTTTTAACCCTGCAAGTCTGATCAAGATTGGATTGTGCAAGGAAGAGCTATGTCAAATCCCCCACGATGACCTCATTATAGACTGGTTCAGTAGAGCGAACTTGTATGAAGTTCCACGTGTCACTCTTTCAACCTTAATATTGGAAATCGATATAAAGAAAACTACAGTCCATCCTCTTTCTTATGGAATTTCAATCTGATGGTCAAATAGAAAGTTATGACGATTTTCCCAAGTTCACCTACTTGGGATGTAATTCGGGAACCTACAGAAACCCTAAATGACTTGGAATTTATCTCCAAAAATATAACAAAATAAGATCTGAAATTTGGGCCCAAGCTTCACCAAGTTTTTGGTGTAAATGGGTTTTAATTTCAGAGTTTGAAACATTGTAGAAAAACAATTATAGCGCAAATTCCACGATGACCTGTTTGATATGGAATTTTGGAACTTGCAAAAACCCTAACTTCATCAGATCATATATCCACAAATATAGTGCGAAAAGATATGAAACTTGGACCCGAGGTTCACCACGGTTTCGTATCAAATGTTTTTTTTTATAGCTTCTGAAACATCGCAGAAAAGAAGTTATAGAAAATATTCCACGAAGACCTGTTTGGAGCAGCGAAACCATAGAATCCAAAGCTCTGATACCAAATGTTAAGAAACTAACTCACAAAAAGATACAAAAGATAGATAAGCGCATTCAAAATAAGCTTCTTCGAGGGGGAAAACTACTTTACATTACACAAATGAATAATTCTTGGATGATACAAATGTCAAGACCTTCTTTCTATATATAGGAGTCTAAGGGGACATAATATAATCAAAGCCGGCATAACAATAATAATGTAAGGGCATAATGATAACAATAGTGGGCTTCTATGGGGCACAATAATAACAATATTGGGACTACATGGGCACAAAAATATAATAAGGGGCTTGTACTAGTAACAATAAGGGGTTAAACTAGTAGTATAGGGACCTAACAAGATCTTCAAAAGCCGACTCAACTTACACAAAAGAAGGGAAAAACCCTTTATGACACTTTAACTATCTATGCTTTCTGCAACCACAACTTGCGGAGACTTTACATCTTTATACAACAAAACTTGGGCTTTTGCCCCAAAATTGACCCTAGGGGACCCCATCCCAACAACGGTGCTGGAAATTCATCAACCAAGGGGGTTGTTGGCTTAAAGGGGCCCCACCTAGGTTCAGAAATGTTTAGCAAAACAAATCCCGACACTACCGGCCCTTTCAACAATAGTCCACGGAGCGCGGACTGAAGTCTCACCCGAGGTAGTATGGGAGTGTTGGGCAATTTGATTGCTTAAATTGCTTTCATTAAATTATCAACCAGGGATACTCGTAAACTTGTGATGATGCCAGCAAAATATATGCAACAGTAGGCAACTAACTCTATGTCTAACTAAATGATTTATGATTCAATATAGTATGCAAGGGAAGAGGCTCCTAATTGAGGAGGTCCTAGTTGTCCTTCCCTATAGTATTATATATTGAAAAGAAATCATTGATTACATAAAACCAGAAACTTGAAATAAAGACAAGAGAATGAATTTTAATTGTTGTTCAGATTCAAATAGAGAGAGGGACTAACTTAGTCCCTTGATTGTCCCCTCGTATACTGATCCAAACTAAACTAAGATTCATTCATAAGCATAAGAAATGAAATAACTTGAAACTTAAAATCAAAAGAATGAATTTCAATTATCATGCAAATCAAATAGAGAGAGAGCATAACTTAGACCCTTGGTTGTCTCCTCATATGCTGATAAGATTTTAGTTTAAAACCCATGGGCCATCATCAATCACAAACAAATCCTCAAACATGTAGGCAATTAAATGAAATAAGATCTATTATGAAATAAAATGTTTCTTTGATCCTTTTAGAGTGAGCTTAATTCTCTTAAGAACAAAGTGACAAATTATTCCAAATACTACATTAAGACAATTTATATCTAAAACTATAGAATGAAAATTTATGTAAAATGAAGCTTTATTCTATTCCATCATAAGTTGGATACATGCTCCAAGAGTCCTCTTTTTGGAATGGAGGAGGTGCTCCTATTTATACAAAAAATTAAGCAACTAACTCATTAATGGGGATCCATTAATCCCTCATATGGTTACAACCAATATGAGACACATCTTCCTTTATCCATGATATTTCTCCATGAGACATGCTTGACCCCTATCCCAAATCTCCTTCAAATCTTCAAGAGAATTCGAATTTGAGTCTTGGAGGCCACATAAGAGTATCTTGGAACCTTCCAAATCACCTACACATGTCACCAAACTCATTCCACCTTTAGGTATAAGCAAATACATGTTATTTTTCCAACTTTTAATCATAAATTCACTTTAAATACTTGAATTAATAACTTTGGAAAATAAAAATATAAACCCATATGGTAATGGAAATATAGGGTTATGTAATGATAATGTGATGAAATGAGGTGACAAAATGAGGATAAAGATGAAAATGGAGTGAAAATGTATGTTAATTTGGCGGCCCAACAGGGAGGGTGCTGGAACTAGGTTTCTGCACCCTGAGGATGTCTTGATGTGTTATGGGGGTGCACGGATCAATCCTATGCGCTGTGTGGCTCCCGCGCGACTGCCTTCTCCAAGTAACTACCTTAGACATTCGTGAATGCAATTTACCCTTTTCTCTGCTTAATATTATTATAGATCTTTTGTTACTTATGAAGGCACAGTACTTTCAGTTATCATTTAACATAAATAGACATGTGCGTAATCATAAATCATGAACAGATGCATAAACCAGAATCTAGAACAGATACACGATATTTCAAAACCACTTATATTTATTAATTCCTTTATCTAGTTACAATCCACTTCCTGCCCTGTGCACTCAGCTACAGGGGTCCGCGCACACAGCTACGGACTCTACTAGGCCTCCGCACACACAGTTGTGGAGCCTCTATCTCCTATTACAACCCAAACTTCGAACTTACAAACTCAGATCTACTATCACCTTTAGACACCCATATTACTTCTTACTTTACCAAAAAAATTGTCCTTTACACTTAGAGCCTTGCTCTTATTTATACATTCCCATGGTCCACGGACCATGGGTAGGCCAACACATTCTAGATTAATTTATAATATTTTAGGGTGGACTACCCTTAGACTTGACCCATTACAAATCGCGCTCTACGCACTTCGTGGAGCTTTTACAATACAATACCCAAAAATGTGGGCTTTAAGCCCCAAAACCATTACACGGGTTATATGTTGCCCAATAGGCCCCCAACACAATCATCATGACTTGTCCCGAGTCACTCGTCGGTGTGGTGAGACGCGCTGCCAAGGCTTCGCGATTCACCATCCCTGTGAGTGACGTACTGCGCTTCGTTGTTCCATCCTTGCCTCTTGCAACACTTCTTTAAGCTCCTGCTCCATTGCCCCTACTAATTCGCATATCCGATGATGCTCATTCCACTCTACTCAGTTAACACAAAGTGGCTCCTCGTAGGATTTTAGCTCTAGCTAGGATGCCAAAACCATGAACTCTTTGTGCAAGTGCAGCAATTTTGCACTCTGGTCCCGTATACTCAATATCTGTTGAATCTTGTGTTGAATTTTTGCAAGAGAGATGTTAGTGTCCGTGAGGTCCCAATCTTCAAGTTTCGTCATAGGCACGTAGCCCAAGGTTGCACTTTTCCATGGCGTTTTGTCTTTTATCCCAATATTCACCATCTCGCCCTTATCTTTCATAGATCGCTTACCCGACCACAGGTTTCATGGCAATATTCGAACTAGTCCTACTATCTGTCTGGGAATTTGTGGTATATCTCTTACCACTGGCACTGGGCTCGGCACAGTGACTTCGGCCGTCGGCATTACACAGTCCCAAAGGTCTTGCAAAGCATCGAAGTTGGACAGGTCCATATCTATCAGGTAACTCAATAACTTAAGTCTCATAGTGTCATGGTTTGTTCAGTGGACGACCAACTATGATTTATAAGCCGGCCAATATTAAAATTCAACTGTTCCCTCCTATTCTGGTTCATTAATGTGACACGGACTGGAGATCGTTTCAAATCTAGTACTGATTTCATGTCTTAAATGCCCGTCGTCTGCTCCTTGGTGCCTTAGATTGATCATCTTGTCATGAAAAATGACCTCAATGGTCACTTTCCCGCCTTTCTGCGCAGCAGTGCTGCCCTTTATGTGCGACCACGATTACTATAATAAAAGCATCTTACAGGGAAACCTATTTCTGCGCGGCTTTCCTGCATACTGGTTTAAAGTCCCACACCTTCGTTTAACTGCTTGAAGTGCTGAGACTATACTTCAGTAAGATAGTCAGGCAGTTGGCCCACTGGTGTAGAGCTTCAGGCAACTGCCATTTACATTTCCTGGGAAGGGCTCTCCATTAAGCTTGCTGAGTTGGACCACGCCACCATCTGTGACCTCTTTGACTACGTATGGTCCCAACCAATGCATTTGGATTTTTCCAAGGAATTTCTCGAACTTGATATCATACAGTAATACCAAATCATTGACTTTGAACGTGCACAACTTGATGTGGCGATCATGCCAAGCTTTCTCACGTTGTTTCTGTACTTGCTGATGGAAGCCTGCTAAAAATCGTTCTTCCTCTAGTTCTTCTAGTTGTGTGAACCTCTCTTCCAAGGTGTCGGGTCGGTCATGCCTGTCATCATTGCTATCCACAAATTGGGTACAATGTATTCCATTGGCATGATGGCTTTCGTGTCTTAGACTAACCTGAATGGTGTCTACCCTGTCAATTTTTTGCATGTGGTTATGTATGCCCATAACACGGCAGGTATGCATAAATCCCAATAGGTTCGTTGTGCGTTACATACTTTGGTCAACGCAGTCTCCAAAATCTTGTTGAATGCTTCTATGGTCCCGTTCGCTTGCGGATGGTACGGCGTTCTTTTTTTATGATACACCTGGAATTCTTCAGTAAGTGCACTGATAGTTTCATTTAGGAAGTGTGTTCCGCTGTCACTCATTAGAATTTTCGGGCATCCAAACCGCATCAAGACATTGTCAAATAAAAATTTCGCAGCTATAGCAACCATGCAGTCCTTAACTGTCTGTGCTTCCGCCCATCTAGTTAAATATTTTGTCGCAGAGATGATAAAGCGTGCACCGGTCTTCCCTTCAGGGGTGATAGGCCCCACAAAGTCTATGGCCCATTTTTCGAATGGTTGCAGCGTCATCTGTGGATTGAGTGGCATCTCATCCCTTCATGATGGTTTCCCAGTTTGTTGACATATGTCACAGGCCCGACAGTACACTTTTGAGTCTTGATGTAGGGTTGGACACCATAGTCCGGTGAGAAGAATCTTCTATGTTGTTGCTCATCCTGCATAATGTCCTCCTGCAACCCCCCCATGTGCTTCTGCGAGGATTTGTCCTCATTCAAATTCAGTTACATATCTTCGTAATATTTCGTCGTTTCCCATTTTGTAGAGGTGCCCTGTGATAACAGTAAAATCCATCGCGCGTACCACCAATTCTTTCTTCTGTTGAACTGAATATCCCTGCAGCGTGGTCCCTGTGGTTAAAAAGCGGATTATATCCTCGAAGTTTCCATCCGTGATGCACACTGCATAGAGCTGTGCATCAGGTAGCCCTTCCTCCAAATTTGTTGGCTCCTCACCATTCTCAATTCAGGACAGATGATCTAGGCATGCGTTTAGGTGTCATGGATTTACAATGACCTTGAAATCATATTCTTGAAACAGTATCAACCATCTACAAATGCACCCCCCCAACACGTTTTATTCACCAGGTATTTCAACGTGGAGTGATCGGTATACATTTTGAAGTGCCCACTGAGTAGATAGTGGCGATATTTCTGGAGCACGTATACCATCGCCAACCCCTCACGCTCAGTAGTGGAGTAGTTCTTTTCTAATTTAGAGAATCGTCAACTTGCGAACATGATCGAGTGATCAATTCCTTCCGCTCCTTCCTACGTGAGTACAACGCCTAGCGCAATACATGATGCATCAACATGTACATGAAATTCAATGTCCCATTTTGGGAAAACCAAAATGGGGGCGGATGCCATCTTTTCCTTGAGAATCTCCATACTTTTCTTACAGTCATCATTCCAACAATATGTAGCGTCCTTTTTCAACAACTATTCCATTGTTTTCGTGATTTGTGCATAGCCCTAAATAAACTTTCGATAGTAGCCAGTGTGTCCCAACATGGTACGGAATTGTTTGACACTGCGCGGCGCTTGCAGATTGAGTATGATAGCAATCTTCGTAGGGTCCACCATCAGGCCTTGTCTACAGACTACATGGCCAAGCAAGTTGCTAAATGGGATGAGGAATGTACACTTCTTAACATTCAACGCAATCTTGTGTTGTCGACAAGTATCCAGCATCAACCGTAAGCAAACGCGGCCACTACTACGCGTGAAAATATCGCTGGTGCATTTTTCAACCCAAAGGGCATAACAGTGTATTGTAAGCATCTCCATTCGGTCGTGAAGGTGGTCTTGCTCCTATCTTTATGTGTGATCTTGATCTAATGGTACCCAGAGAACCCATCCGTGAATGAGTATGCTTCCTGTCCACCAACATTCTCCAAGACTTTATTTGTAAAAGGGGTCAGGAATGGGTCGTGAACGCAGGCATCATTTAATTTTTAGAGGTCCACGTAGATTTGAATTTTGCCCTTCTATTTTTTCTCCTACACTATCATAGGACTCACCCAATCAAACTCTTCCACAGGTTCAATAATTCCTGCTACAAGCATTTTGTCCAATTCTTCGCGGACTTTTTCCTTATACTTCGAATTCAAATGGTAAGGATGCTGCTTAACTGGCTTCACTTCTAGTTTCAGAGTTATCTTCATCATCCCTAGGTCATCGAGGATTCCTTTTAACTCTGTTATTTTGGTCGAGAATAAGTCTTGATATTCGGGAAGTAATTCGACAACCTTATCCACCGTGGCATCATCCCAATAGTCCCCAAGGTTGCATACTTCATCTCCTCATCTATACCAATGTTCACTTGTTTCTTTTTCAGTGGCACAGTGATGTCGAGGTCCTCTATCAACGGTCCTCGAATTTCATGACTCCCTTCTATTTCCGAAATGTTGATGTTTCGGGGGTCATCATCATCATCCTCCACTTGCATGTTGTAACATTCTAGGGCATGGCTTAACAGATGTGACCATTTTGGTTGAACTATTTCTTCTGGTTCCTGTGGTATTTTGAAGATGGCGGCTCTCACAACTTGCAGTGCATTGTCAACAGTATCCATCCATTGGTCTTCAAATAAGAACGTTAATAAAAACCCTTCGCACAAGATATCCCATTTTCCCGTACCATGTCGGAGTTCTATCTCAGTATACCAGTTTCTTGGGATGACATCCAGGGTATCATAAAATAAGTGTACCCATTCAGGCTGGGGCTCTTCGCCATAGGCTTTGGTCCATTTTGCCAGGTGTATGCGCGGGTTATCACATCCATCGTATTTCTCGTTTATTCATAGTTCTAGCTTCCCAAACCTTAGCTGCATCATCCACCTACAATCACGCCAGTTTTAAAAATTTCCTTCATGTGTTCCCCACCAATGCATAGGTGTTGCACGCAACACCCACTTTAATGCATCGAACCTCTTGTGCTCTGGTACTGCACTCTCAAACTTGCTCAAGAATTCATCCACCGATGTCAGTCCATCATATGTTGGTAGATCTTGAGCCTGGGTGGTTATGCAGCGTAGTGATTTGGTCATCATATTACAATTTAGCATCGTCACTTCACTCAACTGATTATGCCATTGCTCATTTCTTCGTCGGACTCCGAAAGGCAGGATTTTGCACGCTCACACAGGACCCTTCCATCTGCAGTCGGATTTAGCCAATCCTAGTTTCGTGCGGTTATTTTGTAGATACAATCTAACTCCTCATCACTTCCATCATCGCGCATGGTTTATATGTAATGTTCTGCTTCAGCAGGATCCAACAGAACTATCACACGTAGGGACTTTTTCTCGAAAATCATTTTTCGCTTCTTTAGGTTGATGACTCCATTCATATTCATTGCCCAATCTCTTCCTAGTAATGTAGGGTAAGGGTTATTTTCATCTACAATATCTATTACCTCGAAACTATCTGCATGCTCGCACCATCGATATCCACTGTTACTCCTGTCAATATTCCCATGGGCAAGATCTTTTGTTTGTTCGCTATCCGTAATTGAATAGGAGACCACTGTAATGCGAGCCTGCCCATGCGTTCCCAAGTCTGCTTTGGTAATACGTTTGCGTCTTAACCCAGGTCTAAGATTACCTGATCCATCTCATATTCACCAATTTGCGCTGTCAACCACATTTCCCGTCCAGTGCGCAAAGCATGCTTCCCCACTTTTCAAACTATGCACGGTTCCCCTGACCCTGTGCAACTAGTGACCAACTCTTATAGTCCTTTAACTGCCTTATTGTCACACAGGAGTTTCATACATGTCTCTAAAAAGGTAGTTAGCATAGAAGGATCCAAGCCCATCTCTGGTTGATCCCTACTACCTAAAGTAGAGACCTCTGTGAAGCTCTTCTTAGCTTCCATAAACGTTTCTTTTGTGTGGTCCAAGTCAAACTCAGGTTCCTTTGCAGGAGCCTTACGTACCCAGGTATCCTCTTCAGGCTACTTCCCCTTATCTTTCCCCATGGTTGCACCACTTTTGAGCATCATGTTTACGTTTGGGTCCTTTTCGCGCGGTTCAGACCTCATCATTTGGATATTTTGCGTCGGAGTGGGCTGTAGCACCCCTTTTTCGTGCATTTGTGTGATCAGCGTCGAACAATCTATCATTTCATGATCAAACTGTTCACAGTATGGTCAAGATAGTCTCATTGGGTTGGTACAATCACGAGCGTAGTGCCCAGGTCCTCCGCAGTTGTAACAAATTAGCTGTCTACGGCCCCTTCCGGGCCCCATTCCTCATCGACCTCGACCTCACCCTTGGAAGCCGCCCCGCGCTATTACTGCAACTGGATCAAGGCCTCACATTTTTGTCTGCATTCGATAAGCTAGGGTCCTATCCATCATTATTTCATAGCTCTGACATGTTTTCTCATCATGACCTACTGATCTACAGAAATTACAGTACAGTTGTTGCGGAGTCTAGGAATACTTCTGCAATAGGTGACAGTTGTCTATCGTGCGCTTTCCTCCCACCTGACAAATTGCGCACCAAAGTGCGGCAGGCGCACTTGGCCGTGCTTGTGCCTCCGGTCTCAACGACATCGGTCCCCCTCCCACCAAATAGTTTGCAAATACAGGACAGTGATTACTATCACCTTTAGATGCCCATATTACTTCTTACCTTACCAAAAAAATTGTCTTTTAGGCCGACACATTCTAAATTAATTTATAATATTTTAGGGCGCACTACCCTTAGACTTGACCCATTACAAATCGCACTCTGTGCACTTCGCGGAGCTTTTACAATAAAATACCCAAAAATGTGGGCTTTAAGCCCCAAAACCGTTACACGGGGGATCTGCTACCCAACAGGGGTCTCCTTGATTTGAAGTCCCAATTAGACCTCACAATGTTTAGAGTAGGAGCCCCATCCAAAGTATCAGCCTGGCTACCATGTATCCTTGTAGATTTTCCTTGGCTAAAAATTTCATCACAAGAGAGCAATACACAGGTATTTTCGGATTAGAAAGTGAGTATGCCTTATGAAATTTTTAGTTGTGGAAAGTATCAAGGTCTTTCTACCGAAAGGGAAGTGAAAAGTGGGCCCTTTAAAGACAATTAATAGTATTAATCTAGAAAAGGCACACGAGCATGTACATATGAATCAATTGTTGATCAACCAACGAAACAGTTGACAAGGAAGAAATGATTGTTAAAGAAAATACAACTCACCTTCAACAAGATAAGTACCGAAGCCACTGAAATAGTTCAATTTCCTTAGTATAGATGAAAACAACATACATCACAAACATTCAAATAATAGTATTACAATATTCACAACATATGCATCAAATCATGTTGGCTCAACGAGCTTCTGAATTAAGTAAAAGTTCCAAGATACATCAAGACAGTGAACACCACTAGCCCCAATAGTGGAGCATTAGAGAAGTCACTCACTCCTCCAAAACAACTATCTCCCTCTCCAATGCCTGGTAGGAGGATCCAATGTGAAAAGTCCTTTTTCATGTACCATGTGGGTGTATATATAACAAATGGGGTGCTCATTCAGCTCCCTTGTGACTCTTGGACTACCCTCATAACTATTTGACTTATCAATGACCTTTCGACTTCCTTAATTAACTTTTCACATTACATGGATGGCTCTTGGATCTCCACTTTACATTACATTTCTCTAATATTAAATTTATATAATCCATAAAATTATGTGGCGTATGATGACTCGCAACATGACAAGACATGACACTAATGACATGGAGTTCAAGATGACATGGCCATGTCAAGTTGCTCTTTGTTGTTGCTTTATTTTTGTCTTCTCGATAGATGGAACATGCTCTTTTTCTTCCTCCTCCTCATTACTTGAAGATAAGGAGTATTCAATGTGATCTTGGTCTTCATATTTTGTTTCAAATTAATGTCCCTTTGTCTTCTCTTGATTGATCAACTTATCTTTGCAACTACAAAGGTGTCTTCTAGCATTTTCTCCTTCTCCATCTCCTAAATCGTTATCATGTCATAGCATGATAGAGTACCTGTGACTACAATCCACTCGTGACAATACAACATCATTCTGATAACCCCTAGTCTAATATGCTTCATGATTATTCATTAACTGAGATGGAACTAAGAGACAGAATGAGAGAGAGGCTCTAGGATTATGTAGTTGTGCATCTTAGGAAGTCAAGGGTTAGGACTTAACCTTGATACTATGTAATGTGTAGTTCATATTGGGTTGGGAATGTCAACTACATAGTTGAGGGACTCAAGGAGGTAGGTTTATGGCTTAAGCACTTATTTTACCACTGCGCAAATCTAGAAGGAGAGGAGGCCAAGTGACTGTGAATTTATGTAGTTCAAGAACTCAAGGCTAGGGCTTGAGGACTGAGATTGTGTAATGCGTAGTGAAGCACTGGATAGAGAGGAAAAATGTGTAGTTCTCGAGCTCGGGGGCTAGGCATGAGCCCTAATATTGCACAATGCATATTTATGGGAGGAAAATACTATGCATTGTGCAGTTCCAAGAGACAAGGTTGCTACTTGAGGACTAACACTACGCAGTGCACAGCTAAGGAGGACTAGATGAGGTTGAGTGGCCTATTCAAGGAGTTTTTCCAGATTTGACTAAGTGTGGGATCAATGAGATGAAGTTGAGCAGGAACAAGACTAAAGCATGATCACACACTTAGATTACTTGACGACACAACACATGACACTTAAAACATATGAACAACATACTTTCCTCAATGTGACAACATTGTGATAGCTCACTCCAAGTGCAACACTAAAGATACATTTTGCAATGACAATGGCGCACTTGTGCAACAATGCTTGAAACTTTAGAAATGAGAATGATACATGTTTACATGATGATAAGAACTCATTATCAAAAATATTACCCCTTGAAAACACTAGAAATAGCTTTTATACAATTTGTGATACTTAAACTTCTAAAAGACGACACTTGCTATATAAAGAGAAAAGTGTGAACGGCACTTGCAATATGTGAACAATGGTGAAAACGACATGTGCCAGAGTGAATATTTCTTGAAAAAAACACTAATTAAAGTGAAAGAAAGCAAAAGCGACAATCAAAAACATGAAAGTTACACTCACGAAAGTGAAGGTGCGCAAAAGCAGTAGTTAAAAAACTCACCGAAATAGAAGTACAAACATAGCCAAAAGTGAGAGAATGTCAGTGACAGTGCACATTGGTTGTCAACATAGGCTAAAAATTGCACTGGAATTGTCTTTATGGACTGTTCTAGGCCTGTTGAAGTTTGCGTGGAAGAATGTGTTCATGAATTCATTACAGACTGAGCGTGTGTGAGTAGGTGACTTTGACACTTACAATCCAAGAAAGGAGTTCAAAGACTTAAAAGAGAATTAACATACCAATAATTTACTATATAATGACCAATCGCAAGAGCCACAATAGGCTCCAAAATTCAAGTATAGGAAAACAATTGGAGGGTGTTTGTCGTAGTGACAATAATTGATGACACATTGGTAGAATGCCAACTTCTTTTCCTTGGTGAATTCTTTATGCATGATCCAGTTCTTTGGGGAGTATTGATTCATCGTTTGGATTACACCACCTTCCCCACTTACTCCATATGTAAACATAGTGCCCTTCATTCCTTCTTGGTTGAACACAAACATATGACCAGTGATATTACAACGTTTCAAGACAAGAGAAGGGTAATGTAGTGTGTGAGCTTTATATTTTCAGCGTATAGTTTTTCATCTTTGGTGTTGCACTGCTACTAGCAGGCCTGGATAGTACCTTGGAAGAGTCACTTCAGGAACACAAACATCACTCTGCTACCAACGAGCTTGGATAGTACCTCAATGGATTTGCTTGCTTCACCGCCCTTTGTAGTAAGCCTTTATCTCCTTTCACCCTTTATTTTTTTATTTTATATAAAACTATGCATCGAAACTTATTTATTTCATGGGTGGAAGAGGGATGTCTAATTATTGAGAAAGAAGAGATTGTTCCTTCATAAAAGTGTGTGTAAGACCTCTGATATTGTTTTTCTCATTTAGATTTCCCCTTGTCCTTCTCTACTTGATTGGATCAGCGTGAAAGACACTGAAACATAAATAACCAAGCATAGGCATGAGGTTTCTAGAATAAACATGAATATCATGGTTTGACACATATATTTCCTCACGCAAGGATCGTATCTTCTATAAGAACATCATCAACAAAATGATAACCAAGACGAGGAAGAAGGACTAATGTTAGCCAAATGTTGATGTGTCACAAAGCCCTTTTCTATTTTTCCACATTGTCTTCGAGCCAAAGGGAACATCCTTCATGCAAAGTCTTATTAAACAAAACATGAAATAAGAGACAAGACACAACAAGAAAATGAAAATTAAAAGGACAAAACAAATGGAGGCTAAACTGAAAACAGATTGAGAGAAAAAATCTAGAAAACAAACAAAATACTACGGAAAGTGAGTGCAGGATGCATGTGTAAGGGAAACTAATATGCAAATATACCTACTCCTAACCTAACTAGTTATAAGGTTAGGGTCACGTATAATGAAAGTTCCAATGTAGCCACCATAGTTTCTCCTGGCCTGCATACACAAAGATACGATCAATTAAAACTAATACAAAGCAATGTGCAATAGAAAAGATAAGAGCTTGAATAATTTGAACAATGAATTGAAGGTATATTCTATCAGTAGAAATATGTGTCATAGTCACTACTTATACCCAACTTTTGATCTTAATTTTTCAATGAAAATTACAAATAGACAAACCTTGAAAGCTTCTTGTGAATGCACCTTCATCCGTGCCATCCTTCTTAGCAAGTAAGAGAAAAGGCTGAAAAAGGGCTTGCTAAGTAATATGCTTCCAGGCAATCATAGATTGGATCGTGAAATTCGAAACAATATTGAAAATGTGAATTTTCGATTAGAAGCACAAGCTCAGGATGAGAATCTTGTGAGGGGAAATGGATCTAATCATATTCAATCGGCATGTCAAGACAATGAGGACTTGACATAACCATTAGTGAGTGTGGAAGTGCCTCAACTGCTTGACAAGTACCCGGATAGTGACATGGTAAACCATAAAAATCAAAGGATGTGAAACATCTATCATCGAATATGTTGATGGGAAAATGGTAATTTGAATGATAGTCATGAAATCCAGAATCATGATCAGATGGGCTAATTAAAGCATCAGATTCCCAGTTAATTGTTACCAAAAATAAATCAATTTGAACAGTTTCGCAAATGCTTTGCATAATAGAATCATCTTCCTTGCGTGACGAATGTAACAAACCATTTTCCCATAACTAGTGACAAGTTGTACAAGAATCAGAATCATGAACAGAATTGAAAAGGAATTCTCGTATATCAAATATATGAAACCAATCAAGATGCAAAGGAAGAAAAAGAGAAACTTGATTCAACAAATAACTCAAGAAGTTGCTAAAACTTAAGAGGATTCTTAGTGTCATCAAGACATCTGCAAGAGAGATCATGAGCTAATTATCCACCCTAGAACTTAACAAATATGAATTCTTCCGCCAAAGTAATCTTCAAAACAATCAGCTTCATAATTTCATAAGGTATATACTCCAAAACTAAATTCTATACGGGAGATTTGTATGGGGATGAATTCACCATAGTAGTATGATCAGAAACTCGATCTTGAGAAATAGGAAAATTGTAGAGAAATCTTGAAATCCATCAAGAACGAGTTCTCATCCAGTGAAACAATACGAATAAAATATAATAGGATAATAGGATGGATACTCTGAGGCATATGAATCCAAGGCTACAATCTAAACAAGCTCCTTTGAGCTTTCATGGGTTGTTCCCATCATTGGAGGTATGCCAAGGTGCTACTCTATTTTTTCTATCCTTTGATCAACTTTTCTCAAGTGGAAATGAAGGCATTCCAATGAATGAAGGATATCTTCTCAATGCTCTTGTTTGTCCACCAATGTGTTCCCCAATGAATTTCCTCTACAAATACAAGTCAATGGTTTGCATGTGTTGATTGAATTGACCCCTAGTATGCCCCATATCAAGAATCTAATCATCCCACTCTACTAAGAATTGTGCGTCTAAGTGAGGGGATTTGCATGTGGAAGTCTCTCCCTTGGCTAGAGCATTTTTTTCCTAGATAGAATCTAGCATCAAGTCCTAGTAACCTTTAGAGAATTCCTTCAATCAACGATGCATGTGGGTATGCCCCCTTTGGGCTTGATCCTAGTAATATGATTCCCTCTCTTAATGCATGCCCTTTTTCATCACATTATACCTAGCGAAAACTATTTGACAACCTAAATTAAGGACTGGAAACAAAAAGTGAGTTCTGAACCACAAGGAATATACACCACCATGTAGTTTTCAGACTATTATCCTTTTTCATTCAATTGAAATACCAACATAACTATCAAACAGGATTGCATTATAAAGGGAAGAGAAACCTTCTCTCCACACCACTTCCTCCACATGATTTTCCTCCACCCTGCATAATTCTTACCATAAATTCCTCAAAGAGACTCCAATTGATCTACAAGGCCATCAAGCTAGAAGTGTAAACAACCTGGTAACAACATAAGGTTGGAAACATAATTGAAAATATAGACATTGGGTATTGGAGGCTCATCATGGAATCCTATATTTCATACAAGACTCCAATATTCCCCCACATCCCACAACAACAACAAAAACTCCAACGCAACTACCAACCCTCTACCACAAAAAAATGCACAATTGGCATAATCCTGAAGTGGGGTGATATTAACATGAAGTAAAATAGGTTGGCACAACATAGAGATGGGATGAAAATTATAAACACCTTTCACTCTTTGTCCTGCAAAGATGTCAAAAAATGGAACTAAAATGAGACTTTATACAGCAAATCTAATACATCTCCTCGATTAATGCCAAAAAAAAATCAAACAAATAGAAAGAATGTGAGACTTAGAGACATAGGAGTAGAGACAATTCCAAGGGAAAAAAATATACCATCAATACCAAATCTAAAAACCCACAACTAAAACCTTCTCACTCCTTGAAATATAAACTAGAGAGTTATCATTCCTTATGTTTACTAACCTACGGTAAGGAAAGAGATTAATACTAAAAACAAGCTAAAAAATAGAGGAAAGTTACCCACAAGTTGGTGCTTCTCCAGACTACTATGAAACAAATCCATCGTGCTAAGTTGTAGAATCGATTGAACAAATAACTGACTATGCCACTCCATGTGAAGGAGAACCCCCGTAACATGCATAGAGCAAACTAGCTAAGGAAATGGCCACACTATTATTACTTTTTATCACTGCTCTATGTTGTTTCAATTACTTTAGCCCAATACACATATTTAATTAGAAATATTTTATCAATCAATATTATTTCCAATCAACATTAATTGAATATAGAATAATAAATATAAATGACAATACGAGACAATCAACACATCAATAGGAGACACCAGATTTTGGTCAATGACCAGGGAAAAACCCACCATGAGGAAAACCCTTTGAAATTATTCTTCTATTATATTGTCATAAATATTCAGCAGAGACTACAATGAGCTCATACAAAAATATCCAACAATATGAACCAAGCAATTTCAAAAATATGATCCCAACAACAATATTGATCAGAGATGGCTTTTCCAATTTGTGGTCAATTGCGGTCAATTGTTAAACTGTAACCCTAGGTCCCAACCGCATGAAAGGAGAGTTATGTGTGAATTTGAGAAGATCCAACCACATGGATGAGTTTGCATGCCTACAGTTATGACCGAAATTTTCATGTGTCAACCCTGCAGCTAGAAACCAAAAACCCTAATCACACATTTGAGCTTCAAACCCTGCAATTTCGGACTTGTACGAACCAAACTCTATGGAATCACTTCAGACCTGTGTGAACCAATCTAAAGAAGAGAGAAGAATATGTTTGACTATTATGTCCAAATGAGGTAGAGTTCAATTTTATTTATAGTCTTCCAAGGGTGACCAATTTCCTGTTGGGGCCAACCTATCCAAATGTGACATTGTAGGATTTTCTTCAAAAATAATATTTTCCTTGTCCAAACTCAAGGCTTCGAAGGTCAAAATTGGTCCTCTCAAAAAGAGGAATATGATTCCATGTTTGTAATGTGTCATTTAGCTGCCAAATTAACACTCCCTCTTAGCTAGGGATAAATTCCAATTGCATCATGTGATCATCATAAGTATTCTATCATCGTCTCATGTCCCATCTCTGCTCAACTCTATCTGTTGAATCATTCTTGAATCTAAAGAAGGAGAATCATTGGGGAGCATTAGCTACCACCTTCTAAAGACAATGAGGAAGGTCCTATGGGACACTCTCATCTCATGTCATCTCATAGGGGAGTATACATCTTCCACCCTATGTCGAGCAATAAGCGTGATACAATATCTCATCCATCTCATTTCTTCCTGATCTTCCAAAAAATGAACCTCAAGGGTCATGTGGTAGAACACCTTACATAATAAGTTTGGTTGAGATACATGTCTTACCAAAGGTAAGGATAACACACCCCAAATCCCTCTCAACCTATTGGCCAGACAGGGAGCTATAATCCCAACAAGCCTAGCTTGTGGGTATGATATGAACTAGTGTATACTCTACTATAGAAAGAGAGGGGAGAAACAGATAGGGATGATATCCTATTTTCCAGAGATACCTCAATATCAGGAGCCCTACATCTCAATTCCTTACCTTGGGAGCTCAAACATGGGGGAAGAGTCAGCTCAGTGTCCTCTATCAGCGATGCCCCTTTTTAGGAGGGGTCACATCCATCAGTCCAAACTGCTCTCTAAATACCAAGAACTGTCTATACTCAAATGCATTCACTAAATCGGGTCCTATAGCTTCTCCACATAGCTTCTTGAAATTAATTTCCATCGATGTGGCTAAGGAATTGCATAATTCCATTCCAAATCTCTCCAACATGTTCACAACATAATTTTTGTGTGAAAGTAAAATCTCATCAGGCCTTTTCCACACCTCTAGGCTTAAAAATAGTGCATGAGTCCAAGGTCCATCTTGAATTCATAGGTTATCTCCCTCTTACATTTGATCATCAGTGGCTCGCTACCTATCAAGAATAGATTGTCTACGTATAAAACCAAAACTAATGGCACCTTAGACTACCTTGAAGTAGAGGTCAGGATCGGCATTACTTCGTGTAAATCCTAGCTTCACCAAATAATTATCTATGTGGGCGTACCAATCTTAAGGTGCTTGATTCAAACCATACAATGCTTTATTCAACCTGAAAACATGTTTCTTTCGATCCTCGACTTAAAATACCTGTGGCTATGCAAAGTACACTTCTTCTTGTAACATACCATGAAGGAATGTTGTCTTCATGTCCATCTAATGCAGGGTCCATACTTGACTTGCAACAAGGGAAACTATCGAATGAATGGTGGTGTATCAAGCCACAAGTGAAAATATATCATCATAATCTTCTCCCTCTTTTTGGGAGAATCCTTAGGCCACGAACCTTGCCTTATATTTCTCAATACTTCCATCAACTCCATGCTTGATCTTGAATAGTCATTTTAAATTTACCACATATTTTCTCTTTAATATTGGCACAAAATCCCATATGTCGTTCTTCATAATTGATTTATATTCTTTGACCATAGAATCCTTCCATACTTTTATTTTCACCACTTCTTCAAATGTTGGAGGTTATTCTTGAATCATAGTACTCATAGTTGCAACATATCTCGGGTACCTGCATGGATTCTTGCTTTCTCTAAATGATCTTCTAGAGGGAACATGTCTCTCAGCATCCTATAATATATCATAAAGCCAAAGTGGCATTTTCCTGGTAGGAGGATCACATGGAGGAGGATCCAAATGGTCCATGTGTTCCATGGGATCATCAAAAATGTCTCTCTCGGATTTAGGAATGTGAGGACCATCTAAAATATCCATATCATCATTCTTCTTCACAGGGAGAGGAGGTGGAGGAAGGTCCCTTGCTTTTCAAGGGAAAAATCTTCATCGAACGTTACATATATACTAATTTCAACATTCCTTTAACTAGGAATATATATTACAAATGCTTTAGAATCTTCATAATATCCAACAAATGTACCTTTTCTTCCTGTTGATTCTAGCTTGTTCCTTTTGTCTTTCGGCACATGGAAGTATACAGGGCAGACAAAAATATAGAGATGGCCAACATTAAACTTGACACTTGTGAATACTTATTTGGGAGTTTTTTATCCAATGCTTGATGAGGCACACTGTTTTGAACATATACACCTACATTAGTAGCTTATCCCCAAATAAAATTTAGTATTATTTGATCATGGAACATGGCATGGGAAGCTTCTACAATAGAGTCACTTGTTCTTTCTTTCATCCACTCCATTTGTTTTGGATTATAGGGCACAATTGTTTCTTTCTTGATGCCTTCCTTCTTGCAAAAATGTATGAACTCATTTGAGATGTATTCTCCACCTTTATCAGACCTAAAAATATTAATTTTCTTCCATGTTGATTATCGACCAAAGTTTTGAAATCCTTGAATATTTTGAAGGCTTCATCCTTGTGCTTCAAGTAATATATCCATGTTTTCCTTGAGAAATCATCAATAAAGGATATATAATAGAGATGGCCACCAATAGAATGTATGGGAATCAATCCACATATGTCAGAATGAATGAGTTGGAGGATGTCATATGTCTTATTTTTGCTAGAGGGGAATGATCCCCTTGTCTTCTTTCCACTGGCACAACCTGGTAATACTCCATCATGTTGGGTTTGAAAATCAGGAATTCTAGAGTCCAACTTCTTTAATTATGGAAGAGAATCATAATGTAGATGGGTCAATCTTTTGTAACTACCCCTCCCAAATTTACCCAATTTCAATGGTTTGCCATGATAAACATGACACGAAGAGTTACTATGACATGAACCAACCTCCTAGCTCCAGTTAAGGAAGTGGGACCTATAACTGACCACTGACTGAAAACTCACAACATTCCTCAGGGCTACAAGACAATCAGGGGCCAAAGTACCACCCCAGGTGACAAAACCCTAAGTTGGGGTTGTTTTTCTCACAACTTAACCCCCAACTGCATGCATGATAAGGCCTTGGTGTAGTTGAATGCCTCCAATTGCATGCACAACATTTCCTGAGTGCAGTTGTGACCCAAATTGTCCAGTTCAAAGGGTGTGGTCCTAAGATCTGAGCCACAATTATAGGTCAACCTCTAGACCACTACCCAAAACTTTCTAAGACTTCTCAAAATCATAAATGACTTGACAACAAGGCTAAACATTGAAACTTGAAGATAGAACTTGACCTAGACTTCCTAGAACATAAAAGACATTTCGTCAAACACATGGAAAACATGTAAGCTATAGGTCACAGATGCATATTTGATCACAAAATTTTGAGACTCATATGAGAACCACTAAGAAATCCCTATGCCCTCTCCACATAGTTGCAAAAACACATATAAGCCCATATATTGCTCAACTGATCAATAGCTAAAAAAATTATGGCAAGATCCATAGAAGAAATACACATCATATAAACATCATATAACCATAAAATAACCAGCATATAAACCATGGAAACCCATCCATAATATCGCCAACATAATCACTACAAATATACATGAATCACAATAAAATAATATCTCGTATTAATTTGTGAAAATACCAACTAAGTTAGGGACTTCCACGTACCACCCGACCATAGATTGGGCTAAACCAAATCTCTCTTTCATCCAATCACCCCTACACCGTATTCTAAGAATGAATGTGGGATCTCATGGAATAAACCAAAAAACTCAAACCAAGGATTCCAAAGGCCAAACCACCTCAACCCTCAACCAGTGATTCTACCTCACAGTCGAACATCACTAACACCAACCAGATCGGTCTCTACCATAGTTGTCTAGGGCTCTAGTAACTAGTACCTCAACCCACATCCTTCCAAGGCTCCAAATAATTTTTCCAAACCAACTACAGGGAATAGTAAATCAACCCACCAAGCACTCTAGAGAATTTCTCCAAACCTAGGCTCCAGGACTAGTAACTCAACCCAAGTTGTTCTAGGGATTCCAAAGCATTTGTTCCAACCCACAACGATAAGGAATTATGAGCACCAATTAGAAAACAATCAAGTGGAAAAACACCATGGCTATCCAGTAAATGGAAAGGCAAAGCTAAAACCATTGTCAATCCAAGCATATCCCCATGCCAATGAAAACATATAACCGGAAAATCACATGCATATACCATGCATCCATAAATCAACGAGAAAACCACACATGCAACCTATTACCTACAAAGAAATCCAATTGTAGTTGTCAATCCACATGTTCCCTTGCACTTTCTTGCTTTCCATTGCCTTCTTTCTCCAATCCAAGTGAAAACTAGAGTGCTCCAAGCATGCTCTAAGAAAAATCTAAGTGTGCAAGAGTAAGAGAGCATGAGAGAATAGAAGAGATCTCCACCATAAAAATGTCAAAAGGCTAGCAACTGATCCTTAGAAGCATTTTTATCATTGAGGCCTTTATTTTCTTCATTTTCCTCCTCATGAAAATTTGTGACCTTTCATCTCCTTTTTCTCCTTTTTTCCTTTATTTTCATAAATAAGTGTCAATTAATTCCTCTTTGCCTTTGAAAATTTCCATATCCATTTATTAAGCATCATTGATACCCACCACTATGTTTTACCCATCTTTCAACTTGGAATACATGTCCCATGACCTTGGTCTTATTTTATTTACATAGTAAATAAACCAGGGGTTGTTACATCTTCAGTGCCATAGTTCACTTAGAGTATTAGTATGATGGATCAATGCTAGAATATGTATTCCAGTGACTCTATATAGTCCTTCAAATCTAGATCCCAATGTGAATGCATCTCTCATAGGGGTTCCCACTATGTAAGTACTCCTTGATGAAGGAGAAATTCATCCCTTTGTCTTCCAAAGCAGATATAATAACAAATTGTTCTTTAATCCTCAAACATACATCACTTCATTAAGTAAAACAAATTCCCCATAGACCAAATGAAATTTATGTTGGAAATAATACTGAGAGGGGGGGTGAATCAGTATTAGCAAGTCAATAACTTTTTCTTTCCATGATCAAATTTATATACGCTACTTCAGTTAAAGGAACTCGCGTGTACACGCAACTGTGTTTAAGGAAACTAGCGTATATCCAGCAAACTTATGATTTACTTAATTCATCATATGTTGATCTTTAATTAGTGCATCAGTACTTCATTAACCATATAAACAGTAACTAGGTGTAGTAAAAATAGAACAGACCATCACACATAAGACACACACATGAACACCAAGATGTAAGGTGGAAACCCAATGCAGGACAAAAACCACCTGTTGTTGTCTTCTTTTAATATAAGCAAACCCTATTTACAATCTTGTACTGGTGCAAACTCATACCAGTATGCAGGTACCCACCTGCAGAAAGCTACAACCTTCTCTCGTTCTCCAGCTACTACTGGAAGGGAGCTACAACCCCCTAGCTCTTATACTAGCTGATCTATTTACTAGTACGTAGGCGCTGGCCTACAGAAGGCTCCAACCTTCACTCGTTTTCTAGCTACTACTGGAAGGGAGCTCCAACCCCCTGGCTCTTGTACTGGCCGATATTTTTACCAGTACATAGGCGTTGGCCTATAGAAGGCTACGACATTCTTTCTTCCTCCAGGGACCACATTTCATAAATTTTCAGACTGGATACTCCTAGAACACAACACCATAATCTGAAGGCCATGTTTCATCCAATTTTCATACTGGACCCATCAACAACATTGAAGCACAAAATCAATCACCACTGCAATACAACCATCAACTACACCTGCATCATCAATCTCTGAATCACCCAACAACTGAATCACTGAAACCTGTCATCAAAACACAGTCACCAGAACACAGAGCAGAACCCAGAACTCTACAACAACCACTAGAACCAACAACAACCTCAAATATCAAATCTCATAATGTATACGATACTCTGATGAACCAAACCTGCGTGTATACGTGCTTTTACCAAGGAGAACCCGCGTACAGATCTACAAATATTTACTCATAACTTTGCAGCTATTCCAGACATCATTCATACCCAGATCATAACATTTATAGAATAAAATATGTGTCAGTAATTCAGATCTAGTCTATCCATGATCAAACCACATAATGATAATACATTGCAAGCCTTAAGATCCTGATCCATCATCTTCCACATATGTGCATCCTTAGTTCAGATCAAGAAAAGCATCACTAACCCATAACTTGCATACTTGATCTCACACTTTATCATATATTCAATCCTTTCACACACTAGCCTAATGATCTTCTCCTCCTTTTATAGTTTTAGGCCTTTCTCATTACCATGGACCAAAACCACTTAGGACTAATACCTTGAACCAAATACCTAGGGTCAATACCTCGGACCAAATACCATGGACCAATACTATGGATCAAAATACCATGGACCAAATACCTTGGACCAAAAACTTAGTTTTCCAAGATATATGTGCTTTTCCTTCTGTGAAAGTGTGTGTGTACGTTATACACTCCTTTTGGTCTGTTAACTCACATGTATACGCTCCTTTGTCAAGGTGAACCTACGTATACCCCTTTTTCTTCATTCTTTGTAGTTTGATCATTAATTCATGATATTGACATGTTATACTATGATCTTTCATCTGAGTGAGTTTCCTTCTGAAATGATTCCTTGAAGTTTCCCTGCATTTCATCACATCTATAAATACCATTGTCATGCATTTTGTCACATCTGATATCTCTTCTTTAGATTCTTCTAGTTACCATGTACAAGTGAGTTGTTCTGCTACAAGTGGGTTGCCATCAAGTACAACACATGCATCATAATTCCAACAATCTCCCCCTTTAGACTTGATGGAAACAACCACACCAAGTCACTCTCCCCCTTTGACATCAAGGGCAAAGGACAGACTAAGATATTCTTCTCCCTTTGACATAAATTATGTTGTTCATGCTCCCCCTGAGTACATGTTGAAATCTTTGATTAAGCTCCCCCTTTGTACATGCTAAGATGTACCAATCCGTCCATGCTCCCCCTGAGCACATGCAGAGTCTGCAAAAATTATTCAAAAGAATAACATGACTCTATAAATCAACTATGTGAGTATGACCTTCCTATCACCAATGACTTATACATACATCCATCTCCCAACCAAGTGGGGATATACCAAATTTGACTCATCCACCCAACCAAGTGGGGATATACCAGATTTGACTCATCCACCCAACCAAGTGGGGATATACCAATTGTTTATACATGACAAAAACAAATTATTACATCATCCTTCCCATGCATAGTGGGGGTACAAATTACATGATATGACTCATGGGTCTTTAAAAGATATACATGACATTTAGACCAAAAATCTTAACAAGACCATGATAGTCATCAGTAACTATCATACATCATATATGATCTGCACCATAAGCATATGTCAGCAACATCCAGACATGTAACCGGTAATAACACCATTCTCTTGGCCAACCAACAATAATATGCCACTTAAGTAATCATTTATGAATCTGATCTGAATACCAACAATGTGACCCCAAGTATCATCTGAGATATTAACATAGCAAGATGTAAAATTTAGCCACATAAGCATCATAACCAAAGACTTCTAACCATAATGCCAAAAATGCTTTATTAGAATCATAGTATGTTCTCCACCTGAACCTGCTCCACCTGTTCACTGTCAGATCTTATCATTGCATATATCAGTAAGAAGCATCATCATCAATCATATATACATTAAGTTATCAACGAAAATCACTTCTAAATAACATCTTATAAATACCAACAAATTTCCACACATCATCAGCAGATTGTAACCATCATCAAATAGAGTAGATAATTGACTGAACCATATCAAACCCCTTTTCCTGAGTCTGTCCCACTGATTTTCCTCAAACTAACATATACACAACTGTGCAACTTCGAAATCGTGTATATAGTGACTTATCTTCATGAAACTTGCGTATGAGTTTTAGAAAACTGAAGTTTCACACTTTCATCTCCCCTGAGTCTGATATGTCTATACATTGTGTTATGCCACATCTTCCTGACTGTACTTCCTTCTTTTTCCATATCTTCGAGTGTGATGATGTTTTCTCCTTTTGGTATGGTGCCCGAACTTTGCTCCTGCATTCCTTTGCTATATGTCCAAGCTTGTTACATGCATAACATCTTACATGTTTCATGTTCCTTCTATAGTAGTCAATGGCTTTGTGACCAAACATATTGCAAGCAAAACAATATCCCTTAAAGTACCTAGAATGTGATGATCTTTCTGTGTGACGGTCTTGAACCATTCTACTTCTGCATCTAGTTGCAACATGTCCAAAATTATGACATATGAAAAATTCAACATTATTCATCGGAGGAAATAACCATCTATCACTTCCACAGTTAGGAGTAAAAGATTTTCTTTGAGGACTTTCTTTCCTTAGTTGTTGATGGGGTTGACCTCTCATCTCCTTGTTGAGCATTTCATATTTTGCATTTGAGTTCCTTGCCTCACCTTGTGAGCTAGATTCACCTTCAACAGATTCATGAAAACAAGGACCAGATTTGATGGTAGGAGACCTTTGACTACTAAGAATATTATCCAAAATCTTAGTACTGTCTTGAAATCGTAACAGTTTATCATTTTCTTCTAATTTACCTTTTTAGATATTTACCTCAACTTGATGTTGTTCTTCCTTTTCCAGATATTGCTTCTTCAAGATTTCTTCAGCCTTTAGTCCTTCTTCCACTTGTTGCCTTAGTTTGAGAATCTCATTTTCTTGTTCTTTATCTACTTGAGGTAGTTCTTCATTTTACTTATTTTTTAATGATATCACTTCATCCTGCAGCATTTGACATACTTTGAAGGCACACTCCAACTGAGCTTTTAATCTGGTAACTTCTTCTTTGAGGGCACACTCCCTTTTTTTAAATAGATCTTGTTGATCTATGATTTTATCTGATGCTTCATTTGCTTGTTCATCTTCAATCTGAGGTGATTTAGAATCTGAATACTTGCTTCCACCTAACAGCCAATTGTCTCTCCTGTTTTCGTTGTTCCTTTGAGCTATCTTCTTCTTCTTAGGCGCTTTCTTCTTTAGCTTCTTTCCCATTGTTCTACGGATCTCCTTCAAGCAATCAAGCTTCTACCAAAGGACCTGCTTCAATACCAATTGTTGACAATAATACTGAGACGGGGGGGTCAATCAGTATTAGAAAGTCAATAACTTTTTCTTTCGATAATCAAATTTATATACGCTACTTCAGTTAAAGGAACTCGCG
Source organism: Pinus tabuliformis (assembly GCA_031772625.1). Classification (NCBI taxonomy): domain Eukaryota; kingdom Viridiplantae; phylum Streptophyta; class Pinopsida; order Pinales; family Pinaceae; genus Pinus; species Pinus tabuliformis. The sequence goes on along the minus strand of CM062805.1, from coordinate 1,372,568,025 downwards.
TGTACATACAATTGTGTTTAAGGTAACTAGTTTATATCCAGCAAACTTATGATTTAGTTAATTCATCATAAGTTTATCTTTAATCAGTGCATTAGTACTTCATTAACCATATAAACAATAACCAGGTGCAGCAAAAACAGAACAGACCATCACACATAAGAAACACACATGAACACCAAGAAAACCTTGTTTACAATCTTGTACTGGTGCAAACTCATACTAGTATGTAGGCACCCACATGCAGAAGGCTACAACATTCTCTCATTCTCCGGCTACTACTAGAAGGGAGCTACAACCCCCTAGCTCTTGTACTAGCCAATCAGTTTACTAGTACATAGGCGCAGGCCTACAGAAGGCTCCAACTTTCACTCATTTTCCAGTTGCTACTGGAAGGGAGCTCCAACCCCCTGGATCTTGTACTGTCCAATATGTTTACCAGTACATAGGCACCAGCCTACAGAAGGCTACGACCTTCTTTCTTCCTCCAGGGACCACGTTTCATAAATTTTCAGACTAGATACTCCTAGAACACAACACCATAATCTGAAGGCCATGTTTCATCCAATTTTCATATCAGACCCATCAACAACATTGAGGCACAAAATCAATCACCACTGCAATACAACCATCAACGATACCTGCATCATCAATCTCTGAATCACCCAACAACTGAATCACTGAAACCTGTCATCAAAACATAGTCACTAGAACACAGAGAAGAACCCAGAACTCTGCAACAATGTCTAGAACCAACAGCAACCTCAAATATCAAATATCATAATGTATACGCTACTCTGACGAACCAAACTTACGTGTATATGCACTTTTACCAAGGCAAACCCATGTACAGATATGCAAATATTTACTCATAACTTTGCAGCTATTCCAGACATCAGTCATACCCAGATCATAACATTTATAGAATAAAATATGCATCAGTAATTCAGATCTATTCTATCCATGATCAAACCACATAATGATAATACATTGCAAGCCTTAAGATCTCGATCCATCATCATCCACATAGGTGCATCCTTAGTTCAGATCAAGCAAAGCATCACTAACCCATAACCTGCATACTTGATCTCACACTTCATCAGATATTCAATCCTTGCACACACTCGCCTAATGATATTCTCCTCCTTATATAGTTTTAGGCCTTTCTCAATACCATGGACCAAAACCACTTAGGACCAATACCATGGATCAAAATACCATGGACCAAATACCTTGGACCAAAAACTTAGTTTTCCAAGATATACGCGCTTTTCCTTTTGTGAAAATGTGTGTGTACATTATACGCTCCTTTTGTTCTGTTAGCCCACGTGTATATGCTCCTTTGTCAAGGTGAACCTATGTATACCTCTTTTTCTTCATTCTTTCTAGTCTGATCATTAATTCTTTGCTATTGACCTGTTACACTGTGATCTTTCATCTGAGTGAGTTGCCTTCTGAAATGATTCCTTGAAGTTGCCCTGCATTTCATCACATCTATAAATACCACTGTCATGCATTTTGTCACATCTGATATCTCTTCTGTAGATTCTTCTAGTTACCATGTACAAGTGAGTTGTTCTGCTACAAGTGGGTTGCCATCAAGTACAACACATGCATCATAATTCCAACAATTTAACAGACCCAAAACCTTTCATGGGATGAGTGGAGTTATCTCCAAGAATAATTTTCAAATCAGACTCCCTCTCTACCAAATTAGATAGAACTTCCTTATATCCAGAGAAATGATGATTTTCCCCACTATCAACTAACTAAATATCCCATGCATTCGTAGGAGATGAACTATAAAGTGCAGAAATAAGGATATATTCAGATTGTTTTGCAACATTACTTTCATACCTGGTATGACTAGAGTTCTTTTGAGGACGGTGGTCTTCTTCATGATCACTTGGAGCGCTCTTCTTCGTCTTTCATCTCTTCCATTACGACCATTCCTTCGATCATATATTCTACTTTGATTATTAAACCCGCTATTGTTGCTCCTATTGTTGTAACATGGACCATTGTTTTTCTCAGGGAAATCTCAAGCATAGTGACCTTTCTTGTGACAATTGTAACATTCAATGTGCAATGCTTCTCTTTCATTACTTCTTTTAAAGTTTCAAGGAGGATGCTTCCTTGAATTTTATGAACCTCCTTTTCCCTTATTTTTCTTGTTATGAGTGACGGATGCAATGGGTTCTCCTTCTTCATGCTTTTGTATCATGCCTGTAGAAACCATCCTTGATTCTTCTTGAGTAAGTTTTCCAACAATCTCATCAAATGATGGGACCACGTTGTTGTTTCTTATAGTGGTATTGAATGTTTACCAAATAAGAGGGAGACCTCTAAGGGTCACAATTATCAATTCCATGTCATGCATGGTTTCCCAAACTCTCTGAAATTGATCTCGAAGAAGAGATATCCTCATAATGTAGGATTTCATGGACTCTCCTTTATTCATATTCATATCATTGAGTTTATCTTTGAAGGAGATGATTTCATTCAAATTGTTGACTTCATACATGTTAGCTAGCTTATCATACATATCCTTAGACTTCTTCAATTTCCCAACATATGAAAGTAAGTTATCTTGTAAACCACCAGCTATAACTTGCTTTTCTTTTAACTCACCTTTCTTGTACTTGTTCTTGGCAGTAGCAGAAGCATTTTTTGGAGACTCGGGTACCTTTCCTTGAATGTATTCCAAAGCATCATTATTATCAGCTATGATTTCCAACCTAATTTTCCAAGCAGCAAAGTTAGATGAGTCACCAAGCTTCTCATTTTCCTTGAATAAAGAAGAAGACATCTTGAATTGATTATATAGGCTCCTTCAACTTTTCCAAATATGATTTCTTCAACTCATGTCTCCTTTGGGCTTGTCCTTCACCTTAGCTCAGATACCATGTTAATTTTTATCATTGCTCTATGTTGTTTCATTTACTTTAGCCCAATACACTTCTTTAATTAGAAATCTTTCATTAATCAATAGTATTTACAATCACAAGCAATTGAAGATATAACAGTAAATGCAAATGATAATAGGAGATAATCAACACATCAACAAGAGACACCATATTTTGGTCAATGACCAGGGAAAACCCACTATGAGGAAAACACTTTGAAATTCTTCTTCTATTATATTGTCATAAAATATCTAGCAGAGAATACAATGAGCTCATACAAAAGTATCCAATAATATCAACCAAACAATATAAAAAATATGATCCCAGCAACAATATTTATCAGAAATAGCTTTCCCAGTTTGCGATCAACTGACAAATTGTAACCCTAGGTCCCAACCACATGGAAGGAGACTTATGTGTGTGGTTGAGAAGCTCCAACAACATGGATGAGTTTGCGTTCCTATGGTTATGACTTAAAATTGCTTGTGCCAACCTTGCGGCTGGAAACCAAAAACCCTAACCATATGTGTAAGCTTTGAACCCTACAATTTCGAACCTATACGAACCAAACTCCATGAAATCACTTCAGACCTATGCATGTTGAAAATAGCAACAAGAAATGATAAAAATAGAATCCAGAATATTCCAATTTTAATTTGTCCTTGAATTAAAATTGTGAATTAAAATCGAATTTAGTCTCACTAGTTTCTTGGAAATAATTAATTAATTTAGTTTGAATTAATTAGTTGGAGAAATTAAAGTTAGAAGTCTTTCTAAATTCATGCAAGAGTTATCCCTTAAATTAAGGAGATTATCCCTTAATTAAGGAGATAAGATTGAGTTATATTTGAGTTGTAATTAGTTAGCTCAGTTTACTGAGTTAAGTCCAGTTAAATTAGTTCCAAACTGTTTGAGGAACTAATTGTGAGTTATCAGTCAGTTGATGCATGCATGCACTCAACCAGTGTACTCCAGATAACTGAAGATTCCCTCATCGGGAACTCATGCATATCTATTCAGAGAAAGACCCATTTGAGATTAAATACAAGGGCAGTGTACCATCAGTTTTATGTGTTTTCTAAAAAGGAAACTCATGCATGCAGTCAAGGTAAGGTTCCTTGAGGATTGCACAGTTCTGACAATGTGTTAGAGCAGTGTTCCACTTTGCGAGGTGAGAATCATCCACTAGGAACAACGCAAGGAAATAGGAGCTTCGAAGGCAGAGGAGAAGGCTTGTGAGAAGCCAGGATTGCCTGTGAGCATCTGTGAGCATTGCACTAAGAGCTGGCTAGCTGTGAGAGCTAAGGCTTTGTATAATCTCTATGTATTTCCACCTTGTATGATAATATAGATAGTGGGGTTTTTTAGCTGAGGCTTTCCCCAAAGTATTTTCATGTGTTTTGTGCATTGATTCTTCTTCTTCTGGTTATATGTGTTCAGCTTGATCTTGCTCAATATTTAAGCTTTCGTAAAGCAAATTGATAGTAGAAGTAGGGTATAGTATTTTGCTTTGGTTATATTTCATTATTTGGTTAACCTACAGTCAGCTTTTCTACATGGTCTTAGAGTGATATTTGTAGATAATATGCAGAATTTATACAATGCGAACCAATCCAAAGAAGAGAGAAGATGTTTGATGATGATTTCCAAATGAGATTGAGGTCACTTGTATTTATAGGCTTCCAAGGGTAACATATTTCCTGTTAGGGCCAACCTGTCCAAATGTGACATTGTGGGATTTTCTTCAAAAATACACCTGCTCTTGTCCAAATCCATTGCTTCAAAGGTCAAAATTGGTCCTCTCAAAAAGATGAATCTAGTCTCATGATTGGAATTTGTCATTGAGCTTCCAAATTAACAACTACGTTGTAGGATTCTTTCTGGCTAGAACCTAGAATAATCGCCCAGAAAACCAGCGAGTAAGGATCAACCTCCACCATTGGATTATCTTTATCTGAAATCAAGCCTCCAACATTCCTTTGTTATGTATTTAACGAGCTAGGTGACATAATTCTCTCTTTTTCCATCACATGATTACATTGTAGTCCCTCACCATCCACAGCCTTTCGTCTTCTCCTTCTAATCAAGGAAATTAATTCTCGCACAGTATTGATCATTATTCATATATGTTATGTGAATTAACATTCATCTCATTTTCCAGGTGGGGCGATAATTTCTTGTGCCCCTTCTGCGCCGCCCCCCCCCCCCCCTGACCCCCACCCACCCTGTCATGCGGAAAGAGTCAATTTTGCGGACAAAACCAACCTCCCTAGAAACTAAGGCTTTTCTAGTGACAAACAAAACAATCAAGCACTATCTTTCCCTAAATATGCATTTAAAATAAAAGCAACCAGGTGTTTAAGGCTTACCTTTAGTCCAACGTTGTTTGTAGCGGCCAAGTCTCTTCGATCCAGATGAGCTCCTCTCCTTGAAGCCTGCATACACAAACAAGCAAACGATTACATAGCACCTGAATAACTCATATAATAAAACATATTCATCATAAAGACCAAGGATTTTATGAAACAAATTATATATATAACAACTTGTTGAGAAAACTGAACTTAATTGTATTAATTGGAAACAAAAGAAACCTTACAACCAACACCTTGGTGTTGTGCAGGTCCCTCCCAGGGTCCAGCAAGAGTTCTCCTCTACTTTGATCAGCTCGCCCACTTCCAAATGAAGCTAAGAAAGGAATGTGATCTCTCCTCTCAAGCTCTATAAGGGAGTCCTAATTTCAGCAGCATCTACCCTTAGGAATGTTCAGCTTTCAACCTCTCTTGTCTCTGGCCCAATGCCTATATTTATAATGCTTTAGAGGAAGTTAAACAAGTCCACCATCAATGGGATAAGCCCCTCTTTCAAAGGGATAGCTCCCCTCTTTATGGGATAAGTTCCTCTTTCATTGGGATGCATGAACCAACTGGAGGCGCTCAATCCACGTCAAACCATCTTCTAGAATGCTCTAGAATCGACCGCAAGTAAGTTTTTTGAAGTAAAACTTGCGCCTTTTGACTTTTACAGGGGTACGCACCCACCCCTTTACAGACAGAGCGTACAAGTACGCAGGTATTATGTACTTAAGGTGCGGGCCCGCAGGTAAGAGTAAGAAAAAGTGCGGAACCAGAGTTATATTGATTTTTTAAAGGCTTTCTCTCTTTTTGGAGTTTGACATGAGGAGAAGAGGTATAAGACTTGCCAAGGAGGACAGTATGGTTATTGATGGAGCCATACTGACTGCAAATAGTCATGGTGACAAATTTTAGTGTAACAGATTGCCCCCTAAAGTGCGAGGTCTGTAGTAGATCAGGGTTTTATATCATCTAGGAAGGGTGAAGTACTTTATCATTTCGAGGATTATCTTGTGGAGAGCCCAGTCGGAACCTGCAAATATTCAACACAAAATACATATATGAGATCATATCATCGCTGAGGTAGGCATTCCCATGCTCAGATCAAAAACTTAACTAACAAACTAACTACTGCTCTGATATAGGAATGATTTCACAATACATCATAATCATAGACACATGTAGACACAGTATGGACGCAGCCATCTGTTTATAATTAGTCTACTGTATAATGAATACAAAACTCCTCGCAACCTGGATGGCGGAAACTAGATCCAGGGTCTTCATTTCTGCTTCCCGAAATAGTACGATTCTATCCATGCGAATAAATGAGTTGATGTCGAACATGGTAGAAACCACTTGATTACCAGTCAATGATGTAAATTGTTAACAAGTGTGAGAGAAACCACCAGTGATGTCAATGGCTCTCAAAGTACCCAGTACAATCCATGAGATGTGAATGAATGTGTTGATGTCGAACATGTCACAGAATCCCTTGATCGAAGGTCATTGATGTAACCTGTTTTCAAAGGCGAGAAACCTGCCATTGAGGCATGCAGATCCCAAGGTACTGATGATTTCTAGATCATCTTTCTAGATAATGAACTGAAGTCGATAGAAAGCGATCCGTTGTAGGAAAGCCCACAACACGAAATCATAGATCAAGTTGAAGAAATGTAGCTGTAAGGACTGACTCAGGGATGGTCAAGATGGATGACAGATATTTTGTAGATGAATGGTTTATTTGCAAGACTCCTCTTGAACACATAACGACACTACATATGGTTTGGTGACAATTGTCCCAAAGTTAATACCTGGAAACCGGCTGAAGACTTTCAATGTGGTTCGATCAACTGTTAGGCAAAGGATTTCCCAACCCAGGTGAATAAAAGTGTCGTGTTCAAGAGTGGTTACAAAGTATAACAAATAGGCTCATTTTCCTCTCTTTTCCCCCACCATTTCTGGCAAGTACCTCTTTATTTTTTACAAGCTTGAGGAGGATAACATTTGCTTGATTATAAGCTCATCCTTCGGATGAGTCCAACTTAGTTTAGATTCGAACCCTAAGAAGGAGTGGTCTGTTCCTGTTTGTAATCGAACAGGTCCTTTACTGTGAAATTTTAACGAGTCCAGTATAGGAGAAACTCGGCGTTTTTCAATTTTAGAGAGTCTGAAAAACTTAAGAAGACTCTAGGGTTGACCTTTTTCGTAAATTTGTGTCTCCCAAGCCCGAAAAAGTATAAAATAATACTTGAGAGAACCGCTTGATCTTTACGACCAAGGAGTACTTTCATGATTAGTGTCTCTGATCTGAAAAGTAGAAAGCGATCAAGGAGACGTCGTTTTATTTCCAATATCGAATTTGAAACGACAAAAATCTGGCAATCTTTTCATGTTTTTACGGTCAGAAAAGGGTTGTAAGAGGACCGTCTTTTTAATCCTGTTTTAACGAGCTAAAAAGAAAACTCGGCAATCTTTTCACATTTTAGGAGTCAGAAAAGAGCTTAAAGATGACTCTGATGTTTTTGTTTGTAAAAAATGACAATTTTCCCTGAAAATCCTTTATCCTGCACAAAAACAAACACATTACTCATACCTGTTGAAGATAGATAAAAATACTTTGAAAAATACCTTTTCATGGTGAAAAATAAACAAATTTACCATTTATTTACCCAAAAAACCTATAAAAAGGGCTTTTACCAATTCATTTTTACCATTTTACTATTTGAGGAGAGAAAAAGGGCTTTTGGCAAGAAACTTCCCACGGACATTGCGGAGAATCCGACCGTCGAAATCGAATGCCGTCTCTTCCAGGTAATCTACAACATCCTCCTCTTCAATTTCATCCGTTTAGAATTCTTTTTAAGGCCCCAGATTTCATTTTTGGGAGGTTTTATGGTTTCAAAAACCGCCTCTCGGGGTACGCAGGCGCCACACTAGGGACCCGCGGACCCCGACATTTTCTCAGTTGGAAAAATGTCAGGGGTCCGCACCCTGCCTTCAGGGACCCTGCGTACCTACGCTCTGTTCCTAAAGGCGGGGTGAGTACCCCGCGCAACGAGTTTTTAAAACCTAAATTCTCCAAAATGGACCAAAACTTTTTTATTTTATGGAATCTAATGGATGTTTTATGGCATGTAGATTGTTCACCATGCTCGATTGGCGCGAGAGAGAGCACGAAGATGTTGATTTCGCCGCCATTAATCATCAACCGTCAATTGATGCTTTGAAGGCATGCGGCCTTTATAAATATTGGGCCATACCTGGCATGAGGGCCCAAGTGAGCTTTCTAGAGTAGCTGGTAGAAAGATGGAACATTCAGGACCAGTGTTTTTATATTGGAGGGCACCAGCTTGAGATGGAGCCGGCAGATATCTACTTTATCACTGGTTTACCCAAGAGAGGCGAACACTTGACTCTGTTCGGGACTAGGCCAGGTGGCCAGTCTGTTGCTAGTCTCTGACTAGAGTGGTGTAACACTCAATCTCAGGAGAAGGGGATAGAGATCAAAACTATATCCCGTCCTGAACTTATGGTGATTGCCTTTACAGTTACCAGACTTTGCGGGGCTGCCGATTTACACATTGCCACTGGATCCCAGATGTGGATGGCAGTTGATTGCTATCGAGGTACCATTTTCAACTGGTGTGATGCTGTGTTGGCCAATGTAAAAGGCCAACTGACTAGAGCCAAAAACGGACAGCTAAAGACCTTTGGTTATGGGGCTTTAGTTGTGAGTTTTGGCTTAGAGAGGGTTCTGATGCTGATCCCACGACAGCTCACTGTTGAGGCTGGGCTTCCTCGAGAGCCCAAATTGATGCGATGGGTTGCGGTTATGGCCCATCATCCTGATGAGGGGACGGAGGTCGTCCGATTTACTCCGGAGTACTTTCGCTGGTTAGAAAACTAGGTCTTTGCTATACAGGATTTTCCTTATGCCGGAGTTGATTTTCGTGGAGATCCGGACATGGTTCTTCCACCGAGAGAATAATGGGATGATACAGGTAACTTCATTTTTCACAAGTTTTTTAAACTATCTATTATTTTTGTTTGTTTTATATCATCTCAAAACTGATAGTAATGATTTTCAAAATGCAGATGTAGGCCCACGACATCCAGCCAATCTCCGGCCTTACGAGAGGAGACTACCAGTTGCAGCGGCACCGGCCCCACAGGACGAGGCCACAGAGACTTTGGCTGAGTTGGAAAGTGACCTGGAGCGTCTTACAACAGATATACCGGAGACTACCATAGATGATATTCCAATCAGGCTTCAGCGCTATGTAGTCGGGGTCCCAGGACCTTTTAGGAGGTTCTTGTGTAGGGTGGCCCGTACAGTGGTGTCATATAGAGATCATCACCAGTGATTGGATGGTCATTTTGTAGACACATGTGACATTTTGGTTTTTTTTGTACTTATCATTTTTGCCGATCATAAGGTGTTTTTCAACCTATGATCGAAGACGATGTATTTTTTTACACACTCCTATATATATATATATCATTACCGGCTTATCTTGTAAATCATGTTATTGAATGGTTTTAAATTTACATGTATGATTATTGCAAATGTCTATTTAACATCCAAGAAGCAATTGCATCTGCTAATGTATTTAAAGACCTTGGAATATGCTGATATTCAATATAATCAAACTCACGTTCCAAGAGACGCACTCTCAAAAATAACCTTGATAACACTGGATTCCTAATGGCATACACTCTATTAAGCTGTAATACAACGAGTTCAGAATCTAACCTCACTATCAAACTCCGAATCCCAAATGAAATAGATTCAGACAATAACTCAATCACTGCACTGTATTCGGCAATGTTGTTCGTTGTTTGACCGAGGCTCACCCCATGCATAGATACTAACTCGTCAGAGGGTGAATAGATAACCCAAGCTGCGGAAGAGATATTCCGTGTACTACGACAAGCACCATCAGTGAAACCAATGTATGTTTGGAGAGGCATCGACATCTGCAACATCAAGAGTAAAACCAAGATAAGCAGAAATAACGATGAAAACACACTCTGTAAGCTAAGCACACTGTCTAAACTAACAAACACACCAGCTAGAAAGAAAAACTAACCTAACTAAAAATCTCCATACCCATTCTTTTAAGCATAATACCTCTTCAAGTAAAGACCATTTCTGGGTTTACCTAAAGAGTCCCCGTCAAAGTCTACCAACTCATAGGCCCCTTTTGCTAGCTTTCGCTTGACAATATAGGGCCCATGCCACATAGGAACGAATTTTCCAGCACCTAATTTATCATTAGCTTGATCATACAATAACACTAGGTCTCCTTCCGAAAAATTTCGAGGGGTCACATTTCGATCATACTGAGCTTTCATACGTTTTGCGTGAGTCTCGATCGCCAATGCAGCATCACGTCGATTCTCATCTAATTGAGCTAAGTATAATAAACGCTTTTCCTCTTTGGAAGTAGCTGGAAGTAACTCGATGGCCATTTGTAGTGACGGGATTTCGCATTGAATGGGTAGCACAGCTTCCAAACCATAAACTAGTTGGAAAGGAGTGAACCCTGTTGATGTTTTCACTGAGGTTCGGTACGCCCAAAGCGCTGAAAATAACATGTTGTGCCAATTCGACCGATGAATACCAATGATTCATCGGATCATGATAACTAAAACTTTGTTGATGGACTCAAACAGACCATTCGCTTGTGGATAATAAGGATTTGAACTATCGTGACACAAACCAAGCTGGCCTGTAAGTTCTGTCATCATAATGTTTCGAAAATGGCACCCATGGTCAGTGATTATCGCTTGTGGGACACCAAACCTAGCAATTATATGATTGAACACGAAAATTGCAGCTGTCTTGCCGTCTGCCTCGAATGTAGGCATCGCCTCGGCCCACTTAGTAAAATAATCTACCGCAAGGAGGATATACGCATGCCCCCCGGCCGAGTGAGGGTTACATGTAATAAAATCGATACCCCATTTGGCAAAAGGACCAACGGCAATTATAGGGTGGAGAGGAGCAGGTGGAGCGCGCATCTTTCGATGAAACACTTGACAGTTGTGGCATTTTTGGACCGCAGTAATACAATCTTTAAACAAGGACGGCCAGAAGTAGCCAGCGCGCAATATCTTTTGGGTTGTGGAAAACCCAGACATATGACCGCCACACGCTCCAGAGTGACAGTCATTTATAACCCTTTCAGCTTCTTCGTGAGTTAAGCAACGTCGAAAAATAGAGTCCGTCCCACGGCGATAAAGAGTATCTCCAATAATTTTGTATTGTTGGGACTGGAATCGAATTTTCCGACGTTCCGACTTTGAAACTTCGGGCCGAAAGGATTGGGTCTGGAGATAGACAATGATATCCCCATACCACGGATCTAAAGTGTTGATTAGAAACAAAGATTTGTCCACAATGGGCTCCTCTGCCACAGTTTCCGTGTCAGCACGCGGGAAGTCACACATTAACTCTACAAAAACTAAAGATTTCTTAGACTTAGATTTCTCAAACTCCAAGTCAAACTCCTGCAGGATAACAATCCATTTAGAGTACTTGCCCCCTAGCAATTGTTTGGTCAAAATGTAGATCATAGGGTTGCAATCGGAAATGAATGTAGTTTTACGTAGTAAAATGTAGTGACGAAAACGTTGGACAGCTTGAACGGCTGCCAATGCCAATTTCTCCACATGTGAGTATTTTAGCTCAGTTGGATTTAACATCCGACTAAGGTAATATATCACATGTTCCGTTCCGAATTCATCTTCCTGAACTAAGACCATTCCAATGGTGGAATGGGAGGCAGCGAGATACAAAAAGTAATCCTGGTTGTAGTTGGGAGGATGCAATAACGGTGCATGGGTCAACGCGTGCTTGAGTGCATCAAAAGATTTCTGAGCTATCTCATCCCAAGAGAATTGAGCGTTCTGTTTCAACAACCGTGTAAAACCATTTGTAACCTCGACGTAGTTAGGGATGAATCGTCGTAAAAAGTTTGCTTTCCCCTGCAAACTTTGGAGTTGGCGAAGACTCGAAGGAGGAGGCAAATTGATAATAGCTTCGACCTTCGAGGGATCAACGCAAATGCTGGCTTTCGAAACTACAAACCCCAGTAATCGACCCGTTTCTATACAGAAGACACATTTGTGTGGGTTCAACCGAATACGATAATGCCTACACCTCATAAAAATTGCACGTAAGTGGACGAGGTGGTCAGCTCGATGTAATGAATGAGCAGGAAAATCATCGATATACGGTTGCACAATGTGTTTGATGTCATGAAATGCATAAGACATCGCCCTTTCAAAAGTTGCTCCGACATTCTTAAGCCCAAAAGGTAATTTGCAATAAGAAAATGTCCCCCATGGACAAATGAAAGCCGTTTTTGGTTGATCGGCAGGTAGAATATTGATTTGATTGTATCCGGAAAAACCATCCATAAAGGAAAATATTTCGCTGCCGGCACAATCATCAATAATTTGATCGATATAGGGAGTAGGGTAATTGTCCTTTGGAAAAGCTCGATTAATGTCCCTATAATCGATGCATATTCTTATTGTTCCCTGTTTTTTGTTAACCGGAACAATATTCGATACCCAATCCGTTAACGGGATCGGATAAATGAAACCTGCTTTCAACAGTTTTTCAACTTCTGCTTTAATTGCAGTAGCTTTTCTTGGGTGAATCTGACGCAAACGTTGCCGGACGGGTTTAGCGTCCGAGTAAGTCTTGATCTCATGAACAACAATCGCGGGATCAATTCCTGGCATTTCCTCATAGGACCAGGCAAACACGTCGCGGAATTCTTAAAATAGGGCCTTGTATGTCTGAATTTCGTCATCTGTACACGAGGCACCTATATGAATGTTCTCAACAATTCCAAGCTTAACCGAAATGTCAATGGGAATAGTTCGAGAGATGTTTCCCAAATTTAACTCTGAATCGGGATGTTTCATTGGATTCTGAGGTTCCTTGACATATTCAGTCGTAAAGATTGATGAGAAATCATTTTCAAAACGATCATCCTCAGGAAAAAATGAAGATCTGTGATGGAGATCTTCCCATGGTAAATCATCTACACATATGATTTCACGAATGTGCTCATCAGAGTGAACAAGTTCAGAAAACGTAGTTAAATCCGAGGTTGATGTGAAAAGTGATTCCTCACAGACCACATTCATTAAGTATTTTTCGGTTGAACACGGGTCGGTAAAAGACTGCACGGCTTCATAGGCAATTTCATATGGACTCAACGGCATAAAATTACCAAATGAGTCTATTTCAGATTCAGAAGGAACGATCCAAGGATCGTCATAAAAAATAGTGTCTGATGTAATCATATGAATGGTTGCAAATGAGGATGATGCGTTGATTGGAGGAAAAAGAAAAGTTCCCAGTAAACCGGCATCTTTAACTAATCCTACTCCAACATCCTTATATGGGATAGTCGTTTTACCGACATGCTGAATACTCTTTGAAGAGGCTGGGTCGGATGAAAAGTAAGCCAGCTGGTCTATTGTTACGATCTTTCCATTATGTGGGAACTTTATTACTCAGAAGACCGATGAAACGACCGTTGTCATAGCGTAAGACCAACTTCGACCCAAGAGAAGGTTGTAGTCTAGAGGGGCATCAACCACCTCCACATCTAGACTAACGGTTTTTCCTTCAACCCCTATAGGAAAATCCTGTAGAATGCCAAAAGGATGAAACCCACGGCCATCAAAGGCCTTAAGAATTGTCGAGGATTGATTTAGTGAAGGAGAACCAAGCGACCTCCAACACTGTATCGACATAATACACGTTGAAGCTCCCTCATCAATTACAGTCCGATGAATAGGCTTGTTTTTTACTATCACTGGGATCTGGAAATCCATTTGATGAGGAAAACGCGGTGTACTATTTTCTACATCAAATATTATTAGGTTCGGGTCCTGAACATCAACAGCTCCGATAGACGACAAAAGTAATTTACGTTGTGCTGGGCATGATTGCAGCACTTCCAAAGCCGACATTGCTGAGGGTGAAACAGCTAAGTCCTCAACAATGTTATAATTCTGGGCCGCTCTCGCATGTGGATTGAAAGCAGACTTTCGAAGTATACCCTTGGCGGGCGGTTTGATTACTAAGTCTGGATTAGGCTTCTCGATCTGTAGTGGATCGGAACCGGGAGCTGAGGTTGATGGATTAGAATGAGAAGATTCTGCTTCTTTGCCATCAACAGGACTTTTACTACCATAATCTTGCGATCGAGTCGCAATCCTTACATGGGACATCATTAATATGGGTTCTTCATTGGCACTCTAGGAAGAACCTATCATCTTGCTATCTTGTTTTGGAAATGGATCCTTCAAAACAGCAGGAATTTGGGAACCTTTGACAATCTTCGCAACCTCTGCTCGATGTGGACAGTCTCTTGTAAAGTGTTCCTCTTCACAAATAAGACATGGATATCGAGGTTTGCTTTTTTCGTCATTGGTTTCCGATTTTTCAGTTTTCTCCTTTGGAGTTTTGTCTGCTTTATTCTTCTTCTTCCCTTTCTTCTTCCCACCGGATTTTGATTTAGCCGTAGATGATTCTACAACGTGAACATCGGCGGAAACCTCTGCAGAAGAATCTCCTGTCGGGGAATCAGGAAAGGTTATGATAGGAGAAGAATTCTTGGAGGATTTCTTCTTGCTTTTAGTGTTCACCGTACCAATCATGCCATCAGCAGCATGAGACCCTGATGGAGCAGCAGCTATTTGATTTCCCTTGGGAAGATCTGGGATTTTTTCATGTAACGTACCAGACTGAGTATAAACTAAGTCAAGGTACTATGCTTGAGCAATCACTTGCTCCTCAGTAACTACTCCGGCCTTAGCTACATCTTCAGTAATCTTCGGTAACAATGATTTAACAAACCATTCAGCTAAGATCTGGTCCAAGATAAAAACTTTCACTAACCGCCTTCGACGTCTCCATTCATGAATATGATCGGAAATATAAGTGGACGTCGATTGCTTTAATGAAGTTAGTAACTCCATGCCATTATCATATCTGACCGACAACTGAAAATGAGTTAAAAACAAGGTAGCTAACTGGCTAAAATTATAAAAAGAGGCCCGTGGTAACTCAATATACCACTTGGCCGCAAGACCAATGAGAGTGCGCTGGAAAAGACGTAAGCGGATCGAATCATCCGAGATGGAATTAGAGGCACACCAGAGGTGGTAAGTCATCACATGGTTCGACGGGTCCTCTCCAGATTTACCTTCGAACTTGGGAATGTCACTGGGCAACTTATTCGGCATTGGCGACCAAAACGGAAGATAATTAATTGGATCGTTCGTTAGGCGTGACAAGTCTGGTAGATCCAAAGTTGCGATAAATGGTAGCTGCCGATTAGGATCCCTAAAACTCTGGGTCATGAGACCAGCCCCAGGAGGAGGATATCCAGGATAACTAGGAATAGGAATCACGTTCGGGATATTGTATCCTCCTGGAAAACTAGGATTAACCGGACCGTACTGGGGTTGTTGTGTTTGTTGATAAGTGTACCCAGGATACGGTTGATACTGATAAACTGGCTGCTGGACAGCTGGACCGAATTGGTACTGTCCCTGGTACGGTTGATAAGTGAATTGTGGTTGACTTTTGACAACCGTACTTAAACCAGGTTTTCCTACAGGCATCTGAACCGTAGTTTGAATTGTGGATCCAGACGATGGTAAAGATGTCTGAGGAGTAGATACAGGAACAGTAGAAACCGGAGCTGTCGACACTCCAGAAGTAAGTGGGGTAGATTGAACAGATGTTGCGACAGTTGCAGCAGTCGTTTCAGATGGAGTACGAGGCGCCGTAGGCCCAGACTGAGAAACTACCTAAGGTACAGAAGTTTGAATATTAGACTGGACTGGTTGTTGGGGTGAACCAGAAACTAAGGGTTGTCCAGTTTTGATGACAACTGTACATTTAGCTGCAACACCTGTTGAATTTGCGATGGATCCCACACTATGTTCATTTCGGGGTACTGACCCATAACAGGTTGAGAATATTGAGATCCAAAACCAGGTTGAGGGTAGGATTGATAATTGAAAGGTACATTTCCCGTTCCTTGAACATAAGATTGACCTTGGGGTGGTTGGAAACCTTGGTTCGAGTACTGACCTTGGGGTAGATACCCTTGAGGAATGTACTGATACTGGGGTTGACCTTGAAGTATAAATTGATACTGGGGTTGACCTTGGGGTACATATTGAGTCTGGGGTTGACCTTGAGGAATGTAATGCACCGTAGGCATGTACTATCCTTGAGGCTGCCCCCCAAATGCAAATTGTGTACCTTGAGGTTGCCCCCCAGGCATTAATTGAGGCTGCCCCCCAAGCGGTAACTGGCCACCTTGAGGTTGAGAATTGGGAATAGAAACTGACATCATAAGAATGTCTTCTACGCTCAACGGTTTTGCACCATTGCTTCCAGTGAATAACCCTTGTTCAATGGGTTGAGGAGATGCTCCCGAAAAAATACCAGAAAGTGACTGATACCCAGAGGGAACAGAAGGACCGTCGTACAAAAAATATTCAGGCGATTGAGTAAACATGGACGACTGACCTGACATATTTACCAGAGTATAAAAACCCCTAGGTTGATAAGGAGCACGAGGTGGTGAATAACTTAACACTGGGTTTTCCAAATAATTAGTTAAAGAAAGATACCAAGTAGTACTTCTAGGTGGACTGTAAAAAATTGATTCACGCTCCCTTAGATCAATAACAGGTTGATTTTCAGGGATAGGGATGCCTATTTCTTCTTCCGGAGCAAGTTCTTCAATAGTTATCAAACCAGAAGGAAGATTTTCGGTGATTACTCTTTCTACCCTAGGTGAATTAGGAGCACTAGAAGTTGGAGAGACAAAAACCGATGTTGGAGTAACAGGTTCAGATATCTCAGGTTCTTCGCCTATATCACTAGTAGATGAAAAGCTACCAGCAAGTTCGGAAACCGAAATAGCTTCAGGATTATAACCTGTTTCTAGAGTTTGGTAATCAGGATGAACAACCAACAAAGACTCTCCTTCTTCAGGTGACCCAACTTTACTTCCACTAGGAGTTACGAGGACTTTCAAACCTTCGTAATGGCTCGGGACTTCTTCAGGAGGTTGGCCCCGGAGTCTACGGGACTTCCTCAACAAATCAGCCACGGTTACAACCTCAGGAGACTGGCCCCGAAGTCTACGGGACTGTCTTGGTAATTCAGCCATAGCTAAAAACTTTTAACTACTGCACAAGCAAACAAAGTAAAATCTCAAAGCAAACCGCCTAAAGTCTCTAAAGAACCAAACAAATTCGAATCACACGCCTAAAGAATCTAGGGCGTCAAACCACACACAAACAGTAACTTTCCGTACTGAAAACGCTAGTTGGTGATGAAATCCAACATCGCAGAGTTCAATACAGAAATGGTGGGTGGAACAGTTACCCCGGCAACCTGCTTAATGAATAGACTGGCACAAGTTCCTCCACTAATAACCGTCTCGAGTGAAGTGAACCCCCCAGAAAATCCAAGTGAGTCTAGCCGATGTCTGCTCCAGGTACAGTGGGATCTTCCCTCCACCGTCACCTTAGGAAGAATCCTAAAGATAATAGTCACTAAGGTCACCAACAGCAACAAATATACCTGGGGGAACAGTCTACGATCCGATACACACACAAGGGCAGAGTAACAAGCTCAATCCCCTTGCCGGCTCCTTGACAATAATCCAAGGTTTACCGAAAAGTGACCCCAGGCTCCTCAACAATGGTTAATCCGAGGTTTACCGTTTGTAGTACGTGCATATCTGGAGTCGTTCCCAATGAAGGAGGATTGATCCCCTCACTGGTTCGGACACGATCTCTTGCTTCTCCTTTAAGAGGAGCTTTCGCAGAGCATAAATGTAACAATTGGATTTATCCTACCGCAAGGTAAACTACTTGTTTGTTTCTACTGTCTTGGAGAGTTAATTACTCTCCTACTCCAAGACACTAGCCTGATCTATGTTGGTGTATCAGAGCCCTAGTAAATAAAAAGTTACTAAGTTAATTTTACTTTAAGCGTTATTTTTATGGATTTTCTTTAAAACAAAAGGTAGCGGAGATGAAACTTATGATGTGTAGACTCGACTCAAATCCACTAAAAAGATGCACCTAGGATGAAAAACAAAACAATCTTTCCTTTTCAATGAATTCCCTAGCTAAGAGAGTTGGAGAATGCAAAATTTATAAAGACAACTTTCTTAGCAATGAAAATCAATGAAAAAATCTCTTTATCTTTTCCAAAGCACACAACACAAGACCACTAATTATTTCACGAAAACTTCCTTTCTCTTTTTCAAAGACTTCAAACGCTACTAAAACAAACTTTCTTCAATAGAGATTTTGTATTTTTCCTATTTTAACAAAGCATGTAAAACTACTTAACAAAAATCAATTTTAAGATCTATAAAAATCTAAGAGAAATTTACCTAAAAGCAAATCCAATGAGCTAAAAGCCTACAAAATATAATTCCAGGTTGTTTTACTCAGTTACAATTCAACCAAGGACTAATTCATGCAGAATCATAAATCAGTCAAAAACAAAAATAAAAAGCTCTTGTTCTTTTTCTTAAGAATGAAATTCACAGCTTAACAAACAAGCCTTCTCGAAATTCCGCAAAGAGACAACACAACGGTAGGTTTCTCAAACAAAGGTGGATTTTATGAATGGTCTAACTCCTAAGAAGACTGAAAAGACCAGGGATATCCAAGGTTTCTACAACTTCTAAATCCAGAGTCACTACAAGACCAATACAAAAATCAAACCTAGGGCTATAATTTCTATGAACTTCACTAAAACCCTTGATGCTAATGAAACAAGCATAGATGAAAACTTCTGACAGGTAACCAGTGGATCTGGGCAGCAACAAATAAGCTATAAACAAGATCTAATAGGTAAAAAAGGAAAAAATTGAAATTTTCTAAACTTTTGACAGGGTACGCAGGCAGCCCGTTTGCACAGGTGCGGCCCCGCTCTGTGTTCAAAGCAGAAGTGCGTACAGGTACGCACTGTGCTTAACTCAGAGGGTGCGTACTTCTCTCAAAAACAAGAAAAATAAAAAACTAACTCAATCCTAAGCTATTCTACCCAAATGCACAGTCAATCAGTCAAAAACTAGAAAGAAATCAACGTTTCTCAAATCAAAGTATCAATCAAAAGAGAAATCAATCAAATCCATGGATTCCCCAGTATGGTCGCCATTTTGTCATGCAGAAAGAGTCAATTTTGCGGACAAAACCGACCTCCCTAGAAACTAAGGCTTTTCTAGTGACAAACAAAACAATCAAGCACTATCTTTCCCTAAATATGCATTTAAAATAAAAGCAACCAGGTGTTTAAGGCTTACCTTTAGTCCAACGCTGTTTGTAGCGGCCAAGTCTCTTCGATCCAGATGAGCTCCTCTCCTTGAAGCCTGCATACACAAACAAGAAAACGATTACATAGCACCTGAATAACTCATATAATAAAACATATTCATCATAAATACCAAGGAGTTTATGAAAAAAATTATATATATAACAACTTGTTGAGAAAAGTGAACTTAATTGTATTAATTGGAAACAAAAAAACCTTACAACCAACGCCTTGGTGTTGTGCAGGTCCCTCCCAGGGTCCAGCAAGAGTTCTCCTCTACTTTGATCAGCTCACCCACTTCCAAATGAAGCTAAGAAAGGAATGTGATCTCTCCTCTCAAGCTCTATAAGGGAGTCCTAATTTCAGCAGCATCTACCCTTAGGAATGTTCAGCTTTCAACCTCTCTTGCCTCTGGCCCAATGCCTGTATTTATAATGCTTTAGAGGAAGTTAAACAGGTCCACCATCAATGGGATAAGGCCCTCTTTCAAAGGGATAGCTCCCCTCTTTATGGGATAAGTTCCTCTTTCATTGGGATGCATGAACCATCTGGAGGCGCTCAATCCACGTCAAACCATCTTCTAGAATTCTCTAGAATCGACCGCAAGTAAGTTTTTTGAAGTAAAACTTGCGCCTTTTGACTTTTACAGGGGTACGCACCCACCCCTTTACAGACAAAGCGTACAAGTACGCAGGTATTATGTACTTAAGGTGCGGGCCCACAGGTAAGAGTAAGAGAAAGTGCGGAACCAGAGTTATATTGATTTTTTAAAGGCTTTCTCTCTTTTTGGAGTCTGACATGAGGAGCAGAGGTATAAGACTTGCTAAGGAGGACAGTATGGTTATTGATGGAGCCATACTGACTGCAAATAGTCATGGTGAAAAATTTTAGTGTAACACACCCTCCAACCCCCCCCCCATCTTGTGCCATGTTTGTCACCTAATCTAGAGAAATATTATTAATAATAAGAATAAGAATAGTCTCATACCTTAAGCTTCTGTGAGATGAATAATTTTGATATTGGATTTATGGATCCATAACATTGATTTCTTGAGTCTATGTTTCAATTCAGCAAGTGTGTTTCATCATCATGACATTCTAAGCCACACTTGCTCACTCAAAATTTCGACTCAAAAAAGTAATGTGTTGGATTTAGAAGTCTCTTTTCAACATAATAATAATGTTATTAAAATGATATTATCAATAATTAATATTAAGCCAACAAAGGTGGTGTTGTGATTATTCTTGATAAAGATGAATACCGTCGGAAGATGTTGGACCACCTCCATAATACCGGGAGCTACAAGAAACTCAACAAGGATCCCCTGAAGAAGATTTCCAAAAGTATGGCTCCTGCTATAAAGGCTAGTAGCTTGGTTAGCTCGTTCACTCATAAGATTATTGAAAGTTGCCCTCTTACGCCTAGAATCTATGGTCCACTAAAGATTCATAAGGAAGAGGCTCCTCTGAGACCCATTGTCAACATGATAGGAGGGCCAACTTATCTTCTTGCTAAATATTTAGCCCAGAAGCTTAAGCCCCTTGTTGGCCATACAGAATCCTTCATCAAGGAATCTGCATCGTTTGTTCATGAGTTAAAGAGTTTCAAGCTTGATCCAGATGACAAGCTTCTGAGCTTCGATGTGCTCTCCCTCTACACTAATATCCCTATCAACGAGGCCATCAAATTCACCAAGCGCATCATAGATCTTGATATGGATTATTTAGTTGGTATTTGTCTTACTTCTACTTTCTTTTAATTTGATGGGGAATTATATGAGCAAATTTGCGGTGTCACCATGGGTTCCCCCCTCTCTCCTATGGTAGATAATCTATTCATGGAGGATTTTGAATCTAAGGCCTTAGCTTCTTCTTGTCTTCTGCGTAAGATGTGGAAAAGGTTTGTGGATGACATTTGTGTCATTTGGTCCCATGGTAAAGAAAAGTTGCAACTATTTTTCCTCCATCTTAACAATCAATCTAGTTCTATAAAGTTCACCATGGAATTTGAATGTAATGGTATTTTGCCCTTCCTTGATGTCCTCCTCTCAAAGAATAGTGATGGCTCTTTTTCTCATGAGGTATTTCATAAGAAAACTCATACGAAACAATATCTTCATGCTAATTCTCATCATTTCCCAACTCAAAATCTTGGTATTCTCAACACCTTAGTGACTAGAGCTTTAAAAGTTTATGATGACAACCATCTCAATGAAGAGAAATCACATCTCCTAAGTGTTTTCTTTAATAATTGGTATAGTAGACACCAATGTACTAAGGCTTTCCTCAGAGCTGAAAAAGGTCATAAGGCTAAGAAAGATACCAAGGATCGATTTTCTGGTGTTCATCTTCCTTTTATCCAAGGGACCACTGACAAGATTGTGAGGATCCTAAGGAAGCATAAGGTGCCTTCAACCTTTAGGCCTTTAAATACCATCTGGAGCTCCCTTAGGTCTATAAAAGACCCAGTGGACCCCAAGAATATGAAGGGTGTTTACGTTATCCCATCCTCTTGTGGGACTTCCTATATTGGTGAGACTGGTCGCTCGATTAATCAAAGGATTCGTGAGCATGCTACTGACATCAAGCATGGCAGGACCCGCTCCTCTGCTTTGGCGGAGCATGCAGATAAATCTAAGCATCACATCTGCATTGAGGAAGCCCAAGTCGTTGCTAAGGTTAGTCATTTCCATCATCGTAAATTGAGGGAGGCCCTAGAAATTGAAAAAAGACCCAATAATTTGAATAGAGATGATGGTTGGAATATTAGTAGAAGTTGGGTCCCTGTCTTGTCCTCCTAGTTTTTAGGCTTCTTTTTGGGATTTATTTTGTTTTTTTGTTTACCTATGTAGGTATTGGCATCCTTTTTATAGTATTTGTTGTTGATTTATTCTTCATTAGAGTTTATTTTCTTGATCCTTCGTGTTTTTCATGTATTTTATCATCCTATTCGTTCTTAACTCCTTTTAGTATTTTTGTTATTTGTTTAATGGGCCTCAGCCCCATATTTTATTGTTGACCCTGTTTTATTTATTGATTACTTTTCTGTGGATATATATATATATATATATATATTACTTTATATATATATTTCTTTTGGCTTGTGTATTTATTTGTTTTATTTTATTTTATTTTCCATTAATTATTTTAATTTAGTTTATTTTATTTCCATTAATTATTTTATTTATCAAATGATATTGTCTCTTTTTAGTATTTATGTTATTTGTTTAATGGGCCTCAGTGCCATATTTTATTGTTGACCCTGTTTTATTTATTGATTACTTTTATGTGGATATATATATATATATATATATATATATATATATATTACTTTTGGCTTGTATGTATATATATATATATATATATTACTTTTGGCTTATATATATATATATATATATATACTATATATATATATATATATATATATATATATATATATATATATATATATATATATATATATATATATATATATATATTTCTTTTGGCTTGTGTATTTATTTGTTTTATTTTATTTAATTTTCCATTAATTATTTTAATTTAGTTTATTTTATTTCCATTAATTATTTTGTTTATCAAATTATATTCTCTCGATAACTTTTGAATTCCCTCCTTATTTAGAGTTTGACTTTTATTTTTGTTTTTTTTTTTTTTTTGGTAGGTAAGACTCGTGGGGGATTTGAACCAGTGACCTATCACATGGAGTGCCTTAACAATGCATCCATTCACCATCAATGCAAAGCCCCATGGGCTTGCTTGCTTATTTATTTATTTATTTATTTAATTTAAATATTATTTCTCAAAAACTAGTTGTTTAATATTGCGGTTACTTATGAATATTTGTTTTTAATAAATCAATAAACTAATATCATAATTTAAATATTATTTTTCAAAAACTAGCCGTTTAATATAGCCATTACTTATTAATATTTTTTAATAAATTAATAAACTAATATCATTATTTAAATATTATTTTTCAAAAACTAGTAATATTTATTTTTAATAAATTAATTTAAATATTATTTTTCAAAAACTACTCGTTTAATATAGTCGTTACCTATTAATATTTTTAATAAATTAATAAAATAATATCATTATTTGAATATTAATTTTCAAAAACTAGCGGTTTAATATAGTCGTTGCTTAATAATATTTGTTTTTAATATATTAATAAATTAATATCATAATTTAAATATTATTGTTCAAATATAGTCGTTACTTGGAAATTATATCTCTACATTGCTCTCTATTTAAGCCTTTGCCATGGTCTACCTCTTCATCTGGTCCTGATGATGAACCACACTTGTTGATTCGAAACACATTGGCTAAAAATTTCTCTTATGTGATTTCTACCGAAAGACTTTGCTTAATTCATTATGGATCACAAAATCTTGAATACAGAAATAATTAATATTGTTAATATGATTATTATTCTAAACAATATTATTATTATTATTATATATCCTAATTGAAGTTATAGTAAAAATGGAGTGATACTTGACTTGATTTGTTGAAAATGTTGGACATTGGATAAACCAATGCTCCCCATGTGTCTCGCGACATGGACTAACCACCTCTCGTAGATCCTTATCTCTGGCGATGTGATCGTTGGCTAACACCTGCGGGTTTTGGTCTAACAGCAATCGTGATTTCCAACATATGGTATCAGAGCGTAGGTCATGAGTTCGATACACATTTTGCTCACATTGGGGGGGAGATTTTTGGATGTTGGATAAACCAATGCTCCCTCTGTGTTTCACGACATGGACTAACCACCTCTCATGGATCCTTATCTCTAGCGATGTGATCGTTGACTAACACTTGCAGGTTTTTATGTAACAGAAATCGTGATTCCCAACAGAAAAACCCTAACCCTAGTAGAGAAACTTGTGTCTCGTGGAAGGATGGTTGGCGACTGTGAGTGGTGGTTGTATTGTGCCCTCGGGTGCAGGGAAATCACAATCCTGACTATTAGCTAACAGGTGCAACGAGAGGTTTGTGGTAGCGTTTTTATCTTGGAGACAGATGAAGATCGGTTAGTGGATTTTGGCTCAAATGTGGCAATTAGTTTTAGTATTTGGCCTGGGGACCATGAGTTCAATGCGAAGATGGTGATAGGTGTGCTTCAGGAAGGGAGGGCTAGGAAGATATAGAGTATCAGCAGTCAAGAGATTCTTTGAAAACGAGGTTTGGTGTCTCAGTCGCCATAGTTAGGGTTGTAAAAAGGGGGTTAGAGTTTTCATAGGATCCATAACTAAGGGTGGAGGGCTAGGTGGGGCCTTGGAACTTTTTAGGAGTTTCTTCTTCTTTTTTTACTATTGAGGGATTAGTGTAAGTTCCCAATCAGTATAGGATGGTTATGCAAGGAGTTGGTAGTCCCATTTTCTCGAGTGTTCTAGAATATCATCTAGCATATTCTTTCGTGGAGGAGGTTTTGGTCTAAAACCTAAAACCTATTTTTGGTATTTCCCTTCATGGAGGTGGACCTCCATCCCTTCAAGGTTGTATTATTTTTGTGAATGTATTATTGGACTCAGAGGAAGGTGAGGGGTTTTTATCAGGTAACAATGGTGGGGGATCTATAGGATTAAATCTAATGGTCTCACAAGGAGGGTTAAGCAGTTCCATTTTGTCTAGGTATTGAAATTTGTGTTGGGTGTGTGTTATATTCTTTCCATGACTAGCCCACCTGCATGAGGTCTGGGGAAGTTCCCCGGGAAAAAAAAATTGGACCCTATATTAGGTGGGAAGACCTACCTAGGGTTTTGTGTAGGGGTTGTGCACATGGTTTTTGGCATGATGGTTTTCTACCCATGATATTTTGTAGATCCGGTCAAGGGAACTACAGTTATGTTCTAATCCAGGGTTAATGGATTGGGGTTTATGAATGCTTCAAAATGTATATATGTGTTGTGGCATTGAAAGGAATATAATGAAAAATCAATCCGGTGGTCTCGGTTTTGGGATCCAGGGGAAAATATCTATGTATTTGTTTTATATTCTCGTCATTGTTTATTTTCTATCTTTTAGAATTCATCTGCAGGTAAATTTTGTATAGGGTTAAAACCTACATTTGGTATCAGATTAGTTTCGGCTTCAAGTGGACGCCTTTGCTACTGAGGGATTTTTCTCGGGCCTATGGTAGACCTTGTTCAGTGGGAGATCTACAATATCGATTCTTGCAGTGAAAGAAGATGGCGAGTAGTGGAAAGATAGAGATCAAGAAATTTAATGGTCAGTGTTTTGAGTTGTGTAAACTTAAGATGGATGATCTGCTGGTCGATAAAGATCAGTGGATCGCAGTAGATATGGGTATTAAACCAACGACAATGCCATATGAGGACTAGGTGAAGTTGGATCAGAAAGAAAAGCGCACAATATGGTTGTGTATCTCAGATTCAGTATTGTTAAATGTATCAGGGGAAGCTAAGGTGAAGTCTTTGTGGGACAAGTTAGGGACTTTCTACTAATCTACGTCTCTAGTGAACAAACTATTCCCATGTAAAAAGTTGTATAACTTGAGGATGAAGGATGGAGACTCAGTGACAAATCATATGAATGCCTTTAATAGCGTGGTAAGTCAATTGTTATCTGTTGATATTGAAATTTCAGATGAAGATAAGTGAATTTGTTTGTTGTGTTCTCTATCATATTTGTGGGACAGTCTGGTTGTTGCAATAGGTAGAAATAAAACTACCTTGAATTTTGATTAAATAGTCTCATCCTTGATGTCGAAGGAGATGAGGTGGAAAAATATGGAGGGCTAGTATGGAGATGTCTTGTCTGTATGAAGACGGTCCCGGAACAGAAACAAAAATAAGTCCTCGAGTGGGAGATCTAAATCTAGAGGGACATCTAAGTCTCCTAGAAAACCTGTAAAGGTTTGGTGGAAATGCCGAAATAAAGGGCACTTCAAAAAGGTATGTAGATCTAAAGCTCATAAGAAAGGAAAGGGATCTAATGATGCTCCTTCTACAAAGGCGAAAACCACCTCAGATGAAGGTGGGGATGTGTACTTGGCTTCTTCGTCAAGTACACATGTATATCATGAGGCATGGTTGATTGACTCGGGTGCATCCTTTCACTTCACCCCCCACAGGGAGTGGTTCTGCGAGTATGAGAAATTTGATGGTGGTGATGTCTTATTAGGGTATGTTATGCTCTTGACCTGCAAGAAGATACCATAATACCAAGTATGCAAAGAAATATACCCAGAAAATAGAACAATAAGAAATAATAGCATGTATTTTATTATTCGTAAAGGAAAGCAATGTTCACTTGCCTCTTCTAGCGGGCAACCTCCGATAGAGTTGGGCTCAATTACAAAATAAGACACGACGCTCCTCAAGGGGAGTCTCTATCCTTTATATAGGATTCATACATGCAATACCATGGGTCAGTACCATGGTTCTTATTAATACCATCTATCTAATACCATTGCCCATTTGCAACTAACTGTGGTCCCTTCTTTAAATGTGGGTCAACCCATTACAATTATTAATATGGGCTTTATTGACTCTTTAACTAACTATAACTATGACTCGACCCTATTACATAAACAAGGGGATTAGGGTTGGACCCTAACATGCCCTCCCCCCATAAAAATAGCCTTGTCCTCAAGGTTGAAGCTGCACAAAACTACTGAAGAACAGTGGTTGGTTCCCAAGTCACATCTTCTGGAAGGTGTCTTTCCACTTGACGAGGACTTCCTTGATCGTGCGAAAGTGCAGGTGTCGTTCTCGCGTGTCAAGAACCTGTTCAGGATGGAGTCAGATTGAACATTCTTCATCCAATACCGGTAGACTGATTTGAATTCTGCAATGGTTCCCAACCACTTTCTTGAGGCATGAGACATGGAAGACAGGATGGATTTTTGCAGTGGATGGAAAGGATAGCTTGTAGGCTACTTCTCCAATGCACTGAAGTATTTGATACGGTCCGTAGAATTTTGGAGATAATTTCTGACAACCCTTGTCTTTGAGTGATGTTTGCTTATATGGTTGCAGCCTCAAGAATACCTGATCCCCTTCTTGAAATTTGTGCTCTGAACGATGTTGGTCTGCCTGTTGCTTCATGCAATTTTGAGCTTGATGGAGATTCTCTTTGAGGTGGGCCAGCATGGTTGCATGGTTTTTTAGGAGTTGATCCACTTCTTGTACCTTCGAGCATCCTTGGATATAAGAAGTAGGTGAAGGATGGAGTTTACCATAAACTTCTTCATATGGAATCATTTTGGTGGTGGCCTGATAGTTAGTATTATACCACCATTCGGCTAGAGGTAACTACTGTACCCATAAATGTTGCTTGTCTGAAGTGAAACACCTGAGTTTAGGTCTCCAGACATTTGTTGACTGCTTCAATTTGATCATTAGTTTGGGGATGATAAGAAGTATTGAGTTGTAGTTAGGTACCTTGTAGCCTGAAGAGTTCCTACGAAAAATTACTGGTGAAGACCGGGTCATAATCAGACACAATGGAATTGGGCATGCCATGCAATTTGAAGATTTGGTCCATGAAATATTCAGCCACCAAATTTGGTGTAAAAGGATGGGGTAGGACGCAAAAATGAGCATACATAGAAAGTCTATCCACAACCACCATGATGACTGACTTGTTGCCTGACTTCGAAAGACCCGTAATGAAATCCATAGAAACCTCCGTCCAGATTAAGGCAGGGATGGGCAATGGTTGTAATGTGCCTGGGGATTTGACTGCTTCTCCTTTGTGGCGCCAACACACATCACACTCAGCTACAAAAGTAAGAATGTCCTTTTTCATGCCTATCCAAAAGAATGAACGTCGAGTGAGAGCATAAGTCTTCTAAAAGCCTGAATGGCCTACAGTGGGAGATGAGTGCAACTTTGTCAAAATGTGACTTTTGAGGATGGATGTTGGTGATATCACTACTTTGTCCTTGTAGCAAAGAATCTCATC
The DNA here is from genome assembly GCA_031772625.1 of Pinus tabuliformis. Classification (NCBI taxonomy): domain Eukaryota; kingdom Viridiplantae; phylum Streptophyta; class Pinopsida; order Pinales; family Pinaceae; genus Pinus; species Pinus tabuliformis. The sequence continues at coordinate 1,372,539,439 of CM062805.1, read as the reverse complement.
CTACCAAGAGTAGCCCGCTGTGGAATTTGGATCCACCTGCAATTTATTAATGAGTTGGGAGAGCAAAGGATGTGAAAACCATTCCCTGCTAGCCTCTTCAATCCACTCTGGAATGGGAAGAGAGATTGCTAGCAGGGTGCTTTCCTCCTCAAATTGGCATGATAAAGCATCCGCTACAACATTTTCTCACCCTTTCTTGTAATTATCTCATAATCATATCCCAACATTTTGTCTATCCATTTATTTTGTTGTGGCGAGGATAGGTGTTGCTCAAAAAAATATTTAAGGCTTTGATGGTCTGTGCGGATTTGGAAATGCTGCCCCAATAAGTATGGTCACCAGGTATCCATTGCATGTAAGATGGCCATCATCTCCTTCTCATAGGTAGATTGTCCCAGATTTGTCCCACTTAGTTATTGGCTAGTGAAGGCCAAGGGTCGACCTTCTTGCATTAAGATAGCCCTAATACCCTTACCTGAAGCATCACATTCAATCACAAAAGATTTGGTGAAGTCGAGTAGTGCCAATACGGGAGTGGAACACATGGCATGTTTGAGAGCTATAAATGCCTTTTTTTCTTCATCATTCTAGAGGAATGATTTTTTCTTAAGAAGGTGAGTGAGGGGTATAGAAATGCGACCATAATTGTGAAAAAAATTGTGATAGTAGCCGGTGAGACACAAAAATCCTCTTAAGCTCTTCAAGGTCTTTGGTTGAGGCCAATCCTACATTGCCTAGATCTTTTTGGGATCCACCCTGACACCTTCACGCCCCACAATGTGGCCCAAATACTCAACTTCTTCCATGCCAAAAGAGCACTTGGACAATTTGACAAATAATTTATGCTTTCGGAGTAGTTGCAAGAGCATATATACATGTTGAAGATGTTTTTCCCAAGTGAGGCTGTAAATGAGGATGTCATCAAAGAAAACAAGGACAAATTTCCTGAGATATGGTTTGTGAAGGTGATTCATGAGGCTCTGGAAAGTGGATGGGGCATTACAGAGACCAAATGGCATGACCAGGAATACATAATGGCCTTCATGAGTTCGGAAAGTAGTCTTTGGAATGTCTACTTCTTTCATGCAAATTTGGTGATAGTCCAAGCGAAGGTCGAGCTTAGTAAAGAATTGAGCCCCATTTAGTTCATCCAGCAAATCATCAACCACTGAGATGGGAAATTTATCTTTGACCATCAGCTTGTTGAGGGCCCTGAAGTCTAGACACGTACGTTATTCAACATCTTTCTTGAGCACCATGACCACAGGTGATGAATAAGGACTAATGCTAGGACGAATTACACTGGCTTCCAGGAGTTCCTTGATGATTTTTTCAATTTCATTCTTTTCGGCGAAAGGATATCTATATGGGTGCACATTTGGTGGTTGTGCCCCTAGGACCAAAGTAATTCTATGATCATGTTCCCCTCTCAAGGGTGGAAGCTCATGAGGCTTGTCAAAGACCTACAAATGGTTGTTTAAGACCTATTGCATCTCAGTATGAATATGAAGAGAAGTGGGTTCGAAGGCCTGGATGACATTAAATTGGGCTATAACTCCATGGTGGCCCTTTTTTTAACAATTTTTCCATCCTATGCGAGCTGATGATAGAAGGAGCACCTGCCTGGAGTTCGTGTAGGGTATGTGTGTGGTTATTCTATTTGAAGCTCATATATAACTCCCGGAAATCCATTGTGATTGGGCCGAGTGTGCGGATCCATTCAGCACCCAATACAATGTCACACCCACCCATGTTGATGGCAAACATGTGGTTCTTTAGGTGATAATCCCCCATTTGAAGTTTGACATTTTCATAACGACCTTCACATTTCATTTTCCCCCCATCATCAATCTGGACCTGGAAATTAGAGACTTCTCTAACAAAACAATGCACTGCTTCAGCGACTCTTTGATTGATAAAGTTATGCATACTACCACTATCAATCAAGACTACTACAGGGTGATGCTTAATAAAACCTCTGATTTTGAGAGTTTGGGGAGAAGAAATTATTGCCAAAGCATGAAGCGAGATAACTGCTACAGAACCCAAACTACTAGATCTGATCTGGCAAAGATGATGCATGATCTATAGAGAGACAAGGGAACTATGGTCTGAAGGAGTTTCAGGTGCTACAGATCCCAATATACATAAGGGTCCGACAGTAGTACTTGGCCCAATATTTCAGGGCACTAACCAAGGAGGATCAACCATTCCCTTAGCCGTACAATCCGACTACCCTATCGTATGCGTGAGTAATATCCCCGATTTTTGTTCTCGGTGTACTATAGCAGCAAGACGGCTGACGGTTTATCTATGGCGAGGTTTCAAGAGAGCCTAGGGGGCTTCTGATATACCCAGAGGGTACTTGGAACACAGTCTGTGTGTGGTTCTTTCTAATGCACTACTACTCGAAGGGGTACCCACAGGGGTTACAAGGGAGTCCAACAAGCGTGACCACCTCTTTTATTTCCTGCGTGCGTGCCTCCCCAAATCTACAAGTTTATGTGCTCAACGGCAAATCCCATGGTTTAAAGACACTGGAACACGTCTCTAGCCAAAAAAAAAAATCTGCTAAAAATGGAGATCCCACTAGCCCTGGAAAGTGCTATGATACCACTTGTTGTGCTCTTGACCTGCGAGAAGATACCAGAATACCAAGTATGCAAAGAAATATACCCAGAACACAAAACAATAAGAAATAACAGCATGTATTTTATTATTCAGAAAGGAAAGCAATGTTCACTTGCCTCTTCGAGGGGGCAACCTCCAATAGAGTTGGGCTCAATTACAAAATAAGACACGATGCTCCTCAAGGGGAGTCTCTATCCTTTATATAGGATTCATACATGCAATACCATGGGTCAGTACCATGGTTCTTATTAATACCATCTATCTAATACCATGGCCCATTTGCAACTAACTGTGGTCCCTTCTTTAAATGCGGGTCAACCACTTACAATTATTAATATGGGTTTTATTAACTCTTCAACTAACTATAACTATGACTCGACCCTATTACATAAATAACGGGGTTAGGGTTGGACCCTAACAGGGTATGATAGGAAGGATAGAATTGTCAGACGTGGTAAAGTCAAGCTAAATTTGCAAGGTGGAAGGATTAGAACACTCCGGGTGTTTTACATATTCTTGTATTGGCCAGAAATTTGATTTCTATAAGCAAGATGGATGATGCAGGTGTAAAAACAGTGTTCGAGAAATATACGTGCAAGATGGTTCCGGGAGCACTGGTATTGATGCAAGGAGTTCGTATTGGAACTATGTACAAGCTTTTGGGTAGCATTGTTATTGATGGGTGCAATAGTTCTGTGGTTCTTGAAAGTGGAGCAGAAAACCTTGTGGTCTCTGGAGAAAATACCATGTTATGGCATCAAAGGCTTGGACATATTAGAGAGAATGGAATTCAAATACTTCATGGTAATGGTATGGTAGAAGGTATGTCAAATTTCTCTCTGCATTTCGATTTCTGTGAACATTGTGTATATGGGAAGCAAAATTGGGTGAGTTTCCCCTCTGGTGCTAATAGGGTGAAAGGGATATTAGAGCTTGTGCATAGTGATGTGTTTGGACCTATGTCGGTTCCATCACTGGGTAAGTTTGTGTACTATGTATCATTTATAGATGAATTCTCAAGGAATAGGTGGATGTATTTCCTCAAGAAGAAATCTAATTTCTTTAACAAGTTTAACGAATTTAAGGCTCTAGTGGAAAACTAGACAAAGAAGAAGATAAAGGTGTTGACGATAAATAATGGTGGAGAGTTATGAAAGAAGGAATTTGAAGAGTTCTGTAAAAGGTGTGGTATAGCATGGCAGAAGAATACTGCATACACACAGCAAAATGGAGTTGAAAAAAGAATGAACAGGACGTTGATGGAAAAGGCAACAAGCATGCTGAGTGGTGTCGAGTTAGGACAGGAATTCTAGTTAGAGGCAATGGAGACTGCATGCTACCTGGTTAATAGATCACCTTCATCAGCGTTGGAGGATAAGTCTCCACATGAGGTATGGACTAGTAAGAAACCCTCTCTTTCACATCTCAGGGTATTTGGTTGTGATGCATATGTACATGTTCCAAAGGAGAAAATAACCAACTTGGATAGTAAATCTAAAATGTGCATCTTTATTGGGTATATGGATGGTTTAAAAGGTTATAAGATTTCCAACCAAGAAACAAGGAAGGTTTTGTACAGCTGAGATGTGGTTTTTAGAGAGGTGAAAGGTTTTATTAAACATGAAGTCCTACAAAAGTAACTTAAGAATATAGAGTTTGAGGTAAAGGAGGAAGAATCAAACTCTACAGTAGAACATGAATAAGAAGATGAAGAGCCACAAACTCCAATCATGAGAAGATCAGTTCGAGAAAGAATTGTACAGATCCAGAATCTAAAAGGCATGATCCTAAAGATTGACCTATCCAAAGCTTTTGACAGGGTCAACTGGCTCTACCTTTGTATGTTGTTGACCCACCTGGGATTCCCCTATTCCTTCATCAAATGGATATTTTGTTGCATATCGAATGTATCCTTTAGTGTGCTGATAAACAGATCTGCCTCCCCCTTTTTCCATGCAGAAAGAGGACTGAGGCAAGGATGCCCTCTTTCACCACTGCTTTTCCTTCTCATCATGGAAGGTCTCAGTCAAATCATTGGAGAAGAATGCAGATTGGGGCATATAAGGGGTATCAAAATCACTGAAGATTGTACTCTCACCCACTTGTTGTTTGTTGATGATGTACTAATCCTCCTTAATGGAGCCATAAGGGACACTACTGCTTTCTCCCGAGTCCTTAGCATCTTCCTTAAAGCCACGGGCATGGTCATAAACGAATCGAAATCCACTATCACTGCCACCGGCTGTTCCCATCATGAGGTACATTTTTCCCTCAGAATATTTGCTTTTGTTGTTGTACAACTGGAAGAAGGACTCAAATACCTGGGGTACAGTCTCAAACTCTATGGATATAAGATTGCAGATTGGACATGACTGATATCAAAGGTAGAGAGGAGGCTCAATATCTGGTACCATAAATACCTATCTAGGGCAGGAGGCTGGTACTCATCAAGGCAGTCTTAGAAGCCACTCCGATTTATTGGATGACTCTAGCATGGATTCCCAGAGGTATTTTGTTGCGCCTACAAAATCTGTGCTGTAGATTCTTGTGGAAAGGGAACCAACCTGGGAGAATATTTGCTTGGACAAGTTGGGACTCTCTGGCTTTACCTAAGAGCTGGGGAGGATGGGGCATCAAGAGGCTGGGATCCTTCTCACAAGCACTGGCTTCCAAACTAGGGTGGCAACTGCTAAATAATGACAGCCTTTGGACGAAGGTTGCAGTATCTAAATGCATCCATCTAGTAAGTGTCCTCAACTAGATCAAACAAGATATTAGGAAAATAATATTTTTGTAATTTGGAAGGAGGTCAACAACTTGAAGGAGCTCATCCGCAATGGACTAACTTGGAGAATTAGATCCGGGTCTAAGATTCAGACAGGTACAGACCCTTGGGTGGACTATGGAAATGCTCACACTCTCTCAAATGGCCTGCGAGGACACCTACAGGCTATTGTTATTACACATATCAATCAGATTGCAGATGGGGTTCACTCCACCATCTTACATCAAGCATGGAAATATGCCACCGCACTGAATATACCTATATGTTGGTACAGGAATGGAACAACTACACAAATGCTTTGTAGGAGGCCCACATTAGGATTACTGACGAAGAGGACAAGCTAATCTAGGCACATGCTAAACATGGAACATACTCCCCTAAGGAAGGCTACTTGGTACTGATGGAAAAATACAAGCCACCAGATCTAGTCCCATGGTGGAAACACCTATGGAAGCTGAAGGCGCCCCTTCGGTCTAAGTTGCTCATGTGGTCTATCCTTCACAATAAAGTCCCAACCAGGGCCAACTTGATGAGAAGATCTTATACAGGTCCGTTCTGGTGCCATCTCTATAAAAGCGATAACGAGGATATTGATCACCTCTTTCTTCACTGCCTGCTCACTCAAGAGCTCTGGAATGGTTTCCTACACTCTATCTCTTCTGACTTGAAATAGCAGGGTCCTCATCTTTTGGATACTTGGAATGTGTGGTACACCTGCAAATCCTCTAAACTCAAAAACGTTCCACTTCTTATTAGCTGGGCCATCTGGATTGCTAGAAATCAAGCCATTTTTCTACAAAGACCTCCCCACTGGCCTTCCATCACTTCAAGGCTATTAGTTGATTACAATTCCATCCCTGATGAGGAGGAGCCCCTGAACCAAAGGATCATTACCCCTGAACCCATCGATCATTCCCACCCTTGGGCTTATTTTGACGGTTCAGCACAGGAGAGGGGCTGCGGGGGTGGAGCTATACTTCACTTATCTGATTCCCATGTCTTCAAAATACAAATGGGCCTGGGAAGGGGAAAAAATAATTTTGCAGAACTGGTTTCGGCAAAAAACATCATACTATTTGCATTATCCAAAAACTGTCATCAATTACAACTATTTGGAGATTCACAAATAATTTGTAACTGGTTGAATAAATCAACACACTGCAATTCATACTCTCTACAACATATCTTGGATGAAGCACACCGACTCATAACTCATTTTGATATCTTCTCTTGTCGTCACATTTACAGGGAACGCAACACAGCCGCCAACAGCTTATCCAAGGAGGCGGCGCTCAGGGACAACACTAGCTGGTTAATCATGGAGGAAAGGGACGGCAGCTGTTATCAGTACTACCATAGGCCGTTCATAGAGCTGGAAACATGACAGCTCTACAGAAATGAAACTTTTGCAATTTTGCATTTTTGTTTTTTGAACAGTAGTCGACAGTCATATGTAAATATTCACTGCTTACATTTTATCAGTATAGACAGTTACAGAGCTCTCTGCGTAGAGCAGTACATATATTTATAGACTCTCTATGTATTTTCCAAAAGCCTTAATTAGCGAATACAGTTTTGACTGGGCAAGAAGGACAGGCTATGCCTGAATATTGTACATGCTATGCATCTGCAAAATGCAGTTTCTTTATTAATAAAGAAAGTGCGAATTTTTCCACAGGGAAAAAAAAAAAAAAAAATTCGAGAAAGAAGGAAGCCAAAAAGGTATAGTTCATCTATTTTCTGTTCAAATTTTTCTTTATCTATTATTGATGATGATCCCAAAACTGTCAGGGAGGCAGTAGATTCAGAGGATGGTAAACTCTATAAAGAGGCCATGGTTGATGAAATGGCATCTTTGGACAAAAATAAGTTTTGGGATATGGTGGAGATGTCGGCTACAAGGAAACCCATTGGAAGAAAATGGGTGTTTAAGAAGAAGATGAATGCAAAAGGAAAGGTGGAGAAATACAAAGCTCGTTTGGTAGCCAAAGGTTATTCCTAGGTGTCAGGAATTGATTTTGGTGATATTTTTTCTCCTATTGCCAAGTTAGCTTCTATTAGATTACTTTTATCTATTGTTGCTACTTTTGATTTTGAGTTAGAACAGATGGATGTGAAGACAACATTTTTTCATGAGGATGTGGAAGAAGATATCTACATGAAGCAACCTTAAGGCTTTTCATTAAAGGGAAAGAAAGAACTGGTATGTAGGTTAAAAAAATTGTGTATGGGTTAAAACAGTCACCAAGGATGTGGTATCAAAAATTTGATACATTTATACGAGGACTTCGCTTCACCAGAATCAAAGCGGATCATTGTGTGTATTTTAAATTAATTTGTGACCATGTTATTTATCTATTCTTGTATGTGGATGATATGTTGTTGATTAGAAATGACAAAGAAATTATCCGGGATTTGAAGACCCAATTGTCCTCCAAATTCGACATGAAGGATCTTGGTGTTGCAAACTATATTTTTGGCATGGAAATTAAACTAGATCAGGCAAATAGGAGGCTCTGGTTAAACCAGAGGAAGTATGTTGAGACAATATTGCAGAGGTTTAGTATGCAATATAGTAAACTGGTGAAGGTTCTTATTCCTGTAGGTGTAAAGTTATCTATTAGACAGTGTCCCAAGACACAAGAGGACATGTCTTGTGTTTCATATGCAAGTGCAGTCGATAGACTGATGTATGAAATGGTCTATACTAGACCATACATTGCACATGCATTGGGAGTATTGAGCAGATTTATGTCAAAACCAGGGAAGGAGAATTGGACAACAGTGAAGCGAGTTTTCAGGTATTTGCATGGCACCAGTGATTATGGTCTGTGCTACCAAGGAAGACCGGGATTGGACAGAGTTTTAGACATCCGTGGCTTTGTTGATGCAAACTGGGTTGGAGATCTAGAGCAGAGAATATCTATAAGTGGGTATGTGTTTAACCTAATTGGAAGTGTATTCAGTTGGATGAGAAAGATACAGTCTGTAGTGGCACTTTCAACTACATAGGCAGAATACATGGCAACCACTCATGCAAGCAAGGAAGCAGTTTGGTTGTAGATATTGTGTTCAAGTATGGGGTTAGTACGACGAGCTATAAGGATAGAATGTGAAAACCAAAGTGCAATTTTATTGGCAAAGAATATTGCTTATCATTCAAAGACAAAGCACATTGATGTTTAGTATCACTTTTGTGAGGGATATGGTTGAGGACAAAAGGTGTTGCTGGTAAAAATGTGGATACTTTGAAGAATGTTGTAGATGCATTGACAAAGGTTGTGAGCACTGAGAATTTTTCTTGGTGTAGAGAAACAATGGGCATTATAGGGCTCGACCAATGACTAAGCTCTCATGTGACCCCCTTTGTGTAAAATAAAACAAGTGGGAGAATTTTGGGTCTGTGCTATATTCTTTCCACAACTAGCCCCACGTGTAGTAGGGGGGTCCTAGGAGGGGAAAGCCCCCTATAGGGGGGTTTGCATGGGGGAAGTAACCCCCCTACATGGGGTCTAGGGTAGAACCATGGGAAAAAAAAAAAATAGACCCTATATTAGGTGGGTGGACCTACCTATGGTTTTGTGCATGGGTTTCACACATGGTTTTGGGCATGATAGTTTTATGCCCATGGTATTTTATAGATCCGATCAAGGGAACTATGGTTATGTTCTAATCGAGGGTTAATGGATTGGGGTTTATGAATGCTTCGGCATGTATATATATGTGTTGTAATATTGAAATGAATATAATGAAAAATCAATCTGGTAGTCCCGGTTTTGTGATCTAGGGGAAAATACATGTGTATTTGTTTTATATTATCATCATTGTTTATTTTCTGATTTTTAGAATTCGTATTCAAGTAAATTATGTACATGGCTAAAACCTACAATTTGGGTCTGAAGAAACAAAAGAAATAAATACATCAAATCCACAAGGGATCAACATAAACTAAAATTGGGAGAGGATGCTCTTATGCATCAGGGATCATGTTGAGAATATGGTAGTTGGTTGATCCAGAGGAAGGAAATTCAGTTACAAAACTCTAAAGGACTGGATGGAGGTAGAGGTAATGTCGCATGTGAACAATATCCCAAATATTTGGATGTTGGTGCATGGATGGATAAAACTCTCCTTCATCTATGTGGAGGATGCAGCTTGGTTTCCATAACAAAAGTGGAGTCTAGATTCAATGCATGTTCTATTTAAAAAATGGTCCTTATTATTTGATGCGAGCAGAGAGAGGATGGATGTGGTTTTGGTTTGGGAAAGATTCCATAGGATTTGTCTCCAATATTGGAACCCTGTAATATTTGAAGCACTTGGAAATTATTTTCGCATGTTCCTAGAGGTAATCATGTCTTATAGGCAAATAGGGAATATGTTAATAGCCCATATTTTGGCTAGTATCAATTTATGGGAAGGTTTAGAAGAAGATATGGATATAGGGCTAGGGTTAGAAAGGTTTCAATTTTTTGATTATGAAGGGGTGTCATTTAGAGGACAAAGGTCTCAAAAGAAAGGACACTTATTAAGCCAATGCTTGCTTCCTTTACATAAGAATAAATGTAATGAGGAGGTGTTTCATTCAAGATCGTTGTCGACTAGATTTTTTTTTGGTTTCAAGTAGTGAATTCCATCCATGTTGGGGGGGTTGGTGCAGAAGAGGCTCCAGGGCTTATTCTTGGTGGGATAGTGGTATAAATAGAAGTCTCATCGATGGATTTGAGGCAGGTGAAGGGAGACAACCAGAGGGGGGGCTCAACTGTAGTAGAGGAGGATGTCCCTTTGGGAAACCTTTTATCTTCTTCCTTTCTTTCTTATTTTATCTTCTTCTAATTTATTAGTGAGTACTATGCATGTGCATGTTCTGGCTTTGTTCCATTGTCCTATGTCCAACCAAAATATGTCTTCTCCCACAACTTTAATAGAGTGGGATTCATCTAAGGACTCGAGAGAAAAATGTATACTTTAAAAACATAGGTCCAAAACAAATTTTCCTCTTAAATAAAGCCTTGTCAAGGGATTAGGTATATTGTTCATTTCTTCACTATAAGGGAAAGGGAGAGGGAGGAAATACTTCCTTTCTAAAGCCAAGGACAAAACCCATTTTGAGTTGGAAATAGGCCAACATAGCACCAACATATGTTTATTTATGTGAAATCCCTAGAAGGGTTAATCCCATCAAATATATTTCTTTTAAATGTTGAGGGTTGGAAAGTCCCTATAAAAAGCTTGCGATGAAAATATTTTTTGTCTAATAATATAGATCTCATATTTCTTCAAGAAACATTCAGGTAAGGGGATTTAATTTCAAAATATTTTGAAAACTTGACTGTTATTTGGAAGTTTGTTGGTTTGGATGTCCAAGGGAACTCATGGGGTCTTGTCGTGGGTTGGAATCCTAGTACTATCAAAATCATAAATTGATGGAGTGTTGAGTTGGGCTTGGATCTATATCTTTTCCTAGAGGATCTATGTTGTGATGTAACAATTCTTAATGTTTATTGTCCATATGTTGATACAAATATTTTTTGGGACCTTCTCGTAAACAAATCTACACAACAAAACGATCTAGTGATTGTTGGAGGGGATATTATTTTTTCTCTGGGAGCGGTTGAAGTTTGGTATTGAAGAGATAGACTATATCCTCTTATTGACTACTTTAGTCAAAATCTAGTTGTGCATAAGTTGGTAGACATTGAGCCAGTAAAGTTGAGATCCACTTGGAGAAATAAACTCACCAAGGCGGATCAGGTTACTAAAAGGATAGACAACTTTTTAGTTTCAAAATCCATTTGAACCACTTTAATATTCTACTTCAATTGGTTGGTAATATAGGGGATTCAAATCACCCTCCCATATACTTGGAGACAAAAGGTGCAGAAAAAAACCTCGCTAGCCCCTTTAAGATGGATTATATATGGATGAAGGAGGAGGATTATGTCACATTGGTAAAGGATCATTGGGTTCCTTTTGATTTGAAAAGGGGCTTAACAATGGTAGAACAGTTTGAAGAAAATATTAAATTGATCAAGAGGATTACCAAAGATTGGGCATACAAAAAGAGACAACTCAATGAGATAAATATCTCTCTAGTTGAACAAGAACTTGACGAGATAGCTATAATCTCAAATTCCTGGAGGAGAAAAGGAAATCCATTCTATTGGACAAGGAAGCCACATTGAGGCTAAAAATTCAGGCTATCTGGTTTAAATGTGGGGATGAAAATATGAAAAACAATCAAGCCTTTGCAAAAGGACGAAAGATATGCAATACTATCTCGAGTCTATGTAATTTGGAAAGTAGGGAGATCTCATCCTTTGAAGGCCTAGTGCTTTTATGGAAATAACATTTCCAAACCTTCTTCAAGGAACAGGGGGAATTCCTATTATGTAAGTCATTAAAGTTGCTCAGTTTTTCCCAATATTTGTTGAAGAGGAAAACAACATTTCTCTCCTAAAGGAAGTTGCGAAGGGGGAGTTGTTGGCAGTTCTTAACAGTTTTCAAAAATAAAAAATCCATGGGTTAGATGGTTCGCTAGTGGAATTATTTCTTGGACTTTTTGACATTTTCAGGAAAGGTCATCTCAAGGTGGTTGAGGAGTCTAGAAAGAAAAGAAGAATTTATCCATCTTTCAATTCCACTTTTATAGCCCTTATGTTATAGCACCATTTATCACCCTTGGTATTTGTGATGCTTGGTTTGTGGCCTTGGGCAACCCCTCCTTCTAGACTTGGTCCAAATATATTAAAAACATTGTTTTATTCCCTGTACGCTACTTTTCCCTGAGATAAAAGTGTGTACACATGGGTTAGTCAATACCCAACCCATGTATATGTGTTAAAACACTTTAAAAAAATTAAATTTCCTTAATTATGGGCGGAGTTCACGGGTTTTACCTGTTGATTACCTCCTATTGCCCGTGGACCAACTGTTTCCCAACTAAAAAACTAATTGGGAGAAGTATAAATAGACTTCTATGGGAAGGCCTTAAGTGGGAGAAGAGATAGAGTTATTATACTGAGATTATCCCTGACTGAGTCTCAAGTATCCCTGTGCTTCATGCACTTCCCCAAGTTTCAGGGTACCCTTGTTTCCTTGATTATAGATATTCTCCCTCTTTCTTGAGATGTCATGGTATTGGTTATGGAAGGAGGTTGTTGAAGATTGGGACTAGACGCTTGGAGTCGGAGGAAGAAGACTTAGGTGAATTCTCTCCGTGTTAGTTATAGCTTACTACAATAAAAAGAAGCGATGTCTTGTTTCCGAGATTAACTGTGTTTATGCATCAAATAGTGTTTTAATTCATATATGAATGTTATTTTGATTTATGATTAATCATTTGCTTATATGATACAAAGTTAATTTTATAAAAATACTTTACCTCTATACTGCTATGTATGTTCGGATTTAATGATTTTCAAGTTTGAAGAACATCGGGAGTTGCAGAGGGTTTGAACCCTGCGGAATCTACCCAAAAGAAGGACATCCGAGTATGGCTTCTCTCACATAGTTTTTTTATATAAGCATTTTTCATGAGTTGTATGAGTGTTTCTTACTATAGTTTGCTCCTGCTCTATTGGGGTTCCAACCCAAAGCCCTAGGGTACTTATTCCCGTAACAGAATTTGCGACTCCATTAGGGATAACCATCCTGTTATTCCTAGTTTGGGTTGTTCCGTGTCAATCAGGGCTTAGTTTTTGGTTTGGTTTCTATTAGATTCTTATTTGGTCTACTAAAGTCTTAGACCTTAAGTGTGATCTTTTTTATCTGGCTTTGTTTTTTATTTTTCTTACAAATCTTTGTATACGCATTTTACTTTGTTTACAGTAGCGTACACACGCCTGTTTTTGTGAAGTGAACCCGTGTATACACGAGTTTCCTTTATCAAAAGCACGTGTACATGCCTCTGTGCTTGAACACAATCACGTATACCATTTTTTTCATTGTTTTTTAAAATCTCTCTGCCCAGAAAGATTTGTTTCTTGGTCTGCAAGGTCTCTAAGTGGTCAATTTCTGTCTAAAGAATTTCATTATTCTGCAAGCTTATTGTTTCGAAGTCTCTTCCTTATAGAAAATATTTGGCCTAGGTTTGCTTTTTTAGCGAGTTTGTAATTGGTGTTTTGGCACACGAGACTTCGTCTAGAAGTTCTCTATAGTTCTAGTCCTCCAGAATAGGAGATTGTTTTCAATATCAGTGTCAAGCTCGGTTTTTGGTCTACTTGCTTTGCTTTTCGTCATTTTGTGGCCTTATAGATTTTCTTTCTTTTTGAAAGTATTTTTGGCGAATTTGAAATTATTTCTTTCCTGGGTTCTTGGTTAGTTTTTCAAGCTCTTTACTGTTGTTGTTTAGGTCGTTTAGTACAAGTTAAGCCCTTCTTCCTTAAGCTTTCATTCATTTTCGAGTTTGTAACTTGCAAGGACTCCTTGTGCTCTTCTTTCAGTCTTTGAGTTTTAGTGGCATTTAGAGTGATTTCAAAAATTTGTTTTGGTTTTTTCTTGAAAAAAAAAAAAGATCTCAAAAAGCATTGTTTTTGTTTTCTTTTGCCGAGTTTGATTTTGGTTTCTTTTTTATTTTTTGAAAGTGAATTGTGATCTTTTGGTATTTGTCCTTCTTGTTTGGAGAAGGGATATATTCCTAGGCAAGTTCATGATGAGAAGGGATATATTCCTAGGCAAGTTCATCATGAAGACATTGAAGAAGATGAAGGTTACTCTCAAAGGCGAAATGATGAAGAAGAAGAACCTCAAGAAGAAGAAGAATCTCAAGAAGAACCAGAGGAGCAGACAAGAATAGAAGAGAAGACTCCATCCAGATATGTCCAAAAGAATCATCCAGAAACTCAGATTGTGGGGCAGAAAGAAGCAGGAGTACAAACAAGAAGGACACTTGCAGAAGCTTCAAGCTACTTGGCTCTACTCTCCTCCATTGAACCACAAAATGTGAAAGAAGCATGCAAAGATGAATGTTGGGTCAAAGCAATGGATGAAGAACTTGAGAAAATCGAAAGGAACAACACTTGGGAATTAGTTCCTAGACCAAAAGATAAGAATGTAATAGGAACAAAATGGGTCTTCAAGAATAAGTTAAATGAAAATGGAGAAGAAATTAGAAACAAGGCCAGACTTGTTTGTAAAGGGTATGCACAGCAAGAAGGAATAGATTTTGAAGAGACCTTTGCTCCTGTGGCAAGACTAGAGGCCATCCGAATGTTCCTTGCTCTCTCAAGCTTTCAAAACTTCAAGGTATTTCAAATGGACGTGAAATCAGCCTTCCTGAATGGAGACTTAGAAGAAGAAGTATATATTGAGCAGCCAGATGGGTTCATTCTTGGGAATGATCCAAACCTTGTATGCAGATTGAAAAAGGCACTCTATGGGCTCAAACAAGCTCCAAGGGCTTGGTACTATCGGTTGGACAAATATCTTCACCAACAAGGCTTTTCAAAAGGATCAGCAGATAGCAATCTCTATATAAAAGTTGAAAATAACAAATTGCTAATTCTTGTTGTTTATGTAGATGATATTATTTTTGGCAGCAATGAAGAGACTATGAGTCAAAACTTTGCCTTGGTTATGCAGAAAGAATTCGAAATGTCACTTCTTGGAGAATTGACATATTTTCTTGGATTGCAAATCCAACAAAATGAAGGAGGTATCTTCTTGTCTCAAACCAAATACCTCAAGCAGATCTTGAAGAAGTATGGCATGGAAGAGTCAAAGCCAGTATGTACACCCATGGTTACAGGATGCAGCCTCAGTGCAAATGATGAATCAGCAGCAGTCCACCAACCCACTTATAGATCCATGATTGGGAGTTTGCTTTATTTGACAGGTACTCGACCAGATATTACACATGCAGTAGGAATGGTTGGAAGATTTCAAGCCAACCCAAAGGAAACTCATCTTCAGGCAGTCAAAAGAATTTTCAAATATCTTCAAGGGACCCAAAACTATGGCTTATGGTATCCTAGAAATACAGATCTCACTCTTCATGCTTACACAGATGCAGATTGGGCTGGAAGTGTGGATGATAGGAAAAGCACAAGTGGAGGTGCTTTCTTCATGGGTTCCAGATTAGTATCTTGGTTCAGCAAGAAACAAAGTTCGATTGCCTTATCTACAGCTGAAGCAGAATATGTGGCTGCAGCATCTTGTTGCACACAACTTCTTTGGATGATGCAGACCTTGCAGGACTTTCAAATCACTTGCACTCCACCTGTCTCTATCTTATGTGATAATACAAGTGCAATCAGCATTTCAAAGAATCCAGTCATGCACTCAAAGACCAAGCACATACCAATCAAGTACCATTTTCTTCGGGAACAAGTGTTTGAGCAAAGGTCAAGTTGGAGTATGTTCCTTCTAAGGAGCAAGTTGCCGATATTCTCACAAAGCCACTGCCCAGGGAAACTTTTGAATATCTCAGACAAAAGCTGGGAGTAGTTGATGCTTCATCCTGTTGTTGAAGTTTGTTTGTTCTACAAAAAGTTGGTATACGCAGGTTACGGAAGGGATATGCGCGTATATACGCGGATTCATGCCGGGTAAGTCGCGTGTATACTGGACGCTTGTTGCAGAAAGAATATCCGCGTACATACGCTGTTTTATACAGGATAAATCGCGTATATGAAGTTCTGAACAGCAAGGGAAAACTCTGAAGTTCTGAACAGCAATGGGAATGTCAGAATTCTTCAGGCACAGTTTCAGGGAGTGCAACAGGCACAGGTTCAGGGGGAGCAGCTTAAAAGTCTCATAAAGCATTGTTGGCATTCAGATGTTTTGGTTGTTGGTTTCAGGAGAAGGAGCTCAGAAAGAAATTCTGGTTGCTGATCTAACAAGATGTTTATCAGATGCTGCTGGTGCCTTTCCTAAGTCTTGGTCTAGATCTGTTGTCTCTATGTCATGTATCTCTCTTGTCATATCTCTTTTATGGTGTCAAGGTCATGTAACGGCCTATGTTGGTTTCCCCACTATGCCTGGGATGAATGCTGTAATATAATTGGTTGTTTCTGATATGTCCCCTCTTGGTAGGGAGTATGGATGTATGTATTGAGTCTTTTGGTGATAGGAAGGTCCCTTATGGTGTATAAGTCTTGGTTCTTGTTGAAGAACATCTTTTGCAGATCTGACCTACTGTCAGGGGGAGCACGAGTCAGCACAGCCAAGCAGAGGTATCAGCATGTCCTCAGGGGGAGCACAGCCCTTTGCCCTTGATGTCAAAGGGGGAGAGTGACTTGGTGTGGTGGTTGCCATCAAGTCCAAAGGGGGAGATTGTTGGCATTATGATTCAAGTGTTGTCCTTGATGGCAACTCACTCAGAGGATGGTACAGGTGCTCAGAGGTTGGTACAGGTGATGGCAACTTAATCAGAAGACAGATCTTAGTACAGCATGCCAAGGAAGTTCATATACGCATGTTCGTTAAGCCCAAGTCGCGTGTACACGCAAGTTGGTTTCAGAAAAAGCGCGTGTATGTGGAAAAGTATCTTTGGTCCATGGTGGTTAGTCCTTGGAAGTTGTGCCTATGATTTCGGACCATTGTGTCTCGACGGGCGTGTCGATCCCTAGTTTTGAAGTTGATGGTATTGTGTTACTATGGTTTTGGCTCTTGGTATTGAGCTAGGCCTAAGACTATATAAGGAGAAGAAGATCATTAGGCAAAATCATCTTTCGACAAGGCTTGAATATCTAAGAGAGAAAGAGATCTGATATGCAGGTTCTGGGTTGCTTGATCTAAGCCAAGGAGAGATCACATCGGTTGATGGAAGACTAGATCTAAGGATAGATCGGGATCTAATGGTTTGAAATGCACTATCATGATATGGTTGATTATGCGTATTTCTAGATCTGCATATTGTCGCAATGTTACGTTCTGGGTCTAACTAATGTCTGGTACAGCTGCAAATTGAGAAAGTTTATTTTTAGATCTGTACGCAGGTTGGCTTCGGTAAAAGCGCGTGTATACGCGGGTTTTGCTCATTGAAGTAGCGTATATCTTTTGAAGCTTGATTTTGGGTTTACAGTGGGGTCTGACTGTTATTGCAGAGTTCTGTAGTCTGCTCTGTGTTCTGGTAACTGGTGATTGACAGGGTTCAGTGGTTCAGTGATTCAAAGTTTGGTTGTTTTATGCTTCAATGATCTGTTGTGGAAATTGAATGAATTGTGGTCTTCAGATTGTAATGTTGTGCTTCAGGAATATCCAAGTCTGAAAATGTATGAAAAGTGATACCTGAAAGAAGGAAGATTGTAGGTCAGCACCTACGTACTAGTTTCTTGGCTAGTACAAGAGCAAAGGGGGTTGGAGCTCCCTTCCAAGGAAGTTTGGAGAACGAGAGAAGGTTGTAGCCTTCTGCAGGTTGTAGCCTGCGTACTGGTATAAGGCTGCACCAGTACAAAAGATTGTAAACTGAAGTTTCATATTAAAGAAAGATAGAGACAACTTGCAGCAGGTGGTTTTCACCCACATTGGGTTTCCACCTTATATCTTGGTGTTCATGTGTGTGGCTTTTTATCTGTTCTGTTATACTGCACATGTTTACTGTTAATATGGTGAATAATGTCCTGATGCACTTAATTGAAGAATAAGCTAACTAAATTGTGAGTTTTCTTCTTATACGCTGTTTTACTTCGTCACAGTAGCGTGTACACGCTGGTTCACTTAACTGAAGTAGCGTATATATTTCTGAGCATTTAAAAAGTTTGATTAATCTGATAATACTGATTCACCCCCCCTCTCAGTATTATTTCCAACAATTGGTATCAGAGCAGGTCCTTCAGAGAAGCTTGATCGCTTGAAGGAAGATCATTCATCATGAGCAACTACGAGAAAGAAGCATCAATCAGGCCACCGGTTTTTGATGGAACAAATTTCAATTATTGGAAGGTAAGAGTTACTGCATATCTTCAATCTCTTGGTACAGAAGTTTGGGACATTGTAGAAACAGGCTATGCTTTTCCTTCAGCTACTCCTACAGATCCAGCTGAGAAAAAGGCATATGAAACAAATGCAAAAGCAGTCAGTACTCTATTAGGAAGTATATCTCAAACAGAATTCATGAAGGTCATGCACTTCAAATCAGCAAAAGAGATATGGGACAAAATGATCACTAGCTATGAAGGAGATGAACAGGTAAAGCAAGCTAAACTTCAAACTCTCAGGATTCAATATGAGACCCTCAAGATGTATAATGATGAAAGTGTGGCTAATTATTTTCTTCGGGTAGATGAGATTGTTAATTGTATGAAAAATTTGGGTGAAGAAATAAAGGAGACTATAGTAGTTCAAAAGATTCTAAGATCATTATCCCCCAAGTTTGAATCTAAAGTATCTGCAATAGAAGAAAAGGAAAATCTCAAAGTTCTCACTATGTCTCAGCTACATGGAATTCTAACTGCTTATGAAATGAGAAAGGGAGGTCCATCAGACAGAAGGGAAGCTGCTTTTAAGGCATCAAGAAAAGAAGATTACTATGAAGCAAGCCATGTTCCAGAAGAAGAGGAAGAAGAATCAAATTTTGTCAGAAATCTTCAAAGGGGTGCTGGAAGGTTCAGAGGTAAGCTACCTTTCAAATGCTTTGCTTGTGGAAGAGTAGGTCATTATGCTGCAAAATGTCCTAATAAGGATAAAGGAAAAGAACCTGCTAGATGGAATAAGAAACAAAGTGCAAATAAGAAAAGCTACTACACCCATGAAGATAGTGATGGCTTATCAAACAGTGATGAAGATGAACAAGGTAATAAATATAAGCTATTAATGGCATTTGAAGATGATGATTATGAGGATGCTGTAGATGTGGATAATCTCTATAATGAAATTACTAGACTCAAGAGATGCATAGAAGAAAAGAGTGTGATCATTGATACTTTGCAATTTCAAATTGATGAAAAGGAAAAACATCTTGAAAAACTAGAGGGTGAAATTGTTGGTCTCAGAAAAGAAATTGAGAAAACAAAAGCTATTAATCTTAAGTTTGTCAAAGGATCTGAAACTTTGGATGAGATTATCAATGTGCAGCGGTCTCCTCTAAACAAGACAGGTTTGGGCTATAATGGAGAAACCTCTCAAGCATCCACCTCAAAAAGTTATCTTGATGCAGCAAGAAGAAATGAGCAGAAGAACAATGAAGATAATCAGGTAAAGCAGGGACGAATTACAAACAGAAACTATCAGGGACAATCCTTCTTAAGGGTGAACAAAAGCTACAACCAACCACAGGTAAAATCTTCTCAGTTTGGCACAAGAATAGATGAAAATAGAAATTACAATCAGTTGGCTGGTAGATTCAATAACCGCAGAAGCTTCTTCAATGGACAATGCTTTTCTTGCCATAACTTTGGTCACAAAGCAGCTCAATGTGTTGCATATAAAACAATCATGACTAGGGAAGCTCAAAAACAAAGAAGTATGACAGGGATTACAAAGAGAACCTATAACAACTTTTCGGTTCTTGAAAATGAAGTTGAATGTTCTATTTGCAATAATTTTGGTCATAAAGAATCTGAATGCAGGAGCAGGTTTCAGGAGAAAAAGGAACAAGCCACGAGCACCAAAAAAATGGAGAATAAAAGAACCTCAGACAGAAAGATGTGGGATAGCGTTTTATGCAGAAGGACAGGAAAATCTATGGTACATTGACAGTGGATGTTCGAAACATATGACAGGTGATAAAGAAAAACTTGAATCTTATTCTACTTTAGAAAAGGGAAAGAAAGTTTCTTTTGGAAATGATACTCCTGCAACTATAAAAGGAAAAGGTATTGCTCCTTTGAAAGAAAAGGTCAAGGCTGGAAATGTTTTGTATGTTGATGGATTGAAGCATAATCTTCTAAGTGTCAGCCAGATGTGTGATCAAAAAACCGAGGTTATTTTCAGATCGAATGGATGTCTTGTTCGTGATCTTGATACAGGTAAAACAGTTCTCAAAGGCAAAAGAACTCCAAATAATCTGTACATATTTGAAGAAGGACAACAACAATGCTATCTTAGCAAGGATGAAGAGCACTGGTTATGGCATCGAAGGTTGGGACATCTAAGCTTCTCACAAATAAGGAAAGCATGCAAATATCAGGCAGTTCGCGATCTTCCAGATATCAAAATTCCAGACAACACCATATGCAAATCTTGTCAGTTTGGAAAGCAAACCAGAACTAACTTTCCAGAGAAGGAAGGATCAGCTAGCTTGCCTCTTGAGCTAGTCCATACAGATGTATGTGGTCCATTTAGGAAAAGGACACCTCGAGGAGAAGAATATCTGATATTATTCATTGATGATTTCTCAAGGTTTGTTTGGTTAGGGCTTATGAAGCACAAAGATGAAGCATTCGAAAAATTCAAATCCTTCAAAGCATTGGCTGAAAATGAATCAGGACACAAAATTAAGTGCCTCAGATCTGACAGAGGTGGGGAGTTCACATCAAATGAATTTTTCGATTTCTGCGATGAACATGGGATAAGAAGAGAATTCTCTACAGCTAGAACTCCTCAGCAAAATGGGGTTGTGGAAAGAATGAACAGAACTATCCAACAAATGGCTCGTGCTATGCTCGATGAATCAGGTACTCCTGCAACCTTCTGGGGTGAAGCTGCACATGCTGCTGTTATCATTCTTAACAAAACAAATGTCCGAGTAAACAGCACTCAAACACCTCATGAGCTTTGGAGTGGTAAAACTCCTTCCGTGAAGCATTTCAAAATCTTTGGGAGCAAATGTTATATTAAGAATACTGATGAGCAACTTGGCAAACTTGAACCTAGAGCAGATGAGGGCATTCTTCTTGGTTATTCTCCACATAGCAAAGCATACAAGTGCTACAATAAAAGACTTGGCAGAATTGTTGACAGTATTGATATAGTGGTTGATGAGAAGGGATATATTCCTAGGCAAGTTCATCATGAAGACATTGAAGAAGATGAAGGTTACTCTCAAAGGCGAAATGATGAAGAAGAAGAACCTCAAGAAGAAGAAGAATCTCAAGAAGAACCAGAGGAGCAGACAAGAATAGAAGAGAAGACTCCATCCAGATATGTCCAAAAGAATCATCCAGAAACTCAGATTGTGGGGCAGAAAGAAGCAGGAGTACAAACAAGAAGGACACTTGCAGAAGCTTCAAGCTACTTGGCTCTACTCTCCTCCATTGAACCACAAAATGTGAAAGAAGCATGCAAAGATGAATGTTGGGTCAAAGCAATGGATGAAGAACTTGAGCAAATCGAAAGGAACAACACTTGGGAATTAGTTCCTAGACCAAAAGATAAGAATGTAATAGGAACAAAATGGGTCTTCAAGAATAAGTTAAATGAAAATGGAGAAGTAATTAGAAACAAGGCCAGACTTGTTTGTAAAGGGTATGCACAGCAAGAAGGAATAGATTTTGAAGAGACCTTTGCTCCTGTGGCAAGACTAGAGGCCATCCGAATGTTCCTTGCTCTCTCAAGCTTTCAAAACTTCAAGGTATTTCAAATGGACGTGAAATCAGCCTTCCTGAATGGAGACTTAGAAGAAGAAGTATATATTGAGCAGCCAGATGGGTTCATTCTTGGGAATGATCCAAACCTTGTATGCAGATTGAAAAAGGCACTCTATGGGCTCAAACAAGCTCCAAGGGCTTGGTACTATCGGTTGGACAAATATCTTCACCAACAAGGCTTTTCAAAAGGATCAGCAGATAGCAATCTCTATATAAAAGTTGAAAATAACAAATTGCTAATTCTTGTTGTTTATGTAGATGATATTATTTTTGGCAGCAATGAAGAGACTATGAGTCAAAACTTTGCCTTGGTTATGCAGAAAGAATTCGAAATGTCACTTCTTGGAGAATTGACATATTTTCTTGGATTGCAAATCCAACAAAATGAAGGAGGTATCTTCTTGTCTCAAACCAAATACCTCAAGCAGATCTTGAAGAAGTATGGCATGGAAGAGTCAAAGCCAGTATGTACACCCATGGTTACAGGATGCAGCCTCAGTGCAAATGATGAATCAGCAGCAGTCCACCAACCCACTTATAGATCCATGATTGGGAGTTTGCTTTATTTGACAGGTACTCGACCAGATATTACACATGCAGTAGGAATGGTTGGAAGATTTCAAGCCAACCCAAAGGAAACTCATCTTCAGGCAGTCAAAAGAATTTTCAAATATCTTCAAGGGACCCAAAACTATGGCTTATGGTATCCTAGAAATACAGATCTCACTCTTCATGCTTACACAGATGCAGATTGGGCTGGAAGTGTGGATGATAGGAAAAGCACAAGTGGAGGTGCTTTCTTCATGGGTTCCAGATTAGTATCTTGGTTCAGCAAGAAACAAAGTTCGATTGCCTTATCTACAGCTGAAGCAGAATATGTGGCTGCAGCATCTTGTTGCACACAACTTCTTTGGATGATGCAGACCTTGCAGGACTTTCAAATCACTTGCACTCCACCTGTCTCTATCTTATGTGATAATACAAGTGCAATCAGCATTTCAAAGAATCCAGTCATGCACTCAAAGACCAAGCACATACCAATCAAGTACCATTTTCTTCGGGAACAAGTGTTTGAGCAGAAGGTCAAGTTGGAGTATGTTCCTTCTAAGGAGCAAGTTGCCGATATTCTCACAAAGCCACTGCCCAGGGAAACTTTTGAATATCTCAGACAAAAGCTGGGAGTAGTTGATGCTTCATCCTGTTGTTGAAGTTTGTTTGTTCTACAAAAAGTTGGTATACGCAGGTTACGGAAGGGATATGCGCGTATATACGCGGATTCATGCCGGGTAAGTCGCGTGTATACTGGACGCTTGTTGCAGAAAGAATATCCGCGTACATACGCTGTTTTATACAGGATAAATCGCGTATATGAAGTTCTGAACAGCAAGGGAAAACTCTGAAGTTCTGAACAGCAATGGGAATGTCAGAATTCTTCAGGCACAGTTTCAGGGAGTGCAACAGGCACAGGTTCAGGGGGAGCAGCTTAAAAGTCTCATAAAGCATTGTTGGCATTCAGATGTTTTGGTTGTTGGTTTCAGGAGAAGGAGCTCAGAAAGAAATTCTGGTTGCTGATCTAACAAGATGTTTATCAGATGCTGCTGGTGCCTTTCCTAAGTCTTGGTCTAGATCTGTTGTCTCTATGTCATGTATCTCTCTTGTCATATCTCTTTTATGGTGTCAAGGTCATGTAACGGCCTATGTTGGTTTCCCCACTATGCCTGGGATGAATGCTGTAATATAATTGGTTGTTTCTGATATGTCCCCTCTTGGTAGGGAGTATGGATGTATGTATTGAGTCTTTTGGTGATAGGAAGGTCCCTTATGGTGTATAAGTCTTGGTTCTTGTTGAAGAACATCTTTTGCAGATCTGACCTACTGTCAGGGGGAGCACGAGTCAGCACAGCCAAGCAGAGGTATCAGCATGTCCTCAGGGGGAGCACAGCCCTTTGCCCTTGATGTCAAAGGGGGAGAGTGACTTGGTGTGGTGGTTGCCATCAAGTCCAAAGGGGGAGATTGTTGGCATTATGATTCAAGTGTTGTCCTTGATGGCAACTCACTCAGAGGATGGTACAGGTGCTCAGAGGTTGGTACAGGTGATGGCAACTTAATCAGAAGACAGATCTTAGTACAGCATGCCAAGGAAGTTCATATACGCATGTTCGTTAAGCCCAAGTCGCGTGTACACGCAAGTTGGTTTCAGAAAAAGCGCGTGTATGTGGAAAAGTATCTTTGGTCCATGGTGGTTAGTCCTTGGAAGTTGTGCCTATGATTTCGGACCATTGTGTCTCGACGGGCGTGTCGATCCCTAGTTTTGAAGTTGATGGTATTGTGTTACTATGGTTTTGGCTCTTGGTATTGAGCTAGGCCTAAGACTATATAAGGAGAAGAAGATCATTAGGCAAAATCATCTTTCGACAAGGCTTGAATATCTAAGAGAGAAAGAGATCTGATATGCAGGTTCTGGGTTGCTTGATCTAAGCCAAGGAGAGATCACATCGGTTGATGGAAGACTAGATCTAAGGATAGATCGGGATCTAATGGTTTGAAATGCACTATCATGATATGGTTGATTATGCGTATTTCTAGATCTGCATATTGTCGCAATGTTACGTTCTGGGTCTAACTAATGTCTGGTACAGCTGCAAATTGAGAAAGTTTATTTTTAGATCTGTACGCAGGTTGGCTTCGGTAAAAGCGCGTGTATACGCGGGTTTTGCTCATTGAAGTAGCGTATATCTTTTGAAGCTTGATTTTGGGTTTACAGTGGGGTCTGACTGTTATTGCAGAGTTCTGTAGTCTGCTCTGTGTTCTGGTAACTGGTGATTGACAGGGTTCAGTGGTTCAGTGATTCAAAGTTTGGTTGTTTTATGCTTCAATGATCTGTTGTGGAAATTGAATGAATTGTGGTCTTCAGATTGTAATGTTGTGCTTCAGGAATATCCAAGTCTGAAAATGTATGAAAAGTGATACCTGAAAGAAGGAAGATTGTAGGTCAGCACCTACGTACTAGTTTCTTGGCTAGTACAAGAGCAAAGGGGGTTGGAGCTCCCTTCCAAGGAAGTTTGGAGAACGAGAGAAGGTTGTAGCCTTCTGCAGGTTGTAGCCTGCGTACTGGTATAAGGCTGCACCAGTACAAAAGATTGTAAACTGAAGTTTCATATTAAAGAAAGATAGAGACAACTTGCAGCAGGTGGTTTTCACCCACATTGGGTTTCCACCTTATATCTTGGTGTTCATGTGTGTGGCTTTTTATCTGTTCTGTTATACTGCACATGTTTACTGTTAATATGGTGAATAATGTCCTGATGCACTTAATTGAAGAATAAGCTAACTAAATTGTGAGTTTTCTTCTTATACGCTGTTTTACTTCGTCACAGTAGCGTGTACACGCTGGTTCACTTAACTGAAGTAGCGTATATATTTCTGAGCATTTAAAAAGTTTGATTAATCTGATAATACTGATTCACCCCCCCTCTCAGTATTATTTCCAACACAAAATTTATATCCTCTTCAATACTTAAGTTGGCTTATAAATAGTTGTAAACAATTGCTTTCTTTTTTTAGAGTGATTTAGGATCTTGCATCTTCATTACACCTTGCATTAGGGTAGTTTGCATTGTTAAAACATCAATAGTCTTCATAGTTTTTGCTTGTGTGAAGTGTGTTTCAAGAAAAGAAAAGAAAAAAAGTATTTTGCTTTATAGAAGTTTTGTAGAACCCACGTAGAGATCTATTTTCATCGAAGAACAAATGATTGCATTCATGTAGTTAGTTTTTCATTGATTTCTTTTGTGTCATATAAACACCATTGGTTTCACTTCTATCTATACCCTTGACTTAAAATAACAACCATTAAAATCAAGCACTTAATTAAAATAAACTAGAACTTTTGTATTGTCATCAGAATACACCAAAAAGTTTAGGTTTATTAGGGCCTTGGATTAGGCGAGAGGAGAGTTAACTCTCCAAGGCCACTCTAAATTACAAAACATAGAAGTTTGATTAACGAGTGAAATCCAATAGCGTTAAGGAGACCGGGGAAGCTCCGTGATTGGGAGTAAATCACGAGGGTTAGTGAAGATAAGGATGAGAGATACCCCCTCTCTTACTTGTCGGATCCTACCTCACGACTGTTCCACCCCGCTTCTGATACGAGTTGGTGACCATAGTTTCCTATCCTAGGAACCATACAGGTGGCTGCGGAGAGGAATCTCATGGCTCCTAAGGTTGACATTGTATCACGTTCAGCAGTACTTCTAGAGGGTACCCTTGCGAAGTTTGGGGGCTTGCACTGGCAAAGGATGTTGTCTGGAGGCCAGCGTAAATACCTTTGATACCTTCGCTAGTAGGCCTAGAGCGTAATTACCCCAGTCTATTTTCGGAAGGCCCTTATTATTAAATTTCTTGTATTTTGGTGTTTGGTCCTAATCACCCGGAGTAGAAATACTTGAGAGTTGTTTGATTGTTGATATATTTAGGGACATTTTAGTGAGTGTTCTGTGCTCCTAGTCGGTCTATCTTTATATCATTTTTTGAGTCTTTAAGTAGATCTTTTAAATAATTCAAAGTGGTTGACCAGCCATCTCAACGGTCTAGGAGACTTCATGGGATTTCACCTACGAGTCTGGAGCCTTCTCTTAGAAGGCTTAGGAGAGATTCTGCTAGTGGTTTCCAACTAGTGGTAGCAGGTGCATCGGAGATTGATCCTACGCTTGGGGGCATTAGTTCACAAGATAGATCTGGTACCAGTACAAAGTTAGAGAGGAACACACCAATTCTTTCTTGAGTACTCTTCCAATCGTAAGATAGTATTGAAGTAGAAGAGATTTCATAGTCAGTTGTAGCTCTAAATTCTCCTCTCCCTCCTGACCATCCAGACGGTTTTTTATACGTTGGAACTCCGACTCATAGGTCTTTGAGCCCAGGTTTACATACATCTATCTCTTCGATAACCTTTGCTGGAAGCATGGCATCTATGACGAGTGTTGCGAGCATGCAGACTCCCATATCTGTACAAGGGGGAGGAACTATTTCCACCCCTTATAACACTCCCAGCATGAGTATATTTGGGTCTACTTCCGGTCCATCAACAAGTGGAATTTCTCAAACTACTGCATCTAGTTTTTTATTCTTCCCTTTTGGAATTCCATCTCAAGGTATTCCTTTGGTTCCTTTGAACATACCATTGACCGCCTCTACATCCATGATGAGTGTATTGTCTTCTTTTCAAGGTTTCCCAATTGGAAGTGGTCATATACCACATTCCAATCCGACAATAGGGTCAATGCCTTTTCCTTTTACAAGTCAAGGTAGTAACCCCTTCCAGAGTTGGACAAACCCTGCAGTTAGTGGGATAATAGTTGGGAATCAATTTTTTTGCCAACAAAGGAATGTGTCGTATGCTTCAGTTAATTCATTTCAAAGCTTTCCACCCTTTTCTAACGCATGGGACCCTTATCAGGGGTTGTCAGCTCCTTTCAATACTTCGTCAGGGGGTAACTTCACTGGTTACAGAGGATTTTCGGTAGGAATTAGTCAAACTCTGAATTTTGCTAGACCACAAGGATCACCTTTTGGTTCAGTAGGCTCTACGAGTTACTTTGGGCAACTTGGTGCCTTTCAAAATCCAAGTCATTCTTTTCAAACCTTTGGGAACCCCGCTCGCTCTGGATGGAATTCCCAAGGTCCCCCACGACTTCCTTTTCTGGCCACGCTTAATTTTCCAGACTTAACTAAATTGATGAATGATCCAATTAGGTACAATCCAGCTTGGCCTCCGGTCCCAACTAAACTTCCTTCGGATATTCCAAAGTTCGAAGGGAAGAGTGGTGAAGACCCAGGAGACCATGTGACCACATTTCACTTATGGTGCTCATCCAACGCCCTGATAGATGATTCGATTAGGTTGAGGTTATTTCAGTGTACCCTAACCAAAAATGCAACCAAATGGAATATAGAGTTGTTGAGGGGCACCTATACTTCTTTCGCTAATTTGGCTAATATTTTCTTGAACCATTTTCAGTTGCTTGTCCGCTATGAAGTCGGAACTGAACTTCTGGCCAACTTTCAGCAAGACACAGCAACTCACATTTCAGATCACATCCAGGAATGGAGAAGGAGAAAAAGGCTTATCAAAGCTAAAATTCCACCATAGTTCCTTCTCAAATGGTTTCTCAAATCATTACAACCTGAAATCTCAAAGCATGTTTCTCTTTCTGATGTTTATTCGGAAGAGCAAGCTATTTTTCAAGCCCAGCAATTAGAATTGATATATTCTTAGTCTGGGACTCTTTAGAAAATCCTACCTGATGCTCCTAAATCTAAGGTTGATTTACCCAAACCGAAGTCAAGACCTCACGCCAATTGTATAGTTGGATCAATTGACGCAAATACAGTGAACCTTTTGAACCAATTGCAGCAGTTGTCTCTACAAACTACTTCTTGTAACTAGGCAGCATCGTCTACACCTTCACCTTCCCAACCTACCGCTATAAACGTCGTCCAGCCCTCTAACCCCAAAGGAAATCAAAAATCTGATGGGAAGAGGAAGGGATGAGGTAGGAAGAAGAACCAAGAAGGGAAGGGCAATGCGAACAAGCCTGGTAATGGTGCCGGTGAGGGTAGAAAAGAGTCCAAGAAAAAGGTTAAGTTTCCATGCAAGTTATGCAATGGAGATCATTTGACTCACCTCTGCCCTAAGATTCAAGATGCTCAACACTTGTTAGTGCAGCAAGGGTCCTCTAGCTCCCAAGTTGTTCTGACTAACCCTTTTCCCCAAGGGCAGCAATTACTTGCTGGCGTGAACTCAAACGCTGGTACCTCCATAGGGGGCAACTAGGAAGGGGAAAATTCCTCAAATGTTTATATGATGAACTCTCATGTCGACGTTGCTACATGAGCACACGATTATGGTGAAACAGAAACATCTAAGGCTAAATCTGTTCCCGAAACCACAGACCCACTTCATATTGAGCGACCCTCTACTGATTCTATACCTCGGATACCGAAAGGTTCCGCAAAGCGCTTGACTATTAACCCTAATGCTAGGGCAGCCTAGAACTACTCGATTGTAGAAGATATGGCTCAAAGTCCTTGTGTTATGTCTGCTTTGGAGGTACTCCAATCATGTCCTGCTTAGAGAAGTGCTTTGCTTTCAGTAATCGGTGCATTAGATCCAAAGAATTCTTTAGTGCTCACTTTTGATATGTTGAATGTCAAAAAGAGACTTCCTCACCATATGGCTTTCCAGATAAATTCCACTTACCGAAAAACCAATATTTTTCGGACAATTATAGATGAGGGAGCTTCCACATGCGTAATGTCTATTGTTGGAAATAATACTAAGAGGGGGGGTGAATCAGTATTAGCAAGTCAATAATATTTCATTTCACAATCAGATTTGTATATGCTACTTCAGTTAATGAAACTTGTGTATATACGCAGTTGTAGTTAAGGCAACTAACGTATACCCTGTAAATTTATAATTTAGTTAATTCATCATATGTTGATCTTTAATTTGTGCATCAGAACCATATAAACAGAAACCAGGTGTAGTAAAAACAAAGCATACAATCAAACACAAGAACACAAGATATAAGGTGGAAACCCAATGTGGGTGAAAACCACCTGCTGCAATTCGTCTCTATCTTATTTTAATAAGAAACTTCTTTTTACAATATTTTTGTACTGGTGCATGTGGAGTACTGAAGAAGGTATGTTTTTATTTTTTATTTTGTCATCTTTTATTTAAAACTCATAACCTCTTTGCATCATGAACTAGGTAGATAATGAGAAATTATGACAAAATCCATGGGATTTATATGCAACGCAAAACAAATAATAATTGCCATTTTGTTATGCAGAAAAAGGAGAAAACGAAAGATTGTCGTCCCAAAGGAAAAGACACGACAAAGTTAATTGTTGTCCCTTTGGCAAGAAACCGCATGCAAATAAGACAATCTAAATTGGAGCATATCAGCCTGGAAAGGGAAAAGGAGATATCAAATTGGCGCAAGAGAACAAATGGATAACTAGGAATTAACAGTCTGGCATGTTAACGCTTGGAATTCACCTAGGCTGAGTTAGACAAACTCTCAAGGCTACATCAAACCATTTCACCTCGTAGCTAGCCCTACAAGGTATGAGAAGGCTCTCTCGGGTCAGATTCGGTAGATCTTTCAATAGGATAAGCTGACCAATTAGGGATAAAGATTTTAGGCTAGTAAATTGATAAGGGAGGTTGATTTAAAGATTTTTGGGGTTTTTGGTGGCAATTTGGAGGGAGTGCAATTCAGGGTGCGGGGATTGGGCTCAGTTTTTGCAGGGGGATCTTTGGGGCAAGGTAGGAGTGAGTGCTGATGACTTAATCTGAGATGGAGGATCAGGAATGATAGAGGAGGAGCTAAAGAGGGCAAACAACAACTTTGAATCCTCTTTAGACAGTGGAAAACATAGATATTGAACAAAATTAAAAGCTGAGCATGGCATGCATGAATTCAAACTTTATCACTTCATCTGTTCAATTAGCAGCAAAGAAAGAGATGGAACACATAAACACACTTACAATAACATGTAGAGAACACACCATCAACACAACAATCCACAAGAATCCACAATGATGTCTGCAAAACCCTGGCCTTCCTTTTCCTTAAATTGCAGTAATAGATGTACAATATGCAATAATACTTCTCCCACAAGAGTCCAACCATGAAAATGAGCAAGAGAAGGCATAATATAGACCATCTAACTCCTTTCCCCACCTCTAGGGGTCAAGCTCAGCTTCCTAGGAGCAGTTTGAACTAATTCTAAACTTAGCACTAGATAATAGGCAGTCAAAACAACTTGCCTCTAAAACTTAGCTAACTCATCCATGCATTTAATATTCACTATTTACATCAAGGAAGCTTCTAGAAGGGTTAAGAGAGATTAAATCTATCAATGTGCCATGAAAATTATCCATACATCCATCATTTACAAGTACAAATGATTAACCAAGGTAAAAACTGAGTTTTGCAGGCCGAAAAGTCAAAACTGGCAATTTTCAGCTCGAGTGGTCGCGCCCCCTGCTCGAGTGGTCGTGCCCCTTTGCAGCACTTTTTTAGTGGTTTCCAGTTGTCCAAATGAAGTGCAAGATGGCTCATTGGAAATCTCTGTGTGTCTACTTTCCATCCCAAGTGGAATTTCTGGATTTGGAGTTGATTTGACCCCTCACAAGTCAATTCTCCCAAGGTCACTTTTTGCAACTCAAAAAGTGGGCAGAAAGTCAAAATTTTGATGTATTTTGAGCTTTTGGAGGCCCAAATCTCAAAATCAAGTTGACCCCAAGTATAGGTAATTCTAGTTTTTGCATGCCCTTTCCAAAAATGTCAACTTTTTGTGATTCTGAGCAGTCCTCCCGAGTGGTCGCGCGGGGGGTGAGACCACTCCATAGGCAAAAACCTGTAAATTTCCAAAAAATTTCCAAAATGCTCCAAAACTCTCAAAAATTTTTGATTTTGCTGCTGGATGAAGGCTAATGAGTACCATGGTGAGTGAGGGATGCCTTAGCCAAGATACGGAGTGGGTTTGTCCTTTTCTTCTTCTTCTGGGCCTCTGACAGCTTCCTTCGGAGAATTTTCATTTTAGCCTTGCAAACATGCAATCTTGCCCAATAGTGTGTTTTCATGTTGCGTAGCAGCTCTTTGTCACGATTTGCCTTCTCCAACAATCTCTCCAAGTGTGCATTCACACGGATAAGCATGGACTCCCGGTCAGCAGGCAATGGGTCACCGGGCCTCCTACGGTTCAAAGTTCGATCATTGCGGATCCTCCATAGCTCATCAAGTTCTTTTTCTTCTTCTAATTGTTTGGTGCGCTGTTCTAGATAAGTGATGGTCCATTGAGCCATTTGGATCTTTTGCTGCAACACGAGGTTCTCCTCCTCTCTCTGCCTGATAATCTCATAAAAATCTGAAGAAGGAGAGCGGGCATCACGACCAATGAAATCATCATGTGTATCACCAGCTCTCTCATCCTCAATCATGGGCTGCTTGCCCTCCCGTACTGCCTCTGCTGATGAAGAATGTGAGGCCCCTTCCACCTGGTGTGGAGATAACACTCGCTGATCTGAAGAAGATGCCGAGACCCCTTCCACCTGCTGTGGAGAAAATACTCGTCGAGCTGCTGCAAATAAGGTCCTAGGACCTCTCTGATAGGTGACCCGAGGTGAAGAAGCCACATGTCTCGGAACAATAATCTCGGGCTGGTGTGATGGACCTCCCACCTCATGAATGACCTCTGGCTCTGGCTGTGGCTGTGGCTGTGTGAAGAACTCACGGGAGATAAAATCTGCCCAAGAAATGCCCTGTTGGCTCAGCTGATGGGAAACAATCAGCTGGATGAGACCATGATGACACAAGCTCCTGAGCTGCTGAGCTGGGGACTGCCTCTGAAACACGGACACCATCCTCTGAATATCCTGGAAGAAGTATACCAGGATGTTCATCATCCTCACTCAGGTAAAGTGCATCAACAAGCGAATGTGACAAGCAAAGACTCGTGAAAACCTTCCCTCACATGTGAAGTAATGGATGATAAGCCGCATGATCAGAGCATACTCCTCTCGGAGGAATCTGAAAGGAAAGTTCCCTGACAAGTTGTGTATGTATGTTGGCCTGACATATGGCTCAAAGTAAACAAAATCCAGCCACTTGCGCTTTGGCCACACCTCACCCACATTGGGTATCCCGGTAGCCAGTGAAATAGCCTCTGGAGCAAACACAAAATTCACCCCTGCAAGGGTGACCTGCCCGTCATGAAGGTGTAAAACAAATAACCGGGCCAGCTCCCTATGATGTTGAATATGTGCAAGCCTCTCGCAAAACTGATAGCATGACATGTACTGAAAGCCAGTCACTGCCAATGGGCAAGCCTGCAACTCTGCCAAGGATGTGGGCTCTTCTCTCTTGTGGTGACCACCCTTGCCACCCTTACGAGGCCTCCGCTATGTCTCAACCTCCGTGGATGAAGATCGGTCATCACCTTGCTCATTAGTTTCAGTGGTTGACATGATGTTATTGAGCAAGGTGGAACAAATAAGCCAAGATGACTACTGCCTTGCCTGCAAAAATGCTGAGAAGTATGCTGTTTTCAAGGGGAAAAATCATGAGGGAAATGTTAGGGGAGGGAATTTACATAAGGAAAGGGAAAATATATATAAACAACAGGGAACTTTGAAGGAAATAATCACATAATGTCAAATATGTCATTCTATCTCTCATCATTTGCAAATAAATACTTTATTAGGGAAAATAGGTGTTATGATCACCAAGGGAAAGGACAATATAAATTTTCATTATGGAAGGAATGAGGGTATGATCATCAGGGTATGAGGTAGCATCAACCACAAGCAATTAACAGGCTGCTCCCTTTTTATTTTGTCTTTGAATGCCTTTCATGAGCATACTTTGTTTTTCAACATTTAAAATGGCCATTGATGCTTAATGGGAAACAGGGATCTTTACTTATTTGATCATAGGGGAGGGGAAGGGTTTTTATGACAGTTTGAAAGGGAAAAGGGATATTTTGTATCAAGGGTATTAGGGAGATGGAGGGAGAAAGGAAATTAGGATTTTGGGACTGGGGAACACATTAACAATCTCTGCCAACTATACTTTATAACAGCAGTTCCTTTAACAATGCTGGCAGCTTCATGAATGCTTTTTGTCATAGGTGAAATAAGGTTTCATTTACATGCTTTGACAAAGGGAAAGGGATTTCAATTGCATAGGAACTTTTAGGAAGAGATAGAGCAATTGAATTAGGGTTTTGGTGAAGGGAAGGGTAGAAAAACAGAGTTTTGGGATTAGGGAGATGTATCATGCCCTTGTGCAAACCCTAGCACAGCAAACTGTTCATTTTGACCACTAGTACATTGATAAACTTTGTCATGGACACTCCCACAGCTATCTAACCTCTGATATTTATACAGCAACATATCCTTTTTTGCTCATGTCTTTTACTAGGCTATGCATAATTACATTACTCTGTTTTTTTATGATATTCATGTGCATGCCTCTTGCCATCATATTTTTTCTTTTCAAAATGTTTCTTTTCATTTTTTGCTGTGTTTTTTACATATATATTTGTTGTATGACATAGTACTAGGGTTTGGGTAAGTTTGTATGGGAGAAATTAGGATTTGAATAGGGTTTTAGGGAGGGATTGGGTTTTTTTAGGAAAGTGAACTGGGGTTTAGCATTACTTGCAAATGAGATTGAATAAATTAACACTCTGACATTTATGCATAATGATGGGAAACCATGGAGGGAAATGAAGGAATAAAAAACCTTGAAAAACAAACAATAACCCTAGCATAATGCTTGCAAAACAAACAATCACTTAACCTATCTTTTCATTAATTTCTCATGATAAAAATGACCATAATCATCCATTGAATCCATGGCACAATCATTAACAATGCAAGGGAGGCCTACCTCAGAGAATTCACGAGCAATCACAAAAATTTTTGAAGTTTTGATGCGTTCTGGAGCAAGCTGGCCGAGTGGTCGCGCACCAGTCTCGAGTGGTCGCGCCCGAGTGGTCGCGCCCGACCAAATTAACACAGGGAAATGTTGCTGGAGTGGTCGCGCACCTCCCAGGTGGTCGCGCACCCTGGTGGAGTGGTCGCGCACCCTCAAAAAGCCTGAAAACTGCTAAAACTTACCAAATTCGCCCTCTTGCCTCTCTCCTTGTGTTTTCTTGCCTTCAAATGCACAATGAGTCTCTTTTGAGAGGGAATTGGCCTTTATATGCTCACATTTGAAAAAATTAACTTGAAAAACCCACTTTATAATGTTTTCACTTTTGCATTCTTTTTAACACTGTTTTTGAGTTGATTTTGTCCTGAAATTAGCTTTTTGAGGCGTTTGACTCCGTTCTTTTTGCAGGTTGACCATCTGATGGACTGTGGCGAATGAACCAGGGTTGTTGCTGGCACTTTTGAAAACTTTTGAAAATTTCTGTATTTTTACAAATTTCTCATGACCATGAACTTAAAAACAGGGTTTTTAAATCCAAGGCATTAAATGACCTGTAGCTGATGAAAATAACAATGAAACATATGTACATACCTCCTTCTGGCTTGTTGGGCACTCACTGAACTTGAACTCATGACCTTGCAGTGATTTTGACTCAAAACCCTAGACCTAAGACCTGGGACCTCAAGACAAAAATAAAAACAAACATGACTCAATTTCATTGTGGTATGACCTGATCCAGCAAAGCCAAGAAGGGAACAAAGACCAGCCCTCCATTCAGTTTTATGGCATGCCTAGCGGGATGCAAAATTGACACTAATGAGACTCCTACCTATGCATATGCAAAGAGCTATTGATCACTGATGGAGGGCTCAAGACCGACACTAACATGGCAGATCCCTCAAGATCCTTTGATCCTAAGGGATCACTATCTTAACTATTTTTGCATCATTTATATCTCCGCTCGACTGTTATAAGAAGGGGCAGCATTGCTAGCCCGAGGGATGACTTGTTGTTATTTTTTATGTAATTCTCCTTTGTATTTGAAACTTTGATCATCGACTGTCATTGAGAAGTGATCCACTGTAACTCTGCTTTGATGTTTTAAATCAATCTGGTTGTCATTCCATCCTTGATTCTGGATTAATTTCAGCGGTGTGTCCCTGGAGGCTAAGGGCTCGGCCCTGGTGGAACACTTGCTCCTGTACCATTATTTCTAATTCATGTGTGGTTTTCATTATTAGCTCTATTCTGTAATCTTATGTGTTTTGCTATTTTACATCACGGTTCTGTTATATTTTGTTTATGCTCAACGGAGTAATGTTGTTCTCTGTGATAGGAAGGTTATTTTGTTTGTTCTGACTTGTAACGCATTGTTGTTCCTTTAACCATTGATATAACATTGCAGTTCCTTACAGAATGTTATTGTTGTTCAATTACAGAGTAACAGTGTTGTAACATTCATAAGTTAGTATTATTGTATTCATCTATGGTTTACACTTAACCGCGATTGTCGTTCAACTGACGTTGTTGTTCCATTACGAATTACAATTGTTGCTTTTTATAACTGAGATTGATACCTGTTGTATCGAAGTCAGATTACTGTTTCTCTTAATATTAAGTGCTGCGTGTGTTATTTATCTTGGTTCATTATACATTGATATTTGACTCTAGTTGATGTTCTATACTTCATGTCTGATTAGTTGTCGTTCTATTTCTGTTTGTTGTCTGATTTATCTTTAGAGTGAAGATTGTTATCTGATTCCTGTAGGATACAATTGTTGCATTTATTTCCGTAGACTAAGGTTTTGTTGTTCAATCTTGTTTAGAAGACTAGTTGTTGTTCCATTTCATGTTATTTTTATTATCATTGCTTTGGTGTGCAGAACGATCTGAGACTGTAGTGAGTATTGACATCTATTGTCTAGCTCCCAGATTGATGATCTTTTCCTTGGTTATCTTTAATTACATCAGTTTACAGAGGGATGAGTTACTGTTACTGCACCCTTGACTGATAAATTGCTATAGTTTTCTGAATGCATGATTTGAGTCTTAAGGAGATTTTCTGTAAGTAGATCTTGTTTTAAGCATCTATTTACTCTTGTATTTAGAGAACTATACTACTAGCATTACTCTGACAAATTACCGCCTCAAACTGAGTACACTCTTCGAGATAACAAATCGTTCCTGGATTGATAAGTTAATGTAGGGTAAATAGAGGTGAAAAAGACCCTTTTTACTACTTGACAGTGTAGTCTTATACCAGTATGTAGGCTTCAACCTGTAGAAGGCTACAACCTTCTCTCGTTCTCCAGCTTCTCCTGGAAGGGAGCTACAACCCCATAGCTTTTGTACTAGCTGATGTGGTTACTAGTATGTAGGTGCTGACCTACAGAAGGCTACAACCTTCTCTTTTCTTCTAGGGACCACGTTTCATAAATTTTCAGACTGGATCCATCAACATCATCAATCAAACATTAAATATAACTGCATCAATCAATCTCCTTTGCACCAACCAAATCTAAATCACTTCTCAGAATGTTGTAACCAGAATATAGTAACAGTAACCAGAACCCAAGCAAGAACCCATAACGCTGCAACAACAAATAGAAGTAGCTAAAGCATATGTCAAACCTGCATACATACGTTGTTTTCCCAAGGCGAACCTGCGTATACGTTGTTTGGATATGCAGAACCAGTGTGTATATGTGCCTTTGCTAAAGTGAACTTGCGTACAGATCTATAAATGATGATTTAAACTTTACAACAATTTCAGATGATAGTTATACCCAGATCATCATATTTATAGATTACAACATGCACTAGCTATTCAGATAAAGATCAAAACAAAGATACATGGCCCCGGCCTAGAGCCTTGATTCTACCTCTGCCTTGGACTGCTTAGATTCGGTTTTACCTTCTGAAGAAGCAATCCTCGAAGCGATGATGGGTATAGATCGACCTTGGGAAGACTTACAACATCGTTCATACTTTCTTCCTCCATTGCAGGAAGTAGAATCTAGATTCTCTGAGCTCTTTACTAGTGATGTTTGTACGGTATCAAATCCTTTGGCTCTAGCACACTTTCGTGTCGAAGATAATATTTCGGTGATTTAAAAAACGATATCTATAAACATCTCTAGGGACCCTAACGTGATAGAGAATCTCTTCATCGGAATCAAATGTTCCCCTGAAGAAATTCAAATTTACACCGACCTTTTCAAGGAATTTCGAGATGTATTTGCTTGGTCTTATGAAGAAATGCCTGGCATTGATCCTTCTATAGTTCAACATGAGATCAAGGCTTATGAAAATGCCAAACCGGTCCATCAAAGGCTTCGACCAGTTAATCCTAGGAAAGCAGCAGCAATTAAAGCTGAAGTTGAGAAGCTGCTTAAGGCGGGTTTTATACACCTTGTTCCCCTTACTGATTGGGTTTCTAATCCAGTCCCTATGGATAAAAAGCAAGGAACAATCTGAGTATGCATCAATTTTATGGACCTAAACAAGGCTTGTCCGAAAGATAATTACCCCACGCCATTCATTGATCAGATTATCGACGAGTGTGCGGGTAATGAGATTTTTTCCTTCATGGATGGTTTTTCCGGTTATAATCAAATTTCTATCCATCCTGAAGATCAACATAAGACAGCCTTTATATGTCCCTGGGGCACCTTTGCATATAGAAAGATGCCTTTTGGTCTTAAAAATGTTGGAGCCACTTTTCAGCGGGCCATGTCATATTCTTTCCACGACATCAAACATATCATCGAAGCATACTTGGACGATCTCGCTACTCGTTTTCGAAAGAGAATTGATCACCCTAGTCATATTCAAATGGTTTTTGAGTGATGTCGTTTTTATAAAATCCGATTGAATCCCAACAAGTGCGTTTTCGTGGTTACGTCCGGTCGGTTGCTAGGGTTCATTGTGTCAAATGAAGGGATTAGGGTTGATCCCTTCAAGGTTGAGGCAATAGTTCAGTTGCCTCCCCCGTCCTCAATTCGACAACTTCAAAGTCTTCAAGGGAAGGCTAATTTCTTAAGACGATTTATAGCGAACTATGCCGAGATCACTAAAGGGTTCATGCGTTTGCTACGGAAAGGAGTTCCATTTGTGTGGGACGACTTTGCGCAGCGATCGTTCGATGCTTTGAAAAAGGCATTAGTCTTTGCCCCGCTTTTGAGTCCACCGGATTATGGTAGGGACTTCCTTTTACATCTCGCTGTAGCAGAATCAACCATTGGTATGGTTCTCGTTCAGGAAGACAATGCTCTCATAGAGCATGTGATTTATTATTTGAGTCGAGGCTTAATAGGTCCTCAACTTCGCTATTCTCTAGTTGATAAGTTGGCTTTGGCAGCTGTTCATGCTGTCCAACGGCTCCATCATTATATCCTGCTATGCAAAACTTTTGTCTTAGCGGCGGTCAATCCATTTCAATTTGTCCTCAGTAGGGGAGTGATTGGGGGCAAATATAATTGATGGATAGTCATTTTGCAAGAATTTGATCTCGAGTTCTTGTCTACCAAGTCTAAGAAATCCATGGTTTTTGCTGAGCTAATTTCAGAGCTGCCTTGTGGAGAGGATACTATTTATGAGGAAATTTTTCTCGATGAAAATTTATTCCTCATCTCTTCACTTGACCCTTGGTATGGAGATATCATTGTCTATCTCCAGACGTCAAAGTTTCCCTCTACTTTCTCTAAGGATGAACGTCGAAAATTATGTCACCTAGCCAAAAATTATGTTATCATTGGTGATACATTATATCGTCGAGGGGTTGATTCAATCCTTCGGCACTGTTTAACCTTAGAGGAAGCAGAGTCAGTGCTAAATGACTGCCACAGTGGAGCTTTTGGTGGTCATCTATCAGGGCTTGCTACCGCCCAGCGCATCTTGCATGCCGGTTACTTTTGGCCTTCACTCTTTAAAGACTGTGTTGAAGCGGTCAAACGTTGTCACCCCTGTCAAATCTATACTCGGAAGATGTGCACACATCTAGCTCCTCTTTTTCCCTTTGTCACTGTCGGTCCCTTTACCAAGTGGGGTATCGATTTTACAACTTGTAATCTGCCTTCCGCGGCGAATCACAGGTACATTATCGTGGTTGTAGACTACTTTACGAAGTGGGTCGAGGCCATGCCCACTTATAAAAATGATAGTGACATGGCAACATTGTTCCTTTTTAATTAGATTATCTCAAGATTCGATATCCCTAGAGAGATTGTCACTGATCATGGCAGTCATTTCCAGAATCAACTAATGTCTGAATTGGCTCTCAAATTGGGTTTCCAACAGGAGCATTCGTCTCCTTATTATCCTCAGGCCAATGGACAGGTCGAGGCAGTTAAAAAAACTCTTCAGAGGATCCTGCAACGGACAGTCGACAAAAATCGGTCCAATTGTCACCTTATGTTGTATCCAGCTCTTTGGGCATACCAAACCTCCATAAAGACTGCTACTAGTTTTACACCTTTTCAGTTGGTTTATGGGATGGAATCTATCTTTCTGGTTGAATGTGAAATTCTATCTCTTAAGTTAGCTGTTGAGCTCCTTCCAGAGACTTCGAGTCTCGAAGAGCGCCTCCTTCACTTGGAACATCTCGATGAGCAGCGTCGAGATGCCGCCACGATGAATGAGGCTCATAAGAAAAGGGTTAAAACGCAGTATGATAAATTTGTCCGTCCTCGAGTCTTTTCTGAAGGTGACCTTG
Source organism: Pinus tabuliformis (assembly GCA_031772625.1). NCBI lineage: Eukaryota > Viridiplantae > Streptophyta > Pinopsida > Pinales > Pinaceae > Pinus > Pinus tabuliformis. Next base: position 1,372,499,323 of record CM062805.1, on the reverse strand, counting down.
TCTCGGTCTATGACCAAGATAAGGACACCTTGGGGGCAGGAAAGTTTAAGCCTATGTGGTACAGTCCCTTCATTATTAAACGAGTTTTAGAAAAAGGGTCGTATGAGTTAATCGATTTTGAGGGAAACAAGCTGGCGGAGCCCCGAAACGGGCTCTACCTAAAGAAGTACTTTGCTTAAGTAGGAGTTAGGCAATGGCTTCTTTGTACATTATGTATATTTGAACATATCTCATAAAGAGTTTTTTGATATCAACACTTTTTGGTCTGCTATGGCAGGTGTTGATGGATGACTTGGTCTATTTTGGGTTCGCCGATGGTGCTATTCGACACACTCGGAATCTCGCTTCCGCAGCTTGGGTACTCTACTATCCAACTGGTCAATTGATGGTATCAAGGGGCGTATGCATTGGTCCCACTTCAAACAACATGGCTGAGTATATTGCCATCATTAATTTACTATCCGAGGCAATTTCTTATGGAATTGATTGGTTGGTAGTTTATCTTGATTCGCAATTGATAGTGTCACAATTGAACAACATTTATCGAGTAAGGGATCCATGTTTATTTCGCCAGTATTTAAGGGTGAGGTTGTTGCAAAGATCATTTACTTATATTAATTATTTTCACATTCCAAGATCTCATAATTAGTTAGCAGATTCTATCGCTAATCAAGCATTAGACTGGCATATCAATCATTCATCACAATAAAATCAAGCATCAAAAAGTCGAACTGTATATATATATATATATATCATAAAACATCTTGAGTTTACATAATTTTGTCCAAAAAATATACAAAATTGGGACTCAAATGTCCATAATCATGTCCGGCATAGCTAATGCCCCGGCTCAAGATGAGTGGCTAAGTAGGTAGCTATCGCATTGGCCACACGCCGAAAAGTGCGAACCCAGTCAACCACATGACGCTGCATATCCTCAGGAAGGTCCTCTACGGCAACCATCGATACTCGGTGACTTAGTCTCACCAAGTGTCGTTGAACGGTATGTAGAAGTCGTTATATATGAGCAGCCGCCTCTTCGGCTCCTCGGTCGCGCCGTCCATGCCACGGGAACCCATCTGGTCGTACCGGCCCAATATCTGGAACATGATCATTATATTAGTCATTTGAATCCCATCAAAAATATTTTTTCAAAATTCATTATTATATTTAAAAAATCCAAAAAAATCATAAAATCAAAAAATACTTACCAATGTCGCCCCATGCTGCGGTTGGTGGTAATGCTAGATCAGGATCTCCTCGGAAATCCAACCCAACATAAGGGTAATCATCTATGGCGATGATCTGCTGATCCCACCAGGTAAAGAAGTCATCATCAAATGCAATCCGTGGGATGTCCCCACCCCCTAGACATTTCATCAGGTCGGCCCACCTCCCCATGCGTGGATCTCGTGGGGTGCTGATGGAAACTGCTACCCTAGGGCGGAGTGCTGGGACCCTCTCAAAAAAGAAAGAACACAGAATAGTCCCATATCCAAAGTTTTTGGTCTGCCTCCTCTTGATAGAAGTGAGCTAGCTCTTCATGCTGTCCAGAAGAGGAGTACACCAGTCAAATATAGTGGTGAGACATTCAACTACCACGCTCATCGTTAGCCGTGATGCCTGGTGCAGAGAAGTTGATCCGTTCACTCGAGCTATGGTGAACAAGATTATCCTCAGCGGTAAACTCGCCACATGTGTGATGGAAATCTGACTACCAACCTTCTTGGGATGTCTTGGGAAATATATCTATACGTAGTCCTCGATCGAGACTGCTCCGTGTCCTGCCCCGGAAATGTACTACCTCTCCCCTTCGGGACAGTCCCGTGATGAAATAGATATCTTCCACTTCTATCCTGAGTGGCATCTGGTCAATCATAAAGGCATCCTCCTCGATATTCCAGTAATCAATGAGCATCTCAAGCAGACGTGTGTTTGCTTTAATATTCGGTAGTTTGAAGAATTTAAACAAACCACATCCCCATAGGGCATCCAAAGCATCAGGATCATTCATGACTTCATCATCCACCGTGGTATGCTCTCTTTCTCGCCAAGTGACCTGAATCCTGAAGAAAAAATGATTTTCAACCTTTAGTTTTTTGTTTAAAAATATCTGCGGCGTATACGCGGGTCCCTATGCACACAGTCGCGTATAGGGCCCGCGTGTATGTAGGTTTCATATTACCAACCCGCGTATACGCCGCGGTTAAATTTTTGGCAAAAAATTCAATGGTGAAACATTAATTAAAAATTCTAAAACTAGTCACAATTAATTGCAAGACAAGTATAAGAGTTACCTGGAGGTTTTTGAAGAATCTGAACGGTTGAATTTGGAATAAGGGAATTTTTCTCCTTTTGCTCCACTTGTTTGCTCTCAAACTCAAATGGTGAAAATGGTGAGTCCAAAAACTTTTTTATAGGTTTTGAAAATGCAAAAAATTTTCAAAATTTTATTTTGTTTGGCCTCATGTGACCTTTAACTTGGGAGCTTAGAATGTCAAGAATGGTTTCATTTTCAGGACATTTTGGACGTTTTTTCGACAGTTTCGAGACGGTTCCATGACTGCTGACCCATCATGGTAGGTATCTACTGGCATATAGGTTAGGGAAGCCATTTTTCTGTTGCATTATGTATATTAGCCTCCATCTGTCAATACACTTGCCATAGGGTCGATCCCATCGTGTTATGGTTCGTAAGCCATCTTCACTCGCCAATTTTTTAAATCATGACACAATGGTAGAGCCATCCTTTACATGGGCATCGTAGTTAGCACCTCATTGACATTTGTTGCCCATGCTGCTCTAATTTGAGTAGGCTCGGGAGTCCTCTGTAGTCCCACCATGACTTATGCGTTGAAGACTCATTCCTCTTTACTTCTTCGCTTCGTTCTGGCCTTATACCCTAGAGGCTCCTTTGTGTTGAGTTGTACTACTGCATTGCATGTTGACTACTTGCACCTTTTGGCCTAGAGTCGACTTCACTTGGACTCATGTTTAAGCCAACTTTTGACCATGACGACTGCAAAATCAACCTTGCATATCTTTGACCTCTGCAACTTGACACACCTTGACCCGTGGAAGGAACACACCTTTGAGTGTCATTGACCAGTTTTCACCTCCCTGCATTGAGCATAGGAACGTTCCATTCCCAGGAACTAGATCATCTGCTTCATCGACACTCGTTCTTTCCACTGTACCATAGCATTCTTTTATTCTTTTTCAAGCTTAACAGAAAAAGACAAAAAAATTAAATATTCCAAAAATAGCGGGAACGGGACAGTATTTCCATTTATTGTTGGCAGCTAGAGTCAGTCTTGTCGCCCTTGAACAAAGCACTCAAAGCAAAGTCTCCTCCATTTGGGCATGATTTAGTTTGACTTAGGTATGCCTTATCCTTGTTATTGAGTCAGTTCTCCCCCGATTGGTTCTCACTTCCAATCATATGGAGGGTTCATTCGTGCCTCCTGCATGACAAACTTATACAGAGTCATCATATGCTGCCACATAGTCACATTGAGTCGTGCTTTTGTTCAAGGGAAGTTAGCCTGAGTTGGCCTCTCTGTGGTGTCTCTTGACTCATTTCTCAGTCAGCCATCCCTGGTTGTCAGTATCATGTCAATCATCACATCAGTTATATTGGTCCTTTACTCGTGCCGGTTTGAGAAGGTCTCCATTGACTTCTTGCTGGCAGGTCTTGTCCTTATCGACGACGACATCTTGTTCTGAGGACAGGCCTAGAGCTGCACCCTGGCCCTATTTTCATTATTGATAGGTCACCTTGTGCTCAACATCGATCAGTATCATGGTTCTTTGACTGAGTGGTTTCCCTTGTGTTCGACATTAGCTTACATTATCACACATTGGGATTCATGCAGTACCTTGGTTTCCATTTGACCCTATTGGTGGATACCTCGCCTCTGTGTCAGCTTCCATTATTGGTTGGTTCAGAGGGTTTCCGTCATGCGCTAGCCACATCTTGTGTACATCGGAAACGTACTTCGGTTGGGTTACTACATCTCTTTCGTTCGATTCCTCCCACATTATTGGCCTACGGGTTACACTCGCGCTAGATTGATGAAGGATTCCTTAATGCCTTCCTTCTAGCGGATCTTTCCCTATCGACTCCGACTCATTGCTCTGGGGCAAAGATCTAGAGTCCATTTGGCAGTACCTTGGGGTTTGAGGTCATTAGTGGCAGATCCTTCGCTATCGATAGTGGGAAACCATCATTGTCTCTTGATCGATAGATTCTTACAGGTGTTCGACTCCAGCTTATCTATTCACACTTGTTAGATTGTACTGGGTACCTTGACGCTCATTATCATTATCAGTGAGTAGTCTCGCGTTTGTTAACGATATACATCAATGACCGGTAATCAAACGATTTCTCACATGGTCGACTTCAGATCATTTATTCCCATGGTGTAGAAATGTACCACGGCGGTCGGTGAAGACCTCAGGTTGTATCAGCATTCATTGGTTCACTTGACAGTTGCTCCTGTTGCTGCTAGTTGATACCATTCCACCTTATATGTTGCATTCAGTCATGGCAACATTCTATATGTCGGCACCTGAGTTTGCAGTGTAGTACCATCCTATTCCATCATGCTCAGTTGGTACCTTTTGTGATCAGTTCTCGATATCAGTGATCCGGTTCATCCTTCAGCATCATTGACATTCTTATATGTGATATTCAGACATGTACTTGTTCGATCATGATCATATGATCCATTATGTATTTTCCAGTCATTTATACTTGTATACTTAGTGGATCCTCTTGTGCTTGATATGCTGACATGCTTTACTTTTTTTGAGCATGGGTATGCCCGCCTCAGATAGTGTTTCTTTCTGATCTCCTTTTGTGGCTTGGCAGGCTGAACTCTGGTGAAGTCCTTCTCGGTTTTTGACAGATTTCCTTTCCATGTACTTGCTTAATACATTTCGGCCATCATGTACCCCTTCTGACCTCATATATTAGGGGGCATCTGTTATAGCTCCAAATATCACTCTTATGGTTTGTGATGCTGCACTCATGGCCTAGGGCAACCCCTCCTTCCAGACCTAGTCCAAAAATTTTAAAAACAGTGTTTTATCCCTTATACGCGACATTTCCCTGAGTTAAATGCGTGTATACGCGGGTAGGTGTATACCCAACCCGTGTATATGTATTAAAACACTTAAAAAATATAAAACTCCTTAATTTCGGGCGGAGATCGCGGGTTTTACCTGCTGATCACTTGTTAGTGCCCGCGGCCCAACTGTTCCCAACCGATTCCCAACTAAAAACTACTTTGGGAGAAGTATAAAAAGGCTTCAATGGGAAGGCCTAAAGGGGGAGAGAAGAGAGAGAAAGGTTATTATGCTAAGATTTCCCTGACCAGGTCTGAAGATCCTTGTGCCTCCTGCACTTCCCACATTTTTACAGGAAACCCTTGTTTCCTTGTGTGATGATGTCCATTTGCTACTTGTGATATCATGGAGTAAGTCATGGAAGGAGTTTGTTAAAGGCTTGAGACTGGATGAATCCAGAGGACGGTTCCGCTTGGATCCTACAAAAGGATGATTCAGGTGAAATTGTTCTTTTATGTACTTTATTTGTCTATAATAAAAGAAACACATGTATTTGTTCATGATATAAATCTTCTTCATGTTTATGATATTCATGTTAGAATTCATATGTGAATGGTTGTTTAATTGCATAACTAACTACCTTTCTTTATAACATGAAGATTGTTTCTTTATAATGTTTAGTCCATATACTGTTGTACTTTCTTGAATTGGTTTTTCTGCAGGTCAAAGGAGCAAAAGGAACTCCAAGAAGGGTTTGGACCCTGGAAGGACCTTCTCAAACGTAGGACCTCAGGTACGCCCCTTATCATAGAGTTTGCTTATATTAGCATTATGGCTGTGTGGAATGTGTGTTTCTCTGTATAGACAACTACCACCAATGTCTCACACATACATCCATCTCATGCATAGTGGGGAAACAAAATAGTTCATTTCATGAACTTGACAATAAAAGATATACATGACATAGAGACCAAATATCTAAAACAAAACTATGATAGTTATTAGCAACTATCATCAGCAGCATCTGTCAATCACCATTCAGACCAGCAACCATGATCTCCCCCTAAACTTCTTCCACCGGAATAAAAAACAACTGTGAATTTGTACCAAGATCTTCTAAGATAATGCCAACAATGCATTACTTGCTCCCCCTGAACTTGTGCCAGATGATCACTATCAGACCCATATCAGACTCCTTTCATCCACTGTTTTTTCTTCAAACCACCATATATGCGACTGTATCCACAGCGACCAGCGTATGTACGCGGCTACACTTCATGAAACTCGCGTACAACCACTTTTCTCTAAAATAGATAAGTTTTAATAGCAATATGATGCATCAACTACTCCCAGCTTCTATCTGAGATATTCAAATGTCTCTCTGGGCAGTGGTTTGGTGAATATATCAGCAACTTGTTCTTTGGAGGGAACATACTCCAATTTGACCTTTTGTTCAAGCACTTGTTCACGTAGAAAGTGATATTTGATGGGTATGTGCTTGGTCTTGGAATGCATGACTAGATTCTTTGAGATACTGATTGCACTTGTATTATCACATAGAATGGAAATGGGTGGAATACATGTGATCTAAATGTCTTGCAATGTTTGCATCATCCAAAGGAGTTGTGTGCAGCAAGATGCAGCAGCCACATATTCTGCTTCAGTTGTAGATAATGCAATTGAACTTTGTTTCTTGCTGAACCAAGACACTAATCTAAAACCCATATAGAATGCACCACCACTAGAGCTTTTTTTTCATCCACGCTTCCTGCCCAATCTGCGTCTGCATATGCATGAAGTGTAAGATCTGTATCCCTAGGATACCATAAACCAAAATTTTGAATTCCTTGAAGATATTTGAAGATCTTTTTGACTACCTGAAGGTGTGATTCCTTTGGATTTGCTTGGAATCTTACAACTATTCTCACTGCATGCATGATGTCTGGTCGGGTGCCTGTTAGATAAAGCAAACTGCCAATCATGGATCTGTAGGTTGGTTGATGTACTGCTGCTGATTCATCATTTGAGCTGAGACTGCATCCTGTTACAATGGGGGTACATACTGGTTTAGATTCTTCCATGCCATATTTTTTCAAGATCTGCTTGAGATACTTGGTTTGAGATAGAAAAAAAACCATCTTTATTTTGTTGAACTTGTAGGCCGAGAAAATATGTGAGCTCACCAAGCAGGGACATTTCAAATTCTTGTTGCATTACCAAGGCAAAGTTTTGACTCATGGCTTCTTCATTGCTACCAAAAATGATATCATCAACATACACTACAAGTATTAGCAATTTATCATTATCAATCTTTGTATATAGATTGCTATCAGCTGATCCTTTTGTAAAACCTTATTGATGGAGGTATTTTTCAAGACAGTAATACCAAGCCCTTAGAGCTTGTTTTAGACCAAAGAGAGCTTTTCTGAGTTTGCATACAAGTTTTGGATCATTTCAAAGGATGAATCCATCTGGTTGCTCAATATATACTTCTTCTTCTAAGTCTCCATTAAGAAATGCAGATTTTACATCCATTTGGTATACTTTGAATTTCTGAAAGCTAGAAAGAGCAAGGAACATTCTTATGGCTTCAAGTCCAGAAACATGTGCAAAAGTTTCTTCAAAGTCTATACCTTCTTGTTGAGCATATCCTTTACAAACAAGTTTGGCATTATTTCAGATAACTTCACCATTTTCATTCAGCTTGTTTTTGAATATCCATTTGGTTCCTATGATATTATTATCATGAGATCTAGGAACTAATTCCCTAGTATTATTCTTTTCAATTTGCTCAAGTTCTTCATTCATGGACTTGACCCAACATTCATCTTTGCATGCTTCATTTACATTTTGAAGTTCAATGCAAGAAAGCAATGCTAGATAGCTTGAAGCTTCTTTAATAATTCTTCTTTTCTGCACACCTGCCTCTTTTTGTCCCAATATTTGAGTCTTTGGATGATTTTTATGAACATATCTGGATGGAGTCTTTTCTTCTGCCATTATCTATTCTTTTGGTACTTCATTAGTTTCTTCTTCTTCAGAATTAGTCTGATTTGATGTGGAAGGATAATCCTCATCTTCTCCACAATCTTTGATTTTCACCTACCTTGGATTTTTGCCTGCTTCATCAACCACAACATCAATACTTTCAATAATTTTCCCAAGTCTTTTATTATAACACTAATATCCTTTACTTCGAGAAGAGTAGCCAAGGAGAATGCCTTCATCTACTCTAGGTTCAAACTTGCCAAGTTTTTCATCAGTCCTTTTGACGTAACATTTGCTTCCAAAAACTTTCAAGTATTTTACAGTAGGAGTCTTACCATTCCAAATTTCATGTGGAGTTTGAGTGTTGTTTACCCGAACGTTTGCTTTGTTGAGAATAGTGACGGCAGCAAATGCAGCTTCACCCCAGAAGGTTGCACGAGTTCTAGACTCATCTAGCATGGTATAAGCAATTTGTTGAACAGTTATGTTCATCCTTTCTACCACTCCATTTTGCTGAGGAGTCCTTGCAGTGGAGAATTCTCTTTTTATTCCATGTTCTTCACAAAAATCGAAGAATTCATCCAAGGTAAATTCCCCTCCTCGATCATATCTGAGGCATTTGATTTTGCGATCAGATTCATTTTCAACCAAAGCTTTGAAGGCTTTGAACTTTTCAAATGCTTCATCTTTGTGCTTCAGAAGTCCTATCCAACACATTCTAGAAAAATCGTCAATGAACAATATAAAGTATTCTTCTCCACAAGGTGACTTTTTCCTTGAAGGACCACATAAATCAGTATGAACAAGTTCAATAGGCTTACTAGTTGATCCTTCCTTTTCTGGGAAATGTTCTCTGGTTTGCTTACCAAATTGACATGATTTGCATATTGTATTTTCTAGAATGATGATATCAAGAAGATCGCGAACAACCTGGAATTTGCATGCTTTCATTATTTGAGGGAAGCTTAAATGCCCCAATCTTCTGTGCCATAACCAGTGTTCATCATTTTTGCTTAGATAGCACTATTGTTGTCCTCCCTTGAGTATGTATAAATTATTTGGAGTTCTTATGCCTTTGATCATTATTTCACCTGTATCAAGCTCACGAACAACACATCCATTTGATCAAAATACTACTTCATTTCCTTTATCACACATTTGATTGGCACTCAATAGGTTATGCAGACCATCAACATACATAACATTCCTAGCTTTAACCTTTTCTTTTAGGAGAATAGAACCTTTACCTTTTATGACAGTAGGAGTGTCATTTCCAAATGAGACCTTCTTTTCCTTTTCGAAGGCATTATATGACTGAAGTTTTTCTTTATCACCTATCATGTGTTTCGAGCATCCACTATCAATGTACCACTGATTTTCTTGTCCTTCTACATACAAGGACCCAATGAAGTTTGCTCCTTCTGAGATGTTTGCCGAAATGCATTCAGAATCTACATGACCGAAGTTGTTACAGATAGAGCATTTTATTTCATTTTCAAGAGGAGAAAATTTATTGTAGTCATTTTCATGATCCCAGTCACATTCCTTTGATTTCGTGCTTCTCTAGTCATGATAGTCTTGTAAGCAACACATTGAGCAGATTTGTGTCCAAAGTTATGACATGAAAAACATTGGCCATTAAAGAAGTTCCTGCGATTATCAAATCTACTGACCTGGTGATTCATTCTTGAAACAGATTGAGTATGATTTACCTGAGGTTGGTTGTAGCTTCTGTTCATCCTTGAAGTAGATTGAACTCGATTTACCTGGTGATCTGCTTTATGCCTTTGCTAATGATTGTCAAATTGTTCACTTCTCTTTGCTGCATTAAGATAGATTTTAGTGGAGGTTGATGGCTTTTGTGCTTGATATGCTTTTTCAGTATATCTAAGACCTATCTTTATCAGAGGAGAGTGCTGCACTTTCATAATTGCACCTAAAGTTTCTGATCCTTTAGCAAATCTGAGATTGACAGCTTTTGTTTTCTCAATATCTTTTCTTAGACCCACAATTTCACATTCTAATTTTTCATTGTGTTTTTCTCTTTAAGAAAGTTGGAATGTCAGAGTATCTATAACCATATTCTTTTCCTCTAAACAGATTTTGAGTTTAGATATTTCTTCATAAAGATCATCTTCATCTAAAGCATCCAATAAATCATCATCTTCAAAAGCCATAAGAAGTCTATAGTCATTACTATGTTCATCTTCATCACTATTTGATAAACCATCACTATCTTCATGTGTATAGTAGCTCTCCTCACTTACATTTTGTTTTCTATTCCATTTTTCTGATTCCTTACCTTTATCAAGATTATCTTTATGAGGACATTTGGCCACATAATGACTCACTCTTCCACAAGCAAAGCATTTGAAAGGAAGTTTACCTCTGAATCTTCCAGAACCCCGTTGAAGGTTCTCGACAAAGTTTGCTTCTTCCTCTCCTTCTGAAATATGTCCTAGTTCATTGAGCTCTTCTCTTCCTGAAGCTTTAAAGGCGGCTTCTCTCATATCTGATGGACCTCCTTTTCTCATTTCGAAAGCAGTTAAGATTCCGTGCAGTTGTGTCATAGTAATACTCTGAAGATCCTACTTTTCTTCTATGGCAAAAACTTTTGATTCAAACTTAGTAGACAATGATCTTAAAACCTTTTCAACTAAAGTAACTTCTTTTATCTCTTCACCCAAGTTCTTCATGCAATTAACAATCTCATCTATACGTAAGAAGTAATTAGCTATACTTTCATCATTGTGCATTTTGAGAGTTTCATACTAAATTTTGAGAGATTGTAGTTTTGCATGTTTTACCTGATTGTCTCCTTCATAGATTAGAATGATCTTGTCCCATATTTCTTTGGTGGTTTTGAGCTGCATAACCTTGACAAATTCTAATTGTGATAGACTCCCCAATAATGTATTGATGGGCTTGGCATTTGTTTCATACTGCTTTTTACCTGCCGTATCAGTAGGAATTGCTGATGGAAATGTATATCCTCCTTCCACGATTTCCCAAACATCTGTTCCAAGAGATTGAATATAGGATGTGGTTCTTACCTTCCAATAGATGAAGTTTCTCCCATCAAAGATTGGTGGTCTAATAGATCCCTCTCTTTCGTAGTTACTCATGATGATAGATCTTCCTTCAAGCGATCAAGCTTCTTCTGAAGGACCTGCTCTAATACCAATTGTTGGAAATAATATTGAGAGGGGGGTGAATCAGTATTAGCAAGTCAATAATATTTCATTTCACAATCATATTTGTATATGCTACTTCAGTTAATGAAACTTGCGTATATATGCAGCTGTAGTTAAGGCAACTAGCGTATACCCTGAAAACTTATAATTTAGTTAATTCATCATATGTTGATCTTTAATCTATGCATCAGAACCATATAACAATAACCAGGTGCAGTAAAAACAGAGCAGACAATCACACACAAGAACACAAGATATAAGGTGGAAACCCAATGTGAGTGAAAACCACCTGCTGCAATTCGTATCTATCTTCTTTTAATAAGAAACTTATTTTTACAATATTTCTGTATTGGTTCAGTCTTATACCAGTACGCAGGCTTCAACCTGCAGAAGGCTACAACCTTCTCTTTTCTTCCAGGGACCACGTTTCATAAATTTTTAGATTGGATCCATCAACATCATCAATCAAACATCAAATATAAAAACATCAATCAATCTCCTTTGCACCAACCAAAAATGAATCACTTCTCATAATGTTGTAACCAGAATACAGTAACAGTAATTAGAACCTGTTAGTTCCAGTCTTCGCAGCCTGTCACCAGGGATCAACATGAGCTCTTACTATGTCTGGTTTTGTTAGATGTTTTGCACATGATGTTCAGCACAAAACATGTCACAAGTGTATCCATCAGAAGAATCTCAGAAAAATATTTCCAACGGTATATCACACTCCCGTAACCGGTTTCTGGATTACAAGAAATGAATGAGTGATTCTTGGTTATGCATGTTTTGAGGTCAGTTGCTGCACACAATGACAAGTTTTGTACAAAATCAGTTTCTGAAATAATGGTAAAGAATTTTTCAAAAGTAAAAGAATTTTTTGTTTATCACATACTAAATAACAAAAACCTCCTTTAGTTTATGCACAGGTGCTACTATGTGGGAGATATACAGTGATATTTGGAGCCTACATTAAAATAAAGCAATTTTTTCATATTTTTTACTGTTTTAGTCATTTTAGTGCGGGACCATTTTACATCAGATGGAAAGTAATTTTGCAAAACCCAAGGATTTTTTTGTTAAGCACGAGCCATATAACAAAAACCTCTTTCATTTTATTCATGGGTGTGATGGATTGGGATATGTGACTAGATCTTTACAGCTCATTTTCATACAATTAAATTTTTAATGATTTTCTGTTTTAGAGATTATTTTGTGGAACATATTGCGAGCTAATGGAAACGAATTTCCCAAATTTGAGAGAGGTTTTTCTCTAGCACAACCTTATCTACAAAAACATCTTTCAGTATTGTAACAGGTGTTTTGGTTTAGGAGATACGAGTTCATCTTCAGCACCTATTTTCAGAAATTCGACCAAAGTTTAATGTAACTAATTCTATTTTGAAGAAAATGGTTGAGCTCAATCCCTTAGTACAAGGATGAGAAAATGTATATATTTTATGAATTTCATAGTGTAGGGGTTGGATTTTGGTAGAAGGTTGGATACTTGGGATTTCTTGGCACTCTATTGTACATTTCATTTCTGCGATTTTGGCAAAGGAAAGACCAGGGTTTTGCAGCACTTGTTGGGATCCATGTGGCTCTATGTTTTGATGGTGTTTTTCTCTATGTATTTTTAAGTTTGCTAATGTTTCTGTGTATCATTTTCCCTTCTCTTTTCTTCTGCAATTAAAAAAATGAGTGATTAAGGTAGACTTCATTAGACTGCCATGCTCTGCCTTGAAATCTTGTTTAATTCTACATGTTTTCATCTATTTGAGGAGGACTCTTGAGACCCTCTTGCCCTCCTTAGCTCCTCACCAGTCTGATCCACCCATTCATTCAATCCAAAGCGTCAAAACTACTGCCTATCTTTCCCCTACCTGAACTCTCTAAAAATCTGGCCTCATCCCCGAACCCAAAATTTGCCTTTCTCTTTTTCCAACAAAACCCTTAAAAACTCAAATCAAATCCTTGCACTTCATACCTAGCCTAAGATCAGTTGTTAAATCAGTCATCTCAAGCCCCATCGGTTATCTTTCGCTGAGATTGACCCGGAGAGAGCCCTCTCCTGTCCTCGTAGGGCTAGCTATGAGGCTGAGCGTGGTTTGATGTAGACCTAGAACCTTGCCTTTTCAGTGTGAGGAAAATCTAGGCTCTAACAGAACCCAAGCAAGAACCGAGAACACTGCAACAACAAATAGAAGGAGCTAAAGCATATTTTATTAGGTATACGCTACTTCAATGTGTCAAACCTATGTACATACGTTTTTTTCCCAAGGCAAACCTACATATACGTTGTTTGGATATGAAAAACTAGCGTGTATACGCGCCTTTGCTAAAGTGAACCTGCGTACAGATCTATAAATGATGATTTAAACTTTACAACAATTTCAGATGACAGTTATACCCAGATCATCATATTTACAGATTAAAACATGCGCCAACTATTCAGATAAAGCGCAAAACAAAGATACTTCTCTTCAAGCCTTAAGATCTTGACCCATCAATAGAAATTATCCTTCATCAAGCGCTCAGGTTCATCATTGATTCATATCCAGTTGTGCATCATAACCCAATGACCTATATTCTAGATCTTGCTTTTCATTAGATATTCAATTCTTGAGTACACTTGCCTAATGATCTTCTCCTCCTTTTATAGTCTAACGCCTTACTCAATACCATGATCCAAAACCACTTAGAATCAATACCTTGGACCAAATACGTGGGCTCAACACTTCGGACAGGATACCTTGGACCAATACCATGGATCAAAATAACATGGACCAAAACTAAGTTTCCAATCATGTACGTGCCTCTCCTTGTGTGAAAGTGTGTGTGTGCATTGTACGCACCTTTTGTTCTACGAACCCGCGTGTATACACAACTTGGACAATGGGGAACTTGTGTATACCTCTCTTTCTTCATTCTATGATCCTGAACTGTGATCTGTCATCTGTGTGAGTTGCCATCAAGGACAACACCTATGTCATAGTGCCAAATCTGTATCATAATGCCAACAATTCATGTTGGAAGGCCATTGGATCACCTTCAGTTGTTCCTTCACTGAATCTCTTGACAGCATTTGATGGACATTCTCATAGGACACACAGAATTATCCCATCCTTTCCTATATGTGTTGGGGGAAAGGTCGTTAATATTGAGGTGGAAATCATTGATGCCAACCTAGATTATAACCTCCTCTTAGGAAGGAATTGGATTTATGAGATGGATGTCATAGTTTCATCTTTATTCTGCATCCTCTGTTTTCCTCATGAGGGGAGAATTGTTAAAATTGATCAGTTAGATTATTCTCGAGGTTACTCCCACGCAACTTTGGATTCTACCATTCCATTGGTGGATAATCCCCGTCAACCTATTGAAATTTAAGAGTTGGGATGTACTCTTCATTAATGGGTATATTTGACCTTCCTCCTCCTACGGCTAGAATCAATGCAATTTCATCCTCTAGGGGGCCTTCACAAAAAGATTTCTTTCGAACTAATTATTTTTCAGACCCTTGGACCTTACCTTCATCTACGACCACATTAGATGGAGGGTAGGTTGGTGGAATGGCATTTCCCATGTCTACAACAGAACTTAGCTATCAATCTATTGTTAACTCTACATACAACCATCCCACTCCTTTTTCACAAGAGGAGTTAGATGGTGATGTGGCTCTAGCTTGGACCCTCGACTCTACTTTAGCTCTAGATTGCCTAGATATAGTTTTACCATCTGAAGAAGCAATTTTGGAAGTAATGATGGGTGTCAGACCAGGCAGTAACTCCTCAAAATCAATTCATTCATATTCATTCAGGTTGGTCTTTATTATATACATGAGGGAGAGATTGTTCACTTCATCTCCTGGTGACTATTCATATTTCTTATTATTTATTTACATCAGTTACACTTATTCACCCAATCTTGATGATTAGGTTTCAACATTCCCCCCGTTAATCTGAAGGGATGTTGGTGAGTCCAAGCATCATTTTGAATCGTTCAAGCTTTTCTCTTCCAAGTGCTTTGGTGAAGATGTCTGCAATTTGTTCATTAGTGGAACAATAGCGGACATGGATTGTTTTGGCCTCAACATGATGTCGAATCAAATGATATTTAGTATTGATGTGCTTCGTTCGATCATGTAACTTTGGGTTCTTGGCCAACTTTATTGATGAGGTATTGTCAATCATGAGTGGAGTCGATTATACTTGTTTTACCTGCAAATCTTCAATAATTTTCCTGAGCCACACAATTTCTTTTGTTGCCTCAGCTGCTGCCACATATACTGCTTTTGTTGTGGAATCTACTGGAACTAATTGTTTGCATGATCTCCAAGAGACAGCTCCTGATCCAAGACTCATAGCATAACCTGAAGTAGATACCCCAGTTTCTTTGTCTCCATCGAAGTCTGAATCAGAGTATCCAATCAAGCTGAAGTCGTCCACCTGTGTATACTTGATTCCAAAGTCTTGAGTTCCCTTCAAGTACCTTATAACTCTTTTTGCAACAGACCAATGTCCCTCACAAGGCTTTTGCATAAACCTAGAGAGGATTCCAACAGCAAATGAAATGTCTAGTCTGGTAGTAGTTAGGTAGTTGAGACTTCCTCCAAGCTGTCTATACTTTGTTGCATCCTCAAATTCTTTTCCTTCAATGGATGTGAGCTTTAAGTTTTGTTCCATTGGAGTAGTAAGAGGATTGCATTCTATCATGCCAAACCTGTCAGATATCCAATGTACTTATTTTGAGAAAGAAATATGGACTTCAGATGTTGAGTTACTTCAATACCAAGATAGTAATGAACATAGCCCAAATGATTCATTTCAAAACCTTTCCTTAATTCCTTCTTTTTTGGATGCAATGTAGTTTTCATTGTTCCCTATCATCAAAAGATCATCTACATACACCACAAGATATACAACTATTTTTCCAACTTTATTGACAAATAAAGTTGCATCATCAAGATCATAACGTTTGAAATTGAGTTTCAGAAGATCCTCAGTTATTTTTTCATACCAGGCTCGCAGTGCTTGTTTGAGGCCATACAAGGATTTCATAAGTTTTCATACTTTATGTTCATGTCCTTTCACAACAAATCCTTTAGGTTGGGACATAAAAACATTCTCTTTTAGATATCCATTCAAGAAATCAGTTTTTACATCCATTTGATGGACTTTCCAACCATTCTGAGCTACTAGGACAAAGAGTGTCCAGATGGTAGCCCATTTTGTTGTGGGGGAAAAGTCTCCTCATAATCGACCCCTTCCTTCTGTGCAAAACCTTTTGCCACAAACCTAACTTTGTACTTGTCAAGTGAGCCATCAGCTTTATACTTGTTCTTGTAGACCCACTTGTAGCCAAATGGTTTGGTTCCTAATGGAGGATCAACCAGCTTCCAAGTGCCATTCTTTATCAGGGCATCATACTCCTTTTGCATTGCTTCTTTCCATTCATTATGAGAAGCAGCTTCTTTGAAGGAAGTTGGTTCGAAATCTGTAGACAAATTCAATTCACAATCATAAGAAACATCCATATCAACAGGTAAATCAGAGTCATCTACATCACCTCCATTTTTCCGATTTGAATTTCTAGTTCCTATCTTTCCAACCTCATCGAGATGAACACTTTCAAGTGTCTTTGTCAGCCACTTTGGGGGACCTTTCTCAGATGGTCCAAGTTGCTCCGTTGATTGAGTTGGGACTGAATCAAGATTGATTCTCCCAATTCTATCAATCACATCACTTAAAGTATCATCCGTTGTTGGAGATTCATGCGGGGGAGAGAGTTCTTCAGAAGAAGATTCCACATGTTGATCTAGTATAGGAATCCCCCCTTCAAGATGTGGAATCTGGTTATCAAATTCTTGAAATGATTTTGCATTTGCGAATCTATCCAAGCGATCAAGTTGCCGCTCAACAAAATTGTCAGTTTTGGATGATTCAAGAAAGATTACATCTCTAGATACAAAAACTTTTTATTGACTTCATCATAGAGACAGTATGCTTTGGAGGTGTTTGAATACCCCAGGAAGATACACTTACGACTTCTTGCACCATGTTTGTTTCTATGTATCTTTGGTATTGAGGAATAACAGGTGGAACCAAAGACCCTGAGATGCTTTACTAAAGGAACGTGCCCATACCACATTTCATATGGAGTCTTGTTTCTAATAACATTAGATGGACAGCTATTCTTTATATATACATCACATAGAACTGCATCAGTCCAAAACATCAACTTTACATTTTTGAAAAACATCATGGAGCGCACCATATTTAAGATTGTCCTATTCATTCTTTCAGCTACACCGTTCTGTTGGGGATTATAAGGCACAGTTGTTTGATGTTTGATCCCATGTTGGCAAAGATAGTTTTCAAATTCATTTGAAGTGTATTCTTTTCCATTATCAGTCCGAATAGAGCCAATATGAGATTGTGCATCATTTTCACTCCATTTATGAAAGTTCTTGAATGTTTGAAAAGCATCAGATTTGTTCTTCAATAAATAAACCCAACACATTCTGGTGTAGTCATCAATAAATGTCATCATATATTTGTTTCCATTTGCAGAAGGAACAGGCATTGGACCACATAAATCTGAATGAATGAGTTCAATTTTTCTATGTGCTCTTGAATGTGAATCATGAAAAGGCTATTTGCTATGCTTTCCTAGAATACAAGCATCACATTACTTAAGTTTCCTATGAATTGTAGGCAAACCAACAACACCATTTTTCTTCAACAAGCGGAGGTTATCATAGTTCAAATGTCCAAATCTAGCATGCCATAATAAACTAGATGGAAGTGTACCTTCTTCATAATGAGAGTTGTATGAGATATTTTGTGCATGAGCAGAGGTACCCTGCAGCTTGAGAAGCCTTTCTTCTTCTATTCCCCTCATGACAAGTGAGTGGTTAGATGCTTTTCTCGCGTCAAGCTTGCAATCCAACATATGAATGGAGTGACCTTGCTGGCGTATGTGGACCAAGGACAACAAGTTTCTCCTCAGCTGTGGGAGATATAGAATATGATGCAGACGAAAGTCTAGAAGACCAGGCAATTTAAGCCTGATTGTGCCAAGCCCTGATGGCTTGATTTTTTATTGTTCTGCAAAGTATACTACTCCATCAACATTGTCAGTAAATTCTTCAAAAAACTATTTTCTATGAGTCATGTGGCAAGTTGCTCCTGAATCAAGGAACCAATCATTTTTCCAAGAAGCAAGTGAAGCATTAAATAAATCTTCATTTACTCCGAGATTACATTGTCCCACAACATAATGAGCGGATTCAGGTGCTTTACCTTTGTCTGTGTCATTAG
Source organism: Pinus tabuliformis (assembly GCA_031772625.1). Taxonomy (NCBI): domain Eukaryota; kingdom Viridiplantae; phylum Streptophyta; class Pinopsida; order Pinales; family Pinaceae; genus Pinus; species Pinus tabuliformis. The sequence goes on along the minus strand of CM062805.1, from coordinate 1,372,480,749 downwards.
TTTTACCTTTCTATTGGTTTCTTTCCTCTTCCTCTTCGACCACCTCTTCCTCTGGAAGAATCTTGGGCAAGATTATTTTCTTTTTGAGAAAGGCACACAGCCTCTTTAGAAGAAGATATGATTGAATGCATTGTAAAATCTAAGTGTTGTAAAAATACTTCTGCTGGCAAAAGAAATGTGCTTTTGTGGAGAAAAAAAACATCTGCTGCTAAAAAATTTATTCTGATATATGATTTTTTTAGACAGAGGTATTATGTGATATTGTATCCCCTAGAACACATGCCATTGACCATCGAATGCTTCAACGTATGTGCTGTTAATGGATTTCGACCATTAAAAAAAGGACATACCAAACGACAACAATATTTGAATAGTTTCAAAATTTCTAAGTCTCCACACTTTTCTTTATGATTCTCAACAAGCTGGGATTATTTCCCCTCTTTACTTTTCCTAAAGCAAATTTGAAACCTTTTCTTTCATGTACCTACGACTATAGTGGTGCGGTCCCTTCTTAATATATGCCAACACTTCATAATTTACATCCGTTCTTTATCATTTTATTTGAATCGCATCGTGTAAATAATATTGCAATTTCCTAAAGAAAATTCGAAACCACATCCTAGGACAATAGTAGGAAAATACCAGGAGTTACACAGGTGGAAAGCGTGATGATCGCTAGCTCAGACTTTCGGAAGGACGTGCTTTACTAAGGAACAGTCCTTCTTCCAGTGAGACATTCGTAGAGAATTTCACAGCTACACAGAGAGCCTGATCACGTGTTCATCGATTCTCCCACGGCGTAGCATAGCTAGCAGGTGCCTCAAATATCCATGTGCATATTTTCCAAACCACCCTCCAGATGTGGGCAGGAACGTTCAATTCCAAGCACATTTTCCAATGTCTCTGTTGCGGCCTCTTTGATTTCTAAAACACATAGGAGGAGATACGCATTGATGGAGGTGGTGTGGGAAAATGGTATGGTAAAACGGTATGGTGACCGATGGAGAGAGCTCAGACCAGGACAGAGAAACACAAATACAAAAGGACAGAGAATCAATTAAACTGGAATTTACTACATGAAAGCTAAAAATGGCTCTGGACAGCAATATCAATTGAAACAATGTATCAATTTAATGGGTTAATGGCTCAATTCTCATACCGCAACGGTTTGTAATGCAGGTGGAGGATACGCGCTGTGGATTTGGGCGTATTTTCTTAATTGTGAATGTGCTCATAACCACCATGTATTCAATGGAGTGCTGGTTGAGGAGAGAGGGTCAAAGGGATCCACACTCACCGCATCTCCACCAAACTTGCATACAGGAACAAGGTTTAGGCAAACATTACAGACCTGACATGCACGTCTAGGGCTTGAGAAAACTACTCAGCAAAAACACTCATGAAGAGGAGTGAGTCAGATCATAGAGGTGTTTCATTACACAAGAAATGACGGGGACTAAAATAGAACGAAACCACCATGCTTCCGCTGTGCCAGATTAAGGTTCTGGTCCAAAAGGTGTGCGTTCATATCCCACAACTGTCACTGTGATTCCAGTGATACCACTGAGCAAGCCGACTTTTCAGAGGAAATATAAAACGCATATGAAACTGTATGGAGGGAGGATTGTTCAAAAATGTATATGACACTGTATGGAGCAGGCTTCAGGCAACTGACACCAAGGAGAGGTGTGAGTTCTGTAAAATAGGCAGAAAAGAGGTAGGAAACTGACACCAGGAGTTACACAAAAGCTAATTTCGGGAGTTGCTCTGATACCATGTCAGACTAGACAGTAACTCCTCAAAATCAATTCATTCATATTCATTCAGGTTGGTCTTTATCATATACATGAGGGAGAGACTTTTCACTTCACCTCCTGGTGACTATTCATATTTCTTATTATTTATTTACACTAGTTACACTTATTCACCTAATCCTGGTGATTAGGTGTCAACAATGGGTGTGGATCGACCATGGAAAGATTTACATCATCGTTCATATTTTCTTCCTCCATTGCATGAAGTTGAATCCAGGTTCTCCAATCTGCTTACTAGCGATGTTTGTACAGTTTCAAACCCTTTGGCTCCAGCACAATTATCTGTCGAAGGTAATATGTCGGTTATCTCAAGAACTGTACCTATAAAAATCTTGAGGAATCCTAAAGTTATAGAAAATTTCTTCATCATAGCCAATTGTTCCCCTGAAGAAATTCAAATTTACACCGACCTCTTTAAAGAGTTTTGAGATGTGTTCGCTTGGTCTTATGAGGAAATGCCTGGAATTGATCCATCTATAGTCCAGCATGAGATCAAGACGTACAAAAATGCCAAACCTATTCGTCAGAAGCTTCGACTGGTCAATCCTCGAAAAGCAGCAACTATTAAAGCTGAAGTTGAAAAGCTGCTTAAGGTGGGTTTCATATACCCCGTTCCTCTAACGGAGTGGGTTTCCAATCCAGTCCTGGTAGATAAAAAGAAAGGAACAATCCGAGTATGCATCAACTTTAGGGATTTGAATAAAGCTTGTCCAAAAGACAATTAACCCACGCCTTTTATTGATAAAATTGTTGATGAATGCGCAGGTAATGAATTTTTTTTGTTCATGGACGGATTCTCTGGTTACAATCAAAGTACTATCCGTCCGGAGGACCAGCACAAGACAGCTTTTATTTGTCCCTGGGGCATGTTTGCATACAAGAAGATGCCTTTTGGTCTTAAAAATGTTGGAGCTACTTTTCAGCGGACCATGTCTTATGCTTCCCACGACATCAAACATGTTATTGAAGAATACTTGGATGACTTAGCTGCTCATTCTCGAAAGAGAATCGATCATCCCAACCACCTTCGATTAGTTTTTGAGAGATGTCATTTTTATAAAATACGGTTGAATCCGAATAAGTGTGTTTTTGTAATCACATCTGGTCGGTTGTTAGGATTCATCATATCAACTTAAGGGATTCGAGTAGATCCTTTCAAGGTTGAGGCAATAATTCAATTATGTCCCTCGTCTTCCATTTGTCAACTTCAAAGTCTCCAAGGAAAGGCAAATTTCTTGAGAATATTTGTAGCAAATTATGCCAAGATTACCAAAGGATTTATGTGTTTGCTTAATAAAGGAGTTCCATTTCTATGGGATGACTTTGCGCAATGATCTTTTGATTAAGGAATTTAGACTTATGTGATCCATAACAATGTTTAGATAATCTTCGGCAAAATCACATAACCAATCTTTTGTCGACGCGTTTCGAACCAACCAGTGTGGTTCATCGTCAGGACAAGTTGAAGAACCAATCCAGCTTAGCTCGTTTAAATCAAGTGTGCAGAGACTCCAACGGCTATATTGCCAACGGCTAATTTTAACCCCAATGATCCTAGTCAAACCACTAATATTCTCGTTATATTTAATTATTATTATTCCTAGAAAATAGCTAAATCAGGTAAATAATAAATTAAAAGAATTCAATATGTTAATAAATGTATATGTATATATCAAATTTTTAGAAATTAGCTAAATCCGTTAGCTTATACATTAAAAATTCATTTGTTAATTTAACTCAATGTATCCGTTTAATAATAAGGAATATGTATATCTAAAAAAGAATAATATATAATATTTATATAATCCATATTTATTAATTAAATATAATGGTCATTACATTAATAAATAATATCTAGTATAATAATTCATATTTGTTAAATAATCTATATTTATTATTATACCAATGTTAAATAAATACAAACAAATAGTATTAAATTACTATTATTCTTAGAATTTAGTTACATTAGGTAATTGTATATTTATTTAATAATAATTATTTAAATCTAATGGTCCCTAGGTAAACTAGATCTTCTCTATTTGTTTTTTAATAGATGAATATGTATATCTAAAAACGAATATATCATATTTATTTATTATATAAATATAATGGCCCATTTGAAACTAAATCAATAAGTGATATATAATAATTTATATTTATTAAATACTGTATATTTACTTAATAATTTATAATTCCAATATTAATTAAAAAACCAACAAATAATATCTTTGTTAAATCATTCTTATTCTTAGAATTTAGTTACATTAGGTAAATACCATAATTGAGCACTGTTATTAATAATTGTATATCTATAAAAATAACTAACTCCAACTAACTCAATATTATTGGTATATCATATATTTCTTAATAATAATTTCTTATTTATTATTTGAATCTAATGGTAAATTAGATCCCCTCTCAAGATTTTATCATCAATTTAATATTAATCAATATTTATTCAAACATCTGTTATTCCAATAAAATTATTAAAACTAACTATGAAATTAGGAAAATGAATTATTATCTATAAGGTTTAAAAAGGGGGTTTCTCTCTTTAAATATATAAGAACTTAGTTGAAGGGAATTTCAGTTCTAAAGGTATAGAAGAATTAAAATCAACGCTTAAATGATTGAAACTATGGAAACAAAAATCTAATCTAATTATAATAAACCCAATATTACCATAAGCGAGATAAGGTTAATATAATAATTAGCCCGAAATTAATTAATAACCTATTAATAACTCCTACACCCCATACTAATAGGACTAAATCGTACTAATACTATAGGATGCAAGGATAAACAGGGAAAAACTTGGAAAAAAGGGGGGAGCCAACCGCCTAAAACAAGTCTTAAGGAGAGGGAAGACAGAAACCCTAAGACCTAACAAAAGGGGAATGAAGAGGCTAGGAAGACAAGGCTGGGACCCAGCAACTACTAATCTTCCAGCCATCATCCCTATTAAGATTGATCGGCCTTTTCTCAATCTCCAGGGCCTCTCTAAATTTGCGATGGTGAAACTGCGCAACTTTGGCAATGACTTGAGCCTCTTCTATACATACATGATGCATAGTCTTCCCCGCATGAAGCAGGCATTAATCTCTGCTCCATTGTTGAGTCTACCATATTATGGCAAAGATTTCCTTTTATATCTCGCTGCAGCATAATCAACCATAGGTATGGTTCTAGTTCAGGAGGATGATGATCTCAATGAGCATGTAATCTACTACTTCAATCGAGGCTTAGTAGGACCTGAGCTGCGCTATTCTCCTATCGAGAAATTGGCCTTGGCAGTGGTCCATGTTTTCCAATGGCTTTGTCATTATATTCTGCTATGCAAAATGTTCGTCTTAGCGGCTGTCAATCCTTTTCATTTTATCCTCAGTAGGTGAGTGATTGGGGGTAAATATAATCGATGGATTGTTATTTTGCAAGAATTTGATCTCGAGTTCTTGTCAGCAAAATCTAGGAAGTCATTGGTTTTTGCGGAATTAATTCTGAGCTACCTTGTGAGGAAGCCATTGTTTATGAGGAAAATTTCCCTGACGAACATGTATTCCTCATTTATTCACAAGATCCCTGGTACGGAGATATCATTATATATCTCCAGACTTTGAAGTTCCCACCTGCTTCCTCCAAGGATGAGCATCAAAAGTTACGTCACCTTGCCAAAAACTATGTTATCATTGGTGATACATTATATCGCAGAGGGGTTGATTCAATCCTTAGGTGTTGCTTAACTTTGGAAGAAGCAGAGTCTGTACTTAATGATTGCCATAGTGGAGCTTGTGGCGGTCATCTATCAAGGCTTGCAACAACCTAGAAAATTTTGCGTGCCAGCTACTTTTGGCCTTCAATTTTCAAAGATTGTATTGAAGTGGTCAAACATTGCCACCCTTGTCAAATTTATACTCGAAAAATGTGCGCACATCCAGCTCCACTTTTTCCTGTTATCACTGTCGATCCATTTATGAAGTGGGGCATTGACTTCACTACTTGTAATCCGCCTTCGGCGGCGAGTCACAAGTACATCATTGTGGTTGTAGACTACTTTACGAAGTGGGTTGAGGCCATGCCTACTTACAAAAACGATAGTGAAACAGTAGCCTTGTTTCTCTTCAACCAAGTTATTTCATGATTTGGTATCCCAAGAGAGATTGTCACTGACCATGGCAATCACTTCCATAATCAACTAATGAACGAATTGGCTCTAAAGTTGGGCTTCTGGCAGGAGCATTCGTCTCTATATTATCCTCAGGCCAATGAGCAAGTCGAAGCCATGAATAATCCCCTCAAGGCTATCCTACAAAGGATAATTGACAAAAATCACTCTGATTGGCACATCATGTTGTTCTTGGCACTCTAGGCATACTGAACCTTGATAAAAAATGCCACCGGTTTTACTCCTTTTCAATCAGTTTACGGGCTAGAATCTATTTTTCCTATCGAATGTGAAATTCCATCCCTTAAGCTAGCTATAGAACTTCTTCCAAAGACGTCTAGTCTCGAAGAATGCCTCGTTCATTTAGAACATCTCGATGAGCAGCGTCGAGATGCTACCATAATAAATGAGGCCCATAAGAAGAGGGTTAAAACTCAGTATGATAAATCTATCCGTCCTCGGGTCTTTTCTGAAGGAAACCTTGTCTTAGTCTATGACCAAGATAAAGACACCCTGGGGGCAGTAAAATTCAAGTCTATGTGGTATGGTCCCTTTATAGTCAAACGAGTTTTGGGAAAGGGGGCTTATGAATTAGTTGATTTTGAAGGGAACAAGTTGGCGGAGCCCCGAAATGGGCTCTATCTTAAGAAGTATTTTGCTTAGGTTCCAGCCGAGCAATTGCTTTTTTGTATATATTGTATTTTTGTACATATTTGTCTGGAATTTTGTGATATCGACATTTTTGATCTTCTTTGGCAGGTGTTGATGGATGATCTGATATATTTTGGATTCGCCGATGGTGCTAGTCGGCATACTCGGAATCTTGCTTCCACAGCTTAGGTGATTTATTATCCGTATGGATAGTTGATGGTGTCGAGGGGAGTATGTATTGGTCCTGCTTCGAATAACATTGCAAAATATAATGTCGTTCTTAATTTACTATCCGAAGAAATTTCTTATGGGATTGATTCGTTGGTAGTTCATCTAGATTCACAGCTGGTAGTGTCACAATTAAATAACATTTATCGAGTTTGAGATCCTTATGTATATCACCAATTTTTTAGAGTGAGAGTGTTGCAACGATCATTTATTTATATTACATATGTTCACATTCCGCGATCCGAGAATTCATTAGCAGACTTTATTGCTAATCAAGCATTAGATTGGCATATTAATCATTCATCAAATTAAACAAACATCAAAAAATTTGAATCATAAAATTGCCTGTATATAGATAAAGTGTTCAAAAAATAATATACAAAATTGGGATGAAACACCCTCAAAGTTTGGGTTCATGCCCATAATCATGTCCAGTCTGTCTATCGACCCGGCTCAGGATGAGCAACTAAAAAGTTAACTATTGCATTGGCTACACGCCGAAGTATGCGAACCCAGTCCCGTGGTACCCCTACCACGCGGCGCTGCATCTCCTCAGGTAGATCCTCTATGGCTATCATCGATACCTGGTGAGTCAGTCTCACCAAGTTTCTCTGAACTGCATATAGGACTCTCTCTGTCTCAGCTGCTTCCTCTTCGGCACCTCTTCCGCGATGCCTGTGCCTCGGGAATCCACTTGGTCTCACTGGACCCACATCTGGAACGTGGTCATTTTGTCAGTATTTTGTCTCATCAAAAATATTTCTAAGTTCATTTCATATTTAAAAAAAAAAATAAACAAACAAACAAACTTAAGAAATTGTTACCTATGTCTCCCCATGTTGCGTTTGGTGGCAACACCAAGTCCGGATATCCTTGGAAATCCATACCAGCATACAAGTAGTCGTCGACTGCGATAATCTATTGGTCCCACCAGGCGAAAAACTCATCATCGAAAATCATCCTAGGCACGTCCCCACCTCCAAGGCGTTTCATCAAGTTAGCCCATCTACCCTTCCGAAGATCTTGAGGGCTATTGATGGAGATAGATAATTTTGGGCGTAGCCCAGGTACCTTCTCGAGGAAGAATGAGCATAAGATAGTCCCATATCCAAAGTTCTTTGTCTGACCCTTCGGAATAGAGGACAATTGGCTCTTCATGTTGGTCAGAAGAGGCGTGCACTAGTCGAAAATTGTGGTAAGGCATTCCACTGCCAGGGTCATGGACACTCGTGAAGCCTGATGCAGTGAAGTTGATCCATTTACCCTCACGATGGTAAATAGAAAAATATTCAGAGATAAACTTTCCACGTGTTTGATTGGAATCTGACTTCCAATCTTCTCTGAGTGTCCAAGACAGTATATATGTACATAGTCTTCCACTGAAAGACTACTTCTTGTCCTGCCAGTCAAATGCACGATCTCCCCTCTTCGGGAGAGACCTGTAATAAAGTATATGTCTTCAAACTCAATCTATAGAGGCATCTGATCTATCATGACGGCATCATCTTCTGCACTCCAGTAGTGGATCAGCAATTCAAGCGGGCATGTGTTGGCTTTCATGTTCGGCATTTTGAAGAATTTCAATAAGCCACACCCTCTCAATGTGTCTAGTGCATTTTGGTCATTCATTACCTCATTGTCAATTGTGGTATGCTCTCTTTCTCTCCATGTGATGGTCATCCTGAAAAAATTTTAGTTTCAACCATTAGTTTTTTTTGTTTAAATTTTAACTTGCATACACGCGGGTTCCCTTTACACAAAATTGCGTGTACGGTTGGTGTATACGCGGGTTGATCACATCCAACCCATGTGTACACAGAGTTGGATTTTTTGGCATAAATTCCCATGGTCAAAACTTTATGAAAACTTCTAAAAAATATCACAAAATATTACAAGCATGATTTGAGGGTGACCTGATAACATTGGTGCGATTTGAATGGTCCAATTGTTCAGAGGCAAGCTTGCTCCTGTTTGATCCACAACTCTTTGCTCCAAACAGAAATAAAAAATAAAAAAAAACTATGAGTCCAAAAGTCATTATATAACTTTCAAATTGCAAAATATTTTTCCAAAAATTGACTTTTGTCTCATGGATTTTTTTACCTGTGGTCTTGGATTGTCGAGAATGGGTTATTTTTCAGGATCTTTTCGAGACTTCTTCGAGATTTTATTTCAATCTCATGACTGTTGACCCGTCATAGCAGGTATCATTCACTCACTAGCATATAGGTTAGGGAAAACCATTTTTTACACTGCATCTTGCATACTAACCTTCTTTCAGTGATACATTAGCCATAGGGTCGACCCCATCATGTCTTGGTTAGCAAACCATGTTCACTCATCAATTTTTAAATCATGATGTGATGGTAGAGCCATACTTTACATGGGCATCTTAGTTAGAACCTCGCTGATATTGGTTGCCCATGCTACCATACTGAGTAGGATCGAGATTACTCTTTAGTGTTGCCATGACTTGTTCGTTGAAGACACATTCTCCTTTCTTCTGCACTGATTTCTGGCCTTATACCCTAGAGGCTCCTTTGTGTTGAGTTGTACTGCTGCATTGCATTTTGATTATTTGCACCTTTTGGCCTTGAGTCGGCTTCACTTGGACTCGTGTTTAAGCCACTTATTTGACCATGTCTTCTGCAAAATCAACCATGCAATCACTTAGCTTCTGCAACTTGACGCATCCTTTGACCCATGGAAAGAACATCCCTTTGAGTGTCCTTGACTAGTTTCGCCTCCCTGCATTGAGCATAGGAATGTTCCCATCCCAGGAACTAGATCATTTGTTTCTCTGACACTCGTTCTTTCCACTGTACTATAGCATTCTTTTATTCTTTTTCCAGCTTAAAGAAAAAGACAAAAAATTATATATTCCAAAAAGAGCGGGAACAGGACAACATTTCCATATTTTGTTGGCAGCTAGAGTCAGTCGTGTCGCCCTTGAACAAAGCACTCAAAAGAAAGTCTCTCCTCCATTTTGGGCGGGATTTAGTTTGACTTAGGTACACCTTAACCTTGTTATTGAGTCAGTACTCCTCCGATTGGTTACCTCTTCCAATCATATGGAGAGTTTGCTCATGCCTCCTGCATGACGAACTTATACAGAGTTATCATATGCTACCATATAGTCATCATTGAGTCGTGCTTTTATTCAAGGGAAGTAAGCCTGAGTCGGCCTCTCTGCGGTGTCTCTTGACCTATTTTTCAGTCGGCCATCCCTGGTTGTCAGTGTCATGTTTGTCATCACATCAGTTATATTGGTCCTTTGCTCATGCCGGTTTGAGAAGGTCTCCATTGACTTCTTTTTGGTGGGTCTTGTCCTTATTGACGACGACATATTTCTCTAAGGGCAGGCCTAGAGCCACACCCTGGCCCTATTTTCATTATTGATAGGTCACCTTGTGTTCAGCATCAATCAGTATTATGGGCCTTTGACTGAGTGCTTTCCCTTGTGTTCGACATCAGATTTCATTATCACACATTGGGATTCATGCAATGCCTTGGTTTCCATTTGACCCTATTAGTGGATTCCTCACCTCTGTGTCAGCTTTCATTATTGGTTGCTTCAGAGGGTTTCTATCGTTCACTAGCTACATCTTGTGTACGCCGGAAATGTGCTTAAGTTGGGTTACTACATCTTTTTCATCCGATTCCTTCCACATTAGTAGCCTGCAGGTTACACTCGCACTAGATTGATGAAGGATGCCTTAATTCCTTCCTTCTAGTGGATCTTTTCCTATCGAATACGGCTCATTTGCTCTGGGACAAAGATCTAGATTCCATTCGGTAGTACCTTGGGGTTTGCAGTCATCAGTGGCAGATTCCTTCACTATCGACAGTGGGAAACCATCACTGTCCCCTGATTGATAGATTCTTCCAAGTGTTTGACTTCAGTTCGTTTATTTCCTTGACTCTCATTTTCATTATCGGTGAGTAGTCTCGCGTTTGTTAATAGTATACATCAATGACCGGTAATCAAAATATTTCTCACGTGGTCAACCTCAGATCATTTATTCCAATTATGGAGAAATGTACCACGGTGGTCGGTGAAGACCTCAGGTTGCATCAGCATGTCCTGGTTCACTTGTCAGTTGCTCCTGTCGCTGCTAGTTGACACTATCCACCGTATATGTTGCAGTTCTCCACAGTGACATCTTATATGCTAGCATCCGAGTTGAGATGTAGTATCATTTTATTCCATCATGTTCATTTGGTACTATTGGGATCAGTTTTTGACATCAATGATCAGCTTCATCTTTCAGCTTCATTGGTCATCTTATTATATGTGATATTCAGACATGTACTTTTTCGATCACGATCAGATGATCCATTATGTACTTTCAGTTCTCTGTACTTGTATACATATTAGATCCTCTTGTGCTTGATATGCAGACATGCTTTACTTTCTCTGAGCATGGGTATGTCCACCTCAGACAACATTTTCTTTCTAATCTCTTTTTGATGGCTTGGCAGGCTGAATTCTGGTGAAGTCCTTCTTAGTTTCGACAAGATTATTTCCATACACTTAATACATTTCGGCCATCATGTACCCCTTCTGACCTCATATATTAGGGGGCATCTGTTATAGCACCATTTATCACCCTTGGTATTTGTGATGCTTGGTTTGTGGCCTTGGGCAACCCCTCCTTCCAGACTTGGTCCAAATATATTAAAAACAGTGTTTTATTCCCTGTATGCTACTTTTCCCTGAGATAAAAGTGTGTACACGCGGGTTAGTCAATACCCAACCCACGTATATGTGTTAAATCACTTAAAAAAAAATTCCTTAATTATGGGCGAATTTCACAGGTTTTACCTATTGATTACCTCCTATTGTCTGTGGCCCAACTGTTTCCCAACTAAAAAACTAATTGGGAGAAGTATAAATAGAATTCTATGTGAAGGCCTTAAGGAGGAGAAGAGATAGAGTTATTATACTGAGATTATCCCTGACTGAGTCTGAAGTATCCATGTGCTTCATGCACTTCCCCAAGTTTCAGGAAACCCTTGTTTCCTTGATTATAGATATTCTCCCTCTTGCTTGTGATGTCATGGTATTGGTTATAGAAGGAGGTTGTTGAAGACTGGGACTGGACGAATACGGAGGATGGTTCTGCTTGGAGCCGGAAGAAGAAGACTCAGGTGAATTCTCTCCATGTTAGTTATAGCTTACTACAATAAAAAGAAACGTTGTCTTGTTTCCGAGATTAACCGTGTTTATGCATCAAATAGTGTTGTAATTAATATATGAATGTTATTTTGATGTATGATTAATCATTTTCTTATATTATACAAAGTTAATTTCATAAAAATGCTTTACCTCTATACTGCTATGTATGTTCGGATTGAATGATTTTTAGGTTTGAAGAACATCTGGAGTTGCAAAGGGTCTGAACCCTGCAGGATCTACCCAAACGAAGGACATCCGGGTATGGCTGCTCTCACATAGTTTGTTTATATAAGCATTTTTCCTAAGTTGTATGAGTGTTTCTTGTTGTAGTTTGCTCATGCTCTGTTGGGGTTCCAACCCAAAGCCCTAGGGTACTTATTCCCGTAACACCTTATTCTGAAAGTGGAAAATCTTGAATCCTTTGATGATTTTTGTCCCGTATTATTGTGCAATAGTGTGTATAAAGTGATCGGTAAAGTTATTTCTAGTAGGATAAATCCCATCCGTTCTAAAGTTATTTCTCCATAACCATATTTCAATTTCTAGAAGGTTGTTAGATTCATGAAGCCATTGGTGTTGTGCAAGAAGGTTTGCACAATTTTAAAACCTAAAAAACTAAAGGTGCAATCCTAAAAGGTGATTTGTCCAAAGACTATTATTTTTTATTTGGATCTTCATTATACTTTAATTGACGCATTTGGGCTTTATGGTGGAATTTATATCACGGGTCATGAGTTGTTTCCTTATTGTCTCCTATGTGGTGCTTATTTATGGCTCTACTTCCCCATTTTCTCTAATCCAAAGGAGCTTGAGACATGGGTGTCCTCTTTCAACTCACGTATTTTTTTTTGTTGCAGAGGGTTTAAGTAGAATGTTAAATGATGCCAAAAGAAGAGGTGAGTTCAAAGGTATTTCAATAACTCAAAATATGGCTCTCACTCACCTTCTTTTTGTCTATGACATTCTTATCTTTAGTAGTGGCCTCCAACGTTATGCCAATAAGTTGGATAAAATTCTTGAACTTTTTAGAATTACTACTAGTATGGTTATTAATATGGGAAAATCAGTGATCATAACTTAGCTTCTAGATTTGAATGAGACTACCCACATAAAAATATTGTTTCATGATCCGGATTTAAATAGGAACACAACAAATTACAGAGATAACCATAAATACAGAGATACAACAGAAATAATACTTCATTTCATTAATGTAAAATACTGAAATATGCTTACAAACAAAAATGGAAATAAACTAGCTCGGGCGATAGTAGCTTATCTCTGAGGAGAGATGTGGTGGCTACATGCCTCTGAATTGTCTTACAATGAGGCTCGAAGGCCTATTTATTGTTGAGAAATAATGTAAAACCCTAAACATCCAAAACCCTAACCCTAGGAGATGAAGCACCAATCTATGGGCCACGTTTTGGGTAAATTGGTACATCAACTTCCCGGGGTCGTAACTTTAACATACAATCTTCGTTTGACGCGCACAATACCTCGTTAGAAATATCTATCCAAGGATTACAACTTTGGGAAGATCAAAACCAAACCATGGACCCATGTTGCTCCCAGTTTTCCCAAAAAATGTTGTTTAGGACCTTAAAATGGCTCCGGAAGTTCAAGTCCCGAAAAACTGCCAAAAATAGTAACTTGTGCTACAAATAAGGAAACTGAAAAATTGAAAGAAAAAATGGTGGGGGTCCAAGTGGAATTGGTAGGTGGCCACCAATATCCGCCTCGATCATTCCTCCCCCCTTAGGAATAAATGGTCCCCATAGCGTTGAGTTCCTCCATGAGATGATGAAACTTCTGCTAAACTTGGTCCCTGGTGAGCCACTTGCCCTGGTGAAGGAATTGGCCTTCTTTGACAACTCGATACAGTTGGATCTTCTACTGGTGAGTGTGCTTGATCTGCATGTCCATGATCCGATTAGTTGCAGCTTGTTCCCTGCAATCTTGATTTAACTCTGTTGGTGTGAGCTATTCTGCAATGTCAGATGTGTCTAGTAATGGTGGAAAGTATAAGGTGGTCCACATTGAACACTGGGTGCATGCCAAGGAATGGGGGAATGATAAGCTCAAATGCATTGTCTCCCACAGCCTTGGTAATGGTGTAAGGACCATATCAGAGTGGTCTGAGTTTCCGATAGGCTCCGGTAAGGCGTTTCTTTTGTAGAAGCAACCAGACTTTGTCACCCACCTAAAACTTGTGTGGAACCCAATGTTGATCATGTCACTGCTTGTACTTGGCATTTGATTTCTCCAGAATGTCATGGACCTATTGGCAGATATGTCGGATGTGCTTAATGAAGTTGTTTCCTAATCTATTTCAGACTGGACATGAACTGAATCTGCCTGAGTAGCTGCAAATGGCATGGCCACATCAATGGGACATAGTGGTTGGAATCCCAAGCCCACCTGAAAAGGGTTGTGGCTAGTCGAGTTGTGGAGAGCTCGGTTATAGCTATGCTGAACATAGGGGAGGCCTTCATCCCATGTGCGTGGATGCTTTGAGTTATACACGTGTAGAATGTGTACGATCATCCTGTTGACAACCTCTGTCTGGCCATCAGTTTGGGGATGGAAGGTTGTGGACTTAGTGAGTTTGGTGTCGAGCATCGACCAGAGACTGAACCAAAATGTACTGAGGAACCTGTTATCCTGATCTAAGATGATAGAATGTGGGATCCCAAAGTGTACCCACACTCTTTCAAAGAAGATTTTAGCAGTGGCTTCTACTGTGATATTCTTCTTGCAGGCCGCCATAATGGCCATCTTTGAGAACCTATCGACGACCACAAAAACACAGTCATTTCCATGCTTAGTAGAAGGATGGCCCGACATGTAATCCATGGAGATGGATTCCCAAGGTCGACTACGGGTAGGCAGCGGAGTATAGAGGCCTTGCTTCTTGATCGTCGATTTGGCAATGGTGCAAGCAGTGCAGGATCTAATGTAATTTCCGACATCCTATCGAAGATTCGGCCAATAGAAATACTTCTGTAGTATTGCCATTGTTTTCTCAACCCTGAAATTCCCAACATCCTGACTATAGTGTGCTTACCAAATCATCTTGGCACGCTCACTTGAAGTAACATAAAGGTGACATAACAGGGCATCCTGGGGGTGAAAATTTGGAACATGTTGACCCTCCAAGAGTGTCAGGTATGTGTGGCCGAATTTTGGGTCGCTTTTGTATAGAAGTGGCCAATCAGAAGTCTCGTGCCCACAAGAGTTGGGCACGGTGGTTAACGCCATGATCGGTGGTTGACTGAGGCAACCTGCAACATTATTGGTGATGCCCTTCTTATACTTGATATTTAAAAGGAAATATTGTAGGTATGTGGAACACTTTTGATGGCGATCATTCTGCAACTTCTCTTAAGTCTATATGAATTAAAGGGGCTGGTGGTCTATGTGGATGACCGTTTCCTTCCCTAAAATGTAATGCTTCCATTCTCGGCAGGCCTGCACAATGGAATACATCTCTTTGTCATAAGTGGGATACTTTCGGACTGTGTCTGAAAGTGTCTCACTGTGATATGCCATTGGATTCCCGTGTTGAGTAAGGACTACCCCAATAGCATAGTCGTAGGCATCTGTCTTGATCTCAAATGGTTGTTACAAGTCTGGTAATGTGAGAACTGGTGTCGAGCAAAGGCGATGTTTCAACTCTGTGAATGCCTTCTATTGAGATTCAGACTAAAAGAATTTTTCTTTCACTCCTCCCTTGGTGACTTGACTCAAGGGCCAAGTGATATGAGAAAATCCCAACACGAACTTGTGGTAGAAGTTGGCAAGACCCAGAAAGCTTCGAAGCTTTGTCAGAGTGGTTGGAGATGGCCAATCCCAAATGACTTGGATCTTAGTTGTATCCACATGCACCCCCTGTTCATCAATAATATATCCCAGATACTGAACTTGGGTCATGCAAAAAGTGCATTTCTCCAAATTGGCATATAAATTGTGTTGTCGCAATGTTTGGAGAACCTGTTGGATGTGGCGGAGGTGCTCTTCCCAACTCTGGCTGAAGATCAGGATGTCATCCAAGTATACCACTACAAATGAGTTGGTGAATGGTCGCAAGATGTCATCCATTAGCCTCATGAAGGTTGCAGGAGCATTCGTCAACCTGAAAGGCATAACCAACCATTCGAACAGGCCCTCCTTGGCTTTGAAGGCAGTGTTCCACACATCGGAGGTTTCGATTAGTACCTGGTGATATCTTAACTTCAAATCGATCTTGCTGAAATATTTTCCCCCCTTTAGTTGGTCTAGAAGGTCATCAATCCGTGGGACTGGGTACCTATTCCGGTCAGTGATCTTTTTCAGTGCTCGATAGTCAATACAGAGTCTCCAAGTCCCATTCTTCTTCTGTACCAACACAATCGGGCTCCCACAGGGTGATGAACTCGGTCGAATGTGACCTTTCTACAGCAGCTCCTGAATCTACCTCTTGATTTCATCGTTCTCCATAACGGAACATCAATAGATTGGTCCATTAGGCAGCAGCGCACCTGGGGTCATATCGATGGATTGCTTGACCTGGCAGTGTAGAGGAACCCCTACAGGGGAGGTGAAGATGTCCTCGTACTCCTCCACGTCCTTGTCCATCTGTAGTTGTCGTGCGGAGGGGCCCTGTCTGGAGGTCGTGGCCACCATTTTCTTTTTTCCTTGAGGGAATATCATCAGGAAAACCAAAATTCCTGGTTTTGGAAATGAGCTTACAGCATTGTTTTGCAGTAACCAGAGAGATGGCGATAGGCGGTGCTACCTCTGGTATAATGTACAACTTATTTCCCAAAGTAACAATAATAGCACGAGGCCTTGACTCTTATATAGCATGTCGCTTCCACAAGTATGGTTGGCCTAATAATACATCACAAACATCAAGGGGAGAAACGTCACATAATACTTCATCCGTGAAGGGCTTGATGTTGTATGGAAGGTGACACTGCTGGCTCACACGAAGATCCCATCCTTGGTGAAGCCACCTGATGGTGTACGGTTGTGGATGTGTTTTTTTCGGTAAGCCCAACCACTTCATGACCCCTACCGAAATAATATTTTTTGTCTTCCGTTGTCGACAATGAACTGTAGCGGGGAGCCCTTTACCCACATTTGGGAGTGGAAGAGGCGCTCCTCCTCCTCTGGATCTTCGAGTTCCTCCTTCTGGATCTTTGTGGTGGCAATGGTCACGTTGGGCTTCACATCGATAATCTGCTTCCCTTTGTCATTCCCCTTATTGGGTTCTGACTCAGAGTCTGAACATGCATCAGATTCCAAATACTTTAGCTCGACCACCAATGACTGCTTGGCCCGACACTCACTTGTGTTGTGAGTGGAGCTCTTATGGAACTCACACCACTTTCCCATGTCCTTCGGCTTCGCGGTGTTGTTATTTTCTTGCAGCTTTGGCGGGTTGTCCTGGGCCACCCCACCTTGGCTTTGTCCTTTTTTCAGCAGTTTTGGGGCGCATTTCCCTTGCTTTGGATTTGCAGATCCAAAGTCTCACTTATTCTGTTTAAACTTATGCTCGATCTTGACAGCGTATCGGTACGTCGTGCCAAGCGAGGAGATGTCCAGGAACTCCATCTTGTCATGGATGTACCTGTGTAGACAGCCACGGTATTTGAGTACCAAATGCATCTCAGAATCCTTGATACCCAACTCTATGCGAAGAGTATGAAAAATATTGGTAAACTCTGACACATCTTGGTCCCTTCCCTATCGCAGCGTGGTCCACTTTATGTATTTATTCTCATAGCTTTTGATAGGGTAGTACTGCTCCTTGATGGTGTTGGGTTGTGTTATATTCTTTCCAAAACTAGCCCACGTAGTTAACCGAGAGGGTTAGAGGGGGGGCGGAGCACCCCCTTCGTTGCGCTGATTATGTAGCGAGGGGGGGTCATAGGGGGTTTGAGGTGTACCCGTAACCCCACTTTATGGGGTTCGGGGCAGCGCCCTGGAAAATTTAGGTTTTGGACCCTATGTTAGGTTGGGCAGACCCACCTATGGTTTTGTGCATGATTTTTGCACATGTTTTTTGGATGCGATGGTTTTCGGTCCATGGTATTGGACGTGATGGTTTTCGGTCAACGGTATTGGATGCTTCGAAATGTATAAATATGTATTATTACATTGAAAGGAACATAAATGAAAAATCAAGCTAGTAGTCCCCATTTTGGGATCCAAGGGAAAATCTCTGTGTATGTGTGTTTTATGTGTTATTCTCGCACATTATTTATTTTCTGTGTTTTAGAATTCGTATGCAGGTAATTTCTGTACGGGGTTAAAACCTACATTTGGTATCAGAGTTGGTTTGGCTTCAAGGGGACGCCTTTATTACCGAGGGGTTTCGCTCGGGCCTGTGGTAAACCCTGTTCAGTGGGAGATCTGCAAGATTGATTCTGGTGGTGAAAGAAGATGGCAAGCAGTGGAAAGATAGAGATCGAGAAATTTAATGGTCAGAGTTTTGAGTTGTGGAAACTCAAGATGGAGGATCCGTTGGTGGATAAAGATCAGTGGATTGTGGTAGATCCAGGTACTAGACCAACGGGAGTGACCAATGAAGAATGGAAGAAGTTGGATCATAAGGCAAAGAGCACAATATGATTGTGTGTCTCAGATTCAGTATTGCTAAATGTATCAGGGGAAGCTACAGCAAAGGATTTGTGGGACAAGTTAGGGACTTTGTACCAATCTAAGTCTCTCGTGAATAAATTGTTCCTGCGGAAAAAGCTGTATAACCTGAGGATGAAAGATGGAGACTCGGTGACAGAGCATCTGAATGCATTTAATACTATGGTAAGTTAGTTAGCATCTATTGATATTAAAATTTCAGATGAAGATAAGTGCATCAGTTTGTTGTGTTCTCTACCAGATTCATGGGATAGTCTGGTTATTGCAATAGGTATCAATGCAACTGCCTTGCAGTTTGATGAAATAGTCTCAGCCTTGCTGACGGAGGAGATGAGACGGAAAAATATGGAGAGCCAGAATGGTGATGCCTTGTCTGTGCGAGGAAGGTCCTAGAACAGAAACAAAAATAAGTCATCGAGAGGGAGATCTAAATCTCCAGGAAAACCTGTAAAGGTGGTGTGCTAGAAATGCAGAAAGGAAGGCCACTTTAAAAGGGACTGTAAATCTAAAGCTCTGGACAAAGGAAAGGGATCTGATGAGGCTCCTTCTGCAGAGGTGAAAACCACCTCAGATGAAGGTGGGGATGTGTACTTGGCTTCTTCAAGTACACATGTAGATCATAGGCATGGTTGATTGACTCAGGTGCATCCTTTCACTTCACTCCCCATAGAGCATGGTTCTGCGAGTATGAGAAATATGATGGTGGTGATGTCTTCTTGGGGGATGACAGGAAGGCTAGAATCGTTGGTCGCGGAAAAGTAAAGTTGAAGTTGCAAGGTGGAAGGGTTATCACGCTTCTAGGTGTTCTACATATTTTTGCATTAGCCAGAAATCTGATTTCTGTAAGCAAACTGGATGATGCAGGTGTAAAAATAGTGTCCGAGAAGGATACCTACAAAATGGTTCGGGGAGCACTGGTATTGATGAGGGGAGTTTGGATTGAACTCTGTACAAGCTGCAAGGTAGCACTGTTATTGATGGGTGCAATAGTTCTATGGTTCCTAAAAGTGGAGCAGAAAATCTAGTGGTCTCTGGAGAGAAGACCATGCTATGGCATCTAAGGCTTGGACATATTGGAGAGAAGGGCCTTCGAATACTTCATGGTAAAGGTATTGTAGAAGGTATGAGTAATAGCTCTCTGGATTTTGATTTCTGTGAAAATTGTGTATATGGGAGGTAGAATCGGGTGAGTTTCCCCTTTGGTGGTAAGAGGGCGAAACAGATATTAGAGCTTGTGCACAGTGATGTGTTTGGACCTGTGAAGGTTCCAACACTGGGTAAGTCTATGTACTATGTATCATTTATAGATGACTTCTCAAGGAATACATGGATATATTTCCTTAAGAAGAAATCTGAAGTCTTTAACAGGTTTAAAGAATTTAAGGCTCTGGTGGAAAATCAGACAGAGAAGAAGATAAAGGTGTTGAGGACAGATAATGGTGGAGAGTTTTGCAGCAAGGAATTTGAAGAATTCTGTAAGAAGTGTGGTATATCACGGCAGAAGACTACTCCATATACACCTCAGCAAAATGGAGTTGTAGAAAGAATGAACAAGACGTTGATGGAAAGGGCAAGAAGCATGCTCAGTGGTGTCAGGTTAGGACAGGAATTTTGGGCAGAGGTGGTGGATACTACATGTTACCTGGTCAACAGGTCACCTTCATCAGCATTGGAGGATAAGACTCCACAAGAGGTATGGACTGGTAAGAAACCCTCTCTTTCACATCTAAAGGTATTTGGATGTGATGCATATGTACATGTTCCAAAGGAGAAAAGAACCAAGTTGGATATTAAATCTGAAAAGTGCATCTTTATTGGGTATAAGGATGGTTTAAAGGGTTATAAGCTTTGGAACCCAGTAACAAGGAAGGTTGTGTACAGCCGAGATGTGGTGTTCAGAGAGGTGAAAGATGTTATTAAACATGAAGTCCAACCAAAGGAACCTAAGAAGATAGAGTTTGAGCTAAAGGAGGAAGAATCAGACTCTATAGCAGAGCAGGAATCAGAAGATTAAGAGCCACAAACTCTCGCTGTGAGAAGATCAGTTCGAGAAAGAAGGCAGCCAGAAAGGTATAGTCCGTCTGCTTTCTATTCAAATTTTTCTTTGTCTATTACTGATGATGATCCCAGAACTGTGAAGGAAGCAGTGGATTCAAAGGATGGAAAACTCTGGAAAGAGGCCATGGTTGATGAAATGGCATCTTTGCACAAAAATGGGGCTTGGGATCTGGTGTAGTTGCCGGCTAGAAGGAAACCCATTGGCAACAAATGGGTGTTCAAAAAGAAGACAAATGCAGAAGGAAAAGTCGAGAAATACAAATCTCAGTTGGTAGCAAAAGGTTATTCCCAGGTGCCAGGAATTGATTTTGGTGATATTTTTTCTCCTGTTGCCAAGGTAACTTCTATTAGATTACTTTTGTCTGTTGTTGCTGCTTTTGATTTTGAGGTAGAATAGATGGATGTGAAGACAGCATTTCTTCACGGGGATCTAGAAGAGGGATCTACATGAAGCAACCTAAAGGCTTTGCGGTGAAGGGAAAGAAAGAACTGGTATGCAAGTTAAATAAGTCTTTGTATGTGTTAAAACAGTCACCAAGGATGTGGTATCAGAAATTTGATACATTTATACGGGGACTTGGCTTCACCAGAAGCAAAGCAAATCACTGTGTGTATTTTAAATTAATTGGTGACCGTGTTATTTATCTGGTCTTGTATGTGGATGATATGTTGCTGGTTGGAAATGACAAATAAATTATCCAGGATTTGAAGACCCAATTGTCCTCCAAATTCGACATGAAAGATCTTGGTGTTGCAAACTATATTTTGGGCATGGAAATAAAAACAGATCATACAAAGATGAAGCTCTGGTTAAACCAGAGGAAGTATGTCTAGACAATATTGCAGAGGTTTAATGTACAGGATAGTAAACCCGTGAAGGTTCCTATTCCTGTAGGTGTGAGATTATCTATTGAACAGTGTCCCAAGACACAAGAAGAGGAAGAGGACATGTCTTGTGTTCCATATGCAAGTGCAGTCGGTAGATTGATGTATGCAATGTTCTGTACTAGACCAGACATTGCACATGCAGTGGGAGTATTGAGCAGGTTTATGTCAAAACTAGGGAAGGAGCATTGGACAGCAGTGAAGCGGGTTTTCAGGTATTTGCGTGGCACTAGTGATTATGGTTTGTGCTACCAAGGAAGACCAAGATTGGACAGAGTGTTGGATATTCATGGATTTGTTGATGCAGACTGGGTTGGAGATCTAGATCAGAGAAGATCTACAAGTGGGTATGTGTTTAACCTATTTGGAGGTGCATTCAGTTGGATGAGTAAGAAACAATATGTAGTGGCACTATCAACTACAAAGGAAGAATACATGGCAGCCACTCATGCAAGCAAGGAAGCAGTTTGGTTGCAAAGATTGTGTTCAAGTATGGGGTTAGTACAGGAAGCTATAAGGATAGACTGTGATAGCCAAAGTGGAATTTTCTTGGCAAAGAACCCTGAATATCATTCAAAGACAAAGCACATTGATGTTTAGTATCACTTTGTGAGGGATATGATAGAAGACAAAAAGGTGTTTCTGGTAAAGGTGGACACTTTAAAGAATACTGCAGATGCATTGACAAAATCTGTGAGCTTTGAGAAGTTCTCTTGGTATAGAGAAACAATGGGCATTTCAGGGCTGGAAAAATGACTAAGCTCTCTTGTGGCCCCCTGTGGAAAGAAAACAACAAGTGGGAGAATGTTGGGTTGTGTTATATTCTTTCCAAAACTAGCCCACGTAGTTAACTGGGGGGTTAGAGGGGGGCGGAGCACCCCCTTCGTTGTGCTGATTGTGTAGCGGGGGTGGGGGGGTCATAGGGGGTTTGAGGTGTACCCGTAACCCCACTTTATGGGGTCCAGGGCAGCGCCCCGAAAAATTTTGGTTTTGGACCCTATGTTAGGTTGGGCGTACCCACCTATGGTTATGTGCATGATTCACACATGTTTTTTGGACGTGATGGTTTTCGGTCCATGGTATTGGATGCTTCGGCATGTATAAATATGTATTATTACATTGAAAGGAACATAAATGAAAAATTAAGCTGGTAGTCCCGGTTTTGGGATCTAGGGGAAAATCTCTGTGTATGTGTGTTTTATGTGTTATTCTCTCGTATTGTTTATTTTCTGTGTTTTAGAATTCGTATGCAAGTAATTTCTGTATGGGGTTAAAACCTACAGATGGCATTCCGGAATGAATTCCAAGTGGGTACGGCTGAAAAAATTGAGGTCATACTTTCATCCTTATGCTCGCAGTAGGTTTCCCACCAGTCCTTGACATGGGGGGCGGCTTTGAGAAGAGAAAAAGTAATATTTTACCGATCGGAAAAATCATGAACAGAAAAATACCCTTCTAGCAGATTTAACAATTTATCTACAGCTTCTGCATCTATCTGACCCTCAAATATGGGAATGTCAAAGTTAACTTGTACCTTAAAGGGTGTGGCGCTTCCAGAGTAGCTGCTAGAAGTAGATGTGTTGCCCCTGGGTAGTCGCTGAAGGATCTGGGCAAGTTGTACATCATCTGTGTATGTGTGTTTTATGTGTTATTCTCTCGCATTGTTTATTTTCTGTGTTTTAGAATTCGTATGCAGGTAATTTCTGTACGGGGTTAAAACCTACAGATGGCATTCCGGAATGAATTCCAAGTGGGTACGGCTGAAAAAATTGAGGTCATACTTTCATCCTTATGCTCGCAGTAGGTTTCCCACCAGTCCTTGACGTGGGGGGAGGCTTTGAGAAGAGCAAAAGTAATATTTTCCCGACCGGAAAAATCATGAATAGAAAAATACCCTTCTAGCAGATTTAACCATTTATCTACAGCTTTTGCATCTATCTGACCCTCAAATATGGGAATGTCAAAGTTAACTTGTACCTTAAAGGGTGTGGCGCTTCCAGAGTAGCTACTAGAAGTAGATGTGTTGCCCCTGGGTAGTCGCTGAAGGATCTGAGAAAGTTGTCCATCATCGCGTTCCTTTGTCGCTCGAGGGCCTCTTCGAGCAAGGTTTTGATATGATCTCCTTCCCCCTCATCTTTATTTTCATCCTCCATGGGAGGCCAATAGGATTTGTGAGGCTGGTATTGCAAAGGTTTGACCAGTTCAAGCCCTAACTCCTTACATCCCGATCTCATTGGGGACATGCAAAGAAAAACAGAGAAAGAGCAGACTGCTCTAATACCACTGATCCGGATTTAAACAGGAACGCAACAAATTACATAGATAAGCATAAATATAGAGATACAACAGAAATAATACTTCATTTCATTAATGTAAAATACTGAAATATGCTTACAAACAAAAATGGAAATAAACTAGCTCGGGCATTGGTAGCTTATATCTAAGGAGAGATGTGGGGGCTACATGCCTCTAAACTATCTTACAATGAGGCTCGAAGGCCTATTTATTGTTGAGAAACAATGGAAAACCCTAAACATCCAAAACACCTAACCCTAGGAGATGAAGCGCCAAACTATGGGCCCCGTTTTGGGTAAATTGGTACATCAACTTCCCTGGGTCGTAACTTTGGCATGTGATCTCCTTTGACCCGCACAATACCTATTTAGAAAGATCTATCCAAGAAATACAACTTTGGGAAAAGAAACTTTAATTCATGGACCCATGTTGCTCTCATTTTTCCCAAAAAACGTCATTTAGGGCCTCAAAATGGCTCCAGAAGTTCAAGACCCGAAAAACTGCCAAAAATAGTAACTTGTGCTACAAATAAGGAAACTAAAAAACTGAAAGAAACAATGTTGGGGGTCCAAATGGAATTGGCGGGTGGCCACCAATATCCACCTGGATCATTTCCTTTTGAATTAAAAGTTTTGGATGTAGTCCAAAATATTCGGGTTTTAATTTAAAGCCAAATTGCTACAATAAAGAATACCAATTATGGATCATTGCTAAGTTGGAAAAAAGGCTCAAAGGATAGAGTCTAATATGGTTCTCCAAGGCAGGAAAACTTGTGCTTGTTAAATCGTCCTTGGAGGATTTTGGCTTACCATGTCTTTGGCATGGATTCCAAAAGGCATTTTGGAAAAAGTGCGCAGGATGTGTGCTAAGTTTATTTATAATTATGTGATGGCATGGGTTAGATGGGAAAAAATTCCAAGCCTAAATCTCTTGGAGGCAGCGGGATTAAAAAAATAAAATCTTCTTTTTTCTATGGCATTTGCTTCCAAATAAGGTTGGAGGTTGATCTCTTCTAAAAGTATTTGGACATTAATGTTATTTCAAAAATAAATTACCTCGACTTATTTAAGGAGTGGTTAAGGATGAAAATTAAGACTCAATCAAACATCTCTGTGATTTAGAGGGCAGTCCAAAGGTTCATTGATTTAATTGAGACTCGTCTTGCATGGAATATAGGAAATGGTCATAATAGGAGTAGATTTATGGTTGAGATGTGGAAATCGTCATATACTTGTTGAGAATAGCAACAAGAAATGATAAAAATAGAATCCAAAATATTCCAATTTTAATTTGTCCTTGAATTAAAATTTGAATTTAGTCTCACCAGTTGCTTGAGAAATAATTAATTAATTCATCTTGAATTAGTTAGTTGGAGAAATTCAAGTTAGAAGTCTTTCTGAAGTCATGCAACACTTATCCCTTAAATTAAGGAGATTATCCCTTAATTAAGGAGATAAGATAGAGTTATATCTTAGTTGTAATTAGTTAGCTCAGTTTACTAAGTTAAGTCCAGTTAAATTAGTTCCAAACTGTTTGAAGAACTAATTGTGAGTTCAATCAATTAATGCATGCATGCATCCAACTAGTGTACTCCAGATATGTGAAGATTCTCTCATTAGTAACTCATGCATGTCTATTCTGAGAAAGACCCCGTTGATATTAAAGCAGGGACAGTGTACTATCAGTTGCATGTTTTCTCCTATAAAGGAAACTCATGCATGCAGAAGGAATAAGGTTCCTTGAGGATTGTGTAGTTTTACAGGGTGTGAGATCAGTGTGAGTGATCAGTGTTACACTTGGTAACAAGAGGATCACCTAGGAGAAACTGCGCAAGGAAATAGGAGGCTTGGAGGGTAGAGGAGAAGGTTTGTGAGAAGCCTTGTTTGCCTGTGAGCATCCAGGAGGATTGTACTAAGAGCTGGCTAGCTGTGAGAGCTAAGGCTTTGTGTAATTCTGATATATTTCCACCTTGTATGATAATACAGATAGTGGGGTTTTTAGCTGAGGCTTTCTCTTGATTATTTTTTGTGTTTCATGTGCATTGATTCTTCTTCTTATGGTTATATGTGTTCAGCTTTGATTCAGCTTGATCTTTAAGCTTCTGCAAGTTTAATAGTAGAAGTAGATTATAGTATTTTGATTTGGTATATTGCATTATCGAGTTAATCTACAGTCAAATTTTCTACATAGATCTCAGAGGTAGATCTGTAGAGAATTTGCGGGAATTTCTACATGGTATCAGAGCTAGCTAATCTATAGAGAAATTTCTACATGGTATCAGAGCAAGGTTTATCGGAGCAGTGAACAGTATACGGAGAAGAGAATTTGAAGTTTGAAGTTCGGGGTTGTTAGTGAAAATCAAATTCTTATCATACTTCAAGGTTGGACAATGGCGCTCTATGGCTTGAGACTCGAGTATGCCTTGGAAGGAAACTCGAATTACATAACATGGAAAGATTGCATGGAGGCTGTATTAGAAGACAACGGCTTGAAGGATTTCATTGATCAAGAAATCCCAAAGCCAGGTTCAACTAATGCACAAGAGTTGGCTGAGTGGAAGAAGTGTGTGGCAAGGGTGAGACGGATCATCCTTGAGGGAGTTCGAGACCATATTGTTTCGAGTCTCCATGGGAAGGATACTCCATATTCAATGTGGAAGACATTGAAGGACCTCTACCAGAATAGTAGTGACCAGAGGAAATTAGCACTCAAGGATAAGCTTCAAAGAAGCAAGATGGAGAACCGCAATACTATTTCCACATATCTGAACAAGCTCACCACTTGCATAGATGAGCTTGGAAGTGTGGGAATAACTACTGCCGATGATGATATGGTGAGCCTCGCTTTCATTGGCCTTACAAAGAGCTGGAATAGCTACCAGGACTCTATGAATGGAAGGGAGAAACTTCCGGATTGGGAACGACTATGGTCGAATCTCATGCAAGAGGAGATCAGGAGGAGCACATGAGATGGTTCTTCATCCAAGGATGATGATGAAGAAAATTTGGCCTTAGCAAGTAAGGCAAGGAAAGGGAAGGGGAAGGCATCCCATTCCGAATTGAATTCTTCTCATGGAGGGAAGAAGGGTGACAAATCTAAAGTGAGATGCTTTAATTGTCACGAGATGGGTCATTATGTGACTAATTGCCCATCGAAGAAGTCCAAGAAGGAGTCCTCAGAAGGATCGGAAGGTGAGGCATTAGCCTCTCAGTTCGAAATGGACTTCACCCTCATCGCATGCATGGTGTCATCGATGATGGGTTTTGGTTGGTATCTTGACAGTGGAGCCTCATTCCACATGACCAGCGATAAAATTTTATTCAGTACCTTGGAGGAGAAAGACCTCAATATGCGCATAGAGATGGGTGACGACGAAAGGTTTAGTGTTTTAGGAGTGGGCACGATTGCTTTTCAGAGGAAGCATGGAGCTTCTATCACCTTGACAGATGTGAAGCATGTGTCTGGACTAAAGAAGAATTTGGTATCGATCGTGATGTTGGAGGACAAAGGCTACGATGTTGTTTTTAGTAAGGGAAAGGTTTTCCTTAGACACATCACCACGGGACAGGTGAAACAGATCGGTTCACGAGTTAAGAACCTGTATGCTCTTGAGGTTCAAGTTGCATGCAAAGCCTTGAGGAGCAAGGAAAATGTTAGAGACTTGGCGGTTGAGAGGGAGAGTAAATTACCTCTCAACATACAGCCCCAGAAGAAGTCCCAGACAATTGTGGAGGAGCCACAATTGGAGATGTTGAGAGGAGATCGAGTGGAGGCATCCACTCATGAAGAGACCTCCAGTAGGGGGGAATTTCAAGCCAAGTGGGAAGAGGGAGCACATGCAGCCATACCTCTAGGTGTGAGGTGGGGCGATGTGAAGTGATAGTCCCAAGAAGGCTTAAATTGGGCAGGGTCCATTGAGAAGTTTTATCTCATGGATCGTACCTTGCTATAGGAGCCCAAATTACATAGTAGCGGGAGGAATTAGTGGGATTGATGCAGTCAAAGATCAAAGTGACAGAGGCTAGAGTAGTCAAACACTGAAGAGCGTAGAGAAGGATTGACAAAAGTGCAAAAAGGCTGAGTCAGCAGAAGCGCAGAGGCAATAGTAGTCAGAGACTTTGATGACAGAGGCATCATACTAATTTAGGTTGGATGTTTTTTTTGTTTCTGGAGATTGTTGGAGCAACAACACTAGAGATAAGTGTTGCATGCATAACATTCCAAAGGTTCAGGATCGGGATCAAGTTGACTTCCTTCCTTGTTGAGAGGGAGTGTTGAGAATAGCAACAAGAAATGATAAAAATAGAATCCATAATATTCCAATTTTAATCTGTCCTTGAATTAAAATTCGAATTTAGTCTCACTAGCTACTTGAAAAATAATTAATTAATTCATCTTGAATTAATTAGTTGGAGAAATTCAAGTTAGAAGTCTTTCTGAAGTCATGCAACAGTTATCCCTTAAATTAAGGATATTATCCCTTAATTAAGGAGATAAGATTGAGTTATATTTGAGTTGTAATTAGTTAGCTCATTTTATAGAGTTAAGTCCAGTTAAATTAGTTCCAAACTGTTTGAGGAACTAATTGTGAGTTCAGTCAGTTAATGCATGCATGCATCCAACTAGTGTACTCCAAATAACTGAAGATTCTCTCATAAGTAACTCATGCATGTCTATTCTGAGAAAGACCCAGTTGATATTAAAGACAGGGACAGTGTACTATCAGTTGCATGTTTTCTCCTATAAAGGAAACTCATGCATGCAGAAGGAATAAGGTTCCCTGAGGATTGTACAGTTTTACAGGGTGTGAGATTAGTGTGAGTGATCAGTGTTACACTTGGTAACAGGAGGATCACCCAGGAGAAATGCGCAAGGAAATAGGAGGCTTGGAGGGCAAAGGAGAAGGTTTGTGAGAAGCCTTATTTGCCTGTGAGCATCAAGGAGGATTACTCTGAGAGCTGGCTAGCTGTGAGAGCTAAGGCTTTGTCTAATTCTGATATATTTCCACCTTGTATGATAATACAGATAGTGGGGTTTTTAGCGAGGCTTTCCCTTGAGTATTTTCTATGTTTCATGTGCATTGATTCTTCTTCTTATGGTTATATGTGTTCGGCTCTAATTCAACTCGATCTTTAAGCTTCCGCAAGTTTGATAGTAGAAGTAGATTATAGTATCTTGATTTGGTATATTGCATTATCGAGTTAATCTACAGTCAGATTTTCTACATAGATCTCAATGGTAGATTTGTAGAGATTTTGCAGGAATTTCTACATTACTACCACAACAATTGGTCGAATCCTTAAGAGATAGGGGCATCTCCAAACTCCATTAGATTGGTAATCTGGTTTGCACTACTATTTGGAGGCATGATTAAAATTTTGCCAATGAAATGGCGATCAATGAGGAGTTTGTTGAGGTGAGGAATCAGTTTACTTGAGCTCTTTTTGAAGCACATATTCAATTGGTGGATAGGGAGGTGGTGGGCTCCAGTATTGTAGCAATAATGCTACAACTCCTGGAGCTTCCTATCTCTAATTTTATCAACCTGGTAGTTCGTACAAACTTGGAAGCGACGGTGCTGTATGCACAAGTACTAGCTCTTGTCGCAGCTGTCACTTGGTCAGCTGGCACAAGTCCACTAGGGCTCAAGCCAACTTCTATATGATCACAGAAGAAGCTTTATGAATGATGGACGAAAGCTAACTCAAAGGAGACTAGTCTAATTGCAGAAAGAAACTGAAAGCCAATAAAGCATGAAAACCCTAGTAAACCCTAATTTGACTAGCTAGACCCTTACAATGCAAAACTGTGAATGAAACTACTACCACTAATGCCATTACTTGCAGTGAACTGAAATACATGCATCTAAGCTACTTGCATCTGAAAAGACATGTTTTTGTATTTTTTCATTAAGTGGTTGGATTTATTGTGATGATGCTTTTGATTAGGGTTTGGTTGTGGAGGAGCGGTTGGAATGGAAGGAAAGCATGGGCAAGGTCAGGATGGCTAGGGGAGGTCCCAGAGGGTCTCTAGCATCAGTCCACAGAAGTCTACCACGTTCAGATGCTCAGCAACCGAGTTTGCAGGCTTCTACAGGAAGTCTGCAGGGGATCCTACAGGAAACTCAGGGATTTCTACAGGAAGTCTGTGCAATTCTACAGGATGTTTGACCGAGGAAGTTTTGGGAGATGGTGAAGTGTTGGAGTGGTGTGGGAGGATAGGTGAGATGGAGATGGAGCTGGTGATGGCTCAGGAGCAGAGAAATCAGATGGAGGAAGAGTGCATGCAGTGGGTTGATGGTTGGAAGGATGGGATCAACGAAAGTTTAAGTAGATGGAGCTAAGTGATTAATGGATGAGTTGGAGGGTAAATGAGCTGGACAGAGGCTGAGTAGGTGGATTGAGGAGAGATCAAGAAGAAGAAGAAGGAAGTGGAATGATATGGAGCAGCGTAAATGAAACAAATGACTTATGCACCAAAACGAGGAATTCATTAACCTATGATAATTGTGCCATGAAACCTATGAACAGCAATGGAAACCAAGAAATGAAACTCGTGCATGGAAGTGAAATGTAGAAGTATGGTTCAATATCAAAAGTGCATGGATGGATCTTCAACGAAAATGTCTATGTTGCAGCTTGCATGGAAGTGAGAAGAACTGCGTTTCTTTTTGGTGGTTGGTTATGGACTGCACCCCAATCCCTAACAGAGATGGCAGTGAGCTTTAAAAACCTTTTTCTGGAGCTCCAATAAATTATAACTATCCTCCTATCGAATCTAAGCAACTGAAAACAAATTCACCATAAACTAATCCTATTCAATCTCATGAAAAAGACTAAATTAACAGACTGTGAATTCGATTTGCATGTTAAAAAACTCAAAGTGCTGGAACGAAATGCAAACAACATTACAACACCGAGGAGATCTATTGCTCTCAGGTTGGGCCCTAACCTGAGAGCTATATCTCCCTTAGAAACTCAGAATGGGATCAAAATCTGCCTGCCTTTATTCATAAACGAAAGTCTGATGTCATGCCAAAACTGGCTTACAAAAAGAACAAACACCGAGCTGTAGCTCGTACTTCCAAATTACAAGAGCAATACAAAAGTTCAAAAAGCTTCTATCCAAGGCTACGGCCTCAGTATTTATGCAAAATGATCATCCAACAGGTGTCCTTGATTTGTGGAGCTCGGCTGTCCAACTGAAGGTTAAACTGCTGATCCTGTAGGACAGTTATAACTGTTGTTCCTGTAGAACAGTTATAACTGTTGTTCCTGTAGAACAGTTGGCTGCCTCTAAGCTCGGTGGGGAGATGGATTGGAGCTCGGAGCTATGGTGGGAATTACGAGGAAGGTCCCCAAGACCGTGGACATCCTCTCCTAAAAACCAGCAGTGCCACCTCATTGTCTCCTTGTCTCCTTTTTCGTGGTCTTTGCTCCCTTTTAATGCCAAAACCTGAAATCATCATGTATTAGTCACGTAGATAGAATGCCTACCCTTCTTCCTACAAACAACACGAATAAACCAAGAAATGAATGCATAAGCAATAAAAAATGAATGGTTTGAGCAGAGAAAGTAGGCCAAATGAGCCCAAATTGTACCAAAAATTGGGGCTCATCAGGAGGATGATTTGGTTTGGTATTTGTCCCCTTATGACGATTATACTCCTAAATTTGGTTACGTTCAACTCAGTGTTCTCAAATAATTCAAAACTTGAAATGGTGGTGGAAACCAATTTTTCAAAAAAAAAAAAAAAAAAAAAGAAGAAGAATAAAATAAAATAAAAATAAAAATAATATATATATATATAATAATAATAATAATAATAATAATAATAATAATAATAATAATAATAATAATAATAATAAATAAATAAAAATAAAAATAAATAAGTAAAATTATCATGCAGAATCAAAAATGTTTGTGTGGAATCATTTAGAAAACAAGGTGCCAACATGGGATAACTTGCAAATGAAACAAAAAAATTGGACCAGAGTGGTGTTCCTTGTGCAAGGCGAGTGGTGAATCCATTGTGCATCTATTTATTGACTATCATTTTATAGTGTTGGTGTGGATAAGATTGTCTTCCTTCCTGGGGTAGAAAACTCTGAGGTCTTGGCACAAATCTTCTGACACAAGTTCTTTTAATCTCTATCGCTTATTGTTTGTTGGGGCATTTGGTTAGCACGAAACAATATAACTTTTCAAGACAAACTATCAGTTTTAGAACATGCGGCATTGGAGGGTCTATCAATTATGTCACACTTCCCACAACTCAAAAAATGTTTTGGCCTCTAAATTCATTATGGAACAAGAACCAGACAGATCCTTTCTATGGGGGATTTTTCACCGTCCTTCTAAGGAGGAAGGAGCTTCTAGTGGGGGAGGCGCAATCCTCTATCTTTCGAGTAATCATTCTTTTCACATGAAAATGGGATTGGAACTGGGTACAAATAATAAAGTTGAGTTGTCATGTAAAAGATTTCTTTTGTTTACTAAAGAGAAAGGCTTTGTGGGGATTCTCTATTAGTTATAAACTAGATAAATAAATCTCACCAATGTCGGGATATATTGTTTTCTCCTATTGTGCATGAATTTCTAAAGGTAAAGCATTTTTTCAATAGTTATATTCTTTATATCCGTTCTCATATTTTTAGGGAAAGAAACTTCACAATGGATTCCCTTTCTAAATTTGGCTTGGAAATGGATAAGGGGATCAAATGGAAAATAGCCAAGTATAAGGAAAATGGAAGCTATGAATTTTATCA
The DNA here is from genome assembly GCA_031772625.1 of Pinus tabuliformis. Lineage (NCBI taxonomy): Eukaryota > Viridiplantae > Streptophyta > Pinopsida > Pinales > Pinaceae > Pinus > Pinus tabuliformis. Next base: position 1,372,448,064 of record CM062805.1, on the reverse strand, counting down.
CCAACCATATATTGATTTTATGGATTTAGTGGGCCATTTTTATTAGTATTTTTGCTTATCTTGGCAGTTACTTTTGTGCACAGTTTGTAGTGGTTATATCTTGATAATATAGGAAAACTGCTATAACAGCTTTTTTGATGTAATTATTAAGAATAATCATATGACCTCTATTTTAATTGGCCTTAGATGTAAATGATGTTATAACAATTGGGCCTTTGTGGCAATGATGAATACATGTGTTGCCATGTATCTGTAGAATGTAATTTTGTATCATTTCCATAATGAAAGAAAATTATGCAATTTTTTCCAAGGAAAATAATAATAATAATGTATCCTAATAATATTAATATTATTATCATAATAATAATTAATGATAATAAGCCCCAAGAGTTAGCTCATTCGGTCAAATCAAGTGCCTCGCCAATGGGAGGTCACAGGGTCGAATCCCGAAAGCTCTTGGGGTTAGGTCAGTAAATAGGCCGAGGGGTGTTGATGCCCTTCGGGTGGCGTCCACTCAGTGTTTAAAAACCCTGGACGTAGCGGCTACCCACTGACCCGGGTATTCGTGAATCAGTAAGTGAAAAAAAAAAATTAATGATAATAATAATGTTATTAAAATATTATTAATAATAATAAATATTGTTATTAATATTATTTTTACTCTATTCATGGTAAAAGGTTTGTACTAGTCTCTACACTCTACTCTACAGATACTAGGGTTTATTTTGCATAGCCATCTATGCTTGGCTCTGAAAGAAGGGGTTTTGCCCCCTCCTTTAGCCAGATTATTTCAAGAATCCATAATGAGTCGGGATCTACTGGTATTCCCCATTAATATCCTCATCTTCGACATCCTTTTCATAAAGTAGTTGGACGAAATGGGGTTTCTAGTTTCATAGCAAACCCTTTGTTGGGTGCATTGTGGTAGGCTAAAAATCCAAAATATTTCCCTTTGTTGGGTGTATCGTGGCAAGTTAAAAATCCATAATGTTGCCTTCCAAAAGCAATGCAAGATCCAAAATATGAGGTTAAATCTAGTAAGATTAGAGAATATATCAAATATATTCAAGATCATGCTCTGATATGAAAATTTATTAGATTATGGCCTTTTGAAAAAGCTTTGATTGGTTGGATCTGAAATAAATGGAACCCCCAAAGTAAAATAGATTTGGATTTAAGGGCCAAGGGTTTTTTTACATTCATTTTCTCTAATATGGAGGACAAATTGAGGGGATTTGAAGGAGGGCCATATTTTTTCAACAATGGCATAGGGCTCTTCATGTGATTCTGGAAGGAGAAGTATAATCCATAGGAGGATTTGCTTGCATCCATAATATGGGTCCATCTATATTCTCTTCCCAAGGAATATTAGGAGGGGGAAACCCTTGAAGGCATCGACAATGCCATCAGTAAATTTTTCAAAGTATCAAAGGCTACCAAGAGAGGTAGGTACACTTCATATGCATGGATTAATGTTTACATAAATATCTCTCAATCTATTCTAGCCTCCATCGATATTTATTATCATGGTAGTGTTTGGAAGTAATCTCTATATTATGAACAAATCCCCTTCAAATGCAGACATTATCATGAATACATGATCTTATTAGGGATTTTCCAATGAATACTAAGGAATCATTTAAAGAAATCCCTTATTAAAAAGAGCCAATTGATTCGACAAAATTCCTACAAAGAATAATAATAAAAATTGAACTCCCAAAGTATCTCAAATCTTGACCAAATCCCTAGATCTGAAAATAGGTTTGAGTCTCTCTCCTCTCTAAAGGAGCCTCCAAAGCAAGTCAACATTCAATCAAGCATGCAATCAACAAAATGTAAATCCCATAAATCTACAGAGAAAAAGTCTCTTGAAGAGCACCAGCAAAATCCATTACCACATGAAATTATTAGCTCCCCTTGGGAAAAATTTGAAGAAGAATCCCTACCAGAGGTTATGGATTTGGGTGACCCACAACTAATTTCCCTTGCAAAATAATGGCATGGTAAAGATGTGAAGGAAATGCTAGCTCATGAAGCTAGGATTTTGTATAAGGCCTATCTTTGAAGCAAGCAATTGGCTTGAGTTCCTCACAGTCCAACCTTGGGGTTCAAACAATGAATTTCAAGGTGACATCTGGCAAAGAAGCCAAAAAACGAGGTCGCAAGAGCAATAAGGCACGAATCTACGAAGTTGGTGAACAATTAATCAACTTAAGGAAATTCATGCAAATGTCAGAGGCATTTCCCCCCTTGAAATATTGAAACCTCAAAGAGTTTTCTATGTTGTTATGATTATCGTATTCATTTTTCGAGTGTCTATTATTGGTAGGCAATTGGTTAGTCTCAAGTATTTCCTAGATTTTAGTCATCTTTCAGAAAGTCAAGCTATATTTAACTTTTTTTTAGTAATGAAAAGATCCATTTACCCCACACAAAATATTGTTGTAAATAATAATTAAAGTATTATTATTACTCTAATTGTAATTATTAATCAATATTAATATTATTAATAGTTTTATATAGTAAGAACAAGAGGATTTTTTTCTCGTTGTTTTATCTAGAAACTACTTCTTCACTATAACCTTATCTTCTATAATTATTGATTTCTTGGTTGGAGGATTCGTTCCTTGGAAAGCCCTCCTAATAGGATTTTGGTTCAATTCCTTGTCTTGTTTTGATGCTAGTATCATATCCTTGGTGTTCCACCCAATAATCAAAACCTCAAACATTGTGATACCAAATCAAAAAGTGGACATAGTTCCTTATCCTTGACTCTTATGGAAAAAGGATAATATCGTTCTTCCAACAATTTACAATTAATCTCTCTATATAATTATTTTCTCAAAATTTATTGTATTTTTGTGAATTTGTGTTTAGCATTAAATATAAAAACCCTAAAAAAATTATATATTTCAAAATAAAATCCAAATCACATATTATAAAATATCCAAAAAAATATTTCAACTAAGTGAATTTATTCACTAATTTGTGGTTTAAATTGCATTTATTAGCATTTGACAAATGACTACAAAATTTCATTTTGGGGAAGCCCTAAATCCCTAATGTTGTGCGTCCCCCTTTATTTTGCTAGATATTGTCGTGCTTACATTGATTCCAAATGTTTTAATTTTGATTGCAGGTTTAGAAATCATCTACATCAATTAAAGTAATTAGAGGTAAACCCTTTTCGTTGGAATACATGAAATTCAAGCTAAATTCTTACGCACCCATTATAATGATCTAAAAAAGTTCTCCATTGGTTATTCATTACTTTTAGATCATATGTTGGCTATCCAAAATGATTTACAGATATGATCTCTCTTTTGGGCTAAGTAAATTTTGCAGCCCTCATAGTTGTGGGTTATTTTCTAAGTAGTTGATTTGAAAAATTGAATATGTTTCTAACTACTCATTCAAATTCAATGTGTGTGTGCTCATTGAAATGATTTTCATAGTACTAACACTTCAAATCAAGTTCCTTGAGTTCCAGGTCCATCAAGGGCTAACTCAAGGCCCCTAAAGTGACCTTTTGCTTGTTGTCTTGGTGCAATCATCATAATTACAAAAGTTACAGGTTGGAATAGCAAGTTTATATCTTTCTTACAGCAATATAGAATGGGTACAACACTTCCAATTTATTTCCTATTGTGGTAAGTCTCTATACTCAATTTGTATCACTTTCCAAGTTTATCTCCTTGATCTATTGAGTATTTTCTTCATTGGTTTGCAATAAAATTTTGTTGTTATATCTTTTATCATATCATATTTTTTTATCAAAGCAACTCCTACCTCTTTCATATACTTTTTACATAGGCACTAGTCGTACTTATACTTTGGTTGAGTGTGTTTTTGTTGAGATACTGCCCTTGGTGTTTTGTAGGAGTTAGCCTAAAGCGGAAGGAATATACTGAGGTGATAGTGGATGTACTCCTAATAGTGCTTATCATTTAGCATGCTTGGTTGAAACTTTCCAACTCTGCGAGTTTTAGTCTTAACATGTGACGACTTTGGATTGTTATTTTTCTTTCATGGATTGTCACTTAAGAATATTTCACTTTTCCTCAATTTTTTAGAAGGGTTAATCACATAATGTTATACAAGTTACCTTAATAAAAGAAAAAGGACATAAATGGTTTCCTAGGGAGAAAAGGGGGAGAGCAAAGGTGGAGAAAAAGAAGACCCTTACACACTATTAGCTCCCTAAAACCTCCTCCATGTGGAACTTCCCAAGGAAGGATGTTATGTTTTTAACTCTCATTCCATTCAAGTGGAAATTTCTAATTCCATATGGCTTTCTGGTTTTAACACCTCTCATTCCCATGCATATGTTTCTCCACACACACACACATAGTGTCCTGGAAGTTACTTCTTGCATTTTTTTTGTTAGTCCTCTTCTCGTGTGGTTCTGTTGTCCATGTGATTTCAATGATTTATGTCAAGTATGGGTTGGGAAATGGAAAAGCTATGTTGGTCTATGGGAGTGTAAGGATATGAGAATGAGGTATGGTTTTATAAAGAATGGATTGGATGGTGAAAAGTTACAACGATGTTGGGAGGGATTGAATCCTTAAGTTTGATGGAGATACAAGACTTAGAAACCATACCATATTGGTAGTATAGGTTATGAATTCCACATCAAACTTGTAAACTAGTTATGAAGTATTCACTAGGGTTTGAGAATCAATATGGAATGGACAAGCTTGGTGGACACCTAGTATAATAGAATTTCTCATGTACTATGAGTGCTAATAGTGATTTGTTAATTGTGGAATCGACACCATTGCGAATGGTGAGGGATAATTATTGTCAAGGCTCATAATTTACACCATTCTTACTACCAATTAACCCCATTTTGAACCTATAGAACTCCTTTTTCACTCGATCCCTGTCCTCCTCACGTATTTTCAATGGAGAATGCCACTTACAAAAAAATTTAGATTGTTGTTAATTATTGGTTTTTCGTCATTTTTTATCAATTTAAGGAGCTTAATAGCTTGTTTTCCACTAATGATAAATTTGTCCAGCCAAGTTTTGTAATCCACACAAGAATCCAGTAACTTGCCTCCATGATTGGCATCCTTGCACGCACCTAGAGGAAAATCCAAGACATGGGTTTTCTTCCCAAACAAACCAAGATGCTTCCATGTCCATCGGGACAATTCCAAGTCGACCAAAGGATGGACTGTAGATTGGTCAAAATTCCAAGCCAACGAGTCCAAAGTTGGTGAATTCACCAGGGCAAGCAAGATGTGACAACAACCTCAATTATTCTTGTACCTCTCTGCTAGATTGTGGTTACCATGTGATTTTGTTTTGATCCAATGTTGTTAATGGATCCACTATATTACCATTCTCAGTGATTGTGATATGCATCGTCATTCTCCACGCATGAAACAGAGGATGACTCCACCCATTCATTGTCCTTTGTAAATGTAAACAATATATATATATTTTGACCACACAACCATGTGGAGGTTGTTTGATTGATAGCAATAGTATCCAGTGTCTAGTTTTGTATGTTATAATTGATTCTATCCCCAGGGGGATTTCCATTTGCAAACAATATATTTTTGAAGACTCGTTTTAATACAATGATATATTGGTGCTTCTAAGAATTGATTTGGTGTAAATTGTGTGTGATCTCGTAGCACTTTAGGCAACGTTACCCTAGTGGGGAGGGCCCACCAACTCAACCCATGTTTGCTTTGTTCATTATCTATGTAATATAATTAATCATAGCATGTTCATTCATATTTTCACAATAGTTTATCTTTCTTGCATTCGTAAAAGTATGATTCCTTTGAAGTCTATGGTTCATTCCTTGCCCTGTTTGGTACTATTTTGATAGCTTACAATTGTGTTTTTTGTGGAATGAGATTGTTCACTAAAAGCCTAGGATATGCATTGCAACTCTTTGAGGATTGCATGAACATCATCCATTCATAGTGAAAGGTTGCAATATGTGAAGGGGTTCTACATTGATGCTACGGTGATCATATATCTCATTGATTTCTTATCCCTGCATCTACAATTACTTGTTTACAATGAACAACCATTCTTTGGATTTAAATCCTTTGAACAAATGTTCCTTTTTTTTATAATAACTATAGTTTGCTAGGCCTCGTTGAAAATTTGAACTAGGGGCTCCATTTGTAAATGAGATAGCAAAACTCATAATTAAGGCCAAGTGAAACACCATCCCTGACAAAATTGTTTCATTGAGTTCATGTCCAGTGAACAAGTGTTTGTGGCATTTGTTCTCAAATTGATTTTTGTCATTGGTTTGTAGCATAAGTTAGAAAGCCATTAATGCCCTAAACTCTGCATATACAGTGCTTGTATCCCGCAAGTCTACACCCCGAAACTGGTAATTAAATGTGTAAGATTTAAACCAATAAATTGACCAGCATTTGTGTTCCTTGTTGTTTAACTTGGTTAATTCATGTCTTACAATATTACCAATTTTGTGATATCTCTCTACAAGAAAGTAAACTAGTGGGTTAATTTAATCAATGTCAATTCATTGCTCGCTAAGGGAAGGTTTTTTTCACATCAAATGCCTACCTATGGAAAGAAAATTGCCCATGATAGCACTTCCGAATGTTCAACATTCATGCAAAAAGTGTTATCTTCCATTTAAGGTCTGGTCTTAATGCAATCCCTAAATAATCATGATTATAAAGTTTTTATGATATAAATCTACATAGATGTAGGTCAAAATATTAGACACATTGGTAATTAATAACATGGAATGCTATCATCAATTTCAATGCTGAACAGGGGTTTGTCGAATCTTATAAATGTTTGCATTAAGATGAATCACATCAGTTCCTCATTTTCCGAAGAAGTTAGATAAAAATGTCAGTGCACAATGAAGCAGTGTCAAGTTAGTGGTTCAAGTCATTAATTGACAAGAGGATGGATCATCTACAGCACAAATGACAGGTGAAAGGCATCAAAAGCATGTTCAGCACCATGATTTCTTATGTAAAGGAGACAGAATGTGTTGGTTGGTATGGATATATTTTTTATTTGTGTACTTTATAAAACTACAAACTTGTATTTATGTAAGCATTGAAGGTTATAGAGTATGGAGAGGATGCATAATGTATTGGTTGGTATGGATGTAGGGGTTTATTTGTGTACAAGGAGAAAAAAGTGACTATAGCCTCTAGAAGTGATTCATTATGTCCATCTAAACAAAGATATGATATGCAGATCCATGATGGAAAGATAATAAATTCGCACAAGCCTCCAATGTATCAAACATTGACACTTGAATATGCAATACCAAGCTTTCAAGTGGTATCAAACCTGGGCATGGGCAAGTTTGTAATCTTCTTCAAAAATACCAAATCAGGGTTCAATTCCAAATAAGGGGTTTGATTTGTGTCTTTTTTGCTTCATGTTTTTAGAACTCATGGAAAAGTTGGTTGTGCAGTTGGTAACAGAGTTCATAATTTAAGCATTAGAATAACTAAGAATGCACGTTTCAGGTTGACTTGGTTCAAAAGCAACAGGTTCAGAAAACTGCACCTCAAGATGCTATGAACCCAAGAGCTTCTTTCTTAAATATGAACACCGTGAATAAAATTAGATTTGTTTTGATCATATAACAGATCAACATTTGAGAATATATTTGAAAAACAATTTAGATTGATGTCTAAAACACTAATTCATTCCCAAATTGTGGTGTGTATACAGCATTGTTACAGCTTAGCCTGCAGTATTAGACCAATTACGTGAGAAAATACAGAAACATTGCAGTAAAAATAACAAACAATTCAATTTGTTGAACAATCACAGAGCCATGTGAATTAACTCGACATTCCATGTCAAAGGAATTTAAGTTCGAAATGATATCGAACTTCGAGTTTAAGATCTTTACAGAACTTTCAGAAAGTTCAAAATTTCATGAAACTTCAGGATACTGGCATATAATTGATCTTTTACTTTTGCATTGATGAGGGCTCAAACATTCCTCGGTGCTCATCAGGCACCAATATTTTTAATTTTGCCCTGATGAAAGCTTAAACTTTTTGCAGGCACCCATGTTCTCAATGTACCTAGAGCCTTCTGAAACAACCCAACATTCCATGTCAAAGCACAAAGTTTCATGAACTTTAAGAGAACGGTGATAGGTCTGCATCATCACCTTAAAAATTCATAATTGCTTAAAGTATATTTTCTTGGGTTGCCTGTTTGTGTCAATTCATTCCTCAATTGTGGTATCTTAAAAAGTTCATAGTTGCTTAAAGTATATTTTCTTGGGTTGCCTGTTATTGTCAATTCATTCCTAATTCATTTCCTCAATTGTGGTACGTGTATACAGCATTGTTACAGCTTAGTCCGCAGTATTAGGCCAATTACGTGATAAAATACAGAAATGTTGCAGTAAAAAGAACCAACAATTCAATTTGCTGAACAATTACAAAGCCATGTGAATCAACTCAACATTCCGTGTCAAAATTCAAAATTTCGTTGAACTTTAGGAGAAAAATAATTGATCTGTTAAGATTGCACTCAGGAAGGCTCAAACGTTCCTCAGTGCTTATGAGGTGCCCATGTTAACTTTGCACTGATGAAGGCTCAAACGTTCCTCAATGCTTATGAGGTGTCCATGTTTATAATTTTGCACTGATGAAGGCATTCCTCAGTGCTTATGAGGCACCCATGTTTTTAATTTTGCACTGATGAAGGCTCAAATGTTCCTCAGTTTAGAGGTGCCCATGTTTATATTTTTTTGCACTGATGAAGGCATTCCTCAGTGCTTATGAGGTGCCCATGTTTTTAATTTTGCGCTGAATTGAATTGAATGGAATGAAGTTTAATGCCGTCCAAAAGGACCCAAAAGTTCCTCAGTGCTTACGAGGTGTTCATGTTTTAATTTTTTGCACTTATGAAGGCATTCCTCAGTGCTTATGAGGCACCCATGTTTTTAATTTTGCATTAAATTGAATCGAAGGGAATGAATTTTAATGCCGTCCACAAGACGCAGCGGTTTAAGGAACCTATACTCCAAACCAAACATTCATCAGTACTTATGAGGCGCCCGTGTTTTTAATTTTGCACTGAATTTAATTGAATGGAATGAATTTTAATGCCCTCCACGAGACCAAAATGCCCTCCACGAGACCCAGCAGCCTAAAAGACCTATACTCCAAACCAAACAAAACAGCACAATCTCAAGTTCCTTCTAAAACAGCCGTTTTAAAATGAAGGCTCAAACCAAACAAAACAGCACAATCTCAAGTTTCCCTCTAAAACGTAATTGAATGGAATGAATTTTAATGCCCTCCACGAGACCCAGCAACCTAAAAGACCTATACTCCAAACCAAATAAAACAGCACAATCTCAAGTTTCCCTCTAAAACAGCCGTTTTAAAATGAAGGCTCAAACGTTCCTATATGCTTATCAGACACCCATGTTCTCAAACACCCATGTTCCCAAAGCAGCTAGAGCAGAATGTTCACAATGTTCTCAATGCAGCTGATATCTGCATCAGCGCCTAAAAAAATCGTAGTTACTTCAGTACATTTTTTTGGTTGCATGTTAATGTCAAAAAATGGTGACAGCGTCCAAAGGTGTAGCATCGTCACAGCTTAGTCTGCAGTATTAGGGCAATACATGAGAAAATGAGCATCACCGTAAGAAAACCAAAAATTAGTCATATTGTAAGTTTCATGAAATAGAATGATGTATAAAATTCAGTGTTCCACGGGGTCTCATCGCCCCACTTGGGGTCGAGTTTCCTAGCTCCCTCACACACCTGGGTCGAGTTTCCTAGCTCCCTCGCACTCTCCAGGGACTTGGCGACGAAAGGGGACGTTTCCCCACGCTCCTAAAAACAAGGTACGCGAGGAAACTTGAAAGGGGTCGTTTCCTCCAATTGAAAAAGGTCTTGAAGGGTCTTTTCCCTATAAAAAATTCACAAATTTTTTTATGAAACAAAAAAATCGTAATTTTTAATATTTTTTGACCGACAGTGAATGGTTTACATATTGTTCATTTCACATTTCGTTTTATGTTTGCTTCTTCGTTGAACTGAACCCTGTCATCATCACCAAGCAACCTTTTGTCTGCTCCTTCGTTGAATGGAACGCTGCCGCTCATGTATCAAACTTGACTTTTATATTATTCAATATTCATAGTTGGAAGTGGAACATCAATATGGTTTAAAGTTTAAAACTTTAAACATTTATAATATTATAATTTATTTTCATTGTGCATTGTTAGTAAGTTAGTAGACTAGTAGTTACACTATTCGTTGAATGGAACGCTGCTGCTCATGTATCAAACTTTTATTCATAGTTAGAAGTGGAACATCAATTTGGTTTAAAGTTTAAAACTTTAAACATTTATAATTTTATAGTTTATTTTCATTGTGCATTGTTAGTAAGTTAGTAGATTAGTAGTTACACTATACAGTGACAAAATTACATGTATGATGTATGATTATAATTTATATGTTAATGATATCAATGATCATTCTTTTCATTTTAAATTTGCTTCAGTTATATAATTCATCGATTTATATTTTATATTTATAAGTTTTTTAAGACCCCAACGTCCCCCCGCATTTCCTAAAAATTGGTGGGGAACTTTTGCATAGGCCGCAGGATTCAAAACCCCAACGTCCCCCGCTAGTAGGGAGCTTTTGCATAGGCCGCTCCTGCCTATCCCCGCTCCCTCGCCTCCTCATCCCCAAAACTTGGTGGAACATTGATAAAATTGATATTTCGATTTTGCACTGACGAGAGCTTAACTGAGCTTATTTGGTGGTATGTTCTCCACACAGCTTGGGAAGCCTGCAAGAAGCGTACAATAAAATCATAATAACTAAATAACGAATTTTTTTAGTTACAAAGTGGAGAACTTTCGAAAAGACTGGGTTTGGAAAGGTCCCTGATTCTGATCCTGTAGTAAACTAGAGGGGTTTATGTTTTTAAAATTTGTCCATATATAATTTTGATACTTTTTAAAAGATAGCAACATCTTTCAAAATGTTCCCCGTGTAAAATATACAGTGGCAGAGATTGTGCAATATATTACTCGTAAGAAGTTTTCAAAGGAAGAGTAACCAGTATATTAAAATAATGCTCTGATTAGTAGAAAAACAATGGCAGAAAAGAAATCCTTACAAAGTCATGAATAAATACAACAAATGCCTAAGACTTTGGTAGGCCATATAGCTACAATTATGCATACAACTCAAATCTAAATCCCAGTATCCGGAGCAAGATGGCATCACACATGAATGCATGAATAAATTTAAGTCACAACCAACCATGGCCTATTCGCCATGCCAAAAAAGGTACGTCAACAGGTCCTCACAAGTCCCAAGATGGATTCAACTGCAATTTCTTCACCTTGCCTTTCCTCTTTAAATGAATCATAGTAGTCTTTGCTACATATCTGAAATTTTAATATCACTGACCTATCTTCACACACAAGAAATCCTCGAATGTATTTGCAAGTGGTCAGGGATTTCTTTGGGGCAAGATAATTTAGCTGAAAAGTATTCCCCAGGAAATTAGAAAGCCACCTAGAAATGTAATTATGCCAACATTGATAGATGAAGCCGACGCTTTTTCATCATTTGTATGGGACTGTGGCCTGCAGATAACCAATAAGCATTAGACAGAGAAAAGCATTTAACAAGGGTAAACATTACTCCAAGAGACCGTGAGATGATATCACAATTTGGAAGGGTTTAGGATTTAGACTTTACTTCTGCATGCGCGAAAGGGCACCACAGTAAAGAGCATTGCTAGGAAGAGGCAACTTAGTTTTGTTGTTTATCTCTGGATTCACAACCATTACATATGTTTCCTAACCCAGATATAGGTATCTAGATTTTCGGCTTGGATATTCCACATGCCAACATTATCTAGAGATACTAGAATTGTTGTCCAGGCATTGGGGAAAACCTGTTACCCCAATTAAAATAAATCAGCATAGATGTATTTCGTCTAAACCCTCGACTTGTACAAGCATAAAAAGGGAACATTGTTAAGTTTCTGAATATACCTGTGCTGTGGCACGAGCAACTCCATCCCATTTGTTGTAAGTTCCTCTGCTGTCTTCGGTCCAATCTCCATAGTCCATCCTGCAAGAAGTGTTTCCTGTTAGATTGGTAGGAAACCTCCTATGTTATTCCAGTGATTATGTGTGGATGAACAGTTATAAAAGAAAATACCCGACAACAAAAAAGGCATAGCCATCCATGTGATAACTTTGCACAGTTGTATCATTATTCTGTAGAATGATTTCCATGAATCCTTTATAGGTGCCGTTAATTATTGACGTATCAAGCTTTGGTGTCCTGTTCATTGGTCTGTCTGGGAAATCAAGTTTGAAGACTCCGGTTAGATTAAAATGATCAGCAAGCTTGAGTGGAGTTGCAGGAGCTTGGTAAGAGATCCCATTCAAAGTGCAACGTCGTTTCCCATTGACCAATTCTGGTGGCTTGTTTTTCAACACAAAGACCTGAGTGACATTGATAGATCCATATTTGAAAGACCCCTGTGGATTAGGCCTCGCAGCCCCGGCAGATACATTCCACCTGTTTCACATGACAAACGGAACTTAAGCATATCAAACACAAATACCAGCATATGGATGAGATACAAGTAAAAAAATTACCAGCATATGGATGAGATATAAGTAAAAAAATTACCTGATAGATTTTGCCTGGTTCATAGAGAAGTACTTGTCATAATAATCATCCGGACCATCTGGAAGAGGCCCTTTTGCCTTACCTTTAGAATTGGAATAATGCAATATTGCCACACCCGTGACATTGGACCAAATAGTTGTATTAACAAAGCGAGCACTTGCCACCATGTAATAATCACTGCTTGCATTCTGGTCCATCGTCACCAGGAATGAGTAAGACTGACCAACATGAATATCCAAGTTTGTGTAATTTTGTTGTGATGTATAGGACCCTTCTGTCTCCGCAAGCAGCAAATTATGATTCTGGATTCTGAAGTTCAAAGAAGTTGAAATCCCAATATTGTGTACCCTCATGCGATAGGTTTTCCCTGTGTCAAAGAAAACATCCCCCAATCACTCTGCAGAACCCGGTGTACCATTAGACATAAACAAGGAATAATAATCTCAGACAAATTATGAACCTACCAGGCTGAACATTGAATGTCTCGTAATCAATACCAGCGGGGACTGAATTATTGTAACGGTAGGGCCCTTTCCCATTAAAAAGCACTCCATCAGGCAGTCCAAGGTCCTTGCCAGCATCAAGGGCTGCTCGCAGATCCTGCCACAACAGGAAAAATTCAAAAAGAACAAACCAATCTACATCATATCAACCATATATTTCAGTCAAATATGGTCCAATGCAAAAACCAAAGTCCTGACTTGTGTGGGATGAAATAACACTCACTGTATGACTCCTTGTATACCAGTCACCAATAAAGATTGTGAAATCTCCATCAGGAGTTCCAAAGGGTACAGGAATCACTGGGCGATTGTTCACAATAACTCCTCCAAACCCTCCTGCTGCCCTCTGAAAGTGAAGGGAAGGAAAGTAAAAGAAGCTACCAATCTGATCCTTGGCCTGAAAATTATAGGTCCAGTTCCATCCTACCGGAATAGGACAATTGGTCCCAGATACACCATCTTGCCAAGAATTTCTGCGATTTTGCAAACCATTCCTGCAGCAGCAAAAATATCATATACTGTCAGAAACATGTTTTTCCTTGAATTAGATATTTATTTCAACATTGGAGATTTATTTCCACACAATTCAGGACCGCATTGAGTATCATAAATTGGGAAATGCAATTGTGACAGCATTTATATAGAACGGAAGAAATTCATACCAGGTGATCAGAAGTGGCTCATCCAAATTGTTCAAAACATTCACTGCAGCATTCCAATTGGTTGTCAAGTTCACCAAGGGTCCAGGAAACTGCCCATTAATCGCAATCACCTGCAAGTCAACCAGATGTTACTTAACAAGTTCAGTTCAGATGAAACAAAACATCTTCACAATAACCATCCTGATGTCCTTCCTGTAATACAAGGACAAGGAAAAGGAATTCCAAAGCAGAATTCCAAAAGGCTATGTAATTCCTACATATTACAACCTTTGATAACACACATGAACAAAAAGATAAAAACAGATTTATGTCAACAGAGACAAGAGAACAAATGAGTTTTCAAAGGAAGTGGCCGCTAGAACAAATGAGTTTTCAAAGGAAGTGGCCGCTGGCATTACAACTATTAGTGCCCAATTTATGACGTGCTCTGCATCCAACACTGGATGCCTATGTCTAAAAAGAAACTTCTAAAGTCCCACCATAAGAACTTAGCCAATCTGACTTCCAAGCAAGAAGCCAGATTTGTGGAGCCTATTAGTGCCCAATTTATGACATGCTCTGCATCCAACACTGGAGCCTATGTCTAAAAAGAAACATCTAAAGTCCCAGCATAAGAATTTAGCCAATCTGACTTCAAAGCAAGAAGGTTGGTTGACATATAGTTGCATTAGGGACGGATATTACTGAGAAACAACAAACAAATAGTCTGTCTCACTAAATACAGTATTTTCATCCTCATTAATAACAAACAGTTCGATATAAACTACGTCTTGGGGCATATGCATTGGTTCTTGTGTTGATCGAATTATGAGTCGGTTCACAGCTAGTTGCAATAGGAAGTACTGATAATGTGTATTTCTACTGAGAAACTACCAATAGATAGTCCGTCTCTTGCTGAATGCACTATTTCCATCCCGTTAATAATGAATACTTTGATAAATTCTAGTACTTGAAGAATATGCATTGGTTCTTGTTATGATCGAATTATTTCAAAGAGTACAGAGAATGCCCATTGATTTTCTGAAGAGTCCAATCACAATGGGATTTCGATTCTGAAACAATGAGACTCAAATACTGAATAAATATAGCCTACATGTCACATACCTGCTTTCCACATTTTCATTTATTTTGAGCTGGTTAAGCTCAGGTCTCAATCATAACTCCATGCTTATCAGGCACCCATGTTCTCATCATGGCTTAGGGCATATGCATTGGGCAATAAGACTTCAAAGCCTACTCTAACACAATAGGACATTCTTGCTATATGGATCCTATGGCTTATTCCCGGTTCCCTAGAGTGCCGGCAAGTGTCTCTGCATATAGAGAGGTTCTGTGGCACTTGTCAAATCCTGCCATGACAAGTTCCCCCCCCCCCCCCCCCCCCCCCACCCAAAACAAAGATCGAATGCCACAACCTGCACTCTAGCAATTGCACAAGGGCTCTAAATCAACAAACTCAAAGATTGAATACCACACGCTGCACTCTAGCATGACCTGGGGAATATGCATCTGGTATTCAGACCTCAGAACCTGCTCCTAAGGGAGGATCTGAGAACAAGGGCATTCTTGTTAAATGGATCCCTTGGCTTGCTCTTAGTTTCTTTCCTGATGACGAGTGCACCAACATATAGTGAGGTGCAGCAGCAGATGTAGGTTCAGCCTTGCTACAGCAAAGTGACTCTAATCAACTCTAGCTCCAGGACTGAACGCCATCATTAATGGCTATCACACTCAAGTAAGCAGCCTATACTGATGTGCAACGCCGATCATGTGCTACTACATCTAAAGCTACCCTACTCAACTCTATCCAATTAGTGGGCTATCACAATAACGAAGGCAGAAAAATACCAATAACCAAAAAATTCATTGAACAGAGATGCTTCATTGCCCCGTTAAACATCCAAGACAAGGAGAAGTTTGGCAGCTGGGAGAGCTCCCAAAACCCTGCAGCAATCTAGCATTCCTGCATGGCTTGGGGCACATGCATCAGCAACAAGGCCTCAGAACCAGCTAGTAAAGGAGCTAACACTAAGGGCAATCTTGTTAAGTGTGTCCCTTGGCTTTGGCAGCTGGGAGAGCTCCCAAAACCCTGCAGCAATCTAGCATTCCTGCATGGCTTGGGGCACATGCATCAGCAACAAGGCCTCAGAACCAGCTACTAAAGGAGCTAACAATAAGGGCAATCTTGTTAAGTGTGTCCCTTGGCTTGGTCGTAGAGCTCCCAAAACCCTGCAGCAATCTAGCATTCCTGCATGGCTTGGGGCATATGCATCAGCAACAAGGCCTCAGAACCAGCTACTAAAGGAGCTAACACTAAGGGCAATCTTGTTAAGTGTGTCCCTTGGCTTGGTCGTAGGGCTCCCAAAACCCTGCAGCAATCTAGCATTCCTGCATGGCTTGGGGCATATGCATCAGCAACAAGGCCTCAGAACCAGCTACTAAAGGAGCTAACACTAAGGGCAATCTTGTTAAGTGTGTCCCTTGGCTTGGTCGTAGGGCTCCCAAAACCCTGCAGCAATCTAGCATTCCTGCATGGCTTGGGGCATATGCATAAGCAACAAGGCCTCAGAACCAGCTACTAAAGGAGCTAACACTAAGGGAAATCTTGTTAAGTGTGTCCCTTGGCTTGGTCGTAGTTTCTAGTTTCATGAATACATCCGCACATGGTGAGGTGCCGGGGCGGGTCCAGGAGCCTTGCTGTGGCGAGTCCCCACACAGAATGCCAGCAATACACCACTTTATCAAAACCTACTCCAATCAACTCTAGATCCCTGATTGGAACACCGTCATCAAGGGCTGTCCAACTCAAATGAGAAGTCTATACCGATGTGCAATGGAGTAAACGTGCTGCTTCATCAAAGCTACCCTACTCAACTCTATAGCCAATCACAGAGCTAGCATAATAACAAAGACAAAAATATCAATAATGACAAAACTTGTTGCACAGATTCATTGTCAAACAAAACATCCAAGACAGAAAAAGTTTGGCAGCTGGGAGAGCTCGAGTAAACCAGGAGAACTCCATCATTCTAGTGGCTTGGGGCACATGCAATGGGCATCAAGGCCTAGGAACCCGCTGCTGGCGGAGTTGACACTAAGCACATTCTTGTTAATGGGATCCCTAGGCTTGCTCTTACTTTCTAGTCCCATGAGTGCACCCGCATATAGTGAGGTGCATCAGCAGGTCCATGTCCAGTAGCAAGTCCCCAAATCTATATCCAATTAGAGGGCTAGCGCAATAACAAAGGCAGAACAATACCAATAATGGCAAAACTCGCTGCACAGATTGCTCCATTGCCCCATCAAATGTCCAAGACAAGAAGTTTTGCAGCTGGGGGAGCTGCAACAAACCAGGAAATCTTTAGTATTCTAGCATGGCCTAGGGCATATGCATCGGACATCAAGGCCTCGGAACCTGCTACAAGCGAAGTTGACACTAAGGGTATTCTTGTTAAGTGGATCCCTCGGCTTGCTCTTAGTTTCTAGTCTCGTGAGTGCATTCGCATATAGTGAGATGCAGAGGAAGGCCCAGATCGAGCCTTACTGCAGGAAGCCCACTCGCAGATTACCAGCAATACACCGCTTCATCAAAACCCACTGCAATCAACTCTAGATCACTGATTGGAACACAATCATTAAGGGCTGTCACGCTCAAATGAGCAAGGCTATACTGCTGTGCAATTGGCGGTCAATATGTTGCTAAATAACAACTACACCCTACTCAAACTCTATATCCAATTAGAGAGCTAGCACAGGAACAAAAACATAAAAATGCAAGAAAAAATCACTGCATGGATGCTTCGTTGCTCCATCAAGTATCCAAGACAAGGAGAAGTTAGGCAACTGGGGGATTTCCAACAAACCTGGAGGCCCCAGGGGACTACAACCCCAGCTTGCATTTCAGCCACAAAAACCCAGCGCATTGTTCCGAGAAGCTAGGTAGGATCTTCAAATCTAACGCCCCCACTTCACCCTACGGCCTACCCCATGGCCCCAACTTGTATTGGAATTACAGAGGCACAAAAGCCCAGAGCCAACTGTGATGACAGTAGTATTGCTCCAAGAAGTTAGAAACTATGAGTGTCAATGAACCCACACTGCTCCATTCAATGGCACCCTAACGACCACTTCCAAAACGCAGGGAACAGATAATAACTAAGTAGAACACTGTAAATGCTCTGAGAAGTTAGCAACTGTCACTATAAATGAACCAATATTGGATTCCAATCAATAACAGCATACCCACGACTTCCAAACCACAGGGAACAAATCAAAACCAAAAACAAAATATTACTGATAAAGCAAAAACCCAATGCAGCAGATCTATAATACAATACAACAGATCTGTAACAGAAGCAATTACCTGCTGCTTCACACCCAGAGGGGCAGCTTCAATGTAAGAAACATTCCAGTCATAAAACACAAATGGGTCTCCACAGTAGGCCTCTCTGAAGAAAACCCAAACAAACACAAGCAGCAACAATCTCCTGTACTCCCCCATGGCAGTTGTTTTCTTCTTCGAACAAGCTTTCTGCAGAAATGTAAGCTTCGGTATATGATAAAATCCCTTAGGAACCCCAAACTTACATTTTGCGAAATGGGTGTCAAAAAAACAGCACTACTTCGGTGGAAAGCTCGTCTGGGTATTCAAGCCCACTCTGCATGCATTTGCTGAGCTATTTACGCGGAGAACGCGCATGTTAGTTCTGTAAAGTGGGATAGTACACGTATTTCTCCGCCTCGGAGCCCTCGGTCACATACGCGCATAAATAAGCGCCCGTATATGTAACCGTAGTGTCTGACACACTGTTAACCGTTGAAGGGCTGACGAGACAGCCGCTAAAAATAATATAATAATTTGGCGGTTTTAATATCCGGCTGGTATTTTGGATTTCCGCCAGCTCATCTGATGAATTTGGAGTCAGGAAAAAATCCTCCGAGTAAGTGTGCGGCACATGTCACGCCCTCTGTGGGACCCTGCGCTTTACAGACGCCTGGAATTCAGGGAACGGTGTGTGTATTTAAATGTTTAAGCTTTATGACGGGTGGGATAATCTTTTTTTATTGGACAGTCTTTCTAAGGGGGTATTTAATTGAGATTTTCCTTAGTTTTCAAGAAGTATTTCATTATTATAGAGTTTTTTGAATTGGATAATAAAGCATGTGGCGGAGAGTAGTTAATAACGTTTGTCTTTATTACGGATTGATAACTGAAATTCACATAATATATTGTTTTTTAATATATTGATAATATATAGTAATGTAACAACATCTGTATTTATTTTTGCTCTTTTTCCCTGTCTGAGTAGGTTATTTTGGATTCTTATATTTGAATTAAAGATTTTATTGTGGTCGTATATAATAACATTTTTTAAGTTATTTTTTAATATTTCTTAAAAGTTAGAGTAATTGTGCAGAGTTTTACTAGTATAATTAATCGAAAAAAGATTTAGTAAGGCAACTTGTGTTCAAATTTCAGCTGGTGGCTAAGTAAGTAAATTGTTATGATACTTTTTTTTTTTTTTCTTTTTTCGATTCCACTGCTTTAGACATGCAAAATGTACACACCCATTCTTTCTAAACTTTTTTAAGTCTTTTCGGCCATCATGTTTCACACTGAGGTTGATGCGAGTTGGTTCTTAATTGAGCAAAAAGAACCTTTGCCCTCGTGATTTGGTTCTTAATTTAGCAATAAGAACTTTTGCCCTCCACGGAATGCTAGATCACAAGTAGGGTTGAATTCAATGTAGTACTTCTTCTTTCTACCCAACTCTTTTCCAAATACCCAAAACTTCTCCATAACAATTTTTAGCTTCTTACTATTTGTGGACACTCATTGACGTAGATATTCCATTTTTGCATCCATGTGTAGTTTTGTTTCATCCATGTTTTCTTTCTTTCACTCATACATTCATTGAATATAACATTAGGTCATCTACCTACTCCCATTTGCTTAATTTTTTTTAGATATCTTATGAACCCCACCATAGCAATTGTGTGAATGGAGTTGCTCTGGTTTCACTCAACATTATTTCATAAGGTATCGAACTTTGGAGTCCAAAAAGCACTTTAAACGTTTTCCAATCCCATAACTTTGACTCTCTACATCTGTTTTTAAGAGCATATAATGCTTTCCACCCTCCTAAAATTCTTTTTTCTATAGTCCTCCCAATTAAGTTTGTTGTTGAAATCATCTAAATTATTGTAATTATTGAGCCTAGAGGCTCATTCTACAGCCCAATATGAGGGGATGTGTAAGTTGTTCCCCTTTAAAATAAAAATTATATTCTAAATAGAAAAATAATGGTTATAATAAAGAAAAAATGAATATGTTGTAAAGTAAATAGAAGTAGAAAAAATGTGTGAGTAAAATGTTTAAATCTTATACTTTTCAAAAATATTTCAACAAGAAATTTAAATAAACTATTTGAGGATCTATGTTAACTCATTATGTGGATATCTATATGCAAAAAAAATTGTTAAGGTAAAATATTTTAATGGTGTATATAAAAAAAATATTCAATGTGGGTTATCAATAAAATATTTTAATACGAATTAATATTCACATATATTTAAAAATAAATTAATTTGTGTGATAAAATGGCTCCATATACATGTTATATAAAATATTTTAGTGTCAATTACATATCATTTTTAAAAAATTATGTATATATCATGAAAAAATTAAGTTTTTATGGTTAAAACATTTATTTGGTCCTATATATACTCTATTTATTATTCACAAATACTATTTAAACAATGAAAAATAGAATATTGTATTTTGCACTGTAAAGAAGTTTGCACATGAAGAAATTTGATCCCTTTAGACTCATGTTAGATTTGTACTTAAGATGGATCTATGTTGGTATAAATTGAATGTATTTCATATGGTTTGAATTATTGTTAATTTTTAGTTTGTTCAAATTTTTTTAAGTAATATGATAATTTTTATTGAATGTATTATCATAAAAAGTTTTGAGGTTCATTAAGACGACCTAAGTTTTAAAGAATATCTTACACTTACTTATAAAATTGAGCAAAAATTTTAAAACAATAATATTTAGATTTGTTTTTAAAAAATAATATATGTGTGTGTGTGTATGTATATATAATCTTTAGGAAAGGAATCATATTTCTTTTAGCTTAAGGGTTAGAGTGTGGTTACTAGTATAAGACCAACCCAACATGGATATTCTATTAAGAGTTCACAAGATTGGAAGTCATATAACAATATTCATAGGCATGAAGCCATTGCAACAATAATTATCAAGGCATTGTAGTTCATCATATAAGAAACACTTTGACATACTATGCATGAGAATTTATTAACCCACGAAACCAAAAAATACAAAATATATATAATTTAATATATAAAGGATATAGTGCAATTAAGTATAACATTTAAGAATGTGTATTTTTCTTTAGATACTAGTCCAACCATATAAATTAAATTGATAGATGATAGGTATCAATTCCTAGTCGACATCAAGACACTTACTTCATGATATATCTCACATTATCAAAACCAGACTTCATGATATATCTCGCATTATCAGAATCAACATAGATTCATCTTAACTCTCCTAATTTACTAAGGGCCAAGAGGGAACTGGCCTAAATGCATCTTAACCCCTGATCTACCAGGCATGGAGAGGGATAAAATCTCTTGAGATGCAGGTCTCTTTTAAAGTGAAAAGAGATTTGATCTCTCTTGGAGCTTAGTAGATCTTAAGTTAAGCTAGCTCTAGGTTAGTTTAATTATTAATTTTATGCTTTTTTATTTTATTTTTATATAGTCAAAATGTTTAACAGGACATTACAATGTCTAACTGGACATGACAACATCTCTACCATAATAGACATTGTCTCTCAACACAATTATAATTATTTATTTTATTTTTATTTGTTTTAATGTAATTTGACAGAGTCAAAATGTTATACAAAACATTACATTACATAATAATGACCTAGAGTGCAAAACAAAACATAAGAATTCAAGGCAATAAATAAAAACTGAATCTAACATTTATGGACATGATATTTTTTCAATTAAATTGAAAAGCAAAAATAGGTGTACCTTCGAAAATATATGAAAGTTTTTATCTGGCAAATTAAAAAAAAATTAAGATATATATTTGTTTGAGGATGAACCTAATTACATTTTTTTTTATATTAAACATTTTAATTATTATATATGAAAGTTTTTATCTCGCAAATTAATATATATATATATATATATATATATATATATATATATATATATATATTTGTCCTAAGGATGAACCACATTAGTTGATTCGATCTAATAATAATGATGTGATTAATCTGAAAGATATTTTTATTTACAATATATATAATTATATATATTCAACAACCCCTCAAGCATTGACAGTTATGAGGTTTTGAATAACGCGCAAAATGAATCTTCATTTAACAACAAAGCAGATCTCCTAGACCAAACTTCTTCTCCGACTATTTCGAAAAGGACGAACACAATAGATCACGAAGCTAAGACACCAACATCCAAGAACCAGAAGAGATGAAGGAGATACAAGATAAAGAAAGTTGGAAGACTGTAGAGAAGAAAAAGAAAGCTACATCACCAATCTCGCCAAGAAAGACGAGGAGCCAGACAATTAGAAATTAAGAAATTATAGGTCCAATAGACCAATTTGGTCTCAGTGGACGTTAACCATCATCATCATCATCATCATCGAAATTATAGGTCCAATAGACCAATTTGGTCTCAGTGGACGTTAACCATCATCATCATCATCAACATCGAAATTATTATTCAAAAATATATTTTAACTCATAATAAAAAAATAAAATCATACTTTTTATCTCGCAAATTAAAAAAATTTAAAAATATATATTTGTTCTGAGCATGAACCTAATTATATTTTTTTATATTAAACACTTTAATTATTATATATGAAAGTTTTTATCTAGCAAATTAATATATATATATATATATGTATATGTATATGTATATGTATATGTATATGTATATGTATATGTATATGTATATGTATATATATATATATATATATATATATATGTATTTGTCCTAAGGATGAACCACATTAGTTGATTCGATCTAATAATAATGATGTGATTAATCTGAAAAATATTTTTATTTACAATATATATAATTATATATATTCAACATCGAAATCATTATTCAAAAATATATTTTAACTCATAATAAAAAAATAAAATCATACCTTTTTTTTTTGCAAGTAAGACCCAGGGGGATTTGAACCAGTGACCTATCACACAAAGTGCCTTAACAATGCACCCATTCACCATTAATCCAAAACCCATGGCCAAATCATACATTAATTTCATATATAAATTTATTATATATCAATTCATCAATTACTTACTAACTTATAACTTAAATTTATAATATTATGTATTAAAAAGAAATTACAAAATTAAATTAAATACAAATAAACCTATTTTTTTTAAATTACACCGTTACTAAATACAAACGAGTTTCTTAAAAAAACTCTATTCTACCACAATACCTTACATATTTTTAATGAAGTTACATCAAAACAAACAAATCGTTCATTCAACGATCTATGTATAAGTCTAAAAATATCTTGTTTTTATTTTCGTTTTTGAATTTAGGTTTTTGTGATCCATAATTATAATGTTGGGAATTTTTTGGTAATAATTATATTAGAGGGTTTGGTCGACGCGTTTGGAATCAATCAGTGTGGTTCATTATCACAACTAGAGGCAGAGTCAAATCTAAGCAACCTAATAAATAGTGATAGTGATGGAAAGTGATTTGTCATCAAAACTAGAGACAAAATCACATATAAGCAACCGAATAAATAGTGATAGTGATAGAAAAATAATTCCACTATTAGAATCTAATAACTAGTTTAACCCACAATATAAAATATTTAAATTAAATACCAATACCAAATTTAGATGAAATTAAATTTATAATTTTAAAAAATATACAATTTTTTTAAGATATATATATATATATATATATATATATTTTTTTTATTTTTTTTTTTACAGAGGAATCGGCCACTGGAGCAGCCTCTCAACTCGCGTAACACGGGGTCGATTCTGACCGTTACCACTATTTTTTTATTTTTTTATTTATTTTTTTTCTTTTATTTTATTTTATATATATATATATATATATATATATTATATTATAGAGGAATCGGCCACTGGAACAACCTCTATATATATATATATATATATATATATATATATATATATTTTACAGAGGAATCGGCCACTGGAACAGTCTATATATATATATATATATATATATTTTACAGGGGAATCGGCCACTGGAACAGCCTCTCAACTTGCGTAACAGAGGGTCGATTCTGACCATTACCACTATAACCCCTTTCTGACCGCTACCACTATAACCCCTAGGAACTACGCCCGCCCCTCTCCACAGCTCCGGGCTAGTCCGGGGGATTTGAACTCGTGACCTTCAGTACGCAGCCCGCCTTTCTAACAAACTTCACTGCATTGTGATTACCAACTCGCCTACCCCATGGGGCTCAAATTCTTAATTATTAAATTTATAAAAAAAAAAATTAAACAAAGGGTAAAGAAAATTCAAGTTTCTAATTTGGGTTTTTTTGCAAATTGTTTAGTACTTAAAGACTACTTTCATAAGATAACTATTCGTTATTAATTATCAAAGGAGGCTCTCCTATTGGCTTTAAATGTTGGTTGATTTTTATTTTTATTTTTTTTAAATGGTTTTCCATAGTGAAATTTAACTTCGATATTTTGTAAGATGATGGTTTAAGTTTAATGTAATGTTGGTACTTCGTGAAGAATTTTATGATCAAGAAGAAGAGAGTTTTTTAAAATTTATATGGTTTATTTGATTTTAAGAAAATAGGAGATTAATTAGAATTTTTTTATATTTTATTTTTATATTCAAAAAGAAGTGTAAGAAGTCTTCGATCACCATAAGTTTGTGAGTTAAAAGGTTAAGAAGGTTAGTTGTATGATAGATATTTTGAAAATTATAAAAAATGTGAGGGTAAGATGGGCAATCTAAGATAATTGCTTTTCATCTTCAACCCTCTTAGGATTGCATAAGTGACAAACTTTTTCATCCCATGGTTTATCTATAGTGTTTTGGGAATTGACCAACTCCTACTTTTACTATGAAACTAATGCAATTTAGTTCTAATCTTGGCTATGACTATTTTCTTCTTAACACTAGTCAAGACAAAGATAATTTTGGTTTTCCATATTGGGGTTGATCACCTCTTTATAATATAGTACTTCATTTTTCCCTCCTGCTCTTTATTTTCCCACAAATTCTTCTTAAATTTGGAAGTAATAATATCTTTAACATTATCATAATTCTGCAAGATAATCCTCTCATTTATTCCCCAAAGGTCTAGTTTGGGCATCCTTATGCTACCCTTACTTTAGTAGAAAGTGGTCTTTCACAATGAAGAGTGACTTTGATACTTTGTAAGATTGTAGCTTAAATTTAATATAACTTTGATACTTTGTAAAATGGTGGCTTAAGTTTAATGATTGTTTTACAAGATGTATAAGTTTTTATATATAAAAATTTATTAGTAGGATATTAAATAATTAAGCTAAAGAAATGTTATGTATTTAAGGAATATACTTTTAATTTTATATTTAAATCGAAATTATTATTATTGGTTTGACCCACGAAGATTTGAATTTTGAATCTTTGTAATATCCGCAATTTCCTAATATGCATAGGAGGACTCAAAATTTGGTAAGTTTTAGACTCGGCAGCAATTTTTGGCATCTACTTAGGAGTTTGGGTAAAAATCAAAGTTTTAGTGGTTTGCGGGGGCCACCCATCAAGGAATATGCACCCCCTTGGAGGAAATTCGAACTTGTGGAGAAAGAACAAAGGGGGGAGGCCAAATTAGTGGAATGAGGGGGCCACAAGAGGAAAAGGGAGACAACAAGTATAAATACAAGGTGTAGTGCATCATTTGGGGTTTTTTTACAATTTCATATATGAACCAAGTTGTTTGCTTGAGTTGTTCAGCCTTTCCAACACAATGTTGCTTAGCATAAGGATATTTCCAGGTGGAGATCTCATCTCTTGCTTTGGTGGACCTAGGGTGCCACCCTAGGGGAGTTTCCTAGTACCTTTGTGAGTCCCTTGGAGTAGGGACCAATGATCTGCACCTAGTTTTGTGAGTTCTAGGATGTAGAGGAGAATTTGCACCTCTTGGGGAAGTTAGTTGGAGAGGGGGGTAAATTCTAGAAAATTTGTGGTTGGTTTTGTGTGTCATTTGCTAAATATTTGAGGTAGTTGGTAGCTTGGAGAGTGTGGAGTATTATAGAATGATTTTTTGTCTCCAAGGGACTTCGCAGGCATTTTTTTGTCTAGTGGGATGTTGGGTCAAGGATCAAGAGAAGCTGGGGTGTGGTAGGCTAAATATTTAAGGGGAGATTTTGGGAGAATTTTAGTAGAAATTCCTATAGCTTTCCGAGATTTTGGAGCAGCCCCAATAGCTTCCTTCAGGAAGTTCATACAGCCAATATGGAAACTCACACTTTTTGTAGGCTTTCTAGTGGTTGGGATTGGGGTCAATTCCCTTCTGGCTCTTGTGGGGAAAAATTAGGAGAGGTACCAGAAAAATTATCAGAGGGATTGGGGCACAAAGGAAGCAACATTCACCAATTCCTTGTTGCAGCAATGGCTGAAATTTCTAGGTGGGTGAAGAGCATTTTGTGCTCAACTTACTCATAGCTTGGACAACAAATTTGCAACTCAGGCTTGTCATTGCTTGCTATAAAAAGCTCAAGTGCCATTGTTCCAACTGTTTTGTACTCTATTCCTTCACCATTTATAAAATGGCTCAATTTCCAGATTATTTCTCTTGCACAAAATTGTAATTTGTGGGTGTGTAAAAATTTAAATCACTATTTCAATTACATGTTTTTGTTTACACTAAATATCTCCATTTACGAATATTACAGTGGTATCAGAGCATGTTCTTGGCCAGTGTGGGGAGCTAGAAGCAGGTAATGCCACTCAAGTACCAAGGAGTCATTTTTTAGAGGGGTCAAGGCATAGGAATAGGTAGAGGTCGTGGCAGAGAATGAGGGCCAGATCCATTCTTAGATACTGAGTTGGGTAACTACAAAGAGCACATGGAGAATCAAGAGGGTCTTGAGTAGCCTAGACGAGGAGGCCATAATCATATTTTGGAGGAGTTGTTGAGGAAAAAATCAACAAATGTTGAGGCAGGGTCAACTTATAGCGGACATGATGCAGCAGGTCATGGTTTTACTTGTGAATGATAGGCAAAAGGCATAACCTCAAGGTGATGGGGGTTCTAGAGCAGGGGGAGGAATTTGTACACTTTAGCATACATAACAACCACCTCACACCCCTCTGCATTTCCAAACAGGCCTTCCTACAATGCCCCATTTTGTGGATGAGCCTAAGTGGGAGAGAGAGCTTGATCTGGTTGTAGATTTGGTGAATTCAGTTGCCTTAGGTATTCATGAGTATAAGGGGCTAGACTCGAGGATCCAAAGATTGATTTCCTTTGGGAAGTACATCCACCTCAAGGAGAGGTGTACCACTGGAGCAAGGATGCATTATAGAGGAGGGTAGTCTAGCTAGGAGGTTCAAAAGATAGTTGGGAAAGTCACACTTCCCAACTATGATGGATCAGCCAAAAAATTAGCTAGATCATGGGTGCAAAAGCTAGACACTTACCTCCAACCGAACCCCATACTAGAGATAAACACTATCTGATTTTCTACTTTTCACTTAGAGGGGGATGCCTAGGAGTGGTGGTATCATGGCCTGGTCACACTATGGCACATTCATATAACCTCCTACACTGAGTTTACCAGGCAGTTGATTAAGAGATTTGACAGGAAGGACCCCGAGCTGCATTTCGGGGAGTTGGCCGACTTGAGGTAGACAAGCAACACAAAGGCCTACATCTTGGAGTTCCAAAGGCTGGTTATGATGGTGACAGACATATCAAAGGCCCGATTGATTATGTTGTTTGTAGAGGGGTTATCTGATCCCTTGCGTGGATGGGTGAGGGCCTACAAGCCCACTTCATTGATGGATGTTATTTCCAGGACCCCAGACGTGATTGACATAGTGCCCAAGACCAGGGCCCCTATTCCCACCAGACCGTTGGCTCATTAGGAGAACAAAGATACTCGTCAGCGTGAGAGGGAGGTTGGGAATGGTTAGTTGGATGATGGGACTAGGAGGGACCTCTAGAGGAGGATGCTATGTTTCACATGCGAGGAGCCTTGGACACCGGGGCTCAAGTGTACCAAGGGCATGCCCATTACATCGAGGTGCACTGAGAGGAGGAGGTCGAGCAGGAGACAAACCAGGTGTTGGGTTGTGTTATATTCTTTCCATGTAATTAACAGGGGGTTTGAAGGGCACCCGTAACCCCACTTTATGGGGTTCGGGGCAGCGCCCCGGTAAATTTTCGTTTTGGACCCTATGTTAGGTTGGGCGGACCCACCTATGGTTTTGTGCATGATTTTCGCACATGTTTTTTGGATGCGATGATTTTCGGTCC
Organism: Pinus tabuliformis; assembly: GCA_031772625.1. Lineage (NCBI taxonomy): Eukaryota > Viridiplantae > Streptophyta > Pinopsida > Pinales > Pinaceae > Pinus > Pinus tabuliformis. Next base: position 1,372,419,643 of record CM062805.1, on the reverse strand, counting down.
ATGGTATTGGATGCTTCGACATGTATAAATATGTATTGTAATATTGAAAGGAACATAATGAAAAATCAAGCTGGTAGTCCCGATTTTGGGATCCAGGGGAAAATCTTTGTGTATATGTGTTTTATGTGTTATGCTATCGCATTGTTTATTTTCTGTGTTTTAGAATTCGTATGCAGGTAATTTCTGTACAGAGTTAAAACCGACATTTGGTATTGGAGCAGGTTTGGCTTCAAGGGGATGCCTTTATTGCTGAGGGGTTGCGCTCAGGCCTGTGGTAGACCCTGTTTAGTGGGAGATCTCCGAGATCGATTCTGGTGGTGAAAGAAGATGGCGAGCAGTGGGAAGATAGAGATCGAGAAATTTAATGGTCAGAGTTTTGAGTTGTGGAAACTCAAGATGGAGGATCTGTTGGTGGATAAAGATCAGTGGATCGCGGTAGATCTGGGTATTAAACCAACAGGAGTGTCCAATGAAGAATGGAAGAAGTTGGATCGGAAGGCAAAGAGCACAATACGATTGTGTGTCTCAAATTCAGTATTGTTGAATGTATCAGGAGAAGCTAAGGCAAAGGCTTTGTGGGACATGTTAGGGACTTTGTACCAATCTAAGTCTCTCGTGAATAAACTATTCCTGCGAAAAAAGCTGTATAACCTGAGGATGAAAGATGGAGACTCGGCGACAAAGCATCTGAACGCATTTTATACTGTGGTAAGTTAGTTAGCATCTATTGAAATTAAAATTTCAGATAAAGATAAGTGCATTAGTTTGTTGTGTTCTCTACTAGATTCATGGGATAGTCTGGTTATTGCAATAGGTAGCAATGCAACTGCCTTGCAGTTTGATGAAATAGTCTCAGCCTTGCTGACGGAGGAGATGAGACGGAAAAATATGGAGAGCCAGAATGCTGATGCCTTGTCTGTACGAGGATGGTCCCAGAACAAAAACAAAAATAAGTCATCGTGTGGGAGATCTAAATCTAGAGGGAGATCTAAATCTCTAGGAAAACCTGTAAAGGTGGTGTGCTAGAAATGTGGAAAGGAAGGCCACTTCAAAAGGGACTGTAAATCTAAAGCTCCTGACAAAGGAAAGGGATCTGATGAGGCTCCTTCTGCAAAGGTGAAAACCACCTCAGATGAAGGTGAGGATGTGTACTTGGCTTCTTCAAGTACACATGTAGATCATGAGGCATGGTTGATTAACTCAGGTGCATCCTTTCACTTCACTCCCCATAGAGAGTGGTTCTGCGAGTATGAGAAATATGATGGTGGTGATGTCTTCTTGGGGGATCAAAAGAAGGCTAGAATCGTTGGTCGCAGAAAAGTAAAGTTGAAGTTGCAAGGTGGAAGGGTTAGAATGCTTCTAGGTGTTCTACATATTCCTGCATTAGCCAGAAATCTGATTTCTGTAAGCAAGCTGGATGATGCAGGTGTAAAAGCAGTGTTCGAGAAGGACACCTACAAAATGGTTCGGGGAGCACTGATATTGATGCAGGGAGTTCGGATTGGAACTCTGTACAAGCTGCAAGGTAGCGTTGTTATTGATGGGTGCAACAGTTCTGTGGTTCCTGAAAGTGGAGCAAAAAATCTAATGGTCTCTGGAGAAAAGACCATGCTATGGCATCAAAGGCTTGGACATATTGGAGAGAAGGGCCTTCGAATACTTCATGGTAAAGGTATGGTAGAAGGTATGAGTAATAGCTCTCTGGATTTTGATTTCTGTGAAAATTGTGTATATGGGAAGCAGAATCGGGTGAGTTTCCCCTCTGGTAGTAAGAGGGCGAAACAGATATTAGAGCTTGTGCACAGTGATGTGTTTGGACCTGTGAAGGTTCCATCACTGGGTAAGTATGTGTACTATGTATCATTTATAGATGGCTTCTCAAGGAATACATGGATATATTTCCTTAAGAAGAAATCTGAAGTCTTTGACAGGTTTTAAAGAATATAAGGCTCTGGTGGAAAACCAGACAGAGAAGAAGATAAAGGTGCTGAGGATAGATAACGGTGGAGAGTTTTGCAGTAAGGAATTTGAAGAATATTGTAAGAAGTGTGGTATAGCATGGCAGAAGACTACTCCATATACACCTCAGCAAAATGGAGTTGTAGAAAGAATGAATAAGACGTTGATGGAAAGGGTAAGAAGCATGCTCAGTGGTGTCGGGTTAGGATAGGAATTCTAGGCAGAGGCAGTGGATACTGCGTGTTACCTGGGTAACAGGTCACCTTCATCAGCGTTGGAGGATAAAACTCCACAAGAGGTATGGACTGGTAAGAAACCCTCTCTTTCACATCTGAGGGTATTTGGATGTGATGCATATGTACATGTTCCAAAGGAGAAACCAACCAAGTTGGATAGTAAATCTGAAAAGTGCATCTTTATTGGGTATAAGGATGGTTTAAAGGGTTATAAGATTTGGAACCCAGTCACACGGAAGGTTGTGTACAACCAAGATGTGGTGTTCAGAGAGGTGAAAGATGTTATTAAACATGAAATCCAACGAAAGGAACCTGAGAAGATAGAGTTTGAGCTATAGGAGGAAGAATCAGACTCTACAGCAGAGGAGGAATCAGAAGATGAAGAGCCACAAACTCCAGTAATGAGAAGATCAGTTCGAGAAAGAAGGCAGCTTGAAAGGTATAGTCCATCTGCTTTCTGTTCAAATTTTGCTTTATCTATCACTGACGATGATCCCAGAACTGCGAAGGAAGCAGTAGATTCAGAGGATGGAAAACTCTGGAAAGAGGCCATGGTTGATGAAATGGCATCTTTGCACAAAAATGAGGCTTGGGATTTGGTGGAGTTGCCGGATGGAAGGAAACCCATTGGCAGCAAATGGGTGTTCAAAAAGAAGACAAATGCAGAAGGAAAAGTGGAGAAATACAAAGCTCGGTTGGTAGCAAAAGGTTATTCCCAGGTGCCGGGAATTGATTTTGGTGATATTTTTTCTCCTGTTGCTAAGGTAACTTCTATTAGATTACTTTTATCTGTTGCCGCTGCTTTTGATTTTGAGGTAGAACAAATGGATGTGAAGACAACATTTCTTCACAGGGATCTAGAAGAGGAAATCTACATGAAGCAACCTGAAGGCTTTGCAGCAAAGGATAAGAAAGAACTGTTATGCAAGTTAAAGAAGTCTCTGTATGGGTTAAAATAGTCACCAAGGATGTGGTATCAGAAATTTGATACGTTTATACGGGGACTTGGCTTCGCCAGAAGCAAAGCAGATCACTGTGTGTATTTTAAATTAATTGGTGACCGTATTATTTATTTGGTCTTGTATGTGGATGATATGTTGCTAGTTGGAAATGACAAAGAAATTATCCAAGATTTGAAGACCCAATTGTCCTCCAAATTCGACATGAAAGATCTTGGTGCTGCAAACTATATTTTGGGCATGGAAATTAAAAGATATCGGGCAAAGATGAAGCTCTGGTTAAACCAGAGGAAGTATGTCGAGACAATACTGCAGAGGTTTAATATGCAGGATAGTAAACCGGTGAAGGTTCCTATTCATGTAGGTGTGAGGTTATCTGCTGAACAATGTCCCAAGACACAAAAAGAGGAAGAGGACATGTCCCATGTTCCATATGTAAGTGCAGTCGGTAGCCTGACGTATGCAATGGTCTGTACTAGACTAGACATTGCACATGCAGTGGGGGTATTGAGCAGGTTTATGTCAAAACCAGGAAAGGAGCATTAGACAGCAGTGAAGCGGGTTTTCAGGTATTTGCGTGGCACTAGTGATTATGGTCTGTGCTACCAAGGAAGGCCAGGATTGGACAGAGTGTTGGATATTCTTGGCTTTGTTGATGCAGACTGGGTTGGAGATCTGGATCAGAGAAGATCTACAAGTGGGTATGTGTTTAACCTATTTGGAGGTGCAGTCAGTTGGATGAGTAAGAAACAATCTATAGTGGCACTATCAACTACAGAGGCAGAATACATGGCAGCCACTCATGCAAGAAAGGAAGCAGTTTGGTTGCAGAGATTGTGTTCAAGTATGGGGTTAGTACAGGAAGCTATAAGGATAGACTGTGACAGCCAAAGTGCAATTTTCTTGGCAAAGAACCTTGCATATCATTCAAAGACAAAGCACATTGATGTTCAGTATCACTTTGTGAGGGATATGATAGAAGACAAAAAGGTGTTACTGGTAAAGGTGGACACTTTGAAGAATACTACAGATGCATTGACAAAATCTGTGAGCTCTGAGAAGTTCTCTTGGTGTAGAGAGACAATGGGCATTTCAGGGCTGGGAAAATGACTAAGCTCTCTTGTGGCCCCCTGTGGAAAGAAAACAACAAGTGGGAGAATGTTGCGTTGTGTCATATTCTTTCCACGTAGTTAACGGGGGGTTTGAAGGGCACTCGTAACCCCACTTTATGGGGTCCGGGGTAGCGCCCCGGAAAATTTTGGTTTTGGACCCTATGTTAGGTTGGGCGGACCCACCTGTGGTTTTGTGCATGATTTTCGCACATGTTTTTTGGACGCGATGGTTTTCGGTCCATGGTATTGGACGCGATGGTTTTCAGTCCATGGTATTGGATGCTTCGGCATGTATAAATATGTATTGTAATATTGAAAGGAACATAATGAAAAATCAAGTTGGTAGTCCCGGTTTTGGGATCCAGGGGAAAATCTCTGTGTATATGTGTTATGCTCTCGCATTGTTTCTTTTCTGTGTTTTAGAATATGTATGCAAGTAATTTCTGTACAGGGTTAAAACCTACACCAGGGAGATGGGGGACCATAGTCTGCAGGTGGAGCACCACCACCACCACCTTAGGGAGGGGGACCATTTGTCCCCTCTTGGGGTGTTTTAGCCTCACTTCGGGGAATTTCAAAGTACCTAACACTTCAGATCAAGGGCACAGTGCAGGGGCAGTATGTGTCAGTGCTAGTGGACAATGGGGCTACCCACAACTTTATCGATGCCTAGATGGTGGAGCGGAGGGGCATACACACAGAGACATTTTAGGGGTTCTTGGTGTTAGTGTCAGGAGATCGAACTATGCAGTGCATGAGATATGTTCCCAGACTGACTCTGACTATGGGGAACTATTCCGTCACTGACCATTTCTTTGTTGTTGACGATTCGGACACCAACACGATGATGGTTGTCCATTGGTTGTATTTTTTCGGGTGAGTCACCACTGATTAGTAGAAGCTAGAGATGGAATTCATCAGCCCAGATGGGAAGCTAGTATTGCTTAGGGGTATGCACTCCTACCCACCTCAGACAATATATACCCATCGGATGGAGGCATACTTGTAGCATGGAGACATAGAGTAGGTGGTGGAGCTCAAGATTTTAGAGATAGGGACTTAGACACGACCGATGCATCTGGACATCCTTGCGTTTTTGGAGAGGCATCGGGTGGTTTTTGGTGAGATCCCTCCTGGCAGGCCACCAGATCAAGTGTTTGAGCACACCATTAAGTTGGAGGAGGGGGTTCACACTGTTATCAGTACCCCATATAGCACCCCAAGGCCTACCGGAACGAGATTGAGAAAGCCATCCAAGAGTTTTAGCATTGGGGCATATCAGACCTAGTAATATCCCTTTTGATTCATCAATGGTATTGGGGAAGAAAAAGAATGGGACCCTTCATATGTGCATCGACTATCGGGCCCTGAATAAGAAGACGTTGAAGAACCAGTACCCCATACCTCGAATAAGCAAGTTGATGGATGAGCTTAGATGAGCCAAGTACTTCTCTAAGATAGACTTACACTTAGGGTACCATTAGATTTGGGTGTGTGAGCAGGGTATTCCGAAGACAACATTCAGATGTCATTATGGACACTTTGAGTTTTTGGTGATGCCTTTCAGACTCACCAACGCCCCTGGCACATTTCAGTCTTACATGAACCACATGTTTATCAAGCATCTACACAGGTTCATATTGGTTTTCTTTGATGACATACTTGTCTACAGTAAGACATGGGAGGAGCACCTGCAACACTTGCAACAAGTCTTAAGCATACTGGAGGAGCAACAATTCTATGCCAAGATGTCCAAGTGCAAATTTGGGCTCACCGAGATGTTCTACTCGGGGCACGTGATAGGGGAGGATGGAGTCAGAGTATGCCAGGAGAAGATCTAAACCATATTTGATTGGCCCACGCCTAGGAATGTGACAATGCTGAGGGGCTTCCTAGGAATATGCACATATTATAGACGCTTTGTGAGGGGATTTTCGCAGTTGGTCGAACCCCTTACAGACCTCGTGAAGAAGGGGGCATTCAGTTGGCCAAACATAGTGCAAGAGACCTATGAGCGTCTCAAGGTGGTCATGATTACTTACCTGGTTTTGGCATTACCTAATTTTACCCAGCACTTGGTATTGGAATGTGACGCATTAGGGGAGGGCATTGGAGCAATATTGATGCAGGGGGGTCATCCCATAGCATACGAGAGCAGGAAGCTTTGGGACTATGAGCAGTTGTACTCCATTTACGACAAAGAGATGTTGGCTATAATGCATGTGCTAGCTAAGTTCAAGCAATACCTGGTGGGCAACTGATTTAAAGTGAAGATTGACCATAATAGTCTTCGATTTTTCCTTGAGCAGAGGGAGTTGCAAGAGAGGCAACAAAAGTGGGTTAGCAAGATACATGCGTGTGATTTTGAAATAGAATATGTTCTTTGATCGACATCACTCAGGATTGGAAGGCTCCACTTTTAGTTGAGTTTTCCAAGCACAGGCAGGCCTGCAAGATTTTGGATGGCACATTGGGAGACAATAGATATCGAGTGATGGATGATTTGATATACTATAAGGATAGGGTGTACTTGGTGCCAAGGTCACAAATAAAACAGAAGATCATGCAGGAAACCCATGATTCACCCATAGCAAGACATCCTGGATTCCTTAAGATGTACAAGACTATCAGGGAGCATTTCTCTTAGAGGGGACTCAAGGGAGATGTGTTGAGGCATGTGCAGGAGTGCATGGTCTGTCGGAGAAACAAAGGGGAGCCAACACACCCAGGAAAACTACTATAGTCACTCCCTATTCTAGAGAGGAAATGGGAGAGCGTGTCCATGGATTTTATCACAGGTCCATTTACGTAGGGATGAGACTGCATTTATCTAGTGGTAGACTGACTAACCAAGTTTTCCCATTTCTTCACGATACCTTTGAGATCTTAATCTTCTTAGGTTACATAAATTTTCTTCGGGGAGGTATTCAATCTGCAAGGTCTTCCAAAGACCATACTCCGTGACTGTGACAACAGGCTCATTGGGGCGTTATGGCAGGAGTTGTTCAGGCTGGTGGGGATAGAGCTCACTCCCAACACTAGCTACCACCCTCAGATGAAGATTGTGAATAAATGGTTGGAAGAGCCTTGTGTAACTATGTGACCAAGCAATAGAGGGTGTGGGTGAAGTGGTTGCACCATGGATAATTCTTCTACAACACCACCTACCACATGTCGATTGGTACGATCCCTTTTGGATCCCTCTATGGTTATGATTCTCTTTCATTTTCTAACATGATTTTTGGAGATAGCAAGGCCCTAGGGGAAAGGACTCGATCCAAGAGAGCCAAGATATTATCAATGCTCTCAAGGATAATTTACACGTAGCAAAGAATCAACAAAAGATGTATGTTGATAGGTACAAGGTTGAGAGGCATTTTGAGGTGGGGGATATGGTCTATTAACACCTCCAACTATATAAGCAGTCATATCTCAAGCAGAAGAGGGCAGAGAAGTTCAAGCCCCGATTTTATGGGCCATACCAGGTGGTTAGGCGAGTTGGGGAGGTGACCTACGAGTTGGAACTCCCACTTGGGAGCAAGGTGCACAACATTTTCCATGTTTCATTCCTGAAAATGGCATTGGGACAACATGTTACAGTGACTATAGAATTTCCACCATTAGATGATGAAGGTCACTTGGATTTAGTGTCAGAGGCCATTTTGGAGAGGAGGGAGATAAAACTTAGAAATAGGACAGTTAGAGAGTTTTTTGTCAAGTGGAAAGACCTTCCAACAGAGGATGAAACGTGGGAGGGGGAGTAAGTGCTGAAGTTACTTGAGGACAAGCAAATTTTGGCAGGGGGGATTGTAATATCCAATTTCCTAATCTGCAAAGGAGGAGCTCCAAATTTGGTAATTTTGGACTTGGTAGCAATTTTTGGCATTTACTTAGGAGCTTGGGTAAAAATTAAAGTTTTGGTAGTTTGTGGGGGGCACCCATCAAGGAATATGCACCCCCTTGGAGGAAATTCGAACTTGTGGAGAGAGAACAAAGGAGAGAGGTCGAATTAGTGGAATGAGGGGCCCATAATAGGAAATGGGAGGCAACAAGTATAAATAAAAGGTGGAGTGCATCATTTGGGGCTTTTTGACAATTTCATATCTGAACCAAGTTGTTTGCTTGAGTTGTTCAACCTTGCCAACACAGTGTTGCTTAGCACAAGGATATTTCTGGGTGGAGATCTCAGCTCTTGCTTCGGTGGACCTAGAGTGCCACCCTAGGGGAGTTTCCTAGCACCTTTGTGAGTCCCTTAGAGCAGGGACCAATGATCTGCACCCATTTTTGTGAGTTTCGGGATGCAGAGGATAATTTACACCTCTTGGGGAAGTCAGCTAGAGAGGGGGATAAATTCTAGAAATTTTGTGGCTGGTTTGGAGTGTCATTTGTTGAAGATTTGAGGTGGTTGGCAACTTGGAGAGTGTGGAGTACTGTAGAATGAATGTTTGTCTCCAGGGGCTTGCACAAACATTCTCTATCTAGTGGGTTGTTGGGTCAAGGCTTAAGAGAAGTTGGGGTGTGGTAGGCTTGAGATTCAAGGGTATATTTTGGGAGAATTTTTGGCAGAAATTCTTGTAGCTTTTTGGGATTTTGGAGCAGCCCGACAACTTCCTTTTGGCAGTGAGTACAACTAGTGTGACTGGGAAACTCACACTTTTTGTGGGTTATCTAGTGGTTGGGATTAGGGTCAATTCCCTTTTGGGTCTTGTGGGGAAAAAATATCAAAGGGATTGGAGCACTAAGGAAGCAACATTCACCAGTTCCTTTTTGTAGCAGTGGCCAAAATTTTTGGGTGGGTGCAAAGAATTTTGTGGGCAACTTGCTCATAACTTGGAAAACAAATTTGCAACTTGGGCTTGTTATTGCTTGTTATAGATGGCTCAGGTGCCATTGTTCCAACTATTTTGTACTTTATTCCAGCACCATTTAATAAAATGACTCAGTTGCCAACTTATTAAAAATTTAAGTCACTATTTCAATTGCATGTTTATGTTTACACTAAATATCTCCATTTAGGAATATTACAAACTTATTGTTTACATAATACTTTATATCATAGATAACCTCGAAATACCCGTTGGTGGTCCCCAAGGGGTAGGATTTCACTAGATGCTTATAGATCTTGGGCCATTAACATGTTTACGGGATTTCACTCGTGCCAGATGCTTAAAGATGTTGGACCATTAACATGTTTCCTTATGTCCGATGAAAACATAGTCCAAGCCATAAATATATAATTATTAATTTTGAATATATTAATTGACTTTAGTTTAGACATTTGAGAAGAATATTTGTATTCTCTTTATTTTGATTATTATACTAGTAATAAATGTTTCTTGTAATAATTTTGAACCTTATTATATATATAGAATGTCATCTATAAAAATATTTATAATTTGTTTTTATTAATGAATAAAGTTATATTAATAAATAAATATATTGTTTCTCTATTATTAAAAATACAAATTATTATTAGTTTCTTGGGATAGTTTACTTGGTAAATATGTGAAAAATGTTAAATATAATGTAAGTGAAAAGTTTTATTTTCAATCTCTCATGTGTTTAAGACATGGCTAATGGTTGTGTTTTCTAATTCACACAAATAACCCAATTATTAATTCTTAAAAAAAATACTTATTAATATGAAAAACTAACCTATAAAACATTAATAATTATTAATAGTAAAAAATAAAATTATATTAATAAATTAAATTATAATTTAATAGTTGAAATTGAATGCTAAAAAAACCATGGTTTAAATTCAAATTTTAATAAGTATTAATCAATAAAACTATATACATTATTTAAATTTCAGGAAATTATATTATATAAATAATTCAAAATCAAATTTTACTAAATTAAAAATTAAAAAAAAAGAAGTGTTTTTTCAAGAAAAATAACCTAATTTTACTCAAGAAAATGATGAGATTACATTTAGTATATACACTACATGTATTCCAGATAAAACCTCATAACAAATTACATTGAACTAAACAAAACTATTACATAAACATCAAAAAAGTAACTCTTTAAAGCAAAAGAGTAAGTTGTCTAACGACTAACAATAGCCAAAAAAAAAAGAAAAAATGAAAAAAAAGCAAAAGAGTAAGTTGTCTAACGACTAACAATAGCCAAAAAAAAAAAAAAAAAGAGAAGAAAGAAAGAAGAAAGCTCAATAAAAATATCGCCTATCATTAACTTTCCAAAAAGTATTAAAATCAAAGCAAGGACCCAAAAAAGATCCACAGTAGTTCAACTATCATAAAGAAATACTACATCAAATACTGAAAGGAATCTCATTTACCTAGCAACTATAGCCATGAAAGGAATCTCATTTACCTAGCAACTATAGCCATGTCCAACATCTGTAAATATGTGGTCTTGTTCCAACACAACCCAGTGATCTTTCACAAGATGAAGACCACCTTTTGATAAGTTGTTAGCAATCTGGTTTTTTTTTTCCTGAAAATATAAGAGGACTTTGAAATATGAGAATGATCCAATAATGAAAGAGACCTCCTCCATAATGGGTAAAAGTGATATATTCTTGCAAGCAAATATCCCATTAATCCAATTCAGAGCAAATTTAGAGTCCCTCAAAATATGAATTTTGGAATATCCTCTGTCAATTGCAAACACTAACTGACATTTGGAAGCCAATAGTTTTGTTCCTGTTAGATTTCTTTTTAATGTTAATTAATAAACAAGTTTTTTTTGTTTTTAACCACTAAAACTTATATTATATAAATCATTCAGGTGCAAACCTTACTAAATATAAAGTTGCAAAAGAATGTGTAAGCCAAGTTTAATGACCGTGTAAAAATGAGTCTATAATGATTTTTTTATTTATAATATTTACAATATTTTTCTTTTTACTATTAGCGTTTATGTTTCTAGTGTGTAATTATTATTATTTTTACTATTAGCGTTTATGTTTCTAGTTTGTAATTATTATTATTATTATTTAATAATGATTATTTATTTAGGTGGACAAGTTGAATTATTTTTTGTCTAGTGTTTAAGAATATATGTTAGGAGAAATATATGTTTTAATGCAGGACTTCTACAAGTTTTTGTTTTCAATCTCAACAATGTAATAGTAGTGGGGGACTCTAGAATTATTTTCTAGCATTTCTTTATGGGCTATTTTCCAATTGATCGGGAATATTTTAAAAGGATCTATTATGTGTTAAACACTCTATACACATAATCCTTAATTCATGTTCTTCACCACAACAAGAAGGAAGTGGATATTCTTGCTAATAAATGAACTAGTTTATAACTTGATACTTGATTGTAAATGAAAAGGTGGATTATTATTCAATCCCATAAATCCCAATGCCTTTATTTTTCATTTTATAGAGGATAATAATTTTATTTATAAGATTGGAGCACTACATTGAGGTTCACATGAACAGGTGGTTTAATATAATTCATAACCACATGTTGATGGATGGATTATGGCCTATCCAGAGGTAAGCAAATACCATTAGCATTAGCATTAGTAATAGAGTATGTGATGGGCTCATTATTTAGAGATGAGGTTGGTGATGGAGTGTGCTCACCTTCTATGCTTCCATCTTTCGAGGATGACAACAACGAGGATCATTTTGTCCTTTTCCATTTGAGGCAAGGAAGATACCAATTCAAGTGGATAATTTCCATGGTGTCTGGCATCATGAGGCACATAAGACTTGGGCGGGGAAAAGACTAGTCAGGAATGAGAATATTGGTTGTAAGGGGTGAAGAAGTTGCAAAGGGTATGTGTATTATTGTTGACTATGTGGGCAGTCCCAATCGGCGGGAGTGGAATGACAATGGGGAGTACTCTACACGAGGGATTGTGTTTGCAACTCTTGCTGATAGGCGATGGATGTTCTATTTATAGGTTGATGTATTGGGAATTTTTATATTTCTTGGCTAGGAAGTTGTTATTTATGAACTTGATTGGTTTGTCTTTCCTCTTGGTTGCAAATGTTGGAGTTATCAGGGGAATCAAGCATAGCAGTAAGATTGGTATTGGCATACAAGCTGATAGGGTAGGCTCTTCCTCAATTTTTTATCTAATTGGTTTGGGTGGTTGTCAAGGTCTACATGATGGTCACCTCTCGCAAATGCGTTATAATTCTAGGCTTTTGAAGACTATCTTGACAATTTTTGGAAGGGACCACCAAAAATGACTTGACAAGGAAATCCATAATTTTTTAGGAGTAAATGTTCAAGTTACAACTTTGATATAATCAACTAGCTACCATTTTGACCACTACAATGGATATTTTGGTGGAATAGAGGACTCTACTATGATGTGTTGAAGATGAAATTTGATGCCTCCATTGCCAAATCAAGGATCTTCAACAAGGAAAAGGATAGGATGGCCAAATATCTTCTTTATTTGGTAATTATATTAGTCATATTCAAGCTCCTAAGTTAAACAACATAGCTCCCTCTGACCCTTTAATGAGGAAGGAAGATCCCAATATTCATCATTAATAGCTATAATGTGTCAATTTTTTTTAATTCTATGTATATTTTGAAGGGCTTATAGGTATATTAGTTCTAGAATAGGAATTTTTCTTATAAAATTTTGGATGGAAATTGGGGACGAGGAACATGTAGAATTCATAAACTTGAGATTTTTGAATTTTGTTCTTTTGATGTAATGTTGCGCCTGCAAGCACAATTTTTTAATACAAATATTTCTTGTTACAGTTTAAAAAGAAATAGTTATTAGAATCCAGATATAAAAGAAATTAAAATTTCTATTAATTCAAAATTTTAATAAATTTTTTAATGATCTTCATAAATTTAAAATTGAGTATAATGTTTAAAAATATTGTTATATAAAATATAAAACTTGTATCATGGTATAAATTTAATCATGTTTAAATTTTACATTAAAATTTGATAAGATTGTTTTTTGGTAAACTAAATTTCTTTTAATTGTGAAGGATTATATCAGCCCTGAAACCCCGCCCGCTAATGACCTACCACTTGGGAAACTAGACCACTAACAAAACAATAGGTCATCATTCTAGAATGAAGCCATATGTGCAGTAATTGTGAGAGATAAATCTAGATTGACAAAGCAATGTAAATATTAGTGCCTAGAATTAATAGCCATATAACTATGTACTAAGAAGAGTGTGCATGTTGTAAAAGGTATATCATAACCAAAAAGCCAAGTAAGTAGAGTAATGGGGTTCATTGGAGAAACTAAGGAGAAATGGGTGCATCCACCTTGATGGGAGAGGTGTTCCCATGGCTACAACCACTAGAACTCGAGCCGTGAGAAATATTAGCTTCAATCTGCTTGAGCTACACCTCCACTTCTTTCTAATGGACCACCACCTCATCCAACATTAACAATATCTCTTTCTTAGCATCATTCATGTTCATGATAGCACAAGCTAACACCATCTTCATTTTCTAATATAAGTATATTTTAAGCATGTATTGATTTTTCTTGTCACGTGTACATCCTGTGTTAGGCACTCAATCTCATATATCTACGAGCAACTCAAATTCTGATAGGCAATTCATGTCCATAGAAATATCCTCCTCAAAGTCCTGAAGCTCATCTTGGACCTCTGTCAGAACCTACTTCCTATATATAATCTAGGAGATGTCTTCACCCTTAGACGATCTTTGGAGCTGCCTTGCCTCCCTCTACCTCCACCACCATGCCAAATACGAGCCCTCTACTTCACAATTCGTGTGCACCAGGAGAGATGTACCAGATATCGATTGAGCTATAAGGACTTGAAACTCGGACTTAATGGTTGATGCAGTGCGATGGCATGAAGAATCTGGAACCGTTAAAAATGTCCACGATAGGTGGAGAAATGCAAGAGTTGAAGTGATGCTAGCATAGGTAAAAGCCACACAAACTATGACCCAAACACCATGCTTAAAGATGAGAGAAGGCTAAGAATGATGGCATTAAATGCCAATGTTATTTACACCTTGGGAGATTATGGGAAATGAGAAAATTTCACCGCCATCTATCTCAGGCCTCATGTGAGTAGCAAAATCTAGATACATCCCTAGAAGGATATATAATACCTTACATGACACTCCCCTACACCCAAAATAACCCACCACATATCTTCATCATCATCGCTAAGGTGACACATCGTTCTCACTCATTGAGTGAGTGGTGATGCCCTTAACACTTCTAATCTCAACCCATTCGAGGGGGGAAATTATAAAATTTAAGCAAAAAAAAGGCTTTTATTATATAGTTAATTTATTCTATTTTTTAACAATATTTTTTCAAAATTATGAATAATTCATTAATAAATTATAGCAAAAAAATAGGTTATAATAAATAATTTGAATATTTTATGATATTAAATTTTGAAGCAATATATTTTAACTTTTATGTTAGTTTTTTAAGAAATTTGTTATGATGATGATTAACATCCACTAAGAGCTATATGGTCTATCTGACCTTAAGAAGGTAAGAAATTACTCAAGATTCTTTATCATTTTATTTTTTATGCTTGAAAAGTATTAAGAGAATTATTCCAAAATAACCATTCTTTGGTTGACGTAAAAGGTCAAGAAAGTTTGTAGTGTGATAAATATTTTGAAAATAAGATCAAATGTAAGTATAAGATGGACACTTTAAAAGAAAGTGATTTTTATCTTCAACCATCTTAGTGTCACAAGTGTGACAAACTCTTTCAGCACATGGTGTTTTGGGAATTGACCAACGCCCAGTTTCACCGTGAAGCTCATGAGAATTTGTTCTTATTTTATCAATGTTCATTTTCTTTTAACATTAGTCAAGACAGAGAGATTTTTTTTTTTTAGATTAGGGTTGATCACCTCCTTGTCATATCTTAATTTCCTTTTTCCCTCCAACACTTTGTTACCCCACAGTTCCTCCTTAAATTTTGAAGTAAAAATATTTTTAATATTATCCTGATTCTTCAAATGATCTCCTCCTTTATCCTCCAATGGTCAAGCGAGGACCATCATTATGTAATTAAAAAGAGTGTTTTATTATAAGATTAATTTACTTCATTTTTTATCTAATAAAAAATAGTTATGAATCACTAATAACAACTAATTAATAATTATATAAAATGAATTACAATAAATAAATAATTTGAGTATTACATATTTTATATTTAAAGTATTATAAAATTATTTTTTATAAAATTTGTAAGTATGAAAAAAATTATTTATTGTAAAATTAGTTTACTTTATTTTTATATAATAAAATCCAACAACTATGCAGAACTTCTCTTCCTCGAACTCTTTCTATGTTGGGCTCTTGAAAAAAATGTCATTCTCTTCCAAATTTTGGGGACTCCAAAAATAAATAAATAAATTAAAACAAAATAAATAAATTAAAAAAAAATAGAAATAATAATAAATAAAATAATAAATAAATAAATAAATAAAATAATAATAATATTAATATTAATATTAATATTAAAAAAGAAAAAGAAAAAAAGATTTAAGTAAATGAATAATAAGTAATTAAATTAGTAAATAAACAGTTTAAGATAATATATATATATATATATATATATATATAAAACAAATAACAAATAAATAAATGATATATAATTAAAGTAAATAATATAATTCAAATATATAGATTAACACATAAAATAATGTAATATATATAGCAAACAAATACGTTCAGATTTCAATCATTAAAACCTAAAATTTAAATCATAATATTAATATTAAACAATCTCTTAAATAAAATTAAAAAAAAAATAATAATAAATAAATTATTAATTAATAAGTGTAAATCAATCAGGCCGACATTATAAGCTAAAAGATATCAGATATCTTTCTATTCATCTATTAATAGCTTCATAATTTTCTCGACTCTCTCTTCTCAAAATACAGATCTCATTGCCCTGATGATGGACTCACCTAGCTAGTCCGAAACGTTGGTTTCATAAATTGTTCACAGGTTTTTCCATTAGCATAAAAAATCCATGAATGTTATAAATTGGCTTAACGTCTCTCAAATATGTCACAATATGTTGAAAATACAACAAGAAAATCCCAAAATAAATTTTTCCTTGAATTAAATTAGGAATATAATTGTAATTCCACATCACATGACAACTTGTATTAGTTAACTAAGTTAATTTGACTTAGTTGGCTTAGTTAATTCGAGTTGAGGGTCTAACTTGAGTCGTGTAGAGTGTCTCCTACTTTATAAGAGCCCTGGTTGAGTTTATTTTGAGTTGTGATTAATTAATTCAGTTTAACTGAGTTAAAGTCAGTCAAACTAGTTCCAATTGTTGGAGGAAATAGTGGGAGGTCTAGAAGTGTGGTGTTTCCTGCAGTGATCAACCAATTAAGTGACGATTCACTCATAACTAACTCATGCATGTCAGATCTGAGAGTTACCCAATTGAGATTGGAGTTAAGGGACAATTTACTATTAGTTGTATAATCATCTGAATTGTACCGGTGGTGCATGCAGTCAGAGGAAGACCTATGATGATTTTGTAATTCCAATTGAGGAATTTCCATAATTAATAGGGGGGTAATTCCCAAGGAAACAACGCAAAGAAATAGGGACTTGGGAAAGCGAGAAAATGATTAAGTATTGGCCTCGACTTGTCTAGGACGCTGTGAGATAGATAGAGATAGTGCAGAGGTTTCTTGGGCTTCAACAAAGCATTGTAATCTTCTCATATTTTCTGACTAATGCAATATACAGATAGCAGGGGGTTTTAGTTGTGGCTTTCCCTAAGAAATCATTGTGTAATGTGTTGATTGAATTATTTCTCTTGTATGCTTCGTGATTTCGTGATCGTTTAATTGTTTTTGCTGATGAGTAGAGTAGATTCAATTCTATTGTTTTAATAAATTACAATTAGCAGTTTGAATCTACAAGGAATTTCTACATGGTGTCAGAGTAGAAATCACTCTAGAAGAGGAGAATACGAGTTTATCTTTTGCAGGTGAAATCGAATTTGTAGTATCATTCTTCAAAGTCAGCGAGATGGAGGCAGTGTTAGAAGACAACGGGCTGAAGGAATTCATAGAAACTGATATTCCTAAGCCAACTGATGCTCAAGATATGGCAGAGTGGAGAGAATGTGTTGTAAAGGCAAGAAGGATTATCCTAGAAGGAGTTCGAGATCATATTGTCTCGAACCTCCACTGTAAGGAGACTCCATATGCAATGTGGAAGGCCTTGACAAACCTGTTTCAAAATAGCAGTGACCACAGGAAGTTGTCACTGAAGGACAAGCTCAGGAAAATAAAGATGGAGAAGGGCGACATAATACCAAAGTACTTGACCAAGTTCACCCAATGTTGGGATGAACTTGGATGTGTTGGTGTTACGATTGTTGAAGATGATATGATCAACCTAGCACTTCTAGGCCTTCCCAAAAGTTGGCATAACTACCATGATTTGGTAAATGGGAGGGAGAAGCTACTAGAGTGGGAGCATTTGTGGTCTGACTTGGTGCAAGAAGAGATTTGGTGGAACACCGGAGATGGAACCTCATCCAAGCATGATGATGAGAAGCACTGTGCCTTAGCTGGAAAGGTGAAGAAAGGGAAAGGGAAGTCATCCCATTCCAAATAAGATTCCAGTTGGGGCGGAAAGAAGAAGGACTTGTCGAATATTAAATGTTTTCATTGTCATGAGCTGGGACACTATGCCACGAAGTGTCCATACAAGAAGGCTGACAAGAATACCTTAGGAGGAGTGGCAGGTGAAGCTCTTGCTTCATGATTCGAGTTGGATTTCACCCTCATCGCTTGCATGGTTTCATCTGTGATGGGTAGTGTGTGGTATCTGGATAGTGGAGCCTCATTCGTTATGACCAGCAACAAAGAATTATTCAATGACTTGGAGGAGAAGGACCTCGAGATACACATCGAAATGGGAGATGATGGAAGGTATAGCTCGACTGGCATCGATACTGTTACTTTTCAGAGGGAGTCTGGTTCTCCTCTCACATTAAAAGATGTCATGTATGTTCCGGGTCTGAAGAATAATTTGATTTCAATTGCTATGTTGGAGTACTGTGGCTACGATGTGATATTTAGAAAAGGAAATGCTTTCCTTCATCACATAGCCTTAGGAAAAACGTTCAAGTGAAGAACCTCTACAAATTGGATGTAGAAGACTGTGCTTCTTTGAGCATAAAAGCAGAGTAGGTGCAGAGCCAGACATTGGTGAGCTGTGGCATAAAATATTGGGTCACTTGCACCATGAAGCTTTGAAGATCATGCAGAAAATTTCTACAGGAATTCCCAAGGGTACACTAGAGCAGAGAGATACATGCAAAGGGTGTACATTGGGGAAGCACACCAAATCCACCTTTCATGATAATGACAGTCGAGCGCAAACAATCCTTGAAATATTTCACTCAAATGTGTGTGGAGCATTCTCGACAGCCTCCACAACCAAGCACAAGTATTATGTAATATTTGTAGATGATTTTTCACGTAAGTGCTATATTTTCTTCATGCAGAAGAAAGATCATATGTTCTCTAAATTATGTGAATTTAAAGCACTTGTTGATAAAGGCACTGGCATGAAAGTAAAGGCTCGTAGGAGTGATAATATTCGAGAATATGTGTCGAATGAATTCAAGAACTTATGTGCATCAGAAGGCATTTGACAGGAATTAATAACACCCATAACCCACAACATAATGGGGTGGCTGAAAGGAAGAACATAAGTATTGTGGGAGCTGTGTAGGTGATGTTACATGATCAGGGCCCATCGTTGCACTTGTGGGCTGAAGCATGCAACACAATTGTATATGTGCATAATAGAAGTCCTCATCGAATTCTCGGGATGAGTACACTAGAAGAAACTTGTTCATGTAAGAAACCAGATGTGGCACACTTCAGGATCTTTGTTTCATCAATTTATTATCATGTTGCCAAGGATGTAAGGAAAAAGCTAGAACCAACAGCTAAGTTGGGCATATTTGTGGGGTACAATGATACACCTCACAATTATCGGGTGTACCTGCCATCCCATAGGATGACAGTGGTTCATAGAGATGTGAAGTTCAATGAAGAGAAGGCCATGAGATGTTCCCTTGAGAGGGAGCTTCAATTACATGCAGATGATGATATTTTATCTCCAAAGGAAGAACCTCAGGATGATGTGGAGCAACCACATGTAGAGGAGCAGAGAGTGGAAGCACCCACTCATGCAGAGACTTCCAGAGATGGAAGGAAGCACACTAGAGAGGTTGACAGATTGATGCATGATGCTAGAGAGAATGTGGGAGCACCCACATCACAACACAAGCAAAGGAGGTCACCATATCAGTACACTGGCTACATGGCTCTAATGAGCAAGAGTGTAGAGATTGAACCATCCTCATTCAAGGAAGCAATGCAACAACCAGTATGGGTTGATGCCATGGTAGAGGAGTATGACTCCATTATCAGAAAAAATGTTTGGGAAGTTGTCCCAAGACCAACAGACAAGTCAGTGGTGAGTTCCAGATGGCTTTACAAGGTAAAGCAAGCAACAGATGGGAGTGTGGAGAAATACAAGGCCAAATTTGTTGCGAAAGGGTTCTCTCAGGTGAAGGTACTCTCAAGTACCAAGGTACTCAGGAGATATTGCTCAAGTATCAAGGTACTCTTCAATCATATCTATGCTATCACTTTCAACGCAGATGGGATGGAAGATACATCAGATGGATGTGAAGACAACATTCCTCAATAGAATGATTGAGAAAGATGTGTACATTGAGCAACCGAAAGGATTTGAGACCTTCAAGAAATAGTTGCATGTGTGCAGACTCAAGCGAGCGTTGTATGGATTGAAACAAGCACCTCATGCTTGGTACATTAGGATTGACAACTATTTCTCTAGGTTGGGATTCACCAAAAGTGAAGCAGATGCGAACCTTTACCATATTGTGGTTGAAGGTAAATTGTTGATTATAGTATTATATGTCGATGATTTAATTCTAACAGGTGATGACAAGCTAGTAAAATCTTGAAAAGAGGACCTTGCAAGAGAATTCAAGATGAAGGATCTGGGGCTCATGCATTATTTCCTTGGCATAGAAGTATGGCAAGGATATGAGGAATTGTTTATATCTCACGGAAAGTATGCTAATGAGATAATGAAGAAGTTCCACATGGAGAGCATCAAACCCATGGAGACTCCTCTACCTGGAAATTGGAGGTAGGAAGATGCTACTTTAGGTGAAGTAGTGGAGGCTACTATTTACAGGAAGCTTGTGGGTTCACTTATGTACTTGGTGAACACACAATTGGACATATGTTTTGCAGTTAACCAACTTAGTCAAGCAATGTTTAAGCCAACCAAACTCTATTGGAAGGCATCTAAACATGTGTTGAGATACCTCAGAGGCACCACTCAATTTGGTCTTTGGTACAAATGGACAGAGGGAGTGAAGCTGTAAGGCTTCACAGATGTAGATTGGGCAGGGAGTCCATCCGAAAGGAAGAGCACATCAGGGGTAATCTTTAGCAATGGGTCAGCAATAGTTTATTGGTACAACAGGAAGCAGAGATAAGTTGCACTCAGTTCGGTAGAAGCATAGTACATGGTTGCTAGTCAAGCAACTTATGAGGCTATCTAGATGAGGAAGATCCTTGTTGGGCTATTTTCTTAGTAGATGGATGCTATAGTGATTTATTGTGACAATCAGAGTTGTATAAAACTCTCTGAAAATCCAATTTTTACGACCAGTCTAAGCATATCGACATCCGATATCACCATCTACGAGATTGTGTGCATAGGAGAATCATGTTGCTGGAGTACATTCCTACAGAGGAACAAGATGTAGATATTTTGACAAAGGAATTTTCAAGATGAAAATTCGAGTTTCATAGAGGCAGGATCGGGGTAGCAGATAATCCCTTTCTTGTTGAGAGGGAGTGTTTAAAATGCAACAATAAAATCCTAATTTAATTTTGTCCTTGAATTAAATTAGGAATAAAATTGTAATTCCACATCACATGACAACTTGTATTAGTTAACTAAGTTAATTTGACTTAGTTGACTCAATTAATTTGAGTTGAGGGTCTAACTTGAGTCATGTAGAGTGTCTCCTACTTTATAGGAGCCTTGGTTGAGTTTATTTTGAGTTGTAATTAATTAATTCAGTTTAACTAAGTTAAAGTTAGTTAAACTAGTTCCAACTGTTGGAGGAGCCAGTGTGAGGTCTACTAGTGTGGTGCTATCTATAGTGATCAACCAATTAACTGATGATTCACTCATAATTAAATCATGCATGTCAGATATGAGAGTTAACCAGTTGAGATTGGAGTTTGGGGACAATGTACTATCAGTTGTATAATCATTTGAATTGTACCAGTGGTTCATGCAGTGAGAGGAAGGCCTATAAGGGTTGCACAATTACAATTGAGGAATTTCCATAATGAATAGTGGGCTAATTCCCAAGGAAACAACACACGGAAATAGGGACTTGGGTAAGCAAGAATTTGGTTAAGTATTGGCCTAGGCTTGTCTACGAAGCTGAGAGACAGATAGAGATAGTACAAAGGTTGCTCGGGCTTGAGAAAAGCATTGTAATCTTCTCATATTTTCTGACTAACGCAATTTCCAGATAGCAGGGTTTTTTAGATGTGGCTTTCCCCAAGAAATCAATTTATTTATTTATCTTTTATTTTTTTTTTTAATTTTTTTGCACAGAAAAATCGAACCCTTTTATTAAGAAAATAAAAAGTTACATCTGTAGATTCCAGAGGCATTACTGACACTGTGTGATAAAAAATAAAATCACAGAGTGGCTGAGTAGTCACAAGCATTAACCATGAGCATATGCAATACTCTAAAATATCTAGTAAAAAGACACATCAAAATCGGGCCTCTCCATATACTGGAGAAAACAACCCAAATAAAGTGTTGTTAAAAAATAATTATTGTAGCATATAGTATCCATGAGAAAGAAAATAATACAAGTTGTATCAACGAAAAACATTGATATACCTGTATCCATCAACCTGAGAAAATAGTGAAAATAACAAAAACATGTATATGAACAATCATCTGTTGAAAGGCTGTTGATCGGTTCCCCAAATCATTCCTTCTTCAGTTTCTCTTATATTCCATCTGCCCAGAGCCTATTGTATGCCATCCTTAGAAAGGAGGTCTGCCTCGGTAGCGTGTTCCCTGTATATGTGGCACACAAAAATATAGTCAAAACCTTGTTTTAAATGTAAAGTTTCTTTAAGGAGAGGAAGCAAAGTGTGATTTTGACATATCTAAAGTTCATTAAACCAATTTATCACATTTAAGGAGTCACCAAAATTTTGAACTGAAACAATCCCAATTTTCCGGATCCAACATAATAATAGTTTCAAGGTGTTGTGAAGTAAAATTATAAGTGCGGACACGAACGAATTCCTCTAGCTGATAATGGGTTTAGCCACAACAGGTACATTCTATGGAAGATTTCCTTAGGTTAGAATCAATCAAGAGGGCCTACCTCTTGGTCGCTTATCCTGCTCGATGATGTCCTCGCTTGCTCACTCAACAATCTCTCTCTTCCTTCTTCAGGTTCCTGAAACAAGTGAACAACAACAACACGCAAACATAATAATAGACAATTTTCAATTCAACCAACTTAATGAGTTAAGAAGCATTAAGACATGAATATGTAATATTACAAAACATGTAGGAAATCAATCGATAGTTGCATATATTAATATCAAAGAGAGATTACAACCATTCATCTTGACGTTGCAATCTTCCTCTGACAAGACCCGGTTCCCACACACTTCTGCTAGCACTCCATGATGGCTTCAAACAACAATAGTTTAAAGGCTCTTCCCCTTAGGCTTCACTCCAAACCAAACACACTTCTCCTTCACACAACTAGATGGCTACAATTAGTAATAGCTTGCTTGTCTAATCAAAATATACTCACACTCGGCCAACACTCTAACTATCTTATGCTTGGGAAGAAGGGAGGTTTATATAGGAAATATGGATGGGAGATGGATCCTCTTCTCATGGGAGAAGGACTTATCCCTTGAGTTAGTTCCATCATTATAGGGGAAAGGAGCCCAAACTGTCATCCTCAACCCCATCTAGCCAAACCATTTACCAGACTTCTGTTACAGAGCTTCTAGAGTTGGAAGCTTCGGCTATAATTTAAAAAACTTTCCATAACAAGACCGGCGAAGACTAGAAGATAGCTCAGTCGCACCGGTCGGCGCGGGGAATAGTGCTAATCTCTACACATCGATGTGGGGGAGACAATGGCCATTAGCACTAGTCTTGTAAACTGGGCAAAACAGAAGTTTCAGGGGAAATGGCGCAAAAGGGAAATGATCTTCTCATGAAAAGGGACATAATGGGAGTTTCTCCATGAAGGCAAAGCATGTGGGGTTCATTGTAGAGGTCCTCCAGGATCAAGGAACGGGGAGTATAGGGATAGTGACAAGGTGGTGTGTAATAGATGCCCCCTCAAGCGTGAAGGCCAAGCCAGAGTGAGGGATGAAATGCTTTATAAATCAGTGCGGGGAACCGGTTTGCCATCAGAAAACCTGCAAGCAAGTACATATACATATACATAAACTGAGATCTATGTCAAATGATACATGAATCGTGGCATGGATGCAACCATCTAGAGAATGATCATGTAAATGGATCCAGGTATGGGCACAACCATCCGTCAAAGAGGATCATAATGAAACCAAGGTATGGTCGCAACCATCCAATAATGAGAAGGATCACATATGATAACTCATGGTCTGGTCGCAGCCAACCATCTGAAAGAGATATGCATATCATCATAAACCATGTCACACCACTTCGCAACCTGGAATTGTGTGATTTGAGTCCAGGGTCTTGCGCTCCAACATGACCCGATCAAAGTACAAATTCTAGCATGTGAATAGATGTGTTGACGTCGAACATGCTAGAAAGTCGCTTGATTACCAGTCAATGATGTAAATTGTTAACAAGCGCGAGAGAAACCACCAATAATGACAATGGCCTTCAAGGTACTATCAACACAATTCACAGAATGTGAATACAGGAACTGGAGTCGAACACCCGTGAAATCACTCGATTGAAAGCCAATGATGTGAACTTGTCGTCGAGTGCGAAGAACTTGCAATTAAGGCATGCAAGCTCTAAGGTACTGGAAGGGAGTCTCTCGGTGAACTTCCCGGATAATGAGTTGAAGTTGACGGAAAGCGATCGTATCAAAGGAGGGCCATAATGAATCCCACATCATCGACGTGAGATGAGAGTATGCAAAATGATTTTGGATGGTACAAATAATCAAAGGCAAGTGTAACTGCAGAAGGACAACTCTTGAACATATCAATGACACAACTAGAAGTTTGATAGCTTTTGGATCCATGGGATCGGTGGTCATGGTGACGTGGTAGAGATCAAATGGAAGACAAAAATGAATGGCCCAAACCTAGGAAGGTCAATGATACAAAGGAGGATGTCCCAACCCGACACGAAGCAAAGAGTGTCATGTTCAAGAGTGACTTTCCGACTCAACTGATAGATTTCCAAATTACCCCCCACCATTTCTGGCGAGTACCCCAATTATTTTTAATCGCAAGCTTGAAGGGGATAACATATGCTTGTATTGTAAGTTCATCCTTCAGACAAATTCGACCTAGTAAGTTTAACGAGCCCTAGGAAGGAGAAGCTCACGTTCGTCATGGCGACGAATCCGATGTCGTTTAATAGTTTAACGAGTCTGACAAAGGTGTAACTTGGTATATTTTTCATGTTTAGAGAGTTTGAAAAAGACATGTAAAAGAAAACTCCACATGGTCCCTTTTCGTACATTTGTGTCTCTCAAGCCTGAAAAGGTAGAAAACAATACTTGAGAGAACCGCTTGACCATTTCAGTCAAGGAGTACCTTTTTCGTAAATAGTGCCTCCCAGCCCAAAAAAGGGGTAAACTTATACTGGGCGCATGACGTTTCGCATCCATTAACGAGTTTGAAACAACAAGGGATCGGCCATCTTTTCACTTTTAAAGGGTCGGAAAAGAGCTGAAAGTGGACCCCCCATTTTTATTTTCTTTAACAAGTCAAAAAGGGAAAAAATACTCGGCAATCTTTTCATATGAGTTTAATGAGTCGAGAAAAGAGCTGAAATGTGACTCATCATCATCGTCGAACATCCATCACCTGTTGCTGCAAAGCATATTATCGAGTCCTTGAGGTAAAATAGGTCAAAAATATTTACAAAACCTAATATTTTCATGAAAAAAATGAATAAAAAGGGAAAAAGTAAATATATTTTTACCATTTACCATTTTACCTTTGCAGTGAAGACTTTTACCCACTTTTTCCCTAGTTGTTCCGGCGCAGATTGCGAGAGATCCGGGAGGTCAATTGATGAGCCGTCAATTCCAGGTAATAGCTGAAGACCTGAGCTCCATTTTCACGCCATTCATTTCTATTTTTAGCCTTTCTTGTTTTTTGGATTTTTAGGGAGGTTTTTGAGAAAAATTTTCGCCCTCGGTTAGCGTAATTTCAGGGGATGGGATTGCGACGGCCGAGGTTGATTTGCATAACCATCCACGCCGACTGGTGTGACTATTTCTAAAACAGGTACACTGACGCCGTGGATAGTGCAAAACCATTTTTACTCAAGAACTGACCATTAAAACTTGAATTTTATGTGCCAAAATTGATAATTTACTCAAATTAATGGATTTTGCAGGAGAGAAATTGCTAAAAATGGTGAATTGGAAGGAAAGAGAACACAATGATCTTGACACTCAAGCATTGAATGATCAAAATTGCTTGGAGACTTTGAGGGCTTGCGGGCTCTTCAAATTTTTCCTTACACCGGGGATGCGAGCCCAACCTGAGTTGCTTCGACACTTAATAAGCCTTTGGGACATCAATCATGAGATTTTTTTCATTGGGGACTAGGAGATGGAGTTGACAACTTCAGATATCTACTTCATCACTGGACTGTCTCGCAGAGGTGAGCCAGTGAACTTGTATGGGTCACGTCCGATCGGGGCAAGCATATCTTCCCTGCTTGCCGAACACTGTCCTAAGGCCCTGAAATCCAAGAGTGGGAAGATAGAGATTTCCAGTGTGCAGGATTTGACACTGAGGGTGCTTCTGTTGACTATCAACAGAGTGGCGGGGTCCCAGGCAGAACATGAGACTAACAAGTCGAAGTTCCTTTATGCTATTGACTGCATAGCTCCTACGATCTTCAACTGGGCAGAGGCCATGAAGATGAACATCAAGCGCTAGTTGTCTAAGGCCAAGGCGGGGAATCTAAAGAAATTTGGCTTCAGATCAGTACTTGTGACCTTTTTCTTGGAACAAATGCCACTATTCCAGTATCAGTTGATTGAGGCCGATCCTCTTGCGCCACGCGATCCGCGATGGCTCGTTGGAGACGTTTGATTCCCAGGATCATTGGGGGTCAGCATATGTCATACCGACCAACATTCTTCTCATGGCTACGACAACAGAAGATTGTCATGGAGGACTAGTCGTACAACGGCACTGATTTCCGTGGAGACCCAGATATGCCCTTACCAGATGGAGAGGACTTCGATGACGAAGGTAAAAAATCAAAACTTTTTTATTTTGATGTTTTTTAATTGTTTTTTGGTATATGCATGCTTATAACATTTCTCTTGTTTATGCAGATGTTGGACCAGAGCGGCCAGCCGAGATGTCCCCGATAGCCAGGCGCGTCCCCCGTCCTATTGATGTTGTCGCCCCTTATCAGGAAGGGAGCGATAACGAGGAGGAGATTGCGAGGAACCTCGAGGGGTTGACTCATGGTATCCTGGAGTATGCTCGGATAGGAGACATGCCCCAGCGGTACCAGAGGCACACAGTGGGAGTCTCAGATCAGATCCGTCGACTGCTAAGTCATGTTGCACGAGCTGTTTCGTGCTACCATGACCACCATGCTGAGTAGTTCCTAGGTCTAGCACCTATATATTTTTTTGAGGCCTGCGTGCCATGGATGTATGAGGCCTGCGAGCCACTGATGTTATTATAGACACGCATATTATTTTTTGGGGTTCTGATGTATCAAACATTCTCTCTCACACACACACACACATGTTGTATTTTCCTGTCTATTATGGTACAAATGGTTTATCTTATCTTTTACATGTTTCGTAAATGTCTATCCAACACGTAATTAGCTAATGCATCTGTCAATGTATTCATGCGTCTAGGAATATGATGATATGTAATATAATCAAAATGTCTTTCCAATAGACGAATACGGAGATACATTCGTAATATTTGAGGGTTCCTGACGGAATATTTCCCGTTGAGTTGAAGGACGACAAGCTGTGAATCCAGGTTGATAACCAATTCTCTGATGCCCAGAGCGATGGCTTCTGACAACAGTTTGATGACTGCATTGTATTCAGCAATGTTGTTGGTTGTATGACCTAGGCAGATACCTTGAAGGTCAATCAACTCATCGTGAGGGTCATAAATAGCCCATGCTGTGGATGATAAGTTCCAGGTACTACAACAAGCACCATCGACGAAACCAACGTGAGGAGTTGCAGACATCTGCAAAGTAAGAAAAACATGGTAAATAGGAAAGTTGTTTGAAAACTATCACACAAAACCACAATGTACAAAAATGAATCACACACTAATGTACATAAGCATCCATGCAAGATGACCTAAGCATAATACTTTTTGAGGTAAAGCCTGTTTCGGGGCTTATTGAGAGGATTTCCTTCATAATCAGTAAGCTCATAGTCTCCTTTCTGCAAAATGTTTTACAATATAGGGCCCATGCCACATAGGTTCGAACTTGCCTGCCCCCAACTTATCATTAGCTTGGTCATATAGCAGGACCAAATCACCCTCAAAGAAAGCGCGAGGGGAGACCGACTGATCGAAATGGGATTTGACCCGTTTCTTTTGTGCTTCGATGACCAAGGCAATGAGACGACGAGTCTCGTCTAGTCATTCTAAATATAAAAGGTGTTCCTCTTGAGGTGATGTTTCGGGGAGGACTTCAACAACTAGTTTGAGTGAAGGAATCTCGCATTTGATCGACAATGTTGCTTCCAGACCATAGACCAGCTGGAATGGTGTGAAACTAGTTGCGTCTTTGGTTGAAGTTCAGTAGGCCCACAGAGCTAAAAAAAGCATGAGATGCCAATTTGACTTGTGCATCCCAATAGTATGCTGAAGCATGGTGACCAAAACCTTGTTCATGGCTTCAACTTGGTCGTTGGCCTGAGGTTAATATGGGGTTGAGCCATCGTGGCGCAAGCATAATACAGATGTCAGTTCTGCCATCATGTAATCTATGAAATGGGAGCCATGGTTTGTGAAAATGGCTTGGGGTACGCCGAACCTGGAAATAACATGGTTAAAAAGGAATTGAGCCGTCGTCTTACCATCTGCAGAATATGTAGGCATCGCTTTGGCCCATTTGGTGAAATAATCCACAGTGATGATAATATAGCCATGCCCCCCGACCGAACGAGGGTTACATGTCATATAATCGATGCCCCATTTGGCAAAGGGACCAACGGTAATGACGGGGTGTAGGTGAGCGGGTGGGGCGTGCATCTTGCATTGGTAAATTTGGCATTTGTGACACTTACGGACAACAAGAATGCATTCTTTGAAGATAGACGGCTAGAAATAACCAACGCGAAGGATTTTCTAAGCTGTAGCATAGCCAGACATATGACCACCACATGCCCCAGAGTGGCGATCATTGAGAGCTCTTTTAACTTCCTTGATCGTGAGGCATCAATGAAGAACAAAATTGCAATCGACATGGTATAAAGTATTGCCAATAATACCGTAGGGTTGGGAATGATTCCAAATCCTTCAACGATCATCCTTGGTCAACGCGGACTGGAATGTGGAGGTTTGGAGATACACGATGATATCACCGTACCATGGATCAAGGGTGCTAATCAGGAAAAGGGTCTCATCTGGAAGCTATTCATCTGCACCAGCAGGGAGAGCTTTGGAGGGAAGGGAACAAATCAATTCAGTGAAAACAAGTGACTTCTTAGATTTGGCCGTAGTGAAGACCAAATCGAATTCTTGCAGGATAACGATCCATTTAGAATACTTGCCCCCTAGCAACTGACGAGTCAAGATATAGGTCATAGGGTTGCATTCAGAAATCACTGTAGTCGTGCGTAAAAGGATATAGTGCCAAAAGCGTTGAACAACCTGAACGACAGCCAAAGCCAACTTCTTGACATGTGCATAACGCGTTTCAGTGTCGAGGAGATTCTGACTAAGGTAGTAGATCACATGTTCGCTACCTTCGTCGTCGTCTTGGACCAAAACCATAGCAATGGTGCTAGGGGCTGCGGCTAGGTAAAGGAAGTAATCTCGATAATAGTTTGGTGGATGCAACAGAGGAGCATTTATGAGGATGACCTTAAGATCATCAAAAGATTTTTGGGCCACCTCATCCCACGCAAAGGGCGTTCCTTGTTTGAGCAACCGGGTAAATCCTGTGGCTAGCCCGACATAGTTGGGTATAAAACGACGAAGAAAGTTGGCCTTTCCTTGCAAGCTCTGGAGTTGGTGTAGTGAGGATGGAGGGAGTAAATTTACAATGGCCTCGACTTTTAGCAGATCTAAGTGAATCCTGTCCTTGGAAATGATGAAGCTGAGGAGTCGTCTTGATTCCACACAGAAAACATATTTGTGTGGATTTAACCTGATGCTATAGTGTTTGCAGCGTAGAAAAATTTGCTGAATATGGTCTGGGTGATCTTGGCACTTACAAGAATGGGTAGGAAGGTCATCCAAGTAAGGCTGGACAATGTTGTGAATGTCATGAAACGCATAGGACATTGCCCGTTGAAACTTGCCTCCAACATTTTTGAGGTTGAAAGGTAGCTTCTTGTATGCGAACGTACCCCATGGGCAAATAAAGGTTGTCTTTTATTGGTCGGTCAGTGCGATATTAATCTAGTTATAACCAGAAAAACCGTCCATAAAGGAAAAGATCTCGCTCTCGGCACATTCGTCAATGATTTGATCAATGAAGGGAGTAGGAGAGTTGTCTTTAGGACATTCACGATTAAGATCTCAATAATCCACGCAAACGCGGATCGTGCCTTGTTTTTTAGTCACTGGGACAATATTGGACACCTAGTCTGTAAGGGGGATGGGATAAATGAACCTAGCTTTAAGAAGCTTTTCGACTTCACCCTTAATAGTAGAGGCCTTCCTAGGGTGCACCGGGCAAATCCGTTGGCGAACGGGCTTTGCATGCGGATACGTTGGTATTTCATGCACCACAATGCTAGGATTGATGCCAGGCATCTCTTCGAAAGCAGTAGACATGATTGCCGGGTGAGGCTAGATGTACTGCCCCGATTGGAGGGTGTAAGGTTGATTAACCAATCCTTGAGAACCATATGGAACATAAGGATTTTGGTATGGGACCTGAGCCCCTTAGGGCTGATGATACTGAACATTACTCAATCTAGACGGACCAATAGGATTCTGAACCTGTTGGTACTGGACATTTCTTGATCCAGTAGGGTCAACAGGGTTACAAATAATACCAGAAGAGGGTTGGTTTATACCAAGCATGTGAATTTCTCACATTAGTGGCACCTGACACCATAAAGACATTCAAGTTCTGCCCCCCAGGCGGTGGCATGATCTGGCCACTGACTAATGGGACATAAGAATTGGCAGAGACAATCTTTGAAACTGCCAGTTGTGACTGACGTGTAACTAGGATCGATGATACAAGAGTATTCAGGATGGTGGGTTGCGCCGGGATTGAAGTAACAGCTGGTTGGGAATTCATGTTCGTGATGAACGGACCTGACCTAGGCCTGACGCCCAAACAAGATTATGGTAGAGTGATGAGGCACTAGGTGTGCTTGAGACTAAGTGCCCCAAAGACACATAGCTAGGTGGCAAGCTGGCAGGAATACCTTCCGAATAAGGGAAACCCTCGGGAGGAAACTGCAATTGAAATTCTTCCCCCTCAACAGTGTGTGGAGTAGAAACTTCGTGTTGGAAATAATACTGAGAGGGGGGGTGAATCAGTATTATCAAGTCAAAAATTCCTTTTTCAAAATCAAATGATATACGCTACTTCAGTTAATTAAACCAGCGTATATACGCAACTATGCAGAAGGAAACCCTCGTATACAATGCAAACTTTTAAAAAGACTTTATCTTCCTGATGTTGATTATTAATCTGTGTTTGAGAATCAAATAACCAGTAACCAGAAATAGTAAAACAGAGTAGAAAGACAATCGCACACAAGAACACAAGATATAAGGTGGAAACCCAATGTGGGTGAAAACCAACTGCTGCAATTCGTCTCTATCTTCTCTTTAATTAGAAACTTCTTTTTACAATTGTACTGGTGCAGTCCTTTACCAGTACGCAGGCTACAACCTGCAGAGATCTACAACCCTCTCTCGTTTTCCAGCTTCTTCTGGAAGGGAGCTGCAACCCCCTTAGCTCTTGTACTAGCCAAGATACTAGTACGTAGGTGCTGGCCTACAGAAGGCTACAACCTTCTCTTTCTTTCAGGGACCACGTTTCATGAATTTTCAGACTGGATCCACAAATAGCATCAATCAAACATCAAGAATTTCTGCATCAACCAATCACCTTTTCACCAATCAAAACTGAATCAAAATAACCACTTTTCTGACGACTGTACCCAGATCACAGTAACAGTAACCACACACCAAATCTGAACCCAGAACACTGCAGCAATAAACAGAAGCAGCAAAATCACAACTCAAAATATATACGCTACTTTAATAGCCTGAAACCTGCGTGCATACGCTTCTGCGTATGGAACAACCTGCGTATACGCTGTTTTACTTCACTGAGACAACATGTATACGCGCCTTCACTTCACTGAACCTGCGTACAGATCTATAAAGGATAATTCGCTCTTTCAGATATTCAAACACTAATTCACCCAGATCATCAGTTTTATAGATCAAGCAAGTGCCACATATAACAGATCAAAATCATACAAAAATACTATCATTCAAGCTTAAGGATTATGATCCATCAATAGAACTTATCCATCTCTTTGCGCTAAGGTTCCTCCTTCATTCAGATCCAGATCTGCACCATAACCCAATTACCAGTATTCCAGATCTAGCACTTTATCAGATATTCAATAACAATTCAGATGATCCCTTGCCACATGATCTCCTTCCTCTTTTATAGTTTTAGGCCTTCCACAATACCACGGTCCAAAACCATAATAAACCAATACCACGGACCCAATACTTGGGATCAACACATCTGACGAGGTACCATGGTCCAAAACCATAGGTTCAAATACCAAGGACTAACTACCACGGACCAAAGGTAAGTTCTCCAACATATACGCACTTTTCCTTGCATGAAAGTGCGTGTATACGCACACGCGCCTTTGAAACGACTAACCCGCATGTATACGCGACTTCGTCTAGATTAACCTGCGTATATGTCTTTTCCTTCATTCTGAAAACCTGAACTGAGATCTGTTACCAAAGAGAGTTGCCATCAAGGACAACACCTGTGCCATAGCTCCAAACTTGTGCCATAATGCCAACACTTCGGACTCATCCAGAGAAGTGACTGGAGCATCGCCTTCGGGTTCCATGTTTGGAAACTAACGACGACGAATGGTCGAACGTGTACTAGGGGATAGTTCCAAAGGAACACCCGGCTGGTCGTACAGACTATAAGGACGCTGTGGTGATATATCAATAGTGTCAAACAGAGGATTCAAAGGATAGATAACTAGTCCAAGCTGACCGTCAGTGGTCGGTGAGTTCTCTGGAGTTCGAATGGGATTATCTGAAGATTCTGGGCCAAGATCAACAGATGACCCTGAATCGAAAGTAAGCGGAGGACGAGATGACAATGGTTGAACACTCAAAACAATTGCAAGTTAAACATTTTGGTTCTCAAATAACTTTGATAACTCAAGAAACGACTCCTCAGACAATCTTTCAGACGGAGGAGAGGAAGAGGAATTGGATGAACCAGATGGTTCAACCACGATGACCTTGTCTTAGTCGACAGAACAAATAACTTCAAGGCTTTAAAATGTCCTTTTAAGGGAACTCACGATTTGGTAAAAAACACTAACAAGATGTTTTGGATCGTGGGAAATTAATTGTTAAGATGCATAAAAGACTGATGTTCTTTCATTTTTTAAGAGTCAAGAAAGAAACAAAGATGACTCTATCGATTTTGATTGGAAACAAGCTCGAAAGTACAAGTGCTCAAATGATGTTTTAAGTTTAATGAGTCAAAAGGATCAAATGACTACTCTGGGTGATCTAGGTAAACAAGATTACCAGGCAACCGTGAATTGCAGAATACCTCTTGGTGAACCAAGAAGTACGAGCAGACAATCTCCCCGAATGCTATGTTCGGTGTATCATGTTCGCAAGGCGGCCGACTCAGCTTCCTATGGATAAAAGGATTACAACCTAGTGGGGTCTCCCATTATATACTCGACGGTACGGGGAGCACAAATCCATGCTAGCGTTGTCTAATGCCGAAGCTAACGACAACTGCTAGGTTTACAGATGCGAAACATTTCTCTAGCCTAGTCCTTCTAGATATGATCGTTAATGTCAAATGTGCCTTAGGTTAATTGAATTCATTTTAGAGTTGATATTGAGTTAAGTTTCAGTTTTCAGGTCTTAGCAATGCTACTTGAAAAACCTAAAATGAAACTAAATGGGACAAGACCCTTTCAATTCGATGAAATGCATACACTAGAGAAGGTAGAAACTACTCAATCAAATGAAAACAATCAAGCAACTGAAAACGAAATGATCTTTCACTACTTCACTTTTTCAAAAAATAAACTAATGAAAAATGCATTCCAATTCCTAATTTCCTCACAAACACTTATCTATCAGTCCTTTCAGAATGAAAAAATTTCTCTTCCTTTTTCAAATGATGATGCAATTCTAGTTTTTAAGAGATGCAAATCATAATGATACAACAAGCTATAATTTCCTACTTTTTCATGAAACAATGAAACAAACTTTCGCATACAATCTTTCAATGAATTTTTTTTCGAGACTATGAGCTCTTCAAGCGGATGAAAACATGAAAAGAGAAGTTCATTCAGATTAATGAAACACTGACTTTACCAAACACAATACAAACAATGTAATCTATGTTGGAAAAATACGTTCAAGTTAGTAAACTAAATCTTTTTCAAACTTGTGCAAAAAGAGGTCAAAGCCATAAAAGGACTAAAAAACAAATGCAAGGAGCAAACACACCTACACACGGACTTAATGATTCTAGAAGTTGCTGAATGGGTGACTAACTAGATGCCCTAGTGTCTCTGGCCACTCAATGACTCAATCAATCAAATAGCAAGATGACAAGCCAACAAGAAAGCAGAAACCAAAGGAAAAGTAGCTCCTAATTAGGGAGAAAAAAACCAAAAAGGCTCATGGAGCCAAAACACAAGATCAGAATACACTAGCCAAGATTGGGGTCAAGCCCTAATCTTCACTTACAGGCATCGACACAACTACCTAATTGAGAACAAGTGCCAGAGGCTTGTCGGTGCGACTGTTCCTCTGCAATTCGCATTGGTTAGCGCGACTGTTAGCGGATTGAACGCGTTGGCTGAGGCAACTAAGGAAAAAAAAATTCAAACAAGGACTAGATCTACTACTATGAATTTTAGACTTAGACCAATAAGCAGGAGAAAAGAAACAAAACCAAAGGGAAAACGTGAAACTAGAAAAGTTCTCACGAAATCATGAAATCCAAAACAAACAAAAGATGGGATCTCCCCAGTGGAGTCGCCAATTTGTGGTGAAGTAAAATTGTAAGTGTGGACATGAACGAATTCTTATAGCCTGATAATGGGTCTAGCCACAACAAATACATTCTATGGAAGATTTCCTTAGGTTAGAATCGATCAAGAGGGCCTACCTCTTAGTCGCTTATCCTGCTTGATGATGTCCTCGCTTGCTCGCTCCAACAATCTCTCGCTTCCTTCTTCAAGTTCCTGAAACAAGTGAACAACAACAACACACAAACATAATAATAGGCAAATTGCAATTCAACCTACTTAATGAGTCAAGAAGAATTAAGACACGAATATGTAATCTTACAAAACATGTAGGAAATCAATCGATAGTTGCATATATTAATATCAAAGAGAGATTACAACCATTCGTCTTGACGTCGCAGTCTTCCTCTGACAAGACCGAGTTCCCACACACTTTTGCTAGCACTCCATGATGGCTTCAAACAACAATAGTTTAAAGGCTCTTCCCTTTAGGATTCACTCCAAACCAAACACACTTCTCCCTCACACAACTAGATGGCTACAATTAGTAATAGCTTGCTTGTCTAATCAAAATAGTATACTCACACTCGGCCAACACTCTAACTAGCTTATGCTTGGGAAGAAGGGAGGTTTATATAGGAAATTTGGATGGGAGATGGATCCTCTTCTCATGGGAGAAGGACTTATCCCTTGAAGTAGTTCCATCATTATAGGGGAAAGGAGCCCAAACTGTCATCCTCAACCCCATCTGGCCAAACCATTTACCAGACTTCCGTTACGGAGCCTCTAGAGCTGGAAACTTTGGCTGTAATTTAAAAAACTTTCCATAACACGACTAGTGTGACTGGAACACAGCTCAATCGCATTGGTCGGCGTAGGGAATAGTGCTAATCTCTGCACATCGGTGCGGGGGAGACAAAGGCCATTAGCGTCGGTCTTGTAAATTGGGGAAATGGTGCAAAAGGGAAATGATATGCTCATGAAGAGGGACATAATGGGAGTTTCTCCATGAAGGCAAAGCATGTGGGGTTCACTGTAGAGGTGATCCAAGATCAAGGAACGGGGAGTGCAGGGACAATGACAAAATGTTGTGTAACACAAGGACATAAGTTCTACATAATTGTTTGTTCCATTCCCGAGGCGAACCGAAACTTTTAAATTCCTTTGAATGTTGATGTGTAAAACCAAACCTGCCCCACATATGTTCTGAGTATCCGATTCTCCATCAAAATAGGCCCACAGGATTTATTTGTTCCTCTTTGATGATTCAAGAAGGAGGGGCTGCAGATGAGGATGGGATGCGAGAGGTAATAGTGTCACACTCTTTGTTTCTAGCTAACTAGATTCTCCATGAGATTATTGGTGGGATATTTCTCAAATTTTCATCATGCATCGAATTCCACCAATCTTTCCAAGCCTCAACTATGTTTTCTCCTCTCTAGTTCAGACTAAGACCCCAGGGTCTCAGGGTGCCTCCCATATTTTTGAAGTAAAAGGGCAGCTTAAGAACAAATGGTTTACTAATTCATCTGAGATTTTACATAGCGTACACCAACCCAGGCCATGCTTGTTTCTTTTTTGTAGGTTATCCCATGTTGGCACCTTGTTTCTAAGGATGCACCAGAAAAATAATATTGACTTTGTTGGGCATTTCAATTTCCATAGTAATTTCCACCACCATGTCTGCTCCCCCTGTACCCTCCTATCCATTTGATAGAGGTATCCAAATTTAGGAGAATAATTACTTGTAGGCGCATAGACCCATCTAAGATCATATGCTCGATCCCTTATCCTGACCTAAGTTCGTTGCAGTTCTCTAGTGTAGTTTTCCCAATCAGCTACCCATTGAGGGTCTAAGTGAAGGTCTACAACAATTTTCCAACCTTGGTGCCACATCGAGGATGCCTCAACATCTTCCACCTGATTCAAGAAAAATATACCTTGGTTGTTGAGAAAAACAAATAAGTCCCTTGGAAGCTCATATCCTTCATTGCATCCAACCCATGAATCCATACCAATTCTGACTTTCTCCCCATTCCCAATATGCCAAGCAAGTCTAACTTCTATAACCTTGAAGGAGTCCACAATCGCTTTCTAGACAACCGAAGCATTTTGTGAATTTTTATCTATACTGCGTACCCATTCCTCAAGAGGAATGGGGTCAATATATTTCCTTTTTGCTACTGCAGTCTAGAGATTATCCATTGATAAGATATGCCACCCAGATTTTGCTACCAGAGCTTTTGCAAATAGAGGGAGATCCTTTATTCCCCAACCTCCCCATGCTTTTGGGAGAGCTATCATCCCAAGCCACCCATGGAAGAACTGCTTCCTCCTTTTTGACAGCCCATAAAAAACGACCACACAATTTCCTGATCTGGGCAAGGATTCCTTTGGGGACCCAGGCGAGCACAAGCCAATAGACCAAAATTGCAATTAGGACCGATTTAATCAAAATCTACCACTCAGTCGTCGAGAGCCATTTATAACTCTAGTGTTTTATTTGCTTTTCCATTTTTTCCAGTAGCCACATCCAGTCATGTTTTTTATATGAATCTGGCTTGAGATGGAAGCCAAGGTATTTGAAACTGTCCTTCATAGGTTTAACTTCAAATGGGAGGAAAGTATGAATTCTAGTAATTTCTTCCAATGAGAAACCTTCATGAACTAGTGACGATTTATGATCATTTATGCACATACCTGTAGCTTTGAGAAACAGGTCGAGTGATGCTTTCAAATGCTGAATATCACCTCTAGATCCATTGTTAAAGAGGAGAATATCGTCGACAAACAGAATATGGGTTACAAATTCAATCCCTTTGAGTTCCCCCCTTCATTTTGCTGTAAGAATCAAGTGGCTCAGTCCTTTAGCCGCCAGTAAAAAGTGGAGAGGTGACAGGGGGCACCCTTGTTTGATCCTTGTATGATTGTGGAAAAAGGGGGATGCAAATCCATTTTGAGACAATAAAAATAACATTAGTAATGCATCCCTTCACCCAATTGATAAAGCCAATGTAAAAACCCAGATGAGTACGCAAAAGACGAAGACATATCCAACTTATCCTATCATATGCCTTTGATAGATCGATTTTTACTATCAATCCTTTCCTTTTGCTCTTTTTTATATTGTCCATAGTCTCCTGAGCAACACCTATGGCTTCATGATTTTTTCTACCATCTAGAAACCCATTGGTATGAATTCCTCAAATGATTATGGGTCGTCATTTTTTGGAATTAGAGCCAGAAATGTAGAGTTGAAAGGCTCATAAACCTGTCCTTTTAATCTAGATTCGTCCACCACCCAAGTGAGTTCATCTCCCAGACTGTCAAAAAAATGTTGGAAGAATTCCACCATCCAACCATCCGACCCCAGACTCTTATCTTTCTGCATAGATTTTAAGACTCCTTCAACTTCTCCTTTTGTGATTGGAGCCATGAGCATTTCATTTTCTTCTTCCTCCGCAAATCTAGGGAAAAGTTGGGTGACCTAAATGACTTCAACTATCAACACTTGTTCTGGATCTCTAAAAAGTGTTTTGAAATGGTCTCTCCCTAGAGATGCTAGCTCATGGAAAGATTTTGCAGTGCTTCCATCTTCTTTTTTCATTTCCCATATAGTGTTAGAATTCTTTTTGCCTTTTGCATAATTTTGAAAAAACTTAGAGTTTTCGTCCCCTGATGCTAGCCAAATGGCTTTGCTTTTGAGTCTCCACTAATCTTCTTTATCTTTTAGGATATTTCTTTTAGAGGTTTCCAATTTTTTTATCCTTTCCTTTGATTCTTCTATCACATAACCTTCTCCCTTCAGACATTCCATTTTTTCTAAGGATTCCTTAATGATTTTTAGTTCAGAATCTTCCCTTATCCTTTTTTCCTTTGCCCAAAGAATAGTTGCCTGCTTCATTCTTTTGAGATTTTCCATAAATAGATGTGTAAAGGAATGGTCCAGGTCAGGGGCTAAAGGAACCCAAGTGGCCTTTACCAACTCATTGAAACTAATTTCTTTAAGCCAAGCTGGATTGAACTTAAAAGGAGAACTAGGCTTCCTACTGGTCCCCTTTAATTCTAGGAAAATAGGGAAATGGTCTAAATCTCCACCCATCCCTACCCATTGTCTAAAAAGGGTGATGTTGTTTATTAGATATTCCTTCATTAGAAAATGATCCAACCTTTTTTCCACCCTAGCCTCACCCGAGCGCCTATTTCTCCAAGTAGGCCTATTTTTTATTAAGTTAATATCAATAAGATTACATGCCATTAATTTGTTCACAAAGAAATCTGCAAGTGGATTAGATTTTTCCAGTGGCCCCCAAGTTTCAGACAAACCCAGAGAGAAATTAAATTCCCCTCCCACCACCAAGTTTGGGACATTCATGAAGGATTTTGATAAGAGAGAATTCTAGAAAACCACCCTGTCATGACATGGCCCATAAATGTTTATAAAAGATAGTTCCATACAAAAATTTGAGGAATAGACCTCATGCCCCAGGACCATATCTGATCCCCATGAGTTTAATAGCCTCATGCTACTGTCTTTAAACCCCATAGCTAAACCCCTAGATCTTCCCTTTGCATCCAAGGCCACAAAAGACCAGCTCGACATCAATTTGCTGAGTGATTCCAGGACAAATTCACCATTTCCCAAGGTTTCTTGAAGCATAATTACAACCGGGTTCAAATTTCTGAAGAGATCTTTCAGGTGCTAGCAAACCCTCTATAGTTGAAATATAATACCACCATTTAGTAACCACCACAGGGGATTGCGCTGCTCTAAGCGCCCCTTTCAGAGAGAGTTGTTTACCATCCACTATATCTAATTTTTCTTTGATTTGAGCCTTAGATAAGTTTGATTTCCTACCTCTAGGCTTCCCTAATTTGGGGGGCTCATGTAAAACTCCTAGGCCTCCAAAGGATAAAGAAGGGAGGTCATTCTTGTCACGAGGACACAAATTATAGTGGAAAACCTATGCGGATGAAACAGGGGGAGGAGATAGATCCCAGATAAATTCAGAGCAGGGATAGATGTGATGATACTGTCCAAACCACAAGAAAAAAATAAAAACTGGAGGCAATTCAGAAGTTAAGCACCTGGAGGGACCAGGCCTAGGATAATTATCAAGTAAAGAGTGAAAATATGAGGATAAAGAGGAAGGGGGGGGGATACCCGCAGTCTAGGAAGGAGGGTCGATGATTTGAATGGCTTCCAGGGCCTCTCGCTGTCGATCTTCCTCCACCGCTTCTTGTCATTCATGCACTAGGACTGGGATGTCTTCAACCTCCATCTGATCTAGATCATCAGCCCTCTGCTCCCCAACTTCCTGATTTTGATTTAATTCTTCCTCCTCTGCAATTACTAGACCTTCATTCCTAAGAGCTCCCCCGTGCCTTCTTCTTCTCTAAAACCCTAGAGGGACATCACGTGCCAAATGACCATGTTTATGGCATTTGTGGCATTAGAAAGGAAGTTTCTCATAGTCAATAAGTCGAGTGTGTGTGTAACCATAGAGCTAGAGTTGTATTTTTTCTTCTAGAACCTCCTTATGATCAAGCTTTACCAGGAGCTGGGCTACGATCCTGCACTTTGTTTCACTAAAAGACATATATGCTTCAAGAAAGATCCCTATTTGTTCCATATCACCTTAAGCACATCTTCCATCCATAACTGAGAGGGCAACACTAGTAACCAGACCTAGACCGATATTTCCTCGAGCTTTTCTCTTCATGCATCAAACAATGACATCCATCACTTAAAGAGAATTGACGAAATCCCAAAAGACCAATTTCTCTCGAGGACCCATTCGAGGGCTTCATTTTTCTTAATATTACCATAAACCATCCCTGCGTTAAGGTGATCACCTCAACATGGTTCTTTGGTGCTTCCTTCCACGGCTTTGAAATCCATTCAGAGATGTAGTTGGTCGAATAATTCCCGCCCTTCACTCTCCCAACTATGAAGAGTTTCGAAGCTTGCATTGCCTTAT
This sequence comes from Pinus tabuliformis, assembly GCA_031772625.1. Taxonomy (NCBI): domain Eukaryota; kingdom Viridiplantae; phylum Streptophyta; class Pinopsida; order Pinales; family Pinaceae; genus Pinus; species Pinus tabuliformis. The sequence goes on along the minus strand of CM062805.1, from coordinate 1,372,378,635 downwards.
CAATTTGTATGTCAACCCCAAGGACAAGGTTTAGAATATCTGACTTATTTCTATACATTTACCTTTTTTCCTTTTCAATCCAGAGGGCTGGCCTTTCCCCTTCCCAATAGCTGCATGTTGGGTCTAATCTCCCTGTGAAGTATTAGGATCTTCAGGTCTCCGCTCAAAAACTTCATCTGTCAGCACCATATGTATAGTAATCTCCCTTGTTTTTGCATTCTTCCTTTCCTTATCTGACTTGAAAGCCAAACCCTCTGCTGATGACCTTGGGAAACTGAAACCCATTCCTCCACCATACTCAACTCCAGTGACTTCTTGGTTGTTTACAAGTCCTTGAAACTGCTTTACCTCTGCATGGGGTTCCTGGATTTCTCTATCCTTCCACTTTGGATTACCCAAACCCTCTTCAATCGTCCGCTTTGGCAAAAATTTAATGGCTAGGGTTCTATCAACCCTATGAGGTGAGCCCTTATCTTTTAAATGCAAGTTAGTGATCAAGCATGATTTAAGCCTTTCGCTTCCCCATTTCCCACAACTCTGGAAAATATATTCAAGTCCTCCCGTGAAAAATACTGCAATAGAAATATCCAAAGGGGGTTTGGGGCTTACCAGCATATCGGTCGACTACCCTGTGGAGAACTCTGTTGCGTCCACTGGATTTGACTGACCATCCTTAAACCCTTTGTCATAGTCCTAGAAAGATGCAATGGATGGAAACTGCTTGTCTTCATACAAGAACCCTAATCCTCTTTTAGGTTTCCTCTCCTACCCCGGAAAACCCATATTTCTAGTTGGAGATCATGTTGGAAGCCTTACCTTGTCTAGATTCTGCTGAGTTGGCTCAAGCCCCCATATTGATAGGATATATTCCGGTTCGACCACTAGGTTGACGAAGTATCATGAGCTGACCATTTACCCAACATGAGAGAGTAATAATAAAAATAAACCGATGTCTGCTTTCTTGCCTTGGTAAAACCACATGAAAAGTTAACCTCCTTTCCGTTACCCACCCATTAATCCAAACATCTCCTGTATGCACAATAAACCAAGAGAAAAACGTTGCTTCCACATGTGCTCCAGATATACAAATATTGTTGTTCGTGGTCGCCATCTGTGTGGCTATGGCTGCCTTCCAGGCTCAGTGATACCTAGATGATCAAACCTTGAAACCTTAGATGTGGTTAGCAGATACTTTGCCAACATTTAGACACCTTGCCCAGGAAATCATTGTGTAATGTGTTGATTGAATTCTTTCTCTTGTATGCTTCACGATTTCACGATTGTTTAATTGTTTTTGCTGATGAATAGAGTAGATTCAAGTCTATTGTTTTATTAAATTATAATTAGCAGTTTGAATCTACAAGGAATTTCTACACAATCACACATTGCTACCAATTCTAGAAGAGATCTATCAGGTAAAACAAGCATTTGATTATATATATTTCTACCACATTTATAAGGAAATAAACTATCAAGTAGACTCTCTGTCTGAGGGCACTAAACAAAATTTGGACACATGGCAAATCTCAGAGCATATAGGAGGGGCACAAGAGGGGTTGTCTAGGAGTACCAACATCAACTTTCATTGAAGGATAACATCTCTTCTTTGTGTTTTTATTGTGATCACTTTTTGTCATACTACTTAGTGACTATATCATATGGCCTTTTTAGGAGAATTTTATATGACAAAAAGTATTTTATCTATGTCTTCAACTTTGTGACATTAGATTTCACTATACAGGTTGTTTTATATGTCGATCTTTATATGGACATGGTCTCAGCATTTGGTGTTTTATCATTGATCTTAGGGCTAGATGTTCGAGCTTGATGTTTTGCATTTGGTCCACTTATTTGGGACAGATTTGGAATGCACATGGATGTGTATATTGCATGTAACTTTTTTCTTTAAAGAAAGTTACAATTTTTTCTATGGTGATATATATATATATATATATATATATATATATATAAAATAATAATTAATAATTAGGGAATATTATATTGATTAAAATTTGTGTGTAGATACATAACAATGCTATAGCATTATAGAACTTAAAGGAATATTACTAAAAACTTCAAGCTATTCTAAGGGAAAAATTACAAAACTATAAGATGCCAATAAAATTACATATAAATTGAGGTATTTGGTAGTGTATACTCTGTAGTAAAGATCAAGAATGAGACAAAATTACACATTTCACTCTCTTGCACAAAATTCATCCCTCAAAATAACACAAAGCAAAATTTGATTGTCAAGGAAAATTAAATTGGTAGAGGGACCATGTCGTGATCGTGAGGGCCTTCACACCCCACTATTGGGGTAGCTTCATTCAAATCAAGGAGAATGGGAATTGTAGATAACACAAAATTGACATAGTTTGAAGAATATTGATTAACCTGAAAACATGCTTCTTGCAATTCCTTAAATTGACTATGCAGTCTGTTAATTTTACAATTCCTTGACTTGACTACTCAAACTATTAATTTTGTCTGTTACTCATTGGAGTAGCTACATGTGGTCAATTAATATCTCCATCACTGAAGCCATCTATGTGAACAACTAGTAGTTATATAGTTCACTTCTTCTTACCTCCATGACAAGAATCTGATTTGGAATGGGAAATTTTACCTTTCCCCTTCCCCGCCTTAATCACTAAGGCACAATTATTTTCATCATTAGTCTTTGATGAAGAGCCATCCCTGGTGTTCCTCCTGATCTCATCTTGCATCAAATTCGATCGTAGTCGTTCCCAATTTGGCAGCTTCTCTCGACCATTAATAGAGTCTTGATAACTATGCCAACTCTTTAGGAGTCCAAGAAGAGTAAGGCTCACCATATCCTCCTCAGCAACCATGATTCCAACACTTTCAAGTTCATCCCAACATTGAGTGAACTTGGTCAAGTACTTTGGAATCATCTCACCTTTCTTCATCTTGATTTTACGAAGTTTATCCTTTAGTGCCAACTTCCTTTGATCACTGCTATTCTGATACAAGTCTGTCAATGTTTTCCACATAGCATGCAGGGTTTCCTATCCATGGAGACTCGAGACAATATGATCTCAAACTCCCTCAAGGATTATCTTCCTTTCCTTTATCACACACTTATTCCACTTGGCCAAGTTTTGTGCATCAGGAATTGTTAGCTTTGGAATTACTTGTTCAACAAATTCCTTCAAGCCATTGTCCTCTAGCACAACCTCCATTTGGTCCCTCCAGGCTATGAAATTAGAGATGCCTTCCAAGGCATACTCAAGGCTCAACCCATGGAATACCATCTGCTGATCCTAAAGTATGTATTGCAAATTCGACTTTCACTTGTAACCCAGAAGCTCAAAACTTCGAAATTTCCTATAGTATACTATTCTCAGCTCTGATACCATGTAGAAAATCCTATAGATTCACAAGCTAATGCAATTTTCTAAAGCAAGAGACACAAATCTACTTCGACTCTTTACAACGGAAGCCCATAAACATCGAGCAAACAATAATTAATAGAGGAAGAGAATCAAAGGCACATAACACAATAAATATCAGGGGAAAGCCACAACTGAAAACCCCACTATCTGTTTTGTATTAATCCGGAAAATCAAGATGAAATTACAATGCTTGTTCTCTCTAGAACAATCCCAGCACTCAGCAAATTCAATCTCCAACTCATAAGCAAGCTCAAGGCCAAATATTAGTGTCTTCACAAGCTCTCCATGTCGCTATTCCAATGCGTAATTCCTATGGAGGATAGCTTGTATTTAAAGGGAAATAAAGTCTCTAAAAACTACAGAATCCCTCAAGGATCAGTTCCTGAATGCATGCACTATCAGTGCAACTCAAAAAAATCTAAAACAATTAGTACACTATCCCTGCACTCTAGTCTCAACTGGGTCTTTCTCAAAATTGACATGCATGAGTTTCTGATGAATAAATATTCAGTTAAATAGAGTAGCATTGGTGGAGTTCATTAGTGACACCACTGAAAGTTAGCTCACTATTAGTTCTTTCAATTAGTTTGAGAACTAATTTAACTGAACTGACTCATGAAACTGAGTTTGCTATTTTACAACTCACAATTAACTCACACTGGACTCCTACAAAGTAGGGAGAACATACACATGATGACAGAAAGACTTCCAACTCAAATTTCCTAATTTAAGTAAGTTTAATAAACTTAATTGACTAATTTTAAGTTGTTATGAGAATATAATTCGAATTTAATTCACAGTTTATTCAAGGACAAAATAAACTGGAATTTCTTATTGTCATTTCTCAACATGGGTATGTTTTAATATGGATTTCCCAACCATTCTCTATGAGGGAACATAGAAAAATTTATACTCAAATAAGGTTGACCCATAATGCTTTCATTCTGAATATTTTTTTGCTTACCATTCCCTAGGAGCCAAGTAAGTTAGGATTTTATTGAAGGAATGCCAACTATGAGAAATTTCCAAAAATGGGATCCTCCTCTAATCATAGAGATATGATCCAAACATTAATGTTTCTCTCCTTCAAGATATTTCGTGTGTAGTACTTGCTTCCAACAATCATACTAAATTGAAATAAGATGTTAAAGTATCTTAGAACCCAAAGAAAGATTCACAAGAGAATATTATTTAACACCAATACCATCATGACACCTAGGCATCTTGACCACTACTCAGTTGATCAAATAGAGCCTTCTATAATTAGACTTACCCCATTGCAAAAGGAATTTATGAAGCTCCTAAGGTATGGTATATCTAATGTTGACAAGGGATAAAAGAGTTGAAAATTGAAAGATAGGAAATGTTGAGAAAAATTAAAAAAATAAAAAAATAAATGTCCTATATGGTTCAACCATTGGCTTTCTAATTGGGACAACTTGGCTTTAAATTTATAGAAAATAGGATGTCATGATGGATGAGGAATCAACATGAGGTAGATTAGAATTTTCATATATCTAAAAGAGGACCATCCTTCCTAAATAAAAAACTAGAGAATCCAAAAAAGAGCAGTAATAAATACTTAGATTACATTCCATGCGAATATGAAACTTTTATCCATATTTGATCAAACCCCCTAAAGCATTAACAAAAATATGCGAAATCGATTGAAAGTAAGAGAAATTTAAAGTTGAAGCACCACCCATCAATAAAGTGTCATCAACAAATTAAGCATGATTTAAACTTCTAACACCTCTAATGAATCTTATGCTTGGAAACTATTATGCTCTTCTTTCACATTTCCATTTTCGGCTTTGAATTCTACCCTAAGGATGTATAGAATAGGGGAAAAGGGATTCCTTGTCTTAGATCTCTTGAATATTTGAAAAAATATGTTGACCTTCCATTGACCACAAGGGAAAATAATGGCCCATTTATTCATGCATAGATCTAGTTTAAAAACTCATTGTTGAAACCAAAATGTTAAAATAATTCATAAAGAAAGTTATGTCGAACACAATCAGAAGCATTTACCATGCCTAATTTTAAAACCATACCTTTCTCCCCCATGGATCTTTTGGAACGAATGGCCTTTTACACTAGAAAATTATTGTCCATTATTTTTCTTCCTCCTACAAGTCCTTATAAGATACATTGCATAAAGAAATAGGGTAGAATTTGGAAAAATTCAAAGGGTTTACCTATTTTCAAACAAGTGCAAGAAAGGAATAACCCAAATGTTGGTGAATGTAAGAAATCATTCTGGTCAAATAATGTTTGATAATATGCCAACATTTTCAATTCAAATAAGCAATGAGACCATTAGGGCCAGGGACCTTGTCTGGATTCATGGAAAGTATTACTTACCATATTTCATCGTTGGATACTAAGTTGTTGCATTATATTTTCATTTTCTTCTAGAGGTATGAGATGGGGGATGTGTTAAATCATGACCTCAACATCTGTGGTCGACCATTAACCTTACCCATAATACAAATTTCCAAAATGATTAAGGGTTTCTTCTTTGATTTGGCCATATGAATGGAGGATGTCCCCATTTGTAGATATGGATTGCACATTATTGCACCACTGTCTCAATTTAGCCTATTTATGAAAAAAATTGTGATATGATCCCTTGCGCACAACCATAAACTTTGAGATTTTAACCACCATCATTATTCCTCTACACTTAAAGCCCTTTTTAATCAAAGGGATACATGCTTCTCTTCCATTAGTAGATCACAGGTTACATGGCATTTCTCAATCTAACTCTATAGTTCACATAACTAATTTTGAGATAATGAATTCCCTTGACTCTAGATTGATAGCACTCCTTAGCCCAAGTTTTAAGAGACAATTCAATATTTTTGAATTTTATGCTCCCATATATGGACAAGAGAGTCCTCAATCCATTAAAACCAAGCCCGAGGGAATACTCTAAATAATTCACATGTATCCTTTGTGGATTAAACCATACGACAAAGGGGGAATAATATTCATGATTATGCAAAGATAAGGCTATAGGGTGGTGATTTGAGTCGCACCAAGGAAGAATTTGAGAGGAGGAGGAGAATCATTCCTCTAAGAAAATTCTTTAGATGTGGAACTCATTAAGGTGCGTGGTTATGTTCCCTTGCAAAAGCATATGATTGTTCCATGTATACTTTCCCATGGATGGATTTAAGTTAATCATATCTAAGAAAGAGAAGAAATAATCAATTTTTTCGATCGAGGGGGCTCTAATAGTGCACCCTCCTTTATTTTCCCAGGAATGCAAGACAATATTAAATTCACCCTAAAAAATATAGTAGGAACCCATGTTTGATTATTTTAAATTATTGAGAGAAATCCGATAAGAAGTATTTTCTTGATAAGATAACGACATGTAACCATTAATTATTGTACATACATAGCCAGAGGGACTATGGTGAAAACTAGTTGTTATCTAATGTAGAGTGTTATGGACTTGAAGTAAAGTAAATATAGATAATAACCAAAGGATATATAGACCTCTAGAAGTCCCTCTATAAATTACTACTTTGGCATCACATCATTTCCACATTGCTTTACTTCTTTGGAGAGCTCCCTTTTCCTCCATTTTTGTCTCTTGGAATAATGGAATCTAGGGATTTTCTTCATTTATTAAATCTTGAATAAATGAGATTTTCCCTTCATTGCCTAGGTCCATTCAATTCTGTAATCTAAGGGATTTCCTTCATTAATCTTGGATTTGGAGATTCCTCCTTGGGGAGGAACTAATCTAGCCTAATTCCTTGTGGTTTGGGTGCCTTTGCTAATTCCAAGTTCCTTGTCCTTATCCACTTGCTCTTCATGCCATTCACAATTAAGTTTTCTTTGATATTTCTCAATCAATATAGTTGCCACTTTATCCCACTAAATTTATCCTTTTGATATCTCATTATTGAAGATATAATAGAAAAAGGAAGACCTAGAGGAGTGTTTCCATGAGTAGCAGAGTGGTATACTTCTTCCTTTGAATCTGGATCCTCGTGGGCTTGAGTTTGGATTGGCACATCCTATAGTGGGGGTATTTCTATTGAATTTTTCCATCTATCATGTGTTCATATGTAATCAAATGGATTTCCAGATTTTTCATTTATGCAAGAATCTCATACCTATTTCTGGATGGTGATTTCTCGTTTCCTTTTGTTGCTAGAGTGATAATTAGCTCCAAAAGTATGCTTTGAGGATGACAAATCTAGGGAGTTGCAAATTCTAGGATGGGAATCTAAGCTCAATCATCTTATTGAGTTGGGGCCCTTTTCCTTTTGGGTTGCAGCCATTGCTCACCTTGCTTCACTTGATAGAATACCACTTCTAATTTGGGACAATTTTTAACAAGGTGGCCATATTCATGACAGACTTTGCATTTGAACTGGATCTGGTCATAAGCCATTGGTTGTATAATGGTGCAATTCTCTAATAAGAGTTCTATCACCTATGGTAATATCTTCTCCAAATCCACCTCAATGCATATTTGAGCACAATGAACATCTCATCTCATGGTTTATCATGATCAATATACTTCCCTAAAATATTTCTAATATTTCGAAAGGTCTCTTTATTCTAACAATGGAGGGGAACTTGGGGGAGCTTGAACTAGGTTGGAACAATAAAGGGAATATCATTTTTCAGAGTTAAAATCAAGATTCCATCTATTAAGGTACAAGCCTTGAGAACCAAGGAAGTAAGGATGACTTCTAAATATCATGTTGAGATCTTCCTTTTCTTCGATAGTAGAAAGGAAAAAAAACCTTGACCACAAAAGGAAAGAGATAATTTCCCCTTTGATCAAGGGGAACCATTTTTTTTTCAATCTAGGAATTCAATGTATACAAGGAAGGCCAAACCCATGTAAATTGATCGGTTAATCCATGATCTACAAGCTAAAGAGCCATGGATCGTAATTGAGCTACATGAATCGAAAATTTTAGGATCTCTTCCAGCCACTTAATAAATCATGATGGCTAAGATTTGGTTGAACGATAAAGGGATTACACAAGGGTATTAAATGCTACTATATATGGAGGTCTAGGTATATGAGGGGAGGGGAGGATGAGCTACTACCCATCCAACTAAAGCCATAAGGAAACACATATAAGAAGCATAGGGATAGAATTTTAGAAAGTGTCAAGAGTTCCATAAATTTCCTATCTAAATCAATCTAAATTATGTTGGTATAAGTTGTTTTTATAATTAATTACATGGAATTTTATAATTAGAAGGAATATGTTTATCCCTCCTTTCAAATACAGGCACAATAAGGCTATGCATCCAAGGCTTAGGTAAGCCTTTCTTCACTGCTAAATTAAAGAGCTTGTGTATATGCAGGATGAGGATAGATTCTCCCATTTTAAAATTTTCAAATTGGTAGCCTTCAATGTCCTTAGCTTTCCAATTAGCAAGCTGCTTAACCCCAAACTCAATGTCTTCTAGAGAAAATATATCATCCTCTATAGGGGCATTCAAAATGGTGTCCATTGTTTCAGGGGATTCATGGAGGTTTTTACCATAAATATTCTAGTTCTTCAAGGGAATAAAATGATTTTCTTTAGTCTCACGAATCAGAATTTTCCTCCAAAATTTTCTAGGGTCCAACTTAGAGAGCTTCAATAATTTCTCTTGCTTTCTACTTATACAATATATTTTCTTTCTTTTAATAAGATCTTTGTACGCATTTATCTTATAAAGCTTTAAGGTTTCATTAGGATCATAACTAATTGATTTTCTAACAATTTTGCAATCATTATCATACCAAGGGTTGATAGTTCTATTATTTGTTTTATATCACATCTTGATATACAACTTGCTAATGGTAACAGAGAGAATTGTAGTGAAATCATGATAAAGTTTTTCAATATTATCCTTATAAATTAAGAGGTGTAAATCCCTATTTAAAACATTTAAAAAGAGAACCATTTTACTCTTACGAAAAAATAAATAACTTTGACTCTCACAATTCTCGAGAAAAAAAGTAACAACCTCCAATTTAATTTCCAGAAAATATTTTATGATATTTTATTCCAAAACTTTTATAACTTCCTCCTTAATTGATGGTATTTTCTTAATATATTTTAGTGTGGGAGTGGTTTTGGTCAATTTCTTTTATAATGTCATTCTGAATTGATAGTTTTTCTTTTTAAAATATTTTAATGTTGTAGAGGTTTGTGTTCACATTTGATATAGTGGTCAATAAATTTGTGACTTAAGATGGTGTTGTAATAGATTACTTATTCATATTTTATTTTACAAAAATATAAATATTTTGGAAAATGTGATTTTGTGGTTCTTTTAAATTCATGTTGCATTGGGTTTGGAGTATGTCTTAAAACGTATTTTGCTTGGCTAAGAGCTCATCTTCTTCGGAGGTATGGAAATAGGTTAATGAACCAAGACCCAAAGGCATCTAACAGGAGTGTAATTCTGTTTCCTTACGAACCACTGTTGGGTAACTCTAGGTGGCATTGTTTTCCTTGAATGATAGTGATTAGTCAGTCTACATTCACAAATTACAACTAGTGATGATTGTCCTACTGCTGGTTTGACAACTGAATTATGATAAATTTTCCCATTGTCTAAAAATAAATAAATAAAATTCATGTTGCATTTCAAGAAAATAGGATATAATAAAATAAATATTTATATAATGATATTAACTTTTTCATTATGTCAATTACTTTTATAATTTAATATATTAAAAATGTTATTGTAGAAGAAGTCTTAAAGTTAAAACATGTATTTGAATACATTTCTTTCTGCCATATATACAGGGAAAGGAACTGTTAGCTCTCTGTAATTTCCTTAGGCTGTAGGAAGGATACTCAGCGGAACCAAAAACCACTTGAAAGATGGGATCTAACCCTTCTAGCTTCAGAGAGGGCTCTCACTATAGAATTTTCAGTCACATAGATGTTAGGCTAGGTATTGATATCAAAAGAATGGGTTTTAAAGGTTTGATGGCAGAGTGACAGAGACATCCATTGACAATGGAGTCATTTATTTTAGTAAATCTCAGTGATCAAAATGGGATGATGAGCAGTTCTTCACCAAGGGCAAGATAGCCAATGCTTTGGATCTTCAAAATATGTTGTAGTATATGGTGGAGGAATAAAGCATTATAGTCCACTAAGCATAAAGCATCTATCAAGGATGAATTTTACACTTAGATTTAGATGAAAAACATTAATATTATTTGAAAGGAGAAACATAACACCTATCTTGGATGAATTCTATATTCACATAAACTTCATTCAAATAATGAGGAAAGAAGATTCATGAAAAAATGAAAGGAAAGAGGACACATAAACACAAAATAAATCACATCACCAAAACTTGCTGACACAGGAATCCTTGAAAGAAACAACTCTGGCCTTCTTCATTAATCACTGAGTATGGAAAATAAGAAATCACAGCATACACCAAACTCTCTCTCTTACACTCACCAATCAACCCCTTGCACTATGATATTTGCACAATATATACATAAAAAAACATTAAGTTTCCACCTAGCAGAACTAAATTTCCTAAAGGAGAAATGGTAATCAGCTAGATGCAACGAATGTAGACCTGCTATGCTTAAAACTAGGAATCAATTTACCTAATGCAATCTTTAACTAAATGCTTAACCAAACATTAAATATTTACAATGATATATAGCTTCAACATCCTAAGACTCCAAGACACTTGTCAGCATCTTCAAAATCAGTTTTGGAAGCTTTGGAGTTGAATCTGATGGTCAAACAATTGACTATCCAAAAGCGTAGCGACTGTATTTTTGAATATCTCCTAAACAATAATCCGTATTGAGCTAATTTTTTGAAAACAACTTAATATCATCATAACCCTTCTACACACAAATTTTGAGCCAAATTTGACTCATAGACATCGAGAAAATCCAAAACTGGTTGTAGAGGACGGTGGTTCATTTCTCAAAAACCATGAAGCATTTTGGCATGAAATTAAGTAAGCTTATTCATCTCACCCCCATGCATCTACTGTAAAAATTTCATGGAAAACAAGTACAATATTTAAGAGATATGGTGAAAATACAGTGACAATGTGAAATTATAATGCTCCAAGTGTATACTATCTCCGACCATCATCTAACATGCTGAGGGTACTGTGATGGCATGGAATGGTCCATACAATGTTTCAAACCCATGAGAAAAATTATTTTCCAAACACAAACCTTCAAACCCTAAACCTTCTTCTTGTAGTAGAAGCGCAATGCAGTTGCGCATCGCACCTCCATCTTCATGACTTGACTAAACACTAATCTTCCGATTGAGCAAAATGATTTGGAGTTGATCCAAATATTCACAAAAAACCTCCTACATGGACAAAAGTGCCAAAAACCCTGATTCCTCATCAAAATTTGATGCCTTGGTAGAAGTGCAACACCCCCTACAGACTTTACACAACGAACCTTTCTTGGTGTTCAAAAGGCCTCGAGGGGACAAGTAACAATTGCATATCTTTTTTGGAGGTAAAGGTGATGCGTTGAGCTCCCAAGGTGGCTGAATATAGATTTCAAGGGTGATGATTGCAACTTTGAGCTTGAATGATGAATGTGCAACACTTGTCAGAAGCGCAACATTGTCCTTCTAACCGTTGTACAGATGATGATGTCACGACTAATCATGATTTGACACTCTAACTGACCAAGATACCCTACAAATTTGTGCCCATGATGAAAAGACATGACAACATGACCTCGCTCATGATCTTTTGATGAAACATAACCCTAGACCCACCTAACTCAACCTCTCAAGATATCAATGACTATTTCATGACTTTTCACACATTTTGACAGAATTACATTGAATAATGAAACTTTGATTCTAAACTAAGACCCATAGCTTGATCTTCTACAAGATCATAGCCAGATCTTTATACATTTATCATAATTTGAAAGACAAAACTCGTTTTTTGACTACTATGACTAAAGGATACTAACAAGAACATTGAAGTAGACTTCTTGTCTAAGGAGGGCCATAGATAGCCTATGGGCTTGTTGACAGTGCTGGAAACCCATCAACCAAGGTGTCTCCATGATGTGAAGTCCCAATTAACCCACACACCATTTGGAGTAGGAGCCCCATCCGAAATATCGACCTAGTTTCCAGTTATCTTAGAGATATGCCTTGGCTCTAACTATCAACAAGAGAAAGGAGTGCACACGTGCCTTCAAAAAGCAAGGGGGTGTGCCAGGTGACTGTTCGATCATATGTGTGTCAAATTTCTTTCATTGCAGAGGGGAGGAGAAGTGAGCTTCTAAGAGAGAGGTAGCATTACCACCCTAGTAGAGACACACATGAACAAGAAGGGTTCGTGCAACATCAAGCAGAATAGTCCATAGAGATGTGACGGTCATTGAAACCAATATGACGAGGAAGATCTTTCTAATATCCAGTAGAATAGTCCACGAGGATGCAACAATGATAATATCAATTAAAACACATTCTCAATATGATAAGTACCAAAATAATCGAAATAGTTCAACTACTTTAGCATAGATGAAAGAAAACATGAATTACAAACATTCACATAATAGTCTTACAAATATCCATAATCCATGCATGAAGAATGTGCTGACCTTGAATGCTTCTGTTATTAAGTAAAATTTCCAAGACACATGTATACAATGTATATCACTAGCTCCAATAGTGGAGCACTGGAGCCACTGTTTGCTCCACAAAAGAACTAATCTGTTTCTCTAATGTCTTGTGGGACAAGCCAAGGTGAAAAGTCCTTTTCTCTTACAATGAGAGAGTATATTTAACCAAGGGGTGAAGCTTCCCCTTCCTTTTGAATCTTTGACTACCCTTATGACTATTTGACTTCCTATGACTTTTCAACTTACATGACTCTTTATATTCCATGTGTGTCCTTTAGACTTCCACTTTGCAATACATTTTGAATACCATTTACATGATTCAAAAATGCAAATGTGGAATATGACAACTCATGACAAGACATGACACTTTTGACATGGACTGCTTGATGATGTCGTAGTTTCAGGCCACTGCTACTATTGTGTGTTGAGTTCCTGTTTGAGAATGCTTGTCTTTTCACTTCTGTATGACTTGTTGATAAGAAGTCTTCATTGATCTTAAGTCTTAAGTTGTGATCGCAAACTGATGTCCCTTTTCTTTCTTATGATTGATCAACTTTTAAGTTCAACTATAAGAGTGTCTTTCAACATGTTTTACTCCTTTATATCTTTCTTCATCATCTCACCATAGCATGGTAAGGTACCTGTATCTGTAAATCACCCATGACAAGATGACACAAGTCCGGTAAACCCCTAGTCTAATATGGTGCACATTGATCCAATGACTAAGCCGCAACCAGGTGACAGGTTAGGAAAGAGGCTTAGTAACTGCACAATTACGCAGCTAAGGTAATCAGGGGGTGAAGCTTTAGCCTTAAGACAATGCAATGCACAGTTCAGGCTGGGCTAAGGAAGAAAACTGCACAATATGGGAGCTCAGGATGACAACTTGAGGGTGTTATCACTCAGAACTTTCTCAAGGTTAAAGAAATAAATTTCCGAGGTAACCACAAACCAATCTTTTAAGTATAGGCTCTAGCCAACCTATGACTCAGAGAGGGCTCTCTCTATATAATTTAGCTTTGTTTCTTATGGGATTTTAGGCTAGTTCTTAATGTTCATTGGGATTTTGGTTTTGAATTGAAGGTTGGGTGGTGGAATTCTTGGAACAGATGGATAGAGCAAGGTCTTCAAGCCATTGGGCTATGGAGTCAACAAATGGATAGTAGAACTGGATCAATTCATTAAAGGGAATGTTCACAGGGCAGGTTAGCAAAGTAAAGTGCAAATCTTTAGGCCTAATGGGTGAAATGATCCTAACCAGGGTGAGAGAGCACTTAAGAATCCTCAAACCGGGGTTAGAATGAAGAACAGAGGATAATCATGAACAAAGGGCAATGAAGAATCCTTTGCTATAGATCACAAGGGATCACCTAAACTAAGGAGCAATCAAGAATTCCTTAACTTAGATTTGTGAAGAAAACATACAATATGCATAACAGTCAAGACAGAGTGTAGTTAAGCAATTTCTGAGATATCATTCCATGTTATAACATTCAGATTTTTAGAGATACATAAAATATTATGGGAAAAACTCAAAGAAAAACACATTGAACTTGAGAGAATACTTATTTGTACTTCGCTTTACACAAGAATCCTGTGAAATATCTGATCTTTATTCCTTGATCCAACAAGCTGATCCAGTCATTGATACAATAGAATTTCAGACTTAAGAGAAATAAGTCTATAGAAATGTATAAGAATCCACCCCAAAATACTTCAAATGAAGAAATATTTGTACAAATTCTAAACTAAAATATCTTGAAAAAATATCAAGATTGGTTTTACAAATATCTCAAACTGTCTTACATTAATAGAACTTAAATAAAGGAAATTCAAAGCTAATGAATCTATTTGGCACTATATTTATGGATTGAGGGTGACAAAGAAGAGAAAGTCAAATTTGATAGCAACTCTTAATTGATGATGAGGCTTCCAAGTCACTAACTGCCTCCTTCCTTTGTGCATTTTGCCCCAAAATTTCTGCAAAATTAGGGTCCACTGATACATTTTTATATCTCAATCTGAGATAGATATGTAAAAAGTGAAAGAGGTTATTGTAGATAAGTATGTTATTGAGATAAACCTCTTTCAGTTTCCAAAAATTCAGCTCCATCTATTCACAATATTCTCTGCAAAAAGATGTCAAAAATAGGACTTTGCACAGTCCGAAAAATAGGCTCTGAAGATATGAATTTATCTCCCTTTTTGTAATACCTGTGTAAAATGTGAGATAGGTTTTTGTAGATTGGCCTTTTAGGAACACAAACCTCCTCCAGTTTCTCAAAATTCATCTTGGATTAGCCACAATAGTTTTTGCAAAATTATGACTTAAACAGGAAATTTCTGGAAAATGTACCATTTCTGTTCTAATTTCATCTTTTTTCACTTTGATTTTTCAATCTGATACACTTTTACTGATACTCTTTCATCTGATACACTTTTACTTTGATGACTTGTCAATATCCTTTACTGTGTTTTTACCTTTACTGTACATTTTAACTTTTTACTGTGTATTTCAACAGTAAATCATTTGTTTTTATGTGTATCAGCATTGGGTAGTGGATATTGGTCAAGTTTCTGTATGTTTCATTTGTTTGTCTTCTAACTACATCTTCGGTCTAGTTCCTCTGTTTTAACAGTCAATGCTCTGTGTGAATGTTTTCTTCTCGGCTCTGTGTATAATTATCTTCTTCTCTGTTCTGCGTGTAATTGGTCTTCTTCTTCTGAATATAAGTTTTTTTAATAGGTTTCTTGTCGAGTCTTGGAGTAAATAGGTTCTACGACTAGTACCAGAACTGTTTATCCAAGCTCTGGTCTTTTGCTAATTACCTGAAAAACACAAAAATCATTAAGAAAACATAGGTTGGCAGGAAAGACAATTGATGGCTTTACTGCATAGGGATGTCTGGGGAAGGAGTCGTGGCAATGTTTTGAAAGTAATCAGAGGTTGAATTGTGTTGCAGAGGTTCAGGGTGGCATCGGAAGGGTTTGATAGGTTTTACTGTGAAACGGGGAAAAAGGAATGAAAACGAGGGTTTTCAGGGTTTTAACGGGCAACTTTTTAAATTTGGCGCGAGATTAGTTAAGTGAACAGTGAAGGTCTTGTCTTATGCGGGGAGGCGGTTTTCCAAGCCATCGCACCACTTTTGTGGCGAAGGTGGTATTTGGGCGAGGTCGCTTGATATACTTCTGTGCTTGACACGTAGCTATAGGGGGGTCAGGGAAAACCACTTTATCGGGGGGTATCCTTCGGCCATCGGGCGCGGCCGATATGGCTGTGGAGCGTTGGATTAGGCGGAAGTTGATCTAACGGTAGTCGGGTGAGGGAAGTAAGCGGGAGATAAAAGCTTGGGCTTTAGGGTTGGCCCAAGCTTTAATCACAAGTGATTTGTGATTAGTTAGGGTTAATGAGGGATTAATTTGTTTTGTTGGGATAAGGGGTAAAAATATAGCTTTCATTAAAACTAAGGGATAGGGGTATTACATAGGGATTTAACTAATATACAGGAAAAAGGTTTTATCGGGGATTTATATAATAAAGTTAGAAATTAATATGAAATGAAATGAGCAGGAATGTAAACACTAGGCATAGTGTAAAATATGATTTCTAGGCGCGACTTTTTCATTGTGATGCCCCACATAATCATTTAACACTTCTACTTAGGATAAAGCCTTTTTGTGGGTTTTTGAGTGAAAATGGGACTTAACATGGGATTTTTACTTTTCATAGGCAAATGGTGTTTAACCTTAGGAAAAGGGGTTTTATTAGGGTAATGGATTTTATGAAGGGGATTCTAGCACTTGATGTCCATAAGTCATTAAGCCGAGGGTCTGGTCCCACCAAAAGTCAGAGAAATGCTCTGAGCCTCTTTGACTTGTAGGATTAAAAGTACTAGAACATACTTGTGGATAGGAAATTAGTAAGTAAAGGGGAAAATGAATGAGGGGGAGTTAATCACATTAACTTGTAAACCTTTGTTTTTTCCTTCATAACTGATCATACATGTTGAAATATATCTAAGCATGATGAATGTGTTTTGATCCAATCAACCTTGTAGTTCAACAACCTTTCTTCTACTTACCCATTTCTTACCCTAACATTTTTTCTTCATTTTATTTGGGTGCATTTAGGCTAGCAAACCCTTATCATCCATTTTTATTTTGAAAAGTAATCTATCTAATTCTAACCTCATATCATCCAAGGGCTCAGATTAAACTGATGAGCTCCCTTTATTTTCTCTACCTATCTATTGAGCTGCCAAGATTAAATTGTTTGGTTAGATTTTATTCTCTAACTATAAACATAAAATTCAAAGCATGATATAATCAAGATTAAACAGTTTGATTACCATGGATTGTGGCACAAATAACAAGCTGCACACAATCATTATTATGCATAAAAGTAAATAGTAGTGGCATTTAGACTTGCACACTTTCATGGTCTCTTTTTGTCTTTTGGGGTTCACATATTTTCATTTTTTGACCTTCTCTTATTCCTTTTGTCCTTTGATATTTCTTTTAGGACATACCCTCTTTTCGTTTTTTAATTTTTAATATGGAAAACATTTGCAGAAAGAAAAGGTATGTATAATATTACAATACTGACCATAGTCAATTCAAAATTATGAATCCTATTGGTATAGGAACCTAACAGAGGGTATAGGCACTGGATCAGCCTATTGCACAGTTTTGGAGAACATGTGAGCCCACGTGACTGTGAAATTGCGTTGTTCAAAAGATCAAGGTTGAGGCTTGAGCCTTGGGACTACACAGTGTGCAGTTTATGCTGGATTGAGGGAGAAAGCTACACGATTCTTAGAGCTAATGAGGCAGGGTAAGGGGATGGACATTAAGTGAACACATTGTGCAGTTCCCAAAGACAAGGGAGGATGGGAAATTGAGAAAATGCACAATTCATAGGCTTAGGGAATGAGCTTAAGGCTTGTGATTGCAAAGCATGCAGTTAAGGCCAAGTTGGGAGAAGGAATTGCGTAATTCTGGGAGGCAAGGTCTGGGCTTGAGCACTGAAGTTGCGAAATGCACAGTTATGGGCTTGAGCAATGAAGTTGTGAAATGCGTAGTTTTGGGGTTGAGAAATGAGGTTTTGAAATGTGTAGTTCAGGGGTGGAGCATTGAGGTTGTGAAATGCACAGTTCTGGAGGGCCAGATGAGGCTATGTTGCCGGGATTTTTTTCGAAATTTTGCTACGTGGGGGAATCGAAGAGATTGTTGTGAATAGTGATATGACTTGATTGTGATCACACACTTGAAACACTTATATGAAACAACAAAATATATCATCTGGATCATATTAAAAACATATTTTCTTCATTGCGACAACTTTTCAATAACTTTACGACAATTGCAACATTAAAAGTACACTTTGTGACGATTGTGATGACACTTGTGTGACAATGCTTAAAACTTTGGGAATGAGTGCGATATATGTTTAAATGGTTATTACAACTCATATTCACAATGATAGACCCTTGAAACAACCAAAACATGCTTCTGCAAATTGTGCGATAACCAATCATGCGAAAAGACAACAATTTACCCAACTTGCAAAGGGGAGAAAAATACTTCAAGAAAGTACATGAAATGAGTTTCGGTGTTTACAACAATAATGTGCAAGACCAAGGAAGGATCTAAATCGAGTGTAAGAAATTTTTTTGGAGGGTGTTGTAGCAACTAACACAATTGGCGACACATTGGCAGAAGTCCAACTTCTTTGTAGAGCCTTGGTTCTTTAGGGAGCATTGGTTCATCATGCAGATTACTTGGGGTGCCCCGCTTACCACATGAATAGACAAGGTCCCCTTTATGCCTTCTTGGTTGAACACAACATAAGATCTAAAGATATCACAATGATTTGAGTTGGGAAGGGTAGTGAAGCTCGAGAGCTTAAGATTTTCAGAGTAATTTTTTTCATCCCCGTTGTTGCTCCGCTGCCAGCAAACCTGGACAGTACCCCGATCAAGTCATGTAGGAACACAAGCATTGCCTCTGCTTCCAGCGAGCCTGGATAGTACCATGACGGAGTTGCTTGCTTCACCTCTCTGCACAAGAATACTTTCTCTTCTTTCACCTTTATTTATTTATTTTAAAGAGGACGGTGCATCAACACTTATTTATTTTTGGGCGGAAGAGGGATCCTGATTTATTGAGAGTAGAAGAGGTTGTTCCTTCAGAGAAGCATATATAGACCTCAAATTTATGTTTCCTCATTTAGTTTTTTCCCCTTCTCCTCTTCTACTAATTGGATAAGCATCAAACACTGAAACACAAAATTGATTATAGGCAAAAGGTTTCATGAATAGACATAGGTTCATGGTTGGACCAAAACCCTCCTTATAGACAGATTGTATTTTCCGTCAGAACTTCATCAACCAAAAGATATAACTGACACAAGGAAAGCAAACTGGAGGTTAGCCAAATGTTGAAGTGTCACAAGACTGTTTAGAATTCAACTACACACATACTAAGAAGCCAAAACAGGTCTAGGCACAACACTTATTCACATGATGAAAACAAAAGAAGATAAACAAAAAGAAACAAAACGAAATTAAAGACAACACACAACAAATAAAAAAAACTAGAAGACAAGCAAAAGAAGCTAAACCAAAGCATAATGCGAGAGAAAAGTAAGAAAGACAAGAGAGAATAAAGAGAACAACACAGGATCAGTACAAGAGAAGGAAAACTAAGATGCAGCTAATCTTACTCCTAACCTAACAACTAGAAGGCCAAGGTCACGTATAATGGAATTTCCAATGTAGCCACCATAATCGTTCCCAAATTGCAATCACAAATATACAATCAATTAAAATAGATATAAATAAATGTGCAAGAGAAAAGATGAGAGCTTGAATAATTTGCACAAAAATTTGAAGGTCTTTCCTATGGGCAGAAAGATGTGTCACAACCACTACTTTCATCCAATTCACATTCTTACCTCTCCGACGGAAAGCATAATCAGAAAAAACTCGAAGACTTCTTGCGAATCTATGTCATCCTTATTACAAAGCACGAGAAAAGGCCGAAACCTCTTTATTGCAATGGAGCTTGCTGAGTAAGACTGCTCCAACCATTCAACCGTTGGATCATGTAATTCATGATGACCCTCTTGAAAACCCCTAAATATTTGAAAATATGGATTTTCAATTATATGCACAAGATTATAATGAGAATATTGTGAGGGAAAATAGATCTGATCATATTCTGTAGTCATGTTGAGAGAGTGAGGACTTGACATAACCATCAGTAGAGACTAAAGTGCCTCAACCACTCGACAAAAAATTGAATAGTGAGATGTTGAATGACGAAGATCGAAGGATGTAAAACAATTGCCATTGGATATACTGGTGGGAAAATGATAGCATGAATGATAGTCATCAAGGACACATTAATGATCAGATGATAAGATTAAAGCATCAAATTCCCACTTTGTAATAAATGAAGATAAATCAATTTGAACAGTTCTACGAATGCTCCAAACAATCGAACCAATTCCTCACAAGAAAAATGTGACAAATCGTTTTCGTGTAAATAGTGACAAACTGTGAAAACATCATAATCATGAAAATAATTTAAAAGGGATGTCATCACAACAAATACATGAGACCAGTCAGGACATGGTGAACGAAAAAGAACTTGATTCATGTGATAACTCATGAATTCATGATTATTCAAGAGGACTATAGGTGCAATGAAGGAGAATATTTGTAATATAGAATTCGTGAGAAAAATCGGGAGCTAACTATTAAGAGATGAATCTGATAAGCATGTTTCCTTCGACCAAAGATAGTTTTTGAAATGATCAAATTTGCAATTCTATGACTCTATGAGAGACACACATTCCAAACCCGAGTTTGATGTGAGAGATTTGCATGAAGATGAATAAACTAAAAAATATTCTAGAATCCGGTCAGAAGTAAAACCTTGAAAATTTGAAAGATCATACCTGAAATAAGAAACATTTTGCAAAAATAACTATTCATCAGGTGAAACCATGCAAAGAGAAGGATTGTGTGGGGAAAACCAGATCTGAATTAGTTTGGGGGGCTTACCAGAGTTACGAGATCCTAACATAACCACCAACAGAAGTTGACGTGCCTCAACTCCTTAGCAGGTCCCAAAACTTTCCAGCATTGTAAAATTTCATTTTGAAGATTGAACGAGATCATGCATGGTTCTAGGATAGTTGTTACCACCTGTTTCATTAAAGCCACTGCTCACTGGATGGAAACCATCTCTGTCATTGATTTCACCAGATTTTTCAACTTCAACAACCAGATTACTCAAGTCGAAAGGTTCTTCTGATCACAAATTCGAAGATGAATGAATTAGGGAAATTTCATGAGCAAGCTGATTTGAAGAGTTGTCTTCATGCAAGAGAAGAGATGATGAGGGGTGGAAAGAGTACTCAATGATTCAATTGTTTTCATTTGCATCATGGATAATCTCACTGCCTTGTGTCAATTGAGAAGATAACTCATTAGATGAAGAACTTAAAGAGCATGGAGTATCTTCGTCACAAGTAGATGCATCACATATAGTAGATCAAAAGGGATAGCGAGATTAAGAGGAAGTTTTGATAAGCAAATATACTTTGACTGATTTTAGATCTAAAGCAACGTCTTCATGAGAAACTAAAAGATCAAATGATGCACCTGGGAATTCATGATCACATACATCAATAAAGTCATCATCCGATATAATGATTGTCGCCCAAGGCTACGGATTAATCGAAAGAATTGATTACATTTGGTTCACTACCGAGATTAGCAGATTGAGAATCATCCAAGAATGGAAGCACATTGTTTTTACATGGAGGATTTTGAAAAAGAGAAGAAATATTGAAAGCATTTTCACCTTCTTGCTCCTCTACCTATGTAATTTGACTGCCTTGTATCTGATCACAATTTGAACTAGCAACGCAAAAATAAAGAGAGTGTGAAAGACTAGCAGGCGGAGCAGATTGATCGGGAAGATCACAGTACATAGGAAGATCATATTCAAGACTAAAATTATGAACAATAACATCATCTTGCAGGATGGAGGAGTTGGTCTTCACCATAGGCCTCATGAGCCAATCTGGAATTTCCTCCATAGAATCTAAGTCATGTGAAACGAAAGAAGAATGAGAAGATGGATTAGGAATTTGATTTGTGGATTTTTCAACTTTATTACCATCACACAGAGGCACCTTCATCGGAACTGGAAAAGGGGGAGGAAAAATAACGAAAAGTGTTGGGCATGGAATCCCCCTGAGGCATGTTTTGGGGTTCAAAGCCCATGTTTTGACCGAATAATGTTGTAAAGCCCCGTGAATTACAGGCGTGGAAGTATGTCAGAGTCATAGGGTTGTCTGCCCTAGTTTGTAATGTAATTTCGGCCTACCCATGGTCCGCGGACCATGGGATTGTATAGATAGAGCGAGGCTCTAAGTTGTAAAGGGAGAGTAGTGAAGGATGAGGAGTTGAGTGGTATCCAAAGAGAAAAGTCTAGTTTTGGGTTATAGGATAGGAGAAGGCTCTGCAGCTGAGTGCGCAGAGGCCTAGTAGTCCGCAACTGAGTGCGCAGACCCCTGCAGCTGAGTGCATAGGGAGGAGTCGAGTCTGTAACTGAAGGAAGAGAATAATAAAGAGAAGTTTTATCTGAATTCCGTGTATCTATTCTTGAGTTAGTACATGTTTGATATCAATTGCAAATATACTGTTCATTTACTGCGCACACTTGGATGAATGATTTATATTACTAAGTATAATTTACACATGCAAATAAGCTAAGTTAATCAACTGATGGTGAATTACTAGTAAGAACTTGGGTAATAACAGTGTTTGGCCCCCGAGTAGGGCTGCGCGAAGGCAGCATCACAGGCTGCGAGGTACGGGTAAGTGCGCGTAGTGACGTGCGCGCAGGGTCGAACCGCAGACCACTTGAACTCATCAGACATCTCCGGGGTGTGGAAACCTGGTTCTAGCACCCTCCCATACTACTTCGGGTGAGACCTCAGTCCGAGCTCCACGTACTATTGCCGAAAGGGCCAGTAGTACCGAGATTTGTTTGGCTAAATCACCTCCAAACCTGGGTCAGGCCCCAACAAGCCAACAAATGGTTCTGTTGTCAGGACCGGGATCTGCATAAGGGATGTCTGATGTCATGTCATTGGAATCCGACAAATAAAGAAATTGAAGAGTGGCTGGACAGAAAAATTCATGAGTTCGCGGCAAAGGAAAATAGGAATCTGTGAGTATCGAAGGAATAGTGGTTAGAGCGCTACTTATATACAGAATCCATGAAATTTTCTTTGCGTCCTTCCCCTTTGAGTTGTATGAGTGGATCGCAAAGCTAGCAGACAGTCAGGGAAGGTGTAGGGTCGACAAACTGATTGTGTGGACTCCAGAATTGGTGCGTAGACTAGAAGCATCGGAAGATAAGATTGCGCGCGCTGTGGACCATTGGCTCGATCAAACCAAAGGAGGGTTTATCACCGAATTCGCGGTAGATACTTTAGTCAGCTACAACGAGGCGGAACAACGTTTCCTCAGAGGACCACGAGGTAAGTACATTAAATCTTTGAACACTTGGATTAAAATGCTACTGTGTGAAAAGTGGGTTATGCGAATAAATTGATGTTTGGGGCTACGCAAAGTGGGAGGATCTACAAAAATGAAGGTAGCGAAGAATTAGAGACTAGTCCCTTGATTTCACCTCTGTGGGAGAGCGAGGAGGAACTCACGAAAGTTTCACCAAGAAATGCGATCAGTCTGATAAGACAACGAATTCCACGTATACAACCCCCACCTACGCCACTATTTTCACCATCTTCACCCCCATCTTCGCCCACACCACCTCTGCCACCACCACAGTTTAATATGGCGAGCACAATAAAGTTGCCGATGTTCAGAGGAGTAGGAAACGAAGATCCGGACCAATTTTGGTTTGTAGTAAAGGCTGTATGGGAAGCGCAAGGAGTCACCGATGATAATATCAAGAAGGCAACACTGGTTAGCGCCTTGCAGGATTGCGTACTAACATGGTATATCAAGCATTCCAATGACAATCCAAACGCAGGGATTGTGGATATCCAAGCTGCGCTAAACAAAGAATTTAGCAGGCCAAAATCAGAGACACAGTCGATTATCATATTTAAGGAAATCGCGATGCTTCTAGGCGAGACCCCTTGGGAGCTGGATCAGAGACTAAAGGGTAAGATCTGTGAAGCTAATATGACCTTAACGGATGCAGAACACCACGCGTGGTTTGTAGCATCACTAACGCCACATCTAAGGAACGCGTTGTCACAACAGAAGCTAACCACTCAGGCCGAGGCCTTGGAGATGGCGATGAGACTACACAAAACCCTGATACAAGATCCTAATCTGGGAGTTCAACAGATCCACGCATAGTTGCGGAACTTGTGCCTGGAGATGGAGAGCCTAAAACAAGACAGGATAGCTCACCCAAAAGTGCGTGAGTTCAGAGGTCAGGGGCACGACAAGGACCATTGTCCGGTCTTCGCGAACTTCCTAGCAGGAGGAGGGCCAATGGCATTGAGACCAGAGACACAAGCTGGGCCAAGCGCGACACTTGCATTATGGTGCACGATTTGTCAGATAAGAGGGAAGCACGATACAAATAACTGTAACCTATTACAAAAGTATACGCAGACATCCCAACAATTTTTCTATAATTTATGCAGGTCAGTATGCCATGATGAATGCACTTGTAGAAGTTATGAACTAATGATATATCAGACTCCTACCTAAAGAGTTTAGACCAAAACACGAGCCCTCAATCAAAATACAGGGATAGCGCGCACTAGATTTCAGGGGCGCGGACGAGGTCGAGGTGGAATGGGACCAGGAAGGGGTGGCAAACAATTGATTTGTTACAATTGCGGAGGGTTAAGGCATTATTCCCTATATTGTACAAATCTGACGAGAGCATCATGTTTATATTGTACCCAGTTTGATCATGAGATTAAGGACTGCCCCACACTAATAGCCTCCCCCGGCTCTGAATCTGCAAATGATGAGGTCTAAACTGTGCGAAGAGGACCCCAATGTAAACATTGTGATCTGAAGCGGTATTACCATAGGGGATGACAAGGGTAAGCAACCTGAAGAAAGTGCTTGGGTTTGCAAGGCTCCTACAAAGGAAACAGAGTTTGATTTGGAGCGCGCAAAGGAGACATTCATGGAAGCTAAGAAGAGCTTCACAGAGGCCTCCACTTCAGGTAGTAAGGACAAACTAGAACCGGAGATGGACCCATCGATGCTTACTACCTTTCTAGAGACATGCATGAAGCTGCTGCATGACAGAAAGGCGGTGAAGGGACTGTAGGAACTCATCACTAGGTGTGTTGGGTCAAGAGAACCACGTGTAGTTCGGAAGCTCGGGAAGCACACAATGTGAACAGGAAGGGAGATGAGATTGACTACGCAAATCGGGGAATATGAAATGGATCAAGTGATTTTGGATTTAGGATTGGATGCGAACGTACTACCAAAGAATACATGGGAGCACATGGGCAGGCCTGCGTTGCAATGGTCCCATATTCAATTGCGAATGGCGAACTAGCAGAAGATCCTACCAATGGGAAGATTGCAGGGAATAATGGTAGACATCGAAGGTGCAAGCACGCTTGCAGATTTCGAAGTGATAGAGATTGTCGATGACAGCAATCCCTATCCTGCGCTACTGGGAATAGATTGGGCCACTGATATGAATGGAGTGATAAATCTGAAGAAGCGCAAAATGATTTTTGAGAAAAAGTCACTACACGTAGTGGTACCTTTAGAGCTTGCGGAAGGATTGTGCTACACTGAGCCAGTGAGTGATGATGAAAGCGACGATGATCTAGACTGTATCTACAAGATAACCACTCAAGAACAGGATTGGGTGAATCCTACAGCGGATGGTAGGATTTCGTGGGAGTGCGAAAGCTCCTGCACATCGGATTCGGATGAGGAAATTAGGTGATGGCAGAATCGGTTACACGAGGTAACCACACTCAATTGCAACATGATGGTATGATCACTGTGCTGTGTGACAATATAGGTAAGGGATCTACCTATGTATGACGGGTTGACAACGGTGGATGAATTCTTGACCAAGTTTGAAAGAGAAGTGCTAGAACAGCAGCGTTTTGACGCTCTGAAATGGGCACTACGCGCTACGCCCGCAAGGTGGTGGGGTACGCATCAAAGAAGTTTTGAGAACTGCCGCGACTGTAGAAGAATGATGGTTATACAGTTTGGAAAGCCTCAGCTATAGATGGAAGCTGGGTATGATGGACGAAACAGTTTGCGCGCCCACCTCTCTAGATGGGTACAGACATATGGTACGCGTTGTTAGGCCCCTATACTACTAGTGTAACCCCTTATTATTATTAGTACAACCCACTTATTATATTGATGTACCCATGTAGTGCCCATATTGTTACTATTATGCCCCATAGAAGCCCACTATTGTTATTATTGTGCCCTTACATTATTATTGTTATGTTAGCTATGATTATGTTATGACCCCTTAGACTCCTATATATAGAAAGGAGGTCTTTTCATTTGTATCATCGAAGAATTGTTCATTTATGTAATGTAAAGGAGGTTTCCCCCTTGAAGAGGCTGAATTATAAGGCGTTGATCTATCTTTTCTATCTTTTCTTGAGCTGGTTTCATAACATTTGGTATCAGAGCTTTGGATTCTAGGGTTTCGCTGCTCCAAACAGGTCATCGTGGCATTTTCTCTATAACTTTTTTTCTGTGACGTTTCAGAAGTCGCAAAAAAAACCCATTTGAGTATAAATCGTGCTGAACCTTGGATCCAAATTTTAGAGCATTTCGCACAATATTTGTGGAGATATGATCTGAGGAAGTTGGTCTTTTTGCAGACTCCTGAATTACATTCAAAACAGGTGACCTGGGGAAAATTGTCATAACTTTCTCTCTGGGGATCGGATTGAAATTTCATAAGAAGGTACAGAAAGAGGACGGACTTTAGTTTCTTGTATGCATGTTTCAGATCCAAAGGTTGAAACAGTGACTCATGGCACGTCGTACAAGTTCGCTCTACTGAACTAGTCTATAATCAAGTCACTGTGGGAGATTTCGCATAACTCTTCCTTGGAGAATCCAATTTGGGTCAGACTTGTGGCATTGGAAAGAGGACACAGAGGGCTACTACAGGTATCAATTTCAGAACTTAAATATTTGAAAGTACAGAGTTATATTCGTTTCAAGATCGAGGTCCTAAAATCAAGAAAAAGCAAGATGAGGAAGTTTGATGGCAAGGATCCGATAAATTGGATACTTCAGATGGAGCAATATTTTGATCTACATGGTGTACCACTGTTAGAAAAGGTATGTATTGCATCTTAATATTTAGAACCGGATCAATTTTTATGGTATAAAGGGCTTTGTTCTCGTAAACAACTTGTTACGTGGTCAATTCTCACGGAGGAAATGATAGCACATTATGAGGATACAAAGAGCAACACCTTCTTTAGAGAAACACCACAACAATTGGAAAGAGTAAAAGGGATTTGTGACATATTGGAAAGTAAAATTATGGCAACAAGGAAGTCTACCCCTCACAACTATAAATATGGAAGTGTTGTTTCTCCTAGCCTTCCACAACCTACAAGGGTTACACCACAATAATTGGAAGAAAAAAGAGAAAAAGGGCTTTGTTACAATTGTGATAGCAAATGCACTAAAGGTCATAAGTGTGCTGAGAAGAAATTATTTTACATAGAATATGAAGAGGAGGAAGAAAAGGATCAAGAAACATCAAAAGAAGAAGATATATGCCAGGACCCCACCCCAGAGAAAAAATAAATGAATCAGACCATATCTTGTAAAACATTGGCAAGAATTACCACTCCTCAAACTCTCAAGATAGAAGGACATATCAAGAAGAAAAAGGTGCAAGAAGTGAAAGATCACATCGAGAAAGAAGAAATGAATCCAACCATATCTTATAATTCATTGGTCGAAATTACCACTCCTCAAACTATCAAGATAGAAGGACATATCAAGAAGAAAAATGTTCAAGAAGTGAAAGATCACATTGAGCATCAAGAAATGAATCCGACCATATTTTGTAAAGGATTGGAAGAAATTACCACTCCTCAAACTCTAGA
Source organism: Pinus tabuliformis (assembly GCA_031772625.1). Lineage (NCBI taxonomy): Eukaryota > Viridiplantae > Streptophyta > Pinopsida > Pinales > Pinaceae > Pinus > Pinus tabuliformis. The sequence continues at coordinate 1,372,350,428 of CM062805.1, read as the reverse complement.
GATAGAAGGAAATATCAAGAAGAAAAAGGTTCAAGCAGTGAAAGATCACATCGAGAATCAACAACAAGTTCTCCAACTTTTAAAGGATAACGCCGCTTTAGTGCAAAATCAAATGAAACAACATGTAGATCAACATTGTAGTGAAAAATGTTTTGATGTAGGTGATTGGGTATTTTTACTCCTACATCTCAAGCAAGCTATTTATGAGAAGGAAATGTTGGCAATACTACATGCACTTAAAAAATGGCGACCTTACCAAATGGGAAGACTCTTCAAGGATGAGGATGTGGAAGCATTGTTTTGTGCTATTTCTATTATCCAACCAGATTGGATAAACAAAGCAAGGGATGAATGGAAGAAGGACGAAGAAGTATGGCCACTTATTCAAAAGTTGCAAAAGATCCCAATTCAAACAATATTGCCAGAAATTGAAGAGGAAGGAAAAATCATATTCGAACCTGGAGCAGTCACAGAAACAAGAACCCGACAGCTACGGAATCGATCAATTTCAGAGTATCTCATCAAGTGGAAGAACTTACCCGCTGAAGATTCCACATGGGAGGACAAGAATTTTATACAGAAGCATCAAGAACTACTCAAGCGTTGAGGACAACGCTTTTTGAAGGAGAGGGGCATGTTAGGTCCCTATACTACTAGTGTAACCCCTTATTATTATTAGTACAACCCACTTATTATATTGATGTACCCATGTAGTGCCCATATTGTTACTATTATGCCCCATAGAAGCCCACTATTGTTATTATTGTGCCCTTACATTATTATTGTTATGTCGGCTATGATTATGTTATGACCCCTTAGACTCTTATATATAGAAAGGAGGTCTTTTCATTTGTATCATCGAAGAATTGTTCATTTATGTAATGTAAAGGAGGTTGCCCCCTCGAAGAGGCTGAATTCTAAGGCGTTGATCTATCTTTTCTATCTTTTCTTGAGCTGGTTTCATAACACGCGACTTGCACGAACACACACCGTCCTCACGATAGGAAACATGAACAAAAAGCAGGAGCGGGCAATACAAGGGCACGATCGACGAAGTATGATAAGACCAAGCGCCAAAGGTTATACACGGTGAAGCCTTTGATAAGGTGTGTGAAGTGCTGAACACGGTCCACCATGTGAGATGCACTGACTAGGACCTGCGAGTACCAACAGTTCAATGGGCTTATAGGACCATGTGCAAAACCTTGACCGCGCAGGCACTTCCAACGCTGAAGTACGAAGCAGATGCTGTAATCCCTATGAAGCATGCAAAGTCTAGTCCGCGCATAGCAGCACCCATAGATACGATGGTGTGCGAAGCCTGGAGAGAAGGAATCACACAGCCTCAAGAAACAGAACACCTGAAGCATGAGGAAGAAATCCGACGGGGAAACTTTAGACTCCGCGAACTTGAAAAAGAAAGAGTACGATTAAGGAAGAAAAGCACTTTGATGGACGCGATGGTCAAGAAGCTGGAGGACGAGATAAATAAATAATTTCTCGTCAAAAAACCTAGGATGGTATGACAAGGTGCGTACGATCATACTGACAAGTTTGAGGGGTATTGCCATGAATTGGTTAGTCTGATTCCTTTGATTGGATTGCCTATTGCTAAACCTAGTGACTAGGGTAGCGCGTTGCAAGTATTAAAGGGCGCGAGGCTGACCAAAACTATGGAAGGTGGGGATTATCTGCGAACCATGGTGGAGGATGGGATGGAGCCCCATATGGGTGGTGCGACCACTTGAATAGCCATAGGAAGGATAGTCTTAGCGCTCCAGGTAGTTGAAAGGAAGCGCGGGACTATAAACTATTCTTCCTGGAAACTGCAGGATATTGGGGATGCGCGCAGAAGCAGAACGTCACAGGGTTTGCGACCGCGCACGGAGGGCTGTGCTGTTGCGTGGATTAGGCGAAAAGTGCTTGTTGGTGTCACTATTCACGATGGGATGCTCGATTTGAGGTCCAATGGAGTGGGCGGTGGGCATTTAAGATGTGATTTATGAGCAAGGTTTGGGAAAATCTGCCACCATGAAAGCATTAATGGCCCGAAATTTGGGGGAACGGTCGAATTCGAATTCAAAAGGCGCTATAAAACACAAAGGGCTGGCCAGCAAACAACACTTGGTCCTTTGAGAATTGCGCACTTGAGCAGAGCACTAAGCATTGAGAGCTAAGCGATAATTGAGCCCCTAAGTTCGCGAGTGACATAATACAACCGAGATGCAATGACAACTACTAAGGATGGTTTGGGAATTGAAGAGGTAACTGCTGATGAGGCCGCGCAGACCCCCATGGTGGATGATGTTCTAGAAGGTGTCGGGATTGTGATAGAAATCCCCAAATCATCGCGAACATCAAGGCCCAAGAAAGATAAACAAGCAATGGCCCCCATACGCGTGTCCCCGAGGAACCCACTACGCAGTAAGCTATCAATGGCCGATAAAGGAAAAGTTGTCACGGTCGACATAGATGAGGAAGAAGAAGATTTACAGGCCCTTATCATCACAGCAGAAGAAGACGAAGATATGGAGGAAGATATTCAACCTATACACTCTGCAACAAAACTACCCGCGTATGTCCCTCCGCGGAAAGGGAAAACCAAAGTGCCAAAGGACCTGGACGAAACAAAGAGTTCACTCCAGACCCCACTCCTCCCAAATGGCATTGTGTTTGAGGGCACACACCTAGGCTGTGTGCCAACCTTAAAATTTGAAGACTGGGACCTCGTTGACCGCGAGAATTTCCCGCACCTAGAGTCCGGGAACCTAATGAAGTAGAACACTGAGGGGGCAGTGACAACGTTAGAACCGCGAAAGTGGCTGCGCGATGTGGAAAAGGCCGGGTTGCTGCACTTATTATGGATATCGCATTTCCACCGCGCACCCATCACCATTTTCGTCATCAGGCAGCTGCTCTGCCTGATGCATGATGGGTATCTATGGCTGGAGGAGCCTATCCCCATCACGACAGACCTCATTCATTGTGTTTCTCGGCTTCCCTGCAAAGGAAAGGACCCGACAACCATAGTCGAAGGGAAGGGCAGTGATTTGGCCCTTACAGAAGCCATGAAGACAAAATACAACCTGGAGAAGAAGAAAAGGGGCTACACCATATCCAACATCAAGGACAAAGGGGTACGCATAGCAACCCAACTCCTAGCCGGAAAAGTTATGAGGAAGTGCCGCGCCGATGAGGTACTGGCGCTAGTAGTCGCACTGGCCGAATAGTGCACGGAGGGGGTCCAATTCAACTGGTCCCAATTCCTCTGTGAGGAATTTTTATAGAACTGTCGCAAAGCCCAGGAGCAGGGTAAAACCTTCCACTACGTGTGGTTGTTGTTATCCATAATTCTCATAGTGGGGGAACTGCTGGAGGACATTTAGTTCCCCATCATTGTGTTAGGTTCATATACTACTATTGTAACCCCTTATTATTATTAGAACAACCCCCTTATTATATTGTTGTGCCCATGTATTCCCCATATTGTTATTATTGTGCCCCATAGAAGCCCACTATTGTTATTATTCTGCCCTTACATTATTATTATTATGTTGGCGCTGATTATATTATGACCCCTTAGACTCTTATCTATATAAAGGAGGTCCTCTCATTTGTATCATCCAAGAATTGTTCATTTTTTGTAATGTAAAGGAGGTTGCCCCCTTGAAGAGTCTGATTTAGAAGGCATTCATCTATCTTTTCTATCTTTTTGTGAGATGGTTTCATAACATTTGGTATTAGAGCTTTGGATTCTAGGGTTTCGTTGCTCCAAACAGGTCATCGTGGAATTTTTGCTATAACTGTTTTTCTGCGACGTTTCAGAAGCTACAAAAAATACCATTTGAGGGGAAATCTCGCTGAACCTCAGATCCAAAGTTCATATCTTGTATCGCCATATGTCTCGAGATATGATCTGAGGAAGTTAGGGTTTTTGCAAGATCTAGAATTTCATCTAAAATAGATCATCATGGAATTTTCCCTATAACTTTGTTGATACGAAGTTTCAAAAGCTAAAATAAAAACCCTTTTGAGAAGAAATCGATTTGAACCTAGGGTCCGAATTTCAGATCTTGTCTCGCTATATTTTCGGATATATGATCTGAGGAATTTAGGGTTTTTGCAGACTCCCAAATTACATCAGAAACAGGTGACCTTGGGATAATCGTCCTAGCGTTCTCTTTGAGCATTAGATTGAAATTTCATAAGAAGTTACAAAAAGAGGACAAACTGTATTTTGTTTGGGTATAATTTTTAGAACCTAAGGTTGAAACAGTGACACATGGCACGTCATACAAGTTCACTCTACTGAACTTGTCTATAATTAGGTCATTGCGGGAGATTTGGAATAGATCTTTCTTTAGGAATCCAATTGCGATCAGACTTATGGAGTTAGAAAGAGGACTCAGAGGGCTATTACAGACCAAAATTCCAGAACTGAAAGATCCAAAAGTACAGAGTTACAGTCGTTTCAAGATCGAGCTCCGAAAATCAAGAAAAAGTGGGATGAGGAAGTTTGATGGCAAGGATCCGGTAAATTAGATACTACAGATGGAGAAATATTTTGATCTACATGGTGTACCACTGTTACAAAAGGTATGTATTGCATCTAATTATCTAGAATCGAATCAATTTTTATGGTATAAAGGGCTCTGTTCTCGTAAACCACTTGTCACGTGGTCAATTTTCATGGAGGAAATGATAGCACATTATGAGGATACCAAGAGCAACACCTTCTTTAGCCAATTCATAAATCTCAAACGAAAGGGTTCAATGGCAGAGCACATTGAGGACTTTCAAAAATTGAATATAAGGGTAAATGATATTCCAGAGAAGCAAAGGATTGATGTCTTCATAGGGACTTTAAAGGATAACATTCAACATGAGGTTTGCCTTTGGGAATTTGATTCATTGGAGAAGGCATTCAGGTTGGCAAGAAAAATTGAAAGCGAAATTATGGAAACAAGGAATCTCACCACTCACGACTATAATTATGGAAGTGTTTTTTCTCCTAGCCTTCCACAACCTACAAGGTTTACACGACAACAATTGGAAGAAAAAAGGGAAAAAGGGCTTTGTTACAATTGTGATAACAAATACATTAAAGGTCATAAGTGTGCTGAGAAGGAATTATTTTACTTTGATTGTGAAGAGGAGGAAGAAAAAGATCATGAAACATCAAAAGAAGAGGATATACACCATGAACCAACCCAAGCGAAAGAAGAAATGAATCTGACCATATCTTGTAAAGCATTGGCAAGAATTACCACTCCTCAAACTATCAAGATAGAAGGACATATCAAGAAGAAAAATGTTCAAGAAGTGAAAGATCACATCGAGAAAGAAGAAATGAATCCGACCATATCTTGTAATGCATTTGCTAAAATTACCACTCCTCAAACTATCAAGATAGAAGGACATATCAAGAAGAAAAATGTTCAAGAAGTGAAAGATCACATCGAGCATCAAGAAATGAATCCGACCATATCTTGTAAAGAATTGGAAGAAATTACCACTGCTCAAACTCTCAAGATAGAAGGACATATTGGTGCAGAATCGAATGAAACAACAGGCATATCAACATCACAGTGAAAGAAGTTTTGATGTAGGCGATTGAGTATTTTTATGGTTACATCTCAAGGAAGCTATTTATGAGAAGGAAATGTTGGCAATACTACATGCACTTAAGAAATGGCGACCTTATCTAATGGGAAGACACTTCAAGGTAAAAATGGATCATGATATTCTTAAATACTTTTTAGAACAAAGATTATCTTTAGAAGAACAAAAAAAATGGGTCACAAATATGTTGGGTTATAACTTTGAAATCATCTACAAAAAAGGGAAGCAAAATGTTGTTGCAAATTCACTCTCAAGAAAGGATGAGGATGTGGAAGCATTGTTTTGTGCTATTTCTATCATCCAACCAGATTAGATAAAAAAATCAAGGGATGAATGGAAGAAGGATGAAGAAGTGTGGCTACTCATTCAAAAGTTGGAGAAGATCCTAGTTCAAACAATATTGCCAGAACTTGATGAGGAAGGAAAAATCGTATTGGAGCCTGGAGCAATCACAGAAACAAGAACCTGATAGCTATGAAATTGATCAATTTCAGAGTATCTCATCAAGTGGAAGAACTTACCCGTTGAAGATTCCACGTGGGAGGACAAGAATTTTATATAGAAGCATCAAGAATAACTCAAGCGTTGAGGACAACACTTTTTGAAGGAGAGGGGCATGTTAGGTCCATATACTACTAGTGTAACCCCTTATTGTTATTAGTACAACCCCCTTATTATATTGTTGTGCCCATGTAGTCCTCATATTGTTATTATTGTGCCCCATAGAAGCCCACTATTTTTATTATTGTGCCCTTACATTATTATTATTATGTTAGCTCTGATTATATTATGACCCCTTAGACTCCTATTTATAGAAAGGAGGTCTTGTCATTTGTATCATCCAAGAATTGTTCATTTGTGTAATGCAAAGGAGGTTTCCCCCTCGAAGAGGCTGATTTATAAGGCGTTCATCTATCTTTTCTATCTTTTTGTGAGCTGGTTTCATAACACATTGATAAAGATTTACCGGAGGCCGTGAAGTATGCTTCGCTTTGGGCCACAAAGGACGCGAAACAGATCCGCGACACCAAAATATTCTGGGTGCTCATGGAGATGAGCATTTGGATGTGGATCAATTAGCGGTCGTGCCTGTCGCCTATGGTGTACAACACTCTGCAGAGTTTTGCAGAATTCAAAGCCGACATGCATAATGTATACATCAGGGCGTGCAAGGATACAACAAAGCAGTGGACGAAGCTCCCTTTTATAGCCACTGACGATGCTATCTTCACTGTCTTGGAGACATGGCCTCCAGAATGGCACGCCCCAGATCTGGCAGAACTGGAGAAGGCAACAACACAGAAGAAAAAGGATGATGCCAAGCTATGCGTCACACAATTGGATGAGAAAAGGCGGTAGGAAACAGCAGTAGCTAAGGAAAAGGCAGCACGCAAAGTGGTACAGACAACTGCCGAGCAGAAGAAAGCCGCAGAAGTAGCACAGGTGGTAGAGGAAGCAACCGCGAAGGCGGATGAGGGCCAAGCAACATCCTCACAAGGGCAGGAGGCAAAGGAAATAGAAACAGCAGAAGGGAGCGCAGACCCAGGGACCGTGTCCACACAGTTGAAGCAGCCACACATTGCAGAACGAGCAGGACCAAGGAAGAAGGTCAAGGCCTTGAAGTTGGCCATTGACCTGATCACCTTAACTGAAGGTGATCTCCATGACATCAACGAGACAATCCGTGATGTCACCAATGAAGCACTTCAAAATTTTCTGTAGGAGCACCAGACTGTGTTGGGGGCCCTCAGAGCGCAGCTGCAGGAGTTATAGGTGTGCCCCCCTCAGGTAGGTACCTCGTCAACCCACGTCACAGCCGAAACCTCAGTAGCAGAGCAGATGTTGCACGCAAGGATGGCAAATACAATAGTGTTGCCGGAGGGAGCTCTAGTGTCGTCAAGTGCGATGGATTGATTGTCGGTTAGCATGCTGAAAGGCCTTGGCCTTAATATGGCTACCCTTTCGCGGGAAACGCTGTATCTGCTACAAGATGGGATAACAGCAGAGCTGCGCGCCAGGGACAGCCACGTGATCCAAGTTATTAGCGAGCAAAAGATAAACATAGAATAGCTCGGCTTGCAGCGCAACGACTTGGTGTCACAGAATCAACAGTTGGTGCAGTTGGTCGACGATGCTTGCCAAAGCGTCTCGGAGCTGGCCATCCCAACAGATCTACCAGTGGAAGTGCGGATCCACAGATTGGCAACCGGAGTCTGCGAGGCTAGAGAAGAAATGACAAAGGTTCAGCTAGAACTGAATCTTCAAATCGCTGAGCTACGGTTGAAGGTGCAACCATCCACTCCCCTGGAAGTCAGAGAACAACGCGCTAGTGCTATCATAGTGGGATTGGAGGAGATTGGTGGTGCAGTGAGATTGCACTAGATTGTTGGAAGAATCACTTGAGATCCTCACAACTCTGCAGGAGGACCCCAACATCCAACGCTTGGAAACAGAAGCGTGAGAACTCCAACAACAGTATGACAGTGTCTGAGGAACTGCGCAGACAGTGGTTCTCACTCAACAGCTTGCAAGGATGCAGCAGGCTAAGGCACTAAAGGAGTAGGTGGATGTGGCTCGACAAAAGGAGGCAGTTCTAAAAGCATGTGTTTAGCCGTGGATTGACGAGGCTTTCACTCTCACGACAACCATCGAAGGGAAGCTCGTGCATATACAGGGGATGTACACATTAAGGCAAAGAAGCACCCTTGACTCAGAGGTCTGGGAAGAGCGCATGCAGTAGGTCCAGGAAACAGCAGGTCAGTGTGCTGCTGACTTCTGCACAGTTCAGGAATAGTTGGCGGGACTCTGCACCAAGATCGCCACACTGACAAAGTGACTCGAAGGCGAGTCACAATGTTTGTGTTGGGGGCCTGTTGGGCATGGAATCCCCCCGAGGCATGTTTTGGGGCTCAAAGCCCACGTTTTGACCAAATAATGTCGTAAAGCCCCACGAATTGTGTGTGCGGAAGTATGTCAGAGTCATAAGGTTGTCCGCCCTAGTTTGTAATGTAATGTCGGCCTACCCATGGTACACAGACTATGGGATTGTATAAATAGAGCGAAGCTCTAAGTTGTAAGGGGAGAGTATTAAAGGATGAGGAGTTAAGTGGTATCCAAAGAGGAAAGTCTAGTTTTGGGTCATAGGATAGGAGAAGGCTCTGCAGCTGAGTGTGCAGAGGCCTAGTAGTCTGCAGCTGAGTGCGTGGACCCCTGCAGCTGAGTGCGCAGGGCGGAGTCGAGTCTGTAACCGAAGGAAGAGAATAATAAAGAGAAGTTTTATCCGAATTCTGTGTATCTTTTCTTGAGTTAGTACATGTTTGACATCAATTGCAAATATACTGTTTATTTACTGCGCGCACTTGGATGAATGATTTATATTACTAAGTATAATTTACACATGCAAATAAGCTAAGTTAATCAACTAACGATGAATTACTAGTAAGAACTTGGGTAATAACAATGTTCGACCCCCTAGTAGGGCTGCGTGAAGGCATCATCACAGGCTGCGAGGTACGGGTAAGTGTGTGTGGCGACGTGTGCGCAGGGTCGAACCACGGACCACTTGACCTCATCAAACATCTCCAGGGTGTAGAAACCTAGTTCTAGCACCCTCCCATACTACTTCGGGTGAGACCTCAGTGCGCGCTCCGCGGACTGTTGCCGAAAGGGCCAGTAGTACCAGGATTTGTTTGGCTAAATCACCTTCGAACATGGGTCACGCCCCAACAAGCCAACAAAAGGAGAATTAAATTACTCCTCTGAAATTAAAGGTGTCTCATAACTCACAAGAGTTGGGGAAGTAGGAAAATCAAGGGGTTCAGGTTCACCGTGCAAAGAGATAAGAACCAAGTCACCCACCCTGTGACCCCCCCATGCATGGGGTAATCATGGAAAGAATATAACACAACCCAACACTCAACTTATTCATTAGGATTCATTCTTAAGAGATTAATTCTTTTATAAACATCTCAGTAAATATACCTATAAAATAACTAATGAATCTCCCCGAGGAAATGATGAAGGAAATGGATGGAAGTAAGTGACAAGGTATGACACCATCGAATAACACAACTTTCAAGGGTGAAGAAGGAAAACACACAAGCAAACTCTTCATCATTGATTTCATAAGATTCACAATAATTAAGAAAATCATAAATGTGCTTGGTTATGGATGTTCCATCCTCACCATCAAAATTTTACTCGAACAAGTGATAGAGAGGCTCAACAAGGATTCAAAATTGATAAAGGGAAAAATTAGAAAAACACCCTGGGAGTAAGATTTTAGTATGAGCCATTTTAGATAAGAGATTCAAACCAAATCCAACGGATTTAGCTTGTCATATGGCCCTCCTCCTAGCGCCACTTTTGAAGTCCCAATTATCCCTCACACCATTTGGAATAGGATCCCCATTCGGGATATCAACCTGGTTTCCAGTTATCTTAGAGATATTCCTTGGCTCTCACTATCAACAAGAGAGAGTAGTGCACATGCGCCTTCGAAAAGCATGGGGGTGTGCTTGGTGAGTGTTCGATCGTATGTGTGTCATATTTCTTTCACTACAGAGGGGAGGGGAAGTGAGCCTATAAGAGAGAGGTAGTAGTACCACCCTAATAGAGACACACATGAACAAGAACGATCTGTGCAACATCAAAAAAAATAGTCCACAGAGATGTGACGGTCATTGAAACCAATATGACGAGGAATATTTGTCTAATACCCTTCCGAATAGTCTATGAGGATACGCCAACGATAATAGCGATTACAATACATTCTCAATATGATAAGTACAAAAATAATCAAAATAGTTCAACTACTTTAACACAGATGAAAGCAAACATGAATTAAAAACAATCACAGAATAGTCTTACAAATATACATAATCCATGCATGAAGAATGTGTTGGCCTTGAAGGCTTCTGTTATTAAGAAAAAGTTCCAAGGCACATGTATACAATGAACATCACTAGCTCCAATAGTGGAGAGTTGGAGCCACTCCTTTCTCCTCAAAAGAACTAATCTGTCTCTCTAATGCCTTTGGGGCCAAGGTGAAAATTCCTTTGCTCATACAATGAGGGAGTATATATAACCAAAGGGTGATGCTTCCCATTCCTTGTGATTCTTTGACTACCCTCATGAATATTTGAATTCCTATGACTTTTCAACTTACTTGATTCTTTATATTCCTATGGTTTTGTGCATGGTTTTGGGCGCGATGGTTTTTAGGTCCATGGTATTGGATGCTTCGGCATGTATATATATGTATTGTAACATTGAAAAGAACATAATGAAAAATCAAGATGGTAGTCCCGATTTTGGGATCCAGGGGAAAATCTCTATGTATGTGTTTTATGTGTTATGCTCTCGCATTGTTTATTTTCTGTGTTTTAGAATTCGTATGCAGGTAATTTCTGTACGGGGTTAAAACCTACATTTGGTATCATAGTTGTTTTGGCTTAAAGGGGACGCCTTTGTCGCTGAGGGGTTTCGCTCGGTCTTGTGGTAGACCCCGTTCAGTGGGAGATCTGCGGGATTGAGTCTGGTGTTGAAAGAAGATGGAAAGTAGTGGAAAGATAGAGATCGAGAAATTTAATGGTCAGAGTTTTGAGTTATGGAAACTCAATATGGAAGATCTGTTGGTGGATAAAGATCAGTGGATCACGGTAGATCTGGGTACTAAACCAACGAGAGTGTCTGATGAAGAATGGAAGAAGTTGGATCGGAAGGCAAAAAGCACAATATGATTGTGTGTTTCAGATTCAGTATTGTTGAATGTATCAGGGGAAGCTACGGCAAAGGCTTTGTGGGACAAGTTAGGGACTTTGTACCAATCCAAGTCTCCAGTGAATAAACTATTCCTACGGAAAAAGCTATATAACCAGAGGATGAAAGAAGGAGACTTGGTGACAGAGCATCTGAACGCATTTAATACTGTGGTAAGTCAGTTATTATCTGTTGATATTAAAATTTCAGATGAAGATAAGTGCATTAGTTTGTTGTGTTCTCTACTATATTTGTGGGATACTCTGGTTATTGCAATAGGTAGCAATGCAATTTCCTTGCAGTGTGATGAAATAGTCTCATCCTTGCTGATGGAGGAGATGAGACAGAAAAATATGGAGAGCCAAAATGATGATGCCTTGTCTGTACGAGGACGGTCCTAGAACATAAACAAAAATAAGTCATCAAGTGGGAGATCTAAATCTAGAGTTATATCTAAATCTCCAGGAAAACCTGTAAAGGTGGTGAACTGGAAATGCGGAAAGGAAGGGAACTACCAAAGGGACTGTAAATCTAAAGCTCCTGACAAAGGAAATGGATCTGATGATGCTCCTTCTGCAGAGGTGAAAACCACCTCAGAGGAAGGTGGGGATGTGTACTTGGCTTCTTCAAGTACACATGTAGATAAGGAGGCATGGTTAATTGACTCAAGTGCATCCTTTCATTTCACTCCCCATAGATAGTGGTTTTGCGAGTATGAGAAATATGATGGTGGTGATGTCTTCTTGGGGGATGACAGGAAGGCTAGAATCGTTGGTCGCAGAAAAGTCAAGTTGAAGTAGCAAGTGGAAGGATTAGAAAACTTCCAGGTGTTCTGCATATTCCTCCATTAGCTAGAAATCTGATTTCTATAAGCAAGCTGGATGATGCAGGTGTAAAAATAATGTTTGAGAAAGATACCTGCAAGATGGTTTGGGAGCACTGGTATTGATGTAGGGAGTTCGGATTGGAACTTTGTACAAGCTGCAAGGTAGCACTGTTATTGATGGGTGCAATAGTTCTGTGGTCCTTGAAAGTGGTGCATAAAATCTAGTTGTCTCTGGAGAAAATACCATGCTATGGCATCAAAGGCTTGAACATATTGGAGAGAAGGGTCTTCAAATACTTCATGGTAAAGGTATGGTAGAAGGTATGACTAATATCTCTCTGGATTTTGATTTCTGTGAAAATTGTGTATATGGGAAGCATAATCGGATGAGTTTCCCCTTTGGTGGTAAGAGGGCGAAACAAATATTAGAGCTTGTGCACAGTGATGTGTTTGAGCCTGTGAAGGTTCCATCACTGGGTAAGTCTGTGTACTATGTATCATTCATAGATGACTTCTCAAGGAATACATGGATATATTTCCTCAAGTAGAAATTTGAAGTCTTTGATAGGTTTAAAGAATTTAAGGCTCTGGTGGAAAACTAGACAGAGAAGAAGATAAAGGTGCTGAGGATAGATAACAGTGGAGAGTTTTGCAATAAGGAATTTGAATAATTCTGTAAGAAGTGTGGTATAGCATGGAAGAAGACTACTCAATATACACCTGAGCAGAATGGAGTTGTAGAAAGAATGAACAAGATGTTGACGGAAAGAGCAAGAAGCATGCTCAGTGGTGTCAGGTTAGGACAAGGATTCTGGGCGGAGGCGGTGGAGACTGCATGTTACCTGGTCAACAGATCACCTTCATCAGCGTTGGAGGATAAGACTCCACAAGATGTATGGACTGGTAAGAAACCCTCTCTTTCACATCTAAGGGTATTTGGATGTGATGCATATGTACATGTTCCAAAGGAGAAAAGAACAAAGTTGGATATTAAATCTGAAAAGTTCATCTTTATTGGGTATAAGGGTGGTTTAAAGGGTTATAAGCTTTGGAACCTAGTAACAAGGAAGGTTGTGTACAGCCGAGATGTGGTGCTCAGAGAGGTGAAAGATGTTGTTAAACACGAAGTCCAGCCAAAGGAACCTAAGAAGATAGAGTTTGAGCTTAAGGAGGAAGAATCAGACTCTACAATAGAAGAGGAATTAGAAAATGAAGAGCCACAAACTTCGGTTGCGAGAAGATCAATTCGAGAAAGAAGGCAACTAGAAAGGTATAGTACATCTGCTTTCTTTTCAAATTTTTCTCTATCTATTACTGGTGATGATCCCGGAACTGTGAAGGAAGCAGTAGATTCAAAGAATGGAAAACTCTGGAAAGAGGCCATGGTTGATGAAATGACATCTTTACACAAAAATGAGGCTTGGGATCTGGTGGAGTTGTTGACTAGAAGGAAACCCATTGGCAGTAAATGGGTGTTCAAGAAGAAGACAGATGCAGAAGGAAAGGTGGAGAAATACAAAGCTCGGTTGGTAGCAAAAAGTTAATCCTAGGTGTCGAGAATTGATTTTGGTGATATTTTTTCTCCTGTTGCCAAGGTAGCTTTTATTAGATTACTTTAATCTGTTGTTGCTGCTTTTGATTTTGTGGTAGAACAGATGGATGTGAAGACAACATTTCTTCACAGGGATCTGGAAGAGGAGATCTACATGAAGCAACCTAAAGGCTTTGCGGTGAAGGGTAAGAAATAACTAGTATGCAAGTTAAAGAAGTCTCTGTATGGGTTAAAATAGTCACCAAGGATGTGGTATCAAAAATTTGATACATTTATATAGGGACTTGGCTTCACTAGAAGCAAGGCAGATCATTGTGTGTATTTTAAATTAATTGGTTACCGTGTTATTTATCTGGTCTTGTATGTGGATGATATGTTGCTGGTTGGAAATGACAAAGAAATTATCCAGGATTTGAAGACCCAATTGTCCTCCAAATTCGACATGAAAGATCTTGGTGTTGAAAACTACATTTTGGGCATGTAAATTAAGAGAGATTGGGCAAAGAGGAAGCTCTGGTTAAACCAGAGGAAGTATGTTGAGACAATATTGCAGAGGTTTAATATGCAGGATAGTAAACCAGCGAAGGTTCCTATTCATGTAGGTGTAAAGTTATCTACTGAACAATGTCCCAAGATACAAGAAGAGGAAGAAGACATGTCACATGTTCCATATGCAAGTGTAGTCGGTAGCCTGATGTATGTGATGGCCTATACTAGACCAAACATTGCACATGTAGTGGGAGTATTGAGCAGGTTTATGTTATAGCTATGATTCCTAGGGGGGATAATATGGGGTGCCAAGGGAGGTACCCAAGGTAATAATGTAATAATGGGATGGGCCATAGTAATAAATAAGGTAGTTAATAATAATGTAATGGGCCCATTACATTATTATTAACTACCTTATTTATTACTATGGCCCATTATTACATTATTACCTTGGGTACCTCCCTTGGTACCCCATATTATCCCCCCTAGGTATATAACAGTTTATGTCAAAACTAGGGAAGGAGCATTGGACAATAGTAAAGCGAGTTTTTAGGTATTGCGTGGCACTAGTGATTATGGTTTGTGCTACCAAGGAAGACCAGGATTGGATAGAGTTTTGGATATTCGTGGCTTTGTTGATGCAGACTGGGCTGGAGATCTGGATCAGAGAAGATCTACAAGTGGGTATTGTTTTACCCTATTTGGAGGTGCAGTTAGTTGGATGAGTAAGAAACAATCTGTAGTGGCACTATCAACTACAGAGGCAAAATACATGACAACCACTCATGCAAGCAAGGAAGCAGTTTGGTTGCAGAGATTGTGTTCAAGTATGGGGTTAGTACAGGGAGCTATAAGAATAGACTGTGATAGCCAAAGTGCAATTTTCTTGGCAAAGAACCCTGCTTACCATTCAAAGACAAAGCACATTGATGTTCAGTAACACTTTGTGAGGAATATGATAGAAGACAAAAAGGTGTTGCTGGTAAAGGTGGACACTTTGAAGAATACTGCAGATGCATTGACAAAATCTGTGAGCTCTGAGAAGTTCTCTTGGTGTAGAGAAACAATGGGTGTTGCAAGGCTGGATAAATGACTAAGCTCTCCTGTGGCCCCCTGTGGAAAGAAAACAACAAGTGGGAGAATGTTGGGTTGTGTAATATTCTTTCCACAACTAGCCTTCCTAGTTTCATTGCGTCGATTGCACAGCGGGGGGGTCACAAGGGGGGCGGCAGCCCCCCTGTCCAGGGGGTTTGAGGGGGGCGGGTAGCTTCCCTCTATGAGGTTCGTGGCAGCGCCTCAGGGAAATTTTTTTGGGACCCTATATTAGGTGGGACGAACCTACGTATGGTTTTGTGCATGGTTTTGGGCGCGATGGTTTTTCGGTCCATGGTATTGGATGCTTTGGCATGTATATATATGTATTGTAACATTGAAAGGAACATAATGAAATATCAAGTTAGTAGTCCCAGTTTTGGGATCCAGGGGAAAATCTCTATGTATATGTGTTTTATGTGTTATGATCTCGCATTGTTTATTTTCTCTGTTTTAGAATTCGTATGCAGGTAATTTATGTATGGGGTTAAAACCTACAATCAACTTTACAATAAATTTGAATACCATTTACATTATTCACAATGTCAATGTGGCATATGACAACTCATGACATGACATGACATTGCTGACATGGACTGCTTGATGATGTGGTAGTGTCAAGCCACTGTTGCTGTTGTGTGATGAGTGTATACTTGAGAATTATCTTGTTTTCACCTTCGTATGACTTAGTGATAAGGAGTCTTCAGTGATCCTAAGTCTTGAGTTGCGATCACAAACTCATGTACCTTTGCTTTCTTGTGATTGATCAACTTGCATGTTCATCTACAAGAGTGTCTTTCAGCATGTTTCCCTCCTTCATCTCTTTCTTCATCATCTCGCCATAACATGGTAAGGTACCTGTATCTGTAAATCACCCATGACAAGACGACATCAATCTGATAAACCCCTAGTCTAAGATGGTGCACATTGATCCAATGACTGAGCCAGAACCAGGTGACAGGTTGGGAAAGAGGCTCAGTAACTACACAATTGCATAGCTTAGGTAGTCAGGGGTGAAGCTTGAGCCTTGAGACTACACAATGCGTAGTTCAGGCTAGGCCGAGGAAGAAATCTGCAATATGGGAGCTCAGGATGATAATTTGAGGGCACAGGCACTGGATCAGCCTATTTCACAGTTCTGGAGGATAAATGAGCCTAGGTGACTATACAGTGGCGTAGTTCAAGATCTTGGGGCGTAGGCTTAGGCCTTGAGACTACATAGTGCATAGTTTAGGTTGGAATGAGGGAGAAAATGACACAATTATGGGAGTCAGTGAGGGAGGATGAGGGGATGAACACTGAGTGAACACACTACATAGTTTCGGGAGACAAGGGAGGCTGGGAAATTGCACAAATGTACAGTTCATAGGCTAGAGGAATGAGCTTGAGGCATCTGATGGTGAATTGCGCAGTTGAAGCTAGAATGGGAGAATAAATTGCGCAATTTTGGGAAGCAAGGTCTGGGATTGAGCACTGAAGTTGTGAAATGCATGGTTATGTGCTTGAGCACTGAAGTTCTGAAATGCACAGTTCTGGGATTGAGAAATGAGGTTGAAAAATGCATAGCTTAGGGCTTGAGTACTAAGGTTGCGAAATGTGCACTTGAGGGCTTGAGCATTAAGGTTGTGAAATACACAATTCTGGAGGGATGGATGAGGCTAGGTTGCTCGATTTTTCTTGAAATTTGGCTAAGTGTGGGACCGAAGAGACTATTGTGAACAATGATATGACTTGACTGTGTTCACACACTTGAAACACTTTGATGAAACAACACGACTAGATAATCTAGAGCACATTAACAACATATTTCCCTTAATGTGATAACTTTTCAACAACTTTATGACAAGTATGACACTAAAATTACACTTTGCGATGACCATGACAACACTTATGTGACAATGCTTAAAAATTTGGGAATGAGGGTGGCATATGTTTACATGGTTAGAAAAACTCATATTCACAAAGATAGACCCTTGAAACCACCAGAAGATGCTTCTACATATTGCGCGGCAACCAATCATGCGAAAAGACAAAAATTTTCCCAACTTGCAAAGGGGAGAAAAATACTTTAAGAAAGTACATGAAATGAGTTTCGGTGTTTGCGACAACAATGTGCAAGACCAAGGAAGGCTCTGAAATTGAGTGGAAGCCAAAATTTGGGTGGGTGTTGTAGCAGCTACAACACTTGGTGACACACTGGTAGAATTCCATCTTCTTTGCCTCGGTTAAATTCTTTTGTACAAGGCCCTGGTTCTTCAGGGAGTATTGCTTCATCATGCAAATTTCTTTGGCCTCCCCACTTACCCCATGAATAGACACGGTCCCATTTATGCCTTCTCATTTGAATATAACAGAACATTTAATGATATCACAATGTTTTGAATTGGGAAGGGTAGTGTAGCTCGCGAGTTTAAGATTTTTAGAGAATAATTTTTCATCTTCGGTGTTGCTCCATTGCCAGTAGGCCTGGACAATGCCCCAACAGAGTCACGCGAGAACACAAACATTTCTCCGCTACTAGTGAGCCTGGACACTACCCCCATGAAGTTGCTTGCTTCACCTCTCTATGCAGGAATCCTTTCTCTTATTTCACCTTTATTTATTTATTTTAAAGAGGACTCTGCATCGACACTTATTTATTTTTTGGCAGAAGAGGGATCCCAACTTAATGAGAGAAGAAGAGTTTGTTCCTTCAAAGAAGCATATAGATACCTTTTATTTAAGTTTTCTCATTTAGATTTTTCCCCTTCTCCTCTTCTACTAATTGGATAAGCATGAAAACACTGAAACACAAAATCAATTGTAGGCATAAGGTTTCTTGAATAGACATAGGTTCATGGTTGGACCAAAAATCTCCTTATAGATGGATCATATTTTTTGTCAGAACTTCATCGACCAAAAGATGTAACCGACACAAGGAAGATGGACTGGAGGTTATCCAAATGTTGAAGTGTCACAAGAATCTTTAGACTTCAGCCACACACATACTAAGAATCCAAAACAAGTCCAGGCACAACACTTATTCACATGATGAAAACAAAAGGAGACAAACAACAAGAAAGAAAAACAAAAGAAACAAAATGAAAGGAAAGACAACACACAACAAGGAAACAAAACCAGAAGACAAGCAAAAGAAGCTAAACCAAAGCATAATGCAAGAGAAAAGTAAGAAAAGACAAGAGAGACTAAAGAGAACAACATGAGATGGGTGCAAGAGAAGGAAAACTAAGATGCAACTAATCCTACTCCTAATCTAACAACTAGAAGGTCAGGCTAATGTCTAATGGAATTTCCATTTTAGCCACCGTAATCGTTCCCGACCTGCAATCACAAAGATACGATCAATTAAAATAGATATAAAGCAATGTGCAAGAGAAAAGATGAGAGCTTGAATAATTTGCACAAAAAATTAAAGGTCTTGCCTATGGGCAGAAATATGTGTCACAACCACTACTTTCATCCAATTGACATTCTAACCTCTTTGACGGAAAGCCTAATCAGACAAACCTCATGTTAGGATATTCCGACACATAGGAAATAATTAAGTATAACTTGGTCTAGTGTATAATTAGGTAAAGTGTGTTTCTTTATTATGTACTTTTTGTAACTTACAATATGACAGTCATGATATGTTCTAGATATGAAGTGATCCGAGAATTCATTCTCTCCTCGGTATTACTGACAGTTGATCTGTGGCTTAACTCCCGACTGGTCCATGATCTCTATTTAAAGAGCATGGAGGGTCATTTGTTAGGTGACCGTTCACGAGAGAAGATTATGTAATTTTCTTTATTTTACGTTAATAAATTTCCTAAATTGGTCACGTTGGCTCAAGCCATGGACTGTTTCCCTCTTTGAGGGTTTTAACCACGTCAAGAATACTAGTGTACTGATATGTGATTTGTTTGTGAGCGATGTCCTTTGGTGTTCTATCTAAGGAATTTACCCTGTAAATTCCTACATGGTATCAGAGCTATTCGAGGGACACATTTGTTGGTGATCCAAATCCGAAGCTGGTACAACCACATCCTACTGTCATTTCCTAGATCCATTATTTTTGACCGCTTTCGAGTCGAGAGGACTTATCTATTGTGTTAAGAGCATCTATTCTAGTGAGGAACCCCTTTCATTTCACACGGAAATGTTTTCGGTAGCCCTAGCTACGTCATTTTTAAGATTTAGAGGTATACAATCTTTATTTACAGTTATAGTTATTTATCTATCTGTTTATTTCGGTTTATAGTCATCTATATATATATATATATATATATATATATATATATATTACCAGATCTATACCTTTCATTTCTGCGTATGCTCTTTGTCCCGCAACTCTGTGCGATCTAGGTAAACCAAAAACAAAAAGAAATGATTTTTCTCATGTGTATGATCTTTTCCGCCATGCCTTAGTGTGATCTCAGAAAATTAGAAACAATGAGGAAAATATACAGTTTCTGGCCAAATCTAACTTTAAGTCGTAAGGCTTGGATACTTTTGCTTGTTCGTTTGGTTTGTGTGGTTTTTTGTTTTGTTTTGCAGACAAAAAATGGGCTTTTCAAGTAAGCACGCACCCCAAAGCTTCAATGAAAAAATAAAAAAATTACTAATCTTTCCTCCTTTCCAAAAATTACTAATGTTTTAAACTAGCTCACTTGGTCCAAAGTTACTTTATGAGAATAGAGATCTTGGGTTCAAGTCTTTCTTTTTATTGAGTTACTTTTTCAAAAAGCACATGTAACTTATGTTTTAAAGTTACTTTATGTAAAAGTGTTCTCACCCATTATAAAAAACGAGTTACTTATAATTCTAAAGTCACTTTATCTTTTATTTAAGTTAAAATTTAGTGGATAGTTCATAAAATACCATTGTAAAAGTGACTTTCACTTATTTATAGAAGTGAGTTACATAATGTAATCTTTTTTTAAAGTGAGCTAATTAGATTAAGTTTAGAAAGGGGGGGATTTTTTTTATTTATAAATATAACTTATCATCCACTTCCAAACATTCCCCTAGTTCGTTGGCATTTTCAACAATTTTTTTTCAAAAAACCATAACTTCTTCATCAGGAAGCCATTTTCAGAGTCGTTTTTTTTAATCAACCTAATTTTTCAAGACATTTCCATTGGAACACTTAGTTTTAACATCTACAGCTTCTGTTTCTTTTAAAATGGAAATTCCATGCCTAGTTATTCTGGACATCAGCAACTACTTCCAATGGCTATACTACATGGTGGATTTACTTAGAAGTAAAGGTCTTTATAGAATAGCCTTAGGCCAAGAGTCTAAACCTCAAGATGAAGATAAGCAATCCAAATGGGAAAATAAGCAAGATCAAGCACGTGGGTTGATAGGGATGTCTATTTCTCTAGACCTTAGATTCCATATTGTAGAAACTGATACTCCCGATGAAGCAATGAAATAACTCAATAAAGTTTTTGGAATTAAAACTGAAATTAGAGCTCATCAACTCGAAAATGAGTTGCTTACATTGGACCCCAATAATTTTTCTTCCATTGAAGATTTTTTGTCCAAGTTCAAAACACTTAGACTTCTCTTGGAAGGTGTTAAGGTTAAGAAAGAAGATGGTAGCCTTATCTATTTAATTCTTACTAAGTTAGGACCAACCTACTCTGTGTTTTTTTCCACCTTCCATTCTACTAGAGAAGCCTTTATTTCTCAAGGAAAAGACTACACGTGTCCCTCTTTTGATGCCTTTTGTGATTCTTTAATAAGAGAACAAGAAAAAATCTTACATCTTGGTCTTCTTAATACTGGAAAATTTTCTAAGAAATCCTTAGTAGCCCAACAACAACCAAGTTCAAAGAATCCTAAGAAGCAACATCCTAAAAATAAGGGTCCTAAACCAAATAAGGGTCTTAAGCCATTTTAGTCTCAAAATGAAAAATCAACTCAACAAAGTGATAAGGCAACTAAAAACAAAGGGAAGAAGACTGATAGACATTGAAACTTTTGTAATCATAATGGCCACTTAGAATCCAAATTATTTAAGAAGATGGAAGCCTTGGAAGTAGAAATGAATAAGCATAACATCCATTTGGAGCACTCTTCAACTTCAACTTCATCTTCAAGAATATCACTTTTTGCATGTGGTTGTCAAGCATCTCAGTCTAGTTATGCATAAAATGTATCTTCTTCTTCTCATTCTCATGAGTGGCTCATTGATTCTGGAGCTTCTTATCACATGGACAAAAGCAAAGCCATGTTTTCTTCTTTAAACGACTGTAACACCAAAAATATATATGTTGGTGATGATAGATATCTTAATGTTGTAGGGATTGGAACTATTCATCTAGACAATGGTTAATTTAATGATGTATTATGTGTTTCTAGCTTATCCTTCAACCTTCTATCTGTATATCAGATAACTCATTCAGGTGAAGGTAAAATCGTTGAATTTTCACCTCATGATGTTGTAATTAAGGACATAAGAGATTCTAGACAGATTTTAGCTACTGGCATTGCTGATGATTCTACAAGGTTGTATAAGTTTAACAACCTTGGGACATCAACTCTTCCCTCGGTATTTGTTGCTCATAATGATAAAGTGAGCAAACTTTGGCATGAGTGATTTGGTCACTTAAACTATCGTTCCCTTCAAAATATATGTAAAGAAAAAATGGTGACAGGTCTTCCTATGGTATCTTGTAGAGACGGTTTTTGTTCCAGATGTGTACTCAGAAAACATCATCGAGATAGTTTTGAAAAATGTGCCTCTTGGCATGCCTCAACCCCTTTACAGCTTGTGCATAATACTTTATGTGGTCCACTTCCAGTTGTTTCATTCTCTGGCTACAAGTATTTCTTAACTTTCATTGATGATTTCTCTAGATGCACTTGGGTATGCTTCTTAAAAATCAAGAGTGAAGTCTTTAACATGTTCTTGGCCTTTAAGGCCTTTGTTGAGAAACAATCTGGACATCAAATTCTTAAGCTAATATTTGATAATGGCAAAGAATATGTTAACAACAAATTCATCAACTTTTGCACTGAGCATGGAATTCAATTGCAACATACTATTCCATACACTCCACAACAAAATGGTGTAGCTAAAAGGAAGAATCACACCTTAAAGGAAATGGATAATTGTATGCTTCAATCTAAAGGTCTTAGTCTTAATTTTTGGGCGAAAGTAATTAACTATTCAAATTACATAGTAAATCACACTCGTACTAAGGTTTTAAAGAATATCACTCCAGAAGAAGCATGTAGCTTAATTAAACTAGATGTAAGTCACTTTCGTGTTTTTGGAAGTGAAGCATGAACCCATATTCCAGATGAGAAACATAAAGCCTTATAACCTAAGAGTGAAAAATGTATTTTTATTGGATATTCTGAAGATGTCAAAGGATATAGACTTCTTCAACCTAAATCCAAAAATGTTATCATTAGAAGAGATGTAAAGTTTGCTGAAAATATATCAGCCTACGAGCCTAGTTCGACGGTTGTGCCACCTCTCTCTATCCCTTCTACTTCTGAAAATATTCCTTCTTCAGATGATGACATCGAGGATGAACCCCCCCCCACCTTCTCGAGGTCCTCCTTCAGCTCCTCACCTTCCAAAATGGGTTTTCCCTACTCGGGATGCAATAGGTGCTCTTGTAGGCGATGCTGCAGATCAATGTCGTACATGTTCTTAGTTCGATAGAGCATCTTGTTTACTAGCTCAAGCTTCAACGAATTATGATCCTCACACCTTTGCAAAAGATTCAGGCCATCCAGATTGGGACACAACTATGAATGAAGAATATAGTTCATTATTGGAAAATGATACATGGGACCTTGTTCCTCTTCCAAAGGGACGAAAACTTGTTAAACGAAAATGGGTTTACATAACCGAGTTTGGAGGAGATGGAAAAGTTAATAAACATAAAGCTCATCTTGTTGCTAATGGTTTTTCACAAGTTTAAGGCCTTGGCTATACTGAAACCTTCTCCCCTGTTTCCAAGATGAACTCTATCCACCTTGTTCTTTCCCTTGCTGCCTCTTTCAAATGGGAAGTCCATCAAATGGATGTTAAATCTGCCTTCTTGCATGGGGACTTGCATGAAGAAATATATATGGAAAAACCTCCTAGATTTATACAAACATACTCCAGCCTTGTGTGTTGGCTTAAGAAATTCCTTTATGGTCTCAAGCAAGCCCCTCAAGCTTGGTATACCAAAATGGATAGCTTTCTTTTAGATATTGGATTTTCTAGGTGTCATTCTGACAATACTGTCTACACCAAGAAAGTGGGTAAGTCTCTTATCATTCTTGTTCTTTATGTTGATGATATTATCCTTATTAGTAGTGATCCCAACCTTATAAACCATGTGAATTCCAGCCTTAAAAAGTAGTTTGAAATGGCAGAATTAGGACACTTGCATTATTTTCTTGGTCTTCAAGTCTTGTAATCCAAATAAGGTATTTCCCTTTCCTAGTCCAAGTACGCCTGTGACCTTCTACGTCACTTTCACATGGAATACTATAAGCCAAACCCTTCTCCCTTTCAGTCTAGAGCCAAACTTTCAGTCACTTGTAGTTCCCATGAAGTTGATGCTACCTTATACCGTCAGCTCGTTGGAAAACTTTTGTATCTGACCCATACCCATCCTAACCTTTTCTTTGTTGTTTGCCTTGTTGCTCGGTTTATGCAAAACCCACATGAAATTCATTGGAAAGCAACTAAAAGAATACTTCGTTATGTTCGAGGCACAATTTAGTTTGGGATTCATTATAGTGCATAAGCATCTCCTCTATTGGTTGGTTTCATTGATTTTGATTGGGCTAGTGACCCTGATGATCGGAAGTCTACTGCAGGTTATGTATTCACTCTTGGTTCTGGACCTATTACATGGGCTTTCAAGAAATAAAGTGCCATTTCTCTTTCTTCAGCAGAATCAAAGTATCGTGGTGCTGTTGAAGTTAGTAAGGAAGCCCGTGGCTTCGTTAGATCTTGTCAGAGTTTGATTTTCAGCGGTAACATCCGACTACAATTTGGTGTGATAATCAAAGTGCCATTAAACTATGCAAATATCCAGTCCAACATCAGCGCAACAAACACATTGAACTACACATGCACTTCATCAGAAATCTCATTCATGCCAATGTTCTTGAAGTGCACTATTGTTCAACTGATGATCAAGTTGCAGACATCTTTACAAAGGCTGTCACAAAGGCGAAGTTTACTAAAATTCGATTTATGGTTGGAGTTTAGGAAGTTGTCACTAAGGGGGGATAGGCTCTAATGCCTCCTTCCTTCTCCTATTGTGTCATCTTTGTACATCCTTCAATCCTATCCCAAGTTTTTCTTAAGGGGGGATGTTAGGATATTCCGACACATAGGAAATAATTAAGTATAACTTGGTCTAGTGTATAGTTAGGTAAAGTGTGTTTCTTTAGTATGTACTTTTTGTAACTTACAATCCGATGGTCGCGATATGTTCTAGACATGAACTGATCCAACGGTTCATTCTTTCCTTTGTATTACTGACACTTCATCCGTGACTTAACACCCAATTGGTCCATGATCTCTATTTAAAGAGCATGGAGGGTCATTTGTTAGGTGATCGTTCATGAGAGAAGCTTATGTAAATTTTATTTCTTTTACATTAATAAATTGCTTAAAGTGGTCATGTTGGCTTAGTCCATGGACTGTTTCCCTCTTTGAGGGTTTTAACTATGTTAAGAAACTGGTGTATTGATCTGTGATCTGTTTGTGACCAATGTCCTTTGGTGTTCTATCTAAGGAACTTATCCTATAAATTCCTACACCCTGAAGACTTCTTGTGAATGAACCTTCTTCTATGTCATCTTTCTTAGCAAGCACGAGAAAAGGCCGAAACCTGTTTATTGCAATGGAACTTTCCAATTAAGATTGCTCCAACCATTCAAATATTTGAAAAGATGGATGTTCAATTAGAGGGATGGGATTATAACGATAATATTTTGAGGGAAAATATATATGATCATATTCAACAGTCATGTTAAGAAAGGGAGGACTTGACATAACCATCAGTAGAGATTGAAGTGCCTCAACCGGTCGACAAAAATCCAAATAGTGAGATGTTGAATGATGAAGATCGGAGGATGTAAATCAACTACCATCGGATATATTGGTGGGAAAATGATAACATGAATGACAGTCATTAAAGACAGAATAATTATCAGATGAGCTGATTAAAGCATCAGATTCCCAATTTGTAATAAACGAAGATAAATCAATTTGAATAGTTTTACAAATTCTCTGAAAAATCGAACCAAGTTCCTCGCAAGCCAAATGTGACAAACTGTTTTCCTGTAACTGGTGAAAAACCATGTGAAAGCATCGTAATCATGACAAGAATTTAAAAGGGATTCCAACACAACATATACATGAGACTAGTCAGGACAAGGTGAACAGAGAAGAGTTTGATTCATGCGATAACACATGTTCATTATTACTCAAGAGGACTTTAGGGGCGATGAAGGGGGAGATTTGCAATAAACATTCACGAGAAAAACTAGGAGCTGACTATTAAGAGATGAATATGATAGGCATGATTCCTTCAGCCAAAGATATTATTTGAAATGATTAACTTCACAATTCCATGACTCTATGAGAGACACACATTCCAAACCTGAGTTTGATGCGAGAGATTTGCATGAAGATGAATAAACTAAAAAATATTCCTGAATCTGTTCAAAAGTAAAATATTGAAAATTTGAAAGATCATACCCGAAATACAGAACATTTAAAAAGAAAAATTCATCAAGTGAAACCATGAAAAGAGAAGGATTGTGTGGGAAAAACCAGATCTGAATTAGTTCGGGGGGCTTACCGGAGTTGCGAGATCCTGACATAACCATCAACGGAAGTTGAAGTGCCTTGATTCCCTGGAAGGTTCTGGAACTTTCCGGGATTGTAAAATCACATTTTGAATATTGAACCAGATCGTGCATGGTTTGAGGATAGTTGTTGCCACTGGTTTCAATAATGCCACTACTCACCGGATGGAAGCCATCTTTGTCACTGATTTCACTGGGATTTTTCAACTTCAACAACCATATTACTCAAGTTGAAAGGTTCTTCTAATTGCAAATTCGAATATGAATGAATCAGGGAAATTTCATGAGCAAGCTAATTTGAAGAGTTGTCTTCATGAAAGAGAAGAGATGGGTATGGGTGGAAAGAGTACTCAATGATTCGATTGTTTTCATTTGCATCATGGATAATCTCAATGCCTTGTGTTAATTGAGAAGATAACTCATTAGATTAAGAAATTAAAGAGCATGGAGTATCTCTGTCTCAAATAGATGCATCACAAATGGTAGAGCACAAGGGATAGTATGATGAAGAGTAGTTTCGATAAGAACATCTTCTTTGATCGAATCAGATTCTATATCTAAAGTAACGTCTTCATGAGAAACTGAAAGATCAGATGATGAACCTAGGAATTTGTGATCACATACATCAATAAATTCATCATCATTATAATGATGTTCGCGAGGTGACAGATTGATCAAAAGAATTGATTACATTTAATTCACTACCGAGATTAGAAGATTGAGAATCATACAAGAATGGAAGCACATTGTTTTGACATGGAGGATTTTTAAAAAGAGAAGAAATATTGAAATCATTTTCACCTTCATTCTCCTCTACCTATATAATGTGACTGCCTTTTTCTGTTCTTAATTTGAACAAGAAACACGAAAATCAAGAGAGTGTGAAAGACTAGCTGGTGGAGCAGATTGATTGAGCGGATCACAGTACACACGCATATCAAATTCAAGGCTAAAATTATGAATAGTAACATCATCTTGCGGAATGGAGGATCTAGTCTTCATCGTAGGCCTCATGAGCCAATTTGGAATTTCCTCCATTGAATATGAGTCACGAGAAACAGAAAAAGAATGAGAAGATGGCTTAGGAATTTGATTTGGGGATTTTTAAACTTTATTACCATTGCACAAAGGTGCCTTCATCGGAATTGGAAAAGAAGGAGGACAAATAACAAAAGGAGCAATAACTTCCTCCTCTAAAATTAGAGGTGTCTCATGATTCACAAGAGTTGGGTAAGTAGGCAAATCATGGGGTTCACATTCACCGTGTAAAGAGATAAGAACCAAGTGCTCAAAATCCTGTTTCAAGAAATCTTGATTCATGTCTTCTGTATAAATTTCACAAAAAAGGTTAAGGAATCGATCAAAAAAATCTTCAACTGATTCATTAGGCTTCATTATTAAGAGATTGATTCTTTCACAAACATCTCGGTAATTATACCTATAAAGGATTGATGAAGATCCCCAAGGAAATGATGAAGGAAGGGATGGAAGCAGGTGGAAATGTATGGCACCATTGATTAACACGACCTTCAAGGGCGAGGAAGAAAAACACACAAGAAAATTATTTATCATTGATTCTGTAGATTCACAAAATTTAAGAAAATCAGAAATGTGCTCGGTTATGGATGTTCCATCCTCACCATCAAACTTTAACTGGGACAAATGATAGAGAGGATCATCGAGGATTGAAAATTGATAAAGGGAAAAATTAGAGAAACACCTCGAGAGTAAGATTTGAGTATGAGCCATTTTAGATAAGAGATCCAAACCAGATTCAACAGGCTCAGTTTGTCATCTGCCACCCCCCCCCTCCTAGTGCCACTATCGACGGTGTTGGAAACCCGTCAACCAAGGGGTCTCCCCAATGTGAAGTCCCAATTAGCCCTCACACCATTTGGAGTAGGGGCCAAATTTAGAATATTAGCTTGATTGCCAGTTATCTTAGAGATATGCCTTGGATCTAACTGTCAGCAAGATAGAGGAGTGCACATGTGTCTTCAAAAAATAAGGCGGTGTGCTTGGTGAGTGTTCGATCATATGTGTGTCAAAGTTATTTCACTTTGGAGGGGAGGAGAAGTGAGCCTCTAAGAGAGAAGTAGTAGTACCACCCTAATAGAGACATACATGAACAAGAAGGGTTTGTGCAACATCAAGCAGAATAGTCCATAGATATGCAATGGTCATTGAAACCAACATGATGAGGAAGATTTGTCTAATATGTAGTGGAATAGTCCATTAGGATGCAAAAAAGATAATATAAATTACAACACTTTCTTAATATGATAAGTACCAAAATAAACGAAATAGTTCAACTACTTTAGCATAGATGAAAGCAAACATGAATTACAAACATTCACAGAATACTATTACAAATATCTATAATCCATGCATGAAGAACATGATGGCCTTGAAGGCTTCTATTATTAAGTAAACATTCCAAGACACATGTATACAATGAACATCACTAGCTCCAATAGTGGAGCATTGGAGCCACTCCTTTCTCCTCAAAAGAACTGATCTGTCTCTCTAATGCCTTGCGGGAGGAGCCAAGGTGAAAAGTCCTTTTCTCATACAATGAGGGAGTATATATAACCAAGGGGTGATGCTTCCCCTTCCTTGTGACTCTTTGACTACCTTCATCGCTGTTTGACTTCCTGTGAATTTTCAACTTAAAGGAATCTTTATATTCCATGTGTGTCCTTTAGACTTCCAATTTATAGTACATTTTGAATACCATTTACATGATTCACAATGCCGATGTGGCATATGACAACTCATGAAATGACATGACACTGCTGACATGGACTGCTTGATGATGTGGCAATGTCAATCCACTACTGCTATTGTGTGCTGAGTGTCTGCTTGAGAATGCTCTTCTTTTCACCTCCATATGACTTGGTGATAAGGAGTCTTCAATGATCTTAAGTCTTGAGTTGCAATCGAAAACTGATGTCCCTTTGCTTTCTTGTGATTGATCAACTTGCATGTTCAACTACAAGAGTGTCTTTCAACATGTTTCCTTCCTTCATCACTTTCTTCATCATCTCGCCATAGCATGGTAAGCTACCTCTATCTGTAAATCACCCATTACAAGACAACATCAGTTCGATAAACCTCTAGTTGATGCACATTGATCCAATGACTGAGTCGAAACTAGGTGATAGGTTGGGAAAGAGGCTCATTGACTACACAATTACGTAGCTCATGGAGTCAATGGTGAAGCTTGAGCCTTGAGACTGCACAATGCGCAATTCAGGTTGGGTTGAGGAAGAAAAATGCGTAATCTGGGAACTTAGGATGATAGACCGAGGGGATAGGCATTGGATCAACCTATTGCACAATTCTGGAGGATAGATGAGCCAAGGTGACTGTGCAATTTCTCAGTTCAAGAGCTTAGGGTTGAGGCTTGAGCCTTGAGACTGCACAATACGTATTTCAGGTTGGACTGAGGGAGAAAACTGTGTAGTTTTGGGAGCCATTGAGGCAGTCTAAGGGGGTGGACACTGAGTGAACACACTGCGCAGTTCAGAGAGACAAGGGAGGCTGGGAAATTGCGCAACTACGAAGCTCAGAGGCTGAGGGAATCAACTTGAGGCTTGTTATTACGAAGTGTGCAATTGAGGCCAAGATGGGAGAAGGAATTACACAATTCTGGGAGGCAAGGTCTGGGCTTGAGCACCGAAGTTGCAAAATGTGTAGTTTTGGCCTTGAGCACTGAAGTTGCGAAATGCATAGTCTGGGCTTGAGCATTGAGGTTGTGAAATGCATAGTTCAGGGCTTGAGCACTGAGGTTATGAAATGCTCCGTTTAGGGCTTAAGCACTGAGGTTGCGGAATGCACAGTTCTGGAGGGCGAGATGAGGCTAGGCTGCCAAGAGTTTTTTGAAATTTGGCTAAGTGTGGGACCGAAGATACTGTTGTGAACAATTATATGACTTGAATGTGATCACACACTTGAAAAACTTTTATGACACAACAACATAGATCACCCGGAGCACGTTAAAAACATATTTCCCTTAATGTGACAACTTTGCAACAACTTTATGACAAGTATGACACTAAAAGTACACTTTGCGACGACCGTGAAGACACTTGTGCGATAATGCTTAAAAATTTGGGAATGAGTGCAACAAATGTTTACATGGTTAGAAAAATTATATTCACAAAGATAAACCCTTGAAACCACCATAGCCACCTTCTACACATTGTGTGACATCCAATCATGTGAAAATACGACAATTTACCAAACTTGCAAAGGGGAGAAAAATGCTTCAAGAAAGTACATGAAATGAGTTTCGGTGTTTGCGACAACAATGTGCAAGACCAAGGAAGGCTCTAAAATTGAGTGTAACCCAAAATTTTGGAGGGTGTTGTAGCAACTACAACAAGGCTTTTGGCAAGTTTCAAAGCACATAGATGGGATGAACGGGGAGTACCTGCATCATCCATTTTTTGAAGGATGATATCTATATGATTATTTTCCTTTATATGGTTTATACTGGTCTTCCATATTTTTATCTTCACAATTTTTTTGGACTTTGCTGAACATGAGAGTATATGACAACAACATATGATGTCAGTTCGTAGTGTGTCAACAGAGCACATGCACATATATGTAAATTTTTTGATACATACATGGACTCTACTTTACAGATGCTATTTTTTATGACAAGGATAGAGCAAACAAGCCTTGCATATTTTTTGGTATTAGGGACAGAATTGGAGTGCATCTTAATGCATATACTGAATGTAACTTTTTATCTTAATAGAATGTTTTTCTTTAGAAAATAATTAAAAAAGTTATTGCATAAACTTTGTGTGTGTGTCTATATATATATATATATATAGATATATATAATTTGAATTTACAATTATTAAATGGAATTAAATTTACGTATTTAAATTTTTTTGTTATATTATTATATGTATACATATATAAAATTCTCTATTTTATATTTAATACAGGCACCACCTAACTTATATAGACAAAATGACCTCTTTCACCAACGATACAACTTCAAGCAAGATTGTGATTTTTTTATGTTTAAAATACATTTTTGAATGCATAAATGGATTCAACACCTTGAAAAACCTTGTGGCACTTGAATTCTACATGTTAAACAACTTAAACTCAAAATTTTAAAATTATTTGCTCGATTTTGGTTAAATTAACCACAACAAATTCCTTTGTATATATATATATATATATATATATATAAGATTTTAAATGTGTTATTTAAATTATTTTTATTATGTTTTTTTTTTTTTTTTTTTAATTCATTATAGTCTTTTCAGGGAGTTCACTTGGCAAACCCATGAAAATGAAAATAAATGTGAATCCAAAGTCCCACGTTCAAATCCTTAGCAATGCCTAATTTGTGGCATGTTGCTAGAGCTACATGTACCCACCTAGGAGTTATAGTGGTAGTTGTCGAAATCAACCCTGTATAAGGCTAATACAAAACCTACAGAGTTACCAATATATATATATATATATATATATTATCATTTTTCCCCTTATATAATATTGATTTTTTTAGTTAAAAAAGAAATATTAATAAAATAAAAATATATTATGGAAATAAACCAAAACCATCTAGTAAAAAATAATGTATAATGGAATATGAATATATATATATATATATATATATATATATATATATATATATATATATATAGTCTAACTTATAGACAAATAGCATTTTTCACTGATGTAAAATATCAAGCAAGATTGTGATTTTTGTTTATTTAAAATACATTTTTAAATGCATAAATGGCTTCAACACTTTGTAAAACCTTTTGGGCACAAGATTAAACAACTTAAACTCAAGAGTTAAAAAAATCTCTACTAGATTTTGATTAAAATTAACCAGAAAAAGCACCTTGAAAAGTTATTTTGTCTATTAATTAAACTATGCATGTTTATATGTATAAAACAATAATTATGCTCCTAACTTTTTCTTTGTATTTCCATAGAAAAAAATGTAATTTTATTTCAAACTAGAATAAAAATAAATCAGCTCATACATGTCTCACATTTATTCCATTTTGTGATCCCATAAGAGTAGACCTTTACATATAACAGGCAAAAAAAAAAAAAAAAAAAACTTTATAAAATAAGCTTAAATATTATCATGATGATCTCTGGTGTTTGATCATATACATAATTGTTGAGAAGTTCAAAAGTATATTGCGTTAAGATATAGACAAAACTATAAAGGGTAAAACCCAGATATAAATACATTTATATGTACAAAATAGTAATAACCAAAACTATAAAAACTATTATGCTCTTAACTTACTTTTATATATATATATATATATATATTAAAATGCCCTTAACTTACTTATATATATATTAAAATGTAAAATTAAATCAAATAATTATTAAAATTTTAAAAATTAATTAACTAAATTTAATTATAATTATTTTTATCATATGATTTATTTTAATCCTAAATAAAATTATTAGTTAATTAAATCAAAATATTTTAATTATTAAATATATATATATATAAATATTTTAATTATTAAAAAAATATATATAAATAAAAGCCATGCCATGGTGAAATTTTCATTCTTATCTTAATTTAATGTACACATATGAGAACTGACAATTTTACATAATTGGAAAAATATATTTAATTACAAACCAAAGTAATATATAGAAATTCTCAATCCATCTTTCAATAAATGTATACACATTCTATATATTTTCATGTGTGAATTGTACCATGCTCAAGAGTCTCAATCCCACTTTGGTCAAACAATGGGAAGTTGCGTCCTTGACAAAAACATAATGATAATACATGCTTCCTTTATCATGCAACCATTCATATGTCTCTCCATTTATGTGTCCCATGTGCCCCCATGATTTTTTATTTCTGCAAAAAGTGAGTTGGTACCTGGAAAGTAGACGATTCAAGCTCCCATTTCAACTGGAACCTTTTCCCATTGAAAGCAATAAATAATTACATTTCCAACCCAAGGTCCTCAAGACATAATGGCAGCCACAAATACCGTGTCTACCACATGCGTTTTGGAAACTTAATTTTACGTTTTCAAAAACCCTTCCAAAACAAGACATTACACTTTTTGGTGATAGAAAATGTTTAACTAATCCATCATAATTTATATTTTTTTTTCCATGTTTATAGTTTCAAAAAAATCATATTTATAATTTATTATGTATAAAATAACTTAAAACACTCACCTAACCCACTAACCCCATTATATATCAAATGCTCTGGAACCAATGTATGAATAAGTAGAACATGTCCTCTTTCCTATGTAAGACATAGACACCTAAATTAATAATTTTTTTTTTTTTTTATGGTTGACTTAAATTCACATGAATATGTTACCTAAACACGGTGATGGTGATTTGAAATTTACTTAAGTACAGTGTGCTCTTATAGTTCAAGTTGCCTTTATGTTAATCCTTATATTGGTAGGGCATGCCAGCTTTTCAGTACAATGCATGCAAATGTGAAATCATGAATTTTATAGGCGAGTAGTGTTGATAAATATATGAACACAAAAAATATAAATAACTTTGGGGTCTTTTTAGATTTAATGAGTATATGGAATAAATCTATGCATTACAACTTTACACTGAGAGTGACTCATCTATGCATTACAACTTTACACTGAGAGTTGAGTCACTAAACATCCTCTCCACTTGTCAATAAGAATCTTATAAGTGGAGTGAGTGAGTGGCAACCAATGAAATTGAGTACCTAAAATTCATATGGAAAGTGGAGAAGGAGGTGTTCCAAAGGGAGCATTTCTTATGCATTACAACTTTACACTGAGAGTTGAGTCACTAAACATCCTCTCCACTTGTCAATAAAAATCTTATAAGTGGAGTGAGTGAGTGGCAACCAATGAAATTGAGTACCTAAAATTCATATGGAAAGTGGAGAAGGAGGTGTTCCAAAGGGAGCATTTCTTACCATACTAGGGAAATGTCTTGCTAGTGGTCTAAATGTTTTTATTCTAGATGTCATGATGTGATTTTATATATATATATATAATTAATAGGAAGTTAAGTCAATAAAATCCCTATGTGAAGTGGAGGAAGAGGTGTTTCAAGGGAAATTGTTGTTGCTTACCTCACAAGGAAAAGGATTTGCTATTGGTGTATAGGTTCATACGATGTGATTATTTTTTTTTATAGATGTCATTTATATAAATAAAATTGTTGTTATTAAATAATGTTTTATTGTTGTTATTGGCCTGTAACCGGGGAAATCAAATTAGTAATATAACATGAGTTTTTTTCACAAGATATTTATGTCTATTTACTATTCCTCTTACTACATAACAAAATGGCCTAAGTGGCCCTATAAGCATATGACAAGATGCTTGGTAGTTGACCAAATGTAATTGAGACCTATCTATTAACATAAATAAAGAAAAGAAACTACCAACAAAAGTAAGATGAACATCATTAATTGGTAGGGGAATCCACTTTGATTGTTTCAAGATGACCTACTTCTTCCTGCTGATTAATAAAAGTTATATTAGCAAGATGGTCTACCATAATGTTGATTTTTTGGTCCATCTTTGCCAATTGACATTGCATATCATCCAGTTGTACTTGGTTCCCCTAGTGTGCCTTTGTTTTATCTTGCATTGATATGCCCAAGACTTTTTTAATATGCTAATATACATCAATTGCGTTCAAGTATTTGGTTTTCCTGGAGCGAGTGCAACCAATGTCAGGTACTCGAGACCCAACTTGATCCATCATATTTTCATTAGAAAGGGAATGACGTTTGATTCAAGCCTCTCCATCAATTGAAGCAATGTGGCTTGGGACATCGGGAGGAGTGCACTCATTGAACCTTCAAGATATCTCCTTTGCTGCCCTCTGAGCTCTTGAAATGGTGGGTGGAAGCTTCGCTAAGCACTAGCTCTGACAACACCCACCTCTACTACTAGTTACAACTCTGCTTTTGCTTCATCTACCATGGGCCATACCAACATAGACAAGTGAGGACATGTACATCAAGAAGTATAGGGAAAATGTAAGATAGACCTAAAGCAGAGGAGAAATGGGATTAAAAGAAACCAACGTAGGGAGCACAACGACTGTGATTGTGAGATGACAATGAGAAATGTAATGACCTTGAAGTGGAGTAGAGTCAGAAGGGAACTAGAAGACATGAGACTTGGGCATCCTAGACAAATAACCAAAGATGTGAAGGGGTGTGATATCTCACCAACCAACAAGAAACCAATGGAGAAATTGTTTGGTTAAGAGACTAGAGTTCTTAGCTTTTAATTAATGATATAAAAAATCATTAACTAGTAACCAAAGACACCAAGCTTACTAGAGTGACTTGACTCTAGAGTAACTGACTCCTTGGAGAGAAAGTATACCCACACAATAGGCCAAAAATAAACCACTAATGCAATACCTAAGCCACATAACTGTAAATGAATATTCTGAGATAATAAGACCATGCAAGAAGAACGATTACCCCCATAGTAGCTGTGTAGACTGGGCAAGTTTCCTTTTGATTGGGCTTTTTCAATCTATGCAATGTCCTTAGGCCATGTAGAGAAAAAATGTGTGACACCTCCTTTAATCATGTCGCTCTGCCCATCAACAACCTTCGCTACTAACTCATCATAACTTGTTGTAATGGTCCCCTGCTCATTCATGATGGGATATATAATTATTATAGTTTCTACTAACCTAACTACCCTTTGAGACCATATGGCCATCTTGGCCAGCCAAACCTCACACAAGCTCTTATGCTGCAAAATGACCACAAACGATATGCAGAAGAAGTTCACGATAGTGTGAAGCCAGTCAAATTAGCCACTTACCAAGCTCATTATCCTATGATGACACTTGTATTTTTAATCAATTATTTTTTTCTAAAATTTAATGATGAATATTTTATTTATTTTTTGATAATCATATACATAAAAATAATATTGTATTTTAATAATAATAATAATAGATAATTTTTTTTGAGATTATAACCTTATAAACGAATATTTTATTAAATTTTAGAAAATCATACAATTAAATGAAATATTATATTTATAAATAAAACAATGATAAAAATAAAATAAGTAAAACAATAAATATTTAAAATTAATATATTAAATTTTGTAAAGAGTATACGAGTAAAGTAGGCATATTTCTAATTTTTTTTTGAAAAATATATTTCAGAAAATTAAATAGTGAAATTGTTATAAAAAAAGATAATTGGTCAATAAATAAAAGAGTCATGCATTAAGTTTACGAGGGTAGTTCAATTGGTGATCAAATTGATATGAAATTGCGTAAATTAAGAGATCCAAGCTTTAATCTCGTGGAAGTAACCTGGTCTAAGGAAAGGAGGATAGGTCATGGTCCCCAAAGGTATAGTGGTAGTAGATGAAATCGACCCCGTGTCACACAAGTATGAGACTAACCTAGTTCTTGATTCCTTTGATTACAAAGAAAAGAAAAAGAGTCATTCCCTAAAACTACTTTCGCTTGGCTAAGAGCTCGTCTTCCTAACAGGTAACCGAGCCAAGACCTAGAGGCATTTGGAAGAAGTGAAAGCCTACCCCCTTACAGACCACAAGAGGGTAATTCCAAGTGGTGCGATTTTCCTTAAATAATTGTGATGAGTTAGTCTACATTTGCAGATATCAACTAATGATAGCTGCCCCACTAATGGTTTGAAAATTGAATTATGATATATTTTCCTACTGTCTAAAAATAAAAAAACCTTATACATTAGCCTCATAATTAATTAAATCCCAACTTTAAAAATTTATTATTATTATCAAAATATTAATATGAATTATTTATTATAAATTATTATTAAAATTAAATTATAAAAATAATATTTTTAATTATTTATTCTCAATTAAAGAAAGAGTAAGGAAAAAGAAAGGTGAACTAAGCACATCCCAAAAAAATAAATAATAAATCTTACTTTAAAACACTAAAATAATAGATATAAAATACATATATGATAAGACTAACTAAAGGAGATAGAAAATAAAATCTTTAAATGGCATGTATAAAACAAATAATTAAGTGAAATTATTAATCAATTTAATTAATAAATAAAAGTGAAAGAAATAAAAGAATAAAGTAGATAAAAGAATAAAGTAGAGTGATTAATTAAGAAGGTGAAATTTTTTAGGCACTCAATCAAAGAAGTTTGAAAGAAGTATTGGGTTGTTGCAAACTCCTAGTAATAGAGAGGATGTGCAAGCAGACTTAACTGACAAAGAGAGGATGCACAAGCAAGTCTTGACCATATGGAAGAGTAATTTATTACTTGCTCGACCATGGGAGGGAAGGGATGCACAAGCAAGCTCCTACCTTTAGTGTTTGACTTCCCTCCCTCCTTCCTGGGTAGTAGGGGTGTTAGATTAGAAAGTTAAATCTATAAAATGATTATGTAATTAAAATTTTCATGACAAAAGAAGATAGTAAGAAGGGGGAGGAGGTATTCAAGGGAAAGAAGGTAAGGTTACTTGGATTTTAAGGAAGAGATGAGACATGCCACAAATTAGAGTCATGGAAGTTGTTTATGGTTATACATGTGGTTTATGATGGGATGTTAGTTTCATTAAATGTGTAACTATTTTCATGGCCAATTTTGTTGGGTTTGTTAGGGGTGGCAGGGGGGAGGGGTTATACACAACCCTGATGGAAAATGAATTATTAGTTATTCCTGGGGGCTAAGAGAAAGAAAAAATAATCATGTGGAGATGTATGACCTTTTGTGAGGTCTAATCTCAGAAAAATATACGAATATACAAAATTTGGCATTCTTGGGGGACTCCCTTTTAACAATTCAACATTTGTACAAAGACACTTGACCTAAATAAAACCATCTCAAACCCCTGCCCCAATGAATCTTTAGAGCTCTCAAATTCTTCCCTCTTAAGTCCTTCCACATCCCCTAGGGACCCAATCACAAGGAACAATCACATGGTCACTTAAGACTAGGTCCAAAGGACTAAGGTACGAAGTTAAGGGCATGGTCATGAGTTCAGTCACATGGTCGCTTGTGGGCTAGGCTGAAAGGACCGTATATTTTTTTTTAAGGACATGGTTATGTACCTAGTCACACATACACTCCAAACAAAGTTTTTATGCTATGGTTTGCTCCATGAGCTTGGGACAACACGAGCTTTATAAAATCATATGCATATGGGTCATTTCAACAACAATTAGAATGAATCAAATGAATCAGTAAACAATGGTCTGAGGTTAGATTTGGTGGTTATGGTTTGTCTGTGAAGTCATTGGTTATGTTTTGTTAGAGGAATGATTACTCACAGACGTGCAATGTTGTATTGAACGAAAATCTCTAGGGAGTTATCATGTATTGTAATTGTTTTGTATTATGATATCACCTTCACATACTTCTATACGTCTTCTTGTGACAGGTCAAGACTCGTGGCTCATGTCAGTTGGTTATGTTGGTTGATTTATTCTAAGGTGGTTGTGGTTTTGAGTCCTGCTAGACTCAATCAATTTTTGTTTTTTTATATAACGGGTGATGGGGTGCCTGAACTTAGAATTCAATAAAATACTTATCTCTTTTGTAGAGCTTGCAAGACTTCTATTTTGTAGAATGTACCCAACTTTTTCCATTTTGTTGAATGATTAATTTTTGTATAGCGTTATATGGTTCTATATAGTTTTTGAATGATTATCGACTCATTTTAAGCAAAAATTAGATTTCAAAAGAAGCATGACGATCAGGGTTTAGTGGCGAACAATATTAGAAACATGAAAAGTATTGATGATGTATTTTTTATGACCAAAATTAATGTTATGTGTTTTGGTAGCTTATGAGAAGGTGGCAGTTGCTGTTGGGTATATGGAAAGAACAAGTTCTAAGAAGGGTTTTATATGATCATATTAATGAAAAAGTTGGAACAAGGTTTGGAAAACATATGACATGTTGATGATTGAAATATAATAGCAACAGTTTGAGCATTTTAAAGATTCGTATCTATTGAAGAGTGGGTGGATCCAATTTGAAATATTTTGAAAAGAGGTCCACAAGAAGTTGAAGAAGGAGGTGGGTGCCTCAATCAGGTTGGGCCCTACATCAAGCTAAAGTTTTCATATCTTTGAGGTTGGTGCGCCAGTCAACTTGGATCCTACATCAAGTTGAAGCTTGCATATCTCTGAGGTTGGTTTCTCAATCAAGTTGTAGCATACAATGAGTAGTTTCTTGCACATGTTTGAGGTTGGTGCCTCAATTTGGTTATAGCCTATTGCAAGTATTTGCTTTCATATCTTGGGGTGGGTGCCTCTAGTAGGTCAGTGCCTACAAATATATGTAACGAATTGAAGAAGAAGAAGAAAAAGTTTTGGTTTTCTCTCACAAGGGTTTCCACGTAAAAACTTATATTCTCTAGTGTTGATGTGATGTTTTCTTGATGTATTTTTGATGTGCTTATGGCTTCTTGATGCATTATTCTATTTATTGATATGTTGAAAATAGTTATGATACATTGCTACATAATTACTCATGGATAGGAAATTGTGAAATGATAAAATTGTTGCCACACTTATTCAACCCCCCTATGTGTGATCTTTGGCCTAACAAAAGCATACTTTAAAGGACATTAGAATAGA
This sequence comes from Pinus tabuliformis, assembly GCA_031772625.1. Lineage (NCBI taxonomy): Eukaryota > Viridiplantae > Streptophyta > Pinopsida > Pinales > Pinaceae > Pinus > Pinus tabuliformis. The sequence continues at coordinate 1,372,310,637 of CM062805.1, read as the reverse complement.
CTATGATCAATCAACATCAATTTTAGTGATAATACAAGTGCAATCAATATCTTAGTCAACCTTATCATGCATTCAAAGACAAAACACATTCCTATTAAATATCATTTCCTAAAAGAATAGGTAGTTGATCAAAATTTCAAGTTGGAATGTATTGCTACTAATGAGCATATTGTGGATATCTTTACCAAAACCCTTCCCAAAGAGACATTTTGATATTTAATACAGAAGCTAGAAATGATACAGTTGAACCATGTAACTAGGTTTGTTATTCATAATATTCTATGTATTATTGATTCGATGTATTTTATGTAAAAGAGAAAGAAAAATTATTATTGTCATTTTGTAAAGAATTCAGTTTCATGCTCAAAGTCAAATTTTTTTAGGTCAAAGCACCCATTTTATGCTTCTAGTGTTGTCATAGAGTCAAGGAGTCAAAAGAGTCATTGTCATATGTAATATACCCCATTGGGCATCTTGTATCAATTCAAAAAAAAATTCGAGTCAAAATTGTGTTAAAAGTCCCTCCAAGACCAAGTCAACCTGAAAGAGAACAAGTTGGCCTCATGAGGGGTAACTCGACTGCCTAAGAAGCCTATTTATAAGAAGAACTCAAATGCATTTGAAGGATGATAAAAGTAAGTTCAATAATAAGGAGAAGAACAAGAAAAAGAGTGAAGAGTAAGTTAAATAGTAGAAGACAATAAAAATCAAAATTTTTGGGTCAATCTCTCTCTCACGTGCGAAAGGGAAACTAGGATTTTTGTAGCATCAAAAGCGAAATTTTTGATCTCCAAAGAAGGCCGAAATCTATGATCAAAGTGAAAGATACATCATCCATTTGTATAAGGAAGAAGAATCAATCCAACAAAAGAAGAAATAAGGTCAAAACTAGCCTCTCTCTCCCACACATGCGAAGCCGTAGCTCTTGTAGGAGGGGCCAAAAGTTGTAGACGTATAGTGTAGGCCGGAATTATTGCCGGGGGTCGACGTTGCTAATGAAAGGTCAAAGTTTGTTGCTGGAATTTGTGCAAGGAAAGATCATCAAGAGGAAGGTTTACTTGGTCTTGGGTCTCAGTCTTGGGTCTAAAAGGTATTGGAATTAATCATTTGAAGATTCTATAAGAAGAGAAGAATTAATTTTGGGTTTTCCTCTCTAGGAGAGGTTTTTTTCCATAGCTAGCAGCCTATAATTGTTGTCTCTTGTGTTCTATTCATATTTCATTTGTTTGGTAGTTGTTTGATGATTAGAAAAAAATAATAATCAAGAAAAGAAGAAGCTAATAATAATACGAACTACAAGTTGAAGAAAAGAATATCACAAGCAGTTATCAAAGTAGAGAGAAATCACACCAATAACTATCCTAGATTTCTCAACATGGTATTAGAGGTAAGGTGACAAGGAAAGGCAGCTTGAATATCATTGAATTGAGAAAAAATGAATACAAGAAGAAGAGAATCAAGGAGACCCAATCATCACATCACAAGGATCATATCATCTTGAAGGAAGAACTCTTGAAAAGGAAGACCTCAAGGACCCTCCCTCCATCTTAAAAGAAGGACTTTACACATTTGAAGCATCTTGAGAAGTCTCTCACATTATACATCCAAAGGAAGCAATAAGAACACTTCATTATCAAAGAAATCTCCCTCTTATTGAAGAAAGGATCACATCCCAAACATCTTTGAAGAATATCATCTCCTCTTATCTTGAAGATGTAGCATTGTCTTTACAAAGAAGGAAGATCACCAAGGAATCATCTATTGGATGATATCATCAAGGAGGAATCTTCATCTATGAAGTAAGTACTTTAAATTTATGTCTCAATATGCAAATCAAATGACTACTTTCTACAAGGAGAACAATAAACTTGTTGGGACATCAAACTACCTTGCATGAAAGAAGATAATAGATTTAATTCTCACATAAAATGAAGTTATTGAATATGTCACGGGCTTAATCACCACACATCCACAAGAGAAATCTCAAGCCCTATCAAAATATATGAAATGGGATGTAAGGGCTCAAAGAATCCTCATCGAATCGATCAAGATTTCTCTCATCCCCTATGTAGCAAAGTTGAAGACATCAAAATAAATCTATGACAAGTTGGTCGATTTATTCTTTGTAAGTACAATAAGAATAATATCTTTAAGAACCAAATTATACAAGATGAAAGTATCAAGGGAAGGGGTAGTCTCATACCTCATGAAGCTACCTCAAACAAGATATCAACTACAAGATCTAGGAGAAACAACGTCAAATCCAGAGATGACCACTCTTGTACTCAATACACTACCAGATGAATGGGGAAGCTTTGTTTAAAGTATCTATAGAAAGAAGGAAACTACTCCATTCACTGATATATGGTCATTATATAAGATTGAAGAAACCAGATTAAAGGAAAAGAATGGTGTTGGATCAAATGAACAAACACAAGCATATGAAGCTATGACAAGGAAGAAATGGAAGTTTGGAAAGTTTGACCCTCAAAAAATATTGCAAGAGAAAATCAACATGTCTAAAATTCAATCATATGAATGTAATGAATATGGGAACATCAAAAGGAATTGCCCTAAACTCAAGAGGGCCAACAATAAAAGGAAAGAAAGAAGTGAATACCATGTAAATGAAGAAGTAGAGGAATTGGAAGAGAAGAAAACAAAGAATGAAGAAGTGAAAGACCTCTACTATTGAAGGTCTCACATACATTTAAGTTTATTTTTTAGTATATAGAAGTTAGAAATTCATGGTAGGAAGTATTACAGTCATGATAAATTCATTATATCATAAATTAAGACGACATCATTCTAGAACCATGAAATAATAGTCGAATTAGCAGTTTGCATGGTTAAAGCAAGTCATCTAGCAAGATAGGAAGATAAGAGATCATCAAACCTCATCATTGTTAGAAATAAGCATTTAAAAAGTAAGGATAGTGAAGATCCTCCATAGGAATATTTGTTAAAAGAGTTCCACTCTACCTAGAAGAAGCAAGTGTTACATAGATAGTCTACATTCCACCTAGTGTGGGATCCACAATTTAGAAGGATGAAGGCATGGTGACAAAAGAAGTGCAGCATGTTGAATCTTCAAGGAAGGGAAAGGAAGTTGCTAAAGGAAGTCTAGATGATCACATGAAGGAAGAGGTATGCATATGTTTTGATAGATAATTGAAGTCATATCATCACTTAGTTGTAGACAAAATGATTAGAAGGCTCTATCTCATAAGCATGATTGAAGAAGAAGGAAAATATTCCTTTGAATAATACATGAAGGCATAAAATTCAATATGCCTTGAAATATTCTACATGATGACAAGATGAAATCAACATTACATGACCTCATGGAGAATATGAGGTGGTTGGAAACCATTGTTCCTATGATGAAGGAACTATGTATTGAGATCCTGAGGAAGTAGTATATGAAGAAGTTGGAAGAAGAGTTCGTAAATATGTACCTATATCCACTTGAGATGAGATGAGTAATCAACATCTGATAACAATTAGAAGGATTAGCTATGACATCTCCATGGAAAAGTTATGAAGACCCTGATAAGTATGATGAAGAAGGAGAACCTTGGTAATGAATGTCTTGGATATGGATTCATACTAAGATGTTGATGTTGCAGAAACAGATGATATGACGAAAGGCCATCATGAAGAGGTAATTATATTTTTGAAGATTCACTCTTTGATTTTTGAAAGCAAGCATATGGTTGGATTGGAATAGGGCTACCAACAGAAGGTTGAGAATGTTGTAGGAATTCACCTACAACTAGTACATATAAAATTGGATGAATAATTCTGAAAGGAACATGACTTGGAAAAGGTAGCAGTATGAAGGATAGCCAGATGATGACGAAGAAGGTCACTTTCCAATGAAAAGAAGGAGGACATGTCTAGTATTATCTGATAATGGAAAGTGATGTAGAAGATGGTTGAAGCCCTATGAAGAAGTTATGAAAGAAGATGGCTCCATGATATAGAAGTTGAAGTTTATCCAAGACATAATGATGTAGAAAGAACTACAAGAAGCTAATAATATCATGATATCCACCAAAAAGCAGATAGTTTTTGTTCAAAGCAAGTACCTAGTTAAGAGGGAGATTGGGTATATTCCTTTCATGTAAAGGAATGAATAAATCATCCCTAGTTGAGAGGGAGAGATAGACACAACATTCTTGTATTCACATCATGAAGAAAGAATGGAGGATTGGGTATGCATCTGAGAACCAATATTCTTTGAGGATGAGGTAGGGCATCCAATAGGTAAGAGTAGTCGAAGAGGAAATTCCTCGAGGATGTGTAAATACAAGATAAGAATGGTCTTAAAAGGAGATACCTTGTGAATATACAGATGGGGTATGTTCCTTGAGAGACAATGATGAAGGTGTCTATATTTCATTGTCTCCCCAGAATTATTCTCTAATATAATGGAGAGATAGATTTGTTAGTCAAGATCTTGCTATATGAAAATGTTGGTTTGAATGACAAAGATACACTTATATAAGCTAAGAATATAACTTATGATATGGCTTACCAATCTAACTCTTCTTATGAGAATTCTTTAGTATGAGAATGTCCAAGTACCATCTATGTATTATGGATACCTCCCTAGTTAAGAGGGAGTGTTGAAATATGTAACTAGGTTCAGTCTTCATAATATTATATGTACTACTGATTTCATGTATTTGATGTAAAAGAGAAAGAAAAATAATTATTATCATTTTGTAAAGCATGGGTTTTCATGCTCAAAGTCAATTTGTTTTAGGTCAAAGCACCCATTGTGTGATTCTAGGGATTGTCATAGAGTAAAGGAGTCAAAAGAGTCATTTTCATATGTAATCGACCTAATTGGGCATCTTATATCAAGTCAAAAGAATTTAGTTGAGTCAAAATTGTGTCAAAATTCCCTCCAAGACCAAGTCGGCCTATAAGAGAACAAGTCGACCTCATGAAGGTTAAATTAACCTCCTAAGAAGCCTATTTATAAGAAATGTTGGCTTGAGGGGGCTTGGACCCAGGTTCAGAGTTAGCTGCACTAAGCAACAAAACCCTACACTACTGGTCCTTTCAACAACAACCTGCGTAGCACGGGCTTCAGTCTCACTCGAGGCAGTATTGGGGGATGCCGAAACTAGGTTTTTGTATCCAAAGGACTACATGATGTGTTTATGTCAAACCTAGGGCTTTATCTTGACCTTCACAAACCCTTAACCCTTAAAACATAAATGTTACAACAATTAACAGTTGGAATTTTTGTGCCCTTCGCTAATTGCGCTAAACATGCATAACATCATATAAATAGACAAATATACTTCTTCGCGAATCTATTAAGTAATTTTCTTGATTATTTGCATTCAACAGATCAAAAATACAATAAATTCATAGAGAAGCAGTAATACACATATAAATAGATAATTCTTCAAAATAAACCTTTATTATGCTTTACATCTTCAATTACAGTCCTTTCCAACCATGCACACACAGTTGCAGGGGCCCACGCACTCAGCTCCAAAATTACCAAGATCTCCACGCACATAGATGTAGGAGCCTTCCCCTTCGCCCAAGTACAAAATAGACAAAACACACCCAAATCCTGCATTCCTATCCTTCGTTATGCTTATCTATGACTCCTTTTTATATCCTTCTTCATTATAATACCATGGTCTGCGAACCATGGGCGGATCTCAAAACAACTAGACTCTTAACAAACTAAGGGGATTTGACCTTCTAAAATCCCCCTTGACTACTATCAACTTACGCTACTTGTGCTCTGCTCCTCAAAATGTAGAGACTTTACAATAATTAACAAACCTTTTACAAAATATGACCCAGGGGACCCTGTCCTAACAGACCCCCAATACAAAGTCGTGACTCATCCCGAGTCACTCTGCTGTTGGTGCCTCAATCTTTGCTTGCAGACTGTTGAACTCATTCTTCAATGCTTAACAATCAGCTGTTCCCTGCGTGGTAGCTTGACAAACTTCTTCGACCAATTTCTCCGTAGTTAGACCTTCGACTATGATTACTGTAGAGCCTTAAACTTTCTTTGGACTGTCTATGATTACTAGCTTGCCTCATTGGTCCATGGCTGTGTCCTTGAGGAGATAATGGATGCCTTCTGACATAACTCATTAATCTGGGTTTGGATGAACTTTCCTTCTTGAAGTTTGGTGAATCTTTCCATAGGTGCTAAGGTCCACGTTGTTGCCCTGATCTCATCAAACTACAACCGTTTTCCACGGATGTCTGCTTCGATCTTCTATAAGTGCAAATCCCCCTGCAGCGAGGTCCACATCTCCATTGTTTGCTCAAATAATTGGCTACAATTTTTGAATTCAAATCCATCCATTCCCTCCAGATCTCCTTCATTAATGCTCTTTAAGCGACAAATTTCCAAAGATATGCTCCTTAAATGCTTTCCCCTCGCTCTCTTTAACTGAAAAATAGCCATCCAATCATCTACAGTGTTGTCAATGGTTACCTTTTGGCTAGGCTGTGCGGGATCCACTGTGCTAGCGCAGCTTCTACGCCGCAGCTCCCTTGTACACCTTTCTTCTAATCGTCGCACAACCCCTTCGTTTTGCCAAACTGTCCTTCTGGGAGTGCAGTTTATAGTCCCACACTTCCTTGCAACTACCTGAAGTACTAAGACTGTCCTACATCCATATAGTCATCACACAGGGGCGGGATCACCCTTGTACAACTTCAACCAGCTCCCATTGATTCTTCCTGGAAATATCTCCCTGTTTAGCTTCACGAGATAAATTGTATCTCCATCCATAATCTCCTTGATGATGTATGGTCCCAGCCAATGCATTTGGAAATTTCCTGGAAAATTCGTAAACTTGCTATCATACATCAATACTAAATCTCCATTTTTAAAGGTGCGTTGCTTAATGTGGCAATCATGCCACACCTTTTCTCTAGCCTTCTGGACTTGTTGATGAAAGCCTTCCAAGAAGCGATCTTCTTCTAACTCAAGTATCTATGTAAGGCGTTCTTCCATGATATCCTGATCGACCATCTCTGTGACTGCAACAATCTGCAAACTAGGCACAATGTACTCCATTGGCATCACTGCCTGTTGTCCATAAACCAGCCTAAATGATGTCTATCCAGTCAACTTGTTACTGTAGTTCTATATGCCCAAAGAATAGCTGGTATGCGCACATCCCAATCATTCCTATTTTCATTATAGATCTTCGTCAAAGCATTCTTCAGGATTTTATTAAAGGCTTCAACTGTGCCATTTTCTTGAGGATGATACGGTGTGATTTTCTAATGATACACCTGGAATTCTTCAAGCAAAGCAACAATTGTTTCATTAAGGAAATGTGAATCCATATCGCTCATAAAAATCTTAGGAAACCAAACCTAGACAAAAATGTATTCAAATATAAACTTTGCAGCTGTAGCCACGCTACAATCCTTCACGAGTTACTCCTCAGCCCACCTGGTTAAGAATTATGTCACCATGATGATGTATCATGCTCCTGTCTTCTTTCTTGGTGGCTGAATAGGTCCTACAAAATCTATTTCCCATTTTTCAAATGCCTGTAGAGAGACTTTCATGTTCAGAGGTAATTCATCCCTTCGCGATGGCTTCCCGATCCTTTGATACACATCACATTCTCTACAATATTCCTTAGAATCCTTGTTCACAGTAGGCCACCATAGTCCAACGCGTAGGATCTTCTGCACAATCACTCTTCCCGCATAATGTCCTCCAACAACTCCTCCATGTGCTTCAACGAGGATACTTTGTTGTTCATAATCTAGGACATACCTACACAAAAATTCATCTGAGCCTATTTTATACAAGTTCCCTACAAAGATAGAAAAATCTATAGCCTTGACCACAAATTATTTCTTCTGCTACATCGTATACCCTTTAGAAACTGTACCTGTAGACAAGAATTGGATTTTATCTGTAAAATGTTCATATGTAATGCACAAAAAAAACAACTGTGTATTAGGTAATTCTTCATCAAGACTTGTGGGTTATTCGCCATTCTCAATACGCGAAAGGTGATCCTGTCCAACATTTAATCTCCCTGGATTCACAACTACCTCAAAGTCATACTCCTGAAATAACAGTAACCACCTGCAAATTCCCCCCCAACACAAGCTTGTTGACCAGGTACTTCAAAGTGGAATGGTCTGTGTACATTTTGAAGTGCGCACCTAACAAATAATACCTGAACTTCTAGAGCGCATATTGTTGGCATTATTATACAAGTGTTGTCCTTGATGGAAACTCACTCAGAGGCAGGTACAAGTGATGGTAACTTGATCAGAGGACAGACCTCAGTACAGCAGGACAAGAAAGAGATATACGCAGGTTCATTAAGGAAAATCAGCGTGTACACGCAGGTTGGCTTCACTAAAAGCGCATATATGTGGAAAACTTACCTTTGGTCCGTGGCGGTTAGTCCTTGGAAGTTGTGCCTATGGTTTTGGACCATGGTGTCTCGATGGACGTGTTGATCCCTAGTTTTGAAGTTGATGGTATTGTGTTACTATGGTTTTGGACCGTGGTATTGTGAAGGGCCTAAGCCTATATAAGGAGAAGATCATTAGGCCAGATGAGAGTGAGAGTGTATGAGTGATTAAGATCTGAGGAAGTGTGAGATCCAAATGCTGGTTATGGGTTGGTGATCTGAACCAAGGTTTCACTCATGTGGAGGATGATGAATGATGGAACGAGATCTCAAGGCTTGGAATGATTATCTTCATATGGTATGACTGTGGATAGACTAGATCTATTGACGCATGTTTATTGTTATGATCTGGGTATGTTTTGATGTCTGATATAGCTGCGGAGTTATAAGTTAGAATTTGAAAATCTGTACGCGGGTTGGTTTTGGTAAAAGAGCGTATACACGCAGGTTGTGTTCGTCGAAGTAGCGTATACAATGTGAAGTATGATATTTGAAGATGGAGTTGGATCTGGTCGTTGTTATGTTGTCTGGTTGTTGTTGACAGGGTTTCAGTGATTCAGTATTGGGTGATTCAGAGATTGATGATGCAGGTTGTACTACAATGGTGATTGTTTCATAGATCCAGTATGAAAATGTATGAAACGTGGTCCCAGAAAGATCGTAGGCCGGCACCTACGTACTGGTAAACATATCAGCCAGTACAAGAGCCAGAGGGTTGTAGCTCCCTTCCAGGAGCAGCTGGAAAACTAGTGAAGGTTGTAGCCTTCTGTAGGGTTGGCACCTACGTACTAGTAAATGGATCGGCTAGTACAAGAGATATGAGGGTTGTAGCCCTCTGCAGGTTGTAGCCTGCGTGCTGGTAAAGGACTGCACCAGTACATTGTAAAAGAAGTTTCTTATTAAAGGAAGATAGAAACAAATTGCAGCAGGTGGTTTTCACCCACATTGGGTTTCCACCTTATATCATGGTGTTCATGTGTGTGGCTTTTGTATGATGATCTGTTCTGTTATACTGCACCTGTTTACTGTTAATATGGTTAATAATGTTCTGATGCATTTACTGAAGATAAGCTAACTGAATCACAAGATTTCTGGATATACGCTAGTTGCTTTAGACACAGCAGCGTGTACACGCGGGTTCACTTAACTGAAGTAGCGTATATGTTTCTGAGTATGAAATTGGAAAAGTTTTATTGATCTGATAATATTGATTCACCCCCCCTCTCAGTATTATTTCCAACAATTGGTATCGGAGCAGGTCCTTTGATAGAAGCTTGATCGCTTGAAGGAGATTCGTAGAACAATGGGGAAGAAAGCGCGTCAGAAGAAGAAAACAGCTCAAAGGAACAATGACAACCTGCCGTTGAGTGGAAGCAAGAATTCAGATCCTGAATCACCTCAGATTGAAGATGGACAAGCAAATGAAGCATCAGATCAAATCATAGATCAGCAAGATCTACCTAGCAAAAAGGAGAATGCCCTCAAAGAAGAAATCATCAGATTAGAAGATCAGTTGGAATGTGCCTCTATAATTCGACAAATGCTGCTAGCACTGAATAAAGAGCAAGAAAACGAGATCCTCAAACTAAGGCATCAGCTGGATGAAGGAATGAAAGCTGAAGAGACCTTGAAGAAGCAATGTCTGGAAAAAGAAGAACAACATCAAGTTGAGGTAAATATCTTGAAAAGTAAATTAGAAGAAAAAGATAAACTATTACGATTTCAAGATAGTACTAAGATCTTGGATGATATTCTTAGTAGTCAAAGGTCCCCTGCTATCAAAACTGGTCTTGGTTTTCATGAGTCTATTGAAGGTGAATCTGGTTCACAAAGTAAGACAAGAATCTCTAATGCAAAATCTGAAAGGCTCTACAAGGAGATAAAAGGACAACCCCATCAACAATCAAGGAAAGAGACTCTTCAAAGAAAATCTTTTACTCCTCCCATGAATAATGTTGAATGTTATGTATGTCATAATCTTGGACATGTTGCAGCCATATGTAGAAGAAGAAGGTTTCAAGACCATCATGCAGAAAGATCATCACATTCAAGGTACTTTAATAGATATTGCTTTTCTTGCAATATGTTTGGCCACAAAGCTGCTGATTGCTATAGGAGGAATATGAAACATGTAAGATGCTATGCATGTAACAAGTTTGGACATAGAGCAAAGGATTGCAGGAACAAAGCTCATGATAAGAAGAAATCATCAACATGCCTGAAGATATGGAAGAAGAAGGAAGTTCAGTCAGAAAGATGTGGCACAACACAGGGTACTCAGCACAGCACAGACATAACAGACTCAGGGGGAGCTGAAGGTGTAAAACTTCAGTGTTCTAATTCTCATACGCAAGTTTCATGAAGGAAAGCCGCGTATATACGCGAGTTTCACACTGCAAAGTCGCGTATATGTCAGTTTGTGAAAAAGCAGTGGGGACAGACTCAGAAAAGGGGTCTGATATGATCCAGTCCAGTATATGCTCTATTGGTTAACAGTTACAGTCTGCTGAGGATGTCTGGAAATGTCTTGATACTTGTAAGATGTTAGAAGTTTTTTAATCCTAACTTGATGATGATGATATCTTGATGCTTATTACCGATGTATGCATGATCAGATCTAACTGAAAACAGATGGCACAGGCTCAGGGGGAGCATATACTTCAAATAATGCATTGTTGGCATTATGGTTAGAAGTTTTTGATAAAGTCTATGAAGCTAAATGATACATCTTGCTGTTTGATCAAAGGAATGGTATTGCAGGCTGATGCTTATGGTACAGATCATGATGCTGCTGGTGGCTTTCATAAGTCTTGGTCTAGATATTTCATCACTATGTCATGTATCTCTTTTGTGATATCTCTTTTATGATGTCAAGGTCATGTAACGGCCCATGTTGGTTTCCCCACTATGCTTGGGATGAATGATATAATGTTCATGTCTTATCATGAGTAAACTCTTAATGTATCTCCACATGGTTAGGTGGATGAGTCAATATTGGTATAACCCCACTAGGTTGGGTGATGAATGTATGTATTGAGTCTTTTGGTGATAGGAAGGTCTTCTATGATGTATAAGTCTTTGTTCTTCTTGAAGAACATATTTTGCAGATCTTGCCTACAGTCAAGGGGAGCATGAACAACACAATTCAGCAAGAGCAGGATGGATAGATTGGTACACTTTGGCATACACAAAGGGGGAGCACATTTGGAGATTTCAGCAGGTACTCAGGGGGAGTATGGACAGCAGAAGGTATACCAAAGAAGAGAATATCTTGGTCCGCCCTTTGCCCTTGATGTCAAAGGGGGAGAGTGACTTGGTGTGGTGGTTGCCATCAAGTCCAAAGGGGGAGATTGTTGGCATTATGATACAAGTGTTGTCCTTGATGGAAACTCACTCAGAGACAGGTACAAGTGATGGCAACTTGATCAGAGGACAGATATGAGTACAGCAGGACAAGAAAGAGATATACGCAGGTTCATTAAGGAAAATCAGTGTGTACACGCAGGTTGGCTTCACTAAAAGCGCGTATATGTGGAAAACTTACCTTTGGTCCGTGGCGGTTAGTCCTTGGAAGTTGTGCCTATGGTTTTGGACCATGGTGTCTCGATGGACGTGTTGATCCCTAGTTTTGAAGTTGATGGTATTGTGTTACTATGGTTTTGGACCGTGGTATTGTGAAGGGCCTAAGCCTATATAAGGAGAAGATCATTAGGCCAGATGAGAGTGAGAGTGTATGAGTGATGAAGATCTGAGGAAGTGTGAGATCCAAATGCTGGTTATGGGTTGGTGATCTGAACCAAGGTTTCACTCATGTGGAGGATGATGAATGATGGAACAAGATCTCAAGGCTTGGAATGATTATCTTCATATGGTATGACTGTGGATAGACTAGATCTATTGACGCATGTTTATTGTTATGATCTGGGTATGTTTTGATGTCTGATATAGCTGCGGAGTTATAAGTTAGAATTTGCAAATCTGTACGCGGGTTGGTTTTGGTAAAAGAGTGTATACACGCAGGTTGGGTTCGTCGAAGTAGCGTATACAATGTGAACCATGATATTTGAAGATGGAGTTGGATCTGGTCGTTGTTATGTTGTCTGGTTGTTGTTGACAGGGTTTCAGTGATTCAGTATTGGGTGATTCAGAGATTGATGATGCAGGTTGTACTACAATGGTGATTGTTTCATGGATCCAGTATGAAAATGTATGAAACGTGGTCCCGGAAAGATCGTAGGCCGGCACCTACGTACTGGTAAACATATCAGCCAGTACAAGAGCCAGGGGGTTGTAGCTCCCTTCCAGGAGCAGCTGGAAAACGAGTGAAGGTTGTAGCCTTCTGTAGGGTTCTCACCTACGTACTAGTAAATGGATCGGCTAGTACAAGAGCTATGAGGGTTGTAGCCCTCTGCAGGTTGTAGCCTGCGTGCTGGTAAAGGACTGCACCAGTACATTGTAAAAGAAGTTTCTTATTAAAGGAAGATAGAAACAAATTGCAGCAGGTGGTTTTCACCCACATTGGGTTTCCACCTTATATCATGGTGTTCATGTGTGTGGTTTTTGTATGATGATCTGTTCTGTTATACTACACCTGTTTACTGTTAATATGGTTAATAATGTTCTGATGCATTTACTGAAGATAAGCTAACTGAATCATAAGATTTCTGGATATATGCTATTTGCTTTAGACACAGCAGCGTGTACACGCGGGTTCACTTAACTGAAGTAGCGTATATGTTTCTGAGTATGAAATTGGAAAAGTTTTATTGATCTGATAATACTGATTCACCCCCCCTCTCAGTATTATTTCCAACAATTGGTATCGGAGCAGGTCCTTTGATAGAAGCTTGATCGCTTGAAGGAGATTCGTAGAACAATGGGGAAGAAAGCGCGTCAGAAGAAGAAAACAGCTCAAAGGAACAATGACAACCTGCTGTTGAGTGGAAGCAAGAATTCAGATCCTGAATCACCTCAGATTGAAGATGGACAAGCAAATGAAGCATCAGATCAAATCATATATCAGCAAGATCTACCTAGCAAAAAGGAGAATGCCCTCAAAGAAGAAATCATCAGATTAGAAGATCAATTGGAATGTGCCTCCAGAATTCGACAAATGCTGCTAGCGCTGAATAAAGAGCAAGAAAACGAGATCCTCAAACTAAGGCATCAGCTGGATGAAGGAAGGAAAGCTGAAGAGACCTTGAAGAAGCAATGTCTGGAAAAAGAAGAACAACATCAAGTTGAGGTAAATATCTTGAAAAATAAATTAGAAGAAAAAGATAAACTATTACGATTTCAAGATAGTACTAAGATCTTGGATGATATTCTTAGTAGTCAAAGGTCCCCTGCTATCAAAACTGGTCTTGGTTTTCATGAGTCTATTGAAGGTGAATCTGGTTCACAAAGTAAGACAAGAATCTCTAATGCAAAATCTGAAAGGCTCTACAAGGAGATAAAAGGACAACCCCATCAACAATCAAGGAAAGAGACTCCTCAAAGAAAATCTTTTACTCCTCCCATGAATAATGTTGAATGTTATGTATGTCATAATCTTGGACATGTTGCAGCCATATGTAGAAGAAGAAGGTTTCAAGACCATCATGCAAAAAGATCATCACATTCAAGGTACTTTAATGGATATTGCTTTTCTTGCAATATGTTTGGCCACAAAGCTGCTGATTGCTATAGGAGGAATATGAAACATGTAAGATGCTATGCATGTAACAAGTTTGGACATAGAGCAAAGGATTGCAAGAACAAAGCTCATGATAAGAAGAAATCATCAACATGCCTGAAGATATGGAAGAAGAAGGAAGTTCAGTCAGAAAGATGTGGCACAACACAGGGTACTCAGCACAGCACAGACATAACAGACTCAGGGGGAGCTGAAGGTGTAAAAATTCAGTGTTCTAATTCTCATACGCAAGTTTTATGAAGGAAAGCCGCGTATATACGTGAGTTTCACACTGCAAAGTCGCGTATATGTCAGTTTGTGAAAAAGCAGTGGGGACAGACTCAGAAAAGGGGTCTGATATGATCCAGTCCAGTATATGCTCTATTGGTTAACAACTACAGTCTGCTGAGGATGTCCGGAAATGTCTTGATACTTGTAAGATGTTAGAATTTTTTTAATCCTAACTTGATGATGATGCTTATTACCGATGTATGCATGATCAGATCTAACTGAAAACAGATGGCACAGGCTCAGGGGGAGCATATACTTCAAATAATGCATTGTTGGCATTATGGTTAGAAGTTGTTGATAAAGTCTATGAAGCTAAATGATACATCTTGCTGTTTGATCAAAGGAATGGTATTGCAGGCTGATGCTTATGGTACAGATCATGATGCTGCTGGTGGCTTTCATAAGTCTTGGTCTAGATATTTCATCACTATGTCATGTATCTCTTTTGTGATATCTCTTTTATGATGTCAAGGTCATGTAACGGCCCATGTTGGTTTCCCCACTATGCCTGGGATGAATGATGTAATGTTCATGTCTTATCATGAGTAAACTCTTAATGTATCTCCACATGGTTAGGTGGATGAGTCAATATTGGTATAACCCCACTAGGTTGGGTGATGAATGTATGTATTGAGTCTTTTGGTGATAGGAAGGTCTTCTATGATGTATAAGTCTTTGTTCTTCTTGAAGAACATCTTTTGCAGATCTTGCCTACAGTCAAGGGGAGCATGAACAACACAATTCAGCAAGAGCAGGATGGATAGATTGGTACACTTTGGCATACACAAAGGGGGAGCACATTTGGAGATTTCAGCAGGTACTCAGGGGGAGTATGGACAGCAAAAGGTATACCAAAGAAGAGAATATCTTGGTCCGCCCTTTGCCCTTGATGTCAAAGGGGGAGAGTGACTTGGTGTGGTGGTTGCCATCAAGTCCAAAGGGGGAGATTGTTGGCATTATGATACAAGTGTTGTCCTTGATGGAAACTCACTCAGAGACAGGTACAAGTGATGGCAACTTGATCAGAGGACAGATATCAGTACAACAGGACAAGAAAGAGATATACGCAGGTTCATTAAGGAAAATCAGCGTGTACACGCAGGTTGGCTTCACTAAAAGCGCGTATATGTGGAAAACTTACCTTTGGTCCGTGGCGGTTAGTCCTTAGAAGTTGTGCCTATGGTTTTGGACCATGGTGTCTCGACGGACGTGTTGATCCCTAGTTTTGAAGTTGATGGTATTGTGTTACTATGGTTTTGGACCGTGGTATTGTGAAGGGCCTAAGCCTATATAAGGAGAAGATCATTAGGCCAGATGAGAGTGAGAGTGTATGAGTGATGAAGATCTGAGGAAGTGTGAGATCCAAATGCTGGTTATGGGTTGGTGATTCGAACCAAGGTTTCACTCATGTGGAGGATGATGAATGATGGAACGAGATCTCAAGGCTTGGAATGATTATCTTCATATGGTATGACTGTGGATAGACTAGATCTATTGACGCATGTTTATTGTTATGATCTGGGTATGTTTTGATGTCTGATATAGCTGCGGAGTTATAAGTTAGAATTTGCAAATCTGTACGCGGGTTGGTTTTGGTAAAAGAGCGTATACACGCAGGTTGGGTTCGTCGAAGTAGCGTATACAATGTGAAGTATGATATTTGAGGATGGAGTTGGATCTGGGCGTTGTTATGTTGTCTGGTTGTTGTTGACAGGGTTTCAGTGATTCAGTATTGGGTGATTCAGAGATTGATGATGCAGGTTGTACTACAATGGTGATTGTTTCATAGATCCAGTATGAAAATGTATGAAACGTGGTCCCGGAAAGATCGTAGGCCGGCACCTATGTATTGGTAAACATATCAGCCAGTACAAGAGCCAGGGGGTTGTAGCTCCCTTCCAGGAGCAGCTGGAAAACGAGTGAAGGTTGTAGCCTTCTGTAGGGTTGGCACCTACGTACTAGTAAATGGATCGGCTAGTACAAGAGCTATGAGGGTTGTAGCCCTCTGCAGGTTGTAGCCTGCGTGCTGGTAAAGGACTGCACCAGTACATTGTAAAAGAAGTTTCTTATTAAAGGAAGATAGAAACAAATTGCAGCAGGTGGTTTTCACCCACATTGGGTTTCCACCTTATATCATGGTGTTCATGTGTGTGGCTTTTGTATGATGATCTGTTCTGTTATACTGCACCTGTTTACTGTTAATATGGTTAATAATGTTCTGATGCATTTACTGAAGATAAGCTAACTGAATCATAAGATTTCTGGATATACGCTAGTTGCTTTAGACACAGCAGCGTGTACGCGCGGGTTCACTTAACTGAAGTAGCGTATATGTTTCTGAGTATGAAATTGGAAAATTTTTATTGATCTGATAATACTGATTCACCCCCCCCTCTCAGTATTATTTCCAACACATATACCATCACCAACCCTTCGTGCTCCGTGGTTGAATAATTCTTCTCTGCCTTAGACAACTTTTTGCTCGCAAATGCAATCAGATGGTTAATGTCTCCTGCGCTTGGTTGGGTTAACACTGCTCGTAATGCTATGCAGGACACATCTACATGTACATGGAACTCTTTCTTCCAGTTGGGGAACACTAGAATAGGTGCTGTAACCATTTTTTCCTTCAACACATCTAAGATTTTCTGGAAATCATCATCCCAACAAAATGTCATATCCTTCTTGAATAATTTTTCAATGGGTGTAGTGATCTGCGCATATGCCTTGATGAACTTTCTACAGTATCATGTATGGCCCAATGTTGCACGCAACTGTTTTACATTCCTTGGAGGCTCCAGATTGATAATCACTGCAATTTTAGCAGGGTACACCATCATCCCTTGCTTACAAACAACGTGGCCCAAAATTATCCCATATGGTACATGTTGTTCCTTAAGAAACCAATTTCCTGGCTGTGGGGAAATTGTGCTTAAGACATTAATAAATATTATTTTCTGTCACTTATTGTTTGTTGTGTTCTCAAATGAAGGACCTGTAAAACTTGGTATTTAAATCTTAATACATGTATGACCAGAACATCTCAGAATGCCATTTGTTGCTAGATATAAATGATGAATGAAGAAAGTTTGAAGGACAAGTTAAAGATAATATGCTGATCTTCACAGAAACTACTATCTGTAACTTAGAGGAACTATGATAATGAGAACTGAATTATAGAAAATATGCTGGTCTTTCATAGAAACTATTATCTATAACTTAGAAAGGAAGTGAGGACTTCAAGTATAGGAGCGCTCTTTTAAGGAATTTTAACTTTATCTACATAAGAAAATAAAGACCTGCAACTTCATTACTATACTTGAAAAGAAGAAAACATAGCATGACACATGACAGAGAAGCTTACAAAATTATATGCAATAACTCATGGAAGCTTTTGATTCTTTCAATAATCAATGATGATATTAGGAATACACTGGCCTAATCTCTAGGTTCTCCAAAATTCGAACCCTTTCTTAGTAAATTTTCCTCTTTTTATACTTTGTGGAAAAGTTGTTGATTTCTGAAACTACCCAAATTATCTAACTGCTTTTCTAACTATATGAAGTAAAAACTATTACAGAATTTTACAGAGGGTAAAAGACACCTCCAAGAATATGAAATAACAAGAACATAACTAAATTTAGAAGGGGATGATAACTACTGGCTTGCTCTGTTGATCCACTGCCGAATTCCTCTTGTAAATGGCCTAATGATGCTTAATTCATTTTAGCCGTAATGAAATGCGTTTAGTTTGTATAGTCTTGGGATTACGTGGGCATTCTGATTGGCCAAAATGCAAAGAAACATATCGGATTGTCTTCCTCTTTAGCTTCGACTCTAACCTTGATTTTCCAATTTACACAACGAAATTAATGCGAACTTCTGATTAATCCGGAACTCAAAAGAGTTAATCTTGCTTTATAAACCTGTCAAAATCCACTCGTTCAGCGCTCCGATGACCTGCATCGTAAATCGCAATCGGCCCAAAAATCATTGTAAAATTTAACTTATGCACCCTTAGGCCGCATAGCTATGAAAGTGTTAGACTTATGCGTAAATCCTTTATACCCGCGCTTTTCTAGTATAAACCTTTTATAATGAAAATATATTATAAAACATGCTTTTTCCGCTTTCAATATGGGCTCCACACAATTTTTGAGGTATACTTTCCCGCCGATTCATCCCCACCATAGATCTGCGCTTAGCAGATCAGACGGTCTACAAAGGTTTCGGGTGGGACATAAGCCCAGAGAATACCTGCTTGAAATGGGTGGTTTCCTCTCTCCACCTGACTGCTACATGTTAAATGCTGAGTGGGATCATGTGAGTTCCAAATAAAACCATTTAACGTTTTTGCTCCACCCGAAAAATTGCCTTATAACTTTAAATCCACCTTTTCTTCAGATTCAGCTTTAACACTAATTTTTCGTTTACACAACAAAATCGATGCAAAAAACGTAAAGCGGAACTAAAAAGGAATTAACCCAATTTAATAAATCTATTGGGTCCGGAACCCAATCGCAAATTGCAATTAGCGTTGTGAAAATATACATAAGGCGCTTTACAGATCTGCCTGTTATAGACATTTTTGGGCACTGCAACCCCAAGCATAAAATTTCCATAAACCAAGGGCTCCTAAGTCTCTAAAAGTGTTGTTCCAACCCCTAAAGGAACAAGGTCAACTGATTACAGCTTCTCCCAGAAGTTCTCCATGAAAAACCATTAAGAACTAGTCAAAACAGGATCATTTCACCTGCTCCATAGGCAAAGTGTGTTGCATCTCACCTAAGTACACTCTGTGGGTGCGTTGCATTTCAAAAAGCCCTTCTATGGGGTGCGATGGGCGAGAAGAGACAAATGGCAGTGTCAATCTGCGAGGTGGAAAAGCATGGAATCTTCCAGAAACTTCTCCTGTGACACTTGCCATCCTGAACTCGACCAAGGATGAGTAAGAGATCATCAATCTCCAAGTGGAAGCAAGAACTATCAGAGGGAAGACACTAATCAAATCACAAGCTAACTCATCTCCCTTACAGATATCTATATATGGATCCCTCATCCCGGAGATCCAGAGGCTGGAATTTTGCATCTTGTAAGGAATTGCTGTTGGTTTCTTGAGGCAACATCATAGTGTTGGGTGATCTAAGCTTTGTATGAGGTGAAGAAGGGCTTACTTGCTGAGAGGATGATGCTGGGTCAGAACAACTGGTTGTAACTCTCTTGGCTCTTTCTTGATTATCAATAAAGCTATTCAAGTTTTCCTCCATACTCTTGTGTCATTTATGTTTTATGCATTTGTATGGTCAATTTACATCTGATCCTAGATTGTTTATGATAATAGATCCATGTTCTTGTATAGTGTTATGCTGCTTTGATTCTACAGGTACTCTGTGAAGCTGGGTGTAAAAGGAAGCAAGTAGCAAAATACTATCAGAAGAGAGAGGAATCGAGCAAGGAACCAAACACAAGACAGAGGTTGGTCTCCTTTATTCTTCTCTCATCTATCTTTCATAAAGGAAAACGAAAGTAGTTTTACTTTGTTTGTTTCTAAGGTAGCTACCACACCTTAGTGGGATTAGCAGTTCTGCATAGACACTTTTCCCTGTAACAAAATGGCGACTCCACTGGGGAGCGACTAGGTTGTTTGTTTATCTACATTCTGTTTACTTTATAAACTTACAGACAGAGCCTGAAGTTGAGCCAGGTAGCTTTCGAACTGCATTTGCTATGCAAATGCAAAGTAGATAAATGCCGCTTCAGTCAATCTCCGGGTTTTGTTTATGAATTAAACAACTGATTTACAAACTCTCTAATTTCCCTTGTGGTGGCTCTAGTAACCTCCTTAGATCTACCCCTGTTGTTGATTTACTGATTACCACTTGCTCGGCCAAAATCCCTGAACTGAACTGCAAACTGTGACCCGGAACCCAAGCAAAGTCTCGTCCCTGGCCCATCGCACTCTCTGTTCTGTGAATCTGAAATTCAGCGCACTTCTCGAGTGTAGTAGGTGCGCTGCATTTCAAATTCACTGTGTTATAGGTGCATTGATCAGACTAGGCATTGTTCCTGAATTTTTGTTTCTGTGTTCACTCTTTTCAGTTCTATTCATGAGTTTTGCTGCCTATGGTCAGTACACCTCTGTTTGAAACCCCTTTCCTTGTTGATATTCTGCCTCCATTGCAAAGAACTATAAATGTTTTTGTGTATTTGTTGAGTCATTTTCAGTTCTCCTTTGCAAAAAGGTAACATAATTGTACTGTCGTTTCTTGATTTGAAAGTGTCGCAAGTGTCGTTTTCAGTCATAGGATTTTCATTGCACAAAGAAGATAAAAGACTGTTTATCATCTTAGATTGCATTTTAGGAATTGTACATCTACATCACGCGGTGAACCTGAAAGGCAAATTTCTTAAACAAGATCAACTATAAAATAAATTTAATGAATCTAACAACACTTTGGAACCTAACGCACAACATCTAGAAGTCTAGGCTAGAGACGTATTCTGGCGTCGTAAAGCCTGGTAACTGTTGTTCTCACTGTTGGTTGGGTGATTCCTCCACTTTGAGACGATAAGTGCCAGTACAGACTTGTGCTCCCACGTACCGTCGAGTATATTTTGGGAGACCACAATAGGCTTAATACTTTATCCATAGGAAGCCGTGTCTGCCGCCCTATCGATCGCAATGCACTGAACACAGCATTCGGGAAGATTGACTGCCATACTGTAAAAAGTATTCTGCAGCTTTGCGATTGTTTTGGTAATCCCTCTGCCTAGATTTCCAGAGCAGCCCCTTTCTTTCCTTTTCAGACTCCTTAACGGAAAAGGTCCATCTGAGCACTTGTCACTTCAGGCTCATTAAAAATCGAAGGCGACTAGAGTCATCTTTTGTTTTTTCTCGACTCTTTAAAATTGAAAAAACAAGTTGTGTCAAAAGCGTCTAAAATTCATCTAATTTGGAAACATACTTCCCCTTGATTTTTAGTTGATCAAGTAATCCGCAATCGTGGAAGAAAGTCAATTGAAACCTCGTCGTTCGCAGAGGCTTACGAGTCAACCGTCTTTGTCTCCGGAATCGAAACTATTACGGACAAAGAGAACTCATTTAACCGGTTCCAAATCTCCTGGTAAAGTTAGAACAAGTGTTCCAACAACATCAGAGACTCCGGTTACTCCAAACATTTTTGGTATCCCTGCCTTTACAGAGGAAGTTCAGCAGCCACTGAAGGACAGTAGTACTGATCCTAGTCTGAGGGTAAACACTTGTATTACTGAATCAGTTCCATTTACAAACGGTTCGGAGAGTGTTGTTCCCCAAACATCTGTCGCTGCAGATTCCATACCTTCTTCGGTACCAGAAATATTCTACAGACCTGACGGTCTACCTCTTCCACCTGGTCTGATTGCTATAGAATAGATTGTGGAGGATCCTCCATCTAGTACTCCATTGCAATTTGGAGTCGGGATCACTCTGTATCCTTCCTCATCAAAAATTAGTCTACCACCAGCGGAAGCTCTTGTAGAATTGCTAGGTAATCTTTTAGATAGACTAGAAATGTCTGAACAACCGTCAACATCTAGGGCTGTGTCCTCCGACACAGTGACGACAGAACTTCCTGCTATCACCCCAACAATGTTCGCCGGTATACCATCTGTCCCAACTAGCTCTCAATCGCTAGAAGGAGCCCACTCAGGGGCTATTTCAACGGTATATCCTGTTCCTGTTTGTTCATCCGGAATAGTATCCGGAAACTCTTATGTTGAGTCTCAACAAATTGATCCTTTGGGATGTCAATTTGGGCAGTCCGGTCCTCAAGGGAAAACCATTCCTTTAAGTACTGGATTACCGCTGTATGGGGGGCAGTATACCCTTTCACTGTCCCCTCCGGGTGGACAGCCATACGGGAGTTCACAATAGAATTCAGGTTATGCTGGAATTACGTCTAGCGGTTGGGTATCGATACTACCTCAACAACCAAGAATTGTATATTCGATGCAACAATGTTTACCTATGTCAAATATACCAACTACGCCAGCTATTGTGACGGTGTTGCAAGTACAAGCGCTGCCTGTTGTATTCCAACCTCAGGTTTCTCAGGTTGTAATGCAACAGCCTCTTGACCCTGCGACTCAACCACAATCGCCGACTGGTGGAATGACACAGGTCCAAATGGGTACAATTACCCCTCATCTTGGTCAAACAGTTAGTATCGGGCAACAACACATGGCTTCACAACCATGGCTAGTGCAATACCAACAACCGCAATTCCAACAAGTATACCAAGGATCTGAGCAACAAATCTTTGCAAATAGTGGGCAGCCGTATATTCAAAACGGTCAAAATCAACCATTCTACAATGGTCATGCCCACCAACCTTACCAAAGTTACCAGCATCAAATGCATTATGCTGTTATGCAAAGACCAACTGCTCAGGGAATTCCATCTTATCCTGGGTATGCTTCAGCTAACCTGAATCAACAGTTACCCTTCGTGGCGACTTTAGAGTTACCTGATTTAAATCGGTTAACAAATGATCCAATCGCTTACGCCCCTTGGTGGCCAGCGATTCCGCATAAACTTCCATAAGATATTCCTAAATTTAATGGAAATCCGGGTGAAGATCCGTCAAATCATGTGATGACCTTTCATCTGTGGTGTTCATCAAACACCCTAAACGATGATTCGATTAGGCTTCGCCTTTTTCAGAGGACGTTAACTGGTCCGGCAACAAAATGGTATATCGAATTGCCCAGAGCTTCGTTTGACAACTTCAGTACCCTAGCCACAACCTTTCTAACCCATTTTCAGTTACCGATAAGGTAAGAAACGGGAACGAAACTTCTTACCAATTTAAAACAAACAACGACCACTCACATATCTGATCATATACATGAGTGGCGATGTCGTCGTAGAATGGTAAAAACGTATGTTCCTGATCAGTTTTTAGCTGAATGGTTTATTACGTCATTATTGCCTTCCATTACCGAAGATGTGGCAAAAGGGGGAGTCATCACCGAAGAGCAAGTCATTGCTCATGTGCAATATTTAGACTTGATTTATACTCAGTCTGGCACGCTCTACGATAAAATACCTGACGCTCCCAGACCAGAATTTTCGGTCCCCCCTCCTCCTAAATCAAACAATGACTCTCGTGGCGGCGATGACGTGATAGGCGCAACAGACACGAAATCGACAAAGGCTACATCTAAAAAGGCCCGTAAGATTTCCAGTCAAAATGCAAAAGAGGAACTTCTTGCCTCGGAAGTAAATGCCGTCTCAACAGATAAAGGCAAAGAAACCAAGCAACCAGGGGGCAAGAAGAAAAGCAAAGGGAAGAAGAAGGAACAGGAGGAAACATCACCTGAAAAATCTTCTACAAACCCTTCTGGAAATAGGAAACCAAATCGTCCATGCTTTATATGTGATGAGGATCACTGGACAACAGATTGTCCACATAGAGCTGAGCTTAAAAAACTCTTCAAGAATTCAAAAACCTCGGCAATATTAACTGATCCGTTTCCAAATCCAAGAACAAATCTGGTTGATAGTGGAAATGCTTCCCCGTCTCAAGTGCTGATGTTGTCGGTTTCCAAACAGCAAAATGATGCTTTGATATCGACAAGGAACAAAGATTACGGGAATCCACAGCTGTCGAACAACAAGGATAAAGATCAACCTAGTAGTTCGACAACGACTTCGACAGAAGTTGCGCCGCCCATCATTCCTGAGTTGACAATAAAACTGCCAAAGGGAGTAGTACACAAGTCGACATTTAATCCTCGTGCTAGAGCAGCACATCATTATAAAATAGTGGAAGATTTGGCCCAATCGCCATCCGATATGTCGACACTTGAGGTACTGCAAAATTGCCCATCCCAAAAGCAGGCTTTGTTATCAGCCATCAGTGGGATAGACCCAAAGGATTCCAATCTTGTGTCCTTTAATCATAAAGGATACAATCCTCAGTTACCAGCTCAACTAGCTTTCCTCGTTCAAGTGAAAGCCCTCAACAAAACTGTTCATCAAACAATTATTGATGAGGGGGCATCTACATGTATTATGTCGATGAGTTGCTGGAAAACTTTAGGATCTCCAACCTTGTCGCGATCTTCGACGACATTAAAAGCATTTGACGGATGAACATATACCCCATATGGTATTCTAAGTAACTTGAAGGTTGAACTAGGAGGGAAAACAGTAGAAATAGATGTTGAAGTAATCGACGGAAACCTCGATTACAACATCCTACTGGGAAGACCATGGATATATGCTATGGCTGCTGTTGTGTCGACCTATTTTAGTAAGATTGCATTTCCCTTTCAAGGAGGGATTACAATCGCCGATCGACAAACCTTCCTCCCCAATGGTTCTCAAGTTACGGGAAGCATTCCAATGATCCATGGAAGCCCGCATTCGCTTCAAAATATCGGAGTAGGCCTACTAAAAGACCCTATATTAATGGGAAATTTTTCCCTTCCGCCTCCAATCAATCTGGAGGAAGTAGCGTCGGTAGGAACCTGTAATATGATATCTTTGATTAAAAAGATCTCAGAAAATGATATCAACATGGATCATGCGCAGGTATTGCCTCCAAGCGCAACAGAAATATTGTAGCAATCAATGTTCCTAGCATATGAGGCAAACCCAAATCAACGCTTATCAAGCGTTTGGATAGATAGGTCTAAGGAATATGGCACCCCTTCAGATCCTTGGTCGTGAGTGCATGACACCGACGAAGGAATTGTTCAATCAATGGTAATTGAAGGGGCACCATGGGAAGATTACCACCATCGTTCCCTTCTTCCGGATTGTGAAGAAGATACTCCTGATGACCTTTATCATCCTTCAGTTTTTGATTTCCTATCAAATACTGTAAACACGGTGGATTCCGAGTGAAAGTTGTCCAACATTGAAGAGACTATCGCCATAAATATCTCGACCAAAACAGATGTTGTAGAGAATATTTATGTTGGCAAATGTTGTTCTCCTTCAGAACTAGAAATATATAACGCTCTTTTTCGCGAATTCAGAGTTGTCTTTGCTTGGTCATATGAAGAAATGCTAGGCACTGACTCGAGTATTGTTGAACACGAAATCAAGATGTATCTAGATGTCAAACCAGTACGACAACGGCTAAGGCAGGTGCACCCCAAGAAAACCGCTGCCATCAAGGCAGAAGTTGAAAAACTTCTCCATGCTAGTTTCATTTACCCGGTTCCTCTAACCGAATGGGTATCGAATATTGTTCCTGTTATGAAAAAACAAGGAACGATTAGAGTGTGCGTCGATTATAGGGATGTAAATCAAGCTTGTCCAAAAGACAACTACCCTACACCCTTCATTGACCAGATAATTGATGAATGCGCCGGATGTGAAATCTTTTCATTTATGGATGGATTCTCTGGGTATAATCAAATAAATATCCGCCCACAGGACTAGTCAAAGACTGCATTTATTTGTCCATGGGGCACATTTGCATATCGAAAATTACCCTTTGGTTTATAGAACGCAGGGGCAACATTTCAGAGGGCGATGAATTATGCCTTCCATGACATCAAAAACATCGTTCAACCATATCTTGACGACCTTCCGGCTCATTCGTGAAAGCGAACTGATCATCCGCAGCATTTAAGAGCGATATTTCTACGTTGCCGACACTACAAGATGCGACTCAATCCACACAAATGTGTGTTCTGTGTCAATTCTAGTCGTTTACTTGGCTTTGTAGTCTCAAAGGACGGGATTCGTCTCGACCCATGTAAGGTTCAGGCAATCATAAATTTGCCTCCACCTTCGAATTTGCTTCAGATTCAGAAACTCTAAGGCAAAGCAAACTTTCTGAGGAGGTTCATTCCAAATTACGCCGAACTTGCTAAAGGTTATACACGTCTATTGAAAAAGGAAGTGCCCTTCGTCTGGGATCAGGTTGCGCAAGCTTCCTTTGATGCTTTAAAAGAATCCCTAATGAAAGCATCATTAATGTACGCTCCTAATTATCAAAAAGACTTTAACCTGTATCTGGCTGCAGCGGATACAACCATCGCAATGGTTTTAGTTCAAGAAGACAACGGAATAGAACATCCTATATATTATTTAAGTAAGAACTTAAATGGTACAGAAAGCAAATATTCTTATGTTGAAAAGCTAGCGCTCGCAGCTGTTCAAGCGATACAGAGATTTCGACACTATGTCCTCTTTCGAAAAACTACCATTCTATCAGATTGCAACCCCATGACTTATATATTGTCGCGACAGTTGCTGGGGGGCAAATATTCAAAATGGATAGCAATTATACAAGAGTTTGATTTGGAATTTGTAAAATCCAAGTCAAAGAAAGCACTGGTTTTCGCAGAATTATTATGCGATCTCCCATCGTCGTCCAACGATGAAACATCCGAAGAAACAATCGTGGATGAATCTTTGTTTCTGATATCTTCAAGAAATCCATGGTATGTAGATATAATCATCTATCTCCAAACCCAAAAGTATAGGCCTAATACCTCCCGCTCCGAACAAAAACGTATTCGATACCAATCAAAAGACTACATGATCGTCGATGATACACTTTACCGTCATGGTGTCAATACAGTTTTGAGGAGGTCCCTCACTCATAAGGAGGCCGAAAAAGTCCTGAATGATTGCCATTCAGGCGCGTGTGGGGGGCATCAATCCGGTTACGCTACGGCGCAAATTTTTTTACGAGCAGGGTACTTCTGGCCAACAATGTTCAAAGATTGCATAACCACAGTCAGAAGTTGCCATGCCTGCCAAATTTTCGATAACAAAACCAGAAGACCACCCACACCTCTGCAACCAATAGTTGCTGTTGGGCCATTCACCAAATGGGGCATCGATTTCATGACATGTAACCCCACCTCAATAGGGGGGCATGGGTATATCATAGTTGCAGTTGACTATTTTACCAAATGGGCCGAGGCGATGCCTACATTAGATAACACTGGTGAAACAACAACCCTCTTCTTCTTCAATCATGTAGTCGCCAGATTCGCCGTCCCACAGGCTATAGTCACAGATCATGGATCGCATTTTCGGAATCACATGATGGTCGAATTAGCTACCAAATTAGGGTTGTCTCACGACAGCTCTACTCCATATTACCCGTAAGCCAACGGACAAGTTGAAGCAATCAACAAAGTCCTGAAGCGCATGCTGCAAAGGATGATTGGAGTTCACAAAAGGAGTTGGCACCTGATCCTGTACTCAGCCTTGTGGGCATACCGAACATCGGTAAGAAATGCAACCGGGTTTACACCTTTCCAACTAGTGTATGGCCTAGAAGCAATTTTACCCGTTCAGTGCGAAATCTCATCCCTCAAACTCGCAATTGACCTTCTCCCCGGGACTTCAGAAGAGGAGGCTCATTTCTTGGAACGAATCCAATTGGATGAAACCCATTGTGATGCCGCTTTGGCCAACGAAGCCCATAAGAAATGAGTCAAGGCGCAGTTCGACAAGAATGTCAAACCCCGTGTCTTCTTAGAAGGTGACTTGGTCTTGCTTTATGACCAAGAATCCGATAAATTGGGAACAGGAAAATTCAAGTCTTTATGGATGGGCCCCTATATTGTTAGGCGAGTGTTAGCAAAAGGAGCCTACGAGTTAATGGATTATGACGGGATTCCACTGGCACAACCTCGTAATGGGTTGTACCTTAAGCGTTACTATGCGTGATTCAGTATAGTAACCTTTATGCTTTTGTTACGTTTTTGTTTTCGCTAAAGTATTTGTTTTTGTCAAGTAATCCACTTTTTTACATTCATTGTAGATGTCAAACCTATTGGAGTCATGTGCTGGATATGCCGACGGAGCGAGTCGTAGTTCGCGGAACCTATCTTCTGCGGCCTGGGCCGTTTTTGATCCAAGGGGTGAGTTAGTAAGTTTCAGAGGGGTATGTATTGGTCGATCAACGAATAACATCGTTGAATATAGCGCGTTGATAGAACTTCTCTCTGATGCCATCACACATGGCATACGCCGACTGATTGTCAGGCTAGACTCACAACTCATCATACTACAACTCACTGGTGTCTACTCTGTCCAAAATCCAGCTATTTATCGCATGTTCCTAAGGGTTAAGATTTTGGAAAGGCAATTTGATTTTATTCAATATCAGCATATTTCTAGAACCTTAAACACATTAACTGACTCATTGGCAAATTATGTGTTAGATAGACATTTGTAACATTTGTAAAAAGAAGCACCTCATCAATATTTGCATCAGGATCATGCAACTTAACCAAAATAAAACTCCGAAAGTCAAAAATATATATATAACTGTTTATGGTTTACACATAATGTTCTGTAACCAAGACAAGATCAGTCAAATGACCCAAAACTCAAAACGCTAGGGGGCACCCTAGTCTAATGGTGCTCGTGATAACAAGTCACAGCCTGTGCGATCATGCGTAAAAGCCTAGTCCATCGTCTTGGCACACCAGTAGTATGCCACTGCAACCTCAAAGGCAGCTCGTCAGTCCTCACATCTGGAATACCGAGAGTGAGGCCCTCGACCTGATCTTGTAATGCTGAAAGAGTCTCGGCCACATCGAGGTCACGAAGGATAGCCCTTCCAACAGCCTCTCCTGCTGGGGCAGCAGCTGGCACTCTCAGGCGTACTACTGGCCGAACAGGACCGACATCTGCATGAACACGTGAGTTTTGATTATTCTTGACAGAATAAAGCACAAGGGTATTATAAAAGAAAAACGATAAACAGGAATATGGTCAAAGAATTTACCAGTGGCACCCCACTGTTCACCAGCCGGCAGTACCAAATCTGGGTCACCCCGGAAGTCCATACCAGCATATGGATACTCGGAATAAACCATCTCCTGATGATCAAACCACCCGAAGAAGGTATCAGAAAAGGAAATCTGAGACTGACCAGCATGCCTAGACATATGGTTGACCCATCTCTGCATACGTGGTTCAGTCGGTGGAGGTAAACCGAGTGCAATATACTGCGGCTGCATCAGTGGTATCTTTTCCAAGGCGAAGGCGGTCAAGATAGAACCATATCCAAAGTTCTTTAGTCTCCCGCTCTTCACCTTGGTCAACTGTTCTTTCATCACAAGGATTAGTGCGTCACACCAGTTGAACACCTTCGGTTGGAGACATTCCAGGGCGTACTGCATATAAGATCGGTTGGACACATGAAGAGCCGCACCACCAACCATCCTACCAAAAGTGAACAGAATAGTCCTTAGGGACCTGTCAGTGACATCTCGGATGATGATCTTGCCGTCTTTACTCGGCTGAGATCCCTCTTTGCAATACCTGCGAACATAATCTCTCATAGATTCACCTCCTCAGGCCGAACCTGATAAAGAGATGGGGGAACCCCGCCTCGATAAGCCGGTCAAAAAATAGATGTCCACTATAGTCAAGGGGATGTATTTGCCCCTAATCTGGAACACCTGGCTGGTAGGATCCCAAGCATCGAGCAAATACTGTAGCAAGTTGATTTGTTGTCTGATGCTAGAAATGCGGAAAAACTTCAACAGGCCGCAGTTCCGCAGTGCGTTTACTGTAACCAGATCATGTAAAGCAAGCATGTCCTCTTCTTCATGCTCACGTTCTCGCCATGTAATAGTCATCTTGCTCCAAAAAATCTCTGAAAACAAACAAGAGGATAGTTAGATCTTGATTTGGTGAGAAACAGACAAAATTTCCATCAAAATGCAAA
The DNA here is from genome assembly GCA_031772625.1 of Pinus tabuliformis. NCBI lineage: Eukaryota > Viridiplantae > Streptophyta > Pinopsida > Pinales > Pinaceae > Pinus > Pinus tabuliformis. Next base: position 1,372,280,521 of record CM062805.1, on the reverse strand, counting down.
AGAGGAACTTCTTGCCTCGGAAGTAAATGCCGTCTCAACAGATAAAGGCAAAGAAACCAAGCAACCAGGGGGCAAGAAGAAAAGCAAAGGGAAGAAGAAGGAACAGGAGGAAACATCACCTGAAAAATCTTCTACAAACCCTTCTGGAAATAGGAAACCAAATCGTCCATGCTTTATATGCGATGAGGATCACTGGACAACAGATTGTCCACATAGAGCTGAGCTTAAAAAACTCTTCAAGAATTCAAAAACCTCGGAAGTATTAACTGATCCGTTTCCAAATCCAGGAACAAATCTGGTTGACAGTGGAAATGCTTCCCCGTGTCAAGTGCTGATGTTGTCGGTTTCCAAACAGCAAAATGATGCTTTGATATCGACAAGGAACAAAGATTACGGGAATCCACAGCTGTCGAACAACAAGGATAAAGATCAACCTAGTAGTTCGACAACGACTTCAACAGAAGTTGCGCCGCCCATCATTCCTGAGTTGACAATAAAACTGCCAAAGGGAGTAGTACACAAGTCGACATTTAATCCTCGTGCTAGAGCAGCACAACATTATAAAATAGTGGAAGATTTGGCCCAATCGCCATCCGATATGTCGACACTTGAGGTACTGCAAAATTGCCCATCCCAAAAGCAGGCTTTGTTATCAGCCATCAGTGGGATAGACCCAAAGGATTCCAATCTTGTGTCCTTTAATCACAAAGGATACGATCCTCAGTTACCAGCTCAACTAGCTTTCCTCGTTCAAGTGAAAGCCCTCAACAAAACTGTTCATCGAACAATTATTGATGAGGGGGCATCTACATGTATTATGTCGATGAGTTGCTGGAAAACTTTAGGATCTCCAACCTTGTCGCAATCTTCGACGACATTAAAAGCATTTGACGGATGAACATATACCCCATATGGTATTATAAGTAACTTGAAGGTTGAACTAGGAGGGAAAACAATAGAAATAGATGTTGAAGTAATCGACGGAAACCTCGATTACAACATCCTACTGGGAAGACCATGGATATATGCTATGGCTGCTGTTGTGTCGACCTATTTTAGTAAGATTGCATTTCCCTTTCAAGGAGGGATTACAATCGCCGATCGACAAACCTTCCTCCCCAATGGTTCTCAAGTTACGGGAAGCATTCCAATGATCCATGGAAGCCCGCATTCGCTTCCAAATATTGGAGTAGGCCTACTAAAAGACCCTATATTAATGGGAACTTTTTCCCTTCCGCCTCCAATCAATCTGGCGGAAGTAGCGTCGGTAGGAACCTGTAATATGATATCTTTGATTAAAAAGATCTCAGAAAACGATATCAACATGGATCATGCGCAGGTATTGCCTCCAAGCGCAACAGAAATATTGTAGCAATCAATGTTCCTAGCATGGGAGGGAAACCCAAATCAACGCTTATCAAGCGTTTGGATAGATAGGTCTAAGGAATATGGCACCCCTTCAGATCCTTGGTTGTGAGTGCATGACACCGACGAAGGAATTGTTCAATCAATGGTAATTGAAGGGGAACCATGGGAAGATTACCACCATCGTTCCCTTCTTGCGGATTGTGAAGAAGATACTCCTGATGACCTTTATCATCCTTCAGTTTTTGATTTCCTATCAAATACTGTAAACACGGTGGATTCCGAGTGAAAGTTGTCCAACATTGAAGAGACTATCGCCATAAATATCTCGACCAAAACAGATGTTGTAGAGAATATTTATGTTGGCAAATGTTGTTCTCCTTCAGAACTGGAAATATATAACGCTCTTTTTCGCGAATTCAGAGTTGTCTTTGCTTGGTCATATGAAGAAATGCCAGGCATTGACTCGAGTATTGTTGAACACGAAATCAAGATGTATCTAGATGTCAAACCAGTACGACAACGGCTAAGGCAGGTGCACCCCAAGAAAGCCGCTGCCATCAAGGCAGAAGTTGAAAAACTTCTCCATGCTGGTTTCATTTACCGGGTTCCTCTAACCGATTGGGTATCGAATATTGTTCCTGTTATGAAAAAACAAGGAACGATTAGAGTGTGCGTCGATTATAGGGATGTAAATCAAGCTTGTCTAAAAGACAACTACCCTACACCCTTCATTGACCAGATAATTGATGAATGCGCCGGATGTGAAATCTTTTCATTTATGGATGGATTCTATGGGTATAATCAAATAAATATCCGCCCACAGGACTAGTCAAAGACTGCATTTATTTGTCCATGGGGCACATTTGCATATCGAAAATTACCCTTTGGTTTAAAGAACGCAGGGGCAACATTTCAGAGGGCGATGAATTATGCCTTCCATGACATCAAAAACATCGTTCAACCATATCTTGACGACCTTCCGGCTCATTCGTGAAAGCGGACTGATCATCCGCAGCATTTAAGAGCGATATTTCTATGTTTCCGACACTACAAGATGCGACTCAATCCACACAAATGTGTGTTCTGTGTCAATTCTATTCGTTTACTTGGCTTTGTAGTCTCAAAGGACGGGATTCGTCTCGACCCATGTAAGGTTCAGGAAATCATAAATTTGCCTCCACCTTCGAATTTGCTTCAGATTCAGAAACTCTAAGGCAAAGCAAACTTTCTGAGGAGGTTCATTCCAAATTACGCCGAACTTGCTAAAGGTTATACACGTCTATTGAAAAAGGAAGTGCCCTTCGTCTGGGATCAGGTTGCGCAAGCTTCCTTTGATGCTTTAAAAGAATCCCTAATGAAAGCATCATTAATGTACGCTCCTAATTATCAAAGAGACTTTAACCTGTATCTGGTTGCAGCGGATACAACCATCGCAATGGTTTTAGTTCAAGAAGACAACGGAATTGAACATCCTATATATTATTTAAGTAAGAACTTAAATGATACAGAAAGAAAATATTCTTATGTTGAAAAGCTAGCGCTCGCAGCTGTTCAAGCGATACAGAGATTTCGACACTATGTCCTCTTTCGAAAAACTACCATTCTGTCAGATTGCAACCCCATGACTTATATATTGTCACGACAGTTGCTGGGGGGCAAATATTCAAAATGGATAGCAATTATACAAGAGTTTGATTTAGAATTTGTAAAATCAAAGTCAAAGAAAGCACTGGTTTTCGCAGAATTATTATGCGATCTCCCATCGTCGTCCAACGATGAAACATCCGAAGAAACATTCGTGGATGAATATTTGTTTCTGATATCTTCAAGCAATCCATGGTATGGAGATATAATCATCTATCTCCAAACCCAAAAGTATAGGCCTAATACCTCCCGCTCCGAACAAAAACGTATTCAATACCAATCAAAAGACTACATGATCGTCAATGATACACTTTACCGTCGTGGTGTCAATACAGTTTTGAGGAGGTGCCTCACTCATGAGGAGGCCGAAAAAGTCCTGAATGATTGCCATTCAGGCGCGTGTGGGGGGCATCAATCCGGTTACGCTACGGCACAAATTTTTTTACGAGCAGGGTACTTCTGGCCAACAATGTTCAAAGATTGCATAACCGTAGTCAGAAGTTGCCATGCCTGCCAAATTTTCGATAACAAAACCAGAAGACCACCCACACCTCTGCAGCCAATAGTTGCTGTTGGGCCATTCACCAAATGGGGCATCGATTTCATGACATGTAACCCCACCTCAACAGGGGGGCATGGGTATATCATAGTCGCAGTTGACTATTTTACCAAATGGGCTGAGGCGATGCCTACATTAGATAACACTGGTGAAACAACTGCCCTCTTCTTTTTCAATCATGTAGTCGCCAGATTCGCCGTCCCATAGGCTATAGTCACAGATCATGGATCGCATTTTCGCAATCACATGATGGTCGAATTAGCTACCAAATTAGGGTTGTCTCACGACAGCTCTACTCCATATTACCCGTAAGCCAACGGACAAGTTGAAGCAATCAACAAAGTCCTGAAGCGCATGCTGCAAAGGATGATTGGAGTTCACAAAAGGAGTTGGCACCTGATCCTGTACTCAGCCTTGTGGGCATACCAAACATCGGTAAGAAATGCAATCGGGTTTACACCTTTCCAACTGGTGTATGGCCTAGAAGCAATTTTACCCGTTCAGTGCGAAATCTCATCCCTCAAACTCGTAATCGACCTTCTCCCCGGGACTTCAGAAGAGGAGGCTCGTTTCTTGGAACTAATCCAATTGGATGAAACCCATTGTGATGCCACTTTGGCCAACGAAGCCCATAAGAAATGAGTCAAGGCGCAGTTCGACAAGAATGTCAAACCCCGTGTCTTCTCAGAAGGTGACTTGGTCTTGCTTTATGACCAAGAATCCGATAAATTGGGAGCAGGAAAATTCAAGTCTTTATGGATGGGCCCCTATATTGTTAGGCGAGTGTTAGCAAAAGGAGCCTACGAGTTAATGGATTATGACGGGATTCCACTGGCACAACCTCGTAATGGGTTGTACCTTAAGCGTTACTATGCGTGATTCAGTATAGTAACCTTTATGCTTTTGTTACGTTTTTGTTTTCGCTAAAGTATTTTTTTTTGTCAAGTAATCCACTTTTTTACATTTATTGCAGATGTCAAACCTATTGGAGTCATGTGCTGGATATGCCGACGGAGCGAGTCGTAGTTCGCGGAACCTATCTTCTGCGGCCTGGGCCATTTTTGATCCAAGCGGCGAGTTAGTAAGTTTTAGAGGGGTATGTATTGGTGGATCAACGAATAACATCGTTGAATATAGCGCGTTGATAGAACTTCTCTCTGATGCCATCACACATGGCATACGCCGACTGATTGTCAGGCTAGACTCACAACTCGTCATACTACAACTCACTGGTGTCTACTCTGTCCGAAATCCAGCTATTTATCGCATGTTCCTAAGGGTTAAGATTTTGGAAAGGCAATTTGATTTTATTCAATATCAGCATATTTCCAGAACCTTAAACACATTAACTGACTCATTGGCAAATTATGTGTTAGATAGACATTTGCAACATTTGTAGAAAGAAGCACCTCATTAATATTTGCATCAGGATCATGCAACTTAACCAAAATAAAACTCTGAAAATCAAAAATATATATATAACTGTTTATGGTTTACACATAATGTTCTGTAACCAAGACAAGATCAGTCAAATGACCCAAAACTCAAAACGCTAGGGGGCACCCTAGTCTAATGATGCTCGTGATAACAAGTCACAGCTTGTGCGATCATGCGTAAAAGCCTAGTCCATCGTCTTGGCACACCAGTAGTATGCCACTGCAACCTCAAAGGCAGCTCGTCAGTCCTCACATCTGGAATACCGAGAGTGAGGCCCTCGACCTGATCCTGTAATGCTGAAAGAGTCTCGGCCACATCGAGGTCACGAAGGATAGCCCTTCCAACAGCCTCTCCTGCTGGGGCAGCAGCTGGCACTCTCAGGCGTACTACTGGCCGAACAGGACCGACATCTGCATGAACACATGAGTTTTGATTAGTCTTGACAGAATAAAGCACAAGGACATTATAAAAGAAAAACGATAAACAGGAATATGGTCAAAGAATTTACCAATGGCACCCCACTGTTCACCAGCCGGCAGTACCAAATCTGGGTCACCCCGGAAGTCCATACCAGCATATGGATACTCGGAATAAACCATCTCCTGACGATCAAACCACCCGAAGAAGGTATCAGAAAAGGAAATCTGAGACTGACCAGCATGCCTAGACATATGGTCGACCCATCTCTGCATACGTGGTTCAGTCGGTGGAGGTAAACCGAGTGCAATATACTGCGGCTGCATCAGTGGTATCTTTTCCAAGGCGAAGGCGGTCAAGATAGAACCATATCCAAAGTTCTTCAGTCTCCCGCTCTTCACCTTGGTCAACTGTTCTTTCATCACAAGGAGTACTGCGTCACACCAGTTGAACACCTTCGGTTGGAGACATTCCAAGGCGTACTGCATATAAGATCGGTTGGCCACATGAAGAGCCGCACCACCAACCATCCTACCAAAAGTGAACAGAATAGTTCTCAGGGACCTGTCAGTGACATCTTGGATGATGATCTTGTTGTCTTTACTCGGCTGAGATCCCTCTCTGCAATACCTGCGAACATAATCTCTCATAGATTCACCTCCTCGGGCCGAACCTGATAAAGAGATGGGGGAACCCCGCCTCGATAAGCCGGTAAAAAAATAGATGTCCACTACAGTCAAGGGGATGTATTTTCCCCTAATCTGGAACACCTGGCTGGTAGGATCCCAAGCATCGAGCAAATACTGCAGCAAGTTGATTTGTTGTCTCATGCTAGAAATGTGGAAAAACTTCAACAGGCCGCAGTTCCGCAGTGCGTTTACTGTAACCGGATCATGTAAAGCAAGCATGTCCTCTTCTTCATGCTCACGTTCTCGCCATGTAATAGTCATCTTGCTCCAAAAAATCTCTGAAAACAAACAAGAGGAGAGTTAGATCTTGATTTGGTGAGAAACAGACAAAATTTCCATCAAAATGCAAAAGAGGAACTTCTTGCCTCGGAAGTAAATGCCGTCTCAAAAGATAAAGGCAAAGAAACCAAGCAACCAGGGGGCAAGAAGAAAAGCAAAGGGAAGAAGAAGGAACAGGAGGAAACATCACCTGAAAAATCTTCTACAAACCCTTCTGGAAATAGGAAACCAAATCGTCCATGCTTTATATGCGATGAGGATCAATGGACAACAGATTGTCCACATAGAGCTGAGCTTAAAAAAATCTTCAAGAATTCAAAAACCTCGGCAGTATTAACTGATCTGTTTCCAAATCCAGGAACAAATCTGGTTGACAGTGGAAATGCTTCCCCGTCTCAAGTGCTGATGTTGTCGGTTTCCAAACAACAAAATGATGCTTTGATATCGACAAGGAACAAAGATTACGGGAATCCACAACTGTCGAACAACAAGGATAAAGATCAACCTAGTAGTTCGACAATGACTTCGACAGAAGTTGCGCCGCCCATCATTCCTGAGTTGACAATAAAACTGCCAAAGGGAGTAGTACACAAGTCGACATTTAATCCTCTTACTAGAGCAGCATAGCATTATAAAATAGTGGAAGATTTGGCCCAATCGCCATCCGATATGTCGACACTTGAGGTACTGCAAAATTGCCCATCCCAAAAGCAGGCTTTGTTATCAGCCATCAGTGGGATAGACCCAAAGGATTCCAATCTTGTGTCCTTTAATCATAAAGGATACGATCCTCAGTTACCAGCTCAACTAGCTTTCCTCGTTCAAGTGAAAGCCCTCAACAAAACTGTTCATCGAACAATTATTGATGAGGGGGCATCTACATGTATTATGTCGATGAGTTGCTGGAAAACTTTAGGATCTCCAACCTTGTCGCGATCTTCGACGACATTAAAAGCATTTGACGGATGAACATATACCCCATATGGTATTCTAAGTAACTTGAAGGTTGAACTAGGAGGGAAAACAGTAGAAATAGATGTTGAAGTAATCGACGGAAACCTCGATTACAACATCCTACTGGGAAGACCATGGATATATGCTATGGCTGCGGTTGTGTCGACCTATTTTAGTAAGATTGCATTTCCCTTTCAAGGAGGGATTACAATCGCCGATCGACAAACCTTCCTCCCCAATGGTTCTCAAGTTACGGGAAGCATTCCAATGATCCATGGAAGCCCGCATTCGCTTCAAAATATCGGAGTAGGCCTACTAAAAGACCCTATATTAATGGGAACTTTTACCCTTCCGCCTCCAATCAATCTGGCGGAAGTAGCGTCGGTAGGAACCTGTAATATGATATCTTTGATTAAAAAGATCTCAGAAAACGATATCAACATGGATCATGCTCAGGTATTGCCTCCAAGCGCAACAGAAATATTGTAGCAATCAATGTTCCTAGCATGGGAGGCAAACCCAAATCAACGCTTATCAAGTGTTTGGATAGATAGGTCTAAGGAATATGGCACCCCTTCAGATCCTTGGTCGTGAGTGCATGACACCGACGAAGGAATTGTTCAATCAATGGTAATTGAAGGGGCACCATGGGAAGATTACCACCATCGTTCCCTTCTTGCGGATTGTGAAGAAGATACTCTTGATGACCTTTATCATCCTTCAGTTTTTGATTTCCTATCAAATACTGTAAACACGGTGGATTCCGAGTGAAAGTTGTCCAACATTGAAGAGACTATCGCCATAAATATCTCGACCAAAAAAGATGTTGTAGAGAATATTTATGTTGGCAAATGTTGTTCTCCTTCAGAACTGGAAATATATAACACTCTTTTTCCCGAATTCAGAGTTGTCTTTCCTTGGTCATATGAAGAAATGCCAGGCATTGACTCGAGTATTGTTGAACACGAAATCAAGATGTATCTAGATGTCAAACCAGTACGACAACGGCTAAGGCAAGTGCACCCCAAGAAAGCCGCTGCCATCAAGGCAAAAGTTGAAAAACTTCTCCATGCTGGTTTCATTTACCCGGTTCCTCTAACCGATTGGGTATCGAATATTGTTCCTGTTATGAAAAAACAAGGAACGATTAGAGTGTGCGTCGATTATAGGGATGTAAATCAAGCTTGTCCAAAAGACAACTACCCTACACCCTTCATTGACCAGATAATTGATGAATGCGCCGGATGTGAAATCTTTTCATTTATGGATGGATTCTCTGGGTATAATCAAATAAATATCCGCCCACAGGACTAGTCAAAGACTGCATTTATTTGTCCATGGGGCACATTTGCATATCGAAAATTACCCTTTGGTTTAAAGAACGCAGGGGAAACATTTCAGAGGGCGATGAATTATGCCTTCCATGACATCAAAAACATCGTTCAACCATATCTTGATGACCTTCCGGCTCATTCGTGAAAGCGGACTGATCATCCGCAGCATTTAAGAGCGATATTTCTATGTTGCCGACACTACAAGATGCGACTCAATCCACACAAATGTGTGTTCTGTGTCAATTCTAGTCGTTTACTTGGCTTTGTAGTCTCAAAGGACGAGATTCGTCTCGACCCATGTAAGGTTCAGGCAATCATAAATTTGCCTCCACCTTCGAATTTGCTTCAGATTCAGAAACTCTAAGGCAAAGCAAACTTTCTGAGCAGGTTCATTCCAAATTACGCCGAACTTGCTAAAGGTTATACACGTCTATTGAAAAAGGAAGTGCCCTTCGTCTGGGATCAGGTTGCGCAAGCTTCCTTTGATGCTTTAAAAGAATCCCTAATGAAAGCATCATTAATGTACGCTCCTGATTATCAAAAAGACTTTAACCTGTATCTGGCTGCAGCGGATACAACCATCGCAATGGTTTTAGTTCAAGAAGACAACGGAATTGAACATCCTATATATTATTTAAGTAAGAACTTAAATGATACAGAAAGCAAATATTCTTATGTTGAAAAGCTAGCGCTCGCAGCTATTCAAGCGATACAGAGATTTCGACACTATGTCCTCTTTCGAAAAACTACCATTCTGTCAGATTGCAACCCCATGACTTATATATTGTCACGACAGTTGCTGGGGGGCAAATATTCAAAATGGATAGCAATTATACAAGAGTTTGATCTGGAATTTGTAAAATCCAAGTCAAAGAAAGCACTGGTTTTCGCAGAATTATTATGCAATCTCCCATCGTCGTCCAACAATGAAACATCCGAAGAAACAATCGTGGATGAATCTTTGTTTCTGATATCTTCAAGCAATCCATGGTATGGAGATATAATCATCTATCTCCAAACCCAAAAGTATAGGCCTAATACCTCCCGCTCCGAACAAAAACGTATTCGATACCAATCAAAAGACTACATGATCGTCGATGATACACTTTACCGTCGTGGTGTCAATACAGTTTTGAGGAGGTGCCTCACTCATGAGGAGGCCGAAAAAGTCCTGAATGATTGCCATTCAGGCGCGTGTGTGGGGCATCAATCCGGTTACGCTACGACGCAAATTTTTTTACGAGAAGGGTACTTCTGGCCAACAATGTTCAAAGATTGCATAACCGCAGTTAGAAGTTGCCATGCCTGCCAAATTTTCGATAACAAAACCAGAAGACCACCCACACCTCTGCAGCCAATAGTTGCTGTTGGGCCATTCACCTAATGGGGCATCGATTTCATGACATGTAACCCCACCTCAACCGGGGGGCATGGGTATATCATAGTCGCAGTTGACTATTTTACCAAATGGGCCGAGGCGATGCCTACATTAGATAACACTGGTGAAACAACTGCCCTCTTATTTTTCAATCATGTAGTCGCCAGATTCGGCGTCCCATAGGCTATAGTCACAGATCATGGATCGCATTTTCGCAATCACATGATGGTCGAATTAGCTGCCAAATTAGGGTTGTCTCATGACAGCTCTACTCCATATTACCCGCAAGCCAACGGACAAGTTGAAGAAATCAACAAAGTCCTGAAGCGCATGCTGCAAAGGATGATTGGAGTTCACAAAAGGAGTTGGCACCTTATCCTATACTCAGCCTTGTGGGCATACCGAACATCGGTGGGAAATGCAACCGGGTTTACACCTTTCCAACTGGTGTATGGCCTAGAAGCAATTTTACCCGTTCAGTGCGAAATCTCATCCCTCAAACTCGCAATTGACCTTCTCCCCGGGACTTCAGAAGAGGAGGCTCGTTTCTTGGAACTAATCCAATTGGATGAAACCCATCGTGATGCCGCTTTGGCCAACGAAGCCCATAAGAAATGAGTCAAGGCGCAGTTCGACAAGAATGTCAAACCCCGTGTCTTCTCAGAAGGTGACTTGGTCTTGCTTTATGACCAAGAATCCGATAAATTGGGAGCAGGAAAATTCAAGTCTTTATGGATAGGCCCCTATATTGTTAGGCGAGTGTTAGCAAAAGGAGCCTACGAGTTAATGGATTATGATGGGATTCCACTGGCACAACCTCGTAATGGGTTGTACCTTAAGCGTTACTATGCGTGATTCAGTATAGTAACCTTTATGCTTTTGTTACGTTTTTGTTTTCGCTAAAGTATTTGTTTTTGTCAAGTAATCCACTTTTTTACATTTATTGCAGATGTCAAACCTATTGGAGTCATGTGCTGGATATGCCGACGGAGCGAGTCGTAGTTCGCGGAACCTATCTTCTGCGGCCTGGGCCATTTTTGATCCAAGCGGCGAGTTAGTAAGTTTCAGAGGGGTATGTATTGGTCGATCAACGAATAACATCATTGAATATAGCGCGTTGATAGAACTTCTCTCTGATGCCATCACACATGGCATACGCCGACTGATTGTCAGGATAGACTCACAACTCGTCATACTACAACTCACTGGTGTCTACTCTGTCCGAAATCCATCTATTTATCGCATGTTCCTAAGGGTTAAGATTTTGGAAAGGCAATTTGATTTGATTCAATATCAGCATATTTCCAGAACCTTAAACACATTAACTGACTCATTGGCAAATGACCGTTAATCGAGCAGTTTTAACGTAGACTTCATGCTCATTAAAAAATAAACATAAGCAATGAGCAAATGTTTTCCCCAGCGTTTAAGCTCGATAAAAAATGAACCAATTTCAGGTAAATAATCATCGTGAATGTAGTACTTCAGCCTTTAAAGCCTTGGTCGTGTTCCCATCATCACCTCCACTCTGTATTGGCCGATCATTCACCTCCATTTGATTGTTTACCCCTTTTGAGGAATAGCTGCGAAGAGTGATCCTATTAGCCATCCTTGTAACACTGCCGTGATTGGAAAATTCCAAACCTTACCTGGAATTAGCTGCTACCCAATTTTATCACTCGTTCCTCAAAGACGAGTCTCCTTTAAGCTCTTTTCAACTGACTTGTAAAATATGAAAAGATTGCCGAGCCATTGGCCTCTCCAGCTCGTTAAAGGGACCGAAAGTGCTATCCCTCCTTTAGATTTTAATCTTTTTGGAACTGAGGGATTATTACACAAAAAGATCGAGCGCTTGTTTTGTTCGGCTCGTTAAAAGTATCGAAAATTCATCCCTTCTGCATTGTTTTATACTTTTTCGGACTTAAGGTATTAGATGACGAAAAAGGATTTTTGGAGTTTCCTTTACGTCCCTTTTCAGACTCTCTAAAATTGAAAAGGACCGAGTTATCTTTGTCGTTAAACTCATTAAAACCTAATAGCGACAAACTTGTCAATAGCAGACAAGAACGAGTTTCACTATCGCTAGGCTCGTTAAAACATAGCGATGGGTTTGCCCGAAGGGCAAATTATAGAACAAGCATATGTTATCCTCCTCAAGCTTGACAAAAATAAAGAGGTACTGGTCAGCAATGACTGGGGAAAAATTGGGAAGAAAACTTGAAGAAACTTTGTTGGTATCAAGTCGCTCTTGAACATGACACTTTCACTCCGCATCCAAGTCGGGTTGGGTTGTTTCATTCACCGGTCACATCACCATGGTCCCATCACACCATCCACATTTGGGGTTAATGCTACCAATCCATCACGTCAGTGTCGCTGATATGTTCAAGAGAAGTCACTCAGAGAATTCACCTGTGTCTCAGCCACTGCAATACATTTATGCTCCATTCTGTCATGACCGCCACCCTGAACCTTATATCACCAGATCGTTTTCACCTCCATTAAAATCATTTGCTCCATTCTGTGTCATTGATGTGGGATTCATTAAGGCCCTCCTATGATGGATCGCTTCTTGTCGACATCAGCTCATTATCCAAGAAGTTGATCTAGGAACACCCCTTTGAGTACTTTGAAGCTTACATGCCTCAATGGCAAGTTTCTCACTTCCGGCGACAACTTTACATCAATGGCCTTCGACCGAAAGATTTTGCGTGGTGTTCAACGCCAAGTCCTCTATTCACACCACGTGAATTGTACTGTAGTACCTTGAGGGTCATTATCATTATCGGTGATTCCTCTCGCGCATGTTAATAGCTTACATCATTAGCTGGTAATCGGGCGATGTATTTCCATGTTCGACTCCAAAACATCTCTCACATGGATCGACTTGTACTTTGAGTGAAGATCGAACGAGATTGAAGACCCTGGATCTAGTTTCATCCATCTGGTCTGCGATATATATTCAGGAAAATAAAGACATCAAATGTACATCATTGCTGCACAGATAATCATCCAATCAAAAGGATGATGGCTCTACCAGAATCATCAGTCTACACTCAGACGATTGTCTATCCTATGTACATGAAAATGAATTTATAAAGCTGAGCATGGGAATGCCCGCCTCAGCTAGATCATGAAAATATTATGAAGATAATGTATTGTATTGTATCTTATTACAGGTCTCCTCCCAGCTTGAAAGAACTTCGGATCCTCATGATAAAGCATTTCACCCGACATCAAAAAGATTAACGACCTCATGCTTTAGGGGGCAACTGTTATAGACATTTTTGGGCACTGCAACCCCAAGCATAAAATGTCCATAAACCAAGGGCTCCTAAGTCCCTAAAAGTGTTGTTCCAACCCCTAAAGGAACAAGGTCAATTGATTACAGCTTCTCCCAGAAGTTCTCCATGAAAAACCACTCAGAACTGGTCAAAACAGGATCATTTCACCTGCTCCATAGGCAAAGTGCGTTGCATCTCACCTAAGTACACTCTGTGGGTGCGTTGCATTTCAAAAAGCCCTTCTATGGGGTGCGATGGGCGAGAAGAGACAAATGGCAGTGTCAATCCGCGAGGTGGAAAAGCATGGAATCTTCCAGAAACTTCTCCTGTGACACTTGCCATCCTGAATTCGACCAAGGATGAGTAAGAGATCATCAATCTCCAAGTGGAAGCAAGAACTATCAGAGGGAAGACACTAATCAAATCACAAGCTGACTCATCTCCCTTACAGATATCTATATATGGATCCCTGATCCCAGAGATCCAGAGGCTGGAATTTTGCATCTTGTAAGGAATTGATGTTGTTTTCTTGAGGTAACATCATAGTGTTGGGTGATCTAAACTTTGCACGAGGTGAAGAAGGGCTTACTTGCTGAGAGGATGATGCTGGGTCAGAAAAACTGGTTGTAACTCTCTTGGCTCTTTCTTGATTATCAATAATGCTATTCAAGTTTTCCTCCATACTCTTGTGTCATTTATGTTTTATGCATTTGTATGGTCAATTTACATCTGATCCTAGATTGTTTATGATAATAGATCCATGTTCTTGTATAGTGTTATGCTGCTTTGATTCTACAGGTACTCTGTGAAGCTCACTGTACAAGGAAGCAAGTAGCAAAAGACTATCAGAAGAGAGAGGAATCGAGCAAGGAACCAAACGCAAGATAGAGGTTGGTCTCCTTTATTCTTCTCTCATCTATCTTTCATAAAGGAAAATGAAAGTAGTTTTACTTTGTTTGTTTCTAAGGTAGCTACCACACCTTAGTGGGATTAGCAGTTCTGCATAGACACTTTTCCCTGTAACACCGTCGGAGTTATTAAACACATTATATATCATTTCAGGTCCGGCCCATCCATATTGCAGTCGACATAGCCACACACACACACACACACACACACACACACACACACACACACATTAAGAGTTATGCGATATCGCGGACCCACCGCAATTATAAAACATAATATATATACTTTCGGGTCCAGCCCGCAATCGCAAATCGCAATCGGCATAAGTCATAAACGCTATGCGATGATCGCGGACCCGACGGGCTTATAAAATGCAACATATAATATTTCGGGTTCGGTCCGCCATCACTCATCGCAATCAGCGGAACCAATGTACATAAACTCTACGATAAGCAGACCCGACGAACTTTATAAAGCATGATATATATATTTCAGGTCTGGGCCTTTAACTTTAACACTTGTTTCCTTTGTAATATTTATGCTTTGCGATATATATATATATATTCAAATGTGTTTTCATATATTTTCGATATGTAATTACCATAAGCAAAATACTTTTACTTTTAGACTTTGCAGGGTAGAGAATATAAAGGGCTTCATTGAGGTTGAACCCCCTTAATGATTTTTGGCCACACATTGTGATAAATATGGATAATAAGCTTAAACCCAATATAAGATACAATAGTACGCAAGATATGCACTTCTTTAGACTAAGGTATATCTGATACTTCCTACAAGTATCCAACATTAGGCGAAGACTTGCAACGTGATTTTTCACTAACCCAAACACTGTCCAATCATCAAAGCAAACCTCCAAAAACTTATGAATAAATTCTTTAAAGGCTACGACTACCACCTTAAAAAAGATCGTACGGGCATCCTTAAGTCCAAAGGGCATAACTATATAGTGAAAAGATCCCCATTTTGTGGCGAAGGTTATCTTACTTCGATCTTCTGGTGCAATATTGATTTGGTGATATCTCGAGAATCCATCTGTAAAAGAGTAACCTTCTTGACCACCAACGTTTTGCAAGACTTCATCTGTGAACAACGTAGGGATGGATCATGTACACAAGCATCATTCAACTTCCTTAGATCTATGCAGATTCAGATTTCGCCCTTAGTCTTCTTTTCTTGAACTACCATAGGACTAATCCGGTCCGATTCTTCTACAAGCTCAATAATTATTGCTGCAAGCATCTTATCCAGTTCTCCATGCACTTTTTCTTTGTACTTAGGATTCAACCAGTGCATGTGCTACTTTATCGGCTTCGCATCTAGCTTTATACTGATCTTAATAACACCCAAATCACCTACTATTCCCTTCAGATCAGAGAACTTTGTTGGAAACAAGTCCTGATATTTTTGTAGTAACTTCGCAACCTTGTCAATCATGTCCTCATCCCAGTAATGACCTATATTTGTGAACTTTGGCTGTGCTTCCAACCCAATGTTCACTTGCTTGGTATTTAATGGTTTGGAAATGTCAGGAACCTCTACCTTAGGCCCGGTGACTTCACGTTGTCCCTCTGACTCAGGGATACTGCTATTCCTGGGATCTTCCTCACCTTCTTCTGTGGTAACATTGTAGCATTATAGAGCATGGCACAACTGCTTACTCTAGTCTAGTTGTACCCATGTGACAGGTTCTAGCAGTGTCTTGAATATTGAAACCTTGATTTCCTGTAATGCTTCATCAATACATTCAAATCCATCCTCAAAACTGAATTTCAACATAAAGCTTTCATTTAGAACGTCCCACTCCACGGTTCTGTGTTGCAGCTCTGTTTCTAAATACCAATTCATGGGGATAGTATCCAAGGTATGGCATAATATATGTACCCATTCCAGCTGTGGTTCCTCTCCCCATGCTCTTGTCTAATGAGCCAGATGCTCACATGAATCATCCTTCACTGTATATTTTTCAGCAATGCGGGTATTGGCATATCCAAACTGCAACTTCATCATCCTACAGTATTCCTTCCAACCTGCAAAATTTTCTTATGTGTACCCCACCATCTGGTAGGTGTAGCTCTTAGTGCAATGTCCAATGCCTCAAACCGATGCTCCTCCGGTACATCCATTTCAAATTTATCAGGAACAAATTTACATCTTCTAAGCCATCATAGTATGGTAAATTGCGTACCTCATTAGATATACAACGAAGTGATTTAGTAAGTATGTTACATCACAACATTGATACTTCATGCAATCTATTCTGCCAATGTTCGAGCTCATCATCTGAATCCAAGTTGCAAGAGCTGTCCTTTTCCCAAGTAATTCACTCATCCATTGTAGGGTTGATCCAATCCTCATTCCGCGTAGTAAGCTTATAGATATGCTCAATATCATCCTCCTCATAGCAATCTCGAACTACTTCAGTATACCACGTACTGACACAGGAGGTTGATGAAAATGGGGTGGTAGTGTGGAATCAGGCTACTGGTTAACTTTGTAATCAATCATCTGCGTGTTACTTAGATTCTGTACGTGTATTTATACCTAAGGGTCCTGCCTTCTTGACCAATCACCATCAGTCCTCTTTGACTTTTCCTTTTGTCAATCACTTCAATCCGTGCCATTTATCTCACTTCTCCAGATCCAATGCATATCGTGTCGTCTGCTTGCCAACTAGCCCAGACGATCTCCACCATCGATGTGACCTGTCCAATCGAACAACTATCACGCAATCTCATGCAGATTCTTGCACGACCGATATCAGGTCGAGAGTGCATGAGAAAAGTGGTTTTCTCATGCTATGTGCCACCCGCTAAGTTTAATTGCGTGAAATTTAGAAATACCGTTTATAGCTTTTAGGGCGCGCGAGATACCACTTACCACTTTCCAAATGCTACCACGTGCTTTTCACAATTTTAATAAAGACACTTAAGGAAAGTTTAACACTTAAGCTCAATATTAATAATTAATATTAATCGATTGTGATATTCAATAAAATGTTTAAACAGAGAAAAATACCCGATTAGGGTCCAAAACGCTGATACATAGCTACAAATGAATTTCTGCACTAGAACAGTGCGTCCACACCACACTTCAATCAATTATTCAACAAAATGGAAATTACAGAGTCTTGGTCCTCTCGGCTCAGTTACAACAGTTTGTCTGACCTCTGTTCAATCTCAAACCCTATCTTTATCACTCAAACTCTCACTTACTCACTCTATTCTCGATCATCTAATCTCTCTGTCATTACATTCTTTCCTCTTTTATGAATCAAATCCTATCCTAAATGCATGGACAACTCAATCTCTATTTTTATCAACTCGACCATTAAATCCCTATTCTCAAGCTCTGATACACACCTATTCTAACAACTTATCTCTTAGTCTAAAAATAATACAATATTCTAATTATTACAATAATGAAGTAAAGATAATTTTCAAGAGATCCAACCCTTTCTACTAAGAATTGATTTTGACCACTCAGTTCAATGAAATTCATCTCATGTTAGCCACAACATGTGAACATACAATCACATTGCTGGCTAAGTTCGGATGCTCCTACATCACGTACCCTTGGCTGGATCGAATGGAACAATGGCTCTTAGTTCCTTCTTCTCAAATGTCATGCTGCGCTTCTTCAGATTGATGATTGCATTCATATCAAATGCCCAATCAATTCCAAGCAGTGCAAGGTAGGGATTACTATCATCCACTTCGATTACCTAAAAATCATCTATAACGTGTGCCCATTCAATATCTATAGTTATTCCATGTAAGCGCACTATAGGAATAATCTTATGTTGGTTCGCCATTCACAGCTAAATTGGGGACCAATGTAGTGCCATATTTCCCATTCTTTCCTAGGTCTTTTTAGGCAAAACATTCACATCAGATCCCAAATCTAGGATCACCTGGTCCATTTCAAATTCTCCAATTTGTGCAGTCAATGTCATCTCTCGACGAGTCCTTTTCTTACCTTTTTCTAATTTATGCACTGCGCGCTGTTCAGGCAATGACTTACCCTTTCCAGCGCAGTTGTCTATCAAGTCTTGCAATCCCTCTACTGCTTTTTGGTCCCTTAGGAGCTTCATGCAAGTTTGTAAGAAGGACGTTAACACTAAAAAATCTATTTCCTGTGTACCAATGACCTCTTCAGGCTTCTCTATTCATGTACTCTGAGCCTTTAATGTGGAAGCTCTTGAATTTGTAAAGCTATTTTTTGACTCCATAAAATTTTCCTTTACCATATGCAAATCAAATCTAACATCTTTGTCAGCAGCCTTGCACACCCATATATTTTCTTCTAGTTGTTTCCCTACAGTTTTATCTTCTCCGATAGCTATACCGCTTCGAATAACTATATTAACGTTGGGCCCATATTCGCATGGTTCTGATCTCATCATCTTGATGTTATGAGTGGGCTGCTAGTTCTTCTTCTCTTACATCTTTGCGATGAGCACAGGACAATCTTCTATAACGTGGTCAAACTGTCGGAAATATTGATGAGAGGGGTGTGTCAGATTCTGACAATCTTGCACAAAGTGGCCTGCTTCCCCACAATTATAAAAAATAATCTGTCCATGACCTCTTCCAGCTCCTCCTTCTCGTCCTCTTCCTCGTCCCTGGAATCCTTCGCATGCTACAGTTGTGCCTTGATCCTGCTGAGGATGTGTCTCAGCATGTACTCTATATGTTAGAATTTTGTCCATCATTAACTCATAGCTTTGACAATTATGCTCATCATGGCCTACAAACTTACAAAAATTGCATAACAGTTGTTGGGGAGTCTGTACAAACTTCTGTAACAAATGGCAATTACCTATCGAATTTTTTCCTATTATTTGGTAGATAGTGCACCATGGCACTACACCGGTACTCGATCCAACGGTATTTTCTGGCTTTAAAGGGATAGGACCTCCCCCACTTAGATAGTTCTAATATACCAGGAAATGATCCTTGTAATGACCATGCCCTTTACAATTTAAGTGCCATACTTCAGCACGAGTCTCATTTTGGACCTCCTTCCCCTTTTTGAGATCCTGCAACTCCATATGCAGGCTAGCCAACTGCGACTGAATCTGCTGCACTCCCAGATTCGTATCCTAAATAGGTGAAGCCTCCAACTTCATAGAAATTTCCAATGCTTCAGCCTACGATCCAACCTTCTGCTGTGACAATGGTAATCTCAAATGAGGTAACAATGAAGCAATATACCAATCCTTATGTTGTTCATCCGAGATCTATAGATTATCTTGTTGTAGCGAACATTTCAGCCTTTTATCAAAATCCCATGCAGATTCATTCACCTTCTTCTTAAATTATTTGACCTCAGTCAAAAACTGGGCTTGAGATTTAGGCTTTCTGAATTCATTATTTAGCACATCTTTTATGTATTTCAATGACGCAGCTGGATGAGTCATACTATACTTAATATACCAACCTAGTGCCTTGTCTTGCAATCCTATGACCAAATGCGCTTTCTTCAGATCATCATCTGTTATTTGCTGTGACTTCCACACAACATCTACAAAAAAACAAAATTGATTAGGGTCTTCTGTCCCCAGACCCTTTAATATAGGCATCTTCATCGTGTTCTCCATACTGAAGAGCGAAGGTGGAGGTGGAGGAGATGGTGTAGGTGTGTGAGGTGGAGGTGATGGAAGAGGTAGAGTGGATGAATGTGGTATTCCCACAAAACCTCGATCTATCGGCTGTGGTGCACCTTGAGGCGTCTTCAGACTAATATTTTATTCGTCGCTATTAGATGTTCCCAACAAAGGACTATACTCAACACTTGTACCTAGATCTCTTCTGAATGGTCTCCCACTTCGCGTAGCTCCCATCGAGTCTCATCCTAACATTAATTTAGTGGCATAACCCATTTATCGCATGTTGTAACATTATTTGGTTTTGATAAGTTAGTATATTAGTAAAAAATAATGCTAAATGTTAAGTTAGGATATGGATGCAAAAGAAAGAAAAGTTAAAATGTTAGGCCAATTTAATCTTTTATAGGCATCCATATCAATAAAATGTTAGGTGTTAGCTGCCATAAATAAAGAAGGCAAAACATAAATAAAATGTTAGGGAAGCAAAAAGAAAAGAATGGCTTCATTTCATATTTTATAAATGCATAGGCTACTAGTCAAAATGTGCCACAAGTCAAATATCAAATGTTATTTTCATGTGTAGAAGCAAAAATGTGAAGGAGTAAAGGTTTTGCTCTAGGTTTTATATATGAATTAGTTTTGGTATCAACCCCCTATTCCTAAGTCTTAAAACTCCAAATCATTCCTCCGCTCATATTACCATTCACCCACTTATCCCTAAGTTTTAACACCCCTCTCATACACCAAATATTCCCCTTACACATTAAGTCATTAATTTTCGACCCCACTAGGTGTCCCGTCCCATCACATCACAATTAACTTTCCACCACATCATGTTCCAACTCCGCCCATCTCCCAAGATCCGACGGCCCACATGACATTTCAGCCCCCCTCACCATCCGAACTTTACCGTCGGGGGGGGGGGGTGGTCTGAAATGGGCGGTATACGAAACCGTGCCCTCCCCTATGTGTCAATGATAGAGATTTTCGGACCCCCCTCGTGTTAAACTGCTAACCACTTCCCCCCGATATTGTTCTCCTACCCATTGCGCTTCGTCCACTCACCTTTCGCCATGTCATTTGCCCGTTACTTCCACCAATTACAACCGCTCCCTCCAGAATTAACCCGTTAAGCAATTAATTGTTTGGCCGTTAATCCAATGGACCCTCACCACCTTCAATAGAAAACCAGATTGGTTATATAAACCTCCCTTTCACAGGTTAACATGTTACTGAATTCATGCACTATCACTATTATTGATTTGTTACAGGTTTGCTAGACTAAAACTTCGACTTTTTCACCTGCCAGCGACATTGGTTGCTCATTTTTTTCAGCCTATTGCCTCTGTTCTTGCCTCTAGAACCTGACTCCTCTCTCTGTATTCAAGCCTCCAATCCTGTTTTCATTCGTGTCCTTAGCTTTATTCAAAGATGCCTCCAAAGGAAAAAGGACTAGAAGAGCATGTCAATCCTCTGATTTATCCTCCCATTGATTTTCACCATATCCCTTTGGCTGACAGAGACCTTAAAATCCATGAAACGCTCTACGAATTGGACCTCTTTGAGATGTATTGATAGCTTGAGGACAAATACATTGACAAATCCGATGACACTCAGATGTGGGAGTCCAAATTACCCCACCATATTTTTCCTCGTACCCACAACACCCCAGAGTTTGTTAGGAAATGACATGCATCTTATTTACAAAGCCAAAGGGCCATCATTACCGCCACTGGAGAAATTCTCTTTACTATTACTCCTCAAGCCATAGACTAGATGATGCAAGCCCCCACAATAGAGAATTCCACCCCCTTTTCCTATGAAGCACTTGTTGAGTTATACCAGAAATTAGACTTTGCCAAGAGGGCCAAAACTCTTGAGCTATTCTTGACACAAGATGCCCCATTTCCAAAGAAAAATCCTCCCTATCCATCCTCTATTTTTCCTGAGAGAGCCAAACAAATCATCATAGTTTTCTCCTACCTCTTTGGCTACTACTCTGTTTAGTGGGTAGATTAGGCCATCATAGGATTTCTGTCCATTTTCTTTGCTGATTCTAAGCCCTCCATCATATTTAACTTTAGCCAATTTCTTGTAGAGTCAATTCATCAGCAGCTTATCAAATTCCCAACTGAGGAGGTATTCAAGTATTCTTCTATATTAGTTTATATGTTCTTATACTTTCAGGGAGACAACATCAACCTTGCTTTGCAAAAGTTGGATGAAAAAGGAAACCAACAGTCAGTCATCTTTTGGACTACTCTGGTGATGAAGGAACATAAGGAATACACATATAAACAGTTCATAGAGATGTTTGTGCATCCAACAATCGGTCTCTTAGGCAGCATAATAGAACCAAGGATCAGTGAGGAAATTAGAAAGGTGTTGCAACTATCAGACCAAGTTCAGACAGGGGATTGGTACCTCTACCAAAACTATATAGAATTGAGAATATTTGGGTGTGAGCTTGCACCTTACAAGCTACCTAAATTCCTCCCAATGAGGATTTTTGCTCTAGAGTACATAAGGCAGATGCTAAATATGGATGAGATCCACTTTGTTGTTGCTAAGAAGAAGTCCTAGTTTAAAATAAAAACAATGATTGGGCCTTTCATTTGTAACACAAGAGAAACAGGGGAAGAAGTAGACAAGCTGCTAAAGAAAATGCAGTTCAACCTAAGCTTTACCTGGTCATATGAACCATTAAGGATCATTTCTAAATTAAGAGTAGAAACCAAATCTAATCCATATTTTCACACTGCAAGACCAGAGATAGAGAAGTATAAAAATCAGTTAGAATGGGTTGAGAATACCCTACAAGAGGTAGAAGAGCAGCTAGTTTCATCCTCTATAGTACAAACTCCTACCATGCAGGAGAAAATAGTTAAGACAAGCAGAGAAGAACAGTCCCCTTTAGGGAATGAAATTTTCAGCGAGGGATTCAAAATTATGTATAGGAAGAAGTCCAAGCTTATTTCCAAACTACGCCTCAGCAAGGACTCAGAGCAGGAGACCATTATCACCACTAATGAGCCACTTGTTTCCTCATTACTGGGTGATCAGACTACACAGTCTCCCACTATCTCCATGACTTCACAAGAGCAGCAACAAATTATGCAGACCAACACATCTACTTCAGGGGAGACAGAGAAAAGTAATGGACATTTTTAAGGAGAAAAAAGTCAGGAATGAGGCCTTGAAGATTAACACCTACAACCAGTTTTGGAAGCAGACTTTTGGTTCTCAAAGTAGGCTGCTGGCAGCCTTTGATTTAGAGAAAGGGAAAATGCAAATGGCATTCCTCCAGGAACAGGTTCCCTAGCCCAAGGCAAAATCATACTAAAAGAAGATGGATTTTGAGTTTGATGTAAAAGATATACATCCCATTGACCAAATGGAGATGCATAAGAACACTGGGGAAATGATATCTTCAACTGTCACTAACACTGCTATGAGTTTGTCTAAACTACAGGTTACATTAGCAAATGTCCAATCATAATTGAAGATGGATAAGGTCTTTGCACTTGCCAAAGACACTAGGATTAAAATTCTGGAGGACTTGGTGATCAAAGTAGGTTATGACCCTTCAAACATCGATGCTGTAGAAGAGCTTATAAAGAAAAATAATTTATACATAGCAACATTAAGGAAGCAATTAAAATTTCCATCTACAGACGATATTATAGCTAACGATATTGAAGAGACGGAGACACAAAAGGCAGATATGATGAAGCTCATCATGGAGCATAGTGCACAACTGAAGCAAATAAAGACAGAGATGGAAAAATTGATTAAAGAGAAGGAGAAAGCTCCCAAAATGGCTGTTGTCCCTTTGCAAGCACTCCCTATCACAACCATTCCTACAACCATATCTTCTACAACAAGTACAGGGGATGCTGCAGATCAGTTGGAAAATGCAGTACAAAACATGTCTCTCCAGACTGAAGAGATCAAAAAGTTGTAGGATCAAGTGAAAATTCTACAGGATCATCAAAAGAAGACTGAGACTTTTCATGTAGCAGAGCTACAAAGAGCTCAAAATCATATAGAGGCATGGAAGAAGTCAACAACTGAGTCTTCTATTGGCTATACACTGGGTCATGTTAAAGAAATCATCTAGAATAATATTATTGAATAAATAGATGAAATATGGCCATGTATCTAGATTATTTTTGAGCAGAAGGAATTGATGGAGAAAGCTAAGCAAACTATTTCTACTATCAATGCTCAATTAGGAGAAATGCCTGCTATAGCCAACAACATCATAAAGTTACTCAATTCCAAAAACAAATATGAGCTTGATGATCTAGGAGTGGCTGACATAACATAAACTATTCTGGAGGTAAAGAAATTGTTATGAAACCAGCTCAAGAAAAGATAGAAAAAAAAGATCAACGCCTTAGAATTCAACCTCTTCGAGGGGGCAACCTCCTTTACATTACATAAATGAACAATTCTTGGATGATACAAATGACAAAACCTCCTTTCTATATATAGGAGTCTAAGGAGTCACAATATAATCCATCCGACCTAACAATAATAATATAAAGCCACAAAAATAACAATAGAGGGATTCTATGGGGCACATAAATAACAATATGGGGGTAATAGGGGCACAACAATATAAATAAGGGGTATAACTACAATAGTAATGGGGTAATCACTAGTATTATAGGGACCCAACATGCCCCTCTCCTTCAAAAAAGTGTTGTCCTCAACGCTTGAGTAGTTCTGGATACTTCTGCATAAAATTTTCATCCTCCCATGTGGAATCTTCAGCGGATAAGTTCTTCCACTTGATAAGATACTCTGAAATTGATCGATTTCGTAGCTGTCGAGTTCTTGTTTCTGTGACTGCTTCCGGTTCCAATATAATTTTTCCTTCCTCGTCAAGTTCTGGCAATATTGTTTGAATTGGGAGCTTGTCACCTATAACCTTCTTTAAACATGAAACATGGAAAACTGGGTGCAATCGAGAAGCTGCAGGAAGCTCCAATTTGTATGCCATAGTACCAATCTTTTGCAACACCTTGTATGGACCATAATACTTTGGTGATAATTTATTATCCTTCTTAGCTTGCTTTAGGGACATTTTCTTATATGGTTGTAGCCGTAGGAATACCCAATCACCTACATCAAAACTTCTTTCACTGCGATGTTGATCTGCCTGTTGTTTCATTCTATTTTGTGCCAACACGAGGTTATCCTTTAAGAGTTGGAGGACTTGTTGTTGATGTTCGATGTGATGTTCCACTGCCTGAACCTTAGAATTTTCTCTTAAATATGATGTGATGGATGGTGGTTGATACCCATAAAGTGCCATAAATGGGGTCATTTTTGTTGTTGTATGGAAGGAAGTGTTATACCACCATTCAGCCAGAGGCAACCATTTGACCCATTGTGTCTGTTTATCAGATACAAAGCAACGAAGATATCCTTCCAAACATTTGTTTACTATCTCAGTTTGCCCATCAGATTGAGGATGATAAGATGAGCTATGAGCTAACTGAGTACCAAGACAAGAAAATAATTCTGTCCAAAAATTTCCAGTGAAAATGGGATCTCTGTCACTTACAATAATCTTTGGGTTTCCATGTAGCTTTTGAACTGTTTCCATAAATGCAGTAGAAACTGTACTGGCTTTAAATGGATGTGATAATGCACAAAAGTGTGCATACTTGGTAAGTCTGTCAACTACCACCATGATGACACTCTTTCCCTCAGACTTGGGTAAACCTGTGATAAAATCCATTGAAACCTCCTCCCAACGTTGGCTTGGAATGGATAAAGGTTGTAAT
Source organism: Pinus tabuliformis (assembly GCA_031772625.1). NCBI lineage: Eukaryota > Viridiplantae > Streptophyta > Pinopsida > Pinales > Pinaceae > Pinus > Pinus tabuliformis. The sequence continues at coordinate 1,372,254,842 of CM062805.1, read as the reverse complement.
AGACCTGGTGTCTTAATTGTTTCAACTTTATTTTGCTGGCAAACCAAACATTCCGCCACAAACTTTTGAATATCTGATTTAAGGCCATCCCAAAAAAATTCCTTCTTAACCCTGTGGTAAGTTTTTAAAAATCCTGAGTGCCCTCCTAAGGGAGAAGTGTGCAATTCCATAAGAATCTTTTGTTTTAGCTGGGAATTCTTACAGAGGTATAAGCGATCTTTGTACCATAACGAATCATTTTTCCAGCTAAATGTATCAGAAGTACTGGAATCTTGTTGTAGCTTTCGAATAAGTGCCCACACTTCTTCGTCATTCTTCCATTCCTCCCTTGCTTCGTTTATCCAATCTGGTTGGATAATAGAAATGGCACACAACAATGCTTCCACATCCTCATCCTTTCTTGAGAGTGCATCTGCCACCACATTTTGCTTCCCTTTTTTGTAGATGATTTCAAAGTCATAACCCAACATCTTTGTGACCCACTTTTGTTGCTCTTCAGAGGATAATCTTTGTTCTAAAAAGTATTTAAGGCTATCATGATCCGTTTTTACCTTGAAGTGTCTTCCCATTAGGTAGGGTCGCCATTTCTTAAGTGCATGGAGTATTGCCAACATTTCCTTCTCATAAATAGCTTTGCTTAAAAACTTTCCCTTGATTGGACGACTTTCAAAAGCAATGGGTCTTTCATCTTGCATTAGAACAGCACCAATTCCATTTCCTGAAGCATCACATTCCACAATAAAGGTTTTTGTGAAGTCCGGTGTAGCTAAGACCGGTGCTTGGCACATTGCCTCTTTAAGATGTTCAAAGGCCTTTGTTGCTTCCGGAGTCCATGAAAATGAATCTTTCTTCAATAATGTTGTTAGAGGTGCTGCTATTCTCCCATAATTCTTAACAAACTTGCGATAATACCCTGTCAACCCAAGAAATCCTCGCAGATGCTTTATGGATGTGGGGATTTTCCATTCCTTAATGGCTTTAATTTTGCTAGGGTCTACCTTAACTCCTTCATGAGATACAATATGACCCAAATATTCCACCTCCTGGACTCCAAAGAAACATTTGGATCTTTTTGCATATAATTGTTTCTCCTCCAATAGTTGTAGCACCCTGTCAACATGTTCAACATGATCCTTCCAAGACTTGCTGTAGATTAGTATATCATCAAAAAATACTAACACAAATTTTCTAAGGAATGGTTTGAAAATTGAATTCATCAAACCTTGAAATGTTGAAGGTGCATTGGTAAGGCCAAAAGGCATGACCAAAAATTCATAATGACCCTCATGAGTTCTAAATGCCGTTTTCGGAATGTCTTCAATCTTCATTCTGATTTGATGATATCCCGAACGAAGATCCAACTTGGTGAAGTAAATTGATCCATGCAATTCATCCAGTAATTCATCAATAACAGGAATGGGGAACTTATCTTTAATAGTGAGCTTGTTGAGCTCCCTATAATCCGGACACATGCGCCATGATCCATCCTTCTTGTGCACCAATACTACTGGAGCTGAGAAAGAACTTTGACTTGGTTGAATTATACCAGCCTCTAGCATTTCTGCAACCATACGTTCAATTTCACTTTTTGGACATAGGGATATCTGTACGGCCTGATGTTTGGAGGAACACTTCCTGGAATCAGATGAATAGCATGATCATGATCACGCATAGGTGGGAGACCTTTGGGAGTCTCAAATACCTTGGAATGATTGTCCAGGACTTTTTGGAGATCTGGAGAAATAGATGATTCCAATGTGGAAACATCTAGCGAACATAATTGTGCAATTACACCTCTTTGCTCCTTTTTTAGAAGCTTTGTCATGCCATTAGAGCTGATTATCTTTCCTGGTTTCCCTGCAATACCCCTTAATTCAACTTCCTTTCCTTCCGTAGAAAATTTGATGAAAAGTTCTTGAAAATTAAAAGCTATTGTACCCAAGGATTGTAGCCATTGGACTCCTAGTACAACATCAGCACCTCCCATTGGAATGGAAAGCATTGGGCTAGTCAATACATATTCTCCCATGGATAGCTTGATATTATGGCACTTTCCAGAGCAATTTATTGTTCCTCCATTTGCAATCATCACTTGACACTCTGGTGCTGGATATAGGAAGCAATTCAATTCTTTTGCTACCCTACAATGAATAAAATTGTGGGTGCTTCCTGAATCAATCAACACTATTACCTTTTTCTTCTTGATTTGTCCTTCTATCTTGATGGTTTGAGGAGTGGTAATTCCCGCCAATGCATTACAAGATATGGTCGGATTTATTTTTTCTTCATCTAGGCTTTGTTCCTGGAGTATATCTTCTTCTTTTGACCTTTCTTGCTCCTTTTCTTCTTCCTCTTCACAATCTATGTAGAATAATTTCTTCTCAGCACACTTATGACCTTTAGTGTATTTGCTATCACAACTGTAACAAAGCCCTTTTGCTCTTTTTTCTTCCAATTGTTGTGGTGTCAACCTTGTAGGTTGTGGAAGACTAGGGGCAACAACACTTCCGTCTTTATAGTTGTGAGTGGTATGCTTCCTGGTTGCCATAATTTTGCTTTCCATTTTTCTTGCTAACCTGAATGCCTTCTCTAATGAATCAGGTTCCCAAAGGCGAACATCATGTTGGATATTATCCTTTAAAGACCCTATGAACACATCAATCCTATGCTCCTCTGGAATATCTTTTACCCTTATGTTCAATTTTTGGAACTCCTCAATGTGCTCCATTACTGAACCCTTTTGTTTGAGACTTATCAATTGGCTAAAAAAAGTGTTGCTTTTTGTATCTTCATAATGTGCTATCAATTCTTCCGTAAAAATTGCCCAAGTGATAAATTGTTTACGAGAGCAAAGCCATTGATACCATACAAACTGATTTGGTTCCAAATATACAGTTGCCATACGTACCTTTTGTGCGTTTTGCACATTATTGAGATCGAAGAATTGCTCCATCTGTAATATCCATGTGGCGGGATCCTTGCCATCAAACTTCCTCATATCGATTTTTGGAATATGGTGATTCTTCGATCCAACATTAGCATCTATGGAATCATGATTAACATTTCTTTTGTTCTCATCATGAGTTTCCTTTACTACCTTTTCACCATTAGTGACCTTTTCTTGTAGCAACTTCTTCAATTCTTCCATGTCTGTCTTCAAATCTATCTTCAAATCTGCCATCGAATCCTCCATCTTAGCTTCCATGCCCTTTATCTTAGATTCCACGCCATTTATATTAGATTCCACGCCACTTATCTTAGCTTCTGTTAGCTTTTGTGAGCGTGACATTTGTTGCACTTGTTCTTGTAATTTTGATATATCATGTAGCATTTCTTCCTCTTCTTCATGAGTCATGCTAGAGCTTTCAGGTTCCTTACTAGGTGTTTGCATTTTCTTTCCTCGGGGCATCAGTTACTGATAATAATGCTTTACTATGCCTTTGAATTATGTTAAACCAAGCTTACACAAAAATTAAAAAAAAAAACTACACACCTTTTTTCACTTTATAGAAGCCTGATATTGAATCTGATGTATCTCTGTAATTTCGGATCATCCAGTTCTGAAATTGCTACCTGTAGTAGCCTTCTGCGTCCTCTTTCCAATGCCACAAGTCTGAGCCAAATTGGATTCTCCAAGGAAGAGTTATGTGAAATCTCCCATAGTGACTTGCTTTTAGACTGGTTCAGTAGAGCGAACTTGTACGACGTGCCACGAGTCACTGTTTCAACCTTTGAATCTAAAACACACAAACAAGAAACTACAGTCCGTCCTCTTTCTTTACCTTTTTACGAAATTTCAATCCAATCCCCAGAGAGAAAGTTATGACGATTTTCCCCAGGTCACCTGTTTTGAATGTAATTCAGGAGTCTGCAAAAAGACCAACTTCCTCAGATCATATCTCCGCAAATATCGCGTGAAAAGCTGAGAAATTCGGAGCCAAGGTTCAAAGTGATTTCTTCTCAAATGGGTTTTTTTTGCGACTTCTGAAACGTTACAGAAAAAACGTTATAGCGAAAATGCCACGATGACCTGTTTGGAGCAGCGAAACCCTAGAATCCAAAGCTCTGATACCAAATGTTATGGAACCAGCTCAAGAAAAGATAGAAAAGAAAGATCAACGCCTTAGAATTCAGTCTCTTCGAGGGGGAAACCTCCTTTACATTACATAAATGAACAATTCTTGGATGATACAAATGACAAAACCTCCTTTCTATATATAGGAGTCTAAGGAGTCACAATATAATCTAGCCGACCTAACAATAATAATATAAAGCCACAAAAATAACAATAGAGGGATTCTATGGGGCACAGAAATAACAATATGGGGGTAATAGGGGAACAACAATATAAATAAGGGGTATAACTACAATAGTAATGGGGTAATCACTAGTATTATAGGGACCCAACAGAAATTTATAACAAAGAAGAACTTAGTTGTACAACTGACAGAGAAGTGTCACACTCTGGAGGTAGTAGTTAATAAGTTTTTCACTAGAATTGATGCATTGAACAAGAAAGGTCTGCCTTCCTTATTTGTAATCAATGAAAAATTAATGACCAAATAAGACTACATGAAGAAGCTTCAGGACATTTCCAAGGATACAACTAAGTCTTCCAACATCAAAGGTTCTATGACAGACAAATCTTTTTATGAAGATATCAGCAACATAAGTTTTATTCAACATGAAATAAAACATATTTTTGCTGTAAAACCCACTTTTTCTTGGTATACTAAGGTAGATGAAATATATCGCAAGGTAACCAAGATTGCTATTCCAGATGAAGAACAGTGGGATAATTTGTGTGAATTTCAGGACTAAAGGACAGGTCAAATTCACTAGCGCAACAACCAAATAGTGGCCACTCAACAACTGTTCTCCTTCAAAGCAGGGACAGATGTTCAGATTCATTCCTTTTGATCAAATTACTTCTTTTCTGTTAGTTCTAAGTTAATAATAGAATGTTGTGTCACTTAGGCATTAATTGTAATATTTTTGTAATTTTGCTTAAATACTTCATTCTGTCGAAGTATTTAGTGTTGAACCCTTGAACAAGTTATCAAGTAGATTTTTACTAAGCTGGAGAATTTTTGAGATAATAAAAGATTATGGCTTTGCCTCATATGGTCTATCTCTCAGTGAGTTGTATTTCATCTCATTAATTCATTATGTCTTCTTCATATAAATCATGTCTTTTGCAGTTATCCGATTTAAAATTTAATTTAATTTCAGTTTCATTTTGGATCCTCTGTGAAGTTGTAATTTAAATAAGAGATAAATTTACAGAACTATCTGTTATTGTAAATTCCTCTTTGAAAATAAATTGCATGATATCTCTATGATAATCTGTTTATATTTTGTTGATTAAGAAAACACTATTTTCTTAATTTCTTCTTACAAATGGTTAGATACTCAGTTTGATATTAAATTAGTTGTACTTCTCCATATTCTACTTATTCATCCCACTAAAATCAAAATAACCATGTGCATGTAAAGAACAACCTTTTCTTTTATTAAGAATCTATCTAAGTTTAAAACACCTGTTTATAAACAGTTCATTGGTCATCCAGTCATTTAAAAGAACAAAACATTATAGATGCTTTGGCATAACCAATTGAACTTAGGTTATCTCAAAGGACAACATCACATTGGCTCCATTGCCGGGGAGTGAAGAATTTAAAGCTAATTTTTCCCTGGGGCAACGATTCTCCCTTTCCTTTAAGGTGAATAAAGGATAAAGATATAGGTCAAAATATTTCACCTGGTGATTCCACTGGTCCAAGATGGCTCCTTTTAAGCACACTAGATCACGTTCTAATTCTGAGATTGTTAACCCTCTACCAGACCCAGAAAGACTTATTAGGGGAGCCTCTTCAAGGAGAAGACATAGAACCCTTTCTTCTTCTTCAGCTTTACACCCTAAAGACATCTCATCTGTATATTCTTTTTCATCTATACCATCCCATCCTGAATAGACTAAACTACCTCCTAGGGTTTCTGAACTCCATTCTAGAGGAGTAGATCTTCCATCAGCCTTTTTAAATCACCTTCATCTGAGGAAGAATTGGGTTTACATTTACCTGAATTCAATCCTTAAGATTTCATTACTCCATCCATTCCTATCAAATCACCTTCATCTGAGGAAGAATTGGGTTTACATTTACCTGAATTCAATCCTTAAGATTTCATTACTCCAACTCCTTATTCTATTCCATCAACCTCTACTAATCTTGAAGAGACATTTTTTGTCTATTCGAATCCTTTGTTTGATAATAAGGAAGACTTTCCACCAGGAGTTCAGAAGTTGGTTATTAAAACCTCTTTGAAATCCTCAAAAATGTCTCCTCACTCTTTCTCTCCTCCACATAACAATACTCCTATGGATTCATCTTCATCTCCTACATCTTCATCCTCATCATCCTCCTCTTCCTCATCATCATCCACTCAGTCACCCCATACTCCTCCTGTTGTTATGGCTTTTCGACCCATTGTGTAAGCAAGGTATGTTGCTCTAGTTCTCCCTGCAAACTTGGGAAATTTTCCTGATGGATATCTAAAACATCTACCAAGATTTAATGGAGAAATAGGTCCCTCAACAGAGGATCATGTATCATCTTTCCTAGATTTTGCTGACAATATGAACATAGAAGAGGAAAATGTTTATATGAGATTATTTGTACAATCTTTAGAAGGAAATGTTAGGATCTGGTTTAGGCAGCTCAGAGATGACTCTATTAGAACATGGAATGAGCTCATAACTATCTTTAAAAACCAATGGGGGGTACAGAAAGATCTGTTTACTTTCTGACTGAATTTGAAGAATTAAAAAGAAACCCTGGTGAACCAGTTGCTAAATTCATCAAAATATTTAACAAACTCTATCATAAAATGCCCGCTAATTGTAAACCACCAGTAGTAGCTGCAAAGGTCAGATTTTCCAAAGAATTTGATGATGACTTTGCAGTGATGCTAAGGGAAAGGGTTTCTAATACATTAGAAGACATGCAAAAAAATGCTACAGAGGTAGAAGCCAATAGGTCAGCTTCTGGCAAACTTAAAGCTAAAGCAGAGAAAGAAGAAATAAAACTTAAAGATAAGGTTGATGAATCATCTTCTTCCAAATATAAAATTGAAGATAAAAAAATTGATGAAATTACATCTTTACTCAGAAACCTTTCTAATAGTATTTCTAAAATTGAAACACAACCTAGAACTGCTCAACAAACTGCTGTCAGACCTCAAGATCAAACTCAATTTCGAAGAACTCCTCAAATGCAGATTCTTTAGAGACCAGGTTCTGATCAAAACGTTAACCGCCTTTGTTGATTGATGATAAAAAACCACAGGATATAGGCCCTTTAATCACTGAAGATATCAATAATATTGATTCTTCAATAGTACAAATGGAAATAGTTCCTTCATCTTCTTCTTAGTCTTTTGAACAAGAACAAGGAGATGTTCAACTTTCAAAATACCTAGCATTTTCTGAATATCTGATTGCAGAATTGAATAAGAGATATGATCTAAGACCAATATCAAGTCCTGGTAGACCTTCAAAATCTACCACTATAATTGAACCTGCAATAAAATCCATTCAAACACAAACTCCAACACCTCAGACTACAGAGTCATCCACTGAAACCTTTTCATCTGACAAGACCATTTTGACAACTTTTAATATTGAAAAGGAATTGGAAAGGGTCAAGATTCCTATACCTTTAACCGAACTTTCCAAAAACCTTGGTTATAAAAATCAAGTGTCTAAATGGATACAATCCTCTAGTGTAGATGCCAGGGAGATGTTATTAGTTTGCAAGATGAAAAGCCCTCAGTAGTGTTTGGCCCTAGTTCTGATATGATTGATGAAATTGTTCCACCATTTTATGTAACTTTAAAAGCTCATGACTTTCTTTTGTATAACTACATGCTGGATTCTGGAGCTTCTCATAACCTTATGCCGAAGGTAATTATGGACCAGCTTCAGTTACAAGTTACTTGTTCTTATCATGACCTTTACACCTTTGATTCAAAGAAAGTACCATGCGTAAGATTGATCAAAGACCTAGTTGTGACCTTAGCTCAAATACCTGTCAAGAGTATAGTTTTAGACATAGTTGTCACTAATATTCCTGCCAAGTTTGGCATGCTTCTATCTAGATCATGCTATACTAAACTTGGAGGATCACTTTAGATGGACATGTCTTTTTCTACTATTCTAGTCTATGGAGGTGAGGATTTAAGGTTGTATACGGAAATCAAATTCCTTCATACTGTTTGTAGGTTTGATCAAGAAAAAAACCACCCTATCTATGCAGTAGATCACGATTTTGGTTGCTTTTAGCTATATTCACAAAATCCATCAAACACTCAACTTGCCATTGAAAATATAGTTTCAAAACCTAAATTTGTAGAATTAGATATTTGGAAACATTATTTTGATGGTGCTTGCTCAAAAGAAGGAGTAGGAGTAGGAATTGTTTTAATTTCACCAATAAAGAAAACATAACTCAGTCATGTAAACTTGAATTTGAGGTCACCAATGTGGCCGAGTATGAGGCTTTTCTTCTTTGTCTTGAGCTATATACGAGTTTAAAGGTTCAAAACTTGAGTGTCTTTTTTGATTCCGAGCTTATAGTGAACCAGGTTAGAAATCTGTGTCAAACGAAACACCCAAGGCTTAGGTCCTATAGAAATGAAGCTCAGGGCACAATTGAAAATTTCTTCCAAGGATTTAACATAAATAATATTCCCAGAGATGAAAATATGCATACTGACTCACTAGCTATCTCAACAAGCTCTTTCAAAATCCCTGAGCCAGTATTGTTAGAATACCAAATTCAAGTCAAGTATAGACCATCAATTCCTGATAACCTTAAACACCGACATATTTTTTAAGATGATGAACAATTAAAATATTTTCTTCAAGTCATTGATGAATTCTCAAATATGCAAATTGAAGAAGATCAAAATGATATTCAAGAATTAAATCAACAAAATCCAGAAACTTCATTCAGTCCTAAAATTATTGATCATGATATCATCCAATTATCTAATAATTTTATTCCTAAAGGATTGGTTCCGTTGGAAAAACTATTTGATAATAATGATGTCTCTAAAAATCCCTTGTTTAACCCACCTGAAGAAGAAATTGAAGAATGCAATATTGGGACTTTGGATGATGTGAGAAATATTAAATTGTCATCAACCTTACCTTTGGATGTAAAAATCAAATACTTGAATCTTCTTAAAAATTACAAAGATGTTTTTTCCTGGTCTTATAATGAGTTAAAAACTTATGATACATCTTTGATTGAGCATAAGATTCCTTTGAAACTAGAAGCAAAACCCTTTCAACAAAAACTAAGAAGAATCAATCCCATACTACTTCCAACCATTGAGAAAGAACTTAAAAAGTTGCTTGATGCTCATATCATAGTACCTTTAAGGTATTCTAATTGGGTAGCCAACCTAGTTCTTGTTAGAAAGAAAAATGGTGAGATTAGGCTATGTGTAGACTTCCGAAATCTGAACAAATCATCTTTAAAGGATAATTATCCATTTCCCAAAATGGATCATCTACTTCAGAAAGTTTCAGGTGCAAATAAGATTTCTATGCTAGATGGATTTTCTGGTTACAACCAGATCATGGTAAGTCAAGCTGACCAAGACAAAACTGCTTTCACCACACCTTGGGGTACATTTATGTATGCTAGAATGCCATTTGGGTTAACCAATGCTGGAGCCACTTTCCAGAGAGCCATGGATCTAGCATTTGTAGGTAAAACATCTGAATTTACTGTCATTTATTTAGATGATTTAACTGTTTTCTCTGATTCTGATGAAAATCATTTAAAACACTTGAGCAAGGTTTTTGACAGGTGCATGAAATTTGGCATATCCATCAATCCGAAGAAATATTTATTTGCTGTAAAGGAGGGGAAATTACTAGGGCATATAATCTCCAAGGAGGGAGTTATAATTGACCCAAAGAGAGGTTCAAGTATTTGGACCCTATCTCTACCAAGGAATAAGAAAGAGATACAAACCTTCCTTGGAAAGATCATTTTTCTTAGAAGTTTCATCCCAAATTATGTTGAGATAGTTAAAGATATAAAAGATATGCTGAAGAAAAACAATGAAGTGAAATGGATAGTTTTTGCTAGATATGCTTTTGATCAGATCAAAAAGGCTATATCTGAGGCTCCTACATTAGCTAGCCCTGATTATTCTTCACCTTTTAGCATATTTTCTTTTGCATTCGAGACAACATAAGAACACAAATGGTGATGACCAGCCTATAGCCTTCTTTTCCAAAGTTATGAGGGATGCTGAACTTAGGTATGATATTATTGAAAAACAAGCTTATGCCTTAATTTAAGCCCTCAAAGCCTTTAGAACCTATGTCCTGCATTCACACATTAAAAATTATGTCCCTAATCATGATGTTAAAACTATTTTGACCCAGCTTGATACTGATGGAAGAAGAGGGAGATGGATTGTAAATATCCTTGAATTTGACCTTGAAATTAAGACCACAAAGCTAGTAAAAGGCCAAGGCCTGGCCAAATTGTTAGCTGAATTCAACTGCAAAGTATTGGGGATAAATTTGGTTTCTAAAATGTCATCTGGGAAGAATCCACAAGAACCTTCCTTAATATCAGGGAAGAATCCACAAGAACCTTCCTTAATATATGAGGAGAATCCACAAGAACCTCCTCCTCTAAGAGAAGGGGAGAATCCACAAGAACCTCTTTCTTCAGATAAGTCATTCTTGTTCACATAGATCAGAAATATCTACTCTCTGATTGGTACTCTGATATTGTGCAGTTTATTATGGATTTTCAATGTCTAGACGATCTTAATTTGACGCAGTGCAAAGCCCTCAAGCTTAAAGCAGTAAAATACTGCATTATCAATGCTAATCTATGCTGGAAAGACCCTCTTAGTATCCTTATTCTTTGTTTAAATGAAAATGAAACAGAGGGAATTATAGATCAGTTCCATGTAGGGTTTTGTGGTGGAAACTATGCTTGGAGAGCAACAACCTACAAAATTTTAAAAGCAAGATTCTATCGGCCCACACTTTTCAAAGAAGTTGGAGCAAGAGTAAGGAGTTGCATACCATGCCAATTATTTGTAGGAAAATAGAAACTGTCAACACTCCCTTTGGTTCCAGTATTGGTTCATGCTCCTTTTCTACAATGGGGATTTGACTTTATAGGGGAAATTCATCGACAATCAAGCAATCAACACAGATGGATTTTAACTACTACAAACTATTTTACCAAGTGGGTCGAAGCCATACCTGTTAAAAATGAAAATGATATTGTTGTGATTAAATTTCTTGAAAAAAACATCCTATCAATATTTGGATGTCCTCAACAGATTGTTATAGATGATGTAGCAGCTTTCAACAATGTTAAAATGATTGAGTTCTATCAAAAGTATTCAATCCTTTTACACCATACTATCCACAAGGTAATGGGCTAGCAGAGTCTTCCAACAAGAACTTAGTTAAGGTCGTTAAGAAGACTCTTGAATACCATAAAAAGAGTTGGGACAACCATCTAATCCATGCAATTTGGGAAAACAAAGTTTCTCCTAAGAGATCAACAAGAAAGTCTCCCTTCTAGTTAGTTTATGGCAAGGAAGCAATTTTTCCTACTCATTTAGCTTTACCTGTTATGAAATTCCTTCAAGAATCCTATGAAGAAAAATATTATTTCTCAAGAAGGATTAATCAAATTATTGAGTTGAATGAAGACAGGGATGAGATCCAGTACAAGCTAAGGAAATATCAAAACAAGATGAAATAACTGTTCGACAGAAAGGCTAGAGAAATAAATTTCAAGAAATGTGACCTAGTGCTTAGGTGGGATACAAGGAGAGAATATAAAGGAAAACATGAAAAATTTGACAACCTCTGGTTTGGTCCATTTAGCATTGCAGAAGTCAAAGGGAACAATACATTCATCGTACAAATTTGGAAGGAGAGTATTCCTCATTGCCAGTCAATGGGAAATACTTGAAACATTACATTCAGTATTGATTTTTCATTCATTCATCATCTGTAAATATCCAGAGTTTATTTTATTTTTGAAAAATTTGCAAGTGAGTATCTGTTTCAGCAAAGACTCCATAGCCCGAGGAGAAGGCACTTGGATCTTCTTGTTCTCTGCATCCCACAGGGGGAAGTAGTCCCCAGCTGGAGCCAATGTTGTAACATTATTTGGTTTTGATAAGTTAGTATATTAGTCAAAAATAATTTTAAAATGTTAAGTTAGGATATGGATGCAAAAGAAAGAAAAGTTAAAATGTTAGGCCAATTTAATGTTTTATAGGCATCCATATCAATAAAATGTTAGGTGTTAGCTTCCCTAAATAAAGAAGGCAAAAGAGAAATAAAATGTTAGGGAAGAAAAAAGAAAAGAATGGCTTCATTTCATATTTTATAAATGCACGCGTTGCTAGTCAAAATGTGCCACAAGTCAAATATCAAATGTTATTTTCATAAGTAGAAGCAAAAAGGCGAAGGAGTAAAGGTTTTGCTCTAAGGTTTTAAAAATCAATTAGTTTTGGTATTAAACCCCCATTCCTAAATCTTAAAACCCCCAAATCATTCCTCCACTCATATTACACTTGACCCACTTATCCCTAAGTTTTAACACCCCTTTCATGCACCAAATATTCCCCTTACGCATTAAGTCATTAATTTCCAATCCCACTGGGTGTCCCGTCACGTCATGTTACGATTACCTTTCCACCACATCACGCTCCATCTCCGCCCATCTCCCAAGATCTAATGACCCACATGACATTTCGGCCCCCCCTCACCATTTTAACTTTACTGTTGGGGGGGGGGGGGTGGGGGTCCGAAATGGGCAGTATACGAAACTGCGCCCTCCCCTACGTGTCAATGACAGAGATTTTCGGACCCCCCTTGGGTGAAACTACTAATCACTTCCCCCCGCCCGAAAAATATGTTTCCCACACTTCCAATACTGCTCTCCTACCGATTGCACTCCTTCCACTCACCTTTCGCCATGTAATTTGCCTATTAATTCCACCAATTACAACTGCTCCCTCCAGAATTAACTCGTTAAGCAATTCATTGTTTAACTGTTAATCCAACGGACTCACGTTGCCTTCAACAGAAAAAACAGATTGGTTATACAAAACTCCCTTTCACAGGTTAACATGTTATTGAATTCATGCACTATCATTTTTATTGAATTGTTACAGGTTTGCTGGACTAAAACTTCACCTTTTTCACCCGCCAACGACATTGTTTGCTCATTATTTTCAGCCTATTGCCTTTGTTCTTGTGTCTAGAACCTGAATCCTCTATGTGTATTCAAACCTCCAATTCAGTTTTCATTCCTCTCCTTAGCTTTATTTAAATATGCCTCCAAAGGAAAAAGGACCAGAAGAGCCTGTCAATCCTCTGATTTATCCTCCCATTGATTTTCACCACATCCCTTTGGCTGACAGAGACCTCAAAATCCATGAAACTCTCTGCGAATTGGACCTCTTTGAGATGTATTGCTGGCTTGAGGACAAATACATTGACAAATCCGATGACATTCAACTGTGGGAGTCCAATTTACCCCACTATATTTTTCCTCGTACCCACAACACCCCAAAGTTTGTTAGGAAGTGCCATGCATCTTATTTGCCAAGCCAAAGGGCCATCATTACCCCCACTGGAGAAATTATCTTTACTATTACTCCTCAAGCCATAGACCAGATGATGCAAGCCCCCACAGTAGAGAATGCCACCCCCTTTTCCTATGAAGCATTTGTTGAGTTATACCAAAAAATAGACTTTACCAAGAGGGCCAAAAATCTTGAGCTGTTCTTGAAATAAGATGCCCCATTGCCAAAGAAAAATCCTCCCTATCCATCCTCTATTTTCCCTGAGAGAGCCAAATAAATCATCACAGTTGTCTCCTACCTCCTTGGCTACTACTCTGATCAGTGGGTAGATGAGGCCATCATAGGATTTCTGTCCATTTTCTTTGCTGATTCTAAGCCCTCCATCATATTTAACTTTAGCCAATTTCTTGCGGATTCAATTCATCAGTAGCTTATCAAATTACCAACTGAGGAGGTATTCAAGTATTCTTCTATATTAGTTTATATGTTCTTATACTTTTAGGGAGACAACATCAACCTTGCTTTGCAAAATTTGGATGAAAAAGGAAACCAACAGTCAGTCATCTTTTGGACTACTCTGGTGATGAAGGAATAGAACAAATACACATATAAATAGTTTATAGAGATGTTTGTGCATCCAAAAATCAGTCTCTTAGGTAGCATAATATCACCAAGGATCATTGAGGAAATTAGGAAGGTGTTGTAGCTATCAGACCAAGTTCAGATAGGGGATTGGTACCTCTACCAAAACTATACAAAATTGAGAATATTTGGGTGTGAGCTTGCACCTTACAAATTGCCTAAATTCCTCCCAATGAGGATTTTTGCTCTAGAGTACATATGGAAGATGCTAAATATGGATGAGATCCACTTTGTTTCTGCCAAGAAGATGTCCCAGTTTAAAATCAAAACAATGATTGGGCCTTTCATTTGTAACACAAGAGAAACAGGGGGAGAAGCAGACAAGCTGCTAAAGGAAATGCAGTTCAACCTAAGCTTTACCTGGTCATATGATCCAGCAGGGATCATTTATAAATTAAGAGTAGAAACCAAATATACTCCTTATTTTCACACTGCCAGACCAGAGATAGAGAAATACAAAACTCAACTAGAATGGGTTGAGAATACCCTACAAGAGGCAGAAGAGCATCTAGTTTCATCCTCTACAGTACAGACTCCTACCATGCAGGAGAAAACAGTTAAGAGAAGCAGAGAAGAAGAGTCCCCTTCAAGGACTAAAATTTTCAGCGAGGGATTCAAAATTATGTATAGGAAGAAGGCCAAGCTTAGTTCCAAACTAAGCCTCATCAAGGACTGAGAGAAAGAGACCATTATCACCACTAATGAGCCACTTGTTTCCTCATTAGTGGGTGATCAGACCACATAGTCTCCCACTACCTCCACGACTTCACAAGAGCAGCAACAAATTATGTAGACCAACACATCTACTTCAGGGGAGACAGAGAAAAGTATAATGGACATTTTTAAGGAGATAAAAGTCAAGAATGAGGCCTTGAAGATTAACACCTACAACCAGTTCTGGAAGCAGACTTTTGGTGCTCAAAGCAGGCTGCTGTCAGCCTTTGATTCAGAAAAAGGGAAAATGCAAATGGCATTCCTCTAGGCACAAGTTCCCCAGCCCAAGGCAACATCAGACTACAAGAAGACAACTTTTGAGTTTGATGTAAAAGATATACATCCCATTGACCAAATGGAGATGCATAAGCAGACTGGGGAAATGATATTTTCAACTGTCACTAACACTGCTATGAGTTTTTCTAAACTGCAGGTTACATTAGCAAATGTCCAATCACAGTTGAAGATGGAGAAGGTCTCTGCACTTGCCAAAGACACCAGGATTAAAACTTTGGAGGACTTGGTGATCAAAGTGGGTTATGACCCTTCAAACATCGATGCTGTAGAAGATCTTATAAAGAAAAAGAATTTAGACATAGCAGCATTAAGGAAGCAGTTAAAATTGCCATCTACAAAAGATCCTCTAGCCAAGGATATTGAAGAGACAGAGACACAAAAGGCAGATATGATGAAGCTCATCATGGAGCAGAGTGCACAACTAAAGCAAATGGAGACAGAGATGGAAAAATTGATTAAAGAGAAGGAGAAAGCTCCAAAAATGGTTGTTGTCCCTTTGCAAGAACTCCCTATCACAGCCATTCCTACAACCATATCTTCTACAATAAGTACAGGGAATGCTGCAGATTAGTTGGCAAATGCAGTGCAAAACATGTCTCTCCAGATTGAAGAGATCAAAAAGTTGCAGGATCAAGTGAAACTTCTACAGGATCATCAAAATAAGACTGAGACTTTTCATGTAGCAGAGCTACAGAGAGCTCAAAATCAGATAGAGGCATGGAAGAAGCTAGTAGCTGAGTCTTCTATTGGCTATACATTGGGTCATGTTAAATAAATAATTTGGAATAATATTATTGAAGAAATAGATGAAATCTGGCCATGTATCCAGATTATTTGTGAGCAGAAGGAATTGATGGAGAAAGCTAAGCAACCTATTTCTACTATCAATGCTCAATTAGGAGAAATGCGTGGTACAATCAACAACATCATAAGGTTCCTCAATTCCAAAAACATATATGAGATTGATGATCTAGGAGTGGATGACAGAACAAAAGTTATTCTGGAGGTAAAGAAAGTTCTAACAAAGAAGAACTTAGTTGTACAACTGACTAAGAAGTGTCACACTCTAGAGGCAGCAGTTAACAGGTTTTTCACTAGAATTGATGCATTGAACAAGAAAGGTTTGCCTTCCTTATTTGTAATCAATGAAAAATTAATGATCAGAGAAGACTACATGAAGAATCCTCAAGACATTTCCAAGGATATAGCTAAGTCTTCCAACATCAAAGGTTCTATGACATGCAGAGCTTTTTACGAAGCTATCAACAACATAAGTTTTATTCAACATGAAATAAAACATATTTTTCCAGTAAAACACACTTTTGTTCGGTATACTGAGGTAGATGAAATCTATCGCAAGGTAACCGAGATTTCTATTCTAGATGAAGAACAGTGGGATAATTTGTGTGAATTTTAGGACTAAAGGACAGGTCAGCTTCACCAGTGCAGCACCCGAATAGTGGCCACTCAACAACTATTCTCCTTCAAAGCAGGGCCAGATGTTTAGATTCATTCCTTTGGATCGAATTACTTATTTTCTATTAGTTATAAGTTAATAATAGAATGTCATGTCACTCAGTCATTAATTGTAATATTTTTGTAATTTTGCTTAAATACTTCATTCTGTCGAAGTATTTAGGGTTGAACCCTTGAACAAGTTATCAAGTAGATTTGTACTAAGCTAGAGCATTTTTGAGATAATAAAAGATTTTGGATTTGCCTCATATGGTCTGTCTCTCAGTGAGTTGTATTTCATCTCGTTAATTCATTATGTCTTCTTCATATAAATCATGTCTTTTGTAGTTATCCGATTTAAAATTTAATTGAATTTTAGTTTTATTTTGGATCCTCTGTGAAGTTGTAATTTAAATAAGAGATAAATTTACAGAACTATCTGTTATTGTAAATTCCTCTTTGAAAATAAATTGCACTAGATCTTTGTGATAGTCTATTTATATTTTGTTGATTAAGAAAACATTGTTTTCTTAATTTCTTCTTATAAATGGTTAAATACTCAGTTTGATATTAAATCAATTATACTTCTCCATATTCTACTTATCCATCCCATAACATCAAAATAACCATGTGCATGTAAAGAACAACATTCTATTTTATTAAGAATCTATCTAAGTTTAAAGCACCTCTTTATAAGCAGTTCACTGGTCATCCAATAATTTAAAACAACAAAACATTATAGATTATTTGGCATAACCAATTAACCTTAGGTTATCTCAAAGGACAAAATCATACAATAGAATTTTAATCCAAGTTTTCAGATATTTCAAATACTTACCTTTTGGTCCTTTGAAAAACCAGCATCCACCTTCGCTATAACTGGCAGACATATCAATCTCAAACTTAGAAATAAATCCACTGAAAATACTATCGATCCAATAATCAACATCCTTCGCGACCTTTTTTTCTGATCCTTCCAGGCGCTTCACTAACTCTGGAGTCCACACAATAGGGTAATCCAACTTCCATGTAGGTTTACCATCTGCAAATTTAGCCAACCATTCGTATAATTCACATGGAAAATAGCAGAAGAAAACTTCACGTTCCTCTGTATATAGGTATCTCTACAACCACTCTTCTTTCGACATGCGCTGATTCCTATTTTATTGGTTTTCAAACTCATGCAACTTCTGATCTATCCACTTTTCAATCTCCTTAGTCGGTATCCATTTATGCCACATCACACATTCCTCAAACAGATCTCCATCCCAGAAACAAAACCATTTGTTGGTTTGAGGGGGCTATCATGGAATGGGTAGCTCCTAGGAATGTGGATGAGGTAATATCATTTATGGGGTTAGGAGGTTACTACAAGAGGTTCATCAGGAACTTATCTTGCATTGCATATCCCATCATGTCATTGCAGTGAAAAGGTAAGAAGTTTGAATGAAGAATGTGCATGAAGTTTTGAGCAATTGGAATAGTTGTTGACAAATGCTTGCAAGAGAGGACTTGGTGGAGTTCTTATGAAGGAAGGATAGGTAATATGATATGAATCGTAGAAACTGAATGAGCACGAGCATAATTATCCGACACATGATCTTGATTTGGCAGCGATCATCCATGCATTGAAGACGTGGAGGCACTATCTTCTTGGAAGGATATTTGTACTGATGAGCGATCACAGTGGATTGAGGTATCTATTTGACCAACCAAATTTGAATGCCAGGAAAGCTAGATGGTTTGCCATGATCAGTGAGTTTGAATTTGAGATAAAGTAAATTAAAGGTAAAGAGAACAAGGTTGCAGATGCTCTTAGTAGGCAGATACAGGTAAACCACACATCATCTATGAGTTCTTATGTGACATATTTATAGGCTCAAATCTTATAGGTAGGTCAGCAGGATAACATGTACATGGAGCTCAAACATAGGTTACAACAGGGTATAGGTGCATGTACAGGTGCATAGGATGTGGACTATTGTCTCACAGTAGATGACTTGGTCAAATTTAGGGATAGGATATGTGCCAAATGATAGCGAGTTCAAGAAGCTCATCTTGAGAGAGTTTCATCGGAAAATGTATTTAGGTCACTTAGGATATCAAAAGACATTGACAACAATGAATAATTTCTACTATTGGCCGAAATTGAAGAAAGAGGTGGCAGTGTTTTTTGCTAGATGCTTAGATTGTTAATAGGTAAAAGCAAAGTGTAAGCATCCAGGTGGATTACTTAAGCCTATTCTGATTCCAAAGTGGAAGCGGGAGGCGATTTCCATGGAATTCATTACAGGTTTTCCGAGGACAATTAGACAACATGATTCTATCATGGTTGTTGTGGATAGGTTGACTAAGGTAGAGCACTTCCTTCTAGTGAAGTCTACTTATTTAGCTAATGATGTAGCACAAGTATTCATGAGGGATATTGTGAGGTTGCATGGTGTACCAAAGAAGATCACATCAGGCAGGGATTCCAAGTTCACTTCTAGGTTATGGAAAGAGTTATTTATAGGTTTGGGTACAGAGTTGGCCTTCAACACAACCTATTATCCATAGATAGATGGAAAGACAAAGAGGGTCAACATGATATTTGAGGATATGTTGAGGATGTATGTGATGCATCAACAATGAAAGTGGCAAAAATATATTCCACTGGTTGAGTTCACCTACAAAAATGGGTATCAGGAATATTTGAGGATGAGTATGCTGGAGGCATTGCATGGGAGGAGTTGTAATACTCACGTCGGTTGGAGTGATCCAGTGAATAGGGTGTTGAGTGGACTGGACATGTTGGCATAAATGGAACAAGAAATGAAAGTAATCAAGAAGAATCTAAAGGAAACCCAAGATAAAAAAAAGTTGTGCAGATAAGAACAGGTTTTTTAAGGAGTTTTAAGTTGGGGAACATGTGTACTCGTGCATCAAGCATAAGAAGAGCTCATTGCGGATTGGATCATGTGCCAAGTTGGCACCTCAGTTTTGTGGACCTTTCAGGATCCTTAAAAGGTTTCGACCAATAACCTATTGAATTGCACTACCTTCGACAGTGAAAATCCATGATGTTTTCCATGTGTCATTTCTTAAGAAATATGTTAAAGATGCTGACCATATAATTAACTGGTCTGTATTGCAGGTGGAGCAAGAAGGAGAATTCTCACTGGAACCTTAGTGTATATTGTAGAGAAAGACACTCATGCTTCGAAACTGAGAAATTGAGCAAGTTAAAGTGTAGTCGAAGAACTTTGGGCCCAATGAAGCTACATAGGAGATGGAAGATTAGATGCGGGCTATGCATCCTTCTCCATTCCCTGGTTGAGCGAATGTACTTGATATATTTGTTTGGTATAGCTTGGTATGATGTTTTGGGTATATGTACATATGTATATGGATGTAAATACTGCCATGAGCTATGTTATAAAGCTCCAATAAGTGGTATGGGTGTCATGTCGTTATGGTTGGTCATGTTGTTATGCTTTCATGTCAATTTTCTTCTGAGTAGGTTGATCATTGTAAATACTACAACGAGCTAACTTATAAAGCTCCATGGGTAGTTTGTTTTTCTTTCAACAGTCTCGCTGGTTGTAGGTGCCATTGAACACCAAGGACGGTGTTACCCCAAGGGGGAGGGTTCTATAAGAGCCCTGGTAAAACATCCATGTAAACATTAATAAAGGCAAAATAAGACCTTAGTCAGGGGACATGTATTCCAAGCTAAATGTTGGGTAGAAACATAGTGATGGGGATCACTTGTGATTAATTAATGGCTATGGAAATGGAAAAAGGCAATGGCTAAGGCTTTGGAAAGGTAAAATGGCATTTATTTATAAAAATAATGAAAATTAGGAGAAAAGGAAGGTGAAAGGTCACAAGTTTCATGTGAGGAGGAAACCGAAGGAAAATAATGGAAAATTGAAGAAAATAGAGGCCTCATTAATAAAATGGCTTCTGAGGATCAGTTGATGGCTTTTGATCAGTTTATGTTTGGAGCTATCATTTCTCTCTCTCTCTCTCTCTCTCTCACATACTCTTGGATGCTTAGATTTTTCTTGGATCACTCTTGCAAGAGCGTGTCATACTTGGAATTTGGAGCAAGAAGGCAAAGGAAAAGAAAGAAAGTGCAAGTGACATCGGGATCAACAACTACTATGATTTTTTCTTACAGGTAATGAGTTGCGTGTATGATTTTCTTATTGGTTTTGGCATGCATGTGGTTATTTGGTCGTGATCTGTCATTGGAATGGAGGATTTCCTGGATTGACATTGGTTTTGGAGCAAGAAGGCAAAGGAAAAGAGGGAAAGTGCAGGCGACATCGAGATCAAAAACTACAATGATTTTTTCTTACAGGTACTGAGTTGCGTGTATGATTTTCTTGTTGGTTTTGGCATGCATGTGGTTATTTGGTCATGATCTATCATTGGCATGGAGGATTTCCTAGATTGACATTGGTTTTGCCTAGACTTGCCATTTCCTAGATAACCATGGTGGTTCTAGGTTTTACTTTTGTTTTATGGTTGGTTTTCTTGTGCCTTTGGTTGTGGGTTGAGTTATTAGTTCTTGTAAGCCTTGGTTGGACAAACGCTCTAGAAGCCCTTGGTGGGTTTAGTTACTAGTCCTGGAAGCCATGTTTGGACAAATGCATTGAAATCCCGACGAAAGCTGTTGGTTGAGTTACTAGTCCTGGAAGGGTAGGTTGGAACAAACTCTCTTGAACCCTTGACAACTTGGGTAGAGACCAATATGGTGATGGTTAATGATGTCTGACCATGAGGTGGAATCATGGGTTGAGGGTTGAGGTGGTTTGGCCTCTAGAAGCCCTGGATGGTTTTGATTGATTTGTTTTATGAGATCACACATTCATGCTTGGAATATGGTACAGGTGGGACTGGCTGAAAGAAAGATTTGGTTCAACCTAGTCTATGATCGGGTGGTTTATGGAAGTCCCATACATAGTCAGCTTATGAAATCATTAATAAGAGCTCTTTCTCATTGGTATTTTATGGGTAAATATACTTGTTTATATGTTTCTTATATGGCTTTTATATCCTTGATATTTTTGTTGGTTATATGTTGGTTATGAGTGAGTTTTATGATAGTGATAATGTATGGCTCTCATCATGTTTTGGTTAATCACTGAATGTACAATTAACATATGGATTAATATATGGTATATTAATTATTGTGATGAGGCAACAATGCTTCTTAGTGATTCTCAGATGAGGGTGAGAGCCCTATGGTCAAATATGTTGTTTAAACCTGTAGCATGCATATTTGTGACGTGTTTGACGAAATTTCTGTCATGGATAGTAGGGGTCCAATCAAGTCCTTGTTTAAGAATTTGCATTTGTATCATTGTTTTGATGTTACTTTTCCATTTTGGAAGTTTCATAGAGTTCTGGGCAGTGGCCTGAGTCCTAAACCTGAAAAAGTGGCATGGAATCTAGAGTCGTTGGCACTAAACTACATGGAAAAATCCTAAGTCGTAGGCATGTCTTGTTGTGGGAGTGACTGGAGGTTCCTAGTCACTTGCATGCCTATGTCAAGGGAGTGACTGAGGATTTAATGAAACAAAATTTTAGTTTGTCTCAGCGGCTAGTCACCTGTATGGGTTGGATGGCTCCTAGGAATACTTTTGCAGGTGTAGAAGGTCATATTGTTTGTGTTTTGTCGGTTCCACTTCCTTAAATGATACATAGGGTGTTGAATCATATCATAGTAACTCTTCATCACAGTTTACCTCAGTTGGCCGGTTACTTGGGTAGATGTGGGAGGAGGGGGTTACAAGGAGCTTCCTTCATTCAATTCTCAAACTTTTGATTTTACAACTAAGCACTTAATATTGTACACTAGTTTAGATATGGCCACACCGATGACCAAGTTCCCAACTATCAAGACATGGTACTCATGTTACCTCTTATTCTCTTGGGGTGTGATCACACACTTATCAAAATTTTGGAATGGATAGAACACCAAATTTACATTTATTGGGCACTAGAGTTCAAACCTCAAATTAGACTTTATACTAGCCTAAGTGAAAAACACCAAATTTTGAACCTTAGCACTTAGTTTATAAACTACCAAAGTGAACAAGGCCTCATGCTATGACCTAATGCTAACACATATCATATACCAATGCACTGATAGTTTTACCATATAACATATTTTTTCAATTGTGGCATAGGCCACTAGCGGGTCAACATATTATCAGTGAACTGATATCAGGATATCAACCCAAAGTTATATCAGATGAACACTTTATTAAAGGCTTGATATTAGTATTACTTTCCAACCAAGTTTTTGTCGAGAGGTTCCACTAGTTGACATGATGACACTAGAGTATTGGAACTTTTCCAAAACAATTAACAAAGGAATTACTCGCCAAATAGTCAAAGCCAGTGTGAACCTCAAAGAAAAAAAACAATACCGAAATATCAATACATTGGCTAAAATGGGAATAAAAAGGTTTTCATTGTATAACACTAAGGCCCAATACAAAGCTATGCAATGGAACCTCACTACCAAATGTATGGATGTAGATAGGTTGGTATGCTAAGGGTTTATATGGAACTTTGTAGTGGAACATCACTACCAGAGGTTTGGATGCCAATAAGGAAATATTCTAAGAGTCGATATGGAACCTTGCAATGGAGCCTCACTACCAGAGGTTTGGACGTTGATATTTGATATGCTAAGGGCCTTAAGCCCTAGATGTTATACTATAGCACCACATGACGAAGGGATAATACTAAGAGTCAGTAGATACTAGATATTGGAGAAATGAAGAGCTCCACCTTAACGAAAAAATATGATAATATGATACGCCAAGGGACCTAGGACCTTAGGTGATATGATTAAGCCTGTACAAGACTGAGAGCTATGACCAGGGACCAAGGTATCTTGAAAAAAGATAATTTTGCGAAGATTCTACGTTATAAATAAATTTGACGTTCTTCCATAAAATAATTGGTTACCTATTTGCGTATATGGATCGGTCATGATAAATATTTCTCAAACCTTTCACCGAGGCTTCGATCACTCCTCACACCTTAGGTATATTATTAATCATAGATACTCATATTCACCTCTTCTTCTCTACTCCCAAATGCACTTACTTATTTAAAATTAACACACATACCATACATAAAAACTCTTTAATTTCACTCACCCATTTGGCATCTATAGCGATTTGGCACTTAAGGGTAGGTTGACTTGTAAATTGAGATTTATATTTTTGGTGATTTATTTAGGAGTTGAATTGAGCACTATTTGGACCTAGGCCAACACTGAATTCTCTTGGGTATAATACTTGAACTCAAGTTGATTACTTGACTTGGTTCCATTATTCCTTGGATCCATATTATTTGGGTCCATATCCTTTAGATCCATTATCCCTTAGATCCTCCTTTGCTATGTTTCCTCCTAATTTTAACATATATTAAAAGGGTCTCATGAGTCTCCCCCTAGATTTTACATCAATGACAACATATTATGCAACAACTAGTGCCTCTATTCTTGAGAGGAAATGCCATGCAGAGTTGGAAATTTTGAAAAAAATCCACAAACACACTTTATAGATCATCCCCAATTTAGCGACTTCCTTTGAAGGGAAAGAAGAGAAAAAGGGTTGACTCAAAATAAATTCAATAATTGTGGGTGGGGCTTATTCGCCCTTTCATTTTTGGAAAGCTGCAAAAAGATGGATAGGGAAAGATGCACAACATAGGAGAATAGATATTGGTATGAATGCATCCATTCTCTCATGGGTGGATACAAATGAAAAGGAGTTATGTAATGTAATTAGTAATTTGACCTTGGTAATGGATGGAAATAGACATCCTTATCCTGTTTTGAGACTAATTTGACATGGTCAATTTTCGTAAGTGTAATTGTATAAAATTCGTTCAAGGTTAGGGTAGAAATATTGATAATGAATTATCATTATCCATGTATTATTTTTAATCGCTGATAACTGGTATTTGATGCTTTGATATGTTTGTGGAAGCATGTTGTAAAATCCCTCATTGAAATTGATTAACAAATCTAGCTATTATCCTAGTAGTGGTTACATCTTAGGCAAGGATGGTCAACACTGACTCTAGGCTAGAAAGGCCCAAGAATGAGGTAGAGATATATCAAGAAACAAGATGAAAATTTCTAGCCTACCGTACAATAGAGAAGATGAAAGCCAATAGAATGTGTGTAATACTTATATCACTTATCAAGTTTTTCAAGTTACAAATAAGACTCCCCTTCTTCATGTTTCTAAAGTGATTATGAATTTAATAAAATGAAGAGATTATGAAACATTTGGGACACCTTTTAAAATTTCTAATATATATTCTTTATGGTTGTCTTAATGGATTTGTATTGCATATATATTCACTCCAGAGACTACAATGGGGGATTTTGTTGGTAACTTGTGAGAACCCTTGTCTCAATCAAACATCGACGATGGGTTTTAGCTTTGAGTTTTGCACTAGAAAAATGCACCCTTTATACGTCAAGGTATTTTACTACCCAGTGTATCCCTTAGATGAAGTGTGATTGTCTTGAATCCTATGGATGAGTTGATATTTACATTTATTCAATAAATTCACCCCACAATACCATAACATTATTCATATTTACATCATTATTCAACGACATATGCAACTAGAAAGAACAATATCATCATCATCATTGCAACATAACATAAAGGAACAATAGAAGAAAATCATTTACACCTAGGAACACTAGGATTAGTCAGAGACTAGGGAAAAACCAACTATGGGAAAAATCATTTAAAATTATTCTTATTATTAGATTGTCATTGAATGTTTAAGAAAAAGAGAGTACAATGATCCATATCTTCATCCATACAACTATCTAAAAAAAAATCAACTAAAAAATATCCATGAGATAAATCCAACCATGCTCATACTCAAAAACCCTGATTCAGAAGCCTGTAATGAACTGTCACTGTCTGTGGTCAACTTCCGAACACTATGGTCAATAAGCGAAAACTTTGGTCAACAAAAAAAATACAACTTTAGGTCCCAGTTGTAGGGAAGAAGTGGGCATGCGAGCAACTAGGAGCTTTTAGTTGCTCCCTTGAGCCTACAAGCTAGTAACCAATCAAATTTGTCCTTTGGTAAGCTTGTGACTGAGCACCAAAACCCTAGGAAAATACGTGTGATATTCAGACCCTATAATTTCACATTTGAGAGAACGTATTTCTCTGTGAGCCTGCCTTAGACATGTGCGAGCCAAAAACAAGAAAATTGAATAGAAGAATGATCCATGATGATGTCAAAATGAGGTAGAGGTCACTTGTATATATAGCCTTCCCAGGGTGTCCAATTTACTTTAGGGTAGACTTGATCTAATATGTACATGTGGGCTCATAATCCAAAAATATACTTTCCCTTGTCCAAATTTGATGATATTTAGGTTGCTTTTGGCCCTCTCTAGAAGAGGAATTCAATACAATCATAATTTACATTAAATGAGCTTTCCAAAGTGGAATTTGTCCCTAATTTCCAATTTTAACATTCCCTCTCAACCAGGGAGAATTTCACCTGCATCATGTCATGTGTATCTTGTTATCAAATCATATTCAATCTCAAGTATCTCATCATCATGTATCATCATTGTTCATATCGATTCATCTTTTTCTTATTCCTTCTTATCTCTTGATTGTCCTTGCTCATATGTTGAACATTCTTGAATATAAAAGAAGAAGAATTTGACATCGGAGGGGAGCTCAATCTACCACCCTCTATCCATCGGGGAGCCACTTCTACCACTTGGAATCTCTTCCAATGTGGATCCCAATGCTACCACCCTAGAAACATCAGCGGGGAGCCAAATCTACGACCCACATTAACATTAGAGAGCTTAGCTCAATCCCGAACAACATCAGGGAGCTTAATCTCAACTTGGAAGCATATCAGGGATAAAATCTCAACATGAAACCTCATGGGGGAGCTAAAAATCTACAACCCCATATCGAGCAATAGGTGATATAGGGGGCACATCTCAACCCATACTATTACCTACCAATCTTCCCAACAATGACCCTCAAGAGTTAAGTGGTAGAACACCTACCTAATAATCCGAGCTTGGGCCAGATACTTGACTTACCAACAAGTAAGGATCACATGCCCCACGCCTCCTCAACCCGTTGGCCAGATAGGGAGGGACAATCCCAACAAGCCCTGCTTTTGGGTATGATGCCAACTAGGGTATACTTTGAAAAGACCAAGATATGGGAGAAACATCTTAAACCCTATGGGTAATAGATAGGGGAGCAACATCTATGACCCTACTATCTGAGATCCCTCAACCTTAGTAGCCCTCCATCTCAATTCCACACCTTGGGAGCTCAAACATGGGGGAAGAGTAGGCTCAGTGTCCTCGATCAATGATGCTTTATGTAGATCAACAATATATCATTGTGCTCATATCTAGAAATCATCATGTCTCAATAGCAGTTGTCTCTTGTTCATATAGGGCATTAGAACAAATATATATCACAAAAAGGATACCTTATTCATCCTCCATCTCATGGAGGCAACAACCACAAGCCTAAAATTGTATCAAATTGCAACAATGTCTTAATATAAGAAGGTACCTCAGTCCCAACAATATATAAGATTCACAACCAATCAGTTCCCACTCTTTGTCATCATAATGTATCCATGCCATATCTAGAACCTGTTCAAACATCTCTCCAAAGAGCTTATTCAGATTGCTTCACAGCTAGCCATGCTAGCAACATTGTACTCAACCTCGGTTGTGCTTAAATCTACAAACTTTTCATCCAAAATATCATGGCAGATATCATACTAAGGCAACACACAGATGTTCTTATATCATCAATCACGATCCTAATCAACATCAATACTTCCATGCAGTCACATATCATAAGATGAATATCTAAGATAAAAAATTGATCATCCCCTGAAAATATCTTTAAGTGAACTTGGCGGTAACTCAATGTGTATGAAGTGGCTCAATCACGCATTGACTCAAAATATACAAATGAGTGTTCACATGGAATATCAATGCTTCAATCAACTATCAATTGTCAAGATAGGTTCAACAATATCTTTTCATAACTTCTTGAAATTTGATTGGAGTGTCCAAGGATTGGCATTTCCACTTTCTTTAATAGTTTCACTATATAGATTTTCTGTGTCCCATCTTCAGGACGTAATACATCATGCCATGATTCTTCATTTCGAACTTCATAGGTCATATCCCTCTTACTTTGATCATGATAGGCTCATTTCTTGTCAAGAATAGACCATGAGTATATAAAACCAAAATCCATGGCATACCTCAGACCATTTTTGAAGTAGAGGTTTAGATTGACACATCATTCTGGCTTCACTAGATAACTTTGAAGGTAGACATATCAGTATCAGAGAGCTTCCTTCATATAATGCTTTCTACGAACATAACACTTTACCAAAGCAATATGTTTAGCCTTACACAAATCAATATTGTGCAATCAAATCAACTAAGTCAGCTTATTGAATTTTACATGCCAAATCAAAACTAATGTCAAAGTCATCAATATCACTTTAACAAATTCTTTGGACTAGGTGACTGATAAAGCTCATATCCAAATGTCAAGTTACAACACCATCAATGAAACTTTATCAAGGCATACTCATGATCATAGCATGAATCATTTTTGTTACTAAATATTTATGGATACATCAAGGACAAGTCATATAAGTTTCATTCATACGAGTTTCATCCATTCATAGTGAGATTGTTGCATACTAAATCACAACTATTTATACTTCAATCAATGTGTCAAAGCTAATGATTTCAACATAGAATATCTATTGAATACCAATATAAGTCACTGAAAATCACCATGCCCATATAGCATTGTTATCAAGGAAAATAATGAGACGTCAAATCAAAGCATTAGTCATCAGGTCAAATACCAAATTTTCTATCACAATGAGATCTATTTCCCAACACATATCTCAACATCAAATCAAAGTTCTAAATAATTATCAAGCATCATGTCAGAACTCCAAACACTGCTCATCTATGTCAATCAACCAAATCTAGTCAAATGCTTGCAATTGTTATCAAATAATGTCATACACAAGCCTAAATAGTTAAATCATAATGGCATATTGACACACATATTATGGTCCCCTGCAAACACAAGTTTAGTCAACACATTCACATTCTCTATAATAAGTCAAATATTCAAACTTCCCTGATCATATAACTTTCAGTTGTCATCTCCATGTCTATAGGACTGTCATCCTACAAGTGAACTTTTGATTTGATGCACAAAGCTTCACTTTTGTGTCCTATAGGAAAAAGTGCACCCATAGGCCTTCTTCCATGCAGTTGAGAGGATATAATCACACCCTTTGGATTCCTTCCATGAAAGTGAGGTTTAGAGTAAAGAAAACTCTTCCTTCGTAGACCAGAACTTGGTTGCATACCAAAGATATCATATATTTTTATATTCATGTCCATAGATATTACTTCAACAATAATTAATCTTCTATACATATAAAGAAAATGATAATAGGTGTAGGGATATTATGGCGAGAATCTCCCTCTGAATGAGTAGCCCCTTCAACCATTATTATTCACGTCATCAATTTGTCTATCATAATACTATCATGCATCAGTAGAGCTATTAGGTCACCAAATTGAACTATATCAGGTTCTAAAACATATATCCATCATGGTCATAACATTTCAACATCATCTACTTCATCATCATATATGGACATGGCATCAAAATTTCATCAAATGTTAGAGTCTTATGATTAGGGCAGTAGACATGTGTAATATCATACTTCAAGGATCATGAACACAATAGTACTTTCATCAAGTCAGGTCATTCAATTTTACCACATGTCATAATTACTAAGTTGATCAAAACCAAACCACAGTAAATAACAGAATCATGAATATATATCTCATCATCATGGTTATGATGCTTATCAGATTCATTAATAATCGAATCAAACTACCATATGACAAAAATAGTGAGCTAGCCCTCTTATGAAATCCATCATGTCTAAGATGTGAGATGCTTTTCCAAATGTCAAGTATACCAATATATCAAAAATCAATGTTTCTAAGTAGCTTTATCATGACTTAATAGAATGTAAGATACTTGTCCAATACCAAGTGCACCATCTCATCATAAGTACCATGAATCAAACTTACTTTCATATGCATACATGAGCCATTTGTGAAGGTGATATACTCATCATATCTTAGGGCTTACCTTGCCATCCAATATTGTAGTTGAGACATAAAATTGAAACAATACACCATATACACCTTGTGGAATTTGTCCCTAGTTGAAAATTTTAACAATTGTGTAGTGGGACTTCAGTCAAACTCAATGATCATCTAGTTAACTGATCAATCATCTCAAAATAGTTAGTGCATGCAGAGAATTCAAGTTACCAAGTTGAGGTGGAGATTACAAGGGAGTATAACATTAGCTATAGACTATTCCATGGTGTATAGGTGTTGCATGCAACCTGATGATCAACCCGAGGAGTTGTGCAATCCATTTTGGGGAAATTCCTAAATAATAGGGGCCTAATTTCTCAAGGAATTGAGCAAGGAAATAGGGGCTCAAGCATAGGAAGAAATTAACTAAGTATAGATCATAACCTCTTAGTGAGCAGAGAGATAGGTTATTCACTTGCAGGTTGTGCTAATTTGAGTAAAGCAATTGTAATACATATGTATTCATTAGATTAATGTAAGCAGGCATCAGGGTTTTTAGTAGTGTTTTTTTCCTTGGGAAAAATACTATTTTCATGTGTGTGATTTCTTATTTCATGTTTGATATTTTTGTTCTAAATTGTTAATTAATGTTCGCAGAGTAGTAGTGTAGATTTTTTCTTGTGATTTTGATTAAAACTTCATAAGCAATTGCAAATCTACATCGTAATTTCTACATGGTATCAAAGAAACATTCATATTAGAAAAGTAATTTTGAAGTTGTTTCTCAGGAGGTTCAAATTTGGAGTTCAGTGCAGCAGGATCTATTTAGAGCTGAGAAGATGACCTCAATGGACTAAGGCTAGAGTGTGCCCTGGAAGGCACGTCTAATTTTGTTGCATGGAAGGATCACATGGAGGCTGTATTGGATGACAATGGATTTCTATAATAGATCAAGACAAATGTTTCAAAACTAGCAGAATCTGATGCCCAAAACCTTGCTCAGTGGAAGAAATATGTAGCCAAGGTGAGGAGAATAATCTTGGAGGGAGTACGAGATCACATCGTCTCAAATATCCATGGAAAATAAATTTTGTTTGCAATGTGGAAAGTACTGACGAAATTGTTTTAGAATAATAGTGAGAATAAGAAGTTGACACTCAAGGATAAACTTTGAAATATTAAGATGCAGAAGAATGAAACTATTCTGCAGTATCTGAGAAAGTTCACACAATGTTGTGATGAACTTTGCGGGGTCAGTGTAAATGTTCCTGATGAAGACTTGGTAAGCCTAGCCCTTCGTGCCTTCCCAAGAGTTGGCATAGCTATCAAGATTTAGTGAACAGGAGGGAGAAACTACCAAATTGGGAGCGCTTATGGTCTGATTTGGTACAAGAAGAAATAAGGAAGAATACCAGAGATGGGATTTCATCTAGGAGCAAGGATGAAGAAAAAATTTCATTGGATGGAAATGAAAAGAAGGGAAAAGGGAAGAAATCTCAATCCAAACTAGAATCCAGTCAAGGGGGAAAGAAGAAATATTTCTCCAAAATTAAATGCTTCCATTATATTAATTCAGGCACCATTCCATGAATTTTCCACACAATAGACAAGAAAGAAGACCTTATGAGGAGAAATAGGTGAAGCCTTGGCTTCACAGTTCAAGGTTGACTTTACCCTTATCACATGCATGGCCAACACAATGATAGAGAGCGTGTGGTACTTGGACTCAGGTGCATCGTTCCACATGACAAGGTGTAGAGACTTTTTTAGTGACCTGAAATAAAAATATTTATAGGTGCACATCGATATGGGAAATGATGGAAGATATAAATCAACTGGGATTGGTACAATTTCATTTTAGAGGGAGTCAGGCTCCCCCCTCATGCTCAATGATGTCATGTTCATTCTGGGTCTAAAGAAAAATATTGTCTCTATTGTAGTTTTGGAAGACTATGGTTATGAGATGATCTTCAGAAAAGGAAAGGCATTTGTGAGACACATAACCACGGGACAGGTGAAGCAAATCAGGGTTCGTTTGAAGAACCTGTATAATATAGATGTGGAATATTGTGGTGCATTAAGCACAAAGGAAGACAAGATGCAAAGTCGTGATGTTGGTGAAATTTAGCACATAAGACTTTTCCATTTGCATCATGCTTCCCTGAAGATTATGTAGTTGATAACCACAAGCCTCCCCAAAGGAGAACTTGAGCAACACGGCATATGCAAAAGGATGTACCTTAGGGAAGTACACAAAATCCACATTCCATGATCGGGACAACAAAGTACACATGGACCTTGAAACGATCCATTATGATGTCCGTGAACCTTTCTTGATGACCTCTACTACTAGACACAAATATTTTGTTATTTTTATTGATGACTTCTCACAAAAGTGCTAGATCTTCTTCATGCAGAAGAAATATGAGACATTCTCCAAGTTCATATAATTCAAGGCACTGTTTGAGAAAGAAAAGAAGGTGAAGACTCTCAAGAGCTATAATGGAGGTGAATTGTTGGCTTGTTGGGGCCTGACCCAGGTTCAGAGTTAATTAGCCAAACAAATCCCTGTACTACTGGCTCTTTCGGAAACAATTCGTGGAACGCAGACTGAGGTCTTACCTGAAGTAGTATGGGGGGGTGGGTGCTGGAACCAGGTTTCCACACCCTTGAGATGTCTGAGGGGTTGATTCGGTCCAATTGTTAGTCCCTTCGTGCAGGTTACTTCACGCACTTCCCTAGCCTTCACAGCCTGATATATTCGCCTTTGCATAGCCCTAGCCAGGGGTTGTGGGGCTTCCACGCTACTGGAGCAGCGATCTGCACTATTTCCCTAAATCACACCCAAGATATTACTTATCTTCTAATACTAGTTAGTTATCTCTGCATAAACAGATGCCTTATGTTATATTTACTTGTTCAACACATTCATATGAGTTGGCACAACAAATAAATAGTAAACTGCAATTCATACCCAATAATACATAAAACAGGAAAAGATACATAGAAATATGGTAAAACTTCTTTTTATTGATTCTTCCAATAGTTACAGACTCAACCTGCCCTGCGCACTCAATTGCAGGGGTCCGCGCACTCAGCTGCTGAGCCTTCTCCTATTCTACGACCCAAAGACACAACTTATACTTCGACTCAATCAATTCCATAGATTTGTCATGCTTCTATCCCATTAACTTACTTTTTTCTACATTTAGAGCCTCGCTCTATTTATACAATACCATGGTCCGCGGACCATGGGTAGATCTTTCAAATCGACATTACATTACAAAAACAAGGGCGAAAAACCCTGTGGCTCTATTATGACTTTGCACTCGGCGCCCACAATTTGCGGAGTCTTTACAATGGATTTAGTCAAAACTTGGGCTTTAAGCCCTAAAACATGCCTTGGGGGGGATTCCATGCCCAACAGGCCCCCAAAAAAAACATCGTGACTCGCCCTCGAGTCACTCTGTCAGCACGGAGATCTTTGCGTGGAGTCCCTCCAACTCTGCTCGAACAGCTGCAAGGTCAGCAACGCACTGAGTGGCTGCCTGTTGAATCTCCTGTACTCATTGTTCTGAGATGGCAATGTCGAAACTGCTCTCCTGGATCTGTTCCTGTGTCCCCTGTACTTGTTTATAGTCACGCGCCTTCTTCCAGCTACTTGGAGTGTGAAGACTGTGCTTCTGTCGGCTAGTCAGATGGTTGGGACACCCATGTATGGCTTCAATCAACTGCCATTCACTTTGCCTGGGAACGGTTCTCCATTTAGCTTTACCAACTGCACCACGCCCCCATCTGTGACCTCCTTAACAACATACGGTCCTAGCCAATTGTTAGTTTGTTGGGGCCTGACCCAAGTTCAGATTTAATTATCCAAACAAATATTGGTACTACTGGCCCTTTTGGCAATAGTCCGTGGAGCACAGACTGAGGTCTCACCCGAAGTAGTATGGCAGGGTGCTAGAACTAGGTTTCTGCACCTTGGAGATGTCTGAAAAGTTCGACTGGTCCACTGTTTGTTACTGCGCGCAGGTTGTTTCATGCACTTCCCTATCCCTTGCGGCTTGAGGTACTGCCTTTGCACAACCCTACCCAAGGGTTGTGTGCTGCGCTTTGCGCTATTCCTTGAGATCGAGCTTATATTCTTATACCAGTTAGTTATCTTCACATAGATAGAAGCCTTGTATTATATTTATTTATACAACACATTCATATAAGTTCACGCAGAACTTAAATAGTAAACTTACAAATCATACCCAATAACACATAAAGCAGGAAAAGATACATAGAAATATTGTAAAAACTTCTCTTTATTGATTTTCCCTTCGGTTATAGACTTGACCTGCCTTGCACACTCAACTGCGGACTACTAGGCCCCTGTGCACACAGCTGCAGAGCCTTCTCCTACTCTACGACCCGCAGACACACTGTACACATTGACTCAATCACTTAGAGTTCTCATGCTCTCTTAGTTCCTTATTTTTTTTATATTTCTTCTATACTTATAGCCTCACTCTATTTATACAATGCCATGGTCCATGGACCATGGGTAGGTCTATCCAGCCGACATTACATTACAAAACTAGGGTGAACAACCCTATGACTCTATTATGACTTTGCGCTCCTTGCCCACCATTCGTGGAGCTTTTACAAAATATTTGGTCTAAACTTGGGCTTTAAGCCCCAAAACATGCCTTGGGGGGCTTCCATGCCCAACAAGCCCCCAACACAAACATCGTGACTCGCCCTTGAGTCACTCTATCGGTGTGGAGATCTTTGCGCGGAGTCCCTCCAACTGTCCTCAAACTACGGCAAGGTCGGCAACGCACTGAGTTGCTACTCGCTGGATCCGCTGCATTCGTTGTTCCGAGACTTCTGTGTCGGGAGTGCTTCTCTGCATCAGTACGTGCATCCCCTGCATGTGTGTGAGCTTGCCTTCAATTTCTGCTGTGATGGTGAAGGCCTCCTCGATCAAAGGTTGAACGCACACCTTCGGGACTGCTTCCTTATGTCATGCTGTGTCCACCTGTTCTTTTAGCGCCTTGGCCTACTGCATCCGTGCAAGCCTCTGAGTGAGGACCACCATCTGCACAGTTCATCGGATGATGTCATATTACTGTTGGAGTTCACGTGCATATGTATCTAAGCGCTGGATGTTGGGGTCCTCTTTTAGATTTGTGAGGACCTCAAGTGATTCTTCCAACATTCTGGTGCAGTCTCGCACTGTATCGTCAATCTTGCCCAGTCCCGCTGTGATAGTGCTAGCGCGCTGCTCTCTAACCTCCGGAGGGGTGGATGGCCACGCCTTTAACCGCAGCTTGACGATCTGAAGGTTCATTGAACCTTTGTCATTTCTTTTGGCACCTCAAACACCCCTGCTGCTAACCTGTGGATGCATGCCTCTGCTGTTATGTTTGCTGGGATGACCAACTCCAGGACGCTTTGACAGGCTTCGTCGATTACCTGTACCATTTGCTGATTCTCCGACACCAATTTGTTGCGCTGCAACCTCAATTGTTCCATGTTTATCTTCTCCTCACTGAGAACCTGTAGTGCGCGGCTTTCCCTAGCTTGCAGCTTTGCAGTTATCCCATATTGCAACACATATAGGGTCTCCCTTGGGAGTGCAGCCATATTGATACCCAGACCCTTAAGCGCACTCACTGTAGGCCTGTCGATCTCATTTTTTGTCATGAGTGCCCCTTCACGTAGCACAATGGTATTTGTTACGCACACGCACAACCTCTGTTTCATTACTGCTTTGCCGACTGCCGGGCTAGTACCAACCTGAGGAGGGCGCACCTGTAATTCCTGGAGCTGTGCTCTGAGGGCCCCCAACACAATCTAGTTCTCCTGTATGAAATGTTGGAGAGCCTTAGAGGTGACATCGCGCACTGCCTTGCCGATGTCGTGTAGATCACCTTTGGTTAGGGTGATTGGGTCAATCAACAACTTCGATTCCTTGACCTTCTTACGCGTCCCTGCCCACTCTATTGGGTGTTGGCACTTCAACCATGTTGATGTGGTTTGGGGGCTACGCCTCCCTCTTCTGTCTCTGATTCCTCTGTTTCCTGCCTCGGTGAAGGCATCGTTTGGCCTTCGCTCGCCTGTGCGGTTGCCTCCTGTTCTCCTACTGTTGTTGCGGCCTTTTGTTGCTTAGCTGCTTTTTGTGAAGCATCCCATGTCGCCCGCTCTTGTGCTGTCGCTGCTTCCTCCCTTCTCTTCTTTGCCAGCTATGCGATGCGCAGCTTGGCCTCTTCTTTCTTTCTCTGTGTCGCTGAATTTTCGATCTCTGCGATGTTCGGGTGGCACCACTTTGGCGGCCATGTCTCAAGGATGTTAAAGATAACATCGTCGATGGCTACAAAGGGTAGCTTCCTCCACTGCTTAGTCGCGTCCTTGCGCTCTCATATAAATGTTGTGCATGTCTGCTTTGAATTCTACAAAACTCTGCAGACTAGTGTAGACAGTGGGCGACAACCGCGACTTGCGGTTAATCCCCATTTTGAGGTTCATCTCCATGGAAACCCAGAATATTTTCCTGTTGTGGATCCTAGTGGCATCCTTTATGGCCCAGAGCATAGCATACTTGACAGCCTCCGGTAAATCCCTGTCAATTATGGGGAATTGACTATCCTCCGGTAATTCCCCTGCCACGAGCACTATGGACAACAGAATCCATGCATAGTGGAACGTTTTGCCCTGTTCCTGAGCTTCGCGGCAATTATCTAAAAATTTTGTGCAGAGGAACTCAGAACATTTAAACTGGACCCATCTGTGCACTCATTAGCCAGTGCGACCACCGGCGCGGGTACCTCATCTACGCGACACTTGCACATAACCTTTCTGGCTAGAATTTGGGTCGCCAAACATACTGCTTTGTCCTTGATGCTAGAGATGGCGTAACCCCTCTTATTCTTGTCCAACTTGTACTTTTCTTCATGGCGTCTGCGATGGCTAAGTCACTGCTCTTTCCTACCGATATGGCCGCAGGGTCCTCTCCTTTGCATGGAAGGCGGGAATTTGGTGAATCAAGTCTACTGTGATGGGGATGGGCTCCTCCAACTAGAAACATCCATCATGCACCAGGTAGAGCAACTGCCTGATGACGAAAATGGTTATTGGTGAACGGTGGAAGTGTGGCACTCAGAGAAGATTAAGTAGCCCGGCCTTTTCCACTATGCACAACCACTTCTGCGGCTCTAGTTCTGTTACCCCCACTGCGGCGTTCTACTTAGGTTTCATGAGGTTTGAGGTTGCAAGGTGTGGGAACTTTGTGTGGTCAACGAGATCCCAATCCTTGAATTTTAAACTCGGCACCCGTCCCAGGTGATCCAGGTAGATATTGGTGGCCACCTGCCAGGTCCACCTGGACCCGCACCATTGTCTTTCTCAGCATTTTCAGTTTCCTTAATTGTAGCACAGTTTACTATTTTTAGCAGTTTTTCGGGTCCTGAACTTCCGGAGCCGTTTTGAGGCCCTAAACGACGTTTTTTTGGAATTCTGGGGCGACCGAGCCTTATGTTGCCTCCCAAAGTGGAAGTACTCGGATAGATCTTTCTAACAAGCTATCGTACGCGTCAAACGGAGATCGTATGCCAAAGTTACGACCCCGGGAAATTGATGTACCAATTTACCCAAACGGGGCCCACAATTTGGCGTTTCATCTTCTAGGGTTAGGTTTCGGTATGTGAAGGGTTTTCCATTGTTTCTCAACAATAAATAGGCCTTCGAGCCTCATTGTAATACAGTTCAGAACAGTTCAGAGGCATGTAGCCATCACATCTCTTCTCAGAGATAAGCTACCATCGCCCTAGCTAGTTTATTGCCATTTCTGTTTGTAAGCATATGTCAGTATTTTCCATTAATGAAATGAAGTATTATTTCCGCTGCATCTTTGTGTATATGGTTATCTCCGTAATTTGTTGCGTTCCTGCTTAAATCTGGATCAGTGGTATCAGAGCGGTCTGCTTTTTCTCTGTTTTTCTTTGCATGTCCCCAACAAGGTCGGGATATAAGGAGTTAGGGCTTGAACTGGTTGAACCTTTGCAAGACCAGCCTCGCAAATCCCGACGGCCTCCCATGGCGGACGAGAAGAAAGACGAGGGGGCAGGAGATCCCATCAAAATCTTGCTCGAAGAAGCGCTCGAGCGACAACGGAACGCGATGATGGACAGCTTTGCGCAGATCCTTCAGCGGCTACCCAGAAGCGGCGCATCGGCTTCCAGCAGCTCCTCTGGAAACGCCACACCCTTTAAGGTACAAGTTAATTTTGAAATCCCCATATTCGAGGGTCAGATAGACGCCGATGCCGTAGATAAATGGTTAAATCTGCTAGAGGGTTATTTTTCTGTTCATGAATTTTCGAGTCAGGAAAAGATTGTTTTTGCTCTTCTCAAAGCAGCCCCCCACGTCAAGGACTGGTGGGAAACCTACTGCGAGCAGAAGGATGAAAGTACTGGCTCACTATTTTCAGCCGCACCCACCTGGGATTCGTTTCGGGATGCCATCAAGGAGCAGTACTACCCTGTCGGAAGCTATGAGGATGAATACATAAAGTGGACCACGCTGCGGCAGGGAAGGGACCAAGATGTGCCGGAGTTCACCAATCTTTTCCATACCCTTCGCACAAAGTTGGGTATCAAGGATTCGGAGCAACATTTGATACTCAAATACCGTGGCTGCCTGCACAAGTACATCCAGGAAGAAATACAGTTCCTAAACATCCCCTCGCTCGGCGCAGCATACCGGTATGCCGTCAAAGTCGAGCAGAAGTTTAAACAAAAGAAGCGAGACTTTGGATCTGCGAATCCAAAGCAGGGGAAAGGTGCCCCTAAACCACAGAACAAAGGACAAAGCCAAGGCGGGACAGCCCAAGACAACCAGCTGAAGCTGCAAGCAAAGAGCAACGCCGCGAAGCCGAGAAAGGACACTGGAAAATGGTGCGAGTTCCATAAGAGCTCCACTCACAACACAAGTGAGTGT
This sequence comes from Pinus tabuliformis, assembly GCA_031772625.1. Taxonomy (NCBI): domain Eukaryota; kingdom Viridiplantae; phylum Streptophyta; class Pinopsida; order Pinales; family Pinaceae; genus Pinus; species Pinus tabuliformis. Next base: position 1,372,215,880 of record CM062805.1, on the reverse strand, counting down.
CGGGCCAAACAGTCACTGGTGGCTGAGCTAAAGGTTTCAGAATCAGATGCATGTTCCGACTCTGAGTCAGAACCCGATAAGGGGTATGAAAAAGGGAAGCAGATCATTGATGCGGATCCCAGCGCCACTGTTGCTACCACAAAGATCCAGAAAAATGAACCCGAAGATCCAGAGGAGGAGGAGCGTCTCTTCCACTCCCAGATGTGGGTCAAGGGCTCCCCGATACAGTTCATTGTTGATAGCGGGAGTCAAAAGAACCTCATTTCGGCAGAGGTCGTGAAGCGGTTGGGCTTACCGACCACAGCACATCCACAACCATACACCATTGGGTGGCTTTACCAAGGGCGAGATCTTCGCGTGAGCCAGCAGTGTCGCCTTCCATACAACATCAAGCCCTTCACGGATGAGGTATTGTGTGACATTGCTCCCCTTGAAGTTTGTGATGTATTACTAGGACAACCATACTTGTGGAAGCGACATGCTGTGTATGAATCAAGGCCCCGTGCTGTTATTATTACATTGGGAAATAAGTTGTTCAGGATACCAGAGGTACCACCACCTGCCGCCATCTCTTTGATTACTGCAAAACAATGCAGTAAGATCATTTCCAAAACCAGGAAATTTGTTTTCCTGATGATACGCCCTCAAGGGAAGAAGAAGACAGTGGCCGCGGCCTCCAAACGAGGTCCCTCTGCACGGCAGCTACAAATGGACAAGATTGTGGAGGAGTACAAAGACATCTTCACCTCCCCGGCAGGGGTTCCTCTGCACTGTCAAGTCAAGCACTCCATTGATCTGACCCCAGGTGCGCCGCTACCCAATGGACCAATTTATCGGCGCTCCGTTCTGGAGAACAATGAAATCAAGAGGCAGATTCAGGAGCTCCTACAGAAAGGTCACATCCGTCCGAGTTCTTCGCCCAGTGGGAGCCCGATAGTGTTGGTACAGAAGAAGGATGGGACGTGGAGACTCTGTATTGACTATCGGGCGCTGAACAAGATCACTGTCCGTAATAGGTACCCGATCCCGCGGATTGATGACCTCCTAGACCAACTAAAGGGGGCGAAATATTTCAGCAAGATCGATCTGAAGTCAGGATATCACCAGGTACCAATTGAACCCTCAGATGTGTGGAAGACTGCCTTCAAATCCAAGGAGGGCCTCTTCGAATGGTTGGTCATGCCTTTCGGATTGACGAATGCTCCTGCAACCTTTATGAGGCTAATTGATGACATCTTGCGGCCATTCACCAACTCCTTTGTAGTAGTATACTTGGATGACATTCTGATCTTCAGCCAGAGTTGGGAAGAGCACCTCCACCACATCCGACAGGTTCTCCAAACACTGCGGCAACACAAGCTATGTGCCAATTTGGAGAAATGCACTTTTGGCATGACCGAGGTCCAGTATCTGGGATACATCATTGATGAACAGGGGGTGCATGTCGATCCAGCCAAGGTCCAAGTCATTCGGGATTGGCCCTCTCCAACCACTCTAATAGAGCTCTGCAGCTTTCTAGGTCTTGCCAACTTCTACCGCAGGTTTGTGTTGGGATTTTCTCATATTTCTTGGCCCTTGAGTCAAGTCACCAAGGGCGGGGCGAAAGCAAAATTCTTTTGGTCTGAATCTCAACAGAAGGCATTCAGGGAGTTGAAGGATCGCCTCTGCACGGCACCAGTGCTCGCGTTACCAGATTTACAACAACCATTTGAGGTCGAGACAGATGCCTCTGACTATGCTATTGGGGCAGTCCTTACTCAACATGGACATCCAGTGGCATATCACAGTGAAACACTTTCAGACACAGTCTGGAAGTACCCCACTTATGATAAAGAGATGTATTCCATTGTACAGGCCTGCCGACAATGGAAGCATTACATTTTGGGGAAGGAAACGGTCATCCACACAGACCACCGACCTCTGCAATTCATACAGACCCAAGGGAAATTGCAGAATGATCGCCATCAGAAGTGGTCTACATACCTGCAACAGTTTCACTTGAATATCAAGTATAAAAAGGGCAGCACCAATAATGTTGCAGATTGCCTCAGTCGACCACCGATCATGGCGCTAACCACCGTGCTCAACTCTTGCGGGCACGAAACTTCTGATTGGCCACTTCTCTACAAAAGCGACCCAGAATTCGGCCACACATACCAGACACTCTTGGAGGGTCGGCAGGTTGCAGATTTTCACCTCCAGGATGCCCTATTATGCCACCTCGGTCACCTTTGTGTTCCTTCAAGCGAGCGTGCCAAGATGATTTGGGAAGCACACTACAGTCGGGCTGCTGGGAATTTCGGGGTCGAGAAAACAGTGGCAGTACTGCAAAACTATTTCTATTGGCCGAATCTTCGACAGGATGTTGGGAAGTACATCCGATCATGTACTGCCTGTGCCATTGCCAAACCGACCATTAAGAAGCAAGGCCTCTATACCCCGTTGCCTACCCCTAGTCGACCTTGGGAATCCATCTCCATGGATTACATGTCAGGCCTTCCTTCCACTAAGCATGGAAATGACTGTGTTTTTGTGGTCGTCGACAGGTTCTCAAGGATGGCCATTATGATGGCCTGCAAGAAGAATATCACAGCAGAAGCCACTGCTAAACTCTTCTTTGAACGAGTGTGGGTGCACTTTGGGATCCCACAGTCTATCATCTCAGATCGGGACAGTCGGTTTCTCAGCACATTTTGGTCCAGTCTCTGGTCAATGCTGGACACCAAACTCACGAAGTCCACAGCCTTCCATCCTCAAACTGATGGCCAGACAGAGGTTGTCAACAGGATGATTGTGCACATTCTGCGCATGTATAACTCAAAGCATCCACGCACATGGGACGAGAGCCTCCCCTATGTTCAGCACAGCTACAACCGAGCTCTTCACAGCTCCACTGGCCATAGCCCTTTTCAGGTGGGTTTAGGATTCCAGCCACTATGCCCCATTGATGTGGCCATGCCACTTGCAGCTACTCACATGAATTCAGCTCATGTCCAGTCCGAAACAGATAAGGCCACCAACTTCATTGAGCGCATCCAACATATTCGCCAGCAGGTCCATGACATTCTTGAGAAATCAAATGCCAAGTACAAGCGGCGACATGATCAACACCGGGTGCCACACAAGTTTCAGGTGGGCGACAAAGTCTGGTTGCATTTGCAAAAGGAACGCCTTACTGGAGCCTATCGGAAATTGAGACCACTTCGATATGGTCCTTACACCATTACTAAGGCTATGGGAGACAATGCATTTGAGCTCAGCATTCCCCCATTCCTTGGCCTGCACCCAGTGTTCAATGTGGACCGCCTTCGGCCATACTTTCCACCATTGCTAGACACATCCGACATTGCAGAACAGCTCAAACCCACAGAATTAAATCCAGATTGCATGGAACAAGCTGCAACTGATCGGATCATGGACACACAGATCAAGAACACTCGCCAACAGCATATCCAACTGTATCGAGTTGTCAAAGCAGGCCAACTCCTTCAGCAGGGCAAGTGGCTCACCAGGGAACAAGTTCAGCAGAGGTTTCCTCATCTCATGGAGGAGCTCAACGCAATGGGGACCATTGCTTCCTAAGGGGGGAGGAATGATCCAGGTGGATATTGGTGGCCACCTGCCAGGCCCATCTGGACCCCCACCATTGTCTTTCTCAGCATTTTCAGTTTCCTTAATTGTAGCACAGTTTACTATTTTTAGCAGTTTTTCGGGTCCTGAACTTCCGGAGCCGTTTTGAGGCCCTAAACGACGTTTTTTTGGAATTCTGGGGCGACCGAGCCCTATGTTGTCTCCCAAAGTGGTTGTCTCCCAAAGTGGTAGTACTCGGATAGATCTTTCTAACGAGCTATCGTACGCGTCAAACGGAGATCGTATGCCAAAGTTACGACCCCGGGAAATTGATGTACCAATTTACCCAAACGGGGCCCACAATTTGGCGTTTCATCTTCTAGGGTTAGGTTTCGGTATGTGAAGGGTTTTCCATTGTTTCTCAACAATAAATAGGCCTTCGAGCCTCATTGTAATACAGTTCAGAACAGTTCAGAGGCATGTAGCCATCACATCTCTTCTCAGAGATAAGCTACCATCGCCCTAGCTAGTTTATTGCCATTTCTGTTTGTAAGCATATGTCAGTATTTTCCATTAATGAAATGAAGTATTATTTCCGCTGCATCTTTGTGTATATGGTTATCTCCGTAATTTGTTGCGTTCCTGCTTAAATCTGGATCACCAGGTGCGTGCCTTCAATGATAATGTTGTCTGGGAGGAGCAGGGTCTAGAGCAAGCTCTTGGTTTCGTCAAAATCCTTGGGCACTATAACTTTTCCTTTCCGTGGGGGGACATAGGTGGGAAGTTTTGTCAAGGGGGGCTGCGCAGGCTCAGCTTCCACCTCCATGCCTTGATCCTTGTCCTCTTTGATGAGTAGGTCCTCCAGATTTTCTTCTTCCTCATCTGTTTCGATGGGGATGACTTTCCCTTTGTCTGCCATTGTCAGCTTGGTGCGCAGCGGGTTTCGCGGGGTCACATGTACAGGGACCATTGCTTGTTAATCTTTTTTGGGTATTGGTGTACGCAGTGATTTCAAGATTTTTTCCATAATCCTGGCACCTTCCTGAACATCCCCCACAGTTAGGGCCTGTGCGGCCTCTTCAGTGGTCATGTCTGTTATCTCCATAATGTCCCCTGTTGTTGCCATCGTGTTCATCCATAACTATAACACTTGCAAAATCAGGGGCTCAATCAACACTCGACTCACAACAATCAAGGCTCTGCTTAATGGATCAATTCACAAATGACCAAGTGTTGTTTGCTGGGTAACCCTTTGTAATTTATAACACCTTCTGAATTTGAATTCGACTGTTCCCCCCAAATTCGGTTCATTAATTCTCCCTTGGCGGCATATTTTTCCAAATCTTGCCCATAAATCGCATCTTAAATGACTGCCGGCCACTCCATTTGGCCTTAAGTCGAGCATCCCATCGTGAATAGTGACTTCAATGGTCACTTTCTAGCCAACCCACGTGGTAGCGTTGTCCCCCGTGCATGATCACAGACCTTGTGCCTCTTCACTTCTGCACATAGCTCCAACATTGTGCAATTCTAGGGCAGAATAATTTATAGTCCCTTACTTCCTTTCAAATGCCTGGAGTGCTAAGATTGCTCTTCCCTTGGCTAGTCAGGTGGCCACGCCACTTATGTGCGGGTTCCTCTGGTCATCCATCATTCTTTCTGGGAAATACCCACCTTTTACTGTTACTGGCGGCATCACGCACCTTATCATTTGCAGTGCATCACCCTGGTTAGTCCTCTTAGTAATATGCGGTCCAAGCCAAGGCATCAGACTGATCCATTCGCGATGATAGTCCTCACATTTTTCATCATGATCGTGCACACCCTGTTTTATCACCGAGGTCTTTTTATCGAGGAAATCTTCCCTTATTTCATCCTCCAGCTTTTTGACTTCCGCTTCTACCAGAGTGCTTTTCTTCCTTAATCACGCCCTTTATTTTTCAAGTTCTTGGAGCCTAAAATTTCCCTGTTGGATTTCCTCCTCAAGTCCCAAGAGTTCTGCTTCTTGTGTTTTTGTGATCCCTTCTTTCTAGGCTCTGTGAACCATCGTGTCTATCAGTGTTGCTATGCGCGGTCTAGGCCTTTTGTGCTCCATGGGGATTACAGCGTTTGCTTCATACTTCAGCTTCGAAGGTACCTACGTGATCAAGGTCTTGCACGTGGTCCTATAAGACCACAGAACCTCTGGTACACACAGGTCCCAGTCAGTCCACTTCATATTGTGGACCTTGTTCATCGCTTCGCATACTTGGTTACAGGCTTCTGCGTGGATATCCTTCTGTGCACCTGGTATTTCCATACTTTGCGGTTCCAGTCGTAAGCGCCATTGTCTTGCCCGCACCCGCTTACTGGTCGTGTCCCCTATTGTAAGGAATGTGTGCAGTCCTGCAAGTTTCGTACCATATGCTTCTATCCACATGGACAGGTGGGCATGCGGGCCGTTTTGTCCGTCACACTTGTCTCTTAATTACATCTGAGGCTTCCCAAATTGTAGGCACAACATCCTTCGGTAGTCGTGCCAGTCCTCAAAACTTTTATGGTGCGTACCCCACCATCTTATGGGTGTAACGCATAGTACCCATTTCAAAGCGTCGAGACGCTGCTGTTCCAACACTTCTCTTTCAAATTTGTCTAGGAACTCATCCACTTCGCCTAAACTGCTGTACATCGGCAGATCCGTTATCTCTATTGTGACATAGTGCAGCGATCTCGTCATCATGTTACAATTGAGCGTGGTTACCTCGTGTAATTGGTTCTGCCATCGTTCAATCTCTTCATCAGAATCTAATGTACAGGAGCTTTCGTGCTCCCATGAGATTCGGCCATCCACGATTGGATTTACCCAGTCTTGCTCGCGCGCAATTATCTTGTAGATGCAGTCTAGATTGTCGTTGTTGTCGTAGTCATGCACTAGCTCTATGTAGCACGATCCTTTCGTAGGGTCTAAAGGTACCACTACGCGCAGTGAATTTTTCTCAAAGGTCATCTTGCACTTCTTTAGATTTATCACTCCATTCATGTCAGTGGCCCAATCTATTCCTAGTAGCGTAGAGTAGGGATTGCTGTCATCAACAATCTCTATTACTTTGAAATCTGCTAGTGTGTTTTCTCCTTCGATATCTACTGTGATTCCCTATAGTCTCCCCATAGGTAGGATCTTTTGTTGGTTCACCATTCGCAGTTGAATAGGAGACCATTGCAACGTACGCCTGCCCATGCATTGATCCGGATCTTGGGGGGAGACCCCCAAGATCTAAAAGATTGAAATGGATCTTGGGGGAAAGGACCCTAAGATCTGAAAAAAATTAAAATGGCAAAAGAAAAAGAGGAGAATGCCCAATAAACAAAACGACAAAGAAATTTTTTATTAAAACCGATAATATCTGTAAAGGCTACATTGTGGCGAACAATCTGCCCTTTTCCCAAATGTGACTTGTTACTTATAGTATTTTTCAGTTACAATACCACGGGTCAATTCCATGGGTGAATGAATGCCATGGGTGGATTTTACAATACCATGGGTGGATGCCATTTACAATACCATGGGTAAATTCCATGGGTCGATGAATAATATGGGTGGATGAGTACCATGGGTTGATGCCATTTTCCATTCGGATCATTCCTCCCTCCTTAAGAAGCAATGGTCCCCATTGCATAAAGTTCCCTCCTACGAAGCCTTTGTTGAATATGAAGAGCCACTGAAGATAAGGGTTTTATGTGGTTAACCCATAACCATGATAAACGAAGATCCGAGGATAGAGATACCTTGTAATGCTTGTGACCAACTGTGATGATGACAGTGTGCAGCCTAGCAAATGGACTTCGATGAAGTGTGGGTTTATGGATGACCCATAACCATGAAAAATGAAGATCCGAGGATAGAGATACCCTGTAATGCTTGTGACCAACTGTGATACTAACAGTGTGCGACCTAGCAAATGGACTTTGATGACAGGGATTTTATGCGGTTGACCCATAACCGTGATGTTGGTTGTTGATGAAGTAGCAAGTGCCTACATAGCCTGGGGTGGGAGGGCACATCTCCAAATAACCCAAGCTAAATGCTGCTATGTTGAAACTGATGAATGTGAAGCAGGTGCCTACTAAAGTGGGGTGGGAGGGCACGTCTCCAATGGGAACCCACTTCGAATGCTGCTCTAGAATTAAAATGGGAATAACTCAATCAATATAACTCAAAATATTTATTATAACCTGTTTTTGGAAGCAGAAGGATCATTTTGCATCTTCCCATGTGTTGGAAATCCTTATCTGGACACCCTAGAATCTCTGATTCGCGCTACAACGTTTTCTGTCGTCACAAATGTTCTGAAAAAATAGTTGATTTTAAATCAATGATATCTCCCACATCCAAACTCCGATTCGACCCATTGTTTTTTTGAAATTGGATAATTTTTCAAGAGGAGCTCAGATATAAAATGATTTTTCTGAAATTCTGCACCAAAAATTTCAAAAAATGATAGGAGAGTCGCCGTCCACCAGTTGTCGTCAGAAAAAATTCTACAACATAGCTGATTTTAAATCAACGATATCTCCCTCATTCGGACTCTGATTCGGCTATTTTTTTTTGAATTTTGGTATTTTTCACAAGGAATCCAGATCTGGTATTTTATTTTGTACCAAAATTTTCAGATATGATCTACAAACTCACCGCCCAAAAAATAATTTCTGCAAAAAAATGAAAAAAGAAAAATTCTTCCTGCTCGGCCCAAGAAAGTGCTCTGTGGAGGTCGCAGCACATGCCTAAAGTTTGTTGAATATTTCTGAAAAAAAATTGAGACTGAAATATGCATGAAACCCTCATTCCCATGGAATCATAACCTGCTTCGATACCACTGATCCGAATCTTGGGGGGAGACCCCCAAGATCTGAAAGATTGAAATGGATCTTGGGGGAAAGGCCCCCAAGATCTGAAAAAATTTGAAATGCCAAAAGAAAAAGAGGAGAATGCCCAATAAACAAAACGACAAAGAAACTTTTTATTAAAACTGATAATAACTGCAAAGGCTACATTGTGGTGGACAATTTGTCCTTTTACCAAATGTGACTTGTTACTTATAGTATTTTTCAGTTACAATACCACGGGTCAATTCCATGGGTGAATGAATACCATGGGTGGATTTTACAATACCACAGGCAGATACCATTTACAATACCATGGGTAAATTCCATGGGTCGATGAATAATATGGGTGGATGAGTACCATGGGTTGATGCCATTTTCCATTCGGATCATGCATTCCCATGTATGCTTTGGTAGGACATTCGCGTATGATCCTAGATCTAGAATTACTTGATCCATCTCATATTCCCCAATCTACGCGGTTAATCTCATCTCCCTTCCTATTCATGTCATGTGCTTCTCGAGCTTCCAGACTATGCGCGGTTCTCCTAACGTGGTCTCGACGCATCTAGTTATGAGTTCTTGTAGCCTCTTTACAGCCTTGCTGTCGTTTAGCAACTTCATGCATGTCTCTAAGAATGTAGTGAGCATCGATGGGTCCATTTCTGGTTCTAGTATATCCTTAATTCCTGAAATGGAGGCATACGCGAAGCTCCTCTTAGCTTCCATGAAGGTCTCCTTAGCGCGCTCCAAATCAAATTTGGGTTCCTTTGTTGGAGCCTTGTGAACCCAGGTACTTTCTTCGAGCTACTGGCCTTTGTCATCCCCTGTCGTAATACCACTCCAGAGCATGATATTTACATTAGAGTCTTCCTCGCGTGGCTTAGACCTCATCATTTGTAGGTTCTGGGTTAAGGGAGGCTGGAGTGCTCTTTTATCGTGCAACCTCGCTATTAGTGTGTGACAGTCCTCCATCTCATGATCAAACTGCGACAATATAAGCATGATGGTCGTGTTGGATTTGTACAATCGTGGGCATAATGCCTTGGCCCTCCGCAATTGTAACATATCAGCTATCTGCGACCTCTTCCTAGTCCCCCTCCACCTCGGTCTCGTTCACGCCCCTGAAATCCAGTGCGCGCCATTCATGCATTTTGATTGAGGGGCCTGGTTTCGACCTGAACTCTGTAGGTAGGAGTTCGATTCATCATCAACTCATAACTTCTACAAGTGTGCTCATCATGTCCCACTCACCTACAGAAATTACAGAACAACTACTATGAATTCTGGATCTGCTTCTGTAGTAGATGGTAGTTATCTGTAGCATGATTTCCTCCTATCTGACAAATCGCGCACCATAATGCAGGCGCCATGCTTGGTCCTGCTTGTGCCTTCAGTCTTAATGGCATTGGTCCTCCTCCTGCCAGGTAATTCACGAACATTGGGCAATGGTCCTTGCCATGTCCCTAGCCATTGCACTTTATGCACCATACCTCCTCACGTAATTCTGGGCGAGATGTCCTGTCTTGTTTCAAACTCTGCATCTCAAGGCACAAGTTTTTCAACTGCACGTGGATCTATTGAACTCCCATGTTAGGATCTTATATCAGGGTCTCGTGTAGTCTCATTGCAATCTCCAAGGCCTTGACCTGAGTGGTTAGCTTCTGTTGTGACAATGCATTCCTTAGATGCAGCATTAGCGATGCTACAAACCATGCACGATGTTGTCCATCCCTCAAGGTCATATTAGCTTCACGAATTGTACACTTCAGTCTTTGATCCAACTCCCAGGGTGTCTCGCCTGGAAGCATTGTGATTTCCTTAAACCCAATGATCGACTGCATCTCGCACTTTGGCCTGCTAAATTTTTTGTTCAGCGCAGCTTGGATATCCATGATCCCTGTGTTCGGATTGTCATTGGAATGCTTAATGTACCAAGTCAGTGCGCAATCCTGTAGAGTGCTGACCAGCATTGCTTTCTTTATATTGTCATCCATGACTCCCTATGCTTCCCATACAACCCTTATCACGAACCAAAAATGGTCCGGATCTTCATTCCCTACTCCCTTGAACACTGGAAACTTTATTGCGCTTATCATAGTGAATTGTGGTGGTGGCGGAGGTGGTATGGGCAAAGATGGGGGTGAAGATGGTGAAACCGGTGGTGGTGTGGGTGGGAGTGGTATGTGTGGAATTCGTTGGTTTATCAAACTGATCGCACTTCTTGGTTAAACCTTCGCGAGATCTTCCTCGCTTTCTCGTGGAGGTGAAATCAAGGGGCTAGTTTCTAGTTTTGTGCTACCTTCATTTTTTTAGATCCTCCCACACCGCATAGCCCCAAACATCAATTTATTCACATAACCCGTTTTTCACACAGTAACATTTTAATCCAAGTGTTCAAAGATTTAACGTACTTACCTCACGGTCCTTTGAGGAAGCGTCGTTCTGCCTCGCTATAGCTGAATGAAGTATCTACCATGAACTCGGTGATGAATCCTCCTATAATTCAATCGAGCCAGTGATCCACAACACGCATGAGCTTATCTTCTGATGCTTCCAATCTACGCACCAATTCTGGAGTCCATACAATAGGTTTGTCGAGCCTACACCTTCCTTGACTCTTTGCTAGCTTTGTGATTCACTCGTACAACTCAGTGGGGAAGGATGCAAAGAAAATTTCATGGATCTCCATATACAAGTAGTAATCTAACCACTCTTCCTTTGATAGTCGGGGATTCCTATTTTCTTGCACCGCAAACTCGTGAATTTTTATGTCCAACCAATCTTTAATTCCTTTCTTTGTTGGATTCCAGTGATACAACATCAGACATATCTATGCAGATCCCGGTCCCGACAACAGAACCATTTTTTGGCTTGTTGGGGCTAGACCCAGGTTCGGATTTAATTAGCCAAAAAAATCCTAGTACTAATGGCCCTTTCGGCAACAGGTCACGGAACGTGGACTAAGGTCTCACCCGAAGTAGTCTGGGAGGGTGCTAGAACTAGGTTTCCGCACCCTAGAGATGTCTAAGAAGTTTGACTGGTCCACTATTTGTTACTGCGCGCAGGTTGTTTTGCGCACTTCCTTGTCCCTTGCAGCATGATGTATTGCCTTCGTGCAACCTTACCTAAGGGCTTCGTGCTATGCTCTGCGCTATTCCCCGAGATCAAGATTATATTCTTATACCAGTTAGTTATCTTCGCGTAGATAGAAGCCTTGTATTATATTTATTTATACAACACATTCATATAAGTTCGCGCAGAACTTAAATAGTAAACTTACAAATCATACCCAATAACACATAAAGCAAGAAAAGATACATAAAAATATTGTAAAAACTTCTCTTTATTGATTTTCCCTTCAGTTACAGACTCGACCTACCCTGCGCACTCAACTGCAGGGGTCCGCACACTCAGCTGTGGACTACTAGGCCTCTGCGCACACAGTTGTAGAGCCTTCTCCTACTCTATGACCCACAGACACACTTTACACCTTGACTCAATCACTTAGAGTTTTCATGCTCTCTTAGTTCCTTCTTTTTTCTGTTTTCTTCTACACTTAGAGCCTTGCTCTATTTATACAATCCCATGGTCCATGAACCATGGGTAGGTCTATCCAGCTAACATTACATTACAAAACTAGGGCAGACAACCCTGTGACTCTATTATGACTTCGCGCTCTGCACCTGCCATTCGTGGAGCTTTTACAAAAGATTTGGTCAAAACTTGGGCTTTAGGCCCCAAAACATGCCTTGGGGGGATTCCATGCCCAACACCAATGCATTCTAAATTTTCTCTAGAATTTATCAAACTTACTATCATACAGTAACATTAAATCATTGACCTTGAAGGTGTGCAACTTAATATGTCGATCGTGTCGGGCCTTTTCACGTTGCTTTTGTACCTGCTGATGGAAGCTAGCCAAGAATCGTTCCTCTTCAAGTTCTTCCAACTGTGTGAGCCTCTCTTCCAGGGCTTTGTGGTCTGTCATACTTGTGAGCGCTGTTATGCGTAGACTAGGCACAATATACTCCATTGGCATGATAGCTTCCACGCCATAAACCAACTGGAAAGGTGTCTGTCCTGTCAATTTCTTGCACGTTGTCTTATAAGCCCATAATACTGCAGGTTCACATAGGTCCCAATCACTCTGTTGCACATTACATACTTTGGTCAGTGCAGTCTCCAGTATTTTATTAAATGCTTCTATTGTCCCATTGGCTTGGGGGTGATACGATGTGCTTTTCTGATGATACACTTGAAACTCTTTTGTCAGCGCATGGATTGTTTCGTTAAGGAAATGTGTACCATGATCGCTCATCAATATCTTCGGACATCCAAATCGAGTCAATACGTGTTCGAACAAAAACTTCACAGCCATGGCGGCCATGCAATCTTTTACTAGCTGTGCTTCTACCCAAGGAGTCAGGTACTCTGTCACGGTGATAATGTATCTAGTGCCTGTCTTTCCTTGAGGTTTGATAGGGCCTACAAATTTGATCACCCACTTTTCAAAGGGCTATAGTGTCATTTAAAGATTCAAAGGCATCTTGTCCCTCTGCGATGGTTTACACGTTCTTTGACATACATCATAGACCTTGCAGTGTGCTTTTGAATCCTGATGAAGGTTTGGCCACCACAACCCTGCAAAGAGGATCTTCTACGCGGCTGCTCTTCCTGCATATTGTCCTCCTACAACGCCGCCATGCGCTTTGGTGAGGATCTGACTTCATTCGAATTCAGGTACATACTTGTGTAGTATCTCGTCATTGCCCATCTTATATAGGTGCGTGCACCACCAGTTCCTTCTTCTGCTGGATGGAGTATTCTTTCGGCGTAGTCCCCATTGTCAGAAAGTGGATTATATCTTCAAATTTTCCATCTGCTACGTCCACAACAAAGAGCTGTGCATCAGGTAATCCTTCCTCCAAACTAGTAGGTTCCTCTCCCATCTCAATTTGCGACAAGTGATCTGGTCCTGCATTCAGGCGTCTAGGCTTCACAACGACCTCAAAATCATATTCTTGGAACAATAAGAGCCACCTGCATATGCGCCCCCCAACACAAGCTTATTGACCAAGTATTTTAGCGTGGAATGGTCTATATACATCTTGATGTGTCCCCCTAGCAAATAGTGCTAGTATTTTTGGAGCGCGTACACCATAGCCAACCCCTTGCATTCAGTTGTGGAATAGTTCTTTTCTGATTTAGACAACCTATGACTTGCAAACGCGATAGGGTGATCCAAGCCCTCTCCACCCTCCTGTGTTAGTACCGCTCCAAACGCTATACACGAAGTGTCAACATGGAAATGAAACTCCACATCCAATTTTGGGAAGACCAGGAATGGCGTAAAGGCCAATTTCTCTTTTAGTACATCCAGGCTCTTCATACAATCATCATTCCAATAGAATGTGGCATCCTTTTTCAACAGTTTCTCCATTGGCGCGGTGATCTGGGCATAGCTTTTGATGAACTTCCTATAGTACTCCGTATGTCCCAAGGTAGCGCGCAGTTGTTTGACACTTCGCGACACTTCCAAATTCAGAATCATTGCAATCTTTGCGGGGTCTACCATCAGTGCATGTTTGCAAACCACATGTCCCAATAGGCTCCCAAAAGGAACGAGCAACGTAAACTTCTTGAGGTTCAGCTCGATTTGGTGTCGTCGGTAGGTATTCGACATCAAGCGTAAGATCGCTACATGGTGCTTAACGAATCCAAATACAATCCAATCATCCAGAGAAACCTCCAAGAACTTGTGGATATATTTTTTGAATGTTGCAACAACGATGCGCGAAAATGTGGCTGGCACCTTATTTTTCCCAAATGACATAATGGTGTATTGAAAGCAGCCCCATTCAGTGGAAAAGGTTGTCTTATTCCTATCTTCTCGTGCGATCTTGATCTAGTGGTACCCTAAGAATTCGTCAGTGAAAGAAAATGCTTCCTACCCCCCGACATTTTCCAGTACTTCATCTGTGAACGGAGTTTGGAATGGGTCATGCACACATGCGTCATTCAATTTTTTGAGGTCCACGCATATTCTTATCTCGCCCTTCTGCTTCTTTTCTTGCACTACCATAGGGCTTACCCAGTCGGATTCTTCCATTGGCTCAATGATTCTAGCTGTGAGCATTTTGTCTAGTTCTACGCAGACCTTTTCCTTGTACCTCGGATTCAAGTGGTAAGGCCTCTGCTTAACTAGCTTTGCGTCGGGTTTTAAGGTGATATTCATCATCCCTAAATCGCCAATGATTCCCTTTAAATCTGTGATCTTGGTCAGGAATAAGTCCTGGTACTCGCAGAGTAACTCAGTGACCTTATCCACCGTCGCATCATCCCAGTAGTCGTCGAGCATTGCATACTTAGGTTTGGCCTCCATACCAATGTTCACCTGCTTCGTATTTACCGGTACAGTTATGTCAGGGTCTTCAATCAATGGTCCTTTAACCTCGCGATAACCTTCAATTTCTGGAATGTTAACTTTTCGCGGATCCTCATCATCTTCTTCAGTATTCACGTTGTAACATTCCAGCGCACAGCTCAGCTGGGTCACCCATTCAGGCTGAATCACTTCTATTGGCTCCTGGGGTATTTTAAAGATAATTTTTTTCACTGCTTGTAGCACATCATCAACAATATCCCACCAACGATCCTCAAATGTGAAGGTTAACAGGAACCCTTCACGCAAGATATCCCATTCACTCATCCCATGGCGGAGCTCCGTCTCTATATACCAGTTCATGGGTATAACATCTAGGGTATGACAGAACAGGTGCACCCACTCAAGTTGTGGCTCTTCCCCATAGACCTTTTTCCACTTGGCAAGGTGTGCATGCGGATCATCCTGTCTGTCATATTTGTCTTTCAGTCACATCTGAGGCTTCCCAAACCGTATGCGCAACATTATCCTACATTCACGCTAGTCCTCAAAGTTTCCTTGGTGCGTACCCCACCACCTCACGGGCATAGTGCGCAGTACCCATTTCAAAGCTTCGAAACGTTGCTGTTCTGGCACTTCTCTTTCAAATTTGTTCAGGAAGTCATCTACCTTGCTTAACCCATCATATGTAGGAAGATCCCTTACCTCTGTTGATACGCAGCACAATGATCTCATCATCATGTTACAGTTCAACGTGGTTACCTCGTGTAACCGGTTCTGCCATCACTCTATCTCCTCGTGAGAATCTGATGTACAGGAGCTTTCGCGCTCCCATGAGATTAGTCCATCCGCAATGGGATTTACCTAGTCTTGCTCCTGCACGGTTATCTTGTAGATGCAGTCCAAATCGTCGTCGCTGTCATAGTCATGCACGGGATCCGTGTAGCGCGATCCTTCCGTAGGGTCCAAAGGTACAACTACGCACAGAGACTTTTTCTTAAAAATCATCTTGTGCTTCTTTAGATTTATCACCCTGTTCATGTCAATGGCCCAATCTATCCATAGTAGCGTAGGGTAGGGATTGTTGTCATCAACAATCTCTATCACCTCAAAATCTGCCAGCGCACTTGCTCCTTCAATGTCCATGATGATTCCCTACAATCTTCCCATTAGTAAGATCTTTTGCTGGTTCACCATTCGTAGTTGGATAGGAGACCATTGCAGCGTAGGCCTTCCCATGTGCTCCCATGTCTACTTTGGCAGAACGTTCGCATCTGATCCTAGATCCAGAATTACTTGGTCCATCTCATATTCCCCAATCTGAGTGGTCAATCTCATTTCTCTTCCTGTCCTCGTTGCATGCTTTCCAACCTTCCTAACTACGCATGGTTCTCCTGGCGCAGTCCCAGCGCATCTATTTATGAGTTCCTACAGTCCCTTTACAACCTTGTTGTCGTGCAACAGCTTCATGAATGTTTCCAAGAACATTGTGAGCATCGAGGGGTCCATTTCTGGCTTCGATCTATCTTTGCTTCCTGAAGTGGAGGCATCAGCGAAGCTCTTCTTTGCTTCCATGAAGGTTTCCTTAGCGTGCTCCAAATCAAACTCTGGTTCTTTCAGTGGAGCCTTGCGAACCCAAGTACTATCTTCAGGCTACTTACCTTTGTCATCTCCCATCGTAATTCCACTTTGGAGCACAATGTTCACATTAGGGTCTTCCTCGTGCGGCTCAAACCTCATCATTTGCAGGTTCTGAGTCGGGGGAGGTTGGAGCGCTCCCTTATTGCGCAACCTTACTATCAGTGTGGGACGGTCCTCTATCTCGTGATCAAACAATGTACAATACAAACACGATGGATGCGTTGGATTCATACAATCGCGGGCATAATGTCCTGGCCCCCCACAATTGTAACATATCAATTGTCCGTGACCTCTTCCAGGTCCTCCTCCACCTCGGGCCTTGTCCACGCCCCTGAAATCCCGTTTACGCCATCCTTGCGTTCTGGTCAAGGGGCCGCATTTCAGCTTGAACTCTGTAGGTAGGAGTTCTATCCATCATCAACTCATAACTTCTACAGGTGCACTCATCATGTCCCATTGAACTACAGAAATTACAGAACAACTGCTGCGAATTCTGTGTGTACTTCTGCAATAAATGGTAGTTGTTCGTAGCATGCTTTCCTCCTATTTGACAAATTGTGCACCACAATGTTGGTGCCGCACTAGGTCCTGATTGTGCCTTTGGCCTTAATGACATTGGTCCTCCTCTCGCGAGGTAATTCGAGAACACTAGGCAGTGATCCTTGTCATGTCCCTGACCCTTGCATTTAACACACCATACCTCGTCGTGCACCTCTGGGCGAGTTGTACTGTCCTGTTTCAGACTCTGCATCTCAAGGCACAAGTTTTGCAACTGCACATGGATCTATTGAACTCCCAGGTTAGGATCCTGTATTGGGGTCTCATGCAGCCTCATCATGATCTCTAGGGCCTTGGCCTGAGTTGTTAGCTTCTGTTGTGACAACGCGTTCCTTAGGTGCAGCATTAGCGATGCTACAAACCATGCGTAGTATTGTCCATCTGTCAATGTCATATTAGCTTCACGAATTGTACACTTCAGTCTTTGATCCAACTTCCAAGGGGTCTTGCCCGGTAGCATCAAGATCTCCTTGAACCCAATGATCGAATGCATTTCTGAGTTCAACCTGCTAAATTCTCTATTCAGCGCAGCTTGGATATCCACGATCCCCTCATTCAGATTATCATTGGGATGCTTAATGTACCAGGTCAGCGCGTGATCTTGCAGAGCACTGAACAACGTTGCTTTCTTTATATTGTCATCCATAACTCCCCGCGCTTCCGACACAGTGTTTATCACGAACCAAAACTAGTTGGATCTTCATTTCCTACTCCCTTGAATACCGGTAATTTTATCACGCTTGCCATATTAACTCGCGGTGGTGGTGGAGGTGGTATGGGCGAAGATGGGGTTGAAGAAGGTGATATTGGTGGTGGTGTGGGTGGAGGTGGTGTGCGCAAAATCCTCTGCCTTATCAGATTGATCACACTTCTTGGTGAGACCTTTGCGAGCTCCTCTTTGTTTCCTCGCAGAGGTGAAATCAAAGGGCTAGTTTCTAGTTCTGCGCTACCTTTGTTTCTGTAAATTCTCCCACTTCGCGTAGCCCCAAACATCAATGTATTCTCATAACCTGCTTTTCACACAGTAGCATTTTAATCCAAGTGTTCAAAGACTTAACATACTTACCTCGAGGTCCATTGAGAAAGCGTCGCTCTGCCTCACTATAGCTGATTGAAGTATCCACCCCGAATTCAGTGATGAATCCTCCTATAATTCGATCAAGCCAGTGATCAATAGCGCGCACAATCTTATCCTCCGATGCTTCCAATCTGCGCATAAATTCTAGAGTCCACACAATAGGACTGTCGAGTTTGCACCTTCCTTGGCTATCTGCTAGCTTTGTGATCCACTAGTACAACTCAGTAGGGAAGGACGTGAAGAAAATTTCGTGGATGGTAGCAGTCTAACCACTCTTCCTTTGATAGTCACGGATTCATGTTCTCCTGCGCTGCGAACTCGTGAATCTTCCTATTCAACCCATCTTCAATTCCTTTCTTAGTTGGATTCCTGTGATACGACATGAGACATCTCTATGCAGATCCTAGTCCTGCCAACGAAACCATTTGTTGGCTTGTTGGGGCTTGACCCAAGTTCGGATTTAATTAGCCAAATGCAAACTGAGGTCTCACCTGAAGTAGTATGGGGGGTGTTGGAACTAGATTTCCACACCCTTGAGATGTCTGAGGGGTTGATTCAGTCCAACTGTTAGTCCCTTCATGCAGGTCACTTCGTGCACTTCGCTGGCCTTCGCAGCCTGATATATTTGCCTTGGAATAGCCCTAGCCAGCGGCTGTGGGGCTTCCGTGCTATTGGAGCAACGACATGCACTATTTCCCTAAATCACACCCAAGATATTACTTATCTTCTTATACCAGTTAGTTATCTTCGCATAAACAGATGCCTTATGTTATCTTTACTTGTTCATCACATTCATATGAGTTCGCGCAACAAATAAACAATAAATTGCAATTCATACCCAATAATACATAAAACAGGAAAAGATACATAGAAATATGGTAAAACTTCACTTTATTGATTCTTCCAATGGTTACAGACTTGACTTGTCCTACGCACTCAGCTGCAGGGGTTTGTGCACTCAGCTGCGAACTACTAGGCCTCTGCGCACTCAGCTATAAAGCCTTCTCCTATTCTACGACCCAAAGACACAACTTACACTTTGACTCAATCAATTCCTTAGATTCGTCATGCTTCTATCCCATTAACTTACTTTTTTCTACACTTAGAGCCTCGCTCTATTTATACAATCCCATGGTCCGCGGACCATGGGTAGATCTTTCAAATCAACATTACATTACAAAAACAAGGGCGGACAACCCTATCTCTATTATGACTTTATGCTCCACGTCCACAATTTGCGGAGTCTTTACAATGGATTTAGTCAAAACTTGGGCTTTAAGTCCCAAAACATGCCTTGGTGGGGATTCCACACCCAACATGAGTACGTGTCAAATGCATTTAAAAATTTCTATGAAAAAGAAGGAGTTCGAGGAGAGTTGACAACACCCCACAAACCAAAACCGAATGGGGTGGTTGAGAGAAAAAACCGTAGCATTGTGGGAGCAGTGAGGGTGATGTTGAATGACCAAGGCCTACCTCTACATTTGTGGGCTAAGGCATGCAACACAATAGTCTATTTGTATAACCAGAGTCCTCATTGGATTCTTGGCATGATTACACCAGAGGAGGCTTTCTCGGGGAGGAAGACGGATGTATCACACTTTAGGATTTTTATAGCCTTTATTTATTGCCATGTATCCAAAGAATCAAGGAATAATCTAGAGCCAAAAATAGAATTGGGTGTATTTGTGGGTTACATAGAAACTCCACACAACTACTGTGTGTGTTTTCCATCCATCAAAATGATGATTATGTGAAGGGATGTAAAAATTGATGAGGAGAAAGTGATGTGGTTCTCTCTTGAGAGGGAGCTTCAGATCCCACCAGAAGAGGATATTTTAGCTCCAAAGGAGGAACCTGAAGAAGTTTTGGAGTAGCCACAAATTGAGGAGCAAAGAGTGGAGACAACAACTCAAGCAGAACCATCTAGAGAAGGTAAAGAAATAACTAGGGAAGCTGAGAGACTTGTGTAGGATGTGAGGGAGAATGTGGGTGCTCCTTCAAATCAACACATGCAGAGAAGGTCACCTGATCAATACACTAGCTACATGGCTCTAATGACTGAGCTTGTAGAGACTGAGCCATCCTCTTTCGAGGAATCAATATAGCAACTTGTATCAGTTGATGAAATGGTGGAGGAATATGAATCCATTGTAAAGAAAAATGTTTGGGAAGTGGTCCCAAGACCAATAGATAAATCAGTTATGGGTTTTTGATGGATCTTAAAGGTTAAGCATGCAATAGACAAAAGAATAGAGAAGTACAAGGGCATATTTGTGGTAAAGGGGTACTATCAAGTTGAATGGATTGACTATTATGAGACCTTTTCTCCTGTAGCAAGGTACTCATCAATTTTATCAATTCTTGTTTTAGTTACATAGATGGGGTGGAAGATCCACCAGATGGATGTAAAAACAACATTTCTTAATGAATTTATTGAGGAGGAGGTGTACATTGAGTAACCAGATGGTTTTGATACATTTGATCAAGAGTCTCATGTGTGTAGACTCAAGCAAGCATTGTACAGTCTCAAACAGGCACCCCGTGCTTGGTACACCATGATTGACAACTATCTCACCAGGTTGGGCTTCACCAAAATTGAAGCAGATGTAAACTTCTGTCGTACCTTGGTAGAAGGTAAATTTCTTATTATTTTATTATATGTTGTTGATTTGATCTTAACTGGTTATGAGAAACTGATCAGATCTTGAAAGGAGGACCTTGCAAGGATGTTTGAAATGGAGGACATGGGTCTCATGCACTACTTCCTCAGGTTGGAAGTATGGCAAGGCGATGGGGAATGATTTGTCTCTCAAGGCAAGTATGAAAATGAGATACTATAGAGGTTCCACATGGAGAGTTTCAAACCCATGGAGACACCTCTAGCGACCAACTAGAGGAAGAAGGATGCCACTTTAGGTGAAGAAGTGGATGCTACCATTTACCGATAGCTAGTGGGTTCATTGATGTAACTTGTGAACATACGACCAGATATGTGCTATGCAATCAAACAACTGAGCCAAGCTATGATTAGGCCAACTAAATTATTTTGAAGGTAGCTAAGCATGTTTTACAGTACCTCAAAGGCACTACCTAGTTTGGACTATGGTATAGAAGGACAGAGGGAGTGAAGGTGTGTGGCTTCACAGATGAAAATTAGGTGGGGAGTCCATTAGACTAGAAGAGTACATCAGGTGGAATTTTGAGTGTTGGGTCCACAACTGTTTCCTGGTACAAAAAGAAGTAAAGATCTATGACACTCAACTCGGTAGAGGAAGAATCCATGGCTGCAAGTCAAGCATCATGCGAGGCGATCTAGATGAGAAAGATACTTGTTGGATTATTTGGTCAAACGATGGATCCAACTGTGATCTACTATAATAATCAGAGTTGCATCAAGTTCTCTGATAATACTGTATTTCACGATTGATCCAAGCATATAGATACCCAATATCACTATTTACGGGACTATGTGCAAAAGCGAATAATGTTGCTTGATCAGTACATTCCGATAGAGGAAAAATATGCTGAAATTTTGACAAACACCTTGTCAAGAGGGAAGTTCGAGTTCCATAGGTGCAGGATAGGGGTGGTTAATAATTACATTCTTGCTGAGAGAGAGTGTTGAAAAATGCAACAAGAAATTATCAATTTGATTTTGCCTTGATTAAATTTAGAAAATTCAAATTTACACATCAACAAACAACTTCGATGCAGTTAGCTTGTGTGACATGGCTTGTGTCACCTACTTTAGTCATTAAATTAAAGTTGGAGGTTTTAGAGTTCATTTAAGCATGTTTGATTTCTAATTTGTAGCAATCAAAGTGAGTTATCTCAAGTTGTTTTTAGTTAAACTAGTTCCAACTATTAGAGGAACTAGTGGAAGGTCAGTTAAGCAGTGGGACTTCAATCAAAATCAATGATCATCCATTTAACTGATCAACCAACCCAAAATAGATAGTGCATATAGAGAATTCGAGTTACCCAGTTGAGGTGGAGATTCCAAGGCAATGCAATATCAGTTGAAGATTATTTTGGAGTGTACAGGTGTTGCATGTAACTTGACGATCAACTTGAGGAATTTCACAATCCATTTTGGAGAAATTCCTAAATAATAGGGGCCTTATTTCTCAAGGAATTGCACAAGGAAATAGGGTCTCAAGTAGCAACAAAAATTGACTAAGTCAAGGTCAGAGCCTCTCAGTGAGCAGAGAGATAGGTTATTCAATTGCAGGTTGTGCTCAATTGAGAAAAGCAATTGTAATACATCTCTATTCATCAGATTAATGCAAGCAGGCATTGGGGTTTTTAGCAATTTGCTTTCCTTGGGAAAAATACTATTTGCATGTGTGTGATTTCTTATTGCATGTCTGAGATTTTTGTTCTAAATTGTGAATTAATGTCCGCAAAGTAGTAGAGTAAGTTTGTGTCTTGTGATTTTGATTAAAACTTCATAAGCAGTTGCAAATATACATCGTAATTTCTACACTATATTGCATCAATATGGATCCCAAGCATTAGCATAAAGAATTAAATTCCAAGACAAGATTTTGTGAAATTAGGTATTTTTAGGATATGCATCATACACATCACATTTTTAAAGGCAAAAAATCTTGTTCAAAAACCACATTCCAAAGAAAAGCATTCAATTTAAGGCAATTAAAGGTGCAACAATTCACTATAATTTTGGACAAATTTCTTATAGTAGGCCATAAGTCCTGAGAACTAATGTAATATTTTGAATGTATTGGGGCATGTCTAATCCTACATGGCCTCAATTTTCTTGTGATCTACTTGTCCCCATCCTAATTGACAATGTGGTCCAAGTATTCAGCCTCTAAACTACCAACAGTACATTTGAAATGTTTAAGAAACAACTGGTAGTCTTTGATGTTCAACTTATTGAGAGCACAAAAATCATGCCACATACGTTGATTGCCTTCTTTCATTAGTACCACATGTAAGGAGTAAGGGTTGATACTCGGTCTGATGACTTCAACATCCAATAGTTCTCAAATAATCTTTTGGAATTCATTCTTTTGGGAAAAGGGTGCCTATATGGACACACATTATGTGGTTATCTTCCTAGAATCAACATAATACACTAGTCATGTTCACCATGTGACATGGTAAGCCACAAGGAGTTTCAAATACTTGTTGATGCTTAGCCATGACTAACTAAAAATTAGGATGAATTTCTTATTGGGGGGTGTCAATATCTTATACGACATTGAATTGGGTAATAATACCAAATCAACATTTTTTCAATATTTTCTATATACTATGAGAGCTAGTAATTTCAAAGGAGCCAAACTTGAGCCTTTTGAGGGTATCTTTTTAAACATCTTTACCAAATCTCACATAGAATTCCTAAAATTCCATGGTAATTAGGCCCAATGTTTGTAACCATCTTGCTCCAAGTACTACTTCATAACCATTCATTTCATTAGTGAACACACTGGATTGGAGTTGATATTTCTTAAGTTGAAGTTTTACCTTCTTATATTTATGACCACACTTCATCATTCTTCCATGGGCTATCATAATTTGAAAATTATGCAATGTAGGGTCACAACAATGGGTTTCCTCTACCCCTCACCATTAATAAACTTAAATACTACCACTATCAATTAAAACAATAATATTTATTTTCATGTAAACAAACAACTTTAAGGTTCAAGGAGATGACAAGCTTGATAAAAAAGGGAGTCAAATCAAGAGATCCTCTTAATGTGGTTGTTAAATATGGTTGTCCCGAGGAGGATGTGTTATGTGCTCAACTTCCTTCTCGGAGGGTCCTCAAGGTGATCAGACTGGGACACATGCATTTGAGAAAAAATATGTTCATTACATTTATTCCTTTATGAGTTATATAGTGATATTTGGCTATTGAGAAAGAGCTAAATTTTTTATAAAATAAAAATATTCAATCCTTGAAATTCTAAGAAAGTGAAGATGAAAAGAACTTTTAAAATGCCTTTCGTATCCACACATAAGAATTGAACTGTACAATAATTATACACTAATGGTCTTTATAACATATTAACTAAAAAATATTAAAGAGAAATAGTAAAGTTTTTATGTAATATTTTCTACCACTAAAATAAAAAGTTAAATAAAATCAATTAATTATCATTTTTATTAAGTTTTAATGAACAAAAATTATTCTCAATGATGATGGTGGTTACTAATGTTTGCCAAGACCAACATTGTTATGCTGAAAATTAGCAAAAGGTAAATAATTACTTGATTTACTTTAGACTTGTTCTTATTTTGTGTGTTTGAAAACATTTAAGAGAAGGATTCTTAAATCATCATCATAGTTATGATGTGTTAAAAAGTTAGAAAGATTGGTGTTGTAACCAATATTTTGAAACTGAGATCTCCTATGAGTGTGCACAAGACATTATAAGAGAGTTTTTTTCATCTTCAACCCTCTTAATGTCACAAAGATTACAAGTTCTTTCAACCCATGGTATTTTAGGAATTGTCCAATGCCCTATTTCACTATAATGGAGTTTGTCAGAGTTTGTTCCTATTTTAGCAATGCTGATTTTCTTATTAAGCTAGTTAAAATAGAGAGATACTTTTGACTTTATAGATTAGGGTTTCTCACCTCATTGTAGTATCTTAATTTTCTCTTATTCCCTAATTCTTTATCACAACACAATCTCCCCTTAAATTTAGATGTAAGGATATTTCTAATATTATTGTCATTATGCAAAGTGACCTCTTCCTTTAAACCATAATAATTTATCCAAAGCATCCTTATGCCAACCATGTTTGAGCCATATCTGATTTTGATAGGAATTCAAAGAAACATTAGGAAGCCTCTTGTCTTTCGTATTGTTTATCTTGTTCTTGAAGATTAAGTATCTATTCATAGTTATGTTCTCAATGGGGAAAGACTTGCTTATATGAGTAGGATAGGATTGGGTGTATTGCCTTTAATTTTAAGATTGTACATTATAAAACACCTGGAATTACTATATCTTTTTCCCCAATTCTCTATAAATGTTGTTGTGTCAAACCTCACAGCCATATAGGATAACAAGAGTGACAAGAGTCATAAACATGAGTTTGTTCTTATCCCAAAGCCAAATGTCTACTAATTTACAACTATTTTCAAGCACATGATAAGTTTTATACCCTCCATTTACCTTTTATCAATGCTATAGTTCTAGTTGAGGTTGTGATGAAGATTGACCCTAAGATATTTGAATCAAGTCACTTCCTCCAATTTTCTATTGCCATACATGACACTAGCATAAGTGATATTTCTAAATTTGATTATCATTACCTTTGTTTTGTCAGTGTTAATAACCATACTTGTACTAAGCAAAAATCCATGAGAACCTTTGATTACTTGTCAAGATCATGGGGATCCTTGTTATAATAACAATATCATTAGCATGAAGAAGAAGGATGATGAATATTCCAACTAGAGATGTGTCAACACATCCTTATTCTTCCAAGCAACCCTCTAACTTGTCAATGCATATATGCCAAAAATGGTAGAAAATAGGGGACAATCTTGTTTATCTACTATACTACAATTAATTTCTTCCAACCAACCCTCAATATACCTAAACTCGGGAATAATGTTCTTGTACAACCTTATTGCAATAGTTCTCAACTTGAAAGGAACTTTTAGCTCTTTTAATCTATTCTAGAGGTTAGTGTTGGGTACTCTCAAATGTTTTAAAAAGTCAACAAAGTAGCATAGGAGTTTGGTTTTATTATTACAACACTCTATCATAGTGATCCTAAACATAACAAGGCAGTCCATAGTTCAATGATAAC
The DNA here is from genome assembly GCA_031772625.1 of Pinus tabuliformis. Lineage (NCBI taxonomy): Eukaryota > Viridiplantae > Streptophyta > Pinopsida > Pinales > Pinaceae > Pinus > Pinus tabuliformis. The sequence continues at coordinate 1,372,189,985 of CM062805.1, read as the reverse complement.
TCCTAAATCCAACTTGGTATTTAGTGTTTTTTCCGTGGCTTATTAGCCATGTTTTAATATTCTTTTTCAAAATAATTTCGTAAAACTTCACTAAAAGAGAGATAAATATAATAATCTTATAATTCAAGAGATTATTTTTATCTTTTCTTTTAAATTTAAAAACAATGATGAATTGAGTTCAAAATTCAGGGAAACATGCTCTATTAAATTGTAAATTTTATGAATATAAGAGAATAAAGATAAACTTTCTAATTTTTAAGATTTTTATTTTATACCTTTTCATATTATTTATTTTTTCTTTTACACATTATTTAACATCAAATTCAATAAATATATATATATATATATATATATATAATAATAATTAATCAAAAAAATTATATATATATATATATATATATATTTAAAAATAAATAAATAAATAATAAAAAAAATCCTATAATCCAAATTTAAGCTCACATGTATATCAATCCCACTTTTGTTAAAATATGAGTAGATTTATGTTTGACAAAAACATAATGCCAATGCATGCTTCAACCAAAACTTGTTGCTTCCTTTATCATGTAACCATTTTGCCTCCAACTTTTTCTTGCATTAATCTTTGTTTTAAGTGAAGGGAGAAAATACCATACTATTTGAAAAAATCATTTTTTGTCTTTATTGATTTAGACAATAATGGACAAACCATACACTTTGTTTCTATTGATTTAGACAATAATGATTTACAGACAAGACAAAATATACACTACCATATACTATTTTAAAGAATCAAATTTTGTTTTTATAGACGAGGCAAAGCACATAATACTATATATTTTATTAAATTTTGATAAAGACTTATCAACTGATTACAAAATTTCATAGACTTATTAGCCAATCAAACTTTAATAATTTGTAATCAAGCTTTCATTTTCCAATACCTTTACCCTTCGATACAACAAAGTAATGTTTTGTTTTTGTTTCCCATAACTTCATATTCCTGGGGAATTGGTGGGGCATGTGGAGCATATACACATGAGTTGATGAACTTTATGGTTGACCCACCTTTACAAGAAATTTCAAGTAGATTCTCTCAATATGGTGCCTTAGAATTTACTCAAGTACTATAGTGCTCATATTTCAAATGCCCTTTTGTTAAAGTACATTATGTGTTATATTCAAATGCCCTTTTGTTAAAGTACATTATGTGTTATATTCAAATGCCCTTATGTCAATCTCTTTATATTGGTAGGGCATGACATCTTTACAGTACAAATCATGCAGAAATGAAATGATGAGATTGATGACATTTTATTCCTCGACCAACTTTTACAAGAAACAATGAAATAGATAATGATTTGGAATAAAAATATTTTTTTAAAGTGGTTTATAGATATTAGGGTCGTTATATTTATGGGAAAAATTAGCAGATCAATCTAAAGAGATTTACTCAAACCAAATAAGCAAGGCCTAATCCCAAAAATAGAAATTTGAACCCATAACTTCTGAATTCGCAAAATACTTAATAACAAAAACTTAACCAACTAAACTAATTCATAAAACTAAATAAATGAAAAAAAAATATAAAAATATATAAATCATTAAAAACATTTTTCCAAAATATCAATTAGTGAAAAAAAAATATATAATTACATGTTGGGTCAGTGGAATTAAACTCATAGGTGGAGTTGAGTCGGTGGTATGAGTTGAGTCACTGAAATCACTCTAGAAAGTGGAGTGACAGAGTGGATGTGAATGAAAATGATGCAACATAAAGTGTTTCATCCCTTACCTTAAAAGGGCAAGAACATGATATCCTTATCCTAGTATTCTACACCGTGTCATGATTGCATGTCATGATTGGAATTCTCTGGATGCACTTTATAAAAAGCAAATAGATTGTGGTAGGACAATAGCATTTTATTAAAAGCAAATACATTATCATGATAATAGAATATATATAAAAGCATTTTATTGAAAAGCAAATAAACCATGATACGACCATAGCATAATATATTTGGTAAAATATTACAAAAATTCCACTTGTCGCGTTGATTATTGATTTATTAATTACTAATTAGTTTTTATTATAGCCATGGTATTACATATTTAATCTTACTTTTCAAGTCATGGCATTACATATTTAATTTTGATTTTGATTTTATATTAGTTTATTTTTTACGAAAAAATTATACTATTTATTTATAGTTAAGGTTGGGAATTTAATTTGTTATTTTATTATTATTATTTCTATTTTTATGAATTATAATTTTTTTCCATATTGCCAATTTAAAATGACTTATTTTTATATTAAAAACATATTTTAATAAGTTTAATTATAAAAATTAAATATATTGATAATAAAAAAACACATAAATATATATTAAAAACATATATATTAAAGTGTATATATGTTAATAGAAACAATATTATTGAGTTTAAGCTTTTGTGATCCATATCAAGTTTTTTGAGAAGATTCTTCGACGTAAATCACATTCGAATGCATTTGTCGACGCGTTTCGAACCAACGAGTGTGGTTCATCATCAGGACAAGTTGAAGATTCAGATCCAGGCTGCATGTTAAATAGATAGAGCAGAACATCCAATGACTAAATTTGACGAGGCAACGACTATATTGAATTGGTCAGCTAGAATGGCTAACGACTATATTTGACTAGGAAACGGCTAACCGGACTTGACCAAGGGATATGGACAAGATTATTTTTTTAATGCCTATTATCATTTTTAAATCTAAATTAATTAATTAATTAAGAAATATTAGTTAAACATATTTCTTAATTTTTGGTGATGACATTCAACAATACACTATTTTATTAGTTTTATTTATATGATAACGTTTTTATATCTTTATTGTTTGATTAAGTTTTATTTAAGCTAAGCGATAGGTATTAGCTACTATGTAGCCCTTGTTCTTTATTGGGTTGCAAAATTGTTTTTCATTATTAATAGTGTTGGAAAGTTATTTTGATTATTAATGGCTAATCACAATATCTATATATATTATTAGTGGGTTTGAGTGTAATGTAATGCCATTTTTTTAATTGAGTTTCTATGATTTTATTTTTTGTAATTAGATGTATTGAAAATGATGTCATGCTCATATCTATATGATAAAAATTTGATTATGATTACTATCAGGTTCATATTTATGTAACAAGAGGTTGATTATGATTACTATCAGGTTCATATTTATGTAACAAGAGGTTGATTTTGATTACTATTAGGTTCATATTCATGTGATAAGAGCTTGATTCCAATTACTATCACTATAATTACTAGGCACCCAAAATTGCCCATACTGACGAGTAAATCAGGGTTTGAACCAACTACCTTTACACAAAAAGTATCTTAATAATACACCTTGTAGCCAACGTGTTTACACCCTTAAAGCTAGTTTTCATGAAAATTATTACTTTGTAGTATTTATTTCAATTAATTAAAAAATACATATTTTAAGTAATTATTTATTTTAATTAAATGTTTTGGGTAAATTTTTTATTTATGTTTAGATAATAATAAATATAAAGAATTATCCTAGGCCCACAGTTCAATTGGTGATCGAAGTAATGTGAGTCCTCAGAAAATTGAGAGATCCAAGGTTCAAATCCCCTGTTTGTGACTCCGTTTACAGAGAGGAGTATTGAATGTAGACCCAAGAGGTACACTGGTAGCTATGTGTTAGGTGAGGATGTAGACCTCAAGAGGTTCACGGGTAGCTACGTGTCAAGTGAGATCATAGACCCCAAGAAGTTTATTAGTAACTACACGTCAAATAAACTACTAGATTTCTCTAAGATACAAATAAAATAATAATACAATAAAGATAGAAAATTATAATGTAGATAGCGAAATTTTAAAAATATTTTCTTATTATTTTTTTCTCATTTCTTTATTTAAAAAAATAATTAATTCATTATTATTTTAAAATAAAAATAAAAATATATTAAAATACAATTAAAATATCTATCAAAACACACCTTTCTTTTGCTATATATATATATATATATACATATACATATACATATACATATACATATTCCCAAAAAATACTAACTTCATAATTCTTATAAAACATACTTTGACATAAATATTCTAAAACACTCTATGCCAAAAATATTCTGAAACATTAGACACCAAAAATAACCTTAAAAACCCCAAAATCCTTAAACTGAATTAGCAAGCTATTCTCATCAATTTTGTTTGCAATCTCCTTTTTCTCAAATGTTATCTAATGCTAAAACTTAGTAATATTATGTACACCTTACATACCAAAAAATAACCTTAAAAATACCCACAATCCTTAAACTAAATTAGCTAACTATTATCATCAATTTTGTTTGCAATAAACTTAGTAATATTATGCACTTGGTTATGTACATCTTACCTACCAAAAAATAACCTTAAAAATACCCAAGATCCTTAAACTGAATTAGCTAACTATTATCATCAATTTTGTTTGCAATAAACTTAGTAATATTATGTACTTGGTCCTTAAAAACCCAAAATCCTTAAACTGAATTAGCAACCTACTCTCATCAATTTTGTTTACAATCTCGTTTTTCTCAAACGTTATCTAATATTAAAACTTAGTAATATTATGTACACCTTACATACCAAAAAATAACCTTAAAAATACCCAAAATCCTTAAACTGAATTAGCTAACTATCATCATCAATTTTGTTTGCAATAAACTTAGTAATATTATGTACTTGGTTATGTACATCTTACATACCAAAAAATAACCTTAAAAATACCCAAGATCCTTAAACTGAATTAGCTAACTATTATCATCAATTTTGTTTGCAATAAACTTAGTAATATTATGTACTTGGTTAATATGGTACAATAAAATTAAGTAAAGATTAAAAATAGTGTGGAGTTGGTTAAATGGTATAATAATATTTAAAATTAAATTATTTGGTATTGTTATGTTGAAAGGTGCTATATAATTTAATATGTAAGAGATATTGTAATGTTTTGTATAGTCTGTTATCATAGAAAATGATCACTAGTTCAAAATATACTATGTAGATTTAATTTTCCTATAGTAAAATTATTTTTACTATGAAAAATAATTTAGTAAACCACATTTATTAAATAATTTAGTAAACCACTTTTATTAAATTATTTTTCAAATTTAATTCAAAAAAACCCATAAGAAAAATTAGATAAATCATTATTTATTTAATTTTCTCTAGGAATAATTAATGAATCATTATTTCAATAGTTATTCTTTGTCACATTTGACTAAATCCCTTAGGAATATTTAAATAAATCACTATTTTTTTTTTTTTTTATTGGAATAATTATTAAATCACTATTTAATAATTATTTTGATTTCACACCATTCTTAATTCTCGCGAAATAATTAATAGATCATTTTATTTGTTAATTATTTCTAAATAAAGATATTTAACCATTTTAAATATCTTTTCTCTCTCCAGTAAATATAATAAAATATTCCAAGCGGTTAGATCTGAATTTGGTTAATATTATTTTATTATTCTCCATTTTCGAGATCAACCCAATATTTTATTATAAATAGGAGGGGTTTTCATTCATTTCTCACCATGATCATAATCATCGTTAATATTATTGTCATTTTTCTAGAGCTCCCATTTAGAGTTCTCCACTTTTGTCTGGGTTTTCCACATATTGAGAGAGAGAACCAGTTTATGAAGCATCAATGATATCAAACGACCCATCCCAGGGAGGGGGACTTACAAACCCTTCTTTAGATCTCCTTCACCATGTGCTATCAATAAAATACTTATTCATAAAAAAAGTCTTTCCAATTGGGTTATTACATTGGATATTCTACATTGTTTCTTTCCGTTATAAGTCATATATACTTTTTGTTGTAGGTTTTTCCATTTGTGTTGCAGATCTAAATTGACAACAACCATCAAATTGTTGTTAGAGTCACTTATCACCTAGTGAATTAAGTGAAGTGTTTTTGGCACACCTTCAAAGAAATTTCACACTAACAAATGGCGACTCCACTAGTGTAATGACAACGTTCTTGGGTGATCGAAGTTTCAGAAAATTTTAGGTTTTTCTACAATTATTTTTGGCCTCTCAATTTCTATTTATAGTATCAAACCCTATTTTGTCAAATTTTAGGATTATGGTGGTTTTCTGGTTTTTCCGTAGGTCACAAGTACCATCTGAGTGAGAAGGACAAAATCTGTGCGAGATTTGGCGATTGGGAGCCCTGGGAGTGGAGCACACTTTTTAGCCCCATAAGTGAGTTGTAGAGTGCACTTTTTGGCCAGAAAACTGTGTTTTCCTCAGAAACAGGTCAGTACCTGCATTTTGTACTGTTTTCGAAAAATTTTCAATTTTTTTACAGATTTGCCAAGACTGCTCTCTACGGATTGGTTTGAGAACTTCATCTCTGCTTTCATTCTCCCTTTGGCCTAGATCCACTTGCTTTGTATCTTTGAGGAAGGAAAAAGCCTCAGGGTATAGAGTACACCTCCACATTGTTGTTAGGATATTCCGACACATAGGATATAGTTAAGTTCAACTTGGTCTAGTATAGAGTTAGGTTAGAGTTAGGTAAAGTGTGTTTCTTTACCGTTGTACATTTTGTAACTTACAATCCAACGGTCACGATATGTAGTGATCTGACGGTTCACTCTCACCTCGGTATTACCGACACTTGATCCGTGGCTTGTCACCCGATTGGTCCATGAGTTCTATTTAAAGCGCATGGAGGGTCATTGTTCGGGTAATCCGTGCATGAGAGAAGCTTATGTAAATTTTCATTCTTTGATTAATAAATTGCCTGTAGTACCCACGTTGGGACAGGCCGTGGACTGTTTCCCTCCTTGCACTTTGAGGGTTTTAACCACGTCAAAAATACTGGTGTATTGATTTGAGATCTGGTTGTGAGCGGTGTCCTTTTGGTATTCTTTCTGAGGAACTTACCCTGTAAACTCCACATGGTATCAGAGCTTGGACCCAGGTTCGATTCCCCCAAGTTGCGTTTGAGGGGGGGTGTTGGAAGAATCACCGCACCTCTATAGAATCCGTAATTTCCACCCTGGGGATCCTAGTTACTGGCTTGTAATGTTTACCAACACCCATTTTGGCATACCAAGCCCGAGGAGCTTGCTTGAGGCCATAAAGGGATTTCTTAAGTCGACAAACAAGGCTGGAGTCTGTTTGTATGAAGCCAATGGGTTGTTCCATATAGATTTCTTCCTGCAAGTCCCCATGCAAGAAGGCAGATTTAACATCCATCTGATGGACTTCCCATTTTAAAGAGGCAGCAAGGGAAAGAACAAGGCGGATGGAGTTCATTTTGGCAACAAGGGAGAAGGTTTCAGTGTAGTCAATGCCTTCAACCTGTGAGAATCCCTTAGCAACGAGACGAGCTTTATGTTTATCAACTTTCCCATCTGGTCCATACTTGGTTCTGTAAACCCATTTACATCTAACAAGTTTGCGTCCCTTTGGTAGAGGAACAAGATCCCAACCTTATAAACCATGTGAAGTCAAGCCTTAAAAAGAAATTTGAAATGACAGACTTAGGACACTTACACTATTTTCTCGGTCTTCAAGTCTTGCAATCCCAGGAGGGTATTTTCCTTTCCCAGTCCAAGTATGCTTGTGATATTCTTCGTCATTTTCACATGGAAGACTGTAAGCCAGCCCCTTCTCCCTTTCAGTCTGGAGTCAAACTTTCAGTCTCTTGTACTTCTCCTGAAGTTGATGCTACCTTATACCGTCAACTTGTCGGAAAACTCTTGTATTTAACCCATACTCGTCCTGATCTTTCCTTTGCTGTTGGCCTTGTTGCTCGTTTTATGCAAAACCCCGTGAAAGTCATTGGAAAGCAGCTAAAAGAATACTTCGTTATGTTCGAGGTACAATATAGTTTGGGATTCATTACAGTGCCAAAGCAGCTCCTCTGTTAGTTGGTTTCACTGATTCTGATTGGGCTGGTGACCATGATGATCGGAAGTCTACTGCCGGTTATGTCTTCACTCTTGGTTCAGGACCTATTACATGGGCTTGTAAGAAATAGGCTGCCATTTCTCTTTCGTCAGCAGAAGCAGAGTATCGTGGTGCCGTGGAAGCTAGTAAGGAAGCCTTGTGGCTTCGTTAGATCCTATCAGAGTTTGGCTTTGAGCAGCAGCATCCAACCACACTTTGGTGTGATAATCAAAGTGCCATTCAGCTATGCAAAGATCCAGTCCAGCATCAGCGCAGCAAACACATTGAACTACACATGCACTTCATCAGAAAGCTCATTCATGACCATGTTCTTGAAGTGCAATATTGTCCAACAGATGATCAGGTTGCAGACATCTTCACAAAGGCTCTCACAGAGGCGAAGTTCACTAAACTTCGATATATGCTTGGAGTTCAGGAAGTTGTCACTAAGGGGGGATAGGCTCTAGTGCCTCCTTCCTTCTCCTATTGTGTCATATTTGTAAATCCTTCAATCCTATCCCAAGTTGTTCTTAAGGGGGGATGTTAGGATATTCCGACACATAGGATATAGTTAAGTTCAACTTGGTCTAGTATAGAGTTAGGTTAGAGTTAGGTAAAGTGTGTTTCTTTACCGTTGTACATTTTGTAACTTACAATCCGACGGTCACGATATGTAGTGATCCGAAGGTTCACTCTCACCTCGGTATTACCGATACTTGATCCGTGGCTTGTCACCCGATTGGTCCATGAGTTCTATTTAAAGCGCATGGAGGGTCATTGTTCGGGTAATCCGTGCATGAGAGAAGCTTATGTAAATTTTCATTCTTTGATTAATAAATTGCCTGTAGTACCCACGTTGGGACAGGCCGTGGACTGTTTCCCTCCTTGCACTTTGAGGGTTTTAACCACGTCAAAAATACTGGTGTATTGATTTGAGATCTGGTTGTGAGCGGTGTCCTTTTGGTATTCTTTCTGAGGAACTTACCCTGTAAACTCCACATGGTATCAGAGCTTGGACCCAGGTTCGATTCCCCCAAGTTGCGTTTGAGGGGGGGTGTTGGAAGAATCACCGCACCTCTATAGAATCCGTAATTTCCACCCTGGGGATCCTAGTTACTGGCTTGTAATGTTTACCAACACCTGCGGGTTTTGGTGTAACGACAAACCTCCACAATTGTTAGGAAGAGATTTATTGAGTGAGGAGTCTAGGGGTTTCAACATTTTCAACCACTAGTTTTCAGATCTCATCCATTACTTTTCAGATATGTTGGATAATTTTCTTTTACCTTTTCTCCATTTAGATTTTGGGTTTTCCTTTTCCCCCTTAGGATCCCCTTGAGCATCCTAAGTCTTAGAGCTTCACGCTTGTCCTTCGCAGCATTCTTCACCTCTAATTTTTGCTTTTTGTTTGCACCATTTACAATAGATTAGAGCCTTTAGATGCCATTCCCTTGACATTAGGTCTTTTTGGAATTTCTATGTGTCTTTGAGTAGCTTGTTTTCCCTCACTTTCTTAGTTGCTTAGTAGCCCTTGTGGGTGGGGTTTTGTGTGCTTGATTGGTTATTTAGTTTATGTCATTTTCAGATTTATTTGCAGTATTTCAACATTTTACTTTCAACAACACATGGCATCAAGAAACATGCTTAATTAACTCATCCACTTGACACATCATTCACACACTCACACCTTAAGTGAATATGAGCTTAGTTAGCACCACTAATCCAAGACTTGAAACACTACACCTTAATAAATCAACACCATATATTAAGCCCACTTGGGCACTAGGGCCAAACAATCTTTGTAGTGTAAGTGTAGGATCAGTGAGATAGGCTTCCAATAACACTCATCGATCACTTTCATTAAGACATAGAAGTTGACATACCAGGGAGCTTAAAATCCTTCACCATCCCACGGTCAAAGCCGGTGTGCATCAAAAACTCGATTCAGAGGGGGTTAGGCTAGGTCATCGTGCGAGCAATTCTCCTTGGCGCTACCCAAATCATGGAAGGGAATTTCGTGCGGTGGCTGACTACCAAGAAACTTAAGACTTGACCACACCCATGGGACGAAGGTAACCGTAGTGACTAATCTTAGGAAAACACCCTATAGGACTAGCTCTGGGAAGCAGTTGGTTCTCTACCCTACCTTTCTCTGGACAACTCTACTTGTGGGGATCAGAATACATCAAGTAAGAATTTCTTTGGAAGGCCATCTAAAACAATATATCTAGGGTTGTATGAGGATTTAGATCACTTCTAGGCTAGGGGTCTTTTTCTTTGATAGGATGTGTTTGCTTGGATTAGAGTAACATCATTAAAATAGTTAGTTTACACTTGGTGCCAATGTAGTAGGTGTTTGATTGTTGTTTGTTTCTTTTTATTCCTATATTTAGTCCTTTCAGAGAACACTTTTTGGCCAAAAAATTGTGTTTTCCTCAGAAACAGGTCAACACCTGCGTTTTGTACCTTTTCCGGAAATTTTTCAATTTTTTAACAGACTTGCTGAGAGTGTTGTCTGCAGATTGGTTTTGGTACTTCATATTTGCTTTCATCCTCCCTTAGGCCTAGATCCACTTGATTCATCTCTCTGAGGAAGAAAAAATCCCCCTAGGGTTTATAGTACGCCTCCACATTGTTAGGAAGATATTTGCTGAGTGAGGAGTCTAAGGTTTTCAACATTTTCAGCCATTGGTTTTTAGATCTGATCCATTGCTTTTTAGATCTGTTGGATATGTTTCTTTTACTTTTTCTCCATTTAGAGTTTGGCTTTTCCTTTTCCCCCTTAAGATCCCCTTGAGCATCCTAAGTCTTAGAGCTTCACGCTTGTCCTTTGTAGCATTTTTCACCTTTGATTTTCACTGTTTGTCTACACCATTTACAACACATTAGAGTCTTTAGATCCTAGTCCCTTAACATTAGATATTTTTGGCCTTTTTATGTGTCTTTGAGTAGCTTGTTTGCCCTCTCTTGCATAGCTCCTTAGTAGCCCTTATGGGTGGGATTTTGTGTGCTTAATTGGCTATTTATTTTCTGTCATTTTCAGATTTATTTATAATATTTCAGCATTTTACTTTCAGCAGCACATGGCATAATGAAACATTCTTAATTAACTTATCCACTTGACACATTATTCACACAATCACACCTTAAGCGAACATGAGGTTGGTTAACACCGCTAAGCCAAGACTTGAAACACTACACCTTAATAAATCAACACACATAGATTAAGCCCACTCGAGCACCAGGGCTAGATAATCTTTGTAGTGTAGATGTAGGATCAGTGAGATAGGCTTCCAATAACACCCATCGATCACTTTCATTGAGACATAGAAGTTGACATACCAGGGAGCTTAAAATCCTTCACCAGCCCATGGTCAAAGTCATAGTGCGTCAGAAACCCGATTCAAAGGGGGTTAGGCTTAGTCATCGAGTGAGCAGTTCTCATCGAGGCTACCCAACCCGTGACATGGAATTCTAGGTGGTGGATGACTACCAAGAAGCTCAAGACTTGACCACCCCCATGGGATGAAGGTAACCGTAGTGACCAATCTTAGGAAAACACCCTATAGGATTGGTTGTGGGACGCAGTTAGTTCTCTACCCCACCTTTCTCTGAACAACTCTTCTTGTGGGGATCAAATTCCATCAAGTAACAAGTTCTTTGGAAGGCCATCTAAAACAATAGATCTAGGATTGTTCGAGAATTTAGATCACTTCTAGGCTAGAAGTATTTTTGTTTGATAAGACATGTTTGCTTGCATTAGAGTAACATCATTAAAATAATTAGTTTACGCTTGGAACCACTACACTAGGTGTTTGCTTGTTATTTGTTTCTTTTTTATTCCTATCATCACCCTTTAGTCCTTTGATCATTATTGTCTATCATCATAGCACCCCCTAGGCATTTGTCGCGTCGAATTCAAGGTCTTCACCCTCAATTCTAGTTAGGACATATTACTCCTCCTCGCCGAGTTCGAGTACATCCAATCCTCCATCGATTCATCATTCTGATTCTAATTCTCATTCTGTTGATTCATCCCGTTCATCCTCTGATTCTGCATCTTTTCAACCCCATATCGCCACCATGTTAGGCACCAATGTGGGTGCGGGAACCCAGGGTGGTAACCCAAGTGCTAACCAGGTTACCCTTACCAACTGAACCCCCACCGGTATGGTCACTCCTACTCCCTTACTTCCTTTTATGGTTGGTTTAAATCTCCCAGATTTTAACTAGCTTATCAATGATCCTCTTCTCCATGATCCCACATGGCTAGCAATTCCTACTAAACTCCCTTCAGATATCCTAAAGTTTGAAGGTAATTCTGGATAAGATCCAACTAATTGTGTTTTCTCCTTCCATATGTGGTGTTCATCCAATTCCATTACTGAAGACTCCATTCGTCTTCGTTTGTTCTAATGCACACTCACTGGAGCTGCTTCTAAGTGGTATATCGACCAACCCAGAGCAACTCATTCCACTTTAGTGACTCTTGCTACAACCTTTATTTCATATTTCCAGTTACCTCTCCATTATGATATCAGTACAAAACTTTTGACTTCTTTCCGTCAAACTTCTTCCACTCATCTTTCCGACCATATTCAGGAATGACGTAGAAGGAGGAGCATCTGTAGAGACCCTGACTTCGAAGACCGAGTCTATATGGATTGGTTCCATAGATTGTTATTGGCCCCCATAGTTAAATATGTCGCATCACACTTCCCCCAGTCTGAGGAAGAGGCACTCCAGATAGCCTTAAAATTTGACTTGATTTGCCCCCAGTCAAGTTATGTTTACACTGTCATCCCCAATCTGCCTTGGCCTGGTGTTGCTAATACGTCGGGGGCATCTCATGCCGCAGATGGCATTGTTGGAACCATTTCACACCCCCCACCATATACTCCACCTCAGTCAAGTTATGGTCAACCTCAGGGAGAGACCAGTTCCATGTACAATTATCGCTCCCCTAATCCTCCTCGGGGAAATGCTTATCCAGGTCCCATCACACCATATGCATATCCCCATCTGCATCAACATATGCCAGAGCTAACTATTGCATCGCATGTTTATCTCAATGTTGCCCCATCTCCTTATTATCTGTATGCACAACCTAGCGCTCTAGCTCCTCCGACACCAACACCCCAGCCCCCCATGCCTACTCCCCTTCTGTCGTAGCAACCACCTCCTCCATAAGGACAAGTGTATGCTCGACAGAGTGGATCCAATCTCCCTAACCCCAAGAAATGGAACAAGGGGAAGGGTAATAGGAATAAGTAGTTTCAAGGTAATCAAGGAAACCAGGGTCCTCCACCCAATGCCCCTCAGGGTCTTCAACCTAATCTCGCAGCCTAGCAATAGGGCGGTCAACCCAAGAAGAACAAGGGTCTTCATACAAACAAACCTTGTTCTTATTGTGGCATATATGGTCATTATACCCATGAGTTTCCTCTTTTACCTCGTACGCAACAAGTATGGGAATCTCATGCAACTTCTCGAGGATCACAACCCACTGCCCCCCCTCCCCCTCCTGCTTCATCTCAATCGACCATGCTTACAAATCCTTTCCCTCACCAAGGATACATAGGTTCCCAACCTACACAAGGTCAGGCAGCTCAACCAACCCCTCCATCTGGGCACCATGATTATCATATTACTATGATGAATTCTGATGAGGTCAATACTGAGCAATTCAACCTCCAAACTCGATCGTGCCAGTATGACAAGCCACTTGCTAAGTCAGCGACTAAATTCCAACCTAAAGTGTCCACCGAGCCTCTATCATCACCCAACGGTACCTTACAGATCCCTCTGCCCAAGGTCAAGGTTATTATCAAGATCCCCAAAGGTCCGTTATGTCGAAATGCTATTTCTACCAAAGCTTCCCATACGTATAACATAGTAGATGACTTGGCACAATCTCCTGCAGCCATGTCAATGTTGGAAGTCATCTAGATGTGCCTGTCACATGGAAAATATCTATTATCTTCTCTGGGCGGCATGGATCCCCAAGATGATTAGATGATCGTCTTTCATGTTGACAAGTCAGAAAATCCTCCCCTACCATCATTTGTTGCATTTCAAATTTCAGTGTCCATTAGAAACACCATTATTTAACAGTGTATCATTAATGAAGGTGCCTCCCCCTACATGATGGACGCTAGTGTTTGGAAGAAACTAGGTTCCCTTGATCTCTCTCTGCCGACCATCACTCTGCTTGCATGGGATGGTCATCCTTCACAACCCCTTGGCTTATACCGCAACTTCCCAATCATAGTTGTTGGCAAGACAGTCTGTATTGACATTGAAGTCAATGATTCTCCCTTGTACTATAACATCCTTTTGGGTTGTAGTTATACATATGCTATGTCAACTGTAGCATCTATGGTACACCACAATATGTGATTTCCCCACAATGGAAAGATTGTCACAATTGACCAGTTGACATACTATGATACAAAAGCCCAGACTTCACCTCAATCCAACATTTCCTCCGTGGCTAACAATACCAAGGTCTCGTCTTTCACCAATGTTTTTCTAGGAGTCTACAAAGACTCCACTTTGCTTGGTGCTTACTATGGTCCACCACCTATTCCTTCTGAGCCTAAATCATCAAGTGTTTTCATGCTCCAAGCATCGTGGGCCATCGACAAATGTTCCAGTATTCCCTCATAACAGACCGCACCTCCACAACCTGTTATGCCTAACTCAACCTAATATGCTAGTACAACTCCTCAAGGATCACTTCCTTCTGCTAATTTATCTCCTAATCCATTCCCATCCGAAATATTTTTCCTAGGCCTTAACCATTGTGGCTCAATTCCCCATGCCATTATCCTTTTGTTTAGATACCGTTCTTATTTCCACCTCCTTGATTTTATTCTACACCTATCATGGCTACGCTGAGTTTACCTAATATTACCTTGGGGATCCTAGTCTGGTAAATCGATCCCCCTATAAGTAATCCACTAAACCAATTGAAACCTTACACTGCTTTGACCCCGGTCCAACCAGTTGTTCCTACCCTTGCCTTTGCTTCAGTTCCACAACAACCTCAATAGGAGACTACTCATGTTGCGAAAGAATCTAGTGAGGGGGGAAAGCACGAAAGAAGGGAACCCAAAAGAAGGGTCCCCCATTAACTCCAGCAACACCAAAGCCTCTTCCTCCTTATGCTTTGTGTGATGTTTCCGGTCATGCCACCAATAACTGTCCTGAACTCCCTCATGTTAAGGATGTGGTCACTAATACCTTCCCTGATTCTAACATTCCTGAGGTCCATGTCACCTTACCTAAGTCATATAAGAAGATCCAATTGTTACACTATTTGCTACATGGGGCCTGACCCAGGTTCAGCAGTGAGTTTAGCCAAGCAAATCCCGGTACTACTAGCCCTTTCAGCAACAATCTATGGAGCGCAGACTAAGGTCTCACTCGAAGTAGTATGGGAGGGTGCTGGAACCGGGATTTTGCACCCTGGGGATTTCTAATATGGGTGATAGGTACGCGATTCAATCTGCACGCTTACTAGATTACACACACCAGTGGGCTCCTTGCGTCCTGTGGGGCTGCTTTCATGCAGATCCAGCCGCAGTGCAACTAGTATTAATTACCCAAGTCTTCCTTAGTTAGGTTCTATTTGTTAATTACTTAGAAAGTTTTCATACATAAACATACATACAAGTGCGCGCATATAGATAAATAAATACCATTAATGCTGAACATTAAAATATAGATCTATGAAACAGATGCATAATATGCCAAATCAACTTAGCTTTATTAATGATCCTTTTCAAGTTTAGTTCAATACAGACCCGACTCCGCCCTGCGCACTCAACTGCAGGGGTCCGCGCACTCAGTTGCAGACTCTATTAGGCCTCTGTGCACTCATTTGCAGAGCCTTTACCTACTACTACAACCCAATACCTTCAGATCCACTTCTATCCTCTGACCATGCCTTCGCATCTATCTAGTACTTCCTTGCCAAAAAGTAATCTTTACACTTAGAGCCTCGCTCTATTTATACAATCCCATGGTTCGCAGACCATGGGTAGGCCAACACACTATACATTAAATTACATTATTTTAGGGTGGACAACCCTAGACTCTCACGCTCCGCGCTTGCATTTCGCGGGGTCTTTACATTACATTGACCAACACTCGGGCTTTAAGCCCCAAAAAAATGCTATGGGGGGATCTGCTGCTCAACAGGCCCCCCAACATAATCATCGTGACTCATCCCGAGTCACTCTGCTGGTGTGACGATCTTGGTGCAAAGTCCATCCAGGAGGTCGTGCGCAGCTTGGGTGTTCGCAGCACACTGTTCGGCTATCTGCTGTATCTGTTGTACATGTAACTCTAAACCTTCATGAGCAGGGTCACCTTCCTATCCGACTGTATATAGTTCCTACATCTGTGCCAGCTTCCCTTCAATGGTAGTTGTAATTGTGAATGCTTCATCGATCCATGGTTGGATGTGTTCTTTAAGCAGGGCTTCTTTTTGGCGTGCAGTGTCTAATTGGTCCTTCAGTGGCCTTGCCTGCTGTAGTCTGGCGAGTCGTTAAGGACAATCGTCTACACGGTGCCCCAGACACTGTCGTGCTCTTGCTGCAACTCGCGCACCTCGGTCTCTAGGCACTGCAGATTCTAGTCTTCCTGTAGGTGCATAAGCATGGCGAGTGCTTACTCCAACAACCCGATGCAATCCTGTGTTGCTTGGCCAATTTGTTCCAACCCCATTTGGATAGCACGGGTGCACTGCTCTCTAGCTTCTGAGGGTGTGGAGGGCTGCGCCTTCAATCGCAGCTCGATGATATGCAGGTTCAGTTCCAACTGAACCTTTGCCGTTTCCTCCCAGACATCGCAGACTTCAGCCGCCAATCTATATACCCATTCTGCTTCTTGGCGCTTTGTCGGCATGACCGACTCTGGAACGCTCCTGCATGCATCTTCTATAGCCTGTTCCAATCCACGAGCATACGCAACCAACTCATCCTGCTGTATGTTGAGTTGTTCCATGTTGATTTTCTGTTCATGCAGGACCTGGATCGCTCGGCCTTCCCAGGCGCAGAGCTCTGCGATGACCCCATCCTGCATCTGGTACAGTATTTTGCGTGGCAGGGTGGCCAAGTTCAAGCCGAAACCTTTCATGCTGCTCATCGCAGCCTAGTCACCCTCGCTTATTGTTGCTAGCACGCCTTCAGGTAAGACGAAGGTGTTGCCCATACGGGCGCACAGCGTCTATTCGGCCTTGATGGTTCCTGCTGCGAAATATTGGGCCATTGTGCCTGTTTGGGGGTGCTGTACCTGTAAACCTTGTAGTTGTGCGTTGAGCAACCCCAACATAGTGTTCTACTCCATCCGCAATCCCTGGAGCGCATCCTTTGCGACCTCACGAATCGTTTCACTGATATCCAATAGATCACCTTCTGTGAGCGTGATCGGGTCGACGAACGTCTTTGTGGCTTTTCCCTTCTTTTGAGGAGCTATTTTCTCAGGGCCGCGCTGCCGCTTGAGTTGGGTCAATGCAGAACCGAGGTCCGCATGTTCCTCAGTCCTGTCCCCTTCCCCGGTCTGCTGCCCCATGGACATCTCCTTGCCTTCCTTGGTCTCTCTGGTTGGTGCGGCTGTGGTCTTTGCCGTCTGCGCTGCTGTTGTTGCATCAACTACCTTCTGCTATGTGGCTGCTTTTTTTTCCTGGTGCCTCCTCTTAGCCAGCTGCGCGATGCACAGCTTGGTGTCCTTCTTTCTTTACTGAGCTGTGACCTTCTCCATTTCCACCACGTCTGGGGCATGCCATTCCGGAGGCCATGACTCCATTGCTGTGAAGATCACATCATCCGTTGCGATGAATGGAAGCTTCACCCATTTTTGTGCTGGCTCCTTACGCACCTAGATATACAGGTTATGCATATCTACCTTGAATTTTACCGTGCTTTGCAAGCTGTTATGAACTGTAGGGGACAACCGCGGCCTTCAGTTGATCCATGTTTGGATGCTTGCCTCCACTAACACCCAGAACACCTTTATCTCATGAATCTTCTGCACGTCCTTTGTAGCCCAAAGCGAGGTGTACCTCGCAGCTTCGGGCAGATCACCCTCAATAGTGGGAAACTGGCTGTCCTTTGACAGCTCCCCTACAACCAACAGGATGGATAAGAGCAACCACACATAGTGGAAGGTCTTACCTTGCTCCTGGGCCTCCCCGCAGTTCATCAAGAAGTCATCGCAGAGGAACTACACCCAATTGAACTGGACCCCCTCTGCGCATTGCTCTACCAACGCAATCACAGACGCTAGTACTTCGTCGGTGCGACATTTCCTCATTAGCTTGCTAGCCTACAACTAGGTGGCTACGTGCACCCCTTGGTCTTTAATGCTTGCTATTGCATACCCCCACTTTCTCTTTTCTAGTTTATACTTGGCCTTCATAGCTTCTGTGAGGGCCAAGTCGTTGCTTTTTCCTGCTATGGCCGCATGGTCATTTCCTTTGACTGGCAGTCAAGAAATTCGGTGAATTAAATCGACCATGATGAGAATCAACTCCTCCAGCCAGAGATACCCATCATGCACCTGTAATGTCCCTTAATAATAAAGAATAAATGATACAAATAATTAAATAATAAATAATATAATATAATAATAAATAAATAATAAACAATAAATTAAAAATAGTAATAGTAAATAAATAATAAATAATAATAAAATAATAAATTAATTACATACTCTAAATAAATATAAATAATAGTAAATAGAAAAATAGTAAAAATCAGTAAAGCTATCAAAAAAATAAAAACAAAAGAATAAAACAAGAAAACAGTAAAGTTGCATTAATGTTTAATTCCCCAAAGGTACCAAGAGTTTGAACCCTGCTTTGATACCATATGTAACAGCCCCGAAATAAAAACATGTAATTAATTAGATTAATCATGCGATTTATAATCAATACGCAATTTATCAACTAATTAACATTAAATTTCAATAAATGAGTGTGAGGAGAGACAACTTACCTGTGGAATGCTAGTTGAATGCTAGTTGAATTTGCTACCTGCAACAAAGTCTTGGGGACAACTCTCCACCCAACCGTAGGCTCAATTGCACAAAATCTTGCTACAACTGGCTCACCCCTGAGCCCTCAATCAATGTACTACTGCCAGGGTATCCTTTGTCTCCTAACACTATTCTCCCAGAGAATGGATGATGGAATCATGGAATGATGGAATGCCTCTCATCTTCCTCCCTATCTATTAAATAGAGCAAACATTGGAAGGGGAACCAGATGCACACACTCCATGTGTCAACATGCAACTTTATTGCTTTCTTGTTTTATTTATTGTTTATTATTTATTTAATATTATATTATATTATTTATTATTTATTATTTTTATTATTTATTATTAAGGGACATTACAGCACCAGGCACAACAGCTACCTGATGAAAAAAATGGTGATGGGCATGTGGTGGTAGTGTGGTATCCATTGCAGATGGAGTAACCCAACCCTCTCCACACTGCGGAACCATTTCTACTTCATCATCCTCTCCACAACCAACTGTGGGACCTTATCACTGTCCGCGAGGTCCCAATCTTCTAACTTCATAGTGGGTACTTGTCCCAATGGTAGAACTTCAAACCTTATATCATCGGGAAGGAGCGGGGTCTGGAGCACACTCTTCATGGCCTCCAGGTCCTTCGGTACCTTGGCTTTCCCCTTCCATGGGGGGATGTAAGGAGGTAATTTTGTTGCGGAAGGCATTTGGGAGACATCCTTTGCCTCATCATCTTGCGCCTCAATTTGGGCGATTAGGGCTTGCAAGTCTTCCTACTCCTCTATTTCAATGGTGACGACTTTTCCCCTCTCTGCCATCGACAATTTTCTAAATCGTGGGTTTCTTCGGGATACACGGATTGGCCCCATCATTTGCTTATCTTTTTGTGGCCGCGGCGTGTATGGTGATTTTGGAACTTCTGGCACAGGTGCCACTTTTCTAGGCTCCTAATGGGCCATACGAGGCTCCGCGGTAACTTCGGTGAATCGCACTCTTATTCTAGTAGCCGTCATTGTGCCTACACTTGAGGATGGGAAGAGTACGCAGCGCTCAATGCTCTGTACTTGCTCAATTCTCAAACAACCAAGTGTTGCCTTGTGGCAAGCCTGGGGGGTTTTATAGCATCTTTTGAATTTGAATTCGACCCTTCCCCTCACTTGTAGGTCATTAATGCCTTCTTGGTGGCAGATCGTCCCAAATCTAGCTCTTAATTCGTGTCTTAATTGCCTATTGCCCACTCATTTTTGCCTTAAATTAGACCTCTTGTCATGAACAGTGACACCAACGATCACCTCCCAGTCTACCCGTGCAACAGCGTAGCCCCTTATGCGCGACCGTGACCCCTATGACATACCGATCCTGCGCGCAACCTCTGTATCATGCAGCTCCCATATAGACTTTTTTAAAGTCCCGTGCTCTCTTTCAACTGCTTGGAGCACTAAGACTGTGCTCTCTATGGATAGTCAGGTGGTTGCATGACCCATGCGAGGCTTCAATTTACCTTCAAGCCTGGTCCGCAGGCACCCTTCAATTACCCTCGCATTCGTCAGTGCATCATGTTCTTCCTTGTATGGTGCGCTCCCCTGTTTACTTTGTCTAGTAAGGTGCAGTCGCAGCCATGGTAGCAGGGCCACAAATTCTTCTAACATAGTAGTAGGGTTAGCTATACCTTGTCCTATCATGCTTAGTTTCTTGGCGCAGAATTCTTGAGCGATTTCAGTTTCCAGTTTGTTGATTTCTTCGTCCAATAACACGCTTTTCTTTCCTAGATGTACCTGATCTTCTTTGAGTTTGCGAAGTTTCAAGTTCCCTCACCGAATGGCTTCCTGTAACTGCATAATTCCTTTACCCGGGTCCTCGTGTAATGTCCCAACTATGGGAGCTATTGTATGGGGATTCTTTTATGCTCTTATGGTCTTGTCTCTGCTCTTAAGTGTTGGAGTCATTTCCGTGCTTAGGTTTCTGCTCATGGCCCTATAGGCCCATTGAACCATTGGTACGCGCAAGTCTCAATTAGTTCATCTTGTCTGGTGAACTCTGTTCATGATTCCACATACCTTTTTGAATGCTTCAACGTGGAATATTTGTGGTGTGCGTCACTTTTCCTGTTGCTTCATCTGGTTCCGATTTTTGATCCTTATTCTGGGGTGTGCTTGCATAGCATACGTCTGCACCCATTGACACAGGTGGGCACGCAAGCTGCTTTGTCCTGGCTACCCGGCTCTCATTCGACACTGGGGGCTTCAAAACTGTAAGCGCATCTACCTTCTACATTCATGCCAATTTACAATGGTCTCCTGATGTGTACTCCACCATCATGTGGGTGTTGCACACAGTGCCCATCCCAGCGCACCATACCACTGCTATTCCGGTACTGCGCTTTCAAATTTGTCCAGGAATTCATCCACTGTTATCACTCCATCATATGTTGGCATTTCCCTAGCGTCCGTCATCACGCAACACAATGATCTAATCATCATGTTGCAATTCAACGTTGTTACTTCGTGCAACCGATTCTGCCAATGCTCTACTTCTTTGTCTGAATCCGAAGTACAGGAGTAGTCACGCTCCCACGAGATTATCCCATTTGCAGTCGGGTTCACCCGATCCTGGTCCCGCGCTGTTATCTGGTAAATACAATCCAGCTCATCGTTGCTTTCATCGTCGCGCACTGGTTCAATGTAGTGTGCTCCTTCAGCTGGGTCTAGCAGGACTACTACGCGTAGGGACTTTTTCTCGAATATCATCTTTCGATTCTTCAGGTTGATGACTCCATTCATATTAGTGACCCAATCTATTCCTAACAATGCGGGATAGGGATTGTTGTCATAGAAAATCTATATTACTTCAAAGTCTGTCTGTGTGCTCACGCCTTCAATATAACCTGTTACCCCTTGCAACCTCCCCATGGGAAAAATCTTCTGTTGGTTTGCCATTCATAATTGAATAGGGGACCATTGCAACGTGGGCCTGCCCATGCATTCCCACGTTTGATTTGGTAACACATTCACGTCCGATCCCAGATCTAGGATGACCTGATCCATTTCGTACTCACCAATCTACACCGTCAATCTCATTTCCCTCATGGTGCGCAATGCATGCTTTCCTAGTTTTCAGACTACGCGCAATTCTGCTGACCCTGTGCACCTAGTGATCAACTCCTGTAATCCCTTAACTGCCTTATTGTCACGCAATAGTTTCATGCATGTCTCCAAAAAGGTAGTGAGCATGGAAGGATCCATTCCTATCTCTGGTTGATCCTTACTACCTGAAGTGGAGGCCTCCATGAAGCTCTTCTTAGCTTCCATGAACATCTCCTTTGCGCATTCTAAGTCAAACTCAGGTTCCTTTACAGGAGCCTTGCGAACCCATGTATCTTCCTTAGGCTGCTTCCCCTTATCTTCCCCCATGGTCGCACCGCTTCTGAGCATCATGTTCACATTTGGGTCTTCTTCGCGCGGTTCAGACCTCATCATTTGGATATTCTGAGTCGGAGGAGGCTGGAATACCCCTTTTTTGTGCATCTATGTGATCAATGTAGGACAATCTACTGTTTCATGATCAAACTGAGCACAATACAAACAGGATATCCTCGTCGGGTTGGTGAAATCACAGGCATAGTGCCCTGGTCCTTCGCAATTGTAGCAAATCAACTGTCCATGGCCCCTTCCTGGTCCCATTCCTCCTCATCCTCGACCTCGCCCCTGAAATCCAATGTGCGCCATCCCCACAGCTGGGTCAAGGGCTCGCATTTTTGTCTGCATCCTATAGGCTGGGTCCGATCCATCATTAACTCGTAACTGCAACAAGTGCACTCATCGTGGCCTACTGACCTACAGAAATTACATAACAACTGCTGGGGAGTATGTGTATACTTCTGCAACAAATGAAAATTATCCGTCATGTGTTTTCCTCCTATCTGACAGATCACGCACTATAACGTGGGTGTCGCACTTGGCCCTACCTGTGCCTTCGGTATCAACTACATTGGCCCCCCTCTTGCCAAGTAGTTCGCGAATATTAGACAATGGTCCTTTTCATGGCCCTAGCCTTTGCATTTAACGCACCACACTTCCTCGCGTGCCTCTAGCCGCGGTGCCCTATCCTGCTTCAAGCTCTGCATTTCCAAGCAAATATTTTGTAGTTGTGTGTGGATTTGTTGAACTCCCAACCTAGGATCTTGTATCGGGGTCTCATGCAACCTCATCGCCATTTCCAATGCTTCGAATTGGGTGGAAAGTTTCTGTTGTGACAACACCATCCTCAAGTGCGGTGTCAGGGATGCCACAAACCATGCACGATGCTGTGCATCCGTGAGCGTCATATCGTACTCTTCAGCCACTGATCCAGATCCCAGGGGGTCTTGCTTGGAAGCATTGCGATCTCTTTAAATCCGATGATTAACTGTGTCTCTGATTTCGGCCGGCTAAATTCTCTATTCAACACATTCTGGATCTCCACTATCCCTGCATTTGGGTGGTCATTAGAGTGCTTGATATACCATGTCAACGCGCAATCCTACAACGTGCTCACCAATGTAGCCTGCTTATGTTATCATTCGTGACCCCTTATGCTTCCCACACTACTCTTACCACGAACCAGAACTAGTCCGGATCCTCATTCCCTACTCCTTTGAATACGGGTAGCTTGATCGCGCTCGCCATGCTGAACTATGTGGGTGGTGGAGGTGGGGTGGGTGGAGATGGAGGTGAGGGAGGGGAAGCAGGCGGTGGCATGGGTGGAGGTGGTAACTGCAGAATGCGTTGCCTTATCAAAATGACCGCACTTCTCAGAGAGACCCGAGCGAGCTATTCCTTGCGCTCTTGCGAAGGTGAAATTAAGGGTCTATTTCGTAATTCCCCACTACCTTTGTAGATATTTCCACTCTGCGTCGTCCCAAACATTAATTTATTCACATAACCCTATTTTCACATAACAACATCTTAATCCATGTATTCAAAGAGTTAATATATGTCAGGCCAGGGTAACTCCAGAATAAATGAGCGGAAGAAAGAACTGATGTATTATTCATTAGCTAACTATTATTTATATACATACATATGACGGATCAGTTCATCTTCTTGATGACTGTCCAGTTCACCCATCCGTTTCGGATTAGGTGTCAACATTCCCCCCCTTAATCTGAAGGGATGTTGGTGAGTCCAAGCATCGTTCTGAATCTTTCAAGCTTTTCTCTTCCAAGCGCTTTGGTGAAGATGTCTGCAATTTGCTCGTTTGTGGAACAATGACGGAGATGGATTGTTTTGGCCTCAACATGATGTCGGATCAGATGATATTTAGTATTGATGTGCTTAGTACGATCATGGAACTTTGGGTTCTTGGCCAACTTTATTGCAGAGGTGTTATCAATCATGAGTGGAGTTGATTGTATTTGTTTTACCTGCAAGTCTTCAAGAATTTTCCTGAGCCACACAATTTCTTTCGTTGCTTCAGATGCTGCCACATATTCTGCTTCTGTTGTGGAATCTGCTGGTACTGATTGTTTGCGTGATCTCTAGGAGACAGCTCCTGATCCAAGACTCATAGCATATCCTGAAGTAGATACCCCAGTTTCTTTGTCTCCATCGAAGTATGAATCAGAGTATCCAATCAAGTTGAAGTCGTCCACCTGTGTATACTTGATTCCAAGGTCTTGAGTTCCCTTCAAGTACCTTAGAACTCTTTTTGCAGCAGACAAATTTCCCTCACAAGGATTTTGCATAAACCTGGAGAGGATTCCAACAACAAATGAAATTTCTGGTCTGGTAGTAGTGAGGTAGATGAGACTTCCTACAAGTTGTCTATACTTTGTTGCATCCTCAAATTCCTTTCCTTCAATAGATGTGAGCTTCAAGTTTTGTTCCATTGGAGTAGAAAGAGGATTGCACTCTGTCATGCCAAATCTGTTTAACAAATCTCCAATGTATTTCTTTTGAGAAAGAAATATGGACTTTGGATGTTGGGTTACTTCAATGCCAAGATAGTAATGAACATAGCCCAAATCAGTCATTTCAAATTTTTTTCCTAATTCTTTCTCTATGGATGCAATATAGCTTTCATTGTTCCCTGTCATTAAAAGATCGTCTACATATACCACAAGATATACAACTGTTTTTCCAACTTTCTTGACAAATAAAGTTGCATCATCAAGATCAAAATGATTGAAGTTGAGTTTCAGAAGATGCTCAGTTAGTTTTTCATACCAGGCTCATGGTGCTTGTTTGAGGCCATACAAGGACTTCACAAGTTTGCATACTTTATGCTCATGTCCTTTCACAGCAAATCCTTCAGGCTGGGACATAGAAACATTCTCTTTTAGATCTCCATTCAAGAATGCAGTTTTTACATCCATTTGATGGACTTTCCAACTGTTCTGAGCAGCTAGTGCAAAGAGTGTCTGGATGGTGGCCCATTTTGCTGTGGGGGCAAAAGTTTCCTCATAATCGACCCCTTCCTTTTGTGCAAAACCTTTTGCCACAAGCCTAGCTTTGTGCTTGTCAAGTGAGCCATCAGCTTTGTACTTGTTCTTGTAGACCCACTTGCAGCCAATTGGTTTGGTTCCAAATGGAGGATCAACCAGCTTCCAAGTGTCATTCTTTATGAGGGCATCATACTCCTTCTGCATCGCTTCTTTCCATTCATTATGAGAAGCAGATTCTTTGAAGGAAGTTGGTTCAAAATCTGTAGACAAGTTTAATTCACAATCATAAGTAACATCCATATCAACAGGTGAATTAGAGTTATCTACATCACCTCCATCTTGTCGGTTTGTATTTCTGGTTCCTGTTTTTCCAATTTCATCAGGATGAACACTTTCAAGTGTCTTTGTCAGCCACTTTGGGGGACCTTTCTGAGATGGTCCAGGCTGCTCTGTTGATTGAGTTGGGTCTGAATCAAGATTGAGTCTCCCAATTCTATCAATTACATCACTTAAAGCATCATCCGTTGTTGGAGTGTCATGCAGGGGAGATTGTTCTTCAGAAGAAGATTCCACATGTTGATCTAGTATAGGAATCCCCCCTTCAAGATGTGGAATCTGATTATCAAACTCTTGAAATGATTTTGGTTTTGTGAATCTATCCAAGCGATCAAGTTGCCGCTCAACAACACTGTCAGATTTGGATGATTCAAGAAAAATGACATCTCTAGATAAAACAAACTTTTTATTTACTTCATCATAGAGGCGGTATGCTTTAGATGTGTTTGAATACCCCAGGAAGATACACTTACGACTTCTAGCACCAAGTTTGTTTCTATGTACCTTTGGTATTAAAGCATAACAGGTGGAACCAAAGATCCTGAGATGTTTTACCGAAGGAACATGTCCATACCACAATTCATAAGGAGTCTTGTTTCTTATAGCACTAGATGGACATCTATTCTTTATATATGCAGCACATAGAACAACATCAGCCCAAAACATTGTCTTTACATTTTTGAAGAAAAGCATGGATCGTACCATATTCAAAATTGTTCTGTTCATTCTTTCAGCTACACCATTCTGTTGAGGATTATAAGGCACAGTTGTTTGATGTTTAATCCCATGTTGGTGAAGATAGTGTTCAAATTCATTTGATGTATATTCTTTTCCATTATCAGTGCGAATAGACCCAATATGAGATTGTGCATCATTTTCTATCCATTTATGAAAATTCTTGAATGTTTGAAAAGCATCAGATTTGTTCTTCAATAAATAAACCCAACACATTCTGGTGTAATCATCAATAAATGTCATGATATATTTATTTCCATTTGCAGAAGGAACAGGCATTGGACCACATAAATCTGAATGAATGAGTTCAAGCTTCCTATGTGCTCTTGAATGTGAATCATGAAAAGACTGTTTGCTATGCTTTCCTAGAATGCAAGCATCACATTGCTTATGTTTTCTAGGAATTGTAGGCAAACCAACAACACCATTTTTCTTCAACAAGCGGAGACTATCATAGTTTAAATGTCCAAATCTAGCATGCCATAATAAACTTGATGGAAGTGTACCTTCTTCATGATGAGAAATATATGAGAAATGTTGTGCATAAGCAGAAGTTCCTTGCAGTTTAAGAAGTCTTTCTTCTTCTATACCCCTCATGACAAGTGAGTGGTCAGATGCCTTTCTTACCTCAAGCTTGCCATCAAACATACGAATGGAGTGACCTTGCTGGCGGATGTGGACCAGGTGCAACAAGTTTCTTTTGAGATGTGGGAGATATAGAACATGATCCAGAAGAAAGTCTGGAAGACCAGGCAGTTTAAGCCTGATTGTGCCAAGCCCTGATGGCTTGATTTTTGACTGATCTACAAAGTATACTGCTCCATCAACATTATCAGTGAAATCTTCAAAAAAATCTTTCCTATGAGTCATATGACAGGTTGCTCCTGAATCAAGCAACCAGTAATTTTTGGAAGAAGCAAGTGAAGCATTAAACAAGTCTTCATTTACTCCAATGTTACATTGTGCCTCAATATAGTGAGCGGATTCAGGTGCTTTACCTTTGTCTGTGTCATCAGTTTTACCTTTCTGCTGATTTCTTCTCTGCTCAACTTTGTCCCATGGTAGCTTGCATGTAGAAGCATCATGTGATCCATTTCGTTTGCAGCGAATGCAATGCAGATCTGCCTTTTCTGCTTGAGGATGTCTGCCCCCCCTGCCTCTGAAGTATCTTCCTCTTCCTCTTCATCCACCTCTTCCTCTTGTAGAATCTTGAGCAGGATGCTTTTCTTTATGAGCAAGGCAAACAGTCTCTTCAGAAGATTCGGGGACTGTTTTCTTTCCAAAGGCTTTCTCTCTTTCAGCAAACTTTTTCACAAGAGACTCAAAGGTTATGTCTTTAAGATTTCCATTTGCTTGTAAAGACTCAAGATAATTAGAGTAGGTAGGATAGAGTGCTTTGAGAAAGGCAATAAGAGAGATATCCAGCTCAACCTTAGTGGATTTAATATCATGCATTATAGACTTTATTTCAGATGCAAGAGCAAGGGGATCATTATTTTTCAGTTCAAGAGTGAAGAGTTTAATCATGAGTTGAACAACTTCAAGTGCAGAATGTGAATCATAGAGTTCTTTCAGCTTTTGTAAAGCTTCAAAGGTAATGGAATAGGATGAAATATGACGACTTACTTCTTCATTTACAGATGCTGCGATCAATGCATAGGCTTTGCTGTTCTTGTTTTCCCAAATGACAAGTTCTTTATCTGATGTAGGCTGCACAGGGTCTTTGTCTTCTTCTCCGACACACACTCCCTTCCACAACTCATTGTAGATGAGGGTGTGTTTTACCATCCGGGACCATTCAGAATAGTTCTCCTTGCCAGTGAGAACTATTCCTACCATAGAAATGATTGAATGCATTCTGTAAAAAAAATATTTCTGCTTGAAAAAAGAAAACTTCCTTACAGCCTTATGCACTATATTTTTTTTTACAAATCCCTCTAATGTGTGATAGAAGGCATCAGAATTTCATTGAAATATTATATCACTTTATGCTTCAATACAGCATTATAAAAAACTGTGCAACTGCCTATTTAAATGTGCTGCCTATTTAAATCCTCTGATACTATGTCCTTCCTGTTTGTCAATGGCAGATCAAAGGTCGGCTGACTACAACATCAACATTGCAATGAACAGACCAGAGAACTGTGCAACAAAATCTACTGAAAAATTGAATGTCTTTAGAAGACTGAACAAAATCCCGACATTGAAGCTAATTTTAAGAAAATTCGCTAAGGAAATTTTGCAGTTGGGCAAAGATGATCCGCAGAAAATTATGCATGCAATCAAAGTAGGGCTTGCATTATCACTTTCATGCGTATTCGTGAAACTTCACATTCCATCTCCGAGCAATGTCATGGAAAGCAATAAATGACCTTTTCAAATTTTGATTACCAAGGTAATCAAAGATTACATATGCAGAGATCAATACTCGATGCCTTGAACTGCGAGTGATGATGAGAAGCCGAAGAATCGTAATCGTTGCATAAGTCAATGGTCTTTACAATTCCCTCACCAAATCGACAAACAATCAATAATATTCAAAAGCTCTTTGAGATAACCGCTTGCCCAAGAGTAATACAGTGGATTTTAATAGAATTGAAAGAGAAATGGAAATGAGCGTGAATGAATGGAGCAGATACACACCATATACACACCGTATATTCAAACGCTCAGGCAGCATAAAACTGCGTAATACCATATACACACCGTATATTCAAACACTCAGGCAGCATAAAACTGCATAATACCATATACACACCGTATATTCAAATGCTCAGGCAGCATAAAACCAGCGTTAAAGTGTAAAACTCATCGATTACGCCCATTCATAGTTCCTTTGCCAACTCCATACAATGCTTCCGCCACAGATACAGAATAAGGGAGCACCAAAGAAGGAAAACGAGTTCTCTCTGATAGTCGAAGATACAAACGATGATACCAAAAAAACGAAGGATGAGCAATGGCTCTCGCGCTCAGAAAATGAGTAATGACTCTCTGGCTAGGGCGCAAATACTGTGATGGTTTAATGCATGTCAAAGGGGCACAATGGCTTTTGCAAGTAGACTTGGAAGCCTGCTTAGAGCCAACGGCAGAGATAGTCGGAAGCGGAGCGGAATTCCACAACGTCCTCAATGAAATGTAACTGATGCGCAGAGAATTAAACAGTCAGAGCAGAGCAGCGCTCAGGATGTCAGAGTAGAGCAGCGCTCAGGTATGAGCAGCTCTCAGAACAACAGGAGTTACAACTATTTCTGGGACCTGTGCTCTGATACCATGTCAGGCCAGGGTAACTCCAGAATAAATGAGCGGAAGAAAGAACTGATGTATTATTCATTAGCTAACTATTATTTATATACATACATATGACGGATCAGTTCATCTTCTTGATGACTGTCTAGTTCACCCATCCGTTTCGGATTAGGTGTCAACAATATACTTACCTCGCGGCCCCTTGAGAAAACATCGTTCTGCTTCGTTGTAGCTTACGGTTGTGTCTACTGTGAACTTAGTGATGAATCCACCTATTATCCAGTCAAGCCAATGGTCCACAGCTTGCGCAATCTTATCTTTTGATGCCTCTAATCTGCACACTTATTCCAGAGTCCACACTATTGGGTGGTCGAGCCTACACCTTCCCTGGCTGTCAGCTAACCTCGCGATCCACTCATATAGTTCAAAAGGAAAGGATGCAAAGAAAATCTCGTGGATTTCCATATACACATAGCGATCCAACCACCTTTTCTCAGATACTTGTAGAGTTCTATTTTCCTATGTCAAGAACTCGTGAATCTTCTTGTCCAAGCACTCTTCAATTTCCTTCTTTGTTGGGTTCCAGTGGCACGACATCAGACATCCCTTAGGTAGATCCCGGTCCTGACAACGGAACCATTTGTTGGCTACGTGGGGCCTGACACAGGTTCAACAGTGAGTTTAACCAAGCAAATCTTGGTACTACTAGCCCTTTCAACAACAGTCCATGGAGCGCGGACTGAGGTCTCACCCGAAGTAGTATGGGAGGGTGCTGGAACTAGGTTTCCACACCTTGGGATGTCTGATATGGGCAATAGGTACGCGATTCAACCTGCGCGCTTACTAGATTACACACACCAATGGGCTCCTTGCGTCCTGTGGGGTTGCCTTCATGCAAATCCAACCGCAGTGCGACCAGTATTAATTACCCTTAGTTAGGTTCTGTTCATTAATTACATAGAAAGTTTTCATACATAAACATACATACAAGTGCACGCATATAGATAAATAGATACCATTAATGCCAAACATAAAAATATATATCTACGAAGCAGATGCACAATATGCCGAATCAACTTAGATTTATTAATGATCCTTTTCAAGTTCAGTTCAATATAGACCCGACTCCACCCTGCGCACTCAACTGCAGGGGTCTGTGCACTCAACTGTGAACTCTACTAGGCCTCTGTGCACTCAGCTGCAGAGCCTTTACCTACTACTACGACCAAATACCTTCAAATCCACTTCTATCATTTGACCATGCCTTCACATCTATCTAGTACTTCCTTGCCAAAAAGCTATATTTACACTTAGAGCCTCACTCTATTTATACAATCCCATGGTCCGCAGACCATGGGTAGGCTGACACACTATACATTAAATTACATTATTTTAGGGCAGACAACCCTAGACTCAAGCACTCCGCGCCTGCATTTCACGGGGTCTTTACATTACATTGACCAACACTTGGGCTTTAAGCCCCAAAAACTTGCTATGGGGGGATCCACTGCCCAACATATGCACAAACCACCCATGTGCTTTTTCTGTATTCCCATCATTGTCCCCGTCTCAAATATTTTCGCGATACACTTCAAGTGATTTGCGAATTAGAGGGCACTTGTAATGAGTCCACCTCTCCTTTACCTCCGGATTCTGGTCCCACTTCTACACTGGAAAAGAGGTCTCTTAAACACCCATTGTGATCCCTCCCGCTGATGTTGAGATGACAAACAGTTCTGCTCCTATTCTCTACCTGTCATCATCCGTGAGATCGATGCCTTGGAACTCCCTTGATGTCTCCTCTTGTGATTTTGTTGAACCTTCTAGGACGAACACACCAATCTCAACATCAGTAGATATTCCATCTACTTTACATATATCTCCCAACATTGGCAATTCATATTTGAACCTTGTCTCTCATGAATATTCTTTAGGTATCTCTTCACCATCATGTGGTCCTTCTTCCACCAGTTTTCCCATCTTCCAGTCTGATGAAGACATCATGGAAGCTATGACCACTCCAGATTACCCTTGGGATGATATGTGTTAGCACCTAAATCTGCCTTAGGCTGAAGGAAGGCAAAAATTAGGGTAACCACAAACCACGCTCAGTCTCGTAGCTAGCCCTACGAGAGCAGGAGAGGGCTCTCTCTGAGTCACGCTCAGCGAATGGATAAGCAAAATGGTCTGAGATGACTTGCAATGCGATATTTGCCTTAGGCTAGTAAGTGAAAAGGGATTTTGGAAAATATTTTCGAAGTGACTAAACTTCTGAGATGTATATGGGACTGGCGCTTAGCAAAGAACAGAGAATTGAGAATGAAGGCACAGATTATTCCATGAGGCAAGGTAGGCGAGAAGCGCAACAATTTCAACTTAAGGTGATGCGGAATGGAAAGATTGCTGAAGATGGTGAAAAGGGCATGGTCGCATGAATCCTTTTCAACAGAAGAATAACACTGCATATGAAATTTTCCCACAGGTAGAGCAATATAAATTGAATTCTACCTAATCTCACTTAGAAAATTTCACTAAAATGAAACATGAAATGAATTATGAAACATAAAAAGATACATATGGAACATAAGAACACATTTGCTACACTCACAACCACAAGAATCTCATGAAACAGAGCCGCTGCCTTTCATTAAACTCTCTGTCAAAAATACATAGTGCAGAAACAAAGTTTCTTTCCCACAGCCTCTCAGAAGTTACAAGCCAGCCAACCTTTTTCAAATAAAATGTATACAATATATAGAATGTGTGGAGAAGAGATGGAATGCCCAGGGGTTGGAAAGTTACTCAAATCATTGCGAAATGGAGATGGAGAGCCAACCATCAGCTACAGGTGCAACGCTCTCAAGCATGACATTTGGCTGTGGTGACCCTTTGCATTCTTCGCCACTTAGATAGATGCCCACCTGGAGAGAAAAATCTTTAAAAGCCACCTTTAGTGCCAAAAAACCGAAGATTGGATGACCGGTCCCACTTGGAGAAGTCGCGACCCGAAATTTCGCGAAACGGGAGCAAACTGGGCAAAATTTCCTCGGTGCACCGCGCGCTTTTCTCTGTGCGTTGCACTACTTTGGGGCCTCTTTTGGGGCACCTGCAGGTGTCCAAAATGTGCCCAAGTGGGTTTGTTGGAAATCTTGGCCTATCTACTTTCTAACCCCACTGGAATTTCTGAATTTGGTGCTCATTTGCCCCTCTAAATCTTCATTCTCCCAAGATTGCTTTCTGTGTGTCCAAAAAGTGGCAGAGAGGCCATTTTTGAGTGTTTTTTGACCTTTAGGAGACCCAAAACTTGTCAAAACTTCTTGCCCGGACACCAATAGATGTATTTTTCGATGCTGAATCCAAATATGCAAACCTTTTCTCGATTAGAGTGTTAGAATTTTAGCACCGCGCCATATGCTCTATGCGCCGCGCGTTGACTGTTAGCACAATTCCGGCCTCCAAAAAAAAATTCGTCCTTTAACCCTTCAATGAGGTCCTTGGGTGAAAATGGCCTTTTAATCAATGAAAATATCTTGATGACTTTGATTTTGGCAAATTCACTTTGTAAAGTTGTAGAGTCTTGGCACTTTGACAACTTGGACACAAACTCTGATTTCTCGTTTCCTTTGACTTTTGGCTTTGAAATGATGACTTTTTCGGCGTTTCTTTGCGGGGACTGTGTGACTGAGCCTCTGGCTTTCGAAATCCATGACTGCATCTGAAAATGTCAACTGTCAATTTTTGGAAAATTTTGTCATAGTTGACCTTGTTTGACTTTTCTTCAAAACAGAGTTTTGAAGAAGAGTCGATGTTTCTTGCGGTGATGATGAAGCTTTCTGCACTGTAGGTGTATAAGATCTTCCTCTGGCCTGCATGACTTGTTCTGGACATGTTTTTCAAGGACCAAACTGATGAATTTCTAGACCCAAACCATAAAAAATGACTCTGTCCTGAAATAGGACCAGACCTTGACTATCATGAATTCCATTGATTTTGGACCAAGACCTGAATCAGCAGAGGCCAGACATGAGGGGAAATGAGTAGCATGACTTTCTCCGTCAGATCATGGCATGTCCCTAGCGAAATGCAGCTGAGTGGATGGAGCAGGACACCTAAATTTGAAATGCAGAAAGAGCTTTGATCTCTGACGGAGGGCTGACCAGACCGACTCTAACATTGGCTCCAATGGGGGACAGTAGCTCCTTGGAGGTGCCAAGCACAGCAGATCTCTGGAGGAGCTAGACAGTGCCTCTTGGTCCATTGGGCTATGGAGTCATCATTTTGATAAATAGCACAAGACTCTGACTCAATCTTGTCAGTCTTCTATCAGAGTCGAATTCACTAAGGTTCATTTCTCGTCATTTGCAGTCATCAAATACCAGTTTGGTAAAAAAGGGTCATTTTAATCCTTGACTCCAGGGTTTTGTCTCCAGAAGTGTTCACTAACGCCTGCAGGCCAAAGAGAGCTTCAATAAGGTTTCACTTCAAAATTCACATTATTAATAATGCTGAAGGACATTTCTTCTTTAAAACTCTGTTTTAAAGAAGAAATTATTAAGTTTGTTTAATGCATGATTGATAAGGTTTTATAGTTCTTTAGGCAGCCCTGCCCATCTTGCTAGGTTCAGCAGCTCCAACACCTATAGGAAATCAATCAAGAAAAAGTCATCATTTCAAAGCCAAAATTCAAAGGAAACGAGAAATTAGAGTTTGTGTCCAAGTTGTCAAAGTGCCAAGACTCTACAACTTTACAAAGTGAATTTGCCAAAATCAAAGTCATCAAGATATTTTCATTGATTAAAAGGCCATTTGCACCCAAAGACCTCATTGAAGGGTTAAAGGACAAATTTTTTTGTTTGGAGGCCGGAATTGTGCTAATAGTCAACCCGCGACGCATAGAGCATATTGCGCGGTGCACATGGGCCGCGCAGCGCATTGGGCGCTCCTCCACAGTGTATTTTTAACACTGGCGCGGCGCACTGAGCAGCTTGCGCGGCGCACAGAGCCAGAGCACTTGTTGGATGATGTGGATGCAGATTTTACAAATTCAGAGGACCATATGTACATAGGGGAATTATTCTGAAGGTGATTTGGAAACATATATACAGTCCAACAAAGAGTTGATAGGTGGAAACGTGGAAAATTTTATTCGCATGTTCACTGGTTCTGGGATATGATTTAAAAAGGGTTACGTTGGGCTTCAAATCCTGGGTTTTCGCAGGATCGAATTTTTATTTCTTTCAATGTGCACAAAATGGTGGTTGACCCTCTCATTATGATTCGCGAAGATTTGAAATAATTCTGGGTTTTTTCTATGGAAAATACGGGAGTCACTAGTTCAGATCAGTCCTCTGTAATCTTATTCGTTGATTGAACTTTTTGAAGTCAAATTTTGATGCAGGTTCTAGGATTCTTGGGCCTTGATTTATTTTTCAAAAAGGATCAACTCACTTTGTAAACTAAGTGTGGCTGATATTGAAGGCACCCTCTCGCATGTCTGTCAGATGGTCTTGCAAGATAATACTACAAAGAAAGAAGATCTTCAAGCTCGTTAGAGCTCAAGAAAACCACCGATGATCACTGTCAAGAAAATGGAGAGAATATATGGAAATAGGGATTCGAATTCCTCATGACAGTTCTTACTCAACCAGGTGTATTCGTGGCAACAGAAAGAAAAGGGAGCTGAAATGGTCAAAGCACTGAACGCCCAAATGTAAAACGTATGACACCTTGCACTTTAGGAAGGGCAGCATGTGTATGTCAAAAATGGAGCTATGCCCTTCAGACCCCTTGTCTTTGGTGCAATGCATGCATTAAATACCTGGCAGATTTCTGGACTAGAAGAGAATTATAAGATTATGAAAACTGATTTTGGAGGCTCTTGGCGTAAAATGTGCCTTCATCGTCCTAGGCTTCGTTTTGATGGACTGTATGTTATTCGAAACACCTATATTCGTGCCGGAATTTCAGAATGGAAAACCACCAATACAGTGCATTTGTTATTGATTGGAAGATCACTGGAATTATAGCTGCCAGAAAAGACAGAAGTAATCAGTATCACAAATTAAAAAATGAAATCATCAGATGTTCAAATTCCATGGCAGCATGCTAAAGACTACAACTTAACTCCTTCTCAGGTTTTGGAACAACTAAATAAGTACAGTAATGATGATATGGATGGTTCATTTGGACATCAGGAGTTAACAAGTTTTGGAAATAAAGATTTGCAAATATATAGTGAAGCAGCAACAAAAGAGGCAATTGGGTCCTCAAAATTTCTTTGTAAAGTTACTCTAGAGCAATCTGCAATGTCACGAAGCTTGTTGCATCACAACATGGGAAACTATGGTCTGAAAGTGCCAATCTATCGAATTGGGCCACATCTTTTAAAAGCAGATGGTCCTATGGTTGGTACACTGATAGCTTGCAGCACTTGGCGTTTTTGGAAATTGGGTTTCTACCAGTCCTTCTCTATTCCATTTGCAGTTCAGAGACTTCTACCTTCAGACATGCCATGTTTGCACAGTGCAGCAGTTAGGGAGTGGATGCTTGGCAATAACAGTCGACTACCTACTTGTTTATATACTTCTAGTGTTATTGGGAAACCAGATGATACACAGAAACACCTTTTCCGAGGACTTGGCGATATAGAATGCTGGCTGGAGTTGGCTATCGATTCAATGAACATTGACAGCAATATTGATAAATCAGATGGCAGGAAAAAAGAATTGTATGTTTTATCGCGAGCAATTGAGATTAATCCAAACTTTGTAGCTGTATGGATAGCGTACCTCCATATTTTCTATAGAAAGGAGAAAGTGATAGGAACAGATGATATGTTTCATCATGCGGTGCAGCACAATAAAGGTTCATATGAACTTTGGCTTCTCTTTATAAATAGCCGGCTCCAAATGGATCAGAGATTGGAAGCTTACAACTCTGCAATTACGGCATTATGCCAGAATGTAGGTGGTGATGAAAATCATGTTAAATCATCCAGTCCATTTGTCCTGGACATTGTTTTGCAGATGCTTAATTATCTGTCTATGTCAGGCAACACGCATAAAGCCATGACATGGATTGATGAACTCCTTTACTGTTCATCCGAAAATTATGGCAAAGGGCAGTCAGACTTTATCAACATCTCCACTGTATTGCCATATTTGAGAAAGAAGGATGTTTGTGTACTTATGGTCTGTTGTACGTATTTCATAGTATATGGAAAGCTTCCGAAAGCTATTTTGGGGTGGCTTGAATTTGAATAGGAATTACCTTTTGAGGTTGACTGGCAGGATTGTCAACTTTCAGAAGCATCTAGAGATAGTTCCATGAAATTGATGGACTTTGCAGTTTCTAGTCTCAGTGAATGTTGTTTTCATGATTCTCTCGAGTGGTGGAAGAATGATAAGGATGCTCTTTTAGCAGTGTATGCATTGGTTGTTAACCATGTTAAATTTGTGTCAGCATTTGAAGGATTGACCAGTGCATGCGACCTATGTTGCCATTATAGGAAGCTCTACCCTACCTGTGTTGAACTTGTTCCTATCTATTCTTGCATTGAATCACACTGTGGAGGTGACACAGCAAGCATCAGTGTCTTTCAAGAATCATTATTTAACTGGCCAGACAACAAACCTGGTTATTTCCTTAAAGGGCGCAGGTTATCATATGTTCTATCCTTCAGAGCATGCAGAGGATAAGCAAGGAGTGGATGAATCCAAGGACAGGAGGAAAGGGGCTCATCATTTTTTGGCAAGAACAAACATGGATCAGAAATGTTGGTCTAAGGAATTGATGTTTGGCCTATTAAATCTTGCAAGGCATAGATTGCTGAATAATGATGCAAAAGAAGCTCAGACTTTTGCAGACCAAGCACTGAAGGTAGCTTCAGATGACAGAGATGTCAAGCATTGCATTAGAGAATATGCAGCACTAGCTGTCTTGGGTTCTCCTGGAGGTCTTGAAGCAATAAAGAATGGTTTTGATACCAGGATGCTGCAAGTACTTGATAAGTGCTTCTAAGAATCTCAATTATTTCCCGTTGCTAAGCCATTATCACGAGCTTTCTCTGAGAAGATCAAGAAGCCAAAAATTCGCCTTTTTATTGACAATTTCTTAGGTCCTATTCCTCTAGATTCTTCACTCTTGAACTCAGTTATAGAGACTTGGTATGGGCCATCTCTTCTACCCCGAAAGTTTGGTGCATTGAAGGATTTAGTAGATTTTGTTGAAGGTCTTTTGGAACTTGCATCTGCTAATCTTAACTTGGTTCTCTCCATATCTAGGTTGATAGGTCCAAGGTACAATTCCCAGAGCAGGTCTTCCATGGCTGTTGTTCTTTGGGCAAGTTCACTTTGGATCAACTGTATATTTCAGTCCTTTCCTATAGCCCCTGAAGACACCTGGATAGAAGTAGGAAATTTTCTAGAGCTTCTAGATATTGACATTATCCTTGAAGAGTTTTACAAGAAAGCTTTGTCTGTCCATCCTTTCTCTGTTACTTTGTGGCATTCATTCTTTAACTTTCATCAGCATACTGACAATTTAGGAGGAGTTGTGGAAGCTGCAAAGTAGCGGGGTATTGTTATTGATTAAATGTAATTCTTCAAGTTCAACTAAAATAGTACAGGTTTTCTTAGTGCACCTCATTCCTGAAATCAGAGGGGGTGTGTAGAAGTGAAGATTGCTTCCAATGATTTTGCTGAGATTGAATTGACATATTGGTTGAAGCCTCTTGACCGGGGAGTGGATAAAATATCGTCTTTACATTTTATTTCTTTGGGACATTGAGTGAAGAAAGAAGGTTAGTAAGAAGGTTGTATATTTTGTTTTATATAGGAATGGAGATGCTGTGTTTCATCATAACTGTTCTAGCTTTCTTTTTAGAACTACTGGAACAAAAACAAATTGAATGTTTATGTTGTATGAGGAGATCTCTGGGAATTCACGTACAGTCTTAGCCTATGGCACTCCAAGAAAATTCTATTAGGGACTCTGTGCTGTTCATCAAGCTGCTACGCTAGAGGATTTTCTACACTTGCATATTCTTGGGCAGATTCCCTGAAGCTGCCAGCTCATCTGGTGTTTCCCTGGCAAAGCTGGGATTGTTCATTTTTTCCTGTCATTAAAGGTGAAATCTTATTTAAAGGGCCAGTTTTATTAAAAATTGGTGTTATTCAAACGGAAAGCGAAGGTGAAAGGTCAAAGTACAAAAGCCAAAAATAAACAAAGACATCTGTCACCACAGAGAAATAGGAAGAGACGGTCTATTGTTGGACTTCAGTTATGGTTCAAAGTATCTACGCTACAGGTGTTATCTCTGCGTGGGCTATCAAACAGTTTTCAAGTGTAACTGTTGGAGAGGTAAATCCCCTCTACGGATAGAGGCGATCCCTGCTAGCCCAGAATGGGTCTAGCAACAATCAATCAATGCTACTATGCAAGTTCCTAATTGCAAATAAAAGATAGGCAATGAACACCTACTTGGATTCCAACGCTATTGTTTGATGAAGATATGTCGTTCTCGCTCCTTCTCTTTTTCCGGTCACGATCTTCCACGATCCCCGTAGATAGATACCTGCACACACGAAGAGAAACACAAACACAAGCGTGAAATCTAATAAATGCAATTATACATCAGTCAGAAAGGATGTAATTCACATTAACCATTACAAAGACAAATGAGAATGGAACCATAATAGAAGTCATCTATTATTAATCAATAACAGAGAAAGGTACAACCAAAGTTCTGACGCTGAGTCCTTCTCTAGAGGGTCCAGCCAGCAAGTCTCTTAAGCATTCACCCTTGGAGGTAGATCTCCCAAGACAAAAACTCTCTCTCACACAAGCAATACTCACAACCTTCCTTAAGCTCTCTAGCAAATCCACACTTGTCACACCAACTACCTACTAGCAGCAGCACTCTAAGCACTATGAACTCCACACTATCCAAAAACTAGCTGCTCATGGCAATGGTAGAGGTTTAAATAGGAGAAGGAGTCTCCATGAATGGTGGGAGGATGAGCTTATCTCCAAGGAAGGTGGCTCAAATGACGAATAGACATGCCATAGAAGGGAGGGCGACATTTACAAGGCCAACAACCAGGTCTGGAGTCATCTGGAAGGCTGGCTGTTAGAACAAACTCGCCCAAACTGGATCAGCGCAGGTGTATAACTGCACTGGAGCGCTGACATCACATCTTAATAATGGAGCAAGCTGTGTCAGTGCGACTTAATACAATCATAGGATGCGCTGGCTCATGAAATTCGACCAGCGCGGAAAACCCGTGTTCTTCCGCGCTGGCAGCGCATCAGTTGCACTATCAGCCACCAGTCAGCGCGGTTATTTTAATAACAGTCGCGATGATGAAATAAACTTTGGCAAAGTGGGTCATTTGGCCAGTTTAGAGAGCATGAGCATGATCAATGTGAATTCATGACACAGTAGGGAAACTGACAGGGAGACAGTGACAAATTACTATGTAACAGATGCCCCCTAAAGCATGAAGCCTGAGAGAGTGGGAGGGGTGAAATGCTTTTCAAAACTCGCTGAACTGGAACACCACCAGGAAGAATCTGCACATATGTACAACTGATATCTCGATTACATGTAGTCTAGGCATGGGCGCAGCCATCCAAAAGACATACGAAGAAGGTTTGTGGTATGGACGCAGCCACCCAGCTGAAGAGACCATGGTGATAATAAGGTATGGTCGTAGCCATCCCAAAAGACTCAGGTATGGGCGCAGCCATCCATCAATGAGTCATGTAATAATAATCCACAAAATCGCAACCTGGTTTGCAACAGACAAAAACTAGGGTCTTGTGCTCTATCCCGACCCGAACAAAGTACAAGTCCAAGCATGTGAATACATGAGCTGAAGTCGAACATGCATGAACATCGTCTGATTACCAGCCAATAATGAAAACTGTTAACAGACGCGAGAGGTACCACCAATAATGACAATGGTCCTCAAGGTACTTATAGGTACAATCCGCGGCGTGTGAATCAATGAGCTGGTGTCGAACACCTGCAGAATCATTCGATCGGAGGCCAATGATGAAAACCTCACGTCGAACACGAAGAACCTGCCATTGAGGCATGCAGGCTCTAAGGCACCTGAAGGGAGTCTCTAGGTCAATTTCCTGGATAATGAGCTGAAGTCGACAGGAAGTAACCTTGACCGAAGGTGGGCCATAACGTTTCCCACATCATCGACACGAGACAGAGGAAAATATTTTGTGTGAGACATCAGAGGGAGGTTGTAAGCTTGCAGAGGTCAACTTCTCTTGAACATATCGGCGGCACAACAACGGATTTGGAAGTATTTGACATCAAATGAGCAGAGGTCATGGTGACAAAGCAATGAGCAGATGGGAGGTCAAAACAGGATAACCCAAACCCACGGAGGCTAGTGTAAAATGAGATGAGAAAATCCCCACCCAGACACGAAAGCAGACAAGTGCCATGTTCAAGAGCGACATACTGCCGACACGACAATTATTACAGTTCCATTTTCCCCACCATTTCTGGCAGGTACCCCGATTATTTTTGGATGACAAGCTTGACGGGGATAGCATATGCTTGGGAAAGCGTCATTTCGACGGTGTCCGATGTCATTAGGTTTTAACGAGCCTGACAAAGGAAGAACTCGGCATCTTTTCTTGTTTAGAGAGTCTGAAAAGACAGCGGAAAAGAAAACTCCCGGGGGGTCCTTTTTCGTAAAGTTGTGTCTCTCGAGCCCAAAAAAGTATAAAACAATGCTCGAAAGAACCGCCCGACCGGTACGATCGAGGAGTACTTTTCGTAAGTAGTAACTTCGACCCGAAAAAGTAAAAAAGCGGTTAGAAGTACGTTGTTTTGGAGCCAGTAACGAGTGTGAAACGAAAAACACCCGACAATCTTTTTAGTTTAAATGGTCGAAAAAAGAGCTTTAAAGGCGACCGCCTCTCATTCCTTTTAACGAGTTGAGAGGGGGACTCGGCGATCTTTTCTTATTTCACGTCGAAAAAGAGCCTAAAGACAACGTCCATTTTTTATTTCTCTTTAACGAGTCAAAAAGGGAAAAAATACTCGGCAATCTTTTCATATTTTACGAGTCAGAAAAGGGCTTAAAGGCGACTCGTTTTTTGGGACCAGGTGTATATAAAACCATCGTGACCCTGCTAGTTACGAGAACCTGCACAAGAAAACCACCTATGTAAACCTGTTCGACATGTTAAAAACATAGTAAAACATGCATAAAACACATAGCAGAGCGACATTGGCATGAAATACATGGTAAAAACATGACAAAATCCCACATTTGTGAAAAACTATGGTCAATTATAAATTTTTTTACCATAAATAGGGGGGTAAAAGACATTTTTTACCATTGTTACCATTTTGAGTTGTGGAGAACGTTGTGGAGCTGCGAGGTTGACGGAGCGATTTCCATCCCGTGCGGACACCATCCATCCGGCAGCTTGTTCCAGGTAGGTTCTCCTCTCCCTGCGCTTCATTTTGAGTCTTTTTTGCAGCATTTCCATGGTGGGAATTGGCCATTTGGGCGAATTTTTTGAGCTTTGATGCGCTCTCGGTCAGCGCGGATTTCCTCATCGGGTCCACGCTGATCGATTAATTTTACACACACCACCTCCCGGATCAGCGCGGAAAACACGTGTGCTTCCGCGCTGACCCAAGGAAAAAACAAAGGGGCGCCATGATCAGCGCGACTGTTTTAAAAACAGTCGCGCTGACGCCGTGAAATTACATTTTTATGATTTTGGACGTATGAACTTCAACGGTCAGGGCTCTAATATTTTTTCATGGTCATGCAGGACGCAATGGCATTTGTTTGGCAAGAGAGAGCTCACGATAACGAAGATATAGCAGCTTATGCCAATGCGGAGTGCCGAAATGCAATGCGGGCATGCGGGTTCCTCAAATTTTTCCTCACTCCGCGCCTGAGAGCACAACCTGATCTCCTCGAGCTCTTAATCAGAGCCTGGAACCCAGTTGACGGAAAATTCACAATCCGAGGCCGTGATATCGAGTTCGATTACACGGATATTTATTTTTTGACTGGGTTGTCACGCCGGGGCGAGATGCCCATTCTGGAGGGGCAACGACCCAGTGGTGAGACCCTTGACCAGCTCATGGCTCGAGTGTGCCCACGGGCACGTAAAACACGGAGTGGGAAGGTGGGTATTCCGACGGTGGATGACATCGTCCTTCGCACCATACTCTTCATGGTGACCCGGGCAGCGGGTTGCTTGGCCAATCATGAGGCCTCGAAGACCCATTTGCTATTGGCTCTCGAGTGTTTACAGCCCACCATATTCAACTAGGCAGTAGCAGTAGCGACCAGCATGAAGAGACAATTGAGCAACTGTCGATGCGGAGAGTCGAA
This sequence comes from Pinus tabuliformis, assembly GCA_031772625.1. NCBI lineage: Eukaryota > Viridiplantae > Streptophyta > Pinopsida > Pinales > Pinaceae > Pinus > Pinus tabuliformis. Next base: position 1,372,146,870 of record CM062805.1, on the reverse strand, counting down.
GCAGTTCGGTTATGGGTCGCTCTTACTTCCGCTCATGCTGGAGCGGGTACCGGCCCTACAGCTACAGGATATGGTCGTGGATCCACCCAGAGGTCCCCGGGAGACGAGGGCCAGTCGATGGGGCCATGTCATTCCGCGCGGAGGTGGCGGCCGCCCAGTGGCATGGGGTGTTTATTTTCGAGAGTGGCTGGATCGGCAGGTCATTTTCGTAGAGGACTGGCCATATGCCAGTATAGACTTCCGCGACGATCCCAACATGCCACTGCCTGCGGGAGAGCATTGTGACGATGGAGGTATGACACTTGATCTCTTTTTAATAATGTTTTTTGATTTTTCATTTACACGTCTTGATGAATGTTATGGTGCGCAGATGTGGGACCCACGAGACCCCTTGGTCTGGCTCTGGAGGCACGGAGAGAGGGACAAGGCGCTGGAGTTCTGGCCCTGGCTCCTCCAGGAGGCTATACGGTGGAGACTGTGGCGCACAATCTCGAGGGCTTACTGGCGGGGGTGCCGGATTACCAGGGGATAGAGGAGGTCCCCATAGCATCTCAGATCCACACAGTGGGGGTGGAACCCAGGATGCACCGCCTTTTGAGGCGGGTGGCACGGGCAGTTGTATGCTACAGAGAGCATAACCCACCACAGTAGACATCTAGGTTTTATTTCCACTGATGTTTTTTTGAGAGACATCTGTCTCAGATGTACTGAGGACACCGGCTTTACCTTAGACATATACACTTATTTTTGAGCGCCTTGGTGCGCCACACGATATATATATATATACTGTTTTTTGGATGGATCTTTTCACATGTGATGATGTTTTTATATGCTATGCAAATGTCTAATACAAATGTAATCTAATGTATCAGTTGCATAACACACGACCCACGTATTTTAATTTTTATGCAAGCTTAAAAGCACACATGCAAACACACATGCAAACTATGCTTGGAAAAATATCCAGTTATATACATATGCTTATTCTATGGTCTTATTATGCTTTCTATGTCTTCTTGTATGATGTTTATCTGTTACGCAAATGCCTGTCTAACACATGATTTGCCAATGCATCAGTTAACGTGTTTAATCGTCTCGGAATATGTTGATATGTGATGTAATCAAAATTCCTTTCTAACAATCTTACACGTAGATACAACCTTAGAATGCGTTGGTCCCTGACGGAATATCGCCCGTTGAGTTGATGGACGACAAGTTGAGAGTCCAGGTTCACCACCATTGCATGAATGCCGAGATCAACTGCTTCGGCCAGTAACTCAATTACAGCACTGTATTCGGCAACATTGTTAGTGGTACGACCCAAGCACACACCTTGAAGGTCTAGCAACTCTCCGTGAGGATCATAGATCGCCCACGCCGCAGAAGACAAATTGCAAGTGCTACGGCAGGCGCCATCAGCGAAACCAACATAAGGTGCACTAGACATCTGCACAAGAAGCAGAAAACACAATAAGAGGCAAACACGCCTTCACACCAAAGCAAAACGTGAAATCATGCACACATAACACACTTGCTAAAAACACACGTATGTACAAGCTAGGTGCACGAAATCATGCATAGTATTTTTTCAAATAAAGCCCATTGCGGGGCTTGTCGAGAGGATTTCCTTCGTAGTCAATCAGCTCATATGCGCCCTTCTGCAAAACTCTCTTCACGATATAGGGGCCTAGCCACATGGATTCGAGTTTGCCTGCCCCTAGCTTATCCTTAGCTTGATCGTAGAGCAGTACTAGATCTCCCTCAACAAAGGAACGAGGTTGAATGGTATTGTCGAAATGAGCCTTAACCCTTTTCTTCTGCGCTTCAATAGCTAGAGAAGCTAAGCGATGGGTCTCGTCTAGCCGTTCTAGATAAAGAAGCCGTTCCTCCACCGGAGTGGTGTTGGGAAGCAACTCGACAGCTAACTTTAACGAAGGAATCTCACATTCAACAGGAAGGGTGGCCTCCAGTCCATAAACTAGCTGAAAAGGGGTGAAACCGGTGGCGTCCTTCACAGAGGTCCGGTAGGCCCACAAGGCAGGGAACAGCATCAGATGCCAATTAGACTTGTGTGTACCAACGATACGTTGGAGCATTGTGATCAAAACTTTGTTCACAGCTTCAACTTGACCGTTGGATTGAGGGTAGTATGGCGTCGAACTATCTTGACGCAAGCCTAGTTGGGTCGTTAGTTCCATCATCATGTGATTACGGAAATGTTTTCCGTGATCCGTGACGATAGCCTGAGGGACTCCAAACCGAGTAATGACATGATTAAACAAAAACTGCGCCGCTGTGTGACCGTCCTCAGTCAGTGTAGGCATCGCTTCGGTCCATTTGGTGAAATAATCCACGGCAATGATGATATAACCATGCCCCCCGGCCGAACGAGGGTTACAGGACGTATAATCGATGCCCCATTTGGCAAATGGACCTACGGTAAAGATAGGGTGCAGTGGTGCAGGAGGTGCACGCATTTTCCGGTGGTAGATCTGGCATTCATGGCATGCACAGACGGCAAGGATGCAATCCTTGAAGATAGAAGGCCAGAAATAACCAGCACGGAGAATTTTCTGGGCGGTGGCATATCCGGACATGTGGCCGCCACAAGCGCCAGAGTGGCAGTCATTCAACACCCGCTCAGCATCCTCGAGAGTCAAACATCGGCGGAGAACAGAATCAGCGCCGAAGCGGTACAGGGTATCACCAAGAATGCGATAGGGTTGAGATTGGTGACGAATCCTCCGTCGAGCATCTTTTGATACATTGGGACGGAAGGAAGACGTCTGCAAATATACTATGATATCCCCATACCAAGGGTCGAGGGTACTGATTAGAAACAATGTTTCATCTGGGATATGCTCTTCTAAACGAGATGGTGCAGAATGTGATGGCAAAGAACAGAGCAATTCGGCAAAGACCAGAGATTTCTTAGACTTGGCAGCAGTAAATTCCAAGTCAAACTCTTGGAGGATTATGATCCATTTCGAGTATTTGCCCCCCAGTAGCTGACGCGAAAAAATGTAGGTCATTGGGTTGCAGTCAGAAATCACGGTCGTGGTGCGCAACAGGATATAGTGCTGGAAACGTTGGACGGCGCAGACAGCTGCCAATGCCAACTTGTCGACATAAGCGTAGCGAGTTTCCGTGTCCAAAAGGTTGCGGCTAAGGTAATGGATAACATGCTCATTGCCGTCATCATCATCCTGCACTAGAACCATGCCGATGGTGGTGTCAGCGGCAACTAGATAGAGAGTATAATCACGGTGGTAATTCGGAGGTCTTAAGAGTGGAGCTGAGACAAGGAGATCCTTGAGTCGCTCGAAAGACTCCTGAGCGATAGCATCCTAACGAAAGGGTGTGTCTCGCTTCAATTACCGTGTGAAACCCTTAGCCACCTCGGCATAATTCGGAATGAATCGTCTAAGAAAATTTGCTTTGCCCTGCAAGCTGTGCAATTGCTGCAAAGAAGTAGGGGGAGGAAGATTCAGGATGGCCTCGACTTTGAGGGGATCCAGACGGATGCCTTCTCGGGAGATGATGAACCCGAGTAGTCGGCTTGATTCTACGCAGAAGACACACTTATGAGGATTGAGTCGAATACGGTAGTGTCGACAGCGGAGAAAAATTTCGCGAAGATGAGAGGGATGGTCTTGACGCTTGACTGAATGAGCTAGGAGGTCATCCAGGTACGGTTGTACAATGTGTCGAATATCATGAAAGGCATAAGACATTGCACGTTGGAAAGTGGCGCCGGCATTCTTGAGACCGAAAGGGAGCTTCTTATAGGTGAAGGTGCCCCAAGGACAAATAAAAGCCGTCTTATGTTGGTCCGCGGGTGCAATGTTGATCTGGTTATAGCCAGAGAAACCGTCCATAAACGAGTAAATTTCACTTCCTGCGCACTCATCAATAAGCTGATCGATGAAGGGCGTAGGGAAGTTATCCTTCGGACAGGCACGATTGATATCACGGTAGTCAACACAGACCCGGATAGTACCCTGCTTTTTATTCACAGGGACTATATTAGACACCCAATCCATAAGGGAAATGGGGTAAATGAAACCAGCTTTAAGAAGCTTTTCGACTTCGGCCTTGATTGCTGCAGCCTTTCGAGGGTGCACTGGGCGTAGGCGCTGACGGACAGGCTTAGCCCCTGGGTACGTCGGTATTTCGTGCACCACGATACTAGGGTCGATGCCGGGCATTTCCTCATAGGACCATGCGAAGACATCACGAAATTCGCGAAATAGAGTAGTGTAGAGTTGAACTTCCTCAGGAGTGCAAGTGACTCCGATATGAATGTGCTCGAAGATCCCTGGTTTCACAGAGATGTCGATGGGTTGGGTTTGCGTGATGTTTCCCATATTGCCCTCAGAAGACACTTGATAAAGCTGAATAGGTGTTTGAAGGGGCGGGGATGGGATGCACGAAGCAAACCGCTCGAGACATGCGATCATTTCCGGATGGGGAGGGAGAAACGAAGAGCGGTGGTGATGATCTGACCAAGGGAGATCTTCGAGAGACATCGTCTCTATGATGGCTTCGTCGGAAGGAAATATCTCCTTCAATGGATCTGAAGTAGCCTCATCTCCTAGCCAAGGGAAATGAACATATGAATCGGGAACACTACTTGGGAGAGCAAGTTCAGCAGGGGGAGCCGATGCAGCGACGATTTCGACGTAGTTGAGCTTGGCAGGACTCAACGACATCATCTCACCCCAAGAGTCTTCCTGATTAGCGGGAGGAAGAACCCACGGATCAAAACATACAGAGATCATGTTGATAGGGGCGAGATTCGGAGGTGGGAGGGGAAAGACTCCCATTAAAGCGGGATCTTTGAAAAGTCCGGCACCCACGCTCTCTAAAGACTTAGAGGTATGCTCCACAAATGGCACATTACCTTCAGAAGAAGAAGCGAAGAAGGAGAGCTGGTCCACCGTGACAATCTTCCCCTGGTGAGGGAAACGAATGACACGGAACAGGGAGGAAGCCACGGCTTGCATGGCGTATGTCCAGCTACGTCCGAGGAGGAGGTTGTAGGTAAGATTGGCGTCAACAACTTCGACCTCCACTTCTACCGTCTTCCCTTCCAAAGAGATGGGCAAGCGTTGGAGGATACCGTAAGGACGGGACTCTCTTCCATCGAAGGCTTCTAACGTCGTAGGAGACTGACTCAAAGTAGGAGAACCAATAGCCTTCCAGCAAGCAACAGACATGATGCAGGTTGAGGCACCTTCATCAATAACCGTACGATGAATCATTTTGCCATTGATGATGACCTGTATAAGGAAAGCGACTTGGTGAGGCAGTCTCTGTGTAAAACCCTCGAGATCAAAAGAAATCAAATCTGAATCTGCCGGGTCGATGCCACCAATAGCTGATAGCAAGGACTTCCTCTGGGAGGGGCAGCTCTGGAGGACTTCTAGAGCGGACATAGCAGACGGAGCCTGAGCTAAGTCCTCAACAATGCTATAATGCTGGGCAGCACGAGCATTAGGGTTGTAAGACGACTTCGTGAGTACACCTTTTGGAGGGGGTCGGGGAATCGTCTCAGTGGTTGGCCGTTTGATGTGGAGGGGACCAGAACTGGATGGAGGAGCGCTGGAGGGAACCTCCGGCTCTTTCCCAGCATTAGATGGATAGTCTTTTGCTCAAGTTGAAACATGGATGGGAATCGTTCCAGCCATGAACACTTGAGAACCAAACGAGGAAGAGGGTTGAGACGGGTTTGCCACCATTTGAGTTTGCTGGGAAGGGAAAGGCTCTTTAAGCACGGCAGGAGTCCCAGGAGCACCTTTCAATAATCGACTAACTTCGGACTGCCTCGGGCAGTCCTTAGTGTAGTGATCCTCATCACAGATGAGACAAGGATACTTAGGTTTTCGTTTAGCTTCTTCCTCGGAGGGAGGCTTAGGGGGATCCTGCTTGGGCTGTCTAGATTTGTCTTTAGCTTTCCCTTTCTTTTTCCCTTTTGAGGATTTATCCGCCGCGGTGGACTGAACGGCGTTTACCTTGGAGGTACTCCCAGAATTAGATTGGCCCTGAGAAGCGTTTCCATTAGAAGCGTTCTGTTTTTGCTTCCCGGGGTTCGCGGCCGATTTCTTCGATGATGAGTTTACAGAGCCAATGACTCCGTCAACAGATGGTTTTGGCGGAGCCTTGGACTGTCCAGGTCTCGGGGCGTCTGGCAAATAATCATATAAGGTACCCGACTGAGAGTACACTAAGTCAAGGTACTGAGCACACGCGATAGCTTGCTCTTCAGTTACACAAGCTCCCATGGCGATGTCCCATGCAATTGCAGGGACAAAGGAAGTCGTGAACCAATCGGTCAGGAGTTGATCAGGAATCCATAATTTGATCAAGCGACGACACCTTCTCCATTCATGTATATGATCAGATATATGCGTAGCCGTGTCCTGTTTGAGAGACGTGAGGAGATGTGTCCCTGTCTCGTACCGAATGGGTAACTGAAAATGAGTTAAGAACGCCATAGCCAGCGAGTTGAAATCTTGAAACGTGCCGCGATTCAGCTCAATGTACCACTTAGCGGCTGAGCCAGTGAGAGTTCTCTGAAAGGGGCGGAGCCAGATAGAGTCATCAAGCCATGAGTTCGATGAACACCAGAGGTGATAGGTCATGACATGGGCTTGAGGATCTTCACCTGCTTTGCCATCAAATTTTGGACAATCACCGGGTATTTTAGTTGGAACTGGTGGCCAATACAGATTATGCAAAATGGGATCATTTGTTAACTTGGACACATCCGGAAGTTCCAACGTCGCTAAGAAAGGCAACTGAGGGTTAAAGGACATTTGTGGCTGTGGAAGTGAGGCAGTACCAGGGTTCCAACCAGGTGGTGGTTACCCCCATGGACTCTGTCCAGATGGACCCGGCCCAAAAGGGCCTGGCCCATAGGGACCCTGCCCGTAGGGGTTCTGTCCATATGGATTTTATCCATATACAGACAGTTGTCCCTGGGTCTGCCCCCCAGCACCCCATGTATTAGCAACTTGACCTGCAGGTGCAGCATACTGATAATTTTGGTAAGGAGTGACCTGCATCTGTTGATAATTTTGATAAGGGGTAAACTGAGTTTGCCCCTGGGGTTGCTGGTAGCCATACATTTGTTGAGCTCCATACTGAGCCTGATAAGAAGGCTGCGCTTGGTAAGAAGGTTGGGGCCGTGGCCCGCCTTGCATTTGATAACCCATTTGAGTTTGGGGCCCAGAATAATGTCCTTGAACTGGTTGGGCTTGGATCATCTGGCCGGAAGGTTGGCCCGGTTGAGTTTGGGATAGACCTGTTTGCCCAGAAGGACGTACTTGCTGGGTGCCAGGTTGTCCTTGAGCAACCAAGGGTTGTCCTTGCGGAACAGATGGCCGAGCAGGCTGGACGGCTGGTTGACCTTGCAGTTGGCCAGCCTGTCCAGATGGATGATTAGGGCGGACAGTGGGTTGGCCTTGCTGCATAGAAGGCTGGCCCATTTGCCCGGAAGGGTGCACTGGCTGAGCAGTGGGTTGGCCCTGCTGTACGTAGGGTTGCCCCCCTTGCCCAGGAGGATGCATGGATTGAGCAGTGGGTTGGCCCTGCTGCACGTAGGGTTGCCCCCCTTGCCCAGAAGGATGACCAGACTGAGCAGTAGGTTGGCCCTGCTGTACGTAGGGTTGCCCCCCTTGCCCGAGAGGATACCCCTGTTGGACTTCTGGTTGACCTTGAGGATTATAAGCTTGCCCAGCGTGTCCAGAGGGGTAACCCTGCTGGAGACCAGGTTGGCCTTATTGGATGTAAAGCTATCCTGGTTGTCCAGACGGGTAACCTTGCTGGGTACCAGGTTGCCCTGGATAACCGGAATGTTGACTCTGATAGGAAAATGATGGACCACTAGCGGCCGAAGGTTGTCCTGGATAGGGTTGTCGTTGTGGGCCCCCAGATTGTCCTGGGTAAGACTGGCCATAAAGTGGTTGCCCTTGGGGGGCTTGCAAATAAGGTGGATGGCCTTGATTAGGTGGTTCTTGAGGCTGTCCAGGGATTGCCTGGCCCCCATGAAAAGAATGAGTACTGGCATCCCAAGTGATGGATAACGGTACCGAGACTTCAACGAAAGGTTGAAGAGGCGTGGTTTGAGTAAACTGGAGGTACTGACCAGTAGAATCATAATAAAAGAGTGGACCTTGCGCATTTGGGTCCACAATGGGTTGCCCATGGGCATCATACGGCCCCCCTCCTGGAACAGGACCAGAAGAGGGTTGAGCACTTTGTGCAGGGTCGACGACTCCAGACGAAAGTTCCGGCTGGCCATTACTCACTTGACCGTGAGAGGGATCAACACCAGTGTTTGTAGATGAAGACGTTGTCACGGCACTGATGACCGGAGTCGAGTATGCTACACAAACAGTTGGATTCGTGGGAACTGAGGTAACAGGTGTAGTATGGGGTTGTGAAACAAAGGGTCCCGTGGTGGGAGTGATCTGAGGATCCCACATAGTCGTAGCAGGAATCCTGGCAGCTATTCTATCCCTCATCGACTGATATCGTGGGGGGAGTGGAGAAGTAGCTGGAATGGGAGTGTCAATATTCGACACCACGGGTGTCTCACTTGCGCTGGGAGATGTCTCATCCATGTGGGAAGTAGACATTGGAGACGAAACACCAGGAGGAGTAACAGGAATATCGCCCTCGTCAGGCTCCCAGATAGGGTTCCAATCTTCTTCGTAATCCTCGTCGCCCGAGGCACGTACGTTGATAGGTTGAATACTCGGGATAACAGGAAGAGTATCGCTTACAACTGGTACCTCAGGAGCAACAGAAGATGGAGAACCTTGATCACTTGGAACGAGAGTTGACGGGTCAACCAGGATGACAAACCCCACACAAAACCTAAAGGAAACTAACGATAAAGACCCTACTCAAACTAACGCACACAAGATCTAACCAGCTAATGTTATCGTGGCCGAATAAATTTTTAAGACATAGGAACTAAACTTGACCTTTTCATGTTTCAAGAGTTGAGAAAAGGACGAAAATATGACTCTAGTCTCCTTCGAATGTTTAATGAGCATGAAGTGACAAGACGCTCACTGGCACCTTTTCTTTTAGGGAGTCCGAAAAGGATCAAAAGTGACTGTTCTGGAGACTCTAGGAAAAGGGTTTACCAAGCAATCCGTAAAACTGCTTATACACCTTGGCAATCGTATGAGAACCAAGGACTTTCCGTACTACAGTCAATCTTCCCGAATGCTGTGTTCGGTGCGTTACGATTCACAAGGCGGCAAACTCGACTTCCTATGGATCAAGGATAAAAGCCTAGTGGGGTCTCCCTATATACGCGACGGTACGTGGGAGCACAATCCGTGTTAGACCACTATCGAGTCACAGAAGGAGGAATCACCCAACCGTAATGTGAAACAATAGTGACTATGTTTAAAGACGCCGGAACACGTCTCTAGCCTAGACCTCTAGATGTTTGCGTTAAGTTCCAATGCGTTTTTAGGTTTATTCGGTTTATTTTATGGTTGATCTTGAATTAAGTTTCGGTTTCAGGCCCTATCGTGTGATCTCTCACAATTACCTAGATGCAAACTACATGCCAAAGAATATCATTTCGTTCGATGAATTCTAACTATGAGAGGGTTAAGAGTTTTCAACCAAACAAAATGAACTCAATCAATCAAACAATCTAATGCAGCTAATGGCAAAGAAATGAAATTTTTTCTTTTGAGAACACAAATCAACGAAATGCTCTTTTTCCCATTAACTATTGAATGCAAAAGATATTAGTTTGATTTCTTTTTCCAATGGCACAATGCACTTAAAATGAATTTTGAGAGACAACAACACCGAGTAAAGAGAAATCAAATCACTCAATGAAAAACACAACAAGCGTGAAAAGAGCCGATTGAACCCAAGCAACTGTGATCCGTGTCTGGGTAGTGAGAAGTAATCGAAACAATCTGAGGACTGGTTCAATGACAATCACCTAAACAACCAAGCAAAGAAAGCAAAAAGAGGAAGGTTTTCGCAATAGCAAAGGCAAGTAGCAACGAATCTTTGTGAACGAGTGATAAAACAAAGTCAATCCAGCGAAAACGGGATGATAGCACTAGGTCACAGGACACAAAACAAGATTCGTCCGACAAGACTTCGCAAGCAAGTGCTTCACAATTCAAATAATAAAAATCAAGTCATAAACTAGGTAGAAAGAGTAGGAGATAGTCAAACCAACAGGCTCAGGAGGTAAAATTGAAACAAATTCAATTCTACAGGATCAGTGCGGGTAACACTCAGCAACAATGCGCTGACCAGAAGTCACGCATAGCAACAAAGCGCTGTCAGCGCGGGAGTACACGGCTTAGCCGCGCTGGTTCATTTTTCAGAATCGTCGCGACTGTTAAGTGTACAGGCGCGACGACCACGGAGTCAAAGAAACAGCTATGCGCTGTCAGCGCGACTGTTTTGATATAAACCGCGCTGAGGCTAAAAAACAAGCACAAACAAGCCAAAAACTCCCAAACCAAGGCAATAACTCTTTAAACAATTAAGGCACCTCCCAAATTGAACCAGGAAGGTTAAAAGCAGAGGACTAACCCCTAATTTTTGAAAAGAGAGTAACAATCAAACTCAAAACAAGAATGGACAAAAAGAGACAAAGGCCAGCTCCCCAGTGGAGTCGCCAAATTGTTGGAGAGGTAAATCCACTCTACGGATAGAGGCGATCCCTACTAGCCTAGAATGGGTCTAGCAACAATCAATCAATGCTACTATGCAAGTTCCTAATTGCAAATAAAAGATAGGCAATGAACACCTACTTGGATTCCAACGCTATTGTTTGATGAAGAGATGTCGTTCTCGCTCCTTCGCTTTGGCCGGTCACGATCTTCCACGATCCCCGTAGATAGATACCTGCACACACGAAGAGAAACACAAACACAAGCGTGAAATCTAATAAATGCAATTATACATCAGTCAGAAAGGATGTAATTCACATTAACCATTACAAAGACAAATGAGAATGGAACCATAATAGTAGTCATCTATTATTAATCAATAACAGAGAAAGGTACAACCAAAGTTTTGACGCTGAGTCCTTCTCTAGAGGGTCCAACCAGCAAGTCTCTTAAGCATTCACCCTTGGAGGTATATCTCCCAAGACAAAAACTCTCTCTCACACAAGCAATACTCACAACCTTCCTTAAGCTCTCTAGCAAATCCACACTTGTCACACCAACTACCTACTAGCAGCAGCACTCTAAGCACTATGAACTCCACACTATCCAAAAACTAGCTGCTCATGGAAATGGTAGAGGTTTAAATAGGAGAAGGAGTCTCCATGAATGGTGGGAGGATGAGCTTATCTCCAAGGAAGGTGGCTCAAATGACAAACAGACATGCCATAGAAGGGAGGGCAACATTTACAAGGCCAACAACCAGGTCTGGAGTCATCTGGAAGGCTGGCTGTTAGAACAAACTCGCCCAAACTGGATCAACGCGGGTGTATAACTGCACTGGAGCGCTGACATCGCATCTAAATAATGGAGCAAGCTGTGTCAGCGCGACTTAATACAATCATAGGATGCGCTGGCTCATGAAATTCGACCAGCGCGGAAAACTCGTGTTCTTCCGCGCTGGCAGCGCATCAGTTGCACTATCAACCGCTAGTCAGCGCGGTTATTTTAATAACAGTCGCGATGATGAAATAAACTTTGGCAAAGTGGGTCATTTGGCCAGTTTAGAGAGCATGAGCATGATCAATGTGAATTCATGACACAGTAGGGAGACTGACAGGGAGACAATGACAAATTACTGTGTAACAGTAACGTTCCTTTTCTTCTGAACAGATGTTTGGCTTTTCATTTCTGTTAACAATGATTAAATAACCCCCCACTTTGGGTCGATCCATTTCCCACAGTAAAGCTTATTTATTGCATAAAAAATTATTGGTAAAGGGTTCTGGAGTTCTAAGGAAAGGGTGGGAGGAAAAAACCCAGCGCTTCATTGTACAGATTTGACAGAGAAAATAATTGAATGGTACAACTCTGTTTCATGAGATCCTTGCGGTATGAATTTAGCATGTGTTTCTTCTCCTGTTTCATATGTCTCTTGTTTCTGTTTCATAGTTCATTCATAATCGTTTTCAGCTGAATGCTTTTAAAGTGAGAAAAGCAGAATCCAATTTATTGATCTGCTTTGGGAAAGTGTTCATATTTAATGTTTTCTCCTGTTTGACAAGGATTCATCTTCAATGCCCTTGTCAACCTCTCAACAGTTCACCCACTCCAAAGTATTTCAAATTTGATGTTAAATCTCTTGCCTATCTTGCCTCAGGAGATAATCTGTGTCTTCGATTTAACCTCTCTGTTCATGCTGTTCCTTGACCCCACGCTGCCCAGAAAACCCAGTCATTTATCAAAATACCCTTTCTTATCTATTTACTAGCCTAAAATCAGTTCCCATTTTAAGTCATCTCGCACCCTATTGCTCATTTTATCGAGATTGACTGGAGAGAGCCCTCTCCTGTCCTCGTAGGGCTAGCTACGAGGCTGAGCTTGGTTTGATGTTGCCTTGAACCTCGCCTTCCTTCAGCCTGAGGCAGATTCAAGTGCTAACATAGTGGCGACTCCACTGGGGAACGAAATGGTTTACTTGTAGATTGTTTTTCCCCAGTACATATCTCAAGTTCAGAGCTGATTGTTGATGGTGAACAACGATCAGACATAAGAAGATGGCTGAAATCATTCACTTGGCGACTCCATTCACTGAAGAATTCAGCAATCAATCCTTCATGGTGACTCCACTGCAGAGGGATCAGTAGCTTTGACATTTTCAAGATGCAACGGATTGCAAGAAGATACACTCCCATGAGCCGAGACCACATCCCAGGTTTTCCAAATAAAATTCCCAAGGTAGATTGGTCAAAGAATTTTCCTGTGTTAAGAAATGTGGAAGTAATGACGCTACTCTTCATCTGGTGAAATTTCACATTCATGTGCGTAGATTAAAGATCAATTTTCCTGAGGATTGTTTGATGAAAATGTTTATGGCTACCCTGGAAGACGAAGCCCGATCTTGGTATGAAAGTTTGCCACCTGCTTCCATTTATTGTCTAAAGGATTTTCATTCAATATTCTTTGAGAAGTATAAAGAATCTTATCCATCATTAAATTTAGTTCAGGATTGTTGCAAGCATGCTGATGGTTTTATTGAAAGCCTTGAAAAATATTATGAAGATGATAATTTCATGGATGAAGAGATCATGGAAGCCCTGTGTGAAAACCCATTTCAGCAGCATGAAGATGATCTTGAAAATTTGCAGTATGATCAAGATTGTAGTACGGTGGAAGATAAAAGAATTCTGCATCTTGACAGTCAACATGAATTATATGAAATAGGTTAGGAGGTTGAAGAGTTCCATATGGCTGAAGGTGATGAAATAAAAAGTGTCGGTTCAGATCTGTCAATAGAAGAAGACGGCATGCAAGTAAGTTCAGTTCTAATTTCAGAATGTGATAATGTCAGGACAGCTATTTCAGTTCCAGATTCAGATTGTGATGACCAAGAATTCCAAGTATGGAATCCTATGAAAGAGAACTTTGCTGTTGAAATCATCTGGGGTGCAGAAGACACAGTTATGGATCCAAATGTTCTCGGTTCATTAGAATACAACCTTCATGAGGAGGTGATCCAGTCAGTGTATGAAAAACAAGATCAGACCTTCATTCAATACATTCACACCACAGAAGATCAAAACATTCAGGATTTCCATTCAGATTCCTCTTCATATGTTTCATGTGTTGAAATGTTTTTCCAAGAAGAAATCTGCTCATTTACTAGTTCAGAATTTTTTGAAGACCCGGAACATACTCTTATTGATGAAGAAAGACCAGAATCAAAGGAGAAAGACATCTTGTTTTTTCAGCAGGAGGTAAATCTTCATGTTTTTCATGATCCAATGGCAAATCTTCATGTTTTTCAAGATCCTCTGGCAAGTTTGTTGCAACCAGCAGTGACGGTGATTATTGGAGTGTTCAGTGATGAAGGAGATCATGGTCAACTATGTTTTTGGATGCCCAGTGATCAGTTTGTATTGTTGACCAGCAGATCTGATAGGAAGAATCAGTCAAGAAGCCATCTTCTTGATTGGTTGCATTGGCATTTTGATATAGTTTGATCGCATATTGCCTTGTAAGAAACACGGGTGGCCAGGTATTGCCACCCAGCCTTAGGTTTTAAGTTCAGGTCTTAGTGTTTTTTAGTACAGTTTGTCGAGTCAGTTTTTCAGTCATTTCAGTTCGCATTGAGTCAGTTTGAGTCAAGTTTCAGTCAATAAATTGAGTCATGTTGGTCTGTCGGAATAATGGACTCCATAGCCCAATGGACAAAGGCACTGTCTGCTCTCCCAAAGATCTACAGTTCTTGGCACCTCCACGGAGTGGCAGCTGCCATCCCAATTGGAGCCAATGTTAGAATCAATCTTGTCAGTCTTCTGTCAGAGTTGAATTCACCAAGGTTCATTTCTCGTCATTTGCAGTCATCAAATACCAGTTTGGTCAAAAAGAGTCATTTTAATCCTTAAGTCCAGGGTTTTGTCTCCAAAAGTGTTCACTAACGCCTGCAGGCCAAAGAGAGCTTCAATAATGTTTCACTTCAAAATTCACATTATTAATAATGCTGAAGGACATTTCTTCTTTAAAACTTTGTTTTAAAGAAGAAATTATTAAGTTCATTTAATGCATGATTGATAAGGTTTTACAGTTCTTCAGGTAGCCCTGCCCATCTTGCTATGTTCAGCAGCTCCATCACCTGCAGGAAATCAATCAAGAAAAAGTCATCATTTCAAAGCCAAAAGTCAAAGGAAACAAGAAATCAGAGTTTGTGTCCAAGTTGTCAAAGTGCCAAGACTCTACAACTTTACAAAGTGAATTTGCCAAAATCAAAGTCATCAAGATATTTTCACTGATTAAAAGGCCATTTGCACCCAAAGACCTCATTGAAGGGTTAAAGGATGAATTTTTTTATTTGGAGGCTGGAATTGTGCTAACAGTCAACGCGTGACGCATAGAGCATATGGCGCGGGGCACTGGGTGCTCCTCCACAGTGTATTTTTAACACTGGCGCGACGCACTCACATGGCGCGGCGCACTGAGCAGCCTGCGTGGCGCACAGAGCCAGAGCACTTGTTGGATGATGTGGATGTGGCTTTTACAAATTCAGAGGACCATATGTACAGAGGGGAATTATTTTGAAGGTGATTTGGAAACATATCTACAGTCCAACAAAGAGTTGATAGGTGGAAACGTGGCAAATTTTATTCGCATGTTCGCTGGTTCTGGGATATGATTTAAAAAGGGTTACGTTGGGCTTCAAATCTTGGGTTTTCGCAGGATCAAATTTTTATTTCTTTCAATGTGCACAAAATGGTGGTCGACCCTCTCATTATGATTCGCGAAGATCTGAAATAATTCTGGGTTTGTTCTGTGGAAAATACGGGAGTCACTTGTTCAGATCAGTCCTCTGTAATCTTATTCGTTGATTGAACTTTTTGAAGTCAAATTTTGATGCAGGTTCCAGGATTCTTGGGCCTTGATTTATTTTTCAAAAAAGATCAACTCACTCTGGAAACTAAGTGTGGCTGATATTGAAGGCACCCTCTCGCATGTCTGTCAGATGGTCTTGCAAGATAATACTGCAAAGAAAGAAGATCTTCAAGCTCGTTAGAGCTCAGGAAAACCGCCGATGATCACTGTCAAGAAAATGGAGAGAATATATGGAAATAGGGATTCAAATTCCTCATGACAGTTTTTACTCAACCAGGTGTATTCGTGGCAACAGAAAGAAAAGGGAGCTGAAATGGTCAAAGCACCGAACGCCCAAATGTAAAACGTATGACACCTTACACTTTAGGAAGGGCAGCATGTGTATGTCGAAAATGGCGCTATGCCCTTCAGACCCCTTGTCTTTGGCGCAATGCATGCATTAATACCTGGCAGCTTTCTGGACTAGAAGAGAATTATAAGATTCTGAAAACTGATTTTGGAGGCTCTTGGCATAAAATGTGGCTTCATCGTCCTAGGCTTCGTTTTGATGGACTGTATGTTATTCGAAACACCTATATTCATGCGGGAATTGCAGAATGGAAAACCACCAATCCAGTGCATTTGTTATTGATTGGAAGATCATTGGAATTACAGCTGCCAGAAAAGACAGATGTAATCAGTATCACAAATGAAAAAATGAAATCATCAGATGTTCAAATTCCATGGCAGCATGCTAAAGACTATAACTTAACTCCTTCTTAGGTTCTGGAACAAATAAATAAGTACAGTAATGATGATATGGATGATTCATTTGGACATCAGGAGTTAAGAAGCTTTGGAAATAAAGATTTGCAAATATATAGTGAAGCAGCAACAAAAGAGGCGATTGGGTGCTCAAAATTTCTTTGTAAAGTTACTCTAGAGCAATCTGCAATGTCACGAAGCTTGTTGCATCACAACATGGGAAACTATGGTCTGAAAGTGCCAATCTATCGAATTGGGCCACATCTTTTAAAAGTAGATGGTCCTATGGTTGGTACACTGATAGCTTACAGCACTTGGCATTTTTGGAAATTGGGTTTCTGCCAGTCCTTCTCTATTCCATTTGTAGTTCAGAGACTTCTACCTTCAGACATGCCATGTTTGCACAGTGCAGCAGTTAGGGAGTGGATGCTTGGCAATAACAGTCGACTACCTACTTGTTTATATACTTCTAGTGTTATTGGGAAACCAGATGATACACAGAAACACCTTTTCCGAGGACTTGGCGATATAGAATGCTGGCTGGAGTTGGCTATCGATTCAATGAACATTGACAACAATATTGATAAATCAGATGGTAGGAAAAAAGCGTTGTATGTTTTATCGCGAGCAATTGAGATTAATCCAAACTCTGTAGCTGTATGGATAGCGTACCTCCATATTTTCTATAGAAAGGAGAAAGTGATAGGAACAGATGATATGTTTCATCATGCAGTGTAGCACAATAAAGCTTCATATGAACTTTGGCTTCTCTTTATAAATAGCCGGCTCCAAATGGATAAGAGATTGGAAGCCTACAACTCTGCAATTACGGCATTATGCCAGAATGTAGGTGGTGATGAAAATCATGTTAAATCATCCAGTCCATTTGTCCTGGACATTTTTTTGCAGATGCTTAATTATCTGTCTATGTCAGGAAACACGCATAAAGCCATGACATGGATTGATGAACTCCTTTACTGTTCATCCAAAAATTATGGCAAAGGGCAGTCAGACTTTATCAACATCTCCACTGTATTGCCATATTTGAGAAAGAAGGATGTTTGTGTACTTATGGTCTGTTGTACGTATTTCATAGTATATGGAAAGCTTCCTAAAGCTATTTTGGGGCGGCTTGAATTTGAACAGGAATTACCTTTTGAGGTTGACTGGCAGGATTGTCAACTTTTAGAAGCATCTAGAGATAGTTCCATGAAATTGATGGACTTTGCAGTTTCTAGTCTCAGTGAATGCTGTTTTCATGATTCTCTCGAGTGGTGGAAGAATGATAAGGATGCTCTTTTAGCAGTGTATGCATTGGTTGTTAACCATGTTAAATTTGTGTCAGCATTTGAAGGATTGACCAGTGCATGCGACCTCTGTTGCCATTATAGGAAGCTCTACCCTACCTGTGTTGAACTTGTTCTTGTCTATTCTTGCATTGAATCACACTGTGGAGGTGACACAGCAAGCATCAGTGTCTTTCAAGAATCATTATTTAACTGGCCAGACAACAAACCTGGTTATTTCCTTAAAGGGCGCAGGTTATCATATGTTCTATCCTTCAGAGCATGCAGAGGATAAGAAAGGAGTGGATGAATCCAAGGATAGGAGGAAAGGGGCTCATCATTTTTGGCAAGAACAAACATGGATCAAAAATGTTGGTCTAAGGAATTGATGTTTGGCCTATTAAATCTTGCAAGGCATAGATTGCTGAATAATGATGCAAAAGAAGCTCAGACTTTTGCAGACCAAGCACTGAAGGTAGCTTCAGATAACAGAGATGTCAAGCATTGCATTAGAGAATATGCAGCACTAGCTGTCTTGGGTTCTCCTGGAGGTCTTGAAGCAATAAAGAATGGTTTTGATACCAGGATGCTGCAAGTACTTGATAAGTGCTTCTAAGAATCTCAATTATTTCCCGTTGCTAAGCCATTATCACGAGCTTTCTCTGAGAAGATCAAGAAGCCAAAAATTCACCTTTTTATTGACAATCTCTTAGGTCCTATTCCTCTAGATTCTTCACTCTTGAACTCAGTTATAGAGACTTGGTATGGGCCATTTCTTCTACCCCGAAGGTTTGGTGCATTGAAGGATTTAGTAGATTTTGTTGAAGGTCTTTTGGAACTTGCATCTACTAATCTTAACTTGGTTCTCTCCATATCTAGGTTGATAGGTCAAAGGTACAATTCCTAGAGCAGGTCTTCCATGGCTGCTGTTCTTTGGGCAAGTTCACTTTTGATCAACTGTATATTTCAGTCCTTTCCTATAGCCCCTGAAGACACCTGGATAGAAGTAGGAAATTTTCTAGAGCTTCTAGATATTGACATTATCCTTGAAGAGTTTTACCAGAAAGCTTTGTCTGTCCATCCTTTCTCTGTTACTTTGTGGCATTCATTCTTTAACTTCCGTCAGCATATTGACAATTTAGGAGGAGTTGTGGAAGTTGCAAAGCAGCGGGGTATTGTTATTGATTAAATGTAATTCTTCAAGTTCAACTGAAATAGTACAGGTTTTCTTAGTGCACCTCATTCCTGAAATCAGAGGGGGTGTGTAGAAGTGAAGATTGCTTCCAATGATTTTGCTGAGATTGAATTGACATATTGGTTGAAGCCTCTTGACCTGGGAGTGGATAAAATATCGTCTTTACATTTTATTTCTTTGGGACATTGAGTGAAGAAAGAAGGTTAGTAAGAAGGTTGTATATTTTGTTTTATATAGGAATGGAGATGCCATGTTTCATCATCACTGTTCTAGCTTGCTTATTAGAACTACTGGAACAGAAACAAATTGAATGTTTATGTTGTACGAGGAGATCTCTGGGAATTCATGTACAACCTTAGCCTGTGGCACTCCAAGAAAATTCTATTAGGGACTCTGTGCTGTTCATCAAGCTGCTACGCTAGAGGATTTTCTACACTTGCATATTCTTGGGCAGATTCCCTGAAGCTGCCAGCTCATCTGGTGTTTCCCTGGAAAAGCTGGGATTGTTCATTTTTTCCCGTCATTAAAGGTGAAATCTTATTTAAAGGTCTAGTTTTATTAAAAATTAGTGTTATTCAAACGGAAAGCGAAGGTGAAAGGTCAAAGTCCAAAAGCCAAAAATAAACAAAGACATCTGTCACAGCAGAGAAATAGGAACATACGGTCTATTGTTGGACTTCAGTTATGGTTCAAAGTATCTACGCTACAGGTGTTATCTCTGCGTGGGCTATCAAACAGTTTTCAAGTGTAACGCTCCTTTTCTTCATAACAGATGTTTGGCTTTTCATTTCTGTTAACAATGATTAAATGACCCCCCACTTTGGGTCGATCCATTTCCCACAGTAAAGCTTATTTATTGCATAAAAAATTATTGGTAAAGGGTTCTAGAGTTCTGAGGAAAGGGTGGGAGGAAAAAACCCAGCGCTTCATTGTATAGATTTGACAGAGAAAATAATTGAATGGTACAGCTCTGTTTCATGAGATCCTTGCGGTATGAATTTAGCATGTGTTTCTTCTCCTGTTTCATATGTCTCTTGTTTCTGTTTCATAGTTCATTCATAATCGTTTTCAGCTGAATGCTTTTAAAGTGAGAAAAGCAGAATCCAATTTATTGCTCTGCTTTGGGAAAGTGTTCATATTTAATGTTTTCTTCTGTTTGACAAGGATTCATCTTCAATGCCCTTGTCAACCTCTCAATAGTTCACCCACTCCAAAGTATTTCAAATTTGATGTTAAATCTCTTGCCTATCTTGCCTCAGGAGATAATCTGTGTCTTCGATTTAACCTCTCTGTTCATGTTGTTCCTTGACCCCACGCTGCCCAAAAAACCCAGTCATTTATCAAAATACCCTTTCTTATCTATTTACTAGCCTAAAATCAGTTCCCATTTTAACTCATCTCGCACCCTATTGCTCTTTTTATCGAGATTGACTGGAGAGAGCCCTCTCCTATCCTCGTAGGGCTAGCTACAAGGCTGAGCTTGGTTTGATGTTGCCTTGAACCTCGCCTTCCTTCAGCCTGAGGCAGATTCAAGTGCTAACAATATGCACCATCATGCGTACTTCACTCTGCAGTAGACCCATGAACAATATGTTGTGGAGTCCAAAGACTTCATTCACAGTGAAGTCGATTGAATTAACCACCCCTTACTTTGAACCCACAAATTTGAACCATGTCCAACTTGTGGCCATTACATTGACACCCAATGTTTAGGTAAGGGGGCATCCATCTTTAAGAGTCAAGGAGAAGGACTTCTCCCTAACCCTCCTCATGCATCTAGTAGTGTTGACTCTAGTACCATTATTCTTTCCCATTTAGAAGAACCTATAGAGTCTCATATCACTTCAGAACACTCTTGGGATGATCCACTTACTCATCCCTCCATATTACCTCAACAACCTAGTCCCTTAGACATTATTGTTTTCCAACCACCTTGTTTTCTAGATATGCATCAATTCATTATATCCAAAACCACTCATTGGTATGGTGACAACCATGAATGCGAACCCAAAAATTCAGTCCATTTGCTTCATATATGCAATGCCAAATTAGATTGGTAATCCACCATTTCCTTTCTCTAACTATATCTCTCCACTCTTCTGACAAGAAGACATCCATAACATAACCAAATGGAGAACCACATCATTTATAAACATATTATGTACCATATAAATGTGTTTGTAGTCCACTACTCTAAATACATCCAGTATGTCCATAACACATTGGGGGGGCACATATTCCCCTACCTTTCCTCATAATCCTTTGGAGGATCTCATGCTAGTTGTGTCGAGATGCTTGAAACCCTTTATCTATCACTTGGAACACAATGGCATTCCACAAACTCATCCAGCTAAGGGGCATCATTCCCACTTGATCAATCCACCCCATCATCACATGCGGGGGGGGGGGGGGGGTCGGGCAGTATCTCATGCTTGGGAGCATGATGACCCTTGGCCCCCTTCTCACTTGATTAAAATTCGTCTCAACTTAGATGCCAACGATCTAGGTATGGTCAATTATCCTCCCATTCTTTGGATAGTTTGTCTTACCGGCCTCTCCGACGAGCCATATACACATTGCATATTGTAGATCATTGATACCACCTATTCAAATATTCTACTCTATGTGATTCCATATTTACCATCTAGTTCCCATGTTTGACTTGGTGGGCAGAGATGATTCTAGACCTCCTCTAGTAGTTCATTCCTGTGATATTTTATTTCCTTAATCCTTCAACAAGCACCATTCTTCCAAGAATCATTAAGGCCATCTTTAGACAAGTAAGGTCACCTACCTCCAACTTGCAGACCCTAATTCTAATTATTGGTTTGTCCACTCCAATCTCCACTAGATTTAGGGAATTCTCCTCCTCTCCAAATTCTCCATAGCTCACTATGAAAATGAATTGGATTTGGAGGCAAAAATCCCTTTTATAACAAAAACCTAGTTTTTTTTTTTTTTTTTTTTTTTTCTGTCACCCACTGTGATCAAAACCGTAGCTCGTTGGATGAACTGTCAGCACCGTTGGAAATATCTCATCGAGTTCTATAATGGGTCTCTCTTTGTTTTTGGTAATTTGAAACTTCACCAGAAAACCATTTTTTCCATGAGATCTCACTCTGCCACCTCTTCAAATCGAATCTCTTCATGTGAGACACCTGTACTCTGGTACTAATTTACCTTTGCACTAGTTCAATTACATGTCAATTTTCATTGTGAATAACCATCATTTACTTGTGTTTTCATGGTCCCCACGTGGCAGCATCATCGAGTCACCCTTGTTTAGAGCATCTGATATGTGTCACCCTTGTACTTATGGATTCTGTTCTGAGTCCCCATTGAGTCCTGTTACAGTGTTTCATTCGTATTCATGTCACTTTTCTCTCATTTTACTCATATTTGGCCTCGATTCCTTCTGCTCTGTCTTTGCCGAACCTCCATTTGAGTCATCAACCATCCCCTTTGAAATCGATTCAGCGCCAGGTCAACCATTTTTATTATATTCTAACAAGGGAAGTCATGAGTCTACCATCCATCTTGTTTCCTTCCATCATCATCCCTAGTGTCAGTCCATCAGTCACTCTGCTATGTTCCCTCGTGCCTTTGTTGATGATTCCTCATTTCCTTAACTCTGGTGGGCTCTCTTCTGTTGACCTCATCAAATTTATTCCAAAAGAGTAGTCTAGAGGGAGGTGTACCTTGGTTCCAGATTCCATATTTTTTTGGTGCCTTAGATCAAGTAAAGGGAATAATTATTGCCCTTTGACTTGGTTGTTTCTCATGTGATTTACATTAGCTCCTTATCGCACGATTGAGATTCGTACACTTGACAGTTTGGTGATCCAGACGACTGTCCCAGTGATTCCCGGGTGTGTGTGATATGTTTTAAGACCTCATGAAGGGGTGACCCTTCAGGTATCCCCCCACATGTCCGAATGACCACAGATTTGTATCCAGCCTTAGATGTAGCTCCACAGATGTGATGGGTTCGGTTTTCACCACTTGTAGCACCCATAGCATGCATGTTTCCTTCAAATGATCCATTCAGACCTTCATAGCCCTTTTCTATTTAGCAAGGCTTCCTTGGTTGTGATCCCCCCTCCTCATGTCATCTTGAGGGGCATAATATCTCATGTACTCAAATGTTATTGTATTCAGTCTCGACCTATGTTTTTCTAGGCGCATTATGTATATGGGATCCATTGTATTATTTTTTGGCCCATTGATGCCAATGTATCATGTATCATGTACTTTGTCACTCAGTGCCACATTGTTGGTCTCACCATTATTATTTGTACGCAGTTATCTCGGCAGGTATGGGTATGCCTCCCTTGCCTCATTTGAGATCATGTACTACCACATAAAAGGAGACTTCTACCAGTTTAGTGGGTCTCTCCGCCTCCATTATTTGTCCATCCTTGAATCACTTCACTTCTCTCTTTCTATGGCACCCCTTTTAGTGTCTTCTGGAAGTGTAATCAACAACGTATTTCGGTCATATGATTTTCTCCTAACACTCATATGTGTGGGGGCAATCTATTATCATATAAAAATGATTACCTAGCCATTTAAATAGGTGGATCTAAATACAACATGTAGAATTAATTTTACCATAGTAAAATCACTTTCACTGTGGAAAATAGTTTAGTAAACCACCTTTATTAAATTATTTTCTAATTTAAGTCAAAAAACCCCATGAGAATAATTTTTTCCAAAGGAAAAATCGTAATCTTTCATTATGTGGAAAAATTACATGTAGTAGATGCCTGTTGGCATATGGAGTATTTGAAGATCATGTAGACCTTTGTACAATAATTAATTGTAAAAAAAATTATGGCCTTGCCATTTCTATTATCAAAATGCAGAAACTCTTGTCTCTTTAACAACAAAAAATATAAATATATACATATTGTTTGTGGCTATGCAGTAACTCAAAATAAACTAAAATACTTAGGGCCTTTCCACCCTATGGTATTCATGATCTATGTATGGCCTGTAATGATACTAATAGATCTTGGTATCCTAGTGTTCAACGATTATCCATAAGCCTCAAGGAAGTAGCAAGCCCTCCTTGGAAATCTTGTTAGCATCTTCATTGTGTTCCCTGTATATATGTTGACAAGAGATCATATTAAAACCTGTTTTGAGATTGAAAACTTCATCCAAAATATTTTGAAGGGATATAGCATGACAATGATTTTTTGTATTGAACCAATTGATGATGATTTGCGAGTCTCCAAATATCTAAGTGTAAGTGCAATTATGTGCAAGTGCAAAGTGAAGCAAATGTCTGAGAGTGATAAGCTTAGCATGGTTATTTGTTCCTTCCCCAAGTCCTAATTGGACTTTGTAGAAATGTTGATCCGAGAGGTATAAACAGAAACCTCCTCTGCTGCCATGGGGTTGTGCAGCCCCATCAAAGAAGGCCCACGGTCGTGATTTGTCAATGCGACCGGGTCCCAAAATTTTCCGAGTGGGTGTCGGTTCCTCTTTGGGGATATCATGGAAGACTGCCACTGCCTTGGCAGTGAGCAGAGGCCAGCAAATGGACTCATTCTTGAAGATAAGGCGATTTCGAGCGAGCCATAAGGTCCAGCATATAACTAGGGGTAAACATTGAGCTTTTTGTCTCTGGTGAACTGTAATCCATCTGTGCCAAGCTTGAAGAATTGAGGAGCCCTGCCATGCATTGCTCATTGAGAGTTGATGTGTAACCTCTTGCCAGAATTGTGTGACAGATGGACAGAGCAAGAACAGGTGCTCGTTTGTTTCAGATGATTGTTTGCATAGAATACACCAGCTCGGCCCGTATATGGATCTGTGCATAAGAGCTTCTCCTGTGGGTGTTTTGTTACTTAAAACACTCCACATAAATAGACGGGCCCGTGGAGGAGCTTTCAATTGCCATAGCTGCTGCCACCATTCGATAGTATGCAATGGCTTACGAGTTTGTAGAAGATGGGTATAACCCAGTTTGGGGATGTATTTCCTGTGGTCAGCAGGTGACCAAACTAATACATCAGGGTCCTGATTAAGGGTTATATATGCTTCAGACAGTTCCCCAAGATATAATTCCCATGTGTGCTGCCAATGTACTGGAATATTTAGCTCTTGAGCTGATCGCCAACGCTAACTAAATATGGAGTTGTGCTCATGATCGGCAATCTGAGCGATCGTCAAGATGTTCTGGAGTTTAAGATGTTGTAATAGGTCTGGGGGTAGAAGATATCTGTTTCCCCCTCCTATCCAAGGATCGATACCCAAGCGCACAGATGTACCATTGTTGATGCGCCATGCCAATCCAGCTCTAATGAAAGGCATTGTTTGTAATATTGCTTTCCATACAATGGAAATCCCCCCACGGGGCCAGTCTTGTGAATGGACCCAGTCCAGAGTCTGTTGCAGCCAAATGTATTTATGATATGTCACAGTCGTCCAGAGGTTTTTTGCAGTGAGAAGAGACCAACTCATCTTGGCTGCAAGAGCTTGGGCAAAATAAGGCAGATCTTTTAACCCCCACCCCCCCCCCCCCCAATTTCTTTGGTAGGGCAATGTGCTTCCAGCTTACCCAAGCAAATGTTTTACCTTCCTTATGGCCATTCCATAGATATCGACAACATATCTATTGTATGTGACTAAGAATTCCCCGAGGGATCCAGGCAAGAGACATCCAATATACCGGGGTGGCTTCCAGAATAGATTTAATAAGGACAAGTCTCCCTGCTCTTGAGAGTAATCTATGGTTCCAAATTTTCAACCTCTTCTCAAGTTTTATCACTAACCAGATCCAGTCAGCAATCTGATAGCTGTGGGGTTTTATCCGGAACCCCAAGTATTTGAGACCATCTGAGAGGTTGTGTGGTTGGTAATGAAAGTACAGCTGGGCTGCTCTGACTTCCTGTGGGGTAGTATGGGTCAGAGTAATCGTAGATTTTGTCTAATTAGCAGCCATGCCTGTAGATTTTTCAAAGAGGGTTAGTAGCTCATGGAAGGTGGCCATGTCCCTGATGCTACCATCCAGGAATATCAAGACATCATCAACAAAGAGTAGGTGTGTGAGATGGTAGAGCTCATTCATTCTTAGGCCTTTGAGTCTACCCTCCCTTTTTGCAGAGGCGATGAGCCTACTGAGACCTTCCATCACTAAAAGGAATAGGAGAGGAGACAAAGGACACCCCTGCCTTAGCCCTCATTCAGCATGAAAGAATTGGGATGCCGAGCCATTTATCAGAATGCTAAAGGAGGCTATGTTAATGCAGCAGATAATCCAGTTTGTGAATGCCAAAGGGAATCCTAAGTGGATTAGGATCATCTTGATGAAGAGCCAGTTTACTCGGTCAAAGGCCTTGGCGAGATCAATCTTGAGGATTGTGCTTTTCAGATTCTTAGATTTTATAGAATGAATGGCTTCCTGGCTTTGCCTATGGCTTCATGGATCTACCTGTTATGGAGGAAAGCAAATTTCTTAGGGGAGATATGGTGGGATAGAATGGGACGAAGCCGGTTTGCTATGATCTTAGTGATTATTTTGTATAAGGTATTGCAGAGTGATATGGGACGGAAATCATTGAAGGATGCAGGCGAGTCCAATTTCGGAATGAGAGCAATGAAGGTGGTGTTGATGGCCTCATACATTCTTCCAGTAGTCCTGCATTCTTCGACAACATTGAGAAGGTCATTCCCGATGAGGTCAAAAAAAGCTAAGTAAAATTCAATAGGCCAACCATCTGGCCCAAGGCTTTTATCTTTCTGGAACCATTTTAGTGTCCCTTCAAGTTCATCTTTGGTGATTGGTGAAGTGATCTTGTCGGTCGTATCCTGATTGACAAATCTGGGGAAATGCCCTGCTACCCGGATGATCTCAGCAAGGTTAGAGATAGGAGGTTCCTTAAAAAGCTGTTGGAAGTGTGATATGCCCAGCTGTGAGAGCTGGTGGAAGGTTTTTGTAGTACCTCCATTAGGGATGGGCAATTGCCAGATAGTATTGGAGGCTTTCCTTCCCTTGGCAAAATTATGGAAGTACCTAGTGTTCTCATCTCCTGCTTTGAGCCAGATAGCACGGCTTTTGAGTCTCCAAGTTTCCTCATGTTCCTTCAAGATCTTTCCTCTTTTATTTTCCAGATCAATCAGATTTGATTTGGCTTTAGCATAGATGAAACCCCTGTTGTTGTCATCATTAAGGTCCGCCAATGCTGATTCCATAGAGGAGAGGATATGGATATCCTTCTGTTGTTTTTCCTTAGCCCATTTGATAGTGAGCTTCTTGAGCTGAAGAAGGTTTTGACAAAATCCTTCAGCCCTTGTATGATATTGTGAGGGAGGGTTTTGTGTCTGGTAGTTAGTGAATAGCTCGATAAAGGAGGGATCTTGAAGCTAGACAGAGTTGAACTTGAAAGGGGTGTTTGGTTTGCTTCGTGGACCTGATACTTCCAGGTAGATAGGTGAGTGGTCAGATATGCCTCCTGACCCTACCCACTACCTATAATGAGATAAATGCTACATCAATTGATTCTTAATGACAAAGCGATCCAGTCTTCTGGCGAGGGCGGCCTCCCCAACCCTTCTATTCCTCCATGTAGGTAGTGGCCTATTCATAGGGACATTTGTAAGATGGGCCTGTTCAAGGAGATTTTCCATGGTGTCAGAGAGTGGATCAATCTGAGCCGATGATCCCCAGGACTCATTGTATCCTATAGAAAAATTGAGATCCCCTCCCAAGATGAAGTTGTCAGCATTGGACAGGGAGAGATTGAGGAGGTGGTTCCAGAAGGCCTCCCACCCTTGGCACGGCCCATAGAAATTCATGACATAGAATTCCATTCCCAATTCCACAGAGAAAAAATCAATACCGATGTACCCCTTCCCTCCCCAGGTCGATTTGGGGTTTACAGAATGGGGATTGTATCCCAAGGCTAGACCACCAGATCGACCCGTTGCATCCAGGGCAATGAACTCCCACCCTGGGCATATATTCCGTAGAACTTCTATAGTATGTAGAGCTTCCCCTAGGGTTTCTTGTAGAAGGATTAAATCGACCAGTTCAACAGAAAATAGTCTGCGGAGGGCTAGTTTTTTGGGTGAACTGGCCAAACCCCTGCAGTTAAAGGAGAGGCATTTCATGGGGGAACCATATCAAGGGTTTTCTTTGCTCTAAGAACCTGGTCTAAAGAGGATTGTCTTCCCGAGATCACCTCAGCCCCAGCGCGAAGAATAGCATGCGAGAGGTATGATTTGCGCCCTCGAAGGGGTTTAATGGAAGATGCAGGGAGAGTCAGGCCAAGGCCTGTGTTCAATAGATGAGAGTCCCCAATGGGAGTTCACGATCAAAGATTATATGGATGAGGGGGTGCCGAGGGAGAAGGAGGTAGAGAGGGGGGATTCTCCGGGAGGGTAATGGGGGAGGTGGTGGAATCTACCAAATGGTGGGGGAGAAATGAGCAAGTGACAGTGGCAGGGGAGGTGGAACCATGTGAATTCGATTCAAAATGCATATGATGTGCAAAAGGTGTAATTACAGAAGATAGAATAGGGGAAGAGGGAAGAGGAGTACCCATTGAATGAGCTGCTTCAGCAGCTGCCTTGGCTCGAGTCAGAGGAGGGGATGGAGGTCCTGAAGGTGCTCCTGAGACGTGCTGAACCGGCCTAGATGGAGTTGCCTTCTGGGGTGGATCTAGAGTAGCCACAGGGTGCTTTCTGTTGATGACATGGGTACCTTTATCGATACCAGCTTCTGGTCCAGTTGCTACTTCCTGAGATTTCACGACTAGAGGACATTCCTTGAATAGATGCCCAACCATGTGGAACCTTCGGCGTCAAAATGGCACTCCCTCATAGTCCAAGATCTGAACTCTAGTGAAATTTCGCCATCGTAGAGTTATCCTTTCTTCCAATCTCTCCTAGTATCTAGATGCACTAGAATGCAGGCTAGTGTTCGGTTTTTGGATTGGACGATGGATTTTTCATAGTCCAGAAATGTGCCTAGGGCATTCCCTATCTTGATGAACATCTCTTTTGACCAGTACTATAGAGGTAACCCTGGCAACCTCACCTAGAGAGGCCCTGCTCCAATCTGCTCTCTTTCTGGATCAAATAGAGGGCTCCATCTTTTGAGCAAAACTGGGGCCATCTCTATGTGCCAAAATCAAGCCAGAGCTAGGTTTGTGTACTCTTCGAGGAAAAGTGTAGTGTGAACCACCCACGAGGTAGTGTCTGAACTTTTAGAAGCTGAAGAAAGATCTGTCCCCAAATCTCTTTCACCCATTGCCCTAATTGATCTGCTGTGTAGGTTTTGTCGTGAACCCTACCCACCAATACTTTGCTTGCTCTATCAATGACATCCCCCATGGTGAGATCTTCGCCAAAATTAATGGTGAAATCCTTTCCAAATGCCCTAATGCACTTAGATTTCTTCTTCCCAATCCGCGACACAGTGGGATGGTCGTGTAGAGGGTCCGAGGGAGTTTTTGTTGTCGAGGGAGGCTTCGTTGACCTAACCCAAATGACTGGGGTATCAAAGTAGCCTAATGGGTGAGCGGGGTCCTGTGCTTTTGCACCAGGTCTGGGGTGTTGAGATGTGAGATGAGGTTGTGCAACCGCTTCCGATGCAGGGCCTGGGCAGGAGAGAGGGTTCTGGGTGAAGGATAGGTCTGCAGGAGGTGTTGGATCAAATAGTGGAGATGAGCAGGAAGCCAGCAGGTTGAGGGTGCTAGGAGACAAGGGCGGATAGTTGAGGTTGGTGAGTTGATGGAGAGGGAATTGATGCGGAGGGAGGTGTCCTTATGCCCGGGAAGGGAGACAACTGGCACCGGTATCGAGCTAGATGGTGCAGATGTTACAGAAGCCGTTATAGGTTTAGGGTTGGAGAAAACGACTTGTTCTATGAGGGGATCCAGCAAATAGTCCACAACATCAAGCTCCATCCCGCCATGCTAACCATTGAAAAAAATAGCTGGGTTGGTTGTGCAGGTGAGGAATGGCGAGATGTAGGTTGAAGGGAGAGAACTGTTACGAGAGCTGTCTGCAGTTAACCATGGTCAGTGTTGTGGCTAGGGTAAACACAGGCTGGGCAGTAGCGCTCCATCCTATCTCCAAGAATTCTGTGAGGATCCCCCCATGAGAATAATTATATAAATCATTATTTATTTAATTTTCTCTAGGAATAATTATTAAATCATTTTTAAATAGTTATTCCTTGTCACATTTGACTAAATCCCTTAGGAATATTTAAATAAATCACTATTTGTTTAGTTTTTCTTATTTCTGTTATTGGAATAATTATTAAATCACTATTTAATAATTATTTTGATTTCACACCATTCTTAATTCTCACAAAATAATTAATAAATCATTTTATATGTTAATTATTTCTAAATAAAGATATTTAACCATTTTAAATATCTTTTCTCTCTCCAGTAAATATAATAAAGTATTCCAAGCGGTTAGATCTGAATTTGGTTAATATTATTTTATTATTCTCCATTTTCAAGACTAATCCAATACTTTGTTATAAATAGGAGGGTTTTTCATTCATTTCTCACCATGATCATAATCATCGTCAATATTATCGTCATTTTTCTAGAGCTCCCATTTAGAGTTCTCCACTTTTGTTTGGGTTTTTCACATATTGAGAGAGAGAACTAGTTTCTAAAGCATCAAGGGATATCAAAGGACCCATCCCACGGAGGGGGACTTGCAGACCCTTTTGTTTATCTCCTTCACTAGGTGCTATCAATAAAATACTTATTCATTAAAAAAGTCTCTCCGATTAGGTTATTACATTGGATATTCTACATTGTTGCTTTCTGTTATAGGTCATATATACTTTTTACTACAAGTTTTTCCATTTTTGTTGCAGATCTTGATTGACAGTAGCCATCAAATTGTTGTTAGGGTCACTTGTCACCTAGTGACTTAAGTGAAGTGTTTTTGGTACACCTTCCAAGAATTTTCACACTAACAAATGATGACTCCACTAGGTTTTTAGTTACATTTGTTGTCAACAAATGATGACTCCACTGGTGTAATAACAATGTTCTTGGGTGATTGAAGTTTTAGAAAG
Source organism: Pinus tabuliformis (assembly GCA_031772625.1). NCBI lineage: Eukaryota > Viridiplantae > Streptophyta > Pinopsida > Pinales > Pinaceae > Pinus > Pinus tabuliformis. The sequence goes on along the minus strand of CM062805.1, from coordinate 1,372,116,051 downwards.
TTTTAGGGTTTTCTATAGTTGGTTATGGCCTCTCAATTTCTATTTATAATATTAAACCCTCTTTTGTCAAATTTTCGGATTATGGTGGTTTTCTGGTTTTTTTGCAGGTCACAGGTATGAGCCGAGCAAGAAACGACAAAATATGTGTGAGATCTACCAACCGATACCCTCGGGAGTGGAACACACTTTTCAATCCCATAAGTGAGTTGTAGAGTGCACGTTTTGACCAGAAAACTGTGTTTTCCTCATAAACAGGTTAGTACCTGCGTTTTGTACCTTTTTTGGAAAATTTTCATTTTTTTTATAGATTTGCTGAGAGTGTTGTCTGCAAATTGGTTTGGGTGCTTAATCTCTGCTTTCACTCTCCCTTAGGCTTGGATCCACTTTCTTTGTCTATTTAAGGAAGGAAAAAGCCGCATAGGGTTTAGAGTACACCTCCACATTGTTAGAAAGGAATTTGTTGAGTGAGGAGTCTAGGGTTTTCAACATTTTCAACCACTGATTCTCAGATATGATCTATTACTTTTTAGATATGTTGGATAGGTTTCTTTTACCTTTTCTCGATTTAGAGTTTGGGTTTTCCTTTTCCCCCTTAGGATCACCTTGAGCATCCTAAATCTTAGAGCTTCACGAATTTCCTTTGCAGCATTTTTCACCTCTAATTTTTTTATGTTTGTCTACACCATTTACAACATATTAGAGCCTTTAGATCCTAGTCACTTGACATTATATATTTTTGGCCTTTCTATGTGTCTTTGAGTAGTTTCTTTGACCTCTCTTTCTTATCTGCTTAGTATCCCTTGTGTGTGGGGTTTTGTGTGCTTGATTGGCTGTTTATTTTTTGTCATTTTTAGATTTATTTACAGTATTTCAGCATTTTACTTTCAACAGCACATGGCATCATGAAACATGCTTAATTAACTCATCCAGTTGACACATCATTCACACACTCACACCTTAAGCAAACGTGAACTTGGTTATCACCGCTAATCCAAGACTTGAAATACTACATATTAATAAATCAACACACATAGATTAAGCCCACTTGGGCACCAGGGCTAAACAATATTTGTAGCATAGGTGTAGGATCAATGAGATAACCTTCCAATAACACTCATTGATCACTTTCATTGAGACATAGAAGTTGACATACAGGGAGCTTAAAATCCTTCACCATCCCACAATCAAAGTCGAAGTGAATCAGAAGCCCGATTCAGAGGGGGTTAGGCTAGGTCATTGTGCGAAAAAATCTCCTCGGGGCTACCCAACCCATGGTAGGGAATTCTGTGTGGTGGCTGACTACCAAGAAGCTCAAGAATCAACCTCCCCTGTGGGACAAAGGTAACCATAGTGACCAATCTTAGGAAAACACCCTATAGGACTGGCTGTGGGAAGCAGTTGGTTCTCTACCCCACCTCTCTCTTGACAACTCTACTTGTGGGGATCAGATTTCGTCAAGTAAGAAGTTCTTTGGAAGGCCATCTAAAACAATAGATATAGGATTGTTTGAGGATTTAGATCACTTCTAGGCTAGGGGTCTTTAATTTCTTTCATAGGACGTGTTTGCTTGCATTAGAGTAACATCATTAAAATAGTTAGTTTACACTTGGCACCACTACACTAGGTGTTTGCTTGTTATTTGTTTCTTTTTTATTCCTACCATCACCCTTTAGTCCTTTCAGAGTGCACTTTTTGGCCAGAAAATTGTGTTTTCCTCAGAAACAAGTCAGTACCTCTGTTTTGTACATTTTCTGGAAATTTTTCAATTTTTTTATAGATTTTCTTAGAGTTTTGTCTGTAGATTGGTTTGGGTACTTCGTCTCTACTTTCAGTCCCCCTTAGGCCTAGATCCACTTTATTTGTCTCTTTGAGGAAGGAAAAATCCCCCTAGGGTTTAAATTACACCTCCACATTGTTAGGAAGAGATTTGTTGAGTGAGGAGCCTAGGGTTTTTAACATTTTCAGCCACTGGTTTTCAGATCTATTGGATAGGTTTCTTTAACTTTTCTTCATTTAGAGTTTGGGTTTGCCTTTTATCCCTTAGGATCCCCTTGAGCATCCTAAGTCTTAAAGCTTCACGCATGTTCTTGGCAGCGTTTTTCACCTCTGATTTTTGTTGTTTGTCTGCACCATTTACAACAGATTAGAGCCTTTAGATCTTAATCCCTTGAAATTATATCTTTTTGGCCTTTCTATGTGTCTTTGAGTAGCTTGTTTTCCCTCTCTTGTTTAGCTGCTTAGTAGCCCTTATGGGTGGGGTTTTGTGTGCTTGATTAACTATTTATTTTCTGTAATTTTTCATATTTGTTTATAGTATTTCAACATTTTACTTTCAACAATACATGGCATCATGAAACATACTTAATTAACTCCTGACACACCATTCATAAACTCACAAATTAAGCGAATGTGAGCTTGGTTAACACCACTAAGCCAAGACTTGAAACACTACACCTTAATAAATAAACACACATAGATTAAGCCCACTTGGGCACTAAGGCCAAACAATCTTCGTAGTGTAGGTGTAGGATCGATGAGATAGATTCCAATAGCACCCATCGATCACTTTCATTGAGACATAGAAGTTGACATACTAGGGATGGTGAAGGATTTTAAGTTTACATACTAGGGATGGTGAAGGATGGTGGAGTGACATATGGGCTTCTACTCTTTGTAATAACTCCACATATTTGCAAGTCTTGAATTAGTATTACAATCTTTGTTTTCTGACGATGAGGATAGAAATATGGTTTGACATTCATGGGTGTCAGATCTAGTTTGACTTCAATGATATGTTCTATATTCCTTTTTAGAGGTAATTTCATAGGCAACTCTTGAAATACCTTGTTATATTTCTGGATCAAGGTTGTAACCTCGTGTTGATGGTGAATTCATTCTGTACATAACATTCTAACTGTTGACATTGTGCGATGAATGTGGGTGCTCCTTTTCAAATATGTGTCTTCATTTGTTGCGTAGATACGATTTGAGTAGGAGGAGCTTGAAACCTGAACAATTTATATTTCCTTCCAGCCCATTTAAACTTTATAAATTTCTTCTGGTGATTTGTGAAATATGTTCCCAATGTTTGTAGCCATTGTATTCCTAAAACAACATCTACACCTCTCAAGGCCACTGTGTAAAATCTAGATTCAATTTTGTAACCACTTAATTGCAATTTGACCCTATGACATTTCCCTACTCCATATATTCTCTTACCATCTTCCACCATAACTCTTATATCTATTGCAAGGTATACAAATATATTTAGTCTCCTTGCTACATTAACATCTATGAAATTGTGGGTGCTTCCTGTGTCTATTAATACAATGATGTTTTCTTTCTTAATATGTCCTTTTAGCTTTAGGGTTTGTGGTTGTGTTATTCCCATGATTGCAACTAGGGAAATTATCAACATAGCCTCTTCTTCTGGCTCTGTGTTTGGAGCATCATTTTCCTTGTTAGTACCTTCATTAGAGTCACTACTCGAGGAGTCCTTTTCTTATTCTTCTTCACAATTGTATAGTTTTTGTGTGTTGCATTTGTGTCCTGGTGAAAACTTGTCCCCACACTTCCAACATTTGTCATCCTTCTTCTTTTTAGAACTCGAATATTGGTTCCCTTATTCTAGAAACTGAGGTGGAATATACTTGTTAAACTTGTCCAAATATTTCTTACTTGATTTTCCCTTCGAGTAATTGCTTGATTTTTTAGAATTGGTATATGATGATTTATTGAATTTATGCTTTTGTTCGATAATCCTTATTGCATGTATAATTTCTTCAATAGTTTTGGGTTTGTACAATTTCAATTATGCACTAATATGATCTTTAAGTCCACATCTATATGTTTTAAGTAGTTGTTAATATGTAAATCCTCTTTGTCTTGTAGCCAATACTTCCCATTCGTGGGCATATTCAGTTACATACCCTTTTTTCTTGAGATGATTTTTTTCGTAGACATCTTCTTCTTTGTCAAAAAATCGTTTTAGCAAGACATCCACAAAAATATTTTAATGAAAGGAAAGAGCATCACATTTTCCAGACCACCATAAGAATCAATCATATGCCACTGCTTCTAAATTCTTGGAAGTTGTCATGATTTTCTCATATTCACCTAATAGTGGTTTAGATTAAAAAATGGCCTCCATTTTATTAACCCAAATAATAACGCCTTTATGGTCTTTACCATCGTACTTGGGTATCTCCTTCTTAATTCATTAATAGTCTCTTTTATGGAAATTTTGTATAATATTGGCTACCTGAGATGTGTATTTGTGAAAGTTATGGAATTTCATGGTTTTGGGGATCTTTGCTATCTGTAGTTTTGGGGGTTTGTGTTGGTGCTTGAACATTTAAAGGATTAAAAAAAAATGAATTCACCCTTTCTATTAACTAATCCATTATTTCTTCTCGTTTTTTAACATTACGGGATGATTCACTCTTTTCTTCATCCCTCAATTTTAAGAAGACTTGCCAACGATAATCAAAATCCCTTTTTTCTTGGTTCTACATTCCTTGCAACATTTTTTCAATGTTGTCTATTTTTTTATATCACTCACTAATTCCTCTTGAGTTTCAATCATCTTCTTATGTCCTTCTCCTAACTTTGTTTTCGTTTTTTTGACAATGTATGACGCACCTTATCAAGTTATGCTCGATATTTCCCAATTTCGGCTTCATCATTATTATTCCCCATTTTGGATTTGTTTTTCTTCTTTGTAGAACCCACATTTTTTAAAAAATTATTATTTAATTGGTATAGTTAAATTAATTAATTATAAACTATACAATATAATTATATAATTATAATAATAGAACTATATAACATTATATATATATATATATATATATATATATATAAGTATTGAAAAGTTGTGGGTGGGGGATAGACGCAACCCTAGTTTACAGATAAAACGACGAAAAATATATAACGGGGAACCAATTTTGTTGAGGCGGATAAGTGTAGCTGGAATGACAAGATGTGGTTAGAAAAGGTCGGTCGGAAGTGTCGGGTACACTGGTGGCATGTTTGATTGGAGGTCGGGGATGGTCAGGTAGGAGGACGCAATAGGTAGAGTTTGGGAACAAGTGCAGAAGAAAGACAAGGATAACCGATGATAGGGACGACTAAGAAGAATGAGGTGGTAGAGAAAGGAGATAAAGATGGAGTGACAAGCAGGACAAAAAATGACAGAGAAAAGAACAACAACAATGAACTATGACTAGAATGATCATGAAGTATGCAACATTTTGATTGAGAACGAACCGCTCTGATACTATTGTAACAACAAAACTTAATGTGAAAGACACAAAATGTGTATATATATATATATATATATATATATATATATATATATATATATATACAATTTCCTTTATGAGGGTTGCCTATATAGACATTGATTGGTCACAAAGGTGATGGGTCATATGTATTTTACCATAAAAACCTGTTCATAAATAATAATAACTAAAAATGATTATATATATATATATAATATTATATATATATATATATATATATAAATATATATATATATATATATATATATATATATTTTATGAATTATTTATTCATAACGCTTATACTATAGTTTGAAAGCTAAAACTTAATATCATTATATAGTTGGTTAATATAATACAATAAAATTAGGTAAATCTTAATAATATTTTGGATTTCGTTAATGGTATAGTAAAATTTAAAACTAAACTAATTTAGTATTTCTTTAGCTTAAGCATGTTTTATGGTATGGTTTTTATAAGATTTGATGTAATATTATGGTGCGATGGCATTAAAAAAAGTTTATGTTATTTTAATTTGAATAGAAATTAGTTAATTTGAGATGGGAGAAAAAATGTTTTAATGTATTTAATTTGGTATAATTAAAAGTTATATATATATATATATATAAAAGGAGTATTTCTATAAGATGGGTGCTCAAAAGTGGAAAAAAAGCTCACACATTGAAATGAGAGCTAACTCCATAAATCATGGGTGGTGCATCACCTAAATGAAAGATTGCATACAATATGTAGTGCATCCAAATGAAAAAACATAAAGAAAAGGAACATGTGAACAATTCCATTATTGATAATGGTGTTAAGATTAATCTAGAAGGGTGAATAACCATGGAGACTACATCTGATCCTTTCCCTGGTATAACTGTGAGATTTGATCGAAAAGCATAGAAACTATGACATAAAATGGTGGATGAAGACGAGGTCATGGGAAAATAGTTTAAATTGGTATACAATTTGGTGGAAGCTATGACATGGAAGATTTTGTGTGATTATATAGTTTATTGCAATATGCTCAGGAATTTTCCTATCTATTTCTTATGGTTTTGCAATTGTATTTCATGTTTATTATGGTATTGGAGGTCACTAAGTTTTGGGGGGGTTGTGTGAGGTCTTCTCTTCAATAATAATGTCCATGTTCTTAGGTAAAATATAGTTTCATGGGTTAAAGGTGCATATTTTAGGACTTAACTCAATTGGTTGAAGGCTTGGATTTTGCGAGACTCTGCACTGAGTTTCTACGATAATTCTATTTTTGGCTAGTTTTCACATTACAAATTTTTTTTGTTTATGTTTCAAGTCTCAAACTCTCGTGTGTAGTTGGTCAGCTCTCCTACCAATCCCTTGGTCCTTTACTAACTTTTGATTTGATTCTCCTATATTTCTTATTTTTTCCCCTCACCTTCTGATCGTTGGTGTCATCCCCCATTTCTTAGTAACATATATGACTAAGAATTTAAAATTTGCGGGTGGGACCCTAACTCATAGACAAAATGAAGAAAAATATATAACGCGGAACCAAAATTTTTGAGGCGGATAAGTGTAGTCGGAATGAGAGGATGTGGTCAGAAAAGGTCAGTCGAATGTGTCGGGAAGACTGGCGGCATGTTTGATCGAAGGTCGAGGATGGTTGAGTAGGAGGATGCGACAAGCATAGTTTGGGAACAAGTGCGGACAATAGACAAAGATAACTAGTGCCAGGGTTGGCTAAGAAGAATGAGGTGGTAGAGAAGGGAGACAAGGATGGAGCGATGAGTGGGACGAAGAATTACAGAGAAAATAACGACAACAATGAACTGTGACTGAAACGATCATGAACTACACAACGTTTTTTTCGAGAACAAACCACTCTAATACCATTGTGACAACAAAATTTAATGTGAAAGACAAAAAATTTGTAATATATGTGTGTGTGTGTGTGTTATTAATGAAAAACTGAATAATTGATTACAATTTCCTTCGTGATGGTTGCCTATATAGACAATGACTGGTCACAAAGGTGATGGGTCATATCTTTTTTACCATAAAAACCCCTTCATAAATAATAATAAATAAAAATAATATATATATATATATATATATATATATATATATATATATATATATATATATATATATATATATATATATATATATATATATCTAGATATATATACACACACACACATACACACACACATATATATACTAACTATAGTTTTAAAGCTAAAACTTAATATCATTATATAGTTGGTTAATACATTACAATGTAATTAGGTAAAGCTTAATAATATTTTGGATTTGGTTAATGGTATAATAAAATTTAAAACTAAACTATTTTAGTATTTCTTTAGCTTAAGCATGTTTTATGGTATGGCTTTTATAAGATATGATGTAATATTATGGTGTGATGGCATTAAAAAACTGTTTATGTTATTTTAATTTGAATAGAAAGTAGTTAATTTGAGGTGGGAGAAAAAATGTTTTAATGTATTTAAAATTGGTATAATTAAAAGTTTTGAAAATATAATTAAAAATAAAGATAAAGATATAAATAGGAGTATTTCTCTAAGATGGGTGCTCAAAAGTGGGAAGTAAACTCACACATTGAAATGAGAGCTAACTCCACAAATGATGGGCGGTGCATCACCTAAACGAAAGATTGCATGCAATATGTAGTGCATCCAGATGACAAAACATAAAGCGAAGAAACATGTGAACAATTCCATTATTGATAGTGGTGTTAAGATTAATCTAGAAGGGCGAATAAAAATGGAGACTACATCTGACCCTGTCGTTGATATAACTGTCAGATTTTATTGAAAAGAAAAGAAACTATGACATAAAATGGTGGATGAAGATGAGGTCATGGGAAAATAGTTTAAATTGGTATACAATTTGGTGGAAGCTGTGGAAATAGGGATTTGATTGTTAGACTGATAAAAATAGGGATTGAGTTGTCAATGTAGTTAGGATAGGATTTGATTCATAAAAGGAAAAAGAATGTAATGACAGAGGGATTAGATGATCGAGAATAGAGTGAGCAAGTGAGAGGTGTGACAGAGATAGGATTTGAGTCTGAAATAGAGGTCAAGCAAACTGTTGTAATCGAGCCAAGAGGGCCAAGAATCTGTAATTTTCATTTTGTTTAATAATTGATTGAAGTGTGGTGTGATGCACTGTTCTGGTGCAGAAATTCATTTGTAGTTGTGTATTGGCATTCTGGACTTAATCGAGTATTTTTCTCTATTTAAACACTTTATTCATAAATCATAGTCAATTAGTGTTAAGGGTTAATATTGTGCATAAGTACTAAAAACCTTTCCTTAAGAACTTTTTCTTAAAGTATGAATTAAAGTACGTGGGCTGTATTTGATAAGTGGAAAGTAGTATCTCACGTGCCCAAAAGGAGGTAAATGGTATTTGGAAAATTCACATGATCAACCTTAGCGGTCGACACGTAGCATGAGAAAACCACTTTTCTTGCGTGCTCTCAACCCGATATCATCCGTGTAAGAATCCGTGCGAGATTGCGCGACAACTATTCGATTGGATGGGTCACATCGACGGCGAAGATCGTCTGGGTAAGTTGATGAGCAGACGACGCGACATCCGTTGGATCTGGAGAAGTGAGATCAACGGTGCGGATTGAAGCACTTGATAAAAGGAGAATTCAACGAGGTACTGATAGTGATTGGTCAAAAAAGAGAGACCCTCAGGGGGAAAATACACATACAGAATCTGTTTGTGCACAGCTCATTGGCTCTAAAGCTAAATAGTAGTCGAATTATAGACTACCACCTCATTTTCGTCAACCTCCTACAACATTTTGGTATCAGAGCACAAAGATTAAGTTTTGCTACAGTAAACATGCCACCGAGGATAGAAGGAGGCATAGGTCGGGAGAGACTTGTCGCAAATGCAGTTCTGCTGGATAAGATCCAAAATCCATGTACAAGGATGGAGATAATGGATACTGCTCAGAGGAGAGAACCTGATGAAGGAGATGCCATTGCTACAGAAGAATCTTATTAGGAAGAAGAAGAGGATGAAAGTGAAGCTGCCAAAGTTCTCAAGATATTGGGCAGAGCAAGTGCAAGACCAAAGATGGAAATACCTTTGTATGATGGGAATCTCAATTTAGAAGAGTTGATGGATTGGATCAGTTCATTAGACAAGTATTTTGACTATGAGGAGGAGGTTGATGAAAAAAATAAGGTGAAATTTGCAGTTACCAGATTGAAGGGTCATGCAGCTATCTGGTGGGATGAGTTAATAACATCCAGAGCAAGAAAAGGAAAGTCCAAGATCAAACAATGGGATAAAATGGTAAGTAGATTGAAAGCCAAATTTATGCCAAAAGTTTATTAGTTAAATCTTTTCAGATAATTATAGAATTTGAGGCAAAAAGGAATGACTGTCAAAGAATACATAGAAGAGTTTTACAAGCTGAGTATTAGAGCAGGACATGCAGAGGATGATGTAGAAAAGGTAGCCAGATACATAAATGGGTTGAGATATGACATACATGATCAAATCATCTTGCTGAGTCTGAAGAGAATTGAAGATGCCTATCAAGCATCCCTGAAGGAAAAAGAGAAGATGTCGAGGAAGCAAAATTAGAGGAATAGAGAAAAGAGTTCAACAAGAGGTAGAGGAACTACTAGACCAAGATTTCAGCACCATTAGAGTGAAGTAGGAAGTTCAATTAGTATACCACCACAAAGAGGAGAATTTAGTAGAGGCAGATTTGCACCCAGAGGAAGAGGCTGAGGAAGATAAATTCGATGTTACACATGTGGATAATGGGGACATGGATCATGTGACTGTACTCATAATAAAGTAACAAATCAGAGGAATGTGAATGTGGCTTAGGCAAAGGAACAAAAACCTCAAATTGCAAACAAGGAAGAATCACCTAAAGAAGGACAATCCCTGTTGTTGAAAAGGGTATTGCTTAACACAGAGAAAGAGACAGGGGAACCAGCTCAGAGAAAGAGTTCATTCAGAACTACATGTAAGTCCAAAGGAAAATGCTGTAAGATAGTGGAATCACTGATAACCTTGTTTCTACAAAAATGGTGGACAAGTTAGGACTAGTGAAAATAGTACACACTACTCCTTACAAAGTATCATGGTTGCAAAAAGGACATCATCTTATTGTAACAACACAATGCAAGGTAGAGATACAGATTGGTACTTATAAGGATGTGATATTGTGTGATGTAATGCCAATGGATGTATGCCATGTGTTGCTGGGAAGACCTTCGCAATTTGATTGGAAAGTTATTCATGGTGGGAGAAGAAATACTTACACTCTGGAGAAGGATGGAAATAAACACACATTGCTGCCATTGAAGGATGAAGCAAGAAAAGAAGCACCTGGAAACAATGTTATGCTGATGAATGGGAAAGGATTGCTGCAGGAAGTCAAGAAGGATGAACATATGCATTTTTTGTCATAAGGAGACCTAAGGTAATTTTAACTTCCACAAACTTAAATGATTTATCTGAATAAATCAAAACTCTGTTGAATGATTTTGTTGATATTATTGTGGATGATTTGCCAAATGCATTACCACCCATCAAAAGTATTAGTCATCATATTGATCTAATACCTGGAGCAAGTTTGCCAAACAAAGAAACATATAGGTTAACTCAAGAAAATGCAGAAGTTGGAAGACAAGTACAGGAACTGATGGATAAGGGATTAATCAGAGAGAGTCTTAGTCCATGTGTTGTACCAACAGTACTCAGTCCAAATAAAGGTGGTGAATGGCATATGTATACAGATTCCAGAGCCATAAACAAGATTACTATCAGGTATAGATTTCGTTTACCATGCATGGATGATTTGATGGATTGTTTAAGTGGGTCAAAGTATTTTACTAAGATAGACCTGAAGAGTGGATATCATCAAATAAAGATTAGAGAAGGAGATGAATGGAATACTGCATTTAAAACAAATAGTGGGTTCTATGAATGGTTAGTGATGCCTTTTGGGCTCACTAATGCACGTAGCACATTCATGAGATTAATGAATGAAGTCTTGAAGGAATATGTAGGCAAGTTTGTCATTGTTTATCTTGATGATATTCTAGTTTTCAGTAGAAGCAAAGAAGAACATCTGGAGCATCTTAAGTTGGTTTTAAGAACTCCGTAAAAAGAGAAATTGCTGATAAATCTGAAGAAATGTAGTTTCATGAAAGAATAATTAATCTATTTGGGATTTGTAGTTTCTAAAGAAGGTTTGAAAATGGATCCAGAGAAAGTCCAAGCAATTTGGAACTGGCCTACTCCAAGAAACATATTTGAGGTAAGAAGCTTCATGGTCTTGCAAGTTTTTATATAAAATTTATCAGAAGTTTTAGTCAGATTTGTGCACCAATTATTGAAAAAATCAAAGAGACTAATCATCCATTCAAGTGGAAAAAAGCAGTAGACGAAATTTTAAGTTGTTGAAGAAGGAAATTATAGAGAAACGAGTTTTAGCTTTACCTGATTTTGGGAAAGTTTTCCAAGTTGAAACTGATGCTAGTGGAGTTGCAATTGGAGCAGTTTTGAGTCAGGAATAGAGACCAATAGCCTACTTTAGTGAGAAACTAAATGAAGCTAAGAAGAAGTATTCTTCTTATGATAAATAATTTTATGCTATTGTGCAAGATTTAAAAAAATGGAGACATTATTTGCTACCAAAAGAGTTTGTATTGTATTCTGACAATCATGCATTACAATTCATAAACAACCAACCAAAATTAAACCAGAAACATGCCAAGTGGGTAGAGTTTTTACAGAGTTTCACTTTTGTGATAAAACACACAAGTGGTAAGTTGAACAAAGTTGTTGATGCTTTGAGCAGGGTAAATTTCATTGTACAAGAATTAAGAGTTGGTGTTGTAGGATTTGAAGAAATGGTTGACATGTATAAAGATGATGCAGAATTCAAAGATATTTATGCAGTTGTACAAAATCCAATAGTTCATAACAGAATTCAGTGGTTAGATTATCTTATCCAAGGAGGATTACTGTTTAAAGGTAACAAACTATGCATTCCCAAATGTTCTATGAGGGAAAAACATAATCAAGGAGAAACACAATGGAGGATTATCTGGTCACTTTAGACAAGACAAAACCTTTGCTCAGGTAAATGCTTTTTACTACTGGCCAAAGATGCAAACTAATGTTAAGAAATTTGTTGAGAAGTGCAGAATCTGTCAGCATGCTAAAGGGAGAAGCCAAAATACAGGATTGTACCAGCGATTTCCAATACTAGACCGACCATGGGATGAAATTAGTATGGTCTTTGCTTTGGGGTTACCTAGAACTCAAAGAGGGAATGATTCCATTTATGTTGTGGTAGATAGATTTTATAAAATGGAACATTTCATTACATGTAAAAAGACTAGTGATGCAACACATATTGCTAATCTATTTTTTTTTTTTTAGAAGTTGTAAGGTTACATGGATTGCCTATAAGTATTGTGTCTGACAGGGATACAAAGTTTGTTGGGAATTTCTAGAGAATTCTTTGGAAGAAACTAGGTTCCAACCTTAGTTTCAGTTTAGCATACCATCCTCAAACAGATGGACAGATTGAAGTGGTAAACAGAAGCTTGGGAAACATATTGAGTAGTTTAGTGTATGACAATCCTAAGCAATGGGATTTAGCACTTGCTCAAGCTGAGTTTGCTTATAATGACACTCCAAACCAAAGTACTAGGATGAGTCCATCTCATATTGTTTTTGGAATGAATCCAAGAGGTGTGTATGAACTCAGAAATTTGGGTAAACAGGAGACAAGAAGTGAAAAAGTTGAAGAGTTTGCAGAGTAGATGCAAAGACTACAAGAAGATGTCAAAGACAGACTGTAGGAAAGCAGTGGCAAATACAAACAGAGAACTGATATGAAGAGGAGAGAGAAAGAATTCCAAGTGGGAGATCTAGTGATGGTGTACTTGAGAAAAGAAAGATTTCCTGTTGGGACTTATAATAAACTAAAGATGAAAAAGATAGGACCATGCAGAATTGTGAGGAAGTTTTCAACTAATGCTTATGAAATTGAATTACCAGAAGGAATTGAAATATCACCTATTTTCAATGTTGCAGATTTGTATCCATACAAGGAGACAAAGTCAGAGCTACAAAAGGAACCTACAAGAGATGAAGTTCAAACTTTAAATTGGGAAGAACAAATGCCAAACACCATTAAGAAAGAGGTGGAAGTTGTTTTGGAGAAAAGAGTATCCAAAAGAACCAGAGGTCAGGTTTATTTGAGTATCTAATCAAATAGAAGGGACAACCAGTGGAGGATGCTAGTCGGTTGACGACCGCAGAGTTGCAGAAGTATGGAGTAAATCCTGAAAGTTTGATGAAGAATTCTTTTCTTCCCTGGGAGTTTGATGCAAAAGCATCTACACTTAGCTAGCAATGTGATTGTATGTTCACATGTTGTCAAAATCAGTTTTAGTAGAGAGGGTTGGATCTCTCGAATTAATCTTGATCTCTATTATTGTAATAATTAACATATTGTATTATTTTTAGACTAAGAGATAAGTTGTTAGTATAGGTGTGTCTTAGATCTTGGAAACAAGGATTTGATTGTTAGATTGATAAAAATAGGGATCGAGTTGTTAATGCAGTTAGGATAGGATTTGATTCATAAAAGAAAAAATAATGTAATGACAAAGGAATTAGATGATCGAGAATAAAGTGAGTAATCGAGAGGTGTGACAGAGATAGGATTTGAGTTTGAAACAGAGGTCAAACAAACTATTGTAATCGAGCCGAGAGGGCCAAGACTCTATAATTTCCATTTTGTTGAATAATTGATTGAAGTATGATGTGGCACATTGTTCTGGTGCAAAAATTCACTTGTAGCTGTGCTTCAGCGTTCTGGAATTCATCAGGTATTTTTCTCTGTTTAAACACTTTATTCATAAATCATAGTGAATTAGTGTTAAGGGTTAATATTGAGCTTAAGTACTAAAAACCTTTCCTTAAGCGCTTTTTCTTAAAGTATGAATTAAAGCACGTGGGTTGTATTTGATAAGTGGGAAGCGGTATCTTGTGCGCCCAAAAGGAGGTAAATGGTATTTGGAAAATTCACGTGATCAACCTTAGCGGTCTACACGTAGCATGAGAAAACCACTTTTCTCGCGTGCTCTCGACTTGATATCGTCCGTGTAAGAATCCGCACGAGATTGCACAACATTCATTCGATTAGATGGGTCACATCAACAGCGGAGATCGTCTAGGTAAGTTGCTGAGTGGATGACGTGACATTCGTTGGATCTAGAGAAGTGAGATCGACGGTGCTGATTGAAGCGCTTGATAAAAGGAGAAGTCAATGAGGGACTGACAGTGATTGGTCAGAAAAGCGGGACCCTCAAGGGGAAAATACATGTACAAAATCTATTTGTGCATAGCTCAACGACTCTAAAGCTAAACAATAATCGAATTATAGACTACCACCTCATTTTCGTCAACCTCCTGAGTCAGGCTTGGATTTTTCTAGACTCTACACTAAGTTTCTACGATAATTCTATTTTTGGTTGGTTTCCAAATTACAAGTTTTTTGTTTATGTTTCAAGTCTCAAACTCTCTTGTCTAGTCGGTCAACTCACCTGCCAATCCCTTGGTCCTTTACTAGATTTTGATTTGATTTTCCTATATTTCACCTTTTTTCCCCTCACCTTTTGATCTCTAGTGTCATCCCCTATTTCTTAGTAATATATATATATATATTACTAAGGATTGAAAAGTTGTGGGTGGGGGACAGATGCAACCCTAGCTGATAGAAAAAATGACAAAAAATATCTAATAGGGAATGATTTTTTTTGAGGTGGATAAGTTTAGCCGAAATGATAGGATGTGGTTGGAAAATTTCAGTCGAAATTTTTAGGTAAACTGGTGACACGTTTGATTAGAGATCAGGGATGGTCAGGTAGGAGGATGCGGCAGGTAGAGTTTGGGAAGAGGTACATATGTCAGACATGGATAATCGGTGACATGGACAACTAAGAAGAACATGGTGGTAGAGAAGGGAGACAAGGATGGAGAGACAAGTGGGATGAAGAATGACAGAGAAAAGAACGAGAACAATGAACTGTGACCAAAACGATCATGAACTGTGCAGCGTTTTGATCGAGAACGAAGCGCTCTAATACCATTGTGAGAACAAAACTTAATGCTAAAGACACAAAATGTGTAATATATGTATATGTGTGTGTGTGTGTGTGTTATTAATGAAAAACTGAATGATTGATTACAATTTTCTTCGTGACAGTTGCCTATGTATAGACATTGACTGGTCACAAAGGTGATGGGTCATATATTTTGACCATAAAAACCCTTTCATAAATAATAATAATTAAAAATGATTATATATATATCTATATATATATATATATATATATAATTTTATGAATTGTTTATTCATAACACATTATGCTATAGTTTTAAAGCTAAAAAGTAATATCATTATATAGTTGGTTAATAGGGTACAATAGAATTAGGTAAAGCTTAATAATATTTAGGATTTGGTTAATGGTAGAATAAAATTCAAAACTAAAATATTTTAGTATTTCTTTAGCTTAAGCATGTTTTATGGTATGGTTTTTATAAGATTTGATGTAATATTATGGTGTGGTGGAATTAAAAAAATGTTTATGTTATTTTATTTTAATAGAAAGTAGTTAATTTGAGCCGGGAGAAAAAATGTTTTAATGTATTTAAAATTGGTATAATTAAAAGTTTTAAAAATATAATTAAAAATAAAGATAAAAATCTAAATAGGAGGAGTATTTTATAAGATGGGTGCTCCAAAGTGGGAAACAAGCTCACACATCGAAATGAGAGCTAACTCAATAAATGATGGGTGGTACACTACCTAAATGAAAGATTGCATGCAATATGTAGTGCATCTAGATGACAAAACATAAAGTGAAGGAACACGTGAACAATTCCATTATTGATAGAGGCGTTAAGAATAATCTAGAAGGGTGAATAACAATCGAGACTACATCTGATCCTATCCTAGGTATAACTGTGAGATTTGTTCCAAAAGCAGAGAAACTATGAATAAAATGGTGGATGAAGACGAGGTCATGGGAAAATAGTTTAAATTGGTATACAGTTTGGTGGAAGTCGTGACATGGAAGGTTGTGCGTGATTATATAGTCTATTGTATTATGCTAAGGAATTTTCCTATATATTTCTTATGGTTATGCAACTATATTTCATGTTTATTATGGTATTGGAGGTCACTAAGTTTTGGGGGGTTGTGTGAGGTATTCTCTTCAAAAATAATATCCATGTTCTTAGGTGCAGTTTGGTTTAGTGGGTTAAAGGTGCATATTTTAGGACTCAACTCAACTGGTTCAAGGCTTGGATTTTGTGAGACTCTACATTGAGTTTCTATGATAATTTTATTTTTGGTTGGTTTCCAAGGCTTGGATTTTGCGAGACTCTACATTGAGTTTCTACGATAATTCTATTTTTGGTTGGTTTCCAAGGCTTGGATTTTGCGAGACTCTACATTGAGTTTCTACGATAATTCTATTTTTGGTTGGTTTTTTTTTTTTTTTTTTTTTTGCCCGAGTCTCAAACTCTCTTGTGTAGTTGTTCAGGTTTCTCACCAATCCCTTGATCCTTTACTATATTTCTTCCTTTTTTCCCTCACCTTTTGATATTTGGTGTCATCCCCCATTTCTTAGTAATATATATATATATATATATATATATATTAGTATGGATTGAAAAGTTGTGGGTGGGAGGTAGATACGACCCTAGCTGGTAGACAAAATGACAGAAAATATCTAACAAGGAACGAAATTTTTCGAGGTGGATAAGTGCAGCCAAAATGACAACATGTGGTCAGAAAAGGTCGACTGGAAGTGTGAGGTAGACTAGCATCATGTTTGATCGAAGGTCGGGCATTATAAAGTAGGAGGAAATGACAAGAAAAGTTTGGGAACAGGTATATAAAGTGGACAAGGATAATCATTGAGAGGGACGACTAAGAAGAAAGAGTAGGTAGTGAAGGGAGATAATGATGGAGCGATGAGTGGGATGAATAATGATAGAGAGAAGAATGACAAAAAAAAATTGTGACTAGAATGATCATGAATTGTGTAGCTTTTTGATCGAGAACGAACCACTTTGATACCATTGTCACAAAAAAACTTAATGTGAAAGACACAAAATGTGTAATATATTGTTGACGGTGTTGGACCCGCCAACATTTCTGGGGATCTCCTCGGTAAGAAGTCCCAATTAGACCTCAGACTGTTTGGTGTATGAATCCTAGCAGTGGGTCGTATGGTAATGCCTTGATCGCAATTTTTCACAGAGGCGAGTAAGATGTCCCTATTGGTAGTAAGGGTGTGACAGTTGCAGTAAGTCAAGGAAGGTGCATGAGAGGTTCTTGTTAGGATTCCAAGAAACTCTCCTAGGTTGTAGCTCGAAGATGCCTGGTAACATATAAATTCAACTATTGTTGCAAGTTTAATGGAAGGACTGATGGTTTAGTTCAAGCCAGATAACCACTTCTACTTTGTTTCACTCCAGACATGCATGAACACCCCTAGACTACAAGGCTTTAGACCACCAATTGCTCATAGTTTGAGGTATTAGGTGAATATGGAGAATACTAACCACACCAGCAGATGCACAAGACCATGTGATGGCTGGCTGCAACTAGTAAAGAAGTCTGTAAATCTAATCTACTAATGCAAAGACAAGATGACAACTCTCTTGCATTAGATAGAAAGAAACCTGGACCACCTATTCAATGATGCATACAAGATTCTAACATAGAGATAGGATGACAACTATCTAATTTTAAACCTCAAATATCAAGAACACAACATATTAGGCACAAATTAGAACAGAGGAAAATGGAAAGTGAGTAGTTAACAACAAAAGAAGATTGTATTAGCTGAAAATGAAGACGAGATGCTGCAAGTGACAAAATATCTACAGTATCCACAAGTTGAACCTTACATCAAATGCCAACCCTAATTACATATGATTTCTGAGTATTTATAGATTTACATTACAAGGGCACTTGGCCTTTTAGGTATGGAGGGGTCATAATTGACCACCCAATGCATTTAACTACCTCATGGAGTCTCTGATCATGCTTGCTTGCTTTAGTGGATGAATCTGATTTGCTCAAGTGTTGTGTTGTCCCTTTTTTGGCTGTTGGAGTGCTTGTACCAGTGGATTCCATAACTGATAAATTCAGTTACAAGGTCGTGCTTTTCCTTTTCTCCCTTGGCCATGGCTTCTGTTTAATATGGTTTTTGGGGGCTTGACTGTGACTGGTACTGGTAAACTGGTCATCTCCTGCTTCTAGCAAACAGAATGGTGGAGGACGTGGAATGCATGGACAAGTGGACGATTTGGATGAGCAGGAACAATTGCGGTCGGATGGAGGAAATGGATGGCGGAGATGGGTCAACGGAGGCTACAGGCCGAGGTGGGAGCGGGGTAAATTGGGGCCGTCAGATCTTCAGCGGACAAATCGGACGTCCATCGGGCTAGGAAGCTACGCGGTCATTTAACGGGTGTGGGTGGTTTGGATGGGTGGTAACGGTATTCATCGCACCACTTTCAGGCATGAAGCGGTAAAAGCCGAGGGTCGCGCGACTCCACTCAGCAATCGACACGTAGTGGTGGATGAGAGAGAAAAACCGCTCTCATCGCACGTTATCGTTCGATTGAGTTACGGGCGTAGAAAGAGTGAATGTCGTTGGATCTTTACAGAGATGATCTGATGGCGAGAAAAGATCAGACGGGTCATTTTATCGGCTGTGATGAGGGTCGTTAGATCGGCGGGGTAGATCGATGGCAGGGATGAATCACGATGAATTTTGAGAGCGTAGAGTCATATGGGTGAGTTTTTATGGCAGGTTTGTGGCTTGCGCTCGGGGTTAGGCCAAAAGGGGCTTTTTTTGTAGGGTTTAGGAGACAAATAGGAGAAATGGAGATGAAGAAGAGTAAGCGGGGTAGAGGAAGAAAGGGGAAAGTGACCAAATGTGAGCTTCCCTTTGAATGTGACCAACCAGACCATGATCCTTTCTGTCTTTAGAGGGTCAGATTGCATAACAGAGCTAACACTGGCTCCTTCTGGGGATGAGATCCTCCTTGTGAGGTCTCAAGAACTATAGACCACTGCCTTTCCTACAAAACAGATCAGCAAGAATTCCTAGTGTTCCATTGGACATGGAGTCTAATTAAGCTTACACTAAAACAAGTAAAAAGAACATATTTACAATGTTGAGGCCTAAAGATCTTAAACAACATAAATATTCAAAAACCACCCATTGACTGGGCCATCAAACACTGTTTCTCCTTCCATGCCTTGCAGCATGAAAGTGTTGTTCCCCTGGATCTGAGCAATGACAAATGGTACAGTCCATAGAGCATCAAACTTCCCATGATTGCCTTTCTTTTCTTTTAGTGCATCCCATTTAAGCACTAATTCTCCAACTTGAAAATTGTCCATCTTTGCCTTTCTGTCAAAGGCTTCCTTGATTCTCTTTTGATGTGCTGCAGATTTTTCAATCAGCTGATCCCTGATCTGGTGCACTTCTGCCAAGTCACTAATCCTCTTTGCCATGTCATCTTCCTCATTCTGCTCTTCTTGCAAGAATTTGGCCACAGGGAGGGTCAACTGAATTGGGAATACGGCCTCAGTGCCATATACCAGCTTGAATGGAGAATTCCCTATGGATTTCTTAGTGGTCACTCTGTCAACCCACAATGCATATTTCAGCTTGGAATCCCAGTTCCTTTTGTTATCCTCCAGCAGTTTTTTGATTATCCTTATCAAGATCTTATTGGATGATTCTGCTAGGCCATTACCTTGAGGGTAATATGAGGTGGAATGAACTAGTTTAATGCCCATTGAGTCACACAGGTCCACCAATTATTTTTCTCTGAAAGCCGCTGCATTTTCTATAACCAATTTGTGTGGACAACCAAACCTAGTGAAAATATTTTCTATTAAGAACTTCATGACCACATGATGGTCAACTTTCCTGGTAGGAATGGCCTCAATCCATTTCGTGAAGTAGTCGGTGGCTACTAAGATCCATCTGTGCTAGCCACTGGAATGTGGATTGATTTCTCCTATGAAATCCAAACCCCACTTCTGAAAAGGGCCACTAGCATGTATTGGCTTCAAGGGTAAGGATTTCAACTATTTTTTTCCTTCAAACCTCTGGCACCTGTTGTGGAGTACTAAAGAAGGTATGTTTTTGGTAATTATTTCAGCATCTTTTCATTAGAACTTACAAACCTTTTACATCATGAACTAGGAAAATGATAAGGAATTGTAATAAAACCTGTGAGATTAATGTGCAAAGAGAAAACACTGACAATTGTCATTTTCTTATGCAGAAAGAAGGGAAAACGAAAGACTGTCATTTCGAAGGAAAGAACAAGGCCGGGTTAACCATTGTCCCTTTTACGGGGAACCGTATGCAAACAAGGCAAAACAAATCAAAGCAAATCAACCCTGGAAAGGAAGTGGAGATGTCGGCTCGGCGCAAGAAGGAAAAGAGATAACTGAGGATTGACGGTTTTGCGAATCCCTCAGGATCCTTTGATCTTGAGGGATCGCTGCTTTAACTATTTTTGCACCTAGACATCTCCGCCTTCACCATTATAAAGGGGCAGCACTGTTAGCTCGAGGGGGTTCGATTCTGTTATGTTTTATGTAATTTCTCTCAAGATTGAAACTTTGATCATCGAGTCTCGTTGAGAACTAATCTACTGTAATTCCGTCTTATGCATTAATACAAACTCGGTTGCTATTTCATCTATGAGTCTGGAATAACTTCAAGCAGTGTACCCCTGGAGGCTAAGGGCCTGGCCTTGGAGGACACTTGCTCCTGTACTATTACGTTTGGTTTATGCGTGGTTTGCTTATCAGCGTTATTTGGTAATCTGATATGTTTTGTTAGTTTACATCACATGCTCTGTTATGTTTGATTTGTTAAAGTTTCTAAAGACAGAACTATTGCATTAACTTGGCAACGTATCACTGTTCTTTTAAGTGTTGATATAATACTGTCGGTCTTTACATAATATTGTTGCTGTTCAATTACGGAGCCTCTGTGTTGTGCACTTATTCATTGATATTACAGAATTCATCTTAGCGATTATGTTCTTTGCGATTGTTGAGTATATAGACATTGCTGTTCCATTTTGAAATACAGTTGTAATCTTTATAATTAAGATTGATAACTGGTTTACCAAGATCAAGTTACTATTAAGGTGTGCCGAGTGCATATATGGTTTTGAAGCGCTGTTCTATAATTCATCATTAATCAGTGTTGTTCCATTTTTGTGTGTTGTTCAATTCATCCTTAAGAGTGGAGGATTGCCATTTGATTCCTGTAGGTTACGATTGGTGCATTTGATCTTGTAAATTAAGGCGTTACTGCTTGTTAGACTTAATTTCTATTACAGTTTCTTGTTTGCTGTTCCATTTCAGATTTGCTGTTTTATTTCTTATTTGTTGTTCCATTTCTTATCTGCCGTTCCATTTCCTGTTTTTTGTTATTTTGGTGTGAAGAACGATCCAAGGCTGTAGTGAGCACCGAAATTTGCTGTCCGGCTCCCAGATCCACGATCTGTTCTCTGATTTCTTTTAGTTCCATCAGTTTACAAAGGGATGAGTTACTGCTACTGAACCCTTGACTGATAAATTGCTTAGTTTTCTGAATGTGTGGTTTAATCTTTTGAAGTAGTTTGCTGTAAACAAGCATCCGTTTACTCTTGTATTTTTGAGCACTGTACTACTAGCATTACTCTGGCAAATGATAGCCTCAGACTGAGACACTCTTTGAAATAAAAAAACATTCCTGGATTGAAAAACTAATGTGAGGTAATTAGAGGTGAAAGAGACCCTTTTTATAGCTCGACATTTTGGCGCCGTTGCCGGGGAAAGAGTGTAGCCATTTGTTCTTTTTCAGAGTAGTGTAAGAACCTGTTAGGGAAGAATTGGGTTTTAAAAATGGAAGGTAAGAACCTACGTGTGGAGCATGTAACAACCCTGCTCCCTTGCCCGCTTTCCTATAGATTTGCTGTTGTTTTGTTTGGGTAGAATCTAGCAGCTGATTTGTGTGCATGACTAAGCAGAAAAAGCCAGAAAAGAATTCCAAACCTCTACCCAAGCTAGAAAAAGCTAAGGGGCCAGTGACCCTTGGCCGATCAACCTTCATAGATGAAATCTTCAAGAAAGCAGAATCTCAGCCTTCAGTAGGACCTAGAAAAGTTATTTCTAGATAGCCTACTAGCTCCCTTCAGGCCACAGGATCACCGTCTGTAGCCTTTGCTGAGGTGCATAGTCAAACTGAAGAGCAGGACTTTTAAGAAATTGAAAATTCTACTCCAGAACTATTGGAAGAAGGGAATTTCAGCAATCTTTGTGAAGGAGGAGGAGAGACAGGAGAAACTGAGGAACCGAGGTCTCCTCTTGGGACAACTCAGCCATTGAATAGCCCAGACAAGGGAAGTGCTGCAAAAATCATTGTTGAAGAAACTCAATCTCCTCAGACATTAGGCACTCTCATTATCCCAGATAGAGGAAGCGCTATTAAAACCATTCCTGTTAAAGCCATTCCCTCTCAACCTAGGAATACCCTCCTAGATATCCCAGAAGGTTATTGGCATATATTTGACCAAATGACTCAAAACCAGCCAAACACCCAAACCTCTACATTGCAATACCCCATAGTGGATACTGCAACAAATGCACCCATGAAAACAATCCCTCTCCAACATATCCCTGCATTCCACGGTCTTACATCAGAAGATCCAGATGCATTTCTATTTGAATTCGATGTGCTGTGTAGGGGATATGATTACACCACCGACCCCCAGAAACTAAAATTATTTCCCTCTACATTAAAAGGGGTTGCCTTAAGATGGTTTATGGGATTAGGTGGCGGGGTTATAAATAACTGGGATCAAATGAAAGAATCTTTTCTGAAAAAATATCAGGACTATTGCAGGTCTAGAGAACTGAAGGATGAAATATTCCAGATGGTAGCTAGACCAAATGAAACATTAGAGGAGTATGTGGAACGTTTTCAGTATAATCTTCAAAGATCTCCTTATGCATCACTACCTTTACCTAATAATGTGTTAAAAACAGCATTAATTAGGGGCATGAAGGAACAATGGATTGAAACATTAAGTATTATGGGAAAAGGAGATATTTATCAGGAAAATTTTGCTGACATTATTGACTTATGTATCAAGAGCTCGAGAGGCAACACAAGATTAAAATCGAAAGAACATGATCGGTTTGTAAGAGATAATAAAATTTCGACAGAAGGAGTAACGCATGCAGAAATCAGAAATCTATTGGAAAATTTTAACACTGATATACTAGGGACGCTAACTACACAACTTGATGTTATGCAGGCCAAGCAGAAGCAAACGGAGGAAGAATAGAATTTGGCAATCTTCTGTCCCCAATGCAAGAAGAAACATAGCCATAAGGAGTGTCCACTAGATGCAGTCCGAACATGCGCCATCTGCACAAAAGAACACCTTACGAAAAGCTGTCCCTCACTTCCCGGATTAAAAGCAGTATATAAGGAAGCAGAAGAAGAGCCAGAATCGGTGTATTTGCTCAACCAGCACCGTCAGTGGCAGCCGTGACAATCTGGTATGTTTTCGGACCCAACCTCTTCTTTTCAGTCTCCGCAGTATAATGCTCAACAATATAATATGTGGCAAAGTCAATCCCAGCCCCCATTTCCAAACTGGTCACCTCAGTCATTTCCTTCATCAACCCCGTGGCTGAATCAGGCAAGCCCATCTGGTTGGCCGAATTTTCCCTATACTCCACCATATTGGCAAAGTAACGCATACCCACCACAATGGACTCCGCCTACTTCACAAAGTTCAGCCTGGTAGACAAACTGGCAAAGACCGATGCATTAGCCAGTAGGAACTATGCCGCTCCCTCAACCTACACTACCAGCCTTACAACAAAACCCCCAGTCTAATCTGAGACCACAACTCCCAGCCCAACCCAACCCCAATCCAAATAACAAACTGGTCCAATCTGTCCAAATAGTAGAAACATCAGAAATAGGAGCTGATCTGAGGGAGTGTAATGATCTTCAGCTAAGATCTGGGCGTATTATTGAAACTGAGGGAGATAAGACAACCCATGTTGAAAATCAGTTACCTAGAGAACATCTGTCATAAGAAGAGGATGTGAACAAACAACAAACTCATAACCAAACAACCACATCCTCTCCCCCGTTCCCAGATATCCTGATTTTGACATTCTGGGAGAATTACAAAATTTGTACATAAAAATTCCATTCCTCCAAGCCATTCAAGACATCCCGATATATGCAAAGACTATCAAAGAATTGTGTGTAAAGAAACCAAGGAGGAATGCAGCAAAAAATCCAAGAGTCCAAGTAGTTGGCACTTTATCTGACTTATTATCAGGAAAAGAAACGCCCATTAAATACGAAGACCCAGGAAATCCAATAGTCACCGTACAAATTTATGGTCAAACCTTCCCTAATGCCTTAGTTGATCTAGGAGCTGCAATCAACATCTTGACAACTACCACTTGCCAAAATCTAGGCATCACATCTCTAGAACCCACTTCTACCTTATTAGAACTGGCTGACCGATCTGTGGTTAGGCCAGAGGGCACACTAAATGATGTTATGGTATCTATTGACTCCTGGGAATATCCGACCGATTTTTTGATAATAAATCCCAAAAGCCGACTTGATGGACACCCATTGATTTTAGATAGACCTTGGCTTGCAACTGCCGATGCCTATATTGGCTGCCAACAAGGTAATATAACCATAACGAGGGGAGCCAATATCAAGAACTTAGCCTTATATCCTCCAGCACAACCAAGTGTCACAATGATCAAAACTAATAAGCACCCTGTAACATATCTTACTGATAACATTAGGTCTCCATTAACTATACAAGAGGCACTTGATTTTAAAGATCAGATAGAGGACGATGCTATTAATAAATTTATTAGCCAAACTGAATTCAGAACCCGCACACAGTGTCACATGATAGAGGCAGCATTCAATAACGAATTAGAAGAAGATCCTCTTAAAGATACACATGATCAAACGATACCTGTTACCTCTGTTGCAAATAGTAAAATTGTGGAAATCGAACCGGGAAAAACCTTAAACATTAATGCCAACCTCACCTCCGAACAAGAAACGAAGCTCATCCATTTTTTGAGGAAATATAAAGAAGCATTTGCATGGGACTATCCTGATATGAAAGGAATTGACCCTCAATTATGTACACACCACATTTACATAGAAAAAGATGTGAGACCTGTTCGCCAGCCTCAGAGGAGACTTAATCCTCATCTAAAAGATGTGGTAAAAGCTGAACTTCAAAAACTTTTAGATGTCAACTTCATCTATCCTATCTCTGATAGTAAATGGGTCTCTCTGCTTGTGGTGGTACCAAAAAAGAATGGGAAATGGAGAATTTGTGTGGACTACAGAGAACTAAATAAAGCAACACAAAAAGACCACTTCCCTCTCCCATTCATTGACCAAGTATTAGACACTTTGGCAGGAAATAAATTCTTTTCTTTCCTGGATGGCTTCAGTGGATACAATCAGATTTAGATTTCCCCTGAAGATCAAGACAAAACCACTTTTACTTGTCCTTGGGGAACATTTGCCTACAGAGTTCTACCTTTTGGCTTATGCAATGCTCCTGCCACATTCCAAAGGGCTATCCTCAACATTTTTTCAGACTTAATAAATGAAGGACTTGAAGTATACATGGATGACTTTACACCGTATGGAGACGATTTCGATCCAGCATTGGATACACTAGAAAAAGTCCTACAACGTTGCATTGCTACCAGGCTTTGTTTAAGCCATGAAAAATGCTATATGATGATGACTGAAGGACTTATTCTCGGACACTATATTTGAGCAGCTGGCATTCAAGTAGACCCAACCAAAATCCAAATAATTTTGCTTATTCCCACTCCTACCACTCAAACGGAGGTACGCAGTTTTCTTGGATTTTCTGGTTATTATAGGAGGTTTATAGAACATTTTTCGCATATTGTTGCGCCTATATATGCACTAACTGGTAACGTTGATTTTCTTTGGACAGAAAAATGTGAACGTGCTTTCCAGGATCTAAAGAAGCTTGTGTCCACAGCCCCAGTACTTTGAGGACTAAATTGGGATTTTCCATTTCAGATATCATCTGATGCCTCAGATACAGCCATTGGAGTAGTCCTTGGGTAGGAAGAGGATAAAAAACCATATGCAATTTATTATATTAGCAAAAATTTATCCCCTACTGAATTAAATTACACTGTTACTGAGAAAGAATTTTTAGCTGTAATACATGCTGTCCATAAGTTTAGACATTACATTACTGGATACCCTGTTATCTTGTATACAGATCATTCTACCATCAAATATTTAGCAAACAAGCCTATCACAAATGTCAGAATAACTAGATGGCTGATTTTACTGCAGGAATTTGATATTACAATCAAGGATCGACCTGGAAAAGAAAATCCTATAGCCGATTTTCTCTCAAGAATGCCAAAGCCAGTCGATGCAGCAGCAGTTGAAGATCAATTTCTGGACGAGCATCTGTTTGTTGTTGCTGTTCAAACACCCTGGTATGCTGATGTTGCCAATTACCTAGCAGTAAGTAAACTACCGAAACATCTAACCCCTAATGAGCGGAAACAGATTATTCAGAGGAGTGCTCGATTCTTGTGGGTTGGAGGCTACCTGTTCCACACAGGGGCAGATATGCATATCAGAAGATGTGTTTGAGAGGATGAAATCTTCGACATTTTAAAAGCATTCCATGACGGACCATGTGGCAGACATTTCGCTGATCGCAAAACTGGACATAAGGTGCTGCAAATAGGGTATTATTGGCCTACAATTTTCAAAGATGCAAAGAAATTCGTCCAAGCTTGTGACAGTTGCCAGAGAGCAGGACACCCTGGTCAGTCCGATGAGATGCCCTTGAACCCATAGTTAGTCATTGAACCATTCGAACTATGGGCCCTTGATTTCGTCGGAACAATTAACCCACCCTCAAACCAGAAAACATATATTCTGATGGCAACAGAATATGTCACCAAATGGGTTGAGGCAGAGGTGTTGCCGAGAGCTACAGAAGATTCTGTCATACAGTTCTTGTTCCATATATTTGTGTGTTATGACCTTCCAAGAGATATCATTACAGACGGTGGACCACATTTTGCTAGGAACAAAATAGCTGCAACACTCAAAAACTATCATGTCCAGCACAAAATCACTACTCCATACCACCCACAGGCAAATGGTCAGGTAGAAAGCAGCAATAAAATAATAGAAGCAATCCTAACAAAAACAATTGCGTCACATAGATGTGATTGGGCTGCCAGACTACCAGAGGCACTATGGGCTTACATAACAACATGGAGAAGTACCACTGGTTACTCACCTTATCAATTAGCGTTTGGAAAGCAACCCATTTTTCCCATAGAATTCGAAATCCAAATACTGCGAACAACACAAGAAGTTGGCTTAGATTTAACTGAGGCACAGATTAATCGATTACAGTAGATCAATGAGCTCGATGAAATCAGGCTCTCTGCACTCCAAAACACTGCACTTATCCAATAGCAGCGAGCTAAATGGCATGATGCTCTCATTAAAAATAAAGTCTTCCACGAAGGAGACTGGGCACTTTTGTACGATTCCAGGTTTCAGGACTTTCCCGAGAAACTTCAGACTCGTTGGTTGGGACCATACGAAATCCAGAAGGTACATGACAATGGTCCTCTTACTCTAATCACTATTGACGGTTCCGGATATGCCTTCAAGGCGAATGGCCACTGAGTTCCTCTTTATCGCAAACCACTCACTTGGGAGTCCTTCTGCCAGCAGCTACGCCAAGACTCTGATATGGAAATTTTGGGGGAGGGAGAGAAATCTTCCTCACCTGCGATTCATTAAGTCATTTGTTTCTTTCTATACTTTGTACATAATTTCTTTGTTTTGTTGAATTATTTCTGTAGCAGCAGTAATTTTATTATTTTCTGTTGTTCCTTTTTCAAAGGAACAACACCTTTTGGATCAGCCGTCATTTTGCTTTAATTTTGTTCTTTTTCTTTATTTTTTCTTTCTGCTGTTCCTTTTCCAAAGGAACAATGCTTTTGCTTTTTGCTGTTCCTTTTCCAAAGGAACGACATTTGGGTGTTTTGTTGTTCCTTTTCCAAAGGAACGACATTTATGTGTTTTGCTGTTCCTTTTCCAAAGGAACAACGTTTCGATTTTTGTTGTTCCTTTTCCAAAGGAATGGCATTTGTGTGTTTTGCACGTTTCCGATTTTTGCTGTTCCTTTTACAAAGGAATGAAATTTGTGTTTTCTGTTGTTCCTTTTCCAAAGGAACATCATTTTTGATCTTTTCTGTTCCTTTTTCCAAAAGGAACACCACTTGTATTCTTTTGCTCTTCCTCTTAGAAACAACAACATCCTTGTATTCCTTTTACTTATGCTTGCTCCCCTTGCTGTTTTAAATTAAGGATGCTTACTGTTCCTGTTCTTTCAAGTCTTTTGGAATACAGCTATGCACTTATGCAATGGATACAAAATCACAACATACTGAAATCAGGTGAATTATAAAATCGTTATTTTTATAAGAAATTGCTCTGAATTGGTAAAAGGACAGAGGGAAGGACACACTTACCCATTATCTTTTGTTGTCATTGTTTCACTAACTCCGCTCTGATTGGTTATCTTTATCATGTTGGTTCTTTTTAATCCTCTTTGATTATTATTCAGGAATAAGAGCAAAGGGTTTATATCTTCCTATTGAGATGTTAAGACTTCTTCCACCATTCCTACTCTTAAGGAGTGTTGAACCACCCTTTGTGTATAAATGGGATAGTACTTTATGAAAAAGAAAAAAGAAGAGAAAAAAGAGCAAACTGACTTGCTTATATAAAGTTGTCAAATGCAGGATAGGGGGTCTCACCAAGAGCCAACCTACCATGATCATGAGGAAGAAAGTGAAGTGGCATTCCCACTATGGCCACCACACCAGGGATATGGTCCAAAAGGTATATCAAATAAAGAACCCTTGGAACAGGAGGTCTCATCACGAGCCGGCCTGCCCACCTTTCGCTCCTTCCTCGTGAATGGCATTATGACTAACTGGTTACCAAGCCAGCATAATGGCCTACATTTTGACATCACACAACACTTCCTAAGCATACACAAAGGATCATGGTTCCATGGGTGAAATAAACAACTCTGTCAAGGTTATGGACACCTGTCGGTAGCAAAGCATTGTTAATGGTATTGAAGTCACATTATTTACACCAATAGGTAGTTATCAGCACCCTTCTGTTTCTTATACCTTAGTAATCAATCACATAAGACGGATGTATATTATTTTCCGAACCATGCAACGCATGTAAATCTATTATCACCAATCATGACAAAACAATTGGCAATGACCGCGTGAGACTCGGTATGTACGGCAGATGTCCTATCCTCCCAGCCCCGCATCATATCATAGCAGTCTCTTACGTATTAAGCAATCCAACTTAACACCTTGATTTCGGTAATCTGCCACTTTTGTAAACATGGCATATTGCCATACGCTGTTCCTTTATGACTCTGCTTCAGAACAGAACGACACGCCGCTCCTTTATTTGATGGCCGGGACGACCTATCACATTGCGGGTGGGGAGGTTAACCTCATCATTCCTTAGATGACGTGTCAGACCGCTATTCGGGAAACTGTGTACTTGGGAATAGCATGGCTCAACGATATACTATTTTTTAATTTTTTGCATGACTTGCTGTTCCTAAGCCATTTCCATTGTATACTCTGCAGCATTAGATTTTGAGCGAGTCTTGCATCTGTCAGCCTCTTTGTGTTTTAACAGCGTGAACAACTGCCGTTCCATTTTCAAAGCTCTGAGATTTTACAGCAAAACCATAAACATGGGAGGAAGATTGATTTGGAGAGAAATGCAGGTGTTAATAGTTTCTGATGCTGCACGGGAAATACTGGCAAGAGCCGGGTGGCTAACTTATCTCAATCGCCTATAGGAATCCAAAGAGACTATAGCAATTGAATTCTTGCAGAATTTGCAAGAGAATCACTCCATAGTGAGGGGGAGACACATAGCAGTCACCGATGACATAATTGCAGAGGTCTCGAGACTGCTAGCCACTGGACCTGTATGGACGCTAAAGAAGGAGAGATTGCAGAAGATTATAGAAACCTTCCATGATGAAGGCCAGAGCCTGACAATTAGAGGAAAGGGGGTTCTACTAGCAGCATTAGGAGAACTGTGGGCGGAATTGGCAAAGACCATTCAAAGCTACATCACCTGTGAAGGAAGAAAAGACGTGGTAAGACCACGGCACCTTAAACTTTTAGCTATGTTAAAACAAAAATTCTCTGTAAATTTACCTGCATTCTTGAATTCATTACTGCATGATGTTTCACGGAGCATGAAAAAGGCACAACATGTAGAATCAATTGTTAGTTATCATGGGTTGATACGATTAATAGTCAGCCATAGCCTTACCCAGCAGCAGAGCAGCTGGGAAGAGCTAATTGCCATCATAGATGGAGGATTGACCACACCATCCCCAAAATGTAAACATGCCACCTGTACACCTGAGCGTCCAAAAAAACGAAGGAAATCAGTCCGGCTAGCACGGCTACGAGGGAGGTTGGAGAAGCCCCAAGGAAATACCAGCCAACCAGTAGAGATAGAAGATACAGGGGATGAGAAACCCCCATGGTTGGAAGGAGAAGACAATGAGAAAGTAATGCAGGGAAACGAAGAAGGAGAAATGGAGGAAGAAACTGAGCAATCTGAGCAGGAGGAGGAAACGGAACAGCAGGAAGGCAGCCCAGTGCAGGATCCATTGAGAGAAGATGAATTGGCCAAAGTTTTGGCCAATATGGGCGAATATGGCCAATCTTCCAGCCCATCAGACCTCCATGTTGAAGAAGAACCAAAAGAACACTCTGCTCAGGAGGGAAATGCACCTGAAGAATCACATGCAGAGGAAGTAGAAGAGGAGAGTCAGCCTGTTCATGATGAAAACATGACAGGAGATGTAGAACAGGAACAATCCGTTCCTAGCCAGACGACACCAGAGGAAACTCCGGAGGAAGGGGGGGCAGAAAAGGAAGTCACCCAAGAAATAACATAACCAACTAGGGTTCTTGCCTCAGAGCAGCCAGAGTAGAGCAACAAAGAAGCACCCCAGAGAGAAAATCAGGGAATTAATCATAGTCCAGGCCGCAGTGAACAATCTGCTATTCTTTCTAAGGAAATTGAGGAAATTAAGAAATTACGGAAAGAACAACAACGACTACTGAATGTAATAGTTCAACTTCGATAGTAGATTAGGATTTTGAAAGCAAGGAAAAGGGTAAAAAGGACTTCGGGAAGGAAACATGCAATTACTCCAGCAAAACCCCTCAAGACAAAGGATCGGAGGACCAGAGTCCACCCTGCTGTTCAAAACCCTGTCGAAAAGCGGGCTGCTGTTCCAAATGTTGTTGAGAAGCAGACTGCTGTTCAAATTAAAAAGGAACAACATTTGACTGATACCCACGTTAAGATAGAAATGGATGATATATTGACCTGCGATAAGGAAATTCAGACAGAGGCACCACCCTCAGGAGTGATAAGGGCCATGAACGCAAGACAACGCAATAGGAAAATTCAGGTAAAACTCCCGGTCTCCATCGCTGCATGGGAAAGAGATCCGAGAACGGTAACCCTATGGGAGGGTTTGACGCAAGCCCAGCAAGTAGCAGAAAATCTCATAGAGCAAACGGTCCCTTGAGAAAGGTATGAAGAGCTACAGCAACAGCTTAGGAACATCAATCTATCCGAAAGCCAGGCCTTTGAAGGGTGGCGAAGGGAAGAAGAAAAAGTCGCGAAGGTAACTCGTAGGTTAGATATAGTTATCAAGCAGATGGATACCTTATGTTCTTTGTACAATGACGTCCTAGCATGTAGAGCCCCTGCTAAGAATTATGCCTTGTTTTTAATGGAACGATATTTGCAATTGAAAATAAAGGCTGTTAAAGCAGGTGCTCCCATACAAATTAATACCATTGATGATTTTATAAACTGTTGTAAGCACTACGGGGTAAAAGTTCAAAGACTACTATGTGAGTTTTATTTACATAACCTTGTATTAGACCAGGAGACCGAGCTGAACCCTGGCCCTTTTGTTGGGGATATCCAATTGCAGGCATTTATTTCATTTGGGGTTAATCAAATTAAATGGCTTAAAGCCTATAATGCTTTCCAAAGGCAAGAAAATGGATTAGATTTGTGGGTAAGAGCTGAGCCTAGGGATCCAGTACAGTTGTGGAGAGAACATAGGAACCTCATGAAGACTCCAGGTGTAATTGAAGCATTAGGACCCATTCACACAGCAATCAATCAACAAGGAATAGAATACTTTTTCACTATTAAAGACCTTGCCATTGATG
Organism: Pinus tabuliformis; assembly: GCA_031772625.1. Taxonomy (NCBI): domain Eukaryota; kingdom Viridiplantae; phylum Streptophyta; class Pinopsida; order Pinales; family Pinaceae; genus Pinus; species Pinus tabuliformis. Next base: position 1,372,083,219 of record CM062805.1, on the reverse strand, counting down.
CGGCTAAATTTCGATATCAGATCTCTAATCTGAATATCCAACTCAGGGAGCCATTTAAGTATGAAAATTTTAAGTTAGCCGCCAACTGTTGCACCTCTATGGCAAAGTCATTTTGAGGGTAGGGCCATCTTGGTTAGGATATAGGTTCCGGAGTCCAATTATTTGGCACCTTGCACCTGGGTACCAAGCCCTGTATGAGATGCCTGAGGGTCAAACAGGCCATTTCTTTGAACACCTAGTTATGCATCATGGCTGTAGACCTCCACATGAGATACCATCTCCAACCTACTCTCTCACTGCCTTACATGTCAAATACAATGTTTTCATGAGGGCATGAAAAAGGGTAAGCAGGGGGATGTGTGGAGTACTAAAGAAGGTATGTTTTTGGTAATTATTTCAGCATCTTTTCATTAGAACTTACAAAGCTTTTGCATCATGAACTAGGAAAATGATAAGGAATTGTAATAAAACCTGTGAGATTAATGTGCAAAGCGAAAAAACTGACAATTGTCATTTTCTTATGCAGAAAGAAGGGAAAACGAAAGACTACCATTTCGAAGGAAAGAACAAGGCTGGGTTAACCACTATCCCTTTGACGGGGAACCGTATGCAAACAAGGAAAAACAAATCAAAGCGAATCAGCCCTGGAAAGGAAGTGGAGATGTCGGCTCAGCGCAAGAAGGAAAAGAGATAACTGAGGACTAACGGTTCGGCGAATCCCTCAGGATCCTTTGATCTTGAGGGATCGTTGCTTTAACTATTTTTGCACCTAGACATCTCCGCCTTCACCATTATAAAAGGGGCAACACTGTTAGCTCGAGGGGGGTCGAGTCTGTTATGTTTTATGTAATTTCTCTCAAGATTGAAACTTTGATCATCGAGTCTCGTTGAGAACTGGTCTACTGTAATTCGTCTTATGCATTAATACAAACTCGGTTGCTATTTCATCTCTGAGTCTGGAATAACTTCAAGTGTGTACCCCTGGAGGCTAAGGGCCCGGCCCTGGAGGACACTTGCTCCTGTACTATTACGTTTGGTTTATGCGTGGTTTGCTTATCAACGTTATTTGGTAATCTGATATGTTTTGTTAGTTTACATCACATGCTCTGTTATGTTTGATTTGTTAAAGTTCCTAAAGACAGAACTATTGCATTAACTTGGCAACGTATCATTGTTCTTTTAAGTGTTGATATAATATTGTCGGTCTTTACAGAATATTGTTGCTGTTCAATTACGGAGCCTCTGTGTTGTGCACTTATTCATTGATATTACAGAATTCATCTTAAAAATTATGTTCTTTGTGATTGTTGAGTATATAGACATTGCTGTTCCATTTTGAAATACAGTCGTAATCTTTATAACTGATATTGATAACTGGTTTACCAAGATCAGGTTACTATTAAGGTGTGCAAAGTGCATATATGGTTTTGAAGCGCTGTTCTATAATTCATCATTAATCAGTGTTGTTCCATTTTTGTGTGTTGTTCAATTCGTCCTTAAGAGTGGAGGATTGCCATCTGATTCCTGTAGGTTACGATTGGTGCATTTGATCTTGTAAATTAAGGCGTTACTGCTTGTTAGACTTAATTGTTGTTACAGTTTCTTGTTTGCTGTTCCATTTCAGATTTGATGTTCTATTTCTTATTTGTTGTTCCATTTCTTATCTGTCGTTCCATTTCTTGTCATTTGTTATTTTGGTGTGAAGAACGATCCAAGGCTATAGTGAGCACTGACATTTACTGTCCGGTTCCCAGATCCACGATCTGTTCTCTGATTTCTTTTAGTTCCATCAGTTTACAAAGGGATGAGTTACTGCTACTGAACCCTTGACTGATAAATTGCTTAGTTTTCTGAATGTGTGGTTTAATCTTTTGAAGTAGTTTGCTGTAAACAAGCATCTGTTTACTCTTGTATTTTTGAGCACTGTACTACTAGCATTACTCTGGCAAATGATAGCCTCAGACTGAGACACTCTTTGAAATAACAAAACGTTCCTGGATTGACAAAATAATGTGAGGTAATTAGAGGTGAAAGAGACCCTTTTTATAGCTCGACACCTGTCACAAGATTTTACAAATGAAAAGACATCAAAAAACAAAGTGGGCTAGTAATACCCAACTCTAAGGATCTTATGGGCTGTGGTTTTCTAATAGTGATGTCCTCCACATATGCTGGAATGAAACTGATGCATGACCTCCATGGATTGTTCTTTGTCTAGACATCTTAAAAGGATTCCAAATGGATCCCTCCAGTAGAGCAGGTCTTCATGAACACAGAACTTGGCTGCCCTAAGCCTAATAGTTCTGGCTTGGCTCGAACTTAGGCCTGGAGGGACTTCTAGCTTCAACAAAAATTGAACTATTGTAGAATACCATTCACTAGAAGCTAGATTTTCTGCCAATAACTGATTCTGCCCTGATTCCACTATTTCTTGCCCTGTCTGTCTATCATTTGAGCTTGTGCCTATCCAATTTATGTCCAACATTCTGCAATTTTCTTCAGCCATTAGCTTGGCAAGGCCCTGGCCTCTGACGAGCTTGGTGGGCTTCAGCTCTATGTTGAATTCGATAAGCTTTGCAATCCATTTAGCCATTCTTCCATCAACATCTGGTTGTGTTAGGACATCCTTTACTAAAGTAGAGGGCACATATGAAATTACCTTGGAGTGCAGAATGTATATCCTGAAAGCTTTCAAGGATTTGATCAGAGCATAAGCCTGCTTTTCAATGATATCATACCTTAGTTCAGCATCCCTTAATGTTTTGCTGAAAAATGCCACTGGATACTCTAAACCCTCGTCATCTTTCTGCAATAAAACTATTGCAAGGGTGTCACTGGAAGAAAAAGAGAAAATATGGAACTCCTTGCTATAGTCTGGGCTGATCAAAGTGGGAGCTTCCATAATAGCTCTTTTGATGGCTTCAAAATATCTTCTCGCTGCATCAGTCCATTTGATCTCTGACCCCTTTTTTAGCATGGAGGTGATATGCTTTACCAATTCAGCAAAATTAGGAATAAACCTCCTTACAAAATTTATTTTGCCCAGAAAGGATTGGATTTCCTTTTTTGATCTTGGGATAGACAAGGTCTGTATTGCTTTCACTCTTTCTGGGTCAATCTTGACACCTGCGGCAGAAACAAATAACAACTTTCCCTATTCTAAAGCAAACTGTGACTTCTTAGGGTTCATTGATATCCCAAACCTTCTGCATTTCAGGAACACCTTCTTCAAATGTTGCAAATGATCTTGATGGCTGCTAGAGTATACTGTTATATCATCCAAGTAGACAAGGACAAATTTATCCTTCTCTCCTACAAATGCTATATCCACAGCTCTCTGAAATGTGGCTCTAGCATTCATCAGCCCAAAAGGCATCTTAGAGTACATGAAAGTTCCCCAAGGAGTGGTGAAAGTAGTCTTTTCTTGGTCATATGGATGTACAGAAACTTGGTTATATCCTGAAAATCCATCTAGGAAAGACATGACTTTAGCTCCTGAGACTTTCTGCAGCAAATGCTCCATCTTGGGCAGAGGATAGTTGTCTTTCTTAGAGAATTTGTTTAAGTTTCTGAAATCAACACACAGCTTGATTTCTCCACTTTTCTTCCTCACCACTGCCAAGTTGGCTACCCATTTCGAATATCTCAGAGGAACTATGATTTTGGCAACTAGCAGCTTCTTGATTTCCTTTTCAATCAAAGGAAGGAGTAGAGGATTAATGGGTCTCAGTTTCTGCTTGAAAGGAATGGTGTCTTTTTCTAGTGGGATCTTATGCTAGATGATATTTTTGTCATAATTTTTGATGTCACTGTATTCCTAGGCAAAGACATCAACAGATTGCTTTGTCAAGGTGCAGTAGTTCAAACTCTGGGTAGCAAACAAATGGGTGGACATACTTATATATTTGGGATGATTTGGGCTCCCTATGTTATGCTTATGGACTGCAGATTGATCTTCTTCTTGGGCAATCTTATGAGGCACATCATTTTGGTCAAATAGCTTCTCTAAAGGCACTATTCCTTTAGGTATATTATTGCTAGGCAACTGAACAATGCTATCTTGGCCAATTTTGTTCCTTAGTTGGGGTCGGGGACATTCCTCCAAGGTTTCATTCTCTTGATCAATTTGCGTTTCAGAGAATTCATCAATGAATTGCAGAAACCTATTCACTTCATCATCATCCTCAAAAAATTTCCAGTGCTGGACATTATCAGGCAAGCATGGTCTATATTTTACCTGGACTTCATAAACCAATTTAGGGGACATGGGAGGGATGAACATGCTAGCAGACACAACAAGAGAATTAGCAAGCGGATTTTTGACTCTAGGAATATATGAGATATGAAAACTAGCAAAAGAATCTTTGAGTCTCCATACCTCATCTTTGTATGCTTTCAGCCTTGGGTGCCTTGCTTGGAACGTTTTGTTCACTTGCTGAATGATGAGATCAGTATCTCCAAACACATTTATGTCTTTGATTCCTCTGTCTTTGGCAGCGTTTAAGCCCAATATCAGAGCCTCATACTCTACTATATTGTTGGTGACCTAAAAATTCAGTTTGAAAGACAGATGTGTGCTTTCTTGTTTTGGAGATACCAGCACCACTCCTGCTCTTGCAGTTTCCCTTGAACATGCTCCATCAAAGAACATCTCCCAAGATTTTGTCCCTTCTTCTTCCATGACCTGGCCTACTAGTTTTTTGAGCTGCACCAAGGCCTTATGGGATTCTTCAATTTGGAGAATACATGCCCCAAAATTAGTGTCCACAACATAAATAGGATGATTAGTGCGATTCTTCTCATCACTGATAATATAGGCCAACTAGGTTACCCTATATAGTCTTTTGTTGTCTCCTCCAAAAATTGGGACAGTGGCATAAGATAAGGCATTTTGTAACGTCCCACCCAACCTTTTAATCCACCCTCTAGAAAGTAGCATACCAAACTTAGGGGGGACATCTGCTACCACAATATCCATCATCATGCTTTTCATGGGCAGCTGAGTTAGGGTGATAGCCAAATCTTTGATTAATCCCAGGCACTTCACCTTCCTTGAATTAACGGAGAATAAATCATAATAAAGTCTGGTAATGTCAAGGTCTAACTCTTCGATGACAGTTTTGGGCGTTAGATTATGGCTGGCACCTGTTTCCAGTAGGCAGTTATGGAGGGTTTTGTCATGAATGGTCAAAGAGACATAAAATGATGGGGAGCTATTATCAAAGGGTTCAGCCCTTGGGCTAAGCACAACTGCAGGTTTATCATCTTGTAAATTCACATAGTCATTGGAGACTTGTGAGGCTTTTAGCTCAAGGGCATCAATGATAGGCTTCCTAAAAACCTCTCTCTTTATAAGTTCTATCAGGGGGACAGATATTTTTAACCTCTAGACTTCTGATTCAAAACTGAAAGGGAAAGGGACTTGTCAAGGTCTCTTACCTCTTGAGCTGGTGCTTTGAGGGTGACTATATCGACTGCTAATTTTTTTTGTTTGCTGTCGTACTGCTCTGTGGGAACAATAGCTCTTTGAGCAAGATTCTCTTTGGCATTGCTCGTTCTTGACCTCAAGTGATATCTTTGTTGGTCTTCAGTCTGTAGAACAGCTTCTATGTCCCACTCTTGACTGGTCTGGTCCTTGAGTAATGACTCTTCATAGGCAGCCAATGTCAGAAAGGTAGCACTGCCCTTGTCTTCCATGCAATGGATCTCATCCTCTTCATCGAACTGTTCCTCCTCCATGACTACATTCTGGAAAGGAATCTTAAACCTTTGTTCTTCACTGGTCTCTTTGCCTCTTTGAATGATCTACAATTGTTCATTTGCTTTTCTGAATGGATTTGGATTTCTAGGAGCAAATGTGCTAGGCAACCTTGCCTTCCCAGAATTTTGCTCAACCTTTAGCTTGGATACTTCAGTAGCCAATGACTCTATCATTTTAGTCATTTTGTCTAATTTAGGCTCTGAAGATGAAGAAGAGAGGAAGCCTCACCTCTCTGCCTCCTTCTATCAGCATGACCCTTGAGTTTCTCTGCAGCCATGATATTAGACTCCACCTCCAAGGCTACATCTTGCATTTTAACTAGAGTAGCACATCTTCTTTCTCTTAATATTAGGTAGAAATTAGAATCAAAGACATTAGCATAGGTGAGTTTTGCAGAGGTGGGGGTAGGCTTCACTTCAGCTGGTATTTTGCTATACATCCGATTGAATCTATTATCAAAGTTAGACACTGATTCCCCATTTTCCCTTTTGAGGTTGTCAAACTTAGCATGGTAGTATAGTAGGTCTGTCTTATCTCCCCAATGCTTTCGTCTAATGCTTCGATGTCTGCAATAGACCTAGGGGTCAACTCTCTGAACCACTTTCTAGCCTCTCCATCAAGGCTTTGGACAAATACTCTCATCCACACATCATCTTCACTGATATCTAGGTTATTAGCATAGCTATAAAAAGATTCAAGGTGCTCTTCTGCTGTTACTCCTTCTGTACCAGTGAACTTAGGCATATATTTATGATATTCTCCTGCAGGCATGGCATTCAAAGGGATAGGCAGGACCAAGGGTCCATACCTAGCAGCTATGATTCTTTCCATTTTAGTAGGAGCTTGTGGGCCTGCCATGACTAGGGTGGATGGAAAGGTACTGGAAGTTTGGAAGGTAGGGAGCTAAGAAATGACTGATGAGGATAAAGGAATATGATGGACTATAGGGGAGGTTTTCTTTGGACTGAGATCCAAAGGGGAACTTATTGAACAAGGAGCTTTATGAATCTCTGGGATTATTTCTTCACTGGTAATGCTAGGCTCTATATTTTCAAAATGAACATGCTCAGTTACAAGCCTCTCTTGCAGAGATACATAAGATTGTTTAGGCTTACTTGATCCTAATGCTCCTTTCTGAATGATTTTTTTCTGCTTAACAATCTTCTCAGGGTCAGGCACTGGGTCAGCTGGTGATTTCTGAGGATTTCTCCGGGTATGCCTCACAAACTGAGCCAGAACTGTGATGTGGAGTCGCCAAAAGGTTGGTCCTCCAGTAGAGTCGCCAGATAGATGATTACAACCAAAAATGTGTCCAGACTTTGTCTATCATCAAAGCTGGATCTGTGTCATTCTCCCAGGGAAGCTAAGCTTCAATCTCCTCTCCCTGGCAACGATGCCAATTATGTTAGGATTCCAAGAAACTCTCTTAGGTTGTAGCTCGAAGATGTCTGGTAACATATAAATTCAAATATTGTTGCAGGTTTAATGGAAGGACTGATGGTTTAGTTCAAGCTAGATAACCACTTCTACTTTGTTTCACTCCAGACATGCGTGAACACCCCCAGACTACAAGGCTTTAGACCACCAATTGCTCACAGTTTGAGGTATTAGGTGAATATGGAGAGTACTAACCACACCAGCAGATGCACAAGACCATGTGATGGCCGGATGCAACTAGTAAATAAGTCTGTAAATCTAATCTATTAATGCAAAGATAAGATGACAACTCTCTTGCATTAGATGTAGGTTTTAACCCTGTACAGAAATTACCTGCACAGAAAATAAACAATGCGAGAGCATAACACATAAAACACATATACACAGAGATTTTCCCTGGATCCCAAAACTGGGACTACCAGCTTGATTTTTCATTATATTCCTTTCAATGTTACAATACATATTTATACATGCCGAAGCATCAAATACCATGGACCGAAAACCATCGCATCCAAAACCATGGACCAAAAAACCATAGGTAGGTTTTCCCAACCTAATATAGGGTCCAAAAAAAATTTTCCTGGGGCGCTGCCCCGGACCCCGTAGAGCGGGGCTACCCACCCCATTCAAACCCCCCAGATAGGGGGGGCTTCCGCCCCCCCTGTGACCCCCCGCTGCACAATCGGCGCAACAAAGGGGGGGCTCTGCCCCCCCTCTAACCCCCGGTTCACTACGTGGGTTAGTCGTGGAAAGAATATAACACAACCCAACAATCTCCCACTTGTTTTTTTCTTTCCACAGGGGGCCACAGGAGAGCTTAGTCATTTTTCCAGCCCTGAAATGCCCATTGCTTCTCTACACCAAGAGAACTTCTCAGAGCTCACAGATTTTGTCAATGCATTTGTAGTATTCTTCAAAGTGTCCACCTTTACCAGCAACACCTTTTTGTCTTCTATCATATCCCTCACAAAGTGATACTGAACATCAATGTGCTTTGTCTTTGAATGATAAGCAGGGTTCTTTGCCAAGAAAATTGCACTTTGGCTGTCACAGTCTATCCTTATAGCTCCCTGTACCAACCCCATATTTGAACACAATCTCTGCAACCAAACTGCTTCCTTGCTTGCATGAGTGGCTACCATGTATTCTGCCTCTGTAGTTGATAGTGCCACTACAGATTGTTTCTTACTCATCCAACTGACTGCACCTCCAAATAGGTTAAACACATACCCACTTGTAGATCTTCTCTGATCCAGATCTCCAGCCCAGTTTTCATCAACAAAGCCACAAATATCCAACACTCTGTCCAATCCTGGTCTTCCTTGGTAGCACAAACCATAATCACTAGTGCCACGCAAATATCTGAAAACCCGCTTCACTGTTGTCCAGTGCTCCTTCCCTGGTTTTGACATAAACCTGCTCAATACTCCCACTGCATGTGCAATGTCTGGTCTAGTACAGACCATTGCATACATCGGGCTACCGACTACACTTGCATATGGAACACGAGACATGTCCTCTTCCTCTTCTTGTGTCTTGGGACACTATTTAGCAGATAACCTCACACCTACAGGAATAGGAACCTTCACCGGTTTACTATCCTGCATATTAAACCTCTGCAGTATTGTCTTGACATACTTCCTCTAGTTTAACCAGAGCTTCCTCTTGGTCCGATCTCTTTTAATTTCCATGCCCAAAATATAGTTTGCAGCACTAAGATCTTTCATGTCAAATTTGGAGGACAATTGGGTCTTCAAATCCTGGATAATTTCTTTGTCATTTCCAACCAGCAACATATCATCCACATACAAGACCAGATAAATAACACAGTCACCAATTAAATTAAAATACACACAGTGATCTAATTTGCTTCTGGTGAAGCCAAGTCCCCGTATAAATGTATCAAATTTTTGATACCACATCCTTGGTGACTGTTTTAACCCATACAAAGACTTCTTTAACTTGCATACCAGTTCTTTCTTACCCTTCACCGCAAAGCCTTCAGGATGCTTCATGTAGATTTCCTCTTCCAAATCCCCGTGAAGAAATGTTGTCTTCACATCCATCTGTTCTACCTCAAAATCAAAAGCAGCAGCAATAGATAAAAGTAACCTAATAGAAGTTACCTTGGCAACAGGAGAAAAAATATCACCAAAATCAATTCCTGACACCTGGGAATAACCTTTTGCTACCAACCGAGCTTTGTATTTCTCCACCTTCCCTTCTGCATTTGTCTTCTTTTTGAACACCCATTTGCTGCCAATGGGTTTCCTTCCAGTCGGCAACTCCACCAGATCCCAAGCCTCATTTTTGTGCAAAGATGCCATTTCATCAACCATGGCCTCTTTCCAGAGTTTTCCATCCTCTGAATCTACTGCTTCCTTCATAGTTCTGGGATCATCATCAGTAATAGACAAAGCAAAATTTGAATAGAAAGCAGAAGGACTATACCTTTATGGTTGCCTTCTTTCTCGAACTGATCTTCTCACAGCCAGATTTTGTGGCTCTTCATCTTCTGATTCCTCCTCTGCTGCAGAGTCTGATTCTTCCTCCTTTAGCTCAAACTCTATCTTCTCAGGTTCCTTTGGTTGGACTTCATGTTTAATAACATCTTTCACCTCTCTGAACACCACATCTCTACTGTACACAACCTTCCTTGTTATTGGGTTCCAAAGCTTATAACCCTTTAAACCATCCTTATACCCAATAAAGATGCACTTTTCAGATTTACTATCCAACTTGGTTCGTTTCTCCTTTAGAACATGTACATATGCATCACATCCAAATACCCTCAGATGTGAAAGAGAGGGTTTCTTACCAGTCCATACTTCTTGTGGAGTCTTATCCTCCAACGCTGATGAAGGTGACCTGTTGACCAAGTAACATGCAGTATCCACCGCCTCTGCCCAGAATTTATGTCCTAACCCGACACCACTGAGCATGCTTCTTGCCCTTTCCATCAACGTCTTGTTCATTCTTTCTGACTCCATTTTGCTGAGGTGTATATGGAGTAGTCTTCTGCCATGCTATACCACACTTCTTACAGAATTCTTCAAATTCCTTGCTGCAAAACTCTCCCCCATTATCTGTCCTTAGCACCTTTATCTTCTCCTCTGTCTGATTTTCCACCAGAGCCTTAAATTCTTTAAACCAGTCAAAGACTTCAGATTTTTTCTTAAGGAAATATATCCATGTATTCCTTGAGAAGTCATCTATAAATGATACATAGTACACAGACTTACCCAGTGATGGAACTTTCACAGGTCCAAACACATCACTGTGCACAAACTCTAATATCTGTTTCACCCTCTTAGCACCAGAGGGGAAACTCACCCAATTCTGCTTCCCATATACACAATTTTCACAGAAATCAAAATCTAGAGAGCTATTACTCATACCTTCTACCATACCTTTACCATGAAGTATTTGAAGGCCCTTCTCTCCAATATGTCCAAGCCTTTGATGCCACAGCATGGTCTTCTCTCCAGAGACCACTAGATTTTCAGCTCCACTTTCAGGAACCACAGAACTGTTGCACCCATCAACAACAGTGTTACCTTGCAACTTGTACAGAGTTCCAGTCCGAACTCCCTGCATCAATACCAGTGCTCCTCAAACCATCTTGCAGTTATCCTTCTCGAACACTGTTTTTACACCTGCATCATCCAACTTGCTTACAGAAATCAGATTTCTGGCCAATGCAGGAATATGCAGAACACCCGGAAGTGTTCTAACCCTTCCACCTTGCAACTTCAACTTTACTTTTCCGCGACCAATGATTCTAGCCTTCCTATCATCTCCTAAGAAGACATCACCACCATCGTATTTCTAATACTTGCAGAACCACTCTCTATGGGGAGTGAAGTGAAAGGATGCACCTGAGTCAATCAACCATGCCTCATTATCTACATGTGTACTTGAAGAAGCCAAGTACACATCCCCACCTTCATCTGAGGTGGTTTTCGCCTCTACAGAAGGAGCATCATCAGATCCCTTTCCTTTATCAAGAGCTTTAGATTTACAGTCCCTTTTGAAGTGCCCTTCCTTTCCGCATTTCCAGCACACCACCTTTACAGTTTTTCCTAGAGATTTAGATCTCCCACTTGATGACTTATTTTTGTTTCTATTCTGCGACCGTCCTCGTACAGACAAGGCATCACCATTCTGGCTCTCCATATTTTTCCGTCTCATCTCCTCCGTTAGCAAGGCTGAGACTATTTCATCAAACTGCAAAGTAGTTTCATTACTACCTATTGCAATAACCAGACTATCCCCCGAATCTGGTAGAGAACACAACAAACTGATGCACTTATCTTCATCTAAAATTTTAATATCAACAGACGCTAACTGAATTACCACAGTATTAAATGTGTTCATATGCTCTGTCACCGAGTCTCCATCTTTCATCCTCAGGTTATACAACTTTTTCCGCAGGAACAATTTATTCACCAGAGACTTAGATTGGTACAAAGTCCCTAACTTGTCCCACAAAGCCTTTGTCGTAGCTTCCCCTGATACATTCAGCAATACTGAATCTGAGACACACAATCGTATTGTGCTCTTTGCCTTCCGATCCAACTTCTTCCATTCTTCATCGGTCGCTCCCGTTGGTTTAGTACCTGGATCTACCGCGATCCACTGATCTTTATCCACCAACAGATCCTCCATCTTGAGTTTCCACAACTCAAAACTCTGACCATTGAACTTCTCGATCTCTATCTTTCCGCTTCTCGCCATCTTCTTTCACCACCATAATCGATCTCGCAGATCTCCCACTGAACAGGGTCTACCACAGGCCCGAGCGAAACCCCTCAGCAACAAAGGCATCCCCTTGAAGCCAAAACAGCTCTGATACCAAATGTAGGTTTTAACCCTGTACAGAAATTACCTGCACAGAAAATAAACAATGCGAGAGCATAACACATAAAACACATATACACAGAGATTTTCCCTGGATCCCAAAACCGGGACTACCAGCTTGATTTTTCATTATATTCCTTTCAATGTTACAATACATATTTATACATGTCGAAGCATTCAATACCATGGACCGAAAACCATCGCATCCAAAACCATGGACCAAAAAACCATAGGTAGGTTTGCCCAACCTAATATAGGGTCCAAAAAAGAATTTCTCGAGGTGCTGCCTCGAACCCCGTAGAGGGGAGCTACCCGCCCCCCTCAAACCCCCCACACAAGGGGGGCTACTGCCCCCCCTGTGACCCCCCCACTGCGCAATCGGCGCAATGAAGGGGGGGCTCTGCCCCCCCTCTAACCCCTCGGTTCACTATGTGGGTTAGTCGTGGAAAGAATATAACACAACCCAACATTAGATAGAAAGAAACCTGGACCACCTATTCAATGATGCATACAATATTCTAACGCAGAGATAGGATGACAGCTATCTAATGTTAAACCTCAAAGATCAAGAACACAACATATCAGGCATAGCTTAGAACAGAGGAAAATGGAAAGTGAGCAGTTAACAACAAAAGAAGCTTGTATTAGCTGAAAATGAAGACGAGACACTGCAAGTGACAAAATATCTACAGTCTCCATAAGTTGAACCTTACATCAAATGCCAACCCTAATTACATCTGATTTCTGAGTATTTATAGATTTACATTACAAGGGCACTTGGCCATTCAGGTATGGAGGGGTCATAATTGACCACCAACTGCATTTAACTACCTGATGGAGTCTCTGATCATGCTTGCTTGCTTTAGTGGATGAATCCAATCTGCTCAAGTGTTGTGTTTTCCCTTTTTTGGCTATTGGAGTGCTCATATCAGTGGAGTCTATAATTGATAAATTTAGATACAGGGTCATGCTTGTCCTTTTCTCCCTTGGCCATCCCTTCCGTTTAATATGGTTATTAGGGGCCTGAGTACGACTGGTACTAGTAAATTGGTCATCTCTTGCTTCGGGCAAATAGAATGGTGGAGGACGTGGAATGCATGGACAAGTGGATGATTTGGATGAGCGGGAACAATGGTCGTCAGATGGAGAAAATGGCTGGCAGAGATGGCTCGATGGAGGCTACAAGCTGAGGTGGGAGCAGAGTAAATTGGAGCCATCAGATCTTCAACGGACAGATCAGACAATCATCGGGCTAGGAAGCTGCGCGGTTTTTTAATGTACACGGGCAGTTTGGATGGGCGGTAATGGTATTCATCGCACCACTTTTGGGCATGAAGCGGTAAAAGCTGAGGGTCGCATGATTCCACTCAGCGATCGACACGTAGCGGTGGATGAGAGAGAAAAACCACTCTCATCGCGCGCTATCATTCGATTGAGTTGCGGGTGCGGAAAGAGCAAATGCCATTGGATCTTTACGGAGATGATTTGATGATGGGAAAAGATCAAACGGGTCATTTTATCAGGCGTGATGAGGGCTCTTAGATCGGTGGGGTAGATCAATGGCAGGGATGAAGCACAATGAATTTTGGGAGCACATAGTCATATGGGTGAGGTTTTATGGCAGGTTTGTGGCTTGCGGTTGGGGCTTAGGCAAAAAGGGGCTTTTTTGCAAGGTTTAGGAGACAAATAGGGGAAACTAAGATGAAGGAGAGTAAGAAGGGTTGAGGAATAAAGGGGAAAGTGACCAGATGTGAGCTTCCCTTTGAATGTGACCAACTAGACCATGATCCTTTCCGTCTTTAGAGGGTCAACTTGCATAGTAGAGCTAATAGTTCTAACACATGGAGGGTGAGGTGAGTGCACCCATTGGAAACCTGTAATAGTACGCGGCTTAGAAGAGAACACACGAGCGAAGATGCATCACAAGCTGGAAAGAAAGTTAACAAGAAAGCCAAAGTGATGATTAAACCAATAACACATTTCAGAAAGATTCATACATACTTATACAAAATTGTCCATACATGCATGCGTAAGAAAACAAATACATGTATCATTTAGAATAAACAAGATAGCTGGAGTACAATACAACATATGCATGAAATGTGCTGGCTCTATTATATTAACAAGTGTAAGTTCCAGTCATACTGTACATCCATGTCCAACCACTAGTTTTGATAGCAGAACGTTACAACCACAACCACCTGCTACTCCAAAGAGATATACTAGCTTTGTGCAGTGGAGAAGCCAAGGTGCATTACAATATTGTCCAAGCTTTGTCTAAGGTACTCCTATTAGAAGCTTGGTTGACCAAAATCCTATATAATGAGTTATGAGGGACTATTTATAGCAAAGGGTGGGGTGGCCCTTGACATTCCCCTTTGTATCAGTTCATCTACCCTCATGACTCTTCATCTACTCTATAATTGTGACATCCAACTATCGACACTTGACCTTCCACTTGACAAGACATTACATTACAATGCACATGTACCCATGTTAGACAAAATGGCTTGAGCAAGCCATACAAGACATCACTGACACTCGGACCATTGCGGTGAGACCAACTCTTTCACATCCTTGTGATGGTCGATGGTGGTGAAATGATGCCAAGCTTGGTCATCCATGATGATGTATGTGCGCATAATGGTGACATCTTGCTGAAGCAAACTCTTGCCTCCATTGCATCTAGGTACACTGATATGGCTCCTACGTCCAAATCATCTAATAGCATGCGCATGGTTGTCCTGGGTGCGATCGCACTGGAAACATGTCCATGCATAGTGTATGTGCTAATCTCCAAACATGTGTTGGTGGCCATGTGCATCAACTTGTTGAAATACATGTTCAGCTCCAATCAGACTTGCTTCTTGTCTTCGCCTTAGTGAGTGTGCCAAATGGGTGGGATCGCATGCATGCGCACAATGACATGCATGCTGCTGAACTACCTTGCATGCAGTCAACAACACTGCTCACCTTGTCTACTCCATGCCAGCTACTGGGATGGATCCATAACTTGTACAGGTGAATTTTCATCTGTTTGTACATGTTGCGCCCCTTGTTGTACCTATTCATGCTGCAACTCATTCTCTCATCTATGCAGCTCATGTTTTTCCTTGAGTTGTTGCTTTAGCACATGCAAATCCTTCTTTGTTCCGTTCTATGTGTTCATGCAACTTCATGTTGTGACATCACATCATAGCCTCAATCTCCAAAGCTTCTTTTGTTGTAAGTGGATTTGCTTTGAACTTGAACCTTTGCTCTGCCTCTATGCTGTCAATAACCTTCCTCTTGCACTTGCGGCATGCAGGTGTGTTGCCTTTTGCTATTACTGATGGTGCTACTCGCTGTGATGCTTCTGCCGTCTTATACTGATGTCCTTGTTTATGAACAACTTGATGTCTTCATAGGTAGGCAATATCATAGACACTTTCTTGGCTGCAACCCCGTCATGCTCTCAATGGTGTCCTTTGACTATGATCTCTTAAAAGCCATTGTACTTGTGCTGATGAGAGACAGACAAACACCTATGATACCTGGAGACATAGCAACACTCATGGAAAACAGTCTGTCAGTCGAAAACCAAAACAAACTAGAGGACTAACTTGCAACATACCTGTGTAATCGATCGTGAAGGTTGCATAATTTCCACCGGGAGGTCGGGAGACTGACTGCCAAAACTATGCAAGGCACAGTCTGGGCTGTCAGGAGGCTGACTCTCTACTAGAACTACACAATGCATAATTTAGCCTGGCCTACTGAGGATTGAAACTGTGCAATGCGCAATTTCAGTCAGCAGTGACATGCAACCAGCAAACTGCATTGCGCAGTTTCTGGTGCCAATAGGACACTGCCTCCAAGAATTGTGCAATGCAATCCTAGAGGTCAGTGCTTGGCCAAACTTGTGCAATTTATGGAGGGAAGGCAGAACCTTCGCTTCCGGAAATGCGCAATTCTAGTCGGGCAAGGCACGATTTGGGCCAAGGAAACCTAGTCCGACTGATGGGTGATTAAAAGCATGAGAAGTCTGAATGCATGGCTAGATGAGTGCGAACAAGAATGAATGAACATACATGCAAGGAACAAGTGTAGGATTTAGAAAATGGGAAAGCATGCATGTGTGTGAAGCGAGTCATTGCGACGGCAACTGTCCATGCAAAAAAAATGTCATGCATGCGACAATAGTGAGATGAAAATGAAAACTAAAACGGCGCATCTACAGGCTAACATACATCAAAATGACAACAAGAACTCACTAAAATCAAGAAGACAACACTCACATGAAGCGAAACACAAAAAGCGACAGAAACATAGCGCGAGACATTAAAAGCAGGCTTACTGCAAAACAACTGAGTTGAATGTGCCAAAGACTCCTAGATGCAATGTGGGATGTCAGAGCTGGAAGGTTGATGTGAGGAATAAGCTTTGCAGTGTCCGATTGATGATTTTTGATAAAATCAAGGTTGTGAAGTGCATGCCACAAATATAGGAAAAGCAACACTTGGTGGAAGGTTTCTGAAATGATCCTTGCATGTAACCTCTAGTTACTAAAAATAAATCCCTGAAATAATGGATTCCTTTGCATGTTGCCTTGGGAGAAGCAGTCCATGCATGCAAATCAATTTTGCTCGGTGCTGGAGGGCACTGGTCAACCTGAAGGCACATGCATTGATCTGCTCAGTTGAGGGGAAAAAATGCGCATTTCTAGGAGGGAGCTAGGCTGGCTTCCCAAAGGGATCACACAATTTCTGGGCAGAGCAGTTGACTGCTACCCAGAATTATACAATTTATGGGTTGAGCAATCTTTCTGGGAGGAATTGCGCAATTTTTCCAGTGAAAAGTGACAGGCAGACTTGCACAATTCTGGAGCCCAACAAGCTGCCAGACAAAATTGTGCAATTTCTGGAGGGAAGGTTGGTTTCCCTCCATAATTGTGCAATTTCTTGAGGGAGCTACTTAGCCTGCAGCTGGACCAAGTCCAGTGAAACAACCTGTGAGGGGGATGCAACAAGATTTGATGGACAGGCTGTCATTCTACAAGAAAACATTGAAGCTTGTGTACTTGACAAGGCAAGACATGCTACTATGAAAGGTTGGCAGGGAGGCTCCAAAATGAAGCTAAGGCAAAATTTTGGAGGGTGGTTGTAGCTGCTACAAAACTTGGCAACACACTGGTAGAACTCCAACTCTCTGAATGGACCTTGTTCATGAAAAGCAAGTCTAACACCTCTTGAAGTATTTTTTAGTCTCAGTTCATCTTGGTTTCCACACTTGCTTGATTGTAATATGTAGCATCTGCCAAGATCTTGGTCGGTTGACACACATTCCAAGCCAATGAAACACAATTATTTCGATTAGGGTTGAGGGGTATATTGGCGCACAATCAATATAGTCTTCATAGTCTTAGCTTCATCTCTGGTGTTGCTCCGCTGCCAGTAGGCCTGGACAGTACCCCGACAGAGTCACACACGAACACAAGTATCATTTTGCTACCAGCGAGCCTACTCAGTACCCTGGCAGAGTTACTTTCATCACCTCTCTACGCAGGAAGCCTTTCTCTTCTTTTGCCTTATTCATTTTTTCATGTTTCACTTTTCATTTTTTTCATAAGTGTGCGTAACACTTATTCATTTCAGAGGCAGAAGAGGGATCCCGAATTATCAAGAACAAAAGAGTTTGTTCCTTCAGAGAAGTATTTTTTTATATACCTCTGATGTGTATGTTAAGGTTTTTCCCCTCACCTTACTCTACTTGACTGAGCTGACAAGGGTTAACCCAAAAACAACCTACTAGAGTAGGTGACACTAGTTAGCATACAAGCATTGTGTTTTCACCAAGATTCACTTTGAATAGTATGTATTTTCCATCGGTGTATCATGGACTGAAAGTAACAAGTTCTTCATACAAAGGCAGGATGACAGATAACCAAGTAGTGATAGTTGCACAATGCCTCTTGTATTTTACCCAGCTTGTTTCAAGATTCATGCATGGCTTTATGAAAAACTAACCTATGAACAAAAACAAGCAAAAAAACAACAAAGAAAAGTAGAAGTAGAAATGAATACGAAAGAAAAGTGATTAAGCAAACAAGCAAGCAAACAAACAAACATGTAAAGCAAGAAAGAAAACAAGCATGCAAGAAAGCAAACTAAAAGCAACCACTACTCCTACTCCTAAGCTAACGGTGCCTCGGCCTGATCATGTGAAGTGATATTTCCAATGCAGCCACCGGCGCATTTTTTGACCCATGTTGGTGAAGGCTTGGTCCACGAGCAACCCAATTATGTGAACCACCAAATGGGAAATATACAACAATGAAAATAGACACACTCCGAGCTTACAAGCGTCCACAGAAACAAAAAATGAGTGAAAGCACATGACATGCACTCTGTGGACTTGCCATGGTGATGTGTTACACTGTGTGTACATGTTGAGTGTATGAATTCCCTTGACCATGACATGCAAGAAAACGTGAGAAAGGTAGACCACTTACGTTGCGCAAGTGTGCTTGCTATGTAAGATTCCTCCAATGCATGGGCGATGTGATCATGTTGTTTGAGTGGAGGAAGTAAAATCTGAGTGTTAGATTGATATTGAGTGCATACATATGAGTGATGAGGAGCCTTGAGTGTTTGAACAATTTGCTCATCAGAAGTGAAACCAAGCTCAAGACAGCGAGGGCCTGACATAACCATCAACTCGGGCTGAAGTGCCTTAACTGTCTGTGGGGTTTCGACTTCGTTGATAGATGGATCTCCATAGACTAGTGGCTTAGAAAGATTAACAATGAGTGAATCAACATCATGATCGAATGATGAGGTAAAGAGATCATGACAACCAAGATCAGGAAATTTAGGATGTTGGTTGTCATCCTCATGATTTGATGAATCACATAGAGGGGTAGATGAGAAACAAGGATGTTCACCCTCTGCGATTTTGGAAAAAGTAGATGAAAGATCAAGTGGATTCTCAATGAATGATTGGCTCTCTCCATTGTTGGATGATGGGCTAACATATGATATGTCCTACAAATGATCAAAAATGGGTGCATCGGTGAATGGAGAAACACATCAAAAATCAGGGATGGCAGGATCATCAAGGATGTCAGGAGAAAACACAGGAGGTACGGATAGACAGGGATGGTCCTCTACTACCGGTGGATGTTCAAGCTCCCTATCATACTCCTCATGAATGCCAGCGCATGTTGGTTTTGAAACACCAACTCCGTCAATAGATCAATCCTTGTTCAAAACAAGTGTAGAGTCTGAAATGGAAGAACACAAGACAATGTCATCCAGAGGATGATCAGAATACGAAGATGGAGGTTGAGGTAGAAAATACATGTGACGAGGTATGGGACTCATGACCAAGTCTGCATGAAAATCGGAAGGAGCGATGTCGAGAGGATGTGATGGTTCAAAAAATGTATGTTCGTGCTCTCCCACATCATTCTGCAATGGTCGAGTTGTTTTATGAGAGGATAACGGACAATCACTTGTGATAGTGATCGTGTTCATTTGTGATTGTGCAACTCCATCACTGAAGTGTGTTGAGTGGGGCTTGAGTTTGAACTTCTTGGGATGAGCAGATTTCTTAAGACAATACTCGAATTGGTCCCAAAGATAGAAAAATTTCATCTGGATTTTTGGAGCTTGAAACTGCAGATCACGAAAGCGCTACCTAAAATCCATAAGCGATTCATGCCGAGCCTTCTTTTGTTGTATCAGTTTTTTGTCAATATGTTCTAGATCAAAGTGATAGAAAGTATCTTCAATGAGATCATAGAAGTGCTCAAGTGAGTGCACATTGTCAGCCAGTGGGCTACACAACGATCGATGTGGAGATTCAGGAACTGTGTATGCAAGAAACAGGTTGGCTTGTTTGTAAAAACATCCTTCATCCTCATGAAGCAAGGCAAGGAAGTCATGTAAGAACTTAGGCAAGGCCACTTTGTCTTCACCATCATATGTGTATGTGGACAAGAGATCAAAGAACTCCCTCATGATGGTAACAAATTCGGCATGTGAGAAACATCTTGGAGGGAGGAGAGTGCAAGACTCCATGATAGATATGAAAAGGTTCAAAATAGGTGATGAGGGCTCAGCTTGTCATCTGGCCCTCTTTCTAGTGCTAGAAATTTTGATGGTGTTGGACCCGCCAACATGTCAGGGGGTCTCCCCGGTAAGAAGTCTCAATTAGACCTTAGACTGTTTGGTGTAGGAGTCCCAATAGTGGATAGTACGGTAATGCCTTGACCACGATTTTGTACAAAGGAAAGTAAGATGTCCCTATTGGTAGCAAGAGTGTGACAACTGTAGTAAGTCAAGGAAGGTGCATGAGAGGTTCTAACACATGGAGAGTGAGGTGAGTGCACCCCTTGGAAACCTATAATAGTATGCGGCTTGGAAGGGAACACACGAGCGAAGATGTATCACAAGTTGGAAAGAAAGTTAGCAAGCAATCCAAAGTGATAGTTAAACCAACAACACATTTCAGAAAGATTTATACATAATAGTCCATACATACATGCGTAAGAAAACAAATACATATATCATTTAGAGTAAACAAGATAGTTGGAGTACAATACAACATATGTATGAAACGTGCTAGCTCTGTTATATTAAGAAGTGTAAGTTCCACTAATACAATACATCCATGTCCAACCACTAGTTACGATAGAAAAACGTTACAGCCACAACCACCTGCTCCTCCAAAGAGATGTACTAGGTTTGCACAGTGGAGAAGCCAAGGTGCATTACAATATTGTCCAAGATTTCTCTAAGGTACTCCTATCAGAAGCTTGGCTAACCAAAAGCCAATACAATGAGTTATGAGGGACTATTTATAACAAAGGGTGGGGTGGCCCTTGACATTCCCCTTTGTGACAGTTCATCTACCCTCATGACTCTTCATCTACTCTATGACTGTTACATCCAACTATCGACACTTGAACTTCCACTTGACAAGACGTTACATTACAATGCACATGTACCCATGTGAGACAAATTGGCTTGAGTAAGCCATACTACACATCACTGACACTCAAACCATTATGGTAAGACCAACTCTTTGACATCCTTGTGATGGTTGATGGTGGAGAACTGATTCCAAGCTTGGTCATCTGTGATGGTGTCCGTGCACTCAATGGTGACATCTTTTTGAAGCGAACTCTTGCCTTCGTTGCATCCGGGTACACTGATATGGCTCCTCTGTCCAACTCATCTGGTAGCATGCGCATGGTCATCGTGGGTATGACCGGGCCAGCAACATGTCCATTCATAGTGTATGTGATGATCTCCAAACATGTGTTGGTGGTCGTGCACATCAACTTGTCGAAATACATGTTCAGCTCCAGTCGAACTTGCTTCTTGTCTTCGCCTTGGTGAGTGTTCCAAATGGGTGGGATCGCATGCGTGCACACAATGACATGCATGATGCTGAATTCCCTTGCATGCAATCAACAACATTTCTCATCTTGTCTGCTCCATGCCATCTGCTGGGATGGATCCGTAACTTGTACGGGCGCAGTTTCATCCGTCTGTGCATGTTGCGCCCCCTATTGTACCTATTCCTACTGCAACTCATTCTCTCATCTATGCAACTCCTGTTCTTCCTTGAGTTGTTTCCTCAACAAATGCAACTCCTTCTCTATTCTATTATCTGCCTTCGTGTGATCTTCATGTCGTGCCGTCACCTCATAGCCTCAATCTCCAAAGTTGCTTTCATCGTAAGTGGATCTGCTTTGAACTTGCATCTTTGCTCTGCCTCTCTGTTGTCAACAACCTTCCTCTTGCACTCGCGGCATGCAGGTGTGCTGCCTTCTATTGTTGCTGATGGTGATGCTCACTTTGATGCTACTTCCATCTTATCTTGATGTCCTTGTCTATAAACAACTTGATGTCTTCATAGGTAGGAAAGCTCATAGACACTTGCTTGGCTGCAACTCTCATCGTGCTCTCAATGGTGTACTTTGACTCTGTTATCTTGAAAGTCATTATAATTGTGTTGCTGAGAGATAGACAAACACATGTGATGCCTGGAGACATAGAAACACTCATGGCAAGAAATCTTCCAGTCAAAAACCAAAACAAACTGGAGGACTGACTTGCAACATACTTGTGTGATTGATCATGAAGGTTGCACAATTTCTCCGAGAAGGTCAGGAGACTGACTACCAAAACTATGCAAGGCATAGTTTGTCAGGAAGCTGACTTACTACTGGAACTACGCAATGCACAGTCTAGCCTAGCCTGCTGAGGACTAAAACTGCGCAATGTACAATTTCAGTCATCAGTGACATGCAACCAGCAAACTACATTGCGCAGTTTCTGGAGCCCGCAGGACACTGCCTCTAAGAATTGCACAATGCAAGAATGGAGGTCAGTGCTTGGCCAGACTTGCGCAATTTCTGGAGGGAAGGCAGAGCCTTTGCTTTCGGAAATGCGCAGTGCTAGCCAGGCAAGGCACGGTCTGGGCTGAGGCAGCCCAGTGCGGCCGACAGGTGACTGAAAACAGTTAGAAGTCTGAACACATGGTGAGATGAGCGCAAATAAGAGTGAATGATCATACATGCAAACAACAAGTGCAAGATTCAAAAAATGGGAAATCATGCATGTATGTGAAGCGAGTCGCCGCAATGGAGACCGTCCATGCAAAAAACATTTCATGCATGTGACAACAGTGAGATGGGAACGAAAACTAAAATAGTGCATCTACAAGCTAACATACATCAAAACGACAACAAGCACTCACTAAAATCAAGCAGACAACACTCACACAAAGCGAAACACAAAAAGTGACAGTAACACAACACGAGACATGAAAAGTGGGCTTACCACAAAATAGTTGAGCTGAATGTGCCGATGACTCCTAGATGTAGTGTAGGATGTCATAGCTACAAGGTCGATGTGAGGAATGAGTTGTGCAGCATCCAATTGATGAGTTTTGATAAAATTGAGGTTGCAACGCGCATGCCACAAATCTAGGAAAAGCGACACTTGGTGGGAGGTTCCTAAAATGATCCTTGCATGTAACCTCCAGCTGCTAAAAATAGATCCCTAAAACAAGGGATGCCTTTGCATGCTACCTTGGGAGAAGCATTCCATGCATGGAAATAAATTTTGCTCGTTCCTGGAGGGAACTGGTCAACCTGAAGGCACATGAATCAGTCTACTCAGCTGAGGAGAAAAAATTCGCATTTCTGGGGTGAAGTTGGGCTAGCTGCCCAGAGGGATTGCACAATTTCTGGGTAAAGCAGCTGACTCCCGCCTATAATTTCGCAATTTCTAGGTTGAACAATCCTGCTGGGAGGAATTGCGCAATTTTTCCAGTGAACAATGACAGAAAAATTTGCACAATTTTGGAGCCCAACGGGCTTCCAGACAGAATTGCACAATTTTTGGAGGGAAGGCTAGTTTCCCTCTAGATTTGCGCAATTTCTTGAGGGAGCTTCTTAGCCTGCAACTGGACCAAGTTCGGTGAAACAGCCTGTGAGGGGGATGCAACAAGATTTGATGGACAAGCTCTCATTCTACAAGAAAATCACTGAAGCTTGTGTACTTGACAAGGCAAGACATGCTACTGTGAAAGGTTGGTAGGGAGGCTCAAAAATGAAGCTAAGGCAAAATTTTGAAGGGTGGTTGTAGCCACTACAACATGTGTGTGTGTGTTATTAATTAAAAACTAAATGATTGATTATAATTTCCTTTATGACGGTTGCCTATATAGACATTGACTGGTGACAAAGGTGATGTATCATATCTTTTGACCATAAAAACCCCTTCATAAATAATAATAATTAAAAATAATTAAATAATAATAATAATTATATATATATTATTTTTATGAATTATTTATTCATAACACTTTATGCTATATTTTTAAAGCTAAAACTTAATATCATTATGGAGTTGGTTAATACGGTACATTAAAACTAAGTAAAGCTTAATAATATTTTGGATTTGGTTAATGGTATAGTAAAATTTAAACTAAACTATTTTAGCATTGCTTTAGCTTAAGCATGATTTATAGTATGATTTTTATAAGATTTGATGTAATATTATGGTGAGATGGCATTAAAAAAATGTTTATGTTATTTTAATTGGAATAGAAAGTAGTTAAGTTGAGGGGGAGAAAAAAATGTTTTAATGTATTTAAAATTTGTATAATTAAAAGTTTTAAAAATATAATTAAAAATAAATATAAAAATATAAATAAGAGGAGTATTTCTCTAATATGGGTGCTCAAAAGTGGGAAGAAAGCTCACACATTGAAATGAGACCTAACTCCATAAATGATGGGTGGTACATCACCTAAACGAAAAATTGCATGAAATATGTAGTGTATTGAGATGACAAAACATAAAGCGAAGAAACATGTGAACAATTCAATTATTTATAGTGGTGTTAAGATTAATTTAGAAGGGTGAATAACAATGGAGATTACATCTAATCTTGTCCCTTGCATAATTGTCAGAGTTGATCAAAAAGCAGAGAAACTATGACATAAAACAGTGGATGAAGACGAGGTCATGGGAAAATAGTTTAAATTGGTATATAGTTTGGTTGAAGCTATGGCATGGAAGGTTGTGTGCCATTATATAGTTTATAGTAATCAACTAAGATATTTTCCTATCTATTTCTTATGGTTTTGCAACTGTATTTCATGTTTATTATGGTAATGGAGGTCACTATGTTTTGGGGGGGTTGTGTAAGCGTTAATTTTTCATAGGGCTATATTGTTGTTAGATTTGATAATTGCATTTCTTCATTAATACATTAAGTTCACCCCATAGCAACATAAAATTATACATATTTATATCATTATTCATCAACACATGCAACTATGTAGAAAGAACAATAACATCATCAATAATGCAACGGAACATAAAGGAACAATATGAGAAAAGCATGCACACATAGAGACACCATGATTGGTTAGAGATCAGGGAAAAACCCACAATGGGGAAAACCCTTGCAAATATTCTTCTAATAGATTTTCATCAAATGATTCAACAAAAGGGAGTACAATGATCCATATCTTCACAAAAACTAGAATATCCATGAAATGCATCTAAACATCAAAACTTTGATTCAGATAATTGTAATGTATTGCCATTGCTTGTAACTTGCAGTCGAACACTTCCGTTACTGAGTGAAACATTTGTAACACTAAAATATCATCTTGGAGTCCTAGGTGCAGGGAGGAGGAGTTGTGCGAGGGACTATGAAAAACAGGGTCGCTCTATGTGAACTGCATGATAGTGATTGTGGCAGCTTGATCGCTCCCATACCATTCTGTGTGAGCGACCGGGGACCAAACTAACCTAAACTCCTAGTCGCTCTCATGAAGACTCTATGCTAGTGACCAAGGACCAAAATTCACTCTAATTACCATTATATGCCAGCCTCTAGAGACCCAAATGGTCAGTTCTGTGCCAGCGAATTTGAATAAGAAAACCCTAGTTCAATGCGAGATTCATCCTGAAGTTTTGGACCCTTGAGCGAGCCTCCTTCATTAGACCTATGCGAGCCAAGGCAAAATAGAAGAAGAGAAGAGAGCTCGATGTGTGTACAAATGAGCTTGATGTCTCTTCTATTTATAGGCTAAATCAATGCAGGTGATCTCCATGGATTTTCTTCATCCCAGCTCTAATACCATGTTAATTTTTCATAGGGCTATATTGTTTTTCTCTTTGATAATTGCATTTCTTAATTAATACATTAAGTTCACCCCATAGAAACATAACATTATACATATTTACATCATTATTCATCAGCACATGCAACTATGTAGAAAGAACAATAACATCATCAATGTAGCAGAAGATAAAGGAACAATAGAAGAAAAGCATGCACACATAGAGACACCAAGATTGGTCGGAGACCAAGAAAAAACCCACTATGGCGAAAACCCTTGCAAATTTTCTTCTAATAAATTGTCATCAAATGATTTATCAAAAGAGAGAACAAAGATCCATATCTTCACAACAACTAGAATATCCATGAAATGCATCTAAACATCAAAACTCTGATTCAGATAACTGTAATGTATTGTCATTGTCTGTAACTTGAGGCCAAACACTTTTGTCACTGAGCGAAATCTTTGGAACATTGAAATCTCATCTTGGAGTCTCAGTCACAGGGAGGAGGAGATGTGCGATCGACTATGATAGACAAGGTCACTCTTTGTGAACTGCATGATAGCAATTATGGCAGCTCGGTCGCTCCCATACCATTATGTGCAAGAGACCGGGGACCAAACTGATCTAGACTCTTGGTCGCTCTTATGAAGACTCTGTGCCAGGGACCAAGGATCCAAATTCACTCTCATGACCACTGCGTGCTAGCATCCAAAGACCCAAATGCTCAGTTATGTGCAAGTTACTTTGAATTAGAAAACCCTAGTTCAGTGCAAGCTTCATCTTGAAGTTTTGAACCCTTGAGCGAGCTTCCTCCAACAGACCTATGCGAGCCAAGGAAAAATAGAAGAGGAGAAGAGAGCTTGATTTGTGTCCAAATGAGCTTGAGGTATATTCTATTTATAGGCTTCCATGAGGGTCCACTTGACCTGTCCATTAGTACATGTGCATAGGGCCGACCTAATCTAGAATATGTGTATGAACAAAATAATTCATAACTCAACTAATGCTTGTACAAATGAGGTGATATTTAGGTCGATTTTGGTCCTCTAAGAAAGTGGAATTTGATGTCATCATCATCTCCATCAAATGATTAGTCCAAAGTGAAATTTGACCGTATTTTCATATTTAACATTACCTCTCAACTAGGAAGAATTTCACCTGCCAATATCAGACCATCGATCAACATGACATAAGTCCCATCTCAAGTATCTCATCATCTAAGATCATCAATGTACATCTCCAGCTTATTCCTTCATATTTTTCAGTTGTTCCTGCTCATATGTTGAATATTCTCGAATCTAGAAGAAGAAGAATTTTCCACCAGAGAGGTGCTTAAGCTACCACCCTCTATTCATCGGGCTACAACCTAGAATCTCTATCAGTAGGGTACTACCCGAAATATCTGTCAGCGGGCTACTACCCAAAATATTAGTTGACAGGCTACTACCCGGAATATCAGTCGATAGGATACTACCCGAAATATCATCGAGCTACTACCCGGAAATATGTCATCAAGCTACTACCTGGAAATGTCATCGAGATACTACCTAGAAATATGTCATCACGCTACTACCTGGAAATTTCATCGAGCTACCACCCGAAAATATTTCATTAGTCTACTACCTGGAAATGTCATCGGGCTACTACCTGGAAATATGTCATCAGGATACTACTTGGAAATGTCATCAGTCTACTACCCGAAAATATGTCATCAATATAATACCTGGAAATGTCATCCAGCTGCTACCCAGAAATCTCGTCAGGTTACTATCAAGAAATATCGACAGGGAGTCAAATCTACAACCTACATCATCATCAGAGAGCATATCATCAGGGAGAACATCTCAACTTGGAACCATATTGGGGAGTTACTACTCAACCCAGAACCTCATGGGGGAGCTACTACTATGACCCCATATCGATAAATAGGTGATATAGGGGGGCTACTACTCAACCCATCCTATTGCCTACTAATATTCCCATCAATGACCTTGAATAGTCAAGTGGTAGAACACCTGCATCATAATATCCTTGGGTTGTACACCCCCAAGTACACTTTGAACTCGTTGGCCAGATGAGGAGTGGTAATCCCAACAAGCCTGACTTGTGGGTATGATGCGAACTAGGGTATACTCTACAAAGACCAAGATAGGGTGAGCTACTAATACAACCCTATGGGTAACAGATTGGGGTAAGGCCCTATTTTTTAGAGTTCCCTAAACCCCAGGATCCCTCTATCCCTATTCCTCACCTTGGAAACTCAAAAGGGGGGAAGAGTATGGCTCAATTTCCTCGATCAGTGCTGCTCTCATCATACTCATATCATCGTACTTGTATCAAGTGATCATCATCTATCAGTAACAACTGTAACCTTTTATATAGTACATCAAATAAAGTATCATGTTAGAGCATAAATAATCATATAAATCACAAAAGGATATCATAATCATCCTCCCTCTCAAGGAGGTGTCAACCACAAGCCTAAGCTTGTAGCTGCATTGTCTCGATATGTGAGAGTATCGTGGTCCCAACTATATATATATATATATATATATATGGGATTCTCTACCAATTGGATCCCACTCTTTATTATCGCAATGTGTCTATGTCATATCCATATCATGCTCATACAACTCTCTAAGGAGCTTCTTGAACCTGCTCATAGCTAGTCATGCAAGCAACATAATAGTCAACCTTGGTTTTGTCACAGACTCTCATCATGTCATATTTCATACTAAGGCAACACTCATATGTGATCATCAATAATCAACATTAGCATCTCCATACAGTTATATATCATAGGAATAATATCTCAAACAATGAATATATCATATCATGCAAACATCTCAAAGGATTATGGGCGACAACTCAATGTGTATGAAGCGGCTTAATCATGAACTTATTCAAGTTATATGCATATCATACATTCTGATGTTCAAAATTAAACATCAATGCTTCAATCAACTATCAAATTCCATGTCAAATTCAACAACATCTTTAACTTCAAATTGGTGTGTTCAAGGATTTACATTTCCACTTTTCAATGCTTCTTTAATAGCTTCACAATATAGATTATATTTTCCCAACTTCAAAAATTGATTCATCATGCCATGATACATTATTACGAGCTTCAGAAGCCATCTCCCATATCAGTAGAGGCTCTTTACCTGACAATAGAAGATCATCAGTATATAAAAACCAAAATCAAAATCAAAGTTGTACCTTGGAACACTTCTGAGGTAAAGTCTTGGATCAACACATCATCCTAGATTCATCAGATATATGTCAATGAAGACATATCTAGATCGTGGGAGCTTGCCTCATGCAAAACTCACTGCAACCATAACACTTTACCAAACCATCAGCCTTTCATAAATCCTTATTGTGCAATCAAATCAACTAAATCAATTCATCAAAGTTTAGAAACTAGATCAATACTAATATCAAAAGTAATCAATATCTAAGTCTCAATTATTTGAACCAGATGACAGGTAGGGATTTCATCAAGTCACGTCATCATCTATTATCATGCCAACAGGTTGTCATCAACCACACAATATCAATCAAGTGATTCCCATGATACAAGTCATAGGTAGTCACTATGCTCATATATCATTGACATTAAGGCAAATCATCATTCATCAAGTCAAGATATTAGGCAAAAATTTGCTATCATAGAGATACATATAGTCCAAGACATATCCCAATCATTGAGTCAGAGATCTAGGTCATCATCAGACATCGTAAAACTCATATATATTAATCAGACAAATCATGTCAAATTCTTATAGCACAAAATTCAAACATAATGACATATCTATATGTATATCATGGTCACTTGCAAACATTCAAAATTCCCCGTTTTTAGATATTTTGGATATTTTCTAGTTATCTGTGGAACTGACATCCTATAGGTGAACATCTTGGTTCAGAGTTCAGTCAACTTCGGGAATATTCAGATGATGGTCAACAATAGCCAAACCTATAAATTCTCCCTTCAGGTTAGCATGGCAGTGACTTTAGCTTCCTGGACGCTACCTGGGCCTTAGCATGTGTGCGTCTAGGGATGAGTATTCCCAATTCTATGTCTATGTCCAAAGTGGAAATAGGCTTCAGATCTAAGACCTTGCAGTAGATCAAAAATGTCAGATGCACATAAATAATATTCCAATAGTACAAAATTCAAATAGTAATAAGAGTAAGAATATTGAGAAGAGATTCTCCATCTGACTGGGAATCTACTTCATTCGTCTTCTTTCATGTCATCAACCTATCTTTACTAAAGTCATGCAAAAACAAATCTATTAGATCATAAAATCAAACATATACCCATCATGGTCATGTCATGCTCACATTAGCTACTACATCATCATGTCATGACATCAATCTTTCATAAAAGGGTAGATTTGCATGATAGGGATAACGGATAGGTGTGACAACACTCTTCAAAGATTATGAACACAATATCACTTCTGTCAAGTCAATATATCAAGTTAAGGTCATTCAGTTTTACCATATGCCATAATTACTACCAAATACATGACAATGGTTAATAAGATATCTATAGTATCAATCTCATAGTTCTGTCATCAAGGTTTCTATAGGACCAAGTCAGGTCATTCAATAAAACTTTACCAAAACAACAAGAGTGTCAACATACTTTCATTATACTTATCACAAGCATTATCCATATCAATGAGGTAACCTTCTATAAGAGATCCATCATGTCTTATGCATGTCAGGAGTATCATTCACTAGAGTTAAGTTACTAGCCTTCTTCACATAATCAGGATCTCCAAGAACACTAGATGTTAGCCAAACATCAAGTTATGCCACTATATCCAAGATCAGCAATAAGTAGCCTCATAGAATCAAGGAGGTTAACATGATCAAAATATTCAATAGCAAGTGCACCATTTCATCATAGGAATGATAAATCCAAGTCTCTTTCATATGCAGGCATGAGCCATTTGCGAAGGAGACATTCTCAACATATTATAAGCATTACCTAGTCATCCAATGTTATAGATAAAACATATGATTGAAGTAATATATGTTTCATACCTTGTAGTGTTCAAATACCTGTGCACCTTCTCATAGGCAGCTTCTGGTGGTTGTCACCTTTTCATCAAGTGGCTCTTTACCTATTTTCAAATCTAGCTTTTCTTTCCTACATTTCAAATGATCCTCAAGAGGGATATATTTATCACATCTCATCAAGGAGGTTAGATACAACCATTCAGCCAAATATACATGTAGGAAGTACAAGCAATGATAAAAAACAATAATCAAGATAATCAGATTCATAAGTCTAAACAAGAGTAAAGACATAAAGAAACATCATAAGTCAAGGAGTACTTATCTTCAATGAGAAGTGATCCTCTCCCTCTTGAACTAGCCTTCAAGAGTCATGACTATCCATAGTCCACATAAGAATGTTTCCTTCAAACAACTTTATCAACAATCGACCATATAAGGCTTCATCAAATTTATCCCAAGTGCTTGACCCTCTTCACATAGACCATACTAGAGTTTCATACATAAAATCTTAAGCCTTTACCATATACCAAGGTTTCTCTCAAACCCTAACCATCAAATTCTTATGCGCTAACTACCTAGGGTTTCCTTCATGCCCTAGGATTCTTTTAGGTCTCCACCATCCTCTTCTTGCTTCCAACAAAAGTGTCTCCATGGGGGTGATCTCCATGGCTTTTCTTCAGCCCAGCTCTGATACCACGTTAATTTTTCATAGGGCTATATTGTTTTTTTCTTTGATAATTGCATTTCTTAATTAATACATTAAGTTCACCCCATAGAAACATAACATTAAACATATTTACATCATTATTCATCAGCACATGCAACTATGTAGAAAGAACAATGACATCATCATCAATGTAGCAGAACATAAAGGAACAATAGAAGAAAAGAATGCACACATAGAGACACCAGGGTTGGTCGAAGACCAGGGAAAAACCCACTATGGGGAAAACCCTTGCAAATCTTCTTCTAATAGATTGTCATCAAATGATTCAGCAAAAGAGAGAAAAAAGATCCATATCTTCACAACAACTAGAATATCCATGAAATGCATCTAAACATCAAAACTCTGATTCAGATAACTGTATTGTATTTTCACTGCCTGTAACCTGCAGCCAAACACTTATGTCACTGAGTGAAATATTTGGAACGCTAAAATCTCATCTTGGAGTCCCGGTCACAGGGAGGAGGAGTTGTGCGAGCAACTATGATAGACAAGGTCACTCTTTTTGAACTGCATGATAGTAATTATGGTAGCTTGGTTGCTCCCATACCATTATGTGTGAGCGACCGGGGACCAACCTAATCCAGAATCTTGGTCGCTCTCATGATGACTCTGTGCCAGGGACCAAGGATCCAAATTTGCTCTCATGGCCACTGCGTTCCAGCATCCAGAGACCCAAATTCTCATTTATGTGCCAATTACTTTGAATTAGAAATCCTAGTTCAGTACGAGCTTCATCTTGAAGTTTCGAACCCTTGAGCTAGCTTCCTCCATCAAACCTATGCAAGCCAAGGAAAAATAGAAGAGGAGAATAGAGATTGATGTGTGTCCAAATGAGCTTGAGGTATTTTCTATTTATAGGCTTACATGAGGGTCCACTTGACCTATCCATTAGTACATGTGCATAGGGCCGACCTGATCCAGAATATATGTATGAACAAAATAATTCATAACTCAACTTCTACTTGTCCAAATGAGGTGATCTCTAGGTCTATTTTGGTCCTCTAAGAAAGAGGAATCTGATGCCATCATCATCTCCATCAAATGAGTAGTCCAAAGTGAAATTTAACCGTAGTTGCATATTTAACATTACCTCTCAACTAGGGAGAATTCCACCTGCCAATATCGGACCATCGATCAAAATGACATGAGTCCCATCTCAAGTATCTCATCATCTCAGATCATCAATGTCCATCTCTAGCTTATTCGTTCTTATATGTTTATTATTCCTGCTCATATGATAAATATTCTCGAATCTATAAGAAGAAGAAGAATTTTCCACCGAAGGGGAGCCTGAGCTACCACCCTCTATTCATCAGGCTACAACCTAGAATCTCTATCAGCGAGATACAACCCAAAATATCTATCAGCGGGCTACTACTTAGAATATCAGTTAACGGGCTACTACCCCAAATATCAGTCGACGAGCTACTATTGGGAATATCATCGGGCTACTATCTGAAAATATGTCATCAGGCTACTACCTAGAAATGTCATCGGGCTACTACCCAGAAATATTTCATCAGATTATGTTGGGAACGGGTTCCCCCAAGGATAGTTTTGGGGCTAAAAGCTGATGTTTTGGGACAATTTTGTAATAAAGTTGTAAAGTCTCTACATTTTGTGGTCACGGAGCCCAAAGGTGTCAAGAGTCATAAAGGGTTGTCTTCCCTTATTTTGTAAAGTGTAAAGTCGTTTGTAAATATCCACCCATGGTCCGCGGACCATGGGATTGTATAAAAAAGAGCTAAGTAAGTATGCTCTAGGTAGTTAGAAGAAGGAAGAAAGTAGCAGAGTAGAGTAGAGAAGTCTAAGTCTTCTTGGGTCTTAGCATAGGTAGAGGCTCTGTAGCTGAGTGCGTAGAGGCCTAGGGTGGAGGTCCGCTGCTGAGTGCGCGGACTCCTACAATGGTGTGCGCAGGGCAGATAGAGTCTGTATTAAACTGAAAGATATAAATAAAGAGAAGTATTCTACAATTACTATGTATTTAGTTCCTGTTAATGCATCTAATTATATTGTGTTTTGGGTTTAATTCACAATGTTTATTTGATGCGCGAATATATATGATTATATCAGTTAACTAAGTGTAAGTAAGGATACCAGTTTATGCAGTGCTAACTATGATAGATTAGTAAGATAAGTAAAACACCTAAGATAACTTGGGAGCTTATACAATACATTATCATAGCTGCACGAAGGTCAATCGTACCCCTTCATGGAGGTACTGAAGGGTGGAATAAATGGTGGATTAATAGAACCCTAAGGCTTAACGACCTGTGCGAAAGTAGGGGAAGAGGGTATAAACTGACATTATGACCATCTCAAGGTGCAGAAACTTGGTTCCAATATCCCCCCATATTGCTTCGGGTGAGACTTCGGTTTGTGCTCTATGGGCTAATGTCGAAAGGGCCAGTAGTGTAGGGATTTGTTTGGCTAACTAATGTTGAACCTGGGTCAGGCCCCATAAATCCAACAAATGGTTCTGTTGCCGGGACCAGAATTTGCATAAGAGATGTGTGATGTCGTATCACTGAAATCCAACTAAGAAAGAGATCGAAGACTGGTTGGATAGGAAGATTCACAAATTTGCGGCGCAGGAGGACAAAAATCCATGGCTGACAAAGGAAGATTGGCTAGACACGTACCTGTATATAGAAATCCATGAGATCTTTTTCTGTTCCTTTCCTGTTGAGTTATACGAGTGGATCACAAAGCTAGCAGATAGCCAAGGAAGGTGGAGGCTTGACGGTCCTATTGTCTGGACCCCAGAGTTAGTACAGAGACTGGAAGCTTCTGAGGATAAGATCGCCCACGTTGTCGATCATTGGATTGATCGTATCATAGGGGGGTTTGTGATTGAATTCATGGTCGATACCTTAGTTAATTACAACGAGGTGAAAATATGCTTTTTCAAAGGTCCGCAAGGTAAGTACTTGAAGTTTTTAAATACTTGGATTAAGATGTTATTGTGCGAAAAATGGGTTATGCAACTACCTTGATGTTCAGAGCTACGCGAAGTGGAAAGAATTACAGGGATGAAGAAAGAAAGGGCCTCGAATATAGCCCATTGATTTCACCTCCTATGAGTGACGAAGAGGTAGTAGCGCAAGATTCTCCGTGAAGTGCATTTCAGTTGATAAAATGAGGGTTCCTGTGACTACCACCTCCACCCACACCACCTCCACCTTCACCACCATCGCCCCTTGTGACTTCACCCACACCACCGCCACCTCCACCGCAGTTCAACATGGCGAATTCAGTGAAGCTCCCTTTGTTTAAGGGCTTGGGAAATGAGGATCCGTACCAGTTCTGGTTCATTGTAAAAGTTGTATGGGAAGCTTAGGGTGTCATAGATGATCACATGAAGAAGGCAATGTTGGTTAGTGATTCACAGGATTGTGTGCTAACTTGGTACATCGAGTACTCTAACGATAACCCAAATGCTGGGTTGGCAGAGATACAGACCGTGCTGAATAAAGAGTTTAGTAGGCCTAAATATGAGGCATAGTCGATTGTGGGGTTCAAGGAAATCACAATGAAACCAGGTGAGACACCTTGGGAATTAGATCAGAGATTGAAATGTAAAATCCACAAAGCTAATATGAAATTAACAAATGGACAACACTGCAAGAGGTTCGTGGCTTTGCTCCTGCCTCACCTATGGGTTGCACTGTCACAAAAGAAGATTACAACTCATGCAGAGGCCTTGGATATTGCAATAAGACTACATGAAACACTGATGCAAGATCCAAATCTATGGGTTCAGCAGATCCATGCGTAGTGGCAAAACCTTTGCCTCGAAATGAAAAATTTGAAGCAGGACAGAATAGTTCGACTAGGGTTGCATGAAGAGATATGGTGCCTGAAATGTAAAGGTCAGGGGAATGACAAAGACCATTGCCCAGTCTTTGCGAACTATATTGCAGGAGGAGGACCGATTCTTTTGAGTTTGGAAGCCCAAGCATGAATGAGCGTGGGGCTTGTGTTGTGGTGTGCTATATGC
The DNA here is from genome assembly GCA_031772625.1 of Pinus tabuliformis. NCBI lineage: Eukaryota > Viridiplantae > Streptophyta > Pinopsida > Pinales > Pinaceae > Pinus > Pinus tabuliformis. The sequence continues at coordinate 1,372,047,755 of CM062805.1, read as the reverse complement.
CAGGTAGCATGGAAACATACGACTGATAACTGTCATTTGCTGCATAAGTTTGTAAAAACACCGCAACAAATGTTCTACAACTTCTGCAGGTCGGTAGGGCATGATGAGCACAACTGCTGAAGTTATGAATTGATGATGGAAAAAACACCCGCCTATAGAGTTCAAGCAGAAACACGGCCTCCTGACCAGAGCGCTGGGATGGTGCGAACAGGCTTCCAGGGGTGCGGACGAGGCCAAGGTAGAGGAGGACCTAGCAAAGGTCAGGGAGAGATGATATGTTACAATTGTGGAGGACCAGGACACTATGCCCATGAATGCACTAACCCAATGCGTCTGTGGTGAAAATATTGTACTCAGTTTGACCATGAGACAGAGGATTGTCCTACACTAATAGCGAGGATACGTGACAAAGGGTTTCTACCGCCGCAGCTGACTCAGAACCTGCAGATGATGAGGGCTGAGCCTCACAAAGAGGATCTAAATTTGAATATAGTGCTATGAAGTGGAATTGCAATGGGCGACGATAAGGGGAAATAGCCCGAAGATAGCGCATGGGATCGCAAAGATCCAACGAAGGAGGTTGAATTTGATTTGGAGCGCGAACACGAAACATTCATGGAAGAAAAAAAGAGCTTCGCTGAGGCCTCTACCTCAAGGACGTGGGATAAGCCTGTTCAGGAAATGGACCCTTCTATGCTTACGAACTTTCTAGAGACCTACATGAAGATGCTGCACGATAACAAGGTTGTGAAGGGATTACAGGAACTTATAAATAGATGCACCGGAAACACTCTAGGTGAACTGCACGTGGTACGGAAGATTGGTAAGCATAAATCAAGGGCAGGTTGTGAGATGAGACTCACCACACAGATAGGAGAATATGAAATGGATTAGGTTATTCTGGATCTGGGGTCAGACACGAATGTTTTTCCGAAGCAGACTTGGGAGCGGATGGGGAGACCCGCACTGCAGTGGTCTCCAATTTAGTTAAGGATGGAAAATCAGCAGAAGATCATCCCCATGGGATGACTGCAGGAGTAACTGTAGATATTGAAGGTGTGAGCGCATTGGTTGATTTTGAAGTAATAGAAATTGTGGATGATAGAAACCCCTACCCTGCACTCCTTGGCATTGATTGGGATACTGACATGAACGGGGTAATCAACCTAAAGAAGCGAAAGATGATATTTGAAAAGAAATCACTTCGTGTAATAGTACCCCTAGATCTTGCTGAAGGATCACGCTATACCGAACCGACCCATGATTACGAAGCAATGACGGTTTGGACTGCATATATAATATAACAACGTGAGACCAAGATTGGGTGAATCTGATAGCAGATGGATGAATTACATGGGATCACAAGAGTTCCTTTAACTCAGACTTAGACGAAGAATTAGAGCATTGGCAGAATCAGCTACATGAAGTAACCACACTAAGTTGTAACATGATGACCCGGTCGCTGCATTATGTGTCATCAGAGGTAAGAAATATGCCCACTTATGACGGCTTGAATGACGTGGATGTGTTTTTGGATGCATTTGAAAGGGAAGTACCTGAGAAGCAGTGCTTCTAGGCTTTGGACTGGGCACTGCGCGCTACATCCACGAGATGGTGGGGAATGCACAAGGGTATTTTTGATGATTGGCACGAGTGTAGGAGGATGATGAGAACACACTTTGGGAAGCCGAAGGTATGAATGACAGACAAGTATGATGGGAAGGATGATCTGCGCACACATTTGGCAAAATGGGCTAAGGCTTATGGAGTGAAGCCCCAACCTGAATGGGTGCACTTGTTCTGTCACACCTTGGATGTCATCCCGATGAACTGGTACTTGGAGACAAAGCTCCATGATGGCACAGGCGAATGGGATATTTTGCACGAAGGGTTCATAATGATGTTCAAATTCAAAGATGGGTTTGACTGTATTGACGAAGCGCTACAAGAAGTTAAAGCAGTAGTATTTAGGATACCGTAGGATCTTTTGGATTTAGTTCCACCCGATTGGACCACTCAGCTGAGCCACACGCTGGAATGCTATAACGTGACTATTGAAGAAGAAGTCGAGGACCCATGAAAGATTAATATCCCTGAAACTGAGGGTCACCGTGAGGTCGAGGGACCACCAATCGAAAATCATGATATAATCGCATCATTGAAGACTAAACAGGTAAATATTGTTATGGAGGTGGAGCCCAAATTCGCAAATATTGGAGATTACTGAGATGTCGCAACGATAGATAAGGTCGCCGAATTACTCTGTAAATACCAGGATTTGTTCCCTACCAAGTTTATGGATTTAAAGGGGATAATAGGAGACCTCGGTGTTATGAAGATCACATTAAAACCCAACGCAAAGCCGGTTAAGCAAATACCTTACCGTCTCAATCCGAAGTATAAGGAGAAGGTCCGCTTAGAGTTGGATAGAAGCATCATTGAGCCCTTAGAAGAATGTTATTGGGTAACCCCAATGTGTTACAGGAAAAGAAGCAGAAGGATGAAATAAGGATATGCGTAGATCTCAAGAAGTTGAATAACGCTTGTGTCCATGATCCTTTCCCGACTCCGTTCACTGATGAGGTATTGGATAATGTAGGTGGCCAGGAAGCATACTCCTTCACTGATGGGTTCTCTGGGTACCATTAGATCAAAATCGCACCTGAAGATAGAAGCAAGATGACCTTCGTGACTGAATGGGGATGTTTTTAGTACACTGTAATGCCTTTCAAACTAAAGAATGCGCCAACGATATTTTTGTGCGTAGTCATTGCTGCATTCAAGGACTTCATTCATAATTTTCTAGAGGTGTAATTTGATGACTCGACTGTGTTTGGGTTGGTGAAATGCCATGTGGCAAGCTTGCACTTAATATTAGATACTTGTCGAAGGTACGAGATTGCGCTCAATCTAAAGAAATGTCTTTTTTGTGTTCCTTTTGGGAATCTGCTGAGTCATGTGGTTTGTAGACAGGGACTAATGGTAGATCCCATGAAGATTGCAGTGATAATTAACTTGGAGGAATCGAGGAGTGTAAAATAGCTACACGCAACCTTGGGACATATTGGTTACTACAGGAAGTTTATCAAGAGCTATGCCCAGATCACCACGCCTATGGAGAAGTTGTTGAAAAAGGATGTCACATTCTGTTGGAACGAGGATTGTCAGAAAAGCTTAGATGTATTGAAAGGAAAAACGGTCACTGCACCGATTTTAGTCTTCCCAGATTGGAAGAAGGAGTTTCATGTAGTAGATGCGTCATGTATAGCACTAGGAGCAGTACTAATAGAGGTCAGCGGAGGATAATTGGACCATCCTATAGCGTTCACAAGAATAAGGTTATCCAAGGCTGAGAAGAACTATTCCACCACCGAGCGCGAAGGATTATCCATGGTATACGCACTCCAGAAGTTTAGACACTATTTGTTGGGTGGACATTTTAAGATGTATACAGATCATTCTGCATTGAAATACCTGGTCAATAAGCCTGTGTTGGGGGGGGAGGGGGCAGAATCTATAGGTGGTTGTTATTTTTCCAAGAGTATAATTTTGAATTTATTGTGAAGCCTGGATGACTGAACAAGGGACCAAACCATCTGTTGTGCATCAAAATGGGGGAAGAGCCCACTAATTTCGAGGAGGGATTGCTTGACGCACAACTATTTGTAGTGCGTGTCACAGATGGTCACTTTGAAGATATCATACACTTGCTAACGACAGGACCCGTAAGGCTACACCGTCCATCAGAAAAAGGATTTAGGGGTGCGCGTGATAGACTTTTCCTTCATTGCCAGACATCTGTACAAAATGGGGTCTGATGAAGTATTACAACGATATGTACCAGAGTTTGAAAGCAGAAGTATCCTCATAGAAACTCATGGGGGCACCGCAGGAGGCCATTGTGCAGGAAGGGCAACCACATAGAAGATTCTACACACAGAGTTGTGGTGACCAACCCTCCATCACGATTCAAAAGATTACTACAAGGCGTGTGATGTGTGTCGAAGGACTGACAGGCCATCACAAAGAGATGAGCTACCTCTGAACCTATTAGTGTCAGTCTTTGCAGCCTTCCTCCAGTGATCAAACATGCTCTTACAAAGTGATTTTAAAGTTTCAAGGTCAAATTTTGTCATTTCAGTGAGTCTTCAAGCAAAAATTTGATCACTAGGCATTAGGTCTAGGGTTTGATTTTACCCTTGTCAAAGTTGTCCAAATGACGTTCCATGTCACCATTCAACTGACTGTACCATCATTCAAAGGGTTTTCATCATCATGTCAAGTTCCACTGGGCCATTTTACACCTTGTTCATGCTTCAGTTGCGCCTAGGCAAGGTTCATTTCCATCTCCTAGAGTTTTGAAGCTAATTTCTCTTGGATGGTCAGATCATCAGAAAAACTTGTATCCTAATATTCATACGCCTTTCCATATCTATAATGTACCTTATTAAACACTTCCCATCACTAAAATTCCCCAAATTCCTCATTTTCGCACAAACCCTAGTTTCTTGCTACAACCTGGCAATTTTCTAGGTTGGACCTATGTTTTTCCTTTTTGGACCCCTTCCCCTCACTCAATCTCTAAGCTTTCACTTTCCCCTACTTCCTAACATCCCTCCCTACTTCCCAAAATTTCCTCAAGAATTTAGAAGCTCCCTATCCCCTTCATTTCGCTTCATTTCGACAAATCCCTTGTTCCACACATCGGGATAAGTTTCACTAAAATGATGTTTCTGAGAAATAAAGGATGAATTTGGGAAACCTAAGAGAGGTTTTTGTCCAAAACATGCCCAGGAAGAAAAACCTCCTTCACTTTTTACACACGTGTCATAGTTTTGGAGAAATGTCAAAACTATAGTTGCCTCAGGAGAATTGATGCACCTCTAAAGTGACCTTGGGAAAATCAAATTTTCTCCTAGATCAGTTGGAAAAATGACTTTCCTGATGAGTCAAATGATAGCTATCCACAAATATATTTCCAATGAGCTATCATGAGCTCAATTTGGAGTTGAGGAAGGCATTCAAAAGTTGACTGTAGGTAGCCTCATTTGGAACATTTTTACCAGTCTTGGGAGATTTGATTTTGGACAGAGAAAGTGAACTCCAAGTTGAAAAATTTTAGTTGAGTTGGAAATTAGACTCAAATACCTTTCCAACGAGCTATCCTGTGCCCAATTTGGACACCAGGAATGCCTCCAAAAGTCTCCTACAAAAACCACTACGCACAGGCTATATGCGCCGCGCCTCAAGCAGTGCGCGGCGCTAAAAATATAGAACTCCAAATGAGGAATGGTTTGAATTTTTGGATTCAGCATGAAAAATCATGACTACTGGTGTCCGGACAAGAAATTTGGAGCATTTTTGGGGCATTTTGGGTCACATGACAAATTTTTGGGCAAAATACAGGGTTTTTCTCCCAGTGGCGCAGTGCTAAAAATCTAGAGCTCCAAATGAGTAATGGTTTGCATTTTTGGATTCAGCATGAAAAATCACGACTACTGGTGCTCAAACAAGAAATTTGGGCAAGATCTGAGTCTCCAAGAGGTCAAAAACACCCAAAAAATGGCCTCTCTGCCCCTTTTTTGACACACAGGAAACAGTCTTGGGAGAATGAATATTTGGAGGGGAAAATGAGCACCAAATTCAGAAATTCTAGTTGGGTTAGAAAGTAGACAGGACAGGATTTCCAACAAGCCCACTTGGGTACATTTTGGACACCTGCAAGTGCCCCAAAACAGGCCCCAAAGTAGCACGACGCACAAAGAAAATGGAGCGGCGCACAGAGGAAAAATTGCCAAATTTGCTTCCGTTTCACGAATTTTCGGTTCGCGACTTCTCCAAGTGGGCCCGCTCATCTACACTTCGGTTTTTTGGCACCAAAGGCGGCATTTAAAGTATTTTTTCTCCAGGTTGGCTTCTATCCAAGTGGCGAATGAAGGCAAACTGTCACCCAAGCCAAATGTCATGTTTGTAGCGCTGCACTTGTAGTTGATGGTTGGCTCTTCATCTCCATTTTGTAATGATTCGAGTAACTCCCCAACCCTTGGGCATTCTATCTCTTCCTTACACATTCTATATATTGTATGCAAGCTATTTGCAAAGGGTTGGTTGGCTTGTAACTTCTGGGAGACTGTGGGAAAGAAACTTTGTTTCTTCACTATGTATTTTTGACAGAGAATTAATGAAAGGCAGCGACTCTGTTTCATGAGATTCTTATGGTTGTGAGTGTAGAAAATGTGTCTCTTCTATTTTCATATGTATTTCGTTATGTTTCATAATTCAATTCATGTTCATTTTTAGTGAAATTTTCTGAGTGAGATTAGGTAGAATTCAATTTTATTGCTCTGCCTATGGGAAAATTTCATGTTCAGTGTTATTCTTCTGTTGAAAAGGATTCATGTCACTATACCCTTTTCACTTTCTTCAGCAATCTATTCATGCCGCGGTACTTCAAACTAAAATTGTTACATTTTCCACCTACTTTGCCTCATGGAATAATCTGTGCCTTTGTATTAAATTCTCTATTCTTTGCTGAGTGCCGGTCCCATAACATCCCAGAAGCTCGGTCATTCATAAAATTGTTTCCAGAATCCCTATTCACTTAATAGCCTAAGGTAAATATTTCATTGTAAGTCATCTCATTCCGTTTTCGATTATCTATTCACTGAGCGTGACTCGGAGAGAGCCCTCTCCTGCTCTGGTAGGGCTAGCTACCAGACTGAGCGTGGTTTGTGGTTACCCTAGTTTTTGCCTTCCTTCAGCCTAAGGAAGATTTAGGTGCTAACATAGTGGCGACCATACTGGGGAAGAAAATGGTTTACTTGTAGATTGTCTTGCCCCAGTACATATCTCAAGTTCAGATCTGATGGTTGATGGTGGAAAACGATCAGACATAAGACAGCTGAAATCATTCACCTGGCGACTCCATTCACTGAAGAACCCAACAATTGGTGCTTCATGGTGACTCCACTGGAGGACTAACTTTTTCTCTGCAAAAATGGAAGGATCTTACACAAAGTTCAGGTATCCAAAGTGGAATGGTATTCAGGACCTACTCTACTTCCTTGTGAATTACTTCTTTGCTGTTCTTGAAGCTGCCCTGAAAGTTTTTCAGAACTTGTTTTATGATGAAGGTGATCAGAATATTCACTCGACCTATTCAAAAAGTGTAAATATTGATTTCCCCTTAGGTCCTGGCCTCCTTACTTTCCCCACATCTTATGATGCCTCTCTTCAGAGTGATGAGCCTAAAGAAAACAAACCTGATCCCATCGCTCTTGTACATATTCCTATAGTTGTTATAATCCCAAATAGGTACAAACCTCTTGTTTTACCTTCTGTTCTTCATGCTTTCCCCAAAAACTATGATCTATACTTGCCAAGATTCGACAGTGAATGTAAGAATGTTAATGTCGAGCAACATGCGTAGAATGTTGAGACTTTTCTAGACCTTTTTGAAATTGATGAAGAAGATGTCAGTATAAGGCTTTTTGCACTTTCTTTGCAAGGCAAAGTCAAGAGTTGGTTCAAAGCCCTGCCTGACGCGAGCATCACAGATTTACAACAGTTCATCAAAGTTTTTCTTGACAGGTGGAGGATCGGACAGAACCTTTTCCTTATCATAGAAGAGTATAATCAGCTGAAGAGACTGCCAGGGGAGACAGTACAACAGTTTTCAGCCAGATTTAATCAAGTTTATTATTCAATGCCGGTTGATATAAGACCCCCTCCTGGATCTGCTCTCTTGCACTACCCGGGTGCCTTTGATCCGGAAATGGAGTTTCAGCTAAGAGAAAAGAATGTCGCAACACTTGAAGAGATGCAAAACAATGCAGTAAATGTAGAGGCTCATTTGCTGATCAGAAGGGCAAGGTTGAAAGAAGAAGAGATGAAAAATGTGGATCCAGAGAAAACTACACCTTCAGAGGAAAAGCTTGACATTTTGGTGAGTGCAGTAGAAGAGATGGTGAGGAAAATGACTGCAAAAGATGAAAATGGCGTTCATGAACAAGTGGCTGATCCAAAACATTTTGTTTCTTATCTCAGTAGTCATAAGGATTGTTTTGTAGATCATATTGGAGAAGAAAGACCTGTTGATATGACATGTATGCTTGATGATGTGTTTTATACTAACGATTTGCCTTAGTTTGATCAGTATGATGATGATGATTCCGCTCTCCAAACAGAAGCTAATCTTGCAGACAAATCAGCAGCCAGTTTATGGGATGAGGAAGTTCACTTACAGCAGCTCGAGTACAGTGATCAACTAAGGCATATCAGCTATGGAAACGATGAGGAAAGTGCAGCATATTTTGAGGTAAGTGAAGGATCTTTGCCTTTGTGCTTTGATTCATGTCAATTCATCAAAGATAATTTCCATGCAATTAGACATCAGCTATCGACAAATCTTGATTTGGATCCTCTTGAGGGAGATGAAAACTTTGTTCTAGACTTCTTATATTCAGAGTTCTAGCCCCCAAATGTCATTAATAGTCAGGTTTCACATGAAGACATAGAAGTTGGCTTATATGATCAAATGATACAAGAAGATTGCTTACCTCTCTGTTTTGAATCATTTCATTTTTTGCGGGGTAAATTGCATAGTAAATCTTCAAATGAAAAGCTTGTAGGAAATCAACAATCTCTCAGTTTTAATGTTGAAGATGAAACAGATGGTGAAATTTTTGAGCAGGTCGTTAATAAGAAATCTTCCCCTGAAATGATTGATGAAATCATTTTGGATACAGAACAAGATTTGTGGCCACTAAACACAATTCAAGGTCAGATTACAGATGAAGGTGAGGCAGCCGAAATACATGATTTAATGATGCAAGAGGATTCTGTACCCTTGTGTTACGAAGCATTTTAGTTTATAAGGCAGAATCTTCGTAATATCTCTAAAGAAAAGGATGAACAACCAATAGGATGTCATACAGTTTCAATAGATACATCGCAGCAGTCTCCTCAAGTTTTTGATGATCCTTTTTCTCATGTGTTAGATTTTGTTTGCTGTAAAACTTCTTCTCCATCAGCCAACCAGGAGACAAAAGAGAATGTTGATAATCATCTATTTCAAGGGTCACCTTCATTGTCTTGTTTAACAGATTGTTCATTTCATAGCCCATACCAAAGTTTGCAGTCATATGAGGAGATTGATAAAGGAGGCTTTGGTTCTGTTTGGAATCAACAACAGAGTTTGGTTCTTCACGAAATTCAGGATCCTTTTGACCGCTTGCTGCAATCATCAGAGAAAGACAGTGCAAATGTGAGGAAAAGTTTAATATCCATCTATGAAGATTACTTGGACCAGAGCAGTAATGTGTTAATGGAAATCAATGGCGATGCTTATGAAGATCCTTTTGCAGTATTCTTGAAGTCATCCAGCCAATTCATGCTTTGCAAGTTTGTCAGCAGTGAACTTGATTCCAAGTTTCCATGGGAGCTGCCTTTCGATTCTTCCCTTTTCCTGTGCATCAGAAAGCATTTGGGAAGAAATCAAATATCAGCCATAATGCTTACCTGGTTGCATTGGCTGTTCCATCTCACTTGACCGAGTGGTGGAAAGAGTAATTAGGGTAGGTTTGCTGAATAAGCTCAAATATGAGCATCTTTCCAGTTTGTTAGTTAGGATTTAGTCATGTCTGGTTTTATTATGGTTTTCAGTTTGAGTCTTCAGTCAGATTTCGTCTGCATAATGTCAGTTTCCGTGTTTTGACTCCATAGCCCAATGGACGAAGGCACTGTCTGCTCACCCAAAGATCTACAGTTCTTGGCAACTCCAAGGAGTTGGAGCTGCCATCCCTATTGGAGCCAATGTTGGTGTCAGTCTTTGCAGCCTTCCTCTAGTGATCAAAATGCTCTTACAAAGTGATTTTAAAGTTTCAAGGTCAAATTTTGTTTCACTAAAATGATGTTTCTGAGTAATAAAGGATGAATTTGGGCAAACTGAGAGATGTTTTTGTCCAAAACATGCCAAGGAAGAAAAACCTCCTTCACTTTTTACACAAGTGTCATGGTTTTGGAGAAATGTCAAAAATATAGTTGCCTCAGGAGAATTGATGCACCTCTGAAGTGACCTTGGGAAAATAAAATTTTCTCCTAGCTCAGTTGGTAAAATGACTTGCTTGATGCATAAAATGATAGCTAGACACAAATATATTTCCAATGAGCTATCATGAGCTCAATTTGGAGTTGAGGAAGGCATTCAAAAGTTGACTGTAACAACACTCTACCTTTAGGCAGCCTCATTTGGCACATTTCGACCAGTCTTGGGAGATTTGACTTTTGACAGGGAAAATTAACTTTAAATTGAAAAATTATAGCTGATTTGGAAATTAGACTCAAAGACCTTTCCAACGAGCTATCATGTGCCCAATTTGGACACCAGGAATGCCTCCAAAAGTCTCCTGCAAAAACCGCTACGCACAGGCTATATGCGCCGCGCCACTTCCCTGTAAAAAATATAGAACTCCAAATGACGAATGGTTTGCATTTTTGGATTCAGCATGAAAAATCATGACTATTGGTGCCCGGACAAGAAATTTGGAGCATTTTTGGGGCATTTTGAGTCAGATGACAAATTTTTGGGCAAAATACAGGGTTTTTCTCCGAGTGGCGTGGCGCTAAAAATATAGAGCTCCAAATGAGGAATGGTTTGCATTTTTGGATTCAGCATGGAAAATCACGACTACTGGTGCCCAGACAAGAAATTTTGGCAAGATATGAGTCTCCAAGAGCTCAAAAACACCCAAAAAATGGCTTCTCTGCCCCTTTTTTGACACACAGGAAGCAGTCTTGGGAGAATGAATATTTGAAGGGGCAAATGAGCACCAAATTCAGAAATTCCAGTTGGGTTAGAAAGTAGATAGGATAGGCTTTCCAACAAGCCCACTTAGGAACATTTTGGACACCTAAAAGTTTCCCAATACAGGCCCCAAAGTAGCACAATGCACAGAGAAAATGGCGCGGCACACAGAGGAAAAATTGCCAAATTTGCTTCCGTTTCGCGAATTTTCGGTTCGCGACTTCTCCAAGTGGGCCCGCTCATCTACACTTCGGTTTTTTGGCACCAAAGGCGGCATTTAAAGTATTTTTTCTCCAGATTGGCTTCTATCCAAGTGGTGAAGGAAGGAAAACGGTCACCCAAGCCAAATGTCATGTTTGTAGCGCTGCACTTGTAGCTGATGGTTGGCTCTTCATCTCCATTTTGCAATGATTCGAGTAACTCCCCAACCCTTGGGCATTCTATCTCTTCCTTACACATTCTATATATTGTATGCAAGCTATTTGCAAAGGGTTGGTTGGCTTGTAACTTCTGGGACACTGTGGGAAAGAAACTTTGTTTTTTCACTGTGTATTTTTGACAGAGAATTAATGAAAGGCAGCGACTCTGTTTCATGAGATTCTTGTGGTTGTGAGTGTAGCAAATGTGTCTCTTCTGTTTTCATATGTATTTAGTTATGTCTCATAATTCAATTCATGTTCATTTCCAGTGAAATTTTCTAAGTGAGATTAGGTAGAATTCAATTTTATTGCTCTGCCTGTGGGAAAATTTCATGTTCAGTGTTATTCTTCTATTGAAAAGGATTCATGTCACTATGCCCTTTTCACTTTCTTCAGTAATCTATTCATGCCGCAGTACTTCAAACTAAAATTGTTACATTTTCCACCTACCTTGCCTCACGAAATAATCTGTGCCTTTGTATTAAATTCTTTGTTCTTTGCTGAGCGTCGGTCCCATAACATCCCAGAAGCTCGGTCATTCATAAAATTGTTTCCAGAATCCCTATTCACTTACTAGCCTAAGGTAAATATTTCATTGTAAGTCATCTTAGACCGTTTTCGATTATCTATTCACTAAGCGTGACTCGGAGAGAGCCCTCTCCTGCTCTGGTAAGGCTAGCTACCAGACTGAGCGTGGTTTGTGGTTACCATAATTTTTTGCCTTCCTTCAGCCTAAGGCAGATTTAGGTGCTAATAGAACCCACACATGACGTTACAACCTTTCGAGAAATGGGTGATAGATTTTTTGGGACCCATTTAGCCCCAAGGAAAGAAGACGAGAGCGTGATACATTATCACCACGACTGAGTATTTGACTCGATGGGCGAAGGCATAGCCTGTGAAGGACTACACAAGCCCGGCCAATGTGAATTTTTGCTTTGAGTATGTACTGACGCGATTTGGGTGTCCAAATATTTTGATGAGTGATCGCGGTACGCACTTTCTGAATGAAATGATCAACGCGCTGACTGAGGAATTTCAGGTATATCACCAGAAAATCACGCCTTATCACCCATAGGCTAATGGGATGGTAGAAGCATTCATAAGGTACTGGAGAACACATTGACCAAGTTTTGCAACGCTCAACGAAGTGATTGGGACCTGCTCATACCTGCCGTACTATGGACCTATCGGACGACATGAAAAACTTTCACTAGACAAACACCCTTTAGGCTTGTATGCAGTGTTGAAGTAGTGATCCCCATGGAATAGATTGTTCCTATTCTGCACATAGCGGCACTCACAGGTATGACAGATCGTTGAGCCCTAGAAGATAGGCACATGTAGTTTGTTGAGATTAAGGAAGAAAGATTTATGGTTGGATTTCACCAAAAGGTCCAAAAGCAGCGTGAAAAAGCATGGCATGATCGACACATTAAGTTGTGCACCGTTAAAGTAAATGGTCTAGTTTTGTTATATGATAGCAAGTTTGATAAATTTCCAGGGAAATTCAGAATGCATAGGCTAGGGCCCTATGTCATTAAGGAGATTACCAACGGTGGAGTAGTTCAGTTTGTTAAATTGAATGGATATCCCTCCCAAGGAAAGGTGAATGACAGCTGATTAAAGCCATACATCGGTGATCCGACCAGGTGACTATATGAAGGTAGCATAGTCTTAGAGCTCCAGGCATATGAAAGGAGGTGTGGGACTATAAACTACACTACCCAAGTTGGGGAACTGCACAATTGGAGGATTGTACGAAACGAGGAAATGTCACAGGGTTTGCGACAGCGCGAAGAGAGCTGCACTACCCAGGGAAAAATCGCGCAGGTCAGTCGGGAAGTGACCATTAAAGTCACTGTTCATGATTTGACAATAAGAATGTGGCCAAATGGAGTGGGCAGTCAACATTTAAGACAAAATTTATGGGTAAGATCCTTGGAAATCTGCTGCCAATCCAGCATTAATGAACCGAATGTGGGAGGTGTTGTACCTTAAGATACTAATTTCCTAGCTGTGTAGAAATTGTGCTTAAGACATTAATGATTGTAATTATTTTCACTTGATTATATGTTATGTTCTCAAATGAAGGACCTGGAAAACTTGGTTTTTAACTATTAATACATATGTGACTTGAAAATATCAGAATGCCATTTACTTGATGAGTATAAATGATAAATGAAGAAGGAAGAATTCAGAGACAATATGTTGCTTTACATAGAATCTATTATCTGTGACACTTGGAAAAGTTAAAGATAATATGTTGGTCTTTCACAGAAACTACTATTTGTAACTTATAAGAATCATGAAAAAGAGAACTGAATCATAGACAATATGCTGCTTAGCGCAGAAACTACTACATGTGACCCTTGGAGAAGTTAAAGATAATATGCTGCCTTACACAGAAACTATTATCTATAACTTAGAAAGGAAGGTGAAAACTTCAAGTATAGTAGCGTTCTTTTAAGGAATTTTAACTTTATCTACATAAGAAAATAAAGACCTGCAGCTTCATTACTATACTTGAAAGAAGAAAACATAAGATGAAACATGACAGAGAATTTACAAAATTATACCCAATAATTCATGGAAACTTCTGATTCTTTCAAAAATCAACAGTTATATCAAGAATATAGTGGCCTAGTCTCCGGGTTCTCTAAAATTCCAACAACAACCTTTTTATTTGTAGTTTTTCCTCTTTTATACATTAGGAATAGTTACTAACCTCTTAAACTATCAAACTACTTAACTGCTTCTCTAACTATCTGAAGTAAAAATTATTACAGAATTTTACAGAGGGTAAAAGACACCTCAAGGAACACACAATAAAAAAAATCACTGAACTAGAAGATGAGGATAACTGCTGGATTTTCGGCTTTGTTAATCGGCTCTTGAGTTCCTCTGTGGATGCTTTAATAATTCTTAATCCGCTTTAACCGTAATTAACTGCATTAGACTTTGACTTGTGCGAAAACTGGGCTTATGCATATATCAGGTGTTTTGATTGGCCAAAATACAAAGAAAGCATGCCCAACTGCCTTTTCTTTGGATTTGGTTTTAACAATGATTTTCCCTTTATACAATGAAATTAACGTTAATCTTTGGTTTACCGCGGAACTCAAAAAGAATTAAATCGGCTGCATAAATCCATCGGATCCGCCCATTCAATGCTCCATTGACTTCGTATCACAAATTTCAATCCGCCCTTTCAAATGATATATCAATACAAAACTTAAAGATATGCGATATAACGGATTCACCGAGAGTTTAAAACATAATGCATATATTTTCGGGTCCGGCCAGGGGTGATTTCATATAATTACCACTCATTTTGCGATTACAATTTAATCGCATTGCTAACACACACACACACACACATATATATATATATATCGAGTCCATTCTCCACTGTAGATTTCAACCCCATGATCCGACGGCTGATATCAATTTTGGGTGGACTACTTGCATGAGAGTTACCAACTCGAAATGAGCGGTTTTTCTCTCTCCTCTAGTTTCTACGTGTCAACCATTGAATGGAATCGGGCGCTTTCCTCTAAATACCGTTTACCATTTTTCATCTGCCCAAAATCCCGCCTATAGCTTTAAATCCACCCTTCGTCTTGGTTAACGCCTGTACTTGTTTATGCCCAATGACTGTAGATCATCAACCATTGACGGTGGTGATGCTCCTTCAAATTTCTCTTCCTCTAGCGCTTCTGGTTAATCTCCGTCATTTATTCCTTGATTCCAATCTACATGATTTAGTCTGGATCATTCATTTCCTTCGACCTCGTTCGTTGATCTCCAAGATCCAACGGTTCTATGCGTTCATTCTTCATCTATCCACTCACTTTGTCTTTGTGCCATTTCTTCAGTATTTTGTGGTTCCAGGGTTTTCTTCAGGGTTTTTGCCTTTCATTTTCCCGCTGCTCAACTCTCTCAGAGCTTGACTTCTGCGAATTCTCACTTCGCTATTATTATTGGGCTTTACAACATAGTATATATATTTCGGTTATGGCTCCGTATAACCATTATATTATGATTTAACTTGGTCGCATGGGTATACTGGGACCGATTATTTTATACTTGTTCCTTTAGCGATTCTGTTATGTCATTATCACTTCTTCCTCTTGCTTTTATCTTTTTTGAAATATTTTCAAGTTCTTGAATGAAAAATGAATACTACAAGGAACAAAAATTCATGTTACAACATTTGGCTCCACTTGGGGATAGTTCTTTTGCCGCAGAAGCACTAAGAACCATAGATTAGTGCCTTCACTTCAGGCATGGAATCATATATTGCTTCGCATAAATTTAAATTCTATGGCATTTGTACACTCATTTCACTCCGGTATTTACAATGAAATGACACTTATTCTTTAGAAATAGAAGTAATGCTTTAAGTATTGCCCATTGACAGGCAGCTGTAGAGTTTCACCATCAAGATTCTCAAGAATGAAGGTATTATTGGATCTTACTTCAACAATTCTAAAAGGGCCATACCAAAGAGGATCAAACTTCCCATGTTTACCCTTATCTTCTCTTCTGGTATCCCATCTCAATACTAAATCTACAACTTTAAAATCAATTTCCTTGGCTTTTCTATAAAAAATACTTTTCATCTTGGATTGATACATAATCAAGTTGTCTCTTACCTTGTCCCTGTTCTCACTTAGCTCCATCACTTTATTCATTCTTCTTATCAAAGCATTTGGTTCTTCTTTCGCCTCCTAAATCATTGCAATCATCGACTTCACAAGTTGACTTGGAAATAGAGCCTGAGTTCCATATACTAATTCAAAAGGTGATTTCCTTGTAGATCTTCTTGTAGTTACCCTAGCAGCCGACAAAGCAAACTTTAACTTAGAATCCCAGTCTCTTTGATTTTCTGCAATGGTTTTCTTAAGGATCTTCATCAAAGTTTTGTTAGTAGATTCAGCTAATCCATTTCCTTGCGTATGGTAAGCTGTTGAATGGTACAAAGTAACATTATAATTGTGATAAAAAGCAATAAGCTTACTTGAATTAAAGACTTGAGCATTGTCTATTATAATTTTGATGGGGCATCCATACCTGCTAAAAATATTCTCCTCCAAGAACTTCATTACTATCTGATCATTTGATTTCTTAGTAGGTATAGCCTCTACCCATTTGGTGAAATAATCAGTTGCTATGAGAACCCACTTGTGTTGTCTACTTGAAGGTGGATTGATTTCTCCAACAAAGTCCAATCCCCATTGTCTAAATGGTTCCTCTATGAAAACTGGAATCAAAGGTAAAGGGGCTAATCTCTTTTTCTCGGCAAAAAGCTGACACTTCTGACAACTTCTAACAAACTTATATGTATCACCAAATAAAGTAGGCCAATAAAATCCTGCCTGAAGGATATTATGTGCAGTTACTTTCCAACTATAATGTCCTTCACATAACCCCTCATGATAATCTTTGATTGTTTCTGTAAATTCATCCTCTGTTAAACATAGCAATAAAATTCCAGCAGGATCCTTCCAGTACAATCTACCTTCCATAATCACATATGGTTGTGCCTTGATTTTTAGTGCCCTATACTTTTGTAGAAATTCCCACTGTAAATCACTTGGTAATGCAATGTACTGAAGCAAAACATTTGATCTACTTCTACAAACAATTTAGCGGAAGCTTAATCGAACATGAGCAACATCAATAAGAACACATATAACTGATAAGAAGGAATCAATCACACATAGCACAGAAGAATTTACCCGTGGAAAGCCTCTGCCTAAAACCCCAACTCTGTATTGTCATACCAGTGGAAATATAGCCAGTATTACAAAAAGAATCAACTCAAAAGCTATCCTGCTCTCTCTTCAATACCTCTGCTACTCATAGATAGTCAAAGGCCTCTATTTAACCCCTGGTCTGCCCTCCAAGCCTCCTATTTCTTTGCGCAATTTTGATTGGGGTCTAGTGTAGCCACTTGTGTGAATTGGCCTCTTCACACACCCGCTAACCTCTGATCCAACTACGCAGTCCTGAAGGAGATAAATCCTCATCATGGATGAGCTTCCTTTATAGGAAAAATATTCATCCAACTGATAATACATTGTCCCTTATCTGATCTCAACTGGGTCTCTGTTTGAACTGACATGCATGAGTTATCCATGAGTGAATACTCAATTATCTAAAATATAGTAGTTACATGCATGCAAGCATTAACTGACTGAACTCTCATTAATTTAACAAACTGTTAAATTAATCTAACTGGACTTGACTCAGTTAACTGAGCCAACTAATTACAACTCAATATTACAACTCATCCTTATCTCTTTAACTGATGGATAAATTCCTCAATTAATAGATAAACTGTTACATGTCCTCACATAGACTTCAAGTTTGATTTTCCTTAACTAATTAACTCAATATGAATTAATTAATTAATTTACAAACTGTTGTTAATATCAAATTCGAATTTTACTTCCTATTTTTAGTCCAGGGACTAACTAAAATAGGAATCCATCCTGAACTACTAAAAATAGAATGCTATTTTTAGCACTTCCATTTTTCAATCCCTGTTTCCCAATCCAGCACTGGTACTCAAACTGCTATTTTTATCACTTCTATTTTTAGCATTTCTTGTTGCCATTTTCAACAATCCCTCTCAACAAGAAAGGCTTCCTTTCGAACCCGATCCTGTACCTTCGAAATGTTCTGCATGCAACACTTCTACCAAGTGTGGTTTCTCCAGCAACTCTCGGAACAAAAAAAAACTCCCAACTGGCCTCTCTGTTGGGCTAGAAACATACTCTGATGCTAAAACTCTACCTACTGCTGACAAGTGCTCCTTCTCTGACCTCTGTGCTACTGTAACATCTCCCTGCATCTTGCACCGTTGCACACCTCTCTATGCCATCCTGCACTATTGCAACACACTTGTGCCTCTCGCATTGCTGTAGCCTGCTAGCTCTGCGCTGTCTTGGGATTCCTGCACTGTAGCTCTCTTTGCCGCTCCATCCACATCTATCTCTACCCACTCAACCAGTCCTGCTACTCTTCGTTGGGGCTCTTATAGCAAATTCGAATCAAAGAGGTTGGGTAAGCCTTCTTCTAGCCTTCTTGGGACGATCACTCCACATTGCCCCACCTCCTACCTGGAGGTATGGAAGCATGTGATCCCTCTACCCACCTGGCTCAAAATTTCCCCCTACTGGAGGTCTCTGCATGAGTGGATGCCTCCACTTGGTCTCCACTCGGCATCTCCAATTGTGGCTCCTCCACAATTGTCTGAGACTTCTTTTGGCACTGCATGTTGAGAGGTAATATACTCTCCCTCTCAACCACCAAGTCTCCATCAATTGCCTTGTTGCTCAAGGCTTTGCATGCATCTTGAACCTCAAGAGCATATAGGTTCTTGACCCGTGAACCAATCTGCTTCACCTGTCTAGTGATGATGTGTCTAAGGAAAACCTTTCCCTTACTGAAGACTACATCATAGCCTCTGTCTTCCAGCATTGCAATCGACACCAAGTTTCTCTTCAGTCTTGGTATATACTTGACATCAGTCAAGGTAAGGCGAGCTCCATGCTCCCTCTAAAAAATAACCATGCCTACACCTGAGACACTATACTTTTCATCATTACCCATCGCTATGAGTATTTGGAGATCTTTCTCCTCCAAAGTATTGAACAAACTCTTGTCGCCGGTCATGTGGAAAGAAGCTCCACTGTCAAGAAACCAACCACTTCCCACCATGGATGAAACCATGCACATGAAGAGTGTGAAATCCAACTCGAATTATGAAGCAAGTGCCTCACCTTTAGATCCTTCTCCGGATCCCTTCTTGGATTTCCTCTGCGGACAATTTGTAGCAAAATTTCCCACCTCATGACAACGAAAGCATCGCACTTTCGATTTTTCAAACTTCTTCCCACCATGGGAAGAACTAGATTCAGAAAGAGAAACCTTCTCCTTCCCCTTCTTTGCCTTACTTGCTAAGGCACAGTTTTCTTCATCCTCCATGGATGAAGAACCATCTATAGTGCTTCTTCTTATCTCCTCCTGCATCAAATCCAACCAAATTCATTCCCAATCTGGCAGTTTCTCTCTTCCATTAACCGAGTCCTGGTAGCTATGCCAGCTCTTAGGAAGACCAAGGAGTGCAAGACTCACCATGTCATCATCAACTGTCACAATCCCTACACTTCCAAGCTCATCCCTGCATGAGGTGAGCTTGTTTAGATACATAGAGATCGTGTCACCCTTTTCACACTTGATCTTTTGAATTTTGTCCTTCAGTTCCAGCTTCCTCTGATCACTGCTATTCTGATAAAGATCTTTCAATGTTTTCCACATCAAAAACGAAGTCTCCTTCCCATGGAGGCTTGAGACAATGTGATCTCGAACTCCCTCCAGGAGGATTCTCCTTGCTCTAGCCACACACTTTTTCCATTTCGCCAGTTGAGTAGCATCAATCGGCTTCTGGACTTCTTGATCAATGAAGTCCTTTAGACCGTTATCTTCTAATACTGCCTCCATGCGATCCTTCCAGGCTATATAATTCAAACTGCCATCAAGGGCATATTCGAGTCTCAAACCACTGAACGCCATCGGTGAAATAGATGTGATAAGAACTCAATTCAATATTCAGAAACCATAAACTTCAACTTCTCCCTTCTTGTATATTGTTCTTCCTTGATCACCTGTGCTTTGACACCATGTAGAAATTCCCACTGTAGATCACCTGGTAATGCAATGTACTAAAGCAAAACACTTGATCTACTTCTATAAAAAAATTAGTGGAAGATTAATCAAATATGAGAAACATCAATAAGAACACATATAACTGATAAGAAGGAAACAATCACACATAACATAGAAGAATTTACCCATGGAAAGCCTCAACCTAAAACCCCAACTTTGTATTATCATACAAGTGGAAATATAGCTAGTATTACAAAAAGAATAAGTTCAAAAGCTATCCTGCTCTCTCTACAATACCTCTGTTGCTCATAGATAGTCAAAGGCCTCTATCTAACCTCTAGTCTACCCTCCAAGCCTCCTATTTCTTTGCACAATTTTGATTGGGGTCTAGTGCAGTCACTTGTGTGAATTGGCCTCTTCACACACCCACTAACCTCTAACCCAACTATGCAGTCCTGAAGGAGATAAATCCTCATCATGGATGAGCTTCCTTTATAGGAAAAATATTCATCCAACTGATAATACATTGTCCCTTATCTGATCTCAACTGGGTCTCTGTTTGAACTGACATGCATGAGTTATCCATGAGTGAATACTCAATTATTTGAAATACAGTAGTTACATGCATGCAAGCATTAACTAACTGAACTCTCATTAATTTAACAAACTGTTAAATTAATCTAATTGGACTCGACTCAGTTAACTGAGACAACTAATTACAACTCAATATTACGACTCATCCTTATCTCTTTAACTGATGGATAAATTCCTCAATTAATAGATAAATTGTTGCATGTCCTCACATAGACTTCAAGTTTGATTTTCCTTAACTAATTAACTCAAGATGAATTATTTAATTAATTTACAAATTGTTGTTAATATCAAATTCAAATTTTACTTCCTATTCTTAGTCCAGGGACTGACTAAAATAGGAATCCATCCTGAATTGCTAAAAATAAAATGTTATTTTTAGCACTTCCATTTTTCATTCCCTGTTTCCCAATCCAGAACTGGTACTCAAACTGCTATTTTTAGCACTTCTATTGTTAGCATTTCTTGTTGCCATTTTCAAAAAATTTGTTCTATCTAAGGATTGGGGATAGGAAAGAAAGCACAAATAATGAATTATATGCTTATACCATTCTGAACACAAAAATTTATACCTGATCTTCATACCTGGATCTTGCTTTCCTTCACTTTCTTCAGTTGCTTTTTCATCCACAGGTGCCAACAAGTTGATTCCCAATGCCTAAAAGTTTGATTCTATCAACATTTTTTCCAATCCTTGTCTTTCACCAACTTTGTGGGTTTTATGTCCAAATCATATTCTTGGATCTTGGCTATCCATTTTCCTCTTCTGCCTTCTACATCTCCCTGTAGTAATACATCTTTCACTACAACATTTGGCACATAAGAAATGATTTGTGACTGCAGCACATAAGTTCTAAAAGCTTTCAGGGCTTTTACCAAAGCATACACCTGTTTCTCAAGAATATTATATTTTAGCTCAGAATCCCTAAGAATCTTACTGAAGAATGCAACTGGCTGCTCTTTCTCTTCATCATTCTTCTGCAGTAAGACAACAACTATTGAACTTGATGATGCGAATGAAAAAACTTGGAAAGGCTTTTGGTAATCAGGGTTGATTAAGACTGGAGCTGCCTGTAATGCCTCTTTAATCCTGGAAAATGATTCTCTAGCTTCTTTGGTCCAATTCACTTCATTCTCCTTCTTTAGCATATTAGTAATTTCTTTTACAATTTCTGCATAGTTGGATACAAATCTTCTCAGGAAGTTTATCTTTCCCAGAAACTTTTGAATATCCTTTTTACTCCTAGGAAATGGTATTTTTTGCACAGCTTGTACTCTGGCCGGATCTATCTTCACTCCATCTCTGGAAACAATGTGCCCCAATAGTTTTCCTTCTTCCAGAGCAAAAATGGATTTCTTGGGATTTAAGGAAAGTCCAAATCTTCTACATTTATCAAAAGTCTTTTTCAAATGGTCCAAATGTTATTCATCAGACTTTGAGAAAACAATAATATCATCCAAATATATTACTACAAACTTATCTCCAACAAAAGTAATGTCCATAACCCTTTGAAATGTAGCACTTGCGTTCATCAATCCAAAAGGAATTCTAGCATACATAAAGGTTCCCCAAGGAGTTGTGGTCGTTTTCTTCTAATCCTCCTCATCCACAACCACCTGGTTATAACTAGAAAATCCATCTAGCATTGACATTCTAAACTATCCCGATACCTTTTGTAGCACATGATCCATTTTAGGCAATGGATAGTTATTGTAAAGAAACCAACTCACAAAAAGATAGAAAAGATAGTTGAATGCCTTAGAATTTAGCCTCTTTGAGGGGGCAACCTCCTTTACATTACGCAAATGAATAATTCTTGTATGATACAAATGACAAGACATCCTTTCTATATATAGGAGTCTAAGGGGTCATAATATAATCAGAGCCAACATAACAATAATAATGTAAGGGCCCAATAATAACAATAGCGGGCTTCTATGGGGCACAATAATAACAATATGGGGACTGCACGGGTACAACAATATAATAATGGGATTGTACTAATAACAATAAGGGGTTACACTAGTAGTATAGGGGCCTAACATGCCCCTCTCCTTCAAAAAGTGTTGTCCTCAATGCTTGAGTAGTTCTTGATGCTTCTGTGTAAAATTCTTGTCCTCCCATGTGGAATATTCAGTGGGTAAGTTCTTCCACTTGATGAGATACTCTGAAATTGATCGATTTCCTAGCTGTCGGGTTCTTGTTTCTATGACTGCTCCAGGTTCCAATATGATTTTTCCTTACTCTTCAAGTTCTAGCAATATTGTTTGAATTGGGATATTCTGCAACTTTTGAATGAGTGGCCACACTTCTTTGTCCTTCTTCCATTCATCCCTTGCTTCATTTATCCAATCTAGTTGGATAATAGAAATAGCACAAAATAAAAAATTTCTTCCCTTTTCTATAGATGATGACAAAGTCATAACCCAACATATTTGTGACCCATTTTTTATGTTCTTCTAAAGATAATATTTGTTCTAAAACATATTCAAGACTATCATGATCCATTTTTACCTTGAAGTGTCTTCCCATTGGGTAAGGTCGCCATTTCTTAAGTGAATGTAGTATTGCCAACCTTTCCTTCTCATAAATAGCTTGCTTGAGATGTAGCAATAAAAAAATACCCAATCACATACATCAAAACTTTTTTCACTGTGATGTTTATCTACTTGTTGTTTCATTCAATTCTGCACCAAAGTGGTATTATCCTTTAAAAGTTGGAGAACTTGTTGTTGATGCTCGATGTGATCTTTCATTGCTTGAACTTTTTTCTTCTTGATATTTCCTTCTATCTTGAGAGTTTGAGGAGTGGTAATTTCTTCCAATGCTTTACAAGATATGGTCGGATTCATTTCTTGATGCTCAATGTGATCTTTCACTTCTTGAACATTTTTCTTCTTGATATGTCCTTCTATCTTGATAGTTTGAGGACTAGTAATTTCGGCCAATGAATTACAAGATATGGTTGGATTCATTTCTTCTTTCTCGATGTGATCTTTCACTTCTTGAACTTTTTTCTTCTTGATATGTCCTTATATCTTAAGAGTTTGAGGGGTGGTAATTCTTGCCAATGCTTTACAAGATATGGTCGGATTCATTTCTTCTTTCTCTGGGGTTGGTTCCTAGTGTATATCCTCTTCTTTTGATATTTCTTGATCCTTTTCTTCCTCCTCTTCATAATCTATGTAAAATAATTTCTTCTCAGCACACTTATGACCTTTAGTGCATTTGCTATCACAATTGTAACAAAGCCCTTTTTCTCTTTTTTCTTCCAATTGTTGTGGTGTCACCCTTGTAGGTTGTGGAAGGCTAGGAGAAACAATACTTCCATGTTTATATTTGTGAGAGGTAGAATTCATTGTTTCCATAATTTTTCTTTCAAATTTTCTTGCCAACTCGAATGCCTCCTCCAATGGATCAGGTTCCAAAAAATGAACCTCATGTTGAACGTTATCCTTTAAAGTCCCTATGAAGACATCAATCCTTTGCTTCTCTGGAATATAATTTACCCTTATATTCAATTTTTGAAAGTACTCAATGTACTCTTCCATTAAACCCTTTTGTTTGAGATTTATCAATTGGCCAAAGAAGGTGTTTCTCTTTGTATCCTCATAATGTGCTATCATTTCCTCTGTGAAAATTGATCACGTAACAAGTTGTTTACAAGAACAAAGCCCTTTATACCATAAAAATTGATTCGGTTCTAAATATGAAGATGCAATACATACCTTTTGTAATAGTGGTACACCATGTAGATCAAAATATTGCTCCATCTGAAGTATCCAATTTACCAGATCCTTGCCATCAAACTTCCTCATATCGCCTTTTCTTGATTTTAGGAGCTCGATCTTGAAATGACTATAACTTTGTAATTTCGGCTCTTCCAGTTCTTCAATTGTGACCTGCAATATCCCTCTGCATCCTCTTTCCAATGCCACTAGTCTGATCGAATTTAGATTCTCCAAGAAAGAGTTATGCACAATCTCCCAAGATGACCTAATTATATACCTTTTCAGAAGAGCGAACTTGTATGAAGTGCCACGTGTCACTGTTTTGACCTTAGGATTTGAAAAATATACACAGGAAACTACAGTCCGTCCTCTTTCTGTAACTTCTTACAAAATTTCAATTTGATGCTCAAAACAAAAGTTATGACTATTTTCCCCAGGTCACCTGTTTGGAATGTAATTCGGGAGTCTGCAAAAATGCCAACTTCCTTAGATCATATCTCTGCAAATATAGCATGAAAAGCTCTGAAATTCAGACCTATGGTTCAGAACAATTTTGGCCCAAATGGGTTTGTTTTTAGCATCTGAAACGTCACAGAAAAAATTTTATAGCGCAAATGCCACGATGACCTGTTTGGAGCAGCGAAACCCTAGAATCCAAAGCACTGATACCAAATGTTATGAAACCAGCTCACAAAAAAATAGAAAAGATAGTTGAACACCTTAGAATTCAGCCTCTTCTAGGGAGCAACCCCCTTACATTACACAAATGAATAATTCTTGGATGATACAAATGACAACACCTCCTTTCTATATATATTAGTCTAAGGGGTCATAATATAATCAGAGCCGACATAACAATAATAATGTAAGGGCACAATAATAACAATAGTGGGCTTCTATGGGGCACATTAATAACAATATGGGGACTACATGGGTAAAAAAATATAATAACGAGGTTGTACTAATAACAATAAGGGGTTACACTAGTAGTATAGGGGCCTAACAGTTATCTTTCAAAGAAGCCCTGTTGAGATTTCTGAAATCCACACATAACCTTATTTGTCCATTTTTCTTTCTCACAGGCACTAAATTAGCCACCCAATCAGAATACCTAAGTGGAACTATTATTTTGGCATCAAGAAACTTCTTTACCTCCTTTTCAATTGATGGTAAAAGCAGAAGATTTATCTGTCTAAGCTTCTGTTTGTAGGGTTTAATTCCCTCCTTCAAGGGAATATTGTGATGAATAATATTTACATCATAGGTTTTGAGATCTTCATAAGACCATGCAAAGACATCAACATAATTCTTAAAATGTTTAATATATATTTCTTGAAAATTAGGTGGAACTCCACTGAATAATTTCACTAACCTGGGATTTTCCTGAGTTCCAAGGTTGTGATCCTAAATATGTTCCTCCTGTGAAATTTTCCTGAGTCAATAGCCACATAATTGGGATTAAAAAGTCTTTTTAATTAGAAGCCGGAGAACCCACAGTATTAACCATTTCTTTTATCAACATTTCGAATCCCAATCGGGATCCATCATCAAGACAAACTTGAATGAAGAAAGAAGAAGAGCTCTAATTAAGGTTTAAATAGTTTATAATAGAGATATGTCTGCTCGAATTTGTCGGCTGTTTGTTTGATTAAATCCTTCTTCTTTTTTTCTTCTTTTTTTAATGATATTTATTAATTATTTATTTATTTATTCAAAATTATATTAACATGTTTATTTCTTGAGTTAATATTCATAATATAAATATTAATAATAATAAGTGAGCAATTTTAATTATTTTTTTTAATACTAAAAATAACATTTAGTGTATTCATATATTACATATTTAAATATTAAATATTAACCTTAATAATAATATTAATGTATCAATAATGATTAATAATTAATAACTAATAAATAATAGTGATAATGATAATTAATATGTATTAATAATAATGATAATTAATAACTAATAATTAATAATTAATAATAAATAATAAATAACTAATAATGAATAATAATAATAGTAATGTTAATGCATTAATAGTAATAATTGATGATTAATAACTAATAATAGATAACTAATAACTAATAGTTAATAATATTAATGAATTAATAATCGATAATTAATAACTAATAAAATGATAATAATAAAGTTAATGAATTAATAATAATTGATAATTAATACAAATAATTAATAATAATAAAAGTAAGCCAATGAATTAATAATTATTATTAATAATTAATACCTATTGATTATTAATTAATAGATAATTATTAATTATTAATTATTAACCATTAAGTATTAATAATTAATTAATAACTAATATATTAAGAATATTAATTTTAGTCAGTTAATAATAACTAGTAATCTTACAATATTAAATTAATGTATTAATAATAATTAATAATTAATAATAAATAAAGTTAATGAATTAATAATAATTAATACTTAATAGCTAATAATTATCAATAATATTAACGATCTAGTTAAAACCTAATAGAGAAGCAAGTAACCACTGATTGCTAGAAGGGGAAAGAGAAATTTACCTGTTAAGCTCTACCTGAGATGTACTGTCGTTCTTAATCTTTCTGATTAAGGGAAGCCAGCTACCACTAATCTCAATACCATTGTCCCTATTGAGATTATGTGGATGTTTGATGATTTCAAGAGCTTCTCTGATCTTTCGCCTATGATGTTTATCTTCTCGAGCGATAATTGAAGCGCTTTCCAAGTAGACATGGTGCTTGGTTATTGAGGAATGCTCTGCAAGAGCTGAGGTTCGAGACCTTTCATTCCTAATGTCAGCTCCATGTTCCTTGAGTCTAGTTTGCAATGATCGACCTGTTTCACCAATGTAACTTTTTCCGCATGAGCAATCTACTTTGTAGACTCCCTTAAGCTGTTGTCTATTAATTTTATCCTTGACAGATCTCATCTTTTGCCTAATAGTTTCAGGTGCTGAGAATTGCGTGATTATGTTTTTCTTTTTAAGGATTTTTGCAATTTTATCAGTCACTCCTTGAATATAAGGAAGAAAAACCCTCCCATACTGAGGTTGGTCTTTATCCTTAGGCTTATGAGATAGCACCTTTCCTTCAGCTTACTTTATAGTTGCTTTAATTTCTTTTTCATTGTAGCCTATACCCTTAAAAGCTGAGATTAAATGCTTCTTTTCTTCATCCAAATGCTTAGAGTCAGAAATTCGAAGGGCTCTGATGGCGAGAGTGTTTATAACACCAAACTTCTGGGCTGGGTGATGGTGGGAATCAGCGCGGAGGTATTTTTCAGTGTGGGTTGACTTCCTGAAAACCTTATGACCCAAAGAGCAATCATTCTTTCTAATGATGAGCACATCTAAAAATGGGATGCTCATGTTTTCTTCAAGCTCCATAGTGAATTTTATCTCTGGAGAGATAGAGTTAAGATGAATAAAAAACTTGTCAAGCTCTGTTTTACCATGAGTCCATTTTATATTAGTATCATCGATGAATCGCTTCCACCAAGCTGGTTTCAAAGGGTATGATTCAAGGGCTTTCTTTTCAAAGTATTCCATGTATAAGTTGCCTACAATTGGTGAAAGGGGTGATCCCATTACCACTCCAGATGTCTGCTCATAATATTCTCCTTGGAAGGTGAAAACAGTCGATTGTAAACAAATTTCTGCCAGTTTTGCTGTTCCTGGATAAGTAACATCTTTAATAACCTAAATGGCTTCATCAAGAGGGATCTTGGTGAATAGGGATACTACGTCAAAGCTAACAAGAATGTTGTCAGGGTCTAACCTCTCATTTTTAATAAGGTTCACAAAGTCCTGAGAGTCCTTAATGAAAGAATCAGTATTCCCAACAAGGGGTCTAAGGATTCCAGCGACGTACTTAGCGAGATCATAGGTAGGGGAGCCAATGGTATTGACTATAGGTCTAAGAGGAACACCCTCTTTATGGATCTTTGGTAAACCATAAATTCTGGGGATGGTTTCGCAAGAAGGAATTAATTTCTTTTTTAACTTATCATCAAGGCTGGAATTTGCAATTATCTTCCTTACTTCTTTCATAATCTTGGGAATGGGATTATTATTCAGCGTCTTGTAACTTCCACATTTAAGGTGTTCATTCATCTTACTGACATAGTCTTCCTTATCCAAGAACACTGCTGCTCCTCCCTTGTTTGCCTTGAGAACCACAATTTCATCATTGTTTCGTAAGGATTTAAAGGTAATTTGTTCCTCTTTTCTTAAGTTACTCTTGGGAGTTTTGGCTTTTCTCAAAATGAGGGAAAACTCCTGTCTAAGGGTTTCCTTTTCTTCCAACGAAAGATTATAGATCCCATCCTCTATGCTGCAAATCAAACTTTCAATAGGAAGGTTTTTAGGAGCAATTACGAACCCTAAACCTTTGTTAAGGAGACTTATGATTTCAGGATCTAATTCATGGGAGGATAGATTAACCACCTTCCTTCTCTATTCTTTTACTGAAGAAATGCCTTTGGGGTTTGCCTTGTCACTGCCTTTTAATATCTTACCATTCATATCAACGTTCTGAATAATTTTTGATTCACCTACGTTGCTGAATATGTCACTGTCTGTGCTGCACAATGATCCACAATCAACCAGATTTCGTACACTATCTGCGCTACTCCATGAGATAATGTTATCTGGAAAACTGCTATTGTTCGGTAAACTGGTTTCGCCAGAGCTGTCTACGTTGTTTAAGGTATTATCATTGTTGTCTGGTTTATTACTAGCCATTGGTGGAACCGCGCTATCATTCAACGAATTTGAATTGCCTACGATTGTTCTTGAATTATTTTCTTTATCACCTACGATGCTGAATATGTTGCTATCTGCGCTGCACATTGTTCCACAATCAACCAGATTTTCTACCATGACTGCGTTAATCCACATGTTAATGTTATCTGGAAAACTGCTATTGTTTGGCAAAATGGTTTCACCAGAGTTGTCTGCGCTGTTTAAAGTATTATCACTGTTGTTTGGTTTAATACTAGCCCTAGCCCTTGGTGGAACCGCATTGTCATTCAACGAATTTGAATTGCCTATGATTGTTCTTGAATTAATTTCTTTATCAACTGCTGTAACCAGATTCTTTAACACGTTTTATTTTAATTTAGAGCTTAATAATTCTGCTGTAACCAGGCTTTTTAACACGTTTTCTCTTGATTTTCCATCGGGCATTGTAGAGCCTAATACTTCTGAACCTGCTGTATGTGACCTGCTTAATAACTTCAACAACTTTTTGCGTTGTCTGGTTTGGGCAATGTGTCCTTCATTGCTAGCTTTTAGAGCAGCCCTGGCATCAAGTATAGACCAAAGATCTTCTTCGACGTTGTTGGCTAGCTTTAGATGTGCTGAGAGGGCTGAGCATCCAAGACTATCGAGAGAAGCCCTAACCTTCTTAATTTTTGCCCGAACTAGAGTGATGCTTAGCTGAAAAAATGCTTTGCTATTAAATTTGTTATGTAACCTATGGTTAATTTGCGCAAATGAGGGAATAAGATTATTGTCACGATAGTACTTAAGAAATTGAAGGTCTGCAGCTCTTCTTGCTATATTCACCCTAGATTTTTCAAGTAGATTGATTTCACTCCATGTATCCCCTCAGTATAGGGAAATGATTCTGGATTTAAGACCTCTGTGGTTTATATCTTTTGAATTAGAAGCCGGAGAACCCACAGTATTAACCATTTCTTTTATCAATGTTTCGAATCCCAATCAGGATCCATCATCAGGACAAACTTGAATGAAGAAAGAAGAAGAGCTCTAATTAGGGTTTAAATAGTTTATAATAGAGATATGTCTGCTAGAATTTGTCTGTTGTTTGTTTGATTAAATTCTTCTTCTTCTTCTTCTTCTTTTTAATTATTTATTTATTTATTTAATGATATTAATTAATTAATTAATTATTTATTCACAATTATATTAACATGTTTAGTGCTTGAGTTAATATTCAAAATATAAATATTAATAATAATAAGTGAGCAATTTTAATTTTTTTTTTAATATTAAAAATAACATTTAGTGTATTCATATATTACATATTTAAATATTAAATATTAACCTTAATAATAATATTAATGTATCAATAATGATTAATAATTAATAACTAATAAATAATAGTGATAATGATAATTAATATGTATTAATAATAATGATAATTAATAATTAATGATAATATTTATGTTTTAATAATAAATGATAATTTATAATGATAATATTAATGTGTTAATAATAAATGATAATTAATAACTAATAATTAATAATTAATAATAAATAACTAATAATGAATAATAATAATAGTAATGTTAATGCATTAATCCCCGGATGCGGGTGCCACGAGCGAGGCGATGGGAACGCCACCTGGTCACCATGGGCGGTACCAAGATTAAGATGGGCATTCACTGCGAGCAGCCGTCGGGGATTGCAAGCGTGGGTGCTGCTGAGGGAAGGGATGGCAATTTAATGCCTGGTCCGGATTACAGCTTTGGTTGCTGTGTGCAGTTATGGCAGGCGAGGGCCGAGACGTTGCAGAGGAGCATAAATACAATGAAGGTAAGGAATATTTTGCAGTGGATCGTTTACAGTGTGTGGAATTGGGAATATGGTTGTCAGCTCCCAGAGGTTTGGCTCAAGGCGCCCCCGTTGCATTTGAAATTGGGAGTAAGTCTGCAAGCGTGGGCGACGGGTGTGTTTCTGTTCACCCTGCTCTGTTGCGCTCTCCGGTATCCAACGCCATCATGGTCAAGCCCCGACAGCGCCTTATCAGCCGTCGAGGCTCTGGCAGAGGCGGAACTTCTCGCCCCTCCGTCGATAATGCCTCTTCTCACTGTTGCCGCTGTTTATGTCACCGAGTTGCAGAAGCTAATCCCTTGCAATCGCGCCAGTTCATGGATTCTGGCAATCCTGAAGCGGGCTCTAATCCTCTTCCTGCGTTTGGAACCGCGGTTTTCTCCTTTAACAGCTCCCAGGCCAATTCGCGCATTAATGCCCATGTCTCTGTCCTGTTTCTGGAAGAACCAGTGGAGGAGGTCGGGGAGCAGCCCCGCCCACAGCTTCATCAGGCTGAGAGCTCCAGGGCTGCTGAGGGAATGCCAGAAGACCGCCCGAGGCCAGACATTGACCCTCCAGCGACTCAGGAAGCACCTTCGTCAGGGAAAGCCAAGGTCGATTGGGGCCCCCCCGGAAGGTATGTGCTGGATATATGAGGAGGAGCCGGACGATTAGTCGTCAGCTCGCTCAGTCTCTTCCTTATATGCGATGCTCTGGTTTTGCTATGAAACATGATGTAAGCCGCTATGGCAGCTGGTATGTTTTGAATGTCTCTGTTTTGTATGCGATTTCTACTGTTCAGTGTGTCTCCACGCCCATGCGAGGGAGTTTGATGAAAATTTTCTTTTTCTCTTCCATGCCCCTCACTGCTCCTCAAAGGTCTAAAGCCCCTGCGTGGGCATTCTATTTCTGTGGTAGCGCCCCTGCGTGGGTGTCTGGTCTCAAGGATGCTGCCCCTGCGTGGGTGATTTGTTTTCATGTCAAGGCCCCTGCGTGGGTAATCAATCTAGTGGTGTGGACCCTGTATGGGAGGATTTTTGAGCACTGTAAGTCCAGAGTGCCATCCCCGGCCTCTGGCATATGAATTCATGGCTGTAACTGTTTTTCTTTTAATGTAAATAATAGCATAGCATAGTATTAACGAGAAAAAAAAATGTTAATGCATTAATAGTAATAATTGATGATTAATAACTAATAATAGATAATTAATAACTAATAGTTAATAATATTAATGAATTAATAATCGATAATTAATAACTAATAAAATGATAATAATAAAGTTAATGAATTAATAATAATTGATAATTAATACAAATAATTAATAATAATAAAAGTAAGCCAATGAATTAATAATAATTATTAATAATTAATACCTATTGATTATTAATTAATAGATAATTATTAATTATTAATTATTAACCAACAAGTATTAATAATTAATTAATAACTAATATATTAATAATATTAATTTTAGCCAGTTAATAATAACTAGTAATCTTACAATATTAAATTAATGTATTAATAATAATTAATAATAAATAATAAATAAAGTTAATGAATTAATAATAATTAATACTTAAGAGCTAATAATTATCAATAATATTAACAATCTAGTTAAAACCTAATAGAGAAGCAAGTAACCACTGATTGCTAGAAGGGGAAAGAGAAATTTACCTCTTAAGCTCTACCTGAGATGTATTGTCGTTCTTAATCTTTCTGATTAAGGGAAGCCAACTACCACTAATCTCAATACCATTGTCCCTATTGAGATTATGTGGATGTTTGATGATTTCAAGAGCTTCCTTGATCTTCCGCTTGTGATGTTTATTTTCTCGAGCGATAATTGAAGTGCTTTCCAAGCAGACATGGTGCTTGGTTATTGAGGAATGCTCTGCAAGAGCTGAGGTTCGAGACCTTTCATTCCTAATGTCAGCTCCATCTTCCTTGAGTCTAGTCTGCAATGATCGACCTATTTCACCAATGTAACTTTTTCCACATGAGCAATCTATTTTGTAGACTCCCTTAAGTTGTTGTCTATTAATATTATCCTTGACAGGTCTCATCTTTTGCCTAATAGTTCCAGGTGTTGAGAATTGCTTGATTATGTTTTTCTTTTTAAGCATTTTTGCAATTTTATCAGTCACTCCTTGAATATAAGGAAGAAAATCCCTCCCATACTGAGGTTGGTCTTTATCCTTAGGCTTATGAGATAGCACCTTTCCTTCAGCTTTCTTCATAGCTACTTTAATTTCTTTTTCATTGTAGCCTATACCCTTAAAAGCTAAGACTAAATGCTTCTTTTCTTCATCCAAATGCTCAGAGTCAGAAATTCGAAGGGCTCTGATGGCAATAGTGTTTATAACACCAAACTTCTGGGCTGGGTGATGGTGGGAATCAGTGTGGAGGTAGTTTTCAGTTTGGGTTGACTTCTTGAAAACCTTATGACCCAAAGAGCCATCATTCTTTCTGATGATGAGCACATCTAAAAATGGGATGCTCATGTTTTCATCAAGCTCCATAGTGAATTTTATCTCTGGAGAGATAGAGTTAAGATGAATAAAAAACTTGTCAAGCTCTATTTTACCATGAGTCCATTTTATATTAGTATCATCAACGAATCGCTTCCACCAAGCTGGCTTCAAAGGGTATGATTCAAGGGCTTTCTTTTCAAAGTATTCCATGTATAAGTTGCTTACAATTGGTGAAAGGGGTGATCCCATTGCCACTCCAGATGTCTGCTCATAATATTCTCCTTGGAAGGTGAAAACAGTCGATCGTAAACAAATTTCTGCCAGTTTTGCTGTTCCTGGATCAGTAACATCTTTAATAACCAGAATGGCTTCATCGAGAGCAATCTTGGTGAATAGGGATATTACGTCAAAGCTAACAAGAATGTCGTCAGGGTCTAACCTCTCATTTTTAATAAGGTTCACAAAGTCCTGAGAGTCCTTAATGAAAGAATCAGTATTCCCAACAAGGGGTCTAAGGATTCTAGCGACGTACTTAGTGAGCTCATAGGTAGGGGAGCCAATGGTATTGACTATAGGTCTAAGAGGAACACCCTCTTTATGGATCTTTGGTAAACCATAAATTCTGGGGATGGTTTCGCAAGAAGGAATTAATTTCTTCTTTAACTTATCATCAAGGCTGGAATCTGCAATTGTCTTCCTTACTTCTTTCATAATCTTGGGAATGGGATTATTATTCAGCTTCTTGTAACTTCCACATCTAAGGTGTTCATTCATCTTACTGACATAGTCTTCCTTATCCAAGATCACTACTGCTCCTCCCTTGTCTGCCTTGAGAACCACAATCTCATCATTGTTTCGTAAGGATTTAAAGGCAATTTGTTCCTCTTTTCTTAAGTTACTTTTGGGAGTTTTAGCTTTTCTCAAAATGAGGGAAAACTCCTGTCTAAGGGTTTCCTTTTCTTCCAACGAAAGATTATAGATCCCATCCTCTATGCTGCAAATCGTACTTTCAATAGGAAGGTTTTTAGGAGCAACTGCGAACCCTAAACCTTTGTTAAGGAGACTTATGATTTCAGGATCTAATTCATGGGAGGATAGATTAACCACCTTCCTTCTCTATTCTTTTACTGAAGAAATGCCTTTGGGGTTTGCCTTGCCACTGCCTTTTAATATCTTACCATTCATATCAGCATTCTGAATAATTTTTGATTCACCTACGTTGTTGAATATGTCGCTGTCTGTGCTGCACAATGATCCACAATCAACCAGATTTACTACAATATCTGCGCTACTCCACGAGATAATGTTATCTGGAAAACTGCTATTGTTCTGTAAACTGGTTTCACCAGAGCTGTCTGCGCTGTTTAAGGTATTATCACTGTTGTCTGGTTTATTACTAGCCATTGGTGGAACCACGCTGTCATTCAACAAATTTGAATTGCCTACGATTGTTCTTGAATTATTTTCTTTATCACCTACGATGTTGAATATGTTGCTGTCTGCGCTGCACAATGTTCCACAATCAACCGAATTTTCTACAATGACTGCGTTAATCCACATGTTAATGTTATTTGGAAAATTGCTATTGTTTGGAAAAATGGTTTCACCAGAGTTGTCTGCGCTGTTTAAAGTATTATCACTGTTGTTGTCTGGTTTAATACTAGCCCTTGGTGGAACCGCGTTGTCATTCAACGAACTTGAATTGCCTATGATTGTTCTTGAATTAATTTCTTTATCAACTGCTGTAACAAGATTCTTTAACACGTTTGCTTTTGATTTAGAGCTTAATACTTCTACTGTAACCAGGCTTTTTAACACGTTTTCTCTTGATTTTCCATCGGGCATTGTAGAGCCTAATACTTTTGAACCTGCAGTATGTGACCTGCTTAATAACTTCAACAACTTTTTGCGCTGTCTGGTTTGGGCAATGTGTCCTTCATTGCTAGCTTTTAGAGCAGCCCTGGCATCAATTATAGACCAAAGATCTTATTGGACGCTCTTGGCTAGCTTTAGATGTGCTGAGAGGGCTGAGCGTCCAAGACTATCTAGAGAAGCCCTAACCTTCTTAATTTCTGCCCGGACTAGAGTGATGCTTAGCTGAAAAAATTCTTTGCTATTAAATTCGTTATGTAACCTATGGTTAATTTGCGCAAATGAGGGAATAAGATTATTGTCACGATAGTACTTAAGAAATTGAAGGTCTGCAGCTCTTCTTGCTATCTTCACCCTAGATTTTTCAAGTAGATTGATTTCACTCCATGTATCCCCTCCGTATAGGGAAATGATTCTGGATTTAAGACCTCTGTGGTTTATATCTTTTGAATTAGAAGCCGGAGAACCCACAGTATTAACCATTTCTTTTATCAACGTTTCGAATCCCAATTGGGATCCATCATCAAGACAAACTTGAATGAAGAAAGAAGAAGAGCTCTAATTAGGGTTTAAATAGTTTATAATAGAGATATGTCTGCTAGAATTTGTCGGCTGTTTGTTTGGTTAAATTCTTCTTCTTCTTCTTTTTTATTTATTTATTTATT
This sequence comes from Pinus tabuliformis, assembly GCA_031772625.1. Classification (NCBI taxonomy): domain Eukaryota; kingdom Viridiplantae; phylum Streptophyta; class Pinopsida; order Pinales; family Pinaceae; genus Pinus; species Pinus tabuliformis. The sequence goes on along the minus strand of CM062805.1, from coordinate 1,372,011,959 downwards.
TATTTAATGATATTTATTAATTAATTAATTATTTATTCAAAATTATATTAACATGTTTATTGCTTGAGTTAATATTCAGAATATAAACATTAATAATAATAAGTGAGCAATTTTAATTTTTTTTTTTTAATATTAAAAATAACATTTAGTGTATTCATATATTACATATTTAAATATTAAATATTAACCTTAATAATAAAATTAATGTATCAATAATGATTAATAACTAATAAATAATAAATAATAGTGATAATGATAATTAATAATTAATGATAATATTTATGTTTTAATAATAAATTATAATTTATAATGATAATATTAATGTGTTAATAATAAATGGTAATTAATAACTAATAATTAATAATTAATAATAAATAACTAGTAAGGAATAATAATAATAGTAATGTTAATGCATTAATAGTAATAATTGATGATTAATAACTAATAATAGATAGTTAATAACTAATAGTTAATAATATTAATGAATTAATAATTGATAATTAATAACTAATAAAATGATAATAATAAAGTTAATGAATTAATAATAATTGATAATTAATACAAATAATTAATAATAATAAAAGTAAGCCAATGAATTAATAATAATTATTAATAATTAATACCTATTGATTATTAATTAATAGATAATTATTAATTATTAACCAATAAGTATTAATAATTAATTAATAACTAATATATTAATAATATTAATTTTAGCTAGTTAATAATAACTAGTAATCTTACAATATTAAATTAATGTATTAATAATAATTAATAATTAATAATTAATAATAAATAAAGTTAATGAATTAATAATAATTAATACTTAATAGCTAATAATTATCAATAAATTTAACGATCTAGTTAAAACCTAATAGAGAAGCAAGTAACCATTGATTGCTAGAAGGGGAAAGAGAAATTTACCTGTTAAGCTCTACCTGAGATGTACTGTCGTTCGTAATCTTTCTGATTAAGGGAAGCCAGCTACCACTAATCTCAATACCATTGTCCCTATTGAGATTATGTGGATGTTTGATGATTTCAAGAGCTTCTCTAATCTTCCGCCTGTGATGTTTATCTTCTCGAGCGATAATTGAAGCGCTTTCCTAGCATACATGGTGCTTGGTTATTGAGGAATGCTCTGCAAGAGCTGAGGTTCGAGACCTTTCATTCCTAATGTCAGCTCCATGTTCCTTGAGTCTAGTTTGCAATGATCGACCTGTTTCACCAGTGTAACTTTTTCCACATGAGCAATCTATTTTGTAGACTCCCTTAAGCTGTTGTCTATTAATATTATCCTTGACAGATCTCATCTTTTGCCTAATAGTTCCAGGTGCTGAGAATTGTGTGATTATGTTTTTCTTTTTAAGGATTTTTGCAATTTTATCAGTCACTCCTTGAATATAAGGAAGAAAATCCCTCCCATACTGAGGTTGGTCTTTATCCTTAGGCTTATGAGATAGCACCTTTCCTTCAGCTTTCTTTATAGCTGCTTTAATTTCTTTTTCATTGTAGCCTATACCCTTAAAAGCTGAGACTAAATGCTTCTTTTCTTCATCCAAATGCTCAGAGTCAGAAATTCGAAGGGCTCTGATGGCGAGAGTGTTTATAACACCAAACTTCTGGGCTGGGTGATGGTGGGAATCAGTGTGGAGGTAGTTTTCAGTGTGGGTTGACTTCTTGAAAACCTTATGACCCAAAGAGCCATCATTCTTTCTGATGATGAGCACATCTAAAAATGGGATGCTCATGTTTTCTTCAAGCTCCATAGTGAATTTTATCTCTGTAGAGATAGAGTTAAGATGAATAAAAAACTTGTCAAGCTCTGTTTTAGCATGAGTCCATTTTATATTAGTATCATCGACGAATCGCTTCCACCAAGCTGGCTTCAAAGGGTATGATTCAAGGGCTTTCTTTTCAAAGTATTCCATGTATAAGTTGGCTACAATTGGTGAAAGGGGTGATCCCATTGCCACTCCAGATGTCTGCTCATAATATTCTCCTTGGAAGGTGAAAACAGTCAATCGTAAACAAATTTCTGCCAGTTTTGCTGTTCCTGGATCAGTAACATCTTTAATAACCTGAATGGCTTCATCGAGAGGGATCTCGGTGAATAGGGATACTACGTCAAAGCTAAAAAGAATGTCGTCGGGGTCTAACTTCTCATTTTTAATAAGGTTCACAAAGTCCTGAGAGTCCTTAATGAAAGAATCAATATTCCCAACAAGGGGTCTAAGGATTCTAGCGACGTACTTAGCGAGCTCATAGGTAGGGGAGCCAATGGTATTGACTATAGGTCTAAGAGGAACACCCTCTTTATGGATCTTTGGTAAACCATAAATTCTGGGGATGGTTTCACAAGAAGGAATTAATTTCTTTTTTCACTTATCATCAAGGCTGGAATCTGCAATTGTCTTCCTCACTTCTTTCATAGTCTTGGGAATGGGATTATTATTCAGCTTCTTGTAACTTCCACATTTAAGGTGTTCATTCATCTTACTGACATAGTCTTCCTTATCCAAGATCATTGTTGCTCCTCCCTTGTCTGCCTTGAGAACCACAATTTCATCATTGTTTCGTAAGGATTTAAAGGCAATTTGTTCCTCTTTTCTTAAGTTACTTTTGGGAGTTTTGGATTTTCTCAAAATGAGGGAAAACTCCTATCTAAGGGTTTCCTTTTCTTCCAACGAAAGATTATAGATCCCATCCTCTATGCTGCAAATCATACTTTCAATAGGAAGGTTTTTAGGAGCAATTGCGAACCCTAAACCTTTGTTAAGGAGACTTATGATTTCAGGATCTAATTCATGGGAGGATAGATTAACCACCTTCCTTCTCTGTTCTTTTACTGAAGAAATACCTTGGGGGTTTGCCTTGTCACTGCCTTTTAATATCTTACCATTCATATCAGCGTTCTGAATAATTTTTGATTCACCTACGTTGTTGAATATGTCACTGTCTGTGCTGCACAATGATCCACAATCAACCGGATTTCCTACACTATCTGCGCTACTCCATGAGACAATATTATCTGGAAAACTGCTATTGTTCGATCAACTGGTTTCGCCAGAGCTGTCTGCGTTGTTTAAATTATTATCACTACTGTCTGGTTTATTACTAGCCATTGGTGGAACCGCGATGTCATTCAACGAATTTGAATTGCCTACGATTGTTCTTGAATTATTTTCTTTATCAACTACGATGCTGAATATGTTGATGTCTACGCTGCACAATGTTCCACAATCAACCGGATTTTCTACAATGACTACGTTAATCCACATGTTAATGTTATCTGGAAAACTGCTATTGTTTGGCAAAATGGTTTCACCAGAGTTGTCTGCGCTGTTTAAAGTATTATCACTGTTGTCTGGTTTAATATTAGCCCTTGGTGGACCCGCGTTGTCATTCAACGAATTTGAATTGCCTATGATTGTTCTTGAATTAATTTCTTTATCAACTGCTGTAACCAGATTCTTTAACATGTTTTCTTTTGATTTAGAGCTTAATACTTCTGCTGTAACCAGGCTTTTTAACACGTTTTCTCTTGATTTTCCATCGGGCATTGTAGAGCCTAATACTTCTAAACCTGCTGTATGTGACCTGCTTAATAACTTCAACAACTTCTTGGGCTGTCTGGTTTGGGCAATGTGTCCTTCATTGCTAGCTTTTAGAGTAGCCCTGGCATCAATAATAGACCAGAGATCTTCTTGGACGCTCTTGGCTAGCTTTAGATGTGCTGAGAGGGCTGAGCGTCCAAGACTATCGAGAGAAGCCCTAACCTTCTTAATTTCTGCCCGAACTAGAGTAATGCTTAGCTGAAAAAATGCTTTGCTATTAAATTTGTTATGTAACCTATGGTTAATTTGCGCAAATGAGGGAATAAGATTATTGTCACGATAGTACTTAAGAAATTGAAGGTCTGCAACTCTTCTTGCTATCTTCACCCTAGATTTTTCAAGTAGATTGATTTCACTCCATGTATCCCCTTCGTATAGGGAAATGATTCTCGATTTAAGACCTCTGTGGTTTATATCTTTTGAATTAGAAGCCAGAGAACCCACAGTATTAACCATTTCTTTTATCAACGTTTCGAATCCCAACCAGGATCCATCATCAGGACAAACTTGAATGAAGAAAGAAGAAGAGTTCTAATTAGGGTTTAAATAGTGTATAATAGAGATGTGTCTGCTAGAATTTGTCAGCTGTTTGTTTGATTAAATTCTGCTTCTTCTTCTTCTTCTTTTTTTAATTATTTATTTATTTATTTAATGATATTTATTAATTAATTAATTATTTATTCAAAATTATATTAACATGTTTATTGCTTGAGTTAATATTCAGAATATAAATATTAATAATAATAAGTGAGCAATTTTAAATTTTTTTTTTTTAATATTAAAGATAACATTTAGTGTATTCATATATTACATATTTAAATATTAAATATTAACCTTAATAATAATATTAATGTAACAATAATGATTAATAATTAATAACTAATAAATAATAGTGATAATGATAATTAATATGTATTAATAATAATGATAATTAATAATTAATGATAATATTTATGTTTTAATAATAAATGATAATTTATAATGATAATATTAATGTGTTAATAATAAATTATAGTTAATAACTAATAACTAATAATTAATAATTAATAACTAATAATGAATAATAATAATAGTAATGTTAATGCATTAATAGTAATAATTGATTATTAATAACTAATAATAGATAATTAATAACTAATAAAATGATAATAATAAAGTTAATGAATTAATAATAATTGATAATTAATACAAATAATTAATAATAATAAAAGTAAGCTAATGAATTAATAATAATTATTAATAATTAATACCTATTGATTATTAATTAATAGATAATTATTAATTATTAACCAATAACTATTAATAATTAATTAATAACTAATATATTAATAATATTAATTTTAGCCAGTTAATAATAACTAATAATCTTACAATATTAAATTAATGTATTAATAATAATTAATAATTAATAATAAATAAAGTTAATGAATTAATAATAATTAATACTTAATAGCTAATAATTATCAATAATATTAACGATCTAGTTAAAACCTAATAGAGAAGCAAGTAACCACTGATTGCTAGAAGGGGAAAGAGAAATTTACCTATTAAGCTCTACCTGAGATGTACTGTCGTTCTTAATCTTTCTGATTAAGGAAGCCAACTACAACTAATCTCAATACCATTTTCCCTATTGAGATTATGTGGATGTTTGATGATTTCAAGAGCTTCTCTAATCTTCCGCCTGTGATGTTTATCTTCTCGAGTGATAATTGAAGCGCTTTCCAAGTAGACATGGTGCTTGGTTATTGAGGAATGCTCTGCAAGAGCTGAGGTTCGAGACCTTTCATTCCTAATGTCACCTCCATGTTCCTTGAGTCTAGTCTGCATTGATCGACCTGTTTCACCAATGTAACTTTTTCCACATGAGCAATCTATTTTGCAGACTCCCTTAAGCTGTTGTCTATTAAAATTATCCTTGACAGATCTCATCTTTTGCCCTAATAGTTCCAGGTGCTGAGAATTGCATGATTATGTTTTTCTTTTTAAGCATTTTTGCAATTTTATCAGTCACTCCTTGAATATAAGGAAGAAAAGCCCTCCCATACTGAGGTTGGTCTTTATCCTTAGGCTTATGAGATAACACCTTTCCTTCAGCTTTCTTTATAGCTGCTTTAATTTCTTTCTCATTGTAGCCTATACCATTAAAAGCTGAGACTAAATGCTTCTTTTCTTCATCCAAATGCTCAGAGTCAGAAATTTGAAGGGCTCTGATGGTGAGAGTGTTTATGACACCAAACTTCTGGGCTGGGTGATGGTGGGAATCAGCGTGGAGGTAGTTTTCAGTGTGGGTTGACCTCTTGAAAACCTTATGACCCAAAGAGCCATCATTCTTTCTGATGATGAGCACATCTAAAAGTGGGATGCTCATGTTTTCTTCAAGCTCCATAGTGAATTTTATCTCTGGAGAGATAGAGTTAAGATGAATAAAAAACTTGTCAAGCTATGTTTTACCATGAGTCCATTTTATATTAGTATCATCGACGAATCGCTTCCACCAAGCTGGCTTCAAAGGGTATGATTCAAGGGCTTTCTTTTCAAAGTATTCCATGTATAAGTTGCCTACAATTGGTGAAAGGGGTGATCCCATTGCCACTCCAAATGTCTGCTCATAATATTCTCCTTGGAAGGTGAGAACAGTCGATCGTAAACAAATTTCTGCCAGTTTTGCTATTCCTGGATCAATAACATCTTTAATAACCTGAATGGCTTCATCAAGAGGGATCTTGGTGAATAAGGATACTACATCAAAGCTAACAAGAATGTCGTCAGGGTCTAACCTCTCATTTTTAATAAGGTTCACAAAGTCCTGAGAGTCCTTAATGGAAGAATCAGTATTCCCAACAAGGGGTCTAAGGATTCTAGCGACGTACTTAGCGAGCTCATAGGTAGGGGAGCCAATGGTATTGACTATAGGTCTAAGAGGAACACCCTCTTTATGGATCTTTGGTAAACCATAAATTCTGGGGATGGTTTCGCAAGAAGGAATTAATTTATTTTTTAACTTATCATCAAGGCTGGAATCTGCAATTGTCTTCCTTACTTCTTTCATAATCTTTGGAAAGGGATTATTATTCAGCTTCTTGTAACTTCCACATTTAAGGTGTTCATTCATCTTACTGACATAGTCTTCCTTATCCAAGATCACTGCTGCTCCTCCCTTGTCTGCCTTGAGAACCACAATCTCATCATTGTTTCATAAGGATTTAAAGGCAATTTGTTCCTCTTTTCTTAAGTTACTTTTGGGAGTTTTGGCTTTTCTCAAAATGAGGGAAAACTCCTGTCTAAGGGTTTCCTTTTCTTCCAACGAATGATTATAGATCCCATCCTCTATGCTGCAAATCATACTTTCAATAGGAAGGTTTTTAGGAGCAATTTTGAACCCTAAACCTTTGTTAAGGAGACTTATGATTTCAGGATCTAATTCATGGGAGGATAGATTAACCACCTTCCTTCTCTGTTCTTTTACTGAAGAAATGCCTTTGGGGTTTGCCTTGTCACTGGATTTTAATATCTTACCATTCATATCAGCATTCTGAATAATTTTTGATTCACCTACATTGCTGAATATGTCGCTGTCTGTGCTGCACAATGATCCACAATCAACCGGATTTACTATGTTATCTGCGCTACTCCACGAGATAATGTTATCTGGAAAACTGCTATTGTTCTGTAAACTGGTTTCGCCAGAGCTGTCTGCATTGTTTAAGGTATTATCACTACTATCTGGTTTATGTCTAGCCATTGGTGGAACCGCACTGTCATTCAACAAATTTGAATTGCCTACGATTGTTCTTGAATTATTTTCTTTATCACCTACGATGTTGAATATGTTGTTGTCTGCGCTGCACAATGTTCCACAATCAACAGGATTTTCTACAATGACTGCGTTAATCCACATGTTAATGTTATCTGGAAAATTGCTATTGTTTGGCAAAATGGTTTCACCAGAGTTGTCTGCGCTGTTTAAAGTATTATCACTGTTGTCTAGTTTAATACTAGCCCTTGGTGGAACTGCGTTGTCATTCAACGAATTTGAATTCCCTATAATTGTTCTTGAATTAATTTCTTTATCAACTGTTGTAACCAGATTCTTTAACACGTTTGCTTTTGATTTAGAGCTTAATACTTCTGCTGTAACCAGGCTTTTTAACATGTTTTCTCTTGATTTTCCATCGGGCATTATAGAGCCTAATACTTCTGAACCTGCTGTATGTGATCTACTTAATAACTTCAACAACTTTTTGCGCTGTCTGGTTTGGGCAATGTGTCCTTCATTGCTAGCTTTTAGAGCAGCCCTGGCTTCAATTATAGACCAAAGATCTTCTTGGACGCTATTGGCTAGCTTAGATGTGCTGAGAGGGCTGAGCGTCCAAGACTATCGAGAGAAGCCCTAACCTTCTTAATTTCTACACGAACTAGAGTGATGCTTAGCTGAAAAAATGCTTTGCTATTAAATTTGTTATGTAACCTATGGTTAATTTGCGCAAATGAGGGAATAAGATTATTGTCACGATAGTACTTAATAAATTGAAGGTCTGCAGCTCTTCTTGCTATCTTCACCCTAGATTTTTCAAGTAGATTGATTTCACTCCATGTATCCCCTCCGTATAGGGAAATGATTCTGGATTTAAGACCTCTATGGTTTATATCTTTTGAATTAGAAGCCGGAGAACCCACAGTATTAACCATTTCTTTTATCAATGTTTCGAATCCCAATCGGGATCCATCATCAGGACAAACTTGAACGAAGAAAGAAGAAGAGCTCTAATTAGGGTTTAAATAGTTTATAATAGAGATATGTCTGCTAGAATTTGTCGGCTGTTTGTTTGATTAAATTCTTCTTCTTCTTCTTCTTCTTCTTCTTCTTTTAATTAATTATTTATTTATTTAATGATATTTATTAATTAATTAATTATTTATTCAGAATTATATTAACATGTTTATTGCTTGAGTTAATATTCAGAATATAAATATTAATAATAATAAGTGAGCAATTTAAATTTTTTTTTTTTTTAATATTAAAAATAACATTTAGTGCATTCATATATTACAGATTTAAATATTAAATATTAACCTTAATAATAATATTAATGTATCAATAATGATTAATAATTAATAACTAATAAATAATAGTGATAATGATAATTAATAATTAATGATAATATTTATGTTTTAATAATAAATGTTATTTGAAAGAAAAACTTCGGCGTAAATCACATGTAGACATACATTTGTCGACGTGTTTCGAACCAACTAGTGTGGTTCATCGTCAAAGTCTCCAACGGCTAAATTGACTAACGGCTAATTTTGACCTTAGGACCGAGGTCAAATTCTTATTTATTAATTTAATATTATTATTATTATTATTATTATTTTTCTTATGGAAATAAGTTAAATTAGGTAAAATGGTTGGTTAAAAGGGAATATATTTATTTATTTAAATTAAATATATATATATATTATATATATATATATATATATATATATATATATATATATATATATATATATATATATTAGGTTATTAAGGTAAAAGTTGGGATTAATAATTTCCATGGTTCGTTTGAAACGATAATTTATTTATTTATTCAAATTATTAAATCATTATTATTGGTATTATACATACATATATATATTAATTAAAATCATAATATTAGGTTGACTAGTATTTTTATTCAATAATAATTCAACAGTTAGTTTATTTTTATGGAAGTTAGTTAAAATATAATTTTAAGGTTAAAAACTTAATTATTTATTTGTTTAACTTATTTATTAACAATTATATATATATATATAAAGTTATAATATTAGGCTATTAAGGTAAAAGTTAGGATTAATGGTTAGATTAAAAAAGATAATATATTTATTTATTTAAATATTTAATAATTATTATTAAAACTATATATATATATAAACTAATCCTAGGTTGAGAAAGTAATTAAATAATTTATTTATTAATAATCAAATATAAATATATATATATATATATATATATATATATATAAATTTAAAAATAATTTAATAATATATTTATTAAATAATAATAATAATAATAAAATAAAATAAAATAAAAATAAATAAATAATAAATAAATAAATTAATTAATTAATTAAATACTTGAGTTAAAATAAATAAAATAAGGTTAGTTTAAAAGGTAGTTTATTTAATTATTTATGGCTAATATTATATATATTAAAATATTAGGATGCTTAAAAAATAAATAATAATAATAATAATAATAATAATAATAATAAATAAATAAATAAATAAATAATAAAAATAAAATTGGAGGGGCAGAAAAAAACAACTAAGAAGAGAGTGCTGGAATCCAGCACCTACTGATTTTCCAACCATCATCTCTATTGAGATTGCTCGGCCTCTTCTCAATCTCAATAGCTTCCCTCAATTTACGATGGTGAAACTGAGCGACTTTGGCAACAACCTTGGCCTCCTCAATACACACCTGATGCTTGGTCTTTTCCACATGCTCTGCTAATGCTGAAGACCTGGATCTCCCATGTCTTAGGTCGGCTGCATGCTCGCAGATCCTTTGATGGATGGAGCGTCCTGTTTCCCCAATATAGGGGGTCCCACAAGAACAAGGGATCAAGTAGACACCCTTCATGTCCTTAGGGTTAATGGGATCTTTCACCGATCGGAGGGAATTGCGAATGGTGTTGAGGGGCCTAAAGGTTGAGGGAATATCATACCTTTTAAGGATCCGAGCAATCTTGTCCGTGGTTCCTTGAACATAGGGAAGATGGACACCTGGACGACGCTCTTTTGGCTCCTTCTTAATTAATGCGTTTTTTGAGGCTCTCTGGAAAGCCTTCTGACCCAGGCGCCTGCTATATCCATTCTCCACAAAGACATTAAGGAGATGGGATCTCTCCTTATCAAAGCTCTCACAATCGGAGATCCTAAGGGCACGAGTAGCGAGGGTGTTAAGAACACCCATCTTTTGAGCAGGGAAATGATGGGAATCGGCATGAAGATACTGCTCAGTATGCATTTTCTTACGGAACACAGAATGGGAGAGAAAGCCATCCTTATTCCGAGATAAAAGAATATCCAGGAAAGGGAGGCAACCATTGACCTCTTTTTCCATGGTGAACTTGATGGCCGAGGATTGGCTGTTGAGGTGATTAAAGAAATGATCCAGCTCCTCAGGGCCATGGGGCCAGATGACATTAGTGTCATCCACATACCTTTTCCAAAGCTTAGGAAGAAGACGAGCTGAGGATAAAGCTTTGGCTTTGAAATCTTCCATAAAAAGATTTGCCACAATAGGGAAAAATCAGTAGATGCTGGATTCTAGCACTCTCTTCTTAGTTGTTTTTTCTGCCCCTTCCAATTTTATTTTTATTATTTATTTATTTATTATTATTATTATTATTGTTATTATTATTATTTTATTTTTTATTATTATTATTATTATTTATTTATTTTTTAAACATCCTAATATTTTAATATATATAATATTAGCAATAAATAATTAAATAAATTACCTTTTTAAACTAACCTTATTTTATTTATTTTAACTTAAGTTATTAATTAATTAATTAATTTTTTTATTTTACTATTATTATTATTATTATTATTAATAAATATATTATTAAATTATTTTTAAATTATATATATATATATATATATATATATATATATATATGATTATTAATAAATAAATTATTTAATTACTTTCTCAACCTATGATTAGTTTATATATATATATATATATATAGTTTTAATAATAATTTAAATAAATAAATAAATTATCTTTTTAATCTAACCATTAATCCTAATTTTTACCTTAATAACCTAATATTATAACTTTAATTATAGAATATATATATATATAATTGTTATAAATAAGTTAAACAAATAAATAATTAAGCTTTTACCTTAAAATTATATTTTAACTAATTTCCATAAAAATAAACTAACCATTGAATTATTATTGAATAAAAATACTAGTCAACCTAATATTATGATTTTAAAATATATAATATAATATAATATAATATAATGATTTAATAATTTGAATAAATAAATAAATTATCGTTTCAAACCAACCATGGAAATTATTAATCCTAACTTTTACCTTAATAACCTAATATAATAGATTTATATATATATATATATATATATATATATATATATATATATATATATATATATATATATATATATATATATATATATATAAATTTTAATTTAAATAAATAAATATATTCCCTTTTAAACCAACCATTTTACCTAATTTAACTTATTTCCATAAGAAAAATAATAATAATAATAATTATAATAATATTAAATTAATAAATAAGAATTTGACCTGGGTCCTAAGGTCAAAATTAGCCGTTAGTCAATTTAGCCATTGGAGACTCTGCTCAGACTATTTAACATGCTAAGCTGGATCTGTTTCTTCAACTTGTCCTGACAATGAACCACACTAGTTGGTTCGAAACGCGTCGACAAATGTATGTCTACATGTGATTTACGCCGAAGTTTTTCTTTCAAATAAATGATAATTTATAATGATAATATTAATGTGTTAATAATAAATGATAATTAATAACTAATAATTAATAATTAATAATAAATAACTAATAATGAATAATAATAATAGTAATGTTAATGCATTAATAGTAATAATTGATGATTAATAACTAATAATAGATAGTTAATAACTAATAGTTAATAATATTAATGAATTAATAATCGATAATTAATAACTAATAAAATGATAATAATAAAGTTAATGAATTAATAATAATTGATAATTAATACAAATAATTAATAATAATAAAAGTAAGCGAATGAATTAATAATAATTATTAATAATTAATACCTATTGACTATTAATTAATAGATAATCATTAATTATTAATTATTAACCAATAAGTATTAGTAATTAATTAATAACTAATATATTAATAATATTAATTTTAGCGAGTTAATAATAACTAGTAATCTTACAATATTAAATTAATGTATTAATAATAATTAATAATTAATAATAAATAAAGTTAATGAATTAATAATAATTAATACTTAATAGCTAATAATTATCAATATTATTAACGATCTAGTTAAAACCTAATAGAGAAGCAAGTAACCACTAATTGCTAGAAGGGGAAAGAGAAATTTACCTGTTAAGCTCTACCTGAGAAGTATTGTCGTTCTTAATCTTTCTGATTAAGGAAGCCAGCTACCACTAATCTCAATACCATTGTCCCTATTGAGATTATGTGGATGTTTGATGATTTCAAGAGCTTATCTAATCTTCCGCCTGTGATGTTTATCTTCTCGAGAGATAATTGAAGCGCTTTCCAAGTAGACATGGTGCTTGGTTATTGAGGAATGCTCTGCAAGAGCTGAGGTTCGAGACCTTTCATTCCTAATGTCAGCTCCATGTTCCTTGAGTCTAGTCTGTAATGATCGACCTGTTTCACCAATGTAACTTTTTCCACATGAGAAATCTATTTTGTAGACTCCCTTAAGCTGTTGTCTATTAATATTATCCTTGACAGATCTCATCTTTTGCCTAATAGTTCCAGGTGCTGAGAATTGTGTGATTATGTTTTTCTTTTTAAGGATTTTTGCAATTTTATCAGTCACTCCTTGAATATAAGGAAGAAAAGCCCTCCCATACTGAGGTTGGTCTTTATCCTTAGGCTTATGAGATAACACCTTTCCTTCAGCTTTCTTTATAGCTGCTTTAATTTCTTTTTCATTGTAGCCTATACCCTTAAAAGTTGAGACTAAATGCTTCTTTTCTTCATCCAAATGCTCAGAGTCAGAAATTCAAAGGGCTCTGATGACGAGAGTGTTTATAACAACAAACTTCTGGGCTGGGTGATGGTGGGAATCAGCGTGGAGGTAGTTTTAAGTGTGGGTTGACTACTTGAAAACCTTATGACCCAAAGAACCATCATTCTTTCTGATGATGAGCACATCTAAAAATGGGATGCTCATGTTTTCTTCAAGCTACATAGTGAATTTTATCTCTAGAGAGATAGAGTTAAGATGAATAAAAAACTTGTCAAGCTCTGTTTTACCATGAGTCCATTTTATATTAGTATCATCGACGAATCGCTTCCACCAAGCTGGCTTCAAAGGGTATGATTCAAGGGCTTTCTTTTCAAAGTATTCCATGTATAAGTTGGCTACAATTGGTGAAAGGGGTGATCCCATTGCCACTCCAGATGTCTGCTCATAATATTCTCCTTGGAAGGTGAAAACAGTCGATCGTAAACAAATTTCTGCCAGTTTTGTTGTTCCTGGATCAGTAACATCTTTAATAACCTGAATGGCTTCATCAAGAGGGATCTTGGTGAATAGGGATACTACGTCAAAGCTAACAAGAATGTCGTCAGGGTCTAACCTCTCATTTTTAATAAGGTTCACAAAGTCCTGAGAGTCCTTAATGAAAGAATCAGTATTCCCAACAAGGGGTCTAAGGATTCTAGCGACGTACTTAGCGAGCTCATAGGTAGGGGAGCCAATGGTATTGACTATAGGTCTAAGAGGAACACCCTCTTTATGGATCTTTGGTAAACCATAAATTATGGGGATGGTTTCGCAAGAAGGAATTAATTTCTTTTTTAACTTATCATCAAGGTTGGAATCTGCAATTGTCTTCCTTACTTCTTTCATAATCTTGGGAATGGGATTATTATTCAGCTTCTTGTAACTTCCACGTTTAAGGTGTTCATTCATCTTACTAACATAGTCTTCCTTATCCAAGATCACTGCTGCTCCTCCCTTGTCTGCCTTGAGAACCACAATTTCATCATTGTTTCGTAAGGATTTAAAGGCAATTTGTTCCTCTTTTCTTAATTTACTTTTGGGAGTTTTGGCTTTTCTCAAAATGAGGGAAAACTCCTGTCTAAGGGTTTCCTTTTCTTCCAACGAAAGATTATAGATCCTATCCTCTATGTTAAATCATACTTTCAATAGGAAGTTTTTAGGAGCAATTGCAAACCCTAAACCTTTGTTAAGGAGACTTATGATTTCAGGATCTAATTCATGGGAGGATAGATTAACCACCTTCCATCTCTGTTCTTTTACTGAAGAAATGCCTTTGGGGTTTGCCTTGTCACTGCCTTTTAATATATTACCATTCATATAAGAGTTCTGAATAATTTTTTATTCACCTACGTTGCTGAATATGTCACTGTCTGTGCTGCACAATGATCCACAATCAACCGGATTTCCTACACTATCTGCGCTACTCCATGAGATAATGTTATCTGGAAAACTGCTATTGTTCGGTAAACTGGTTTCTCCAGAGTTGTATGCGCATTTTAAGGTATTATCACTGCTGTCTGGTTTATTACTAGCCATTGGTGGAACCACAATGTCATTCAACGAATTTGAATTGCATACGATTGTTCTTGAATTATTTTCTTTATCACCTACGATGTTGAATATGTTTTTGTCTGCGCTGCACAATGTTCCACAATCAACCGGACTTTCTACAATGACTGCGTTAATCCACATGTTAATGTTATTTGGAAAACTAGTATTGTTTGGCAAAATGGTTTCACCAGAGTTGTCTACGTTGTTTAAAGTATTATCATTGTTGTCTAGTTTAATACTAGCCCTTGGTGGAACCGCGTTGTCATTCAACGAATTTGAATTGCCTATGATTGTTCTTGAATTAATTTCTTTATCAACTGCTGTAACTAGATTCTTTAACATGTTTGCTTTTGATTTTCCATCGGGCATTGTAGAGCCTAATACTTCTGAACCTGCTGTATGTGACCTGCTTAATAACTTCAACAACTTTTTGTGCTCTTTGGTTTTGGCAATGTGTAATTCATTGCTAGCTTTTAGAGCAGCCCTGGCATTAATTATAGACCAAAGATCTTCTTGGACGTTGTTGGCTAGCTTTAGATGTGATGAGAGGGCTGAGCGTCCAAGACTATCTAGAGAAGCCCTAACCTTCTTAATTTCTGCCCGAACTAGAGTGATACTTAGCTGAAAAAATGCTTTGCTATTAAATTTGTTATGTAACCTATGGTTAATTTGCGCAAATGAGGGAATAATATTATTGTCATGATAGTACTCAAGAAATTGAAGGTCTGCAGCTCTTCTTGCTATCTTCACCCTAGATTTTTCAAGTAGATTGATTTCACTCCATGTATCCCCTCCGTATAGGGAAATGATTCTGGATTTAAGACCTCTGTGGTTTATATCTTTTGAATTAGAAGCCGGAGAACCCACAGTATTAACCATTTCTTTTATCAATGTTTCGAATCCCAATCGGGATCCATCATCAGGACAAACTTGAATGAAGAAAGAAGAAGAGCTCTAATTAGGGTTTAAATAGTTTATAATAGAGATATGTCTGCTAGAATTTGTCGACTGTTTGTTTGATTAAATCCTTCTTCTTCTTCTTTTTTTTTTCTTTTTTTAATTAATTATTTATTTATTTAATGATGTTTATTAATTAATTAATTAATTATTCAAAATTATATTAACATGTTTATTGCTTGAGTTAATATTCAGAATATAAATATTAATAATAATAAGTGAGCAATTTTAATTTTTTTTTTTAATATTAAAAATAACATTTAGTGTATTCATATATTACATATTTAAATATTAAATATTAACCTTAATAATAATATTAATGTATCAATAATGATTAATACTTAATGATAATATTTATGTTTTAATAATAAATGATAATTAATAACTAATAATTAATAATTAATAATAAATAACTAATAATGAATAATAATAATAGTAATGTTAATGCATTAATAGTAATAATTGATGATTAATAACTAATAATAGATAATTAATAACTAATAGTTAATAATATTAGTGAATTAATAATCGATAATTAATAACTAATAAAATGATAATAATAACGTTAATGAATTAATAATAATTGATAATTAATACAAATAATTAATAATAATAAAGTAAGCTAATGAATTAATAATAATTATTAATAATTAATACCTATTGATTATTAATTAATAGATAATTATTAATTATTAACCAATAAGTATTAATAATTAATTAATAACTAATATATTAATAATATTAATTTTAGCCAGTTAATAATAACTAGTAATCTTACAATATTAAATTAATGTATTAATAATAATTAATAATTAATAATAATAAAATTAATGAATTAATAATAATTAATACTTAATAGCTAATAATTATCAATAATATTAACGTTCTAGTTAAAACCTAATAGAGAAGCAAGTAACCACTGATTGCTAGAAGGGGAAAGAGAAATTTACCTGTTAAGCTCTACCTGAGATGTACTGTCGTTCTTAATCTTTTTGATTAAGGGAAGCCAGCTACCACTAATCTCAATACCATTGTCCCTATTGAGATTATGTGGATGTTTGATGATTTCAAGAGCTTCTCTGATCTTCCGCCTGTGATGTTTATCTTCTCGAGCGATAATTGAAGTGCTTTCCAAGCACACATGGTGCTTGGTTATTGAGGAATGCTCTGCAAGAGCTGAGGTTCAAGACCTTTCATTCCTAATGTCAGCTCCATGTTCCTTGAGTCTAGTCTGCAATGATCGACCTATTTCACCAATGTAACTTTTTCCACATGAGCAATCTATTTTGTAGACTCCCTTAAGCTATTGTCTATTAATATTATCCTTGACAGATCTCATCTTTTGCCTAATAGTTCCAGGTGCTGAGAATTGCGTGATTATGTTTTTCTTTTTAAGGATTTTTGCAATTTTATCAGTCACTCCTTGAATATAAGGAAGAAAAACCCTCCCATACTGGGGTTGGTCTTTATCCTTAGGCTTATGAGATAGCACATTTCCTTCAGCTTTCTTTATAGCTGCTTTAGTTTCTTTTTCATTGTAGCCTATACCCTTAAAAGCTGAGACTAAATGTTTCTTTTCTTCATCCAAATGCTAAGAGTCAGAAATTTGAAGGGCTCTGATGGCGAGAGTGTTTATAACACCAAACTTCTGGGCTGGGTGATGGCGGGAATCAGCGTGGAGGTAGTTTTCAGTGTGGGTTGACTTCCTGAAAACCTTATGACCCAAAGAGCCATCATTCTTTCTCATGATGAGCACATCTAAAAATGGGATGCTCATGTTTTCTTCAAGCTCCATAGTGAATTTCATCTCTGGAGAGATAGAGTTAAGATGAATAAAAAACTTGTCAAGCTCTGTTTTACCATGAGTCCATTTTATATTAGTATCATCGACAAATCGCTTCCACCAAGCTGGCTTCAAAGGGTATGATTCAAGGGCTTTCTTTTCAAAGTATTCCATGTATAAGTTGCCTACAATTGGTGAAAGGGGTGATCCCATTGCCACTCCAGATGTTTGCTCATAATATTCTCCTTGGAAGGTGAACACAGTTGATCGTAAACAAATTTCTGCCAGTTTTTTTGTTCCTGGATCAGTAACATATTTAATAACCTGAATGGCTTCATCAAGAGGAATCTTGATGAATAGCGATACTACGTCAAAGCTAACAAGAATGTCGTCAGGGTCTAACCTCTCATTTTTAGTAAGGTTCACAAAGTCCTGAGAGTCCTTAATGAAAGAATCAGTATTCCCAACAAGGGGCCTAAGGATTCTAGCGACGTACTTAGCGAGCTCATAGGTAGGGGAGCCAATGGTATTGACTATAGGTCTAAGAGGAACACCCTCTTTATGGATCTTTGGTAAACCATAAATTCTGGGGATGGTTTCGCAAGAAGGAATTAATTTCTTTTTTAACTTATCATCAAGGATGGAATTTGCAATTGTCTTCCTTACTTCTTTCATAATCTTGGGAATGGGATTATTATTCAGCTTCTTGTAACTTCCACATTTAAGGTGTTCATTCATCTTACTGACATAGTCTTCCTTATCCAAGATCATTGCTGCTCCTCCCTTGTCTGCCTTGAGAACCACAATTTCATCATTGTTTCGTAAGGATTTAAAGGCAATTTGTTCCTCTTTTCTTAAGTTACTTTTGGGAGTTTTGGCTTTTCTCAAAATGAGGGAAAACTTCTGTCTAAGGGTTTCCTTTTCTTCCAACGAAAGATTATAGATCCCATCCTCTATGCTGCAAATCATACTTTCAATAGGAAGGTTTTTAGGAGCAATTGCGAACCCTAAACCTTTGTTAAGGAGACTTATGATTTCAGGATCTAATTCATGGGAGGATAGATTAACCACCTTCCTTCTCTGTTCTTTTACTGAAGAAATGCCTTTGGGGTTTGCCTTGTCACTACCTTTTAATATCTTACCATTCATATCAGCGTTCTGAATAATTTTTGATTCACCTACGTTGCTGAATATGTTGCTGTCTGTGCTGCACAATGATCCACAATCAACCGGATTTCCTACACTATCTGCGCTACTCCACGAGATAATGTTATCTCGAAAACTGCTATTGTTCGGTAAACTGGTTTCTCCAGAGCTGTCTGCGTTGTTTAAGGTATTATCACTGTTGTCTGGTTTATTACTAGCCATTGGTGGAACCGTGCTGTCATTCAACGAATTTGAATTGCCTACAATTGTTCTTGAATTATTTTCTTTATCACCTACGATGTTGAATATGTTGCTGTCTGTGCTGCAGAATGTTCCACAATCAACCAGATTTTCTACAATGACCGCGTTAATCCACATGTTAATGTTATCTGGAAAACTGCTATTGTTTGGCAAAATGGTTTCACCAAAGTTGTCTGCGCTGTTTAAAGTATTATCACTGTTGTCTGGTTTAATACTAGCCCTTGGTGGAACCGCGTTGTCATTCAACGAATTTGAATTGCCTATGATTGTTCTTGAATTAATTTCTTTATCAACTGCTGTAACCAGATTCTTTAACACGTTTGCTTTTGATTTAGAGCTTAATACTTCTGCTGTAACCAGGTTTTTTAACACGTTTTCTCTTGATTTTCCATCGGGCATTGTAGAGCCTAATACTTCTGAACCTGCTGTATGTGACCTACTTAATAACTTCAACATTTTTTTGTGTTGTCTGGTTTGGGCAATGTGTCCTTCATTGCTAGCTTTTAGAGCAGCCCTGGCATCAATTATAGACCAAAGATCTTCTTCGACGCTGTTGGCTAGCTTTAGATGTGCTAAGAGGGCTGAGCGTCCAAGACTATCCAGAGAAGCCCTAACCTTCTTAATTTATGCTCGAACTAGAGTGATGCTTAGCTGAAAAAATGCTTTGCTATTAAATTTGTTATGTAACCTATGGTTAATTTGCGCAAATGAGGGAATAAGATTATTGTCACGATAGTACTTAAGAAATTGAAGGTCTGCAGCTCTTCTTGCTATCTTCACCCTAGATTTTTCAAGTAGATTGATTTCACTCCATGTATCCCCTCCGTATAGGGTGTTAGCGCTTGGAATTTCACCTCAGGCTGAAAAAGGTAAACTCCAAGGCAACATCAAACCACTTAGCCTCGTAGCTAGCCCTACGGGGCAGGAGAGGGCTCTCTCCGGTCTATCTCAGCAAAGATTTTCAAAGGGCGGAGATAACCAATAAAGAACACTGATTTTAGGCTAGTAAATTGATTAAAAGGGGTTTTTAATAAATGATGGGGTTTATCTGGGCTACATGGGGCAAAGAAACAGCTTGAACAGAGAAATGTAATCAAAACACAGATTATCTCCTGAGGCAAGGTAGGCAAGAAATTTAACACCAAATTTAGATTAAATGAAATGGCAAGACTGCTGAGGAGCTGACAAGGGCATAGAGCATGAATCCTTGTCAAACAGAAGAAAACATTAAATATGAACAAACTTATAGGCAGAGCATAAAACATTATGAATTCTACCTAAACTCTTCATTTGTTCAATTGGAAATGATCATGAAGTGAAATGAAACATAACAGGTTACATATGAAACAGAAGAAAAACTTATGCTAAATTGTCATACCACAGGAATCTCAGGGGTCAGAACTGTATTTTTCATTAAATCTCTGTCAAAGACTGTACAATAAAAGCTCTCTGTTCTCCACCAGCTCTCAAAACTCTCCTCTTACACCAACTTTTTACCAAAAAAAATGTTTTAATACATAAATAGCTCAGAAGAACACCGATCCATGAAAATATGGAACTGTTTCAACTGGCACTATGAAAAATAGTAAACAGCCACTCATCTGTTCCTAAATATCAGCGCATACAACAAATAGACCCAAAATTTTTTCCCTACAGGTCAATAAAAAATGAGTTGTTCAGCTTTAATTGCAAGAATCCCTCTGATGGCCGATAAACTGGAGCAAGGATCTTATGAAATCATGACTGAGGATCAAAATAGGCAAATTCATTCCTATATCTTTGCTTATGGTAAATGATCTGCGTTCTAATTTTGGCTGCGGTCCTTTCACCTTCTCGCTACCGTTTGAATAAAACCGATTTTTTAATAAAAATGCCAGCACTTCACAACAGCGTAACTGCTGCAAGACAAGTCCTCGCTCAAAGACACCTGGAAGTTTCAATCGGTTTGGTTTGATACACCGAACGAAATGAGGTGTAGTGTTTTCCAGTCGCTGCATCAAAAAGTTGCCCCTTAAATTTGGTTGCGACACTATGTTTCTGCGAATTAGCTCCATTTAACCGACCTTGTTGAGTGATCAACTTCTCTTCCCCTTTACTGAGATTAAATGCAAATGATTTTGGAAGGCCAGTGCATGAAGAAAGTAGCTGGATCGAATCAGAATGCAGCAAATCTCTATTTTTCTCCAAAAATGTAGTTGTATCATATACCACCTCTCCAGCATAGCGCCGAACATGGAATTCTCTGCCTCTTTCTCCTTTGAAGCAAGGAATGAGATCTAAACACTCCTGATTGTTTTCAAACTCCACTCTTGTTCAGTCAATGCCATCTATACTATATTCCTCTTGTTCGAGCTTGAACAGATGGCGATTAAAGTGTTGTTGAAATCTCTCATTCGCATAGTCTATGCAAAACTGTTCTTGTTAAAAGACTCAAATCCATAGATATCCAGAATACTTATGGATCTGCCTGTGCGTCGTTTGCCTGCTTCCAGTGACTTGTTGATATGCTCTACAAGCCAGTCAAATAAATTTGCATATATTGCCTTTGCTAACGCATCTCTTGCGTCTATAGCCTGAGAATGAGTAAGTCTCTGCATCGTGTCTATTGAGATAGAATGCCCTATATAGCTTACAATCCACAGTAGCAATATTACTATAGTAATCTTGTATATCCCAGAACTATGTTTGCCACAGTAAGTTCGGACGACACAAGAAAATTTTGCCATAGGAACTCGTATTAGCCCAGAGAGATCTATTATCAGAACTCACTTTATTATGGAGAGATATGTCACCAGAACTTGCATTATTATCACAGTTATTGGCATAATCATGAGAGATCATCATGTGCCGCAACTGACAGATAATCAACTCTGACAAATTTAATGTCAGTATTATCCACAAGCCACTGTGCTCCATCTTTCATAAAGCCAACATAACTTGTATCAATCCACATAAGACGCCTATCAGTGTTGAGTGTTCTGAAAAGCACACGATGCACACCTCTTGGAATGTTTAGGCCCTCCATTACCTTTGCTGTTATATTTGTATCTCTTGGTACATCAACAAGCAATGCATGCCCATTGAGTATCCTGAGATCAAGTGTATCCACGTCAAACCCGGCATCATAATACTCGTCGATAACATGACCAGGGGCATCCACATGAGTACCTGTATGGGCACCCATCTTCAACGCAGAATTGTTTGAAATGGACCCATTTTTCATGCTTGCAGCCAGCCAGCGTGTGAAGAGTCCCAAACAGGCATATCTTCTCGGTATGCATGAGATATATCTAGAATTCTTCCTTGGTCTATTGAAGTAGAGATACTCACATCACATGTTCCTGAATCATACCCGGGATGAGCTTCTGATGACGAAACTAAACCAAAAGTTGATGCATAACAAAGCCCCATTAGGAGCACATAAACACTGCGTATCAGCATGGTTGCTCTGTAACTCGAAACGACGCTTGGGTCGTGTTCAGCCAGTCCTAGCTTCAGTTTTGCTGTCCTGAATTGTAGATTTTGGTCTACACCTCACGGTATGAATCACATAGAATTTTGTTTTCCTTGATCATCTGTCTCAGGCTCCCCATGATTTGAAGCTCATCATCTGTTTTGCCATCATATTGAAAGTGAACTTCTTGACTTCGAGCTGTGCAGAGAAGGAGGCTCCAATGCGAACATTGCGCAGAGATAGAAATACACCTAGTGGAGAGTCAATTGCAAAGAATGTGTCAACCTTGAACTCAAGTTTCGTGTATCTAACATATGGGGTATAATGTTTCCCTGATTCAACTCTCGTTACTGTATTATCTTTCACAGAACCTGATTTGAATGTACCAAGATTCAGTTCCTTTTCTCCCTGAGCATTGCAAACAGTGTCTCTCCCAAAATTCTGTTGATGGCAAAGAATATCATAGGAAAGAACACTTCCCAAAGAATGCCCATAAATAGAAACCTTCCCATCATAACCAGGATTCCTTTTGAGAAATTTTAAATACAAATTGTTCAATTGATTGGATATCGAATCCATGATATCCTGGCAGTAAATAGGACTCATGTAATATAGAACATCATGAACAGTGGCACTCAACATAGTACGTAATGCTCTTACACACCTGAATTGAATTGTTAGAACCCACATAATACTGGTCAACTGTCTTGAGCCATCCCATGGGTGTGGGAAACGAGATGAACATTGAGCTTTTCCTGCACTAGCCCTCCTGTGTTGTTGTAATCAATTGGCAGAGATTTGCATAGAGGGAGATTGAGCAAAAAGCATATAGTGCCACTGGCAAGCAAATTCCATTGCAAAACTGTGCCTGGAGCCACGAATGTTGGTGTAAAATCAGATTCGATTGCCTTGAGGAATCCACCTCCTTATATACATTGCTGAAGGCTATGATACATTCGGTGTTTGTTCCCCCACCCAGACTCTCTTTTATGAGGTCAGATAAGACTTTCCGATTTCCCTTCTCCAGCTCTGCACATGTTATTGAGACATTTCTGAAGACAAAGCTATACAAACATCTAAGCTGTGGTGGGTGATTGACATTAGCCTGTATGTTGAAAAGAGACTTTGACAGCCACCACGAGGATTTGAGAAGACGGAGTCTAACATCGGCTCCACTTGGGATGGCAGCTGCCGCTTCTTGGAGGTGCCAAGAACCTTAGACCTCTGGGAGAGCAGACCAGTGCCTTTACATCATTGGGAAATGGAGTCATGATTCCAACAACTAACACAGACTTTGACATATTTATGGACTGAAACTTGACTGAATTGACTGAAAAACTGACTCAGCAAACCTCACACTAAACTGTAATGAAACTGGAACAAAATGCTGCCTTTTGGCTGCTTATTTATTTACAACATCTACCCTAATCTGCTGTACAAACAATAGATCAGGTAATACTAAAATGCCAGATTAACCATTCAAGTAAACCTGAAAATGATGTCGCTTGAGAATGCTTCCGCCAGGACACAGATGTAATTGCTGGCAGCCCTTCATGCATGTAATGAGCCTGGTCACGTACAAGACAGCCTGATCTATCAATCAAACTGAAAAATGTGTCCATGTATGTTGCCATTGGATCACGGAAGCCGGACTCTGTTGGCTGCCCCAACTCTGCAATACATACTTCCAGCTGCACATTGTCAATGTAAACATCTGTAGGCAAGTCTGTTATTTTTTGTTGCAAAGGAGGAAGGATTTCCAAGAACTTTTTAGGGTCTTGGAAATCATATGACTGGATTTGCTCATCTAAACATTGAATCTCCTTTTCGATTCTTTCAACAATTAACTCACAAAATTTAGCTTTGAAGAACTTTGAAGATTTCAACCAATGAAGCAAGGTACTGAAAAAAGCTTCATCAAATTCAGAATCTGCTAACTCATTTCTTATTCCTTCTACAGCTTCACACAGGGCAGGGTTTGCCACATACCCTACCATTGCATGAATGGATCAGCAAGCATTGGAATGTCTGGATCGAATTGGAGTCGCCAGGTGAATGGTTCAGCCTACATATGTATCTGACTGCTGTCCACCATCAGCATCAGATCTACAATTTGATTTCATCTACTGGGACAAGACAATCAACAATTCGAATGTTCTCCCCAGTATGGTCGCCAATATGTTAGCACTTGGAATTTCACCTCAGGATGAAAAAGTTAAAATCCAAGGCAACATCAAACCACTTAGCCTCGTAGCTAGCCCTATGGGGTAGGAGAGGGCTCTCTCCGGTCTATCTCAGTAAAGATCTTCAATGGGCGAGATGACCAATAGGGAAACACTGATTTTAGGCTAGTAAACTGATCAAAAGGTTTAATTTGGGATTTTTAATGTTTTGGTGGAAAATTGGGGAATGACAATTTCAGATGCGGGGATTGGACACAGTTTTTGCAGGGGGTTCTTTGGGGCGAGGTAGGAGACAGTATTGATGCCTTTGATAGAGGTGGATGGATGAGAATGACCGGTGAGGAGTTAAGGAGAGCAAGCAATAACCTTGAATTCCCCATAAACAGTTGAAAACATTGATATTAAGCAAACTTAAAAGCAGAGCATGACAGTCATGAATTCTACTTTAACACTTCATTTGCCTAATTTGCAGAAAGAAAAGTAAGGAAATGATTCAAATAACACACTTACAAGCACAAAGAGAAACACACCATCAATACATGTGACCACAAGAATCCCAAAAAGGACTACAAAACCCTGGTCTTCCTTTGCCAAAAATTGCAGAGATACAGTGAATAATACAATAAGAGCTTCTCCCTCAAGAGTCCAACCATGAAAATGAGCAAGAAAGTACATAATATAGGCCATCTAACATCTTTCCCTGCCTCTAGGGGTCAAGCTCACTATCCTAGGAGCTGTTTCAACCAATTCTAAACTAAGCACTGAAAATTAGGCAATCAAAACAACTTGCCTCTATAAGCTAGGAAACCAATTCATTCATTAAATGCATGCTATTTCATGAATGAATCTTCTAGAGAAGGTAAATAAGTGTCATATCAACATGAAAATACATAAATTACATCAAAGAGGGTGAAAAATCCCATCATAAGTCAAAACTAGTAAAAGCTGGGCGCATTCCTGAGCTGTAGGTGAAAAATTGTGAAAATTGCCTGATGGGTCGCGCGCATTTCCTGGACGGGTTGCGCGCCTTTGGAGGCACTTGTAGGTGTCCAAATGAGGCAAAAGTGGGCTTGTTGGAAAGGTCTGGATGTCTACTTTCCAACCCAATTGGAATTTATTAATTTGGTGATCATTTGCCCTCCAAAATTGCAATCTCCCAAGACTGCTTCCTGTGTGTCAAAAATGTGGCAGAAAGTCATTTTTTGCTTGTTTTTTGACTTTCTGGAGGCCCAAAACTTGGTGAAATTTCTTAGTAATGGTTGAGCAAGTGTAACTTTCCATGACAAATCCAGAAATGCTGATTTTTTCCAAAATGGAGTTGCCAAACGAAAGGCGCGCGACCCGTCAGGGAGGAAAACCTGTTTTTTGCCCAAAAAAATCAAAAATGACCCAAAATACTCAAAAAAATTTGGAATTTGTGCTGGAGTTGAGTTATCTAGTACCATGCTCCTTCAAAGAAGCCTCAGCCAAGATGTGGAGGGGGTCAGGCCTTTTCCTTCGTTTTTGTGCTTTGGCCAACTTCCTTTGGAGCACTTTCATTTTCGCCTTGCATACATGCATCCACACCCAATAATGATTTTTCATATTCCTGAGCAAGTCCTTATCTTGGTTGGCCTTGGCCAGCAACCTCTCCAAATGAGCATTGACCTGGAGAAGCATAGCCTCTCGCTCAACAGGTACCAAATCGCCGGGTCTCTTTCGAGCCAAGTTGCGGTCCTCATGAATCCTCCGCAACTCATCAAGATTGTGCTCATCCTCCAACTGCTTGTTGCGCTGCTCTAAATAGGTGATCATCCATTGTGCCCCTTCCAATCTTCGCTGCAATGAATCATTTTCAGCTCTTAGGTGTTGAATGATCTCCTTTGACTCTAGGTTAGGAGAACTAATATCAAGGTCTACCACCTCTATGTCTGGAACACCTGATGGCCCCTCATCAATCCTGGGTTGTTTTCCCCTCTCTGATACCTGTGCTGCTATCGGAGACGAGGCCCCTTCCACCTGATGTGGAGATAACACTCATGGTGCTGATGAAGAAGGCGAGACCCCTTCCACCTGGTGTGGAGAAAATACTCGCCGAGCTGCTGCAAATAAGGCCGTGTGGCCTCTCTGATAAGTGACCAATGGAGGAGAGCTGACATGTCTAGTCTCATGGATATCATGCTGCTGTGATGGTCCTCCCTCCTCATGAACAATCTCAGGATGTGGTAGTGGTGCTGTGAAAAAATCATGAGAGATAAACTCTTCCCATGGGATGCCCTGCTGTGCCAACTGATGTATGACCACAAGCTGAATCAAACCATAATGATAGAGGCTCCTATATTGTTGTGCTGAGCTCTTCCTCTGCATCAAAGGCACCATCCTCTCAATATTCTGGCACAAGAAAACCGGGATGTTCATCATCCGTACCCGTGTGAAATGCATCAATAAGCGAATATGGTATGGATACACAAGTGAAAATCTGCCCTCACAGGTGAAATAGCGCATGATAAGTCTCATCAATGGAGCATACTCATTCCTCAAAAATATGAAAGGAAATACACCCGTCACTTGTCTCATGAATGCAGGTTTAATGTAAGGCTCAAACTGAACATTGTCCAATATTTTGCGCTTGTTCCACACTTCTCCAACATTTGGTATCCCTGTTGCTTGAGCAATCATCTCAGGTGTCAATGTAAAATCCACCCCTGCAAGGTTCACATGCCCATCATGCAAATGCAAAACAAACAAGCGAGCCAACTCCCTGTGATGCTGAATCTGAGAGATCCTCTCGCAAAACTCATAACAAGACATATAACGGAAACATGAGACTGCAATTGGACAAGCCTGCAAATCAGTCAAAGAGGTGGGCTCCTCTCTCCTATGATGACCGCTCTTTCCACCTTTGTGAGGTTTCCTCTGTACCTCAAACTCTGAAGCTAACTCATGGTCAT
Organism: Pinus tabuliformis; assembly: GCA_031772625.1. Taxonomy (NCBI): domain Eukaryota; kingdom Viridiplantae; phylum Streptophyta; class Pinopsida; order Pinales; family Pinaceae; genus Pinus; species Pinus tabuliformis. Next base: position 1,371,984,261 of record CM062805.1, on the reverse strand, counting down.
CAATTTGCTCATAATTGGTTGCGGTTTCTGACATTGTTTTAGGAGCAAAGTGGCTGAAATGTACTGCTGTTTCTGCTTTGAAAACTGCTGATTAAAATGTTGTTTTAAGGGGACAAGAAGCAGAAGGGAAATGTTAGGGAAGGGATACTTTAAAGGGAAATTGGGAATAATAATGAAACACGGAGTTTTAGGGGAAAAATCATTGCATATACATCATTATACAATTTTACTTACAAGGATGTTATGGGAGGTAGGGTTAGGATTTTAATTTTTTGATTTCTTAGGGAGAGGGGTAGGGTTTAAGGCTCTTAGAAAATTTGGAAGGGAAATTTAAATAAAATGATAAGGAATATGTAATGGGAGTGTTAGGATATTCCGACACATAGGAAATACTTAAGAACAACTTGGGATAGGATTGAAGGATTTACAAATATGACACAATAGGAGAAGGAAGGAGGCACTAGAGCCTACACTGAAACCTTCTCCCTTGTTGCCAAAATGAACTCTATCCGCCTTGTTCTTTCCCTTGCTGCCTCTTTAAAATGGGAAGTCCATCAGATGGATGTTAAATCTGCCTTCTTGCATGGGGACTTGCAAGAAGAAATCTATATGGAACAACCCATTGGCTTCATACAAACAGACTCCAGCCTTGTTTGTCGACTTAAGAAATCCCTTTATGGCCTCAAGCAAGCTCCTCGGGCTTGGTATGCCAAAATGGATAGCTTTCTTTTAGAATCTATCTTTTCTAGGTGTCATTCTGACAATACTGTCTACACCAAGAAAGTGGGCAACTCTCTTATCATCCTTGTTCTTTATGTTGATGATCTTATTCTTACTGGTAGTGATCCCAACCTTATAAACCATGTGAAGTCCAGCCTTAAAAAGAAATTTGAAATGACAGACTTAGGACACTTACACTATTTTATCGGTCTTCAAGTCTTGCAATCCAAGGAGGGTATTTTCCTTTCCCAGTCCAAGTATGCTTGTGATATTCTTCGTCATTTTCACATGGAAGACTGTAAGCCAGCCCCTTCTCCCTTTCAGTCTGGAGTCAAACTTTCAGTCTCTTGTACTTCTCCTGAAGTTGATGCTACCTTATACCGTCAACTTGTAGGAAAACTCTTGTATTTAACCCATACTCGTCCTGATCTTTCCTTTGTTGTTGGCCTTGTTGCTCGTTTTATGCAAAACCCCCGTGAAAGTCATTGGAAAGCAGCTAAAAGAATACTTCGTTATGTTCGAGGTACAGTACAGTTTGGGATTCATTACAGTGCCAAAGCAGCTCCTCTGTTAGTTGGTTTCACTGATTCTGATTGGGCTAGTGACCCTGATGATTGGAAGTCTACTGCCGGTTATGTCTTCACTCTTGGTTCAGGACCTATTACATGGGCTTGTAAGAAACAGGCTGTCATTTCTCTTTCGTCAGCAGAAGCAGAGTATCGTGGTGCCGTGGAAGCTAGTAAGGAAGCCTTGTGGCTTCGTCAGATCCTATCAGAGTTTGGCTTTGAGCAGCAGCATCCAACCACACTTTGGTGTGATAATCAAAGTGCCATTCAGCTATGCAAAGATCCAGTCCAGCATCAGCGCAGCAAACACATTGAACTACACATGCACTTCATCAGAAAGCTCATTCATGACCATGTTCTTGAAGTGCAATATTGTTCAACAGATGATCAGGTTGCAGACATCTTCACAAAGGCTCTCACAGAGGCGAAGTTCACTAAACTTCGATATATGCTTGGAGTTCAAGAAGTTGTCACTAAGGGGGGATAGGCTCTAGTGCCTCCTTCCTTCTCCTATTGTGTCATATTTGTAAATCCTTCAATCCTATCCCAAGTTGTTCTTAAGGGGGGATGTTAGGATATTCCGACACATAGGAAATAGTTAAGTTCAACTTGGTCTAGTATAGAGTTAGGTATAGAGTTAGGTAAAGTGTGTTTCTTTACCGTTGTACATTTTGTAACTTACAATCCGACGGTCACGATATGTAGTGATCCGACGGTTCATTCTCTCCTCGGTATTACCGACACTTGATCCGTGGCTTGACACCCGATTGGTCCATGAGTTCTATTTAAAGCGCATGGAGGGTCATTGTTCGGGTAATCCGTGCATGAGAGAAGCTTATGTACATTTTCATTCTTTGATTAATAAATTGCCTGTAGTACCCACGTTGGGACAGGCCGTGGACTGTTTCCCTCTTTGAGGGTTTTAACCACGTCAAAAATACTGGTGTATTGATCTTTGATCTGGTTGTGAGCAGTGTCCTTTTGGTATTCTTTCTGAGGAACTTACCCTGTAAATTCCTACAGGGAGGTGGACAATAGGAAAGAAAAGGGATACCTCAAAACAACATAATAAACCCTAGCAATTTTGACAACTTCAAGCCCAAAAGCACAATGGAGACTTTTACTTGCAAAATGAATACCTTTAAAAATACAATCATGATCTTCTTGAACTGTAGCAAGCAATAACTTTTCATGATTTGAGGGCCTACCTTGCAAAATTTAGCAACTTGTGGTTCCTTGACATCTTGCGGGCGGTTTTGTGTAGAGGGAACGCTGATAGGTCACGCGCCTCACCCAACAGGTCGCGCGCGCCTGACGGGTCGTGCCCGTATAAAATTTGCACTGGCGGAGGTGCCCTGACGGGTCGCGCGCCAGTCTCGACGGGTCGCGCGTCTCCCAAACTCACCGAATTCACTCAAACGCTCTTGCAACTGATTTCTCTATCACTTGGATGCACAATGAAGCTTAATGGAGGGAAATAGAGCCTTTATAGCCTTGCTTTGAATAAATTTCATGTCACAACCCACATTCTAATGTTTTTCATGACACTTTTTAAACTTTGAATGCTGCTGACTTTTTGGTTTCCTTTTATCCTGAAATTGGTTGAATTGATGTTTTCCTTGATAATTTTTTGCAGGGATAGCTTCTGAGGGGTCTTGGCAAGGGAGCCAGGGTTGTATGCTGTCCTTTGAATCATTTTGAATTTTTACAAGTTTTACAAAATTTTGTGAAATGACCTTGGCTTTAAAAACAAGGTTTTTAAATCCAAGGTGAAAATTAGCTTCACAAGATAGAATCTTTCGAAGAAATACTTTGAAAATCATCCCTCTGGCTTGCTGGGCACTTATTGACCTTCAAAGACGTGACCTTGAAGATAATTTTGACCTAAACCCTAGACCTAGAAATTTTTACCTCAAGACAAGACAAATAACCTTGAAAAAGTTTAATGATTGAAACAACTTGATCCAGCAGTGCCAAGAGGGGAATAAAGACACCAGCTCCTCCATCAGGGTTATGGCATGCCTAATGGAATGCAAGACACTGCTGAGACACCTACTTATGCAAATGCAAAGAGCTTTGATCGCTGATGGAGGGCTACTAGACCGACTCTAACATAGGGAAATGATTCTGGATTTAAGACCTTTGTGATTTATATCTTTTGAATTAGAAGCCGGAGAACCCACAGTATAACCATTTCTTTTATCAACGTTTCAAATCCCAATCGGGATAATGAAGAAAGAAGAAGAGCTCTAATTAGGGTTTAAATAGTTTATAATAGAGATATGTCTGCTAGAATTTGTCGGCTGTTTGTTTGATTAAATCCTTCTTCTTCTTCTTTTTCTTTTTTTTTTAATTAATTATTTATTTATTTAATGATATTTATTAATTAATTAATTAATAATTCAAAATTATATTAACATGTTTATTGCTTGATTTAATATTCAGAACATAAATATTAATAATAAGTGAGCAATTTTAATTTTTTTTTTAATATTAAAAATAACATTTAGTGTATTCATATATTACATATTTAAATATTAAATATTAACCTTAATAATAATAATAATGTATCAATAATGATTAATAATTAATAACTAATAAATAATAGTGATAATGATAATTAATCTGTATGAATAATAATGATAATTAATAATTAATGATAATATTTATGTTTTAATAATAAATGATAATTTATAATGATAATATTAATGTGTTAATAATAAATGATAATTAATAACTAATAATTAATAATTAATAATAAATAACTAATAATGAATAATAATAATAGTAATGTTAATGCATTAACAATAATAATTGATGATTAATAACTAATAATAGATAATTAATAACTAATAGTTAATAATGTTAATGAATTAATAATCGATAATTAATAACTAATAAAATGATAATAATAAAGTTAATGAATTAATAATAATTGATAATTAATACAAATAATTAATAATAATAAAAGTAAGCCAATGAATTAATAATAATTATTAATAATTAATACCTATTGATTATTAATTAATAGATAATTATTAATTATTAACCAATAAGTATTAATAATTAATTAGTAACTAATATATTAATAATATTAATTTTAGCCAGTTAATAATAACTAGTAATCTTACAATATTAAATTAATGTATTAATAATAATTAATAATTAATAATAAATAAAGTTAATGAATTAATAATAATTAATAGCTAATAGCTAATAATTATCAATAATATTAATGATCTAGTTAAAACCTAATAGAGAAGCAAGTAACCACTGATTGCTAGAAGGGGAAAGAGAAATTTACCTGTTAAGCTCTACTTGAGATGTACTGTCGTTCTTAATCTTTCTGATTAAGGGAAGCCAGCTACCACTAATCTCAATACCATTGTCCCTATTGAGATTATGTGGATGTTTGATGATTTCAAGAGCTTCTCTGATCTTCCGCCTGTGATGTTTATCTTCTCGAGCGATAATTGAAGCGCTTTCCAAGAAGACATGGTGCTTGGTTATTGAGGAATGATCTGCAAGAGCTAAGGTTCAAGACCTTTCATTCCTAATGTCAGCTCCATGTTCCTTGAGTCTAGTTTGCAATGATCGACCTGTTTCACCAATGTAACTTTTTCCACATGAGCAATCTATTTTGTAGACTCCCTTAAGCTATTGTCTATTAATATTATCCTTGATAGATCTCATCTTTTGCCTAATAGTTCTAGGTGCTGAGAATTGCGTGATTATGTTTTTCTTTTTAAGGATTTTTGCAATTTTATCAGTCACTCCTTGAATATAAGGAAGAAAAACCCTCCCATACTGAGGTTGGTCTTTATCCTTAGGCTTATGAGATAGCACCTTTCCTTCAGCTTTCTTTATAGCTGCTTTAATTTCTTTTTCATTGTAGCCTATACCCTTAAAAGCTGAGACTAAATGCTTCTTTTCTTCATCCAAATGCTCAGAGTCAGAAATTCGAAGGGCTCTGATGGCGAGAGTGTTTATAACACCAAACTTCTGGGCTGGGTGATGGTGGGAATCAGCGTGGAGGTAGTTTTCAGTGTGGGTTGACTTCCTGAAAACCTTATGACCCAAAGAGCCATTATTCTTTATGATGATGAGCACATCTAAAAATGGGATGCTCATGTTTTCTTCAAGCTACATAGTGAATTTTATCTCTAGAGAGATAGAGTTAAGATGAATAAAAAACTTGTCAAGCTCTGTTTTACCATGAGTCCATTTTATATTAGTATCATCAACGAATCGCTTCCACCAAGCTGGCTTCAAAGGGTATGATTCAAGGGCTTTCTTTTCAAACTATTCCATGTATAAGTTGGCTACAATTGGTGAAAGGGGTGATCCCATTGCCACTCCAAATGTCTGCTCATAATATTCTCCTTGGAAGGTGAAAACAGTCGATCGTAAACAAATTTCTGTCAGTTTTGTTGTTCCTGGATCAGTAGCATCTTTAATAACCTGAATGGCTTCATCAAGAGGGATCTTGGTGAATAGGGATACTACATCAAAGCTAACAAGAATGTCGTCAGGGTCTAACCTCTCATTTTTAATAAGGTTCACAAAGTCCTGAGAGTCCTTAATGAAAGAATCAATACTCCCAACAAGGGGTCTAAGGATTCTAGTGACGTACTTAGCGAGCTCATAGGTAGGGGAGCCAATGGTATTGACTATAGGTCTAAGAGGAACACCCTCTTTATGGATCTTTGGTAAACCATAAATTCTGGGGATGGTTTCGCAAGAAGAAATTAATTTCTTTTTTAACTTATCATCAAGGCTGGAATCTGCAATTGTCTTCCTTACTTCTTTCATAATCTTGGGAATGGGATTATTATTCAGCTTCTTGTAACTTCCACATTTAAGGTGTTCATTCATCTTACTCACATAGTCTTCCTTATCCAAGATCACTGCTGTTCCTCCCTTGTCTGCCTTGAGAACCACAATTTCATCATTGTTTCGTAAGGATTTAAAGGCAATTTGTTCCTCTTTTCTTAAGTTACTTTTGGGAGTTTTGGCTTTTCTCAAAACGAGGGAAAACTCCTGTCTAAGGGTTTCCTTTTATTCCAACCAAATATTATAGATCCCATCCTCTATGCTGCAAATCATACTTTCAATAGGAAGGTTTTTAGGAGCAATTGCGAACCCTAAACCTTTGTTAAGGAGACTTGTGATTTCAGGATCTAATTCATGGGAGGATAGATTAACCACCTTCCTTCTCTGTTCTTTTACTGAAGAAATGCCTTTGGGGTTTGCCTTGTCACTGCCTTTTAATATCTTACCATTCATATCAGCGTTCTGAGTAATTTTTTATTCACCTACGTTGCTGAATGTGTCGCTGTCTGTGCTGCACAATGATCCTAGGGGAACAAGTCCCTTTGGCATAATATTATCTTTCAATTGAAAGATTTTCTGATTAGCTATTTAATCTTTTAAACCACTGACTTCTGCAACTTTTGTTGTTTCTTCTTCATCCTGATCAATTTTTGTGCCCTGAAACTCTTCAACCATAGTCAAAAACCCCTTAATCTACTGATCATCCTCAAAAACTTGCCATTTATTAACATTATCAGGAATAGAGGATCTGTGTCTCATCTCTATCTCGTATCTTAGTCTTGGATTAATAGGAGGCTTGAAATTACTAGCAGCCACAACCAATGAATCTACTAATCTTTTCTCATCTCTTGGAATCAATTGAATGTTAAAAGCTTCAAAAAAGTTCTCAATCAAATCCCATGCCCTAATCCTAGGGTGCTTTGTTTGGCAGTGATCTTTTATTTGCTTAGTAATCAGCGCTAAATCTCCAAAAGCAGAAATTGACTTAACTCCCATCTATTTAGTTGTTTGTAAAGCAATAATCAAGGACTCATATTCTACCACATTGTTTTTTGCCTTGAACTCTAATTTAAAGTAAAAATGGAACATATTACCTCCAAGTGCAATTAGAAGAAAACCAGCACCTGTTCCTTCCTTGGAATAAGCTCCATCAAAGAAACATTTCCACACTTCTTCAGTTTGCAGCTCTGTAATTACATTGGCTAAAGGAAGCTACTTCTGATTATCTTCAGTCAACTTTGCATTATCATGTGGCATGAAACAAGCAAAGTCATCCTTCTCCTGGCTATATACAGGTGAATTACTTGCTCCATTTTTTGTAATTGTTTTTACAAATCTAGTTTCTCTATACAATCTCCTCTCTTCCCCACCAAAAGTTGGTATAACAGCATACGTAAAATCTAGCTTCAAAACACCACCCAATATAGCCCCCTAGAACCTAGATATAATCATTCCAAATCTAGCAGAAATATTTGCTACTACTAGATCCATGACCAAGCTTCTAGTTGGAATTTGAGCTAGTGACACTGCCAGATCCTTAATGACCCCAAGACACTTGACTTTGATTGAATCAAAAGAATACAAGTCCCTATAGGGTTTGGTAACTTGTAGATTTAGTTGCTTCATTACTGACAAAGGCATAAGATCATGTGAAGCTCCCAAATCAAACATACAATTATGTAAGAGGAAATCATGGATCAATAAAGAAATATGAAAAGGAAGTATTGAAGAGTCTATTTCCTCAACATGTCGACCAAAAACCACTACTGGTTTGTCTTCCTGTAGATTTACAGTGTCATTTATAATCTCGTTTTCTTTCAAATTAACAAACTCAGCAATCTCCTTTTGATAAATAGGTATTCTTGTCAATTCTATAAGAGGAACCCGAATTCTTACCTTTTCCAACTCCTTAGTAAGACTAAACAAGTGACCTTGTTTAGCAATCCTTCCGTTCTCCTCTTCACCTTTTTTCATGACTGGAATTACTTGAGGAATTGAAACAAGTTTCTCCAAGGGAATTTTTTCAACTTAATCTTGAGAAGACTCACCTTGAAGTATCTGTGTCTTGCCATGTTCATTCTACTGCTGCTTTCCTTTATTCACTTGTTTTTCAAGCTGAGATTCTTGTGGAGTCGCCTTTGGTGAGGAATTTGAAACTTTCTGCTCACTTTCATTTTCTTGATTTCTTGATCTTTTCCTCGATCTCAAGTCATATTTCTTATGTATTTTAGCCTATATAAAATTAGAGAATTGCTTCCAATATTCATCAATTTTATTTTCATCATGAATGGCATATGTTTCATCATATTCATACTCTTCTTCTTTGATACCAAGTTCATATTCATCTACTGCATATAATGTAGAAATTTGATCTTCAGGTTGCTCCTGTTCTTCACCAGGATCTGCTTCTATATATAATGGTGCTTGAATCTGATTTTGATCTTTTCTTTCCTTCTACAAGATTTGCAAAGGTTGTCTTTTGTGTTTGGGATTAAAGTTCTTATTATACTGTGTTTGCTTCTGAAAATTCTTATTTTCTAACTCTAATTTATTTAACTTATCTTACAAAGTTTTAATTACATTACACAGATCCTCCATTGCTTGACTTTGAGAGGATTCCATCTTTGCCTTTCCCTTGTCTTGGATAGGCTATGTCTCTAGTGCTTTTCTTGCAGCCACCAGATTTGGTTCTATCTCTAATGCATCTGTTTGGATTTGATCAAGGATTGGAGATCTTCTTTCCCTTAATATGAATCCAAAATTTGATTCAAAAGCCCCTACAAAAGTTATTTTTGCACCAACAGGAGGAGGCTTAATCTCCGTTGGGAGACTATTGTACAATTTGTTAAATATTCTGACAAATTCGACCACAGTTTCATCAAAATTCTTCTTTATGGCATTAAACTCTATTAATGAATACCCATGGTCTTTTTTTTCTCCCCATTTCTAAATGAATAAATGTTCCATCTCTTCCCAAGAAGGAATAGAATTATTGGGAAGTCCTTTAAACCATTTCCTTGCTTCTCCATCCAAGGACTGAACAAAAAGTCTTAGAACAACATCTACATGTTCAACATTTTTGTTTTTTTCAAAATTGCAAAATACTGACACATGATTCTCTGCAGTTTGTTCATCTTCCCCTATAAAACGAGGAAGAATCTTGAGGTATTCCTGTGGCATTTGATTTAACGGTTGTGGAAATTGAAGAGGTACATACCTATTCATCAAGAATGCAAGTACTACCATGTTTATTGAATCTTGATTACCAACAAATGCAGAACCTAAATTAGAAGTAAATGGAGTGTGCAGAGGTGGTAATGTAGATATTGCTTCAGGTTAAATAATTATAGTAGGTAAATAAAAAGTAATGGACTCTAAAGATTGCTCTTGACAGTTAGGTTCCTAAAATGAAGATGATGAAAAAGATGACTCTTTATCGGATGAATGTTTGGATAAGTTAATGCCCAATTCAGATAATGTATGGATGGGTGTAATTGGGATCTTAGACATTCCAACCTTCCTAGAAACTAGCCTTTCAGGATCCGAAATAGCTTGAACCTTTTGTTGTGAAGTGTCTGATCTTGTATGGGGTCTCCTTGAAGCCAAAGTTATTGCTTTGATTCAAAATAGAAAAATATTTCCTCATCACTGAACAACCAGAGGAAAATATTGAAAAACCCAGGGAAAAGTGTTCTTGTCTTCTCTCCCCGGCAACGGTGCCAATTAATGTTGTACCTTAAGAAACCAACTTCATGGCTATATAGAAATTGTGCTTAAGACATTAGTTATTGTAATTACTGTCACTTGATTATATGTTATGTTCTCAAATGAAGGACCTGGAAACTTGGTTTTTAACTATTAATACATATGTGACCTGAAAATCTCATAATGCCATTTACTTGATGAATATAAATGAAAAATGGAGAAGGAAGAAGTCAGAGACAATATGCCGCTTTACACAGAATATATTATCTGTGACACTTGGAAAAGTTAAAGATAATATGTTGGTCTTTCACAGAAACTACTATCTGTAACTTAGAAGAATTATGAAAATGAGAACTGAATCATAGACAATATGCTACTTAGCACAGAAACTACTATTTGTGACCCTTGGAGAAGTTAAATATAATATGCTGCATTACACAGAAACTATTATCTATAACTTAGAAAGGAAGGTGAAAAATTCAAGTATAGGAGTGCTCTTTTAAGGAATTTTAACTTTATCTACATAAGCAAATAAAGACATGTAGCTTCATTACTATACTTGAAAGAAGAAAACATAAGATGACACATGATAGAGAAGTTACAAAATTATACCCAACAATTCATGGAAACTTCTGATTCTTTCATAAATCAACAGTTATATCAGGAATATAGTAGCCTAGTCTCCAGGTTCTCTAAAATTCCAACAACAATATTTTTCTTTGTATTTTTTCCTCTTTTATACATTGGGAATAGTTACTAATCTCTAAAACTATCAAACTACTTAACTGCTTCTCTAACTATCTGAAGTAAAAATTATTACAAAATTTTACAAAGGGTAAAAGACACCTCAAAGAACATACAATAACAAAAAATAATTGAACTAGAAGATGAGGATAACTGTTGGCTTTTCGGCTCTATTAATCGGCGCTTGAATTCCTCTGTGGATGCTTTAATAATTCTTAATCTGCTTTAACCGTAATTAACTGCGTTAGACTTTGACTTGTGCGAAAACTGGGCTTATGTATATATCGGGCGTTTTGATTGGCCAAAATACAAAGAAAACATGCCCAACTGCCTTTTCTTCGGATTTGGTTTTAACACTGATTTTCCCTTTATACAACGAAATTAATGCTAATCTTTGGTTTACCGCGAAACTCAAAAAGAATTAAATCAACTGCATAAATCCATCGGATCCACCCGTTCAATGCTCCATTGACTTCGTATCACAAATTGCAATTGGCCCTTTCAAATGATATATCAATACAAAACTTAACGATATACGATATAACGAACGAGTCGAGAGTTTAAAACATAATGCATATATTTTCAGGTCTGACTAGGGGTGATTTCATATAAGTACCGCTGCATTTTTCGATTGAGATTTAATCACATCGCTAACACATATATATATCGGGTCCATTCTCCACTGTAGATTTCAACCCCAAGATCCGACGACTGATATCAATTTCGGGTGGACTACTTGCACGAGAGTTACCCACCCGAAATGAGCAATTTTTCTCTCTCCTCTAGTTGCTACGTGTCAACCATTGAATGGAATCGGGCACTTTCCTCTAAATACCATTTACCATTTTGCATCTGCCTGAAATCCCGCTTATAGCTTTAAATCCACCCTTCGTCTTGGTTAACACCCGAACTTGTTCGCGCCCGATGACCGTAGATCTTCGACCATCGACAACGGCGATGCTCCTTCAGATTTATCTTCCTCCAGCGCTTCTGGTTAATCTCCGTTGTTCATTCCTTGATTCCAATCTACATGATTTAGCCTGGATCGTTCATTTCCTTCGACCTCATCCGTTGATCTCCAAGATCCAACGGTTCCTATGCATTCATTCTTCATCTATCCATTCACTTTGACTTTGCACCATTTCTTTAGTATTTTGTGGTTCCGGGGTTTTCTTCATGGTTTTGACCTTTCATTTTCCCACTACTCAACTCTCTCAAAGCTTGACTTCTACGAATTCTCACTTCACTGTTATTATTGGGCTTTACAACATAGTATATATATATTTCGGTTATGGCTCTATATAACCATTATATTATGATTTAACTTGATCGCATGGGTATACTAGGACCAATTCTTTTATACTTGTTCCTTTAGCGATTCTGCTATGTCATTATCACTTCTTCCTCTTGCTTTTATCTTTTTTGAAATATTTTCAAGTTCTTGAATGAAAAATGAATACCACAAGCAACAAAAATGCATGTTACAACAGGGGGAATGGTCTGATTTGAATTCAAATGGCCTATAAATTACAAGTGGAGGCCCAATAAAAAACACTTGGCATTTTGAACATTGAGTTGGTGAGCCCTTAGACGTGCATGACCCGCACATTATTCGAAGAATTGCTTGACTGCCCCGTGTTTGATCAGTTTCCAGAGTCCAACTACGATTTCATCCGTGATTTTATCCCCAGATCCAAAGTTATGGACACTGAAGTAGTGACAACCGAGGGGGCTGTGCCAGAAGTTGTTAGGGAGGTAGAGGGAGCTGCTCCAGAGGTTTCAGAGGTACTAGCTGAAGTCCCCAAGTCACCATGGACACCTAGACCGAAGCCTACCCTGAACAAGGAGAGTGTGAAGGATAGGAAGGGCAAGCATGTTGCGATATTGGTGCGCGCATTGCCTAGAAGAAACCCACCAAAGGACAAGCCCACCACACAGGCAAAGGGCAAAGCTATTAACTTGGAGCCGAAGGAGGAAGAGATTGAGGACCTCCCGATGGATGATGAGGATTTGGGGGTGGAAGTGGAGGAAGTTGAAGTCGAGGGTTCTGACCCTATCACCAAGTTGCCCAAGTACGTCCCTCTGCACAAGGACAATACCAAGGTGCCAAAGGACATTGAAAAAAGCAAGGTCGCCTTGCTCACACCTCTGCTACTGGAAAAAATTGTCTTTTAAGGACTATGCTTGGGGCAGGTTCCTCTGTTGAAACTAGAATATTGGGACTTAGCTGACCATGAAAAGTTCCCACACTTGGTGATAGAACAACTCATGCACTGTGTTGTTCACACAACCACTGGCATGACTACATTGGAACCGTGGAAGTGGCTCAGGGGAGTAGACAAGGTAGGCTTGCTCAACCTACTATGGGTGACGCACTACAATCACACCCCCATTACCATATTGGTCATCAAGCAGTTGCTATGCTTGGTGCATGATGGGTGTCTGTGGTTAGAGGAGCCGATACCCATCATCGATAAGTTGATCCATAGGATCACGTGGCTACCCTATACAGGTTAAAATCTAGCTATGATGTTTGGCGAAAAAGGTGGCAAGCAAGCCCTCGTAGAGGCCATGAAGGAGAAATTCAAACTTGTGAAGAAGTCACGAGTCTATGCCATCTCACGTATCTGCGACCCTGCAGCCAAGGTGGCCACGTAGATTTTGGCAGGTAAAGTTATGAGGAAGTGTCGCACAGATGAAGTGTCGGCACAAGTCGTTGCTCTAGTAGCCTAATGCACTGAAGGATTCCAGTTTAATTGGGTGCGCTATCTCTACGGTGAGTTCACAATATCTCAGCAAGATCTTCCACTATGTGTGGCTCTTGCTGTCCATTTTGCTGGTAGCTTGGAAGCTGCCAGAAGACAGTAAATTCCCCTCGGTCATGCCGAACCTGCCAGAAGAAACGAAGTACGCTTCGCTGTGGACGACCAAGGATTCTCAGTGCATCAAGTATAGCAAGATCTTTTGGATCTTTATGGAAATGAACATACGCATGGCTATCAACCGCAAATTGCGATTGTCACCTATCGTGTTTTCCAAACTACAGGCATACGCAAAGTTCAACGCAGAATTTCAGCGCATATCGATCAGGGCATGGAAGGACCCTGAGCAAACGTGGGATGACTTGCCTTACTTGGCAACAGATGACGCAATTGGTGCAGTTCTTGATCATTGGCCAACAAAGTGGTGCATTGCCTCAGACTTGAGAGTGGGGTCGAGAAAGTCCGCCGCGCAGCGCAAAGAGGAGGACCTCAAGCTCAAGATGGTGCAACTAGTCGAGAAAAGGAAGAAGGAGGCCATTGACAAGGCCCAAGCAAAGTGCGATGCCACCCAACAGGTGGAAAATTAGACAGGCGAAACATAGCATGGCTTTGACAAAGGTGCGAGGTTGCCTTTGCTTGAAACAGAGGAAGACATGGACGAGCAAATAGAGCAGCATCGAGCGGACCCATAGATGGTGTCGCGCCGCATCAAGCACCCAAGAGAACAAGAAAAAGGGGGGCCACGAAAGAAATCCAAGGCCAGTAAGACATCGGTGGACCCAATCACCCTAACAAAGGGATATTTGCATGAAATTGGAAAAACGATGTGGGAAGTCACTGCTGAGGTACTGCGGAAGTTAAAGCAGTAGCAATAGCAACTATTGGGGACCATCCATATGGGACTACATGAGCTACAGATATGCACATCACAGGCTGGCACGGTGCCCACCAACCTCGCTATTGGTACTTCAGAAGTTGCCGAGATGCTGTGTGCGAAGGACTCCCGAGTGATGGTGCTACCGGATGGAGCACTAACCATAGAAAACGAAGCTAACAGGCCCGCTATCAGCGCCCTCAAGGGAGTGGGGTTGAACTTGGCAGTGCTCCTTGGCGAGGCACTCCACCTATTGCAGGATGGAGTGATCGCAGAGTTGAGGGTCCGCAAATAACGTGCTTTGTAGGTAATCAGTGAGTAGAAGATTAATAATGTGCAGATGGCCTTGCAGCGAGACACCGCCCTCACTTCCATGGTGGAGCTTACTAACACAAATATGTGCATGATTAAGGCCATGAGGGAAGCCTAGTGAATGGTCCCCAAAGTGGCCATTCCTAAGGATGCGAAAGCAAATGAACAGGTCTGCAAGCTTGCTACAGGGGTTCACGATGCTCATACAAAGTTGGCTAAGGTTCAACTGGAGCTAAACCTATAGATTGCAAATTTACAGTTGAAGGCCCAGCCTTCAACTCCACCATAAGTAATGGAGCAGTGTGTAACCACTGTCACAAAGGTGATAGCAGCAGTAGACAGTGCAGTAGCAGACTACACACGACTTTTTGAACAGTCGTTCGAGGTCCTGACGAGCCTGCAAGAGGATCCTAATTTACAACAGCTGGAGACAAAGGCACGAGAACTGTAGTAGTGCTATGACGAAGTAAAAGGTACAGCTCACACCGTTTCTCTCACATAGAGACTGGCAAAGCTGTAGGAGGCCAAAACATTGAAGAAATAGGTAAATGAAGTGCAACACAAAGAGGCAGTGCTAAAGGCACACTTGAAGCCTTGGTTGGAAGAAGCTTATTTGGTCACGACCTCCATTGAAGGCAAGCTTGCTAATTTGCAAGTGACTTAGTAGAAGCTTCAGGCTGACAGTTCAGGACCAGCGACAGAGCAGTGGATTGAAGAAGTGAAGCAGGTGGTCGCACAGTGCACCGTCGAGGTTGCCGTCATATAGGTTGAGCTGGGAGGTCTTTGTGGCATAATCTCTGTGCCCGTAGAGTGACTCGAGGGTGAGTCACCATGTTTGTGTTGGGGGTCTGTTAGGAACGGGTTCCCCCAAGGACAGTTTTGGGGCTAAAATCCCATGTTTTGGGACAATTTTTTAATAAAGTTGTAAAGTCTCCGCATTTCGTGGTCACGGAGCGCGAAGGTGTCAAGAGTCATAAAGGGTTGTCCGCCCTTATTTTGTAAAGTGTAAAGCTGGCTGTAAAGATCCATCCATGGTCTATGAACCATGGGATTGTATAAAAAAGAGCTAAGTAAGTAAGCTCTAGGTAGTTAGAAGAAGGAAGAAAGTAGCAAAGTAGAGTAGAGAAGTCTAAGTGTTCTCGGGTCTTAGCGTAGGTAGAGGCTCTACAGCTGAGTGTACAAAGGCCTAGGGTGGAAGTCCACAACTGAGTGCGCGGACCCCTGTAGCTATGTGCGCAGGGCTGATAGAGTCTATATTAAATTGAAAGATATCAATAAAGAGAAGTATTCTACAATTACTATGTATTTAGTTCCTATTAATGCATCTGATTAAATTTTGTTTTGGGTTTAATTCACAATTTTTATTTGATGTGCGAATATATATGATTATATCAGTTAATTGAATGCAAGTAAGGATATTAGTTTACGTGGCGCTAACTATGATAGATTATTAAGATAAGTAAAACACCTAAGATAACTTGGGAACCTATACAATACATTATCATAGCTGCGTGAAAGTACCTGGACCATGGGTTAAGGCTGCGCGAAGGTCAATTGTACCCCTTCGTGGAGGTACTGAAGGGCGGAATAAAGGGTGGATTGATAGAACCCTAAGGCTTAGTGACCTACGTGAAAGTAGGGGAAGAGGGTATAAATAGACATCATGATCATCTTAGGGTGCGAAAACTTGGTTCCGTCATCCCCCCATACTACTTCAAGTGAGACTTCGATCCACGTTCTGCGGGCTGTTGCCAAAAGGGCCAGTAGCATAGGGATTTGTTTGGCTAACTAACATTGAACCTGGGTCAGGCCCCACAAAGCCAACATACTACTACCTGGAAATGTCATTGGGCTACTACCTAGAAATATGTCATTAGGCTACTACCTAGAAATGTCATCGGGCTACTACCCGGAAATATGTCATCAGGATGCTACCCGGAAACATCATCGGGCTACTACCCGAAAATATGTCTTCAGACTACTACCTGGAAATGTCATCGAGCTACTACTCGGAAATATGTCATTCAGTGACTACCTGGAAATGTCATCGGGATACTACCCGGAAATATGTCATCAGGCTACTACCTAGAAATGTCATTGGGCTACTACTTGGAAATATCGTTGAGCTACTACCCGAAATATCGACGGGGAGTCAGATCTACAACCCGCATCATCATCAAAGAGCATATCATCAGGGAGCACATCTCAACTTTGAACCATTTCATGGAGCTACTACTCAACCCAGAACCTTGTTGGGTTGTGTTATATTCTTTCCACGACTACCCCACAAGCAGGGTAGGATCCCCCCCTGTATGTTGCATCAGGGCACTGCTTGGGGGTCATAGGGAGGGCAGTTGCCCCCCTTTTTTGGGGGGGTATGCACTTCAAAAGGGACTATAAATCTAAAGCTCCTAAGAAAGGAAATGGCTCTAATGACACTCCTTCTGGAGGGGCGAAAACCACCTCAGATGAAGGTGGGTATGTGTACTTGGCTTCTTCTTCAAGTATACATGTAGATCATGAGGCATGGTTGATTGACTCAGGTGCATCCTTTCACTTCACTCCCCATAGAGTGGTTCTACGAGTATGAGAAATATGATGGTGGTGATAACTTCTTAGGGGATGACAGGAAGGCTAGAATCGTTGGTTACGGAAAATTCACATTGAATTTGCAAGGTGGAAGGATTAGAAAACTTCTGGGTGTTCTGCATGTTCGTGCATTGGCTAGAAATTTGATTTCTATAAGAAAGCTGGATGATGGAGGTGTAAAAATAGTGTTTGAGAAACATACATGCAAGATGGTTCAGGGAGCTCATGCAAGATGGTGGAGAGTTCAGATTGGAAATCTATACAAGCTTCAAGGTAGAACTATTATTGAAGGGTGTAATAGCTCTATAGTTCCCCAAAGTGGAGCAGAAAATCTAGTGGTCTCTCGAGAAAATACCATGCTATGGCATCAAAGGCTTGGATATATTGGAGAGAAGGGTCTTCGAATACTTCATGGTAATGGTATGATAGAAGGTATGTCTAATTTCTCTCTGGATTTTGATTTCTATGAAAAATATGTATATGGGAAGCAGAACCGGGTGAGTTTCCCCTATGGTGCTAAGAGGGCGAAACAGATATTAGAGCTTGTGCACAATGATGTGTTTGGACCTATGTCGGTTCCATCACTAGGTAAGTCTGTGTACTATGTATCATTTATAGATGACTTCTCAAGGAATACATGGATATATTTCCTCAGGAAGAAATTTTAAGTCTTTGACAGGTTCAAAGAATTTAAGGCTCTGGTGCAAAACCAGACAGAGAAGAAGATAAAGGTGTTGAGGACAGATAACGGTGGAGAGTTTTGCAAGAAGGAATTTGAAGAGTTATTTAAGAAGTGTGGTATAGCACAGGAGAATAATACTCCATACACACCTCAAAAAAATGGAGTTGCAGAAAGAATGAACAAGACGTTGATGGAAAAGGCAAGAAGCATGCTCAGTGGTGCGGGGTTAGGAGAGGAATTCTGGGCAGAGGCAGTGGAGACTGCATATTACTTGGTCAACAGATCCCCTTCATTAGTGTTAGAGGATAAGACTCCATAAGAGGTATGGACTGGTAAGAAACCTTCTCTGTCACAACTGAGGGTATTTGGATGTGATGCATATGTACATGTTCCAAAGGAGAAAAGAACAAAGTTGGATAGTAAATCTAAAAAGTGCATCTTTATTGGGTATAAGGATCGTTTAAAAGGTTATAAGCTTTGGAACCCATAAACAAGGAAGGTTGTGTACAGCTGAGATGTGGTGTTTAGAGAGGTGAAAGATGTTATTAAAAATGAAGTCCTACCAAAGGAACATGAGAAGATAAAGTTTGAGCTAAAGGAGGAAGAATCAGACTCTACAACAGAAGAGGAATCAGAAGATGAAGAGCCACAAACTCTAGCTATGAGAAGATCAGTTTGAGAAATAAGGAAACCAGAAAGGTATAGTCCATCTTATTTCTATTCAAATTTTTCTTTATCTATTACTAATGATGATCCCAGAACTGTGAGGGAATCAGTAGATTCAGAGGATGGAAAACTCTGGAAAGAGGCCATGGTTGATGAAATGGCATCTTTGCACAAAAATGAGGCTTGGGATCTAGTGGAGTTTCCGACTGGAAGGAAATCCATTGGCACCAAACAGGCATTTAAAAATAAGATGAATGTAGAAGCAAAGGTGGAGAAATAAAAAGCTCAGTTGGTAGCAAAAGGTTATTCCTAGGTGCCGGGAATTGATTTTGGTGATATATTTTCTCTTGTTGCCAAGGTAGCTTCTGTTAGATTACTTTTATCTGTTGTTGTTACTTTTGATTTTGAGGTAGAACAGATGGATATGAAGAAAACACTTCTTCATGGGGTTCTGGAAGAAGGGATCTACATGAAGAAACCTGAAGGCGTTACCGTGAGGGTAAGAAAGAACTGGTATGTAAGTTAAAAAAGTCTTTGTATGGGTTAAAATAGACACCAAGGATGTGGTATCAGAAATTTGATACATTTATACGGGGACTTGGCTTCACCCGAAGGAAAGCAGATCATTATGTGTATTTTAAATTAATTGGCGACCGTGTTATTTATCTGGTCTTGTATGTGGATGGTATGTTGCTAGTTGTAAATGCAAAAGAAATTATCCAGGATTTGAAGACCTAATTGTCCTCCGAATTGGACATGAAAGATCTTGGTGCTGCAAACTATATTTTGGGCATGGAAATTAAAAAAATTCGGGAAAAGAGGAAGCTCAGTTTAAACTAGAGGAAGTATGTCGAGACAATACTGTAGAGGTTTAATATCCAGGATAGTAAACTGATGAAGGTTCCTATTCCTGTAGGTGTAAAGTATTCTGCTAAACAGTGTCCCAAGACACAAGAAGAGGAAGAGGACATGTCTCGTGTTCCATATGCAAGTGAAGTTAGTATCCTGATGTATGCAATGGTCTGTACTAGACCAGACATTGCACATGCAGTGGGAGTATTGAGCAGGTTTATGTCAAAACTAGGGAAGAAGCATTGGACAACAGTGAAGTTGGTTTTCAAGTATTTGCATGGCACTAGTGATTATGGTTTGTGCTACCAAGGAAGACCAACATTGGACAAAGTTTTGTACATCCGTGGCTTTGTTGATGCAGATTGGGCTGGAGATATGGATCAGAGAAGATCTACAAGTGGGCATGTGTTTAACCTATTTGGAGGTGCAGTCAGTTGGATGAGTAAGAGACATTCTATAGTGGCACTTTCAACTACAAAGGCAGAATACATGGCAGCCACTCATGCAAGCAAGGAAGTAGTTTGGTTGCAGAGATTGTGTTCAAGTATGGGGTTAGTACAACGAGCTATAAGGATAGACTGTGACAACCAAAGTGAAATTTTCTTGGAAAAGAACCCTGTTTATCATTCAAAGACAAAGCACATTGATGTTCAGTATCACTTTGTGAGGGATATGGTTGAGGAAAAAAAGGTGTTGCTAGTAAAGGTGGACACTTTAGAGAATACTACAAATGCATTAACAAAGTCTATGAGCACTGATAAGTTCTCTTGATGTAGAGAAACAATGGATGTTGCAGGGATGGATCAATGACTAAGATCTCCTGTGGAAAGAAAACAACAAGTGGGAGAATGTTGGTTTGTGTTATATTCTTTCCATGACTACCCCATGCATGGGGGGGTTGCAGGGGGGTAGTAGCCCACCTGCACGAGGTCCAGGGCAACGCCCTGAGAAATTTTTTTTGCACCCTATATTAGGTGGGAAGAGCTACCTATGGTTTTGTGCATAGATTTCACACATGTTTTTGGGCATGATGGTTTTCCTTCCATGGTATTTTGTAGATTCAATCAAGGGAACTACAATTATGTTCTAATCCAGGGTTAATGGTTTGGGGTTTATGGATGCTTCGGCATGTATATATATGTATCGTAATATTGAAAGGAACATAATGAAAAATCAATCTAGTAGTCCTAGATTTGGGATGTGGGGGAAAATCTCTATGTATATATGTTTTATGTTTTATGCTCTTGACATTATTTGTTTTCTATTTTTTAGAATTCGTATCCAGGTAATTTCTGTACAGGGTTAAATCCTACAAACCTCATGGGGGAGCTGCTACTATGACCCCATATCGAGCAATAGGTGATATAGGGGAGCTACTAATCAACCCATACTATTTCCCACTAATCTTCCCATCAATGACCCTAAATACTCAAGTGGTATAACACCTACGTCATAATCGCCTTGGGTTGTTAACCCCAAGTAAAATCTCAACTCGTTGGCCAGACGAGGAGTGGTACTCCAAACAAGCCCGACTTGTGGGTATGATGCCAACTGGGGTATACTCTGCAAAGACCAAGATAGGGTGAGCTAATACTCCAACCTTATTGGTAACAAACATTGTCTTCTCTCCCTTTGAAGAAGAAAGTGACTCTCCCCCGCCAATCCAGGTGGAATCACCTTTACATTGACATGACCAGGTGCACTAACTATTTTGTTATATTTTTTTGCAATGACAATGTTTTAATTTTAGATTTTGATCTTTGGAAATGTATTTTGTTTAGTTATCTTTTTATTTTAAGTGATAGACTGGTATCTTATTAGATACATAATGCAAAAATGTTGGACCTTTTATACTAGTCTAGTTTCCTGAGTGGAAGACCAGGAGCTGGTGGAAAACAAATATCTACTTCCTTTTCTGAAATCTAATAGAAATTGCCTTACCTTAAAAAAAAAATGAGAGTATGCTTTCTAATTCATCTAAAGAGGAATAGAATACTCTACCATCATTGCATTTTAATGAACCTGTTAAAGAACATGATATGTAGGGTGTGTATTTGTAGTAGAGTAAGGTTAAGTTGAATGTATGTATTTATTACATCATAAGGATAAGAGGGTAATAAGGATGGGGGTATGAATTTGTAATATAGTGGAGTTGGGGTTGAAGGTTCATTTCTTAGAAATTCACATCTTTACCTCCAAATTATCCACCATGTTTTAAATGCAAACCTTCACTCCCCACCTAATGCACATTTGACCCCTACAAAACAAACTTGTTACAAATGCACACTCTCACCCCAAACTCATCATTTTGTAAATGCATGTCTTTACACTCCACCCATCCTCATGAAGATGGGGTCTGAGTGAGCTAAAGGATAGCTACAATGGATGCCATTCAATTGTTGATTTCTAAGGTTATTTTTCTAAGCTCGGAGGGTGTCACGTTCATCCTAGATGTAGTGAATAACCTAGAGTGTTGGACACAGATATTCATCGAAGTATCTAGTTGCACTCTTAGACTCGAAAAATGGACTTAAAGGCGATAAAGAGAGGAGTGTGACTCCTCAATTCTGACAAAAGTTGATTGAAGGTAGACTTGAGGACAAAGAGCTTGCACTTCTCCATAGGATCATCAACTGAGGAACACAACTAAGCCAAAGTAAGCATAGGAACAAGAGTGGATAAAAAGCAGGAGAAGCTAGGATACAACTAGAGGTGAAGATGAAAATGATGTTGAACACTAAGGAGGATTTCATTAACAATGCTAACCATTAATTCAAATCCCATATCTATAACACCCTTTACCTTGCAATTGAAAGGGAAGACTCAAGAGTTCATTGGCACAGGAGAAATCCCACCTTAATGCTAAGAAGAGCATGGGAAGAGTATAATATAAATATCAAGATGAGGGAAATTAAAGCTAGGAGGTGACAAATGTGTCAAAAGGTTGTGTGATGTGTGATAGACTCAGGCTACATGTAGATTACGAGAATGCTGGGCGGGGAGGGTAATTGAATTATGAGGGTGGAAATGTGACCATTGACTAAAATATCCCCCATTTTTCCTTGGAGAGATGTCTTGGTTTATCGGTTAGTGAGGTAAGCTATTGATTCTGAGGACATAGAAAAAGAAGACTAGAGGAAATTTGTAAAGAAGTAAGTTAATAATTCAACATTTCCTCTTCAGTAGAAAAGCACCTCTCCTACACCTGCCTCCCGAGATTTTCTCAAACTTTATAAAATTTACTTAAAAATGGTCTAAATCTTTTAAAAACTATAGAAAATCCTTAAAATTTTGAATATTTTTATAAAAATATTTAAAACGTTTTTGTAATTTAATTGTATTTCCTTCAAAAGTAAAATTACATCACAGATAACCATTGTTAATAATACTACCGATCTCACTCTACCGCACTAGAAACTATATTTGTTGGCCAATATATGATAGTATTGAGTGTTTACAAAATAACACTAGAAGCAACATAACACAAGAGACCATATAACCATAAAATAAACAACTAAAATAACTCCACAACATGATATACATATCAAGAAAATGAAGATGTCACTAGAGATGAGTCCTCCGTGTTCATACCTGGAGGCACTATGTTCTTGAACTCACACTGAATGTGTTTCTCCATGTGAGCTACTTGAGCTTCCATCCTATCTAGATATGCCTGCATTTTACACTGGTTTCATTGAATGTCATTCCAAAAGGAAATGATGTGATTCATTTCCTCATGCTTCTCCTTTAACACTCGACCCAACAAAGTTTTTAACTACCAGTAGAAAGTAATAACATGCATGTATTAATTCTTCCTTCCGTATTTGTGGCCAGGCTTAGGGAGCTGGTGAGAAACCTCATCTAAAAGTTCCAAGTTTGAATAAGCATGTTTGTCTTGAAAAACATGTTGCTCTAGCTGTTGGATTTCCTCTCACGTAATAGTTGAAGTTGTAGAGTGGTATGCAATCATCGCCTCCTAAGCTTGCAACTCAACACATGACCAACTTTGTTGGGCACAACCCCAAGCCCCACGATGGTCATACATGCATTTCCCCAACAAGAAAGGAAGAAACACAATACCAATAATAAAAACACCACCAACACCACAAGCAAAAAATAGGTAGCAAGCCTTCGAGAGCAAGTAATGTAATCATAGGCCTGGTAAATTTTACTCCCCCAACACCTTATGCATAACAAAGAACCACTTTCACTCGAATTAGTTAAATAACTGAGTCAAACAGGGATGAAGAAGGACATAAAAATACTAGTTTGAATAGAGTATGGCTAGTAAAACATTCATTTTTCTAAAAGCTATCTTAGCCGAGGAACACAACCAATTCTTGAAATAATAATGTCATCGAGATCAGGTAATCCAAAACAATCACATTCCCCATCAAATACACTATCATAGAACCCAAACCAAACCAATGACAAGCATCAACCAAGAACCTTACCACATGAAACTATGGGATAAATATTACCTGGTAATAACAACAAGGGAGAACTAAAACCAACCAAGCTAGAAATCCACATCCTGAGTTCTTATCTATGGATATTTGTTGGCCATCCAAACGAACAACAAATTTTCCAGATATAATATTTAAAATACCAAGTGTGTCAACCTTATTGGCTTTCGTGCAATATTCATCATCTCCTTCCTATTGTTGACACATCGGTTTAAAACCACTATAAAACACAGGCTTCCTCTTATTGAATTCTGGCATGCTAGTTCCATTCTGAAAGTTTCCAATTCAATGCCGAGTCATTCAACTACCCATCATCACATCGCATGAACGTCAAACTTTGAAAGGGATACAATAGTCCCACTAAATAAGGGTATTCCATTCTTAGAGCACAAAATCCCTCTCCATTGCAAAGAAACTAAAAGAGAATACTCGAGAATATAGTAATACATGGGATCGTGAAAATTAATGTCGCACACTTTGTGCATCGGGGGTGGGGGGGTGGGGGCAGGCCACACCACCCCCACTTTAATTTCTTGCAAAGTCAGTGGGGTAGTGGGCATCCCCCCTGAACTCTTTTTCCAAGTGTGTATCCACTCCCATTAGGGATAAAACGTTTTATATTATTATATTGATAATAAATTAATTTTAAAGTGACAACCAAGTTGGACATCAAATTGGGGCATGAGACCCTATTGTGTGTGACACAATTATTAAAATTAACCAATTTTTTATACTTTAATATAACTATGAATATTTAAATTTTCTCTTACGTAAACTATATAGAAATTAAATTTTATTAAATTAAAAAACAATTAAAATTAATTAATTAAAATAATTTTTAATTATTTATTTTAAATTCCTTTACAAAGAAGGAAAAAGAAGATTAACTCAATCAATATAAAATTTAAATGAGAAATCTAAACAAAAAGAGGTGAGATTAAAAAAACAACATAATAAATATAAAATAAATAATTAGGATGTTTAAGTAGAGGAGATTATATTAAAAAATTGGAATCGTAAGTAAAAATAAAGTAATTGAGTGAAAAGCCCCTCTAGGGGCAGCTCAATTGGTGATCGTTGTGAAAATGAAGTGTTATATACCACAAGATTCCAGGTCCAAATCTCTTGTTTACTCATGTTTATCCAATTTGAATTTGAATATAAAAATTTGACACTGGGGTTGTATTTTGAAGCCAAATAGTCAATTATTAACCATTTTTTAATAGTAAAAATGAGTGAGTTATCTAAGAAAATGAATAGTATTTGGAATGGAACAATGGTGACCTAAGGCATAAATATGAGGTTTGTAATTGAGAAAAGGACATCTGGCTCTCCATTGTTTGGTCTTATATAACAGTTAACGATGTTTTGTAAATTAGAGACCCGTGCCTAGGCTTTATGAATCTAATAAGGCTCAAGTAAGGCTCAAGAGCATTGACCATTGAATCAAATTAAATATTAATGATTGTTGGTGTATTTATTTGATGTGTCTTAATTTTGTAACAAAGTGTATGTGGAATTTTTATTTTATGCTAATGCATTTACACTTTTATTGTTTGTTGTGAGTGCTTTCACTAGGTGATTTTGATCACAATGTTGCACTGCATCATGTGCAATTGGAATATTTAGTAATAATATACTTCATGATGTGGTTATAGTCTATGTCAATAATATGTTTTTTAAATCTCGCATTTAGAGATCTACTTGTTTGGTCAATATGTGACTCTATAGACACAAGGAGTCTCATAAATCCTTTAGTGAAGGAGAGATTTGTTTTATATTTCACACTATTAAAGGTGTTCTTAAGCATTTTATGAAGTTCAAATATAATTTTCATATTTTTTTTACCAAGTATTTCAACAATCTTCAAGTGAATCCATGGATAAATGTAAGTAGGTGTAGACATCAATAGGGTGATTTAGGGAGATGGTTATAATTGGATTGCACTTTGTAGATATATCTATCAATTTAAATGTTGGAATAACAATTATTTTGAATGGACTTTTTAGATGAAATTTTCATGTTCTATGTCATTCTAATCTAAGATACAAATACATCTCCCAACTATGAGGTTGATAAGAACAAGTTCTTGAGAAAAGTGGTGATGAGACTAGCCATGATTGTAGTCATGAATGTTTACTGTCATTGTGGATTTTATTTATATGAACTTGGTGTGGTAGGAAACCAAATATTTCTTCAATTACTATGATGATAGGTAAAGGAAGGTTATTGTTGGTTTGGATATCCATTGTAAATGGACGTATCGTATCATTTCAATAATTGGGGATAGCATAAGAAAAAATAAATGAGTCATTTAAGATTTCCTAAGTCTTTGTTTCTCTATATAAACATTGTTAAGCTAGTTTCTAACATGAACAAGATGGGATTTACTCGTGTGTGTGTGTACACACACAGACACACATAATGCAAATGATCAATTTTTGTATTAGGAAGATGTTTCAACCTCATTGAACAACATGATAATATAAAAAGAGGCAATGTCTAATAGTTATAATTCAAAATTTATCCAAAATATTCTAAAATAATTGAGAAAAAGGCTATCTTTCTGAGAGGATGTCCAAGAGTTTATGCTATTATAAAGTAAACAAAAAGACACCTTGAAAAATACTAGCTCTACAAATCATGATATGACTTGGATTTAATTAAGAAAATTCTTGCTATTTTCTTCCATTTACTCATCTTAAGAGAGTTGAGGATCATAGCACATTTCATCCACTTCTCAATGAATCTCTAAATCAATTTTTTCCTCATTATTCTCATCTTCCTCTAAGATAATGGATTTTTTGTAAGTTGAGGAGGCTAATTGTGAGCTCATCGTCAAATTGGAAACTTGATAATGAAAAACATGGAATTCAACCTTTAGATTTAAATATGTCTCTTATATTAAAGCAAGGATTACACAACAATTTCCATCTCACGCTATGGATCTCCTGTGTGTGAATTTTCCATATTATAGTGAAAATAAAGGTCCTATTATCTTCAATAATTACCTCTTAACTTTGTACAACATAATAAATATCACGGGTTACAAAGGTGAATTGAGTCAAGTGGTTATGGTTTGTCATACTATCTAGAATCTAAAGAAATTTATCCCAATCCCCTCAATTCCATATTTAATGTTATCCACTACTAATACCCAATTCCGAACCACATTACTCAAATAAACAAAAAGACTAGGAAGGGAAATGAAGATGATAGAAATGCCAACAAGCCAAAATCTAACACCCCTCTAAAATTTCACTAATATAGACCAGAGGAAACTATTACCCTTAGAACATTCAAATGAAATCCCACAAAGATAGAGAATAGGAAATATTGAATTCATCAAGAGATCCTTGCTAAATAACTATCTAATAATGAATAATAACAAATGCATTTGATAATTATTATCAAGTCTCTAATGACAATTAACTCTTGTATTCACCTTAAATCAAGAACACTTAGCCTTTGATATACAACTAATGATTCTCCCTTGTTATTGATTGCTTAATCCAATCCCCATGCAAATGTTACTTCATGATTTCCCCTAGGACATAAAATGATCTCTCTAAGATCTATCAACTATAAAATATATAGATATTATCAACAAAATGATAAAACCATTTTGGTTTTATGGGTAACTACTAAATCTTTTATTTTCAAAATGTTTCATGTGTATATTAGCTATGAAGTAGGATAAGGGGAACCCATGGCTCTATTTCTATGTGTTTCTTGAAGACAAGTGAAGTGTTAACTTGGAATCTTGACCTTAAAACTTACATGATTTTTACTAAATCTCCCAATAGTAAGTGTCTAAGTTATGTAAATATACCTTCTAATACAATTAAAAGTTTGGAAAACATTTTATTTGAAATTATACTTAAATGTTTAAACCATAATTTAATTGATATTTTTAAATCTTGTTTAATATATTTGTTGTTCTAGGTATCTTCCCTTCTTCTTGGAATATCTAAATGGAGGATGACTCAACTAAAAACCACAATATTGACTAGTAATTTTGAGGGTCTTAATTGAAATTTAAACATATAACTTATTTCCTCCTCATTAGCAACAAGCATTGATAAGATAGTTCAATCATTTGAGTTAGCACTTGGAGAGAGAGAGAGAGAGGTGTTCTTTCCCCACAACAAAAAGAAGTAGAATTTAAATTTAAAGATAAATAATTTATTCAAAACAAGGCTTGATACTAATGCATCCAATTCTTTATTCTAGAGCAAATGCACTTACACTTGCAGAAAAGTTCTTTGTTTATTTACCTTTCTAAATTATGTCTTTGAAGGAAGAACTCAGAAGAAAATCAAAGGAATACTCATATTTGTGGATGACATCAAATCTATCAACATATATTAGTGCACCCAACCCAAGGAGATTTCAACCAGTGTCTATTGGCACATAACTAACCAAATGCCTAACATCATTGATGACAACTAATTGAGCTAACCCTTTAAAATATAACTTCCTAAATTATCTAGATCTTATATAAAAATCCCTTTAAAATATAACTTCCTAAATTATCTAGATCTGATATAAAAATCCCTAATAAACTCTTTGACATGCTTTGATATTTTAAAATTATTTCTCAAGGTCTCCTCATATAATCATTTGAAGATTAAACTAACCATTACAATTTTTGCATTTGGTTGTCTTTTACAAAGCGCATATTGCAGACTTTAGGAAAATCAAATGTTATGAGTAAGTCTGTATCATCGTTGATTTTTTTTGAGGTGGTGGTAGACCATGCGCTGGAATGTGCATACACCTAAATGGTATGTTATAACCAAGTTCTATATGTCAATATATTATGAAAATAAAATGCTTTTCATGACCGTGTATCATATGGTGCACGTTGAAGTTTTGAAATACTTTGTAATGTATGCATATGGTAACTTTTAAAACACTGCATTGAGTTTTAAAAGGGGGTCGTATGGTCATATAAGTGGTGGAATATTTAATGGTTCATGGGTAAAGTTATATAATAGGCTTTGTGTTACTTTTAAAGAAAAATAATAAAGCTTATGGAGTATCCATAGAGTGTGCATGGAGTTTTTTTTATAAGGTGTATATGAAGTGATAATGCATTTGAACTCATTTTTGAAGAAGGTCCTGAGTGGTATGTTATGTGAATAATGAGTGTGGTATGTTGTTGGTTTAGTGGGGCCTGATCCAAGTTCAAAAGTGATTTAGCCAAGAAAATCCCGGTACTATTGGCCCTTTCGGCAACAATACGTGGAGCGCAAACTGAGGTCTCACTCGAAGTAGTATGGGAGGGTGCTAGAACCAGGTTTCCACACCCTGGGGATGTCTGATAGGAGGTGATTGGTATGTAGTCCAACCTTTGCACTTACTTTGCTATGCGCATCAGCGGGCACCCAAGTCTTCCTTAATTAGGCTCTGTTAGCTGACTACTTAGATTATTTTCATATATAAGCATTCACAAGTATTTATCAATTGCGCATAGTAAGTAACAGAGTAAAAGTAATGCATAACATCAAAATACGGATTCAAGAACAGATGCACAGAGTAAACTTCTCTTTATTAACTTTCAATCCCAAGTACAGACCCAACTCCGCCCTGCGCACTCAGCTATAGGGGTCCGCGCACTCAGCTGCGGACTCTACTAGGCCTCTGTGCACTCAGCTGCAGAGCCTTTTCCTACTGCTATGACCCACTACACTTCATATTCGACTCTAACCTCGAACCATGCCTTCGCTATTCTATCTCTCATCGACTGCCTTTAAAACATAGAGCCTCTCTCTATTTATATAATCCCATGGTCCGCGGACCATGGGTAGGCTGACACAACTTTGCATTAAATTGCAATATTCTAGGGCGGACAGCCCTATGACTCATCCTAGACTTCGCGCTCCACGCCCACAATTCGCGGAGTCTTACAATATAATTGACCAAAACTTGGGCTTTGAGCCCCAAAAACATGCTGCGGGGGATCCCATGCCCAACATATGCTATGTGAATAATGAAAGGCTGTATTTTAGTTGAATATTGTTTTTGAAGATATAGTTGTATGTCGGTCAATTAAGAAACATTTCAGTTTTTGTTGTAAGTATTATAATTTTTTGGGCCTAGTTCAAATTTTATGATGTATTCACTTATCTCTATAGTTGGAGTGGTTTTTCTGGAAAAGAGAACTACCATGAGTGGTCCAGGAAGATAAAACACACCCTTATTTTCAATGATCTTTGGAAAGGAGTTTGTGAAGGAGAAGGAGACAATGCACCTGAAAATCCCACTTCAGATAAGGAGCTTGCCATCTGGGAAAAGAAGAACAACGAGGCTTATGTCTTGACTACAATGTTAGTAAATGAAGAGGTGAGTCATATTTTTCCATTTTCAAATGCATTTGAATCCTTCAATAAGTTGAAGGAATTATATGACTCACACTCTGAACTTGAAGTTGTTGAATTGATGATCAAATTGTTCAATCTTGAGTTGAAAAATGATGACCCTCTTGTCTTAGCATCAAAAGTAAGATCCATTATGCATGACATAAAATCCACTGGTGTTGCAATAGATATTCCTCTCATAGCTTATGTCAAGGTATTATATCCCACTTATTCACATTCTCTTGAGTCATTACAAGCAAGTGACAAACTTAAGGAGATTACTTTTGACTCCCTTGAGAAGAAGTTCTATGAAAGAGAGAAGGATTTTGGGATGAAGACAACTCCTTGGTCTTCTAAAGTTGTGTACCTTGCACAAAAATAGAAGAATCATGCACAAGATCCTTCTAGAGGAAGAGGTGGTCGAAGAGGAAGAGAAAGGAAGAATTTTAGAGGTAGGGGAGTGGGGGGCGCAGACATTTCCAAAGCGAAAAGTTTGATCTTCATTGCATACGATGCAATAGTGATGGACATGATGCTTCCACATGTAAACTTCCTTGGGACATAATTAAGCAAGAAAGCAATGAAAAAAGGGTAAAACACCTAGTAAAGGGAAAGACAAAGCACTCGAGTCTGCTCATTATGTTGTAGCACATTACAACATTGGAGTAACTGAATAGTTATTTAATGATTCACTTTCTTCATGGAAATATGCTTGGTTGCTTGATTCAGGAGCAACTTGCCTCATGAATTTCATAAGATATTTATTTGAAGAAATCACTTATAATGTTGATGGAGCAATATAATTTGCAGACACGTCAAAACTCAATCCATCAGGGCTTGGCACCATCAGGGTCAAATTGCCTGGCCTTCCAGACTTTCTTTAGCATGATGTTCTATACGTCTTGAAGTTGAGGAGAGAATTGTTGTCTTTGGTCCACATCCACTAGAAAGGACACTCCATTCTTATATTTGATGGCAAGGTTGAGGTCAGAAAAGCATCAGATCACTTACTTGTCATGACTAGGATAGAAGAAGAAAGACTTCTGAAGTTGCAAGGAACCTCTGCTCGTGCACAAAAAAATTCATACAGTTCTCACTATGATGAAGGTACATTTCCATCAAATCTTTTATGGAATGCTATATTTGGACACTTGAACTATGACAACCACCATTTGTTGAATAAAAATGGTGTTCTTGGTTTGCTTACAATTCCAAGGAAACTTAGGCAATGTGATGCTTGTATCTTAGGAAATAAGAACAAGCAGTCTTTTCATGATTCTCATTCTAGAGCACATGAAAAAATTGAACTCATTCATCTAGATTTATGCGGCCCAATGCTTGTTCCTTCTGCAAATGGAAATAAATATATGATGACATTTATTTATGACTACACCAGAATGTGTTGGGTTTATTCATTGAAGAAAGAATCTGAAGCATTTGAAACATTTAAGAATTTTCATGCATGGATGGAAAATTATGCACAATCTCATATTAGCTATTTGTACTGATAATGGAAAAGAATATACTTCAAATGAATTTGAAAATTATATTTTCCAACATGGGATCAAACATCAACAAATTGTGCCTTATAATCGCCAACAAAACGAAGTAGCAAAAAGAATGAATCGGACAATCTTAAATATGGTATGTTCGATGATGTTTTTCAAGAATGTTAAGCTGATGTTTTGGGATGATGTGGTTCTATGTGTTATGTATATAAAGAATACGTGTCCATCTAATTCTATAAAAAAAAAAGACTCCTTATGAAATGTGGTATGGCCACATTCCTTTGGTGAGGCATCTCAAGGTTTTTGGTTCCACCTGTTATGCCTTGATACCCAAGGAACAAAGAAACAAAATTTGTACAAGAAGTAGCAAATGTATCTTCTTGTGGTATTCAAATACCACAAAATCATATTGTCTCTATGATGAAGTGAATAAGAAGTTTATAATATCTAGAGATGTGACCTTTTTTAAATCTCTCAAGAATGACAAATTTGTTGCGGCAGCAGCTTGATCGCTTGGATAGATTTGTACATGCAAAGTATTTTCAAGAGTTTGATAATGATATTCCACATCTTGAAGCGGGGATTTCTATACTAGATCAATCTGTGGAATCTTCTTCTGAAGCACTCTCTCCCCCACATGAAGTTCCAACTGTTGGGCATCGGATACCCCCATAGCATGTTTTGGGGTTCAAAGCCCAAGTTTTGGTCAAATGTATTGTAAGACTCTGCGAATTGCAGGCATGGAGCGTGAAGTATAGGTTGAGTCATAGTGTTGTCTGCCTTAAGTTCTGTAATGTATTGTAATGTCATGTCGGCCTACCCCTACCCATGGTCTATGGACCATGGGATTGTATAAATAGAGCAAGGCTCTAATTTGTAAGGATAGCTAAGAAGAAGGGAGATAGATGAATACGAATGGTTGGAGCATAGAGTAAGAGTCTAAGTGTATTGGGTCATAGTAGTAGGAAGAGGCTCTATAGCTGAGTGCGCAAAGACCTAGTAAGGTCTGCAGCTGAGTGCGCGGACCCCTGTAGCTGAGTGCACAGGGCGAAGTTGAGTCTGTAACCCAAGAAGAAGAGTAATAAAGAGAAGTTTGATTCCAATTTCTGTGCATCTGCTTGTATATTGCATTCTTTACATTTATATTGTTTTGGTTATTGTGTGCACTTATATTAATGCTAGATATACTATTAATTATCACTAGACTTAAACATATAAGCTAAGTAATCAGATAATAACAGGTTAATAGTAAGGAACTTGGGTAATAATACAGATCGTGCGCCAGGTAGGGTTGTGTGAAGGCAGCATCACAGGTTGCAAGGGACTAATAGATGTGCGTAGCAATGTGTGTGCAAGGTCAAACTACGGACCTCCAGAGCTCATCAGACATCCCCAAGGTGCGAAAACTTGGTTCTAGCACCCTCCCATACTACTTCGAGTGAGACCTCAGTCCGCACTCCATAGACTATTGTCGAAAGGGCTAGTAGTACTGAGATTTCTTTGGCTAAATCACCTCTGAACCTGGGTTATGCCCATAGAAGCTAACAAATGGTTCCATTGCCAGGACTGGGATAAGGGATGTCTGATGTCATGCCACTGGAATCCAACAAAGAAAGAAATTGAAGGGTGGTTGGACAAGAAGATTCACGAGTTCGCGGCACAGGAAAACCAAAATCCACGAGAGCCTAACGAACAGTGGTTGGAGTGCTACTTGTATATGGAAATCCACAAAATTTTCTTTGCATCCTTTCCTTTTGAGCTGTATGAGTGGATCTCAAAGCTAGCATACAGTCAGGGAAGGTGTAGGCTCGACAAACCAATCGTGTGAACTTCGGAAGTAGTGCATAGACTAGAAGCATCAGGAGATAAGATCGCGCAAGCCGTGGACCATTGGCTCGACCGAATTATAGGAGGATTTATCACTAAGTCGCAATAGATACAACCATCATCTACAGTGAGGTGGAGCGGCTTTCCCTCAAGGGACCACGAGGTAAGTATATTAAATATTTGAACACTTGGATTAAGATGTTGTTGTGTGAAAAGCGGGTTATGCGAATAAATTAATGTTTGGGACTACAAAAAGTGGGAAGATCTACAGAAGCGGAAGTAGTGAAGAATTAGAAACCAATCCCTTAATTTCCCCCTTAAGGGAAAGCGAGGAAGAGCTCGTAAAAGTTTCTCTGAGAAGCACAGTCAGTCTGATAAGGCAGCAAATTCCGCGCTTACCACCTCCACCTACATCGCCACCTGCCTCACCCTCCTCACCTCCATCTCCACCCACCCCACCTCCGCCACCACCACAGTTCAGTATGGCGAGTGCGATTAAACTACCAGTATTCAGAGGAGTAGGGAATGAAGATCCTGACCAATTCTGGTTCATGGTAAGAGCGGTATTGGAACCACAAGGATTTGTGGATGAGAATAT
Source organism: Pinus tabuliformis (assembly GCA_031772625.1). Taxonomy (NCBI): domain Eukaryota; kingdom Viridiplantae; phylum Streptophyta; class Pinopsida; order Pinales; family Pinaceae; genus Pinus; species Pinus tabuliformis. The sequence goes on along the minus strand of CM062805.1, from coordinate 1,371,950,195 downwards.
CAAAAAGGCTACGCTGGTAAGTGTGTTGTAGTATCACGCATTAACATGGTACATCAAGCATTCTAATGACCATCCAAATGCAGGAATTGCAAAAATCCAAACCACACTGAACAGGGAATTTAGCAAGCCAAAGTCAGAAACACAATTAATCATCAGGTTTAAGGAGATTGTGATGCTCCCAGGTGAGACCCCCTGGGATTTGGACCGAAGACTGAAGGGTATGATTCGCGAAGCCAACATGACGTTGATGGGTGGATAGCACAGCACATGGTTTGTAGCATCATTAACACCGCATTTAAGGACGACGTTGTCACAGTAAAAACTTTCCACCCAGGCCGAAGCTTTGGAGATGGCGATGAGATTGCATGAGACCCCTATACAAGACCCTGGTCTGGGAGTCCAAAAAATCCACGCGCAACTACAAAATCTATGTCTGGAGATGCAGAGTTTGAAACAGGATAGGACACCTTAGCCAGAGGCGCGCGAGGAGGTATGGTGCATAAAATGCAAAGGCCAGGGGCATGACAAGGACCATTGTCCAGTGTTCGCGAATTACTTGGTAGGAGGAGGGTCGATGTCATTAAGACCTGAGGCATAGGCAGGACCAAGCACGGTGCCTGCATTATGGTGCGCGATCTGTCAAATAGGAGGAAAACACACTACAGATAATTTTCATCTATTGCAGAAGTATACGTAGACATCCCAACAATTGTTTTTTTAATTTCTGTAGGTTGGTAGGCCATGATGAATGCACCTGCAGAAGCTACGAACTAATGATGGATTGAACTCCTGCCTACAGGGTGCAGACCGAAACACGAGCCCTCAACCCAAATGTAGGAATGGCGCACCCTGGATTTCAAGGGCGTGGTCGAGGTTGAGGTGGAATGGGACCAAGAAGGGGTCGTGAACAACTAATTTATTACAATCGTGGAGGGCTAGGGCACTATGCCCATGATTGTACAAACCCGACAAGGACATCATGTTTGTACTGTACTCAGTTTGATCATTAGGTAGAAGACTGCCCTACATTGACAGCAAGACTACGTGAAAAAGGGGTACTTCAGCCCCTTCTGACTCAGAATTTGTAGATGATGAGGTCTGAGCCATGCGAAGAAGACCTGAATGTAAACGTGATGCTCAGGAGTGGTATAACCACTAGCGATGATAAAGGTAAGCAGTCATAAGAAAGTGCGTGGGTTCGCAAGGCTCCTACAAAGGAACCTGAATTTGATTTAGAATGCACGAAGGAGACATTCATGGAAGCTAAGAAGAGCTTCACGAAGGCCTCCAATTCAAGTAGTAAGGATCAACTAGAACCAGGGATGGATCCTTCAATGCTCACTATCTTTCTGGAGACATGCATGAAACTTCTACATGACAACAAGGTAGTAAAAGGACTACAGGAACTTATCACTAGGTGTGCAGGGTCAGAAGAACCGCGCATAGTCTAGAAACTTGGAAATCATGCATTGTGCACAAGAAGGGAAATGAGGTTGACTGTGCAAATCGGCAAGTATGAAATGAATCAAGTAATCCTAGATCTCAGATTGGACACAAATGTACTACCAAAACAAACATGGGAACGCATGGGCAGACCCGCGCTACAGTGGTCTCCTATTCAGTTACAAATGGCGAACCAACAGAAGATCTTACCCATGGGAAGATTGCAAGGGGTGACAATAGATATTGAAGGTGCGAGCGCGCAAGCGGATTTTGAAGTGATAGAGATTGTCAATGATAGTAATCCCTATCCCACGCTACTAGGAATAGACTGGGCCACCGATATGAATGGAGTCATAAATCTGAAGAAGCGCAAAATGATCTTTGAAAAAAAGTCACTACGCGTAGTAGTACCGCTAGATCCAGTCAAAGGAGCGCGATACACTAAACCGGTGCGCGACGATGATAGTGATGACGATCTCGATTGTATTTACAAGATAACCGCATGAGAAGAGGATTGGGTGAATCCAACTACAAATGGAAGGATTTCGTGAGAGCATGAAATCTCCTACACTTTAGATTCAGATGAAGAGATAGAGCGATGGCAGAATCAACTGCACGAAATAACAACGCTTAATTGCAACATGATGGTTAGATCAATGCGTTGCGTGACAACAGAGGCAAGGGATCTGCCTACATATGATGGGTTGACAGTGGTGGATGAATTCCTGAACAAATTTGAAAGCGCAGTACCAGAACAGCAGTGGTTCGATGCTCTGAAGTGGGCACTGCGCGCAACACCCACACAATGGTGGGGTATGCATCAAGGAAGTTTTGAGGACTAGCGTGGATGCAGAAGGATGATGCACCTACAATTTGGAAACTCCAGCTCAAGATGAGAGCTAGTCACCAGGGGCGGAACAACTTGCACGCCCACCTTTCCCGATGGGTACGGACATATGTCGTATAGCCCGCACAAGCGCACACCACTCCCAGAATAGAGAATCGGAACAAAATGTAGCAGTAGGAAAGGTGACGCGTGCTACCAATTATCCATGGAGAAGCATTTGATAGGGTGTGCAAAGTACTGAACAGGGTTCACCAGGCGAGACGCACTGATTGGGACCTACGCGTACCAGCGATTCGATGGGCCTATAGGATGATGTGCAAAACCCTGACCGTGGAAACGATTCCAAGGGTGTGGAACAGAGTAGGGACCATAATTTATGAAGAGAATGCAAAGAGGAATCCACATGTAATAGTGGCCACAGATGTGACAATTCGTGAAGCCCAGGATGAAGATATCACACAACTACGTAAGGTCGAACACATAAGGCTTCAAGAGGCCATTCAATGAGGGAACCTTAGACTTCGTGAACTCGAAAAATACCGGGTACAACTGAGGAAGAAAACCATTTTGATGGACGCAGAGGTTAAGAGGCTAGAAAACGAGATCAAGCAAGCATATCTCATCAATAAACCAAGGATGGAAAGGCAAGGTATGGATGATCATACCACTGCATTAGAAAACTATCGCCAAGAATTTATGACTCTGCTGCCATGGCTATGACCACATCTCACCAAACACAGTAACCGAGGGAGTGCACTACATACGATAGAATGCACGGTGCCGATTGTCACGAGGGCAATTAAGGATTTTCCACGAACTATACTAGAAGGTGAGCTGAAGCCTTGCACAGGTGGTCTGACCAACTAACTAGCCATAGGAAGCACATTCTCAGTGCTCCAGGCAGTTGAAAGAGAGCATGTGACTATAAAAGAGTCTGTTTGGGAGCTGCGCGATAAGGGAGGTGTGTGCGGAATCAACATATCACAAGGTTCACGCCCACGCACAAAGGGTTGCGCTACCACACGGGTAGGCTGGGAAGTGATCGTTGTTGTCACTGTTCATGATGGAATGTCCGGTTTGAGGCCAAATGGAGTGGGCGGCGGGCAATTAAGACGCGAATTAGGGGTAAGATTTGGGAAAATTTGCCGCCAAGAAAGTATTGATGGCCCAGAATTGGGGGGAACGGTCGAATTTGAATTCAAAAGGCGCTATAAAACTCCAGGGGCTAGCCACAAGACAACACTTGTTCACTTGAGATTTGAGTAGTTGATTAGAGCACAGAGTGTTGAGCGCCGAGTGATATTCGAGCCCCTAAGTTGACAAAATACCACATACAGTTCAAGCAAGATGGCGGCTGCCAGAAGAGGTTTGGGATTTGCAGAAGGAACTGCAAGCGAGGCCATGCAGAACCCCACAATACACTATGTTCCCGAAGCTACTAGGGTTGCACCGAAAGTCCCGAAATAACCTCGGACGCCGCAACCAAAAAAAGATAAGCAGGCAGTGGGACCAATCCGCATGTCCCCGAGGAATCTGCGGTTTAGTAAGCTCTCAATGGAAGAAAAGGGAAAGACTGTCACCATTGAGACAGATGAAGAGGAGGAGGACCTACAGGATCTTATTTTCGAGGTAGAGGAAGCAGAGGATTTGGAGGAAGATATCCAGCCGGTGCGCTCTGCAACGAAATTTCCCAAGTACATCCCTCTGCAAAAATGGAAAACTAAGATACCAAAGGATCTGGATGCCACAAAGAGCACGCTCCAGACCCCGCTCCTCCCTAATGGAATTGTGTTTGAGGGCTCACACCTGGGCCATGTGCCCATAATGAAGTTTGAAGATTGGGACCTCGCGGACAGCGAGAAGTTCCCACATTTAGAGACAGAGAGCCTCATGAAGCAGAGCACGGAGGGGCCAGTAATAACATTAGAGCCGCAAAAATGGTTGTGCGGTGTGGAGAAGGCCAGATTGCTTCATCTGCTATGGATACCATACTTTCACTGTGCGCCCATCACCATTTTCATCATCAGGTAGCTGCTGTGCCTGGTAATGATGAGTACTTATTGCTGGAGGAGCCTATTCCCACCACGGCGGCTCTCATCCACAAAATTTCTCAGCTTCCCTGTAAGGGAAAGGACCCCACGATGATAGCAGGAAAAAGTGGTGATTTGGCTCTCACGGAAGCCATGAAGAAAAAATATAAGCTCGAGAAGAAAAAGAGTGGTTACACCATCATCAATATCAAGGATAAAGGGCTGCGTGTAGCCACCCAACTCCTAGTCGGGAAGGTAATGAGAAAATGCTGCGGCAATGAAGTACCAGCGCCGGTAGTTACATTGGCCAAGCAATGTGTAGAGGGGGTCCAATTCAACTAGGTCGAGTTCCTCTGCAAGGAATTCTTGATCAACTGCAAGGAAGCCCAGGAGCAGGGTAAGACCTTCCACTACGTGTGGTTGCTCTTGTCCATTTTGCTGGTAGCGGGAGAACTACCGGAGCACAGTCAATTCCTGAGCATTGAACATGACTTACCAGAGGCCGTAAAGTACGCGTCGCTCTAGGCTACCAATGACGCGAAGCGGATTCGCTATACAAAGATCTTCTGGGTGCTCATGGAGGCGAGCATCCGGATGTGGATCAATAGGAGGCCACGCCTGTCCCCCATAATGCACAACAGTCTGCAGAGTTTAGCATAATTCAAAGCGGACATGCACAATATCTACATCAGGGCACGAAAAGATCTGGTACAGCAATGGACCAAGCTCCCATTCATCGCCACTGATGATGCAATTTTTACAGTGTTAGAGACATGGCCTCCTGAGTGGCGTGCCCCGAATTTAGCAGAATTGGAAAAGGCAGCAGCACAGAAAAGAAAGGAGGAGGCCAAGCTGCGCATCACATAGCTGGCTGAGAAGAGGTGCAATGAAAAAGCAGCAGCAGAGGTAAGGGCAGTCCACGAGGCAGCACAGGTAGCCGCGGAGTAGACAAAGGCTGCCAAAGCAGCAGCAACAGTGCAAACAACAGGGGCCACAACAACGTAGGCAGAGGAGGGCCAGGAATTGTCTACAAGATAGGAGGCAGAGAACACAGACCTTGTAGAAGAAGGCACAGACCCATGCACAACTTCCACCCAACTCAAAAGGCCACGCGTCACAGAGAGATCGGGTCCACGAAAAAAGGTCAAGGCCTCCAAATTGGCCATCGACCCGATCACGTTAATGGAAGGTGACCTCTACGACATCGGCGAGACAGTTCATGATGTAACCAAGGAAACGCTCCAAGAATTCATGTCGGAGCAGCAGATTGTGTTGGGAGCCCTAAGGGCACAGTTGCAGGAACTACAGGTGTGGCCCCCATAAGAAGGAACTGTAGCCACCTACATCGCAGCAGGCACATCAGCAGCAAAACAAATGCTAAGCGCAAGGATGGCCAATACCATAGTGCTACTGGAAGGGGTGCTAGCAGCAGAGAATGAGATCGACAGAGCCGCGGTTGGTAGGATCAAGGGACTTGGCCTTAATTTGGTTGCCCTTCTGTGAGACACATTGTACCAACTATAGGATTGCATAACAGCAAAGCTCCGCGCTGGGGAGGGCCGCGTGATACAGATGCTAAGTGAGCAAAATATCAACATCAAACAGCTGAACCTGCAACGTGACGAACTGGTGTCACAAAACCAACAGCTATTACAGAAAGTTGATGAAGCGTGTCGGCGTGTCCCACAGTTGTCCATCGCTGCGGACCTGCCAACAAAAGTATGGATCCACTATTTGGCAAGTGGAGTCTGAATTGTGTGCGAGGAAACAACATGAGTGCACTTGGAGCTAAATCTCCAGATTTCTAAGCTGCGGCTGAAGGTGCAGCCTTCCACTCCCCCAGAAGTTAGAGAGCAGTGCGTTAGCGCTATCCAAACAGGGTTGGAAGAAATTGGACAGGTAGTGCAGGACTGTACCGGTATGTTGGACCAAGCCTTTGGCATCCTCACATCCTTGCAAGAGGACCCCAACATACAGCGCCTGGAAATAGAGGTGCATGAACTTCAAGAGAAGTACGACAGTGTCCGAGGAACTGCGCAAAAAGTTGTCCTCACTCAACGGCTCGCAAAGATGCAAGAAGCAAGGGCACTGAAAGAGTAGGTGGATGCCGCAAGAAAAAAATAGGCACTTCTCAAAGCGCGTGTCCAGCCATGGATTGACGAGGCCTTCACCATTATGGAAGATATCAAGGGCAAGATTGCATAGATGCAGGGGCTCTACATGCTAAGGTAGGGATTTGATCCTCACAAAGAAGCATTGAAAGAGCGCATGCAGCAGGTCCAACAAAACACAGAACAGTGCGTTGCGGACGTCCAAGCAGTGCGGGACCAGTTGGAGGGACTCCACGGCAAGATCGCCACGTTGACAAAGTGACTTAAGGGTGAGTCATGATGTTTGTTTCGGGGGCCTGTTGGGAATCAAATCCCCCCACAACATGTTTTGGGGCTCAAAGCCCAAGTTTTGGTCAAATGTATTGTAAGACACAGTGAATTGCAGGCGCAGAGTGTGAAGTATAGGTTGAGTCATAGGATTTTCTGCCCTAAGCTTTGTAATGTAATGTAATGTCATGTCGACCTACCCATGGTCCATGGACCATGGGATTGTATAAATAGAGCTAGGCTCTAAGTTGTAAGGATAGCTAAGAAGAAGGGAGATAGATGAATACGAATGGTTGGAGCATAGAGTAAGAGTCTAAGTGTATTGGGTCGTAGTAGTAGGAAGAGGCTCTGGAGCTGAGTGTGCAGAGGCCTAGTAGAGTCCACAGCTGAGTGCGCAAACCCTTCTAGCTAAGTGTGCAGGGTGAAGTTGAGTCTGTAACCCAAGAAGAAGAGTAATAAAGAGAAGTTTGATTCCAATGTCTGTGCATCTGCTTGTATATTGCATTCTATACATTTATATTGTTTTGGTTATATGAATGCTAGATATGTAGAAATTTTGAATAATATGACACATATTCACAGAGATTATCCTGATCATACAATTATAAGTGGAACATGTATAATACATAATCTCCTCTACGTTGGTCATCAATTTACAGAAGCAGAAACATTCACAAGTACACATAGAAGCATCAATCAAACTCATTAACACAGTATGTATCCCGGGGAAAGCATCTCGCTAAAAACCCCACACTATATGTATATTATATTGATTGAATCATGTAACATTACACAGCATAATACTTCTCACAAGTATCTCCACCTCTGTTACACACAATACAGCTCAGATCTGATCTCCAAATCTCTTCCACTGCTTGCCTGCCTCCACTGCTCAAGAACTGATGAGAATAGCTTCCCAAACTCGATTTTCACCTGCAAAATAGTCACTCACTCTTTGTGGACGTGAGCAAAGGCTAAAAATGTGGGCCGAATACGTGAGCAAACTCATTGGCATACTCAATCCTTTGATTGTGCAAGATCTGGTGCACAACTATAGTCACAACTGATAGCAATCTGATTCTCTACCACTTGTCCCTGTTGAACTGAACATGCACTGACATGCAACTGAGTTAACTGATTTATTCTTTAGTTGTATTATGAGTTAATAATTAGTTTAACAACTCATCATTAGTCTATCTGCAGTTAGACTAACTACAACTAGTTTAACTAAGTCAAACTGAACACAACTCCATCAACTGTACCTCCAGTCCACTAAACTCAACTCACTTGAGTTCTAACTGAAGTCATGCATGCAACAACTCAACTGACTCATAAGAAAAGCGTATTTCCTTCGGACAGCTGCATGTGCCACCTCTGTAGCTCAACCTGAAGTGCTCCAAGAGAATAAGATCAAGTTTATAGTCCAAATATTATTGTGAGATAATAATATTTGACTTTTCTATTTTTGACAGCCAGTCTAAAAATAGACTTTGATCACTCACACTTTCATCAAAAATAGAATTCCATCTATTTTTCCCAACTTGATCAATCATCCATAAACATAGACATGATCCATATGTCTAAAAATAGACATAGTCTAAAAATAGACTTGCGCCAAAAATAGCCTGCGGGCCCACTTAGTGAAGGCGACTCTTTTCACTAAGCTCCATCATCTTGTTGCAATCTCAACAAGCATTTCTTGTTGCACACTTTTCAACACTCCCTCTCAACAAGAAAGGCTTCCTCTCAAACCCGATCCTGTAACTCTGGAATGTTCTCCATGCAACACATCTGGCTGGTCCACTTGCTCTGTCATCAAAGCATGGAAAATTTTAGGGGCTAATGTTCGCCCAGTGGGCTAATTTTCCATGATTTCTCCACAAAAAAGATTCGCCAATTTCCAATTTTATAAAAGACGATTCGCCCAAATTTTAGAATATAAAATTATTTTACCTTAAAAATCGCCAACATTATAGAGAGACTATATATAAAATAATTATAAATTTGATTAATTTTACAAATATATCAATAAACATTTATAATTTGCATATTAGGGATTAGTGAGATTCGCCAATGTTTTAAACTTCAAGAAAATTTTCCATCCTTAAAATTTTCCTTGCATCAAAGTCTCTGACTGCTATTGCCTCTATCGAATGAAACTCTGCATCTCTGTGCTCTTCAGTATCTGACTACTCTAGCCTCTGTCACTTTGATCTCTGACTGCATCTGTGCTGCTGCTGGTTCTATCTCCCAGCATTGCATCCACACTGCACCTCCCAACTGACCTCCCTGTTGGGATAGAAACACCCTCTGATGCTGAAGCTCTACCTGCTGCTGACAAGTGCTCCCTCTCTGACATTTGCGCTACTGCAACATCTCCATGCATCTCGCACCATTGCACACCTCTCTGTGCCACCTAGCACTGTGCAAAACACTTGTGCCTCTCGCATTGCTACAGCCTGCTAGCTATGCGCTGTCCTGGGATTCCCTGCACTGTCGCTCTCTCTGCCGCTCCATCCGCATCTGTCTCTACCCAATCAGTCAGTTCCTACTACTACATATCTGGGGCTCCCGTAGCAAGGTCTCATCCAAGAGGTTGGGTACCTCAAGGATCCTGCCCCTCCTCCTTGGGACAATCAATCCACATCACCCCACCTCCTACCTGGAGGTATGGCTGCATGCGATCCCTCAGCCCACCTGGCTTGAAGTTTCCCCCTACTGAAGGTCTCTGGATGAGTAGATGTCTCTACTCGATCTCCTTTCAGCTTCCCCTATTGTGGCTCCTCCACAACCTCCTGAAGCTGCTGCACCAATCGTGGCTCCTCCACAATCGTCTGAGACTTCTTCTGGCTTTGCATGTTGAAAGGTAACATACCTTCCCTCTCAACCACCAAGTCTCCATCAATTGCCTCGCTACTCAAGGCTTTGCATGCATCTTGAACCTCAAGAGCATACAGGTTCTTGACCGGTGAACCAATCTCATGACAACGAAAGCATCTCACCTTCGACTTGTCAACCTTCTTCCCATCATTGGAAGAACTGGATTTGGAAAGAGAAACCTTCCCCTTCCCCTTCTTCGCCTTACTCGCTAAGGCACAGTTCTCCTCATCCTGCATGGATGAAGAACTGTCTCTGGTGCTCCGTCTAATCTCCTCCTGCATCAAATCCGACCATGGTCGTTCCCAATTTGGCAGTTTCTCCCTTCCATTCACCGAGTCCTGGTAGCTATGCCAACTCTTAGGAAGGTCAAGGAGTCCTAGACTCACCATCCTCATCCGCAACAGTAACCCCCACACTTCCCAGCTCATCTCGACACTGAGTGAACCTCGTGAGATACTGGGGCATACTATCTCCATTCTCGAACTGAATGTTTCTGAGTTTTATCTCTTGCTTTGGAATTAAATTCGAATTCCACCAGCACAAAACTCAGCTGCTTCCGATCTAGAATTCGTGAGAACAAATTATTTCTTGTACAGAGATTGACTGTATGGGCATTCACCGGATATCTCACCTTCCAAAGGAAGGATGAATCCAGAGGCTACCTGGCCCGATTACAGACTCTGCCTGAAGAAATAGAATGTAAACACTTCCTGAATAGTAGATCTGATGATCAATCCTCGCTTGATATCCTGTAAAAATCTCTTCTACAAATCAAGCAGCTCTGATACCATGTAGAAATTTTGAATAATATGACACATATTCACAGAGATTATCCTGATCATACAATTATAAGCGGAACATGTATAATACATAATCTCCTCTACATTGATCATCAATTTACAGAAGCAGAAACATTCACAGGTACACATAGAAGCATCAATCAAACTCATTAACACAGTATGTATCCCGGGGAAAGCATCTCGCTAAAAACCCCACACTATCTGTATATTATATTGATTGAATCATGTAACATTACACAGCATAATACTTCTCACAAGTATCTCCACCTCTGTTACACACAATACAGCTCAGATCTGATCTCCAAATCTCTTCCACTGCTTGCCTGCCTCCACTGCTCAAGAACTGATGAGAATAGCTTCCCAAACTCGATTTTCACCTGCAAAATAGTCACTCACTCTTTGTGGACGTGAGCAAAGGCTAAAAATGTGGGCCGAATACGTGAGCAAACTCATTGGCATACTCAATCCTTTGATTGTGCAAGATCTGGTGCACAACTATAGTCACAATTGATAGCAATCTGATTCTCTACCACTTGTCCCTGTTGAACTGAACATGCACTGACATGCAACTGAGTTAACTGATGTATTGTTTAGTTGTATTATGAGTTAATAATTAGTTTAACAACTCATCATTAGTCTATCTGCAGTTAGACAAACTACAACTAGTTTAACTAAGTCAAACTGAACACAACTCCATCAACTGTACCTCCAGTCCACTAAACTCAACTCACTTGAGTTCTAACTGAAGTCATGCATGCAACAACTCAACTGACTCATAAGAAAAGTGTATTTCCTTCGGACAGCTGCATGTGCCACCTCTGTAGCTCAACCTGAAGTGCTCCAAGAGAATAAGATCAAGTTTATAGTCCAAATATTATTGTGAGATAATAATATTTGACTTTTCTATTTTTGACAGCCAGTCTAAAAATAGACTTTGATCACTCACACTGTGATCACTCACACTTTCATCAAAAATAGAAGTCCATCTATTTTTCTTAACTTGATCAATCATCCATAAACATAGACATGATCCATATGTCTAAAAATAGACATAGTCTAAAAATAGACTTGCGCCAAAAATAGCCTGTGGGCCCACTTGGTGAAGGCGACTCTTTTCACTAAGCTCCATCATCTTGTTGCACTCTCAACAAGCATTTCTTGTTGCACACTTTTCAACAAGATATAATGTTAATTATCACTAGACTTACACATATAAGCTAAGTAATCGGATAATAACAGGTTAATAGTAAGGAACTTGGGTAATAATACGGATCATGCCCCAAGTAGGGTTACGCGAAGGCAGCATCACAGGTTGTGAGGGAGTAATAGATGCGCGTAGCGATGTGCATGCAGGGTCAAACCACAGACCGCCAGAGCTCCCAAAGTTTCCCAACCCCCTTCATGCATTGTTGCTCCACTTCATAATACTATTTCTTTTCATACTTTTTTAAATGTTCAAAACTCATGTGATGGTGAATTTTTCAAGACTTATGGGATATATGGGCAACCTCTGCAACATCTCCCCATTTTGTAGAAATATTCATTAATGATAATATAGTTTACCATGAGTTTTGTAGCAATTATCCTCATAGTATCTATAAATATATGGTTTTGGATGCTCTAGGTAATAGGTTGGGTATTATTGCATTTAAGGTCATTAACAAATCAAAACCTTAACGAGGAGAAATTTGTGAAATGGTGGTGGTAGATACTAGGGTGGCAGTACTAGTTGAAGTGGTCAAATACTCAAATGTTATAACTCCAATGAAGTAGGTCATTTGGCTCAATATTGTCCCTTATCTAGAAGGTATTAGTTTTCTTATTGTATGGTTAATACACATGCTATTGAAGAATTCCCTAATTTGATTGTAAAGTGAAAATAAAAGAGATACAGAATAGTGAATATGATATATTCAAAACCCTAACCTCCTAAGGGAGAAATTAGCTAGACCATTAATGTTATTACTTGAGGAGGAGCTTAGACTGGTGTTGATGCAAATTATTTAGGATTTCCTCAAAATATTATAGCAAGGTATAAAGCACCTATGCTAGACCTTGTATAACAAAAGGTATTTTAAGATGCAATGTAAATATTTTGCAATATGTTTGTACATACATTCTATCAATTAAGGGAAAAAAAAAGGAACAATGTTTTGGGTTAGCACACATCTCTCAGAGTCATAGAATGCAACCATATTATAGATTCAAAGATAATTATAATAATATTATTAATCTTTGGTTTCACCTCTTTTCTTATATTTCATATGATGAAAAATTGAATGGAAATGTGTCGAACACATTAAGGAAGGTAATTAAAGCTAAGGAAGAAGGAGAAGATTATATTTCTATTAACCTTCCTAAGATGACAATTCATACTCATAATAAGGAAAAAAATAGAAAATAATTTAAATTTGATTCTTAGGTGGATGGCTATGATATCAAGGATGTGATGTTAGATTTGGGTTTTGATGTTAACATTGTTCCTAAAAAGTTATGGGAAGTAACCATGATACATGGGTTAATCTACTCTCTCATTCAATTAAGGATAACCAATAAGTATAGGATTTTTTGTATTAGTAGGTTGGAAAATGTAGAAGTGGATTTAGCTTGTGTGAAGACCATTACAATTTTTTAAGTGATAGAGATTATGGATGATAAGGATTTGTGTCCATCATTGTTGGGTATTTATTAAGCCTTTAAAAACTTTGTTATTATGACCTCAAGAAATAAATATTGATGGTAGTAGGGTTATCTAGCCTTTGGACCCATATCAAGGACCAAGATATGCTAAACTTGCAGATGATGTGATTGAAACAGATGCCTTGGATAAAATTTATGATATGAATTCCAGTAAAATAACATATTATATTAAATCTACAACAGATGGATCAATGAGTTAGAGGAATATCCACTCTTTCAATAGTGATTTATAAAAATCTTTGCATGAATGGTTGTAAAAAAGAAATGATATATCCTCTTTACGATGTCTTGTAATCAAATTGGTTCACTGGATGAAAATAGAGTTGTGTAAGCCACCTGTGTATGATAGTAGAAGACTTCTTGAGTAATATGAAGAATATTGTTATAGAACCCATAGAATCCTTTCTTTAGAAGTGGATTTAAGGAACACTCCTAATAGATGGCGGGTTACTCATAAAGAATATCTCCACCACGTGAATCCACTAGATTAATTGGCAAAGATAACCTTAGTTTTAGATGTTCGTGCTACGCTAGAAGATAGTAACACAACTTAGAAACACTACCTAGTGGTTAGACATGTAGAGTACTTATTAATTACAAAATAACTATACAATTTGGGAATTAGAGATATTATTAGGTGTTACATCATAGACCATCAAAGAAAGAACATATTTTGGGAATTTCATGAGGTATTTTTCAGAGGACATGTTCGAGGGAAAGTAATAGCCCACAAAGTGTTATAGGCTATATTTTAGTGGCCTATTATGTTCAAAGACTCCAATGAACAATCATGAACTTGTGATGTGTATCAAAGGGTAGGTGAACCATAAAAGAGGGTTAATATATCCTCAAACCTAGTTGGAGCATTGTGGCCATTTAAGAAATGGGTTGTTTATTTCGTGGGACCCATTAACCCTCCATCTCATCATTGTAAACAAAGGTAAATTATTACCAAAATAATTACATGACTAGATGGGAATAATATGAGCCTATAAAGGATATATCATTTGATACTAATGCCATATTCATCTTTGGAAATACAATTACCAAGTTTGATTTCCAAGGTGTCTTATTAGTGATTAAGGTAGGAATTTTTCTAAGCACTGGCATTGATACCTTGACTAGGGAATGTATTATCCACCATCACAAAAGAAACTCTTATCACGCCTAGGACAATGGAAAAATGGAACCATTTAATAAAAATTTAGGGAAGGACTTTGACTAAAGTATGCTTTTGAAATAGATATTATTGGGATGTAAGAGTTCTTATAGATCTATAGACATACAAGACCTCTATCAAAAAGTTACATTAGAAAACACCTTTCCAATGAGTGTATGGATGAAAAGTTGTTGTTTCTATAAAATTTGTTGTACCTAGTGTTGGTGCGCATGCATATTACCTAACCTTACTTACCATATATTCTACCCTTCATGTGATCTTACTATTTTTAGTAGTTACTTTTTATGGTATGTCTATTTTTAGTAGGGGTGCCATGTTGGATGACATGTGGTGGTGATTGGGAATTAACATGGTATTTGGAATGGCTATTTCTTATCCATTAATGTACACTTCCTTATTCCTAGCCACCTTATTCATAGGTGTGTACTTCCTATTTCGAGGGACAAACTTTGTCTAAAACCTTGTCCTCTCATCCCTTTATCCTAGGAAACCTTGTCCTTTAATTTTTAGTCCTATTCTTGGATTTTTTTCCTTATATATGGATTTAGGATTAGAGTATGTGAGTAATCTCTTTAATTTTCACTTATTTATGGCTCATTCTATCCTTAGCAATCTCTATTCTATTTTAGACCCTACAACTAAACTCTAATGCTATTTTTGACTTAGTTAACTAGATTTTTCTAATGGTTGTGCAAGCTCAAGCAACCAAACTTACTGAACGTTAATCCTCTCTATAACTATTGCCTAATTATTCTCAAATAAAGAAAATTAATACAAGCGAATTTGAATTGGTCCTTTAGCTACGTAGTCTATTTGAGTGTTATTTTATTCTCTATTCTCTCTTTTTGTCTTGTAATTGTTAGTGTATTAAGTTACTTTTATATTTTTTTGGTTTGGATTTGTAGATGAACTCAAATTATCCACAACAATTTTTAATTTTTTCCCAATGATGGATCCTCTTTTGGATTCAAAATTTTAGTGTAGTTATTTTACAACAACTAGATATTGTGTTTGCACTACAAAACTAACATGATATCTAATCATTTAAGGAGTTTTAGAGGAATATAATCATATTATTGTAGGTTAGCAATGGTTTAATAAAAAGAGAGGATATATTAGCTTTATATTGGTGTGATTATTGCTCCATTCAACCACTTTTAGTGGAATCCCAAGGTCCTACTTTTACTATGCGATAAAGGAATATAAAATCACCATGGGGACTATAGCTAAACCTAATTCAACCATAGAGAAGGAAAATTAATTAAAAATAATGTATGAGGCCTATGGGATCCTATGCTTGTCCATTTCTCTAGAATTACACTTTCATATTGATGTGTGTACAACTCCCAACAAAGTATGGACAAAGTTAGAGGGTTTGTTTGGCAAGTCAGATGAGTTGAGAGGATATAAACTAGAGAATGAGCTCACTTCTTTGAGCCCAAGAAACTTCAAGACCCTGCACGAATTATTCTATAGGTTTAATAATTTTCTTCAAAAAGCATTAATAAGAAGGAGAAGCAACTCATCCTCTTAGTTCTTACAAAGATAGGACCTGAGTATTATGTGTTTGTTTCTTCATTCCACACTACTAATACTTTCTATGGGAAAAACTTGGAAGATGCCCTCTATGGATGACTTCATATATTCACTCGTTTGTGAGAAATATAAGTTCATTTAGATACCAGGTATCAAGATATATAAGGCCCATGCAATTGGAGTTCAAGATGATAACAATAAGAACAAACATAAATTAAGGGATATTGATCACATAAATGGAGAAAGCATTGAATCCACTAAGGAGACTTAAAAACACACTAGAGGCAAGATTAAAAAGGAGAGAACATGATGCAAATATATAAAAATTAGATCTCATCCAAATATTTATTGTATGGTGAACGTCATTGATCTCATGGAAAAATTACTTCGACAATGCAACCTTGTAGGTTGGATACCAAATCGTATCAAGAAGAACAATGAAGATAATCCACTAAAGGATCAAGGTAGGGGTCATGTTTTGAATAGTGTTGCTTCATAATTTGATAAATGAATCTTAGACTTGGGTTCCTCTAATCATACTTCTACATCAAATCATAATTTTTCTTCCTTAGTACCTTGCACTAAACATCCTATGATGTTGGGAGACAAAACTACTATGAGAGTCTGCAAAGGAGTGTGGACCTTGATTATGGATTTTTCATAATTTTTTACATGTTTTGAAGGTCTCCATGAATCTAATATATATATATATATATATATATATATATATATATATATATATATATATATATATATATAGATATATATATATATATATATATAGATAGATACTTGATTATACACTTAG
This sequence comes from Pinus tabuliformis, assembly GCA_031772625.1. NCBI lineage: Eukaryota > Viridiplantae > Streptophyta > Pinopsida > Pinales > Pinaceae > Pinus > Pinus tabuliformis. The sequence continues at coordinate 1,371,933,593 of CM062805.1, read as the reverse complement.
GTTTAGGAAAGTGATTTGAGTTACTCCATATTTAGTTATAATTTCAAACATGTTAGATGGTTCAACAGTTGCAACTGGGGAGGTGGATCATCATTCTCGGTTGTATTCTTTCTCTCATTCCATTCATAAATTATATCATGTTTCTCTTGTAACCATGCACATGATAAAGTATAGAAAAATAATATGAAAAGTTTGGGAAAGGTACCTTCATCCACTCCAAGAGGAACCTACTATAGTTTTTTTGCCTCTTCATATGGCAGATCTTCGAGATGATTTTACACAATCTTTGGATCATATTTTTTATCAAATTTTAGAGTCTAATTTAGAATACTATCAACAATCCATTGCATATCCATATCAAAATAAAAGTAGGACAAATCATACTTTATAGGTATCTAATGATCTAGTGCGTGAAATTGCGAAGAGAAAGAGACCCAGAGTTCAATTTTTTGGTACGCCAAGAGCACTCACTACTATTTTATGAAAGTAAAAAGCTCAACCAACAACCAAGGGATTCTCACATTATGGGATAGAAAATATCCAAGGACAAATCCATGATGGGTTGTTGATCAACAACACCATCCTTTTTCATAGAAACTACATAATAGAAATAATATGCATTTTGAGTGGGGCTTTCTTGTCACTGAGTTTTCCTCTACCCAACCTTTGTCATACTGTGTTTTGCATATTTTTTTGTAAATGAGTACCTATAATGGTTGTAAATTGTTAAGAAAAAAATATTTTTCACATACCAGTGGTGATTTAGGAGGGGTTTGTGGTGTACATTCACATTACCTAACCTTACCTACCCTAGATTTCCCACTCTTCAAGCAATCCTACTATTCTTAGTAGGTGTTATTTATAATATGCCTATTTTTAGTAGGGGTTTCCATGTAGGATGACACATGAAAATGACTGGGCATTAATAAGGTAGTGACATGGCTATTTCTTATCCATTAATGTGAACTTCCTTATCCATAGGTTTTCACTTCCTTCCTATTTCTAGGGACAAACCTTATCTCGTATTCCTTTATCCTAAGGAACCTTAGCCTTTGATGTTTAGTCCTCATTTTTTATTTTTTCATTATATATGTAGTTAGGAGTAGAGTTCTTGAGTTATTTCTTCAATTCTCACTTATTTATGGTTTGTCCTATCCTTATTCAACTGCATCATTGACTCACTCTATTTTATGCCCCACAACTCCATTTTTAGCCTAGTTAACTAGAATTAAGGGATAATTATTTGTATACTAGTTTTGTATGATCGAGGAACAAAAATTAGTGTGCATTGAGCCTCTCTAAAAGAATGTTATTTAATTGTACTCAAGTAAATCAAGTTAATACATGTGAATTCAAATTGGTCCCACAACTAATTACTATATTTTAGTGTTATTTCATTCTCTCTTCTCTCTTTGTGTCTTGTAGTTTCTAGTGTAGTTATTTTATTGCAACTAGATCTTACGCTTGTGCTTAAAATATATCACCTAGCCTCTATATCACACATGCAACTCATATGACCAATGAATAATCAGTTTCAAAATTACTACCAGAGATAACAAAGTTGGAAAAATTTAAGATTCTTGTTGATTGATATCAAATTATTGAGGAATTAATATAGAAGGCATGGCATGATTTCCATATGATCAAGAACAAGCCTTTTATGAAAGGAGATATAATTATTCTATGTTATAGTAAATAATAGAAGAACCATAAATAGATTTAGATGCATTGGCAGAAAATTTTATAGTTATATAAATTAGTGATTTAGATATTGTTCATTTGACCCAAGTTGATGGAGTTGTTAAACAAATATGGGTGAATGGCCCTTGTCTAAAGCCCTATGTTTTTGAAACTTGAAGAAGTTGCGGTACAATCCTATCAAATATGTGGGGTAGGGTAGGAATTTTTATTTTTTTTTCTTCAATAATATGTCAATTTTTGGTGTGTCTGAGTATTTCATTTTAATCTTCATTAAATTTTGCGGTCAAGGGAACCGTGCATTCTAGTTCTTTTTATCATCAATTCACTACTATATGACCCTTTATTTTTGGGGAGAAGTTAGTCTATTCAAGCATATATTGAAGGTGGTGAGTCCCCTAGTAATATAGTGCCACTATAGTTGTGGGGCCCTTCAACTTCTATGTATTGGGGTTTTTAGGAATTTTGTTTATATGTTGAAGTCTTGAAGTCTAGGCGTCATTAATTTTAATGGGAATTTCAATGGATTCATAAAATGACTTAGCAAGATATTTTTTGGTTTGATTAGATGCATCTAGTTAGCCATTGAGTCAAATTTAACATGGTTGGCTATAATTATGAGCATCTTAGTGAGAAATCCTTAGCATTATTGTCTATTAGACTATCAACCTTAATCATACATGTAGAAGAGTCTTAAAGTATCCCATCCTTCAATTCATTCATCACTTTATTTTCCTATGCCTAACTATTGTTTACACTAGACCCCATTACAATTGAAGAATCACATACCAATTTTCATTGTTTCCCTCAAGTTCAATGACCAATCTAAGTTGTGTTCTTGTGATAGTATATAGTCATGGGAAAAGTATTGAGAAGTAAAGTAGTGGATAGGAGAACAAAGGAATTAATTTCACTTAAGTTCTATTACCCACAAGTGGAGGTATTTAGTGATTTGCATGGAAAATAGAACAAACTTCATTGGTTGGGTGTGACTATTAGATGGGGGACTATTCCAAAATATGAAGTTAGAGGTTTTCATGGATAAACTTTTGTTGGAGTTCATATATATCAAATCAATTTTGAAGCCTACTTTTAACCACTATGTAATCCACCCTTTTGAACTTTCTAACCTACCTGTGTTCAATGGCACTAGAAAGGTGGTCAAATGCAAAAAAAATATAATTAGAAAGGTAGATGAAAATGGAATATGGTTGGATGAGCCCTATCCCATTCTTCCATGTGGGGAAATATGTCTCAAAATCCTTCTAGGGTGCCAGGAAACATGAGTGTTCCAAAAATAAATCTATTTTGTACTATGCTATGGTATAAAGAGAGGGGGTCGTGGATAAATAATCTCTTTGACTAACCATGACTAGTTTCACTATGCTTGATCCTTAATTAGTTACACATCATGCATAAGTATACCAAGGGTGAGTAAACCTTGGATACACCTTTGGTCACAAAATTTTGTGTTCAAGGCGCCAACCTCAATTAGTGCAAGTTTTTTATGGATGAGATGTCATAGGGTTTCTATTATGCACAATAAATGCCATCATAGTTTATCTTTTGGAATCCACTAATTTCTTTTGTAATGTGGAAATGATAGTTGGTGAAGAGATAAAAGTTGCACTCTACTCTAGGTTGAATTATTATTTCCTAGATAAGTCAAACTTATACACCTAACAAGTATTTCAACGAGAGCATGCTAGTGAAACCGTTTCCAACAACTATTTGTTGAGGATTTTGTAGGTGCTAAACAATGTGCATGATGGAGAGAACTAGTTTAGCATGTAAATATATAGTACCTTTTGTTAGACCAAAGATCACACTAAGAGGAGGGGTGAATCAATGTAATGGAAAACTTACCATTTCAAAACATTTCATTAATAAATAATCATGTAGTAGTGTACCATAACAATTTTGAATCATGATAGTAAATGCAACCATGCATCAAGAATCCATCACAACATCAACACAAGAGGACACAAGATTTTACGTGGAATCCCTTACGAGAGAAAACCACAAATTATTTTTATTCTTCTCCTTCAATTCATTGCATAGATTTGCATGCACCAACCTTCTAGAGGGACCCACCCTCAAGATGTGTATGAAAATATTTGTAATAGGATACAACATGATTTAGGCACCCACCTCTTTCATCAAATTCATGTTGACCACTTCTCACAATATTTCAAACTAGATCCATGTGCCCTTCAAACAATATAGGTATTCAAAACTAATCATGCTGCTTTTTTCACAATCTTATCATCAACCTATCATATCTTGTTCATACTCTATGACAATATACTCATCAATTTGGTCACATAATGTCTTCACAAAACCTATTATGGACATGTAAACAACACTTACTACAACTTGCTCATAAGCCCCAAAAACATATAACATTGATTATACACATAAAAACTATGTCATCAAGGATTTTCATGCCTTTAGAAATGTTCACAATTGAATCTTGACCATCATGCTTCTTCCATAATCAAATTTGGCTTTGAAATGAGTTGAGAAACCCAAATAAAACATAACAAACCAAAGATTAAAAATTAAATGCTCGATATAATAGCACAATCTAGGCGCATTCTGTAATCTAACTCGTTCTGACATTTATCTACAAAAGGCATCTTTCCATCTTGTTTAGTAGTTCGACAAAATGTATATTATATGGCCAAATAAAAAATTGATTTCCTAACCTCATAACCAACATAATATAAACATGTGACCTCATTCAACCAACTACGCTACAAAGTTCCTCATTTGGAATCAAGATGTTGTAACTATTTGACCTCACCATAGAGTCCCTTAATCCATGTCAGAGATGCTCGACAATCGCACTCGTTTGGTTGCCACACCAATTTCAGTGCAATGTCACAACAAAAAATGTTTAATAACAATAACATGGTTTCGTCGTCACGCCACAACAATTTAAATTTTTATAGCTTCCCCAGTAGAGTCAAAATTTTTAAAACCAATCACATGGTTTCATTGTAATTCTAGAACCAATTAGAGATTCAAAGCTTCCATTTTAGAGTTAAAACTTTTACAACCAATCACATTAGTTTCATTTCCATACCACAACCAAACAGAGCTTCAGAGCATCCAGATCATAGTCAAAACATTTACAACCAATCACGTGGTTTCATTTCCACGCCACAACCAATCAATGCTTCCAATATTCCACGTCAGAGTCAAATCGTTTATGACCAATAACATGGTTTCATTTCCGCACCACAACCAATCATAGCTTTAGAGCTTCCACGTCACTAAGTCAAAATGTTTATGATGAATCATATAGTTATGTTTCCATGCCACAACCAATCACAACTTGAAACCTTCTATGTTAGAGTTATAATGTTTATGACCAATCAAACAGTTTCATTACCATGCCACAATAGATCCAAGCTTCCATGTAAAAGTATAGATCCAAACATTCATTGCCACAATCAATCAAAGAGTTACAACAAAAAAACCAACTAAACATAATCCACAGTGTTTCGACCCTATTATCTTCAAAATTACACTACCTTAGCCTAGCCAGGACGATAACACCTCATTTTGTTCTTTGCAGTCTTTTGATGCTTGAAGGCTTGTTCCATCAGAGTTCTTGGTAGGTGTATATATATTTTTCATATGTAGACCTGGGCAATGGTGAGTTGACCAATAGGGCTATCACTTAGGATGGTAAACTCAGTGATCATATGAATTTCTATGTCACCTTCACCAAAATAAAGAACTAATAGGGATTTATCCCTTCCCATTTTTTTCATGCAACCATGCCATATAACATAGGGGATAAGGGTCATTAGTTAACTAATTTTTGATGTCATCATGACATCATACCGACCACATGGCTCATTTTAAATAGGCCACGTGTCACTAAAATTCATGCTTATTAGTCAACTGAAAAACCCATATTGACATGCCATGTGGCATCATGATAAGGTGCTACATCATGCACCATGTCATCCTCACCAACCACATCAACAAGTACTACCATGTCATCATCTCAGTCTGATCACTAGAGGCCACATGTCACTACTACCATTTTTCCATCTGTGATTTTTCATTACCATGTCATCGACAATAAAGGGGTCCACATCCACATCGCACTTGAAAGAGAAGCGAACCAATTCATGCCATGTTTTATGATTAGAGTGGGCCAATGTGGAAGAATTACCCTCTCGTTAACTTGTGAGCATGTTTACATATCATCCATCATATATTGAAATTACAATGGTCAAATTCCGTAAGATGTGTTCAAGCTTTAATGTGTTAAAAAATGTACACATTCATGTGATATATGTCATAGGTTTCACCACATAACCATATATTCACCCAAAAGATGCCCACTGTTTAACAAATTTGATGTTTTTCAATATTTTTTGTGTTTTTGGTCCTTATTACAAGTGCTAACTTCAAACAATCATAACTTCTCATGTGTGAGGAGTTTTTCAAAGTGTGATATACCTTTGGAAAGGTCTCAGAGAGGAATATTCAAATATACCATCCATAAATTCATTACAACAACATAACTTCAATAAAAACTCAATAAATTTTAAACCTATTTAACTTCACTTGATAAGGGCATGTAGGAGATCGTGCTATCATATCACTTCATTCAATTTATGAAAGACACTACTACTTCCTTAGGCACCCCCTTTGACATCAATGACACTTGTTTTCATCAATGACCACACTATGTGCAACAATATACCCCTTTGTAATTGATGGTAACACCACCAAACGTTGATTTTCATTGATGGAAAAGGACCAAACTCCCCTTGACATGAAGATTCTCCATGCTTGATCATGTTACCTCTCTTCTTTATCTTCCTTCTTCAATGACTACTTTCTTCAATATATGTGTTCTCTCCCCATTTGACATCAATGGGAAAGGGACATGGTTTCTTACCAATTATTCCATGGTTGTGTGTAGACCTGATATTGTTGTAAATGCAGTTCCCCCTAAGACCATATGTATGTAAGTGTCTTCCAATTCTCTTCACCTGTTCCTAAACTTTCCTTATGGGTTACCCACCTAGGACCATGCTTCCTTTCCACATAATCTCTTATAATTTCCTTCTAATATTCTCCAATTGTTCCTAAACTTTCCTATGGACTTGATGGAGTCTCCTCGTAGAACCATGTTTCTTTGTACATTTATAAGTTCCTACCAATGCTCTCCAACTATTCCTGAACTTTCCTACGGACTTTTGGAACTAATCAATAAAATATCCATGTGTTAATATTCTTCCATCTTCATGAAAGTAATTCCTTATATATATCTTCCTCCTATTATCATGTTTCTTCCCTCATACCAATATCTTCTTTCCTGCAAATGATCATCTTGCCTACATAATATTGTTTCTTCAAGTTTCAATTCAAATGATTCTGATCTTGAAGAATCCTTCACCCAGGGATTAGATCTAATGGGTCATATATAACCTTAGTTCTTCCTATTTCATTCTTCATCCCATAGTGTTCATTCTCGGGTTAAATTAGATCCCCTCTCTCTCCTACCATAGCAAGTTGAGTCTGCAGTTATGTGTTGTGTGTCCTTCATTGTGACTTATGTAACATTAAATATTGGGCTTCAACATTTGAGGAAATGACCTATATGATCTTTTAATTGGATCCATATGCCTCAATATAGGCATTTAATCATATCCTCTATACTTGATAACATCGCAGGTTTTATAATCCTCTGCTTTGTGTCCAAAGTTTGTGCATGAAAAACAATGTGTTAAAAAGTTATTTTGGTACATGAGGGTATAGGGAGGTCTTGAAAATACATATCTATTAAAGTTGTTCCTTGGAAGTGTTTCATCCCCTTGTTTATTTCTTACTCTTTCTCCATTGTTTCTCATGGATCCATTGTGAAGAGATTTTGTTATGGAGGGTTCCATACTTTCATTCTAATTCCTTCTCTTTTGTGAACCAAATGTACCTACTAATTCTTGGCATCATTATGAGAATCATTAGACATGTTGAAATGAACATGCTTGGGCTAATTCATCACTTTCTTAGGATCTTCAAATGAAATGTTGTTATATGCAACGAATGTCTCGTCGAGTTTCTTGGGATGATATTCATTTGATGTTCTTGATCAAGGAGCTTTATCTTTGGATGTCTCATGACCTTTCTAATAACTAAGGCCTGCTTTGATGAGATGGGATTTTTGAATGTTGAGAATATGATTTAGAGAGGCAAACCCTTTGTGAATCTTTAAGTTGTGTTTGAGTTGTTCAAATTATTATTTCAAAAAAAACAAATTCCTCTTCTAATATTTCACAAAGTTGTTCCTTCTCATTTAGTTGTTCTAACCAAAAATCCATTATCCTTTTAGCTTCCTCTAGTTCAACCTTGAAAGCGATAATGGACTCTTCATTTAGATCTTTGTCTTGGAGTAGCTACATTAGTTGACCTTCCCTCTTTATAAGGGTTTTTATTTCTTTAAATGCACTTTTAAGTTCTCCTTTATAATCTGTCTCTACTTCAGTTTCTTTTGTTTCAGTGAAGAACAATATCTCACCTCCTTCGTCATCAATCACACTTTTAATTTTTCTTGTAATCACTTTCTTCTTTTTGGCATCATGTTTCTTCTTTTGATTCTTAGACTTTAATATTACTTCGTCATCACTATCATTCATTTTTTCATAAGGACATTTAGAAGCATAATGTCCTATTCTTCCATATTCAAAGCATTTGAAAGGAATCTTAACTTTAAACTTTGCATTTCCTCTCTTCATCTTTTTGACGAACATGGCTTCTTCTTCATCATAACTGTGATTGGATTTTTCTTGATTCTCATGCTTGCCTCCTTTTTTGGCTGCTTAGAATGTTGGTTACTTGATTCATGGGTTGTCCTTCTCTATCTTTAGCTCATATGCTAAGAGTGTTCCATGAAGAACATCCATGTTCATTTTATCCATATCTGAAAACTCTTCAATGGTAATACTTTGGGATTGAATATTGAAGGAAGAGATGTCAATATTTTTTTAAAAATAACCTCATCCTTGACCTCTTCACTAAGACCTATAATAGAAATGAAAATATTTTCTACTTGAAGAAAATGTGAAGCAATATCCCCATCATCTTTCATTTTTAGACATTCAAATTTAGCCCTGTAAGATTATAACTTGGATGCTTTTACCTTATTATCCCCTTCACAGAAATTTTTAATCTTTTTCTATATGTCATGAGATGACTTAAAATGAATCACTTTGAAAAAAATTGAATCTGACAAACCACTCAAACTAACATACTTATTGCATTAGATGTATAAAGTGCCTTACCAGTTGTATCTATCGAAGGAGTATCAAGAACTTTGTAATTGGTCTCTATAGCTACCCAAGAATCAACTCCAAAGGAAATAAGATAGGTTTCCATTCTTATCTTCCATAAAGAATAGTTGGATCCACCAAACAAAGGAGAATTTCCAGAAGATCTGATAATGGCCATTTTTTTCTTGAAATCAACATTCTAGTGTTTAATTTGATCTGAAAATAAGATCGTAATGACACTTTGCAATATCATAAAATAATGGGTCTTAAAAAATTGTCTCCATACATATGTGTCCTAGTATGAAGAGGAAAAGTCAATGAACTATAAAATATAAATGAAGCATGTTCTACTCAAATCCAAACTATCGGAAGGTAAGAGAAAATCGAAGAAACATCAGGACAACTAGATGATAACAGAGTTCACCCAGCTTGGGCTATGTCTCTGGGCCCTTCTCCAATGATGATGGAGGCTGCTTTATTAAGTGCAATGACTGAATAATGAATACAAAAAAATCATTTTCAATACAAGAAAGAAGTCTCTCGTCGAATGGAAATGTCTCTCCTACAAAGAGGCATTCTCCTACAAAGAAATCTCACTCATGGTCATTCCTTTAACAAGGAAAAGAACATAAAAGGGACACTCTCACATAACGTGGCATCAAGTCCACTATAATCTGTTGCTTGGATTAAAAATATACTCAACATCAGCGCAAATGTCTCATTATCCTAAGACCAAAAACTGTAAACATGAACACTTCCCAAAGAAGTGTCAAAACTGCCTTCTCTCAACTTACACCATTAGAAGATCAACTAAAAATCAATTGCTTAAATGAGAAAAAAGACATCTGCAGATTAATTCCTTGTTAAATTTCGAGTCATTTGAGTATAGACTCGACTAAATTTTTCTCAAGCCCTCACTCTGGAATTCTCGTCTCAAAATGCATGTGTAGAAAGTACAATGGAAAAACCTCCAATTTTGTGTGTGTAGGTACAAAATCCATTGATCATAAACTCTACATAAAATGGAAATAATCTTTGCTCTTGTACAACAATTCCTTCATATTTTCCATTGGAAGAAAAATAGGTGAATGGTTAAACACCATTATGCTTCTGAGGATGACTTGCTCAAAACTTCCATCAACAAGCCTCAAACTGCAAAATTGACTCTACCATCATGTGCAGCAGGGCCAAGAACCCCTGTATAGGCTCTTGTCACACTCAAAAAGGCTTTTGATGAGAAAAATATGCCCTTCTTCGAAATGGGTCTCTCAAACTACTTTTTGCTCTCAAACCATTCAACAAAAATGACCTTGTGGCTTATCTGTGGGCGCGCTATGTTATAGGCCCGATGTCCTGGGTTCAAGCCACAAATTTGGTGGTGGTTGGCACATTGAACATTTTATTATTATTATTATTAAATAAATTAAATAGGTTCATTGGCCCATTGGTTTATATGCCCCCACCGTCAGTCATTTTACATGTTATATAACCACAAGTCAGGCCTGCCTCCTGTCGTACCCACCTCTAGTTACGCACCCATCATGGTCACGTTATAAGGCATATAACCGTGTTGATGGACTGTTCTACCACCCCGAACCTTAAGCCTCTGCTCCTAGTCACCTAACTGCTAATATAACCACAGGTCGGAACTGTTGGGGCTAGCTGCTGAACTGCCCATTTTTCCACTAACCATACAACAGATAAACCATCAATAAAAGGGTTGCACCATTGATTTTTGAGCAACACCCATGACGCATTAATAGGTGTTGGGTACTAAGTTGTTCTTAAAGAATCAACTTAATCCTTTGTACATTAAATTATCAACTTGGGATTTCGTCTTCTTATTGCAAGGTTATCGACACAGTTGGTGCAGGATAATATTTAAAGTATTTGGATCTACGTAAGACTAACATGAATAAAAATATGAAAAGGAACATTCAAGAAGTTCTACTAGAAGAATACACGATCTCATCGAACTAAAAACAAGAATAAATCATTGTGTTCTTATGCAAAAATCATGAAACAACTCAAAATATTTCTTAAGAAGTGATAACTACAATATAACATATTAAAATGCATCTATCATAAAGGCATTAAATTCTGTAAAACCAACAATCCTTACTCTACTGCGAAAATCAAGAATGAAGTGTGATGCTTTAAAGGAAATTCTCTCTAATCGCTAACTGTTATAATTACTTGCAAGCATTGACACTAAAACTTAGCAAATGGAAATTCACACAACCGAGGAGTAAGTCTGGAAATTCACACAATTAAATAATACATCTAGAAATTCACACAACTGAATAGTAAATCTGGAAATTCACACAAGGAACAGAAAATCATTCAAAGTTGAAAGTAACAAGAAATAATGATACAAAGAAGACAATGATCATTCTAGGATTGGGCCCATGGTCTCTGGAATTTAATCGTCTTGGAGGAAACTCAATACACTAGATTAAAACTGAACCACCTGAGTCTTCATTGATATCAACAGTGAATTACAAAAAGGTCTATAAAAACCTTAAGACAATCTGCTTTTCAGTCACCTTTTACAATTGATGAGAATAATAATAATAATAATATGTTTTACTAGAGTTTAATTGCATTTATATATTACAACATAATTATAATGTTGGAATAGTAAAGCTATCTTGAGAATTGAAAGATTCTCAGGATGCTTATTTTAAACTATAAAATCTCCATCATACTTTTGGAATAACAGATTGTATCATTTCTTCGACTATCTCATGCACATGGGCACGAATCCTTGATCAACACGTCACAATTATCCCAACGGTTTCTTCACGACTTGGTTTCTCTTCAGTGATTTAGGGAACAACAATCGTCCATCAAATATTTCATGTGCATATATTAACCCAAATTGTGAATTAATGACGTCTTTGATATTCAAATTAACTTATTAACAAGGTAGAATATCAAGACAGTTATTAGCTTCTTTCTAGAACTTCTAGCTTCCAAATTATTACGATATGAACTCAAAAAGCTTGAAAAACTAATTATTAACTAAAGAAACAAGGGGAAGAATCATACCAATTCCAAGGCCCAACATCACTCCCCAGCTTACCTTTTTGCATGTCCTCATGCAAAGAGATGGTTGACATGCAGTAGAGTTAAGGAGTAGGTTGGGTAAGGTTGTTCGCCATAGTGCCTAAATCCATTCCTATTTTTTATTTCCCTAAATGCTATAGACTTACCTGCCTTTGAGAGTTCATACTAAAATTTCTAATTGTCTGTAAGATACCAAATTATGGGACATTTATACCTGCATCCAAGCCAATTAGGACCTTCTTCTAGGACCAAATGAGCGTAATCTTGCATTCTTCTTGTTGCTACTTGAAAAATTATGAAATTAAAAGGTTCCTTGTTTTTAACTTCATTGGTGGACATCTTCCACCTCTGTTTAGCAGCCCAAAGGGCTTCTACTTTGATTTCTTCAAAATACTCTAGTCCAACCTGGAGAACATCATTATGAATAGGTGCGAGGGCAGTGATAACGCCAGGTTGTTCCATAAACTTTTTATGCTTGATGAGTGTACTCAGAGGGATTTTTGGTTCTCCCCTAACCCAGAGGTCAAGGTTATTCTCACTTTGTTGAAATATATCATGAGATATTGAGAATTTTATCTTATTCCTAGTAAAAGAAATGAATACCTGGAATTGTACATCACCAATAAAAGGATTGGAGTTTTCATCCCTCTACTCCTCCAAGAAGAAATTATGCATATATAATTCACATAGAAAATATTTTACATGATCATCTTGTTGCTGAAAAGACTTGATAAAATCAGAAACATTATTAAATTCAAAAGATTGACTAGACCAAACGACTTTGACCTTGAGCAAAAGGTATCACTCTAATAAAAACAAAGCATAATTTCTTGGTTGGGCATCTGCAAAACAAAGCATCATAATAGATGGAGAAAACTCCTTCATTTGTTTTATGGATTTCTCAAGTTGGCCTTGTACCATTTTTATCTTTTTCTCAGCTGACCTCAATTTAGCATAAGTCTCATCCTCAGTGATGGAAAATGATTTAAACTTTTGTAGCAATTCATAATGCTCCTTTCGGGGCACCACTTCTCCTTGGTATCGTCTAAGGGTCTCCTGTTGTTCTTCCAATTTTTTATTTAACACCTGAATGGTAGCATCCATGATCAAGGGGGTGTAAGGAGGTACAGGCTTTATCTGAGTAGTCCTGTCAATGAAAACCAACAATTCTGTTTGAATAGCCTCTTCAACAATTATCACATTGATACCCAAATCAGTTTTTGTTCCTATAGTAACAACAAGGGTTTCTTCTGTATGAGTTTCTACAAAGGCAACAAAATTCTCAGTTTGGGCTTCATAAGTTCGAGTTTCTTGCCTTCTTTTATAGTTCCTCTTGTTGTTCCTTAACCAGTTTCTGAGCTGCCTTACTTTCCTTTGTAATTTATGATTTTCTTTCTTAAGAAACTTTATTTCATGGCTGATTTTTCTTCTTCTATTTCTGGCAAGTTTTTCGATCTGAACAATTGAAGTAGAAGGGATAACAGCAATAGTATCAGGTCCCTCAATTATGGCTTCTTCAGTTGTGGTAATGATTATAGGTTTTGTAGGGCCCTCATTAGACTGAGGCATGTTAGTAAGGTCATCATTAGTCTTTTGACACTCAAGGGATCGTAAAATTGTTCCTTCAGGAGGGGAACAAGGTTCCATAACAATTGCAATAGAATTTGATGAATGTTACTGGAGAGAAGTATCCCCAGGGTCCTTTGAATATTCCAACATAACAGTGGCAATTAAATTAGAAGGAGAGACAGGAGAGTTGGGTATCGGGGTTTTTTCAGGGGAAATTTCCGAACAACCTGCATCTTCATAAAAAAATTCAAAGCTGAAAAAGGTTCCCAACCTCTCCAATACTTGAGTTATTTCTTCCTCATGCATTTGAGGTGAACTTTCTCGATGAGTTTCCTAAACATCAGGAGACTTCTGAGATACATTTTCCTCTACTAGCTGCTCACTAGAATTCGTGGGATTTCTTGTTTTAATCAGTCTGGATGACCTTCTATGTTTAGCAGGTAGAGAGACTAGAAGGGAAGTTATTCTCTTTTCAACCCTGGTCAACTTTTGTGAAACTGAAGTTTGGGCTTGCTCCTACATAGTCTCTTCCCTTACCATATTAGCTTCTTCATTTTCTGTTGGTCGCTCAGGTTCCATAGTAAGTGTTTCAATTTGTGATGGAGGTTCAATGTTTCCCACAAATTCATTCCAAGTTAAATGGGCTTGGTTCAATTCTTTGATGACTATCAATTTTATAAGGCAGTGGTGGCTTACTACTGAAACCTAGTCTTTAGATTTACTAATTCTAATAGCAGTCTCGTGCAGGAGTGAATTTAAAAAGAAGGGTAAATTTACAGTTACCTTCTGCTTAAGTGCTTCCATTAGCTTCAGATGTTGAGGGCTGACCACGTCGTATCAACCATCATAGGTAATATACCTTTGCACTACTTTTGCTAATTCCTTCCAAGGTTCTCAAAAGGAAGCGAGCATATATCCCTTGATTTTTCGAATCAACACTTATTCGGGGTCTGTGAACAACAATGTTGCACTCTGCAATGCAGTATGCTTATCAATCCATATTTTTCCTTCCATGGGAAGTCTTGTAACCTCTGACAATATTTCTTCATTAACTGGTACCCTTCTGCCTTTTACTGTAGTTGTTCCATTGTTCAAATTTTGTAAAAATTCCAAAGCGACCAAATTATCGAATCCTTGTAATCGGGAAAAATACTCGATCCATCCCACCTGCTCTAGAATACTTTGTGCTTGTTTAGAGATTCGTAATTGAGTTGGTTCGCTGCAAATCGATTGGCCACCTATCTGTGTTGTTTCTCAAAGAGTAATATGAAGCTGCATTCAAAAGAGTTTTAGCCAGCAAATGCAAAAAATAGCAATATCCAATGATTTCCTCAATACAAACACATGCGGGCAGAATTACTGTGATGATTAAGTGTTCCCTTCAAATGTGAGGATATCTTGTCATATGTGTGATTTCCACCCACCCCCCCTCACCCCGATAAAAGTAAAGGTTGACCGCGACCTTCAATGATGTCGTGATCAACGGCATAATCAACAAATTAATTATCATAATGGGTAATCATCAAATCGACAAAGTATCAGACAAGGACATGCGGTGTAGTGATAGGGTGTATTAAATGCTAAGATATTCTAACGAAATAGGATCTGTTCAGAAATCTAAGCATGAGAATGACTTCAAAAATGGTTAAAGTTAATTCATACCACATGATTACCATTAAGGAGAAAATAAATTAAAAATAGACTTAGAAAAATCTTTTAAAAGTACATTCCTGATATATGAGGATAGATAGTTGTTCATACATGCTTGAATTACCACCTTAGTGTTGTGACAAATTTCCATAATAGTTTGGTGATTCCTCCTTTATTTATTAAAAAGGGAAGTCAAAATGGCAAGATATTTATAGGGTGATTTCAAATATACTTCAATACCACAGGCATAGCCTCTGCTGCCAGCAGGCATCCATAGCCTCGACAGGGTTTCCTTTTAACCCATTGATATGCCAATATCCCATTCTACTAAAAATTCATGACTCTATTTTGCTAAAAATATTCAAAAGACCATTGTTCTAGCGTGGTAACCAGTTAATAACAATGTCATTCACCAGATCTTAATGAAGTGAACAAGCCAGCTCATGATGAGACCTCTTGTCCTTTGATTAGAATGTCAAAGGCCATTACCCTAGCTTGGTGACCATAATGGTAATGTCACTTTATTAAGTCCTATGATTATGGTAGGTCGACTTGTGATGAGACCTCCTATTCTTTTGGCGAAAATCTTTTCTCATTTCTTTGTTTTTATAGGTTTTCTCTTTTTGTCATGATGAAAGATCAGTGAATGGGGTGGCTCATCAACTCCTTAAGAGTTAGGGGTGGCATAAAAAGTATTGTAACAATTATTGAATTCAGTTATTATTTTCTTCCCACAACTTTGCTTGTTAAGGAGGTCACTAGACTATAAGGAGAATATAAAAACTCCCCTAGTTGTAATTAAGGAGATTTATCATGAATAGTTTATGTTACTACAATATCAGGATTGTTAAATTTTTTATAGAGTTTGTGAAATCAAATAAAATATTCTCATAAGGTAATGATTGGGATGACATAATGTTTGTCACCATGATATAGGAAAAATGCTTCGAAATCACAAAAACTCAAGGAAGTGGCAGCCATAAGGAAACAACAACTATAAATAAAGGAACAATAGTTGTGTCCAAAGGGAACAAAAACTATTATAAAAAGGAACATCGGTTGTGACCAAGGGAACAACAGTGACAAAACAACAACTGTTATAAAAAGGAACAGCAGTTGTGACCGAGGGAACAACAATGATAGAACAACAATTGTGACCAAAGGGAACATCAACTGTGACAAATGGGAACAATAAGTTGTTATTAAAAGAGGGCAGTGGCTATGACCAAGGGAACGATAGTGACAGAACAACAATTGCGACCAAGGGAAACAACAACTATGACAAATGGGAACAACAAGCTGTTATAAAAGGGGACAATGATTGTGACCAAGGGAACAACAGTGACGGAACAACAACTGCGACCAAAGGGAACAACAACTGTGACAAATGAGAAAAACAAGTTGTTATAAAAGGGGACAATGGTTGTGACCAAGGGAACAACAACTACGACCACAGGGAACAATAATTGTGACAAATGAGAAAAACAAAATGTTATAAAAATAACATCAACCTTTTTTTCCCTTAGTTTATTATTGTTAATTTTTTTTAAGACTATAAATTTCACAAAAATATATACATTATGTACAAAATGAAAATATTTTCCAAAATCTCAACTAGATGTAGTTGCGGGGTTACCTCCCCAGTCAGCTACAATCTGGAAATTGGAATCATTACTTATCTGATGGAAAAAAGACTCTCTTGTGAGCGGTTGATGATACAGGTGTAGTCAATGTCCATTAGCGAGAAAAGAGATTCTGAATCCATCAATAGTAGTCAAGGTCATTGTACCATTATCATAGACTTCAGTAATTTCGTAGGGTCTTAACCATCTCGTGTGAAGTTTTCTCGGAAAATCTTGAAATTTGGAGTCGTACAACAACGCCCAGTCACCTTTTGAAACACCTTCTTTTTAATGAGGTGATCATGCCACTTGGACATTTGTTGTTGAATAATTTTTGTACGTTGCAAGACCGATATATGTATTTCGTCCAACTCATTAAGCTATTGTAAACGTAGTTTATGTACTTCTATGAAGTCCAGTCCAACTTATTTCACAATTTTGAGAGTCTTTATCTCGAATTCAATAGGAAAGATGGGATCCTTACCGAAAACAAGGTGGTATGGTGAATGGCTAGTAGTGTTACGCCATGTTTTCTGATAAGCCCATAAGGCCTCTGAGAGTTTAGCTGCCCAGTTTCGACGGTTCATAGATATTGTTTTGGTCAAAATTGCCTCTAGAACCTTGTTAGTACTTTATACATGTCTGTTTGCTTGAGGGTGGTAAGGAGAAGTGACTTTGTGCTTAATGTGGTACTTCTAAGGGGTGGCAGATATCTTATAAGCAATGAATTGTGACCCCCCATATGTTATTATTTCTCTTGGTAATCTGTATCACACGAAAATTTTAAATAGGAAACTAATGACAACTTCTTTTGTATCTTTCAGAAGAGCTACTCTGATCAAGGATCAGTGTTTTTGCTAAAACATGAAAGTACTCAGAATGGCTTTAGACCTAAATGACCAGATAGAGTTCATCACCAAGATTCCAATGCGACAAACGGTTCAGAAAACCGACACCGTATGCAAAAGTTAGAGCTTCTGAAATTTTGGTACAAAAAAAGTCAAAGTCAAAGTTTGACTAGAGTTGACTAGATGCCCAGTCAGCATGCAGAGAATATTCTCCAGTTTCAGCCAGTGACACTGGACAAGTGTGATCTTCAAATTCTTAATGGTTTGTGAAGAGGTGATTTTGCCCATGACCTCTAAGGAATGAATAATTGTGGAATTTGATTTTTTATTTATTTATTTATTTAAATATTATTATATATATAATTATTATGTTATATTATATATAATTTTTTAAATTATATATTATAATATAATTAAATATCAAATACATATTAATATATATATATATTATATTTTTAATATATTAATTAAATATCAAATACATTAAATATTTTGCCAAAGTCCAAATATTTCAATTCATTCATGAGGTCAAATAGGCATAATGGTAAGTTTCGAGCCATATATATAATATATTTAAAATGCCAAGGTCCAAATATTTAAATTCATTCATGAGGTCAAATAGGCATAATGGTAAGTTTCGGGCCATATATATAGTATATTTAAATTCATTCATGAGGTAGGCATAATGGTAAGTCTCAAGCCATATATATAATATATTTAAAAAGGTGTGAAGAGCAGAGGGAGGGGGAAGGGAGCCCAATACCTCCCCCACCCCACTCCATATGCTTTTCCAACCAGCCACAACCTACACAGTTGAAAGGAGTGGCGCGCGAATTTCATTTAAAGCAGAATTAATTCTGACGGCAGTGAATGAGGGCCAACCCCTCTCCATATGACCTCAACCACATGACCAAGGACCAGCGAAATGTGCTTAGCGCAATAGTTGCGCTTAATATTAATCAATGTTGTTTAGAATTTAATTAATCCATGATTAATTTGGCAGAGATTTTGGAGGATCCACCAAATATGGAATTGTCACCAAACTTGGCGGACTTAGCTGGCAGTTCTCCAAATTTAGTGGAGGTTTTGTAGGAAAAGCTATTTGAGCCATAACTTACTCAATTCTCAGCCAAATTTCGAAAATGAATAGTCATTTTTGGCTAATTGGCATGATGGGAATTCATTGGAGTTGGTTTCAGAGGAAAAAGAGGTCATCTACAGGTGTTTTTGGTCACTTGAAGATTTTTTAACCCTAGGACCACCAGGTGTTGGAGGCCATTTCCAGAGAAGCTAGTAACCAAATTGAGTAAAAAAATAGTCATTTATGACAACTTTGAATGTTTTAAACTCATTGGAATAGGTTCCAAGAGAATTGAATGCATGTAACAACAATTTGAGCACTTATGAAGCTAATACAAAGGCCCACACTATGAAGCTGGACCAAGGAGATGTGGCCCAGGAGGGGTGAACTCCTTCAACAAAAATTTGTGTATTGAGCTCTGTTATTTGTGCTTGCTATGTTTTTATATCTTTTGTTCAGCCATTTAAATTCATGCTTTTAATTTCATGCAAAACACTAAATTTCACCAAGTTAGATGAATTGACAATCACATGCTCATGGATAAACTCTTTATGGATAAGAAAATCAAAGCAAAGAAAATTTTATATCTGGAAATGATACTAGCACAACATTAACTAGCAATCAATTTCATATAAAGTTGGTATCGAAGCACAAGGTTTCTTGCTTGATTTTCTTGAAGGGTTTAATAGTTACAATTGTTGTTATGATTACAAGGTTGAAGTTGCAGAGAGGAGAAGGGAAGCTACGGATAGCTAGTCCTGAGATTAGGACAAGAACAAAGAAGGCTGAGAAAGCATCATCCTCACCCAAAGGACCACTCAAGGCAGCACCTTAATCACCTCAAGTTCCATCTCTATCAGTTGAGATAGAAGAGGCACAGATTGCACAAGAGTCGAAAGTGATTGAAGAGGTACAATCAGTACAAATTTCTGAGCCTTAATCCATAGCCATTATGTCTGGAGAAAGAGAGCATGAAGGTCCCTCTTAAGAAGAGGAAGAATTCAGGAAATCTTTCTATACTTTGACTGAGATGGTTAAAGTCCTCTATGAAGAGAGGAACACCATAATCATTGGAGAGAGTTCTAAACCTCCACATGGAGAAGGAATCTCAGAGGACAAAAAAGATGAGAAAAAAGATTCCAAAGGGAATGGTGGAAAGCCACCTCCATCTCCACCGTCCTCATCATCTTCACCATCTCACACAACATAATCTTCCACTACCACCACTGCCCATACTCATTCAAAAACCCCAAAAGGAAAAACTCCATTACTGAAATTGGACATAAAATTTGAACTTCCCATGTACAATGGAGAAGTGAATGCATAAAATTTGGACAATTGGATTCAATAGTTGGAGGTATACTGCAGAATTCAAAACCTTCAAGAGGACAACATAAAGATCTAGTTGGCTTCACTGATGCTAGAAGGAGTTGCACTAGTTTGGTGGGAAGCAAGGACTCAAGAGGAAATGTGAATCCATGGTAAGATATCCATTTCTTGGGTTGAAATTGTTTCTGCAATTAAAATACAGTTTTATCCTTTAGCCTATATGCAAAAATCCATTATGAGTTGGCAGAATTTTAGGAATCTTAGAGGCCAAACAGTCCAAGATTATACACAGGAGTTTAGAAAAAGAGCTTTGTTATTAGGAGTAAACTTGAATTCACAAGACACACTCTTCAAGTATATTGTAGGTTCCCTATTTTCAACATACTATCCTTATGTTTAACCCAAGAAACTTAGATGAAGTATTTGTGCAAGCCACGCATCTTGAGGCAAGGGGAAAACAAAACATAGAGGAGAAAGGTGAAAGTGAGGGTAAGGGAAAAGAGAAGGGAGGAAAATGAAAGGGAAAGAAGAATGAAAGTATCAAAAAAGAGAAGGAAAAAATCACATGCAAAAACTGTTCAAAGACTGGCCATGATGAAGACCATTGTTGGCAACTTCATCCAGAATAAAAACCAGATAGATTGAAATCCAAAGAGAAGGGAAAAACTATTTCTATAGCTGAAAAAGACTTAGGGTCAGATTCAGGAGATGAGACAAAAATTATAGCTATGGGTTTGAAAGGTCAACATGTTGAAAGTACTAGTTCCTCAAATAGTCACAACAACACTCCAAATGAAGACAAAAGGGAAGAGTTGTTCATTGTCAGAGTAATCTCAAATCATACCAATATTGATGCACTCTTTGATAGTGGATCACAAGTAAACTTGATTTGAGAAGACTTAGTTAAAGAGCTTAAGCTTGAAACTATACCACATCATAAACCATACCCTTTGGGTTGGATAGTTAAGGGTGCTAATTTACAGGTTTCAAGGAAATGCATTTTTAGATTTGCTATTACTGCAAACTTTGTTGATGAAGTCGAGTTAGACGTGGTTCCACTTGACATTTCTAGAATTATCTTGGGAAGTCCATATTTGTATGACAGGAAAGTGGTGTTTCATCGCTATGAGCACAAATATCATTTGCTTAAAGATGGGGTGAAGTATATTGTGAGAGCTCATCGCAAGAAACTAAACATTTCTTTAGTTAATGCAGGGCAAATGAAGAGGCTAGTGAATGCAAGTCAGAACTTGACATTGTTGATGATCAAACAAAGAGATGTTTTTAATCATACTTTTCATAAAGATGTTTATATTTGTAATGAGTTGTTTCAGAATGATAACAGGTTGCCTTTGAAAGAAGGTGAAAAACATTTGCAGCAGCCAACATTTTTTTTAAGTGGTGTTGAAAACAAGGTGTTGGTGCAAGGAGTTGCAAAGGTCAAAGAGAAGAGGACAAATGAGCTTGGCAAAGAAGGCATGGGTTTCAAAAATGTTCATTGCTGGTTTCCAAAAGGAACATTAAAATGACGAAGAATCTCGGGCAAGATCGACTCAAGTACAAGGCAAAAGCTGCTAAAAAGCGCCATAGAGACAAAGTGCAAGGTGAGAAAGATTCCAAGTTTCCTTGATTGTTGACCAAGGTAGGAACAAGATGTTTTCTGCAAAATTAGATTGTTGTTCTACAAATTCAGAAATACTGCAGCATGATGGTGTCAAAGACAACAATAGATGGTCGTCGGAATCAAGGAAAAAATTGACTTTTTATGAAAAGCTCCAAATGATGAAATTATGAAAAATTCAATGGATAAAGACTAGAAGGATGAGGGAACAGTCCTCTCATCGACATAATCAGTGATCAAGAGAGATTTTGGGGTCCAAAAGGCTTCTAGTGGGGAGGAATGTTCAGGGATCAATATTTTAGCTAAAAAATGAAAGTGCTAAGAATTGCTTTAGACCTAAATGACCGGATATAGTTCGTCACCAGGATTCCAACTCCATGAACGGTTCAAAAAACCGACATCGTATGCAAAAGTTAGAGCTTCTGAAAGCTTGGTAAAAAAAAATCAAAGTCAAAGTCTGACTAGAGTTGATTGGATTTCAAGTCAACATCTAGAGAATATTCTCCAGTTTCAGCCAGCGACACTGTGACAAGTGTCATCTTCAAATTCTCCAGATGGTTTGTGAAGAGGTGATTTTGCCAATGACCTTCAAGGAATGAATAATTGTGGAATTTGATTATTTATTTATTTAATTATATATTATTAAATATATAATTATTATGTTATATTATATATAATTTTTTAAATTATATATATATATATATATATATATATATAAATTAACTATCATATACATTAAATATTTAGCCAAAGTCCACTAAATTCATTCATGAGGTAAAATACGCATAATGGTAAGTTTCGGGCCACCACTCCATTTGCCTTTCCAACCAGCCACAACTCACGTAGTTGAAAGGAGGGGTGTGTGAATTTCATTTAAAGCGGAATTAATTATGACGGCGGGGAATGAGGGCCAGCCCCTCTCCATATGACCTCAACCACATGACCAAGGGCCAGCGAAATGTGCTTAGCGCACTAATTGCGCTTAATAATAATTAATGTCGTTTAGCATTTAATTAATCCATGATTAAGTTGGCAGAGATTTTGGAGGAGCCACCAAATCCGGAACTACCACCAAACTTGGCGGACTTCACTGACAGTTCTTTAGATTTAGCGGAGGTTTTGTAGGAAAAATTGTTTGAGCCATAACTTACTCAATTCTCAGCCAACTTTTGAAAATGAATAGTCATTTTTGGCTAATTAGCATGCTATGAATTCATTGGAGTAAGTTTTAGAGGCAAAAGAGGTCATCTATAGGTGTTTTTGGTCACTTGAAGATTTTTGAAGCCGAGGACCACCAAGTGTTGGAGGCCATTTCCAGAGCAGTTGGTAACCAAATTGAGTAAAAAAATAGTCATTTATGATAGATTTGAATGTTTTAAACTCATTGGAATAGGTTCCAAGAGCATTGGATGCATGTAACAACAATTTGATCACTTTTGAAGCTAATACAAAGGCCCACACTGTGAAGCTGGACCAAGGAGATGTGGCCCAGGAGGGATGAACTCCTTCAACAAATATTTGTGTATTGAGCTCTGTTATTTGTGCTCGAAATGTTTTTATATGCTATTGTTCAGCCATTTAAATCATGCTTTTAAGTTCATGCAAAACACTAAATTTCACCAAGTTAGATGAATTGACAATCACATGCTCATGGATAAACTCTTTATGGATAAAAAAATCAAAGCAAAGAAAATTTTATATCTGGAAATGATACTAGCACAGCATTATCTAGCAATCAACTTCAAATCATACTCCTTCCACCCACTTAGTCATGTAATCTATGCAAACCAAAATGTACATCTTTTGATTCGATGGTGGATTGAAGGGGCCTACAAAATCCAATGCCTATCTTTCAAAAGGCTCTATTACGAGCTGTGGCTACAAAGGCATCTCGTCGGCTTGAATAGGATGACCCATTCTCTGGAAACTATCATAGCTTTGGACATACCTTTTTGCATCTTTGAATATTGGGGGCCAATAATATCCCATCTGGAGTACTTTATGCCCAGTCATGTGATCAGCGAAATAACCACCACAGGGTTCATCATGATAGACCTTGAGAATGTCATAAATCTCATCCTCCCTTATGCATCTTGTTGGATGCAGGATCCCCCAAGGGAAGTTTTGGGGCTTAGAGCCCAGATTTTGGTCAAAATTTGTAACCCCAATGTAAAGACTCCACATTTTGTGGGCGTGAAGTGCGTTGTTTGTAAAAGAGTCGTAGGGTTGTCCGCCCTCAATTTAGTAATGTAATGTTGGCTGTAGAGATCTACCCATGGTCCGTGGACCATGGGATTGTATAAATAGAGCAAGGCTCTAAGTAATCAATAGATCATGGAATAATTATAATAAGGATGAAGGATTAAGTCGTATTTGAAGTGTAAAGTCTAGTTTTGGGTCGTAGAGTAGGAGAAGGCTCTATAGCTGAGTGCGTAGAGGCCTAGTAGTCCACAGCTGAGTGCGCAGGGCGAGTTGAGTCTATAACAGTTGGAGCATTAATAAAGAGAATTTTCATATCCATTCTGCATATTTATTTCCTATTTCATGCAACTGTTACATTGAATATACATTGAACTTTTAATGCTTATATGATGCGCGAATATGTATGAATGTGTTGAATAAGTGAATGCAAGATAGAATATATGTTTACATGAAGTTAACTAAGATCTTTAAGAAGATAAGTAAGATACGTGGTGTAATTTGGGGAAATAGAGCAAGACGCTACCATAGCAGCGCAAAATCATCTCAGCCCCTGGTTAGGGCTGCACGAAAGGCGATTATAATAGATCACGAAGGTATTGAAGGTCAGGACAGTGCATGAAGTGACCTGTGCGAAGGTAGGAACAGTTGGACTAAATTGGCACCTCAGACATCTCAAGGGTGCGAAAACTTGGTTCTAGCATCCCCCCATACTGCTTCAGGTGAGACTTCAGTCCACGCTCCACGGGCTAATGCCAAAAGAGCCAGTAGTGTAGGGATTTGTTTGGCTAAATAACTCTGAACCTGGATCAGGGCCCATCAAGCCAACAAATGGTTTTGCTGCCTGGACTGGAATCTGCATAGAGATGTCTGATGTCGTATCATTGGAATCCAACTAAGAAGGAAATTGAAGGCTGGTTGGACAGAAGAATTCACGAGTTCGCAGCACAGGAGAACAAGAATCCGCGACTGACAAAAGAAGAGTGGTTAGACTGCTACCTGTACATGGAGATCCACGAAATCTTCTTTGCGTCCTTCCCTACTGAGCTATACGAGTGGATCACGAAGCTAGTAGATAGCCAAGGAAGGTGGAAACTTGACGATCCTATTGTGTGGACCCCAGAGTTAGTGCGAAGGTTGGAAGCATCAGAGGATAAGATCGCATGCGCCATTGATCATTGGCTCGATTGTATTATAGGAGGATTCATTACTGAGTTCGCAGTTGACACCTCAGTTAGCTACAGCGAGGCAGAGCAATGCTTTCTCAAAGGACCGCGAGGTAAGTACGTAAAGTCTTTGAATACTTGGATTAAAATGCTATTGTGTGAAAAGAGGGTTATGCAGTTACCTTGATGTTCAGGGCTATGTGAAGTGGAAAAGCTTATAGGAACAAAGGAAGTAAGGGACTAGAAACTAGCCCCTTGATTTCATCTCCGCGAGGGGATGAGGAAGAGCTCGTGAAGGTCTCTCTGTGAAGTGCGATCCATCTGATAAGGTAGAGAATTCTACGAATACCACCTCCACCCACACCACCACCAGCATCACCGCCATCACCTCCATCTTCACCCATACCACCTCCACCACCATCGCGATTCAATATGGCAAGCACAGTGAAGTTGCCTGTGTTCAAATGTTTGGGAAATGAAGATCCGGACCAGTTCAGGTTCGTGGTAAGGGCTGTATGGGAATCGCAGAGAGTTACAGATGACAATATAAAGAAAGTGGCACTGGTTAGCGCCCTACAGGACCATGCACTGACCTAGTATATTAAGCACTCCAATGATAATCCAAATGTGAGGATCGAGGATATCCAAGCAATGCTAAACAGAGAATTTAGCAGGCTGAAGTCTAAAGCACAATCAATTATTAGATTCAAATATCATGATGCTACCAGGAAAGACTCCTTGGGAGCTAGATCAGAGGCTGAAATGTACGATTCACGAAGCTAATATGAATCTGACAGATGGACAACATTGTGAGTGGTTTGTAGCTTCGCTAATGCCACATTTAAGAAGTGCACTATTGCAGTAGAAGATAACAACTCAGGTAGAGGCCTTAGAGATCGCGATGAGGTTGCATGAGACCCCGATGCAGGATCCTAACTTGGGAGTTCAACAGATCCACACGCAGCTGAAGAATTTATGCCTTGAGATGCAGAGTCTGAAACAGGACAGGACAGCTCGACCAGAAGTGCGCGAAGAGGTGTGGTGTGTAAAATGCAAGGGTCAGGGTCATGATAAGGACCACTGCCCAGTTTTTGCAAATTACCTTGCAGGAGGAGGACCAATGCCGTTAAGGCCGGAAGCACAAGCAGGACCTAGCGTGGCTTCTGCTTTGTGATGCATGATTTGTCAAATAGCTAAAAAACATGCCACGGACAATTGTCACTTGTTACAGAAGTATATACAAAATTCGCAACAGTTGTTTTGCAACTTTTGTAGGTCAGTGGGACACGATGAACGCACTTGTAGAAGCTATGAGTTAATGATGGATAGAACTCCCACCTACAAAGTTCATGCCAAACCACGACCCCTTGACCAGAATTCAGGAATAGCTTGAACAAGATTTGAGGGGCGCGGACGAGGCTGAGGTGGAGGAGGACCTAGAAGAGGTCATGGATAGTTGATATTTTACAATTGCGGAGGGCCAGGGAATTATGCCTGCGATTGTACAAATCCAATACACCCATCGTGTTTGTACTGCAACTTGTTTGATCATGATATAGAAGATTTTCCTACACTGATAGCTAGGATACGCGACAAAGGAGAGCTACCTCCTCCCCCGACTCAGAACCTGCAGATGATGAGGTCTAAGCCGCGCGAGGAAGATCCGAATGTAAACAATGTGCTCCGAGGTAGAATCGCGATGGGAGATGACAAAGGAAAATAACTAGAAGATAGTACTTGGGTTCGTAAAGCTCTAGTGATGGAAGCAAAGTTTGATTTGGAGCACACTCGGGAAACCTTCATGGAAGCCAAGAAGAGCTTCACTGATGCCTCCACTTCAGGAAGCAAAGATAAAACGGAGCTGGAGATGGACCTGTCTATGCTCACAACGTTCCTGGAAATATTAATGAAGCTATTGTGTGACATTAAGGCAGTGAAAGGGTTACAGGAACTCATTAACAGATGTTCTTGGACCATTCTAGGAGAACCACATGTAGTCAGGAAGATTGGAAAACACAAGACAAGAACGGGAAGAGAAATGAGGCTAACCATGCAGATCAGAGAATATGACATGGATCAAGTTATCCTAAATTTAGGATCGGATGCGAATGTTCTGGCGAAACAAACATGGGAGTGAATGGGGAGACCTATGCTGCAATGGTCTCCTATTCAACTGCGAATAGCGAACCAATAGAAAATAATACCCATGGGGCGATTTCAGGGAATAATCATGAACATTAAGGGAGCGAGCACACTAGTAGACTTTGAAGTGATAGAGATTTTTGATGACAGCAATAACTACCCCGCACTCTTGGGAACTGATTGGACCACTGACATGAACAGGGTGATTAATCTGAAAATATAGAAAATGATTTTTGAAAATAAGTCACTACATATAATTATACCCCTAGACCCTGTTGAAGGATCGCGCTATACGGAGCCGTTGCACAACTATGAAAGTGATGATGATTTGGACTGCATCTATAAGATAACAACGCGAAACTAGGACTGGGTGAATCCCACCGCGGATGGGTGGATTGCATGGGAGCACGAAAGCACTTGTACTTCGGATTCAAATGAGGAGACAAAGCAATGGTAGAATCAGTTACATGAGGTAACTACACTGAACTGTAATATGATGACAAGGTCGATGCACTGCGTATCAACAGAAGTAAGAGACCTGCCTACTTATGATGGCCTAAGTGAGGTAGATACCTTCTTCAATAAATCTAAAAGGGAGGTACCAGAAAATCAATGCTTCCAGGCCTTGGACTGGCTACTACACTCTATGCCCGTGAGGTAGTGGGGTATGCACAAAGGGAGCTTTGACAACTGGCGCGAATGTAGGAGAATGATGCGCATGCGATTTCGGAAGCCTAGGGTGCAACTAACAAATGAATACAATGGATGAGATGATCCACGCATGCATCTGGCCTGGTGGGTGAAGGCATATGTAAAACGACCTACGCAGATGCGCATGAACTTCGCGCTGAACTCTATGGTCAAAAGGCATGTGTTGGGGGGGAAAATGTGCAAATGGCTCTTAATGTTGGGGAAACATTATCTAGGAAGAACCATTGCGCAGAAGGTTATCCATGCAGAAGCATTCAACAAAGTATGTAATGCACAACGAAGTGATTGGGACCTGCGCGTACCTACAGTATTATGGGCTTATAGGATGACATGCAAGAAACTGACGAGACATACACCTTTTAGGCTTGTCTATGGAATGGAAGCTACAATTCCTATGGAATACATCGTGCCTAGTTTGCACATAGCAGCGCTCACAGGTATGATGGATTGTGAAGCCCTAGAGGAGAGGCTCGTGTAGTTGGAGGAGCTCGAAGAAGAACGATTTTTAGCTGGATTTCACGAGCGAGTCCAAAAGCAACGCGAAAAATCTTGGCACAATTGACATATTAAGTTGCGCACCTTCAAGGCGAATGATTTAGTGTTGTTGTGTGATAGTAAGTTCAATAGATTCCTAGGGAAGCTCAGAATTCATTGGCTAGGACCATATGTTATTAAGGAGATCATAGATGGTGGCGTAGTGCAGTTGGCAAAGTTAAATGGAGAACTCTTCCCAGGAAAAGTCAATGGCAGTCGTTTGAAGGTGTACACAGCTGGCCCAACCATCTAACTAGCCGATAGAAGCACAGTCTTAGTGCTCTAGGCAGCTGAAAGGAGGCGTGGGACTATAAACTACTCTGCCCAGGAGCTACATGATGTCAGGTCTGATGCAAGGAACCCAAGAATAGGTTCAGGAAAACATTTCAGCTACAATGGTCTCTAAACACCGCGTCCAGGAAGTGCAGCAGGCAACCGCTCAGTGCACTGTCGATCTTGCACCGATCTAGGTAGAATTGGGAGGTCTTCGCGCAAAGATCTCTGCATCAACAGAGTGACTCAAGGGAGAGTCACGATGTTTTTGTTGGGGGCCTGTTGGGCGTGAGATCCCCTAAGGGAATTTTTGGGGCTTAGAGCCCAGATTTTGGTCAAATTTTGTAACCCCGATGTAAAGACTCCACATTTTGTGGGTACAGAGCGCGTAGTTTGTAAAAGAGTCATAGGGTTGTCTACCCTAAATTTTGTAATGTAATGTAGGCTGTAGAGATCTACCCATTGTCCGTGGACCATGGGATTATATAAATAGAGCAAGGCTCTAAGTAATCAATAGATCATGGAATAATAATAATAAGGATGAAGGATTGAGTCGTATCTGAAGTGCAAAGTCTAGTTTTGGATCGTAGAGTAGGAGAAGGCTCTGCAGCTGATTGCACAAGGTGAGTCGAGTTTGTAAAGGTTGGAGCATTAATAAAGAGAAGTTTCATATCGATTCTGCGTATTTATTTCTTGTTTTATGCATCTGTTACATTGAATATACATTGCACTTTTAATGCTTATATGATGCATGAATATGTATAAATGTGTTGAATAAGTGAATGCAAGATAGAATATATGTTTACATGAAGTTAACTAAGATCTTTAAGAAGATAAGTAAGATACGCGGTGTAATTTGGGGAAATAGCACAGGATGTTGCCATAGCAGTGCGAAAGCATCTCAACCCTTGGTTAGGGTTGTGCGAAAGGCGATTATAACAGATCGCAAAGGTATTGAAGGTCAGGACAGTGCGCGAAGTGACCTGTGCGAAGGTAGGCACAGTTGGACTAAATCGGCACCTCAGACATCTCAAGGGTGCAGAAACTTGGTTCCAGCATCCCCCCATACTGCTTTGGGTGAGACTTCAGTCCGCGCTCCATGGGCTGATGTCGAAAGGGCCAATAATGTAGGGATTTGTTTGGATAAATAACTCTGAACCTAGGTCAGGCCCCAGCAAGCCAACACATCTACGGATTTGAAAGTTAGATCTTGTGTGAAATAGGTATGTGTCTATCCATGAACATCGTGCACTACAATGGACGATAATAGTTGGCTTGAGGGGGCCTGACCGAAGTTCAGCGTTAATTAGCCAAAAAAATCCCTACAATACTGGCCCTTTCAGCATCAGCCCGCAGAGCGTGGACTGAAGTCTCACCCGAAGCAATATGGGGGGATGATAGAACCAAACTTCTACACCTTGAGATGGTTGTGATGTCATTTGATTCCCTCTATCCCTGCCTTCACGCAGGGTGCTTCGCTCTAGGGCTCGCAAGACTAGCCCTCTATTCCAGCCTGGAATACCTCCACGAAAGGGTACAATTGACCTTCACGCAACCCTAACCTACTGCTTAGGTACTTTTGCGTTGCTATGGCAGTGTGCCATGTAGATTCCCCAATTAATCTAAGTGACTTGCTTATCTTATCAAGTAATTATAGTTAACACCACATAAACATATAATCATATTTGTGGTCAATTATTCAACGTAATTGAATTCATTCGTGCATCACATAAGCATAATAAAGGAAATTCATACATAACATATCAAGATGCAATAACAGAACAAAGAGACAGGAATTCCCAAATATTTCTCTTTATTGATATCTTCCAAGGGGTTACAAACTTTGTCTGCCCTGCGCACACAGCTGCAGGGGTCCGCGCACTCAGGTGCGGACTTCTATCCTAGGCCTCTACACACTCAGTTGCATAGCCTCTACCTACGCTACAACCCAAGACAGACTTACTACTTTAGAGCTATGACTCTCTTACATTGTCTATCATTCTATCTCTTTTTATCGCCTTAAAACTACTTAGAGTTTAGCTCTTTTTTATACAACCCCAAGGTCCACGGACCATGGATAGAACTCTTATAGCCAACTTTACTTTAAAATACTAAGGGCGAACTACCCTTTATGGCACATAACACCTTCACGCTCCGTGACCAAAAAATGCGGAGACTTTACAATTTTATTACAAAATTTGACTCAAACATGGGCTTTTAGCCTCAATACTGCCCTTGGGGGATCCCGCTCCCAACAGGCCCCCAACACAAACATCATGACTCACCCTCAAGTCACTCGGTAGGCATGAAGATCTTTGTGTGAAGCTCGTCCAGCTCGACCCATATGACCGCAACCTCGACCGTGCACTAAGCTGCCACCTGCTTCGCGTCTTCCACTGTCTGCTCGGTCACTGCTCCTGTGCTATCAGCCTAAATTTTTTGTTGCATCTCTTGCAAAGTCGCAAGCTTACCTTCAATATTTCTTGTGACCACGTAAGCTTCCTCCATCCAGGGCTTTAGTCGCACCTTCAACATTGCTTCCTTGTGTAGCGCTACATCCACCTGCTCCTTCAGTTGCTTAGCCTCTTGCAGCTTGGCTAGCCTCTATGTCAACACGATGGTTCGTGTTGTGGGTTTAACTTCATTGCAGCTATGTTGTAGCTCGCACACTTTCATCTCCAACCTCTCTATATTTGGGTCCTCCTGCAAGCTTGTTAGGACCTCAAATGATTGCTCGAACAACTGCGTGAAGTCTGCTACTGCACTCTCCACCACTGCTATTGCCTCTGTGGCAGCGGTTTCCCGCTATTCCTTTACCTCTGGTGGTGTTGAAGGCTGGGCCCTCAACTGTGGCTCTGTAATCTACAGGTTCAACTCCAATTGAACCCACGCCATCTCAGTCCGAGTGTTGCACACCCTTGTGGCCAATTTCCGGATGCAGACCTCAACTGGCTCCTCCTTTGGAATGGCCAACTCTGGGACCATTCTGCATGCCTCCTCAACGACCTACATAATCTTCTTGCTCTGGCTGGATACCTCAATCTCAGCGACGATGGAAGCATTTCTCTATAGGGCCATCTGCTCATTGTTGATCCATTGTTCATTGATCACCTGGAGGGCGCAGTGCTCTTGGGCCCTCAGTTCTGCAATTACTCCATCCTGCAAGAGGTGGAGTGCTTCACGTAGAAGCACTGCCAGGTTCAACCCAACTCCCTTCAAGGCGCTGATAGTGGGCATGTCAGCCTCATTTTCCGTGGTCAATGCTCCATTCGGCAGCACTATCACACTGGAAGCCTTCGTGTGTAGCATATCTTCAGCCTCTGAAATGTCGATAGCCACGTTGGTAGACATTATACCAGCCTGCGACGCGTGGGTTTGCAACTCCTGCAACCCAGTCTGGATGGCCCCTAGGATGATCTGTTGTTGTTGTTAAAATTTTTGCAAGGCTTCCACGGTGACATCTCTAACTGTGTCACAGATATCATGTAATTTGCCCTCTGTCAATGTGATAGGGTCCAGTGAGGTCTTGGTTGCCTTGGATTTCTTTTTGGACCCTCCCTTTTCCAGCTCTCTCGGGTGCTTAATGCATGTGGATGTCTCCTGAGGGTCCGCGTCGTGCTGCTCTGTGCCTTCCTCTTCGGTCTCAGGTGAAGGCGACCTCGCTCCTTTGTCAGAGCCTCACTCTATCCCACCTTTCTGCTTCACGGCCTTGCGCTCTGCCTGAACCTTATCAATGGCCTCATTTTTCCTCTTCTCAACCAGCTACGCCATCTTCATCTTGGCCTCCTCCTTCTTCTTCTGTGCAGTGGACTTGCTTCCACCCACTGCTAAGTCCATTGTAATACACCACTTTTCCGACCATTGATCAAGCACTACATCGATGGCATCATCCGTGGCTAGATACGGTAAGTCGTATGACTTCTGCGTAGGGTCCTTCCACGCCATGTTGGAGACTCGATGGAAATTGACTTTGAATTCAACATAGCTCTGTAAGTTAGCATACACCGTGGGCGACAATTGTGGCTTGTGATTGATGGTCGTCCTGATATTCATCTCCATCAAGATCTAGAAGATCTTGCTGTCCCGAACTCGCTGCGCATCCTTGGTCACCCACAGCGAAGTGTACTTCACTGCTTCAGGGAGGTCTAGTGTGACCGAAGGGAACTAACTATCCTTTGGTAGCTCCCATGCTACCAGCACAATCGACAACAAGAGCCACACATAGTGGAATGTCTTGTTGAGCTCTTGTGATTTGCGACAGATCATTAGGAACTCTCCGCGAAGGTAGTCTGAGTAGTTAAACTGGACTCCTTTAGCGCACTACTATGTGACTGCGACGACAGGTACTAGCACCTCATCAGCGTGACATTTCTGCATCACCTTCCCTGCAAGGATCTGCATTGCAACCTTCACAGCGGGGTCGCAGATGCTCGAGATAGTGTACC
The DNA here is from genome assembly GCA_031772625.1 of Pinus tabuliformis. Taxonomy (NCBI): domain Eukaryota; kingdom Viridiplantae; phylum Streptophyta; class Pinopsida; order Pinales; family Pinaceae; genus Pinus; species Pinus tabuliformis. The sequence continues at coordinate 1,371,900,338 of CM062805.1, read as the reverse complement.
CACGTGACTTCTTTATCAAATTAAATTTCTCCTTCATTGACTCTATGAGTGCCTGATCACCACCCTTGCTGCCAAAGATCATCACCGAATTCTCACCTGTATACAGCAGGCACACTATCCAGTGAATCAAACTGTCTATGATGGGTATCAACTCCTCCAGCCACAGACACCCATCATGCACCAAGCACAGCAGTTGCTTGATGACCAAAACTATCACCGGGGTGTGGTTATAATGTGGCACTCAGAGCAGGTTGAGCAACCCTACCTTCTCTACTCCCCTGAGCCACTTTCGCAGCTCCAATGCGGTCATCCCTGAATTCGTGTCTATGATGTGGCATACCAACTGCTCGGTCGCCAGGTGTGGGAAATTTTCGTGGTCCTCCAAGTCCCAGTCTTCAAGTTTTAGTATCGACACCCATGCCAAATGCAGACCGTCGAAAGCAATTTCATCCAGTAGCAGAGGGGTTTTCAGGGGAGTCTTACTCTCATCAATGTCCTTTGGGACCTTGGACTTAGGCTTGCATGGAGGGACATACTCCGGCAACCATGTAATTGGGTCCCTACCCTAGGCTTCAACCTCCTCTACTTCAGCTCCCACATCCTCATCGTCCATCAGGATGTCTTTAATGTCCTCCTCCTCTGGCTCTAGGTTTATGGCCTTGCCCTTCTCCTATGTAGTGGGCTTTGGCGAGTTTCTCCTTGACGATGCACGCACCGGTATGGTAGGCTGCTTGCCCTTCTTGTCCTTCATGGTCTCATTAGTTGGGGTTGGCTTCAGTCTCAGCGTTCTTGGCAATTTAGGGACATCTGCCAATACTTTAGCCACTTCCGAAGCAACTACTTCTGCCTCTATGTCCATTTCCTATGCCAGCGCCTGTATTATTTGTTCGGTATTTATAATTTCAGGGGGTGCTGACATGATCTTCTGCAAGAATTCCTGTGTGTCTGTCAGCAAAGTCTCAAATACCCCAGAAGCGATTAGAAGCTCGTATTGCTCATGATTCATAGGCGCCTGGGAGCTCAACAACTTAATTCTCAAAATGCCAAGTGTTTCTTGCTGGATAACCACTTGTAATTTATAGTGCATTTTGAATTCAAATCCGACTGTTCCCCCCAAAATCGGTTCATTAATGTCAGATTGGCAGCATATTTTCAAGGATCTAAGCCATAAATTTCGTCTTAAATGCTGGTCGCCCGCTCCATTTGGCCTCACTTCTATTGTCTTTTGATGAACAATGACCGTAATGGTCACTTTCCAGCCAACCTATGCGATTTCTCCTTGGGTAGCGCAGCTCCCTCCGTGTTGCGGTGGACCCAGTGACACTTCCTTGCTTCACACCATCCTCCAATCGCGTAGCTCCCCAACCCGGGCAGTGTATTTTATAGTCCCGTGCCTCCTTTTAGCTACTTGGAGCGCTAAGACTATGCTACCTTCATCTAGTCACATGGTCGGACCGTCAGTGTATGGCTTCAAGCGACTTCCATTCACCTTTCTTGGGAAGGGTTATCCATTTAATTTGACCAGCTGTACCGCTCCTCCATCGGTAATCTCCTTAATGATATACAGCCCTAAACAGTGCATCCTCAACTTTCTTAGAAATTTATCAAACTTACTATCATATAACAGAACTAACTCATTTACCTTAAATGTGCATAGCTTAATATGTCGATCATGTCATGCCTTTTCACGCTACTTTTGGACCTGTTGGTGAAATCCAGCTAAAAATCATTCTTCCTCCAATTCATCTAGCTATGAGAGCCTCTCCTCTAGGGCTCCGCGATCCATCATACTTTTGAACACTGCTATGCATAGGCTAGGCACAATATATTCCATGGGCATCACTGCTTCAACACCATAGACAAGCCTAAAAGGGGTTTGTCCAGTCAACTTCTTGCATGTCGTTTGATAATCCCACAATACTACAGGTATGCGTAGGTCCCAATCACTTTTCTTAGCATTAAAAACCTTGGTCAGCGCGTTTTCGAGCACTTTGTTGAACCCTTCCACCATCCCATTATCTTGTGAGTGATAAGGCGTGCTCTTCTGGTGATATACCTGAAATTCCTCCTTTAGCGCGCTAATCGTCTCATTCAGGAAGTGTACCATGATCACTCATCAAGATCTTTGGATATCCAAATCACGTTAGTACATGTTCAAAGAGGAACTTTGCAGTTGTCGTGCCTGTGCAATCCTTCACAGGCTGTGCCTCCGCCCAACGGGTCAAATACTCTATCGCAGTGATAATGTACCTTGCTCCCATCTTTCCTTGAGGCTGAATGGGTCCCACGAAATCTATCGCCCATTTCCCAAAGGGTTGCAACATCATCTGTGGACTCAAAGGCATCTCATCCCTCCGCGATGGCCTACCAGTCCTTTGACAGACATCACATGCCTTGTAGTATGCTTTTGAGTCCTGATGGAGGGTTGGCCACCACAACCCTGCGCGTAGAATCTTCTGCACAGTTGCTCTTCCTGCATAATGTCCTCCCACGGCACCCCCATGAGTGTCCATGAGGATGCTGCTTCTTTCAAACTCAGGTACATACCATCACAATATCTCATCAGTCCCCATCTTGTACAGATGCCCAGCAATGACAGAGAAATCTGCCGCGCGCACCACTAATTCGTTCTTTTACTATAAAGTGTATCCTTCCAGAGTAGTTCCTATCATTAGAAAATGTATTATATTCTCAAAATGACCATCCACGACATGCACTGCAAATAATTGCACGTCGGGCAGTCCTTCCTCCAAGTTAGTGGGTTCATCCCCTATTTCGATGCGTGACAGATGGTCTGGTCCCGCGTTCAGTTGTTCAGGATTCACAAAAACCTCAAAATCGTACTCTTGGAACAACAAGAGCCACCTGCAAATTATCTCCCCCAACATAGGCTTATTGACCAGGTACTTCAGTGCTCGACTCAGCTGAGTAGCCCATTCAAGCTGAATCAGGTCCAAAGGATCCTGCGGTATCCTAAAGATCGCTGCTTTCACCTCTTATAGCACTTCATCAATATTGTCAAACCCATCCTAAAAATTGAATGTCATCATGAATCCTTCATGCAGGATATCCCATTTGCCTGTCCCATGGCAGAGCTCTGTTTCACGTACCAATTCATCAGGACAAAATCTAGGGTATGACAGAACAAGTGCACCCATTCAAGTTGGGGCTTTTCTCCATAAGCCTGGGCCCATTTGTCCAAATGCATGCGTGGATCATCCTACCCATCATACTTGTCTATCATTCGCATCTTCAGCTTCCTGAAGCAAGTTCTCATCATTCTCCTACATTCGCGCCAATCATCAAATCTTCCCTTATGCATACCCCACCACCTTGTGGGTGTAGCACACAGTGCCCAGTCCAATGCCTAGAAGCACTACTTTTCTAGTACCTCCCTTTCAAAAGCATCCAAAAAGATATCTACCTCATTCAGACCATCATAAGTGATCGGGTCATCATGTTTCAATTCAGCGTAGTTACTTCATGTAATTGATTCTGTCAACATTCTATCTCTTCATCGGAGTCCGAAGTGCAGGAACTCTCACAATCCCATGTAATTCATCCATCCACAGTGGGATTCACCCAATCTTGATACCGCACCGTTATCTTATAGATACATTCCAGATCATTGTCACTCTCATAATGGTAGACTAGTTCAGTATAGCGCGATCCTTCAGCAAGATCGAGGGGTACCATTACACACAGCGATTTCTTATCAAAGATCATCTTTCGCTTCTTTAGATTTATTACCCCATTCATATCAGTAGCCCAGTCAATTCCCAGGAGTGCAGGATAGGGATTGTTGTCATCCACTATCTCTATTACTTCAAAATCAGCTAGTGCGCTCACACCTTCAATATCCATAGTCACCCCCTGCAGCCGCCCCATGGGGATGATATTTTGTTGATTCACCATCCTTAGCTAAATTGGAGACCATTGCAGCGTGGGTCTCCCCATCCGTCCCCAAGTCTGTTTCGATAGGACATTCACATTTGACCCCAGGTCCAAAATAACCTGATCCATTTCACACTCTCCTATCTATGCGGTCAATCTTGTCTCTCGTCCCATCCTTGTTTTATGCTTACCTATCTTTCTCACTACGCGCGACTCAGTCAGAGTGTTTCCGACACATCTATTTATTAGCTCCTATAGCCCCTTCACAACCTTTATATTGCGCAGTAACTTCATACAGCTTTCCAGGAAAGTTGTAAGCATAGAGGGGTTCAGCTCCTGATCAGGCTTATCCTTGCTTCCTGAGGTGGAGGCCTCAACAAAGCTCCTCTTCACTTCCATGAAGGTTTCATGTGCACACTCCAAATCAAACACAGTTTCCTTTGCTGGAGCTTTGCGAACCCATGTACTGTCTTCTGGTTGTTTCCCCTTGTCATGTCCCATCGCGATTCCACTTCTAAGCACTATATTTACATTTGGATCCTCTTCGCGCAGCTTAGACCTCATCATATGCAGGTTTTGAGTCGGTGGAGGTGGTAGCGCCCCTTTGTCACGTATCCTAGCTATCAGCGTAGGACAGTGTTTCGTTCCATGATCAAACAATGTGCAATACTTGCATGACGGATGTGTTGGGTTAGTGCAATCGTAGGCATAATGTCCTGGTCCTCCACAATTGTAGAAAATCAATTGTCCCTGACCTCCACCAGGTACTCCTCCACCTCGACCTCTTCCGCGCCCCTGAAATCTTGTCCACACCATCCCTGCGCTCTGGTTAGGGGGCCATGTTTCGCTCTGAACCCTATAAGCAAGAGTTCTATCCATCATCAATTCATAACTTCTGCAATTACACTCATCATGCCCTACCGACCTACAAAAATTGTATAATTGTTTTTGCGGTGCCTGTAAAAACTTCTACAACAAATAACAGTTATCCGTGGCATGTTTTCCTACTACCGGATAGATAGCACACCATAATGCAGGCCCCGCGCTTGGTCCTGCTTGAGCTTCTGGCCTTAAAGGCATCGATCCTCCTCCTACAATATAGTTCACAAATACCGAGCAATGGTCCTTGTCATGCCCTGACTCTTGCATTTCAAGCACCATACCTCCTCACGCACCTCTAGTCAAATTGTCCTGTCTTGCTTCAGACTTTGCATCTCAAGGCATAGATTCTTCAGCTACACATGGATTTGTTGAACCCCCAGATTTGGATCTTGCATCGGAGTTTCATGCAGTCCCATCGCAATCTCCAAGGCCTCCACCTGAGTTGTTATCTTTTGTCGTGACAATGCACCCCTTAAGTGTTGCAGTAGCAAAGCCACAAACCACTCGCGATGTTGTCCATCTGTCAAATTCATGTTGGCTTCGCGGATTGTACACTTCAACCTTTGATCTAGTTCCCAAGGTGTCTCGCCTGGTTGCATAGTGATTTCTTTGAATCCCACAATCGACTGTGCCTCAAACTTAGGCCTACTGAATTCTCTGTTCATTTCTGCCTAGATGTTTGCGACTCTAGCATTCGAGTTATCATTCAATTACTTGATAAAACAGGTTAGCACACGATCTTGCAGGGAATTAACCAATGTCGCCTTCTTTATATGATTATCTATAACACCTTGAGCTTCCCATACAACTTTCAAAATGAACCAGAATTGGTCCAGGTCCTCATTTCCCAAGCCTTTGAACAAAGGCAGCTTCACTATATTTTCCATACTAAACTGTGGTGGAGGTGGAGGTGGTACGAGTGAAGTTGGAGGCAAAGGTGGTGAAGTCAGAGGTGGTGTGGGTGGAGGTGGTATTTGCAGGAATCCTTGTCTTATTAACTGAATAACACTTCATGGAGAAACCTTCGCTATCTCTTCCTCATCACCTCGCGGAGGTGAAATCAATGGACTATACTTCGGACCCTTTTTTCCTTCATTCCTGTAAGTTTTTCTGCTTCGCGTAGTTCCAAACATCAAGGTAGTTGCATAACCTGTTTTTCGTACAATAGCATTTTAATCCAGGTATTCAAAGATTTGACGTATTTACCTTGTGGTCCTTCGAAAAAGCGTCACTCCACCTCACTGTAGCTGACTAACGTGTCAACTGCAAATTTAGTCACAAATCCTCCTATGACACGATCGAGCTAATGATCGACAGCATGGGCGATCTTGTCCTCAGATGATTCCAACTTCTGTATTAGCTCTGGGGTCCAAGCAATAGGACCGTCAAGTTTCCACCTTCCTTGGCTATCTGCTAGCTTTGCGATCCACTCATATAGCTCAATTGGGAAGGAGAAGAAAAATATCTCATGGATCTCTGTATACAAGTATCTGTACCAACCATTGTTCCTTTGTCAATCATGGTTTTTTGTTCTCCTGCACCGCGAATTCATGGATCTTCTTGTCCAACCAGTCTTCGATCTCCTTCATAGTTGGATTCCAGTGATACGAATCACACATCTCTTATGCATATTCCGGTACCGGCAACAGAACCATTTGTTGGCTTGAGGGGTCCTAACCCAAGCTTAGCCTTAATTAGCCAAACAAATCCCTACACTACTGGCCCTTTCGGCATCAGCCCGCGGAGCGCAGACTGAAGTCTTACCCAAAGCAGTATGGGGGGATGTTGGAACCAAGTTTCCGCACCCTGAGATGGTTGTGATGTCGTTTGATTCCTACTATCCCTACCTTCGTGCAGGGTGCTTCGCTCTAGGACTCGCAAGACTAGCCCTATATTTTAGCCTTCAATACCTCCGTGAAAGGGTACGATTGACCTTCGCGCAACCCTAACCTACTGCTCAGGTACATTCGCGCTACTATGGCTGCGTGTCATGCAAATTCCCCAATTAATCTAAGTGACTTTCTTATCTTATCAAATAATTATAGTTAATGTGGGTAAACAGATAATCTTACTTGCATTCAATTATTCAACGTAATTGCATTCATTTGTGCATCACATAAGCATAATAAAGGAAATTCATACATAACATATCAAGATGCAATAACAGAACAAAGACACAAGAATTTTCGAATATTTCTCTTTATTGATATCTTCCAAGGGGTTACAAACTTTGTCTGCCCTGTGCACACAGCTGCAGGGGTCTGCGCACTCAGCTGCAGACTTCTACCCTAGGCCTCTGTGCACTCAGCTACAGAGCCTCTACCTACGCTATGAACCAAGACTTAGACTTACTACTTCAAAGCTACGATCTTACATTTTTTGTCATTATATCTCTTTTTATTGCCTTAAAACTACTTAGAGCTTAGCTCTTTTTATACAATCCCATGGTCCGCGAACCATGGGTAGAACTCTTACAGTGGAATTTACTTTACAAAAATAAGGGCAAACTACCCTTTATGACACATAACACCTTCATGATCCGCGACCACAAAATGTGGATACTTTACAATTTTATTACAAAATTTGACTCAAACATGGGCTTTTAGCCCCAAAACTGCCCTTGGGGGATCCTACTCCCAACAATAAGTTTCCTATCCCGGGGTGAAAAATGCGCTGGTAGTTTCCCTACTTCTAGGTAGTTGGCCACATTAGCATACCAAGGGGTCTTGAGTGTTACGACAAATAGGTGTTCATCTAGAAATTGGTCATCTACTAGTGACAGATCAACTATTTTAGGTACTTTGGACAAGAAATCTGCAACAAGATTTTATTTTCCTAGATGATCCTTTATAGTAATATTGAACTCCTATAAAAACAACAACCATCGATTTATTTGACCATTAATAATGTGTTTTTTAGCTAAGTATCTAATAACAAAATGATCAGTGTACAGAAAAACTAGATATCCTGTTATGTAATGATGAAATTTATTAATAGATAATACAACAGTTAAAAATTCTTTTTTCTGTCACTACATAATTTAGCTATGTTGGTGTAAGATTTTTGTTGATATAATAGATGGCATAAGGTTTCTTATCTTTTTCCTACCTGAGGACATCTCCTATCATCATGTCTGATGCGTCTGATGAAATATGGAAAGGAAAATTCCAGTTTGGCCCTCTTAACACAGGGGCTGTTGAGACCAGTTTTTTTAGTTCTGCAAAAGAAACGTTACATTTGTCAGTCCATTCCAATTCAACATTTCCTGTTTAAACATATAATGGTGCAGCTATATTTGAAAATGTGTTATAAATTTGCGATAGTATCCAACGTAGCTAAGGAAACTACATACCTCGGTTGGTTTACAAGGAGTAGGCAACGTAAGAATTACCTCAATATTCGTTGGATCTACTTGAATACCTACAGTAGAAATGTAATGTCCCAGAACTACACCTTCAGTCATCATCATATGGAATTTTTCATGGCTAAGGCATAATCTAGTAGCAATGCACCGTTCAAGTATTTTTTCCAAATTCTTCAAGGCCTGATCAAATTCATCACCATATGGAGTAAATTCATCCATATACAGCTCAATTCCTTCATTAATCAAATCAGAAAAGATACTCAAAATTTCCCTCTGGAAAGTGGTTGGGGCATTACACAACCCAAATGGTAAAACTTTATATGCAAAATGTTCCCCATGGGCAGGTAAATGTGGTCTTGTCTTGATCTTCGGGAGCGATCTGAATTTGGTTATAACCACTAAAACCATCTAGGAAGGAGAAGAATTTATTCCCAGCAAGAGTGTCAAGGACTTGGTCTACAAATGGAAGGGGAAAATGGTCTTTCTGGGTAGCCTTGTTCAGTTCCCTGTAATCTACACAAATTCTCCACTTCCCATTTTTCTTAGGGACAAAAACTAATGGAGAAACCCACTGGCTATCCAAAATGGGATATATAAAATTGACATCCAGGAGTTTTTGTAATTCCTATTTTACTACATCCCTGAGATGTGGATTTAGTCTTCTCTAGGGCTGCCGAATAGCACGGACATATTTTTCTATGTAAATGTGATGAGTACATAATTGTGGATCAATGCCCTTCATATCAGAATATTCCCAGGCAAAAGCCTGTTTATATTTCTGAAGAATCTGAATTAATTTTTCTTGTTGTTGATCATCTAGATTGGCATTAATATTCAGGGTTTTACCAGGTTCAATTTCAATTGAAATTCTATTATGGATAACAGTCGTAGGTATATGGTCATTATTTAAAACCTCTAGCGGATCTTCTTGGGCTTCGTTATCGAGTATATATTTCAGCATTTGACATGTTGGATTCCCCACAGTAGAAGGTTTGTTAATAAAGTCATTAATTATATCATCTTCGATCTAACTCTTAAATGCAAGAGCTTCATCCAAGGTAAGAGGATAATGCATATTTTTCTCTTGATATTTGTGCGGGAATGGCTGATAGTTTCTAATAGGTGGGCTAGGTTTGGTAGGTAGATATAAGGCAAGGTTTTTTATGGAATTTCCTTTTGTAATTGTCATATTTCATGTCTGGCATCCTATGTATGTTTTTTCTATTGCCAAGCATGGCCTCCCTAATATCATAGGGTACCCATCAAATCTATTCCATGGAATAATAACCAGAAAGTATACCAGGTACTCCTAGGAGTCCACAGAGACGATAACGCCTTCCGAAGTGCCTTCTAGCCTGACTATTGATCTATCAGCTAATTCCAATAAGGTGGAAATTGACTTCAAAGCTGTGATACCCAAAATACCGTAGGTTTCCAGAGTTAAAATATTTATAGCTACTCCTAAGTCCACCAAGGTATTTGGGAAGTTGTGACCCTAAATTTGGACGGTAACTACTGGATTACCAAGGTCATCATACTTGACAGGTATCTATTTTCCTAAGATGAGGTTAGATAATGTCCCTACAATGTGGACTGTAGGTGGATCTTTTGGTTTCTTCCGAGAATTTTTGCTGCACAAGTCTTTAATTGTTTTAACATAAATTGGAACGTCTCATATAGCCTGGAGGAGAAGATTTTTTATACATAAATTTTTTAATTCCCCTATGTTGTGGCCACCAACAACCCCCCTCTTTGTTTGGTATTAGCAATAACACCAAGCAAATGGGGACCCTTAATAAAAAATCCAAAAAACATTTTATGAAAATTTTTGTATTCGACTCCTTAAAACTGTATCGCATCGCGAGAAGAGAATAAAACGTTTTCTTATGAGCATAATAAATTGCAAAGAAGCGACGCGAAATTCATCACATCGCATACATTATGAAGCGCTCTTAAATGAAAAATCTTAAGAAATCTCCGACGGCCGATATGCGACGTCGCATATCGCAACATCGCGTAAGCAGCACACAATGATTGAATGACTAAGTGCGATCTGCGATGTCGCAATGCTGCGATCTGCAATGCTGTGATCTGCGATGAATGCGATATGCGATTTGCGATAAATGCGATCATGAATTTCTGCAATGACACATCTTGACGACGCGATCCGCGATGCTGCGATGCGAGTCGCAGAAATCACCCATCGCAAATTTTCCTCGGCGCAGTATTCAAGGAAAGCTGTCCGTAAACCAAAATTGGGCGCGCGCCTTAAAAGAAATTAATGTATGTACGCCAAAGTATTCAAGAAAGACAGTTTTGTGTTTTTTCTAAGAGTCAATTCGCTATGGGTGTCTTGATTTCATACATTCATAAGAGCTTAAAGCTTTCATGTCAATCTTTATTATCATTACTCTTTTCCTTTGCGTAAACTGTAAGACAGGAAATAACATGAAGCAATGTGCAGGAAACATCTAAGGAAAAGGCGAAAGCGTCAATGCTCGGAGAACAAAGAAGATATGCCTTCATAAACGGATGCCGCATGCAACAGGACCACAGATTCCAGAGTATCACTCAACAGATGCTGATTTCAATAGGCCATCCAACGCTCAGAGTCAAAAGCGCACAAAAGCAGCATGTTTACAAAAGATCCTGAAGCTTATGCCCGGTAAAGGAAAAAAGGCGCTAAAGAAGGAAAATGCACCAGAAAAGCCCGGAACAAAGAATGGAGGCAGCATCGCTAAGAAAATTGTTTAGAGAGCAAAGTCCCTAACTTGTTCAGTCATTTGCAAGGCCAGAAACCGAAATAGCAAAAGCAGAATCAGTTTGAGAGAAATTTGGGTTATTACCAAGTATACACGCAGTGAATACACCCAGCCAGAGGAAGATTCTCGAAAATATCTTCTAGTTTACCAGAAAGTGGTGCCAGCGCGTGTTATTTCTATTTTCGTAGCTCAAACAAAAGCAGAAGGCGACCAGCCGACTCTTCCTAGGCGAATGTTGCATGCTTGCAGCACTAAGGAGCAAATACAGAAATGGTTCGGAATTAGATTCAATTTTTAGAAATAGTTTTGCTTTAGCAGAAGGGCGGTCATTTAAAACCGTATCCTAAATTTAGGTAATTAAGTTAATTAGTTAGCAATATTTAAACCCTTCTCAGGCATTTGGAGAAGGGTCCAGAAATTTGTCAAAAACTTGTCCTCAGAACATGCACTTTTGCACCCTCGGAGGGGGTTTTGATGAATGGATGGATCAAGGTTTATTAATGTTTGCATTTGATATCTGCTACTGATGTTGCACTTCTGTACTCTTAGTAGATGTTAGAGCAAGGAGAGATAAATCATTGTTGCTTGAAGCTTATGAGTGGAACCAGTCATAAATGGTACTTTTATCTCTTGACCGTTTCTGTTTATATTCTTAAAGTGATTTACAGTTTTTAGTTGTTTATATGTTACTGCATGAATGTGTGAGTTACAATTTGGCACTTTTGTACGGTGGAGTCATTTATTTGCGTTTGATATATGAATAACTTATTATGCGATATGTTGTTCACAACTATTTTGCCTAACTTTTTATGCAAAGTGGTTTATCTTAATTGATTTCTATTCTTATGATAGCTGAATGATCTTTATTACCAGTTATTGTTTGAAATCTCTTTAGATCGCATAATAGAAGAAATACACCCCGGGTTAGCGTAGATTAGATGTGTTGTTTCTCATTAGATTACAATAGCATAGAGTTAGTTTAAAAGTTTGAATTAAATTAGCTTTAAGTACTCTTAGATCAGCATCATCCAACTTTGCACACACACACACCCTTAAATTGGGAAACTGGTCCCATTATCCCAAGTTGGACCCGCTATACCAAACGGATAAGGAGCTGCCAACCAAGGTCCGGACCGGGCGGGTATCCCCCTTGTTGTCGACCCGATTTTCGGGGCTTCAACATATTTGGCGCTAGAAGGAGGGCCCGAACTATGAATGGCACCTAAATCAAAATCTAAATACCAAATTTCCCTCATCAACTCCCCTGACTTCCCCAGTACGTTTAAATCCAGAGTCAGAAGTCGCTCGAGTATTAACTGCTGCTACATACCCTAATATTTCAGACCAATCTACCATTGAACCCCCTGAAGTTCAAACTCTGATTCGCAAACTCCAAGGATTTTCTATTTCTACACAGAGGTCTGATAAATATCAAAGCAGCGTGACTTCGCAGTACAATCCTTCTCATCCCCTGACCAGATTAAAGAGTGAAAAATTTGGCATCCGGCCAACTGAATTCCCTCTCCCCACCAGGAAAAGAGCAAGGAAAACACCACAAGAGTCTGACAGTGAGACTCTTTCATCTACATCGTCCATTTCAACTCCCTCACCGCGAAGTCAGCCACCCACATCTTCATTCCAAACCACCCATCCATCTTCCACAACCCCTCTTCTTCAATCATCTAAGATCATAATATCTTCATCTTCCCAGCCTCAAGGATCATCCTCTGCACTTTCATTTACTAGCAGCTCAACGATGGCCCAGTCTCCATGGAACAATCTTGGGGCAGTTTTAATGCCTCCACCCCTAAGCCAAATACCGACCCATCCTGAGAAATGGCTACCCAAATTCAATCCAGAAGCAGGCATGCTAGCTGAAGAGCACATTAACAATTTCATGCTTTCTGTCAATCTCAACGGAGTTACCAACGAGGATGTTGTTGTCCGGATTTTTCCCTATACAATGCAAGGAACAGCCGGGTCATGGTACTTTTCATTACCCTCCGGGTCCATCACAAGTTGGGACATTTTTCAAAGTCAATTCCTTACGAAGTTTGGTGATGACAGATCAACGGCAACGTTAATCAATGACCTATCCAATCTTAAAGCCGAGGCTAGAGAACCCATCAAAGATTTCAATTTACGGTTCAATAAGATCCTCAACAAAATTCCCACTGCTTCCCAACCCAGCGAAGAAGTACGATGTGAATGGTATATTACGGCCTTACCATCAAACTTAGCAATCTTTGTGGATAGAGCAAATAAAACAACCTTATTTGAAAACCTGACAGAGGCGATAGCAGTAGAGAAACGCGTAGTAGCCCTGGAAAAGAGATCTGCGATCGAGGAACACAAATCTAAAAAAGTCACCTTCAAGAAAGACTCCAAGAAGAAACAAACGAAAGACCCTTTCGATTTGGAAGGATTGCAAAAAGTATTAAAGACCATGTCCAATGAGATGATTGACATTAAAAAACAAGTAGCAGAAACTTCTTCAAAAAAGCCCTACAGAGCTTTTAAAAGAGGCCCTTCAATGGATGTGAAACCACCCAACGCTATCTCAAATGTCGAATCCAAAGAAGAGGAAGAAGAAGAGAGTACCACTGAAGGGCAGACTGATGACGAAGAAGTTGTGGAACTACAGGGAATGTGGGATTTCATCCTCCCACAAGAAGAAGATCAAGAAGCATTTCCGGTTAGCACACGAAGCAAAAATCAACTTGATCCTCCCCAAACTACCCCTAAGCAGAAGGGCGCAAGCCCTGCAGCAAAAGATAAAGTCGCAACAAAGAAAACGACCGCTAAAGAGACTCAATCTAGCCCAATCCAACCAGATCAAACAACTCCATCAAGAACACTGATAGTGTCGGATGAAATGGAATACAATATTATTGATGACATGAAAAAGACTAGGGCTAATATCACTCTTTATGAATTGAGCAAATTGAAACATCAATAGAAGATAATGATGAAAGAATTACATGTCGTGCCTACTACATCTTTGCCTACAGTTGTAGCTTCCCACAACATGGGAAGACCTCCAACCAACACGATCAATAAGATTGATCCAAATGACATCGCCTTGATTGGAGGAAGATCAAGGTCTCACACTCCCCCTTTTCTTCTCACTTATGAAATTTTCAATAAAAATGTGCACAATTGTTTGGTAGATTCTGGTGCTTCAACGAATATTTTACCCAGATCAATATGTGCCAAGTTGAATGTTCAACCACAAGAATCCGCAGTGCGCATAGTTCAGCTTGATCGATCTCAAGTCGAAGTGATTGGTGAAATTAATCAAGTAAATAAGATTGTCGTCCAACCCGAAGGTATGTCAGGTTATTGACATTCTAGTAGCTGATATCCTAGAATTCTATGGCTTGATTCTTAGCAGGGATTGGTCCAAAAAACTCCATGGATACTTCTCAACCGACTGGTCGCACATGTGGTTACCCTACAATGGTAAACCGAATCAAATAAAGGTTGAACGAGAGTTACACCAGAAGTACATAGTAACGGAATTGGAGGGAGAAAATGAAGCAATAGCATATAACAGCAGTATCATAGGCAATTACTCGGTAGATTCTTTCCTCGGCAATTTCAATGCTCATACATCACCTGATCCAGGTGGATATTGGTGGCCACCTGCCAAGTCCACCTGGACCCCCACCATTTTCTTTCTCAACATTTTCAGTTTCCTTAATTGTAGCACAACTTACTATTTTTAGCAGTTTTTCGGGTCCTGAACTTCCGGAGCCGTTTTGAGGCCCTAAACGACGTTTTTTGGGGAATCCGAGGGGAACATGGGTCCATGGAATGGACCGATGACCGATGTTACCTGTTCCAACAATGGTAGTACTCAGATAGATCTTTCTAGTGAGCTATTGTATGCGTCAAACGGAGATCATATGCCAAAGTTACGACCCCGGGAAGTTGATATACCAATTTACCCCAAACGGGGCCCACAGTTTGGCGTTTCATCTCCTAGGGTTAGGTTTTGGAATGTTAAGGGTTTTTCATTGTTTCTCAACAATAAATAGGCCTTCGAGCCTCATTGTAACACAGTTCAGAGGCATGTAGCCATCACATCTTTTCTCAGAGATAAGCTACCATCGCCCTAGCTGGTTTATTTCCATTTCTGGTTGTAAGCATATTTCAGTATTTTCCATTAATGAAATGAAGTATTATTTCCACTGCATCTTTGTGTATATGGTTATCTCTGTAATTTGTTGCGTTCCTGTTTAAATCCAGATCAGTGGTATCAGAGCGGTCTGCTTTTTCTCTGTTTTTCTTTGCATGTCCCCAACAAGGTCGGGATATAAGGAGTTAGGGCTTGAACTGGTTGAACCTTTGCAAGACTAGCCTCGCAAATCCCGACGGCCTCCCATGGCGGACGAGAAGAAAGACGAGGGGGCAGGAGACCCCATCAAAATCTTGCTCGAAGAAGCCCTCGAGCGACAATGGAACGCGATGATGGACAGCTTTGCCCAGATCCTTCAGCGGCTACCCAGAAGCAACGCATCGGCTTCTAGCAGCTACTCTGGAAACGCCACACCCTTTAAGGTACAAGTTAATTTTGAAATCCCCATATTCGAGGGTCAGATAGACGCAGATGCCATAGATAAATGGTTAAATCTGCTAGAGGGTTATTTTTATGTTCATGAATTTTCGAGTCGGGAAAAGATTGTTTTTGCTCTCCTCAAAGCATCCCCCCACGTCAAGGACTGGTGGGAAACCTACTGCGAATAGAAGGATGAAAGTACTGGCTCACTATTTTCAGCCGCACCCACCTGGGATTCGTTCCGGGATGCCGTCAAGGAGCAGTACTACCCTGTTGGAAGCTATGAGGATGAATACATAAAGTGGACCACGCTGCGGCAGGGAAGGGACCAAGACGTGCCGGAGTTCACCAATATTTTCCATACCCTTCGCACAAAGTTGGGTATCAAGGATTTGGAGCAACATTTGATACTCAAATACCGTGGCTGCCTGCACAAGTACATCCAGGAAGAAATACAATTCCTAAACATCCCCTCGCTCGGCGCAACATACCGATATACCGTCAAGGTCGAGCAGAAGTTTAAACAAAAGAAGCGAGACTTTGGATCTGCGAATCCAAAGCAGGGGAAAGGTGCCCCGAAACCACAGAACAAAGGACAAAGCCAAGGCGGGACAGCCCAAGACAACCAGTCGAAGCTGCAAGCAAAGAACAGCGCCGCGAAGCCGAGAAAGGACACTGGAAAATGGTGCGAGTTCCATAAGAGCTCCACTCACAACACAAGTGAGTGTCGGGCCTGTTAGCGCTTGAAATTTCACCTCAGGCTGAGAAAGGTAAACCTCAAGGCAACATCAAACCACTTAGCCTCGTAGCTAGCCCTACGGGGCAGGAGAGGGCTCTCTCCGGTCTATCTCGATAAAGATCTTCAATGGGCGAGATAACCAATAGGGTAACACTGATTTTAGGCTAGTAAACTGATCAAAAGGGTTGATTTGGAATTTTAGGGTTTTTTGGTGGCAAATTGAGGGTGGCAATTTTGGGTGCGGGGATAGGACACAGTTTCTGCAGTGAGTTCTTTGGGGTGAGATAGGATACAGTATTGATGCCTTAGATTGAGGTGAATGGATGAGAAAGACAGGTGAGGAGTTAAGCAGAGCAAACAATAACTTTGAATTCTCCTTAAACAGTAGAGAACATTGAAATTAAACAAACTTAAAAGCAGAGCATGACAGTCATGAATTCTACTTTAACACTTCATTTGTTTAATGTGCAGAAGGAAAAGAAAGGAAATGATTCACATACACACTTACAAGTACATAGAGAAACACACCATCAATACATGTAACCACAAGAATCCCAAAAAGGACTGCAAAACCCTGGTCTTCCTTAGCCAAAAAATTGCAGAGATACACTGAATAATACAATGATAGCTTCTCCCTCAAGAGTCCAACCATGAAAATGAGCAAGAAAGTACATAATATAGATCATCTAACATCTTTCCCTGCCTCTAGGGGTCAAGCTCACTATCCTAGGAGCTGTTTCAACCACTTCTAAACTAAGCACTGAAAACTAGGCAGTCAAAACAACTTGCCTCTATAAGCTAGGAAACCAATTCATTCATTTAATTTTCACCTATTTCATGAATGAATCTTCTAGAAGAGATACATAAGTGTAAAAGTATCAAAAAATTACATTATTTACATCAAGGAGGATAACAATCCACTCCAAAAAGTCAAACATGGTCAAATCTGCGTTTTTCTGAGCTGTACAGTAAAATTTTGAGAAAATTGCCTGATAGGTCGCGCGCCTCTGCCTGACGGGTCGCGCGCCTTTGAGGGCACTTTTGGGGCACTTTTAGGTGTCCAAATTGAGAAAGAGTAGGCTTGTTGGAAATTTCTATGAGTCTAATTTCCAACCCAACTGGAATTTCTGAATTTGGTGGTCATTTGCCCCTCCAAAATTGCAATCTCCCAAGACTGCTTTCTGTGTCTCAAAAATGTGGCAGAAAGTCATTTTTTGCTTGTTTTTTGACTTTCTGGAGGCCCAAAACTTCATAAAATCTCTTGGCAATGGATGAGCATATGTAACTTTTCATGAAAAATCTGGAAATGCTGAGTTTTTGCAAAATGAAGTTGCCAAGAGAAAGGGTCGCACGGGGGGTGAGACCCGTTAAAAGGACAAAACCTGTAAATTGCCTGAAAAAACCAAAATTGACCCAAAATGTTCAAAATTTCTTGGGATTTGTGCTGTGACTGAGCTATTTAGTGCCTTTCTCCTTCAAGGAAACCTTGGCCAAGATGTGGAGGGGATCGGGCCTTTTTCTCCATTTTTGTGCTTTGACCAACCGCCTTTGGAGCACCTTCATCTTTGCCTTGTACACGTGCATCCGTGCCCAATAATGGTTCTTCATGATTCTAAGCAATTTTTTATCTTGGTTGGCCTTAGCCAACAGCCTCTCTAAATGAGCATTGAGCCAGATAAGCATAGCCTCTCGCTCAACTGGCACTAAATCACCGGGTCTTCTTCGATTCAAGATGTGGTCACTACGAATCCTCCACAACTCATCAAGAGTTTGCTCATCCTCCAACTGCTTGTTGCGCTGTTCTAGATATTAGATTGTCCATTGTGCCCCTTCTAATCTCTTCTGTAATGCATCATTTTCAGCGCTAAGGTGCTGAATGATCTCCTTTGACTCTTGGCTAGGAGAACTGACATCAAGATCAATAAGCTCTATATCTGGAACACCTGATGGCCCCTCATCAATCTTGGGCTGCTTGCCCCTCTGTGCTGCCTGTGCTGCTGAAGAAAGCGAGGCCCCTTCCACCCTTGTGAGGCCTCCTCTGTTCCTCAAACTCTGAAGCTGATGCATGGTCATCACTTTGCTCATAACTGGTTTCGGTTTCTGACATTGTTTTAGGAGCAAAATGGCTGAAATGTACTGTTGTTTCTGCTTTATAAACTGCTGATTAAAATGTTGTTTCAAGGGGACAAGGAGCACAAGGGAAATGTTAGGGAAGGGATGTTTTAAAGGGAAATTGGGAATAATAATGAAACAGGGATTTAGGGGAAAATCATTTCAAAATCATTGCATATATAGCATTATACAAATTTATTTACATGGATATTATGAGAGGTAGGGTTAGGGTTTGATTTTTATTTCTTAAGGAAAAGGGGTAGAGTTTAGGTTTCTTTCACACATTTGGAAAGGAAATTTACATGGAATGACAAGGAATAAGAAATGGGAAATGGGGAGAAAATGATAACAAGGGGATACCTTAAAACAACATATAAACCCAAGCCATTTTTACAACTTTAAACCAAAGCAAAGTGGAGCTTTTCATTTGCAAATGAAGGCCTTTGAGAATGCAATCATGATTTCCTTTAATCATGGCAAGCAAGAATTGTTTAAGATTGAGGGCCTACCTTACGAAGTTTGGCGATTTGTGGCTCCTTGGTGAATTTGCAGGCAGTTTTACAAAGAGGGCGCTGATGGGTCGCGCGCCTCACCCAACGGGTCGCGCGCCTCTGACGGGTCGCGCGCCTCTGACGGGTCACGCCCGTTATAATTTTACACTGGCGGAGGGCGCTCAACGGGTCGTGCGCCCCTCACGGGTCGCGCGCCTGGTTCAACGGGTCGCGCGCCTGTCCAGCTCACAAATTTCGCCCAATCTCTCTTGCAATCACTTGCTCTATGATTTAGATGCACAATGAGGCTCGATGGAGGGAGATTGGGCTTTTATAACCTTGATTTGAATTAATTTCATGCCCAAACCCACTTTATAATGTTTTTCTTTGACACTTTATAAACTTGATGTTTTTGGTTTCCTTTTATCCTGAAATTGACTAATTTGATGCTTTTGCTCGATACTTTTTGCAGGGATAACATCTGAGGGAGCTTGGCAAGGGAGCCAGGGTTACATGCTGTCCTTTGAAGCCTTTTGAAATTTTACCATTTTTTACAAAATTTTGAAAAATGACCTTGGCTTTAAAAACAGGGTTTTTAAATCCAAGGTGAAAATTAACTGTACAAGGTAGAAATTTTCGAAGAAACACCTTGAAAATCATCCCTCTGGCTTGCTGAGCACTTATTGACCTTCAGAGACATGACCTTGAAGACAAACTTGACCAAAACCCTAGACCTAGAATTTTGACTTCAAGACAAGACAAGTAAGCTTTAAAAGAGTTTAAGGACTGAAACAACTTTGATCCAACAATGCCAAGAGGGGAATAAAGACACCAGCTCCTCCATCAGGGTTATGGCATGCCTAATGGAATGCAAGACACTGATGAGACACCTACTTATGCAAATGCAAAGAGCTTTGATCGCTGATGGAGGGCTACTAGACCGACTCTAACATTGGCTCCAATGGGGATGGTAGCTCCTTGGAGGTACCAAGAACCTTAGACCTCTGGGAGAGCTAGACCAGTGCCTTTCAATCATTGGGCAATGGAGTCAAAAACTCAAGTTGAAATGCATGACTGAAAACTGATGACTTGACAACACAAATTGACTCTCACTCAACTAAAAACTGACTCAATACTTAAACACAACCGACAAACTGGAAATGATGCTCAAAGTGGAGCTTATTCATCAAAACCTACTCTAACAGTTTCATTCATCACCTGATCAAGTGAAATGAAACAACCAATGCAACCAAGTAAGTATTCTGTCTCCTGGTTGAATTCTCCACAACTTCTCGCTTATGAACAACAAGAGAGAACTACTGAAATGCAACTCCCATGACAACTTAGAAACAGATCCGTGGAATGATATGAATTCTCTATCCACCTCCAAAAACACTGCATAAGGATCTTGAAATTCAAGCACACTGGAACTTAGCTCATCTAATGGGTTACTTCTCGTTTCCTCATACCACGAATGCAACCTTTGATCTGAGCCTTGTGACGAGACCTCTGTTGAAAATGAGAAAGAAACCGGCTGCCGGATCAAATTCATATCAGCACATGTTTCAAGCTCACATGTAGTCAATGGAGAAAGACTTTGACTGCAAACCTCATCCAAAACATCAGCTATTGGATCATGAAAAAATTGAAAAGACTGCTGCAATGTATCCATTGAAAATGTATGACATCCTTCTAGCTGTTCATCCTTTTCTTGAGAGATTTTACGAAGATTCCGCCTTATAAACTGGAATGCTTCGAAACAAAAGGGCATAGAATCTTCCTGCATCATCAAATCATGTATTTCGGCTGCCATACCTTCATCTGTAATCTACCCTTCAAGTTCATTTTGTGGCTGCAAATCTGATGCTACAAGCTGCTCAAGAATTTTGTTATCTGTCTCATCCTCAACATTAACACTGACAGATTGCTGATTTCTAAGTTCATGGAAGTTGTCTCTAATGAACTGACATGAATCAAAACAAAAAGGTAAAGATACTTCACTTACTTCAAACTTTGATGCACTTTCCTCATCATTGTCATAGCTGATATGTGATGGCTGAACATTGTATTCAAGCTGCTGAAAATGAACTTTTTCCTCCCACAAACTAGCTGCTGATTTGTCTGCAAGATTAGCTTCTGTTTGGAGAACATAATCATCATCATACTGATCAAACCGAGGCAAACCATCGGTATAAAAGACATCATCAAGCATGCAGGTCATATCAACAGTGCTTTCTTCGCCAAGGTGATCTACAAAACAATCATTATCAGATCTATGACAACTAGGATAAGAAACAAAATGTTTTGGATCAGCAACTTGTTCTTCTTCAATCAGCGAGCCTTGAACATCATAATCATTCCTTGTGTTGATCTTGTCCATCATCTCTTCTACTGCACTTACCAAAATATCAAGCTTCACCTCTAGAGATGTTGATTCGGCCGGATCTATGTTTTTCATCTCTTCTTCCTTCATCCTTGCCCTTTGGATCAGCAGATGAGCCTCTACATTTACTGCACTGTTTTGCATCTCGTGAAGTGTTGCAATATCCCTTTCTCTCAGCTGAAACTCCATCTCCGGATCAAAGGCACCCGGATAGTGCAAGAGAGAAGATCTAGAAGAAGGTTTAATATCAACTGGCATCGAATAATAAACTTGGTTAAATCTGGCTGAAAACTGTTGTACTGTCTCCCCTGGCAATCTTTTCAGCTGGTTATACTTTTCTACAATCAAGAAAAGGTTCTGCCCGATCATCCACCTATCGAGAAAAACTTTGATGAACTGCTGGAAATCTGAGATGCTCGCATCAGGCAGGGCTTTGAACCAACTCTTCACTTTGGCTTGCAAAGAAAGAGCAAAAAGCCTAATACTAACATCTTCATCATCAACTTCAAAAAGATCTAGAAAAGTCTCAACATTCTGAACATGTTGCTCAGCGTTGACATTCTTACATTCGCCATCAAACCTCGGCAAGTATAGATCATAGTTTTTGGGGAAATCATGAAGAACAGAAGGTAAAACAAGAGGTTTATACCGATCTGGAATTTTACAAGGTGTAGGGGTATGTACAGCAGGTATAGAATCAGTCTTGGTCTCTTGAGATTCATCAATCTAAAGATGGTCATCACAAAATTTAGAAGAAAGGTCTTGATCAAGCTCAAAGGTATGCGAATCTTTGGTATTCACAATCTTCAAAGGGAAAGAATAAACTGCAGGCCGAGGATCTCTTCTCAAATAAAATATACTTTGCAAAGCCTTCTTGACATTCTTGGGAAAAGAGAAGAAATAATTTATGACAAAGAACAAAATGTCTTGGATGAAATTCCAACTTGAATACCTGATCTGTCCATGTTGTCCTTTCATGTTTTTGCTGGTCCGGATCATCCTCCAGTGGAGTCTTTGGATCTGATCTCGAAACTGATTTAGAGTCGCCAAGTGAATGATTTCAGCCTTTCAAGTGTCTAATCGCTGTCCACAATCAACAATCAGATCTGAACTTGATACATGTACTGGGGTAAAATGAAATCGAAGTGTTGTATCCACAAGCTCACGGAGATTGACTGAAGCAGCGTTTATCTACTTCCGCTTATGCAAAGCAAAAGTGTTTCGAAGGCTACCTCGCATAACTTCAGGCTCCGTCTAAGACTTATGAAACAAACACATCAATCAACAAACAATTTGTTCTCCCCAGTATGGTCGCCAATATGTTAGCGCTTGAAATTTCACCTCAGGCTGAGAAAGGTAAACCTCAAGGCAACATCAAACCACTTAGCCTCGTAGCTAGCCCTACGGGGCTGGAGAGGGCTCTCTCCGGTCTATCTCAATAAATATCTTCAATGGGCGAGATAACCAATAGGGTAACACTGATCTTAGGCTAGTAAACTGATCAAAAGGGTTGATTTGGGATTTTTAGGGTTTTTGGTGGCAAATTGAGGGTGGCAATTTTGGGTGCGGGGATAGGACATAGTTTCTGCAGGGGGTTCTTTGGGGCGAGATAGGATACAGTATTGATGCCTTAGATTGAGGTGAATGGATGAGAAAGATAGGTGAGGAGCTAAGGAGAGCAAACAATAACTTTGAATTCTCCTTAAACAGTAGAAAACATTGAAATTAAACAAACTTAAAAGCAGAGCATGACAGTCATGAATTCTACTTTAACACTTCATTTGTTTAATGTGCAGAAGGAAAAGAAAGGAAATGATTCACATAACACACTTACAAGTACATAGAGAAACACACCATCAATACATGTAACCACAAGAATCCCAAAAAGGACTGCAAAACCCTGGTCTTCCTTAGCCAAAAATTGCAGAGATACAGTGAATAATACAATGATGGCTTATCCCTCAAGAGTCCAACCATGAAAATGAGCAAGAAAGTACATAATATAGATGATCTAACCTCTTTCCCTGCCTCCATGGGTCGAACTCACTATCCTAGGAGCTGTTTCAACCACTTCTAAACTAAGCACTACAAACTACGCAGTCAAAACAACTTGCCTCTATAAGCTAGGAAACCAATTCATTCATTTAATTTTCACCTTTTTCATGAATGAATCTTCTAGAAGAGGTAAATAAGAGTAAAAGTGTCATAAAAGTACAATAATTACATCAAATAGCCTAATAATCCACTCCAAAAAGTCAAACAGGGTCAAACTGCGTTTTTCTGAGCTGTACACTGAAATTTGGAAAAGTTTGCCTGACGGGTCGCGCGCCTCTGCCTGACGGGTCGCGCGCCTTTGGGACCACATTTGGGGCACTTCCAGGTGTCCAAATTGGGAAATAGTAGGCTTGTTGGAAAGGTCTGTGAGTCTACTTTCCAACCCAACTGGAATTTTTGAATTTGGAGTTCATTTTCCCTGTCAAAAATAAAATCTCCCAAGACTGCTTTTTGCAATTCAAAAAAGTGGCAGAAAGTCATTTTTTACTAGTTTTTTGACTTTCTGGAGGCCCAAAACTTCACCAAATCTCAAGTCCATCCATGAGCATGTGTAACTTTGCATGAAAAATCTGGAAATGCTGAGTTTTTATCAAATGGAGGTGCCATGATGAAGGGTCGCGCCGGGGGTGAGACCCGTTAATGGGAAAAACCTGCAAATTGCCTGAAAATGCCAAAATTCACCCAAAATTCTCAAAATTTCTTGGGATTTGTGCTGTGGCTAGGCTATTTAGTGCCTTGGTCCTTCAGTGAAGCCTTGACCAAGATATGGAGGGGATCGGGCCTCTTTCTCCTTTTTTGTGCCTTGGCCAACCGCCTTTGGAACATCTTCATCTTTGCCTTGCACACATGCATTCTTGCCCAGTAATGGTTCTTCATGTTCCTCAGCAATTTCTTCTCTTGGTTGGCCTTAACCAACAGCCTCTCCAAGTGTGCATTTACCCGGATGAGCATGGACTCTCGGTCCGCGGGCAATGGATCACCGGGTCTTCTTCGGTTCAAGGTTCGGTCACTACGAATCCTCCACAACTCATCAAGTGCTTGCTCATCTTCCAACTGTTTGTTGCGCTGCTCGAGGTATGTGATGGTCCATTGTGCCCCCTCTAATCTCCTCTGCAAGGCATCATTTTCAGCTCTGAGATGCTGAATGATCTCCTTTTCCTCTCGGCTAGGAGAACTGGCCTCAAGATCAACAAGCTCAATATCTGGAACTCCTGATGGCCCCTCATCAATCATGGGCTGCTTGCTCCTCTCTGGTACCTGTGCTGGTGAAGAAAGCGAGGCCCCTTCCACCTAATGTGGAGATAACACTCGCTGAGCCGATGAAGAAGGCAAGACTCCTTCCACCTGCTGTGGAGATAACACTCGCTGAGCTGATGCAAACAAGGCCCTCGGGCCTTTCTGATAGGTAACCCAAGGTGAGGAGCTGACATGTCTAGTGACAGGGATGTCATGCTGCTGTGATGGTCCTCCCTCCTCGTGAACGACCTCAGGATGTGGCGAGGGTGGTGCTGTGAAAAACTCACGAGAGATGAACTCCTCCCATGAGATGCCCTGCTGAGCCAACTGATGCAATACTACAAGCTGAATCAAACCATAATGGTACAGGCTCCTATACTGTTGTGCCGGGCTCTTCCTCTGCAACATGGGCACCATCCTCTGAATGTTCTGATAGAAGAAAATAGGGATGTTCATCATCCTCACTCGGGTGAAGTGCATCAAGAGGCGAATATGATATGAATATACCTGTGAAAATCTGCCCTCACAGGTAAAATAGTGCATGATGAGCCTCATCATGGGAGCATACTCACTCCTGAGAAACTTGAATGGAAACACACCTGCCAAATGTCTCATGAATGGTGGCCGGACAAAAGGCTCAAAGTGAACATTATCCAGCACCTTGCGCTTATTCCACACCTCCCCAACATTAGGTATCCCTGTGGCATGTGAGATCACCTTGGGTGTCAATGTAAAGTTCACCCCTGCAAGGTTGACATGTCCATCATGCAAGTGTAAAACAAATAAGCGAGCCAACTCTCTGTGATGCTGAATCCGAGAGATCCTCTCACAAAACTCATAGCAAGACATATACTGGAAACATGTGACTGCCATAGGACAAGCCTGTAACTCTGCTAAAGAGGTGGGCTCCTCTCGCTTATGAAGTCCACACTTTCCACCCTTATGAGGCCTCCTCTGTACCTCAATCTCTGAAGCTGATGACTGGTCATCACTTTGCTCATAAGTTTCGGTTTCTGACATTGTTTAAGGAGCAAAGTGGACAAACTGTGCTGCTGTTTCTGCCTGTAAAAAGTTGATTTATATGTTGTTTCAAGGGGACAAGGAACATGAGGGAACTGTTAGGGAAGGGACATTTTTACAAAGAAAATGGGAATACATGTATACAACAGGGAATTTAGGGAAATACACTGCAAACATCATTGCATATACATCATCAAATTCATATGTTTACATGGGCATAAGGAGAGATAGGGTTAGGATGTGATTTTTTATTTTTAAAGGGAAAAGGGGTAGGGTTTATTTTCTTTACAAATTTAAAAGGGAAATTGACATGGAAATATAGGGAAAATGAAATGGGAATGAAGAGAATAATTACAAGGGGAAAAACAATGAAACAACAATAAACCCTAGCATCTTTTTACAAATTTACTATACAGCCATATGGAGCATTTTCTCTTGCACAATTTGATCATTAAAAACACACTCATGATGTCTTTCAACATAACCAGCAACCATTTCCAAGTTTAGAGAACCTACCTCAAGCAATTTGATGATTTAGAGGGTGCTTGAGCAAATTTGAAATGAGTTGGGAGGGAGGTTGCTTGACGGGTCGCGCACCTCGCCCAACGGGTCGCGCGCGCCTGATGGGTCGCGCCCGTTGAAAATTTGAACTGCGGGAAGCCTTCTGACGGGTCGCGCGCCTGTCCTGCTCCCAATTTCAACCAGTTTCGCTCAAATTCGCTTGGAAGCTCGCCCAATCTCTCTTGCAAGTGTTTTGGATGCACAATGAGAGTAAAAGGAGGGAGATTGGGTCTTTATAAATTCCATTTGAATAAATTTCATGCTCAAACCCATTTTCTAATGTTTCTCTTTGACACTTTATAAAACTGACTTTTTTGGTTTCCTTTGTCCTGAAATTGACTCATTTAGTGCTTTGACTTGATTCTTTTTGCAGGAAGATCATCTGAGGGATCTTGGCAAGGGGACCAGGGTTGCATACTGTCTGCTGAAATCTTTTGAAATTTCATCACTTTTTACAAACATTTGAAAAATGACCTTGGCTTTAAAAACAGAGTTTTTAAATCCAAGGTGAAAATTAACTGTACAAGATAAAAATTTCGAAGAAACATCTTTACAATATTCCCTCTGGCTTGCTGAGCACTTATTGACCTTCCGAAACATGACCTTGTAAACATACTTGACCAAAACCCTAGACCTAGGAATGTGACCTCAATACAAGACAAGACAAGCTTGAAAGAGCTTAATGACTGAAATGACCTGATCCAGCAATGCCAAGAGGGGTAAAATATACCAGCTCCTCCATCAGGGTTATGGCATGCCTAATGGGATGCAAAAATTGACACTGATGAGACACCTACCTATGCAAATGCAAAGAGTTTTGATCGCTGATGGAGGGCTCAAGACCAACTCTAACAGGGCCAAGCAGTCACTGGTGGCTGAGCTAAAGGTTTCAGAATCAGATGCATGTTCCGACTCTGAGTCAGAACCCGATAAGGGGTATGAAAAAGGGAAGTAGATCATTGATGCGGATCCCAGCGCCACTGTTGCTACCGCAAAGGTCCAGAAAAATGAACCCGAAGATCCAGAGGAAGAGGAGCGTCTCTTCCACTCTCAGATGTGGGTAAAGGGCTCCCCGATACAGTTCATTGTTGATAGCGGGAGTCAAAAGAACCTCATTTCGATAGAGGTCGTGAAGCGGTTGGGCTTACCGACCACAGCACATCCACAACCATACACCATTGGGTGGCTTCACCAAGGACGAGATCTTCGCGTGAGCCAGCAGTGTCGCCTTCCATACAACATCAAGCCCTTCACGGATGAGGTATTGTGTGACATTTCTCCCCTTGAAGTTTGTGATGTATTACTAGGACAACCATACTTGTGGAAGTGACATGTTGTGTATGAATCAAGGCCCCGTGCTGTTATTATTACATTGGGAAACAAGTTGTTCAGGATACCAGAGGCAGCACCACCTGCCGCCATCTCTTTGATTACTACAAAACAATGCAGCAAGATCATTTCCAAAACCAGGAAATTTGTTTTCCTGATGATACACCCTCAAGGAAAGAAGAAGACAGTGGCCGTGGCCTCCAAACGGGGTCCCTCTACACGACAACTACAGATGGACAATATTGTGGAGGAGTACGAGGACATCTTCACCTCCCCGGCAGGGGTTCCTCTGCACTGTCAAGTCAAGCACTCCATCGATCTGACCCCAGGTGCGCCGCTAACCAATGGACCAATTTATCGGCGCTCCGTTCTGGAGAACGATGAAATCAAGAGGCAGATTCAGGAGCTCCTGCAGAAAGGTCACATCCGTCCGAGTTCATCGCCCTGTGGGAGCCCGATCGTGTTGGTACAAAAGAAGGATGGGACGTGGAGACTTTGTATTGACTATCGGGCGCTGAACAAGATCACTGTCTGTAATAGGTACCCGATCCCGCGGATTGATGACCTCCTAGACCAAATAAAGGGGTGAAATATTTCAGCAAGATCGATCTGAAGTCAGGATATCACCATGTACCAATCGAACCCTCTGATGTGTGGAAGACTGTCTTCAAATCCAAGGAGGGCCTCTTCGAATGGTTGGTCATGCCTTTCGGATTGACGAATGCTCCTGCAACCTTTATGAGGCTAATAGATGACATCTTGCGGCCATTCACCAACTCCTTTGTAGTAGTATACTTGGATGACATTCCGATCTTCAGCTAGAGTTGGGAAGAGCACCTCCACCACATCCGACAGGTTCTCCAAACACTGCGGCAACACAAGCTATGTGCCAATTTGGAGAAATGCACTTTTGGCATGACCCAGGTTCAGTATCTGGGATACATCATTGATGAACAGGGGGTGCATGTCGATCCAGCCAAGATCCAAGTCAATTGGGATTGGCCCTCTCCAACCACTCTAACAGAGCTCCGCAGCTTTCTAGGTCTTGCCAACTTCTACAGTAGGTTTGTGTTGGGGTTTTCTCATATTTCTTGGCCCTTGAGTCAGGTCACCAAGGGAGGGGCGAAAGAAAAATTCTTTTGGTCTGAATCTCAACAGAAGGCATTCATGGAGTTGAAGGATTGCCTCTGCACGGCACCAGTGCTCGCGTTACCAGATTTACAACAACAATTTGAGGTCGAGACAGATGCCTCTGACTATGCTATTGGGGCAGTCCTTACTCAACATGGACATCCAGTGGCATATCACAGTGAAACACTTTCAGACACAGTCCGGAAGTACCCCACTTATGATAAAGAGATGTATTCCATTGTACAGGCCTGCCGACAATAGAAGCATTACATTTTGGGGAAAGAAACGGTCATCCACACAGACCACCGACCCCTGCAGTTCATACAGACCCAAGGGAAATTGCAGAATGATCGCCATCAGAAGTGGTATACATACCTGCAATAGTTCCACTTGAATATCAAGTATAAAAAGGGCAGCACCAATAATGTTGCAGATTGCCTCATTCGACCACCGATCATGGCATTAACCACCGTGCTCAACTCTTGCGGGCACGAGACTTCTGATTGGCCACTTCTCTACAAAAGCGACCCAGAATTCGGCCACACATACCAGACACTCTTGGAGGGTCGGCGTGTTGCAGATTTTCACCTCCAGGATGCCCTATTATGCCACCTCGGTCACCTTTATGTTCCTTCAAGCGAGCGTGCCAAGATGATTTGGGAAGCACACTACAGTCGGGCTGCTGGGCATTTCGGGTCGAGAAAACAGTGGCAGTACTGCAAAATTATTTCTATTGGCCGAATCTTCGACAGGATGTTGGGAAGTACATCAGATCATGTGCCGCCTATGCCATTGCCAAACCGACCATTAAGAAGCACGACCTCTATACCCCGTTGCCTACCCCTAGTCGACCTTGGGAATCCATCTCCATGGATTACATGTCAGGCCTTCCTTCCACTAAGCATGGAAATGACTGTGTTTTTGTGGTCGTCGACAGGTTCTCGAAGATGGCCATTATGGTGGCCTGCAAGAAGAATATCACAGCAGAAGCCACTGCTAAACTCTTCTTTGAACGAGTGTGGGTGCACTTTGGGATCCCACAGTCTATCATCTCAGATCGGGACAGTCGGATTCTCAGCACATTTTGGTCCAGTCTCTGGTCAATGCTGGACACCAAACTCACGAAGTCCACAGCCTTCCATCCTCAAACTGATGGCCAAACAGAGGTTGTCAATAGGATGATTGTGCACATTCTGCGCATGTATAACTCAAAGCATCCACGCACATGGGACGAGAGCCTCCCCTATGTTCAGCACAGCTACAATCGAGCTCTTCACAGCTCCACTGGCCATAGCCCTTTTCAGGTGGGTTTGGGATTCCAGCCACTATACCCCATTGATGTGGCCATGCCACTTGCAGCTACTCACATGAATTCAGCTCATGTCCAGTACGAAACAGATAAGGCCACCAGCTTCATTGAGCGCATCCAACATATTCGCCAGCAGGTCCATGAAATTCTTGAGAAATCAAATGCCAAGTACAAGCAGCAACATGATCAACATCGGGTGCCACACAAGTTTCAGGTGGGCGACAAAGTCTGGTTGCATTTGCAAAAGGAACGCCTTACTGGAGCCTATCGGAAATTGAGACCACTCCGATATGGTCCTTACACCATTACTAAGGCTATGGGAGACAATGCATTTGATCTCAGCATTCCCCCATTCCTTGGCCTGCACCCAGTGTTCAATGTGGACCGCCTTCGGCCATACTTTCCACCATTGCTAGACACATCCGACATTGCAGAACAGCTCAAACCCACAGAATTAAATCCAGATTGCATGGAACAAGCTGCAACTGATCGGATCATGGACACACAGATCAAGAACACTCGCCAACAAAATATCCAACTGTATCGAGTTGTCAAAGCTGGCCAACTCCTTCAGCAGGGCAAGTGGCTCACCAGGGAACAAGTTCAGCAAAAGTTTCCTCATCTCATGGAGGAGCTCAACGCAATGGGGACCATTGCTTCCTAAGGGGGGAGGAATGATCCAGGTGGATATTGGTGGCCACCTGCCAAGTCCACCTGGACCCCCACCATTGTCTTTCTCAGCATTTTCAGTTTCCTTAATTGTAGCACAACTTACTATTTTTAGCAGTTTTTCGGGTCCTGAACTTCCGGAGCCGTTTTGAGGCCCTAAACGACGTTTTTTGGGGAATCCGGGGGCAACATGGGTCCATGGAATGGACCGATGTTGCCGTTCCAACAATGGTAGTACTCGGATAGATCTTTCTAACGAGCTATTGTACGCGTCAAACGGAGATCATATGCCAAAGTTACGACCCCGGGAAGTTGATGTACCAATTTACCCCAAACGGGGCCCACAGTTTGGCGTTTCATCTCCTAGGGTTAGGTTTTGGAATGTTAAGGGTTTTCCATTGTTTCTCAACAATAAATAGGCCTTCGAGCCTCATTGTAACACAGTTCAGAGGCATGTAGCCATCACATCTCTTCTCAGAGATAAGCTACCATCGCCCTAGCTGGTTTATTTCCATTTCTGGTTGTAAGCATATTTCAGTATTTTCCATTAATGAAATGAAGTATTATTTCCGCTGCATCTTTGTGTATATGGTTATCTCTGTAATTTGTTGCGTTCCTGTTTAAATCCGGATCAGTGGTATCAGAGCGGTCTGCTTTTTCTCTGTTTTTCTTTGCATGTCCCCAACAAGGTCGGGATATAAGGAGTTAGGGCTTGAACTGGTTGAACCTTTGCAAGACTAGCCTCGCAAATCCCGACGGCCTCCCATGGCGGACGAGAAGAAAGACGAGGGGGCAGGAGATCCCATCAAAATCTTGCTCGAAGAAGCCCTCGAGCGACAACGGAACGCGATGATGGACAGCTTTGCCCAGATCCTTCAGCGGCTACCCAGAAGCGGCGCATCGGCTTCCAGCAGCTACTCTGGAAACGCCACACCCTTTAAGGTACAAGTTAATTTTGAAATCCCCATATTCGAGGGTCAGATAGACGCAGATGCCGTAGATAAATGGTTAAATCTGCTAGAGGGTTTATTTTCTGTTCATGAATTTTCGAGTCGGGAAAAGATTTTTTTTGCTCTCCTCAAAGCAGCCCCCCACGTCAAGGACTGGTGGGAAACCTACTGCGAGCAGAAGGTATGAAAGTACTGGCTCACTATTTTCAGCCGCACCCACCTGGGATTCGTTCCAGGATGCCGTCAAGGAGCAGTACTACCCTGTCGGAAGCTATGAGGATGAATACATAAAGTGGACCACGCTGCGGAAGGGAAGGGACCAAGACGTGCCGGAGTTCACCAATCTTTTCCATACCCTTCGCACAAAGTTGGGTATCAAGGATTCGGAGCAACATTTGATACTCAAATACCGTGGCTGCCTGCACAAGTACATCCAGGAAGAAATACAATTCCTAAACATCCCCTCGCTCGGCGCAGCATACCGATATGTCGTCAAGGTCGAGCAGAAGTTTAAACAAAAGAAGCGAGACTTTGGATCTGCGAATCCAAAGCAGGGGAAAGGTGCCCCTAAACCACAGAACAAAGGACAAAGCCAAGGCGGGACAGCCCAAGACAACCAGTCGAAGCTGCAAGCAAAGAACAACGCCGCGAAGCCGAGAAAGGACACTGGAAAATGGTGCGAGTTCCATAAGAGCTCCACTCACAACACAAGTGAGTGTCGGGCCAAGCAGTCACTGGTGGCTGAGCTAAAGGTTTCAGAATCAGATGCATGTTCCGACTCTGAGTCAGAACCCGATAAGGGGTATGAAAAAGGGAAGCAGATCATTGATGTGGATCCCAGCGCCACTGTTGCTACCGCAAAGATCCAGAAAAATGAACCCGAAGATCCAGAGGAGGAGGAGCGTCTCTTCCACTCCAGATGTGGGTAAAGGGCTCCCCGATACAGTTCATTGTTGATAGCGGGAGTCAAAAGAACCTCATTTCGGTAGAGGTCGTGAAGCGGTTGGGCTTACCGACCACAGCACATCCACAACCATACACCATTGGGTGGCTTCACCAA
This sequence comes from Pinus tabuliformis, assembly GCA_031772625.1. NCBI lineage: Eukaryota > Viridiplantae > Streptophyta > Pinopsida > Pinales > Pinaceae > Pinus > Pinus tabuliformis. Next base: position 1,371,867,830 of record CM062805.1, on the reverse strand, counting down.
GGACGAGATCTTCGCGTGAGCCAGCAGTGTCGCCTTCCATACAACATCAAGCCCTTCACGGATGAGGTATTGTGTGACATTGCTCCCCTTGAAGTTTGTGATGTATTACTAGGACACCATACTTGTGGAAGCGACATGCTGTGTATGAATCAAGGCCCCGTGCTGTTATTATTACATTGGGAAATAAGTTGTTCAGGATACCAGAGGTAGCACCACCTGCCGCCATCTCTTTGATTACTGCAAAACAATGCAGTAAGATCATTTCCAAAACCAGGAAATTTGTTTTCCTGATGATACGCCCTCAAGGAAAGAAGAAGACAGTGGTCGCGGCCTCCAAACGGGGTCCCTCTGCACGACAACTACAGATGGACAAGATTGTGGAGGAGTACGAGGACATCTTCACCTCCCCGGCAGGGGTTCCTCTGCACTGTCAAGTCAAGCACTCCATCGATCTGACCCCAGGTGCGCCGCTACCCAATGGACCAATTTATCGGCGCTCTGTTCTGGAGAACAATGAAATCAAGAGGCAGATTCAGGAGCTCCTGCAGAAAGGTCACATCCGTCCGAGTTCATCGCCCTGTGGGAGCCCGATCGTGTTGGTACAGAAGAAGGATGGGACGTGGAGACTCTGTATTGACTATCGGGCGCTGAACAAGATCACTGTCCGTAATAGGTACCCGATCCCGCGGATTGATGACCTCCTAGACCAACTAAAGGGGCCGAAATATTTCAGCAAGATCGATCTGAAGTCAGGATATCACCAGGTACCAATCGAACCCTCTGATGTGTGGAAGACTGCCTTCAAATCCAAGGAGGGCCTCTTCGAATGGTTGGTCATGCCTTTCGGATTGACGAATGCTCCTGCAACCTTTATGAGGCTAATGGATTACATCTTGCGGCCATTCACCAACTCCTTTGTAGTAGTATACTTGGATGACATTCTGATCTTCAGCCAGAGTTGGGAAGAGCACCTCCACCACATCCGACAGGTTCTCCAAACACTGCGGCAACACAAGCTATGTGCCAATTTGGAGAAATGCACTTTTGGCATGACCCAGGTTCAGTGTCTGGGATACATCATTGATGAACAGGGGGTGCATGTCGATCCAGCCAAGATCCAAGTCATTCGGGATTGACCCTCTCCAACCACTCTAACAGAGCTCCGCAGCTTTCTAGGTCTTGCAACCTTCTACCGCAGGTTTGTGTTGGGGTTTTCTCATATTTCTTGGCCCTTGAGTCAAGGTCACCAAGGGAGGGGTGAAAGCAAAATTCTTTTGGTCTGAATCTCAACAGAAGGCATTCAGGGAGTTGAAGGATCGCCTCTGCACGGCACCAGTGCTCGCGTTACCAGATTTACAACAACCATTTGAGGTCGAGACAGATGCCTCTGACTATGCTATTGGGGCAGTCCTTACTCAACATGGACATCCAGTGGCATATCACAGTGAAACACTTTCAGACACAGTCCGGAAGTACCCCACTTATGATAAAGAGATGTATTCCATTGTACAGGCCTGCCGACAATGGAAGCATTACATTTTGGGGAAGGAAACGGTCATCCACACAGACCACCGACCCTGCAGTTCATACAGACCCAAGGGAAATTGCAGAATGATCGCCATCAGAAGTGGTCTACATACCTGCAACAGTTCCACTTGAATATCAAGTATAAGAAGGGAGCACCAATAATGTTGCAGATTGCCTCAGTCGACCACCGATCATGGCATTAACCACCGTGCTCAACTCGTGCGGGCAACGAGACTTCTGATTGGCCACTTCTCTACAAAAGCGACCCAGAATTCGGCCACACATACCAGACACTCTTGGAGGGTCGGCGTGTTGCAGATTTTCACCTCCAGGATGCCCTATTATGCCACCTCATTCACCTTTGTGTTCCTTCAAGCGGGCGTGCCAAGATGATTTGGGAAGCACACTACAATCAGGCTGCTGGGCATTTCGGGGTCGAGAAAACAGTGGCAATACTGCAAAATTATTTCTATTGGCTGAATCTTCGACAGGATGTTGGGAAGTACATCAGATCATGTACCGCCTGTGCCATTGCCAAACCGACCATTAAGAAGCACGGCCTCTATACCCCGTTGCCTACCCCTAGTCGACCTTGGGAATCCATCTCCATGGATTACATGTCAGGCCTTCCTTCCACTAAGCATGGAAATGACTGTGTTTTTGTGTTCGTCGACAGGTTCTCGAAGATGGCCATTATGGTGGCCTGCAAGAAGAATATCACAGCAGAAGCCACTGCTAAACTCTTCTTTGAACGAGTGTGGGTGCACTTTGGGATCCCACAGTCTATCATCTCAGATCGGGACAGTCGGTTTCTCAGCACATTTTGGTCCAGTCTCTGGTCAATGCTGGACACCAAACTCACGAAGTCCACAGCCTTCCATCCTCAAACTGATGGCCAGACAGAGGTTGTCAATAGGATGATTGTGCACATTCTACGCATGTATAACTCAAAGCATCCACGCACATGGGACGAGAGCCTCCCCTATGTTCAGCACAGCTACAACCGAGCTCTTCACAGCTCCACTGGCCATAGCCCTTTTCAGGTGGGTTTGGGATTCCAGCCACTATGCCCCATTGATGTGGCCATGCCACTTGCAGCTACTCACATGAATTCAGCTCATGTCCAGTCCGAAACAGATAAGGCCACCAGCTTCATTGAGTGCATCCAACATATTCGCCAGCAGGTCCATGACATTCTTGAGAAATCAAATGCCAAGTACAAGCAGCGACATGATCAACATCGGGTGCCACACAAGTTTCAGGTGGGCGACAAAGTCTGGTTGCATTTGCAAAAGGAACGCCTTACTGAAGCCTATCGGAAATTGAGACCACTCCGATATGGTCCTTACACCATTACTAAGGCTATGGGAGACAATGCATTTGAGCTCAGCATTCCCCCATTCCTTGGCCTGCACCCAGTGTTCAATCTCGACCGCCTTCGGCCATACTTTCCACCATTGCTAGACACATCCGACATTGCAGAACATCTCAAACCCACAGAATTAAATCTAGATTGCATGGAACAAGCTGCAACTGATCGGATCATGGACACACAGATCAAGAACACTCGCCAACAGAATATCCAACTGTATCGAGTTTTCAAAGCCGGCCAACTCCTTCAGCAGGGCAAGTCGCTCACCAGGGAACAGGTTCAGCAAAGTTTCCTCATCTCATGGAGGAGCTCAACGCAATGGGGACCATTGCTTCCTAAGGGGGGAGGAATGATCCAGGTGGATATTGGTGGCCACCTGCCAAGTCCACCTGGACCCCCACCATTGTCTTTCTCAGCATTTTCAGTTTCCTTAATTGTAGCACAACTTACTGTTTTTAGCAGTTTTTCGGGTCCTGAACTTCCGGAGCCGTTTTGAGGCCCTAAACGACGTTTTTTGGGGAATCCGGGGGAAACATGGGTCCATGGAATGGGTTGATGTTGCCCGTTCCAACGATGGTAGTACTCGGATAGATCTTTCTAACGAGCTATTGTATGCGTCAAACGGAGATCATATGCCAAAGTTACGACCCCGGGAAGTTGATGTACCAATTTACCCCAAACGGGGCCCACAGTTTGGCGTTTCATCTCCTAGGGTTAGGTTTTGGAATGTTAAGGGTTTTTCATTGTTTCTCAACAATAAATAGGCCTTCGAGCCTCATTGTAACACAGTTCAGAGGCATGTAGCCATCACATCTCTTCTCAGAGATAAGCTACCATCGCCCTAGCTGGTTTATTTCCATTTCTCGTTGTAAGCATATTTCATTATTTTCCATTAATGAAATGAAGTATTATTTCCGCTGCATCTTTGTGTATATGATTATCTCTGTAATTTGTTGCGTTCCTGTTTAAATCCGGATCAGTGGTATCAGAGCGGTCTGCTTTTTCTCTGTTTTTCTTTGCATGTCCCCAACAAGGTCGGGTTATAAGGAATTAGGGCTTGAACTGGTTGAACCTTTGCAAGACCAGCCTCGCAAATCCCGACGGCCTCCCATGGCGTACGAGAAGAAAGACGAGGGGGCAGGAGATCCCATCAAAATCTTGCTCGAAGAAGCCCTCGAGCGACAACGGAACGCGATGATGGACAGCTTTGCCCAGATCCTTCAGCGGCTACCCAGAAGCAATGCATCGGCTTCCAGCAGCTACTCTGGAAACGCCACACCCTTTAAGGTACAAGTTAATTTTGAAATCCCCATATTCGAGGGTCAGATAGACGCAGATGCCGTAGATAAATGGTTAAATCTGCTAGAGGGTTATTTTTCTGTTCATGAATTTTCGAGTCGGGAAAAGATTGTTTTTGCTCTCCTCAAAGCAGCCCCCCACGTCAAGGACTGGTGGGAAACCTACTGCGAACAGAAGTATGAAAGTACTGGCTCACTATTTTCAGCCGCACCGACCTGGGATTCGTTCCGAGATGCCGTCAAGGAGTAGTACTACCCTGTTGGAAGCTATGAGGATGAATACATAAAGTGGACCACGCTGCGGCAGGGAAGGGACCAAGACGTGCCGGAGTTCACCAATCTTTTCCATACCCTTCGCACAAAGTTGGGTATCAAGGATTCGGAGCAACATTTGATACTCAAATACCGTGGCTACCTGCACAAGTACATCCAGGAAGAAATACAATTCCTAAACATCCCCTCGCTCGGCGCAACATACCGATATGCCGTCAAGGTCGAGCAGAAGTTTAAACAAAAGAAGCGAGACTTTGGATCTGCGAGTCCAAAGCAGGGGAAAGGTGCCCCTAAACCACAGAACAAAGGACAAAGCCAAGGCGGGATAGCCCAAGACAACCAGTCGAAGCTGCAAGCAAAGAACAGCGCCGCGAAGGGAAAGGACACTGGAAAATGGTGCGAGTTCCATAAGAGCTCCACTCACAACACAAGTGAGTGTCGAGCCAAGCAGTCACTGGTGGCTGAGCTAAAGGTTTCAGAATCAGATGCATGTTCCGACCCTGAGTCGGAACCCAATAAGGGGTATGAAAAAGGGAAGCAGATCATTGATGCGGATCCCAGCGCCATTGTTGCTACCGCAAAGGTCCAGAAAAATGAACCCAAAGATCCAGAGGAGGAGGAGCGTCTCTTCCACTCTCAGATGTGGGTAAAGGGCTCCCCGATACAGTTCATTGTGGATACCGGGAGTCAAAAGAACCTCATTTCGGCAGAGGTCGTGAAGCGGTTGGGCTTACCGACCACAGCACATCCACAACCATACACCATTGGGTGGCTTCACCAAGGACGAGATCTTCGCGTGAGCCAGCAGTGTCGCCTTCCATACAACATCAAGCCCTTCACGGATGAGGTATTGTGTGACATTTCTCCCCTTGAAGTTTGTGATGTATTACTAGGACAACCATACTTGTGGAAGAGACATGATGTGTATGAATCAAGGCCCCGTGCTGTTATTATTACATTGGGAAACAAGTTGTTCAGGATACCAGAGGTAGCACCACCTGCCGCCATCTCTTTGATTACTGCAAAACAATGCAGTAAGATCATTTCCAAAACCAGGAAATTTGTTTTCCTGATGATACGCCCTCAAGGAAAGAAGAAGACAGTGGCCGCGGCCTCCAGACGGGGTCCCTCTGCATGACAACTACAGATGGACAAGATTGTGGAGGAGTACGAGGACATCTTCACCTCCCCGGCAGGGGTTCCACTGCACTGTCAAGTCAAGCACTCCATCGATCTGACCCCAGGTGTGCCGCTAACCAATGGACCAATTTATCGGTGCTCCGTTCTGGAGAACGATGAAATCAAGAGGCAGATTCAGGAGCTCCTGCAGAAAGGTCACATCCGTCCGAGTTCATCGCCCTGTGGGAGCCCGATCGTGTTGGTACAGAAGAAGGATGGGACGTGGAGACTTTGTATTGACTATCGGGCGCTGAACAAGATCATTGTCTGTAATAGGTACCCAATCCCGCGGATTGATGACCTCCTAGACCAACTAAAGGGGGCAAAATATTTCAGCAAGATCGATCTGAAGTCAGGATATCACCAGGTACCAATCGAACCCTCTTATGTGTGGAAGACTGCCTTCAAATCCAAGGAGGGCCTCTTCGAATGGTTGGTCATGCCTTTCGGATTAACGAATGCTCCTGCAACCTTTATGAGGCTAATGGATGACATCTTGCGGCCATTCACCAACTCCTTTGTAGTAGTATACTTGGATGACATTCCGATCTTCAGCTAGAGTTGGGAAGAGCACCTCCACCACATCCGACAGGTTCTCCAAACACTGCAGCAACACAAGCTATGTGCCAATTTGGAGAAATGCACTTTTGGCATGACCCAGGTTCAGTATCTGGGATACATCATTGATGAACAGGGGGTGCATGTCGATCCAGCCAAGTTCCAAGTCAATTAGGATTGGCCCTCTCCAACCACTCTAACAGAGCTCCGCATCTTTCTAGGTCTTGCCAACTTCTACCGCAGGTTTGTGTTGGGGTTTTCTCATATTTCTTGGCCCTTGAGTCAGGTCACCAAGGGGGGTGAAAGAAAAATTCTTTTGGTCTGAATCTCAACAGAAGGCATTCATGGAGTTGAAGGATCGCATCTGCACGACACCAGTGCTCGCGTTACCAGATTTACAACAACCATTTGAGGTCGAGACAGATGCCTCTGACTATGCTATTGGGGCAGTCCTTACTCAACATGGACATCCAGTGGCATATCACAGTGAAACACTTTCAGACACAGTCCGGAAGTACCCCACTTATGATAAAGAGATGTATTCCATTGTACAGGCCTGCCGACAATGGAAGCATTACATTTTGGGGAAAGAAACGGTCATCCACACAGACCACCGACCCTGCAGTTCATACAGACCCAAGGGAAATTGCAGAATGATCGCCATCAGAAGTGGTCTACATACCTGCAACAGTTCCACTTGAATATCAAGTATAAGAAGGGCAGCACCAATAATGTTTCAGATTGCCTCAGTCGACCACCGATCATGGCGCTAACCACCGTGCTCAACTCGTGCGGGAACGAGACTTCTGATTGGCCACTTCTCTACAAAAGCGACCCAGAATTCGGCCACACATACCAGACACTCTTGGAGGGTCGGCGTGTTGCAGATTTTCACCTCCAGGATGCCCTATTATGCCACCTCGTTCACCTTTGTGTTCCTTCAAGCGAGCGTGCCAAGATTATTTGGGAAGCACACTACAATCGGGTTGCTGGGCATTTCGGGGTCGAGAAAACAGTGGCAATACTGCAAAATTATTTCTATTGGCCGAATCTTCGACAGGATGTTGGGAAGTACATCAGATCATGTACCGCCTGTGCCATTGCCAAACCGACCATTAAGAAGCACGGCCTCTATACCCCGTTGCCTACCCCTAGTCGACCTTGGGAATCCATATCCATGGATTACATGTCAGGCCTTCCTTCCACTAAGCATGGAAATGACTATGTTTTGTGTCGTCGACAGGTTCTCGAAGATGGCCATTATGGTGGCCTGCAAGAAGAATATCACAGCAGAAGCCACTGCTAAACTCTTCTTTGAACGAGTGTAGGTGCACTTTGGGATCCCACAGTCTATAATCTCAGATCGGGACAGTCGGTTTCTTAGCGTATTTTGGTCCAGTCTCTGGTCAATGCTGGACACCAAACTCACGAAGTCCACAGCCTTCCATCCTCAAACTAATGGCCAGACAGAGGTTGTCAATAGGATGATTGTGCACATTCTACGCATGTATAACTCAAAGCATCCACGCACATGGGACGAGATCCTCCCCTATGTTCAGCACAGCTACAACCGAGCTCTTCACAGCTCCACTGGCCATAGCCCTTTTCAGGTGGGTTTGGGATTCCAGCCACTATGCCCCATTGATGTGGCCATGCCACTTGCAGCTACTCACATGAATTCAGCTCATGTCCAGTCCGAAACAGATAAGGCCACCAGCTTCATTGAGTGCATCCAACATATTCGCCAGCAGGTCCATGACATTCTTGAGAAATCAAATGCCAAGTACAAGCAGCGACATGATCAACATCGGGTGCCACACAAGTTTCAGGTGGGCGACAAAGTTTGGTTGCATTTGCAAAAGGAACGCCTTACTGGAGCCTATCGGAAATTGAGACCACTCCGATATGGTCCTTACACCATTACTAAGGCTATGGGAGACAATGCATTTGAGCTCAGCATTCCCCCATTCCTTGGCCTGCACCCAGTGTTCAATGTGGACTGCCTTCGACCATACTTTCCACCATTGCTAGACACATCCAACATTGCAGAACAGCTCAAACCCACAGAATTAAATCCAGATTGCATGGAACAAGCTGCAACTGATCGGATCATGGACACAAAGATCAAGAACACTCGCCAACAGAATATTCAACTGTATCGAGTTGTCAAAGCCGGCCAACTCCTTCAGCAGGGCAAGTGGCTCACCAGGGAACAGGTTCAGCAAAAGTTTCCTCATCTCATGGAGGAGCTCAACGCAATGGGGACCATTGCTTCCTAAGGGGGGAGGAATGATCCAGGTGGATATTGGTGGCCACCTGCCAAGTCCACCTGGACCCCCACCATTGTCTTTCTCAGCATTTTCAGTTTCCTTAATTGTAGCACAACTTACTATTTTTAGCAGTTTTTCGGGTCCTGAACTTCCGGAGCCGTTTTGAGGCCCTAAACGACGGTTTTTTTGGGAATCCAGGGGAAACTTGGGTCCATGGGATGGATTGATGTTGCCCGTTCCAACAATGGTAGTACTCGGATAGATCTTTCTAACGAGCTATTGTATGCGTCAAACGGAGATCATATGCCGAAGTTACGACCCCGGGAAGTTGATGTACCAATTTACCCCAAACGGGGCCCACAGTTTGGCGTTTCATCTCCTAGGGTTAGGTTTTGGAATGTTAAGGGTTTTTCATTGTTTCTCAACAATAAATAGGCCTTCGAGCCTCATTGTAACACAGTTCAGAGGCATGTAGCCATCACATCTCTTCTCAGAGATAAGCTACCATCGCCCTAGCTGGTTTATTTCCATTTCTGGTTGTAAGCATATTTCAGTATTTTCCATTAATGAAATGAAGTATTATTTCCGCTGCATCTTTGTGTATATGGTTATCTCTGTAATTTGTTGCGTTCCTGTTTAAATCCGGATCATCACCTTACTTAGAAAATTCAATTTTGTCCCAAGTCGAAATTTTTTCCCAAACTGATAATTCAAAGTGTGTTAATTTTGTAGATAAACCTGTAAATACATCTTTGTTTTGGAAATTATATTTTGATGGCTCTAAATCTAACGAAGGAGCAGGAGCAGGATGCGTTCTGATTAGTCCAGAAGGAAATAAGACCATGCTTACGTGCAGACTTGAATTCGATTGCACAAACAATACAGCGGAATATGAGGCCTTGGTGCAAGGCCTATACAAAGCAATCGGGTTGAACGTCAAGTATCTTCAAGTCTTCGGAGATTCTGATATTGTCGTCAAACAGGTACATAACACCATACATTGCCTATCAGGTCATTTGAAACATTATCAATCTTTAGTAAAAGATCTGACTGAGCATTTCATAGCATACAATATTTCGTCAATCCCAAGACTCCAAAACGCGAGTGCAGACCTTTTAGCTAACGTAGCCTCTAGACTTATTCCCTCCGAAGATTTTAGTCCGGATAGATTCTCAATAGAATTAATCTTTAGACCATCCATCCCTGACAACATTACAAATTGGAGAGTATTCAATGACGATCCTAATATTGTAAATTTCCTCACTTCTGAAGGATCCTACTCCAATCAAATAATTGACGAAGACCATCACGATCGACAAATACAACAAGATAGCACTGATAATGCTATACCTAAATCGGTGGTTAAGTTGGATGACTTATACGATTTGAAAAGTCGGTTTAAAAGGTCTACTAATTCTAAGCTCTACAGTTCAACTCTGAACTACGAATTAGTAAACCTAGGAACCGATGATAAACCACAAAACGTTAATCTAGGCCACAGCCTAGCCCCTGAAGAAAAACTAGCGTATATTCGTCTTTTGAGACAATACAAAAAAAAATTTGCCTGGAATTACGATGAGCTGAAGACATATGACACTTCTATCATTCAACATACTATCCCTATGATTGACAACAAAAAACCTGTCCAACAGAAACTCAGAAAAATCCACCCCAATTTAGAAAATCAGATAAAAATTGAGCTAAATAACTTATTAAAAGCCAGAATAATTTTCCCCGTCAGACATTCCAAATGGGTCTCCAATATGGTACCTGTTAGAAAGAAAAACAGAGATATTAGAATCTGCATCGATTTTCGGAATCTCAACAAAGCCTGTCAAAAAGACAATTTTCCCCTCCGACCTATGGAGCAGATATTACAGGCAGTAGCAGGCTCAGAACTAATGTCTTTTTTGGATGGATTTTCAGGATACAATCAAGTGCTGGTACATCCCGATGATCAGTTAAAAACCACATTCCGAACTAAATGGGGCACATACGCATATCGGAAGATGCCATTTGGTTTGATCAATGTCGGCGCTACATTTCAGAGAGCCATGGACATCGCATTCAAGGGTTTAGTCAATAAATCTGTAGTAATTTATTTGGATGATATAACAGTGTACTCCAAGAAGCGAAGCGACCATCTCAAAGACTTGAAACAAATCTTTCAACGATGCTTAAGGTATGGGATTTCACTTAACCCAAAGAAATCTTTTTTCGCATTAAGTGAAGGAAAACTTCTAGGATTCATAGTGTCAAAATCTGGTATTCACATTGAGCCTGACAGAATCAAAGAAATTTCTGAAATATCCCTACCTCATAATAAAAAAGCCATGCAATCTTTCCTTGGTCAAATCAATTTTGTGAAGAGATTTGTCCCAGATTTTTCACGAATTGTTTCTCCTTTGCAAACCATGATTAAAAAGAATTCAAATTTTAAATGGGGTCAAGATGAGCATGAAGCATTCAACCTGATCAAACAAGCTATCATTAACGCTCCATCTTTAGCAACCCCGAGTTTTTCAGAATCTTTTATCTTATACACATTTACCTCAGAGAAATCATATGTTGCGATTCTAAATCAAGAGAAAGCGGAAGCTCCAATCGCATTTTTTAGCTCGAATTTACAAGGTGCTGAACTCAACTATTCAGACGTGGAGAAACAGGCATATGTTGTTTTCAAAGTGGTCAAATATTTCAGACCTTTCTTACTTAAAACCCATACTAAGGTCATAGTACCGTTTCCAGCGGTAAGAAATCTTCTAGTACAGAAGGATGTGGGTGAAAAAAGAGCAAATTGGATCACTGCTTTACAAGAATACGACCTTGAGATCAAACCAGCAAGCATTGTAAGAGGTCAAGGCTTCTGCAAAATGTTGGTTGGAGCATCGCAAATTCCTGAAAATTCATCTGATGAGGTACAAATGTATGAGGTAAGCCTAAATGATGCAGAATCATTATATGCTGACACCATTTATTATCTTAAGAACGGGTATGCTCCATCACACCTGGATCACACTAAGAAAAGAGCTCTGAGATTGAAAGCTAAACAATATCAGCTCATAATGATGTTCTGTTTAAACAGAATTATGATTCTGTTCTTCTTAGGTGTCTTGAGAAAACTGAAGCCGAAAAGGTTTTGCAGGAACTCCACGATGGACCAGCAGGCAGACACTATGCTGGAGATGCTACTGCACATAAAATCTTACGTGCAGGATATTATTGGCCCACACTGTTCAAAGACTCACACAGTTACGTGAGGAAATGTCAAGTCTGCCAAACTACTGCAGGGAGACAAAAGAAACCGTCCATGCCACTACAGCCGGTAAACATCGAGCAACCATTCAGTCAGTGGGGCTTGGACATAATAGGTGAGATCGTTCCTCACTCTTCTAAGCAGCATAGATACATCCTCATGGCAACAGATTATTTTACTAAATGGGTAGAAGCAGTTCCTCTCAAGACAGCGAATTCTGAAAACATCATTGAATTCATAGATCAATTTATAATCACTAGGTTTGGATTGCCAACGGCTTTAATGTTTGATAATGCCTCATACTTTTCTGGGAATGCAATGACTGAGTTTGCACTTAAAAGAGGGTTCAAACTGAAATATTTGGCCAACTACTATCTGCAAGGTAATGGATTGGCTGAGTCAACAAATAAAAACCTAATCAAGATTATTAAAAGAACAGTTGACCAGAACCAAAAGAATTGGCACAAAACTTTGGTAAATGCTTTATGGGCAGATAGAATAACGAACAAAGCTTCAATCGGCACTTCTCCCTTTAATTTAGTTTATGGGAAGGAAGTGGTTTTCCCAACTCACTTAGTGATCCCCTCCTTGTCTTTAGTACAATACATCGATGAAGTATCTACTTCCTCCTTACAATTAAGACAAATGGAAATAATTAAATTAGAAGAACGACGAGAACAAGCTAAGAAAACCCATGCTCATCACCAAGCGCTAATAAAATCCTCTTTTGATTCAAGCATAATGACCAGAAAAAATTTTCAGATGGGAGATCTAGTTTTGAAATGGGATAAGGCTCATGAAGAAAAGGGCAAACATACAAAATTTCAGAAGATGTGGCTTGGTCCTTTTCAGATTGTAGAAGTCATAGGCCCATCAACGTTTGTGTTGCAGGATTTAGCAGGTAGAAGGGATTCTTTGCCTGTTAATGGACAGATCCTTAAAATATATTTTCCATAGAAGATTATTCTTCTATTTTGTAGGATAGTTTTAGTTTTTCTTTTCTTCCTTATAAATAAAACCGGTTGTAGATGGTTACTACAGGGGTTCACGAAAAATACACCAGTTCTCTATCAGATTTTGATTTTTTTTCGCTTGTACAAATAGTAAAATTTTTCGAAAAATATGATCTTTATTATTGACAGATAGAAAACTTTAGCCTAGATATGATACTAGTTTCAACTTCAAAAAATTTGATGAAAGCAACCTTTGGAAAAAAATTGTTTTATATCAGCACAATGAAAGGTATCAATAATAAAATAAAGATTCTCTATAAAACTGCTGTTTTCAAACTCTATTATTGTCGTCCAGAGCTTTCTTAAGGAAAAACAATGATTTCCTCCCTTCTAAAGAAAATCGCAGCATTCAGAGGAACAATCCGAGAACACACTATATCTCAAAGAATAAGAGGTCTCATCACGAGCCGGCTTATAATGATCACAGATATTATAACTTGCTGACTTTGCCAATACTGTCCACCAAAACAGGGCAACGACTCAAGATTGTTGCAATCAAAAGACAAGGGGTCTCATCACGAGCCAGCTTGTTCAGCAAAAGTGTAAATCAAGTGAATGACTGTGTCATAATGTGGCCAACAAACCAAGACATTGTTCTTTAGAGAATAAAAAAGGAAAAAAGTGTCAAAATGGGTTTTTCTCTGAAAAGTTGTAAATAGCCTTAAGCAGGATAAAGGATCATTGCTGGGTAATAGGTAACCCTGTCGAGGATATGGATGCCTGCTGGCAGCAGAGGCTCTACCTACGACAAATGAGCATATTTTAAAAGCCAGCACACAGAGAAGACCTTATTTTATCTTTAAAAGACCAAGTAATGGCTGATGTAAATACAAGGACAAAGCCTGAGGAAGCAAACAATTGGAATAGAAAAAGGTTGAAACAAAATATCATTGATAGGATAAGGCATAATGTACTCTATCTATCCATAACAAAATTTAGACTTATGAAAATTTTTCTGCTTTGGAAGTTAAAATTCAATAGAAAAGCAGAGATAACTGGTTCTTCCTAGTGAATCGCCATTATTGTGGCCACCAACAACCCCCCTCTTTGTTTGGTATTAGCAATAACACCAAGAAAATGGGGACCCTTAATAAAAAATCCAAAAAACATTTTATGAAAATTTTTGTATTCGACTCCTTAAAACTGTATCGCATCGCGAGAAGAGAATAAAACATTTTCTTATGAGCATAATAAACTGCGAAGAAGCGACGCGAAATTCATCACATCGCATACATTATGAAGCGCTCTTAAATGAAAAATCTTAAGAAATCTCCGACGGCCGATATGCGACGTCGCATATCGCAACATCGCGTAAGCAGCACACAATGATTGAATGACTAAGCGCGATCTGCGATGCCGCAATGCTGCGATCTGCAATGCTGCGATCTGTGATGAATGCGATATGCGATAAATGCGATTTGCGATAAATGCGATCGTGAATTTCTGCGATGACACATCTTGACGATGCGATCCGTGATGCTGCGATGCGAGTCGCAGAAATCACCCATCGCAAATTTTCCTTGGCGTAGTATTCAAGGAAAGCTGTCCGTAAACCAAAATTGGGCGCGCACCTTAAAATAAATTAATGTATGTACGCCAAAGTATTCAAGAAGGACAGTTTTGTGTTTTTTCGAAGAGTCAGTTCGCTATGGGTGTCATGATTTCATACATTCATAAGAGCTTAAAGCTTTCATGTCAATCTTTATTATCATTACTCTTTTCCTTTGCGTAAACTGTAAGACAGGAAATAACATGAAGCAATGTGTAGGAAACATCTAAGGAAAAGGCGAAAGCGTCAATGCTCAGAGAACAGAGAAGAGATGCCTTCATAAACGGATGCTGCATGCAACAGGACCACAGATTCCAGAGTATCACTCAACAGATGCTGATGTCAATAGGCCATCCAACGCTCAGAGTCAAAAGCGCACAAAAGCAGCATGTTTACAAAAGATCCTGAAGCTTATGCCCGGTAAAGGAAAAAAGGCGCTAAAGAAGGAAAACGCACCAGAAAATCCCGGAACAAAGAACGGAGGCAGCATCGCTAAGAAAATTGTTCAGAGAGCAAAGTCCCTAACTTGTTCAGTCATTCGCAAGGCCGGAAACCGAAATAGCAAAAGCAGAATCAATTTGAGAGAAATTTGGGTTATTACCAAGTATACACGCAGTGAATACACCCAGCCAGAGGAAGATTCTCGAAAATATCTTCTAGTTTACCAGAAAGTGGTGCCAGTGCGTGTTATTTCTATTTTCGTAGCTCAAACGAAAGCAGAAGGCGACCATCCGACTCTTCCCAGGCGAATGTTGCATGCTTGCAGCACTAAGGAGCAAATACAGAAATGGTTAGGAATTAGATTCAATTTTTAGAAATAGTTTTGCTTTAGCAGAAGGGCGGTCATTTAAAACCGTATCCTAAATTTATGTAATTAAGTTAATTAGTTAGCAGTATTTAAACCCTTCTCAGGCATTTGGAGAAGGGTCCAGAAATTTGTCAAAAAACTTGTCCTCAGAACATGCACTTTTGCACCCTCGGAGGGGTTTTGATGAATGGATGGATCAAGGTTTATTAATGTTTGCATTTGATATCTGCTACTGATGTTGCACTTATGTACTCTTAGTATATGTTAGAGCAAGGAGAGATAAATCATTGTTGCTTGAAGCTTATGAGTGGAACCAGTCATAAATGGTACTTTTATCTCTTGACCGTTTCTGTTTATATTCTTAAAGTGATATACAGTTTTTAATTGTTTATATGTTACTGCATGAATGTGTGAGTTACCATTTGGCACTTTTGTACGGTGGAGTCATTTATTTATGTTTGATATATGAATAACTTATTATGCGATATGTTGTTCATAACTGTTTTGCCTAACTTTTTATGCAAAGTGGTTTATCTTAATTGATTTCTATTCTTATGATAGCTGAATGATCTTTATTACCAGTTATTATTTGAAATCTCTTTAGATCGCATAATAGAAGAAATACACCCCGGGTAGCGTAGATTAGATGTGTTGTTCTCATTAGATTACAATAGCATAGAGTTAGTTTAAAAGTTTGAATTAAATTAGCTTTAAGTACTCTTAGATCAGCATCATCCAACTCTGCACACACACACACCCTTAAATTGGGAAACTAGTCCCATTATCCCCAGTCGGACCCACTATACCAAACGGATAACGAGCTGCCAACCAAGGTCCAAACCGGGCGGGTATCCCCCTTGTTGTCGACCCGATTTTCGGGGCTTCAACATATTTGGCGCTAGAAGGAGGGTCCGAACTATGAATGGCACCTAAATCAAAATCTAAATACCATTCTGAGAGTAAATCGCCCTCATCAACTCCCCCGACTTCCCCAGTACGTTTAAATCCAGAGTCAGAAGTCGCTCGAGTATTAACCGCTGCTACATACCCTAATATTTCAGACCAATCTACCATTGAACCCCCTGAAGTTCAAACTCTGATTCGCAAACTCCAGGGATTTTCTATTTCTACACAGAGGTCTGATAAATCTCAAAGCAGCATGACTTCGCAGTACAATCCTGCTCATCCCCTGACCAGATTAAAGAGTGAAAAATTTGGCATCCAGCCAACTGAATTCCCTCTCCCCACCAAGAAAAGAGAAAGGAAAGCACCACAAGAGTCTGACAGTGAGACTCTTTCATCTACATCGTCCATTTCAACTCCCTCACCGCGAAGTCAGCCACCCACATCTTCATTCCAAACCACCCATCCATCTTCCACAACCCCTCTTCTTCAATCATCTAAGATCATAATATCTTCATCTTCCCAGCCTCAGGGATCATCCTCTGCACTTTCATTTACTAGCAGCTCAACGATGGCCCAGTCTCCATGGAACAATCCTGGGGCAGTTTTAATGCCTCCACCCCTGAGCCAAATACCGGCCCATCCAGAGAAATGGCTACCCAAATTCAATCCAGAAGCAGGCATGCTAGCTGAAGAGCACATTAACAATTTCATGCTTTCTGTCAATCTCAACGGAGTTACCAACGAGGATGCTGTTGTCCGGATTTTTCCCTATATAATGCAAGGAACAGCTGGGTCATGGTACTTTTCATTACCCTCCGGGTCTATCACAAGTTGGGACATTTTTCAAATTCAATTCCTTACCAAGTTTGGTGATGACAGATCAACGGCAACGTTAATCGATGACCTATCCAATCTTAAAGCCGAGGCTAGAGAACCCATCAAAGATTTCAATTTACGGTTCAACAAGATCCTCAACAAAATTCCCACTGCTTCCCAACCCAGCGAAGAAGTATGATGTGAATGGTATATTACGGCCTTACCATCAAACTTAGCAATCTTCGTGGATAGGGCAAATAAAACAACCTTAGTCGAAAACCTGACAGAGGCGATAGCAGTAGAGAAACGCGTAGTAGCCCTGGAAAAGAGATCTGCGATAGAGGAACGCAAATCTAAAAAAGTCACCTTCAAGGAAGACTCCAAGAAGAAACAAACGAAAGACCCTTTTGATTTGGAAGGATTGCAAAAAGTATTAAAGACCATGTCCAATGAGATGATTGACATAAAAAAACAAGTAGACGAAACTTCTTCAAAAAAACCCTACAAAGCTTTTAAAAGAGGCCTTTCAATGGATGTGAAACCACCCAACGCTATCTCAAATGTCGAATCCGAAGAAGAGGAAGGAGAAGAGAGTACCACTGAAGGGCAGACTGATGACGAAGAAGTTGTGGAACTACAAGGAATGTGGGATTTCATCCTCCCACAAGAAGAAGATCAAGAAGCATTTCCGGTTAGCACACGAAGCAAAAATCAACTTGATCCTCCCCAAACTACCCCTAAGCAGAAGGGCGCAAGCCCTGCAGCAAAAGATAAAGTCGCAACAAAGAAAACGACCGCTAAAGCGACTCAATCTAGCCCAGTCTAACCAGATCAAACAACTCCATCAAGAACACTGATAGTGTCGGATGAAATGGAATACAATATTATTGATGACATGAAAAAGACTAGGGCTAATATCACTCTTTATGAATTGAGCAAATTGAAACATCAACAGAAGATAATGATGAAAGAATTACATGCCGTGCCTACTACATCTTTGCCTACAGCTGTAGCTTCCCACAACATGGGAAGACCTCCAACCAACACGATCAATAAGATTGATCCAAATGACATCGCCTTGATTGGAGGAAGATCAAGGTCTCACACTCCACCTTTTCTTCTCACTTATGAAATTTTCAATAAAAATGTGCACAATTGTTTGGTAGATTCTGGTGCCTCAACGAATATTTTACCCAGATCAATATGTGCCAAGTTGAATGTTCAACCACAAAAATCCGCAGTGCGCATAGTTCAGCTTGATCGATCTCAAGTCGAAGTGATTGGTGAACTTAATCAAGTAACCATAAGATTGTCGTCCAACCCGAAGGTATGTCAGGTTATTGACATTCGAGTAGCTGATATCCCAGAATTCTATGGCTTGATTCTTAGCAGGGATTGGTCCGAAAAACTCCATGGATACTTCTCAACCGACTGGTCGCACATGTGGTTACCCTACAATGGTAAACTGAATCAAATAAAGCTTGAACGACAGTTACAACAGAAGTACATAGTAACGGAATTGGAGGGAGAAAATGAAGCAATAGCATATAACAGCAGTATCATAGGCAATTACTCGGTAGATTCTTTCCTCGGCAATTTCAATGCTCATACATCACCTTACTTAGAAAATTCAGTTTTGTCCCAAGTCGAAAATTTTTCCCAAACTGATAATTCAAAGTGTGTTAATTTTGTAGATAAACCTGTAAATACATCTTTGTTTTGGAAATTATATTTTGATGGCTCTAAATCTAATGAAGGAGCAGGAGCAGGATGCGTTTTGATTAGTCCAGAAGGAAATAAGACCATGCTTACATGCAGACTTGAATTCGATTGCACAAACAATACAGCGGAATATGAGGCCTTGGTGCAAGGCCTATACAAAGCAATCGGGTTGAACGTCAAGTATCTTCAAGTCTTCGGAGATTCTAAGATTGTCGTCAAACAGGTACGTAACACCATACATTGCCTATCAGGTCATTTGAAACACTATCAATCTTTAGTACAAGATCTGACTGAGCATTTCATAGCATACAATATTTCGTCAATCCCAAGACTCCAAAACGCGAGCGCAGACCTTTTAGCTAACGTAGCCTCTAGACTTATTCCCTTCGAAGATTTTAGTCCAGATAGATTCTCAATAGAATTAATCTTTAGACCATCCATCCCTGACAACATTACAAATTGGAGAGTATTCAATGACGATCCTGATATTGTAAATTTCCTCACTTCTGAAGGATCCTACTCTAATCAAATAATTAACGAAGACCATCACGATCGACAAATACAACAAGATAGCACTGATAATGCTATACCTAAATCGGTGGTTAAGTTGGAAGACTTATACGATTTGAAAAGTTGGTTTAAAAGGTCTACCAATTCTAGGCTCTACAGTTCAACTCTGAACTACGAATTAGTAAACCTAGGAACCGATGATAAACCACAAAACGTTAATCTAGGCCACAGCCTAGCCCCTGAAGAAAAACTAGCGTATATTCGTCTTTTGAGACAATACAAAAATGTTTTTGCCTGGAATTACGATGAGCTGAAGACATACGACACTTCTATCATTCAACATACTATCCCTATGATTGACAACGAAAAACCTGTCCAACAGAAACTCAGAAAAATCCACCCCAATTTAGAAAATCAGATAAAAACTGAGCTAAATAAGTTATTAAAAGCCAGAATAATTTTCCCCATCAGACATTCCAAATGGGTCTCCAATATGGTACCTGTTAGAAAGAAAAACGGAGATATTAGAATCTGCATCGATTTTCGGAATCTCAACAAAGCCTGTCAAAAAGACAATTTTCCCCTCCCACCTATGGAGCAGATATTACATGCTGTAGCAGGCTCAGAACTAATGTCTTTTTTGGATGGATTTTCAGGATACAATCAAGTGCTGGTACATCCCGATGATCAGTTAAAAGCCACATTCCGAACTAAATGGGGCACATACGCATATCGAAAGATGCTATTTGGTTTGATCAATGCCGGCGCTACATTTCAGAGAGCCATGGACATCGCATTCAAGGGTTTAGTCAATAAATCTGTAGTAATTTATTTGGATGATATAACAGTGTACTCCAAGAAGCGAAGCGGCCATCTCAAAGACTTGAAACAAATATTTCAACGATGCTTAAGGTATGGGATTTCACTTAACCCAAAGAAATATTTTTTCGCATTAAGTGAAGGAAAACTTCTAGGATTCATAGTGTCAAAATCTGGTATTCACATTGAGCCTGACAGAATCAAAGAAATTTCTGAAATATCCCTACCTCATAATAAAAAAGCCATGCAATCTTTCCTTGGTCAAATCAATTTTGTGAAGAGATTTGTCCCAGATTTTTCACGAATTGTTTCTCCTTTGCAAACCATGATTAAAAAGAATTCAAATTTTAAATGGGGTCAAGATGAGCATGAAGCATTCAACCTGATCAAACAAGCTATCATTAACGCTCCATCTTTAGCAACCCCGAGTTTTTCAGAATCTTTTATCTTAAACACATTTGCCTCAGAGAAATCATATGCTGCGATTCTAACTCAAGTAAATCAAGAGAAAGCAGAAGATCCAATCGCATTTTTTAGCTCGAATTTACAAGGTGCTGAACTCAACTATTCAGACGTGGAGAAACAGGCATATGCTGTTTTCAAAGCGGTCAAATATTTCAGACCTTTCTTACTTAAAACCCATACTAAGGTCATAGTACTGTTTCCAGCGGTAAGAAATCTTCTAGTACAGAAGGATGTGGGTGAAAAAAGAGCAAATTGGATCACTGCTTTACAAGAATACGACCTTGAGATCAAACCAGCAAGCATTGTAAGAGGTCAAGGCTTCTGCAAAATGTTGGCTGGAGTATCGCAAATTCCTAAAAATTCATCTGATCAGGTACAAATGTATGAGGTAAGCCTAAACGATGCAAAATCATTATATGCTGACACCATTTATTATCTTAAGAACGGGTATGCTCCATCACACCTGGATCACACTAAGAAAAGAGCTCTGAGATTGAAAGCTAAACAATATCAGCTCATAAATGATGTTCTGTTTAAAAAGAATTACGATTCTGTTCTTCTTAGGTGTCTTGAGAAAACTGAAGCCGAAAAGGTTTTGCAGGAACTCCACGATGGACCAGCATGCAGACACTATGCTGGAGATGCTACTGCACATAAAATCTTACGTGCAGGATATTATTGGCCCACGTTGTTCAAAGACTCACACAGTTACGTGAGGAAATGTCAAGTCTGCCAAACTACTGCAGGGAGACAAAAGAAACCGTCCATGCCACTACAGTCGGTAAACATCGAGCAACCATTCAGTCAGTGGGGCTTGGACATAATAGGTGAGATCGTTCCTCACTCTTCTAAGCAGCATAGATACATCCTCACGGCAACAGATTATTTTACTAAATGGGTAGAAGCAGTTCCTCTCAAGACAGCTAATTCTGAAAACATCATTGAATTCATAGATCAATTTATAATCACTAGGTTTGGATTGCCAACGGCTTTAATGTTTGATAATGTCTCATACTTTTCTGGGAATGCAATGACTGAGTTTGCACTTAAAAGAGGGTTCAAACTGAAATATTCGACCAACTACTATCCGCAAGGTAATGGATTGGCTGAGTCAACAAATAAAAACCTAATCAGGATTATTGAAAGAATAGTTGACCAGAACCAAAAGAATTAGCACAAAACTTTGGTAAATGCTTTATGGGCAGATAGAATAACGAAGAAAGCTTCAATCGGCACTTCTCCCTTTAATTTAGTTTATGGGAAGGAAGTGGTTCTCCCAACTCACTTAGTGATCCCCTCCTTGTCTTTAGTACAATACATCGATGAAGTATCTACTTCCTCCTTACAATTAAGACAAATGGAAATAATTAAATTAGAATAACAACGAGAACAAGCTAAGAAAACCCATGCTCATCACCAAGCGCTAATAAAATCCTCTTTTGATTCAAGCATAATGACCAGAAAAAAATTTTAGATGGGAGATCTAGTTTTGAAATGGGATAAGGCTCATGAAGAAAAGGGCAAACATACAAAATTTCAGACGATGTGGCTTGGTCCTTTTCAGATTGTAGAATTCATAGGCCCATCAACGTTTGTGTTGCAGGATTTAGCAGGTAGAAGGGATTCTTTACCTGTTAATGGACAGATCCTTAAAATATATTTTCCATAGAAGATTATTCTTCTATTTTGTAGGATAGTTTTAGTTTTTCTTTTCTTCCTTATAAATAAAACCAGTTGTAGATGGTTACTACAGGGGTTCACGAAAAATACACCAATTCTCTATCAGATTTTGATTTTTTTTCACTTGTACAAATAGTAAAATTTTTTGAAAAATCTGATCTTTATTATTGACAGATAGAAAACTTTAGCCTAGATATGATACTAGTTTCAACTTTAAAAAATTTGATGAAAGCAACCTTTGGCAAAAAATTGTTTTATATCAGCACAATGAAAGGTATCAATAATAAAATAAAGATTCTCTGTAAAACTGTTGTTTTCAAACTCTATTATTGTCGTCCAGAGCTTTCTTAAGGAAAAACAATGATTTCTTCCCTGCTAAAGAAAATCGCAGCATTCAGAGGAACAATCCGAGAACACACTATATCTTAAAGAATAAGAGGTCTCATCACAAGCTGGCTTATCATGATCACAGATATTATAACTTGCTGACTTTGCCAATACTATCCACCAAAACAGGGCAACGACTCAAGATTGTTGCAATCAAAAGACAAGGGGTCTCATCACGAGCCAGCTTGTTCAACAAAAGTGTAAATCAAGTGAATAATTGTGTCATAATTTGGCCAACAAACCAAGACATTGTTCTTTAGAGAATAAAAAAGGAAAAAAGTGTCAAAATGGGTTTTTCTCTGAAAAGTTGTAAATAGCCTTAAGCAGGATAAAGGATCATTGCTGGGTAACAGGTAACCCTGTCGAGGCTATGGATGCCTGCTGGCAGCAGAGGCTCTACCTACGACAAATGAGCATATTTTAAAAGCCAGCACACAGAGAAGACCTTATTTTATCTTTAAAAGACCAAGTAATGGCTGATGTAAATACAAGGACAAAGCCTGAGGAAGCAAACAATTGGAATAGAAAAAGGTTGAAACAAAATATCATTGATAGGATAAGGCATAATGTACTCTATCTGTCCATAACAAAATTTAGACTCATGAAAATTTTTCTGCTTTGGAAGTTAAAATTCAATAGAAAAGCAGAGATAACTGGTTCTTCCCAGTGAATCGCCATTGTTGTGGCCACCAACAACCCCCCTTTTTGTTTGGTATTAGCAATAACACCAAGCAAATGGGGACCCTTAATAAAAAATCCAAAAAACATTTTATGAAAATTTTTGTATTCGACTCCTTAAAACTGTATCGCATCGCGAGAAGAGAATAAAACATTTTCTTATGAGCATAATAAACTGCGAAGAAGCGACGCGAAATTCATCACATCGCATACATTATGTAGCGCTCTTAAATGAAAAATATTAAGAAATCTCTAACAGCCGATATGCGACGTCGCATATCGCAACATCGCGTAAGCAGCACACAACGATTGAATGACTAAGCGTGATCTGCGATGCCGCAATGTTGCGATCTGCAATGCTGCGATCTGCAATGAATGCGATATGCGATGAATGCGATATGCGATAAATGCGATTTGCGATAAATGCGATCATGAATTTCTGCGATGACACATCTTGACGACGCGATCCACGATGCTGCGATGCGAGTCGCAGAAATCACCCATCGCAAATTTTCCTCGGCGCAGTATTCAAGGAAAGCTCTCCGTAAACCAAAATTCGGCGCGTGCCTTAAAAGAAATTAATGTATGTACGCCAAAGTATTCAAGAAGGACAGTTTTGTGTTTTTTCGAAGAGTCAGTTCGCTATGGGTGTCATGATTTCATACATTCATAAGAGCTTAAAGATTTCATGTCAATCTTTATTATCATTACTCTTTTCCTTTGCGTAAACTGTAAGACAGGAAATAACATGAAGCAATGTGCAGGAAACATCTAAGGAAAAGGCGAAAGCGTCAATGCTCGGAGAACAGAGAAGAGATGCCTTCATAAATGGATGCCGCATGCAACAGGACCACAGATTCCAGAGTATCACTCAACAGATGCTGATGTCAATAGGCCATCCAACGCTCAGAGTCAAAAGCGCACAAAAGCAGCATGTTTACAAAAGATCCTGAAGCTTATGCCCGGTAAAGGAAAAAAGGTGCTAAAGAAGGAAAACGCACCAGAAAAGCCCGGAACAAAGAACGGAGGCAGCATCGCTAAGAAAATTGTTCAGAGAGCAAAGTCCCTAACTTGTTCAGTCATTCGTAAGGCCGGAAACCGAAATAGCAAAAGCAGAATCAATTTGAGAGAAATTTGGGTTATTACCAAGTATACACGCAGTGAATACACCCAGCCAGAGGAAGATTCTCGAAAATATCTTCTAGTTTACCAGAAAGTGGTGCCAGCGCATGTTATTTCTATTTTCGTAGCTCAAACGAAAGCAGAAGGCGACCATCCGACTCTTCCCAGGCGAATGTTGCATGCTTGCAGCACTAAGGAGAAAATACAGAAATGGTTAGGAATTAGATTCAATTTTTAGAAATAGTTTTGCTTTAGCAGAAGGGCAATCATTTAAAACCGTATCCTAAATTTATGTAATTAAGTTAATTAGTTAGCAGTATTTAAACCCTTCTCAGGCATTTGGAGAAGGGTCCAAAAATTTGTCAAAAAACTTGTCCTCAGAACATGCACTTTTGCACCCTCGGAGGGGGTTTTGATGAATGGATGGATCAAGGTTAATTAATGTTTGCATTTGATATCTGCTACTGATGTTGCACTTCTGTACTCTTAGTAGATGTTAGAGCAAGGAGAGATAAATCATTGTTGCTTGAAGCTTATGAGTGGAACCAGTCATAAATGGTACTTTTATCTCTTGACCGTTTCTGTTTATATTCTTAAAGTGATATACAGTTTTTAGTTGTTTATATGTTACTGCATGAATGTGTGAGTTACCATTTGGCACTTTTGTATGGTGGAGTCATTTATTTATGTTTGATATATGAATAACTTATTATGCGATATGTTGTTCACAACTGTTTTGCCTAACTTTTTATGCAAAGTGGTTTATCTTAATTGATTTCTATTCTTATGATAGCTGAATGATCTTTATTACCAGTTATTGTTTGAAATCTCTTTAGATCGCATAATAGAAGAAATACACCCCGGGTTAGCGTAGATTAGATGTGTTTTTTCTCATTAGATTACAATAGCATAGAGTTAGTTTAAAAGTTTGAATTAAATTAGCTTTAAGTACTCTTAGATCAGCATCATCCAACTCTGCACACACACACACACCCTTAAATTGGGAAACTGGTCCCATTATCCCCAGTCGGACCCGCTATACCAAACGGATAAGGAGCTGCCAACCAAGGTCCGGACCGGGCGGGTATCCCCCTTGTTGTCGACCCGATTTTCGGGGCTTCAACATATTTAGCGCTAGAAGGAGGGCCCGAACTATGAATGGCACCTAAATCAAAATCTAAATACCAAATCGCCCTCATCAACTCCCCCGACTTCCCCAGTACGTTTAAATCTAGAGTCAGAAGTCGCTCGAGTATTAACCGCTGCTACACACCCTAATATTTCAGACCAATCTACCATTGAACCCCCTGAAGTTCAAACTTTGATTCGCAAACTCCAGGGATTTTCTATTTCTACACAGAGGTCTGATAAATCTCAAAGCAGCGTGACTTCGCAGTACAATCCTGCTCATCCCCTGACCAGATTAAAGAGTGAAAAATTTGGCATCCGGCCAACTGAATTCCCTCTCCCCACCAGGAAAAGAGCAAGGAAAACACCACAAGAGTCTGACAGTGAGACTCTTTCATCTACATCGTCCATTTCAACTCCCTCATCGCGAAGTCAGCCACCCACATCTTCATTCCAAACCACCCATCCATCTTCCACAACCCCTCTTCTTCAATCATCTAAGATCATAATATCTTCATCTTCCCAGCCTCAGGGATCATCCTCTGCACTTTCATTTACTAGCAGCTCAACGATGGCCCAGTCTCCATGGAACAATCCTGGGGTAGTTTTAATGCCTCCACCCCTGAGCCAAATACCGGCCCATCCTGAGAAATGGCTACCCAAATTCAATCCAGAAGCAGGCATGCTAGCTGAAGAGCACATTAACAATTTCATGCTTTCTGTCAATCTCAACGGAGTTACCAACGAGGATGTTGTTGTCCGGCTTTTTCCCTATACAATGCAAGGAACAGCCGGGTCATGGTACTTTTCATTACCCTCCGGGTCTATCACAAGTTGGGACATTTTTCAAAGTCAATTCCTTACCAAGTTTGGTGATGACAGATCAACGGCAACGTTAATCAATGACCTATCTAATCTTAAAGCCGAGGCTAGAGAACCCATCAAAGATTTCAATTTACGGTTCAATAAGATCCTCAAAAAAATTCCCACTGCTTCCCAACCCAGCGAAGAAGTACGATGTGAATGGTATATTACGGCCTTACCATCAAACTTAGCAATCTTCATGGATAGGGCAAATAAAACAACCTTAGTTGAAAACCTGACAGAGGCGATAGCAGTAGAGAAACGCGTAGTAGCCCTGGAAAAGAGATCTGCGATAGAGGAACGCAAATCTAAAAAAGTCACCTTCAAGGAAGACTCCAAGAAGAAACAAACGAAATACCCTTTCGATTTGGAAGGATTGCAAAAAGTATTAAAGACCATGTCCAATGAGATGATTGACATAAAAAAGAAAGTAGCAGAAACTTCTTCAAAAAAGCCCTACAGAGCTTTTAAAAGAGTCCCTTCAATGGATGTTTAACCACCCAACGCTATCTCAAATGTCGAATCCGAAGAAGAGGAAGAAGAAGAGAGTACCACTGAAGGGCAGACTGATGACGAAGAAGTTGTGGAACTACAAGGAATGTGGGATTTCATCCTCCCACAAGAAGAATATCAAGAAGCATTTCCGGTTAGCACACGAAGCAAAAATCAACTTGATCCTCCCCAAACTACCCCTAAGCAGAAGGGCGCAAGCCCTGCAGCAAAAGATAAAGTCGCAACAAAGAAAACGACCACTAAAGCGACTCAATCTAGCCCAGTCCAACCAGATCAAACAACTCCATCAAGAACATTGATAGTGTCGGATGAAATGTAATACAATATTATTGATGACATGAAAAAGACTAGGGCTAATATCACTCTTTATGAATTAAGCAAATTGAAACATCAACAGAAGATAATGATGAAAGAATTACATGACGTGCCTACTACATCTTTGCCTACAGCTGTAGCTTCCCACAACATGGGAAGACCTCCAACCAACACGATCAATAAGATTGATCCAAATGACATTGCCTTGTTTGGAGGAAGATCAAGGTCTCACACTCCCCCTTTTCTTCTCACTTATGAAATTTTCAATAAAAATGTGCACAATTGTTTGGTAGATTCTGGTGCTTCAACGAATATTTTACCCAGATCAATATGTGCCAAGTTGAATGTTTAACCACAAAAATCCGCAGTGCGCATAGTTCAGCTTGATCGATCTCAAGTTGAAGTGATTGGTGAACTTAATCAAGTAACCATAAGATTGTCGTCCAACCCGAAGGTATGTCAAGTTATTGACATTCTAGTAGCTGATATCCCAGAATTCTATGGCTTGATTCTTAGCAGGGATTGGTCCGAAAAACTCCATGGATACTTCTCAACCGACTGGTCGCACATGTGGTTACCCTACAATGGTAAACCGAATCAAATAAAGGTTGAACGAGAGTTACACCAAAAGTACATAGTAACGGAATTGGAGGGAGAAAATGGAGCAATAGCATATAACAGCAGTATCATAGGCAATTACTCAGTAGATTCTTTCCTCGGAAATTTCAATGCTCATACATCACCTTACTTAGAAAATTTAGTTTTGTCCCAAGTCGAAAATTTTTCCCAAACTGATAATTCAAAGTGTGTTAATTTTGTAGATAAACCTGTAAATACATCTTTGTTTTTGAAATTATATTTTGATGGCTCTAAATCTAATGAAGGAGCAGGAGCAGGATGCGTTCTGATTAGTCCAGAAGGAAATAAGACCATGCTTACGTGCAGACTTGAATTCGATTGCACAAACAATACAGCGGAATATGAGGCCTTGGGGCAAGGCCTATACAAAGCAATCGGGTTGAACGTCAAGTATCTTCAAGTCTTCGGAGATTCTGATATTGTCGTCAAACAGGTACGTAACACCATACATTGCCTATCAGGTCATTTGAAACACTATCAATCTTTAGTACAAGATCTGACTGAGCATTTCATAGCATACAATATTTCGTCAATCCCAAGACTCCAAAACGCGAGCGCAGACCTTTTAGCTAACGTAGCCTCTAGACTTATTCCCTCCGAAGATTTTAGTCCAGATAGATTCTCAATAGAATTAATCTTTAGACCATCCATCCATGACAACATTACAAATTGGAGAGTATTCAATGACGATCTTGATATTGTAAATTTCCTCACTTCTGAAGGATCCTACTCCAATCAAATAATTGACGAAGACCATCACGATCGTAAAATACAACAAGATAGCACTGATAATGCTATACCTAAATTGGTGGTTAAGTTGGAAGACTTATACGATTTGAAAAGTCGGTTTAAAAGGTCTACCAATTCTAAGCTCTACAGTTCAACTCTGAACTACGAATTAGTAAACCTAGGAACCGATGATAAACCACAAAACGTTAATCTAGGCCACAGCATAGCCCCTGAAGAAAAACTAGCTTATATTCGTCTTTTGAGACAATACAAAAATGTTTTTGCCTGGAATTACGATGAGCTGAGACATACGACACTTCTATCATTCAACATACTATCCCTATGATTGACAACGAAAAACCTGTCCAACAAAAACTCAGAGAAATCCACCCCAATTTAGAAAATCAGATAAAAACTGAGCTAAATAACTTATTAAAAGCCAGAATAATTTTCCCCGTTAGACATTCCAAATGGGTCTCCAATATGGTACCCGTTAGAAAGAAAAACGGAGATATTAGAATCTGCATCGATTTTCAGAATCTCAACAAAGCCTGTCAAAAGGACAATTTTCCCCTCCCACCTATGGAGCAGATATTACAGGCAGTAGCAGGCTCAGAACTAAACTTTTGACAATGTTTTTAGAGATAAGATTGACTTGAGAGCCACTATCGAAAAGTGTAAAAAATTTGCTATGTTTTGAGATCACCCTTATGTGAAAAAGTTCTAGCCTCTTCTTTTCATTTGGAGTTTCATTGTGTGAATTTGAAGTACTAGTGCTAGCAATGGATTCTTTTCCTTTTATACCCATGGTTGTAATTTTAGTTTCATTGCTCGAATCAGATCCCAAATCTTGTTGAGTGGTTGCATTTGTCTTTTGTTTTCCCTTGTTGTAGAATTTTTTTGGTTTCATTTCAGGATGAAGCTTCCAATAATGAGCTTCATCGTGACCCTCTTTGGAACAATGTTTTCATGCTAATTTATCTCCCTCCTTCTTGATAGATGAATTTTTCATTCCCTTCCCTTTGAAACCCTTTTCTTTTCCTTTACTCTTAAATGGCTTTTTACTACCTTCTTCTGGAGTGTTTTTCCCTCTTACCTCAAGATGAGTGGCTTACACACACACATCATCTAGATTATTTGGATTAAACAGTAAGATAGTATGCCTAAGGTAATTGTGTAAACCCCGTATGTACTTCAGAAATGTGTCTTGTGATTGCAAATCTACACCTAACATTAAAGACATTTTTTTTGAATTCTTGGGTGTAATCTTGCACATTTTGACCTTTAAGTTGTCTAAAGTTCTTCCAATTCATGATGGATTTATGCACATAAGCTAGAGGGTAGAATTTTTTTTTAATTGCAACAATGAAATCAAACCAAGAAATTGAGATCTTACTGTGTTTTTTAATCTCCTCTTGTGTCTTTGATTCCCACCATACTAGTATTTCACCCTCCATTCTCAAGGAAGCTAATTGAATCTTTTTGTCATCCTCTTAAAGGTTTTGAATTCTGCAATAGACCTCCAACTGACGAATCCAATTATCATGCTTCTTTGCATTCACTTCGCCATTATACATGGGAAGCTCAAATTTAACAACAAGTTTTATTAAGGGTGATTTACCAATTCCTTTTGAGGTATGTTGATGAGTATGAGTAAGGGTTGTGTTAGTGGAAGAGGGTGAAGATCCCTATGAAGAAGAATATGAAGAAGATGTTGGAGAGGGTGTAGGTTTACCTCCATTTCCATTACCTCCTCCTGGAGAACCTTCTCCTTTGGGGGGTTGGAGTTTCAATTGCAACTTGAGGATGAACTGGTGTTGGAGATTGTGGCAACCTTGCCCTCCTTTCCCTTGACCCAACTTCAGGGCTTCCAACCAGCTTCCCTTCTCCTCTTTTGAGTTTTAACCTTGTAATCCTTATTGCACAAAGAAAACCTAGCACTCTTATACCAAAATGATGTGATTAAGAATATGATTTTGTTATGCTAAGATCCTCCTCAGATTAGAAACAAAATGCTATTCATGTGCTTAAGGATTCATGAGTTTTGCAATTGAAAATTGAGTTTTTGTGTTAATTTTATGAGCAATTTTAAAATAAAATGGAAGCTAAACAATAACATATAAATGTACAGAACATGACCAAAAACATATCACAACAGGAACATGATGAAGGAATTCACCTCTCCTGGGCTACGTCTCCTTGGTCCAACTTTTAATGGCTTGGGCCTCTATATTATGCTCAAATGTGTAAAAATATGTGTTTATAATGCTCAAATTCTTCTTAAACATCCTCCAATGAGTCTAGAATGTCCAAAAATAGCTACTTAGCCTCTTTCTACACCCAATTTGGTCGAAAACTAGAGGAGTTATGACCTCTCTTAGTTTTCCCACTATTCGCTCCACAAATTGCCCAAAATCTGGTAACAAACCCACATTTTTTCCAAAATTCTGCTAACTGAGCGATAAATCCATGAAATTTCAGGTGGTTTTTTCAGACCGATAACTAGCCCACTAAAACCCACCAACGGTTAAATTAAATGTCAACGTCTTGGTCACATTGCGGGTGGTTACCTCGGTGGTCAGGCAATGGTGGTTAGTCAGTGGTAATTAAACATAATGCTAGCAAAAGTGTTCACATGCTGGAAATTTAGTCTGGCGGTCAAGTGGTGGTGGACCTCCAGGTAGTTACATAAGCCTTGATGTTTGCTACGTTCATATGGGTGGTTAAGTCTGCCCAACCCCCAAGCGTTGCGGCATTAAACTTTAAATAATGGGCGCAAACATAAAGGTTAAGTTCCGCTCATGGTGTATTGGTATTGGACTATGTTGTGTGTTGGGAGCTCGCGAGTTTGACCCTCGCTACCTCTTCCCAGTCTATGCAACATTTTAGTGGCCTCCCGGGTTGCCATGTGACGACCTCTGGCTAGGCCACGTGTCAACTTGTGGTTGACCATCATTCCAACCAATAGAAAACGTGAAAATTCAACCAGTACCAAGGTGCCACTTGGCACGACCCAATTCACCAGAGATGTACAGTCATCTTGCCAACTCAACCTAGTCAGTTGCAAATTCAGTTGTATGGATGCACAGTCAGCAGGCCAGTCAGCACTCTGCAAAAAAAAATTTGCCCGTTTGAGAAAATAGACAGAACACATTTCTGGGAGCCTACGGTGTCTGTTTCGCATGAAATGAGTTGTGTCGATTTAGGAAGATGAGCACTACATAGTCATTCAGGTTCCACACCATTCTAACGACTTTTATTTTTGAGAATAATTCTGAGCACCTGATCACTCATCCATATCTCAGTTGTAATTCATTACATTCAAGGGGGTTAAGTTTAGGATCTGAAATTTCAATAACTTGTAAATATTGAATAGGTCTATTGTTCATATTAGGATTTGGCTAAGCAGGTAATAATGGGCATTGGAGTTCAGGGGAAATTGAAATGGGGCTTGCAATGATGGTTGTGACTAGGGTAGCGTTCTGACAGGCAGATTGATTCGTCCTGCAGAACGTTGCTAGTTTTGAGGCCACATTGAGTTTTGTGCAGATGAGTTGGTCCACTATGAAGAATATGGATTATTGATTGGATTTTTTCATGGAGTATAATATTGTTGATTTTCCCATACAGGTCCAGTAAATGGGTTATTTGGCAAGGGAGGTGTAGCGGAAGGCCGGGACTACCAAGTGGAATTAAAAGGTGGCTTTCTTTGCCATGTGGATCCAAGAATCTGTTGTTGCACATATTGTCTAGAATAAAACAAATATGAATCATGCATCATACCTAAAGGGTGGGCCTGCCATTATCATCATTGTGTCATAAGGTATGTTGGTTTTGTATCTTCCTCAACATATTTCAATACAAATTTTGGTGCAAATAGAGCATGTTTCGACCATATCCAATTGACATTCCCTTTGACTGTGTTTCTTCCTACATCTAGGACAAAAAATGGCTAGAGCCTTCTCTGCCTCAGCTATTTTTTGCTTGGCCTATAAAAAATCCAACCTTTTAGTTAATGTGCTCAAGATATCAGTTTTAAAATATTCTAAAATATTATTGATCTCTACTCGAGTTACTCCCCCACCTGGAGTTTTGTTGGTTCTAGTAAGAGAGTCTCGAATTCTAGATCTGGTCCATGTACTTCTTCATGAGAACTTGATACATAGTTTAATAATATCATCATATTCTTCTTTGGAAATATCACCTTGCCCCATTAAATTGAGTGTCTCTATCCATTCATCTTTCATGCCCTTAATTAAAGCAGTTTTCAACACGTATTTTGGTAGAGTGTCTAAGGTGATCTCTGTAAGTTATATTGAAATCTCTCAATGTACTCCTCTAAAGTTTCACCATCCTTTGCCATCATTTTAAATATTTCTTCTCTTAAGTCCTTAGATTGGAAATAATCCTGATATTTAGTAATAAAATAATTTTTCATTTCATCCTAGAAATTTATAGTACCTCCTCTTAATCCCATAAACCAACATAAAGCTACCCCCATCAATGTTAGGATATTCCGACACATAGGAAATAGTTAAGTTCAACTTGGTCTAGTATAGAGTTAGGTATAGAGTTAGGTAAAGTGTGTTTCTTTACCGTTGTACATTTTGTAACTTACAATCCGACGGTCACGATATGTAGTGATCCGACGGTTCACTCTCTCCTCGGTATTACCGACACTTGATCCGTGGCTTGACACCCGATTGGTCCATGAGTTCTATTTAAAGCGCATGGAGGGTCATTGTTCGAGTAATCCGTCTATGAGAGAAAGCTTATGTAAATTTTCATTCTTTGATTAATAAATTGCCTGAAGTGGCCACGTTGGCTCAGGCCGTGGACTGTTTCCCTCTTTGAGGGTTTTAACCACGTCAAAAATACTGGTGTATTGATTTGAGATCTGGTTGTGACCGGTGTCCTTTTGGTGTTCTTTCTGAGGAACTTACCCTGTAAATTCCTACATGGTATCAGAGCTATTTGAGGGCCGCGTCCGTTGGTGATCCAAATCTGAAGCCAGTAGAACTGCATGCGGCTGTCGTTTCCTAGATCTACTGTTTCTGACTGCTTTCGGGCCAAGAGGACTGCTCTGTTGTGTTCAGAGCATCTATTCCAGTGAGGAACCCCTTTCGTTTCACGCGAAAAGGTTTCCGGTAGCCCTATCTACGTCATTTTTAAGATCTGGAGGTATACAGTGTTTATCTGTAGTTTACTGTTATTTTCTCTCTGGTTATTTCGGTTTCTGTTTATTTAGCTTTTTTTAATTACCGGATCTATACCTTTCATTTCTGCGTATGCTCTTTACCCTGCGACTCTGTGCGATCTGTGCAAATCAGAAACAGAAAGGAAGTTTTTTTTCTCATGTGTATGCTCTTTTCCCTGCACCTTAGTGTGATCTTGGAAAATCAGAAACATTGAGAAAAATATTTAGTTTTCGGCTAAAGCTAACTTCGAGCCGTAAGGTTCGTTTTTCTTTGCATATTCGTGTTGGGTTTTGTGTTTTTGTTTTGTAGGAAAAAAGAGTTTTCTCAAGGCAAGCACGCAACCCAAGGCCCCCCCCCCCTCTCTCTCTCTCTCTCTCTCAAATTTTTTGTATAGCTCAATTGATTCAAAGATATTTTAAGAGAGTAGAGGTCTTGGGTTCAAATCTCCATTTTGTGGGGGCGTTTTTTTTCATTCCCACACATTCGCGCACTTTGCCGACAACTTCAACAAAATTTTTTCAAAAAGCCATAACTTCTTCATCTGGAAGCTTTTTTCAGAGCTGTTTTTTTTAAAACAGCCTAATTTTTCGAGATCTATCCATTGGAACACTTACTTTCAGCATCTTCAGCTTCAGTTTTTTTTTAAAATGGAAAGTCCATGCCAAGTCATTCTTGACAGCACTAACTACTTCCAATGGATATCCTACATGGAAGATTTACTTAGAAGTAAAGGTCTCTACAGAATAGCCACAGGCCAAGAGAAGAAACCAAAAGATGAAAACAAGGCTGCAAAATGGGAAAATAGACAAGATCAAGCACGTGGTTTGATAGGGATGTCTATTTCTCCTGATCTTAGATTCCATATTGCAAAACTTGATACTCCTCATGAAGCATTGGAACAAATCACTAAAGTTTTTGGGATTAAAAATGAAATTAGAGCCCATCAACTTGAAAATGAGTTGCTTACATTGGATCCTAATAATTTTTCTTGCATTGAAGATTTCTTGTCCAAATTCAAGACCCTTAGATATCTCTTGGAAGGTGTTAAGGTTAAGAAAGAAGATAGTAACCTTATTTATTCCATCCTTAATAAGTTGGGACCAGCCTACTCTGTATTTGTTTCCACCTTCCATTCTACAAGGGAAGCTTTCATTTGTCAAGGAAAAGACTACAAGGCCCCTTCCTTTGACTCTTTTTGTGATTCTTTAATAAGAGAACAAGAAAAACTCTTACACCTTGGTCTTCTTAATCTTGGAAACTCTTCCAAGAAAGCGTTAGCCACCCAGCAGCAACCAAATTCAAAGAATACTAAGAAGTCATATCCTAAAAAGAATGGTCCTAAACCAAACAAGGGTGCTAAGCAAACTCACCCTCAAAATGAAAGATCATTTCAGCAAAATGATAAGACCAATAAAAACAAATGGAAGAAGACTGATAGACATTGTAACTTTTGTAATCGAGATGGCCACTTAGAATCTAAATGCTTTAAGAAGATGGAAGCCTTGGAAGCCGCAATGAAGAAACATAACATCCATGTGGAGCATTCTTCAACTTCAACTTCAACTTCATCTTCAGGAATGGCACTTTCTGCATGTCGTTGTCAATCATCTAAGTTTGGTTATGCATTAAATGTATCTTCTTCTTCTCATTCTCATGAGTGGCTCATTGATTCTGGAGCCTCTTATCACATGGCCAAAAACAAAGCCATTTTTTCTTCTTTAAATGATTGTAACACCAAAAATATATATGTTGGTGATGATAGATCTCTTAATGTTGTAGGGACTGGAACTGTTCATCTAGACAATGGTCAGTTTAATGATGTATTATGTGTTCCAACCTTATCCTGCAACCTTATATCTGTATATCAGATAACTCATTCAGGTGAAGGTAAAATTGTTGAATTTTCACCTCATGA
Source organism: Pinus tabuliformis (assembly GCA_031772625.1). Classification (NCBI taxonomy): domain Eukaryota; kingdom Viridiplantae; phylum Streptophyta; class Pinopsida; order Pinales; family Pinaceae; genus Pinus; species Pinus tabuliformis. The sequence continues at coordinate 1,371,832,321 of CM062805.1, read as the reverse complement.
TGTTGTAATCAAGGATCTAAGAGATCCTAAACAGATTCTAGCTACTGGTATTGCTGATGATTCCACAAGGTTGTACAAGTTTCACAACTTTGGGTCATCAAATCTTCCCTCAGTATTTGTTGCTCATAATGATGAAGTGAGCAAACTTTGGCATGAGCGATTTGGTCACTTAAACTATCGCTCCCTTCAGCATCTATGTAAAGAAAATATGGTGACAGGTCTTCCTATGGTATCTTGCAGAGATGGTGTTTGTTCCGGATGTGTACTCGGAAAACATCATCGGGACAGTTTTGAAAAATGTGCCTCTTGGCACGCCTCAGCCCCTTTATAGCTTGTGCACAGTGATTTATGTGGTCCACTTCCTGTTGCTTCATTCTCTGGCTGCAAGTATTTCTTAACTTTCATTGATGATTTCTCCAGACGCACTTGGGTATACTTCTTAAAACTCAAGAGCGAAGTATTTAACACTTTTTTGGCCTTCAAAGCCTTTGTTGAAAAACAATCTGGACATCAAATTCTTAAGCTAAGAACTGATAATGGTGGAGAATATGTTAAAAACACATTCATCAACTTTTGCACCGAAAATGGAATTCAAATGCAACATACTGTTCCATACACTCCACAACAAAATGGTGTAGCTGAAAGGAAAAATCGCACCTTAAAGGAAATGGCTAATTGTATGCTGCAATCTAAAGGACTCAGTCTTAGTTTTTGGGCCGAAGCAATTAATTGTGAAAATTATATAATAAATCGCACTCCTACTAAGGTTCTAAAGAATATCACTCCAGAAGAAGCTTGGAGTTCCATTAAACCAGATGTAAGTCACTTTCGTGTTTTTGGAAGTGAAGCGTGGGCCCATATTCCAGATGAAAAGCATAAAGCTTTAGAACCTAAGAGTGAGAAATGTAATTTTGTTGGATATTCTGAAGATGTAAAAGGTTATAGACTTATTCCATTTAAGTCCAAAAATGTTATCATTAGAAGAGATGTAAAATTTGATGAAAATAAATCGGCCTGTGAGCCTAGTCCGGCGGATGTGCCACCTCTTCCTATCTCTTCTACTTTTGAAAACATTTCTTCTTCAGATGATGAAAGTGAGGATGACAATCCTCCCCCACCTTCTCAGGATCCTCAACTTCCAAGATGGGTCAGTGCTACTCGGGATGCAGCAGGTGATCTTGCCGGTGATCCTACAGATTAGCGACGTACGCGTTCTCAGTTTGAAAGAGCCTCTTCTTTACTGGCTCAAGCTCCAGTAAATCATGATCCTGACACTTTTGCAGAAGCTTCAGGCCATCCACATTGGGAAGCAGCTATGAATGAAGAATATCATTCATTGTTGGCAAATGATACATGGGATCTTGTTCCTCTACCAAAGGGACGCAAACTTGTTAGATGTAAATGGGTTTACAGAACCAAGTATGGACCAGATGGGAAAGTTGATAAACATAAAGCTCGTCTTGTTGCTAAGGGCTTTTCACAAGTTGAAGGCATTGACTACACTGAAACCTTCTCCCCTGTTGCCAAAATCAACTCTATCCACCTTGTTCTTTCCCTTGCTGCCTCTTTAAAATGGGAAGTCCATCAGATGGATGTTAAATCTGCCTTCTTGCATGGGGACTTGCATGAAGAAATCTATATGGAACAACCCATTGGCTTCATCCAAACAGACTCCAGCCTTGTATGTCGACTTAAGAAATCTCTTTATGGTCTCAAGCAAGCTCCTCGGGCTTGGTATGCCAAAATGGATAGCTTTCTTTTAGAATCTGGCTTTTCTAGGTGTTATTCTGACAATACTATCTACACCAAGAAAGTGGGCAACTCTCTTATCATCCTTGTTCTTTATGTTGATGATCTTATTCTTACTGGTAGTGATCCCAACCTTATAAACCATGTGAAGTCCAGCCTTAAAAAGAAATTTGAAATGACAGACTTAGGACACTTACACTATTTTCTCGGTCTTCAAGTCTTGCAATCCAAGGAGGGTATTTCCCTTTCCCAGTCCAAGTATGCTTGTGATATTCTTCGTCATTTTCACATGGAAGACTGTAAGCCAGCCCCTTCTCCCTTTCAGTCTGGAGTCAAACTTTCAGTCTCTTGTACTTCTCCTGAAGTTGATGCTACCTTATACCGTCAACTTGTAGGAAAACTCTTGTATTTAACCCATACTCATCCTGACCTTTCCTTTGTTGTTGGCCTTGTTTCTCGTTTTATGCAAAACCCCCGTGAAAGTCATTGGAAAGCAGCTAAAAGAATACTTCGTTATGTTCAAGGTACAGTACAGTTTGGGATTCATTACAGTGCCAAAGCAGCTCCTCTATTAGTTGGTTTCACTGATTCTGATTGGGCTGGTGACCCTGATGATCGGAAGTCTACTGCCGGTTATGTCTTCACTCTTGGTTCAGGACCTATTACATGGGCTTGTAAGAAACAGGCTGCCATTTCTCTTTCGTCAGCAGAATCAGAGTATCGTGGTGCCGTGGAAGCTAGTAAGGAAGCCTTGTGGCTTCGTCAGATCCTATCAGAGTTTGGCTTTGAGCAGCAGCATCCAACCACACTTTGGTGTGATAATCAAAGTGCCATTCAGCTATGCAAAGATCCAGTCCAACATCAGCGCAGCAAACACATTGAACTACACATGCACTTCATCAGAAAGCTCATTCATGACCATGTTCTTGAAGTGCAATATTGTTCAACAGATGATCAGGTTGCAGACATCTTCACAAAGGCTCTCACAGAGGCGAAGTTCACTAAACTTCGATATATGCTTGGAGTTCAGGAAGTTGTCACTAAGGGGGGATAGGCTCTAGTGCCTCCTTCCTTCTCCTATTGTGTCATATTTGTAAATCCTTCAATCCTATCCCAAGTTGTTCTTAAGGGGGGATGTTAGGATATTCCGACACATAGGAAATAGTTAAGTTCAACTTGGTCTAGTATAGAGTTAGGTATAGAGTTAGGTAAAGTGTGTTTCTTTACCATTGTACATTTTGTAACTTACAATCCGACGGTCACGATATGTAGTGATCCGACGGTTCACTCTCTCCTCGGTATTACCGACACTTGATCCGTGGCTTGACACCCGATTGGTCCATGAGTTCTATTTAAAGCGCATGGAGGGTCATTGTTCGGGTAATCCGTCTATGAGAGAAAGCTTATGTAAATTTTCATTCTTTGATTAATAAATTGCCTAAAGTGGCCACGTTGGCTCAGGCCGTGGATTGTTTCCCTCTTTGAGGGTTTTAACCACGTCAAAAATACTGGTGTATTGATTTGAGATCTGGTTGTGACCGGTGTCCTTTTGGTGTTCTTTCTGAGGAACTTACCCTGTAAATTCCTACATCAAGGTAGAAGGAAACAGTTTCAATTTCTGAGGGTTAGTAGTATAATCGTAACCTCTACATAGGACATTGAATTCAAAAAAGAATGCATCGAGATCTTCAGAATTTATTCCATGAAAATTCAAGATATTTTGTAATGGAATGGCTTTCATTTGAGAATTAGCCAGTGGATCGACTATAGGATATTCTATGGTCGACGTCTACATTTATGATTCCATGTTTGACATCTAGTCAAAAATTTGCCAATAACCTTTTAGGGATTTTGTGAACATGAGTTATTATTTGATCAAGGGTATTTTGGCTAGTGTTTGACCCTCGAGTGGGCCTTATGGCACTGCTCAAATCAGGGATTTTGGGTGTTTTTCCTACAATAGGGGTTGCAAGAGGTCCAAATTCAAAATATTGTGGATCTGCTTTAGCATATCTTGGTTCTGCTCCGCTTGCTTCTCCCTCCCCTTCTTTTAAATTACAAGAGTTCCCCTCATATTTATTAGAAGGACTGAGGTGTTTAATAGGTGTATCTTGAAGACTTTGTTCAAATCCTTCAATCTTATCATGAATCTCAGCATGAGTTGTAGTTGATGATTCTACTACTCGAGGGGCAATGGTAGAGCCCTTCCCAGATATTGTTCGAGGACCTACCGATGCTTGAGATTCAGATTTCGAAATGATTTCGTCTAAGACCAACCTGACCTTGGGTTTTTGTGGTTTTTGGTATAGGTTTTTGTTCTACAGCTGCCTAGTTTCTAAGATTCTTCTTAGTCATACACACCTACATAATTTAAATGCATCAACTAAGGGTAGGCGCTAGCACAAGTCTTTTACTTAGTGCGTGCGTAGGCTCTTACCTTCTGTCTTCAATACCTGACCCTTCAAAGATAAAATATATCACTTCTTCGACAACCTCCCCGTCAATGGCGTGAAAATGTTGGGTACTAAGTTGTTCTTAAAGAATCAGCTTAATCCTCTGTACATTAAATTATCAACCTGGGATTTCATCTTCTTATTGCAAGGTTGTCGGCACAGTCAGTGCAAGGATAGTACTTAAATTACTTGGATCTACGTAAGACTAACATGAAGAAAAAGCTGAAAAGGAACATTCAAAAATCTCTACCAGAAGAATACATGATCTTATCAAACTAAAGATAGGAATAAATCATTGTGTTCTTATGCAAAAATCATGAAACAACTCAACTATTTCTTGGGAAGTGATAACTACGATAAAAAGATTAAGATGCATCTACTAGAAAGGCATTAAATTCTGTAAAACCAACAATCCTTACTCTACTGTGAAAATCAAGAATGAAGTATGATGCTTTAAAGGAAATTCTCTCTAATCGCTAACTGTTATAATTTCTTGCAAACATTGACAATAAAACTTAGCAAATGGAAATTCACACAACTGAAGAGTAAATCTGGAAATTCACACAACTGAATAGTAAATCTGGAAATTCACACAAGGAACAACAAATCATTCAAAGATGAGAGTAACAAGAAATAGTGATTCGAAGAATTCAATGATCATTCTAGGACTGGGCCCATGGTCTCTGGAATTTAACCGTCTTGGAGGAAACTCAATATGTTAGATTAACATTGAACCACCTGACTCTTCATTGATATCAACAGTGAATTACAAAAAGGTTTGTAAAAACCTTAAGATGGTCTACTTTTCAGTCACCTTTTAAAATTGACGAGAATAATAATAATAATATGTTTTACTAGAGTTTAATTGAATTTATATATTACAACATAATTCTGATGTTGGAATAATAAAGTTATCTTGAGAATCGAAAGATTATTAGGATGCTTATTTTAAACTATAAAATCTCCATCATACTTCTGGAATAAAAAATTGTATTCTTTCTTTGACTATCTCATGCACATGGGCATGAATCCTTGATCAACACGTCAAATTTAGTCCAATGATTTCTTCACGGCTTGGTTTCTCTTCAGAGATTCAGGGAACAACAATCATCCATCAAATATTTCATATGCATGTATTAACCCAAATTGTGAACTAATGACTCCCTTGATATTCAAATTAACTTATTAACAAGGTAGAATTTCAAGATAGCTATTAGCTTCTTTCTAGAACTTCTGGCTTCCAAATTATTACAATCTGAACTCAAAAATCTTGAAAAACTAACTATTAACTAAATAAACAAGGTGAAGAATCATACAGATTCCAAGGCCCAACAGTAGGATGTCCATTTCTGTTGGGACAGGGTCCCCTGGGGTCAAATTTTTTAAAGTTTTTTTAATATTGTAAAGTCTCCACATTTTGAGGAGCGGAGCATGAGTAGCGCAGGTCGATAGGAGTCAAAGGGGCCTTAGGAAGGTCAAAGGTCCTTAGTTTGTTAAGATTCAAGTTGTTTTGTGACCTACCCATGGTTCGCGGACCATGGTATTCTAATGAGGAAAGATATAAAAGGGAGTCATAGAAGAGTTATAGATATCAATCCATAATCTAAGTAAGAGATAGAAGAGAAATATTTGGGTCGGTTTTCTGTACTTAGGCGAAGGGGAAAGCTCATGCAGTTGTGTGCGTAGAGACCTTGGTAAGTCCGTATCTAAGTGTGCGGGCCCCTGCAACTATGTGCGTAGGGTTGGAAGAGTCTGTAATTGAAGATCTAAGCATAATAAAGGCTTGTTTTGAAGAGTTATCTGCGTATATGTGTGTCATTGTTTATCTCTAAACGTATTGTATTGTTGATCTATTGAATGAAATTAATCTAGAAAAGTACTTAATAGATGTGCGAAGAAGTAGATCTTCTTATTATATGATGTTATGAATGTTTAGTGCAATCGGCAAAGGGTATAAATATGTTAACTGTTAGTTGTTGTAATTTCTAAGTTTTAAGGGTTAGGATTCATGAAGGTTAGGATAAAGCCATAAGTTTAATAGAAACACATCACAGAGTCCTTTGGATGCAGAAACCTAGTTCTAGCAATCCCCAATACTACCTCGGGTGAGACTGCAGTCTGCGCTACGCGGGTTGTTGCCGAATGGGTCGGTAGTGTAGGGTTTTGTTGGTTAGCACATCTAACTCTGAACCTGGGTTCAAGTCCCCTCAAGCAAACAATTGGTTTTGTTGCCAGGACCAGGATCTATATGAGGAATGTTCGATGTGGCATAAGTGGATACCAGCTAAAAACGAGATTGAAAAGTGGATAGATTGGAAGTTGCATAAGTTTGCAGGCTAGGAAAATAGGAATCCGTGCCAGTTGAAAGAAGAGTGGTTACAGAGATACATGTATACATAGGAACACGAAGTTTTCTTCTGCTCTTTTCCATGCGAATTATACGAATGGTTGGCTAAATTAGTGGATGGTCAAGGTACTTGGAAGTTGGATAACCCTGTTTTGTAGACTCCAGAGTTAGTGAAGTGTTTGGAAGGATCAGAAAACAAGGTTGTGAAGGTTGTCAATTATTGGATCAATAGTATTTTGGGTGGATTTATTACTGAGTTCGCGATTGACATGTCTATCAGTTATAGAAAAGTTGAACGCTGGTTTTTCAAAGGACCAAGAGGTAAGTATCTGAAGTCTCTGAAAACTTGGATTAAAATTCTATTGTGTGAGAAATGGGTTATGCCATTAAATTGATGTTTAGATGAGACTTGACAGGAGCTACACGAAGTGGGAGACCATTCAGAAGAGATCTAGATTCAAGTGCAAAATACAATACTTTGTTGGGAGAATTTGATAGAGACGAAGAAAGTAATAGTATGAAGATGCCTCAAGGTTCACCGCAGATGGTAAATTAGGGTATTGTGGGAATACCACATCCATCCACTCCACCTCACACACCTACACCTCTACCTCCACATCCACCTCCGCTATTCATCATGGAGAATACTATGAAGATGCCTATATTCAAGGGTTTGGGGACAGAAGACCCTGAACAATTCTAGTTTATAGCAGATGTTGTGTGGAAGTCACAGCAGATAACGGATGATGACCTTAAGCATAGTTAGTCACAACATTGCAAGATAGGGCATTGAGCTAGTATATTAAGTACAAGACGACTCACCCAGCTGCGACGTTGAAAGATACAAAATACGCATTGAATAATGAATTCAAGAAGCCTAAGTCTCAAGCCCAGCCTGTAACTGAGGTCAAATAAATTAAGGATAACGTGAATGAATCTGCATGGGATTTTGATCAAAGGTTTAAATGTCTACTACAACAAACTAATATGAAAATCTTGGATGAGCAACTTAAGGATTAGTATATTGCTTCTATGTTACCTCATTTGAGATTATCATTATCACAACAAAAGCTTGGAATGCAGGCTGAAGCATTGGAAATTTTTATGAAGTTGGAGGCTTCACCTATTCAGGATACAAATCTAGGAGTGTAGCAGATTCAGTCGCAGTTGGCTAGCCTGCATATGGAGTTGCAGGATCTCAAAAAGGGGAAAGAGGTCCAAAATGAGACTCGTGCAGAATTATGGTGCTTAAAGTGAAAAGGCCATGGTCACAACAAGGATCATTGCCCAGTGTATCAGAATTATCTAATTGGGGGAGTTCCTGTCCCCCTGAAGCCAGAAAATACCATTGGATTGAGTATTGGTGTGGTACCATGGTGCATTATCTGCCAAATCACAGGAAAACATACAACAGAAAATTGTCATTTGTTACAAAAGTTTCTACAGACTCCCCAACAAATAATTTTCAATTTTTATAAGTTTGTAGGCCATGATGAGCACAATTGTCAAAGCTATCAGCTAATGATGGACAAAACTCTGACATATAGAGTATAGGCTGAGATACGTCCTCAGCAGGATTAAGACACAACTACAGTGCATGGAGGATTCCAGGGACAAGGAAGAGGACAAGGGGAAGGAGTTGGAAGAGGTCGTGAACAAATCATTTGTTACAATTGTGGGGAACCAGGTCACTTTGCGTAGGATTGTCAAAACCTGACACACCCCTCTTGTCAATATTGCTGACAGTTTGACCATGTCATAGGGGATTGTCTTGTACTCATCGCAAAGATGCAAGAGAAGAAGACCTAACAACCTACTCATAACATCCAGATGATGAGATCAGAACCACACGAAGATTGGCCCAATGTTAATATAGTTATGCGAAGTAGTATAGCTACCGAGGAGGATAAAGCTGCAGGAAAACAACCAGAAGCAAATATATGGGTACGTAAGGCTACTAAAAAATATTTTGGATTCGATTTAAATAAGGCAAAGGAAACTTTTAGGGAGGCGAAAAATAGCTTTGCAGATTCAAAAGCTTCCACATCAAAGGCTCAAAGTACACAAATGGAGAATCCTGAGGATGTCATTAGTGCGTTGGAAATAGATCCTTCAATATTGAAATCCTTCTTACAAACTTGCGTGAAGCTCCTAAGGGACCAAAAATTAGTAGAGGGACTACAAGAGTTGATAAAAAATTGTGATGGCAAGGGTAAGCCACTGCCTAAAAAACATGCAATGTAGAAAGTGGACAAGGGTAAGAAAAGGAACAGTCGAGAGATGAGATTAATTGCACATATCGGAGAATTTGAAATGGACTAGGTGATCCTAGATTTAGGATTTGATGCGAATATTTTTCCTAAACAAACCTGGGAAAGAATGGGAAATTTGGCACTATAGTGGTCCCAAATTTAGTTGTGAATGGTGAACCAATAGAAGATTATTCCAATGGGTTTCTTACATGGAGTAACTGTAGATACTGAAGGGTCGTGCACTATAGCTAATTTTGAAGTAATTGAAATAGTGGATGATAGTAATCCCTACCCAGCATTGCTTGGAATTGATTGGGAATTTGATATGAATGTGATCATAAACCTGAAGAAGCGCAACATGATGTTTGAGAAAAAGGAACTAAGAGTCATTGTTCCATTGGATCTAGTTGAGGGTGCACGATATATTGAACCAGTCTAAGATTACTATGAGGATGATGATATTGAACAGATATATAAGTTTACTGTGTGGGATGAGGATTGGATTAACCCTACAGAGGATGGGCGAATTACTGGGGAAAATGGCAACTCCTTCAACTCAGATTCAGATGTGGAGCTCGAGCATTGGCGAATAGATTTCCTGAATTATCGACACTGTGATGCAACAAGATTATTAAGTCACTCCACTGTATATCTACTAAGGTACACAGTTTACTGTATTATGATGGCTTAGAAGATGTAAATTTATTTCTAGATAAATTTGAAAGGGATGTACCAAAGGAACATTGGCTATGGGCAAATTGCACTGAGAGCTACGCCTGCCAGATGGTGAGGTACACATAAGAATAGTTTTGTAGAGTGGAAAGGATACCGTAGGATGATGAAGTTGCGGTTTGGATATGTCAATACTTGCATTACTGAAAAATATACAGGGAAGGATGATCTGTGCGAGCATATGGCCTGTTGGACAAAAGCATGGGGAGAGGAACCACAACTTGAATGGGTGCACATATTCTACCACACTTTGGATATTATCCTGATGAACTGGTATCTAGAAACAAAGTTGCAACACAGAACCACAGAGTGGGACGTTTTGAAGGAAAGCTTTTTGTTAACATTCAGTTTTGAGGATGGGTTTAAGTGTATTGATGAAGCATTACAGGGAATCAAGGATGCGATATTCAGAATGCATGTAGAGCATGTCACATGGGTACAACCAGACTGGATTACGTTGCTACACCATGCTCTAGAATGCTACAATGTGACCACAGAAGAAGGTGAGGAATATCTTAGAAATATCAGTATGCTTGAGTCAGAGGGACAACACAAAGTCGTGGGGCCTAAGGCAGAAGTTCCTGACATCTCAAAACCATTAAAAACCAACCAAGTGAACACTAGGTCAGAAGCACAACCGGAGTTTGCAAATATAGGCAACTACTGGGATGAAGACACAATTGACAAAGTCGCAGAGTTATTACGAGAATAGAAATACTTGTTTCCAACGAATTTCTCTGATTTGAAGGGGATAGTAGGTGATCTAGGTGTTATAATGATCAATCTTAAGCTAGATGTGAAGCTGGTAAAGCATCACCCATATTGGTTGAATCCTAAGTACAAAGAAAAATTGCACGAAGAACTAGATAAGATTCTTGCAGTAGGGATTATTGAGGCTATAGAAGAATCAGACTGGGTTAGTCTTATGGTGGTCCAGGAGAAGAAAAAGAAGGGAGAAATATGCATATGTGTAAATCTAAGGAAGTTGAATGATGCTTGTGTACATGATCTATTTGCTACATCGTTCACAGATGAAGTATTGAAGAACATTGGTGGTCAAGAAGCCTACCCATTTACATATGGGTTCTCAGGGTATCACCAGATCAAGATCGCACCAGAAGATCGAAGTAAGACTACCTTCATCACAGCATGGGGTTGTTTTTAGTAAACAGTTATGCCCTTTGGACTTAAGAATTCCCTTGTGATCTTTCCTAGGGTGCTAGTCGCAGCCTCTAAAGAATTTATTCATAAGTTTTTGGAGGTTTACTTTGACGATTGGATAGTGTTTTGGTTAGTGAAAAAGCATGTTGCAAGTCTTCGCCTAGTGTTGGATACTTGTAGGAAGTATCAGATATCCCTTAATATGAAGAAGTGCATATTTTTCTTACCATATGGGATACTCTTGGGCCACATTGTTTTTAAGTAGGGGTTGATGGTGGACCCTGCTAAAATTGTAGTGATTAACAATCTGGAGCCTCCAAGGAATGTAAAACAGTTGCCCACAACATTGGTCCTGTTAGCGCTCGAATTTGCCTCAGGCTGAGGAAGGCAGAATCCAAGGCAACATCAAACCACTTAGCCTCATAGCTAGCCCTACGAGAACAGGAGAGGGCTCTCTCCGAGTCTATCTCGGCAAAAGGTTTTCAAAGGGCTGAGATGACTAATAAAGAACACTGATTTTAGGCTAGTAAACTGATAGGGAAAGTTTGATTTCAAATTTTTAGGGTTTTGTTGGAAACCTGAGCACGACAATTTTGGGTGCGGGGATGAGACACAGTTTTTGCAGAGGTCTTTTTGGGGCAAGGTAGGAGATTGTCTTGATGCCTTTGAAGGAGCTGAATGGATAGGTATGACTGGTGAGGAGCTAAAGAGAGCAAGAAACCTTCGAGAGTTCTCCTTAGACAGATGAAAACATAGATATTAAGCAAACTTAAAGGTAGAGCATAGAAACCATGAATTCTACCTTAACACTTCATTTACTTAATTTGCAGAAAAGAGGAGTAGGAAAATGATACACATAACAAACTTACAAGTACATGAGAGAAACACACCATCAACACAAATCACCACAGGAATCCCAAATAGTGCTGCAAAACCCTGGTCTTTCCTTTGCCAAAATTGCAGAGATACAAAGAGTAATACAGTCTAAGCTTATCCCTCAAGAGTCCAACCTCTCCAACCATGAAAATGATTTAGAAAATACATAATATAGACCATGCCAACCCATTCCCTAGCCTCTAGGGGTCGAGCTCATCATCCTAGGAGCTGTTTCAACCAATTCTAAACTGAACACTACAATCTAGGCAATCAAAACAACTTGCCTCTATAAGTTAGGAAACCAATTCATTCATTAATTTTTTGCTATTTTATGAATGAATCTTCTAGAATAGGTAAATAAGTGTCATGTCCACATGAAATTATATCAATTACATCAAAGAGGATGAAAAATTCCACCAAAAGGTCAAAAATAGTCAATGCTGCGTTTTCCTGAGCTGAAGGTGCAAAACTGGAAAATTTTCCCAACGCGTAGTGCGCCATTTCTCAACGCGTAGCGCGCCTTTCTGGCCACTTTTGAGGCACTTCCCGGCATCCAAATGAGGCACAAGTGGGCTTGTTGGAAATTTCTGGATGTCTACTCTCCATCCCAAGTGGAATTTCTCAATTTGGTGGCCATTTGCCCCTCCAAAATTGCAATCTCCCAAGACTGCTTCCTGTGTGTCCAAAAAGGGGCAGTAAGGTCATTTTTTGCATGTTTTTTGACCTTTTTGGGGCTCAAATCTCCATGAAAATTCTTGGCAGTGGCTGAGCAAGTGTATTTGGTTATGAAAAATCCAAAAATGCTGAGTTTTTTTGAAATGGACCTCCCCAACTTAAGGGTAGCGCGTGGCGCGCTACGCGTTGAGCCAAAACCCTAACGCATAGCGCGCCTGAGCCCTACGCGTAGCGCGACTTTCATATGCTTTTTGGAGGCCTTCCCGGTGTTCAAATTGGGCGCAGGATAGCTCCTTGGAAATTTCTTTGAGTCTAATTTCCAACACAACTAGAATTTGTCAATTTGGAGTTCATTTTCCTTGTCAAAAATCAAATCTCCCAATACTGGTCAAAATGTGCCAAATGAGGCTGCCTCAAGGCAGAGTGTTGTTGCCGTCAACTTTTGAATGCCTTCCTCAACTCCAAAATGAGCTCATGATAGCTCATTGGAAATATATTTTTGTTTAGTTATCATTTGACTCATCAAGAAAGTCATTTGGCCAACCAAGCTAGGAGAAAGCTTGATTTTCCCAAGGTCACTTCAGAGGTGCATTCGATTCTCCTGAGGCAACGATATTTTTGACATTTCTCTAAAACCATGACACCTGTGTAAAAAGTGAAGGATTTTTTTCTTCTTTGGCATGTTTTGGACACAAACCTCTCTCATTTTTTCAAAATTCATCTTTGATTGCTCTGAAACATCTTTTGAGTGAAACTTGTCCCGATGTGTGCAACAAGGAATTTTGTCGAAATGAAGCGAAATGAAGGGAATAAGAGGCTTCTAAATTCTTGGGGAAATTTTTGGAAGTAGGGAGGGATGTTAGGAAGCAGGGGAAAGTGGAATTGCAGAGATCGAGTGAGGGGAAGGGGTCCAAATGGGCAAAACACAGGCCCAACCTAGAAAATTGCCAAGTTGTAGCAAGAAACTAGGGTTTGTGCGAAAATGAGGAATTTGCGGGATCTCAGAGATGGGCAGTGTTTGATAAGGTACATTAATGATAGGGGAAGGTGTATGAACATATGGATACAAGTTTTGCTAATGATTTGACCATCCAAGAGAAATTAGCTTTCAAAACCCTAGGAGAGGGAAATGAACCTTGCCTAGGCGCAACTGAAGCATGAACAAGGTGTAAAATGACTCATTAGACACTGACATGATAATGACAACCCTATGAATGATGATAGACTCAGCTGAATAGTGACATAGACCAAAATTTGGACAATTTTAGAAGGAGTGAAAGCAAACCCTAGACCTAATGCCTAGTGACCAAATTTTGCTTGAAGACTCTTTGAAATGACAAAATTTGACCTTGACACTCTGAGACCACTTTGTAAGAGCACATTTGATCACTGGAGGAAGTCTGGAAAGACTGACACTAACATTGGCTCCAATGGGGATGGTAGCTCCTCGGAGGTGCCAAGAACGACAGATCTTTGGGAGAGCAGACAGTGCCTTCATCCATTGGGAAATGGAGTCAAAAACTCAAGCTGAAATGCATGACTGAAAACCAACACTTAACAACAAGACTGAAAATTGATTCACAAATGACTCATGAATCAACTAAAAACTGACGCAATACTTAAACACAACCGACAAACTGGAAATGATGCTCAAAATGGAGCTTATTCATCAAAACCTACTCTAACAGTTTCATTCATCACCTGATCAGGTGAAATGAAACAACCAATGCAACCAAGTAAGTATTCCGTCTGTTGTTTGAATCCTCCACAAGTGCTCGCTTATGAACAACAAGAGAGAACTACTGAAAGGCAACTCCGATGGCAACTTGGGAACATCTCCATTGAATGATATGAATCCTCTATCCGCCTCCAAAAACACTGCATAAGGATCTTGAAATTCAAGCACACTGGAACTTAGCTCATCCAATGGATTACTTCTCGTTTCCTCATACCATGAATGCAAACTTTGATCTGAGCCTTGTGACGAGACCTCTGCTGAAAATGAGAAAGAAACTGGCTGCCGGATCAAATTCATATCAGCACATGTTTCAAGCTCACATGTAGTCAATGGAGAAAGACTTTGACTGCAAACCTCATCCAAAACATCAGCTATTGGATCATGAAAAACTTGAAAAGACTGTTGTAATGTATCCATTGAAAATGTATGACATCCTTCTAGCTGTTCATCTTTTTCTTGAGAGATTTTACGAAGATTCTGCCTTATAAACTGAAATGCTTCGAAACAAAAGGGTATAGAATCTTCCTGCATCATCGAATCACGCATTTCGTTTTCCACAGCTTCATCTGTAATCTGTCCTTCAATTTCATTTGGTGGCTGCAAATCTGATGCTACAGGCTGCTCAAGAATTTTGTTATCTGCCTCATCCTCAACATTAACACTGAGAGATTGCTGATTTGTTATAGGCTGTTCATTTGAAGATTTACTATGCAATCTACCCTTCAAAAACTGAAATGATTCAAAACAGAATGGTACAGAGTCACCTTGAATCATTAAATCATGTGTGTCCACTTCCAAGTCTTCAGGTGCAGCTTGACAATCAATGGCTTTCAGGGGTTGCAAATCTGAATATGAGAAGTCTTGAACAAAATTTTCATTGCTCTCAAGATGATTCAAATCAAGACTTGTTGACATTTGATTTCTGATTGCATGGTAGTTATCTCTGATGAACTGAAACGAATCAAAACAAAAAGGCAAAGATCCTTCACTTACTTCAAACTTTGTTGCACTTTCCTCATCATTGTCATAGCTGACATGCATCGGTTGATCACTTTATTTGAGCTGCTGTAAGTGAACTTCCTCCTCCCACAAATTAGCTGCTGATTTGTCTGTAAGATTAGCTTTTGTTTGGAGAACATAATCATCATCATACTGATCAAACTGAGGCAAATCATTAGTATAAAACATATCATCAAGCATGCAGGTCATATCAACAGTTCTTTCTTCGCCAAGGTGATCTACAAAACAATCATTATCAGATCTATGACAACTAGGATAAGAAACAAAATTTTTTGGATCAGCAACTTGTTCTTCTTCAATCAGCGAGTCATGAGCTTGAACATCATAAGCATTTCTTGCGTTGATCTTGTCCATCATCTTTTCCACTGCACTTACCAAAATGTCAAGCTTTACCTCTAGAGATGTTGATTCCTCTGGATCTATGTTTTTCATCTCTTCTTCCTTCAACCTTGCCCGTCGGATCAGCAGATGCGCCTCTACATTTACTGCATTGTTTTGCATCTCATGAAGTGTTGCAATATCCCTTTCTCTCAGCTGAAACTCCATCTCCGGATCAAAGGCACCCGGATAGTGCAAGAGAGCAGATTTAGGAGTAGGCCTTATATCAACTGGCATCAAATAATAAACTTGGTTAAATCTGGCTGAAAATTGTTGTACTATCTCCCCTGGCAATCTTTTCAACTGGTTATACACTTCTACAATCAAGAAAAGGTTCTGCCCGATCATCCACCTGTCGAGAAAAAATTTGACGAACTGCTGGAAATCTGAGATGCTCACATCAGGCAGGGTTTTGAACCAACTCTTCACTTTGCCTTGCAAAGAAAGAGCAAAAAGCCTTATACTAACATCTTCGCTATAAACTTCAAAAAGGTCTAGAAAAGACTCAAAATTCTGCACATGTTGCTCAGCGTTGACATTCTTACATTCACCATCAAACCTCGGCAAGTATAGATCATAGTTTTTGGGGAAAGCATGAAGAACAGAAGGTAAAACAAGAGGTTTATACCGATCTGGAATTTTACAAGGTGTAGGGGTATGTACAGCAAGTATAGAATCAGTCTTGGTCTCTTGAGATTCATCAATTTGAAGATGATCATCACAAAATTTGGAAAAAGGATCTTGATCAAGCTCAAAGGCATGCAAATCTTTGGTATTCACAATCTTCAAAGGGAAAGAATCAACTGCAGGCCTGGGATCTTTTCTCAAGCATAGTATACTTTGCAAAGCCTTCTTGACATTCTTGGGAAAAGAGAAGAAATAATTTATGACAAAGAACAAAATGTCTTGGATGAAATTCCAACTTGAATACCTGATCTGTCCATATTGTCCTTTCATGTTTTTGCTGGTCGGGATCATCCTCCAGTGGAGTCTTTGGATCTGATCTCGAAAATGATTTAGAGTAGCCAGGTGAATGATTTCAGCCTTTCAAGTGTTTGATCGTTGTCCACCATCAACAATCAGATCTGAACTTGATACATGTACTGGGGTGAAATGCAAATGAAGTGTTGTATTCACAAGCTCATGGAGATGGACTGAAGCAGCGTTTATCTACTTCCGCTTATGCAAAGCAAAAGTGTTTCGAAGGCTACCTGGCATAACTTCAGGCTCCGTCTAAGACTTATGAGACAAACACATCAACCCATAAACAAGTTTTTTCTCCCCAGTATGGTCGCCAATATGTTAGCGCTCGAATTTGCCTCAGGCTGAGGAAGGCAGAATCCAAGGCAACATCAAACCACTTAGCCTCATAGCTAGCCCTACGAGAACAGGAGAGGGCTCTCTCCGAGTCTATCTCGGCAAAAGGTTTTCAAAGGGCTGAGATGACTAATAAAGAACACTAATTTTAGGCTAGTAAACTGATAGGGAAAGTTTGATTTCAAATTTTTAGGGTTTTGTTGGAAACCTGAGCACGGCAATTTTGGGTGCGGGGATGAGACACAGTTTTTGCAGAGGTCTTTTTGGGGCAAGGTAGGAGATTGTCTTGATGCCTTTGAAGGAGCTGAATGGATAGGTATGACTGGTGAGGAGCTAAAGAGAGCAAGAAATCTTCGAGATTTCTCCTTAGACAGATGAAAACATAGATATTAAGCAAACTTAAAGGCAGAGCATAGAAACCATGAATTCTACCTTAACACTTCATTTACTTAATTTACAGAAAAGAGGAGTAGAAAAATGATACACATAACAAACTTACAAGTACATGAGAGAAACACACCATCAACACAAATCACCACAGGAATCCCAAATAGTGCTGCAAAACCCTGGTCTTTCCTTTGCCAAAATTGCAGAGATACAAAGAGTAATACAGTCTAAGCTTATCCCTCAAGAGTCCAACCTCTCCAACCATGAAAATGATTTAGAAAATACATAATATAGACCATGCCAACCCATTCCCTAGCCTCTAGGGTTCGAGCTCATCATCCTAGGAGCTGTTTCAACCAATTCTAAACTGAGCACTACAATCTAGGCAATCAAAACAACTTGCCTCTATAAGTTAGGAAACCAATTCATTCATTAATTTTTTGATATTTTATGAATGAATCTTCTAGAATAGGTAAATAAGTGTCATTTCCACATGAAATTACATCAATTACATCAAAGAGGATGAAAAATTCCACCAAAAGGTCAAAACTAGTCAATGTTGCGTTTTCCTGAGCTGAAGGTGCAAAACTGGCAAATTTTCCCAACGCGTAGCGCGCCTTTCAGGCCACTTTTGAGGCACTTCCCAGCATCCAAATGAGGCACAAGTGGGCTTTTTGGAAAGTTCTGGATGTCTACTCTCCAGCTCAAGTGGAATTTCTCAATTTTCTGGCCATTTGCCCCTCCAAAATTGCAATCTCCCAAGACTGCTTCCTGTGTGTCCAAAAAGGGGCAGTAAGGTCATTTTTTGCATGTTTTTTGACCTTTTGGGGGCTCAAATATCCATGAAACTTCTTGGCAGTGGCTGAGAAAGTTTATTTTGTCATGAAAAATCCAAAAATGCTGAGTTTTTGTGAAATGGACCTCCCCAACTTAAGGGTAGCGCGTGGTGCGCTACGCGTTGAGCCAAAACCCTGACGCCTAGCGCGCCTAAGCCCTACGCGTAGCGCGACTTTCAGATGCTTTTTGGAGGCCTTCCCGGTGTCCAAATTGGGCGCAGGATAGCTCGTTGGAAATTTATTTGAGTCTACTTTCCAACACAACTGGAATTTTTCAATTTGGAGTTCATTTGCCTTGTCAAAAATCAAATCTCCCAAGACTGGTCAAAATGTGCCAAATGAGGCTGCCTCAAGGTAGAGTGTTGTTGCCGTCAACTTTTGAATGCCTTCCTCAACTCCAAATTGAGTTCATGATAGCTAATTGGAAATATCTTTGTGTCTAGTTATCATTTGACTCATCAAGAAAGTCATTTGGCCAACCCAGCTAGGAGAAAACTTGATTTTCCCAAGATCACTTCAGAGGTGCATTCAATTCTCCTGAGGCAACGATATTTTTGACATTTCTCCAAAACCATGACACCTGTGTAAAAAGTGAAGGAGTTTTTTCTTCTTTGGCATGTTTTGGACAAAATCTTAGTTTTTCAAAATTCATCTTTTATTGCTCTGAAACATCTTTTGAGTGAAACTTGTCCCGATGTGTGCAACAAGGAATTTTGTCGAAATGAAGCGAAATGAAGGGGATAAGAGGCTTCTAAATTCTTGGGGAAATTTTTGGAAGTAGGGAGGGATGTTAGGAAGCAGGGAAAAGTGGAATTGTGGAGATCGAGTGAGGTGAAGGGGTCCAAATGGGAAAAACACAGGCCCAACCTAGATAGTAATCCCTACCCAGCATTGCTTGGAATTGATTGGGAATTTGATATGAATGTGATCATAAACCTGAAGAAGCGCAACATGATGTTTGAGAAAAAGGAACTAAGAGTCATTGTTCCATTGGATCTAGTTGAGGGTGCACGATATATTGAACCAGTCTGAGATTACTATGAGGATGATGATATTGAACAGATATATATGTTTACTGTGTGGGATGAGGATTGGATTAACCCTACAGAGGATGGGAAAATTACTGGGGAAAATGACAACTCCTTCAACTCAGATTTAGATGTGGAGCTCGAGCATTGGCGAATAGATTGCCTGAATTATCGACACTGTGATGCAACAAGATTATTAAGTCACTCCACTGTATATCTACTAAGGTACACAATTTACTGTATTATGATGGCTTAGAAGATGTAAATTTATTTCTAGATAAATTTGAAAGGGATGTACCAAAGGAACATTGGCTATGGGCACTAGAAATCGCGCTGAGAGCTACGCCTGCCAGATGGTGAGGTACACATAAGAACAGTTTTGTAGAGTGGAAGGGATACCGTAGGATGATGAAGTTGCGGTTTGGATATGTCAATACTTGCATTACTGAAAAATATACAGGGAAGGATGATCTGTGCGAGCATATGGCCTGTTGGACAAAAGCATGGGGAGAGGAACCACAGCTTGAATGGGTGCACATATTCTACCACACTTTGGATATTATCCTGATGAACTGGTATCTAGAAACAAAGTTGCAACACAGAACCACAGAGTGGGACGTTTTGAAGGAAAGCTTTTTGTTAACATTCAGTTTTGAGGATGGGTTTAAGTGTATTGATGAAGCATTACAGGGAATCAAGGATGCGATATTCAGAATGCATGTAGAGCATGTCACATGGGTACAACCAGACTGGATTACGTTGCTACACCATGCTCTAGAATGCTACAATGTTACCACAGAAGAAGGTGAGGAATATCTTAGAAATATCAGTATGCTTGAGTCAGAGGGACAACACAAAGTCGTGGGGCCTAAGGCAGAAGTTCCTGACATCTCAAAACCATTAAAAACCAACCAAGTGAACACTAGGTCAGAAGCACAACCGGAGTTTGCAAATATAGGCAACTACTGGGATGAAGACACAATTGACAAAGTCGCAGAGTTATTACGAGAATAGAAATACTTGTTTCCAACGAAGTTCTCTGATTTGAAGGGGATAGTAGGTGATCTAGGTGTTATAATGATCAATCTTAAGCTAGATGTGAAGCTGGTAAAGCATCACCCATATTGGTTGAATCCTAAGTACAAAGAAAAATTGCACGAAGAACTAGATAAGATTCTTGCAGTAGGGATTATTGAGGCTATAGAAGAATCAGACTGGGTTAGTCTTATGGTGGTCCAGGAGAAGAAAAAGAAGGGAGAAATATGCATATGTGTAAATCTAAGGAAGTTGAATGATGCTTGTGTACATGATCTATTTGCTACATCGTTCACAGATGAAGCATTGAAGAACATTGGTGGTCAAGAAGCCTACCCATTTACATATGGGTTCTCAGGGTATCACCAGATCAAGATCGCACCAGAAGATCGAAGTAAGACTACCTTCATCACAGCATGGGGTTGTTTTTAGTAAACAGTTATGCCCTTTGGACTTAAGAATTCCCTTGTGATCTTTCCTAGGGTGCTAGTCGCAGCCTCTAAAGAATTTATTCATAAGTTTTTGGAGGTTTACTTTGATGATTGGATAGTGTTTTGGTTAGTGAAAAAGCATGTTGCAAGTCTTCGCCTAGTGTTGGATACTTGTAGGAAGTATCAGATATCCCTTAATATGAAGAAGTGCATATTTTTCTTACCATATGGGATACTCTTGGGCCACATTGTTTTTAAGTAGGGGTTGATGGTGGACCCTGCTAAAATTGTAGTGATTAACAATCTGGAGCCTCCAAGGAATGTAAAATAGTTTCCCACAACATTGGTCCTGTTAGCGCTCGAATTTGCCTCAGGCTGAGGAAGGCAGAATCCAAGGCAACATCAAACCACTTAGCCTCATAGCTAGCCCTACGAGAACAGGAGAGGGCTCTCTCCAAGTCTATCTCGGCAAAAGGTTTTCAAAGGGCTGAGATGACTAATAAAGAACACTGATTTTAGGCTAGTAAACTGATAGGGAAAGTTTGATTTCAAATTTTTAGGGTTTTGTTGGAAACCTGAGCACGACAATTTTGGGTGCGGGGATGAGACACAGTTTTTGCAGAGGTCTTTTTGGGGCAAGGTAGGAGATTGTCTTGATGCCTTTGAAGGAGCTGAATGGATAGGTATGACTGGTGAGGAGCTAAAGAGAGCAAGAAACCTTCGAGAGTTCTCCTTAGACAGATGAAAACATAGATATTAAGCAAACTTAAAGGCAGAGCATAGAAACCATGAATTCTACCTTAACACTTCATTTACTTAATTTGCAGAAAAGAGGAGTAGGAAAATGATACACATAACAAACTTACAAGTACATGAGAGAAACACACCATCAACACAAATCACCACAGGAATCCCAAATAGTGCTACAAAACCCTGGTCTTTCCTTTGCCAAAATTGCAGAGATACAAAGAGTAATACAGTCTAAGCTTATCCCTCAAGAGTCCAACCTCTCCAACCATGAAAATGATTTAGAAAATACATAATATAGACCATTCCAACCCATTCCCTAGCCTCTAGGGGTCGAGCTCATCATCCTAGGAGCTGTTTCAACCAATTCTAAACTGAGCACTACAATCTAGGCAATCAAAACAACTTGCCTCTATAAGTTAGGAAACCAATTCATTCATTAATTTTTTGCTATTTTATGAATGAATCTTCTAGAATAGGTAAATAAGTGTCATGTCCACATGAAATTACATCAATTACATCAAAGAGGATGAAAAATTCCACCAAAAGGTCAAAAATAGTCAATGCTGCGTTTTCCTGAGCTGAAGGTGCAAAACTGGAAAATTTTCCCAACGCGTAGTGCGCCATTTCTCAACGCGTAGCGCGCCTTTCAGGCCATTTTTGAGGCACTTCCCGGCATCCAAATGAGGCACAAGTGGGCTTGTTGGAAATTTCTGGATGTCTACTCTCCATCCCAAGTGGAATTTCTCAATTTGGTGGCCATTTGCCCCTCCAAAATTGCAATCTCCCAAGACTGCTTCCTGTGTGTCCAAAAAGGGGCAGTAAGGTCATTTTTTGCATGTTTTTTGACCTTTTTGGGGCTCAAATCTCCATGAAACTTCTTGGCAGTGGCTGAGCAAGTGTATTTTGTTATGAAAAATCCAAAAATGCTGAGTTTTTTTGAAATGGACCTCCCCAACTTAAGGGTAGCGCGCGGCGCGCTACGCGTTGAGCCAAAACCCTAACGCATAGCGCGCCTGAGCCCTACGCGTAGCGCGACTTTCATATTCTTTTTGGAGGCCTTCCCGGTGTCCAAATTGGGTGCAGGATAGCTCCTTGGAAATTTCTTTGAGTCTAATTTCCAACACAACTAGAATTTGTCAATTTGGAGTTCATTTTCCTTCTCAAAAATCAAATCTCCCAATACTGGTCAAAATGTGCCAAATGAGGCTACCTCAAGGCAGAGTGTTGTTGCCGTCAACTTTTGAATGCCTTCCTCAACTCCAAAATGAGCTCATGATAGCTCATTGGAAATATATTTGTGTTTAGTTATCATTTGACTCATCAAGAAAGTCATTTGGCCAACCAAGCTAGGAGAAAGCTTGATTTTCCCAAGGTCACTTCAGAGGTGCATTCGATTCTCCTGAGGCAACGATATTTTTGACATTTCTCTAAAACCATGACACCTGTGTAAGAAGTGAAGGAGTTTTTTCTTCTTTGGCATGTTTTGGACACAAACCTCTCTCATTTGTTCAAAATTCATCTTTGATTTCTCTGAAACATCTTTTGAGTGAAACTTGTCCCGATGTGTGCAACAAGGAATTTTGTTGAAATGAAGCGAAATGAAGGGGATAAGAGGCTTCTAAATTCTTGGGGAAATTTTTGGAAATAGGGAGGGATGTTAGGAAGCAGGGGAAAGTGGAATTGTGGAGATCGAGTGAGGGGAAGGGGTCCAAATGGGCAAAACACAGGCCCAACCTAGAAAATTGCCAAGTTGTAGCAAGAAACTAGGGTTTGTGCGAAAATGAGGAATTTGCGGGATCTCAGAGATGGGCAGTGTTTGATAAGGTACATTAATGATAGGGGAAGGTGTATGAACATCTGGATACAAGTTTTTCTAATGATTTGACCATCCAAGAGAAATTAGCTTTCAAAACCCTAGGAGAGGGAAATGAACCTTGCCTAGGCGCAACTGAAGCATGAACAAGGTGTAAAATGACTCATTAGACACTGACATGATAATGAAAACCCTATGAATGATGATAGACTCAGCTGAATAGTGACATAGACCAACATTTGGACAATTTTAGAAGGAGTGAAAGCAAACCCTAGACCTAATGCCTAGTGACCAAATTTTGCTTGAAGACTCTTTGAAATGACAAAATTTGACCTTGACACTCTGAGACCACTTTGTAAGAGCACATTTGATCACTGGAGGAAGGCTAGAAAGACTGACACTAACATTGGCTCCAATGGGGATGGTAGCTCCTCGGAGGTGCCAAGAACGACAGATCTTTGGGAGAGCAGACAGTGCCTTCATCCATTGGGCAATGGAGTCAAAAACTCAAGCTGAAATGCATGACTGAAAACCAACACTTAACAACGAGACTGAAAATTGATTCACAAATGACTCATGAATCAACTAAAAACTGACGCAATACTTAAACACAACCGACAAACTGGAAATGATGCTCAAAATGGAGCTTATTCATCAAAACCTACTCTAACAGTTTCATTCATCACCTGATCAGGTGAAATGAAACAACCAATGCAACCAAGTAAGTATTCCGTCTGCTGTTTGAATCCTCCGCAAGTGCTCGCTTATGAACAACAAGAGAGAACTACTGAAAGGCAACTCCGATGGCAACTTGGGAACAGCTCCATTGAATGATATGAATCCTCTATCCGCCTCCAAAAACACTGCATAAGGATCTTGAAATTCAAGCACACTAGAACTTAGCTCATCCAATGGATTACTTCTCGTTTCCTCATACCATGAATGCAAACTTTGATCTGAGCCTTTTGAGGAGACCTCTGCTGAAAATGAGAAAGAAACTGGCTGCCGGATCAAATTCATATCAGCACATGTTTCAAGCTCACATGTAGTCAATGGAGAAAGACTTTGACTGCAAACCTCATCCAAAACATCAGCTATTGGATCATGAAAAACTTGAAAAGACTGTTGTAATGTATCCATTGAAAATGTATGACATCCTTCTAGCTGTTCATCTTTTTCTTGAGAGATTTTACGAAGATTCTGCCTTATAAACTGAAATGCTTCGAAACAAAAGGGTATAGAATCTTCCTGCATCATCGAATCACGCATTTCGTTTTCCACAGCTTCATCTGTAATCTGTCCTTCAATTTCATTTGGTGGTTGCAAATCTGATGCTACAGGCTGCTCAAGAATTTTGTTATCTGCCTCATCCTCAACATTAACACTGAGAGATTGCTGATTTGTTATAGGCTGTTCATTTGAAGATTTACTATGCAATCTACCCTTCAAAAACTGAAATGATTCAAAACAGAATGGTACAGAGTCACCTTGAATCATTAAATCATGTGTGTCCACTTCCAAGTCTTCAAGTGCAACTTGACAATCAATGGCTTTCAGGGGTTGCAAATCTGAATATGAGAAGTCTTGAACAAAATTTCATTGCTCTCAAGATGATTCAAATCAAGACTTGTTGACATTTGATTTCTGATTGCATGGTAGTTATCTCTGATGAACTGAAACGAATCAAAACAAAAAGGCAAAGATCCTTCACTTACTTCAAACTTTGTTGCACTTTCCTCATCATTGTCATAGCTGACATGCATCGGTTGATCACTTTATTTGAGCTGTTGTAAGTGAACTTCCTCCTCCCACAAATTAGCTGCTGATTTGTCTATAAGATTAGCTTTTGTTTGGAGAACATAATCATCATCATACTGATCAAACTGAGGCAAATCATTAGTATAAAACATATCATCAAGCATGCAGGTCATATCAACAGTTCTTTCTTCGCCAAGGTGATCTACAAAACAATCATTATCATATCTATGACAACTAGGATAAGAAACAAAATTTTTTGGATCAGCAACTTGTTCTTCTTCAATCAGCGAGTCATGAGCTTGAACATCATAAGCATTTCTTGCGTTGATCTTGTCCATCATCTTTTCCACTGCACTTACCAAAATGTCAAGCTTTACCTCTAGAGATGTTGATTCCTCTGGATCTATGTTTTTCATCTCTTCTTCCTTCAACCTTGCCCGTCGGATCAGCAGATGCGCCTCTACATTTACTGCATTGTTTTGCATCTCATGAAGTGTTGCAATATCCCTTTCTCTCAGCTGAAACTCCATCTCCGGATCAAAGGCACCCGGATAGTGCAAGAGAGCAGATTTAGGAGTAGGCCTTATATCAACTGGCATCAAATAATAAACTTGGTTAAATCTGGCTGAAAATTGTTGTACTATCTCCCCTGGCAATCTTTTCAGCTGGTTATACACTTCTACAATCAAGAAAAGGTTCTGCCCGATCATCCACCTATCGAGAAAAAATTTGACGAACTGCTGGAAATCTGAGATGCTCACATCAGGCAGGGTTTTGAACCAACTCTTCACTTTGCCTTGCAAAGAAAGAGCAAAAAGCCTTATACTAACATCTTCGCTATCAACTTCAAAAAGGTCTAGAAAAGACTCAAAATTCTGCACATGTTGCTCAGCGTTGACATTCTTACATTCACCATCAAACCTCGGCAAGTATAGATCATAGTTTTTGGGGAAAGCATGAAGAACAGAAGGTAAAACAAGAGGTTTATACCGATCTGGAATTTTACAAGGTGTAGGGGTATGTACAGCAAGTATAGAATCAGTCTTGGTCTCTTGAGATTCATCAATTTGAAGATGATCATCACAAAATTCGGAAAAAGGATCTTGATCAAGCTCAAAGGCATGCAAATCTTTGGTATTCACAATCTTCAAAGGGAAAGAATCAACTGCAGGCCTGGGATCTTTTCTCAAGCATAGTATACTTTGCAAAGCCTTCTTGACATTCTTGGGAAAAGAGAAGAAATAATTTATGACAAAGAACAAAATGTCTTGGATGAAATTCCAACTTGAATACCTGATCTGTCGATATTGTCCTTTCATGTTTTTGCTGGTCGGGATCATCCTCCAGTGGAGTCTTTGGATCTGATCTCGAAAATGATTTAGAGTAGCCAGGTGAATGATTTCAGCCTTTCAAGTGTCTGATCGTTGTCCACCATCAACAATCAGATCTGAACTTGATACATGTACTGGGGTGAAATGCAAATGAAGTGTTGTATTCACAAGCTCATGGAGATGGACTGAAGCAGCGTTTATCTACTTCCGCTTATGCAAAGCAAAAGTGTTTCGAAGGCTACCTGGCATAACTTCAGGCTCCGTCTAAGACTTATGAGACAAACACATCAACCCATAAACAAGTTTTTTCTCCCCAGTATGGTCGCCAATATGTTAGCGCTCGAATTTGCCTCAGGCTGAGGAAGGCAGAATCCAAGGCAACATCAAACCACTTAGCCTCATAGCTAGCCCTACGAGAACAGGAGAGGGCTCTCTCCGAGTCTATCTCGGAAAAAGGTTTTCAAAGGGCTGAGATGACTAATAAAGAACACTGATTTTAGGCTAGTAAACTGATAGGGAAAGTTTGATTTCAAATTTTTAGGGTTTTGTTGGAAACCTGAGCACGGCAATTTTTGGTGCGGGGATGAGACACAGTTTTTGCAGAGGTCTTTTTGGGGCAAGGTAGGAGATTGTCTTGATGCCTTTGAAGGAGCTGAATGGATAGGTATGACTGGTGAGGAGCTAAAGAGAGCAAGAAATCTTCGAGAGTTCTCCTTAGACAGATGAAAACATAGATATTAAGCAAACTTAAAGGCAGAGCATAGAAACCATGAATTCTACCTTAACACTTCATTTACTTAATTTACAGAAAAGAGGAGTAGGAAAATGATACACATAACAAACTTACAAGTACATGAGAGAAACACACCATCAACACAAATCACCACAGGAATCCCAAATAGTGTTGCAAAACCCTGGTCTTTCCTTTGCCAAAATTGCAGAGATACAAAGAGTAATACAGTCTAAGCTTATCCCTCAAGAGTCCAACCTCTCCAACCATGAAAATGATTTAGAAAATACATAATATAGACCATGCCAACCCATTCCCTAGCCTCTAGGGTTCGAGCTCATCATCCTAGGAGTTGTTTCAACCAATTCTAAACTGAGCACTACAATCTAGGCAATCAAAACAACTTGCCTCTATAAGTTAGGAAACCAATTCATTCATTAATTTTTTGCTATTTTATGAATGAATCTTCTAGAATAGGTAAATAAGTGTCATTTCCACATGAAATTACATCAATTACATCAAAGAGGATGAAAAATTCCACCAAAAGGTCAAAACTAGTCAATGCTGCGTTTTCCTGAGCTGAAGGTGCAAAACTGGCAAATTTTCCCAACGCGTAGCGCGCCTTTCAGGCCACTTTTGAGGCACTTCCCAGCATCCAAATGAGGCACAAGTGGGATTTTTGGAAAGTTCTGGATGTCTACTCTCCAGATCAAGTGGAATTTCTCACTTTTCTGGCCATTTGCCCCTCCAAAATTGCAATCTCCCAAGACTGCTTCCTGTGTGTCCAAAAAGGGGCAGTAAGGTCATTTTTTGCATGTTTTTTGACCTTTTGGGGGCTCAAATCTCCATGAAACTTCTTGGCAGTGGCTGAGCAAGTGTATTTTGTCATGAAAAATCCAAAAATGCTGAGTTTTTGTGAAATGGACCTCCCCAACTTAAGGGTAGCGCGCGGCGCGCTACGCGTTGAGCCAAAACCCTGACGCGTAGCGCGCCTGAGCCCTACGCGTAGCGCGACTTTCAGATGCTTTTTGGAGGCCTTCCCGGTGTCCAAATTGGGTTTAGGATAGCTCGTTGGAAATTTATTTGAGTCTACTTTCCATCACAACTAGAATTTTTCAATTTGGAGTTCATTTGCCTTGTCAAAAAGCAAATCTCCCAAGAGTGGTCAAAATGTGCCAAATGAGGCTGCCTCAAGGTAGAGTGCTGTTGCCGTCAACTTTTGAATGCCTTCCTCAACTCCAAATTGAGCGCATGATAGCTCATTGGAAAGATCGTTGTGTCTAGTTATCATTTGACTCATCAAGAAAGTTATTTGGCCAACCCAGCTAAGAGAAAAATTGATTTTCCCAAGATCACTTCAGAGGTGCATTCAATTCTCCTGAGGTAACGATATTTTTGACATTTCTCTAAAACCATGACACCTGTGTAAAAAGTGAAGGAGGTTTTTCTTCTTTGGCATGTTTTGGACAAACATCTCTCTCAGTTTTTCAAAATTCATTTTTTATTGCTCTGAAATATCTTTTGAGTGAAACTTGTCCCGATGTGTGCAACAAGGAATTTTGTCGAAATGAAGCGAAATGAAGGGGATAAGAGGCTTCTAAATTCTTGGGGAAATTTTTGGAAGTAGGGAGGGATGTTAGGAAGCAGGGAAAAGTGGAATTGTGGAGATCGAGTGAGGTGAAGGGGTCCAATGGGAAAAACACAGGCCCAACCTAGAAAATTGCCAAGTTGTAGCAAGAAACTAGGGTTTGTGCGAAAATGAGGAATTTGCGGGATCTCAGAGATGGGAAGTGTTTGATAAGGTACATTAATGATAGGGGAAGGTGTATGAACATCTGGATACAAGTTTTGCTAATGATTTGACCATCCAAGGGAAATTAGCTTTCAAAACCCTAGGAGAGGGAAATGAACCTTGCCTAGGCACAACTGAAGCATGAACAAGGTGTAAAATGACTCATTAGACACTTACATGATAATGAAAACCCTATGAATGATGATAGACTCAGCTGAATAGTGACATAGACCGACATTTGGAGAATTTTAGGAGTGAAAGCAAACCCTAGACCTAATGCCTAGTGACCAAATTTTGCTTGAAGACTCTTTGAAATGACAAAATTTGACCTTGACACTCTGAGACCACTTTGTAAGAGCACATTTGATCACTGGAGGAAGGCTGGAAAGACTAACACTAATAGGTCCATGCAAGATACTATAGGAAATTCATCAAGGCATATGCGCATATCACTGCACACATGGAAAAATTATTGAAGAAGGATGCGACATTTTGCTAGGATGATGATTGCCAGAAAAGCTTATATGTATTGAAGGAAAAGATGGTGACAACACCTATTCTAGTGTTCCCCGATTGGAAGAAATAATTCAATGTACATGTAGATGTGTCATGCATAGCCTTAGGAGAAGTGTTAACCCAACTAGGCGCAAGAGATATCGACCACCTAATTGCATTTGCAAGAAGAAAGATGAGTAAGGCAGAAAATAATTATTCAACCACAATGCATGAAGGGTTGGCAATGGTATATGCACTCCAGAAGTCCAGGCCTTATTTTTTGGGTGCTCAATTCAAAATGTACATAGATCATTCAGCTTTGAAGTACCTGGTTAACAAGCCTATGTTGGGTGGGGACTTTGTAGATGGTTACTGCTATTTCAAAAATATGACTTTGAATTAGTTGTGAATCTAAGGAGATTAAATGCTAGAACGGATCACCTTTTGCAAATTGGGAATGGCGACAAGCCTACAAGTCTTGATGAAGGATTGTCGATGTGTAGCTCTTTGTTGTGCGCATTGCAGATGAACATTTGGCAGATATGATCTAATTTTTGGAAATGGGTACAACTCCTGAAGGGTATATGACACAATAGAAGAAAGAATTGGTAGTGAGGGTTGTGGGATTTTCTTCCATTGCAAGGAAATTGTATAAAATGGGATTAATTGGAGTTTTGCACATGTATGTACTGGATTATGAAAGACTAAGTATCCTCAATGAAGCACATGGTGGAGTTGTTGGAGGACATTATGCTAGAAGAGTGACTGCATAGAAGATCCTATGAGCTGGGATATGGTGGCCCATTGTGCACAAGGATTCCAAGGAATATTGTAGGGTGCACAATGTTTGTTAGAGGATGGGGAGGTCATTAGGAAGGGATGAATTACCTTTGAACCCGCAAGTTTCATTACAGGAATTCAATAAATGGGCAATAGACTTTGTGGGACCGATTCACCCACTAGGAAAAAAGACAGGAGCATGATACATCATTATAGTGACCAAATACTTGACTAGGTGGGCTGAGGCACAACCCATGAAGGATTAAATCATGGATATAGCTGCCAAGTTCATATTTGAATACATTTTGTCTCGGTTTGGCTGTCTTGAGATTTTGATGAGCGATAGGGGTTCACACTTCCTAAATGAAACAATTGTTGCTCTGCTTGAAGAATTCTATATGTATCATCATAAAAGCACGTTGTATCATCCTCAAGAAAACGGTACAGTGGAAGCCTTTAATAAAATCATGGAAAGTGCTTTGACAAAGATTTGTAATGAAAATAGGAATGATTGGGATGTATGCATACCAGCTATTCTTTGGGCATATAGAACTACCTGTAAGAAATTGACTGGAAAGGCATTGTTTAGGATGGTTTATGGACAAGAGGCACTAATTCCAATGGAGTACATCGTGCCCAATTTGAGGATTGTTGCAGTCACATAGATGGTAGATCAGGATACCATGGAAAAGCTCCTCGCGTAGATACTTGAGTTAGAAGAAGATCGCTTCTTGGAAGGCTTTCATCAGCAGGTGTAGAAGGCTCGAGAAAAGTCATGGCATGATCGCCACATTAAGCAGCACACCTTCAACATTGGAGATTCAGTGATGTTTTATGATAGCAATTTCACGAAGTTTCTAGGAAATTTTCAAATGCATTGGCTGGGGCCATACATCATCAAGGAGATTACAGATGGATGTGCAGTACTGCTTATGAACTCCATGAGAAGAATTCGATTTGGGATGAGAATCCTTCTCCTTCCCTTTCCTTGACTTACTCGCTAAGGCTAGATTTTCTTCATCCTCCTTGGATGAAGAACAATCTCGTGTGCTCCTCCTGATCTCCTCCTGCATGAGATCTTACCGCAATCGTTCCCAATCCGACAGTTTCTCCCTTCCATTCACAAAGTCCTGGTAGTTATGCCAGCTCTTTGGAAGATCAGTGAGAGAAAGGCTCACCATATCATCATCGGCAGTAGTTATTCCCACACTTCCAAGCTCATCCCTACAGGTGGTGAGCTTGTTCAGATATGTAGAAATAGTATCACCGTTCTCCATCTTGATTCTTCGAAGGTTGTCCTTGAGCGCCAATTTCCTCTGGTCGCTACTATTCTAGTAGAGGTCCTTCAATGTCTTCCACATTGAATATGGAGTGTCCTTCCCATGGAGACTCGAGACAATATGGTCTTGAACTCCCTCAAGGATGATCTGTCTTACCCTCACCACACACTTCTTCCATTCAGCCAACTCTTGTGCATTAGTTGAACCTGGCTTTGGGATTTCTTGATTAATGAAATCCTTCAAGCCGTTGTCTTCTAATACATCCTCCATGCGATCTTTCCATGCTATGTAATTCGAGCTTCCATCCAAGGCATACTCGAGTCTCAAGCCATAGAACGCCATTGACCAACCTTGAAGTATGAGATGAATTCGATTTGCACCTGCAACCCTGAACTTCAAACTTCGAATTCTCTTCTCAGTATATTGTCCACATCTCTGATAACCTTTGCTTTGATACCATGTAGAAATTCTTACTGTAGATTAACCTGATTATGCAATATAACTAAAGCAAAATACTTAATCTACTTCTACAATCAAACTTGCGGAAGCTTAATAGATTTGAGCAAGATCAAGAAGAACACATATAACAGAGAAGAAGAATCAATACACGTGAAACATATAAGAATACTCTAGGGAAAGCCTCAGATAAAAACCCCACTATCTGTATTAGCATACAAGTGGAAGTATATCAGGATTACACATAGCTTTAGCTCTCACAGCTATCCAGCTCTCAGTACAATCCGTCACTGGATGCTCACAGGCAAACAAGGCTTCTCACAAACCTTCTCCTCTACCCTCCAAGCCTCCTATTTCCTTTCACAGTTTCTCTCGGTGATCCTCCTATTGCCAAGTGTAACACTGATCACTCACACTGATCTCACACCCTGTAAAACTGTACAATCCTCAAGGAATCTTGTTCCTTCTGCATGGATGAGTTTCCTTTATAGGAAAACTCATGCAACTAATAGTACAATGTCCCTGTCTTTAATCTCAACTGGGTCTTTCTTTGAATAGACATGCATGAGTTATTTATGAGAGAATCTTCAGTTATCTGGAGTACACTAGTTTGATGCATGCATGCATTAACTGACTGAACTCACAATTAGTTCCTCAAACTGTTTGGAACTAATTTAACTAGACATAACTCAATTAACTGAGCTAACTAATTACAACTCAAATAAAACTCACTCTTATCTCCTTAATTAAGGGATAATCTCCCTAATTTAAGGGATAACTGTTGCATGACTTCACAAAGACTTCTAGCTTGAATTTCTCCAACTAATTAACTCAAGATGAATTAATTAATTATTTTTCAAGCCGCTGGTGAAACTAAATTCGAATTTTAATTCTCAATTTTAATTCAAGGACAAACTAAAATTGGAATATTTTGGATTCTATTTTTATCATTTCTTGTTGTTATTTTCAACATGCTGAAGAGGATGGGTCGGACTAGTTGCTAGCTTCTTCAGACGCGACTATACGACTTGCCTACCCCAGAAGAGGTCGCATCTTCTAGCCGTTTCTGGGGTGCGACTATGCGACCTCAGCGGAGATGCGACTTACTAGAGGTTTCATAGTCACACCACGTAGTTAGTCAAATAGTTGCTGTAGAGGGTGGGTCGGACTGGCCATCGGCTTGCCCAAGTGTGATTCTACGACTTGTCTACCACAGAAAAGGTCGCACAGCCACATTATAATTAGGATCACATATTGTATGGATGAGGGGCTTCTTAGTGCGACTTCGTGACTTGTGGAGGGGTTGCTAAGTCACAACTCAAGTTGTCTCGTGTCTTCTGGTTAAGTTTTGAGGGTGTGGGATGCGACCTAACAACTTCAGAATAACAACAACTATGTGGAGATGTGATTTCATACCCAGACAACAATGTGATTCTCCTTAATACATTTACAGGCTCAACATCTCCATGGAAGATTACTTCTATTGTATCCATTACCTGTTTCTAAGGCAAAAAAATATTCATTAAATAATGGGGCATGCCTGTTATTTTGTACAATATATGAATGTCATATGAAAACGTTAGGTTTCCTTAAAGGAACCCTGCCGACGAAGCGAGAAATCCTCAGATGTGAAGTCATCATCCCCAGGGCATTTACACAAAGAGAGATCTTGAAGCCTGATTCCTGAGGATAAATTATTGCCAAGATCCTTTGTCTTATGGGAAAAAATGCTAGAAAGGATTGTAACAAAACCACACATTTCAGTCACAATATGAGATGAGTTTTGTCTATCCCAATCCTTAAACACGATGGTAATCGCACGGTTGTAAGTGTTGTGAACATCACATAGTAAATATGTGATACACTGCAGTGTTAAATGTATCAAGGTCCTTATTTAAATAATTCACCTATGTAATAATACATGTATTAACCACCATGGAAAAGAACCAAGTTTTTTCATATATTAGTCAGTTGATCCTTGAAAAGTCAACTTCAAAGGAATATCCAACACTTTGACACTCTTAACCGAAAGAGATCCCATAAGAGAACCAATGTCGATGTAGACCAAAGCATGCATATGGCCATAAAGTGGCACATAGTGGAAAATAAGAACAAGAGCCAATTCTATCACAAGGGATGCATAAAACAAAACGTTGGGTCAGTAGCAAGGTTCCGCAATTCCTTGACAAACTCAATATCCCTTTCCTGGGGCGTGTGTAGAACAATTTTGATTGAGCCTATAACACAATGAACACAACCTAAAATTCCAAATATGTGTAAATTTCTCCCTTAAAATAATATGTGCAAGAACTATGCTGACAATGATGTTGAGTGCTTCCAATGGAGTCACAAGGATAGCTGGAGCAAAAGCATAAGCTGCAAAGTTGGCTACCCCTCCAACAATCATGGTAATCATGCTTGCCCACCAAAGTGGCTCATACAAATATGAGTAGCCTCCTACTCCTTTTCCTCCAAATCCATCCTCCCATGAACCCATTTCACCAATATTCATCATTGATGCATCAACGCTCCAAGTACGAACATTGTTCAAGTCAGTGACATTACTTTGTGCCATGATGGAAATGTCTCCATGTTGAGCTCCATTTCCCTTAGTTGAAGAAGTCTCCATATCATGTGCTTGTCATGAGTTTCTTCTTGCAATAGGACCCCTGCACTCTCCTCATGTAGAATTTTCCTTCATACATGTGTCAAATCAAGTGCACTACCATTTGTTTCTTGTTTGCAGTTCCAAACACATGTGCATTTTTTCAAGGAATAATCGATGCATTCTAATGAGTCACTTGCATGCATCATTTTGATTCCATTCTTTTATGTTATGAAAAGCCCAAAGTAGGTGATTCATGAATTTGATGAGTATATGTCTTCTAGAACAATTCTCTCCTCCTTTAGGTTCTGACCTGGAGGCCACATTACAATGTAAATTAATTCACAAGGCTTCAAATGACAATGTTTAATGATTATAGTACTACAACCTTTGGTGCATAAAAACATGGGTATAATCTTCAAGAAATATATTAATATAAGGTTTAAACAATTCAAAAGAACATGTCCCTAATACCCACTTTCACATGAAAAAATGCAATGCATTGGTCTTGCGATCAAACAACCCTACAAATTCGATTGGTCTTTAATAAAATTAATGACTAAGGTAATGTTGTTATGTTAAGCCATCCTTATCCTAATCCAATAATGTTGATAAGAATGCACCCCAGAGGTATATGAATTATGTTAAGACATGAAGAAATCCTTCATTTTGACAAACTAGGGTTTCTCCCAAACCCTAATAAGGTCAACCATAAGGAAATCCAAATCAAGGTCATGCTCATCCACACACAAGTGCCTCCACTAATTGACAATGTACACTATAGGAGGATAGGTTTCGAAGTCCCTGGGCTCTCAATTCTCCCTGAAGCAACAAACCCCCAAACCCTAATGCAATCGTAAGGTTTATAGTTGAGACAAAACATGCCACATGGATGCAATGTGCAATGCATGAGTGAGCACCTCATAAGCATTTGACAAGAAGGGTCACGGGGAGAGTAACCAGTCAAGAGCCTAACCAAAACCCTAATGGATTGAGGTGAGTGGAGGGGGGCCTAGAATTTTGAATATGCCCAAAATTTTGGTTGTTTTTGTAGCAGCTACAATAGGTCCCTATAATACTAGTGTAACCCCCATATTGTTATTGTTGTGCCCCATAGAATCCTACTATTTTTAATTTTTCGCCCTTACATTATTATTTTTATGTAGGTCCTTATTATAGTGTGACCCTTTAGACTCGTATATATACCAAGGAGGTCTTGTATTTTGTATAATCCAAGAATTGTTCACTTATGTGATGTAAAAGGAGGCCGCCCCCTCAAATAGGCCTATTTTCAAGTCGTTGATCTATCTCTTCTTATGTTTTGTGATCTGGTTACATAACATCTGGTCTTAGAGGTTCAAGTAGTGGAATATCACATCGAGCATCAACAAAAATTTCTCCAACTCTTAAAGGATAACCTGACTTTGGTGCATAATCAAATGAAACAATAGGCATATCAACAACATAGTGAAATAAGTTTTGACGTGGGAAAGTGTATTTTTACGACTAAACCCATACAAAAAAATTTCCTCAAGCAAGCTAATAAAGATAATAAATTGTCACCCAAGTATTATGGTCCTTATAAGGTGTTGCAAAAGATTGGTACTATGGCATACAAATTGGAGTTGCTTGCATCTTTCTGAGTACACAAAGTTTTCCATGTTTCATGTTTAAAGAAGGTTATAGATGACAAGCTTACAGTTCAAACAATATCTCTATAACTTGACAAGGAAGGAAAAATCATATTGGAGCCTGAAGTAGTCACAGAAACAAGAACCAGGAAGCTACAAAGTCGATCAATTTCAGAGTATCTCATTAAGTGGAAGAACTTACCTGCTAAAGATTCCACATGGGAGGAAGAGTATTTTATACAAAAGCATCCATAACTACTCAAATGTTGAGGACAACACTTTTTTGAAGGAGAGGGTCATGTTAAGTCCCTATAATACTAGTGTAGCCCCCATATTGTTATTGTTGTGCCCAATAAATCTCAGTATTGTTATTGTTGTGTCGTTATTGTCATTTTTATGTAGGACGTTATTATATATTGACCCTTTAGACTCCTATATATACCAAGGAGGTCTTATCTTTTGTATCATCCAATAATTGTTCATTTATGTGATGTAAAATGAGGTTTCCCCCTCGAACAGGCTTATATTCAATTCATTGATCTATCTCTTCTTATTTTTTGTGATTTGGTTACATAACAAAACCTTTTCAGTTTAGGAGAGGGAGCATGATGTTCTCTATAGTTATCAATAACCAATTTTCTAGTAGCCATATTTTTATTTTCAACTTTCTTTTCTAGACTAAAATTATGCTCTAGGGATTTAGGTTCAAAGAGACACACCTCATGTTGGATGTTTTCCTTTAAACTTCCTATAAAGAGGTCTAAAAAATTATCCTATAAAGTTTATTTTACCCTCAGGCTAAACCTTTAGAATTGTTGAATATTGTATTTTTCTTAATATCTCCATTATGTGTTATCAATTCCTTTGTAAAAATAGGCCAAGATACAATAGAATCCTTTTTTATTTGACAAATCCATTGACATCATAAAAATTGATCTTGTTATAAATACATGGCTATCATATTTTCCTGTTGTAAGGTTGTCACTTAGTTTAAATCAAATTATTGCTACATTTGGAATATCCATGCTATAGGATAATTACTATCAAACTTCCTCATATTGATTTTCAAAATGAAGTGGTTCCTTGGTGGTAAGTGGAAGCTCTGATGTTGTGGATCTTAGATTGAAAAGTCATGATTATGGTTCCATGCTTCAATATTTGTGCTCTCCAATTGTGATAAAATATTCCTCATATGTGATTGAGTCTCAAAACCATGCTTCTCCTTATGCTCATGATTTCCTTGTATCTCCATATCCCTTTTAGGGAGATTTTGTAATAACACAATTTGTATTTTTTTCTATTTATTCCTTGTTTTCAATCATTGATTTTTGTATTTCTTTCTTGAAAATTTTCATTTCTTCCTTTTTCTCCTTCATTCTTTGTTCCATATGCGACAACTGAGATTCCAAATTGGATACTTGATACTAGACATCTTTTATTTCTTCATGAGTCATGGATGAGATTTCTAGAGTTTTAAATTGTGAAGAAACTTTTGAGGCACCATTAGGAGCTATGTGAGTATATAATGTTCCACTTTTTCCTCTTTATCAAAAATTTTGAATCACCAAAATGGATCTTCTAATCAAAAGTTATGTTAACTATAAGTTACACATCTTTCAAAACCCTGATTTGTAGACTATCTGGATGGTTTACCTTTGTCCTTATATATATTTGAAATTTGAGACCTTCTAAATCTGAAATTTCTTCTTACGGTACTTTGATATGTCTTCTCTAAAATTCCACAATTCTGACCAAAAATTTATGTCCCAAGTGAAAGTTATGGTAACTTTCCCAAAACTTGCTTATTTTTTCTCTCTTCCCTGGATAAAAACTTGTATAGTGTGTTACATGTCTAATTCTTCAAATATAATTATGAAATTTTTTATATAATGTACTTCGGTATGTCTCCTCATATCTTTGAAAATTTCACAATCATAAGTGTCACAAAAAATAATAATTATAATTATAATTATAATGAAAATGCCATGATCACTCGTTTGAAACTAATTTCATGACCATTCAAAAACCCTAACTTACATAAGGTATATCTCCAAACTTATAGTGGAGAAGAATATACAAATTTTACCAGATGTAGTTGAGATTTTTTTCTTAATATGATAAAAATTTCATGGTCTAAATATTCCTAGAAAAAAATTATAGCAAAAATTCTTAGCTTACTCGTTTGAAATTGGCTTTAGGACTATTCACAAACCCTAAGTTCCACATAGTATATCTCTGAAATTATAGCGAACCAAAATCTAAATTTTTTTACTAAATGTACCTTGAGATGTTTTCTTAATATTCTCAAAATTTAACAGTCTGAAACATCCCTTAAATAGGTGGTATTGAAAATGTTGAGATGGCTCATTTGAAGCCAAAAAACTCTACGATCATAACTTTGATACCAAATGTTATGAACCTTGCACCTTAGAAATGATAAGGAGCCAATAATGACAATCCACTTTGAGGGGGGAACCTTTTTTTACAATGAATGTTAAGTAGAAGAAATAATTTATGATCCTAAGACTAGGTCTCCTTTGTGTGTGTGAGAGAGAGAGACAAAGGGTGCACTTATAATGAAATGGTACAATGAAAAGTTCTATCTGACATAATAATATAAAAATATAAATGTAGTTACTCAATAACTAAGGCTTAATAAGGGGTTTTAGGGTTTATATGGGGCTTACATAGGGCTTAACATGCCATCAACAGTCTAAGAAACACAATAATTAAAAATACAAACTTGGTCTACCCATAACTTGATGTGGATGCTAAAGTTGGCCTCAAATGAGATAGAGCAATGAGGTAGAGTGAATTTTTTATAGATTTGAGTATAGGTATGAAGAACTATGAATTTCCCATCGAAAACTATAAGCATAATATATAGAGATCACTTAGGAGTAAGATGACAAGAGGTAAGCCAGAAAACATGTGGAGTTGAGTTAGAAGTCATTGCGACACAACTAAAATGGTTATGGCTAGAGTTGCAATAGGTCGAATTACACCCATCTATAGAGATATTAGACTATTGGCCTATGGCCTACCTGTAATTGGTGTTCACATCATGGAGGTAACTACACCAACATGATGATAAATTCTAGGAACAAGTGGACATCACCCAATCTTAGTGGAGTCACTAGTAACAATAATTGATGATTTGTGGCATGCCCCTAGTTAATGAGGTCAATGTTGCAAGGATATAACTACACCAAGATACCAAGAAAAGTAAGTATATATTTATAGCTATGTAAGAGTGGATGGGATTGACGACCAAACTAAATAGACCTAAAAAATGTTATGTGAGAGAAGTACCATGATAATCAAT
Organism: Pinus tabuliformis; assembly: GCA_031772625.1. Classification (NCBI taxonomy): domain Eukaryota; kingdom Viridiplantae; phylum Streptophyta; class Pinopsida; order Pinales; family Pinaceae; genus Pinus; species Pinus tabuliformis. The sequence continues at coordinate 1,371,793,160 of CM062805.1, read as the reverse complement.
TTTACACAATAAGTATTTTGATATAGTTATCTTGCATGGTGTTATCAAGACCCTTTTTTCACTTTTATCTTTGAAGTACTACTTTTGAAGGAGTATTACTTTGTTATTAATATCCCAAAATTCTTACTAGTCCATTTTATGTAGTAATGTTTTGGCTGTAGTTGCAGACACTAGGGTTTGTAGGCTCCTAAGGACAAAGGAGTGTTAGGTGTTATAGCTCTTTAATATATGTGTGGATTTCCAAAAATAATATTGACCAAATATCTTAGAGCACTAAGGAGGATATATTGTACCCTTATTCATACTTACCCAATTCCTATGTACTATAGAGTGATCTCCATGAGTATTGTTCTCAAATATTGTAGTAACAAGACAATCAAAAGATTTATGTAAGGTTGGTTTTAGGTGCACACTGATGTTTTTCGATATGAAATTGCATATGATGTAATACTATTCAAAGGTGTACCAACGTGGGTTACAAGGGTGTCCAAATAAACAACACCACTTGTATTTCCTACATGTATTCTTCCTCAACTACAAATTTTTCCATTGAACACAAAATTTTGTGTCATTTAAAGAGGTCATGTCTATAGCCTTAAAAGAGAAAATATAAAATTTAGGCATGTATTGGCCCAAGAAAGAAATGTGATACTGCCTATAATTAATTTAAACAATAAAATAACAAAACATGAATAATATTCAAAAAAATTAAATGCAAAAAAGAAAACATAAGAGAAAATAATATTAAACTTACAAAATGTAACCCTTATATTAATGATCTCTATAAGAGTGAGCAATGTTCAAGGACTTATTTAAGGTGGTAACCTCCTATGGGGCAGAGTTCCAAATACAATAATAGTAATTATAGAACATTGCATAGCCTTCTAGCTCCATAAATAACTTCTTAATAGAAAACACCAAACTACTTGAGGTTCCATCATTAATTGATACAAATCATCTAGTGGGTGTATCTTAATAAAGATAACCATTTTTAGATTAAGTAACTATTCAATGACTATCTAATCCACCTTATTTAAAGAAGATGAACTCATATATTACTTGACTAACTACCAAATACCCAAAGTAAGGAGGTTAAGTTAGGGCCTTAACAAATTATATTATATAAATGAACTAAGCTCAAATACTTTTAAGCATAAAATTGCAAAAGAATATATTAGTTGCCATGTTAGAGTTTTGTAGATCAATTTTTGTGTGATTCATGTTGTATGTTTATTTTATATTTATAATTATAGTTTTCGTTATTTATGAAAATTTGTATGGATTCAACAAATCTTGTAATAAATTACCTTATATTTGAAATCTTATGATATAAGAAGTTACTATTGGTCCAAAACATTAATGGAATTTTCAAGGATTTGGTTTGGTTTAAAATTGGACACAGTGCCTATGGCATTGCTACACCATGTATGGAAATTGGATCATAATAGAACTCTAATTATATTTGAATTTTTTGTCAAATTCTTATCAAACTTGTAGCGAGGAAAAAAATCATTTTAGTACAAGATTAACTTCTTTTATGTGATAATTTTTAAGTAAATTGTTCAAAGTTATAAAGACCTAGTCAATAATAAATTAATCATAATAAATAATCGAGTATTAAATAATCAGTGATTAAATTTACAATAAATGAGAAAAATAACATTTTCTAAATATGCCCATGCTCTCTTCTCTTATCATTATGCTTTGATTAGGTTCTTGAGGATGGGTGGAGTGTCCACCAGAAATGTTGGATAGATTTAAAATTTCGGTCATACAATTTTTACTCCAAAAGCAAGAAACAAATGATTTTGAACTGTGAAAATCTACATACTCGGAAGAAAAATAAAAACGAAAATCATATTTTTGTATTTATGAGCAATATTTTGTAAAAGAAAAAATTGTGAATTTTTTGAACAATTGAGGGCGCCAATTCTAATTTTCTTTGATGATTTTCTCTCTTTTGGGTCCATGTTTGATATTGTATTCAATGAAGTCATGAGATTTAATAGTGAATATGGAGTGTATGAGATGGTATATTAAACTTTAATTATTTAAGGAAAATTGTATATAAGTAATTTGAGGTAAGGCATAAGACTTAGGTGATTTTGACACAACAATTTTTGTTTTTGTAAATATTTATAAAAGTAGTAATGTTATTAGTTTACAATGTCATTTTACAGATACAAATAAGTCATTTATAAAGCTTAACTTCTTTTTATCAATTATAATGTTTTTATCTTTATCTTTTTAATGCTTCTATTTTTATATTCTTTTTGTGTGTATGCGAGCATCTATATAAATCAAAAACTAGTTCGGCCTCATATTTGTGTGACACAGATTCGATTCTAACTACTACCACTATAATTTATAAGTGCACCTCATAGCTCCCAAGTTTGACACAAAGACTAGACAGGGTTTGAACCAATTAAGTTGCAAGGAATTCCTTAATAGTACACTAGCACCAACTAATCTACACTTATAGGGGTTTAAAACGAAGTACATGGGGGTGAGATTTGATCCACTTATATGTGCACAAGTCATGAAATTATTAATATACTCTCTCTAGGCACAACCACACATTCAACCACTACCTCAAGGTGTCCTATGGCTTCAAGGCTAGGTCCTCACAAGAGTTAAACATTGTCTAATGGTTTAAGACACCTCACTTTCCACCACTGGATCCAACCCATTTGAGTTATTCTACCTATACCTTCAATTTGAAGGAATCAATCAATAAAAGTAAAACTAACATGATTTGTCTAAATTAATGGTGTACATTAAGAAAACTTCTTGTGAAAACTTGTTGTGAAGAAAATACTTATTGAAAATAAATAAACAAATCTCGATGGATTACTTCAAGTGGTTGAATGTTATGAAGTACAAGTGAGAAGTTATGATGTTGTGTCCCTAGGATGGATGCCTCTATGGATATTATTGGGCATCTCTCAAAGTCCCAACCAAATTTGATTAAAGAAAACTACAATTGTTGGCATTATGGCACAGGTGTTGGTACAGGTGTTGTCCTTGATGGCAACTCTCTCTGATGACAGATCTCAGTTCAGACTACAAGAATGAAGAGAAAATTCATATACCCAGGTTCATTAAGATCAAGTCGCGTATACACACAGGTTGGACTTTATAAAAGTGCGTATGCGTATACACGCACTTTCATGCAAAGAAAAGCGCGTATATGTTGGAAATCTTACCTTTGGTCCATGGCAGTTAGTCCTTGGAATTTGAACCTATGGTTTTGGACCATGGTATCTCGACAGACGTGTTGATCCCTAGTATTGAGTTGATGGTATTGGTTTATTATGGTTTTGGACAGTGGTATTGAGGAAGGCCTAAAACTATAAAAGAGGAAGGAGATCATGTGGCAAGGCATTAGGTGAATTATTTGAATATCTGATATTGTGATAGATCCGGAATACGGGTGATTGGGTTATGGTGCAGATCTAGATCTGAATGAAGGAGGAACCTGAGCGCAAGAAGGATAAGGACTATTGATGGATCTAAATCTCAAGGCTTGAACATTGGTATCTCTGTATGATTTTGATCTGTTATATGTGGCGCACTCTTGATCTATAAATCTGGGCTAACTAATGTCTGAATGCTTAAAAGAATAAATTATCCTTTATAGATCTATACACAGGTTCAGTGAATTGAAGGTGCGTATATACGCTTTTTATGTGAATTAAAGGCGCGTATACGCAGGTTGGTTGTGGTACAGAAGCGTATACTCGCAGGTTGATGAAAATTGAAGTAGCGTATATATCTTGATTTATGTTCTAGCTGCTTCTGTTTTATTGCTGCAGTGTTCTGGGTTCAGAATGTGTGTTTGATGACAGTTACTGTGTTCTGGGTTCAGTGGTCAGAGAAGTGCTTATTTGTTTCAGCTTTTGATTGGTGAAACGGAGTTTGGTTTATGCAGAAATTCTTGATGTTTGATTGATGTTACTTATGGATCCAGTCTGAAAATTAATGAAACGAGGTCCCTGAAAGCAAAGAGAAGGTTGATGCCTTCTGCAGGTAGGAGCCTGCGTACTAGTATCTCAAGCTAGTACAAGAACTAAGGGGGTTGGAGCTCCCTTCCAGGGAAGCTGGAAAACGAGAGAGAGTTGTAGCTCTCTGCAGGTTGCAGCCTGCGTACTGGTAAAGTCTGCTCCAGTACAAGACATTGTAAAGAGAAGTTTCTAATTAAAAAGAAGATAGAGACGAATTGTAGCAGGGGATTTTCACCCACTTTGGGTTTCCTCCTTATATCTTGTGTTCTTGTGTGTGACTGTCTTCTGCTCTGTTTCATTGTTTCTGGTACTGTTTATGTGCATCTGAATCACAGATTAATAACTGACATCTGAAAGATAATTCAAATTATAAGTTTGATTTATATACGCGGGTTTATTTATCTGGAGTTGCGTATATACGCGATTTTTATTAACTGAAGTAGCGTATATCATCTGGAATTTAAAAAGGAATTATTTGGCTTGATAATACTGATTCACCCCCCCTCTCAGTATTATTTCCAACAATTGGTATCAGAGCAGGTCCTTCAGAGAAGCTTGATCGCTTGAAGGAAGATCATTCATCATGAGCAACTACGAGAGGGAAGCATCAATAAGGCCACCAATTTTTGATGGGACAAACTTCAATTATTGGAAGGTAAGATTTACTGCCTATCTTCAATCTCTTGGTACAGAAGTTTGGGATATCATAGATACAGGCTACACTTTTCCTTCAGCTACTCCTACAGATTCGGCCGAGAAGAAGAAATATGAAACAAATGCTAAAGGAGTCAATACTCTGCTGGGATGCTTATCTCAAACAGAATTCATGAAGGTTATGCAATATAAATCTGCAAAAGAAATATGGGACAAGATTATCTTGAGCTACGAAGGAGATGAACAGGTAAAGCGTGCTAAACTGCAAACCCTCAGGATTCAGTATGAGAATCTCAGAATGTATAATGATGAAAGTGTGGCTAACTATTTCCTTCGGGTAGACGAGATTGTTAATTGCATGAAAAACTTGGGTGAAGAAATAAAAGAGGCTATTGTGGTTGAAAAAGTCCTAAGATCATTATCCCCCAAGTTTGAATCTAAAGTGTCTGCAATAGAAGAAAAGGAAAATCTACGAACTCTTACTATGTCTCAGCTACACGGAATTCTAATTGCTTATGAAATGAGGAAAGGAGGTCCATCTGACAGGAGAGAAGCTGCCTTCAAGGCTTCAGGAAAAGAAGAGTACTATGAATCAAGACATGGGTCAGAAGAAGAAGAAGAATCAAATTTTGTCAGAAATCTTCAACGGGGTGTTGGACGGTTCAAAGGTAAGTTGCCCTTCAAATGCTTTGCTTGTGGAAGAGTAGGTCACTATGCTGCCAAATGTCCTCACAAGGATAAGATCGACAAGGGAAGGGAACCTATTAGATGGAGCAAGAAACAGAATGCAAATAAGAAAAGCTACTACACTCATGAAGACAGTGATGGTCTATCAAATAGTGATGAAGATGAACGAGGTAATGACTATAAACTTTTAATGGCCTTTGAAGATGATGATTACATGGATGCTATAGATGTGGATAGTTTTTATGAAGAGATTTCTAGACTCAAGACATGTATAGAAGAAAAGAATGTGATCATTGATACTCTACAATTTCAAATTGATGAAAAAGAAAAATTTCTTGAAAAATTAGAATGTGAAATTGTCGGCCTTAGAAAAGAAATTGAGAAAACAAAGGCTATTAATCTTAAGTTTGTCAAAGGATCTGAAACTCTGGATGAGATCATCAATGTACAGCGTTCTCCGCTAAACAAGACAGGTCTGGGGTATAATGGAGAAACATCTCAAGCTTCCACCTCAAAGAGTTACCTTGATGCAGCAAGAAGGAATGAGCAAAAGCACAATGGAGATCACTAGGTAAAGCGGGGACGAATTACATCAAGAACAAACAAAGACTATCAGGTAAATCAGGTGCAATCCGTCTTAAACAAAAGCTACAATCAGCCACAGGTAAAATCCTCTCAATTTTCTTCAAGAATGAATGACAATAGAAATTACAATCATTCGGCTGGTAGATTTGATAACCGCAGAAGTTTCTTCAATGGACAATGTTTCTCTTGCCATAACTTTGGTCGCAAAGCAGCTCAATTTGTTGCATATAAAACAATCATGACTAGAGAAGCTCAAAAACGAAGAAGTATGACTGGGATTACAAAAAGGACCTATAACAACTTTTCGGCTCTTGAAGATGAAATTGAATGTTCTATTTGCAATAACTTCGGTCATGAAGATTCTGAATGCAGGAGCAGGTTTCAGCAGACAAAGGAACAAGCCTCAAGCACAAGAACATGGAGAATAAAGGAACCACAAACAGAAAGATGTGGGATAGCCTTTTATGCAGAGGGACAGGAAAATCTATGGTACATTGACAGTGGATGTTCGAAGCATATGACAGGTGATAAAGAAAAACTTGAATCATATTCTGCTTTAGAAAAGGAAAAGAAAGTTTCTTTTGGAAATGATACTCCTGCAGCTATAAAAGGAAAAGGCACTGCTCAGTTGAAAGAAAAGGTCAAAGCTGGAAATGTTTTGTATGTTGATGGCTTGAAGCATAATCTTCTAAGTGTCAGTCAGATGTGCGACCAAGGAACCGAAGTAATATTTCGATCAAATGGGTGTAGTGTTCGTGATCTTGATACAGGGAAAACGGTGATCAAAGGTAGAAGAACTCCAAATAATCTATACATATTTGAAGAAGGACAACAACAATGCTATTTGAGCAAGGATGATGAACATTGGTTATGGCACCGAAGGCTGGGGCATCTAAGCTTTTCACAAATAAGGAAGGCATGAAAATATCAGGCACTTCGTGGTCTTCCAGATATCAAAATTCCAGACAACACCATATGCAAATCATGTCAGTTTGGAAAACAAACCAGAACTAACTTTCCAGAGAAGGAAGGATCAGCTAGCATGCCTCTTGAGCTAGTCCATACAGATGTATGTGGTCCCTTTAGGAAAAGGACACCTCGAGGAGAAGAATACTTGATATTATTCATTGACGATTTCTCCAGGTTTGTTTGGTTAGGACTTATGAAGCACAAAGATGAAGCATTCGAAAAATTCAAATCCTTCAAAGCCTTGGTTGAAAATGAATCAGGTTACAAAATTAAGTGCCTCAGGTCCGACAGAGGTGGGGAGTTTACCTCAAATGAATTTTTTGATTTTTGTGAAGAACATGGGATAAGAAGGGAATTCTCCACAGCTAGAACTCCTCAGCAAAATGGAGTGGTAGAAAGAATGAACAGAACAGTCCAACAAATGGCTCGTGCTATGCTTGATGAATCCGGAACTCCCGCAACTTTCTGGGGTGAAGCTGCATATGCTGCGGTTGTTATTCTCAACAAAACAAATGTCCGAGTGAACAGCACTCAAACTCCTCATGAGCTCTGGTATGGTGAGACTCCTTCGGTAAAGCATTTCAAAATTTTTGGGAGCAAATGCTATATTAAGAATACTGATGAGCAGCTTGGCAAACTTGAACCTAGAGCAGATGAAGGCATTCTTCTTGGTTATTCTCCCTACAGCAAAGCATATAAGTGTTACAATAAAAGACTTGGAAGAATTGTTGACAATATTGATGTAGTGGTTGATGAAAAAGGATACATCCCCAGGCAAGTATATCATGAAAACATCGATGAGGATGAAGACTACTCTCCAAATCAGGCAGATGATGAAGAAGAACCCCAAGAGGCACCAGAGGAACAGATAAGGATAGAAGAGAAGACTCCATCCAGATATGTTCAGAAGAATCATCCAGAATCTCAAATTTTGGGGCAGAAAGAGGCAGGTATACAAACAAGAAGAACAATAGCAGAAGCTTCAAGCTATTTGGCATTGCTCTCTTCCACTGAACCACAAAATGTAAAAGAAGCATGCAAAGATGAGTGTTGGGTTAAGGCAATGGATGAAGAGCTTGAGCAGATCGAAAAGAACAACACTTGGGAGTTGGTTCCTAGAGCAAAAGACAATAATGTCATAGGAACAAAATGGATCTTCAAGAACAAGTTGAATGAAAATGGGGAAGTTATTAGAAACAAGGCCAGGCTTGTTTGCAAAGGGTATGATCAACAGGAAGGAATAGACTTTGAAGAAACTTTTGCTCCTGTTGCTAGACTTGAGGCCATCAGAATGTTCCTTGCCCTCTCTAGCTTTCAAAATTTCAAAGTATTTCAAATGGATGTGAAGTCAGCCTTTTTGAATGGAGACTTAGAAGAAGAAGTGTACATTGAGCAACCAGATGGATTTATCCTTGGAAATGTTCCAAATCTTGTATGCAGACTTAAAAAAGCTCTCTATGGGCTTAAACAAGCTCCAAGGGCTTGGTACTATCGGTTGGACAAATACCTTCATCAACAAGGATTTTCAAAAGGATCAGTAGATAGCAATCTATATATAAAAATTGAAAATAAAAAATTGCTAATACTTGTTGTGTATGTAGATGATATTATCTTTGGGAGCAATGAAGAAGCTATGAGTCAAAGCTTTGCATTGGTGATGCAGAAAGAATTTGAAATGTCATTACTTGGAGAATTGACATATTTTCTTGGATTGCAAATCCAACAAAATGAAGGCGGTATTTTCTTGTCTCAAACCAAGTACCTCAAGCAGATTTTGAAGAAGTATGGCATGGAAGATTCGAAACCTGTATGTACCCCCATGGTTACAGGATGCAGCCTTAGTGCAAATGATGAATCAGCAGCAGTGCATCAACCAACCTATAGATCCATGATTGGGAGTTTGCTTTATTTGACAGGTACCCGACCAGATATTATGCATGCAGTGGGAATAGTTGGAAGGTTTCAGGCAAATCCAAAAGAAACTCATCTTCAGGCAGTGAAGAGAATCTTCAAGTACCTTCAAGGAACTCAAAACTATGGCTTATGGTATCCTAGAGATTCAGATCTCACACTTCATGCTTACACAGATGCAGATTGGGCAGGAAGCGTGGATGACAGGAAGAGCACAAGTGGTGGTGCATTATTTATGGGTTCCAGATTAGTATCTTGGTTCAGCAAGAAACAGAGTTCGATTGCTTCATCTACAGCAGAAGCGGAATATGTAGCTGCTGCATCTTGTTGCACACAAGTCCTTTGGATGATGCAAACCTTGCAGGATTTTCAAATCACTTGTACTCCATCTGTCTCTATCTTATGTGATAATACAAGTGCAATAAGCATTTCAAAGAACCCAGTCATGCATTCAAAGACCAAGCACATACCGATCAAGTATCACTTTCTCCGGGAACAAGTGTTGGAACAAAAGGTCAAATTGGAGTATGTTCCTTCTAAGGAACAAGTTGCTGATATTCTCACCAAACCACTACCCAGAGAAACTTTTGAATATCTCAGACAGAAGCTGGGAGTCATTGATGCTCCATCCTGTTGTTGAAGCTTGTCTGTTCCAAAGAAAATTTGGTGTACGCGAGTTGGATGAGGGTAATCCGCGTACATACGCTGATTTGTGCAGGTGCAGTCGCTTATATGGAGTTCTGAAGAAAATCAGCAAGGGCAGATTCTGGTTGAAGAGCATATGATATGGGTCTGTCGGAGATCATCAGGCACAGGTTCAGGGGGAGCAATTAATCTTCTAATAATTCATTGTTGGCATTACCTTAGAAGTTCTTGGTTCTAGTACTCAAGCTGTTTTGGTTCAGGTGGATCAGCTGCAAAAAGGGATCAGAAGGAGAACTTGATTGCTGATATCGACAGTGATTGTCAGATGATAATTGTCATTGGTGTTTTGCTTAGTCTTGATATTTCGTCTCTATGTCATGTATATTTTTTTTATCAAGGTCATGTAACGGCCTATTTTGGTTTCCCCACTATGCCTGGGATGATTGATGCAATTGATTGTCATATGTGAATTTCTATTGTATCTCCACTTGGTTGGATGGATGATCCCCACTTGGTTGGGTGATGGTTGTATGTATTGAGTCTTTTGGTGATAGGAAGGTCCTTTATGATGTTTAAGTCATGGTTCTTCTTGAAGAACATCTTTTTGCAGATCTTGCCTACAGTCAGGGGGAGCATGTTCAGCACAGCAGAGCAGAGATATCAGCATGAACTCAAGGGGAGCACAGCCCTTTGCCCTTGATGACAAAGGGGGAGAATGACTTTGAGGATCTTGGGGTTGCCATCAAGTCCAAAGGGGGAGATTGTTGGCATTATGGCACAGGTGTTGGTACAGGTGTTGTCCTTGATGGCAACTCTCTCTGATGACAGATCTCAGTTCAGACTACAAGAATGAAGAGAAAATTCATATACGCAGGTTCATTAAGATCAAGTCGCGTATACACGCAGGTTGGACTTTATAAAAGTGCGTATGCGTATACACGCACTTTCATGCAAAGAAAAGCGCGTATATGTTGGAAATCTTACCTTTGGTCCATGGCAGTTAGTCCTTGGAATTTGAACCTATGGTTTTGGACCATGGTATCTCGACAGACGTGTTGATCCCTAGTATTGAGTTGATGGTATTGGTTTATTATGGTTTTGGACCGTGGTATTGAGGAAGGCCTAAAACTATAAAAGAGGAAGGAGATCATGTGGCAAGGCATTAGGTGAATTATTTGAATATCTGATATTGTGATAGATCTGGAATACGGGTGATTGGGTTATGGTGCAGATCTAGATCTGAATGAAGGAGGAACCTGAGCGCAAGAAGGATAAGGACTATTGATGGATCTAAATCTCAAGGCTTGAACATTGGTATCTTTGTATGATTTTGATCTGTTATATGTGGCGCACTCTTGATCTATAAATCTAGGCTAACTAATGTCTGAATGCTTAAAAGAATAAATTATCCTTTATATATTTGTACGCAGGTTCAGTGAATTGAAGGTGCGTATATACGCTTTTTATGTGAATGAAAGGCGCGTATACGCAGGTTGGTTGTGGTACAGAAGCTTATACTCGCAGGTTGATGAAAAGTGAAGTAGCGTATATATCTTGATTTATGTTCTAGCTGCTTCTGTTTTATTGCTGTAGTGTTCTGGTTTCAGAATGTGTGTTTGATGACAGTTACTCTGTTCTGCGTTCAGTGGTCAGAGAAGTGCTTATTTGTTTCAGCTTTTGATTGGTGAAAAGGAGTTTGGGTTATGCAGAAATTCTTGATGTTTGATTGATGTTACTTATGGATCCAGTCTGAAAATTAATGAAACGAGGTCCCTGAAAGCAAAGAGAAGGTTGCTGCCTTCTGCAGGTAGGAGCCTGCGTACTAGTATCTCAAGCTAGTACAAGAACTAAGGGGGTTGGAGCTCCCTTCCAGGGAAGCTGGAAAACGAGAGAGAGTTGTAGCTCTCTGTAGGTTGCAGCCTGCGTACTGGTAAAGTCTGCTCCAGTACAAGACATTGTAAAGAGAAGTTTCTAATTAAAAAGAAGATAGAGACGAATTGCAGCAGGGGGTTTTCACCCACTTTGGGTTTCCTCCTTATATCTTGTGTTCTTGTGTGTGACTGTCTTCTACTCTGTTTCATTGTTTCTGGTACTGTTTATGTGCATCTGAATCACAGATTAATAACTGACATCTGAAAGATAATTCAAATTATAAGTTTGATTTATATACGCGGGTATCTTTATCTGGAGTTGCGTATATACGCGATTTTTATTAACTGAAGTAGCGTATATCATCTAGAATTTAAAAAGGAATTATTTGGCTTGATAATACTGATTCACCCCCCCCCCTCTCAATATTATTTCCAACAACAATCAATACCGTCCTCCAAATGAAATCTATGTTACCATGGATATCAATCTTTCTCTTTTTTCTTTTGTTTTCTTTTTATGAGGAAATAAATTAACCTCCCTCTCAGCCCGAGGGATATAGTGAGGTTGTTGGTACAAGGCCAGCCCACAAGTATACTCAAGAGTTCACAAGGCTCAAAGCTAATACAACAATATTTATCAAGGCATTATAGCTCATCATGTCACTAGCCATGAGCTGAACTTGGGTGGAGAAAATAACAACCATTCCACCGAACCACCTTAAATAACCCATTTAACACCATAGATATTGTTCTCAAAATAAGAAAAATACTTAATTTTTTTTTCAAAAATATAAATATCATTAAAAAAAAATCATTAAAAAACATTTTTGATAATATTACATTTCTTTGAAAACATGATGAAGAGAAAAAAACAATAAATAATTAATTAAAGAAATATAAATAATTTCCAGTAACATTGCATTTCTTTTAAAAAATAATGAAGTGAAAAATCCATGAACAACTAGGTAAAGAATTTTTTGTTTTTTTTTAAGTTTACAGGCTTTTACCCTCATTTGTATTGCTTTCTCCAAAAAAAAATGCCATTATTATTTTGTTAATATTAATGTTTAGTGTGGTGATTTTGCAGATTTATAATTTAGTCAAGAAAATGTTATGAGCAGTAGAATTTTAATAAAATTAAAAATGTTTATATATAAAAATGTAAAATTTATAGATATATTTAGTAAATTTGAAATTAAAATACATTTATTTAAATTATATATATAATAATTAAATTATTAATTAAATAAATTATATATATAATTTTATTTTTTTAATAATAATATTTTTTGCTACCTGTTAATTTAAAACTCTATATTATTAAAAAAATCACTTTTATAAATCATATAGCAAAATTTAGCAATGAAAAAAGACCTCAAAAATAAATACTCTTTACCATATTAAAATAAATAATCTTTACCCTATTAAGAAAGTGAAACTAGAAAACACTTTCTTCTTTAAAAAAATGCTTTTCTTAAAATTAAAATTGAATTGTATAACATTTAAACAATTAATAATCTTTATAATTTATTAGTTTAAAAATATTAAAGAGGCCAATTAGATGTAGAATAGAGGGTGATGGGATATATTATTAAGGCACTCTGTGAAGTGAAGGTTATCGATTCAAAATTTTGTGGGAAAAATAATAGCCGTGTTAAGGGTTGATGTGGCCGAGGCCGAGTGTGATCCCTAGGTGATTTTGACAACTTAGATGCCATTGGGTCGTGGTTTTTCAAGCCAAAGGTTAAGCATGTAGTCATTTCAAGACTCACATAACTTAGTAAACAAAAACAAGTATTACATAGAAATATTAAAAATTTTATGTAATATTTTTTATCATTAAAATAAAATGCTAATTAAATTAATTAATTATCAATATTTTAGTTTTAATATATATATATATGAAAAGTTTTAATTAATTATCAATATTTTAGTTTTAATAAATAAATAAATATACATATATATTAATAGTAATATTTGAAAAGTTTTAATAAAAGCATTCTTATATCATTATAGTTTTGATAAGTTAAAAAAGTTAAGAAGATTGGTCTTATAACCAATATCTTGAAATTGAGATCAAATATAAATTTAAAATGATACTAAAAGAGTTGAAAATAGTTTAAGAATGATTTTCATCTTCAACCTTCTTAGTGTCATAAATATAGTATCTTCTTTCAACCCACAATGTTCTAGGAATTTTCTAATGTCATGTTTCAATATGGAGTTTGTTCTTATTTTAGAAATGTTGATTTTCTTATTTACACTAGCTAAAACCTACATAGATACTTCTGAATTTATAGATTAGATTTGATCACCTCCTTGTAGTATCTCAATTTCCTCATAATTTCTAATTCTTTATCGCACCACAACTTCCTCTTAATTTTAGATGTAATGGCATTTTTAATATTATTGGTATTTTATAAAGTGCCCTCTTCCTCTATACCCCAATTATTTATCCAAGAGTTAGAATCTTTATGCCAACGAAGCTTGAGTCGCATATGGTTTTGACATGATTTTAAATAAACCTTAAGAGGCCTCTTGTCTTCCATGTTGTTTATCTCGTCCCTATACATTAAGTACATAGTCATAACCATGCTCTCAATGGGGGGGAGAATTACTTCTATAAGGAGGATAGGACAGGGTGTATTGCTTTTAATTTTAATATTATATACTATAAAACAATTTTGGAATCAATCCATCTTTTTCCACAATTCTCTATAAATGTTACAACCTCGAACCTCATAACCATATAAGATAACGAGTGTAGAGTCTCAAAGAGGAGTTTGTTCTTATACCAAAACCAAAGGTTCATTAATTTACAACTATTTTCAAGTCCATAATAAACTTTACAAGCTCCACTTATCCTTTTATCAATGTTATAGTTCCAGTTGAGCTTGTGATGAAGATTTACCCCGAGATACTGGAATGAATTAACTTCCTCCCTTCTGCTATTGTCATATGTAAAATTAGCATAAGTGATATTTTTGGATTAATTACCATAACCTTTGTTTTATTAATGTTAATAATCATATTTTTACTAAAGAAGAAATCATTGAGAATCATTGCTTGTTGAGATCATAGGGAAACAATATCATTAGCATAAAGAAGAAGCTCAATGAATATTCCAACTAGAAACATGCCTACACATCCTACTTCTTCCAAACAACCCTCTAACTTGTCGATGCATATGCCAAAATTCACAGGAAACATGAGACAATCTTGCTTAAATCATATATTATAATTAATTTCTTCTAACTAGTGTTCATTGTTCCTAAACTCAACAATAATTATCTTGTACAACCTTATTGCAATAAATCTCAACTCAAAAAGAACTTTTAACTCTTACAATCTATTCCAAAGGTTAGTTATGGGTATTGTGTTAAATGCATTTATAAATTCAACAAAGTAACATATGAGAGTGGTTTTATTATTGTGACACTCTTCTACAATCATCCTAAGTATAAAAAGTTGGTTTACAATTGTATGATAACTCCTAAATTGAGCTTGGCCTTTAGCTCTTTTTCCATGTCTATGTTGATTTCCTTTTCTAGAATAATTCGATATAACTTGTTTAAAAGAGAGCTAATCATAACAGTGTTACAATTAGAGAGATTTTTTTATCCTTTTAAAAATAGGAACAATGAGGCTTTGAGTCCAAGGTTTAAGGAACCTTACTAGACTACTAAATTAGGGAGCTTGTGAATGTAAGGGATGAGGATAGACCCTCCAACTTCTAAAATTTCTGTGTGATATTTCTTTAACTTTCCTTTTTTCTAACCACTTAACCTAAACTAAATATTTAAAAAAAAAGTTCCACATTTTTTTTACAGTGGGAAAAATCCATCATAACTAGAGTTGTCAAACCAACAACGAGGACAACCATCTTTGGCTACTATCTTCAAATGCAGACTAACTCATCACCATTGTTCAAGGAAAACCATACCACTTGGAATGACCCGATGATGGTCCGTAAAGGGATAGGTTTTTTCTTCTGCCAGATACCTCTAAGCCTTGGGTCATTAACATGTTTCCTTACTAGATATCATTTTGGGAATCAACTGTGTTAAGTCATTCATCTATGCCCATTTCCATGAGAGGTAGTCGTAACTGACTAATTTCTCATGATTTTTGAATAGTCCACTTAGTACTCATTGCATCGGGTGATGCTCACAAGGGTGAAGAAGTGGGATTGAAACTAGTGAAATGAATTACATAGCGTCAATCATCACTTACGGGGCTTGCACCCGGTAACCAGGACTTCCCGGGAGGTCACCCATCCCAGATCGCCTCTGGATCAAGCGCGCTTAACTGTGGAATTTTCCCCACAATCAAGCCCACTTAGCTTGCTACCCCATTTGCAAAACCTTAGCAAGTATTGTGCCTCATGAACCATTCAAGTAGAGTCCCTTCACTCTTTTGAACTAAGTATTGGGGTTTCCGCAGTGCATTATATTAGATATCATTTTGGGAATCAACTGCGTTAATAATTCATTCATCTATGACCATTTCCATGAGAGGTAGTCGTAACTGACTAATTTCTCATGATTTTTAAATAGTCCACTTAGCACTCATTGCATCGGGTGATGCTCACAGGGGTGAAGTGGGATTGAAACTAGTGAAATGAATTACATAGCGTCAATCATCATTTCCAGGGCTTGCACCCAGTAACCAAGACTTCCCGGGAGGTCACCCATCCCAAATCACCTCTAGCTCAAGCGCGCTTAACTGTAGAGTTTTCCCCACAATCAAGCCCACTTAGCTTGTTAACCCATTTGCAAAACCTTAGCAAGTATTGTGCCTTATGAACCATTCAAGTAGAGTACCCTTCACTCTTTTGAATTAAGTATTGGAGTTTTCGCAGTGCATCTTAACTGTGGAGCTTTCCCCACAATCAAGCCCACTTAGCTTGCTACCCCATTTGCAAAACCTTAGCAAGTATTGTGCCTCATGAACCATTCAAGTAGAGTTCTCTTCACTCTATTGAAATAAGTATTGAGGTTTTTGAAGTGCATTATATTAAATATCATTTTGGGAATCAACTGCGTTAAGTAAGTCATTCATCTATGACCATTTCCATGAGAGGTAGTCGTAACTGACTAATTTCTCATGATTTTTCATAGTCCACTTAGCACTCATTGCATCGGGTGATGCTCACAGGGGTGAAGAAGTGGGATTGAAACTAGTGAAATGAATTACATAGCATCAATCATCACTTCCGGGGCTTGCACCCGATAACTAAGACTTCTCAGGAGGTCACCCATCCCAGATAGCCTCTGGCTCAAGCGCACTTAATTGTGGAGTTTTCCTCACAATCAAGCCCACTTAGCTTGCCACCCCATTTGCAAAACCTTAGCAAGTATTGTGCCTCATGAACCATTCAAGTAGAGTTCCCTTCACTCTTTTGAATTAAGTATTGGGGTTTTCGCAGTGCATTATATTAGATATCATTTTGGAAATCAATTGCATTAAGTAAGTCATTCATCTATGACCATTTCCATGAGAGGTAGTCGTAACTAACTAATTTCTCATGATTTTTGAATAGTCCACTTAGCACTCATTGCATTGGGTGATGCTCACAGGGGTGAAAAATAAACTATTAATTAAACATAAATAATTTTAAGACATACTACAAACCCAATACACATTCATTAATTATCATCATTTGTATATAATGTATTATAATATAGCAAAATATTAAACTATTATAAGCAATTAAAAAATATGAAAACCTATCTAATTATAAAAACATATTATAAATAAAGAATTCCAATACATCTTATACAAGTACCTTGTGTTAATTCTTCCATGCTTAAGGGTATCAATCCGACACAAGATGGGGAGGTTTTTGTTTGACATAAACATAATGATAATACATGCTTCATTCATAAATCTAGCACTTTGTAATGTAAGCATCCACTAGTCTCGTCCATTCCTGTCTCATTTGGCCTCACGTTGTTGCATTAATCTATGCTTTAATTACAAGACAACACCATAGTATTTGAAAAATCAAATTTTGTTTATTTAGACCATAATGATTTTTAAAAAGGCAAAGCATACAACGCTATACACTGTTTTCAAAATTAACTTGGGATAAAAACTTATCAAACAATCAAAATAAAATTTTAATAAATACTTATCAAACAATCCAACTTTAATAATATCAAATCAAACTTTTACTCTTTTAGAATAGTGTCTAATCAAACTTTTATTTCCCAATATCTTTACTCTTTTTGAATAGTCTATTTTTTTTTTCCAGAAATTTCATATACCAGATCGAATTGGTGGGGCAGGTAAAGCATATAAAGGTGAGTTGATGAACTTTATGGTTGACCAACCTTCACAAGAAATTTTAAAATGATCCTCTCAACATGGTGACTTGGAATTTGCTCAAGTACAATATGTGCCCTTTTGTTAAAGCAATATGTTCATATTTCAAATGCCCTTATGTAAATCTCTATATTGGGAGGGCATCTAGAGGTGAAAATAAGAGATTGATGGGATTTTATGAAATATGAAATGGATTCTTATAACAAACTTTTATTGAAATATTAGAAATATGAAATATAGAATGACTTGGAATAAATATGCCTAACTTAAATAAATAAATAAATTTTAAAAAGACTTTAGGAAATTTTTCATAAATAATGTATACATAATGCTAAAATCATCTTTTCAAAATGTCAACTTGAGTTAAAAAGAGAGATAGATGCTTACATTGAATGTTGGGTCATTGGAATTACACTTAGGTGGAGTTGAGTCGGTGATATGAGTTGAGCAAGTGGAGTGACAGACTAGATGTGAATAGAAATCAACCATAAAGCGTTTCAAAGGAAAAATATATTGCTTTCTTACATTGCTTACTTTAAAAGGAAAAGGACATGCTATTGCTTTCTTACATTCCTTATATTCTACAAGCTCCACCATGTCATGATTGGAGTTCTCTCGAAGCACTTTATCAATAGCATATACACTTTACTAAAAGAAGATAGACAAATAAGGATAATAACAGAATATGCATAATGCACTTTAGAAAAAGCAAATGGATTATGATAGGATAAATAGATGTAAAATTTTATTGGTGTGGAAGTTGTTTTTATTATTAATATATAATGTTTATAGACTGGTATTTTTTTAAGTGATAGCATAACATTTTATATATATACGAGGGTGAGAGAGATTTTAAGGTTAGTTGTTGTTTTTTTTAATTGAAGTTTTAAAGTTTAGTTCAATTGGTCAGGTGTTTATTGTTAAAGTATTTTTTCTATTGAGAGGTTACAGGATTAATTTTTTCGACACTCTCGGGGTTAAGTTTCATGGTTGAGTTGACAATGAGTGATTATTTTGGGTGGACCTGCAACATAGCAATCATTGATCTTTAGAGTCTGTAAACCACATAGAAAAACGATATATATGAAGGGTTAGATGTTTGCAAAATATTGTTATAATAAAAATATTTTATAAAAAAATTATGAGAAAGTATATGTTTTAATTATTTTATCCATTTAAGTTGTATATATATGGAAATATATTGCTTGGAGGTTGTTTTGATTATTAATATATATACTTTATTAGGTTAGAGTTTGAATTCAAGAACAATACAATTGAATATGAAACCCTCATTTTTGGCCTAAAGAAGGTCATTGATCTCAAGGTAGGTTGTTTAAAAGTCTTTGACAATTCGGAGATAATATTTTGACAGGTACATAACATTGTTCATTACTTATCTCCTCACCTCAAAGGTTATCAACAAGAGGTATGGAGACTCATTTCTTCATTCCAATCATTTACTATCTCATTGATTTCGCAATATGTGAACATCATCACTGATACTTTAGCCAATGAAGCTACCGAGTTTAGCCCTCTCTATCTTAGCTTTTCAGGTGAAATAATCTTCAAGCTTGTTCTTCCTGACAATATCATTAATTGGAGAGTATTCAATGATGATTCATAGGTTGTGTAGTTCCTTACCTATGCAAGAATATTCAAGTATGTTATCATAGATGATGAAGAACATGAAAGGTCAATCAAATAAGCTAAGGATAAGCATGGCATAATGAAAGGTAACCCCGTCCCTAAAGGCATAGTGTCACTTCAGAGACTACTTGATCTACAAACTAGGTTCCAAACATTCATGAATGATAAAAGCAATAGGCCTATAATGATACATGAGTTGGTTAATATGGGCATTGACTAGGATCCAAAGTTTATAAATATGGGCACATGTCACTTGTAAGAACCAAATAATTTTTTTTATTTGTTTTAGTTAAATATTAAAATACAACCATAAAAATAACATTGGGAACTCAAGAGATTATTAAGCATTATATAATACTTTCCTGAATTTCACTTCATTTAACATATCATCTAATTTACATGTGATTAACTAAAACCATAATGAAGTCATACAAAAGAATATTATAACAACATAGGTACCGTTCATCAGGAGATGTGATTCAAATTGACTTTTCGTTGATTTCCCTCCTTTGTTTTCAGTCGCCCCCAAGTGTGAATGTCGACGTGCTTAACCAAATTCAATGATCCACCAGTTGACCTCCTAGCCTACTCCTTGGGTACTATCCTTCCTTACAGACCCCTAAGCTGCAATGTTGTTGTAAAACGGAGGAATGTATTAGCTAGTAGAGGAGAGCACTCCTTGGCTCAAGAGTCTCCTCTCTAAAGTCCTCTACCACACCAAACTCACTATAGCTCGTAGTCACTACTCTAACATAGTCTCCTCCATCCAATAGTAGGCTAAATAAAAGTCCCTTCTCCCATGGCCCGCCCCTTCTTTTATAGGAGTCCTCATAGGTGACACTGGAATTTCATGCATAATTAATTATTTTTGATAATTCAATAGTTTGATTATTCACCCATCCATGTGTCACTCTCTCATCAAGGGTCTCCAAAATTAGTTACTTAAATTTAATTTAAAACTAATATTTTTCCTCACCTCAACAAGATTCATATTTCTTCTCTTAGTTGTCTCTTGATCCCCCTTTTTACTCCTTAATTTGTGTTCATTACTAAATTCAATTGATAAGTCAATATTTGATCCCCTATATACTCCCTAATTTAACTCAAGTTATCTATACCCATGTGTCACTCTCTCATCAAGGGTCTCCAAAATTATTTACTTAAATTTTAATTTAAAACTAATATTTTTCCTCACCTCAACAAGATTCCTATTTCTTCTCCTAGTTGTCTCTTGATCCCCCTTTTTACTCCTTAATTTAACTCAAGATATCTCTTAGATGGATATTATTATGTTAGTTGTTGCTACATGGAGGTTCTCTAAATTTCTCTAAAATTTAATTTATTAATCTTATTTTAATTCACCATCCTCTTCTCTTGATTAGGTTTAACTATTTTAGGATTATTTTTTATCCTTACATTTATAAGCCTCTTTCCCCTTTTTACCTAATTAAACTACATTATCTACCTAAGATTTTCCAACATGGGAAAGTTAGAGTTTCTAAGGTAAAATATTTTGTTTCTTCCTATGATCCTCTTAACCCAAGTTTTACTCTTGATTTAATTACCTCGATTTCTAACATCATTTACCCTTGACGTAAATTTACCTGGTTTTCATATCTTGATTATATTTATTAATTTATTTATTTTTAATGATTCCAATGGTGCCAAGTTTGGTCGTGCCCTTCAAGAACTTCCCTTTAAGTTCCAAGGGTGTCACGCCTAACAGTTTATTTGTGATGCCAATGGTGCCAAGTTGGTTGTGCCCTTCAAGAAATTCCTTAAAGCTCCAAGGGTGCCACACCACTTCCCCTTCAAGCATTCAGTGCCTACAAGGGTAAAATATAGGTACAACAACAAAGACCACTATCATCTCTTATGTTGCCTGCTATAGTGAGACTAATGGTGTCAAGGATCAAGGAATCCGCCTTGATGCGCCCCCCACACCCCCCCCAAGTAAATCCTCATGAGCGACCCAACTTTGGGACCTGCCCTCATGACATCATGATCTTCAAGGCGAAGGGTTTCAACCTTTCCAGCCCAAATCACAACGGGAGTGCTAGTGGGTGAGATCAGGGACACTATCCCACCCCTCCCATGTAGTTTTGTCCAATTGTACAACCCCGTCACCCATATGTGAGTCATTCGGCCAAGCAACTAATATGTGCTTGCAACCACTATCATATCATTGTTTAGAAAATCTTCGGCAAAATCACATAACCAATCTTTTGTCGACGCGTTTCTAACCAACCAGTGTGGTTCATCGTCAGGACAAGTTGAAGAACCAATCCGGCTTAGCTTGATTAAATAGAGTGTGCAGAGACTCCAACGGCTATAATGCCAACGGCTAATTTTGACCAAAAAATCCTAGTCAAACCACTAATTAGTTATTAACATCCTTAGAAATAGCTAAAACAGGAAATAACGGAATTCATTTGCTAATTTCAAAAACAAATAGATATAATTCATTATTATTAGCCCAAATATCCATATTTAATATTTTTTAATTTATAATGGTCATTAATAAATTATATAAAAGAAAAATTATTCAATATTTATTAATTAATATATTTATAATTCTTAAATACCATTAATATATTGGTCTGATTATTCTCGTCGCTCTTATTAATCTTATTCAATAATAATTTGTTAAAATTTTTATATTTACTTAATAGAAATCATTTTTATAGTTTTATTTTATTTTAAAATTATCATCATATATATTTTTTATTCTTAAAATTGGCCTATAATTATTTGTTGAGCCCTTTCTAATATCCATATTTAATATTATTAAATTATAATGGTCATTAATAAATTTTATTATTATTCCAATTAAATACAAATAAATGGTAATAATTTACTATTATTCTTAGAATTTAGTTATATTAGGTAATTGTGTATTTATTAATTAATGGTCCAATGGTAAATATATCATTTTTATTTATTATTATAATGGTCCATTCGGAATTAAATTAATGAGTTATATATAACAATATATGTTTATTAAATAATCTATATTTACCTAATAGTTTATAAATAGAAATTTTTGTTAGATCATTATTATTCTTAGAATCTAGTTACATTAGGTAAATACCATAATTGGGGGTAGTTAAAGCATAACTCATAATCTTGGTATATCATATATTTATTTATAATACTTTAAACCTAATGGTCAAATAATTCATTAAAAATCAATATTAATTCACTATTTATTTATTCCAATAAAAGTTAAAATATATTATTACTTATAAGGTTTTTTAAAAAAGGGGGTTTTTTAGACATAAGTTAACGGGAATTTCAATTCTAAGGTTATAGTAAAATATAAATGCATAAATAATTGAAATTAAGGAAACATAAATCTGATTATAATATACCCAATAGTATCATAAACGGGATAAGCCCGAAATATATGGATCACAGAAGTCTAAATTCCTTAATAATTTCCCTGCACTATCATATCATCAGAATATAGATAAACATATATAGCAAGTTTCAAAATTGACTTAGAATTTCAAAGATCAAAAAATATAAATTTTCATCAAACCAAGTGTCATCAACTCGTCATATGTGAGTGCCTCTGGTGGTTTTCTGCCATACTCAATAATCATCAATAACAAGGTTTCTCGGTGTTAGTCATTGTCATAATAGCATCATCAACATCACCTAGTCATTCACATCATTGTTCATTGTGAACCAGAACTAATGCAAGTAGGTAACATAGGGGACACATCCATCATGGCTATCATCATCATAACATCAATGGAAACATACATGTCCATCAAATTTATCAACATCTTGATATCAATAGAGGGCATACATATCCTTTATTGTTATCATCATCATAAATTCAATAGAGACAAAACATAACCATTTATGCTACAATCATCATAATACCAATAGATAGCATACATAACCATTAATGTTATCTTCATCATAATGTAAATGGAGAACATACATAAACATCACAACCACTAATATCTCATCCATTAATAATAGAGTAATATGCCCGGATCCTCAACCTGAGGTTCTCAAAGAATAATGTGTGGGCCCTAGGGATAAATAAATGTTACTGTCATATCACTGTCAATCAACTAGAGTGGGGCACTAGATGCACCCCCTCTTAATGATAGACTTCGTCTCTGCATCTCCTCAGTGTCCTCCCAAGTAGCTGAACTGGGACTATAATTGTCCCACTAAACCTTAACCTAGTCCACTAACCGTTGTCTAAGATGCAAAGTTCGTTGGTCCAGTATGCAAACTAGTTTAGCCATTACTATTCCCTTGTCCAAAACCTACAAAAGACCAAAGTCAATAACATGCGAAGGATCTGAAATATAATGACGCAAAACAGAAACATGAAACACATCATGCATACGCGCTAAAGATGGAGGTAAGGCAAGCCTATATGCCACCGTTCCTTTCTTTTTTAAGATTTCAAAAGGTCCCACAAACCGTGGAGACAATTTTCCTCCCTTTCCAAATCTTATAGAGATTTTTTGGGGCCTTACTCTCAGGAAAACCCTATCTCCCACCTCATAACTTCGGTCTACCTAATGAGCATCAGCATAGCTCTTTTTTCGATCTTGTGCTTCTCTTAGCCTCCCCCTAATCATAGTCATTTGTTCTTCCATCTCTTGCACCACTTCTGGACCTATTAATGCTTGGTCCTCTAGTCGGTCCCAACTGAGAGGTGTTTTGCAAGGTCTTCCATACAAGAACTCAAATGGCACCATCTTGATGGAACTGTGATAATTGTTACTGTAAGCAAATTCCACAAGGGGTAAAAAATCCTCCCATCTCTTTTGTTGGTCCATCACATACATCCAAAGCATGTCTTCGAGGATATGATTAGTCCTCTCTGTCTGTCCATCTGTCTTAGGGTGATAAGCAGTGCTGAAGTTCAATTGGGTTCCCAAGGCTTCTTGGAAACTGGTCCAAAACCTTCCAGTAAACATTGCTCCTCTATCAGATATTCCTAGGCACTCCATGCAATTTCATAATCTCATCAATAAAAACTCTGGCTATTTCTGGTGCCTTATATGTAGTCTTAACTAGTATGAAACAAGCACTCTTGTTCAACGTCTCCACCACTACAAATATGGAATCATGTCTTCTTAAGGTCATTGGTAGTCCCACAATGAATTCCATTGATATAACTTCCCATTTAGATTTTGGTATCTCATGGGGTTGCAATAACCTTGCTAGATGTTTGTTTTCAGCTTTTACTTGTTGACACTCTAAGCATCTTGCTACCAAGTTCATGATGTCCTTATTCATCCCTTTCCAAAAGAAGAGTGGTTTCAGATCCGTACTCATCTTCTTAACACTAGGGCGTGCCATGTATACTGTGTGATGTGATTCATTCAAGATTAATTGGTTTATATCTTCATTTGGTGGTACATATATCATTCCCCAAAATCGTAGTAGCCCATCATTATCAAGGGAGTATTCTTCATATTTTGGGACCTTCATTTCATCCTCCCTCAAACTTTTGCTAACATCCTAGTACCAGGTGTCTTTAAATTGTAAATCAAGCAGCTTCTCCCTCATATTTGTCTTTAAGGAAATCACTGAAAAATATCTGAGGCCTCCTACTTAAAGAATCAGCCACCCTATTTACTGTTCCTTTTATTTAAGTGATATCAAAATCATATTCACTAATTACCTTAGACCATCGTCTTTGTCTTTCATTTAAGTGGTCTTGGGTGAATATGTGTTGTAGCCCACAATGGTCAGTCCTAAGATCAAACTTCCTTCCTAGAAGGTAGTGTCTCCAAATCTTTAGTGCATAAACAATTGTTGCCATTTCTAGATCATGGGTTGCGTAGTTTTCTTCATGGGTTCTAAGTTTCCTTGATGCATAATCTATTACTCTTCCTTCTTGTATCAACACACAACCCAGCTCTTCCTTAGAGGCATCAGTGTAAACCAAAAATTATTGTTCCATATCCGGCACCTTCAAAATTGGTGTTGTCGTTAATAACACCTTTAACCTTTGGAATGCCTCTTCACATTTTTCAATCCAAATGAATTTCTTGTTCTTTCTTTGGAGCTCGGTAAGGGGGCTTGATCTCTTTGAAAACCCTTCGAAAAATCTACGATAATACCCTACCATGCCCATGAAACTTCGTATTTCATAAACGTTGGTTTGTCTTGGCCATTCCATGATGGCCTCGATCTTTACTGGGTCTACTACGATACCCTTCGTAGAGATAATGTGCCCAAGATAACGAATCTTGGTTTGGTAAAACGAACACTTTGACAACGTCTCGTATAATTGGTTTTTTCTAAGACATTGTAGAACTATCCTCAAGTGTTTATCATGCTCTTCTGGGGTCTTTGAGTAGATAAAAAAGTCATCAATCAAGAATTGTACAAACTTGTCTAAGTAATCCTAAAATATTATGTTCATCAAACTCATGAAAATGCCCGAGGCTTTTGTCAGTCCAAAGGGTAAAACTACAAATTCATAATGCCCAAATCTTGTCTTAAAGGTTGCCTTTGGGACATCTTCTTCCTTGATTCTCAACTAATGATATCTCGACCTCAGATCTATCTTTGAAAACACAGTCACCCCCCTCATTTGATCAAACAAGTCATATATCCTTGGTAGAGGGTATTGATTTGTTTTCGTGTAAATAAAATTCACACAACAACCTCTGGACTTTTACCACATGATGTTTGCAACAGTTTATGAAATCTTCAATTGTTTTTAATTCTATAGGTTTTCCAGCCCTGACGGCTTTGATTTTCAGATGCAAGTATCTTTCTAGCAAAAATAAGGCATAATTGTTGGCAGGGGATCTGCATTCCAAGACATCAGTGTATAATGAGCAAATAGTATCCATTTGACTCATGACCCCCTCTAATCTGAGCTTCATTTTCTCAATTCTTTCCTCTGCCTTTCAGTATTTATCAAAGGTCTCACTTTTTGTTGTATTCATGTCCTGAACTTGCTTCTGTAATTCCTGGTATTTTTGCTGGGAGACAGTTTCCAGCTCAAGCCGTTCTATGGTAAGCCGAGCCTTGGCTAAATATTCTCGAAGATTCACTATATTGGGGTCGCTACTCATTATGATATCTTTGTCTTGGGTATTTTCCTGTGTACTCTTACTGTGAGAATGGATGCCTATTGTTTGTGTTTCCTTGTTGTGGGAGGCCCAAGCCTCTGTCTAGGTAGTTGTGCTGCAGGAGGGTACCATCTCTGTCTCAATGGCTAAGTCATGAGAAGGTATAGCCTCTGTTTGGGTAGCTGCTTCTGCCAAAATTGCATGTTGTTCCCTAACAAGTTCAGTGAGTATGGGATCATTTTGAGTCCCTGTAGCTTGTGTTTTATGTAATTCAGTTTGCACAGCTGCATTTATTGTTTCCGGGGTTTTGTCTGGAACCTTCCCCGCTACTAACTTTCTTATTTTTCGCCTGAGCCTTTTGAGTAATTTCCGCAGCCTCTGCTATTCCTTCCTAAGCTTTTTAATTTTTTTTTCTACTTTCTAGGAGGAACGATTGTTCTACTAACAGTCTCTGCTCCTAACGAGCTCAGTTGCTCATCTTGGTTTTGTTCTTCAAGAACTGTGTCCACTCCCTGGTTTGTTTCTATTTCTCCTGTTTGGCCTACATTCTCTGCAACTAGGCCTTCCTAACTGGGTTCTTCTGGAGGCATATCTCGAAGTTGGTTTACCTCTTCCTGAGTGGTCTCTGCTCTTGTTTCTGCTTCACGGCTTATGTTTTCTGATATAATTCTATCGTGGCTAGAGTTCTCTGCAGATTGGGTTGCTCCAATGTTCAAATTGAGCGGGATTTCGGGTTGTATGAAGTCATTCATATTGGCCAAAATCTGGGCCAATTTGATATCATGCAGTAAATCACCTAGGGGACTTGATGTTGAGGGGATTTCTGATTCATCTCTTTCTTCTTCTTCAGAATGCCCCGATTCTTCCTCATGGTCTGACTCAGGGCTCTCCTGGCCTTCTATCTGTAATTGTTGTTCCCTTCCCAGGTTACACAATTCTATGGGTTGGTTGATACTGCCCTAGGAGTTTTCAGCTACTTCTAGGTTTGTCCTCACCCTAGCGGAATGTCTGCGCTTTTGAGGAGTGGTTGTTGTACGGGTAGTCCTTTTCCTTCTCGGAACAGGGTTAGGCGCAGGTAGAGCAAGGCCCCCTTCAATGGCAAAGACTAATTCCTCCCAACTTGACTACTATTGAGCGAGGTTGTAACTCACTATCAGCCTAATCAAGCAGTGGTGGCTCACGACTGTTTCTACATGCCGGGATTTTTTTATGCTTCGAGCGGTGTCATGCAACAGAAAATTCAAATACGCAAGAAAATTCACAGAACATTTTTGTTTTAGAACAGCTAGGAGTTTAAGTTGACGCGGCCTTACCACGTCTTTTCGCCCGTCACATGTGATGTAGTTCTGGATGACTCTGGCTAGTTCTGCCCACGGTTCTCCAAGGGATGACAGCTGAACTCCTTTTCCTTTGACGATCAGGTCCTGTCCCTCATCCTTGAAAACTGCAATAGCATCCTGCAATTTTAATCTTTTATTAGCCCATATGGGTCCTTCTGCTGGTAATCCGGACACTTCAGCTATCACCGCATCTGTTACTGTGATTTTCCTTCCTCTTATCATAGATTGCCCGTTCTGTAAATTTTGTAGGAATTCAATAGCAATTGCTTTGTTGGGTTGCTGAAACCATGTGAAATATGTTATCCACCCAGCTCTGGCGAGAATTTCTCTGGCTACATCAGAAACAGCCAGTATTAGTGGTTCCCTGTGCACTGTTCTTCCTCCCATACTGCCTGGATTCTACAAACAGTTAGTATAGCAGAGATATCACAGCAATAGACAAAGCCAAGCTATGGAATAGCAAGTTGTTATAATGGTTATTTTCGGATGATACTTTACAAGCATGAATACCGTTAACTAGAACTTCCTATTGTACCACTTACTCCGCAATTATGGAATGTTGTATTGCCCTGCACAATCGAATAAAGGATTGACACGCATACATAAATACACTGGAGGTTGCTCCTCTCCCCCCTTTAAAATGATAAGTCGTCTTCGACTGAATGAGTGAAGGAATGACGTGCTGGCGGCGAAGTATAGGGGTGATAAAAGTGGCAAGGTACAGATACTAATGATAAGATAACAAAATATATCGAAGTGCTGAAATCAATGCATATAACGAAAATTATCAATAAGTGTGGAGATGCGGTGAGATGATTCAAAAAGGAAAAAAGACATCGGACGCAGGAAAGATACTTTGTCGTCATCATTCCACTTAAACTACTATGATTGATTTTTAAAAGATATCTCATGCATAAAGATTCAAAAATAGATTGGAAACATAATCTCTCTGTAGTAAAGGTAAAAAATAAGAAAAGGGATTTATAGTAACTATTGATGTTAAAAATAAGACTCCAATACCATCAGCAGTGCTTATGTTGCCCGCAGGTGTTTATAACCTCGACAAAGTTTCTTTTTCACCTTTTGGAACCATGATCCTCTATGTATAATTAGGAAAGTGCATTATGATGTTAGATTGGAGACCAATGTACTGGCTTGGTAACCAAATGAATACATTGCCATTCACTAGGAAGAAGCGAAAGGTGGGCAGGTCGGCTCGTGATGAGACCTCCTGTTCCAAGGACTTTATTTTTCTAATGCATCCATTGGATCATATCCCTGGTGTGGTGGCCATAGTGGGAATTCCACTTCGCTACTTCCTTATGATCATGGTAGGCTGGCTCATGATGAGACCCCCTATCCTCCATCTGAAAAATCATAGAATTGTTAGTATATATATATATATATATATATATATATATATATATATATATATATATATATATATATATATATATATATATATATATATATATATATAACAGTACTTCCTATTTATATATATATATAGGGTGGCTCTACACTCCTTAAGAGTAGGGATGGTGGCTGAACATATCAATAGAAAAAAATTATGTCCTTATCCTTATTTGATGATAAGGAACAGAGAGAACTATAGGGATTAGGGAAGAACTAGCATGGTACAAATAATCAATCAATTCGATTTATAGTGAAAATAAAGACAGTAAAGTGATATAGATGGTTGTGTCCTTTCCTTTTTTTGATCAATACAAAGCAATCTCATTAAAGATGATAATATTCGATTTGCTTGATCCAGTAAACTTCAAATTTTGTATCCTTCCATATATATTTGTATACTTGTCCTATAGAAGATCATAAGGAGTGAAATAGTATTCACAATGTGCTTATTTCCTAAGAAAACCTCACACAAAGAGTGTTGTTCCTTATAGGGAACAACAAGAAAAGACACACAAAAAGGTGTTGTTCCTTAGAGGGAACAGCAGTTGTTCCCTATAAGGAACAAAAAATGAAAAATACACGCAAATGTTGTTGTCCCCTGTAGGGAACAGTAGAAGGATATATACATGAAAGTGTTGTTTCTTATAAGGAACCACAAAGGAAATACATGCCGAAAAAAAATCGATGCTCCTTAGAGGGAACAGCGGGTTATTCCTCAGAGGGAACAGCAGATGTTCCTCAGAGGGAACAGCAAAAAAAAATAAAAATAAAAAATTGGACTTGAAATTGTTGTTCCTTATAGGGAACAACAACTGTTCCTTAGAGGGGATAGCAAGAAGAAAAAAACACACATGAAATTGTTGTTCCTTAAAGGGAACAGCAGTTGTTCCTTAGAGGGAACAGTAATTGTTCCTTAAAGGGAACAACAGTTTGTTCCTTAGATGGAACAGCAAAAATAATATACACAAAATTGTTGTTCCTTAGAGGGAACAAAGGATCTTCCTTAGATGAAATAGCGAGAAAACAAATACATATAGGATTGTTGTTCCCTAAGGGAATAGCAGTTGTTCCTTAAAGGGAAGAGCAGATGTTACTTAGAGGGAAAAACAGTTGTTCCTTAAAGGGAATAGCAAGAAAACAAATCCATATGAAACTGTTGTTCCTTAGAGGGAACAACAGCTATTCCTTAAAGGGAACAACAGTTGTTCCTTAAAGGGAACAGCAAGAAAACAAATACACGTGAAATTGTTGTTCCTTAGAGGGAACAACAGCTATTCCTTAGAGGGAACAACAATTGTTCCTTAAAGGGAACAGAGCGAAAACAAATCCATACGAAATTGTTGTTCCTTAGAGGGAACAACAGTTGTTCCTTAGAGGGAACAACAGTTGTTCCTTAAAGGGAACAACAAAAAGCAAATGCACACGAAACTATTGTTCCTTAGAAGGAACGGAAACTATTCCTTAGAGGGAACGACAGTTGTTCCTTAGAGGGAACGACAGTTGTTCCTTAAAGGGAACAACAAAAAGCAAATATGCAGGGGCTGTTGTTCCTTAGAGGGAACAACAGATGTTCCTCAGAGGGAACAGCAATTGTTCCTTAAAGGGAATAGCATGAAAACAAATATACAGGGAACTGTTGTTCCTTAGAGGGAACGGCAGATGTTCCTTAGAGGGAACAAGAATTGTTCCTTAAGGGGAATAGCACAAAAATATGTACACAAAATTGTTGTTCCTTAGAGGGAATAGCAGCTGTTCTTTGGAGGGAACAACAGCTGTTCCTTAAAGGGAACAGCAAAAGGAAAATCCATATGAACATTTTTTTTCTTTAGAAGGGACAGTAATTGTTCCTTAAAGGGAACAGCAGTTGTTCCTTAGAGGCAACAGCAAAGGAAAAGTAGAAAAACAAGAGAACTTATATACAATTTATACAAGCAAATTCAATCAAAAATAGAAAGAAAAATTTTATGTACAAATTTCAAAAACAAATGAATTATTCACTGGGCCGATGCAGGTTGCCCTCCTCAGCAAGAATCTGTATGGTGGAATCTTCGCATAATTGTTGGCAAAAGGACTCCCTGGTAAGCAGTTTGTGATAGAGTCGTACTCGATGTCCATTTGCTTTAAAAGAGTAACCAGACCAAACAATGGTGGCTAATGTGATGGTGCCATTATCATGCACCTTTTTTATCTCATAAGGTCCTAACCATCTGGTCTAGAGTTTTCCCAGGAAATCTTGGAACCTAGAATCATACAAGAGTGCCCAATCTCCTTTGTGGAAGATCTTCTTTTTTATAAGGGCATCATGCCATTTCGTTGTTTATTGTTGGATCAGTGTAGTGCGTTGAAGAGCTGATAGCCAGATTTCATCCAATTCATTGATTTGATGTAGCCTATTAACCTGTGCTTCATTTAAGTCCAAGCCTATCTCCTGAGCTATCCTCAATGTCTAGATTTCAAATTCAATTAGGAAGATAGGTTCTTTGCCAAACACTAGTTGATATGGGGAATATCCTGTGGTATTTCTCCATGTCGTGTGGTATGCCCACAGGGCTTCTGGCAATCAGGTAGCCCAGTCACGTCTATGTGATGCAACTGTCTTTGTGAGTATTGCCTCGATTACCTTATTGGTGCTTTCTACCTAGCCATTTGCCTGCGGGTGGTATGGAGTCGTGATTTTGTGCATGATATGATGATTCTTTAATGTTGCAGCAATCTTATGGCCTATGAATTGTGGTCCTCCATCAGTAATTGCCTCTCTAGGCATGTTTCAGGGAAAACTAGTGTTGATTCGAACTTCTAGTCCCACTAAGACGGGTAGCTATCTTAGAAACAAACAATGAAATATTTTCAAGAGTTCCTTTAAGTGTGATAGATGGAAGAGAAGAAAAGAGGACCAACCTGGATCTTCCGCTTTGATCCTAGCTTGATTTCTCCTTTCCTTGATAGAATTTACCACTCCTCTCCTACTTTTCCTGCTTCAAAGAGTACCTGTAGAGTCAAAGTAACAGCAAACTATCAAAGCATCTCTATCTAAAGATCATAAACAATGCAGAATCAAAAACACATTGACCATACAATTGCATTCATAAATAATAAGATTCACAAATACAAGATCATATGGAGGAAAACTCAAAGAACTTTATTAATAGTAATGTAAAAGAGGATTACAACCCAGTTGTCTGATCCAACATCATCCTCCCATTTGTAGAAGCCCTCTTCACCTCATGAATAAGAAAATCACCCAACAATGCAATGTCTCTTCTCACCAAACCAACAGCACTTCCTTACAAAATACAAAATTCCAGCCTCTATATCTCTCAGATGAGGGATCCATTTATAGATGTCTTTCAAGGGCATGAGTCAGCTCTGGGTTTTTGATTAGTGTCATTCCACTGATAGTTCTTGGTTCCACTTGGAGATTTCATGATCTCTTACTCATCCCTGGGTGAATTCAGAGAGGCAAGTGTCACAAGAGAAGTTTCTGGAAGATTCCATGATCATCCACCTTGCAAACTGTCTCTGCCATTTGTCTATTCTTGCTCATCGCACCCCACAGAAGGCCATTTGAGTATGCATCACACCTAGCCAGTTAGGCAGTCAGTATGCATCACACCTTTCCCATGGAGCAGTCTGTATGGTCCAGTTTTGGCCAGTTCTGAGTAGTTTTTCAGGTGGAACTTCTGGGAAATGATGTAATCAATTGACCATGATCCTTTAAGGTGTGAAACAACACTTTTAGGGACTTAAGGAGCCCTTAGTTTATGGACATATGAGTTTGGGGTTGTAGTGCCCAAATATGTCTATAACAGCTGCCCCCTAAAGCATGAGGTCGTAAATCTTCTGATGTCAGGTGAAATGCTTTATTCATGAGGATCCGAGGTATTCGAACTAGAAGGTGACCTGTATAAGATACAATACAATACATCATCATCATATTATTTTCATGATCTAGCTGAGGCGGGCATTCCCATGCTTAGCTTTATAAATTCATTTTCATGTACATAGGACAGACAATCGTCTGTTGTTGCAGACTGGTGATTCTTCACATGAAGAGTCATCTTCCCTGGTTTAGATGACTATCTGTGCAGCTTTTGTGTACAATTGATGTCTTTATTTTCCTGAATATATCGCAACCCAGATGGATGAAACTAGATCCAGGGTCTTCAAAACTCGTCCAATCTTTGCCCGATGTACAAGTCGATCCATGTGAAAATATGTTCTAAAGTCGAACATGGAAAGACATCATCTGATTACTAGCCAATAATGTGAGTTGTTAACAGACGCGAGAGGAATCACTGATAATGATGATGCCCCTCAAGGTACTATAGTACAATTCACGTGGTTTGAATATATGAGCTGATGTCGAACACCACGCAAAGCCTTTCGGTCGAAGGTCATTGATGTAAACCTGTCACTGGAAGTGAGAAACTTGCCATTGAGGCATGCAAGCTTCAAAGTACTGAAAGGGTTGTTTCTAAGTCAACTTCTTGGATAATGAGCTGATGTCGACAAGAAGTGACCTGTCGTAGGAGGACCTAGATGTATCCCACATCTACGATGTGAAACGAAGCAAATGATTTTTGTGGAGGTGAAAACGATCTGATGATATGAGGTTCAGGAATGGCGATCATGAAAAATGAAGCATGGATGTAATGCAGTGGATGAGGCGTTTGCTAGATGGTGAATTCTTTGAATGACTTCTCTTGAACATATTGGCGACACTGATAAAGACTGGTAGCGTTAACCCTGTGGATGACATGGCGGACCAATGGTGACGGTGAACGGAAACCCAACCCAACTCAATCACGGTGATGGAGTGAAAGTGTCATGTTCAAGAGCGACTTGCTACCAATAGAGTTCTTCAAGTTTTCTTCCCATTTTTCCCCAGTCATTGCTAACCAATACCTCTTTATTTTTGACAAGCTTGAGGAGGATAACATATGCTTGGTCTATAATTTTCCCTTCGGGCAAACCTGTCGCTTTGTGTTTAGTGAGCCTAGCGTCAGTGAGACTCGTTCTTGTTTGGGTGGACAAGTTTGTCGCTATTGTTTTAACGAGTTTAACGACAAAGATAACTCGGTCCTTTTCTTGTTTAGAGAGTCTGAAAATGGACGAAAATGAGACTCTAACAATCCTTTTTCGCAGCATAATCCCTTAAGTCCGAAAAAGTGTAAAATAATACGAAAGGGATGGCTTTTCGATAGTTTTAACGAGCCGAAAAAGAAAAGCACTCGATATTTTTGTTCAATAATCCCTCAAGTCCAAAAATATTAAAATATATGAGAGGGATCCCCTTACTTTAACGAGCTAGGAAGACCAATAGCTCGACAATCTTTTTATATTTAACGAGTCTAAAAAGAGTTTAAAAGAGGCTCATTTTTTAGGACGAGTGATATTTCTGGGTAGCAGCTGGCTCCAGGTAAGTTTGGAACTTCTCAAAACATGGCAGTGTGAAGAGGGTGGCGATCAGAATCACTTTTCGCAGATGATCCTCAAAAGGGTAAACAATCAAGTGGAAGCGTATGGTCGGCCGAATAAAATGGAGGTGACGGAAGGAACACAACCAAAGTTCACAAAGGGCAGATAGCAAAGCGATCACAAAGGTTATTTACCAGAGGCGGGTTTATTTTTTAATGAGCTTGAACCTTGTGCCAACATGTGCTCAATGTAGGTTGATTTTTTAACGAGCTTGAACCTTGCGGGAACATTTCTCTTGATATTGGTCAATGATATTCAGTTTACCGTTTAACACGTTAGATTCTTTTCTCGATCGTTCAACTTGCTCAATTGCTCCATCAAATTGATTAGAAATACACATATATATGCTTGAAAAATGAATTAAAAACTAACATTTTACTTGAAGTACATGAATAGTAACATAAAAAGTAGTTTTACCTCTCATTTTTACCATTTCATTTCAAATTTTGGATTTGGAACTCTGGAGTGGTTTTCTGCCTCAATCTTCATCAGCTGATTTTGGGAGATCTGGTGGACTATTCTCCACACCGTCAGGACCAGGTAGGAGCTAACCCTGAGCTCTTCATTTTCATTCCATCCTTTCCTATTTTTTATCAATTTTTCCCCTTTTTCTGAGCCCTTGGGGTTTGAAGAAATCATTCTCCCATCATCGCACCTGCCCTATATCGAAAGGTGCGATGCATACTGAGTTGTGCACTGGCCAATCAATATGCATCTCACCTAGTCCAAAGGCAGGGTGTGATGGGCGCAGAAGGGAAACTTTGCACAGTGATTTCACATGAAATTTTTGCCTGTTTTTGCTCAAATTTGGATCCTAATTCATCTTTTTTTTGTGACTCGGATATTTTTTGGATCAAGATGGTCATCACGTGGCATGAACGTGAGCATGAAGAAGAAGACATGATTTCCTTACATGATTAGGGTACTATTACTGCATTGCGAAACTGTGGTTTGCTCAGATTCTTCCATATATCTAGCATGAGGCAACAAATCAGCTTGTTGCAATATTTCCTCGATGCATGGGACCCGATCAACCAGGTGTTTCAAATTAGAGTTAAATCCATCCCACTAACAGTCGAGGACATCTACTTTTTGACGGAGTTATCGAGGCGTGGTGCCCCCCTTTCACTGTCGGGATCCGCCCGTGGGGGAGAATCAATGAGAGATTCTATCCATCAACTTTGTAGAGATGGATCTCAGCCTAGTAGAGATGGCAAGATCAATATCCAGGATGTCATTGATCAGTCTCTGAGGACCATTTTATTCACCTTTTCTAGATTGGCGGTAGCGTAGCTCTTCATTTGGTGAACAGATATTATGTGCAATATTATTTAGAATGCCTGGAACCAAAGGTATTAAACTGGTGTGATGCAGTACTTCCGGTGATAAAATAACAGCTCTCTAAGGTAAAGAATGGAAGATCCAAGAACTTTGGATACGGTTCCATTTTGACTGCCTTTGCCTTAGAGAGGATCCCACTGATGCAGCCACAGCATATTTCACTAGGATTTCCAGCACCAAGGGAATCCAATATGCAGAGATGGGTTGATCTCATGGCCAGACATGCTGGTCAGCCACAGATTACTTTCTCTGATGCCTTCTTTGAGTGCTTTGATTGTCAGGAGATGATCTTCTTAGAGTATCTGTATGTAGGGATGGACTTCCGAGGTGAACCGGATTTGGCGTTGCCGGCTGGCGAGCAGTGGGGTGTGATAGGTAAAGATTCTGACCATATCTTTGTTTATCAGTTTTATAATGTTTTTTTGTGATTTATCAAGGCTAATTGAACTCATGTACTTGTGCAGATGTTGGGCCAGTGAGACCAACAACGCGCCCAAGGGCAGCAGCTGGCGTTCCAATAGGAGAAGCTGTAGGGAGGGCTATCCTTCATGATTTGGACATAGCATAGACCCTGGCAGTATTGCAGGATCAGATAGAGGGTCTTACCCTTGGTATTCAGGCTGTGAGGACCGACGAGTTACCTTTGAGGCTACAGCACCATACTACTGGCGTTCCGAGTCGATGGACTAGGCTCCTGCGTATGATCGCACAGGCGGTGACATGTTATCACCAGCATCATTAGTATAGGATGCTTTTCTGCATTTACTTTTGAGTTTCTTGGTCGCATGACCGATTTTGCCTTGTACACAAAACATTATGTGAAACTATAAACAGTTATATATTTTTGAATTTCGAAGTTTATTTTGGTTAAGTTATGTGATCCATATGCAAATGTTGATGTAAAATGCTTTTTTTTACAAATGTTGCAAATGTATGTCTAACACATAATTCGCTAATGAATCAGTTAAAGTGTTTAAGTTTCCGGAAATGTGTTGATATTGAATGGAATCAAACTTCCTTTCCAAAATCTTGACTCTTAGGAACATACGATAGATAGCCGGGTTTCGAACCGAATAGACGCTAGTAATTTGTAGAATGATGAGTTGCGAATCTAGCCTGACAATAAGTCGGCGTATGCCATGCTAAATGGTATCAGAGAGAAGCTCTATCAATGCGTTGTACTCAGTGATGTTATCCGTTGATTGACCGATACATATCCCCCTGAAACTCACTAACTCGCCGCTTGGATCAAAGATGGCCCAGGTTGCAGAAGATAGGTTCTGCATTCTATGACTAGCTCCGTCAACGTACCCAACTAATGTTTCCAAAAAGTCTGACATCTGCAATAAATGCAAAGTGGATTACTTTTACCAAAATGACAACTCTTGACGAAAACAAAAATGAAACAAAAGCATATAAAGAGATTACTACACTTGATCAAGCATAGTATCGCTTCAGATACAACCCATTCCGAGGTTGTGATAGTGGAATTCCATCGTAATCTACCAGCTCGTAGGCTCCCTTTTCTAATACCTATTTAAAAATGTAGGGGCCCATCCATAATGATTGGAACTTACCTGCTCCCAATTTATCAGAGTCTTGATCGTAGAGTAAGACTAGGTCACCTTCAGAGAAGACACGAGGCTTGACATTTTTGTCAAATTTCACTTTGACACGTTTCTTATGCATTTTGTTAGCTAACGCGGCATCGACGGGTTTCATCCAAGCAGATTAGTTCCAAGAAACGAGCCTCTTCCTTTGAAGTTTCGGGGAGTAGATCGATTGCAAGCTTTATAAATGAACTCTCACACTAAAAGGGCGTAAATCCGGTCGCATTTCTTACCAAGGTTCTATATGCCCATACAGCTGAGTACAGGATTAAATGCCATTCCCATTTGTGGGCTCCAATCATTCTCTGCAGTATGCACTTAAGGACTTTGTTGATCGCTTCAACCTGTCTGTTAGCCTGCGGATAATATGGAGTAGAACTATCGTGGGACAGTCCTAATTTGGCAGTCAATTCAACCATCATGTGATTGCGAAAATGCGATCCATGATCTGTGACTATAGCCTATGGAACACCGAACCTAGAGACTACATGATTGAAAAAGAAAAGAGCAATCATTTCGTCGTTGTTGTTTAATGTAGGCATCGCCTCGGCCCATTTTGTAAAATAGTCAACAACGACTATGATATACCCATGCCCCCCGACCGAGGTGGGGTTACATGTCATGAAATCTATGCCCCATTTGGCAAATGGCCCAACAACAACTACTGGATGTAGTGGTGCGGGTGGTAGTCTAGTTTTGTGATCAAAATTTTGACAAGCATGGCAACTTCTTACTGATATTATGCAATCTTTGAAGATAGTAGGCCAGAAGTAGCCAACTCGCAATATTTTTTGTGTAATAGCGTAGCCAGATAGATGCCCCCCACATGCGCCTGAATGACATTCATTCAGGACTTTTTTTACCTCCTCGTGCATGAGGCACCTTCGCAGAACTGTATCAACACCACGACGGTAAAGTGTATCACCGACGATAATGTAGTCTTCTGCTTGGTATCGAGTACATCGTTGTTCTAAGTGAGAGGTGTTAGGCCTAAAGGTTTGGGTTTGGAGATAGATTAGTATATCTCCGTACCACGGGTCACTTGATGATATCAGAAACAATGTTTCATCCACGATCGATGCTTGAGATGTTAAATTGTTGGACGATGATGGGAGGTCGCAAAGTAACTCCACGAAAACTAGAGATTTCTTTGATTTGGATTTGGTGAATTCCAGATCAAACTCTTGCAAAATGGCTATCCATTTTGAATATTTGCCCCCTAGCAATTGACGCGACAGGATGTAGGTCATAGGGTTGCAATCTGACAAGATGGTAGTTTTGTGAAAGAGTATATAGTGTCGAAATCTTTGTACTGCTTGAATAGCTACCAAAGCCAGCTTTTCAATGTAGGAGTACTTTCTTTCTGTATCATTTAAGTTGTGGCTTAAATAATAGACAAGATGTTCTATTCCATTGTCTTCTTGTACTAAAACCATTGCGATGGTTGTATCTATG
The DNA here is from genome assembly GCA_031772625.1 of Pinus tabuliformis. Taxonomy (NCBI): domain Eukaryota; kingdom Viridiplantae; phylum Streptophyta; class Pinopsida; order Pinales; family Pinaceae; genus Pinus; species Pinus tabuliformis. The sequence continues at coordinate 1,371,754,153 of CM062805.1, read as the reverse complement.
GCAGTGAGATACAGGTTAAAGTCTTTTTGATAATCAGGAGCATACATTAATGATGCTTTTACTAGGGAACTTTTCAAAGCGTCAAAGGAAGCTTGCGCAACCCGATCCCACTTGAAGGGAACTTATTTTTTCAAAAGACGTGTATAACCTTTAGCAAGTTCGGCGTAATTTGGAATGAACCTCCTTAGAAAGTTTTCTTTCCCTTGGAGTTTCTGAATCTGAAGCAAATTTGAAGGTGGAGGCATGTCGATGATTGCCTGAACCTTGCATGGGTCGATTCGAATTTCGTCCTTAGAAACTACAAAACTAAGTAACCAACCAGAACCAACACAAAGTACGCACTTGTGTGGATTGAGTCGTATCTTGTAGTGTTGGCAACGTAGAAATATAGCTCTCAAATGTTGCGGATGATCAGTCCACTTTTGCGAATGAGCCGGTAAATCATCGAGATACGGTTGAATGATGTGTTTGATGTCATGGAAGGCATAGTTCATTGCCCTCTGAAATGTTTCCCCTGCGTTCTTCAAACCGAAAGGTAGTTTGCGGTACGTGAACATGCCCCATGGACATATAAATGTAGTCTTCGACTGGTCCTGTGGGCGGATATTGATTTGATTGTATCCAGAAAATCCATCCATAAATGAAAAGACTTCGCATCCGGTACATTCATCAATTATCTGGTCGATGAAAGTTGTAGGGTAGTTGTCCTTGGACAAGCTTGATTTACATCCCTGTAATTGACGCACACTCTAATCGATCCTTACTTTTTCATCACAGGAACAATATTTGATACCCAATCAGTGAGAGGAACGAGGTAAATGAAACCAACATGTAAAAGTTTTTCAACTTTTCCTTAATGGAAATGGCTTTCTTCGGGTGAACCGGTCAAAGTCGTTGTTGTACTGGTTTGAAATTAGGATACATCTTGATTTCATGTTCAACAATGCTCGAGTCAATGCCTGGCATTTCTTCGTATGACCAAGCAAAAACATCTTTGAATTCGCGAAAGAGAGTGCAATATATTTCCAGTTCTGAAGGAGAACAAGATTTTCCAACATGTATATTCTCTACAACATCTGGTTTGGTCGAGATATTAATGGCAATAGTTTCTTCAATATTGGATAGATTTCACTCTGAATCCACTGTATTTGCAGTATTCGATAGAAAATCAAAAACTGAAGGATGATTAAGGTCATTAGAGTAATCCTCGTTGTTATCTTGAGGTCGGGAACGATGGTGGTGATCTTCCCATGGTGTCTCTCCTATCATCATTGACTGAATGATTCCTTCGTCTGTAGAATGTACATGCGACCAAGGATCAGAAGAGGTACCATACTCTAGAGACCTATCTATCCAAACGCTTGCCGAGCGTTGATTTGGGTTTGCCGCCCATGCCCAGAATATTGATTGCTACAACAATTCTATAGGGCTTGGGGGCAATACCTGGCGATGATCCATGCTAACAAAATGTTCGGAATTCTTCTTAATCTTTGACGATGTAGAAGATATCATGTGACAGGTTTCCACTGTGGCCACTTCTGCCAGATTACTCGAAGGCGGAAGGGCAAAAGTGCCCATTAAATAAGGGTATTTTAGGAGACCTACTCCGATATTTTGAAGTGATTGAGAGCTTCCGTGGATCAATGGAATGCTTCTGGTAACTTGAGAACTGTTGGGGAGGAAGGTGAGTTAGTCAATGACTGTGGTTCTGCCTTTAAAGGGGAATGCAATCTTTCTAAAATAGGTTGACACAACAGCAGCCATAGCATAAATCCAAGGCCTGCCTAGTAGGATGTTGTAGTCAAGGTTTCCATCAATGACCTTGACTTCAATCTCTACTTTCTTGCCCCCAGTTCGATTTGCAAGTTACTTAATATCCTTTATGGTGTGTATGTTCTTCCATCGAACGCTTTCAATGTCGTTTACGATCGTGACAAGGGTGGAGAGCCTAAAGTTTTCCAGCAACTCATTGACATGATACAGGTAGATGCTCCCTCATCAATGATTGTTCGATGAACAGTTTTGTTGAGGGATTTTACCTGTATGAGGAAAGCGAGTTGTGTCGGTAACTGCGTTTCTTATCCTTTATGATTAAAGGGCACTAGATTAGAATCCGTTGGATCAATCCCACCTATGGCTGATAAGAAAGCCTGTTTTTGGGATGGGTAATTCTGTAGTACTTCAAGTGTTGACATGGTGGATGGCGATTGGGCCAGATCCTCCACTATATTATAATTCTGTGTTGCTCGAGCACGAGGATTAAATGTCGATTTATGTACTACTCCCTTAGGCGGTTTTATTGTTAATTCAGGAATGATTGGTGGAACAACTTCTAATGAAGTTGTTGTCGAACTGCTTGGTTGATCTGTAGCCTTGTCGTTCGATGATTGTGGATTTCCATAATATTTATTCCTTGTAGATATCAAAGCATCATTCTGTTGTTTTGAGATGGACAGCATAAGCACTTAGGGTGGGGAAGCACGATCACTAGCAACCAGGTTAGTTTCTGGATTTGGAAACAGATTAGTCAATATTGTTGAGGTATTTGAAGTCTTTTTGAAGAACTTCTTTACTTCAACTTGATGTGGACAATATTTTGTGTAATGGTCCTCATCGCATATGAAACATGGTCGATTAGGTTTCTTGTTTCTAGTAGGGTTTCCAGAAGGTTTCTCAGGAGTCAAATCCTCCTGTTTCTTCTTTTTTTTGTCCCTTTCTTCTTGCCCCCTGGTTGCTTAGCATTTTTGCCTTTGTCGGTTAACACGGCATTGACCTCCAAGGTGAGAGGTTCCCCATATGCTTTTTGACTAGAAACCGTACGGGCTTTCTTAGATGTAGCCTTTGCAGTTTTCATGCCTATCGTAACTATCACGCCATCGCTGGCATGAGAGTCTTTATTTGATTTAGGAGGAGGAGGAACAGAAAATTTTGGTCTAGGAGCGTCAGGAATTTTGTCGTAGAGCGTGCCAAACTAAGTATAGATCAAGTCTAAATATTGCGCACGAGCAATGACTTGCTCTTCTGTAACAACTCCTCCCTTAGCCACATCTTTTGTAATAGAGGGTAGTAATGAATTTATAAACCATTCAGCTAAAAGCTGATCAGGAACATACTTCTTTACCATTCTTCGACAACACCGCCACTCATGAATATGATCAGATATGTGAGTGGTTGTCGTCTGTTTAAAGTTGGTAAGGAGTTATATCCCTGTTTCGTACCTTATGGGTAGCCAAAAATGGGTTAAAAAGGTAGTGGCAAGGGTGCTGAAGTTATCAAATGAAGCTCTAAGAAATTCTATATACCATTTAGCTGCCGGACCAGTTAACGTTCGCTGAAAAAAGTGAAGCCTAATCGAATCATCATTCAGGGTGTTGGATGAACACCACAAATGGAATTTCATTACATGATTCGATGGATCTTCACCTAGATTTCCATTGAATTTAGGAATATCAGAGGGAAGTTTATGAGGAATCGCAGGCCACCAAGGGGTGTAAGCAATTGGATCATTCGTCAAACGGTTTAGATCTGGTAATTCTAGCGTTGCTACAAAGGGAAACTGTTGATTCAGGTTAGGCGAAGCATACCCAGGATAAGATGGAATCGCCTGAGCAGTAGGTATTTGCATACCAGCATAATGTATTTGATGTTGGTAACTTTGATAAGGTTGATGGGCATAACCATTATAGTATGGTTGTTGATAACCGCTTTGGAAATGTGGTTGCCCATTACTTACAAAGACTTGTTGCTCAGGTCCTTGATATGATTGCTAGAACTGCGGTTGTTGATATTGAACCATCCATGTTTTTTGGACCATTTGTTGTTGTACAATACTGGATGATTGACCAAGATGCGAAGTCACAGTACCTGTTTGAGCCTGAGTCGCTCTAGATAAGGAGGCACTAACCTGGGTTGTGATTGAATCGTTGAGATGAGAGGTTGTTGTATTGCAACCTGAGAAACTTGAGGTTGACATAAAACAGGTAGCACTTGTACTTGTGATACAGTCACAATAGCAGGTGTAGTGGGAATGTTCAACATAGGATGGACTAGTTGCATTGAATATACAACCCTTGGTTGTTGAGGCAGTATTGGTACCCAACCGCTGGATATAATTCCAGTTTGACCTGAACTTTGTTGTAAACTCTCATATGGTTGTTCTCCAGGAGGGAACAATGAAAAGGCATACTGCCCCCCATATGGTGGTAATCCAGTACTTAAAGGGTATACTTTCCTTTGAAGACACATTGGATCAATTTGTTGAGTTTCAACATAAGAAATACCAAATGAGAATCTGGATGAAGAAATAGTAATTGACCATGTCGTCGAAACAGTCCCTGATTGGACTTCGGCTTGTTGTTGATAACTTTCCGGGACAGATGGTATACCAGCAATCATTGTAGGAATGGCAGCAGGAAGCTCCGCCATAGCTGTGTTAGTTGACACAGTCCTAGATGTTGATGGCTATTCAGACATATTTAGTCTACCCAAAATATTTCCTAGTGATTCGACAGGAACTTGCGATGAAAAAGAACTAACTTCTGTAGTAGAAGGATGTAAGTGGATCCTAGTTAAAACATGCACTGGAGTACTGGGTGGAAGATCCTCTACTATCTCTTCTATAGCAATAAATCTAGGTGGAAGAGGTAGACCGTTAGGTCCGTAAAATATTTCTGGAGCCGAAGAAAGTGTAGCTTCTGCAGTAACAGATACTGGAGGGGTGACACCTTCTGAATTCTAGAATTCAATTCCTAGATGTTCAGGTAAGTGAACTTCAGTTTCTTGATCAGTCCTAGATGGAGCTGCTTCAAGAATAGAGGTGTCTACCGTTACACTAGGATCAGTTCTAATGTCCTCTTGTAACTACGGAATATCTTCTGTAAAGGCAAATGTACTAGAGATAATTGGAGTAACTGTAGTCTCTGACAATGTTGAAACGCAAGTTTCAAATAAATCAGGTGAATTGGACTCAGTTAAATGAGAACGCTTTTCTCAGGATGGTTTCATTTCTGGGGTCAAAGACAGTTGACTCGCTAGTCTCCATGAACGACGAGGTTTTTATTCACTTTCTTCCACAATTGCGGATTACTTGATCAAATCAAAAATTAAAGGGGAAAAATGTTATTCCGATTTAAATGAATTTTAAGACATTTTGACGCAACTTGCCTTTTCAATTTTTAAGAGTCAAGAAAAAGCTAAAGGTGACTCTAGTCACCTTCGATTTTTAATGAGCCTGAAGTGACAAGTGCTCAAATGGACCTTTTCTTTTAAGGAGCCGAAAAGGAACGAAAGTGACTACTCTGGAAGTCTAGACAGAGGGTTTACCATATCGATCGTAAAACTGAAAAATACACCTTGGTGATAAATGATAGAGAAATTACCAAGGACTTATGTACGGAAATCAATCTTCCCGAATGCTGTGTTCAGTGCATTACGATCGATACGGCGGCAGACACGGCTTCCTAAGGATAAAGGATATCAGCCTATTGTGGTCTCCCAAAATATACTCGACGGTACGGGGAGCACAAGTCCGTACTGGCACAAATTGTATCAAAGAGGAGGAATCACTCAACCTTTGATGAAAACGATAGTTACCAGGTTTTATGACGTCGGAACACGTCTCTAGCCTAGACTTCTAGATGTGTTGTGTTAGATTCCAAAGCATTTTTATGTTCATTGAGGTTTATTTTAGAGTTGATCTTGCTTAGAAGTTTGTCTTTCAAGGTTCACCGTGTGATGTAGATGTGAAATTCATAAATATGCAATCTAAAATGATAAACAGTCATTTTTGTTCTTTTAGCAATGAAAATCCTAGCTACAAAGGAAAGAAGATAACGATTTTTCTTTCAGCAGAGAGCATAGAGCACACACTAAATGCACTTTCATAAATCAAATTTCGCAAGTAGTCAAAATGCAGATGCACATGCATGTATTTGTTTTCCGCTTTCTTAATGTGTGAATGACAAAAAGAAAACTAAGTACAGATCTGAACTATTTTCTTTCAAAGCGACAGTGCTAACAATTTTTCTTTTCAAAACGAAAGGAAAACTAAGACGACACTTTTCGATTTCGAATTGAAAACTATTTTTGGCACTTGAAAAATTAATAATTTCAAAATCAAGTACAATGACAAAAGCACAATCAACTATTTAGAAGAGGAAGACTTTACGACACTCTTCTTTTGATTTAGAATGATAATTACGACACTTGAATCAAAGACGACAGTTCGATTAGGCTACTTTCGACAAAGGAAGATTGCAAATGAGTGACAAATACACAAAAAAAATTACAATTCCTAACCGATGGAGGCTGAGATAATGTGAAGGAAGATGGTTATAACAAGAAGGTATTGATCATTAATAGAAAAACTACTAAATAAAGCTGAAAACATGGAGGAAAAACCAAATTTCAGAGAAGAAAAATAGTTCACTCAATCATCGCACCTGCAACACAAGGAAACAGGGATGCAACTCACCTGCAACACACGGGAGGTGCGATGCATCCAGGTTTCACAGTTATAGACAGTGCGATGGGCCAAGGAGCGAAACTGAGCTTGGTTTTTGCTCAAAACTTGCAGCTAAGTTCAGTTATTTAGGCTGAGTAATGATGGACAGTAAGCACAAAGCATAAGGGTAGGATCTGATGAGGTTCTGAGCTACCACAAGGGCACTTAGGATGCTTTGTAAGTCAGATGTTTAGTTCATAAACCAACCCAGAGATTGACTGAAGCAGCATTTATCTACTTCGCAATTACATAGCAAAGGCGTTTCGAAGGCTAGTTGGCTAACTTCAGGCTCCGTCTATAGTTTATAAAGCAAACAAAACAAACTATTTGTTCCCCAGTGGAGTCGCCATTTTGTTTCATGGAAAAATAGTGTCGATTCGAACTACTAGTCCCACTAAGATGGGTAGCTATCTTAGAAACAAACAATGAAATCTTTTCAAGAGTTCCTTTAAGTGTGATAGATGGAAGAGAAGAAAAGAGGACCAACCTGGATCTTCCGCTTTGATCCTAGCTTGATTTCTCCTTCCCTTGATAGAATTTTCCACTCCTCTCCTACTTGTCCTGCTTCAAAGAGTACCTGTATAGTCAAAGTAACAGCAAACTATCAAATCATCTCTATCTAAAACATCATAAACAATGCAGAATCAGAAACACATTGACCATACAATTGCATTCATAAACAATAAGATTCAAAAATACAAGATCATATGGAGGAAAACTCAAAGAACTTTATTAATAGTAATGTAAGAGAGGATTACAACACAGCTGTCTGATCCAGCATCATCCTCCCAGTTGTAAAAGCCCTCTTCACCTCATGAACAAGCAAATCACCCAACAATGCAATGTCTCTTCTCACCAAACCAACAGCACTTCCTTACAAAATACAAAATTCAAGCCTCTAGATCTCTTAGATGAGGGATCCATTTATAGATGTCTTGCAAGGGTGTGAGTCAGCTCTCAGTTTTTTATTAGTGTCATTCCACTGATAGTTCTTGTTTCCACTTGGAGATTTCATGATCTCTTACTCATCCTTGGGCTAATTTAGAGAGGCAAGTGTCATAAGAGAAGTTTCTGGAAGATTCCATGATCATCCACCTTGCAAACTGTCTCTGCCATTTGTCTATTCTCGCTCATTGCACCCCATAGAAGGCCATTTGAGTATGCATCGCACCTGGCCAGTTAGGCAGTCAGTATGCATCGTACCTTGCCCATGGAGCAATCTGTATGGTCCAGTTTTGGCCATTTCTGAGTAGTTTTTCAAGTGGAACTTCTGGGAAATGATGTAATCAATTGACCATGATCCTTTAGGGTGTGAAACAACACTTTTAGGGACTTAAAGAGCCATTAGTTTATGTACATATGAGTTTGGGGTTGCAGTGCCCCAATATGTCTATAACAAGGCAAGCCATATCGCATGAATAGTTGGAAAATAAAGTGGATTACCGAGTCCTCTGTTGCCCTTGGTAATGCTTCTGCCTCCACCCATTTAGTCACATATTCTGTTGCGACTAATATGTATGTCTTTTGATTAGATGATGGATTTATTGGACCAATGAAGTCTAACGCCCATCGTTCAAAAGGTTCAATGACCAATTGTGGGTGCAGGGGCATCTCATCGGACTGCTCAGGGCGTCCCATTCTTTGGCAACTGTCGCATGCCTGGACGAACTTCTTGGCATCTTTAAAAATGGTGGGCCAGTAATAGCCTGTCTACAAGACTTTATGACCAATCCTACAGTCTGCAAAATGACCACCGCAAGGCCCATCATGGCAAGCTTTCAGGATGTCGAAGACTTTGTCTTCCCTGACACATCTTTGAATGTGCATATCGGCCCCTGTATGAAATAAATATCCTCCGATACAGGAGAACCAAGTGCTACGTTGTATTATTTGTTTTCTTTCCTTAGGCGTCAGGTGCTTTGGTAATTTTCCCACTACTAGGTAGTTTGCGACATTCGCGTACCATGGCATTTTGACAGTGACAGCGAATAAGTGTTCATTAGGGAATTGGTCTTCTACTGTTGCCGAGTCGTCCGTCTTTGGCATTCATGAAAGAAAGTCTGCTACCAGATTTCTTTTCCTATTTGATCTTTAATAGTGATATCTAATTCCTGCAAAAGGATCAACCATCTTGTCACTCTTCCATTTGTAACCGGTTTATTAGCTAGATATTTAATAGTAGAGTGATCAGTATACAAAACCACAGGGTATCCTGTTATATAATGTCTGAATTTATTGATAGCATAGATTACAGCCAAAAAATATTTTTCAGTAACAGTATAATTTAATTTAGCAGGAGATAGATTTTTGTTGATATAGTATATTGCATATGGCTTTTTATCTTCCTCCTAGTCGAGCACTGCTCCAATGGATGTGTCTGAAGCATCGGACGAAATCTGGAATGGAAAATCCCAGTTTGGGCCTTGTAATACTGGGGATGTTGATACAAGCCGTTTTAAATCTTCAAAAGTGATGTCACATTTGTTAGTCTAGATGAAATCGATATTTCCTGTTAATGCATATAATGGTGCAGCAATTTGAGAAAAATTCTTTATAAATCTTCTATAATAGCCAAAAAATCCCAAGAAACTGCGTACCTCAGTTTGTGTGGAAGGGGTAGGTATTAAAAGAAATATCTGAATTTTTGTTGGCTCTATCTGGATTCTAGCTGCTGAGATACAGTGACCCAAGATGAGGCCCTCAGTCATCATCATGTGGCATTTTTCATGGCTTAAACAGAGCCTGGTAGCAATGCATCTTTGCAGAACCTTTTCTAATGTTTGTAATGTCGGCTCAAAGTCATCTCTGTAAGGTGTAAATTCATCCATGTACACCTCGAGCTCTTCATTTATCAAATCTGAAAAAATGTTGAGTATAGCCCTCTGGAATGTGACAGGTGCATTGCATAGCCCAAAAGGTAAGACCCTGTAAGAAAATGTCCCCCAAGGGTAGGTAAAGGTAGTCTTGTCTTGGTCTTCAGGGGCAATTTGTATTTGATTGTAGCCGCTGAAGCCGTCTAAAAAAGAAAAGAATGTTTTTCCTGCCAATGTGTCCAAGACCTGGTCGATGAATGGAAGGGGAAAATGGTCTTTTTGGGTTGCTTTATTAAGATCTCTATAGTCAACACATATACGCATTTTCCATTCTTTTTAGGCACCACTACTAAAGGAGAGACCCATTTGCTATCAGATATAGGGTAGATGAAATTTACATCTAACAATTTTTGTAGTTCAGCTTTAACAATGTCTTTAAGATGAGGGTTTAACCTCCGTTGAGGTTGTCGAATGGACCTAGCATCTTTCTCTGTGTAGATGTGGTGCATGCATAACTAGGGATCAATCCCTTTCATGTCTAGGTAATCCCATGCGAAGGCCTCTTTATATTTTCTCAGAAGTTGAACAAGCTTCTGTTCCTGTTCAGCAGTCAGGTTTTTGTTAATATTTAAAGTTTTTCCTGGTTCAATCTCTATGGTTTTGCTGTTATAAATAGAAGTTGTTGGTATTGACTAGTCATTAATATATTTGGAGGGATCTTCTTCTATTTCATTATCAAGGGCTGCTTCGATCATGTGACATTTTAGATGGGATACTGCATCTGGTTGGTTAATGTAAGTGTTAATGATGTCATCTTCTGTTTGATCCTTGAATTCGAGAGCATATTCTATAGTTATCGATGATCTAATGTTTTCAGTTATATATGATACAGGTTGTTTTCTGGTTTTTATTATTGTTAAAATTGGCTGAGCTAGAGGATATAAGGCTAAATTCTTCACATTGCTTCCTCTTGCTATAGTCATGCTGCATATTCGACAGCTTATGTAAGCATCCGTGATTGCTAGCCAAGGTCTGCCTAGAATTAGGGGATATCCATTGAGTCGGTTTCTAGGATTGATGATCAGAAAGTCTGTAGGGTATGCCCAGGAGTCTACTGACACCATTACATCCTATAATGTGCCTTCTAGTTTGACTACCAATCGGTCATCCAATTCCAACAAGGTCGTGGTTGGGTCCAAGGATGTAATGCCAAGCTTTTGACAAGTTGTTGTTGTAAGAATATTGATTGTTGCTCCTAAATCGACTAACGCATTGGGGAAGGAGCATCCATTTATTTGCACAGTGACTATAGGATTTCCTGGGTCCTCTTTGGATTTTTTGTACACAATTCCTTAATAGTTTTTGCATAAATTGGAATGTCCTGAATAGCGTGGAGGAGAGGTATCTTTACACACAAATTTTTCAATTCTCCCAGAAGATCAAAATCGGGGTATTCTATTGGGCGGGGTATGATTAATATTTCTGGGAATGGTAGAGAAGAGGTGATCGTTTGATCGTGATTTTTCTGTTTAACCATTTTCTCCACTTGTGGTGCTTGTTATACAGGTAACTGATCTTCAATTTGTTTATTTTTACCCCCCTCTGATTCTATTATCCGCCCAGACCTTAATTGAAGCTCATTGCACTCTCTCAACTCGGTTTCTGGCTCAAATCCTTCAATAATTTGCACAGATTGAACCGGTCAGTTGTTTGGGTTTGGGTTGGGTTGGGCTAGGAGCTGCGGTCGTAGGTTGGTCTGAGGGTTTTGTTGCAATGTGTAGGGTGCTGGAAATGTAGGTTGAGGTAGGGGGATTGTTCCTGCTGGCTGATTCGTAGGTATTTGCCAGCTTGACTGCCAGTTTTGATTCTGTGAGGTGGAGGGTGACCATTAAAATTGATATGCATTATTCTGCCAGAACAATGGGAAGTAAGAGGAATTTGGCAAATTTTTATTTTGATTTGATTGGTTTGGCCAAGGTGGCATGGGGAATGGTTGTTGTGACCAATTGGGAAAAGGTGGTTGGTTATGCCACATAGCTCCTAGGTATTGTTGCGAATTATATTGCGAGGGTTGAAAAAAATAATATGGATCAGTAGTCATACCTGTTTGTCGTGGTTGCCATTAGCGACGCTGATTTAGCAGGTAGACTGGTTATGTTTCCTCCTCTGCTTCCTTATAGACTTCTTTTAACCCTGGGAGTGATGGGCAGCTTTCTGTGGCATGATCCTTAGTACATATGTCACATGTTTGCACCATATCCAACGGGCATTCTTTGTGACTATGCTTCTTCCTGCATCTAGGACAGAATATCACCAAGTTTTGTTCTGCTTCAGCCTACTTTTGCTTGGCTTGCATAATGTTGAATTGCATTATCAGAGTTCCCAAAATATCTGTTTTGAAATACTTTAGCAGGTTGCCAATTTCTGCACGAGTTATACCTCCACCAGAGATTTTGTTGTCCCTGGAGGTCATGTTGCATTCTGTCGGTTTCAATCTCGTACTACCTCTTGAGGACCTGATACATAATTTAATAATGTCAGCATATTCTTCTTGATATATATCACCTTTCCCCATAATATTTAATGTTTCTATCCCTTGTTCTTTTATCCCTTTAATCAGTATAGTTTTTAGCACATTATCAGGTAAAGGCAGAGTTGCATAGGGAGACTGTTGGAGGTTATATTGAAATTGTTCCACATATTCTTCTAATGTTTCATTGAGTCTTGCTACCATTTGGAATATTTCGTCTTTCAATTACCTAGATCTGCAATAGTCCTGATATTTTTTTACAAAAGTGGTTTTCATTAATCCCAATCATTTATTGTACCACCACCTAATCCCATAAACCAACGCAAGGCTACTCCTTTCAATGTGGAAGGAAACAGTTTTAGTTTTTTGGGGTCAGTGGTATAATCATAACCTCGACATAATACACCAAATTCAAACAGAAATGCATCTGGATCCTCTAATGTTAATCCATTAAAGGTGGGAATATTTTGGAGAGGGATAGATTTCATGGGTGCGTTAATTATTGTGTCAATGATGGGATATTTCAATGTAGAGGTCTGAGGTACTTGTGGGTTGTTGGCCATTTGATCAAATATATGCCAGTACCCTTCCGGGATCTCTAGAGAGTTATTCCTAGGATGATTAGAAGGGGTGGGAATGATCTTAACAGCACTCCCTCGATCTGGGATACTGGGTGTTCCTTGTTGAATTACTACCTGAGGGGATCTTGGCTCCTTTGTTTCCCCTGTTTCTCCTCCTCCTTCACGAATATTACAAGAATTCCCTTCTTGTGAGGAAATTGGGTGTGAATTTTCAATCTCTTGAAAACTCTGCTCAGTTCCCACTGTTTTGCTGTGGACCTCAGCGTAGGCTACATATGGTGAGCCTGTGGCCCGAAGGGAGACAGTAGTTTGTCTACAAGCAACGTTTCTAGGACCTACTGATGGCTGAGATTCGGACTTCTTTAAGATGTCGTCTTTGAACGTTGATCGTCCAAGGGTCACCGGTCCCTTAGATCTGTCGGGTTTGGGTAGTGGAATTGGATTGTTTTCAGGTTTTTTCTTCTTAGTCATTCATGCAAACAAATCAAAGGTTTATCTCTACCCTAAGTTCCTAACAATTCTGCTGGAAAGCGGGCAGGGGAGCAGGCATTTTACATGCTCCGTACACAGGTTCTTACCTTTCATTTTTAATACCCAGTTCTCTGTCAACAGATAAGCAGCAAATGCCTATTTCAGATTTTTGTAATTGTGTTGAAAAGCGGGCGGAGGAGCAAGAACTTTACTTGCTCGTTACATAGGTTCTTACCTTCCGTTTTCAATACCCAATTCTTCTTCAACAGCAATTATCAGATGTCCATTACTCTTTAGAAATGGCTACACTCGCCCCGGCAACAACGCCAAAATGTTGGTCGATAAAAGATGCCTTTTCAAACTCCTACTTATCCTCACATTAATTATCAATCTGGGAGGGTCTTCTTATTTCAAGAGTGTACACAGTATGTGGTGGCTATTTAACTCAGAGAGTAATGCTTCTAAATTGAAATATAGATCTTTTAAATACAAGAGTAAATGGATGCATCTAGTAAATTTCAATTGCAATTAAAGAAAATTCAATCCTTTAATTAAATCAAATCTTACATTCATCAAACTAACAGCAACATCAGTTGAGAGTACAGTAGTGATAACTCATCCCTCTTTAACTGATTTAATCTAGATTTTAGACATCTGTGGTTTATATTTTCTGAGTTAGTAACTGGAGAACCCACAGTAATACCCATATTCTGTCAACGTTTCAAATCCCAACATGGATCTATCATCAGGACTGTTTTTGAATGTTGATAGTAGAAGAGCTAAAATGTGAGTTTTAAATAGTTATGAGGTGAGTTGTTATGATTTAAGGAAAAATAAAGGTCGGTTGCTTAATAATTAATATTATCCAGATTTTTTTTGTAAGTTTTTTATTAAATTAGGTTTTTAATTTTTCTAATTCTTATAATTTTATGATGATAAATTAATAGTAATACTAAATAGTAATAGTAAAAATTAATAGTAATAATTTCTCATAATAATTAATAATTTATAATAATAATTGATAGTAATAATTTATAATATATAATAATAATAATAAAATAATAATAAGTATTATAATTGTTATAAATATTCACTACTAATTTATATTATTATTGATAGTCAATTTTTATTAAATTGAATATTAATGTGATTTAATCTAAATCAAACCCAATCCTCAATAATTAATCTGAACAACAAATGAATATCAATCTAAGAGCTTCAACAACAGTAGTTAATGCTCTTTATAGTTGATTATTTCAAGCAGAATATTAATCTAAGAAACTTGATCTAAAATGAAAGCAAACTAAATCAATGACAATCCTACAGTCTATATAAAATAAAGAGATTTTGTCAATACTAGAAAATATTAAACAGTGCAGTGATAAACTCACAGAAAGCGAGAATACTATCAAACCATCACACTTGCAATAATTGGAAATGTATGACATAGGAAGAGCAGTTGAATCCACTGGTGGTCAGGCCCTTAACTGCCAGCGAAACACTACTAAGTTACTTCAGGAAACGCGAGGGAACAACAACCTTACTTATATATTAATCATCAAACTGAATGAGAATTACAATATTTTTGTGTTCTTCTCGACAGCGAGAGTCTTTGAATACAATTACAATTACAATAATACAAAAATTCCTCCCCGTTTCTTTTTACAAAAAAATCTCTTTTATAATCGGAAAGGGTACAAAAATAAGTGATAAACGTGATCCCTCAGGATCTCTCAATCCTGAGGGATTCACAACAGTTTTCCATCTTCATACATTATTTCCTTTCTTGCGATGATCCTGTTGATTTTCTTTTGGACGTATCTGCAACCGCCGCGCTCCTTCCTTAGCCTATCAATGTTTGTTATTTATTCACAGGGAACAGCATTTGTCCCTTTCGTTGTTTTCCTGCAGAAAGGAAGGTAATAATTAGCCAAAGCGTAACTGCAGATAATTTATGTATTTATTATTGTAATTTCTTAATAGATTAGCACATTGGAATATAGAAAGGATAAGAATAAAGGAAAAGGATAATAAGTTAATAGTAAATGCATACCTTTTCCATGACTCAACACTAGCATCCCTTTTAAATTATTTCGATGATTATGATTCTTGTACAGTTTTTCACCAGTTACATGAAAATGGTTTGTCACATTCAGCTTGCGAGGAAGTTGGTTCGATTGTTCAAATCATTCACAAATCTATTCAAATTGATTCTTTAATCATTCCATCTGATCATATTATTAACTGTCATTCATTTTATCATTTTCCAACCAGTATATTCGATGACATTTATTTCAAATTGATTAATATTTATGGTTTATCTCACCATTCCGAAACTTGTCAAGCAACTGAGGAACTTCAGCCTTCATTTATGTTTATGTCAAGTCCTCACTATATTTAAAATCCTTCTGAATATGATCATATCTATTTTCCCTCACAAGATTATCTTCCTAATCCCGCGCTTTTAATTGAAGATTCATTATTTCAAAAAATTTAGGATTTTCAAGAGTATTTTTTTAACTTTCATGATCCAATCGCCAAATGGTTGGAGCAATCTTACTTGGCAAGTTCTGTTTAAAAGAACAAGTTTCAACCTTTTCTCATGCTTTATAAGCATGATGACGCAAAAGAAGGTGCATTTTTAAGAAGTCTTCAAGGTTTGTTTGATTATGGTTTCCGTCGAAAAGGTAAGAATGTGAACTAGATAAAAGTAGTGGTTGTGACACATCTTTCTGCCCAGAAGAAAGACCTTCAAACTTTTTTTCAAGCTATTCAAGTTCTTATCCTTTTTGTTGTCCATTATTTTATATATGTTTTAATTGCTCGTGTATATGTGGATGCAAGTCGAGAACAAATATGTTGGTGACATTGGAAAGTTCATTACACTTGATTGTGACCTTCTAACTCTTTAGGTTAGGAGTAGGATTGGTTGCATTCTAGTTTCCCCTCTCTTGCACTCATTCCACACTTCTTCTCCTTAGTATTTCTTGTCTTTTCTTACTTTTGTCTTGCATCATGCTTTGGTTTAGCCTCTTTTTTCTTATGCTTTGTTTTTGTTTTCTTGTTGTGTTGTGTCTTTTCCTTTTTCGTATCAATAATACTTTGCATGAAGGGTGTCCTATTTGGGCTTGAAAGATAATGTGGCAAAACTGAAAAGGACTTTGTGACACTACAACATTTCGTTAACTCTCTATATTTCTTCCTTGTATTGGTTACAACTTTTGGTCAAAGATGTTCTGATGGAAAATACAATCCTTGCGTTAGGAAATCCTTGTGTCAAACCATGATCTTCGTGTCTATTCTGGAAACCTCATCCCTACACTCGGGTTTTTATGTTTTATTGTTTTCATTCTGATCCAATCAAGTAGAGAAGGACAAGGGAAAAACATAAAAAAAAAAATCAAACCTAAATCAGAGGTCTCTATATGTTGCTCTAAAGGAAAAACCTCTCCTACTCTCAATAAGTTGAGATCCCCCTTCCGCCCATAAATAAATAAGTGCCAATGTATAGTCCTCTTTAAAAAAAAAAAAAAAAAAAGACAAAATAAGAGAAAGCTTCCTGAGTAGAAAGGTGAAGAAAGAAACTCTACCAGTGTATTGTCCAGGCTTGCTAACAGTGGAGCAATGTTTGTGTTCCTGAAGTGACTCCGTTGGGGTATTGTCCAGACCTGCTAGCAATAGAGCAACACCAAAGATGGAAAACTAGACTCCGAAAATGTAAAGCTCGTGAAATTAATTACCCTATCTTGATTTGAAAGATTATGTGATCATTGATCTTATGTTTGTGTTTAACGGAGTAAAGGAATGAAGGTGATTGTTTTTATGCATGAGGTAAGTGGGGAATCCATGGTAATCTGAATGATGAATCAATACTTCTTGAAGAACTAGACCCTGCGTGAAATAATTGACCAAGGAAGAGAAGTTGGATTTCTACTAGTGTGTCACCAGGTTTTGTTGTCGTGACAAACACCCTCCAAAAAATTTCTACACTCAAATTTTGGAGCCTACTGCGGATCTTTCAATCGGTCATTCCATAGACACTTCTTGGTTAATTGATGCTTTTGAGCTCCCTTCATGGATTGGAAGTCTCGAGGGTACTTTCTCACACATTATCAACCTACAACAAGTTCATGAGCTCATTATTTTATGTAAGCTTGAAAAACCATAGCATGGTCCATAAAGATTGTTCCTATGTGATTTCAAATCCATGTCAACAGTCAGTGCATAATGACATCAATAGTTTCTTTCTTCCAATTGAGTTTGTACTTATATTTCAGTGAGTTTTTCAAACTGTCATTTTTGCGCACCTTTGTTTTCACGAGTGTCATTTTCTTGTTTTTGAATTTCGCTTTTTATTTCTTTCACTCTAATTAGTTTTGTTTTCATGGTATCTTCGCTCTGGCATGTGTTGCTTTCACTTTCGTTCACATATTGCAAGTGTCATTCGCACTTTAGCACTTGTCGTCTTATGGAATGTTAATTTTTGCACAATGTACATAAGCTTGTTTTGATGGTTTCAATAGGTTCTCCTTGTGTAAATGAATCAATATTACCATGTAAACCTTTGTCGCACTCATTTCCAAAATTTTAAGCACTATCGTACAAGTGTCATAAAGTGTATCTTTAGTGTCGCACTTGTCGTAAGTTGTTGTAAATATTATCACACTGAGGGAAGTATATTGTTAATGTATTTTGGATGATCTAAATTTTGTCTTCAAGAAATCTAATTGTCTGATCATAGTCAATTCCTATCACTATTCACATCAGTTTCATTGATCCCACGCTTGGACAAATTTCAGAAAATTCCCGGCAACTTAGCCTCATTTGGAATTCCTAAACTACGCTTTGGAAATCCCAGCCCTCAATATGTAGCCATACCTCTTGAAACTATGCAATGCGTGCTTCCTACCTTCCAAGATTTCACATTGCACAGTTTCAGTGCTCAAACCCGAGCCTTGGCCTCCAAAAATGTGCAATTCATTCCTCCAGCCTGGCCCCAACTGCGCACTATGCAGTATCTAATCTAGAGCCCAAACCCTGAGCTCTTGAACTACACAACTGCACAATCGCCAAGTGTGTTTTGCCTCCCAAAATATGCAGTTGACGGAAATAATGCAAAACCCTAAAGCTTGACTCACTCAGCCTCAAAACTGTGCAATCCACCTACACATTCCATCATGAACTACGCATTGTGTAGTATCAAGGCTCAAGCCTCAGCCCTAAGCTCCTAAAATGTGCAATTGCACAATCACTTGGGCTCCTCTGTCTTCAAAAACTGCACAATAGGAAAAATTAGCATTAAATCCTTCAGCCTGGCTCCTTGAGCTCCCCAACTGTGCAATATTTTTTCTCGGTCCAAGCATAAACTACACATTGCACAGTCTCAAGGCTCAATCTTGATCCTTGACTTCCTGAGATGCGGAATTGCAAAATCACGGAGCCTCTCCCTCAACCCGCTACCTAGTTTCATCTCAGTTAGTGGATCATCATGCAACATCTTAGACTAGGGGTTTATCATATTGATGTCATCTTGTCATGAGTGGATTGTAGATGCAATAACTCTATAATTCTATGTCAAGATGGTGAACAAGGATATGGATAAGGAGGGAATTCTAGAAGACACATATGGAGCTAAAGAGATAAGATGAGAATTAGGCAAGAAGATAAAGGAACTCTATATTACAACAGAAGATCAAAGATCAGGACTACATGAAGACTCCATCTGATTCACAACCCTTTGGAGGGTGGATATGAAGAACAAAGCATATCTCTCATGAATATGGATCATTGCACATCTATTGTTGAAAACAAAGGAAAATCAAGAATGGATTGACATTGCCATGTCATCAAGAAGTCCTTGTCAGCAATTTCATGCTATTTCATGTCATGAGTCGTCATATGCCACATCATTCTTTTGGATTATGTAATTTCATATTCTAAAATGTATTGTAAAGTGGAACTCCAAAGGACATGTACAAAAGATGAAGATTCATGTAAATTTGAAAAGTCATATGAAGTCAAACGGTCATGAGGGTGGTCAAAGAGTCACAAGGGAGGTGAAGCATCACCCCATTGGTTATATATACACCCTCATTGTATGAGCAATGGAATTTTCACCTTGGCTCTCAGGGAAGGATTAGAGAGACAAGCTAGTTATTTTGGGAGAAAGGAGTGGCTCCAATGCTCCACTATTGGGGCTAGTGGTGTTCGATGTATACATGTGTCTTGTGACCTTAACTTAATACTTAAAGCCTGATGGCCGACACATTTTCATGCATGGATTATGAATATTTCTAAGATTGTTATGTGAATATTTTTTATTCTTGTTTTATTTCACCTATACTAAAGTAGTTGAACTATTTCAGTTATTTTATTGCTTATCTAATTAAGAATGTATTGTAATGGTGGCTATATTTGTTGCATCCTTGTGGACTATTCTGTTGTATGTTAGACAAATATTTCTTGTTTATAATGGTTGTAAGGACTATCGCATATTTGTGGACTATTCTGCTAGATGTTAAATAAATATATGTTGTGTGTGTGTGTGTTTCTACTAGGGCAATACTATTATCTCTCTCTTAATGGCTCACTTTCCTTTCCCTCCACAGTAGAAAAATATTGACACACATACAACCGAACACTCACCAAGAATACTCACTTGTTGATCCAAGAAAACCTTTGCACAACTCTCTTGTGCCTATTTTTGAATCCAAGGCAAACCTACAAGAATACATGGCAGACGAGTCGATATTCCCGATGGGGCTCCTATTGCAAATGATGTGAGGTCTAATTGGGACTTCACTTTGGGCAGACCCCCTTGGTTGAAAAATTTTTAGCATCATCAACATAACCCCATAAATGACCTTACCTCATCCACATTCCTAGGAGCTGACCATTCCATGATAGCTCATATCTTTTCCAGATCCAGTATTATGCCTTCCTTAGAGACAACATGTCCCAAATAATGTATCGTTGTCTGAAAGAAACTACATTTGCTAAGATTGGCATACAACTGATGCTCTCTTAGAAATATCAATAATGATGCTAAGTGTTTGGCATGCTCTTCTTCATTCTTAGAATATATAAATATATCATCAATGAACACAATAACAAACTTGTCCGAATAAGGACACGACACATTATTCATCAAGTGCATAAAGGTAACTAGAGCATTAGTCAAACCAAAATGAACTACAGTAAACGCATAATGCCCATACTTGGTCTGAGAAACATTCTTGTAGATTTCCTCTTATTTAATGTGTACCTAATGGTATCCTGATCTCAAATCAATCTTCAAGAACATCGTTGCTCCCATGGTATCCTGATCTTAAATTAATCTTTGAGAACATCATTTCTCCCTTCAACTGATCAAAAAAATCATGAATCCTTGGAAACGAATATCTATTCTTGATGGTTACCTTGTTCAACTTCTTGTAATTGATACACAACCTAAGATTATCATAATTATTCTTCACAAACAACACTGGTGCACCCCAAGGTGACACACTTAGCCTAATGTATCCCTTGTCAAGCATTTCCTTCAACTACAGCTTCAATTCCACTAACTCTAGTGTGTTCATCCTGTATGGTCCTATGAAGATACAACTAGTCCATACCCAAAAAAATATTGTATGATCCCAACAGAAGCACATTAAAATGTTTTGATGCCAGCGTACCATTCAACTCAAATTCACAAGCTCTTACCCAGTGATGAACTATTTTCTTAATACTTGTAGCCAAATTCACCAACCAAGATTTTGCATGTACTTCTTTATTCAAACTACATTATCCACCAGGTAAAGATTAAACATAACTATAATTTGATCCATGGTCAATCAAAACAGCAACAACTTGATCACAAAGTTTACCATCCATCTTGATAATAGATTCATGGTGATCTGCCTGCCTGTTATCCAATGTTTCATAGGTCTGAGGAATGCTTTGTCAAACATCCCCAACTATTTGTGCCTCCTGAGCACTATATATCTGAGGTCTATTTCCCTAATGTTGTGGACAATCTCTCATGCGATGATCTTTGCCACAATTCCAACATTGTAAAGGTTTCTTGACATCACCCTTTTTCTACTCCTCAAACTGAAATCCCTGCCCTCTGTCAAATGCATTTAACTTCTTAGGAAGTGTTGCATTCTCTTTGTTACATGTGTCCTTAGGTCTTGTTTGCTTCTTATCCTATTTTCCTTTATTCTTCTCATTACCTTTCCAATATTTCTTAGTCTCATATCTACACTCTGATTTCTCATAACAATGTTTTAGCTTTTTTATGGCTTCCTCCAATGATCTAGGCTCATCAAACTCTATTCTATCCTTGAACACTATCGACAACCCATTGATGAATTTCAAAATCTTAGCTTTATCCTCCTTCAAACAAGGCACGTATCTCAAAAACTCTAAGAATATACTAGTGTACTCCTCGTTGGTCATGGATCCGATCTTCAACTCATATAATTATTTTTCCTTGTCATCATAGTATCTCTCTGATAGATACTTCTTTCATAAAAGTCTCTTGAACTCACTCCAATTCAACTCCTCTTTCAGAATTCTCCTAACATTCTTTACATATTCCCACCCAATGTCTCCTTTACCTTTAAGACTAAACATAGCTATTCTAGCCTTCATGTTCTCTGAGTAATCATGCAATTTGTAGAGATTATTCATTCCAAGCAACCAAGGTTTTACATCCTGTGACTTCTTCATTTCTCCATCAAATGTAGGTGGATTTTCTTTCTTGAAATCATCCAGTAAATATCCCTTGTCACTCCTCGTGTAAGGATGATAATGATGATGACCATGGTACCTGTCTGAACCAAAAATAAAGTAAAGCCCATGTCCATTTCCTTATCTATTAGATGCATCCAAGATTATACCATCTATAATGGTATCATCTCTATCCAACTTGTTCCCACCATGAGACATGCTATCATATGCTCCATTAGTCCTTTCCTCCTTTCCATGACTGATCCTAAGTGGTCCCTATCTCTGAAAGTTTGACAATATCTAAAGGATGACTGCATTGACCTTTTCTTGTTTCTCCTATTCCCTAGAAAGTCTCTCTTATGACTGAATGATTGTGTCATTATATGCTTTGCAACTCCTTATTTATGCCTTCAAACTTGTCAAATTATCTGCTATGTGAGGGGAGTAACTAACACCATGTTGCCCATCTAATCTATAGGGAGAATCTCATGAACTATAATCGATCATTTTTCTAGTCATCTTTGATCTTCTTCCTACAATGATGTCATGTCAGATAAACCAAACATAAACATGCCAACATACCTTGGTGTAGTTCAGGGGAGGATATCTCATCTACAAGATCAACTATATTAGCATAATAAATGTTAAACATAATCATAGCAGTATATAGACATCATCTCAATCATCATCCTAGTTACCATGCATGATGTCAAAACTATAACACCAACTAGACACAATTCATGCACAACAACATATAGAGACTAACATGCATATCTAATGCATATACAATTGACATGCATTCACAACAAACACATCCAAACAATAACATCATCAAATTCTACACGAAAACCCAAAAACAACGACCAATACCATGCATACATAACAAACACATATACCACAAGCATAATGAACACATACACAACCGACATGTATTCACGAAAAACACATTATGCCCATCTAGGCCAAGGGTTGAACCATGCTCTGATACCACTCTGTAACACCCTTATCCCACACTTACCCAAGCTAATCGGTCCACCGAGGTAAATATGTGACGAAGGGTTACTATGATATGATTCAACTCCCCAAGTATAGTTAAGGAACTGGGATCGACAAACCAAAAAAAAAAATGACCTTCCTCAGGAGCTACAGTACCCCCAGGGGCTAACCAACCACTCTAGGTGCCCAAGCCCTGAGTTAACTTGATTTTTAACTAAACTAGACCCCAGTCTCTCCCATGAAAATCCCTCCATGTGATTGTAACCCTCTAGTTTCTCCAACAACAAGGTCTCCATGTGACTGCAATATTTTTCAGGCAGTTTTGTGTCGGTGACCCCGAATTTTGAGCCACTTTTTCAGGGATAGGACTCAGGCCTCTGCCCAAAACTTAATGAAATTCTAAAAAATGATAAAGAATATAATGCCTCTAATGTAAAACTTGAACAATGAATTGACCTGATTCATCCTAACAATGACAGGAATTTCATCAAACACATCATGAACATGTAATCTACATGTCATAATTACACATCTGAACATAGGGGTCTCATGCTTATCTGAGAATCTACAAGAATGATTGATTCCCTCTCATAATAAAACTCATCTATTAGATAATTCATTCATTAACATTTCATCTACTAACCAAAACATGATGAGAGCCATAACTCAAGACTATCATAAAACCATACTTGTGACCAGCATATAACCATATAAATAACAATAATAGAAAAACCATTAAAGACCCATAATAAAAAGTATAAATACTCATGGAGTATAAGAGTAAAAGAGCTCTTATTAAAATATGAAAATCCAACCAATTCAAGGACTTCCACGTAAGCCTCGACCATAGATTGGGTTGAACCAAATATTTATTTTAGCCAATCACCCCTGCGCCATATTCTAATCATGAATGTGGGATCTCATGGAATATGTCATCACTCCTCCGAATCTCCAAGGTTGAGGAAGAGTCCAACTGAGGTAACCACAAACCAAGCTTTTAACTTGGTAGCTAGCCCTACCAAGCCACAGAGGGCTCTCTCCAAAGGATCACAGCCAAGAGGGTTGGATAGATTATGGTTTTAGGCTAGATATAGTAGCTCAGGGTTTGTTTGATTTGATTTGGTTGGGGTAGTCATTGGATGAGTGAATTAGGTCAGAGAGTGAACTAGGTCAGGGTAAAAGAGAATCAAAATTGCAGACATCCGATGGGGCAAGGTAGGAAAGTTACTTTAACACTTGGTAGTATAGTGATGAGATGGTTTAGACTAGTGAGGTGCTAAAAAGAGCATGAAAACCATGACTTCTTTTTAAACTGAAGAAATGAAACAATTTATGATGATTTTCACAAAACAAAGCATAGAAGATGAATTATGCTTATCACACCTTGAAAATCAAACATATTTAAATTGAAATGGATCATGAAAGATAAAAAACATTCATACATAAGTAACTGAACAGGAAACAATGTCAAAATACCATGCCACAGGAATCCCACCAAAATAGTTGCAACTCATCCAATATATTTCATGCCAAAGTCTAAAACACTAGTACAACATCCAAATCCAACCTCTAGAATAACTGAGAAATTACATGATATAGGCCTCAAACTAACTCATCCTAGCCTCAGGGGTTGAATCCATGAGAGGAGGAATAGTTACAACAAAAAATGAACTGATAGCTAGAGTGTAGGGTGGTCAAAGTGAGTCATCCCTAACTTAAGCAAATAGATTCATTACAAGCCATGGAGGCCACTTACCTAATGTATTTACCCCAAGTAACAGTAAAAAATTAATAATTACATCAACCACATCAATTACATTAGTAAAACATTGATTTCCCATAGGTAAAAAACAATTTTCGAGAGAAACAGTGAAAAATTGGGCTAACTATCAAACGCGCAGCGCGAGTGTTAAACACGCAGTGCCATCTTCAAGCTGACTTTTCCCTGCCTTCCTGATGTTCAAATTTAGCCCAGGATATCTCATTGGAAATATTATCCTATCTAGTTTCCAAAAATTCCCTTGGTTTTCAAAATAGTTTTCATTTTCCCCCTCAAAATTCCATTCTCCCAAGACTACTCAAACGCGCAGCACCTGGTCCAGAAAAGAGGCAGAAACATGATTTTTAGGTAGTTTTTTGCCTTTTTCACCTACCAATTTTGCTTTCCAGGGATGGTTGTTTCCATTCCTTCAAAAAATGCCTCAAAAAAGTGCGCAGCATCCGTTTGACCAAACTACTGATATGAAATTTCCTGAAAAAGGACATGAAAGGCAAATTTACCAAAAATGAGCCAAAAATATTCAAAATTGGGAAAAAAGCTGATGTTTGATGTTGCTAGGCATGGAGTGAAGCCTCTGCAATTATATCAAGCTTCTTTTTCTCCCCTTGGTGAATTAGGGCTTCAATTCTTGCCTTGGCAGCCTTGAGCTTAGCCCTAGCTATTTGATCTGCAGCAATAGTACTTTTCCATATTTATCTTAATGTTACTATCCCTTTTGGCCTTGTTTAGGAGGTTTTCAAGGTGTTTTTTCACCCTCTCAAGCCAATGCTCCCGGTTCTCATTGATCAATTTGGAAAACTGTTCATTTAGGGTGAGCTCATTACTAGTTCATCCTCTCTCTGTTTTTCTAGCTCCAATGCTCTTTTTAGGCCTATGGTCCTTGGCTTTCTTCTTGGTAGCTGTTCCTCCAGCTGGTCACTATATTCTCCATATGCTTCATCAAGTAAACCCTTAGCTTTTTCTGCCTCCCTCTGTGCCTAGATGAGCTGAAACTCCATGAGCTCATGTTTGGTCTCAAACTGCTTGTTCTCCTACTCATAGTCTGAAATGATGTATTTTTCGTCTGCAAGTTGACCTGGAGTTCCCCTATGAGTGCATCCTTTTCTTTGATGACAATGCTTATGTTTTCATTGTCATCATGCTCACTTAGTTCAACTAAGTGAAAATCCTTCTCTGCCTCATGGAGGTCCTCCTCCTGCTGGATCTCTGTCTCTGTCATATTCTCCTTGCCTTTCTATACCTTCTTTGTTGATGAAGAAGGCAAGGCCCCTCCC
This sequence comes from Pinus tabuliformis, assembly GCA_031772625.1. Classification (NCBI taxonomy): domain Eukaryota; kingdom Viridiplantae; phylum Streptophyta; class Pinopsida; order Pinales; family Pinaceae; genus Pinus; species Pinus tabuliformis. The sequence continues at coordinate 1,371,728,491 of CM062805.1, read as the reverse complement.
ACAATCTGTGGGGAAAACACTTGCCTATGTCCCCTCTGATAAGTATGAGGCAAAATGCCCAAATCAGCCTCTTTAGGTTTCTTGACCTCAACCTGTTCAATGTGCTCTTACTCTCTGAATTCATCTTTGTTAGGTGAATGAATATGCTCATGGAATGGTGATGATGGAGGTGATGGTGTGGTTGACTCATCAGATGAGGATGAATTCTCAATGGGCTAAGATCGAGGAATGGAGGTGGAAGGATGAGGTGATGAAGGGATGCTTTGAACATTCTGAGCAGATGCATGAGTGAATATGGGATTAGCTATGAAGGTGCTCCAAGAAATGTTGAGTTCCTTGAGATGATAAAGAACTATGATTTTAATGAGGGAATGATGAAATAGGATCTTCATTTGATCTTTGTACTCCCTCTTTTGGGAATTGTAGGCCATCTTCTTAACACTCTGGAAAAGATAATAGGGTATATTGAGCATTTTTACCCTAGTGAAATGCATTAAAAGCCAGATATGATAAGAATAGACCCTGGAAAATCTACCTTCACATGAAAAATATTTCATAATAATCTTTATCATTGGGGCATATCTGTCAAGGAGGTGTGAAAAAGGAAAATAGCCCCTTCTCTCACTTCTATACCTTGGTTTCATGTGAGGCTCATAATAATGTCTCTCCAAATCACAATGTTTAAACCATTTCTCCCCAACATCTAGGATCCCGGTGGCAGCTAATATGATGGCAGCAAATAAAGTAAATGTGATACCTGCTAGAGTGACCTGGTTGTCTTGGAGTTTGGATATGAAGAGCCTAGTCAATTAAGGATGGTGTTGGACTGCCTGAACTTGCTCACAGAAATCATAACAACCTAGCCATTTGAAGGATGTCACAGTCATAGAGGATGCTAAGAGTTCCATGAGATTTGTGGGCTCAAACCTGTGTATCTGGCCTCCTTTGTGAGCTTTCTTGACCTTTGTTTCTTCTCTATCATTTTCCTCTTCCTCATTGTGTGGTTTGTATTCCTCATCTTCCATGGTGTTTAGTATCAAACCCTAGGGAGGTGTAAGGTAGTGGGAATGTATTTTTCAAGAAATATGGTGTATGGGGAAGGGTAAATATGAAGATGATGGGTAAAGGGATATATGTATTGGAGAGGGATATAGGGTAGTAGTATGATAGCTTGGGGATGGGGGGAAATTGTTTGCAATATAGGGGGTTTGGGAGCCTAGGTGGTCGTGGCACCTAGGACTTAGGGTTTTGGGACAAAGGGTTAGAGGGTATCTAGGATAAAATGATTTAGGGAAAGGGAAGGAAGGTGTAGGGGAGTGTATGAAAGGGATTGAGAGTGCAAGGAAGTTTTGGGGGGGAGATCTAGGGTTTATATATAAACTTAAACCAAATCTTCAATTAAGTCTTTCAAACACTTAGGCAGTGACTTGAGGAGGAAGAAAAACACCTTCCCAAGTAGCTACTTACTTGTTTTGAGGTTGCATGGATCTTGGAGGAGCTGAGGCAGTAACTAGAGCCTTCTTGGACAAATGCACAGTGCCAATGCAGAGTGCGCAGCACCTCAGGCAAGTGCACAGTGCCTTAAGGAAACACACAGTGCCTTAAGGAAACGTGCAGCGCTAGGTAAACGCACAGCACCAGCTCTGTTCTGATGATTTTCGCCTTGAACTGTGAAAGGGTCTCTTGGGGTTTTCTCAATCAGTGGTAAGAGGAAAATGACATTGAGTTTAAAGCCAAGAGGTCCTTTATAGCTGATTGCATTTGATCTTTTAGATTCAAAACCCACTTTCTAATGTTTCCTTTCACCCCTTTTTTAACCTCTTTGCTAATTTGCTTTCTGACTTTTTCCTTTGCAAGCGGATGATGCTAAAGTTTTGCCAATCTTTACTTTTGACTTTTTTTGGATGATATTGGCAATAGAGTTTGAGTAAACAACTAGGAATAGTGACTTATTACATATGATAAACATAAAATTACATAAATAAATAAAAATATTACATCTCTTTTTTTTAAATAAAATTACAATCTGAAACAAAACTTTCACTTTTGGAATGAAAACTAGAGATCTAGCAACCATAGTTACATGTTGCAAATCCTTTTTTGAATGAAAAAGGATATTGTTTCTTTCACTCTCATGTTTTTGCTAGCCTTGTGCAGTGAAATAGTGTTTTATTGGACCTTGAAAAAATGAAACCTAGAGACCTAGAGATCTAGCAACCATAGTTACATGTTGCAAATCCTTTTTTGAATGAAAAAGGATATTGTTTCTTTCACTCTCATGTTTTTGCTAGCCTTGTGCAGTGAAATAGTGTTTTATTGGACCTTGAAAAAATGAAACCTAGAGACCTAGAGATCTAGCAACCATAGTTACATGTTGCAAATCCTTTTTTGAATGAAAAAGGATATTGTTTCTTTCACTCTCATGTTTTTGCTAGCCTTGTGCAATGAAATAGTGTTTTATTGGACCTTGAAAAAATGAAACCTAGAGACCTAATGAAAACCTTGAATGAGGAGACTTCATGTAGACTTGACTGACATAATACATGATGAAATAAGATTTTAAAATGAATGTATGCTCAGTAAGACATAGGAAGGTGGGCCAGCAAATATTGATTTTTTGAGGGAGAGTGGGATTTTTACTTGGGATACCATCAATGAGTAAATTTTTAAATGAGGACATAGATGGAATGAAAAAAAAAATCTAAGCGAGACCCTAATATGATATGAAAAGATGATTTTTTTATCATTGATGATAGTATGCAAATACTGACTCTAACATCGGCCTTATTCAGGGATGGCAGCTCCTTGGAGGTCTCAAGAACACCATAAGCCAAGTGCCTAACCATATGAGCCAATACGGTCAAAAACTCAAACTGGAATTCACGAGTAAATCCTGACAACTCAAATAACTCAAATTGACTCAAAACTGACTTACATGACTAAGGACTGAATAATGAAAATGGCAGAAAATCAGTGAAGCTCCATGGCCTTCACTTCGGGCTCCAAACTCCATTGGTCTTCTACATCACACTTGTAGAAAATTAAAATGTATGTACAATGAAATCAGGACAATTCAGAAAAGATAATGCTTCAGGAGCCTACCATTGACTGGTCCTCCTAAGCATGGTTCTCCATTCATCTCATCCAACAAGAAAGCATTTTGTCCTCGGAAATCTGAAATCTGATAAGGGCCTTTCCATAGGTTTTCAAATTTACCATGCTTACCCTTGTCTTCGTTTCTAGCATCCCAACGAAGCACCACATCTCCAATTTTGAAGTCATCTTCCTTTGTTTTCCATTCATAGATTCTCTTTATCCTCTCATGAAGCTTAGAGCTGTTCTAAAATACCTCATCCGTGTCTACTCTAAGTGAATCATTTGATTGATCCGGCATTGAATATCATTCTCTTCACTTCCTTCTTCTTGTAATAATTTCATGACGGTACTGCTAATGATGAAGGAAAAACAGTATCTACTCCATAGACAATCTAAAAAGGAGAAATCCCAAGATATTTCTTACTACTCACCCGATCTGCCCACAATGCATTGATCATCTTTTTGTGCCAATTCTTTTTGTTGGCCTCCAACAGTTTCTTGATGATTTTGATTAAGGATTTAATGGAGGACTCTGCTAGACCATTTCCTTGTGGATAATATGTTGTGGAATGTCCCAACTTAATGTTGTATTTGTCACAAAACTCAGTCATCTTTTTGGACTTGAATGTTGTTGCATTATCTGTGATAATATTATTAGGACAACCAAAATGGGACAAAATATTAGTTTCTAAAAACTGAATTATAACTAAATATGTTGCTTGCCTAGTTGGGATCGCTTTGATCCACTTAGTGAACTAGTTTGTCATTTTCAATGTCCACTTGTGTTGTGCAGACGATGATGGATTGATCTCACCTATGAAATCTAGGCCCCACTTCTCAAAAGGTGCATTAACTGATATAGGTTGTAGAGGCAAAGGAAGAAGCTTTCTTTTACCTTGGAAAACTTGACACTCGTGACAACTCATCATTGCCTTATAAATATCTCAAAAAAGTGTAGGCCAATTGTCACCCGCTCTCAGTAATTTGTTGGCCATGGTCTTCCAGTACAAGTGACCCCCACAATCTCCTTTGTGGAAGTCATTTATTACCTCATTAGACTAATCTTCAGTCAAACAATTCAACAACACACCTCCAGGATCTTTCCAATAAAGTGAGCTATCCATGATACAGTATTTGGAAGCCTTCAACTTTAATGACCTCCTCTTAGCCTTAGACATGCCTGGAGGGGGATTTAGATGTTGAAGCACATAAATAATATCAAAATATCATGGAGATGATAGAAAGATTTAAAATACCTGAATGAGATCCACTTCTTCTTGATTGTCGGACAATGTTGCTACAAGGTTGATGTCTAGAGCATGAAGGTTTGATTCGGCCATGAGTTTGGCTAAGCCTTGACCCTTGATCAGCTTGGTAGGCTTGATCTCAAGATCATATTCTAATAATGCTGCTATCCATCTACCTCTTCTACCTTCCAGGTCATTTTTCACAAGAACTTCTTTTATCGCTGCATTAGGCACATAAGCTAGAGTGTGTGAATGTAAAATGTAAACTCTAAAATATTTTATCACATTTACCAAAGCAAAGGCTTGTTTCTCAATGATGTTGTACTTGAGGGCTGCATCCCTGATATAATGACTGAAAAATGCTATTCGCAGCTCGGTTTTATCCCTTTTTTGCATTAGTACTGTTGCCATGGTATGCTCAGAAGCAAATGAAAATATAATAAAATCATCGAAGAAAACTGGACTAATTAAAACAAGGGCAGTGGTTAGGGCATACTTTACTGCATGAAAGGACTTGTGGGCTTCTTCAGACCACTTCACCTTATTATCCTTTTTCAACATATTGGTCATTTCTCTGAGATGTTCAACCAAATTAGGAATAAACATGCTTAAGAAATTCATCTTACCATTGAATGCTTGGATTTCTTTCTTGCTGCGAGGGAAGTCAATTTAATGAATGGCTTCTACTCGTGAAGGGTCAATCTGGATGTCATCTTTTGAAATGATGTGGCCGAGACGTTTGCCTTCCTCCATAGCAAACAAACTTTTCTTTGGTCGAGAGAGATCCCGAACTTTTTACACTTTTGAAAAATGAATCTTAAATGATGCAAATGTTCATCATATGAATGTGAAAATATGGTTACATCATATAAGTATACAACTAAGAAAACATCTTTTTCATCTGAAAAGGATATGTCCACGACACGCTGAAAAGTGGCCCCTGAATTTTTTAGACTAAATGGAATTTTTGCATATTTGAATGTACCCCAAAGAGTGGTCGATGTTGTCTCGTCTTGATCATCTTCATGCACTAAAACTTGATTGTAACCGAAGTAGCCATCCAAAAGTGAGAGTCGGGAAGCACCCACAACTCTCTAAAGGATATGGTCCATTTTTGGAAGCGGATAATTATCTTTCAGAGATACTTTGTTTAGGTTTCTGAAGTCTACGCAAAGCCTAATCTATCTGGTCTTCTTTCTCGTTGGTACTAGATTTGATATCCAATCAGAAAATATGATAGGAACAATGATGTCTGCCTTATAAAGTTTGTTAACTTATTTCTCTATGGATCGCAGCAACCTTGGGTTAATCCTTCTTAGATTTTGTCAGAAGGGCTTTTGATTGGGCTTAATCGGGATAGTATGCTGAAATATTTTTTTGTCATACTCCTTTAAATCTACATAATCCCAAGTGAAAACATCAGAAAAATTAAGACAGTAGACGAATGTATTTCTCTTTTACCTCGGGAGACAATTTTTTGGACAGCTTGATCATTTTTGTTTTGTCTGTTTTTCCAATGTTCACATCTTCAAAACCTTTCTTAGTAGGTACTAATGTAGGCTTCCTCAATACATCATCCTCATCAAACAATTCTTCCAAAGGTACAAGAATTTTCGGAATATTGTTGTCCTTCTGCTGTAATATATCAACTTGGGTTGCCTCAATGACTTGATCATCCTCGTCATAAAATTCATCCATGGAACAGTTTTCAAACTCTCCTTCACTCTGAAGAAAGTTATTCACCTACTTGTCATCCTAGAATACTTGCCAATATCTCAAGTTGTCAAGAACAGAGGGCCGATGCTTCACATGAATCTCAAATTTCTTGTTTGAAAAAATGGGGATTTTGAAATTGCTTGCAACTGTAGCTAATGAATCCACCATAAGATTTTGACTCCTTGGTACAACTAAAAGTGTATATTCAGGAAACATCCTAAGAATATCTAAAACTACATTTCTATATTGTTTCATTCAATGAATCACCATACACTGAAATTTTTCGTGCACATAACCTTTTGAAGATCTTTAAACCTGTGGTCAGCACTTCATACTCTGCCTCATTGTTAGTGCAATAAAAATCTAACTTGTATGAGCATAATCTCACATTCTAAGGGATCTTACATTATTGATGATGAGGACTTCAAATCCAAATGCCAATACCTACTCCATCTTTCCCAAGAGCTCCATCAAAGTCCATGGTCCAAAGGCCATGTTCCTCTTCCAAGGGTTGTACATCTTGGTTCTGTTTTGGGTCAATTTTCTGAACTTTCCCTTCAGAGTGTTTTGAATTTTCCATTACCTTCTCGGGTGGTTGTTCTAAGCCTTTATCTGCCTTGTCCAATGGTTGTTCTGATGAACTTGGCAGCTTTTATTTTTCTTGATCTGAAAATGTCTTTATACAATTGAAAATCTTTGGTACATCTTTAATTTCCACAAGCTGACTATCTACATCGTTCTGTCCACTATCATTATATAAAATAAATGACTCTAAATCTGTATGTACAACATTTATAGGATGATTATTGGGCTTCTCCTTACTAGTTATCATGAATTTCATTTTGGTTTCTCAGTATTACTTCCTCAATTTCCCAAAAACTGGGATGGTGGCATAGGAGAAGTCTAATTGCAGCGTGCCTCTTAGTTTCGCTCCCCAGGACCTTAACAATAACATCCCAAACCATGGTGGTATGTCAGCTACAACCACGTCCATTAAAACATTCTTTTTCGGGATTTGGTCCAAGGATACTACCAAATCCTTGATTAGACCAAGACAACGGACCTTACCGGAATCAAAAGAGTACAAGTCATGATACTCCCGAGTTATATCTAGACCCAACCTTTCCATGATGGCCTTGGGCATTAAATTATGGGAGGCTCCGGAGTCAAGCATGGAGTTATGAAGAATGAACTGATGGATTCTTAAACTTAGGTAAAATGAAGGAACATCACTATCTCCTGACTAACCATCTATGGCTGGACCAAAAATCAATTCAGGTTGTTCATCTTCAATATTAACCATATCAAACATAGGATCAACTTTTAGAATATTAACTATATCAGACTTGTAATGGATATATTTGACAAGTTCAGTAAGAGGGATTGACACTTTCAACTTTGAAATTTCAGTTTCTAAATTGAATGAGCTGGATTTGTCTACCTCTTTTTGGATGGTGTCTCTTTTCTCGGGCAGATCTCTTGGTGTCTGATCCTTCTTTTGAGTGTCAGGGTCTTTGTTTGGATTGCTTGTAGATGCTTTGTTTACTTTGCTTTGGTTAGTTGCTGCCAGCTATTTACCTTTGTTCTGATTTCCTTGAGGATTTATTTTTGGTGGAGTATCCTTCTGTTGTGATGTCCTTTTCTGAATGGGAGTCATTGGTACATCTCTATTTATCAAGGAATATTGCTTATGTTGAGAGCTGACTGCATTCAAGTATCCTCTTTGATAATCATCAGATTGACTTCCCAATGCATTGTCGTTTTCCAGTATGTAGTCTTCATCCTTAGGATCCTCCATCTCCTCGACATACTTCTCATTTTCAGTCAAGAAAATGGGATGGTAATCTTCTCTGAAGAAGTGTTTTTCCTCGACAATCGAGTCCATTTCATCATCAAACTCTCCTTGAGCATAGTTCTACTGCAAGGGCATATGAATTGGCTGTTGATATGTTGATGCTTTAGAAGCTTTCTGCTCTCTTTGTTTTATCCTATACTGAGGTTGTTGCTCGTTTCTAAAGTTCGGATTTCTAACTTGTGGCTCCTGAGGTCTATCTGAACTTATGATCCGGTCGGTCATTCTCTCGATGGTTTTGATCAATGCATCTAGTTTGAGATTGGTGGAAGAAGAAGCTTCTTCATTGATGGTTACTCTTTTTTCCAGTTTCTCATGTTTCAACTGAGACTTTTTAATCATCAAGTTCGCTTCCACACTTACTGCATTATTCTATGTTTATTCCAGAGTTGGAGGATCTCTTTCCCTTAGTTGATAAGCAATCTCTGGATCAAAAGCATCCAGGTAATGTTGAAGTGCCAAATCAAGTGGAGGTTTCATGTTATCCGGAATGGAATTGTAGATGTGATTAAACTATATAGTGAACTCTTGAACCGTCTCATTAGGGTTCCTTTTTAATGTATTGTATTCCACCAAGATCTGTAGCGGATTCTTCTTTTCTCACCACCTGGCTAAGAATAATTCATTTAACCTTTGAGGAGTATCAATAGAGCGTTCTGCCAAACCAGGGAACCATTTTTTCACCTCTCCAAAAAAACTTTGCGTCATTAGTCTCATTTTGGCATCATATTCATCAACCTCCTCTAAGTCAATGAAATCAGCCATCTTATCAATATATTGTTGTGCAGTGACTCCCGGGCTGCCATCCAAAAGAGGAAGTCTCTGGCCATCAGTCTGAGGTAAAGTTGCCAACTAAACAAGTAATACTAAAGGTGCAGATCTCACCATGACTGTTAGGGAACGGTGAATGGGAACTTCAATGGGTTGTGTTGGTTGGGATGAAGATGAAGGTGGAAATATGGATGTTTTCAGAGGTTTGGTAGGAGATATGGCAGAAGATAAACTTTCAAGCTGATACTGAATATAAGCGTTTTCCGCAGTGATTTGTAATTGATCAGCTAGGCTTTGAAGTTTCTCAAAATTAGACCAAACCTCGTGCTCAAGTTTTGAATACTGAGAAGAAGAAGAAGGTTGATTAAACAAAGACTTTGAGGTAGGAAGGTATGAGTCAAAATTTATGGGATCAAAAACTTCTTCGGTAAGACAAGACTCAGATTTCAAACGAAATAGGGATAGCTCAAATTTAATGTCAAACGGAATATCCTCAATACTAAGTATATGATCTAGCAAGGAAGTGGTCCTTTCCAATTTTGTCGTTTCAGTCTCAAGGAAAGGGACTTTAGGCTTTCTCAACAATATTTCAAGGTCATCAACCGGAGAAGGAGGATTTGGGTCAGGGTTTGACCTGGTATATCTTTTCGGAGCCAATATCTTAACAGAGTCATAGACTTTATGAGGAAAAATACCTAAGACTTTGAGATGAACAAAGATCTTTTCAAAGGAAAGTTTTCAATAGATAAATGTTAACTTGGTAATGATCAAAATATTACCAATGAAATGAAGTCTGATCAAACTTGTGACTTGTAACCTTCTTCGCTTTTTGAAAAAGATCTGTTTGTCTTTGACTGAATCAGCTGGATCAGGATGCGTAATTTTGCCTTGTTTGTCTGCTCGAGGCTAGCTCAATCTCGACACTGCAATTTTGGAATCATCCTTTATGAAGCTTAGTCCCATCATCTAGAGGACCAAACTCGAATGAGAACTAGTCGTACACCCAGGGAAAATGAACCTTTCGTTCCCTGGAAACGACGCCAGTATGTTATCTCTCCTCCGAATCTCCAAGGCTGAGGAAGAGTCTAGTTGAGGTATCCATAGACCAAGCTTTTGACTTGGTATCTAGCCCTACCAATTCAGAGAGGGCTCTCTCCAAAGGATCACAGCCAAGAGGGTTGGATATATTAGGGTTTTAGGCCAGATATAGTAGCTCAAGGTTTGTTTGATTTTGTTTGGTTGGGCCAGTCACTGGATGAGTGAATTAGGTCAGAGAGTGAACTAGGTTAGTGTAAAAGAGAATCAGAATTGCAGACATTTGATGGGGAAAGGTAGGCAATTTACTTTAACACTTGGTAGTATAGTGATGATATGGTTTAGACTAGTGAGGTGCTAAAAAGAGCATGAAAACCACATAGAAGATGAATTATGCTTATCACACCTTGAAAATCAAATATATTTAAAGTGAAATGGATCATGAAAGGTACAAAACACTCATACATATGTAACTGAAGAGGAAACAATTTCAAAATACCATGCCACGAGAATCCCACCAAAATAGTTGCAACTCATTCAATATATTTCATGCTAAAGTCTAAAACACTAGTACAACATCCAATAGAGTCCAACCTCTAGAATAACTGAGAAATTACATGATATATGCCTCAACCCAACTCATCCTAGCCTCAGGGGTCGAATCCATGAGAGGAGGAGCAGTTACAACAAAAACCGAACTGATAGTTAGAGTGTAGGGTGGTCAAAGTGACTCATCCCTAACTTAAGAAAATTGATTCATTACAAGCCATGGAGGCCATTTACCTAATGTATTTACCCTAGGTAATAGTAAAAACATAATAGTTACATCAACCACATCAATTACATCAGTAAAACATTGATTTCCCATAGGTAAAAATCAATTTTGGAGAGAAACAGTGAAAAATTGGGCTAATTGTCAAACGCGCAGCGCCAATGTTAAACGCGTAGCACCAATGTGAAACGTGTAGCGCCATCTTCAAGCTGACTTTTACCTACCTTCCTGGTGTCCAAATTTAGCCCAGGATAGCTCATTGGAAATTTTATCCTATCTAGTTTCCAACACTGCCCTTAGTTTTCAAAATGGGTTTGATTTTCCCCCTCAAAATTCCATTCTCCCAAGACTACTCAAATGTGCAGCGCCTAGTCCAGAAAAGAGGCAGAAACATGATTTTTAGGTGGTTTTTTGCATTTTTCACCTACCAGTTTTGCTTCCTAGGGCTGGAAACATGGTTTTCCCAGATTTCTTGGTCCTTCTATATCCACTGGTGGTTTCCATTCCTTCAAAAAATGCCTCAAAAAAGTGCGCGCTGCGCGTTTGACCTAATTGTTGATATGAAATTGCCTGAAAAAGGATAGGAAAGGAAACTTTACCAAAAATGAGCCAAAAGTATTCAAAATTGGACAAAAAGATGATGTTTGATGTTTCTAGGCATGGAGAGAAGCCTCTGAAATTATATCAAAATTGTTTTTCTCCCCTTGGTGAATTAGAGCTTCAATTCTTGCCTTAGCAGCCTTGAGCTTAGCCCTAGCTATTTGATTTCTTCGGCAATGATACTTTGCCATCTTTCTATGAATTTTATTGTCTCTTTTGACCTTGTCTAGAAGGTTTTCAAGGTGGTTGTTCACCTTCTCAAGCCAATGCTCCCGGTTCTCATTGATAATTTTGGCAAACTATTCATTTCGGGTGAGCTCATTAGCTAGTTCAACCTCTCTCTGTTTTTCTAGCTCTAATGCTCTTTTTAGGCCTCTGGTCCTTGGCCTTCTTCTTGGAACTTGTTCCTCCAGCTGGTCACTATATTCTCCATATTCTCCATCAAGTAAAGCCTTAGCTTTTTCTGCCTCCCTCTTTGCCTTGATGAGATGAATCTCCATGAGCTCATGTTTGGTCTCAAACTGCTTATTCTCCTACTCATAGTATGAAATGATGTATTTTTCCCTCTGTAAGTTGACCTGGATTTCCCCTATGAGTGCATCCTTTTCTTTGATGACAATGCTTTTGTTTTCACTGTCATCATGCTCACTTAGGTCAACGAAGTGAAAATCCTGCTCTGTCTCATGGAGGTCTTCCTCCTGCTGGATCTCTGACTCTGTCATCTTCTCCTTGCCTTTCTATACCTACTTTGTTGATGAATAAGGCAAGACCCCTCCCACAATCTGTGGGGAAAACACTTGCCTATGTCCCCTCTGATAAGTATGAGGAAAAATTCACAAATCAGGCTCTTTAGGTTTTTTGACATCAACATGTTCAATGTGTTATTTCTTTCTGAATTCATCTCTATTAGGTGAATGAATATGCTCATGGAATGGTGATGATGGAAGTGATGGTGTGGTTGACTCATCAGATGAGGATGAATGATTTCAATGGGCTGAGATGGAGGAAAGGAAGTGGAAGGATGAGATGATGAAGGGATGTTTTGAACATTCTGAGCAGATGCATGAGTGAATATGGGATTAGATATGAAGGTGCTCCAAGCAATGTTGAGTTCCTTGAGATGATAAAGAACTATGAATTTAATGAGGGAATGATGAAATAGGCTCTTCATTTGATCTTTGTACTCCCTCTTTTGGGCAATGTAGGCCATCTTCTCAACACTCTAGAAAACATAGTAGTGTATATTGAGAATTTTTACCCTAGTGAAATGCATTAAAAGTCGGATATGATAAGAATAGACCCTGGAAAATCTACCTTCACATGAAAATTATTTCATAATAATATTCATCATTGGGGCATATCTTTCAAGGAGGTGTGAAAAAGGAAAATAGCCCCTTCTCTCATTTATATACCTTGGTTTCATGTAAGGCTCCAAATCACCTTGTTTAAACCATTTCTCCCCAACATCTGGGATCCTGATGGAAGTTGATATGATGGCAATAGATAGAGTAAATGTGATACCTGCTAGAGTGACCTGGTTGTCTTGGAGTTTGGATATGAAGAGCCTAGTCAACTAAGGATGGTGTTGGACTGCCTGAACTTGCTCACATAAATCATAACAGCCTAGCCATTTGAAGGATGTCACAGTGATAGCGGATGCTAAGAGTTCCCTGAGATCTATGGGCTCAAACCTATGTATCTGGCCTCCTTTGTGAGATTTGTTGACCTTTTTTTCTTCTCTATCAGTTTCCTCTTCCTCATTTTGTGGTTTGTATTCCTCATTTTGCATGATGTTTAGTATCAAACCCTAGGGAGGTGCAAGGTAGTGGGAATGTAGTTTCCAGGAAATATGGTGTATGGGGAAGGGTAAATATGAAGATGATGGGTAAAGGGATATATGTATTGGAGAGGGATATAGGGTAGTAGTATGATAGCTTTGGGATGGGGGAAAATTGTTTGCAATATATGGGGTTTAGGAGCCTAGGTGGTCATGGCACCTGGGACTTAGGGTTTTGGGACAAAGTGTTTGAGGGTATCTAGGATAAAATGATTTAGGGAAATGGAAGGAAGGTGTAGGGGAGTGTATGAGAAGGATTGAGAATGCAAGGAAGTTTTCGAGGGCAGATCTATGGTTTAGATATAAACTTAAACCAAATATTCAATTAAGTCTTTCAAACACTTAGGGAGTGACTTGAGGAGGAAGAAAAACACCTTCCCAAGTAGCTACTTACTTGTTTTGAGGTTGCATAGACCTTGGAGGAGCCTAGGAGGTAACTATATCCATCCTAGACAAACGTGCAGCACGAATGCAGAGTGCGCAGCACCTCAAGCAAGCGTGCAACGCCTTAAGGAAACATGCAGTGCCACGTAAACGCGCAGTGCCAGCTCTATTCTGCTGATTTTTGCCTTGAATTGTGGAAAGGGTCTCTTGGGGTTTGCTCAATCAGTGGTAAGAGGAAAATGAGGCTGAGTTTAAAGGCAAGAGGTCCTTTATAGCTAATTGAATTTGATCTTTTAGATTCAAAACCAACTTTCTAATGTTTCCTTTCACCCTTTTTTAACCTCTTTGCTAGTTTTATTTCTGACTTTTTCCTTTGCGGGTGGATGATGCTAAAGTTTTGGCAATATTTACTTTTGAATTTTGTTTGGATGATATTGGCAATAGAGTTTGAGTAAACAGCTAGGAATAGTGACTTATTACATATGATAAACATAAAATTACATAAATAAATAAAAATATTACATCTCTTTTTTTAAATAAAATTACAATCTGAAACAAAACTTTCACTTTTGGAATGAAAATTAGAGATCTGGCAACCATAGTTACATGTTTCAAATCCTTTTTGAATGAAAAAGGATATTGTTTCTTTCACTCTCATGTTTTTGCTGGCCTTGTGCATTGAAATGGTGTTTTATTGGACCTTGAAAAAATGAAACCTAGAGACCTAATGAAAACCTTGAATGGTAGACATGACTGACATAAGACATGATGAAATGAGCCTTTAAAATGAATTTATGCACAGTAACGCACAGGAAGGTGGGCCAGCAAATATTGATTTTTTGAGGGAGAATGGGATTTTGACTTGGGCTACCATCAATGAGTAAATTTTTGAATGAGGACCTCAGTGGAATGACAAAAATTTCTGAGTGAGACCCTAATATGATATGAAAAGATAATTTTTTATCACTGATGGTAGTATGCAAATACCAACTCTAACATAATAAATCAAGAAAACCAAACCAGGGCTTCCAGAGGCCAAACCACCTCAACCCTCAACCAATGATTCCACCTCAAGGACAAAGTGCTTATTCCAACCTGGCTTCCAGGACTAGTAACTCAACCCACAATCATCTTCGGGCTCCAGAGCATTTTTCTAACTTAGGCTTCCAAGACTAGTAACTCAACCCATCAAGGGCTTGAGAGCATTTGTTAACCCAAGGCTTCCAGTACTAGTAACTCGACCCAAGTTGTTGGCTTCTAGAGTGTTTGTCCCACCAAGGCTCCATGAAATAATAACTCAACCCATAGCCATAAGGAACATGAGAGCCAACAACAAAACAAAAGATAAAACCCACAACACCATGGTTATCCAGGAAATGGAAAAACTAGGAAAAACCACTGTCAATATAGGCAATCCTCCATGCCAATGACAGATCATAACCAAATAACCACATGCATGTCAAAACTAGCAAGGAAATCATACATGCAACTTGGTACCTGCAAGAAAAACCCATTGTAGTTGTTGATATTGACGTCCCCTTGTGCTTTCCTTCTATTCCTTTGCCTTCTTGCTCCAAATCCAAAGTATGACATAATTCTCCAAAAGTGGTACAAAAAAACGCTTAGCGTCCAAGAGTATGTGAGAGATAGAATAGAATGAGTGCACCAAATATTAAACTAACAAAATTTGTGAAATGATCCTCATAATCCTTTTTATATTTGAGGCCTCGGTTTTCTTCATTTTCCATTATTTTTCCTTCATTTTCCTCCTCACATGAAACCTGTGGCCTTTCACCTTGCTTTTCTCTTATTTTCCATTATTTTCATATATTAAAATGTCAATAAATGCCTCATTCCTTTCCAAATCCATTGCCATTGCCTTTGCCAATTTCCATAGCCATTAATTAATCACAAGTGATCCCCGTCACTATTTTTTTTCCCAACATTCAGCTTGTAATATGTGTCCCATGACCTTTGTTATTATTTTTCCTTTATTAACTTTATTACATGGATTTTTAAACTGGGGTTGTTATAGTAAGAAGGTTTTTGTTTTACTTTACTCATATTTTCAAACCCCTTCAATGGATGATAAAAAAGGATGTGAAATTTAGGTGGAATGATTTAGAGAGAGAATCTTTTGATAGAATCAAAGGTGCAATAACAATGGCCCCTCCATTATATAATCCAAATGCCAATAAATATTTCTCACTTTATAACTTTGCATCGAGCTTTTCCATATATTTTATACTCACAGAGAAAGATGATTAAGGGAATCAAGGACCCATATCTTTCATGACCACTAATTTTGAGGGCACTAGACTTAACTATCTATGCATGAGAAAAAAAAAAGAATATTCCATTTGAAAAGTTATCAAATAGTTCAGGCCCTATATTCTTAATAATCATGTAAAGGTAATAGTCGCTCACCCCATTGTTAAATCACTATTTTTTTTAGAAAGAATTGGGAGAACCAGACACAATTAAATGATATCATTACAAGAGTATGACCTTGAATTCAAACATGTTCATAATATAAAAGGTCATGGTTTATGCAGACTTACATCTAAGGCCCTAGACTTGGAATAAAACAATAAGGAAAGGTGTGAGAATGAATTATGTATGTACTCTTATGAAAACATATACACATGATCTCCACAAGGGTCATGGTATCATAAATTGTAGTATCTTCAACATACGACCATACCAAATAATCTTAGCACTAGGAAAATATGAGTCATCAAGCTCAAGGCCTCATAGTATCAACTTGTAAATGGAACTTTGTTAAAGAAGCATCATAATGGAGTTCTACTACGTTGCCTCAAGAGGTAGGACACAAACGAAGTACTCTCAGAACTGCATGATGGAGTAGTAAGTGAACAGTGCATGAGTGAGACTATTGCACACAAAATTTTGAGAGCTAGATAGTATTGACCAATGCATTTCAAACATTAACACACTAATTTCAAGAGGTTTCAAGTATTCCAGATATGTTTTATACATGAAATAAAACCTACAATTCCTCTACAACCTATGATAGTCAAAGAACCTTTTTAGCAATGAGGGTTAGATATAATCGGAAAAAAATACCCTCATTCTTCTAAATAGCGCCAATATATTTTGACTCCAATAGGTTAATTCACTCAATGGATAAACTTGTTATTATACTAACCAAGATCAGTGATTAAATCATCATCTAGTTCCTGCAGAAACATCATGTTACGAGGTTTTGAGTACCATCTTCTCTTGTTTTTTATAATGCAACTTATTTTAGTTAACTAATTTTGCTTTGGAAAAAGTATCATATTGAGACACTTGGCCAACTAATAACCTAAGGGAAATGGGTTGGATAAATGTAGTAACAAAAACCTAATACACGTATTGAAATAAACAATAGTTGATCAACAGAGAAATTGCCATAATGCCTTATCCAATGTTGTATGGGCAGATCGAGTAACCACAAAATCGTCTTAAGGAATGTCTCATTACATTATAGTTTACAAAAAATAAGTTATCTTTTATTCCATCCATACAACTGTGTCAAGACTGTCAAGACCAACAGTTCCCAATTATATAGAAATTAACGAATACACTCGTAAAACTAGAAGAAAAAAGAGAAAACGGCCAATCAAAAGTTCACCACACATCAACGAATTATTAGAAAAAAATTGATGGCAAGTCCGTTGGTGAGAATTCCAACACATCAAAAAATTATTAAGAAAACATTTGATGACAAGTTCGTTGGTGAGAAATAACTCCAACACATCAATGAATTATTAAGAAAAATTTTGATGACAATTCTGTTGGTGAGAAATAATTCCAAGTAGAAGACCTGGTATTTGTTGGAAATATTGTTGTCATTGATTTCAAAGACATGGGAAGACTGCAAATTTCTTGTTAAAATAGGAAACTATCGTAAAATTCCAATTTGGAAAGCTCATTTTATGGATACTATTATTGCATTTAATTCCTCTTTTCAAGAGGACCAAAATCGACCTAAAGATCATCTAATTTGGACAAGGGAAAGTATATTTTTGAATTATGAGCCCACATGTGCATATTTGATCAAGTCAACCCTAAAGAAAATTGGACACCCTTGGAAGGCTATAAATACAAGTGAACTTTACCTCATTTGGACATCATCATGGATCATTCTTCTATTCTTCTATTCTCTTTCTAAGGCAGATCCGCAGAGGAATAGGTTTTCACAAAAGTGAAATTGCAGGGTCTGAAGCTTGCATCTTTATTTCAGGGTTTTGGACCTCAGTCGTAGGCACATCATAGAGAAATATCGTCTACAGTCACTCGTTGGCCGGCCCATCCATGTGAATGAATCCTTTCGGTTTCATGCACAATATGTCCTACATGCGACTGACATCTATGGTTTCTGAGTCAGAGTTGTAGGCTTTCCAATGGCTGATTTTGACTACAGTCGTTGGATTACAGGCTCAAGTGAGTGATTGGAACCTCTAAGTTGCACGCATGACTCGTCCATGCTACTGGGACCTAAATGTTTTTTCTTTAGTAGTCTGAATTTTTCTCTTGCTGACTACATGGTTCGGCAATTGACCGCAGACAGTGATAGTTCATTACAAGCTTCTGAATCAAGGTCTTGAGTATAAGCATTGTTGGGTTCCTTTCATAGATTTTGTAGTTTTTTTTGTTGGATAGTTGTATGGATGAATATATGGATCATCGCACTCTCTTTTTCTAAATCATTCAATGACAATATAATAAGAATAATAATTTGAAAGGGTTTTCCCCATAGTGGGTTTTTCCCTAGTATTCGACCAATCTTGGTTTCTCTATGTCTGCATTATTTTCTTCTACTGTTCCTTTATGTTCCACTACATTGATGATGATGAGATTGTTCTTTCTACATAGTTGCATATGTTGTTGAATAATTATGTAAAACTAAATAATGCTATGATGTTATGGACTGAATTTGATTTGTAAATAAAGAAATGCAATTATCAAAGCAAAGGTCAATATAGCCCTAAGAAAAAATTAACACGGTATTAGAGTTGGGATGAAGAAAAGTCATGGAGACCACCATTATGATGACACCATTGATGGAAGCAAGAGAGGATGGAGGAGACCTAAAATAATTATAGGGTTTGAAGGAAACCTTAGGACATTTGTGTATTAGGGTTTGATGGATATTATGAAGTTAGGGATTGAGAGAAACCCTAGTTCATAGCAAAGACGTCACATACAAAATATAGAAACCCTATCATGGTCAATGTGACAGATTTGATGAAGCCCTAGATGGGATAGATTCTATTAGGTCTGGTTTCTAATGAAGTTGATGAATATATATTAAAGGAAACAAGTGGACAATGGACAGTGATGGCTCTTGAAGGTTGATTCAAGTGTGAGATGATCACGTCTCATTCAAGATAAGTATTTTTTCAATTTATGGTGTTCCTTTATGTCTTTACTTTTGCTTAGATGTATAGATCTGATTATTGTTTTGATTATTACCTATACTTACTGCATGTATAATTGAGTATTTGGATGCTTCTAACCTCCTATGATATGTGATAAGTGGATCTTTCTTAATGATCATGGCCAATGCAGGAAGAGAGGAGCTAGTAAAGGTGACAAAGTGCTAAAAGTTGCCTATGCAAAATAAGAAGGTGCACGGGTATTTGAATACTACAAGGTATGCATGGTATATTGTTTCAATGTTATGTTTCAGCTGCAATATTGATGGAAAGGTAATCCCCAAGGTTTGATGAGAATGTCCCCTTCACAAATGGCTCATGTACATATGATACCTATCACGAAATGATGCTCTTGGTAGTGAATAAGTATCTTACCTTTTAGACATAATGAACTTCATGTTTTTATGAAGCTACTTAATATTGATATTTGATATATCCGTATACTTTATGCTGGGCTAACACCTATTATTTTGGATATCTTGATCCCGTAAAGAAGGCTAGCACCATGACTCTAATAGATAGTAACTTGATATTATTGATAATGTTTGCGATAAGCATGGTAGAAATTATGATAAAAGTGTAACAATGAGATTGATATGCATGACCTTTTGTTGATTTTGGTTATGTTTTGATGTGGTTAGTAATTATGGCATATGGTAAAATTTAATTCCCTGACTTGATGAATTGGGTTATGTGACAAAGAAGTAATTCTTGAAGTATACCCCTATTAGCTATTTGACACTAACCCTTGATGAAAAATTGATGTCATGATGTAATGGTGAAGTAGTTCATGCTAACATATATGACCCTAATAAATATGTGATATAGTATGACTTTATGATCTAATAGATATGTTGATGCATGATAGTATTATAGACAGGTTGATGACTTGAATGAAGATGACTGAAGTGGCTTCCCATTCAGAGGGAGAATCTCTCCATAATATCCTTACTCCTATTATCATTTTCATTATATGTATATTCTTTACTGTTGAAGTATGATTTATGGACATGAATAGTCAAATATCTGATATTATTGATCTGCAGCAAATTTCTAATTAGAGAGAGAGAGTTTTCCATCACTCCAAGCCTTAGTCGCATGGAAGCAAGCTTACAAGTGAAACTGTATCCTCTCATCCACATGGAAGTAAGTTCAAGGGTGTGTTTGTAGTCTCTCAACCACATAGAAGAAGGCCTATGGGTGTGATTATTCTTGCAGGTCACAAAAGTGAAGCTTTGTGCATAAAATCAGAAGTAAACCTGAAATATGTCAGTCCTACAAACATGGAGCAGACAATAGAAAGTTCTATAAGTAAGGAAGTTTGAATGTTTGACTTGTTATAATGTGAAAATGTTGACTAAACTTGTGTTTTCAAGTGACCGGGATATGCATATCAATATATCATTATTATTTAACCATTGAGTCTTGTGTATGACTGTATTTGATAACAGTTGCAAGGGTTTGACTAGATTTGGTTGACTTATATAGATAAGCAGTGTTTGGAGTTTTGACATGATGCTTGATAATGATTTAAAAAATTGAATTGATGATAGAGATATGTTTTGGGCTATAAATCTCATTGTGATAGAAAATTTGGGATTTGACCTGATGACTAATGATTTGATTTGGCCACTGATGATTTGCCTTAATGGGCATAGTGACTTTTAGTGACTTGTATTGTTATTCTCTGTTGAAATCATTAGCTTTGACACAATGGTTGAAGTATTGAAAGTTATGATTCAATATGAAGTAATCTCATAATAAATGGATGGATCTTGCATGACTTATTCGTGGTGTATGTATTTACATCTAGTGCCTTATATTATGATCATAAGGATGACTTGATGAAGTTGGGATTGATATTTCTTAGTAGATGACAAATTGTTAGCATGAAGTTATGAAAAGATATTATTAAACCTAACTTGGAAATCGATAGTTAATTGATGCATTGATGTTCCATGTGAATACCCATCTATATATTCTGAGTCAATGCATGATTGATCCACTTCACACATTGAGTTACTGTTGAGCTCACTTCGAGATATTTGCATGGGTTTATCTATTTTTGGTCTGAGACATTATTCCTATGATATGTGAATGCATACTAATGTTTTTTGGGTTCTTTGTTGTCATATGGGTGTTGCCTTAGTATGATATCTTCCATGATGTTTTGGATGAGAAGTTTGTAGCTTTAAGCATAACTGAGGTTGAGTATGATGTTGCTAGCATGGCTAGCTGTGAGGCAGGATGAAGAAGCTCTTTGGAGAGATGTTTGAGCATGTTCTAGATATGACATGGATATATTGCAATGAAAAAGAGTGGGAATCGATTGGAAAATAATCCCATATATATTTGTGACTGAGATACCTTCATATATTGAGACAATGTTTCTCTACAAGGCACGCTTATGCTTATGGTTGTTGCCTCTGTGAGAGGGAACATGAATATGGTATCCTTTTTTTGTGATATATATATATATATATGATATTTGATTTGATGTCATGTATGAACAAGAGACTACTGCTATTGCAACATGATGATCAAGTTGATACCAGATGTAAGCACTATGATATGTTTATGATCAACATAGAGAATCGTTGATCGAGGACACTGAGTCATCTCTTACCCCCCCCTGTTTGAGCTCCCAGGGTAACAATGTAAACTTTGAAACGGGAACTATAAACTCAAAACGGGAATTCTGGCCAAAAAACCCGAAAAAACATGAAAAACAGTGCTAAAAATGAAAAGTGTGTATATTGGAACGATGGTTTTTTTTAGGGTCAGTTTTCAACATTTTTAAAACATTCTAAAACATAATGTACATAAAAAAATTTAAAGTGCCAAAAACTATGCTCTAAAAGAAATGTGGGTTCTGCATCGCCCCTTTTCAAAATCGGGTCACTTTTTTGCTATCTCTACGAAACGGGTAACAGTATCAGTTCCCATTCAAAGTTTACATTGTTGAGTGTGGAATTGATATGGATGGCTCTTGGGGTTAAGGGATCTCTGGAAAATAGGGTATCACCCTTATCTATTACCCATAGGGTTGGGGAGATGTTTCTCCCCTATCTTGGTCTTTGTAGAGTATACCCCAGTTGGCATCATACCCACAAACCGAGCTTGTTCGGATTGCCCCTCCCTGTCTGACCAATGATTTGAAGAGGCTTGGGGGTGTTTAATCCTTATCTTTTGGTAAGGCAGGTATCTCGCCCAATCTCAGATTATGATGCAGGTTTTCTACCACATGACTCTTGAGGTCATTGTTGGGAAGATCGCCAGGCAATAGGATGGGTTGAGATGTGCTCCCCCATAGCACCTATTGCTCGATATTGGGTCATAAATGTTTAGTTTCCCTATGAAATTTCAGGTTGATATCTGCTCCCCAATGTAGTTCTAAGTTTATATGTGTTCCTGATGATATGCTCTCTGATGATGATGTCGGTTGTAGAAGTGGCTCCCTACTGATTTTTCCTACGTGGTAGCGTTGGGCTCCCTGCTGGCAAAGATTCTGGATGGTAGAAGTGGCTCCCCGATGAATAGAGGGTGGTAGCTTAGGCTCCTCTCTGATGTCAAATTATTCTTATTTTAGATTTGAGAATGTTCAACATATGAGCAGGAATAATCAATAGATAAGTAGGAATAAGCAAGAGATCAATCAAGATGAACAATTATTATACGTGATGATGAGATACTTGAGATTGGATATGATTTGATGACGGGATACACATGACATGGTGCAAGTGGAATTATCCCTAGTTGAGAGCGAGTGTTAAAATAGGAAACTATGGTCAAATTACACTTTGGATATCTCATTTGATGGATATGATGATCGCATTGAATTCATCCTTTTGAGAGGACAAAAATTGACCTAAAGATCATCTAATTTGGACAAGGAAAAGTATATTTCTGAATTATGAGCCCACATGTGCATATTTGATCAGGTCAACCCTAAAGAAAATTAGACACCCTTGGAAGTCTATAAATACAAATGACCTCTACCTCATTTGGACATCATCATGGATCATTATTCTATTCGCTTTCTTATTTTTGGCTCGCACAAGTCTGAGGCAGATCTGCAGAGGAATAGGTTTGCATGAAGGTGAAATTGTATTGTCCAAAGCTCGCATCAATGCTTTAGGGTTTTGGACCTCAATCACATGCACAACACAGAGAAATATCAACTACAGTCACTCACTAGCCAGCGCATTCATGCAACTGAAGTTGCATGCACAACATTTCCTCCATGTGACTAACATCTAGGGTTTTGAGTCATAGCCGCAGGCTTTCCAAAGGTTGATTTTGATTGCAGTCGTTAGCTTACAGGTTCAAGCGACCGGCTGGAACCTCCCAGTCGCACACATGACTCCTCCTCCATGCGACTGGCACCTAAATGATGTTTTTTTTTGTTTTCAGAAGTTTTCACTCGTTGACCGCAGGGTTCGGCGGCTAACCACAAACAATGACAGTTCATTACAAGCTTTTAAATTAGGGTCTTGAGTATAAGAATTGTTGGCTTCCTTTCATAGATGTTGTAGTTGTTTTGTTGAATAGTTGTATGGATGAAGATATGGATCATTTTAATCTCTTTTGATGAATCATATAATGATAGACTAATAAGAAGAAGAATTTGAAATGGTTTTCCCCATAGTTGATTTTTCTCTAATCTTCAACCAATCATGGTGTCTCTATGTGTGAATGATTTTCTTCTATTGTTCCTTTATGTTCCGCTGCATTGATGATGATGATATTTTTCTTTCTATCTAGTTTCATATGTGATCAAGTGCTCAAAATTAGGCTCAAAAACCAAAGTTTCAAAATCTTGATAACCCTAGCTTCAGATCGAAGAGCTCGTCATTCTGATTCCAACGATGAAAATGGCACTCAAATTCGAGCTCATATACAAAAGTTAGAGCCAGTCAAAGTTTAGGTTTGACTTTGACACATGGCAGGATTGGATGATGTGGCAAGGCTCTTCAGCGAATGACGAGGTGCCAAGTGGCAGGCCACCATTGGCCCCCACATATTGCAATCATAGGCGGGTCGGCGTTAAGAATCAACCCCAAAACAGCCAAGGTGAAATGCGATAAGGCAAGCGGGAAGGCATTCAAGAATCGGCCAGAGGCACGATGCCAGAATCGCAATTGCACATCAATGAAGGGAGGTGTTATAGAATCGGCCCCGGCAGGTTTGGATTGCGATGTAATATCACAATCACATATCGTAACAGGACAGGTCTCGCATATGTATAGGACCATTGGTTTTCCGCTAATTGTGATATCTCGGATGTGATAAGGTTAGGTTGCAGTCTAATGTCCCATCGGGTCCGTCGTATTGCAATCGCACATTGCTCGCCACGTTCACAAACCATAAGACCCGCCAGAATTCACCGATTGTGATTTGTGATAGACATTCGGTGCCAACGGATTATGGCCTGCCGCGCAACAAAATTCTCACTCAGTTAGCAAATTTTTGCAGCGAAATTGTGGGATCATGTCGGATTTGGAGCAATTTGTGGAGCGAATAATGGGAAAACAAGGGGAAGTCATAACTTCTCTAGTTTTTCACCAAATTGGATGCAAAAAGAGGCTATATAGCCGTTTTCTAACATTCCAAACTTATTGGAACAGGTTTCAGAAGCTTTGATCATTGTAAACACAGATTTTTACACTTTTGAGCATAATTGAGAGGTCCAAGCCATTGGAAGTTGGACCAAGGAGACGTAGCCTAGGAGGGGTGAACTCCTTTATCATGTTCCTGTTGTAATTTGTTTTTGATGATGTTCTGTATATGTTTATGATATTGTTCAATTTCTGATTTATGTTAAATTTCTCATAAAATACATAAAAACTCTTCATTTTATTTGCAAAAATTGATGAATCCTTAAGCGCAATGAAAGCATTTTGTAAATAATCTGAGGAAGATCTTAGCACTGCAAACTAATATTCTAAATCAGATCAATTTGGTATCAGAGCACTAGGTTTTCTTTGTGAAAGAAGGATTTAATTGTTTCCAAGTTTCTGTCATGCTTACAAGGTTAAAACTCAAAAGAGGTGAACAAAAGTTGGTAGGAAGCCCTGAAGTTGGTTCAAGGAGAAGGAGAGGAAGGTTGCTACAATCTCCAACACCAGTTCAGCCTCAAGTTGTAGTTGAGACTCCAGAGATCATGTCTCGTGAAGGAGAACCTAAAAAAATGACAGAAGATGAGAAGACCTTCAGAAAGGATTTCTTTGATATGACAGAGATGGTGAAGGTCCTTTATGAAGAGAGGAATAGAAGGTTGCAAGAAGAAAGTTCCAAACCTCCCAAAGGAGAAGGCTCTTCAGGAGGAGGTAATGGAAAAGGAGGTAATGGGAATGGAGACAAACATCCACCCTATCCACCATCTTCTTCATCTTCTTCTTCACAAGCATCTTCACCCTCTTCCACTGACACAACCCTTACTCATACTGATCATCATACTTCAAAAGGAATTGGTAAATCACCTTTTTTAAAACTTGATGTTAAATTTGATCTGCCTATGTATAATGGTGAAGTGAATGCAAAGAAGCTTGATAATTAGATTAGTCAGTTGGAGGTCTATTGCAGGATTCAAAACCTTCAAGAGGATGACATAAAGATTCAGTTAGCTTCCTTGAGAATGGAGGGTGCAACACTTGTATGGTGGGAATCAAAGACCCAAGAGGAGATTAAAAAACACAGTAAGATTTCAATTTCTTGGAATGATTTCATTGCTGCAATTAAAAGACAATTATACCATCTAGCTTATATGTAGAAAGCTATCATGAATTGGCAGAAATTTAGACAGTTGAAAGGTAAAAATGTGCAAGATTACACCCAAGAATTCAGAAAAATGTCTCTAATGTTAGGTGTAGATTTGCAATCATAGGACACTTTGCTGAAGTACATAGGGGGTTTACACAGTTACCTTAGGCATACTATATTAATGTTTAATCCCAATAATCTAGATGCTATGTGTGTGCAAGCCACTCATCTTGAGGAAAGAGGGAAAAACACCCTAGAAGAAGGTAGTAAAAATTGTTTAAGGGTAAAGAGAAAGAAAAGGGTTTCAAGGGAAAGAAAAATGCATCCACTAAAAAAGAAGGAGAGAAAACAATTTGTAAACATTGTTCCAGAGAGGGTCAAGATGAAGCTCACTTTTGGAAGCTTCATCCTGAAATGAAAACAAAGAAATTCAAAAACAAAGGAAAATTAAAGACATTTGCAATCACTCAAGAAGAGGATTTGGGATCCAAATCGGGTGATGAAACTAAAATCACAGCCATGGGGTTTCAAGGAAAGGAATCCATTGCCAACACTAGTTCTTCAAGCTCGCAAAATGAAACTCCAAATGAAAGAGGAGAATAGAACTTTTTCACATAAGGGTGATCTCAAAACATAACAAGATTGATATGTTGTTTGATAGCAGCTCTCAAGCCAATCTTATCTCATAAAACATTGTCAAGATTTTAAATTTGGAAACTGTTCCACATCATAAACCGTATCCATTTGGATGGGTGTATGACAATGCACAATTGCAGGTTACGAGAAATTATAAGTTGAGATTCGCCATCACTGCAAATTTCAGAGATGAGGTGGATCTTGATGTTCTGCCATTAGATATTTGTGGCATCATTTTGGGCAGCCCATACCTTTATGACAGAAAAGTTATTTTCCATTGACATGAAAACAAATATCACATGTTCAAACCAAATCTTATGCTTGTTAATGCAAGGCAGATGAAAATATTGGTGAATTCGAGCAAGAATCTTGTGCTTCTCATGATCAAACCCAAGAATGATATTGATTATGAAGCGTTTGATGGTTGTAATTCGAATTTGAAAATTAATTTGGTTGATGTTGTTAACCAATATAATGAAATGTTTCAGGAATCAAAGGGATTACTTCCCAAGAGGGGAATCCAACCTGAGTTACAATTGCAGCCAAAGTGTCTTCTTCCTAACATTGGCATGTACATGATGTCAGTGATGGAAAGGGCGGAAATTAAGATGAAAATCCATGGATTGTTGAATAAAAGGATCATTCGGCCTACTCCTTTACTGTGTGGTGCACCTCTTATTTTGGCGCCCGAGAAGAATGGTAAGCATTTCCTTGAATGGGATTCAAGAAGTGGTTTTCATCAAAGTAGAGTTGTTGAAGGAGATATAGGGAAGACGACATTCAAAACCAGGAAAGGTTTGTTTGAATGGCTTGTTATGCTTTTCAGTCTTTTCCATGCTCCTACTACTTTTACGCATATGAAGAAAGATGTGTTGAAGCCATTTCTAGATAGGATAGTCTATTTGGATGACATTTTCATTTTCAGAAAATTTCATTATGAACATGTCATGTGTGAGAAAAAAATACTTGATGTCGTATGTCAAGAACATTTGTTTCTGAAGATGTTAAAGTATATGTTGGATAAAACTTCTTTTTGTACTTGAGCCATGAAATTGGTTCTTCCAAGCGTGTTCAAGTTCCCAAAGGCTTTTTGGCAGTTTGCATGGGACGTTGAGAAGGTGAGATGAAGTTAGACGTCTCCAAGATTGATGTCGTAATAGTCTGTGGTGGTATTGACTCCATTCCTCCAAACACATGTGAAAGAATCATACATCCCCATGAAGTTGCAGATGCCTTTGCTTTGCTCGTAATTTACGCAGGCAAGCTCAAGATAGTCATTTGGATAAGAGGTTTTTTGGGACCAGCCCAATTTTGGAGGAGAAATTTTGTTATTTTTCTTCTATTGTAGTTCATTTGCATTCGTTGGCAGTGGTGCAAGAGGTCTTTCAGTGGGGAGGCAAACAACGAGAGGCATTTGATGCTTTGAAACAAAATATCAGTATATCTCCAGTACTTTCTTTTCCAGACTTGAGACAGTCATTTAAGTTTCAGGTTGTTGTATGTGACTATGCCATGGGTGCAGTCTTTTTGCAATGTGGTAAGCCCATTTCTTTTCATTCAGAAATTTTCAATGATAAAGTGTTTAAGTTGCAACGACAAAGGCACTTCCATTGGATGGGTTTTCTTCTATTCCACTCGGTCAAAAGGTATAAGAAAGGTATAAGCGACAAGTTTGTTGATGTACTTTCTATGCCTATAGTTTGTATAACTATTTTCCTTAAGCATCATTTTTTTTACATGAAATTTATGTTCATAAAAATACGTACTTTCAAGATGTATATTCAAGCTTGAGTTAAAGGAATCAAGTGGAGGAATTTGTTTACCATTTTCATCATAATGTATTGTATCATCTTGGTAAGAAGGATGTTGATACTGATAGTAACATGGAAAAATCCAAATATTTTATTGAAAGACTCCAAATGGTACATCAAACAGTGCAAGAACAGCTTGAAAAGGGAAAAGGAAAGTACATAGAAAGGCACGACAAGCATTATATAGATCATGAGTTTCAATTCAGTGATCAATGGGTCGAGATTGAAAAGGTGAGGGAACTGTACCCTCACTTGTTGGTCAATTGAAAGTGATATTTTGGAGTCCAAAGGCTTCCAATGGGGAGGAGTGATTAGGTGCTCAAAATTAGGCTCAAAAATCAAAGTGTTAGAATCTTGATAAACTTAGATTCAGATCAAAGATCATCATTCTGATTCCAACTGTGTGAACGAAACTCGAATCTGAGCTCATATACAGAAGTTAGAGAAAGGTAAATTTCAGGTTTGACTTGGACACATTGCAGGATTGGATGATATGGCAAGTCCCTTCAGCGAATGAGGAGGCACCAAGTAGCAGGCCTCCATTGGTCCCTGCATGTTGAAAATCGCAATCGCAAGTAGGTCCGCGTTAAGAATCGGCCCCAGAACAGCCAAGGTGTGTTGTGATAATGCAAGAGGGAAGGCATTCAAGAAATGGCCGGAGGCGCGATGCGAGAATCGCAATCGCACATCGGTGAAGGGAGGTGTTACAGAATCAGCCCCGGAAGGTTTGAGCTGCGATCTGATATCGCAACAGGTCCCACATATGTATAGGACCACTAGTTTTCTGCCTATTGCGATATCCCGGATGCGATAAGGCTAGGTTTTAGTTTAATGTCCAGCCGGGTCCGTCGTATCGCAATCACACATTCCTCGTCGTGTTCACAAACCATAAGACCCGCCAGACTTCGCCGATTGCAATTTGTGATGGAAAGTCAGTGTTGACAGATTATGGCCCACCGCGCAGCAAAATTCTCACTCAATTAGCGGTTTTTGGAGCGAAATTGTGGGCTCATGTCGGATTTGGAGCAATTTGTGGAGCGAATAATGGGAAAACAAGGGGAAGTCATAACTTCTTCATTTTTTCACCAAATTGGATGCAAAAATAGGCTAGATAGCCATTTTTGGACATTATGGACTGATTGGAGTAGGTTTCAGAAGCATTTCAACATTGTAAACACTAATTTTTACACTTTTGAGCATAATAGAGAGGCTCAAGCCATTGGAAGCTGGACCAAGGAGACGTAGCCCAAGATGGGTGAAATCCTTTACCATGTTCCTGTTGTAATGTGTTTTTGATGATGTTTTGTATATGTTTATGATGATGTTCAGTTTCTGATTTATGTTAAATTTCTCATAAAATTAACATAAAAACCCTTCATTTTACTTGCAAAAATTGATGAATCCTTAAGCACAATGAAAGCATTTTGTTAATAATCTGAGGAAGATCTTAGCACTGCAAACTAATAATCTAATTCAAATGAATATGTTACTGAATAACGATGTAAATATGAATAATGTTATGATGTTATGGGGTGAATTTGATGTGTAAATGAAGAAATGCAATTATAAAAGAAAAGAACAATATAGCCCTAAGAAAAAAATTAGCATTTCCAAGATAAATATTGCAAGAATAAGATTGCTGGAAATATTGTTTGGATACTACAATTTTTCCTGATTCCCAGTTTGGATACCTTATTTGAAGGAATTTTTATTATAAATACCTAGATAAAATTGGAGCATAATATATATGGTTTAATATATTATTCCAAGAACATACCAATGAAATGCACTCCCTCTAACCATAGGAATGATGAGATGTGAACATAGAAACTCTATGAGTAAAGGATAGATGAATACATTTGAAGATAATCCAAGTAATAAGAGATATAAGGTGCACAACATAAGTTGGGGAATACTCTAGACGCCTTAAAGGTGGAGAAAAAATGTGATTTATGAAGTGAACAAGTCATCTTGGAATTTTTTCTATAACTTTCCTTTGGTATGTTTTAGATCGTAAAAATTGGAGGCTATAGAGGGGAAATATTCATGTAATTGTGTGTTTTAATTTAATACTTTGTTTCACTATAATTTTGGATGTATTATCTAAGGAAGTTGGGCTTCTTGAATGCTCTTGAAATTTTGTTCAAACAAGTCAGCTTGGAATTTTTGCTATAACTTTTCTTCCGAGATGTTGCAAATTATGAAACTTGGAAGATATGGAGGAGAGGTATTCATGTACCTGTGGTTTAAATTTCATATATATTCCCTAAGGAAGTTAGGGCTCCTGAATTCTCCTCAAATCTTCTTAAAATAAGTTATCTTGAGATTTTTGTTATAACATTTTTTCAAACATGATTGTTATTATGAAATATAGAAGAGAATGAGGAGATATATCTAAATATTGTGGTATAAATTTCAAACCTTGACTCACTATAATTTTGGATATATCTCTGAGGAATTTAGGGTTCCTTAATGCTCCTGAAATATGCTTCAAATAGGTCATCTTCAAATTTTCATTATAATGTTCATATGAGATGCCTTAGAATGTGAAATCTAAAGAGATGGAGGATATATCACTAGGTACTTGTGGTATAAATTTTAGACCTTGTTTCAATATAATTTTCGAGATATACTCTGAGGAAATTAGGGTTCTTGAATGCTTCTAAAATATGATTCAAACAAGTCTGCTTGGAATTTTTGTTATAACTTCTCTATGCCATTTTTTTTACTATAAAACTTGGAGGAGAAAGAAAAAAATATTTAGGTACCAATGATAAAAGCTTCATATACTTTTTTCACTATAATTTCAAAGATATTCCTTATGTAAGTTAGGGTTAATAAATAATCCTAAAATCAAGTTCAAATAGGTCATTCTGGCATTCTTTCTAAACTTATTTTCAAAGACTTTTCAAACTATGAAAATTCAAAGATCCAAGGATACATATAGAGGTGCCTAATGTAAAAATTTAGTAACAAATTTTCAAAATATTATACATGGAATGTTGTACAAGTTCGTTCTTGAGAAGAGGCCAAAAAAAAAAAAAATGGGAGAAGACTTGGTGAAGACAGATGTTATTAGAAAACCTAGTGAAGGAAGAAGCAACTAATGTGCCTAGTGAATGTAGAAGTGGAAATCAAACTCAATGAAGTATGCTTGTACCTACAAATATTTGCAGTAATGAGCACTGGTGTCTCATGTAGATTGGTGCCTACAAATATTACAGAAAAGGAGGTTAGTGTCTCTTGTAGGTTGATTCCTACAAATATGGAAGTAGGGTGGATTGTTACCTCTTGTATATTAGTGCCTACAAAGTTTGTAATAGTAAGTTGGTGCCTAAAAATTTTGTATCAATAGGTCAGTGCCTACAAAGAACTGATATAAAGACGTTTTCATCTATATCTTGTGTTCCATATGTGAGATTGTTTGCTTATGATTCATGAATGTTTAGATAAGTAAGAAATTTTCCTATTGTAATTCACCCTCACCCCTGTCTCAATATAAGTGTGAATGCAATAATTGGTATAAGAGAAGGATCCTTCTAAAGAAATCCAACCACTAGAAAGAATATCTCAAATTTTACCACAACCAAACATGAAGGTTCTTTCAAAAGCATAGATCCATTATGTAATGGAACAAATTATGCCTTCTAAAGGGTAAGGATGGTGACTTATCTAATGTCTCTTGGTTTTGGAATTTAGAAATATGTAGTGAATGGTATTAAAGCTTTAGAAACTCCTCCATGTGATCAATATGGTAAGAAGGCTTGTGTAAATAATGCAAAACCCATGAATGTCATCTTTTGTAGCCTGACATAATCAAATATTGTCAAAGTAATGCATTGTAAATATGAAAAGTACAATTGGGACAAACTTCAAAACAACTATGAAGGATATGTAAAGGTGAAGAGAGAAAATCTTCCAACCCATAAAACATAATTTGAGAGCTTGATGATGAATGAAGAAGAAGATATTGCATCCTACTTCCTTTGTGTGGATGAGATTGTCAATACTATCAGAGGACTTGGTGAAGAAGTTAAGGAATCAATGAATGTACATAAGGTGTTGATATCTCTCCCCTTAAGATTTCATGCAAAGGTCTCAATTGTCGAAGAAATAAAGGATCTTGAAAATATGAAAATGGATGAGCTACATGGGATTCCCACTGCATATGAAATGAAGATAGAAAAACAAAAGTTAAGTTCGAAGGAGGAAACTTTCAAAGTTTCAAAGAAGATATAAGAACTTAAATATGGTGATTACTACAACAATGAATCAAATGAAAAAGAAGCACAATTTGTGAGACAGTTGAAAATAGAACTTGGAAACTACAAAGGTAAGATATCATTCAAATGTTTTAATTGTGGTAGCATATGTTATTGGATTCAAAATTATATTGAGAGGTGTGGTGAGGGTGAATCGGTATAATACAACTTTTACTTATTTAAACATTCAATCATCGTAACACATCAATATCATAAGTAAAACAAGAAATGCAACATAGAAATGGTAACCCTTTCAGGAGAAAACCACAAAACTTCATTAAATTATTGTTGTTTGTAGGCACCACCATACAAGATAGACCAATCCCTTCAATTTTGAAATTTTTAGGCACCAACCTGCAAGAGACACAAATCCCCTCTACTGACTTGTAGGAACTAACCTACAGGGGACACCAATCCTATTTGTTGTTTTGAAGGCAACAACCTACAAGAAACACCACTGACCCTTTTTTGTTTGGGTTGCAAACTACTTCTATATTTTAATGGTCAACTATGTAATGTGCTCTACATTAATCATTGATCTTATCTATCACATGAACCATGTGCTTCTTCAAACAAAATATTCCAAACTACACTTCACCAATGTTTCCAATTCATTATACATTGGTACAACCAAATGTTTCCTTCAATCCAAGTTTCTAAACATACATGACTTCATAAATCTGTAATTAGCTAGGTGCTTCCTTCAACCCACCTTTCAACACTTAGAAATCATGAGGCCAAGTAATTTATGCCATTTTTAATACTATTGTAGCCCCAGAGAATACAAATGTGCGTCTAATTTGTGCCTACACTTTTACAACACTTTCCCAGTAGTTTTACAATATATATATATATATAATCTCCCTTCTCTTCAACCTTATTAAATTTTGGCACTTATAAGTGTTATTCTCTTAGTACTCTCGGTGCTCCCTTCAATCCAGTGAAGCGCTTTAGATTCCTCAGAACCTCGAAGCTCCCTTAATCCATTTTTTTATGAATTAGCATTTATATTCCTTATTACAGCACCAAATTTGTATATAAAATGTCCACTAACTTTTATATTTACATATCGAAAGAAAGCTTGAAATCCTTTAACACTTAAAACACTAGCAAAGCCAAGGCTTTCTAAGTTCATTCGACAGTAAAAGATTATTTCAGTTACTGGTGAAACCTTTGTTAATTGATAGACCCGAGCACAGAATATTAGGATATCAGAGGTTACATCCTTCTCATCACTTCCAATTATTTCAATTTGTCGACATGTTGAGGGCTCTAAGCCCTAGGTTCTACTCCTTAGCACTTCGTGAGCAGGGAAATGACTGGGGGGAAATATACGAAATTTATAGTAAATACTTGGATCCCTCTCTTTATGTTAATATGATCATATAGTGATATACGAAGGGTTCTTATCCCATAGGCGTTAAGCCTTAAGCACCATGTGACCAAGGGTGTAACCAAGAGCGATCTATACTAGAATATCCAAAAGTCTCATAAAATTGTATGCTTATCGATATGCCAATATGCCACGGGGCCTTACCCTTAGTTGCTAGACTTAAACATCTTATAACCATGAAATGAGACAAAGGGATTTTAGACCATAATATCAGTCATTCTTGCAAGAGATACACCTTTCAGTAAAACAAAGATATATCGATATGATAAGGGTGGGGTTAGACCTCAGGCACTAGTACTTAAGTGCCTCATGACTAGGATTTGTGACTGAGAGCCACCTATACTAGGATATCATTGACGTTGGAGGCATGTTCCTTTAAATAAAATGTGGATATGCCAAGGATTTGATAGATGGATTGTCTACTGGCATAAATACTTATGTTTGTTAATATAGGGTGGATCAAAATAAAGTGCTTTGCAAGGTAAATCACATTATAATAAAATTTGATGTTTTTCTCAAAAGTTTGACTTATTGTGTAATTGTGCCTTGAAATTCCTTCTCGTCCATCTATTGTTCGATCTAGATCCATTGTCTCGATAGAGCTAGCACCTTAAATCTGCTTCTCTACCCTTATCATCATTAGACTTCATACTACCCTATACTTCACTTCTCTACTCCAAGTTTTCTTTTCATACTTTTCGAACTCGCACGAGATCTAATACTTTCATACACACTCATTATTGCACTCATGAGTCTTCTTATTTATAGAGATTTGATATTGTATTAAGGGGTTAACATGAGTTCTAGTCCTTTTGGATGATCATGACTTTGGTCCAATATTATTCTAAATTAAATTGAATCCTTGACTCGGTTTGATTCCTCAGATTTACCTTAGATTTTGGGATCTTCCTAACTTTAACATATAACAAAAGGGTCTCGTGTACCCATTATGGTCTTCCCCTAGATTCTACTATAGAAATTTGGTGATAAAATTGCATCTTCTCAAGAAATTTAATATAAATCAAGAGACACAATGCTAATTTATTGCTCTATAGAAATTAATTCACAATTTAGAACAACATTCACAAACATGCATCAATCACATACACAAGTACAAAGATATATCTAAGGGAAACCAACCGATGTTGGTATGAGCGGGCGTGACCTAGGTTCAGAGTCCGTTGCGCACCAACAAAACCCTCAACTACTGGCCCTTTCAGCAACGACCTGCAAGTAGATTGCGGTCTCACCCAAAGCAGTTATGAGAGGCTGCAGAACCATGATTTTGTAGCCAAAGGGATATCCGCGCAGTGGTGTCGTGTGTTTACTTCTAATCTATATTGATTGTATAACTTTGTGTGCATAATAACTTTGTGCAGATTATTAATTTAACAGAATCGCATTAAACCCATAAAATATAAGAAATAACAATATATCTTACAGTTCTTCGCATAATTCAGTGAAAACATACATAACAATACGAATGACAACAAATAATAAACACAGAAAGATACAAAATTCTTCACCAAAACTTCTTCTTTATTAATATAATTCTTCAGTACAAATATGTCTTTGACCTACACACCCAACTTCAGACTCTTCCAGGCATCTGCGCACTCAGTTGTGGAGCCTTCCCAAAACTACAGACTACAAACGCGAATACAAAGATTCAATTTACTTATGATATTACATTACATTATTATTTTCTTTCGCTAAGGCATTACACATCCTTAGATACATTTCATCTTTACAAAAACCATGGTCAACATACCATGGATCCACTAAACAAGGACTAATACTCGATACCCGTTACAAAATAAGGGCTTTATCCCATCCCCAAAGCCCTAAAAGTCTGTGTGATGAATATATCTTCGCCAGCTCTGCGTGGTTCGCTCCTTATTTCACAGGGTCTTTTACCTAAAACTTGGACTAAGTTGGGCCATGCCCAACAGGCCCCCAACACTCACCCGTGACTCATCCTGAATCACTCAGCTTGGAAGCCCTTGATCTTCATTGTGATCCAGTTGTACACTGCATTGTAATGCTGGAGCATTTCTGCCATCAATTTTTCTTCCTAGAATGCTTCCTTCATTAAAGCTTCTGTAGTAGGGGCTAGCAGTCTTCTGCAGTAACAACGCTTCCCTTCTCTTCAATTCCTTCAACCTTTCGTCCACTACCTGGGAAAGTTCCAATATTTGTGCTTTCCTTCAAAGCTCATATATTTGCGTCTAGAGGTTCTTTCCTTCAGAAAATTTGGCAAGCCTCTGCAAGACTGGTAAGGTCTTCACAGCTATCAGGATCTCATCGTGTTGTTTCTGCTTGGCCTGCATTTCCTCCTCAATCTTTAGGACATTTGGATCCTCCTGTAGTGAGGTCCAAATCTTCATTATATCATCGAGCAGTTTTCCACAATCTGCCACCGTATCATATATTCCTTTCAATGTTGCGCTGAGGTCCCTTTGTCTCTGCTCCCGAACCTCTAGTGGCGTACTTCGCTGCAACCTTATTTGCAGCTTTGATATCTGCACTTCATAGTCAAATTTCAACTTAGCTATAACATTATTTGAGTCCTTGATCGCGAGGGTGAGCTTCGCAACCTTTTATGTTGGTGCTTCATCCTAGCGAACCTGCACGTCCGGAACTGTGTTGCAATACTCAACAATGGCCTTCTCCAGTTGTTCTTGTTGTTTTCTTGCTTCCTCCCTATCCTTGGGAAACTGCCTTAATTCCTTCTACATCGTTGCTTTCTCTAACTCCGTCTTTTCTTTTAACAGCGACATACGCTTCTCTCATTCCTACAATTCTATAATGATGCCTTGGTGAAATTCATGCAGCATCTGGAGGAGTAGCGCAGTTACATTCATATGGACATTGTGCCATGCTTTGGCTTGCTCTATGTCTATTGTTTCTTCAAATTTTGGTGCCCCAACTGGCACGTGCAGCATTCTAACTCTGTTGGGTTACCTGCTCTGGTTTCCTTTCTACCTGCGGCAACGCCTTCAGCTCTGCGATGCACTATTGTACCTCAGCTAAGGTCATCTTGCAGCAATCATCAATATTATCCCAAGTTTTTGTGTTGATCTCCTAGATATTTTCTACTATCTCGTCAATGTCTCCATCAATGAGGACAAGCAGCACCACTCCCCTACTCTTATCTACCTTCTGCTTCTTTCTTGGCTGCATTTTCACCACAAAGGATGAATCTTATGATACCTTTACATTGTTGAAGTGTTCTTTGTGTTCCTTTTTTCGCCCTATTTCTTTTGTCCCTTCATCGACATCCCTCCTACTCATACCCACACCCTGCGAAGTACCCTTCTCTGTTCCAACTACTCCAACCGTTCCACTAGGTGGAGTCATCCATTCCTCCATCCAATCCTGCACTACCGCGAGGAGATCATATTTTGTTACTAGGTATGGAAATGGGTGCCATGTCTCTATTGGGTACTTCCTTGATTTCACATACACCCTGTGAAAGTCTGCTTTGAACTCCACAATATGACGATATTGTTTATACAATCTTAGTGATAGTTTGGTATACTGATTCACCACCATATGCAAATCCATCACCGTGACTACAAAGAACATCTTGTTTTCTACTGCGCGCATTGGCTCCTTTGTAAACCATAGCAAAGCATACCTCATTGCTTCACATACATCCACCTCAACAGTTGGAAATTGAGAATCTTCTGATTCCTTCCATGCAATAAGTGCAATAATAATTAGCAACCAGCCTAGTGGAAGGTCTTACCTTCTTCCTATGCTTCCCTGCAATCCATCAAAAATTCTTTACATAGATAATAATCCTAGTTGAACTAGACCCCTGCACTGCATTTCTCTACCAATGACACTACTATTGTAGGCACTTCATTGGCCCTGCACTTCCTCATGATCTTCCCCGCTAAAATATGTGCGGCTAAGTGCACACCCTAGTCCTCGATAGATTTTATCTCATATCCACGGGATTTCTTTACTAATCCAAAAATTTATTTCGTCATCTGGGCTATCTCCTTGTCTTTGTTTTTACCCATGAATTCATCTGCAGGTTCCTTTCCTTAAAATGGCAGCGTTGTTATTCTTCTGATGAGAATCTCATCAATCGGATCCTCGTCCCTAGCCAAATGTAGTCATCATGCACTAGTGTGAGGAGCTTTCACACACGGATTGTACTGAATGGGCTTCAACCGAAGTGTGGCACATTCAGCATGTTCAAAATCCTTGATCTCTGCACTCCCACAACCCATTCTTGCGGTTCCAATATTGTAACTTTTCTATCTGGGTAGTAAACTTTCTTCAGGTACCTACTGGGCTCGAATTGCAAGAATTTTCTTTTGTCATTAAAATCCTAGTCTTCCATTTTGAGCTGGGGGATCTTCCCCAACATTTCTCCTTCAAAAGGAACCTCCTTTGGCAATAGTGGCATGTAGGTAGCAAATTTCCCTTCCTTTGGTTCCCTAACCGACTTTGAAAACAACTTTCCCAGTGGCATGTACACTAGGAGCATAGAGGGAATCTCCACATCCTCTATCTCCTTCTGTTGAAACTCAGCTTCTTCCTCATTTTCATGGACCTGTTGACGCCCATCCTGCTGCATTGGTCTCTTCCCTTTCCGCATATTCTTTTTTCCCTTATCCTCTGTGTTTTTGCCAGCACTTCCTTCTGCGTCTTCTTCCACGATGATGTTCTTAATTCTACTATAGAGACCTCAGTTGGTCTCTTCTCCTTCATCTTCTGCAGCTACGATTGTGATTGTGGTTGTTCCTGTGCTTGTGATTCTGCTTGCGGTTGTACAGGCACCTTTCTCGGAGACCTTAAGCACGTCGGCGACATGGGTACGTTCGCCCCTGCGGTATTTCTTGCTTGTGACTCCATGATACCAGCTAGTCCTTTTTTAAATACCCTCACCAATCCTTCACATCTCCTCTCAGACATGCAATAGCTCTTCTTCACTTAGTAATTTCTGATCTCTCTAGGCAGCAAAGTGTAAAATGTGGTGCGGGATGTGGTTTTCATAACAATTTTGAATTCCCAAGCTTGTGATTGGCTTAGATTTGGCTCATTTAATGAAGGTATGGGCTAGATACAGCGAGTTGTGCTTCATAAATTTTTTTCTCCTGCGCCTCCCAAAGGTAATTTCCATTTAACAGTGCCCTTTTTCCATCCAACAGTCATATTTCTACCTAACTTCGTTAGATTTTCCCTTTGGCGCAGTCACCTCTTCTTCGTCACAGCTCCTTCAAACTTCGTCACACTCTTGAGCATCGCGCAGCAATATTCCTTCGGCGAATACCCTTCCTGCAGAGTATTTTATAGTCTCGTGCCCACTTCAACTGCAGGTGGCAGTAAGACTTCCTTTCCTTCATTTTTCAGTGTGAAGCTCCAGGGACATATTAGTCCCTATATATCTTCAATCTACTACCATTCACCCATCCTGGAATAATTTGACCATTCAATTTCACGAGTTGAACAGCACCACCATCTGAAATTTTCTTGATGATATATGGCCCCAACCAATGAATTTTGAATTTTCTCAGGAACTTCGTGAACCTACTATCATATAATAACACAAGATCGCCTTCGCAAAATATCTTCTTCTTTAAGTGCCTGTCATGCCAAGCTTTCTCCCTTGCTTTATGCACCTGTTAATGGAATCCTATTATGAATATGTCTTCTTCTAAAGCTAGTATCTATGACATTCTTTATTTCATCATGTCAGGGTCTTCCATATCTATGATAGCTACAATTCTCAAGCTCGGCACAATGTATTCCATTGGCATGATTGCTTCTTGTCCATATACCAATCTGAAAGGTATCTGCCCAGTCAATTTTTTGCATGTCGTCCTGTATACCCACAACACCATTGGAATCCTCAAGTCCCATTCATCTCTGTTTACGTTTCACACCTTGGTCAATGCATTCTCCAAAATCTTATTAAAAGCTTCCACTATCCCATTTGCCTAACGATGATAGGGAGTTATCTTTTGATGGTAAACATGAAATTCCTCAGTTAGTGCTTCAATCATCTTATTCAAAAAATGTGTCCCTTGGTCGCTCATCAAGATCTTCAGACAGCCAAATCTGGACAATATATATTCAAAAATGAACTTCACAGCAGTTTCTACGTTGTAATCCTTTACCGATTTTTCCTCGGCCCACCTTGTCAAATAATCAGTCGCAGTGATGATATATCTTGCACTAGTCCTTTTCCCCGACGAACTGATAGGTCCAACAAAGTCAATTTCCCATTTATCAAAATCCTGCAAAGTCACATGTGGTACTAGTGGCATTTCATCTCTTCTAGATGGCTTTCCTGTCCTTTGACATACATCACATGCTTGACAAAAGTCTTTTGCTTCCTTATGCATTGTAGGCCACCATAACCTAGCTCTCAAAATATTTTGCATAGTGGCTTTTCCTACATAATGCCCACCTGCGACTCCTCCATGAGCTTCTGTCAAAATGCTTTGTCTTTCATGTTTAGGGACATATTTGCACAGTACTTCATCCGGTCCCATTTTATACAAGTGTCCCGCAATCAGCAAAAAATCAGCTGCTCGAACCACCAATTCCTTCTTTTTCTTTGTAGTGTATTCCACAGGAGCCATTCCTATGGAAAAAAACTAAATAATATCCGCAAAGTGATCATATGCGAATTTAATTGCGAACAGTTGTGCATCAGGAAAGTTATTTTCAATACTTATAGGTTCTTCTCCGATCTCTATCCTGGATAGGTGATCAGGCCCAGCATTCAATCTTCTCGGCTTCACTATAACTTTGAAGTCATATTCTTGGAATAATAACAACCATCGACAGATCTTCCCTCCCAAAATAGGCTTATTCACCAAGTACTTCAGCGCGGAATGATCTGTGAACATTTTAAAATGTGCTTCCAACAAGTAATGTTTGAACTTCTGCAGTGCATACACCATGGATAACCCGTCCCTTTTTATTGTGTTGTAATTTTTTTCTGCCTTAGATAGCTTCCTGCTTGCAAATTCTATGGGATGATCAATATCCCATGCTCATTGTTGCACTAGTACTACTCCCAAAGCTATGCAAGATGCATCAACATGCACATGAAACTCTTTCTTCCAGTACAGGAAGGCTAGAATTGGCACACTTACCATCTTTTTTTTCGACACGTCTAATCTCTTTTGGCATTCTTCATCCCACTGGAAGGTCACATCCATCTTTAGCAACTTCTCCATCAGAACGGTTATCTGTGCATAACCTTTAATAAAAAATCTATAGTAATCAGTGTGTCCTAGCATAGTACGCAGTTGTCTTACTGTTTTTGGTGCTGGGAGGTTCACAATGACTGCGATCTTCACTGGATCCACCATCAATCCTTGTTTACAAACCACATGTCCCAATAATATTCCAAATGGCACACAAAAGATGCACTTCTTCAGGTTCAATGATATCTGATACTACCTACATGTATCCAACATCAATCTTAAGCTCGCCACATGCTTCTTTAATAGCCCAAATATTGTCCAATCATCGAAGTAAACTTCCAGAAATTTGTGTATATACTCCTTGAAATATGCAATTACAACTCAAGAAAGAATATCAGACACATTCTTCAGCCCAAAAGGCAACATTGTATACTGATAGGAGCCCCATTCTGTGGCAAACATTGTCTTATGTCTGTCTTTTGGTGCAATTCTGATCTGATGATACCTTGAGAAGCCATCTATAAAAGAGTAAACCTCTTGTCCTCCTACATTATCCAACACTTCATTTGTAAATGGTGTAGGGAAAGGGTCATGCAGGCATGCATCATTCAACTTCCTCAAGTCCACGCAGATTCTAATTTCCCCTTTCACCTTCTTCTCCTGAATTACCATGGGACTTACCCATTCAGACTCTTTGAGGAGTTCAATTACCCTCATTGTTAACATCTTATCCAATTCTTTTTTTACCTTTTCCTTATACTTTGGGTTCAGTATATAAGGCCTCTGCTTAACAGGATTCACATCATGCTTCAGAGGAATCCTCATAACTCCCAAATCCCCTATGATGCCTTTCATGTCTGAAAATTTAGCGGGAAACAACTCCTGGTATTCATGCAACAAATCTGTTATCTTTTTGACAGTGTCTTCGTCCCAGTAATCTCCTATTGGTGCATACTTCAGTTCAGCTTCTAACCCTATATTCACCTTCCTCGTCTTCAGTGGCTTCATTATATCAGGAATCTCTATCTCAGGTCCATCTACTTTGTGATGTCCCTCTGAATCTTTGATATCAATGTTGCAAGGATATTCATCCTCTTCTGCAGTGAGATTATAGCATTCTATCACATTTCATATCTGCGCAACCCAATCAGGTTTCCAGATAACTGGAAATTCGTCTTCAAAATATTTTTCTTAACTATATTCAGTGTTGCATCTATATGTTGACAGTCATCTTCAAATTTGAATGTCATCATAAATCCATCCACCATCTCCGCCTAGCTAGAAGTGCCACGTCGAAGTTCAGTTTCCAAACCATATCTGAGGGATCGTTTCTAGGGTATGGATGAAACCATGCACCCATTCTTATCACAGAATTTCTTGCCAAGATTCCATACAAAGATGTATGTGGTCTCTAGGATCATTCTGGCCATCATACTTGTCTACAAGCTCTGTCTCTACTTGTCCAAATCTTACCCACATCAACCTCCTACATTTCTTCCAATGTCCTATATTCTTCTTATGTGTACCCAACCATCTAGCAGGCGTAGCCCTCAGCGCTTAATCCAGAGATAACAGTCTCTGACATTCTGGTACCCATCTTTCATAATCTTTAAAGAAAGTATTTAACTCACCCAAACCATCATATAAAGGTAAGTCACATACCTCAGTGGCATGCAACACACTACTTTGTTGATCCTTGCACATCACCTTGTAAACACTTCATGCAATTTTTTCTACCAGTTCTCCAACACTTCTTCTGAATTTGAGGTATAGGAACTATCTTTCTCCCAAGTCAACTTTCCATCTATAGTGGGATTGATCCATTCTTCTTCCTTTGTTTTGATCTGATAGATATCATCAATGTCATCCGCACTACATTCCTCTTTGATAGGCCCTGTATACCTCGCCCCTTCTTATGGATTCAATGGAACAATAACTCTCACATTATTGCTTTCGAATATCATTTTCCTTTTCCTCAGATTAATTATAGCCGTGTTAGAAAACACCCAATCCAATCCAAGCAACACGGGGTAAGGATTATTATCATCTACTATCTCAATCACTTCAAAGCCAGTGGTAGTGCACACTCCGTCAATAGCCACTATGACATTAGACAACCTTCCTAGGGGTAATATTTTTTGTTGATTTTCCACCTTCAGATGAATAATATACCATTATAACTTTGTCTTACCCATCGATTCCCAGGTCTGACTTGGCAAGACATTACCATCAGATCACAGATCTAAGATAACCTGATCCATGTCATACTCTCCAATCTGCATTGTAAGACTCATTTTTTTCCCGTTTATCTTCTTGTGTCTATGCAGATTATTCACTACGCACATCTCACTCTCTGTTACCTCCTTAGAAGTACAGAAGTCCATCAGTTCATGTAATCCCTCCATAGCCT
Organism: Pinus tabuliformis; assembly: GCA_031772625.1. Classification (NCBI taxonomy): domain Eukaryota; kingdom Viridiplantae; phylum Streptophyta; class Pinopsida; order Pinales; family Pinaceae; genus Pinus; species Pinus tabuliformis. Next base: position 1,371,685,285 of record CM062805.1, on the reverse strand, counting down.
TTTCATTCCTCAACAACTTCATGCAGGTCTATAGAAAAGACTTCAAGACATTCAGATCCACCTCCTGTGTCGCAACCGGTATTATCTCGGGATTATCCTTCTGGGTCAGCTGTGTGGTAGAGGTCAAGGCCCCATCATCCATAAAGATTCGCCTCACCTCCATGAATGCTTGTTTTTCCTTCAAGATATCAAATGCATGAGCTTTTTCAGTAGTCTTCCTTATCCATGTAGCTTCAACTTCCTTTTTCCCATAGTGGTTCCACTTCTTGTTACAGTGTCGATGCCTAGTTGATCTTCTCTTGGCTCAGCGGTCATCATTTGGACATTTTTTGCAGGTTTCTGGTTTCTTTTCTCCTGCATCTTCGCAATAAGGACGGGACATTCTTCTATGACATGATCAAAAGACTTACAGTAATTGCAGGTTATCGTCGGGTTCTAATAGTCTCTCGCAAAGTGTCCTGCCTTTCCACAATTATAGCAGATAATTTGGCCTCATCCTCGACTAGCTCCTCCTCCTCATCCTTGTCCTTGAAATCCTCCTCGACCAACGTGTTGGCCTTTTTCTTCATGTGTGTGCCCTTCAACTTGAAATCTATAACTATCAACAGTGCACTCCATCATTAAGTCATAACTTCGGTAATTTTTCTCATCATGGCCTACCGATCTACAGAAGTTACAAAGCAGTTGCTTCGAGGTTTGTATATATTTTTGTAATAGATAGTAGTTTTCAGAGTGATGCTAACCTCGTATGCTACAAATATCGCACCACAGACTTGGATTTACTGGATTAGGCGCTCCACTTGCAATGTAATCTCTGAACACAAGACACTGATCCTTATCATGACCTTCTGCTTTGCATTTCGTACACCACACTTCTGATCTTTCTGGTTTGACTTCTTTACCCTTCTTCAAATCTTGCAATTCCAGGGTCAACGTAGCTAGTTGATTATGTATCCATTGTACTTGTGTGTGGGTATCTCCAACTGGTGAAGTTTCCAACTTCATCGCAATCTCCAATGCTTTAGCTTATGTCGTGATCTTATGTTGTGTCAATGGTAACCTAATATGTGGCAGTAGTGTGGCTATGAACCATTCCTTATGATGTTGTGGGGGTATGTCAAAGCTCGCTCGACCTATCAACACCTTGAATTGTTGATCCAGTGCCCACATAGATTCGATCAGTGCTTGCTTGATCTCTTTTAGCTCTGTAATACATTGTGATTTAGATTTTGGATTCTTGAACTATGCTACTAGGGCTTTCTTAATTTCATCAAATGTAGCATTCGAATTACTCGCGAAGTATTTCATATACCATGTCAACGCCCTCTCCCTTAACGACGTGACAAGTTGCGCATTCTTTACATCATCATTATTAATATATCTTGTCATCCATACTACTTCAGCTACGAACCAAAACTGGTCAGGGTCCTTTGTTCCCAATCCTCTAAAGACAAGTAGCTTAAAGTCATTACCCATTCTTCTTCTCAAGGGGCTATGTGGAGGTGTAGGGGAAGTATGGGGATGGAAATGGGGTGTGAGAGGGGTGCATGGATGGGGAATCCCAAAGACGCCCTCATTCTTTTCAGCTCCTGACTTCGATGCGCCTTCAGAATGGGTGGGGGAATATCATAGGGTTGTAGGGTTACTTCTTTCTTCTTTGTTCTCATATCCTAATAGAGGGCTATAATCAGCCTCAATAAAATTCTTCGGATCTATTCTATATCGTTTTCCACTTCGCCTAGCTCCTGGTTCCAACTTATTTCTTCTTTTCCAAACTTTAATCTAACTGCATCCGCAGAATCCCTTTTTCATACAATAACATCTTAATCCAGAGATTTAGGGAATTTAAGAACTTACCTCATGGTCCTTTGAAGAATCTTTGTTTAGCTTCGCTATAAGACACGATTTGGTCGATCACAAACTCATTGATAAATCCTCCCAAAATGCTATCAATCCAGAAATCAACAGCCCTTTGAGATACTGTTATCGATCCTTTTGAGTTGTTGTATCAAATCAAGGTTCCACTACTTCGTTCCGTCGCCCTTGAAACAGGTCTTATGCTCAGCTAACTTAGATATCCACTCATGCAATTCAATGTGGAACGAACCAAAGAAAATCTCGTATTGATATTCGAAGATATATCTCTGCAACCAAGCTTCAGTTGATAAGCGCAGGTTTCTATTCTCTTTTTCTGCAAATTCTCTTTCTTTATGTTCGACCCACTCCTGGAGTTATTTCTTCGACAGACACCAAAACATATCCCTTAAGAAGATCTCGGCAACATAACCATTTTTTATTCTAAAGGGGTGTGTCCCAGTTTCAAAGTGTGTTGCGCACCAACAAAACCCTCAACTATTGGCCCTTTCAGCAACGACCTGCAAGCAGATCGCAGTCTCACCTGAAGCAGTTATGGGAGGCTGCAGATTCAGGCTTCTGCAACTAAAGGGATATCCGCGCAATGGGGATGTGTGTTTACTTCTACTCTATATTGATCGTATAACTTCGCACAGATGATTACTTTAACAGAATCGTATTAAACCCATAAACTCTAAAAAATAACAATATATCTTACAATCTTTCTCATAATTTAGTGAAAACATACATAACGATATGAACAACAACAAAGACTAAACACAAAAAGATATACAATTCTTCGCCAAACTTCTTCTTTATTAATATAAGTCTTTAATAAAAATATTTCTTTGACCTGCGCACCCAGCTGCAGGTGGTCTACGCACTCAACTGCAGACTCTTCCAGGCCTCCACGCACTCATCTGCGAAGCCTTCCCCAAAACTACAGACATGAATACAAAGATTCAATTTACTTATGATAGTGCATTACATTATTATTGCCTTTCGCTAAGGTATAACACATCCTTAAATACATTTCATCTTTACAAAAACCATGGTCCACATACCATGGATCCACTAAAAAGGACTAATACCCAATACTTGTTATAAAATAAGGGCATTATCCCAACTCCAAAGCCCTAAAATTTTGCGCGATGAATATATCTTCACCAGCTTCGCGCGGTCCGCTCCTTCTTTCGCAGGGTCTTTTACCCAAAACATTCACCAAGTTGGTCCATGCCCAACAACTGGTAAAAACCCCTTGGTCATGCTTTCATTAATCAATGAATATAGAATCTATTACAGTTGTTACCTGCAGCTCTAAGCTCAACATGCAAAAGAATAACTATTCTCTCTACATCATGAGAAGCTCTGACCCAGACTTAGTCAATTTTGTCCCCCACCTGAGCTCCTATTTCCTTGTGAAAACCCTAAGTAAATTGGGCTCTATTCTTTAGAAATTTCCCCAAAATGATTTTACAATTCTCAAGGATTGATCACTGATTGCATGTAACACGTACACTCAAAACTAATCTACAACGGATGTTACACTGCCTTGGAATCTCCACCAAAGTTGAGAAATTCGAATTCCTTGCATGCATGAGCTACTTTTTGGTTGATTGGTCATCTAACTGGATGATCTTTGAGTTAGACTCTTGTCCCACTGCACAATTGACCTCCAACTAGTTCCATTAAAAATTACAATTAGTTTAACTCAGTACAACTAGAAATAAATGAACTAGATTGCTACAAATTAGCAATCAACACATGCAAACTGAACTCCAAGCCAACTAAAGCAAATTTACTGAGCTAACTAAGTGACAAGAGCCATGTCACCTTAGTTAATTGCCTCCAATTTGTTTTTTGATGTGGAAATTTTGAATTTTCTCAATTTAACCAAGGGTAAGTCAAATTGAGCCTTTCCTTATACACTACTCAACACTGCCTCTTAGCAAGAAAGGGATTATCAACCACCTTTCTCCTGCACCTCTGGAATTCGAACTTCCCTCTTGAAAAATCCTTTGTCAAGATGTCAGCATCTTGTTCCTCTCTTGGAATATATTATAGCAACAGTATCCTCCTTTGCACATAGACCCATAAATGATGATACTAGATATTTATATGCCTGGATCGATCATGCATTAGGGGATCTTTGAGGTCTAAAATGGGCCTCCTAATGAAATTATAAAATAATAGTGGAAATAATATAATAATATTATATTACATCATCAAATTTTAGAGGGAAAAAAGAAAAAACTATTTTTTCAACTCGTATTTTCAACTTATCTCCCTATGGGTTTACTCAAATTTCGAGTGGAAACACTCATTGCATGCATAATTTGATTCCTCATCCAAGGAGTACCTATATTGCATACTTTCGATGGACCCTACTACACAAAAAATGAGAAAGACATGAAAATGTGATTACAATCACGTTTTTTCATGTATTTCTCATTTTTCTTGTAGCAGGGTCCATCGAAAATATGCAACAGGGTACTCCTTGGATGAGGAAATAAATTTAAGTTGAAAATACGAGTTGAAGAAATAGTTTTATTACTCTATTATTTTTAATCTTTTTACTTTTTTTGGTGAACCATCCCCCATGGTTGATATCATCATCTTGAACCCTATTGGTCCTTATAAAGTTTATATTGGTTGTACATTTTTCTTAGAAGGCCCATTTTAGACCTCAAAATTCCCATAATGAAATATCGGCTTCTCATAGAGCTTAATGCAATAATTATTATCACAATATATCATAGTTGGATCCATCTCCTCAAGAAACAATCCCACAAGTATCTTTCTCATCCAGATTTACTCACATGTTGCTTGACTTGCAGCCATATATTTAGCTTTTGCTAAGTTGAGCACCACAGACCTCTGCTTCTTGCCATACCAGGAAATTGTTGTGGACCCAACACTGAAAATTCCACCTAATGTACTCTTTCAATCGAATGGACTCCCTGCCCAATCTATATCTATGAAGCCACGCAACTTCACTCCCTTTGTTCGTTTATACCATAATCCATATTGGGTAGTGCCTTTGAGGTACCATAAAACATGCTTAACTACCTTCCAATACAATTTTGTCAGCCTAACCATAGTTTGGCTCAGCTGATTGACTGCATAGCACATATCTTGTCATGTGTTCACAAGATACATCAATGAACCCACTAGTTTTTGGTAAATGGTAGCATCAACCTCTTCACCTGAAGTGGCATTCTCTTTCCTCCAGTTGGTCACTAGAGGTGTCTCCATGGGCTTACAACTCCCCACCCAAAATCTTTGTAGTATCTCAGTGGCATACTTTCCTTGAGACATAAACATTTCCCCATCACCTTGCCATACTTCTAGCCCAAGGAAGTAGTGCATGAGACTCATGTCTTTCATCTCAAATTCCCTTGCAAGGTCCTCCTTGCAAGAGCTGATCAAATACTCATCACCTATCAATATTAAATCATCAACATATTAAACAATGATAAGCAATTTACCTTCTACCAAAATATGATAGAGTTTCACATCCACTTCACTTTGGGTGAAGCCCAATCCAGTGAGATAACTATCGATCTGAGTGTACCAAGCACAGGGTGTCTTTTTGAGACCATACAATGCTCGCTGGAGTCTACACACATGAGACTCCTAATCGAATGTCTCAAAACCTTATGGTTTCTCTATATACGCTTCCTCCTCAATAACACCATGGAAAAATGTTGTTTTTATATACATCTAGTGGATATTCCACCCCATCAACACAGCCAATGAAATAATTGGTCTAATGGATGAATACCTTGCTACGGGAGAAAAGGTTTCCTCATAGTCAATTCCCTCAACTTGAGATAATCATTTGGCCAAAAATATGGTCTTATACTTCTCTATTCTTCCTCTTGTATCATGCTTAACCTTGAACATCCATCTTGAACCCACAACTGATTTATCTGTTAGTCTTGGGACCACTTCCCAAACATTGTTATTTATGATGGATTCGTATTCTTCCACCATTGCATCAACCCAAACTGGTTTCTCAATTGCTTCCTCAAAAGAGGATGACGCAATCTCTACAAGCTCAGTCATTAGAGACATGTAGCTAGTGTACCTCTCAGGTGACCTCCTTTTCCTACACAAATTTGAAGGAGCTCCCACATTCTCCCTCGCATCTTGCACCAATCTATCAGCTTCCCCGGTTCCCCTGCTACCTTCTCTGGATGGTTCTACTTGAGTGGATGTCTCCACTCTTCCTCCTCTTTGCTCCACCATTTGTGGTTGCTCCACAACTTCCTGAGGCTCCTCCTTTGGAGCTAAAATCCCCTCTTCTGGTGGGACTTTAAGCTCCCTTTCAAGAGAGCATCTCATTGCTTTCTCCTCATCAAACTTTACATTCCTTCGCACAAATATCATTCTAAGGGAAGGTAATTACATCTCGTAATTTTGTGGAGTTTCAGTGTAACCCACAAAAACTCCCAACTCTGTTGTCAGCTCACGTTTCTTCCTTGAAACTTTAGAGACATTGCAATATACATAGGCTCATAAAATTCTAAAATGAGACACATCATGCTTTCTCCCCGAGAAAGCATCCTCGAATGTAATCATACCAAGAATCCGATGAGGACTCTGATTCTGCAAGTAGACTGCTATGTTACATGCCTCTGCCCACAAATGTAGTGGCAAACCTTGGTCATGTAGCATAGCTCTCGCAAATCCCACAATGCTTCGGTTCTTTCTCTTAGCCACCCCATTCTATTGTGGGTTGGGGGGACTTGTCGGTTCTCTTCGAATTCCTTCTTTGGCACAAAATTCCTTGAAGTCATTCAAAACATACTGGCCTCCATTGTCACTCCTGAGAGTCTTCACTTTCTTTCCAGTCTCTTTCTCAACTAATGCCTTGAATTCTACAAATTTTGAGAATGTCTCATCCTTCTTCCACATGAAGAAGATCCAATGCTTTCTTGAGAAATTATCAGTAAAAATAACATAGTATTTATGTCTAGTAGTGGAGGTTTTCGAGAAGGATCCACAAACATCAGAGTGGACTCTCTCCAATACTTAATTTACTTTGTTGTATCAATCATGGAATTTAGATTTTACATACTTCCCCAAGGTACAACCATTGTAGACATATTGCTCATCAAGTGGTCCTTTAGGGAGGCCAGTGGTTTTTTTTTGCATAATTTTAAGGGCGCCATGGTGCAAATGACCAATTCTTTATGCCAAAGTTCACTAACATCTCAAATCTACACTCTCTTTTCCTTACTGCTTAATGTAGTGCAAGGTTCCACATCAATTTTGTATAGGTTCTTCACACGAACTCTTATTTGCTTCACCTTCCCAATAGCTATGAGTCTCTAAAAGGCTTTCCCTTTACGAAAGATCACATCATAGCGAGAGTCTTCCAAAAATTTATAGAGATGAGGTTCTTTTTTAGGCCTAGTACAAACATAACATTCACACCAACCCCTCCAAGCTCATCCCGAACTTGTGCAAATCTGGAGAGATATTGCAGAATAATGTCATTCTTTTTCATCTTAATGTTTCGAAGTTTGTCTTTGAGGGCCATTTTTCTATGGTTGTTTCTATTCTCGAATAGCTTATTCAAGTCCTTCAACATTGCGAAAGGAGTTTCTTTCCCATGGAGATTTGAGATAATGTGGTCTCTCACTCCCTCCAAGATTATTCTCCTCGCCTTAGCGACATATTTATTCCATTGGGTTTTTGGGCATCATCTGATCCTAGTTTTGGAATGTTTGTATTGAAATATTCCAGTAACCCATTTTTATCAAGCACTTCCTCCATGTGATCCTTCTACGCAATGAAATTCGAGGTACCTTCCACGACACACTCTAATCTCAGTCCATTGAAGGCTAATCTCCCAACACTGAGGAAATCTTGCTACATTCAAGTTTCAAATTCAAACCTCATGAGGAACAACTTCAAAATTCTTGTTCTAATGTGAATCCTACTCCAATAACATGTAGAAATTTGGTAATATATTTGCATCTTCTCAAGAAATTAATCCAAATCAAGAGACACAAATCTACTTTACTGCTCTGCGGAAAATTAATTCACAACTCATAACAACATTCACAAACATGCATCAATCACATACAAGTACACAGATGTATCTAGGGGAAACCAATTGGTAAAAATCCCTTAAGCCTACTTGCATTAATCAATGAATAGAGAATCTATTACAATTGTTAGCTACAACTCTAAGCTCAACTTGCAAAAGAATAAGTGTTCTCTCTGCTCAAATATGAGAAGCTCTGATCCAGAATTAGTCAATTTATGCCCCCACCTGAGCTCCTATTTCCTTGTGCAAATCCTGAGGAAATTGACCCCTATTCTTTAGAAATTTCCTCCAAAATGATTGCACAATTCCCAAGGATTGATAACTAATTGCATGCAAACATTTGTACACTCAAAACTAGTCTACAACTAATGTTACACTACCTTGGAATCTCCACCATCACTGAGAAATTTGAATTCCTTGCATGAATGAGCTATTTTTGGTTGTTTGATCAATTAATTGGATGATATCTAAGTTAGACTCATGTCCCACTGCACAACTAACATCCAACTAGTTCTATTAACTATTAGAACTAGTTTAACTGAGTACAACTAGAAATAACTGAACTGGATTGCTACAAATTAGCAATTAACACATACAAACTGAACTCCAAGCCCACTAACTCGAATTTATTGACCTAACTAAGTTCCAAGGGCCATGTCACCTTAGTTAACTTCCTCAAAGTTGTCTATTGATGTGGAAATTTTGAATTTTCTCAATTTGACCAAGGCTAAGTCAAATTGAGCCTTTCTTGCTATGCTACTCAACATTGACATCAATGACAACAAAAGGGTCCCGTGGGTCACCCACTAGATTTTATATCAATGACAACAGAATATTTAATGATCTCCCCCTTTGCTAGTGATGGAAACCCTCAGAAAAATTTGGAAAACTACTAAGGATTTCCCCATATTGCCATGGGAACAGTGTTTTTTTGCTAAACCACAAGGGGAATTTGAATGGGTGACTTTTTCGCGAGTTCCTTAATAATACACCTATTCATCACCAATTCAAAGGCCCATGGGCACTGTGGACCCGTAGTGTTAATGCAATGAAGGAAACCAATTCATTACCATTCTAAGACCTTCACTGGTGTAGTAAAAAGTTATCCTACCTATATCAAAAAAATGGATGCTTTGGTTCACAGTGTGAAGAAGTGGTAACATTATTTGATGGGAAACAATATAATCATCCATATGGATCATTATTGTTTGCAATATTTTCAATCACAGACCAAGCTACAACAATCACAACATTTCTAATGGATGGATTCTTGCAAAAATTCCATTTGGAGAACTTCCATTATTGCATGCATTATTTTACAGCATAGTAATTTAGCTCATGAAAGTTATGTCGAATAGTATGCTATAGATGAAGATTTCAAGGATGTATATGAAAAAACTAATCCATGGTGCTCAAGTAGAATAATTAAATTATCATGTTCATGAAAAATTCTATGTCATATTGGTAAATTGTGTATTCCACAAGATGAAAGAGTATGTTTAATCAAAGAAGTAGATACTCCTCTCATTTCTGGTCATTTTAGTGTAAGAAAAATAGTAGCTCAATTAAAATGTAATTGTTATTGGCCTACGATGAATGAAATTGTCCAAATATGTGAAAGGATGTGTCATGTGTGCTACTAGGAAACCAAGTAGTAGAAAATTAAGTTTGTACATGCAGATTCTTATAACTTCTCATCCATGGGAAAGTGTGTATATGGATTTGGTAGGGAATCTACCTATGTCCTGAAAAGGGTATGATTACTTGTATGTAGTAGTGGATATATCTAGCAAAGTGAGTGAATTTATTCCTTGTAAGAAGAAAGTGACAAGAGAGAAGATTGCACATACGTTATTCTAAAATGTTTAGGTTCATTTTGGTTTATCCACATCCATTGTATCTCATCAAGACTCTCACTTCCTTAGGGAATTTTTGTCAACTTTGTGGAGGTTAATGGACATTAAGCTTCAAAGAGCATTGTTTTTCACCCACAGATAGATGGAAAAATAGAAATGGTCAATGGGACAATGATACATCTATTCCAAAGATATTAGCAAGCATTAGTTTTGGGATGAGTAGTTGCATTATGTACAATATGCCTATAACCTTATCATACATTCTTATACATGGTGTTATCCTTTTGAGAAATGTCTTGGATATTTTCTTAAGTCTCCATTGGACTTTGCTCTTGGGATTCACTGGTGGATGGACATAGTGATGCACACAAAGCCGTAAAGTTCATTTAGAAAAACTAATTAGTTCATTAAGTTGCGTAAAATCAATTGGAAAAGATCCAATCCAAGTATAAGGCTAGGCATGACAAGTATTGGGTTGATAATCATTTCCAAGAAGGTGATCAAGTCTGGTTATATATTAGCAAAGAATGTCTTAAAGGTGAAGGTAAAAAGTTCAAACCAATCAAGTATGGTCCATATACAATATTAGAAAATATATGTGACAATGTTATCTTATTAGTTTTACCTCCATATATGTAAGATGTGTTCAGTGGTGAAGGTCGAAAACTTAAAACTATATGAACCTCCTATGAATATGGATCAAGATGAGAATTTTCAATTACTTCAATTGAAGATTTTGCAACTAAATATCTTGATAAATTGCAATATGTTATTCTTGACATAAAGATTAGAACTTCGCAAAATATGATGTGGAATATCTTCATGTAGGTCTAAAAGGAATGCCTCCAAGTAAACTGTGATGGATGAAAATCGGAAAAGTGAATGAGCTATACCCTCACTTCCAAAAGCTTCTTACTAAGGAGGATTGATCCAGGAGGATTCTCACAATTGATCCAAATTTTTGGTCTAAAATGTTGATGAACAAGTCTTCATGTCGAAGAGCTCATCAAGAGCTTTTCAACACAATTTAAACAGGCTCAAACGGAAATCGTATGCAAAAGTTACGGCCTTCGAAAGATGAAGGAAAAATAGGGGCAACACTAATGTGGCACACTCACAAGCACTGACATGTGGCACACTCAAGCTAAGAAGTGGCATGATGATAAGCTAACATATAGCATGATGGCATGATGATATGGCATACAAAATTGACATGTGGCACAATCATAGGTTGGTGTGGCATGGTGACACGCTGCCACATGGACCAACCACAATTACCATTTAGCACCACATGGGCCAACTAAACGTTGCAACGTGGGCCTTCTTGAAGAGATTATGTGGTAGATGGATTATCTCTCCTACACAACATACAATGTATGTGGTAGAAATCCTAAATATTTGGAAAATAATTAACAATGGAATCTAATCCTAAAGTACATGTTAACAGATATCATAATCCCAAACTATATGTTATATCCCATAAAAAGTGCAGCCAACAAGAGTCAAACTTCCAACCTCCTATATATAAACCACTGCTTTTTCCATTGGACTACAACTCTTTCATGTTAAGTACTATGTCAAGCATTGTTTATAAGGTGCGGTTTTGCAGTAGTTTGGAGAATAAGGTTCATAAGGTCTTTTTATTTGCAAGAAGAGGCTAGAGTGTTCCAGTAGTGCTATAGTCTTCTTAGCCTAGGTGGGGTGAACTGTATTAACAACTTCTTATTATTTGTCTTTCTTATTGATGTTTATTCTACAATTCCATATTTTAAATGCTTATTAAACTTAATGCCATTTAATTAATAATGTTGTGGAAAGTTACAATTAGAATACTAAGGCAATTTAAGCATTAATTAGAGATCATTGCAAGACTAGACATTTGATTTGTCAATCCATAAGGCACAAAATAAAATTATTCATGACAGTGAAAAGTAGTTGCTCCTTAAAAGGTTATAATCTATCATTGTCATAAAAGAAGAGATGCATCCCTTGTTGATGGACTACTACGGAAAAACCCATTCACATTCCCTAAATTTGAATTTGCTTTGGAAAGAATCCCCTAATACATTAGTTCTTTGAAGGATCATGGCCCTCATTGGGCCAAGTTGAAATTTTGCTTTTCTATCTTATGGAGTCCTCCTAAAGGATGGATAAGAGGAGGAATATTTATGGGCTATTGTCACCCAAAACTTGAGGTATTATAAGGTAGATGAAGGTTACCCTACATACATTTGGAGTGTTGAGTTACAGATGTCTTCATAGCCATAGATGTCGCGTACAAAGGAAGACCCTACATTGCATGAGGACATGCATTAGGTTCGGCTGGGGGGAGATGACGGGCCCATGTTTTGGCATCCTGTTGCATCATTTTGGCTTCCCTTAGCAAGGCATTTTGTTTACCTTCTATGTTTTCCCTCATTGAGATGACTTTTGGCATCATGTATTGGTTTATTATCTTCTATCATCTTTTGTTGACTAATAGGGAGTAAGTAGTCATTTTGATACTTACCATATGTAGGCAGTTGCTACAATTTTCTTGTAGTAGAGGAGTACAGCAGAATTATGAATGGGTTGTAGGTGACCTACAATAGATCCGTTCTTGGGCTACCAATTGGCTCCAGATGATCTACAAAACATCCACGGCAAGAACACTAACTAGCTACTAGAGATCCATAGCACACCCATAGTTGGATTGAAGAGGAACTCGAGAGGGAGAAGCCATCGCCAATTGCATAGCAACAGTGATATGACTTCAACCCTTTCAAATCTCGCTTAATGACAAGGGAAACCGTGGCACAAGAGTGAATCTTGCAAATTTGGGTGATGGCATATAAATAGGTATCTGTGTGAATATGTCAAAGTATGCTTCCAAACAACTAATGATCCAAAGTCATGAAGTCATTCCATCTTGCGCAAATTGATTAAGAGATGAATAAACTTAAGAAAAAAAAATAATAATAATAACACTGATTGATTCTTGTTAGAACCACCAATGTGATAACTAGATGTCCAAAAATATTTTGTTGAGAGATTGTTATTAGATAGTGCACCATCTCTCGAGAATGTAATCTAAAAAAGAAAGACTATATCACATTGTTTTGTAATTTGATTTCAACATATATTAAGACTTGTGTGGTTCTCTTCAAGATATTGTGTTGATGTGATTATTAACTAGATAGCATGTGTTTTCTCTTCCAATGCCTCATCCAAAGACAATTGGCCCCCTCCTAGGACAAGCGTTGTTGTACTTTGGTTGGTTTAGTGAAATTCTAGTTTTCCTTCCAATTACAAAATTGATAACTCATTGTCACATATCACAACCTTTCTAATCGTATATTTTGAATTGTTTGATTAGCATTATTTTGCTTGGATAAACTTGCTCTCAAAAGTTGTACAAAATCCATATTCAATATGTCAAGTACAGAATACTTGGTATCCAATTTTATCAAATTTACAATTTGACATGGTCATAGCATTTCCATTTTTTGCAAAGTGTATCTTTCATTTGTGCAATGTATTTCAATTCGTATGCAAGTTATTTTCATTTCTAGCACATTGAATTTAATTTCAACAGAAGTGACTTTAATTTTAGAAATTTGTGGTTTGCTTAAGTCTCAGTAATTTAACATTCAAGCAAGTGTGAAGTTTCTTACCTGAAAGATTGCAAAGTTTACTTTCAGTCTAAATGATTTTAAATCATAAATTTAGTTAGCAAGTCCTTTTAATGCAAGATTACCTTCTTAAATAACCTTGCCAATACTAGAACGTATTCAAATTATTTTTATAATTGCCATCTTTGGAACCACAATTTCAAAACCAGGTCATTGTTTGAATGTTTGTTTTCTCCCATATATATTGCACAATCACTTGCAGTTTTGTATGAGCCGCAGGTTGACAATTAAAAGAACAGCCCCTCTAACTACCTCTCTAAAAAATTAGAAAGATAATTAAAAGGCCTATCACCAATCAAGACACCCCACCTATTAGTAAAGAAAGAGGTATCATTTTCCTTAATGAAGCACAACCTATATGTTTCAAAGCAACACTAAAAAGGGATTTAAACAATTATGCTAAACTCTTAGCAGTAAAGTTTGACCACATAGAAAGGTGTGACAAAGTTCTTTGGTGGTCTTTTAATGCAATCATGTGACTTGACTTGTATCCTTTTTGGATCCCTTGCGATAATTCGAAACACAAATTCATATAATAATAATAATCCAATTTTAAAGTTACGTCCAAACCAGATACCAAATTGGTGTATGAAACCTCCTTGCTCCATAAGCAAGGGACCCACCTTGTTCTAAGTATCTCTAGATCAATACACACCTGTAGAATTAGTAAAAAAATGTGAAATACTATGCAAAGCATCACTGTATATGTCTATACAACTAGTATTTAATTTTATTTTGTCAATCAAATTGGGCAACATCAATAAACCCCACAAACACAAAATTATGTTGGTCTAGTTAAAAGAAAACATAATGAAAGCCTTTTGATCCTGGGTTACAAAGATAATGAAAGCCTTTTGATCCCGGATTTAAAAGAGCTCCAGAAAATGAAGGCAGAGTAACATCCTATAAGGTCTGAATTTCAAATGCAAATTGAACAGAAATTTCTCGAGAAACCTAGGAAACAACAAGCAACTACAACGTTGAATTCCACAACTCCACTAAAATGCCACATTCTTAATAATAAGATAAATGGAATGTAGTCCTTGTATACATTACTACAGCCACATAGAAAAAGAATATGGTATTTTATCCAACATCCTAAATCTTTCATGAGCGAGCGTCAAAGTAAAGTAGATTAAGCCAAGAAAGGTTAAGTGACTAGCAGCAAATAAAACACACTCCCCCCAAGTCCAAGATTTAGGAAAATGTCAATCACACAAGGCAAAAGAGAATGAATTATAAGAATCACATCTTACAGTGCCTCCTCTAAGTAAAGTTTTTTGTCAATCGACGGTGAATAAGGATAAGTGCTATAATCAAAGCAACCATTAAAATTGACAATTCTCTTATATTGAATTTTCTTACATTGAAGGCATCACCACAAAGAAAATGAGAAAGAGAGCAGCTGTCTCATGTAAGGATGTAAATAAAGAATATAATAATCCCAAAATTAAAAAATCTGATATTAAAATGCTAGGGTTGCCTACTGGCACAAACTTGCAGCATATACATTGGGATGTTCGAAAAAAGATGACCAATACACGGTTAGAAAATGTGCAAATTCAGTCTTCCATCACATTTGAATTGAATGACCAGACTGGGGTGTGCGAAAAGATGATGAATACATGGGTAGCAAATGTGCAAATTCAGTCTTCCATCACATTTGAATTGAAGGACCAGATTGATATGTTTGCAAAAAGATGAATACATGGTTAGCAAATGTGCAAATTCAGTATTCCGTCACATTTGAATTGAAGGACCAGATTGAATATGATGCAGTGCCAATAGACATCTAAGCAAAATAGTGGTCAGTACCTACTCGTAGGAACAAGAAAGCAATTCCCTTTTAAGTGTTCCGGCACATTCTGCCTAGAAGAGCATGGAAAGCTAACACTTAGCATATTAAGGTGGCGACAATCTCCTTGATATCCACAGATCAAGATACATTGTTTATCAATGGATGTTAAAAATTCATCCTGAGATTAAAAATGCATCCCTGGCTAACTCTGTATTAAAGCCAGTTATCAAGTAGAATGTTCAATGAAACACACCGAAGGCACAGCAAAAACAAAAATAACAGGTACATCTGATGTAATCTCCCATACCCTTACGTCTCACAAAGGAAATAGTAATGCATTGAGAAACAAATGAATAACTGCCTCCGTCTTCACCCACCATTCTGAGGTTCAAAATAGACAAAAGAACCAATTGAAGATATGTCCTTCAGATGGAGACAATAAAATGGGGTAGACTCGATAGCTTACAAATTATTACCTCCTGGATTCCAGTCAACGAAAAAAAGCAGAATAGAAAGCTATTATTACACTTCCAGCAACCTGATGTAAGAAATTAATATAAACATGCCTTTTATATTTACCTCGATCATAATCATTAGTTGATCAAAACTAATGAAAAAAAAAACACCCTGATTTTTGCATTTGTTCACCCTCGTGAGTAGCACCATTTCGCTCAACTGACCAGATTCACTCCAATCACGATTGTCTGAGTGGTTCACAACAATATTAACATCCATTGATGACCAGAATAGGTCGATGGGACTGGAAAACACAGCAAACAAGAATAGTGATGAAGGGAGTGCAAAAAGGCATTCCCAAGAGCACAATAGAGAAGACATAAAGCTAGAGGAACTTTCCACCCCGGTAAACATAGCATAACACTACAACCCAATAATATTCTAGCACAATATCCACAGATAATTGGTAACCAGCCCCATATACTGTGGCGACAATCTCCTTGATATCCACAAATCAAGATACATTGTTTATCAATGGTAATTAAAAATTCATCCTAAGATTAAAAATGCATCCCTGGCTAACTCTGCAGCAAAGCCAGTTATCAAGTAGAATGTTCAATGAAACACACCGAAGTCACAGCAAAAACAAAAATAACAGGTACATCTGATGTAATCTCCCATACTCTTACATCTCACAAAGGAAATAGTAATGCATTGAGAAACAAATGAATAACTGCCTCCGTCTTCACCCGCCATTCTGAGGTTCAAAATAGACAAAAGAACCAATTTGAAGATATGTCCTTCAGATGGAGACAATAAAATGGGGTAGAATCGATAACTTACAAATTATTACGTCCTGAATTCCAATCAACGAAAAAAAGCAGAATAGAAAGCTATTATTACACTTCCAGCAACCTAATGTAAGAAATTAATATAAACATGCATTTTATATTTACCTCGATCATAATCATTAGTTGATCCAAACTAATGAAAAAAAAAACACCCTGATTTTTGCATTTGTTCACCCTCGTGAGTAGCATCATTTCGCTCAACTGACCAGATTCACTCCAATCAAGATTGTCTGAGTGGTTCACAACAATATTAACATCCATTGATGACCAGAATAGGTTGATGGGACTGGAAAACACAGCAAACAAAAATAGTGATAAAGGGAGTGCAAAAAGGCATTCCCAAGAGCACAATAGAAGACATAAAGCTAGAGGAACTTTCCACCCCCGTAAACATAGCATAACACTACAACCCAATAATATTCTAACACAATATCCACAGATAATTGGTAACCAGACTCATATACTGTGGTAGAAATTAGATTTAACGGTTCAGATATATTCTGCAGAAGCATTTGTTTCATTTAAAAATACATGATTTGAATGCAAATTCTGAACTTTAGGAGAATTTAAAAAAAAATGGGGAAAAGAGAAACAAGATATAATGGAACAGCTAGGCAACTATTCTGATTAATGAATTTTGCAACCCATTTTGACAGGATGCTCAAGTTCTCTCTCACATAACTGGCAATGATTAGCTACAACAGTTAGTCAAGGAAAATACACCTTACTCTCAACAGGACCCTGCAAGCATTGATCAAGTCTTATTTCAGGGATCAATGATCTATGTTACAAAACCCTGTAAGCTCCTTGCTGGCAATCTGCATGTAAAGCCATTGCAATACAGACCCTGTTAGAAAATAA
This sequence comes from Pinus tabuliformis, assembly GCA_031772625.1. Classification (NCBI taxonomy): domain Eukaryota; kingdom Viridiplantae; phylum Streptophyta; class Pinopsida; order Pinales; family Pinaceae; genus Pinus; species Pinus tabuliformis. The sequence goes on along the minus strand of CM062805.1, from coordinate 1,371,667,877 downwards.
ATTCATTATTACAACAATGGTCAGACAAATTTCAACTGCTACATGAGACTGCATGTGGAGACATGACACGTTGCCGACATTGCTTCAACTTTGAGAGAGCTTCCTGAGTTTTTCCTTGCAAAAGTTCCACGTACACTACTGACAACACAGCCAAAACATTCGTAGGTGTCAGAGAGACTGCCTGTGTTGCATATTGATGTGCCTGTTGAAGGTCCCCTTGCATAGCAAAAACAGCAGCTAGATTTACATAAAGGGCAGTGCGTGCCTGCCCACCGATTAAATGAGAGATGCTACTACTCTCAATTGAATTTCCAAACGAGGAATTGCAGACCACGGAACTGCTTATATCTTCACCATCTCCACTTGCCTCACTATTCTCCCCACTTCTCCACTTATGTCCATCTTCATTACCATTAAATGGTAGTTCAATGTTGCCACCTTCTTCCATGCAAACTGACAAATGCTTGGCTGCTTCTTTAGGGCGGTTTAGACGGCACAATGATTCTGCCGCATAGATATGACCAAGGTAGATATATGTTTTTGAACACTCTGGCTGCTTCAAAAGTGACTCTGCAGTATTAAGTGCCTTCAAATGATTTTCCAAGCAGAGCTCTACATATGCAAGATCTGCCAAAATGGCCTGTCTTGCAGCCATGTTTTCTTTCCTTCGCAACTCTTCATAAGCATCAACAGAAGCAGAGATTGGGTTGCTTGAACCAGAACAAGCTTTAGATTCCTTGCCATCCCCATTAGCTGAAGTTGTGAAACCTGGAGTTGTGTTTGATACTCCCTTTGACTCTCCTGCTGCTGTACTCTTTTGATTCAGATTTTTATTTCCTACAGTTGTCTGGCTAGAATCTTCATCGCCCTTTTCACTTGAAAAGCCAGATACTGCAAGCCTAGCAGCCTTGCCATCATTTTGATTTAGAAGCCACAATCCAACTTGCAAGCACTGTCGTGCAAATAGCATAGAAAGTTTAACTGGTTGACCAAGCTGAAAGAATACCCCATCGTCTGGAGACAAAAGATTATTCAATTCAAGGGCTCCTTGTTCCATGTCTGATTTAGTATGTTCTGAAGTAGGTTTACACATCCTATCTTGCAATATAATATGGCGCCATTTCCCATTACCAACAACTTGTACCCTCAATCGATCTTCCCGAATAGATGAATCTGAGTCGGGTGTTTCTAAGAGTCCCTTTTCATAGGCCGAAATACAGCACTCTGCTAGACGGATCCATATAAGAGGTTTCATGTAGTAAAGGCTGCAAGCTTGTTGAAAGCATTTAGCTGCTACATTTGGATTTCCACAAATCAAATGCAGCATACCACAGTTATACATGATAGATTGAGATTTATCTTGAGAAAATTTTGCCAGCTTAAGTGGCTGTTCTGCACAGAGTGAAACACTATTCTGATAGGCCTTCTTGAAATATAAAGCCGCTAAACGGTCTTTTCTCAATTGATGATGTATACAACCAAGATTGTTCCATAGCATGCACGGCATCCCTTGCTCTGATCTGTTACTGCACGTTGTCAGAAGTTTAATAGCTTTGCGATAATTACCACGAGAATATTCCAGCTGAGCCTTCAGAAGCAATGCTGTTGAAGAATCCCTACCACGAGCAATGTTCACAGCCATTTTAACTTCACGCTTTGTTGCCTTAGGATTCCCTGTGAGGAGGAGAAGACGGACCTTGTAAAGATGTAATATAAGCTTCAAGTCACTTGTAGGTGGTGGTTTTTCAACTGCAATTCTTGTTAAGTCACCCGACATTGATAAAGGAGCAGAAGACCTTCCAATATTTTGATTTTCACTGCCTAAGGTTGACAAGAAAGTCTCATAGTCAAGGGCCTCATCTGATAATGTCCTTGTAAGACTGATGTCAGCATTGGCTGTAGCACTAGGCGAACTGGTGGAATTAGAAGTCATTACACTTCCAGTACCCTCAGTTGCTGCCAAATTCACTTGCGTTGTTGGAATCGACTTTGGCGCTTGATTTGTTGAATTACTGCCACCATCAACTGATTGGGCCATATGCCCAAATCCAAAAGCCTTCTCCATGTATTGCACCACATCCTGCATGTATTAATAATAATTAGATTAATGATCTTTTAGCATTTCCTTTAAAAGCAGAAGCAGGCACCACAAACATAAAAGAAGCAAACCAATCACAGGAAAATTATGATTCCAAGAGGAAATGCAATCTCACCTTGCTTTTTTAAAACCAGCATAGATCCATCTTAACTACTGATCTATTAAGCACCGAGAGGGATAAAAAAAAATTGAGATGCAACTCTCCCATTGATTAGCAGATGGATCTACACTGGTTATATATATATATATATAATCAAATTTTAAGTTCACAGCCAAGCCAGACACCAAATTGGTCTATGTGATCCCCTTGTTTGTGAGACACGGGACCCACCTCCGTGCAGTGATTTGACTACGAAGGGATACATATTCTACCCCCTCTGGGTTTGAACCTGTGACCCCTTATGGGGAAACACATGCTCTTAACCCTTAGGCATACACACACACACACATATATTTTAATGCTGGTCTTTTTTAATTCCTTTCTTATATTGCAGATTTTAATTTTTCTTCTATTTTGATTAAAAAGCGTCACACAGAGCTGTTACACATCTCATTCATACTAGCTTGTAGAATGCACCACACTTCTCTCAGTGTGAGTTATAGGTTATAATCTGTCACAAAAATATAAAGATACAAAAACAAATGTATCCTCCTTGCAAACACAGTATATGAAACTTGAAGATAATGAGAAGGAAACAAAGCTTCAATAGCATACCGCGGCTTTCGCTGCTTCATGGGAAGCTAAAGCAATATCCAGCATAAGAAGACAAATGCGTAAAGCTGCGGTCTACACACATATAAACAAATTATTAGAAGTTAAATACACCATAATAAATGCACAATGATCAAGACAAGATTTCTAGCAATCCAACAAAAAAAATTGAATAGAAAACAAGCATACCTCATCTATCGGCTCTATGTTTTGGTACAAGGGTTCTAGTAGAGACATTGCACTTGCATAATGCTGAAGATGATATAAGATAACTGCCTGCATATACACAAAATGAGTGTTATAACACCATCTATGAATGTATGGACTAGAAAAGTGGCATCCATATAAAAGACGCTTCTCCCAGCAGTCATTGCAACAAAATTAAACGAATGATTAATTGAAAGTTTATCAAACATACAGTATTAAGTGTAGCAATAGATGTATCATATTCATCCACAAAAGCAACACCATCAGAATTAGAAGATGCAGATGCTTGTTGTCCACCAGCAACGCCACTGCCTTTAGGTACCAATGTACTGCTAGCATTTGAAGGGCTGGTTATGCCTTCAAGCTGGTCTCCAGCTGCACGAACAAGTTCCTCACTCTTCTTCTGCAAAGGAAAAGACAAAATGCATGCAAGGTCAATATCAAGCAACACAAAAGAAAAAAATGCACATTATCTACTTTTCTCTACATTTTAAAAATGACACAGACTAAAATAGTTCTAACAAATTTCAACTGACCCAGTTTGACCCAGAAACCCTCTGTTTCATATTTGGGGATTTTAATGATATTATAATGCCAAAATGTCTTCATATTTTTCAGCATTCATGTTAGCCCTGTGGCTCTTTAACAATCAACGATTTGATGGTCATCTCCACTGTCAGTAAACTTAAAAAAATGGAATCACCCTTTTAATACAATTCCAATGTTATACTTGGTGCCAGTTGTATAAGGTTAACTCGTCTATACAGTACGTATCATGGCAACTTTACAACATCATTGCATCCACAAACACAGAACATAAACCCCCAACCAAAATATTTGAGATTGTTAACAGTTTATGCATCATATATCCTTGCTATTTACTAATAAGAATGGGTATCTATCTCATAAATAGAACATCCACCCACCAGCCCAAGGGGTTAGCTCAACCAGTTGTTGCCAATGTTGCTTGGCATTTGGCTAATTCTTTGCCAGCAGGTGCCCAGTTCAAATCCCCCTGGGTTGAGCACACTAATCTTTACCAACAAGTTTAATAGGGATGCCATCCACAGATGTGAGCAGGCATCCCTGGGTTTCCCTGCAAAGTTTTCCTTGGAACAAAAAAAAGAATATCCTCCCAGTAAACACCAAGATTTCCTTGTGAAGAAAATATATCAAAGCTGTCCCTGCGAGTCCCAGGGGGTCAGCTCAATTGGTGATCGAAGTAATCTGAGTCCTGAGAAAACTTAGAGATCCAAGGTTCAAATCCCCCTGGTTGCGACTCGGTTTAAGGAAAGGAGGACAGGCCGTAGACCCCTAGAGGTTTACTGGTAGGCTACATGTCAGGCGGACTGTTGGGTTCCTCTGGGATACAAAAAAAAGCCCCGAGGGTTAGCTCAATTGGTCGAGGTCCCAATGCTAAAGCACCTCGTCTTTGGGAGGTCATGGGGTTAATTCTCCTCGATGCCTTTGCGTTTAGGCTCTGATTAGTTTGGCCGACGGGATGATGTGGTACCTTCACCCTTCGGGTTGATCTACCCGGATTTTCCTCCAAAAAATAAAATCATGGCTGTCCCTGTAGATTTCAGGACTAAGCCACACTGACAAGAATGTTGTAAACATAAGAGAATTCAGATATAGCCATCTCTACATTGTTCATGTAAGTGATCATCCACAGAAAATACAAAGCACATGTCTTTTATGACATACACCTAAACATTAAGCCAGAGTGTTGTCCTATAAACATACTCGACACATGGCCAATATGAACAGTAAATATATATATATAAACGTTATATTTCTTATATTCAAATGATTGCACAAATAAGTCAAGCAAAAGGGAAATGTGCCCAAGTATCCTAACAAAAAAGGAGTCAATAGAGCAATAGAGGAGCTTTCTATAAACAAAATGGAAAATATATCATGGCACCTTTAAAGCTTTGGTTGACAGAGGAGCATTATTGTCTTACAATAATTTATCTCTTAAGAGATCAAAGCAAACATTAATGCTAAAATCAAATATTAAGGAGGATGTTTATCTTCCTTCTCTCTTGTGGATAAATGATGGCAAGCCCTCCTCCATTCCCAGCTCCTTCATAAATGTATAGCATTCCATTTTCATCATATATCCACAATGCAGCAAAAACACTCAGACACAAATGATACTCAACAAGCCAGGTCACCCCTGATGCGGATATGGAAGATACATCCCTTGAGACAACTTATAGAAGAGTTTTGGCTTGAGGACTCATAGAGTGGTATGGTCTCATGATCATTTCGTTCACATAACAATAAGCCCAATTCTATAAGAAATTCAACCCCATTAGAACACACAGTAGGTAACCTCAAGATCTATTATAAACATATATGATCCATCCCAAGTCAACATCGAATCAACTTAGTCAACTTGACGACTGCTACCCCTCATGTCAAAAGGGGTACATACAATTTTTGCAGTATAAATCATCACCATTTGTAACCCGAATGTCACAAGCAATGTTCCACAGGGACGCATCCCTTGGGGTGGGAAGCATGCACCCTCGCTCCCCCACGCTCCCGTGATGGGGAAACTCCTGGGGAAATGTTTCTCCACATCCCCCTTTTGGGGAAACGAGCAGAAATGCTAGGGGAAAAGTTTCCCCGGTGAGGGAACGTGTTTCCCATGTAGGGGGGGTGGGAACTAGTATGGAACTAGTATTTAATCAAGAGACCAAGCCCTCTATGTACCTTGATCTTAGTGGCATTGGTTATCGAACTCCTCTATCATGAGACAACTAAAATAAGTACCCATCACTCAAACAAAATCTTGACTTGACATGCTATGTTTTTTCTATTTTATTTTAATGCTTAGAGGGTTGTATTGATGACAAAGATCCCGATATAGGCAGTGATTTTGATGATACGTAGGTATTTGTCGTAGCATGATTTTTTTTGGATGCTAGAGACCATGTGGAGCTTGTTTGTTGATGCATTCTCGATTTAGAGAGGGATTTCACTGAGTGCTATTTTGGTTACGTGCGCCCTTACATGCTATACAAATGAGAACATTTGTTTATTTGTGTATAAATGGTTTGGTTTCATATGGATGCACATGAATATATATGTTTTTCTTTAAAATTTGAATATTTTGTGTTTTTGGTTGACCAGTTTTTTGGTCTGGTTTTTATACCAATTCCTGGTCTGGGGGATCTACCAGTTCGATGACCAATCCGATTTTGATAAACATTGTTTTAGACTTCAGCATAATGTCATTGTCATATGATGAATTTAATTTTAGATGTGCATTGCATAATTTCAAGTTTTCAACTATCAAATGATGAATTTAATTTAGATGTACCTTGCATAATGCCAAATGATGAATTTAGATGTACCTTGCATAATGCCAAATGATGAATTTAGATGGAACCTTGCATAATGTCAAATGATGGATTCAATTTACTTTTAGATGTACATTGCAGAAATGATAATTCATAATAGTCTAATACAAAATAATAATTTTAATTTAGATGTACATTTCATAATTATTAAGATTTACTATTTAGCTATTGACATATTGTTGGGATTTTATTTTTTATTTTTATATATTAAATTTTTAATAATTTTTTAATTTTTATGACTCCAGTGTCCCCTAGTTTCCCCGAAATTTCCCTAAATTTTGGGGTTGCTTATATATGTCCCCGTTGTGTGTATCCCCGCTTCAGTGCTTCCCTGTCCCGGAAACTCAAATGGAACATTGGTCACAAGTCAAAAGCATTATAACCTAGTATCATCTCTGACCTAGTGTCTTGTTCTTATTGTTTGTATCTTGTTGTTTTGGTCAGACCAAGGTTGATCCCTCTTGGGTTCAGCTTGGGTTCCTTCCGTCCTGTATAACAATTGGAGAGCCTTGGGTGGGCTTACCTAAGGACTCATGGTTTTATGGGAGCCTTGTTACAAATACAATAATAAATTATTAATTAGCAATGTTTTTTCCCTCCAGGAACAATCGTAATTTTCATTAAATATAAGTGAAAATTACATGTTGTAGATGTTGCATAGCATACCAAAATATGCTTGTTGATAAAACAACAATCATCTGAAATTTTGTAAATTGTTCAATAATAACATATACATGGAAGCATCAATAAACATATAGCCAAATCTTGTCCATGATAAGATCATCAATCCTGATATAAATATTGTCTGTCATCATAAGCTATTAATTAGTAATGTTATAGATAAAATAATAAATAATTAGTTATTAAAGGGTGCATATCATACCCTCTCGCACTTAACCAGTCAATGCTATAAAACACAACATCCAAGTGACATTGTCAAATATATTTATTCATTTTCATTCAATACATATTATGATTTATCACTCGGACCAGAGAGGGCAACTCAATTGGCAATCGTCGTGTTATGCAGTGTTATGTAAATTGTGAAATTCAAGGTTCAAATCCACCTGTGGGTGTTTACCCCACAAAAAAAATATATATATTATCACTCAAATATACAAGTGTTCTTGTTACAATGGTATTAGAGCCAACTCATGGCTACTGTGGTTGAAGTTAAGTTCTGAATTACAATTTCGTATACAGTTGTTGTTGCCATTGCCATAATCCATCAATTTATGTGTCATTGTACCCTCCTCATATTACCAAATCACAACCCACATCATACATCGTCATTGTCCTATCTAACTATCGTTTGATTTCTTTGTCTATTGGCCACATTGTCCCTCTGCTGCATTGTTTCCCTACTCTACCATTGTTGCTTGTATTCTAGTTGCCATTGCCGCAATCATCCTATGCCATAGTGTTGTTTGTCACTATCACTACCAACCTGTAGCATCCACCTCATCACTTCTCTGATCTCATTTTCGTCACTCGTTGCCAGCGTCGTCACTTTCTTCCCGTGCCAACACCATGACATCATTTTCATACTTCATGCCCCTAAAAATTTGTACAGACAAATGTGACATATAGTTTGACTCCAAATTTCTCTCTTTCTTATTATTCCTTATTTATTTTAATTAGTAATTAATTAATAATTATTACTACTCAATAATTAATTAATTATTCATTATAAAATTACTCTATAATAATAAATAATTAATTAATTAATTGTTATATAACCAAAAGAAGAAGAAGAAGAGAGAGGAAGACGGGTCCACAAGAAAAAATGAGGTGGGGTCTACAAGAAAAACATGGTTCGCAACGAAGGAATACCATATGTTAATCGATATAGAGATGAAGTCAATATCGTAAGACATAGTCTTGGAAATGTTCAAAAGGCGCAAACAAAGTTGAGGAAGGACAATAGTTAATAGAAAAAATTAATAAACTAATAGAAAAAGGGGACATAATCTTAGAAATACCGGGAGGGGGTGAATCAGTGTTTCAGCAATAATGTATTAATTTTCACCAGTTTTAACCATTTCACCATTCATTGTCAAATCATGAAAGAGCAACATAAAATAATACAGAAGCACCATGAAAAGCATACACATGTGACATAGAGATTTTAGATGGAAACCCTTTCGGGAGAAGAACCACCCGACATTTGTCTTTTTTTCTTCTTAATTCAATCGTCTTTTACAATGTACTAGCACCAACCAGTATGCAAGCACCAACTTGCGAGGCACCTACCTCAAACATCAACAAGCACCCACTCGCTTCAGGCACTGACCTAATGGAAACACCCACTTCTTAACAACGTTCACAAACTGTGATCTATTGGAGGCATTGTTACCACTTAAACTAGAAAGGGGTCCTAGAGGGGCCACTTCTTAGGTCAAGAGCAACAATGAAGCTAAAGCCCATTGTCACCACAACTAAAGCTTCCTACTCTTTACGGACTTTCACTGATGGGAGGAGACCCGATATGTAGAGAATCACTTATAAAGGACAACTCAACTAATGATGGGTGTGAAGTGATCTTGAGGACCCTTTCCTAAGGGAGGCTCAAGAATGGGACTTGCTTGCTTCTTAAGCAAGGTACAAAGCTTTCTAGGACAAGGGGATGAGGATTTAAGGGCTAGATTCAAGGAATTTTTTGAAGAATTGACTTTTCAAAGGTATGGGACAACATGGGACCAACTGGACCCAAGTTAGGTTAAGGGGAGGGAGTTTAGCAACCAATGATGATCTTAACTTAAACAAGGGGAAAGGATCAAAACAAGAGTTTTCACTTAGAGGTGCCAAATTGATTTGAGTCATCTTGTAATGTACTTGTTAAAAGAATAAAGAAAAGAATTTGTATTATTATTATTATGACTTATTAAAGCATGGGTTTCATGCTTGGGTCATCATGTTTTAGGTCAAAGTCTGCATTGAAGACTTCTAGGATTTATTCTGAGTTAATAGAGTCATTGTACTTTTAAAGAGACCCTTTTTGAGCTTTTGAATCATGTAAAAAGGTTAAGTATTGAGTCAAATATGAATTATGTTGTCTCCGCACCAAGTCGGCCTTAGCATGACCAAGTTGGCCTCAAAGGGGGCTATTCGACCATCACCAAAGGACTATAAATGAAGCAGTTCAAATTCCATTTGAAGCAGTCTCTCACAAGCAAGTTCGATATCTCCTTGAAGTTGGAAAAAGTGCGAATTTGAAGAAGGAAGTGTGAGTTTGGTCTAGGAGAAGGAAAGGAAGAAGATCGAAATTTTGGTGCATCTATCTCTCTCTCTCTCTCTCGTGCCCCGGTTTTGAAGATCGAAGTTCTCTTGTTGATGTCGTAGCCAGTTGCCATATGTTGTTGTTGCCCGATCAAAGTATAGGTCAATGTTATTGATGTTGGGTGTTGCTGCCTCAAGAAGTTGTATTGGGCCAAAATCGAAGTTCCTATGTGAAGATCTAAGTCTTTCGGTAAAGATCGAAGTATTTCAGTAAAGATCAAAGTCTCCAATGCAAGGTCGAAGTTGTTGGGTTGAAGAAAGTGCTACTATTGTTGTTGCTATTGCCAAGTCAAGTAGGATCATCTGCAAGAGAAGAGGAAGGTTGACTTGGTGTGGAGGAAAGTTTGTGCCAAGGTCTAGAGTCTTGGAATATCTCCGGAAAACCATTGATGGAAGAATTACTGACTAGGTTTTCCCCTAGAGAGGGGTTTTTCCCTGGTTGTGTGTCTATATCTAGTGTCCATTGTTTTATGTGTTTTTGCTTTGGTAATTGCTTGATGAGCTAAAAGAAAGAAGATATAAAGAAACTAAGCATAAGTCAACAACATCACAAGTCATTATCAAGTATAAGAAAATCTTTTTGCCTTTCTGATTTCCTAACATGATTTCAGAGCTTTGGTGAAGAAAGAAGAAAAAGGCAGTCTCGAGCACTTCATCAAGGAATCATTCAAAAGGATTATTCAAGGTAAGAAGTCTACTATCTTTAAAGACAATGTCTAACACAATCAAGGGAGAGAACAAACTTGAAGGAGCCTCAAACTATAGGTCTTGGAAGAAGAGGATTGACCTCATCCATGAAAAGAACAAAGTTCTGGACTTGGTCAAAGGCAAAGTAAAAGAAGCCTACAGATGACTCCAGTGATGCTAATAAAGTGAAGTTCAGAGAATTAGAATTAGTTTCCATGACCCTAATGGTAGAAGGAATAAAGGACAACCTTGTCTCGTTTATAGTGATCATTAATCATGCTCAAGAAATGTATGAGGCCCTGTCAAAGTTATTCACTATTAAGAACATTGGTCAAGTAGCAAGCTTGAAGAATGAACTAAGAACCACAAAGATGACTAAAAAAGACGCAGTGGCCTCCTTTGTGAAGATAGCAAGAATCAGAGATGATCTTTTGGCCATTGATGAAATTGTTCCAGACAAAGAACTCGCGATCACTGCTCTATTAGGATTGCCACCTACTTGGGGTGCATTTACTGCAAGACTTAACAATTGGAAGGAATCTCCCACTTTTAAAGAACTATGGACTGCGTGCAGTGAAGAAGAATTAAGTATCTCACTAGTTGCCAATCCTAAAGGAGTTTCAAATGCCTACACTGGTCAACCCAAATGAAAGAAATCAAAAGGACCAAGGAAGAAAGTAGACATGTCCAAGGTAGAATGCTATCAATGTCATAAGAAGGGTCACTACAAGAGTGACTATCCCAACAATCCAAAGAATAAGAAGAGAGATAGAGATCATGCTAACATTGCTAAAGAAGATCCAAAGAAAGTCAAACCTGAATTATTTGACATAAGGGACTTACACTACTAAGTCCTTTGCTTGTAGTCTTAGATATCTTATTTTATATTTTTGATGTTTCAAAATTTATAGGTTTTTAAAATGTTTTTGGAAAAGACATTTTTGTTTTTGTTTTTATAAAGTTTATAGGTATCCCTCAAGCTTTGGTGGGAGCCCCCAACAACTCCCAAAGATAAAGTATCTCATTTCCTTTCAGTTTTTGGTTTCATGTATTTATTTAAGTTTTGATTATATTAAATACTAATCACTATTCTCCCTCTATTGTCTTGATTAGAAAAACATTTGCTATATCCTCAAGAAGTATGGAAGAGAGCCACCCAAGATAAGGTTTGTCAAGAAACAAAGGTATGTCTTAAACTACAAAACATTGATTGCTTTATAATAAATGTTTATTCATTTGACAATCTATTACTAACATTGTTATGACTAGCTATATTGAATCATATTGATTCTTGTTTTGGGTGATTCATCACTTAAAAAAATCTACCCCACTCATATTCTCAACTTATTTTATAGAACCCTAGACAAGTTCTCTGGAAAAACCATAACCGAAGGGTATGTTAATGTGAATGTCTAAAACCCTAAATTACTTAGGGTTATTGAGAAATGTTATTTGAAGTTTTTATTGATAATGTCATGTTTGCGATTTTGGTATGATCAGGAAAACCTAACTTATTAGGGTTGAATGATAAAGTCTAAAATCTCGAACCTTTGAAGTATTGGTAAAGTAGGGTTTGTTATGTTATGAATTGAAACCCTAGATCCTTAGGGTTTGGTTGGGTCTATAAGCAAAACCCTTGTTATGTATTTAGAGTCCTATGAATGAAGCCCACGTATGTGTCCATTTTGTTGAAACCCCAGCCTGTTCTAGGTCGGTACATGTCTGACATGTTAATATTCCCTGACATATGATGTGCTTATAATATGTTGATGAAGTCCTAGATGTATGAGTTGACCTGTTTACCGGTAATCATGAATCCTAGGGTCAAAATTTGTTTCTCTAGGATGTTAGTATTTGTGAAACTCTAGGCTTTTGGAGTTAAACCTTAGTAGAAGTGAAAATCTCTGATGTATGATGACAATGTGATCATTTGAGATTTGTGTAAGATTGTTGAAATCTAAGTTTTAGTTGTGATTGATGTTTGACTGAAAATCTAGGGTTTGCAACTAACCCTAGTGGAAGTTGGTCATGTTGATGACTAAGTTGTGATTGGTTTTGATTGATTAATTCTCTTGTATGAAATGTAGGATTTGTATGAAACCCTAGTGGGAAGTCTAACATATGAATTCTGAAAGTTGTTAGATGCCTTGTAGATCTATATTTGTTTGAATTGTTTCTAGGGCTTGCTATATGTTGTAGTAAGGTATGTCATACCTTTGGAAGAAAACATTGATTCCCTAGATGTAATGAAAGTTGTTATGTAGTCCAAGGTTTATGACAAAGTCCCTAGCAAGATGGTAAAGAATATGTGTCTCTGGTTTATAATTAAGTTTGGGTATCTGATATATATAAAGTTGAAATGCTTTTGTAATTCTGATATGGCTAACTTCATGCTTCTATAGATTTGGTTGTACTTGCTATCTAAGTTGTGCAGGTACAATCTTCAATATGGTGAAGATGTTCATTGATGTGATAAGCATGATGTGGATGATGATAACTCTGATGAAATGATTGGAAGCCACAAAAGATTCTTCGATGTCAAAGAAAAGAAGTTGATCTCCATGGGTTAAGAGGGAACCTGAATAAGAGAGACCTCCATGAGATTAAGAGGGAGCCTAGATAAAGGGAAGCTCCATAGTTGAGAGGGAGGGCATAGCATAGTTTTGATTGGCGAATAAATTTTGAAGGATATGTCATTGCATGTGAAGTAGGAAAGGAAAGTGTATGATTAAGGAATCTTCTATCAAAGATTCAATTGATAGTCCTACTGTGTTGAGGAGCAACATCTATTGTCTGAAAGACCCCAAAGGTTTGCATTTGATTATGTACATGTGAAAGTATATTATTGATTGGGTTGTGTTTGTAGAGGTGAATCTCTCAAAGGTTTTGATAGCATGTTGGTTACCAATCCATTTGATTGGGAGAGATTGGTTATCCTTGATCTGCTGGATCAAGGAGTGTTGAGGCTTTGTGAGTGAAGCATTGCTTGGGAGGACATCTGGCCGACACTTTGTGTTGATGTCTAAGTCCCGACGTTGGAAAAGGTGGTATTGATTATAGAGCTATGTTTTTGATACACACCTGATCCTTGGGTTAATGGTTAGTAAGTAAGCCTCATGGTGCCTAGAAAGGCCGAAAGCTTGAGTCCATCTTATTCCCACTTCGATAGATTTCCCTGGTCAGGAATCTAGTCAATGGCATTGCGGTCCCTAAACTATTGAGAGACCAATGGATAGAATTCCCTGGTCAAGAATCTAGTCCATGGCATTGCGGTGCCTAAAAAGAAAATCTTTGTTAAACACACATGGGCAGCAAGAGAAAATAGGGAAGATAAATCATGCAGTACAATTTTTATTAACAACTGATATACATTTATAGTACATATTGTGACCGTTGGGTTTCACATCCCAAGGTCTCTTGGACTCCTTTTGTCTATTCGGCTTCCACACTAACCCATTGAGGATTAGGTGTCCAACATTCCCCCCCTTAATCCGAAGGGTTATGTATGAGTCCAAGAAGAGAGTTGTAATACAAAATGTGCAAATATGCATGGCAGCACTAGGCTGAATGTGCTCTCTGAAATGTTGGTATAAAGGGCGGTGGTTTAAGGATGACCACCAACACTGGAACGCTTAGTGCAGTTCCCGGAACTCTTCCAAAACTTGCAAGAAACTGAAGTTTTCTGCTAGAGGAAGTGATCCTATTGTTTTAAAGAGGGAAACCTTCAACCATAAAAGGGAGGTCTCACCCCGCATAAAAGGTAAAACTTCAACCTGAAAAGGGAAGTCTCAACCTGTGATGGTTTAAGGATGACCAACAACTTTGGAATGCTTAATGCAATTCCTGGAACTCTTCCAAAGCTGGCAAGAAGCTGGTGTCTTCTGCTAGAGGAAGTGTTCTCAATTGTGTTCCTGGAATTCGTCCAAAACTGGCAAGAAGCTGAAGTCTTCTGCTAGAGGAAGTGTCCCAGATTGCCAACTGAAGGCATGTTCACGGGCATCTTAGTGTCTGGCTACAACTCTGAAACTGGTGTGGCAAGTTGTGGCTCAGGCTCGCTTGATGTGACTTTGAAGCTTGTAGATGACCATCATTTCCCCCCCTGTCAGATACAAGGTGAGAAGATGGAGAAAACTCAACTGCAAGACTGTTCAATACTCTGGAACAAGTTCTAACATGTGTTTGGAATATCTTCTTGGCTGTTGATGCCCATTGTCAAGAAGCGATCCATCCAAGATGAATCTTTGTTCTTGCAGGACGTTTATTTCTGAAGCAACTGTGTGAAGAATGACTGGTTTTATGACAGTGCTTACATGGATGAAGATCAAAACATTGATCTTTCAAATGGCCAACTCAGTCACAGTGTTGGCATTTCACGATCTGTTGTTGTTGTTGCTGCTGTGGAAGAGGGGCAGAATCTGGAACAGCTGGAGGTGAACTGTCATGAGGAGCAATTGAACTGTCATGAATGAATCCAGCACTCTGAAACTGAATGGGCTTTGAGTAATTTGGAATATGAAAGGACAAGTCCTTGTCATATCCAAGACCAGTTTTGTGCTTGTTGTGTACAAGATGTTCCCAAGGTCTGATGATGGGCTTGGGAAGTGCAAGTTGAACCTCTCCATCTGCATGTAACCTTACTGCTTTATCTGAATGAACTGTAACATTATTGACTTGCTGTTGATGGGTGGAGGTCTCAATGTTCTGAACAAAAACAGGTTCAGAATGACTCCTCTGTTTTAATTCTTCTTGTTGTAGTTGCGATTCAAGCTGCAAAAAATCAATCTTTTCCTGTGCATTTTGTAGACAGACCTGAATATCTGTGAGAGAAACTTTGTTGACTTTTAATATATCATGAGTAGTAGATGACATTAGAGTTTTGAGGAACTCTAATACTTCACTAGTTCTAGCCATTTTTTTTTTCAATGTCAGATTTACACCTTACAACTATTACTCAGTGCAGAAAAGTACTACCTACTCACAGTACAGAGCAATATCCTTTATACATGTGCAGCAAATGATAAGAGTTCAACCAGCAAGCACCGATTACAATCCATTACATGAAAATAAGAGTTTACTCATGACCAGCATTATGTTCTGACAAAACAACCGACAAAACTTTTCTCCATAGAAGATTACAATCAGCCCACCAAACTCTTTATGCAGCAGTTGAAGCAAGGAATTAATGCACTATAATGAATTTTAATACAAAGCCACACTGGGGCAACAGCGACTGCAAACTTCAAATACTAGAAAGAGCTGTCACAGTAGAAATACCAGCAGTAAATTTCTCTATTAGATCATCCAGATCAAGAACTGCACAATTCACTTGAAGAAAAACTCGAGGAATTTTATTTGTTTTCCCGATGTTCTTCTTTGGAATCCGTCTTGACTGCAAAAAACGGTGATTTCAAAGGTCCACGGTGCAATCTTTAATTTGCCTTCAGTTCAAATCACTTGAAGAAAATTTGTCAAGAAGCATTATTTTATTTCTTCGAATCCTAATGCTTCTGAAAAACCAATAATTTTAATGCACGGACTGATATTTAAAACCTCGATTTGAAAGGCTTTGATTTGTCATCAACCAAAAGTAAAATAAACCGCCAACTCTCGCCGGAGAGATTAAAAATTCCTGAAGAAATAACACAACTACAACCACTGTGGTCTACAAAAGTATTTCATTTTTCGAAGCATACATTCCCAAATTCTTCTTGTTATTTTTTGTTCTATATTCAACTTTACAACATAACTACAGCTGATTTGCAGTTTGCAAAGCCTTCCATATAGTAAATCGTGGCGGGTAGTCAGAACTGGCCCTAACTCTTTCAAACGAATTCCTGATATGCTTTAAATCTGCACAACTGAAGTCAAAATAATTGCACTCGACAGTGTACAGAGCAAAGCCACTTCTAATTCACGCATATCTAAAGATTTGCCTCGTTCCTTCAAAATTCGATGAATTTAAACAATAATCAGCCGGGTTTCCACTTTTCCTTTGATTAAATTGCTCATGTGTGCTCGACAGTGTACAGAGCAAAACCATTTCTAATTTCGTGTTAATTAACCCGCCTGTGCAAACTTTAACCCTGGATCCTCCAAATCCAGTGAATTTTACCATTATTCAGCCTATAAATTCAGTTTTACCTTCGGAACTGTGTATTTACAAAAAAAGAATTTAAACATAATCAACCTATAACTTCAGCTTTAACTTCGGGATTGTGTATTTTCACAGAAAGCAAGTTCTGGTGTTGGAAATTTCCCCTGCTCATCCATACAAGGTAAATTGAAAGACATTGATCAACAAGAGCTCACCACCAGGAGCGGTGCCATTGGAGGCCAAGCTTGAGCGTCAGCAAAATCGTAAAAGAGAGAAGCGAGCAGTGCGCACAGAAAGATTGGGCCGATTTCGCCACCCGCGACCACGTCATGGTTTTAACAGGCGCCATCTTCGAACCTGGGACCTCTCAAAAGAATCCCATTACACTTACAAATACCAAATACATGTCAAATTTAATTTAAATCCCTCAAAAAATTCAATAAATTCTCGTCCAGTCCCTGGGACATCAATAAATGATTTTCACCCCAGCTGTATAAGAAACGATGCCCTCAGCGACTGATCGATCTTATAAAAATTGTTTCCGACAGCAGCATCCCCGAACGCCCCCCGAATTTCTCATAAATTTACACAACTAAAGGTTGGCTAGTGCGTTGAGGTTACGTAGAGCAAGCCAGCATTCAGAAATAAAATGCAAATGACAGACACGGCCAGCCAATAAAAAATGACAGACAGAACAGCACTAAAATTACCATGAAACGCTTATGGACAGAGAGCGCAGGTAAAAATATGGCAGACAGACATGTCAAAACCGCTTGGACAGCGCTGGCAGTGTTAGGAGCAGCTAAAATTTAGTTGAAAAATATTCATGAAAAAATATTCATGAAGTTTATGGCAGAAATAAACTGCACAGAAAGGCCATAAGACAAATGGCTCACATTCCATAAGACAAATGGCTCACATTAATTATGCAGGGCAGGAATACGCCTGCTCTGATACCATGTTAAACACACATGGGCAGCAAGAGAAAATAGGGAAGATAAAACATGCAGTACAATTTTTATTAACAACTTATATACATTTATAGTACATATTGTGACCGTTGGGTTTCACATCCCAAGGTCTCTTGGACTCCTTTTGTCCATTCGGCTTCCACACTAACCCATTGAGGATTAGGTGTCCAACAATCTTAATGGTTCATATATTTGAGATCTTCCTTGTACTTGTATATGATGAATACCTCCCTAGTTAAGAGGAAGTGTTGGAAAATGTAACTAGGTTCAGACTTCATTTAATGTATTTGAGTCATCTTGTAATGTTCTTGTCAAAAAAATAAAGAAAAGAATTTTGATTATTATTATTATGACTTATTAAAGCATGCGTTTCATGCTTGGGTCATCATGTTTTCGGTCAAAGTCCCCATTGAGGACTTCTAGGATTTATTCTGAGTTAATAGAGTCGTTGTACTTTTAAAGAGATCCTTCTTGGGCTTTTGAATCATGTAAAAAGGTTAAGTATTGAATCAAATATGAATTATGTTGTCTCCACACCAAGTCGGCCTTAAGATGATCAAGTAGGCCTCAAAGGGGGCTATTTGACCTCACCAAAGGACTATAAATGAAGCAGTTCAAATTCCATTTGAAGCACTCTCTCACAAGCAAGTTCAATATATCCTTGAAGCTGGAAAAAGTGCGAATTAGAAGAAGGAAGAAAAGGAAGTGCGAATTTGGTCTAGGAGAAAGAAAGGAAGAAGATCGAAATTTTGGTGCATCTATCTCTCTCTCTCATGCCCTGGTTTTGAAGATCGAAGTTCTCTTGTTGATGTCGCAGTCAGTTGTCGTATGTTGTTGTTGTCGGATCAAAGTATAGGTCAAAGTTGTTGGTGCTTGGCGTTGCTGCCTCAAGAAGTTGTATTAGGCCAAAATCTAAGTCCCTATGTGAAGATCGAAGTCTCCAAAGCAAGGTCGAAGTTGTTGGGTTGAAAAAAGTGTTGCTACTATTGTTGTTGTTGCCAGGTCAAATAGGATCATTTGCAAGAGAAGAGGAAGGTTGACTTGGTGTGGAGGAAAGTTTATGTCAGGGTCTAGAGTCTTGGAATATCTCTGGAAAACTATTGAAGGGAGAATTACTGACTGGGCTTTCCCCTAGAGAGGGTTTTTCCATGGCTATGAGCCTATATCTAGCGTCCATTGTTTTATGTGCTTTCGCTTTGGTAATTGCTTGGTGAACTAAAAGAAAGAAGATATAAAGAAACTAATAAGAAGTCAGGAACATCACAAGTAATTATCAAGTATAAGAAAACCTTTCTACCTTTCTGATTTTCTAACCATCTCAAAATCCCACTATCGGAATTTCTTCAAATTTGGAGGAGAACTTGAGGACACACCAGTGTAGTAGAGGCCAAGAGATCAACCTTTTTCTATGGCTACTTTGTCAGGAAAGTGAAGAAAAAGAGGTTTTAAGGTGATCTCACCTTATGGTGGATAAGTGCCTAATTCCTTTGGGGATATGGAGTCAAGAAGAATTATGAGAGTGGATCTCATTTCTAGCTCAATGAGGCTTTAAGGGGAACTTCATTTAGCGTTAAGGCAAAAAAAAGAATGACCTTAAAGCGTTTATACTTCGTTTGCAAATCAAGATGGCTTATCAAGATAACTTCGATCTCTAGGAAAATTTGTTCGACAAACATGGCCCATAGATAGAGATATGCTATATAGAAACATAATTCCACAATGAAGCAGTAAATGCATGTTGAAATTTGGTACTGGAGGACAGGTGGTTCCCTTAGGCTTTGATCTTTGGCCTAGGGAAAAGTGTCCAAAAGAATTTAATTTTTCTCCTAAAGTGACTTTATAATTTTATAAAGTTAAATCTAATTTAAAAGTGACTTTAAGTGATAAAGTTATTAAGTCTAATTTTAAAGTAACTTTTATAAAGTAAATGAAAAATTAGAAAGGAAAAGTGACTTTGGAAATAAATGACTAAGTGGGTCTTTATTAAAGTGGGGTGAATTAAAAAATAGAAAGTGAGATTTAAATGAGCATTTAATCTCAACCATTGATCTAAATCTATTTCAGCCATTGGATTTAGAGATCACCCAAAAGTCACTTGGATCACCCAAAAGTCACTTGGAGTTATATTAAAGGAGGAAAAGGTCATTCATTCTTTCATGAGCAGATTGGGAGAAGGAGAGCAAGAGAGCAAGAGAGATTTCTGAGCAGGGAGGAGAAGGAGACAGCAGCTTGGCACACATTCCAAGGCAGCAGTTGAGCAGATTTGTACAGCTGATTCAGCACATAGTGAAAGGCAGATTTTTGCACAAAAATCGAAGAGCAGTTCGCTGATTTTTCTGCACACAAAACGGAGGCCGTACAGCATTTATTGTTGTCCTGTTTGCTGTAATTTCCAGATTGCTGTGAGGCACGGGAAAGGAGATAAGTTGTAAATTTGTTTGCTTGTTGATTTTTTGTTGAATAATTCTCACTGTAAAAAGGCAATTTTCATAAATAAAGAAGAGCTCTCAAACTGGTTTTCCCCAAGAGTTGTAGGGGGTTTTTCCAGGGTCAAGTTGACCAAAAATATCAGTGTTTTAATGTGTTTTAATGGCTGTTTTTTATTGCTGATTTTTAATTCTGCAATTTCCAGCATTCTGAAAAATTTCCAGAATTTGTGTTTTCAGCAATATTTATTTTTTTCAGTCTGTTAAATGTATGGTTATGGGAATGGACATTTAACTACATGGGAGAAATAAGGAGAAACTGAAAACCAGGGTGGGAAAACAGAGATTTCTACATGGTATCAGAGCCTGAGTGCTGAAGGGCAGTTTGGGACAGCAAAAGGAAAAATTACAGTTGCTGATTTTTCACTCAGAAAATTTCAGCAAGCTGATTTTTTCATAAACAGCAGTTTTATCTTTACTACAGCAGTGCTATTCTTTCAGTTTTAGGACAGCAGGATGTCATTAGGATTGAGGGTGGAGGATAGGTTGGATGGGCATACAAATTACAGTGTTTGGAAGGAGAGAATGCAGAGTATCTTTGAGGAGGCAGAAATCTGGGATATCATGGTGCATACCGCACAGAACCCTGTTGTTGTGCCCACTGATGTTACTCAGTTGGCTGAGTATAAAAAGAAGAACAATAAGGGTAAGAGGTTGATTCTAGACGGAATCAAAGACCATTGCATTCCTCATGTGAGAGGAAAGAGCAATGCCCATGAGATGTGGACAGCATTGTCCAATCTCTACCAGAGTACCAATGAGAACCGGAAGATGGTCCTGAAGGAGAAGCTGAAGAACATTAAGATGGGGAATGATAGTGCAGCTGGATATCTCACAAAGATTACCAATGTGAGAGATGAGTTGGCAGCGATTGGAGAGGCCATTCCATCCACTGAGTTGGTGCTTATTGCAGTGAATGGCCTCCCCCGTTCATGGTTGAACTTTGCTGATGGGGTTTGTGCACGTGAGACCCTTCCCACATGGGAGAGGTTTTGGGATGATTGTATTCAGACAGAGATCAGGAAAGGACAGCTTGGGGCAGCCAAGCCAGTTGAGCAGGATGAGGACGTAGCACTGGTGGCGGGAGGCAAGAAAGGCAAAGGGAAGAAGCAGGCTTCCACAAGCGGTGGTGAAGGCAAAGGCAAAGGTAAAGGTAAACAGAGTAACTCACAGAAGGACTATTCCAAGGTGAAGTGTTGGAATTGTCAGAAGATGGGACACTATGCAGTTGTGTGTCCGGAGAAGAAGAAGAAGAAGGGGAAGAACCAGGACGTGGCAGCTTCAGCAGAGATTGAGGACTTTGCTGGTCGTTTTGACCGAGAGTTTGCGTTCACTACGTGTGAGTCCTCTAGTGCAGGATCACCTGCCACACAGGTTCAGAGGGAGCATGCTTTTCCCTCGATTAGCGGAGCATCTACAGGTATCTGGTATGTGGACAGTGGGGCTTCATGTCACATGACAGGAGTCCGTGAGTACTTCTCAGAGCTTTCAGAGAGTGGCATTGATATTGAGGTTGTACTCGGTGATGACAGAGTTGTTAGAGCAGTCGGGGTGGGGACATTGACATTTCAGAGGGAGTCCAAACCTCCCTTGAAGGTGTCAGAGGTTCTTTATGTGCCAGGGATGAGGAAGAACCTCATATCCGTCTCAGCTTTGGAGGACAGAGGATATGAAGTACAGGGGAGGACAGGTGTTGATGTATCCCAGGGGCACTCCAGCTGATTCAGCTAGAGTGATAGGTGTACGCCATACAAAGGTGTACAAGTTTGCATTCCAACCCCTTTTGGCATTGAGCAGTAGTACCGACAACAGAGCTAGCAGTTCTGAGCTGTGTGAGATTTGGCACCGCAGGATGGGACATATGTATCATGGAGCCTTGAGGACATTACGGGAGATCACTACAGGTGTGCCAGATTTCAGTACTGATCACTTTGATACTTGCAGAGGTTGTGCGATGGGCAAGTTTGCCAAATCCCCTTTTCCCAGCAGTGACAGCAGAGCGACGGGGATACTTGATTTGATTCATTCCGATGTGAGCGGTCGGATGTCTCATGTTTCCTTGAGTGGATATGAGTACTATGTGTTATTCATTGATGATCACTCCAGAAGGACCTGGATTTATTTTTTGAAGACCAAGAGTGAGGTCTTCAAGCGGTTTCAGGAGTTCAGAGCTCTTGTGGAGACTCAGACAGGTCGAAAGATCAAGTCCTTGAGGTCGGACAATGGAGGAGAGTACACCCTTGGAGAGTTTGTTGACTATTGTGCGGAGGCAGGCATTAGGAGGGAGTTCACTGTTCCTTACAACCCCCAGCAGAACGAAGTTGCAGAGAGGAAGAACAGATCCATCATAGGGGCTGCCAAAGCCATGTTACATGATCAGGGGTTGCCATTGTTCTTGTGGGCAGAAGCCTGCAACACAGCTGTTTACTTGCAGAACAGGAGTCCGCATCGTGCCTTGGGGCACATGACTCCGGAGGAGGCTTTCTCTGGGAAGAAGCCTGATATTGGTCATCTTCATATCTTTGGATGCATAACATACTCCAATATACCCAAGGAGAAGAGGACCAAACTAGAGCCCACCGCAGAGAAGGGTATCTTTGTGGGCTACAGTGAGACCTCAAAGGCCTTTCGGATTTACATTCCTGCACAAAGGAGAGTTGTTGTCAGACGGGATGTGAAGTTCGAGGAGGACAGGGCCTTTAGGAGGTCACGGGAGTTAGAGTATCTGGATCAGCCAGACCCTCAGCAGCAGTTGAGACAGTCGCAGGGATCCAGTGGGCAAGGATCAGGAGGATCCGGAGGTACATCTATGAGGATGTCAGGTCCATCAGTGAGCAGTGGCTCGCCGAGCCAGAGGGGTGGTGCTCCGGGCAGCATGCAGAGCAGTTCACTAGGGAGTCCACTGATGGACAGTTCACACGGTACCTCAGCTTCTACAGGTTCAAGTGCAGGCAGGAGGACAGCAGACAGACAGTCAGGAGTTCAGGCTACTGATGGTGATGAGGAGTTTCATTCTCCTATGGGAGAAGCATGCTCAGGGAAGAGGAAGCCCAAGTGGCTTCAGGACACCTTGAGAGATGCCACATCTGTTGCTGAGCCGAAGAGGCCGGTCAGAGAGAGTAGACCACCTGAGAGGTTTTGTAGTTATATGGCGATGGTTACCAGCATCCTTGACTCTGAGCCTTCTAGCTATGAGGAGGCAGCTAGCCAGCAGGTCTGGAGAGAGGCCATGCAGGAGGAGTATTCTTCTATCATGAAGAATGATGTTTGGGAGGTGGTGCCGAGGCCTGAGGGCAAATCCGTGGTTACTTCCAGATGGCTTTACAAGGTAAAGCATGCTGCGGATGGCAGCATTGAGAAATTCAAAGCGAGGTTTGTGGCTAGAGGGTTCTCCTAGGTAGAGGGAGTTGATTATGAGGAGACCTTCGCTCCCGTGGCTCGATATACTTCGATCCGCTCCATTATATCGATAGCAGCAGAGATGGGTTGGAAGATCCACCAGATGGATGTGAAGACCGCATTTCTCAATGGCTTCATACAGGAGGAGGTGTACATTGAGCAGCCACAGGGCTTTGAGGTGCATGGGAAGGAGTCCCATGTGTGCAGACTGAAGAAGGCCCTTTATGGCCTGAAGCAAGCTCCCAGAGCTTGGTACTCCAAGATAGATACATACTTGCAGGGGATGGGTTTCACAAAGAGTGAGGCAGATCCGAACCTTTACTTTATTGTGATTGGTGAGGAGCCTCTCATTCTGGTGTTGTATGTGGATGACTTGATCATTACAGGTGCAGAGAGACTCATAGAGCACTGCAAGAGAGATCTTGCGGCGGAGTTTGAGATGAAGGACATCGGCCTGATGCATTACTTTTTGGGTTTGGAGGTGTGGCAGGAGGAGGGGCATTTCTTCCAGGGGCAGGGGAAGTATATTGTGGACATCCTTAGCAGATTCCACATGGAGGATTGTAGACCCATGTCGACACCGATGATCACCAACTGGAAGAAGCTTCATGCTTCGTATTCCGAGTTGGTGGATCCCACATTGTACAGGCAGCTGATTGGTTCGTTGATGTATTTGGTCAACACTAGACCAGATATCTGTTTTGCAGTCAACACGACGAGTCAGTTTATGTGTGAGCCTAGGAAGGTTCACTGGGTGGCTGCAAAACACATTTTGCGGTACTTGCAGGGGACAGTGGATTATGGTCTGGACTACAGGCAGGGAGATGGAGTGAGATTGGCAGGGTACACTGATTCTGATTGGGCAGGTTGTGCTTCTGATAAGAAGAGCACTTCAGGGTGTTGTTTTGGGTTGGGTTCAGCAGTAGTGTCATGGTTCAGCTGAAAGCAGCAGTCAGTAGCACTGAGTTCAGCGGAAGCAGAGTATATGGCAGCCAGTCTAGCTAGTTGTGAGGCCATCTGGCTTCGCAAGATGTTGTTTGGCTTATTTGGTCAGCCGTTGAAACCTTCAGTGATTTACTGTGATAATCAGAGTTGCATTAAACTCACGGAGAATCCAGTATTTCATGACAGGTCAAAGCATATCGGGATCAGATATCATTTCATTAGAGACTATGTTCAGAAGGGAGCTGTGAAGCTTGAGTATATTTCCACTGATGAGCAGGTTGCAGATATCCTTACCAAAGCCTTACCACGGGGCAAGCATGTCTACTTCAGAGACAAGATGGGTGTGGTGAGGAACACCTTCCTCGGTAAGAGGGAGTGTTGAAATTTGGTACCGGAGGACAGTTGGTTCCCTTAGGCTTTGATCTTTGGCCTAGGGAAAAGTGTCCAAAAGAATTTAATTTTTCTCCTAAAGTGACTTTATAATTTTATAAAGTTAAATCTAATTTAAAAGTGACTTTAAGTGATAAAGTTACTAAGTCTAATTTTAAAGTAACTTTTATAAAATAAATGAAAAATTAAAAAGGAAAAGTGACTTTGGAAATAAATGACTAAGTGGGTCTTTATTAAAGTGGGGTAAATTAAAAAATAGAAAGTGAGATTTAAATGAGCATTTAATCTCAACCATTGATCTAAATCTATTTCAGCCATTAAATTTAGAGATCACCCAAAAGTCACTTGGATCACCCAAAAGTCACTTGGAGTTATATTAAAGGAGGAAAAAGAGGAAAAGGTCATTCATTCTTTCATGAGCAGATTGGGAGAAGGAAAGCAAGAGAGCAAGAGAGATTTCTGAGCAGGGAGGAGAAGGAGACAGCAGCTTGGCACACATTCCAAGGCAACAGTTGAGCAGATTTGTACAGCTGATTCAGCACATAGTGAAAGGCAAATTTTTGCACAAAAATCGAGGAGCAGTTTGCTGATTTTTCTGCACACAAAACGGAAGCCGTACGGCATTTATTGCTGTCCTGTTTGCTGTAATTTCCAGATTGCTGTGAGGCACGGGAAAGGAGATAAGTTGTAAATTTGCTTGCTAATTTTTTGCTGAATAATTCTCACTGTAAAAAGGCAATTTTCAGAAATAAAGAAGAGCTCTCAAACTGGTTTTCACCAAGAGTTGTAGGGGGTTTTTCCAGGGTCAAGTTGACCAAAAATATCAGTGTTTTAATGTGTTTTAATAGCTGTTTTTGATTGCTGATTTTTAATTCTGCAATTTCCAGCATTCTGAAAAATTTCCAGAATTTGTGTTTTCAGCAATATTTATTTTTTTCAGTCTGTTAAATGTATGGTTATGGGAATGGGCATTTAACTACATGGGAGAAATAAGGAGAAACTGAAAACTAGGGTGGGAAAACAGAGATTTCTACAATGCATGTAGCAATTAGCCCTAAAATAGAAAAAATCCCATGATCAATGTATGTGACAAAGTAAAAGAAAAATAACATCAAAATTGTACTTACATGTAAGAGAATATATCCAGCGATCAATACATTTGCCAATTAAGAAGCTCCAAGATAAGAAAAGGCAATCCAAATATCAAAATTCATCCATGCTCCAATTTCATCCATCAAGAAGGAAATGTGAAATTAAACAATCCAAGTGATGATGAGAAATGAACTGTCATCATTTGTATTTATACTCTTCTAATGAGTTCGATTTACCTATTTGAGCCTACATTAACCCATCAAATAAAAATAATGTGCAAATAACTAACTTTTGGTGACAAGCCCACCAAACTAGCTCATAAACAAAATAACAAGCCTCTCAAGAGAGTGAATAGTCAACAGTGCATGTCGTTGGGTTCTCTAAGAGGCCTGATGAAGTCCATGAGTGCCAAAATTATGAATTGGACTTCCAAAAGTAATGGACAAGGGGTTAGCCCCTTGTTCTCCACATAATAAACATGTGGTGCTCCCAATGGTTGTGAGGGCACACAAGCGACCTCATGGGTCTCCAAATAAATCAAAGATGCTTGTAGACCATCTGTAAGGGCTCAGATGATGGTGTAAGTGATGCCACATCAGCGTACCAGTCTTGGGTCATCTGGCAAGTGCATGGTACAATTGTGGGGCTGGCTGGGCAAAGGTGAACCAAGTGCATCTTCCTCGTCCAATAGGTGAATCTCGAGCAATCTTTGAACATCTCTTGGGATCCATGGAGTGTTGTCTACTACTATGGAGGCCCATGGCTCTCAACGCACACCCTACATGTGCCAATGTAGCCCTCTGGAGGGTTAGAACTTAGGACCCAGTATAGGGAGACCAAACCTAAGATGGAGACCATCTGTAATCCTACATAACATCCAATGTGTCCCCTAGCCTTCTAGTACAACAAGTCATCAAGGAAATCGAGTAAAAGAGCTTACAAATCATGGACAACATGTGGGGACTTCATAATGGCATGCCCTTCCATAATGCACTTTGGCATGTGCTAATGTCTCCAAGCTCCAAATGGGGTTAACCAAGTATCTCATTAGGTGGTTTCTACTTCTAAAGGGGATAATATGTCCAAGCTACATCCTTTAAAAGCAGGTGGCATGTGATAAAGAGATGAATGGAGTAGGAAATGAAAAGGGGCAACTCCGGGTCACATGCTGGGGTACAAGGGTAGCTAGTAAAAGGGAAGCCCACACTTGGGTATATAATATTATAATGTATAGGAAGGAGCATTCGTGGTACATGAGTTGCCCTAGCCTTGATTTTTCCACCCTTCTTTATGTCTTTTATGATTTTTCTTTAATTATGTTGACACCTAATCCGAAACGGATGAGGTGAAGCTGGACAGTCATCTAGAAGATGAACTGATCCGTTTTGTATATGTATAAATAATAATTGTCTAATGAATAAAATCAACCAGTTCTGTCTTGCACTCATTAAATTGCTGGAGTTACCCTGGCCTGACATGGTATCAGAGCACAGGTCCCAAAATAGTTGTAACTCCTGCCTCTGTCCTGAGACTGAGCCCTCTGTCCTGACACTGCGCCCTCTGCCCTGTGCGTTTCAGTTACACCTGAGACTGCGTGCCTCTGCGCTGCTGAATGTGCGTTCTTGATATTCAATATCCCTGAGCATTGATGCGTTTTTTGAATATTGAGGGCATAGATGCCGTATAGCACAAACCTGTGCAGTAATTCCTTCTATCCAAGCGCTGGCCTGGATTTTCCATTGGTAGCGGATTACAGTCCACCCTTCAACAGTCCTCCGTGCGCTCTCCCATACGCATATAGATTGTGCCTCCATTGATATTACAGTTAATACCTTGCCCATCGTGAATACATTGATATTACAGTTAATACCTTGCCCATCGTGAATACATCGATATTACAGTTAATACCTTGCCCATCGTGAATACATCTTGAGTAACGCTGTGGGTAGTGCAGCGCAAGTGAGTTGAGTAGTATCGGTTTCTTGAGTGTGGACTCGGTTTTGAGGGTGTGCATTAGCACCATAATTCTCTACACCACCGCATTCTAAAGCAGCAGTGGCCGCCGTGAATACATCTTGAGTACGCTGCTCTTGCTATCTGCCCCCCGACTTCATCATTTTCCGTGTCTTGCTGCGCCCCTTGAGCCGTGCGGTGCTTGGAACTTCTGCGGTGTTTGGGTCTGGTCATTGGTGTTTAAAATTGGGCCAAAGACACTCCTGTATACTTCAGCGCCACAGAAAACCTTTTTGGCTGCGGCCTCTTAATGATCCCGTCTTTTTTTTTTCAGATATGTCATTGCTGTAACTTGGTTGAATCACCATTGAAGTTCGCTGCGTAGAGTAATGGGAATGCATGGTGGGAATGGTGTTTGAAGACCATGTAATGGAATGGTCCCTTTGTGTGTTGAAATTTTTTAAGGGTGGGTTTGTGTGTTGAAACTTGGTATAAGATTCTATTAAAGCGCTGCTTGTAAAGACTGTGGTATCGCTGCATTTTTTTTTATATAAGATTCTATTGAAGCGCTGCTTGGTATCACTGCGTTTTCCATGGAATTGTTGTGACATGAGCAGAGTATTGTCATCAGTATATGTAAGCGTTGAAGTTTTTTTTATGAGTTGTTCATTTGGCAGCACCAGCCTTTAATATTCCACAGCCTTTTTTTGATTGAGCAGATTTATGTGATGATAGCAGTTTGTGGTTGAGCAGTTTTGGGTCTAAAGCATTTGTAGTATTACATGATATGCATTGATATATGTTGAGGAGATCCCTTAGCGTTTTTTTTTTCTCTCAAAACACAGTAGTGTGGCAATGATATAAGAAATGGTGATGCTGATGCAAATGTTAGAAGAAAATAAAATGCATAAGGCTATGATATAAGGATTTCTTTTAACAGAAGTTTTTTGGCAGAGATATTTTTTTACAGAATGCATTCAATCATTTCTATGATAGGAATAGTTCTCACTGGCAAGGAGAACTATTCAGAATGGTCTCGAATGGTAAAACACACCCTTATCTACAATGAGCTGTGGAAAGGAGTGTGTGTCGGAGAAGAAGACAAAGACCCTGTGCAGCCCACATCAGACAAAGAACTCGCCATTTGGGAAAACAAGAACAGCAAAGCCTTTGCATTGATCGCAGCATCTGTAAATGAGGAAGTAAGTCATCATATTTCATCCTATTCCACTGCCTTTGAAGCTTTACAAAAGCTGAAAGAACTCTATGATACACACTCTGCACTTGAAGTTGTTCAGCTCATGATTAAACTCTTCACTCTTGAACTGAAAAATAATGATCCTCTTACTCTTGCATCTGAAATAAAGTCTATAGTGCATGATATTAAATCCACTAAGGTTGAGTTGGATATCTCTCTTATTGCCTTTCTCAAAGCACTCTATCCTACCTACTCTAACTATCTTGAGTCTTTACAAGCAAATGGAAATCTTAAAGATATAACCTTTGACACTCTTGTGAAAAAGTTTGCTGAAAGAGAGAAAGCCTTTGGAAAGAAAATAGTCCCTGAATCTTCTGAAGAGACTGTTTGCCTTGCTCATAAAGAAAAGCATCCTGCTCAAGATTCTACAAGAGGAAGAGGTGGACGAAGAGGAAGAGGAAGATACTTCAGAGGCAGGGGGGGCAGACATCCTCAAGCAGAAAAGGCAGATCTGCATTGCATTCGCTGCAAACGAAATGGATCACATGATGCTTCTACATGCAAGCTACCATGGGACAAGGTTGAGCAGAGAAGAAATCAGCAAAAAGGTAAAACTGATGACACAGACAAAGGTAAAGCACCTGAATCCGCTCACTATATTGAGGCACAATGTAACATTGGAGTAAATGAAGATTTGTTTAATGCTTCACTTGCTTCTTCGAAAAATCACTGGTTGCTTGATTCAGGAGCAACCTGTCATATGACTCATAGGAGAGATTTCTTTGAAAATTTCACTGACAATGTTGATGGAGCAGTATACTTTGCAGATCAGTCAAAAATCAAGCCATCAGGGCTTGGCACAATCAGGCTTAAACTGCCTGGTCTTCCAGACTTTCTTCTGGATCATGTTCTATATCTCCCACAGCTGAAGAGAAACTTGTTGTCCCTGGTCCACATCCGCCAGCAAGGTCACTCCATTCACATGTTTGATGGCAAGCTTGAGGTAAGAAAGGCATCTGACCACTCACTTGTCATGAGGGGTATAGAAGAAGAAAGACTCCTTAAACTGCAAGGAACCTCTGCTCATGCACAACATTTCTCATATATTTCTCATCATGAAGAAGGTGCACTTCCATCAAGTTTATTATGGCATACTAGATTTGGACATTTAAACTATGATAGTCTCCGCTTGTTGAAGAAAAATGGTGTTGCTGGTTTGCCTACCATTCCTAGAAAACATAAACAATGTGATGCTTGCATTCTAGGAAAGCATAGCAAACAGTCTTTTCATGATTCACATTCAAGAGCACATAGGAAGCTTGAACTTATTCATTCAGATTTATGTGGTCCAATGCATGTTCCTTCTGCAAATGGAAATAAATATATCATGACATTTATTGATGATTACACCAGAATGTGTTGGGTTTATTTTTTGAAGAACAAATCTGATGTTTTTCAAACATTCAAGAATTTTCATAAATGGATTGAAAATGATGCACAATCTCATATTGGGTCTATTCGCACTGATAATGGAAAAGAATATACATCAAATGAATTTGAACACTATCTTCGCCAACATGGGATTAAACATCAAACAACTGTGCCTTATAATCCTCAACAGAATGGTGTAGCTGAAAGAATGAACAGAACAATTTTGAATATGGTACGATCCATGCTTTTCTTCAAAAATGTAAAGACAATGTTTTGGGCTGATGCTGTTCTATGTGCTGCATATATAAAGAATAGATGTCCATCTAGTGCCATAAGAAACAAGACTCCTTATGAATTATGGTATGGACATGTTCCTTCGGTAAAACATCTCAAGATTTTTGGTTCCACCTGTTATGCTTTAATACCAAAGGTACATAGAAACAAACTTGGTGCTAGAAGTCGTAAGTGTATCTTCCTGGGGTATTCAAACACATTTAAAGCATACCGCCTTTATGATGAAGTAAATAAAAAGTTTGTTTTATCTAGAGATGTCATTTTTCTTGAATCATCCAAATCTGACAGTGTTGTTGAGCGGCAACTTGATCGCTTGGATAGATTCACAAAACCGAAATCATTCCAAGAGTTTGATAATCAGATTCCACATCTTGAAGGGGGGATTCCTATACTAGATCAACATGTGGAATCTCCTTCTGAAGAACAATCTCCCCTGCATGACACTCCAACAACGGATGATGCTTTAAGTGATGTAATTGATAGAATTGGGAGACTTAATCTTGATTCAGTCCCAACTCAATCAACAGAACAGCCTGGACCATCTCAGAAAGGTCCCCCAAAGTGGCTGACAAAGACACTTGAAAGTGTTCATCCTGATGAAATTGGAAAAACAGGAACCAGAAATACAAACCGACAAGATGGAGGTGATGTAGATAACTCTAATTCACCTGTTGATATGGATATTACTTATGATTGTGAAATGAACTTGTCTACAGATTTTGAACCAACTTCCTTCAAAGAAGTTGCTTCTCATGATAAATGGAGAGAAGCGATGCAGAAGGAGTATGATGCCCTCATAAAGAATGGCACTTGGAAGCTGGTTGATCCTCCATTTGGAACCAAACCAATTGGCTGCAAGTGGGTCTACAAGAACAAGTACAAAGCTGATGGCTCAGTTGACAAGCACAAAGCTAGGCTTGTGGCAAAAGGTTTTGCACAGAAGGAAGGGGTCGATTATGAGGAAACTTTTGCTCCCACAGCAAAATGGGCCACCATCCGGACACTCTTTGCACTAGCTGCTCAGAACGGTTGGAAAGTCCATCAAATGGATGTAAAAACTGCATTCTTGAATGGAGATCTAAAAGAGAATGTTTTTATGTACCAGCCTGAAGGATTTGTTGTGAAAGGACATGAAAATAAAGTATGCAAACTTGTGAAGTCCTTGTATGGCCTCAAACAAGCACCACGAGCCTGGTATGAAAAACTAACTCAGCATCTTCTGAAACTCAACTTCAAACATTTGATCTTGATGATGCAACTTTATTTGTCAAGAAAGTTGGCAAAACAGTTGTATATCTTGTGGTATATGTAGATGATCTTTTAATGACAGGGAACAATGAAAGCTATATTGCATCCATAAAGAAAGAATTAGGAAAAATTTTTGAAATGACTGATTTGGGCTATGTTCATTACTATCTTGGCATTGAAGTAACCCAACATCCAAAGTCCATATTTCTTTCTCAAAAGAAATACATTGGAGATTTGTTAAACAGATTTGGCATGACAGAGTGCAATCCCCTTTCTACTCCAATGGAACAAAACTTGAAGCTCACATCTATTGAAGGAAAGGAATTTGAGGATGCAACAAAGTATAGACAGCTTGTAGGAAGTCTCATCTACCTCACTACTACCAGACCAGACATTTCATTTGTTGTTGGAATCCTCTCCAGGTTTATGCAAAAGCCTTGTGAGGGACATTGGTCTGCTGCAAAAAGAATTCTAAGGTACTTGAAGGGAACTCAAGACCTTGGAATCAAGTATACACAGGTGGACGACTTCAACTTGATTGGATACTCTGATTCAGACTTCGATGGAGATAAAGAAACTGGGGTATCTACTTCAGGATATGCTATGAGTCTTGGAACAGGAGCTGTCTCCTGGAGATCACGCAAACAATCAGTACCAGCAGATTCCACAACAGAAGCAGAATACGTGGCAGCAGCTGAAGCAACAAAAGAAATTGTGTGGCTCAGGAAAATTCTTGAAGATTTGCAGGTAAAACAAACACAATCTACTCCACTCATGATTGATAACACATCTGCAATAAAGTTGGCCAAGAATCCAAAGTTCCATGATCGTACTAAGCACATCAATACTAAATATCATCTGATCCGACATCATGTTGAGGCCAAAACAATCCATCACCGTCATTGTTCCACAAATGAGCAAATTGCAGACATCTTCACCAAAGCGCTTGGAAGAGAAAAGCTTGAAAGATTCAGAACGATGCTTGGACTCACCAACATCCCTTCAGATTAAGGGGGGGAATGTTGACACCTAATCCGAAACGGATGAGGTGAAGCTGGACAGTCATCTAGAAGATGAACTGATCCGTTTTGTATATGTATAAATAACAATTGTCTAATGAATAAAATCAACCAGTTCTGTCTTGCGCTCATTAAATTGCTGGAGTTACCCTGGCCTGACAAATTAACTGCTCAAGGGGTAAGAGCATGATGTGTGAGACACTGAGATATAGCAGTGGATACCCCGTTTAAAATAGGGAGGTTCATTGCCCACCAGGAGTTGGGACAATCATGGGTTCCTAAATGATAAGGGAGGTTCATCTAGGGCCTGTATGAACCAAGGTGATGGCCATGATGATGGGTAGAGCTCACGTATTGGCTTTTGCCCACATGCTAAATGTCTTTGTCATGGCCATCTTTTGCATTTTGGGGTACATTTTCCTGTTGAATGTGGCCAATTATGCTTTTACTTTACTTTTCAGCTGCATCAACCTTCGGGGCATCATTCCAGGCTCGCCTCAAGGTGTGGGCAAGGGGAAGGGGAAAGCTCACCCTATGTGGACCTATTGGAGGAATGTGAACCCAAGTGGGGGAAATGATAAATGGGGTTATAATGAGTGGAAGGGAAGTAATATATATGGATGAGGGAGCGGAACTACATAACCAAAATCATGGTTTCCCATGTAATACCATCCCTAAAGCCGAAGGGTCAATAAAAGAGATCCCACGGGACTAGAATCCAACATTAACATGCAAAAGGGGTCTAAGGGACAAGAGCACAAACATAGACCATTCTTTCCACCAAACCCCCCCATTAATCCATGCCCACAAGCGTCCATGGTAAGCAAACTACAATACTCAATTACCAAATGACAAGGCATACCTTTACGTTCGAGAGGCACACCTTCAAAACATACGATCATGGCAGATGGGTGAGGGACCACATCGCTGGCTCAGGTGGCGGAGAAGTGGCACAACAAGATAGTTGGTGGCTACAAGGGGTTGTTGGTTGTCGGCTGAGGACCATCTTGAAGAAAAAAATTCTCCTATGGGATATCACCCACAAAATGGTGGGTAACAGGGACCAACCACCAAGTTGTTCTCATGCACCCACCTAAAAAAAGCCACTGCTCCCTAACTAGCAAGCCACCACTTGCCTTGAAAATCGACCTTCAAATCACTATGTGGACCTCGTTTCATTAATTTTCACATTAGATCCACCTCTGCTCATACTCAACATAAAAACATCAAACCACATAAACTTTACTACTCAATAATTTGACCTTGTCATCCTGCAAAATTAGCACAAAGTCATCACCACTAATACAAACTTTCTCTGCTCAGAAAACAATTCAATAACACATGCTTATTGCTCAATGACATATTCAATGTCAAACCCTAGCAAAATACTCTGACCCACAACAGCTTATACAACCGCACCCTAGCAGACCACCAACTCAGCTATACATGGCATCACTGAACTCAACAAGCAATGTATCTAACATCGTGTAATCTAGTCATTGTATTAACAAACCCTAGCAGCATCAATAAATCAATTTTGACTCTCAAGTAATACACAGTCTTCAACCTCATTGTAACAAGCAAAACCCTTATCAACAATTATGAGCTTAGTAGGCAGATTACAAATTTGGCAATCACTTATGCAGATCATACATTTGCAACAGCAAAAAACATTACTCTAACTCAACAACAACACATCATCAATCACTGAGCAATATACCCTTGTAACCAAATAGAGATCTTCAGCAGTTAAAACTTGTCATCAACACTTATTCTTCAACAATACAATGTAGAATGTCAAGCAACAGTTACTCAAAGACAGCTCCAAATTGTATATCATCAATAGTATCCCTGTCAACTCCTTGGCATAGCAACATACTAGTCACTATAACACCATCTTCATAAATTGGCCTCATAAGACTTATTTGCAGAAGTTTAATCCTTTGAAGCTTTTACAAAGATAGTGTTATGCATCAGATTAACTTAGCATGCCATTGCATCTGATTGGTTAACCAGACATCGCCTCAGGTCAATTTTTCAAATAGTAATGCGTACTAACCCACAGCGAGATGCCTAAAATGTGCCAAGTCGATTTTAGCACTCTAAACATTAATTAGCTTCAGATCGACTTCAAATCACCAATATACAATCAGTTAGTTTTAGATCACCTTTGTACTTCAGATCAATTTAATATACCCAATCTCTCACAAGATTAGAAAGTGTCGGATTCCATTTAATAGATCGTAGCCCTTCCTCATTACTCTAACTTGGCATACTGTCATTAGGACTTTGCTGCCCAAACTAAATTGATCCTTGATCACATACGCTCTTCGTACAGATTCAACATATGAATTTGCAGCTTTACTCCTTAATCCATTACATGACTCCACTATTCGATCCATATAGAAGACATTCACCATCGATTCACTGAGATCATGGCACACTGGTCGTTTTGATCCCATGTGCAGTGTTGTTAATATCAACCGCAGACAGTGGTACAGGGCATACTTGACATATTTTTGTCTTGCAAAAACATTTGATCGTTATAGCAACACTTGTGCTCTTATTTGCCCAAGAACATGATCTAGAGCTGAAAAAAATACCAAATGCGCCATTACCTAATCAATGCATGTGTTCTTCACACAAGATCATAGATTTCAATCAATACAACAACTCTTGTACACATGATTGATCCTCAAACTACATGACTAAGTGATCACCATAAGATCGATTCTATTCATTTGAACCATGCTACCAAGAAAATCGATTTGACAACAACTATACACTTTACACGCCAACAAAAACAAATACCATGTGATCAATTATATTTCAGACTTAAATTGTGTCAAAATTATACATTCAATATCACACTATATTAACCTAGACCATGCCACGGTCTTTGAATCATAACACGAGTGTTTTATCACACCACAACCACCGTCCACTCTTCAGATCACCAACTTGATCTTGAAACACTAGATATCGCTCAGGGCTCATTATTTCTGAACGCCATAATGCGTAGAAAAACTTGTGTTTGAATGGAGAAACACCATGTATTTATAGTGATTGTGTGGTCCTTAGGTCAACCATATAACCTTGATTGGAGTTCCAACAATTGTGGCTGAATCGAATCGTGTCCTTAAACATAGTGCCTTGCTTATTTATTTATTTATTTGAAAAATGCTTTCTCATATAACCATTTGTTGACACCTAATCATCAAGATTGGGTGAATGTATTTAATGTAAATAAATAATAAGAAACATGAACAGTCATCGGGAGATGAAGTGAACAGTCTCTCCTTCATGTATATAATAAAGACCAACCTGAAGGAATAATATATGAATTGATTTGGTGGAGTTACTGCCTGGCCTGACATGGTATCAGAGCCAGCTCCCGAAATTAGTTGTAACTCCTTGTATCAGTTTTCTCTGCCATAATTATTGCCTGCGCCCTCTGCGCTCCCTGAGCTGTTCATAATTGTCCTCTCTGCACTCTCTGGGCTCTCTGCCATAATCATTATTGGCACGGTTTTTTTGTATGGGTGTAACGTTTCCTTTACCCACTTTCGTCTCTCAGTTTTCCAGAAGAGGAGCATTGAATCTCTACATCTTTGTGAGTTGAAACTCCTGGTCGGTTTCTCTGTGCATTGAGTTTTGAAGGTCATGCACTAGAATATGTTGAACGTTGGTCCGTTGGTCGTTGCTACATTTGTGATTTGAAGATTTGAAGGTTGAAGGATAACGTTGGTTCGAATATACGCTGGTTGTGAAAGCCGACTTGTGAAAGTTGTGGAAAATTGTTGAGAATTGCGTGAAGTTGAAACCCAAGAAATGCGTTGAAGCATGAAGTCTATATGTGCGCAATCTCCATGCGTAATTCCTAATAAGAGCATTGAGTTTTTTGAAGTCTGTGCTGCATAGATTAAAGGTTGCCATTGGCATATGCATTGATGCCTGACATTGCCTCCCTTCACTACACGTGCTATCATGCACAATAATCCCACCACTACATAAAACAGAACATTACTCCGTCCAGATGACATATTCTGATAGAAATGGTACTTGTGCCTTTTTTGAATCTGTGAGGAGTTCCTCTATTTGGCGTTCATCATCCCACATACATTATTCATATGGTTGCTTACCTATACCGCCATCACCATACCCTGCATACTTTAACGTTGCCCGATTACATTAAAGTTGTACAGTTTGAATACACAGTTCCTGTCTTCACCGGTTTCTTTGTTGTTTTCAAGAGTTTGGAGATTTGGTGTCAGAGCGTTATGGTATGGAGCGTTGCGAACGCTATCTTGCATTAGAACGTTGTATGGTATAATGTTGTATGGTATATACCTCTTTTGGAGCGCTATATATACCTCTATTACACTGCCATATATTTACACTGTTGCCCCACCCATATATATTCTATACTTTAACGTTGTCCAATTGAATTGAATTTGGTGTCCTGTCATATCAGAATTTTATTTTTTTCCCATTAGGAGTAAAATTTTGCAGCAGAAGTTTTTGTTACAGTATGCATTCAATCATATCCATTGTGGGAATAGTTCTCACTGGCAAAGAGAACTATCTTGAGTGGTCTCAAATGATAAAACACACCCTCATTTTCAATGAGTTGTGGAAAGGAGTGTGCATTAGAGACGGAGACAAAGAGCCAGAACTGCGTAACTTAGACAAAGAGCTTGTCATTTGGGAAAATAAGAACAGCAAAGCTTATGCATTAATCGCAGCATCTGTAAATGAAGAGGTGAGTCGCCATATTTTGCCATTTTCAACTGCTTTCGAAGCCTTACAAAAGCTGAAAGAACTTTATGACTCACATTCTGCACTTGAAGTTGTTCAACTCATGATTAAACTCTTCACTCTTGAATTGCAAAATAATGATCCTCCTGCTCTTGCATCCGAAGTAAAATCTGTAATGCATGATATCAAATCCACTAAGGTTGAATTGGATATTCCTCTTATCGCTTTTCTCAAGGCAATTTATCCTACTTACTCCAATTATCTTGAGTCATTGCAAGCAAATGGAAATCTCAAAGATATTACCTTTAACTCTCTTGTGCAAAAATTTGTTGAAAGATAGAAAGCTTTTGGAAAGAAGACAACCCCTGAATCTTCTGAAGAGGTTGTATGCCTTGCTCATAAATAAAAGAATCCTGCTCAAAATTCTTCCAGAGGAAGAGGTGGTCGAAGAGGAAGAGGAAGATATTTCGGAGGCAGGGGGCAGACAATCTCAAGAAGAAAAGGCAGATTTGCACTGCATACGCTGCAAAAGAAATGGATCACATGATGCCTCTACATGCAAAATACCTTGGGACAAAATTGAGCAGCAAAGAAACCAACCCAAAGGTAAAACTAATGACACAGAAAAAGGTAAAGCACCTGAATCTGCTCATTATGTGGTGGCACAATGTAATATTGAAGTAAATGAAGATTTATTTAATGCTTCACTTACTTCTTGGAAAAACGATTGGTTGCTTGATTCAGGGGCAACTTGCCACATGACTCATAGAAAAAAAAAATTTGAAGAATTTACTGACAATGTTGATGGAGCAGTATACTTTGCAAACCAATCAAAAATCAAGTCATCAGGGCTTGGCACAATCAGGCTTAAATTGCCTGGTCTTCCAGACTTTCTTCTGCATCATGTTTTATATCTCCCACAGCTAAAGAGAAACTTGTTGTCCTTGGTCCACATCTGCCAGCAAGGTCACTCCATTCATATGTTTGATGGCAAGCTTGAGGCGAGAAAAGCATCTGACCACTCACTTGTCATGAGGAGAATAGAAGCAGAAAGACTTCTCACGCTGCAAGGTACTTCTGCTCGTGCACAACATTTCTCATACAATTCTCATTATGAAGAAGGTACACTTCCATCAAGTTTATTATGGCATGCTAGATTTGGACATTTGAACTATGACAGCCTCCACTTGTTGAAGAAAAATGGTGTTGCTGGTTTGCCTACAATTCCTAGGAAATTTAAGCAATGTGATGCTTGCATTTTAAGAAAGCATAGCAAACAGTGTTTTCATGATTCACATTCAAGAGCACATAGAAAACTTGAACCCGTTCATTCAGATTTATGTGGTCCAATGCCTGTTCCTTCTGCAAATGGAAATAAATATATGATGACATTTATTGATGACTACACTAGAATGTGTTGGGTTTATTTATTGAAGAACAAATCTGATGCTTTTCAAACATTCAAGAACTTTCATAAATGGATTGAAGATGATGCACAATCTCATATTGGGTCTATTTGCACTGATAATGGAAAAGAATACACATCAAATGAATTTGAAAACTATCTTCACCAACATGGGATCAAACATCAAACAACTATGCCTTATAATCCCCAACAGAATGGTGTAGCTGAAAGAATGAATAGGACAATCTTAAATATGGTACGCTCCATGCTCTTCTTCAAAAATGTAAAAATAATGTTTTGGGCTGATGTTGTTCTATGTGCTACATATATAAAGAATAGATGTCCATCTAATGCTATTAGAAACAAGACTCCATATGAAATGTGGTATGGGCACATTCCTTCGATAAAACATCCCAGGGTCTTTGGTTCCACCTGTTATGCCTTGATACCAAAGGTACATAGAAATAAACTTGGTGCAAGAAGTCGTAAGTGTATCTTCCTAGGGTATTCAAACACCTCCAAATCATACCATCTCTATGATGAAGTCAATAAAAAGTTTGTTGTATCTAGAGATGTAATTTTTCTTGAATCATCCAAAACTGACAATGTTGTTGAGCGGCAACTTGATCGCTTGCATAGATTCGCAAATGCAAAATCATTTCAAGAATTTGATAATCAGATTCCACATCTTCAAGAGGGGATTCCTATACTAGATCAACATGTGGAATCTTCTTCTGAAGAACCCTCTCCCTCGCATGAAACTCCA
Source organism: Pinus tabuliformis (assembly GCA_031772625.1). NCBI lineage: Eukaryota > Viridiplantae > Streptophyta > Pinopsida > Pinales > Pinaceae > Pinus > Pinus tabuliformis. Next base: position 1,371,628,071 of record CM062805.1, on the reverse strand, counting down.
ACAACGAACGATGCTTTAAGTGATGTGATTGATAAAATTGGGAGACTCAATCTTGATTCAGTCCCAACTCAATCAACGGAGCACCCTGGACCATCTGAGAAAGGTCCTCCAAAGTGGCTGATAAAGACACTTGAAAGTGTTCATCCTGATGAGGTTGGAAAGACAGGAACTAGAAATTCAAACCGGCAAAATGGAGGTGATGTAGATGACCCTAATTCACCTGTTGATATGGATGTTTTTTATGATTGTGAATTGAATTTGTCTACAGATTTTGAACCAACTTCCTTCAAGGAAGCTGCTTCTCATGATGAATGGAAAGAAGCAATGAAAAATGAGTATGATGCCCTCATAAAGAATGGCACTTGGAAGCTGGTTGATCCTCCATTAGGAACCAAACCAATTGGCTGCAAATGGGTCTACAAGAACAAGTATAAAGTTGATGGCTCACTTGACAAGCACAAAGCCAGACTTGTGGCAAAAGGTTTTGCACAGAAGGAAGGGGTCAATTATAAGGAGACTTTTGCCCCCCCACAGCAAAATGGGCTACCATCCGGACACTCTTTGCCCTAGCATCTCAGAACGGTTGGCAAGTCCATCAAATAGATGTAAAAACTGCTTTCTTGAATGGATATCTAAAAGAGAATGTTTTTATGTCCCGGCCTGAAGGATTTGCTGTGAAAGGACATGAACATAACGTATGCAAACTTGTCAAGTCCTTGTATGGCCTCAAACAAGCACTGCGAGCCTGGTATGAAAAACTAACTGAGCATCTTCTGAAACTCAATTTCAAACATTATAATCTTGATGATGCAACTTTATTTGTCAAGAAAGTTGGCAAAACAGTGGTATATCTTGTGATATATTTAGATGATCTTTTGATGACAAGGAACAATGAAAGCTACATTGCATCCATAAAGAAGGAATTTGGGCTATGTTCATTACTATCTTGGTATTGAAGTAACTCAACATCCAAAGTCCATATTTCTTTCTCAAAAGAAGTACATTGGAGATTTGTTGAATAGATTTGGCATGACAGAATGCAATCCTCTTACTACTCCAATGGAACAAAAATTAAAGCTCACATCTATTGAAGTAAAATAATTTGAGGATGCAACAAAGTATAAACAGCTTGTAGGAAGTCTCAACTACCTAACTACTACCAGACCAGATATTTCATTTGTTGTTGGAATCCTCTCCAGGTTTATGCATAAGCCTTGTGAGGGACATTGGTCTGCTGCAAAAAGAGTTCTAAGGTACTTGAAGGGAACTCAAGACTTTGGAATCAAGTATACACAAGTGGACAACTTCAGCTTGATTGGATACTCTGTTTCAGACTTCGATGAAGACAAAGAAACTGGGGTATCTACTTCAGGATATGCTATGAGTCTTGGATCAAGAGCTGTCTCCTGGAGATCACGCAAACAATCAATTCCAGCAGATTCCACAACAGAAGCAGAATACGTGGCAGCAGCTGAAGCAACAAAAGAAATTGTGTGGCTCAGGAAAATTCTTGAAGATTTGCAGGTAAAACAAGTACAATCAACTCCACTCATGATTGGCAATACCTCTGCAATAAAGTTGGCCAAGAACCCAAAGTTCCATGATCGAACGAAGCATATCAGTACTAAATATCATCTGATTCGACATCATGTTGAGTCCAAAACAATCCATCTCCGTCACTGTTCCACTAATGAGCAAATTGCAGACATCTTCACCAAAGCGCTTGGAAGAGAAAAGCTTGAACGATTCAAAATGATGCTTGGACTCACCAACATCCCTTCAGATTAAGGGGGGGAATGTTGACACCTAATCATCAGGATTGGGTGAATGTAATTAATGTAAATAAATAATAAGAAATATGAACAGCCATCGGGAGATGAAGTGAACAATCTCTCCCTCATGTATATACTAAAGACCAACCTGAAGGAATAATATATGAATTGATTTGGTGGAGTTACTGTCTGGCCTGACACCATTGGTGATACCCCTAAAATATGATTGTGCCTCACATAACTATAACCTTTGCACATGACGTGCATGGTGTAATGGTAGGGGCGGAGGCTGTCACTCCCCCCACCCAGGTTCGAGTCCTGCAGAGGCAGGTGATTGATGTAATAAAAATCAGAAAATGTAAAAGGTCCCGCACTCGCTTACAAAAAAAAAAAAAAAAAAAAAAATTAATTTAATTTAAAAAAACTATAACCTTTGCACGTTGTTTAATAAAATTTTGCCCCATATACTTGAATAAAAAAATTTGCCCCATAATCTTGAAGAAAAATCATTGCCCCATATTCTTTAATAAAAAATATTGCCACATGTTTGGGTCCTCAGATGCTATATTTTTCAACCAACCATAATTGTTCATCTAGGAGGCATTTTTCGAAGTATAATATACCGATGGAAATGGCTAGATGAGGACTACACAATGGTGATGATCTAGCATGCAATTTCTCATTCATTTTCGTTGCCAAGAGCGGGGAAAGAGAAATTCATGACTTGCTATGGGCTTCCTTTTCTTCCAGGGCTTCTTGTCCATTGGTGCTTCCAATTAGTGCAATCCACTGATGTATATTAAAACCACTCATGTCAAGACTTTCCTTCTTTGCTTCATTGCTACCTCATAGGATGCGCTCTTCATGTTGATCACCAACAACTGACTTTGACATCAATGATAACGCCATTCAACACATAATTGATAATTTAATAGCAGAATCCGAGGATCAATGAAAAACGACATTGAGAATGAGGGACCACCACAAGGACCAACTAACCAAGAAAATAGATGCATTAAACACAAAGTATAAGTGACCAAGGAAATCAAGAAGCACCTAAAGTAATTTTTTCAAGAAATTTGTATCATACAAAAATTCCAGATAGAGATCAATATCATCAATGAATTAAGAGGAAATTACTGAAGTATGATGGTAAGGACCATAGAAGAGCAGTCGTCTGGGTAAACAAAATGGAAGGGACTTTGGAATCAAACCCCTTATTTGGTGAAAAAGAAAAAATAGTGACAACTTCCAACAATTTAGAAGGGGAAGCTTACGATTGGTTCCTATGGTGGACAAAAAATGTGATGTTTGTTCCTTTCATTGGCGAAGTTTCAAGACAAAATTATTAAAAAGGTTTCATGCCAAAGAAGATGGTGATTTGTACATATTAAACATAATGGAAACGTAAACAGCTATACACACGAATGGGAAGTTTTCACAACTAGACAAAATAGATTCATAGATGAACAATGGTTAAAAAAATACATATGTGGACAGATGCTAGGCATGCAGCAAAATTAATTGAACAAAAAACAAATCAACAAGCCGTCCTTCTCAAGTCTAGAAAAATCGACCAGATATTCAAATGAAAGGTCAAAACAATATTCCTCAAACAAATCTAACAAGTTTATACCTCCTCCCTTGAGAGAAGAAGAGAATCAGCACCAAGGCTTAGACAAGAAATTGGTAAACACATGTAGATATTGTGGAGTCAAATGGACACCCAAGCACAAATGCAATAATAAAAAATTATATATGTGCGAAGCTGAGATGGAACCTAACTCATCTAGCAACAACTGGAAAGAAGAATGCAAGGAAGAAGACAGTACCCAAATACAAAAGCTAAGGTAAGGAAGCCATGCCCAAGATATCTCTTATTGTAATAAGAGGAATAGCACAACCACAAACATTGAAACTAAAGGAGCATATAAAGAAAGAAAATGTCACCATACTTTTAGACACAAGACGCACAAAAAAAGACAAAAACAAATTCAACAAGCCATCCTTCTCGAGACCAAAAAAATCAGGTAGATATTCAAATGAAAGGTCATAAAAATATTCCACAAACAAATCTGACGAGAATCTATGTTAAATTTAGTTAACAATGGAATGTTCTATGCTTAGCACAATTACTTCAATGTACTCTAGCAGCTCAATGACAATTTCCAATTTAGTTTTCCAATAACAATCACATCAACCATATATGCGAAGCTGAGATGGAACCTAACTCATCTAGCAGCGACTCGAAAGAAGAATGTAAGGAAGAAGACAATACCCAAATACAAAAGCTAAGGAAGCCATGCCCAAGATATCTCTTACTGTAATCAGAGAAATAGCGCAACCACAAACATTGAAACTAAAGGAGCATATAAAGAAAGAAATGTCACCATACTTTTAGACACAAGACGCACAAAAAAAGACAAAAACAAATTCAACAAGCCATCCTTCTCAGGTCCAAAAAAATCAAGCAGATATTCAAATGAAAGGTCAAAAAAATATTCCACAAACAAATCTGACAAGAATCTATGTTAAATTTTGTTAACAATGGAATGTTCTATGCTTGGCACACTTACTTCAATGTACTTTAGCAACTCAATGACAATTTCCAATTTAATTTTCCAATAGCAATCACATCAACCATAAATCACATTGACATTAATTGTAGATAGAACATGAACATTAAACATTCAGAAGACAAGCCAAGACAAGAGGACACAAGATTTGGCGGATGCCAGGGAAAAACCCCAAGATGGCAAAAACCCTTTAATCAATTCTTCTTATTATTATATCAAATGTTCAGCAAAGAGAGAGAGTACAAAAAGTCAAAGTTGACTTGCCAATAGATGTCCAAAACATCCCTGTCAAAATCTACAATGTTGTTCTCAGTCAATAGCAGACAAATCAACCCTAACCAATCAATGGTGCAACTGCAAACAACCCACAAAAGAGCTCAGTCAACCTTGGTCAAATGCGGCCTAATCAATTGATCAAGATGCTTTGAAAACAATACCAAAATTCCTCCTTAAACTCGGTCAAAGTCAAAGTCAAATCCACTGCAAAAACCCTAGTTATAGGTCTAAAGTCAACACAGTCAAAGCAGTGTTGCGAACATCTTGATAACATTCTGATTTTATCTCGAAATCATGATTTTTTGGCCTAGCCAACGTTTTCCAATTTTTACAGATATTTTGATGGTATCTTAATTTTGCCGATGTTTGCCAATTTTCACTGATATTTTTTTCGACTTTTTTGGCTTTTCAAACCCTTGTAGATTTTATCCCGATGTCGATGTTCGCAACATTGAGTCAAAGCCAACAGAAAGACTTGGTTTTGTGCCAATAAATGTGGCATGCTAAGACAAAGATCCTCCCAAAAGATCAGTCAAAATCTGCCTGGAAAGTCAAAGTCAACACTAGTCAAACTTCAGTAAAATCTGAAATCTTCAGCCCTGTGGTTCTATCTAAAATTTGTCCTCCTTGCCACACGTGTGAGAGAAAAAGGTATGCCCAATAGTTGTACAAACCAATGAGAAAAGTAGAGAGAAGAATGTGTGAGTGATTGAGGTGCCAAATGAGGTTGGAGGTCACTTTATATTTATACAGGTCGATGAGGGTGAAGTGACATGTCCATTGGAATTCATGAGCCTACATGATGATGAGGCCGACATTAACAATTTGCACGTGTGGGCATAAATTCAAAAACACATTTTACCAAACCCACAGTTGTACCATGCACTTGGCAGATGACCCAGGACTTGTATGTTGATGTGGCATCACTTAAACCACCATCTAAGCCCTTAAAGATGGTCTACAGGTATCCTCGACTTACTTAGATACCCATGAGGTCACTTATGTGCCGTCACACCCATTGGGAGCACCACATGTTTATTATGTGGAGAAGAAGGGGCCAACCCCTTGTCCATTACTTTTGGGAGTCATATGCATCATTATGCCACTTATGGACTTCATCAGGCTTCTTAGAGGGCCCAATGACATGTATTATTGATCATTCGACCTCTTGAGAGGCTTGTTATTTTGTTTATGAGCTAGTTTGATTGGCTTGTCACCAAAAGTTAGTTATTTACACATTATTTTTATTTTAGGGACTAATGTAGGCTCAAGTAGCTAAATCGAACTCATTAGGAATGTATAAATACAAATGATGAGTTCATTTCTCATCATCACTTGGTTTTGGACTTGTATCTCTCTAGAGATTTGCGCTATTGTTATTTTGTTTATGAGCTAGTTTGGTGGGCTTGTCACCAAAAGTTAGTTATTTACACATTATTTTTATTTTAGGGACTAATGTAAGCTCAAGTAGCTAAATCGAACTCATTAGGAGTGTATAAATACAAATGATGAGTTCATTTCTCATCATCACTTGGTTTGGACTTGTATCTCTCTAGAGATTTGCACTATTCATTTTTGGTGAACGAAATTTTGGAGCATGGATGAATTTTAATGTTTTGATTATCCTTTCTTATCTTGGAGCTTCTTGATTGGCAAGTTTATTGATGGTTGGATATATTCTCTTACATGTAAGTACAAAATTTAATGTTATTTCTTTTTTTACTTTGTCACATGCATTGATGATGAGATTTTTGCTATACTAGGGCTAATTGCTACATGCATTTACTGGGAAATTGTGGAATTATGTTTCTATGTAGCATCTCTATATCTATGGGCCATGTATGTTGAATGGATTTTCCTAGGGATAATTCTATGATTGAATTTATCTTGACAAGACATCTTATCTTGCAAAACAAAGTGTAAAAGCTTTTAAGGCCACTCCCCTTTGCCCTAATGACAAGTGAAGTTGATCTTAGAGCCTCCTTGACCTAGAAACAAAGTCCATTCTCATATTCCTCCTGACTCCAATCTCCCCAAAGGATTAGGCACTGGTCTACCATAAGGTGATCACTTAAAGAAACGTTTTTCTTCACCTCTCCTTTATTTTACGTCTAGCCACATAGAAAAACTTCGATCCCTTGGCCTCTACTGCGCTAGTGCATCTCCTAGGCCTCCTCCAAATTTGAGGGAATTCCGACGGTGGGGTTGTGAGATATCACAAGCCCTAGCCTCGAGATTGGTTTTTGCCCTAAGTTTCCCTAGGCTAGTTCCTCATGGGGATTATTTTGCACCTTTAAGTGAAAATCATTCTTTGATCCCCTTCTCCTCCTTGTTAAGGTCAAGTTCATCTTGGTTGCTAAACTCCCTCCTCTTGACCTAACTTGGGTCTGCTTGGTCCCGTGTGGTCCCATACCTCATCAAAATTAATTCTTCAAAAACCACTTGGAAAACCAAGTTCCATTAGGATTTTAGAGATTGGGAGCTCCTTTACAATTCACACTCCTTAAACCTAGCCCTTAAATCCTCATCCCCTTTTCGAGAAAGCTATGCACCTTGCTTAAGAAGCAAGCAAGTCCCATTCTTAAGTCTCCCCTAGGAAAGGGTCCCCGAGATCACTTCATGTCCATCTTAGTTGATCTATCCTCCATAAGTGATTCTTTATATATCGGGTCTCCTCCCATCGGTGAAAGTCCATAAAGTATAGGAAGCTTTAGTTGTGGTGACAGTGGGCTTTAGCTTCATTGTTGCTCTTAACCTAAAAAGTACCCCTCTAGGACCCCCTGCTAGTTTGAGCAGTAACAAGATCCATTAGACCTTCAACATCGGGCATAGGCTCATCTGTAAGAGGTTCATCCTGTTTTTCCGCAGCATCATCATTGTCCTTCCTAGGGATAGGGAGATCTCTGGCTTTCCCAAGGGCAGTGTCTTCATCGAAGGTGACATCATGGCTTACTTCCACATCTCTTTGACTAGGCACATAGATTCTATATGCCCTTGAATTTTCACTGTAGCCCACAACTAGACCTTTCTTCCCAGATGCTTCCAACTTGTTTCTTTTTTCATTAGGCACATGAAAATACACGGGGCAACCAAAAATTCTAAAATGAGAAACATCAGGGTTCTTACCAGTGAAGACATCCTCAAGAATCTTGAAATCCAAAGCTTGATGCGGGCTCCTATTTTGAACATACACGGCAGTGTTGGTAGCTTCTCCCCATAAGAACTTCGGTAAGCCTTGATCATGGAGTATGACACGGGTGGCTTCCATAATTGTTCGGTTCTTCCTTTCAACAACGCCATTTTGCTCAAGAGCGTATGGAACAATTGTCTCCCTCTTAATGCTAGCCTCTCTGCAAAAGTCATTGAATTCATTTTATTCATATTTGGTTCTATTATCGGTCCTCAATATCTTGATTTTCTTCCCTGTTTGATTTTCCACCAATGCTTTGAAAGAACAGAACCATTTGAACACTTCATCCTCCTTCTTCAAGAAATAGATCCATGTTTTGCATGAGAAGTCATCCACAAAGATTGCATAGTAGTGTGGAAAAAGTCAAGAAAAAAACGGGATTAAATCCCCAAAACGCGATTTTTTTGGCTAGCTGATCTTTTTCCAATTGAAAAAATCGGGATTAAATCGAAAAAGTCGGGATTAAATCGGGACTTTTTCTAAAAAATCGTGAATGAGGTAGTTTCTTTAACGATTTTTTAATTTTTTATTGAAAAAGTCAGGATTTTATTGAAAAAGTCTGGATTTTTTTAAAAAATGAATCTTTTGTATTTTTTAAATTTTGCCAACTTTTTGCCGACTTTTTCAAAAAACTCCCGACTTTAACGACTTTTTCAACTTTTGGATGCTTGCTGATTTAATCCCGATTTCGACTTTTTCCACATTGGTATAAGTATCCTCCAAATGATGTTACGGGCAACATACCAATTAGGTCAGAATGGACCAATTGAAGAATATCGGTAGTTTGGCTTTCACTAGAAGGGAATGGTCCCCTTGTAAGTTTCCCAGCAACACAATCCTGACAAACTCCTTCATGATTTACGTTGACAATCCTGTGACCATCTTCCTTAGCCCAAGTATTGCTTTATCATGTAAGCGGGTGAACCTTCGATGCCATAGCTCAGATTAAGAGAAGTATCACAAGTCAAGGCTCCCAAAGGACTTCATCCAACTTGATAGAGACCATCAACCCTAAATCCAAGTGTGAATGCATCTTTAGGGTCTCTTTGCTAAATACGTACTTTTCCATCAATGAATGCTTAAGGGTCTCTTGTCCTCAAGGGTAGCCACCAAAACAAGATTTTGCCTCAATCCTAGAACATAGAGAACATATATGAGATGAAGAGGGTTACCTAGCTCCCTCTAAAAGCTGACAGTACCAACTCCTCTAGCTACATACTAATCATCATCTCCTAGCTCAATCTGAAACTACATGTCCTTCTCCTTCAGGTGGCTAAAAGTCTTCTTGTTACCAGTCATGTGGAAGGAAGCCCCTGAATAAATGTACCATATATGTTATCTGCTAAGCTTGCCATTCAAGCAATCAATGAGAAATATTTCTTGAGCTGGGCAGAAAAGTCATCTACCTCCGTTGATGTAGCAGCATGATCCTTATTTGACCCCTTCTTCTTCTACTTAGGACACTTAGAAGCGTAGTGTCCGAAAACATGGCAATGGAAGCATTTGATCTTGCTTAGATTTGTCTTCTTCTTGTTACCCTTTTGACTATTCTCGCTTTTCCCTTTGTCTTACATGCCTTGGACTTTTCCTGCAAAAGCAATATTTCCTCCTCCTCCTTAACCTTGGAACCCTTGCCACTACAACTAGAAGTCTCAACTAGTTTGAGCCTTAGCTCCTCTTGGATGAAGTCATTCCATAAGCGTTCCTAATTCAGCAACTTCTCTCGCCCAGTTATGCTTTAATTAAAAGTGTGCCAATCTTTGGTAAATCCATTAGAGCCAAACGCACTAGCTCTGTGTCCATGAGTTGCTCTCCAACATCTGCAAGCTCGTCACGAACTTCTTGAATTCCGATGACATAGGCAATTACACACTCACCCTTTTGCATCTTGATTGTCCTCAATTTATTTTTGAGGACCATCTTCTGGTTCTCGAAAAAGTACTAGTAGAGCTTGACTAAGGCATCCCACACGTCCTTAGTTGTATCTTTATCTGCAACATGAGGCACTACATGATCCCAAAGTCCATCGAGGATCATCCTCTTGGTCTTGGCCATCTACCTTTGGAAGAGCCTCAACTCATCTGGATCTGAAGGTTCTGCAACACCTTTCTCTGTGAATTCCTTCATCCCAAACTTGTCCAACAAGAACAATATATGGACCTTCCAAACACCAAAATTTGAAGAGCCATCCAGTCCATCCTACTCTCGCAATCCTAATCCTGTGTGATTTGTCATCTTTCATCCTTGAAGTTGATTGATTTATGTTCACAACTCTAATACCATGTAGAAAATCCATGAAATTCTGATCTGCTAATATGAGCAATCTAAAATAAAATTTCTTCTCACATAAACACAAAATTTCTCTACTAGATGCAGCGAAATAGGAACAAAAATAAAAGCACAGTCACAATTCAAAAACACAAAATTGTCTAGGGAACCCAACTAGGAAAACCCTCTGCTTGTTTGAGAATTTTATTGATAGAGAAATTGAGCAATTGATCTCTTACAAAATACAATTATTTCAATCTAAAAGACACACTTGTCTTTCCTGCTTGTTCTAAGCTTGAAAACCTTGCAAGATTGTTGATCTTTATTGCCCTCTACCAACATGTGCACAAGCTTCTCTTGCACACTCTTCCTCTCACAAGCTCCACACACAAACTTGTGCTTCCTATTGCTTGGTCTCACCAACTCGTGCTCACCAAAACAATTATTAAACTTGTGCCCTCGTTCTCATTATAAGCTTTTCGAATAGGCTAAATCTGGCAAGTTTTATTTCTGGAAATCGAACTAGTGATAGATGAGTTAACGGAGTCTAACTAACTCATGTAACTCATGTTGCCTCAAATTAGAACTTGAGACTCGCACTAACTCCAAAACTATATCACACTAGGAGACAACAACTAAGCCTCCCACTCCAGCGCATTAGTCAAACTGCTTCATGAATTGTCCTAACTTATAGGAATTTGTCCTAAATTTTAGGAACTCGTCCTTACTTTAAGGAACTAGTGCATGCTAAGGAAAATTGCTTCTTGGTCTCTTTGACTAAGGCACAAGTCAAATAAGGACCTTTCTCGCTACGATTTTCAAATAGTTGGAACATAACAGAGAAAAGATGTTGAATTGATAAGGAGTTGAAAACGCACTTTACAAGCATACAACAAAAGTGGCAAAAGAAAAGGAGAAAACAATATTACCCAGACATCTTCAACCCATAAGAGGAATCATTGAAAGCAAAACAAACATACATGAGAGAGAAAAACAAATATTAGCCCATTAATAAAAAACTCTCATATGCTAAGATCCAAAACAAGAAGATAGAAGGAACCAAAGGAAGAATAGGAATGAAAATGAGAGGTCATAATTGAAGAATAAAATATACAGGTTAAAACAAAATTGGTGTCCTTCAAAGAGATGATGTCCTTAAGCTAAAAAAAAACCAAGTGACCCTCCTCGGGAGGCACACACAAATAAGTAAAGTAGCAATTTTATTGATACCCACACATTAAATATTGTCTCTCTCTATTCTCCTTCCTAGTATTTCAATTTTCTTAATTTTTTAAAAACGATTACAGCGAGAGACATGCTATTCCATCCCACCAACATATTAACCTCGTGGAAGTTTAATAAATTCATCATCTCTTCTCTCTCCCCTCATCGCAATTGGGATATGATAGAGGAAATGGGCTAAAAATGAGGAAGACTTATTATGTTGCTTTTTTAACTTCTAAAATGCCTTCAACACAATCCCTATGGAGAAGTTATGGAAATGGCATATAGAGTTAAGGGTGTCATACAAATGGAGAGTTGCAATACATAAGCTATATGAACAAATCAAATCCAAATTTAACACCCTATGGGGCTAACCTAAATGGTTTAGAAGCAACTTTGAAGTTAAGCAAGGTTACCCCCTCTCTCCAACACTACTCGAGCACAAACCAAAAGAGGATTAATGAGATAGGTGGGGATGGGTAAAAATAGCAAGCATCTTAGCAAAATTCTCCTTTATGTTAGCCTAGGAGGCTAGCTCGAGTGGTTGAGAGCTATGAATAGCTAGAATGACGTCTTAAGATCAAGTCCATGTGGTTTCCTTTGATGTGGACCTCACACTCAAACTAAGGGGAAGTGCTTGAGGGTTTCCTGGGGTGTATTTTCCAAGGGAAATAGGAAAATATCCACCCATAAGAAACCTTTTGCAATGAAATGGTAAAGGAAATGAACATAGGTAAAACCAAGGTGATGGCATTTTCACTTAAACGAGAATAGGACTCCTACAAATCAACGTCAATTAGGTGTGAGATTTATGAGCAACCATCTCAAAAACAAATTAAGCCATTTACAGAGAGTGCAAAAAGACACAATGACATTCTTACGTTTGAAAGCAACTACCCCTTATGAAATTATGCTAGCTCCATTGAATTGAAAGCAGCAAAAATGTTGATTTTAGACCACCAAAGAGTGGAGAAAATGGACAGCCAAATGCCCAACAAGATTAGCAACGAGGTCTTGCAATGGATGAATAGCACATGGGAGATCCAAAGCAAGAATGACAAGAAAGTTGGGGCATAAGAGAGGATGCCCTTGTGGCAAAGTAATGTTCCACCAATTTCTTGAGAACAAACGGCAAAGGAATGGGGAAACAACGACTAATCACAAACATGAACAATAAAAGCATGAAATAATATTCACATTAGCTAATTCTTTTTTTCCTTTTCTTTTTTTTAAATTGATTTTTTTTCTAAGGCCATTGGGCAAAAATCATGGAGGAGAGCCCAACAAACCACCTTTTTGGAGGGGGACACCCACGAAGTCCACCATAAAAGGGGCACATCCCCTTGCATTTCCCTAGGTTTCCCAAAAGGAGGTAGTGGGCAAACATCCCCCACAATTTCCTCATCTAGGAAACATGGGAAGCATGGGGACATGCCCCCCACCCATGGGAGAACTTCCCCATGTAATGTAATAATACAAAAGAGAATTGAAAATTCACATGCTTGTTGAAAGAGGAGAAAACGGAAAAGGAAAGGACTTAGCCAACTAGAAAAGGGCTAAATGGAAAAAGAAAGGGAAATCCAAAGCAACAAAGGGCTTAACAATCGAAGCATGAGAGCTATGTCATGAGGTTAATCAAATTTGTTGGCTAATATGCTTATTAGAGAGTTGGTCAAGTGCATTCTCATACACAAAGCCACATCTCCATTGGCAATTATTTCGCTATATACTAAAAAAGTTGGAAAGCACAACTAAATCATTACCTCACCTTTTTCATTAGGTTGGAGACTCAAATTAAATGATTTTTCTAAATTTACCTATACTTATCTACGAGTTATTTGCCTATTTTCATACGTTAAAAGATATTTGAATATGGGATTTAATAAGTTTTCTTATATAGTCAAATAAATATGTGAAATTATATCATTCGAACCTTATTGTAAAATTCAAGATTGGATCAAACTTAATCATTGTCGAACATAGACCATGTGACATAGCATGAGAGAGGATGACTGCCCACACAACAAAAAAGAGTTGGATAATCACTTGCAAACATATTATAGGAGGGGCAAATGGAGCAAGAATACACAAAATAAACAACAATACTACATTGACCAATTTATCCTTGCAAGCAACATCCAGATACAAGGATCCCTGAGAATAAATTTCATAGGAAGAAGAAACACACACTAGCTCAAACAAGAAGTTCCCACAAAATGAGATCCAACAAAGAAAGGTTGCCCTAAAGAAAAATGGGAAGATAAGATCTACAAAGCATGTAATTTAGTGGGTTTAAGAGATTGTGCAACACTTTCTACTCTAATGTGATGCATACAAACACATCATGCAGAGATCGAGAGCAAAGGATATCAACTGAGTAGTAGTGTTCCCACATGAGTAGCATGAAGATATCACACTAAGGACCTCAAGGATGAGGAACTTTATGGGCAAATTTCTAAGAACCAATTCCAAGTAGTTGATCCTCTTGGGGGGTCTTTCAAGATAAGAAATTTAGTAGTATAAACAAAAAAGGCTTTCATCCTTTACCTCATATTTTATTGTATCTTTCTCACATTTGAACTTTCATTTTTAGCAAGGCATGGCCTATCAAAGATTTCTCTCTATCCCATAGACCAGTTGGCCTCATGAATGTTTTGAGACCGCAAGGTGATGATGTTCTATAAGACGAAGGTTATTTGAAACACACAAGAAGAGTGCTCAACAAAACCCTCAAGCAAATTCCAAATGAGTAGACATGTAAAAGGTCAAGAATCTACCCACCCACTTAGTGTGATTAATTTGAGTTTTCCTTCTCCAACAATATCAATTTGTTTTGTGCTTTACTCTTAATTCGTGGAAGGTTACACGGACACCACAAATTTGTAACCATTTTGCCTTATAGATCAATTTGGTCTCATAGATTTTTCATAAAATCTCTCTTGTTGCCTTGTTTGTTATTATATTTGAGCTAAGTACCATTACCTCTCTTCAAGGATCACAATGTTCACTTGGTCTCATATACCCCAATCAAAGGTGCTTGGCTTTGTTCAATATGGAGGAGATTAACTTTAGACTTTCTATGTTTTTACATCCTTGAACAATAATCACATGGTCAAATGCCCATTAGGCTTTGTCCCTTGGCACACTCCATCTATCCTCCAAGTCAAGCTAGAGTAGAGCTTCCAAAAAAACAATGAGTAGAGTTTCCAAAAAAAGGAACTACTATGGTTACTCAAACTCACAACCACTCACCTACTTCTCTTTACTACTAGGAGTTCTTCCTTTGATGTTAAGAGAGGCTAGCCTTAGCTTCCACCTAAGCTCCATTTCTACTTCAAGCAACAACATCTAGAGGCCACCATAAATCACTCTCCAAGGGCCCATCAATACATGCCATTCTCAAGGAGGGATTATCAAACAAGCACTACAGAGTTACTCCAACTCACAGACTAATCAATGTTGCTTTACTACAAGGAGTTCATCCATGGATGCTAGGAAAGGTTAGTCATAGCTTCGACCTCAACTCTAATTCTACTCTTGCCCTAAAGCAAGATCATCTAGTGGCCACCATAAATCACACCTTGTTGACACCTAATCATGGGGAGTGGGTGAACAGCTGTAAATAATGTAAATAATAAATAATGGAAAAGGAAGAGTCATCGAGCAGTGAAACCCAAGAGTCACTCCCTCATGCATATAACTATGAACAATCTAAATGAATAAACACAGTTCATTTGAGGAGTTACCTTGTGGCCTGACATGGTATCACAGAAGGCTCCATTTTTGGCTTCTCTACCTTTGTAACTCCCTTCTGCCTATGTTCTGCCTATTTTGCAGAACTGACACCTTTGTCATACTCCTGAGGCCTCTGCCTTACTCCTATTTTCCTACCATTATTCTCTGCTTTCTGCATCGAATAGTTTGGTGTGTGTGTGCATTGTAATGAAGTGAAGGTCGGACTGTGTTGGCTTCTTGCATATGTCGATGTTGAACCTCCCTCCATTATGTTGAGCGCACTATGAGCCCCACTGTATACAAAATACTTGTTGATATTATAAACACATCTGAGGCATCACTGCGGGGTTTGACGGGATGTGTTGAGAGGTTTTGTATTCGAAAGGCCGGATCATTTCAGGCTTCATCCCTTGTGCTTCCTGAGAAACTCTAGTATGGTGGGCATGCAAATCACCAACTAAAATTTGTGATGGGGAATATTAAGTCCAGTCATTCCGTGGTTGAATGTATATTAGAGTTGCAATTTGGAGGCCCGCGCGAGAGAGTTCTGTAGTGGCCACCCCTCCATAAGTTCTTGCGCATTGTTTTGTCAGCGTTGCGAGCAGTTTGGTATCAGCACTGCGAGCAGTTTGGTTCCCACCGCTCGCTGTGCCTCCCCACTGTAACTCTGTCATTGTCGTTGCACCACTCTCCGTGGCTCCTCTGCTTCAGACTCCCATTGCACCACTCTCTGTGCCTCCTCTGCTTTAGACTCCCATTGCACCACTCTCCGTGGCTCCTCTGCTTCAGACTCTCATTGCACCACCCTCCATTGTCGTGGCGCCCACTGTGGCACCCGAACCCATAACATATAAACCCGTAACATATAAACCCGGCTCCCCTGGTCAACAACTCCGCACAGTCCAGGTCAATACATCGACCCTCGGTTCATATAACCATACCTCCCCATACCACCATACTCGAGTTTATTCCATACTCGCTCCCACCGCTTTTTAATATTGTGTTTTATATATTACTATGTGGCTCCCACCACCTCCCTCATATAATACCTCTGCTATATTTATATTAGATTTGTAATTTTTTTTACAAAACTACCACTGGAAGTGTTATTTCTTACAACATATTGGCAGCAAAAGTATATTTTTTTTACAGTACATAGATTTTACAATGCATTCATTGATATCTATTGTGGGAGTGGTTATCACCGGGAAGGAGAACTATCCAGAATGGTCGCAGAAGATCAAACACACTCTCATTTTTAATGACATGTGGAAAGGAGTTTGTATTGGAGACAAAGACAAAGAACCAGAAAAGCCTACCTCAAACAAGGAATTCACCATTTGGGAAAATAAGAACAGCAAGGCTTATGCTTTGATTGCAGCGTCTGTAAATGAAGAGGTGAGTCGCCATATTTCGCCATTTTCAAATGCTTTTGATGCCTTAAAAAAACTGAAGGAACTCTATGACTCACACTCTGCGCTTGAAGTTGTTCAACTCATGATTAAATTGTTCAGCCTTGAATTACAAAATGATGATCCTCTTGCTCTTGCATCAGAAGTAAAATCTATTATGCATGATATCAAAGTCACTAGTGTTGAACTAGACATTCCTCTGATAGCTTTTGTCAAGGCATTTTATCCCACTTATTCAAATTAACTTGAGCCGTTGCAAGCAAATAGAAACCTCAAAGAAATTACCTTTGACTCCCTTGTGAATAAATTTGCTAAGAGAGAAAAAGCTTTTGGGAAGAAGACAGCTCCTCAGTCTTCTGAAGTTGTGTGTCTTACACATAGAGAGAAGAATCTTGCTCAAGATTCTTTCAAAGGAAGAGGTGGTCGAAAAGCAAGAGGAAGAAGAAATTTCAAAGGCAGGGGGGGCAAACACTCTCAAGGAGAAAAGTCAGATTTGCATTGCATATGTTGCAATAGAGATGGATCACATGATGCATCCACATGCAAGTTGCCTTGGGACAGAATTGAGCAGGACAGAAATCAACCCAAAGGTAAAAATAATGACAAAGAGAAAGGTAAAGCACCTGAATCAGCTCACTATGTTGTGGCACATTGTAATATTGGGGTAAATGAAGACTTGTTTAATGCTTCACTTGCTTCTTGGAAAAATGATTGGTTGCTTGATTCAGGAGCAACTTGCCACATGACTTTTCAAAGAGATTTTTTTGAAGAATTTACTGACAATGTTGATGGAGCAGTATAGTTTGCGAACAAATCAAAACTCAAGCCATTAGGGCTTGGCACAATTAGGCTCAAATTGCCGGGTCTTCCAAACTTTCTTCTGCATGATGTTTTATATCTCCCACAGCTGAGGAGAAACTTGTTGTCCTTGGTCCACATCCGCCAACAAGGACACTCCATTCATATGTTTGATGGCAAGGTTGAGGTGAGAAAAGCATCAGATCACTCACTTGTCATGACGGGGATAGAAGAAGAAAGGCTTCTCAAGCTGCAAGGTACCTCTGCTCGTGCACAAAATTTCTCATACAATTCTCATTATGATGAAAGTACATATCCATCAAGTTTATTATGGCATGCTAGATTTGGACACTTGAACTATGACAGCCTTCGCTTGTTGAAGAAAAATGGTGTTACCGGTTTGCCTACAATTCCTAGGAAACTTAAGCAATGTGATGCTTGCATTCTAGGAAAGCATAGAAAATAGTCTTTTCATGATTCACATTCACATAGAAAACTTGAACTCATTCATTTAGATTTATGTGGTCCAATGCTTGTTCCTTCTGCAAATGGAAATAATATATGATGACATTTATTGATGACTACACCAGAATGTGTTGGGTTTATTTATTAAACAACAAATCTGATGCTTTTCAAACATTCAAGAACTTTCATACATGGATTGAAAATGATGCACAATCTCACATTGGCTCTATTCGCACTGATAATGGAAAAGAATACACTTCAAAAGAATTTGAAAACTATCTTTGCTAACATGGGATCAAACATCAAACAACTGTGCCTTATAATCCCCAACATAATGAAGTAGCTGAAAGAATGAATAGGACAATCTTAAATATGGTACGCTCCATGATGCTTTTCAAGAATGTAAAATTGATGTTTTGGGTTGATGCAGTTCTATGCCTTATAATCCCCAATAGAACGGAGTAGCTGAAAGAATGAATAGAACAATCTTAAATATGGTACGCTCCGTGATGTTTTTCAAGAATGTAAAATTGATGTTTTGCATTGATGCAGTTCTATGTGCTGTATATGTAAAGAATAGATGTCCATCTAATGCTATTAGAAACAAGACTCCTTATGAAATGTGGTATGGCCACATTCCTTCGGTAAAGCATCTCAGGGTCTTTGGTTCCACCTGTTATGCCTTGATACCAAAGGTACATAGAAACAAACTTGGTGCAAGGAGTCGTAAGTGTATCTTCTTGGGGTATTCAAATACCTCCAAAGCATACCGTCTCTATGATGAAGTTAATAAAAAGTTTGTTGTATCTAGAGATGTAATCTTTCTTGAATCTTCTAAAGCTGACAATGTTGTTGAGCAGCAACTTGATCGCTTCGATAGATTCGAAAATGCAAAATCATTTCAAGAATTTGATAATTAGATTCCACATCTTGAAGGGGGGATTCCTATACTGGATCAATCTGTGGAATCTTCTTCTGAAGCACTCTCTCCCCCACATGAAACTCCAACCATTGATGATACTTTGAGTGATGTGATTGACAGAATTGGGAGACTCAATCTTGATTCAGTCCCAACTCAATCAACTGAGAAGCCTGGACCATCTCAGAAAGGTCCCCCAAAGTGGTTGAAAAAGACACTTGAAAGTGTTCATCCTGATGAAGTTGGAAAGACAGGAACAAGAAATTCAACCAGGCAAAATGGAGGTGACATAGATGATTTTGATTCACCTGTTGATATGGATGTTTCTTATGATTGTGAACTGAATTTGTCTACAGATTTTGAACCAACTTCCTTCAAATAAGTCGCTTCTCATGATGAATGGAAAGAAGCAAAGCAAAAGGAGTATGATGCCTTGATAAAGAATGGCACTTGGAAGCTGGTTGATCCTCCATTGGGAACCAAACCAATTGGCTGCAAGTGGGTCTACAAGAACAAGTATAAAGTTGATGGCTCACTTGACAAGCACAAAGCCAAGCTTGTGGCAAAAGGTTTTGCACAAAAGGAAAGGGTCGATTATGAGGAGATTTTTGCCCCCACGGCAAAATGGGCTACCATCCGGACACTCTTTGCCCTAGCAGCTTAGAACGTTTGGAAAGTTCATCAAATGGATGTAAAAACTACTTTCTTGAATGGAGATCTAAAAGAGAATGTTTTTATGTCCCAGCCTAAAAGATTTGTTGTGAAAGGGTAGGAACATAAAGTATGCAAACTTGTGAAATCCTTGTATGGCCTCAAGCAAGCACCGCGAGCCTGGTATGAAAAGTTAATTGAGCATCCTCTGAAACTCAACTTCAAACATTATGATCTTGATGATGCAACTTTGTTTGTCAAGAAAGTTGGCAAAACAATTGTATATCTTGTGGTATATGTAGATGATCTTTTGATGACATAGAACAATGAGAGCTACATTGCATCCATAAAGAAGGAATTGAAGAAAGGTTTTAAAATGAATGATTTGGGCTATGTTCATTACTATCTTTGTATTGAAGTAACTCAACATCCGAAGCCTATATTCCTTTCTCAAAAGAAGTACATTGGAGATCTGTTGAACAGATTTGGCACAGCTGAATGTAATCCTCTAACTACTCCAATGGAACAAAACTTAAAGTTCACATCCTACTGAAGGAAAAGAATTTGAGGATGCAGCAAAGTATAGACAGCTTGTAGGAAGTCTCAACTACCTAACTACTACCAGACCAAACATTTTGTTTGTTGTTGGAATCCTCTCCAGGTTTATGCAAAAGCCTTGTGAGGGACATTGGTTTGTTGCAAAAAGAGTTCTAAAGTACTTGAAGGGAACTCAAAACTTTGGACTCAAGTATACACAGGTGGGCGACTTCAGCTTGATTGGATACTCTGATTCAAACTTCGATGGAGACAAAGAAATTGGAGTATCTACTTCTGGTTACTATGAGTCGTGGATCAGGAGCTGTCTCCTGGAAATAACGCAAACAATTTTGTTAAAATTGGCAACCAGGGAAAAACTTCATGTGGGTCATCTTATTCATGGCTAATAATATTTTTATTAGATTCCTCTCGTCGAGAGGTGTAAAATTGATATAAAGATCATCCAATTCCGATAAGTATTCATGGAGATATGAATTTATTTTGATTATGGAATTATTATCAAGCCGACCTACAACTCATGTAGGCTCAAAAGCCCAACAGTCGCATCTATTCACCCACCAACGTTGTGTATAAATATAAGAGGACTTTTCCTCATTTAGACTCACTCATCTCATCACATCTCTCTCTCTCTACTGCGCAGATATGAGTCTCTTCTCTACTGTGCTGAAATGGGTCTCTCTCTCTCACACATGTGAAGTCGGAAACTGCTAAAACTGAAGCTGCAACTGCAGAAGTAAAGATTGACTTGCGTGGCCTAGAAGATCTCTATGCAGGGGAGTGCCCTGATAGAAAGGACTTACACCGGGATGATGATCAAAATCCCTCTGATGGCAAATCAAAGGAATGACAAATTCAATAGCAAAGGTAAGAGGAGAGATGGGAATCAAGGAAGAGGACAACCATTCAAGAAGGCTAGAAAGTCCAGGATGTATTAAATGCACTTGACCTCAAAAAAAGAACCTAGTGTCCATCTCGGCAATGGAAGAAAAAGGCTACAAGGTAACCTTCAGCAATGGCAAGGTATGTATATGGAAAAATAATGTTAAAGATGCCTTTACTCTTGGGTTTAGTGTTGATTCATTATATCAGGTCGATGGAAGTCTGCTAGGTGTCATGTCTTATGACACATCTCTTCAGTCCGAACTTTGGCATTAGAGGTTTTTCCTCCCTTCATTATAAAGCTATACTCGGTGTAAGACAAATGGTGATAGGGATGCCCGAATTCTGAATAGAGAATGAAGGTGTATGTCCAGGATGTGCTGAAGGAAAGCTCAAAAGGGGACCATTCCCCTCAAGCCAAAGCAAGACCTCTGATATATTACAATTGGTTCACTCAGGCATACCTGAGGTTGGCATTAAGAGGGAGACTACTACACCACATACTCCTGAGCAGAATGGTGTGGTGGGAAGGAAGAACCACACGATGATGGAAGATGTCTGGGCCATGCTACATGATCAAAGACTTCTGATGTTTCTATGGGCTGAAACTACAATCACCGTCGTATATGTACAAAATTGATGCCCTCGTCAAGCATTGGGTTCCAAGACTCCTTAAGAAAAGTTCACCGCAAAGTGAACAATCTTTCGACTTTGAGGAGCTCTCAAGAAGCCAACTCCAAGGAACCGAAAGAAAAGGATGATGAATCAATGCCTGATGTAGAAGAACCCATGGATCTGATAGATTCTCATCCACATGAGCCTTCCTCTTCTAGGAAGAGGCCTTCATGGCTTAGGGGGATACTTGATGATGCTAAAGGACATATTGCACCCTGAGGAACCTTCCGTCAAAGTAAGAAACTTAATAGGTATCAAGGATACCTGACCATCATGAACACGATCATACAAAATGAGCCTTCGTCATTCTCAGATGTCGTCAAGCATCAAGTATGGAAGGATGCTATGACCGTAGAATATGAGTCTATTACGGAGAATGATGTCTGAGAAGTAGTTCCCAGACCCTGGACAAGACAATTGTTACTTCAAAATGGCTTTACAAGATAAAGCATGCAGCAGATGGAAGCACGGAAAAGTATAAGGCTCGTTTTGTTGCTCGAGGTTTCTCCCAAAAGGAAGGTATAGACTATGATGAGATATTTGCACCTGTTGCCAGATATACGACCATCCGCTCGATCATAGCTCTTGCCGCTTCACAAGGATGGAACCTACATCAGATGGATGTCAAGACTGCGTTCTTGCATGGCTCGATCAAAGAAGAGGTCTACGTGGAGCAACCCGAAGGATTTGAGATTTATGATCGAAAATCTCATGTATACAGGTTGAAGAAAGCTCTCTATGGGCTGAAGCAAGCACCCCGAGCATGGTATGAGAGGATTGATAGCTACTTGATGAAGCTGGGATTCACTAGGAGTGAAGCCGATCCTAACGTTTACTTTAAGGTTGAAGATGACAAGCCTCTCATACTGGTATTGTATGTGGATGACCTCTTTCTAACAGGTGCAGACCCTCTCATTCACAAATGTAAGAGGGAGCTGGCCTCTGAATTTGAAATGAAAGACCTAGGACTGATGCACTACTTCCTAGGACTTGAAGTATGGCAGAAGCCAAGGGAAATTTTCCTATCTCAAGGGAAATATGTGATAAAGATATTGGAAAGATTTGGTATGATGGACTGCAAGCCTGTGACTACCTCGAGGATCTTAACTTTTAGAAGTTATATGGTAGTGATGTCGGACCAAATTTGGAAATGCCTCTGAGTTTCATAAACTCATTCGCATTGATGTTCTTGGTGAACCTCCGTCCGAACATATTTTTTGCAGTTAGCATTGTGAGCTCATATTTGGTTGAGCCTCACTGGATTGATGCCAGGAATCTTCTGATATGTCTTCAGGACACAATCTCTCATGGATTAAGATACACTGCCGGAGATGTGAGACTACTTGGATATACTGATGTTGATTGGGCAGGCAGTGTGGTGGACCGTAAGAGCACTTCCGGGTGCTGTTTCACCTTGGGATCTGCTTCGATATCCTGGATGAGCAGGAAGCAGAAGTCGGTGGCTTTGAGCACCGCCGAAGCAGGATATATTGTTGCTAGCATAACCTCGTGTGAGGTAGTCTGGTTGCGAAAGCTCTTCAGTGAGCTATTTGGATTTACATTGGATACCACTGTGATTCTCTATAACAACCAGAGGTGGGATTCGATTATTGAGGAATCCCATATTCGTCGATTGCTCCAGCAGATAGACATCATCTTGGATATGGTAAGTTGATGAGCAAGGAGGCTCCATCGCATTAAGATGATGTACAGGTTTATACACCTTGTCAAAAGCCCCGAGGAAAGATCTAATCTGTGATTTTCCCAAACGACTTGGAGTCGGTAAGAAACCCATGTACAAGGGTCCTGCATGTTGCATACATTGAGCTCTGGGAGCTCTGAGGGCTTGTGGTTATTATTGGAGCAACATACGACCACAGGGTGACTCACCCTCCCCTGGTGGTGCACACTGGAACAAGATGATTCGCTCTCTTGTGGGACAAGGTGATTCGCTCTCTTGTAGAACAGGATGATTCACTCTCCTGTGTAGCAGGATGATTAGTTCTCCTGTGAGGCCTGGATTGATGTGTCCTCCATGGCGATTATAGCAGGATTGATGTGTTCTCCTGTGAGGCCTAGATTGATGTGTTCTCCATGGCGGCCTGGATTGATGTGTTCTCCATGGCAATTGTAGCAGGATTGATGTGTTCTCCTGTGAGGCCTGGATTGATGTGTTCTCCATGGCAATTGTAGCAGGATTGATGTGTTCTCCTGTGAGGACAGGATTGATTAGTTCTCCTGTCGAGGCATCCTACCCATGCAGTCTGGGACTCATGGGAAGTACCTCTCATCTAATCAATGAGCAGGGAAATGAAGTTAGGGACCATAGTAGTACTGATGGACACATCGTTGTAACTACCGTACTCCCTACGCTAGGATGACCTCCATTGATTTGGGATCAATGATACTGGTCTGGGACCAGTGGTAGGAGTTGTACCATACTATGACGTTGACTTCGGGTCGGTTGAGACTGGTCTGGGACCAATGGTACATACTCTGAGACTGACTTTGAGTCAGTGGAGGATGATATTGGTCTGGGACCATTGGAGTTGTACTCACTATGACGCTGACTTTGGGTTGGTTGAGACCAGTGTTTTACAAAACGGACTCGGATTCGGACTCGGCCGAGGATCGACTCGGACTCGGACTCGGAAACGGCAATGACTCGGCCGGCTCAATTTCAATGACTCGGTCGTTGTAAAAAATACATTAAATATTTATTTTTTTTATAAAAAAACATAATTTTAAATATTTTAAACATAATTTTAAAGATTTTCATTCAAGTTTCCAAACACACAACATTATAATATACATGGAAGACAACATATGATCAAAGTAGGCTCATCAACCAATCCATTATATCAAAATGGTACGGTGTACCCAATGGCAATAGTAAATACATAGTCAATTGTAGTCTGTCATACATGATCAAAGACTCAAGAGTCAAAACAAAATACAAATAACCAAGGAGGCTAGTAGCTAGAAGTTAAAGTTATTAAGGTTTTTTCTTGGGCTTTGACCTGAGTCTCTTCAAGGTTTTTTCTTGGGCTTTATTGCTTATCTCTCTGTGTTGTAATTCACTGCTCTGGGGCAGATCTGAGCCCAGCTTTGGAGCATAATTTCGGCCTATTATGAGGCCATTCCGAGGCAGAATCTGAGCTCTGTTTAAGGACAGTCTGAGGCAGCATTCGAGGTATCAAGGCCAAAGAGTTTCAGGGCATATTTTGAAGCCTTAATAGCCTGTCTAGACTGTAGATCAGAGGCTGAGGTTGCACTGTTGTAGGGCCATAGTAGCCTTGAGGAAGCCGCACCAGTTGAAGCCTGTTTTAGACACATATAAAGGGTCGTATTACCCCTATGACAGCAGTTGTAAGAGAAGGTTCAAGGCCCCAGGCTAGGAGACTAGTCTAGGTCTCTTTTTGAAGCAAATGGACAGTTGAAAAGAAGGTATGTAAAGCTGCAGGAAGACCTATTTTAGGCTGCAAGAAGAGGCCTATCTTGGACGCCAATGAAGACCAAATTTGTTGTAGGAGAAGCCCGACTTTAAAGACAGCCTTTGAGGGTATATTCTGAGATTTGAACAAGACCGAGTTGCTTAGCTCGTGTGCAAGTCAAGATCAAAATTAAATCATACTTTGAAGGATTGATTAAAAGTGCTACCCTGAGACAAAATTTGAAGTAGGAGTAAAGGGTCAAGGCCTGTTGAGCAAGGATAGAATCGAAGGTTAATGCTTGGTTTAGTCATAAGTTGGAAGGCCTGAGACGGCACTTCCAAGGGCTGAACTTTGGCAGCAGAAGGCAAATCAGTGGCAGAAGAAACAACACTCAGTGGCAGCTAGACATCTTCAATTGATATCTGAGGTATGAACCAGATTCTCCTTTCGTTTAATGGTTGAGCTGTATATCAGTAAAATATCTTTGTACTATTGTAAAACAACAACAGCATTTGAAGAACAGATCAGCAAAAAAGTGTTAAATTTTTGGTTAATACGCTGCCCAGCCGGTTTTGAATGACTCGGCCGTTTTTTGATGGGACCCGGCCGGGTTGACCGGGTCAGCTATGACCCGGCCGAGTCATTGGCTGACTCGGCCGAGTCATAGCTGACTCGGCCAGCCGAGCCGGGTCAAAGGCCGGGTCAGAAATTTTTTTAATAAAACGGAACGAAACGGCCGTTTCCGTTTCGGTACGGCCGTTTCGTAAAACACTGGTTGAGACTGGTCTGGGACCAGTGGTACATACTTTGAGACTGACTTTGAGTCAGTATGATACATCCTCGATCATTTCTTCTTCTTCATAATTCGGACAAAAGCAGAGTAGAACATAACAATGCAAGAGCAGAGCAGAACAGAACAAAACAGTACAGATCAGTGCAGGGCAGAACAAGACAAAGCAGAACAGGCAAAATAGAGCAGAGCAGGGCAAGGGTCAGGCTGTACAAGGCAGTGCATTTGATGGATGAATAGTAACGACTGATAGACAGATTGCAGATGAAGTTCTCCATGGTTGAGAGGGAGTGTTAAAATTGGCAACCAGGGCAAAACTTCATGTGGGTCATCTTATTCATGGCTAATAATATTTTTATTAGATTCCTCTCATCGAGAGGTGTAAGATTGATATAAAGATCATCCAATTCCGATAAGTATTCATGGAGATATGAATTTATTTTGATTATGGAATTATTATCAAGCCGACCTACAACTCATGTAGGCTCAGAAGCCCAACAGTCGCATCTATTCACCCACCAACGTTGTGTATAAATATAAGAGGACTTTTCCTCGCTTAGACTCACTCATCTCATCACATCTCTCTCTCTCTACTGCGCAGATATTAGTCTCTTCTCTACTGCGCTGAAATGGGTCTCTCTCTCTCACACATGTGAAGCCGGAAACTGCTGAAACTGAAGCTGCAACTGCAGAAGTAAAGATTGACTTGCGTGGCCTAGAAGATCTCCTCTTTGGAACTGCGTTGTAGGTTCATCTGAACCTCCTTTGAAAGCCGCAACTTTTGGTGGTGGAATGAAGTCAATCCGACGAACGGTTTGCAAGATATCGACTGCCCTAGTTTGAAGCTGGAAACTGCTCAAATTGAAGCTGCAACTGCAGAAGTAAAGATTGACTTGCGTGGCCTAGAAGATCTCCTCTTTGGAACTGCACTGTAGGTTCATCTGAACCTCCATTGAAAGCCGCAACTTTTGGTGGTGGAATGAAGTCAATCCGACGAACGGTTTGCAAGATATCGACTGCCCTAGTTTGAAGCTGGAAACTGCTGAAACTGAAGCTGCAACTGCAGAAGTAAAGATTGACTTGCGTGGCCTAGAAGATCTCCTCATCTGAACTGCGTTGTAGGTTCATCTGAACCTCCTCTGGAAGCCGAAACTTTTGGTGGTGGAATGAAGTCAATCCGACTGTCGGTTTGTGAGATATGGTCTTCCCTAGTTTGATAATGAAGCCGCTAATGCTGATGCTATTGATCTAGGGTTTGCTACTGCTGATATGAATCAAATTTATTGTACTATTTCTCTCTGCTGAATTATTGAAGATAAAAGAAGATTTGATCAAAGGGTTTCCCCACACATTGTGGGGTTTGTCCCTGGCTAGCCGCCACATCTTGTGTCTCTTGTCTTGGCTTGTTTTCTGTCGATCGTTTAATGTTCTATCTGCACTTTACTTTATGTACATGTGATTGCTAATCGGTGGAATATAATAAGAAAAAAAAGTAAACTGTTATAAGCATAGAACATACCATAACTTAACAAATTTGTTCCAGCAGATTCCACAACAGAGGCAAAATATGTGGTAGCAACTGAGGCAACAAAAGAAATTGTGTGGCTCAGGAAAATTTTGGAAGATTTGCAGGTAAAACAAGTACATTCAACTCCACTCATGATTGACAACACCTCTGCAATAAAGTTGGCCAAGAACCCAAAGTTCCATGATCGAATGAAGCACATCAATACAAAATACCATCTGATTCGACATCATGTTGAGGCCAAGACAATCCATCTACGCCATTGTTCCACTAATGAGCAGATTGCATACATCTTCACCAAAGCGCTTGGAAGAGAAAAGCTTGAAAGATTCAGAATGATGCTTGGACTCACCAACATCCCTTCAGATTAAGGGGGGGAATGTTGACACCTAATCATGGGGATTGGGTGAACAGTTGTAAATAATGTAAATAATAAATAATGGAAAAGGAAGAGTCATCGGGAGGTGAAACCCAAGAGTCACTCCCTCATGTATATAACTATGAACAATCTAAATGAATAAACACAGTTCATTTGAGGAGTTACCTCCTGTCCTGACACACCCTAAGGTCCCACCAATACAAGCCATTCTCGAGGGGGAATTATTAAAAAAGTTCTCAAGATGGGAATTGTCATTCATAGCTTTGAGTATGAGAGACACTAACTCTTCTTTTTATTTACAACATATCTCTACTACTTTGAGATTGTATTTTATAGTTGGCTCCCTTTTGATGTGTAGGTTTTTCAATGTTTATGGTTTTCTTCTTGTTTCTTCAACCTTCAATTTTCCATTGCACTCCTAGGAGAAGACTTTTGCACTCCCCTTATCACCATTTTTGTATGTTGTGACCTATTTTGGTCATCAATGAACCTATGTTGTGACCTATTCTGGTCATCATTTCATTTACCTCTACACATAAAGGGATAAATAAAAATTTAGAACTACATGAAATTGAACATCCAAAACAGATAACACAAAAAAAAAAAAAAAAATTGGCTCAATCTCAAATAAGATAGGTAGACCAACGTGCAAATCAAAACGAAAAGAATGGAAAAGGAGGACTTGTCAAGGATTTTAAAAGGGAGGGGTGAAGACTACACAACGTTTCCTATTACACTATCAAACATATAGCCAAATTAAGAAAGGATCAAAATTAAAAAACAAATCAAGATCAATTTTTTGAAAGGGATACAACCAAGAAAGCCTCAAGGTTGTTTACTAAAAGTTGATCCACTCAAGCTAGAAGGACGACCCATGGAGAGAAGAGGGCCAATACCATGAGTAAACCAAAAAAGGAATGTATCACATTTTTTATCTTCCCTCCATACCCTATCATGGAATTTTGCTTTAGATGCATGTCTTTGAAGGAGTAACTCCTTAATTATATTGATTGGTTATATCTTGGGTGGTTTGAAGGAATAACTGTTATCCTCCCCACTTAGGTTCAATTCCCACAAGTGACATGTTGAATTCAAATCAAATGTGTTATTGTAATGGCTTCGAGCCTTGTTGAACGCCCTTGAACCCTAAAAAATATTACCCTTGCTTAGGGGTTGGAGATTAAGGTTGCTTCATCTGAAACTAAGCCACACAACTAATGTTTTCACTCAGCCTAATTATTGTACAACAAAGACTAGCATAGATCTACATAGTTGCAAACCACCTTTCCTCCTCCCACAGATCTCAACATGACCTCATATCCCAATGGTCTGTGTTGTGTGTTTCACATTGTTTTCCTCTTATTGTTTACAAAGATAAATAGTTGTTGGTTGAGCAACAAAAAAGTGACAACCCTATGTATGTTGTCATGCATCTATCACTTGCCAAGGCGAATGTGATGTTCTCGAGAGAAGAGAGCCGATGCTAATTAGATTTGGAGATGCCAAGAACGATGCCCATATGGCTCCTCCTATTTGACACCCAGAGTCAAAAGAGATATGTGCTATGCAACAACCAAAAGCTGCTACAATAGAAGAAGCAACATTAGATAGAAAGATAGCTTGGATATCTATCACAAATTTATGGTAAGAAAGCAATTGTTCAATAAGGGCAATGATTGAAGGCTTGAAGCAATATATAGATCAATGATAATAGCAACTGCAAAGAGAATTTCTACATATAAAGGGTGAGATGGACAATAATTGTCCTCAAAAGGGGGAGACCCTATTCATCCAAAATCAATGTCATCTCAATTTGATCAAGTTGATAACAGAGTTGACCTTGTTTATCCTTGGTGATTCAATAGCTCTACTCAAGTCGAAATGTAACCTGGTTTCATGATTCAGTAGAGAAACCTTATTGACTAGGATTTGACTAAGTTATTCAAAATTGAAATTGATTTGAACAAAGTCGAATATCTGTCTTGTTGACTTGATTCTATCAACTGAACCTAGACATGTAGAAATAAATATTTTCAGCAGAAATTGATAGAAACCCAAGGTTTTCCCTGGTTGCTCCAAGAGATTGCTTATCTGGAGATGGAACGACCAAAACATATCAAAGTGGACAAAATAATGATCAAAGAAGGGGAGAAAGTGGATGGTTCTACACTTCCAAGTAACATTCCTAAAAAGATGAAAACAGCCAATAAACTTACTGGCATAGTAACCCTTTTAATGCTCATCAATAACTTATGTATTTTTTCCACAAAAAGGCTCCATATACCACACCCTAAGTATTTTGATTCATCTTTCATTGTCATTTGCTTAGTTACACCTAAAAACCGACAACAGAGAGGATTTTAACATATTCAGGAATTCTTAACGCATCCTTGCTTACAGTGTATGATAAATATAACCAATCACAAGGATTAACAAGAATTTGTTTACTATGATAGGCAACATAGGTTTCATGATTTCATCCCAATTTAACCTGAAAAAGATCATGCTTCACCCTGATTAAAAAAATTGGGCCACTGATACAAAGGAACACTCAAATTATTACCCAAAAACCTCATAACAAATTGATCTATAATATATATTACATTATTTCTCTTCTATTACACATGGAAGTATACTTATATGTTTCTCTAATTACAAAATTAGCTGTAGTCTATGCATTGTTTAATGACAATTAATTCAACACCTATACATTTATACAGAAAGTTTGTTACAAATAATGGTGATAAAAGAAACTGTGCAAAAGCAAATGAGTAAACAACCAAGATAAGAAATAGTAACATTACAAAATCAAAATAGCTTACCTTAACCTTGTCAAGTACCTCTAGAAGCTTTTTTGGATCTGTACAGCCATCATGAAAGTATTCTGCCACAGCAATATTATGAAGGACCTACACAGTCAAAAAGGGATCATAAACCTAATGTAGACAGCAATTGAGTTCCTTGAGTTCCTGCCATTATCTGAGGAGAAATGCCTCAATAAAATAACAAATATTCCATCAAAAATTCCAGTATCCAGATTAAAGGAAATATACAAAACAGCCAATCCTCTAAAATAGTGGATGCTGGAACATGGAGAAAACAAACCGTCTAGAAATCATATCAATGTCCACAAATGATCCTAAATCAATATAATCTAATGTAAAATAAGCCACGCAGTGTATCACAAGGGAGTGTAGTTTATTATCATTATTATCAAACAGCATGCTTGTGTCCACCTTTAGTCCTCATTGCATTATGACTTTTCACTCTTTACATGCCAGCAATGAGAGTTCCTCCTATAGCAAATGTTGCATTTGTGATGATATTCTTCGGCATTTACCACAATTTCTTTGTGAAGTTTTCAATCCTGAGATGACCAACATCCCATCTTGGTGTAACAATTACATTTACTATTGAATAGAAAGATACTTGATAGGATAGTTGGCATCATTTCTGCAATGCAATACATTTATGATTTAGGGCAAAGCCTCTGATCAGGTGCAGAAATTGTACAAAAGAATATATTCAGAACATAATGCTAGTATAATGGATGGTAGATTCAGTGCAACAAACTTCTTGGAATTATAACTTGTTGAAAATAGGTGCTGTGCTACATTCTTGGAAAAACTAGAACAGCAACCTAGTGTATGTGTTATTTTAGCAAAAAATACAGTACATGTTCACCACAAATTTAAACAAAATATATAATCTACTTGAAACCCAAACAAGATACATAATCATCAATACATCAACAGATAACTACATTTTCAGTGCAATTTTATCGCTTCTATGTGATTCTTATGGATATTTTTTGCATAAATAATAAATACCCATTGCCTATTTGTGTGTGTAAATTCCTAGAGAATTTTCTATGTTTCTTGTGTATTGTTGTTAGTATAATGATAATTCTGTGTGTTCATTAATACTAAATAGTCAATTTTTATGTTCCTGTATCATTGATAGTATGATGACAATGTATGTGCCATATCTTTTTGGTGCCATGATTATATATGTAGTACAACTACAATCTTAACCATGGATCTATTAAGCATCGAGAGGGATGAGAAAAAAACCACGTAAACACCTCTCAATGCTTGAAAGATCCAAGATTATGACAGGTCTATGCTCTTAATTTTATTTTACATTAGACATTGAACATCAATTTTTTTTCCAATTTATTTTATTAGTGTTACCGATGTGCATACATGGGTAGATGATGAATCTTGTAAAAATTGAAAATTTAGTTGTTTATAATGTTGGAGAATCTCAAAAGAATATAGATGTAAGTGAAAAAGAGTTGTAATTGTGGGCATATGACACATTTTGTACCTGAAAAATGCATGCATAGCAAGGCATAAATATAAAATTAGTATTGGGAACCCACAAGAGTGTGGTATAGCGACGAGGTGATAGTCCCATGATCTCCACCAAAAGAAGAAAGCTGCCGGAGATGTCATGTCTAATTCTTTTAGTCATCAGATGTTGATTTCCTTCCCTTATGAGACCATAGTTGCAACTTTTACGATTTCTTCTTCCTTCCTTCACATATTGCTTTCCCACAAACTTCTTGACAAAGTGCCTTCATCATGATTGTCAACTACCTCATACTCCATATGAGGACATATTATGTTGATTTCATCTTGTCAATATGTGAACCTTTCTTTCATGCATTTTTCAAAGGAAGAGATCCTTGATCATGCTCACAAGGTGGAGCATTTACCCATGCTGTCAGCAACTATATGATGACATGACTTAATCTATCAAATATATACATACAACTTTTCTCCTTTTCATCATCTAGACTTCCTTTGGCAACTTCCTTTCCTTGATTGAAAGCACTTCAAACAACTTGACATGCTGCACTCCTTTGTCACCATACCATCATCCTTTTAAACAATGTATCCTACACAAGGTGGAATGATTAGCGAGACACTTGCTTCTTCCAAGTAGAGGTGAACCTTTTAATGAAGATTCCAATCAGGGGATCTAGATTATCCTCATCCAGCAGAAGTTCCTTTCTCATGATGATGATGTATGATGAATTCCTTCTATCATGCTACATGACTTTCTTTACACATGCTTTCAATGAGGTTACCACGAGCTACTTCCTTTATGTGATGATTGCTACATCCATGTAGACTTTTGCTTCAGCTCTCCTTTTCAAGCTACTATAATGAGCTCTTGCTTCAATTGCATGCTTCTACCATGATGCCATCTCCTAATATGATGCATCCTATCATACTTACAATTCTTCCTACCATGATAGCTATTATTTACAAAACTGAAAATAACTTAGTGGAGGAGATTATCTCAGTCATAGTAGAGATCTCTCACTTCCTCCTTTGTATTCTTCTTCTCAAGTTCTTCCACTTCTTCAGTGATATGGGCTTTTTCACTTCCTCTTTTGTTGTTGTCCTTCTTGAGTTTACGACAATCTCTCTTGTAGTGCCCATATTCATGACAGCCATAACCAGTGTTACTTGGGAGTGGGAGCGAAAACAAGTGCGAGAGCGACATTTTCAAAAGCTCCCCGTTTTGGAGCAAATCCCGAAGTGTTTTATATATATATATATATATATTATTTTTTATATTTTGATACATATATGTCAACAAAAACATGTAGAATGATGAATTAGATATAAAAAACATAAAAAAACATAGATTGAACCATATAACAACAATCATCTAGAAGTTATAATCTTCATCAACCACGTCCACAAGTTAGTAACATAGTAACGTACAACATATTGAGTCTCATGATTCATCAATCTTAAAGTTTCAAGCTTTCAAAATTCAATATATAACATTTATCATCATTGATCACCAAAGCTGTAATTGTAAGCTAAGTGTAACCATTACAACAAATAATATCTAACATGAAATGAAATGTTATAAAATGAAATGAAATGAAACAACTTTCAACTTTCATGAAGCATCATATTCATAATTCATTACTAATGAGTTATAATTGCCAACTTCAAACTTAAATTGTCATATATTGTTTAAAAAAATATCATAATAAATATGAAAGAGTCAATAGTTATAAAAACCACTAGAAACTAGAAAAGACAAGTAAATCTATTATCTATTGCTTATGCTTGGGCCTCTTGCCACCACGAGAAATGTCTAATATTTTAGTCTTGTTGGAAAATCAAGATCTTTGTCATTAATATCACCCTCTAAGCATTAATATCCAGAGGTATCTTTGTTATTACCTCTGTATCTGTATAGGGATCTTTGTCATTAATATCACCCTCTAAGTATTAACATAAGATAGAAAAAGCATAGCATGCCAAGTCAAGATTTTGTTTGAGTGATGCGTACATTTTTAGGAGGGTCATGATAGAGGAGTTCGACAACCAATGTCACTAACATCAAGGTACATAGAGGGATTGGTGCTCTTGATTAAATATGAGTTCCATACCCTAATACATGACAAAATTCAATGGAAACATTGCAATCCCCCAACCCTGAAATCCTGAAAAACTGATAATTCTGCTGGATTTTGAATGAAATCTAAAATTTTACTTTCTCCATATAAAATCCAATGAGGTTGGAACCACTCTCAAACATCCTGAGTCATTTCATGGTAATGTTAAAAATTTAAGTAAAATGATGAAAATGAAGATTAAGGAGAATGTAACTTTTACTTTAAGAATTTAACATTACCATGAATCGCATATCAATACTAGGGCCATAAGCTTGATCATTAAGTTGCCCCACTCAAAACTTATTTTTTTCTTTGAAAAAAAATTGCGTTTGGAACATTACTGCAAAAAAAATTGCAAAAAAGGCTAAACGCTCCCGAAAAGGCAGGGAGCATTTTTTTAGGGAACGCGCTCAGGAGCCGCTCCCGCTCGAAGAGCGAATTGGGAGCGGGAGTGGGGGGGTGAGCGCTCCCCTGCAACCCTGGCCATAACATTGGATTTTCAACATATTCTTCTTGTTCTTTTTATGAGGACCAAACTTTTAAAACTTTCCTTTCTTCCTAGCCATGGCAAAAAATGCTTGGACTTGCTCATTTGATCCTACACCGGAGGTTGCCTTCAACCTGGTTTCTTCAATTTTACACAATGACCAAAGTTCATTAAATGGGTGGCTTTCTTCTTTCCAAAGATGTTAGATGTAAAGTTGCCCAATTCCTCTGGAAGAGCATTGAGCACTATGGTGGTCATTTCTTTGTCAGACATTATTTCTCCCAACTCTTATAGTTGGTCTCTTATTTCTGATACCCTCATAAAATATGAGGCTATTCCACCTTCCTTTGAGATATTCATTTCGTAGAACTTGTTCCTTAAAGATATCACTTCTCCTACAGTACTTACGGAGAACAATTCTATTAACTTGTCATATATTTCTTTTGATGTCTCCAACTTTGATACATAAGGTATGAGGGGATCCTTGATGGATTCTATGAGAATCCTTTGAACCCTTATTTCCCCTATCATATACATTGTAAGAGCTTGAGTTTCTTCCTTTGGAGGTTTAGTGATTGTACCCTTAACAAGTTCAACGACGATCAAATATGTCCTCTTCTTCCATGCAAGAAAGTTTGATGACCTAACCAATTTGTTGCTTTCCTTGCAAAACGAAGTCATTTTGATAGCAGATTCAATCATAAATATAGAGGTACTTAGTTGTCAAGTGAAGATGCTCCTTGATGACAATATCTTCAACTTTATGCCTTGTTGATTTTAATGATGATGTTGGTAATAGAAGATATCACCTAGATTCCTTGATGATGATGATTATGCTAATATGCTTCTTCTTGCTTCCTCAGATGATAGTGTAGAGTGTGGTGGCCTTCCCAAGATACTTCAAATGTAGGGTCTTTCTTTGATTGAGTGGATGACGGGTCCTTGAGGTCTTCTTTTCTTTGAAGATTGTAAGCTTCCCAAGAATGCTTCAAGTGTAAAACCTTATTTCGGATGAGCTAGGGTTTTTGAGCTCCTCTACTTATTGTTGCTTCTAGATGATGTGATCCTTGAGTAGATCTTCTTAATGCTTCTTAATTTGTTCAACCCTTATGAATCCCTTCTTGTGCTTCACCCCTTCTTGTGCTTTGGCCCTTGATGTCTTCCTAAATGATCTTCTTGTGCTTCGCCCTTGAGTGTCCTTCTTTAAGTTGCCTTTTCTTGATGTAGTCAACTTAGCTCCAATACCATGTTGAGATAACTAGGGGCAACTAGATTAGGTGATTTATCTTCCTTTAATAACTACTTGTGATGTATTTTTACTTTACTTGATTATCTTCTTCTTTCACTTGATTATTATTAGTATTCTCTTCATCAAACAACTACGAAACCATTAAAGAACAATGAGACAAAGAGCACAAGATATAGAAGATCAGCCAAGTCCAAAACCTCTACAACTGAAAGGAAAACCCGCGAGAATTCTTCTCTTCATATAAACTCTTCAATTGACGAATTCCAAGACCTATGACCCTTGACCAAGACCCTCCAAGACCAAGTCAAACCTTTCTTCCTTAATGAGCTTTCCTTCCAACAACTTATGAAATTTCAAACTCCCAACAGATTCTTCTGCAACTTCAACCTGCCCAACAAATTCTTCTGGAATTTCGACCCAGCATTTTCTTCCTAACACTTTGACTTGCCCAGCAATAGTAGAAACCCTAACACAAGAGAGAGTGAGAGAGGCCCGAAACTTCGATCTTGCTTTTCTTCTCCTTTTTCATCCTTTTCCAGCTTCTATCTTGAGGAGAACGAACTTGCTTGAGTGAGTGTGTTAATGAGGTCGAGTTCCTTCGTATTTATAGGCTTTTAAGGGGTATGAATTGCTTCCTCTAGGCCGACTTGTCCACTTGTGTACATTGACTCGGGTCTTTTGACTCTATTTTCACTCAAAATAAAAAATAAAAAATCAATATGTAACAAGCCCATAAGGGTCTTCCATACATGACAATGACTCATTTGACTTGTAAACTCAATGACAAGCCCTAGAAGCACTGATCTGGATTTAAACAAGAACACAACAAATTATAGAGATAACCGTAAACACAGAGATGTAGCGGAAATAATACTTCATTTCATTAATGTAAAATACTGAAATATGCTTACAAACAGGAATGGAAATAAACCAGCTAGGGCGATGGTAGTTTATCTCTGAGAAGAGATGTGGCGGCTACATGCCTCTGAACTGTCTTACAATGAGGCTCAAGGGCCTTTTTATTATTGAACAATAAGAGCAAACCCTAAACAACCAAAACCCTAACCCGAGGAGATGTAACACCAAGAGTTTATGGGCCCCGTTGGGGTGAGTTGGACAGCCAACTTCCCGAGGTCGCGACTTGGTCATATTATCTCCGTTTGACGCGCATGATAGCCCGTTGGAAAGATCTCTCCGAGGACTACGACAGAAAAGACGATTTTAGATAGAAAATTGCTTGCGGGATTTCCCAAAAAACGTCGTTTAGGGCCTCAAAACGGCTCCAGAAGTTTAGGACCCGAAAAATTGCTAAAAATAGTAAATTGTGCTATAATTAAGGAAACTGAAAAATTGAAAGAAGCAATGGTGGAGATCCAAGTGGAATTAGCGGGTGGCCACCAATATCCACTTGGATCATTCCTCCCCCCTTAGGAAGCAATGGTCCCCATTGCGTTGAGTTCCTCCATGAGATGAGGGAACTTCTGCTGAACTTGGTCCCTGGTGAGCCACTTGCCCTGGTGAAGGAGTTGGCCTGCTTTGACAACTCGATACAGTTGGATATTCTGCTGGCGAGTGTGCTTGATCTGTGTGTCCATGATCCGATCAGTTGTAGCTTGTTCCATGCAATCTAGATTTAACTCTGTGGGTGTGAGCTGTTTTGCAATGTCGGATGTGTCTAGTAATGGTGGAAAGTATGGCTGAAGGTGGTCCACATTGAACACTGGGTGCAGGCCAAGGAATGGGGGAATGTTGAGCTCAAATGCATTGTCTTCCACAGCCTTGGTAATGGTGTAAGGACCATATCGGAGTGGTCTGAGTTTCTGATAGGCTCCGATAAGGCGTTCCTTTTGCAAATGCAACCAGACTTTGTCGCCCACCTGAAACTTGTGTGGCACTCGATGTTGATCATGTCGCTGCTTGTACTTGGCATTTGATTTCTCCAGAATGTCATGGACCTGTTGGCGAATATGTTGGATGTGCTCAATGAAGTTGTTTGCCTTATCTGTTTCGGACTGGACATGAGCCGAATTTGCGTGAGTAGCTGCAAATGGCATGGCCACATCAATGGGACATAGTGGCTGGAATCCCAAGCCCCCCTGAAAAGGGTTGTGGCCATTCAACCTATGGAGAGCCAGGTTGTAGTTGTGCTGAACACAGAGGAGGCACTTGTCCCATGTGCGTGGATGCTTTGAGTTGTACATGCGCAAAATGTGTACAATCATCCTGTTGACAACCTCTGTCTGGCCATCAATTTGAGGATGGAAGGTTGTGGACTTAGTGAGTTTCGTGTCCAGCATCGACCAGATACTAGACCAAAATGTACTGAGGAACCTATCACGATCTGAGATGATACACTGTGGGATCCCAAAGTGTACCCACACTCGTTCAAAGAAGAGTTTAGCAGTGGCTTTTGCTGTGATATTCTTCTTGCAGGCCGCCATAATGGCCATCTTCGAGAACTTGTCAACAACCACAAAAACACAGTGATTTCCATGCTTAGTGGAAGGAAGGCCTGACATGTAATCCATGGAGATGGATTCCCAAGGTCAACTAGGGGTAGGCAACGGGGTATAGAGGCCTTGCTTCTTGATGGTCGATTTGGCAATGGCGCAAGCAGTGCATGATCTGATGTACTTCCCGACATCCTGTCGAAGATTCGGCCAATAGAAATACTTCCGCAATACTGCCACCGTTTTTTCGACCCCGAAATGCCCAGCAGCCCAACTGTAGAGTGCTTCCCAAATCATCTTGGCACGCTCGCTTGAAGGAACACAAAGGTGACCCAGGTGGCATAACAAGTCATCCTAGACGTGAAAATCGATATGTGTGGCCGAATTCCAAGTCGCTTTTGTACAGCAGTGGCCAATCAGAAGTCTCGTGCCCACAAGAGTTGAGCACAATGGTTAACGCCATGATCGGTGGTCGACTGAGGCAATCTACAACATTATTGGTAATGCCCTTCTTATACTTGATATT
Source organism: Pinus tabuliformis (assembly GCA_031772625.1). Lineage (NCBI taxonomy): Eukaryota > Viridiplantae > Streptophyta > Pinopsida > Pinales > Pinaceae > Pinus > Pinus tabuliformis. Next base: position 1,371,589,403 of record CM062805.1, on the reverse strand, counting down.
CAAATGGAATTGTTGCAGGCATGTGGACCACTTCTGATGGCGATCATTCTGCAATTTCCCTTGGGTTTGTATGAACTACAGGGGTCGGTGGTCTATGTGGATGACCGTTTCCTTCCCCAAAATGTAATGCTTCCATTGTCGGCAGGCCTGCACAGTGGAATACATCTCTAAGTCATAAGTGGGATACTTCCGGACTGTGTCTGAAAGTGTCTCACTGTGATATGCCACTGGATACCCATGTTGAGTAAGGACTGCCCCAATAACATAGTCAGAGGCATCTGTCTCAACCTCAAATGGTTGTTGCAAGTCTGGTAATGCAAGAATTGGCGCCGAGCAGAGGCGATCTTTCAACTCTGTGAATGCCTTCTGTTGAGACTCGGACGAAAAGAATTTTGCTTTCGCTCCTCCCTTGGTGACTTGACTCAAGGGCCAAGTGATATGAGAAAATCCCAACATGAACCTGCGGTAGAAGTTGGCAAGGCCTAGAAAGTTGCGAAGCTCTGTTAGAGTGGTTGAAGATGGCCAATCTCGAATGACTTGGATCTTGGCTGGATCCACATGCACCCCCTGTTCATCAATTATGTATCCCAAATACTGAACCTGAGTCATGCCAAAAATGCATTTCTCCAAACTGGCACATAACTTGTGTTGCCGCAGTGTTTGGAGAACTTGTCGAATGTGGTGGAGGTGCTCTTCCCAACTCCGGCTAAAGATCAGGATGTCATCCAAGTATACCACTACAAATGAATTGGTGAATGGCCGCAAGATGTCATCCATTAGTCTCATGAAGGTTGGAGGAGCATTCATCAATCCAAAAGGCATAACCAACCATTCGAAAAGGCCCTCCTTGGCTTTGAAGGCAGTCTTCCACATATCGGAGGGTTTGATTGGTACCTGGTGATATCCTAACTTCAAATCGATCTTGCTGAAATATTTTTCCCCTTTAGTTGGTCCAGGAGGTCGTCAATCCGTGGGATTGGTTAACCTATTATGGACAGTGATCTTGTTCAGCGCCTGATAGTCAATACAGAGTCTCCAAGTCCCATCCTTTTTCTGTACCAACACGATCGAGCTCCCACAGGGCGATGAACTCGGACGAATGTGACCTTTTTGCAGCAACTCCTGAATCTGCCTCTTGATTTCATCGTTCTCCAGAACGGAGCGCCGATAGATTGGTCCATTGGGCAACGGCGCACCTGGGGTCAGATCAATGGAGTGCTTGACCTAACAGTGCAGAGGAACCCCTGCAGGGGAGGTGAAGATGTCATCATACTCCTCCATGACCTTGTCCATCTGTAGTTGTCGTGCGGAGGGGCCCTGTCTGGAGGTCGTGGCCACCGTCTTCTTCTTTTTTTGAGGGTGTATCATCAGGAAAACAAATTTCCCGGTTTTGGAAATGAGCTTACTGCATTGTTTTGAAGTAACCAAAGAGATGGCGGTAGGCAGTGCTACCTCTGGTATCCTGTACAACTTATTTCCCAAAGTAACAATAACAACACGGGACCTTGATTCATACATAGCATGTCGCTTCCACAAGTATGGTTGTCCTAATAATACATCACAAGTTTCAAGGGGAGCAATGTCATACAATACCTCATCCGTGAAGGGCTTGATATTGTATGGAAGGCGACACTATTGGCTCACGCGAAGATCTTGTCCTTGGTAAAGCCACCCGATGGTGTACGGTTGTGGATGTGTTGTGGTCGGTAAGCCCAGCCGCTTCACGACCTCTGCCGAAATAAGGTTATTTTGGCTCCCGCTATCGACAATGAACTGTAGCGAGGAGCCCTTTACCCACATCTGGGAGTGGAAGAGACGCTCCCCCTCCTCTGGATCTTCGTGGTGGCAACGGTGGCGTTGGGCTCCGCATCGATAATCTGCTTCCCTTTGTCATTCCCCTTATCAGGTTCTAACTCAGAGTCAAAACATGCATCTGATTTGAAACCTTTAGGTCGGCCACCAGTGATTGCTTGGCCCGACACTCACTTGTGTTGTGAGTGGAGCTCTTATGGAACTCACACCACTTTCCCGTGTCCTTTTCGGCTTTGCGGCGCTGTTCTTTGCTTGCAACTTTGGCAGGTTGTCTTGGGCCGCCGCGCCTAGGCTTTGTCCTTTGTTCTGCGGTTTGGCGGCACCTTTCCCTTGTTTTAGATTCACAGATCCAAAGTCTCGCTTCTTCCGTTTAAACTTTTGCTCAACCTTGACGGCATATCGGTATGCCATGCCGAGCGAGGAGATGTTCAAGAATTCTATTTCTTCCTGGATGTACTTGTGCAGGCAGCCACAGTATTTGAGTACCAAACGCTGCTCTGAATCCTTGATAGCCAACTTTGTACGAAGGGTATGGAAAATATTGGTAGACTCCGGTACGTCTTGGTCCCTTCCCTGCCGCAGCGTGGTCCACTTTATGTATTGATCCTCATAGCTTCCGACAGGGTAGCACTGCTCCTTGATGGCATCCCGGAATGAATTCCAAGTGGGTGCGACTAAAAATAGTGAGCTTGTACTTTCATCCTTCTGCTCGCAGTAGGTTTCCCACCAATCCTTGACGTGGGGGGTTGCTTTGAGAAGAGCGAAAATAATCTTTTCCCGACTGGAAAAATCATGAACAGAAAAATAACCCTCTAGCACATTTAACCATTTATCGACGGCATCTGCGTCTATCTGACCCTTGAATATGGGGATTTCAAAATTAACTTGTACCTTAAGTGGTGTGGCGTTTCCAGAGTTGCTGTTGGAAGCCGATGCGTCACCCCTGGGTAGACGTTGAAAAATCTGGGCAAAGTTGTCCATCATCGCATTCCTTTGTCGCTCGAGGGCTTCTTCGAGCAAGATTTGGATAGGATCTCCTGCCCTCTCGTCTTTCTTTTCATCCGCCATGGGAGGCTGTCGGGATTTGCGAGGCTGGTCTTGTAAAGGTTTGACCAGTTCAAACCCTAAATCCTTATATCCCGACCTCGTTGGGGACATGCAAAGAAAAACAAAGAAGAAAAGCAGACCGCTCCAATACCACTGATCCGGATTTAAACAAGAACGTAACAAATTATAGAGATAACTGTAAACACAGAGATGCAGCGGAAATAATACTTCATTTCATTAATGTAAAATACTGAAATATGTTTACAAACAGGAATGGAAATAAACCAGCTAGGGCGATGGTAGCTTATCTCTGAGAAGAGATGTGGCGGCTACATGCCTCTGAACTGTCTTACAATGAGGCTCAAGGGCCTTTTTATTATTGAACAATAAGAGCAAACCCTAAACAACCAAAACCCTAACCCGAGGAAATGTAACACCAAGAGTTTATGGGACCCGTTGGGGTGAGTTGGACAGCCAACTTCCCGAGGTCGCAACTTGGTCATATTATCTCCGTTTGACGCGCATGATAGCCCATTGGAAAGATCTCTCTGAGGACTACAACGAAAAAGACGATTTTAGACAAAAAATCATTGGCGGTAGATTTCCCAAAAAACGTCGTTTAGGGCCTCAAAACAGCTCCAGAAGTTTAGGACCCGAAAAACTGCTAAAAATAGTAAATTGTGCTATAATTAAGGAAACTGAAAGAAGCAATGGTGGGGATCCAAGTGGAATTAGCGGGTGGCCACCAATATCCACCTGGATCAAGCACTCAATGGGTGCTTGACCTAAAAATAAATTTCCCTTGAGTATGAAACCCATGCCTCAAGAATAACAAGAATTAATTTATTTTTCTCATTACATCAAATACATAAAATCATGATTGCATATGTCATTATGAAGACAGAACCTAGTTACATATGAAGGCAATTATTTTCATAAGATCTCGACTTACAATTTTTTTAGACGAGCATCTAACACTAGTCTCATTGACAACGAACAATATTCATTAGACAACTTAAGGGACTTAATGTAGCAATGTAGCCTATTGTATAGGCTATCAGGCTAATTATGGCACAAACCTTATGATTTCTAAGCACCTTGTTAGCACTATGGTCGCCTTAGTCATTGTTTGTTACCACAATTGAGAATGGAGAGAGGGAGATGTTTGGAGCAAAAAAGAACAAACCCAACTCTAACAACTAAGTAGTTGGCCAAGGTGGGCAACTTCAAGCTCAAATATTTTAGCTTTAATAATAATTTTCAAATGTAAATTAACACCCCCCAATAGGGGTGCGACTCAAGGCAAATGGGAGTCTAGGTCTTCGTGCCCACCATCCTGCGTCTAATGAAAATGGAAGTCATTAAATTTAGGGGGTGAAGTGGGCACCTCCATGCATGCCTCTGCATGCAGCACCTTAACTGGCATCATACAAACAAGGAGAATGTTTTATGGGCTCGACTACATAGTGTTGGGTTATGCCTTTAACATGGGGCAACTAGTATCCCTCACCATTGATGACAAGTGAGAGTCAAAATGGATTATTCACTGCTCTTGGATAAGGTACTTCCACACCAGTTGGTTCAGTCTTCTCATGAGTGGTAGCTTCTGGAGGAAGGAAAAGTCTAAGCGTAGAAAACATGCATTAGCACTGGAGTTGGGTCTCTTCTCCAAACCAGTTTCCAAAAGGCCTATCAACGGCCTGTGCATGCAAAAGTTGGCATTTCTCCAACTCGAGGTAGCTCTTATACTACCCAATTTTCTTCTCTCTGTTACTATTATATGGTTTAATGTCAAGTTTGCAATATGGATGCAGATTTCCAATGAAGATGTGTTTAATTGGCTTATCGCTTGGGCTCTCTGGTACTATAGAAGTGTCTGGTCTTTCTTAGATGTTTTCATTGTCATTGTGGGAAGGTCTTTGTCTTACGTTGATAGAGTCAGGAAGGAAGGGGCCCCTTCTATTCAAGTTTACAATCTCTTTTGGGACTCTAGTAAAGTCAGTGTATCCTCGTCGTCAGTCTCAAGGTTTCTTTGTGGGAGGGGTTTTAATTCCAAGTTTACCATTGGCTTTGCAAGTGTTGGTCAACATGTGACCTTTGTTAGGAACGTGGGGTACCACCAGGTTGTAGAAAATTGTGGTTTGCAGCTCTGTTTGTCTGGAGTTATTGATCTTTTTCCCACGGGGAGCTAGAAGGTTGTGTATGTATTTGGGCCTATAATTTCCAGAGAATTGCAAAGGCTTCCACAACAAGACCCCTCCACCTTCTTTTTGTGTCTTGTTAGGAGTCGGGTCAGGGTTCTTAAGGCTATTGAAATGCAGCCTCAGAGGATGCAGAGTCACAAAGGTGGGGGAGGTGATTGTGGCCCTTGAGGGCATAATCAGGACCACTCACAAGACTAAGAGGCAATGAAAACCTTTCAAGAGACTACCCCTGTGGATGTCAAAATGAACTGCAAAACTTGGATAATTTGGTTGCTAGAAATCGCCAAGGTATGTCAGACTCAAAGCTCCTAGCTGAATTTGGGAATTTGGTTTCAAACCCTGATCATACAACCCTGCTCATACCAAGGGCCGTAGGAAGCAATATTAGGGCCGTAGGAAGCAATATTTGCAAGCCATTTTCCTTTACTAGAAAATGAAGACTTTAATGGGTAGAATCCTTATAGAGAGAGAAGCGGACTATTATAACATTTTTGCTAACTTAGCAAACGTTAAGAGGGAGTAGCGTAATATGAGGTTTCACATGGAACAAATGGACAACTGGCTAGCCCAGATTGACCACCATATCCCATGTATTGCTATGTCATCAAACCCTCCAGGATCTAGTGCAAGAGATCCGACCCAAGTTAACCCTTCAGACTCTTAGTTGATTGGTGTGCTCTACTAATCTATTTTGGTTTGATGTTTCTTTAGACTCTCTAGTTAGGTTGCAAATGTTGTCACTGTTACAATTTTGGACTTGTTACTCAATTAATAGATGGTCAAAATACCTAGTTTCCCACTAGGCAAGTTGAGATCATCATGTGAACAGTCTTGATGGAAGAAACGGGCTAAGCAATGTATTATTTCTGTTTTTGTGGTAATGAAAGGCAACACACACATTAGCTTACAAACAAACAAAATATTGTAAATTGACATTAAAAAGCAACCGACAAGCCCACAATAAAAAGAGTTATCAAGCCCACGAAAAAGACCTCTAAGTAATGTTAATAACCTAGTGAAGAATAATGCTATCATGTGAACCTCGTGACTAATAAATAGTCCTCGAACTTGGCACTCATGACCTGACACAATGGCAAAGATGTGACCCCATCAGGCAAGTTTCTAAAATTCAAAAAATAAAATTAAAATTAAACAAACAAACAAAAACACAATAATATTAATGATTGGACTGTTGATTTTTCGGTAGTTGTGGGAGGTATTCCCCAGCTTAGACACAAGTTGGCTCATGAAAGAAATTTGAAAGGAAATTAAATTTAATTTTTATAGTGATCAAGTTGGCCCCAATTGGTCAAGTCAGCCCCACCATGTGAATGGGTGTGACCCTTGGTCAAATCCATCTCTTTCGACCACTATAAATACAAATTCAACGTCCCACATTTGCACAATTCAGATCACTCAACATCATCTAGTCAAGGAGGAGGATTTTTTAGGTTGACCAAGTATAGAAGTTGCCTATTGACCAGCATTGACCGAGTCTGTTCTGCCACTGTTTGACCAAGTTTTCTGTCTGTTGTTTTACCAGATTTTTTGACAAGCTTGACTGTGAAAGCAAGAGTGTTTTTACCAAGTTTTCTGGGCAATTTGACCAAGTTTTCTAGGCATTTTGACCAAACTAATCTGTTGCTGCAAAAGTCCAAATTTTGGCCTGTTTGACCTGTGTTGGATTTTTGCTCTAGGTTAGCCAAGTTGGACTTTAGAATATCAGATTGTACTTTTGCTGAATTGAGCAATTTCTCCTACAAAAGATTGTTGGGCTTCTCCTGAGTTTGGGTTTCCCAAGGCAAAATTTTGGTGTCTACTCAGTACTGTGCATGCCTATTCTACTGTGATCTCTGCTGTTTCTATTGCATTTACAGTCGAATTTTCTGAAGTGTAATTGCTTAATGATAGTCCGGAATGTGCAAAACTAATATCATATAGGAAGTAATAATCAGTTCCAAAAAATTGTGCTTGTCTAATTAGCACTAGAAAATCAACATGGACAGTGGACTTATTGAAAAATATACATTTCTTCAAACAAGAGGCTAAACGGCTCACATTTGGGACCAACTGCAGCATACTCTATTATTTTTATGTATCCAATTAAAATAATGAGCTCACCTCTACGTCTAAATTTTACTTCTGTAACATAACTTTTGTCGGACCCCATGCCGCACCCTATATGTTGACATGATCTAGAATGATTTGTTAGATAATATGGTATTCGTTGCTTTATAGCTCGTGCTAGTGGTAGCCATCCTTGTAGACCTTTCTTTAAACGAATGCTATCTCTGTACATACTAGAAGTATCTAAATTAAAGAATTTCGGCTTCTAAGAATTTTTATTTTAAGTTACTCGGCCAGAAGAAATGCATTTAGTAGGGACCCACATTCTAGCGTTGCTGTTTGCAACACTAAAATGCTCGATTGATACAAGAACACATAGAAAGATTGGAAGAGGGAGAAAGCGAGAGAATGGCTTCCTCAAAATTGTTTGCAATCGTCTCTCCGTTGACGGATGGCATTAAGGTCCACATGTATATGTCACACTCACAAGACCAAGTTGCCCAGCCGCAAGAAATGCATTTGGTGGGTGTCCGCGTTCCAGCATTGTTGTTTGCAACACTGTAGTGCTGGATTGATACGAGCGCACACAGAAAGATTGGAAGAGGGGACAAAAGAGAGAATGGCTTCCTCAAAACTGTGCATGTATGCATTAGAGATGAAAACAAATTTTCAATATATTCTTGCCATTGTCTCCCCGTTGATGGATGATATTAAGGTACATACGTATAACACTCACAAGAAAAAGCTTCAACCAAAATTAATAACCCTCAAAATGAATACCAAAAACAATCATTCATTCAAATTTAAGCCTACGGACCTTGGGATCGTCTTCCTTCTTCTGCGATAGCTGACTCAGGATATCCAAACATTCTTGATAACGCCTTGCTTGAAACATGGCGGCAGCCTCCTTGGCTAGGGTTGCAGTTACAGGTAAATGACCTTCGTCTTCCGGAGAGCCTTCCCTGTGCGTGGCCTGTGATGACTCCATTACAGGACCAACCAAGCACCCGCTTTTCAAAAAAACCCTTCAATCCGTGATCCTTCCTCGGATCCAAATCAAAACCCTCGCAAACTTCACTCGCCGGAACTCCAATCTCCGACCTTAAGAAAACAAAAAAAAATGCCCTAGAATTTCGTAAAGAGATCTTTGAATGGGCTGAAACGGGTACGGTTTAACTACGAATCCTGTAAATTATTTTGCACTGTATTTGTAACAGAAATACCCCGAAAGCTTAACGGAAAGGTGATTCTACGCTCAAGGGAACCATGATTTCTGTTATCCTCGTTGTTTATTCCAAATGCAGAGATGGGTTTTCCCTGTTTATATCTTCGCCTGCCTGATTTAGCCAAATAGGCCGACGTCCTTTATATCATCCTCCTCCTGTGCCTGCCTATTTATAGCGCGTATTAGGCACCTCGCGACCATGTGACCCTGAGGGTAGCCTTAAAATACCAACCATTGGATCATTGTGATGCCACATCATAACATTTGACACATCAGATTCTGATGCCCCTACGCTAAATATTTGACACATCAGACAGCCTCCGTGAAATAGTGGATTTTAGGCTAGATTCTTTCGCCACGTCACCATATGAGTCGACAATAAAATAAAATGAGTGTGATCATTGACACGTGAGATTGTGATGCGACTACGTTGTGATTGTGGACACAAACAGTCCCACTAGATTCATGGGCCACGTCACAATAGGAGTGGAGAGCGGCCATTACAAATTTAAGATGAAGTGAGCCTTCGGAATGTTAAAGCAGCCCAATAAACAAAGAGGTAGTGTAAGTCCATCCTTTTTGTGCCACGTGACCATAGAAGTGTAGTGTAAGTCCATTACTTTTGGGCCACGTGATCATATAAGTATAATTTTATTTTATGTTTTTGTGATGAGGTTGAGTTTAGGGTGGGGTTAGCTTATTTATCAGATGAAATAAGACCAATCTATTCACAATAGGCAATCTACTCACAATAGGATGTTTCTCATTTAGATTATGCAATCTACTCACAATATGATATTTGTCATTTAGATTGTGCGAGGCTCAGTGAAGCTTGTACTAGTCTATTTATTAGATGAAAGAAGACCGATCTACCCACAATAAGATGTTTGTCACCCGAATTGTGTGAGGCTCAATCGAGCCTGTATGCCACTTGGGAAATTTAATTCCCCCAAAGTGGCTTCAATCCTCAATCCCTTCCCACGAGGCTTAAACATGTGACCTAATGAGCACTAAACGTCACTGAAACCAATTGATCTACACCTCATGGATATATAAGTTTATAATTAAAATAAAATGAGCATGATCATTGACACATGAGAATGTAATTAGTACAACTTCATATGACTGTCGTTTCTTAGATTTATTGTTTCTGACCACGTTCGGGCCAAGAGGACTGCTCTATTGTGTTAGGAGCATCTATTCCAGTGAGGAACCCCTTTCGTTTCATACGAAAAGGTTTTCGGTAGCCATAGCTACGTCATTTTTAAGATCTGGAGGTATACTGTCGTTATTTGCGTTATAGTTATTTATCTCTTTGTTTATTTTGGTTTATAGTCCTCTAAAAAATATATATATATATATAATAATAATAAATAAATCAATTTATCGGATCTATACCTTTCATTTCTACGTATGCTCTTTGCCCCGCGACTCTTTGCGATCTAGGTAAACCAGAAACATAAAGAAATGATTTTTCTCATGCGTATGCTCGTTTTTGCCACCCCTTGATGTGATCTCGAAAAATCATAAACATTAAGGAAAGTATTTAGTTTCTGGCCAAATCTAACTTTAAGCCGTAATGGTTGGATACTTTTTCTTGTTCATTTGGTTTGTGTGGTTTTTTTTGTTGTTTTATATGCAAAAATAGGTTTTTCAAGTAAGCACACACCCCAAAATTTCAGTGAGCAACAAAAAAAAAAAAACAAAAAATCCTACCTCCTTTCCCAAAATTATTAACCTTTTAAACTAGCTCGCTTGATCTAAAGTTACTTTATGAGAATAGAGGTCTTGGGCTCAAGTTTTTCTTTTTGTTGAATTATTTTTTCAAAAAGCACATGTATCTTATGTTTTAAAGTTACTTTATGTAAAAGTGTTCTCACCCATTATAAAAAGTGAATCACTTATAATTCTAAAGTCACTTTATCTTTTATTTAAGTTATAATTTAGTGGGTAGTTCATAAAGTACCATTGTAAAAGTGATTTTCCCTCATTTATAAAAGTGGATCACGTAAAGTAATCTTTTGTTTTAAGTGAGTTAATTAAATTAAGTTTGGAAATGGGTGGGGGAGAGGAGGTGGTTTAAATATAACATTTTCATCAACTTCCAAACATTCACGTAATTCATTGACATCTTCAACAACTTTTCTTCAAAAAGCCATAACTTCTTCATCCAGAAAATGTTTTTTTAATCGGCCTAATTTTTCGAGATCTTTCCATTGGAAAACTTAGTTTCACCATATAAAGCTTCAGTTTCTTTTAAAATGGAAAGTTCATGCCTAGTCATTCTTGACAGCACCAACTACTTCCAATGGCTATCATACATTGTCGATTTACTTAGAAGTAAAGGTCTTTATAGAATAGCTTCATGCCAAGAGTCTAAACCTCAAGATAAAGATAAGCAAATCAAATGGGAAAATATGAAAGATAAAGCATGTGGGTTGATAGGGATGTCTATTTCTCCACGCCTTAGATTCCATATCACAGAAATTGATACCCCCCATGAAGCAATGAAAAAGGTCAATAAAATTTTTGGAATTAAAAATGAAATTAGAGTCCATCAACTCGAAAATGAGTAGTTTATGTTGGACCCCAATAATTTTTCTTCCATTGAAGATTTTTTTTTCCAAGTTGAAGACCCTTAGACTTCTCTTGGAAGGTGTTAAGGTTAAGAAATAAAATAGTAGCCTTATCTATTCCATTCTTACTAATTTAGGACCAGCCTACTCTGTGTTTGTTTCCACCTTTCATTCTATTAGAGAAGCCTTTATTTCTTAAGGACAAGACTACAAGTCCCCCTCTTTTGATGTCTTTTGTGATTCTTTAATAAGAGAGCAAGAACCCCCGGATGCGGGTGGTCGCTAGACACTTGGCATACAAGGCTCGTCCAAAGGGCAGGTGTCCGCCCGGACGAGCCAAGCATGACGGAAGGACACACCATCAATCCACCAACCTGCAGCATTTAAGGAGGGGAGTAAAGGAGGTTGACAGAGGCGTCCTGTCGACATTCAAGGCGAGTCTTGAGAAGCGCATCATGGCGCTTCATAACAGCATTCTCTCGGACATTCTTCCGCCATTCCTTTCTGCAACTGTTTCGTTCTCGCCGGAGGTGACGGAGGTTCTGAACTTCGCCTGCCATTCTTGCCCAGAATGTGAATGTGGGTGTGTTGCTGCTGAAGAGTGGGGCAATTGGCAAGCTCACAAGCAAGCCAATTGCGCCTCTGAGAATTTGGTAACGCCTATCTGTCTGCGTCGTTCGTTCGCTCCTGTTCTGGCTTCGTTAGAAGGTAAAGGGGCACAGAGTTTCAGCTCGTATCCGCGTCTTTTGTCAGCTCCTGTTCTGGCTTCGTTAGAAGGTGTGGAGGCACAGAGTCTCAGCTCTCAATCAAGCATTAAGAAAGAGGGTCAAGGCTCTGCGGCCACTGCTCTTGGCAATTGGGAAACTCAGACCTGGTCTGGGAGTATTTCTGGGCCGACAACGTTGTTACATTGTGGAATTGAGCGCTCTGCTCATAAGACCAGCATGCATCGCAATCGCGGAAGGGGCAGCAGTGGAAGGGGAGGTTATAGTGGCAGAGCCCCCTCGACTTCTTCCTCAATTGAGGAAACCTCTGAATGCAGAAGGCCGAGGGGAAGGCCTCCGGGCAGAGGCAGATTGGGGGAACCTCCTGCGCGCATGGATTGTGGGCATACGGAACACCCAATGGTGAGATACCGCCTCCCCTGCACCTTAGCCAATTCTACTTTCTTTGTGACTGTCTCTGTGGAGCATTGCAGCAATCCCTGGGAAGATGAGGATGACAACCCTCGGGCCAACCCTCCGCGTGTTCCCGGGATTGTACCCATGGTGGATATGGAATTCCCTGCTGTTGAGATGATGCGGCCCTTACATGACCCGGGAGCGAGCCTGAGAGAGCCTGTTTGTGACTCAGGCGCTGGCCCAAGCGACCGTGGAGCGCGCAACCTTGGTAAAGCTATCCTACAGCCTCCACGCTGCAAGGCAGAAGATGATCCGCAGACCACTGATGAAGATTGACATGCCCAGCTCACGCTCCAGGTTTTACAGCAAGAATTTTTCTCAGTCAGCTTCCTACGCGGTTATATATGAGTCTGTCACTCTGTCTCTATGTAATGGTGTCGGTTTTATGTTATCTCGGTTCTGTGTCGATGTTCTTCAAGTGTTTATGTCCATGTGTCAGCTGCATGAGTGTGGCTCTAAGTCTTTATCCATGTGTCCTATGTCCATGTGTCCTATGTAATTCTGGCATGAATTCTCAGGCGTCTACTGTCTGTCCTCGGACAAATTTTACAGGGCCGCGGCCCCGTTGTAATTTTCACAATGTAACTCTGCTCTTGCTGTAATATAATAGTTTAGTTTTACTTAGAAAAAAAAAAAAAAAAAAAAAGAGAGCAAGAAAAACTCTTACATCTGGTTCTTCTTAATACTAGAAAATCTTCTAAGAAAGACTTAGCAGCCCAACAGTAACCAATTTTAAAGAATCCTAAGAAGCAACATCCTAAAAAGAATGGTCCTAAGCAATTTCAGTGTCACAATGAAAAATCAACTCAACAAAAAGATAAGGCAACTAAAAACAAAGGGAAGAAGACTGATAAACGTTGCAACTTTTGTAATCATGATGGCCACTTAGAATCGAAATGCTTTAAGAAGGTGGAAGCCTTGGAAGCAGCAATGAAGAAACATAACATCCATTTGGAGCACTCTTCAACTTCAATTTCATCTTCAGGAATAACACTTTCTGCACGTGGTTGTCAAGCATCTTGGTCTGGTTATGCACTAAATGTATCTTCTTCTTCTCATTCTCATGAGTGTCTCATTGATTCTCGAGCTTCTTATCACATGGCCAAAAACAAACCCATGTTTTCTTCTTTAAATGATTGTAAGACCAAAAATATATATGTTAGTGATGATATCTCTCAGTGTCGTAGGCACTGGAACTATTCATCTAGACAATGGTCAATTTAATAATGCATTATGTGTTCCTACCTTATCCTGCAACCTTCTATCTATATATCAGATAACTCATTCTAGTGAAGGTAAAATCGTTGAATTCTCACCTCGTGATTTTGTAATTAAGGACCTAAAAGATCCTGAACATATTTTACCTACTGACATTGTTAATGATTCTACAAGGTTGTATAAGTTTAACAAATTTGAGTCATCAACTCTTCCCTTGGTATTTGTTGCTCATAATGATGAAGTGAACAAACTTTGGCATGGGCGATTTGGTCACTTAAATTATCGCTCCCTTCAAAATCTACGTAAAGAAAATATGGCGACAGGTCTTCCTATGGTATCTTGCAGAGATGGTGTTTGTTCCGGATGTGTACTCAAAAAACATCATCATGATAGTTTTGAAAAACGTGCCTCTTGGCATGCCTCAGCCCCTTTACAGCGTGTGCATAGTGATTTATGTGGTCCACTTCCAGTTGTTTCATTCTCAGGCTACAAGTATTTCTTAACTTTCATTGATGATTTCTCCATACGCACTTGAGTATACTTCTTAAAACTCAAGAATGAAGTCTTTAACATGTTCTTGGCCTTTAAGGCCTTTGTTGAGAAACAATCTGGACATCAAATTCTTAATTTAAGATCTGATAATGGTGGAGAATATGTTAACAACAAATTCATCAACTTTTTGCATTGTGCATGGAATTTAATTGCAACATATTGTTCCATATACTCCACAACAAAATGGTGTAGCTGAAAAGAAAAATCACACCTTAAAGGAAATGGCAAAGTGTATGCTTCAATCTAAAGGACTTAGTCTTAATTTTTGGGCAGAAGCAATTAACTATGCAAATTACATAGTAAATCGCACTCCTACTAAAGTTTTAAAGAATATCACTCCAAAAGAAGCATGGACCTCAATTAAACTAGATGTAAGTCACTTTCATGTTTTTGAAATGAAGCATGGGCCCATATTCCAGATGAGAAACATAAAGCCTTAGAACCTAAGAGTGGAAAATGTATTTGTGTTGGATATTCTGAAGATGTCAAAGGATATAGACTTCTTCAACCTAAATCCAAAAATGTTATCATTAGAAGAGATGTAAAGTTTGTTGAAAATATATTGACCTACGAGCCTAGTTCGACAGATGTGCCACCTCTCTCTATCCCTTCTACTTCTGAAAATATTCCTTCTTCAGATGATGACAGCGAGGATGACAATCCTCCCCCACCTTCTCGAGATCCTCCTTCAGCTCCTCAACTTCCAAAATGGGTTCGCACTACTCGAGATGTAGCAGGTGCTGTTGCAGGTGATCCTACAAATCAACGTTGTACACGTTCTCAGTTCGATAGAGCCTCTTCTTTACTGGCTCAAGCTTTGGTGAATTATGATCCTGACACCTTTGCAGAAGATTTAGGCCATGTAGATTGGGACACAAATATGAATGAAGAATATCGTTCATTAGTGGCAAATGATACATGTGACCTTGTTCCTCTTCCAAAGGGACGAAAACTTGTGAGATGCAAATGGGTTTATAGAGCCAAGTTTGGACCAGATGGAAAAGTTGATAAACATAAAGCTCGTCTTGTTGCTAAGGGTTTTTCACAAGTTGAAGGCATTGACTATACCGAAACCCTCTCCCCTGTTGCTAAAATGAAATATATCCACCTTGTTTTTTCCCTTGTTACCTCTTTCAAATGAGAAATCCATCAAATGGATGTTAAATCCACCTTCTTGCATGGGGACTTTCATGAAGAAATCTATATGGAACAACATCTTGGCTTTATACAAACAGACTCTAGCCTTGTATGTCAGCGTAAGAAATCCCTTTATGGTCTCAAGCAAGCCCCCCGGGTTTAGTATGCCAAAATGGATAGCTTTCTTTTAGATACTGGCTTTTCTAGGTGTCATTCTGACAATACTGGCTACACCAAGAAAGTGGGTATGTCTCTTATCATTCTTGTTCTTTATGTTGATGATCTTATCCTTACTGGTAGTGATCCCAACCTTATAAACCATGTGAAGTCCAGCCTTAAAAAGCAGTTTGAAATGACATACTTAGGACACTTGCATTATTTTCTTGGTCTTCAAGTCTTGCAATCCAAAGAAGATATTTCCCTTTCCCAATCCAAGTATGCTTATGATCTTCCACGCCAATTTCACATGGAATACTGTAAGCCAACCCCTTCTCCCTTTCAGTCTGGAGCCAAACTTTCAATCACTTGTACTTCCCCTAAAGTTGATGCTACCTTATATCGTTAGCTTGTTGGAAAACTTTTGTATCTGACCCATACCCATCCTGACCTCCCTTTGTTGTTGGCCTTGTTGCTCAGTTTATGCAAAACCCATGTGAAAGTCATTGGAAAGCAGCTAAAAGAATACTTTGTTATGTTCAAGATACAATTCAGTTTGGGATTCATTACAGTGCATAAGCATCTCCTCTAATGGTTGGTTTCACTGATTCTGATTAGGTTGGTGACCTTGATGATCGAAAGTCTATTGCAGGTTATGTCTTCACTCTTGGTTCTAGACCTATTATATGGCCTTGCAAGAAACAAAGTGTCATTTCTCTTTCTTTAGCAGAAGCAGAGTATCGTGGCGTCGTTGAAGCTAGTAAGGAAGCCCTGTGGCTTCGTCAGATCCTGTCAATGTTTGGTTTTCAGCAACAGTATCCAACTATAGTTTGGTGTGATAATCAAAGTTCCATTCAACTATGCAAAGATTCAGTGCAACATCAGCACAAAAAACATATTGAACTACACATGCACTTCATCAAAAAGTTCATTCATGACCATCTTCTTGAAGTGCAATATTGTTCAACCGATGATCAAGTTGCAGACATCTTTACAAAGGCTCTCACAAAGACAAAGTTTACTAAACTTGGATTTATGGTTGGAGTTAAGGAAGTTGTCATTAAGGGGGAATAGGCTCTAATGCCTCCTTCCTTCTCCTATGGTGTCATCTTTGTACATCCTTCAATCCTATCCCAAGTTTTTCTTAAGAGGGGATGTTAGGATATTCCGACACATAGGAAATAATGGCTTAATACCCTATTGGGCCGTGATCTCTATTTAAAGAGCACTGATGGTCATTTGTTAGGTGACCATTCATGAAAGAAGATTATGTAAATTTTATTTATTTTACATTAATAAATTGTTTGAAGTGGTCGCGTTGGCTCAAGCCTGTTAGTCCTGTCAGTCACCACTGATCAAAGATGCTCTTACAAAGTTTTTGATAGGGTCCTACTGCAAATTTTTATGGTTTCAAATAGATTCTCAATAAAAATTTGGTCACTGGTTAGGTTAGGTAGGTCATCACTACTCCTTTCACATTTATGATCAATGGACATCGGCATGATCAGGTCATCCCTTGTTGAACTGGTGTCATAGTCATCAATGTCATCATTCAATTCATTCATTCATGTAGTGTCATCATTAGGTCATAGGGTCAAAAGCATGAAAATAAGTCATTTCACCACCAAAATCTTCATTTGAAGAAGTAGTGACAGGGAAAAATCTTCAATAAAGGTTCTAAAGTGATTTTATATCTCCACTGTGATGTAATATCCTAAAAGGTTTTAAAGTTGTAGTGTCAAAATAAAATGTGAAAGGACATGGTGGGGCCATTACACCATCAAAGGAGAAAATCGATTTCCAAAGCTACAAACATTTCATTTCGTAGCTTCATGGACCAAACTTGAAGCAATTTTGAAGAAATTTTGAACAATTTTGAGTTTTTATGACTTTTGGCATAAATAGGAAGAACAGTTTAGCCAAAAGAGCAGTGCCTTGGCACTACGCTTTTTCCTCAGACCTCCAAATGCCAAAAAGTTTATATGGATGGATATATAATGACCTATACATGCCAGCTATCCACTTTTGGTGCCTTGTCAGCAAACATGTTTGAAGAAAATGCCCAAAAACAAGTCAAAAAACCACTTTCTGCCACCTTACTGGACTAGGCGTTGCGCTTTTGGAGTAGTTGTGGGAGAATGAGTTTTTCTTGGTCTTGGAGTGTCATTTTGCTTGCTTGAGGTGTCTAATGACAACTAGACATCCCAAGCTTTCCATTGGTATATTCAGAGCTGGATTTGGAGTAGTGGAAGGCCTTCAAAAACCTCCTCAAAGTTGGTGTTGTGCTTATGCCTGATGGTGTTGCGCTTTTGCAGGTGGTGCTACGCTTTTGCCTGTTTGTCCAAATTTCGAGTTTTCTTCAGTCAAACTTGGATTTTATGATGTAATTCCTCATGTTGTGAGTTGAATTAATGTAATAGAAGGTAAATGAGCTTGTTAGAGTGATTTTGATGTAATTTTAGGCCTCATTTATGAGAAACAGTTCAGTCAAAGTCTAAATGGAGGGTTTGTTCCAACCTCCCCATTCATTAGGTTTTGGTTGAGAAATTCATGTAAGTTGTTCCTATACTGATGGATTCAACCCCTAAGAGTGGGGAAGTTGTTTTTGGTCTATATGTATCTAGTTTTCAGTTAGATTCAAGGTTGGACATTAGAGAGTGGAAATCTTGTAGCTTGTACTTCATCATATTTTTACAAGAAATCAAAGGCCAAGTTGCAGCTATTATTCAGGAATTCTTGTGGTGTGAGTTTGTGGTATTGCTTTTCTCCTGTTAAACATTTATATGAATGATAAATTAGTTTCCTTTCCATATCTATGCTTTTCAGTGATTTTCGTAAGAGGTATTAAATATAATTATTGTAATTAAGCTTTGGTTTGTTAGGAATCTCATTTTATGTGCTCAGTCTTATAATAGATGAATTCATGGCTCACATGCTCATCTTGATTTTCTTAGTTGTTCAACCCTACACTACAACGACCAACTCCTAAGCTATCACAAAAGCATGTCTACTTCCTCCTTTATATCTCATGCAATTGAACCTTTGAAGACCTGACCTAGTTCCCTAATTTGTACCTTTGATCCAGCAAACCCTAAATCTGCAAAACCTTAGTGCTGTGATAACTAGCCTAACATCTTTTCCCACTCTAGTCATCATTGGTTGTGAGCTCATAGAGAGAGCCCTCTGTGGTTTAGCAGGGCTAGCTGTTGAACCTTAGTGGTTTGAGGTTACCTCCGTTGATCTCCTTTCTCATCCTTGGGACATTGTGGAGGATAACAAGGTCATGGACTGTCTCCCTCTTTGAGGGCTTTAAACACGTCAAGAATACTGGTGTACTGATCTGTGATATGTTTGTGAGCGGTGTCCTTTGGTGTTCTATCTAAGGAACTTAACCTGTAAATTCCTACAGGGAATTTCCTATCCTCGTTGAATTTAATGTGCATATTTTTTATCTGGTAGTTGGACTCTCTAACTATCAACAATTATAAGAAGGAATGGGAGTAGTATCAAACTATTCCAAAGGTATGGGCTACACATCCATTATGGAGAATTCAAATTCACCATGCAGCCCAAGGAAGGGATTTGAATTCTCACACTGAACAATGTGTGTGTGGTTGGGGAGAGTGAAGAGCATGAGCAGCGAGGAGAGGATGGAAATGAGTAGAGATTGTGGTGGATGTGTCTTCCAAAGTCCTATGCGTGTGCACTAACCCGTGGAATGAATCATAACCACTCCTGGGTTCTGAGACTGTGACTTTGAGCAAAAGGTTAGAGTAAAATCCTTATGAGACACAATGATGCAGGGGCATCCATAAAATCTGATTGATCGAGAGGTCAAAATCTTTTACCAGAGGAGTTGGTTCCTCAATGAGTGGGTTTGTTAGGATAGAAGTGGTTTTGATTGCCATGTAACTTATTTAAATTAGTTAACTGTTGTAATTTGTTTGATCTTTCTAAAGATGGTCCATTCGATCGTATTCTTATGGATCTGGAATGACTTGTGATGTATATTTTTATCATTGTTGCTTGATTTAATAAAAAAATTATGTGTGGAGTGGAGAACGTGATTTCTTGATAAGATATTGTAATTAATCCTTTTGCAATTTTTCATATATATATATATATATAGTTGCAGGGACATGTGTTATGCCCAACTCTTGATTTGAATCCTCGTAACCAAAGAGAGTGGTGGATTCGGTTATAATAACCAATTGTTCCAAGATCTGTATGAGTTGGACGCCTGTAGGAGTGATGGAGAGGGGCATGAGTCGTGAATAAAATAGAGAGATGGCGACTTAGTTTTTTTTTCCTTTCTCTTTCGACAAAAGTTTGTTTGTTGATAGGTTTTATGGAGAGGGAACTAGGTTATGTCAAGAGAGTATGTTACGAGACAAAAATCTCAAAAGAAATCCATCTCGGATGATTTGCCGAGAAGCACCTTTCATTAAGTTATGGGAACCGACACCTAACAGAAGGCAAGAGATGGTTTTTTGGGGAAGTTTTTGTATCAGAACAAAACCTCGGAGAAAACCCCTTCCTTAATTGTCGAGATTGCATGGAGCAAGAGAAAAAAAAGGTGGCATGTGACGGGAATTAGTTTTTGTCTCAGAACATACTTCTCATAGGAAACTCCTTCGAAGAAACTTCCGAGAAAACTTTTTGAGTAAATGTTGAGAATCCAATAGATGATGGAGTCGAGTGACGGAAAAATTAATGATAGTTGGCGAAAGAATCTTGGAGTCTATCATCTCGGGAGACTGGAGCAGGGACATAAGGGTTTGGTTTTTGGTGAGATTCGAGATTTAGTATGATGGTCACGCGTCATATCATGTGGGGCAGTGGTTTTTATCAAAGGTAAGCCCTCCCTTTTGATTATATATAACATTGTTTCCTACGGTGACTATTAAAACAATTATCGGTTGTAATGGTTTTGGTTCAAGTGTTGGGGTATATATAAATAACTTTATAAAGTTTAAACGTTGCACCAATGTATATCACAGTAGATCCTGCATTTACTCCAAGAACAATTAGTTGACCATGGCGTACAAAGTTAAACGAGGAACCAGAGGAGGTCGGACAGGACAAAGGCTTGTAGCCAATGTTGAAGTGATGCGAGCTATGCAACAGTTTGAGGAATGAATGACATCCATGGAAACCAACAAACAAAGGGAACTTGAGGCTGGAGATGTAAGCGAGGAATAAGAAGAATCTCCAGAGGAAGAAGCAACTAAAGAGCCTATAGAAGCCAAAATATTGAAGGCAGTTCTAGGATCTGCCACAAAGGCGAAGCCAAATCTATCTTCGTACATTGGAAACATGAATCCAGAGGAGCTCATAGACTGGATCACTGAGACAGATAAGTTTTTAGAATACGAGGAGCTGGATGAGGAAAAGGAATTTAAGCTTGATGTCACTAAATTGAAGGGACACACAACTCTATGGTGTGATGGTGTGCAGGGTAAGAGGAGAAGGAAGAGCAAGTAGAAGATTAAGAACTGGTACATAATGGTTAAGAAACTTAGAGGAAAATTATTGCCAAAGGATTATCAGCTCACTTTATTCAGGCAGATGAAAAATCTCAGGCAAAGATTGATGACTTTGAGGAAGTACACAAAGAGTTTTACAAGGTGAACATCAGGGATAGATATGCGGAAGAATTTGCAGAGAAGGCAACTAGAGATATTAGTGATCTCAGGTTGGACATCCAAGACGAAATCAGTGAATTATTGCCCATAACAGTGGAAGAAGTGTACCAATTCACTTTGAAAGTTGAGGATAATCTTGCAATGAAGCAGTCTAGAAGAGGAAGGAGTATTGCTAGAGGAAGAGGAGAATATTCAAGTAGAGGAATATATACAACACAAAAGGAAGGAGCTAGTAGCTAAAGCCTAAAATGATAGTAAGAGGGAGACTTTAGAGGCCAAAGATCATTTTCCATAGGATGAGGAAGAGGTGGAGGAAGGGAGATTCATTGCTACATGTGTGGCAAGCTTGCACACATGGCATATGATTGTCCAAAAAATAGAGATGTGGGCTAGAGAAGTGTTGTTGTTGCCCCAGCAGAAGAAGGGGAATGGAAGGTGCAAGAAGCAAAAAATGTACTAGAGATAGAAGAGTCTCTATTGCTCAATAAAGTGTTGTTGACCCTAGAGAAGGAAGTTATTGAGCCAACTCAGAGGAAGGATTTGTTCAAGATTGTTTGCAAATTCCAAGGGAAATGTTGGAAGATCGTGATCGATAATGGCAGCATGGACAACTTGGTGTCTACAGAAGTGGTGGAGCAACTAAATCTGAAAAAAGATGAAGGATCCATGCCTTATAAGGTGTCATGGCTTCAAAAAGGTTCGTCAATTGTTGGTGAATAAGGAGTGTGAAGTGGAGTTGCAGATAGACAACTACAAGGATAAAATTGTGTGTGACATCATGCCTATGGATGTGTGTCACATTCTATTAGGTAGACCATGGCAGTTTGATAGTGGTGTTGCGCATAATGGGAAGAAGAATATTTATAAATTACAAAAGGATGGCATCAACCATACTTTGTTGCCTTTGCAAGAAGAGGGGACATCAGAGAGCAATGATTCCAAGGCATTGTTGTGTAGGGGGAAGAATTTTTGTAGCATGTGGATGATAACGCGGTGAGCTTTGCTTTGATTTGTAAACCCAGGGTTATTCTTACTTCCACTAATGTGAATGATTTTCCTTTTGAAATCCAACATATGTTGAATGAATATAGTGATATTATAGTCGATGACTTAGCTAATGATTTGCTACCTGTGAGGAGTATAAGTCACCATATTGACTTAATAATGGGAGCAAGTCTACCAAATAAAGTTGCACATACCTGAATGAAGAAATCAAAAAACAAGTGCATGAGATGTTAGATAAAGGACAGATCAGAGAAAGTCTTAGTCCATGTGCAGTGTCGAGTCATAAGAAAGGTGGTGGTTGGAGCATGTGTCTAGACTCCAAAGCATTGAACAATATCACAATCAAGTATCTATTTCCTTTACCTCACATAAATGTTTTGTTGGACTATTTAAGTGGTGCTAATTGTTTCTCTAAGATTCATCTGAAGAGTGGGCATCATCAGATCAGGATTAAAGAGGGAGATGGGTGGAAGAGAACCTTTAAAACCAATGATGGGTTGTATGAATGGTTGGTCATGCCATTTGGGTTGTCTAATGCACCCAACACCTTTATGAGATTGATGAATGAGGTGTTAAAGGAGTTTATAGGGAAATTTGTGATTGTATATTTAGATGACATTTTGGTTTACAACCAGTCCAAAGAAGAGCACTTGAGGCATTTGAGGTATGTATTAGAGAAGCTACAATAAGAGAATTTGCTTATCAATTTGAAGAAATGTTCATTCTTGAAGACAAATCTTGTTTACTTGGGATTTGTCATATCCAAGGATGGTTTGAAGATGGACCCTAAGAAGGTAAGAGCTATTCTTGATTGGCCCTCTCCTAAAAGCATGTTTGAAGTTAGAAGTTTTCACGATTTGGCTAGCTTTTACAAGAAATTCTTTAGGAATTTCAGCAAGAGGAGTGCTCAAATTGTAGAGACAATAAAGAAAGATAAATAACCATTCCAATGGACAGTTGAAGTAGAGAAAGGCTTTCAGATATTAAAGAAAAAGATCACAAAACAACTTGTTATAGTGTTGCCATATTTCAACAAACATCTCTAAGTGAAATGTGATGCTAGTGGAGAAGCGATTAGCATTGTGTTAAGTTAGGAGGATAAGCCTATAGCCTATTTTAGTGAGAAGATAAGTGAGTCCAGAAGGAAGTATACTTCTTATGACAAGGAATTTTAAGTTATGGTACAAGCTTTAAAGAAACTAAGGCATTATTTAATGTCTAAAGAGTATATTTTGTACACAAATAATCATGCCATGTAGTACATTATGCAATAGCCAAAATTGAGCCAAAAACATGTCAAATGGATTTAATATCTCCAAAAATTCACTTTTGTTTTGAAGCACATTAGTGGCCAAGCTAATAAAATTGCTCATGCTTTGAGCAAGAGGAATTTAATTATGAAGGGAAGTCAAGTCCAAATCATGGGGTTCGACTTTGTGAAGGAGTTGTATGAGGAAGATGCAGATTTTAAAGAAGCTTACAAAGGTTGTAAAAACTCAGCAATCCAAAATAAAACCCTGTGGCTCCATTACATGCTTCAAGCAGGATTATTGTTCAAGAATTTTCAACTCTGTGTTTCAAAGTGCTCGATGAGGGAGAATTTAATTAAAGAGAAGCATAGTGGAGGTCTTGGTGGACACTTTGGACATGATAAGACATATGAGTAACTGAAGCATTTTTTATTTTGGCCAAAGATGAGGACTATTGTGCAGAATTTTGAGAGTAGTTGTAGAATTTTCCAACATGCAAAAGGAAAAATCCATAACACAGGGTTGTACACGACATTACCAATTCTATATAGGCCATGGGATTCAGTAACAATGGACTTCATATTAGGTTTACCAAAGACTCAAAAAGGAAATGATGCAATCTTTGTTGTAGTGGACATATTTTAAAAAATGGTCGATTTTATTCCCTATTTTAAAACTAATGATGCTACCCATGTTGCTAATTTCTTCTTTAAGGAAGTGGTGGGACTGCATGGATTTCCCAAGGGTATTGTTTCAGATAGGGGCACTAGATTCTTGAGACATTTCCGAGGACTTTATGGAAGAAGCTTGGAACTAAGTTAAGATTTAGTTGAGCCCATCGCCCTCAGACTAATGGGTAGACTGAAGTAGTTAATAAGATTTTGGGGAATATCTTGAGATGCTTGGTTGGAGACCATCCCAAGCAATGGGCTCAAGTGCTTGCACAAGTTGCATTTGCCTACAATGATTCTCCAAAAAGAGGCACTAGCCAAAGTCCTTTTTAGATTATGTATGGGATGCATCTGAGAGGAGTGCATGAACTCAAAAACTTGGGCATAACGAAACAAATAAGTGTAGCAGGAGAAGATTTTGTTTCAGCTGTGCAGGAGATCCATGAGCAAGTGAAACAAAAACTATAGGAAAGAAGCCTCAAATATAAGACCAAAGCAGATATTAAGAGGAAAGAACAGAGCTTTGAAGTGGGAGAATTAGTGTTGGTGCATTTGAGGAAGAAAATATTTTATAAAGGAGAATACAATAAATTGAAATTAAAGAAAATTGGTTCTTTTAAGATCCTTAGGAAATTTTCATCCAATGCTTATGAGATAGAGTTTCCACTAGGGATTGGCATCTATCCCATCTTCAATGTTGCAGACTTATACAAGTATCAGTTGAGGGAAGAGGTGTAGACAACAAATGACAGTGGACAACAACAAATGTTGTGGCAGGAGCAGTTACCCGCAATAGAGCCTTTGCAACCAGAAAGGGTTTTAGACAAAATACTTATTAAGAAGATCAAGGGTAAGGACTATTATGAATATTTGTTCAAGTGGAAGGATCATCCAGTAGTTGATGCAACTTTGATGGTTGCCACACTACTACAGAAAAGTGGCATAACTATTGAAGACCTCATGGGCAGAAGCCCATGAATTCTTTATTCCTTGGGAGTATGGTGTAGGGGCATCCATAAAATTTGATTGACTGAGAGGTCAAAATCTTTTACCTGATGAGTTGGTTCCTCAATGAGTGGGTTTGTTAGGATAGAAGTGGTTTTGATTGCCATGTAATTTATTTAAATTAGTTAATTGTTGTAATTTGATTGATTTCCTAAGATGGTCCATCTGATCCTATTCTTATGGATCCAGAATCACCTATGATGTATATTTTTATTATTGCTTGATTTAATAAAAAAAGTTCAAGAGTGTGTGGAGTGGAGAACATGATTTATTGATAAGATATTGTAATCAATCCTTCTGCAATTGTTTTCCCTGTTGTTTACTATATATGTGTGTGTGTGTGTGTGTGTGTGTGTGTGTGTACAAAGTTGCAGGGGTTTGTGTTACACCCATGCCTTGATTTGAATCCCTGCAATTAGAGACTATGGTGGATTCAGTTATAATAACCAATTGTTCCAAGATCTATATGGGTTGGAGGCCTGTATGAGTGACGGAGAGAGACAGGAATGAAAAAAACAGAGAGACAAGGACTTAGTATGTTTTCCTTTCTCTTTTAACAAAAGTTCATTTGTTTAATAGGCGTAAGGGAGACACAACTGGGTTTTGTCAAGAACTGGAGTCTATTAGCTCTGGTGTCAAAACAAGCTAGGCTTCATGCTTTTCAAAGTTGTTAAACTTTGTACCTGGATTCTCTACCATCTTTTCCTACCATAGCAAATACCATGGGCATTTATTTTTGGATCAGCAATTTCCTTCTGTTTGAGCTATGTTGGTCCCTTAGCTATCATCAATAAACCTATCCCTTTATATGTGCCTTTCTCAGGTCTGGAATTCCCTTAGTTCTTTCCTTGGCCATTTCTTTGCCTAACACCTGTTTTGTGCATCTGACATTATCTCTATTATTCTCCTGAGTTAATCTCCACTATTCATGACGTGTCATCGCTTGGTGTTGTCAATAAATCCCCTGTATCATGCATGTCCAAAATCCTTTCACCCTTATTTGTAGTGCGACCATGAACATCTCAAAGTAGAAGATAATAGACACGTGCAAATTCAATATAGTATATTCGTGAAAAGTTGCATTTTGAAGCGAGGAGGTTTATATTTGTTTTGTGGAGCTTTCCAATTTATATCTTGGATTTGATTAGAAGTGACATCACCAAATAAAATCAATACATACAGAGCAGGGAAGGGACTCATCTTAAGTAAGCAAATCAAATAGCATAGAGTAGTGAAGGGACTCGTCACAAGCAAGCAGACCATCCCAATCCCTCCTTTGAAAAATGTTGCATGGATAAACCATAGAGCTTTAGGACAAATCGACTTCTAGTACTACAACGTCAGCAATTAGCACTCTGACATCTTCATCACCTTGTATTTTAATGAACATTTAGAATTATATATTGGAGAACATATTTCTAAGAACCCCATCATAGCAATATCCCAAAATCCAGACGATGTGCAGAGCATTGAAAGCGCCTCTTGATGAGAGCATCTTTCTTGTTCGATATATCCAATAACATGTCGTAGAAAGTAGAGAAATCACAGTTTCGATGAAGTTAAAGTGGACAAGCCATGTAGTACGTTACAAGAAAAAAATGCAATGGTTGAGTATCCTAGGAGTTGGGCTGCAACCTCGACTCCTACTATTGTCAATGCTACGATACTAGAAAAATCAAGTTGACAGAAAATCAAATGACACTGGTTCTATGCCATGGTAGATTTGTTTTCATTTAGATTGAATGTGTCACGTGGCACGAGTGATTAAATAATATATTTGTGCATAATTTTTGTGAAATAGTGCACCCAAATTCGAGGACAATACCAAACGCCTTGAACGTCACATGATTTATTGACTTTGTTATGCGTGTTCAAGGCAATTGTTGGTGCAAAAGATAGTTGGGATGATTGTCTTATAGCATGCAACAATTGTCTTGGGATGAAACAACATATGAATGATAACTTGCAAATGGTGTTTTATATAAGTTTTCCAATGAAATTGCTTTGTAAAAGGGTGCATTTTTAGTAGAAGTTGACACCCTCCTTAAGTTTCCCACATGGACGATCATAGTTTTTTTTTTATCGTCATCCATGTGAACATTCTAGAAGCATAATCATCCTTGTTATATGGGATAAGAGGGGATTGACATAAGTGATTGACAATGATGCTTCTAGTTTTGAAGCCCTGTTAATCAAGCATGTACAAGTGAGATAGAGAAATAGTGGTATCATCTTCTTACCTTGTATTTAATAGGTGGGAATTGATGATCAACTACTAGTTTCGAAAAGCATGAGAAACATCCAAAACGAGAGCCTCAAGCCTAAACCATAATCAAAGTTGTAGCCAAAGTCAAAGTTATGAGCGTGATTCAATTTGTGGTCGTCTTCAAAATAAAATTAGTTTGTGATTATTTTAAAACCAACATTAGTTTGTGGTTATCTTTAAATTGACAACAATTTGTGGTTATCTTAAAATTGCCATATGTGAGCACTTGTGATCCAAATATTTTACTTCAAGGATGCATACAAAACAATATTTAGAAGAGCATGTAACCATATGATGCATACACATAAAAGGGGCGGAAATCAAAAGCAACCATGAGAACAAAGGCACACAAACAAGTTGATAACAGAGTTCACATAATGTGGGCTACGTTTCCAGGCCCTGCTCAATGTGGGGAGGCCTATTCATTAATTGGCAGTGAAATCAAATTACATTCAATTACAAAATGATAACTTATATGCCACTTCTAGGGATGGCTTGAAAATGTAGACCTCTGCTGAAGAAACAGACTGCACCATTGAATTCTTGGCGAAAAATTGTGCAAATGAATATAAATTTGACCATGCTCTGTGTTGGTGACCTCTAAGGTTCTAGGGAATCTCTTAGATTCCCTACAGGAATATTCCCCCAATATTCCTAGGAATATTTCTCAAAAACCGCCCCCAGGCGGGACTCAGTTCTGGATCTAGGTTACTACACGTTGTTGTATTGGGCCTTTGTGTTGCTCCATGCATCCTCCATTTTCCGATGCTTGATTTAAGGTTCTTTAAATAATGGTGGTTGGGTGGACCAACCAAAGTTCACTGGATGACGCATTGGTGGTCAAACCCCACTTGCGCATTGTGATTAACGTTTGTTTTTTGGTCGAAGTTTATGTTTTGACTGGCGTTGACGGACCTATATATATATATATATATATATATATATATATATATATATATATATATATACATACATATATATATACCGACAACAAGAGTTGAACTCGCCCGATAGGTCCGTCAGCGCCAGTCCAAACATAAAATTTATTAGCCTTATGCCAATCGTACCACCATGTCATCATGCTGATGTCAGCATTCGTACTGCCGACGTGTGCCACATGTTCTCATGTGGGTTATGCCTGTCAAAAAATTTAGTTGTTTCACAAAAATTCCAGCGGGCCATAACTTTCTCATACGATGTTAGATTAAGGTGTCGTTTGCATCATTGGATTCAGAACGACAAGATCTTCGATCTAAGATTGGTTTCACTATATTTCAAGGACTTTGAAAAATTGGCCTTTTAGGATCCTCCTAGATCATTCCTCCCCACTAATGAGCTTTTGGGCCTCCAAAAGCCTTATCAATCAATTGGCAAGAGAAGGAATTACTCCATCACTTTCTCCTTTTCAATCCAACGGGCCTTACTTGGATGCATTCCTTTGAAACCAATATGAAGGTACTCCATGTCTCCCCATCGTGAAGTATTAGTTCTCCTGTAAAGAATGATATCTTCAGGTAGCTTGTCAAAGTATTCAGGTGCAAATTTGTCCACTGTAGGAACCTATATAACCTCTTCAGTGTCCATGATCAAAGGAGGCTCATAAAGATTCAAGTTTTCAACGTTCACCATTGAGTACATCTACATGTAAAATGGAAAATTGAGACGAAAAGCATTGTCTCCAATCTTCTCTAATATGGTGAAGGGACCATATCGGATTGGTATCAACTTCTTTCCTTCCCCTTTCATTTTGTATTTGCTGATGTGGAGCCACACCCTGTCTCCAACCTGAAATTGGTGATCAACTCGGTGCTTGTCATGTCGAGCCTTGTATTGAGCTTGACTTTTCTCCAATTGCTCCTACATTGCCTGGTGAATCATCTAAATCCATTGAATGAACTTCTGTGCCTTGTCCCTATCATTTTGCTCACTTGAATCTTCATCTCTCCCAAAGACCATGTCTAAGGGTTCCTTTGGAAAATATCCAAAGCATGTCTCGAACAATGATCTTTGCGTGGATGAATGCACAACCCTGTTGTATGCAAATTGTACATAAGGAAGATGACTGTCCCACAACTTGGGATGCTTTCCACAATACCCTCGAAGTAAATGTATCACTGTGCGGTTAACAACCTCTATTTTCCCGTCAATCTACGGATTAAATGTCGTACTCCTCTTTAACTTAGTGTTCATCATTCTCCACAAACTCATCCAGAACTCTCTAAGGAAACGAGAGTCCCGTTCAGACACAATGGATGTGGGTAACCCAAAGTGGACCCATACAACTTGGAAGAAGAGATGAAGGCATTAAGACACACATTTTACTAAATCTATTCACAACGACATACAATAGTCATGACCTCTCCTAGACAAAGGAAAATCACCAATAAAATCCATTGACACACTTTCCCATGGACAAATCGGAACAGAGAGTGGTGTGTAGAGCCCTACTTTTCTATTGGTGGGCTTGCAAGCTGAACACAACACACATATTTTTACATATCTTGTTACAATGTTTTTCATGTGAGGTTAATAAAACATCTGCAAATGACATAAAGTTTTCCATACATCGAAATGACCCAACACAAGAGAGGTATGTGCCTCTCTGATTACATGTATTCTTTCACTGGCATGGATACAAAGTTTGCCAAGGTGGTACAACAAATTTCCCTACAAATGCTAATGATCTACCTATGATCCATGAGTCAACTTTGCATAAATCTCCTTAAAATATTCATCAACAACATACTATTTAGCATAACTTTCAAAAGATAAAGAAGCATTTTGCAAAACAATAGATGCAAAAATAGGAGGGCAAGAGAGCATATCTGCCACTTTGTTGCTAGTGCCCTTCTTGTACTTTATTACCAGATGAAACTGTTGAAGAAACCCCATCCATTTGAAATGACGTGCCTGTTGAAGCTTGGTCTGCGGTTGGAGGTACTGCAAGGGCTGGTGATCTGTGTGAATGATGGTCTCCTTACCAATCAAGTAGTGCTTCCATTTTTTCACGCTTTGGACCAAGGCATACAACTCCTTGTCATATGTAGGATAGTTCACAACAAGTTGGGAGAATGTCTCCGAAAGGTAACATACACGTTTCCTCTGCTGCATCAACACGTCTCCCATGGTCTACCCACTGGCATCTATCTCAATCTCAAAAGGTTGTTGGAGGTCACGTAAGGCCAAAACCGGTGTCGTACTAATCTTCTCTTTCAATGTATCAAAGGCTTTCTGCTACTTTCCTCCCCCTTGAAAGGTCTGCTTCACACTCGTCAAAGCATGCAAAGGGGAGGCAATGACGGAAAAGTTGGCAATGAATCTTCCCCAGTATTGTACTGCACTCAAAAAGTTACGAACATCTGTAACATTAGTGGGATTAGACCACTTTACAATCGCAACAACTTTAGAACGATATATTTTTAATTGTCCCCCTCCAACAATGTGAACCAAGTAAACCAAAGAGGTCTTACCAAATTCACACTTCGACATTTTGACATACAATTCTTCTTTTTTATTTTCAAAACATCAAGCACCTTTTTAACATGACTCACATGATCTTCCCAAGTTTTACTGAAAACAAGAATGTCGTCAAGATACACAAGTACAAAATCATCAAGAAAAAGTCTCAAAATGTCATTCATCACCTGCGTGAATGTGGTCAGAGAATTGCATAGTTTGAATGGCATCACCAACCATTCAAACAACCCTTGTTTTATCTTGAATGTAGTCTTCCATACATCTCATTCTTCAATCCTGACCTAATGATAGCCACTGCGCAAATCCAATTTTGTGAAATAGACAACAATTTTCAACTGGTCTAATAAATCATCAATGTGGGGGAGAGGGTACCGATTCTTGACCGTTATTTTGTTGACTGCCCTATAGTCTACGCACATCCTCCATGTGCCATCCTTCTTTTGCACCAACATGATGTGTGAGTCACATGGAGAAGAACTTGGCCTTATGACTCCTTGGTTAAACAATTTCTACACCTGTTTCTTTATCTCCTCCATCTCAATGGCTGTCAAGTTGTACATGCCAATATTTGGTAAAGGAGAATCCTGTTGCAAGTTAATTTCATGTTGGATCTCACGCTTTGGAGGCAACCCACTTGGTTCCTGAAAAACCCCTTTATAGTTAGAAACAATTTCATACAATTCTTTTTTATGAGTGGGATCACAACCTTGGAAAACTTTAGATGTCTCTGCATCTTTTGTTCTCACAACCATGAGCATGCACCCTTTGCTGGAATTGATCAATCTCTTCATCTGACCTGCACTTACAAGACTTGCACTGATCTTGGCATGATGAACCCTAACAATGTATTCCACCTCATCTTTCGTGAGATTATACTTGTTTTCATGGCGAAAGAAATTTCCTTTCCTGTCATACAAATATGGGCTCCCCAATACAATGCCACATATATCCAAAGGTACAACATCAAGATCAACCTCATCTACAAGTTTGGATGAAATCACAAATCAAGCCCTACATTGTTTAGTTAGTTACATGCAATTTTGCTTTTTCACACACCCAACCAAGAGGGTAGGGCTTTGGATGAGGCTCGTTCTCCAACCCTAATTTCTTAACTAAGGATTCTAAAATCAAATTTACTTTCAAATTTACTTGAGAGTCCGGATCAAAAAACGTTTCCACTTTAGTATGTTTCATCACAACTCTAATATGGAACAATTCAGTCCTCTTTCATTCATTAACAAGAGACTCATTTGAAGAACTTGTACTTGCATGCATTTCAGAATTTTCATTAGCATGAAGAGAAAGATTACCTTGTATGCCCACTATTGTGATATGTGTCTTGTCATTGGATTCAAATCCAAGGTTCTATTGCACGGTTTCCACCGTCTTTTGCTTGCCCTTTCCACCAAATCTCTTTGGCTACAATTCTGGATGCAACTTCCAATAGTGTTCATCATCATTGCCTTCCTTATTGCAATGTACACAAGATGGCTTTTCTCCTTCTTCCTTCTTAGTTGTAGTTGCCTTCTTATCCTTTTCCTTGCCTTTTCCTTTGAACTTTCCATTATGAGGTTTGAATGATGATTTCTTGGGATGACCCTTTTTATCATTCTTGCCCCTGTTGTCAAGGTGAATGGCCTTCACACTAGCCACGTCAATGGTAGTAGGCTCAAACAACAACAAAGAATGCCTGAAATAACTATGTAAGCACCATTATACTTTGTTACAATTTATGGTAAATCAAGTTGGAATTCCCAAATTTAAAGCTTGTTTTCTAAACCCTTATGTGAAGCTTTGCACATTTTGACCCGTGCCTTATCTTAAATATTGCCATTCCATTAAATCTTGTTGTCAATAATCCAAAGAATAGAGTTGATCTTTTAATGCATAAACAAAATTGGAGTTTTATGCTACCTTTCGGATAACCCAAATTTCTGCTACCTTTATGTAGCTTGCTCTCCCACCAGACGAGAGTGGTGTCACTCAGCCGAAGAGATGCTAATTAGATCTTGGCCCCATCTTCATCGATATGCTGAATTCAACAATAGACCTTGATCTATCTGATCCAACTGTTTAACTTTTATGCATTACATTCTCCATTATATGTGGTCAAATCAAACTTTACATCCAGTTAAAACAATGGCTTTTTAGATGCATTCCTATGATGCCTGTTAGAATGATGAGAAGAGGAAGAAGAAGAACTATCACTTGAATATGGAGAGGGAGGTTCAGGAGGCTCTATTCCCTCTCCTCGGTTTACCGAGGCATGATCATCTGGCTCTTTCTTCTCTAGCTTCACCATTGTCTTCTAATATCCTGCAAACTATCTTTCCCCTTTCTCTGCCATGGTGAAGAAGATCTTACGATAATTTTTCTCTTCCTCAAATCGAGCTTCCTCATCTGTCATGTTTCGTCTCTGTGTTGAACACCCTGCTTCGGGATCAAAGGATTTTAGTTTTCCTTCACCTCTTTGGAGTTTGTTCCTAGTTAACATTCACTCATGCAACTTGCATCAAGAAGCCCTGCTCTGATACCAAACTTGATCCATACTTTTAATGCAAAGATGCATACATAATTGCATTTAAAAGAGCATGTAACCATATGAAGCATACACATAAAAGGAGCGAAATCAAAAGCAACCATGAGAAAAAAGGCACACAAATAAGTTGATAACAGATTTCACCCAATGTGGGCTATGCCTCTAGGCCCTGCTCAATGTGTGGAGGCCTCTTTCATTGATTGGAAGTGAAATCAAATTACATGAAATTGCAAAATGACACCTTATACCTCCACTTTCGGGGATGGCCTGAAAATGTAGACCTTTGTTGAAGAAACAGACTGCACCATTGAATTCATGGGGAAAATTCGTGAAAAATGACTATAAATTTGATCTTATTATGTGTTGGTGACCTCTAGGGAATCTTTTAGATTCCCTGTAAGATTCCTTATAAGAATAACCCCCCAAGATTCGTAAGAATCTTTCTCAAAAATCATGCCCAAGCGGTACACAAATATATCGATGGTTGGCCAGGAGACGGGGCTTGATCGCCCGCTGGTCATCGACCTTTTTATTTTTATTTTTATATAAAATTAAACCCAACATTAGATTTCTCTCGTTTTTTTTTTTTTGGGATTTCGGGTCAAATTAACTAAGCGACAATTTCGCCACTGCCGACTGCCACAGGTGCAAAATGTTGCATCCTTAACAAAACTGGGCGACTGGTAACTAGGTGCCATGTGGCGCATTCTGATTAGTCCGTACCACCCACTCGGTTGCTGACGTCACCCACCACGTGTCGCCTCCTAGTTGGCTCTCTACCGACCGTACCACCTTGTCATCATGTTGACATCAACATCTGTATGGATGACGTCAAAATTTGTATTGCTGACGTCAATGCCACGTGTCCTCATGTGGGTCCTGCCTATCAAAAATTTAGTTGTTTCACAAAAAAATCAACGGGACATAACCTTTTCATAAGATGTCGGATTGAGGTGTTGTTCACGTCGTTGAATTCAAAATGATGATCTCTTTGATTTGAGATTGGTTTGGCTACGTTTTGATGACTTTGAAAATTTTGGCCTTTTACGATCCTCCTAGATCAACTTGCTATTAGCATAAGACAACAACTTCTTGCCATATTTGGAAATGTTCTGAGAACCATTGAGCCTTGGAACCAAGTTCCAATAGTTTGTGGTCAAATTCAACCACCATTTCAACAGTTTGTGATTATCTTTAAACCATCATCAAGGAACACTTCCACCAATAGAAGACTTCAACTTATAGCTAGATTTGAACTGTTCCAAGAACTGCTTTGAGCTTGAGTTCTAGAGTTGGCGGTCAAATTTAAACCACCACAGATAGAAACCTTGAGTTCTTATACCTAATTTGGTTTGTGATATTCCCTAAACCACCATTTCAGAGAGCACATTCAACCATTAACTTCCATGCATTTTTTCATTTCATCTCTCTTATTGCACTCACATACACCCTTTTGGATTAAGGGAGGGAATGTTGGACACCTAATCCATTAGGGTTATGGCATGGAATGTGAACCATCATGGGGAGTCCAAGAGACCTTTGAAGTTGAATCCAATGGTCAAAATATTGTATTTATATATGTATCATCTTTAATGAAATGGGAATTTACGCCCATTCTTTCATTCTGGTTACACATTCCAACATTCTCTAGTATGCATTAGTATATGTTTGTAGTTATGCAATTTGACAATCACGATATGTTGTAGACATAGAGTGACCCACCAACCCAATATTCTCCTTGATACTAATATCTATTGATCAATGCCTTAACACTTGATTAGTTTGTGATCTCCATTTAAAGAGCATGGAGGGTCATTTGCTAATGATGGATTTCGAGAAACTCTTTTATGTACAAATTTTCTTTTACATTAATAAAATTGTCTTAAGTGGCCATGTTGGTAGGGTTTGTAGGCTATTTCTACTTAGAAGGTTTTAACCACACAAAAAATTTGGTATTATGATCTTTGATATGGTCAAGCGAGTGGTTACTTAAAGTGTTCATCTTGTGTGGGATAACTTATTTCCCTTAATACTCCCTCTAGCAACTAGGTTGACATTTCCTTGATCATTATATTAATTCAATTCAATAAGTTAAAACTTACAAGCTTGAAGATGCAAGATTAGATTTATTAGGACCTTGGAAAAGTAAGAGTTCATATTTACTACGTAGGACTACTATCTAAAGTCTTTTATAACTAAAAATTACTCAATTGATCATGAATAAAATCAATAAGGTATTCAGCATGGCAATATTGAATTGGATGTAATTTTGAAGGAGGAAAATGTCTTCCATCATATATAGAATATAAGCTTCCATTCATTCATAATTGTCATATCACAATGTTAATAAAAGCTTTAAAATGAATTCTATTAAAAACTCTGGAAAAAAATTGCCTCGAAGAGAAGGTTAGAGTTTGGAACTTATTTACCATTTTCTAGATACTAATCTATGAATGATATTTTAATACATAATATTTTATCATCAATTTTACGAATTAGGGCATTGTATTAATGGACTCGTGTCTCTTTGGTAGAATAAGCACTTGTTTAATGACATGGTAAAACACATTAGGATGACTCGTTGGATTAAATCATAACATTTGGCACCTTAACTTAGCAAAATGATAAATGGCTTGAACTACAACCATGGCTAGGTTACAACCCCATGACTTAATATGATATACACCACCCTTACTTCTACCATGGGATTCTTACGCTAATTTAGAAGGTATTATGCTATTTGCCTCAATATTTGAGGCATTTTAGTTAATTAATTATAAGGTTAGAGAGATCATGAAGGGTGTTAACCAAATAAAAAGGTTCGATAAACGTTGGAGGATTTGCAATGATGAATTTTTGTATGATGAATTTTTTAGAATACTCAAACTAATTAATTTGTAAAGGAGTGAAGACAATAAAGGACTTACCCAATTCAAAGTAGAGGTAGTAAACCTTGATATAAATGAGAGACGATAAACCTTGGAACTTCAAAAACAAACACATAAACTCCAAATACATCCAAAACATTCATTATGAACAACACAAGAATAACTCTAAAGGCAGGGTAACACCATCAATTACTCCTCGTGGAAGGAATCACTCCACAAGCGATGATTTCTACAAAAAAATACAATCCAACACATATCCAATACAATGTTCCACGTGTACTTATACTTGCCCATGAGAATTCCCATTGGTCTATGCCAACTACCCCTTATTACTATAGTATTTCCTTTTAATTACTTAGTGGATAAATTCATTATTATTGCAACATTACATTTATTACCCCTTTGGGTACCTCCCTAGGTAGATTATATTCCATCCCCGTGGGTATATTTTGTTCTTAATACATGGGAAGAAGCCATATAATATGAATCGCTTAGCCATGTAGTCAACATATACCATGATTGAGCATCCATCCATCGTAGTGAAATGTGGACATGAGGTCCAATTATGGCCTTTCCTCTTTGATCTTCATCCTGATTTCTCCTTGGGATCCATGTCTTGACCATGCTACTATCATATCTCCATGCATTGATTTTAATCTCCCAAGTCCCTCCATGTTGTTTTCCTTCCTGGTTTCATGTCGATTGATCCACGCCATGTGAGGAACAAGATAAAAATTGACAATAAAGTACATTTTTAGTGCATAGAAAATAATGTAGAGAAAATATATATATATATATATATATATATATATATATATATATATGTGTGTGTGTGTGTGTGTGTGTGTGTTCTTAATACATGGGAAGAATCCATATAATATGAATCGCTTAGCCATGTAGTCAACGTATACCATGATTGAGCATCCATCCATCGTAGTGAAATGTGGACATGAGGTCCAATTATGGCCTTTCCTCTTTGATCTTCATCCCGATTTCTCCTTGGGATCCATGTCTTGACCATGCTACTATCATATCTCCATGCATTGATTTTAATCTCCCAAGTCCCTCCATGTTGTTTTCCTTCCTGGTTTCATGTCGATTGATCCACGCCATGTGAGGAACAAGATAAAAATTGACAATAAAGTACATTTTTAGAGCATAGAAAATAATGTAGAGAAAATAATATATCTATATCTATAGATATATATATATATATTTTGGTGTAAGCTTGGTAGTACTTTCTCTATTAATATTTTCAGACCATAATAATGTCTTTAAAAAAAATTGCAGGTGGCCTCAACCTGCTCGTAGGAAACTAGGTTGGCCACCTGTCTGCGTTAAATGTTGTCCAAAATTTAAATAAGTTTTTCAACACCATCGAGGCAACATTAGTTGTTCTATCTACTATTAACTTCAACTTAGAAAAGTAAAGGCTAACCGACATATAACAAAATTCTGATTAGAGACTTGTTTCACTCGTCAGATGAGTCCACCGGGGCTAGGGCTTTCGCACTGGACCCCGGGATTTCGCTCCTCTTCATATCCTGTATGCTTTGCTCGATCCTGTTCAGTGCAAGATTGTTTTTGTACACTTGTATCTGGACTGCAGCAATTTCTCTATGAAGATCCTTCATGTTGGGCTCTGTTGTTTGGGCCTCCTCCTGTACCTCCTGTTCCTTGTATAGTGTCATTGCTCGAGCTACTATGTTCTTCATAACCCAGTATTGTTGGATTGTTAGATTGTTTGGATGGGACTTCCATGTTCCACCCGATCATAGAATGGTTGAGCCAAATCTCTTTTCAGTCATTCACCCCCATGCCATATTCCAAGCATGAATGTGGGATCTCATAGAGCACATCAATCCAAAACCATCCAGGGCTTCAAGAGGTCATCTACCTAAACCCATCAAACAATGGTTCCACCTCACGATCGGACATCACAAAGAAATCATTAGATTGGTTCTATCCAAGCCTTCCAAGGCTCCAGAGCATTTGTCCAACCAAGGCTTCCAGGACTAGTAACTCAACCCACAACTTATTTCGGCCTTGCAGGGCGTTTGTCCAACCAGGGCTTCCATGACTAGTAACTCAACCCAAGTTGTTACAAGTTTAAAGCATTTGGACAACCAAGGCTTCCAGGACGAGTAACTCAACCCAAGCTAAGGAAACATGAGAACTAACCAAAACAAAACAAGGAAGATCCACAATCATCATGGTTATCGAGGAAATGGCAAGGCTAGGCAAATTCGTTGTCAATCCCAACCATCCTCCATGCCAATGACATATCATGACAAATAATCCACATGCATATGCCATGCATGCCAAAACTAATGAGGAAAACATACATGAAACTCGGTACCTGCAAGCCAAATCCGTTGTAGTTGTTGATCGTGATGTCCTCTTTCGCTTTCCTGCTCTTCCTTTGCCTTCTTGCTCCAAAAATCCAAGTGTGCCACACCCTCCAAGAGTGCTCCAATAAAACTTTTAGTATCCAAGAGTATGAGAGAGAGAATAATGAGAGAGCTCCAAAACTGAACTCAAAAGAATCTGTGTACTGGTCCTCATAAGCATTTTTATGAATGAGGCCTATATT
The DNA here is from genome assembly GCA_031772625.1 of Pinus tabuliformis. Lineage (NCBI taxonomy): Eukaryota > Viridiplantae > Streptophyta > Pinopsida > Pinales > Pinaceae > Pinus > Pinus tabuliformis. The sequence continues at coordinate 1,371,550,889 of CM062805.1, read as the reverse complement.
TTCTTCATTTTCCATTATTTTCCTTCATTTTCCTCCTCACATGCAACCTGTGACCTTTCACCTCCCTTTTCTCCTAATTTCCATTATTTTCACAAATAAATGTGCCAAAAATGCCATTTTTCCTTTCTAAAGCCTTAGCCATTGCCTTCTCCAATTTCCTTAGCCATTAATAACCAAATGAACAACCACACTAGGATGTCTTGCCCAACATTCAGCTTGGAATAAGTGTCCCATCAACCGTGGTTATTATTTTGCCTTTATTAACTTTTATTACATGGAATTTTTCACTAGGGTTATTACAAGTACAATAAAGGAGAAGTTAGGGCTCAAAGGATTCTCATTGAATCCACCAAGGATCATCTCATCTCCTTTGTTGCAGATTTGGGCACATTTAAAGAAATCTATGAAAAGTTGGTAAAACTATATGCAGTCAGTACCACAAATAAGAAAATAACTAAAGATGTAGACTTGGCCTCATATTTTATAAATATTTTACAGTTTAAGGATCGACTACAAGGGCTTGCAGAAGTTATTTCTGATTTTGAATTAACTACTTTTGTACTCAATGCTTTACCCTCATAATGGAGTAGCTTTGTGACAAGAAACTATTCAAGAAAAGGCACTCCAAACTTCAATGAGTTATGGGCTTTGTGTATTCTAGAATAAATAATATTGAAGGCCAAGGATGACATTGAACCCAAAAACAAAAAATCTTAAGCTTTTGCTGCTAGATCAAATAAGAAGAATAGGAAGTTTGGGAGATTTGAACCTTGTCAAAATTACAACAATCAATCATGCAAAAGAAAATATATGTCCAAAGTACAATGCTTTGGGTGCATTAATGAATATGAAACTTTAAAATGTATTGTCCCAAGGATCCTCAAAACAACAATAAAAGGAAGGAAAGAAGTGGAGCTCACATTGATAAAGAAAATGAATAACTTAAAAAGAAGTCGAAGAATGAAGATCATAAGGAACTCTACTATTGAAAAGATCCACTTCTACCAGGTTCACTAATAGTTTGTTTTCTATTTCAGTAGAAGATGGCAATTATAGTAGCATATGAAATTACATTTATAGAAGAGTCTTGGATTTTGAAAATTATGGCACCATGGAAAGAAGAATATAGCATTGGAAGAATTCCAGTCTACATAGTCATTTGCATTTTTATTGGAAGCAATCGTCTAGCAAGGCAAGGATAGAAGGATTTGGACAATCTAGCATTTCACTATTTTTGCAGCAACTACTTGGTATCATGTTGACCTAAAAATAGTCTATTAGCAAAAAAAGATCACAAGGATCCTCTACAAAAACAAAACCATCACTATAATAATGTTCTTTAGTATATGGAAGAATCTTTGTGACATGTCTAGATTATATTCCACTAGAATATTATGGAGGTTGTAAGTTTGAGAGTGTGAAGATAGTCGGGAAAAAATGCAACATGAAGGCATGATTGGAGATTTTCTCATCTTAGGGAAGGAATATCATCTTCAAATAAAAGAAGCAATTCATTTAAAAGGAAGTTAAGTAGATGGTAGTATGAAAATAATAGTTATATGTATTTAGAAGAGAGCTCTTCATTAGAAAGTAGATTCATGTATTCAGAAAAATATTGTAGGAAGAGATGGATGCAAAAATATACTTGGAAGCATGAGCATGGTATGTACTGATTAGATTGAAAAGAACAAGACTCTTTCATGTGGTTATTCAATATATATAGTAGCATGATAGATGAGCATAATACATGGTGATATTGATCAACATCCGATATGGTCTCTTAAAGAACGTAACAAAGACAACTTCAAAGGGAACTGTAAAGACCTTGATGGATATGATATTGAAGCTTGTTGATTGGTTCATTCTGGGAACCCATTGATTGATGTTTGAAAGCTGAAGAGAATGAAGAAGAACTCAAGCACATTATGAACATAGACCATGCAAAGGGATGTTGACCTCGGAGGGAGCAAATAGCAGAATTTGACATATTGACAAAAGGCCTTTATGATTTGGTAACTCTGATGATTTAATTGAGGTATGACTTTGCTACCTCGAAAAACATATTGCAAGAAGTGCAAGATGGAAGGATAACAGTTGAGATAATATGATGTATCTACAATTGTCTGGGAACACATGGATTAAGTGAACTTCACTGCTAATGGTCTTAAAGAATATATGGCAGAAATGTGTAAAGATAGGATAGGTAGCAAGTCATGAAATGGTTTATTGATCATGATTGATCTAAAAGGAATTTCACTTTCCCAGATGGATAGAGGGATCTACAATTAACTCTACATTGATTAGTTTGACAAGATAATTTTGATGACAAAGATACTTATGATGGTTGATGGAAAGTGATATAAAAGGTTGATGGAAAGAACTCTGTCATTAAGATTGATTGCGAAAGAGTTTGGCTCCATGGCATATAGGAAGGTCGAAGCTCTAGAATGATGTGTTGTGAGATAGGAGCCTTTGCAACTACAACTATATCTCCACAAGAAAATTAGGTAGATGATGAATGAGACAAAGCTTATGGTTATGTTTCCCTAGTTGAGAGGGAGCAAGGATTTCCTCCCTTGTTGAGAGGGAGTAAGGACTACCTTCCTTGTCGAGAGGGAGTGATGATGGACACCGTATTTTCTATGTGCCATGCGCTAGGCTAGGACTAACAACCGTAAGTCTAGTGAAGGCATTGGTAGGGAGAATGGAGGACTGGATAAGCATTTGGGACCGATACTCCTTGAGGATTTGGAATCCAAGACAGGTAGTAGTCCTATGGATCGATACTCTTTGACAATAAGATAAGGTATGCAAGATAAGAGTAGTCGAAGAGGACCGATACTCTTTGAAGATTGGGAATACAAGATAAGAATAGTCTTGTAAGGACATGCCTAATGAACATTGAGATGGTGGGGTATGTGCCTTGAGAGGTTATGGTGTTGCTGTACATATGTATGCCTTCCAAAATTATGCTCTAATCTAGTGGGGAGTTAGAGCTTGTTAGTCAAGGCCTTGCTATATTGCAAATTGACAATGTTGGTTATGATGTTGATATTTGATGGTGGCTTATCAATCTGACTCTTCTTGTAAAAATATTTCAATTTGAAAGCATCATTGTATCTTGTTGTGTAATTATGAATACCTCCATAGTTAAGAGGGAGTGTTGGAAAATGTAACTAAGTTTGATCTTCATAATTATCACTGTACTTATATCATTATGTATTTCATGAAAAACACAAAAGAAGAAAAATAAAATTGTTATTAGTATTATTTCATTATATAAGCATGTTCTTCATGTTTCTAGGGTTTATTGAGTCAAAATAATATTTTCCTTGACTCAATTCATTGGACTAGAGTCAAGACTCGTTTGAACTTTTGAAGGAAAGAGGATTTTTATTTTTTATTTTTTATTTTTAAATGTGAAAATAGTCAATTTTGTCCCCACAAGACCAGGGTTTATTGAGTCAAAATAATATTTTCCATGAGTCAATTCATTGGACTAGAGTCAAGTCCCGTTTGAAATTTTGAAGGAAAGAGAAATTTTATTTTTTATTTTTTATTTTTATGTCAAAATAGTCAATTTTGGCCCCACAAGACCAAGTCGGCCTTGGAAGGGACCCATTCAACCTCTTGGATGTGTATATATACAATGCAATTCTACGTCATTAGAGGACAAGCAAGCAACTTCGATTTTTGTGCTAAGAAAAGAAGGAATACCAACGAAAGACAAGAGAAGAAGAGCTAGAGTCAAAGGAGAAAGAGTGAAGGTCAAAAGAGAGAGAAAATCTGCAGCACCTTTGAAATTTTCTACCCTAGTTTATATCACACGTGCAAAATTTCAGAGAGTTGCAGGGGCTGAAAATCAAAATTTTGACTAGATTTGAAAGGCTTTGACTATTGTTGACATGAGTTGACTTTGACTTGGTGGAAGAGTTTGAAAGGAGGGTTAACTTGGGTCTTGTGGGAGGTCTTTGTCTTGGATTTTTCATTTTGATCTAATTCTACAATAAGAGAAGAGTTGACTGGGTTCCCCCTTATGGGATTTTTCTTGGCTTAGAGCCTATATCTTATGTTCATTGTCTTCTTGTGATCTTCATGTTTATGTTTTGGTAAGAGTTTGATGAAGAGAAAATAATAAAAGTAAAAAGAAGCTAACATATATTCACAAGCAATTATCAAGTAAGAGAAATCAACCCTAATTGGTTGCCCTAGTGACTTCTCAACATCATTATGATTAATGTCAGTGTTTTGTGCATTCAACATGGTTTTGAAAGAGTGACCACCTTTAGTTTCTTCGAATTTTCATTATTTAACATATCAAATTACCTTGTCATCAGATAACAAATGTCAGCCTTTGATTCATTTTAACCTAGGCAAACATACAACACTATTAAGGTTGAATTGAGGCTTCTGTGATCCATAATATTTGAAAGAAAAACTTCAGCGTAAATCACATGTAGACATACATTTGTCGACGCGTTCCGAACCAACTAGTGTGGTTCATCGTCAGGACAAGTTGAAGAAACAGATCCAGCTTAGCATGTTAAATAGTCTGAGCAGAGTCTCCAACGGCTAAATTGACTAACGGCTAATTTTGACCTTAGGACCCAGGTCAAATTCTTATTTATTAATTTAATATTATTACTATTATTATTATTATTTTGCTTATGGAAATAAGTTAAATTAGGTAAAATGGTTGGTTTAAAAGGGAATATATTTATTTATTTAAATTAAAATTAATATATATATATCTATATATATATATATATATATTAGGTTATTAAGGTAAAAATTAGGATTAATAATTTCCATGGTTGGTTTGAAACGATAATTTATTTATTTATTCAAATTATTAAATCATTATTATTGGTATTAGATATATATATATATATATTAATTAAAATCATAATATTAGGTTGACTAGTATTTTTATCCAATAATAATTCAATGGTTAGTTTATTTTTATGGAAGTTAGTTAAAATATAATTTTAAGGTTAAAAACATAATTATTTATTTATTTAACTTATTTATTAACAGTTATATATATATATATATATATATATATATATATATATATATATATATTCTATAATTAAAGTTATAATATTAGGTTATTAAGGTAAAAGTTAGGATTAATGGTTAGATTAAAAAGATAATTTATTTATTTATTTAAATTATTTAATAATTATTATAAAAGCTATATATATATATATATATATAATTTAAAAAAGTAATTTAATAATATATTTATTAAAAAATAATAATAATAAAATAATAAAATAAATAAATAAATAAATAATTAATTAATAACTTAACTTAAAATAAATAAAATAAGGTTAGTTTAAAAAGGTAATTTATTTAATTATTTATTTCTAATATTATATATATTAAAATATTAGGATGCTTAAAAAATAAATAAATAAATAATAATAATACTAATAAATAAATAATAAAAATAAAATTGGAGGGGGCAGAAAAAACAACTAAGAAGAGAGTGCTGGAATCCAGCACCTACTGATTTTCCAACCATCATCTCTATTGAGATTGCTCGGCCTCTTCTCAATCTCAATAGCTTCCCTCAATTTACGATGCTGAAACTGAGCGACTTTGGCAACAACCTTGGCCTCCTCAATACACACCCGATGCTTGGCCTTTTCCACATGCTCTGCTAACGCTGAAGACCTGGATCTCCCATGTCTTAGGTCGGCTGCATGCTCGCAGATCCTTTGATGGATGGAGCGTCCTGTTTCCCCAATATAGGGGGTCCCACAAGAACAAGGGATCAAGTAGACACCCTTCATGTCCTTAGGGTTAATGGGATCTTTCACCGATCAGAGGGAATTGCGAATGGTGTTGAGGGGCCTAAAGGTTGAGGGAATATCATACCTTTTAAGGATCCGAGCAATCTTGTTCGTGGTTCCTTGAACATAGGGAAGATGGACACCTGGACGACACTCCTTTGGCTCCTTCTTAATTAATGCGTTTTTTGAGGCTCTCTGGAAAGCCTTCAAAATATCCATGATTCTTTTCCTTTGATTGTGCTTAGTTGATGATCCACAACTTCTACAATTATTTTACAAATCTTCATGAGTTGGAATTTGAAATTCGAATTTGTGGTTGGGGGGCCAAACAGGGCCCTTCTAGAATCTCCAAGTAGGCCTACAATATCACAAAACTCATGACACTTTTAGATATATGCAAAAACATGTTAATTTCCTAATATTTAATCACAAATTCACTTAAAATACTTAAATCAATGACCTGGAAAATAATAATAATAAACCCATATGATTATGGAAATGGTTACTAAATGTAGCGTTATGGAGTTATAGAGTTACGGAATGAGGGTAAAATGATGGAAATGAAGGTGAAAGTAGATGACATTTTGGAGACCCAACAAAGCTACCACATGGATTTGAGTAGTTTCTTACTTGCAAAGGTTGAGGTTACTTTTTAAGAACCTATGACTTATAGCTCTGCAAATTTTCAAGGCCATTGATCTTGGTTTAGCTCTGGCCATCAGATTTGGTACCAATTACTTTTCATTATGGGTTATTTAAAAATGTTTTGAACATTTGTGCATTGTAACAACCCTAGTTAAAATTCCATGCATAAAGTTAATAAAGGAAAAATAATAACCAAGGTCATGGGACACGTATTCCAAGCAATGTTGGGTAAAACATTCTAGTGGGTGTTCATTTTAGTTATTATGGCTAAAGGAAATTGACAAAGACAATAACAAAGGCTTTAAAAAGGCAAAGTGGCATTAATTGGCATTTTATCTATGAAAATAAAGGAAATTAGGAGAAAAGGAAGGTGAAAGGTCATAGGTTACATGTGAGGAGGAAAATGATGGAAAAAATAAAATAAAAAATAAAGGCCTCATTAATAAAAAGGCTTATGAGGATCAATTCACAAGCTTTTGACAGTTCATTTCTGGGAGTTATCTCTATTCCCTCTCTCTCTCACTCTTGGGCACAGTGCATTCTTGGAGCACTCTAGCATTGGATCAAGGAAAGCAAAGGAAGGACTAAGAAGGCAAAGGAAAGCAAAGATCAAGCAAGGAAGAACAACATCTAACAACTACAACGAGATTGTTGAAAATGCAACAAGATGATGGAGCTTAGTGAAAAGAAGTCGCCTTCACTAAGTGGGCCCGCAGGCTATTTTTGGCGCAAAGTCTATTTTTAGACATATGGATCATGGTCTATGAGTTGCAGGATGCTATTTATGGATGATTGGTCATGTTGGTAAAAGTAGATGGACTTCTATTTTTAGACATATGGGCGGAGTCTATTTTTAGACTGCAAGTCTAAAAATAGAATAGTCGAATATTATTAGCTCTTAATAATATTTAGACTATAAACATTATCTTATCCTCTTGTAGCTCTTCAGTTCAAGCTACGGATGTGGCACATGCAACTGCCAGAAGGAAATATGCTTTTCCTATGGGTTAGTTGAGCTATTGCATGATGGAATCCAGTTAGAACTCAAGTGATTGAGTTTGGTGGAGTTGATTGAGGAGTTGATGGAGTTGTGTTCAGTTTGACTTAGTTGAAATAGTTGTATTTAGTCTAACTGCCAAATACACTAGTGATGAGTGATGTGAATTAATTATTAATTAATTCACTAATTATTAACTCATAAATCAACTAAAGAATACATCAGTTAACTCAGTGCATGGATAGTTCAGTGGAGACAAGTGTTAGAGGTGGGTGAAAGGGTGAGACTACTATTAGTTGTGACTATATCTGTGCATGAGATTTGCACAATCATTGATTAAGATTGCTAATGAGGATTGCGTAGTACAGGCCAAGGGAATTCGAGCTTGGAGCTGATCTATTCTCGTTTTGGATTGCGCAGTAGAGGCAGGCAAACAGTGCAGGAGATTTGAACCTGTGACTTGATTCAGATCTGAGCTAGTTTATGTGTAACAGGTGGAGATAATACTGAGTACTTGTGAGGAGTATTGTACAATGTATTGTTACATGTTCTCTATCATTATAATATACAGATAGTTGGGGGTTTTCAGTTGTATGCTTTCCCAGTACATACTGTGTTGATATGTGTGATTGATGTTTCAATGTGCGCATGCGATTGATCTTAATTCCGCAAATTGATGATCAATGGTAGAGGAGGTTGTGTATTATGCATGCATTCCGCAAATAGTGTATGATCAGGATAATCTCTGTGAATAAGCGTTATATTATTCAAAATTTCTACATAGATTATTTGCAGGTATAGATTTGCATGTGTGATTTCCTTACTAGATTAGGCATGCATGTGTGTATTTGGTTCTTTTTTTGTCATTGCCATGGTTTTCGCCAGGTGTGATAGTGTTCTTCGACCTTACCTTGCTATTTCTGGATAGCCATGGAGTGATGGGTTCTCTTATATTTGGTTGAGTTGGATTGTCAGGTGGTTTCGAAACTTAGTAAGGTGGTCTCTAAAAGAAAGAACACCACGCATAGGAATCCTTGGACCGGAGAATCTAGGATTGCGTTAAAGCCAGATTTTGTGTGCCTTAGTGGACCTAGGAATCCTCGACCGGTGAATGGCGAGATATAGAGTAAATCCTAGAGGTGTGTGCTCTCGATTAGGACTAGGGATCATCAACTAGTCAATTGCGAGATATACGGTAAAGCCCGGAGGGCGGAGTCTTGGTTAAGTCTATAATCTTTGACCATTGTATGGTGGGATATATGGTAAATCCTAAATACTAGGAGGTAGACAAATTCCTCACAGTGTATGTGGAGAAATCCAGTGGCATCCATGATTTTTTCAAGGCCTAGTGATCTAGTGGGAATTGCGGTAAAGCTTGAGGAAACCTAGTTTGGTTTGGTTTTGAGTCCCACATTCATGCTTAGAAATATGGCATGGAGTGGTGTTGTAGCTGCTGCAATAACCCCTCCGAAAATCCAGGGACCTTTGAATTTTTGGAGCCCCTACACCAGGTCAAACCTTTAGGCCCGCCAGGTTCTGCCCAAAAAGTTCATTAATCTCAAGAAGCCTGAGGAGGAATCTAAGTTTTGGCTAAGTTAAACCAAGTCGCCAGTTCCTGCCTTGGTAGGTCGGTCGGAGGGTTGAAACACTACTATAGCTAATAATTGTGACCATGGCAACTATTGCGACCACGGCGACTCGCAGGTCGCAAGGTCGGATAATCGCATCTCCACCCTCATAAAGTTCTTGTGATGTTGGCTTGTTGGGGCCTGACCCAGGTTCAGAGTTAGTTAGCCAAACAAATCTCGTACTACTGGCCCTTTCGGCAACAATTTGCGGAGCGCAGATTGAGGTCTCACCCGAAGTAGTATGGGAGGGTGCTAGAACCAGGTTTCCATACCCTAGAGATGTCTAATGTGTTCGACTAGTCCGCAGTTTGTCCCTGGGCACATGTTTCTTCACGCACTTTCCCGTTCCTCGTGGCCTGATATACTGCCTTCGCGCAACCTTACCCAGGGGCTGTGCGCCGTGCTCTGCGTTATTTCCCCAAAGCCTTGCTTATATTCCAATATTAGTTAATTATCTTTGCCTACTTGAGTGCTTTATGGTGTTGTTGTACATATGTATGCCTTCCAAAATTGTGCTCTAATCTAGTGGGGAGTTAGAGCTTGTTAGTCAAGGCCTTGCTATATTGCAAATTGAAAATGCTGGTTATGATGTTGATATTTGATGGTGACTTATCAATCTGACTCTTCTTGTAAAAATATTTCAATTTGAGAGCATCATTGTATCTTGTAGTGTAATTATGAATACCTCCATAGTTAAGAGGGAGTGTTGGAAATGTAACTAGGTTTGATCTTCATAATTATCACTGTACTTGTATCATTATGTATTTCATGAAAAACACAAAAGAGGAAAAATAAAATTATTATTATTATTATTTCATTATATAAGCATGTTCTTCATGCTTCTAGGGTTTATTGAGTCAAAATAATATTTTCCATGGCTCAATTCGTTGGACTAGAGTCAAGACCCATTTGAACTTTTGAAGGAAAGAGGTTGTTTGTTTGTTTGTTTGTTTGTTTGTTTTTTTTGTTTTTTGTTTTTTGTTTTTTGTTTTTTTTTTTTTTTTTAATGTGAAAATAGTCAATTTTGTCCCCACAAGACCAGGGTTTATTGAGTCAAAATAATATTTTCCATGAGTCAATTCATTGGACTAGAGTCAAGTCTCGTTTGAACTTTTGAAGGAAAGAGGAATTTTTTTTATTTTTTATTTTTATTTTTTATTTTTTATTTTTTATTTTTTATGTCAAAATAGTCAATTTTGTCCCCACAAGACCAAGTCGGCCTTGGAAGGGACCCATTCAACCTCTTGGATGTGTATATATACAATGCAATTCTACGTCATTAGAGGACAAGCAAGCAACTTTGATTTTTGTGCTAAGAAAAGAAAGAATACCAACGAAAGACAAGAGAAGAAGAGCTAGAGTCAAAGGAGAAAGAGTGAAGGTCAAACGAGAGAGAAAATCTGCAACACCTTCGAAATTTTCTACCCTAGTTTCTATCACACATGCAAAATTTTAGAGAGTTGCAGGGGCCGAAAATCAAAATTTTGACCAGATTTGACAGGCTTTGACTATTATTGACATGAGTTGACTTTGACTTGGTGGAAGAGTTTGAACGGAGGGTTAACTTGGGTCTTGTGGGAGGTCTTGGTCTTGGATTTTTCATTTTGATCTAATTCTACAATAAGAGAAGAGTTGACTGGGTTTTCCCCCTTATGGGATTTTTCCTGGCTTAGAGCTTATATCTTGTGTTCATTGTCTTTTTGTGATCTTCATGTTTATGTTTTGGTAAGAGTTTGATGAAGAGAAAATATTACATGTAAAAAGAAGCTAACATATATTCACAAGCAATTATCAAGTAAGAGAAATCAACCCTAATTGGTTGCCCTAGTGATTTCTCAACATCGTTATGATTAATGTCAATGTTTTGTGCATTCAACATGGTTTTGAAAGAGTGACCACCTTTAGTTTCTTCGAATTTTCATTATTTAACATATCAAATTACCTTTTCATCAGATAACACATGTCAGCCTTTGATTCATTTTAACCTAGGCAAACATACAACACTATTAAGGTTATCAACCAATACATTTAATCATCAAGCAATGGTGGCATGAACCTCAAAGGTGATTTATGGAAGCTTTCAAAGTGATTTTCAGAAATTTTTCTTAAGCTTTGCGATTGACAAGAAGCATGTTGGGGGATTTAATTGTGAGTTAAATACCTGTCATGAATTGTCAACCCAGGGTTCGTAGAACTGACAAGGTATACATGTACTATATGTACTAGGTAGTTATTTATCAGAATAGATTAATCTAATGCAATTGAAACTAACTACAAAGTTAATTAAATCAATCCATTACAAACCAAACCAAACATAAAAAAATTGAAATCACACTTGCATAAAGGAAATTACACTTGTTTGAAAATGAAAATCACACTTACTTAAATGAAATCACACCACACTTACATAAATGAAATCACACTTGCAGAATTGAAAGCACACCACACTTGCATAAACTAAAATCACACCACACTTGCATAAACTAAAATCACACCACACTTGCATAATTGAAATCACACTTGTTGAAAGGAAAAACACACTTGCTGAATTGAAATCACACTCACACCTGCTGAAATGAAATCACACTTGCTGAAGGGAAAAGAACACCTGCATAAAATGAAAACACACTTGCTGGAAAGAAATCAAATAAAATAACTACACTATGTTACCAATATGTAAAAAGGTGCACAAACTGTGGTTGATGGGGGCCCTCCATTCCTCAACAAGCACACTTGAACAAATATCATATTTTGGAGATCAAAGTGGCAATATGTATTTCATAAAATGAGTTACAAGATATTACAAGAATTCTCTATGCTTACTTTACAAATCACATCTTGGATAGAACTTGGAACCTCCAACTAGCAACTAACAATTAGCTACCTCTAACCTATAATCACTAGCTACTAACAATTGACAACTAACAACCCTTTGTATGAAAGGTGCAATCCTATTTATACACAAATTAAGGATAACTATTCAGTGAATATAGATCCTTAGATCTCTCCTAAATCCACAATTATCTACTATGGTTACAACCAATCACCTAGAAATATAAGATACAAATCCTCTCAAAATTATCTCTTAGTTTTGATAAGAGACACATATCCAAATATCCATGATTCTTATCCTTTGATTGTGCTTAGTTGATGATCCACATCTTCTACAATTATTCTACAAATCTTCATGAGTTGGAATTTGAAATTCGAATTTGTGGTTGGGGGGCCAAACACGACCCTTCTAGAATCTCCAAGTAGGCCTACAATATCACAAAACTCATGACACTTTTAGATATATGTGAAAACATGTTAATTTCCTAATATTTAATCATAAATTCACTTAAAATAGTTAAATCAATGACTTGGAAAATAATAATAATAAACCCATATGATTATGGAAATGGTTACTAAATGTAGCGTTATGGAGTTATAGAGTTATGGAATGAGGGATAAATGATAGAAATGAAGGTGAAAGTAGATGACATTTTGGAGACCCAACAAAGCTACCACATGGATTTGAGTAGTTTCTTACTTGCAAAGGTTGAGGTTACTTTTTAAGAACCTATGACTTATAGCTCTGCAAATTTTCAAGGCCATTGATCTTGGTTTAGCTTTGGCCATCAGATTTGGTACCAATTACTTATCATTATGGGTTATTTTAAAATGTTTTGAACATTTGTGCATTGTAACAACCTTAGTTAAAATTACATGCATAAATTTAATAAAGGAAAAATAATAACCAAGGTCATGGGACACGTATTCCACACTGAATGTTGGGCAAAACATTCTAGTGGGTGTTCATTTCAGTTATTATGGCTAAAGGAAATTGGCAAAGACAATAACAAAGGCTTTAAAAAGGCGAAGTGGCATTAATTGGCATTTTATCTATGAAAATAAAGGAAATTAGGAGAAAAGGAAGGTGAAAGGTCATAGGTTACATGTGAGGAGGAAAATGATGGAAAAAAAAATTAAAAAAATAAAATAAAGGCCTCATTAATAAAAAGGCTTATGAGGATCAGTTCACAAGCTTTTGACAGTTCATTTTTGGGAGTTATCTCTATTCCCTCTCTCTCTCACTCTTGGGCACAGTGCATTCTTGGAGCACTCTAGCATTGGATCAAGGAAAGCAAAGAAAGGACTAAGAAGGCAAAGGAAAGCGAAGATCAAGCAAGGAAGAACAACATCTAACAACTAGAACGAGATTATTTGCAGGTATAAATTTGCATGTGTGATTTCCTTACTAGATTAGGCATGCATGTGTGTATTTGGTTCTCTTGTTGTCATTGCCATGGTTTTCGCCAGGTGTGACAGTGTTCTTCGACCTTACCTTGCTATTTCTGGATAGCCATGGAGTGATGGGTTCTCTTATATTTGGTTGAATTGGATCGTCAAGTGGTTTCAAAACTTAGTAAGGTGGCCTCTGAAAGAAAGAACACCACGCATAAGAATCCTTGGACTGGAGAATCTAGGATTGCGGTAAACCCAGATCTTGTGTTCCTTAGTGGACCTAGGAATCCTCGACCTGTGAATGGCAGGATATACAACAAATCTTAGAGGTGTGTGCTTTCGATTAGGACTAGGGATCATCGACCAGTCAATTGCGAGATATACGTTAAAGCCTGGAGGGTGGAGTCCTGATTAAGTCTATAATCTTTGACCATTGTATGATGGGATATATGGTAAATCCTAAATACTAGGAGGCAGACAAATTTCTCACGGTGTATGTGGAGAAATCCGGTGGCATCCATGATTTTTCAGGGCCTAGTGATCCATTGGGAATTGCAGTAAAGCTTGAGGAACCCTAGTTTGGTTTGGTTTTGAGTCCCACATTCATGCTTAGAAATATGGCATGGAGGGGTGTTGTAGCTGCTGCAACAACCCCTCCGAAAATCCAGGGACCCTTAAATTTTTGGAGCCCAGCAGGTCCAACCTTCAAGCCCGCCAGGTTCTGCCCGAAAAGTTCATCAGTCTCATCAAGACTGAGGAGGAATCTAAGTTTTGGCTAAGTTAAACCAAGTCCCCAGTTCTTTCCTTAGTAGGTCAGTCGAAGGGTCGAAACGCGACTATAGCTAATAATTATGACCATGGCAACTATTGCGACCATGACGACTTGTAGGTCACAAGGTCGCATAGTCGTGCCTCCACCCTCATAAAGTTGTTGCGATGTTGGCTTGTTGGGGCGTGACCCAGGTTCAGAGTTAATTATCCAAACAAATCTCGGTACTACTGGCCCTTTTCGCAACAGTTTGCGAAGCGCGAACTGAGGTCTCACCCGAAGTAGTATGGGAGGGTGCTAGAACCAGGTTTCCATACCCTGGAGATGTCTAATGAGTTTGACTAGTCCGCGGTTTGTCCCCGTGCACAAGTTTCTTCACGCACTTTCCCGTTCCTCGTGACCTGATATACTACCTTCGCAAAGCCCTACCCAGGGGCTGTGTGTCGTGCTCTACGTTATTACCCCAAAACCTTGCTTATATTCCAATATTAGTTAATTATCTTTGCCTACTTGAGTGCTTTAAGTTATACTTAACAACATAGAACCTTCATACATGTGCGCGCAACAAATAGAAAATATAACCGAAAATTATATCAACCATGCATTAACCCAAAAACATATACATCGAATTATAACAAAACTTCTCTTTATTGAGTCTTTCCATGGTTGCAGACTTGACTCGCCCTGCGTACTAAGCTGCAGGGATCTGCGCACTCAACTGCGGACTACTAGGCCTCTGCGCACACAGCTGCAGAGCCTTCTCCTACCCTACAACCCAAAGACACACTTTACACTGCAACTCAATCACTCGGACTTCTCATGCTTCTTCTTCTATTCTCAGTTTGTCTTCTTTTACACTTAGAACCTCGCTCTATTTATATAATCCCATGGTCTGCAGACCATGGGTAGGTCTATCCAGCCGACATTACATTACAAAACTAGGGCGGACAACCCTGTGACTCTATGATAGTTTCGCGCCCCACGCCCACAATTCACAGATCTTTACAACAAGATTTGGTAAAAACTTGGGCTTTGAGCCCCAAAACATGCCTTGGGGGGATTCCATGCCTGACAAGCCCCCAACAAAAACATCGGACTCACCTTCAAGTCACTCTGTCGGCGTGACGATCTTTGCGTGAAGTCCCTCCAACTGTTCTCGAACTGTGCGGAGGTCAACAGCGCACTGAGTTGTTGCTTGTTGGATCTGCTGCATACGCTGTTCCGAGACCTCTGTGTCGGGAGTGCTTCTCCACATCAATGTGTGCATCCCCCACATGTGTGTGAGCTTGCCTTCGATTTCTACTGTGATGGTGAAGGCCTCGTCGATCCAAGGCTGAATGCACACCTTCAGGACTGCTTCCTTATGTCGTGCCGCGTCCACCTGCTCCTTCAGTGCTTTAGCTTGTTGCATTCGTGGAAGCGTCTGAGTGAGGACCACTGTATGCGCAGTTCCTCAGACACTGTCATACTATTGTTGGAGTTCTTGCGCCTCTGTCTCTAAGCACTGGATGTTGGGGTCCTCCTGCAGATTTGAGAGGACCTCAAGTGATTCTTCCAACATACTTGTGTAGTCGCGCACTGCACCTCCAATTTCCTCCAATCCCACTATGATAGCGCTAGCGCACTGTTCTTTGACTTCCAGGGGAGTGGATGGCCGCGCCTTTAACCACAGCTCGGCAATCTGATGTTTGCGGGGTCCTCTCCTTTGCATGGAAGCCAGGAGATGTAGTGAATCAAGTCTGTCGTGATGGGGATGGGCTCCTCCAGCCACAAAAACCCATCATGCACCAAGCAGAGCAGCTGCCTGATGACGAAAATGGTTAATGGTGCACGGTGGAAGTGTAGAACCTAGAGCAGATTTAGTAGCCCAGCCTTTTCCACTTCGCGCAATTACTTCTGCGGCTTTAATTTTATCACCCCCGCCGCGGTGTTCTATTTGGGCTTCATGAGGTTCCTAGTCTCAAGGTGAGGGAACTTCTCGTGGTCAGGGAGGTCCCAATCTTCAAATTTTAGGCTCGGCACCAGTCCTAGGCGCGTACCCTCAAACATAATGTTATCTGGGAGGAGCAGGGTCTGGAGCGAGCTCTTGGTCTTGTCCGAGTCCTTGGGCACTTTCGCCTTCCCTTTTCGCGGGGGGTCATAAGCAAGCAATTTTGTCATAGAGTGTATAGGCTGAGTGTCCTCCTCCATGCCTTCATCCTCCTCCTCTATGATGATAAGATCCTCCAGATCTTCTTCTTCTTCATCGGTTTCTATGTTGACAACTTTCCCCTTTTCCTCCATTGGCAGCTTGGTGCGCAACGGGTTCCGCGGGGACACACATCCGGGAACCATTGCTTGTTTGTCCTTCTTGGCTCATGGCGTGCGCGGTGATTTCTGGATTTCTGCCACAATCCCGGTGCCTTCCGGAATATCCCCCACAGTCAGGGCCTGCGCGGCGTCCTCAGCGGTTATTTCTGTTATCTCCATGACATCCTTAGCTGTTACCATTATATCTGTTAAACACACATGGGCAACAACATAATCTGAAAGATAAAACATGAGAATACATTTTTATTAACAAATGATATACATTATAGTACATGTTCTGACCGTTGGGTTCCACATCCCAAGGTCTCTTAGACTCCTTTAGTCTATTCGGCTTCCACACTAACCCATTGAGGATTAGGTGTCCAACATTCCCCCCCTTAATCTGAAGGGTTATGTATGAGTCCAAGAAGAGAGCTATAATACAAAATGTGCAAAAATGCATGGCAGCACTAGGCTGAATGTGCTCTCTCAAATGTTGGTATAAAGGGCGGTGGTCTAAGGATGACCACCAACACTGGAACGCTTAGTGCAGTTCCAGGAACTCTTCCAAAACTGGCAAGAAGTTGAAGTCTTCTGGTAGAGGAAGTGCTCCTATTGTTTTGAAGAGGGACACCTTCAACCATGAAAGGGAGGTCTACCCCACATAAAAGGGAGAATTTCAACCTGAAAAGGGAAGTCTCAACCTGTGATGGTTTAAGGATGACCAACAACTCTGGAATGCTTAATGCAATTCCTAGAACTCTTCCAAGTCTAGCTAGATGAAGTGTCCTCAATTTCATTCCTGGAATACTTCCGAAACTAGCAAGAAGCTGAAGTCTTCTGCTAGAGGAAGTGTCCCAGATTACCAACTGAAGGCATGCTCAGGGGCATCTTTGTCTCTGGTTACAACTCTAAAATTGATGTGACAGGTTGTGGCTCAGGCTCGCTTGATGTGACTTTGAAGCTTGTAGATGACCATCATTCCCCCCCCTGTCAGATACAAGGTGAGATGATGGAGAAAACTGAACTGCAAGACTGTTTAATACTGTACAACAAGTTCTAACATGTGATTGAAATATCTTCTTGCTTGTTGATTCCCATTGCCAAGAAGCGATCCATTCAACATGAATCTTTGTTCTTGCAGGAGGTTTGTTTCTGAAGCATCTGTTTAGAGAATGGTTGGTTTTATGGCAGTGCTTGCATGGATGAAGATCAAAACAGTGATCTTTCAGATGGCCAACTTGGTTACAGTGTTGGCATTTCACAATCTGTTGTGGTGGCTGTTGCTGTTGCTGTGGAAGAGAACCAGAATCTGAAACAGCTGAAGTGGAACTGTCATGAAGGACAGGTGAAGATGAATCATCCTCAAGAAATCCAACAGTTTGAAATTGGATTGGTTTTGAGTAATCTGGAATATGAAAGGACAAGTCCTTTTCATATCCAAGACCAGTTCTGTGCTTGTTATGGACAAGTTGTTCCCAAGGTCTGATGATGGGCTTGGGAAGTGCAAACTGAGTTTCTGCTTCTGCATGTACAACTGCTGCTTTATTGGGCACTGGATCAGAATGAACTTGCTTCTTATGGGAGTCTGTTTTAATGTTCTGAATAGAAGCAGGTTCAGAATGATGACTCCTCTGTTTTAATTCCTTTTGTTGAAGCTGAGATTCAAGCTCCAAAAATTCTATCTTCTCTTGTGCATTTTGCAGACAAATTCTAATGTCAGCCAGAGAGGATTTGTTGATTTTTACTGTGTCATTAGTAGTAGACTGTATCAGAATTTTCAAAAACTCTAATACTTCATAAGCTTTCCCCATTTTCTCCAGTTCAAGAGTGCCAAGAAAAATGCAGAATAATGACAACAATTTTAAGCACTTGAATTCTCTAGAAAGAAATATGTAGACACTTGCAGCAGGGTTGATATAAAACAATCTTGTCCCCTTTGAAATAATTCTCTTCCTCAATTTAATGGCTTCATATTTCGAGTATTTGAAGGAAATTGAAAGCACTTCAAGTTAGCACATGCTGGAATTTATACATGTGTTTGTCCTTTACTGTATTGCAATGCCGAAAACAACAAGCAAAACACTCATAAATCTGAATTGTTGTTGCAAACAAATAGCAGACAATCTGGTGCATATAACACTGATATCACCCCAAAAATTAAAGCAACCTTCTCATTAGAACCTGTTGAGAAAAACAAATTTGTTTGTTGCACATAAATTTATGCCCAAACTGCACAACAGGAACAAGTAAATTGAACAAGCAACAACTTTAAATTGAATTGGATCTTTCAAATACTCCTTCACTTTCTCGGCCAGTGGAAAATAATAGTCAAGTTCAATAGCGACTGCTAATACATTCTTGTAACCATTGATGATAGCATGTGGAATAGCTACAATTGTGGGATTACAGATCACCAGAGAAAGAGTTGTACATAATCTCATAAACTGCAAATTGCTTGCTGTGGTGTGCCAAAGATGGTCTTCCAGAACTATTCGGACACACGCATATGCCTAGTAATTAATTCATGCATCATATGGTACTCGGTCTTCAAAATACAAATACCAAATATAGCCCAAAATAACCAACGCAGAGTATATGGAGCCACACCAAAATGACCAATGCACAGTATATCAATTCACATGGAAATAACTTGAATAGTGCCAAAACTAACTCGCATATATCACCAAGTTGTATTCTCCGCATATCTTCAATGTTCTATCATGAATGGTTCAATGCACCTTCTTCACCAATACACGGTCATGCATGGGAATCTTCAACGAACATCATTCCAGCACCATTTATTTATTTATTATTATTATTATTCTTCTCTTCACCAATACACGGTCATGCGCCGGAGTCTTCAACGAACATCGTTCCAACACCATTTATTTATTTCTTCTTCTTCTTCTTCTTCTCCTCCTCCTTTTTTTTTTTGTTTTTCTTTTGTTTGTTTGTTTGTTTTTTTTTGGGAACTCAACGCATACCATATATTGAATATGTATCACTGCTAGTCATATATTCCATTGACCTTTAAAAATATTCAGCTCGAAATTAAATTCACCAATGGATCATCCAGTTCAAGCGTATTATTCAAAAACGTTGTATCAATATGCAAGGCCTATACATTGACCAAAGTCACTCGCATAGAAAGATCAAGGCGGTATTTGTTATGTTTTAAAATAAATGCCACTGTACTGCAACAAAGCCAGCTAGATGACTTCGTGGCAATGGTCCATGATAAAATGACAGAATGTATTAATCTAGACAGCGTTAAAATATAGAATATGGTAGTGTTAAACAACACATATATGGCAGCGTTAAACAAGATCACTCCATTGAAACATGGGAGAGCGTACATTCAATGTACAACACAAATACCAACAGCTTCCCTCTCAGCTACTCTCACATAAAATTCGCCAGCAAGTATATCGTTTATGTCAATATTCAATTCAATACTCATTTGAAACGTATCGAGGATCAACTCCAATGACAAAACCCAATGCAGAGAGTACACAAAAACCGCAGGTTTCAGCGTTCAAATAAATATGGGACAGCGTGAATATTTAAATTCGATGGCAGCGTTAAATAAATATGGGACAACGTTAATACCAGGAGACACATGCTTGCATTAATACCAGGCTCACCGACGATGGCATTCTCCCAGAGAAAACATTACCAGAGAGATTCAAGTACCTCAAGCTCTCCATACCAATCAAGACTGGTATTTCACCCCGCAACAAATTATCTGCGACTGGATAGTGATAAAACCTCCAGATCAGAGAGATTGCCAACAAACTCTGGTATGGAATCCGTGATTATGTTGCTCTGGAGATACAGTATCTTCAATCTCAAGCTCAAAGCGCCGGCACTGGCAGGTAAAGCAGAATCGATTGAAACCCAGTTAAAGTACGCACAGGGAGGAACTGTTGAAGATGGAAAATGGAACCAGACCCGATAAGTTATTCCCACTTAAAGATAGTCTCTCCAGTTTCGGAAGCGCTCGGATTGCAGCAAGAGACAACGTTTCAGTGGAGTATAGGAGAATCTAAAACGTCTATGACACTAATGCAGTGAGACAGCGTTTGCAACAGGTCTCTTGACAGAGGGCACAGTCTTGACAAAGGGCATTCACTTAAAAAACGCATATGATAGAGGGCGCAGTCTAGACAGAGGAACGCATATATGACACTGCCTGGAGCAACCTTCAGGCAACCGGGCAAAATATAGGGAGTTATAAAGACAGGAATGCTAAAAATAGGGTTGGATAAATGACAGAGGTGGTAGCTAGACTTTAGCTGAGAAAATATTCATAAGTGATGGCAGAAATGACCTGCACATAAAGACCATAAAACAAATGGCTCAAAGAAATTATGTAGGAGAGGAATACGCCTTCTCTGATACCATGTTAAACACACATCGGCAGCAACATAATCTGAAAGATAAAACATGAGAATACATTTTTATTAACAAATGATATACATTTATAGTACATGTTCTAACCGTTGGGTTCCACATTCCAAGGTCTCTTGGACTCCTTTAGTCTATTCGGCTTCCACACTAACCCATTGAGGATTAGGTGTCCAACATATCTGTGCAGAAATCTATCACTTGCGATCTCAGGGGCTCATTCAATGCTCGACACTCAACAATCAGGGCACTGCTCAATAACTCAATTCGCAAATGACCAAGTGTTGTTTGCTGGGCAGCCCTTTGTAATTTATAGCGCTTTTTAAATTTGAATTTGACCGCTCCCCCCAAATCTGGTTCATTAATTCTCCCTTGGCGGCAGACTTTCCCAGATCTTGCCCGTAAATCGCGTCTTAAATGCCTATCGCTCTCTCCATTTGGCCTCAAGTTGAGCATCCCATCGTGAATAGTGACTTCAACTGTCACTTTCTGGCCAACCCGCGCGGCAGTGCAGCCCCTCGTGCGCGGTCGTGGACCTTATGAGTCTTTGCTTCTGTACGCATCTCCAATGTCACGCAGCTCCTGGGCATAATAGTTTATAGTCCTGTGCTCCCTTTCAACTTCCTGGAGCGCTAGGACTGTTCCTTCCTCGGATAGTCAGGTGGTCGCGCCACCTATGTGCGGTTTCCTCCGATCATCCAACATTCTTTCTGGGAAATACCTACATTTTACTGTTATTGGTCATGTCGCGCAGCTTATCCTATGCAGTGCAGCACCCTAGTTACTTCTCATAGTAATATGTGGTTCGAGCCAAGGCATTAGACTGATCAATTCATGGCGATAGTCCGCAAGCTTGTCAGCATGATCGTGCGCATCCTATTTTATCACCGTGGTCTTCTTATCGAGAAACTCGCCCCTTATCTCGTCTTCTAGCTTCTTGACTTCTACTTCTACCAAAGAAATTTTCCGCCTTAATCGCACCCTTTCTTTTTCAAGTTCTTGGAGCCTAAAATTCCCCTGTTAGATTTCTTCCTCAAGTCCCATGCATTCCGCTTCTTGCAGCTGTGTGATCCCTTCTTTCTAGGCTCTGCGAACCATCGTATCTACTGGTGCTACTATGCGCGGACTAGGCTTTTCATGCTCCATAGGGATTACAACATTTGCTTCATACTTTAGCTTCGGAGGTGCACGCACGGTCAGGGTTTTGCACACGGTCCTATATGCCCAGAGAACCACTGGTACGCGTAGGTCCCAGTCAGCCCGCTTCACATGGTGGACCGTGTTCAGTGCTTCGCATACTTTGTCAAAAAGCTTTTGCGTGAATATGCTTCTGTGCACTTGGTCTTATCATACTTCCTGGTCCCAAACGAAGGGGTTGTTCACGCCATTGTCTTGCCCGCACCTGCATCTCGATCATGTCTCCTACAATGAGTACTGTGTGTACCCCTGCAAGTTTCGTACCATATGCTTGTAACCACCTGGAAAGGTGGGCACGCGGGTCGTTTCGTCTGTCATACTTGTCTTTTAACCGCATCTGAGGTTTCCCAAATCATATCCTTTGGCAGTCGTGCTAGTCCTCAAAACTCTTCTGGTGCGCACCCCACCACCTTGCGGGCGTAGTGCGCAGTACCCATTTCAGAGTGCCTAAACGCTGTTGTTTCGATACTTCTTCTTCAAATTTGTTCAAGAACTCCTCCACTTTATCTAACCCGTCATACGTAGGCAGATCTCTTACCTCTGTCGTTACATAACGCAACGATCTCGTCATCATGTTACAGTTGAGCATGGTTACCTCGTGTAACCGGTTTTGCCATCGTTCTATCTCTTCATCAAAATCTGATGTGCAGGAGCTTTCGCACTCCCAAGAGATTCGACCATCCGTGGTTGGATTTACCCAATCTTGCTTCGGCACAATTATCTTGTAGATGCAGTCCAGATCGTCATCGCTATTGTTGTCGTGCATTGGTTCTGTGTAGTGCGATCCTTCTGCAGGGTCTAAAGGTACCACTATGCGCGATGACTTTTTCTCAAAAATCATCTTGTGCTTCTTTATATTTATCACTCCATTCATGTCAGTGGCCCAATCTATTTCGAGTAGCGCGAGATAGGGATTGTTATCATCAACAATCTCTATCACTTCAAAATATGCTAGCGTGCTTGCTCCTTTGATGTCTACTGTGATTCCCTGCAATCTTCCTATAGGTAGGATCTTTCACTGGTTCGCCATGCGTAGTTGGATAAGAGACCGTTGCAGCGCAGACTTGCCCATGTGCTCCCATGTCTGCTTTGGCAGGACGTTTGCGTCCGATCCTAGATCCAGAATCACTTGATCCATTTCGTATTCCCTAATCTGCGCGGTTAATCTCATCTCCCTTCATGTTCGCGTCGTGTGTTTTCCAAGCTTTCATACTACGCGTGGTTCTCCTGGCGCAGTCCCAACGCATCTAGTTATGAGTTCTTGCTGCCCCTTTACAGCCTTGCTGTCATGCAACAACTTGATGCATGTCTCCAAGAACGTAGTGAGCATCGATGGGTACATTTCCGGCTCCAGTATGTCCTTACTTCCTGAAGTGGAGGCATCAACGAAGCTCCTCTTAGCTTCCATGAAGGTCTCCTTAGCGTGTTCCAAATCAAATTCTGGTTCCTTCGTTGGAGCCTTGCAAACCTAGGTACTTTCTTCAGGCTACTTACTTTTGTCATCCCTTGTCGTAATACCACTCCAGAGCACGATATTTACATTCGGGTCTTCCTTGCACGACTCAGACCTCATCATTTGCAGGTTCTGAGTCGGGGGAGGTTGGAGTGCTCCTTTATTGCGCAACCTCGCTATCAGCGTGGGACAGTCCTCTGTCTCATGATCAAACTGTGTACAATATAAGCAAGATGGTCTCATAGGATTTGTACAATCGCGGACATAATGCCATGGCCCTCCACAATTGTAACATATCAGCTGTTTGTGACCTCTACCTGGTCCCATTCCACCTCGGCCTTGTCCGCGCCACTGAAATCCAGTGTGTGTCATTCCTGTATTTTGATCGAGGGGCCGTGTTTCGGCCTGAACTCTGTAGGTCGGAGTTCGATCCATGATCAGTTCATAACTTCTATAGGTGCGCTCATCATTGCCTATTGACCTACAGAAATTACAGAACAAATGTTAGGAATTCTGCGTATACTTTTGTAACAGGTGGCAGTTATCTATAGCATGCTTCCCTCCTATCTGACAAATCATGCACCACAATGCAGGCGCCATGCTTGGTCCTACTTGTGCCTCTGGTCTTAGTGGCATTGGCCCTCCTCCCACAAGGTAATCCGTAAACACTGAGCAGTGGTCCTTATCGTGCACTTGGCCCTTGCATTTTACACACCATACCTCGTCGCGCACTTTTGGACGAGCCCTCATGTCTTGTTTCAAACTCTGCATGTCCAGGCACAAGTTTTTCAACTGCATGTGAATCTGCTGGACTCCCAGGTTAGGATATTATATCGGAGTCTCGTGTAATCTCATCGCAACCTCCAAAGCCTCAGCCTAAGTTGTTAGCCTTTGTTGCGACAACGCATTCCGTAGATGCAGTGTTAACGAGGATACAAACCATTCGTGATGTTGCCCATCTGTTAGGGTCATGTTTACTTGGCGAATTGTGCACTTCAGTCTTTGATCCAACTCCCACGGGGTTTTGCCTGGTAGCATTTGAGATTTCCTTGAATCCATTGATCGACTGTGCCTCCAACTTTGGCCTGTTAAATTCTTTGTTTAGCGCAGTCTGGATGTCCGCTATCCCCACATTCGAATTGTCATTGGAATGCTTAATGTACCAAGTCAGCGTGTGATCCTACAGAGTGCTAACCAATGGTGCCTTCCTTATATTGTGTTTCGTGACACCTTGTGCTTCCCATACAACTTTTATCACGAACCAAAACTAGTCTCAATCTTCATTCCCTACTCCCTTGAACATTGGTAGCTTTATTGCGCTGCCCATACTGCTTCGCGATGGTGGCGAAGGTGGTATGGGCGAAGTCGGGGGTGAAGATGGTGAAACTGGTGGTGGTGTGGGTGGGGGTGGTATGCTTGCAATTCTCTGCCTTATTAGGTTGATCGCACTTCTTGGTGAAACCTTCACGAGCTCTTCTTCGCCCCCTCACAGAGGTGATATCAAGGGGCTAGTTTCTAGTTCTGTGCTACCTTCGTTTCTGTAGATTTTCCCACTCTATGTAGCCCCAAACATCAATTTATTCGCATAACCCGCTTTTCACATAGTAGAATTTTAATCCAAGTGTTCAAAGATTTAACATACTTACCTCGCGGTCCCTTGAGGAAGCGTCTTTCTGCCTCGCTATAGCTAATTGAAGTATCTACCGTGAATTCAGTGATGAATCCTCCTATGATTTGATCCAGCGAGTGATCGACAGCATGTGCGATCTTATATTTCGATGCTTCCAGTTTGTGCACCAATTTTGGAGTCCACACAATAGGTTTGTCGAGTTTACACCTTTCTTGGCTATTGCTAGCTTCTATATCCACTTGTACAATTCAGTAGGGAAGGATGCAAAGAAAATTTTGTGGATTTCCGTATATAAGTAGCAATCTAACCACTCTTCCTTTGATAATCGCAGATTCCTGTTTTCCTGCGTCGTGAACTCGTGAATCTTTCTGTCTAACCACTCTTCAATTCCTTCCTTTATCAGATTCCAATGATACGACATTAGACATCTCTATGCAGATCTCGGTCCCGGCAACGGAACCATTTGTTGGCTTGTTGGGGCCTAACCCAGGTTCAAAGTTAATTAGCCAAACACATCCCCGTAATATTGGCCCTTTCGACAACAGTCCGTGAAGCACGGACTGAGGTGTCACCCGAAGTAGTTTGGGAGGGTGCTAGAACCAGGTGTTCACACCCTCGAGATGTTTGATGAGTTCGACTAATCCGCGGTTTGTCGCTGCACGCATGTTGCTTCGTGCACTTTCCCGTTCCTTGCGGCCTGATATACTGTCTTCGCGCAACCCTACCCAGGGGCTGTGCGCCACACTCTACGTTATTACCCCAAAACCCTGCTTATATTCCAATATTAGTTAATTATCTTTGCCTACTTGAGTGCTTTAAGTTATACTTAACAACATAGAACCTTCATACAAGTGCGCACAATAAATAAACAGTATATTCACAAATTATATCAATCATGCATTAACCCAAAAACAGATACACATGATTATAGCAAAACTTCTCTTTATTGATTCTTTCCATAGTTACAGACTCGACTCACCATGCGCACTCAGCTGCAGTGGTCTACGCACTCAGCTGCGGACTACTAGGCCTCTGTGCACATAGTTGCAGAGCCTTCTCCTACCCTACGACATAAAGACACACTTTACACTACCAACTCAATCACTCGGACTTCTCATGCTTCTTCTTCTATTCTCAGTTTGTATTCTTTTACACTTAGAGCCTCGCTCTATTTATACAATCTCATGGTCTGTAGACCATGGGTAGGTCTATCCAGTCGACATTAAATTACAAAACTAAGGCGGACAACCCTATGAATCTATCATACTTTCGTGCCCCGTGCCCGCAATTCGCGGAGCTTTACAAAAAGATTTGGTCAAAACTTGGACTTTGAGCCCCAAAACAAGCCTTGGGGGGATTCCATGCCCAACATGCGACTTTGTGACCTTCTAAGTCGCATAAGTCCCAAGGTCGCAATACACCTCACTTCCCCATCAGTCATATGTGGGACTTTGCGACTATGCGACTCGGTGACTCGTAAGGTCGCTCTGCATCCTTCCATCCTCCAATGCAACCACGCGACCCATGCGACTATGCGACCTCCTAGGTCGCATGGTCACATTGGTCACAATAGACGCACTCCCGACCCTCGCGACCCCACATGTGCGACTATCTTATAAATAGGAAGTCACCCAGTCGCATTTGTCAAGGCTCTGTTGGTCGCACGGGAAGCTAGAAGTCCCTCCGACTCGAGTTTGCACGCGCATCCGGCTCCCGTAAGTAACGGTCCTTCCTCCTGCAATCATTGTTTCCTTCCAAGTGTAACTATCCACCCCTCCTAACCTCTAGCTTACCCTCGCACTAGGGTTTATCCTTTTTTACTTAGTGTTTCTCTCATTTCGTGCTTGACAGTTTGCCCTAGCCTCTTCACCCCGTGCCTGCACCTAGAAAGTGTGTTTTGTCTTAACCCTGATCCCCTCACTTTTATCAGTAAGCCTAAAATCCACTCCTCTAAGGGCGACCCTGGCCTCCCAAGGCCATTTAGTGCCTTCTTTGAGCTTCTTTGAGCCTTAGTCGTGCGTCCCGCGGCCGCGATACCATTCCCCACACGACTTCACGACCTCCATCTGGTTGCGACTTGCAACCACCATCCTGTTGTGCGACTTGTGACCAGATTTCGTAAACCGTGACCTTGTGACCTCATTTGCACCACGACCTATGATCTCAGTCGCTCAGTCACATTCTTGAAATCTACGACTGTGTGACTTGCCTTCCCCGCGACCTTCCTGTCACTGGCTAAGACTCCTCTCTGTTTTTGCAGTCTCAATTGATTTTCATGCCATCTCTCTCATCGTGGGACTGTGTTTTTGACATGCCAGGTGACGTCGATCTTGAGTGCATATCCATTTCTTCTTTCGAAGATGAAATGGGTCACCCGACCGCTAAAGTTGCTCAAGGCACCTCGGGAAGCGGGGCATGGGAGGTCGATCTAGAAGAAGAGCCACCTATCTTCGGAGACACTGCTTGCAACATAAGTAAAACCACCAGGCTCTCTTGGTATACTGTCTACGAGGAATTTTCTAAAAAGGATATTCTAGAAACACAAGAAGACTTCCAAGTATATATCAACATCAAGAAGTCAAAGTTACATAAAGTAGCGGCACATCCCCCAGTGTTCCCGTGCACGGAAATAATCGAATGGATTTTGCAGTGTACAGATATAGATTCCTGGATGATTAGGGGTCATGACGGGGCACCCATAGCCACCAACTCTCCAACAGAAATCAACATCTACTATAGATTGCCTGAGAGGCAGCAGACTTTTAACACCAAGTGGCTCACCGAGTTCACAACCCCAATGAAAGACATCTTAAGGGAATGGTGGCAAGACCCGGCAAAATTCTGGGTCAAGACAGACCAGGCTTACAAGATAGAGTGGTTACGCAAAGTATATCAGTTAATCGCTGCAATGATGTGCCGGTTATATGGAAAGGCAAACTATGATGTCTTTTTTCGGCACGTGGGTCCTTCTCATGTATGTTGTCACAACTCAAGGAACTATTTTTAATTGGGCAAGCATCCTCTCATCGTCTTTGAAGACAAACATAGTTGCTGCCAAAAGCCCACCCCCGCGTAGCCTCTAGAATTTTGTATGTCGTCGTACCTCCTTGATGTTGTATGTTCGAGGTGCTACTTCCAACACTGGAGCTGTAATTGGGACACATCAGTGGCCCAACCTGTCCACTGCCATTACAAAGTTTTCTGGGACACAACTTACAAAGCCATGTTGGATGTAATATCCGAAACATTTATTAGCCCATTATACAAACTACCGTTCAGGGAAGAATCACCTTGCATATCATAGAGGGCCATGAAGACCGTGGTCAAAGTAGCTCATTGGTTCCTCGTTGATGAAGGAACAGTCGTCAGAGTGTTTAGTACTCATAAAGCTCCTCATGCTCTTCCCAAGTTCATCACGAATAAGATGCTTCTGCTAGAGGTCTGTTACCAAATGATGCAGTGTTTCTTGAAGATATTGAACAAAGGCAAGAAGAAACCATGGCCACCTTTTCCCCTCACTGTTGGGGCATAAATGGTAGAAAATGTAGAATTTCCTGCAAATTCTCTACAAATCTATCTCTGAGATCTATGTAGAAAATCTGATTGTAGATTAACTCGATAATGCAATATACCAAAGAAAAATACTATAATCTACTTCTACTATCAAACTTGCGGAAGCTTAATAGATTTGAGCAAGATCAAGCAGAATACATATAACAGAGAAGAATCAATACACATGAAACACAGAATAATACTTTGGGGAAAGCCTCAGCCAAAAACCCCGCTATCTGTATTATCATACAAGGTGGAAATACATCAGAATTATATAAAGCCTTAGCTCTCATAGCTATCCAGCTCTCAGTACAATCCTCCTGGATGCTCACAGGCAATCAAAGCTTCTCACAAGCCTTCTCCTCTGTCCTCCAAGCTCCTATTTCCTTGCGTAGTTACCTCTGGGATGATCTCCTTCACCCAGTGTAACACTGATCTCACACACTGCTCTAACACACTGTTAGAACTGCACAATCCTCAAGGAACCTTATTCCTTCTGCATGGATGAGTTTCCTTTATAGGAAAATTCCTCCAACTAATAGTACAATGTCCCTGTCTTTAATCTCAACTGGGTCTTTGTCTGAACTGACAAGCATGGGTTATTTATGAGAGAATCCTCAGTTATCTGGAGTACACTAACTTCATGCATGCATGCATTAATTGAATGAACTAGCAATTAGTATCTCAAACTGTTTGGAACTAATTTAACTGGACTTAACTCAGTTAACTGAGCTAACTAATTACAACTCAAATACAACTCATCCTTATCTCCTTAATCAAGGGATAATCTCCTTAATTTAAGGGATAACTGTTGCATGACTTCACAAAGGCTTCTAGCTTGAATTTCTCCAACTAATTAATCCAAGATGAATTAATTAATTATTTTTCAAGCAGCTAGTGAGACTAAATTCGAATTTTAATTAAGGGACAAATTAAAATTGGAATATCCTGAATGCTTTTTTTTTAGCATTTCTTGTTGCTATTCTTAACAGAAAACTTCAAATAGGTAGAAGCAGAAGCCGAAGCTTTGAATGGAAGCCATTTCGTGACCTTGAATTACCAGACATATGACCCGAAGAAAGTCGTGGTCACCCATTGCAAGAAGGCGAAATTCAGTTGGTCTTATGCCCACACCAAGAAGGACCTCGAGGATGGGATTAGGAATTGGTATAACTCCATGAGGGCACTTAGCCCAAGTGAACAACAGGCCATAGAGGACAAGCTCCTCGATGATTCCCAGGAGGACGTAAGCCTTAGAGAAAGAGTTTCAACCATGAAGAAACAATGGCACGAAACACCAAAGGGAACCGAGGAATCAGGGAAATGCAAAGGAAAAGAGGTTGAAGACCCCATAAGCGACAGCGAGGAAGAGGAAGTTATGCTCATACAAAGAAATGCCAAATTGGCAAGGAAGAAGCAAGAGCTCAAGAGGCAAAGAGAACTGGAAAGCAAACAATCTCAGGACTCTGGCGACTAGAGCCAAAATGAGAAAAGGAGAAAACAAGAAGAGGAGAAAAGGCAGCAGGAGGAAGAAAAGAAAGCACAAGATGAGATAGAGAGAAAAAAGCAAGAAGAAGCTGAAAAGCAAAAACAAGCAGAGGAAGCTGAGAGGAGAAAACAAGAGGAGAACAAAAGATTAGAACAAGAGCTGAAGAACATGGAGAAGGAACTAGAGAGGCAACGAACATTAGCAGAGGGAGAAAAGAGGCAATGGGAAGAAGAGCTTACAATGGACAAGGAAAAGGAAACCGAGAAAAGTGAACAAGGGGAGACAAACAAAGCAGTCAACTTCGGCACAGGACAAGGTGAGCTTCCTCCCTTAGATGTACGTCGCACTACTCTCCTCACTGGTGGACACCTTCCCCTCCAAGAGCTGGGCATCTCAGGAGATCAAGACGAGGAGGTCTTAGATCTTACTAAAATCACATTTGATGAAATAAATCTCAAAATTATATAGGAGAGGAAGAAATATTGCAACAGGAACCCAGCTGACCCATTTTCAGTAACTACGGCAACAGATATCGTGCCCAATATCACGAAAAATCCTCAAATGATCGCCTCTGTCGTAACAACTTTCGTGGCCGCCACAAAACACAACGTAGCCCGAATGAGTAAACAAATTGTAGACTTGCAAAACAGGTTGTACACATCCGAGCAAAGGGCCACCGTGGCGGAACAGGAGAAGAAAAGGATGGAGGAGGAGAACACAACACTCTGCTTATTACACACAAGCTCAACAGAATTCCAAGTGGTAATCGCATCAGAAACAGAGACCCTAAGGGAGACCATGGTAGTAGTGTATGAGGAAATGTCAAAACTTGAGCACATTGTAGCACCCATCATGGCCATTCAAACTCACACAAAAGAGAGGGTCGTCATGCTCAAAGAAGCTATGGCCGCTTAGGATAAAATACATGAATGGTCTCAAAAGTACCTAGAAGCTTCGACAGTGGTCTCTAGGAAAGATTGGATCACTATGCAGAATAAGGGTCCAAATTTGTATCAAAATTAAGTCTAAGGATAAATTCACCAAAGATGCGGAGAGGGTGCTAGCCTCCTACAGACAGTTGTTCAGTGGCTTGGAATCAGTGATCCAACTACTTGAGGTCCCCTCTATAGGGGAGGTTGGACAGGTAAAAAATTAGGAGGAGATCAACAATGAAGTACAAGCGTTTGTAGAGACATATAGACAAGCAACTTGTATGGGAGATATGCCAATCACCAGAGAAAATATCAAGCATTAGAATCAGTGAGGCTCTACACCAAGCTGGGGACCTTGAATAATCATGTGCATGCCAAACGGAACATCCTCATCCCAGAAGCACTTGAGTGCTTACACCAACATGATGAAGACCAGCCACAGATCTCTCCTATTGCGGCAGAATACAGCCTATGGCACTTATATGACAGAACAGCTCGGGCTCAACATTCCGGAACTTGCCATCAGTAGATTAGTCAATTAGATTGATAACCATTTTTGTGACATTGTGTACTACAGTAGCACAAAATTCCTTGTGAATGTGAAAGGTCATGTAGAATGCCAAGAGTCATCTGGTAGATGAAAGGTCATGAGGTAGTCCAAGAGTCAAGGGTAGACCAAGGGTCACTTTTATCCTATAAATATAACCTCATGCCTCATTTGTAGGGTCTTTTTGTTGAGGACTATTTTGGAGATATAAATATATATATATATATATATATATAGAGAGAGAGAGAGAGAGAGAGATATATATATATATATATATATATTACTTGAGAGAATTGATGTCCTTCTAATTAATACAAGGGTTGATTGTACATCTTCACTATTGGATTCTTCAAATTTTTATGTGCTTGTGCCATGAGTATTTTCTTCACTTGATGGATCGAATGTTCTTGAAAGCTATTTGATGTGCGGTCTCCTCACATGCTGTTTCATACTTCAAATCTGGTTTTGCTACGTATGAATGGTATTTGGCTTACTAACTCTATACTCATGCCGGTGAACTATTTCTTTTGGTATTAGTATAATCTGTCTTGACTGCACAATTATGTACGCTTATAAATGGTTGATTGTTGTGAACTGATTTGCAATTGTTAAGCATTATTTATCTAGTATACATAAGTCTTATCTAAAGTCCTGCTAATAGTAACTTTATATAAGGTTGTGTTGTTTACATTTTGGCTATTCATGGTATATGTGGTACAGGATATTTGTCAATTATTCTCTTGTGTTTATTAAAGTTCATGCATTCGATTAAGTTCATATCCCACCTCTGTCCGAAGCTAGCTCTACAAAACTGAACGGCAGTTGGGCCTACATACCGGAAGGGATCCCCAACACACACGATGCAGGCTCTAGTTGGGAACCTACATCGGGGAGATCCCCTTGACTGTTGGTGTAAAATTCCAGCACATCAATAGGGTGATTGGATGAAAGAAAGATTTGGTTCAACCAATCTATGGTCGGGTGGTTTGTGGAAGTCCCAAGCTTGGTTGGCTTATGCATTCATTAATAATAGCTCTGTCTCCTTGGTATTTCATGTGTAAAATATATTGGTTTATCTTTGATTATTATGGTTGTTATATCCTTGTTATTTCTGTTGGTTATGAGTATGTTTTATGACAGATTTGATGTATGGCTCTGATCATGTTTTGATTTGCAAATGAATGTACAATGAATACATGACCTAATAGATGATAATGCAACTAATGTGATAGAGCAACAATGCTTCTTTACGAATCTCAGATAAGTATGAGAAACCTATGCTCAGATATGTTATGACCTGTAGATTGCATATTTGTGCCATGTTTGACGAAATGCATGTCATGGTTAATAGGGGTCAGATCAAGTATGTAATAGTCTCCTCCCACATCTACCTAAGTAACTGGCCAACTAGGGTAAAAATGCGACGAGAGACTACTATGATTAGATTCAACCTCCTATGTGACCTTAAGGAAATGGAACCGATAGAAACATAACATACAAACCTTGCACATGAACTACATGACCCCTTAGAACCATCCCAACTCTTCAGGTAGCTAGCCCCTGGATCCCACTGATGTTTTTGACCACTTAACCTCTTAATACTCTCATGTTATAAGCCTGCTAGCGTCTAGGAGGCTCTAGACGCTCTCATGCTATAGGAATGCCAGTGTCGAGGGACTATTTTTTCTAGTGCTATGCCAGCATCCCGGGTTTTGAGCCACTTTTTCAGGCCCAGAGCCCAGGTCATTTCCCAGAATGGAGTGACATCTCCAAAACAGTAAAATAACAGGGAAACAATGATGCAAACATGCATTTCGTCAAGCATATCACAATTATGTAATCTATAGGTGTAAATAGCATATTTAAGCATAGGGGTCTCATACTTATCTGAGAATCGCTAAGAACCATTGTTCCCTCTTATCATTTGTTGCATTATCATCTATTGGGTCTTAAATACATTGTCCATTCATTTCCAAGTAAAATCATGATGAGAGTCATACATAACCACTGTCATAAAACACATATATAACCAACATAATAGCAACAAAAATACCAATGAACTCACTGCCATATGATCCACATATAAACCAATATAATACTCATAGAAATACAAGGAGAAATAACCTCTCATTAATGATGCAAAATCCAAACCCAGGGTGGGACTACCACATTCCACTTGACCATAGAATGGCTGAGCGAGATCTTGTTAAAAATATGCAAATGTGGTAAAATTCCACTCTAGACTACTCATTTTATGGATATGATGATTGCAGTGAATTCCTCTTTTTGAGAGGACCAAAATCGGCCTAAATATCACCTCATTTGGACAAGCGAAAGTTGATTTATGAATTATTTTATTCATACATATATTTTGGATCAGGTCGGCCCTATACACGTGTACCAATGGACAGGTCAAGTGGACCCTCGTGGAAGCCTATAAATAGAATAGACCTCAATCTCATTTGGACACATTATTAAATCTCTATTCTCCTCTTTTATTTTGTCTTGGCTCACACAAGTTTGATGAAGGAAGCTCACACAAGGGTCCGAAGCTAAAGGATGAAGCTCGCACTGAGTTAGGGTTTTCTGATTCCTGGATGTTGGCATAGAACTGAGCAATTTAGTTCCTAGACATTGGCACACAGTGGTCATGACAGTGTCTAGGGAACCTTGGACGCTGGCATAGAGTCTTCATGAGAGCAATCGAGAGTCTCGGTTAGTTTGGTCCCCAGTCGCCTGCACAAAATAGTATGGGAGCGACTGAGCTACCATAATCACTATCATGCAGTTCACAGAGAGCGACTAGGTTTGTCATAGTTGATCACACAGCTCCTTCTCCTTGTGTCCAGGACTCCAAGATGAGATTTTAGTATTCCAAAGATTTCGCTCAGTGACAAAAGTGTTCGGCAACAGGCTATAGGTAGTGAGAGTACATTACAATTATCTAAATTAGAGTTTTGATGTTTAGAAGCATCAATTGGACACATTAATAAATCTCTCTTATCCTCTTCTATTTTTTCTTGGCTTGCACATGCTTGATGGAGGAAGCTCGCATAAGGGTCCAAAGCTACAAGATGAAGCTCACACTCAGTTAGGGTTTTATGATTCCTGGATGCTAGAACAAAACTGAGCAATTTAGTGCCTGGACGTTGGCACACAATGGTCATGACAACGTCCAGGGACCCTTGTGTTAGCACTTGAAATTTCACCTCAGGCTGAGAAAGGTAAACCTCAAGGCAACATCAAACCATTTAGCCTCGTAGCTAGCCCTACGGGGCAGGAGAAGGCTCTCTCTGGTCTATCTCGGTAAAATCTTCAATGGATGAGATGACCAATAAGGTAACACTGATATTAGGCTAGTAAACTGATAAAAGAGTTTGATTTGGGGTTTTTTGGGTTTTTTGGTGGCAAATTGAGGAGAGGGCAATTTTGGGTGCGGGGATTGGACACAGCTTCTGCAGGGAGTTCCTTGGGGCGAGGTAGGAGGCAGCGTTGATGGCTTTAACTGAGGTGAATGGTCAGGAATGAAAGATAAGGAGCTAAAGAGAGCAAACAATCACTTTGAATTCTCTTTAGACAGAAGAAAACATTGAAATTAAACAAACTTAAAAGCAGATGACATATTGTCGGTTCCACTTCCTTGAGTATACATGGGGAGTTGAATCGTATCATAGTAGCCTCTCGACACATGTTTACCCTAGCAGACCGGTTAACTTGGGTATTGTGGGAGAAGGGAATTACATGGTTTTTACCTATTGACATATTTAACACATTTGTCATCTCATGATTGGTTTGGAATTGTCACTGGGTTTATTCAAAACCCTTTGGAAATTTTAACTTTGCTTTAAATTATTTATGGATATTGGCTATGTGCAATAGTGTGAAATGTCCATAGTTTTGAGTGGACATTCCACCCAACATCATCGACAAAATAAGCTATAGAGAGATATCTGAAGAGAGTGCCAAGGTGTGATTTATAAAGAAATGAAATAACCATTGTGAGAGATGGAAATAACCATTCATAAAATTGAATAAAGTAAGATAATTACATTGAGTAAAATAATTAAATCAAAATCGATTGTGAAGATACAAAATTATATTTAAAAGCTAATAAAGAAAGGAGATAAATGGAGTAAAAAGATACAATGAAATCTTAGGGTCATGAAATAACTTTATCATCAAAGAGAGAGGCTAAATTTCAGAGGGGGATTTCTATTTTTTATGGAGGGACAATCTTGAGAAGAAAACGAGAAAGGGAAAGATAATGTGGTGGGCGGAGAGTGCAGTTGTTGGGGTGTAGGGTTTTAGGAATAAAAGAGGTAGAAAATATGTGAGATTAAAGATAAAAGCGGTAAATAAAGTCAAATATTTATTGACCAAGGCCACGTATAATAGGTTTCTAGTATTGGCTAGGTTTATAGCCATCTTTTTTATCAAAATTATTAGGATGCTTTTCAATTTTAAGAACTTAAGGCTAACCAAAGCATATGAGGTATTTTAAGATATGAAAGTGTTCATTGATAGTAGATTTGGAGATACAATTATGGCAAGTGTCCACTATATGTTCTAGGTGGGCTTTGAAATGTTTGCATATTTGCGCTACGAATTATTTGCCATAGTAACACATAATTTAGTAAACACAAGGTCTAACCATATAGTGAGATATATCTTTGTTAGTTTTGAATAAGTGTATAAGAGTTTTGAAGGGCTTAAAATGGTTTTTATATTCTTTTTGGGTAGAATCTTTGAGGTTTGGTCAATGGTTATTTGGATATAAGGAAAGGAAATGAGGGTTAAAGGAGGGGAAGAGGTGGTGGAATTTGTAGAATTGTAATTTTTTCAGTATGAAATTTTAACCAAAAAATATTTAATATAATAATTTCATTTAAAGAATTATTTTAATTTAGCAATGTTTACAACAAAAGGTTACATATGAATCAACAATCAAAAGGCCATCATGGCAGATAATTGGGTTGTAATTATTTTCATCCAAGTGAAGTTGACACAAAGGATGTGACATTCATTTCTAAATTGTTTCACCCACGTGGCTAAGTGCCTATGCACCCTTCATGCCATCAAACTTCCATACCAATCAAGTTCAATCAATGCTCCTAGTTTGTTAGTTGTTCGATTGACCGAGTCATGTAAAATGATGAATTCTCTCTCTCTCTCTCTCTCTCTCTCACTCTCTGAACTTATCAGGGAAAACTATTGTTTCCACTCAAGTCTAAGCATTGGAATGACATGGTTGTTTGCCTTCACCATTCACTCCTCTTCTTTTTGTTCTCACTAGGCTACCATATTTCTACAAGCATTTCTTTGGTCTTAAGAACTCCTCTCTCTCTCTCTCTCTCTTTGAACTTATGAGGGAAAAATATTGTTTCCACTTAAGTCTAAGCATTGGAATGACATGGTTGTTTCCCTTCACCATTCACTCCTCTTGTTTTTGTTCTCATTTTGACTACCATATTTCTACAAGCATTTCTTTGGTCTTAAGAACTCCTCTCTCTCTCTCTCTCTCTCTCTCTCTTTGAACTTATGAGGGAAAAATATTGTTTCCACTTAAGTCTAAGCATTGGAATGACATGATTGTTTCCCTTCACCATTCACTCCTCTTCTTTTTGTTCTCATTTATGCTACCATATTTCTACAAGCATTTCTTTGGTCTTAAGAACTCCTCTCTCTCTCTCTCTCTCTTTG
Source organism: Pinus tabuliformis (assembly GCA_031772625.1). Classification (NCBI taxonomy): domain Eukaryota; kingdom Viridiplantae; phylum Streptophyta; class Pinopsida; order Pinales; family Pinaceae; genus Pinus; species Pinus tabuliformis. Next base: position 1,371,513,623 of record CM062805.1, on the reverse strand, counting down.
AACTTATGAGGGAAAAATATTGTTTCCACTTACGTCTAAGCATTGGAATGACATGATTGTTTCCCTTCACCATTCACTCCTCTTCTTTTTGTTCTCATTTATGCTACCATATTTCTACAAGCATTTGTTTGGTCTTAACAAATACTTCCCATCAATATGATGTGTCAAATTGATTCGTTAGTCAGTTGATTTCAATCCCTTGGACCAACACTCGTTCTCTCAGTGAAATAATACAATTTGAAAAATTTCACTTCCTTTTATAGTTAAAGACTTATGTTTGTTGTCTTTGTATTCATCCTTGCTTGACTTGAGCCTTCGATATTCTAAGCCAAACTATTTTATCTTCTTAGTGATCCATTTCAAATCATTTGTATAATTGTGTTTATTTTCCCAAAATATATAGGGATGTGATATTTGGATCTCATTAGTAATTTGAGTTGGATTTGCAAAAGAAAACGATTACCTTTCACCTCAAATTTATGGAAGGTGCTTAACAAATCAATTATATAGCAATAGAAGAAGGATACATAATTGAAAATGATGAGATTGGATAGGTTGTTGATAGCATGAAGGGCCCTGTGCCATTGCAACCAATGTCCACTACACCATATAAATCTGCAATGCAAATATGAGCATGAAGAGCGCACACACACATATTAAAGGAAGAGGTGTTGGATCTAAGGGAAGCTAAAGAGTCAAGGATTCTTGGCCTTCTAAATGAACCCAACAACGCACGTTTCTCCTACAAACTTAGGCATAAATAATTAGATCTTTGGTGGAGATTGTGATGGGATCCAATTAGGAAAATACATGTGTGGCACTGATTGCATGAGCACTCCTATTGACTGTGTGATCCATTGAGGGGACTTGAACATGGTTGAGTGTGACAAGGATTGCGTTGAAGGGCTTTAAAAATGAATCTATGTTGATAGTATATAGGCTTAAAATGGTCATCAACACTTGTTTTGTGTTGCAGATTATGCATGGGGCCAATAGAATCTTACTTGGGCAAGGTGATACATGTATTCTAATTAGCAAAGTGGTACCTATTGCTATGTTGGACATGGTTTATGCAAATTCAATTGCCACTTTTTTGTCCATAAATGAATGTTCAATGCAACTATGAAATGCATGTGAGAGGATTATGTAAAAAGTAGAGATCTAGGTTGAGTTGTAACCCACAAATTTGTGGATAAACAAAAGATTGACTGAAACTAGTCAAATGTTGGTTTTCCCATTTTGGGTTTATGGGGTAAATGTTGTGTTCATTGTGTAATGAATTACTTTGTGATTGTTGTGCAACTATGGAGAAATTGATGTGGGAAGATATTATCGTTCTTGGTTATGTTTTCATGGATTGATATGATGAATCTCACATTTTGTTGATAATTTTTGCTTGGTATAGCTTTCTACTAATGGTAGAGTTAACAACAATAATCAAGAAAAATTTATCCTCCTTTCAATTTTGTACATTGAAATAAATGGTTATAATAACATGGCTATTGCAAATTTTCAACTGAATTCCTATTCGTATTATTTTAAAATCAATAACTCTTCCCTATTCTAGGCTATTGGGCACTCCAAGGGAGTTGTATGCCTTCCTTTTGATGTTTGGGAATTGTCCAAAAGTTGAGTGAGTTGCTAATACTCAATGCCATGTGTGGAACAACCTTCTACAGCCATCCATTTCAATTGTGTACCTTTATGAAATGATAGTTTTATTATCTTATTAGATGGTATAATTTAGTTTATGGTCTTTGTATCTTCATTCACTAAGAACACATTGTATTTAATGGGTATTTATATACATCCACAAAAGACATTTATAGTGTGAATTGTTCCAACAAACTTTGGAAGCAATTGGGAATTCACACACTCTTTGACCTCTCTTCATGACATTTGAAGTTTATGTTCCATATGTGAATACTTATAGGACTTAATGTTGGAAAGATGTTGAGTTTGATCTATGCCTTAATTGTTGGAGTGTTGTCGTAAACAATGTTGGATTAAATGGGTTGCATAAATTAATATGATAAATACAAGCTATAGCAAATGAGAGTCATTATTTACTTTGCCTTGTTTTCCAAATAAAAAATTGCCTCGGGGGAAGAATGCCATTAGGATTCTTGTTGTTTAATTTAGTCATGACATAATTGTTTTTTTTTTTGAATAAGGATGATAAGGGAGTTGGGTAGGCTATGGGATGGAACATCATGTACCGATATTTGAGATTTGAAGTAAGAGGAATTTAATCTACTGAATTAAACATTGATTCAATCACTACAATACACAAAGTAAACAATTGGAAGTAGAACAACATAGAGACATAGGCTACCAAGAGAATTTATGTGCATTGTTATACTCCCAGTCTTGTAAGCATTTGTAGGGACAACAATTCAATTTATTAAATCCTTTAGAGGATCCATGTCGGTGAATTGGATAGGGCCTAGGCTTACCACTTATAAATCAATAAGTTAGACACTTGGTAGGATCATGATAAATTTTAATGACCCATCATAGTGTTCACATTTGCATGGGCACATCTAATGTACTACAATGATAACTCTTTCCAAGTAGTTTAGAGAAGTAATTGGGTGCTCTCACATTAACATTTTTCCAAAGAGCAAAGCAAGTAAGAACTTCAAGATGAAGAAGGAGCCGAGGCCAAAGAACCTTGTCTTGATATAAGTGAAGGACAAAGAATAAAACCCATATTTCCTTCCAAAGGAATCAAATGGTAACAGAGGATGTTGGTCACCCCATCATGTGGCACCACAAATTTCTTGGGACATAAGAGGTATTTTAACAAGGATGAGTTATTGAACACTTACAACTTTTTTAAAGCCTGATTCAAACTCATGAACTATATTCTAAATAAAGTGAAAGAAAGGGAAGGAGGTACATGTCACATGCATATAAGTGATTCCGACATGCCACAATGTACACACACATATGCACATAAGCCACACAAACAAAGGAAGGGAATGCCAAGCAAATACACCAGGGAAATGCTAAGAAAGCAAGCATAATCACCTCACAACCAATCGACCATTAAATTAGTAGTGGGTCACTATGTTTGTGGGTGCTCTCACTAGCATAAGAATCTTGGTATACAAAGACTTATTATTGTTGTGGATCAATCCTCAAAACCAATGTGGGATGGAAGGAAATGAGGTTTTATAAAGGTAGAATCTATTTAAAGACACGATAAGATAGATCCAATAGTTATTATTCTCTCTCACACACACACACAGTTGAGGTTTTATACTTATAGAAGCTATTCAAAGACACGATAAGATAAATCCAATTGTTATTATTCACACACACGCACATAAACCAGGGAGGGGAAAACTGAGTAGGCAAACATAATTAATCCATCCACAACGAATTAACCATTATGTTGACAAGCAGCCATTATCTTCATGTATGCCCTTCTTGGCATAAGGATCATGCTATAATGAGGCTTTTTTGTTTTTGTAAACTAATACTCCCAACTGTTGTGGGGTGAAAGTGAAGCATATGTTATAATTATAGAAACTATTATAAGGCACCACAAGACATGCATATTGCATTGTTAATTTTGATGTTATTATTCACACATGCTACAAAAAGGAGAAAGAGGAAGGACAACTTAACACACAATCACTTTGCAACCAATCGACCATTATGTTAGTAAGGGCACTACCTTGATGGATATCTTTTTTGAAATAAGAATCATGATATATTAAAGCTTATATACCATTACAAACTAGTACCCACAACCAATATAAAACAATAGAATTATCATTATCATTATCACAATTTTTAGTCATAAAACTCAATCACTATTAAAAATAAATCTTCCTTTCTTTGAGTTATTTTAAATTCAGTTATATGCCATATAAATAAGCTAGACATAATGGTCCCATTTTTTGTTATATATATACACTGTATGGAAACATCCCATTTTTTATATTTTTGAAAAATAAATTAGATGAAAAACATCTCTATGTGAGCTTTGGCCCCACCAAATGATGATGATGATGATAGTGGTTAATGCCCACTGAGACCAAATTGGTTTATCGGACCTATAATTTTCTTAGTTTTTAATTGTCTGGCTCCTCGTCTTTCTTGGCGAGATTGGTGCTGTAGCTTTCTTTTTTTTTCTCTACGGTCTTCCAACTTCCTTTATCTTGCATCTCCTTCATCTCTTCTGGTTCTTGGGACATTGGTGTCTTAGCTTCGCGATCTATTGTGTTCGTCCTTTTGAAGATAGTTGAAGAAGAAGTTTGGTCTAGGAGATCTCCTTTGTTGTTAAATGAAGATTTATTTTGTGCAGTATTTGAATCCTCATAACTGTTGCTTGAGGGGTTGTCGAGTTCACTTTTTTGTTGTTGGGTGGGGCTTTCTCCCTGCTTGTCTTGAGAGTTGTTTCTTTCTTGTTCGATTTCATGTGATTCAAATTTTTCTCTAGAGTATTCTTCTTTGATGACAGTGTAATGTTCTTTTTGTGCTCCTTCCCACCATGTAGATCTGTGGTGGTTTTTTCTAGCAGAATTTTTCTAGGAGGCTTTTGGGCAATTTTTGGCTAGATGGCTTGTTTCAAAGCAGGTTCGACATCGAAAGAGGACACTTTCATAATCGAGTTTCTGGTTCCACACATAGACTTTACTTGTTAGGTTTATTTCAGCTGGGAATCCGCCGCTGAAGTCCATTTTCACACAGATGCGTGCATAGGTGGTTTTGGCATATTCCTCTGTTTTTGGGCACCTGCAGTAAAATTTCCCAATTGCATTTCCAATGGCTTGTAGTGAGGAGAGATTTCAGAGATGCAAGGGTAGGCTTGGAAATCTCACCCAAATTGGTGCTGAGGTTATGACTACTGTTGAGGGATCGAATGATGGGTTCCATGGCTTCATGAATAGGCCTGAGTTTTCTCAAAACCATGGGCCGCAATCTAGAATACATTGTTTGCTTTCAGGATTTTCAAAATCTACTATAAAGAAACCCCTAGCATAGGGGTAGATATTAATTTCATCAGAGATGACAAGCTTCCATACCTCCGAGATCCATTTGTGGAGAGCTGTCAGCTGCGGCCAAAAACCATTGAACCTGCAGATTAGGGCACTTTCAGAAAACTTCAAAGCCTCATCGACTGAGGTCTGGACCACCTGGACAATGGGAGCTGGGGCTTCACTAACGATCTGGGCAGGAGCTTGCCCTCCAAAAGCGGACGGAATGGAGCCAGCATCGATTTTCGCGAAGCTGGGAGCCATATTTTAAAGATTAGATCTAGATCTAGCCGCAGAAGATTAGATCTAGAACCAAGCGGCAGAGATGCTGCGTCGAGGACAACGATCGCAGACCCCACTGCAAGTGAGCGGAAGATGATCTCCTTATACCCCGTGAGTAGCAGCACCGGGGTGAGCAGGAGCACCGGGGTTGTGAGCATACCCAACCAGGCTAGCGCCGACCAGTTGAAGATCTAGGGCAGATGTTTGTATCAGAAGACGCCCAACGCCAGCAGTGAGAGCAACGAGAGGAGATCCTGGGAGAAGTTGTAGATCGCTCGTCTAGCTGCAGATCGTCGGGGAAGCTGCAGATCGGTGAGAGAAGCGGTCACTCAGGACGTCCCTACTTTCTTACCATGGAAAATCTGAGAAGCAAAAACCAGTGAGGATCGCCTTAGCTGGAAGCCTGGAACGATCCCGGGATAAGCTGTAGATCGCCCGTCTAGCTGCAAATCGTCGGGAGAAGCGATCACTCAGGATGTCCCTATAATGCTGTAGTGTAGGGAATTAATCAAATGGACAAAATATATTTTAAAAGTTTTATATTTTAAGGTTTTCAAACTCATTCTCGAGCAATTAGGAATTTTTTAGGTTGTTTTGTAAATTCTTTGAATCGTCCCAATACTTCAGATTGAATTTCTAAAAGGAATTGGAAACTCAAATTCATTTGTATCTCTTTAGTGGATGAGTGGGTGAAAATAGAGTTTGGAAGCTTAATTTCAGGTGCAAATATTCTTCCCACCAAAATACTTTAATTTAAAGAAAGATCACATGGAAAGAAAGAAAGAAATAAATTAATTTTTAATGTCCACGAGGCTAAATGACCTACATGACAAGCAACTCACAAATAGATTTCTGCATTTCAGCCTTTCTTATGTTAAATGTAATGATGAATGGCCTCAACTCTACAACTATCCCTTTATTGATTAATTATCCCAAGAGCTTGCTCATTAGAGTTTTTGCATATATGTCCCTATTATCCTTGAAAGTTTCACATTATAAAATAAAATGTTTTTCTATATCCGAAAAGTACAAAAAAAATACACATTCTTTCTTCCCAATCTTCTTTTAGCCTTTACATAAGAATTAATTCTTAAACCGGTAATAATAATTTTGAATGTTACTCCACATACCTTTCCCTTTTTTTCCTATATAACGTTTTCTTTTCCTATAACACTTTTTCTTTCCTAAGGAATTGATAAAATATAATACTTTCTTTCCTAAGCAATTGATAAAATGGACGGGAGTTCATCCTTTCATGGCTGGACACACAGAATTTGTGGAGGGACTCTCCATTTCTGGTTTATCCACCCTTAGTTCTCTCTGTACTCCGCCCTTGGTTCTCTTTGTACTCGAGACCTTTAACGATTAGCCCTGCGTATGCTGTCATTACTGAACTCACTTCCAGAGCCCCAAAAATCTCTCCCAAGTTTGCCTAATTTCTTAAAATAATTCACAAGCAGAAAACGAGATTTTTTGCAATTTTGCAACTAACATGCCCGGTCTCCTCTGTATGTTTTCACCCCTTATTGTAATTGAAATTGCACCCGGGTTCGATTCAAAGCGGAGAATAACATGGGGGCCTTGTTCTGGACAGAGTGTTTTCACAAATAACAGGTTCGAAGGCATGTGTAGACATCTGGGTAGTTGTAGAATAAAGACGGAGCCCATTAGGTCGATCCAATCGAAGAGCTCAGATGGGAAAACAGATAAAAATTCTCGGGTGGACCTTCCTTCACATGTAAATTATATATCAAGTGTCGCCAATCCTTATGTGAAACATTTAGTAAAGCTTCGCCAGAGCACTTCTTATAGGCATTCTGTGGGCTCTGTTGTTGTGGTCGGAAGTACTCCTTTAAGGTATTATTATGCAAACCATCGCATTTGTTATTTCTTGTTGTGTCCAATGGCTTGCACTCTTTTGCTTAGAGTCGGATGATCGAGAATATATGCATCGTGTTTATAAGATAGAAGCGTTTGGAGCCAAAATCTGCTTTCTGACCAGTATAAATAGTTTGGTTCTCCTGCTTGATGTATATTTTGATCGATTTGGTTGCTGCGATGACTGTAAGAACGATGGAAATATTGCTCTTGTGGTCTTAAGTATGATTGTATTTGTTTTTCTTTTGCTTTGAGAAACATGCTTCAAGGGTCTGCATTGCAAAGAGCAGATTTTCCTCCCTCTCTGGTGTGAGGCCTGAGGAGAGTGTTAGGTCTGAGACCTGGGCGCATCCTTTTGCAGATGGGGCTGACCACAGTGAGAATGAAGGTCTTGCGGTTGGTTCAAGATTGTCAATCACACTAGTGAACGAACCAATGACCTGTTGGCATGTTTGCATTTTTAAACCATCATCAGCCAGATCTAACCCTTATCTATACCTTATGTAAGTGAGGTAATATCCAATGCTCAAATTTGAAGGGATGGTCTAAGAGTTATTTTAGTTTTTTTAATAGATTGCCTAGAGAAATTGAAAAGCATAGACGATGATATAGACAACCATAAAATGACAAGGATTAATCTTTAGAGCAACGGGTTGTTAATGTTCCAAGAAGACACTTCAGAATGATGGCAAAGATACACGGGGTGAATGGAGGAAAGGTCTGTGCCTCCCAAAGCAATCACAAGGGAGATTGAGCAATCATGGGAAGAGGCAAGCAAAGTCGATTCTACACTCGAAAGACATTAAACACAAAGCCAGCCAAAGGGAAGATTGAAGGCCTAAAAAAAAATGGTGTTTGTATTTATTGTTGATCTACACCCATACAACTTCAAGGTCAAGCTTCCCAAGGAAGCAATGTATCGGTATCTCTTAGTCAACAGTTGATCTTAGGCTAGATGGGTATAAGAAAGGGAAAAGTGAAGTGAAAGCAAGGGGTCAAGGAGGAAGGGTGGATGAGGAAAGTTAGATGGAGACAACGAATGAAGGAGTCGATTAGGAAATTTTGATTAGATTTAGAGGCTTGACATCCTCTAATGAGTAAAAGGAAGTTAGAAATGCAGGCTTGAGAAGCTTAAGTTTTTGTAGGGAGGAAGAAGACGGAGATTTAGATTTCTTCTCTCATGACATAGATCATACTAGAGACTGTTGGCTACTATATAAAGTAGCATTCTCAATTTATCATCTTAGAATTGATCCTTTGGTAGGGATGGGTATGGACCTTCTTAGTTGCTTTGTTGAAGCCCAAAATAACTAGATGAAGATGTTCCTTATCAAGCTAAAGAGCTATTATGGGGTTCAAAGAAGGTGAAGGCTAGGATTTGCTTTTTAGAAGAGAAGGTAGCGAACCTGTAGCGAACCTTGAGCAATAAATGAACCAAAAATTTGATCCTATACTGCAAGCTAGAAAGAATTGGGTTGAATAGGAAGTTGTGAAGTGAAAGAGGAATATGATTGTTGGGATGTGAAAATTGAAATAGAGTAGATGACAATGAGGACAATCAAATTAAAATTTGATCACATGGATAAGGTTATTACTTGCCCTTTTTGTTTTCAGTTGATTATAGCTTGCACAATGGTTGTACTAATGTCTGGGATGTGCTCGGTAGAGATGCAATATATTTTCCATTTCATATAAATGTCCATGTAAAGAAAAAACATCTTATTTATAGATATGCTATATATGTTGAATCTCATATACAACTGCAACAATGATCTTGTGTGTGAGACATCCTTTTTTTGACAAGATATTTGTTGTTATCACTATGCAACAAGTGTGCTTTTCCCTAATGTGGGGATATTGCAATGCTTTGTATTCGATTTATAATACTCGATTAAGGCCTCTTTGGCTAAGAAGTTGCAGGTGGTTGGTATCTATTCTACCAAAATCTGTCAAGGCTTGCACTTGTGGCCAATAACTTGAAGGGACTTGCTTGCATAGGAAGATGATCAACGAAGGGAAAAACATGCCTCTAGGGGATTTGAACCTTGATGGGGGTATGAAACACCCCTACTTCACCATCTAACCAAGTTCGTATTGATAAGACATCCTATTTGAAAATGAAAGAATGGTCGAGCGAACAACAATACATGCATATGCTAGATATCAAAAGTTCTAGAGGGGAGGTGGTTAATATCAACTCTTTTTATGATCAAAAAACCTTTTAGTAATGCTAATTTTGAACTTTCGATGGTTCATGCCATTATCAACATGAGACTACATTTGACCCCACATGACTTTTTTTTAAAGGAAACAATCTCGCAGGGCAACTTAGGGATGCTTTCCCACATTCGTGGATGGTGTTTGTAGTAAACTAGTTGACATATATTGGAGTGCCTCACCCTCCAAGACCTACTTGTGAGAGGAATTGAACTTGGGTCTATGATACGACAACACGATACTTAAATTAACTAAGCTATCACTTTGGGCTTTTGACCCAACATGACTTTTCCATTGTCGGTTCCACATATGTGAGTTGGATTCCTTCCTTGACTTCACCAAAGGATTTTGCTAATTACCAAAATTGGTTCACAACATTGCAAGGTTGGGGGGGGAGTCCATAGGTTAGTTTGCTATGTCAAAGGGAAGGTTCTACAAAGAGGGAGACCTAAGGGAAGTTTGAAAAGGTGAAGAAGAAGACAAATGCAATGGCTAAAGTAGTTTGTAAGCATTGCAAAAAGTAAATCCATGTTGAAGATAAATGTTGGAAACTTTGTCCAATGTTAGTGCCTTAGAATTAGAAGTAGAAACAACTTTTGCCTTAGGTTGAAGAAATGATGAGCATGTAATTGATATCACAAATGACATTGATGATAAATTGTAGTTATGGGCAAGTTGAAATTTGTTGCAAATACCAAAGAGCACGAACAATTATTTGTTGTGAAAATATAGTCGAAGAAGGTAACGATCAATGCCATATTCATTCTCACGAGTTAAAAAGAACTTGATCTGGTGAAACTAGGTAGGAACTTAATCTAACCTTTGTGGATCATTTGTGTCCCTATGCTCTGGGATGGCTACATAATGTTATGATGTTGAAAGTCAAGAAGCAAGTTTAAATTCATGATCTCAACAAAGTTCACTGAGGAGATTGAGTATTGCGTAGTGCCATCGGGCTTATGCAAAATGATAGCACGCAAATTGTATATATGGTATCAAGATGTGAAATTTTGGAGCTGTGCAAAGCAATTCAAACTTGATTTGTAAATTGTCTTTGGTATCTTGATGGTTGGCTAACCAAAACAAATCTACCACTACGATGAATATAATGAGTTTATGTTTGGTTGTACAACTGATTTTTTTGTATTTCTAGTGATTAAATAGGAAATAAATCACAGCAAAAGGATTTTTTTACCTATTGCGACATGAAAGGAGAACAGTTGTAGCAAAGACACATTGGAACACCAAAAGCTACCCTAAACCTGATGTGGGAAAACCGACAAGAAATGAAGGATTGCACCATTTGTGTTCTTATATTGTGGAGATTACATTATAAAATGGAAAGACAATTAATTCCAGGTTTACTGCGAAGCTATGAGATATTATGATATTTTATAGTCTATAGATTGCTGCCCTCTCTTTGCTCTCTTAGTGTCTCCACAAATTTTCTCATACTATAGAACGATTGATGGCTAAAGAAAGTGATATAGTTTCCCTCTTGTTAGGGGTTTGCTGATGTTCATTTTTGTAGCATTGGGAGGTATTCCCACATGACAAGAGGCCTCCTAAGTCGGCTTAAGAAAATTATGAAAATAAAAGAAAAAAAATCCTTTTTTGGGCTTCATGTAGGCTCAAAATGGATAAGTTGGCTCCACCATGAAGGGGTGTGTCCCTTGGTCAAATTCACCCATTTGACCTATATAAATACATGATGTGCTACTCCACTTTGACAATCATCATCAACACGACATCTTAGATCTCTAATAGCACTGACACGTGTGGAGAAAGAAGAAAGAATTGACTAATTTGACTGAGTTTATTTCTTGAATATTTGACCAAGCTTTGATCGAGTCAACAATGCTGCTATTTGACTGAGATATCTGGCCGAGTTTGGCTGTAGAAAAGGACAAGTTGGTCACAAGTTTGACCACATGAGTCAACCTTCAGGGCTAAGTTGACCAAATCGAAGACTTGACCAGATTTGACTTATTGGGTGGTTTGACCAACGTTGACTGGCTGGAAGTTTGACCAGGTTTAGATGGTATTTAGACTTGGATTTTGGCACAGGTTTCTAGACAATTTTTGGAATTGTAAACCTTGTTGAAGAATAATTTCTCCTAGAAGAAAATTTGTTGGGTTTTCTCCCAAGTTTGGGTTTCCCAATGTAAATTTGTTGTCTCTATTGTGCATGGATGTCTCTTTATGATCTTACTATTTTCGCTTCATTATTGTTGAGATTTTCTATGTATAATTGCTCAATGATATTAGTGGCATAAGATAAATTTGTTGAAGATCATTAGGAAGTAATTATCATATTAGAAAATTGGTTTCTAATATTCATCTTGTACAAAAATTCAACATGGTATTAGAGCTTTGTTGAAAGAGCAGCCATTGAAGTCAGCCCTAGAGACAAGTGTTTAGCAGTTTAATTGGTTTTTGGGTCTCTTGCCAAAAATGGCACCAAGTATTAGAGTTGAAGACTGGTTGGATGGTGCCATCAATTACACATCTAGGAATGCCATGATATGTTAGTATTTGTGGCATCAAATGTGTTCTAGCCTTGAAATTTTGTGGAGAGGCTAGATTACATGAGATCTCCAAAACCCATAAATCGTTTCTGGAAATTCCACCTAGAATGACTTAGTTAGATTATTAGCCAATTTTTAAATATTTCCTGAGTCTAAACTTAGGGAATATGGTTAATTAATCAGAATTAATTAAGTCAAGACGTGAATGATCTAGAAACTCACATGGATCCGACTCCAAGATGATTCTAGCCATCGATTATATTTTAATCTTGGCCGTTGGTGCTCCAACAGAAGATTATAAAAGGAGGTCAATGTGGTGATGGGGAGACACTTGAGAGGTTCGATTTTTGAGTAGGTCGATTTCCAGAGTAGCAACAGTCAGTTGCCGAACAGTGTAGAGAGAGCTTGAGATCTAAGTAGTGAGAGAGGGGCAAGACAGTGAAGTCGGAGGAAGATTTCCAGATCCAGTGAGTGCATTTGCAGAGAGGTAGAGGAGCCACAGAGAGGCTGACGTTGGGGCAACATAGTGTTGAAGAATGAAGGGCACTGGTGTTTGTTAGGATTCTTCACTGCTCGATAACAATTTGTGAAGCACTTTTACTATTATCTTAACTTGATCTTCTTCTTCTTATTAGTGTGTGTTTCATCAAACTGCTACCAAAATGTTAAAATTGGAAACTAGGGCAAAACTTCATGTGGGTCATTTTATTCATGGCTGATAATATTTTTATTAGATTCCTCTCGTCGAGAGGTGTAGGATTGATATAAATATCATCCGATTCCGATAAGTATTCATGGAGATATGAATTTATTTTGATTATGGAATTATTATCAAGCCGACCTACAACTCATGTAGGCTCAGAAGCCCAACATTTGCATCTATTCAAACACCAATGTTGTGTATAAATATAAGAGGACTTTTCCTCATTTGCACTAACTCATCTCATCACATCTCTCTCTCTCTACTGCGCAGAAATGAGTCTCTTCTCTACTGCGCAGAAATGAGTCTCTTCTCTACTGCGCAGAAATGGGTCTCTCTCTCACACATGTGAAGCCGGAAGCTGTTGAACCTGAAGCTGCAACTGCAGATCCAAATATTGACTTGCGTGGCCTAGAAGATCTCCTCTTTGGAACTGCGCCGTAGGTCCATCTGGATCTCCTCTGAAAACCGCAACTTTTGGTGGTGGAATGAAGTCAATCCGATGAACGGTTTGCAAGATATCGACTACCCTAGTTTGAAGCCGGAAACTGCTAAAACTGAAGCTGCAACTGCAGAAGTAAAGATTGACTTGCGTGGCCTAGAAGATCTCCTCATTTGAACCTCCTCTGGAAGCCGCAACTTTTGGTGGTGGAATGAAGTCAATCCGACGGTCGGTTTGTGAGATATCGTCTGCCCTAGTTTGATAATGAAGTCGCTAGTGCTGATGCTGCTGATCTAGGGTTTGCTACTGCTGATATGAATCAGATTTATTGTACTATTTCTCTCTGCTGAATTATTGAAGATAAAAGAAGATTTGATCAAAGGGTTTCCCCACACATTGTGGGGTTTGTCTCTGGCTAGCCACCACATCTTGTGTCTCTTGTCTTGGCTTGTTTTTTGTCGATCGTTTAATGTTCTATCTGCACTTTACTTTATGTACATGTGATTGCTAATCTGTGGAATATAATAAGAAAAAGAAGTAAACTGTTATAAGCATAGAACATACCATAACTTAACATGGAATCGGAGCTGAGGTGAAGACAAAGCCTGAGCAAGAGCAAGAGCAATCACCGAAGAGATGATTGGCAAGGCTATCCTAAAAGAACTATGGGGTCCTCAACACTCTTTCCTGCCGAAGACAAGCTCCGTGAGAAAGATGACTATCACGCATGGAAGATGTCTATCGATCTAACCCTAGAAGACCCATGAGTGCTGGACTATGTAAGAGGCAATATTGTTGAGCCTCCATCAAATGCATCTGCTGCTGCATGGAACAAATGGAAAACCAAAGAAGTCAAAATAGAAGATCATCCGGGACTCTATCGACAAGCACTTGGTGGCCTACATCTTTGAACTGGACACCTCCAAGGAAGTCTACGATAGACTGGTGAGTTTATTTAAAGTAAATGATGCAAATCAAGTTTTGTTTCTTAGAAATAAGCTGAAGGAAATTAAGAAGGGTAAAGATGAGAGTATGCAAGCATACTTCTTAAGGATCACCGAAATCAAGAACGATCTCCTATCTATTGGGGAGGCTATCACTGACAGGGGAATGGCACTCACGACTCTTGGAGGATTACCATCCAAATGGTACGTGTTCAGGACTACTCTTCTGAACAATAATGTAATTCCTGGTTTTGAGGAATTAATGGCTAGATGCATTCAAGAAGAAACAAGGGAAGAAGAGCAAGAAATGCCCATGCCTAAAGGTCCTCCTGCTGCTTTTTCTTCTCATGCTAAGAGAATAAATAATTCTGGGTCTAAATCAAAAGGAAAGGTTGGATTTAAGGGTGGAAGAAAAGGACGATGTTACATCTGCAATAAAGCAGGTCACTATGCAAGGGAGTGCCCTGATAGAAAGGACTTACACCGGGATGATGATCAAAATCCCTCTGATGGCAAATCAAAGGAATGACAAATTCAATAGCAAAGGTAAGAGGAGAGATGGGAATCAAGGAAGAGGACAACCATTCAAGAAGGCTAGAAAGTCCAGGATGTATTAAATGCACTTGACCTCAAAAAAAGAACCTAGTGTCCATCTCGGCAATGGAAGACAAAGGCTACAAGGTAACCTTCAGCAATGGCAAGGTATGTATATGGAAAAATAATGTTAAAGATGCCTTTACTCTTGGGTTTACTGTTGATTCATTATATCAAGTCGATGGAAGTCCGCTAGGTGTCATGTCTTGTGACACAACTCTTCAGTTCGAACTTTGGCATCGGAGGTTTGCCCACCTTCATTACAAAGCTCTACCCGATGTAAGATAGATGGTAACAGGGATGCCTGAATTCCAAGTAGAGAAAGAAGGTGTATGTCCGAGATGTGCTGAAGGAAAGCTTAAAAGGGGACCATTCCCCTCAAGCCTAAGCAAGACCTCCGATATATTATAGTTGGTTCACTCAGGCATATCTGAGGCTGGCATTAAGAGGGAGACTACTACACCACGTACTCCTGAGTAGAATGGTGTGGCGGGAAGGAAGAACCGCACGATTGTGGAAGCTGTCCGGGCCATGCTACATGATCAAAGACTTCCGAAGTTTCTATGGGCTGAAACTACAAACACTGCCGTATATGTACAAAATTCGATGCCCTCATCAAGCATTGGGTTCCAAGACTCTTGAAGAAAAGTTCACTGGTAAGAAACCTGATGTTTCTCATTTTAGAATTTTTGGAAGCCTTGTATATTTTCATGTGCCGAAAGAGAAAAGAAATAAATTGGGTACATCTGGAAAGAAGGGAATTTTCGTGGGCTATGGTGAAAATACTAAAGGCTATAGAATCTATGTAGCCGGTCAAAGGGAAGTCGTAATTAGTCGTGATGTCACCTTTGACGAAGATATGGCTCTTAGCGAGGTGAACAATCTTCCGACTGTGAGGAGCTCTCAAGAAGCCAACACCAGGGAACTGAAAGAAAAAGATGATGAATCAATGCCTGATGTAGAAGAACCCATGGATCCGATTGATCCTCATCCACATGAGCCTTCCTCTTCTAGGAAGAGACCTTCATGGCTTAGGGGGCTACTTGATGATGCTGAAGGACATGCTACACCCCGAGGAACCTTTCGTGAAAGTAAGAAACCTAATAGGTATCAGGGATACTTGACCATCATGAGCACGATCATACAAAATAAGCCTTCATCATTCTCAGACGCCGTCAAGCATCAAGTATGGAAGGATGCTATGACCGAAGAATATGAGTCTATCATGAAGAATGATGTCTGGGAAGTAGTTCCCAGACCTTAGGACAAGACAGTTGTTACTTCCAAATGGCTTTACAAGATAAAGCATGCAGCAGATGGAAGTACGGAAAAGTATAAGGCTCGTTTTGTTGCTCGTGGTTTCTCCTAGAAGGAAGGTATAGACTATGATGTGATATTTGCACCTGTTGCCAGATATACGACCATTTGCTTGATCATAGCCCTTGCGGCTTCACAAGGATGGAACCTACATCAAATGGATGTCAAGACCACGTTCTTGCACAGTTCTATCAATGAAGAGGTCTACGTGGAGCAACCCGAAGGATTTGAGATTTATGATTGAAAATCTCATGTATGCAGATTGAAGAAGGCTCTCTATGGGCTGAAGCAAGCACCTCGAGCATGGTATGAGAGGATCGATAGCTACTTAATGAAGTTGGGATTCACTAGTAGTGAAGCCGATCCTAACCTTTACTTTAAGGTTGAAGATGACAAGCCTCTCATACTGGTGCTGTATGTGGGTGACCTCTTTCTAACAGGTGCAAACCCCCTCATTCACAAATGTAAGAGGGAGTTGGCTTCTGAATTTGAAATGAAGGACCAAGGACTTGAAGTGTGGCAGAAGCCGGGGGAAATTTTCCTATCTCAAGGAAAATATGTGGTAATGATATTGGAAAGACTCGGTATGATGGACTGCAAGCCTGTGACTACCCCGAGGTTCTTAACTTTTAGAAGTTATATGGTAGTGATGTCGGACCAGATTTTGGAAATGCCTCTGAGTTTCATAAACTCATTTGCATTGATGTTCTTGGTGAACCTCCATTCGAACATATGTTTTACAGTTAGCATTGTGAGCTCATATTTGGTTGAGCTTCACTGGATTGATCCCAAGAATCTTTTAAGATATCTTCGTGGCACAATGGGTTAAGATACACTGCCGAAGATGTGAGACTACTTGGATATACTGATGCTGATTGGGCATGCAGTGTGGTGGACCGTAAGAGCACTTCCGGGTGCTGTTTCACCTTGGGATCTGCTTCGATATCCTGGATGAGCAGGAAGCAAAAGTCGGTGGCTTTGAGCACCGTCGAAGCAGAATATATTGCTGCTAGCATGACCTCGTGTGAGGCAGTCTGGTTGCGAAAGCTCTTCAGTGAGCTATTTGGATTTACATTGGATACCACTGTGATCCTCTATAACAACCAGAGGTGGGATTCGATTATTGAGGAACCCCGTATTCGTCGATTGCTCCAGCAGATAGACATCATCTGGCATATGGTAAGTCGATGAGCAAGGATGCTCCATCGCTTTAAGATGATGTACAGGTCGATACACCTTGTCAAAGCCCCGAGGAAAGATCTAATTTGTGATTTTCCCAAACAACTTGGAGTCGTCAAGAAACCCTTGTACAAGGGTCTTGCATGTTGCATACATTGAGCTCTAGGAGCTCTGAGGGCTTGCGGTTATTACTGGAGCAACATACGACCATAGGGTGACTCACCCTCCCCTGGTGGTGTGCACTGGAACAAGATGATTCGCTCTCTTGTGGACAAAATGATTCGCTCTCTTGTGGAACAGGATGATTCGCTCTCCTCTGTAGCAGGATGATTAGTTCTCCTGTGAGGCCTGGATTGATGTGTTCTCCATGGCGGCCTGGATTGATGTGTTCTCCATGGCGATTGTAGCAGGATTGATGTGTTCTCCTGTGACGATAGGATTGATTAGTTCTCCTGTCGAGGCATCCTACCCATGCAGTCTGGGACTCATGGGAAGTACCTCTCATCTGATCAATGAGCAAGGAAATGAAGTTAGGGACCATAGCAGTACCGATGGAGACATCGTTGTATCTACCGTACTCCCTACGCTAGGATGACCTCCATTGATCTGGGATCAATGATACTGGTCCGGGACCAGTGGTAGGAGTTGTACCATACTATGACGCTGACTTCGGGTCGGTTGAGACTGGTTTGGGACCAGTGGTACATACTTCGAGACTGACTTCGCGTCAGTGCAGTACTGGTCTGGGACCAGTGAGAGTGGTACATACTATGACGCTGACTTCGGGTCAGTTGAGACTGGTCTGGGACCAGTGGTACACTCTCTAAGACTACGATACTAGTTTGGGACCAGT
This sequence comes from Pinus tabuliformis, assembly GCA_031772625.1. Classification (NCBI taxonomy): domain Eukaryota; kingdom Viridiplantae; phylum Streptophyta; class Pinopsida; order Pinales; family Pinaceae; genus Pinus; species Pinus tabuliformis. Next base: position 1,371,495,698 of record CM062805.1, on the reverse strand, counting down.
GGTAGGAGTTGTACCATACTATGACGCTAACTTCGGGTCGGTTGAGACTGGTCTGGGACCAGTGGTACATACTCCGAGACTGACTTCGTGTCAGTGCAGTACTGGTCTGGGACCAGTGAGAGTGGTACATACTATGACTGACTTCGGGTCGGTTGAGACTGGTCTGGGACCAGTGGTACACTCTTTGAGACTGCGATACCAGTCTGGGACCAGTGGTAGGAGTGGTACTTACTATGAAGCTGACTTTGGGTCAGCTGAGACTGGTCTGGGACCAGTGGTATGCACTCTGAGACTGACTTTAAGTCAGTGGAGGATGATACTGGTCTAGGACCAGTGGAGTTGTACTCACTATGACACTGACTTCGAGTTGGTTGAGACTGGTCTGGGACCAGTGGTACATACTCTGAGACTGACTTTGAGTCAGTATGATACATCCTCGATCATTTCTTCTTCTTCATAATTCGGACAAAAGTAGAGAAGAACAGAACAATGCAAGAGCAGAGCAGAACAGAGAAAAACAATACCGATTAGTATAGGGCAGAACAAGACAAAGCAAAACAGGCATAATAGAGCAAAGCAGGGCAAGGGTCAGGCTGTACAAGGCAGTGCATTTGATGGATGAATAGTAACGACCGATAGACAGATTGTAGATGAAGTTCTCCCTGGTTGAGAGGGAGTGTTAAAATTGGCAACCAGGGCAAAACTTCATGTGGGTCATTTTATTCATGGCTGATAATATTTTTATTAGATTCCTCTTGTCGAGAGGTGTAGGATTGATATAAATATCATCTGATTCCGATAAGTATTCATGGAGATATAAATTTATTTTGATTATGGAATTATTATCAAGTCGACCCACAACTCATGTAGGCTCAGAAGCCCAACAGTCGCATCTATTCAAACACCAACGTTGTGTATAAATATAAGAGGACTTTTCCTCATTTGCACTCACTCATCTCATCACATCTCTCTCTCTACTGCGCAGAAATGAGTCTCTTCTCTACTGCGCAGAAATGGGTCTCTCTCTCACACATGTGAAGGCGGAAGCTGTTGAACCTGAAGCTGCAACTGCAGATCCAAAGATTGACTTGCGTGGCCTAGAAGATCTCCTCTTTGGAACTGCGCTGTAGGTCCATTTGGATCTCCTCTGAAAACCACAACTTTTGGTGGTGGAATGAAGTCAATCCGATGAACGGTTTGCAAGATATCGACTACCCTAGTTTGAAGCCGGAAACTGCTGAAACTGAAGCTGCAACTGCAGAAGTAAAGATTGACCTGCGTGGCCTAGAATATCTCATCTAAACTGCGTTTTAGGTTCATCTGAACCTCCTCTGGAAGCTGCAACTTTTGGTGGTGGAATGAAGTCAATCCGACGGTTGGTTTGTGAGATATTGTTTGCCCTAGTTTGATAATGACGCTGCTAATGCTGATGCTGCTGATCTAGGGTTTGCTACTGCTGATATGAATAAGATTTATTGTACTATTTCTCTCTGCTGAATTATTGAAGATAAAAGAAGATTTGATTAAAGGGTTTCCCCACACATTGTGGGGTTTGTCCCTGGCTAGCCACCACATCTTGTGTCTCTTGTCTTGGCTTGTTTTCTGTCGATCGTTTAATGTTCTATCTGCACTTTACTTTATGTACATGTGATTGCTAATCTGTGGAATATAATAAGAAAAAGAAGTAAACTGTTATAAGCATAGAACATACCATAACTTAACACAAAAACACAAAGACAAGAACACAAATGTTGGCTCTTTGCAAGGGCCAAAACCTCTCTTCTCTTGAGAGGAAAACGCTTTGGTAAGTTTTCGCTTATTGAAGCTTATTTCTTGATCAATGCCAAACCCTAGACCTTGACTAGAAGATCCTCCAAGCAGAAGTCAAATCCTTCTTTTCTTTGCACTATGTTTCCCTGACACTTTGTTCGCCTCCTTCCGGCACTTCATTCCCTAGCACTTCATCCTTCTTCCGACACTTCGTTCCCTAGCACTTCATCCTTCTTCTATTACTTCGTCCTTCTTCCGACACATCGTTCTTCTTTAGTGTGACAACACTGCAGCCATAATTCTTGCACGTGAGAGAGGTACCCTAGAGAATTAGGGTCCTTTTTCCTTCGATAGAGAGAGAGTCTTCTTCGCTTGACTTGAGAGGCCTTGTAGGCCTAATTTCTAACCCAAACAATGATGAACATGTGACTGTGACCTTACTGCTGATATAACCGCAGACTGTCCTATCTTTTCTCGCACATGTGACTATATTAACCCTAGAAAACAATCCTTAAATCTTCGGTGGTGACTTCTCCTTCTTCGCTGTCCTTGGAGATCTTTCTTTCGTCCTTTAGCTACCCTTTTCTTGCCTCCTTACTTTGCAAATTTCAGAGATATGAATTCATTGTCTTTAGAGGAGTGGACAACCTCTATATATAGAGGACTATCCCTCCTTTAGGCCGACTTGTAGGCCGACTTACTGCTTTGAGGCCGACTTGTCTTCCTTTGTTGCGATAGGTGCTTTTAATGGTGCCATTGCTTCTTTTGATGGTGTCTTCGCTAGGGGATGACTTGACTTTGCTTGGAGGTTACTTCTTTAAGGTCTTTAACACAATTATTTTGACCTTTTGATTTACCTATAACACTTTAACATGTGCTAGACCTACTTCAATGAGCAAGAAACTCATTGCAATATATTATAAAAATAATATTTATTTTCTTGAATAAATACAAATATCAAAAGTACATTTATGAAGACCGAACCTAGTTACATTTCCTTCAACATGCAGTAGCTTCTGGAGTCAGATTCGATTCCGCTGGGGAAGACGAGTTTCAGTGCCAGAAGCTGGACAGAAGTTCCGAAGGCTAGGAGAGACATTTTCCTAGACAACAGCAAACCAGATGGCTTGAGGAGAGGCTGTTCCATATTGAGTACTAAAGGGACTGTGCTAGGGTGAGGCAGTAGTTGCGCAAAGCTAGTTTGGACAACTCACTTGGAGTTAAGGTCAGAGCCTGAATTTGCTTGTGGGGTGAAGAAATTTCTCACTAGAATTTTGCCAGTATTTTCTCTGCAGAATTGCCAATATTCGACATCTAGATTGTACTAAGATTATTTCACTGATGCTTAATAATAAAACCCTCAACTGCTGCACTGATTTTCCCAAGTTGGGTTTTATTGGGGACATTTGTCCAAAAATAATTGTGTAATTTTTATGTGTGTGTGCTAGCATTTCTTCCAGTGTTTATTCTTCCGTAGTTTTATTTGTGTAGGTTGCAGTGTGATTTATTCAGTATTTGCTGTAGCAAACAATAGATAATTTGTTAAATTAAATTTAGGAGAATAATTTCCAGTTACTGCATTAGGATTACAGTGTGGATTTTTCACATGGTATTAGAGCGTAGTTGATTGGCCAAAGAGCTCAGAGGCGAAGAGAGAAGGAATTTCGCTCTTCAGTGTGAGTAGCAAATTGAAATTCCAAGGGGCAGCGCAGTCACTTTGCCAAGAGGCCGAGTTACTTGATGAGATTCGTTTTTTTTTTCGGAGTGGGGCAGAAAAATTCAATCTCTCCAAATTGAGTGATTCCAGAGGCATAGGGAGTAGCTCAATATTTTTCATTGAGCAGATCTCTAGTTGGACGTAGTGGTTTTGCAGCAGTTTGCTAGAGTAGAGCCAACGTCAGGTGGTGTTGAAGTTTCTAAGTCTACTTAGTTAGAAACCCTCCATGCACTTTATTTGATTTATTCCTACCTACTTGTTATGTTACTTAACAAGTTATTTACATTGTAAATACTGAAAATAAACACTAGTGCATGCTCAACATATTACAAATCAACAATTGAAGGAAACAGAAACAATCACACCATATGACACTATTATTTTTGGACCAATGTCCCCGAAAAAACCCAATGTGGGAAATCCGGTGTAGCTATCCGAGGATTTTCTTATTAAGCAATATCAGAGTACAATCTGGGTGCTGAAACTGGCCTACCCAACAAAGAATTTCCTTGGCAGTAATACCTCTCAGTTTGAGACAAATCTCCCGGCTGAAACCCCGGATAATCCTTCTGACAGCTCCTCAGCACAAATCTGCCCCAGAAACCCTAGCGTCTACCCTTTCTGGATTGCGTCAGCCCCTCTCTGCCCAGCGCTGGCCCTGTGTCACCCCAGATGGGTCTGCGTCAGCCTTAGTAGGCCATGCGTCAACCTTTTGGCCCTCTGTGTTAGCAACATTGGCCTCTCTGAGGCTCTGCGCAGCTCCTGACTGCCTCTACGTGGCCCTATGTGAGCCCTGGCTGGCTCTGCGTCACTCTCCCCAGCTACTGCGCTGCTCTCCCGACACTAGCTCTGCCTCTCTGTACTCAATGCCCCTTAGCTGCAACTCCCGATCACTAATTCTATCTCTCTTAGCAAACCCTCCTCTAGAGAATAGAATGACTAATCGCACTGGTGTCTTCTCCAAGTGACCCTCAAGCCTCCTCTTATACTTTTCCTGTTGACATATCAATGACCGAGATTAAGTCCCTAATCAACGGTTAAGATTAGATCTGGCTTGATCCATGTCTTTTGGACCTTTCTAACACAGTTTCATATTAATCCACATTAATATTTTCTTTTCACTGAGTTTAGACTTAGGGACTCCATTACAAATATTAATTATTTTAATATCTCCTGAACTGTTTAGAATCTGCCCAGACTCTTTCTGGGTATTGGAGATCTCATGTGCCCCAACCTCTCCACCAAATTTCGTGGCTAGAGCACATTCGATGCTACTCCAAATAAACACTCCCTCTTAGCGAGGACTGTGCTCTAGCAATACTCCTCACAGAGTATCACTTTGATCATCCGGCATCGGTACCTGTGCTGATGCTAGGCCTTCGTGCCCAACATCCTCTGCACTGCTGGCCATGGCCCTACGACTGCCACTGCTACATCTGTACGACAGCTCCCTCTGCATCTGTGTTGCTGCTGGTCCTTTCTCCCAACACTGCATCCGCACTACACCTCCTCTCATCATGTTGTTTCGTGCTGCCCACTGCTGCACTGCAACTCAATTAATGAGAAGTAAGTAACTGATCTCCCAACCTGACCTCCCTGTTGGGCTAGAGACACCCACTAATGCTGAAGCTCCCTCTGCCACTGACAAGTGCTCCCTCTCTGACCTCTGTGCTGCTGCAACAACTCCTTGCATCTCGCACCATTGCACACCTCTCTGTGCCATCCTGCCCTGGTGCAACACTCTTGTGCCTTTCGCACTGCTACAGCCTGCTAGCCTGGCGCTATTTCGTGACTCCTGCACTGTAGCTCTCTTTGCCGCTCCATCCGCATCCATCTCTACCCACATCAGCTAGTCCTGCTACTCCTCTTCGGGGCTCCGATAGCAAGGTCTAATTCAAGAGGTCGGGTACCTCGAGGATTCTGCCCCTAATCGCCTGTAGTCCGCCTGACTACAGTTCGATGTCTCCCCAATTTCGCTCAAGTGGTGCGTGTGCACTCATGGCACAGTCATCGTCTGTCAACACTTCCTTCTCTGCCCTTGCTGGCGATGCCTTAGTCTCAGAAGACTCTCCCTTACTCTTCTTCCTTGGACACTGGGTCGCATAATGACCCAGCTCCCCATAGTGGAAGCACTTGATCTTGGAGAGATCCTTTTTCTTCTGCTTTTCCTGCTTTCCCTCAGATGCTAGGGCAACATCTTCCTCCTCCTGCTTGACTTTGATCTCCTTGCTGCTGCTACCTGTCTTCGACAACCATTTGATCTCTTCCTGGCGAAGAGCCGCCCACATCTCATCCCAAGGTGGAAGTGTCCCTTTGCCCAGCATACTCTGGACAAATACCTCCCAGTCTTCTGAGACAACATTCAGGGCTGTCCTCACCATCAACTCTTGATCTGGCGTGGCTTCTATAGCAATCAACTGATCTTGGATCTCATTCAGTCCTCCGAGGAAGGTGTCAATCGGCTCTCCTTTCTTCATCTAATATGACCTCAACTGATTCTCAAGTAACATTCTTCTTTGCACAGAAGTACGCTGGTACAATTTCTTGAGGGCCTCCCACATCTCATATGCTATTTCCTTCTCGGTAATGTGTGGTACTACATGGTCCTTGACCCCATCAAGGATGATGCTCTTGGCCCTCGCCATTGCCTCCTTGTACTTGTCGTTATCATTGGGGTCGACTGGGATATCTATAACCTTCAAGGCAAAGTTCTTGACACAATTTCTGTCAAGTACGGATAAGATTCTGGCCTTCCAGACTGCGAAGTTCGACGCTCCGTCCAGTCTATCCTGGTCTCTTACTCCGTGTAGTGCCATGATGCTCTTCTACTTCCCTCCTGGAAGTTCTCTGTTCGACTCCTTCGAGTCTCTACTTCCCGTCTGGAAGTTCTCTTCTGGACTTCCTTTGAGTCCTGATTTCCCTCCTAGAAATCCTTCTGTCGCTGTCAAGATGCCCCCTACTCTGATCGTCTTGTGCAACCGTACCATTGATTTGGGTTCCTCGGCTAGAAACCCTCGGTAGCAACTCCCTCTTCTTGGCCTTGCTCTGTCAAGTACTGTTCTGATTATAGTACCTCACTAGCAACACTTTGCAATATTCCCACAGTCTTCTAAACCCCAACAACCTGAAGGTGAGAGCTCCTAGGCTCTGCGCAATCTCGGCATCAGCAACCCGACCTCCTCAGCCAACTGCGTTAGCCCTCCCAGCTTCTGCGTGAGGCTCCTTTTGCCTTCCTTAGCCTCTGCGCTACCTTTTCTCGGCTCACCCTTGATGACGCAGGCACTGCGTCACCCTTCCCTTGTTGCTGCTTTGCTAGAAACAACTTTTGTCACGTCAAGACAACTGTTTTTGTTGCTATTGCTCCGCTCGGTTGATGTCCTCAGTCCTTCTGTGATCTGCAATCACCCTTTGATACCATGTTGAAGTTTCTAAGTCTACTTAGTTATAAACCCTCCATGCACTTTATCTGATTTTTTCCTACCTACTTGTTATGTTACATAACAAGTTATTTACAATGTAAATACTGAAAATAAACACTAGTGCATGCTTAGCATATTACAGATCAACAACTGAAGGAAACAGAAACAATCACACCATAGGACACCATTATTTTTGGACCAATGTGCCCGGGAAAATCTAAGGTGGGAAAACCGGTGCAACTATCTGAGGGTTTTCTTATTAAGCAATATCAGAGTACAAGCTGGGTGCCAAAATTGGCCTACCCAACATAGAATTTCCTTGGCAGTAATACCTCTCAGTTTGAGACAAATTTCTCGGCTGAAACCTCGGATAATCCTTCCGGCAGCTCCTCAGCACCAATCTACCCCAGAAACCCCAGCGTCTGCCCTTTCTGGACTGCGCCAGCCCCTCTCTGCCTAGCGCTGGCCCTGCGTCACCCCGGATGGGTCTGCGTCAGCCTTAGGAGGCCATGCGTCAACCTTCTGGCCCTCTATGTCAGCAACGTTGGCCTCTCTGAGGTTCTACACAGCTCCCGGATGCCTCTACGTGGACTTGCATGAGCCCTGGTTGGTTCTGCGTCACTCTCCCCGACTACTGCGCTGCTCTCTCGCCACTATCTCTGCCTCTTTGTCTCTCTGTACTCAATGCCACTCAGCTACAACTCCTGATCACTAATTCTATCTCTCTTAGCAAACCCCGCTCTAGAGAATAGAATGACTGATCACACTGGTGTCTTCTCCAAGTGACCCTCAAGCCCCATCTTAAGTCCCTAATCAACGGCTAAGATTAGATCTGGTTTGGTCCATGTCTTTTAGACCATTCTAACACAGTTTCATATTAATCCACATTAATTTTTTATTTTCCCTAAGTTTAGACTTAGGGACTCCATTAAAAATATTAATTATTTTAATATCTCCTGAACTCTTTAGAATCTGCCCATACCCTTTTTGGGTATTGGAGATCTCATGCGCCCCAACCTCTCCACCAAATTTCGTGGCTAGAGCACATCCGATGCTACCCCAAATCAACAGGTGGAAGGAAGAAGAGCACACATTGAGGGAAAAATTTCCGCAAGGAACTTCTAGTCTCAAGAAGTTTGTTTTTTCCTTGCAGATCAACAGTCGTTGTGAGCAGATCTTATCACTCCATAAGGGAGTGCGAATAGCTGAGCAACAACTGAGCAGAAGGGAAGAGGATATTTTCGACATTTTGTTGAGATGGCCATAACTGGGTTGAGAGATAAGGATAAGTTGGATGGTTCATCCAACTATGTCATCTGGAAGGCTAGGATGTCCTTCTTGTTGGATGAATATGGCCTGAAGCTCTATATAGACAACGTTGTGGCAGTTCCCCAGGACGCAGATCAGTTGAAGGAGTACAGAAAGGAGATGCCACGGGCAAAGCGGTTGATCCTGGATGGATTTTGGGACGATATAGTCTCACATATAGCTGGCAAGGATACTGCCAAAGAGACGTGGGATGCTCTCGCCATGCTATATCAGGGCACTTTTGAGTAGCGAAAGATGTACTTAGAGGAAAAGATGAGATGCATCAGGATGCAGAAGGGGGAAGGCATAAACCCCTTCCTCTCCAGGATTTAGGATGTCCGAGATCAGTTGTCGACTGTTGGGGCAACGCCTCAACCCGTAGAGCTTGTGAGATTGGCACTCAACAGTGTCTCTGAGGAGTGGCAAGTTTTTGCCCAAAGTATATTGGGCAAAGACAAGCTGCCAGATTGGGACAGGATGTGGGCCGACTTGTAGCAGGAGGAATTGAGGCGAGCTCTTCTAAAGAGCTTCATTAGTGACAGCAGCAGCGAGCAGAAGCAGGTGAAGGAGGAGGAGAATGTGGCCCTCGCATCGAAGGGCCCCTGCTAGGGACAGGGGGAGCAGAGGAAGAAGCAAAAGGACCTGTCAAAGGTCAAGTGCTTCAGATGTTGTGAGCTTGGTTACTACAGTACCCAATGTCCTCTTAGGAAGAAGGACAAGGAGGAGAAGCAGGACGAACAAACAACATCAGCAGAGATCGATAGGCTTTCCTCTAGGCTGGAGGAAGACTTTGCCATGTTTGTTGGCATACATCAAGGAGTGAGGTGGGGAGATTTGGTGCTGTAGCCCCAGAGTGCTACAATTGGGCAGGGTCTTGAAGGAGTCCACCTCATGGATCAATACCTTGCTATAGGGGCCCATAGTTTTTCAATAGCAGGATGGATCAGTGACAGTTGATGCAGTCAGATGCCAGAGTGACAGTTGCAGAGACTAGTAGTAGTCAGATGCTAGGGAGCGCAGTGCAGAGTTGGCAACAGTGCAGAGTCAGCAACAACGCAAATTCTTCAGTGATAGTGTAGATACTAACAATAGTCAAAGACTCGAGTGACAAATGCATTATACTGATCACAATTGATTTAGTATTTTGGATGTTTTTAGTTGCAAATGTTGCAGTTGCAACAACAACAGATGAGAGGGAGTTACAGTGCAGATGCAGTATTGATAGCAGTTCAACGGGGTCAACAGCAGCACAAATCCAATGTATATCACAGTTGCACAGTGGTTGGTGGACAACATGGCGAGACGTCAACAACGTGACAGGTGATGATGTAAAGACAGGGTGAGCAGTAGCACTAGAACACATTCCTCGCTAAGAGGGAGTGTTAGTTTTTGTAGCATCGAATTTGTTCTAGCCTTGAAATTTTGTGGAGAGGCTAGACTACATGAGATCTCCAAAATTCAGATATCGTTTCTGGAAATTCCACCTTGAAATGACTTAATTAGATTATTAACCAATTTTTAAATATTTCCTAAGTCTAAAATTAGGGAATATGGTTAATTAATCATAATTAATTAAGTCAAGGCGTGAATTATCTAGAAACTCACACAAATTGACTCCAAGATGATCCTAGCCATCGATGATGTTTTAATCTTGGCCGTTGGTGCTCCAATAGAGGATTATAAGAGGAGGTTGATGTGGTGATGGAGAGACACTTGAGAGGTTCAATTTCTGAGCAGATTAATTTCCAGAGTAGTAGAGCATTCAGTTGTGGTAGGGAGAGCCTGAGATCGAAGTAGTGAGAGAGGGGCAGAGACAGTGAAGCCAAAGGAAGATTTCTAGATCCAGTGAGTGCATTTACAGAGAGGCAGAGGAGCCACAAAGAGGCTGACCCTAGGGCAACACAGTAGCCTCTAGAGTCAGATCCAATTCTGCTAGGGAAAGACGAGTTTCAATGCCAGAAGCTGAACAGAGGTTCCAGAGGCCAGGAGAGACATTTTCCTAGATAGCAGCAGACCAGACAACTTGAGGAGAGGCTCTTCCATATTGAGTGCAGAAGGGATTGCGCTAGGGTGACGCAGTAGCTGCGCAAAGCCAGTTTGGATGACTCACTTGGAGCTGAGGTCAGAGCCTGGATTTTCCTGAGGGGTGAGGAAATTTCCTCACTAGAGTTTTGCCAGTATTTTCTCTACAGGATTTTGCCAGTATTCGGCATCCAAATTGTACTCAGGTTATTTCACTGTTGCTTAATAATAAAACCTTCAGCTGCTGCACCAGTTTTCCCAAGTTGGGTTTTTTCCGGGGACATTTGTCCAAAAATAATTGTGTAATTTTTATGTGTGTGTGCTAGCATTTCTTCTAGTGTTTATTCTTCCGCAGTTTTATTTGTGTAGCTGTAGTGTGATTTATTTAGTATTTGTTGTAGTAAACAGTAAATAAATTGTTAAATTAAATTAACAATTAGGAGAATAATTTCCAGTTACTGCTATAGGATTTCGGTGTGGAATTTTCACAGGATACTCCTTATCTTGGAAGAGAATGAACTTCGAGATTATGTGGAGAAAGTCATTCGAGAGCTAGAGGGAGCTGAGGAGAAAGCCAAGTATAAGAAGAATGAAGCCAAGGCAAAGAGAATTTTGATAGATTCCATAGAAGAGAACTTGATCCTTCATGTCGTTGGATTAAAGTTTGCCAAGGTAGTATATGATGCTCTGGTAAAATTGTATGTATTACTCACCACCTAGGGATGACCCCTATAGGAGAAATTTTCTCCTAGATTTGTCTTCAACTAACGGCTAACAACCCCTTGCAGCCACCTGGATAGCTCTAATGTGCAACTATTCTCTGCCACCGGAGCCAATCGTTGTGTACCCTCGCTCATCTGTCATGATTGTATGTTTGAAGGTGGGCCATCCAACCTCGAAGGTATGATTTTTCATGATGTAATTGGGTGTTTATGCTTGTTTTTCTTGGGCACACTTGGGCATGGATTATTGGGTGACTTGGAAGAATGAAGGCTTTGGCTATACTTTTGTTCCTTTACCTCAGTTGGGGGTTAATCATGTATCCTAGTCCCGTGGGATCTCCTTTATTGGCTACTAGCTTTAGGAGTGGCCTTACATGGAAAGCCTTGATTTTGGTTGCGTGGTCCTGCTTCCCGATACCACATATCTCATTCCCCTCCGTTCATTACAAGCCCTTTTCACATTTTCCCTATTTGGGTTCACATTTGTCCATTAGGTTCACAAGGTGTTAGCCTCCCCTTCCCCTTGTCCATACGTTGGGTCGGACTTGGAATGTTGCCCGAAGGTTGATGCAACTAAAAAGAAAGATACAAGTATAATATGGCCACATACAACAAAAAATGTACCACAAAATGCAAAAGATGGTCGGGACAATAAAATTTAGCACGTGGACAAAAGCCAAACATGAGCTCTACCCCCTATCATTATGGCCATCACCCTGGTTCCTAGGGCCCCTATGAGTGCCCCTTTCATCATTAAGGAACCCATGAATGTCCCAACCCTTGGTGGGTGATGAACTGCCCCACCTTAAGGGGGTGATCACTGCCCCGAACAGTGAAATGAAGAAAAATCAATAAAAGGCTAAAGGCAAATGAAGAAGGGTGGAAAAATAAAGGTCCGGGTAACTCATGTATCGCGATTGTTCCCTCATTGCATTCATACACCCAAGCTGTGGGCCTCCTTCATGATAGCTACCCTTGTACCATGGCATGTGGCTTAGAGCCTTCCCTATGTCTCCACTCCGTTCCATCATTATTTCACATGCCACCTACCATTTGAAGGGTGTACCTTGGACCTGTCATTCCCTTAAAGGTTGAAACCACCTAATAGGTTCATTCATTAACCTCTCTTGCCAAGGAAGGTAACATGGGTTCATGTTCAAACCCCCAAATTTGGAAGGGAAACCCACTATGAAGTGTCCATCTCTGCCCTTGATTAGCAAGCTCATTTACTCAATTGCAATTGCACTAATGAATCATTGTATTGGAAGGTGACGAGGCACATTGGACCTTATACAGGATTGCAGGTGGGTTTTTCATCTTGGACTTGGCCTCCCTATACGGGATCCAAACCCTTCAAAGGCACAATGGAATTTGTTGGGTGAGCGTTGAGAGGCATGGACCTCCATCCATGCAGAGCATTGATTGCCACACCATGGGCTTCTTTAACATCACCATTTGCTTGCTCGTGCCCCAATTATTCAAAGATGATGATGCACTTGGACCACGTTGCCCAACCGACTACACATGGCACCTATCATTTGACCACTAATCCAGAGCCCAGAGGAGGTTATGTCTTTCCTAGTGTTGCACATATAGTGATATTATCGCCAAAAACCACCTTGCCGATATTATTGCGATAAATTGGCGAAGTCAAAATTGTCGCAAGTCAAACGAATTTATTGCCCTGCTATTCCGAAATTTATTTTTAAGCGTCTAGGTTCGGTGTTTTTTGGTCATTTTGGTTTTTTGCTCTGAGAGTATAACAATCTTGTGAGTTGACTATAACCAGTGCACAAGGGGATTTCCTTAGATTTGTTTGCCATTATTTGAGTATTTGTGGAGTGGATTCTACTCCAATATACCATTTCCACATTTCCAGATATGTAAAAAAAATTTCTCCTTCATTTTCTTTGTTTTTCAAGATCTAGTCTAGGGTATGCAATGTTTATTAGATATACCTCTTTTTTCTTTGATTGGAGGATTTAATACTTATATAGCTAGGGTATTTTAATTGGAGCATGTTTCATGTTTTTTCAATTTTGTGGATTTGTATTCTATTTTAGAATTTTGTAATTCTAAGTTCCTCTCATTTTTTTGTCCCATAGGTTTACAAATTGAATTAGTGCTCTAGATGTTAGAGTCTACAGACACATTCCAAGAATCAAAATGCCAAAGCCATTAGATCCAATGCGGGAGTATGGTCTATCCTATGAGGGTCATAATAGAATGAGGTTGAATTGCAAGCTATGTGGCATGGAAATGTTTGGTGGAATCAATTGTTTGAAATACCACCTTTCCAGAATACTAGGGAATGAAGTGGAGATTTGTCCAGCAGCCACCCCATAAATTATCCATATTGCAAATCAATCCATTTTTCAAATGCATAAGAAGGGAGATCAAAAGGAAGTAGCAAGGCTTGAGATGGCGAATAGATCCACAAGCTTCTTAGCAATGGGGGAAAGCCAATCCTTGGGCACACCTTCTACAATGCTTGGCCCTTTAGCGTCCTCACCTTTCTTTGTGCCAAGATCTGTGCCCAACGTGAAAATTTCAACTTACTGTTGAAATCATATTGCAGCAACTGGTATTAATTCTTCTAATTGATAAATTAATTATTCAGTTTATTGCTACGACAACATCGAATTAAACACACTGCAACCTTCACAAATAAAATTCCGCGGTAAATAAATAGCGTTGGAACAGAGAAATACTAGCACAAACACACAATAAAAATGACACCGTAATTTTTGGACAATTGTCTCTGGAAAATCCCAACTTGGGAAAAAAATGCAACAATTGAGGGTTTTTATTAATAAGCAATAGTGAGAAATTTTGAGTACAATAATCTGGATGCCAAAATCTGGCTATCCCGTAGAGAAAATACTGGCAAAAATACTAGAGGGAAATTTATCTTCACTCCGGGTAATTTCAGCGCTTGATTGGCATTTAATAGCAAGCTGTCCAACTAGGCCTGCACAGGTTCTGCGTCACTTTGAAGCTGCTTGCTCTGTGTGTTGCCTGAACTGTCTACTAATCAAGCCGTCTTGCCTGCTGTTGGCTGGGAAAACGTCTCTCTGGCACTTTAGGACTCCTTCCCAGTCTTTGGAATTGAAAACGTCTGCCCTCTTCAGTAAATCGAACTGCCTTCTTGAGGCTTTGCACAGCCTGTTGGAGAACTCTTAGCCTCTCCGCAAATGTACTTGCTGGATCTGGAAAACTTCCTCCAGGCTCACTGTCCCTGCACCTCACTCTCTCTGCTTCCTCACTGAAGCTTGAACTCTCCGACAACTGACTGCGGCTGCTCTGGAAAATCGAATTCTCTAAGTGCTCATCGACTTCCTCCTATAATCCACTGTTGGAGTACCGACGACCAAGATTAAAACTTAATCAATGGCTAGGATCATCTTGGAGTCGATCCGTGTGAGTTTTTAGATGATTCACACCTTGACTTAATTAAATATGATTTATTAACCATTTTCCCAAGTTTAGACTTAGGAAACATTAAAAAAATTGGTTAATAATCTAATTAAGTCATCTCTAGGTGGAATTTTCAGAAACGATTTTTGGGGTTTGGAGATCTCATGTATTCTAGCCTCTCCACCAAATTTTGTGGCTAGAACACATCCGATGGTACAAAAACTAACACTCCCTCTTAGCGAGCATTGTGTTCTCTCTCAAGTCTTGCACATCCTGCCACAACACCTTCTCTGTATCACCTCTGTCATGCTGCTGATGTCTGACTGCTGCTGCCCACCGACTACTGCACAACTCTGATGCTGCATCTGTGCTGTTGTTGGCACTGCCATACTGCTGTCAACTTTGCGTCTACATTGCATCTCCCTCTCATCTGTTGTTGCTGCAATTGCAACTGAGAAGCATCCAAAATACTGAATCAACTATGCTCAGTATGATGTATCTGTCTCTCGAGTCTTTGACTGCTACTAGCATCTGCACTATCACTGAAGAATCTGCACTGCTGCCAACTCTGCACTGAGTCACCCGCTCTGCTGTCAACACTGCACTATGCTCCTCAGCATCTGATTGCTACTAGTCTGCAACTGTCACTATGGTACTGATTGCATCAACTGCCATTGATCCATCCTGCTACTCCCATAGCAAGGTAATGATCGATGATGTGGACTCCTCAAGGACACTGCTCAATCTCTATAGCTCTCTGGGGCTACAACTCCAAGTCACCCCACCTCACCCCTAGAGGTATAGTTTCCATCATCACAAAGTCTTCCTCCAGCTTGGAGGACAACTTATCGATCTCAGCTAATGCTGCCTGCTAGTCCTGCTTCTTCGGCTTGTCCTTCTTCCTGAGGGGCCACTGCATGTTGTAGTGACGGAGTTCACCACATCTGAAGCATTTGACCTTTGACATATCCTTCTTCCTTTTGTTCCCCCTGCCCCTGACTGGGACCCTTTGATGGGAGGGCCACATTCTCTTCCTCCTTCACCACCTTTGATCCGCTGCTATTGCTGCCACTGATGAAGCTCTTTAACAGAGCTTGCCTCAACTCCTCTTGCTGTAAGTCTGACCACATCCTGTCCCATTCTGGTAGCTTGTCTCTGCCCAATATACTTTGGACAAAAACTTGCCACTCCTCAGAGACACTATTCAGTGCCAATCTCACTAGCTCTGTTGGTTGAGGCGCTGCCCCAACAACTGCAAGCTGGTCTCGGACCTCCTGAATCCTAGTGAGGAAGGGATCTATGCCTTTCCCCTTTTGCATCCTGATGCATCTCAGCTTTTCCTCCAGGAACATCTTCCGCTGCTCAGAAGTGCCTTGTTATAGCATGGAGAGAGCATCCCACATCTCTTTGGCAATATCCTTGCCAACTATGTGTGAGACTGTATGGTCCCGGACTCCATCCAAGATCAAGTTTCAATTGCTTCGCATGCGCCATCTCCTTCTTGTATTCCTCCAATTGATCCACATCTTGGGGAATTGCCACAACACTATCTATGTAGAGCTTTAGGCCATATTCATTTAACAACAAGGACATCCTGGCCTTCCAGATGACATAGTTGCAGGAACCCTCTAACCTATACTGATCTTTAAGCCCTGCTGTGGCCATCTAAAAAACTATCGAAAACCCTCTCTTTCCTTCTCCTTGGCTGCTGCTTTGCTACTCATACTCCCTTTTGGAATGCACAAATCTGCTAGCTGCTACTGCCAATATGCTTGGAAAAATCAAACTTCTGAGACTCGAAGTTCCCCGAGAGAAATTTTCCCTCTGCAATGTGTGCCTTTCTCTTCCACTCGACGCTGATTTTGCTGCTGCAAAACCCTTTGCGTCCAACCAAGGAATCTGCTCAGCGAAAATCTGAGCTGCTGCTGCTCTCTCTGACTGTTGGAATCACAATCTCGGGTAATTCGACTTTTCTGCAATCTCGCAACTGAAAATCACTTTTTTTGCCCAACAATTCGGCTTGTCTGTTTGAGCACTGCGCTACCTCTAGGAATTTCAGCCTGCTGCTCCAACTGAACAATGAAATTCCCTCTTTCGCTTCTGAGCTTCCCGGCTGATCACTCACACTCTGATACCATATGAAAATTTCAACTTACTGCTGAAATCCTATTGCAAAAATTGGTATTAATTTTTCTAACTGATAAATTGATTATTTAGTTTATTACTACGACAACATCGAATTAAACACACTGCAGCCTTCACAAATAAAATTCTTCGGAAAATAAATAGCGCTGGAACTGAGAAAATACCAGCACACAATAAAAATGACACCATTATTTTTGGACAATTGTCCCTTGAAAAAACCCAACTTAGGAAAACCGGTGCAACAGTTGAGGTTTTTTATTAAGCAATTGTGAGAAATTCTGAGTACAATAATTTGGATGCCGAAATCTGGCTATCTTGCAGAGAACATACTGGTAAAAATACTAGAGGGAAATTTACCCTCACTTCGGGCAATTCTGGCTCTTAACTGGGACTGAAAAGCAAGTCGCCCAACTGGGCATGCGCAAGCCCTACGTCATTATGACGCTGCTTGCTCTACGTGCTGCCCAAAATGTCTTGTAATCAAACTGTCATGCCTGCTGCTAGCTGGGAAAACATCTCTTCGGTACATTGGGACTCCTTCTTGGCCTTTGGAATTGAAAACCTCTGCCCCCTTTAGCAAATTGAATGGTCTTCTTGAGGCTTTGCGCAGCCTCCTGGAGAAATCTCGGTCCCTTTGCAAATATACTTGCTGGATTTGGAAAACTTCCTCCAACCTCACTCGCCTTGCCCCTCACTGTCTCTACTTCCTCACTAAAGCTTGAACTCTCCGGCAACTAACCACTGCTACTCTGGAAAATCGAATTCTCCAACTGACTCTAGTGTGTGTTCTCCAAGTGCCCATCGACTTCCTCTTATAATCCACTGTTGGAGTACCAATGACCAGGATTAAAACTTAATCAATGGGTAGGATCATCTTGGAGTCGATCCATGTGAGTTTCTAGATGATTCGCAGCTTGACTTAATTAATTATGATTAATTAACCAATTTTCCTAAGTTTAGACTTAAGGAACATTAAAAAAATTGGTTAATAATCTAATTAAATCATCTTTAGGTGGAATTTCTAGAAGCGATTTCTGGGTTTTGGAGATCTCATGTGTTCTAGCCTCTCCACCAAATTTCGTGTCTAGAACACATCCGATGCTACAGAAACTAACACCCGGGGGGCAACCTTCTATTCGTTCAATGGTGAAATCGAAGGAGAAGGAAGAGGCTGACAAAATTGTGGCCAAATGCTTTCTATGGAGTGACATGCCATTCAACATTGCCAAGAACAACCCATTCTACCATTCTATGTTTGAAGCTGTTGCCATTGTTGGTTCGATCTACAGGGGCCCTTCTTATAATGACTTGAGAGGGCAATTCCTTCAAGGGGAAAAGGCTGATTGATCAAGGAGATTGGCTTAGTTGAAAGAATCATGGGAGATCACAGGATGCACCGTTATGTTAGATGGTTGGACAGATGGGAAGGGCAGGTCCATTCTGAATTTCTTGGTTAATTGCCCAAGGGGAACAATGTTTATCAAATCTATTGATGCATCTTCATATGTTAAAGATGCACATTTGTTAAGTGAGTTATTGGATAACTTCATTCAGGAGATAGGTCCGCAGTATGTTGCCCAATTCATTATAAACAATGCTGCTAACTATGTTGTTGCTGACAAGTTGCTTATCGAGAGGTATCAAACCTTAGATTGGACTCCTTGTGTTTCCCATTGCATTGATTTGATGCTAGAGGACATGGGAAAAATTCCTTGGATCAAGGAAATTGTTGAGTCGGCTAGGAGTGTTACAAAATATATTTACAATCATACATTTGTTCTAACACTCATGAGACAATTCACAGGGGGAAAGGAGTTGGTCTGTCCTGCTATCACACGTTTTGCAACTAGCTTCATTTCTCTTCAATCTCTTCGCAATTTGATGTTGGAGTTGTAGAGGATGTTTCTCTTAGATGAGTGGAATACTTGTGTCTATAGCACAAAAGTGGATGGGCAAGCCATAGCCCAACTTGTGAGACACAACTAGAGTTTTTGGATGGGAGTGGAGGAGTTGTGTGCTATCAGTGAACCTTTAGTAAAGGTTCTTCACTTGGTTGATGGTGAGAAGCCCACAATGGGCTACTTGTATGAGGCCATGGATAGGGCCAAGGAAGCTATCCATCGATACTATGAGGACAAGGGGGAAGAGGGATTCACTAGACGAGATGAGATATGGGGTGTGATTGATGAGTGATGGAACAACACTCTCCATCGACGGATTCATGCAATAGGGCTCTACCTTAACCCTGCATTCTTTTATGCATGTGGATTCAGGTTTGATGCAAAGGTTATGGATGGATTTTACCAATGTATTTAGAGGATGATGTTGACTTCCATTGAATGCAATGAGATTTCCAAACAGCTTGAGGTATATAAGTTGGGTTTTGGGACATTTGGGTATGATATGGCTATCCAAGATAGGACCGCAAGGATGCCAGGTAAGTTACAAATAAAATTTATTTCAATTTCAAATTTCAATGTGTTTCCTTTCTAAGTTTCTATGACTATCTATGATTCTATTTGAATTTTGACATTTGTTACTTAATGGAAAATTGAAATATAAGTCATTGTCTTTCCTTGGAAATTTGAATCCTTTCCATTTATTTGTTGTAGATGTTTGGTGGGAAAACTATGGTAGAAGAGTCCTAGAGTTGCAAAAACTTGCCATTCGAGTGCTAAGTCAAACTTGCAGCTCTTCAGGGTGTGAGCGCAATTGGAGTGTCTTTGAAAAGATACACTCCAAGAAGCGCAACATGTTAGAAACTTTAAAATTTTCAAATTTAAATTTAATTTTTTATATAAGTTCATTAATTTAATTTATGGCATATGTGGGACATCGTCTTGAATCCTGATTAAATGATTCCTCTAATGATTAATCACAAAATATTCCTCATGCAGGTTAGATGTCCACTGCCTCAATGACGTGATATATGTCTGCTACAATCTCGGGTTATGGGTAAGGCAGATAAACAAAGTACCTGATACATATGGCATTTCATTGGAGGCACTTAACACCACGAGTCCGTGGAGGGTGGACAACGAGAGGCCTGTTATGGAGGAGGCACTTGAGTGGTTGGAGCAAGAGGATGAGTGGGAGGAGGAGGAGGAGGAGGAGGATGCTCCACTTGTAGGAGAGACAAATATAGAGCAGGGGGATGATATTGAATTTGAGAGTGTGCCAAAGATACAACCACTACAACCATAACCACCTGCACAGAGACTGCCAACTAGGGGAAGAGGCAGAAGACATCCCACTTCATCTTCCACATTTTCCCCAAGAGTTTCACCTTCCACTTCAGGCTCAGGCTCAACACGTCCACCTACTGCTTCTAGAGGAAGAATGACACCAATCACCTTTGCCCGTAAAAGGGGTAGAGGGAATCGTTGAAACTTGACATTTTAGTGCATCATGATTAGCCTTGTAGGCTTGTAGTATCTAGATGCCTCATGATGATCATCTCATGAGATACACCTTTTTGTTTTGATGCAATTTTCTTTGATCTTATTAAGACTTGTGACTCAAGAGAGTTAGGACAAATGTCATATTTCAGTATCGATGTTTGATGTACCACTTGACATCTTATACATTTTATATGGTAGTTTTATTTTCATATTTATGTGACAACATGTTTATTTGATGTTGATGTTGCTTTAAAAGTTTAAAAATTTGAAAAAAAATGAGTTTTTTTATCTTTTATTTTTATTTTTTTAAGTTAACTGATAATTTTCGATAAAATCTCTGATATTGCCAATAATTAAAATTTTGGATCCCCGACGATAAATGCCGATAATTAAAATTTTGGACCCCCGACGATAGATTGTCGATAACGATAAATGTAACATTGATCTTTCCTAAGGAGACATGGGAGGACATGTGTCATATTCTAGCCCTCATTGATGGAACATCGACTTGATCTTGAGCCACTTGGAGACCCATGAGACCCATTTAGAGCCCACAAAGTCCAAATAGGGGTTTGGAGATGTTTTGCAACATATGGAGGGCATCCCCCTCTTTATCATCATTTTTGAGGCTCTCCCTCTCATTTCTAGCACACGAGGCCTCAACACTGCCCCTCTAGGCCTCCACATTAGCCTTGCGTGGGCTTAAGAGGGCTAATTTGATTTTATTTTTGAGCTATCATGATTGGTTTGTAACCATGGGTGGGTTACTTGACATTTTAGTCATTGGAGGGGCTTTGTCTTTCATATTTTGAACTCTTAGCACATGTATAAATAAGAGAGAGCCAGTCTCTTCATAGCATCACACTTTGGATTTTCGATATCTCTTCTCGATAATTTCAGACTTGCAATTTGAGGATGAATTTGGACGAGTTGGATGAATTTTGATGTTTGGTTATCTCTCTTGGAGCTTCTTTTTGGCATGTTGATGGATGGATATGTTCTTCATTGTCTTGTAAGTGCTATTTAATGTTATATTTCTGATTTTGATTAATGTCTAATGCATGGAATATTGTCTCATGGTTATTAATGTGCCCTAATTGATGAAATATTGTTTAAGCATTGAAACTATTGGGAAATTTTGCATGTGTTACTCATAGATAATGAAAGAATGAATGTTCCTAGGGGATTTGTTGCATATGCATCCTTGAAACTCCATTAACTATTGCCATCGAAGTGTAAATATCTAGAAGTTGTTTGGTTGCTGCTTCGATTAAGGGTAGCAAAATTCTTCTAGGTATCCTTGAAGAGCAAGTTGCCTTATCAAGGTTATCTTTGACTCCAGTTGTCCCAATTGCTAGGCACTGGTCTTAAATCCTTGGTGATCACTCTCAAATTGATCAATCATATTTCTTTCACCTTCTTTTCGTACGCCCTTTAAGGATAAGGAGACCTCTCTAGGGCTTGGTGCGAAATCCATTAGAGGAGTGTGTTTTGAATTTCGTCTGCACATAACTCTTCCTTAGTGTTTCCTCTAGTGATCCTCAAGTTTTGGTGGATTTTCCACGGCGGAATCTCCGGAAATTTGATGCCGTAGCCATCACACCAAGAGGGGACCCTAGAAGCTAATCCTTCAACTTGGGGATTTCTTTTAAGACATTTGCTTTAGTACTCGTTGGAGTAAATCATAAATTGCCTTTTCTCTTGTCTACTTGGGCCTTGGATGAACTCATACCTTGCTAAATATCTCAACCCTAGGTTTTGTATAGGCTTCTTTTTAAAGGGATTTTCGTCGAAAAGTCTTACTAGCTTCTCCCAAAGCTTGCACATTTATTGAACCTTTCCATTGAATAAGCCACCTTCCCTCACTTCAAACCTACCATATATACATATCTATCACAAGTAAGTCAATACCGCGACTCCTGTCGTTGGTCAAAATCCAAGAAGAGTAAGGGACTTAGGCTATGGTGATAGTGGGCCTCTGTCCTAGGTGTTGTTGTGCCCTCTAGCTTTTGCCTATTTACAGAGCCTACTAGTTTGTGCAACAATATTTTTTGGCGCTGTTGCCGGGGACACGAGACGTGCGTCTTGGCGCTGTTTCCGGGGACACGAGACGTGTGTCTTGTTCTTATACGACATCATTGATACATCATGTTTGGTGACTCCATTGGAATGACGAAGCCCTTGTTCTTCATTGAACTTCAAAGCAAATGCTTGTAGGGTGGAGCAAGCATTTTTCAAGGCACTATGAATTCACCCTAGTGACTCCACAATTAACTTATATGCAAAGATTAAGGAGATGTCTCATCTGGAAAAGGATCAAGTAACCATTGACCATCCTGATCTTGCTTTATTCAAACCATTAAACTTTGATGCATTCCCTAATGCCCCTCACCCATTGCCTACCAATCACCATGAGTGGTTGCCTAAGTTTGATGGAAGTGATATTACTACCGCTGAGAAGCATGTGGATGATTTTTGTTGGGATGTTGCCCTTTGGAATCCTTATGAAAAATATGTCTTTATGATGCTCCTTGCCGTAACATGTGAAGGAAATGTTAGGGATTGGTATATCAAACTACCTCCAAGGGGCATCATAGGTATGGATCAATTTGAAGATGTCTTCATGAAGGAATTGGCTAATCAACATCAAGCTAATGAAGAAGATGAATTCAGGTTTCCCATTTTCCAGGATGATACACTTGTCGACAACCTCGAAAGGGAAGTCGGTCTCTCTTCAGGATCATCATAATGAGAACATTGATGAAGACCTCGAGGAATATACTAAAGAAGAAGGTTATGAACTTGAATGTATGTTCTCCCAGGATGATGACGAGGATCTTGATTCTGAAAGCCTCCAAATGTTGCAAGAGAGAATGAATGAATATAAGAAGTCTTCCATGAAGCTAGCAAAAAAATATAAATGCAAAGATCTAAATTTTCATTTTTGTGAGCAAGGAAGAAAGCTTTATGAGCTGCAACAAGAGCATAAAAAGAATCCTACCAACACCCTTCTCCTTGATCTTATCTACTAGGATTATGTAGTTGACACTTTATATGAGAGAAAGAAGAGGAGCATTCCTTGCCTAGTAATGAAGAGTGGGATGATTCTAAAGAAGATCATAACAAGTTGACTAGCTGTGTTTGGATGATTTTTGGGCAACAAATTAGGGAATTGGATATGATGACAATAAAGATGCGGGCCCCGTTGGAGCCCAGGTCCACGATGATGAACCTAATGAAGTTGGGCCTCTCATTCAAGAAAGGGTGCTGAATAATATACTTCATGAAGATCTTACTCCTTCACTCGAGGTTGACATTCATGACTTCTACATAAATGAGGGAAAATGGGGTATCATCAGCCATCATTTTGACAATGATCCTATCTATGATACCGACAAGGAAGATGAGGTTAATGTTAGTTTTCCTCCCCTTCAGGACATTACTTACAATGATGTATCTATCGATAACCTTGAAAGGGAAGATCATCATTTTCTCTTGTATAAAGAAGGGCAGTTGGAAGCAATTGATTGTCATTTTAATGAAGGCCCAATCTATGATACTAATGATGACATCGACAAGGGCCTTGCCTCTCCTTGCCTTCTTTATGATCCTAAGAGTATAGTTGAACCATCTGTGGATCATTGCCTCATCCCTTTTCATTTGATCATTAATAGTGATGAGTCTTTTTCCCCTCTTGAGTATGGTCATTTGGAAAAACAACTCATTGACCATGATCCTTCGTGCCAACCTTCTCTTTTCCCTTCACATCTTGACCTTAAGGTAACCGTGGAACATGGCATCATTAGAGGGGACCATGATGAGTGTGATATGCCCGAGGTAACCCTTCATCAGAGATTCATGAGCTTGATTGTTGATATCTCTATCTTTGGGCTGGAAGAGAGGATCCAATGGAGCAAGTTGCACCTCTCTTTTCCTTATTCATCCGAGATCTTCCATATATGCACACTTTATTTTCCCACCTCCTGCGGTTGTGATCCTATAAATGAATATTCCTATCTTTGCTTTGGGGTTTATCGCATGAGTAATCATAGGGCCAGGTGTTTGTATATTGATCTATTGATATGTTTTTTTTCCCAATGGAAAAATAAATTTTATTCATATTCAGCAAAATTACATGTTGTAGATGCTGAAACAACATATGCTTTATCAAAACTTGTCCTGATACAACAAGATCTAAAAAATAATTTAATGGCTATCTATGCTTTCCTACCTTTCTTTTTTTCCACTTTCTGCCAACCTCCATTGTTGGGAGTGGATGTTACAATAGACATTTGTGCTTCATTGGTAGCAATTGGGGTTTCTTTGTCAGAATCTGAACTTTTTGTAGAGTGTGCTCGCTTGCTGCCACCAATTTCTTGCCCTGGTATGAGTTGCTCACTTTGCTGCTGTGGAATGGTTGTCTTTGGAACTAATGCGGAGCAATTCTGATTTTCATCATTTTGTGAGCTGTGTAGGGTGCTTTGTTCGTTGGGTTCTGGGTTATTTCCTGGATATTCTGCTTCTTGGAATATGTTGTTTGTGGTAGTTTCTGTGTTTTCTTCCTCTTCTATGTCATCTGTCGGTGTGGCTGAAAACTGCCATCCTTTCGGCTTTGGTGGTTGTCTTCTTTTCCTGTCTTTTTTGTTTTGTGGGCACGCGCTTTGTAGGTGACTAGTTTGACGACAAATGCGGCATCTGAAGGCAGTGTTTTCATAATCAAGTGGCTGGGCCCATTGCTTTTCGTTGTGGAGTAAGAGGATGTGGTCTGGTAAACCTTGACTGAGATCAACCTCCACACAGATCCTGGCAAAAGTGTAGATATCCTTGCAAAGGCACTCACTGTCTACTTTTAAGAATTTCCCCAAAGCGTTGCCAATGCTTGCTAATACTTTGATGTGCCAAAAGTGCAGAGGTAGGTTGTATAGTTTTACCCACACAGGCATTTTGGAAACCACCATGGTGTTTGGGTCAAATTCCGGAAACCAAGATGTCATAAAAAGGCCAGCATTACCCCAGAACCATGGTCCCTCGTTCAATGCATATTCCTTGTCATTGACTGAGTAGAATTTGACAATAAAAAATCCTTTTGAGCAGAGGTGGATATCACAGTTTTCTGTCCATATGGAGTAAATCCATTGACTAAGGGCTTTCGGTTTGGGCCAAAACCCATTAAACCTGCATATCACTGCTTTAGATAAATAATCATCATGTATTTCATTTACCTCAGGTATAACAATTGTTAATGCAGGGTTCTGAGTTGTCTGCTCGACGATGTAGGCACCAAGGGTCGTAGCTTGTTGTTCTGTTTGCGCTTGAAGTCCCATCTTCCCTTTTACTGCATCTTTGAAGGAAACAGGTCCTTTTGAGCTTGTGCCGGAGCAGCCTCCATGGAGTCTTGTGTTGAGGTAGATAGTTGAGTCGTTGCCTATGTCGTATTCTTTTAGCTTGTGCTCCTCCTGCAATACTTTTCCTGTGTAGATCAGAAGTTGTTTGCAAGGTGGGATACCTATCCTTTCTTGTATCCTCTGTTTGAGTGTTTTTATCTCCTCCCAACTCCCTATCTTGATGCATACTGTGTTCCCTTCCATAGATCTGATAAAGAGGGTACTTTGTTTACCTTCGAGCATTTCAGATACAGAGGCTTCAAGATCCAATGTTGGGGTGTTTGCCTCTTCGTGGTGTTCATGCTCAATCGTTGTAGCTCTCTGTTGATCTGGGTTGTTTAGTTTGTGGACTCGCGCTACCCACTGATGATCATCATATACTAGTCCAAGGTGATCCTTAGCACGAGGCCTTGTATGCTGCTCTGCCCTCCTCCAATGGATCGCGGCTACCATTGCTCCATGAATCTTCTTCATGGCGCCCCATTTTGCCTGTTGTGGGAAACCCTTGCCTTTAGACAGAGGAAACCCCCAAAAGCATGGGCCATTTGTCGGTAATGACCTCCTCGAGTCCAGATCTGCAGC
The DNA here is from genome assembly GCA_031772625.1 of Pinus tabuliformis. Classification (NCBI taxonomy): domain Eukaryota; kingdom Viridiplantae; phylum Streptophyta; class Pinopsida; order Pinales; family Pinaceae; genus Pinus; species Pinus tabuliformis. The sequence continues at coordinate 1,371,469,811 of CM062805.1, read as the reverse complement.
GAGGATCTCTGGTTTGGGAATATCAGTCCCACCAAAGGAAGCATCTATGGTTTTTCGCTCTGGATTTGGGGTTTTGTAAGTTATCCCTATGCGTAGAGGCAGCTGTGGTCCTTTGGAGGTCCACTCAGCCTTCATAATACAGAGATCAATCTTAATGATACAGGGATCCGTGTCTGTGCATCCCCAACTGTGTAGGTTGGGATCCGAAGTAACCATTTCCTTCGCCTCCTCAAGCTCCTCTCCGCCCTGGGGATCTATCTTCTGGGCCCGGACCTTCATTACATATTTTCTCTGCACTAACTTCATCCATCCGTCCGGCTTTCCAGATAACCCAGATTTATATTTTTCCTCAAGATCCACGGATCTGCAGAGAGGCAGCCCAGATCTGACCATTGCGGTGATAGATCGGTGTGTTGGATGATCCATTCAGATGGTTTCTAGCCTTTTTTTGAGCCATAATGCAGATCTAGGGAAGAAAAGATCTGCTGGTGTTTTCGACAGTGGTACTGTTTCCCTTCAGCTGTCACTCCCTCCTCTAGCCTGTTGTGAAGATTACGAGCTTCCTTCCTATATCCGTGCTTGTGTTCCAGATCGTTGAGAAGAGTAAATAGTCCGTCGGCCTGCTCTTTGCTGATAAGTTCTTGAAGCCGAGCCTTCAATGTAGGGCCTCAACTTCCTCCGCTGTTGGAATTAACAAATACAATAACGGTAGCTTTCGGCGCAGTGCTGGTGCCGTCCCAACAATGCCGATCTTCATTGTAAACAAATTCTTCGTTCCTCACAGCTTCCACTATGGCAATTCTCAGATATTATGGGATGATTAATCTTTTCCTCAAGTCTTCCTGGTCGATCCTGAGGCCAGCCAATCCAAAGGCCTTGAAAGAATCGATCATGGAGGATCGGGCCGCAATGCGCTTGGTTTCGGGGTATCTTTCATCGTCTTCTAGGTAGCTGATTTCCAATTTGCAGGATTCGACCTTGTTACCTCTCTGTTGTTGCTCTCCTATCGAATCCATCATGGCTTTGGATTGCAGAAACAAACCCTCGATGAATCTTGGCACCAATGATCTACTGATATGTTGGTTGCTTTGGATGTATGATTACTCTTAGCATTCACATAATGTAGCCATGCATGTTAGAGTAGAACGCATTGGATATTGATTTTTGCATTAGAATTTCATATCTTGTTCACTTGCTAGTTCAAGTGCATTTAGATTAGACTTGCATTTTAGAATAGATTTTATTTCTTGATTGGTTATATTAGCTAATGAAAGCATGGGCGATCAAAGTACGCCATGGATACATGCTTACTTTGCTTGTCTGTGAATGTATAGATAACAAGTCTGCGGTCCCAAGAGATTGTTGGTGTTCTCATGACCTCCCCATTAGAGTACATGGTTCGTGCACTCTACTGAGAGCTTAGGTTCTAGCTGGAGCCAGATGTTACCCACCACTCGGGGATGACCCCAATAGCATAAATTTTCTCCTAAATTTGTCTTCAGCCGACAACCAACAACCCCTTGTAGCCACTTGATAGCTCTAATGTGCTACAATTCTCCGACACCTGAGCCAACCATTGTGTACCCTCACTCATCTTTCATGATTGTATGTTTGAAAGTGGGTCATCCAACCCCGAAGGTATGATTTTTCATGATGTAATTGGGTGTTTATGCTTGTTTTTCTTGGGCCTAACACTTGGGCTTGGATTATTGGGTGACTTGGAAGAATGAAGGGATTTGGCTGTACTCTTGTTCCCTTATCTCGGCTGGGGGTTAATCATGTATCCCAGTCCTGTGGGATCTCCTTTATTGGCTACTAGCTTTAGGAGTCGCCCTACATGGGAAACCCTGATTTTGGTTGCGTGGTCCCGCTTCCTGATACCAGATATCTCACTTCCCTCCACCCATTACAAGCCCTTTTCACATTTTCCATATCTGGTTCCGCAAGGTGTTAGCCTCCCCTTCCCCTTGTCCATACCTTGGGTTGAGCCTAGAACGATGCCCCCATGGTTGATGCAGCTAAAAAGAAAGATAAAAGCATAATATGACCACATACAACAGGAAATGTACCAAAAAATGCAAAAGATAACCAGGACAATAAAATTTAGCATGTGGGCAAAAGCGAAACATGAGTTCTATCCCCTATCATTATGGCCACCCCTTGGTTCGTATGGCCCCTATGAGTGCTCCTTTCATCATTAAGGAACCCATGAATGTCCCAACCCCTGGTGGGAGGTGAACTGCCCCACCTTAAGGGGGTGATCACTGCTATACCTTACACATCATGTTCTTATTCCCTTGAATCCCGAGCAGTAAAATGAAGAAAAATCAATAAAAGGCAAAAGGCAAATAAAAAAGGGTGGAAAAACAAAGGTCGGGTAACTCATGTACCACAATTTCTCCCTCCTTGCATTCATACACCCAAGTTGTGGGCCTCCTTCATCATAGCTACCCTTGTACCATGGCATGTGGCCTAGAGCCTTCCCTATGTCTCCACTCCGTTCCATTATTATTTCACATGCCACCTTCCATTTGAAGGGTGTACCTTGGATATGTCATTCCTTTAAAGGTTGAAACCACCTAATAGGGTCCTTCATTAACCCCTCTTTCCAAGGAAGGTAACATGGGTACATGTTCAAGCCCCCAAATTTGGAAGGGAAACCCACTATGAAGTGTCCGTCTTTGCCCTTGATTAGCAAGCTTATTTACTCAATTGCACTAATGAATCATTGTATTGGAAGGTGAGGAGATGCATCGGATCTTATACAAGATTGCAGGTGGGTTTTTCATCTTGGATTTGGCCTCCCTATACGGGATCCAATCCCTCTAGAGAGGATCACAATGGCATTTGTAGGGTGAGTGTTGAGAGCCATGAGCCTCCAGGCTCCAACCATGCAAAGCATTGATTGACACACCATGGGCTTCTTCAGCACCACCATTTGCTTGCACGTGCCCCAGTTATTCAGAGATGATGATGCACTTGGACCATGTTGCTTAGTCGGCTACACATAACACCTGACCCTTGGCAGCTGATCTAGGGTCTGGAGGAGGTTATGTCTTTCCTAGGGAGACATGGGAGGGCATGTGTCATATTCTAGCCCTCATTGATGGAGCATTGACTTGATCTTGAGCCACTTGGAGACCCATGAGACCCATTTGGAGCCCACAAAGCCCAAATAGGGGTTTGGAGATGTTTTGCAGCATATGGAGGGCATCCCCCTCTTCATCATCATTTTTTAGGCCCTCTCTCTCATTCTTAGCACATGAGGCCTCAATGCTGCCCCTCTAGGCCTCCACGTCAGCCTTGCGTGGGCTTAAGAGGGCTAATTCAATTTTATTTTTGAGCTATCATGGTTGGCTTGTAACCATGGGTGGGTTACTTGACATTTTAGGCATTGGAGGGGCTTTGTCTTTCATATTTTGAACTCTTAGCACATGTATAATTAGGAGAGAGCTAGTCTCTATCTCTCCCTAGCATCGCAATTTGGATTTTCGATATCTCTTCTTGAGAATTTTGGACTTGCAATTTGACGATGAATTTTGGACGAGTTGGATGAATTTTTATGTTTGGTTAATTTCGCTATCTGTCTTGGAACTCCTTTTTGGCATGTTGAAGGATGGATATATTCTTCATTGTCTTGTAAGTGCTATTTAATTCTATATTTTTGATTTTGATTAATGTCTAATGCATGGAATATTGTCTCATTGTTATTAATATACCCTAATTGACGAATTATTGTTTAAGCATTGAAACTATTGGGAAATTTTGCATGTGTCATGCATAGATAATGAAAGAATGAATGTTCCTAGGGGATTTGCTGCATATGTATCCTTGAAACTCCATTAACTATTGCCATTGAAGTGTAAATATCTAGAAGTTGTTTGGTTGTTGCTTCCATTAAGGGTAACCAAATTTCTTCTAGGTCTCCTTGAAGAGCAAGTTGCCTTATCAGGGTTATCTTTGACTCCAATTCTCCTAGTTGCTAGGCACTAGTCTTAAATCCTTGGTGATCACTCTCAAATTGATAAATCACATTTCTTTCACCTCCTTTTTGTTGAAGAATCTAGGGCAAGTGAAGTTAATGAGATTCTTTAGCATGATAACTACTTGTGAAGTAATTTAATTTTTCTTCTTAGCACAATCTTCACTTGTTCTTATTAGAGTGTCTTCTTATGTTCATCAAATAGTTACCAAAAAACAAAGAGATAAAAACACAAGATGTTGGCTTTCTGCCACGGCCAAGACCTCTCCCTCTTGGAGAGAAAAACCCGCACAAAATTCTTCTTATAGAGATTCCAATTGACAAATACCAAGACCATGACCCTTGACCTATTAGGCCCACTCCAAGACCAAGACACCAATCCTCTTCTTTGTTACTTCTGAGATCATCTTCATTACTGCTGCTTCACTGAGGTCATCATTATTGCACCATTGAGATCTTGACACCTTGCTACACCTTCACCGAGAATATTGCTGCACTTTTACTGAGATCAGTGCTACTCTTGAGTCCATCAACATGACATCAAGGTCTATAGACTGAGATATGTAGAGAGCGAGATCATGATTGCTTCCAGACTACATGTCGAGATAGAGTGTGTTACTATTAGATCCTTTCATCATGATGATGCCGAGACTATGTGTGCTACTATTGATTCTTGAAATCATCTTCACCACCGAAACTATAACTGTGTTTCCTTCACCGAGACTGTGATATCAATTTACCATCGAGGAGAATACTGTAATTTCGTTGCATTGAGATCTATACCACCGAGGAGGAGAAGACTGTTATTTGCTCACAGAGATTAGCCATGAGATTGTGTCCTCTTGTAATGCGGATCCTTGTACCCATCTGAGAGAATCCGAGTTCCTGTACTTATCTGAAGTTGCAGAGATGTCCGAAATTCTATGATAGTAATTCTGGACTTTACACGCCTATTTATAGTGGTTTGACCCACATATTAAGCTGACATGACATAGTGAACTGTTGTGTCTCCTTTTTTTACATTGTTTTGCTGGCCGACATGATGAAGAGGATTGTGCTTGTCATTTGGAGGGCTTCTTGACATTTCCATAGTCTTGTATACATTAGACATAGGCTCAAGAAGAGCTCTTTATTCATGACTTTGACTCTTTGACCTTTAAAGATAAATCCTAAGGCTTTCAATGGGAGCCATCTATAAAATAAACCTCTTGCTCATGAAACCCATGCAGCAAGGCATAATAATAAATTTATTTTCTTGTTTACAAAAAATTACAATGTCATGAAGACCGAACTTAGTTACACTTTCTTCAACACTCCTTCTTAACTAGGGAGGTATTCATGATGGTACTTGGTCATTCTCAATCTGAAGAATTTCTCATAAGAGGAATCAGGCTGGTAACCCATCTGTATAGCATCATAGTAACCAACATTGTTTCCACAGGAAGGCCTTGACTGGCAACTCTATCTCTCATCAGATCAGAGCACAATATTGGTGAGACCAATGACTATAGGCACCTTCATCATTGTTTCTCAAGGTACATACCCACCTGGGTGTTCACTGAGGATGACCTTCTAGGACTATTCTTATCTTGGGTTCCCAACCGTCAAAGAATATCGGTTCTCTTGCCTACTCTTGACTTAGATGCCTTACACATCCTCAAAGAGCATCAAATGCCAGATGATTACTCAATCTTCCATTCTTTCTTCCAAAGTGAAGACAATAATGTTGTGTCTATCTCTCCCTCTCGGTTGGGGAAGATATGCCCATTCCTTGAAGGAATGTACCCAAGCTCCCTCTAACCAGGAATGTACCCAAGCTCCCTCTAGCTAGGGACTCTTCTACACATCAACAACTTCTTCTTTGTTGGTCCCTCCGCTGCTTGATCAACTTCTCTCCTTGATGTCACGAAACTCAGTTGAGCTTCTTTCTTGTAGGGCAACAACCATCGATCACTTTCCTCCTTAGTTCGTCATGTCATTCCTTTCATGGAAAGTGGCCTTCTTCATATCTGAAACCTTCATCATATGACTACTTCTTTCTCATCATGCTTCTTCCATCCACCACATGAATGCTAGTTGTATTTGTATTTACAACTCTTGTTCGAGTAGCCCTGCATTAACTTATCCGAATATTATTCAAGAAATCAAAACATAATATTATATCAAATCATACCTTACGAGATGGCTCTTTATCATGACATCTTTCTGTAGGTATCATCATCCTGCATACATGTTGACACATCTCCCAAGGATGTCCATTGTCAAGGGTCTTCATTTTTCGATCAGAGTCTTCATGTCTTTCTGGGAGATTTCCTAGTCAAGTCTTGTTGGCCTTTGGATGTTGATCGCCTTTATTAGGGTTGCATATCTCACGATTTCTTCCTTCCTCACACATTGCATTCCCAGGAGCTTTCAATCAGAGTTTCTTAAGTGTAGTCAACCACCTCATACTTCATATGAGGACATATTATGTTGATTACATCTTAGTGTGAATTTATGCCTCCCTGCATCCTTTCAGAGGACGAGATCCTGTTTCTCTTGATCACGCTTCTTAAATAGAAGTAATGATCCATGTTACCTGCAACTATATGACATGACCTTATAATATTAAACACAAGCATACATGCCTTATTTTACCTTTAGGTCATCTAGGATTCTTTCAACAACTTGCTTGATTGAAGTGTCTTCAACCCCTCGATCTGCTTCTTCTCTTATGTCACCATAACATCATCCACGAATTCCACAAGTTGTTGTTTCTGATGAAACACTTGCTTCCTCTCTAGATTAGTGAACCCTCTGATGAGGATTCCATTAGAGAATCTTGAGGATCTTGTATATCCCCATCTGGTAGATGTTTTCCTTTCAGACTTGATGTATGATGAGACTTGTCCTGAATGACTTCTTTCCTTACTTCCATATCCAATTAGATTCCCAAGAGCGATATCCTTCATGTTTCCCATGGTGATGTCACAAGTTCTTTGTTTCTAATGATTCCATGATGCCACAATGCATCTTATTATCTTGGTCATATCTATAACATAAGATTTAGGAGCTTATGATAGGACCCTTTTGTGAGGGATACCATCTTACTCATAGTAGAGATTTGTTACTCCCTCTTTCCTTGGCCCCTTTTCTTCAGCTTCCTCCATCTTTCCAGTGATATGAGCTTTTTTCTATAATCTTTTCATAGCATTGAATCTTAGCCATACTTATTCTGTCTTGCTTGAGGACCAAACTTGTCTTTCCTTTTTGCACATGTTTGAGTTCTTTTAACCTTCAGTACTTTTTCCATCCACTTTTCTCTATTTAGCATAGAGACCATAAGTTGTCGAATGAGGTAACTTTCTTATCCCATGGATATTTGTTACCTTGATTATCTGTTAGTGCATTATGAATCAATGATGGTTATATTCCTTCCTAGATCTTGTAGATGGGACCTTATGAAGATATCCTACATCCTTTGATACCCTTTACTTTCATGTAGATCAGATTTCATGTGACCTTCTTCATTGCACCTTCAGAGAATGAGTTTATCATATACATCTCTTTGATGTCTCCAATATTTCTATATGAGGGGATCTTTCATAAGTATCCCTTTCCATGAATTCAGAGGAGACTTTTTGATATGTTCAATGACTTCAACTACTTAGAGGACTATGTCTATCCTCCTTCTTCATGCAAGGAATCTTTGATGACCCATCCAACCTATAGATCTCCTTGCAATCATGAAGTCATTTTACCAAATTGATTAATAAAAATACTTACTTGAGATGTGAAGATGAAACTTTCACCTTGATCATGTTGGAAGTGGTAGATGCATTAGAGCTTCCTCTTGAATGATCTTTTTTCAAATGAGAAAGCCTTTCTTCAATAGAAAAGGTTGCTCCTTTTGATGAGGATGATTTGCTGCTTCTCTAGGGAAAGGAGATGATTCTTTCTTGAAGATGACCATGCCTTATTGCCTTCAATATTTTTTGCCTTCTCTTGTAGATCAAGATTGCTCCTAGAGTTTTGATCTTCTCCAAGATGATGTAATGTTTGTTTTTGAGGTCCTTTGAGCTACCTTACTTTGTAGACAACTTGATGAGGGTCTTGGTTGCCTTTTGATGATGACTATGGAGATAAAAGCTCTTGCTGTTGTAGATTGTCTCCTTGATTGCATAGACGAAAACCCTTGCTGATGTAGACTGCTGTTGTAGACTGATCCTTCAATTTTGACAAAGACCTTCAACTTGCTTTGATACCCTTCTTGAAGCTGATCTTTGAATGTCTCTTTTTGGCTCCCTTCCTTTGACTTCAACACCTTAGCTTTGATACCAAGTTGAAGAATCTAGGGCAAGTGAAGTTAATGAGATTCTTTTAGCATGATAACTACTTGTGAAGTAAATTAATTTTTCTTCTTAGCACAATCTTCACTTGTTCTTATTAGAGTGTGTCTTCTTATGTTCCTCAAATAGTTACCAAAAAACAAAGAGACAAAAACACAAGATGTTGGCTTTTTGCCAAGGTCAAAACCTCTCCCTCTTGGAGAGAAAAACCTGCACAAAATTCTTCTTATAGAGATTCCAATTGACGAATACCAAGACCATGACCCTTGACCTATTAGGCCATTCCAAGACCAAGACACCAATCCTCTTCTTTGTTACTTCTGATATCATCTTCATCACTGTTGCTTCACCGAGGTCATCATTATTGCACCACTGAGATCTTGACACCTTGCTGCACCCTCACCGAGAATATTGCTGCACTTTTACTGAGATCAGTGCTATTCATTCATTGAGTCCATCACCATGACATCAAGGTCTATAGATTGAGATATGTAGAGAGTGGGATCATGACTGCTTCTAGACTACATGTCGAGATAGAGTGTGTTACTATTAGATCCTTTCATCATGATGATGTCGAGACTGTGTGTGCTACTGTGGATTCCTGAAATCATCTTCACCACCGAAACTATGACTGTGTTTCCTTCACCGAGACTGTGATATCAATTTACCATCGAGGAGGAGACTGTAATTTCCTTGCACCGAGATCTATACCACCGAGGAGGAGAAGACTGTTATTTTCTCATTGAGATTATCCACGAGATTGTGTCCTCCTGTAATACAGATCCTTGTACCCATCCGAGAGAATCTGAGTTCCTGTACTTATCTGAAGTTGCAGAGATGTCCGAAATTCTATGGCTGTAATTCTGAACTTTACACACCTATTTATAGTGGTTTGACTCACATATTAAGCCTACATGACATAGTGAATTGTTGTGTCTCCTTTCTGAGCCGACATGACTGCTTTTACATCATTTTGTTGGCCGACATGATGAAGAGGATTGTGCTTGTCATTTGGAGGGCTTCTTGACATTTCTATAGACTTGGATACATTAGACATAGGCTCAAGAAGAGCTCTTTATTCATGACTTTAACTCTGACTTTAAAGATAAATCCTAAGGCTCTTAATGGGAGCCATCTATAAAATAAACCTCTTGCTCATGAAACCCATGCAGCAAGGCATAATAATAAATTCATTTTCTTGTTTACAAAAATCATAATTACAATGTCATGAAGACCGAACCTAGTTACACTTTCTTCAACACTTTTCACCTTTTTTTCCTCGTCCCTTTAAGGATAAGAAGGCCTCTCTAGGGCTTGGTGCGAAATCCATTAGAGGAGTGCATTTTGTATTCTGTTTGAACATAACTCTTCCTTAGTGTCTCCTCTAGTGATCCTCAAGTTTTGGTGGATTTCCTATGGTGGAATCTCCGTAAATTTGATGCCCTAGCCATCACACCAAGAGGGAACCTTAGAAGCTAATCCTTCAACTTGGGGATTTCTTTAAGGCATTTGCTTTAGTACTCGTTGGATTAAATCATAAATTGCCTTTTCTCTTGTCTACCTCACTAAATATCTGAAGCCTAGGTCTTGTGTACCCTTCTTTTCAAGGGGTTTTTCGTGGAAAGCCTTACTAGCTTCTCCCAAAGCTCACACATTTATTGAACCTTTCCATTGAATGAGCCACCTTCCTTCACTTCAAACCTACCATATATACATATCTATCACAAGTGAGTCAATACTGGGACTCCTCCTGTTGGTGAAAATCCAAGAAGAGTAAGGGGCTTAGGCTGTGGTGATAGTGGGCCTCTGTCCTAGGTGTTGTTGTGCTCTCTATCTTTTGCCTATTTACAAGGCATGCTAGTTTGTGCAGCAACAGTATGCAAGTAGCAATACCAAAAGGAAATTAGCCTTGAAAAATCGTCTCTGTAATGTCACAATGACTAGATCATATTCTGTTGTCTCATATCATATGAAAGTCCCCTAGACCAGAGATGAGTTTGTAGCCATTGGAGACACCATTGATGATACAAAGCCTTTTATAGTTACTCTAAATGGATTTCCTTCCTCCTCCTGGGAGGTATTTATTCAGGGAATTTTTGTACGATCGAAGCTACCCACATTTGATAATCTATGGACTGATTGTGTGCAAGAGGAAGCTATATTATTATCCATGAATAACTCACAAATTCCGTAAAATGAAGAAATTCAAGCCCTTGCAGCTCATACTTGAAAAGGAAAGGGTAGAAGGAACTTTGGAAAATTTGACAAGAATAATTTAGGTAGAAGGCTCACTTTTGTTCAAGAGCAGAAGAAGAAGGATATTTCAAAGATTAAGTGCTTCATTTGTCTTAATTTTGGACGCTATGCATCCCATTGTCCTGAAAGGAAAAGGAAGGAAAAACACGCATCAACAACCAACATTGAGAATGATGATGATGAATAGCCACCTTAGAAGAAGTCAGAAAAGGAATGGACAATTCCCTTCAATTCTCAATTGTTTCTTCTTAAATTAAGAGATAAGTACTTCATATTTTTCTCCCTTGATTATTATTATTATTTTTATTTAGTCAACCTCTTGTCTTTTTATTTTGTATGGCCTCGATATTTCATTCTTACCTCCATTATGAATTTCCTTTTCCATGGTCTCCTGAATGAGGTTTCCATAAAGGAAGAACATGTCCATTGTTAAGATTGCCATTACATAGCTGGCAACATTAGGAAGTAGAAGGCAAGGTTGTGGCAAGAGGAATCTTTGAGTAAGAGGAGGTGGACTACAAGGATATTTTTTCTCCAGTCTCTGATAGATTGGCTTAAGGGCACGAGCATAGACTCAGCAAGAGTGATTTGTTTTCGAAAGGGAGAAATTATATAGATTGTTAGGACATCCAGGACCATGTCGGATAACCAAAAGAGTTTCTAGTTCCGTGGGAGCAGACAATCAGGCAGAATGGAACGAGCGACCTTCCAAGAGGATGTCATGAATTTGTTAGATGCTTAAAGACAGGAAGTCTCTAGGAGTTGTATGCCTTCTATGAAGGGACCATGTCAGATATAAGAGTATGCTTTAGTGGCAGAGGGAGCAACAGTGGTAGGACTTGCTTAAGTGACAAAAGGGACCAACCTGGATGGATCTACTTCAATGTCAGAGGGAGTTGGCCTTAGAGATGAAGGATCTTGGCTTGATGCATTATTTCTTGGACTGTAGGTGTGGTAGAGATTTGATGAGATCTTCATTGGACAAAGGAAGTACATTGTCCATATTTTGAGGAGATTTGGTATAATGGACTACAAGTCCATGACTACACCTATGGTGACCAATCTGAAGAAGTTGAGTGATTTTGCTTCAGATTCAGGTTTTGTGGATCCCACGATGTACAAACAATTGATTGGATCCTTGATGTACTTGGTTAACACCAAGCTAGATATTTGCTTTGTAGTGAGCACCATAAGCCATGTTTATGATTGAGCTTAGACATGTGCATTGGGTTGCAGCAAAGCATGTGTTGTGGTGCCTGCATGGTACAATTGGATATGGTTTGAGATGTCTCAAGTGATGGAGTGAGGCTACAGGGATATACGGATTCAGATTGAGCAAGGAGTGTAGAGGATAGAAAGAACACCTCGGGGTGTTGCTTCAGCTTGGGATAAGCTATGATATCTTGGTTTAGCAGGAAGTATATTTCTATCGCACTCGATACAACAGAGGCAAATTATATCACAGGGACTGCTGCAAGATAGGAAGCAATGAGGCTTCAAAAGTTACTTGTAGGGCTATTTGATTAGGTCAAAGCACATTGAGATCAATATCACTTCATTTGCCTATTTGATCAGATCAAAGCACATTGAGATCAAATATCACTTCATTCGAGACATGGCATAGAAGGGAACAGGTTAGCTCCAATACATATCCATAGATGAACAAATTGTTGACATTCTCACCAAGCCTTTGTCTAGGGCGAAGTTTTGTATACTTTAGAGACAAGCTTGGGGTGATACAAAATGCTTCCCTCATTTAAAGGGAGTGATGATGTCTTTACAGGATTGGGTAGACCATCTCCTGAAGTTATAAAAGTTTTTGGCTGGGTCATAAAGTACTTTGACCAGGGGAGATGGATACGTTCACCTAAGAAGCTAGAAGGACTTGGCTGGTTCATAAAGGACTTTGACTAGAGGTTAATAGCCCAGAGCAATTATAGGATTGGACAAATCTTCTCTTAGGAAGCCAGAAGGACTTGGCTGGGTCATAAAGGACTTTGACCAGAGGAGATAGATGTAATTCACATGAGAAGCCATAAAGGATTTTCGCTGAGGGTGACAGGTCCAAGGGCAGATTCTCTCCTAAGAAGCTAGAAGGACTTGGCTGGGTCCTAAAGGAGTTTGACCAGAGGAGATTGATACATTTTCCTAAGGAGCCATAAAGGATTTTGGCCAAAGGTAAAAGTCCTTGGATACTCACATTGCCTACTCTAGGATGGAGTTATCTATAGACATGCATCAACATGTCAAGTTCATGAACTTTTCTTATGGAGGGGAAATTTCAGCTAAGGGGAAATCTGTTGCAACCAAGGAGAATATCTCCCTTGCTAAGAGGGAGTGTTGATTTCTTGTAGCATCGGGAAGTATTGCTACATGACAAGAGCCCTCCTAAGTCAGCTTAAGAAATTTATGGAAATAAAAATAAAAAAGTTTATTTTTTTGGGCTTCATGTAGGCTCAAAATGGACAAGTTGGGCCCCCCATGAGGAGGTGTGTCTCTTGGTCAAATTCACCCATCTGACCTATATAAATACATGATGTGCCACTCCACTTTGACAATCATCATCAACACAACATCTTATCTCTTTAAGAGCACTCACACGTTTGGAGAAAGAAGGAAGAATTGACTGATTTGACTGAGCTGATTTCTTGACTATTTGACCAATCTTTGACCAAGTCAACAGAGCTGTTATTTAACCAAGTTTGACTTGCTGTTTGATCGAGATATCTGGCTGAATTTGACTGCAGAAAAGGACAAGTTGACCGTAGGTTTGACTGCAAGAGTCAACTGCAGGTTTGATTAGATCAAAGACTTGACTAGATTTGACTTATTGGGTGATTTGACCAACGTTGATCAGATGGAACTTTGACCAAGTTTGACTGGTATTTAGACTTGAATTTTGGCATGGATTTTTAGACAATTTATTGTAAACCTTGCTAAAGAATAATTTCTCCTAGAAGAAGAGTTGTTGTGTTTTCTCCCAAGTTTGGGTTTCCTAGGGTAAATTTATTGTATCTATTGTGCATGGTTGTCTCTTTATGATCTTACTATTTTCGTTGCATTACTGTTGAGATTTTATGTATATAATTGCTCAATAATATTAGTGGCATAAGATAAATTGGTTGAAGATCATTAAGAAGTACTTATCAGATCAGAAAATTGGTTTCTACTGTTCATCTTGTAGAAAAATTCAACAGAAAATTGGAGTTGGGTTAGGTTTAAGTTTTCAGAACCATGTTGGAGTCTTCATTTCTAGAAGTCTCTAGTGGATTCCTACACATTACTAACTCCACATGGGTGAATTATAGTGAGTTGACATGGTTGTCACTTCCTTGTGGGAAACAATTCCATCACTACCTTGTCCGGGGCAAAAATCTCTAACTCAGACTTCGATTATGATAATCATTAGAAAGTTGTCAGCCATAGAATGTAATAAACACCTCCACAACATATGCTCTAAAGGTTAAAAACCCCAAAATTCCACTACTTTGATCATTACTTGGGGATTTTTTGTTTTGGCTTGTTAGTGTGGATTTTAGGACTTGACCCAAACCGACCGTTATAGGTCCCAAATTCTTTTTTCTCCACTTAGAGCACCAATAAAGTCATATGTTAACTTTATAGATCCATTTGGGAACATCCCTGCCCATTTTGGGAGGCTTTTGGTCGCCAAAAGCTTTATTTTTCAAGGATATGAGGAAACATTTCCTCAACTTTCTCTATGGAGTACCATTTGGCCTTGGTTAGTTGTTGACCCTTTAATCCCACATACCAAAGATCTTGTTGACCCCCTTTGGTCATTCTAATCTTTTTGCAGAACTATGTACTTTGGTAGTTTTGCTCATGCCTTTGGTGCCAAATCTTCAATGTAAGGTAAGACTTGACCCTCTTCATCCTCACAGAGCATGTATGGTTGGTAGGGTCTAGGTTTTCTACATTTACTATTGAGTAAGTGCACATATAAGATGGAAGATTGAGTCTATAAGCATTGTTTCCCACCTTCTTCAATATTTCAAAAGTTCCATATCTCATGGCTTTGATTTTCTTCCTTAGTCCTTGTAACCTTTCCTTATTAAGGTGCAACCAAACTCCATATGCTACTTTGACGCTGTTTTCAACCTTGTGCTGATCATGCTTTGCCTTGTACTTCTCTTAATATTTCTTTAGCATCTGAGGAATTTGTAAATGTATCTCCTTGATCCTATCTATGAATTTTTTTGCTCAATACATGCCTTGAGGCTATTTCCCTTGCTTTAGGGCGTCCATATATAATATCCAATGGCGATGGTAGCAAGTATTCAAAATAGATCCCAAACGAGGACTTATTGGTGGAAGTGTCAACGATCTTGTTATGGAATGTTGTATGTAAACCAAGTTTTCGTCCCATTTCCTTGGATGCTTTGATGGTGACCTCTCAAATGGTGAACTAAATTTCTATTCACTACCTCTATTTACCCATCAATTTGTGGGTGGAAGGTAGTGGATCTCTTCAATTTCATATCCAATTTCTCTCACACTAAAGTAAGGTATTGAGAAATCTAGTATCTCTATTGAAAATAGTGCCCCTTGGAATCCTAAAGTGCATCTAGAACCTGTCAAAGAACAAGCTTGCAAATTATTGTCCTTTGATGGTCGTCTTCCAAGCCATAAGAGCACACATATTATTGAATTTGTCTACTACCACATATAGGTAGTCATGCTCTTTTCTTGGCCTTGATAAACCTCCAACAAAATCTATGGATAGGTTTTTGCATGGCCTTGTAGGGACTAGTAGTAGTTGCTGCATTACTCAAACCAAATGGCATTGATAACCATTTGTTTAGAGCATGCTTCATAACCATTTGTTTAGAGCTTGCTTCATCTTGAAGGCAGTCTTCTAAGTGTCTTCTTCCTTGAGGCACACTTGTCCATATGCGAATCCAAATCCAACTTGGTGAAGTATCTTGCATGCTATAACTTGATCTAATAAGTCATTGATTTGGGGAAAAGGGTACTAATTTTTGAGGTATCTTGTTTAGGCTTGACAATCAATGCACTTTCTCTAAGTTTTGTTCTTCTTTGGTACTATAATGTGTTGATTTTTGGTAGCATCAGATGTGCTTTAGCCATGAAAATTGGTGGAGAGGCTAAGGCACATGAGATCTTCAAGACCCAAAAATCGTTTGGGGAAATTCCATCCAGATAGAGAGATATTAAAATAATTAATATTTTTAATCAAACTATAAGTCTAAACTTAGGAAAATTAAATATTAATGTATATTAATATAATATGGGTGAGAAAGTTCTAAATAACGAGGATCAAGACAGATCTAATCTTAGACGTTGATTAGGAACTTAATATCAACCATTGAATCATCAATAGGAAAAGTATAAGAGGAGGCTTGAGGGTCAGTTGGAGATACACCAAGTTGATCAAGAATTCGATTTTCTGGGGAAGGGTTTGTTGAGAAATCGAGTTAGTGATTTGTTGCAGCAAGGGGTAGTTTGGCAAAAGGCCAAGAATACATAGCAGAGAGGCATAGGAAGTACTAGAGAGACAGTGCAGAGCCTTGGAACGTTGATGCAGAGGCAACTAGCACTGATGCAGAGGCTGAGGAGGCCAGCGCAGGTGACGCAGAGGGCCAAGAGGCTGACACAGAGGCAGCAGAGGATAGCAGAGCTGACGCTGAGCTGTAGAGGCAGTGTTGAAGAATTTTCGTGGGGAAGACTGAGTGCTGAGAGGCAGTGCTGAAGAATTTTCGTGGGGAAGACTGAGCGCTGAGAGCCAGACGCAGAGCATAAGAGGGTGACGCAGTTCCAGAGAGAAGCTTGGAGCAACATTCGCTGTCCAGCTAAGGAAATGTCGAAGTTGTTGTGGGATCAATCATCCGGTTGCTGATCAATCGGAATATCTGTCTCCGAGGAGAGGTACTTCTGGGGACGACATTCTCTGTTGGGTGAGCCATTTCTGGCACCCTAGTTGTATTCAGAAACTGCATAATAATAAAACCCTCATATTTGCTGCATCGGTTTTCCTGCATTGGGTTTTTTCGGGGACGATTGTCCAAAAATAACGGTGTCCCTTGTGTGTTTGTCTCAGTTATTTCAGTTGCTGATCTGTATATATGTTGAGGCTGCATTTGTGTTTATGTCGATATTTATATTTATAAATAGCTTGTTACTGGAAAGAACAAGTAGGAGATAATAAACCAGATAATGCGGTAGGGATTTCTAATGTGTCAGACTTAGAAATTTCAACATGGTATCAGAGCTTTGTAGATCACAGGAGAACTGAAGGTACCAACAGAAATCTGAAATTTGCAGCAGTAGCAGTTGTCTCGAGAGACAACGCTGTTCCAGAGCAGAAGCAATAAGAGAAGAAGTGACGCAGAGCCTGCATCATCATTTTGAGCCAAGAGGAGGGCCAACGCAAAGGCAGAGAGGGGCAGATCATACCTACATAGTGCCCAGTGATCTTTCTCAGCGAGGAAGGATTGACGCTGTGGCCAGGAGGAGCAGATTCAACCTTTGCCGAGATTGCGCAGAGCCTGAAAGGCTTAGTTTCTTCAGTTGCTGGGGCTTGGGGAGCTGTGGGCAGATTGTGATTTGAGGAGCTAGTGGGACGCTGTTTCTATCGAAATAGAACAGTGTCTAAGGAGGCGGGACCAAGGTAGAGGGAGTCACTACCTCGACGGATTTCTAGCCAAGGAATCCAGATCTGAGTTGCAGTTGCAAGGAGGATTGGAGAGGAGCGGTTCGACAGTTGGCCGGAGGATTTTCGTGAAGGAAATCAGGACTCAGAGGGAGTCTAGAGGAGCTTGTTCCTTAGAGGATTTCTAGCGCCGAAGAAATCCAGATCCGAGTTTTGCTGGGGCAGCAACGAAAGAGGGAGAAGAGAACCAGTTCGACATTCATTTGGCAGAGATGGCAGCCACATCTCAGGAGGGAGGTGGGCTGATTTAGAACTATAGTTTGAAAGAGCTACAAAGGGGCAGGATCCTTGAGGTGCCCAAACTCTTGGATCACATCCGGCTACGGGAGCCCTTAACGACAGCAGCATGATGACATGTGTCGGGTGGAGCAAAGTGTAGTGGAGCAGCAAGGCAGTGCTTGAGTGCAGAAATCTGAGGCAGCGCAATGGAGGTTGCAACAGTGCGAGAGGCACATAAGTGTATGTAGCGGCGCAGTGGCAGCAGAGGGAGCACCGAATAGCAGCAGAGGCAGCTTCAGCATCACTAGGCTTCCAAACTGACCGGGATGTTAGTAGTTGGGAGAAGACAATTACTTACTTCTCGGTAACTGGGTTGCAGTGCAGTAGTTAGCAGTGGTAGTGTTAGAGGCAGCATGTTGTGAGGGAGTTGCAGTACAAATGTAGCAGTGGCAGTGTCATGGGTAGTAGTACAGGAAGCAGCAGTGCATGGATGTGAGGCAGTAGGCCGAGCATCAACACAGGTATCAATGCGGAAGATCAGTGTGATGTTTCTATAGTGAAGCATTACTAGAGCACATTCCTCGCTAAGAGGGAGTGTTGATTTTTGGTAGCATCGGATGTGTTCTAGCCATGAAAGTTGGTGGAGATGCTAAAGCACATGAGATCTCCAAGACCCAGAAATCGTTTGGGGAAATTCCACTCGGATGGAGAGATATTAAAATAATTAATATTTTTAATGAGACCCTAAGTCTAGACTTAGGAAAATTAAAATATTAATGTGTATTAATATAATATGGGTGAGAAAGTTCTAAATAACGAGGATCAAGCCAGATCTAATCTTAGCCGTTGATTAGGGACTTAATCTCAGCTGTTGAATCGTCAATAAAAAAAGTATAAGAGGAGGCGTGAGGGTCAATTGGAGATACACCAAGTTGATCAAGAATTCGATTTTATGGGGCAGGGTTTGCTGAGAAATCGAGTTAGTGATCTATTGCAGCGAGGGGCAGTTCGGTAGAAGGTCGAGAATACATAGTAGAGAGGTAGAGAAAGTATCAGAGAGATAGCGCAAAGCCTTGGAAGGCTGATGCAGAGGCTGAGGAGGCCAATGCAGGGGACGCAGAGGGCCAATAAGCTGACACAGAGGCAGCAGAGGATAGCAGAGCTTACGTTGCGCTGTAGATGCAACGTTGAAGAATTTTCGTGGGGTAGACTGAGAGCTGAGAGGCAGACGCAGAAGAGGGTGATGCAGTTCCAGAGAGAAGCTTGGATCAGCTTTCGTTGTCCAACTAAGGAACTATCGAAGTTGCTGTGGGATCAATCATCCGGTTGTTGATCAGCCAGAATATCTGTCTCCGAGGAGAGGTACTTCTACTGAGGATATTCTCTGTTGGGTGAACCGTTTCTGGCACCCTAGTTGTATTCAAAAACTGCATAATAATAAAATCCTCATATCTACTGCACCGGTTTTCCCGCTTTGGGTTTTTCCGGGGACGATCGTTCAAAAGTAACGGTGTCTCTTGTGTGTTTGTCTCAGTTATTTCAGTTGTTGATTTGTATATGTGTTGAGATTGCATTTGTGTTTATTTCGTTATTTATATTTATAAATAGCTTGTTAATGGAAAGAGCAAGTAGGAGATAATAAACCAGATAATGCAATAGGGATTTCTAATGTGTCAGACTTAGAAATTTCAACATAATGATAGGGTAACAACATAGTGAGGTACTTGTTATGGCTCCTTGCTTCAATGACTCTCACTACTTCTTTGACTTGTATAACTTTAATATGGTCTATCTATACGATCTTCTATTTGGTGAAGGAGAACATGGTGGCGATTGTATCTCCTGCTCCACTTCCCTCTTGGTGGAAAATGTTTTGGATCCTAGAACACTATTGCAAACCTTTGGATCTTGGAACACTTCTTTATATGCTTGCTCTTCCAATAGATGCTTATGTTCTTTCGTGCATCCTTTCAAGCATGTTTTCACACCCATAATTCACTGTCTTTTTGGTTTTGTCTCAAGAAGCGAAATACATACCTCTTGCTTGAGTTGATGAATCTCTTATTTTGATAGGCATTCATGAGAGAGATCCTAAACTTCCCTTTATGTGCGTTATAGAAAAAAGATTTACCTTCTTTGATCATGTGGTATTGGTCTGTCGTTCTTACGAGGATGGCATCCCTCATATACATGTAGGGATTAGCAAACATTACATCACAAACATCAAAAGGCATTACATTGACCTTATTTTATTGATAATTTTTGCACTAATAGCAAATCTGAGCTTACACTATTGCGTAACCTTTAGCTCTGTCCTTATTTACCCATTATGTTAATTTCTTTAAACCCAGTTACAAATTTACTGTCTCAATGAATAATCACAAATCTGAAATAAATTAATCTGATTTGTAACAATAAATATTCTGGCTTTTTAACCAAATAAGCAATATAAACAAAAATCAATGATGCGATAATCGTGATCAGGATTAAATCAGCAAGGGTCCGGAAAAATAAAAAATCGTAAAAATCGAGATAAAATCGGTAAAAATTGGCAAAATTAAAAAAATACAAAAAACAAGTTTTTGTGGGGAAAAATCGCGATTAAATCACAATTTCGCAGCACTAGTTTGAACCCCGATAAATAGGCAAAAGGTTGTTATGGGATGCAGAGACCATCGAGGTTTCCACAAACAAAGGCTTCCATTCAAAATAACTTAATGACCACATCCATAAATTATAGGCCATGGAGGAAAATAGAAATGTTGCGAACATCGCGATCGAGATTAAATCAACGAGGGTCTGAAATCGGAAAAAATGGGCCAAAAATATTAGAAAAATTAAAAAATAAAATTAAAAAGATCAAAAAAATTAAAAAAATACAAAAATCAAGATTTTTTCCCCAAATATCGGGATTAAATCGCGATTTCAAAATGAAAAAATTGCCGATTTAATCGTTTCAGCAAAAAAATCCCGATTAAATCGTAATTTTCGCAACACTGGAAAAAAGAGAATGTGGAAAGTAAAGAGGTGTTACCGGAGCAGAGGGTGGTAACATTTGAGGAGACTCCCGCAAACATCCTTAGAGTTCATTTGCCCATAACATCCTGTGATCGTAGAAGTCCTTGGAGACAATAGCATCAAAATAATTTCTTCCATGTCTGCAGGAAAGCCCTTTGTCCCTACGTGGATCCATTGAATGATCAGATGGGAAGAAGCAAAAGCTGGATACTATGCGGCAACACCAAGATATAGAGCAAAGAGCTTGTTAACCCTAACCTCTGAAGCCAGCCCCAAGAGATAGAGCAGAGAGCTTGTTAACCCTAACCTCCGATGTGTGAGCCATCTCCTCTCTATCTTCCCACTCCGAATACTCATCTACTATGGGAGACTCTTGAAGGAGAGGTTTAATGTTGTTAACATGGACAACACATTTGATAGAGTTCCACACATCAAAGAGTAGTGTTAGTGCTCCATATAGTCATGCTACTTGTATAAGTGCCATAAGATGATTTTAAGCAAAAGATCCTAATAGCAAAGTAGGCATTCTTTTAATGTTAGTATTGTTGCTATACTTTGTTTTCATGACTTCCTTTGGTGAATCAAATGTGCTTGTTTTTTAATCTTTATTGTAAGCTGGCAAAAAATATATTATAGAGATAAAAGTACAGTCCGAAGAGGCTGAGTCTGCCAAAATGGAAACCGGGCCTCAGTTGCAAGATCATCTATTGAGTCAAAAGGACCCACAAAGTCTGAAAAAGTCTGCTGTTATGGCCATCTGGGCCCTTATCTAAAAATGCAAAAGGACTGGTAAAAGACAAACTGACCAGAATGGTAAAAAATAAACCATATAAAGCAGTGTAAACATGAACGAAGGACATGAACAGGAAACACTTATCAAGAAGGCCTAAGGGGACAGCCAGCCCGAGGAGAAACATCTCTGCCCTCCCTGAAGCAGGGCTCTTATCCATCCTTCTCATCCTCGATGATGATGGGATTAGAGCTAGTACCCTTTGAAGTAGCAGAACCCACGGAGTCGACCCATTCCTCTTTTACGTCACTGGTACCCCATGTTGGCGGATCTGGCATCAAGAGGGTGAAGAATGGCGGTTCCGCGGATTTGAACCGGATTCGGGTCTGGATCCGCCAAATACGGCTTAAATACGGATGCCTACAGATTTGACGTTTTAAGAAACGTTTCATTCACGGACGAAACGAATCCCGAGCCAATTTGGCAAGTTGCCAGAACTGCCCAAATGGGTTGACTGTCTGTCGCTTTAGGTTTTAACTTTTAGTTTTATAAACATGTGGTCCCTCCCCTTTGTCGGCACTCACACCGAATATCCCCAACAATTGTTAAATATTGAACTGGGCCTTGCTCCACACAGCAACGTAGTGTTTGGAACTGTGAGCACAACGACATAGCCATCGAGGAAGCCGTTGCCGGTCGGGACAAAGCCATCGAGGAAGCCGTCGCCGGTCGGGACAAAGCCATCGGGGAAGCCGTCAGTCAGTCATTGCTGCCACCCTGTGTTGTGAGAGTGAGAGGAACGCTCAACCGCCGCCTTCGTTGCTGCTCATCTGACAAGCTAAATACTAATTTTGTTTTTCAAAGGTTGATTTTAAATACACAGCAAATGGTCCAATTTTTTTTTTGTTTCTTGCGAAG
This sequence comes from Pinus tabuliformis, assembly GCA_031772625.1. Lineage (NCBI taxonomy): Eukaryota > Viridiplantae > Streptophyta > Pinopsida > Pinales > Pinaceae > Pinus > Pinus tabuliformis. Next base: position 1,371,447,669 of record CM062805.1, on the reverse strand, counting down.
GTCAATTGTCGATTTGTTTTTTGTTTTTCAAGGCTCGATAGTCGCTCTCCATAGTGCCATTTTTAATAAAAATAAATATTTTGTTTTTGTTTTTCGAAGGCCTGATAGTCACTCTCCATAGTGCCATTTAAAAAAAATCATAAAATATTATATTATTTATTATTGTTCCACTACTCTCGATTTGGCATTAGGCATTGCCGCATTTATAATTTTACGTCATGTTTTGTTTGTATATATTCTTAGGGATTTATAATTTTATTGTTCTCTTTATATATATTACGAAATACCCTTACTAAACATTGTATTATTTAGTCGATTTATAACTATTCTCTCTCTCTCTCTCTCTCTATATATATATATATTATAATGTATATTTTATTGTTCTCCCTTATAAAGTTATAATATATATTATATATCTTTAATAAAGATTCTTTATAAAGTTATATCTCATATTTGTTATCTCTAGCATGTATATCATATATGTTATATAATTAATAACTATAAAGTGTCTGTTATTTAATTCCCCTTTCCAATTTTTTATGTTTTTCTTCAATAAAATTTGTTTTTAAATTTTATTGTATTTAATAAATTCATTGTGTATTTTAATTTTTAATTGTTTATTGATAATATATTATAATTTGAATTTTATATGCAGTGACCTATACCATTATCATTATGGAGCCATCACAGCATGAGCATAGTGAAGGGGAAATCATCAAAACAGACCCAAAATCTCCTCTATGGCAGTATGTGGAGATTATTGGAAAAAATCTCGGAGGTGGTTCGTTTAAATGGAAGTGCAATGATGCTAAGATATGAAAAATGGCTCATATACTAGAGTGAAAGCCCATCTCACTGGTCAAACTAACAAGGGGTGCAAGTATGCACCGGGCCAAAAGATGCAAATGGAAAACCTAGCCAAGGTTCGAGTCCTGGAAAAATGAAATTCTATGCATCATTATAAGAAGCTGCTGATAGGAAGCTTGCTAAGGGAGAATACCCTGTGCAAAGCTCTACAACTAGGCCTCCACTGCCATCTAGGCCTGCTGCCACAACTAATAAAAGGCCCACTCTAGGCCCTCTTGAAACGTGTTTCAATAATCAAGGTAGAGACATAGCCGATGAACATGTAGCTCATTGCATCTATGCAAATGGGCTAGCATTCAATTTGGTGCGTTCCCCTTATTGGCAACAAATGATTAAGGCAATTAATGAAGCACCAAAAGGGTACAAGAGCCCTGGATATGAAAAAGTCCGCACTACTTTGTTGGCATTAGAGAGACAATCCGTGGATAGACAGCTACAGGGAATCCGGGATACATGGGCAGAAATAGGGGTGTCCATCATTTCTGATGGATGGAGAGACCAAAGAAACCACCCATTAATTAATGTTGTTGCAGTATGCCCCCAAGGGGCAATATTTTTGAAGGCTGTTGATTGCAGTGGAATAGAGAAAGATGCATCTTTCATATCCATAATTCTTATTGATGCAATAGAAAGTGTGGGGCCACAAAATGTTGTCTAAGTCATTACGGACAACATACAGGTTTGTAAAGCTGCAGGTTTGATTGTGGAGGGTCAATATGATCACATCTTTTGGACTCCATGTGTAGTACATTCATTGAATCTTATGCTTGACAAGATTGGTGAGATTGAATGGATTAATGAAATATATGTAGCATCAAAAGAAATCCAAATGTTCATAACAAATCATTCAATGTCCCAAGCCGTTTATCGGGGTTTTGCAAAGTTGGAGCTACTGAAGGTACTTTTTTTTAATCAATATTATTTGTATTGGAAATTCTTATTTTTAATTACAAATTTATATATGGTTTCTCATTTGAGATTTGACTTTTTGAAACTTGTAGGTTGCTGAAACTCGTTTTGCCTCCCACACTCCTATCATAAAGAGACTTGTGGAGGTGAGACAAGCACTACAAGCAATGGTCATTGACTCTCTTTGGGAATCATGGAGGACTTCCACTTCTAATAGAGGGCAAAAAATCAAGTCCATCATTCTTGATGATGCATGGTGGCACAAGGTCCAATACCTTTTACGATTCATTGAATCAATCTTGACCTTGATCAGGGCATTTGATACAAATGCACCTTGGTTGGGGGAAGTTTATGAAAACATTGATAGTATGTTGGAGAGGATAAGGGAAATTATCAGGGCAAGTGAAAATGACCGTATGAAACATTCTATTATTTAGTGAAGGACATAGTTACAGAAAGGTGGAACAAAATGACCACACCTTTACACATTTTGGCATATGCATTGCACCCTAAATACCATCATTCTAAAATTTTGTCTTTACTTGGTAGAACAACACCAAACAAAGATTTTGAAGTGGTACAAGGATACAAGACAACTTTGAGGAAAATTTATAGAGATATGGGAGTTGCAATGGAAGTCCACCAAGAATTTGGAGGGTTTGTACAGTCTATTGGTAGCTTTTCAGATCCAATAGCTATGGATGATCGAGAGCATCTTGATCCTATCACTTGGTGGGGCTTCCATGGTGGGGATAACATTCATCTCTCTAATCTAGCCACCAGGGTGTTATCATAGGTTGCTAGTTCCTCATTAGCTGAGAAGAATTGGAGTACATATGGCTTCATCCATTTAGTGAAACGAAACAGGCTGGGAGCGACAAAGGCTGAGGATCTTGTTTATGTTCATTCCAACCTTCGTCTTCTATCACATGTTGAACCAGAGTATAAAAAAGGTCCGAGCAGGATGTGGATGTGGAGCCTGGGATCTCTGACCTGAACCTGACACTGAATGCCATGGCTCACCTCAACTTACTTGAGGATATTGTTCCGCCACCAGTCCAGCCTACTGATGCAACTTCCTACATTCCAGGACCCCGATCATCTAATAATGATGTAGGGTTGCAATATGCAGAAGATATAGATCCATTTGAGGATATGTAAATGTATTTACTATTATCATTTATGATATTATGATCTTTTTTGTTACTTTGTATGAGGGAGGATGCATCATTTTAGTGTTTCGATCTTCGTATTTATCATTCAGTGTTCTAAAAGTGTTTGATGGTTTCATGGAGTATTTGATTTTTTAGCTCGAAAGTGTTTTTTAAAATTTAATATATATATATATATATATATTTTTTTTTTTTTTTTTGTACGTAACGTATTCTTGCCGTATCTGGATCTTGGATTTTCAAAAAACTAGCGGATCGGGATCCGTATCCGTATCCGAATCCTGGTAACATCGTTGGTACCATAAAGGATGAAGCTGAGACAAAATACCACCTTGCAGGAACAATGAATTTGGAATTGAGCCCCCTGAGATGATCAATAGACTTGGGGACAGAATTAGGATCAGATCATCTTTGCTTTTCCACAACAATAGTGCTAACCCTATTTTCCCCTCTGCAAATCTAGAGAGTTAATGACTAGCACATTTCATTAGGCTGCACGTTTAGAGACATATTCAGATACAATTTTTCTTGAGCCATGGGTTGGTTCCAATGGGGTTCAACTATAGTATTGATTCAGTGATGTTATTGTTGTTTAGATACAGATTTTGCACAGTTTTTCATCAGATTGGAGAGAGTTGCTACTTTTAGTAGTGCCCCTATTTTTAGGAGACATGGCATGCAGACTTGCATGTCAGTTGTGATAGTACATTTGAGATCCTTACGAGCTTAAGATTCTAATGAACCACTTTCAAGTGACATGCCAGACAAGGCTATTTTTACCAGGGGTTGCATGTCAGAGTTGGTCACATACTTAGACTCCTCATTGAAATTCGAGTTTAATGAGGGTGGTTTCATAGACGTGTGAGATATTTCTATTTTTAGTAGTTTTGCATCTTGTGAACCTGTGTTCAAAAAAAAAAAAAAATTCCCAATTTTTCTCAAACCAGAACCAGGTAATCTCACGTGCTTCTCTGCTAATTCCATGACGTATAAACCCGACATCATGAGTTTGAATGTTTAATCTGTACCCTGAATCTTTACTCAAGAGCACTGCTAGAGATTATTTGCAATGTTCCACCAAGTTTCTAGGATGTGGGGACAGGGGAGCGGGGATACGCAGGAGCGGCCTATGCAAAAGATCCCCACCAATTTTTAGGAAACATGGGGGGACATCGGTGTCTTTAACACAAGGGACCTCGACAAAAATAATAAAATAAAAATACTAAAAACTCATAAATATATCATTGAAATTTTACAATTTAACTGTCTTTATCGTTATATAACACTTACATCATGAAGGATATATTGATGAATCATATAACTAAAACAAATTTAAAATGAAAAACATGATACAATCATAGATGTCACTGTAACAATGGAGAATGAAAAAAAAAGTTTAAACCATATTGAAGTTCCAACTGTGAATACTAAATATTGAAATAAAAGTCAAGTCTGATAGATCAAGATTCAAATTTCTATAGTTAAAACTTAAAAAATTAACGTAGTGTTAGTTTAGCTTTATTAAAATTAGTGTTAGTAAATGTTGAATAAATGAGAACTTCTTATATTTTTTGCGTTTCTTAAAATTCAAAATATGACTGCGACGTGTTAGCATGTTCAACAAAACTGAGTGCATGGAAATTTAGAAAATTGTCGGGTTTACATAAATTATGTCCCATGAAATGACATGTATCGCGGCTCGCAACCACGAGAATGGGAAAGTCACAAAATTAATATTATCATTCATGTCATCAAGTCAGAACAAAATCAGTATTATCATTCACGTCATCAAGTCAATATCGACGAAGTTGGGACACAACATCCTTGCTACACTAATATATGGTCCTTTCCTATCCACGATCTAAGAAAATTAACTGTTTATCACCTTTAACATCTTAGATTAAGTCCATAATGAAAATACTTGAAACCAACCACATGCAATAGAGTAACACAGAAATACCCTGGAAACCCTAGTGTGGGGAAAATCAACAAATGTTGGGCTTCTTATTCAGCTTCATGAGAAATATTTTCTTACAACAATTACACAATAGTTTTCTATGGCAAATACCCATAAAACGATCTCAACCCTCTTTCTCTTAGCTCTTGTACGACCCACGCGCACTACCCAACAAAAAACTTTTGCATACAAAGAAACTTGGTTTCTCAACAAAAGAGAAAATTCGGCCTCTCTGCTAATCTCACTTTGCCTTGATATTGCTCTAGATAGCTCGATCTAGCCATTTCTCACTCTTGTTGCCAAACACTGCACTCCACTGAATCTCAACTCGTGCTGATTCAAATGTGTATCTCTTTTGGCTCGAATCTCCTATAAAAAAGATCAAATGCGAATCTGATGAAGAATCCCTAATCCCAATGGTTGGGATTAGATCTCACTTTACTGAGATCAATGACTACGACTTAATCTGTTGATGAATTATTTTCCCTTTTATAAAAAAGGTACCCGACAATCAAATTACATTGCCATCTAAAGTCTTGACTTAGGAATTTCATTAATAAACTACCATAGGAGATAATTAAGGTGACTTGTTGCATGTCATGGCACCTGATCCATGCAGAATCACCTTCCAAGCTACAATCTCAACACTCCCTCTTAGCGAGGAAGGTGTTTTGCACAACATCCAACTTATCCATGAAGAATACAAATTTTCCCTTCATTAAGGCTTTCGTCAAGATGTTTGCTACTTGCTTGTCTATGGGAATGTAATGTAGCTTTACTGTCCCCTTTTGCACACAATCTCTGATGAAGTGATACTTGATCTCTATGTGCTTTGACTTGTCATGGAATATTTGACTCTCAGAGAGTTTAATACAACTCTGATTATCAGAGTGAATGACAGTCGGATCCAACTCTTGATAAGAAAACCCAACAAGGAGTTTTTGAAACCAAATAGCTTTGCATGCCGCCATACTGGTGTAGCAATGTACTTGGCCTCTGTAGAACTCAGCACAACTGACATCTGTTTCTTGTTGTACAAAGGGTCTGCTCCTGATTCCAAACTGAAACTACACCTAGAAGTGCTCTTCCTATTAGCTGTACTACCTACTCAATCCGCATTGGTATATCCCTCCAGCTTCACTCCATCACGCTGAGTGTACCTCAACCCATACTCAATTGTGCCTCAAAGATATCTCAGAACATGCTTTGCAACTACCCAATGCACTCGCTTAGGCTCTACTATAAACTGACTGTTAGTTTTTGTAGCATTAGATGTGTTCTAGCCACAAAATTTGGTGGAGAGGCTAGAATACATGAGATCTCCAAAACCGAGAAATCGTTTCTGGAAATTCCGCCTAGAAGTGTATCAATTAGATTAGTAACTGTTTTTTTAAATATTTCCTAAGTCTAAACTTGGGCAATATGGTTAATTAATTAGTGTTAATTGAGATAAGGTGAGAATCATCTAGAAACTCTCACAGATCGATCCAAAGATGATCCTAGCCATTGATTAAGTTTTAATCTTGGTTGTTGGTGCTCCAACAGTGGATTATAAGAGGAGATCAATGTGGTGATAGAGAACACACCAGTGCAGATACTCAATTGCTCAGGTAGTTCGATTTTCTTAGTGGCAGTAACTCAGCAGAGAAGATAGAGCCAGAGGGTGAGTAGCAAGTGGAAGGGGAGGGTAGCAACATTTCGGGAGGAAGTTTTCCAGTACCAGGAAGAGGCAAAGGAAGGAAGGTTGAAATCCTCACAGGATCAACGTAAGCTCTGCGCAAAGGGTGACGCAGGAGGCACAACACAGAGGCTAGGGAGGTAATTTCAGAGGCAAAAATTAGCTGTGGGGTGAGAGAAAATTCTCACAATAATTTTGCTAGTATTTTCCTCAGATTAGATTGCTAGTTGAGCATCTAAATTATTGTACTCATAATTGCTGCTGAAGAATAATAATAAAACCCTCATCTACTGCACCGATTTTTCCGCATTGGGTTTTTTCGGGGACAATTGTCCAAAAATAACTGTGTCAAAATTCTTGTGTGTGTGCTAGAATTTCTCAGTTTTCAGTATTTTATTTTCTGTAGTATTTTTATGGTGAAAATTGCAGTTGTGATTTTATTCATTGTTTGCCGTAGCAAATAAATTGCATAATTAAATTTACAGTTAGAAGAATAATTTCTAGTTACTGCAATAGATAAAAATTTCACATGGTATTAGAGCATAGCTAATCAGTTGGAGTGATAAAAAACGAAGGAAAGAAATTTCGCTGCTTAGCAAGGGCAGTAGGCTGAAATTCCCAAGGGAAGTGCAGTCTTTTTGCCAAGAGGCCGAGTTGCTTGAGGAAGTTCGATTTTTCTGAGAAAGGGGCAGAAAAATTCGATTCTTTCAGTTCGAGTGATTCCAGAGGCAGAGGGAGCAGCTCAATTATTTCGTTGGGCAGATCTCTAGTGAGACGCAGAAGGTTTTGAAGCAGGTTGCTAGTGCAGAACCAGTATTGGGTGAAAGAGGAATAACACACTATAAATTCTGCAGCATAACCATGGACACAAGTGACATTCGAGAAACTTCAGATTTGTCTTCTAGGTTGGACGACGAATTTGCTTGCTTTTCAGGATCAACTTCACAAGGTGTCTGGTATATAGACAATGGAGCATCAACTCACATGGCAAGGGTTAGAGAATATTTCTCTAGTTGCAAGGAGGAGCAGATGGACTTCCAGATTACTATGGGAAACAGGACGAGATGTACTCCAGTGGGGAGAGGTACCATAGATTTTCAGAGGGAGTCAGGAGCAAGCACCAGTACAGATGTATTGCATGTGCCAAGATTGGGTATGAACTTGATTTCAGTATTCCAGTTACAGGATAAGGGGTATGATATTCACTTCATAGGGAAGAAAGTGTATGTCAAACCAATGTTGCACAAAGCGCGATCGGGATTTAATCGGCGCCGGGAAAAAAGCGGAAAAAATCGTTAAAAGCGGGAAAAAAGCTGAAAAAAGCGGGAAAAAAGTGTTTGGCACAAAAATATTCATTTTTTTTCAATTTTTTTAATATCTAAACCATCTACAACATAAAATAAATACATTGACACATAAATATGATAAAAAAACTAATATATAAGATGTTTAATATCATTTCTAGCGCTAAAATCACACATAACATTGAATCATGTCCTGAATAGTAAGTCCTGAGTCCCAACTCAGCCTCAAAATATCAACAAAAAATATGATAATGTATCTCATCATGTCATAATGTCATATACAATAAAATGAAAGTCTAATCCTATTGATTTCCTCCAGCTCCTCTCCCTCACCTCTTCTCCTCCTCCTCCGCGCGCAAACAGCAAAATGACATAAAAAAAATCGATTTTCGCCTATTAAAAGCCCGCTGCCCCGTGCCTCTGCGATTTTTTCTGTAAAAATCGTGATTTTTTGGAAAAAATCGCTATAAAAAAAGTCCGCGATTTTTTGGTATAAAAATCGCGATTTGATCTGGCAGAGGAAAAAATCGCGATTTTCCGATAAAATCGCGATTTTAACAACACTGTGTCAAACACCTAAGTTAGAAAAAGGTAACGCAGATTGGAGTTCGAAGTAACATATTGTACTGGTTACAGATTGACTCTCCAATGGCACTAATAGGTAGTGACAGTAGCAGTGGGAAGGAGTTGAAAGAGTTATGGCATAGGAGAATGGGACATCTACACCATGGAGAACTCAGGATGCTCAGAAAAACAATAACAGGGATTCCAGAACTTGGCTCGGAACACAATGATGTGTGCAGAGGATCCGTACTTAGGAAGTATGCTAAAGCAACATTTCCAAGAAGTGACAACAAAGCTGATGGCTTGTTAGGATTCATACATTCAAAGATGTCTACTAGAGCTCTCAGCGGTGCCGCATATTTCGTCACCTTCAATGACGATTCCAGAAATACCTGGATCTACTTCTTGAAGACCAAAGATGAGGCCTTTGATCGTTTCAGAGAGTTTAAAGCACTTGTGGAGAATGGATGGGAAGAAGATCAAGGCTCTTCGCTCAGATAATGATGGAGAATATATTGCTAAAGACTTCATAGATTTTTGTGTGAAGGAAGACATCAAGAGAGAATGGATAGTTCCATATAATCCGCAATAGAATGGTGTAGCAAAGCGAAAAAACAGAACCATTGTTGGAACTGCAAAGGCTGTGTTATATGATCAGGATTTACCCAAATTTCTATGGCAGAGGCATGTAACACGACAGTATATATTCAGAACAAGACTCCTCATAGAACATTGTGGAAGAAAATGCTAGATGGAGTATTCACAGGGAAGAAGCCAGAGGTTAGTCACTTCAGAATTTTTGGTATTGTTGCTTATTGCCATGTGTCAGATGAGAAACGTACCAAACTGGATTAGACTGCGGAGAAGGGGTTTTTCGTTGGGTACAACAAAACCTTAAAGGCATACAAGATCTCCATTCCTAGCAATAGGAAGATTGTAGTAAGGCGAGACGTGAAGTTCATGGACGACCGAGCTTTCAGGAGATCTTGTGAGATGCCTACAGGTGATCGGGATTAGTCAGCAGAAGCTCCTTTGGTCCAGCAAGAGGGGCAACTAGTGGGACAGACAAGAGGATAATCACAAGGATCAAGTACTGTGACCAGTACCAATATTTTCTCAGGTGTAGGAAATCTTGGGAGTTCTTAGCAGATGGAGCAACAGAGGCAGGATGAAGAGTTGGATGAACCTCCCCCGACTAGTGGTCGATCCAGCAGAGAGGTTCGTTAAACATTGAGAGATGCAGAGGAGTTTATTAGAACTCCTAAGACGAACATAAGACATCACAGACAACCTGAAAGGTACCAAGCATTGGTGGCTCACTATGCAGAACCTTCCAGCTTTTAGGAGGCCGCACAACATCAAGTATGGGTAGATGCCATGGTAGAAGAGTATAGCTCTATCATGATGAATGATGTTTGGGATGTGGTGCCAGGGCCAAAAGATAGATCAATTGTAGGTTCTAGATGGATCTACAAGATCAAATATGCTACAGACGACAGTGTGGAAAAATACAAGGCTGGGTTCGTGGCAAAGGGGTATGCACAGAAAGACGGGATAGATTACGAGGAGACCTTTGCCTTAGTTTCCAGATACACTTCTATCCGGTTAGTGATATCCCTAACAACTTAAATTGGATGGCAGATTCATCAAATGGACGTCAAGACAACTTTCTTGAATGGGGTGATATTGGAAGAAGTGTACATAGAACAACCAGAGGGCTTTGAGACTCATGAGAGGTTCACTCATGTGTGTAGACTGAAGAAAGCTCTATATGGACTCAAGCAGTCTCCTAGGGCATGGTATGGTAGGATTGACAGCTACTTGCAGCAGATGGGATTTGTCAAGATTGACGCAGATCCCAACCTTTACTATTTGATGGTAGAGGGTGAGCCACTGATCCTAGTTTTGTATGTGGATGATTTCTTTTTGATAGGACCATCAGGGCTCATAGAGGACTGCAAGAGGAATCTGGCAGCAGAGTTCGACATGAAGGATTTGGGGTTGATGCACTATTTCCTAGGATTGGAAGTGTGGTAGAAGAATGGGGAGATCTTCCTTGGGCAAGGAAGATACACTACAAATATTATGAAAAGGTTCAGAATGCAAGATTGCAGACCCATGTCTACACCCATGATCACCAACTAGAAGAAGATAGATGCATTGGATGATAAGGATGTTGACCCCACCTTGTATAGACAACTTATTTGATCTCTCATGTGTCTAGTCAGTACTAGACTAGATATTTGCTTCGCTGTTAATACCTTTAGTTAGTTCATGGTAGAGCCGAAAAGGGTACATTGGGCAGCAGCGAGGCACATTTTGAGGTATGTGCGTGGCACAATCGAGTATGGGTTAAGATATACCTAAGGACATGATGTCAAATTATGTGGATTCATAGATGCAGATTGGGTAGGCAGTTCAGTGGACAATTACCTTTGGGTACTGCTTCAATGTTGGATCAGGGATGTGAAATTTTTTGAATCTAACACATCAGAAACCCCTACTGCATTTTCTGGTTTACTATCTCCTACTTGTTCTTTACATTAACAAGTTATTTAAATGCATAAATATCGAAGTAAACACAAATGTAGCCTCACAATTATACAGATCAACAACTGAAATAAACAAAGACAACACAAGGGACACCGTTATTTTTGGACAATCGTCCCGGAAAAACCCAATGTGGGAAAACCGATGCAGCATATATGAGGGTTTTATTATTAAGCAGATTTTGAATACAACTAGGATGTCAGAAATGGCTCACCCTTCAAAGAATATCATTGGCAATAATACCGCTATAAGGAGACATATATTCCGGCTGATCAGCAACCGGATGAACAATCCCATAGTGACTCCTGCTGTTCCTTGTGCTGGACAACAAAAGCTGCTCCACGCACTCCTCTGGTATTGCATCCGCTCTTTGGAACTGCATCACCCTCTCTGGCTCTGCGTCAGCCAATCAGCTCTCAGTCTGTCCCACTGAATCACCTCAGCGAGCCTTTGAAGCTCACTGCGTCCTCTGTGTCAACTTCTTTGGCCGTTTGCGTCCTCTGCGCTGGCCTCCTTAGCCTCTGCGTCAACCCTCCTAGGCTATGCGCTGCCTCTTCCGACACTCTGCTGCCTCTCTGATATGTATTCTTCAGCCTTGGATCGAAATCCCTTGCTGAACTGCCCCTCATTGTAATTGATCACTCACTCGATTTCCTTAGCAAACCCTGCCCCAGAAAATCGAATTCTTGATCTATCTTGGTGTCTCCAACTGACCCTCAAGCCTCCTCTTATACTTTTTCTGTTGACGATTCAACAGCCGAGATTAAGTCCCTAATCAACGACTAAGATTAGATCTGGCTTGATCCTCGTTATTTAGAACTTTCCCACCCATATTATATTAATACACATTAATATTTTAATTTTCCTAAGTTTAAACTTAGGGTCTCATTAAAAATATTAATTATTTTAATATCTCTTCATTCGGGTGCAATTTCTCCAAACGATTTCTGGGTCTTGGAGATCTCATGTGTCTTAGCCTCTCCACCAATTTTCATGGCTAGAGTACATTCGATCCTACCAAAAACCAACACTCCATCTTAGCGAGGAATGTGCTCTAGTAATGCCTCACCATAGAAGCATCACATTGATCCTTCGCATTGGTACCTGTGCTGATGCTTGGTCTGTTTCCTTACATCTATTGCACTGCTGCTTACTGTACTATTGCCAATGACACTGCCACTGCCACTGCTACATTTGTACTGCAGCTCCCTCTCAACATCCTGCCCATAGCACTGCCACTACTAACTGCTGCACTGCAACTCAGTTACCGAGAAGTAAGCAACTGACTTCACCCAAATACTAACATCTCGGTCAGTCTGGAAGCTTCGTGATGCTGAAGCTACCTCTGCTACTATCCTGTGCTCCCTGTGCTTCCATTGCGCTGCTGCAAACACCTTTGTGCCTATCGCACTGTTGCAGCCTCCATTGCATTTCTACAAACTTCTGCACTCTAGCATTGCCCTGCCGTTGCACCACACTTTGCTCCACCCGACACCTGTCATCATTGATCTGGATTTAAACAGGAACAAAACAAATTACAAAGATTACCATAAACACAAAGATGCAATGGAAATAATACTTCATTTCATTAATGTAAAATATTGAAATATGCTTACAAACAGAAATTGAAATAAACAACTAGGGCGACGATAGCTTATCTTTGAGAAGAGATGTGGCGGCTACATGCATTTGAACTGTGTTACAATGAGGTTCGAAGGCCTATTTATTGTTGAGAAACAATGGAAAACCCTTAATATCCCAAAACCTAACCCTAGAAGATGAAACGCCTGTAGAAATTTCTCATTTCCCACCTCAGTTTTCAGTTTCACCTTATTTCTCCAAAATAGTTAAATGCCCTTTCCCATATCCATACATTCAACAACTGGAAAATAAATTTTGCTGAAAACACAAATTCTGGAAATATTACAGAATGCTGAAAATGCAGAAATAAATATCAGCACATACAAACGGCCATTCAACACATTTAAACACAGTGATTTTTGGTCAAGGTGACCCTGGAAAAACCCCCTATAACTCTTCGGGAAACCAGTTCGAAAGCTCCTTATTTTTGGAAAATGCTTTTTACAGTGAGAAATATTCAGCAAGCAAACTTTTACAACTTATCTCGTTTTCCGTGCCTCACAGCCAACTGGAAAAAACTTGCAAACAGCAAAACAAAACAACAATAAACGCTGTATGACCTCCTCGATTTTTGTGCCCAAATTTCAACCTGAAACGCTGCTGTACGGACTGCCTAGAAAAGCGTGCAAGCTGCCATAAATGTTGCTGTACGATTTTCCTCGATTTCTGTGCAGAAAAACAGCAGTACAACTGTACGGATTTCTGCCTAGAAAAGCGTGCCAAGGTACAGCCACTTGCTGTACGGCCTCCCTTGAAAAACGTGCCAGCAAACTTCAGATTTTCTGCTCCTCGATTTTTGTGCTAACTTGCTGTACGACCTCCTTGGAATCTGAACCAAAATTGCTGTACGGCCTCCTTGGAATCTAAACCAAAACTGCTATACGGCCTTTCTAGAAAATCGTGCCCAAAATCTACCTTTCACTGTGTGCTAACTCAGCTGTACGGACTTGCTGAAACGCTGCCTTGGAATGTGTGCCAAGCTGTTGCCTCCTTCTCCTCACTGTCCAGAAATCTCCCTTGCTCTCTTGCTCTCCTTCTCTCAATCTGCTCATGAAAGAATTAAATGACCTTTTCCTTCTTTCCCTCCTTTAATCTAACCCTAAGTGACTTTTGGGGAATCCTTAAATCCAATGGCTGAAATAGATTGAGATCTAGGGCTGAGATTAAATGCTCATTTAAATCTCACTTTCTATTTTTTTAATTCACCCCACTTTAATAAAGACCCACTTAGTCATTTATGTCCAAAGTCACTTTTCTTTCTAATTTTACATTGACTTTATTAAAGTCACTTTAAAATTAGACTTTAGTAATTTTATCACTTAAAGTCACTTTTAAATTAGATTTGACTTTATAAAAATTATAAAGTCACTTTAGGAGAAAAATTAAATTCTTTTGGACACTTTTCCCTAGGCCAAAGATCAAAGCCTTAGGGAACCACCTGTCCTCCGGTACCAAATTTCAACAACACCAAATTGTGGGCCCTGTTTTGGGTAAGTTGGTACATCAACTTCATGGGGTTGTAACTTTGGCACCCGATCTTCGTTTGAAGCGTACAATAACTCATTAGAAAGATCTATCTGAGCACTACAACTTTGGGAAGAACAACATTGGTCCATGGACCCATGTTGCTCCTAGATTTCCCAAAAAACGTCATTTAGGGCCTCAAAACGGCTCTGGAAGTTCAGGACCCGAAAAACTGCGAAAAATAGTAAATTGTGCTACAATTAAGGAAACTGAAAAACTGAAAGAGACAGTTGTGGGGGTCCAAGTGGGATAGGTGGGTGGCCACCAACATCCACTTGGATCAATCATGCTACTGTCGTTAAGGGCTCCCGTAAATGGATGTGATCCAAGAGTTTGGGCACCTCAAGGATCCTACCCTTGCATGTTGTCCTCTTGACTACAACTCGATGTCACCCCACCTCTTCTATAGAGGTGTATGAGCACTCGTGGCACAATCGTCATCAGTTTCGACATCCTTCTCCGCCTTTGTTGGAGTTGCCTTTGAATCGAAAGCTTCTCCCTTGCCTTTCTTCCTAGGGCACTGAGATGCATAATGTCTCAGCTCCCCATAGTTGAAGCACTTGACCTTGGAGATGTCCTTCTTCTTCCTCTTCCCTTGCTGTCCCGCAGATGCTAGAGACGCACCCTCCTCCTCCTCTTTCTTTACTCGAACTCCCTTACTGCTACTCCCCGCCTTGGTCAACCTCCTGATCTCTTCCTGTCGAAGAGCTGCCCACATCTCCTCCCAATTGGGGAGAGTTGCTCTGCCCAAAATGCTTTGGAAAAATGTCTCCCAGTCCTCGGACACTGCATTTAGAGCAATCCCCACCATAAACTCTGGATCTGGTGTAGACCCCACGGAAGTAAGCTGGTCGCGAATTCCTTGCAACCTGAGAAGGAAGTGATCTATCTCCTCTCCTTTCGTCATCTGATATGACCTCAGCTAATTTTCTAATAGCATCTTCCGCTACACAGAAGAGCCCTGGTATAAGGTGGTCAACCGTTCAACGTCTACCACATCTCATTTGCTGTGTTCTTCTCAGCAATATGTGGTATGACATGATCTTTGACCCTGTCTAGGATCATGCATTTTGCCTTCGCCATGGTTTCCTCATACTTCTTATTTGCATTCGGGTCAACTGGGACAACTACGATTTTCAAGGCATAGTCCTTGATGTGATGTTTATCCAGGATTGCCAAGATCCTGGCCTTCCAGATGACAAAATTGGAAGTCCCATCCAATCTGCCTTAATCCCTCAATCTGTTCACTGCCATATTTGCTCCTCTCCTAGACTCCCTCTTGGAAATCTGCTAACTGTCGAATCACTCCTCTCCAATCCACCTTTGTTGCTGCAACTCGGGTCTAGATTTCTTGGCTAGAAATCCGTCGAGGTAGTGCTTCCCTCTACCTTGGTTCCGTTTCCTTGGACATTGTTTTGCACTAACAGAAACATCATCCCACTAGTTCCTCAAATCATAATCTGCACAACTCCCTTAGCCCCGACAACTGAAGAATCTGAGCCCTTCAGGCTCTGCGCAATCACAGTGAGAGCTGGATCAACTCCTCTTGGCCTCTTCAACTCTGGAACAACGTTGTCTCTCGGGACATCCGCTTCTCTGCTACAAATCCTCAGATTTCTTCTGCTGGTGTCTTCAGTCCTCCTTGATCTGCAATTCCTCTGATACCATGTGAAAATTTCTGAATCTAACACATCAGAAATCCCTACTGCATTTTATGGCTTACTATCTCCTACTTGTTCTTTACATTAACAAGTTATTTAAATGCATAAATATCGAAGTAAACACAAATGCAACCTTCACAATTATACAGATCAACAACTGAAATAAACTGAGACAACACAAGGGACACCGTTATTTTTGGACAATCGTCTTTGGAAAAACCCAATGCGGGAAAATCGGTGCAACATATATGAGAGTTTTATTATTAAGCAGATTCTGATTACAACTAGGGTGCCATAAATGGCTCACCCTTCAGAGAATATGCTTGGCAGCAATACCTCTATCCGAAGACAGATATTTCGGTTGATCAGCAACCTGATGAACAATCCCACAGTGACTCCCACTGTTCCTTGTGTTGGACAGTGAAAGTTGCTCCACGCACTCCTTTGGAACCGCGTCACCCTCTTCGGAACTTTGTAACCTTCTCTGGCTCTGCGTCAGCCAATCAGCTCTCAGCCTGTCCCACTGAATCACCTCAGTGCAACCTCTGAAGCTTACTGCGTCCTCCACGTCAGCCTCTATGACCTTTGTGTCAACTTCTTTGGCCTTCTGCATTCTCTGCGCTGGCCTCCTTGGCCTCTGCGTCAACCCTTGTTGCCTCTGCGTCAGCCCTCCTAGGCTATGCGCTGCCTATTTCGACACTTTGCTGCCTCTTTTGGCACTCTGCTGCCTCTCTGATATGTATCCTTCAACCCGAAATCCATCGTTGAACTGCCCCTTACTGCAACTGATCACTCACTTGATTTTCTCAGCAAACCCTACTATAGAAAATCAAACTCTTGATCTATCTTGGTGTGTCTCCAATTGACCCTCAAGCCTCCTCTTATACTTTTCCTGTTGACGATTCAACGACCGAGATTAAGTCCCTAATCAACGACTAAGATTAGATCTGGCTTGATTCTCGTTATTTAGAACTTTCTCACACATATTATATTAATACACATTAATATTTTAATTTTCCTAAGTTTAGACTTAGGGTCTCATTAAAAATATTAATTATTTTAATATCTCTTCATCTCGGTGAAATTTCTCCAAACGATTTCTGCCTCTTTGAGATCTCATGTGCCTTAGTCTCTCCACCAATTTTCATGGCTAGAGCACATTCGATGCTACCAAAAACCAACAAGGGATGGTTTCTTGGTGTAGCAAGAAGCAGAAGTTAGTAGCACAGAGCTTTGCAAAAGCAGAGTATATGGCAACAAGCAAAACTATGTGCGAAGCTATATGGCTTCGGAAGCTACTAATGAGCTTGTTTAGGTAGAGGATGGAGGCGACCAATGCTTACTGTGATAATCAAAGTTGCATAAATCTCTCTAAGAATCCAATGTTTCATGACAGGTTGAAACACATAGATATTCGATGTCATTTCATCAGAGATTGTGTACAACATGGAGCAGTCCAGCTACAGTATGTTCCCACAAAAGTGTAGGTTGCAGATATACTCACGAAAGCTATAGGAAGAGCTAAGTTTATCTATTTCAGAGAACGGATGGGTATGGTGGAGAACCTGTTTCAGTAGCAAAGGCAGATTACCTTGGATGATTCTTAGCTGCAGAAGCAACAAATGAGAGGGAGTTGTAGTGCAGATGCAGTGGTGGCAGCGTTAACAGCAACACAGATGCAACGTATATCAGAGTTGCATAGTGTTTGGTGGTCATTATGGCTATACATCAGCTGCGTGACAGGAGATGATTCAGAGATAGGGTGTTGTGGGAGGGAGTACGGCACTAGAACGCATTCCTCACTAAGAGGGAGTGTTAGTTTTTGTAGCATCGGATGTGTTCTAGCCACGAAATTTGGTGGAGAGTTTAGAATACATGAGATCTCCAAAACCTAGAAATCCTTTCTTGAAATTCTGCATAAAAGTGTCTCAATTAGATTATTAACCGTTTTTTTAAATATTTCCTAAGTCCAAACTTAGAAAATATGGTTAATTAATCAATATTACTTGAGATAAGGTGAGAATCATCTAGATCGATCTAGAGATGATCCTAGCCATTGATTAAGTTTTAATATTGGCCTTTGGTGCTCCAACAGTGGATTATAAGAGGAGATTGATGTGGTGATGGAGAACACACCAGTGCAGATACTCAGTTGCCTAGGCAATTTGATTTTCTCAGTGGGAGTAACTCAGCAAAGAAGATAGAGCCAGAGGGTGAGTAGCAGGTGGAAGAGGAGGGTAGCCGCATTTCGGGAGGAAGGTTTCTAGTGCCAGGAAGAGGCAAAGGAAGGAAGGTTGAAATCCTCACAGGATTAGTGTAAGATCTGCGCAGAGGGTGACGCAGGAGGCACAATGCAGAGGCTAGGGAGGTAATTTCGGAGGTAGAAATTAGCTGTGTATCTTGTCTTTGAGGTTTCTGCGAGTTTCATCATTGTTTAGATTATCTTCCGGATCCACCGCATAAGGATTCTTTTTCATCGACGTTTCGAACCAGCAACGATGGTTCATCTTTAGGATGTGAAAAATATTAGCTGTGTGTGGGGTGAGATAAAATTCCCACAATAATTTTGCCAGTATTTTCCTCAGATTAGATTGCCAGTTGAGCATCTAAATTATTGTACTCAAAATTGCTGCTGAAGAATAATAATAAAACCCTCCTCTACTGAACCAATTTTCCTGCATTGGGTTTTTCGGGGACAATTGTCTAAAAATAACTGTGTCAAAATTCTTGCGTGTGTGCAAGAATTTCTCAGTTTTTAGTATTTTATTTTCTATAGTATTTTTATGGGGAAAATTGCAATGGTGATTTTATTCATTGTTTGACGTAGCAAATAAACTGCATAATTAAATTTATTGTTAGAAGAATAATTTCTAGTTACTGCAATAGATAAAAATTTCACACTGACTGAGTGTGTTTACTGCAAAACAAATGTCTGGTCTAGTGTTGACCAAGTACATGAGGGAGCCAATCAATTATCTATACAAGGTAGGGTCCATTGCCTCTAATTTGTATGTATCGATCTTCTTCCAATTGGTCACAAGTGGCATAGCCATGGGTCCGGTCCTCCATCCTAAAACGCTTCAAGATTTTAATTATGTATTTCCCTTGTCCAAGAAAAAAATCCCCCCCTGCCACACCTCCAACCCCAAAAAGTAGTGCAACAACCCCAAATCCTTTATCTCGAACTCTTCTATAAGGTCTTGCTTCTGACATCTCTAGCTCCATTTCTAGACCTTACCATCTCATTCACTCATTCCTTTTTAGCAGGCAATTACTATTTTGTATCATGTTGCAGACTATTGAGTATTTTGTATTATACCAAGGTCTCTTATATACATGTCGCAACAACACTACCACTAGTATCTTTCTCTCTATATGTTATTTTTAGTATTTTTTTAGGAGATGCACTAGCAGTCCCACACTGTAGTCATATTAATTGTGCTCTTCTTTAGTCCCATTGACCTACTTTTGTGGTCACCGGTTAGATATTAATAAATTTACTTAGTCTTTTCTTGGATGGATATTGGTGGAGCTTGGATGAATGAATGATAATCTAAGTGAGCAGACTTCTTTTGTCTTGGTTTTGTTTATGGATGAGGGCAATTTAGTATTAACCAAGTGAGCATGCTATTTAAATTTTATTATCGCTTTTAAACAAACCCTTCTTCCAATTGTTTGAGGAAGTAACAAGTGGGCTCCTTCCTTTATCTTTTCCTTGAAGATTGAAAAGCCTAGAGACAATGAGTAGCCTTCCCCTAGTCTAGTGAACCTAAATCTACTCCAATCTTTTTCAAGTGAGTTGATCCTTGACCCCATATGCCCCAAAAATATACTGGGAAGCTAAGGCATTGATGTTCTATCTTCCATCACCACTTTTCGAAATCATTTAAACTGCTTTGATAGGGTTTTAATATCCTTGTAATCCCTGATTGTGTGTGTTTGGGGATCTTCCCTTTGAACTCAAATATGTAAATTACTCCAAAAACCTTAGCAATCCTACTCAAAGATCCATCTTAAACCCTAATTGTTCAAATCCATTGATTGTTGGTAGTAGAAGTTGCAACCTTATGTGGAAATATGGTGATAGAATTGCAACAGCTCAAGAAACTTAATCTAAATCAAGAGACACAATTCTACTCTACTGATCTCTGGAAATTAATTCACAATTTAGAACAACATTTGCAAACATGCATCAATCACATACACAAGTACTCAAATTTATCTAGGGAAACCAACTCATAAAAACCCCTTAAGCCTGCTTGCATTAATCAAATGCATAGAGAATGTATTACAATTGCTTACTCGCTCTGAGCTTAACCTGCAAGTGAATAATTGTTCTCTCTACTCAATGAAAAGCTCTGACCCAAACTTAGTTAATTTTCGCCTCCACTTGAGCTCCTATTTCCTTGCGCAAATCTTGAGGAATTAGGCCCCTATTTTTTCAAGAATTTTCCTCCAATTGACCGTGCAATTCTCAAGGATTGATCATTGTTTGCATGCAACACTAGTACACTCAAGACTAGTCTACAACTAATGTTACACTGCCTTGGAATCTCCACCACAACTGAGCAATTCAAATTCCTTGCATTCATGAGCTAGTTTTGGTTGATTGATTAGTTAGTTGGATGATCATTGAGTTAGACTACTGTCCCATTGCACAATTGACCTCCAAATAGTTCTATCAACAGTTAGAACTAGTTTAACTGAATAAAACTGGAAATAACTGAACTAGATTGCTACAAATTAGCAATCAACACATGCAAACTGAACTTCGAGCCCTTAACTTGAATTTACTAAGCTAACTGAGTGACAAGAGACATGTCATTTCAGTTAAATGCCTCCAAGTTGTCTGCTGGTGTGGAAATTTTGAATTTTCTCAATTTGACCAAGGCTAAGTTAAATTGGGACTTTCTTGCTACACTTCTCAACACTCCCTCTTAGTAAGAAAGAGATTTTCAACCACCCCTATCTTGGACCTGTGGAATTTGAACTTCCCTCTTGACAAGGCCTTTGTCAAGATGTCAACATCTTGTTCCTTTGTCAAAATGTATTGTAGCAACATTATCCTCCTTTGCACACAGTCCCGTAAATGATGATACCAGATATCTATATGCTTGGATCGATCGTGAAATATCAGATTCTCAAAGAGCTTAATGTAACTCTGATTATCACAATAGATCACAGTTGGATCCATCTCTTGACCAAACAATCCCACAAGTATATTTCTCATCTAGATCGCCTCACATGCTACTTGACTTGTAGCCATGTATTCAGCTTCTGCCGAGTTGAGCGCCACAAACCTCCGCTTCCTGATGTACTATGAAATTGTTGCAGACCCAACACTGAAAATTCCACCTGATGTACTCTTTTGGTCGGATGGACTCCCTGCCCAATCTGCATTCCTTTGTCCATCTATACCATAATCCATACTGGGTAGTGCCTTTGAGGTATCGCAAAACATGCTTAGCTGCTTTCTAATACAATTTGGTCGGCATAACCATAAATTGGCTTAATTGGTTGACTGCATAACACATATTTGATCGTATGTTCACAAGATACATTAGTGAAACCACTAGTTGCCTGTAAATGGTAGCATCAACCTCTTCACCTGAAGTGCCATTCTCCTTCCTCCAGTTGGTCGCTAGAGGTGTTTCCATGACTTACAACTCTCCATGCAATATATCTGTAGTATCTCGGTGTCATACTTGACTTGATACACAAACAATTCCCCATCACCTTGCCATACTTCCAGCCTGAGGAAGTAGTGCATGAGACCCATGTCTTTCATCTCAAATTCTCTTGCAGGGTCCTCCTTGCAAGAGCTAATCCACTGCTCATCACCTGTCTATATTAAATCATCAATATATAAAACAATGATAAGCAATTTACCTTTTACCAAAATATGATAGAGGTTCACATCTGCTTCACTTTTGGTGAAGCCCAATCTAGTGAGATAATTATCAATCTGAGTGTACCAAGATTGGGATGCCTGTTTGAGACCGTACAATGCTTGCTCGAGGCTGCATACATGAGACTTTCGATCAAATGTCTCAAAACCTTCTGGTTGCTCGATGTACATTTCCTCCTCAATAACACCATTGAGAAATGTTGTTTTTACATCCGTTTGGTTGATCTTCCACTCCATCTGCACAACCAATGCAAGAATTGATCTAATGGATGAATACCTTGCTACGGGAGCAAAGGTTTCCTCATAGTCAATTCCTCGACTTGAGAGAATCCTTTGGCCACAAATTTGGCCTTATACTTCTCTATGCTCTCGTCTGCTGCATGCTTAACCTTGAAGATCCGTCTTGAACCCACAACTGATTTATCTGCTGGTCTTGGGACCACTTCCCAAACACTGTTCTTCATGATGGATTCATATTCTTCCACCATTGCATCAACCCAAACTGGTTGCTCAATTGCTTCTTCAAAGGAGGATGGCTTAGTCTCTATAAGCTTAGTCATTAGAGCCATGTAGCCATTGTACCTCTCAGGTGACCTTCTTTGCTTGCGCAAATTTGAAGGAACTCCCACATTTTCCCTCGCATCCTGCAACAATCTATCAACTTCCCTGGTTCTTTTTCTACCTTCTTTGGATGGTTATGCTTGAGTGGATGTCTCCACTCTATCTCCTCTCCGCTCCTCCATTTGTGGCTGCTCCACAACTTCTTGAGGCTCCTCCTTTGGAGCTAAAAGCTCCTCTTCTGGTGGGATTTGCAACTCCCTCTCAAGAGAGCATCTCATTGCTTTCTCTTCATCAAACTTTACATCCATTTGCACAACTGTTATTCTGAGGGAAGGTACGTACACCTAGTAGTTATGTGGAGTTTCGGCGTAACCCACAAAAACTCCCAACTCTGTTGTTGGCTCAAGTTTCTTTCTCGAATCCTTGGAGACATGATAGTAATAGAAGCTCCAAAAATTCTGAATGAGACACATCTGTCTTTCTCCCCGAGAAAGCCTCCTCCGATGTAATCATACCAAGAATCTGATGAGGACTTCGGTTCTACAAGTAGACTGCTGTGTTACATGCCTCTGCCCACAAATGCAGTGGCAGGCCTTGGTCATGTAGCATAGCTCTCGCAACTCCCACAATGCTCCGGTTCTTTCTCTCAGCTACCCCATTCTGCTGTGGGTTGCGGGGAGCTATTAGTTCTCTTCAAATTCCTTCTTTGGCACAAAAGTCATTGACGTCATTCGAAACATACTCACCTCCATTGTCACTCATGAGAGCCTTCACCTTCTTGCCGACCACTTTCTCAACTAGTGTCTTGAATTCTACAAATTTTGAGAATGTCTCATCCTTCTTCCGCATGAAGAAGATCTTGCACTTTATTGAGAAATCATTAATAAAAATAACATAGTATTTATGTCTGGTAGTGGAGGTTGTCGAGGAGGGTCCACAAACATCAAAGCGGACTCTCTCCAAGACTGCATGTGCTTTGCTGTCTCGATCATGGAATGTGGATTTTACATACTTCCCTAAGGTACAACCCTTGCATACATACTACTGCTCAAGTGATTCTTTAGGGAGGCCAGTGGTTATTTGTTGCATAATTTTAGGGCGCCATGTTGCAAATGGCCCAATCTCTTGTGCTAGAGTTCATCCACATCACAACTCTGCACTTTTGGTGGCTTACTGCTTAATGTAGCACAATCTTCCACATCAAGTTTATACAGGTTCTTCACACGAACCCCAATCTACTTCACCTGTCCAGTAACTATGTGTCTCAGAAAGGCTTTCCCTTTATTGAAGATCACATCATAGCCACAGTCTTCCAAAACTGCTACAAAGATGAGGTTCTTCTTCAGGGCTGGTACAAACATGACATCTTTGAGGCGAAGAGGGGATCTCGACTCCCTCTTAAAGGTTACTATACCAATCCCGGTATCACTGTACCTTTCGTCGTCCCCAAGCTCAATATGCATCTGGATATCTTTTTGTCCTCAAGGTCACTGAAAAACTCTCTACACCCTGTCATGTGGAACAAGGCACCTGAATCTAAGTACCACACACTCCCCATCACAGTGCTGGCCATGCATGTGATCAGGGTGAAGTCTAGCTCGAACTGTGAAGCTAATGCTTCACCTGTTGTTCCTCCTGAGTTCTTCTTGCTAGAATTTTTGTGTGGACACTTCGTAGAATAGTGCTCGAATTCATGACAATTGACGTATTTTATTTTGGACAAGTCTTTCTTCTTCCCCCTTGGATGGATTCTAGTTTGTTTTGAGATTTCTTCCCTTTTCCCTTCTTTCCCTTTCCAACCAAAGAAAAATTTTCTTCATCCTCTCCCTTGCATGAACTTCCATCTCCGGTATTTTGCCTTATTTCTTCTTGTACCAAATCGGACCATAAGTGTTCCCAAACGAAGTCATGGTAGCTATGCTAGCTTTTGGGAAGGCCTAGAAGAGCTAGGCTTACCAGGTCATCTTCTGCAACATTCACACCAACCCCTCCAAGCTCATCCCGAACTTGTGTAAATCTGGTGAGATACTATGGAATAGTATCATTCTTTTGCATCTTAATGTTTCAAAGTTTGTCTTTGAGGGTCAATTTTCTATGGTCACTGCTATTCTCGAATAGCTCAGTCAGTGCCTTCCACATTGCGAAAGGAGTTTCTTTGCCATGGAGATTTGAGACAATGTGGTCTCACACTCCCTCCAAGATTATTCTCCTCGCCTTGGCTACATCTTTCTTCCATTGGGCTAGGTTCTGGGCATCAACTGATCCTGGTTTTGGAATGTCTGTCTTGACATATTCAACACTCCATTGCCATCAAGCATTGCCTCCATGCGATCCTTCCAGGCAATGAAATTCAAGCTGCCTTCCAAGGCATACACTAATCTCAGTGCATTGAAGGCCATTCTCCCAACTTTGAAGAAATCCTGCTACACTGAAGCTGCAGATTCAAACCTCTTGAGGAACAACTTTGAAATTCTTGTTCTAATGTGAATCCTACTCCGATACCATGTAGAAATAAGGTGATAGAATTGCAACTGCTTAAGAAATTTAATCTAAATCAAGAGACACAATTCTACTCTTCTGATCTGCGGAAATTAATTCACAATTTAGAACAACATTTGCAAACATGCATCAATCACATACACAAGTACACAAATTTATCTAGGGGAAACCAACTGGTAAAAACCCCTTAAGCCCGTTTGCATTAATTAGATGAATATAGAATGTATTACAATTGCTTGCTTGCTCTGAGCTTAACCTGTAAGTGAATAACTATTCTCTTTGCTCAAAGAAAAGCTCTGACCCAAACTTAGTCAATTTCCGCCTCCACTTGAGCTCCTATTTCCTTGCGCAAATCTTGAGGAATTAGGCTCCTATTTTTTTAGGAATTTTCTTTCAATTGATCATGCAATTCCCAAGGATTGATCATTGATTGCATGCAACACATGTACACTCAAGACTAGTCTACAATTGATGTTACACTGCCTTGGAATCTCCACCACAACTGAGCAATTCGAATTCCTTGAAAGCATGAGCTATTTTTGGTTGATTGATCAATTAACTGGATGATCACTGAGTTAGACTACTGTCCCATTGCACAACTGACCTCCAACTAGTTCTATCAACAATTAAAACCAATTTAACTAAATACAACTGAAATAACTGAACTAGATTGCTACAAATTAGCAATCAACACATGCAAACCGAACTCCAAGCCCTTAACTCGAATTTACTGAGCTAACGGAGTGACAAGATCCATGTCACCTCATTTAACTGCCTCCAACTTGTCTGCTGGCGTGGAAATTTCAAATTTTCTCAATTTGACCAAGGCTAAGTCAAATTGAGACTTTCTTGCTACACTTCTCAACACCTTAGGGGGCCCTTGACTTGGTTTGACTGGGCCATTTGATCCCTAAGACTTACTAGGGAGAACCCCTTTGAACTGGAGGAGAGCCAACCAGAAGCGAGAGGAGGGTTGGTGAGGTGACAATGCTCCCCTCTTGAGTACAGTGGTTCTCACACTTGAGATTTTGGACTTTATATCGAGAAGTGTGACATTTTGCTGTAACTAGGCTCATAATATCCACATAGGTAGGCAGTTTGGGGACTTGACCCCATGACCTTTTGCTTGTAAGTCACAACACTCAACCACTTGAGCTAACCCATCCGGGTTTGGGAGATACGTTATATATATATATATATTTATATATATAGACATAAACATCCAGTTTTTTTAGAACATTTACAAAATTTTGATATAACTAGTTGCTGGTCAATAATTGTCATTGATGAAATATAACTCTCTTGATGGGCATTGATTTGATGACATATGATGTCATGGTTGGAAGTCACCAAGGATGATGCATGGTTGATGACATGAATGCCACCATGATCACATGGAAAACTTGAAGTCATGATCATATGACACACTACGACGAGGACTGTCTGCACAAAATTCATGCACAGTCAACAAAACAATTAAATCTGGACACCTTGAAGGCATCCTCTCAAAATGAACTATAGACCATCTGAAAGAGAATTGTTTCCCCTTTCCAACAAGCCCTCACACGCCTCCAAACTCCTGGTGGTTAGAGATAAATCGATTTTTTAAGACAAAATAGAATTATTTATTTATGGAGCTGACCTGTACTTAGTCTCTAATGTCAGCCTTCCTATAGGAGTCATGTCCCTTTGTATTAGGCCTAAAATCACTATATATATGGGTGCGCAGACATCATTTTTATCAAGTATTTGGTGAAAAATACAGAGGAAGATTACTACTGTTCACAACTCGTGAACATCCAAGAAAGAAGCCTAAAAGATCATCGTACTTTCTGCACAGTGATAACCCAGATTGTTGAACGAATGCTTGATTTGACACTCTCGTTACAGGCTATTTTGTTTGACTGCATCGTTACAAAAATTCTCGGATTGACCATAGTGATTCTCAGATTAGTGGGAGGGTCTTGCCTCGAGACTGTTGCCTTATACCTTCAGAACTGAGCAACGTTCTTTGGAACTTTTTTATGCATCAACAACTATTTGGATAGTGAACTTACCTCAGTTAGACTCGGACTGAGGAGAAGATACTTCGGTTATTACAAAATATCCTTACTTGTATTCTCTCGACTGTTGACTGTAATTATATCTCGGATTATTGGACATTGCAGAAAATCCTTACTTGTATTCTCTCGACTGTTGATTGTAATTATAGCTCAGACTCTTGGACGTTGCAGAAAATCATGATTTGTATTCTCTCGGACTGTTGACTGTAATCTTATAAGCTTGGATAGTGATACATCTTAAAAAATCGATCTCCTTAAAGCCTCAATTGTGGAAGTATTGGCGCTGTATAACAGTGATGGATTCTCTATGGTACAATAAAGCGCAATGACCAATTTGGACAGTGGCTTGGAGCTTGTAATGTGGCTGGGGTATGGCATTATTAACTGAATTTGCAGCAACAATGAAGTCCAGTGGAGGACAAGGTTCAGTGAAGAGTAAGTGAAGTCAATTTCAAGTATTTGTGGAATAGTGAAGAATTTTATCAAAGACACCCAAGTAAGTACATCACACATTCTCTATTAAAAGAAGCAATTAGGATTGGTTTCCTAGGGGTTGGAGCCTTGAGAAGAATAGGGTCAAAGCCCTAGAGGTCGGAGCCTCATTAAAAAGTCCAAGTTGGTGCTTGGCTACAGGTTGGTGCCTGGAACTTTGAAGGGTTGGTGCCCTCAACTATTATTGTACTCAATTATTTGAAAAGAGGATTAAAGTCCTCTCTTAATAAAGTTATTATTTATTTCATTTCTGATTATAATTGTGAAGAATCTAACTGGTAAAAAGAACAATTGAAAAGAAATATTGATTCACCCCCCTCTCAGTATTTCCAACAATTGGTATCAGAGCCAGCTTCTTCATTATCAGCCTAACAGCTGGAAGAAGGATTCACAGTCACAATGAAGAATCAGGAAATGACAGGAAAGATTCCCTTGTTTGATGGTACAAACTTTGATTTTTGGAAGAAGAGGATGTCCTACTATTTAATGTCTCTTGGACCTGAAGTATGGCAATCTGTTTTGGATGAGTACAAAACTCCTCCCACTCTTCCGACTGATCAAGATGGAAGGAAAGCTTACATTGCAAATGCCAAAGCTTTAAATTCCATAACTAGTGGAATTACTGACTCTGAATTCACAAAAGTCATGGGCTGTGATTCTGCAAAACAAATGTGGGACAAACTCATTGCTTTATATGACGGGGACTCCAAAGTTAAGAAGGCAAAGCTCCAAACTCATAGAAGGCAATTTGAGAGTCTTAAAATGGATGATGAAGAAGACATTACATCATTCTTTCTTCGAGTAGCTGAAGTCGTCAACTCACTTAAAAGCTTAGAAGAAAATATTGAAGAAAGCACAATTGTTCAAAAGGTCTTGAGATCTCTTCCAGATAGATTTGACTCCAAGGTAAGTGCCATAGAAGAAATGAAGGATTTGGATACTTTAAAAATGGATGAACTTCATGGAATTCTCATTGCTTATGAAATGAGAAAAGGGATCCCAAATTCCAAGGAAGCAACATTCAAAGCTTCAAAATAAAAAAAGAAGGGGAAGAATTGGAATACCAGCAGTGATGACTCTGATACTGAATCTGAACTTGCACAGTTTGTATGAAAGCTAAGAAAAGGATCCAAGCTAAAAGGTAAGTATCCTCTCATTTGTTTTAAATGTGGAAGGATAGGTCACTATGTTGCAAAATGTCCTCATAAATATGATAGTGATGATGAGGAGGAATATAAAAAGGGGATGTTCAAAAAGAAAGGTTTTAACAAGAAGAACTTCTTCTCCAAACAAGACGATTTTGATGAAGATGAATTTGTGATCACCAAGAAGAAATCAACTAAAAATATCACTTTTCACAAAATAAATGATGATGAGTCAGATGAGGAAAATGACTATGCTGGAAGCAGAGAAGTATTATTCATGGCATTTACAAATGATGATGACTCTGAACAAGAAGGCGAAGGAAATGTGGATGAGTTACTAATGAGTGCCATTGAAGAAAATGAGAAATTACGAAAGAAGATTATTTCTCTCAAAGTAGAAAAGGAGGAAGCAAAAATGAGGGAAGATTTCTTGAACAATAAACTAAAAGAGAAAGAAGAGATTTGCGAAAAACGTGAAACTGAAATTGTTTCGCTAAGAAAAGAATTGGATCAAGTTAAAAGGAGTTGGCAAAGCTCTCAAACACTTGATAACATCCTTAATGCTCAAAGACCTCAATATGAAAAATCTGGGATTGGCTTCAAAGGAGAATCATCAAGTACAAAGGAGAATGTGAATAAGGAAATCCAAAGAAGCTATGCTGACATTCTTTCCAGTCATCCAAAAGAAGAGAAGTCATCTCACCAAGAACAAAAGTTCACCTTTATCAATCCAAGGAATGAAGGACAACTCCAAGGAAGAATTCTACCTCAAGTCAAGGCTATTCTAATAGGTACCAAACAATCTTTCTTGGTTATTGTTTTTATTGTAAAAACTTTGGTCATCAAGCCAAGCATTGCAAGGCTCGTAAAGATAATGCTTCAAGAAATAAGAATCAACAAAGCAAGCCACTTGGCCTCAAAGAACAAGGACAAATCAAGACTTACAACTCTTTTGATCCTTTGGCTAAGTATGATCCAAGTTGCTCATTATGTAATGATTATGGTCATGATGAACAAAATTGTCCATTCAAAAAGGAAGATCTACAAAAGGATGAACCCACTATTGATAAATGTGGCCTAGCCCTATGTGCTCATAGTGATGAAAATCAATGGTTCGTAGACAATGGATGTTCAAGACACATGTCAAGTGATTGAAAGAAATTTACCTCCTTAATCAAGAAAGATGGAAATGTGTCTTTTGGAAGTGGATCGGCCAAGATAGCTGGAAAAGGAACTGTTGCTCTCATCAATGGAAAAGGAAAAGCCCAAAATGCATTGTTGGTGGAAGGACTCAAACACAATCTTTTGAGTGTGAGCCAACTTTGTGATCAAGGACACAAGGTTGTCTTTAGTACGAAAGATTGTGAGATAAGGAGCTCCTCCTCAGGTGAACTTATAGCTAAAGGAATAAGAACACCAGATAATGTATACATTTTGAACAAAATTCAAGAAGATAAATGTTATGTAAGTCGAGCAGATGAAAGTTGGCTATGGCACAAACGATTGGGACATATAAGCTTTGATAACTTGATCAATATCAACAAAACAAATGCAGTAAGGGACATTCCAAAAATTATCAAGCCGGATCAAGTTGTCTGTGGACCATGTCAACATGGAAAACAAACAAGAATCAGTTTCAAGACTAAGGAGTTCTCTACATCAAAACCTTTGGAGATCATACATGCAGATTTATGTGGACCAACCAGAACTGCAACTCTACAAGGCGAAAGGTATTTTGCTTTATTTGTTGATGACTATACTAGAATGATGTGGGTATACTTTATAAAATTCAAATCCGAAGCTTTTGAATGTTTCAAAATTTTTAAAGCTCTAGTAGAAAATGAGAAAGAATCAAAGATTAAATGCCTTAGAATAGATAGAGGAGGAGAATTTACTTCAAAAGAATTTGATGAATTTTGTAAAGTACATGGAATCAAGAGAGAGCTCTCTGTTGCTAGAACTCCCAAACAAAATGGAGTAGTAGAAAGAAGAAACCGAACTGTACAAGAGATGGCAAGAACAATTCTACTAGCAGTTGATTTGCAGCCCAAGTTTTGGAAAGAAGCAACCGGGACAACAATTTATACCTTGAATCGAACTCAACTAAGACCAAATAACGACAAGACACCATACAAACTATGGAAAGGGAGACCTGCTTTAGTAAAGTACTTTAGAATCTTTGGAAG
Organism: Pinus tabuliformis; assembly: GCA_031772625.1. Classification (NCBI taxonomy): domain Eukaryota; kingdom Viridiplantae; phylum Streptophyta; class Pinopsida; order Pinales; family Pinaceae; genus Pinus; species Pinus tabuliformis. The sequence goes on along the minus strand of CM062805.1, from coordinate 1,371,416,988 downwards.
CAAATGTTTTATGAAGATCAATGATGACTCACTAAGAAAATTTGATTCTCGGGTTGATGAAGGAATACTCCTTGGATATTCTACAAGAAGCAAAGCTTACAAATGCTACAATAATCGACTACGAAAAGTAGTAGAAAGCATTGATGTAAAAATTGACGAAGCTCTTCCAGAAAAAGAAATTGAAGTCCATGAAGAAGATTCTATCCTTGAAGAATTCGAAGAAGAAGAGTCAGCAAAAGAGGAAAAAGATCAAGAAAATAAAAAAGAACCATCTCAAACTCCTTCAAAAGTGAAATTCCTCCAAAAACATCATCCAGAAAAGTAGATTATTGGCAATGTAGATGAGGGAATACAAACCCGAAGAAGGATGACAAGTACACCAAGGAAAGATGATGTTGCTCTCTTATCTATGATAGAACCATAAACTTTTACTCAAGCAAGTAAGGATCCTCATTGGGTGGAAGCCATGGAAGAAGAAATGTCTCAAATCGAGAAGAATGAAACATGGGAGCTGGTACCTCATCCAAAAGATAAAAATATAATTGGAACCAAGTGGGTGTTCAAAAACAAAATGAATGAAGATGGACAAATCATCAGAAATAAGGCAAGGCTTGTTTGTAAAGGTTATTCACAAATTGAAGGAATCGACTTTGAAGAAACCTTTGCACCGATAGCTCGTATGGAAGCTATAAGGATGTTTTTGGCATTTGCTTACTCAAAAGGATTCAAAGTCTATCAAATGGACGTAAAATCAACATTTTTGAATGGGGAACTCAAGGAAGAAGTCTACATGGAGCAACCAGAAGGGTTTGATCTAACAAAAGGAAGAGACTTTGTATGTAAGTAGAAAAAGGCATTATATGGGTTGAAACAAGCTCCTAGAGCTTGGTACAAAAGATTAGATCACTATCTACAACAACAAGGCTTCAAAAAGGGGGTGGCAGGAAGTAATCTCTACATGAAGATGGACAAGGATAAATTACTAGTCACTCTTGTATATGTTGATGATTTGATTTTTGCTAGCAATGATGATGAGATGAGCCATGAGTTTGCTCAAAATATGTCAAAAGAGTTCGAAATGTCGATGATTGGTGAGTTATCTTACTTCCTTGGACTACAAGTATCTCAAACCACAACAAGCATGTTCATATCTCAAGCAAAATATCTTAAAGACATGCTTAAAAGATATGGGATGGAAGAATGTGCACCTATGAGCACACCAATGACCACAGATTGCAAATTGAGCAAAGATGATGAATCCCCCTCGGTAGATGCAACTCTTTACAGGTCAATAATTGGAGCTCTCCTATACTTAACTGCTACAAGACCCGACATTATGCAAGCAGTAGGAATGGTGGGAAGATTTCAATCAACTCCTAAGCAATCCCATTTGTTGGTTGTGAAAAGAATTCCTAGATAATTGAAAGGAACTGCTGACTTTGGTCTTTGGTATCCCAAAAACACAACTCTTACAGTGACAACTTACATCGATGCTGATTGGGCTGGAAGCGTCAAAAAAGCACCAGCGGAAATGCATTCTTCATGGGAGATTGTCTAGTATCTTGGCTTAGCAAAAAGCAATCATCTATATCTCTTTCCACAACTGAAGCCGAATATATAGCTGCTGCAGATTGTTGTACACAGATACTATGGATGAAGGAAGCTTTGAAGGATGTCAACATAGAAACTAAACAACCAATCACCATCTATTGTGACAACACTAGTGCCATCAGTCTCTCAAAGAATCCAGTCATGCACTCAAAGACCAAACATATTCCAATCAAATATCACTTTCTCCGTGAACAGGTCGCTGAACAAAACATCAAGTTGGAGTACATCAATACAAAAGAACAAATTGCAGATATCTTCACAAAGCCTCTTCCACGAGAAGCATTTGAACACCTTCGCCAAAAGATGGGGGTTATTGCTCTTGCATCACATTAAATAATCATCTTCACAAGAGTAGGGCAGCATGTCAGGGGGAGCAGCATGACAAAGAAATCAGTTTGATAGGGGGAGTACTTGGCCACCCCATTTGCCATTGATGTCAAAGGGGGAGAGGATGTCCAGATATTTCCATCAATGACAAAGGGGGAGACTGTTGGTCAATAATTGTCATTGATGAAATATAACTCTCTTGATGGACATTGATTTGATGACATATGATGTCATGGTTGGAAGTCACCAAGGATGATGCATGGTTGATGACATGAATGCCACCATGATCACATGGAAAACTTGGAGTCATGATGATATGACACATTACAATGAGGACTGTCTGCACAAAATTCATGCACAGTTAACAAAAGAACTAAATCTGGTCACCTTGAAGGCATCTTCTCAAAATGAACTATAGACCATTTGAAAGAGGATTGTTTCCCCTTTCCAACAAGCCCTCACACGCCTCCAAACTCCTGGTGGTTAGAGAGAAATCGATTTTTTAAGACAAAATAGAATTATTTATTTATGGAACCGACCTGTACTTAGTCTCTCATGTCGGCCTGCCTATAGGAGTCATGTCCCTTCGCATTAGCACCAAAATCACTATATATATGGGTGCTCGAACATCACTTTTCTCGTCAAGTATTCGGTGAAAAATACAGAGGAAGATTACAACTCGTGAACATCCAAGAAAGAAGCCTAAAAGAACATCGGACTTTCTGCACCTCAGACTTTCTGCACAGTGATAACCCAGATTGGTGAACGAATGCTTGATTTGACTGTCTCGTTACAGGGTCTTTTGTTTTGACTGCATCGTTACAGAAATTCTCGGATTGACTACAGTGCTTCTCGGATTAGTGGGAGGGTCTTGCCTCGAGACTGTTGCCTTGTACCTTCAGAACCAAGCAGTGTTCTTTGGAACTTCTTTGTTGCATCAACAACTGTTTGGGTAGTGACCTTACCTCAGTTAGACTCGGACTGAGGAGAAGATACTTCGGTTATTACGGAAGATCCTTACCTGTATTCTCTTGGCTGTTGACTGTAATTATAGCTCGGACTATTGGACATTGCAGAAAATCCTTACTTGTATTCTCTCGACTGTTGACTGTAATTATAGCTCGGACTGTTGGACATTGCAGAAAATCATGACTTGTATTCTCTCGGACTGTTGACTGTAATCTTATAAGCTTGGACAGTGATACATCTTAAAAAACTCGATCTCCTTAAAGCCTCGATTGTGGAAGTATTGGAGCTGTATAACAGTGATGGATTCTCTATGGTACAGTAAAGTGCAATGACCAATTTGGACAGTGTCTTGGAGCTTGTGATGTAGCTGGGGTATGGTATTATTAACTGAATTTGCAGCAACAGTGAAGTCCAGTGGAGGACAAGGTTCAGTGAAGAGTAAGTGAAGTCAATTTCAAGTATTTATGGAATAGTGAAGAATTTTATCAAAGACACCCAAGTAAGTACATCACACATTCTCTATTAAAAGAAGCAATTAGGATTGGTGTCATAGGGGTTGGAGCCCTTAAACACAAGGCTGGAGCCTTGAGAAGAATAGGGTCGAAGCCCTAGAGGTTGGAGCCTCATTAAAAAGTCCAAGTTGGTGCTTGGCTACAGGTTGGTGCTTGGAACTTTGAAGGGTTGGTGCCCTCAACTATTATTGTACTCAATTATTTGAAAAGAGGATTAAAGTCCTCTCTTAATAAAGTTATTATTTATTTCATTTCTGATTATAATTGTGAAGAATCTAACCGGTAAAAATAACAATTGAAAAGAAATACTGATTCACCCCCTCTTGGTATTTCCAACACTAGTTACAGCATCAAACACAAGAAATTAGTGTTCAAGAACCAGTACACATAAAATAGAGGTTTAGAAGTTAGAACCATAAACTGCTGTTTTCTCATTGAGTCATTGATGTCATCAAATCAAAATGTTTTACGTAGATAGATACTGTTGGTGTGAATGTCAATGGCAAATACAAAATTGGGTAGATCTTAGATACGGCGGATATTTCTTTCTTGATCTTATTATCGTAGGGTTATGCACAGCACTGGCAACTCCAATTGCAGCAGATGGAGAAGTAACAGCAATAGATGGACTTGGAGGAGGGCAGGCAACAAGAACACTGACTTCCTTCTCTTTCCTTTGACCCTCACCAGCAGCCCTTGATGATTGAGCCATGATTTCAGTGGTATGAATGAAGAAAAATGCTGCTGTTGGAGAAATGACAAATGTAGGATGTTAGAGTTCCTTCAACTCTCCAAGAATCCATTCAATTCTGTTTTTTCTTTCATCTGCACATGCCACAATGTTTAAAGCATTTTTCTGTGGCTGAAAGTGAAAAAAGGATCACTTTTTCTAACTCTGTTTTGACCTCTTGCGTGTCTAACACCTCGAGACATACTAGGGCACATGTCCAAGATGTGTCCTGTTTCAGGACATGTATCAAATTCGTGTCTGACACATGTCCTAGCATGTCACTCATCTGACATGAGGAATAGGGACACACAGGTACTGTTGGACATATCCTGTTTCTTAGCTAGGGTGTAACCAATAAAGAGATGCTTGCAAAGGCTATTGGTATTGGCAGCTGAGCATATTCATTCTTTCTAATACAAATCTCAGGATTGTCTTCAAAAGAAGGATGTTCTGAGTCAGAATCACAGTACCTTTTGGCAAGCCTTGGGTATGAACTTCCATTTTGAATGTTGAATACCAACATAATTTTTTTTTGGGTGTTTCAAAAATGTTCAATCTTTAATGAGTTTGACATAACCTCATTTAAGAATGTAAGTTTCCACAGTTACTCATAGTATTCCTGAGCTTTTTGGAGATAAACTGTGTGCTTAATTTTGAAACATTCAAAATCAAGCACATGGTTACAACTTTACCCCCAAAAAGCTCAAGTACATAACCTTATCTAATTTCCTTTTTCTTCGTCATTTTGGCACTCTGCTTTTGCTTGTGCTAACTTCTACATTGCAAATGGATGATGCCCACTTTGAATATGTGCTTTTTTCACTCTTTATGTAAAAATTCCATACCTTGACGCGTTTTAAGAAATTCATGTTATTTTGTCAAGGGAGGTATCTGAATATTTGCAACAGAAGTCAGTTAAACAAGTGGTTGACTGTCTGTTTGTACAAGATGTTACTGGCATACCTGTGGGCTTGATAGAGACTTCCAGGCGCATTGTGCATGTAAATCATTTGGTGATGCAGAAGCTAGCCGGAGTAGAGTCTATAGAGCCCACTGAAGCAATAGGTGTAATCAAGCTTCCTAGCAGTTTCTACAACTTGGAATCTCTTGAAATTCACTCTAGTTCCCAGATATGGTGCTCGTTGCCACATCGTCTGCTTGTACTTGATGGCATTCAGGTTTCTTCTGGTTCTTGGCTACATCTTTCTTGCTTAATCTTTATTTTCCATTACTTGTACTGTAGCTATTTTCATATAGATTTCTTTCATTATTTAAATGCTACTGATATCTTTTTACTTCTGTACTGCATTTGCTTTTATGTCCCTTAAATTCTTGACACAATTTAAGAATGCCATCTTCCCCAGGGAGCAAAGCCATTGGATATATAAACAGAAACATATACAGGTTCTTCATTCTTCGAAAAGAGAATAATTCTTTTAAGAGCCAGGCTTAATGAAATAAACCAGCTCTCTCAATGATGTTCCAATTTGTGTGTCACCAATCCAGATTAGCAGATTTGGAAATTGTCAGGGCTAATGACAAAATATGCCTATATCCTGATGCTACCCTTGATCCATAAATGAATTATTCTTCCAGAAATTATATATAACAGAAATATTGGAGAAACTCATGGGGATGGATGATTTTATATCAACTAGAATTCATAGAACCCTATAAAAGATTTTGCTTGGAGAAGGTCAATGTAGACTTCATATTTTAACACAGTGAGTGTATATTCACCAAATTGATTAGATAGCCATGTACTATAGGTTACAGTGATATCGCATGATCTTAGTGGTGAAGATTCATAACCACATTCCATGTAAGCAGAGTGCACAGCTTGTATGGTATTACGTTATAGAACAATAATAACTGTCCATTGTCCATAAATGAAAAAATTATCTGAACGATCATCAACTTCACAATGTCAAACACAAAATGAAAAATCACTGAGAAAAAATCCCAATTTTTTTGAAAAGTTTACAGCTTTGAGAAAACTCCCAATATCAGCCCAAAATTTGATTTTTTGGGTCATTTTTTCCGACTTTATTTTCTGTTGGAAGCCATAACAGCCAACATTAAATGCTTAAAGGAAAACTTGATGTGCTCTTTTGCCTTTCTGTTTCTATCCTTTTTAACATTGAATTTCATATGGAGAAAAGAGAAATTTCATATCCTATTCAGAATTCAGCAGATTTAATGTTTTCAGGATTTCAGCCTTTTAGGATCGGTGGGTTTGCAGCCTTTGAAGACCTGATTCTACTATATATAAGAGTATGGAATAGGCATTTAGTCAATAACACAGAGCTCTCTATCTAGTACCTACACCATTGTTGGTGATGTTGACCATTGAACTCATGTGTCATGGCCTTAATAAAAGAGTACTCTTCACTCAAGCCAAAACCAATGATTAGGCACATTAAGCCTTCTGCCTCATGTTAATTGATCCAAAATGGAGTTTGGAATCTGGATAGACTTTTAAGTCTAAGTGTTCCTCACAGAGGAAAATGAAAGTCTAAGGATGTTCCTAGAAATAGTCCCGTTGCGTAGATCTTTTCATTCTGAATCCACTGCAATTTGAATGGACTAAAACGGACCTCGGATGCAGAAGTTATCACAGAAAGAAGTTGCCCTTTGTCCTTTGAAAAAACAGCAAAATCTTAAAAAAAAATGGCCTAAAAGGCTTTATAAAGGGAAATCGCATCGGAATGGTCCAAGAGGCGGACTTAAAGCGGAGGCAGAAGAGACCCCTGATTACCGATCCCTGACATATTGGGTCGGAGGTAGGCATATGCAAATAATATAAGGAAAGGACCCCGGGCCGATGCGTCATTGCGATCGCCGATATCGGTGTCGGCGATGCTATGAGATAAGGGAAGGAACCCTGGGACTATGCGAAATGCAATTGCCGATCCGCGGCGTGCGATTTCAGCCATCGGATCGGAAATCAGATCAATGGTCTAGATTAAATCGGCGATCGACGATCCCTGATAGCAGGGCTAATGCGATTGTGATAAGCGACAAGGGCCGGACCCAATGGGGATTATAAGCCCGATTACATAATTTTTTAAGTCTGAGAATTCGGATTTTCTGTGTTATCTTGTGTATTTGGGATTTTGGCCATGCGATGATGTGATAGTGATATTGCGACTAATGGTGGATCCGATAGGGTTATAGGGGCGATTTAATGAAATTTCAAGTCCGGAATTCACGCCCAATAGTGTAATTTTGGAAGAATCTCTGTGTATTGGATTTTTCCCCATTTTCGGGTTTTTGCCTGGAAGAAGGCCCCAATCCCTCTGTAACGGCCCCTGATCACTATGCCATGCTGCAAGCGGGCATTTTTGGCAGACAATGATGCGTTTGAAGCCACAGAGCCGCAGAGCCAGATGGCCAGTGGAACAGACAACGCACAGAGAAGCCACAGAGCCGTAGGGGAGTAATGACACGCGGAGAAACGGTTGGGGAAGCTGCAGAGCCGGGAAAATGCCTCAAAGGAGACAGAAGGCCAAATTGACAGGGTGGTTAGCGAGGGCTGGAGGTCGCTGGAGGAGCGTTGTTAGCTACGAGAGCGAAAAGCCAGAGAACACGATTGACAGGCAGCAAAGCTACTAAAGGTCGCTGGAAGGGTGCTAAAGGTCGCTTGGAGGTCGAGTGAACCATTGATGCACGCAGAGGTCGAGAGAGAGCTCAGAGAAGCCAGAGTTGAAGAGCCAGAGCCAGAGCCGAGAGCCAAGAGTCAGAGCCAGAGCCGAGAGCCAGAGCCAGAAAGCCGAGAGCTTCAGAGCCAAGGATGAGAGGGTGTTCTAAGCCCATTGTTTCTGTGTAAAGTAGTGGAGTTGAGTGTGGAGCTTGTAAAAGAACTGATGCCCTAATCCCAGAGAGCCTAGTCGAGTTGACTAGACCTCAAGGAGACGTAGTCCAAGAGTTTTGGGTGAATTCCAAATTAATATTGCTGTTATGTGTGTTGTTTTATTGCTGCATCTTGCTGCTGTGCGTGTGTTGCTTGTTTGCTGCTTTACTTACTGTCATATGTATTTTATACGAGCATAAGCAAGTGAACTTACAACACATAACGGTTTTTAAACAAATATAAGCATACACCTATGTTCAAGCACATTATTAATTTTTCATTAGTTAATCAATAAATCTTGGGAATATTTAAGCTTTGGAAGTGGGAGAGGTTCTTGTAAGCTCAAAAGAAGCTTTTAGCGCCCCATTTTCAGATCAGGTGGTATCAGAGCCTAAGATTGATTAACCCCACCTTCAAAGAGGGTTATATTAGAATGTTTGATTGACAGAGCAAAGATTGCTTGTCCGAAAGGTGTTTGGGTAGTCAAGGATTGATTGTCTGATTGATTGTATGCTTGTTTGCAGACTGACTATTGTTTGAGTTTGCAGAGGTGAAGGGAAAGCTATTGATAGCTCAGTCCAGGAAGGACAAGAAAGAAGAAGGGCTGAAGGCATTCTTCTATCCCAAAGGACCTCAAAGCAATCCTTGAAGCACAAGAGGTTTGTTAAGCTCTTTGTTAATCTTGTTTGAAGTTTTTTTGTTCATTGGTAAAATGACTACTTCAACAAGTGAATAATCAAATTCTTCTTTCTTCACAAGAGTCTTTGATGAAGACATGAAGGAAGACTTGTCCACTATGATGAATATGGTGAGAGAAATGTATGAGGATGGAAGGAAGAGCAAGATACTTAGAGAGCAGCTGAATTCCGTGGAAGAAGAGAAGCAGATGCTTTCTGACAAATTGTAGGAAATGGAGAGGCAACTTCATATTGCAAATATGAACTTGAAAAGGATGCATGAGTTGGAGTCACAACTCTTCGTTGCCAAAGAAGCCTTGGTCAAGTATTAGCTTGAAGAAGAGGTAAACCATTCTAGTTTGTCTTCAAATTCTTCTAAGAATGCTTATATTGGTTCTTTTGAAAAGCATACCAGAGGCATAGGTTCCAAGCTAATGTCCAAGATGGGCCATGAAGGAAAAGGCTTGGGTAAACATGCGCAGGGTATTGTTGAGCCAATAATGGTTGAGGAAAGGCCTAAGTATTTGGGTCTTGGCTATGGACAGTCTTATGGAGAGAGTTCCAAAGCTGCCATGAAGGCCATTGAAACAGTTCCAAGGAGTAGTTTCATTGCAGGTCCTCCACCTCAAAAGTGTGAAGATTGTATTCAGGAGGAATGCAATAGCTTGAAACATCATTTGCAGGATGCAGGTGTTCAGAAGCACACACTTGAACCAGAGAGTTGTGGAAACTCTAACAGCCTTGAAGAGATTGATGGTGTTCCAAAGGGAGCCACTTCTTCATTTGATTCACCTCCTCATGAAGGCAATAAAGGTGAAAGAGAAAGGTATAAATCTGGTTCTAATCATATTCCTTTTGATTTTGTTCAGCATGGTAAATTTCCACATAGATATGGGAAAAGAGTTGCATGTTCCTTTTGTGGTTTGGATAACCATAATGTTTCTAGATGTTGGAAGAGAATGGCCACATACATGAAACTTTTGAAGGAAAAGAAGCAAGAAGCCAAAGGTCCATTGGACAAGGCAAATCATGCTGTCAAGAGGATGCACATGTGTTGCACTTACTGCCATAAGCAAGGGCATCTTGTTGAAAAGTGTTGGACTCTGAATCCAACAATGCTTCCACAAAAGCTGAAGAAGGTGGAAAGAGAAGATGGCAGAAATGGAAAGGAAGTTTCCATGGATGATGTGTTTCAGGATGATTCACATGTTGATGCTGATGTGCAGACAAAGGTAGTACCTTTGAAGGGGATTGGTGAAAAATGGTTAGAGTTCTTATCCAATTAAGATTGCATGTCTATTGATGCATCTGTTTGCATTTCTTTGTTAATGGAATGCAAGTTGCGGGATTTTACCAAGAAGGTGAATGGAGAAGTTGAGTAGGAGACTCACTTTGTTGCTGCAACATTATATTTCATTTCAGCTTCGAAAGTACAGTGTGCTTAACCGAAAGTTGAAAGATGAAATGCATGCATGAGCTTGATGTGCATGAACACAGGGATGCTGATGATTTTTTTGTTTTTGAACGTGTGTGTGATTAACTTGAAGGGTTGATTGCTTGACATGCATGTGATGCAATGTTGACTTGGGAGACGTTAACTTGGTCTCCAAGATGGAGATGATGATGAAGTGGTTCATCTTTTGAAAAAGAGTCCTAATGGTCTTTTTCTACTTGCTTGACTTGAAAGGTCATTTGTTTAAAGGCATGTTTTGTGGGCTTGTTATCTAGTTCATCATTTGTATGCAGATGTAAGACATGGAGGTGTCCACAAGATGTGAAATCTATTTCTTTGTTGAAGCAAGAGGTTAAGCCATCCAGTTGTTGTTTGTATTTCTGTTGTTGTTGACAACTTGTCAAACAGGTACAAATGAAAATTTTGTGGAGCATATGTGACTTCACATTTGTTTGAGCCACCTTGGATCAATGATCAAGGCAGAAAAGTTCAAGCTATCTTTTGTGACCATCTCAGCAGGAGTTTTGCAGGAAGGCAAGGAGGAAGGCAGTTCTTCCCAAGAGGACCAGCACATCCAAGAAGAAAAGTGGTCAAAGGCTTTGGTTCAGAGGCATTATGCATGGCAAGTGTGTGGAGGTTGAAAGAAGAGGGTGCTGTTACTCTCATTTACTATTCAGATCAGTATATCATTCTTTTGGAGACCAAAAGTTCTTTAGTGGGAAGGCGTGATCCAAAATGGATTTTGGATAGAATTCTAAGTGTTCCTCACAGAGGAAAATGAAAGTCTAAGAATGCTCCTGGAAATAGTCCCATTGCGTAGATCTTTCATTCTGAATCTACTGCAATTTGAATGGGCTAAAACGGACCTCGGATGCAGAAGTTATCGCAGAAAGAAGTTGCCCTTTGTCCTTTGAAAAAGAGGCAAAATCTTCAAAAAATGGCCTAAAAGGCTTTATAAAGGAAAATTGCATCGGAATGGTCCAAGAGGCGGACTTAAAGCAGAGGCGGAAGAGACCCCCGATTACCGATCCCTGACATATTGGGTCGGAGGCAGGCATATGCAAATAATATAAGGAAAGGACCCCAGGCCGATGCGACATTGCGATCGCCGATATCGGCGTCGGCGATGCTATGGAATAAGGGAAGGAACCCCGAGACTATGCGACATGCGATTGCCAATCCGTGGTGTGCGATCTCAGCCGTCGGATCGGAAATCAGATCAATGGTCCAGATTAAATCGGCGATCGGCGATCCCCGATAGCAGGGCTAATGCGATTGCGATTGCGATAAGCGAGAAGGACCGGACCCGATGGGGATTATAAGCCCGATTACATAATTTTTGAAGTCTTGGAATTCAGATTTTCTGTGTTATCTTGTGTATTTGGGATTTTGGCCATGCGATGATGTGATAGCAATATTGCGACTAATGGCAGACCCAATAGGGTTATAGGGGCGATTTAATGAAATTTCAAGTCCGGAATTCACGTCCGATAGTGTAATTTTGGAAAAATCTCTGTATATTGGATTTTTGTTTTTGCCTGGAAGAAGGCCCCAATCCCTCTGTAACGGCCCCTGATCACTGTGCCATGCTGCAAGTGGGCGTTTTTGGCAGAGAATGATGCGTTTGAAGCCACAGAGCCGCAAAGCCAGATGGCCAGTCGAACAGACAACGTGTAGAGAAGCCACAGAGCCGCAGGGGAGTAATGACACGCAAAGAAACAACTGGGGAAGCCGCAGAGCCGAGAAAATGCCTCAAAGGAGCCAGAAGGCCCAATTGACAGGGTGGTTGGCGAGAGCTGGAGGTCGCTGAAGGAGAGCTGTTAGCTACGAGAGCGAAAAGCCAGAGAGCACGATTGACAGGCAACAAAGCTGCTAAAGGTTGTTGGAAGGTTGCTAAAGGTCACTTGGAGGTCAAGCGAACCATTGATGCACGCAGAGGCCAAGAGAGAACTTAGAGAAGCCAGAGCCGAAGAACCAGAGCCAAAGCCGAGAGCCAAGAGTCAGAGCTAGAGCCGAGAGCCAGAGCCAAAGCCAGAGCGAGAGCTAGAGCCAAAAAGCTGAGAGGTTCAGAGCCAGGGATGAGAGGGTGTTCTAAGCCCATTGTTTCTGTGTAAAGCAGTGGAGTTGAGTGTGGAGCTTGTAAAAGAACTGATGCCCTAATCCCAGAGAGCCTAGTCGAGTTGACTAGAGCTCAAGGAGATGTAGCCCAAGAGTTTTGGGTGAACTCCAAATTAATATTGCTGTTATGTGTGTTGTTTTATTGCTGCATCTTGCTGCTATGCATGTGTTGCTTATTTGCTGCTTTACTTACTGTCATATGTATTTTATACTAGCATAAGCAAGTGAACTTACAACACATAACAATTTTTAAACAAATATAAGCATACACCTATGTTCAAGCACATTATTAATTCCGCATTGGTTAATCAATAAATCTTGGGAATATGTAAGCTTTGGAAGTGGGAGAGGTTCTTGTAAGCTCAAAAGAAGCTTTTAGTGCCCCATTTTTAGATCATTAATGCTTTGATTAGCCAATTTCATCAAAATTAGAGGGTGTGAATAACAACATGGTAAATGGACTAGTATCCACAAGTAGCACCAGTATTGATATCCTTGGAGAATTGAGGTAGAGACGAAGGTATCATACGATGCTACTGATGACGAGGATCTCAATATAGGGGATGATTTTGAAGATATGTATTTAATTGTTGTAGCATGATGTCTTTTGGACTTTGGAGGCCATTTAGAGCCTCAATATCAATGTATTTCATTTCAACTATCCATCACAGTTAGTGCCATTTTGCTATATTCATCCTTATGTGCTATATACATGAACAAACTTTTCATATTTGGTGTTTATTGGTTCAGATTTACATTGATGTACCTGAATATATATATATATATATATATTTTCATGGTGGAGGGTGGAAACCAAAAGGGTTGTTATCAAGGAGGCACTTGGGTGGTTACATGAGTATAAGTAGGAGTAGGGGCCAAGGAAGGATGACCCACAACCATTATGGAGGGGAGGAGATCGAGAGTGAGGAAGCTGATGTGCCACCCTCAACAATACCTTTTACACAGAGTGAGACACCCACTACTTGCCTTACATCTTTTGCTGTGGGCCTTTTTCTATGAGAGAATGAGCTGTTACCTTTGCTTGTAAAAGGGGTAGAGGGAATTGGTAGCTAGGTACTAGACTAATGATGATTATGACTCATGATGATGAGATATAGTTGTTATATAGTCGATGTATTTTTTATGTTTATTATTTGAATGGACAAACTATGAAGATTCGATATTGGCAATGTATGTTTGATGTCTTGTTTGATGATCTGTACATCTTGTCTATCAATTTTTTTTATCATATTTATGTGGCAATATGGTTATTTGAAGTTGTTGTTGGTTTACATTCAAAAAGATTGAAAAAATGAAATTATTTTGTATTTTTGAATGTTTGCCATGGTTTATTGATTTATTGGTGATGTCCAGAATTTTAGTTCTTTTTCGTTGATGCCAATTTTTACACTATGATTTAACATAGCCACATTATAGTAGTGAACGATGCCATATCAACTTCAAGTGATGTATTTGGTAACCTTACACAATTCAAAAGGAGTAACTCCATGGTGGTCTTTTGTATGAGTAACATGTCTCCAAAGAAAGGTACTATCTACTAGTTTGATTGAATTAAGTTAAATTATGCCAGAAGTGACCCAAAGAGGGTGATACATCCTTACTTTTTCATCTCGTTGTTTAATAGAAGACCTTGATTACTACTAATAGATCTACTAAGCCATATTAAATTTGATAGTATGAAGTGCAAAAGATAAAATACATTATATTTGCTTAACAAAAGTACTAATTTATGCATAATCTATGCATGCATGAAAGAATATAATACAAAGTGATATTCAATAAGAGACTAGAAAATGGTGAAAAAGGCATAAACTAGTTCTATATATATATTCACACGAAAGATACAAATATAGCACAATTGGTGTAACCACCTCTTGAGGTAGATTTGCTGTCATACAAACACCTCATAAGGAGATAACGTTAGGAGGAGGCAACATAAGATATAACGCACGCTTAGGATAAAGATTATATCCCATAATGTGGAATATACATAGATGTGGTACAAAATTATTGTATAGGGAGACACATGCTAACAATCCCACCTCCTTAATCATAAGTCCAAACAATTATACTAGCATGGCAACAAGAAATAGTGCATAAACTGGTATCATATTGTAACGTCCACGATCCTCTACGAATTGAGGATGAATGGGATGAAATAGCCTATTCATCCCCATAGGCTATAGTCCTTGTTGTTGCATAGAATGTTTAGGCACCACGACAACGTCTCAGATCGGGGGCTGTTGTTGAATTTTCTAAGTCTATCCGTTAGAAAATTAATCTGTATTCTGCTGGTTTATTTCTTCTACTTGTAAATTCTGAACAAGTTATTTAAAACATTTTAAATACCGAGATAAACACAATACAGTCACAACATCTATAGATCATCAACTGAAAGAAAACAAGCACACAAGTGACACTGTTATTTTTGGACAAATGTCCCCGGAAAAACCCAATGCGGGAAAACCGACGCAGCTATTCAAAGGGTTATATTTTTATGCAGTCTTTCTGAGTGCAACAGGGTGCCTAACGGCTCACTCGACAGAGAAAAATACACGACAACAATACCTCTATATTCGGAAACAGGTATTTAGAAAACCTGTTCCACGAAACCCTCTCTGGCACAACTGAAGCTCAACGCTGGCCCTTTTGGCCTTTGCGTCAGCCCTCTGACCCTCTGTGTCACTCTAGCAGCCTCTGCGTGGATGACACAGTCCCTCTGGCCTATGCGCTGTCTCTGCTAGGCTCTGCATACCCTGGACTGGCTGCTGCTCTCGCTCTCTCTACTTTTGCGCTGGTCTCTTAGTACTGTCTCTGCCTCTTCGTTGCTGATCACTGATTCGACTTTGCTTAGCAACCCTGCTCTAGCAAAATGAATGACTGATCACTCTATTGTATTCTCCAACTGACCCTCAAGCCTCTTCTTATACTTTTCTCATTGGTCCTACAATGGCCGAGATTAAATCTCTAATCAACGACTAAGATTAGATTTGACTTGATCCATGACTTTTGGAACCTTCTAACCCAGTGTTATATTAATACATTAATATATTATTTTTCCTAAGTCTGGAACTCCATTAAAAATATTAATTATTTTAATATCTTCCAAACCGGGTACAATCTATCCAAACCATTTCTGGGTCTTGGAGATCTCATGTGCTTTAGCCTCTCCACCAATTTTCATGGCTAGAGCACATCCGATGCTACCCTAAAAAAACACTTCCTCTTAGCGAGGATTGTGCTCTAGTAATACTTCTCACTGAGCATTACTCTAATTATCCGGCAACAGTACCTGTGCTGATGCTAGGCCTCCCCGCCCAACATCCTCTGCAGTGCTGCATCCTGTACTACTGCCCATGGCCCTGCTGCCATCATTGCATTCGTACGACAACTCTCTCTGCATCCGTGCTGTTGCTGGTCCGTCCTCCCGCACTGCATCTGCACTGCAACCCCCTCTCATCATGTTGCATCGTGCTACTGCTAACCGCTACTGCACTGCAACTCAGTTACTGAGAATTAAGTAACTGATCCACCCAACTTCTGACATCCCTGTCAGGCTAGAAACACTCCCGATGCTGAAGTTCCCTCTATCGCTAACAAGTGCTCCCTCTAATGACCTCTGTGTTGCTGCAACAACTCCCTGCATCTCGCATCGTTGCACACCTCTCTGTGCCATCTTACACTGTTGCAACACTCTCGTGCCTCTCGCACTGTTGCAGCCTGCTAGCCTTGCGCTGCTCGAGGACTCTTGCACTGTAGTAGTCTCTGCCGCTTCATCCGCATCCGTCTCTACTTACATCTGCCAGTATTGCTACTCCTCTTCGGGATTCCCGTAGCAAGGTATAATCCAAGAGGTTGGGTACCTCAAGGATCTTGCCCCTCATCGCTTGTAGTCCACCTGACTACAGCTCAATGTCTCCCCACTTCTTCTCAAGTGGCACATGAGCACTCATGGCACAATAATCATCCTCCTCGACTTCTTTTTCCGCCCTCGTTGGCACTGCCTTCGAGTCAGAAGCCTCTCCTTATTCTTCTTCCTCGGACACTGGTTCGCATAATGACCCAGTTCCCCACAATGGAAGCACTTGACCTTGGAGAGGTCCTTCTTCTTCCTCTTATCCTGCTTTCCCGCAGATGCTAGAGACGCATCCTCTTCCTCTTCCTTCTTGATCCTGACCCCTTTGCCTCTACTTCCCGCCTTGGTCAGCTGTCTGATCTCTTTTTGACGAAGAGCCACCCATAGTTCTTCCCAATCCGGAAGACTCGTCCTGCCCGGTATGCTCTGGACAAATGTCTCCCAATTGTCGGAGACTGCGTTAAGTGCGGTCCTTAACATCAACTCCTGATCCGGCGTGGCCCCTATGAAAGTCAGTGGGTCACGGATCTCCTTCAATCGATCGAGGAAGACATGTATTTGCTCTCCCTTCTGCATCTGGTATGACCTTAGCTGATTCTCTAGGAGCATCTTCCTTTGCACGGAAGTATGCTGGTACAATGTCTTCAAAGTGTCCCACATCTCCTTTGCCGTTTCCTTCTCGGCAATATGTGGGACCACACGATCCTTGACCCCATCAAGGATGATACACTTTGCCTTAGCCATTGCCTCCTCGTACCTTTCATTAGCTACCGGGTCAACTGGGATAGCCATCACTTTCAAGGTGAAGCCCTTGATACGATGTCTTTCTAGAATGGGCAAGATCCTGGCCTTCTAGATTACAAAGTTGGACGCTCTGTCCAGCCTGTTCGGATCTCTTAGCCCATTCACGGCCATCTCGCCGCTCTTTTGTCGACTCCTCTGAGTCTCTCTACTTCCCGCCTAGAAGTTCTCAATTCGACTCCTGCTGAGTCTCTCTACTTCCCGTCTAGAAGTTTTCGGTTCGACTCCTGCTGAGTCTCTCTACTTCTCGTCTGGAAGTTCTCTTCTGGACTCCCTCTTAGTCCCGATTTCCCTCCTAGAAATCCTTTTGCCAATTGTCAAGTTGCTCCTCTCCGATTGTCTGTGCAACTGCAACACTGATCCAAATTCCTTGGCTAGAAATCCGCCTTGGCAACAACTCCCTCTACCTTGGTCTTGCCCTGTTAGGTATTTTTCTAACCACAGTACCCCACCATCTTCGCTCCCACAAACTGCTCACAACTTCCTTCGCCCCAGCAACTGAAGGATTGAGACTCTTGCCTCTGCATAATCCCGACACCAGCAAAGCAACTCCCTCAGCCAATTGCGTCAGCCCTCCTGGCCTCTGCGTGGCTCTGCGTGAGCCTCTCTCTGCCCTCCTCAGCCTCTGCGCTGGCCTCTCTCTGGCCCAGACTGATGACACAGTCCCTCTGCGTCAACCCTTCCTCTGTTGCTTCTGCAAGGATCAACTACTGTCACTCGGGACAACTGATTCTGCTGCAAATGCTCTGCTCAGTTGATGCCTTCAGCTCTCCTGTGATCTGCAACCACGCTCTGATACCATGTTGAATTTTCTAAGTCTATCCGTTAGAAAATTAATCTGTATTCTGTTGGTTTATTTCTTCTACTTGTAAATTTTGAACAAGTTATTTAAAACATTTAAATACCGAAATAAACACAATACAGTCACAACATCTACAGATCATCAACTGAAAGAAAACAAGCACACAAGTGACACCGTTATTTTTGGACAAATGTCCTCGGAAAAACCCAATGCGGGAAAACCGGTGCAACTATTCAAAGGGTTATATAATGATGTAGTCTTTCTGTGTACCTAATAGAGAAAAATACACGGCAGCAATACCTCTATATTCGGAAACAGGTGTTCAGAAAACCTGTTCCACGAAACCCTCTCTGGCACAACTGAAGCTTAGGGCTGGCCCTTCTGGCCTTTGCGTCAGCCTCTTGCTAACCTGTGTCAGCCCTCTGAGGAATTGCGCAACCTCTGGGATCCTCTGCGTCACTCTAGTAGCCTCTACGTGGATGACGCAGTCCCTCTCGCCTCTGCACTGTCTCTGCTAGGCTCTGCGTAGCCTAGATTGGCTGCTGCTCTCGCTCTCTCTGCTTCTGCGCTGGTCTCTCAACACTGTCTCTGCCTCTCTGCCCCTCCCCTCGCTGCTGATCACTGATTCAACTTTGCTTAACAACCTTGCTTTAGCAAAATGAATGACTGATCACTCTAGTGTATTCTCCAACTGAATCTCAAGCCCCTTCTTATACTTTTCTCGTTGGTCCTTTAACGGTCGAGATTAAATCTCTAATCAACGACTAAGATTAGATTTGGCTTGATCCATGACTTTTGGAACCGTCTAAGCCATTTTTATATTAATACCCATTAATATTTTATTTTTCCTAAGTTTAGACTTAGGAACTCCATTAAAAATATTAATTATTTTAATATCTCCCAAACCGGGTACAATCTGTCCAAACCATTTCTAGGTCTTGGAGATCTCATGTGCTTTAGCGTCTCTACCAATTTTCATGGCTAGAGCACATCTGATGCTACCCCAAATCAACCGCTGTCACCCTGATCCCCAATCTCTCTGTTTAAGCTGTCACCCTATAGCAGGCTAAGGGGGGTAGACCCTATGGAAATTGAATGAAAGAGAACTAGCTGGGAACCAACCAGTTTGGGAGACACAGTGGAGCGTCCAAGTACTTGATTAAGATTTAGCAAGACTTACAGGATTTGAATAAATTTAGACGATTGATACCAGTGCCTTATGGAGTCAACAATCTTGCTAGGGAAATGAAGACCAAGTAATTGATTAGCAACTGCTGCTAAGATGAATGACTGTCTTATAAGAAGTGCATATCCTAAAACTAATGTGAGATGCAAGAATCTTGGTTAATTTTAGTTAAATGCCTATCTAAATTTTAATCCTTCGATCCTTTTTGTGTTGAGCTTGATTTCGTAGTAATTGGCAGAGAGAAGATAAGGTGAAGCACACTAAGGTGCAATTAACGATATCTCTCTTGGAAATCTAACATACCCGGTGCCTCTGGTGCTCTAGAGAGCTGTGGCTTTGACGACTGTAAGGTCACCGTTTTAAGTACTATTAAAGCCAGGCTTCTCAAGCAAAGATGGATGGATACCTATCTCTCTATCGACCAAGCTTATGCTTGGAAGTAAATTTTGATTGCAAAGCTAATTTAATATGCAAATGCACGATATGATGAGATGAAGTTAGACTCGAGGATTAGAAACACTTGTGTCGCAAAAGCCCTTAATCACCAAAATGAGATTCTCAGTTTACTGGATGAAGACTTAAAAATAAACCCTTGAAGATATCACAATTAAACTACAAGCTTACTTCAAATCTTTTTGATACAATCATAGCTCAAAGAGAACAAAAAATTCTTAACAATTTAATATCATTGCCAACAGATGCTTAAAAAATACTCAACTTAGGAAACAAAAGATATGCAATTTTTTATAATTCCATGACAAAGTACTTTAATAATTACTTGAAATATTCGCAAAATATTTAACATGCAATGAACATCAAATAATTCAAGCAATTAATATGACGATCAATCTTGATAGATGTGTTGGACACCTAATCCTCTAAGGGTTGGTGTGGAAGCTGAATAGTCTAAGGAAGTCCAAGAGACCTTGGAATACGAAACCAAAGGTCATGTAAATGTACTATAAATGTATATCATTGTCAATAATAAACAGACACTCATGTTTATCTTATCATTCATCTTTTGTGTTTGCCATGTGTGTGTTTAACATGGTACCAGAGCCGGCCAGTTTTGGCCCTGCTCAAATCTGCCACTAATTTTGTGGTCTTTTCTGTGCATTTTAGTCCTGCACTTCTAAGCTATATTCAAGCTGAATTTCATGCCCAAATATGAGCCACTATTTTTAGTTATGTCATTTCTGCTCATTGCCTATAAGTTAATTCGCTGTCTGTCTGTTCTTCCATTCGGATATGCAATCAGAGCCTAAATTTTTTGCGCTTATAACTGAGATGTTAGAACCCTCTCAACCTTCTTTACAAATGCAGATGAACCTCTGAGCCTTGCTATACCAACGACAACATTCGTAGGGGCTCCTCCTGGAGCTTTCTTGAATGCAGGAGCATTAGCCAATGACACTCCATTGACCGTTGGGACAAAATCGATCAGCAATTGCCCACAGCACACCACTAGCAGGGACACCTGAGATGGTTTCCCATTATTGTCGTCTTCACTCAATACTTTCACTATTAAACCTGAAGCCGACTGTTAAAAGGTATTCCTTTTGTGTTGAGCCTTGATTTCCAGCACTCTGCTCAGAAACAACGATCTGTAAAGACCCTTGGATGGAAATTGTGAAGTTGACAAATTGATAGTATTGGCCTCCAGAAATCCAGAGGACCCGGCCCGATTGAATGTGGAAGCTGATGATGCAGAAACTGCAGCAGCCATTGCCATTCTCTTCTGATCGGATCTTTATGAAATCTGGTCGGCGCTGGTAGTAGTAGGATAGAACAGAATTTGACGAAAAATATGGCAGTCTAGGCTAAATCCTTTTGTTCATTCCAAAAACATAGTTGGCAACAGGCATGTACAACTCTGGGAATTGTCTATTTATAAGTGTGTGGCCCTTCTTTCTTGGACATCCTCCTGTGAGCTTTCCAAAAGGTTCAACAGAATTGGGGTGCCCTGTTTAAGCCAGAAGCTATCTAAGCCAGGCATGTTGCTCTCTGCAATGCATAGCAGTGCATGAGAAAGAACCCATTCCAACCACTCTGTCACTTCGCTTGACTTGTTATCCCCGCTTCTACTGTTTCTGACATTGGAGATTTTAATGTTATTATTACTAGTATTATTATAATTACTAGTCCTCTTCATTGCTGATAAATTCGGTGCAGAGTGGGAGTCCTAGGATAATGTAGCTATTCCTTTCACAGTGTCAGTGAAGTGGGCGAGAAGCACCTTCGTCTTGGAATTATATGCAAGAAAGACACCGGCATCAACACTGGCAGAGTTCAATGCACACAGAACCTTTAAGCTCTTCGAAAGGAGATTTTAATGTTTGATACGTGCCTCTCGTGGCACTATCCTCCTCGGCATCGCTTTAGATCCTCCGCTGTGTTTGATATGTTGGCTTGAATCGACGGTCCAGCTAAGCAACAATCAACATTCCTAGCGACCAGCGACCATGGACGATAATGGTGGTTGATGAAAAATTCAAACATACGAGAAATTTTGGCGAGACATAAATCAATTTTCAGAAGTCAGAAAACATGTTGTCTTAATGATAATGGGATATGAGCATCCATAAATCAAACTACAATAATTCTTGCAGCGTTACCTCTAAAGTTTATGTATCATAAAATGGGTAGCAGCTTTCATAGCCACGTCGAGAACGGTATCTGTGCCAACCAGAGAATTGAATTACTTGCATTCCAGTGGATCAAATGGATGACTCCACAATTGCAGGAAGAGATTCCTTTTAACAGATAGTTCCACAATTGCAGGAATAAATTCTGTTGTTTCAATCAAATTAAAATGGACCAAAACCACAACGCCATTTCATTTGGTTGAATGATGATGCTACTAAATTGCATTTATTATACCACTCCCTGCACAAAAGCAACGATGTCGATCTTTTTCAAAGCTATCAAACATTTCCAAAGCTTTCTTAAGGAATCTAAAGAGTAGATTTGGAGATAAAATTTAGCGGCGAAATTGCAAGTTTCAGGGTTTGCGAAGCCCCTCGAATAAAAATATCATGATAATCCCGGTGTACATTTATTTCACCTCCTTATTGTGACTGGGTGTTGCTTCTTCTTCATTGATCGGTAGCTGTAATCAGTTTTTTAAACTGTAATTTTGACATTGGAGAAAATGATTCAAATTGGTAAAGTATTAGAGTTTTTGAAAATTTTGATACAATCCACTATTCATGACACATTCCAAATCAGCAAAGTCTCTCTCTCAGAAATTCAGACATGTCTACAATATGCACAAGAACAGATTGATTTTTTGCAGCTAGAATCACAACTACAGCAAGAGGAGTTATAGAAGTATAGTCATGATTTTGAACTTGTTTATGTTTAGAACAATTCTCCTTTTGAATCAGAAATTGACTCCCATCAACATGCAAAAAATAATCAAGACAGTAAAGTTGAGGCTGATTCAAGAGCAGATGTGAATGCAGATTTAGAAGTCCAGCCTACACTTCCCAAGCCAATCATCAGACCTTGGGAAGAGCTTGTCCATAACAAGCATAGAACAGGTCTTGGATATGAGAAGGACGTGTCCTTTCATATTCCAGATTACTCAAAGCCCATTCAGTTTCAGAGTGCTGGATTCCTTCATGACAGTTCACCTTCAGCTTCTGCCCCTCTTCCACAGCAACAACAACAAATTGTGAAATGCCAACACTGTGATCGAGTTGGCCATATGAAAGATCACTGATTTGATCTTCATCCATGTAAGCATTGTTATAAAACCAGTCATTCTTCAAACAGATGCTTCAGAAACAAACCTTCTGCAAGAACAAAGATTCATCTTGGATGGATCACTTATTGGCAATGGGCATCAACAACCAAGAAGATATTCCAGTCATATGTCAAAACTTGTTCTAGAGTATTGAATAGTCTTGCAGTTGAGTTTTCTCCATCATGTCACCTTGTATCTGACAGGGGGGGAAATGTTGGTCATCTACAAGCTTCAAAGCCACATCAAGCGAGCCTGAGCCACAACCTGCCATACCAGATTCAGAGTTGTAGTCTGAGACAAAGATGCCCCTGAGCATGCCTTCAGTCGGTGATACCTCTTCAAAGAATTGGGGACACTTTCTCTAGCAGAAGACTTCAGCTTCTTGCTAGTTTCGGAAGAGTTCCAGGAATTGCATTAAGCATTCCAGAGTTGTTGGTCATTGTTAAACCATCACAGGTTGAGACCTCCCTTTTCAAGTTGAGGTTCTCCCTTTTATGCGGGGTGAGACCTCCCTTTCATGGTTGAAGGTTTCCCTCTTCAAAACATCAGGAGCACTTCCTCTAGCAGAAGACTTGAGCTTCATGCCAGACTTGGAAGAGTTCTAGGAACTGCACTAAGCGTTCCAGTGTTGGTGGTCATCCTTAAACCACTGCCCTTTATACCAACATTTTAGAGAGCACATTCAGCGTAGTGCTGCCATGCATTTTTGCACATTTTGTATTACAACTCTCTTCTTGGACTCATACATAACCCTTCGGATTAAGGGGGGAATGTTGGACACCTAATCCTCTAAGGGTTGGTGTGGAAGCTGAATAGTCTAAGGAAGTCCAAGAGACCTTGGAATACAAAACCAAAGGTCATGTGAATGTACTATAAATGTATATCATTGTCAATAATAAACATACACTCATGTTTATCATTCATCTTTTGTGTTTGCCATGTGTGTGTTTAACAAGATGCAAAATATTCTAGCAATTAAATTTCTAGAGATCTAAATACTTTGAAAAACCTTGAAATTTAAATGCTAAACAATTCACAATCCTAGAATTAAAATGATTTGTCCTTAGTGACCCAAATCTAGGAAAATTTGTCGTTTTTCTATAGTCAATCTTTAGATACGATTAAAATTTAAATGTGTTCGACTATTGAAAAATTGAAATTTTTAATACCACAAAATTTTCTTTTAGAGATTTTACCTATAACACAAAAGACACCAAGAAGGAACTTTAGATTAACAATTTAATTATTTCTTAGGAATTTTTTTTTGATGTGCTAAGTCTTATGAAACAAGTTGATGTGACCAATGATTAATTAAGATTTTTAATGTGACCAAAGTAAAACAAATCAAAAGGATTTACTAACTTTTAAATTTTTTAATGGGCCAAAGGCCACATACAAATTTAAAATGAAAAAGCGCAAAGTCTTCTTTTGATTTAATTCCTAGTCACATAAAATGAATTTATTTTTTATTTTTTAGGTTTTATAAATGTTTTTTAAAGCAAAATCCAAATGTAAAAAAAAGAAAAAGAAAAAATAAAAATAAAAATAAAAAGCAAAGATTAAAAAAAATGAAATTCGATCAAAGTCATTAAAATCAAAATGTTTTATTTAGTTTTCTTTTTTCATTTAAAACCAGAAAAAAATCAAAACAAAATTAAAATGAAAAGCTAAAAAAATTGAACTATGTTAAATATTTTTTTTTTAATCTAAACCTAACGCATATCAAAGCTAGGAAATAAAACCTAAAAAGAAAAACAAAGGAATTCGAATGTTGGTTTTGCAAGAAGGCTCGACGGCGGCGAAGGAAAGAAATTTCGAGGGGATGGTAGGAAGGAAAAGGAGCGTGAGGGAGGACGCAGGGCGGAAGGGGATGAGGGACGCGAGGGAAATGGAGCTCACGCAGGAAGAAAGGGACTCAGGAGAAAGGGGAAGCTGGGGCTGCGAGTTGAAGAACGAGAGTGGAGGGCAACGAAAACTAAAGAACACAGGGAACAAGAGTGATGAGGAGATAAGAAGAGAGAAGAACACTCATGCAAAATGGATGAGGAGAAGGCTGCATGAGGGAGAAGGGTAATGAAAAGCGAAGGAGAGAGCTATGTAGGGAGATAGTGAAGAACGCCTGGGAGAATGCAACAAAGGGAAAAACGATGAGGGTTTGCTGGACAGAGCGGCAAGCAGATGAGGAAGGGAAGGGCAGGCAACAAGGAAAAACGCAGCAAGAGAAGAAAAATCGAAAATTTGAGCAGCAGCAGAAGGAGGAAATGAAAACGATTTCGAATTCTTCCAGAGGGAAAAATGCAGTAGACATAAATGAATATGGTAGCCCAAGAAACCCTTAAAAAATTCTAAAGATTTATTTGTAAGCCAATATACTCTAGGTTTAAAATTTGCTTTAAGAAAGATTTATGAAATTCCCTTTGAAAACCCTCAAACTAGAAAAAATTTGGGATAATGCCTCTGCAAATGATTTTGAGGCTAAATCTTACCCTCTAGGGCCTAGATCTAGCTTCAAATAAAAAACTCTCCTTCAGATCTGCACCCTGCACCTGCAAAAATGAAAACAAAAACACCCAGAACCCAGATATACAAAAATAAATAAAACTCCAGAAACCCAAGTTAGAAAAGCAAAAAAATTATAGAAGTGGTGGAGCAACTAAATCTGAAAAAGATGAAGGATCCATGCCTTATAAGGTGTCATGGCTTCAAAAAGGTTCATCAATTGTTGGTGAATGAGGAGTGTGAAGTGGAGTTGCAGATAGACAACTACAAGGATAAAATTGTGTGTGACATCATGCCTATGGATGTGTGTCACATTCTATTAGGTAGACCGTGGCAGTTTGATAGTGGTGTTGCGCATAATGGGAAGAAGAATATTTATAAATTACAAAAGGATGGCATCAAGCATACTTTGTTGCCTTTGCAAGAAGAGGGGACATCAGAGAGCAATGATTCCAAGGCATTGTTGTGTAGGGGGAAGAATTTTTGCAGCAGGTGGATGATAACGCGGTGAGCTCTGCTTTGATTTGTAAACCCAGGGTTATTCTTACTTCCACTAATGTGAATGATTTTCCTTTTGAAATCCAACATATGTTGAACGAATATAGTGATATTATAGTCGATGACTTAGCTAATGAGTTGCTACCTGTGAGGAGTATAAGTCACCATATTGACTTAATAATGGGAGAAAGTCTACCAAATAAAGTTACACATACATGAATGAAGAAATCAGAAAACAAGTGCATGAGATGTTAGATAAAGGACAGATCAGAGAAAGTCTTAGTCCATGTGCAGTGCCGAGTCATAAGAAAGATGGTGGTTGGAGCATGTGTCTAGACTCCAAAGCATTGAACAATATCACAATCAAGTATCTATTTCCTTTACCTCACATAAATGTTTTGTTGGACTATTTAAGTGGTGCTAATTGTTTCTCTAAGATTCATCTGAAGAGTGGGCATCATCAGATCAGGATTAAAGAGGGAGATGCGTGGAAGAGAACCTTTAAAACCAATGATGGGTTGTATGAATGGTCGGTCATGAAATTTGGGTTGTCTAATGCACCCAACACCTTTATGAGATTCATGAATGAGGTGTTAAAGGAGTTTATATGGAATTTTGTGATTGTATATTTCGATAACATTTTGGTTTACAATGAGTCCAAAGAAGAGCACTTGAGGCATTTGAGGTATGTATTAGAGAAGCTACAATAAGAGAGTTTGCTTATCAATTTGAAGAAATGTTCATTCTTGAAGACAAATCTTGTTTACTTGGGATTTGTCATATCCAAAGATGGTTTGAAGATGGACCCTAAGAAGGTAAGAGCTATTCTTGATTGGCCCTCTCCTAAAAGCATGTTTGAAGTTAGAAGTTTTCACGATTTGCTAGCTTTTACAAGAAATTCATCAGGAATTTCAGCAAGAGGAGTGCTCAAATTGTAGAGACAATAAAGAAAGATAAATAACCATTCCAATGGATTGTTGAAGTAGAGAAAAGCTTTCATATATTAAAGAAAAAGATCACAAAACAACTTGTTATAGCGTTGCCATATTTCAACAAACATTTCTAAGTGAAATGTGATGCTAGTGTAGAAGCGATTGGCGTTGTGTTAAGTTAGGAGGATAAGCCTATAGCCTATTTTAGTGAGAAGTTAAGTGAGTCCAGAAGGAAGTATACTTCTTATGACAAGGAGTTTTAAGTTATGGTACAAGCTTTAAAGAAACTAAGGCATTATTTAATGTCTAAAGAGTATATTTTGTACACAAATAATCATGCCATGTAGTACATTATGCAATAGCCAAAATTGAGCCAAAAACATGTCAAATGGATTTAATATCTCCAAAAATTCACTTTTGTTTTGAAGCACATTAGTGGCCAAGCTAATAAAATTGCTCATGCTTTGAGCAAGACGAATTTAATTATGAAGGGAAGTCAAGTCCAAATCATGGGGTTCGACTTTGTGAAGGAGTTGTATGAGGAAGATGCAGATTTTAAAGAAGCTTACAAAGGTTGTAAAAACTCAGCAATCCAAAATAAAACCCTGTGGCTCCGTTACATGCTTCAAGCAGGATTATTGTTCAAGAATTTTTAACTCTGTGTTTCAAAGTGCTCGATGAGGGAGAATTAATTAAAGAGAAGCATAGTGGGGGTCTTGGTTGACACTTTGGACATGATAAGACATATGAGTAACTGAAGCATTTTTAATTTTGGCCAAAGATGAGGACTATTGTGCAGAATTTTGAGAGCAGTTGTAGAATTTTCCAACATGCAAAAGGAAAAATCCATAACAGAGGGTTGTACACGACATTACCAATTCTATATAGGCCATGGGCTTCAGTAACAATGGACTTCGTATTAGGTTTTCCAAAGAATCAAAAGGGAAATGATGCATTTTAATAACTCAAAAATATTTTTTTTGAGTTAATTTCCCCAAAGAATTGACTTTGACTTAATCCCCAGGGATCAAAGGTTTAAAATTTAGCAAAATAATTAGATTACTTTAGTCCTAGGACCTTTTAAAATTTAATTTTTTAGGATCGACGAATTTTGCCTTTGGAGAATTTAAATTTCCTAGGGCCTAAAATTAATTAAATTTCTGGCTTAGGATTTTAATAAATTTTGGGCCTGAAAATTTAATTAATTAACCTATGAGGGGATAGATTAATTTTCCAACCCTCAAGACACTTTACATAATGATTTGCATATTTTTTACATCATAAGAGGGAAAACCCATTTGTAATAAACCCTCACAGGCTACCCATTTCTGCTACACAAATATAATCCAACAGACCAAGCAATTTGTAATAAAATAACCTAACCAAATAGTTAGGATTATTCCCAAATCACTTTTACATAGATTCGATCTAGAACACTAGGACTTGCCTAAGATTCTAGCGACAAAATCCATTCCAGCTTTGGGATAAGCCAGGGGGGGAAAACTCTGTCGACCATCCGAGAATGGATCGGTGAGACAAAGAACCTCCCAGAATGGAGATCGTCACTAGAAAGATAAGTTTACCTAAGTTGTTACATACATGACACGATTTTGCTTAGATTATTTACATCATATACATGCAAAAGGGGTTTACATAACCTCTTGGAAATCAGGCTGATGATGATAGCTGGACGACACAGACACATCGATCAGGCGCTATCCCTTTTGCGAAAAATGGGGGTGTACTGCTATGGGTCGTTGACACGTAGTGGTCAACATCTAGCTCTACTTGGGGACACGTTGCTGCATCGAAGGAATGTGAGAATCCAAAATCTGCATCCAAGCAACACACAAAATTACATAAGTAGTGTCCATCCAAATATCATCATATAACATTAAGCACATGAAATAAAAACTCATCAATAATTTTATTAACATGAAAAGTAAATCTAATCCTAAAACAAAAATGAAATGCTGAAATGACAAGGTGTAGGGTTAGAAATACAATACAAAGGATGCCCCATGGCATCAGATGTCATCTTTGAAGAATAGCTTGAGCATTTGGCCATTTGCAGGTAATTCAAGTGGTTCACCATCCAATCTGCTCAAGTGGAATGAATTTGGCCCAACAATGTCTCAGATAATGTATGGTCCCAACCACAAACTGTCAATTTTTTAATGTTTTCTTGGTTTTTCATTATTGCGATCCCAAAGGAGTACCATATCTCCAACCTGCAAAGATCTAAATCGAGATGATTTATCAAAGCTTTTCTTAATGTTAGACCGACTTTTACACATATTATCAAAAGCTTTCCCGTGAGTTTCATCCAACTCCACAATCTAATCAATTCTATTTTGAACAACATCTTTATCAGTGGAAAAATGCTGAAGGAGTTGATAAGCTGGCAATTTAAGGTGCATAGGTAAAGTTACATCCAAGCCATAAACTAATTCAAAGGTATTTTACCAGTAGTTTTCCTTTTAGTAATCCTATATGCCCATAAAGCATACTTGATTTTACTGTCCCAAGATCGCTTATTGTCTCCTACTATATTCTTGATAATGGTTATAAGATTTTTATTACTTGATTGAGCAAGGCCATTACCCTGAGGATAGTAATTAGATGAATGAGATAAGACAATGGCATACTTGACACAAAAGGATGAAAATTCTGAAGAACTAAAAACCTTGGCATTATCAGTAGTGATCTTGGCAGGGACACCAAATCTAGTAATGATATTATTTTCAATGAAATCCATAATGACCTTTTTAGTGGCATTCTTAGCAGGGATGGATTTTACCCATTTAGTGAAATAATCAGTAGCAGTTAGAATCCATGAGTAGCCATTGCTAGAATTTTCATGAAACTTCCCAATGAAGTCCAGACCCCAACGCTGAAAAGGTGCTTCCACAACCACAGGTTGTAAGGGAAGGGAAACAAGCTTCTGTTTCCCAGTGAACAGTTGGCAGGCTTGATAAATTCTAACAAACTTATGCACATTAGAAAAAATTGAAGGCCAATAATAACTAGCTCTTAGAATTTTGTGGACAGTAGTTCTAGCCAGTGATGATAATATCAGCAATATATCGCCGAATATCGGAAATATCGCGATATTTTGGCTCCTGAAAATATCGCGATATTTCCGAGATAAAAAAATATCGCGAGACGATATAAAATATCGCCAGGTCGGCTGGGTTGCGGCTAGAAAAGAGAAATTTGCCTTTTTTTTTCCTCATTTCAGTTTCTGAGTGTTGGAGAAGGAAGGGGAAGAGCTTTGTGGTGGTTGTCAAGGAGGGATTGAGGATCAAACAACCATTATCACCACCAAGATTTTTTTGTGGATCAAAGATTGAAGAACAATGAGACAAACTTCATTTCTTCCATTAACATGTATGTTCTTGAAAGCCCCTATGTTAATGATTTTTTCATAGATTTAGGGTTATGCTTGCTTGCCTCTTTGCCTACCAACATTTTGTTTCTTTGTTTTTTTCCATTTGCTATGATTTTCATGCCCATGAGCCAATGCAAGGGTTTTCTCCATATTTGGACAAGAAGCTTCATTTTTTTTTTCAACTTTCTTGTGCACCCTCTTATTGCCATTTTTCATTCACATTGCAAATAATGTAGTAATTTTTTTTTAAATGAGGTGGTTATTACTTATTATTTTTTGTGTTGGGGGGTTTAATGCCAATTTTTTTGTTTTTTTTTTGTGTTCTAGGTTTGAATTAGTTCACTACAAATATGCCAAAAGCCTTGGACCCATTTTGGGAGTATGGGGAGCCTATTGGTGGGGCAAATCGGGCATAACTAGTATGCAAATTGTGTGGGACCAAGATGTCAGGAGGGATTACGCGATTGAAATACCATCTGGCTAGACTCCCTGCACATGATGTAATACCTTGTATGGTTTCTAGTGCGGAGGTTATACAAAAAGCTCTTGAAGCAATTGCTGAACAAGACAGAAAGATAGCTGCTAGGGAGAGGGCACTGGTCTCAGATAGATAGCTGCTAGTTTTATTTGTTTTGCTACATATAAGTTTATAACTCATGATGATGAGATACTTTTATATATGTGATGTTATTTTGTATTGGTTCTCCACATTTGAGTCCTTGATTGGACAATTATCAGGGATTAGCAGGATTTGGTATCGCCTTTGATGTATCATTTTTATTTTACATCCACTACATCATATATATCAGTGCTTTCTTCATATTTATGTGCCAATGTGTTTATTTCATGTTGTTATTGCTTTATATGTTTAAAAATCTGAAAAAAATGAATATATTATGCATTTTTTATGTTTGCCGATATTTGCTGATATTTTCTCTAATATTGGCGATAAGATGTTTTCTGGACCCTCGTCGATATTTTGTCGATACCGATATTATCAACACTGGTTCTAGCAGCATAATGACCACCACAAAATCCCAAATGAAACTCAAAACTTAACTTCTTGGACTCAATTTCATCAACACACCTAAGTACTATGCCCTCAGGATTTCTCCATCCAAGGCCATCCTTCATGAGGCAATACTTAGTGGCTTTTAATCTAAGGGCCCTTCTCTTATGAGCAATTTAATGGTTAGGACACATAAGATTTAACAAGTAATAAATAATGTCCTTGTACCACTCATTCTCTCCTAATCTTTGCAGCTCAGGTGAAGATGAATTGTGAAGACAAATCAAACCAAGAGCTTTCTCATTACCTTCGGTCATCATTTCAGCCAAGCCTTGACCTTTGACTAACTTGGTGGGTTTAATCTTTAAATCATATTCTTGGATTTTAGTAACCCACCTAGCACGAGTCCCTAAGCAATCAGTTTGAGTTAATATATCTTTAATCGCAGAATGTGGGACAAAAGCAATGATTTTGGAATAGCCCACATAAGTTCTGAAATGCTTAAGAGATTTGACTAAGGCATAGGCTTGTTTTTCCATGGTAGTGTAATTTAATTCAGAATTTTGAAACGCTCTACTCATGAAAGCAATAGACTTCTCGTGACCATCCTTATTTTTCTGCAATAAGACACCAACAATGGTATATTCAGAATTGAAAGAGAAAATCATGAAATTTCTAAGTCTATACGTTAGAAATTTTATCAGTGTTCTTCTGGTTTATTTCTCCTACTTGTTAGTTATCAAAAAGTTATTTAAACATATAAGCATCAAAATAAACACAATACAGTCTCAACCATCTACAGATCAACAACTGAAAGAAATAACAAACGCACAAGTGACACCGTTATTTTTGGACATTTCGTCCCTAGAAAAACCCAATGTGGGAAACCGGTGTAGCAATTATGAGGGTTATATTATTATGTAGTATATCCTTGAGTACAACTGGGTGCCAAACTGGCTCACCCGACAGAGAAAAATAACTGGCAGTAATACCTCTCTATTTGGAAGCAGGGATTCAGAAAACCTGCCCCATGAAACCCTCTCCAACACAATTGAAGCATTGTGTCAGCCCTCCTGGCCTCTGCATCAGCCTCAGAACCCTCTACGTCAGCGCTTTGAGGCACTGTGTAGCCTCTGGGACCCTCTGCGTCACTCCTGCTGTCTTCTGCGTGGATGATGCAGGCCCTTTGGCCTTTGCGCTGTCTCTATTGGGCTATGCGTGGCCTGCTCTGGCTTCTGCGTCTGCCTCTCTGCCTCTGCGTTGGTCTCTCGACATTATCTCTGCCTCTCTGTCCAATACTCATTGCCCTTCATTGTTGATCACTGATTCGACTTTACTTAGCAACCTCACTCTAGTAAATCTAATGACTGATCACTCTAGTGTATTCTCCAACTGAACCTCAAGCCTCCTCTTATACTTTTCCTGTTGGTCCTTCAACGGCCGAGATTACATCTCTAATCATTGGCTAAGATTAGATTTGGCATGATCCATGTCATTTAAAACCTTCTAACCCAGTTTTATATTAATACCCATTAATATTTTATTTTTCCTAAGTTTAGACTTAGGAACTCCATTAAAATATTAATTATTTTAATATCTCCCAAACCGGTTAGAATCTGCCATAACCATTTCTTGGTCTTGGAGATCTCATGTGCGTTAGCCTCTCCACCAATTTTCATGGCTAGAGCACATCCGATGCTACCCCAAATCAACACTCCCTCTTAGCGAGGACTGTGCTCTAATAATACTCCACTCCCTCTTAGCGAGGACTGTGCTCTAATAATACTCCACACTGAGTATCACTCTGATTATACGACACCAATACCTGTGCTGATGCTAGGCCTTCTCGCCCAACATCCTCTGCATTGCTGCATCCTGTACTACTGCCCATGGCCTTGCCACTGCCACTGCTGCATCCGTACGGCAACTCCCTCTCCATCTGTGTTGCTGCTGGTCCTTTCTCCCAACACTGCATTTGCACTGCAACACCCTTTCATCATGCTGCATCGTGCTACTGCTAACTGCTACTGCACTGCAACTCAGTTACTGAGAAGTAAGTAATTGACCCACCCAACTACTGGCATCCCCGTTAGGTTAGAAACACTCCCGATGCTGAAGCTCCCTTTGTCGCTATCATGTGCTCCCTCTACGGCCTCTGTGCTGCTGCAACAACTCCCTGCATCTCGCACCGCTGCAAACCTCTTTGTGCTATCCTGCACTGTTGCAACACTCTTCGTGCCTCTCGCACTGCTAGCCTCGCACTACCCAGGGACCACTACACTGTAGCACTCTTTGCCGCTTCATTCGCATCCGTTTCTACCGACATCTGCTAGTCCTGCTACTCTCTTTTCGGGGCTCCCAAAGCAAGGTATAATCCAAGAGCTTGGGTACCTCAAGGACCCTGCCCCTCAGCGCCCGTAGTCCTCCTGACTACAACTCGATATCTCCCCACCGCTTCTCTAGAGGTACATGAGTACTCATGGCATAATCTTCATCCTCCTCTACCTCCTTTTCTGCCTTCGCTGGCGCTACCTTAAAGTCAGACGCCTCTCCCTTGTTCTTCTTCCTCGGACACTGGTTCACATAATGACCTAGTTCCCCACAGTTGAAGCACTTGACCTTGGAGAGGTCCTTTTTCTTCCTCTTCTCCCGCTTTCCCACAGATGCCAGAGATGCATCCTCTTTCTCTTCCTTCTTGATCCAAACTCCTTTGCTGCTGCTTCCCGTCTTGCTCAGCTGTCTGATCTCTTCTTGACGAAGAGTCGCCCACAATTCTTCCCAATCTGGAAGATTCGCCCTGCCCAGAATGCTTTGGACGAATGTCAACCAATCCTTGGAGACTGTGTTTAGAGCGGTTCTCACCTTCAACTCTTGATCCTGCATGGCCCCTATGGAAGTTAGTTGGTCCCGGATCTCCTTCAATCTCTCGAGGAAGTGATCTATCTGCTCCCCTTTTGGCATCTGGTATGACCGCAGCTGATTCTCAAGTAACATCTTCCTCTGCACGGAAGTATGATGGTACAATGTATTCAAGGCTTCTCACATTTCCTTTGCCGTCTCCTTCTTGGCAATATGTTGGACCACATGATCCTTGACCCCATCAAGAATGATACATTTCGCCTTGGTCATTGCTTCCTCATACTTCTCATTATCAGCCGGGTCAATTAGGATCACCACTGTTCTCAAGGCGAAGGCCTTGATGCGATGTCTATTTAGAATGGATAAGATCCTCTAGACCACAAAGTTGGACGCCCCGTCCAGCCTGTCTTGATCCCTCAGTCCATTCATGGCCATCTCTCTGCTCCTCCTATCGACTCCTCCAAGTCTCTCTACTTCCCTCCGGAAGTTCTCTCTTCGACTCTTGGTGAGTCTCTCTACTTCTTGCTTGGAAGTTCTCTACTAGACTCTGTCTGAGGCTCGATTACCCTTCTGGAAATCGTCCTGCCAATTGTCAAGTCGCACCTCTCCGATCTTCTGTGCACTTGCAACACTGATCTAGATTCCTTGGCTAGAAATCCGCCTCGGTAGTGACTCCCTCTACTTTGGTTTTGCCCTGTTAGGTACTGTTCTGCCCAAAGTACCCCACCAACTTCACTCCCGCAAACTGCCCATGGCTTCCTATGCGCTAGCAACTGAAGGACTGAGCCTCTAGGCTCTGCGCAATCCCGACACTGGCAAAAATGCTCCCTCAGCCAACTGCGTCAACCCTCCTGGTCTCTGTGTGAGTCTTTTTCTGCCATCCTCAGGCTCTGCGCTAGCCTCTCTATGGCTCGGACTGATGATGCAGTCCCTCTGCGTCAACCCTTCATCTATCGCTTTCTGCAAGGAACAACTTCTGTCACTCGGGACAACTATTTCTGCTGCAAATGATTTACTTCGGTTGATGCCTTCAGCTCTCTTGTGATCTACAACCATGCTCTGATACCATGTTGAAATTTCTAAGTCTATCCGTTAGAAATTTTATTTGTATTCTTCTGGTTTATTTCTCCTACTTGTTAATTATTAACAAGTTATTTAAACATATAAACATCGAAATAAACACAATACAGTCTCAACCATCGACAGATCAACAGCTAAAAGGAATAGCAAACACACAAGTGACACTGTTATTTTTGGAAAACTCGTCCACGGTAAAACCCAATGTGGGAAAACCAGTGCAACAATTCTGAGGGTTATATTATTATGCAGTATATCCTTGAGTACATCTGGGTGCCAAACTAGCTGACCCGACAGAGAAAAATAACTGGCAGTAATACCTCCATATTCGGAAGCAGGTATTCAGAAAACCTGCCCCACGAAACCCTCTCCAGCACAACTGAAGCATTGCGTCAGCCCTCTTGGCCTCTGCGTCAGCCCTCTAAGGCACTGCGCAACCTCTGGGACCCTCTGCGTCACTCTTGCTGCCTTCTACATGGATGACGCATGCCCTCCGGCCTCTATGCTGTCTCTACTAGGCTCTGTGTGGCTTGCTTTGGCTTCTGCGTCTGCCTCTCTTCCTCTGCGTTGGTCTCTCAGCACTATCTCTGCCTCTCTATCCAGTACTCACTGCCCCTCGCTGCTGATCACTGATTCGACTTTACTTAGCAACCCCGCTCTAGTAAATCGAATGACTGATCACTTTGGTGTATTCTCCAACTGACCCTCAAGCCTCCTCTTATACTTTTCCTGTTGGTCCTTCAACGACTAAGATTAGATTTGGCTTGATCCATGTCATTTAGAACCTTCTAACTCAGTTTTATATTAATACCCATTAATATTTTATTTTTCCTAAGTTTAGACTTAGGAACTCCATTAAAATATTATTTATTTTAATATCTCCAAAACCGATTAGAATCTGCCCAAACCATTTCTGGGTCTTGGAGATCTCATGTGCTTTAGCCTCTCCACCAATTTTCATGGCTAGAGCACATCCGATGCTACCCCAAATCAACAAAAATCTTTCGAATAATTGGGACTAACTAAAACAGGTGCTTTGGCAATAGCTCCTTTGATTTCCTGAATAGCCTTTTTGCCATCTTCTTTCCATAAAAACGTCACATCCTTCTTCAAAAGACTTTGAATAGGCTTAGCTACTTCTGCGTAATTTGGAATAAATCTTCTACGAAAATTTGTTTTTCCAATAAAAAACTTAAGGGATTTAAGGTTATGGGGAAGAGGAATCTTTTGGATTGCCTCAACTCTTTCATGATCAATCTTGATTCCATCTTTAGAAATGATGTGACAAAGTAATTTCCCTTCATTTACTCCAAAAATAGACTTAGCCGGATTTAAGGAAATCCCATACTCTCTACATTTATCAAAAACTTGCCTAAGATGACCTATATGACTGATACCATCCTTGGAAAAAACAGTAAGATCATTATAAATTTCGATAATCTTCGCAATTAAACCCTTGAAGGCATAATCCATAGCCCTTTGAAAAGTAGCCCCAACATTGGTTAATCCAAATGACATTCTAATATATTTGAAAGTACCCCATGCGTGATGAATGTAGTTTTGTGACGATCCTCCTTCTTAACCCATACCTGATTATATCCAGAAAAAACCATCTAGAAATGACATCATTCTAGAACCAGTTACTCTTTGCAACATAGTCTCCATGTTTGGCAAAGGGTAATTATCTTTCTTACATGCTAGATTAAGGTTTGGAAAATCGACACAAAGTTCTATTGTACCATTCTTTTTCCTAACAATCACTAGGTTGGAACACCATGTTGAATGCCTTGTTCAAGCAATAATTCTTGCTGCAAGCATCTTTGAAAGCTCTTTTTGAACCAAAGGGGCTAACTTAAGATTTATTTGCCTAAGCTATTGACGAAAGGGTTTAGCATTTTCATCTTTGAAAGGGATAGTGTACTCCATGACATCTTCCCTATAACCTTTTAATTCATCATAAAAAAATTCTAAAACATCCCGATACTCACAAAGTAAATTGGTTAACTTTTTTCTTCCTTCATCATTAGTACCCTTACCAATTTTGACAATCTTGGGATCACTAGAGGTACCAATGTTTACTTCGATGAATTCACCTGGATCCATTTTATTTTCCTCTTTCATCTTTGTGGCATCATGCCGATCTAAGTGTTGTTCTAAAGCGACAACATTCCTAGGAGTAGGATTTATAATATCTTCATGATCATCAGATCCATCCTCCCTAGAATCTATCCGAAAATTTTTCAAACTCATCCAAATTATCAAGAAAACAAATCACTTTTTTCCCGTGTTGTTAAAAGCGCGATTTAATCGCGCTTTTTTGAAAAAAGCGCGCGTTTTTGGTCATGCCGAATAAAACCCGCGTTTTATACCAAAAAAGCGCCGGTTTTTTTATAGCGCTTTTTTCCGAAAAAAGCGCGCTTTAAATTGAAAAAAGCGCCGAGGGCGCGGGCAGCGGGCTTTTAATAAAGGAAAACGAATTTTTTTTTGTCATTTCTGACTGTCGCCGTGCGGAGGAGGAGGAGAAGAGCTGAAGGGTTTGGGTCGACTTTGGGAGCGAATCCAAGTGTTTTTAGGAGAAATCCAAGACAAGATCACCAATTTGTCCATAAAAACGGTATGTAGATTAATTTTTTTTTGTTTTCCTTCTTTAAAAACTTTGTTTTTCATTGTTTTTGGTTGGGAAACTTCATATGGGCACCATTTTCCTTTTGTTTTCATTGTTTTTAAAGAATTTTTTGTAATTTTTCATTGATTTGGGATGGGTAACTTGGTATGACTATGGGAACCAATTTTTTATTTTTTTTTTCATTTTTTTTAAACATTGTTTATGTTTTTTCATTGTTTTTTGGCATTTGCCATTTGGTTGGGTAACTTGGGTTTGGAAATTGGGATTTTGTAAATTTGTAACTTGTAATTTTGTAAATGCTAAATTGTAATTTGTAATCCTAAATTCCTATTTCCTAATCCTTATTTTTCCATAGGTTTGCAAATTCAAAATTCAAAAACAAAGATGCCAAGGAAATTGGATCCTTTCTGGGAATATGGTGAACCTTTTGCTCCGAATGATAGACAAAACTTGCATTGCAAGTTGTGTGGAAAGGAGATATGCGGGGGGGTGTACAGGTTGAAGTATCACCTTGCACAAATCGGACGTGATGTGGGGCCCTGTATAAATACAAATCCTGAACTTATCCAAAGAGCCATGAGAGCATTGGGAGAAATAGAGCACACTAGAGAGGCCAAAGAAGAACTCAAAAGGCAACTAAAAAGGTCAGCTGAAGGAAGTGGGCCAAGTGGCACTAGTTCTACTGCAGCGTCAGTCAATCCGGTAGCTGCATCATCATTTTTTGTTCCTCGAACCACACCTGGTTCACAACCAACTATCGGTTCAATGCTAAAAAGAACTGAAAAAGAACAAGCTGATAGGTTGATGGCAAAATTTCTCCTCTGGAGTGATATTCCTTTCAGCATTGTAAGGAATAATCCATTTTTCCAACCTGCTGTTGATGCTATTGCCAGTGTTGGCCCGGGGTACAAAATCCCTTCTTATCATGATTTCAGAGGCCAGATTCTTCAAGATGAAAAGCGTGACTGCACCCAAAGATTGGAGGATTTTAGGGCATCATGGGCACAAACAGGATGCACTGTTATGTCAGATGGTTGGACTGACCAAAAGGGGAGAGCCCTTATAAACTTCTTGGTTAGTTGTCCCAAGGGGACTATGTTTATCAAATCTATTGATGCAACTCATCAAATCAAAGATGCAAGAACTTTATGTGATTTGCTGGATGTGTTTATTTTGGAGGTGGGTGCAGAAAATGTTGTCCAAGTCATAACGGACAATGCTGCAAATTATGTTGCCGCTGGTAGAATGCTTATGGACAGGCATCCTACTTTATTTTGGACACCTTGTGCTGCCCATTGTATTGATTTGATGTTAGAGGACATAGGGAAAATTCCTTTTGTCAAAGATATTGTTGACTCATCAAAAAGCATCACAAAATTTATTTACAATCACACATCTGTGCTTAGCTTGATGAGAAAATGCACCAACAACAAAGAGTTGGTGCGCCCCGCCATTACACGGTTTGCGACGAGTTTCATATCTCTTCAATCCCTCTTGAATTCTATGTGGGATTTGAAGAGAATGTTTCTTTCAGAGGAGTGGCGTGCTTCGTCAATGAGCCGCAAACCAAAAGGAGAGGCCGTGTGCAGACTAGTTTCATACCAGGAAGACTTCTGGGCGGGAGTGCAGGAGGTGTGCGCTGTTACTGAACCTTTGGTAAAGGTTCTTCGGTTGGTTGATGGTGAGAAGCCCGCAATGTGCTATTTGTATGAAGCCATGGACAGGGCCAAAGAAGCCATTCGGTCCTACTATGATGATAAGGGAGATGATGGGTTTCAGAAACAACTCCTTCTATGGGAAGTGATTGATGAGCGATGGAACAACACACTCCATCGTCCCATTCATGCTGCTGGGCTTTTCCTGAACCCTGCATTTTCTTATGCATGTGGGTTTGATTTTGATGCTGAGATCATGGATGGATTATTAACCTGTGTCCAGAAGATGGTGAGATCTCCAGAACAACGTATAGAGATCTCTAAACAAATTGAGACATATAAGATGTCAGGTGGCACATTTGGCTTTGAGATGGCTGTCACTGATAGGACGATTAAAATGCCAGGTATTTTTTAGTTTGTACTTTGTAACTTTGTTTCAAATTTCATTGTCTCTTCAAATTCCATTTTTTTCTTATGTTTATTTAAAATTTTATTTGTAATTTTGTTGTAGACGCATGGTGGAAGATGTATGGTGGCAGAGTACCCCTTTTGCAAAAGCTTGCCGTACGCATCCTCAGCCAAACATGCAGCTCCTCAGGATGTGAGCGCAATTGGAGTGTATTTGAAAAAATACACAACAAGAAGCGCAATAGGTTAACAACTTAACACTTAAACATTTAAAATATTGCAAATTTCCAAATAAATTTTTGAATTCATTAAACAATAATTTTTTTATAATATTAGTTATTAATTATTATTTCATGAACTTTGTACAGGTTGGAGTCCCATAGACTTAATGACATGGTCTATGTCTACTACAATCTTCGATTGTGGGTGAGGCAACTAGAGAAGACACCTGCAATGGATGCCATCTCATTGGATGGGATTGACACCACTGCTGAATGGAGGGTTGAGACCGAGAGGCCTCTCATGGATCCCACTGATGATTGGTTAGTGCAGGATGAGGGGGAGGAGGAGCAGGAGCAGGAGCAGGAGCAGGAGCAGGAGGAGTTGGAGGAGCAGGAGGAGGAGGTGACACCGCCTACCCGGGCTACCACTACCACCAGTAGAGGACGTGGTCTCCGTCTACCTACAGTAGCTGCTACTTCTACTTCTTCAGCTTCTAGAGCACGTCAGACTCCACTGCCATTTCCACCAGCACAGGCACCAGCATCTTCATCTAGAGGGAAAGGGAAAGCAGTGACATTTTCTCGCAAGAGGGGCAGAGGAAATCAATAGGATTAGAGTCTTAGACTTTCATTTTATTGTATATGACATTATGACATGATGAGATACATTATCATATTTTTTGTTGATATTTTGAGGCTGAGTTGGGACTCAGGACTTACTATTCAGGACATGATTCAATGTTATGTGTGATTTTAGCGCTATAAATGATATTAAACATCTTATATATTAGTTTTTTTATCATATTTATGTGTCAATGTATTTATTTTATGTTGTAGATGGTTTAGATATTAAAAAAATTGAAAAAAAATGAATATTTTTGTGCCAAACGCTTTTTTCCTGCTTTTGCCGATTTTTTCCGCTTTTTTCCCGGCGCCGATTTAATCCCGCTCGCGCTTTTAACAACATTGCTTTTTTCTCATCATCAAAAAATTGCCAATGCTCTGAATTATCTGGAACAGAAGCTCTAAAAATGACTTCCATTTTTAATTTATCCTTGATCAACCCGTCAGTTAACTGCAAAGTAGGAGCAGCTACAGCAAGCTCATCTACCAAACTATTCTGTTCTCTTGGGATAGCTTCAAGGTCAACGACATCAAAGTATTCCATAGTATCCCATACAACATTTCGATAATTCCTTAACCTTTGATTTTTACATGTAAATTTATTTTTAATTTTCATGATAACTAAGTCAAAATCTCCCTTGATACTAAGCAACTTAACTCTTAAAGCCTTTGCCAACTCAATACCTAACAACAAAGCTTCATATTCAACAATGTTGTTGGTTGCTTCAAATTGCAATCAATAGGCAAATTTGAAAACAAGACCAAGGGAAGATTTTAATACTATTCCTGCACCTTTACCATGCCTAGACGATGCACCAAAAAAACACGTACCAAACTTTATCCTTGAGATCCCCAATCTTTTCATCAATCTTATCATTAGGAAGAACTATGGAATTATACAGAATAACATAAATCCCAATGTCAGATTGTTCTTTAATTATCTCATTATGAGGTCTCTTAAGATCTTCAACATGGAATCTTCTCTCGGGGTCTCTGTTAAGTCTTACAAATCCATCACCTCTAGGAGAAGGAATTGTAGCATATGACCAATTCATTTGAATACTCCCTCCTAGATCAGAGGCCCATTTTCTAGATAATAGGATACTGCAAGCATCAACACTTCAACAACAACAATGTCCATAACAATAATAATGTCAGGGTAAACTGATAAATGAACTTGTAAATCCTTTATTAACCCATGAACTTCAATCTTCTTATAATCCATGGCACATATATTGTAGTAAGGCCTAGAAACCCTTAAATCAAGCTGTTCCATGACCCTCTTGGTCATGACGCAAGTTGATGCACCAGAATCCAACATACAATTATTCAATTTATATCCATTAACCATCAAAGTAATAAAGAATGGTTGATGATCCTTGTTATCTGAATCCAAACTTTGCAAATATATAGGAGCATCCTAATAGTCAGTTTCAGGTGCCTTCTATTGAGAAACATTCACTTGAGGAGCTTCAATAGCTTTTAGTAACTTAGCCCTTTGGGAAGGAATCTTCGCAATCTCAGCAACAAGAACCCAGATTTTTGCATTATTAAACCAACTTCCCAAATCGATATCTAATCCAGAGTTTGAACCCGGGTTAAAACTTCGAGGGGGAATTTGATTCCCACTTTGATCTTTATCCCTTCTTTGATAAGTTAAACCCTTATCTTTAGCAATTTCCATGACTTGCTCTAGAGAAGGCTTTTCACCAAATAATTTAACCATCACATCCTTTTCATGATCAAAGTTATTTATACTAAAAGATGATGTGGAAGGCCTAACATCTTGACTGTTTTCCTTAACTTCCATCCAATCTTCCATAGACAAAGAAAACTCTTTACCCACTACATTTATTTGATTACTTCCCCCAAACATTCCACTATCCAAAATCCTTTTAACTGTGGGGCAAGTAGCCTCCTCATGAAGAGCATCACAAGCTCGACAATAAGGTGGAGCTTCATCGACCAAATTAGTAGATTCAAGCGGATTAGGCGGTCTCTGCTAACTAGATTGACCTTTCTTCTGCTAATTATTATTTCGATTATTATTATTATTTATAGGTTGGAAATTTTGCGTTTGATCTCTTTCCATTTGGACCAACCAAGATTGTAAAGTAGTTATTTCCTTAGCATGGTTAGAGATTAATTTCGCTTGGTTAAGCTCCATGCTTTCAATTTTTTGCAGTAATTTTTGAATAGGGTCGTCATTGGATTCTTTAACCTCTTTCCCTTTAGGTTCTTTCAATTTTGTTGAGGCCCTATCAAAACTTGGGATTTCGGACTTCCTAGATGCCTTCTTATCTTTGTCAAGCTCTGTTGCTAAAGCTTGACAATCCTTATAATTAAGAAGCTTAGCACGTCTTAATTCATAAGAAGTATCAGCGTTAACACATCAATATAGAAGTCTCGAAGAGATTTATCAGGAGGTTTATAATCTTGAGGTAATTCTGTAATAATATCATTAAGTCTCTCATTAAATTCTTCTATGGTCTCATTTTCTTTCTTTTTAATGGCACTGATATCTTTTACGAGATGCTTCCCTTCTCTCTTATCTCCATACTTTTCCTTAAAGGCACTAATAATCGATTGCAAAGAATCAAATGAATCATCAGGCTTTTGCGTAAACCAATCCAAAGCATCTCCCTCTAAGGTAAGAACAAAAAGGCTCATTTTTACATCTTCATGATTATAATCAGCAGCCCTCGCATACTTACCTAGCCAAGAACCAAAGCTTTCAGATGAGCGTTAACACTAATTGCATTATTGCCTTGAAAGGCAGGCAATTTATCCATCCCATTGTCTGGAAGATCATTGGGATGACCTTGAATGTTAGCAAAGTTACAAGGGGCGAACACGTCCATGATGTCGTGCTCAACTGGGCTAGGAAAAAGCAAATGGATATCAGAGAGAGCTTCTTGTTCGAGATCAACAAGAAGGGAACGAGAGGAGATTTTGTGTAATCATACTCTGAGAGCCCTTTCAGGATCAAGACCAGGATTAACCAAGCTGCTTGGATGTCTTCTAGTACACACTCTTGTAGAAGATAAAGGAAGTGGAGTTGCCACTCAGACAAAAATCTAACTTCAAATAACCCGAATGCAAGGAAGAAAGTCAATAAAAGGAACCAAGGACAAGGAACTTATCTTGGCGAGAGACGAAAGGATGAGAAGAATGAAATGAGATGAATGTCGAATGTCGTAAAGCCAAAGTCCAATAAATTGGTCCCCGACAACGGCACCAAAAAATGTTGTCGCACAGAATGTCTAGGCACCATGACAACGGCTTAGATCGGGGGATATCACCCTGATCCCCAATCTCTTCGTTTAAGCTGTCTCCCTATAGCAGGCTAAGGGGGGTAGACCCTATGGAAATGGAATGAAAGAGAACTAGTTGGGAACCAACAAGTTTGGGAGACACAGTGAAGCGATTAAGTACTTGATTAAGATTTATCAAGACTTACAAGATTTGAATAAATTTAAACGATTGATACCAGTGCCTTATGGAGTCAACGATCTTGCTAGGGAAATGAAGACCAAGTAATCGATTAGCAACTGCTGCTTAGATGAATGACTGTCTTATATGAAATGCAGATCCTAAAACTAATGTGAGGTGCAAGAATCTTGGTTAATTTTAGTTAAATGCCTATCTAAGTTGTAATCCTTCGATCCTTTCTGTGTTGAGCCTAATTTCATAGTAATTGGCAGAGAGAAGATAAGGTGAAGCACACTAAGGTGTGATTAATGTTACCTCCTAAAAATCGAACCTACCCGGTGCCTTCGGTGCTGCAGAGAGCTGTGGCTCTGACGACTGCAAGGTCACTGTTTTAAGTACTATTAAAAGCAGGCTTCTCAAGCAAAGATGAATAAATACCTTTCTCCCTATTGACCAAGCTTATGCTT
This sequence comes from Pinus tabuliformis, assembly GCA_031772625.1. Lineage (NCBI taxonomy): Eukaryota > Viridiplantae > Streptophyta > Pinopsida > Pinales > Pinaceae > Pinus > Pinus tabuliformis. The sequence continues at coordinate 1,371,372,626 of CM062805.1, read as the reverse complement.
GGAAGTAAATTTTAACTATGCAAAGCTAACTTAATATGCAAATGCACGATATGATGAGAGGAAGTTAGACTTGAGGATTAGAAACACTTGTGTCGCAAAAGCCCTTAATCACCAAAATGAGATGCTCACTTCACTGGATGAAGACTTAAAAATAAACCCTTGAAGATATCACAATTAAACTACAAGCTTACTTCAAATCTTTTTGATACAATTATTGCTCAAAGAGAACAAAAATTTCTTTACAATTTAATATCAATGCCAACAGATGCTTAAAAAATACTCAGCTTAGGAAACAAAAGATATGCAATTTATTACAATTCCATGACAAAGTACTTTAATAATTACTCGAAATATTCGCAAAATATTTAACATGCAATGAACATCAAATAATTCAAGCAATTAATATGATGATCAATCTTGATAGATGCAAAATATTCTAGCAATTAAATTTCTAGAGATCTAAATACTTTGAAAAACCTTGAAATTTAAATGCTAACCAATTCACAATCCTAGAATTAAAATAATTTGTCCTTAGTGACCCAAATTTAGGAAAATTTGTCGCTTTTCTATAGTCAATCTTTAGATACGATTAAAATTTAAGTGTGCTTGACTATTAAAAAGTTGAATTGTTTAATACCACGAAAGTTTTCTTTTAGAGATTTTACCCTTAACACAAAAGACACCAAGAAGGAACTTTAGATTAACAGTTTAATTATTCCTTGGGAATTTTTTTTTGATGTGCTAAGTCTTATGAAACAAGTTGATGTGGCCAATGATTAATTAAGATTTTTTAATGTGACCAAAGTAAAACAAATCAAAAGGATTTAATAACTTTTAAATTTTTTAATGGGCCAAAGGCCACATACAAATTTAAAATGAAAAAGCGCAAAGTCTTCTTTTGATTTAATTCCTAGTCACATAAAATGATTTTTTTTTTAGGTTTTTTAAATGTTTTTTTAAGAAAAATCTAAATGTAAAAAAAAAGAAAAATAAAATGCAAAGATTAAAAAAATGAATTTCTATCAAAGTCGTTAAAATCAAAATGTTTTATTTAGTTTTCTTTTTTAATTTAAAAAAAAAATAATCAAAACAAAATTAAAATGAAAAGCTAAAAAAATCGAACTATGTTAAATAAAAAAAATTTAATCTAAACCTAACGCATATCAAAGCTAAGAAAGAAAACCTAAAAAGAAAAACAAAGGAATTCAAATGTTGGTTTTGCAGGAAGGCTCGACGGCGGCAAATGAAAGAAATTTTGAGGGGATGGCAGGGAGGAAAAGGAGCTTGAGGGAGGACACAGGTCGGAAAGGGGACGAGGGACGCGAGGGAAATGGAGCTCACACAGGAAGAAAGGGACTCGGGAGAAAGAAGAAGCTGGGGCTGTGGGTTGATGAACGAGAGTGGAGGGTAGCGACAACTAAAGAACACAGGCAACAAGAGTGATGAGGAGCTACAAAGAGAGCAGAACACTCATGTAAAATGGACTTGGAGAAAGCTGCGTGAGGGAGAAGGGTAATGCAAAGCGAAGGAGAGAGCTACACAGGGAGATAGTGAGGAACGCTTAGGAGAATGCAATGAAGGGAAAAACAATGAGGGCTTGCGGGACAGAAAGAACGTGTTGGACAGAGCCACGAGCAGATGAGGAAGGGAAGGGCATGCAACAAGAAAAAACACAACAAGAGAAGAAAAATCGAAAATTTGAGCAGTAGCAGAAGGAGGACATGAAAATGATTTCGAATTCTTCCAGAGGGAAAAATGCAGCAGAGAGAAAGGAATATGGTAGCCCAAGAAACCCTTAAAAAATTCCAGAGATTTATTTGTTAAGCCAACATACTCCATGTTTAAAATTTGCTTTAAAAAAGATTCATGAAATTCCTAGATGTAAATTTAAAAACCCTCAAATTGGAAAAAATTTGGGATAATGCCTTTGCAAATGGTTTTGAGGCAATCTTACCCTCTAGGGCCTAGATCTGGCTTCAAATAAAAAACCCTCCTTCAGATCTACATTCTGCACCTGCAAAAATGATAACAAAAACACCTAGAATCCAGATATACAAAAATAAATAAAACCCCAGAAACCCAAGTTAGGAAACCAAAAAAAATATTGAGCTATGCATAAAGATGGTAGATCTATGAAAACTGAGGAGTATGAGTCCAACTCTGCTCCCAGATTTGATAATCTAAGGCTCTCAACAACCAGATCTATCAATTTTCTTCAATTGTTTAAAAACAAATTTTGAAAAATTTGGAGAGGTACTAGCCCATAAACACCTTGCAGGAAAAATAATTTAATCTTAGGATAAGTCCTAGAGCTTATGTGAAGTAGGCTCTTTAGAAAATATACGCTGATAATTGGCTGGTCCAACCGAGAACTATCCCCAAACGTTCAACGTAAACTCAAAAAATCTCCTGCAATCATTAGATCAACCATCAAACCAAGTAGAGAAATAGAACAACAATGAAATTCTGAAGAAATAGAGATACCTGCTACTTCGATAAAAATTTAGAATGTTACCCTAGATCTAACAAACTGAATAAGATACTTGTATGCAGATTATTCTAAAAGAGCTATTGATTAATAGTTTTCACATAACATTAAGCAAAAACTAAAACAATGTTACCATAAGTTCATGAAAAGGAACACCACAACATGTTGAAACCCCAAAGACTTTTGCATTAATTCAAAAAAGTATACAAGAGAGCTTGAGAGCTTAGCACATGATTCAGAGATCGGATGAATCGACTGACAAATGACCTCCTTTTTAAAGATAAATCCTCCAACGGCTAGTTCAAGTGATCCTCATCAAAGTAATCTCGACCGTTGATGAAGATTACAATTTCTTTTAATCTCATCCGTTGAAAGATTTAAATATTTGGGGAAATTCGAAATTTTTAATTAAATGCATTTTAATTAACTCAAAAATATTTTTTTTGAGTTAATTTCCCAAAAAATTTGACTTTGACTTAACCCCTAGGGATTAAAGGTTTAAAATTTAGCAAAATAATTAATTTATCTTTAGTCCCGGGACCTTTTAAAATTTAATTTTTTAGGACTGACGAATTTGGCCTTTGGAGAATTTAAATTTACCTAGTACCTAAAATTAATTAAATTTATGGCTTAGGATTTTAATTAATTTTGGGCCAAAAAATTTAATTAATTAACGTATCTGGGGATAAATTATTTTTCCAATCCTCAAGACACTTAACACAATGATTTTCATATTTTTTACATCATAAGGGGGAAAACCCATTTGTAATAGATCCTCACAGAGTACCCCATTCTGTGACACAAATATATTCCAGTAGAGTAAGCAATGTGTAATAAAATAACCTAGCCAAATAGTTAGGATTATTCCCAAATCACTTTTACATAGACTCGATTTAGAACACTAGGACTCGCTTAATATCCTAGCGGAAAAATCCATTCCAGCTTTGGGGTAAGACTGGAGGGGAAAACTCTGCCGATCATCCGAGAATGGATCGGTGAGACAAAAAGCCTCTCAGAATGGAGATCGTTGCTAGAAAGATAAGTTTACCTAGATTGTACATGACACGATTCTGCTGAGGTTATTTACATCATATACATGCAGAATGGGTTTACATAACATCTTGGAAATCAGGGTGATGATGATAGCTGGACGGCACGGACACATCGATCAGGCGCTATCCCTTTTTTGAAAAAAAAGGGTGTACTGCTATGGGTCGTTGACACGTAGTGGTCAATAGTCCTCTATAAAGGGGAAAAGCCCCCAAAACACCTACTATTGGGGTGAGTTTTGGAGTAGCTGGGCGAAGAAACCCAAAATTGGGGTTTGGAGTAAGGATTAATCAATCATTGAAGAAGAGTAAACCCTGCTAAGATATCTATAAATAGAGGGGGATTGAATTCATTTTGGATCATCAAGTGTGGATCAATTCATTTGTTTCTTGAGTATTAGCTCTGAGGTTTTAGGACCCCTTTCTCCTCATCAATTTCGGTGGTGAAAGATTCCACACTAGTTGACATATCTTCTGTTTTTTTATTTCTATTCTGGTATAGGACAACTATCTGGAGGTCAATGAAATTATCTGCTGGTTCTTGTTTTGGCACGAGATTACTTCTGGAAGGCAACAAAATTTCCTATTGGTTCTAATCTTTCGTTTTGGGTACATGGTATTGTTAGTGCTGAATTTAGCAGGGGCCCTAAGAGGGGTTCCTAAGGGACAACTACTAGACCAAATGGCAACAATGGGACAAGGACCCACTATCACATCAGTTAATGTCCCCTGCTATTTACGAACTTTCATTGATGGGAGGATTCCCGATATGGAGGAAATCACTTGAATATCAATGGCAAGGTATAACGTGATTTCCTTGGCCCATTCAAAGGAAAGGCTCAATTAATGGTTCAAATAGTTAAAGAAATGCTGAAAGGCTCCCCGAGAAAGACCTATGAAGGATGACCTCAGGCTTAGGAGTATTAAAAAATGATGAATGCCTAAGATCAAAACTTCCAAAATCCCTCACTTGTGATTAATGTGCTTATATTAGGGTTCAAAGTGAAGCAATGATGGCTCATTCAATGGAAAAACTCGATTAAAGTGTGAGCTTTGGGACAAGCTATGGTGACTTTCCACGAAAAACCCCTTGAGAGAAATACTATAAGAGAACAAGGGTTGAGAGATATATCGTGGTAAAGGCTCATCTAATGATCACCTATAGTTAAGAGAAAAGGTTTTGAATGATGAACTACAAAGTGCAAACCTTCAAGAAATCCCCAAGTCAACGCAGCTTCAAGGGTTCCCTCTTGGTGTGATAGCTAGGGCACCAATTTATTTGAAATTCCATCATCGGAATTCGTTCAAAATTGGAGGATGCCTAGAGGAGACATAAATGAAAAAGCTTGTTTGGACGGAATCCAAAAATTCCTCCTCCCTAAATTTCGCACCAAGCCTTAGAAGTTCCCCTTATCCTTCTTGTACGAAGAAAAGTGGAAGAAAGGAGGGGAAAGAATGATATTTTGTTAAGTTAATGTGACAATCAAGGATCTAGGACGATTGCTTGACTATTAGGAAGATTGGAGTCAAAATGATCAAGATTTAGGAACTTAGCTCTTCAAGGAGGCCTAAAGAAGTAGCTACGCTTTTTGTGGATGCAACTTCATAACAAATTTAGGCTTTTGTACTTTGATATGCAATATTTGATGGAGTTTCAAGGTAAAAGGTGCACAACCTACCCCTAGGAAAATTCGTTCTTCTTGCCAAGATGAATAACATATGCAATGAGCCAAGATTACAAGTGTTTCATAAATTCACATTAATTTTTAGGGCACAAGTAAAATCATGACATAACATTCCATACATTAGACATGAAACATTATGAAATTCGCATGAAAAGAGCACTTACATGACAAAAAGAGTATATCCATCCATAAACTTGCCAAATAGAAGCTCCAAGAGAGATAGCGAAAATATTCCACACATCAAAATGCATTTAATCATCCAAATCATTCCACAAATTGCAGGTCGGAAATCTTTAGAAAAATATATCCCAAATCCAAGTGATGATGAGGAATGAAATGAACCTCTAACCAATTTATATGATCCTCTAAGGGATTTGAATTGCCTAATTAAGCATAATGATGCCCCTAATAATAAAATATGTACAAATAACAACCCTTTGGTGAAGATCCCACCAAATAGCTCCATAATATGAAAAACAAGCCTCTCAAAAGGGCTGAAATGATAATACAATAGCTAGGAGGGCCATTGGAAGGTCTAGTGAAGTCCAACATGTGCCAAAATGAATGGAAGGGCTCCAAAAATAGTGATGAAGGGGATGGCCCCTTGATCTCCAAGCAAATGAGTTGTGGTGTTCCCAAGCGGCTGTGGGGACACCAAGGCATCCTCATGGGTCTCGAATTGGATTGAATAAGCATGTATCCCATTTGCAAGGGTTGAAACAATGATGCAAGCCCTCCCTTTGTCTCCCATGGTGAGACAAAACCCCAGTTAGGCCCTGGATCAACTGCCAAGTGTGTGGTGCAAGTGTGTTGCCGGTTGGGCAAGGTGGTCTAGGTGCATCATCATCATGAAATAAGTGGAACATGAGTGAGTAATGGGTCGTGCTAAAGGATCCCATGACATAGCTGTCTGCTCTCTACTATAGTGGGGGCCCATGGCTCTCAACGCACACCCTATAAATGCTAATATGACCCTCTGGAGGGCTTGGACCCAGTATAGGGAGACCAAACCCCAAGATGAAGACCCACTTGCAATTCTGTATAAGATCCAATGCATCTCCTCACCATCCAATACAACAAATCATCAATGAAATCAAGTAAATGAGCTTACAAACCATGGAACCAAGTGGACACTTCATAGTGGCACACCCTTCGATAATGGGCTTTAGAGTGTACAAGTGTCTCGAAGTTCAAGAAGGAAGTTAATTAAGGACCCTATTAGGTGGTTTCAACCGCTAAGGGAGTGAAACGTCCATGGTACTTCCATCAAGTGGCAGGTGTCATGTGATATAATGATGGATCAGAGTGGGGCATCAGGGGAAGGCTCCAAGCCACATGCCATGGTACAAGGGTAGCTATAACAAGGGAAGCCAACACTTGGGTGTATAGATGTAGGAGGGAGGAATCATGGTACACGAGTTACCTCGACGTTTGTTTTTCCACCCTTTTTCATATGCCTTTTGCCTTTTATTGTTTCTTTTTTTATAACTTCTCAGGGCTGTAGGGGATGAGAGTATGATGTGAATGATATAACCGTGATTACCCCCTTGAGGTTGGGCAATTTATCACCCACCAGGGGTTGGGACAATCATGGATTCCTTAATGATGTAGGAGGCCAATATAGGGGCCCTAGGAACCATGGTGATGGCCATGATGATAGGGGTAGAGTCATGTTGGCTTTTGCCCACATTTTAAATTTGTATGCCCTGACCATCTTTTGCATTTTATGGCACATTTCCTATTGAGAGTGGCCAAATTATGCTTTTTTCTTTCTTTTTCGCTGCATCAACCTTTGGGGCATCATTCCAGGCCTGACCTAAAGTGTGGACAAAGGTTGGGGAGGCTAACTCCTTGTGGACCTAATGGACAAATGTGGACTCGGATGTGAAATATGTGAAAAGAGGTTATAATGAGTAGAGGGGATTGATATATGTGATGTCAACAGTGGGACAAAGATCGAATGGCAATAACGAGACAATGACTCATTGTCACCTCAGTCAATGCCCCCTGCTCTTTACAAAGTTTCACCGATGGGAGGAGTCTTGGTATGGAGGCAATCACTTGAATGATAGGATCAATGGCAAGGTATAACATGATTTCCTAGGCCCATTCAAAGGAGAGGCTCAATTAATGGTTCAAATAAAAAAGAAAAACTTAAAGACTCCCCAAGAAAGACCTATGAAGGATGACCTCATGCTTAGGAGTATTCAAAAATGATGAATGCCTAAGATCAAAACTTCCAATCCCTCACTTGTGATTGATGTGCTTATACTAGGGTTCAAAATGAGGCAAGGATGGCTCATTCAATGGAAAGATTCAATTAAAGTGTGAGCTTTGGGAGAAGCTAGGGTGACTTTCCACGAAAAACCCCTTAAGAGAAATACTATAAGAGACCAAGGGTTGAGAGGTATACTATGGTAAAGGCTCATCCATGTGAAAATTTCTAAATAGAAATCCTATTGCAGTGATTAATATTATTTCTTCCACTTATTACCTCAGAAATAAGTTATCTACAGTATTCGTACGGCAAATATTGAAATATATACTACTGCAGCCTTCACATTTAAAACATTGTAGAAAGGAAATCTAAGTAAAATACTGGCACAAATACAATCACAATGACAGTTATTTTTGGACAATTGTCCCTAGAAAAACCCGATGTGGGAAAACCGGTGTAGTAGATGAGGGTTTTATTATTCTTCAGCAAAATCTTCATGTACAAATTACACCCAGTAGTATAGAACAAGGCTTTCGGAGAAAAATTTACAGACATTCCTGAACAACTATCTGAAACGAGAGAGAAGTTCCTCCACCCTCAGCGTCTCTTTGGCTTGCCTAGCATCACTTTCTCCGGCTCCTAGACTGGCCTGCGCAATGCCAACATCACCCAAGCCAGCGCTGCTTCTCCCAGCGTCAATCTGCCCAACAATGTCCTTTTGCTGCTCTGCGTCTTCGTCCTTGTCTCCCTGACTGATGCTGAACCCTCTCTGTCTCTCCTTTACTTGCAACCAATGTTTTTAAAATCGGAACCGGTCCACCTAATGAACCGGTCTACCGACCGGAACCGGTCTAACCGGGACTGGTTTGGTCTAAACGAACCGGTTTTAAAAAAATACATTAAATAATTAATTTTTAATGAAACAAAACCATTTGTAAGATGTAAAACCATGATTCCAAGCCAATAGAGACAAAATATGCAAAGTTTGTTCATTTATATACCATGTAAAGGTGAATATATCAAAATGGCACCGAGTGCAATACATATCATCGACAAAATAGCAAAATACATAAGAAATGAGGCTCTAAATGGCCTATAAAGTCCAAAAACAATGCTGCAAGCTATGAGGCCATTGGCCTACTACAAGTCTACAGTGTACACATGATCAATCATCAAGTTCATCACCACTACTAGACACAGGATCATCATCAGAGCTACATAGACATCATCTGATTCAGAGTCTGAGGATGCCTCAGCCTGATCTGCAACCTCAGTATCATTGCCACCAATGACAATAGAAGTGGACCTAATGGAAGCACGAGTTTGTCGACCTACATGACTAGTGCCTTCCATTGGTTCTGTGCCTTTCCTTGATGCCGCTACTGATCCTGGTTCTGATGCCACCACATAATCTGCTTCATCCCCCGCTAAAGCCATGTCGATATCAAAATCAGCCTCAAACACAGGTTCTTCAGTTTCCTCCACCCATTCTGATGTTGGATCAATATCGTCCAACACAATGGGATCTAGATCGGGAGTTTTGCTCATCATTTGGAGCTCCGATTGCATTTATTATTTACCCCCAAACCATGAAATCCTGAAAACCATTAAGTTTGCTGAATTTTGAGTGAAATCTAAAATTCTAGTTTCTCCATATGAAATCTAATGAGGTCGAAACCACTCTCAAACATCCTGAGTCATTTCATGGTAATGTTAAAAATTTAAGTAAAAGGAGGAAAATGAAAATTAAAGGAAATGTCACTTTTACTTTAAGAATTTAACATTACCATTAATTGCCAACATTGTTAGGGTTGAAACACCCTTATTTTGCCCCCAAAACCCCTAAAACACAGTCAGAAATATGCTTTTTTAACTTTACGGTGGGCGTGCCTAAAACCGGCCGGTTTTGTCCTAAACCGGCCGGTTTTCACCGGTTAGGGCAAAAAACTGGAGAAATGGGCATTCAAACCGGGTATTTTGGCCGGTTTAGACCAGCGGGCTTGCTAACCGGCCGGTTAGACCGGTAATCGGTTTTTAAAACTATGCCTGCAACTCTTCCTCTGAATCGATTTTCTCTTGCCGAACTTCAACCAGTGAGAAAATCGATTTTACTTGGGCAACTGAGTATCTACCTGGTGTATTTTCCAAATGATCCTCAAGCCCCTTCTTATATCTTCTTGTTGGATAACCAACGACCTAGATTAACTCCTAATCAAAGGCTCAGAGCATTTTGACGTGATCTCCGTCTTTATCTAGAAGATTCACCCACAATTAGATTAATACCCATTAATATTTTAATTTTCCCAAGTTTAGACTTAGGAACCCCATTAAAAATATTAATTATTTTAATAAAACATCTCTAGGTGGAATTTCCCAAAACGGTTTTTGGGTTCTTTAGAATGCATGTGCCCAACTCTCCCTACAAAATTTGAGGCTGAGCACATCTGATGCTACCCCAAATCAACACTCCCTCTTAGCGAGGAATGTACTTTAGCAATACACTGCAGTTGCATACTGCTCTGACTTTGAAGCATCGATCTCTACGCTGTTGATGTCTGACATGTTGTGTACCAACTACTGCGCTGCTGCTGCAACTGTACTGCTGCCTTTGACACTGCCACTACCACTGCCAATGCTACATCTGTACTACAACTCCGTCTGAATTTCTGCATCTGTGCTGCTGCTGGCACTGCCACTGCCAACTGTCCCTGCACTACAAACTGTTGCTGCTACTAAAACAGATTTTTAACCATACCCATCTGCTCTCTGAACTGAGTGAACTTAGCTCTTCTGAGAGCCTTTGTGAGTATATCAGCCACCTGCTCTCCTGTGGGAACATACTGTAACTATATTGCCCCACGTTGAACACAATCTCTGATAAAGTGACAACGAATATCTATATGTTTCGACTGATCATGAAATACTGGATTCTTAGAGAGTTTGATAGAACTTTGATTATCGCAGTAAACCTTGGTTGCTTCCATCATTTTTCTGAATAAGTTCACAAGCAATTTACTGAGCCATATGGCATCGCACATAGCTATGCTGGCTGCCATATATTTTGCTTCTGCTGAACTTAGTGCTATTGATTTCTGCTTCCTGTTGCACCAAGATATCATCCCTGATCCAACACTGAAGCAATACCCTGAGGTACTTTTCCGGTCTACTGAATTACCTGCCCAATCTACATCAGTGAACCCATTCAAACTGACGTCCTCCCCTCTAGAGTACTTCAATCCATATCCAACTATTCCACGTACATATCCTTAAGAATGTGTCTCGACCCTACCTAATGCACCCTTTTTGGTTCCACCATGAACTGACTAAGAGTGTTGACAACAAAACAAATGTCTGGCCTAGTGTTGACGAGATACATAAGCGACCCAATGAGCTACCTATACAAGGTGGGATCTACTTCTTTGTCCTCTCATGCATCTATTTTCTTCCAAGGTGATCATGGGAGTAGCCATGGATCGACAATCCTGCATTCTAAATCTCTTCAGAATTTCTATAGCGTACCTTCCTTGTCCGAGGAAGATCTCCCCATTCTTCTGCCAAACTTCCAACCCCAAAAACTAATGCGTCAATCCCAAGTCCTTCATGTCGAATTCAGCTTCAAGATTCTTCTTGCAGTCCTGGATGAGCATAGAGGACCTGTTGACCCTGCCGCCTACACCTACCTACAGGTCAGTGAGAAAAGCCTTCAACCCCACAAGGTGTGGTTGGTGGCAGGGAACTCAGAGAAGGGGCTGTCACACTAATCCCAACTCTCTCCGTTTGAGCTATCTCCTAGGTTAGCTAAGGGGGGTGGTCCCTAATGGAAAGTTAAGTTAAAAACAAGGATGTGAGTTTCTAGGAGAATTGTTAGAACTAAATAGATTATTTATTTAAGATTTATAAGCAAGCCTGATATGAGCAATAACCATAAACACATAAGATAAGCATGAGATACATAAACAACCAGTGCCTTCAAAGTATTGCTCTTTAAGAAATGAAATTTTTTATTTTATTTTTGTTTAGAATGAAGTCAAACGCTTTCAAATGAAAGCCCAAATAACCTTGGACCTGGGTTTCCCAACGGAAAAGGGTTACTTAGCTTATGCTTTAGCTTTCTTCTTTAAATTTGAATTTGCCTCCAGGAACGCTTGTAGGAAAGCAAGCAAAAGAGTTAGCATGCAAAAAAAAATACGGCCTCAAATGCTAGATAAAACCAATATACACACAAATGAAAGAAGAAAATATGGGATAATTTTTCAAGATAGAAAATAAGCAAAGGGCTCAGGAAACCCCCTCTTAAATAAATCTTTTGATGTCTTGTGAGATTGTTGGCTTGAACAACTTGTGGGACCTTTGATATCCTTGGAGGTGACTATTCCAACCGAAGAAGTCCTCACACTCCAATAGAGTTGGCAACCTATACTTTGAACACAAAAATGCCTGCAAACCAATTGTTAGCGCAAAAGGGACTTGGCATATAGAGACCAAGTTGAGCTTGTCATTCAACCGAAAATGACAAGCTACAACAAGAGCACAAAATATACCAAGCCCAAAGGAGATTTGAGATAGCTGCAAATCTCTCCTCCCTAGACAATAATGCCTTCAGGCAAATGCACAAAAAAAACAACTAGATAGCAATGTATAATCGAATGAATAATAACATCAAATGACACAGGTATACCTCATCAACCAAAGAATGCACCACAAGAGAAGCTAGTAACCCCAAAGACTTTTATTTATTTATATAGAAGTTGAGTACAAAATCCAGCAGAGTCTCCGCAAGCCCAACAGCTCATTCTATCGATCAAAATGAGAGCTCAAGACTCATATAAATAAGAAAATGGGAGATGATCCCAAGGAAAATTCCAATGACAAATGGAGATGGATTGACAATCCCAATGTAGAAAATCAAATTACAAGTGGCAAGCTGACTGGCTGTAGGCAGAAAACTTGATTCCTTGGCTGTCCATCGAATATCCTCAAATCTGCTGTGTGTTTGGCTGCCTCTAAACTGCTGTTGACACCTCAAACAGCCAAGCCAACCAACTGCTGTGTATGCTGTTATGAAGATTGTATTGACTGTTGTTAACTGTGCGTATAGGCTGCCTCTAAACTGATTTGCGTAGGAGCTGAAGTAGCTAGCTTTATACACGTGGATGGATGGGCGTAGAATAGTGGTGACACACTCCATAACTTATGCGTTAACTGAACCTTCCAATCTGCTTCACAAATCTGCGTATATAACTTTGACAGCTGCATTAAAAATTTGATTGGGACAGCGTGTAATCTGATTTGGCATATGAGTATTTGCTGTAGGTAACTGGCAATGTTGAGCTGTTTGCTGTAGCGTTGATCTTTGACCGCCAACATGCACATAATTTGCCCATACGTGGACCTGTCTCCTTGATTCCCAGCGTAAATATCCTCTTAAAATTCTGCCTATAATTGCTGCGTTGAAGCTGAACTGAACTGCTATTGGCTGATTTGCGTGGAGCTGGAGTGGCTGCGTTGACACTTTGACTGGCGTGAATATTCCTTTGCTGTAGCTGTACGTGGAGATATCTTTTATCATGTGCCTTTTATCAAACTAATGTGTAGGCTATAGTTATGTGGGGTCCCTCCATGTTCTTTTAACTTTTTCACCTTAGACTTTAATTAACATTTGATTTAAATTAAATCAAAGTCACTTCATACATTTGCTTGTACGTACTTCTCATGAGCTCATTGTGGGCCCCTTTGACTTTGACTTGAAACTTTTGACTTGAGCCTGTTGTACCTTATGAGGTGGGTCCCTTGTGCTTGCCACATCACCCTTGACTCTCCACATAATTTCCATGTCAAAATTTGACTTATTTTGACTTTGGAAAAATTTATAAATTTTTCCAATTATTCATTTTTTTTGAATTTTTTCCTCATTTTGTTACTGTCACTTGAAAAAATGGCTTTTGAGGGACTTTAAGTCATTTTTTGACCCCCAAAGTGGGTCCTAGGATAACGCTGGGCCTCTGAGGATGAATTTCGAGTAGTCGCATGCCCCAGACATTTCCTAAGGCCACTTATTTACATCACTATATAGAAAATAATTAAAAAATCCCGTTTTGCGGGAAATTTTTAATTATTAAAAAATCCTACTTAGACCTAGCCAAATTCCACGAAATTTTTTGTGTGATCTAGTATGGTAATATACATCGACTCTAGACACTAAGATGTGTCAGGGGCTCAATCTTCAAACCGTCACCTCGGCTTTGGGGTAAAACATGAGTGAAAAAATCCAGAAAATTATCCGTCTCTGAAAAAGAAGGGATAATTAACCGGATAAAAAAAACACTCCAAGGTGTACTCGTTTGCTGATCGAGTCCCAACATCCTAGGCCTGTTACAAATTCAAAACTCATCATAACTAGTATCACTTATTACAATTCCCCGTAGGGTGTGGAATCTGGGTACAAGAAAGATGATGAGAAGATAGAAGTAGAGTTAAAAAACTCTGTTGACTAATGATATCTAATGGTACAAGTGTCCTCTGGATCATCCTTGGGCATGGAGTCTTCACATAATCATCAGGTGCCACTCCAGTGGTCAACATTTGGCTCCATATGGGGATGCATGCTAGATATGAAGTGATAGTGTGCAAGAACCTGGAATCTGCATCCACTGACAAAAGACATATATCAGCAGTATCCATTCAAAATATCATCAAAAGAAATAAAGTATAGAAACGAAGAAATGGAAATTTATTCTAAGAGCATAAATGACAATTTATTCATGAAATAAAACTACTTAAACAAAAATGACACAAGATAAGGTTAGAAATATGATACAAAAAGATGCCCCATGGCATCAGATAATTTCTTTGTAGAACAATTTGAGCAGTTGGCCGTTCACAGGTAACTCGAGTGGTTCTCCATCCAAAGTGCTCAAATGGTAGGAATTTTGTCCAGCTGCTTCCCTGATAATGTATGGTCCAAGCCACAAACTGTCAAACTTACCATGATTTCCTGGCTTTTCATTCCTGCGATCCCATAGCAAAACCATATCATTGTTAGAAAACATTCTATTCCTAGATGATTTGTCAAAATTTCTTTTTACTTTCGACTGATTTTTACAACAATGCTCAAATGCTCTTCTTCTGGTTTCATCCAATTCTACAATTTGATCAATCCTGCATTGCACAAAATCTTTATCAGATGTAAAACTTTGTAGCAATTGGTAAGCTGGTAACCTCAAATGCACAGGAAGGGTAACATCCAAGCCATAAACTAACTCAAAGGGACTCTTCCCAGTAGAACTCTTCTTTGTAATCCTATCAGCCCACAAAGCATATTTAATTTTGCTATCCCATGCCCGTTTGTTATCCCCTACTATCTTCTTGATTATGGTTATCAAATTCTTATTACTAGACTCTGCTAAGCCATTACCTTGAGGATAGTAGTTTGATGAATGGGATAAAACAATGCCATACTTAAAGCAAAATGATGAGAATTCAGCAGAGCTAAAAGCCTTGGCATTGTCGGTGGTTATTTTGGCAGGGACACCAAAACGAGTGATAATCTTATCTTCAAGAAAATCTATCACTACTTTTTCGGTGGCGTGTTTTGTAGGGATGGCCTCTACCCATTTAGTAAAATAATCAGTGGCAGTTATAATCCATGAGTAGCCATTGCTCGAATTTTCATTAAATTTCCCTATAAAATCCAGCCCCCAATGTTGAAAGGGAGCCTCCACGACCACAGGCTGAAGAGGCAAAGTGGCTAACTTCTGCTTCCCAGTGAATAGTTGACAAGCTTGGCAACCTCTAACATACTTGTGCACATCAGCAAAAATAGATGGCCAAAAATAACCAGCCCTCAAGATTTTGTGGGTAGTAGTCTTAGCAGCATAATGCCCTCCACAAAATCCTGAATGAAACTCAGATAGAAGCTTTTTGGCTTCAACTTCATCAACACACCTAAGTATTACCCCCTCCGGATTTCTCCAACCCAGACCATCCTTCATAATGCAATATTTAGTTGCTCTAAGCCTTAATGCTCTTCTCTTATGGCTAACTAAATGGTTAGGACATGATAAATTTTGCAAATAATAAATAATGTCTTTATACCATTCAAGTTGACCCAATTTTTGAAGTTTTGATGAAGTTAATTCCAAATCATTTTGACAAATCATTCCTATCGCTTTCTCATTTCCTTCAGTCAAGATTTTGGCCAATCCCTAGCCTTTCACAAGCTTGGTAGGTCTAATATCCAAATCGTACTCCTGAATCTTCGAGACCCACCTAGCTCGAGTTCCTAAGCAATCAGCTTGGACTAAAATATCCTTTACAGCAGAGTGGGGAACAAATGCAATTATCCTAGAATACCCTACATAAACTCTGAACTGTTTAAGAGACTTGACTAAAGCATAAGCTTGTTTCTCCATGGTGCTATACTTCAACTCAGACCCTTGGAGGGACCTACTCATAAAAGCAATAGGCTGCTCATGCCCTTCATTATTCTTTTGAAGCAACACCCCAGCAATAGTATCTTCAGATGCAAAAGAGAAAATCAAAAACTCCTTTGAATAATCAGGGCTTATTAGAACAGGTGCTTTGACAATAGAATCCTTTATTTCCCGAAAACCTTTTCTACCCTCATTTCCCCAAACAAACTTAACATCTTTCTTTAAGAGGGTTTGGATGGGTTTGACAATCTCAGCATAATTTGGAATGAACCTTCTAAGAAAATTAATCTTTCCTAAGAAGGATTGAAGAGTTTTAATATTATGAGGCAAAGGAATCTTTTGAATAGCCTCAACTCTTTCAGGGTCAATCTTGATCCCATCCTTTGAAATGATGTGACCAAGCAACTTCCCTTCAGTCACTCCAAAAATAGATTTATCAGGATTTAAGGATATTCCATACTCTCTACACCTATCAAAAATTTGCCTTAGGTGGCTTATATGGGAAATTCCATTTTTAGAAAAAACAGTTAAATCATCTTGATAGATCTCAAGAAATTTCCCAATTAAACCCTTAAAGGCATAGTCCATAGCCCTTTGAAAAGTTGCTCCAGCGTTCGTTAATCCAAAAGGCATCCTTAAATATTCAAAAGTACCCCATGGTGTGGTGAATGTTGTCTTATGCCTATCCTCCTTTTTCACCAAGACTTGGTTGTATCCTGAAAATCCATCTAACAAAGACATCATTCCAGATCCTGTTACCCTTTGCAATAATGTTTCCATATTAGGTAAAGGGTAATTATCTTTTTTACATGCTAAATTAAGATTTCGAAAGTCTACACATAGCCTGATTGATCCATTCTTCTTCCTCACAATAACCAAATTTGAACACCATGTGGAATGCCTAGTGTGAGCAATAATACCAGCCTGAAGCATCTTTTGCAATTCCTTTTGTACCAAGGGGGCTAACTTAGGATTGATTTGCCTAAGTTTCTGCCTAAAGGGTTTGGCATTTTCGTCCTTAAGAGGGATAGTATGTTCCATAACATCTTCCCTATAACCTTTCAACTCATCATATGAAAAAGCCAAAACATCTCTATATTCATGAAGTAAATTTATCAAATTCTTCCTTTCTTGCTCATTGGTACCCTTGCCTATTTTAATAACCTTTGGGTCATGAGGGGTACCAATATTCACTTCAATGAATTCCCCTGGGCCAATTTTCTTATCATCTTTTCTCTTTGATGCATCATGTCTGTCAAACACTTGCTCCAAGGCTACACGTTCCCTAGGAGTAGGATTTGTCACCACATTACACTCCTCATAATCACATCCTTCCTCTTTGTAGCCAGCCTTAAATTCAGAAAATTCCTCCATGTTATTTAAAAAACGAACCACCTGGCTTTCATCATTAAAGATTTGCCAATGCTCTAGATTGTCAGGAACTGATGGCCTAAAGATAATTTCCATCTTAATTTTATCATCCACCAAGTTCTCTCCAAGCTGTAATGTAGATGCAGCAACAGCCAGCTCATCAGCTTGTTTATTTCCTTCCCTAGGAATTGCTTGAAGGTCTAATGCATCAAAATATTCCATATTATCCCAAACAGCATTTCGATACTTCTTTAATCTATCATTCTTGCATGCAAATTGATTCTTAGTTTGAAGAATGACTAGATCAGAATCCCCCTTGATACTAAGCAACTTTATCCTCAAGTCTTTTGCCAACTCAAGACCCAACAATAGAGCCTCATACTCTGCTACATTGTTGGTCGCATCGAATTCCAATCTATAGGCAAACTTGAATATGTGACCAAGAGGGGAGGTAAGGACAATTCCAGCACCCTTACCATACCTAGAATGGGCACCATCAAAATTCATGTGCCAAACTCCATCTTTTTTACAATCAACCTCCTCCTCCAAAGGAGGAAAAGAATTAGCCAGAATAGCATAGTTTCCCAAGTTATCAGATTCATACACAATTTCATTATGAGGCTCCCTGGGATTTTCTATATGAAACTTTCTCTCCAATTCCCTATCCAGTCTAACCATGATGCCCTCACTGTTAGGGATGGTAGCATAACTTAAATCCATTTGCAAACTACCCCCAATATCAGCTCCCCACTTTCTAGACAATAACATCCCCCAAGCATCAGGCACATCAATCACCACAATATCCATGGTGATCATAATGTCAGGATGTACAGCTAAGTGGACTTGAAGATCTTTTATCAAACCACACACTTTAATGATCTTTGAATCCATTGCACAAATGTTGTGGTAGGGTCTAGAAATCCTCAAATTTAACTGATTCATGACTTTCTTAGTCATGACACAAGATGATGCCCCAGAGTCAAACATACAATTGTGTAAAAGCATTCCATTGACCAACATAGTTATGAAAAAAGGTTGGTGGTCTCTGTTATCTCTACACATATCACTACTTTGCAGAGTGATAGGGGCATCCTCATATCTATCCTTAGAAAAATTAGACATTTCTTTTCCATTGGGAGCATCAATGGCTTTCAACAATTTATATCTTTGGGAGGGAATCTTCATGATTTCAGTGACAGGAACTAAAATCTTAGCATTATTAATCCATCCTCCCAAGTCAATATTCAACTTCGATGTGGGTGGAGTGAAAGTTTTACTATGATTTCTTTCTTTATTCTTGGCTATCTCTAAAATTTGAGTTGATGAAGGCTTCTCTCCATATATTTCAGTGATCCTATCCAAATCTTCAAAATTATTTATACTATAGGAGGATGGAGTCTTTTTATTTACCTTCTGACTACTCTCCATAACTCCCATCCAATTTTCTAAGGACAAATGATGCTCTTTTCCAACTACATTGATTTGTTCACTTGTTCCCATCATATCTCCTTCTAGGATCCTTCTTGCATAAGGACAAGTGAGTTCATCATGTATGTCATCGCAAGGTCTACAATAAGGCATGGAATCATCAACTAAGTTTGTAGACTCGAGTGGATTAGGTGGCCTATGGTCATTGGGAGGTCCTCTCTTTTGCCATTTATCATTTACTCTATTTGGGAATCTCCCACCTTGATTTCTTTCCATGGCCACTAATCGATTTTGGATAGCATTCATTTGACTGGTGTGATTCGCCTCCATACTCTTGATGAGTTGGGTTAACTCCTTAATAGGATCATGCGTAGTCTCTTCTTTGGCCTTGCCTTTGGAATCGTTCAGTTTCGATGGCCCTCTATTGAAACCAGGAATTTCAGATTTTCCTGATTGCTTTCTAGCCCTTTCTATCTTTAAGGCTTCAGATTGAGCTACACTCAGATTCGTAGGCTCCTTCCTCCTCAACTCATAGGCAGTGTCAACCCCAAAAGCATCTAGATATGAGCATAAAAGAAATTCATCAGGAGGTTTAACAGTAGCAGGCATGCTTTTTACTAATTCATTGAATCTCTTGTTAAACTCCTCCATGGTCTCATTCTCGTTTTTCTTCATGTTGCTAATGGCATTGATCAAATGCCTATTTTCCTTCTTCTCTCCAAACTTATTCAAAAAAGCAGTTAGAATGGCTTGTAAAGAGTTATATGAGTTAGCAGGTTGCTCAGTGAGCCAATCAAGAGCATCCTCTTCTAAAGATAAAACAAAAAGCCTCATCTTCACATCCTCATAATTAGCAGTGTTACACCATTTAAAGATACAAACATTAAAGTTTTTCACATGTGATGTAGCACTAATGGCATTGTTACCTTGAAAGGAAGGCAACTTTTCAATAGCCTTGTCAGGGATATTGTGAGGATAGCCATTTATGTTAGTAAAGTCACAAGGAGCAAAAAGATCATTCATGATGCTAGGCTCTACTTGTTCTTGAAAAAGCAAATGAATATCAGAAATAGCCTCTTGCCCAAGACTAGCAAGAGCTCTACTACGAGAAAGTCTATTCAACCTCTCTCTAAAAACCCTTTCAGGATCAGGAGAGGGGCTAACTAGACCACTTGAATTTCTCCTAGTAGAGACTCTTGCAAAATTTGGATTGAGTGGAGTCGCCACTTGAGCAAGAATCTAAATCTAAAGTTCAAAATGCTGAAACCAAAAGGTTAGTCGATTTCCCAGGTACAAGAAAGCTTGTCCCCGGCAACGGCGCCAAAGATGTTGACCCTGCCGCCTACACCTACCTACAGGTCAGTGAGAAAAGCCTTCAACCCCACAAGGTGTGGTTGGTGGCAGGGAACTCAGAGAAGGGGCTGTCACACTAATCCCAACTCTCTCCGTTTGAGCTATCTCCTAGGTTAGCTAAGGGGGGTGGTCCCTAATGGAAAGTTAAGTTAAAAACAAGGATGTGAGTTTCTAGGAGAATTGTTAGAACTAAATAGATTATTTATTTAAGATTTATAAGCAAGCCTGATATGAGCAATAACCATAAACACATAAGATAAGCATGAGATACATAAACAACCAGTGCCTTCAAAGTATTGCTCTTTAAGAAATGAAATTTTTTATTTTATTTTTGTTTAGAATGAAGTCAAACGCTTTCAAATGAAAACCCAAATAACCTTGGACCTGGGTTTCCCAACGGAAAAGGGTTACTTAGCTTATGCTTTAGCTTTCTTCTTTAAATTTGAATTTGCCTCCAGGAACGCTTGTAGGAAAGCAAGCAAAAGAGTTAGCCTGCAAAAAAAAAAAAAAAATTACGGCCTCAAATGCTAGATAAAACCAATATACACACAAATGAAAGAAGAAAATATGGGATAATTTTTCAAGATAGAAAACAAGCAAAGGGCTCAGGAAACCCCCTCTTAAATAAATCTTTTGATGTCTTGTGAGATTGTTGGCTTGAACAACTTGTGGGACCTTTGATATCCTTGGAGGTGACTATTCCAACCGAAGAAGTCCTCACACTCCAATAGAGTTGGCAACCTATACTTTGAACACAAAAATGCCTGCAAACCAATTGTTAGCGCAAAAGGGACTTGGCATATAGAGACCAAGTTGAGCTTGTCATTCAACCGAAAATGACAAGCTACAACAAGAGCACAAAATATACCAAGCCCAAAGGAGATTTGAGATAGCTGCAAATCTCTCCTCCCTAGACAATAATGCCTTCAGGCAAATGCACAAAAAAAACAACTAGATAGCAATGTATAATCGAATGAATAATAACATCAAATGACACAGGTATACCTCATCAACCAAAGAATGCACCACAAGAGAAGCTAGTAACCCCAAAGACTTTTATTTATTTATATAGAAGTTGAGTACAAAATCCAGCAGAGTCTCCGCAAGCCCAACAGCTCATTCTATCGATCAAAATGAGAGCTCAAGACTCATATAAATAAGAAAATGGGAGATGATCCCAAGGAAAATTCCAATGACAAATGGAGATGGATTGACAATCCCAATGTAGAAAATCAAATTACAAGTGGCAAGCTGACTGGCTGTAGGCAGAAAACTTGATTCCTTGGCTGTCCATCGAATATCCTCAAATCTGCTGTGTGTTTGGCTGCCTCTAAACTGCTGTTGACACCTCAAACAGCCAAGCCAACCAACTGCTGTGTATGCTGTTATGAAGATTGTATTGACTGTTGTTAACTGTGCGTATAGGCTGCCTCTAAACTGATTTGCGTAGGAGCTGAAGTAGCTAGCTTTATACACGTGGATGGATGGGCGTAGAATAGTGGTGACACACTCCATAACTTATGCGTTAACTGAACCTTCCAATCTGCTTCAAAAATCTGTGTATATAACTTTGACAGCTGCATTAAAAATTTGATTGGGACAGCGTGTAATCTGATTTGGCATATGAGTATTTGCTGTAGGTAACTGGCAATGTTGAGCTGTTTGCTGTAGCGTTGATCTTTGACCGCCAACATGCACATAATTTGCCCATACGTGGACCTGTCTCCTTGATTCCCAGCGTAAATATCCTCTTAAAATTCTGCCTATAATTGCTGCGTTGAAGCTGAACTGAACTGCTATTGGCTGATTTGCGTGGAGCTGGAGTGGCTGCGTTGACACTTTGACTGGCGTGAATATTCCTTTGCTGTAGCTGTATGTGGAGATATCTTTTATCATGTGCCTTTTATCAAACTAATGTGTAGACTATAGTTATGTGGGGTCCCTCCATGTTCTTTTAACTTTTTCACCTTAGACTTTAATTAACATTTGATTTAAATTAAATCAAAGTCACTTCATACATTTGCTTGTACGTACTTCTCATGAGCTCATTGTGGGCCCCTTTGACTTTGACTTGAAACTTTTGACTTGAGCCTGTTGTACCTCATGAGGTGGGTCCCTTGTGTTTGCCACATCACCCTTGACTCTCCACATAATTTCCATGTCAAAATTTGACTTATTTTGACTTTGGAAAAATTTATAAATTTTTCCAATTATTCATTTTTTTTTGAATTTTTTCCTCATTTTGTTACTGTCACTTGAAAAAATGGCTTCTGAGGGACTTTAAGTCATTTTTTGACCCCCAAAGTGGGTCCTAGGATAATGCTGGGCCTCTGAGGATGAATTTCGAGTAGTCGCATGCCCCAGACATTTCCTAAGGCCACTTATTTACATCACTATATAGAAAATAATTAAAAAATCCCGTTTTGCGGGAAATTTTTAATTATTAAAAAATCCTACTTAGACCTAGCCAAATTCCACGAAATTTTTTGTGTGATCTAGTATGGTAATATACATCGACTCTAGACACTAAGATGTGTCAGGGGCTCAATCTTCAAACCGTCACCTCGGCTTTGGGGTAAAACATGAGTGAAAAAATCCAGAAAATTATCCGCCTCTGAAAAAGAAGGGATAATTAACCGGATAAAAAAAACACTCCAAGGTGTACTCGTTTGCTGATCGAGTCCCAACATCCTAGGCCTGTTACAAATTCAAAACTCATCATAACTAGTATCACTTATTACAATTCCCCGTAGGGTGTGGAATCTGGGTACAAGAAAGATGATGAGAAGATAGAAGTAGAGTTAAAAAACGCTGTTGACTAATGATATCTAATGGTACAAGTGTCCTCTGGATCATCCTTGGGCATGGAGTCTTCACATAATCATCAGGTGCCACTCCAGTGGTCAACAGGACCCAGTTAGGAACAGATCATCTACATATAATACCAGAACAAGTGGCTCATTATCTACCAACAAATAGTAGAGATTGGGATCAACATCACTCTTCACAAATCCCAACTGCTGCAAGTAACTATCAATCCGACCATACCATGCTCTGGGTGCCTGCTTGAGCCCATACATGGCTTTCTTTAACCTGCAAACATGAGTTTTCTTCTCACGAGTTTGGAAGCCTTCGGGCTGTTCTATATACACCTCCTTTTCTATCACTCCATTCAAGAATGCTGTCTTGACATGCATCTGGTGAATCTCCCATCTCATTTGAGCTGCTAGGGATATAACAGATCTGATAGAGGTGTATCGAGCAACTGGGGCGAAGGTCTCTTCATAGTCTATTCCTTCTTTTTGAGCATACCGCTTTGCTACGAACCTTACCTTATACTTCTCTATGCTGCCGTCTACAATAGGTCCATCGTGATCCTACAACTAATCTATCTTCTGGTCTAGGTACTACTTCCCAGGCATGAATCGTCATGATGGAGTTGTATTCTTCCACCATGGCATCCATCCATACTTGGTGTTGAACAAATTTCGGAAAGCTAGAGAGTTCTTCAACCTGAGCTACCAATGCTTGGTATGTATCTGGTTGTCTACGCTGCCTCTTCTTGACTCTAGGAGCTCCAACAAACTCCTCTGCATCCCTCAATGCCTGCCGCACTTCTCTACGTGTTCTACCACTGGTGGTGGGAGCTAAACCAACTTTTCCTCGTGATCCTGTTGTTTCGTCTGTTGAGAAGCACCTGTATTTCCTCCTTTTGAGGAGATACTGGGGTTGGTCACTGTACTCGACCGAGGTGTATGCTCTCCTGCCTATCCTTCTTGCTGCCCCTGCTGCTCTTGGACTAACAGAACATCTCTTGATTGATCTTTTGTAGGCATTTCACGAGATTTCTTGAAAGCTCTATCTTCCATGAACTTTGCATCCCGTCTTACTACAATCTTCCTGCTGCTAGGAATGTAGATTTTATATGCTTTTGAGGTCTCGTTGTATCCTACGAGATACCTCTTCTCTGCTGTCTGATCCAGTTTGCTGCACTTCTCATCTGGAATGTGACAATAAGCCACGCTTCCGAATATCCTGAGATGACTGACTTCCGACTTCTTCCCTGTGAAAACTCCTTCGGAAGTTCTCTTTCCCAATGCTCTATGAGGAGTTCTATTCTGAATATATACTGCCGTGTTGCAAGCTTCTGCCTATAGATACCTAGGTAGATCCTGATCATACAACATGGCTTTGGATGCCCCAACAATAGTTTTGTTCTTCCATTCTGCCACTCCATTTTGCTCTGGATTATATGGGGTTGTCCACTCTCTTTTGATGCCCTCCTTTGTGCAGAAATCTGTGAAGTCTTTGTCTGTGTATTTTCCACCATTATTTGAACGCAATACCTCTATCTTTTTCCCTGTCATATTTCCAACAAGAGCCTTAAACTCTCGGAAATGATCAAAGACCTCATCCTTGGTCTTTAAGAAATAAATCCATGTTTTTCTGGAGTGATCATCGATAAAAGTGACGAAGTATTCGCCACCACTAAGAGCTCTTGTGGACATAGGATTGCAGATATCTGAGTGTATTATTCCTAATACACACTTTGCTCTACTGTTACTTCTGGAAAAGGCTACTTTCCTAGCACACATTCTCTACACAAGTCATCGTGTTCACTACTAAGGACTGGTACCCCTGAAACAGTCTCTCTTAGCATCCTCAGTGCTCCATGGTGTAAGTGCCTCATTCGCATGTGCCCTAATTCATTTCGCTCCTTCTCACCATTACAGTTTCTGCCTATCAGTGCCTTTGGCGATTCGAGCTGCAACCTATACAACTTGTTGCTTCGAAGTTCGAACCCCAATTTGCTTTTTCTTCTTTTAGCTTGGATGCTTAACATATACTTTCTTTCCTATGAAGTATACATCATATCCCTTGTCCTGTAACTGGGACACTAAAATTAAGTTCATTCCTAATCCTGGCACATGCAGAACATTGGTGGCTTGGATGTTGGTCCCTACTTCCGTCTGAAAAGCTATGGTGCCTCTCCCTACTGGAGTACATTTCGTTTTGTTTCCCATAGTTATTTGGAAGTCCATTTGTTCTTTTTGATAGCTCGAGAAATGTTCTCGTACTCTAGTCATATGAGCTAAAGCCCCGCTATCAATGTACCAAACATCCGCTGATGCTGAATTTGCTAGGCATGCGAATTCTTCATCTAATCTGGTAGATAAATTTGAGACACTTTGAGTATCCATATTGTGCCAATTTCTAACGCTAACCTATCCTAGCAACTGCTGTAGGAAAAACTGCGTCCCACCTAAGATAGTCCTTCCTTGCTGAATCTTCTGTTGCGCTATCCCTTCTACCAGTGATAAATTTCGATTCGAAAGACTTACCTCTCCGTCGACTCACTCAGAGAGAGTTTTCCCACGAAATCCAATCTCCTTGAACTGCACAATCCTTTGGGAGATTCGAATTTCTGCCCCTACATGAATTTCAAGTTCCCTTCTCTTCTCAATGTTGGGTCCTCCGGCTTCTCTCTTTTGCTTCCCTGTAGCTCTGATATCATGTGAAAATTTCTAAATAGAAATCCTACTGCAGTGATTAATATTATTTCTTCTACTTATTACCTTAAAAATAAGTTATCTATAGTATTCTTATGGCAAATATCGAAGTATATTCCACTGCAGCCTTCACAATTAAAACATTGCAGAAAGTAAATGTAAGTAAAACACTGGCACAAATACAATCACAATGACAGTTATTTTTGGACAATTGTCCCCGGAAAAATCGAATGTGGGAAAATCGATGCAGCAGATGAGGGTTTCATTATTCTTCAGCAAAATCTTCATGTACAAATTACACCCAGCAGTATAGAACAAGGTTTTCTGAGAAAAATTTATAGATGTTCCTGAACAAGTATCTGACCTGAGAGAGAAGTTCCTCCACCCTCAGTGTCTCTCTGGCTTGCCCAGTGTCACTTTCTCCGGCTCCTTGACTGGCTTGCGTAGTGCTAGTGTCACCCAAGCCAGTGCTGCTTCTCCCAACGTCAATCTGCCCAATGCTGTCCTTTTGCTGCTCTGCGTCTTCATCCCTGTCTCCCTAACTGATGCTGAACTCTGTCTGTCTCTCCTCCACTTGCAGCTCTCCCTCTGAATCGATTTTCTCTTGCCGAACTTCGACCAGTGAGAAAACTGATTTTACTCGGGCAACTGAGTATCTACCTGGTGTATTTTCTAGATGACCTCAAGCCCCTTCTTATATCTTCCTGTTGGATAACAAATGACGTAGATTACCTCCTAATCAAAGGCTCAGATCGTTTTGACTTGATCTCTGTTTTTATCTAGAAGATTCACCCACAATTAGATTAATACCCATTAATATTTTATTTTTCCTAAGTTTAGACTTAGGAACCCCATTAAAAATATTAATTATTTTAATAAAATAGTCTCTGTGTGGAATTTCCCAAAACAGTTTCTAGGTTCTTTGGAATGCATGTTCCAAAGCCTCCCTGCAAAATTTGAGGCTTAGAGTACATCGGATGCTACCCCAAATCAACAATCCAATGATCACCTATAGTTGAAAGAAAAGGTTTTGAATGATGAAGTACAAAGTGCAAACCTTCAAGAAATTCCCAAATCAAAGCAACTTCAAGGGTTCCCTCTTAGTGTGAAAGCTAGGGCATCGATTTATTTGAAATTCCACTGTCGGAATTCGTTCAAAATTGGAGGATGCCTAAAGGAGACATAAATGAAGAAACTTGTCTGGACAAAATCCTAAAATTCCTCCTCCCTAAAATTTCGCACCAAGCCCTAGAAAATCTCCTTATCCTTAGGGGACAAAGAAAAGAGGAAGAAAGGAGGTGAAAGAATGATATTTTGTTGAGTTAATGTGATCACCAAGGATCTAGGACTAGTGCATAGCTATTGGGAAGATTGGAGTCAAAATGATCAAGATTTAGGAACTTCGCTCGTCAAGGAGGCCTAAAGAAGCAACGACAATTTCTGTGGATGTAGCTTCACAACATCTTTAGACTTTTATACTTCAATATACAATTTTTGATGGAGTTTCAAGGTAAAAGGTGCCCAACCTACCCCTAGGAAAATTTGTTCTTCTTGCCAATATTAATAACATATGCAACGAGCCAAGATTACATGTGTTTTAAAAATTCACATTAATTTTTGGGGCACAAGTAAAATCATGACATAACATTCCATACATTAGACATGAAACATTATGAAATTTGCATGAAAAGAGCACTTACATGACAAAAGGAGTATATCCATCAATAAACTTGCCAAATAGAAGCTCCAAGAGAGATAGCGAAAATATTCCACACATCAAAATGCATTTAATCATCCAAATCATTCCACAAATTGCAGGTCCGAAATCTTTAGAAAGATATATCCCAAATCCAAGTGATGATGAGGAATGAAATGAACCTCTCATCAATTTATATGATCCTCTAAGGGATTTGAATTGCCTAATTAGGCCTAATGATGCCCCTAATAATAAAATAATGTACAAATAACAACCTTTTGGTGACAAGCCCACCAAATAGCTCCATAATATGAAAAATAAGCCTCTCAAGAGGGCCGAAATGATAATACAATAGCTAGGAGGGCCGTTGGAAGGCCTAGTGAAGTCCAACATGTGCCAAAATAAATGGAAGGGCTCCAA
Source organism: Pinus tabuliformis (assembly GCA_031772625.1). Classification (NCBI taxonomy): domain Eukaryota; kingdom Viridiplantae; phylum Streptophyta; class Pinopsida; order Pinales; family Pinaceae; genus Pinus; species Pinus tabuliformis. The sequence continues at coordinate 1,371,344,976 of CM062805.1, read as the reverse complement.
AAATAGTGATGAAGGGGATGGCCCCTTGATCTCCAAGCAAATGACCTGTGGTGCTCCCAAGTGGCTATGGGGGCATAAAGGCATCCTCATGGGTCTCCAAGTGGATCAAACAAGCATGTATCCCATCTGCAAGGGCTGAAACAATGATTGAAGCCCTCCCTTTGTCTCCCATGGTGAGACAAAACCCCATCTAGGCCTTGGATCAACTGCCAAGTGTGTGGTGCAAGTGTGTATACGGCTGGGCAAGGTGGTCCAGGTGCATCATCATCATCACATAAGTGGAACACGAGTGAGCATTGAGTGGTGCTAAAGGATCCCATGGCATGGCTATCTGCTCTTTGCTCTAGTGGGGGTCCATGGTTCTCAACGCACACCCTATAAATGCCAATATGACCCTCTAGAGGGCTTGGACTCTGTACAGGGAGACTAAACCCCAAGATGAAGACCCACCTGCAATCTTGTATAAGATCCAATGGATCTCCTCACCATCTAGTACAACAAATGATCAGTGTAATTGAGTAAATGAGCTTACAAACCACAGAACCAAGTGGACACTTCATAGTGGCATGCCATTCGATAATGGGCTTTAGAGTGTACAGATGTCTCGAAGTTCAAGAAGGAAGATAATCAAGGACCCTATTATGTGGTTTCAACCTCTACGAGAGTGACAAGTTCTTGGTACATCCATTAAGTGGCAAGTGTCATGTGATATAATGATGGAACAAAGTGGGGCAATAGGGGATGGCTCCAAGTCAAATGCCATGGTACAAGGGTGGCTATGATGAGGGAAGCCCACACTTGGGTGTATAGATGTAGGAGGGAGCAATCATGGTACACGAGTTACCTCGGCCTTTGTTTTTGCACCCTTCTTCACATGCCTTTTGCCTTTTATTTGTTTTCTTTTATAACTGCTCAGGGCTCCAGGGGATAGAGCATGATGTGAATGATATAGCAGTGAATATCCTCTTGAGGTTGGGCAGTTCATCACCCAGCAGTGTTTGGGACAATGATGGGTTCCTTAATGATGTAGGGTGCCAATATAGGGGCCCTAATAACCAAGGTGATGGCCATGATGATAGGGGTAGAGCTCATGTTGGCTTTTGTCCACATGCTAAGTTTGTATTTCCCGACCATTTTTTGCATTTTATGGTACATTTTTTGTTGAGAGTGGCCAAATTATGCTTTTTACTTTTTTTTAGCTGCATCAACCTCTGGGGCATCATTCCAGGCTTGACCCAATGTGTGGACAAGGGGAGGGGGAGGCTAACTCCTTGTGGACCTAATGGACAAATGTGGACCCGGATGGGAAATATGTGAAAAAGGGTTATAATGAGCGGAGAGGAGTAATGTATATGATGTCGGGAAGAGGGACCATGAAACCAAAATCAGGGTTTCCTATGTAGTGCCACTCCTAATGCTAGTTGCCAATAGAGGAGATCCCACAGGACTAGGATACAAGGTGAACCACCAAGTTGTACAAGGGGACAAGAGTACAAACCAGGCTCATTCTTTCTGCTGAATACCGCCACTAATCCATGCCCAGAAGTGTCCATACTAAGTAATAAAAAATACCCAACTACATGATGAAAGCCATACCTTTAGGGTTGGAAGGCCCACCTTCAAACATAAGATCATGACAGATGGGAAAGGGTGCATAATAGTGGCCATCGAGCTATCTTGGGGTTGCAAGGGGCTGCTGGATGAAGGCAATCTAGGAGAAAAATTCCTATGGGTGTCACCCATTGGTGGTGGGTAACAGGTATCATTGGAGAGGTAGCGAGGTCCTCTATGTATTGTTGATGTTCATTAGCCAAGACCCTTGATCTCACCCTAAGACAGAAGACAAGTTTGTCTCTGACCTTAGAAGCTGGTCAAATTGTTGAACTCTATGGGCAAGCCGTTAACCCTACGCGAGATGTATTTTTCTGTGGGCATACATGGTATCGAGTTTGAGGTCATGCAAGTTATAGAAGCTGAGGGAATTGTCATTACAGGACCTGAGATCGCAAGAATTAAGGAAGAGCCACGTCTTGAAGCGAGGGTTACAAATTCCAAGTGATCTGTGACAGTGGAAACTCTGTAGCCGCCTGTGACAAATTCAGATAAAACCTAGTTTCCCAAGCTTCTGTAGTGATTGGTCTACGTGCGGCTCTAGTACTAGACGAGACACTCTCGAGAGGGGCAAAAGCATGATGGTTGGGTAAAATTGCGGCTGGAGTTTTGTGCGGACCTGAGGCAAAACTCATGTGTTTTCATTGGAGTAGAGAGGGGCCTGCAGGGGATCTAGTAATTAAAATAGAAAAACTTTAGTTAAACGTGGATTATATTATCTTACTATTGTCTTAGATTTGTGATAATACATGGCACTGTTGAATTTTATTTATTTGGTTAACTAAAGGATTGGTTCATTAAATGCTACTTTGCTCTGTTCCGTAATTGTATTTGTTCCTTGAAGAAGTATTTAGTTGTATTGAATTAACTGTGTTGGAAAAAGGAAAAAAAATTATTGACATCTTATGAAACCCTAGTGCTAAAATTGCCTTAGCCTATTACACATTTGCATGTCTTCATTATGGGACTCCCTATCTAAGCTTCAACGAATATTTGCCTAAAAAATTGCCAACTCTGGATGCTGCAAATTCAGAAAATTTGGAAAATCCCATTGTGCAAAAATGTGAGCTAGAATATCTCTAATTGTTTGTTAATGTGAACTCCAATATTTGATGAGAGCTAACCATGAGAAGTGAATATGTTGCAAGTCCTCCACATCCTTGGAAATGCATGATAATGGCAATCATATGCTAAGAAAAAGATGCAAAAGGATCCAAACACTTTTTGTGTGCAAGCTCCATCTCATTCTCTACGAACCCACACCTCGTCCTCATTCTGTGTGTCGACTACCTGCCCAAACCCTCAACGCATCCAAACTTCGTCCCATTTTTTGTGCGTCCCCTTATTTCTTATACCCATGCCTGATTTGGATTGGATCATTATCTTGTTTGTCGTCCATCTTGATGCTTTTAGAGTGGAAAAAGTGGAGGAATAAACTCTCGGGACAATTTTTATCGAGGGGGCCCAGTTTGGCAAATTGGGTTCTGGAACCTTCCGAGAGCATTTTAAGGCATCAAATGACATTTTTTGGGGGGTAAAACTTTGTTGCTATAGTGCCGCATCTTTTTTTCCTATTCTACACATAGAGACCTTTCCAATGGTGCAAGAATCACGTCAATCAGAGTTTGTATGTGAAAGTTGTGCTACTCAAAATTTGACCTTCCCGTTTTCACCACCATAATTTGAGAGGATGCCATGTCAGCCCCCATTATTCATGAAAAAGGGGGCTAGACACATGATTATGATGTAGACTCTAGAAGAGTCTATATTGTAACTCTTGCTAAGAGTTGAGGTAGGCAAACCTAACCACTAGTGGGCTATCCGCCTGTGTTATAATCGGGCCACTAGGAGGAAAGGAGGCTCCATTCTTTCGAGTGCATTTGTTCCATAGGTGAGCAAAAATAGCCAAGAGGGATAGGAGATAGAGCACGTAGAGAGGATTCGTGCACTGTAATAGCCCACGGGCCACAAACCATACTTCTTTGTACTTGTAGCCATATTTCCATTTAGAGAAAGAGAGCAGAGCGACCTCACCTTCCAGTTGGGTTTTTCTCCCAAAAGAGTTTCTTGCGTCATATCTTGTGTCAAATGTGTGTGTGAGCTTTTATTTTTCCGTTCACTATTTTTTGCGTAAATTTTATTTTTCATGCATGCACTATTAACAGTATTCTATAGATCCAAAAATAAAAGGAATAAAACTATAATAGTGTAGAATTTTAGATTTTATATATAATCTTATTTGATCTGTTGTGACGAACTGTTTGGTGGAATATCCACAACAATTTACTGATCAATGCCTTGTTGCAACTGAATTCTAAACCCCCAGCTGCAACTCTCCCCTTCGTGCATAACTCTAAACTTGCCACTGCAACTCCTCCCTCTGCACATCCATACCTATAACCGTAGCTCCTCCCTCTGCACATCTACACCTGCAATTGCAACTTCTCTTGGCTTTGACTGCAACTCAACTATGATTACCGTATGTGAGCTTATGTGACGCTTGTTACTCCAAAATCTAGAACCTTAGTGCAAAGCCTTTCTAAGCAACTTAAATTGAGTGCAACAATGGGAGAGTTACCACTGTTTCCTTAGCAATTATTCCTCTCTTTTCTGTGATTGAACACAATCCACCCGAAATGAGGCTTTCCTATTAGATCTTAGGGATCAAGTAACCCAATTAGACTTAAGATGAATGCCCCCTAAGGGTTTTACAACAATATTCAACCTGTTGGAGAATGTAACTAGATTCGGTCTTCATAATGACCTTTGTAAACATGACATTGTATATTTAATATAAAAAGAGAAAAATAATTTTTATTTATTCAAGCATGGGTTTCATGCTCAAAGTATAGGTCAAAGCATGTTCTTCATGCTTCTAGGTCTTGCTGAGTCATAGAAGAATTTATGTCATGTATTATAGTCCCATTTGGACTTGTTGTATCAAAAGAAAAATATTATTTGTGAGTCTAATAAGCCAATTTATCCTCCAAGACCAAGTCAGCCCTACAAAGGAAAAGTCGACCCAAAGGAAGCCTATTCGACTCCTCAAGAAGACTATAAATAAGAAGGAACTTCGACTCGTTTGACACATCAAGCACAACAAGTTCGATCTGCAATCAAAGAAGATGAAAAGCAAGTACGAAGGACAAGAAGGCAAGGAGAAAGACCTAGCGAAGGAAGGAAGGCCAAAATTAGACCTAATTTTGTCCACGTGTGAGAATCTAGGAATCTGGGCTAATTGCAGGTTGAAATTGCAGATCTAAGGTGGAGGCCGAGACTTAGTTGGAGCAGACTTTGAAGAGGTTCGATCTTTGTTGACCTTGGAAGATTTCATCTTGCTTGAAGGAGATCTTGAAGGGCTGACTTGGTGCTTGGGAGGAATCTTGGCTTTGGTCTTTGGGATTTGGAAGTCTCATTTTGAATTGATTCTATAAGAAGAGAAGTATTCTTTCTGGGTTTTCCCCTTGGAGGGGTTTTGTCTTAGCTTGGAGCCTATATCTTGTGTACTTTGTCTTTTTGTGATCTTCATTGTTTTGGTAATTGCTTGATGAACAAGAAATAAAAAGTAATAAAAGGGCAACTAACATCACAAGTAATTATCAAGAAAGGAAAGTCAACTATAATCTACAAGAACTTTGATTTTCCAACATGGTATCAGAGCTAAGGTGCAAGAAGGAGATTGAAGATCACATCTTAGTTGGCACTCTTGTTGAAGATCTAGAAGCCATTATGAAGAAAGGTTTCAAGTCTCTTGGAAGCCTCCTAGTGACTCTCAAAAGATACATCTTGAAGAACATCTCCAAGCTAGCAGAAAAAGTGATAGATGTAAGTTTCTTCTGTGCTCTCACAGGCACTTTTAAGGATGATAATGTATGGGTTATTGACAATGGAGAACATCTCCAAGCTAGCAGAAAAAGTGATAGATGTAAGTTTCTTCTGTGCTCTCACAGGCACTTTTAAGGATGATAATGTATGGGTTATTGACAATGGAGCCTCCAGACATATGACAGGCAAATTCAACTCCAGACTTTGTCAAAAGGAACCTCTTCTCATTCAGTCGAACTTGGAGACAAGAAGAGCTATCCAGTGAAAGGAATTGGGTCTACTTCATTGGAGCTAGAGACCTACGGAAGCATTTATCTCAATAACATACTCTATGTTCTTGGTTTGAAGAAAAAAATTACTTTCTATTTCTTGCCTAGAAGATAAAGGTGATAGGATTGCTTTTTGTTGATGGTAAAGTTTTGGTTTAGGGAAAGGGCTCTACTATTGAACATGCTAAGATAATGGGGATTTGTGAGGGGACATTGTGTAGACTTCTTACACCTCTCCCTCAAACCCTAGTACACTTAGATGTTAGCCCTTTTGAATTATGGCATAAAAGGTATGGGTACCTTCACTACAGGGTCTTGCCATTTCTAAATCAAATGGTCAATGGCATCCCCGAATTGAAGGAACAACATGAAGGAATTTGTAAGGGATGTGCTTTAGGCAAGAATGTGAAGAAACCCTTTGCAAGAAGTGATACCAGATCCAAGGAAATCTTAGATCTCATACACTCTGATGTGTGTGGTCCTAGGGCTATAAAATCTCTTGGAGGTCATCAATATTATGTGACATTTATTGATGATTACTCTAGGAAAACGTGGTTATACCTCCCCAAGAATAAAGATGAGGTATTTGAGAAATTCCATGAATTCAAAAATGAAGTAGAAACTCTGGCAGAAAAGAAAATAAAAACCCTTAGGTCACATAATGGTGGAGAATATACCTCCAAAGAACTTATAGCATTTTGCAAGGAAGCAAGGATCAAGAGGGAGCTAATTGTTCCTTATAATCCTGAACAGAATGGTGTGGCTGAAAGGAAGAATAGAACAATTGAAGAATGTGTTAGAGCCATGCTTCATGATCAAGATCTCCCTTAGTTCTTATGGGGAGAAGCATCTGTAATAGCTATCTACTTGCAGAATCGAAGTCCTCATAAGATTCTCAACAATATGACTCCAGAAGAAGCTTTTATAGGAAAGAAGCCAATTGTGGATCATCTTCGAATATTTGGATGTCCAGTTTACATACACATTCCAAAAGACAAGAGGAAGAAATTGGATCCTACTAGTACAAAAGGCATCTTTGTTGGTTATAGTGCTTCATCAAAGGCATACAAAATCTACATTAAAGAGGATTGTCATATTGAAGTAAGCAAAGATGTCATCTTTGATGAAAATGTTGCTTACAAGAAATCCAAGGAGATCCCAGTGGATTTTGATGAAGAAGAGGTACCCATTTTTGAAGAAATCTCAAGGGATGACAATGTTCAAGATCCTACATTAAGTCAAGAAAATTTTGAAGGACCTAGTGAGCTTGTGCAACAAATCGTTATTCTAGAAACTCGTAAGAGATTTGCTTGGTTGAGAACAACTCTACAAGAGGCAAAGGGACATGCAACAACAAAGGGAACCTTTAGAGAAAGTAAAAGACCTAAAAGGTATTTTGGTTATGCAACTTATATGACTAAGCTCATTGAGGCTGAACCTTCCTCCTATGAAGATGCAACTAAACATCAAGAGTGGAGGAATGCAATGCAAGAAGAATACCAGTCGATTATGAAGAATGATGTCTGGGAAATTGTTCCTAGACCAAGTGACAAATCTATTATCACTTCCAAATGGATATATAAGATAAAACATGTAGTGGATGGGAGCATTGATAAGTATAAAGCTAGATTTGTGGCAAGAGGCTTTTCACAAAAGGAAGGTATCGATTATGAAGAAACCTTTGCTCCTACAACTAGATATACAACTATCAAATCACTTGTCTCTTTGGCTGCTACTATGGGATGGAACATTCATCAAATGGATGTTAAAACAACTTTTCTGAATGGGACCATTGATGAGGAGGTTTACATTGAGCAACCTCTAGGATTTGAAGTCCATAAGAGGGAGACACATGTCTGCAGATTGAAGAAGGCTCTATATGGCTTGAAGCAAGCACCTAGAGCATGGTATGCTAGGATGGATGCATACCTATTGAGACTTGGTTTTGTCAAGAGTTTTGCAGATCCTAACCTCTACATCAAAGTGGTCAAGGATGAACCTATGATCATACTTTTATATGTGGATGATCTACTTGTTACAAGTGTGGAACATTGAATTCAGGAATGCAAGAAGCAGTTGGCAGCAGAATTTGACATGAAGGATCTTGGGCTTATGCACTATTATTTGGGACTAGAGGTTTGGCAGAAACCAGGTGAAATATATCTTGGTCAGGGAAAGTATGTGATCAAGATACTACAAAAATTTGGCATGATGGATAGCAAGCCAATGACAACTCCTATGATTACTAATCTAAAGAAGTTGAGGAGTTCAGATTCTAGTCTGGTGGATCCTACTTGCTACAGACAATTGATTGGCTCCTTAATGTATCTTGTGAATACTAGACTTGGCATTTGTTTTGCAGTAAATGTTCTCAGCCAATTTCAGATGGAGCCAAAGTTGGATAACAACCAAACACATCCTAAGTTATCTTCATCGGACCATGTATCACTACCTACGATATGCTGGTAATGCAATCCAACTTTTGTGATATACAAATTCTGATTGGGGTGGCAGTGAGACAGATGGAATAAGCACTACTAGTCTATGCTTTAGTTTGGGACCTTCTATGATCTCATGGGTGAGCAAGATACTGTTGCTTTGAGTAGTGCTGAAGTCGAGTATGTTACTGCAAGTGAAATTTGCTGAGAAGCTGTTTGGCTTAGAAAGTTGCTGTCCGATTTATTTGAAGGACCTTTAAGCCCTACAAGTATACATTGTGACAATGAAATCTGCATAAGACTGACAAAAGACCTTGTGTTTCATGCTAGGACAAAGCGTATTAATAATAAGTACCACTATACCAAAAGCCTGGTACGAGATGGGGTTGTGAAGCTACATTACATTCCTACAGATGAACATGTAGCTGATATTCTGACAAACGCATTACCAAACAAGAAGCTTGAGTACTTAAGAAGCAAGCTTGGTTTGGTGGACATCTCTTCCTTGATTGAGAGGGAGTGATGATGGACATTATATTCTCTTCTTCATGTATCATGCACTAGGCCAAGACTAATAGCCATAAGTCTAAGTGAAGGCCATGAAGGGAGAATGGGGTCCAGGGGATTGGATAAACATCTGAGATTGGTACTTCTTGAGGATTGGTAAATCCAAGATAGAAATAAATTCATAGACTGATACTCTTTGAGGATGAGGTAGGGCATCCAAGATGAGGGTAGTCGAAGAGGACTGCTATTCTTTGAGGATTGAGAATCAAAGATAAGAATAGTCCTAAAAGGACATACCTGGTGAACATTCATATGGGATATGTGCCTTTAGAGGTTGTAATGTTCCTAAACAAGAATTTAAGTGATAAACAAATTAAACAAACAATGAAACAGTGGAAAATTAAAAACATTTAGCAAACACCCATGAAACACTATAATACTGGAATTGTTGAGCCATATATTATGAAATATGAGAGCATGAGTACAATATATAAATGGAGTTGTGCACCTGGGCTTGTCTCAAGGACAAGTTGGACCAAACCCAGGTGGTAGAATAGTTGGAAAGATGGCTGTTTAGTTGCTGCTCTACTATGCTTTGCGCTATCCTAGTAAATTGTTGATCTGCTGACTTCAGCCTGCTAGAAAGTGCCCAAAAACTGCCAAGAAAATTTTGCCCTTTTGGCCTTAGACTCCATGGACAAAACCTAGAAAAACCCAGAAGGGAATTTCCTTGATTTTGACTTTGGATTTTCGGCCTCTTGGGAGCTGCAGCCTGCTCTTCGGCTACATCTATTGACTTTCAGCGTGCTGGAAAGTGCCCAAAAACTGCCCATAATTTTTTTCCATTTTAGCCTTAGACTCCTTGGACAAAACCCAGCAAAACCCTGAAGGGAATTTCTCTGATTTTGACTTTGGATTTTCGGCCTCTTGGGAACTGCTCTCGCTACATCTGCTGACTTTCGGCCTGCTGGAAAGTGCCCAAAAACTGCCCAGAAAATTCTGCCCTTTTAACTCCTTGGACAAAACCCAGAAAAACCCAGAAGGGAATTTCTCTGATTTTGAGTTTGGCCTCTTGGGAGCTGCTCTCCCGTTACATCTGCCGACTTTCGGCCTGCTGGAAAGTGCCCAAAAACTGCCCAGAAAATTATACCCTTTTAGCCTTAGACTCCTTGGACAAAACCCAGAAAAACCTAGAAGGGAATTTCTCTGATTTTGACTTTGGATTTTCGGCCTCTTGGGTGGCTAAATCAACCTTTGCGTGGCTTGCTCGCTGTGAATTGCTGCTGAAACTCCTGCAATCTTTGTGGAACAACCTCCCTAGGGCGGGCATGGATGGTCCCCGAAGTAGAGGTTGAATCTTCCATGCGGAAGACTCATGGCTAAACAATCGGTAGACTCGCTAAACAACAGAGCGTACAAGAGTGAGTTTGTTTGCCAGATATTCAGAATGAAAACAAAATGAGAGTTGATCTCTCTTTATAACTCCTTGGGCCCCCTTAGCCTCATGTGGGCCCCTCCATCCACCCATTCGATTTTCCCTCCAAGCATATCGAATGGCTAATTCGAACTCCTATGTGGGTGGCCCCCACATTCCACTAGCAGCTAAATAAAGTTGATTTGGCCCCTAAGTCCCTAAGTCGAAAGTGTGGGGCCCTCTTCCTTAGTAAAAAATGTGCAAAATTGTGTAGTAGCACCCTGTTACTAATGTGTTTGAGAAGGGACATGACAGAGGTTGTGTGATGACTCACGTAAAGCCTCCCTGCATTATGCTCTGATATAAGTAGAGCTTGTTAGTTAAGGCCTTGTTGACAATGTTGTTTGTGATGTAGATGCTTAAAAGATGGCTTATCAATCTGACTCTTCTTATGAGAATACTTCAATTTGAGATTCCTTGTACTTTATGATGGGATTATGACTACCTCCCTAGTTAAGAGGGAGTGTTGGAAAATGTAACTAGGTTTGGTTTTCGTAATGACCTTTGTAAACATGACATTATATATTTTATATAAAAAGAGAAATAATTTTTATTTATTCAAGCATGGGTTTCATGCTCAAAGTCTAGGTCAAAGCATGTTCTTCATGCTTCAAGGTCTTGTTGAGTCAAAGAAGAATTTATGTCATGTATTATAGTCCCATTTGGACTTGTTGTATCAAAAGAAAAATACTATTTGTGAGTCTAATAAGCCAATTTATCCTCCAAGACCAAGTCAGCCCTACAAAGAAAAGTCAGCCCAATGGAAGCCTATTCAACCCCTCAAGAAGACTATAAATAAGAAGGAACTTCGTCTCATTTGTGGCATCAAGCACAACAAGTTCGATCTGCAATCAAAGAAGAAGGAAAGCAAGTGCGAAGGACAAGAAGGAAAGGAGAAAGACCTAGTGAAGGAAGGAAGGCTGAAATCAGACCTAATTCTGTCCACACGTGCGAGAATCTAGGGTTTTGGGGCTAATTGTAGGGTCGAAAATCGCAGGTCGAAATTGCAGATCTGAGGTGGAGGCTGAGACCTAGTTGGAGCAGACTTTGAAGAGGTTCGATCTTTGTTGACCTTGGAAGATTTCGTCTTGCTTAGAGGAGATCTTGTTGAAGGGCTGACTTGGTGCCTGGGAGGAATCTTGGCTTTGGTCTTTGGGTCTTGTAAGTCTCATTTTGAATTGATTCTATAAGAAGAGAAGTATTCTTTCTGGGTTTTCCCCTTGGAGGGGATTTGCCTTGGCTTGGAGCCTATATCTTGTGTACTTTGTCTTTTTGTGATCTTCACTGTTTTGATAATTGCTTGATGAACAAGAAATAAAAAGTAATAAAAGGGCAACTAACATCACAAGTAACTATCAAGAAAGGAATGTCAACTATTATTTACAAGAACTTTGATTTTCCAACACAACCAAGGATAAATATGCAACGATTAGTGTTTTGGGTGATTTATGGTATAATTCTAAGAGAGCGACCTGAAGGGTTCCTTTGGCTTAATCTGTAAGACTTAGGTTAACAGTTAGAGGATCAAATAGGTTCTCAAACACATGCAATTGAGAAATTATATTTAACCGTTATAAACTAGGGCTCTAACCAGCAATTTAGAGCATGCAAATAATCTATAACAGCCATTGACCATCAGACTCAGTTGCCATTGACATCTCTAGCTCTATTGCCAGATCTTCTTCTCACTCATTCTTTCTTGGGAGGCTATTGATTATTTTGCATTGCGCCATGGTCTTTTATATGCATGTAGTGGAAGCATTACCTCTTGTTTTTTTCTTTCTTTATGTTATTTTGCTGCATTTTCTAGGAGATTGCACTCCCACATCAGTCTCATACTGATTGTACTCTTCTTCTGTCCCACTGACCTACTTTTGTGGTCATTTCTTGAACATTAATAAAATTATCTTGTATCCTTATGTAATAAATGTATGTTGTTTTTTTACTAGTGGTTGTCCTTTTCGCTCGTGTTCTTGCAACCTATGCATTGTAAATGCTTTAGAATGATGTGTTGACTATGATATATGTTTAATTGCAGGATCCTGGTAACTTGGGCACCTTAGTCCGCACTGCTGTTGCCTTTCAATGGGTATGCACTCTGATTTCCTGACTATATATGTTACTTTCCATTGTTTGGAGGGCGTCAATTACTAATATCATTTATGTTACTTTTCTATTCTTGGGAGGGACATAATGGCTAATTGCTATCAAGCTCTTTATAAATTTGTTACACATTTAAATTGAAATTTCAAATAAGTGATACCTTACATGTACATTAAATTCACCAATGATGTAATCACCACTGGCATATGTTATTATAAAATGGAAATATTTCATGTAGGATTTGGCATTATCATGTCTAATAAGCAACTCAATTTGCCTTATATCATGTTCATCTAGAAAATAGTGAACGAAGGCCTATAAGTACTCACCTCTCAACCATTGGTAAGATAAAACCCAAGGATAGTACAGGTCTGTGGTCTATACAATAATATAAACACTCCAAAAGTGAGACAATCCCACAAGTAGGCTGGTTATGAGAATAGCCATCTAGGGCTGTACATAAAATTTTACTGGTACTATGTAAACATTGTGTCCATACCAATTCCACATTATGAGTATAAAATTCTAGAGGCCTTAAAGGATATAACAATGGAAGTGATCGAAATTCGCTTGTGGTGACCACCTTGATTGGCAACTGACTATCCTGTTAACATCTTATATGATACCTCTAGCCAGCTCCCAGATAATACAAAAACTAGGTACCCAACCCAACAATGAACCCATAGGTTACCTCAAATCATATTTGAAAACTCTCATGTCTTGAGTTATCCTGAGATACCACATGTGACCTCCTTATGTGAGGCGCCTTTAATGATTCTTGACCTTAACCATTACCATAGTATAAACAAATAAACTCTCGAGATATCATTTTTTGGAGATCACTGTATATTCAAAGTCATTCATCTATGACCCATGTCCCTTTTTGAGCATTAAATTCATAGTGTCTATTCAAAGTATTCAAGGACAACTTCATTGCTTAGAATGAAAAGGAACAAGGTTTATATATAAGAAAGACATAGGCCAAAACCAATGATGATGGCTGAGTTGAACCCAATATAGGGACACAAAACTTTGAGGAGATATGCTGACCTATATTAAGAATAGAAACTAAATATTATATAGGGTCTAAATTGGGATTGGGACTGCTACCCCTTGGTTTGCCCAGGTTTGGTTCTGGCAAATTTTTACACCACCCTAACTGAATTCGTCAATGTGAAACCTATTTTCGTTTGTGGTTTTGTTGAAGAAAGGGCCAAATGTAGAGGATCCTCCAGTTTGGAGGGTTAGTCTAAGCAAATGAATCTGCAGAATGGACTTGAAAAAAAACTCCGATGGGATTGAGCAACAGGCAGAATACCTACTCATATGAAATTCAATTTGGATCACAGAGGCACTGTAGGTGAAGCCAGCAGAGAGTCCATATCAGTATGAGACAGTTTATGGTTTTGTTTGTGAGGCTTTTGATATATTCCTTGAACAGGTATTAGCATAGTTGTTAAAAAAAGAGAATGATGAAGATAGTAGGGATTTTGGGGAAGGTGCCATGGATCATCGTGAAGATCAATGAGAAAAGTTTCAGAAGTACAAGCTTGATATTTTAAGCGTTGCTAAAAAGGTTGATCTCATTTTGAAGATATAGATGCAAATAGAACACAGACCATACAATTATTCGTATGTTTATTCACATTGGCAAGTGAACGTGGGAAGGTGCCTATGAGACTTTTGATTATAAATAACAGTCAAGTAGTGTCACTCCTATTATTCTGTCCATGAACAGGGAAATATAGCGGACACCACAAGCACACTCTTCAAATCGTTATGCTATTGCAGAGAATGTTGATACCAATAATGCTGAAGCTAAGACAAGTGTAGTGGAAATCTCTGAATTAATTAGATCAACAGTGTAGTGGCAAGGTGCATTCTTCAAAGCCACCTTGGGATATAGTGTAAATTTATAGATTTTAAAACTTGTAGTATATCATATATAACTTATGGTTGAAATTCACTAGTTTTGTGATTTGTAAAGATTGTATGAATTATAATTATTAAATTACAGTAGTTTTTTTTTTTTGTTTTTTTGTTTTTTATATTAAATCTAAGTTTATTATTTTATGGTATATTTTATTTTAAAGATAGTCTATATATATATATATATATATTAGTTTATGTTATAAGTTATTTTAAAGATTATATCATTATGTGTGTGTGTGTGTGTGAATAGTTGAATTTAATGGCGAATCTCATCCGAATCTTATCAAAAGATCTTATCAAAAGAATTCGAATTTGAATTGAACTTAATCATTGTTGAACGCGAACTTGAACCATGTGACATATTTGCTAGGGCATGGTGTGATCAAGTAGAAAAGTGTGCCATCCTCTCTAGAAGGGTCATGTGTCATCATCATTATCAAATATCCTCAAAAACAGGGCAACGCCCAGCAAGTAGGTGTAATGCCATCTTGAGGGTGTCATATTATCTTTAGGGTTTGTTACCTATCACTAGTGGGTAGTATCCGTAGGAGATTTTTTTTCTCCTATATGGTCCTCAGCCAGCAGCCAGCGACCCCTTGCAGCCACCAGATAGCTCAATGTGCCACTATCTCCGCCACCTGAGTTAGCCATATGCTCCCTCGCCCATCTGTTATGATCGTATGTTTGAAGCAAAGTTACCAGACTCATATTAGGCAATAAATCAGCGAGGCAAAAGAGTGAAGAGTTTTAATCGGGTCTGGAAAAAATCAGTGAATTCAATAAATAAAGATATACACATATATGGAATAAAAAAAAACATTTTTCATTGATATTAAATAAAGCCATGTCCAAACAATGCATAATATCAATAGATGTCAAAAATATCATGAATGAATAAGTATCTCATATATGTTATGAGTCCAAACATGATCCAAAGTACCGAGTCCTGACTTCTAACCAGTGACTACATAGAACCAGAAGCATCTGCTTTTAAAAGTTTACAAAATAATGCATACTAATCAGTAAAAAAACAGTAACTAAGAGTATAAGACTCTAAGAGTGAGAAGTCTGTCCAACAACACAAGCACATTTCAACCTGCTATATCATTATGACCTTGAAAGTTGAAAGTTGAAACACAATTAGGTATATATGAGGAAATGCTACCTAAAGGAAATACTATCAACAAATAAATTTAATACCCAAACACCTATTCAAATAATATAAGAAATTCCAACCCTTTGGGATTACCTTTCTTTATACTTGGATTACTAAACAAAAAAGCTACTTCTTAAATGGTTCATAACTGTTTCATAATTCATTCAGGCAACATCCAAATTTCTTTTCAGACAACAACCCCTCTAAAAACAGATTCCCCTAAAACCAATAAAACAACCCCTCTAAAAATACATAATTCGGATCTTCAAATGTGTTTAAAACTTTAAAGTATACAACTTTTCAAAGTATATATTTTAAAACAATATGCAGTGCCCATGGGCCACTTCACTGTTTGGCAGCTTAAGCTGTGTCATGCTTTCTCGTTTTTGTCTTCCGATTACAGAATTTGTGTTGCAATTTTAGTTGATGGTTTGGAGTTGAGCCGATATTATGGAGCTCGTGAATCTACATGCTTAAGTTCTCTCAACGTCTCAAGTGTGGTGCCATCTAGAATGGTTAAGTGATAGAATAGACAACGTACCTCGATTGCTCTCACTGGAAAGTAGCTAAGCCTAAAGGTAACGCGCGAATGTCCAAGGGTCGATATGGAGTCTGGAGTCTGGAGTTTGGATAGAGCACATGTTGGCTTGGAGTGTGGAGTCTGGACAGAGGTTTATGCTGGTGGCTGCCTGATATGGAGTTGATGTGTAATAGTGAGTGGTCTCTTAGTAATGAAGGTCTTGGCGTATGAGTTGTGGGCTTGAACAGTTGAAATGAATTTGGGAACAACCGATGTTTAATAGCCCTAAACTTGAAAAACTCATGAAACCAGTGCTTGCGAAGTCAAGGCTGGAAATCGAATAAATCAGGAATAATTGTAGGAATCAGATTTAATCGGTGAGTCGCAAGTCAAACTTGTGTTGACCATGGGTCAAACTCGGTCAACACGAGTTTAACTCGCAGAGTCTTGAATCGGATCGTTTGGAAGGTGAGCAGTGTCTGAATCGCGATTACTCGCGACTGATCAACGAGTCCTCTTTCATTGGTTTGAAGGTGGGCCATCCAACCTCGAAGGTATGGCTTTTCATCGTGCAACTGGGTATTTTTGTTTACTCATCATGGACATTTTTGGGCATAGATTAGTGGGGGGATTCAGTGGAAAGAGTGGGCTTGGTTTGTACTGTTGTCTCCTCTGTCCAATTTGATGGTTAACCTTGTATCCTAGTCCTGTGGAATCTCCTTTATTGGCTACTAGCTTTAGGGGTGGCACTACATGGGTAACGTCAATTTTGGTTACGTGGTTCTGCTTCCTGACACCATACACATCACCCCCCTCCACTCATTATAACCCCATTCAACATATTTCCCATCCGGGTCCACATTTGTCCATTGGGTCCACAAGGAGTTAGCCTCCCCTTCCCCTTGTCCACGCTTTGGGTTGGGCCTGGAATGATGCCTCGGAGGTTGATGCAGCTAAAAGAAAATAAAAAGCATAATTTGGAGACTCTCAACAAGAAACGTACCATAAAATGCAAAAGATGGTCGGGGCATACAAATATAACACGTGGGCAAAAGACGAACATGAACTCTACCCCTTTTATCATGGCCATCACTGTGGTTTCTAGGGCCCTTCACATTGGCCCCTTACATCATTTAGGAATCCATGATTGTCCCAACCCCTAGTGGGCGATGAATTGCCCCACCTTAGAGGGGGTATTCACTGCTATATATTGCACATCATCTTGAAATTTCTAAGTTTGACACGTTAGAAATCCCTACTGCATCTTCTGGTTTAAATTCTCCTACTTGTTCATTGCATTAACAAGTTATTTATAAATATAAATATTGAAAATAAACACAGATGCAACCTGAACTCATATACAGATCAATAACTGAAATACTGAAACAAACACATAAGGGACACCGTTATTTTTGGACAAACGTCCCCAGAAAAACCCAATGCGGGAAAACCAGTGTAGCAGTTCTGAGGGTTTTATTATTATGCAGATTCTTGAGTGCAACTAGGGTGCCAGAAATGGCTCACCCAACAAAGATTGTTACACGGCAGTAATACCTCTTCTCGGAGACAGATATTCAGCTAGTTCAGTGTTGCACGAAGCGCCCCCCCCCCCCTCGGATCGAAGCTCTGAAGCGCGCCCCGTACGGAAGCGCCGTACGAAGCGCGCTTCGGATCCATGGAAGCGGCGCTTCGGCATTTTAAAACGCTTCCTGGAATTTCCGAAGCGCCGGCCGGAAGCGCCGCTTCCATGGCTCCGAAGCGCGCTTCATACGGCGCTTCGGGCCTCCGAAGCACGACGATTCGGAGCAGGAAGCGGCCGCTTCGCGCACGCTTCCGTACGCTTCGGCGAAAAGGGGCGCGCCCAAGGGAAAAAAAACAGTCTTTTTTTAATTTTTTTTTTAAGTTATGTTCACTCAACATTAAGGGGGTGGGTTAGGGTGAGCTTAGAGTGAGGTTAAGGTGAGGAATGAAAAGAATAAAGCCCCCATTCATTCCTCATTTTCTCACTTTGAGTTTATGAGAGTTGGAGAAGAGAAGAGAGGAGAGGACAAGAGAAGAGAGGAAAGGAGAGGAGAAGAGAGGAGAGCTTGGAGGAGTGAAGAAGGAGGAGCTAGGAGAAGGAGGAGGAGCTTGGAGCAAGAGCTTGGAGGACTTCATCTACAAGAGCTAAAGAGGTAAGTTCAAACCCCAAACTCCCTTGTTTTTTTGACAATTTTTTTGTATTTTTCTCCTCCCTCTCCTACTCTTTCCCATTGTTTCTACTTGCTCCTTTATTTACAGGTTGCCGTTGTCCACCACCTATATCCATATTCCAAGATGGTGTTCTTTTGGCTTCTATGTATCATTCCACTCTTGGTTTTAATGATGGCAAATGTGAGGAATAGAAGGGAAGAAACAGAAGAAGACATTGGTGATGGTCCTAATAGGAGTGACCCAATGTATGATGAGGAGGAAGGGTTTGAAGAGGAAGGGGATGAACCTGAAGGGGACACTGAAACACAAGATGGGAAAGCTACATCAACACCCTTGTGGAACTATGTGACAAACTTGATGGGGGAAAGGGTGGTGGATCTTACAAATTTGTGTGCCCTCATGGTTGTCATGGAGGAAAACCATATTGTGGTTCATATACCCGTCTGAGGAGGCATCTTTGTGGGGTGCTGGACAGTGATGAAAAAAAGGGTTCTGTGGGGGTACAAATTTGCCCAAACATTTCAACTGAAGAAAGAAGAAAATACATCCAAATAGAGATGGCTGCACAACAAAAAAACAAGAAACAAAAAACTCATTCTGAATCAAGTGCAACCTCTAAATTTGGTAGTTGCTCATCTCCTCATGGTACTTCTGCAAGCTCTGGAGGTAGAAGAACAATAGGGGATTTCCTTAATGTTGCTGGGAGGGATGATGTGGATGGAAAGATAGTCCGTTTTCTTTGTGCTTGCGGTGTACCATTCAATGTGCTTCGCTCTCCCTATTGGCATGAAATGGTAAAGGCCATCAATGAAGCCCCAAAAGGATACAAGGCCCCCAACTATGAGAAAGCTAGAACAATGTTATTAGAAAGAGAAAAAACTAAGGTTCAAAGAGCTTTGACACGTTTTACAAATGAGTGGGTAGATTCTGGGGTATCCATTGTATCAGATGGGTGGACAAATATTAGAAACCAACATTTGATAAATGTTCTTGGTGTTTCTTCTAGTGGTGCAGTATTTATTGCATGTCATGACTCCTCCTCCATCACTGCATCTGCACAAAACATTGCAGATCTCCTATTGAAATCAATCAAAGATGTTGGTCCGAATAATGTGGTTCAAGTGATCACAGATAATGCAGCAAATTTTAAGGCAGCAGGAAAAATTATTGAGCGTACTCATCCACACATCTTTTGGTCTGGGTGCCTGGTTCACACATTGAACCTTTTGATGCATGATATTGTGAAACACAAAGAATGTGGGTGGATTGCTGAGGTTTACAGGAGAGGGAAGCAGCTCATTAAATTCATCACAGGGCATACAAGGGTAAACTACTTCTATGGCACTTACTCCAAGTTGCAATTGCTTAAAATTGCAAAGACAAGATTTGCTAGTTATTACCTCACCTTTAGGCGGCTAGTGAAGGTGAGACAAGCTTTAACTAATCTGGTGTGTGCTGAAACATGGGATGAAATTAACACTGACATAGATGGTGCTAATGCAGTCAAGGACACTGTTCTTGACAGTTACTTTTGGGGACAGGTTAAATATGCTTTGCAATTCACCAAACCAATTTATTACATGATCAAGTTTGCAGATTCAGATCGACCAGTAATTGGGGAGGTGTATGAGCAAATGGATAGCATGTTGGGGCAGATTAAAGACATTGTTGAGCCTAGAGATATCACCTTGTACAATTATATTCGTGTAGAGGTGGAAAACCGATGGGAAATGCTAAATGTTCCATTGCATGCATTAGCATATGTTTTAACACCTAAATACTATCATCCATCATGGCTTTCAACACCAGCACCTGGGGGGGGAAGTAGGAGAAAACCACACCAAGATCAAGAGGTTCACAAAAAATATATGGCTGCATTGAGTAAATTAATCCCTGATGAGGAGGACGCTGCATTGGTACGGAGACAGGTGAGCAACTATATGCTCAACACTGGTCCATTTGGGAGCATGCATGCAATTAAAGATCGAGAGACTTTTTCTGGTCTTGAGTGGTGGAACATGCATGGAGGGGGTACTCCACTTCTACAGAGTTTGGCATTGCGGGTGCTATCACAGGTGGTAAACACTTCTTCTGCAGAGAGGTGTTGGAGCTCTTATTCTTTCATCCACAGTGTTAAAAGGAACAGGTTGAATTTAGACCGGGCAGAGAGCTTGGTTTATGTTCATTACAACTTGCGATTGTTGTCCCATTACTGTGAAGATGCAAAGTCTAATAAAAACTTGTTGATTTGGGACAATAATCCAGAGGAGCCCAATTTGGAGGATGGAGTGTTGCGACTAGAGCAATTAGAGGATGCTCTTATCCAGGTATGTCCATTGTGGTATGAATTTTCCAATTTTCCCTTATAAAGCATTTCTCTAATTCATGTTTTTAATTTTTTTGTTAACTAGTGTTTTTTTTTTTGCATGAATTTTTTGAGCGATTCTAGGATGATGATGACCGTGTTGATATGCCACCACCCCCACCCCCATCTGGTCCCTTGGTTCCTAGGTTCCATGGTTCAACACCAACAGCAGGGGGTTCTTCTTCATCAGTTTCAGTGCCACGACTTCCACAGGCACCATCTTCTTCATTGCCACCACGTGGAGGCCCGCCACCACGTGGAGGCCCGCCACCACGTTCTATTCGTGGTGGAAGGAGGAGAGATTAGTAGATATATTCACAATCTACTACTTTTTGTCATAGATTACTCATTAGACTTGTAGACTTGTGAATTTGAATTTTGAACCTTTTTGGCTTGGCGGTGACCAAGTGACATATTTTGTAAACATTATTATTTGAATTTTGGACATGACAAATGTTGACAGTTGCTCACTTGCTAGATAAATCATAATATGCTCTATGTTTTATGTTTTATAATATGCTTAAATGTTTTATGTTTTATGATATGCTTAAAAATTTGATGTATGTTTGTAATAGCTAGAATATAGATGATTGTTGTACATACTAGTAACTACAATGGAATCATGGATGCCATATCTATCTTGATTTATGCAAAAATATGCATGTTTTCATGTCTTCTACAATTAATTTGGTATTTGGGATGTTTGTTTTGAGTATAAATGCAAAAAAATATAAAATATATATATATATATATATATATATATATATATATATAGCAGACGCTTCCGCGGACGCTTCGCTTCCTAGATTTTTGGAAAATGACGCTTCAGCGTCCCCGCTTCCAAAAAACGCTTCCGCTTCGCTCCCGCTTCGTGCAACATTGAGCTAGTTTGCCCCACGAAAATCCTTCGGCGCTTCCTCCTGGCTTTGCGTCAGCCCTGCTAGCTTCAGCTCGACTCCTGAAGCCCCTGCGTCAACCTTCTAGCTCTCTAGCCCTCTGCGTCACCCACGTAGGCCCCTCAGACTCCGCGCAGTCCCCAACTGCCTTTGCGTAGCTCTCGCTGCCTCTACATCAGCTTCTTTGGTCTCTGCGCTGACCCTATGGCACTATCCCTGCCTCTCTGTTATGTACTCACTGCCACTCGTTGCAACAAATCACTAGTTCGAATTTTCTTAGCAAGCCCCGCTCCAAAAAATCGAACTGACTGATCAATCTTGGTGTATCTCCAACTGACCCTCAAGCCTCCTCTTATACTTTTCCTGTTGAGTCTTCAACGACCGAGATTAAGTCTCTAATCAACGGCTAAGATTAGATTTGGCTTGATCCATGTCATTTAGAACATTCTCACCCAGTTTTATATTAATACCCATTAATATTTTAATTTTCCTAAGTTTAGACTTAGGAACCCCATTAAAAATATTAATTATTTTAATATCTCTCTAACCGGGTGGAATTTCCCCAAACCATTTCTGGGTCTTGGAGATCTTATGTGCCTTAGCCTCTCCACCAATTTTCATGGCTAGAGCACATCCGATGCTACCACAAATCAACACTCCCTCTTAGCGAGGAATGTGCTCTAGTAATGCTCCACCACTTAAACATCACATTGATCCTTTCGCAGCGGTACCTGTGCTGATGCATGGCCTGCTGACTCACATCATCTGCACTGCTACTTCCTATACTGTTGCCTATGACACTGCCACTGCCACTGCTACATCTGTATTGTAGCTCCCTCTCAACATGCTGCCCATGCTGCCCCTAGCACTGCCATTGCTAACTGCTGCACTACAACTCAGTTACCAAGAAGTAAGTAACCGATCTACCCAAATATGCTGACATCCGGTCAGTTTGGAAGCCTCATGATGCTAAAGCTGCCTCTGTTGCTATACTATGCTCCCTCTATTGCCATTGCACTACTGCATAAACCTCTGTGCCTCTCGCATTGCTTCAACCTCCACTGCGTTGCCTCAGATTTCTGCACCCAAGCAATGCCTTGCTGCTCCACTATACTTGCTCCACCCGACCTCTGTCATCCTGTTACTGTCATTAAGGGTTCCTGTAGCTGGATATGATCCAAGAGTTTGAGCACCTCAAGGATCCTACCCCTAGTGTGTAGTCCTCCTAACTACAACTCGATGTCTCCCCACCTTTTCTCTAGAGGTGCATGATCACTCATGGCACAATCGTCATCCGTCTCGACTTCTTTCTCTGCCTTAGCCGGAGTTGCCTTGGAGTCAGAAGCCTCTCCCTTGTTTTTTTCCTAGGACACTGGGATGTGTAATGTCCCAACTCCCCACAATGGAAGCACTTCACCTTGGAAATATCCTTTTTCTTCCTCTTCCCCTGCTGTCCTGCAGATGCTAGAGCCACATCCTCCTCCTCTTTCTTGATTTGACCTCCTTTGCCACTACTCCTTGCCCTGGTCAACCGTCTGATCTCTTCTTGGCGAAGAGCTGCCCACATCTCTTCCCATCCTGGAAGAGTAGCTATGCCCAAAATGCCTTGGACAAATGTCTCCCACTCCTCGGAGTCTACATTCAGGGCGGTCCTCACCATGAACTCTGGGTCTGGTGTAGACCCTATGGAAGTAATTTGGTCACGAATCTCCTGCAATCTGAGGAGGAATGGATTTATCTGCTCCCTCTTTTGCATCTGATACGACCGCAACTGATTCTCCAATAACATCTTCCGTTGCACAGAAGTGCCCTGATACAAGGTTGTCAAAGTATCCCACATCTCCTTTGTTGTGTTCTTTTAAGCAATATGTGGTACGACATGATCTTTGACCCCGTCAAGGATTATGCACTTTTCCCTCTCCATTGCATCTTCATACTTCTCATTATCAGTTGGGTCGACTGGGATAGCCACGGTTCTCAAGGCAAAGCCCTTGATGCGATGTTGATCTAGGACTGCCAAGATCCTGGCCTTCCAGATGACAAAGTTGGAAGCCCTGTCCAACCTGTCTTGATCCCTCAGTCCGTTCACTGCCATCTCTGCTCCTCTTTTGGACTCCCTCTGAGTTTTGACTTCCCTCCTGGAAATCTCCCTCTAAGTCCTGATTTCCCTGCTGGAAATCTTCTCGCCAAATGTCGAATTGCTCCTCTCCAATCCTCCTTGCAAATGCAACTCGGATCTAGATTTCTTGGCTAGAAATCTGTCAAGGTAGCGACTCCCTCTACCTTGGTTCTGTCTCGTTAGGTACTGTTATGCTTTGACCGAGACAACACCCCACCAGCTTCCCAACCACAATCTTCCCACAACTCCCTAGGCCCCGGCAACTGAAGAAACTGAGCCTTCCAGCTCTGCGCAATCCAGACAAAGGCTGAATCGCTCCTCTGGCCACCTGCATCAATCCTACTGGGCTGAGTAGGATGACGTGGCTCTTCGTGAGCCTCTTCTGCCTCTCTATGCCTCTGCACTGGCCCTCTCTTTGGCTCGAAATGATGACACAGGCCCTTTGCGTCACTTCTTTGCTGCCTTTTGCTTAGGAGCAACTCTGTCTCTCGGGAGTCGGGACAACTGCTACTGCTGAAAATTTCCGATATTGCTGATGCCTTAAGTCCTCCTGTGATATGCAATGCTCTGATACCATGTTGAAATTTCTAATTCTGACACGTTAGAAATCCCTACTGCATCTTCTAGTTTAAATTCTCCTACTTGTTTATTACATTAACAAGTTATTTATAAATATAAATACTAAAAATAAACATAGATGTAGCCTTAACTCATATATAGATCAACAACTAAAATACTGAAACAAACACACAAGGGACACCATTATTTTTGGACAAACGTCCCCGGAAAAACCCAAATGCGGGAAAACCGATGCAACAGTTTTGAGGGTTTTATTATTATGCAGATTCTTGAGTACAACTAGGGTGCCAGAAATGGCTCACCCAACAGAGATTGTTACACGACAGTAATACCTCTTCTCGGGGACATATATTCAGCTAGTCTGCCCCACGAAAATCCTTTTGGCACTTCCTCTTGGCTTTGCGTCAACCCAGCTAGCTTGAGCTCAGCTCATGAAGCCCCTGCGTCAGCCTTCTAGCTCTTTGTGTCAGCTCTCTGGCCCTTTGCGTTACCCACGCAGGCCCCTCAAACTCTGCGCAGTCCTCAACTGCCTTTGTGTCAGCCTCTTCGGTCTCTGCGCTGACCCTCTGGCACTATCCCTGCTTCTTTGCTATGTACTCACTGCCCCTCGCTGCAACAGATCACTAGTTCGAATTTTCTTAGTAAGCCCCGCTCCAGAAAATCAAACTGACTGATCAATCTTGGTGTATCTCCAACTGAACCTCAAGCCTCCTCTTATACTTTTCCCGTTGAGTCTTCAACGGCCTAGATTAAGTTTCTAATCAACAACTAAGATTAGATTTGGCTTGATCCATGTCATTTAGAACATTCTCACCAAATTTTATATTAATACCCATTAATATTTTAATTTTCCTAAGTTTAGACTTATGAACCCCATTAAAAATATTAATTATTTTAATATTTCTCCAACCGGGTGGAATTTCCCCAAACCATTTATGGGTCTTGGAGATCTTATGTGCCTTAGCTTCTCCACCAATTTTCATGGCTAGAGCACATCCGATGCTACCACAAATCAACACATCATGCTCTCATCCCCTGGAGCCCCAAGCAGCTACAAATAGAAAAGCAATAAAAGGTAAAAGGCATATGAAGAAGGGTGGAAAAAGTCATGGTAACTCACGTACCATGATTGCTCCCTCCTGCATTCATACACCCAAGTGTGGGCTTTCCTTATTATGGGTACCCTTTTACTGTGGCATGTGGCTTGGAGCTTTCCCTAATGCCCCATTCCGTTTCACCATTATATCACATGCTTTGATGGATGTACCATGGACATGTCACCCCCTTGGAGGCTGAAACCACCTAATGGGGTCCTTGGTTAACCTTCTTCTTGAACTTGGAGACACTTCTACAGTCTAAAGCCCAATATGGAAGGGCATTCCACCATGAAGTGCCTGCTTGGTTCCATGATTTGTAAGCTTATTTACTCAATTGCACTAATGATCTGTTGTATTGGAAGGTGAAGGGACACATTGGATCTTATACAGGATTGCAAGTGGGTCTTCGTCTTGGGTTTGGTCTCCCTGTATGGGGTCCAAGCCCACTAGAGGGTCATAATGGCGTTTGTAGGATGAGCATTGAGAGCCACGGGTCTCCACCATAGCTCAGAGAAAATTGCCACTTCATAGGATCCTTCAGTTCCACCTATTCCTTGCTCGTGTTCCACCTTTTGGACGATGATGATGCACCTGGACCACCTTGCCCAACTGGCTCCACTCTTGCACCACACACTTGGCAGTTGATCCAAGGTCCAAATGAGGATGTGTTCTCACCATGAGAGGTCTTGCACCATTCTTCTAGCCCTTACAGATGGGATATAGGCTTGTTTGATCCATTTGGAGACACATGAGGATGTTTTGTGCCCCCATAGCCACTTGGGGACACCACAGGTTGTTTGCTTGGATATCAAGGGGCCAACTTCATGATGATTATGTTTGGAGTTCATTTATTCATCTTGGCACATATTGGACTCCATTAGGCCTGTTCAATGGCCCTTCGACCTATTGCATCTATTATTTTTCCCTCTTAGGAGGCTTATTATTGTATTATGGAGCTATTTTGGTGGGCTTGTCACTAAGGCATGTTATTTTGACACATTATTTTATTAGTAGGGGTATTATTAGGCCTTATTAGGCAAATCGAATCCCTTGGGAGGATATATATTGATGTGATAATCATTCCATTTGATCATCATTTGTATTTGGATCATTTGTTTCTTTTGAGAATTTCACTATAACCTTTTGATGAACTAATTGGTTTCTTAATGCATTTCGATGTTTGGAAGAGCTTAATTCTTGTCTTGGAGCTTCGATTTTCTTGCACTTTGATGATTGGAATAATTTCGCTATACTTGTGAGTACTCTTTTTCATGTTTATCTTGTACTTTGTCTCATTTAATGATCTATGAAATATTTTCGTTCATGAAGCTGGTGTAGCTGCCCTAATGCTAATGTGAAGTTGCTAATCTTGTCTTTGTGAGGGATTTTTCATATGATTATTGTGAAGTATGGTGAATTATTGTCCTAGGGGTACATGATTGTTCATGATTTTCCTTGATAAGTCATCAATTTGCAGCACAAAGAAGTATAAATTTCCTTAAATAGCCTAGTCGCTGCTAAGGACCATACGAAGTTGTTGGGAAACTCCTTGGTTGGGAATCAACATCTCTAAACATTGGTTTCATTAGACTCCATTCTCCCAATAGGCTAGGCACTGGTCTAGTCCTAGGTGATCATCGAAAGAAAATTCTTTTTCACCTCTTCTCCTTTTCTAAGGCCTAACCCTAGTAGGCCTCCTAGGGCATCACACGAAATTCTTTCTAGCCATCCAAAATTCTTGAAAATCAGTCAAGAATTGCGTTGGGGTTTTCTTGTGAGGTCCTCCAAATTTGAGACCAATCCAAAAGTGGAATCTCAAGATATTGCAAGCCCTAGCTCAAAGACCGTTTTTCTCCCTAGGGTTCCTTGGGTTAGTGCCTTCATTGAGGCCATTGCATTCAAATCTCAAGAAAAATCTAATTTCTTTGATTCTCTTCTCCACCCTAACTTGGTCAAATCCATTAGTTTGTTGTTCAACCCCAAACCCTTGACCTTATTTGGGTCCACTAGGGCTTCTTTGTGGTCCCACATCCTTTTAACTCCAATTTCACGAGGATTGCTTAGAAACCCTATTCTTCTAGGATTCTTTGGTCTAGGGCACCTCTTATCAAGAGATACCTCTCATGCATAGACCCAGGTATCCTCCTAGCCTTCTTAGAGAGCCATACATCTTGCTTCTAAAGCAAGTAAGCTTTTCATCTGAGCCTCTCTTGTGAATAGGCTTTGGAATCAATTTACGTCCTATCATTGATCTGTCCTTCCTAGTGATTCTTCTCATACTGAGACTCACCCCATCAGTGAAAGTCCATAAGGAGCAGGGAGCTTTAGCTGAGGTGACAATGGGCTATTGCTCCATTGTTGTCCCTTGACCTAGTAGTTGCTTAGTAGGAACCCCTCCTAGGGCCCTTGCTAGTTTGAGCGGTAACAGGGTTCATCGATTCTCAAGGCAATGCCCTAGTTCTGGAAGACTGCATCCAAGTTCTTAGAGATAGGTGAGGATGTGACAACTATGCTGAGGCATTACAAGGTCAATGCTTCTCAATAAGTGGTCAATGTCCTATGTCAAATTGCCCAGTGGAATCCTCAAGTGGTGCTGGATGTCCTCTTTGAAGTGCTAGGGAAGCGTCATACAATCCCTTGAGGGATGGCACCTGTACCTAGGAGCAAAGATCTAATAGACACTCCCACAATCAAGTGAGATCAACATCATGGGTTCATAAACCATCAGAGTATCAGTGTGGGCCATATTCAATGATGAAGGCATCAAAATACTTCACACAAGCATCATCTTCAAATGTCTTCCTAGCTTATGCTTTGTAAACAAGTTACCTTGATTAGGTGTGGGATGGTTATTGTTACCCACCAAAATGGGTAACCCATTGGATAATTTTTTTCTCCTACATTTGACAACCAAACCGATCATCCATACAACCAGTAGCCCCTGACAACAATCACTACTTGATGATATGCCATATATCTCCACCACTTGCATCAACCATTTTCTTCTCAACCATTCGACATGAGCACATGAATGAAGGTGGGATTCCACTCAAAAGGTACTTTGGTCATTTTGCAATTGGGTGCTTATACTTTGTAATGTCTCCAATTTTTGGATTACCTTGTAATATGGTTAGGGTAGATTTCCAGAGCTTCTGTCAGCTAGGTCATAGGAGCGAGATTACACCATTGGTAGGCTTAGTGGGTTTGGAGGAGTTATATGGGGCCCAACTGGGATCACTTACCATATTTCATCATCAAGATCAATTCCACACAATTCGATCTTGGTTCTATTGTGTTTCGACGATTCCCGTAAAAAAAGGTTATTATCAGGCATATTTTAATCACTTACGGTTAAGGTGCTATTTGGGGCCGGTCATTTGGAGGAACACCTTAGTGTAATAGCTCATTGGAATTAGAACAAAATACAAGGCAGGATGATGAAAAGGGACTTTGGGGTGGTCGGTGTGATCATGATGATTAATTAAGCATTTTCTGGGGTTAAAAGTGACTTTAATGAGTTAATAAAAGTCCCTTTATTAAATAAAAGGGGAAAAGTGTTCTCTACTATTTAATTGGAGAAAAAGGCCAAGAAGGGAATAAGTCATTTGGAGAAAATAAGAAAAACTCACTTAGCGACTTTATCAATAAAAAATAAAAATAATAAGGTGCTTCTAGAAGGTTGGAGAAAGATCCAACAAATATTTAAAACGGGAGAGGGGTTCACTTCTCAATTATTTGTTGAAATTTGGTACCGGAGGACAGGTGGTTCCCTTAGGCTTTGATCTTTGGCCTAGGGAAAAGTGTCCAAAAGAATTTAATTTTTCTCCTAAAGTGACTTTATAATTTTATAAAGTTAAATCTAATTTAAAAGTGACTTTAAGTGATAAAGTTACTAAGTCTAATTTTAAAAAGTAAATGAAAAATTAGAAAGGAAAAGTGACTTTGGAAATAAATGACTAAGTGGGTCTTTATTAAAGTGGGGTGAATTAAAAAATAGAAAGTGAGATTTAAATGAGCATTTAATCTCAACCATTGATCTAAATCTATTTCAGCCATTGGATTTAGAGATCACCCAAATATCACTTGGATCACCCAAAAGTCACTTGGAGTTATATTAAAGGAGGAAAAGGAGGAAAAGGTCATTCATTCTTTCATGAGCAGATTGGGAGAAGGAGAGCAAGAGAGCAAGAGAGATTTCTGAGCAGGGAGGAGAAGGAGACAGCAGCTTGGCACACATTCCAAGGCAGCAGTTGAGCAGATTTGTACAGCTGATTCAGCACATAGTGAAAGGCAGATTTTTGCACAAAAATCGAGGAGTAGTTTGCTGATTTTTCTGTACACAAAACGGAGGTCGTACAACATTTATTGCTGTCCTGTTTGCTGTAATTTCCAGATTGCTGTGAGGCACGGGAAAGGAGATAAGTTGTAAATTTGCTTGCTGATTTTTTGCTGAATAATTCTCACTGTAAAAAGACAATTTTCAGAAATAAAGAAGAGCTCTCAAACTGGTTTTCCCCAAGAGTTGTAGGGGGATTTTCCAGGGTCAAGTTGACCAAAAATATCAGTGTTTTAATGTGTTTTAATGGCTGTTTTTGATTGCTGATTTTTAATTCTGCAATTTCCAGCATTCTCAAAAATTTCCAGAATTTGTGTTTTCAGCTATGAAACCGGATTCGTCCAAACCCCTGGACGAATCCCGAATCGGGCGAATCGGACACGATTCTGCCCTGACACGTGTCATGTTTCAATGACTCGTCGTGTCATATCCGGGTACGCCGTGTCATGAACGTGTCAAAAAAATGAAGAGCGTGTCACGATTTTTGGAACGATTTAGGGTTTCGGATTCGTTTTTCGGGGTTTAAGTTCGCTGTTTTCACACGCATTTGACCGCATTTGCAATTTGGAGCGAGTAACAGGCTGTATCTGGAGCGACTAACAGCGATTTGGAGCGAGTAACAGCGGCGGAGACCAAGGTTAGTTTGCTGAGCAACGCCATGATACATATATTCGTACCAACGATTCAGTGCTAATTCTCTTTATCCCGGGTCAAGTCGGACTCTTCTGTGCCTTTGTTTTTGGAAGAATACTTCGCTTGCACTTATATTCCCATGGCTCGCATTATAATTACAGTGGCACCGCTTCATTGTATAGCTTTGTCACGCTCACTGACATATTGCTGATATTTCTTGTTATATTCCTCTTATATTGCTACAGCAAGGCCATATCAGGGGTATGTACCGTCTCTGATATTAATTTAAATTGCTGTTTGGAAGTGTCTTTCAACATTTATTGGCGACTGTGTTTGTTTTGAATAAAATATAAGAAAGTGCACCTACAGCCATATGCATCCCAACTGTTTGACAAAATACCACATTGACAAGCCCAAGCAAAACTGAGAAAATTTAAGGGGATTTTGAGATATTCCTAGAGGTGTATCTTACAGTGGAGCATACCCAGGTATCTCTACACTTATATTAAACTCAAAGTTATATTGCTGTTGTTGCCTGTATCAGAGGACTGTACCATTTTCTGAGTGTTTATAAATTATATGTCACTGGTCTGAGCCTTTGTGGCATTGCTTGATTATATAGCTCTGTGGCATCGCTTGACTGTGGCATCAATTAATTATATAGCTCTGTTGCATCACTTGATTATATAGATTGATGGCATCATTGCTATATCCTAAGGTTTGTATTACAATTGACTGTTTTGCTTTATCTTCTTCCTTTTCTTTCATATCAGTCACTGTCAGCAAATGTTTGTTTCTTGAGCTGATCCCTGGTGGGTTTGCAGAAGCATTGAAATTTGAAGTTAGGTTCTCGTGCAAGTGGGTTCTAGTGGTTGAGCCTCCAGGGTTTGATCTCCTAATGTTTCCTACTTCATCATTTTGCTACAGCTGTCCTATTAGTTTCATAACAGTGAGAAAATCAAACTTAAATCAACATAAAAACCCCTCACATCTGCAATGTGCATAAATCTAATATGACAGTGGCATAACCTTATTATAATTTTCACTGTTTGTTTCAAAGTGCTCCAGTACAGCTCAGAAAGTACTGAAAATTTTCTAATTATTTGGCACACTTGGCACAGGGAAATTTCATTAGTAACTCATCACTACCCTATTGCACATGAGTCAGACCTTGGCCTGTCCTGGCAGTGTAGAAGTTTTGCTGTTTTCATTTTAAAATTTTTACAGCAGTTTGACTGTTTGTTCATTTTTTTTACAGGTTGAGGTAACATGGCTCAATCAACGGCAGGGGCAGCAAGGAAGGGCAAGAATGTCATGGGTAGAGATGCTCTTCCTCCCCCAATATCATCAGAGTCTGCTGCAAGTAATCTTGAGGGAAGAGGAGTTAAAGACAATGAAAAATATCCATTGTGGAAATATGTCGCAAGAGATGATGGGTCAAACAGCAAGGGAAAGGGAGGAGGCAATGTGCAATGGAAATGCAGCTTTTGTAACATTTCTTTCACAAGCACATATCACCGTGTGAGAGCACATTTGTTGGCTATACCTCGTAAGGGGATTGCAGCTTGTGAAGGTATTCCTAAACCAAAGAGAAAAGAATTGGTAAAGGAGGCCCATGTTGGTATGGAACATGTGGCACTGGCTTCAAAATCAAAAGCACCCAAGGGCAAGAATGAAGACCCCCTTCCATTTTTGAGGAAAGCCACCTCCAAATTTCCATTTGAGAGTTCTACTTCTACTGGGGGACAAGCATTAAAAAGAAGATCACTTGGTCCAATGGACAGGATTTTCCAAAAAGAGAGACGGGACGAGCTTGATCTCACCATTGCCTTCTTTTTCTATCAAAACTTCATATCATTTAATGTTGCACGTTCACCTTTATTTGTTGAGATGTGCCGAGCTCTAACTCAAGGGGCTCCAGCAGGGTATGTGCCTCCTGGGTCAGAGAAGCTGAGAACCACATTGTTGACGAAGGCAAAAAAAGAGGTGCAAAAAATGCTCGAGCCTATTAAGGCATCATGGCCAACATCTGGGGTTAGCATTGTTTCTGATGGATGGACAGATCTAGCACGACACCCAATCATCAACTTCATGGTGTCTTCCTTGAATGGTCCAGTTTTCCTGAAAGCAGTGGATACACTTGGCGAATACAAGGATGCACAATTTATGGGTGAGTTATTTATTAGAGTTATTGAAGAGGTAGGTGTTGATTCTTGTGTGCAAATCATTACAGATAATGCACCTGTTTGCAAGGCGGCTGGCATGATTGTGGAAGCTAAATATCCACAAGTGTTTTGGACACCTTGCATTGTCCATTCATTGAACTTAGCACTGAAATCCATTGCTTCTGATGTGCTTTGGATTGGAAGCATTATTGAGGATGCAAGACATATCCGTAACTTTGTGCAAAATCATACAAATGCCCTCACTATCTACAAGGAGTACAACAATCTATCATTGTTGAAGATTGCTGATACACGGTTTGCATCTTCATTCATGATGTTGAAGAGGTTGAGGGAGGTCAAGACTGCTCTTGGGTCCATGGTTATTTCTGAGTTTTGGTCTTTTTGGAGAAAGACAGATCAGGCAGCCTCTAAAAGAGTGAAGGACACGGTACTAGATGATGCTTGGTGGGAGAGGGTAGATCTAATTATTCGGATCATGGACCCTATCATCTCTTTGCTTCGAGTTGTAGATACAGACAAACCCATCCTAGGAGAGGTTTATGAGGGATGGGATTCCATGATTGAGTCTGTGAGGAGCATTATTCTACAGAGTGAGTGCCCCCCGTATGAGACATCACCAGAGGCCTTCTGCGATACCATACATGATATTCTTGTCCGCAGATGGGACAAGAATTGTACACCTTTACATTGTTTGGCTCACTCATTGAACCCCAAATACTACAGCCATGAGTGGCTGAATGGTGGACCTTCCCGCAGATTCCCTCCTCACATGGATGGTGAAATCTCACAGGGGAGGAAAGTGGCGCTTCAGCGGATTTTTCAGGATAGTGCATTGCTTGCTGAGGTGGAGGATTCCTTTGCAGAGTTTTCCACTAGCACTGGTGGGTTTGCAGGTTATGATGTGATTAGAGACAGGGGGCTTAAGAAGCCCTACTCTTGGTGGGCATATCATGGGGCAACAAGCCGTCCTCTTCAGCAGTTAGCCATGAGGCTCCTCTCTCAGGTGACTTCATCCTCTTGTTGCGAGAGGAATTGGAGCACATATGGGAATTTGCATACTGTGAAGAAGAACAGGCTTGAGCAGTCCAGGGCAGAGACAATGGTGTATGTGCACACCAACCTTCGTCTTATTTACAGGCAGAGGGAAGAGTGGTTGAGGGGAAAGACAAAGATGTGGGATGTCTTTCCTGAAGATATGGGTCTGGACACCACTGTTGAGTTGGCATTGGCCAACATGGATCTCGGTGATCCAGTGCTAGACCCTATTAGTTTTGATGACTCAACCTCCATACCAGCAGATGCAGAGGCGACTATGGATACAGGGGAGGAGGAGGATGCAGAGGAGAGCAGTGGGGACCATGATGATGGGGACAGTGATGCTGATTCTGATGCTGATTGATGGCTTGAGGGCCTGAGGCTTTTATACCTATAGAGTCTAGACTTATAGTTGTTTTATATTTTCTATTTCTATTTGCCATTGGCATTGCACCAACACTACCTATGTAACAGATTTTGATTTGATGACTTAATGAGAAAACTACAGTTGTCAGTGTGTTTATCTTACTATCTTAGTATCTTGTAGTTGTAAGTTGTCTTTCAGTTATACTTATGAATTATAATTTATGAATCATGATTTAAATTTTTAATAGATTTATCATTTATCAATTATCATTTATGTGACCAGTACCACTGACATTTATTTGAATTTTGTATGTACTATGCATGCTAATAGCTATAGATGAGGATCTATGTTTGAAATCAATAAATTTGTATCATTAATTAAAATTTGTGTAAGAAATATGCTAATAACTAATTTTTAAGATATATATATATATATATTTTAAATATATATATATATATATATATATATATATATTTTTTAATAAAATAATATATAACGTGTCCTAATCGTGTCTTGTTCCGGGGTCAACTTTTCCCGAATCCGACACCACGAATCCCGAATCCTACGTGTCCCGAATCCTCGTGTCAGGTGACTTAGGTTTTCAGCAATATTTATTTTTTTCAGTCTGTTAAATGTATGGTTATGGGAATGGGCATTTAACTACATGGGAGAAATAAGGAGAAACTGAAAACCGGGGTGGGAAAACAGAAATTTCTATATGGTATCTGAGCTTGAGTGCTGAAGGGCAGTTTGGGACAGCAAAAGGAAAAATTACAGTTGCTGATTTTTCACTCAGAAAATTCCAGCAAGCTGATTTTTTCATAAACAACAGTTTTATCTTTACTACAGCAGTGCTATTTTTCAGTTTTAGGACAGCAGGATGTCATTGGGATTGAGGGTGGAGGATAGGTTGGATGGGCATACAAATTACAGTGTTTGGAAGGAGAGAATGCAGAGTATCTTTGAGGAGGCAGAAGTCTGGGATATCATGGTGCATACCGCACAGAACCCTGTTGTTGTGCCCACTGATGTTACTCAGTTGGCTGAGTATAAAAAGAAGAACAATAAGGGTAAGAGGCTGATTCTAGACGGAATCAAAGACCATTGCATTCCTCATGTGAGAGGAAAGAGCAATGCCCATGAGATGTGGACAACATTGTCCAATCTCTACCAGAGTACCAATGAGAACCGGAAGATGGTCCTGAAGGAGAAGCTGAAGAACATTAAGATGGGTAATGATAGTGCAGCTGGATATCTCACAAAGATTACTAATGTGAGAGATGAGTTGGCAGCGATTGGAGAGGCCATTCCATACACTGAGTTGGTGCGTATTGCAGTGAATGGCCTCCCCCGTTCATGGTTGAACTTTGCTGATGGGGTTTGTGCACGTGAGACCCTTCCCACATGGGAGAGGTTTTGGGATGATTGCATTCAGACAGAGATCAGGAAAGGACAACTTGGGGCAGCCAAGCCAGTTGAGCAGGATGAGGACGTAGCACTGGTGGTAGGAGGCAAGAAAGGCAAAGGGAAGAAGCAGGCTTCCACAAGCAGTGGTGGGGGCAAAGGCAAAGGTAAAGGTAAACAGGGGAACACACAGAAGGACTATTCCAAGGTGAAGTGTTGGAATTGTCAAAAGATGGGACACTATGCAGTTGTGTGTCCGGAGAAGAAGAAGAAGAAGGGGAAGAACCAGGACGTGGCAGCTTCAGCAGAGATTGAGGACTTTGCAGGTCGTTTTGACCGGGAGTTTGTGTTCACTACGTGTGAGTCCTCTAGTGCAGGATCACCTGCCACACAGGTTCAGAGGGAGCATGCTTTTCCCTCGATTAGCGGAGCATCTTCAGGTATCTGGTATGTGGACAGTGGGGCTTCACGTCATATGACATGAGTCCGTGAGTACTTCTCAGAGCTTTCAGAGAGTGGCACTGATATTGAGGTAGTGCTCGGTGATGACAGAGTTGTTAGAGCAGTCGGGGTGGGGACAGTGACATTTCAGAGGGAGTCCAAACCTCCCTTGAAGGTGTCAGAGGTTCTTTATGTGCCAGGGATGAGGAAGAACCTCATATCCGTCTCAGCTTTGGAGGACAGAGGATATAAGGTACTGTTCAGGGGAGGACAGGTGTTGATGTATCCCAGGGGCGCTCCAGCTGATTCAGCTAGAGTGATAGGTGTACGCCATGCAAAGGTGTACAAGTTTGCATTCCAACCCCTTTTGGCATTGAGCAGTAGTACCGACAGCAGAGCTAGCAGTTCTGAGCTGTGTGAGATTTGGCACCGCAGGATGGGACATATGTATCATGGAGCCTTGAGGACATTGTGGGAGATCACTACAGGTGTGCCAGATTTCAGTACTGATCACTTTGATACTTGCAGAGGTTGTGCGATGGGCAAGTTTGCCAAATCCCCTTTTCCCAGCAGTGACAGCAGAGCGACGGGGATACTTGATTTGATTCATTCCGATGTGAGCGGTCGGATGTCTCATGTTTCCTTGAGTGGATATGAGTACTATGTTTTATTCATTGATGATCACTCCAGGAGGACCCGGATTTATTTTTTGAAGACCAAGAGTGAGGTCTTCAAGCGGTTTCAGGAGTTCAGAGCTTTTGTGGAGACTCAGACAGGTCGAAAGATCAAGTCCTTGAGGTCGAACAATGGAGGAGAGTACACCCTTGGAGAGTTTGTTGACTATTGTGCGGAGGCAGGCATTAGGAGGGAGTTCACTGTTCCTTACAACCCCCAGCAGAACGGGGTTGCAGAGAGGAAGAACAGATCCATCATAGGGGCTGCCAAAGCCATGTTACATGATCAGGGGTTGCCATTGTTCTTGTGGGCAGAGGCTTGCAACACAGCTGTTTACTTGCAGAACAGGAGTCCGCATCGTGCCTTGGGGCACATGACTCCGGAGGAGGCTTTCTCTGGGAAGAAGCCTGATCTTGGTCATCTTCATATCTTTGGATGCATTGCATACTCCTATATACCCAAGGAGAAGAGGACCAAACTAGAGCCCACCGCAGAGAAGGGTATCTTTGTGGGCTACAGTGAGACCTCAAAGGCCTTTCGGATTTACATTCCTGCACAGAGGAGAGTTGTTGTCAGACGGGATGTGAAGTTCGAGGAGGACAGGGCCTTTAGGAGGTCACGGGAGTTAGAGTATCTGGATCAGCCAGACCCTCAGCAGCAGTTGAGTCAGTCGCAGGGATCCAGTGGGCAGGGATCAGGAGGATCCGGAGGTACATCTATGAGGATGTCAGGTCCGTCAGTGAGCAGTGGCTCGCCGAGACAGAGGGGTGGTGCTCCGGGCAGCATGCAGAGCAGTTCACTAGGGAGTCCATTGATGGACAGTTCACACGGTACCTCAGCTTCTACAGGTTCAGGTGCAGGCAAGAGGACGACAGACAGACAGTCAGGAGTTCAGGCTACTGATGATGATGAGGAGGAGGAGTTTCATTCTCCGGTGGGAGAAGTGCGCTCAGGGAAGAGGAAGCCCAAGTGGCTTCAGGACACCTTGAGAGATGCCACATCTGTTGCTGAGCCGAAGAGGCCGGTCAGAGAGAGTAGACCACCTGAGAGGTTCTGTAGCTATATGGCGATGGTTACCAGCATCCTTGACTCTGAGCCTTCTAGCTATGAGGAGGCAGCTAGCCAGCAGGTCTGGAGAGAGGCCATGCAGGAGGAGTATTCTTCTATCATGAAGAATGATGTTTGGGAGGTGGTGCCGAGGCCTGAGGGCAAATCCGTGGTTACTTCCAGATGGCTTTACAAGGTAAAGCATGCTGCAGATGGCAGCATTGAGAAATTCAAAGCGAGGTTTGTGGCTAGAGGGTTCTCCCAGGTAGAGGGAGTTGATTATGAGGAGACCTTCGCTCCCGTGGCTCGATATACTTCGATCCGCTCCATTATATCGATAGCAGCAGAGATGGGTTGGAAGATCCACCAGATGGATGTGAAGACCGCATTTCTCAATGGCTTCATACAGGAGGAGGTGTACATTGAGCAGCCACAGGGATTTGAGGTGCATGGGAAGGAGTCCCATGTGTGCAGATTGAAGAAGGCCCTTTATGGCCTGAAGCAAGCTCCCAGAGCTTGGTACTACAGGATAGATGCATACTTGCAGGGGATGGGTTTCACAAAGAGTGAGGCAGATCCGAACCTTTACTTTATTGTGATTGGTGAGGAGCCTCTCATTCTGGTGTTGTATGTGGATGACTTGATCATTACAGGTGCAGAGAGACTCATAGAGCACTGCAAGAGAGATCTTGCGGCGGAGTTTGAGATGAAGGACATCGGCTTGATGTATTACTTTTTGGGTTTGGAGGTGTGGCAGGAGGAGGGGCATTTCTTCCTGGGGCAGGGGAAGTATATTGTGGACATCCTTAGCAGATTCCACGTGGAGGATTGTAGACCCATGTCGACACCGATGATCACCAACTGGAAGAAGCTTCATGCTTCGGGTTCCGAGTTGGTGGATCCCACATTGTACAGGCAGCTGATTGGTTCCTTGATGTATTTGGTCAACACTAGACCAGATATCTGTTTTGCAGTCAACACGATGAGTCAGTTTATGTGTGAGCCTAGGAAGGTTCATTGGGTGGCTGCAAAACACATTTTGCGGTACTTGCAGGGGACAGTGGATTATGGTCTGGACTACAGGCAGGGAGATGGAGTGAGATTGGCAGGGTACACTGATTCTGATTGGGCAGGTTGTGCTTCTGATAGGAAGAGCACTTCAGGGTGTTGTTTTGGTTTGGGTTCAGCAGTAGTGTCATGGTTCAGCCAGAAGCAGCAGTCAGTAGCATTGAGTTCAGCGGAAGCAGAGTATATGGCAGCCAGTCTAGCTAGTTGTGAGGCCATCTGGCTTCGCAAGATGTTGTTTGGCTTATTTGGTCAGCCGTTGAGACCTTCAGTGATTTACTGTGATAATCAGAGTTGCATTAAACTCACGGAGAATCCAGTATTTCATGACAGGTCAAAGCATATCGGGATCAGATATCATTTCATCAGAGACTATGTTCAGAAGGGAGCTGTGAAGCTTGAGTATATTTCCACT
This sequence comes from Pinus tabuliformis, assembly GCA_031772625.1. Lineage (NCBI taxonomy): Eukaryota > Viridiplantae > Streptophyta > Pinopsida > Pinales > Pinaceae > Pinus > Pinus tabuliformis. Next base: position 1,371,306,288 of record CM062805.1, on the reverse strand, counting down.
GATGAGCAGGTTGCAAATATTCTTACCAAAGCCTTACCACGGGGCAAGCATGTCTACTTCAGAGACAAGATGGGTGTGGTGAGGAACACCTTCCTCGGTAAGAGGGAGTGTTGAAATTTGGTACCGGAGGACAGGTGGTTCCCTTAGGCTTTGATCTTTGGCCTAGGGAAAAGTGTCCAAAAGAATTTAATTTTTCTCCTAAAGTGACTTTATAATTTTATAAAGTTAAATCTAATTTAAAACTGACTTTAAGTGATAAAGTTACTAAGTCTAATTTTAAAAAGTAAATGAAAAATTAGAAAGGAAAAGTGACTTTGGAAATAAATGACTAAGTGGGTTTTTATTAAAGTGGGGTGAATTAAAAAATAGAAAGTGAGATTTAAATGAGCATTTAATCTCAACCATTGATCTAAATCTATTTCAGCCATTGGATTTAGAGATCACCCAAAAGTCACTTGGATCACCCAAAAGTCACTTGGAGTTATATTAAAGGAGGAAAAGGAAGAAAAGGTCATTCATTCTTTCATGAGCAGATTGGGAGAAGGAGAGCAAGAGAGCAAGATAGATTTCTGAGCAGGGAGGAGAAGGAGACAGCAGCTTGGCACACATTCCAAGGCAGCAGTTGAGTAGATTTGTATAGCTGATTTAGCACATAGTGAAAGGCAGATTTTTGCACAAAAATCGAGGAGCAGTTTGCTGATTTTTCTGCACACAAAACGGAGGCCGTACAGCATTTATTGCTGTCCTGTTTGCTGTAATTTCCAGATTGCTGTGAGGCACGGGAAATGAGATAAGTTGTAAATTTTCTTGCTGATTTTTTGCTGAATAATTCTCACTGTAAAAAGGGAATTTTCAGAAATAAAGAAGAGCTCTCAAACTGGTTTTCCCCAAGAGTTGTAGGGGGTTTTTCCAGGGTCAAGTTGACAAAAAAATCAGTGTTTTAATGTGTTTTAATGGCTGTTTTTGATTGCTGATTTTTAATTCTGCAATTTCCAGCATTCTGAAAAATTTCCAGAATTTGTGTTTTCAGCAATATTTATTTTTTTCAGTTTGTTAAATGTATGGTTATGGGAATGAGCATTTAATTACATGGGAGAAATAAGGAGAAACTGAAAACCGGGGTGGGAAAACAGAAATTTCTACATTATTCTATTCTATTAATCATTACTTTGAAGATCGATTTGGCTCAAGCGAGTCTCATACAAAGGTTTCAAGCGGAACTCTTCAGCTGATTTTGGTGGACTTCAAGTGCCACCCTAGTTGGCTCTTTGGGGAGATTACTTTAGATCTTCCACTTGCGCAAACAAGAGATTTTGTAGGTATTTGGAGCAAATTTTATAGAGGAGAGACCCTTGGTTGAAGGGTTAATTTTTTGAGCTTTGGTCATTGTCATTGCAGGTTCGAAGTATATTAATGGAGGCCAAATTTATTCATTGAGGACGAGTTCCCTATACAGGTTGAGTTAATTGTTGGAGGCAGAGTCCATCATTTGTGGGGGCCAAGTTTATTGAAGGCCGAATTCATCATTGTGGAGGCTGATTTCATTTACTAGGGCCAATATTATTTATTGGAGACCAATTTCATTTACTGGATCGAGATAATTTACTGGAGGCCAATTTCATTTACTGGGGCCGAGATTATTTACTAGAGGCTGATTTCATTTGTTAGGACAAGATTATTTCCTAGAGGCCAAGTATTTTGATGGAGGCCGAGTTTATCTACTGGGGCCAAATTTAATTGATGGAGCTGAGTTTATTTGTTGGAGCCGAATCACTTGTTGTGAGAGGGTCAAATTTCCCTTTTAGAGGCCGAATTAGCAGGGCTTTAGGAGGAGCGTTTTCAGGGGTCCATCAATTGGGTTTTGTCTCAAAGTTCATATAAATTTCCTCCATGAATTTCATTAATAAAATATTACTGAAATTGCAATAGTTCATATAAATTTTGGATTGCAAATTCTTGTTAAATTTGCTGGTCATTTCTATTGTATATTGTGAAATTCTATGGTGACTTCTGGGATAAAAATTCATGGCATAAATTATGAAGCAAATCTTTGATAGTTTCTCTAGTTATTACTAGTAATTTCTTAAAAAGAATATTACATACGTGTTTGTCTTTGGGATTATGATATGGAAGAAGGATGGGTTTTGACCGTGATCTTGTTCTCTCACCTTAAATGGGGGGTTAATATTTGATCCCGGTCTAGTGGTACCTTCCTGAATGGCCTAATCGGTATAGGAGGGGCTTTACTTGGGAATCCTGGATTGAGATAGCGTAGTTCCATCTATCTTATATATCATACTTAACACTTTTCATCTTACTTTACAAGCCCATGTGTCACCTCCATTCTTCAGGTTCAACTGATCATTGGTTCCTTGGCATTTGGCGCTCATAAGTCCATATACCTGGGTAGGGCCTGGAAACTTTGCCGTCAGAGGTTGTTGTAGCTAAAAGAAATAAAAAGAGCATATCATGGCCTCAAGCAAAACAAAAGAAAGAAAATCAAAATGCAAAAGATGGGCAGGGACATAAAAATTAGCATGTGGGCAAAAGCCTAGCATGAGCTCTACCTCACTCATATGGCCATCACCTGATTCCTGAGCACATGTTGATCAATTACAAGGAACCCTTGGATGTCCTAACCCCAATGAGCGATGAATTGACTCGTCATTAAGGGGTGATAAAACTACCACATCTTACAAAGCAAGCTCTAACCCTTGAGCTATGAGTAGTAATATAAACAAAAAATCAGGGAAAAGTAAAAGGCGCACAAGAGGGGTGGAAAAACAAAGGCCGAGTTGGTATCTCATGCATCCTTGATTACTCCCTCCTCACATCTATACACTTAGGATGTGGACTCACCCATTTAGCTGGTCCCTTTGACCATGGCACTTGGCCATGAAGTCTTATTAGCATCATTATTATTCACTAACACCTATCAATTGAAGGGTGGACTTAGGAAATGCTACTTCCCCTTAGGGGCTAGAAACACCTAATAGGGGTTGTCCATTAGCCACTCCTACATATGGAGAAAACACCATTGCGAGATCAGGGCCCTGATTTTGGAAGGGGATCCTTATTTGAAGTATTAAATAACCCATGATATCCAAGTTTGGTTCACTTAGATGCAATAATAATCATTGTCTCTGATGATTGGTTGCTTTCACTAAACTCTTTGTTGTGTTTGTCAGGTGGTTCAGTAGCCTAGGTCTTGGGAACCTTATCCACAGGCACCCACACCCCCTGCACCTAAGATGTTGGATGACTTTGCACCTAATTTGATGATTCTTCAGGATGACACACCCAGACCTAGCTTGCGCCCAGGCTGACCTATACACCAATTGATGAATCATAGCTAATTCAGAGCCCAGATGCTGGTTTCACCTTCAGAGACTAGGGAGGGCTAGTTGCACCTAAGAAGCCCTCAACGCTGGAGTAGAGGAGGCCACTTAGACTAGTTGGAGACCCATGGAGACCACTTTGTGTTGCGCCAATTGGGTCTTGGGACCACAAGTAAGGAAATGAGGTCGATTTGAATGCCAACCCTCAAATCTTGATTTTTACATGCTTCTACATCACCTTGGACAACTCATATCACTTGGACATGGCATTTGAAGCTCCTTTCACGCATGACATCAGCCCTAGAGAGTTAGTGCCTCACATGTGTGGGCTTATTAGAGCATTTATGGTTGAAGCTAGTGGTTTGGCTTGTAACCCAAGGTGTTTTGTGATTAAACTTGTTTTAGGGGTGCCATTAGGCTAATATTAGGTCCTACTCATATAAATAGAGGAGAGGCTCATTCATTTCTATTCATCACCACTTGTGACTATTTTGGCCCTCCTAGGAGATTTTCGGCCTCCCGGGTCTTGAAGAGATGTGATCTATGGAGTACTTTATCTTTTGGAGCTCTTTTCTTGGCATTGGAGAAGTTATCTTGGATCAATAAGGATTGTACATGCATTTTGTCTTGTAAGTTGAAGCTTGTAGTTGATAAATCTTTGATTGGATGGATTGCTTCTTGGTAATGGTCTTCAACAATCAAGAAGATATATTGGTCGTATGTTAGATTTCATTCTCGAGTATTGACACGTCTTGCAGTGGAGATATCTTCATCTTTTCACTTTGTATCTGATAGTGGGGAATTGATGGTCAACTTCTAGCTTCAAAGATACATCAAGTGAGCTTGAGCCATAACCTGAACCAGAACCTAAAGCCAGAGTTAACCATAGCGAGATTTAGAGTTGTAGCTAGAGACAGATTCATGTTCCATGAGCATGACTTGATTGGTGGCCAACCTTAAACCACCATTGGTAGAAGACTTCAGTTTCTGCTTTTCATTTCATTAGTTTGTGGCCATCTTTAAACCATCATCAGGGAGCACTTCCACTTCGTAGAGGAATTCAACTTTTAGTTAGATTCTAAATTGTTCCAAGAACTGCTTCAAGCTTAGTTCAAGAGTTGGTGGTCAACCTTAAATCAACATCGATAAAAACTTCAGGTTCCTCTACTTCATTTGGTTTATGGTCTTGCTTAAACCACCATTTCAAAGATCATATCCAGTCATTTGCTGCCATACACTTTTGTATTTCAGCTCTCTTCTTGGACTCATGTACACCCCTTTGGATTAAGGGGGGAGGTCTCTTGGACGCCTATGAATGTTGGAATTCCTTTACACCAACCCTAACAGATTAGGTGCCCAACATTTCCCCCCTTAGAGCACGTCTAGCCATTGGTTACCATGCACCTTTGTATTTCAACTCTTTTCTTGGACTCATATACACCCATAAACCAAATGAGGTAGAAGAACCCGAAGTTTCTAGCCGTGGTGGTTTAAGGCCGACCACCGACTTTGGAACTAAGCTCAAAGCAATTCCTGGAAAAATTCTGAATCTGCCTAGAAGTCAAAGCCTTCTGCGAAGTGGAAGTGCTCCCTAATGATGGTTTAAATATGACCACAAACCGATGAAGTGAATAGCAGAAATCAAAGTCTTCTGTTGGTGGTGGTTTAAGGATGGCCACCAACCAAGTCATGCTCATAGAACATGAATTTGTATCTAACTACAACTTTGAATCTAGCTATGGCTGACTTTGGCTTTAGGCTCTGGCAGCTGGCTCTGGTTTAGGCTATGACAATCTCACTTGATGTATCTTTGAAGCTAGAAGCTAACCATCAATTATGAATGGGCTTACATGTCTCCTAGATTCACTCTTTTTCACATGTCGACCTCATGACAAAGGTGTGAGTGTTGTTGATTATGTCCTCTCTAGCCAAAACTTACTCCCCTTTATTTGTCACTTCTCTATTTCCACCATCCCCCTTGCGAGCCATGCTCTTCTTTCCTTCTCTCTCCTAAGGCTAACACACCCCCTCCCGCCACACAACCCCCTAAGGCCCACCTTGTTGTTTGGGAAAATAGGGTATTCCATACAGGATGGACACCTTCAGTAACCACTCACACAACCAGATCAAACTTCATAATGTCAATATTTTCACATGGTTAAAACCCTCTAATAGGGAAAAAGTCCACTACCCTCGCCAATGTGGCAACTTGAGGCAATTTTATTAATGCAAAAGATTTTTTTTTACATAAGAGAGTTCTCGCAATCGATCATCATCCATGACCCTCCATGTTCTTTAAATAGAGATCATGGACCAATCGAATGTTAAGCCACGAAACAATAGCCATTAGTATCGAGGAGAATACGAGCTGTCAGATTACTTTATGTCTATAACATATCGTGACTATTGAATAACAATGCAAGTAATACATACTAAAGAAACACACTTTTACGTAATAGACACATTAGACCAAGTTGAACTTAACTAACTTCTAGGTGTCTAAATATCTTAACATGCCTCCTTAAGAACAACTTGGGATAGGATTGAAGGTTTTACAAAGGTAACACAATAGAAGGAAGGTGGCCCTAGAGCCTATCCCCCCTTAATGACAACATGTTGAACTCTTAACATGGATCAAAGTTTAGAAAAATTGCTTCTGTAAGAGACTTTGTGAAAATGTTTGCAACTTGATCATTTGCAGGGAAAAGTAACAACACTTCAAAACTCATGAATGAGCTTTCTGATGAAGTGCATTTGTAACTCAATTTGTTTGCTACACTGATGTTGAACTGGATCTTTAGCAATCTTGATGGTCCTCTAATTGTTGTATCAGAAGGTGGTTGGATATCGTTGTTGGAATCTAGACTCTAAAAGGATTTGCGATAGCCACAACACTTCTTGAATTTCACTAACCGCTGCTCAATACTCTACTTCTGCTAAAGAAAGAGAAACAACCTATTGCATTTTATAAGCCCAAGTGGCAGATCTGGAACCGAGATAGAAAACATAACCTACAGTAGACTTCCGATTATCGGTGTCGCCAGCCCAATCTAAATTAGTGAAAGCAACCTATTATCATAATAAACATTTTGCATTTTAAATTAATTTTTGAAAAACGCTGATAGTTGTAGTGTTAGCATTTAAAATTGTAATAAACAGGGAAAATTTCTTGATAGCAGGGCTCTCAACATTTTTGGGAAATTCGAGTAATTAAGCAGAGAAATTTGCAGTCATCTTCCAAGCAGCAAAAGGATTGAAAGCCTACATTGAACCCTCTGCATTGGAAGGTGCTCTGAACAAGCTTTCCAACGATATGTGGAAGTCCAATAATGGACTCCTGGATCAAAATATATGGTCTGTTGAAGTTTCAAGGATTGAAGCCTTAGGAAGGAAAGAGATATTGGCGATCGCATATCAGAGGTCCAGCATATTGGCGATTGCATATCGAAGGTCCAACATATCGACGATCGCATATTGGAGGTCCAATATATCGACGATCGCATATCGAAGGTCCAGATATATCGGCAATCGCATATCGGAGGTCCAAATATATCGGCGATCACATATCGGAGGTCTAGCATATTGGCGATTGCATATCGGAGGTCCAGAGATATCGATGATCGCATATTAGAGGTCCTGCATATCAGAGCATCGACACATTGGAAGGTCAACAAATCGAAGAATCGAAACTTCTTAAGGTGACAACCTTTAAAAAGTTGCGATATGCGTAAGGTGCCGATAGTGTTAAAAACCGTCAGGTAACGCTGATGAAGGTTAACAAAGGATTTCATCGCAAAACCAAAGGTGGACGAGTCCTTTTCTCTCTCCTCTAGCGGGATACATCGCGATTCACAGCATATGATTGGTTCCGATAAAGCTACAGTGGCATCTGACGTCAACGTGATGTGGCGGTACAATAGGACACGTGACGCGCAACTTTGGCATTTTGAGGGGCCTAAGGGGACAAATATGGGTGACATGTGTCACCACTCATGAGGTGCCATGTGGAGTGATGACGTCATATCGGAGGTTGAGGATGTCGACACTTTATAAAAGTTGGTAATTGGAAACTTCTGATAATGGGGCTTTGATATTGGGATGGCACATGGTCAAGAAGAACTTAAAGAACCAAGGGCACTAAGCACTTAACAAAGGAAAATGGCCCCCGGCAAGAGCAAAATGCCCTAGCACCTTAAAAGCTAAGCGACAGGTCACAACTCTCGGTCCTATGACAAGAAATGCGGGGAGGGCTAAGCAGAAGGAGCTAAGATGAAATCAGAAACTCGCAAAAGTTACAATACAAAGGGGGCTCCAATATGGCATTAAGCCGATGGCCACTTGTCCAGTCATATGAGAAAGAAAATGCCAAAGGAGCTAAATGCCAAGGTACTGAGAAGTATTGGAGCATTGCAACGATGTGGAATTTCTTCGATAAGACAATACAGAGAGTTAAAGACGTCTGCGTGGGTAGTTGCCAGATTGAGTGCAGGAACAAAGGAGTTGATAGTTTGAAAGGGCAGTTAACAGGTTTTGTGAAAACAACTTCAACCACTCCAAATTCCAAGGCAGAGGATCAATGTTAATGAACCAATTTCGAGATTTGAAGGCTAAAGATTTTCCAGCATAATTGAAGAAGAACGAGAAAAACAAAGGAGCAATTTTGATGGATTGTTGCAGAGGGACCTGTTATGCTAGTAGAGATGCTAAACTGTTTAGGGACCTGTTCTACTTTTAAGGGAGTTAGTTGACCATATATTTCTTTTTGCCTAAATACAAGCATATTTTCCTATAGTTATACTAGGAAAGACATAATATTTTTAAGTTATCTTTTGCATACATGAACATGAAAGGTATTTAAAATATCTCAGTTTCTTAATTATGTGATGACTATTATTTTGCAAACTGTTATGTAAGCACTATATAAACAGTTTATGAATATTGAAACAAGGTTGCCTTTTATTGGAAAAACACTTGTAGCCCAAATATATTTGAGCAAATCTTGAATGTATTCACAGTGTTTAATGAGCAGTTAGTAGGAAATTCATGTGTTACTTCTCCCTATCAGATTTTCTCTGTTATATAATTGTTTTCTTCAATGTCTGAGAATGTTAGTTTATGAGATTGGATTTCTTTGATGCTCCTCTCTTGAAATTATCAGTCATTAATATTTTTTATTCTAGTCATCTATAAACTTTGTTTTCCTTCAGTCCTCTTTCTTCCAAATCTCCCAAACAGTCAAAGGACTTGTGACTTTCATGCTTTGTACAACCTGCTCATTGGATTTGTGATCTCATTTGTTTAATAGCTAGACTCCATGCCCAATGGTTTTGAAGATCACCCAACCAATTTATCCCTAGACCTAAATATGGCCATCTGAATTCAATTGCACAAAACCTTCTACTATAGTGACTATAGGGTAGTTGAGTTTTTACGGAGAGATCCCTATCCGGGTTGAAGGGCCAAATTCAACCTAAAAGAGGTTATGAGCTTACCTTAGGGTTTTTCCCTATAGCTAGGGTTTTCCCTGAGTGATAACATTTTGGCGCCGTTGTCGAGGAGGCGAAGTTTCATGTCAAATCACCCCTAAGTTTCATGTCAAATCATCCCTGGGAGAACGACAAAGATCAGATCTGCTCTTTGATGGTGAACAGAGGACATACACGGAAAGGTTGTGTACCATTCACTTGGCGATTCCAATGTCAATGAGATCCAAAAATTGATACATCACTGGCGACTCCACTGTTAAAAGGATTTGTAGCTCAAAGAATTAATTGGTGACTCCACTACACTAATGAAGGACTTAATTACTGCTACAATCATTTCAAGGTATGCATGTTTGGACTTTTCAAAAAATCATGGTTTCCCTAATCCTTTACCCAAGGATGAATATTTTTTGAGGAATGGTCCAAAATTTAGTGGAGAGGATTTGAGCTTGACTTTGAAACATATTTCAAATTTTCGTGACTTTACTGATCTTCTTAGAGTCAAATATGAAGATGTCTTTATCAGACTATTTTATGATTCATTCCAAGGAAAGTGCAAAAGTTGGGTTGAAGGTTTACCTACAGAATCTATAAGATCTTTTTCAGCTTTTTGGCTCATCTTTTTAGAAACATGGATGGAGAAAACAAAATTTGTGGCAGATCATGTTTCCATTCAAGGTTTTAAAGAATGGAATGATATGTACACTAATGATGAAGTGGATGAAAACTTTTCTTCATTTTTGTATTCTTATTTAAAGTCATGCAAATGTAGCTCGAAAGATAAAATTTATTTTTTAGAAGAGTTGGCCAATGACATTGAAATCAGGATTGAAGCTTTAGAAGGTCAGAATTTACCCCATATTTTTCCATTTCAGGATCTTTCTTTTGAAGTTTCATTTCAGTAGAAGCAACAAGTTATATTGCTGCCCCTTGGTTTTGAGAATGGAAAATATTATGACTTTAATCATGAGCTTGACAGTTCACAGCTGAAGCAAAAGGAACAATTAGATCATCAGACAAGATGTGGTTTTTATGATTTCAAAGATCCTGTAGCTGTTTATATGGAGGAATTTTTCAGACTACATTCTCAATCATATTTTCACTGTGAAAACCAGTTCCATTATCAGTTGCCATTGCTGTTATATTTTCCAGTTTTTGTTTTGTTGAAACATAGTAAAAAAGACATTGTATTTGAGCAGCTAATGGATTGGTTTCATTGGCATTTTTGTGTTATTTGATTGAGCAGTTATTTGAGCAGTTTAGGATAGGATGGTGTGCCAATAAGCTCAACACTCCGAGCATGTTTTGTAGCAACTTTCAATTTCGGTTTGCAGTGTGGTACAGTTTACAGGTTGTAGGGTTATTGGTTGGGAGTCGCCCATTGGATGAGGCAATTGGTCTATGGGAGGTTCTTGCTGCCATCATTAATCGACAACATCCCCGTGGAGCCAACTATTATCATAATAAACATTTCACATTTTAAATTAATTTTTGGAAAATGCTGACAGTTGCAGTGTCAACATTTAAAATTGTAATAAATAGGGAAAATTTCTTGATAACAGGGCTGTCAACATTTTTTGGAAATCCAAGTAAATAAGCAGAGAAGTTTGCAGTCATCTTCCAAGTAGCAGAAGGATTCAAAGCCTACATTGGACCCTCTCCATTGGAAAGTGCTCTGAACAAGCTTTCCAACGATATGTAGAAGTCCAAAAATGGACTCTTGGATCAAAATATATGGTGTGTTGAAGTTTCAAGGATTGAAGCCTTAGGAAGGAAAGAGATATCGAAGATTGCATATCGGAGGTCCAGCATATCGGCGATTGCATATCGGAGGTCCAAAGATATCGACGATCACATATCGGAGGTCCAGCATATCGACAATCGCATATCGGAGGTCCAAAGATATTGGCGATCGTATATCGGAGGTCCTGCATATCGGAGCGTCAACATATCGGAAGGTCGGTGTATCGGAGAATCAGAACTTCTTAAGGTGACAACCTTTAAAAAGTTGCGATATGCATAATGTGCTGATAGTGTTAAAAATTGTCGGGGAACGCCGATAAAGGTTAACAAAGGATTTCATCACAAAACCAAAGGTGGATGGGTCCTTTTCTCTCTCCTCTAGCGGGACACATGGCAGCATATGATTGGTTTTGATAAAGCTACAGTGGCATCTGACGTCAGCATGACGTGGCGGTACGACAAGACATGTGGCAGGCAGTTTTGGCATTTTAAGGGGCCTAAGGGGACAAATTTGGTCACCACTCATGAGGTGCCACGTGGAGTGATAACGTCATATTGGAGGACGACATATTGGAGGTTGAGGATGTTGGCACTTTATAAAAGTTGGTAATTAGAAACTTCCGATAAAGGGGCTCTGATATTGGGATGGCACATGGTCAAGAAGAACTTAAAGAAGCAAGGGTGCTAAGCACTTAACAAAGGAAAATGGCCTCCGACAAGAGCAAAACGCCCCAGCACCTTAAAATCTAAGCGACAGGTCACAACTCTCGGTCCTATGACGGGAAATTCGGGGAGGGCTAAGCAGAAGGAGCCAAGATGAAATCAGAAACTTGCAAAAGTTACGATACCAAGAGGGCTTCGATATGGCATTAAGTCGATGGCCACTGGCCCAGTCATATGAGAAAGCAAATGCCAAAGGAGCTAAGTGCCAAGGGACTGAGAAGTATCGAAGCATTGCAACGATGTGGAATTTCTCCGATAAGACAATACAAAGAGTTAAAGACGTATGGGTCAGCAACTGCGAGATTGAGTGCAAGAATAGAGGAGTTGGTAGTTTGAAAGGGAAACTAACAGGTTTTGTGAAAACAACTTCAACCACTCCAGATTCCAAGGCAGAGGATCAACATTAATGAACCAATTTCCAGATTTGAAGGCTAAAGATTTTCCAACAAAATTGAAGAAGAACGAGAAAAACAAAGGAGTAGTTTTGATGGATTGTTGCAGAGGGACTTATTATGCTAGCAGAGATGCTAAACTACAATTTAGGGACCTATTCTACTTTCAAGGGAGGTAGTTGACCAGATATTTCTTTTTGCCTAAATACAAGCATATTTTCCTATAGTTATTCTAGGGAAGACAATATTTTTAAGTTTATCTTTTGCATACATGAATTTGAAAGATATTTAAAATATCTCAGCTTTTGTAATTATGTGATGACTATTATCTTGCAAACTGTTATGTAAGCACTATATAAACAATTTATGAATATTGAAATGAGGTTGGCTTTTATTGGAAAAACACTTGTAGTCCAAATATATTTGAGAAAATCTTGAATGTATTCACAATGTTTAATGAGCAGTTAGTAGGAAATTCATGTGTTACTTCTCCTTGTTAGTTTTTCTCTGTTATATAATTGTTTTCTTCATTGTCTGAGTATGTTAGTTTATGAGATTGGATTCCTTTGATGCTCCTCTCTTGAAATTATTGATCATTAATATTTTTTATTCTAGTCATCTATAAACTTTGTTTTCCTTCAATCCTCTTTCTTCCAAATCTCCCAAACATTCAAAGGACATGTGACTTTCATGCTTTGTACAACCTGCTCATTGGAGCTGTGATCACATTTGTTTAATAGCTGGACTCCATGCCTAATGGTTTTGAAGATCACCCAACCAATTTATCTCTCGACCTAAATCTAGCCACCTGAACTCAATTGCACAAAACCTTCTACTACAATGACCATAGGGTAGTTGAGTTTTTACGGAGAGATTTCTCTCTGGGTTGAAGGGCCAGCTTCAACCTAAAAGAGGTTCTGAGGTTACCTTAGGGTTTTTCCTTGCAGCCAGGGTTTTCCCTGAGTGATAACACAACCAACAAAGGAGCCCCCCTTGAAATGTAATGTATCCCAAACTGAACTGTACCTCGAATATACTGAAGTATCCTTTTTGCTGCTTTTCAATGACTTTCATTAGGTGTTTGCATATATTGGACAACAAGAGCAACAACAAAGGAAATATTAGGCGGGTAGGGGTCAAATATAAGACGCTACCAAATAACTAACGATACAAAGTGGCATCAACTTTAGGTGTAGTGTGGGTGGCAACAAGTTTCACTCCAAAATGAAAGGCAAAAGGGGATGGTTTACAATCTTCCATGTGAAATTGACGAAAAAAGTGACATGCATACCTAGATTGGGAAATAGATATTCCTTCCTTGGTTTGCAATACTTGGAGGCCCACAAAATAATGCAAATAACCTAAGTCCGTCATATCAAAATTCTTCCTAAGGCTTCATTTCACACGGGTTAAAAGTCTAGGGTCACTACTAGTAAGGATAAGGTCATCAACATAAAGAACAAGGATTATGAGATGGCTCCTACTTTCTTGGTGTAGACATTGGGATCAAAATGACATCTAGAGAAGATGGTGTCAAGAAGAAAGTTATCCATTTTTGCATAGCAAGCTTGAGGAGCTAGGTTAAGACCATAAAGATATTTCTTAAACTGGCAAACAAGGTCGCAGTCACTCTAAACAGTGGGCTAGAGCAAAGCGTATGGAATTGATTTTGGCAACAGGGGCAAAGGTTTCATTGTAGTCAATTCCTTCAACTTGGGAGAATCCTTTAGAAACAATGAGCCTTGTGTTTTTCAATACTTCCATATGATGCATACTTAGTTTTATACACCCATTTATGTCTGACAAGTTTTCTTCCTTTTGGAAAGGGTACTAGTTCCAAGTATCGTTCACCATCAAGGAACGATATTCTTCATTCATTATTGTTTCCCAATCTGGATGGCTTGAAGCTTCTGCAAATGTTTTTGGATCACGAGTCTCTAAAACTTGAGCCAAAAGAGAGGAGGCTCCTTGGAACTTCACCTTGTGCCTCATTGCTTGGTATTAGTAATCCTATTAGGGATACCCCATTGATCCAAAGGAGAGATGATCTAGTGTAGAGGATAGGTTGCTAAAGTGACAAAGGTGACCTTCTTAGAGGTTTCCCCTCGGATTGTACCTTAAGGATTAGGGCTTTCACCAATTATTACATTTTGGGTAGTAACACATTCGATGGTGTTAAGTATGGATGGGGATGTGTAAACACTATCTTGACTAGTTTCCCAGTCGGACAAGTTGACCTAAGAAAAGAAAACACTTCTAAAAGAAAACCATGTCCTCCATGGCATGACAAGTTATAGCACCACATGCAAATAAAACAACCAATGCATGGGATATCAAGATAGGATATAAAGTAACCAATCGTATCATCCACATGTACTTTTGTAAATATGAGAGGTGGGATGGAGCATTTGATATACCACAACTAGCCTAGCACAATCATCTGCCTGAAGGAGAAAATGAGAAAAACTATCTATATCAAGAGAGCTTGAGCAAGAAAGCTTAGTAAAATCAACATCATACACCCTTGTGGGGGTGCATCTAATGTAGTTACCCCTTGAGGGGTAACACTGTATACTAGCAAGATGATCTCAAAGTTTGGCCAAAGCAAGAGGGAAGAGCCCTGGGATGTTTTACCTCAATGCAAAGGAACCAAAGATCAGTGATCAAAGGGAGTAAGGCAAAAACACTATACCTTGATTTCCCTTCCAAGTGGAACAAGGTGCTTTTCCTTGGCCTTGTGGTAGGTCTGTCGTCTAGCAAACTTGAAAAAATATCCTAATTTAACTCTTGGAAAATATCTAAACAACACTTAGGAAAAATATAGATGCACAAGTAATTGTAGGCAAGTTTTCTCAATAATCTTTGACAAATGAAAAGGAGTGAGACAACCTCCTTACATAGATAAGGAGCCTAAATACAAGATGTAAATATATTGCGTTAGCTTAAAACCATGAGCAAAAACTATTAGCCCAGTTTAAAACCATGAGCAAACCACAATAAGTGGGCACAAACCACTCTCAAAATCCTCCAATAGAAGAGAACCCTACTAAAAATGGTCACATGTGCAACAAAAGGGGTCACACGTGTGGTTGAAAAGGGCGAGGAGAAGTGCACCCTCACAAATATTGGCCATTGTCCTTGGAATGAGTGAAGAATTAGTCAGCATGGGCCTGAGGACTAGGGAAATCCTCTAATTAACTCCTAAAAACAAGGAAGTGCACATCTAAAGAGGTAACAACCTCCTCATGCATGATAACGTCCCATGCATGTGCATCGTCCAAGGTAAGCATCCAATGTAGGCTGATATTTGTGGCTCCTCAATCAGGATGCTTCTCAAATAAAATAAGATGGTCAACTGCCATGTCGTCTGTAACTGCTGTAACAACTTGTGACCCTTTGTAACCACCTCCTAGGAGTCCTCAAACACGTCAACAACCTCCCATGTGTGATCCAAGGAGGCAAATAATCATGCATACATGTGACTAAGCATCCAATTGGGAAAGGGGGGCATCTCTAAGTGGTCCAGGTGGCAACCGTGATGACGTGCCATCATAAGGGCACTTGAAGTAGTCCTAAACTTCCTTCATAATCTTCAAACAGTCCTAAGAGCAGTCCTAAGTAGCCCTTTCTATGGTGCTATGGCCTGTGGCCTAGCACATAGCAACACTGTAGTAAATGTCCTCAAAACAGTTACACAGACATCATCAACGCATCAGTATATATATTAGCACCCAATCTGCATATGAAACTAGCCCTACGTAGATCTGATCTAAGTCTGAGGGCAGACTTCTTCAACACACAGCCTCACCTTATGACTGTGGCTCTCATTCCTTGCAGGCAGTCTTTAACTCATACCTGGAACAGTCTCTATCACTGTGCTGTCACCTACAGCAATCTGACCATGATTCTCTTAAGCTGGGGTTTCCTTTGACTGCAACTAAGGTTCCTCTGGTTGCAGCTAGGGACTCTCCTTTTCTAGCTGCGGATTAGTGACCCTAATGCCCCTTGCTGCGGATTACAGACTATTTTTTGCTGCGTGTCTGGCTTCTCTTGACCGCGTCTAAGCCTCTTTTGACTGCGGCTAGTGCTGCCGTTTACTGCGGCTTAGGGTCTCCTTTAGCTACGAATGAGGGTCTCCTTTAGCTGCGTTTTAGGGCTCTCTTGACAGCGGATTAGGGCTTCCCTTTAAGTGCGGATTAAGGATCCTCTTGACCTGCGGCTGGGGCACCTTTAGGACTGCAGCTAGGGCATGGCCTCTTCTCCAGAAATGCGGCTAGATCTCCTTCCTTTAGGACTGCGGCTAGGGCTTTCTCTCTAGACCTCTCTTTCCACCAAACCCAAACGAGTGGAGAGAGATCACAAGAGATGTGAGTGTGTCTCAAATGACTTGAAGACTCTTCTATTTATAATGCAACGTTGAGGTTGAGCTGGGGTAATTTGCTTGCTGGCCGACCTTGACAAATTGTCAAATAATACAAATAAATTCATATTTCCATAAATACATGTCGGAATCGTATGATCTTTAGATCAATCCTACACCTCTCGAAGAGAGGAATCCAAGAAAAATATCAGCTGCTGTAAATAAGATGACCCACATGGAGTTCGGCCCTAGTTGCCAATTTTAACAATTTCCCAAGTCCCTAAGTAGAAGGTAGGTAATGTGATGAAAAATTATGAGAGGAGAAGGGGAAAGCTTCATGTAATGGCTCTCAAAATCATGTAGTGATGTATAGGTCTTATAATTTTGTTCATCTAGTTTCCAAGAGCTAGGAATTTTATGCATAGAAGCCTTTGAAGAGGGAGCTTAGCATTGAGTTGCCTTTCCTTGGCATTGTTTCTTACTACCCCTTTTGCCATTTACTTTAAGTGTTAATTTCATTGAACAAGTCCCTTTTTATTTAAATATTCATAGACAAGCATGGTACTAGGGGTACTGGCCTCATAGCGAGGTGGCATTTACTCAAGCTGTACATTTTGGCTTTTAACTTCATTGTTTCTCCACCTCTTGGCCTTTTTGGCTTTAATGACTTGGGCTTTTCTTCATTTAGACCATGTTGATTCTTTGACTAGTCAAACATGAAAGAAGATAGCTTTTTTATGGATGGGATGGAGTGAAAGGGAAAATGGAAAGTGTTAAGTATGGTTGGGATGTGGAAGACACTACCTTGACCAGTTTCCCAATAGTACAAACTGACTCGAGAAATGACAATGCTTCTAAAGGAGAATCATGCCCCCCATGGTACGACAAGGCAAATAATGGAACTTATAATGTTCTGAAGGGTTACTGGATCTCATTTAACATTTACCACTTACATGGCATAACCCAACGTTTATAGCATCACATCCAAGTAAGACAGCCAATGAATGAAATATCAAATAGAGCATGCTGAAACAAAATTGTATCATCCATAAGTGCATCTGTCAATCTGAGAGGTGAGGGTGGAGCATCTGATATACCATAGCTAAGCTAGCACAATCATATGCCTAAAGGGTAAATTGAGAGAACTGTCTTGAGTTTGGAGAGTCTGATAAAGAAAGCTCATGAAATCAACAACATAACACCCTTGTGGGGGTGCTTCTAATGTAGTTACCCTGTGGGGGGGTAACACCTACCATATCCCTTCAAAATATCCAATGCCAATTCTGATAGAAATTGCTAGTATGTGCTTGGTAAATGTATGGAATCATAATTGCAACTACAAATGACAGTTGGAAATTTGATGAGATATTGTTCACAATAATTAATTGTCAGGCTAATTGGACTTCAATACTACGTGCACTTTCTAGGCAAGAAAAATGACATCTTGTTTCAGTCTTACAGTTTGATTGTAGAATCAGGAGTGTGTTCTTAATCCTAAACTTAATTTTTGGCAGTAAAGCATTTCAGCTTTATATTTTAATTTACAGTCTATCATTCTCTCTTGAATGACAAAGCAACAATGTTGTCTAGTAATTGAGTAAAAATATAGACCATTAATGAGTAACATTGATAACAAATAATGGCATTTGCTTGTGCAAAATGTGAAACCATGATATTTTGCTTCGTTGCAACTTAGTAACCAAATATTTGATGGTGTACTGCTGCATCTTTTTGAAATCCTTTGCCTTTTAAATATTCTATTTCATCTAACATACTGTCAGGTTCTTAATTTCTCCCTTACATGTGTTATTGCTGAAACTTTTCTTATTCAAATGTTTTTAAATATTTCATCTTTACCTTAAGTTTTCTATACCCATACTCTTATGTTGAAAAATGTTTCTTTCATGTCTACATTTTTACTATTTGTGTCTGTTTAGAACTAATTGTACATCCTCTAGATCCCTTGTCTAGTTATATTTATTTCTTTAGTAAGTCTCAACCTTTTCATTTGCATTTATTTTTTCTTTTCCTAATTGAAAATAATGTTTCTTGTAAAACCTTCAATACTCAATAATAGCTATATATGTAGGATGGTATCTTCTTATTGCCTGGTTGCTGCGATCCATTTAATGAGAAAGCCCTTCGTGCATCACAAGGAGCATGCTTTCAACTTCCTATTATTACAGGGCTTTGGAGTCATCTAGAGATTATTAGGGATCAATATCAAATAAATATGTATGCAGCTCAACAAGACAGCAGTAAAACGAATGAAGAGACAATGGCAAGAAAATATGCAACTTTTGGGAAAGATGAGAATGCAAATATTCTAGAGTTCTCTCATAGTGATTCAGTAATCAAGGGTAGCACAGTCTGCAATGGACATAATTCAATTCTACTGTCCCATGAATTTGCATCTGCGGTGACAGATAAACCTTTATGTCTTGTGCTGGGCAGTGAGGGAAAAGGCTTGTCTGAACAAGCAAGAAAGTCATGTAATCTTGTTGCAATACCTATGCCAGGAGGATTTGAGTCGCTCAATGTTTCAGTTGCAGGAGGCATCTTCTTGTTTTTACTAAGATGACAACCATGATGCATGGGCCCTGTTGCAAGTCGGAGGTTTCTCTTCTTACTGAGCTTTGTACCTAGTTGTCACATTAAGAAAGCATAAAGATAATTTATATAAGACTTCCATGGAAGTAAATTTCTAGATTTTTTTAATAAGAAAAGCTACAGTCAAATTTGAGTCACATTAAAATGTTTCTCACAATGTTTAGTTATATTGTTTCAAATGATTGGTTTTATCTGTGAGATCTAAAGGACTTCCAAATCACAGTCTTTAAATAGGATAGAGCAGTAGTTCTGTTTGAATTTTTTGCAGGGTTGTCTTCATGTACCTTTGTATACATCACAATTTTGAAGAATCTAATAAAACTACACCTCCATGTCAATTTTCCCTTGCATGTTTCAAGTTTATGTAGGCATTACATATTAGTCATTTGAAAATTAGTCTGCAAAGGTAATTGTTTACAAACTGTAAAATTCTTCACAGATGAACGCAAGTGGCTTTTTATTATGACAACAAAATGTTTGGAAAAGGAAAGGAAAATGAAAAGTCATGGAAACTTTTTATGCAAATAGCATATTTGAGCCCCTAAAAAAGAAATGTGTTCCAAACAAAGGGATTTGCCAAGATCTCCCTTTTTAAAGTTGTCCAAAACACAAGCCGAAACATGGCTTCTAAGCTCTAGGACAAATGATACTATATCACAGAAACAAAGAAAGTAGATTGGACTTGCAAAGTTCTCACCAATACACAAGTGCAATGCTAAACTTATAAATTAAAATCTCTTAGATATTATAACTTTGGCTTATTTTTGGTTGGCAATTCGGCTCTACCAAAAAGTTGACCTATCATTTATGGGGAGATTGCTTTTGATTCTCTTCCTTTTATCTTGGGACAACACTTGGGATGTATTGTATGATTTTTTCTTCATTAAGCTGTAGAAAAGCACTCTGAAACTAGAATTTTGTTATTGATTTCCTTCTTTAAATAAGAAACATGGAAGTTCATGTGTACATGTGAATCAGGAAGCAACACCAATTTGTAAGCCATATTCTCAATATGTTAGAAATAAAAACAATGTGAGAGAAAATAATTATAGCAACAATAACACATAAACACAGATATTAACTTGGAAAATCCAAATCAGGAAAAACCAGCTAATAGATCTATTATTATTGTATGGCTTAAACACAACAATTACTTGACTTAAAAGCAGCCAAGCCAGCCAACATCTTGGCTTGACCAAGTGAGCCCTCCACTTAACCCAAGCACATTACAATGGCGAATCCCTAAGCTTTTTAAAGGCTTCATCACATGTAATCCTTGGGCTCTAGTACCATGAGCCACCAAAACCATGTGGTTGAAACCATCACTATGGACATGTTACCGCTCAAACTAGCGGGGCCCTAAAAGGGGATCCTTGAAGGGCTACTAGATTAAGGGAAACACTAGAGCAATAGCCCATTGTCACCTCAACTAAGGCTCCCTACTCTTTATGGACTTTCACCGATGGGAGGAGACCCGTTATGATAAGGATCACGAAATAGATGGACCAATGATAAGGTGAGGGGTGATCCTGGAAGCCTATTCACAAGAGAGGCTCAAATATGTGGCTTGCTTGCTTTGGAGTGCAAGGTTGAAAGGCTCTCAAGGAAGGGCTTAAGGAGAATTTCAAGGTTTAGGTTCAAGGTATGTATCTTATAATGGAGGTTCCTAAGCCCTAAAATTCTTGTGAAGACTTGGATTCCAAGTGATCTTTGAAGGATTATCCTTAATGGTGTATGGGACCACATGGGACCAAGTGGACCCAGGGTTAGGTCAAGGGGGTAGGGTTTAGCAACCAATGATATGCTTGACCTATCCTGGAGGGAGAAAGGGACCAAAGAAAGAATTTTTAATGCAAGGCAATATGAGGGTCCCAATGAGGCTTCTAGCCTAAGGAAACCAAGGGCAAGATTCAATCTTGAGGCCAGGGCTTGAGATATCTCAAAATCCCACCGTCGAAATTTCTTCAAAATTGGAGGGCACTTAGGAGACACATTGACGTAAAGGATGCTAAGAGATCATATTTTTGAGTGGGTGGTTTGTGAGATAAATGATTCCCTAGGAGATCTAATGGGCTAGGCCTAGAAAAGAAGAGGGAGGAGAGGAAATAAGGTTTAAGGTGATCACCATATGGTGGACCAATGTCTAATCCTTTGGGGAGATTTTCTAGGTCAAGGAGGCCTCAAAGACAACTTCAATTAGCATTAGGGCAACAACAAAAGTAGCTTCAAAGACTTTATACTTCGCTTTGCAAAATGGATGGCTTATCAAAATGGATTTCAGTAATGAAACATCCCTAGGAACATTCATTCATTATACATGGCCCATACATGAAGCAACACTATCTAGAAACAAAATTTCCACAACTTTGCAAAAATGGATGCAACAAATTAGCCCTAGTATATCGAAATCCCAACAACAATGTATGTGACAAAAATAGAAAGAAAGAATAACATATATCCAACCATCCAAAATTTTCCATTCAAGAAGCTCCAAGACATGAGAAAATAATTCAAACATCAAAATTCATTACATGCTCCAAAAATTTGTCCTCCAAGAAGGATAGCATAAATCTCTAAAGAGATACAAGTCCTAATCCAAGTGATCATGCTAAAATGAAATCACATCACTTTGTATTTATACATGTCCAAATGAATTCGATTTGCCTAATGAAGCCTAATACAACTCTTAAAATAAAATAATGTGCAAAACAACTAACTTTTGGTGACAAGCCCACCAAACTAGCTCATAATCAAAAGAATAAGCCTCTCAAGAGGTCGAATGATCAATAATACATGGCGTTGGGACTTAGAAGAGGCCCAATTAAGTCCATTAGTGCCAAAATGTGAAATAGGACTCCTAAAAGTAGTGGACAAGGGCTTGGCCCCTTGTTTTCCAAATAATAAACATGTTGTGCTCTCCTTGGTGTGGGGGCACACAAGTGCCCTCATGGGTCTCCAAATAGATCGAAGATGTCTTTAGACCATCTGCAATGGCTTAGATGATGGTGTAAGTGATTCCATATCATCATACAGGTCTTGGGTTATCTGCCAAGTTTATGATATAACTCTGGGGCCCACTGGGCATGGTGAATCAGGTGCATCTTCCTTGTCCAATAGGTGAATCTCGAGCAATGTCTAAATATCTTTGGGGATCCATCAAATGTTGTCTACTATTGTGGAGGCCCATGGTTCTATACACACCCTACATATGTCAATGTAGCCCTCTGGAGGGTTAGGACCCAGTATAGGGAGACCAAACCCAAAATGGAGACCATTAGCAATCCTGCATAAGATCCAACGTGTCCCCGTACCTTCTAGCATATCAAGTCATTAAAGCAATCAACTAAAATAATTTACAAACCATGGAAAACAAGTGGGTACTTCATAATGGCATGCCCTTCCATAATGGGCTTTGGCAGGTGCTAATGTCTCCAAGGTCCAAAGGGGGTTAACCAGTCATCCTATTAGGTGGTTTCTGCCTCCAAAGGGGGTGATATGTCCATGGTACATCCTTCAAATGATGGTGGAATGTGATACAATGATAAAACATAGTAGGGGATGAAGGGGAACAAACTGGGTCACATGCCATGGTACAAAGGTAGCCAATAAAAAGGGAAGCCCACACTTGGGTAAATGATGTGTAGGAGGGAGAAATCGTGGTACATGAGTTACCCTGGCCTTGATCTTTTCACCCTTCTTTGTATGCATTTTTACTTTTATGATTTTCTTTGGTTGACTCCTTGGGGCCCAAAGGAATGAGAGCATGATATATAAAGTATACCAATGGATACCCCCTTTTTAAGGTGGGGCATGTTATCACTCCAGGAAACTCTCCTAGGTTGCAACTCGGAGATGCCTCGTAACATATAATCTTCAATATTGTTCTCCGAAAGATGGTTTGGATCAAGCCAGATAACCAGTTAAACTATGTTTTTACTCAAGACATGCATGAACACCCTCAACTTACAAGGCTTTAGACCACTAATGCTCAATAGTTTGTAGATTCAATGAATGGATGGAGAATACTGACCATACCGATAGATGCATATATATAAACACATATGAACGGCTAGCTATAGGCAACAAATGAGAACACTGACTGTACTGGCAGATGCATATATAATAACACATATGAATGGCTAGCTACAGGCAGTAAAGAAGCTTGCAAATCTAATTTATCAACGCAGAGATAAGATGACAGTTATGTGGCATTAGATACAGAAGAAACATGAACAAACTGTTCAAGTGCAAGCTTAGAACAGAAGATAAAATGAACATTGAACATATAACAACAAAAGAAGCTTGTATTACTAATCAATGAAGATGAGAAGCTTGAGTAGCAAAGTCTCAATAGTCTCCAGAAGTTGAACCCTTGTTACATTTTGTTTTCAGCCTTTTATAGGCCTTTTACAATGCTCCTGAGTTCTCAAAGGCTCGGAGTGTCTTAATCTTCTTCTCTGTCTTTTCAACAGTTTGATGCCCTGACTAGGCAAGCCTGGGCTCGGAAGTTTCTTCTTCTGACAGTTGAGTAATTGCTTTAGGGTAGTTTGCTACACTGTCTGGGAGCTCTCTCGTGCCAGAGATGCCCCATGATCATTTGTTGGTTTTGGATAAGCTGTGCTGTTGATGCCTCATGACCGATTCTGTTTCGGGTTGTGTTGCGCTGTTGATGCCCATGATATTTCTTTTTCGGGCTGTGTTGCGCTGTCTGCTCCATGATCGTTTCGGTTTGCTTTGGTTGTGTCGTGCTGTGCTGCCCATGATCACTTTCCGGCCTTTGTCCTTGTCTCCCGGCCTCTGTTAGGTAATGGAAAGGGTATGCATGCCTTTGTGATCTTTTAAATGTTTATAATGATTGTTTTCTGTTTAATACAGAAAACACAACAACCCTGTAAAAATCCCGCCCATGCTTTGTTCTTCCGGACTTCAAAAGTCCTTAAACATGGCATATATATCTATTGGGTCCACCCTTTGGGTCGCTGTCGCCTATCGCAGACGACCTGGTCCCTTTGTTCTTTGAAATACTTGAAAAGCACGGGAAGTACATGAAAAAGACCTCCCTCCGGACTTCAAATATTATAGATTTCACATCCCGGACCCTTTCGAGTCTGGGCTTCATTGCTATTGGCGCTGCGAAGTTCCCCTTTGTATTTCGTTATATAACGAAATACATTAAAATGCATTAAAATAGGCTTACTCCAGACCTCAAATATTATCAAATACTATTTAGAATACCGTCGGGTCCACATCATCGCGTCGCACACATGAAGGTGTAAAGGCTCCGCCCCTTGGTTTCCCTAATTGTGATCCGCTGATGCGATGTGGGCCGTCGATCTGCGCATGCGATCGACGGTCCACATTGATTCGCCGATTGCAATCACTGATTCCATACTGTCTGCGGCGATACCTCCGCCAATGCGACCCGCCGATCCGATCATCGACGGTGTCTTGCGTCGATTGCCGCTGCCCGCCTGTGCCGATCAGATCCGCTGATTGCGATTTGCCGCTTAGATCTAGGCCGTTGATTGGTTAGATCTAACGGTTGCTATGCTTTGACTGTGAACCTGCAATTCATGGTTTTTCACTGTTTTTCTTTGGTTTTTTCCTCCCGATAGTGATTTTCCGCCCTTCCAAGGGCTCTTGGCATGCGACTTTTGGGATTTTAAAATGATCCTTAGGTGAATTTTGAAGCCTTTAGTAGTGTTTTGGATCCATTTTTGGGCCAAATGCTTCCAAGGCTAACATTGGCTCCTTCTGGGGATGAAATCCTCCCTGTGAGGTTTCAAGAACTACAGAACAATGCCTTTCCTGTAAAAAAAAACAAGATCAAATATTCCTCCTAGTGTTGCATTGGGCATGGAGTCTATTTAGCATGAAATAAAAACTTGAAAAAACATATTTAAAATACCAAGGCTTGAAAGTCTTAACTGAAATAAAGTATGAAGAACAACCCATTGACTGGGCCATCAAAAACATCTCCTCCTTCCTTTAATGCATGCCTTTTGAGAAAACAGTCACCAAACTGAAAATTGACCCTTTTTACCTTTTTGTCAAAGGTTTCTTTGATTGTCTTCTGATGAGCCTTTGACTTCTCAACCAGCTGCTCTCTGATCTGCTGTAGTTCAACCAGGTTATTCATTCTTTTTACCATGTCATTCTCTTCATCTTGTTCTTCTTGCAAGAATTTAGCCACAGGGAGAATCAGCGGGATAGGGAAAACAACATCAGCGCCATAAACCAGTTTAAATGGAGAATTCCCTATGGACTTTTTGATGGTAACTCTGTCAACCCATAGCGCAAACTTCAACTTGGAATCCCA
Source organism: Pinus tabuliformis (assembly GCA_031772625.1). Lineage (NCBI taxonomy): Eukaryota > Viridiplantae > Streptophyta > Pinopsida > Pinales > Pinaceae > Pinus > Pinus tabuliformis. Next base: position 1,371,281,320 of record CM062805.1, on the reverse strand, counting down.
ACTCTTTTTGTTGTCCTCTAATAATTTTTTGATTACCTTTACTAGACTCTTATTAGATGATTCTACCAGGCCATTGCCTTGAGGATAATATGAGGTAGAATGCACCTCTTGAATGCCCATGGATTCAGTCATGTCCACCAATTCTTTTGCCTTGAAAGCTGCTGCATTATCAGTGACTAGTTTGGTTGGGCAACTAAATCTAGTGAAAATATTCTCATTCAAGAATTTTATGACAACTTGATGATTGGTATTCTTAGTGGGTATAGCCTCAATCCACTTGGTGAAATAATCAGTGGCTACTAAGATCCATTTGTGTTGGCCATTGGAATGTGGGTTGATCTCACCTATAAAGTACAAGCCCTACTGCTGGAAGGGACCATTGACATGTACTGGCTTCAAGGGCAGAGATTTTAGCTGCTGTCTTCCTGCAAACCTCTGACACTTGTCACAAGATTTCACAAAAGAAAACACATCAGAGAACAGAGTATGCCAATAATACCTATCCCTCAGGATTTTGTGGGTTGTGGTTTTCCACTAATGATGCCCTCCACAGATGCTAGAATGGAACTGGTGTATGACGTCCACAACTTGTTCTTTATCGAGACATCTCAAGAGGATTCTTGATGGGTCTTTCCAATAAAGCAGATTTTTATTTATGCAGAATTTGGCTGATCTGAGTTTAATGGCCCGGGCTTGACTTGAGCTAAGCCCTGGAGGGACTTCTAGCTTTTGCAAAAAATGAACTATGCTGGAATACCATTCACAGGTGGCTAGATTTTCAGCCAGAGACTGATTCTGCTTTTGCTCTTTTTCTGCTCCCTCTGTCTGCATCTGAATTTAGACCCATGCAATTTATGTCTAACAAGCTGTAATTTTCTTCAGCCATAAGTTTAGCCAAGCCCTGGCCTTTGACAAGCTTAGTGGGCTTCACCTCTATGTTAAACTCTATGACTTTTGCAATCCATTTAGCTCTCTTTCCATCAATATCTGGCTGAATTAAGACATCTTTTACTGGGGTTGAAGGTACATATGCCGCCACTTTGGAATGCTGAATATAAATTCTGAATGCCTTTAAAGATTTTATGAGAGCATAAGCTTTTTTTCAATAAGGTCATACATTAGTTCAACATCCCTTAGAGTTTCGCTGAAAAAGGCCACAGGGTGCTCTATGCCTTCATCATTTTTCTACAACAAAACTGCTGCAAGTGTATCATAAGAGGCAAAAGAGAAGATACAAAACTCCTTAGTGTAATCTGGGCTGATTAGAGTGGGAGCTTCCATGATAGCTTGCTTGATGGCTTCAAAAAAGCTTCCTGAGGCATCTGTCCATTTTATTTCTGATCCTTTCTTCATCATGGAAGTGATGTGCTTTACTAGCTCTGCAAAGTTTGGAATGAACCTCCTTACAAAGTTAATCTTAACCAGGAAGGATTGAATGTCCCTTTTTGACCTTGGGATGGACAATGTCTGAATTGCTTGAACTCTTGCTGGATTAATCTTCACACCTTCAGCAGAAACAATATGTCCCAGAAGCTTGCCTTTTTCTAGAGCAAATTGTGACTTCTTTGGGTTAACCGAAATTCCAAACTGTTTGCACTTTAGAAAGACCTTCAAACGTTGTAAATGGTCTTTGTGACTGTTGGAGAAGACTGTTATGTCGTCAAAATAAATAAGGACAAACTTGTCCTTCTCTGCCACAGAGGCTATGTCCACGGCTCTCTGAAAAATAGCCCCAACATTCATCAGTCCAAAAGGCATCTTGGAGTACATGAAAGTGCCCCAAGGAGTAGTGAAGGCGGTCTTTTCCTGATCTTCTGGATGTACAACAACCTGATTGTAACCTGAAAATCCATCTAAGAAAGACATGACTCTGGCCCCTGAAACTCTTTGCAACAAGTGTTCCATCTTAGGCAGGGGGTAGTTATCTTTTTTAGAGCACTTGTTCAGATTTATGAAGTCAACACAAAGCTTGATTTCTCCATTTTTATTTCTTACTACCACAAGGTTAGCTATGCACTTTGAATACCTTAGGGGAACTATGATTTTGGCATCCAACAACTTCTTGATCTCTTTCTCAATCAAAGGCAATAAGAGAGGGCTGATAGGTCTTAATTTCTGCTTAAAAGGGGTGGTGTTATTTTCCAGTGGAATCTTATGCTGAATGATGTTTGTGTCATAGGTTTTAAGATCACTGTATTCCCAAGAAAAAATATCAGCGAATTGCTTCATGAGGGTGCAATACTCGGAATTCTGGGCAGAAGACAAATGAGTGGATAGATTGATGTATTTTGGATGGGCTGGGCTCCCTATATTGTGTTTACGAACAACAGACTCATTTTCTGTTTTGGCAGGCTTATAAGGCACATCGTTATGATCGAACAACTTCTCTAGAGGCACCAATCCTTTTGGTATATGATTACTAGGCAGCTGGACAATGCTTCCTCGACCGATCTCGTCCTTTAGCTTGGACTGGCCGCATTCTTCCATGGTTTCATTTTCTTGGTCGATGTGCGTTTTAGAAAATTCCTCAACGACTTGTAAAAACCTGTTAATTTCCTCACCGTCTTCAAAAACTCTCCAGTATTTGACATTGCGAGGCAGAGACGATCTATATTTTACTTGAACTTCATACGTCAATTTAAGAGGCAAAGGAGGAATAAACGTGCTAGCAGACACAACAAGGGAGTTGGCACGTTGGTTCTTCATTCTCGGAATATAAGAAATGCTGAAATTATTAAAAGAATCCTTGAGCCTCCATACCTCATCTCTGTATGCTTTCAACCTTGGATGCTTTGCTTAGAATGCTTTATTGACCTGCTGAATGATGAGGTCTGCATCTCCAAACACTTTCAGGCCTTTGATACCCATTTCTTTAGTAGCGCTTAAGCCCAAAATCAAAGCTTCGTACTCTATTATGTTATTTGTGACCTGAAAGGTTAATTTGAAAGATAAATGAATGTATTCTTATGTGGGGGACACAAGGACTACACCTGCCCCTGCAACTTCCTTAGAGCAAGCCCCATCAAAGAACATGTCCCAAATTTGTGGGCCTTCTTCCTCAGCGATTTGGCAAACTGGTTTTTTAAGCTGCGTGGAGGCCAACTGGGATTCTTCAATATGAAGAATACATGCTCCAAAATCAGTGTCAACAGCATAGATGGGATGATTAGTGGGATTCTTCTCATCACTGATGATATAAGCCAACTGAGCTTCTCTGTACAATCTCTTGCTCTCACCTCCGAAGATTGGGACAATAGCATAGGACAGATCATTTTGCAATGATCCACCTAATCTCTTGATCCAACCTCTGGAAAGTAACATGCCAAACTTGGGGGGTATATCTGCTACCACAATATCCATCATCATGCTCTTCATGGGCAACTGAGACAAAGTGATGGCTAGGTCCTTGATTAATCCCAAGCATTTCACTTTTCTAGAGTGAAAAGAAAACAGGTCATGATAAGGCTTGGTGATGTCAAGACCCAACTCATCCATGACAGCCTTGGGCATTAGATTATGGCTGGCTCCAGTGTCCAAAAGGCAGTTGTGAAGGATTTTTTCATGAATAGTTAGAGAGACATAGAATGATGGGGAGCTGTCTTCACAATTTTCAATCATTGGGCTGAGAATAATAGTTGGCTTGTCATCTTGCAGATTTACATAGTCAGTGGAGGCTTGGATGGCTTTAGGCTCAAGGGCCTCGAGGATGGATCTTTTGAAGGACTCATTCTTCACTAGTTCAATCAAAGGCATATGTATTCTTAGCTTTTGAATTTCTGATTGAAAACTGAAAGGAGAAGGAGACTTGTCAAGGCCTCTTACCTCATGAGCTGGAGCTTTGAGGATGATGGGATCAACTGTCGGTTGCTTCTGCTTATTAGCTTGTTGTACTACAGGGATAACAACTTTTTGAATAGGATTTTCTTTGGCATTATTCATCCTCGGCCTCAGATTATATCTGTGCTAATCTTCAGCTTGCAGAACAACGTCACCATCCCATTCTTGGCTGATCTGGTCATTGAATAATGACTTTTCATAGGAAACTGAGGTCAAAAAGGAGGCATTACCTTTGTCTTCCAGACAATGGATCTCATCATCTTCTTCAAACTGCTCTTCTTCTATGACCACATTTTGGAAAGGGGTCTTCACCCTTTGGTCTTCATTGGCATCTTTGCTTCTTTGCAAAATCTGCAATTGTTCATTAGTTCTTCTATATGGATTTGGATTTCTAGGAGCAAAGGCATTAGGGACCTTTCCTTTCCCAGGGTGCTGCTCAACCTTTAATTTGGAGATTTCAGAGGCTAATGACTCTATCATTTTGGTCATTTTATCTATCTTGGGGTTTAAAGATGATGAAGACTCGCCCCTCAGTCTTCTTCTATCGACATTTCCCTTGAGCTTCTCTGCAGCTATGATGTTTGATTATACTTCCAAGGCTGCATCCTGCATATCAGCCAAAGTAGCACATCGCCTCTCCCTCAATAGTAGGCAGAAGTCAGAATCAAAAGCACTGGCATAGGTGAGTTTGGCAGAGGTAGTGGTGGGTTTTACTTCAGCTGGTATCTTGCTGTACATGTTGTTAAACCTCTTATTAAAATCAGACAACAACTCACCATTTTCCCTCTTTGAGTTCTCAAACTCAGTGTGGTAGTAGAGGAGATCCTTCTTATCCCCCCAATGCTTTAGAAATGCATCATCTAAAGCCTCAATATCTGCTATAGATCTTGGGGTTAGTTCTTTGAACCATTTTCTAGCGTCTCCATCTAGGCTTTGGACAAAGACTCTAATCCAGACATCATTTTCACTAATGTCCAGGTTATCAGCATAGTTATAGAATGATTCAAGATGTTCTTCAGCTGTAACACCTTCAGTCCTAGTGAACTTAGGCCTATATTTTTGATATTCTCCAGTAGGCATGGCATTCAAAGGAGTGGGCAGTATTAGAGGTCCATACCTAGCAGCTATGATTCTTTCCATTTTGGTAGGTGCTTGTGGACCTGCCATAACTGTGGTGGCTATAAGAGTACTGGCAGTCTGAATGATAGAGGGCTGAGGAGTGACTGACAAGACTAAAGGAGTATAATGGATAGGAGGTGAGGTTTCCTTTGGGCTTACAACAAAAGGAGAACCTAAAGAATAAGGAGCTTTATGAATCTCTGAGAGTTTTTCTTCACTGTTAGTATTAGATGCTATACTCTCAACATGTATTTGTTCTATTGCAGGATTTTCTTGAAGAGATATAGAAGATTGTTTAGGTTTACCTGAACCTAATGCTCCTTTCTGCAATGCCTTTCTCTCTTTGATGATTTTTTCAGGGTCAGGTACTGGGTCAGCTTGTGGCTTCTTAGGATTTCTCCGAGTATACCTCACAAACTGAGCCAGAACTATGAAGTGGAGTCTCCAAGAGGTTCGACCTCTAGTAGAGTCGTCAGATAGATGATTACAACCAAAAAAGTGCCAAGACTTTGTCTATCATCAAAGCTGGATCTGTGTCATTTCCCAGGGAAGCCGAGCTTCAGTTTCCTCTCCCCAGCAATGACGCCAATTATGTTATCACTCCATGAAACTCTCCTAAGTTGCAACTCGGAGATGCCTGGTAACATATAATCTTCAATATTGTTCTCTGAACTATTGGAATGAAAGATGGTTTGGATCAAGCCAGATAACCATTTAAACTATGTTTTTACTCAAGACATGCATGAACACCCTCAGCACTAATGCTCAATAGTTTGTAGATTCAATGAACGGATGGAGAACACTGACCATACCGGCAGATGCATATATATAAACACATATGAACGGCTAGCTACACGCAACAAATGAGAATACTTATTGTACTGGCAGATGCATATATAATAACACATATGAATGGCTAGCTACAGGCAGTAAAGAAGCTTGCAAATCTAATTTATCAACGCAGTGATTAGATGACAGTTATGTGGCATTAGATACAGAAGAAACATGAACAAACTATTCAAGTGCAAGCTAAGAACAGAAGAGAAAATGAACATTAAACATATAACAACAAAAGAAGCTTGTATTACTAATCAATGAAGATGAGAAGCTTGAGTAGCAAAGTCTCAATAGTCTCCAGAAGTTGAACCCTTGTTACATTTTGTTTTCAGCGTTTTATAGGCCTTTTACAATGCTCCTGAGCTCTCAAAGGCTCGAAGTGTCTCAATCTTCCTCTCTGTCTTTTCAACAGTTTCATGCCCTGACTAGGCAAGCATGGGCTCGGAGGTTTCTTCTTCTGACAGCAGAGTAACTGCTTTAGGGTAGTTTTCTGCGCTGTCTGGGAGCTCTCTCGTGCTAGAGATGCCCCATGATCATTTGTTGGTTTTGGATAAGTTGTGCTGTTGATGCCTCATGACCGATTCTGTTTCGGGCTGTGTTGTGCTATTGATGCCCATGATATTTCTGTTTCGGGCTGTGTTGCGCTGTCTACTCTATGATCGTTTCGATTTGCTTTGGCTGTGTCGTGCTGTGCTATCCATGATCACTTTTCGGCCTCTTTCCCTGTCTCCCGGCCTCTGTTAGGTAATGGAAAGGGTCTGCATGCCTTTGTGGTCTTTTAAACGTTTATAATGATTGTTTTCTGTTTAATATAGAAAACACAACAACCCTGTAAAAATCCCGCCAATTCTTTGTTCTTCTGGACTTCAAAAGTCCTTAAACATGGCATATATATCTATCGAGTCCGCCCTTTGGGTTGCTGTCGCCTATCGCAGACAGCCTGGTCCCTTTGTTCCTTGAAATACTTGAAAAACACGAGAAATACATGAAAAAGGCCTCCCTCTGGACTTCAAATATTATAGATTTCACTTCTCAGACCCTTTCGGGTCTGGGCTTCATCGCTATCGACGCTGCCAAGTTCCCCTTTGTATTTCGTTATATAATGAAATACATTAAAATAGGCTTACTACGGACCTCAAATATTATCAAATACTATTTAGAATACCGTCGGGTCCGCATCATCGCATCGCGTACATGAAGGTGTAAAGGCTCCACCCCTTGGTTTCCCTGATTGCGATTCGCTGATGCGATGTGGGCCGTCGATCTGTGCGCACGATCGACGACCCACGTTGAATTGCCGATCGCAATTGCTCATTCCATATTGTTTACGCCAATACCTCCGCTGATGCGACCTGCTGATCCGATCATCGGCGGTGTCTTGCACCGATTGCCGCTGCTCGCCTGTGCCGATCAAATCTGCCGATTGCGATTTGTCGCTTAGATCTGGGCTGTTGATCGGCCAGATCTAACGGTTGCTGTGCTTTGACTGTGTAAGCCTGTGATTCATGGTTTTTCACTGTTTTCTTTGGTTTTTTCCTCCCGATAGTGATTTTCCGCCCTTCCAAGGGCTCTTGGCATGCGACTATTGGGATTTTTAAATGATCCTTAGGTGAATTTCGAAGCCTTCAGTAGTGTTTTGGATCCATTTTTGGGCCAAATGCTTCCAAGGCTAACAGGGCAACTCATCACCCACTATGGATTGGGACAATCATGGGTTCTTGAATGATAAAGGAGACTCATCTAGGGCCTCTAGGAACCATGGTGATGGCTATGGAAGGGGTAGAGCTCATGTAATGGCTTTTGCCCACGTGCTAAATGTTTTTGTCCTGCCATATTTTGCATTTTGTGGTACAATTCCCTGTTGAATGTGGCCAATTATGCTTTTATGCTTTTTCTTTTCTTTTCAGCTGCATCAACCTCTTGGGGCATTGTTCTAGGCCCGACCCAAGATGTGGGCAAGGGGAGGGGATGGCTGACCCTATGCGGGCCCAGGAGAGGAATGTAGACCCAGGTGGGAGAAGTGATGAAAAGGGTTATAATGAGCGGAAAGGGGGGTGATATATGTGAATTGGGGAGCGAGACCACACATGCAAAATCAAGGTTTCTCGTGTAAAATACCATCCCAGAAACCCAAAGGCCAGTAAAAGAGATCCCATAGGACTAGGGTTCAAGGTTAACATCCCAAAAGAGACCTAGGGGATAGAGCACAAACCTAGTCCACTTTTTCTGCCGAATCCCCCGATTATTCCATGCCCAAGAGTTTCCATGATAAGTAAACTAAAATACTCAATTACTAAATGACAAGGCATACCTTTAGGCTTGGGAGGCCCTCCTTCAAACATACAATCATGACAAATGGGTGAGGGACCACATGGTTGGCTTAAGTGGCGGAGAAATGGCACACCGAGCTAGTTGGTGGTTGCAAGGGGCTGCTAGATGAGGACCATCATGGAGAATTTTTTTTTCCTAGGGATATCACCCTCAAAGTGGTGGGCAACATGACCTAACAACTTTGACTCTTTGACCAAATCAATTCTATCCTAACATCCCCCCCTTTAAACTTGATTGGGGGAATCCACATACACTCCTCCCCTGTCACCTAGGCCTACTCAAAGACTTTACCGACAAGGGTACACATGCTTAACCAGGTCTTACAAGAATATGCCCATATGCATGTAATTTATAAATATCATCTACAAAGTAAATTTTTTTTGGTTATTGTTATCTGACACTTATACCACCATTCTCACTCGTTTGCACACCTGTTCACACCAAGTGCTCTCCTCCCCAAAGGTCGCTTCTATGGCTGCGTCTCTCCTTGTTGGACCTTTATTTTCTCTTAGGAAATATTCATGTATGCAATCATCACCTCCTTCTAAAGGCCATGATCCCTTGGCTCCGATATCACTATTAGAAATAAAAACAATGCGAGAGAAAATATTATAACAACGATAACACACAAAACGCAAATATTTTAACTTGGAAAATCCAAATTGGGAAAAACCAACTGATAAATCTATTATTTTTGTATGGCTAAAATCCATCCATGCCTTGACTTAAAAGCAACCAGGGTGGCCACCTCTTGGCCCGACCAATTGAGTCTTGCGCTCAAATCAGGTACATCACAATGGAGAATGTCCAAGCCTTTTAAAGGCTTCATCACATGAAATCCATGGGCTCTAATACCACAGGCCACTAAAACCATGTGCTCGAAATCATCACTATGAACCTAACAATTTTGATTGTTTTGCCAGAGTCAAGTTTACCCTAACACAATCCTCTAAAACACATTTATGGACCATAATAGTTGGGTGCAAATTTATTATCTTTATTTTGTTTCTTGAGGGACATCTGTTTGTATAGTTTCAATCTTAGAAATAGCAATCCACCACTTTAAAGTTCCCTTCATTATGATGTTTCTAGATGTACATGTGAAAAAAACAACTCCAATTTTATGACATATTGCTAATCCTCCATGACACCTTTATTAGGATCATAGTACTTGGGTCCTAATTTGTTGTACTACTTTTGTTGCTTGAGGCACCTTTTTTTCCATGGTAGTAGCGTTAGGAATACGAAATCCCCCACTTCAAAGTGCATTTCCCTAAAATCTTGATATACTTGTTTCACCTTGTTTTTTGGGTTGAACCTGGAAGTATGTGTAAGCATTAACAATCTCCACCTCCCACCTAAAAGAAAAAATGAAAATCCTCTAGAGACATTTTGGAGGTAATAAAGATAATTATGTTTGTCTTGTTAAGGCTTACTAGCATTTGGTCAAAATCACAAAGGCTAGGGAGGGCATCCAGTGGCCTTTATTGGCCCTTGTGTGAGGAGTCTAAGAGGATCACATATTTGCAAATGAGTATTATAATACAAATCACATGGTGTAAGATTTTGCACCCATCTGTTATCACTCCTTCGGATCTCCAAGGCTGAGGAAGAGTCCAGCTGAGGTAACCACAAACCAACCTTTTGACTTGGTATCTAACCCTACCAAGCCAAAGAGGGCTCTCTCCGCAAGATCACAGCCAAGAGGGCTGTATGAATTAGGGTTTTAGGCTAGTTATGATGTGCAGAAGGGTTTGATTGTTTGATAATGGGTTGCTGAATGAGGATTAGGTCAAAGAGACTAGGTCAGGGAAAATAAGGGTATGATTGCAGATATCTAATGGATCAAGGTAGGTAGACACTTAAACACTTTAAGGTTCTTGAGTGAGATGGATAAGACTGGTGAGGTGCTAGAAAGAGCAAGACAAGCATGTATTCTTTCTAAATTAAAGAAAATGGACAAATTATGAAGATTTTCCCAAAGTAGAGCATGTAAGATGTATTATGCTCATCAACTTGAAAATCAACATATCATAGAAGTGAAATGAAACATGAGAGTACAAAACATTCAAACATATGCAACGTAAGAAGAAACTATGTCAAAATGCCATACCACAGGTATTCCATCAAAATAGCTGCAACTGATTCATTAAATTTCTGCCAAATACTGGTTACACTAGTGTCTCTGATCAAAACAACAACATCCAACTAAGTCCAACATGTGGAATCACTGAAAAACTACACGATATAGGCCTCAAACAAACTCCTCCCAGCCTCGGGGGTCGAATCCATGAGAGGAGGAGCAATTCCACCAAAAACTGAGCTGAAAGCTGAAGTGTAGGGAGGTCCAAGTGACTCATCCCTAACTTAAGTGAATTGATTCATTACACCTCATTGAGTCCATTTACCTAATGTATTTACCCTAGGTAATAATAAAAACATGATAATTACATTTACTTCATCAATTACATAAGTGAAATCATCATTTCCCAAGATAAAAGTAAAAAATGCAGTGAAAATTGAAAAATATCAGACATTTGTCAAACACGCCATTTTTGTGCCAAGCACGCCATCTCTTTGCCAGGTGCGCCCTCCATGTTGCAGCCAAGTTTTGAGTGCCTTCTTGGTGTCCAAACTGGGCTCAAGATGGCTTGTTGGAAAGCCTATCCAGTCTACTTTCCAGATGTCTTTAGTTTGCATAATGGACTTGATTTGACCCCTCAAAAAGTGTTTCTCCCAACACTGCTCAGCGCGTAGTGCCAAGGTGAAAAAGGAGGTAGAACATTGATTTTTCGTATGTTTTTTCACCTTTTCACCTGACAGTTGGACCAAACAAGGCTAGCAAAGTGGTTTTCCTGCATGTCTTCCCTGCTCTGAATCCAATGGTGGTCTTCTTTTGGCCAAAAAGTGCCTCAAACAAAAGCGCAATGCCCTTGGCATTTTGGTTGTCACAAACTGTCTAGGATTGCTGAAAAACACAAAAACTTCAAAAATTACCCCAATTTTTTTCAAAATTGGTGAAATGACCGCTGATCATGTGGTTTATGCATGGAGTGAGGCTTTAGCAAGGATATCAAGCCTTCCTTCCTCTTCATGCTTGTTTAGGGCTTCAATCTTTGCATTAGCTCTTCTAAGCTTTGCCCTTGCAATTTTGTCTCTTTTGGCATAATGCTTTGCCATCCTTCTCTGAATTTCATTGTAGTTGTTGGCCTTGTCTAGGAGCTTCTCCAAATGCTGATTAATCCTTCCTCCCTTATGTGGCCTTCTCTCTTCCCTCTCTTCTTCCTCCATGAAATCTATGTTTGTCTTCTTCCATAGTGTCTTGGCTAGAAACCCTAGGGAGATGAATTGGGAGTGAAATGTAGGTTTAGGGAGTGGGGAATGGGATGGAAAACATTAGGGAGATGGGGGAAGGGATTATCAAGTTGAGGGAGGTGACGGGGAGTAGAAATGTTGTGGGATTTGGGATAGGAAATTTAATTACAGGCTAGGGGTTTTGGGAGCCTAGGCAAATGAAACACCTAGGTCTTAGGGTTTTAAGAGAATAAAGGTTTTGGGAAGAAGTAATATGATATGGGGGTTGGGAAAGGGTTTTAATAGTGATGTGGGAAGGGAATAAAAGTTCTTAGGGAGTGAAATTGGAATTGTAATTAGGAATTGACGGTGATACTAGGGTTTCAAACTTGAATAAGACACCAAATTTTGTAATAACACTTAAAACACCACACAATCGACTTAAGAAGAAAATGGATGATGCAATTGTGGCTTGCTTGCTTGCTGGAGGCGTGGAGAACAATTTTTGAAGTGGTAGAGGCGATGAAATGGAGTTTGGAGGCGTTTTGACCTTTGCTGTGCAAATTCGGGCAAGTGCACAGCGCACAACGCAGGCGCGCAATGCAAAACACAGGTGCGCAACGCAATGAACAGATGCGCATTTCCGACTTCAAATCAACTTTTGAATGCCTCCTCGAAGTCCAAATTGAGCTCATGATAACTCGTTGGAAATATCTCTCTCTTGGCTACACAATGGACCTATCAAGCACTGAAAATGATCAAGTATAGCCCCTCAAAAATCAATTCTCCCAAGACTGGTAAAGAAATGCAGAATGGGGGGTGAAAAAATGCAGTGTGCTCTTGTAGGCAACTTTTGGAGGCCTTCCTCAACTCCAAATTGAGCTCATGATAGCTCATTGGAAAGCTCTTCTAATCTAGTTGTCATTTGACTTTGACATTTTGATGCTTGGCATGTGGAACTTTGAGTTGGTAGCTTGGGAGTCATGAACTTATTACAAATTGAATAACATAAAATTACATGGTAAAAATATAAAAATTTACATTTGAACTCAAAACTACATGATGAAATAAGCATTTCTCTTTACAAATCATCTTCACATGGTGAAGAGATGTTATTTGATCACCCTTTACTTGTTGGTCTTATGCAATGGAATGGAGTTTTATTGGAACCTTGGAAACCCTAATGACCTAATGAAACCTTGAAAAACCCTAAAAGACCTAATGAGACCTTGAAGGACTGAATTTCAAGATGACATGATGACCTCATGACTGATACAAATGGCATGATAAAATTAACTTTATGGATGATGTACAATCAACAAGATATGAAACTATGCCAACAAGTAATCACATTTAGGGAAGAGTGATGTTTTTGGACTAGGACTACCATTGGTGAGTAAATTTTTGAATGATGACCTGGTGGAATGACAAAAATTTCTGAGCGACACCCTAATATGAATATGAAAAGAGGAATTTTGATCACTAATGGCAGTATGCAAATACTAACACTAACACTATTTATGTGAGTATATTATATGAGTTAACTTTCCAAGTCTTAATGAATACAAAATTTCCTAGCAATTGTCTCATAAAGCTTCATGGAAACCACGTTGAGAGACTCAAAAAACCATTGTCTTGCAATTTTTGGAAAATGAGAACCCTTAGAATTGAGTTAAAAGCGTTGTTGAAGTTTGCAAAACAACAAAGGCCATTACATGGCTTTCTCAACAATAGCTTGGAGAGTAAAAATGGCATCTACTATTTATCAGTCACTTTTAGAGTCTGCTTGGTCTATAGCCTTGTGTTTATTCCTCTCAAAACGTTGCACAGATCACAAATTCAAAACTATGGCATAAAGTTTGGCAAAGGTGTGCCCAATCATGATGGTCAAGTAATAGTTTGGATGAGAGTTATTGTCCCATTTGAAGATTGGTTGGATGATGTCATGTGCCCATGAGGGGGTGAAATTATTGCAAACTCTCAATGAAGAGATTGGCAATGTGAGATACTGTTGTTACCGCGACAAACACCCTCCAAAGTTTTGCTTACACTTGAATTTTGGAGCCTACTGAGGATCTTGCAATTTGTCGTTCCATGGTCACTTCATGGTCGTCTAATGTTTTGCAAAGTATTAAGTCTTTTTCTAAGTGTCACAATCACTTGCTCACACATGTTTTGTGTTCGAAGAATTAACAAACACACATATTTTATGTAAACGTAATTAGGCATTATGAAACTCTTGAAGGTAAGGCATGCACAATCACTAGTGACAATTACTGCACAGTCCATAAGCACAATGGATTGCGCAACACATGTTGAGAGTTAGTGTGCACTATCCATTGACAGTCTTCCTCACTTCGATTGCAATTGTACTTCTACTTCAGTGAGTTCTCTCAATTGTTGCTCCGACACACCTTTGTTTTCACAAGTGTCGTTTTCACATTCGCAACTTCCATTTTTGCTTGAATTCACTTTAATAAGTATCGTTTTCATGTTATCTTCACTCTAGCATGTGTCCCTTTCACTTTTTTTAAGCCTTTGCAAGTGCCGTTTGCATTATTATCTTACTATCACAAGTGTCGTCTTTTGGCATGGGAAGTGTCACATGTTGTAAAAGAAGAGTTATGATTCATTTCAAAAGGAAACTTTGGTACCAATGGGTCATATCTATTATATAGCATTAGAGAATTTTTGAGGTCTAAAATGGTTCTCCTAAAGAATATTCTAAAATAATAGTGGAAATAATAAAATAAGATTAGGTCACATCATTAAATTTTAGAGAGAAAAAAAGAAAAAAGAAACTATTTTTTCAACTCATATTTTCAACTTATCTCCCTATGGTTTTACTCAAATTTCGAGCGAGAGCACTCATTGGATGCAAAATTTAATTCCTCATCCAAGGAGTACCTATGTTTCATATTTTCGATGGACCTTGCTACAAAAAAAAGAGAAATACATGTAAAAACATGATTGCAATCACATTTTTCATGTATTTTTCATTTTTTGTGTATCAGGGTCCATAAAAAATATGCAACATTGGTACTCGGATGAGAAATTAAATTCTGCATCCAATGAGTGCTCCCGCTTGAAATTTGAGTAAAACCTTAGGGAGATAAGTTGAAAATACGAGTTGAAAAGTAATTTTATTTTTTTAGTCTTTTTACTTTTTTACTCCAAAATTGATGAATCATCACCCATGGTTGACATCATCATCTTGAATCCTATTAGTTATTATAAAATTGATTTTGGTTTTATATTTTTGTTTTGAGGCCCATTTTAAACCTCAAAATTTCTCTAATGACATGTATTAGACTTATTCCCAAAGTTTTATGTACTGTTGTACTAGTGTCGTCATTGTCGTCACAAAAGTATGTCTTAAGTGTCGCACTTGGAGGAGAATGTCGCTTTTTCATTGCATTAAGGGGACCATGTTGATTCTGGGTGCTCAATGTTTAATTTTGTGTCGTCGATAGTTTTGAGTGTGTGATCATGTTCAATTCCTACTTTGGTTTCATCCCTACCTTATTAATCGCATACTTAGTCAAATTTCAGGAAGTCTCATGCCCAACCAACCTGGATTCACTTTTTCGCATTGCGCAGTTGCAAGCCTCAAGCATGCATCCTTGCCTCCTAGAATTGTGTAATGTGCAGTTATTGTTTCCAAGGACTGCACATTACGCAACCATAGTGCCCAATGACTGCCTCCTGACCTCCAGAACTGCATAATCGTGCCTCCCAATCCTCTGGCCCCCCCTCTCTCTCTCTTGAACTACGCATTGTGTAGTTACAGTGGGCAAGCCTACCTCACTATGACCCTCAACTGTGCAGTCTTATCTCTAGAGCCCCTAGTGCTACACATTGCGAATCACAAGCACCAATACCTCACTCTTGGTCTCTTGAATTACACACTGCACAGTCGCTGAGCCTTCTTCCCTATCCAATACCTAGTTCCAACTCAATCAAAGATTTTCATGAAGCAAGCTAGACTAGGAGTTTTCCAGATGCATGTCATCTTGTCATGAGTGATTTTTAGTTGTAGATCTTGACATGACAGGATGATGAGTGAATAGGAGAAGGAGATAATGCTAAAGGCACTTATGAAGCAGTAGAGATAGGTTGATCATTGAACAAGAAGATGAAGGGACACTAGATTGCGACAAAAGTTGGAAGATCACGATCACTTGAAGACTCCATATCATTCAGTCCTTTGGAGGGTGAAGATGAAGAACAAAGGATATCTTTCATGAAAATGAAGTGTTGAACAAATCTCTCACGAAGATTGAAGACAAAGCAACAAGAAGAACAACTTGGCATTGCCACCTCATCATGAAGTCCATGTCATCGTTGTTAAGTTGTGACTTGTACTAGTGTCATCACAATGTCATGTGTGTGGATGTAATGATGTAATTATTAAAAGGAAAGGACTAAATGTAATGTGTGGAAGTCCAAGAATCATATGTGGAATATGAAAAGTCACATAGTCATATATGGACAAAAGAGTCTCTAGGAAATGGTCAAAAGTCATATAGAAGTCCAAAGGTCACATTAGAAGTCCAAGAGTCATGAGGGTAACTCAAGATTCATAGGGGATATGAAATTTCATCCCTCTTGTTATAAATACACCCTCATAACTCAAGAAAATTGCTTTTTCTGGAGGCTTAGCCTTTGGAGAGCTAGCCTTGGCTTCTCTAGCTTGGCATAGGAGAGAAAATCATCCTTTGGAGAAACAAGGAGTGACTTAATGTTCCACTATTGGAGCTAGTGTCTCACCATTGTAACTGTGTACTTGGATCTTTCACCTAATAATCAAAAGCTCACCGAGCCAACACATTTTCATGCATGTATCGTGAATGTTGTAAGACTATTCTTTAGATGTTTGCAGTATATGTTTTGTTCATATGTACTAAGGAAATTGAACTACTTCATTGGCTTTGGTACTTATCTTGTTGAATGTGTGTTGTCTATGATTTAATGATTGTTGTGTCTATGTGAACTATTTCGCTAGATAATAAACAAATATTCCCTTCCTCTCGTGTGCTTCTCTGAGGATAGTACTATTAATTTCCTTCTAGAGACTCACTCTTGCTCCCCTCTCATGAAAGTCTCTTTTTACACATTGCAATTGGCGTTTCACAGTGTCAACATTCTTGTTCATTTCAAAGGTTTTGTGTTAGACTCTCTTATGCTATTCATTGCAGCCAAGGCAAACCTTAGAGTTAAGGTGGTCAGACCAATACTTCGGATGGCGCTCCTACCTCGAACGATGAGAGGTCTAATTGGGACTTCATACTAGGAAGGCCACCTTGGTTGATGGATTTCCAACACTGTCAACAAATACCAAAGACTCCATACCATTCTTGAGAAATTTGGCTTGGAGGCCTTTGCATCAACGAATCTTCTCAAACTGAAGCCCTTAATAACCCTTTTAATATCTCTTGGGGAAATAAGGTAGTAAGAGGAGGGGGAAGGGAACAACGAGGGGGATAAGTTGGTAGTGTTAGAGTGATGTAGCATGCAAAATTGAAGAATGTTAGTCAATGTTAGATGGGATAGGGGTCTTTTGCTAAGGAGGGTGTGTCCAAATGTTTTGGGGAAATAATAGAGGGTAGGTAGAAGCTCACATCTTTTAGAGTTAAGAAACCAATGCTAAGTCAAAGGAGTCAACAATATCTTGTAAGGTGGATGGGACAAAAGGACAAGTGTTGAGAGTGGAGAAAACAAATATATTTATCAGACTTGCATTTATATCAAGCTATCAGTTCATAGGGCAAGAAGCAAGTGGTAAATCTTTGTTGTGGTGGATGGAATATGGGTAAGAGTCCATGGTTGCACCCAAGTCTTTGGACAACACATCATCATTGATCATCTCCGTCACACTTTAAAAAGGTTTCACAAATATTTAGAACTCAACAACCAATTGGAAGTTTAAGGTCGTGTATCTAATGATAAGCAAAATCATAGTTTTCATAATTAAGTTATGTAAATATCTTGAATTATCAAGGAATCAAATAGCCTTTACTATGAAACTTCAAATTTCTAAAATCAAAGTCGTGACAACTTTGGTAAATTTCAAATTTCCAAGATCAAATTGAATTGATCTATGAAACCATGTGGGAAAGCTTGTTGATGCACCTAAATCTCTTCAATTAGACACCGACCTTTCACAAGCTTGCAAATTATAAGGCTTACAAGACCTTAACGACCAATATAATACAACACTTTTTTGTAGAGAACACTAGCCACATAAGTGTGCATTAGTTGTAAAAGAACAATGCCATGCCAATACCACACTTGCAAGTTATTGTTATAGGTTTTAATGCTAAGATGATATTTAATAATTTTGGATGAAATCATAAAATATAAAACATAGATAAAATCACATGTAGAATACATATCCGTTTACAATGTACAAGAGAAGTACATATAATACATATCAATTTGCAATGATTTCTTATCAATTTGGACAACAATATCCTCACTCAACAATGCTAGTCGTTCCCTGGCTCAGAATGCACTTACATTACAAATCCCATAGGACCCAACTCTTTTACTTTGATATTTATATTACAATACAATCAATTATATGAATCTAACACATTTACACATTTTTTTTGTTTTTTGTTTTTGGTAAGGTTAGGCAATCACTTTATATTATTTTGTAGAATAAAAAATACATAATAGATGTCCAGAAGCTACTAATTTGCCACATGGGAAACCATACCAGTAGCAGAGTCTCAAAACTTTAACATTGTGTATTGCCAATGATATAATTCTGTCATCTAAAGTAAAAACATAACTAATGAAAACATATTGCTAGATATTAACAATAAGAACTACACCATTGCCACTATAAAAACTCTAATAGAAATGTAGCCTCGCTTGATCATGTTATTTAGAAGAAAAGTGCTCCTGGATTGGTGGTTGGGAGTCTTTGTCTCCCTTAGATGGAGTGAAGATGGTGCCTGCCATATTCTTGGCTAGCATTGGAACTTTGTTATCCAACTTCTCCAGTTTATCCAAAATTTGGCATAGATCTCATGCTCATGCACCCGTTGTGGGGGATAATATCTTGATTTGCAATCTCTTGACATATGCTTCTTAGATAGTTTGAGATGTCTTGAGTCCGACTTTGGTCTAGAGTATCCAATTTAAAGTTGAGCCCCTCGTTAACTAATTTTTTAGCAAGCTTGTTTTCGTCTCTCCTAATAGGGGATAAATGGGAGTTTTGATTCCTTCCAAAAACTTTGCTACCCTTACTAAGCTACTATGAAGTCTCCAATTGCTTGAGAATTTAGAAGGGTGTAAGCCAAATTGGAGTTTTCTAATCATTTGAATTATTCTTTTTGAGTCCCCTTCTATTACCAATTTTTGAAAATTTCTTCTTCTGGTGATGGACAATTGTTAAAGAGTCCAACTAGGGGCTAATTCCCCTTCCTAGAAACCTTATATATATATATTAACAATAATAAATAATGAATAATTAACTAATAATTAGTGTTGAAGAGTCATGTCTCTAAGGACATGACCATTCGTTGAAAATAACTCATACTCATGTAAATAACATATTTACCATAAGTTACTACTCACCATAATTTAAGCAAGTATTTGTGTAAAAGATGGGATAAGGAAAAATATGTAAATAAATATACTTACCAGGAGTTATTGCCCACCATTATTTGTGAATTATTCAACACTTTAACAAATATGGGTAAAAATGTAAATGTGCAAACTTACTAGAATTTAATTTACAAAGATACGTGATCCAATTTACAAAGAGACATGTCTCTTGGGTATCTTGAGTATAAAATTCACTTGAAACTTTTCATTTTACACAATTCACTTATCATCTCATATCTTCTTGTACTTATTGTTGATGTTCTATCTACAATTACTGTCAATGATGATCTAAAGTGAATGCTACTGAAGTTTTAATGTGATTGCTATTGGAATCTGAAGTAAAGTTGTTATTGGGCTAATAAGACATTGAAGTAATTGTTGCAAGCATAGAACATACCATAAAATTTAACATGGTATTAGAGCCTAGGTGAAGACAAGCCCAAGGAATAAGAAAAATAATCATTGTTGAATAATTGCTACTGTTGAACAAGGTCTATTGGAACAAGTCTCCATGTCTACTCACTCTTATTTCAAGGTAGAGGATAAGCTCAATGACAAATCAGATTATCATGTCTGGAAGATGACTCTTGATTTGACCTTGGAGGAACATGAAGTGTTGGATTATGTGCAAGGGAAAGTGGTGGAGCCTCCTTCAAATGCACTTGCTGCTGCTAGAACAAAGTATAGAAAAGGAGAGGTTACAATGAAAAAAGAAAAGAAAAGGAGAGGTCAAAGCTAAGAAAATCTTAAGTTGAATCCATTCAAAAGCATTTAATTTCTTATATTTATGATCTGGGAACTTCCAAAGAAATGTATGATAAGTTGATAGGGATGTTCAAAGTCAATAATGCAAATCAAATTCTCTTTCTCAAAGAACAAGCTGAAGGATATCAAAATGGACGAAGGGGAGTCTATACAAGAATATTTCATGAGAACAACTCAAGTAAAGAATGATTTGCTATCTATTGGAAAAGTTACGGTTGATAAGGAACTCACCCTTATTTCACTTCGAGGTCTTATAAGGCCATGGTAAACATTTGTCACCACCATTCTCAACAATGAAAAGATACCTTTTTTTGATGAGCTATTTGTTGGAAAATGTAATTAAATCCGGTCTTCGTTTAATGTATTTGAGTCATCTTGGAATGTACTTGTCAAAAGAATAAATAAAATATTTATTATTATTATTATTGTGACTTATTAAAGCATGGGTTTCATGCTTGGGTCACCTTGTTTTAGGTCAAAGTCCCCATTGAGGACTTCTAGGATTTATTCCAAGTCAATAGAGTCATTATACTTTTAAAGAGACCCTTCTTGGGCTTTTGAATCATGTAAAAAGGTTAAGTATCGAGTCAAATATAATTTATTTATCCTCCACACCAAGTCGGTCTAGAAGAGATCAAGTCGGCCTAAGGACACTAATTCGACCTCACATGGAGCCTATAAATACAAGCAAATTGAATTCATTTGGAGCACACTCTCTCACAATAAATTCGATATCTCTTGTAGCTTGGAAAAGTGCGAACTCTGTTGCTGGGAAGCCAAAGGAAGTGCGAGTTGGGTGGAATCTAAGGAGAAGAAGAAAATCGAAATTTTGGTGCCTCTCTCACTCTCTCTCTGTTTCATGCCCTAGATTGGGAGATCAAAGTCTTCCAAGTTTCACTGTTGCTGGAAGTTGTTGCCTAGTCGAAGTCGCTGGAAAGATGTTGAAATTCTGGGATGCTGACTTGTTGTGGAGGGAAGGTTTGGTCTTGACTGGGTTTTCCCCTTGAGGGGGGTCTTCCCTCAGCATAGTGCCTAGATTTGGTGTCTATTGTTTTATGTGTTTTTTCTTTGGTAATTGCTTGATGAACTAAAAGAAAGAAGATATAACTAATTGTAATAACAAGAAACATCACAAGTAATTATCAAGAATAAGAAAATCTTTCTTCCTTTCTAATTTTCTAACACTATTGGCTAGATGCACTCAAGGAAATTAGGATGATGGAGAGAGATAAGCATTTTAATGGAAGTGAACCTACTGCTTTCTCTACACATGCTAAGAGGAGAAATGCTGCTGGTCCATCCAATTCATGAAGGCGGGGTTTTGGATCTAACAAGGGATTCAAAGGAAAAGGAAAAGGAAGATGCTTCAATTGCAACAAGTTTGGCCACTATGCTAGAGAATGTCCTCACAAGAAGAATCCTCCAAGGGACAACAACAATCAATCAAAGAAACAAGCAACCTAGCTACAAAGGAAAATGAAATGTTCTTGCTGCTCGAGAAGGAAATAATCGACCTCCCAAGAGGAAAAGAAATGCCAGGTATGATGAAAATAAGTTTGTTGAAAATCATGATGAGTATTATCCCATTTTTGCTTTATCTATTTGCTCTCCTCTAGACACCTTGGATCAATGATTAATTGACAGTGGAGCCTCAAGGCATTTCACTAGATATAAGGAGGTTCTATCAAATTTAGTTGAGAGGAAGAATAATCTAAATATTATTCTCGGAGATAATGCTACCTACCCTATGAAAGGAATAGGAACTATTACTCTTCACTTGAACTGTGGTAAAACCATACATCTTCAAGATGTTTTGTATGTGCCCGATTTGAAGAATAATTTGGTATCTATTTCTGTAATGGAGGACAAAGGCTTCAAGGTAGATTTCACTGATGGAAAGGTACGTGCATGGAATAAGAGCTTTAGAGATGCTTTAACTCTTGGGTTTAGGATTGATGGTCTTTATCAAGTTGCTAGAAGTTCTTTGGGAGCTTTGGCAAATGACACCTCTATTGAATGTGAGTTATGGCATCGAAGATTTGCTCATTTACATTATAAAGCCTTACCGAGTGTAAGGAAGATGGTCGCATTGATGCTCAGATTTCATATGAATCATGAAGGAGTTTGTCAAGGTTGTGCAACAAGAAAACATACAAAGAGAACATTCCCTTCTAGTGAGAGAAAGACAACTGATATTCTTCAATTGATCCATTCTGACATGGCAAATTCATTGGGAGGATACTTATACTATGTGATATTTGTGGATGACTTCTCCTGCAAAACTTGGGTTCATCTTTTGCAAGAAGAAGGATGAAGTATTTAGATGGCTTCACTCTTTCAAAGCATTGGTGGAGAATCATACAAGCAAGAAGATCAAGAGATTGAGAAATGATAATAGAACCAGATCTAAATCTAATGAATTCAATGACATTTGCAAAGAGGTAGGTATTAAGAGGGAGCTCATCATTCCATACAATCCACAACAAAATGCAGTTTCCAAGAGAAAGAATCGTACAATTATGGAAGCTTCCCATGCCATGATTCATGATCAAGGCCTGCTGAAGTTTTTATGGGGATAAGCTGTGAACAATGTTGTGTACGTTCAAAATAGGAGTCCTCATCAAAGATTGTATTTCAAGACACCCGAAGAAATCTTCATTGTTAAGAAACTTGATGTTGCACATTTTAGAATCTTTGGTTGTCCTATATATTTTCATGTACCAAAAGAAAAAAGGAACAAGTTGGAAACCCTTGGGAAGAAAGGTGTATTTGTTGGATATAGTGAAGATTCAAAGGCATATCAAATTTATGTACCTGGTTAGAGAAATGTAGTAGTAAGTAGAGATGTTACCTTTGATGAAGACTCTGCCCTCGGAAAAGCAAGGGATCTCCCCATCACAAGGAAGGATGATGATGCTGCTAAAAGTCAAGAAGAACCTTTGATGGATGAACCTATGCCTGATGTTGATGGCTCGATGGATCCACTTGATCCACCTCCTTGTGATCCCTCTATCTCAAAGAAAATACCACTATGGCTTTGAGATACACTTCAAGATGCAGAAAATCATGCTGCCCCAAGAGGAACTTTTTAAGAAAGTAAGAATCCTACCAAGTATCAAGGATACTTGGCTACCATGAGTGCTAATATTGAAACCAAAACTTGCACTTTTGAAGAAGCTGTGAAGCACCATGTATGAAAAGATGTTATGGCTGAGGAATATGAGTCAATCATGAAGAACAATGTCTAGTAAGTGGTGACTAGACCCAGGGATAAGTTTGTAGTCACTTCGAATTGGATCTACAATATTAAACATGGAGCAGATGGAAGTGTTGAGAAATACAAGGCAAGGTTCGTGGCTCGTGGCTTCTCACAAAAGGAAGGAATCAACTCTGATGAGATTTTTGCTTCATGTTTGGGTTCCTAAAGATAACCTTCGTGTTGAAATAAGTCAATTTTTAGCACATCTTAGAGTGTTTGAAGGATTTATCATTAGCATCCAGCATTTGAAACATATGATGAATTAGAATTGGTTCAGATATCTCTTCCAAAGGCAGATTCAATCATAAGCACACATTGAATACTCTCTTAAAGGACTTAACATTCAGATTTGGTGGCCTACTTGCAATAACATGCAATTATTTTAGTTGTAGTATAGGTGAAAGAAGAATGTAAACAAAAGAAACTTAATGCAGAGGGTTGATATCAGAATCTTGTGCACCAAAATTTAGCAGAAAACATGGAATAAACTGTATAAATGAAAATTCAGAGGACACAAAGCGCATTTTAAGAGCAACTGACCTCACACATCACAGGCATCGTTTATCATATAATGACATAGATGAATCTATGACTTAGAGGTTAAGTTCAATAGCTACAATTACGCACCATCTGAGAAGAAAGAAACACATATAGAAACAAACAAAGGAAATATTACATACTACACATTTCATGCATTTGGAATCACCATCACTTCTTTATTAATCCTCCAAAAAAACATACATCTATAGATCTTCAAACACTTGCAAAAATTCACATTCAGAACTGCCTTTGGAACAAAAATTCGGAACCCCTTTAATGAATCTCTTCAATAGTTTTATAGGGTCTCATAAACGAGACCCCCTTACAAAATATTCCTTCTTGATCTTCTTGTAACTGCCTACTAGCTAAACTATTTGAGTGTGCTACTATCACAACTTTCCTAATAATCATATAAAAATTTTGATTCCATTCTTGAACAAAATATTTACAAAACATGAAAGTAACATAAAGTGTCATGATTGACACAACCAAAATATCTTCATTACTGCTGAGCTGGTTCCGGTGGGAGGGACCTAGGATAAATGATTCAGACTTGAGGTGGATTAACCCCTTGATCACACTTCTGTCACAGAGTTAGGTTCGACAGAGGAGAGTGAAAGTAGTATTGATATGCTACCTTGAGGCTGCTCAGCTTTGTGTAATTTGGCTTGTCAACGAACAAAGTTTTCACCATCCAAAACAACTGGAAATCCCTCAGAAAAATTAACATAGTTTTCCCTTTGAGGGTGGGAGTCTTCTCATGAGAAGAGTTTTCTTTTCTCTTTTCCTCCACCAATGATTGCTGATACTTCTCTTGTGTGAGTAGATTCCCTCGAGCATCCCAACAACTAGAAAATCCAGCTCTAGTCCTTCTGTCAAAGTTTGAATCAAATGCAGCCACATATTTCAACAAGGCACCTAAACACTCCTCGAATTTGGCCCCAACTGCTTCTTTCTGAATCATATTGGATATTTCCATGATTGCCTCAATCCTAGCAGGCTGGAAGCAACTAGATGTGGTAGCGCTGGAGGTGCTTGGTACTTAGTTGGTAGGTCGAATAGGGTTGAGCACAGGAGAGTGACAGGGGGAATATGTTGGCGAGAGAATAATTTGAAATTTAACAGGTAGCATGGGAGGGTTTTATAGGCAAGGAGAGCGATTGAGTGATGCGTGGATGGGATGATGGTGTGGAGATATTTGGGAAAGACATGTGGCATTATCGGATTAGACAAGAAGTGAAGGGAAGGAGGCCCTCGGCCCCGTAAGTGTCACACTCACTTGCTGAAGATATTGTTGAGTTAGCGCTGTGGTGGTGGTTGGTCCCCATGTATCCGACGGGGTGATTGAAAGGGATTAGGAGTGGGGTTCGACCCCCCCCCCCGAAATCAATCTTGACCGTTGATCTACGAGAGATGCCCAATTGACTCTGAATTTCTAGCGAGTAGCGGTGGTTTAAGTACTGTGTTAGTTACCCCCCAAAAAAGCTTTTGGGACCCGACGGGTGTGAAACTGATCGCGATTCGATAACTGAACTGCTTGAAAATTACCTGTTTCATGTACGATTATGGAGGTGGACCCCCCTTTCTTTCCCCTCTTAACTCTTTGTGCGCTTACCGTCATCTGCTTCCTCCGCGATGTCACTGCTGGGTGGACCCCGCCTGCTTAATGTCATCCCAACGCCTGACTTATGTGTCACTTAAAATGCTTCTTGGCTATTGCGTATGGGTGGACCCCGCCCGCTCAACTTTATTCCAACTCCTCCCTTTTGTGCTATCCAAGGGTACTTCCAGGGTGCTCTTGCCGAGGTGTCATTGCCAGGATGAAAACACCCTGGTCCTCCTCTCCCGACACTCAACTTTTGTTCCCATTTAACATTGTGCTGGGGTAACTTTGCTGAGTGGGTTCTACCAGTGACCAATAGGATTATTTTCCTCTGTTATATGTGACAACCACTTCTGCCTGAAGCTTCGCGTAGAGGCTCCATTGTTCTTGCCGCTAAGTTTGGCATTTAAGCCCACTTTGGCTACATGCTAAAGGTGCACCCGAGTGCCTTTTGACTCTGCGATCATTTAGCTCTATAACCTGTTCCTTTTGTTTTCTTGAAGTTTTAAGTCCCATTCTGCATACAATAATAAATCACCACTGCTATATGGAGAAAAATGAAAAGGGGATGAGGGGGTACAACATCGGCTCTAACTGGGGACAGTGCCTCACAAGCGAGGCATTGAGAACCTGTAGATTAGTGCCTTAAACTTGGGCATGGAGTCAAACTAGTTCAGACATAGAAAAGCAAAATAAAAACAAAATGAGCACTCTAGTATTTACAATGGCTCATTGATATTTACAATGGATGAAGGTGAAATTCTTTAATGCTGGAAGTAGTGTTTGAGGAACTTCCCATTTACATGTAGTTGAAACACTTCACCGTCCAAGTTCTCTAGTAGAAAGGTATTGTTCCCTTTGGCTTCAGCTACCTTGAAAGGTCCAAACCACAGGGGATCAAATTTCCCATGCTTTCCTTTTTCTTCTCTCCTGACATCCCATCTGAGCACGAGGTCACCTGGATGAAAATTCATGTCCTTAGCCTTCCTGTCAAAGAGAGCCTTCATCTTATCCTGATATTTGATCAGAATTTGAGTTACTTGTCCCATACTTTCTTGCAATTCCACCAACTGATTTATTCTCCTAGTTAGAGGGTTTGGCTCCTCCTCTGCATCTTGTAGGAGTTTGGCCACTGACATAGCCAATTGGGTAGGGAAAATTGCAGTAGTCCCATATACCAACTCAAATGGGGATTTCCCAGTTGACCTCTTAGTAGTGACTCTATTAGCCCACAATGCAAACTTAAGTTGGGAGTCCCAATTTTTCTGGTTCTGTGTTATGGTATTCTTAAGAATTATGACTAAGGTCTTGTTGGATGACTCTGCTAATCCATTCCCTTGTGGGTAATAAGTAGTAGAGTGTCCTGCAATAATATTATAATCTTGACAGAAACTGATAAATTTTGTTGATTTAAATACATGTGCATTATCAGTGACAATTTTTCTTGGACAACCAAATCAGGCTAGAATGTTCTCCTCCATAAACTTGATAACCACTGTATTGGTTGCATTCCTGGCAGGGATGGCCTCCACCCATTTAGTGAAGTAATTTGTTGCTATGAGTATCCATTTGTGCTTCCCACTAGATGATGGGTGGATTTCTCCAATAAAATCTAGTCCCCACTGCCTAAATGGCTCATCTACAAAAACATGGATTAAAGGGAGGGGTGCTAGCTTTTGTTTTTCAGCAAAGACCTAACACTTTTTACAGGTTCGACTTGTGCGTGGACATCCCTGAATAGCTTGGGCCAATAGAAGCCAACTTTGAGAATTTTATGAGTTGTAACCTTCCAGCTATAATGTCCCCCACAAACACAGTTGTGAAATTCTTCTATTATCTTTGGAGTCTCCTCTTCCACCAAGCATAACAATAGGATTCCCACAGGGTCCTTCCAATATAACTGACCATTTGAAATGACAAATTTCTGTGCTTGTAACCTTAGGATCTATATTTTATTTTGTCAAATTTAGGTGGGAATTCCATGAACAACAGATAATGAACAATAAATTTATACCATTTAGAGACCAGATATTTCATTTGAATTTTCTGGGTTGCTCTGTTTCCATCCTCCTGTCTTCCTTGTTTCTCTGTTTCTACCTCGTCGACTAGCAGATTTATGCCCAAGGCCTAGCAATTAGCTTCTGATAGAATTTTGGCCAATCCCTGCCCCTTGACCAGTTTAGTAGGCTTGATATCCATGTCATACTCTTGGATCTTGGAAATCCATTTGCCTCTCTTACCTTCGTTGTCTCCCTGTGTGAGGATGTCTTTCACAACAACTGTAGGGACATAAGAAATTATCCTGGATTGCAGAATATAAATTCAGAAAGCTTCCAGAGCCTTGATTAGAGTGTAGGCATGTTTTTCCAGAATATTGTATTTCATTTTTGCATCCCTTAACACCTGACTTAAAAATGCAATTGGCTATTCCTTTTCTTCATCATTCTTTTGCAATAAAACAACTGCGACTGTGTTAGGAGAGGCAAAAGAGAAAATGAGGAATGGTCTTTGATAATCAAGGCTAGCTAAGACTGGGGCATCTGCAAGGCTCTCTTGATCCTAGAGAATGATTCTTTGGCTTCAAGAGTCCACTTGACTTCCATGTCCTTCTTCAACATGTTAGTGATTTCTTTTACAATCTCAACATAATTAGGCACAAACCTTCTCAGGAAATTGATTCTGCCTAAGAAAACTTGTATCTCCTTTTTATTCCTTGGTAATGGGATATTGTTGATAGCCTCCACCCTCTTGGGGTCAATCTTCACTCCTTCCCTTGCCACTATGTGACCCAACAACTTACCTTCGCTCAGAGAAAATTGTGATTTCTTGGGATTCAAAGACAAGCCATACTTTCTGCACTTTTCAAAAGTGAGTTGCAAGTGTTGGATATGTTCCTCATCAGTCTTAGAGAAAACAATTATGTCATCCAGGTAAATTACCACAAATTTGTCTTTTTCTCCTATGAAAGCTATGTCCATTGCCCTTTGAAAAATGGCTTCAACATTTATGAGACCAAAAGGCATCTTAAAATACATGAAAGTCCCCCAAGGTGTGGTGAAAAGCTTATGGTCCCCGGATGTACAACAACCTAGTTATCTCCAGAGAAACCATCCATCATAGACAATTTGGATGATCCCACTACTTTCTGCAAAATGTAATCCATTTTGGGTAAGGGGTAGTTGTCTTTCAATAAGGCACTATTCAAGTTTCTGAAGTCCACACATAATCTGATCTCCTCGTTTTCTTCCTGACAAGGACTAAATTTGCCACCCAATCTGAGTATCTTAGAGGCACAATAATTTTAGCTTGTAACAACTTCTTAACTTCCTTTTCAATTGATGGGAGTAGTAAGGGGTTTATTTTTCTAAGCTTTTGCTTGTAGGGATTCATTCCAGTCTTCAAAGGAATCTTGTGTTGTATGATACTGGGATCAAAAGTCTTCAAATCATCATAGGACCAAGCAAAAACATCCATATATTTTTTAAACAACTCCAGATATCTCTGTTTATACCCTTTTGGGACTGCTTTAGCTAACTTGACAATTTTAGGCTCTTGTTTTGTGCAATGTTGCAGTCTTCTATATCTTCCTCATGCTCCTGTTTCATTGGCTTGACAGCTATGTCATTTTCATTAAACAATCTTTCTAGTGGAACCAACCCTATGGGAATTGTATTTCCCTTCAACTGCAAAATTTTATGACCAACAATTGATTCCTCCCAAGATGTTTGTTGTTCTTCCACTACATTTTCATCTTCTTGGTCAATCATTGAATTAGAGAATTCTCCAATGGCCTCCATAAAGCGCTTGATTTGTTCCTCATCCTCAAAAATCTGCCAATATTTCACATTGTCTGGTATTGAGGGTCTATACTTGACTTCAACTTCATACCTGAGCAAGGGGTTTTGAGGAGGTTTAAAGGATATGGTAGAAATTTCCAAGGAATCGACCATCCTATTCTGCTCTTTGGGAAGAAACTGAATATTAAATACCACGAATTTTTTTCAACCAGATCCCATATCTCATTTCTATAGGACTTCAATCTCGGGTACTTGGTTTAACATTGATTCCTGACTTGTTACAACACTAGCTCAAAATCGCCGAACACTATCAAGCACTCAATATTGAGGTTTTTAGCAGCTTGCAACCCTAACATCAATGCCTTATATTCAACAATATTATTTGTAGCATCAAACTCTAGTTTGAATGAGAAAGGGACAAGGTTACCCTTTGGGGATACCAACAACACACCAACTCCATTCCCTTCCCTAGAATAAGCACTATCAAAATACAATTTCCAAATATGACCAGACTCTAGTTGTTGCTTACCCATCTGAGCGAAAGATTCTATCTAGGTATATTCCATGATTTGATCATCTTCTTCCAACAAAAGATAGGAAAAATCTCTTTCTTGACCATACACAGGAGAATTGTTTGAACAATCGGCTTTAGTTACTGTCTTTACAAATCTGGACTCTCTGTATAATTTGTGCTCTTCTCCACCAAACACTAGAATGGTAGCATATGTTAGATCAAGCTTGATAGATCCTTTGAGTTTCATTCCCCATGACCTGGATATGAGCATACCAAAACTTGCAGGGACGTCAACAACTACAATGTCCATCACCACACTCTTCACTGGGATTTGTGCCAAATTGACCACTAGATCTTTTATCATACCTGTTAGCCTCCTGTTGCAGCAGGTTAATCATCTTTCATGATCGACATTTTTACATGCCAAATATGTCGTACTATGCATGCTGCACTGCTCCATATTTGCTACAGATGGCCAAAGAAGTGTCCATAAGAGTGTGCTAGTCTAAGTGCCACTGTTGTGTTCCAATTTTGATAAGCAATCCATTTTTCGGTTTAAGGCAGTTTTTCAGTTGGAGGTACTCAGGCTGGAATTCACTAACCTCTCCCTTTTTTCATCACCCTTATTATGTAACTCCCTGACAATTTTCCCCTTTCCCCTATTTAAAACATGTATATAAATCCCCTTATGTAAATATTCCCCCCTGAAAATATAGCCATATTTTTACTAAGTCAGGGAAATCACAGTCCATCTGGGACTGTTTTTAGCCCATCCATGTCCAGGGATTACTCTGACATCTGGTCAGAATAATAACCTCTTCCCTAAACCAAAAAACCCATATTCCGCCCCTAACCCAAAGTTTCTGTGCATAAGTATTAAGCCCGCGCCTGTAAAACCCACATAAACCCATTTCCCTAAGTTCTTAACCCACCCGCGCAAATATTAAAAAGCGAATATACTCCGCATATACCTCGCACTTAACCCGCCGTCCCTTCGCGTCCGCCGCCAGCCGTCCGATCCACAGCCCCGCAGATCGACGGTGGGCGGGCCGCCCCATCCCCGAACCGCCCGGCCTTTAACGTCCAGGAGATGGGCGGTTTTGCCGCCGTACTCCCGCCACGCGTCAGGCGCTGGGCTGTGGCGGAGCCCCTCCCTCCGAAACCGCCATCCCCGAAAAGCGGTGCGCCACATACCGCTTACCGCCTCCTGCCTAGGTGACGTCACCGCCTATGTCACCCCTGCACAGTCACCGCCTACGTCACCCCTGCACAGTCACCGCCCACGTCACCCCCTGTCCAGTCACCCGATGAGTCACCTGCCTGCGTGGCCTCCTGCCACATCACTGCCACGTGTCCCCGCCACCGTACCTGCCACGTCATCGTCTGTACGTGATGACGTCATGCTGACGTCATCCCGCCACGTCGCCCTGCTGACGTCACCCGCCGTACAATGCTGACGTCATCAGCCCTTTTTTGGACGCAGAGGCGCAAAAGTCGCACTTCGGAGCCCCGGAATCGAATTCTGAGGCAGTTTTTGAGGCCGAAATGGAGAATCTTCAGGGAATCTTTAAGGAATCTTCTTACCATGCGGCCCCAGGAAGCCCGAAAAGGCGCAAAAATGATCCATTTTCTTCACAGAACATACCAAAAGGATCAGGAGACAATTCCAGATGATACAGAGGCCGAACAGCGGCCATTTACTGGTGAATAGACCTGCAGCACATCAGATCAGCAGTCCAAATTTTGTCAGAGAGTATCAGTGGAAGAAAAGACGCCAGAGAGAATCAGTCATGATTTTTTAGGGGCTCGAGGCACCTAAACATTGATGAAGCCCCCAGAAAGTCAAATCAATAAGCATCAGCCCATCCTTGCCTTCAAATCACCATCAAGGCATTCAAAGCACCAGGACATCAAGGAAGCAGAAACCCATACTCATTTATTGCAGAAAACACTGCAACAAGCCACCAAGGACAGCATTATTTATTCAGTTTTGATACATCGGCCTTGAGCACGGCCCGAGATATTTTTGTATTTATTTCAGGATAGGATTAGGTCAAGTAGTCATTTTTTATGACCTAATTAGGTCAAGATGTAATAAAGGAACTCTCCAGAGAGTTTTTTCCCTATATATACCACCCTTTGTATAGTTTTAAGGGTTGGTTAATTGAGAATTTTCACTAGAGACTCGTTGTGTATACCTGAACTTTTCTGTAATTAAAGATTGCTTAAAGCTTGGAGAGCGAACTGTCTGTTGTGGATGAATGTTTGAAGAGTTGAAGATGGAATTCTTGCGTTGCGGTCTGAAGCAATAAGTGCCTCTTATCTCTATTTATGTGTTTGCCATTATCTAAGTAGCAGAAAAAAGGAATAGCCTAGAATTAGTTTAAATACTCTCTATGCTCAATTTCTGTTGTTTCTTGATGTTTTCCTCTAAAGAATTGGCTATGAACATTGAATTCCTTCCGGCTCATGTTTATCCTAGTTCACCTGTGTTGGCCAATTATCTAGGGATTCTTAACTGCCCCTAGGTAGCGCCCTGTGATTTTCTCTGCTAATCTGTTGGAGAGATTCTTAACTGCATCTCTTTCTTTAGCATTCAATTCATCCCTTAAACCTGAAATTCGCTTCAACCTCAGCTATCTTGCTCCATGTTCCCTCACTGTTATTAAGAAAACGCATTAGCAGTTCCCCTCCTCGACTCCACGCCCAATGGCTTGAAAGATTCAGACTATACTCTGCCTCTCTACCTGAAAGTGTCAGTTTTCCCACCAAAACTCAATCAAAACCCCTGTGCATTATATCTAGCCTAAAATCATCCCTTTTCAACAAAGCTAAATCATAAAGAGAGAGCCCTCTCTGACTGCAGGTAGGCTAGGACCTGCAGTCCAAAGTTGGTTTGTGGTTACCTCGCCCGTATCCCTTTAGGAGTCAAAAGGGACAACCTGAGTGATAACAATACCCAAACACTTTACTCTTTTAGAATCAAAGGAATATAAATCTTTGTATGGTTTTGTTATTTGCATACCCAACTGTTCCATTATAGACAGTGGCATTAAATTGTGAGAATCTCCTGAGTCGAGCATACAATTATGCAACAATAAATCATGGATCACTAGGGTGACATAGAATGGAGGAGTGGAAGGGTCCTGCTCCTCCACATGTGGACCAAACATAACCACATGCCTTTCTTCCTACATGTTAAGACTATCTTGAAGTGGGGTAATGGCAGATAGGTCCATGAACTGAGAAACCTGTGCTTTATAATTGGGTTGTTTCAATAATTCAGTCAAAGGGATAGATATATTGAATTTTTCTAACTCTTTTTGCAGGTTGAAAACAAAAGGATTCCTATCAATTTTGGCTGGCTCAACTGGTTCACTACTTACTTTATGAATTGGATTTGTTTGGACTATTTTCGCTCTATATTTGGGACTTTAGACTTAGAATGAGGAGGATGGGAGGACTCTCCCTTGGCCTGTGGGACATGGTAGACTGGTTTCTTCTCTTTATCAACTGATTTGGAGAAATGGGTTGGGAAGTCTCTTCATTTTGATCCTGCATCCTGGACCTTTTTCTTGATCTCAAGTCATATTTCCTATGTAGCTGGGCTTGCATGAAATCAACAAACTATTTACAGTAAGTTTCTGTCTCTTCATTTTCCAAAGGGACATTTAGATCCTCCCCTTCTCCTTCCTATGCTTCTATGTCATTTTCTCCCTCTAAAAGAGAAGAGAATTGGTTTTCCTGCACTTCTATAGCATCTTCAATATTTTCTTCAAGGTCATCTTCCAGATACAAAGGAGGTTGTATTTAGTCTTGTTGATCCTTCCTTTCTCTTTGCAGGAGTTCCAAAGGGGGCCTCCTATACTAGGGTTAAAGTTCCTGTTGGGACCTTGTTGAACCTGTCAAGGAGGGTTTTTTCTCTCCAACTCCAACTTCACAAGTTTATTTGACAAATTTCTAATTAATTTTTTCATCTCATCTAACTTTTGTTCTTGGGTTTATTTTACTTGGCTAGAGGAGCTAGCTTCTTCCTTTCCCCTTCTTCTATCACCATGTTCTCCCCTTCCTTTCCACTTTCCAGTCGATGCAAAATTTGCTTCAACTTCTAGAGCATTAGTGTAGATTTGATCCAGTTTGTTGAATTTCCTTTCCCTGAGGGTGAACCTGAAGTCTGGCTCAAAGGCTCCAACAAAGACCACTTTAGAAACTGTCTGTGGAGGTTTAATCTCAGGAGGGATATTGTTATATAGTTTATTAAACCTTTTTATAAATTCTAAGACATCCTCATTATGTTTTTTCTTTATTGCATTGAACTCAGTGAGGACATACCCATGGTCCTTCTTTTCTCCCCATTTTTGCATGAAAGAGTTCTCCAGTTCCTCCCAAGTATTGATTGAAGCATTTGGTAGGGTTTTGAACCATTTTCTGGCTTCCCCATCTAAATATTGAACAAACAATCTCAAGGCTACATCGAGATGCTCTACATTTAAGTTCTCGACAAATGCACAAAATACTTCTATGTGTTTTTAGGCTGAAATATCATCCTCCCTAGTGAATCTCAACAGGAGCTTAAGATAATATTGAGGCATTCCATTTAGAGGTTGTTGCAAGTTAAGTGGGGCATATTTGTTAAGTAGGAAGCCAGGGACAACCATATTTTTCAATGGAGGTTGGAAAAGATTTACAATAGGGCCCGATTGAGGAATGAACTCTGTGAACAATACCTAACTGGACTTGGGATGAAGTGTTAACAGGGATTTGAGACAAACTTGTAATAAGAATATCGTTGATTTCTTCAGCTTCTAAATAGGTAGAAACATGAACAATAGGGATTTGATAGAGGTCTCTTGAGCTTCAAGTTTCGGAATGTAAGAGCCTAGAAGAGGAAAACGTTCTTCTAAATAATCCAAAACTTCAGATGAAGACTTATGATATTTTATCTCGGCCTTTTGTGAGCTAGAAGTTGAGGCTTCAGGGGCTAAGATCACAAGATTTGGAGTCTTGGGGGTTCTTTCTTTCCAAATTCTTCTAGAGACAATTCTCTCTGGGTCAAATATTGGGGGGGTTTTCTGTTGTGAAGTATTAGAGCGAGTATGAGGCCTCCTAAAATCCACAATGGCCAACTGAAAAGATTTATAGTGGAATTGCCTAGGTGAGAGATATCAACCCACACTTCCTATGTCATGATTGACACAACCGAAATGTCTTCATTACTGGTGAGCCGGTACTACTGGGAGGGACCCAGGATCAGTGATTCAAACTTGAGGTGGATTAACAAGTTGATCACACTTCTGCCACAGAGTTTGGTTCAACAGAGGAGATCGAAAGTAGTATTGATATGATACCTTCATGCTTCTCAGCTCGGTGTAATTTGGCTTGTTAACGAACAAAATTGTCACAATCCAAAGTCGCTAGAAATCCCACCTTAGAAAATTAACTATAGTTTTCCCTTTGAAGGTAGGAGTCTTCTCATGAGAAGAGTCTGCTTTTCTCTTTTCCTCCAACAACGATTGCTGATACTGCTCCCATGTGAGTAGATTACCTCAAGCATCTCAACAATTGGGCAATCCAACTTTAGTCCTTATGTCAAAGTTTGAATCAAATGTAGCCACAAATTTCAACATGTCACCTAAACATCCTCGACTTTGGCTCCGACTACTTTCTGAATCATCTTGGAGATTTCCATGATTGCCCCAAGTGTGGTAGGCTGGAAGCGATTGGATGTGGTGGCGCTGGAGGTGCTTGGAACTTAGTTGGTAGGCCGAACAGGGTTGAGCACATGAGAGTGACGAGGGGAATCCGTTGGCGAGAGAACAATTTGAAATTTAATGGGTAGCGTAGGAGGGTTTTATAGACGAGGAGAGTGGTGGAGTGACACATAAATGGGATGATGATGTGGGGAGATTTGGGAAAGACACAAGACATTAATGGATTGGATAGGAAGTGAAAGGGAGGAGGCCCTCGACCCTGCAAGTGTCACACTTGCTTGCTGAAGATTTTGGTGAGTTGGTGTTGTGGTGGCAGGTGGGGTGATTTAAAGGGATCGAGAGTGGGGTTCGAACCCCCCAAAATCAATCCCGAACGTTGATTTGGGAGAGCCGCCCAATTGACTCTGACTTCCCAAGGGGTAGCAGCAGTTTAAGTACCGCACTATTTACCTCGTCGAAAAGGCTTCTAGGACCTAACAGTTGTGAAACTGATGGCGATCCACTTGTTGAAATGGTCGACAATTATCTGTTTCGTGTACGATTATGGAAGTGGACCCCCCTTTCTTTCCCCTCTTAAATCTTTGTGCGCTTACCTTGCTCTGCTTCCTCCATGATGTCATTGCCAGGTGGACCCCGCTCGCTTAGTGTCATCCCGACGCCTGACTTATGTGCCACTTAAAATGTGTCCAGGCTATTACGACTGGATGAGCCCCACCTGCTCAACTTTATCCCATCTCCTCTCTTTTGTGTTATCCAAGGGTACTTTCGGGGTGCTCTTGTCAGGGTGTCATTGTCGAGATGATGTCATCCTGATCCTCCTCTCCCGACGCTCAACTTTTGTTCCCATTTAACATTGCGCAGGGGTAACTTTGCTGAGGTAACCCTACGAGGTGGGTTCCACCGATGAACAATAGGATTGTTTTCCTCTATTAGATGTGTTGGCCACATCTTCCTGAAGCTTCGTGTAGAGGCTCCATTGTTCTTGCCACTAAGTTTGGCGTTTAAGCCCACTTTGGCTACGCGCTAAAGGTGCACCCGAATGCCTTTTAACTCTGTGATCATTTAGCTATATAACCCATTCCTTTTGTTTTCTTAAAGTTTTAAGTCCCATTTTGCATACAAGAATAAATCACCACTACTATATAGAGAAAAATGAAAGGGGGATGAGGGGGTACAATACTCCAATTGCCCGATACACGACTATATGATCCATAGTTGCTCTTGCTGCAAATCAAGGATGGAGACTGCATCAAATGGATGTCAAGACTACATTCTTACATGGCTCACTTAAGGAATAAGTCTACTTGGAACAACCTTAGGGGTTTGAAAAGAAAGATAGAAGAACTCATGTATGTAGGTTGAAGAAATCCCTCTATGGGTTAAAGCAAGCCCCTAGGGCTTGGTATGATAAGATTGATAGTTATCTCATGAAGCTGAGATTTACAAGGAGCTATGCTAATCCAAACTTATACTTAAGGTTGAAAAGGACATGCCACTTATTTTGGTCTTATCTGTTGATGATCTATTTCTGACTAGTGTAGGCCCTATCATTTATCAATGTAAGAGGGAGTTGACTTCTGAATTCGAGACAAAAGACCTAGGATTGATGATTTTTTCCTAGGCTTAGAGTTTTGGCAAAAGCCAGGTGATATTTTCCTTTCTCAAGGAAAATATATTGTGACGTTGTTAGAAAGATGTGGCATGGTGGATTGCAAGCCTGTGACTACACTAATGGAACTAAATTTCAAGAAGCTATGTGGAAGTGTTTTTGGTCCGATTTTGGCAAATCCTACCGAATATAAACAACTTGTTGGATCATTGATGTTCTTGGTGAACAAACGACCAAACATATGCTTTGTTGTTAATACATTGAGTCAATTTATGGTTGAGCCTTATCATATACATTGGGTTGCTACAAAGAATCTTCTAAGATATCTTCATGATACTATCAACCATGGATTGAGGTACACTGTTGGGGATCTAAGATTACATGGATATATTGATGTCGATTGGGCTAGTAGTGTGGTCGATATAAAAAGAACATCTGGATGTTGTTTCTCTTTGGGATCCGCTTCCATCTCATGGATGAGCCAAAAACAAAAGTCTGTTGCACTAAGCACCACTGAGGTTGAATATATTGCAGCTAGTATGACTTGTTGTGAAGCTTTTTGGTCGAGGAAGCTCTTCAATGATCTATTTGAACACGTGTTGGATACCACCACCATTTATTGTGATAATCAAAGTGGGAGTCGCCTTTCAGAGAATCTTGTGTTCCACAACCGTTCCAAGAATATTGATATTAGGTACCATTTAATCTAAGATATGGTACAACGGGGAGCAATAAGGCTCCAACAATCAGATGCATGAACAAGTTACTGACATCTTCGTAAAGCCTTTGGGAAAGCCCAGGTTCTTAGTCTTCAAAGAGAGACTTGGAGTCATGGAAATACCCTCCCACGAGGGGTACCCATTGAGTTGGACATTAAGCTTTGGGAGCTCCTAGGGGCTTGGAGTACTTCTTGGAGCTATATGAGCATAGGGTGAGTGGTTCACCTTCCCCTGTGGAGTAAATACCCCAACATGTGAGCATAGGGTGAGTGGTTCACCTTCCCTTATGGAGTACACTATATGAAAACAGGGTGAGTGGTTCACCTTCCCATGTGGAAACCCCAACATACATCCTACCCTTGTAGTTTGGGACTCTTGGGAAGTACCTCTCATTTGGCCAATGAGTTGGGAAAAGTGGTTAGGTTTAATTAGTACTATTGACATACGCGTCAAGTGCCACTGTATTCCCTATGACTAGGATGCATGATGTTCAACAACTTGATCACTAAGGATCAAGCCTGGTAGGGGTTCTATCCCTGGACATGAGGACTTGCCTCTGTCATTTTGGCAAGAGTGGTAGGGTCTTGTGACCCACCCTCTTTCAATCCTTTCTTATTGGACTATGATATCAATCTTCAGTAGAGACGAGACAATTTGCAGAGATAGCACATGGTCGACATGATAACATAACCATGGATGCATGTTGACACGTGGAATTCCTCCCTAGTTGAGAGGGAGTGTTAAATAGTGAAACTATGGGCTAATTCCCCTTCCTAGAAGCCTTATATATATAATAAAAATAATGAATAATGAATAATGAATAATTAACTAATAATTAATGTTGAAAAGTCATGTCTCTAAGGACATGACCATTTGTTGAAAATAACTCATACTAACGTAAATAACATATTTACTATAAGTTACTACCCACAATAATTTAAGCAATTATTTGCATAAAAAATGGGACAAGGAAAAATATGTAAATAAATATACTTACCAAGAGTTATTGCCCACCATTATTTATGGATTATTCAACACTTTAACAAACATGGGTAAAAATGTAAATGGGCAAACTTAATAGAATTTAATTTACAAATATACATGATCCAATTTACAAAGAGACATGTCTCTTGGGTATCTTGAGTATAAAATTCAATTGAAACTTTTCATTTTACACAATTCACTTATCACCTCATATATTCTTGTTCTTATTGTTGATGTTCTATCTACAATTACTGTAAATGATGATCTAAAGTGAATGCTACTAAAGTTTTAATGTGATTTCTATTGGAATTTGAAGTAAAGTTGTTATTGGGCTAATAAGTTATTGAAGTAATTGTTGTAAACATAGAACATACCATAAAATTTAACAGTAATCCCTATTTGAAAGTATGTAATTCAACATGATCATTGTTATTGTCTATCTCGAGATCTCCTGGATAACCTTTTGAGGCCCCATCAAAGTTCAATTTCAGAAAATCAGTTGGGGAGGAGACCAATAGTTGGGACTTGAAGTGGTTTGCAGAGACAAAGGACATTGAGAAAAAGTTATGGATTGATGGAGATTTATTAGAGAAAGAATGCACTTTTCTTGATTATTTCATTCCCAATCCTAGGAGGTCCAAGGGTTTAACAAAACAATGTCTCTAATCTTATTTAGGAGAGAATGCCAGATGAAATTTATGGGAGCTATTTTGTTTTTAAATATTCTTCGATTATGTTTATTTACATGAGCATGAAGAATGTCCAAGTTTCATTCTTTCTAGGAATTGAATTTGAATCTTCAACTACATAAGTTCATATTATATTAAGTAATGCCTACATAAATACTAGCAAGAAATATTGTTATTTAAGTGAATATAAATTTTTTTGGTAAGAATCCATTACAAGAGAGATTTTTAGAATGCATTTATGTATATAAGAATATTTGTATGCATATAATTTACTTGCATTCATGGAATTTATGCACACGATGAAGAGGGGAAATTTGGGAAATAATTTTATCCAATCTATGACCATTGGAGCTCAATGCAAAGAATGTTGTTAATAAAGTTGAATAATTCCTTCAATAGAGATAATCCTCTTTAATGTTTAATGCAAATTCTCCTAGATTTGTTGCAGACCTTGTTAAATATTCTCCATTGGTGGTAGGGAGAATTCATGAAGATTTTGCCCAGTAAAAATAGTGAATTTCACGAAGTTATTACTAGGTAAAAATATTGTATTTGACCTTATAATCAGTAATACCATTGGGGATCGACAATGAGCACAAAGTTTCTAAAAGGCAAATCCTAAATTTTGTCGATGGTCGATAATAACATCAAGGTATCAATGATTATGATAGTTTCTAAAAGGAAAATCCTAAATTTCACTGATGGTCGATAATACCATCGGGGGATTAGTGATTAAGACAATGTTTCTAAAAGGAAAATCCTAAATTTCATCTATGGCCAATAATTCCATCAGGCGGTTGGAAATTAGGACAAAATTTCTAAAAGAAAAATTATAAATTTCACTAATAACCATTATTACCATCAAGGGGTTAGCAATTAGGACAAAGTTTCTAAAAGAAATTTCTAAAATTCATTAATGGTTTATAATACCGTCGAGGGGTCAAAAATTAGCAAAAAAATTATACCCATCGATGGTGAAGGAAAAGTTTGAAGTTTAACCGCATCAACAATTAGTGAAATGTTTTTAGTTTTACGATGGAGAACTTTGGATTTTGTTGATGGCTAATGAAACCTTCGACACCTTTGAATTGTGCATGTGGGTAATTTATTAATTTAATGATGATGTGATAGTTAAATGTATTTATGTTATTATTATTTTAATATAATTATATGAATATAAAGACATTAAGTTAATTAAATATTAACTTAATGAAACACAAGGTAATTAATTCCCATGCTAATAGAGGACATGGAAGGGCTAGGTAGCCCTAGTTCTGACATTGCATCACCCCCATGATAACATGTGGACCTAGGTGCCATGTCATCGACTATATGGAATTACACATTAATTTTGATGAGGCATCAAGGGTAAAAATATTCAAATGACCATATCTCGGTGACCCAAATTTCAAGTTTAATAAAATACATATCGTTGGAAAACTCTCAATAAGTACCATGTGATGACAATCTCAAAAAAGAGCATTGAGTTGAATAAAAAAAGAAAAAAAATTGGTACCCCATATCCTTAATCCAAGAATGACGACATGGATAGTTTTTTACAATGTGCCTATCAATTTATTGTTCATTTGGGGAATTCTTCTTACCACTCTTATTTTCAAAAATACTTTGGCTTCTGCCACAAGCTTGATTCCCTCAATAAGATGCCTTAATATAGTCTTTATTCACACATAATAAGCATACCTCTAAGTACCAATAGTTGGCAGTGCTATGGGCTTTCCTCTTGTAGTAGTGATAAATGACGAATGATCTACCTAATGCATACCTCATGTACTTCTTCTTCTTGCTTCAGTTGATTTAATTTCTACTTCTTTTAAGTGTTCAACATAGTTACTAGCTTCACAAAAACTCTAACTCTCAAAACCGATATTTTTGCATCAAAAACATCAAAATAAACCTTCAAATAAAAAAGTGGTATCATTGCTAATGTCATTTTTAGGTCAGAATTACTATCATTTTCTACCATGGTTTTAAGTCATAATAAAGTTTTAAACAAAAACCTTAAAATAATCCATTAAAAGAATGGTGCTCACGACATCACCCCATTTTTTTGGGGTTAAAATTACAACTTGGTTGGAATTGTGGTGTCAACATCCAATGCCATTTGAAACAAAAACTTTAAAACTGACCACCATAACTAAAAATGGTGCTACCATTAGCACCCTCTTTTCTTTGAGGTAAGTATTACAACTTGTTTGAAACCATGGCCTTAACAATTGGTATTATTGTAAACCAAAACCATAAATTCAACCTCTAAATTGAAATGTGATGTTATAAATGACTTATTGTTTTCGTTTTAGGCTTTAAATTGCTACATATTTTAGACCATCATTTGAAAACTAACATTATCGCTATATATATATATATATATATATATATATAAAAGAAAGAATAACAAAGATGATTTTTTTTAACTATGAAAAATAAGTGTTTTAATTAAAAAAAATGAATTAAAAATAAAATAATAATAACATAATATTGAAAGAAAAAAAGAAAGAAAAAATTAAAGAAAAAAATACAATATTTAAATATCTCTGATTTTAGACTTTTGTGATCCATACTCATTTTGATAAATTCTTTCGGATTAATCACATCATGAGTCTTTTAGTCAACATTTCGAACCATCTAATGTGCCAGTTCATCCTTACGACAAAGGTGAAAAAATTAGTCAGTCAAAATGTTTAAATAGCAAGGATGCATCAAGTTCTAGAGCTAGTCGTTAGGAAATAATTGTTAGGAATTAGCCATTAAAAATTAGTTCAATAAATTTATTATTATTTTGTTATGTTTTATTTTAATTTATTAATATTTTTAATTAAAATAATATTGAATTCAAATTAGTTAGATTAATTTAATAATAATATAATAAGAATTGAATATTTGTAAATATAT
This sequence comes from Pinus tabuliformis, assembly GCA_031772625.1. Lineage (NCBI taxonomy): Eukaryota > Viridiplantae > Streptophyta > Pinopsida > Pinales > Pinaceae > Pinus > Pinus tabuliformis. The sequence goes on along the minus strand of CM062805.1, from coordinate 1,371,239,185 downwards.
AAGTAAAAATAAGTTTAATATGGTTATTATTAAAAATATATATATATATATTCAACAATTATATTTAAATATTATTATATTAAAATATTGGATAATATTTTAATAGGGAGCTCAAAGAGGATATATATTGCAATATAAAAGTAAAAATAATAAACTATTATATATATATATATATAGATAAAAAAATAAACACAATTTACGAAAAGAGGGTGGGGATCCAACTTCTACTTAACTTCCAACCATCGTCCCTATTAAGATTAATAGCGCGCTTTTCAATTTCAGTGGCTTCTCGAATCTTCCTATGATGGAAGTGATCAACCGTGGCGATGACCCGCGAATCTTCGATGCAGACATGGTGATTGGATTTCACAATATGTTCAGCTAAAGTTGAGGAACAAGAGCGGTAGTGCTTAATATCTGCCGCATGTTCTTGGATTCTCTGGTTAATGGAGTGACTAGTTTCCCCAATGTAGTGAACCCCACAAGAACATGGGATGGAGTAGACCCATTTCATGTCTTTAGGGTTTACATGGTCTTTGATGGATCTAAGAGAATTTCTAATGGTATTAAGGGGTTTGAAGTTAGCAAAAAAATTGTTCTTTTTGAGAATATGAGAAATCTTATCGGTGGTTCCTTGTATAAAGGGAAGTTGAACACTGGAGATTGTATCGTCACAAGAAGGTTTAATCCTTGATTCTTTACTAGCATTTAGAAAAGATTTGAGGGCTTGTTGCCTGCTATAGCCGTAAGTTTCAAAAAAATTTAGAAGATGAGATTTTTCTTCTTCTAAGTGATTCTCATAAGAAATTCTTAGAGCACGGGTCGCAAGGGTATTGAGGACCACAAGTTTTTGTGCTAGAAAATCATGAGAACTGGCATGAAGATATTGTTCCGTGTGTGTTTTTTTGCGAAAAACCTGATGAGAGACAGAACTGTCATCCATTCTAGAGAGGAGAATATCAAGAAAAGGGAGGCATCCATATACCTCGATTTCCATCATGAATTTGATGGAGTCAAATTGGGAATTAAGATGGTTGAGAAATAAATTTAATTTTTCACGACCATGGGGCCAAATGACGCAAGTATCGTCAACAAACCTCTTCCATCGCTTGGGGCGGAGTTGAGTAGAGGCTAAAGCTTTGGTCTCAAAATCTTCCATGAATAAGTTGGCAACTATAGGGGAAAGAGGAGAACCCATCGCAACCCCACAAGTTTGTTCATAGAACTCGCCTGGAAGCTGAGAAAGGTAGAGGCAAGGCATAGACCAACCAATTTGGCTGTGTCATCATCAGTAATACGATTAATTACATCGATAGCTTCTTGAATAGGGATATTAGTATAAATAGAAACAATTTCAAAGCTTACTAACAGATCCCCAGGCTCTAGCCTTATATCCTTCAACTCTTTAACAAAAAAGAAAAATCTTTAACAAAGAAATCGGTGTGACCAACAAAAAATTGAACTAAGAATTTAACCACACAAAAAAAAAATCATACAAACCCCTCATCGATTCCTCCTCTTCTTATCTTCCAATGAACACTTCCATTGATGTCTCCGTCTCTCCTATTCAACTGTCTTCATTCCCATTTACCCATCCTTCCTCGTCCATATCTCCCATTCCTATTCACCATCCCCGTCTCTCCTATTCAACTCTCTTCATTCCCATTTACCCATCCTTCCTCGTCCATATCTCCCATTCCTATTCACCCATCCCTTGAAGTCAATTCTCATTCCCCCATTAATAACTCTAATTTCAACGTCAATAATTCTCATAATAACTTTGATGTTAATGATATTCAAAACTTAAATAGGAATACAAGTTTTGATGATGACATTAAAATGATTCAAAAAATAAATATTAAAGACCTTCATTATGGTCATAATATTAAAATGATTCAAAATTCAATTATTAAAGATGTTCTTGATAATGAGAATAATAAGTTCTATTTTAAAAGAAATGATATTATAAATAACTATTATAATATTGGAAATAATATTCATAAAAATAAAATTTTACTGATAAAAAGAAGTTGAATGAGAACAATACTAAAAGCAAAGTTTGTAACTCTCATAATAATATTCTTTTTAATAATAATAAATTTTTCTTGCAGAGTATTTCTAGTGTCATTTTGGATCCGTTTTTTTTTCATCTCTTGAATAAAAGGCTCAATTTTGTCTTTGCCCCTAAAAAGATTCTATTTGAGAACATTATTTGTAACATTGAATATGGAATTAGAGACTTTCCCGACAATGTTAAGGAGCTTATTAGGCAAGACTGTGCTATTGTGCTTAGAAAGGCAAAGCCTCCTAAAAGCAACATTAACAAAAATGAGTTTCTTGCCCTTAAAGCCCTAAGGGATAACCCTAACATTGTTATCCTAAGAGCGGATAAAGGTGGGTTTGTTGTTATTTTAGATAAAGCCGACTATGTTAACAAAATGAATGACCATCTCTATAACAGTGGTAGTTAAATTAATCTTAATAAGGATCCTATTAAGAATGTTTCTAAATAAGTTGCTTTTGCCAAAAAATCTAATAATGCTCTTAATCATCTTAGCAAAAATCTTATCGAAAGCAACCCTCTCACCCCCAGAATTTATGGCCTTCTGAAGATTCATAAGGATGGGACCCCCTTGAGACCTATTGTTAACACAATAAGTGGGCCCACTTATCTTCTTGCTAAATTCCTAGCTCAAAAGCTCAAACCTCTTGTTGGTTGCACCGATTCCTTTGTTAATGACTCTTCTTCCTTTGTTAAAGAGTTGAAGGATATAAGGCTAGAACTTGGGGATCTTTTAGTAAGCTTTGACGTTGTTTCCCTTTATACTAATATCCCTATTCAAGAAGACATCGATGTCACTAATCGTATTATTGATGATGACATAGCCAAACTGGTTGGTCTATGCCTTACCTCTACCTTTTTCAGCTTCTAGGGTGAGTTCTCTAAACAAACTTGTGGGGTTGCGGTGGGTTCCCCTCTTTCCCCTATAGTTGCCAACTTATTCATGGAAGATTTTGAGACCATAGCTTTAGCCTCTGCTCAACTCCGCCCCAAGCGATGGAAGAGGTTTGTTGATGATACTTGCGTTGTTTGGCCCCATGGTCTTGAAAAATTAAATTTGTTTCTCAACCACCTTAATTCCCAATCTGACTCCATCAAATTCATGATGGAAATTGAGGTAGATTTTTTCTTGATATTCTCCTCTCTAGAATGGATGATGGTTCTGTCTCTCATCAGGTTTTTTGCAAAAAGACACACACTGAACAATATCTTCATGCCAGTTCTCATCATTTTCTAGCACAAAAACTCGGGGTTCTCAACACCCTTGCGACTTGTGCCCTAAGAAGTTATGATGATAATCACTTAGAAGAGGAAAAATCTCATATTCTAAAAGTTTTTGAAAATAACGGCTATAGCAGGCAACAAGGCCTCAAAGCTTTTCTAAGGGCTAGTAAAGAATCAAGGATTAAACCTTTTCGTGACGAGACAATCTCCATTTTTCAACTTCCCTTTGTACAGGGGGCCATTGATAAGATTTCTCATATTCTAAAAAAGAACGAAGTTTCAACTACCTTCAAACCCCTTAAAACCATTATAAATTCTCTTAGATCCGTCAAAGACCCTGTAAACCCTAAAGACATGAAAGGGGTCTACTCCATCCCATGTTCTTGTGGGGTTCCCTACATTGGGGAAATTGGTCGCTCCATTAACCAAAGAATCCAAGAACATGCAGCGGATATTAAGCACAACCGCTCTCGTTCCTCAACTTTAGCTGAACATGCTATGAATCCAATCACCATGTCTGCATCAAGGATTCTCGGGTCATCGCGAGGGTTAATCACTTCCATCATAGGAAGCTTCGAGAAGCCATTGAAATTGAAAAACACACTATTAACCTTAACATGAATGATGGTTGGAAGTTAAGTAGAAGTTGGATCCCCGCCCTCTTTTCGTATTTTTTTAAATAAATATAATAATTAATAATTTATTATTTTTACTTTTATATTGAAATATATATCCTCTTTGACCTCCTTATTAAAATATTATCCAATATTTTAATATAATAATATTTAAATATAATTGTTGAATATTATTCATTTTTTAATAATAACCATATTAAACTTATTTTTAATTATATATTCACAAATATTTAATTCTTATTATATTATTATTAAATTAATCTAACTAATTTGAATTCAATATTATTTTAATTAAAAATATTAATAAATTAAAGTAAAACGTAACAAAATAATAATAAATTTATTCAACTAATTTTTAACGGATAATTCCTAACAGTTATTTCCTAATGGCTAACTCTGGAACCGGATGCATCCTTGCTATTTAAACATTTTGACTCATTGATTTTTTCACCTTTGTCCTGAGGATGAACCACATTAGATGGTTCGAAACATCGACCAAAAACTCATGATGCGATTAATCCAAAAGAATTTATTGGCCCCATGGTTGTGAAAAAATTAAATTTGTTTCTCAACCATCTTAATTCCCAATCCGACTCCATCAAATTCATGATGGAAATTGAGGTAGATGGATGCCTCCCTTTTCTTGATATTCTCCTCTCTAGAATGGATGATGGTTCTATCTCTCATCAGGTTTTTCGCAAAAAGACACACACAGAATAATATCTTCATGCGAGTTCTGATCATTTTCTAGCACAACAACTTGGGGTTCTCAACACCCTTGCGACCCGTGCTCTAAGAAGTTATGATGAGAATCACTTAGAAGAGGAAAAATCTCATATTCTAAAAGTTTTTGAAAATAACGGCTATAGCAGGCAACAAGGCCTAAAGCTTTTCTAAGGGCTAGTAAAGAATCAAGGACTAAACCTTTTCGTGACGAGACAATCTCTAGTGTTCAACTTCCCTTTATACAGGGGATTACCGATAAGATTTCTCATATTCTAAAAAAGAACTAAGTTTCAACTACCTTCAAACCCCTTAATACCATTAGAAATTCTCTTAGATCCGTCAAAGACCCTGTAAACCCTAAAGACATGAAAGGTGTCTACTCCATCCCATGTTCTTGTGCGGTTCCCTACATTGGGGAAATTGGTCGCTCCATTAACCAGAGAATCCAAGAACATGCAACAGATATTAAGCACAACCGCTCTCGTTCCTCAGCTTTAGCTAAACATGCAGTGAAATCCAATCACCATGTTTGCATCGAGGATTCTCGGGTCATCGCGAGGGTTAATCACTTCCATCATAGGAAGCTTCGAAAAGCCATTGAAATTGAAAAACGCGCTATTAACCTTAACAGGAATGATGGTTGGAAGTTAAGTAGAAGTTGGATCCCCGCCCTCTTTTCGTATTTTTTTTAAATAAATATAATAATTAATAATTTATTATTTTTACTTTTATATTGAAATATATATCCTCTTTGACCTCCTTATTAAAATATTATCCAATATTTTAATATAATAATAGTTAAATGTAATTGTTGAATATTATTCATTTTTTAATAATAAGCATATTAAACTTATTTTTAATTATATATTCACAAATCTTTAATTCTTATTACATTATTATTAAATTAATTTAACTAATTTGAATTCAATATTATTTTAATTAAAAATATTCATAAATTAAAATAAAACGTAACAAAATAATAATAAATTTATTCAACTAATTTTTAACGGATAATTCCTAACGTCTATTTCCTAATGGCCAACTGTGGAACTAGATGCATCCTTGTTATTTAAACATTTTGACTCACTGATTTTTTCACCTTTGTCCTGAGGATGAACCATATTAGATGGTTCAAAGCATCGACCAAAAAACTCATGATGTGATTAATTGGAAAGAATATATATATATATGAAAATTTATAAATTAATTTTTTTCTAAATATTCTAAAACAAATTAAAAACATAATTAAAAAATTGAAACCACTTTATACTTGAAAAATAAGTTACATTTGATTCATAAGAGTGAAATTTGATTGCATAAACCAAGAGTGAGAGATATCCTTGAAATACCACTTGAGAGTATGTTAGAATAAGGTCAACTTTGTTGTTGTCAACAAATTCCAGATCTTATTTACGGTAAAAATATGCAAAAAAAAGTCTAGATTTGGAGTGAAGAGAAAATAAGCTAGGAATGTAAAAATACACTTAGAATAAGAGATTTTAAACTTAGAAATCAAGAGCACTATGTTGACATTAAATATAGTCATTCTATTTCCTTATCTCTAGTTGAACATTTTGAGAAAACTAAGTACTGCATCTGTATTGAATATTCTAGTGTGCTAAAATCGATTACTATCATCACAGATGGATCAAGGAAGCCATTGGAATTGAGAAACAGATCAACAATCTAAACAAGGATGATAGTTGGAAAATTAGCAAAAATTAGATTCCTGCTCTTGTCTCTAAGTTTGATTCTTCTTGATTCATCTTTCCCTATTTTATCCTTCCCCATTCCTCTTTCTTGTTATGTATCCTCTTTCTCATGTCCCTTTTTCCTTTTTTTACTTTTTTATTTACATAATTAGTTATTAATAAATTTGATCTCTCCTTTTATTCATTGATATTAATATTATTTCTTTTATCTTTTATATTTATTTAATTTAACAATTTATTTATCCTTATGTTTATATAATTTAATAATTTATTTATCAACCTCACAATAGTAACAATTATATTTCTATAAATTCAATTAAAAATTCAGTTCTATTGTTTTATTATTTATACTATCCATTAATAATGATAATTATTAGGATTATCAAGATTTAAAATATATGATTTTTAAAGTAGTTATTAAGTAGTAGTATTAATAACCCGGATGCGTGTGTCACTGCAGCTCATTTATGGAGGAGTAACTCCCCGCCGGCAGCTGTCCCTGCACCTGGCTTGCGGGCGCGGATCCCACAAACCCACCGCATTTGATATGAATCCATCAGGGTACAGAATTATGGTCACGCATTTGGTATTGAATGCGCGCTCAGCTCGAGAGGCCGCGCAAGGTGATTTATCCATGGCTTGGCTTCTGGTTCATGCAATTGCCCTCCTCGGCTCCTATTTCCGACCGCTATTCTTCCCGCACCCCTGCTTCGTTTTGGCTGCTTGGAAGCTCATCTGATTTCTGATTTTGGCCTGGTCCACCTGCACTCGGCCCTTTCCCATTTGGGCCTGCCGAATTCCCTTCCCTGGTCTCTCAGTTAATCCAGAAATGGTTCGTCGTCGTGGAGTTTCTCGCCATGGAGGCACCACTGGTAATCGAGGCCGCGCTTCTCAATCTGCTCCCCAGAACATTGTCCCTCTGGCCTCCGCCTCCCCGTCCTCTCCGCCTTCTGGTCATGGCAGGCCTCTCCTGCACAACTCCTTCCAAACAATCCGCTTCAAATTCCATAGTAGGCTCAATAAGCATGTTTTGTCAGCCAGTATTACAGTAATCCTTGCTGAGGAGGAGGATAAGCCTAGCAGCTCGGCCCACACCACTACGTCTCAGTCTCAGGATGATAGCGTTCTTCAGGGAGAGGTGGCTGGTGTCGTGTTCAATGGTGACAACATGCAGGAAGAAGGTAATGTGCCTGAAGCTCCTCAGCCTCCGGTGGACTCTACACAGCGAAATGTGCATGCAGGTGAGTCGGAGCATCCTCCCAGTAGCAGTCTGAATCTGGAAATTCCTCCAGGTGGCGGCGACATGGGAGATGCAGACAACGCGGTCGTTACGTGGATAGGCTCCCCTAGCCAGGTGGAAAAGGATGCTCTTGACTCTCAGAAACATGTTTAATGAATTTGGTACTATGCCTACTGATGGCAATCTCTCTTTTGGTTTGTTTCTTTTTTCTGTTATGCTTCTTTGGATAATGCCAACCCTGTTTTGCTTCAGCTCTTGGTTTTGTATCGGTGCACGCCATTATAGTCCTATGAACTGTATCAGGGCATGGCTCAGCAAGCCATTGTTTTGGTCTAATTTTGCATATGGCTATCAAGGAAAAATGTTTATCAGCAAAGCCATAGTCGTCGATAGTACTGTAGTGTTAAACACAGCTCTGGTTTACACTTTTGTCTGTAAGGGACTTATAAAATATGCTTCAAGGTCTCTCAATCCCGGAAGGGTTGTCAAAGGGGTTCATGTGCATCAGAATATCTGGTTGAGGGCAGGCTTCAGCCCCCCTCTGAGGTCTTGACCTCTTTGTACAATATATTTTCTCTTTTTTTAATAGAAGTAGCCTTTACGCAAAAAAAAAAAAAAAAAAAAAAAAGTAGTAGTATTAATAATTATTATTGTCAACTAAGTTTTCATCATAAGTATTACTTATGAAGAAGTATTATTTTTATTATTAATATTAATGATTATTATTAATAATAATTTACTTTATTATAAATATTTATATTTAATTTAATATTAATGTGTTGCAAATATTATTATTATGTCAATTGGTTATCTTGGGTGTTTGGGCCGAATAGTTATTATCTTCTCCACTTAGATGCAAATTTTCGCTAGTAACATGATGAGCTATAATGTCTTTGATAAATATTTTTGTAATTGCTTCGTGTCTATGAATATTGTTTTAGTATTTTCTAACCTTATGAACTCTTAAGTGAGTTTACCTATGTATTGACTTGATACCAGCAACCTCACTTTAACCCTTATGCTTAGAAAAACAAATTTCTTTCCTTAAAAAATAAAAATAATAATTATTATTAAACCACTATACTATATTACTCACTATTATTAATAATATCTTAATTTTTAATAAATAATAAATAATAGATAATATTAATATTATCTTTATTTAATCATTAATATTAACTAATAGTTCTCAATGTTACTTAAGTTCCATTTATATTACTAATATTTAAAAATCGTTCCTATTTATGTTTATTATTTTTGAATTTAGATTTTAGTACTATTATTAATTAATATGTATATATTAATTATTAATTATTAATATTTAATTTTTCTAATATGTTTTAATATTTAATTTTTTTATTAATTTTCAATGGTTAGATTTTATTTTTTATTTTTTTATTTGGTTTTTTAAATTTTAGAGTTTCTCTTTTATTTGTTTATTAGGCTTAATTATATTTCTTTTTATCAATTTGTCTTAAAGATGAACTATATTTGATAGTTCGAAACATCAGCACAAAAAATCTCAATACATTGATGAATCCAGAAGATGAATTTCAAATCAATTCTAATCACGAAAGCCACAATTATGAGGTCTTGGTTGTTTTTGCTAAGACAATGAATATGATATGTAATAAAAGCACTATAATGATAAATTACAAGCTTAATTGATATATAACAATGAACTTAGCATAAAATTGTAAAAAAACTATTTGATTCCCCTATGATTTCAACAAAAAATATCTTAGTGCAAGGTAAGCATAATTAAGCACTAAGGAGGTTAATTTCACCACTAGATATGTCAAATAAGCTTGAAAATCAATTTACAATGAAATATATGCTCGGAGAGAGTTAGAATACACATTTAAGCACCAAACCCTAGCCTTTAGGGTTTCAACAAATCTAGTTTCTAATGTTGCAATTTAATTTCCATATTTGGAAAAAAACCTTTAACCAGCCCACAAGATGTTGTAACAATCTTTAATCTTTAATGTGGAAGGGTTATTTTGTCTTCTTAGCATTAAACCCTTCCATGAGATGTCTATATATATGAGATAAAACGTAAGCTTTCTCTAGACAATGAATAGATAATTTTGTTTGATTTTTCTTTTAAATATTTTTTTGGATTTAATCTTTATAAGACAATAAAGAAAATAAATTTTGGATTTTATGGTTTTTGTGGTTGGTTGTTGGGCCTTATCTCCACTTAGGGATGATAAGGTCAAGAAGCATGCCCCTCCAAAATTGATTTATTCCAAACTTATGAATTAGAATGAGATACAAGAACCTTAGGCCAACATAGTCTCTTGTCTAATCAAGATAAGACATGAAAACCATGGCTCTAAAAGAAGACTTTCCTTAATAAAAATATTTCACCAATAAGTTAACTATGTATTAGATAAAACACTTAAAACCTTGCCAAGGAACCTAAAGCAAGTCAAGAAAAGAGATTGAGCACTTACCAACCTACTCTTTCATATTGGGGTGATGTGTATTAAATTTGAAATTTTGTTTATTATATAAATTTTTAAAATTTATAATAAAATAGATAATAGGGTTGGTATAGTTTTGCAATTTTTTTTGGGAAATTTTGTTATTGAGATTGATTTTGAAGGATTTTATTTTATATGGTAATTTAGGTAAAAAAAATTGTAGTATTTTAGAGGAGATATTTAAAATTTAGTTATGTTAAAGGTTGGTGTGACCTAGATCGGGTGTGATCCCCTAATGATTTTGACAATATAGATGTTTATGGATCATAGTTTTTTAGAGCACATACTACTCCCACAAGTCACAAACACGCTAGCAAATAAAAACAATTGTGATCCCTTCTGAGTAAAATGTTAAATTGTAATAGAGGGGAATATATGATTTCATGTATGAGATTAATGATAAACTCTACTTGAAGGCACATGACCTTGATATTGTAATCTAAATAATGACCAACCTAAAATTGTTTCTAATTAGATAAGATCTTATCTTCCTTCAATGTAAAGAAACACATTAACAACCCAAAACCTAAAATTATCTAATAAAAATAAAAACATACCCCTACAAATTGTAATTCTTCAAATAAATATATTTTATTTATACACAAAAAAAACTACAAATATACATTAAAATCTTAATAAGTATAATAATTTTTTACTTCAAAATAAATGCATATATACAATATTTAAATTCATATAAATGAAATATTAAAAAACAAACTCCAGATAATCGAAGTTACACTAAACTGACATATTTTTAAACTTTTCATAAAGGATATGAGAAAATATCCTAAATCATTACAAATATAATATTAAATTTTTCATAAAGGATATGAAAAAATATCCTAAATCATTACAAATATAATCAAATAAAATAATACAATTTGACTGTATCCTAAGCAAAGTTTGTCAGATTTCAAAGTGTGGATCATGTTCTGATACTTATAACCTTTGTTCACAATTCAATATCCAATTCGTGCAATCATGTTCTCATACTGATAGCCTTTGTCCACTAATGGAGCTTTCAAATATTTATAATGATTAGAATCACATCAATGCCTAGCTAAAAAGATGATAAGATTTTGAGCTTGTTTGTTTTTAGTATGTGGGGGCAGTCAGAAATGTTTGGTTTAATACTTTTTTTCCCAATTATAATTTTATACCATTATAAAATTATTAAAACATTGACTAAATATGTTGAAGAGTGAAAGTTAAAGTTAGATGTTTATTGGTTTGATTATATTTTTATATAATTATAAAATTATTAAAACATTGACTAAAATATGTTGAAAAGTGAAAGTTTAAGTTAAATACTTATTTGGAATATGAAAATGGTTATTTTAATTTAAATTTTATTTTGATCATGAATAATGTATGTCAGTTTTTTTACAAAGTATGAAGTAAAAATAGTAAAAAGATTTCAAGGTGGATTATCATTGGATAGAACCAAGCTTTTAGAAAAAAAATATCGTGAAAATGTTATTTTTCCATTTCCAAAGAGTATATCAATGGCTTTGATGGAATCATAGCTCAAATCAACTCAAAGAGAAAATAGAATTTTTCCATTTCCAAAGAGTATATCAATGGCTTTGATGGAATCATAGCTCAAATCAACTCAAAGAGAAAATAGAATAAAAAATTTAGATCAAGATAAAGATCAAAAATTTATAACTCTATAACGAAGCAACCATTATTAATAAAATAGATAAATAATTTCTAATAAAAAATAATTAAATATATTTAAAATAAATTTAAAAATTTTATATATTTGGATGTTTTTTAATTATAACTATTAAAATAATGTTATATATTTAAAAATAAAAATAAAATAAATAATAATTCTAAAATTGATGGGTGGGAGTGGGAGTGGGAGGGGTTATCTTTTGTTTCTATGAAGAAAGAGAGTTTAATTTGTTTGGAGATTAGGGACATCAACTAATAATCAAGTTGAATATTTAGATTTGTGGCAAGGATTAGATTTGGCACTATAAGAGAAATCTAGCATTTAATGGTTTTTTGTGATTCGATGATTGTTATTCAGCGGTTATGCAAGCTCAAAGGGAATTATGAGCAGATTCAAGCTCCCATCTTGCATAGAATAAGTCTTCAAATTGCAAGATTTGAAAAGATTAACTCTTTTCATGTTAAAAGTGTTCCGGACTTATGCAGGAACACAACAAAATACAGATATAAACATAAACACAGAGATGCAGCAAAAATAAAACTTCATTGCATTAATAATAAAGAACTGAAATATGCTTACATACAAAATGGAAATAAACTAGCTCGGACGATAGTAGCTTATCTCTGAGAAGAGATGTGGTGGCTACATGCCTCTGAACTTTATTACAATGAGGCTCAAGGTACTTTTTATTATTAAACAAAGGAAAACCCTAAATAACCAAAACCATAACCCCAGGAGATGAAATGCCAAGAGCTTGTGGGCCCCATTGGGGTTAGTTGGGCAATCAATTTCCCAGGGTCGTTACTTGGTCATATGATCTATGTTTCGAACGTACGATACCTCGTTGGAAAGATCTCTCTAAGTACTAGAGGATTTTCCATAGCATGGACCTTCTATGGACCTTAAAAAAAGTCTTTTAGGGAGTCAAAACAACTCTGGAAGTTCAGGACCGAAAAAACTGCTAAAAATAGAAAGTGTTGCTATAATCAAGGAAACAGATGAAACGAATTGGAGGACTAGGTGGAATAATCGGGTAGCCACCAATATCCACTTGGATCAGTCCTCCCCCCTTAGGAAGAAATGGTCCCCATTGCATGCAGAGCCTCTATGAGGTGAGGAAATTTTTGTTGAACCTGTTCCTTGGTGAACCACTTGCCCTGGTGAAGGAGTTAGCATGCTTTAACAACTAGATATAGTTATATCCTTTGTTGGTGAGTGTTCTCGATATGTGTGTCCATGATCCTGTTAGTTGTGGTCAACTCAATGCAACTTCGATTGAGCTATGTTGGTGCCAGTTGCTTAGCAACATCAGATGTGTTCGACAATGGAGGAAAATATGGTCACAACTAGTACTTATTGAATATTGGGTGCAGACCAAAGAATGGTGGAATGTTGAGCTTGAAGGCATTATCCCCTACATCCTTGGTGATAGTGTACAACCCATATCAGAGTTATCGAAGCTTGCGGTGGGGCCCAACAAGGCACTCCTTCTGCAAATATACCCAAACTTTGTTGTCCACCTGGAACTTATGTGGCACTCGATGTTGATCATGACGTTGTTTGCACTTAGCATTGGCTACATCCAATATGTCATGGACCTGTTGGTGGATGTGTTGAATGCGCTTAATGAATTTTTTATCCCAGACAACCTCAGATCGACATGAGATGAATCTGCTTGAGTCGCTGGAAATGGTATGGCCACATCAATGGGACATAGTAGCTGGAATCCCAACCCCGCCTTAAAGGGGTTGTGGCCAGTTGATCTATGGAGAGCTATTTTGTAACTGTGTTCGACATAGAGGAGGCTTTCATCCCATGTGCATGGATGCTTCAAGTTGTACATGCGCAAAATGTGCATGATCATCATGTTGACAACCTATGTTTGGCCATCAGTTTGGGAGTGGAAGGTCGTGGACTTAGTGAGCTTGGTATCTAGCATCGACCAGAGGCTTAACCAAAATGTACTCAAGAACCTGTTGTCCTGATTTGAGATAATGGACCGTGGGATCCCAAAATGTACCCACACTTGTTCAAAGAAGAGCTTAACATTGGCTTATGTTGTGATACTCTTTTTGCAGGTCGCCAGAATGGTCATCTTAGAGAATCTATCGACAACCATGAACACACAGTCATTTCCATGCTTAGTAGAAGGAAGGCCCGACATGTAATCCATGGAAATGGATTCCCAAGGCCTACTAGGAGTAGGCATAGGAGTATATATGCCTTGCATCTTGATTTTAATTTTGGAAATGGTGCAGGCAGTGCAGGATCTAATGTATTTCCCCACATCCTGTCGAAGGTTCTACTAATAAAAATACTTTTGCAACACTGCCACTATTTTCACTACTCCAGAATTTCCAGTGAGTCAACTATAGTGCATCTCCCAAATCATCTAGGCACGCTCACTTGTAGGAACATAGAGGTGTCCCAGGTGGCATAGCAGTACACCCTGGAGGTGAAAATATGGAACTTGCTTGCCTTCCAGAAGCATATGGTATGTGTTGTCGAATTCTAGATCACTCTTATAAATATGCGGCCACCCCGAATTCTCATGTCCACAAGAGTCGAGCACAATGGTCAGCATCATAACTAGTGGTCGGTTGAGATAGTTTGAAATATTATTGGTGTTACCCTTCATGTACTTGATGTTCAAATGGAATTATTGTGGACCATTTTTTATGGTAATATTTTTGCAACTTCCCTTGTGTCTATTTGAACTACAAAGGTCGGTGGTTTGTGTGGATGACCATTTCCTTCCCCATAATGTAATGCTTCCATTATCGGTAGGCCTGCATAATAGCATACATCTCTTTGTCATAATTGGGATACTTTCGGACTGTATTTGAAAGTGTCTCACTATGATATGCAATCGGATTCCCCTGTTGGGTAAGAACTGCACCAATAACATAGTCAGAGACATATATCTCAATTTCAAATGGTTGTTGCAGGTCTTGTAATGTGAGCACTAGTGTAGAGAAGACGTGATGCTTCAACTCGACAAACACCTTCTATTGGGATTAAAACCAAAAGAAAATTTCTTTTGCTCCACCCTTGGTGACTTGACTCAAGGGGCAAGTGATATGAGATAATCCCAACACAAAACTGCGATAGAAATTGGCAAGACCCAGAAAGTTGTGGAGTTGTGTTAGAGTGGTTGGGGCTAGCCAATATTGAATAACTTGTATCTTGGTTGGGTCCACATGTACACCCTGCTCATTAATGATGTGCCCCAGATATTAAACCTGGGTCATACCAAAAGTGCATTTCTCCAAATTAGTACACAAATTGTGTTGTCGCAGGGTTTGGAGGACCTATTGGATATGGTGTATGTTCTTTTCCCAAATCCGATTGAAGATCAGGATGTCATCCAAGTACACTACCATGAACGAGTTGGTAAAGTGTCGCAAGATGTCTTCCATCAGTCGCATGAAGGTTGTAGGGGCATTCATTAACCCAAAAGGCATGATCAACCATTTGAAAAGGCCCTCTTTGGATTTGAAGGCAGTCTTCCATATATTGGAGGGTTCAATTGGTACCTAGTGATACCTAGACTTCAAGTCAATCTTGTTGAAATATTTTTCCCCTTGAGCTGGTCCAGAAGGTCATCAATCCGTGGGATTGGATACCTATTTTGTACAATGATCTTATTCAGCACCCGATAGTCAATATAGAGTCTCCAAGTGTCGTATTTATTCTGTACCAACACGATCAGGCTCCCACAAGGTGATGAACTTGGCCTGATGTGCCCTTTCTACAACAGCTCCTAAATTTACCACTTAATTTCATCATTCTCCAAAACAGAGTGTCGGTAGATTGATCCATTGGGCAGCAGCGTGCCTAGTGTCATAACGATGGAGTGCTTGACCTAACAGCGTAGGGGCACCCCTATGGATGAGGTGAAGATTTCCATGTACTCTTCCACGACCCTATCCATCTACTGTTGCCATGTGGAGGAGCCCTGTCTAGAGGCTGTGGATGTGGCCACAACCTTATTCTTTCCTTGAGGGTGAATCATAAGGGAGACAAATTTCCCGGTCTGGGAAATGATCTTACTGCATTTCTTTGTAGAGCTCAAAGAGATGGCAGTAGGCGGCGCTACCTCTGGTATCATGTACAACTTATTTCCCAAAGAAATAATGACATTGTGAGGCCTAGACTCATACACAACATGACACTTCCACAAGTATGCTTGGACTAATAATACATCACAAAATTCAAGAGGAGAAACATCACTCAATACCTCATTTGTGAAGGGCTTGATGTTGTAGGGAAGGCGGCACTGTTGGCTGACGCAGAGATATGTCCCTTGGTTAATCCACCTGATGGTGCACGGTTGTAGGTGTGGTGTGGTTGGTAATCCCAACCGCTTCATGACCTCTACTAAAATGAGGTTATTTTGGCTTCTGCTGTCGACATTGAACTGTAATGGAGAACCCTTCATGCACATCTCTGAGTGGAAGATTCGCTCCCCCTCCTCTAGACCTTCAGGATAAACCTTATGGATCTTGGTGGTGGCAACGTCAGCACTAGGCTCTGCATCAATAATATGTTTCCATTTGTAATTCCCTTTGTCAGTTTCTAACTCAGGGTCGAAACCTGATTTTGATTTGGAATCCTTTAGATCAGCCACCAGTGACTGCTTGGCTTGACACTCACTTGTGTTGTGAGTGAGGCTCTTATGGAACCCACTCCATTTCCTTGTGTCCTTATTTGCTTTTGTGGTGTTGTTCTTTGCTTGCAGCTTCAGCAGCTTGTCCTAGGTAACCTCACCTTAACTTTGTCCTTTTTTATGCAGTTTGGGGGCGCCTTTCCCTTGCTTCATATTTGTAGATCTAAAGTCTCGCTTCTTCTGTTTAAATTTCTACTCGATCTTGAGAGCGTATCGATATGCGGCGCCAAGCGAGAAGATGTCCAGGAACTCCATCTCATCTTGGATGTACTTGGGTAGACAATCGTGGTACTTGAGTACCAAATGCTGCTTAGAATCCTTGATACCCAGCTTCATGCGAAGGGTATGAAAAATATTTGTGAACTCCAACACATCTTGGTCCCTTCATTACCGCAATGTAGTCCACTTTATGTATTTATCTTCATAGCTCTTGACAAGGTAATATTGTTCCTTGATGGCGTCTCAGAAATAATCCCAAGTGGGTGCGGCTGAAAACAATGAGGATTACCTCTCGTCCTTTTGTTCATAGTGTGTTTCCCACCAGTCCTTGACATGGGGGCGGCTTTGAGGAGTGAAAAAGTAATTTTTTCCCGATTGGAAAATTCATGAATTGAAAAATATCCTTCCAATAAATTTAACCATATATCTACGGTGTTTGCATCTATGTCGCCTTCAAATATGGGAATGTCAAAGTTAACTTGTACCTTAAAAGGGGTGACACCTCCAAAGTGGTTGTTGGATGAAGATGCGTCATCGGTGGGTAGTCGCCAAAGGATATAGGAAAAGTTATCCATCATCGCGTTCATTTGTCGCTTGAGGGCTTCCTTGAGCAAGTTTTTGAAAGGATCTCCTACTCCCTCGTCTTTATTTTCTTCTGCCATGGGAAGCCATCGGGGTTTGCGAGGCCGGCAGCTTCTGAGGCTAGTCTTGCAAAGGTTCAACCATTTCAAACCCTAACTCCTCATACTCTGACCTCGTTGGGGACATGTAACAAAAAAATAGAGAAAGAGTAGACCGCTCTTATACTATTGATCCGGAATTATGCAGGAACATAACAAAATACATATATAAACATAAACATAGAGATGCAACAAAAATAAAACTTCATTGCATTAATATTAAAGAATTGAAATATGCTTACATACAGAATGGAAATAAACTAGCTCGGGTGATGGTAGCTTATCTATGAGAAGAGATGTGGTGGATACATGCCTCTGAATTGTATTACAATGAGGCTCAAGGGCCTTTTTATTATTGAACAACAAAGGAAAACCCTAAACAACCAAAACCCTAACCCCGGGAGATGAAACGCCAAGAGTTTGTGGGCCTCATTGGGGTTAGTTGGGCAACCAACTTCCAAGGGTCATAACTTGGTCATATGATCTTAGTTTGGCGCGTACGATACATTGTTGGATAGATATTAAGTACTATAGGGTTTGCCGCAAGCCTTTGCCTATGGAGATAGGCTTGCTGCAGACCTCAAAAAACTTCGTTTAGGGGGTCAAAACAACTCCGGAAGTTCAAGACCCGAAAAAACTGCTAAAAATAGTAAATGGTTCTATAATTAAGGAAACGGAAAAAACTGATTGGAGGTCTAGGTGGAATAGGCAGGTGGCCACCAATATCCACTTGGATAAAAAATGCATCTCAACATAGTGGAAAATTCTTTATTTAACAAAAGGGTCACTGTGGATCAAGGAGTTACGGCCTTGGACGGTGGGGATTCAACTGTAAAACCTTTGCCTTGAAGGGTATATCTATAGTTCAAATGTTGGTGATAATCATAGGAATTAATGCCTAAATCAAAGGATGGGACGCAGTTGGTCCCATTGTCAAATCACATCATGAGCATTTATTTCCCTTAATTTCATTCCCCTTGTTTTGGTGGATATTATCTTGTACAAAGGGTTGGCATCGAACTTCCACTTGGATCGCTCACGTAATACATAGCATGTCAATGGACAGATGGAAGTTGTTTTCATTTGTTATTAAATTTGATCGGACGTGCAGAATCAAAACTCCCTCATTCAAGATGCAATACACATGCTTGTGATCTCTAATTTCAATGGAGGTGGTTTCTAATTTCAGAGTTTACATAATGGTGATGGAACTCTTTGTCTAGCCATCACATGTGCTCCAATTTAGCATGGAAGGCGTGGAGGGAAGTGATGAATTGGGGAGAGCAGGTTTGTATGGTTATAAGATGCAATCTCACCATCACAAAGTTGCCAGCTGAGCTCTCAGAGAGCCAGGGGGAAAAGAAGGATTAGCATGTGGAATTCTCAATGGAAAGACAATTCAGTGTCATAACTTTCATTTAGCTCAGATGCCGACGTTGATGAAACTTATCATAACCTTCACCTCCAGGCATGGGGAAATGTTGTTGATCAAGTCTTGTGCCCAATTTGAGCTCTTGACCCAAAAAATTAAATTGGTGGAAACCAAGTTGGAGTCGCTACAATTGGAAGTTGAAATGTTGAATTTCACGATGCATAATCTAGTTCCTATGTCTAAAGCAAGGGAAATTGGGGTCAACAATAATGATTCTAATGAACACGCGGAGCAACTGGAGTTGTCACCAGACGTGTAGGAGGTGGTTAATGTTGATGGAATACAGGCTCGGTTGCATCGCCTTCTCATATTTATTTTGAATATCATGGAACATAAGTTATGTTTGCTATTGGGGAGAGCATAAAAGGCTAGTGTTGCACTGTTTAGTTATTTTCATGTTTTGCAAATATATAATAATCTTAGGAGTTTTTTGGAAATTGTATAAAGAAATTCTGTTTAGACCAGCTAAATATGGACAGAGTAAAAAATGAATCAATCATTTATGAAACTTTTTGAAAAATATAACATAAGCTATGAATGATGATGTACAATACTCTGACCTTCAAACCAAAATATTTTAATACAAATCCACACATGTTTCTTTAAAAAAAATAAACTACAAAATCAATCATTCATTATAAAATATACCTTAAATTTTAAATTACAGATCAGCTTTATATTTAAAATTTATAAATCAAATAATAATCTTTATGTTGTTATATTAAATATAATTTTATAATTAACACTACAAGATAATAACAAAAAATATTTAATAATGGAAAAATAATTATAAATTCGTTAATAATCTTTGTTTTATTAGGTTAAAAATAATTTTATAAATAATATAATAATTACCTTAAATAAATCATAATTACACAAAACTATTTAATAATAAAAAAAACTTAATATTAAACTTATAAATAAAAAACAAATAACTTAATTAATATAGATATATATATGTACATATACCTATACCTATATATATATAGATATATATATATACATATACATATACCTATATATATATAAAAGTATATCTATATATATAGATATATATATTTATTTATTTTAAATCAAAGCTGGTTGGCTTGTGAAATGAAGATCCCACTGCACAAGTAGTGCAATCATGATCCCAGGGATTCGATCCCTTTAATTGCTTTTATTCACGATTCAATATTTAATAAGCTGATCTTGATTCCATGTATGTGCTACAATTCTAATGATTAACATCACATCAATGTCTTGCCATATATAGATTATAAGATTTGAATTTGTTTGCTTTTCTCGTGTTAGGTAGGTTCAATTTAGAAATTTCAGGTACCACAAATGGAATATATATTTTTAGTATAATAAATATTTTTGAATATATTAATTTATATTAATTAAATTAAATAATTTATATATAGATATATATATTATTTATAATAAAAAAATTATTCTATATTCAAAAAATAAAAGGTTTTTTTTTAATATATATATTAGAAGATAAAGTAAAAAAAATTCTATTGTATTTATTTTAGTTTATATGAAGCTAAATGTGTAGGGTTGGGTCCACTCATTTATTGGATAGAAGAACGATCTACTTACTAATAGGATGATGTCCATCTCTTGTATTTTACTATAAAACTTATTTTCCAAAAATATACCCCAAGAATAAATCTTATGAGAGTCCCAACATTTACTCATTATAAAATGAAAATATTAAAAGCAAAAAGTAATGAGAATGACTCTTTGACTAGAGTTCAATTCAAAAGATAGAAGACCTCGATTGTGTCAAGATAAGAGAGATATATTATTCGAAGGTAATTTCAACTTATTTCCCTTCTTTTGAAAGGGCGTCAACGATCATATTGTGTTCACAATATACATGAGTATATGATAGAGTCTCAAATAAAAATGATACCACTTTTAAATTATTTTCTAAATCTTCCAATCGAACATAGTGAATTTGAATTTCCCCTTCCATCCTTTGAATAATCAAGGAAGAATCCCCATATGTCTGCAAGCTTCTAACCCTTTTGTCCATTGCTTTCTTCAAAAGAAGATGGAAAATCATTTCAGCATAATTATTTGTACCAATTCTGAGATTAACCTTGAATCTAATGGAGTGTTCTTTGCATAGGAACAAAATGCCTCTAGCACTACCAAAATTATAATGGCCTTGTCTAACACCATCATAGAAAACTCAGATAAAGAAGTTGTCAATATGTAAATCACCCATCTACCATGGTTGTTTGGTTGTTTTATCTTAAAATTCTACTTACAAACATGAAAAGTACATAGGCCTAATTATAGAGTTTGTTTTCCTTCCAATATCTAAGTCATACATACTATCCAAATACCACATAGAGTGAGACCTGGGAAATTTTTAATTCATTTTTTTAAGCCAATTACTGAGTCATTCCTCCATTGGTGAAGCCTCCAAACAATATCCTTTCTAGTCAATTTTATAGATTTGTTTATAGGCATTGAGCATTTGAACAATGAATAATTAAATGTGCAACTGTTTCCATATCCCTCATGCATAACTCTTGTATTGTGAGTCCTTGCATTCGTCTTTATTGTAAGCCTTTCCATGTTAGTTCTTTTTAAGTGTTTTTCTTTTGTAAATTCCACATTGGGTTTCTATTAATACCAAAAGTTTACAGTTTACAAAGATTCCATATCCATATTTCACTTCTTAGGAGCCATAGCAATTTTGTGAATTTACATGACTAAGACTATGGATAAACTAGAAGGTTGTAGGAACAAAATTGTTGGCTTTGACAGATAGTCAGTCATAGTAAAAAACATGTAGACCAGTATACTACAAACAACTAGGCAATAAATGTAGACTAGTAGCCATATACCCATAGACATGATTGAGAGATACAAATAGAGATAAAAAACAAGAATAAGTTTTCCTTCAAATAAGTCAGCATGTCAACATATGATTGGACTCCTTAGTCCAAAATGATGACTGGTGATGAAATAATTGAGTTGTTTTGAGGGGAGGCTTGCGTTGGTGCATTGATGACCCCAAGTCCTTCCTAGTTCTCATTTGAATTAGTGTTTGAGTTGGAGACTATATAACGCTCAATGCTAGAAAATCAAGCAACTATGTCATCCAAGTTATATTTGATGTCTCTAAGAATGTGTTTGATGTCTTCATGTCCTAAAAAATGTTTGTAGTTGTCCACCTGCTTGTCTCTGAGGACCCTACTAAGAAGGGTCTCCATTTGGAGGTGGAGAGTGATGTAGTGTAGGAAATGGATCCTTCTCCTACGAAAATTTCCTGGATCTGGAATCCATTTTAGGTTACTGCCTCCAATATCAGAGTCTAAGAAATAAGCTCTATCTCCAAATTATTTGGCCTCTAATTTGTATACCTCCAAAGGTGTCGCATCGAAAAAGTTGGCAATAGGTTCCCAATCGAATAACCTCCTATGCTACAAGGAAGAGGGCCCCGATGAACCCCCTTTGTGACTTGATACTCGCAACCTTGGAGCCATAAAGAGTATGAACTTGTAAAACAAATTGGTAGGACTCCTTGCAAAGAGTTTACTAACTAAATTGGACCAGGAGAAATGTAATCTAAATATGGCACACTGAGACTACATCAGAAATTTGTATTGGATGTTTAAACCATTGACTGAATCCTTGTTAAAACCAAATGAAGAAGGTATCGAAGCACCAAACTCCATAAACCAAGACTCGACAAGGAAAATAAATCTTCGCGGGATCCAAATTTTTAGGAGCCGCTAAGGGAAGGATTGCAATGAGCTCAAAGGAGGGTCCAGACCCAAAATTGTGTATGAAAAGGAAAAAAACATTGGCCCAAGGTTGAAATAACCACCATAGTTTGAGACAGAAGATGGCTTGAAGAGCTATTGGTTAGTAGCAACTTAGACCTTGCAAACCCCACTTTTAAAAAACAACCCACAGCTAAAATGAAAAACCCTAACAGACAAGATTATATCACTTGTATAATTTTCCTCAACAAGATAAACCCAAGACATACGATATGGGAACTTTTGGACCTAAAGATGGCGCTGACATGACTATATAGACACCATGAAGGAAAACATGAGTTGAAAGTTTCTCTACTATCGAATGAGCTTCCAACAATAATGTAGTACCACAGAGACCCGAGTTTAAAATAAAAACAAATGGTGAATTAAGTGATACTTCCTCCTCGCCGCTCACGAAGCTAAAGAGGTATATCCCTGAGACCAAACCGCTTGAGATTATCAGTGCGAAGGAACCGTAGAGAGGTTCCAAAGGGCGCATTCAAAAACACACCGCTTCGCCACCCTGAGGTCTTGACCATGCAGATATAAGGCACTCGAAACGTAAGGGAGGTAGCATACGAGTCCATTGTAGGCCAAATGTAGATTATGCAACCATAGAAACTTGCTTGGATCCCATGAGCCATAATTTTCTCATTAATGAGCATACCTTCGACGTTAAACTAAGAGGTGAAGGTAACCAATCCACCCAGAGCAGGACAGGCCATCTCTAAGCTAGCAAAGAGGAAGTAATGTACAAGAATTATACCACATGCATTGGTTGATGCACCGTGATGTGGACATTTAATATGCCTCAGGTAACTACATTAATTACATTTAAACGACAGGTGCTCCTTCCACACATGTGATCTCCTCCACCATGAGTAATGCTCGTCTCCCTTCTCAAGGGTTGCATCTTGTTGGCCACCTAGGTTTTACGCATGTTCATGATTGTCATACTAGCTGGAGAGACTTGGCATTGGCGTTTGTGGTTGGGACTGGGTGTCGTGTAAAAACTTTTTCTAGGAGACACCCCCATCGGGGAATTGGACACTTGCGCTTAATTTATCATGTTTTATGTACCCCTTTAGCTCCTCAACCTCCTTTTTCCCCTCCATCACCGACCAAGGTTTGTTGAGAGCTACTTGGTCATCCTTACAACTCCAATTTTCCAACGCATTGGCTACTTGATTTCCTTCCCGCTACGTGTGCATTGGGATCACATAATCAAAGTTGTCTAGAAAAACTTTAATGTTACTCACCAATACTTGTAGATGTCCACTATGAATAATTGTGTCTGTTGAATGATCATGCAGTTACTTATAAATTGTTTGTAAGACCAACGTCGAATATCCATGAACCTATATGAGGCAGAAACCTTCTCTCTTGGCTATGCGTAAAACTCTTTCTAGAGCCTCAAATTTTGTCATGTTATTGGATGAGAAGCCACAAGAAAATGCATATACATGTAGAGTATTTGAACAAGAATCTTTGAGAATTCCCCCATAACCTATTAAACCTAGATTTCCTTTTGAAGCTCTATCAAAACTTATCTGAACAAAATTCAAAGGAGGATGCATAAAAGTTTTGATACCCTTTTCCTTGTAGACTATGTGTTTTTCTGGAGAAGAAACCCACATTTGAGATGAAATATCAAGTCTTTTCAATACATTAGCCTCCAGTTCACTTGTTTGATCATCCTCCCAAGGAGGAGTGGAAGTGAGAATTATTTCTCGTATATTTTTAAGAATTACTTTCCGTAGAGACGAAGTATGCCTGATTCATCCTTCAAAAATTTCTTTATTACTTTCCTTCCATATATTTCGTCATGTGAAACTCAATGCAAAAATCTAGGAGTTTGATACCACCAGATTCTTAAACTTGCATTCATACCATTGTTCCAACCACAATGAAGTGTTCATAGAATTTGGTAGCGAGCATCCAAAAATTTGTTGTACGTAGGTCCACAGTCTCGCAGAAATAGGGCAAGTGAGAAGAAGATGGTTTATATTTTCTTCTCCCTGTAAGCACAATGCGCAATATGTTAGGCCTTCAAAACCTTTTCTTCGTAAGAAATCCCAAATTAATGAGTGGCGCCATGATATTTTCCATAATAATGTTGCAAACTTTGGACAACGTGACTCTTTCCATAGTTTCTTCCACATTTTTTGTTATTGTTTGGTTGAACTGCTAATAGGATTGAATGTGCTTCTTTTATGGTGAATGACCCTACTTATTTATGACCCCAATGTAGAATGTCTTGTTGTTGTGATGCATGTATCCTTCTATTCAACAATCACTTTTGAAATACTTCCCAATTTTTTTTTGTATTTGAATTGAACCAATCTTCCTTTTCCTTCCACTACTTCCATTCTGAGTCTCACTGAGAAAGCTTCCAATATTTTTCAACTTTTAGAGCTCCTTGAGATTGTGTAAATTGTTTTATTTGAGAGAATTGTTCATTTCCTTCAAATGTAGGGAATGGTTGCAACGATTCCTCCCAAAAATATGCATTATTCCCTCCTTTGACCTCCCAAAAAGCATACTTGTGAGCAAGAGTTTTACATTCCTATGCCCAATTCTAAATACTAGAACCCCTGATATAGCCTTCAAACCTTAATCTATCTTGTTGAGTATAGTTAGGCATATATTTTCGGGCCCATATTTCTTTCCATATTTGTGGGCCTCCCTTGACCCAAAGCCACCATAGCTTCATGGCATAGGCTTGGCTAACAAGTTTAGGGTCACGGATGCCCAACCCTCCTGACTGTTTAGATGTAATTAGTTTATTCCAACTCAACAAGGAACACTTTCTTGTTTGACAATGGCCTCGCCATAGAAAATTTGTCCAAATGGAGTGCAATTGTTGAGAGACTGTGATTGGAATGGGAATTATTGAGAGTTGATAGTTTGGTAGCGCGTGTAGTATCGCTTTGACTAAAACTACTCGACTAGGGCAATTAAGAGTTCTAAAGGCCCAATTCCTTATTTTACATCTGGTATTCTCAATAAGAACTTCCCATGATGTAGCTTGGTTGTGGTGCAAGAACAAGGGCACTCCTAGATACTTAGATGGTAAATTTCCTTTACTAAAGCAAAGGGTGTTGATTAATCTATTTTGCACATTTTCTGGACAATTGAAAAAGAAAATGTTTGACTTACTTTTGTTAATCATCATACCAGAGGCCTCCATGAACAATTGTAATAAATTTTCCACTCTTTTTTCCTCAAGCCATGTCGTAAGTGCAGATGATAAGATGTCATCAATGAATTGTTGATGTGATATGGTCAAGTCCTTACCATATAAATGAAGGCCATGAAGAAACCTCATTTCATTCGCTCTAGAGAACAAACATCCCAGACCCTCCATTGCAAGGATGAAGAGAAAGGGTGATAAAGGGTCTCCATATCTTAGCCCTTGAGAAGGTAGGAATATGAACGATGACACACCATTTATAAGTATAGAGATAAATGCAAATGAAACCAAAGACCTTTCCCAGACTATCCACCTCTCTAAGAAACCAAAATCTTGTAGAACATAGTATAATTATGTCCAACTGAGTCAATCATATGCCTTCGAGAGATATAATTTTAAGATCATACCTGGACATTTGGTTTGCTTTAAAGAGTGAATAACTTCCTACACTACAATAATACCATATTTATCTATCTCACTTGCACAAAACCATATTGATTTGGCGAAACTAGGTGAGGTAGGATTGGTTTCAATTTGTTGACTATCATTGATGAAATGATTTTATACAATAAGTTGCATAGATCAATCACATGAAATCCTTCATGGTTTTCAGACTGGTCTCATTTAGGTGCCAATGAGAAGAAGGTTGCATTTAATGTTGGGAAAATCATTCATGCCTATTGTGATTCCTCTATTAACTTGTGAATTTCCTCCCTCAATAAATCCCAACAAGCTTGAAAAAAATCAGTTGTGAAACCATCTAGACCTGGGGCCCTGTTCTTTTGCATATTCATTACAACAAATTCTACAGCTGAAAAGGAGATCGGTCTCATGAGAGTGATATCTTGTTCTTTTGTTAGGATATTAGGGATGTGTTGTATCAATGTTTCCATACAAGGATTTCTCTTATGGTTGTTTTTTTAATATAAGTCTTCAAAATAGGTTACCAATTCCTTCTCAATCTCATCATGTTGAATCTTTAATTTTCCATCTTGTCCCTTGAGAAAGAAAAATTTGTTATGCTAACAACATTGAACCATGGCATTATGGAAGAATTTAGAATTACATTCTCCTTCATTCAGCCACTATATTTTGGATTTCTATCTCCATAGAATCTCTTCTTGTTTTCTTTGTTTCTCTAAATTTTTAATGATGACTACCTCCTCATTTAATAACTTTGGAGATCAGCCCTCAAGGATAATTCGTTATTGTATATATGTCATTTTCCTTTCCCAGGAAAGTTTCTCCTTAAAGATGTTACCAAAATTATGCTTGTTCCAACACTTAATCATGTATTTTAAGGCTTTTAAATTTAAGTAAAAGATATGCATGAAAATCCTACCTTGGGTATCCAATTCTGACCACCATTTCTTCATCAGGTCTACCAATGATCCAGATCTTGGGGGAGGCCCCCAAGATCTAAAAGATTGAAATGGATCTTGTGGGGGAAGCCCCCAAGATCTGAAGAATTGCAATGCCAGAAAGAAAATGACAGAACACACAGTAAATAAAACCACAAAGAAACTTTATATTAAAACTGATAATAACTATAAAGGCTACATTGTGGCGGACAATCTATCCTTTTACAAAATACGACTTGTTAGTTATATTCTTTTTCAGTTACAATACCACGGGTCAATTCCATGGGTGAATGAATACCATGGGTGGATGTCACAATACCATGGGTCAATTCCATGGGTAAATGAATACCATGGGTGGATGTCACACTACCATGGGAAAATACCATTGGTGGATGAATACCATGGGTGGATGTCACTTACAATACCATGGGTAAATTCCGTGGGTGGATGAATACCATGGGTTGATGCCATTTTCTATTCGGATCAACCAAATGTGTGTCCTTCAACCAAAATATTTCAAAACGGAACGATTTGTTGGAAGGGACTTCCTTAAGGCCCATGTCAAGCCTTATGGTCCAATGGTCTGATCCTATGCAAGGTAATATTAACACTTTCAGGTAGATTTTTTTGTTTGTTGAGTGTGAGTTATTTTCTTTCCATGACTAGCCCCACGTGCGAAGCTGGGGGGTTAGAGTGGGGGCAGCCAAGCCCCCCCCCTTCATTGTGTTGGGCATAGCGGGTAGGTCACACGATGGGCAGTAGCCCCCTTGCACAGGGTCTGGGGCAGCGCCCCAGGAAAAAAAATTGGACCCTATATTAGGTGGGCGGACCTACCTATGGTTTTGTGCATGAATTTCGCACATGGTTTTGGGCATGATGGTTTTCTACCCATGCTATTTTGTAGATCCAGTCAAGGGAACTATGGTTATGTTCTAATCTATGGTTAATGGATTGGTTGTTATGGATGCTTCGGCATGTATATATATGTATTGTAACATTGAAAGGAATATAATGAAAAATCAATCTGGTAGTCTCGGTTTTGGGATCCAGGGGGAAACTCTGTGTATTTATTTTATGTTTCTCGCCATTTTATATTTTTTGTTTTTAAGAATTTGTTACTGGTAATTTTTATACAAGGTTAAAACCTACATTGGGTATCAAAGTTGTTTCGGCTTCAAGGGGAGGACTTTGTTGCTAAGGGGTTTTTTCTCAGGCTTGTGGTAGACCCTATTCACTGGGAGATCTATGGGATTGATTCTTGGGGTGAAAGGAGATGGCAAGCAGTGGAAATATAGAGATTGAGAAATTTAATGTTTAGAGTTTTGAGTTGTCGAAACTCAAGATGGAGGATCTGCTGGTGGATAAAGATTAGTGGATTGCAGTAGCTTCGGGGACTAAACCTACGACAATGTCCGATGAAGATTGGAAGAGGATGGATCGGAAAGTAAAGATAATAATAAAAGTGTGTATCTTAAATTAAGTACTGTTGAATGTATCAGGGGAAGCTACAGTGAAGGCTTTGTGGGACAAGTTAGGGACTTTATTCAATCTAAGTCTCTCGTGAATAAAATGTTCCTACTGAAAAAGTTGTGTAACCTGACGATGAAGGATGGAGACTCAGTGACAGAGAATCTAATTGCCTTTAATATTGTGGTAAGTCATTTCTTATCTATTGATATTAAAATTTCATATGAAGATAAGTGCATCAATTTGTTGTGTTCTTTAAAATATTTGTGGGATAATCTGGTTGTTGCAATAGGTAGCAATACAACTACCTTGTAGTTTGATGAAATAGTCTCATCATTGCTGTCGAAGGAGATGAGATGGAAAAATATGGAGGGCAAAAATGGTGATTCCTTGTCTGTACGAGGACGGTCCCATAACAAAAAAAAATGAATGGGAGATCTAAATCTCCAGGAAAACCTGTAAAGGTGTGCTGGAAATGCATAAAGGAAGGGCACCTCAAAAGGGACTGTAGATCTAAAGATCCTGAGAAAGGAAAGGGATTTGATGATGCTCCTTTTGTAGAGGCGGAAACCACCTCAGATGAAGGTGGGGATGTGTACTTGGCTCCTTCTTCAAGCATACATGTAGATCATGAGGCATGGTTGATTGACAAAGGTGCATCCTTTCACTTCACTCCACATAGGGAGTGGTTCTGTGAGTATGAGAAATATGATGATGGCGATGTCTTCTTAGGGGATGAAAGGAAGGCTAGAATCAGCGGATGTGGAAAATTCAAGTTGAAGTTGCAAGGTGGAAGGACTAGAACACTTTTGGGTGTTCTGCATTTTCCTGCATTGGCCAGAAATTTGATTTTCGTAAGTAGGATGGATGATGCAAGTGTAAAAAAAGTGTTCGAGAAAGATACATGCAATATGGTTTGGGGAGCACTAGTATTGATGTTGGAAGTTTAGATTGGAACTTTGTACAGGCTTCTAGGTAACACTTTTATTGATAAGTGCAACAATTATGTGGTTCCTAAAAGTGGAGAAAAAAATTTAGTGGTCTCTAGAGGAAAGGAAATGATATGGCATCAAAGGCTTGGACATATTGGAGAGGATGGAATTAGAATACTTCATGGTAATCGTATGGTAGAATGGATGTCTAATTTTTCTCTTGATTTCGATTTCTGTGAACATTGTGTATATGGTAAGCAGAATCAGGTGAGTTTCCCCTCTGGTGCTAAGGGGGCGAAAGGGATATTAGAGCTTGTGCATAGTGATGTGTTTGGACCTGTGTCGGTTCCATCACTGGGTAAGTCTATGTACTATTTATCATTTATAGATGACTTCTTAAGGAATACATGGATATATTTCCTCAGGAAGAAATCTGAATTCTTTGACAGGTTTAAAGAATTTAAGGCTCTGGTGGAAAACCAGATAGAGAACAAGATAAAGGTGATGAGGACAAATAATGGTGGAGAGTTTTGCAAGAAGGAATTTGAAGAGTTCTGTAAGAAGTGTGGTATAGCACGGAAAAAGACTACTCCATACACACCTCAATAAAATTGATTTTTAGAAAGAATGAATAGGACGTTGATTGAAAAGGCAAGAAGCATGCTCAGTGGTGTCAGGATAGGACAGGAATTCTGGGCAAAGGCGATGGAGACTGCATGTTACCTGGTCAACTTATCACCTTCATCAGTGTTGGAGGATAAGACTCCACAAGAGGTATGGACTGGTAAGAAACCCTCTCTTTCACATATGACGATAGTTGGTTGTGATGCATATTTACATGTTCAAAAGGAGAAAAAAACCAAGTTGGATACTAAATCTGAAAGGTGCATCTTTATTGGGTATAAGGATGGTTATAAGCTATGGAACCCAGAAACAAGGAAGGTTGTGTACAACCTGTTAGCGCTTGAATTTGGCCTCAGGCTGAAAAAGACAAAATCCAAGGCAACATCAAACCACTTAGCCTCGTAGCTAGCCCTACGGGGCAAGAGAGGGCTCTCTCCGGGTCTATCTCGGCAAACATTTTTCAAAGGGCGAAGATGACCAATAAAGAACACTAATTTTAGGCTAGTAAACTGTTTGAGAAGGTTTGATTTCATATTTTTAGAGTTTTGGTGGAAAACAGGAGGAGAGCAATTTTGGGTGCGGGGATGGGACACAGCTTTTGCAGAGGTCTTTTTGGGTCAAGGTAGGAGATTGTCTTGATTCCTTTGATTTAAGTGAATGGATAGGAATGACTGGTGAGGAGCTAAAGAGAGCAAGAAACTTTCGAGAGTTCTCTTTAGACAGAGGAAAACATAGATATTAAGCAAACTTAAAGGCAGAGCATATAAATTATGAATTCTACCTTAACACTTCATTTACTTAATGTGCAGAAAAGAAAAATGGGAAAATGATACACATAACACACTTACAAGTACATGAGAGAAGCACACCATCAACATAAATAACCACAGGAATCCCAAGAAGTGCTGCAAAACCCTGGTCTTTCCTTTGCCAAAATTGCAGAGATACAAAGTGTAATACAATAGAAGCTTATCCCTCAAGAGTCCAACCATGAAAATGACTAAGAAAATACATAATATAGGCAAGCTAACACCTTTCCTTGCCTCTAGGGGTCGAGCTCATCCTTCTAGGAGCTGTTTCAACCAATTCTAAACTGAGCACTAAAATCTAGGCAGTCAAAACCACTTGCCTCTATAAGCTAGGAAACCAATTCATTCATTAAATTTTTGACTTTTTATGAATGAATCTTCTAGAAGAGATAAATAAGTGCCATGACATCATAAAATTACATCAATTACATCAAGGAGGATGAAAAATCACTCCAAAAAGTCAAAACTAGTCAAATCTGCGTTTTGCTGAGCTGTAGGTGAAGATCTGGTAAATTTCCCTGATGCGTAGCGCCCCAATTCTCAACGTGTAGCGCGCCTTTGAGCCAACTTTTGAGGCACTTCCCGACATCCAAATGAGGCAAAAGTAGGCTTGTTGGAAAGGTCTGGATGTCTACTTTCCAGCCCAAGTGGAATTTCTCAATTTGGTGGTCATTTTCCCCTACAAAATTGCAATCTCCCAAGACTGCTTCCTGTGTGTCCAAAAAGTGGCAGAAAGTCATTTTTTGCATGTTTTTTGACCTTCTGAGGGCTCAAAACCTGATGAAATGTCTTGGCAATTGCTGAGCAAGTGTAATTTGTCATGACAAATCCAAAAATGTTGAGTTTTTGAGAAATGGACTTGCCCATCTTCAGGGTAGTGCGCGGCGCGCTACGCGTTGAGAGCAAAAACCTGTGTGTGGCACAAAAAAGTCAAAATTGACCAAAATTGCTCAAAATTTCTTGAAATTTTAGCTGGAAGTGCATCATTGATCACCATGCTCCTTCAAGGTAGCCTCAGCCAAAATATGAAGGGGATCGGACCTTTTTCTCCGTTTTAGTGCCTTGGCCAACCGTCCTTTGAGCACCTTCATTCTTGCTTTACACACATGCATTCGAGCCCAATAGTGATTCTTCATGTGTCGGAGCATGTCTTTGTCCCTGTTTGCCTTTGCTATCAACCTCTCTAGATGTGTGTTCACCTGAATGAGCATAGAGCTTTGCTCCTTAGGTGTCAAATCACCGGGTCTCTTGCGAGCCAAGTTCCAGTCTTCTCGGATCCTCCGCAACTCATCAAGAGAGTGTTCATCCTCTAATTGCTTGTTGCGCTGCTCTAAATAAGTAATTGTCCAATTTGCCATCTCCAATTTTTGCTGCAACAAGTCATTTTCAGCCCTTAGCTGCTGGATGATCTCCTCTGACTCTAGGCTAGGAGAAATGATATCAAGGTCAACAACATCTATGCCTGGAACACCTGATGGCCCCTCATCAATCTTGGGCTGCTTGCCTCTCTTTGGTACCTGTGCTGCTGTCGAAAGCGAGGCCCCTTCCACCTGATGTGGAGATAACACTCGTTGTGCTGATGAAGAAGGCGAGACCCCTTCCACCTGATGTGGAGATAATACTCGCCGTGCAGATGCAAATAAGGCCCTGTGGCCTCTCTGATATGTGACAAATGGAGGGGAGCTGACATGCTCGGGTTCTGGAATGTCAAACTGATGTGAAGGCCCTCCCTCATCATGGACAACCTCAGGAGGTGGCTGTGGCACTGTGAACAAGTCACGAGAAATGAAATCCTCCCATGGAATACCCTGTTGTGCCAACTGATGCATGACCACAATCTTGATCAGTGCATAATGATAGATGCTCTTGTGTTGCTGTGCTGGGCTCTTTCTTTGCACCAAGGGCACCATCCTCTCTATATTTCGGCACATGAAGAATGGAATGTTCATCATTCATACCCGTGTGAAATGCATCAACAAACGAATATGGTATGAATATAAACGTGAAAATCTGCCCTCGCAAGTGAAATAGCGAATGATGATCCTCATCAAAGGTGCATACTCGTCTCTTAAGAATCTGAAGGGAAAAACACCAGTTAGGTGCCTCATATATACAGGTTTGATATATGGCTCATAATGAAATATGTCCAACTGCTGGCGCTTGTTCCACTCTTCTCCAATATTGGGTATCCCTGTTGCTTGAGCAACAATCTCGGGTGACAATGTGAAGTCCACTCCTGCAAGATTCACATGCCCATTGTGCAAATGTAGGACAAACAAGCAGGCCAATTCCTTGTGGTGTTGAATTTGGGAGATTCTCTCACAATATTCATAGCATGATAGATATCGGAAACATGACACTGCAAGTGGACAAGCTTGTAGATAAGCCAAAGAGGTGGGCTCCTCCCTGACATGCTGACCACCTTTACCACCCCTGTGATGCCTCCTTGGCACCTCTACCTCTGGTGTTGTTTCACGGTCATCACTTTGCTCATAATCTGTTTCGGTTTCTGACATGGTTTTGGAGGCAAGTGACTGAAAAATAATGCTGACTGTGCACCCAATGAACTGTTGTGATGTTGTTACCAAGGGGACAAACACACATGGGAAATATTAGGGAAAAGGGAACATTGAGGGGATTAGGGAAAACAAATGTGAAAGGAAATTTTAGGAAAGGAACATGGAACATATACAATCATAATTTGTGGGATTTTAATGGGAATTGGGGTTTAGGAAATTTATATAAGGTTTTAGGAATTAGTAGGGTTTAGGGATTTTAATGATTTTTAATAGGGAAATTATATAATTTGCATGGAAAAAATGTCAAGGAAAATGGTGAGGAAAATATGGGGAAAGAGGAATGGAAAAGGGGTAACCTTGGGCAGCAAATTTCAATGAAACCCTAGCACATTTGCATTTTTAAAATTTGATACAGCAAGATAGGGTTTTTACTTCATATTAGCATGGCATTTTTTGCATGTTCATTGCTCATTCATCTTATCCAAACCAAAAGTCACCATGATTAGAGGCCTACCTGAAAAGATTTTGAGAGAGAAGTAGTTTTGGTGGCTTGCTGGCGATTTCCTGAGCAAGAAACCCAACGCGTAGCGCACCCAGCCTGATGCGTAGCGCGCCTTCAACGCGTAGCGCCTGAGTTAAATTGAACTGGAAAATGCGCGCTGATGCGTAGCGCGCCCTCAACGCGTAGCGCGCCTCCTCTGATGCGTAGCGCGCTGCTGCAACTGCTCAATTCGCCCAATGAACTTTGAAACCGTCTTGACAAGTATTCTCTTGGAGTGTTGAGAGGCAAATGAATTACCAATGAGGGATGGCATGCTTTTATAGGCTTCCTTTTAATTTTTTACTTGCCCAAAACCCACTTTGTAATGTTTTGAATGTTGACACTTTTTGCTTTAATTGGCTCTGACCTTTAATTTCATTTCTTTGAAAAATTGGTTGAAATGATGATTTCTTCTGAAAATTTTTGCAGGGATAGCTTCTGGGATGCTTTGGCAAAGGAGACCAAGGCTGCACTTTGACATTTGAAGAATTTGAAATTTTGAGAATTTTTACAAAAATGAGATAATGACCTTGTTTTCAAAAACAGAGTTTTTGAGAACAAGGTAAAAATTTAGCTGTACAATGATGAGAAATGTTTAATGAAGGACATCCCTCTGGCCTGCTGGTCCTTGATGACCTCTCAAGATAAAATTAGACTCAACCCTAGACCTAAAACCTAAAACTTAAAGCAAGATGAATGACCCTTTGAGGACTTTATTTATTTGAACAAACCTGAACCAGCAGTGCCAAACAAGAGGGGAATAACGACATAAACTCCTTCCACCAAGATTATGGCATGCCTAACGGAATGCAACATGATCACACTGATGGGACACCTAATCATGAAATGCAAAGAGCTTTGATCTCTGGTGGAGGGCTACTAGACCGACTCTAACACAACCATGATGTGGTGTTTAGAGCGGTGAAAGATGTTATTAAACATGAAGTCCTACCAAAAGAACCTGAGAAGATAGAGTTTGAGTTAAAGGAGGAAGAATCAGACTCTATAGTAGAAGAGGAATCAGAAGATGAAGAGCCACAAACTCTAGCTATGAGAAGATCAGTTCAAGAAACAAGGCAGCCATAAAGGTATAGTCTAACTGCTTTCTATTCAAATTTTTCTTTATCTATTACTAATGATGATCCCATAACTGTCAGGGAGGCAATAGATTTAGAGGATGGAAAACTCTGGAAAGAGGCCATGGTTGATGAAATGACATCTTTGGACAAAAATGAGGCTTAGGATCTGGTGGAGTTGATGGATGGAAGGAAACCCAATGGAAGAAAATGGGTGTTTAAGAAGAAGATGAATGCATAAGGCAAGGTCGAGAAATACAAATCTTGGTTGGTAGAAAAAGGTTATTCCTAGGTGTCGGGAATTCATTTTGGTGATATTTTTTCTCCTCTTGCCAAGGTAGCTTCTATTAGATTACTTTTATCTGTTTTTGTTGCTTTTGATTTTTAGGTAGAACAGATGGATGTGAAGATAGAATTTCTTCACGGGGATCTGGAAGAAGAGATCTACATGAAGCAACCTAAAGGCTTTGCGGTGAACGGTAAGAAAGAACTGGTATTTAGGTTAAAAAAGTCTTTGTATGGGTTAAAACAGTCACCAAGGATGTGGTATCATAAATTTGATACCTTTATATTGGGACTTGGCTTCACCAGAAGAAAATCATATCATTGTGTGTATTTTAAATTCATTGGTGACTGTGTTATTTATTTGTTCTTGTATGTGGATGATATGTTGCTGATTGGAAATAACAAAGAAATTATCCAGGATTTGAAGACCCAATTGTCCTCCAAATTCGACATGAAAGATATTAGTGCTACAAACTATATTTTGGGCATGGAAATTAAACGAGGTGGGGCAAAGAGGAAGCTCTCGTTAGACCAGAGGAAGTATGTCAACACAATATTGTAGAGGTTTAATATGTAGGATAGTAAACTCGTGAAGGTTTCTATTCCTATAGGTGTAAATTTATCTATTGAATAGCATCCCAAGACACAAGAAGAGGAAGATGACATGTCCTGTGTTCCACACGCAAGTGCAGTCGGTAGCATGATGTATGAAATGGTTTGTACTAGACCATACATTTCACATGCAGTGTGAGTATTGAGCAGGTTTATGTCAAAACCAAGGAAGGAGCATTGGACAACACTGAAGCTGGTTTTTAGGTATTTTCATGGCACTAGTCATTATGGTCTATGTGACCAAGGAAGACTAGGATTGGACAAAATTATGGAGATTCATGGCTTTGTTGACACAGACTAGGCTGGATATTTGGATCAGAGAAAATCTACAAGTGGTTATGTGTTTAACATATTTGGAGGTGTACTGAGTTGGATGAGTAAGAGACAGTTTGTAGTGACACTTTCAACTACAAAGGTAGAATACATGGAAGCCACTCATGCAAGATAGGAAGCAGTTTGGTTGCAAAGATTATGTTCAAGTATGGGGTTAGTACAACGAGCTATAGGGATAGACTATGATAGCTAAAGTGAAATTTTCTTGGCAAATAACCCTACTTATCTTTCAAAGACAAAGCACATTAATGTCCAATATCACTTTGTAAGGGATATGGTTAAGGACAAAAAGGTGTTGTTGGTAAAGGTGGACACTTTGAAGAATATTACAGATGCATTAACAAAGTCTGTGAGAATTGAGAAGTTCTCTTGGTGTAGAGAAACAATGGATGTTGCAGGGTTGGACCAATGACTAAGCTCTCCTATGACCCCTATGTGGAAAATGAAACAACAAGTGGGAGAATGTTGGGTGTGTGTTATATTCTTTCCACAACTATCCCCATGCGTGAAGTTGGGGGGTTAGAGGGGGGCCAGCCAGCCCCCCTTATCAGGGGGTTTGCAGGGGGGTGGTATCCCCCCTGCACGGAGTCCAGGGTAGCACCCCAAGAAAAAAAACAGACCCTATATTAGGTGGGAAAACCTACCTATGCTTTTGTGCATTGATTTCACACATGGTTTTGGGCATGATGTTTTTATGCCCATGGTATTTTGTAGATCCGATCAAGGGAACTACAGTTATGTTATAATATAGGGTTAATGGATTTGGGTTTATGGATGCTTCGACATGTATATATATGTATTGTAACATTGAAAGGAATATAATGAAAAATCAATCTGGTAGTCTCGTTTTGGGATCCAGGGGAAATCTTTGTGTATGTGTTTTATGTTTCTCTCCATTGCATATTGTTTGTTTTTAAGAATTCATTGCAGGTAATTTTTGTACAGGGTTAAAACCTACATTTGGTATCAATGTTGTTTCGGCTTCAAGGGGATGCCTTTGCTGCTGAGGGGTTTTTTCTCGGGTCTGTGGTAGACCCTATTCAGTGGGAGATATGCGGGGTCGATCCTT
Organism: Pinus tabuliformis; assembly: GCA_031772625.1. Lineage (NCBI taxonomy): Eukaryota > Viridiplantae > Streptophyta > Pinopsida > Pinales > Pinaceae > Pinus > Pinus tabuliformis. The sequence continues at coordinate 1,371,201,825 of CM062805.1, read as the reverse complement.
TCGGTGAAAGGAGATGGTGAGCAGTGGAAAGATAGAGATAGATAAATTTAATGGTCAGATTTGTTAGTTGTGGTCAAGATGGAGGATCTACTGGTGGATAAATATCAATCGATCATGGTAGATCCAGGCACCAAACCAATGGTAATGTCCAATGAAGACTGGAAGACGTTGGATCAGAAAGAAAAGAGCACAATATGGTTGTATATCTCAAATTAAGTATTTTTTAATATATCAGGGGAAGTTATGACGAAGGCTTTGTGGGACAAGTTAGGGACTTTGTACCAATCTAAGTCTTTGGTGAATAAATTGTTCCTATGGAAAAAGCTGTATAACCTGAGGGTGAAGGATGGAGACTTGGTGATAGAGCATTTAAACGCCTTTAATACTATGGTAAGTCAATTGTTATCAGTTGATATTAAAATTTTAGATGAATATAAGTGCATCAGTTTGTTGTGTTCTCTACCAGATTCCTGGGATAGTCTGGTTGTTGCAATAGGTAGCAATACAACTACCTTGCAGTTTGATGAAATAGTCACATCCTTGTTATCAGAGGAGATGAGACGGAAAAATATGGAGAGCTAGAATGGTGATGCCTTGTATGTACGAGGATGGTCCAATAACAGAAACAAAAATAAGTCCTCGAGTGGGAGATCTAAATCTAGAGGGAGATATAAATCTCTAGGAGAACCTATAAAGGTGTGTTGGAAATGTGGAAAGGAAGGGCACTTCAAAAGGGACTGTAGATCTAAAGCTCCTGAGAAAGGAAATGGATCTGATGATGCCCCTTCTGTTGAGGCGAAAACCACCTCAGATGAAGGTGGGGATGTGTACTTGGGTTCTACTTCAAGCACACATGTAGATCATGATGCATGGTTGATTGACTCAAGTGCATCCTTTCACTTCACTCTCCATAGGGAGTGGTTATGCGAGTATGAGAAATATGATGGTTATGATGTCTTCTTATGGGATGACAGGAAGGCTAGAATCATCAGAAATGGAAAATTCAAGCTGAAGATGCAAGGTGGAAGGATTAGAACTCTTCCTAGTGTTCTACATATTCCTGCATTAGCCATAAATATTATTTTTGTAAGCAAAATGGATGATGCAAGTGTAAAAACAGTGTTTGAGAAAGATAAATGAAAAATGGTTCAGGGAGCACTGATATTGGTGCGAGGAGTTTGGATTGGAACTCTGTACAAGCTTCTGGCTAGCATTGTTATTAATGGGTGCAACAATTTTGTCGTTCCTAAAAGTGAAGCAGAAAATATAGTGGTCTTTAGAGAAAAGACCAGTCTATGGCATCAAAGGCTTGGAAATATTGGAGAGAAGGGCCTTCAAATACTTCATGGTAATGGTATGGTAGAAGGTATGTCTAATTTATCTCTAGATTTCTATTTCTGTGAACATTGTGTATATGGGAAGCAGAATCGGGTGAGTTTCCCCTCTGCTGCTAAGAGGTCAAAAGGGATATTAGAGCTTGTGCACAGTGATGTGTTTGGACTTGTGTCGGTTGCATCACTGGGTAACTATGTGTACTATGTATCATTTATAGATCACTTCTCAAGGAATACATGAATATATTTCCTTGAGAATAAATTTGAAGTCTTTGACAAGTTTAAAGAATTAAAGGCTCTGATGGAAAACCAGACAGAGAAGAAGATACAAGTGTTGAGTACAGATAACGTTGGAGAGTTTTGCAAGAAGGAATTTGAAGAGTTTTGTGAGAAGTGTGGTATAGCACTGCAGAAGACTACTCCATACACACCTCAACAAAACGAAGTTGCAGAAAGAATGAATGGGACCTTGATGGAAAAGGCAAGAAGCATGCTCAATGGTGTCGAGTTAGGATAGGAATTCTGGGCAGAGGCAGTGGAGACTACATGTTACCTGGTCAATATATCACCTTCATCCGTGTTGGAGGATAAGACTCCACAAGAGTTATGGACTCGTAAGAAACCCTCTCTTTCACATCTGAGGGTATTTGGTTTTGATGCATATGTATATGTTCCAAAGGATAAAAGAACCAAGTTGGATAGTAAATATGAAAGGTGCATCTTTATTGGGTATTAGGATGATTTAAAAGGTCATAAGCTTTGGAACCCAGAAACATGGAAGGTTGTGTACAACCGCGATGTGGTGTTATGAGAGGTTAAAGATGTTATTAAACGTGAAGTCCTACCAAAGGAACCTAAGGATATAGAGTTTGAGCTAAATGAGGAAGAATTAGACTCTACAACAGAAAAGGAATCAGAAGATGAAGAGCCACAAACTCTAGCTGTGAGAAGATTAGTTCGAGAAAGAAGGCAACCAGAAAGGTATATTCTAGTTGCTTTCTATTCAAATTTTGGCTTATATATTATTGATGTTGGTTACATAACTGTCAGGGAGGCAGTAGATTCATAGGATGGAAACATTGAAAAGAGGCCATGGTTGATGAAATGGCATCTTTAGACAAAAATGAGGCTTGGTATCTAGTGGAGTTGCCAGCTCGAAGGAAACCCATTAGAAGAAAATGGGTGTTTCAGAAGAAGATGAATGCAGAAGGCAAGGTGGAGAAATACAAAACTCGGTTGGTAGAAAAAGGTTATTCCCAGGTTTCGGGAATTGATTTCAGTGATATTTTTTCTCCAATTGCCAAGGTAGCTTCTATTAGATTACTTTTATCTATTGTTGTTTCTTTTGATTTTGGGGTAGAACAGATGGATGTGAAGACAACATTTCTTCACGGGGATCTGGAAGAAGAGATCTACATGAAGAAACTTGAAGGCTTTGAGGTGAAGGGTAAGAAAGAACTAGTATGCAGGTTAAAAAGGTCCTTGTATGGGTTAAAACAGTCACCAAGGATGTGGTATCATAAATTTGATACATTTATACGGGGACTTGGCTTCACCAGAAACAAAGAATATCATTATGTGTATTTTAAATTAATTGGTGACCGTGTTATTTATTTGTTCTTGTATGTGGATGATATGTTGTTGATTGGAAATAACAAAGAAATTATCCAGGATTTGAAGACCCAATTGTCCTCAAAATTCGACATGAAAGATCTTTGTGTTGCAAACTATATTTTGGGCATTGAAATTAAATGAGATCGGGCAAAGAGGAAGCTCTAGTTAAACCAGAGGAAGTATGTCGATACAATATTGTAGAGGTTTAATATGCATGATATTAGACCAGTGAAGTTCTTATTCTTGTAGGTGTAAAGTTATATGTTGAACAATGTCCCAAGACACAAGAAGAGGAAGAGGATATGTCCCGTGTTCCATACGCAAGTGCATTTAGTAGCCTGATGTATGAAATGGTATGTACTGGACTAGACATTGCACATGCAGTGAGAGCATTGAGCAGGTTTATGTCAAAACTAGGGAAGGAGAATTGGACAACAGTGAAGCGGTTTTTCAGGTATTTGTGTGGCACTACTAATTATGGTCTGTCCTACCAAGGAAGACCAGGATTGGACAAAGTTTTGGACATCCATGGATTTGTTGATGCAAACTAGGTTGGAGATCTGGATTAGAGAAGATCTACAAGTGGGTATGTGTTTAACCTATTTGGAGGTGCATTCAGTTGGATGAGTAAGAGACAATTTGTAGTGTCACTTTCAACTATAGAGGCAGAAACATGGCAGCCACTCATGAAAGTAAGGAAGCAGTTTGGTTGTAGACATTGTGTTCAAGTTTTGGGTTAGTACAATGAGCTATAAGGATAGACTGTGATAGCCAAAGTGAAATTTTCTTGGCAAAAAACCATGTTTATCATTCAAAGATAAAGCACATTGGTGTTCAGTATCACTTTGTAAGGGAGATGGTTGAGGACAAAAAGGTGTTGCTAGTAAAGGTAGACACTTTGAATAATGTTGCAGATGCATTGACAAAGTCTGTGAGCATTGAGAAGTTCTCTTGGTGTAGAGAAACAATGGGCGTCACAGGGCGGACCTACCTATGGTTTTATGCATGGATTTTGCATGCGGTTTTGGGCATGATGGTTTTCTTCCCATGGTATTTTGTAGGTCTAGTCAAGGTAACTACAGTTATGTTCTAATCCAGGGTTAATGGATTGGGGCTTATGGATGCTTCAGAATGTTTATATATGTATTGTAATATTGAAAGGAATATAATGAAAAATCAATTTGGTAGTCATGGTTTTGGGATCCAAGGGAAATCTCAGTGTATTTGTTTTATGTTTCTCGCCATTGTATATTTTCTGTTTTTAAGAATTTGTTGCAAGTAATTTATGTACAGGGTTAAAACCTACATTTTTTCATAATTTTCTTTGTAATAGAAAACGATCTAGATAACAATTTATTTGGCTTTCCCACCACATCAATTATTCCATGTGGATATCCCATTGTTTATTCTTATATCTACAAGATGAATGTATTTTATATACTCATCAAAAGAGGTCGAAACATGATCGAGTTTACATATGCCTTCTTTCTTCTCCTAAAGGGATTGAATGAGATTGAAATCTCACCCAACAAGCCAAACTATGTCTCCTAGCAATTGTTTGATTTTTTTGAGAGTTTCCAAAAAATTTAGTTTATCCCTTACCTTAGAGGGGTCATATATTGCCGATAGTACCACTTCTTCTTTAGTACCTATATACGGAAAGTTCCTGTAAGTATTCTTTCTGAGGCCAACTAATCACTAAAGACAACCTCATTTGGATTTCGCCACACTGCTAAACCGCATGCATTTCCTCTAGCATCCACTGACTTTTCTTGACATCCTTTCCAACATATGATTTTTATTTGCAACATTTTGTCTACTCCTATCTTGGTTTCTTATAGAATAAAAATTGTTGGTCTCTCTTTGTTGATCATATCTCGAAGATATCTATATTTACCTATGTTGTTGAGTCAGCAAACATTCCAATATAAGATCCTCACAGTGATGGGTTTTGGGGGACTAACGAACTCTTATTCTAGATAGGGGGTTGAATCGTGATTTTCTTTGCTTCCTTCTTCAGTTTACTCACTTTTTTTTTGCATCTCTTGTGAGATCCTTAAGGAGAATATATTTTCCTTTACCTTTGAAACCATGAAAAGAATGTGCTATTAGGTCCTCAATCATTTTTTTTTCCAAGCTAAATAAGCTTTGGAATAAGATTCATGAGCTTATGGGGATAATACATCTAGGTTCTTCTATGCCCATTCATGTACCATAAAGACTAAATTTCTTTCTTCCTCCGAGAGATTGGCCTCATCTTGTGACAATAAAGGACTAACTTCTGCAAATCCTGGAAGTGAGTATAAGTCAAAATCTTCTTTTAGGTTTTCATCATCTTCCGATTTTATTTTTAGTAGATTGTTCTCAGCTTTATTCCCTGGAGTTGTGTCTTCCATATTGATATCTATTTGTTTAATATTTTCTTCCTCCATACTCTCTAATACTGTAAAAGAATTAGTGTCTTTAGTATCCTTTGGAGCGCCTATGTTTCTATTTCTCAGGTTTCGCTTTCTTTGAGTAACCTTGGTGAAACCTTCATTATTTACTTTTTCCCCAATTTCTTGTTGTTTCCTTTGTGTTGGACAATATCTTATTAGATGACAATGCTCATGGAATAGTCTGCATTTCAATGGAACATGTTCATAATCTATGGGTTGTGACCATATCTCTACTTGATAATCTAGATCAATTGATTCCAACAGCAGTTGAGATATATTCATGTAAACACATATACGGGCATAGGACATATTTTTACCCCTTTTGGTTATTTTAGAAACTTTTACAAAACGTCCTAAATCATGCCCTATGCCTTCTAGAATTTCTAGAATCCAAAAATCAATAGGAAGAGAGTATAACCTTACCCATATCGATGTAGCTTTGAATTCCTCTTTGTCTCGGTTGAAATAGACTTCATAGTGTCTGATATATAGCCTGGCGTTGTTGAAAAAATAGGGTCCTCCTTTAAAGAGCCTAGCTTTGTCTTCTAAATTTTAGAAGATTATAGTGAAAAAATCTTTGGACCCAAACGAAGGTATACCTCTCCCTTTAGTTGCCAATTTTTCTGAATCTAACACTCTAGTTCTTTTTCTATGGGCCAACTACCAATGAATTTACAAATGAAGGCATGGTCCCACATTTTCTTTCTATGGTCCTCTAGACATATGGTAGGGATAGCAAACCTATGGTTTTGCGCAATTTTGGCAATATAGTTTCCCTGTAATCCCATTTTCCATTTATTTCCCAACACTAGCAATGTACTCAAGTCTATTGAGCTTATGGGAGAGGTCTAAATTCCTCCTATCAGATTACTCCTACCAGCAAGAATATTTCGGAAGGAAAAGTGACCACCTCCTACCTTCAAATTTGTTTGCAGAACTTTTTTCGTGCGCTTTCCTTGCAAGCAAATGTTTTGTGATTTTAGAGATGGTGAAATGCAACTACCTTACTCTTACCGTTTGCAAAGATGCAAGTTCGACTCTCACCAAACCACCACCTCGCTTTGTATTTACCCACAATATAAAGCATGAATTTGAAAATTATAGTGTGATCCATGGAAATATTTGAAATTTTCGTTCATTCTTGACTATCAAAATCTATTAAAACTTTGTAGACTCATTTTACAATGTACATAGTTATAACTTTGTTTTTTTAGCATAAATAGAAATATTCTTATATATACTATTTTCTAATCATTCAAACATATTTATCAGCTATTCATACATTCCCACTCAAATCAAAATAAAATGTCAATTTCCAATTTTACTACCAAATATTTCTATTAATACCCACACTATGATGTAAAGTAGAATAATTAAGTAACAAATTGGATTATAAATTAAAACTAAAGAATTGGTATTAGATTAAATTTAATGTATAATGTAAGTAGAGGGAAAATTTTAAAATTGGATATATTAGTAAAAATGAAATTCTATAAGAGGGGCGGTAGGGGTGGGTAGTTTTTCATCTATATAGGATGGTGGGAAGTCTTTCACCTTGGAGGAATAATTGAAGAAAAGTATGCATGATAAATAGGAATTCTTTCTAACAATTTAGCAGTGATATGCTTTTCTGCAAGGTATTATCCTAGCTCATATATCTTATCCGATGAATCTTCTTATTATAGAGCACTCATTTATCATCCTCAAACACATGCAATTTGGAATAAAGGTCAAAGATATTAGATTAAAAACCATTCTTAACAGAATTAGAAATTTAGTGGGAAAAATGAACTACAAAATTGAATGGTTCCACTTGTGATGGCATAACAATGAATTGGCTAACTCCCAAACCAACTTAGCTACCCATTTAGGGAAAAAAGAGTTTTTTTTTTTTATTTAATAAGCAACTTGTCAACTAGCCAATTCCAAAAATTCCAATTCTTTGTATTTGGTAAATCTCTCCTTGTATAAACGCTTTTTAGGTGGTTTTGAAATTCCATGAATAAAAATTTCCTACAACTTCGTGGCATTACAAGAATTATTTACTCATGTAATCAATCTGTGTGCATTTGCCACAATATTTTACATAAACAAAATTCACAAATTTTATTTATATAAAAAAAAAAGAAAAGAGAATTTTATAAATTAGAAAAGAATTATCTTTCTAAATATTACCACAACACTTTTTTTATTATCAAACTCAATTAAAATAATATACCCTAATTTAAACCCCATGGAGGGTGAAGTAGTGTGCCCACGCTGATATCATGGTTGCACACAAATGAAGACACCGCAATATGCAATCCACCTAGCAATCTACAAGCTTGCCGGTCACCTCGGAGGCTCCCTCAGATATGAATCTCAGGTTCTAGCATCAAGTAGAGTACTTGGAAGGTACCATGTCGCACAGGTTAGTTTTATGGTGGATGGTGGAGGAACCAAATGCTTATACCAGCATGATGGATCATACTCATAACCATAACACTTCACCTCAATATATCTAAGAAGTGGTGATCATGGAAGTCCTTCACTATAGGATCAATGGCACGTTGCACATTCAAAGCACCACATAACACTCACATATATTGAACAGTGTGCTCAGACTAATGACTACACAAACATCCTTGGTATGGGAAATATTGAGTGAACCAAGGCACCCTTGAATCTATTTTAGGAACATGCATAACTACCAAGGAGTTGTTTCCCTTCTCGTTGGTGGTTTCCATTATGTGCGCTTAACTACTCTTGTTGTCGACCTGGTAACAAGCTCCTTGGCATTTTGGGTAATCTTATTTTCAATCCAGTTTAGCTTCCTTTGCATCAACTTGTGTTTGTTTGGGTCATTTGGTGGTTTCCTTGTATTTGTATATCCTGAGCACGTACATCGATTTGAATTCACCTCTTCACCATCCTTTATTCTTCGTAACTCTCCCCTCACAATTCACTCATATCCTCTCAATTACCTTCCCTGAACTCTTGAAACAATTATCAATGGAGTTGTCTTTAGTGCGACTTTTTGGAAGCTTTTTCTGGTGGATTTTTTTCGGTCTAATTTCTCTAAAATCCGGCAGGAATTCATTGAAATCATAAGTTTCATGGGTAAACCTGCACAATAGAAGTTCCCTAGGGGTTTTTCAAGGTGTTGAATCCATATATACAGTCAAAAAACTACTTTAAATAACACAAATCAAGATTTCACCTGCTGGATTCCGGCACCGGAAACTCCAAAAATTCATTCTAAAGACAACTCCATTATCAATAGTCTCTACCCTACCTCCTTACTTATTAGCCTCTCTCATGCTATGTCATTTGTGCTTTCCCATCTTGACTCGTTAAACCCCCCTACCTATTATCTCTCTTATCCTCAGTTGCTCCCCTCGTCTTCAATCCCTTGTCTCAAGACTTCCCTATATCATTATGCCTCGTGGAGGATTTGCAGTTTCTTGTTGAGGAAGGGGTGGGGGTCACCCCTCTATCTCTTATATGACCCCTAATTGTACGACATCCACCTCTCAACTACAAGCTCAAGTACAAGCAAGGGAATCTATGTCTCATTACTAGTACATCCCCGAACTTGTCTACCATGAAATTGAAAGAATAGAAGTTGTTGTGCACCAGGAACAATATTGTACTAGTCTTGAATACTATGTTCAAGTTGAGACTAGAAATTGGATTCCCGACCTAGGTGGAAAATAATTACGGTAGTTAATAATTATTTCTATACCAATGTTTTTTAAAACCATGGATGATGCATGATAATAAATAAAACAAATCATAATATTAAATTATCTAATCAATCAATTTTACCATCGTAATTATAATACTCACACTCATGGTATTTATCCATGGATTTTGTAAACCTGGGTATTTACCCATGATATTGTAATTTATTATATTATCCATGGTATCTTAATTTATTATATTTGCCCAAGGTATTCACCCATGTATTTTGTAAACCATGTTATTTGAAATGTAATGAGAGGCATGGCTCTCCGTGAAAGATCCCCTTAAAAAAATATAAATGTGGGACTTAACCATGGAGTAAAGCAATCTTTATGTCCTAATGTAATCTTATGCTATATTTCTCATTCAATAAAAATAGTTATGTTATTTTTATGTTGTTCCCTTAATAGTTCTCTTACGCAATGTGTCATATTCCAAACTATTTTTACATCGTGATATATTCATTTTTTTATCCATTAAGTTTCATTTCTTAAACAACTTGTATTACATCAACATTAATGCATCAAGGTTCATGAGAACTCTAGAGTTAAGTATGCTTGGGCTAGAATAGTATTGTGATGGGTGACCTGTTGGGAAATTTTTAGTTCTTATTATTTTGTCACTTTCTTTGGTCTACTATATGGATCAATGGTATCAGAGCAGGGTTGCACTTGTCTATTTTTTTGTGCATGTCCCCAAAGAGCGGGGTTGCACTTGTCTATTTTTTTTGTGCATGTCCCCAATGAGGTCAGGGTACAAGGAGCTCGAACTCAAACTATTGCAACCTTTACAAGATTGTCCTCATTGTCTGCAACAACAACCTTACATGGCGGACAAAAAAAAAGCAAGAGATCATGTCAAACTATTGCTCAAGGAAGCACTTACAGGACATAGGAGTGAAATAATGGAAGCAATTACAACATCTCATTGGATGGTGATAATTTACAAAGATAAGCCACCAAATCTCTACCAGGTGGATCGACAAGTGAACTATCTCGCCATAGTTATGGATCAACCACACAAAACCCTTGCCATCAAAGTCCATTTTCTAGGTTGCACATTGTCAACATCACAGTTGGTCCACAAGCATTACAGTGTGTCTCTATCCTTAGATCTTTGTTCATCACGGTTATGGGTCAACCACACAAAACCACTGCCATTGAAGTCCATTTGTGAGGTTGCACATTGTCAGCATCACAGTTGGTCCACAAGCATTACAGAGTATCTCTATCCTCATATTTTCATTCATCATGGTTATTGGTCAACCACACAAAACCCTTGCCATGGAAGTCCATTTGCTAGGCCACGCATTTCCAGCATCACCATTGGCCCACAAGCTTTACAGGGTATCTCTATCTTCGGATCTTCATCATCATGGTTAAGGGTCATCCACAAACCCATGATTATGGGTCAACCATGCAAAACCCTTGTCTTCAACAACACTTGGTTTTGGGTCATCCACAAACCCACAGTTATGCTCCTATTCAACAAATACTTCCCTGAAGGGAACTTTACACAATGGGGACCATTCCTTCTTAAGAGGAAGGGTTGATCTAAGCGAAAAATAATTACCACAATTAATAATTATTTTTATATCAATGTTTGTTAAAACCATGGATGATGCATGATAATAAATAAAATAAATCATAATATTAAAGTGAGAATCTAATCGCACGATGATTTCAATTTTACCATCGTAATTATAATACTCACCCATGGTATTTACCCATGGATTTTGTAAACCATGGTATTGTAATTTATTATATTTACCCATGGTATCTTAATTTATTATATTTTCCCATGGTATTCACCAATGGATTTTGTAAACCATGGTATTGTAATTTATTATATTTACCCATGGTATCTTAATTTATTATATTTTCCCATGGTATTCACCCATGGATTTTGTAAACCATGGTATTTACCCATGGTATTTGAAATGTAATGAGAGGCATGGCTCTCGGTGAAAGATCCTCGTAAAAACTATAAATATGGGACTTCATCATGGAGTAAAGCAAGTTTTTTATCCTAATGTAGTCTAATGGATTTTGTAAACCATGGTATTTACCCGTGGTATTTGAAATGTAATGAGAGGCATGGCTCTCTGTGAATGATCCTCGTAAAAATTATAAATATGGGACTTCATCATGGAGTAAAGCAAGTTTTTAATCCTAATGTAGTCTTATGCTATATTATGCATTCAATAAAAATAGATTTGTTTTTTTATGTTGTTTTCTTTTGAAATAGTTCTCTTACGCAATGTGTCATATTCCAAGTTATTTTTTACATCGTGATATATTCCTTTTTTATTCGTTAAGTTTAATTTCTTAAACAACTAGGATTGCACCAACATTAACGCATGAGCTCATGGAACTCTACAGCTGCTAGATTAGTATTGTGATGGAACCCTTCTGCACTAGTTTATTTCCATTATGCATGTAACATTTTTCAGTACTTTGTTATTAATGAATTAAAGTTATGTTTTCGTTGTCGATTTGTGTTTTTGTTTTATTTGTATTTCATTTCATTCATGCATAAATCTAGATCAATTCCTAATATATGTAACACCACCTGCTTGATATTTCCAGGCCACATGCAAAAAATCAATATTTATTGGCATACAAAAATCCTTTTGGGGTGCATCCTCACAAACAATGACAATGCTCAATAGGAGAATGCCTACAAGCCTACAAGATGGCACAATTGGAGAAATTGGACATAACGGATCATAAATTAAACATGCTCCTCAACAAATTCATCAATATCCCATTCCTTGGGAATGAGGTTGTTCCCCAGCAAACTCTCAAGCTGGACAACTCAGGAAAGTCATTCTCATTAGTTCTTGCAATGTTTTATGTCTAGTCAAACCATGATATGTCGGAAGTAGGTTTAGTCAACTATGTATTGTCATTTTTGTTTAGTAGATGTTATAGTCAGGATAAGTATATGTAACCTCAAGGCTTTGAAGTTAAGCCTATGGTCTAGCTTCCCACTAGACATACCAAAGGTAGACAAACACTAATCATATAAGATTTTGCAGTAGCAATATAGAGTTATATATATATATATATATATATAGAGGATGGAGAATTTTGTGAGAAGATAAATATTGATAATGCATTTCTGAATACTCACATTGATTTTTTTCTAGTTGATGTTTCCAGTGGTCCAATGTGGTTCATCTTTAGGATAGAGATGAGCCACACTTATGACTTGAAACTTAGACGCAAAAAATTTCAATGTGAATATTCTGAAAATACAAAATTTAAATTGACAATATTTTTAACCCACATCAAGGAATCTTTTAAATCCATTGTTTTTATATGTATCTTTTTCAACTCACTCGAGATAAATTTGTAAATTATGGTCCATTCATCACTTAAGTCGATAAAGAGTGCGGGGGTGATATTTTTCCCTACAGGAAACAAAAATTGGACTATGCTTGGGGTATGGGCTCATTGTCTAATAATCTAGAAAAAGCATATGCTCTCCTATAGGGACTTTCCTTATTAGTGTTGGGAGACTCTCAATTGGTCATTCAATATATTATTGTGAATTATCTTCCATGAGACAATAAATTACACCATGTGATCAAGATAACTAAAAGTCTGCAAGCCTATTTCTCTTATTCAAAATTATTTCATATTCTTTGGTCTAATAATCAAGATACAGATGTCATGGCCAATGAAGGAACCATGCTAACACTTGGAGAAATGGATATTAATGGAAAGGGAACTTTTTTCCCCATCCCATAACCTTCACTAATGATTTTTTTTTTTTTTTTTAAACATATTGAATAGTAATTGGTTTGTTCCACATGCCAACGCCTTCTACAAAAATCAACTTGCTTTATGGGAAGCAGATATGGATCAATGCCCAGGATCATTTGATCCTCTCTTATAAAACTTGAATTATGTGGAGCATAAGATTTTGAAATTTTTGGGAGTATATTGGAAGGTGTTCACTTTCCAAAATTTTAGTTAGTTGCCAATTATACTTAGCAGGAATAAATCTCTTGTTGGGTGGAAGTTACTCTCTATGTTTTATATAAGTTAGCGAACAATTTGCATAATTGTATTTCATGTACTTGCAAGCCAACCACACATTTTTATAATACAAATTATCATCTCAGCTAAAAAAAGCGATATGTATTATCATGTTTTTTATTAAAATTAAAGATAAGAATATATATATATATATATATATATATATATATATATATATATATATATATAATATATATATATATATACTTATCTTAATAAAAAACATGATATACATATATATATATATATATATATATATAGATGAATGTGAAATTTATATAAATATAAATTATATCATTAAGAACCATCATAAATCCATCTTAAATTCGGATTTATCAAGCACCGAGGGGAATCAAATTTCTCTAGGTGTAAACATTCCCTCAAGTGCTGGACTCAAAAAGAGGTTTGCATCTTGATAAATTTGTGTTGGTATTTTTGAGCCCGTAAATGTAATTTAACAAGAAGAAAAAATGCACAAACAAGCAAGAAACTGAAATTACAAATATAGACACAGAATATACCTGGCAAAACTATGACAGAGTGTCAAGGAAACCTCCACGAGGCAAGGGATTGGAATTATTTTATTAGTCAAGATCAACAATGACTCTCCTATGCATTTTTCCTCTCGGGCTACAACATTTTAATCAATAGGAACTGTTACAAACTGCCTATCATTATACAACCGCCCAGTAAAACAAGATTATTGAGTTAAACATAATTTTTTAATTGTTTTCATTTTTAACAATCTCCACCTTGACAACAATTTTCCTAATCCCTTGCCCATGCGCACTCATCATGTTTTTTGTAAGCCAATAGAAGCCAAACACCACCACAACTTCTCTACCAAAACTGGTTTCATGAACATGTCTGCATAATTCTCATGTGTGTGGACCTCTTTTATAGCTACTTCGCCACCATCAACTACCTATCTTACAAAATGGTATTTTACATCAATATGTTTATTCTGGTTGTGATAAGTCGGATTAGTAACCAAATGAATATCACTCTAACTATCACATAATACATTCACTTTCTCCTACATCCTTCCAATCTCACCCAGTAGACCCTTCAACCAGATTTCCTCTTTACAGACATGTGAAGCAACTATATACTCTACCTCAGTATTGGACAAAGAAATTTTTTCTTGAAGCTTTGACATCCAAATAATCGCTCCACCTACAAGAGTAAATACATATCCTAAAGTAGATATCCTCTTGTCTAATTCATGTCATAATATGAATCAACATATATGAAGAATGAATCACCAACCTACTAAAGATGATACAATGGTCACTTGTGCCTCTCAAATGCAAAAGCACCCATTTCACTACTCGTTAATGTTCTCTTTCTGAATTTTCTGTGAACCTACTGACAAATCCAACTGCATGTGAAATGTCAAGTGTTGTAGACACCTTCACGTGCATTAGCTACCTACTGCATTAGCATACGGTACACAAGACATATATCTTGTCTTCATTAGTACTAGGAGATAAACCTGGATAAAGGTTAAAATGGGAAACCAAAGGACCATTAATAGGTTTCACATTGTTCATCTAGAACTTTACAAGTATTTTCTCCACATTATTTTGTTGTGATAGCTTGATCTTTCCATTTTTCCTATCTCTTTGTATCTCCATGCCCAAGATCTGTTTTGTAGCTCCAAGATCCTTCATATCGAACATCCTAGCAAGTTGGGCCTTTAAGTTGTTGATCTCTTCCATTATTTTGCTTGAAACAAGCATATCTTCAATTTAAAAACCGAAGATAATCAATATACCATTGAAAGTTTTCAAGTACACACAATGGTCATATTCACTTCTAATGAAGTTCTGGCTCACCATAAAGGAATCAAATTTCTTATACCATTGCCTAGTTGATTATCGCAGGCCATACAATGATTTCCTGAGACTGCAGACTAATATCCAATTGCAATCTTGTACAAAACCTTATAGTCATTCCATATCAATCTCCTAATCCAAATCTCCATGAAGAAAATTTGTTTTAACATCTAATTGCTCCAAATCAAGGTCAAGTAACGTAACTAGTGCTAACACCATACGAATAGAAACAAGTTTTACAACTAGAAAAAATCTCATGAAAGTTAATACCTTTTTTCTAAGAATACCCTTTTGCTACTAACCTTGCTTTATATATTTCAATGTTTCCATCAACATTTCTCTTCAATTTGAACACCCATTCACATCCAATGACACTTCTATCTATAGAAAGTTCTACAAGGCCCCAGGTTTTTTTCTTGGCCAAGGAATCAATTTCCTCCTCCATAGCATTCTTCCATTTTTCACTATCCACATCATTCAGTGCTTCCTTGATAATAAAAATGTTCCCCATCCTCAGTAATCATGGAAATGGATGAAACAAAACCTTCATACCTCTTGTGAGGATTTGTTTTCCTTGTAGACCTCCTAAGAAGGATTAGTTGTAGAACTTATACACTTTCCGTTATTTCTTCTTCATATTTTTCTTCAAAAGCTTCTTTTTTCTTCGTTTTTTTTTTTTAAATTGTGTGTCTCTAATTGAATTCGTTGATCCTACGATACATGTTCATGTTCATGTTTTTCAATGTTTACTTTTAGAAGAGAAGATCCATCAAGCATTATGTCTTTGTTGATGATGATCTTATGCACAAAAGGATCTCGCAACCTTTATTTGTTAACAACATTGTCATACCCAACAAAGACATAGCTTTTTGCTTTTGGGTCTAATTTAGAACGCCAATTTTTTGGAATAATAGCATAAACATCACAACCAAAAAATATTAAGTTTGAATAGTGACAAGACTAACTCAACCAAACTTCTTTAGGAATTTTACAGTTAATAGCAACTAAAGGTGATCTGTTTACTAAATAACAAGCAATGGACACTGCTTCTACCCATAATTCCTTCTGCAAATTAGCTTTGTTGATCATGCTCCTAGTTCTTTCCATAAGATTCATGTTCATAAGTTTAGAAACACAATTTTGTTGAGGAGTATAGACAACGGTTTTTTATCTAACAATCCCTTCATCCTTACAATACCTTTCAAATTCTAAGGAAGTAAATTCACCACTATTGTCAGTTCTTAAATATTTAATTGTTTTGTTTGTTTTCTGTTAATTTTTCTTACGGCTATATTGTTCTTTGCTTTAGATAATTGTGTTTCATCATTACATATTGAATTTACTCCATAATATCATAACATCATTTTCAAGATATGCAATTATATAGAAAGAACAATATCATCATCAATGCAGCAAAACAAGTAACAATAGAATAAAAGCATTTGCACATAGAGACACTAGGATTGGTCAAAGACCACAACCCCATAAGGTGGAAACCTTTTCAAATTCTTCTTCTTATTATATTGTCATAAAATGTTCATCAAAGAGAGTATAATATTCCAGTTTATTCAATCACAAAACTATCCGGTGAAACCACCAAACAATATCCCAGAGATGAGCCCAACCATACTAATCAAAATCATGATTCAGAATCTTGCGGTCAACTATCAACATCTGCAGTCAACTATCACATGAAACCCTAGGTCTCAGCCGCATGGATCAAGTTCTCTTGTGTGCGGTTGAAGAATTCTAAACACGTGGATAGCCTTATGTGCATGAAGCTATGGCCGAAAATTTCTCTTGAAAACCTTGCGGCTACGAACCAAAAACGCTAATCTGTATGTGAAAATTTCAAACCCTACAATCTCAGACCTGTATGAACCAATCTTTTTGAACCAACTTCATACTTATGCGAGCCAAACCAAAGAAGATAGAAGAAGAAAAATGTTTGATGATGATCTCAAAATGAGAGTCACTTGACTTGTATTTATGGCCATCTAAGGGTGTCCAATTTCCTTTTAGGGTCGACCTGTCCTTTTGTGCACATGTGGGTTTCCATATTAAAAATATATTTTTCCTTAACCAAATAAAATTCTTCTAGCAAGGGATAGGAGAGTTATTTCTTAATGAGGAAGACTATCCAAAGAAGGGAATTTGTCCCTGAGCTACCAAACTAACACTCCCTCTCAGCTAGGGAGAAATTACCAAATAACATATGATCCATCACAAATATCTCGTCATCATCAAAAGTTGTCTTTGCTCATATTTGGTCATCCCTACTTATCTCTGCTCATATGTTGAATACTCTTGAATCTAAAAGAAGAATTTTATATCAGAGGAGAGCCTAAGCTACCACCCTCTATCCATCGGGAAGCCACTAGTACCACCTGTAACTACTGCTAGCGGAGAGCCCAATGGTACTACTTGGGAATCTCTGTGAGCGGGAAGTCAATGCTACAACCCGATAACCTTGTCATTGGGGAGCCAATGCTACAACCCGAGAACCTCATCATCAGGGAGCCAATGCTACCACATGAAATACAATGACAATGAGGAAGGTCCTATGGGACACTCTCACCTCATGTCTACAACAATGGGAAAGGTCTTATGGGACACTCTCACCCTAAGTGATCTCACATAGGGTAGCATCAAGTTACCACTCTATACTGATAAATAGGCAAAATACCACTTACTAATCAAGGATCACAACCATACCATTGTGCAATCAATGGGTGAGATACCACTTTCTATATGAGGTAAGGATCACAACCATCCCATTGCTTGTTGATCTTCCTAGAAATGACCCTTAAGAGTCATGTAGTAGAACACTTGCATATATAGCTTGAGCAAGATGCCACTTACCATGAAAGGTAAGGATTGCACCTAACTCAAGTAGCAGGCACCCATTGGCCAGATGGGTGGGAAAGAAAGATGCCAACTAGGGTGTTGAGAAATCTATAGGGCAATGATTAGAGTGATTTATCTTTTCTTGATAACTGCTTGTGATCTATTTTTACTTTTTCTTACTTATTTGCTTCTTTACTTATTATTATGTTTGTATATCATCAAACAACTAACAAAACAAGAAGAACAAGAACACAAAATGTAGCCTACAAGCAAGGGCCAAAACCTCTCCACTTGAGAGGAAAACCCACAATTCTCTTCTCTTCTTATAGATTCTTCAATTGACAAATTCCAAGACCTCTAGACCAAGACCAATACCCTCTAATACCAAGTCCAACCCTTCCGGATGATGTGCTTCCTTCGTCTAATTCAAACCCAGTCAAATATCTTCCGCCAACACAACTTCAACCTCCAGCTTCAAAATTTCGGCCTCTACTACAGATATGAAATTTTGGCCCCCCAACAGCAGATGATTCCATACGTGTGAGCTTGTTCTTGCCTCCCAAGGCTTCCTTAGACCTTTGCTTAGATTTTCTCCTTCTTCTAGTTCTTAAGGATGACCCAATGTGACCTTTGTTAGACCAACAACATAGACTCTAGTCTTCCTTCGCATGTGTGAGAGAGAAATAGCCTAAAAACAAGTCTTCTTCATCCTCTTCATTCTTCATTGCCTTCTTCCTCTTCCTCCTTCGCTTGAATGAGTGAGTGATAAATGTGTTCCAAGGAGGTTGAGTTTCCTCCTTTAGATAGGCTTCTTAAGGTGGATGTGGCTCCTCAAATTAGGCTGACTTCCCAGCTACCAAGTCAACTTGGCCTTGAAGGCTATTTTGACACTTTTAATGACAAAAATAATTTTCTTTACAGGTTACAATGTGCCCGATGGCGTCTTCAAATTATGACAATGACTCTTTTGACTTCTTGACCTAGGACAAACACTAGAAGCACTGAATGGGTGCTTGACCTAAAAATAAAAGACCTTAAGCATGAAACCCATGCTCCAAAAATAATAATAATAATTTTTTTTTCATTTTACAATATACAAGAATCAAAATTACATTTCATATTTATGAAGACTAAACCTAGTTACACGTTTTTCAACACTCCCTCTTAACTAGGGAGGTATTCATAAATGGTACATGGACATTCTCAATCTAAAGATATTCTCATCAGAAGACTCAAATTGGTAACCCATTTGTTTATCATCATACCAACTAGCATTGTCATATCGCAAGGCCTTGACTAACAACTCTATATATCCACAAGATCATAGCACAATATTGGCGATACCAATGATTGATAGACACCATCATCATTTTCTCTCTCAGAACATACCCCACCTGGGTTTTCTCAGAGTATGTTCCAATGAGACTATTCTTATCTTGGATAGCCAGTCCTCAAATAATATCGGTCCCCTATGACTACTCTTATCTTGGATGCCCTACCTCAACCTCAAAGAGTATCGGATGTCATATGCTTACCTAATCCTTTTTTCTTTCTTCCTAAGTGAAGACAATAATTATGTTCTTGTCTCTCCCTCTCAGTGAGGGAGGATATATGAACAAAACCGAGCTTGTCTCTCAAATACACAAGCTTCCTGTTAGGAAGATATTTTGTCAAAATATCAACTACCTGTTCATCAGTGGAGATGTATCATAGTTGAAATACACCATCTTGTACTAGCTTATGAATGTAGTGATACATGTTGTTTATATGATTTTTCTTTGCATGAAACATTGGGTCTTCACACAATATTATACAACTGGTGTTATCACAATGTATCATTGTAGGGTCCATTGGTCCTTCAAACAAGTCGTACAACAGCTTCCTCAAGCAGAAAACTTCTCTACTTACTTCACAGGCTGCAATATATTCAGCCTCAACACTACTCAAAGAAACCATGTCTTGATTTCTTCTCATCCATGATATCATGGGGGATCCCAAATTAAAATATCCTCTTGTAGTTCTCCTTCCATCCTTCTCGCCACCTCCCCAATCGAAATTTGTTTATCCAATCAAGTGGACATCATTCCTTCTATCATATTTCAGGCAGTAGTGGATTGTTCCTTGCAAATATCTCAATATATGTTTTGTTGATATCCAAAGATCATGATTTGGCTCCACTTGGAATTGACTGAGAACATTTACTGCAAAAAATATGTTTGGTCGTGTATTCACCAAGTACATAAGTGATCCAATCAATTGTCTATGTCTGGAAGGATCCACGGGGCTCGATTAAGAACTCCTTAGTCTTTTCAAATTTGTGATCATCGGGGTTGTCATTGGTTTGCAATCCATCATGTTAAACCTCTTCAACATTTTGATCACATACTTCCCTTAACCTAGGTAGATCTCATCAGGTCCTTTCAAGACTTCCAGTGCCAAATAGTATGGCATCAGGCCTAGATCCTTCAAGTAAAATTTTACTACTAGATGCTTCTTAATTCTTCAATTCGACCTTCCACACCTGTCAAGAGAAGATCATCCACATACATAATAATGATTATTGCATCTCCCTTCACAACCTTAATGTAAAGGTTCGAATCAACAAAACTCTTTGTGAAGCCTAATCTTTGTAGGTATGCATCCATTCTAGCATACCATGCCCTTGGTGCTTGCTTGAGGCCATATAATGCCTTCTTAAATCTGAAAATATATGCCTTTCTATCTTTAACTTCAAATCCAAAGGGTTGCTCTATATAGACTTCCTCATCAATTATGTCATTCGAGAATGCAGTCTTGACATCCATTTGGCGGATGTTCCATCCCAACGATGCTACCGAAGAGACCAATGAATGTATAGTTGTATACCTTGTTTTCAGAGAAAATGTTTCTTCAAAATCGATGCCTTCTTGTTGAGAGAAGCCCCTAGCCACAAATATAGCCTTATATTTATCAATACTTCCATCTACTGCATGTTTAATCTTGTAAATCCATTTGGAAGTTACCAAAGATTTGTATTCAGGCCTAGGTATGATCTCCCAAACTCCATTTTTCATTATTGATTGATACTCTTCATTCATGGCATACTTCCATTCTTAGTGTGTGGCAGCTTCTTCGAAGGTGGATTCTTCTTCTTCTATCAATTTCATCATATAGGTTGCATACCCAGAATATCGTTTGGGATTCTTGCTTTCCCTGAATGTGCCTTGAACTGCTCCATGACCTTTTGCGTCAAGTACTGTAGACTTCAACCAATTAGGCCTCTTTCTATTTTTGGGGATTACCACAGGTTGTATTAGATCATTGGGACCTTCATATTCATGATTTGATTCTTCTTCCTCCCTTGTAACTTCTTCTTTAAATACCATAATTTCTTCATCATCGTAATCCATAGTGAGATCCTTTGATTTCTTGAATGCAATACTTTCGTCAAATATCACATCTCAACTGAATTTTATTTGGTTTCCTTCCTTTATGTAGATCCTATAGGCCTTAGAAGAGTTACTATAGCTAACAAATGTTCCCTTCATGCCTGATGGATCCAACTTCTTTCTCTTGTCCTTAGGTATATGAATATAGACAAGACAACCAAAAATTCAGAGATGTTCCCTCCTTGGTTTCCTCCCAGTGAATTCTTCTTCAGGAGTCACGTTATTTAGTGAAATGTGGGAACTTCGAATTTGTATGTATACAGTTGTCTTTGTTGCTTCACACCACAGGAATTTCGACAAATACTGATCATGTAGAATTACTTTTACACTTTCTTTAATGGATCGATTATTTATTCTGCAACTACATTTTTCTTGGGATTATATGGGACCATCAACTCCTTCTTAATCCCAGACTCCTTATAGAAGGCTATAAGTTCTTTGGAAGTATACTCTCCCCCATTATCAAATCTTATTATCTTGATTCTCCTTTATGTAAGGTTCTCTACTTCAGCTTTGAATTCTTGAAATTTTGTAAAGACTTCATCCTTGGATTTCATTAATTAAACCCAATTTTTCCTTGAATGGTCATCTATGAATGTAACATAGTATAGATGAACTCCAAGTGACTTTGGATTCATAGGACCACAAACATTAGAATGAATAAGATCCGAGATTTTTTTTACCTTGAAGCACTACTTCCAAATGGTCTCTTGTTGTTCTTACCCAATGCACATCCCTTCCAAACACCTTCGTGGTCTTCTTTTAGTTTGGGGATACCATTTACTATGGTATTTAGTGTTGGTAAGATTTTGTAGTGGATATGACCAAATCTTCTATGCCAAAGTTCACATGGGCTAACTTCAATGTGAACCAAATCTTGAGTGAGGGAGTTATCAATCTATAGGGTCTTCCTTCATGAATCCCAATTATTCTAGCATATTCTATGCTTGATTTTTTACCTCATACTACAACTTTTCCATCAATGAAAACCACTCTATCACCTTTATCTTCAAGACTTGAAATGGAAAGAAAATTCTTATGCAAACCTAGAACAAATAGGATGTTGAGATGAATATTTCCTCCATTCTCCAACTCTAGTGAGGTTGATCCAATTCCTCTCACATGATAGCTCATATTATCACCAAGCTCTACAAAGTAAGAGGAATTTCCTTTTGATAGTGTTTTTAGTTGTTTGTGATGGTCGGTCATATGTATTTATGCTCCACTATTGATTACCCAAATGCTCTCATCTTGACATGTACCAGTGAGTTCTGAGAATAGTTCTTCATCATTTGTCTTGATCACTTCCTTCTTTGGAGTAAATAGAATATTCCATAATTCTTTGAAGATATTCTTGAGATGGCTTGATACATTTGAACACTTCTTTAGAACCTTCTTTAGTGTGTTAGGGATCTTCATAATGCCCTTAGCCTACCTTATCTCTAATACCATGTTGAGAAATCTATAGGGAAATGATTAGAGTGATTTCTCTTTTCTTAATAACTGCTTGTGATCTCTTTTTACTTTTTCTTACTTATTTGCTTCTTTAATTATTATTATGTCTATATATCATCAAACAAGTACTAATATAAGAAGAACAAGAACACATAATGTAGGTTACAAGCCAAGGCCACAACCTCTCCACTTGAGAGGAAAACCAGCAAATCTCTTATCTTCCTATAGATTCTTCAATTGATGAATTCCAAGACCTCTAGACGAATACCAATACCCTCTAAGACCAAGTCCAACCCTTTCGAATGATGTGATTCCCTTGTCCTAGTCAAACCCAGTAAAATCTCTTCCAACAGCACAACTTTGACCTCCAGCTTCAGAATTTTGGCCTCTATTGTAGATCTGAAGTCCCCCCCAGTAGCATTTGTTACCACACATGTGAGAATTTTCTTGCCTCCCAAAGATTCCTTATACCTTTTTTTAGATTTTCTCCTTCTTCTAGTGCTTGAGGATGACTCAATGTGACCTTTTTTTACCTTCTTTCTCTTCCTTCTTCAAGATCAAACCTGTAGAATAAAAACCCTAGACCACCGACAAAAACCCTAGCCTTCCTTCACATGTGTGATAGAGAAATATCCCATAAGCAAGTCTTCTTCATCCTCTTCCTTCTTCAATGCCTTCTTCCTCTTCCTCCTTCGCTTGAATGAGTGAGTTATGAATATGTTCCAAGGAGGCTGAGTTTCCTCATTTATATAGGCTTCTTAAGGTGGACGTGGCTCCTCAAATTAGGTTGACTTCCCAGTTGCCACGTTGACTTGGTATTGAAGGGTATTTTGACACTTTTAATGACAAAAATAGTTTTCTTTACAAGTTACAATGTGCTTGATGGGGTGTTCAACTTAGGACAATGACTCTTTTGACTTCTTGACCTAAAACAAACCCTAAAAACACTCAATGGGTGCTTGACCTAAAATAAAAGACCTTGAGCATGAAACCCATGCTCCAAAAATAATAATAATAATTTTTCTTTCATTTTACAATATACAAGAATTAAAATTACATTTCATATTTATGAAGACCGAACCTAGTTACACATTTTTCAACATAGGGTATACTTTGTCAAATCCAGAGGTCTCTCAACCCCGGGAGCTATACAACTCAATTCCTCATCCTAGGAACTCAGAAAGGGGGGAAGAGCTAGCTCAGTGTCCTTGATCAGCCTAGACCCTTTCCTAGGGGGGTCACATCCAACAATCCATGCTTCTCTTTATAGATCAAAAACATATCAACGTGCTCATATCTAGTACCAGCTCAAACAATTCACTAAAGAGTTCAATCATACTGCTTTAAGTGGTTCTTTTGAGTAACAATCCTTTGTTTTCATGTTCATACAGAACATCAAATCAAATATTATGTTAGAGAAAATACATTTCATAAAAGGATAACTTATTCATATTTACTCTCATAGAGGCAGCAACCACAAGCCTAAGCTTGTCTCATACAACAACACCATCTCAATCTATGAAGATATCTCTATCCCATCTATGTAAGGGATTATTTGCCACTCAGATCCCAATCTTGTTGATGCAATATATCACTTTCATATCCAGAACCTACTCAAGTAGCTCTCCAAAGAGCTTCCTTAACCAAATTGTCTCACAAATAGCCATGCTAGCAATAATGTACTCAACCTCGGTCATGCTTAAAGTTGCAGACTTCTATTTCCTACTCATCCAAGATGTCATGGAAAATCCCAAGCTAAAGCGGCACCCATATGTGCTCTTCTTATCAATAATATTTCCAGCCCAGTCAACATCATTGAATCCATGTAATCGTACATCTCCTACAGAATATCTTAGACCAAGATTTATTGTCCCATGCAAATTATTTCAAAATGTGCTTGGAAGCAACTCAATTTGTATGAAGAATATCATACATGAATTGGTGCAAGGTGTTCACTACAAAGTATATCCAAACGGGTGCCCACAAGGAACATCAATGTCTCAATAAATTGTGAGTACTTAGATCCAGCAACATCTCAGCATAATTTCTTGAAATTCAATTCCATCGGGGTGTCCAAGGATTTTCATTCCCACTTTCCAAATCTCTCCAGTAGCTCCATGACATATTTTCCTTTTCCAAACTTATATTCCCATAAAGTAGTGCATCATGCCAAGATCCTTCATCTCGAACTTGGAGGCCAACTCCCTCTTACTTTGATCATCAGAGGCTCATTACCTATCAAGAATAGATCGTCAAGATATAAATCCAAAACCAAAGGCATACCTTGGACCACAACAACACTAACCAAACTGGATTACCCAGCCTCAAACAAATTAATATTGTGTAGTCAAATCAACCAAGTCTTCTTATCAAGCTTTAAATGTCAAACCAAAACTAATATCAAAGCCATAAAAAATTTTGCCAATATCATTGTTAAACTTTTCAATCCAAGTCCCCAAAATACCAGGTTACAACTTTTTCTATTGTCATAACAACAACTTTCATTTACCAAGCAATATCAAGCCATCCACATTATCATAATATGAATCATTTTTGTCACTAAATGTAAATGCATACACCAAGGAAAAGTCATATAATTTTTTGTCATCCATTCATTATGAGATTTCTACAATAACCAAGATAAAAACACTGCATACTATAGAACCCTACAAACACAAGATAAGTCAAGACATTCACATTCTCTACGACTAGTCAAACATTATGTAGATCTCATAGTTCCTTAAACTTCCCTACTCATAGAAATCGCTATAATTTGCTTCATGTCTTTAGGTTTGGCATACTCTTGGTGCATTGTTCATAGGTTTTTAGTTTTTGTATCTTATAGGCTCAGTCACACCCATAGGCTTTCTTTTGTGTGGTTGGGAGGCCTATAGCCGCACCTTTAAGCCTTTCTCCCAGTGGTTGGGGCTTGGACTGGGAGAAACCCTTTCTTCTCATATCATAACTTCAACAACATCAAATGATCATCTATTCATGTCCATAAACTTGGCTTCAATAATCAAGAATCTTCTATTCATTTATTGCAAATAATAATAGGTGTTGGGATCTTATGGAGAGGTTATCCCTCTGAATGGAAGCTTCTTCAACCATCATAAATCAAGACATAAACATGTCTATCATAATATTGTCATGCATCAACAAAATTGTTAGATCATGAAATAAAACTATATCAGGTTCTTAGACATATATCATAACAAATCATCATCACATATGAACATGGCATAAAACATTCATCATGGGTTAGTTTCATATAAGTGTATCTTCATACTTCAAGGATCATAATCACAACATCGAGCCAGGGCATCTAATTTTTCTACATTGTCAAATTTACTAAGCTTAACAAAATCTAACCAATATCAACAAGAAGATCTTAAGTATATTGTTAAAGTTATACTGTTCTTTGCTTTGGATAATTTCATTTCATCATTTACATATTAAATTCAACCTATAACAACATAACATCATTAGAAACATATGAAATTATATAGAAAGAACAATATCATCATCAATGCAGTGGGACATAAAGGAACAATAGAAGAAAAGATTTCACACATAGAGACACCAGGATTGGTTGGAGACCATGGCCAACCCCATAAGGGGGGAAACCCTTTCAAATTATTCTTCTTATTATATTGTCATAAAATGTTCAACAAATAGAGAATACAATATTCTAGTTTCTTCAATCACAAAATTATCCAGCAAAACCACCAAACAATATCCCATAGATGAACCCATCCATACTGATCAAAATCATGATTCAGAAGCCTACAGTCAACTATCACCTAAAACCCTAGGTCTCGGTCACACGGAGCAAGTGATACTTCATGTGGCTGAAGCTTAATGGCCGCATGGATAGGCTTATGTGTGTGCTACTACGGCTGAAAATTTCTTGTGACAACCCTACAGTTGTGAACCAAAAACCCTAATCCATATGTGCAAGCTTTGAACCCTGCAATCTCGAACTTGTACGAACCAATCTCCATGAACCAACTTCAGATCTATGCAAGCCAAACCCAAGAAGAGAGAAGAATAAAAATGTTTGATGATGATCTCCAAATGAGGGTCACTTGACTTGTATTTATAGCCATCCAAGGGTGTCCAATTTCCTTTTAGGTTCGACCTATCATTTTGTACTGCGAGAGGCCATTCTACAACATAACAAGGAGTTGGAGGGAATGAGAGAGGTTTGTGCTGAGTTAGCAACCAAACTAATTTGCATTGGGGACTGGTTGGGTTCCCTAATGGTTTAGTTGGAGTGTACATTGGACCAATGGGGCAACCCTACTCAGACATTACAGGCCGGTAGCACTAGCAGGTTACCACTACACATTAGAGAGGGAAAGGCAGAGTCACCTCGACATATTTTGTGTTGACCAGAATGGTGAGATGAGGCAACATGATTTATGCAGGGTGCATCCTTGGCAAGATGGAGGGTTAGTTCTATGTATGAAATTTTATTCTCTCGGTACTTCCCTTGGGGTTGGATGGAGAGAGATGTTGAGTTGGTATCCGGTGGAGTTGGCTAGGAGGTTAGACGCATCCATGGCCATAGCTCAACGGAGGTTGTGGATTACCAGAGGGGCTTGAGGGATAGATTATTGTTGGGATCTAGGTGGGATTCTCCATCACATCATGGAGTCTGTAGGTGATGGTAGCAACTGTGTGATGGACTCAATGGTTGGGAGCACACACATTTTCATATCCCCTTCATAGTTCTTGACAGCACTAGTGACAGGATGGATTGACAGAGGAGCAGGCAGATTTCATGAGTTCTCATGGCATGTTGGGTTGACATGGGATCGTAGGATGGTTAGACTACTCTAGAAGGAGTTGGTAGGAGGAGGTGGCATCATTAGGCCACTGGAAAGGGCATCATATGGAGACAGTGCTTTCTCATTGATGTATTGGGAACTAGATCTACTGAGGTTCGACATGGTAGCGTTATTCTCGATTACATGTGAGGATTTGAGCCACATAGGTGTTGAACTTTAGATAAACCAACACTCCCCGTGTGTTTCTCGACATGGATTAACCACCTCTCATGGATCCTTATCTCTGGCAATGCGATCGTTGATTAATGTCTGCGGGTTTTGGTCTAACATCAATCATGATTCCCAACAAGTGGTATCAGAGCATATGTCACGAGTTCGATATGCACCTGGCTCGTGTTGGGGGGAGATTGTTGGACATTAGATAAACCAATGCTCCCCGTGTGTTTCGTGACATGGACTAACCGCCTCTCATGGATCCTTATCTCTAGCAATGTGATCGTTGATTAGCGCATGCAAGTTTTGGTCTAACGACAATCGTGATTCCTAACAATAGGTGTACCTAGGCAACTAAGGAGGTGTAGATCACATCGTGGTGGGTGTACTAGCAAAGTGGTGGATGCATGGGCACATATGGGATTCCCTATGGTACATGGTGGCATGGAATTGAGCATTTATGTCCAGTGGTGCATGGAGTTGTGCCACATAATTCAGGGCTATGCAACAGAGTGTAGGGGTGTTTATTTGTGTGCAGCAGAGCATGACGATGCACAACATGTTGTTAAGGTGTTTCTGCTGGAGAGATCTCCTGATGAGGGCATCAGGAAATCCATTGGGTTTGGCACACTCAAATTTGGAGAGTGAGTTGATCATAGGGTCGAACGTGAGTTCTCCTTTATCACTCACTAGCATTTCACACTCACGTTGGGAACTTTGATATCGTCCCTTGATACTCTCATTGCGAGCAGCAAAACCTAGGAGGTTCATCTGAGACAGTTGGACGAGACATGGTGCATCATGAGAGAGGCTTTCCAGTTGTGGCATATGGTCAAGGCGCGAGTTGGTGGATGCAGTCTTGGGGGTAGTCCAATATTTTGTAGAGGTAATTCTTGCACCGCACTTGAGCCCACACTCAGGGATAGGCATGACACCCTTTGGGCAAGACGTTTTGAGGTGTCTCAGGAGCATCTACAACAGTTTTTGGACCTTACATGCAGGTGGATGTTTAGACTGCAGGCAGTATTGGGGAGTGCTTTCAGGAGGCAGGATGACAGATCCCATTGCGTGGTATGTCCAGCGCATGGCAGTTTTGTACACACCATATTGGTTCATGATGTATGGAGTCCACATATCGATTTCATGCAGGGGACTGAGATGTGGTACGGGTTGGCGCCAACAGCTATCAGGACTATGCCGCAGCCATTCTAGATATGGGATCTAGGGATTTGGTTGGTTGATTAGACACTTTGTTTCATGATGAGCAGGAGCAAGACAGAGGATGACCCAACTCCCACTTGGTTTGACATACGAGGGAGCATTGAGGCCTTTGTCACATGGTAAGACTAGTTTTCCTTATTGTTGCTATGAATCAGAGTGAGTGTTAGATGGGTAGGTTGTGACATTATGGGGATTCTTGGGCAAGATGCATTGGGACTAGATAGATATTTTTCCATCATGTCCCAGGAGAAGAGGATACAGCTTGCGCGTGATGGGAAAACCATTATGATCATAGTGGCACAATGATAGCTTGGTGGCACCCCTTTTGGACTAGCTTGGGATTCTGGCATAGTTGTGCTTAGCAATTCAACTACCCGTAGAGGTGAGTTGGTTTCTATAGGGGAAGGTCATATCGATCATCCATTGGGTTTTAGTGATTCGTTGATGGTGTGGGGAACTTCACCAGTGTGGCAGGGTGATCAATAAGAGGAGACCAGGAGAATCTCAGGCAAACAAGTGTTCAATCCCACAAAGATTGGATTGCATCTTCAGGAGCCCACTCCTGCAATGCACGAGAAGGGCTATTTGGTAGAGAAGTTACACGAGGAGATGATCAAGATTTCATACTACCATGATTCTCTACTTAGTGGCGGTATGTAGAGGGAATCTGATGCCTATGTTGAGCTGGACAACAAGTGGAGCAAGGGATGCTCCACGCTGATTAGGATGGTTTGGGATCCTGGCAAAATAGGGGAGAGATCAAGGATGGTTGGGTGGTACATTTTGGACTCCATTATTGTGTGCAAAGACTATTGGGTTCCGCTGATCGAGAAGGTGCTTGTTCAGGCATTGCTTGAGGACAAGCAATTTTTGGTGGAGAGGACTGTAATGTCCCCAATTAAATTAATTTTGCTAAGATGAATTTCTATTTTTGTAATTGGGTGTTGGGAAACATTTTGGCATGTAAACTTAGGAAAAGTGGATGGAGGGAGTCCCCACTTAATTTTGGAGAGATGGAAGCCACCAACATTAGGGAAAAGGAAAGATTAAGTTACTAGTGGAATATGGGACCCACATGAAGTACGCACTTGGAGAAGAAGGAATTCGAAATTCCTTGAGGCAAATCGAATTGGTGGGGGGACCCACAAGGAATGCATGGACAACAATTATAAAAGGAAGGAATGAGGGAGAAATGGGGGTCTTTTGCCTATTTGAAAATCGAATTTGCCCTAGTTGTTCAGCTGAGCCAAGATTGTGTTTTTTAGCACATGAGTGTCTCCGAGCGGAGAGCTCAACCCTTGCTTCAGTGGACTTCAAGTGTCAGCCCTAGGAGGGAGTTATAGTTCATTCCAAATCATACCAGCAACAGTGAGTCGAGTTACAATAGTAGTAATTCGAGTTACAACAACAAAGGAGGTAACAGCAAGGAGGTTGAGTTACAGCCATAGGGAAACGAGCAGCAGGAGGGTCGAGTTACAGCAGCAAGAAAGTAGCAGCAGGAGGGTTGAGTTACAGCAGCAGGAGAATAGCGGCAAGGAGGTTGAGTTCCAGCAGCAGTAGAATAGCAGCAAGGAGGCTGAGTTCCAGCAGCAGGGAGAGTAGGAGCAACGCAGAGCAGGGAGAGTAACAACAACGCAGAGTAGGGAGAGTAACAACAGTACAGGGACTACGCAGTCATTGGATTGAGATTTGTTGGGGCAACATTATCTAGGGAATTTTAGAGTTGGCAAGATGGGAGATAATTTGGAGGGCCATTTAAGGAGGATTTCTAGAGTTGGGAGTGCAAAGATTGACAGGATCAGTCACAACGATAGAATTCCCATTTGGAGGAGGGCCAAGCTGTGAAGGGTCAATTTTTGAAGGTTGGAACCAAGGGAAACCCTTTCTGAGTTTTTCTGGGTTTTGGGCAAGGATCACAATCCCAAATTCCTAGAATTTTCTGGGCACTCTAGAGTGGGAAAATCAGGGGGCAAAGTCAACTTGCAACAGTGTAGTTTTGGAGCAACATCGCAGTTTTCTGGAGGAGCTGATTATTGCAGTCGTTGGGATTTCTTTTACTCATCACCTGGTTCTTAGAGATTGCCTTGTGCAAGCCTAGGTGCACTTTCCCCAACTTATTGTACCACAACAAATATTATTAATAAAAATTGGTCATTTAGGGATTTGCAGAAATTTCTGGTTCATGTGTATTTGTTTTTGAAAATTTTTGCGTTATTTTATTTGCATATCTTTTTTATCATTGTAAAATTTCCATTAGGAATATTACAAATCCTCTATGAATTATGGAAGTTTTATCACTCCAACAATATCAAAATTTTCAATAGAGTCTAGAAATAACATCATATTGGACATCTCCCATCTATGTGTAGACTTTAAAACAAACAAAAAATGTTGCTCAACTTTCACGACTCTCTTCATAGCGAACCCAATTCATGACAGATTCGGCTAGGTCTGAGTTTATTCAACGGTTGTCCACAATCTTTGACGACATACATACATACATACAAACATACATACATACATACATACATACATACATACATACATACATATATATATATATATATATATATATATATATGGTTGACCTAGACTTCCTTCAATGGAGGTTATCATTGGTTCCTCTTGGTTGGGCGTGTTGGATCCTCACTGCATGCATTCCTTTGGCGTTGCTCTTTGCATCAATTCCTCTAGCGGGTTATCAATGCACCAGGCTCCTTACATGTCCGTAGACATTGTTGGCTCTAATACCACTTGTTGGTATTTTTGAGCCTTTAAATCTAATTTAACAAGGAGGAAAAATGCACAAACAAGAAACAAACTAAAACTACAAATATAAACACGGGATATACGTGGTAAAACCCTGACAATGTGTCAAGGTAACCTCCACGGGGAAAGGGATTGGAATACTTCTATTAATCAATGCCAATAATGACTCTCCAACGCATTTTACCTCTCAGGCTACAATATTTTAGTCTATAGGCATCCTTACGAGTTGCGTATCATTATACCACTGCCTAATCGGTAAAACAAGATTTACTGAGGTAAATCATTACATTTACATAATTCTTTTAAATGTTGTCATTTTTAACAATTTGATCCCTCCCAACACCTAGTAAATCTAGAGTTAGGATGGATCTTTGCTTGTTAAATTAAATAATACCAAGTATTTGAGAATGAGTTATCAATATGATTGAGGAACAATAGAACTTGAAATTAAATTGAATAGGGCTATCAAAATATTTAAGGAATAATAGAACTTGAAATTAAATTGAGGATGAGTGATCAAGATAATTAAGTATTAATAAAGCCCCCAGGGGTGCAGTTTGATTGGTCATCATTGTGAAGACATTATCAAAATTTGAGGTTTGAAGTTGAAATTCCCCCCATTTACCGTGTGGACCATGTGTGGGAGCACGTATGAGATTCCCTAGAGGTTATAGTTGTAGCGGTTGAAATCTATCCCGTGTCACATTAGTACAAGCTTGGCCCATGGTGGTAGCAATTGGAATTGACCTTGTATCACATGAATAGAAGCTTGACCCAATTGTTTATTGCTATAGATACAAAAAATACATAAGTAAATTAAAATTAAATTAAATAACAATAAAAGTTAAAATTAAAATAAAAGAATTCTAAACTTATAATAAAACATACAATACATCAAAGGATTAGTACTGTACTAAATTCAATCTATATTGTTTTATTTTGTGTAACTAGGTTGATCCTAGGTCGAGGCCAGCATGCTTATTGGTTGGAAGAAGATCGATCTAGCCATGATCAGGTGCTTATCACCAAGATTATATGAGCCTCGGTCGAGACTGGATGCCCCTTGGGAAGTTTAATTCCCCCAAAGTGGTTTCCATTCCTCAACCCCTCCCCATGAGGTTTGAACTTGTGACCTAGCAGGGACTAAACCCCATGCAAACCAACTAGTCTACACCTCATGGGTATATTCAATCTATATTGTTAACAAAGAAGAAAAAATAATGTTGGACACATGACTAAATATATAAATTATTTAATAAAAACAAAATATATGCAAGATTGAAATTGTAAAATATGAAACTATTAAATTATTTAAAATTATAATAAAAATTGTATTAAATAATTAAATATAATTAATTAAAAAGTATTGATTATATTTATACATGTAATTTAATTAATAGCGGAAATGTCCTTTTTTTGGCACATTTTCTAGTCAATTTTACCCAAAATCTTGTAGCAATTTTAAGAATCATAAATTTAAATTGTTTAAAGTTTGAGCGTTTTGGGGATTTTTCATGGCGTTGAATCCATTTAGTGTATTTTAAACAACAAGAAATCACATTTTGCTAGAAATTGTGTTACCTAATTCCAATCAAAAACCATTTTACACTACACCATAGTTATAAAATAATGGAAAGATGTAATGCATGAGAGTTACAATAAGAAGAGTAGAGGGAGTGTGTGGCATTGTAATGAGGATTTGCAAGTAAAATTGAAGGGTGGTTTATGATAATGAATTTTAAAAATTAAGGTGTGAGATATCAAATGAAGGGTAATGGAATTGGAAAATAGTAAATGGATAAAAACAAAAAAACAAAAAACTTTAGGTGATTTTGGATTAGTAAATATGAGGTGTTTTTAATGTCTCCATGGAGCTTCAATATCTTCAATGTTTTTGTGTGTGTATTTTTTTTTTTTTCATATTTTCAATGTATTTGTGCATTTGTGATGGAGTCAAGGGCAATGAATATATACCTTTTAATCTCCAATGAAAAGACTCTAATTGAATGGTGTAAGTTAGCTACTAAAATTTAACATCGATATTTTCTCATATTACCATATTTCTATTGAGATAATTTTCCAGATAGCCCTGTGTGGAGGATTTTTATCCTTTCCAACATTTCGAGTGAACACTCCACCCATCATCAAGGACCAGAGAATCGAATGGTTCATTCAATTCTCATTTGTAATCATTCAATTCTTTGGTCCGTGATGATGAGTGGAGTGTCCACCTGAAACGTTGAAAAGGATCAAAAATCCTCCACACAATTTTATCTAGAAAATTCTCTCAATATAAATAACTGTAGAAATCTACACTCTCAACATATTTCTATATTGAAGAAAAACAAACTTACAACATATTTCTATATTGAAGAAAAACAAACTTATAACATTATTTTTTTAATAATGTAAAATAAAAAGAGATTTGACAACCAAAGAAATGTGTGAATAATAAATATCTCAAATGTTAAACACTAGGGAACGAGGATGTTAGTATGAATCTAAAGCTCGAAGGAAGCAACATGGGATAAGGAATGTGGGTATTTTGGTACCCTATACATAAATTTATAAGATTCTTTAAAGTTTATTAAGTTTAGTTAAATTTGTAACCATTCTCATAATTAATTGAATTTAATATAGTTTTAAATAAAAACAATTAATCAATTGATTAATGTGTGAGAATTAAAAAATTTATTTAAATTAAAATATTATATTATATTATTAAATTGAATAATTTTTAGTTTTTAATTTATTAAAAAAAAAAACAAATATTTTGTTTATAGTCAAAATAAAATACTTTGAGTGTAGATGCGTTATCATTCTAGTGGTATAGAGGTCCAAAATATTGTTTGGTCAAATGACCTATTTGTTAACATATGCAAATACATCAGTTGTTGTTATGATCCAAAAAGATATATGCTAAAAATAAGGAGTGCTCCAAATAATAATCAAAACATCATTTAAGTCCGGTTGAAAATAAAATATGTCTCTGTAAACCTTGCTTCATGTAAGCAAAAACATTCTCTAAAGAGCCAAAATGAAGGAAAGTCAAGATATATGTTTGCAGTGCTCAATGCCCTATTATCCAAAACAAACGCATGTCCTATAGATTCCAGCAAGTGAATTGTAAAAAAAAATTAAATAAGGTCAAGACAAAAATATGTTTGCTCTCCACTATGGTGTTGTTGATACGTCACGAGAGAGCTATATAGGAAGAAAAAAATGTTGATTATGCCCACAAGCATAGTTGGTATTCTTGATTGAGCCTTCATTGCTTTCTTGGATTTCCCATTTCCCTTGATCTAGTGCCAGTCCTCTCTTCAAAATTTGATCAGTCATTTTGTTTTGTTCCATGTATATGTGAGTGAAAGATAAGTGAGAAAAGGATGGTGTTTTATGGATGACATTTTGATACACTGGAAGGAGAGTATAGTTTTTCAATCTGGTTGTTCCCTGCATCCAATTTATAATGACCATGGAGTCTCCATAAATACGAAGCTCAAAGATATGTAGATAATATGCTAGCTACAGTAGTAATTTGAGAGCAAATAACTCAGAAAATTGTTTAATGCATTACCAATGTTGCAAGAGAAAGAGAAGTGTGTATTTGTCAAATAAATAAGGCCCCCTGATCCCCCCAAAGAGCAATTTTGTTGTGATGTTTCATCAAAAAAGGCCCACGGTTTGTCTTTTATAATTTTAGTTGCAGAGTTGTTTCAGATATGAGTAGCAGGCTGGTTTTTCGGAATAGTAGTCGGAAGGGCAAGATTGTTGACTTCCACTTTGATGAAAGATTGACCTTGGTTCTCAAAGATAGAGTTTTTTCATTCAATCCATATGCCCCAACATACAATTAGGGGGGGCACTCTTATATTTTTGGGAGGTTTCCTTGCAAGCCAATCTTTTAGGCATTCATCCGCTAAGTTCCCTTGCCATGTATGCATGTTTCCAATAGATTTTTGAAACTTAGCCCAGACTCAAATAGTAAAGGGACATTTTATGAAGAGATGAGGGATGACTTCAACATCCTCCAAACAAAGGGAACACCTACTACATCCGTAGTAAGATCTTTTCCGAAGAATCTCCTAGGTTGGTGCTTTATTTTTTAGGAGCAAGCCACATAAAAAGTTATGTTTTTGGCAGGAAAATTTGTTTCTAGATCTTTTTAACGCACAATGGGGGTGAGTGGGCTATTGGCTAATGTAAATAGAAAGATGCCCATATTTTGGAATATAGATGCCTGAAAGAGCATAAGACCAGACCAGAGTGTCTTTGGTAGGCGAGAGAGAGACAAGATTATCATGAGGGGAGCCAAGATACTTGTTCCTTTCAACAGCCAAAGCCCCCTGAAGTTGTAAGTCTATTTCCCTCTTCCAAGCTTATTGGCCCGTGAATCCCATATCAGCAGAATCCTGATTTAAGAAGAAAAATCTTTGAGAATGAAGAGCAAGTTGGTCAGTAAGAATATGTGATTCTCTACTTCGTGTCCAAGGATCCTTCCCAAATAGTAGCTTTGAACCATCCCAAATTTTCCATTTGAAACTGGGCTTGAAGAATGACAGATGTAGAGTTTTTAATAGCTTTCCCGACTATTGATCTGGAAAGTGATGGTCTTCTTGGAGCTCTGATCCAATCTAAAATAGTGGAGGAATAGATATACATTTTTTCCGTAGTTTAAACCCGAAGCTAAGAACCCTAAGTTAGTCTCCATACTTCCTTTACAATATGCCTTTTGAGAACCATATAAAGTTTTTTAAACCCCAACCTCCAAGCTATTTTAGAAAGGAAATATAATTAAATTTGTAATATTTAATTATATGCAAGCTTATCAATTTTAATAAATTTAATTTTATTAAACAAATTAAAATAATAACCTTTTTTGAACACACCCTTGAAAATGTAAATGCTAAATTATTTTAATGTATAATTTAAAATAAATATGTGAATCGTACCAGTGTTATATATCGCTCCTACTCCTTGTTGAACAATGATTTCATGGATATATATAAACGAGTTGTCTTTAGTGAGACTTTTTGGAAGCTTTTCCTATGGGTTTTTCTAGTCTAATTTCTCTAAAATCCGACATGAATTTATTGAAATCACAAGTTTGATGGGTAACCCCTGCACAATCAAAGTGCCCTAGGAGTTTTTCAGGGTGTTGAATCCATATATACAGTGAAAAGCCCACTTTAAATAACACAAATCAAGATTTCACCTTAAATTTTTTCGCCAGATTCTAGCACCAAAAAATCCAAAAATTCACACTAAAAACAACTCCTATATATAAACATAAGATGTTCAATGATGTTTTTATACATGTAACAAATAAAATCCACACAACCTTTGAGCATCGTTGAATACATCCTACCACGAGCTTGTATGGCATGCGTTGTAGGCACTTTCATGTATTATTTGAGGGGAAAATCTAGGGACATTATAAGGGCATTTAAATGTCACACTTGCACGTGGAATCCCTAACAAAAATGATAAGATTAGGGTCCCACCCATTGTCCAACATTGTTTCACTACACTTCCACGAAGTCCCAGTTCCATGTGCACTACTACTTCACTTTCAAGTAGTTGGAATCCTCAAGCATAGGTTAGGTTGAAGCCTATGTGACTAGACCAGGAGTTTGACCTTGATTATACTCCCAGGGTTCAAAATCAAATCTAAGGGCACTAGTTCTCCATTCTCTATTCCTCCTAGATGGGACCCATTCAATGATACACATAGGGTGAATTATACTTTAATCATCGTGCTAGCATCCTACCAAGTAATATGGAATTATTATTAAACTTCAAGGGTCAATATATAATCATTCTTAGGCCATTATATGTAGTATATTTGATCAACGAATATAATACAAAATATATAAAGTCTGTCATAACCATTTTGAATGTGCTCTAAAGGTGCCCAATGCACTTATATGACCCTACTCAACCTAGGGAACGGGGATGGCAAAAGAGTACACATTCAAATTGCAGGACCCTAGGCTATGTTTGTTGTATAGGTGCTTCCTAGCTGTTGTAATTGAATCATGATGGGCTACCACTTTAACAAAAAGTAAACTTGAGAGTGCCTTGGATTGTGGGTGTAATTATTCAAATTATTCATGGTTAAAATATAATAATATTTAGTAGAAACATAAAATTATTCTCATTGTTTTCTAAAAAGTTTAAGCACTTATAATATTCTAAATAGGAGTTTGTAAATTAATACTCCCAATTGTTTTGTAAAAAGTTGAAGTACTTAAAATATTCTCAGTTTTTACAAATTTTTGGTTTTCCCATGAGTATCGATTTGCTGAGGTACAAAATTTTATACTCACATCCCTAGGTAGTCAAGGATGGTCTCTTTTACTCACCTGGGTTTCGTATGACAGAAGTTAAAACATATGTACATATCTAAAGTATCTTCTCACACAAGAAAACCAGCTGACACTACTATAAAACAAAATTTATACAGAGAAAAAGCAGGGCCTGTGTGTATATATACTCATTGTAGTGATATGAAACAAAACCTTCTGTATGTTAAAGCCAGGAAGAGCTTTCCACAATATATATCCTGTGAGTGATATACTCAATGTGTGTTACAGTGATAGTGATGTTATATGAAATGGACATGGGACATGGGCTCATTTCTTGTATGTAGTTAAAGCTCTTTGAAGGAAATTTCTGGTACCAAGTCCTGCAATTCAAAAAAAGATTTGTTTTCTTTGGGGCCATCTGATATCATGTCCAGAATAAGAGTAAGGATGGTTTCCTTCTTGGGTTTGTGCTTGGCAAAGCCCAAGCACTTATGGCAGAGTTCATCATATTATTCTCAGAGCTTTCCATACTATTCTGAGAGAGGCCATAATTGTATTAATAGGCCAAAGAGGAGGAGGAGGAGGACTGAGACTGTGAGACTAGGTAACAGGAGGCCAAGATTGGTTTTCAGATTCTCTCGCTGCTGTGTGAAGTGGATTTCATTTGTTTTCATGGTGAAGAAATTGAAAAAGGCCTGTGTTAAAATGATGAGTGAAGTTGCTTCACTGAGTATTGAATCATCAACAGTTCTCATCAACTCTCATTGGGCATTTCCTCTTGTGTATCCAATACACTGCCCACGTCTCTGAATATGACTAACACTACCCTTCAGTACTTAAGGTCTCCAAGGCCAGCTGGCCATGTCTGAAATTGTAAGTTCTCTCCATGTAAATTTGGAATCTTTTTTGTCAATCTTAGCAAGAACCCACATGTCTTCTGTTTCTTTATTTGTAAGAAATCATCATTTAATCCATGTAGGATATATACGATGTATATTGTGAATGGTGCCTGTTATTTTTACATGTATAAGTTTTTAACAGATACACAGGTGTATGTTGATCAATTTTTTTGCAAACCAGGGAATCCCCTAAAATGTTTCTCACTGGTAGGCTTGTAGGCTTGTTTCCAAAAGTTTTTGAGTTGATCAAATTGTTTGCAAACCAGCGAATCCCCTAAAATGTTTCTCATGGTAGGCTTGTTTCCAAAAGTTTTTGAGTTGATCAAATTTTTTGCAAACCAGCGAATCCCCTAAAATGTTTCTCATGGTAGGCTTGTTTCCAAAAGTTTTTGGGTTGTTAGAAACTGCTCAAATCTCGAATTTGTTCAGAAGTTTTTGCACTCTCTGGAACCATCCGTGAGATTTCCAGTTTTTAAAGAAAATAAAACATACTGAAAATATAAAACAAAACTCTTAAGTTCTCTTGTTGACAGAAAGAGTTATATGAGAGGTTATTTTTGGCATGTTTTAATTGATTTTTTTCATAAAAAGCATTGGATTGAGTATCTTCCCATGTCCTTGTACAAGAAATTTTGAGGTAGCATGAAGTTTTTTCCCATGTCCTATATTATACTGCAGACTACCTCAAAAGTTTCTGATACTTTTGGTTGTCATCTCCACGCTGCTTACGTTTTCAATTTATGATGCTGGGTACAAATAAATGAAAATTATGCATAATTTTGTATAATAACATGAATGTTGCTTAATTGACAATAAGGATGCATTAACAGCTATATAGTGAGAGATTGTTGCATGGACATAACTACTATGATTATTTCATTGAGTTCATATCATATATCATAATTAATTTTTTGATGATGATGATGGTTAACGTCCACTGAGACCAAATTGGTCTATCGGACCTACAATTTTCTTAATTTTTATTTATCTGGCTCCTCGTCTTTGTTACCAGTAATATAATATGTTTTATGAATGTTATTATTTCATTGAGTTCACATGATATATAATTAATTTTGTGTTGCAAGTAATATGATGTGTTTTATGAAGGTTTGGCTGCTGAGTAACTGGGTGATTGTGATTTTTTAACATTTGGACCTGATAATTGGCCATATGGAAAGAGTAATAAGAATGTTGTTGGCCACACAAGTTGGGTGGGAAATTTAATTCCTCCATTAGAACAGAAGCTCCTACATTAATAGGCCAAGTTAGCTCTTATGGTAATACAAGTTATTTTTATGGTTTCCTTGAAAATGTTAAACTTGTGTATAAATCCAATCACATATTAAAATATGAGTTTTTTTCGGACATGACATATCTCTTCTGTCCAAACCATAAAGTGTCTGTCAGTATCAAAGTGTAAATCCAATGAAAATATTCCACAAAATGACGTTGAAAAATCTTT
Organism: Pinus tabuliformis; assembly: GCA_031772625.1. Classification (NCBI taxonomy): domain Eukaryota; kingdom Viridiplantae; phylum Streptophyta; class Pinopsida; order Pinales; family Pinaceae; genus Pinus; species Pinus tabuliformis. The sequence goes on along the minus strand of CM062805.1, from coordinate 1,371,161,437 downwards.
TTTAATAATTTCCTTTGAACTGGTATTCAAAAGCTTGTGTACTCTTTGCATGGTCATTTAGTAGTCACCTCATTGCTTGTGTACTCTATGAATGGTCATTTAGCAGCCACCCCATTCTTCATTAAGGTATCTATGTCATAAAATGGATACGTGGTCATTTATTAGTCAAGTCAGTCCTCATCAAGGTATATAGTAAATTTGGGATGAGGCATACTTAAGAAGGACAACAAACAATTTTTAAAAGCATTCAAGGTGATGAATAGTAATGGAGACCACAAGATAAGTGACAAGGTATGTAGTAAATTTTGGATGAGGCATATTCAAGGACAACCAACAATTTCCAAAAGCATTCAACGTGATGAACAGCCTTAAAACTATACATGTATATGGATAAATCAAATGATGTAAGTCATGTGGAGATACATAATGATAATGGGAATGGGAATGGGACAGTGGAGATACATAATGGGAATGGGAATGGGACAGTGTTAATATTTTGTTAACATGATTATAGACTATGAAGTTAATATTCTTAAATAATGGTTATCATGATAAGTAAAATAACTAAGAAAATATTTTTAAGTTGAAAAGTTGGTAAAATTTTCAGTAAAATTAAATTTCACTAAGTGAAATAATTAAGAAAACATTTTTAAGTTGAAAAGTTTGTAAGAGTTTTAGTAAAATTACTAAGCAATTGAAAGTAATAAAGTAGTAGTTATAAAAAATAATTTCATGGATTCATTACAATTTGTATTTACATACAAAAAAAAAGGTAAACTTGGTTGGAAATTGTCATGACGTAGTGTTCATTGCTAGAGGAGTTGTATAGTTGTCCCTTCATCTTTCCAATATGATGTCTAGTCTTGAGTTGGGTCAACTATCAATATTGAAAGGTTGGAAATTGTCATGACCTAGTGTTCATTGCTAGACAAGTTGTATAGTTGTCCCTTCATCTTTCCAATATGATGTCTAGTCCTGAGTTGGGTCAACTATCAAGATTGAAACCATGTCAAGCTGCTATCATCAATTGTTTGTTGTTGGAAAACCTGAAGTTACACTTCTAATGTTGTCATTACTCCACTATCATCTACCAAAGTATGGTACTAACATGGAAATTTTGGCCTATATACTTTAAGCATTCATCCCTACCCCTTAGTGATCAATGGTCTCCATTAAATCATTGTAGTCTATGGAGACAATGTCTTCATTTTATATAGTGTGTACCACTCAATTTGTCATGCATAATGTCCAACCTTCGCAATTTTGAGCACTTGAATGGATGACTTCTTGGTGTGTTTAACTAGTTGATCAATGATAGCATTAACTAATACTAGGGAAACATATCCTAGATCAATCAATGGGTTGTTATATAGGGGAATGCCCAAGAAAAGGTGAGGTATATGGTTGTGAATTTTGAATAAAAACTAGATGTACCCTAAGTACAGTCGAAAGTCAATACAAAGATAGTTTTAGATGTTGCTCAAATAATAGTGTAGGGTCTATATCATAGCTAGTTTAATATTTTAATATCGGTTGTTTTGAAGATGTAGACAAACCATGTCCTTAACTTTGCACTAATGTGAGGTTTGATGTATGTTATATTAGTGTTTATACTTTTTGTTGCTATCAAGTATGTCTTTGAATAGTAAGTTGATCTCCTCAATCCTTTGAATGAATTGTTATACATTTTATTTTTCCTTGGAATGTTACAAGGTTGGTAACATCAAAGGTGTCTAAAAGGAAATGTCTAAATATTTGAATTCATAAACACCCAAAAAATATGAAATTGATTGCGCCTTATAAAGTTGTTTAGAGCCTCACTATAGGCATGTCGTTTGAAGGGTAGGTTGTCATCCCAGGTGGATGAGTGGCCATGGTGTACATTTATAAGAGTTGCACAAGTGTAAAATTTGTTTTCTCGATAATTCACATTATTCAATTCATTGAAAATGAGATGTTGTATATCTGTAAATATGAGTATTGAGAATGGACCAAAGTGCTTCCCAAGGTGACTTATGAACTTCGGATATCAATTAGATATGATGGACATCAAAGTGTGACTAGACATAAACAAATAAAATCTGGCAACCAAAGTTGTTATGATAGTCTTGTAGCTTAGGTCACCATGGTGACCATTGTAAAGAAACGATCAACCACCATGTAAACACAATTATGGTTATGCTTAGTCAAAGACAAACCAAACAAAAAGTCTATATTGATTGATTTGTATGGTTGTGATGGGACAAAGGAATGCATATGCATACCAAGATTTCTATTTGATGTTTTGGTGCTATCATGAGGCAGACAAGATTGAATATGTTCTACAATTTTTTTCACATCATCAGCAAATATAAATGTTTCTTAGGTTTATTTAATGTGTTATTAATGTTGTAGTGACATCAATCTTAAAGTAATGAGCCTCGCAGATGACATGTTGTTGAGGTAGAGCAACTTGTAGGGCATCTATAAGTAATCAACTTGTCAAACATGTTGGAATTTGGTGTAGCCTGTGGAAAGTATGGACTCTATTAAAAAAAAATAATAATAATAATAATAATAAAATAATAATAAAAAATAAAAAATAAAAATGATAAGCCCATCTGTTTGCACAATGAGTCATTTAGTAAAGAATGCTCAAAATGGCATGGTTTTGGACTTTAAAAAATTACCCTATTTTCATATCTTATTTCATCCTTCACTTATATATTTAATCCCATAGTGGTAAACACTTTTATAGTTATCAATAGTCCTTTGTCAACAATGAACTATTTTGTTGAGAAAATTTATCTCAAAACAATTGAGTGCTTCCATTTAATTTTGAAATCACATACACCCAATTTACTTGCATGAGACCAAAATATTAATTGAGAATAATCAACACCCATGTATGAACTCACATAGTATTTGATATACTTCCAAGATGCCCCCTTGTATTTGTTTAAGTCATGTCATCAAGTGTCGAGAAGTGTTGCAAGTACTATAACAGGTCAATAGATGATATTTTCTACTTTGATGTTTCAAACCCTTCTTGTTTTAAGTAATGAAATGAAATTATTGCAAATAGGATAGCCACTTCATAAAACGAGAGTTATCTAGGTAAGTTTGAGTGTCCAAGCATTATAAAGGCATGTGATCTAAATGAGTGATAGTCTCCTTACCAAGGACATAATGTCACTAATGATAAATGACCTACATAATAGTATAGATCATTTTAATGTATGGCAAGTACTTCTATGCATCCTAAGGACAATGGACATCAATAGGACGATGAAAGATGTTGGGTTGTGTTATATTATTTCCATGACTAGCCCACGTAGTTAACGGGGGGCTTAGAGGGAGGCGGAGCCCCCCCTTTGTTGCACCGATTCCATAGCAAGGGAGTCACAAGGGGTTTGAGGGGTATAGGTAACCCCACTCTATGGGGTCTGGGGCAGTGCCCCGGAAAATTTTGTTTTTGGACCCTATATTAGGTTGGGCGGGCCTACCTATGGTTTTGTGCATGATCTTTCGCACATGGTTTTGGACGCGATGGTTTTTAGTCCATGGTTTTGGACGCGATGGTTTTCAGTCCATGGTATTGGATGCTTCGGCATGTATAAATATGCATTGTAACATTGAAAGGAACATAATGAAAAATCAAGTTGGTAGTCCCGATTTTGGGATCCAGGGAAAAATCTCTGTGTATATGTGTTTTATGTGTTATGATCTCGCATTGTTTATTTTCTGTGTTCTAGAATTCGTACATAGGTAATTTCTGTACGGGGTTAAAACCTACATTTGGTATCAGAGTTGTTTTGGCTTCAAGGGGATGCCTTTGCTGCTGAGGGGTTTCGCTTGGGCCTGCAGTAGACCTTGTTCAGTGGGAGATCTGCGGGATCGATTCTAGTGGTGAAAGAAGATGGCGAGCAGTGGAAAGATAAAGATCGAGAAATTTAATGGTCAGAGTTTTGAGTTATGGAAACTCAAGATGGAGGATCTGTTGGTGGATAAAGATCAGCGGATCGCGGTAGATTCAGGTACTAAACCAACGGGAGTGTCCGATGAAGAATGGAAGAAGTTGGATCGGAAGGAAAAGAGAACAATACGATTGTGTGTCTCAGATTTAGTATTGTTGAATGTATCAGGGGAATCTACGGCGAAGGCTTTGTGGGACAAGTTAGGGACTTTATACCAATCTAAGTCTCTGGTGAATAAATTGTTCCTACAGAAAAAGTTGTATAACCTAAGGATGAAAGATGGAGACTCGGTGACAGAGCATCTAAACGCATTTAATATTGTGGTAAGTCAGTTATCATCTGTTGATATTAAAATTTCAGATGAAGATAAGTGCATCAGTTTGTTGTGTTCTCTACCAGATTCGTGGGATAGCCTGGTTATTGCAATAGGTAGCAATGCAACTGCCTTGCAGTTTGATGAAATAGTCTCATCCTTGCTTACGGAGGAAATGAGATGGAAAAATATGGAGAGCCAGAATGGTGATGCCTTGTTTGTATGAGGACGGTCCCAGAACAGAAACAAAAATAAGTCATCGAGTGGGAGGTCTAAATCTAGAGGAAGATCTAAATCTCCAAGAAAACCTGTAAAGGTGGTGTGCTAGAAATGCGAAAAGGAAGGGCACTAAAAAAGGGACTGTAAATCTAAAGCTCCTGATAAAGGAAAGGGATCTGATGATGCTTCTTCTGCAGAGGCGAAAACCACCTCAGATGAAGGTGGGAATGTGTACTTGGCTTCTTCAAGTACACATGTAGATCATGAGGCATGGTTGATTGACTCAGGTGCATCCTTTCACTTCACTCCCTATAGAGAGTGGTTCTGCGAGTATGAGAAATATGATGGTGGTGATGTCTTCTTGGGGGATGATAGGAAGGCTAGAATCATTGGTCGCAGAAAAGTAAAGTTGAAGTTGCAAGGTGGAATGGTTAGAACACTTTCGGTGTTCTGCATATTCCTGCATTAGCCATAAAGCTGATTTTTGTAAGCAAGCTGGATGATGCAGGTGTAAAAACAGTGTTCGAGAAGGATACCTGCAAGATGGTTCGAGGGGCGCTGATATTGATGCAGGGAGTTCGAATTGGAACTCTGTACAAGTTGCAAGGTAGCACTGTTGTTGATGGGTGAAACAGTTCCGTGGTTCCTGAAAGTGGAGAAAAAAATCTAGTGGTCTCTGGAGAGAAGACCATGCTGTGGCATCAAAGGCTTGGACATATTGGAGAGAAGGGCCTTCAAATACTTCATGGTAAAGGTATGGAAGAAGGTATGAGTAATAGCTCTCTGGATTTTGATTTCTGTGAAAATTGTGTATATGGGAAGCAGAATCGAGTGAGTTTCCCCTCTGGTGGTAAGAGGGCGAAATAGATATTAGAGCTTGTGCATAGTGATGTGTTTGGACCTGTGAAGGTTCCATCACTGGGTAAGTATATGTACTATGTATCACTTATAGATGACTTCTCAAGGAATACATGGATATATTTCCTTAAGAAGAAATCTGAAGTCTTTGACAGGTTTAAAGAAATTAAGGCTCTAGTAGAAAACCAGACAGAGAAGAAGATAAAGGTGTTGAGGATAGATAACGATGGATAGTTTTGCAGTAAGGAATTTGAAGAATTATGTAAGAAGTGTCGTATAGCACGGCAGAAGACTACTCCATACACAACTAAGCAAAATGGAGTTGCAGAAAGAATGAACAAGACGTTGATGGAAAGGGCAAGAAGCATGCTCAGTGGTTCTGGGTTAGGACAGGAATTTTGGGCATAGGCGGTGGATACAGCATGTTACCTGGTCAACAAATCACCTTCATCAGCGTTGGAGGATAAGACTCCACAAGAGGTATGGACTGGTAAGAAACCCCCTCTTTCACATCTGAGGGTATTTGGATGTGATGCATATGTACATGTTCCAAAGGAGAAACGAACCAAGTTGGATAGTAAATCTGAAAAGTGCATCTTTATTGGGTATAAGGATGGTTTAAAGGGTTATAAGCTTTGGAACCCAGTAACAAGGAAGGTTGTGTACAGCTGAGATGTGGTATTCAGAGAGGTAAAAGATGTTATTAAACATGAAGTTCAACCAAAGGAACCTAAGAAGATAGAGTTTGAGCTAAAGGAGGAAGAATCAGACTCTACAGTAGAGGAGGAATCAGAAGATGAAGAGCCACAAACTCCGGGTGTGAGAAGATCAGTTCGAGAAAGAAGGCAGCCAGAAAGGTATAGTCCATCTACTTTCTATTCAAATTTTGCTTTATCTATTACTGATGATGATCCCAAAACTATAAAAGAAGCAGTAGATTCAGAGGATGGCAAACTCTGGAAAGAGGCCATGGTTGATGAAATCGCATCTTTGCACAAAAATGAGGCTTGGGATCTAGTGGAGTTGTCGGCTGGAAGGAAACCCATTGGCAGCAAATGGGTGTTCAAGAAGAAGACAAATGCAGAAGGAAAGGTGGAGAAATATAAAGCTCGGTTGGTAGCAAAAGGTTATTCCCAGGTGCCGAGAATTGATTTTGGTGATATTTTTTCTCTTGTTGCCAAGGTAACTTCTATTAGATTACTTTTATCTGTTGCTACTGCTTTTGATTTTGAGGTAGAACAAATGGATGTGAAGACAACATTTCTTCACGGGGATCTGGAAGAGGAAATATACTTGAAGCAACCTAAAGGCTTTGCGGTGAAGGGTAAGAAAGAACTGGTATGCAAGTTAAAGAAGTCTCTATATGGGTTAAAACAATCACCAAGGATGTGGTATCAGAAATTTGATACATTTATACGGGGACTTGGCTTCACCAGAAGCAAAGTAGATCACTGTGTGTAATTTAAATTAATTGGTGACCATGTTATTTATCTGGTCTTATATGTGGATGATATGTTGCTGGTTGGAAATGACAAAGAAATTATCCGGGATTTGAAGACCCAATTGTCCTCCAAATTCGACATGAAAGATCTTGGTGCTGCAAATTATATTTTGGGCATGGAAATTAAAAGAGATCGGGCAAAGAGGGAGCTATGGTTAAACTAGAGGAAGTATGTCGAGACAAAATTGCAGAGGTTTAATATGCAGGATAGTAAACCGATGAAGGTTCCTATTCCTGTAGGTTTAAAGTTATCTGTTGAATAGTGTCCCAAGACACAAGAAGAGGAAGAGGACATGTCCCATGTTCCATATGCAAGTGCAGTCGGTAACCTGATGTATGCAATGGTCTGTACTAGACCAGACATTGCACATGTAGTGGGAGTATTGAGCAGGTTTATGTCAAAACCAGGGAAGGAGCACTGGACAGCAGTGAAGCGAGTTTTCATGTATTTGCGTGGCACTAGTGATTATGGTTTGTGCTACCAAGGAAGACCAAGATTGGACAGAGTGTTGGATATTCGTGGCTTTGTTGATGCAGACTGGGCTGGAGATCTAGATCGGAGAAGATCTACAAGTGGGTATGTGTTTAACCTATTTGGAGGTGCAGTCAGTTGAATAAGTAAGAAACAATCTGTAGTGGCACTATCAACTACAATGGCAGAATACATGGAAGCCACTCATGCAAGCAAGGAAGCACTTTGGTTGCAGAGATTGTGTTCAAGTATGGGGTTAGTACAGGGAGCTATACGAATAGACTGTGACAGCCAAAGTGCAATTTTCTTGGCAAAGAACCCTGCATATCATTCAAAGACAAAGTACATTGATGTTCAGTGTTACTTTGTGAGGGATATGATAGAAGACAAAAGGTGTTGTTGGTAAAGGTGGACACTTTGAAGAATACTGCAAATGCATTGACAAAATCTGTGAGCTCTGAGAAGTTCTCTTGTTGTAGAGAAACAATGGGCGTTGCAGGGCTGGATAAATGACTAAGCTCTCTTGTGGCCCCCTATGGAAAGAAAACAACAAGTGGGAGAATGTTGAGTTGTGTTATATTCTTTCCACGACTAGCCCACGTAGTTAACCAGGGGGTTAGAGGGGGGGCGGAGCCCCCCCTCGTTGTGCCGATTGCGTAGCAGGGGAGTCACAGGGGGTTTGAGGGGTACAGGTAATCCCACTCTATTGGGCAGACCTACCTATGGTTTTGTGCATGATTTTTTGCACATGGTTTTGGATGCGATGGTTTTCGGTCCACGGTATTGGATGCTTCGGCATGTATAATATGTACTGTAACATTGAAAGGAACATAATGAAAAATCAAGCTGGTAGTCCCGGTTTTGGGATCCAGGGGCAAATCTATGTGTATATGTGTTTTATGTGTTATTCTCTCGCATTGTTTATTTTATGTGTTCTAGAATTCGTATGCAGGTAATTGTTGTACGGGGTTAAAACCTAGAAAAGATGTCATCATAATACTATGTGAAATTTCAATACTTGATTGAGATTGAAATATTAGGTTTATGAACTTATGTCTATGGGAAATAAGTCTCTAACATCACTTAACGTAGATAAGAATAATGTCCTATTAGAAATTACTCTATAATTTCACACTCCTTCAATGTTTAAGGCCCTTCATTATGATTGGGATTAATAGACTCGACAGAAAGCCTAAAAAATATCTCAAGATGTTAGATTGCACACTATTTGATCTTTCATGGGTTTGATGTTGTATTAGAAAATAGCATTATATTTTTTTTTTGAAATGAACAAACTATGTATGGTTGTCAGGTTAAATTGGTGAGGTTGAGATTTTTGAAAAATGTCAACAATAATCATGTTGTTTTGATTCTCACTATAGTGATGACATATAAAGGAATCTTGTTCATCCAACACCTAGTATGTAATAATATTTTATGTTATTCATGTGTCAATTATTGCATTAGTTGGTTGTGCATTGTGTTTATGCAACTCTTCATTGGTCATTAATAAGTGCAAAGATTAAAGGGATTAAATATTCTTCTTAGCATGAGTCTCAAGACTAGCAAGCATTTGTGTTGACAAACACGATGGAAAATGCTTAATTGGAGTCATAAGATGAAACTTGCGATTCTTGTAAGTTAACCTAATCTAGACCTAAGATGGGAAATACTTGAGTGTTTAACTTAATGGGTACACTTTTTCACTGTGATACCTTGATTCATATTATCACCAAAGTGTTTTACACATAGATAATAAAGAATATTCAAAAGAAATCAAGGTTATGAAGTGCTTGTTCATAAACCTAATTGCATAACATTATATGATATCCTATTTTTAATAATTTTACACTTGTATTTATTGAATAAAAAACTAAAAGGCTTGTTTCTTTTGGTATCCAATAGGTTTTTGTTAGGGTTCATTTCATGGTATATTTTGGTCACCCATGGCTCTTGTTTGGCTCCACATTATCATTGGTAAACAAAGGGCGACAGATTTGTGTGTTTTGCAAGGACGGTGTGTTATGAAGAATTTGGTATCTACGGATCAACACTAATTCCCTAGATAAGTAGCCATATCTAGAACAACAGTTTAAAGCACTTTAACCTTTTTCTATAAACAATAGATAATACAAAGCGAATGAGAGGACCTACTTGTACTTTCTCTTTCCTCTTGTCTCCTTTGTATTGGTCCTACCACTCCTTCTCGTACTTAACACGCTTGAGAAGTACCTGTAAACATCAACAGAAGACAAAGAACCAATAAAAGAAAAAGATCTATTGATTACAAGTAAATGGAATCAGATACATTCACACATATAAGCATCATATATCAAGATAAGCATATGGAAAAAGGTGTAAATACTTTATTGAATAGAAGGAAGAATTACAACCATGAAGCCTGATTCGAAGTCACTCCTCCAGCTTTGGTTCCATCCACATCACATCATAAGCATGACATTCTGGTAGCATAACGACACTTACAATAGTCTCAATTCTCAAACTAACATTATCTCCTTACAATTCATCAAAGCCCAGCCCCTTGATCACTTAGATGAGTGCCAAATTTATAGGAAGATGGAGGGGGTTGTGTCATTAATGAGGGTATTGAATGGCCTTCCATTCTTAGAATTAGTTCCATGGAGGAAGGGATGAGAGGATAGGAGGTATATTAACTCATTCCTGATCCATTTTCGAGCTCATAGGAGATGATAAGTGTGGGAATCTTCTAGAAGGCTCCAGAAGATAAGAATATTCCCCAAACCCTATGTGAATTTCACTCAAACTCGCCCAGCGCAAGTCAAAGTGGGCCTAAGTGCTCTGCAGATCACCCTGGCATGCACATAACTGCTTTGCAGTGCACCCTTGCATGGGCCTACCTGCGCTGGTCCCTCTAGAAGTCATTTTAGGATGTCTTCAGGCCATGAAACTGTCTGGGAAGGAGGCATTCAAAAGGTTGACTTGTTTAGGGCATGTAGCAACTGAAATTAGGGTTTGATGAGCCCTAAAACATTGATCTGGATGATGGGAGTGATGTGCCCAAATGGATCTGTAACAAATGCCCCCTAAATCATGAAGTCGAAAATAATAATTTCAAGTGATATGCTTTACAATGTGATGAGGAGGTTCTGAAGTGGTTGGTGACTTGCATCGATTACAACACATAATATCATGATATTTTGATTTTTTCTCATGAATTGTTGAGGGAAGGCATACACATGCTCAACATATAAACTTTCATTACAAGTACATAAACATTCGTCTACAGATATAGACCCATGATCGGAATGACCATCAATGTAAAGCCATTATACGGATGATTTGGTACATTTCCTTAAATCGCAGCCTGAATGGATGAAACTAGATCCGGGGTGTTTTATCTCATTCAATTGTTTGATCAAGTACAAGTCTAACCATGTGAATATGTGATCTGAAGTCAAACATGGGAAGACACCGTCTGATTACTAGCCAATGATGTAAGCCGTTAACAGACGCGAGAGAAATCACTGATAATGATAATGATCCTCAAGGTACTGCAGTACATTCTACATGGTGTGAATGGATGTTTTGATGTCGAACACCATACAAAGTCTTTCGGTCGAAGGCCAGTGATGTCAACCTATCGCCGGAAGCGAGAAACTTGCCATTGATGTATGCAAGCCTCAAGGTACTGGAAGGGTGTTTCTAAGTCAACTTCTTGGATAATGTGTTGATGTCGACAAGAAGTGACTCGTCGCAGGAGGGCCTTGATGTATCCCACATCAATGACACGAAACGAGTGTAATGATTTTGGAGACAGAATTTGACTGACGACACAAGGTTCAGGAATGGCGGTCATGAAAATGAAGGTTTATGGTATTGCAAAGGATGAATTTTGACTGAATGACTTCTCTTGAACATGTCGGCGACACTGAAATGAATTGGTAGCATTGACCCAAAACAAAGTGATGGATGGTATGATAGACCAACGGTATGATAACCATCAAGCTGATAACCCAACCCAAATAGTCACGGTGATGAAGTGAAAGTGTCATGTTCAAGAGCGACCTGCTACCAAAAGTGATGTACTCCTTTTTCCGTTTTCCCTAGTCATTGCTAACCAGTACCTCTTTATTTTTTATCAATATTGAAGAGGATAACATATGCTTGTTGTATAATTCCACCCTTCGGGTGAATCCATCGCTATGTGATGTTTTAATGAGTCTAGCAAAGGTGAAACTCGGTCTTGTCATGATCGACAAGTTTGTCGCTATTTGATGTTTTAACGAGTTTAACAACAAAGATAACTCGGTCCTTTTCATGTTTAGAGAGTTTGAAAAGGGACGAAAAGAAAACTCCACAAGTTCTTTTTTGTAGATTTGTCTCTCAAGCCCGAAAAGAGTAAAACAATACGAGAGAGAACCTATTGACCATGTTTGGTCAACGTATTCCTTTTTCGTAAATAATCTATCTCAGCCCGAAAAAGGGTTAAACTTATACTGAGTAGATGTCATTTCCAATCCATTAACAAGCTGAAAAGGACAAGTGCTCGATAATCTTTTCATACTTTGAGAGTCTGAAAAGAACTTAAAGAGAACTCCACTTTGAGGAACGAGTGGTGTCTAGCATAGCAACTTGTTCTGGTGATGTTGGACTTCTCAAAACGTGTTGATTTATGTGAAGAGGTTGACTAATAAGACCACTCATTGCAATTGTTCCTCAAAAAGGGTAAAACAACCAAGTGAAAGTGTATGATCGGCCAAGCAGATAGTGACGATGGAAAGAGAAAAACCAAGGCTAATCTGACGAAAGAGGTTCATAAAATGGAAATCACAAGGGTTAAAATGGAGATGGGTTCATTTTTACACAAGCTTGAACCATAGAGAACTATGCTTGGATTCAATTTCATGTTTACACAATATTGAAATGAAAATTATGCTTGGATTCAGTTTCATTTTTAAACAAGCTTGAAAAGAAGAACTATGCTTTAATTCAGTTTTATTTTTACACAAGCTTGAAACGAAGAACTATGCTTGAATTTAGTTTCATTTTTACACAATCTTGAATCATGAAAAACTATGTTTGGATTCAGTTTCATTTTTAGACAAGCTTGAAACGAAGAACTATGCTTGAATTCAATGTCATTTTTACACAAGCTTGAACGAAGAACTATGCCTGAATTCAGTTTCATTTTTACACAAGCTTGAATCATGCAAAACTATGCTTGAGATTGGTTTACTTGCCCCTAGCATGATGTCTCAATTCGAGGTGCATGCCCCCCAAGCTTAATTACATTCACCTAAGTCGACTACTCGTGGCTATCAAGTGGATGGAATGAAGGTCCATTTACGAGATCAAGTGAAAGACTCAACTGGGATTTTACGAGATCTACTCAAAGAATCGACTTGAAACTTTGCTCTATGAGACCTTGTTTCATTTTTTAATGAGCTTGACACAAGACAAGGAAATTTGCTCAAATCCCTTATTTCATTTTTTAACGAGCTTGACACAAGACAAGAAAATTTGCTCAAATTCCTTGTTTCATTTTTTAACGAGCTTGACACAAGACAAGGAACTATGCTCATACTCCTTTGTTTCATTTTTTAACGAAGTTGACATAAGACCAGGAACTATCCTCATATCCTTGGTTTCATTTTTTAACGAGGTTGACACATGACAAGGAACTATCCTGATATCCTTGGTTTCATTTTTAATGAGGTTTACACAATACAAGGAACTATCCTCATATGCCTTGTCTCATTTTTTAACGAGCTTGACACAAGACAAGGAACTATGATCACCCGTTGTTTGATTTTTAACGAGGTTGACAAAAGACTAGGAACTGTCCTCATATTCCTTGTTTCATTTTTTAATGAGCTCGACACAAGACAAGGAACTGTCCTAATTCCTTGTTCACAACTCATAAGAGGTCATGACTTCCAAGAGTTTCTCATCAGATGGGAGAACAATGCTTTGGAAGGGATCCGTAGCAAGGAATCCATTAGAGAGATCTGGTTCCAATGCCCCCAATACATCATATACAACATCACTGAATTGATCATCAGTTGATGTAGGCATGGAACGGGTTGCCGCATAATTAACCCGTGGCAGGGATGATACCATTGGTACAAAAAGACCATTTAGGGAGGATGGTTGACTGGAAACCATATTTGGACTGGGAAATGAAAGCTGGTCAACGATGACAATTCTGCCTTCATGCGGGAAACAAATCACTCGAAAGAGTGTTGAAACAATAGCTCCCATGTCATAAACATAGTGGCGCCCAAGAAGTAAATTGTAATATAAATGGCCTGAGACTACCATCACATTGAGATAAACAATTTTCCCTCCCAAAGAAACAGGCAACTGAGGAAGGATCCCTAATGGTTGATTGGTTCCTCTGTTAAAAGCCAACAAATTTTGGGTAACAGGCACAAGTGGTGGCGAACCGAGCACTTGCCAAGCAGTGGAGGAAAGGATACTCATAGATGCGCCTTCATCTATAATAGTGTCAGATACAACCATATTACAAACCTGTACTATGATTTGGAAAGGCACATAAGAAGGAAGACGGCATCCTGCCAGCCGATTCCAATCAAAGGAAGTGACTAGACTACTTGGAGGAGGTACTGTAGAAACAGGAGAATCAACCCCTTGAGTTACGAGAGCAGGAGGATTGTCCTCTTGTCTTGATGGAACAAGAGGATTTCCCCCAAGCTCATTGGAATCTGATGAAACGAAAAGAACCTGAGTGGTATAATATTCACTCTCTTTAGGAAAAGTACAATTAACTGAAGGTGAAATCAGGTCAATTGTTTCCTTGACCTATGATCGGTCAGGTATAGACTCATGAGATTCACATTCAAAGAGAGTGGGTTTGACTGACGGTTGATTTGGGTCAGTCACTTTATCAACTAGTGAAGGATTAAGGGATAGTCTCCTGTAACCAGATGGAAGTTGTTGCGGTGAAGCAGGACGGTTATCCAACACTTTTTTGGCTTCATCCAGATAGGGACAAAGGTGAATGGGGTGATTCCCTTCACATAACCTACAGGGAAACTTAACTTTTCCCTTCTTTCCATGAACTTTACTACCACTAGTTGATGGTGTGTCACCAACATGATCTCTAGAAGTTGATGACACAGGATGATGTGAACAGGAAGACCATTCTTCTAAGATCTGAGGAATACCAGAACAATTTCGAAGAAGATGGTCTCCCACACAAAGTTTGCATGGATATCGAACTTTGTGATGCTTATCGGATGATTTATTCTCAGAAGTTGCATTCAAAGCAATGGTTGCTTGGTTGCCCCCCTGTTGAATTTTCTTCTTCTTCTTCTTCTTCCCTTTCTTCTTCTTCTTAGCCACCTAGTTACTAGTACCAATACTTTCACCAAGCGAAGAGGAAGAAGGGGAGGACGAAACAACTGATGAAGAAGGCAAAGGGTCAACTTTGGCATCAACTGAAGGTTGATTTTGTCCAGTTGGAGTACTCGATTGCAGAGAAATCACGACATTTTGAACCAAGGAGGTTGAAAACAACCATATTGGCAAGCCAATGGTAAATCCCGAAAGGGACAATGTAGCCATATATGGAGCACCAATATTTCCAAAAGGAGGAAAAGGACTAGGATTCCCATCAAAAGGAATTCCTTGATCAGTGGACTCTGGGTTTGTTGCCATATGTCTCAACCTAAGACCAACTAAGGAGCAAGCGTGGAGGATATTATCCACGGTCAATTAATTTTATTTTAATCAAAGTAACATAACAAAACAAAAGAGGGATAATCTAGGCAAAAGGTTTACGAAGCAACTGTGAACTACATAATACCTCCCAGTGAACCGAGAAGTACGGGCAGGCAATCTCCCCGAATGTTGTGTTCGGTGTATCATAGTATACAAGGCAGTCGACTTGGTTATGTAAGGATGGATAGCAACCTAGTTTTGTCCTCCCATATATACCTGAAAGTACGTGGAGGCCTAATCCGTATTAGCGTTGTCTAATGCAAAACCACACAGTGAGAGCATTCCCATATACTTTACATATTGTAACACCGCCCTATATACCCGAAGGTACATGGACGAGCCATGATATACTCACGTACGTGGAATGAGGTATCACATTCGGGATGTATTGCAAACAAGTTAGTGACAGCTGCTATGTTTTACGACGTCGGAACACGTCTCTAGCCTAGACCTCTAAATGTTTTTCATTAAGTTACAATGCTCCATTAGGTTAATTCAGATAAATTTTAAGTTGATCTTCTTTAGAATTTGCCTTTCAAGGTTCACCCCATGATGTATGTTTGTAATTCCTAAAATGCAACTAATATGATGAGCATTCTTCTCATTCAATTGAACAATGAAAATCTTAGCTAATAGGGATAGAGAAATCAGATTTCTTTCAATGAAAGAGCAAAGAGCACAATCTAATGCAATTTCCCTAAACTATTCCTTTCAAGCATTCACAAACTACAATATGAACTATGCAAGTTTTTCTTTTCAATTTCCTTAATATTAAGATGAATAAAAGGAAACTAATTTCCATACAATCAATCAATCTTTTTGCATGAACGCAGACTTTACGACAGTTCCTTTTCGAAAGAATTGAAGACTTTTACGACACTTTCTTTTGAACAAAGATTAATCGACTATAATCTAACTTTGGCAATGAAATGATAATGATAAAGAAATCATTTAAGAAACATTAATCAATCAAGCCAAAGTAGGGCTGGAAAGAGGAAATACAAGTTGATTTCAAAGATACTACAATCATTGATCTTTCAATAAGCATAAACAGAAGGAAATTTGGAGAAAAAAACCCAATCCAAAGGTGAAATTTTGCCCTAAGGTGGATCAGCGCAGGTCAAAGAGGGCCTAAATACATTGCAGAGCACTGTCTCTCACTCAAGGGTGCTCTGCAGAGCATTGTCCCCTGACCAAGCCTACGCTGATTCCTGAGAGGCCACTCAAGAGTCATCTAACCTCAATTTTTTGACCAAAAAACACTTCAACAAGGCTGAAATAGAATCAATGAAAGGAAGTAAGATCTACTAGAGTGTCCTAGGATGTGAATAAGCTACTTGGAATGATGATCGTCCCCTAGTGGAGTCGCCAATTTGTTATGAAGAATTTGGTATCTACAGATAAACACTAATTCCCTAGATAAGTAGCCATATCTAGAACAACAGTTTAAAGCACTTTAACCTTTTTCTATAAACAATAGAGAAGACAAAGAGAATGAGAGGACATACTTGTACTTTTGCTTTCCTCTTGTCTCCTTTGTATTGGTCCTGCCACTCCTTCCTGTACTTAACACGCTTGAGAAGTACCTGTAACCATCAATAGAAGACAAAGAACCAATCAAAGCGAAAGATCTATTGATTACAAGTAAATGGAATCAGATACATTCACACATATAAGCATCATATATCAAGATAAGCATATGGAAAAAGGTGTAAATACTTTATTGAACAGAAGGAAGAATTACAACCATGAAGCCTGATTCGAAGTCACTCCTCCAGCTTGGGTTCCATCCACATCACATCATAAGCATGACATTCTGGTAGCTTAATGACACTTACAATAGTCTCAATTCTCAAACTAACATTATCTCCTTACAATTCATCAAAGTCCAGCCCCTTGATCACTTAGATGAGTGCTCAATTTATAGTAAGATGGAGGTGGTTTTGTCATTAATGAGGGTATTGAATGGCCTTCCATTCTTAGAATTAGTTCCATGGAGGAAGGGATGAGAGGATAGGAGGTATCCTAACTCATTCCTGATCCATTTTCGAGCTCATAGGAGATGATAAGTGTGGGAATCTTCTAGAAGGCTCCAGAAGATAAGAATATTGCCCAAACCCTATGTGGATTTCGCTCAAACTCGCCCAGCGCAAGTCAAAGTGGGCCTAAGTGCTCTGCAGAGCACCTTGGGATGGACTTAACTACTTTGCAGCACACCCTTGCATGGGCCTACCTATGCCGGTCCCTCTAGAGGTCATTTCAAGATGTCTTCAGGCCATGAAACTGTCTGGGAAGGAGGCATTCAAAAGGTTGACTTGTTTAGGGCATGTAGCAACTGAAATTAGGGTTTTATGAGCCCTAAAACACTGATCTGGATGATGGGAGTGATTTTCCCAAATGAATCTGTAACACAGCACAATATCACTATGGGTTTTGGCATGGTAAAGGATATTTTTATGCGAATTTGACGCAATTTCCTTCTTGGCCTTCAACTCGTTTTTTGGCATGGCGATGTTGGAAATCATGGTCTTTTCTATGTCTTGTTGTAATCATTTAATATACTCAGTGTTGTCTTATATCGTCTGATATGGCTCAGTTCTCTTTGCATAGTTGGGTTTTAGTCTCTCATTTTTGTAGCCTTAGTCTAATATGGATGGCAATGATGCTCATGATTGTAGTAATGGTATGGACATTTCCAATTTTGTCCTCTTGCACTATATGTAAACTCTTTTGGTTAATGAAATTCTACGCATTAGCTAAAAAAAAGTATGAAAATGTGAAAGTGGGTAAATTGCCTAGACAATAGTATAACTAAAGATCATTGAGTCAATGTCCATGTACAATGTTCTTTTGTTACAAAATAATGGAGCATCAATGAGAAAAATTAAGAAAAGATGCATTTTCAAGTTTTAAAGTTAAGGAAATCTCTATTAAAAGTATTAATGAATTTAAAGTGATCAAGAAAAAGGAAATGAAAAGAAAAATTTTACAATACATTTATATAGGAAAAATCAAATACATTGAGTTAGAACCACTATTACTAAGAATCAGCTATTAAAGAAGTTATAATGGTTATCATTTTTCTCCAAAGTCAAATGTTTGATTTTAATTTGGATTAGTTGTGACCATCAAGATTGTGTTGAATGTTTATTATCGGCTGGTTATTAACAATTTTCAAAAATTCACATATCTGATGTTGTAATTAATCTAATTCAATTTGGAAAAATATATTATAAGAGTTTAAATTCCAAATACATTTAACTGATTTACAAAATTATTTTTTTCAATTTCCTTAAAAATAATATTTAAAATTTTATTTAAATTTTTGAATTATCAATAGATAAAAACCCATCGTGTGACTGAAATTATCTAAAATAAAATTATTCGAAAGTGCAATAAATTCTAGTAAAGAAATTTAGTTAGTTTATAATGTATAGTAATATACCAAACATGTTTCTATCAATGAAAATATAACTACCACTTACCTTGCATTTTGATGTTGCTATCATTGGAAAGCATAACTACTATTAATGTTACATTTTGAATAATTGTTAGTAAATATATGTTGGAGAATAATTTTTAATTAACTATAACTACTACTCATTTTGCATTTTGAATAATTGTTGAATAATTGTTAGCAAATATATATTACTTTTTGCATATAGTTAAGAAACATATGTTTGAGAATATCTTTCTAAAATGAAACCTAGAAAGATTGTATGTTTGCTTTGTAAATTCGTTGTCATATAATATATGGGTTATCTTACTAAAAAGGAGTTTCAAGATTCTAATAGTATAATTTAGTCATATAAATTAAATGGTTGGTAAACTTTGATAAACATGAATTCATGATAAGCATCAAAACACATACTTCATGATACATCTTATATTAAAAAAAATAATAATAATAATAATAATAACTTTATTTATAAATAATTATTTACTTTGTAATAAAATTTTGTATTTCAAAATAAACAAACTCCAATGAGTTGGAGTTAAAAATATAACGTGAGATTTATTAAACAAGAGTATTTTAATATTAGTATGAAATGTGTATTGTGATGATAGTTGTAAAATGTTTCATTAAAATTAGTATGAAATGTGTATTGTGATGATAGTTGTAAAATGTTTCATTAAAAAAGTTATAGAGAATATTTGTGGTGATAATTATTAAAGTAAATAATCTTAAGACTTTGTAATGTGCGTAGTGTTCATTATGTCATAACAATGAATTTTCATAAACATTTTTTTAATGAAATCGGGTAGGCTTTTATCTTAACATCAAACTGGTTACAAGGCCATGTCCTTTTACATTTTCAATAGATATCTTTGCGTCTGATTTCACACACATCTAAAAATGGCCTTGATTTCAGCAACATTGCTACTTACTATATAACTGTATTGAAATTGTCTGAGAACATTCCCAAAGACTCCTAAGACTATAACATTTTTATAATACATAATTCAGAAAGACATTGAAACTATCCTCCATTTCTTGGCTCGATATCAAAATTCAATCTAGCTATAGCCTCTACTCATGGATGCATCAGTTGTTCTTGAGAAGGATCTTGCGTCAGTCCCACCTCCTTCCTTGCCTCCATGTCAGCATTGTTTCCTTCCACACCCTTGCAATTGATGGCTTCCAATCTACGTAGACAAATCTCCTTCCAATCCAATTTGTCCTGAAGTCTCTCGATTTTACTCTGAACCAAATCAATCTTTTGACCGAGGAGTTGCATATGAATCAGTTGTTTCGTTGCCACCAATTCCCCTTGTCTATTGAGAAAAGTGACAATGTGCTCCATTATTGTTGAGTTCTAGTCCAATTGATGAGTGACCTCCTCATTCTCCCTAGCCATCGAAGTCTGAGTTTCCCCCTTCATACTTTTACCAATGCCTCGATCAATTCTCTCAGCGACAAAGTTCCATTTCCATTCACAAACCTTAACATTTAATATTACAACCTTATTGATTTTATAAAGGCTTCCTCCATGATTTCCCATTCTCGTTACCCAATGTGGCCATTCATGTCCATTAAATTGTGTCGTGCAGTATTTATTGCACTGGATAGGCATTCGTTCCCCACGACAAATCCTTACCAATGTCATTAAATCGTTTTTGTTCAAGCGTGTTCACCACACCATGGAAAAACGAGAATTATAGTGCAACTCCCACTTACCTTTACGAGGATTGGCGCCATACCACCATCTTCCCCAAGCTTCTTGTACCAAAATAATCATCAGCTAGGTGTTTAAGGAGGTTTGGTCCCATTCATTAAAGTGGTGCCAACATTCTTCAATGGATTGCGTTAGTGGGATCCTCAGTCTAGGCTGAGGACTGACATGAAGCCAGTAGGCCTCCAACTCACTAATCTGACTACAAATTACATGAATTCCCTTTGCAGCACCATTTGGATATAATTTTGGATCTAATCTCAGGGTCAAGATTTGAATGTAGCATTATTTTGATGTTTTGTCAACATCCCTTGTTTCAGGACTACTCCTTTGTTTTCCACTTTATCTCAGGACTACTCCTTTGTTTTCCACTTTATCTGCCATGGGATTCAAATGCCTTTTGACATGATAGAAATCTATTGAATCAAATTTCCTTATTTTCATTTGTATCCTTTCTAAAATTGGAGGTTGTGCATTAGTGAAGTTTTCTTTGAGTTTGATCAGTTGTTGAATGATGATCAAGGAGTCCCCAAATACCATCAGATGCCATTTTTTTCTCGAAATAGCAAATTCTAGCCCTAGCCACAATGACAAAAATTATGCTTGGATTTTTCTAGCACTTCCCAATCCCCAAGCATATTGAATCTCTATTTTTTCATTGGGGTGATAGATAACCCCTACCGCTCTTGCCTCCCCCAATTTTAATAGAAAATCATTTTAATAGATTTTTTAATGAGTTTAATGATTACTATTAAATTATAGTGAATTTATTTGGAAAATAGTTATATCAATGAGGAAGATGGAAATGGATATCATCCATGTGACTATGCAGTAACAAGTGTTTTAAGTGAGTAGTTGAAGTTGTGCCTAACAAATGTAATACAACACCCACATGAAGGCCCCATAACATCAAAATAATTCTACAAATGGAATATGAGTATTTCATTGATGTTATGACTTGTGTCACTACAAATATAAGCTCTCATATGCATACAGCATATGGCCATGAGGTAGACATAAGAAAATTCAAGTTCTTTGTTACCCCTCCTTCCAGTAGGGGTATCTTTAGTATAAAAAATTGCACTATCACTTGGATTCTGATAAGGATGTTTGGTTGCATTCTTATTTTTGGACACTTTCATGTTTCCCAAGGTAGTCCACAATGTTCAAGGCAGTGCATGTATTCCAATGCATTAGTCATACCTCTCGATGCAATTTGGTTAGCTATTTTTCACGTATGGATCTCATCCACACGCCATTTGGTAGAATTAAGAATTCCCTCTTAATTGACCGCTTTTTTGCTAATTTTCATCATTGGTAGGGTTCAACTTGAATTTTTTAAAGTCATGGGTGTTGTGATGACATGGAGTGGTAATTTTATTATATGAATGAGTCACTTCAATCATGTGGAATTTACTTAAAATCTTTTGGATGATGTGGATGTACCTTGAAAACTAATGGGCATAACTTGGAAGGTTATCCCCTTTGTTTTGGATGTCAATATGGTTGTGGGGTATTTTATGAGTTTTTTTATGACTTGGAATGTCACTTCCAAGGGTCATGGGGTTTTCTTGATCCAAGGTATACAGATGGACCTTTTTTTGAGACATTATTTTAGGTATTGCACCATTGCATTGCATGATTTATGGAGTTGTTGTCATGGATATGTCATCATCATTGGACTTTTCCTTGAAGTTTTTGCACTAAATAAGGATGGAAATTAGATGTTTTTTGGCTTAAGAGGATGCTTCATCATGATAAGAGGCTTGAACCACAATTTTTTTGGAGAACCTTTAACTTGGGAGGTCACTTCATTACACTTTTGGGGAGTATAGGTTACCATCTACAATTACCTTGGAGGCTTTGAAGGCTAGACAAGGCACCATGGACCATTTCTTCTCTTATTGGATGGATCAACCCCTCTTGTGGGGATTTTACTCATCTTGCTATTGTACATGTGGCTTGACCACTTCAATTTAATGATGTGTTGGATTAGTTAATTTTAGGAGTTGGTTAGATTTATCTTTCTTAGGTTAGATCTAAAGAATTAAATAAGATATTATTATTTCATTGTAAAGGAAGTTGGATTTCACTCTATAAAAGGACGAGAACTTCCTCATTTGCATTGATGCTTGGATTGTGACAACATCCCTCTCCTTGGAGCTTAATGGATATATCCTTCTTGGAGAATTTTTGGTGTTAATGGATTTATCTATGTGGTGAATTTTTTTTACTTTAGAGACTTGTCTTTCTTGGTTATCTCTTTATTCAAAGGACATTATTGTGATCATTCAAGAATATCATGAGGCTACTAAACCAATCCATTGAAGGGAAACAATGTCACTTAGAAGGAGGATGTCCATGGTTTGTTTCCTTACATTTTTGTTTGTGGGTTTTGGGTAGACATTAATCCTCGTTGTTAGGCCATACCTTAAGGTCCCTTAGTAAGGGTTTTGATTTTATTTCATGCAATAGTCGATATTGTGGTTGAAGGATTTTCCCCTTTGGAGAGATCCTTTCAAGTGGCACCTTAGTTTCATAATTTTCCTTGATTTGAAAAAAAGTTAATTTATCTTATAAGATTTTAACCTCTTACTCTCATTCACAAATATTAGGTAACAAACCTTGAGAATGTTTCTTCTTGATCTCATCTTGCCACTCAAATCCTCTTAATTGCATCGCCCTAATTGAATATTAACACTAATCTTGATGTCCTCCATCACTTATTCTAAAAATTCCTTAAAAAACAACTCCAAAAACTTCATTGAGCTAAAACTACCTTTAACAATACCTTTAAATTTTATCAATTGATATTAATAATTCTATTAGAATTACCTCTTATTTCGCAAGAAAAGTGACCTAAATGAAATCACAAGTTATTAAAGTGCTAAGAAAAAACCTTCCTAAAAGTTCCTTCCTACACTGTATTGTGAAGGGGGACTTTTGCCATTTATATATAATTTACACAATAACATTCCCAATAAACGAGATTTACCTCATGTTCTTACATATCAGAAAAACCCACATATCATAAGGGGGACTTTTGCCATTTATATATAATTTACACAATAACATTCCCAATAAACGAGATTTACCTCATGTTCTTACATATCAGAAAAACCCACATATCATATCCATGGTGAACGAAGTGTTAGAACATGCTTTCGAAAAATGGCCATGTTCAAAACATGGGAAGTATTTGGACTTTCAAAGGTTGGAGGGAAGCTGATTTCAAGGTGCTCTTTTACGAACAATAATGTTTGATAGCTAAAAGCAAGTAATTTAAATAAATTAGGAAATCCATAAAAGAATCTATAGTATATTGAACATGAATTGAGTTGATTACAATGAGGGATAGTCCTAGGTATAAATATGCTTTAAAGGTCGTTTCATGTTAATATTTAAAATTAGGCTTTACTATATCCCTCTTAATGTTAATATTTAAAATTAGGCTTTAGTATATCTATTATAAGTTAATATTTAATTGTAATATATTTGTGTTTATTTATATTCATTATTTTTTTCCCTATAAAATGTTTTATTTTCGTAAAAAATTAATAATAAAATCTTAGATACTGTGAATAATATTTTTGTATTATATATGAATTAATTCATTTTAGGCCAATTTTTATTAGAATATTTTGGACAAAACTTTTCAGCTCATGTTTTTAAGTAAGGTGGACATTTCATCTCCAGTTTGGTCTAAATTTGTGACTCTTCTAAATGTATAAAGAATGTCATTCATATTTATAGTGATTTCTTTTGTTGATCAGTTTTTTGAAAAATAGGATGATTCTTAATTCAGGATGACCATAAGCTAATTTTACATCTTATATCTTAATTTCAATAGTGGAACATTCATTATTTGTTATTTTTAGTGAATTTTTGGTTATTAACATTAGGTCGGTCATTGTTTCCTTATTAGTCAAAGTTTCTTTATTGACAAGTTATCCTAGTTTTTATGTTGTGTATTTCTCTTGGCCTTTAACATCTTGATTTATGCAAGTAGGATTTTACTAAGATTCCTTAAGTTAGTAGGGGTAGTAGGTGTGGGGGGATCCTCTATGATCATGAAGGAACAAAAGTAGCATCCTATGCATGGGGCCTTGGGGTAGCACCAAACAATTTGGAAAAAGCATACACCCTACTGAGAGGCATCCACTTAACAAACAAAACCATAGCCAAATCATTAATTGTCTTAAGTGATTCCATGGAAATCATCAAAGTGGTGCTTGGGAAATAATCCCCAATGGATAGAAAGCTCACTATAGTCATAGCTCAAGCTACAAAGGGGTGCACTCTCTATGTAACATCCCCTAAGGTATTGGATTTACTTGGCACATGAATCAGCATTCACCACCCACATGGCTCTACAACAGACACATCAACCATATCAACTCCATTGTTTTGGTATTAGAGTATCAAGTACAACACTTAGCCTCCCCCATATTCGAGACTTTACAATGGCTCTAACTATTGAATGTTTTAGTATGAAAACTTGTTAGTTATGTGTGATAATGGAATACAGAAGGCAAGGAATTAGGAACAAATGTGATTGGAACCTTTAGGTGTTAGGCCTCCTGGTAGGCAAATTCTCTATAATAGGGAGGTTTGTTTAGAATCATGGTTATTTTATTTCAATTCTTAGAATTGGCTTGGATTTTGCATTTTGGATCTAGTTCTTTAGTCCTTATGGCAATTTGGAAGGTTTTTGAGGAAGGTGATTTATTAGCTTGCTTCTTCCAAGTATTTTATGTCGATATGCTTTTCTTGTGGTCTACATATTGCTAGGAATTTCATGAGTAACTTCTTGTGTAGGGTATATATTATAGTTTTAGTATTTTGAGGACACACAAAGTGAAATCCTCCTCATTAATTCTCTAAGGTTAGGGCCTTGGCTCTAGAATTTCCTTTCTTAATCCAGTTTAGTTTGCAATTTGGTTCGATGTTTTCAGAATAGTTATGGAAAAGATATATATATATATATTGGAATTCAAGAGGATTCTAACGAGACACAAAGATTATAGTCGTTCTAATAATACTCTCTACTCTTAGTCACAACCAAAATGCATGACAATAAACATCTATGTGTCTCTCAAGATGCATCCATAATGAATTATTGGTTCAACAAATTTAACAAAGGCTTGACGTTTTGGAAGTTGAATGTTATATGTTGCAGAATTTGGGACTCAGTATTTGGAAAGATTCCTTCTCCTTGGCATCAAACAACAAAGTCTTAGTTAACTCTACTCAAGTTACATTCAAGGAAGAAGAGATGGTTCATCAACTAAAGGAATTGATGGATATTGAGTAGACTACTCTCCTGGCTCAAATGTTCGCCAGGAAGAGGGAAATAGTATTTATTGTCTTTTGTTAATTGCAATGTTTTTTAAAGTTCGGCGGATCATAGGTTTTTGTGGAACAAGGTACTTGCGGATCATAGGTTTTTGTGAAACAAGGTACTTGCAAGAAAATATGAAAATTACTATTTCATTGTCTATTGCAAACTTTGTTTTTTAGTATCAAAGAGATGTTTAATTTTGAGCTCTAAAAGTCCTAGAACTATATTTTTGTATAAGGATGTTATCATTAGCTACCACATTTTAAAATAATAAAATAATTTGCAACTTTGATTTTAAAAAATAATAATAATAATAATTAACTAGATATTTCATGTTTCTATAATAAATTTTCGTTGAAATTCTTATCAAAATCTTGACTCTTCTCGTGTACTTCCTAATTGTATCATTGATAATTCACTAAATCACATTTTAAGTTTTCAACTTCACAAGAAAAAAAATATTTTCTCATATTTCTTTACTTTTATAAAATATTTCTACTTGTATTTTATCATACCTTTTAATATTATTCTTATTTACTTATTGTGTTTTTTATATTAATTATTCTTTCAAAAAGACTCATGGATGCTTGATTTCAAACCCTACTTTTTGTTGTTATTATTTCTTCCCCCACCATGGATCTAGATCCAAGGAAGGGAAATCCACCCCCTCTTAATGTTCATGTAGCTACCTTTCAAGTTTTCATTTCATACTTTGGAAAATTGATCCAACAATCTCAACCATCTTGCTTTGTGAAGAAGATGGATCAAAATATGGAAGCAAATCTCCCTAAACCTGAAGCCTCCTCTTAGCTTATAAGCTTGGCGTTAGCTAAAAGATGGACTCTTGGATAGTTCACTAGAATTTTTCTCTACCGTGGGTCAATGGATGTATGGATGCAAAGAAGAACTCGCTTATTACTTCTATAGGGGATTTTCTTCAAAAATTAAGGGTGTGCCTTAATCATTGGACCCTAGATTTTGACCTTGAGCTTAATGTCCCTTCACTTGTTACTATTTGAGTCCATCTACCTCATTTTCTATTTCATTATTGGCATGAAGACTCATTCAAGAGTATTAGCAACAAGATTGGAAAATATATTAACAAATTTGAACCAAAAGTGGTCGTGTTCGCATACACTAGGATGTGCATCAAAGTATATCTAGAAAAAAATCTTCCAAAGGTTGTTCTGTTAAATTTGGGTAACTAGATGTGCAGAAGTTAGATTATAATTGGTATCATTCAATTGTAAATCATATCATGAATATGGTAATTTCACTAAATACTGCAAGAAAAATCAACCCCAACTACAAGTAATAGAACAAAAACAAAAGAAATGGAAAATTATGAAGAAAAATGTGGAGAAAATCTTTATACCCCTTCTAGTACACATTTTATTTCCCCCTTTTCTCCAAACCAATTGGTCCCTCCTAGTGGAAAGAAATCTATCCTTTCAAATTCTCATAAGTAGCCCTTTTGGCCCAAAAGTAGGTAACCTTCACAAGCATCAACACCCAAATCTCCAAACCTATAAAATCAACAAATATGTTCAAAGTTATTTCTCAACTAGCAAAAATGACATCAATTGAAGTTATCACCCCATTGTCATAGCCCATCAACCATATATGTACTCTATATACTCAAAATCCCAAGTGGGGCCTTTGATCTTCAACATAAGACCTTGTTTCAAAGAGGTAAGAAAAGAATGATCACGAGCCTAAATCATCTCACCCTCAAACCAATGGAGTAATGACAAGAAAGAATCCCAACAACATATTAAAGAGGAGTGTAGAGTCCAAGGACTGCCCTACCTTGACACCCTTTTTGCCTATACTTCTTCATTTTTCCTAGACCTATCACCTAAATAAATACAATAGAAACAAGGTTTTGTTAAGGTAAGCACTTACATGTCCTCTTTTTCATATTTGTCTATATACCTTATTGTTTTGTTAAAGTGTGCATTCAACTACGGAATTGCCATGTTTCTGCAGCTAATATGAATTTCCGCAGCTACCTCCATTGTTGACAGGGTTCAAGTGTACCATCTCAGCAAAAGAAGATATGGATGGATGAGGAATTATCCCCTCATGGATTCTTTCCTATTCTCTCGAGCCAATCCTTCAAGAAGATCGCACTGTAACACGATCAACCTCAAAGTCAACTGCACGATTGTATGTCGAAATAGAGTCTGAATTTCATGAAATCTTATCGATTTGATTTTCCAAATAGAAAATTGATTATTTAGCGATATAGTTTGGTTTAATAAGATCGAAATAAAGATATGTAGGCTTAAAAATCTCGTACTATTATTCAGAGAAATATTATAAAGCAATGGTCGCTCTGTGTTTTAGGGCGCGCCGCTATATGTAAATTTTGAGAACATCTTGTTAAACTTGTTTGTGAGTAATAGACTTCGTTCATATTTTCCATGCTACATTGATTGAAGATTGTCGACTGTTTCGTGGGGGGGCCCTACATCCAATACAATTCTTTGACCGATTGCAAATAGATTTCTTTAATTTCTTAAAAGTTAAATTGTAGATGCTATGTCTTGTGTTTTGAAATGCAGTATAATGGAATTCGCGATTAAACTATTGTTTGCATAAGCAATTTCCTTTGCTTTCTACCTAGCCTAATTCTATTATTTCATTTTCTTTTTATCTAGTACAGTTTGATCATCTCCTTTGCTTTCTACCTAGTGTAGTTCAACTGTCTCATTTCATAGCTTAGTTGCTTTTCAGTTTATCAGTTTTATTTCTTGTTTGGATGAAGTTGAATGAGTTAAAGAGTGACAGTCTTTTTCTTGGAAATTAAATTCAGAGATCATTCATTTTCAGTTTGATAGAATAAATCTCTCTTGCACATAGTAAACTAGACTTGGTTGCAGCATAAAATTCAAGATAAAATAAAAAACAGTCTAACAAGAGTAGAGTTTAGGATTACTCTCAAACCATCCACAAAACTGATTCAATAGAGATTAGTTTTTAAGATAACCAGCTAACAACTTTAAGAACAATACTCTAATATAATCAATAATACCACCTCCATATTAATTCTAAGTTTAGACCTTAACAATAACATAGATATGTTGTCCGCTCGGGGTAGCTCAAGTGGAGATGGCCATGGAAATGAAGTCTCATCGAACCGGAGATCTTGGGTTTGAATTGTTAGGAAATTATATATTATGGAGCAATGGAACACATAAAATATTGCAGAAATATAAACACAGAAAATGCATAAAACAAGAGAGACACAGATATACGTGGTTCACCCAGTTTGGGCTACATCCACGGAGAAACAGCGAGTCCTTCTTTTATTATATTATCCAGCAAACTGAAGAGATACAACCTACAGCAGATCGTTGTAACACCCTCTTCGCTCTCAATGTCCTCTCCCTTTCTCACTCAGAATCCAGATCTACATAGACACAATACAATTCCATCATATATGGTGAGGGGTTGCCTTCTAGGGAAAAAAACCCTAAATTAAACATAACTTCTACAGTTAGATCATCCGCCTAATGAAGGCCCAGATTGACTAGAAATTACTAGACTTTTACAAGGCAATTTTACATCTATTTTTAGCTTCGGGGGCGCTGCCCCCGATAGCCCCCGGACCCCCACAGGGGGGACAAGTCCCCCCCACAGCACCCCGCGTGGAGGGGTGTACAGTCTTCCTGGGGTATATATCCAGCTGAAACCTTTGAATACAGAAGATAATTAGGCTCCACACCCAACAATCTCCCACTTGGAGACTAATTATAGCAACTCCACCGCTGCTTCATTTTCTAGAAAATGACTCCACTTTGGACCTGGTTGTTTCTCATCTTCTTCATCACACTTGAAGACCAATTGAAACTGAGCAGATTCTCAGTTTCTCCCTTGTTACAACTTTTGTTAACATATCTGCAGGATTCTGGCTAGTGTGTATCTTTTCCAGCTTCAACTGTCCATCTTCGAATGATGACCGTATGAAATGGTAATTGAGTTGTATATGTTTAGTCTTGGAATGAAATGCAAAGTTATTTGCAAGATGTATGGCACTCTGGGTTTCACTGTATAACGTGCCCAACTCCTGCTTCTTACCCAATTCATCCAGAAACGTTTGTAACCAAATCATTTCTTTACTAGCCTCTGTAGCAGCAACATACTCTGCTTCTATTGTTGAAATTGCAACAACACTTTGGATTTTTGAAACCCAACTGACAGTTGTTCCACCTACAGTAAATACATATCCTGTAGTGCTCCTCCTATTATCTCTGTCACCTGCCATATCTACATCAACATATCCCTGTAGAGCAATGTTTGAACCACCAAAGCATAATGCTTGATTTGTGGTACCTCTCAAATACCTGAGAATCCACTTCACTACCATCCAATGTTCATTTCCTAGATTGTTCATGTACCTACTTACAACTCCCACTGCATGTGTAATATCAGGCCTTGTGCAGACCATTGCATACATTAAGCTTCCAACTACTGATGCATATGGAACTTTAGATGTATGAGCCATTTCTTCCTGAGCCTTGGGACACGCCTCCTTACTTAATTTGAAATGCCTAGCCAAAGGTATACCAACTGGTTTTGCATTCTGCATATTAAACCTTTTCTATGTACTCACTTTGAGACAATGTTAATTTGCGATTATTCCTACCTCTAGTTATTCTCATACCAAGGATTTGTTTTGCAGCACCCAAATCCTTCATTGCAAATGAGTTTGCCAATTTTCTTTTAAGCACATTTATTTCCTACATGTTAGAACCTGCAACAAGCATGTCATCTACATACAATAACAATATAATATAGCTGCCATCATTTTGCCTTTTGAGATAAACACAATGATCAGAGTGACATATAGTATAACCTTATTCAGACATAAACCTGTCAAATTTTAGATACCACTGCCTCGGAGCCTGTTTTAAGCCATACAAGCTCTTCTTCAACCTGCACACTAGTTTCTCCTTCCCTTTTACCTCATATCCTTGTGGTTGTTGCATATATATCTCTTCCTCTAAATCCCCATGGAGAAAGGTTGTCTTTACATCTAACTGCTCAAGATGAAAATCTTCAGCTGCTACTAGACTTAAAATAGTTCTGATTGAAGTCATTTGAACAACAAGAGAAAATATTTCATCAAAATCAATACCTTTCTTCTGTGCAAACCCCTTCACTACAAGTCTAGCTTTGTACCTCTGTTTTCCTCCATCTTCTTCCTTCAGCCTGTAAACCCATTTATTCTACAATGTTGTTTTACTTGCAGGAAACATGACTAAGTCCCAAGTCTGGTTATGTGCTAAGGAGTCCATCTCTTCTTTCATGGCTTGCTCCCACTTCTTCCTGGTTTCTACCTGCACTGCTTCTTCATGACATTCTGGTTCACCAGAATCAGTCAACAGTACATAATATAATGAAGGAGAGTATCGTTCAGGGGGTCTACTTATCCTGGCAGATCTTCTAATACCACTTTCAGGTGTTTGAAGTGCTTTTTGCTATTGTGGTTGTTGTTCTGGCTATTGATCATTATGATTTTCAGGCACCATCACTTTTTCTGTGATATCATCAAGCACTGTGTATTCTCTATTTTCCTTTTCTTGTTTCTTTTCCTGCAACTAATTCTTATACAAGACCTTTTCATTGAATATTACATCTCTGCTCCTAATGATTTTGTGATTTTCATAATCATATAAGCGATAACCAAAATCATTAACACCATATCCAATAAAGGTACATTTCTTTGATTTTGCCTCAAACTTTGTTCTATTTTCTTTGTTAATGTGGACAAAGGCTTCACAACCAAAAGTCTTTAAAAATGAGTAGTTTACCTTTCTACCTGTCCATGCCTCCTTTGGAATACCACCATCCAAGAAACTTGAAGGCCCTCTGTTCATTAGATAAACAGCAGTATCTACAACATTTGCCCAAAATTGTAAAGGCAATCCTGCATGCAATCTCATGCACCCTGCATGCTCCATGATTGTCCTGTTCATCCTTTCTGACACACCATTTTCTTGTGGTGTTCCTTGAACTGTCTTCTCTCTACGAATTCCATTCTCTGAAAAATACCTATCAAACTCTTTGCTGCAATATTCACCTCCATTATCTGATCTGAGACACTTCAACCTTTTCCCTGTCTCATTTTCAACCAAAGCTTTCCATTACTTGAAAGTATTTCGAATACAATAAATCCAGGTTTTTCTTGTTGCATCATCAATAAAAGTAGCATAATAACGAGAGCCACCAAGAGATGATACTTAAGCAGGTCCCCATACATCTGTATGCACAAGCTCTAATTTTTCGCTCTTCTTTTCTTTCCCAACTCTAAGGAATCTGACTCTCTTCTTTTTTCCATAAACACAATTCTCACATAATTTTAAATCATCATGCTTCAAACCTGGTAACAAATTTCTTGAGTGAAGAATCTGCATCCCCTTATCACTCATGTGCCCGAGCCTACGATGCCATAATGCCATATCTTCTCCTGTAGAGGTTAAAGCATTAACATAATTAGAAATACCATTGCATAAATACAATGTACCAACCTTTTCTCCTTTCGCTATTACCAGGGATCCTTTAGTGACCTTCTAGGTTTTATCTGTGAAAGTAGTTACGCAACCTTCACCTCCCAACTGCCTTGTTGAAATCGGATTTTTCTTCAGATCTGGAACATGTCTTACCTTCTTCAATAGCCACTGATTTCCATTTTTCTATTTTATGAAAACTGTACCCATTCCAATGATTTTATAGGGTTTATCATCACCCAATCGAACTTGTCCAAAATCTCCTTGAACATAATCATGAAAATGTTTCTTATCAGGTGTGGCATGGAATGAGGCCCCTGAAATCTATCACACAGGCATCAATAATATTTTCTAATGAAATAATCAAAGCATCTTGCAACACATCACCTTTTACATACGCTTCATGATTAGTTTCTTGCTGCGCATCTCCTTCTTTTCCCTTCCGAGACTTGCAATCTTTCTTCAGGTGTCCTTTCTTCCCGCATTTCCAGCACACTATCCCCGACCTGGACTTGGATCTACCTTTTCTTGACTTACTGCAATATCCTGGGCTCTTTCCTCTTTCCATTTTTCTTCCCCTAGTCTCTGCAGTCAAATCATTACCTGATGTCTCACCGGAGCTTTTCCGTCGCATTTCCTCACTAAGGATTGCACCAACAACATCATCAAACTTTAAAGTACTAGATCCAGAGGTAGAGTTACTAACAGCCATAACTAAACCATTCCAACTTTCTAGCAATGAGCACAGAAATAACAAAGCCCTAACTTCATCATCAAAATTTACCCCTACAGAACTTAACTGACTTGTAACTGTATTAAAATCATTTAAATGATCTGCAACAGATCCACCTTCTGACATCTTCATATTAAATAAATGCTTCATAAGAAATACCTTATTTGAGGCCGAGGGTTTTTCATATAGTTTGTCCAATGCCGACATTAAACCCTGTGTTGTCGTTTCCTTTGAAATATTAAATGCTATCGACGCCACTAGGCACATCCCTATTGCTCCAAGTGCCTTTCTGTTCAGAATATCCCATTCTTTGTCTATCATACTCGTTGGCTTCTTTGTCTTTCCACTCAATGGTAGGTACAGATCTCTCTGATACAGATAATCTTCCATCTACATCTTCCATAGCTGGTAGTTTTGGCCGTTGAATTTTTCGACCCTAAACCTACCATATTTCGCCATTGCTCCCACTCGAACCAGGAACCCTTCTCTCCTGCGAGTTTATAAGCCAAATAGACCTTCAGCTCTGATACCAATTATTAGAAAATTATATATTATGGAGCAATGGAACACATAAAATATTGCAGAAACATAAACACAAAAAATGCATAAAACAAGAGAGACACAGATATACGTGGTTCACCCAGTTTGGGCTACATCCATGGAGAAACAACCAATCCTTCTTTTATTATATTATCCAGTAAGCAAAAGAGATACAACCTACAGCAGATCTGCTGTAACACCCTCTTCGCTCTCAATCTCCTCTCTCTTTCTCACTCATAATCCAGATCTACATAGACACAATACAATTCCCTCATATATAGTGAGGGGTTGCCTTTTAAGGCAAAAAAACCCTAAATTAAACATAACTTCTACCGTCAGATCATCCGCCTAATGAACAAACCAGATTGACTAGAAATTACTAGACTTTTACAAGGCAATTTTACATCTATTTTTAGCTTCGAGGGATTGTTGGCCCCCGAACCCTCCATCCAGGGGGAATTTACCCCCCCGGACCCCCCAGCTGGGGGGATTTACCCCTGTGGGGGGACAAGTTACCCCTGCATGGAGGGGTGTACAATCTTCCTGGGTTATACATCCGGCTGAAACCTTTGAATACAGAAGATAATCAGGCTCCACACCCAACACGAATCTTGTGCTACCCTCCCCCCATATAGGGGTGAATAATGGACATGTAAACATGAAAATCGGAGAGTCCTACCAAGCTTAACAAAAAATATAACATAGATATCTTAACAACATAAAATAACTTCTAGCACATATAGTGCACTTGTGCTTCATCAGTATACCTGCCCTGGTCAATAATTTATGATGACAATTTAAGAACATTAAATTGGCTACATTTTGGCTCTATTGTCGAGGAAGTACAAATGGAAGTTAAAAAAAAAAGAGAAAAATTATTAATTCAAAACATGATATGCATAGGGATAGAGACTCTAGAGGTAGATTTGTAGGACGAGGAAGAAGCTTGATTCCCACAAATCCACTCACTTCACCACGACTTCAAAGTTCCACGCCACCTACTCAAACTTGAATTCTATTTGCAGGTCAACAAAGACTTCCTGAAGTCTCAAGATCAGAAATCCAATCCAGAACTTCACCTACTTCATCCACTGAAGCTGTAATTGAAGAAAACCCTGCATCCCCAACTACAGGAGTAGTTTTTCTATCCTCCACTGATGAACAAATTTTAGGAGAAGAATTAGAAGTTCCTAGTGATGAAAAGGAATAGGAAACTTATTTTGACCACCCATTAATAGAGGAACCAGAAAATTTAGAAGAATCATACATTAGTTCTGAGGAATCTATCATGGTTGGAGAAGGGGAAGGATAGGTACACAATGTCAATTGTGAGGAAAATAGGATTGGAGGAGGAAGAGGAGGAGGTGGAGATAGGAATAGAGGAGGGGGTTATAGGTAGAGGAGATAAAGATCCTTTTGGATGGTAGAGGAAAGAAAGATCCTTTTGGATTTCCTATTTTTTATGAAGATACAACCCTCACAATGAAAAATATATCACCCTCAATTCTTCCTAATTTCCACGGAAAAAGAAATGAAGACCCAAAGACATTTCTCTTCGAATTTGAAGTATTATGTAGATCATATGACTATCTGCATGATGCTCAAAGACTGAAATTTCTCCCTGCTACCTTAAAGGATTCAGCCATGAAATGGTTCATGAGTTTAGGAATGAATTCTATAAGAACATGGGCAGAAATGAAAGAGTCTTTCTTAGGCAAATATAGAGATTATTGTATGCCTAGTAACCTTAAAGATGAAGTCTTCAAAATGACACAAAAGGAAGATGAAAATATTGAAGACTTAGTAGAGAGATTTGTCTACAATATTAAAAGAGAAAAAATGGATAATTTGGATGAGGAAACTTTGAAATCCCTCATGCTCAAAGCTATCAAATATGAATGGATCGATCTCCTTAACTTAACAAGGAAAGGGGATATTTCTCAATTACCATTTGCAGATATTTGTGATCTATGTGTACATATCTCAAGGGGTAAAGCACGGGTTGGAAAGAGTCCTAGAGACCCTCTCTTATCAAGAATTAATAAATCTGCAGCTGGGACAGTCAGCAGGGCAGAATTAGGAAGCTTTCTTGATACCTTCAAGACAGATATTTTAGGGAGTCTAAGTGAACAGATAGACACCCTTAAAATACAGAATAAGCAAAAATCTGAAAATGTTGCATTATCTATTTTCTGTCCTAGATGTCGAAAGAAGCATGCCTTAAGAGAGTGTCCCTTAGATTCAAAAGCTATAGAAACTTTTTTCATATATGCAGATAATCATGATACTAAAGAGTGTCCTTATTTACCAGGTCTCAAGGCTGTATTTAATGATGAAGGAATACCTGAACAAGTAGACCCTCTTTACTTTATAGCCAAGAAACCATGGAAAAACTCCCAACCAAATCAACCACAAGGCTTCAAACCACAACAATTTGCTCAAACTTCACAAAATAATTGGAATCCATTTTGGCAGCCTCGGGCTCAGCCACAATCACAATCTTGGAATCAAGGATGGCAAAGCCCTTATGGGGCTTATGCTCATTATCAACAATATTCACCATCATATCTTCCACCACAATTTCTATCCCAATCCAATCAAATTCCGCAAGCTAATAAATTACCTCAAATCCAAGTTTAGAATCAAAATCCACAACTCTCCCTACCATTTACACAAAAACCCAATCAACTACCTGCTCAACCACTTCCAAATCCTAATAATAAAATACCACAACAACTTGTGTACAACATGGAAGGGCAAAATCCTCAAACTTATGTAATAACTCCGCTAGATCTAAATAATGTACAATTAAGTTCTGGAAGAGTGTTACAAAGAAAACCCCATGTTGTTATTCAGGAAGTAAGACCAAATTTTCAAAAACATAAAAATCAATCTGAAGAAGGAGAAACCTCTCTCCCTCAAAAAGAGAATAATCAAACAGAGAATATTCCAATAAATACTCCTATTGTAGAACAACCCTCGGTATCAATTAGACCACCTTTTCCTAAAAGGTTGAAAATTGATGAAGGATTAGAAAAACAAATCACGTTGCCTTATTATAATATGTTGGATGAATTAAGAAATGTCTGTATCAAAATTCCTTTGTTACAAGACATAAAAGAAATACCAATTTTTGCAAAAACAATTAAGGAATTAAGTACTCAAAGATCAAGAACAAAAAAAAAAGACATAAAAATAATTCAATTAGTCAGGAAAATTGGATACACCATGATGGGGAAAACAACAATCCAAAAATATCTAGATCCAGGAAGCCCCATTGTAAAAATACACATCAATGGAATAGAAATACCAAACACACTAATTGATCTAGGAGTAGCCATAAACATAATGAGTAAACAAGTTATGGATTCACTTAGGCTTCCTAACCTTCAATACACACCAACATTATTACAATTAGTAGATAGGTATGTGATTAAACCTGATGGTGTGTTAGAAGATGTTTGGGTATCCTTAGATTCTTGGGAATATACTGTTGATTTCATGGTCTTAACACCCAAGAATAATTTAGGAGGACACCCATTAATCCTAGGAAGACCTTGGTTAGCTACAGCTGGTGCTTTCATTAGTTGTAGATCAAGTGACATGTTTATCTTAGATGGAAATTCTACAAAAAAATTACAATATACCCTCCTACGAGAACAACAATAGAAATGGAGAATGAAGAATGGATAGATGATGAAGATGATATACAACATGTTTTCACTACTGCACAAATAAGAGAGGAAGACCAAATTTTAAATCTATTGGAAAATAATGAATCTTCCTCACATTATGACCGTAGTCGAAATGAATATCTCTCATCTAGACAAGTATCATTTCTCTCCATGGAAAAATTTGGGAATTTTGTAATAGAAATCTTTCAAGGTAAAACTTTGAATGTTAATGAAAACTTGGAAGGATTACAAAAGAATCAACTGATATAAGTCTTATAGAAACATTCTTCTGCTTTTGCATGGGAATACACTGATATGAGAGGAATTGATCCTAAGACTTGCATACATCATATTTACTCCAAAAAAAGTGTAAGACCAGTTAGACAGCCACAACGAAGAATGAACCCAAATCTAAAAGAAATTGTTGAGGAATTGCAAAAGCTACTAAATGTGAATTTCATCTATATGATATCTGATAGTCATTGGATCTCTCCCCTAGTAATCATTCCGAAGAAAAATGGAAAATGGAGAGTATGCATCGATTACATGGAAATGAATAAAGCAACATTAAAAGACCACTTTCCACTTCCTTTCATAGACCAAGTCTTAGACACATTAGCAGGGAAAAAGTACTTTTTATTTTTGGATGGTTTAAGTGGATATAACCAAATTCAAGTAGCGTCTGAAGATCAAGATAAAACTGCATTCACCTGTACATGGGGAACTTATGCTTACCGAGTACTTCCCTTTGGATTATGCACTGCTCCGGAAACATTCCAAAGAGCAGTCCTTGGAATTTTCTTTGATCTTATTCATGATTGTGTGGAAGTGTACATGGATGATTTCACAATTTATGGAGATTCTTAAAATGAAGCACTTGAAAATTTAGAAAAAGTTTTAATAAGATGTCAACAAACAAATTTTTCGTTAAGTCATGAGAAATGTTTCATGATGTTTAACGGAGGAATTGTTTTAGGTCACCACATTTCAGGAGATGGAATTAAGGTAGACTCATCTAAATTTGACGTCATTTCTAAATTATTAGTGCCAAACTGTCAACGTGATGTTAGGAGTTTTCTTCGTTTTACTGGATATTATAGAAGATTTGTAGAAAACTTCACAAAAATTACATCTCCACTCTTTAAACTACTTACCAAGGACTGTGAATTCAATTGGCATTCTAATTGTCAAGCTTCCTTTGAAACTTTGAAAAAGATAATTTCTGAAGTACTTATCCTAAAAGGACCTAATTGGAAATTGCCTTTCCATATATCAATTGATGCTTCAGATACAGCCTTGGGAGCTGTGTTAGGGAAAAAATACCTTACTCCTTATGCAATCTATTATACCAGTAAAATTTAACTCCTACAGAGTTAAATTATACTGTAACTGAGGAGGAGCTTTTAGTCATAGTTCATGCCATTAACAAATTTAGAAATTATATAACTGGCTATGAAACTTTCATTCACACAGACCATTCTGCCATTAGATACCTAATGAATAAACCAATCACTAATGGAAGAATAACTAGATGGCTCTTATTGTTACAAGAATTCAACATCACCATTCTAGGTAGACCCAGAAAACAGAACACGATTGATGACTTTTTATCTAGAATTTAGAATGATAATAATGATCAACCTGTAGAAGATAAATTTCCTAATGAATACCTTTCTGCAGTATCTACTAAATCACCTTGGTATGCAGATATTGCTAATTATTTAGCTACAGGGAAAATGTCATTTCATTTGTCTCCTAGATAAAAGAGGAGGATAGGTCACAACAGCACATCTTATTCATGGATAAACGAAGAGTTATATAAAACAGGACTAGATCTCATTATCAGAAGATGTGTTTAAGAGGATGAAATACCAGAAATACTTAAACCTTGCCACGATGAACCATGTGGAGGACATTTTTCTGACAAAAGAACTTCTTTAAGTATGGGGGTTTACGCAGTGCATTATATTAGATATCATTTTGGGATTCAACTGCATTAAGTAAGTCATTCACTTATGACCATTTCCATGAGAGATAGTCAGTTACGACTATCTCTCATGGAAATGGTCATAAGTGAATGACTTACTTAACGCAGTTGAATCCCAAAATGATATAAAAGAACTTCTTATAAAGTCTTACTTTTAGGATATTATTTGATCTAGGTGGATATTGCTGGCCACCCGCCAATTCCACTTGGACCCCCACCATTGTTTCTTTCATTTTTTCAGTTTCCTTAATTGTAGCATAGTTTACTATTTTTAGCAATTTTTTCGGGTCCTAAACTTCTAGAGCCGTTTTGAGGCCCTAAACGACGTTTTTTTGGAAATCTACCGACAGTGATTTACTATCTAAAATTGTCTTTTTCGTAGTAGTCCTCGAAGAGATCTTCCCAACGGGCTATCATGCACGTCAAACAGAGATAATATGACCAAGTCACAACCCCGAGAAGTTGGTTGTCCAACTCACCCCAACGGGGCCCATAAACTCTTGGTGTTACATCTCATCGGGTTAGGGTTTTGGTTGTTTAGGGTTTGCAATTATTGTTCAATAATAAAAATGCCCCTGAACTTCATTGTAGTTGAGTTCAGAGGCATGTAGCCACCACATCTCTTCTCACAGATAAGCTACCATCACCCTAGCTGGTGTATTTCCATTTATGTTTGTAAGCATATTTCAGTATTTTACAATAATGAAATGAAATATTATTTCCGCTGCATCTCTGTGTTTATGGTTATCTCTGTAATTTTTTGCGTTCCTATTTAAATCCAAATTAGTGGTATGAGAACGGTCTTCTTTTTTTCTCCGTTTTTCTTTGCATGTCCCCAACAAGGTCGGGATATAAGGAGTTAGGGCTTGAACTAGTCGAACCTTTGCAAGACCAGCCCCGCAAATCCCGATGGCCTGCCATGGCAGATGAAAAGAAAGACGAGGGGGCAGGAGATCCTATCAAAATCTTGCTTGAAGAAGCCCTCGAGTGACAAAGGAACACGATGATGGACAACTTTGCACGGATCCTTCAACAGCTACCCAGGGGCGACGCATCGGCTTCCAACAGCTACTCTGGAAATGCCACACCATTTAAGGTACAAGTTAATTTTGAAATCCCCATATTCGAGGGTCAGATAGACACAGATGTCGTCGATAAATGGTTAAATCTGCTAGAAGTTTATTTTTCTGTTCATGATTTTTAGAGTCGGGAAAAGATTATTTTCGCTCTTCTCAAAGCGGCCCCCCACGTCAAGGACTGGTGGGAAACCTACTACAAGCAAAAGGATGAAACTACAGTCTCACTATTTTCAGTCGCACACACTTGGAATTCATTCTGGGATGCCATCAAGGAGCAGTACTACCCTGTCGAAAGCTATGAGGATCAATACATAAAGTGGACCACACTGCGGCAGGGAAGGGACCAAGACGTGCCGGAGTTTACTAGTATTTTCCATACCCTTCGCACAAAGTTGGGTATCAAGGATTCGGAGCAGCATTTGGTCCTCAAATACTGTGGCTGCCTGCACAAGTACATCCAGGAAGAAATAGAATTCCTGAACATCTCCTTGCTCGGCACGGCATACAAAAATGTTGTCAAGGTCGAGCAAAAGTTTAAACAGAAGAAGTGAGACTTTGGATCTGCGAATCCGAAGCAAGGGAAAGGTGCCCCCAAACCACAGAACAAAGGACAAAGCCAAGGCGGGGCATCCCAAGACAACCTGCCAAAGTTGCAAGCAAATAACAGCACCGTGAAGCCGAAAAAGGACGCGGAAAAGTGGTGCGAGTTCCATAAGAGCTCCACTCACAACACAAGTGAGTGTCGGGCCAAGAAATCACTAGTGGCGGGGCTAAAGGTTTCAAAATCAAATGCATGTTCCGACGCTGAGTCAAAACCCGACAAGGGGAATGAAAAAGGGAAGCAGATTATCGATGCAGAGAACAATGCCACCATTGCCACCACGAAGATCCAGAGGAGGAGGAGCGTCTCTTCCACTCCCAGATGTGGGTAAAGGGCTCCCCGCTACAGTTCATTGTCCACAGCGGGAGCCAAAAGAACCTCATTTCAGCAAAGGTCGTAAAGCGGTTGGGCTTACCGACCACAGCACATCCACAACTGTACACCATCGGGTGGCTTTACCAAGGATGGGATCTTCGAGTGAGCTAGCAGTGTCGCCTTCCATACAACATCAAGCCCTTCACGGATGAGGTATTGTGTGACATTTCTCCCCTTGAATTTTGTGATGTATTATTAGGACAACCATACTTGTGGAAGCAACATGCTATGTATAAATCAAGGCCCCGTGTTGTTATTCTTACTTTCGGAAATAAGTTGTACAGGATACCAGAGGTAACACCGCCTACCACCATCTCTTTGGTTACTGTAAAACAATGTAGTAAGCACATTTCCAAAACTGGGAAATTTGTTTTCCTAATGATATGCCCTCAAGGAAAGAAGAAGACGGTGGCGACAATCTCTAGACAGGGCCCCTCCGCATGACAACTACAAATGGACAAGGTCGTGGAGGAGTACGAGGACATCTTCACCTCCCCCACAGGGGTTCTTCTGCACTGTCAAGTCAAGCACTGATTGATTTGACCCTAGGTGCACCACTGCCCAATGGACCAATTTATCGACGCTCCATTATGGAGAATGATGAAATCAAGAGGCAGATTCAGGAGCTGTTGTAGAAAGGTCACATCCGTCCAAGTTCATCGCCCTGTGGGAACCCGATCGTGTTGGTACAGAAGAAGGATGGGACTTGGAGATTCTGTATTGACTATCGGGTGCTGAACAAGATCACTGTCTGTAATAGGTACCCGATCCCACGGATTGATGACCTTCTGGACCAACTAAAGGGGGGAAAATATTTCAGCAAGATCGATTTGAAGTCAGGATATCATCAGGTACCAATCAAACCCTCCCATGTGTGTAAAACTGGCTTCAAAGCCAAGGAGGGCCTTTTCAAATGGTTGGTTATGACTTTCGGATTGACGAGTGCTCCTGCAACCTTCATGAAGCTAATGGATGACATATTACGGCCATTCACCAACTCATTTGTAGTGGTATACTTGGATGAAATCCTGATCTTCAGCAAGAGTTGGGAAGAGAGCCTCCACCACATCCGACAGGTTCTCCAAACACTGCGGCAACACAAGTTATCTGCCAATTTGGAGAAATGCACTTTTGGCATGACCCAGGTTTAGTATCTAGGATACATTATTGATGAGTAGGGGGTGCATGTGGATCTTGCCAAGATCTAATTCATTCGGGATTGGCCATCTCCAACCACTCTGACAGAGCTCCGCAGCTTTCTAGGTCTTGCCAACTTCTACCGCAAGTTCGTGTTGGGATTTTCTCATATCACTTGGCCCTTGAGTCAAGTCACCAAGGGAGGAGTGAAAGAAAAATTCTTTTGGTCTGAATCTCAACAGAAGGCATTCACAGAGTTGAAAGATCACCTCTGCTCGGCACCAGTGCTCGCATTACCAGACTTGCAACAACCATTTGAGGTCGAGACAGATGCCTCTGACTATGCTATTGGGGCAGTTCTTACTCAACATGGGCATTCAGTGGCATATCACAGTGAGACACTTTCAGACACAGTCCAGAAGTATCCCACTTATGACAAAGAGATGTATTCCATTGTGCAGGCTTGCCGACAATGGAAGCATTACATTTTGGGGAAGGAAACGGTCATCCACATAGACCACCAACCCCCACAGTTCATACAGACCCAAGGGAAATTGCAGAATGATCGCCATCAAAAGCGGTCAACATACCTGCAACAATTCCATTTGAATACCAAGTATAAGAAGGGCAGCACCAATAATGTTGCAGATTGCCTCAGTCGACCACCGATCATGGCGTTAACCACCGTGCTCAACTCTTGTGGGCACGAGACTTCTGATTGGCCACTTCTCTACAAAAGCGACCCAGAATTCGGACACACATACCAGACACTCTTGGAGGGTCAGCATGTTCTAGATTTCACCTCCAGGATGCCCTGTTATGCCACCTAGGTCACCTTTGTGTTCCTTCAAGCAAGCGTGCCAAGATGATTTCGGAAGCACACTACAGTCAGGCTGTTGGGAATTTTAGGGTTGAGAAAATGGTGGCAGTACTGCAGAATTATTTCTATTGGCCGAACCTTCAACAGGATGTAGGGAAGTACATCAGATCTTGCACTGCCTGCGCCATTGCCAAACTGACCATCAAGAAGCAAGGCCTCTATACCTCGTTTCCTACCCCTAGTCGATCTTGGGAATCCATCTCCATGGATTACATGTCAGGCCTTCCTTCCACTAAGCATGGAAACAACTGTGTTTTTGTGGTCGTCGACAGGTTCTCGAAGATGGTCATTATGGCGGCCTGCAAGAAGAATATCACAACCGAAGCCAATGCTAAACTCTTCTTTGAACGAGTGTGGGTACACTTTGGGATCCCACAGTCTATCATCTCAGATCGGGACAGCAAGTTCCTCAGCACATTTTGGTCCAGTCTCTAGTCGATGTTGGACACCAAACTCACTAAGTCCACAACCTTCCATCCTCAAACTGATGGCCAAATAGAGGTTGTCAACAGGATGATCATACACATTCTGCGCATGTACAACTCAAAGCATCCACGCACATGGGATGAAAGCCTCCCCTATGTTCAGCATAGCTACAACTGGGCTCTCCATAGCTCGACGGGCCACAGCCCTTTTTAGGTGGGCTTGGGATTCCAGCCACTATGTCCCATTGATGTGGCCATGCCATTTGCAGCTACTCACGCAGATTCAGCTCATGTCCAGTCCAAAATAGATAAAGCAAACAACTTCATTGAGCACATCCAACATATTCGCCAGCAGGTCCATGACATTCTAGAGAAATCAAATTCCAAGTACAAGCAGTGACATGATCAACATCGGGTGCCACACAAGATTCAGGTGGGCGACAAAGTCTGGTTGCATTTGCAAAAGGAACGCCTTACCGGAACCTTTCGAAACTCAGACCACTCTGATATGTTCCTTACACCATTACCAAGGCTGTGGGAGACAATGCATTTTTGCTCAGCATCCCCCCATTCCTTGGCCTGCACCCAGTGTTCAATGTGGATCGCCTTCATCCATACTTTCCACCATTACTAGACACATCCGACATTGCATAACATCTCACACCCACAGAGTTAAATCCAAATTGCATGGAAAAAGCTACAACTGATCGGATCATGGACACATAGATCAAGCACACTCGCCAGCAGAATATCCAACTGTATCGAGTTGTCAAAGTAGGCCAACTC
The DNA here is from genome assembly GCA_031772625.1 of Pinus tabuliformis. Taxonomy (NCBI): domain Eukaryota; kingdom Viridiplantae; phylum Streptophyta; class Pinopsida; order Pinales; family Pinaceae; genus Pinus; species Pinus tabuliformis. The sequence continues at coordinate 1,371,117,146 of CM062805.1, read as the reverse complement.
CTTCACCAGGGCAAGTGGCTCACCAGGGACCAAGTTCAGCAGAAGTTTCTTCATCTCATGGAGGAACTCAATGCAATGGGGACCATTTCTTCCTAAGGGGGGAGGAATGATCCAGGTGGATATTGGTGGCCACCCGCCAATTCCACTTGGACCCCCACCATTGTTTCTTTCAGTTTTTTAGTTTCCTAAATTGTAGCACAGTTTACTATTTTTAGCAGTTTTTCGGGTCCTAAACTTCCGGAGCCGTTTTGAGGCCTTAAACGATGTTTTTTGGAAATCTACCGCCAGCGATTTTCTGTGTAAAATCGTCTTTTCCGTCATAGTCGTCGGAGAGATATTTCCAACAAGCTATCATGCGCGTCAAATGGAGATAATATGACCAAGTCACGACCCTAAGAAGTTGGTTGTCCAACTCACCTCAATGGGGCCCATAAACTCTTGGTGTTACATCTCCTCGGGTCAGGGTTTTGGTTGTTTAGGGTTTGCTCTTATTGTTCAATAATAAAAAGGCCATTGAGCCTCATTGTAGTTGATTTCGAGGCATGTAGCCGCCACATCTCTTCTCGGAGATAAGCTACCATTGCCCTAGCTAGTGTATTTCCATTTCTCTTTGTAAGCATATTTCAATATTTTACATTAACGAAATGAAGTATTATTTCCACTGCATCTTTGTGTTTATGGTTATCTCTGTAATTTGTTGCGTTCCTGTTTAAATCTGAATCATTATTGGCCTTCCATTTTCAGGGATACCAAAGAATATGTTAAAAGATGTGATAATTGTCAGAGAATGGGAAACCCCACTCTTTCAAATAAAATTCCATTACAGCCATAGGTACTCATTGAACGATTTGAAAAATGGGCACTAGATTTTGTTTGTCCAAGCAGCCCTCCTTAAAAGCAAAAAAGGTATATTCTATTATGTACTGATTATGTCACTAAATGGGAAGAAGCTAAAGCACTTCCTTTTGCTACTGAAAATGTTGTCGTTTCATTTCTTTTTGAGGATATTTTCACTTGTTTTGGTGTTCCAAGAGAAATTGGAACAGATCAAGGAACACAATTTACATCCAGATTAGTGTAGAAGCTTGTGGAGCATTACAAAATCAAACATCGAAAGTCCACTCTGTACCATCCACAAGCCAATGGATAAGTTGAGTCTAAAAATAAGGTGATTGAAGCAATCCTTACCAAGACTATACACTTACACAGGAAGGACTAGGCAGAAAAGCTTCCAAAAGCTTTGTGGGCTTATAGAACTACATGGAGAAGTAGTATAGGACATACTCCCTATGAAATTGTTTATGTGAAGTAGGTCTTGATTCCAATAGAGTTCCAAATCCAGACTTATAAAACAGCAGTCCAGTTAGATCTTGACTTATCAAAAGCACAAAAGCAAAGGATGAGACAACTTAATGAGCTTGGTGAAATAAGACAAGAATCCTTCCAAAGAACCAGCCTAGTTCAACAACAGAGATCCAAATGGCATGATAAGCACATTAAAGAAAGAAAATTTCATTCAGGAGATTGGGCATTACTCTTTGATTCAAAGTTCAAAAATTTTCAAGGGAAATTCCAAACCCACTGGCTTGGGCCTTATGAAGTTGAAAATGTGTTTGACAATGGTGCAGTTAGAATCAGGACTATTGATGAAGAGAAAATTCCTCTTTTAGTGAATGGACATCGACTCAGACTTTATCAGAAGCCATTAACAAAAGAATAATTTATCAAAATTTTCCAAGATAATTCTGAATTGAAAGTGATTGAGAAGAGTTCTTCTTCTTTTCCACCTTTGAAATTTACTTTTCTATAATAAAAAATAATAATGATAATAATAATAATAAATTATCTATATATATATATATATATATATATATATATATATATATATATATATATATATATATATATATATATATATATATATATATATATAGATTCAAAGAAAAAATAATAATAAAAAAGGTATAAACATGAAGACCAACATGTTGTTGGCATGCTTATACAGAAAATTTGAATTGAAAACGAACTCCTGTTGGCACCTTAAATTTTCTTTCCAAAAAGAAATTCCCTTTCCTAAAGTTTTTTTCTCAGCTAGAGAATCAGCAACTTTGTATAGCTCGAACAAGTTTCTGCAACTAGGACAAGTTTTTGCAGCTCTAATAAAATTTTTGTATCCAACTTGACAAGAACACTTGGTGATTCAAAATGAAGAATAATTGACAGTGCAAAGTACCTGCAAGAGATATCAAAGGACAATTAAGGTTAGGAAGTTAATCAAAGGTATGTGATACTTTAATTTTACAACGAGGATTAATATATTGCATATATGAACTAAGAGGACATAGCACTGCCAAAATAAAACAAAATCATTTCAAATTAAGGGTGATGGTTGCTTGTCAAAATCATCATAATCCACCACTTAAACTCTTGTCTTGTCCCCATTATGAATCTATCGAAGTAATCACTGAAACATTATTTTGAATGCGCTCTAATGTTCAATTCATTCCCACGACCTTCATTATAATTTACCTGTTCTCCCATTTCTCTAAATTCACATAACCTTCCCATCTCTCCGTCATTGAACGAAACCCTACCAACACCATTTTTTTAATCAAGTGAGCAGTTCTTGAGATGAATCATCTTCCATAATGGGTTTTATTGTCCAAACTGAACCAATCGGGAAGAATTTCTTAGAAGGATATCCTCAGACCAGGAGTTGTTGTAGAAAGTACAATGGTTACAATTTATAGATAAATTCAACGGTTTCCATAGGGAAGTAACGAAGAATTTTGCATGTTCTTTTGATGGGAAGGAGGTTGAAATAGGAGACACCAAATTCACCATAATAGAGTCCTTAATCACAGAAGCTACTGAATTACCCAGAAGTGGAGAAAAATGGTTTAAAAACAGAGGGATCAATGGGGAAGATTGGAAAGTTTTCCTGAAAAATCCAAACATGGACACCACAATCTTCAAGAAAGGTATTCCTAGTACAGCCCTTAAGAGTAAATGGAGGAACTTGCTTCTTGTACTTCAGAAATTTATTACTTGTGAAGGTCGGTTTGGATACGTGTATTTCTACCACATTAGAATAATGATGAATTTTATTGAGGCTCACCAAATGAATCTTCCTTATTTCCTCTTGCATAGTCTTAAGAAAATGTCCATGAATGTTCAAAACAAAATTCATTTCATAGAAAATACCATGTATCATGATGGATTGATAAAGATCTTGGTTGGGTTTCACCTTCAGAGTATAGGGGATAACTAGGAAAAAAATTTGGTAAGGAAACATTTTGAAGAAAGATCTCCTGAACATCCCAACAGTAGTAGAACCCTCGGGGGAAGGAAGAGAACAATGGAAAAAATAAAAGAACAAGAACCCCAGTCTCAACAATAAATATCAGAGGATGAACTACCCATAGTGGATATTTTGCAGAAAATGAAAAGGGGAAATCTTAGAAGAAATAAAGCTAGCAAAAGAACAAAGGATTTACCACAAGCCAAGATCTTTCCTCAAGAAAATAAGCCAAATGATAAAAAGAGGAAAGTGCATGGATTACCGACCTCGGGACTGAGGAGAAGTAACATATTGAATACGATGCAACAAACATTTTCAGGAGCTACAGAGTATATCGATCTTGAGGAGAGGGAGCCGACTAAAGACCCTGAAGGTCCTCCAGAAGGATCACCAAAACTGCCACCAAGGGTGTCATCACCACCCTGCATTTCACCTCCAAGAAGTCTAGTGCACATTCCAAGTGTTGATCCTGTTCAACAAGAGATTTATGAGTACATAGAGTCATTAGAAAGGAAGAAAGTAGCAACTAAAGAATCAATCCAAAGTCTAGGAGAAGGAAGCAATCAGTTCAATGAGCCACAAGAACCTTCAGCCTATAATGTTTTAAAGAAAGAGCACTTTGAGCTAGAGACATTGAGCAGATATCTCAAAAATGAAAATCAGACATTGAAAGCACATAATGGGATTCAAATTGCAAAGCGTGACAACCTTATTCTTCATTTGAGTTTATGGTACAAAAATAACAAGAAATTGAAGGAATAAAATAGGGCAATGCAAAGAGAAATCATCAACCTAAAATATAAAATCCTCATGAAGGAACCAAGAATGCCAGTGGTTTCCAGAAAGAAGAAGAAAGTGAATCCTTAATGTCATAATCAGAGGGCACAAGAGAATGAAAGTGATGAATTGTATGAGGACATACAAAACCTCCAGTGTAGGAGAATGTAAAGTCCAAGGACTGCACTACCTTGACACCCTTTTTTCCTATACTTCTTCCTTTATCCTATACCTATCACCTAAATAAATATAATAGACACAAGGTTTTGTTAAGGTAAGAACTCACATGTCCCCTTTTTCATATTTGTTTATATACCATTTTGTGTTGTTAAGTGTGCATTCAACTACGGAATTGGTCTGTTTCTGCAATTAATCCAAATTTCCGCAGCTACATCCCTTGTTGACAGGGTTCGAGTGCACCAGCTTAGCAAAAGAATATATGGGTGGATGAGGAATGATCCCCTCATGGATTCTTTCCTATTCTCTTGAGCCAATCCTTCAAGAAGATCGCATTGTAACACGGTCAACCTCAAAGTCAACTACAAGATTGTATGCCGGAACAGAGTCTAAATTTCACGAAATCTTATCGATTTGCTTTTCCAAATAGAAAATCGATTATTTAGCGATATAGTTTGGTTTAATAGGATCGAAATAAAGATATGTAGGCTTAAAACTCTCGTACTATTATTCAGAGAAATATTATAAAAGCAATGGTCGCTCTGTGTTTTGGGGCACACCACTATATGTAAATTCTGAGAACATCTTGTTAAACTCGTTTGTGAGTAATAGACTTGGTTCATGTTTTCCATGATGCGTTGATTGAAGATTTTCGACTATTTCGTGGAGGGCCCCTATGTCCAGTACAGGTCTTTGATCGATTGCACATAGATTTCTTTAATTTCTTAAAAGTTAAATTGTAGATGCTTTGTCTTGTGTTTTGAAATGCAGTGTAATGGAATTCGCGATTAAACTATTGTCTGCATAAGAAATTTCCTTTGCTTTCTACCTAGCCTAATTTTTTTATTTCATTTTCTTTTTATCTGGTATAGTTTGATCATCTCCTTTGCTTTCTACCTAGTGTAGTTCAACCGTCTCATTTCATAGCTTAGTTGATTTTTAGTTTATCAGTTTTATTTCTTATTTGGATGAAGATGAATGAGTTAAAGAGTGACAGTCTTTTTCTTGGCAATTAAATTCATACGTCATTCATTTTCAATTTGATAGAATAGATCTCTCTTGCACATAGTAAACTAGACTTGGTTGTAGCATAAAATTCAAGATAAAATCAAAAACAGTCTAACAAGAGTAGAGTTTAGGATTCCTCTCAAACCATCCACAAAACTGATTCAATAGAGATTAGTTTTTAGGATAACCAATGAACAACTTTAAGAACAATACTCTAATATAATCAGTAATACCACCTCCATATTAATTCTAAGTTTAGACCTTAACAATAACATAGATATCTTAACGACATAAAATAACTTCTAGCACATTTAGTGCACTTGTGCTTCATCAGTATACCTACCCTGGTCGATAATTTATTATGACAATTTAAGAACATTAAATTGGCTAAACAAGGAGGATGTAGAAGAATATTGATTCCCAAAGAAGGTGTAACAACCCAGCCTTTAATCCTCCCACGTATATTTTAATTGTAATTAATTAATGAATCATGTACAAGCATGTAATTGTAAATGGGTTAAAATACCCAAAACAATTGTAATTATATTTTAATAACAATTGATGAAGAGGTGGAGCCTTGAATACGGACCATGAGAAGCCATGAGAGGTGAGGAAAGCTAGAGAAGGGGATTTGTGGAATTAATCCTTTCCAATAAATTATTTGGTGGTGACATGTGTCCCTAGAACAATGAATTTCCTGTGAAATAGTGAATATCCTTTTGAAAGGTAAGGCCCATTATTTATAGTATTTATAGTGCCTCCTGGAGTTACATCATTTAATAACAAGGGTGAATACCATGGGTGGATACCACATTCCACTCAGATCACGTGGTCTTCTCTAAATAGGTCAGAGAAGCTTTGGCCGTGTTGTGTATGGGTCCTATCGATGATGTAAACCTATGTGTAAGAGTAAAAGTCTTAATCGTAAAGTAGAGACTGAAATGAAGGAGTCTTCATAGAACATTTGAGGTGAATTGCTAAAGAGTTCACTAAAGAACTATTGAATTGATGGAGTCTATTGAATGGATTAAAGTAGGCTTTTATGACCTTTTAAGTGATTGTGATTTGCCTTTACTAGGTCAGTTGTGGATTGAACATCTATGATGTATCCCTATTTTGAATGTTGTGTGATCGATTAGATTGAAAGTTATCCCTACTTTTGGATAAGAAGGCTTGAAGGCCTTCCAATGTTTATGCCTTAGAAGGATTGTGTTCCTTGTGAAGGTGGGACATGATGTTTGCTTCTAGTTAGTATTGTACTGGGTTGCAAGCCTATGTTTATCCAATTTAGGAGAGAATAGGAATTTTCATTCAAATGGGAGAAAACTGTGAAAAATGATTTCTTTTGACTCTTTCAAAGAAAACCCTGGTAAATGGATGTGGAGTAAATTATTGTTGGATGCCTCCATATGTTGTTAGGATTTATGTATTATCAAAAGCCCCTTTGGAAATTTTCAATCCATTCAAGATTAGAAATTCAACCCTTGGAGCAGGCTTAAGAACTCTATCATAATCATTATATTCCTTTAGAATTTTGGGGGTTGACCCTTTGGATTTTTAGTGATTGACCCTTTTGGTTTTTAGGGATTGAATTTAGAAATTTTCATATTGGGGGATTTTTTGCCTCAACCCCTGATGACATGGGATAGCAGGCGCCATGTCTAAGTTCTTAGATGTAAAGGGGGCTTAAGCATGAAGGGTTTGCTAACTAGAATGACCTTAAGTCGTAGGGGACATTCTTAGTCCTCTGGTATTCAAGGACCCAGTTAATGGTACCATCATTTCACAAAGGTGTGTCTATTAGTTGACATTCATCAACCAGACCAAGAAAAGGGTCAAATATCATTTCTCATTTCTTCTGGTGGTTTGTTCTCTAAATTATCCTATTATCCAAAGTTCTTAGTCCTTGGTTAATATATGTGACTTGAAAGAATTGGTTCCTTTAGTTGTTGTCCATCAACTAGGCCAACCAAACCTTATGAAGCCTATTTTAAGGTTTCCCAAATGGTGGAACTTGAAAGTGATTTAACTCTGCGTGGAAGGAACCCTAATGTCAAGGTTTTAAGAGATTATAAAATCTATAAAATGTGATAATCCAACATTTTGGAAAAACATAGATCTAGACGCTAGTGAAGTAGGCCATATGGAAGTTACATGGAATCCATGTGAGCACTCCCAGGCCTTAAAAGTAGGGGGATATTACATGGCATTATGATGTGTCATGTTGATGTGGCATACTAACATGGCATGTTAATGTGGTATGCCATATTTATGTGCTAACATGGCACAAAGGTGGCAAGAAGATGATGTGGCACCCTCATGGAAACATGATGACATGGATTAGAAGTGTAGTGACAATGAGGTGGAGGCCCAAGTGGTAGCATTTTGGTATGACATGGATTAGTGGATGTGCTGAATTTGGAAAATATGGAGATATAGACTTTTGGTTAATTGGAACTTTTAGATTTTACTAGATCTAGATGTTGACTTATTGACCAAATTTTTTTCTCAAATCCAGTTGAACTTGAAAATTTTGGGAATTTCCAAATGGATCTGAAATATTGGAAATCTAAGATTAGACGAGATCCAAAAGTTTTAATAAATGGGACTAATCGAAAAATCCCAGATCTAAATGTGAGCATTGCAGACTAATGTCTTATGGTTGCGGATGTGTCCCTATGTGGTGGTGACATGTGGGAAGAATAATTCAATGTGTAGATGGCATAGAATTGTACGACAGTGGAATGGGGGAAAAGGAATTCCACATGGAAATTAGGGTACAGATGTCGAAGGGTCTCTACGAAAGCTAATCATTTAGAGGGCCATACCTTTGTGTCCAAAGCTCGAACTTGGATGAAATTTATATCATTGGAAAGCAATAAATGAGTAAAATATGATGGTGATCTCAGAGACAAGTTTTAGGTGGTTGAAGGAAGAGGAATTTTAATAACCCTACTTTCGTAAAATAACCTTAGAGGTCAAGTATACACACCTTGTTTCCTTAAAAAGGCCTTGAGGGGACTGTGGCACTACAAAAGCTGGGGAAAAACTAGAAAATGATAAAATAGAAGAGGTGGAAAATAAAAAAATAAAACCTAGGTATTCAAACCAAAATCAAAATTTCTTTGGGAGAAAGAACAAAACTACATTCACTCAAAAGTTCAGGGTCTTAAGTACCACTGGAAGGTCTCTTAGGTGGTCGGTGAAATAATAAATTTGGTCTCCTAGAATTGAAAAGGTATGGGAAACAACTTTAAATAAGAAACACTTGGATACATTATTAGATCTGAAAATCCAACCATGCTCCTCATCCAAGAGACTAAAGTAGACGACACAAAGATGATAAAGAGGGAAAATGTAGTGAAAAAATAGTGAAGTTGTAGACGTGAGATCAGAGGAGCTTCAAGAGGAATATGTACTCTATGGGATAAAATAGTGGTAAAGTTGGAATATGTTCAAAACACACAACATTGGGTTTAGACTCACCTTATTCATCAAACCACATACACAAAGTCTCATTTTTTTATCGTATATGTGCCATCTCATTACAAGGAGAAGTTGAATGTTGGTATTCTTTATGAATTCTAAAGGACTCAAAGATTACTAAAAATAGCACAATGGCTGAAGATTTCACTGTGACCTTATAAAGTAAAGGAAAGGAAGGAGGAACCATAGTAAGAGATCTATTTTGGGAAAATATGGAATGTTTAATTCCATATTTGGATCTAACTGGTGTCAAACCATCAAGAGAGAAATAAAATAGGCTAATAAGTGATTAGGGTCAATCCATAAAGTGGCAAGGTTAAACAAATACTTATTGATAGCAATATCCTCCTAAACAACTAGAGTATAAATTTGTTGAGAAATGACAACAAGAAATTCCAATTTAATTTGTCCTTGAATTAAACTGTGAATTAAAATCGAATTTTATTCTCATAGCAACTTGTAAATAGTTAATTGAGTTTAATTGAATTAATTAGCTTAGGAATTGTGAGTTGGAAGTCTTTATATTGTCATTTATATGTTCTCCCTAAATTTTAGGGGTCCAAGATGAGTTTATTTGAGTTGTAATTAGATAACTCAGTTTGACTAAGTTATGGTCAGTTAAACTAGTTTGTAACTATTAGAGGAACTAGTAGATGTCTAATAGTGAGTTGGTGCACTGGTGCATCCTGAGTGCTACTCTATCTAATAGGAGATTCACTCAAGATAAACTCATGCATATCAGTTCAAAGAAAGACCCAGTTGAGACTAGAGTGCAAGGAAAGTGTACTATCAGTTGTAGAATGATCTAAGTTGTACAGATCAGGCATGCAATCAGAAGAGGGCCTAGTTTTGGATTGCGTCATTATGGAAGAAGGAATTCCCAAATAAATATGGGTTATTCTTCTCAGGAATTGCGCAAGGAAATAGGGGCTTAACAGGAAGCATAAATTGGCTAAGTGTTGGTTCGTGCAGGCTTGTGAGGCAAAGAGTTGATCATATTTGTGCAGGAATTGTTCTCTTGAGAACAAGCTTTGTATTATCACTCAGATTTCTGATTAATGCAATACATAGTTAGGGTTTTGAGCAGTGGCTTTCCCTAGAGAAACAATTTTGTTATGTGTCTTTGATTATCTTCCTCTTGTCGATTATTGTTTTCATCAATCATTGGTTTCTGTTGTTTAAAGAGTAGCTTGTCTTGTGTTTTAGTACATTATATGAGATGTGAATCTATAGGAAAATCTACATTGTATCAAACTTGAAAACATTATACTAGAGGAGATTTCAAAGTATTGATTTTTGGGTTATAGGTGAAATTCGAATTTCCAATACATACTTCAGGATCGGCAAATGGATTTCTATTGTTTGAGGATCGAGTATACCTTGAAAGGAAGCTTGAATTATATAGCCTGGAAGGATAGGATGGAGGTTGTGCTAGAGGATAATGGCCTCAAGGAATTCATTGAGAAAGACATTCCTAAGCCAGCAACATCGGATGCACAGAATCTAGTTGAATGGAAGAAGTGTGTGGCGAAGTCGAGGCAGATAATCCTTGAGGGAGTTCGAGACCACATTGTCTTGACTCTCCATGGGAAGGAAACTTTGTATGTTATGTGGAAGCATTAACAGGCCTATTCCAAAATAGCGGTGACCATAGGAAGTTGGCACTGAAAGACAAACTTCAAAAAATCAAGATGGAGAAAGGCAAGACCATTCCAAAATACTTGACGAAGTTCACTCACTGTCGTGATGAGCTTGGAAGTCTTAGAATAACCATTGCCGAGGATGATATGGTGAGCCTAGATTCCTAGGCCTTCCCAATAGTTGGAATAACTATCAAGACTTTGTCAATGGGAGGAAGAAGTTGCCAGATTGGGAACGACTGTGGTCAGAGTTGATGTAGGAGGAGATCAGAAGGAACACCAAAGATGGTTCCTCATCAAAGACTAATGATGAGGAAAATTGTGCCTTGGCAGGTAAGACAAGGAAGGGGAAAGGGAAGGCGACCCACTCCAAATTGGATTATTTCCGTGGAGGTAAGAATAAATGCATGACGAAAGTTAAGTGCTTTCACTGTCACGAGCTGGGCCATTTTGCTACAAATTGTCCACTCAAGAAGTCCAAGAAGAAGTCCTCAGGAGGAGCGGCAGGTGAGGCTTTGGCCTCCCAATTCGAATTGGACTTTACTCTCATTGCATTCATGGTGTCATCAATGATGGGTAGTGTATGGTACCTTGACAGTGGAGCTTCATTCCACATGACTTGTGACAAGGAGTTGTTCAGTGACCTCAAGGATAAGGATCTCTAGATGCATATCAAGATGGGTGACGACGAGAGGTATAATGGTATTGGATTGGGCATGGTTACTTTTCAGAGGGAGAATGGTGCTCCTCTCACCTTGAGAGATGTTATGTATGTGTCCGGGTTGAAGAAGAACTTAGTATCAGTCGCAATTTTTGGGGATAGAGGCTATGATGTGATTTTCTCGAAAGGAAAGGCATTCCTTCGACACATAGCCACAGGTCAAGTAAAGAAGATAGGGATTTGAGTTAAGAATTGCTATAAGTTGGAGTAGATTATTGTGTTGCTTTGAGCACGAAAGCAGAAAAGATGCAGAGCCGAGATGTTGACGAGTTGTGGCATAGGTGATTGGGTCACTTGCATCATGGGGCTTTCAAAATCATGCAGTATATCTCTACTAGTGTTCCCAAAGGTATGTTAGATCAAGTTGATATATGCAAGGGGTGTACATTGGGAAAATACACCAAGGCTTCCTTTCATGACAAAGACAGTCGAGCAAAGGTGATTCTAGAGAGATTCCATTCAGATGTGTGTGCACCATTCTTGACAACATCCACGGCCAAACACAGGTATTATGTTATATTTGTTGACGAATTTTCTCATAAATGTTGGATATTTTTCATGCAGAAGAAGGATCAAGCTTTCACAAAGTTTTTTGAATTTAAAGCATTGGTCAAGAAAGAGTCTCACAAGAAGGTTAAATCTCTGAGGAGTGATAACGGTGGCGAGTATGTCTCAAATGAGTTTAAGAACTTCTATGCAGCAGAAGGGATTAAAAGGGAGTTTACGTCATCCCATAACCAACCGTAGAATGGGGTGGCTGAGAGGAAGAACAGAAGCATTGTAGGGGTAGCACAGGAGATGTTCAATGATCGGGGCCTACCACTACACTTATGGGCTAAGGCATGCATCACAGTGGTTTATTTGCAGAACCGTAGCCCGCATCAGATTCTTGGGATGAAGACACCAAATGATGCTTATTCTGGTAATAGACCAAACGTTGGTCACTTCAAGATTTTTGGGTCATCGGTGTATTTCCATGTGACCAAATATGCATGGAAGAAGCTTGATCCAACAGTAGAGTTGGGGATATTTGTTGGGTACACCGATACACCTCACAACTATCAGGTGTACTTGTCGACCAACAGGATGACAATGGTTCACAGGGATGTCAGGTTTGATGAGGAGAAGGCCATGCGAGTTTCCCTTGAGAGGGAGCTTGAGCTACATGTGGTTGAGAAGATTTTAGCTCCTAAGGTTGAGGAGCCTCAGATTGATGTGGAGCATCCACATGTGGAGGATCTGGGAGTGGAGACATCCACTTAGGCATAGTCTTCCAGAGATAGGAGAAATCACACTAAAGAGGCTGGCATGTTATTGCATGATGCACCGAATAATGTGGGAGCACCCGCATCTCAATGCAAGTAGAGGAGATCACCTGAGAGGTACACTGGATACATGGCTCTTATGTTAGGTCCCTATACTACTAGTGTAACCCCTTATTGTTATTAGAACAACCCCCTTATTATATTGTTGTGCCTATGTAGTCCCCATATTGTTATTATTGTGCCCCATAGAAGCCCACTATTGTTATTATTGTGCCCTTACATTATTATTGTTATGTCGGCTCTGATTATATTGGACCCCTTAGACTCCTATACATAGAAAGGAGGTCTTGTCATTTGTATCATCAAAGAATTGTTCATTTGTGTAATGTAAAGGAGGTTTCCCCCTTGAAGAGGCTGAATTATAAGGCGTTGATATATCTTTTCTATCTTTTTATGATCTGGTTTCATAACATCTTATGAGCGGATGTGTTGAGACAGATCCATCTTCCTTTGAGAAGGTAGTGCAGCAACCGGTTTAGGTTGATGCCATGGTGGAAGAGTATGAATCCATAGTTCATAACAGTGTTTGGAATGTCTTCCCAAGACCAGAGGACAAGTCAGTGGTGAGCTCCTTATGGATTTACAAGGTAAAGAAAGCTGCAGATGGTAGTGTGGAGAAGCATAAGGCCAGGTTTGTGGCCTGTGGCTTTTCACAGGTAGAGGGGATTGATTATGATGATACCTTTGATCCTGTTGCAAGGTACTCATCGATCAAGTCCATATTGACACTACCAGTGCAGATGGGTTGGAAGATACATCAAATGGATGTAAAGGCAGCCTTCCTTAACTAAAAGATTGAGGAAGAGGTGTACATAGAGTAGCCTTAAGGTTTTGAGACCTTCAACCGAGAGTCGCATGTATGTCAGATCAAGAGAGTTTTGTATGGGCTGAAGCAAGCACCTCGTGCTTGATACACCAGGATTATTAGCTACTTCACTGGGTTGGGCTTCACCAAGAGTGAAGCGAATGTGAACATGTACCAAATAGTGGTGGAAGGTAAATTGTTGATCATTGTGTTATATGTCGAAGATTTGATTTTGACAGATGATGATCAGTTGATTAAGTCTTGCAAGGATGACCTTGCAAGAGAGTTTGAGATGAAGGACATGGCGCTCATGCATTAGTTTCTAGGAATGGAAGTATGGCAAGGTGATGGGGAACTGTTTGTATCTCAAGGTAAGTATGCCAACGAGATACTCAGGAGCTTCTGCATGGAAAGAAGCAAACCCATGGAGACTCCTCTAGAAAGTAACTGGAGGAAAGAGGATGCTACTTTAGAGGAAGTAGTGGAAGCTACTATTTACAGGAAGCTTGTGGGTTCACTCATGTATTTGGTGAACACACAACCAGATATGTGCTATGTAGTTAACCATCTTAGTCAAGCAATGGTTGGGCCTACCAAGCTGTATTGGAGGGCGGAAAAAGCATGTGTTGAGATACCTCATGGGCAGTACTCAGTATGGATTGTGGTACGGACAGACAGAGGGATTGAAGCTTCAAGGTTTCATCGATGCAGATTGGGTAGGGAGTCCATCCCACCGGAATATCACATCAGGATGGATCTTCAATATTGGGTCAGCAGCAGTTTCTTGGTACAGCAGGAAATAGAGATCGGTTGCACTTAGTTCGGTAGAGGCAGAGTACATGGTTGCAATTCAGGTAGCATATGAGGTCATCTGAATGAGGAAGATTATGGTTGGTTTGTTTGGTCAGCAGATGGATCCAACTGTGATTTACTGTGATAATCAGAGTTGTATCAAACTCTCTGAAAGTCCCAATTTTCATGATCGGTCCAAGCATATTGATATCTGATATCATCATCTTTGAGATTGTGTGTTGAGGCGGATTATGTTATTAGAGTACATTCCCATGGAAGAGCAAGATGTTGACATTTTGACAAATGCATCGTCAAGATGTAAATTTGAGTTTCACAGAGATAGGATCGGGGTAGCTGATAATCCATTTCTTGTTGAGAGGGAGTGTTGATAAATGGAAAGAAGAAATTCCAATTTAATTTGTCCTTGAGTTAAACTATGAATTAAAATTGAATTCTATTCTCATAGCAACTTGTAAATAGTTAATTAAGTTTAATTGACTTAATTAGCTTAGGAATTTCCAGTTGGAAGTCTTTCTGTAGTCATGTATATGTTATCCCTAAATTTTAGGGGTCCATGATAAGTTTATTTGAGTTATAATTAGATAACTCAGTTTGACTGAGTTATGGTCATTTAAATTAGTTCTAACTGTTGGAAGAACTAGTAGAGGTCTAGTACTGAGTTGGTGCAATGATGCATCCTCAGTGCTACTCCAGCTAACTAGAGATTCACTCAAGATAAACTCATGCATGTCAGTTTAGAGAAAGACCCAGTTGAGACTAGAGCAGGGACAGTGTACTATCAGTTATATAATGATTTGAGTTTTATAGATCATGCATGCAATCAGAAGAGGACCTAGTTTTGGATTGTGCAGTTATGGAAGAAGGAATTCCCAATTAAATATGGCCTATTCCTCTCAGGAATTGCGCAAGGAAATAGGGGCTTAATAGGCAGCATAAATTTTTTAAGTGTTGGTTAGTGCAGGATTGTGAGGCAGAGAGTTAATCATACTTGTGTAGGAATTTTTCTTGTGAGAACAAGCTTTGTATTATCACTCAAAATTATGATTAATGCAATAAATAGTTGACGTTTTGAGCAGTGGCTTTCCCTAGAGAAACAATTGTGTTATTTGCCTTTGATCATCTTCTCTTGTCGATTATTGTTTTCATCAATCACTAGTTTTCGTTGTTTAAAGAGTAGAGTATATTATTTTCTTGTGTTTTATTACATTAAATGAGTTGTGAATATACACGAAAATATACAAAAAATTTCTATTATCCTCTCCAACCTTTTAAATGATATGCATATTCTCTTTCAACAATCCTAGAATTTTGGTTCTAACCCTTTCACATTATGTCTTGTATGGCTCAATGATCCATCAAACATGGAAGTAATTTCTAAAATGTGGAGTATTTCAATTTATGGTTCCCCATCCTTTGTTTGGGCGTCTAAGCAAATAAACTTAGCATTAAAAGGTTGGCCAAATCCTCATTCATTTCCCCTAATAAAAGTCAACTATATCTGCAAAATTAATTTGGAATTGTTTAAGAAAAAAATGGAGGATGGAGAAGTCACCAAGCAAAGGCTTTTGAAGGTAAAAGATTTATGTAGCATGATTCGTAAAGAAACTAAGGAGGAGGATGATATGTGGAGACTAAATTCCAATGAACTAAGGTTGAAATATAGTAATAAAAAAACAATCCTTTATTCATACACAAGCCAAAAAGAACACAAAAAAACCTCATTAAAAGAAATACACCTTTAATATGGCACATGCCTAAATGATTTTGCAGCAATTAAAGCAATGATATTACTTTGACTCTATGTATACAAATGAAGAGAGGCTCTGTTAAATTCCATGATAGCAATGTTGTAGTATTTTCCATTAATGATCACACTAGAATAGAAGACATAATCGACATAGGATATAAAAGGTGAAACCATTATTGAAATTTGGGGAATTGAACTAGACAAAGATCTATATCCATATGGTTTCTCCATTAATTTCTACTATGCATGTTGTTCTATCATAAAATCAAATATAAAGCATATGCTATTGCATTCACGGAAAAGGAACAAGCTTAGGGAAAGTACAAACACATATTTCTTGTTTTAATCCCTAATGAAGTAAATCCTTTTTTCTCCAAATTCCACCCTATTTATTTATGTAATTCTTCTTACAAAACACTAATCAAAATCCTAGAAAACAAACTTAAAAATATTTTATCCAAAAATATCAATGAAAATCATGGGGTTTCGTGTAGAAAAGTAAAATCATACACAATATAATATGCTACAAGAGGCAACCATACAAGCATGAAAAATAAAGAAAAAGGGAGTATAATAAAGATGGATATGTCAAATGAATTTGATCAAGTAAGAAATTCCTTTCTCTTTGAAGTCCTCAAAAAAAATGATTTTGATGAATCCTTTATTTTATGGATGAAATCACTTACCTATTGTCCTTGGATTACCCGTTTATTCAATGGAAAGCCTACCACATTTTTTAAAATAAAAAGAGGCATAAGACAAGGTTTCCCTTTCTCTCCTTCTCTTTACATAAACATGGTGGATTCCTTAAGTCGGATATTGAAACAAGGAAGATTAATAGATTACCTCCAAGAAATTAGCATAACACAAGGAGTTAAAGATATAAATAACTCAAGTTCGTTGATGACACCCTTCATGTTGTGGGAGTATCCACCATTAATGTTGAGCAATTTGAGAGTATTTGGATCACTTTCTGAATGATTTTGGTGCAAAGTAAACAATGATAAAAGTCTTGTTTATGGGTAGAACACAAGCCCTTGTCAAATTTAAATTATTTCTAGAAAACTTCAATTTCCTTGTTTGTCATCTTGGTCCTCCTTTAAGTATTTGAGGATGTTTCTCTCTCTAAGTAAACCCAAATTCAGTTGTATGGCAAGGAAAAGTGCAGCAATGAAGGTCTCATTGGTTGAAATTTTTAGGTAGTGTAGTTAGGATCAATTTAGTTCTTCACATTTTTCCAATATTTCAATGTTCAATTATTTAGCTCCACTTGGCATAAGTAGTGAGTAGCAAAAGAAATTAATATGTTTTATGCAAAGGATGGGAATATGGCAAAACGAAGTTTCATTTAGTCAACTTGAAAATTGCGAGGTACCTTAAAGATAGTGGAGATCTCATGGTAATATATTTTGCATTGGGAACCAAAGTCCTTTGGAACTTAATAATAGGGGAAGCCCACTAGGGGAAAAACACTTTACTAAAGAAATATTTTTATGATAGAAAGAAAATATTCTTGGATCATCATTTGGAAGAGGGAAATGGATTTCCAATCATTTACCCCTTTAATCCAATCCCAAATATCTTGGCCTCCAAAAAATAAGGAGCAGATCAATAGCTTGAATGATTGCATCTTGGGGAAGCCTCCCCTCAAGCTTAGATAAAAGCTCTTCGGGATAAGAGATTGGTTTAACTTATCAAGAAATTAAATCATTATTTTACTTGTCTCTTTGGGATGAGCATTGGATTGGATGGAAGGTACCTTCCTTTCCATTTCATTTTATCCCCTAGTTGAAGTTGTTATTTTCGGTCCTTCATGGTTATGCCCTTGTGGATAAATATTTCCTTGATTGCATAGGTTAGGGACAACTTAATAGTTAAGTTAGGGTACATATCTCAGCTCATGAAATTCCCTCTATCACCTTGCTTGAGAATCTGGGACCACATTTGGAGTCATGGTTTGTTGAAAATCAACTTTTCCTGTTGGATAATGGCTCATGAGAAACTTTGTACAACAAAAAATTAACAAAAACTTGGGATTCAAAGACCTATAAGGTGTGGTTTATGTTCTTTAAAGCTCAAAACTCAAACTTGTTTCTTATTTGTTGTTTCTTTATCAAACTGGTTTAGAAATATACTTTTAAGGAAATTCAACAGAAATTTGTTTGCTCCAACTCTTAGAATGAATCTACTTATGATCCAAGGGATCAATTTAGTGGTCAAAATTCAATGTGTGCGACAGAGATCAAAACCTGAACGACTGGATAGATCTCGGATATATAAATCCAACGTAACTTGAATCGTTCAAAATAGATATCGTATACTCCCGATATTGTGTTCTAATCGAATTCCCAAACAGGTAAAATTTGGCAAAAATTGACAGGTGACTAGACATTTTGGGCCAGTGGCAGGCTGCCACATGGCCTCTCTGGATTGGTCCAAAAATTTGAAATTTCTATGGTTTAGAATTTTTTTTAATATGTTGTGGGTTTGAATTTTTCATTATTAATGGGGTTGAGTGTGTAGATTGGGCCAATGAAGAGAGGCCACATAGGCCAACAGGAGGCACCCACGCGGCCTCCAAGGGTTGGACCAAAATTTTTTTATAGGGCCATGAAGACCATGAGATTCTAACCTCGGACCAAGCAACAAGCACCACAGGCCTACACCAACGCGCCATCAAATGTTTCTTAACCATATTACAGTTGCGGTTTTATTTAAGTTTTATTGGGCGCATAGTTGAGGAGGCCAGGGCTAAGCCCTAGCCCATGGCCACACCCCACACCCACGGCACCATGGCGGAGGGGGCCTAGGGCTAGGTATTAGCCCTGGCCAAAAACTAAGAAGCCACGCCATATAACCATGAATCAGAGGCTTAGCGCAAACCACGGGCGAAGAGAAAAGGGGGCCAGCCCCAGGCCATATGCATGTCCAAACAACCACCAGCGGATGAGTTAAGGGGGGCAGCCTAAGGCCACATGTGCATTCTATGATACCACACTGCCTGTAGAATCTTTGGCACCAAATTTGGTCCTATGCGCATCCAAATTACCATGCGCCAGTCATCGAGGGCCCAGCTGACGAGAACCACCGTTAACCCCAGCCCTTGGGCATGTGTGCCCCATACGACCGAAAATTTCAGAACTGGGGCTTAATGGACAGTTTAACTGTCCTACAATTTTGCTCGTCATGCGGGATTGTAGACCAGGTTTGTGCGCCGGTTCGGGGTTTGGGGCGCTCAAGCCAAATTTGGGTCGAATTGGAGAATGGTTAGCTAAGGAATTTGGGAAAAACTTGAAACAAACATAACTTTCTCAATTTTTTTCCAAATCAGGTGCAGAAAGAACCCAGATGGGGGTTTTTTATAATTCTAGATCCACTAAAGACATTTGTTTTGCACTATGAGCATTTTAAAGCCATGAAAACACAAATTTTATCACTTAATGAAAGAAGCCCTGCATTGGAAGTTGGAACAAGAGATGTAGCCCAGGAGGGGGTGAACTCCTTTATCATGTTTATTGTTATGCATTTATGATATGGTATTGTGTCTCTGTTTTGGTTGTTAATTAAGTTTAAAAATCACTTGTTTATATGTTTAGTAACTTAATCCATTACCGAAAACACATATAAAATTTCACTTGCAATTTGTTTATCACCTCCAATATAAATTACAGATCATTTTGGTATCAGATGATTGGTTATTGTGAAGGTTTGATTTTTTTTGCAAGTGTTTTCTTATGCTTACAAGATTGAAGCTTAAAAGAGGAGAAGGAGAACTTGTGGAGCCAAGATCTCAAATTGTTTCAAGGAGAACAAACATGCCTCAAGCTTCAATAGTCATGGCACATGAAGAAGGTCATGAAGGGATGTCTGAAGATGAAAGAATTTTCAAAAAATATTTCTTTGAGATGTCTGAAATGGCCAAGTTTCTTTATGAAGAGAGGAATTCAAGATTGTATGGAGAGAGGTCAAAACCTACAAAAGTAGATGGATGAAAAGGAAACAACCTCGAAAGGGGAATGGAGGAAGTGGTGACAAGCCACCACCTTCACCTCCATCCTCACCTTCATCTTCCTCCTCATCTTCATCCACTTCTTCTATCCTTTTCACAAACACCTCCAAATTTTCCAAAAGGTCACGGTAAAACTCCTTTGTTAAAGCTTGATATTAAGTTTGAATTGCCTATGTATGATGAAGAATTAGATGCTGAGAAATTAGGTAATTGGGTTTGTCAGATTGAAGTGTATTGCAAGATACAAAGAATCAAGGATGATGAGACCAAGATTCATCTTTCTTCTCTTAGATTGGAAGGTGCAGCACTTATTTGATGGGAAGCCAAAACTCAAGAGGACGTGAAGAAACATGGTAAGGTTTTATCCTCTTGGAATGATTTTATTTTTGCAATAAGAAGGTAGTTTTATCCATTAGCATACATGCAAAAATCTATTTTGGATTGGCATAAATTTAGACAAGCTAAGGGGCGAAATGTGCAAAGCTATACTCAAGAGTTTAGAAAAAGGACTTTGATGTTGGGTATAGATTTTTCCTCTCAATATACTTTTCTCAAATACATTAGAGGATTACATAGGTACTTGAGACATACAATTCTCATATTTAACCCTACAAAACTAGATGAAGTTTGTGTATAGGCGAATCATTTAGAGGCAAGAGGGAAGAATGTTTTTGAAGAAACTAGTGAGAAGTCATTCAATTATGGAGAAAAAGGAAAAGGGAAATTTAAAGGCAAGGATAAAAATAATGCTTCTGTCAAGAAAGAAGGAGAAAAGCTCGTATGTAAACATTTTTCTAAAGAAGGTCATGATGAAGGCCATTGTTGGAAACTTCATCCTGAGATGAGACCCAAAAAGTTTAATAACAAGGAGAAATAAAAGATTGTTGCAACTACACAGCAAAATCTAGGATTTGATTCTGAAGATGAAACAAAAATCGTAGCCATGGGATTGAAAGGTAAGGATTCAATTGCAAGTAATATTTCTTCTAGAAAACCCATTTAAACTCAAAATGAAAGAGAAAGAATATATTTGTTCCATATTATAATCATCACAAAACGTAACAAGGTAGATACTTTATTTGATAGTGGTTCGCAAGAAAACCTCATTTCAGAAGACATTGTCAAGAAACTAAATTTGGAAACCATTCCTCATCCTAAACCTTATCCTTTGGGTTGGGTATGTGACAATGCCAAGTTGAAAGTGACAAGAAAATGCATACTTATATTTTCCATCACTGCGAATTTTATTGATGAGGTAGAACTTGATGTAGTACAACTTGACATTTGTGGTATTGTTTTGGGAAGCCTGTAATTATATGACAGGAAAGACATATTTCATCACCATGAAAACAATTATCACTTTTTTAAAGATGGGATTGAGTACATTTTTAGAGCACATAGAAAGAAGTTGAATTTATCTCTTGTGAATGTTGGACAAATGAAGAGGTTTGTAAATGCTAGTCAGAATTTTACATTGTTGATGATTAAACATAAATATGTTGATGTATCTTAAGCCTTTCAAGGATATGAATCAAGTTGGAAATCTAATTTTATTGACGTTGCTAATCCATGTGATAAGATGTTTCGGGAATCTAACATGTTTCCTCCTAAAAGAGGAAAACAATATGAAGTGCAATTGCAGCGGGATGCATCATTGTTGAACATTGGTGTGAACAAGATGCCAATGTTAAAGAATGCAGTAGTCAAAAAGCAAAAGAAAAATCTATTTGAAAAAGAGGACAATCGTTCTAAAACATCTTCTTTTGGGTTTCATAATGTTTTGGCTTTGAGCAAGAATAGTGCATGACAATGGCATTCACATTTGGTGAAGAGTCAAGCCAAGTGCAAGGCTAAACATGCTAAGCATCGTTATGACTATAGTTTTCAAGGTGAAGTGAACTTGAAATTAAATAAGCCTCCTTTGATTGAAGATTGGGAGAGAATGTTCAGATTTCCTTAACAAAATTTTTCTCTTCTAAACATCTTGAAGAATTGCAGCAAGGTTATACCTTTGATGGAAAGACAAAGACTTCAAAAGTGAAGTACCTTCATAAGGAGCTCAAAGCAACAAAAATAAACAAAACCAAATGGGTTGAAATTGGAAGGGTGAGGGAATTGTACCCTCATCTATTTGTTAACTGAAAATGAGCTTTTGGAGGTCCAAAAGCTTCCAATGGGGAGGAGTGATCCAAGGGATCAATTTAGTGCTCAAAATTCAAAGTGCATGATAAAGCTCGAAACCTAAACTAATGGATATATCTCAGCGATCAACGCAACTTGAATCATTAAAAACCGATATCGTATGCTCCTGCTATTGTGTTCTAATCAAATTCCCAAACAAGTAAAATTTGGCAAAAATTGATAAGTGACTGGACATTTTGGGCCAGTGACGGGCTACCACATGGCCTCTTCGGATTGGTCCAAAATTTTGAAATTTCTATGTTTCAGAATTTTTTTAATATGTTGTGGGTTGAAATTTTTTATTATTAATGGGGCTGACTGTGTAAATTGGGCCAATGAAGAGAGACCACACGCGCCAACAGGAGGCAGCCACGTGGCCTCCAAGGGTTGGACCAAAATTTTGTTATAGGGCCAAGCAACCCACCAAATTTGAACCTCAGACCAAGAAACAAACACCACAAACCTACACCAACGCGCCATCAAATGTTTCTTAACCATATTACAATTGGGTTTCTATTTAAGTTTTATTGGGCACATAGTTGGGGGAAGGAAGAGGGATAAGCCTTAGCCCATGCCCACACCCACAGGACTGTGGCGAAGGGGGCTTAGGGCTAGGGCTTAGCCTCAGTCCACAACCCGGAAGCCACACCATATAACCATGAACCGGAGACTTAGTGCAGACCACGGGTGGAGAGCAAAGGGGGCCAGCCCCGGGCCATATGTACGTCCAAACGACCACCGACGGAGGAGTTAAGGGGGCTAGCCCCAGGACACATGCACATTTTATGTGACCACATCGCCCGCAAACAAGAGCACAGGATATTTGGCACCAAATGTGATCCTATTCGCATCCAAATGACCACGCGCCAGATGTTGGGGCCCCGGTCGGCAAGGGCGGGCGATTAGCCCTAGCCCGTGGGCACATGGCGCCCCATACGACTGAAAATTTCAGAACTGGAGGTTAGTGGATAGTTTAACTGTCCTACAATTTCTCTCGTCGAGCAGGATTGTGAGCCATGTTTGCGTTCCGGATCCGGGTTTGGGGTGCTCAAGCCATATTTGGGTCGAATTGGAGGATGGTTAGCTATGGAATTCGGAAAAAACTTGTAACAGGCATAACTTTCTCAATTTTTGTCCAAATGAGGAGCAGAACGAACCCATATGGGGGTTTTTGACAGTTCTGGATCCAATAGAGACATTAGATTTCCATTATGAGCATTGTAAAGCCATGAAAACACAAATTTGAAAACTTAATGAAAGAGGCCCTGCATTGTAAGCTAGATTAGGAGATGTCACCCAGGATATGGGTGAAATCCTTTATCATCTTTGTTGTTATGTGTTTCTAATATGGTATTTTGTCTCTGTTTTGGCTGTTAATTAAGGTTAAAAATCACTTGTTTATGTGTTTAGTAACTTGATCCATTACCCAAAACACATATAAAATTTCACTTGCAATTTGCTTATCACCTTCAATTTTCAATTACATATCAAATTCTAAAACCAAGAATTATGTAAGAAAATTAAAATATAAACCTATTTCTACAAAATAATTTCTAGAAATTCCTACATTCATCTGCTAGAGAATCTAGCTTGCTAGGAATAGAGTCATTTTTCAACAAAGTAACATATCCCCCAAAGCAAGAGCTATAAAATCCCATGCTCTTTTGACTAATTTGATTCAAATCAATGGGGTGAAATGGCACAATAGGTTGTTGTTGGAGCTACAATAAAGGGATTGATTGAAAGATATTCATATGGGGAACACTCCACTTTCTTGAAATATTGATTCAAATCCTAGAAAGGAGAACTAGCAAATTGATGGTTGAAAATGTCAAAATTTTAAGGATTTTCATAGTCATGATATTTGGTCTTTAAATGCCATGGTTCAATATTATTGTAATTTTAAGGTTTTCCTTAAACAGGTTTATGGTTTTTAATTCCATGGCTAAAAATTGTTGGAATTTTAACCCTAAAAAAAGGGTGATGTAGCATCACCACTTTTCGATTTCATGGTGTTTTTCATATTTTTTGTGCAAAAATAGGGGTTTTTTTGGCTAGAATTCTCATTTTTAGGCCATAATTCTCATTAAGTTTGTAACTTTATTACATGCCATCCATGGGCTCTAATACCATGGGAAATCAAAACCATGTGCCTGAAACCACCACTATGGACCTAACAACTTTGAATCTTTCACTGAGTCAAGTTTACCCTAACATTTCTTACTTTAAACTTGACTAGGGAAATCCACATGCTTGCCTACCTTGTCACATAGATCTACTCTAATACTTTACTGACTGGGGTACGCATGCCTAACCATGTCTTATAGTTGTATTCCCATATACATGTAATTTACAAATTTCATCTCCAAAGTTTTTTTTTTGTTATTTTTATTGTTTCCTTGCACTTATGTCACCATTTTTTCACATCAACACACCTGCTCACACCAAGTGCTCTCCTCACTGTATCTTGCTTCTATGGTTGCATCTCACACTATTATACCTCTATTTCCTCTCAAATAATCTTCACACATGCAACCATCGCCTCCTTCTACATACCACAAACCCTTCGCTCCAATACGACTATTAGAGATTAAAAAAAAATGCAAAAGAAATAAACGGTAACAATCACACATAACAAGAACACACATAAATCATGAACACGATGATTTACCATGGAAAACCCCAACTAAGGAAAAATCAACCTAATAATAGATATATTATTATCTTATGTCTTGAAAGCAGCCACGCCTTAACTTAAAAGTAGCCAAGCTAGCAAACATCTTAACCTGGATAAATGAACCCTCTACTCAACTCAAGCACATTACAATGGAGAATATTCAAGCCTTTTAATTCTTCATTACATGTAATGCATGGGCTCTAATACTATGAGCCAACAAAACCATGTTCCTAAAACCACCACTGTGGACCTGACAACTTTAACTCTTCCACCACATCAAGTTTATCCTAACAGTAGCCACACAATTATTTTTCACTTCAGAGGACATTAAAGCTTCCATAGATGCTCCACCAACATTTCTTCTCATTGGAGAATTAAGATTCAAGAGTAGTTATATAACCCAATTTTATTGTACACTCTCTCAAACACGCATTTTTTAACCAACAAAGGACATCCTCTTCCCCCTCTATTAGCTTAATGAAGCTTGAGACCAAGTTACCAAGGAAATGGGTCCATTCCACCACTTCCAGACCCTCAAGCCCAATGTCTACACCAAACTTCTAGCCCAAACTCCCTCTAACTTGTGGACACTGGGATTTTGCATCCTTAAAGAGTAAATATACTAATCGCGTGGACAGAGAAAATAAGAGAACATGAAAGACATTAATCTTCACCTGCTCCCATCTAGCGATCCTCTCCAATTTTTACCTTACTGTTGAGTTTTCGAGTGCAATAAATACAAGCACTAATTTCTGAAATTATAATAATTACTCCAAATGATATAGATATTCTTTTAAGAATTTGATTTTATCATTAAGCAATTACACTTCATAAATTCAACCATAACCATAAGGATAGTAGAGACAACAATGCATAAAGAGAACACAATATTTACCCTCGCAAAACCAACTTGGGGGGAAAACCTAGCAACCTTTTTCTTAGAGAAATTCTTCAGTTCAACAAGAATTACATCTAATGCATCTATTCAACTATGACATCCAACAAGCTATGGTCAAACCTAGTCAATCATCCTTATATTCAAGTCAAGTCAAGTCAAACTTCTTCCCTTCAAACATTGGCCCTTTTAGTTCTACCATAATTTTGTCTTGCCTAGAATTACGACTTGCCTAGAAATTATCTTTCTTATTTGAGGTCAAATGTTGCCTTTATGGAGGAGGTTTAATGCCTTTATATATTATTCTATCTATCCAGAATGGGTGTGTTTCTTCATTGGGCCAACTTGACTTGAGGGAGTGCCAACTTGAATAGTTTTGAAACAAAAAATCAAATTTTGAATTTTGAATTTTTTCCTTTAAATCTGACATGAAGAACATGTCTTATATAAATTCTTTCAAGGGATAAATAATCAAAATGACATGAAGAACATGTCTTACAAATTCTTTATACATTACAAGGGATAAAATGTAAATTATGAATATTGACCATAGCTAGAAAATTCAACACTTACAACCATTTTCGATCCTCCAAAATGTCCACGATCCTACTAAGGGGAATGCACCTACCAATCCCTTCCAAACAATAGAACCTTTGGGAAATCTTCTTGGCAATCTATACCAATCTTAAATTGTCAATTTCTACAAATATTTAGATTTCATCACCCTAACCCATAAGGAATATTAATGAGTGAGCCTCCAAAGGCTTGTGGCAGTGAGAGATTGAGAAAAAATGAAAATGTTTTTAACCCGCCACCCATCTAGTTGTTTTGGAGATGCCATGTGACTTCTTTTCACGAGGGGGATGCCACCAAAAATCTTTGAACCTTACCATAAGAATTGGAAGCTTATCTTCTTAATTTTGGTAATAATTCCCTTTGGCATTGCTACAACAAATGTCTAATAGATTTGAATGATCTCCAAAATAGACTTCAACAAAATTAAATGCCCCCCACACAAGAGAAGCCTATTGACCCAATGGGAAATGTGAGCTTCTACTTTTTTGTACAACCACAACTAATGAGAAAACTTGTATAGAAACTTAGATATTTGAAATCAAAGTCCAACTCTTTTTGTGGGAAAGGGGGGAATCTTTTTCTCTTTGAATTGAAGAATACGATAAGACCAAACTAGGAAAAAAATAAAACACCAATTTATCGCTATTGTTTTCCATACCCATAGATTTATAATATAGTTTTAGCATTCCTTTTAAAGAATTTAAATATTTTCTTGATCACTACACACAAAAAAGGCACATCATCCGCAAACAAAGATGTGTAATAAATTCCTATTCAAACACCTTAGCTCCTGATAGAATTCCTTGGACTTGGCATCATGGATTAGTTTACTAGGGGCCTCTACCACAATGAGAAAGGGGGACAATGGACACCCCTAAATAAGGCCCTGATCTAGGTGGATATTAGTGGCCACCCGCCTCTTTCACTTGGACCCCAACCATTGTTTCTTTCAGTTTTCGTAACTATAGCACAGTTTACTATTTTTGGCAGTTTTTTGGGTCCTGAACTTCCAGCGTTATTTTGAGGCCCTAAACGACATTTTTTTAGAAAATGGTCAAACCCATAGTTTATAATTAGGGTTTTTATTCAAAATTTGTATTCCTCAGATAGATATTTCTAACGAGGTATTATATGTGTCAAAAAGAGATCGTATGCTAAAGTTACGACCCCAGTAAGTTGATGTACCAATTTACCCCAACGAGGCCCACAAACTTTTGGCGCTTCATATCCTAGGGTTAAGTTTTTGGATGTTTATGGTTTTCCATTGTTTCTCAATAATAAATAGGCCTTTGATCCTCATTGTGACACAGTTCAGAATTCATGTAGCCACCACATCTCTTCTCAAAGATAAGCTATAATCGCCTAAGCTAATTTATTTCCATTCTACATGTAAAGAATCTTCTAGTACTTTGTTATTAATGAATTGAAGTTATGTTTTCATTGCATCTCTTTGTTTCTGTTTATATTTGTATTCAATTTCGTTCCTTCATAAATTTGGATCAGGCCCTTCAACATTTGAAAGAATTTGAAAGAGACTCATTAATGGGCACTACAAAGGAGATTGATTCAATGCACGCCATGATCCATTTTATAGTGGAAAAAATCATACCCAACTTCAAAAGAACTAGTCAAAGATAAACCCAACATAACCTATCATATCCTTTTGATACATAAATTTTTATGATGGTCACAGGTTTTTTATACACCTTCATCGAATAGATGACTCCCTGATCAATTGAGACAGTATTATGAATTTTCTTATGCTAAAAGAAACCAAATAGTTCCTTTGAAATTACTTCAATCTGAAGGGCCTTAATCTCATGGCAATAATGTTGGCCACAATCTTATAATTCACGTTGTAGCATGATTAGTTTGATATCTATCAAACATTACACATATTTTTTTTATATAAGAGTTAAAAAGGTAGAATTTATGGATTCCAAAACGATTTCATACCTATGATACTCCCTAACAACCCGAAGAAAATCATTCTTCAATAAGCCATAAAAAAGTCCATCTTACGCCCATCTGGAATGGGTCTCAGCAAGCACTTATTCCAAACACTAGTTCATATTTTCCAATAAAACAGAGGTAAATTTGAAATCATATCTAATATTTCCTTGATGGAATAACCCATTGTCTCCTTTTAGAGAAATTGGAAATGATGAACCTCCTCCTTTGCAATGTCCTTAAAAGAATGAACCATTGATCCTTTTTTTTATTTAATTTCCCAAATCAAGTTCAAATGTTTTTGATAATTCGCATATTGATGAGAAAAAATGGTATTGTTGTAACCCTCTTTAATCCCATTCATAACAATCTTAAGCCACCAAGTAGATTTTTCCTTTTTCCAATAAGGAGTAGTGATTCTAGAGCTCATAGTTGGGATAATTCTGATTCGAAAAGAGTGCCCATAGTGTTATCTTCATAGCATCCATTTAGGAATCTAAAGTTGAACCTCCTTCAGTTGTCTATTAGATTTATCTTTATAGTCTTTGAACTACTTCTTAGTGACCACTTTAATCCTATGAATATTGTTATAAAATTGAACCATAAAGGAAAATGGAGAATTAGAAGGTAGCCACAACCATCTTCCTATGATCCTCTTTCACAAGCCATGAGTGGTTAAATTTTAATGGAGCAGGGGGTTTTTCCTCCCAAAATCCAATTAAAACAATCTGGGTGAATGAATAGATAATATTCCCAAGTTCACCTAAGTCTTCAAAAGGATTCACCCATCAAAACATGCTTCAAAAACCCGAAAATGATCCAACCACTTTGAAATGGCATCCTCATTCACCCAGAAGTTTCACCATGTCGGCACCAGCTTCACTAGTTTGACAACCACTAATTTGTGCTTTGCAAAGAATGCCTAAAAGAAACAATTTTGGTGGGATCTACAATATAGGTTCCCCATCATATCTCTCTCGTAGATAAATTTAAATTTAAATCCCCTCCAATTAGGATAGAATCATTGAAAGCTTTTTCACTTTGCCAAAAGGGTACATGCTCCACATATAGACCATAGATATTCATGTTAGGAAATTATATATTACAGAGCAATGGAACACACAAAATATATTGCAGAAATATAAACACATAAAACAAGAGAGACATAGATATGTGTGGTTCACCGAATTTGGGCTACGTCCACGAAGAAACAACCAGTCCTTCCTTTTAGATTATCCAGCAAACTAAAGAGATACAACCTACAGCAGATCCGTTGTAATACCCTCTTCGCTCTCACACAATCTCCTCTCTCTTTCCCACTCAAAATACCAATCTACATAGACGCAATACAATTCCCTCATATATAGCGAGGGGTTTCCTTCTAGGGCAAAAAAACCTAAATTAAACATAACTTCTACCATCATATCTCCGCCTAATGAACGGCCCAAATTGACTACGAAATTACATAATTTTACAAGCTAGTTTTAGATCTATTTTTAGCTTCGGGGGTGTTGCCCCCAATCCCCCACTAAGGGGGGCTCCAAATAATCGACATTGCTCTTCCACCCCACCTTGGACCCCCCTGGCGGTGTGCATTTTACGGACGGCGTTTCCGCCACATTACGAACTGGGGTCCAATGGGGCCATACCTCTGAATAAAGAAGATAATCAAGCTCCACAACCAACAATTCAGAACTGAGAGCCTAATACCAAGCTCTAACTACCGACTAAACCAAAATACCAGAGGAAATCATAGACTCTGAGAGATATTTTAAAGTTGAGCACTAACTGGGGAAAAAAAAAAAAAAAAAACCTCTCGACAACCCATTTACATCCAAACAAAAGGACCAGTTTTTTAGCCATGTCTTTATAATAGATTTGGCTCTACAACCTTCCACCATGGCTTCCTAAATTAGAATAATGTTTGGCTTAGTGGTTGAAATGCATTTTTTTAGGGCTAGCTACTTACAAACACCCTCTAACATTAAAGGATAGGACTTTCATGGGGGAACATTTTTAACGGTTTTTCTTGCTACAGGGGACCTGAAAATAGTAGATAGTTTCCCCTTATTTGTATTCTGAATTGCTTTGTATTGAGAATTTAGCATATGGGACTCTCATCCAACCAAGTCTATTTGGATAGGATCGATGTCTAAACCCCCTTGGGAGAAGGCGTCTTCCTTGAGCGCTAAAATCATAATCCTTCTACGAAGGGGGGTTGTAATCCAATGCCTCCATCATAGCAACTACAATGATATTACACTTAAAATATGTAGAAACTAGTCTTGAAGACCGAGGCAGAGGGGAAATTCCATGGGATGGTATTTTCCTTGTATCAAAAAGGAAATAACAGTTAAAGGAGAGGGGATACCGCTAGTAATAATAACAAATATAACATGTATCAGAATTAAAAGATGAAGAAATTAAGTCTCGGGGACAGTGGTGGAAAGCACATTTCATGGAACAACATTGTCCCTAGATAAAAATAAAAGGAACATCCAAATAAGAGGGGATACCCTAGCCATCATACCCTCCTAACCAATAGAAGAGAAGGGGGATTCAAAAATGGGGGTTGTGGAAAGGGACTTACCAATGGCTAGATTTTCAAAGCCAATCCCAACCTTTAGCACACCTCTTCGATCTACACCTAACTCAATAGAAATATCATCCCCCATAGCCTTCATCGACGAACTCTAACCGTGCAAGTCTTCCTCTTGAATTTCCTTGAACCTTTTTACCTAAAAAAAAAAATTATGTTTGCAACGAGACAAAGCTTAGTGCAATGGCTCTGGAGACGACCCACGACATGAAAAATGAAACAATGGAAAGACAACTTCCAATTATTGGTTTTTTCCCTCCATTGATGATCACCATAGACCAAGTTTATGTCCCCAACCAAAACTTCCCTAAGGTTGGGCTCAACATGTATCCATGCCCATCGATGGTCAATTCCTAAGTCTCAATTTTGATCTAACCATACAAAGTGGCCAAGCTTATTCCTAATTGCAACCAGCAAGGATCTCAACAAAAACACCAAAGGAAGACCAAGGACAATTGCCCATATCATTTGCACAACCATTGAATCCCTTCACAAGGTCAAAATCAACTATCCATTTTTATAAGACGAGACATGAAGGGCCCCAAATCTAATCTTGGCCCAAAACCTTTTCATCACCACCCTTCAATGCAAGAACAAAACAAATCCAACCCCAAACTAGAGCATGAAAGGTGGTCAAATAACCAACCAGCAAAGATCTCAACCCAAACACCAAAGGAATACCAAGGAAAACCACCCATATCTTTTGCACAACCATTGAAGCCCTTTGCAAAGTCAAAATCAATTATCCATTTTTGTAATACGAGACATGAAGGACCCCAAATCCAATCTTGGCCCAAAACGTTTTCATCCCCACCTTTTGATGCAAGCACAAAACAAAGCCAACCCCAAACTAGAGCATGAAAGACTGGTGAATAACCCAAAACTAGCTTCCAGATGAGAACCAACCATTGATGAAGAGATTCATCTGTAACAAACTTTCCACTAATAAACCTACTAAGGATTTACCCAAGAAGCACATAATGTCTTTGATCTTAACAATATCTCCAACTGACCTTCTCCTTCTTAGCCCAAATAGAACTTCTTAAACCTAAAAATAGCATAACTCGAACATGCCTCCTTGCCAAACTCTCCATTTCCCTTTTCTTAGAAACAAAGGCGTTTGCTTCAAATCATTGAGGGAGAGTGATGCAAAATCATCCTTGGCCTTAGGAAAACCTAATCAACCAAAAAAAAAAAATTGTTGAGTTGTAATAAGTGTTGCCACTCCCATATATTTTAAAGTTATTGATACACCTATTATGCAGTTGTTGATACACCCAGTTGGTAGTTGTTGTTATACCTGTAGCTACATTCTATCAAAGTTGTGATTACTCTCGAGTTGTTGACACTCCCAGGAATGTGTGTTGATATTCTTGTTGCGTGAAGTTGTTGACACATCCAAAATAAGCAGTTACTTAGCTACGTTGCTATAGGACAAACCCTACTAAACGTACTTCCAGAATGAGGCGTAAGTTACAAATTAGGTTTGTCTACATGTGAGAAGAGGTGAATCGATTTAGTTTGGGAAGATGAAGAGGTCGGTGGTATGGGAAGCGATTTGTTATAGTGGAATACGAAGAGGTCAGCAACATGAGGATAAATGGCAGAGAACAAGGAAAGGGACATTTTTTTCTACATTCAACATTTTTCTTCTGCCTCTCAACTCTTGGACGTTTCACTATTGGATTGCTGACATTGGTTTGGCTATTGCATGAGTTCCAGAGAGCACAAACGACTATTGTACGAGTTAGGAAGGTGTCTAGTTGTTGTGCGTGGTGTTGTTGTGTAATAGTTTGGATATTTCAAGCACTTTAAGGATGTTGTTTAGTAATCTAAATTCTTGTATGTAACAACACATTTGAATGAATAAAAATATTTGAAATCCTTTATGTCTTCCCATGAGAAGACTCAAATTATTCTCTCTATTGTGTTATGTGGTTTAGTCATTTGAATTAATTAATTTAGTATCCAAACTCAAATGGCCTAGGTTGTGCACTATATAACAACAATCCAGATTATGTAGGTGTTGTGAAAGTTACAGATCCTGGACTGCAACAAGTGGTATCAGAGTGAGATTCATTCAGGGATTTGCACCTTGAATTTATTTGTGTAACAGTGTACCAGGAAACCTTATCGGCGGTTGCACAATAGGAATTTTGAAGGTACAAGTTGGGTCACAGAACCTAGTTGAGGTCCTTGGATGTTGGTGAGACATTTACAACTTGTAAGGATGTCGTTGAGGAGAAGAGGAGGAGGACAAGGAGGTGTAGGAAATCAAAAGCTAGAAAATTAAGACAAAGTTTAGAAGAGTTGGAGCATAGAAGAAATGAAGATGAAGAGGTAGATTCAGAGCATGAATAATAAATAGATATAAGAACATGAGGTTGAGGAGAGAGACCCAGCAATGAGGTTGATTTCATATTTGAGCAATAGAGGCAGTGCAAGAGTTGAAGTTTCCTATTATGATGGCAATCCGAGAGCTGAAGTGCTCATCGATTAGATTGGAGAACTCGAAAGGTACTTCAAATATGAAAATGTTTAGGATCCAAATCAGCGAAAATTTTCCATGATGAAGTTGAAGGGTCATGTTGCACTATGGTGGGATATGCTACAAAAAGACTAAGTAAATAATGAATTAGAAAAAATCAAGACTTGGAAGAAGATGGTCAAGACGACCAAGGAGAAATTTGTGCTTGTTGATTACCAACAAAATTTGTACAAACAAGTCTAGAACCTAAGAAAAAAGGAGACCTTTGTTCGTGAGTACACCAAGGAGTTTTTCATTTTGTCATTTTGATTAGGTATAAAGGAACCCAGCTTTCAAAGAGTCGCAAGGTATGTGAATGGACTGAAATACTTGATTCAAGATGAAATGAGTACACATTATTTCTGAACTGTTGATGAAAACTATCACATTTCCCTGAAGGTGCACAAAAAATTGAATAGGAAAACACAACAAAAGGCAGATGAAGAGACTTCAGAGGTAGAGGTAAGGCAAGGAATGCTAGAGGCAGTGAAAAGGAAGAAGAATCCACCAGTGGTTAAGGTGGTAGAGGTGAAAATAGTGATGGAAGAGGCAGAGGAAGTCTCAAAAGAAGAAAGGGTAAGTATGCAATTACTTGTTATCGTTATGGAGTTGAAGGACATAAGAAATTTGAGCGCCTGGAAGGAAAAAATTCAAGGAGAAGAGGTGAAGCTAGAACACAAGTTACACAAGTCAATCAAGCTTCTGTTTTTGGAGAAAATGTGACTATGCTTCAACAAGAACAGGGAGAAAATTTTATGTTTCACTCCTTGATCTTTCTTGAACTCAATCCTGAGAGGAAGACAGTGGAATACCCAGAGAAAAGAAGGAAAGTTTTTAAAATTAAATGTAAGGTCTAAGGAAATCATTGTAACTTGGTCATAGATGGTGGAAGTACATAGAATTTAGTGTCCATTGAAGTCATAGAAAAGTTGAAACTAAGATTTTAGTCCATCCAAACCCTTACAAAGTCTCATGGTTACAAAAGGGATAGAAGGTGGTTGTGAGTGAGAAATGCTTGTTGAATTTTCAGATTGGCAGCCTTCAAGAACAAGGATTGTGCGGTGTGGTTGATATGGATGCATGCCACATACTTCTAGGAAGGTCGTGGTTATTCGAAAGGAAATTCTACCATGATGGTCAAAAAAATATATATGAGTTCAAGAAAGAGGACAGCGGTTGAAACTCACCTCAATTCAAGTTAAGAGAATTAACATATACACTTCCCTGTTGAATTCTCAACATGGTATCAGAGCCTTGGTTCTCTAAGGGCATCATGAATATCTCCTCTACAATGAAGAAGGTCATCCAGAAGATTGCAATCCATCTCAAGAAAGGTATCAAAGAAGTATGGAGTCTCATATTCTCTTCAAAGAAGCTTTCACTCAAATAAAGGGATGGACTCTTCTCGGCTCTGTCTGGGACATTCCAAGATGAAGACATTTGGGTGATTGATAGCGGTGCATCAAGGCACATGATTGGTCACTCCCACCAATTGAAGACCTTGTCAAAAGGAAAATCTGCATACTCTGTGGAACTTGGAGATAACAAAAGCTATCCAGTGAAAGGCGTTGGATCAACATCCATAAGGCTCGAATATGGAAGCAACATCCACCTCAACAACATTTTGTTTTTCCAGGTTTGCACAAAAATCTACTTTCTATTTCAATCTTAAAATAAAAAGGAGATATAGTAGCCTTCATTGATGGTAAAGTAATTTTATGGGAAAAGGGATCAAGCATAGAACAAGAAAAAGTGATTGGTATCTGAGAAGGAAGGCTCTACAGTTTAATATCTCCCATAAACCATGCATCAGTTCACACTAATATTAGTCATTATGAACTTTGGCACCCAAGGTTTGGTCATCTACATTTCAAAATACTTCTGACTCTAAATTCCATAGTAGATGGAATACCAAATCTAAAGGAGGAGCATGAAGGTGTCTGCAAAGGATGTGTATTGGGAAAGAATAACAAGAGACCATTTGGAAGTAGTGCTTCACGGTCGAAAAAAATCTTGGATCTCATTCACTCTGATGTGTGTGGCCCTATGACTCCAAAATCACTTCGAGGACATCTTTATTATGTCACATTCATAGATGATCACTCAAGAAATACTTGGGTTTACTTAATGAAAACCAAGGATGAAGTATTTACTAAATTTCAAGAATTCAAAGTTGAAGTGGAGAACCTTAAAGAAATAAGAATCAAGATACTAAGATCTGATCATGGAGGAGAATATACATCCAAAGAGATTATAGCATTCTATAAGGAATCTGGGATTAAGAGGGAGCTTATAGTTCCATAAAATCCTGAACAAAATGGAGCTGCAGAAAGAAAGAACATATCCATTGAAGAAAGTGTAAAATCAATGTTACATGATCAAGATCTACCCAAGTTTCTGTGGGGTGAGGCAACAAAGGCAGCAGTTTATATACAAAATCGATGTCCCCACAGATCTCTAGATAACAAAACTCTGGAAAGTTCTCACTGAGAAAAATCCATCTGTAGATCATCTCTTAATCTTTGGATGTCCTATGTATATTCATATACCAAAGGACAAAAGAAAGAAGTTAGATCCTTCCGGTGTGAAGGGCATATTTGTTGGGTATAGTAACTCATCGAAAGCCTATAGAATCTATATGAAAAGATGGGAATCACATTGAAGTTAGTCGTGATGTCATATTTGATGAGAACATAGCATTTAAGAAATCAAAAGAACTTTCTATATATTCTGATGACAAAGAACTTCCTATATTTGAGGAAGAAGTTGACAAGGAAGGAGAAGAATCTCACCATGAAGAAGGACCTAGTGAATATGTTCAACCCGTGGTCATTCAAGAGACAAGGAAAAGACCTAACTGGTTGAAATCTACACTACTAGATGTAGAAGGTCATGGAGTAGATCAAGGATCATTTAGAGAAAGTAAAAGACCCAAGATATATTTTTTGTATGTTGCATACATGACAAAATAATAGAAGCAGAACCATCCACCTTTGAAGAGGTTGTAGAACATCAAGAATCAAAGGATGCCATGAATGAAGAATATCAATCTATGATGAAGAATGGAGTTTGGGAGATTGTACCTAGGCCTAAAGAAAAATCTGTGGTTACTTCAAATGGATCTATAATATCAAGCATGCAGTTGATGGAAGTATAAATAAGTATAAAGAAATATTAGTGGCTATAGGGTTCTCACAACTTGAAGGCATCAACAATGAATAAACAGATCCAATAGCAAGATATACAATGATTTGATCATTAGTCTCACTAGAAGCATCGATGGGATGGAACGTCCACCAAATGGATGTCAAGACTGTGTTTCTAAATGGCACTATAGATGAAGAAGTCTATATAGAACAACCCTTGGGATTTGAAGTCAAAGATAGGAAGGCATATGTTTGAAGATTAAAGAAAGCATTATATGGCCTCAAGAAAGCACTGAGGGCATGGTATGCTAAGATGGATGCACATCTACAGAGGTTAGGCTTCACGAAAAATGTTGTTGACTCAAACCTCTATATTAAGATTGTAAACAATGAAACTGTAATTATTATTTTATATGTAGATGATCTTCTCTTGACGGGTGTAGAAGATTGAATTGAAGAATGTAAGAAGCAGTTGGAAGAAAAGTTTGACATGAAGGATCTTGGGCTAATGCAATACTATATGGGACTAGAAGTCTATTTAGGTCAAGGAAAGTATGTGATCGAGATACTGAAGAAGTTTGACACGATGGATTGTAAAACTATGACCACTCTGATGATCGCTAACTTGAAAAGACTAAGGAGTTTCGAATCAAGCCCTATGGATGCCTCTAGGTATAGAC
Source organism: Pinus tabuliformis (assembly GCA_031772625.1). Lineage (NCBI taxonomy): Eukaryota > Viridiplantae > Streptophyta > Pinopsida > Pinales > Pinaceae > Pinus > Pinus tabuliformis. The sequence continues at coordinate 1,371,080,106 of CM062805.1, read as the reverse complement.
AATCGATTGGCCCATTGATGTACTTAGTGAGTACTCGACCAGAAATATGTTTTTTTTGTAAATGTACTCATCCAATTCCAAGTGGAGCCGAAGCATGATCATTGGATAGCAGCAAAACATATTATGATATATCTACAAGGAACCATCAACTACTGCCTAAAATATGATAAAAGGAATGTGTTGTAGCGGCGACAACCAACCTCCAAAATGTTGGCTCACATGCAAATTTTGGAGCCCACCTTGGATCCTGTGATCGATCATTCCTTGGTCACTTGTTGGTAAGGTGATGATCTCAAGATTTCCCCCTTGATCTTAAGATTTGTTCACGTTCTCATGTTTGTAGCATGTTCGTCTTTGACCATAGGTATTTTTGTTTGGAATGAAAAGGAAATGTTGTTTTGCTTCTAGGGAATCGTGTGTGTATCAATTGTTATCATCACATATACATGTTTCACACTCACTTCATGCACTCTTGTCACAAAGGTTGTTGCATCAAGAAAAGTTTGTCTTATACATTATGGATGGTCTATGTTGTATCACTAAGTGTTCGTGTGTGATCACAGTCAAGTCTTATCAATGTTTACATATGTTTCATTGATCTCACACTTAACTAGTTTCCCGAGCAACTTAGCCTCATCTAGCCTCCTAGAACTGTGCACGTTTCCTCTACAACCATCAAGCTTCCTCCCTTGCATGCTGGAACTCTGTAGTGTGCAAGGACCCCAGCCTCCCTTGGCATCCAAAACTGTGAAATGGTTTCCTCTAGTGTCCTTCCCCTAGACGGAACCCACTGTCATCAGAAATTGCGCAGTATTGTCCCTCAGCTTCTCAATCTGCCTTGCAACCTGAAACTGCGCAAATGTGTCCTCCTAAAACCCATCCCGCAGCAGTGCCTTGCATCCAGAAACTACACAGTATTTCCTACGAGCTTCCCAGGTTGCACTGCACTTAGAAACTGTGCAGAGGTGTCCTCCCCGGACCCCCATCCCACAGCAGTGTCCTACACCTCAAAACTGCACAGTGTTTTCCAAGCTTCCATGTTTGTCTTGCATGCAGAAATTGCGCAATTGGGCCTCCCAAGGCCTCATTACAACAGCAGTCACTGCCCATTGAAATAGTGTTGATCTATCTCTCAGTGACTACAGGAAAAGATGACATGTTGAGATCACTCCCAAGGAGTTGAGGAGAAGGACCAAGAGACTAAGTGATGGAAAAATATCAGGACCACATGCAAACTCTGTCAGATGCATGATCATCTTGAGGGTAAGTATGGTAAGTAAAGAACACCTTTCGAAGTACACCTCTTAGTTGAGTTTGTAGGACTACTTGTCATTGTCATATCATCATGTCTTCAGTAACATGCATGTCTGCAAACACACACAAAAAAAGTCATTTCATGTATTTCCTCTGCATATCTTGCTTCCTTTTTTCTTGTTTGACCAACTGTCGTCTTCAGCGTGTTGATTGTTATGTCATGCTTGCGATGTTGTTCTGGTGATGTTGAAGGTTTGTCTTTGTGTGTATGAGTTGTGTTCGCTATGTAAACATATATTGCACTCACACACGAAGTTGTAAACAATGTCTTGCAAGTGTCGTCATGGTCGTTCAATGATTCATCTCAAGTGTCGTACTTGTCGCTCTTAACCTTTAGACAGTCACATTGAGATGTTTTGTCTTATTGGTTTGAGGTGCCTTGTCGTCGAATCTTGTTGAGTGTGTGTTCGCAAGCTCATGTATACATGAGTTCACTCGCTCACACACTTAGCCATTTTTTCGAAAATGTGTCGACCAGACCACCCTCCATCAGCAGGACCTCCACTGATTTGCATGGCACAGTCTCAGCCCTTAGTGACTAAGCATTATTGCCCAGAACTGCGCAGAGCTTGAAGCTGCCTTCCAGATAGTTTGAACTGCGCATTCTGGAATCAACTCAGCTGACTGTCACCCAGAACAGCGCAAAAGTTTCCCAAGAAGCCATCTCAGTCTGCGCTCCCCGCAAGCCTATCCATCAAGCCTCTCATTGGTCAACCAGAGAATTTGACTTGAGCAGTGACCCAGGGTTGCACTCATCTCCAAAACTGCACAGAAGTTGTCCAACCTGCCTACCTGCACTGCTTGAAGAAACTGCGTAGACATGAGGGACAGGCACCTGCTGCCTATCACTGCATTGTCCCGGGAAATTGTGCAGTTTTGCCAGGTATTCCCCCTACTGGCCTGCTCTCCACTCCTCCTAAAAACTGTGCAGTTTTCATTGATAGTCCACCTACTTCCCAGCACCCCTCTCAACTAAGAAACTGCACAGTCATTTCCTGCTTGAATGCCTCCCAGAACTGCACAGTTCTGACCAACAAGCTCCCACAGCGCGATCCCGACCTCCTCTGGAAAACTGCGTAGTTTTCACTACGAATGCCTCATGTTACCCGCACTGCCTTCCCCGAAAAAACTACACAATTCTGCCTCCCAGCTGATCCATATCCTGCAAATGCCATTGTTTCCCCGGACTACTCAACCCATCCTCTTAGTGACCTCTACAAAATTTTTCTCGATAGTGCTCCAGAGCCTCGCATCCTGTCTTGAAATGTACTCCGCGCATTTTCAGAGCCTTGTCCTCTCTCCCGGTCCCCTGCACCCGGAAACGAAAGATGATGCATCATGGTAGACTAGGGGATTTCTAGATTTGATGTCGTCTTGTCATGAGTGATTGCATAAACAAGTACATGAGTGAGACATGGCGCGACGACGAACGGGATGAACAAGGAGTGCATGCTAGGAGACTTTCTCGCGGTTGGACAAACACAGGAAGCATACCAAGTAGCAAGCGAAGGAGACACATGCATATGAATGAACCATCAAGCAAACACCAAGACAATTGAAGACTCCGCGCACTTTTCCATGCGGATGTGAAGCTATGTTACACCACAAGCACACTCATCACTCAGCAGCACAACAGCTCGACACGAACAGCACAAGCAGCATGCGCATACCAGCAGTGTCATGTCGAGTTGTGTCATGAGTCGCCTTGGCCACATCACTACTTTGGGTCATACTTGTGTAATCAATGTGATGTAACATGGAAGTCCAACAGACCCACGGATGAAGTTAAAGAGTCGTGTAAGTCAAAGAGCCATGTAAGTCGAACAGTCATGAGGGAAGTCGAAGATTCACAAGGATCAAGTTCACCCTTGACTATATATACCCCTCGTTTGTACATGCAAAAGAATTTTCACCTTGGCTCCTCCCACATAGCCTTAAGAGTCTGTAATATTTTCTTTGAGGAGCAAGCAGTGGCTCTGGTGCTCCACTACTGGGGCTAGTGATGTATGGTGTACAAATGTGTCTTGGAACTTTCGCTTAATTCATCAGCTTGTCACTGGCCAGCATGTTTTCATGCATGTGTTGTTTTCATTTGTAAGACTATTCTTTAAATGCTTATAATGCATGTTGGCTTAACTTATACTAGGATAGTTGAACTACTTCAGTTATTCTAGTGCATATATTGTTGAAGATGTGTTGTAATGGTTGCTATTGTTGTCTCGTCCATGTGGACTAATCCGTCGGACACTAGACAAATTCATTCTTGTAAACTTGTTATAACGATCGTCGCACTCGTGTGGACTACTCCATTGGGTGTTGTACGTGCTATATGTTCGCTTTGTGTTTGTGACTGCCGCATCTGTGTGGACTACTCCGCCGGAAGTTGTGCATATCCTGTTGTGTTGTGTCTTTACCTGAGTTGGGACTATTCCCTCTCGACTTGAGACTCACTCTCACCCTCTCCCTCTGCAGTGAAAGAACTTAGACACAAGTTACACTAAGAACTCACCAGACACACGAACCTCGTTGTTTGAAGACTAAGTATACCACTCTCATGTGCAGAGAAGAAATATCTAAGGCATATCTTTAAGATAATGGCAACTGGGCCATCATACCATATGGGACTCCTACACCAAATGGTGTGAGGTCTAGTAAGGACTTCATACCAGGGAGATCCCCCGAATGTTGGTGGGTCTAGCACCGTCAACATAATGATGTTCAATTGATTGGTTATACAGATTCTGACTAGGGAGGCAGTGAACAAGATGGAAGAAGCATTACGGGAGGATGTTTTAGTCTAGGATCCTTTATGGTCTCATGGATGAGCAGAAAGCAAGATATTGTTTCTTTTAGTAGTGTTGAAGTTGAATATGTTGTAGTATGTGAAGTTAGCAAGGAAGCAGTTTGGTTAAGGAAGTTTCTATCTGACTTATTTGAAGGACTGATGAACCCTATAGTGATACGTTTTGATAACACCAGTTGTATTCATTTTTCAAAGGACCTAGTGTTTCATGGGAAGACAAATCATATCAACAACAAGAATCATTATATATGAAAGCTAGTACAAAATGGTGTGGTGCAGCTATGGTATATCTCCATTGATGAGCAAGTAGCAAACATATTGACGAAATCACTTCCAAACAAGAAGCTTGTGTACACAACATTCTTGTCTTCACTTGGGAAGAAAGAATGGAGGATTGGGTAACCATCTAGAATTCGATGCTCTTTGAGAATGTGGCAGGGCATTCAAGACAAGAGTAGTTGTGGATTGATATTCTTTGAGGATTAGCTACCCAAGATAAGAATAGCCCAATGGGAGGTCATAGTCTGTGAACACTCGGGTGGGGTATGTACCTTGGAGAGACAATGATGATGGTGTCTATACATCATTGGCCTTGTCATCATTATGATTTGATCTTGTGGAGAGATAGAGTTGTTAGTCAAGGCCTTGCTATGTGACAATGTTGGTTATTATGATGCTAGACAGATGGGTTTCCAATCCAACTCTTCTTATGAAATCTCTTCAAATTGAGAATGACCATGTACCTCTAATGAATACATCCCTTAAGAGGGAGTGTTGAAAAATGTGTAACTAGGTTCAGTCTTCATTAGTATGAAATGTATTCTTGTAAATGTTAAAATGAAAAAGAAATTATTGTCGTTGTTGAAGCATGGGTTTCATGCTCAAGTTATTTTATTTTATAGGTAAAGCACCCATTGAGTGCCCCTGGGGTTTTTCCTAAGTATAAAAGTCATTGTCGTATATGGAAGACCCTATGGGCACATTGTATATTATAAAGAAAAATTTATTTGTCTTGAAAATGTCAAAATACCTCCAAGATCAAGTCGGCCTACATGAAGAGCCACATCCACCCTTGAGGAAGCCTATATACAAGAGGAACTCATACTCCACTTGGATCATTCATTCACTCATATCTTATGCGAAAAAGGCAGAAGAAGGAAGTCGAAGAAGGAAGTGCGAAGAAGAGAAGGACGAAGAAGTCGAAGTGTTTGGGTCTCTCTCCATTCTTCTGGAAGTGCGAAGTTAGGGTTTCTACGTTGGGAAAGTTTGAGGTTTGATTTTGGAAGAAAGAGAGAAGGGAAGGCAAGCGAAGGTCTCTTAGGGCATCTTACTAGCCCTAGGACTCAATTTAGGGAAGCGAGTTCAAGGAGAATGAAGTTAGAGGGAGATTGAAGTCTCCTAGAGAAGCAGCAGCAGTTACTGGGGAGCGGAATTTCGAATCCACTGGGAAGTCGAAGATATTTTAAAAGGAGGTTGAGGAAGACTTGATCTTGGAGGGTATTTGTCTGAGTCTAAGTCATGGAATTCGTCAATTGAAAGATCTGGAAGATAAGAAGATATTTTACGGGTTTTCCCTTCAAGAGGAGAGGTTTTGGCCCTGGCTTGCAGCCTATATACTATGTCATTGTTCTTATTGTTTTTGGTAGTTGTTTGATGTATTTCACATTGGAATAAGAAAGATCAAAGCTAATAAGTAAAAAGGTAACACAAACAGTTATCAAGTTAAGAGAATTAGCATATGCATTGCCCTATCGAATTTTCAACAAGATGACATTTTAATTTTCAGCAAAACCAAAGATGAGCACTTAGAGCATGTAAGGAAATGTTGCAGCAGTTGAAGGAAGAGAAGTTGTTGATCAACTTGAAGAAATGTGCATTCATGCAGGATGAGTTAGTGTACCTGGGGTTTGTGATTTTCAAGGAAGGTTTGAAAATGGATTCTAAAAAGGTGAAGGCTATTTTGGATTGGCCAACACCTCAGTCTACTTTTGAGGTGAGGAGCTTTCATGGATTGGCAAGCTTCTACCGGAAATTCATTAGGAATTTCAACCAAATTTGTGCACCTCTTACTGAGTGCATGAAGAAGGGAATTTTAAATGGATAGTAGCAACAGGGAAAACAATTGCAAATCTGAAAAAGAAGGTGACAGAGAAACCTATTTTGGCACTTCCAAACTTTGATAAAGTATTCCATGTTGACTGTGATGCAAGTGGGACAGTAATTGGTGCAGTTTTGAGTCAAGAAAGAAAACCAATAGCAGTATTCAGTGAGAAGTTGAATGATGCCAAGACGTATTCCATATATGATCAGGGATTGTATTTTATTGTGCAGGCCTTGAAGAAGTGGAGACATTATTTGCTTCCCAAGGAATTAGTCTTGTTTACTAATCACAAGGCATTACAATATATCTATAGTCAAGGTAAGTTGAATCAAAGGCATTACAATATATCTATAGTCAAGGTAAGTTGAATCGAAGGCGTTACAATATATCTATAGTCAAGGTAAGTTGAATCAAAGGCATTACAATATATCTATAGTCAAGGTAAGTTGAATCAAAGGCATTCTAAATAGGTTGAATTTTTACAAAGTTACTCATTTGTTTTGAAGCATAGGTCTAGAAATTCGAACAAGGTTGCAAGCGCCTTAAGGAGGAGAGTTTTGTTACTCAACACTTTGACAGTAGATGTTGGAGTTGTATACAAAATATGTTGATTTTGGAGAAGCTTGGACAGCTTGTAAAACACCTTGGAGTATGGATAGAACCATGTTCTTGGACTACCATATCCAAGAAGGGTTTTTATTTAAAAATAAGCAATTGTGCATTCCTCAAGTTTCAATGAGACTGAATCTTATGAAGGAGTTACACGATAGAGGCCTAGGTAGACATTTTGGCATGGATAAGATAGCAATGTTGGTAAAGGGGAGGTATTTTTGGCTTAGAATCAACAAGGATATCAAGAAGTCCATTGAGTGTTGAAGAGTTTTCCAAATAGCCAAAGGTAGAAGTCATAATATAGGGTTGTATATTCCATTGTCGATACTAGAAAGGCCTTGGGGAGATGTGAGAATGGACTTTGTCTTGGGGTTGCCAAGGATGCAGAGGAAACATGATTCAATGATGGTTTTTGTAAATAAGTTTTTGAAGATGGCACATTTCATAACATGCAAGAGGACAAGTGATGCTACTGAAGTGGTTGTTTTATTCTTCAAAGTAGTGAGACTTCATGGGTTGCCAAGAACAATTACTTCAGATAGGGATACAAGAATTCTTGGTCACTTCTAGAGGACGTTGTAGAAGAAGATGGAATCTGAATTTTTATACAGTTCATCCTTTCATCCACAGATCAATGGACATACTGAAGTAGTGAACAGGGGTCTTGGGAATTTGCTGAGAAGTTTGAGTGGTGAGAATCCCAACCAGTGGGATATTGTCTTGGCACAGGAAAAGTTTGCATACTATGACTCTGTGAACAGATCCACTGGTAAGAGTCCATTTCAGATTGTTTATGGGCGGACACCAAAGGGTGTTATGGAACTGATATAGTTTCCAAATTTGGGGGAAAGGAAGAGTGTTGACGCAAATGATTTTGCAGACATCATGCAGTTGATACACGAACAGGTGAAGGAAAGATTGCAACAAAGTAATGACATGTATAAGGAGAAGAAAGATTTAAAAAGAAAAGCAAAGGTTTTCACTGAAGGAGAGCTAGTAATGGTGCATCTACAAAAGGAGAGATTCCTCAGGGGTACCTACAGCGAGTTGAAATACAAGAAAATAGGTCCATGCAGAAATCTTCAAAAAAAAATGAGAACGCCTACAAGCTGGAGCTACTGAGAGACTTGGACATCTCTCTGATATTTAATGCAGTTGATATATATGAGTTTCATGAAGGAGAAAGAAATGAAGATATAGGTACGCATGTTGAGTGGAAGAAACAGTTAACAGCCAAACCTGTCGAAGAAGTGGAAGAAATTCTGACCACCAGAATTGGAAACAAGACTTGTCAGGGGGGATATATGGAGTATTTGGTCAAATCGAGAAACATGGGATTTAAATATGCGTCATGGGTGGTTGAGCAAGAGCTAACACACCTACAAGGAACTTCAATCTCTGCAGGAAATACCACATGATTTGGTAGCTCATATTTTCTTACTAAGGGTGTTTGATGCTGGAGCATCATTAGCCTCGGGAAATCCTCATCAACCAAAAGAAAACAAGTTTCTGTTGAGTTGTAATAAGTGTTGTTACTCCCATATATTTTAAAGTTGTTGATACACCTATTATGTAGTTTTTGATACACTTACTCTTGTAGCTATATTTTATCAAAGTTGTTATTGCTCTAGAGTTGCGTTGAGTTGCTAACACATCCAAAATCGGCATTTATTTAGCTACGCTTCTATAGGACAAACCTTGCTAGGCGCGCTTCCAAAATGAGTAAGTTACAAATTGTGTTTGTCTATATGCGAGAAGAGGTGAATCGATTCAGTTTGGGAAGATGAAGAGGTCGATGGCATGAGAAGCGATATGATATAGTGGAATATGAAGAGGTCAATGGCGTGAGGATAAATGGCAGAGAACAAGGAAGAAAATGGACTTTTTTTTGCATTCAAGCTTTTGCTTCTGCGTCTCGGCTCTTAGACACTTGGTTGTTGGATTTCTGGGATTGGTTTAGTTGTTGCATGATTTCCAGAGAGAGCGACTGAAATTTGTACAGGTTATGAAGGTATCTAGTTGTTATGTGTTGTGTTGTTGTGTCATAGTGTGGGGATTTCAAGCGCTCTGAGGATGTTGTTCAGTAATATGAATACTTGTCTGTAACAGCACATTTGAATGAATAAAAATATTTGAAATCCTTTATGTTTTCTCGTGAGCAGAGTCAAATTATTCTCTCTATTGTGTTTTGTGATTTATTCATTTGAGTTAATTAATTTAGTAGCCAAACTCTAATGACCTAGGTTGTGCATTATGTCACAGTGATTCAGATTCTATAGGTGTTGTGAAAGCTACAAAGCTTGGACTGCATTAGAGAGGATCTGATGGAGGGGAACACAAAAATGAATTAAAATCATTATGACCGAAATCATCAAGATGAGGATTTAACACTCTCTCTTAGACATTGTTGATGCAAAACATAAATGCTTTGAATTCCCACCCACTAAATGTGAAGGCTCTAGAGGATGATCCAACTCATGACAACTTTCCTCCAACACATTGAGAAACAACATGTAATAAAAATCAAACTGAGGACAAAAAGCTTGAACCTAACATGGATTGTGTTCATAGTCTACTTGATCCACCTCCATATTAAAGAAGGGAAAAGACCAACAACAAAAAGATGGAAACTGTTGGAAAAGGATCACAAAGAAACTATATTAAAAAGACTTCTCCATAGGAGAAACCTCATATTAGAAAACAGCATCCTTGTGCCCCTAAAACAAGGGTCACCCTACCTGAAAAACTATTTGAACACCCTCGAGAAAATTAAGGCCACCACAAGAATACCAAATGACAAACCCATATATATATATATCAATTGAGTATAGTTGAATTTAATGGCGAACCTTGTTGAAAAAATCAAATTCAATCAAACTTAATCACTATTGAACCCAAAATTAAACCCAAACCAAGTGACTTAGAACTCTTGAGAGAACCATTTATTCGTGGAACACTCTAAACGTGCTTTTGAGACCCTTGAGATTGAATATTTGGGTCACATTCTAAATCATAGGCATTCATTGCTTTAAAGAATGCCATGTGCACTACTCTACTCTTAGCAATGCCTAACTTTAATAAGACTATTGTCTTGGAATGCGATGTCCTAGATAGAGGTCTAAGAGCTATAGTGATGCAAGAAATATACCTTGTGGCATTCACTATTAAGCAATTTGGTGATCAAAATTGGGAAAATCCACATATGAGAAGGGAATAATGGTTATCCTTCATGCAGTGGACACTTCATAACCATATCTTATTGCGAGGAGTTTCCATATCAATTATAGCGAGGAGTTTCCATATCAAAAATAAGTGAACACTCGCAACCATATCTCATAGGGAGGAGTTTCCATATCAAAACTAAGTGAGCACTTGCAACCATGTCTTATATGGAGGCATTTTTAGATCATAATTTCCTCTAACAATGGTTGTCTTCATCAGAGCAACATAAATTGATCACCAAAAATATAGTGTATGATTATGAAAGCATATACAATTTCAGGAAGATGGGCCACACATTGCCTTATCATCACCAAGTTCAAGATGGACCGAGGAGACCCACAAGGAATGGCTAGAAAACAATGTTGTAAGGCAAACCTTCCAACAATGTTAGATAAATCCCAACCCATCTAAGTCTTGTTCATAGCAACAAAATATGTTACAGTATGAAGGGCGCATTATTTTGGCAAAATATTCAACCATAAAATGAGTCTTAGAAGAGCTACATTCATTATTGAGAGGATATCACTATGGTTTTCATAAAACCTATGAAAGAACTAAGTGTTAATTCTTTTGAGAAGACATGAAAATAGATATCTAGGATTTCATAGCATTATGTGATACTTGCTAACAAAACAAGGGGAGACAGTGAAGATACCAAGGGCAATGTGACCTTTACCTATCCCAACATAAGTCTAGACAAATATTCAAACACCAAAAAAGCCTTTATTCATATCCTCAAAGGCAACTTGGTTATGGCACAAAATCAAATGAAACAAGATGTTGATCAGCATAGATCCAAACATTCTTTCCTTGAAGGGTATCAAATGTTCCTCCACCTACAACCTCGTAAATAAAGATGCCTCAAAGTTTAAGTTTCCCATAAGTTAGCTCCTAATATGATCCCTATAAGAGTACAACACATTGATCAAGTTACCTACAACTTAAGTCGTCTAGCCCACTCTAAGGCTAATTCAATGTTTCATGTGCCCTGTTTGAGCGAAGTATGAAATCATATTAATAAAGAAAAAACCGAGTTATTGAAACTTCATAAAGAAGGCTCCATTTGGCTCTAGCCATAAGTAGTATTAGATACCAATGGGTGTTAGTTGTTTTGCCACTCAGTCAAGGAAGTATTGATCCAATGGAATGACATTCAACCATAAGGCACCACATGGAAACCAACAACAACTTTACAACTATTTCTTCTACTTCGGCATTGAGCGCAATGTTGATTTTCAAAGGAGAGGACATGTTAGGGTCCGACCCTAACTCACTTATATACTTTATTAATGTATAAGGCCACATTCATCAAATAAAACTCAATAAATAGTTAATTAATAATCATTCAAGAGACGCGATGGCCAAGGTTCTCATCGATATTTCGCACCAAACTTCCACTGCAAGGTCTTTGTATACACGTGATATGCATGATGGTTCAGATATGAGTGAATGGTGTTAGGACCAAGTGTCAGGACCGGATCTATTTAGGCAGTGGGTGATTCTTGATATGGCGTTGATCCCTTGTTATCTATGTGTTGCATGTTGCAGAAGGAGTGCTAGTTAGATCGTAAGGTGGGATCCTCGTTACAATAGAGTTTTGTTTGTTTGGAACCGATCTAGCAGTTGATCCATCATTCAAGCGGCTCTAGAGGTCCTCGATGCTAAGCTTGAACTAATATGTCGAAATGGAGTTTTGAATGTAGATCTATGGCACCAAGATTGTTATTCAATGGCTCAATGTTTTCTTTATGTGGATCTGGTGGTATGGCCTACATTTTTGAAGATTTTTCACCCATTGCAGCCTTTCCCAAGCCCAATCCCCTCATATCCTTACTTATGTGGAGATCTAGATGTCGTTCTGTGTGAATATCGAGCATAGAAACAAGATCTAGGTTCAGAGAAATCTTTCCAAGTTTTTGTTAAAACCCCTAGCGGAAACTCAATCTTGTTTTGGGTTCAGGCCTCTAACCATGTTAAAGAATTGAAGCAGAATATCCAAAATACTATGGGTATTTCGATGACCTTTCAAAGCCTGATTTGTGGAGGCAAAGCAATGCAGGACGACTTAAAGTTGCAATATTATTGTATTATTCCTTCCTCCACCATAATCTTGAATTTGCGGCTTCGGGGAGGTTCATCTGGATCTAAGCAATCCAATGGGTGCCGTCTCATATCAATATGCAGTGAAAAGCAAGGGAGATTCTCAAACTCATCTTGATCAAAGAAAAAAAATTATTTCATTCTAGACAACATGGAAGAAGCCTGCATCATTTGGGCAAAAGTCAAATTCTCGCGGACACTTACATTGTTGATCAAATGGAACATGCACCAGCAATGGCAGTGAATATCCCAAAGGTAAAGGATCTATTTGACCTTCTCCAATCACGAGTTATTGTGTGCAAGTTTAATGGCTTATGGCCCAAATCAAAGGACCTTCAACAGTGGGTCTTCTCTAATTGGACACCAAACTGTGACATTCATCTGTGTTCTACAAGACTTTTTATCGTCCAATTTGATACCTAGAAGGATTTGGATTATGCTCTAAACGAGGGTCCCTAATTTGATTATTACCCCTTGGTTTTTAGGATTTTATGCCAATACTTTGGTGGTCTCTAAAATGTCGATATGGGTGCGAATGCACAATCTTGCTCTCCCTTTCTGGCACCACAAAGTGTCAGAAGGAATTGGAAACACTATGGGCAAATTCATCAAGACAGACTTAGAGAGAGATAACAAAGGAATTTTTACTTCTGCCGGAACATGTGTAGAGGTCGATCTTAGTAAAGGAATACCTTATCATATTCACTTGCTCCATATTAGTTCTCATTGGAGCCAACCTCTAGAGTTTGTGAACACGGCATTCAGGGCATTTGCCTACAAACTGGCCATTTACAAAATACATGTCCATAGGCAAAGAAGTTTCCAAATAGAAAAAAGAAACAATCGAAAAAAGCAAAAGGGTTGGCAAGTTCCAAATTCGCAAATTTCAAAAGAGGAGAATGAGGAAGTTGTGAATCAAAGGAGTGAGGAGGTCTAGGTACATCAAGGCACACTAGAAATCAGCGAGCAAGGGCAAGTTGGATCAAGGATCCAGAGCCCGAAAACTTCTGACAAAGAAGAGATTACAGTGCAACAATCAATGGATGCACCCCCTCATTTGGAGATGGGTGGAGTGAAACAATCCCACACCTCAAAGAGCTCAAATTCAAAAATAAAAGCCACTTTGCAAGCATATGTAAATCAATGAGCAATTGTTAGTGTCACTCCCTCACAAGGAGTCTGGCAAAAAGTTGAAAAGAAAGGGTAAGGCAAAAAGTTTTTCTCCTAGATCCATCTTTTAGTCAATTTTAAAGTATCTATTTGGACTCTAGTTTTCTGATATGCTTTTTGTAACATAATCATTTTTTATATGCCTTCGACATCTACAACATGTAATTTTTATTTTTAAATAATGGAAATTATGATTTTCACTTGGGGAAAAAATAGTCATTCATTATAAAATTAATTAATTTAATTTTTAATAATAAAGTTAAAATTAGTGAATAAACACTCATTATAAATGATTCTTAAATGGTTAAAGATTTTCTATAGATAGTTATATATTGATTAAAAGGTTATGTAATGTTTCATCAAAATTTGTTATCATATTTGAAGCATTGTTCTTGAAGGTTATTCCCTTGAGCCTAGTGAACATAACTCCCTATTTTTCATTATGAAATATATATTTCTTAGAATTTCTCTCTTTTGTATTGCATTATTGGATTTTGCACTACATTATATGTAGTTTATCTTCAGTTTTAAAGTACACTGCAAGTAATATCAAAACTCTTTGTTTATTTTTTACCCGAAAAACAGAAGAAGACAAACAAAAAAACCAAAAAACAAAACAAAACAAAACATTTAATTTCTAAAAATCCAATCCAAAAACTAAACTTCTCTCAAAAATATACCTGACTATTCAAAAACACACATCTAAAACAAAGTCCAGTGAGCGAAGATATCGTTGATTGCAAATGAACATTTTAAAAAATAAAATTGCACAAATTGAATGTTTTTTATGAAGAGCACAAATTTCACTAAAACAGGTGCCAATAAATCCAGAAAAGCCCTGAAATTTCAAAATTGGAATTATAAAACCAATTTGAGAGTTGCGATAGATGTAATTATTTTAAATTTTCAACCTCAAACCCTACTTTTGCACAAATTTTATGAGCCAATTTTTTAGTGACCAGGCTTATATTAAAAAGTTTTTCAAAAGCATGTTCTATCGTCTTTACATAACCCATTGATTGATCTGCCGTTCAATAAGTAAAATCAACGTAAGGAAACCAATAACACGAACAAATTTTGAGAGAAACCACTACAAATTAATTCATTTGGAATATGAACATTCATTCACATTTCTCAAAGATATGTGATTTTTTGGCACTTCAATTACCAACTATCATTTTGTGTCATCTGAAAGTTATTGAATATGTAACAAAGCTCTATTTATCTCACTAGGGTTCTAATTATATGTGGGATACTTTTAAGTAAAATGTCTACATTACTAATAAATTCACAAACACACCTTTATCCTCTGGCTTTATAGTTAAGTTCCAAGACCGATGTCTAAGAAATTATTGAACCAGTTCATTTTTCATTAGATTAATGCACACATCGTTGTCAAGAGCATATCAATGGAAAAACAAATGTGAAAATGTTCCCATTACGATCAAAGACCATTTGACCATACTTGAAATGCAACAATAGATAAAACAAATCCAGATGTCCCCAAAACAATCACAGACCATGGGCATATACTTGACATGTACGAGACAATTCCCAAGATCCTCAATTGGGGTATTATAGCACCGAGACAACTCCCAACATCCTCAAGTGGGGGGTTCTAGCACAGGAACGTGGAAGACAACCTTTACCAAACAATTGCATCCCCTCAAAACCTCCAAAAAAGACCATTTACTCGACAGGGAAGAGAGGCGTATATCAATTGATAAAACAGATCAAGATATCCTCAAAACAATCAAAAGACCATTCGGGCATACTTGACATGCAAGAGACATCTCCCAAACATCTTCAATTGGTGTATTATAGCCCAGGAACGTGGAGGACATCCTTTATCAAACTAGGGCATCCCCTCAAAATTTCGAATCTCCCCAAATATGGGAATACATGGATGCATCTCTCCAAGGTGGTGGTAGGCTTTAGTTGAAAAGCATGGATCTAATATACCCAACTAAATTTGATACTGCCATATATAATGAAAAGCAACTAAAAGAGAGATGAATAAGTGTGGTTTGTCAATGTTGCCACATTTCGTTGCTCCACGAATTGGCACCATCCACAAACTCTTTCGATGGAATTAAAAGTGCGGAAGTCCACAAATGCTTATTTTAAGCAGGGTTAAATTCATCCTAAAGAATGGTTTCTGAGAGTGGGTTGGGATTAGCTAGTTTTGTCTTTTAGTAATCTGATCACGCCTGTGCTTGCAAAGAAATATAAAATATAAATTTCAGATAAAAACTACTTTCTTCCGTCCTGGCCAAAGCCCTAAAGATTATGCGAAAAACCTGCAAGAATGCCTACGTAAACACAAACACCAAAAAAATTGCAATCAATGCGTATCTTTTTTTAAACTTCCTTTCGTAATGGAACAGTATTATTACATACATAAATATAAAAGGTACGAGGATACATTCTCAACCCATACGCTACAATAAAGGCAAAAAGTTCAAAACAGTTGTTCCGGTCCGCACATTGAAACAGACCACATTGACATAGTTCTTCAGATCCAAAATAATTGCAACCTTCTGAAAAACAGGAGACTTGTCCCAAAACAAGGATATCCCATTAAATCTCTCAAACTCATTACACAAAATTGGAATTCTTAAATTAGATTATTGCATCTCATTTTACGAAGCAGAATTAAACAGACAACCCTGACAATGTGCCAAACTTGCAATGACAAATGCCAAACCAAACCTAAAATACTAACACCGAATGAAAATTTTAGGAAGTGACTGCTACATGATGAATCACATTTAGAAAGACTGGTGCAATTAGGTTCGAAGGCTTTACTTGCTTTCAGGATAAGAATTAACATAACACCCAAATTGCCTTCAACATTTTAAAACTGGTGAAACACAACTACAAGTACCTTATGTAAACACCGTTTCTTCAGCACCTACATTGAAAGCTTATACAGTACTGATGTGGATTGAAAGAGAACTCCACAACTAGAAGGTGACAATCTTCATTTACAGTAGTAATATAGCCATTAGCACAAGGTTAGACATTAAGATAAACCAAAAATTAAGAAACATCCAGCAAGTAAAGGTAATCAATACATATTGATGCCATTTTGATATTTATGGGATGTCACCGAATTTGATGCCAAATACTGTATCTTCATAAAGAACACATCTCACATTGACAGTAGGCCAACATGATCTCAAAAATTGTATTCTGGACTTCTTTATTCAACTCGGCAATCACCTCCAGAAAATGTCGACGAATGATCCAATGCATAAAATAATATATCAGGTATTAATAAGATGAAGACACCCATTTACTATCTAAGCCTTCATTTCTTGTGTTATTAGATAGAAAAAGCATCCCTTTGATCGAAATAGATATCAAAATCAAATGGATTACTGGTCTTGAGAAAAGAAAAAAAATGCTTTTGGAACAAAAATTTTACATTTCTCATTGGATTTTCTCAGCAAAAAGGAGTGAAACAAAAAAGGTAATAGAAAGAACAAAATTATGGGTTCTGCTTCCTTCCAAAGGGACTTAATTGCATGTAGATAAGATCAGGTCTCAACGACTCATCCACTCGACACTTCCCTAAATAGTCGCTATGCCACCTTTGAAGCTGCTGAACTGGGAGGCACTGCCTTCTGTTTCATAGAACAATATGTTGATTGAAACATTAGTATCACCAAGCCTTCAGGGAATTTTCATTTACGATAAGAAAACATGACGCAGAGGAAGAAGCACCTACTCTTTTTTCTTCTTCCAACTTTGCCTTGATGAATGAGTAGATAGCGACACCAGCAATGGCAATGCTAGTTCCAATAGCAGTTTGAGTTGAAATCCTATTACCTGCAGTTGGAGAGAATTTCCCACCATTAGTCCCAAGTTCCATATCCTTAAACTTAAGATAATTCCAATTTGTATATCCGAAAACCTCAGTCACTGAAAGCCTCGTAAAACATGTTCATACTGAAGAAAAAGTTGCTACGAACATTAAAAACGAAAGTACATACCAAACACGACAATTGAGAAACCAATAACAAACACCCGCTTCAAGACATTGCCAACAGCATGGGTGAGTGGTGCAACCCGTTCCAAGGTATTGGTGGCTAGCTGCAGACAGCATAAGCAAGATGGATCGAACCATCAGAACAGCATTAGCAAGATGGATGGAACTATCAGGAAAAATTATATCTGTCACAAAATGTCTTTAGCAAAGTACTTATTTTCCTGTTCAATAGAACCACGAATGCCAGAGAAATTACCTGGTTATACAGGTGATAGAACATTCCAACCCAGAAAAGGTCTGAAAGGAATTTGACCAGTCCAACTTTAGAAATGGCATCCGCAAAACCAGACTGCATCAGTTTAGGGCCTTCAATCTACAAACAGAAATGGTACCTTTTTATTAGTTCTGTGACACATGATAGAATTCGGCGCATCACTAATCCACAACCGTTTTAAGGATTTTCCAGCACATAAAAATGCAAAGTCCATACACAATCATTTTGAAGATTAGACATAACAATGCAATTAGCTGCAGTGAAAGGAACATGAAACTTACAATAATTGCCGGTGGAAGGCAGAAGAACAACGCAATAATTGAAATGTAAGCATACACATTTGTGCTGTCCATGCCAGTCTGTAGATAGAATAGCAAAATATTAGATTATTCTAAATCTAACACAAAATAAAGGAAATTGAAAAAGAAACAGAAGTTCTTTGTCTGATAATTAATACATGAAAGTGAGTAAATCTCACTGGAAAATTAAATTAACCAAAAGATATCTCACAAATAAACCATACCATAGCTTTCTTCGAGTATATACTTCGGTAGGTAAAAGCAATATTTGAAATCATTGCACTGATGAAACCAGTCCAATTGAAGGACAGCTCAGTCAATGAGGCCATGGACACACCTGTGTTAAAAACAGCAAAACAGCAAGCGTTATAAGTCTGTGACACAATTCAGGGCTGCATGTGCACTAGAAAAGCCTTCAGGCTCAATAACAAAATTCCCTGCACCACCACAAACCAGAATAGGAATAGCCGGAGCAGATTTAATACTTACCAAGTACAACTGGGGCAAGAGATAACCATAGAGTGAAAGGGATCTGTTGTCCAAGAACAAACTGAGAAGCAGAAGCGTTGAAGAAAGGCTCCAGAGCTAAAAATGCCAACAATTAGTCATAAGTGTAATGGGCAAAATATAATAAAGACACATTTTGGATCCAGCTATTTATCATAAACAAAACAAAATAAAATGCTCTGAACATTTAAAATTAAATATGCATTGCATAGCTGCATAGCAAGATTAATGAGCACAATACATTTTAACAAAAAGAATAGAAAAGGAAAACTTTTGGCAGAAAATAGATATCATGGACAAATTTCCATTTAATGACTGACATGCATATGCAGTTTTGAAAATAATGCGTTGAAAGTGCAGCATATTAATTGTTGTGACTAGCTAAATACAAATTCAGCATTACCCTGAAAGAGTAGTATCACATAAATGAATCATTGATCATAACATTGAAATTTTTCACTGCATTAGGTTTATATGAATGTGTAATATGCATTAGGTTTATATGAATTTGTAATATAAATTATAGCCGATGCAAAAAAAATTAAATGTAAAAATTGAGGAAAGGTTTGTATTTTGAGCATTTGATCTCTCTCTAAACTAAGATTACTTGGAGCGGTAATGGGGAGCGACATATTCAAAGCTTTTGGGTCAGAAGCGAATTTTTATATAATAATATAATATATATTTTAATGCATATATGTCAACAAAAGCATGTAGAATGATGAATTAGATATAAAAAGCATAAAAACGTGGATTAAACCATATAACATCAATCATCTAGAAGTTATAATCTTCATCAACCACATCCACAAGTTACAAGTTCTCATTTATATAACATGTAAGGCTGCACATAACCAAAATAGCATCGAGTGCAATCCATCTCTAAACCAAAAATAAATACATAACAAATAGGCTCTATATAGCCTCTAGCATCCAAAAAAATCATGCTACAGCAAATACCTACATATCCTCAAAAGCATTACCTATCTTGGGATCTTTGTCATTAATATCACCCTCTAA
Source organism: Pinus tabuliformis (assembly GCA_031772625.1). Lineage (NCBI taxonomy): Eukaryota > Viridiplantae > Streptophyta > Pinopsida > Pinales > Pinaceae > Pinus > Pinus tabuliformis. The sequence goes on along the minus strand of CM062805.1, from coordinate 1,371,060,690 downwards.
GCAATTAACCTAAGAGAGAAAAAATGTAGCATATCAAGTCAAGATTTTGTTTGAGTGATGGGTACATTTTTAGTAGGGTCATGATAGAGGAGTTCGACAACCAATGTCACTAACACCAAGGAACATAGAGGGCTTGGTGCTCTTGATTAAATATGAGTCTCATACCCTAGTACATGACAAAATACAATGGAAACATTGCAATCCCCCAATCCTGAAATTCTGAAAAACTGATGCGTCTGCTGGATTTTGAGTGAGATCTAAAAGTTTACGTTCTCCATATGAAATCCAATGAGGTTGGAACCACTCTCAAACACCCTGAGTCATTTCATGGTAATGTTAAAAATTGATGTAAAATGATGAAAATGAAAGATAAAAGTGAATGTCATTTTTACGAATTTAACATACCATGAAATGCATATCAATACTAGGGCCATAAGCTTGAATATTAAGTTGCCCTCCTCAAAAACTCTTGTTTCTTTGAAAAAAGTTGCATAATTTAACATACCATGAAATGCATATCAATGCAAAGGCCATAAGCTTGAATATTAAGCTGCCCTACTCAAAGAATCTAGTTTCTTTGAAAAAAATTGCGTTTGGAACATTTTTGTGAAAAAACCAGGGAACCAATTTTATTTTGCAGGAGTGTGCTCCAGGAACGATTCAAGGGGGGGGGCTGCTCCCACAACCCTGCTCCAGGAACAATTGATTCAGAGTTAAAATGAACCTATTCTGGTTTTTATAATATTATTTATATTAGATATAAATTTCACCCCTATATATATATATAACTTAACCATATTTCAAAACTTAATGTTTATGTTTATGATAAGTACTAAGTTTTATATGTTTATTTAATAAATTTAAACATTAACTTCTGAAATATCACAGTTACAAATATGAATCATCATTATTTTAATATATATATATATATATATATGTTATGTGGGGTGGTTGGGCAGAATGGTTGTTATCTTCCCCACCCAGATTCAATTCCCTCTGCGAGTGACATGATGATGAGAAATATTTTTGTAATGGCTAAGTGCCCATGAATATTGTTGTATTGACCCTCACTCAGGCTGAGAGAGGATGATTTTCCTTGAAAAACAAATATTTTTATTTATAATTCTATTAAAATTTGTTTATAATTTTATTAATAAAAACAAAATTGCATGACAAATAAATTTAGTCAACTGATTATTTTTATTGTTACTTTTATTACTTTATAATTTTTATTACATTTTAATTGAACCGACATTATGTTTTATTATTATTTGATCTAACTCTTCATTACAATATCTCATCAACACTTCACTACAACATCTCTCATAGTGAACTATAAAACATTTCTCGACACAATAAAACTTCATAAATGAGTAAAGCCAATAAAAACAATATCATAATCAGTGATGTCTTTCATTACTACAATGAATGTCAAGCTACAACTGTCGACCATTACAGATGCACCTAGTTCCACATAGAACTAAATGCTTCGCGGACAGCGCAGTAGAATGCAGATGATCCTAAAAAACTCCAAGACCTATCTATATAGTATACAGGGATCAGTACAGAAAAAACTTTACCTTTGATAGTGTGCGTGAAAGAGACTGCAACAGTTGCAAAGGAAACATTTGTCATCACATGGCCCAAGGCATGACAAATAGCTACTGGTGTGAGCAACAGCAAGAGATCCTTGTCAATTGGCTAGCAACACATCAACATAGCATAGGTCAATTATAATATATTGTCGAAAACAACATGTAAGCCCACCAGTTAAATAAAACAAGAGCTGGAATGTCAAAAAAAACAAAATACGGTAACTCACTGCACGTTTTGGCAAACCAATGCTCCAAGAAACCAAGCAATATGCCACACCCACTAATAGATGTATGACAGAAACAAAACTGCAAAGATGGATTTCAAATGATATGTAAGTTAAGAATCTGCTCTTTGTAATGACTTTATGCAATGACTTTATGCAGACCCCTCGGAGTCAACGCATACATTGCAATCACAACATCCTCCTCAATAGATTTATAATGTCACAAAATATTAATGTGAATCAGCAGGCCAGCTTTTGACTTGTGAAATTGCATTTGGCAAAAAAAGATACACTTGAAAGCTAAAACATACTGTAAATAACTCACCAGAGCAAAATATGATATATACAGAATGGAACTTTCTTTCGAATAGTAGAATAAAGGCAGATAAAACTTACTAGGGATAAGGGAAGTAGTTATAGATCTTCTTGTTCAAAATATTGAAAATAACATTCAATAGATACCTGCAGAAGCATAAATCATAAATGCGATGTATGAGATCAAGCACGTAGTGTCCAACTTTAAATTGAAACATCATCCCTAAATAATAATATGATAGTCGCTTAGTAAAGCATAAGTCATGACAAGAGGATGTAATAAAAAATAATGATATTTTACTAAATTGCAAATTCTCAATTAAACAATTCATGGAAAGACATCCAATGCTTTTGACTCGTAAGGTATTTACATTGTATCGTAAGGTATTTACATTGTATTTTTGTTTGGATTGTTTTAGTTATATTTTATGTTGTTCACGGGATTTTTTTATAGATGGTGATCGAGTGTGCTGTTAAGGCACTTCTAGATGTTAAGTCACCAGTTCAATTTCCCGCTTTATTCAAATGTCACTCCTAGACATGACTATGATATAACCTCACAAATACCAAACTTAAAAAAAAACATATCCTATATTAAAATTGATTATAACAAACCAACCAACTTTAAAATCATTAAAATAGATTTTGATATTATCATAAGATCTTTTAAAAAAATCAGGAGTGTGTTAAATTTAGTTTGACTATGACACGTATTCATGGAATCTTGTGTGAAACAGATGACAACCAAACAAATTCTATCTTGATATTAACTAGCAGTTCTAACAGGGGTGTTGGTTTACAGTGAAGTTGACAGAGCGTTAAGCCATCCACCAGTGCTCCATTCTCGCTCTTCTATGCCACACCAGTCTCGCGTGAGTTTCAACAATTTAGAAGCAAAAGGAAACCAAACTAGAGAGGAGATTTCAGGACTTAAAGATAGCTTCCCTTCATTATGGACTGTTCTTCATAATACAAGTCTCAGCTCAAGGAGAGGAGGGGTCTTCTTCACTGTTCAGTGTTCACTGATTGTATCCAATCTGGGATGATTTCTTCATCTCTCCCAGCACCAGCGGAGCAGTCATAGATTAATTTAGTTTCTTTTCTTCGACCTCAAGTGGTAGGAAAACTGAACTTCCTCACTCGTACATTCCCAGGGTCATGCTGCGGGATCCCCCTATTGTATCTCTCTTTTTCATTATATAGGTGCTGCTTTTTCACTTCCACATTATAGTAATGTTCCACCAAGTTTCTGGGATGAGGAGGCGAGGGAGCGGGGATACGCAGTAGCTGTCTATACAAAAGCTCCCCACTAATTTTTAAGAAACGTCAGGGTCTTAAAAACTTATAAATATAAAATATAAATTGATGAGAAACTGCATAACAGACTGTAAATCACCTTTTCTACATTGAATTTCCATTTGGTACTTTCGAACAATTATATTTTCTTGCTGTTCAGAAATAGACTAAAAAGCAGTTTACATGGCAGGATTCCTCTTCCAATGTCACTCGACATCATCACAAGGAGGTTGGAGAATTATTATTATCATAGTGTAGAGACTTTTGGACATGATCTCAATCAAATGGTGGTAAATACTCAGTCTTATTTTGGTAAAGATGCTTCAATGTCTTTAAAGTTGCAGCAACTAGCAGACAGGTTATCCGAAGTTCTTCTACTTGAGTCTCGACAATTTTGTAGGAATGATGGAGAAGGCAATTTGAGTTGTAATATTTGTAGATATTCTTCTTTCTAGTTGAGAAGCTCAACCTCTGTTCCAATTCTTTGAGTTGCCCCAGAGATATTGACTTTGGCCTTCTACCGAATGAATCTTCCAATTGGTCGAAGAAAATATCGACCAAAATTCATTGATGTACATATTCACTTACATCAGGGAAATAAAATGAAAAGAATACAATTGCCCGTGTTCCATATTTTGTGCCAGCATGTGTCTTTAATGTTGAAGCACAACACCAGAATTTTTTGACCGATTAAAAGTTCTCGTCTCAATAGACATCCAAAAACGCTTTCTACTTTACATTTGTCTTCATTATGAAGTTTCGTCAAGTGCTTTTACGTTTCAGAAACAAGCGGTTTGCTTTGACCATTGTTGCAATTGTAGAAGCGTTGGTACGGAAAATCAAACTCTGTTGTACAGTTAGGGTGTCACAAGCACATTTAAATAGGAACCCGAAATTTGGTCATTATATTGTTACGCTGGCATGATTTGGACCTATGACAAGTAGCCAGAGTGCAGTAGATATGGAGGTTTCAATGACGTCCAACATCCAGGTCCAGCAACGATGGCGTCCAGGTTTCGATGGCGTCGGCGTCCAGCAGCAGCACGATGGCGGCGTTAGAAAGTTAGAGTGATGCGCGTTGGGCTTCAACAATGAAAAAATAAAACCCTTGCTGCCGGAAAGAGTCAAAACAATTAAAAAAAATAAAATTAATTGTTAAAAAATCATTAAAAAAATTCGAACTTGGTCAATGGAAACAACCCCAGCTGACCCCCTTTTGTGGAAACGACCCTGGCAAGTTTCCTTGCGTACCCTGTTTTTTTTGGGAGTGTGGGGAAACAACCCTTTCTCGTTCCCAAGTTACCGGAGCGTGGGGAGCTAGGAAACTCGATCTCCAAGTGGAGGACGTGACCCCATGGAACACTGCATTATAGATTTCAACATCATATCTAGACTGTACTTTCAGTTTTATTGTATATCTCTTTTTCATTATATAGGTGCTGCTTTTACAGTTCCACATTATAGGTTTCAACATTATATTTACACTAGATGTATGTTTTAGTTTGATCAACTTACTTTTGTGGTCATTTATTGGATATTAATAAAGTTATCTTATTTTATCTTCTAAATATATTTTGCAATGTAAAACATACACATATATAAGTCTCTATTTTGCAATGTAAAACATACACATATATAAGTCCTTATTGTCAATGTTGCTAGGCATTTGACTAGTTTAATGTGTCAATGTACCATGTTTGAATCACCTTGATGAGGCACACTAGTATACACTGACAAATTTATGGGATGTCATCCAAAGATGTGAGGAAGCATCATTTAGGTTTCCACACACAGCTTTTTTTTGGAAAGAAATATATATACTATAAGCTCAAAAAGTTAGCTCAATTAGTTCAACAGTGAACCATCAAAACCATAAGTAACAACTTCACATCTAATCTGAGTTATTAACCATAGGCCACAAGTTCAAATCCACTCTGAGATACTGGATCCATTGGCCTCAGGGTATGGATTCACGATTCGCGATTCCCCAAATTGGATCCAAATCCGGATCAACACAAGATCCTCTCTAAAATGGACCCCACTCGCATGAAATGTATGCTCCGGGATACATAGAATTTGTTTATGCTCGTCTGGTTGCCATAATATTCCCCACGCCACAAAACCTTCTACTTCGTACCAAATTCAGAGATACAACTGCATGTCACCGTACCCTTTGTGCTGCCTCATACCATGTACTGCGCTATTTGTGCAAATGTAACAAAAGACCTCAACACTGAGACAAAAGGAACGTTGCGAGGCAAGCAAAATTTTAGAAAAGAAAGTTGCTCTGCTGGTGAAGCTAGTTGTACTAGTTGGAAATGCCAATAATTACAAGCAAGAAGATAAATCCCTCAAGTACAGCATCCAAAAATGCCTAGAATATCTACTTAGTTATGTGGCAAAGAATGGCAACCAAGTCCATGTCGAAAAGCAACCACCTACTCGCTCTGAGAAGAAGAAACATCCTTGTAGGTCTAGACTCCTGGCAGCTCTTATAGTGCAGATCGCATCAATGTATCATCAATGTAGGCCAAAAAATTCACATACCACACTGTCCTAACACCAACCCAAGTTTAATTTGTCTAATAAGAGTCAAGGGATCAACAACACTCAACAATGAGGATGGAAGTTGACATCTGGGTCTTGGAGGATGAGATCATTGTTTTTAAGTTTTCATCCATGGTTATTATGTATGAGCATCATTAAACTATTTACAAACAATCTTTCTTCCAGCCGTCAACTATTCTGTCCTCTTTGAATCCAGGTTTCTCTTTGACTCTAGGTTTCTTTTGATCACATTAATAATCAGTCGTCAATATAGGTAAAGAAAGAATCATGTAATGCAGATCAATGAAGTGCCCAATCAAGTAATTTCTCTTTGATTTTTTTAGTTTTTCAGTTTCTTTTGGTGTGTACAGCTGAGAGAGAAACATTTTTTATGATTCTAGTTGGGGATCCAACACTGCAATCCGTTTCCTACTTTCTGTTTTTTGGTTTCTTTTTGGTGTGGATAAACAGCAAAGTGAAAAAACCTTTTGGTTTCTAGCTGCCTTCAGCATTATCACTGTTTGTAATTTTTCAGCCATGGCTATTATGTATGAGCATCAATAAACAATTTACAAAAGCACTTTCGTTCAGCCATAAACTATTCTGTCTTCTTTAAATTCAGGTTTCTTTTTTATTTTAGTTTCTTTTTATCACATTCATAATTAGTTGTGAATACAGATAATGAAAGAACAGCATTATGTAAATCAATACTGTAATGAAAGAATATATCCTTATTAACACTCGGTAAATTCAGGGTTAATATGGATCTCTACTAATACATTAAACAAACATATATTCTATTGTATGTATGCATTTTTACATATCACATTTCATATGTATCATTCCAAATTCTTGAAAGGTATTTTGTATTTTAGATCTTAAAAGGTATTTGAGTAAAGATTTTGACTAGGATTCAGCAGCAGAAGTCGTTCCAGATGAGGATTTTTCTTTTCCTTATCTGTTTGAGGGAAGACTGAGAGTACCTGGACAACTCACAAGTTTTCAAATTATGTTTTTATGTTTTCTTTGCAAATATATAAATAGAAAGAGCAAAAAAACATATTTTGAAAATGGTAATGCAAATCTTGAAAAACTTGAAAGTACAAATGCCTAAATGGTTACTTGATAATATCTGATCTAAAATCATTAAAAATTTTCTTTTAGGTACTTAAATATTTTAAGTTAAAATGCATGTATGTTGTAGATTACATATATGAAAATAAAAATATATTAAAAGTAAGATAAAAATATAGCTTTATGTGTACATACTGTTACATATCAAGTTTCAAGTGTATTGTTCCATATTCCAAGTTTTTTGGAGTTTAGAGCATTTTTGAAAACTCAGCTTTGCTAACAACTACGTGAGGCTGGAGTGCAAGACTTTGACTAGGAAAAAGCAGCAGAAATCATTCCCGATGAGGATTTTTTTTGGCATTTATATTTGACGATGGTAAGTTGTTACTTGCCAACCAGAGTTTGACGCGGGAGCACTGGACGATTCACAAGTTTTTGGATTATGTTTTTTCTTCAATGTTTGCTTCATTCATATAGAGAGTATATGCCATTTCAGAAAGCAAAAACTGTCATACCCAGTCTTCAAACGGGGTAATAAAAACGATAGGTAAATCCTGATCTGGCCTAAAATTGGAAATACTAACTAACAAACTAGAAAAGAAAAACAAACCAAATCCACCAAAACGTTTATAAAGGAACTCAGCTTGTGTCTCGCCATAACGAGAACACAAACCATATTATACCAGTCAAGGTCTATGTGGAAAGAAAGGCATGCAAGAAGCGTACTAATAAAACAAATTGAGATTTTAGATTAGTGTTGTATGATTTACACTTACCACATAAAAAAGAAAAAACCGGTAATCAGCGCAGGATATTTGTCTGCAAAACTCTGCGACGGCTTCTCTATCCTGAACACATCAATGCTTTCTATTTAATGTTACCATTCACCTAATTTATAATCCAAAAACTTAAAATGAAGAAGAAATAAACCATAAAACAAATTTATAATGAATCCTGACCCCGAAGGGACGGCGATTTCGTCTCCATCAGCTGCTGCCGCAGAGCAAACAGTCGAGGGCTCGATCCGCCGGCGCCTCAATGGCAAAGCCGACCCATTTAATCCGATCGGTGATTTTCCAGCTAAAAACTCCGACTGAGGAACCACGGCATGCAACAGAGCCGGCCGGGTTTCCAACTCCGATCTTCTTAGAAACCCCAACTTCGGCAAAGAATAAGAAACCCCCACTCTCGACGGGGCAACGAAGGCCATCGAAAGTCGTGCGGAATCAGGCTTTGGGTTTAAGGAACCACCGAAATTTTGGCGGACGCAGGGAATACGAAGCGAAGCCATTGCCGTCGCAGATGCCATCGCAGTCAGAGATCTTCAAACTGAAAGCTTTCCTGAACTATCTGCAGAACAAAACATAAAAACCAATTAAGGCTTTCAGGGTTGTAGAGGTTTTCAGGGATTACAGAACCCAAGCATGGCAGAATCCATTATTTTCGCACCAAAATGAAATCGAAGATTCTGAGTATTCACAATGTCAGTGCGAGGAGCAGAGGTAACCCCAAAAATGAGGACATATACCTTAAGGGCCGATCCTGCGATGACCTTCTCGGAAGAGAATCATATACTGCAGATGCAACAAAATAAGCGGAAACCAATAATACCGAGGGGAGACAAAACCACTTGTACCAAAAACCGCCGGTATAAATTCCAGGGATCCGTCCAAAACCGCCTTTGAGACGGATAGAGAGAATAAGACTCGCGGTTTTCCGATGTCTTCGGCCACCCGTTAATTCTATAAATTAAAAAATAAGGCCATGAAATAATATACGAGGCGGCAAATGACGAAATTCGCTTTTATAAAAACGGATATCCGAAGGATAGGACGGGATTTTTTTTCGAATATGTGATGCGTACGATGTAAGTGTCCACGTGGCAAGTCAAGTTGCTTTCAAAACCAAGAGGATGGCGTGACTAGTTGGTAGACCTAATTTTTATTAAAATGTGTTTTTTCTTAATAAACATGGAGATATTATTTGAAAGAATAATTTCGGCGTAAATCACATGTAGACAGTGGACGCGTTTCGAACCAACTAGTGTGGTTCATGGTCAGGACAAGTTGAAGAAACAAATCCAGCTTAGCATGATAAATAGTCTGAGCAGAGTCTCCAACGGCTAAATTGACTAACAGCGATTTAGAGATATTATATTATATTAAAAGTTGCACCCCTAGGTTAAATAGTGGTCTTAGAGGATCATGAACTTTTTCACTGTAAAATATTATTTTTTTTGGTTATATCTTTGAAATCAAAAAATTTATAGATTCTTCATTTACATTTCCAAATTTTGACTGAAATTATTGATAGTGAAATAGATCAAGGCTTAATATTTCAGTTGTTTAGAAAAAAATCACTAAATTCTTCTACAAAATTCAAGTAAGATCAAAGATTTTGTACCTGTGAGCACTGGAACAACAAGAAATATAAGACTTGATATAAACAATAAGGCTCATGTTACAGAAAAACTAATTGCACTGCTCTAGTTCAGGTTGATCCCATGCTAGGCCTGAACGCTTTATTTCTGAATTGCTGAAGTACCAGTTTAACCCAAAGGGAACTGAGATTTAGTTTATATGTGCAATAAAAATAGAGTGTGAACCTTGAACTTGGTTACCAATCAAGTCTTCATATATAGTTGTGCTTGGTTCCAACTCTAAAGCTCTTTTTGAGAGATTGTCTGTTGTACAAATGAACTCTCTCTATATGTGTTAGAATCTAATATCTTGGAAATGAGTTTTTAGCTCCTGAATTATGTGTTTCCACATTGTTAGATGTAAAACTTCAAGGTGAGCCTCTCCTCGTAGCTAATCAATAACACATTTTGAATCACCGAGAAAGAGGATTTTTTTATGTTTTTTAATTTGGCAAACGTCATGAGTTTTGAGGATCGTAAACTTATTTGTTGAACATGTGAAAAGTAGAGATGCAAACCAAAACGTCATCCCAAAGATTTTATATTTTATAAAAACTTTGTATTGTTCAACATAAGATATATTCAAAAGATATGATAATTGGTTGTCTCTTTCAACTTTTGGTTGGTTGGAGGGTGTCCCATTTCCTCTGTCTATGTCTCTAAACAATTCATGCACTATTTTGTCATCCTTGAAAAGACCAATAAAGGTGATAGTACTCTATTTAAACTTGAAACCAATTTCTTAAAGAAGTGGTATTCAATTCCAAGGCATCAATTCTCTAATTATGTAGGGTAATGATATCTTATGGTGATCTTTGCATGACAATGATGCTCATTTGGGTTTACCTTAGTTGTAATTGAAAATATGGAGTGATGTCATTATACAGCTCCTTTTGACCTTGAGCATTGTGTGGATATCTTGGACTATGTGTAACCATGATTTTTGTAATGATATGAGGATGATATTGTCAGCGTTTGCCAAATTTAATCTTGAAATGCTCATTTGGTCTTAAAATCCAAAGGTCAAAATAGGTTGTTATAAGGAATAGCATGAACCCACCCAATACCATGCAAATACAACCAAAAATAGATGCGGGAAAAACCCCTAAAGGAATTCTCTACAGTACAGAGTTCCCCAAAAAAACTCACAAAATAACCATGAAATGATTAACAAATTCAAAATAGGCTAAGCAATTAAGGAGAACCATTAACCAAAACAAAAAAACTCAAACATGTTACTTGGGTTTTAAGAATGAGGGGAATCAATGCACCAATGTAAAATATAAGCAACTATTGAAGACAAAACATCCATAAATAATCCATAAATCGATTGAAATCCTTTCCAAGTCACCACCGAAGAGGGAAGTCGTGTTCCAACATACAATACTACCCAACCATTGATCCATTATTGATATGTAAACTATTATGGATATTCCACTGAAACAATTTGTCAAAAACACTAAAATATTTGATATGAATGTTAATTCCCTTTAGATCTCAGATTCTTTATTTATTATTTTTATGCTTAAATTAATAAACTAGTTGAGAAATATAGAAGAGAAAGAAGTACGTACACCATCCATAATAGACAAAAATTTTGCCCTAAGAAACTCTTACAGGAGAAAACCCAGCTAGAAGATGACGCTGCTTTGCTCTCTTTCTCTAGCATGGAAATATGCAAGTACAAAGGAAGAGGTACTTTGTATGGAATTACCTAGGACTATGGCCAATAAGGTTGCTACAGAACTTTAATCCCCTCCATTTTTCTCTCCAACTCCCCTTTCCCAATTGCTCTACTCAACTAGGGAATAAAAATACAATAGCATAGAATGGAACCCTTACTCCTCCTAATAGTTTGATATTTAAGACAGCTCAATAGCCAAAAGGAGTAAGATTTGACTCCCTCAAGCCTCAATACAAGTAACAATTTTGCACCTTCTAGGGACTTTTTCAAAATCCACATGTGGCTAGCTCCATATGCATGAGTAACAGGGGTTAATGGGGCATCCTCTTGTACCATGGTGGTCAACCCGATAGGTCAACTTCCGAGAGGAATAACCTTTGCATACAATTTTTATTTGATACGATTCTTGCACGAATGGAAAGGCCTCTTAGTGTATAACAACATCATAGGTTTTGACATAAGCCAAGGTTTTTTAACCCCAAAAAAATGTTTAATGCCCTAGAATGGCCCTAAAAGGCTTCAAACCATAATTCTCCAAACTAGGACTTATTGCTTGAATGACCCTACAAATTGATCCTTCCAACTTTTTCCACTTTGAAAGCATCAAGATAGATGACAAATAATATAATGATCCAATGTGGATTAATTATCTCACCTTCATTGTGAAATACTTCATTCGTTGAAATGACAAGGATAATTGAACATAGATCATGTGATGAAGTGAGACGAGGGTTCTCTCATATTCACAAACCATGTGCACAATTCAGAACTCATGATGATGAGACACGCTAAGGTTGAATACATCTCCTCTCTCATTTAGGTTTCTTCACATAACACTAAGGGATGTTATAATATTCAATTGCCCAATTAATCTCAAGGAACCCTCCCTTTAACGCAAAGGCCTCATTGGCATGGTTATCTGCTTAGCTATTGTTCTCCCTAAGAACATGGAGGAAAGTTATCTTTTAGAACATCTTTACTTCATTAAATATCAAAGCAAGGATAGGTGTTAAAGAATAATTTGTTGGAGAATATTTTTAATCATTTGGTTAATTATTGTACTTGAATCTTCTACTACAATCAATTCTTTTATTTGGAGATTGGTTGTTATTCTTAATCCTCAAAGCAAATCATGTGCTTATGCTTGGTTATTCATAGATTTCCCTAGACCCTCAACAAAGGCTATTTTAATTTTTCCTCTCAGATCAAGGATGATCCCCTCATACCTACCACCCTATATTACAATGTGCATATTATCAAGGGTTGTGTGGAACAAAAAAAGTAGTTGTCAAAAACAAAAAGCATGCATGTGGTTCTTAATGATAATTTTAAATGATCAAAAACAACAATCAAAGCAATAGGGAAATTGTGATAACTAATATCCAGTTACAATATAAAATATTATAAATTTAAATATTTGTTATAAGTATTTATTTCTCTATTACATTCTTATTTGATAACCATTTTTTTGTTTGCATATGTATCTTGCCTAACATTGTAGTGGTCTTTACTATATCCTCTTAGAGCATAGCATCTCAGTACTCATACAACTTTTCAGCCCTTCTCTGATGTCTGAGCATACGATGTAAGAAAGAATAAAGTATTGTTGTCTTTCAACTTCATCATTCCTACATATCCTACACAATCTTTCTTTTCATGGTTGCTTGGGTTGCTCCCATCTACTTGTGTTACACAATAACATGTGGGAGTCAGTTCTTTACTAAGCCATTGCATGTGTTTTTATCCCATGTTGTGTTTAGTTTCAAGTAGAATTGAATCTGATTTCTCCCTGTTTGTTGAACTCTTCCATGTAGTATTTTTATTTATTATTAGCATGTTTCCTTTATTGTTCCCTTGAGTATTTTTTTTATTTGTCGACTCATTGTCATCTTCTGTGCTTTAATCCTTAAGCAAAATTCCACATTTTGGGTCCATTATTCATTATACTTCCTCAATTCCCCTTGGCGATCTTGGTTAGAAACCTCTTGTTGTCCATGGCTATCATTATTTTCCTATATAAAATCAATGTTCTAAGAGCTTCCAGCTATCAAGTATATTCCAATGGATGTTTTCTTTTCCTCACTATAAGGTTGTTCATTGTTAACCCACTTTTTGGTACACTTGAGCCCCAAACTTGTAGCAATATGTTGACGGTGTTGGACCAGCCAACATTCAGGGGATCGCCCCCGTATGAAGTCCCAACTAGACCTCACACCATTTGGTGTGGAAGTCCCATCCAGTACGATGGCCCAGTTGCCATTATCTTAAAGATCTGCCTCAACTCTTGCTTGTTAGCAAATGAGAGTGGTTTTCTTTGTCTTCGAGAACTGAGGTTCGCGTGCCTAGTGAGTGTAAATGTCACTTGTGTCAATGGTTCTTTCACTGTCGAGGGAGAGGGTGAGAGTGAGTTCCAGGTCAATTGGGAGTAGTCCCAAGACTGCTAGGAACACACAACACAACAGGACATGCACAACTTCCGGCGGAGCAGTCCACGCAGATGCAGCAGTCACAACATAAAAGGTGAGATAACACATACAGCACTCACGGAGTAGTCCGAACAAGTGCAACGGTTGTTACAGCGAGTTTCATGTGAAAGGTTTGTCTGATGTTTGGGAGAGCAGTTTACAGGAGCGAGACAACGCTAACAGCGTATACAACACATTTCCATTAATAGATTATTCATTGCAACAAATGAAGCAGTTTAGATGTAGAACACAAGTTAAAGCAACATGCATTACAAGTGTTAAAGATCAGTCTTACAACAGATACAATACATGTGTGAAAACGTGTTGGCCTGTTAGTAGGCTTCTGAATTAAGCGAAAGTTCCAAGACACATCGTTACACCATACATCACTAACCCTGAGTGTAGGGCATTGGAGCCACTACTTACTCCTCAAAGAAAAGATTACAGACTCTCTTGGCTATGTGGGAGGAGCTGAGGTGAAAAATTCCTTTGCATGTACAAATGAGGGGGTATTTATAGCCAAGGGTGAAACTGACCCTTGTGCTTGTTCGACTACCCTCGTGATTGTTTGACTTCCATGACTTTTCGACTTACATGACTCTTTATTCAACAAGTGGGTCTCTTGGACTTCCACGTTACATCACATTGATTGACAACAAGCCCATAGTGGAGATGTGGGCGACATGACTCATGACATGACTCAACATGACTTGACATGACAATGCTGGTACATTTGTGTTGTTGCTAGAGTGCATGTCGAGCTATAGTGCTGCTGGGTGATGAATGTCTTCATGGTGTATCATAGCTTCACCTCCGCATGGCGAAGTGGGCGAAGTCTTTGATGGTCCTTGGTTTGCTAATGAAGCTTTAGCATGTTGTTCCTTGTTTGCATGCTGGAAGGCTTGACAAGCTCATATGTTCGTGAAGGTGCATGTTCATCGCGTTCATTCGCTTCACATGCTTCATTCATTCATCCGTTGGTGAACATGTCCTTTTACATGTGCTCCCTTCATTCATCCCATTCGTCATCTTGTCATGTGTTGTTGGTGTACCTGTACCTGCATTCACTCATGATGAGACGACATCAAATCCAAAACCTCCTAGTCTACCATGACACATGATCATTTCCGATGCAGGCGAACGGGATAGGCAACAATATTGTGATGCAGGATGATGGCTCCGGGCAACTGTTGATGAAAACTACACAAGAGTCATTGAGAGACGGACACAGGCAATCTGATTTGACAGTGACTATCTGCAAGGTCTGGCTCGGCTGGGAGGCAAAATTGTGCAAATTTTGGGAGGAACAGTCCGGGCTGCTGGAAGGCAAGGCAGGCATGATTTGCGCATTTTTCAAAATGAACGGCCAGCGAGGCTGGACAGCCAGATTTGCGCAATTTTCTAGAGGAACGGGTTGGGCTGCATGAAGGGTCAGCAAGCAGGGATTGGGCAGTTTTTCTTGGGAACTGCCTTGGGAGACCGGCAACCAAAGCAATCAAAACTGCGCAATTCCCAAAGGGAACTGCCAGTTGAATGTTGGGGTCACTGGCAGCCAAAACTGCGTAATTCCTAAGGGGAACTGCCAGTTGGCTTCTGGGGTCACTAGCAGCCAAAAATTCACAATTCCTAGAGGGAACTGGCAGTTGGTTGTTGGGGTCGCTGGCAACCAAAATTGTGCAATTCCCAAAGGAACTACTAGTTGGCTGCCCGGGAGACTGGCAACAAAAGCTGTGCAATTCCCAAAGGGAATTGGCAGTCTGCTGCTAGGGGCTACTAATAAGGAAAACTGCACTGAGGTCGGGAGGCCGGCCTACTGATCATCTCTGCGCAATTCCTGAGTTGAGATGACTGATGGATAGTGGAAGGCTTGCTCATGAACATTGCGCAATTTCTGAGATGAACAGTTGATCAACTGTCAAGATGACTGACTGGGAAAACTACGCAATTTTATGAGGGAGACAGGAACGGGCACTTGGTGTCTGTCTGACCTATCAGCGCAATTTCCTCAGTGAGTTGAGCAGGAGAGGTCAGTGGCCTCTACACAAATTGTGAGGGGAGTCAGTCCTGGGGTGACTGTTGGGTCTAACTTTTCGGGTGGCCAGCATGAGAGTTGATTGGATTACTTGTGGGCAACGCAACTTGAAAAGGCTATCTTGGTGCTTCTGCGTTGTTCTAGTTGAGAATCGATCGAGTAGATGGTAGGATGATGGTCCGGCTGTCAGAGGGGAGTCTGGTCATCAAAACTTTCATCAAAATGGCTAAGTGTGTGAACAATCGAAAGATTCATAGGTGATCATACAAACACACAGTCGCATGACTTGATGACGAAACCACCAAATCATCAAGACATACATGTTCAACATGACTGGCCGACGGTGTAAGTGACAAGTGCGACACTCGTGATTGATCATTCATTAATCGAGACGACGCTTGTGCGACAATGAATGTGACTCCATGTGTGAGTGTGATAGATGCTTTCATAGCGAACACAACAAGCACATACAAAGCGAAGACTTTGAGCATAACTAGAACATGGTCGCAAGAATGACTTAGACATCAGCATGCAAAGACTTGAATGTAATGAACAAGCAAGGCGAATGTAAAGACTCACACGAGCTCACAGAGTGAACCCGAGTGTGTGCAATCATCAAGTGAAACTCTTCAAGGGAGGCTCCAAAATTAGTGCAAGCCAAAATTTTGGAGGGTGGTTGTAGCCACTACAACACTTGGTGACACACTGGTAGAACTCCAACTTCTCTATTTCGGTTCATTTCTAGCACAAGGTCTTGGTCTTTTGGGGAGTATTGAATTGTTTTGCGGGTTACTTCAGTTTCTCCACTTACCCCATGGACATATGTGGTTCACCCTTTGCCAACTTAGCCAAAAAAATCAAAAGTTCAACTTGAATCTCAGTGTTTCGAATCCGGGAAGGGTAGTTTAGCTCACAAGTTAAAGATTTTCAGAGTATAAGTTTTTATCTTTGGTGTTGCTCTGCTGCTAGCAAGTCTGGACAGTACACGGGCGAAGTCATGTAGGAACACACACATTGCTCCACTGCTAGCGAGCCTGCTCAGTACCCCGGTGGAGTTGCATGCTTCACCTCTCTGCACAGGAAGCCTTTCTCTTCTTTCGCCTTTATATTTTTCAAGAGGATTGTGCATAGGCACTTATTTATTTTTGGGGTGGAAGAGGGATCTGACTTATTGAGAGCAGAAGAGGTTGTTCCTTCAGAGAAGCATGTAAGACCTCTTACATAGGTTTGCTCGTTTAGGTTTTCCCCTTCTCTGTTTCTACTAGTTGGATGAGCTTGACCACACAGAGCAAAAGGCTAAGTATAGGCATGGGGCTTCCTAGTGTGGACATAGGTTCATGGTTGGACCAAAAATTCCCTTGCATACGGTTCATATTTTCTGTCAATATTTCATCAGCCGAAGGTTACAACCAAGCATAGAGAAGGTGGACACAAGAGTGGCCAAGTGCTACATTGTCACGATATTCCTCAAATTTCAGCCACATACTCTATTCAAAAGCGAGGACGTAGTAGTTGGCAACACTTATTTCCAGAAACAAAAATAGTAATATATCAAACAAACAAAACGAACGTGAACAAAAATAGTAAGAAAAACAAACAAAGCAAAAGCAAAGATAATAAGCAAAACAAACCAAATGAAACAACAAGCAACAAAAAGACTATGTACATGGCATTGGTGCGGCCTGACCTACTGAAAATAACGTTTGAGATCTTGGCCATTGGCAGGGAGGTTGTCCATCCTCCTGTCCAGTGACTGCAAATGATACTTGTGTGGGCTAAGCTTCTCAAGGACCAGTGTAAGTCCGTCAGGTTCTGCTACTGGAACCTCATGGCATTTCAGAAGACCTTAAGTGAAGATAACACCATTATTTCAGGTATTGTGTGCAACATGGGCTCGGATGATGGCACATGGTAGTTGTTTTTATTCCGAGAAGGGTTCAAGTTTATGAAGTCGATGCGTACGCGGATTTTCCCAAACTTCTTACATGCAAGATATAAATTAGAAAGCCAAGTGTGATGATGAACTTTGCAAGTAATCCAAACACTTCAAATCTTAGTCAACCTTTTCGGTGAAAGGAGTGCAAACAACATGTATGTGTTACCTTTTCTTTGCTGCAATGGTTTGTCTTCTCCTTTACCTGGAATCTCATGTTGGATTGGTCGCGTGTGGCATGTGCTCAGGTCATCATCTACTTGTGCAAACCTATCCTGATGCTTTCTCTCAAGCGGTCAATGATTTGTCGCTGCTGTAGTGTGTAGCTTGTACCGATATTGGCCATCTTCGATCGTGGTAGGTTCCTAGGTTGCTTTGTTCATTCATAGTGTTGGTCCTTTGTGTGTTCAGCATGAGTGCTTCATACTCAACATCGTTGTTTGTGACTTCGAACTTCAAACAACTCGAAATCATGCGTTGTTCATTGTTTTGGATGACTGAGATACACTCAGTCCTTGAGCCATCATGTATTCTCGATTTGTCAAGACTCATAGCCCACAACTTGTCTGTATATGGACCGTTTGGCGTGCTCGTAGTGTTGCTACTACCGTTGTTGCTATTACTGCTATTTCATTATCATCAATTGGGCGAGGAAGGAATCCCAACTGCTTGTCTGATGAGGTTGGAGCTGGCCATGTAGGATAATACTCCAATGTCTTTTCCAGGAGGTAGTTGCCAAACATGAGTTCTACAAAGGCCAACGGTTCATTCTCACCGTTAAGGGAAGTGACATTGTGTTTCATATACCTCTTGGATAACAACCAAATTTGTTTGCATTTTCCCGTGTACGGAAGCCACATGTGAGACCAGTCTGTAGCAAAATATCCATCTAGCTTGCTGGACCAGTCTTTACTGAGTAACAGGCCATATGCTTCTGGTATGTCCACAACAACTGTGTTAATGCATTCGTGGACTCGACCGTCATGGGATAGTCGGATGATCACATCTCGACGTTCACCAATGGTTGGTACTGAGATTTTGTCAAGTTGGATGATTCTCGCAAATGTTTCGCTCCATCGTGCATTGATCTTCTTAGCAATGGAGAGCGTCATGATGTT
The DNA here is from genome assembly GCA_031772625.1 of Pinus tabuliformis. Lineage (NCBI taxonomy): Eukaryota > Viridiplantae > Streptophyta > Pinopsida > Pinales > Pinaceae > Pinus > Pinus tabuliformis. Next base: position 1,371,041,988 of record CM062805.1, on the reverse strand, counting down.
GGCTGTTGCGCCAGAATCAACCAAGCAGTTTTGAATGTTGTAGTTGAAGACTTCGAATGAAAGCAGGAATGGGGGGCAACCTGAGTTTTCTTCTTCCATCCGAAGTGTATTGAGCATAATAGATAGTGATTCGAGAGGTGTGCTTGCTCCCTTGCTAGTAGAGGTTGCACTTTCCGTTGTTGTTTGTCCCAACACACGCAATAGGATATCTCGTTGCCTCTGGACTTTGGCTAACTTGAAAAAACTGATGTTCGCCTGAGTTTTCTTCATGTCTTCAACTATGTTGTAGTCCAGAGATGGTAGACTCAACGAGGTGTCCCGGGTGGAACAGATGTTCATGCTGTCTGGCAGAGTGTTCTGCAACTTGCCGTTCATGGATATACTCTTATCCGTCGCTGTCTTCCCGGACTTGCTTTGTGTTTATTACTTCGAGGCAGTCGGTGGATCAGCCTTCTTTATCAGCTGCCTCACTTTCTCTTGCATTTCCCCAAGTGTAGGGGGAGCCCCTTTACTCCTAAGATTGTAACGACCATTTTGCTTTTGGGGCTGCTTATCGATGTTCGTCTTCAAGATTACTTGCAAGCACTAATAAGCATTCACCACATGCCCAGAACTCAGTATTTCGTCAGGTGCAACCTCTTTGCTATCATCAGTGTCTTTCAGATGCTCCTGCATATCGCCTTCCACATCAAGCGTATGACTGCAGACTGAGGTAACGACTCACTTCCAATCTGAGCAAGAGTTCTTGGGGCGGAACTCTTCGTGGAACGAACAAAAATTAGGATCAACGCACTACTCGAGTTGGAACACAGGAATCTATGAAAATTTGGAAGTGAATCGGTTGTTACTTGATGAGCCGGTTGATGAATTGCTTGTCTGTCTCTGTCTGGGCAAATCGTTGCTTGTGAATGTGTCCATTTTTCATTGCTTGAGTTCAGACATTTCAGTGGCCAAGTTCTTGACAAGGCGAGTGAGGGTCTCAATATCAGTTGCTTCCTTGTCTCTACCCTTGCTCGTCGTTTCTTGGGGCTTTCTGCTCGCATCCTTGGAGTCTTTCATTGATTCATCATCCTTGATGACTCCAATTGTGCACAAGTCTTTTTCAACAACAATAGCCTCTTCACAACTTTCTAAAAGTGTTGGCTTCGCAGCTCACTTAACGAATTGCGCAATGGTGGTCGACAGTGCAGACGTGTAATAGTCAACAGTGATGGAGTCATGAGGTTTAGTGTTTGCTGTAAATTTGTTCAAAATACGCATAAACCTCTTATTGAAGTCTTTCACTTTCTCTTTTCCCTCCATCCTGAGGCTTCCCAATTCCTTGAGCAGCATGGTTGGGGTCTTGTCATCAACAAACTTTTCGAGGAACATACGTTTGAAAGAACCCCAGTTCTATATGGAGTTGGGTGGAAGGCTGTGATACCAAGTAGTTGCACAATTGTCCAAGGTACATGGGAACAATGTACATGCTACATCATCATAATGTACCTCAAGGGTCTACAATTGTAGGTAGAAGTTGTCTAATTTGTCTTCTTCCTTCACCGTGTTGTCAAGGTTGAACTTGATGTTCATTCTCTCCGCTAGCTTCGACATCTTGTGCAGAACAGCTGGGAGAGCCAATGGTCCCTGAGTCATCCATTCAAGATTTGGGTCAGCCATCTCTTTGTCTTCTTCGTCTTCTTCCTCTCCTTCGGAGTCTAATGGTTCAAGATCTGAGTTTTTTAGTTTGTCTCCACCTCCACCTCCTCTGCTACCTTCCCCTCCGCCTCCTATACCGAAGTTCGATCCCAAGATCACAAGAGTGCCTTGTTCGTCTTCAAGGAAGATTGGAGGTTCCTCTCCATCTTCAATAGCTTCCTCTAGACCTTCAAGCGTGGCAAGGACTGCTTCTTCCATCGATGATACAACAACTCTTGTGGGAGTGGCTTTTGGCTTCCTAGATGTGTGTGGAAGATGTTGTACGCCTAGCATAACTCGTTTGTTTTCACGAACTGGCGAGTGATGGGACAGAGTGAAGGTGTTGATATGAAATCTCGTGTTCAGTTCTGGGAGGTGAGGAGTAACCAACTGCAGAGTCGCGTGAGAGGGAGTGCGAGTTACTGCCTTGACCAAATGATTGATGAGTGAGTGTCAGGGGAATTTCAGCCATGTGCAATTGGCTTCCCTCTTTCTAGCACCAGAAATGTTGATGGTACTGGACTCGCAAACATTCAGGGGATCACCCCAGTATGAAGTCCCAACTAGACCTCACATCATTTGGTGTGGGAGTCCCATCCAGTACGATGGCCCGGTTTCCATTATCTTAAAGCCCTGCCTCAACCCTTGCTTGTCAGCACAGGAGAGTGGTTTGATTTGTCTTCGAGAAGTGAGGTTTGTGTGACTAGTGAGTGTAATTGTCACTTGTGTCAATGCTTCTTTCACTGTCAAGGGAGAGGGTGAGAGTGAGTTCCAGGTCGATTGGGAGCAGTCCCAACACTGCTAGGAACACACAACACAACAGGACATGCACAAATTCCAGTGGAGCAGTCCACACGGATGTAACAGTCTCAACATACAAGGTGAGATAACACGTACAACACTCACGGAGCAGTCCGAACGAGTGCAACGGTTGTTACAACAAGTTTCATGTGAAAGCTTTGTCTGATGTTCAGGAGAGAATTATACACAAGCGAGACAACATTAACAACATATACAACACATTTCCATTAATAGATTATGCATTACAACAAATGAAGCAGTTCTCAGATGTAGAACATATGTTAAAGCAATATGCATTACAAGTGTTAAATATCAATCTTACAATAGATACAATACATGTGTGAAAACGTGTTGGCCTGTTATCAAGCTTCTGAATTAAGTGAAAGTTCCAAGACACATCGTTACACCATACATCATTAACCCCGGATGCGGGGCATTGGAGCCACTACTTACTCCCCAAAGAAAAGATTACAGACTCTCTTAGCTATGTGGGAGGCGTTGAGGTGAAAAAGTCCTTTGCATGTACAAATGAGGGGGTATTTATAGCCAAGGGTGAAACTGACCCTTGTGGCTGTTCGACTACCCTCATGACCGTTTGACTTCCATGACTTTTCAACTTACATGACTTTTTGTTCAACAAGTGGGTCTCTTGGACTTCCACGTTAAATCACATTGATTAACAACAAGCCCATAATGGAGATGTGAGCCACATGACTCATGACGTGACTCGACATGACTTGACATGACAATGCTGGTACATTCGTGCTATTGTTGGAGTGCTTGTCAATCTATAGTGTTTCTGGGTGATGGATGCCTTCATGGTGTATCATAGCTTCACCTCGGCATGGCAAAGTGCGCAGAGTCTTCGATGATCCTTGGTTCGCTTGATGAAGCTTTAGCATGTTGTTCATTGCTTGCATGACAGAAGGCTTGATAGGTTCATATATTCATGAAGGTGCATGTTCGTCACGTTTGTCTGCTTCGCATGCTTCGTTCATTCGTCCATTGGTGAACTTGTCCTTCTGCATGTGCTCCCTTCGTTCATCCCATTCATCTACTTGTCATGTGTTGTTGGTGTACATGTACCTGCAGTCACTCATGAGGAGACAACATTAAATCCAAAACCTCCTAGTCTACCATGACACATGATCATTTCAGATGCAGGTGACCAGGAGAGGCAACAAGGCTATGATGCGGGATGATGGCTCGAGGCAAATGCTGATGAAAACTGTGCAAGGGTCACTGAGAGATGGAGACGGGCAATCTGAGTTGACAGTGACTGTCTGCAAGGTCTGGCTCAGCTGGGAGGTAAAATTGCACAAATTTTGGGAGGAACAGTTGGGGCTGCTGGAAGGCAAGGCATGCATGCTCTACGCTTTTTTCAGAATAAATAGGCAACGGGGTTGGACAACAAGATTTGTACAATTTCCAAAGGAATAGGTCGAGCTACATGAAGGGTCAGTAGGCAGGGATTGTGCAGTTTATCTGGGGAGCTGCCTGGGAGACTGATAGCCAAAACTACGCAATTCCCAGAGGGAACTTCCAGTTGGCTGTTGGGGTCACTGGTAGCCAAATTGCACAATTCCCAAAGGGAATTTCCAGTTGGTTGCTGGGGTCAATGGCAGGTAAAATTGCACAATTCCTAGAGGGAATTGCCAGTTGGTTGTTGGGGTCACTAGTAGCCAAAACTGCGCAATTCCCAGAGGGAACTACCAGTTGGCTACCTGGGAGACTGGCAGCAGAAACTGTGCAATTCCCAGAGGGAACTAAAAGTCTGCTGCCAGGGGCTGCTGGCAAGGAAAACTGCACTAAGGCCGGGAGGTCGGCCTGTTGATCATCTCTGCGCAATTTCTTAGCTGAGTTGAATGATGGGCAGTAGAAGGCCTGTTCATGAACATTGCACAATTTCTGAGATGAATAGTTGGTCAACTGTCGGGATGATTGACTGGGAAAATTGCGCAATTTTCTGAGGGAGATAGGGACGGGCATTTAGTGTCTGCCCGGTCTGTCTGCGCAATTTCCTTAGTCAGTTGAGCGGGTGAGGTCAGTGGCCTCTACGCAAGTTTTTAGGGGACTCCGTCCCGGGGTGACTGTTGGGTCTGACTGTCTGGGTGGCCAGCATGAGAGTTGATTGGATTGCTTGCGGGCAGCGCAACTTGAAAAGACTAGCTTGGTGCTTCTGCGCTGTTCTGGTTAGCAGTCGATCGATTTGATGGTAGGGTGATGGTTTGGCTGTTAGAGGGGAGTCTGGTCATCATAACTTTCATCAAAATGGCTAAGTGTGTGAACAATCGAAAGATGCATAGGTGATCATACGAACACACACTCGCATGACTTGATGACGAAATGACCAAATCATCCAGACATACATGTTCAACATGACTGGCCGATGGTGTAAGTGACAAGCACGACACTCGTGATTAATCGTTCATTGAACGAGATGACGCTTGCTTGACAGTGAATGTGACTCCGTGTGTGAGAGTGACAGATGCTTTTATAGCGAACACAACAAGCACATACGAAGCAAAGACTTTGAGCATAACCAGAACATGGCCGCAAGCATGACTTAGACATAAACATGTAGAGACTTGAATGCAATGAACAAGCAAGGCAGATGTAAAGACTCACACGAGCTCACGGAGTGAACTTGAGTGTGTGCAGTCATCAAGTGAAACTCTTTAAGGGAGGCTATGAAATTGGTGCAGGCCAAAATTTTGGAGGGTGGTTGTAGCGCTACAACATAATATAACAACATTTATGTCATAAGGGTATGGAAGAGGGAAATCCACATTTGTTAATCCCACATATCCACTAATCAACATCTATTTTGGAGCAAAAAAAAGCTTTCCACAACTTTTGTAGCGTTTCCCTTATGCATGTACCCTAGCTCAAATTTTCATTGAAATCTAACCCAAAGTATTTATAGTCTCGAGTTACCTTTAGTGATTCTCCTTCGAAGTTAATTTAGCACTCTGTTTTTCTTTTCTTTTTGAGAAATAATATTATGATCTTGATTTTCACCATGTTCATTCACATCCCAACCTCTATGTAAAAGGTCTCCCAGATTCCAAGATGTGCTTACATGTTTGGTGTTGCTCTAGCCATGAGCATTATGTTGTTAAGTCATATCTAGATTATAATACATGTTATACTAGAAGGGATAATGCAAATATGCATAATCATCCTATTCATCCCTGGGACATTGTTATGCACTATAAACTAGCACATCTCCCAAGGACCACCTCCATCCTCCATAGAAACATGATCCCTTAGATGTGAAAGTGCTTAATACCATGAGTAGATTTGATTCAGAAGGTGCAAGGTCAATAACACAAGGAAATTAGATGATGTTTTGATTTTAGAAGGGAAATGAATGGTCAAATTTCAACTTGCATGAAGAATTGATGAATGTTGTGGGAAAAATCCAACTTCTCATTTATGGAGTTATATTACACCTTAAGACCTAAAATTTAAGCCACTTGTCCTTTCAATAAGAATATTATTTTAACCAAGTAAATTTTCTAATTATTAACTATGTTTAGAAAGGTTTACAATTGGAATCCAATGAAAGTGGAGGCTAACAAAATTACTAGTGTATAAATTTTCTCCAAATATACATTACCTCTCCTGCAAAAATGCACAAACATTATCCCTAGACAAAAACTTAGATGTTGTCTTTGATAATACTAAAAATGATGCTTTGAATTATCCTCAAACCAAAACTTAGATGTTGTCTCTAACAATATTGGAAATGATGCTTTGAATTATCCTCCTACAAAGATTTAACTTTGTTTCCAACAATATTGCAAATGATGCTTTGAATTATCCTCATACAAAGGTTTAACGCAATATTACAAATGATGCTTTGAATTATCTTCCTACAAAGATTTAACATTATTTCCGACAATATTGCAAATGATGCTTTGAATTATCCTCATACAAAGATTTAACGTTGTTTTTTACAATAGTGCAAATTATGCTCTAAAGTTTTGAATTATTCTCCTACAAAGATTTAACAATAGTGCAAATTATGCTCTAAAGTTTTGAATTACCCTCATCTTCCTACAAAGATTTCGCGTTGTTTCCGACAATATTGCAAATGATGCTTTGAATTATCCTCATACAAAGATTTAAGTTGTTTCCGACAATATTGCAAATGATGCTTTGAATTATCCTCATACAAAGATTTAACATTGTTTTTTACAATAGTGCAAATTATGCTCTAAAGTTTTGAATTACCCTCCTACAAAGATTTAACGTTGTTTTTTACAATAGTGCAAATGATGCTCTAAAGTTTTGAATGATCTTAATACAAAAACTTAGATGTTTTTTCTTTACAATAGTGTAAATGATGCTTTGAAGCTTTGAATTATCGTTACAAAAACTTAGATGTTATTTTTGACAATACTACAAATGATGCTTTAAAATTTGCATGTAAATAGCCATTATATCACTTCTACCACTTTTTGTATTTATCAAATATTATAATTTGCCTTTTGAGAGACAAAGAAAGATGATATGTGACTAGCAAATATTCAAATTTTTTCCCTTAACCACGTGGTATTTTCAGTCTTTTAAAATGTTCATATTATTATTAATTTTTCTCTAAAGCATGTGGTATATTTAGATTTGTAAAGAGTTCAAGGTAAATAATTATATTGGATGTCCTCATTGCTTGTTTGACAAATGAGTTATGACATGTTTTCCCATCATTTGAAAAAAAAATGTATGAGCACATAAGCATGTAAAGGACATGGTTCCTAACATCAATTTTACCTCGACATTGAATAAGTAACACAAACTACTCTGGGTTTTTCCTTGATCTTATATGTTGGTTAAGGCATGCTTAACACATTATGATAAGTGGAAGCTCACTAAAAGAGCTATTTTGGAAATCAGTTTGATATATATGCATCTAATGTGAGAAGAGTTGGGTCTTACTCCAACCCAATGCCACATGGATGTGGATATAAGATTGTGGTTTAATATATTTTGTCTTATGTTTCATCCACATTGAAAATGTTGACAAGTTTGATGTGGTTGAATGTCTTAGAATGATATATACTTGGGTTCAAATATGTTAATCGAGATTGATGATCCAAAAACAACAGAATTGACTATTTGCTCAATTTCTTCAAATATTAACTAAGGTTGCTTTTTAAGTGAATTAACAAGGAAAATGGATTTTTATGTGCCTTAAAATTAAAAGCTTGAAATCTGAAATCAACCATGAACAACAAAATAAGAAGCAAACAAGGAAAATTTGATGACGGAGTTCGTCCCTCCTGGACTACATCTCCGGGTCCACTTCCAATGGGTGTCTGATGTGTTGAAAATGCTCATAGAGTCTCTTTACATCAAAATTCACCATTCTGGATCTTCTCACGGGCATCAATGGCTACTGTCAACTGATAGGCTTCAGCCTCAACTTTCCAACGCAACTTTCTAATTACAAAAAGACCCAATATTGGCCGAGATTGCCTCAAAAGGCATTCACAGGCACTGTCAAAACATTTTTTTGAGCTTCACAATACATCTCCCATGGCTCTAGCTCATTAGTAAACCTTTTATAATCCATGGGAAGGTCTTGAGGTCAAACTCGCGGGCCTTCCGGGATTTGCTTGCAACAACATAGTACATATATGGTTTAATTGTTATAACCCTGCACCATATTTAACAAATGTTTGGCATATGGATTAATCAAAGGTTTTAACATAACAATACAACAACTCGGCAGATATACATATAACATATGGTTATTAACCATATGTTAATTTTGGAATATAGTTGATCTCTCTCTCTCTCTCTCTCTCTCTCTCTCTCTCTCTCTCTCTCTCTCTCTCTCTCTCTCTCTCTCTCTATATATATATATATATATATATATATATACCGGCGGTGATACATAACTCGACCCGTGGCACATTTGTTATATCATATGGTTTGTATCATAGTCGATAGACTCATGGTGATATCTCCCCATGGTTAACTTTGGTATATGAGCGTTGTATTATAGTTGACTGCACCGGTTTAGAAGCACCATTATTAGCGTGGTTGGAGCATTGATAAAACTGTCTGAGGGTTTGGTGGGCCACCGAATATGGCGGGCTTCGTAAACCCTTCCCCGTACCATAGCAATAAACAAACTTTAAATATATGTTTGCGCCCTTGACATATAACGACAAGTCTGTTGTCTATTGGTAATGTTTTGTATTGTTGACCCAGTATTCATGGGTTTGACCCACAACTCCTCCGCCTATTTTGACTTGACTCCTGCCACTTGCCCTGCTCTGAGACTGCTACGTGCCCTGTTCTGAGACTGCCACTTGGCCTGCTCTATTCCATTTTTTGCTTATTTGAACAAAACTTCAGAGTGCATTTTCTCTCTCATACAAAGGCCATTTTGAAAACTGAATATACCACTAGAATCAATGCAACGAGCTCTTCCACTTGGCAGTAGTTTCATGAGCATCTGAGACTATTGAATTTTGAGCATTTTGAGGATCCTCCTGGATCAATTGATTTCCTTGAGAGTTGTCATAACATCAAAGCATAGAGTAGAATGCACTACTAAAGCATATGTGTATGTAATGTCTATAAGATGATTTATAGTTAGAGTACTCAATTTCCATCGAAGTGCAAAAGAATAGATTTGTTACAGGTCAATGTTCCCAAGCTACAATGGAGTTTCATTTTGGGTATTTGGAAGAATCATGGAATTGGTGTGTTTTTTAATCTTTTGGAATTTTGGAGTTTCTAGCTTATGCACATTCCAATATAATTTTAACCTTTTAAGCAGAGGTTTTTTTGGGGATGTATATGATCGCTTGTTAATTTAATCGATTAACCTTCTCCCTCACCTTTAGTGTAAGATTCACCTACCAGAAAAATCAATTGTTTTTTCTTCCTATGAAGTAGTCTTTATTACCTATATTATAATGTATATTTTGGTAATTCCATGAATTGTCTCTTAGTTTTTATGGATATAGTCATGGGCTTGTTGTTTCAAATGAATACCTCACCCATCCTTAGAAAAACTATGTCAGAACATAAAAAATAATGTAGAAATGTAGTTTTAGCGACATTTTGGACATTGTTATAATCACCACTCCTAGGACCATGTTATTGCTATGTTTTGGACAGTATTGTAATCACACATAGTAATGTGTTAGTAATAGAGTTGGTTATCTGTTATTTTTGATATTACTGTAATGACACATAATGGTGTCACTATATTGTCATGTTGATAACTATTATAACATGTTAGAGTCGGTCTGTTCATCCCTCAATCAGAGATCAAATCCTCTTGTTGCATTTCATTTTAGGTGTCTCATTCAACTCGATCATCTGCATTCCATTAGGAGCATCAATCTTCTGACGGAAGGGTCTTGTCACTTATCTCCCTCATGTCGTGTATCTGCTGGTCCATGTCTGCTCATCAAAGTCAATCTTAAAGTCATGTACAATCTTGTTTGGTCTCGTGGTCAGCAAAGAGTCACTTTAGTCATTATGTCTAGGGTTTCGTCTTCAAAGTATCCAATAATGCCAGCAGGCCATAAGGATGTCTCCAATAAGTTTTCATTTTAGAATTTTCATCATCAATAATGCTCGAGAATGATTCTTCTTCAAAACTCTGTTTTGAAGAAGAAATCGTCAAATTTGTTTTTTGTAATGAATATGTAATTTTTAAAGTTTTCAAACATGAAATGTTTTAGGCGCAGCCCTGGTCATCCTTTGCTAAGTTCCAATGCCAAAAATCCCTGCAAAAACATTGGAAAAGTTTCATCATTCAGCCGAAAATCAGAGGAAACAAGAAAATCAGAGTTTATATTAAAAGTGCCAAAGTCTTCAAACAATGGGTTTTTCACATCAAAAATCAAGGTCCATGATATATAAGGCATTTCTGGTGTTTAAAAAAATCCATTCACACGCCAAAGACATCAGAGAACCAAAGACAAGTCGTGGAGGAGCGAAGGCATTGTTTAAGGTTGAATTGTGTGTTGAAATCAGCTACGCAGCGCACATACCTTGCGCGGCGCATTGGGCCAATTTTCACTGTGTAGAATTGCACTGTCGCATGCATCCAGGAGGCGCGGCACACTGGGTTTGTGCGCAACGCACAGAGCCTCCAAAGCAGATTCTCACCATTTCTTCATCAAATTTGCAAAACGACTCAATTATTTTTGCTCCAAGTAGTTTGTGAGCTCTTGTCATTGATTTTAGCTGGTGTTGCGTGTTGTTTGGAGGGAGGAATTTGGAAGTTTGGAGGTTGAAAATATAAACCTTACCTTCTTGTCAAAACTGCTCCTTTGGGTTTTGAAATGGTGTTTCAAAGTAACTTTGGTGCCAAGTATTCCATTCCCCACCTGTTGTTCCTTTCCCATTAGTGATATATCAGTGTTATATTATCATTCCCCACCTATTGTTCATTTCCTTTACATCCTCAAGGTCATTCACTCCTAAGCCCCTTTTTCCTATCCCTAAGTCACATCATTCCCTATCATTCCTATTTCCCCATCTCATTTGTAAAATCCCTAAACCCCAAACAATCAAGTGACGGTCCCATTGTCTTCACATTTGACAAATCAAAAGTTTTAAAAGGGAAAATTTCACTTGGTTATAGTCCTTGTTCCCGCTGTCCTATTTCTCCCACAATCTTTTCCCTTTGGTACACATTTGGCACATAGTTGGAAATTGGAGATAAAGACACCAAGTTCTCATTTCTCATTTTCAACAAACCAAACATACACTTGACATACACCTTGCAACACCATGGAGATGGACACCAACATATCATATGAACAAGACAGTGATTTCCACCATTGAAACTGCATGCACCAGGAGGACACTAAAACGTCGAAAAAGGGAGGATAGACTCTGAATCTTGGCTGAAGCCTTTTTGGCTGAGCATGGTACTTGATGAGAGACCTTTAGTCCAAATTTTAGCAAGTTTGGAGAAAATTTTGTCCATTTTGAATTGTTTTTGGGCTTCAAAACAGATTTTCCTGCTCAATGCGTAGCGCCACTTGGCGCGCGCTTATAATTGGGAGATCCTCTCGAGAAAAACTTTGCATTTCTGGATTTTTTATGAAAAGTTATGCATGCTCATGAATTACCTAAGGGTTTCATCAAGTTCTGGGTTGCTTAAAGGGTCAAAACACACAAAAAATGACCTTTCTGCCACCTTTTGCACCCACAGGTAGCAATGTTGGGAGATTGGATTTTTGGAGGGGCAAATGGACACCAAATCCAGAAATTCCACTTGAGTTGGAGAGTAGACGGGTAGGGCTTTCAAACGAGCTATCATGAGCTAAATTTGGACTACGGGAAGGCCCTCAAAATTAGCCTCAAAGTTGTGCTATGCATACAAATTTCAGGCGCGACGCATAGGGAAATTTGGCCTATTTTTCACTGAGCAGCTCAGAATTTCGCCTAGTTTTGACTAGTTTCACTTTTTCATGTAACTCTTGATTTATCTTGATGTAAATTCGTGACTTTGATGTAATTTTGGCACATTGTTACTCATCCATGTAGATTCATTCACTAAAAAGTGAAAAGATAGTGAATGAATCAGTTTCCTTTTATATAGAGGCAAGTTGTTTTATTTCCTATTTTTTCAGTTCCTTGTTTAGATATGGTTTAAACAGCTCCTAAAATGATGAGCTCGACTCCTAGAGGCATGGGAAGGAGTTAGGCTTGTCTATATCATGTAATTTCTCAGTCATTTTTAGGGTTGGACACTTGGGATTTCTTGGCATTCCATTGTACATTTGATTTCTGCATTTTTGGCAAAGGAAAGACCAGGGTTTTATAGCACTTGTTGGGATCCTTGTGGCTCTATGTTTTGATGGTGTTTTTCTTCATGTACTTGTAAGTTCATTGATATTTTATGTATGCCATTTCCCTTCTCTGTGCTTCTGAAATTAAACAAATGAGTGACAAAGGCAGAATTCATTAGCTTGCTATGCTCTGCCTTTTAGTTTTGTTTAATTTTCAATGTTTTCTTCAGTTTGAAGAGGATTCTTGATACCCTTTTGCCCTCTTCAGCTTCTCACCAGTCTGAACCCTCCATCTTTACAAATCAAAGCATCAAAACGATTGCCTTTCTTTCCCCAATCAAAACTCTGCAAAACTGGCCTTCATCCCCGGACCCAAATTTGCCTTTCCCTTGATTCCAACAAAACCCCCAAAAAATCAAATCAAATCCTTGCACTTCATACCTAGCCTAAAATTAGTTTTTATTTCAGTCATCTCAAGCCCCATCGATTATCTTTTGCTGAGATTGACCCGGAGAGAGCCCTCTCCTGTCCTCGTAGGGCTAGCTACGATGTTGAGCGTGGTTTGATGTTACCCTGAATTCTGTCTTCTTTTAGCCTGAGGTAGATTTAGGCACTAACATAACACACAATGATGTGATAATAATTGAGTTGCCTAGTATTTGAGTTTTGTGCCTATAATAGAATAATCATTATCTAGGTTAGCTACTATTAAGTTATTATCATTGGTGTGCACTATGCACTGTGAACTATGCCCTTCAGGCTCTAAATGGATTGGCATGGCAATTTTGATCATTGAGCTATGTTGTAAAGTCAAACACTATTAAGGTCCTACCCTAACCCTTTTACTTATGATACTTTATTAATGTGTGAGACCACTTTCCTTAAAGGAAACCCTCTAATTAATTAGTTAATTGTCACTCTTTGTGAAATGAGTTTTCTTTATTAATAAAACTCAAATCAAATAAATTTCCGAATAATCACATCTTTGTTTTGGAGTGGACGTTTCGAACCATCTATTGTGGTTCATCCTAAGGACAAGGATGAAAAACCAGATTTGAAATTAGGTATAAATAACAGAGATGCCCCATGTGCCAAAAGTAACCATTATAAATTTAGTTGAGTAAAATAAATAATTTTAGTTATAAGAAGAATGTTAGAGATTAGTTAATGTTGAAAATAGCAACAAGAAATGCTAAATATAGAAGTGCTAAAAAGAGCACTGCCATAAATAGAATTTCAAGATACCTTCCTATTTTAGCTAGTCCCTGAACTAAAATAGAGAAGTAAAATTCAAATTTGATCTTAGCAGTTGTTTGTAAAATAATTAATTAATTCATCTTGAGTTAATTAGTTGTAGAAAATCAAACAGGAAGTCTATGTGGGGACATGCAACAGTTTCTCCACTGATTGAGGAAGTTATCCCTTGATTAAAGGAGATCAGGATGAGTTGTACTTTGAGTTGAAATTAGTTAGCTCAGTTAACTAAGTTAAGTCCAGTTAGATTAGTTCAAATAGTTTGTTGAACTAATTGTCAGTTCAGTTAGTTAATGCATGCATGCATGTAACTGCTGCACTTCAGATAACTGAATATTCTCTCATAAATAACTCATGCATGTCAGTTCAGACAAAGACCCTGTTGAGATCAGATGATGAGATAGTGTACTATCAGTTGCAGGAATATTCCATGGAGGATATCTCTTGCATGCAGAAAGAATTCATTCCTTGAGGATTGCGCAGTTACTTCTTCAGTTTAGTGAGTGTGTGATGAGGCCAATTCACACAGGTGGCATCACTGGACCCCAAGAAAAACTGCGCAAGGAAATAGGAGGCTTGGAGGGCTAAGGGAAGGCATATCTTGTGTCTATTCAGTTTGTGAGTTGTGTTGTTTGATTGCAGAGAGAGCATGATAGCTTGTGAGCTCATTCTTTTTGTAAACTGAACATTTTTCCACTTGTATGATAATACAGAGATTGGGGTTTTAGGCTTAGGCTTTCCCCGGGTTATTCTTCTGTGTTCATGTGTGATTTATTTCTCATTCTCAGTTATATGTGTTCTATTTGATCTTGCTCATATTCAATTAAGCTTCTGCAAGTTTGTTGTAGAAGTAGATCTTGTATTTTGCTTTAGTATATTGCATAATTTGTTGATCTACAATGGGAATTTCTACATGGTATCAGAGCAAAGGTGACCAAAGCGAAGAACAGTATACAAAGAAGGGAGAAGTTTCAAGTTTCAAGTTCCTGATTATAGAAATTGAGTTCTTATCACATCTCAATTTCACCAATGGCGTTCGGTGGTTTAAGACTCAAGTATGCCCTTGATGGGAGCTCGAATTATATAGCCTGGAAGGATTGCATGGAAGCAGTATTAAAGGACAATAGTCTAAAGGACTTCATTGATCAAGAAGTCCCCAAGCCGGCAGCAACTAATGCTACAGAATTGGCAAAATGGAAGAAATGTGTGGCTAGAGCAAGGAGAATCCTCCTGGAGGGAGTTTCAGACCACATTGTCTCGAGCCTCCATGGGAAGGAGACACCATTTTCGATGTGGAAAACATTGAAAGATCTATATTAGAACAACAACGATCAGAGGAAGCTGGCGCTGAAAGACAAGCTTCGGAAAATCAAGTGTGAAAAGGGCGACATGATCTCTACATATTTGAACAAGCTCACCACCTGCAGGGATGAGCTTGGAAGTGTAGGGATCATGACAGCCGATGATGACATGGTGAGTCTTGCACTCCTCGGTCTTCCTAAGAGCTGGCATAGCTACCAAAACTCGGTTAATGGAAGAGGAAAACTGCCAGATTGGGAACAACTTTGGTCGGATCTGATGCAGGAGGAGATAAAAGAAGCACCAATGATGGATCCTCATCAAAGCAAGATGATGAGGAAAATCTATCCTTAGCGAGTAAGGCGAGGAAAGGGAAAGGGAAGGCGTCCCATCCCAAATCTAGTTCTTCCCATGGTGGGAAGAAGTTTGACAAATCGAAAGTGCGATGCTTTCATTGTCATGAAGTGGGCCATTATGCTACGAATTGTCCACAAAAGAAATCCAAGAAGGGATCCTCGAAGGGATCTGATGGTGAGGCATTGGCCTCATAGTTTGAGTTGGATTTCTCTCTTATCGCATGCATGGTTTCATCCATGGTGGGATGTGTGTGGTACCTGGACAGTGGAGCTTCATTCCACATGTCAAGTGACAAGAATCTTTTCAGTACCTTGGAGGAGAAGGATCTCCAGATGCGGATTGAGATGGGCGATGATGGAAAGCATCGTGTTTCAGGTGAAGGTACGATTGTGTTTCAGAGGGAGCATGGAGCTCCTCTCACCTTGACTGATGTAAAGTATGTACTAGGTCTGAAGAAAAATCTTGTGTCTGTTGCTATGTTAGAAGATAAAGGCTATGATGTAGTCTTTAGTAAAGGAAAGATATTCCTGAGGCATATCGGCACTGGACAGACCAAGCGAATTGGGATTCGAGTAAAGAATCTCTACAAGCTGGAGGTAGACCATTGTGTTGCATTGAGTTCCAAAGTTGAGATGGTGTAGAGCCAAGATGTTGGCGAGCTATGGCATAGAAGATTGGGCCACTTGCACCATGGAGCCCTGAAGATCATGCAAAAGATTTCTACCAGACTTCCCAAGGGAAAATTGGAGCAGACAAATACATGTAAAGGTTGTACCTTGGGTAAGTATGCGGAATATTCCTTTCTGTTACGAGACAATAGAGCTGGAGCAATCCTGGAGCGAGTTCACTCAGATGTTTGTGGACCATTCTCTACAGCCTCCACCGCTAAACAAAGGTACTATGTTATTTTTATTGATGATTTTTCTCGTAGATGCTGGATCTACTTTATGCAAAAGAAGGATCAGACCTTCTTGAGGTTTTGTGAGTTTAAAGCCTTGGTAGAGAAAGAATTTGGAAATAAAATAAAAGCCTTGCGTAGTGACAATGGTGGAGAGTATGTCTCCCAACAGTTTAAGGACTTATGTGCTGCAGAAGGAATTAAACGGGAGTTGACAACACCCCATAACCCACAGCAGAATGGGGTGGCCAAAAGGAAGAACAGATCGATTGTGGGAGCAGCTCGAGTGATGTTGCATGACCAAAGCCTACCACTGCATTTGTGGGCCAAGGCATGCAATACAACAATATACTTGCAGAACAGAAGCCCACACCATATACTGGGAATGAAGACAACTATGGAGGCCTTTTTCGGGAAGCGACCAGATGTGAGTCACTTCCGAATCTTTGGATCATCAGTTTACTGTCATGTGACCAAAGATGCCCGGAAGAAGCTAGATCCAACAACTGAGTTGGGAATACTTGTGGGGTACATTGATACACCCCACAACTATCGGGTGTACTTGCCTACCATTCAGAGGACAGTGGTACGCAGGGATCTGAAGTTCGATGAGCAAAAAACCATGCGAGTATCACTTGAGAGGGAGCTCAAGTTGCATGCAGATGAGGAACTTTCAATTCCTAAGGAGGAGGAGCCTCATATTGATGCGGAGCAGCCGCTGCAGAGGATTCGGGAGTGGAGACATCCACTCATGCTAAGACTTCCAGAGATGGGCGAAAATGCTCAAGGGAAGCTAACAGGTTGATGCTGGATGCACGAGAGAATGTGGGACAACCATCTTCTCAGCGCGAACAGAAGAGGTCGCTCGAGCAGTACACTGGGTACATGGCCCTAGTTGGGGAGTGTGTAGAGTCCAAACCTTCTTCATTCGAGGAGGCAGTGCAAAAACCAGTCTGGGTTGATGTAATAGTAGAGGAGTACGACTCTATCATTCAGAACAGTGTGTGGGATGTTGTCCCAAGACCTCAGGACAAGTCAGTGGTTAGTTCCAGATGGCTTTACAAGGTAAAGCAGGCAGCTGATGGCAGTGTTGAGAAACATAAGGTAAGGTTTGTTGCCCATGGTTTCTCACAGGTCGAGGGGATCGACTATGATGAGACCTTTGCTCCTGTAGCAAGGTACTCATCTATCAGATCGATGTTGGCACTATCAGCTCAGATGGGTTGGAAGATCCATCAGATGGACGTGAAGACAACATTCCTCAATGGGAAGATTGAGGAGGAGGTGTACATTAAGTAGCCAGAAGGTTTTGAGACCTTCGATCATGAGTCGCATGTGTGTCGACTCAAGAGGGCTCTGTATGGGCTGAAGCAAGCACCCCATGCTTGGTACACCAGGATCGACAGTTATTTCACCGGGTTGGGCTTCACCAAGAGTGAAGCAGATGCGAACCTTTACCACATCATGGTAGAAGGTAAGCCATTGATCATTGTTCTTTATGTCGATGATCTGATTTTGACAGGTGATGATCAATTGATCTAGTCTTGCAAGGAGGACCTTGCAAGAGAGTTCGAAATGAAAGACATGGGTCTTATGCACTACTTTCTAGGCATGGAGGTGTGGCAGAAAGATGGGGAAGTATTTGTGTCTCAAGGCAAGTATGCCAATGAGATACTCAGGCGCTTTCACATGGAGAAGTGCAAGCCCATGCAGACTCCTCTAGCTGGGAACTAGAGGAAGGAGGATGCTACTTCAGGTGAGGTAGTAGCTGCTACTGTTTATCGGCAGCTTGTGGGTTCACTTATGTATCTAGTGAACACACGACCAGACTTATGCTTTGCAGTGAACCAGTTGAGTCAAGCTATGGTTCAGCCTACCAAGTTGTTTTGGAAGGCAACAAAGCATGTGCTGAGATACCTCAGAGGCACATCTCAGTTTGGATTGTGGTACATATAGACAAAGGGAGTGAAGCTTCAGGGCTTCACAGATGCGGATTGGGCAGGGAGTCCATCAGACCGGAAGAGCACTTCTGGAGGAATCTTCAACCTTGGTTCAGCTACAGTTTCCTGGTACAAAAGGAAACAGAGGTCAGTTGCACTTAGCTCAGCAGAGGCTGAATACATGGTTGCATGTGAGGCCATTTGGATGTATAAGATTCTAGTGGGATTTGGTCAGAGGATGGATCCAACTGTGATCTACTGTGATAATCAAATTTGTATCAAACTCTCTGAGAATCCAATTTTTCATGACAGGTCCAAGCACACTTATATCCGGTATCACCATCTTCCTGTGTGGTCAAGAGGATCATGTTGTTGCTATATGTTTCGATCGAGGAACAGGATGCAGATATTTTGACTAAGGCATTGTCAAAATGCAAGTTCGAGTTCCACGGAGACAGGATTGGGGTTACTGATAATTCCTTTCTTGTTGAGAGGGAGTGTTGAAAATAGCAACAAGAAATGATAAATATAGAAGTGCTAAAAATATCACTGCCATAAATAGCATTTCGGGATACCTTCCTATTTTAGTTAGTCCCTGAACTAAAATAGAGAAGTAAAATTCGAATTTGATCTTAGCAGCTGTTTGTAAAATAATTAATTAATTCATCTTGAGTTAATTATTTGTAGAAAATCAAACATGAAATCTATGTGGGGACATGCAACAATTTCTCCATTGATTGAGGAAGTTATCCCTTGATTAAAGAAGATCAGGATGAGTTGTACTTTGAGTTGAAATTAGTTAGCTCAGTTAACTGAGTTAAGTCCACTTAGATTAGTTCAAATAGTTTGTTGAACTAATTGTGAGTTCAGTTAGTTAATGCATGCATGCATGTAACTGTTGCACTTCAGATAACTGAATATTCTCTCATAAATAACTCATGCATGTCAGTTCATACAGAGACCCGGTTGATATCAGATGATGGGATAGTGTACTATCAATTGCAGGAATATTTCATGGAGGATATCTCTTGCATGTAGAAGGAATTCATTCCTTGAGGACTGCGCAACTACTTCTTTAGTTTAGTGAGTGTGTGATGAGGCCAATTCACACAGGTGGCATCACTGGACCCCAAGAAAAGCTGCACAAGGAAATAGGAGGCTTGGAGGGCTGAGGGAAGGCATATCTTGTGTCTATTCAGTCCATGAGCTGTATTGTTTGGTTGCAGAGAGAGCAGGATAGCTTGTGAGCTGATTCTTTTTGTAATCTGAACATTTTTCCACTTGTATGATAATACAGAGATTGGGGTTTTAGCTTGAGGCTTTCCCCGGGTTATTCTTCTGTGTTCACGTGTGATTGATTTCTCATTCTTAGTTATATGTGTTCTATTTGATCTTGCTCATATTCGATTAAGCTTCCGCAAGTTTGTTGTAGAAGTAGATCTTGTATTTTGCTTTAGTATATTGCATAATTTGTTGATCTACAGTAGAAATTTCTACAGTTAAGTCAAAATAATATGAAAGAAGTAAATAAGTTGGCAAAGATATTAAATACTAATATAAAAACAATAAAATAATTATTAATATTAAACATAGATAACCATTTAAAAAAAGGAAAAATAAAAAATTAATAATAGAATAAATAAAAATATATATATATGAAAAATAAATGAAAATAAAAACAAACACAATAAGGAGTAAAACAAATTAGAAAACATAAAAGCCAAGAAGAAAGGGCAGGAACCCAACTCCTACTTAATTTCCAACCATCATCCCTATTGAGATTCCTCGTATGCTTGATGCTTTTCAATTTCAATGGCCTAGCGTAACTTTCTATGATGAAAGTGATTAATCCTAGTGATGGCCTAGGAGTTCTCACTGACATAACTTCATATGATGAAAATGATCAATCTTAGTGATGATGTGAGACTTCTACATTGAGAACTCCCAGGTCATCGCTAGGATTGATCACTTTCATCATAAGAAGTTACGTGAGGCCATTGAAATTGAAAAGCATCCGAGAAATTTCAATAGGGATGAGGGTTGGAAACTAAGTAAGAGTTGGGTTCTTGCCCTTTCTTTTTGACTTCTATGTTTTTTAATTTGTTTTACTCTTTATTGTGTTTATTTTTATTTTCAAAAAGGGTATCAAGCGCTGTGACCAATAGCTAGGCCTAACCCCAAGGGCTTCGGGGAGAATTGACCCTGTAACCTCCCGAACAACGAGGCACTTATTTGACTAGTTGAGCTAACCCTTGGAGCTATATATATATATATATATATATATATATATATATATATATATATATATAATTCATTCTTTTAAACGATTATCTATATTTAATATTAATAATTATTTTATTATTTTTATATTAGTATTTAATATCTTTCCCAACTAATTTACTTCTTTAATATTATTTTGACCTAACTAATAGCTAACGTTCTTCTTATAACTAACATTATTTAATTTAATCATCTAAATTTCTAACAATTACTTTTGGCACATGGGGCATTCTGTTATTTATACCCAATTTCAGATCTGGTTTTTTATCTTTGTCTTTAGGATGAACCACAATAAATGGTTCGAAACATCAACTCCAAAACAACGATGTGATTATTTTGAAATTTATTTAATAATGATATAGATCACAAAAATCTGAAATCAAAACTCAAATTAATTAATAATACTAATTATAAATTAGTTAATAACTCTTATATAATTAAAATTCTTTATTAATAATTATATATGAGTAGAAAAATATAGAATATTTTGTTATAGATTATTATATGTAAAATTTTACAAGTATAACTTTCTATTTTTAATAATTATCAAAATTTATTTATTTATTATTATATTATTTAATTTTATCCGAAAATTCTATTACAATCTATGCAATTGCATTATTGTGAACTTTCTAATTAAACACATAACAAAAATCAAACAAATAAAACAAACATATCCCGTAGATATTTTTATAAATAAAGGTAATCAAACAAATAAAATAAACATATCCCATTATGGATATTTTTATAAATAAAGTTGACCATATAGAGACAAAACTATGTCCCAACTTTACAAGTTGTTTACCTTTTTATTATACTTAATGGTATCAAATTATCGCTATTTTAACCATTATGACCACATATAATAACACGTAGTTATCAAGAGTACTCACATTTATGACTCTGGTGCTTATTCATAATATTATAGATTTTATTTTTTGAAGAATTTTGGCAAACATCACATAGATTGGTTCATCGTCAGGACAAGTTGAATGAGCAGATCTCACTTTGCACATTAAATAGATAGGGTAAATTGAGATCTGCTCATTCAACTTGTCTTGACGATGAACCACATTGGTTGGTTTGAAACGCGTCCACAAAAGTTTTTCTATATAATTTTCGCCAAAGATTCTTAAAAAATGATATGGATCACAGAAATCTCAATTCAATATAAATTTTATTGTAAATATGAAAATACTATTTATAATAATAAATATATTTGCTAATTTTTCCTTTAAAAAATATGCTTTTCTATATTAATTATTATGTTTATGTTTATTTATGTTGATATTAACCGTTAATATGCATTAACAGAATCATATAATATAATTTCAAGTTACCATGAACATTTAAAAATACTTCTCACCGACAAGTATTTAATATTTGAGAGAGAAAAATGCAATTCATGTGAAAGCTGCTCTAATCAAGCAAAAAAGTGACAGGCTTATTATTTTATAATGCCCTTTAAAAATCGACCATGTGAGTGTTCATAATTTTAAATAAGAGCTATGGGGTGGTAATGCATGTTTTTGCTTTTTGCACCATGTTACTTTGTGGTTTTTATTTAAAAAATAATATATTTTGGGTTGATTATGCACAGATTTTTTATAATTTTAAATAAGAGTCATGTGGTGGTAATGTCATGTTTTTTTGTTTCTTATATTGCTACTTTGTAATTTTTGTTTAAAAATAATATATTTTGTTTTTAAGAATAAATTTGAAATTCTTAAGTGGCATTTATATTGGATTTGTGGTTTGAGATTATTTATATATTGTTGAGTTGGAGGTTTATTTTGAAATTTTGTAATTGTTTAATTAACTTTTAAGATTTTTAATATGGTTTAATAAAAGATTTCAAAATTTATAAATGATATGAAAATTTTATATGTGATTATTTTTTTTCCGATTTTGAAGTCTTGATCGTTGTTTCAATATGACATACATTGATTTTGAAATCTGAAACTCTAAGTTTTACACTGAACAAAGGAAATTTCTCTAAATCTAATATATTTATTTGGAATTATAACATAACAAAATAATTTATTAAAATCATACAATGAATATATATAAAATTTATCTAAATGCAATATATTAATTTGGAGTTATAATATAACAAAATATTTTATTAAAATAATATTCTCTCTCTATATATATATATAACTCCAAGGTAATAATTCCCAATATGTACATGTTCATTTTATTAGTTTTTCAACACTTTATCAAATTTGTTTGTCCAATTAACGAGGCCAATCATATAAACGAATTGTATCATATAAACCAGTGTACAAGGTTGCCATAAAAATTTTGAGGGTATGGTAAAAAAATAGTCTAGTGACATGACAGGAAGAAGAATTATGGTAATGTAATTCTCGCTTCCGTCTTTGGCCACGATTGCGTTACTGCATTACGCTAGGAGGGCCCTAAAGAAATTGGTAGTCAACCGAAGACAACCACAACGGAAAATCGTCTGTCTTTTCAACGGAAGCGATTGGATCGATCTAGCGATGATCTCTTAGCCGTCAATTGTCACCCACTACAGTTCGAGGAGGATTGCCAGCTGGATTTGCTCACTACAAAGATGGTACATGGTACCTCACTGTTGATGCCATGCATATGGATTTGGAGTCGTGCTGGTGACAGAGGGGGACGTAAGCCTCTCTCCGTCTCGAAAAGCATGTAAACCTAAAGTTTTGCTATATAAAACTTCAAATTTTTTGAATTTTTTTTTATATACGGTTAAGATTAATACTTCTGCATGAAAATTATATATCACTGCCTACCTCCAGTGACATAATAAAATTATATTTTAATGTATTTATAATTAAGTCTAATAATGATGAATACTTACCATAATTGCATACTTACATTTAATAATAAACATTATTAGTAATTATTACATTTAATAGTGGTTAAATATTATATATTTTGAGTGTTCATAATTTTAAATCAAATTATATTTTAATGTATTTATGATTATGTCTAAAAATAATGAAGAATACTTATTATAATTATATAATTACATTTAATAATAAACATTATTAGTAGTTATTATATTTAATAGTGGTTAAATATTACATATTTTGATTATAAAATTTTGCATTTATTATATTAAAAATATATATTTGTATTTTATAATTACTAAATTTGTTTTATGTACGAGTAGATTTGAAGTGTTTTTGAGCCAGTATAATCAAGATTCTAGTTTTTTTAAGGCTTTTTCGAGTTTCCTAACTTTTCTAACTTGATGACTTTATAAAAGTAGATTAGCTAATTTTTAAAGCAAAAAGACTCAAATATTTGTTGAGTAGACTCAAATCTTTATTGAGTTTTTGTTGATTAACATTTTTTTAATGAAAACATAAAAACTTTTGTTTAGTGAGTCTATAATTTTTGCTGAGTTGTCTCATTTTTATCAACTTTATAGTTCTACAATTAAAACAAATTAGCTATTTTTTAAAGCATTTGTGTGCAATGAGACTGCTACATTTGTTAAATTGCCTCACTTTTTTTAGTTGTATGGCCACAACAACTCAATTATTATTTAAAGCTAGAAAACATCTCCAACATCTACAATAAACATTCAGTTAAATTGCTAATCCATACCTGGCAAAGGATCTTTGCACATCTCCATGATTGAATGTTGGAGAATAAGTTGATGTGAAGAATGTGAAATTGTTAGATAGTATGATAAAGCAACAATATGTCTAATTTTTGGTTCTCTTATTGGACTTGGTCACCACTTTCACCTCCATCGTTATTAAATTTTCATTATGCATTGTGCCATTGCCACTAAATAGAAATTTGATAGTTGTTATAGGACTTACTTGGACCTATACTTGTAGTGGTACATCAACCCTTAGGTTCCAAGCACCTTCGCCTCATGTAGAGGAAGGCCATAAAATAAAAGCCAATGGATTGTCCCAAAGAGTAAGTTTTTATTGTTTTTATGGTTGTTTCACTTATGATTTATATGATAGTTGGTGCAAAACAATTATTTACAGATAAGAATAAAATGTTGGCATAATAGAAGGATAAGATGGATGTTGCAAGCCATAATATCAAAGTTTCCCTAATTATTTCATTTTATGTGGAATGCTATAAGAAAAACAAGTGTGAGCTCATTGTTATTTGACATGGTGGTGGTCAATGTAATATTGTGACAAATGGTAGCCTCATGATGCTCTTGCACTAGGAGAACAAACCATGTACTTAATCATATTAAATTTGATTATTCATTATGTTTTTTCTTTATAACTTTTTGGCACAAACTAACTTACCATGCAACACTTATATTATTATTATTATTATCCATTTTTAAAGTTATGGCCAAGCAAGACACCAAATTGGTGTATGAGACCCCCTTGTTTGTGAGACAAGGATCCACCTTTGTGCAACGATTTGAGTGCTAAGTCTATGAAAATATACATACTCTACCCCCTTTGGTTTTGAACCTATGCCCTTTTAAGAAGAAACACATACTCTACTATTAGACCCACTCAAATTGTATAATAATTACATCCAATATACCAAATTATATTATATATTACTTTATTCACACTTAATAATGAATTATATCTAAATTAAAATATATTTTTTAATGCTTTATACTTTAAATATTTTAATTATATTTCAAAGTCATATTTATTTTATTATAGTTACTTTATTCACACTTGAATTATATCCGAATCAAAACATATTTTTAATGCTTTATACTTTTAAATATTTTAATTATATTTAACAGTCATATTTATTTTAAAAATTAATTTGAAGTCATTAGAACTTTAAATTTATTTATTTAGTTTGTATAATTTATATATATTGTAAATATAAAAATAAATATTTTTATATTTAAAAATATAAAAGGTTAAATAATAAATTATACTAACAATAATATAATTCAATTTCAATAAGAATTATTGAAATTAATAAAAATGATAAGACATTATTATTGAAATTAATGAAAATGACAAGACATCTATACAGCATCAAATAAATATAATGTATACCAATTAAATATAACATGTTAATAACTTAGTTGACTTAGTACCACGTTATTGATTATTATTGTAATGTGGGTGGAGGTCAATAACAAATAATCATGAAACATCAATGGTTCCATAATGTTCATATATTCTTTACATGTAAGATATTAATCAATGTCAAATGATTAAGCAAATATACTAGATAAATGCGCATGATCATATGCGTTATAGAATATTTCATATAATATTCAACCGATACAATATATCTATTTAATATAAATCATTTTAAATTATAAAAAAAAAAACAATAGTTCAATGTCTATGACCACTTTATTTTATAATGATTGTGCAATTATTTTAATATTTTGTTAATTAATTGCACACTCATTAATTATTTTAATATTTTTAATATTTTGGTATCGCATTGTGTTCCGAGTGGTTGGGACGGAGCAATATTGTCTTCCCCACTCGGTTTCGAATCGCGTCTACATGCTGGGATGCTGTATGCATCATATGTTGATTATTGCAGGGTTGCTGTCAGTGTGACACAACAAATTGTACGAATATCAGTTGTACAGATATTGTAAATATTGTAATATATAATGCTTCTTCTGCGGGATCCTCCTTTAAAAAATAAAATAAAATAATTTTAATATTTTGATCATTTATAGTTTGGTGAAGTAATTTGTACAAGTTCCATAATTGATTACTACTATAACACTAAACGTATATCTAACAATCATCAAACTAATTATATCAATAACTTTATGACCTAGTAAGAGTTGAGAGGTATTGACTATATTAATAATTTATGACTTAACAAGAGTTGAGAGGTATTGACTATATTAATAATTTATGACTTAGCAAGAGTTGAGAGGTCTTGATTCAATCGGAGTGAGATCTATCTCAAGGGTTTTTACTCTTTGAGCTTTATCACGACGGGCCAAAAATGTCCCTTAGAATTGAATCTAGGCAATGAAAGAACAAACCATGCTCCCAACTACTCAAGCTACTAACCCAATACCATTTTACTCACTATTTAAAAAATATAAAATAATTAACTATAAATTCTTTTGTTGAAACATTCCTTGTATGAAAATTTTCAATTCAAAATTTTATGAATACAAAAATTCCAACCATATTATAAATTGGTATGAACAAAACCAAACACAATTTTCAAGTGATTTAAAAACTTAAATGCTCCTTAACTGTAGCTTCTTAACCAAAGATTAATCTTACAAATCACAGACAAATAAACCCAGGAAAAATATTTTTACCCAACAAAGTCTAATACCATCCCTATTAACTGGATAACTATAAATTCATATCAACCAATACTAACATTTTACATCATTGTTGTGATTTAAATCCTACGAGACACATAATCTATGCTTTTTTAGCTTATTGGTGTGATGGACTTTTTAAACAAATAGTTGTTTACCATTTGTATATTTATTCCCAAAATATGTCAATATTAAGGTTAATATTGGGATATAAATTGGGGTTATATTTTTTATTGTTAAATTTAAATTATCGTGTTGAGAGGTATATTTTATAGTTTAGTATGAGGGTGATTTGTAATTATGTTTGTATTTAATGTGGAGCTGACACATGTATTTTTTAAAATAAAAATAAAATATTTTTTAATTAGAAAAGTAATGTCGATTATAATAAAAAACAAAAATGAATGTGTATGTTTAGTTAGTTTTTATTAAAAACATTATAAAATATCAATTATCCCAACCTTACTATGGTCATTCAATTTGTTGTTGACATTACAACCCAATGTGGTAAAAATATTTCACTCACTCTAAGTGATAAATAAAATATTTTGATCTTGGATCCAAGTGTTCTCACATACACCAAGGAGGGGCAAATTTCTCACACCAGCATTGCTTGATTCATTAATGAGAAGGGTTGGGTGGCAGGCATTCTCTGAGCACGTTGATGTTTCAGTAATTACAGGCAGGATATGGATTAATCAAGGAAAAGGAATTTACTCCCAATTAGGAACATGAATTATGTCATTAACACTTAATAGGACATTCCTTCCCTTATTATGTTTGCTTTGCGGGTGGCTGGACAATGTGGGTCTGGCAAGGCAAAGAGGTTCAGAGTGCTTAAGGTTAGAAGCAGAGCATTTTTAGTTTTGATCATCATGGTCCGCGAAAGGGGTCGAGCCATGAGAGGTGGTAGAGGACGTGGGCATTAGCCTCTCCCTCCATGGCATGGTCAAGGAGAAGAGAAATTCGATGAAGATTTGACATTCGTTGCCTAATGGTTGCCATGGAGGCCCAAGAACGTAGGAACATTGGTAATGGCCATTGGGTCATCAGGAACCTGCTATGCAGACATTTCAGGGACCAATAAGAAGCTAGCGAGAGGGTGGAATTTTGAATTGCTGAAATTGATTCATATATGGTTAACAATTTCATGGATTTGCAAAATTTGTCCAGAGCTTTGGGAATCCAATCCCCCCTCCTCCCCCTCCTCTGGTTTCCTCCAATTTGCAAGAAGGAATAGAAGTTGTTGGTCCGGATCACCTAGGGTCTTAGAAAAATAAGAAAAAGTTCTTGGATAACCACAACACTCCAGACCACGTAGAGAAGGCGCAAAATTTGGTCAGCCAAATTGATTTTATGTGCACAACCATGGGAGAAACCTCTTAGAAGGAGAAAAACACCAACACCGAGATTGTGGTTGTTGAGTGGGAGCACCCTTCATGGCTTCCTGAATGATTTGATGACCCCTTACTCTACCTTGACCAACAGGACAAGGTTCTAAGGGACAAGGCTCAACATGACAAGGCTCAAAGTGATAAACCTAAACACAACTAGACCCAACATGACCAGGCAATGGACCAACTCAACTAAGCTCGCTAAATTCCCAAGAAGGGCTCAATCAACCTTTGTTGCTTCCTAGTTTTCCATGTTGTTTTGTTACTAATGTCTCCTAAGTGTCACTAATATCTATTTTGCTATGGACTAATACTGTTTAATTTGGTCTCAGAACTCTCTGAGAGACCGCCTAGTTTCCCTCTCATGGTGTTGATGGGCTAGAATGTACCGCCAATAGCTAGGGGGTCTCCCCGTTTGAAGTACCAATTAGAACTCACATTGTTTGGGATAGGAGCCCCATCCAATATGTAGGTCTGGCAGCCATCATGTTGGTTTCACTCTCGGCTATCAAATGTGGGATGTAAAAGTGAGGGAAAGAAATAAATTCCTATAGAATGGGGATGAGAGCAGCTCACGATTGATAACCTGCAAAATAAGATACAAGAATGTAACAACAAAACAACAACAACAAGCATGCCCCAAGAAAGATTAGTTAGCTAAAACATCTTCGACACACATGAAGAGGAAAGTGCCAAAAGTTATCTGCAAACTAGTTTACAGTAAGTTACTAGCATAGCGTGGAATATATGAGCAGAGATTCGAAAGCAACCACATGTGCAATAGCAATGAATTAGTTCATAGACAAATCACCCACATGCAAGCACACATACACACATAATGGAAATACCAGATAGCCATTATAACCACCATGGAAGTGCATGGGAATCAATGTCGAAAGAGGAGAACTTCTTATTAATGTTGCTGAAAATACAAATACATGTCCTACAAACCATCAAAGCCCAACAATGGAACATGGGTTGCTCATACCATTTTCAAAGCAAAACCCTAGCCTCACCACAACTCACCCTCCTAGTTGTCAAGAGCTTAGCGCCTTTAGCTCTTCAAACATAGATCAATTATGTAATGCTAGTCCTATCTCAAGTGCTAAAAGTCCCCTTACAGATGAGACATGATGGCATATTTATATAAATGAGGTGATTGTTCACCTGCTATGACCTTTCGTCTACTCTCATGACTCTTGAACTTCCTCACTACTCTCTCATGTCTAATGACTATTACATGCCCAATTGATCTTTGCATCACTATTGACATTATGATAAGAAGTATCCACGCTATGAGAGAAGAGGAATTATGAGGAGAATAGAGATGGTTTTTTGGAAACCCTAGAATGCTTGTTGTCAATGTTGTTGCAACGATATGGAGACTTGCACGAGTTGATGGACAAGGTTGCGATGTTCATTTTTTGTATTAAATATTTATTTTCTGATTACCACACCTGTCATCAAGTATATTGGTTTTATGACCAATATCAACATTCCACAACTTAGTTGACATAATGCCTTGGGAAACTATATGGGGCCATTCAACAACAATTATTCCAACCCTCACAAGAATCATGCCAATTGTCATGTGTATCTCATTTACATGGAATCAATCATCCAAACAATTTAAGATGTCGTGCTCTTGGGATTGTTGAACAGTCCCTGAAGCCTGTATGGGGCCAACTTGTTTGCCACTTGAAACTCTAGTTGTGTAGCCTATTGTGAGAAACCCTAGCTTCCTCCACATAGGTCAACATTCTCGTTCCTTCTTTTCTACCTGCAAACAAATTACATGGGTCATACATATTTGCAGTCAAGGAATAATATTAGAAATATAACAAATTGGCTGAAAGTAAGATATCAATTTGGACCCTTGTACAATCCCTTTCTACACCACAATATTATCAAGGTATGTATAACTCATGCAGGATCATCTTGACTTTCCCCAACCATGTTTTGGAAGAAACCCCTTGCGAACAACCACTTCCTTACCAACCTACCAACCTTTGTTTGCATCTTGCAGTTGTCCTTAAAATTCAAACATCACCTCAAGCTCACGAACAAGCTCTGTATAATATTCAAATTTTGTGAGATCCACAACTCTCTTAAGATCACTACCCTGCTTATGTACCTCTGGTACAACTCCTTGTAGGATTGATCTGAGTTGAAACCCTACATTGTGTTTCTTGGGATGCTCTTGGAGATGCTTTCTCTTGTTCACAACTCCCAACAGGTACCTCAGGCTTGGGTGCTTTGTTTGTTGGTTAGGCTCTTCAAACTGTAAATAAGTTTCTATTGAATCATGAGAAGCAACATGTAACTCTTCCTCATTAACAAAACCACTGAATTTTGAAGGGTTTGGGTCATGCCCACTTTAATTATTAATCAAATGAAAACCAAATAATTTGTAGTGAAACAACTTCATCTCCCTTAAACATTTCCCAAAGCTCAAAAGTAGATTGTTGCTAAGTTGCTCCAATAATATTGAATTACATGGTTCTGACTGTATTCCTGACCACATCACCATGTGCTCCTGAAACCTTTGATTAGCATGGTAATATCATATGCATCTACCAATTTCCCACCTACGCTTTCAGTCAAATGTTTGAAAATTATGGGTAACCATTCAAGCCAGACCATTTTACATTTCCACTCTGCTTGTGGGATTGAAAAATGTATGTCATTGACATCTTCCTATTTGAATCACACACTTCTTGTTTGGAAAACTTGTTGGCCACAACCTTGATGCATCCATTGGTAGGTTAGAAATAAATTTTCCAGAACCAACAATAAATACATCCATAAATGTTTTTCTCTTGTCCATTGTGAGAATTAACCTCCACCTCACCATGGAAATTTTCCAAGGATAAAATATTGTCACCCTCATGGTTTTGGTCAATTTCCATCTCTGGCTATATTCCTACTCCATAACAAATTGTGCTATCCATACTATAATTCATTTATGCTCTATATTGATCATGTGAAATAAATGATTCAAACTTATCTATAATGGAAGCAACTCCTTTGCTATTAGCATCAATAAGAGCAAGAATTGATGGGGCTCTTCCACATAGCTATGGATCCCATTTGCATCTCATCATGCCAGACAATGCATGCATATATGCCTCTGACCTTCCTAAAATATCTGATACATGTGCAACTAGCATAACGGAAACAACTATCTCATTAGAGTTGTAATTTCGTGGAGTATTTCCAACAACAGTTGACTTTAATGACAAAAGGGTCTTTAAAATCCTTAATAGCCTCTTGGTATGGTTCACAACAAAATAGACCAGACAATTGGAAACACTAATACCTACAAATGATATGCCACATCCATATTTGTGTGTGAAAGTTCCCTAAGGGGAATCAAAACATCTATAACCTGAAACTTGGCTATCTTGTAACAACCCTGGTGAAAAATCCATGTAATAAAAGTTAATAAAGGAAAAATAATAACCACGATTATGGGACACTTATTCCAAGCTGAATGTTGGGCAAAAACATCTTAGTGTGGGTGTTCATTTTGGTTATTATGGCTAAGGAAATTAGAAAAGGCAATGACAAAGGCTTTGGAAATGCAAAATGGCATTTTTGGTAATTTATTTATGAAAATAATGGAAATTAGGAGAAAATGAAGGTGAAAGGTCACATGTTTCATGTGAGGAGGAAAATGAAGAAAATAGAGGCCACATTAATAAAAAGGCTTCTGAGGATCAGTTCATGGCTTTTGGTCATTTCAGTTTTGGAGTTCTCTCTCTATTCACTCTCTCTCACACTCTTGGATACTTAGAGTTTTCTTGGAGCACTTCAACACTGGATCAAGAAAGGAAAAGAAGGCAAAGAGGAAGAAAAAGATCAAGCAAGATAGAGCAGGATCAAGTAGCTACAACGGGTTTACTTGCAGGTATCAATTTGCATGTGTGATTTACTTGCTAGATTTGGCATGCATGTTTATGCATGTGTGTTATTGGTTCTCTTGTTGTCATGGGCATGGGTTTTTCCAGGTGTGATAGTGTTCTTTAGTCTTGCCTTGCCATTTCCAGATAACCATGGTGTGATGGGTTCTCATGTTTTGGTTGAGCTGAATTGTCAGATGGATTCAACGCTGAGTGAGGTGGATCTTTGAATGAAAGAACACATGGCCTAGTGATCCCTGAACCAGATTAGGGATTGTGGTAAAGCCACTGGCTTAGTGACCCCTGAACCAGATTGTGGGTTGCGGTAAAGCCAGGTATTATGCGCCTCGGTGGGCATAGGAATCCTCGACCAGTGAATGGCAGGATATATGGTAAAGCCTAGAGGTGGGTTCTCTTGATCAGGCCTAGGAATCCTTACCAGTGAATGGCGAGATTGTTGAGTCTTGAAAATGTCATTCATTTGCATTATACTTTCACTATTATGTCCATTATATCACCTCCATTTCACCTCCATTTCACTACTATGTCACTACATTCATCCCACTTTCATTATCATTGGGCCACCTTTATGTTTTTCCAATCTTTATTATTTCTAAGCCTTTTAAGTGAATTTGTGGTTAAACATTAGAAAATAATGTGCATATGCTTATACCTAACAAATGGGTTGAGGTTGTTGACATGTGTAGGTTGAAAGGAGACTTCTAGAAGACCCTTATGTGGCACTCTAAGGCCAAATTCGAATTTGGTTGGAAAGAATCATGGGATCATGAGGATATGTGTCACATCTCCTAATTGTATTGTAACTCTAAAAAGACATGTGTCTTATCAGTTCCTATTCTGATTAGGACTCTAGAGGTAGAGGGAGAGATTCATGGACTATCATTAATGAGACGGCTCTCATCTTTTTGTATAAATAGGAGATCTCTCTCCTTCATTTGTTAGTCCTTTTTAGTCTTTTTAGTTTCTAGTTCTCAAGTTTGTAGTTCTTCCTTGATGGCTTTTGAAAGCTTTTGTACTTTGTACTTTTGAAGAAATTGAATAAAGCTTTGATGTTCTCAACATGGAAGGAGATGTGAAGTAGATATCATGGAGCATATTAGGATGTAAGGTAGAGTAGATTTCATTTTGTAAATATTGCTTTGTAGAATGTAAGGTGGATTAGATTTTTCATTCATGCAATTTTAGTTCATGCAAGTGTGTTCAATTCTGCTTTGATTTCATAACTAATGGCATGTGTGATCATCTTGTCTATGTTGCTGACCTCTATTTTTCTGTAGTTTGATTTTCATTAGTATCATTTCTTTAACTTGCACTTTACTTTCTGCTCTTAGATATCGAGTTGTTCATCTATTGATGGTTCTTTTTCCATAATCAAATAACTTTATTGGAGCCAAAATATCACTTAGTACAGCTTGGTTTAGTTTGCTTTAAGACTCACATTGCTGACTTGTTCATAACTGTTCTCACATGATAAATCTAGCTGAAAGGCAAAAAGGTTAAGAAAAGGTTAAAGTAGTGTGATTTGTCTCCTTTATGTAGTGTCACTTAGATTTCACATTTCATTTTCATTTTAAATCAGCAGCAGAGATACTGGGCTGATGTCATTAGTCCTTTTTTTGATGTCTTTATTTTCCTTTAAGCATTTGATTTCATAGGTGGTAGGGGGCCCCTGCCTTGTATAGTTGTCATTTTATTTTTGCATTTTATTTCACCATGTATATTAGCTGTACATAAATTGCTTTCAAGTTGATTGTAGATTAGTAATGCACATAGCCTTTTAATGAACTAATGACGTGATAGAATCATCTTGTCCTTTTGCTGAAGCAGCAAGGATACTGGGTCTCATAGTCATTCTCTCATTATTTGATTATTGCATTTTTCGATTGAACTAGTTGCATTAAACACTTTAGAAAAGCAACAAGAACAAAACCCCAAAAACAACATAAACTATAAAACAACGAAGTAAGAGAAAGGTTGACTAAGCACATATGGTGCACCACACTTCATCAGTTTACGATACCCGGATTGATAATTTATGTAGAGCAATTTAAGACGTTAAATTGACTAGACATTTTGGCGCCGTTGCCGGGGAAGTGTGATTAGGAGACCTCATTTCTTACATCTGGAAAAAAAAGTTAATAATTCTTGAGTATGCTTTCCTCTTGCACTTTGTGTGATCTAGAGGATCAGAAAAAAGATTGTTAAGTAAAAAAAATAAAATAATTCTTGAGTATTCTCTCCTCCTGCACTTTGTGTGATCTGGAGGATCAGAAAAAGAATTGTTAAGAAAAAATAGGAGACAAAATAAACTTCATCACTTCAATTGATTCAAGAAAAAAAAAAGAAGAGAAAAAAAAAGGAGAAGAGGAAAAAATAAACTTCATTTCATTTCCATTTTCACTCCATGCCATCCATTTCATCAATAAAAGTTATTTCCCCATGATCATTTCCATTAAGATTGCCTAACTATCTCTATTTAGCTAAGTGGTTGTTGTGATACCGGTTTCCGCAGCCACCACTCTGTTTTTCAAACTTACAGTCAAGATGTTAGTGCAATAAAATGAAAATGCAGGTATGACTAAGCAATATAAAAATTCAAAAAAATTCAGAGAAAAAAATGCATATAAAAGTGAGTTTATATCATAAGGATGAAGGGTTTCTAGATGGTCTCAACCTAGCTGTGGACTCTGCGCATGATTCAAATGTGCAAGAAGAGGGATCCGTTATCTCTGATAGAATTGAAATACATACTATGCAAATTGAGCCCCCAAACCATACTGAGGATATTTTCATTGTCATGGGGAAGTGGCGAAGAGGCATCCAAGATATATTCATAACTCGATGTTGTTCATCTGTTGTCATGTATCCCAAAGGCTTTCCCAAAATCTTCATGAATGGACTATTGCCTTTACTGTTGTCTAAACCGAGAGCAGAGAAATGATCGCTTGTTGTCAAAGTCAATTAGACGAGGTGTCTTGTGCATAAGAGAGTAATGTTGGCTATTGCGTAGAAAAGGGAGAAGCAGCCTGGGTTCATATTCTGCATAAAGCTCCACCTGGAGGCCGTAAAAGTCTTTGCCTGCATGAGGATCTGTTTCAAACAATGCATGCAAATATTCATGCAATAAATATCTGTAGGTTCTATTATTCTCAGCCTTCCGCAACTGTGAGACCACTTCAGATGGTTTAATAAACTCTCTTTGTTGGACTAGTAAGGCAACTGCCCTTTTTGGATCTAAGTCATGAGTGCCAACGCCTTATCTTGCAAAGCATCATGTAGATTATGCTCCTCAATAAATTCAAATATGCCAGGTTTCCTCAGATCTGCATATATTGCAAAAGCTTTCTCGTACTGTTTATCAATGACATACAAGTCAGCTAGGGCCTCTTTCAAAGTTGGAGTCATGAAACTCATGTTTAACTAATTATTGGATTTGCAGAAAACATGTGTGCAAACAGTACGGATTGTGAAGTACAGAGGGTTGAATGATTTGGATGATTTGGATGTTTTGAACCTGTGTAACACACCTGCAGAACAGTAGATCAAACAAGAAAAACGAATGCAAATTCATAAAAAGCAGAACAGTGAGAACAGTAAAACTCAGAAAAACGTAAACACAGAAAAAACGTCAAACTTCAAACGTTCGATTTGCCCAAATGGAGACGAATTTCAAAAAACTAAAACATGGGTTTTTTTTCCAGGTGGGTTACTTAGATAACCCAGAAATTGTTTGAAGAAATTCGTGGCGGTCTGGGAGAAATCTTCGGTTCTTTGGAGCCTCTTTTTTTGCCGCCGCGTGAAAAAAACTGGATTTGAATTGATTAACTGATAGTTTGATTAATTGATTAACTCCGCGTGTCTGAGGAGGAGAAATACAAATAGGAGTCATCTATGTGCTGTTATTCAAGCCTAATTATAGTCTTATTCGTTGTACTCTTGAGACGTGACCGTAATATCTGCAACCGTTTGATGAGATGTGTACACAGTCATCAGATCTGGAAGGTTCCCGCCGTTACTCTACCCATACCATACACCTCACATGCTTTGCTGAAAATTCGTCAAACTCAAGTGATTTATTTGAAGTGAAAGTCAAATCAGTTAATTGCAGCTCAAACGTGTAAATTGCATAGTTCAACAACGTCTATCGGTGAAGGCAGCCAATCACCATCCAATGACATGGTACAAGATCATTACTACAAGCGAAAGAAGAACCAACTTGTTGCAGTAGCTTGCCGATGGATGCCAAAACCACTAAGGCCTCAGAAGTTCCTGGTACAAGCTGTTTATCGGGTACAAAGGAGTTGAAGGTTCCAAGATTGAAGACTCAACAAAACATGGCAGTTTTCCAAACAAAGCTTGGCAGAGCTGAACCGTGAATTGCACTAGTTAAGTTAGTTGTCTTGAAGGGGCACATTTTTTTTTCCTCTTCCATGCACACAACCACTCCATTTCACAGTACTTTCTACACTCTGCACTTTCCGCAGCCAGCCCCACTTTCCGCAGCCAGCACCACTTTCCGCAGCTGTTTTGTTAAACTCTAGGTTGCAGGTGTCATCAAGCAAAACAAGTCACATGGGTAGCTGGGGGAATGTCAGTACATGGATGGTGTCCTATTCATTCGATCAAATTTGATGAAAAAGACCCCGGTCAAAGGGAATTCAAATTGTGTGTTATCACAAAGTCGCCACACTGAGTCGCCACACTAAGTTGCTGCATGTCAAGAAAAAATAATAATTTTGAATCAATGAAATGAACAAGTTATTTTCTCACTTTTCTGAAGATATTGATTAATTTTGGATTGATGATGAAAAATTAATGGCTGACTTTGTATCCAAGATTTTTAGCTACAGAACTGTGCACATTCCGCAGCTAAAGTCCAATTCCGCAGCCAGAAAAACCTCATTGTTCAAATCCGCTTATCTTTCTCATACAAAATCAGATTTTGATGATTTAAGTATCGTTGGAAAGATCTCAACAAGATCTATACAATGAGAAATCTATCATTAGAGTTTGAAATGGCAAATAATGAAATAAATTGCTGGAAAGAAGCAACATTCAACTTGGGCACCAATTCCAAAGCAGGTATAAATTCTTTTGATTTTTCCTTTGAGAACTTGTTTCATTAATAC
This sequence comes from Pinus tabuliformis, assembly GCA_031772625.1. NCBI lineage: Eukaryota > Viridiplantae > Streptophyta > Pinopsida > Pinales > Pinaceae > Pinus > Pinus tabuliformis. The sequence continues at coordinate 1,371,004,995 of CM062805.1, read as the reverse complement.
AAATTCTTAGTTTTGTGTGTAAATATCATAACTAGAGAGATTGATCACCTCTCTCCTTTGATAATCTTACATTCCATTGCAGAAGAAGTATTAGTTTTTTTTGCAGGTTTGAGGAGGAAGGACAAATGACTACAAGAGAATGGTGTCTCTCTAAGAGACCAATTTGTTTCATAAGAGGATGATCAGCAACAAAGAGGAAATATGCTGATGTAAAATCAGATCCAAACACTTGAAAAACTTTCAGACACTATTGTCTCCATCACATCCATCCATCACATCCATACTTCATAATAAACCATTCACCTTATTCCACTCCATACTTTCCACTTACATTCACATACACTTTCCATCTCTTTTTGTCCATTCATAACCCACAAATAAAAGCAAGAGGCTCATTCACATGCTTATTGCCATTGCCATTTTCCATTTTCATCTTCCATTCCTTGTCATTTTCATTCCGCAAATAAGCCCTGCTTCAATGCAAATTATTGAGTCCATAGTCCTTTGAGTCTAAGTTCTTTGTAAAAACACCTTGAGGCTTGCATGCCTTAATGGCAAGTCCTCATGCTGACAAACAATGGGAATACATTAATGTCCCTGGTTCGTTAGATCTTCTAGGTGACTCAACATCAACAAATTCATTCGTACCTAGCAAGATGTGTTTGGGCATCTTGACTCTCATTGTCATCAATGGTGAGAGTTCTCGTGTTGACTAGTGGCATCCATTAATGGCCACTAAGCCAACAATTTCCTACTATGTTCGACATCAGAACATTCTTTCACATAGTAGGAATTGTGCCAATGAGTTTTGAAGACATGAAGACTATTATTTTCAACATTTTGGAGCAGATTCAGCAAGTTTTAGTAGAAGCAATAAAAATCCATCTTATCTCTCTATCCATGACTCCTCTTGTTCAGCCACTTGAAGAAGAATATGATCAGAATTTTTCAGCCACCACACATACAACTCATCCATTCCAAAGGGTAAGTGAAGGTACGTCATTTTCTAACTTTTGACCATAGAATTCCATAAAATGCTAGAATGATAATTGTTGGAAAAACATTTCTCTTCCTCATTTCATAAAATTGCCAATACCATCAGTTGGGGGGGGGATACATTCATATTCATATCTTGCCATGTCCATATCATATTCAAGAGCTCACATACTTCCAACATATATTAATTATTACATTGTTATTATGAGCATACAATGGCTTTTGAAAAAGTGCTTAAAGGATAAATTGGATACAAACAAAATCATGGTTGTCACACAAGAACCAACCATCATGCAATCCAATAAAGATATACTTTGCAACAATAATCAAAATATCATTATGCAAAGTTCAAAGATCAAAGTAGAAGGCAAAAAAAAAAAAAAAATGGTTGTAACACAAGAACCAACCATGTTGCAATTCAAGTAAAACACTTTGCAAAAATATGAAGTTATCAAATGATATCATGCAAAGTTAAGCCAAAGCTCAAGGATCAAAAGAGTTAATGTAATATATATTGCATGAGGACATGCAATAGCTTCAGTTGGGGGGTATGTTGAGTCTTGAAAATGTCATTCATTTGCATTATACTTTCACTATTATGTCCATTATATCACCTCCATTTCACCTCCATTTCACTACTATGTCACTACATTCATCCCACTTTCATTATCATTGGGCCACCTTTATGTTTTTCCAATCTTTATTATTTCTAAGCCTTTTAAGTGAATTTGTGGTTAAACATTAGAAAATAATGTGCATATGCTTATACCTAACAAATGGGTTGAGGTTGTTGACATGTGTAGGTTGAAAGGAGACTTCTAGAAGACCCTTATGTGGCACTCTAAGGCCAAATTCGAATTTGGTTGGAAAGAATCATGGGATCATGAGGATATGTGTCACATCTCCTAATTGTATTGTAACTCTAAAAAGACATGTGTCTTATCAGTTCCTATTCTGATTAGGACTCTAGAGGTAGAGGGAGAGATTCATGGACTATCATTAATGAGATGACTCTCATCTTTTTGTAAAAATAGGAGATCTCTCTCCTTCATTTGTTAGTCCTTTTTAGTCTTTTTAGTTTCTAGTTCTCAAGTTTGTAGTTCTTCCTTGATGGCTTTTGAAAGCTTTTGTACTTTGTACTTTTGAAGAAATTGAATAAAGCTTTGATGTTCTCAACATGGAAGGAGATGTGAAGTAGATATCATGGAGCATATTAGGATGTAAGGTAGAGTAGATTTCATTTTGTAAATATTGCTTTGTAGAATGTAAGGTAGATTAGATTTTTCATTCATGCAATTTTAGTTCATGCAAGTGTGTTCAATTTTGCTTTGATTTCATAACTAATGGCATGTGTGATCATCTTGTCTATGTTGCTGACCTCTATTTTTCTGTAGTTTGATTTTCATTAGTATCATTTCTTTAACTTGCACTTTACTTTATGCTCTTAGATATCAAGTTGTTCATCTATTGATGGTTCTTTTTCCATAATCAAATAACTTTATTGGAGCCAAAATATCACTTAGTACAGCTTGGTTTAGTTTGCTTTAAGACTCACATTGCTGACTTGTTCATAACTGTTCTCACATGATAAATCTAGCTGAAAGGCAAAAAGGTTAAGAAAAGGTTAAAGTAGTGTGATTTGTCTCCTTTATGTAGTTTCACTTAGATTTCACATTTCATTTTCATTTTAAATCAGCAGCAGAGATACTGGGCCGATGTCATTAGTCCTTTATTTGATGTCTTTATTTTCCTTTAAGCATTTGATTTCATAGGTGGTAGGGGGCCCCTGCCTTGTATAGTTGTCATTTTATTTTTGCATTTTATTTCACCATGTATATTAGCTGTACATAAATTGCTTTCAAGTTGATTGTAGATTAGTAATGCACATAGCCTTTTAATGAACTAATGACGTGATAGAATCATCTTGTCCTTTTGCTGAAGCAGCAAGGATACTGGGTCTCATAGTCATTCTCTCATTATTTGATTATTGCATTTTTCGATTGAACTAGTTGCATTAAACACTTTAGAAAAGCAACAAGAACAAAACCCCAAAAACAACATAAACTATAAAACAACGAAGTAAGAGAAAGGTTGACTAAGCACATATGGTGCACCACACTTCATCAGTTTACGATACCCGGATTGATAATTTATGTAGAGCAATTTAAAACGTTAAATTGACTAGACAGGGATATAGGTTAAATACTGAAGGGTGGTGTCTCAATTATGTCCCAGTGATCCCTAGATCTGACTGTGGATTGCGGTAAAGGCTAGAGACTAGGAGACATGCACATTCCTCATGGTGTAGATGGAGAAATCTGGTGGAATCCATGCTTGTTCATGGCCTAGTGATCTAGTGAGGGTTGCGACAAAGCCTGATTCTATTGATGAGGGTGAGGTGGTTTAGCCTCGGGAAGCCTCGATTGGTTCTTTTAGTTTGAGTCCCACATTCATTCTTGTAATATGGAATGAGGGTGATTGGCTTAAGAGAGACTTGGCTCAACCAATCTATGGCCAGTTGGAACGTGGTAGTCCCATATCAGGTTGGCTTTTACATTCATTAATAAGAGTTCCTTTCCTTGGTATTTTCTATGTAAAAGTACTAGATTATATGGGGCATTTATGGCTGTTGTATCCTCATGATTTTTGTTGTTTATATGTTGGTTATGAATATGTTTTCTGACAATGAAAATGTATGGTTCTCATCATGTTTGGATTTGTAAATGATTGAGCAATGAATCTATGACCTAATAGATGATAATGTAGCTAAAGTGATAAGGCATCAATGCTTCTTAGTGATTCTCATATAAGTATAAGACCCCCATGCTCAGATATGTTATTAAGACCTGTAGAATGCATATTTGTGACATGTTTGATGAAATGCTTGTCATGGCTAGTAGGGGTCCAGTTAAGTCTTTGTTCAAGAATTTGCATTGGCATCATTTTCTCTATGTTTCTTTTCATTTTGGTAAATTCCATGAAGTTCTGGGCAGTGACTAGGTCCTAGCCTTGGAATTTAGGCTTAAATCTCGCAGTCGTTGGCATAACACTCGCAAAAAAAGGCTACAGTCGCACTCAAGCAGGCTCATGAGAGCAATTGGGACCCTCAATCGCTCGGAGGGCTTGGCAAGGGAGCGACTAGGGCTCTAAGTCCTTGAACTACTGAGTTTCTTCAGGGGTTGGTCACCTGGAAAGGTGGTACAACTTCTGGAGGTTCTATAGGATGTGTGGATGGTCATTTGGTTGTGTTTTTCCGGTTTCACTTCCTTAAGGTGACCTAGGAGTTTGAATCAGATCATAGTATCCTTTCATCACATGTTTACCCTAGTTACTTGGGTAGATGTGGGAGAAGGGTGTTACATAGTGGTATCAGATCATGGTTCACCCCTTGGACTAGATGGGTGGTGTGTTGGTCATGCATTCATGTCATCCACATATATGTTCTCATGTTTGTGGTCTATGTACTGGTTGTGTATGCATGGTGTTGGTTATGGTTGCAATGGTGTTTCCATGTGAAAAGTTAATGGCGTTGTTGTTAGATGCATTTATCACGATTTTATGTCAGTTGTGCACTAGATATGCATGTCAATGTTTGTATGTAATGTGTATGCATGCATTTTGTTATGCATATAGTGATATGGTTATAGTTATCATGCATGAGGTTATGATGTGTGGTTGGTATGATCATGCATTGATGGCTAGATAATGGTTGAGATGATGATTAAATGTTGATATGGTTATGTTTATATATGTATTGTGCTAATATGGTCGGTCTTGCAGATGAGATATCCTCCCCAAGTTATAATAAGGTACATTGGTTTGTTTATGATTTGGTTTAGCTGACATATTATGCCTTACAGGAAGAGATCAATATGACTAGCAAGATGGTACACTACAAATATTATCCTTATGAATAAGATGAGCAGCGTGGTGTTGGGAACTCTTTTGACTTAGCAGACACATTGAGGAGTTTGAAGGAAGAAATAAGGAGTTGTAAAGCAGATAATGACAGAATCATGTAGGCACAGGAGAAACAAGCAGAAGTCAATGCAGTAATTCTTTAGAGTTTTTCAGAATTGTAGAGACAGGGACCACTCCAGATCAACTATGGACAAGAGAATGGGACTAATGGGGCATATGGCAGTAGGTCTCATGGTGGTCACAGGTTAGGTAAAGATGATACGATTAGAGATGGTAGATTCTTGGATACTCCGGATAGGAGAGGTGATGGACACAAGTACTATTCTAGTTCTGGTTCTGACAGGCATTATGATTGTCATCGTTATCACCCTTACAGGAGGAGTGATAGGGGATACTTGTTGAATGAGTTCAAGAAATCAAAGCCACCTACTTTTGATGGGAGTTGAAGAAGCAAGGATGCAGAGGCTTGGTTACTTGGCATGAATAAGTTCTTTGAACTGTGTGAGTATATAGAGAATATGAAGGCCAAAATAGTTATCTTCAGCCTCAAAGGGAAAGAAAATATCTAGTGAGAAGAGGTAAAACGGGTCAGAGACATTAAGACAAAGGAGTTGAGTGGGCATGAATTCAAGGGACTCTTTAGAAAGAAGTACTTGTCAGAAAGCTACTACGACAAAAAAGCCAAGGAATTCTATGAGCTCAAAATGGGATCGATGACAGATGAGGAGTATATGACCAAGTTCTTAGAGATATTGAGGTATGTATCGCACCTTAAAGATGAAAGGGATAAAGTTTATAGATTTGTCAATGGATTACCATTAGAATTTAGAGATCAGATTGAGTATGATGAGCCTCGGTCACTTGAGGAAGTTATTGGGAAACTAAAGCATTTCTATGAACATTCAAAGCGTAAGAAAAAATCTCAGCAAGGATGGAAAGGGAAAGATAAAAGTAAAGGTAAATGGAAACCGAAAAGAAAAAGGCCTCAAAATGCAGAAGAAAAAGAAAATTTTGCACCGCATAAGAAGTTCAATGCAGCTAGACAGAGACATGGGACACAACAACAAAATAGAGGTGATGGCATAATACATTTGGAGTGTTAGACATGTGGTAAGGAGCATATTAAGAGGGTTATTCCACAGAATCAGGGTGGTAGGTCTCAAATATATAGTGCACAAGAGGCGTAGATTGTTGGGGATGTCAGGCTGAGAATTCCTCGTATCTATGCAGCACTAGATAATAGGCAGGCAGATCATCAAGCATCTATCATTGAGATGGACGATAAGCTTTGTGATCAAGTTTTTTCTATTTTAATTGACCCGAGACCTAATTATAGTTATGTTAACCCTGACTTGGTGGATAAGTGTGGTTTGAATAAAGAAGTGCACGCAGAATCTTGGTTAGTGCAGTTGGCTACAAGTACCAATAAGAGAGTTCATCATTGGCTAAGAGCTTATGCATTTGAGTTTCATGGTATGCCTACTTCAATACATTTGAACATATTACCATTAGGGTCATATGGTATGATTTTGGGTATGGACTAGCTATATCTTCATAGGACCAAAGTGGATAGTTATGCCAAAGAAATTGAGTGCTTGGATGACAATGGGGAGCATAGAATCTTGCAGGGGAAGGAGAAAGCAACATCCGTTAGGATGGTGACAACTATGCAGGCAAAATGCAGTCGCAGAAAAGGGTGTGTGTTATTTACAGTGCACATTTCTAGTGATAAAGGTAAGGAGGATGAGGATACAGAGATATTGAGCAGGTACCCGATCTTACAACAGTTTCAGGATGTGTTTCAACAGAAATTTCAGATTTTCCACCTCACAAAGAAGTGGAATTCTCCATTGAGTTGGTATCAGGGGTAGCACCAGCATCAAAGGCACCATACCAGATAAGAACTCTAGAGTTAGTAAAGCTGAAGTTGCAGTTGAAGGAAATGTTTGACAAGGGATACATTAGGCCAATTTGATCACTGTGGGGTGCACCAACCTTCTTTGTGAAGAATAAATATGGTACTCTCAGGTTATGCATTGATTACATGCAGTTGAACAAGGTGACCGTCAAGAACAAGTACCTGTTGCCGAGGATTAATGACTTATTTGATCAGTTAAAGGGAGTAGTAGTGTTCTCAAAGATTGATTTGAGATACAAATATCATCAGGTACACATCAAGGAAGAGGACATTTACAAGACAACTTTCCGGACTAGGTATGGGCATTATGAGTTTGTTGTAGTTCCATTTGGTTTGACTAATGCTCCAACTACCTTTATGTGCTTGATGAATAGTGTGTTGTGTCCTTATCTAGACAAGTTTGTTATTGTATTCATTGATGACATTTTGATATATTCTAAGAATGAGGAAGAGCATGTCGAGCATTTAGAGACAATATTGAGAGAGCATCAGTTGTATGCTAAGCTTAGTAAATGTAGTTTCTTTCAGACAGAGGTATATTACTTGGGGCATGTGGTATCCAAGGAAGGCATAGCAACAAATCCATAGAAAATAAGAGATATCATGGAGTGGGCAGCTCCTAGAAATGTGGATGAGGTAAGATCATTCATGGGGCTAGTAGGCTATTATAGGAGGTTCATCAGGAACTTATCCCGAATTGCATCCTATTAAATCATTGCATAGGAAAGGTAAGAAATTTGAATGGACAAAGTAATGTGCAACAAGTTTTGAGCAGTTAAAGCAGTTGTTGACAAACGATCCAATGTTAAATATTGCAAACCCGAACGAAGAATTTGTAGTGTGTACAGATGCTTGCAAGAGAGGACTTGGTGGAGTCCTTATGTAGGAGGGACAAGTAGTATGTTACGAGTCATGAAAATTGAATGAGAACGAGAAGAACTATTTGACACATGATCTTGAGTTGGAAGCGATCATTCATGCGTTGAAGATGTGGAGGCATTATCTTCTTGGCATGAGGTTTGTATTGATGAGTGATCACAGTGGGTTGAGATACCTGTTTGACCAGCTGAATGTGAATGCCAAGCAAGCTAGATGGTTGGGCATGATCAGTGAGTTTGACTTTGAGATCAGGTACATCAAGGGTAAAGAGAACAAGGTTGCAAATGCTCTTAGCAGGAAGATATAGGTAAATCACATTGTAACTATGAGTTCTTATGGGATAGACTTACAGGATCAGATTTTACAGGCATGTCAGCAGGATTACAGGTATAGAGAGCTTATGAACAAGATACAACGGAGTACATGTATAGGTACAGGTGCAAAGGATGTGGATTATCATCTCTCAATATATTGCTTGATCATATTTAGGGACATGATCTATGTGGTAGATAACAATGAGCTCAAGAAGATTATCTTCAGGGAGTTTCATGCGAAACCCTATTTAGGTCACCTAAGTTACCAAAAGACATTGACAACACTAAAGAAGTTTTATTATTTGCCGAATCAGAAAAAGGATGTCGCAGAGTTTGTGGTTAGATGTTGGAATGTCAACAGGTAAAGGTAGAGTGTAGGTATCCAGGTGGACTACTTGATCACGCGCTCATTATTTAGCTCAAAAATCAAAGTTCTCAGAATGGATCGAAACTTGAACAACCGCGTCCATATCGGTAAAACGATCCTAACGCAACTCGTTTCACTGAAAACTGAGTTTGTATGAGGAAGTTATTGAGTTCCGTCTGCTTGCCAAATAGGAGAAATTAAAAAAAAAAATTGCAGTCACTGCACAGTCAGCAGTCCATACTACTGACGTGGAGGGTGACTATGTAAGGTCAAATTTTGGTCAACATCCAATCAGAGCTTGCCAAGTGTCAAGTTTTGGTTGGTTGTTAGAGGTGGTGACGTGGTATATTATGATTGGTTTAGAACATGATCAATGAGGAGGGGACAAGTGACAAGCCCAGAGGTCACCACATATCCCTCCCCAAGGGTCGAGTTATGGCAGTGTAAAATTTTTATGGAGGTGTCGGGGTTCGACCCCACGACCTCCTCTTCATAGACCAAAGCACTTAACCATCTCTGCTACCCATTTAGTTCTAACCTATTAGCTATCTGCATATATTTGAAGTTTATTGTGGTTGGAATTGGCGGTGAGGAGGGCCAACCCTCCCATGTGAACACCACCCAACATGTAACGATTGTGATCAGTTACACTGACAGACAACACGATATAGCAAAAACCGTTAACATTTAATGTATGGCATGTGACCTCTCCTTCGCGGAAACCGTCAGGCTAACAGTTTCATAACTGTTAGCCAGAAGCCATGCCATGCGTCCACCTCCTCCAAGACTACCGGGGTAACGGTTATACCAACCACGCTTATTGCGCTAATCCACCATTAACCTCCAATTAATCCATGGTTAAATCTAATTAAACCATAAGTTAAGCAGAGTTTAACTTGGTGGCATGTTTAGCGGATCCGATAAATTCGGAGGTTCCACCAATTTTAGTGGAGCTAATTGGAGTTCCTCCAATTTTAGAGGATCTTTTTAGGGAAAAACAATTTGGGTCATAACTGGAGCAAATTTCGACCAAATTGAGCTTAGGAAAAGGTGTTGCTAGCTAATTTTGACATTCTGAACACATTTGGAACAGGTATCATGAGTAGTAGAGCTTTGTAAACAACATTTTTTCCATATTGAGCTAATACAGAGGCCCAAGCCATGGAAGTTGGATCAAGGAGATGTAGCCCAAGAGGGGTGAAATCCTTCATCAAAACACTGTGTTAAGTGTTCAATTGATGGTTTGCTGTACTTTTTATTAATGTTGTTCAACACTTGTCTTTTATGCTATTTTGCTCATGAATGTCACATTAAACTTGATAAAATTTACTTGTTTACATTCACAAACAACCTAAGGAAACCTATGCACAAGAAACAATGGAGAAGCATTTGTTTATAAATTTGTAATTGAAATTAGCACAACAAAACTAACATTCAATAACAAATCAATTTGGTATAAGAGCAAAGGTTTATTTGCTTGATTGCTTGAGTTTTGTGCAAGTAGGGTTTTAGTGGTTGCAAAATTGTGATGCTTACAAGGTTAAAGTTGCAGAGAGGAGAAGGGAAAATGTTGGTTGCAACTCCTGAGGTAATGCCCAAAAGAAGGAGAGCCACAAGTCCACAATCTCCACCCAAAGTTCCAATTCCAGCTGCACTTGAAACACCTCAAGTTTTGCCTTCAATTGAGATTGAAGAGGTACAAGTAGTACCAGAAGCCAAGCTTGAATCCAAAGTCATCATGTCTGGAGCAAGAGAGGCTAAGGGTCTTTAAGAAGAGGAAGCATTCAAGAAATCTTTCTATGACTTTACTGACATGGTTAGAGTCCTCTATGAAGAGAGGAACACTAGAATGGCCGGAGAGAGTTCTAAGCCTCCACATGGAGAAGGAAGGTCGGGAGATAAAAGAGATGATAAGAAGGATTCCAAGGGTAGTGGAGGAAAGCCCCCTCCATCTCCACCATCTTCATCTTCCTCATCAACTTCATCATCCTCAACATCTCAAACAGCAACATCTTCCACTTCCACCACCAAACTTGTCCATACTCATTCCCAAACCGCAAAAGGAAAAACTCCCTTACTCAAATTGGACATTAAGTTTGAACTTCCCATGTACAAGGGATAGGTGAATGCAGAAAATTTAGACAATTGGATTTGACAATTGGAGGTGTAATGCAAAATTTAGAACCTTCAAGAAGACAACATAATGATTCAGTTGGCTTCATTGAGGCTAGAAGGAGAAACATTAGTCTAGTGGGAAGCAAAGACTCAAGAGGAAATGTGAATTCATGGTAAAATATCCATTTCTTCGGTTGAATTTGTTTTTGCAATTAAAAGACAGTTTTACCCTTTAGCCTATATGCAAAAAGCCATTATGAGTTAGCAAAAATTTAGGCAGCTTAAAGGCCAAACAGTCGAGGACTATACCCAGGAGTTTAGAAAGAGGGCTTTGTTGTTAGGAGTAAATTTGAATTCCCAAGATACACTGTTGAAATATATTGGGGGTTTACATTCCTATTTGAAACATACTATCCTTATGTTCAGTCCAAGCAATTTGGATGAGGTATATGTGCAAGCCACACACCTTGAAGCAAGGGGAAAGAACATCCAAAAAGATGGTAGTAAGAAGAAATCTTTCAAGGGTAAGGAGAAAGAGAAGGGAGGAAAATGGAAGGGAAAGAAGAATGCAAGTGTGAAGAAAGAAGGGGAGAAAACCATATGCCAACATTGTTCTAAAGCTAGGCATGATGAAGCCCATTGTTGGAAATTAAATCCTGAACTAAGGCCTAAGAAACAAAACATAAAGGGAAAACAAAAGACGACCGCTACCACACAACATGACCTTGGATCAAATTTTGGTGATAAGACTAAGATTTCAATCATGGTCACAAAAGGAAAGGAAGTTGTTGCAAGCACTAGTTCCTCACATAGTCAAAACAACACTCCAAATGAAGAATAAAAAATAGAGTTGTTTCGTGTGAGGGTAATTTCAAATCATACAAAGATTGATGCATTATTTGACAGTGGGTCACAATCAAACTTAATTTCAGAAGACTTGGTCAAAAAGATTAACCTTGAAACTGTACCTCATCATAAGCCATATCCATTGGGTTGGATAGTCAATAATGCAAATTTACAGGTTACAAGGAAGTGTTTATTCAAGTTTGCCATTACTGAAAAGTTCATTGATGAAGTTGAGTTAGATGTAGTTCCACTTGACATCTCAAGAATAATTTTGGGTAGTCCTTATTTTTATGATAGGAAAGAAGTATTTTATTTCCATGAGAACAAATACTTATTGCTCAAGAATGGGGTGGAGTACATTGTGAGAGTCCATCGCAAAAAGCTGAACATTTCTTCAGTTAATGCAGAGCAGATGAAGAGACTAGTAAATGCAAGTAAAAGTTATGTGCTTCTCATGATCAAGAAAAATAATGATATTGATTATGAATATTTTGAAGGTTGTGATGACAAATTAAAATTTGATTTGTTTGATGTGGTAAGCAAGCATGGCGAGATGTTTCAGGAACCAAAGGTGTTACCTCCCAAGAGGGGAATTCAACACGAGATACAGTTGCAGCATGATGTTCCACTTCCAAACATTGGCATGTATCACATGTCGATTATGGAGAGCATGGAAATCAAGAAGTAAATTCAAGAATTGCTGAAAAAAGGTATCATATGCCCATCTTCTTCGCCATGTGGTTCGCCCATTGTCTTGGTGCCAAAGAAGAATGATACTTGGCGCATGTGTGTGGATTTTCATGCATTGAACAAAATCACAATAAATAATCGCTATCCACTCCCAAGAATTGATGATTTTATTTATTAGTTGAGGTATGCAAAGTATTTCACTAAGTTAGACTTACAAAGTGGTTATCATCAAGTTAGAATAGTTGAAGAGGACATTTGGAAAACTACATTTAAAACTAAACAAGGATTGTTTGAGTGGCTTGTTATGCCTTTCGATCTTACAAATGCTCCAACAACTTTCATGAGAGTTTTGAATGATGTTTTGAGACCATTTCTAGATGACTTTGTCATTTTTTACTTAGATGATATTCTCATATTCAGCAAATCCAGAGATGAACATGTCATGCATGTAAACAAAGTACTTGATGTCTTAAGAAAAGAACAGTTGTTTTTAAAGATGCCAAAGTGTGAATTTGGCAAGACTTATTTAGTGTATTTGGGACACATTGTTGGAGGAGGTGAGCTGAAGATAGACCCCTCTAAACTTGAGGTCATTCTGAATTGGCCCAAGCCCAATACATTCATAGAGGTAAGAAGCTTTTTAGGGGCAACACAATATTGGAGGAAATTTATTGCTATTTTTTCTTCCATTGCAACACCATTACATGCATTGGCTAGTGTCAAGAAAGTCTTCCATTGGGGAGATGTACAAAAAAAAGCATTTGATGATTTGAAGCAAAAGATTAGTTCAACACTGATATTGGCCCTTCTGGATCTTAGACAACCATTTGAGATTCAAACATATGCTAGTGATTACGCCATGGGAGCAGTTCTTATGCAACATGGTAAGCCCATTTCATTTAATTCTGAAATTTTTAATGGAGCTGTAACTAACTATCCCACTTATGACAAAGAACTTTAGGCATTGTTACAAAGTGTCAAAAAAATGGAAACACTACTTGATGGGAAATGAGACCATTATCCATACTGACCATCAACTATTGCAGTACTTACAAGTCACAGTCAAAGTTGTAGCAGTCACGACATTTCAAATTCATGGGTTTCTTACAACAGTTTAATTTGGTTATCAAGTACAAAAAGGGAATCTACAATAAGGTAGTTGATATGCTTTCAAGGCCTATTGTAAATTCATCTATTATACTCGAGCATAATTCTGTTTTTCATGAAAGTTATATTGAGAAATATGCATATGATAATGACTTTCAAGATGTGTATGCAAGTTGAGTCAACGAAACCAAATTGAAGAGTTGGATTACCATGTATATAATAGTTTGTTGTACCACTTGGGCAAGTTGTGTATTCCACAGGGAGAAAGAAGCATTATCACAAGGGAGGTGCACACTTCATTGATTGTTGGACACTTTGGTGTAGGCAAGACAGTAGCAAATCTCCAAAGGTATTGTTATTGGCCACACATGTTTGATAATGTATCTCGTTTCATTAGAGGATGTTCTTTGTGTGCAACATGTAAACCTAGCAGTAGAAAAATAGGATTGTACACTCCACTTATGGTACCTTCACGTCCATGGGAGAGTATCTCAATGGATTTTGTAGGAGGTCTTCCATTGTCAAGGAAAGGTCATGATTACTTGTATGTAGTTGTAGGCAGGTTCAACAAAATGCGCATACTAACACCATGAAAAAAGAAAATTACAGCTGAACAAACAACTCATATTTTCTTCCAAAACATTTGGGTTCATTTTGGTCTTCCTACTTCCATTGCAAGTGATCAAGATCTCGATTTGTTGGGACTTTTTGGTCAAATTTGTGGGACATGATGGACACAAAGTTGAAGAAGAGTACAACCTTTCATCCGCAAGCAGATGGACAAACCGAGGTGGTCAACAAGACAATCATTAATCTTCTTAGAGGATATTGTAGAAAACATCCCAAGTTGTGGGATGAACAATTGCATTACATACAACATGCATACAACAGGGCAAATCATTCTTCCACAAATACATTGCCATTTGAGACATGTTTTGGGTACTTACCAAGATCGCCATTGGACTTCTTCTTTGAGAAAGATGTTGCCATTGATGGTCACAGTGAATTGATAAGGCAAGGAAGTTCATAGAGCAAATTCAATTGATACATCACACATTGCAGAAACAACTATAAAAGAGTGAAAGCAGCTACAAGGCAAGGCATGACAAACATTGCATTGATAAAAAATTTCAAGTTGGAGACGAAGTTTAGTTATATATTAGCAAATAGAGACTTTAAGGGGAAGGTAAAAAAGCTTAATCCAATCTGTTATGGTCCTTTTAAAATTATGGAAAAGATTGGTAACAAATCATTTAAGCCTGATTTGCCTCCTTTATGCAAATATACTATGTTGTTAATGTTGAGAATTTGAGATTGTTTGAGCCTCCTTTGATTGATGATCAAGGAGAACATGTTTAGCTTCCATCAATAGATGATTTCTCGCCAGAATATCTTGATGAGCTTCAGCAAGATCTCATACTTGACAGAAGAACCAGAACTTCAAAGAGAGGGAATGTCGAATACCTTAGAGTGGGACTCAAGGGACAAAAGCCTTCTAAATCCAAATGGTTGCAGATCGAGAAGGTGAGGGAGTTGTACCCTCACTTGCTAAATAGTTGATAGTATATTTTGGGGTCTAAAAGGCTTCCATTGGGGAGGAATGATCAGGCGCTCAGTATTTAGCTCAAAAATCAAAGTTCTCAGAATGGCTCAAAACCTAAACGATCGCGTCTGTCTCGGTAAAACGATCCTAATGCAACTCGTTTCACTAAAAAATGAGTTCGTATGAGGAAGTTATTGAGTTCTATCTGCTTTGCCAAATAAGAGAAATTAAAAAAAAAATACAGTCACTGCACAGTTAGCAATCCATACTGCTGATGTTGTAGGTGATTGTGCAAGGTCAAAGTTTGGTCAACATCCAATTGGAGCTCGCCAAATGTTAGGTTTTGGTTGGTTGTTAGAGGTGGTGACATGGCATATTATAATTGGTTTAGAATGGGACCAATGAGGAGGGGACAAGTGGCAAGCCCGAAGGCCTCCACGTGTCCCTCCCCAAAGGTCAGATTATGGCAATGTAATTTTTTTATGAAGACACCGGGGTTCGACCCCATGACCTCCTTTCCACAGACCAAAGCACTTAACCATCTCCGCTACCCATTTAGTTCTTAACCTATTATCTCTCTGCATATATTTGAAGTTTATTGTGGTTGGAATTGGCTGTTAGGAGGGCCAACCCTCCCATGTGAACACCACCCAACATGTAACGGTTGCGGTTAGTTACACTAGCGGACAACGCGATACAACAAAAACTGTTAACATTTAATGTATGGCATGTGACCTCTCCTCCATGGAAACTGCCAAGCTAACAGTTTCAGAACCATTAGCGAAAACTGTGCCAAAAGCCACACCATGTGTCTGCCTCCTCTAAGACTATTAGGGTAATGGTTAGACTAACCACGCTTATTGCGCTAATTTTCCATTAACCTCCAATTAATCTACGGTTAACACTAATTAAACCATCAGTTAAGCAGAGTTTAACTTGGCGGCATGTTTAGCGAATTTGATAAATTCGGGTTCCACCAATTTTATCGAAGCTAACTGGAGTTCCTCTAGTTTTAGAGGAGCTTTTCTAGGGAAAAACAATTTGGGTCATAAATGGAGCAAATTTCGACCAAATTGAGCTCAGGCAAAGGTGTTCCTAGCTAATTTTGACATTCTGAACACATTTGGAATAGGTATCGGGAGTAGTAGAGCTTTGTAAACAACATTTTTTTCCATATTGAACTAATACAGAGGCCAAAGCCATGGGAGTTGGACCAAGGAGATGTAGCCCAAGAGGGGTGAACTCCTTCATCAAAGCACTGTGTTAAGTGTTCAATTGATGGTTTGCTGTACTTTTTATTGCTGTTGTTCAACACTTGTATTTTATGCTATTTTGCTCATGAATGTCACATTAAACTTGATAAAATTTACTTCTTTACATTCACAAACAACCTAAGGAAACCTATGCATATGAAGCAATGCACACACATTTGTTTATAAATTTGTAGTTGGAATTAGCACAACAAAACTAACATTCAATAACAGATCACTACTACAACCGATTCCAATTCCATAATGGAAAATGGGAGGTCATTTCATTACACGTTTTCCAAGGACATCTAGACAACATGATTCCATGATGGTTGTGGTGGACAGGTTGACTAAGGTAGCACACTTCATTCCAGTGAAGACTACATATTCAACTAGTGATGTGGCACAGGTGTTCATCAGAGATGTGGTCAGATTGCATGGTGTTCCAAAGAAGATTGTGTCAGACAAGGATGCAAAGTTCACTTCCAAGTTTTGGAATGAGTTGTTTGCAAGTTTAGGTATAGAGTTGGCCTTCAGCGTGAATTATCATTCACAGACACATGGACAAACAAAGAGGGTCAACCGGATATTGGAGGACATGTTGAGGATGTATGTGATGCACCAATAGAGGAGATGGGAGGAGTATCTTCCGTTGGTCAAGTATGCTTATAATAATGTTTATCAAGAGTCTTTGAGGATGAGTCTGTTTAAGGCACTCTATGGGTGGAGTTGCAATACTCCCAAAAGTTGGAGTGATCCAATGAAAAGGGTGTTAATTGGACCAAATATGTTGGCAGAGATGGAACAAGAAATGCAGGTAATCAAGAAGAATCTAAAGGCAACACATGATAGGAAGAAAACCTATGCAAATTGAAACAAGTTGTTTAAGGAGTTTTAGGTTGGGGAACAAGTGTACTTGCACATCAAGCCAAAGAAGAACTCCTTGCAGATTGGATCGTGTGTCAAGCTGACACCTCGGTTTTGTGGACCTTTCAAGATTCTTGAAAGGATTGGACCAGTAGCCTATTGACTCGCACTGCCTCTGATAGTGAAAATCCATGATGTTTTCCATGTGTCATTGCTTAAGAAGTATGTTAAAGATGTTAATCATGTAATTAACTGGTCTGTATTGCAGGTGGATCCAGATGGAGAATTCCAACTAGAACCTTAGTGTATATTACAAAGAAAGGTGCTCATGCTCCAAAACCGAGCAATCCAACAGGGTAAAGTGTAGTGGAAGCACTTTGGTCTCGAAGAAGCTACATGGGATATGGCAGATTAGCTGCAGGCTATGTATCCTTCTTTATTCATTGGTTTAGGGAATGCCCTTGATATATGTTTTAGGTGTATGTTTGATGTGGTGTTTTGGTATATGTACATATGTATATGGATGTAAATACCTCCATGAGTTGTGTTATAAAGTTCCAATAAGCAGTATGGGTGCCATGTCATTATGGTTGTCATGTTGGTTTGCTTCTCAGCAGGTTGATCATTGTAAATATTGCAACGAGCTAAATTATAAAGCTCAATGGGAAGTATGTTTTTGTTTTAGTAGCCTTGTTGGTTGTAGGTGTCATTGAACCCCGAGGACGGTGTTCCCCTAAGGGGGAGGGTTTTGTAACAACCCTCATGAAAATTCCATGTAATGAAAGTTAATAAAGGCAATATAATAACCACGGTTATGGGACACTTATACCAAGCTAAATGTCAGGAAAAAAATATCCTAGTGTGGATGTTCATTTTGGTTATTATGGCTAACGAAATTGGCAAAGGCAATGGCAAAGGCTTTGGAAAGAATTTATTTATTAAAATAATGGAAATTGGGAGAAAAGGAAAGTGAGAGGTCACCGGTTGCATGTGAGGAGGAAAATGAAGAAAATAGAGGCCACATTAACAAAAAGGCTTCTGAGGACCAGTTCATGGATTTTGGTCAGTTCAATTTTGAAGTTCTCTCTCTATTCTCTCTCTCTCATGCTCTTGGATACTTAGAGTTTTCTTGGAGCACTTTCCACATTGTATCAAGAAAGGAAAAGAAGGAAAAGAGGAAGAAAATATCAAGCAAGACAGAGCAGGATCAAGCAGCTACAACATGTTTGCTTGCATGTGTGATTTCCTTGCTAGATTTGGCATGCATGGTTATGCATGTGTATTCTTGGTTCTCTCGTTGTCATGGGCATAGGTTTTTCTAGATGTAGTAGTGTTCTTCAGTATTACCTTGCCATTTCTCGATAGCCATGGTGTGATGGGGTTCTCATGTTTTGGTTGAGATGGATTTCCAGATGGATTCGAAGCTGAGTGAAGTGGATACCTAAGTGAAAGAACACATGGCCTAGTGATCCTTGAACCAGACTATGGATTGCGGTAAAGCCACTGGCCTAGTGACCCCTGAACCAAACTGTGGGTTGTGGTAAATCCAAGTATTGTGAGCCTTGGTAGGCCTAGGAATCCTCGATGGGTGAATGGCGGGATATACGGTAAAGCCTAGAGGTGGTTTCCCTCAGTCAAACCAAGGAATCATTGCCGGTGAATGGTGAGATATATGGTAAACCCTGTAGGGTGGTGTCTCGATTATGGCTTAGTGATCCCCGGATCAGACTGTGGATTCTGGTAAATCCTAGAGACTAGGAGATAGGAAAATTCCTCACCGTGTAGATGGAGAAATCCAGTGGCATCCATGCTTGTTTATGGCCTAGTGATCTGGTGAGGGTTGCGATAAAGCTTGATTTTATTGATGAGGGTGAGGTGGTTTAGCCTCAGGAATCCTCGGTGGTTCTTTTAGTTTGAGTCCCACATTCATGCTCGGAATATGGCATAGGGTGATTGGCTCAAGAGAGACTTGGCTCAACCAATATATGGTTGGGTGGAACATGGTAGTCCCATACTGAGTTGGATTTTACATTCATTAATAAGAGTTCCTTTCCTTGGTATTTTCTATGTAAAAGTACTGGATTATATGTGGCATTTATGGCTATTGTATCCTCATTATTTATGTTGTTTATATGATGGTTATGAATATGTTTTATGACAGTGAAAATGTATGGTTCTCATCATGTTTTGATTTGTAAATGATTGAGCAATGAATCTATGACCTAATAGATGATAATGCAACTAATGTGATAAGGCATCAATGTTTCTTAGCAATTCTCAGATAAGTATAAGACCCCTATGCTCATATATGTTATTAAGACCTGTAGAATGCAAATTTATGACATGTTTGACGAAATTCCTGTCATGGCTGGTAGGGGTCCAGCCAAGTCTTTGTTCAAGAATTTGCATTGGCATCATTGTCTCTATATTCCTTTTCTTTTTTGTAAATTCCATAAAGTTTTGGGCAGTGACTGAGTCCTAGCCCTGGAATTTAGCCTTAAATCTCATAGTTGTTGGCATAACACTGGCAAAAAAGGGCTATGGTTGCACTTAGGCATGCTCATGGGAGAGATTGGGACCCTCAGTCACTCAGAGGGCTTGGCAAGGGAGAAACTAGGGCTATAGGTCCTTAAACTGCAGAGTTTCCTCAGGGTTGGTCACCTGAAAAGGTGGGCTAGGTCCGGGAGGTTCTGTAGGATGTGTAGATCATCAGTTTGGTTGTGTTTTTCCGGTTCCACTTCCTTAAGGTGACCTAGGAGGTTTAATCATATCATAGTAACCTATCGTCACATGTTTAGCCCGGTTAGTTGGTACTTGGGTAGATGTGGGAGGAGGGTGTTACATATTTGATTCAAGAAATTTTCATGCCTTCTCATAAGTTCGATTTCCATCAACTCCTCCTACAACTCCACTTACTTGCCACATTTTAACATGCCCCAAATTTCTCATCCTCTTACTTGGGTAGCCTTCTTTTATTTTGGGATGTATAAATGTTGAATTTACTTGGCATCACTTCTAATAATGTGCTAATGAATTACTATTTATTATGGTATGAAAGCATTATAGACTCTAAAATTACAACATCCAATCCCTTATCAGCTTGTTTACTTGCAATGTGCCTCTATATATGACCATTTTTTCCTCAAAGATTGGAATGACAGTGGCCAAGGAAATCATACCTCGCTCAGGAATTTTATGAAGGAAATTAACTCTTTTGTCAATATGACCATTTCATGTGTATATCCATACAAGTCGCAATCATGAGGCAACATATTCATGTACAAACAAATTATAATTAAAGAATTCGACATATCCTCATCTGCATCTTTTCCCTTCGTACTAGTAGGTAAGTATGGGAATTTGATCATCATAATTCTCTGGCATATGTCAATTTGGTCTATATTTAATAATGTAGGTCACAAATTATGATTCCAATGCTACCAAAGGCTAGAATTGTGATTTGCGACCTCAAGTAAGGTTAGTATGTTTTGGTCGCAATCAAAGTTTACAAGAAGGTCGCACTTGATAAATGTATCAATAATCAAACAATTTATACAACCAATAGTAGATACCAAGTGTCCGGCCTGCGTCGTTATGCTAGTCGCTCTACAACCAAAAGTGTGACTTATGCTTTGTTCGCAGACCTCATGCTTAGGCCTGGTCACAATTTCCAACAATGGGTGCAATTGAATGGTGAAAGCTCACGAAGTAGATTAGTGACTTTATACATACACCATAAGCATGTATTCATGTTGTTCCATATTCATGCAAACTCATTCTTTAATGAACACACACAATTGACTTGTCAGATGTCATAAGATGAAATTCGAGGAGGACTTAGTGTAGATACCTTTAGGATGTAGAGCTACGAGCACCAAATTCTGCAGTTAAAAGAAAATCGATGTAGAGCATAACTTCTTAAAAGATGTCAGAAGCAAGAGTTGGGTGCAAAGGAAATAAGAAGAAAGGTGTGTTGATACTATAAATAATCGAAGAGAGGGTAGGTGAAACAACCATTGAATAAGGGAGGTCACAGATTGGAATTGCTACTTGTGGGAGATCGCTGAGGGGAACTGCAATTTGTGGGAGGTTGCAACTTGGGAGCACACAGTAATTTTATCACATGCGATAGAGAGGTTGTAGGTCACATACATAGTGTATAGTGAAAAACCAATTGCGAGTTGAAGGTGTGATTTGTGACCTGGAGGGGTCGCAAGTCGCAGTTGCAGATATTAGTGGGAAATTACTGCCATTTCAAGATGCAACATGTGACTTAAAGGATGTAGCTCTTCAAAGAAGGTTGCAAGTCACATTTTCCAGCACTATTGTAGGTCGCATTTTTCGGCATTAGTGTAGGTCACAGTTTTCTGGCATTAGTGTAGATCGTCATTTTCAATGCTAGTGTAGGTCACATTTTTTTTAATGAGTCTCGTTTCTCATTAATAATGTGACTTGTGATCAAGAAGTTTCTTTATGCTAAACACAACGACAAGCAATTTCACATACAAAGTTGAACTCTCCTGCAACAACATTCTTCAAGGCAGAATCTGTTATATCTGGCTACTCATCGTTGCAATGGAGATATTGCCTTGCCAAATCAAAAAGTGCCAAAGAAATTTGACTAGAAGGTTCTCTTCAAGATGTAAGAACTAGTAGAAGGATGCCAAATTCATAAATATCACTAGCTCCGATGACCTCAAATTGTTAGGTATGTATATTATTGTCATTAGAGGATTTTATTTCTAACTCTGATCCTTTTCCTGAAGCCTTCCCAAGACCTGTAATATTGAATGCATAGTCTTTAGTTAGAAACATATTTGATGAATTGAACTTCCCATTGAAGAGTAGTGAGGGATTGCATGAGTAAGTAAGATAAGCCATAAGTAGTGCCAATTGCAATCCTCATTCTTTGCTTCTAGGAAATTTGTTCTCCACCATGCAAATTTTCATAGAGTGTGCCATGTGGAGCAAGTTATAAAACCAACATCCTGTATTTCTCTTGACACTACCCAATCAAATTTATCAAGTTTTGATGGTGTACTTGAGATAGTAACTCTACCATAGATCTAAATCCTTTTATATGATGGGCTCATTCCCAACTATGTCTTTGAATCTTTTGACTACGACCTTTGTGCCATCTGATAAGATACCTTTCTAAACGTAACCATTGAATCCTTCACAATAATCTTATATCTCCTTATAGGTGACGAAATGGATACGACCTTTATCATGACTGCCTTTATAGTCAAAAGACTCTTCGAGCTGTGTTCGAAAGAATGGCAATATGGATGTATGCAATCTATGGTGCAACATGGAAATGACTCAAAATACAATGAAGAGAATGCATGTAAGAACAATGACTGAAACCAACACCTATGATTCCATAGGTTCATATGTCCATCATTTTCCCTTGCCAACAATGTTTTCCTATCAATTTATGCAACCCCATAACTCTTGACAATTCTTCTTACAATAATGAAATCTTGCTCTTGGACCTTTCACATGTTTCTTTGGCTTTCTACTTTCTTTGGCCTTGAGACAGATGACTTAACTTGATTCTCGCGTAAGGCCTCAATTGTTGAGCATTATTTTTCTTGGAGGGAATCCTAGACTGCCAAATGTAATAGGGTCATCCCATTCTAGTAAAAACCCGCATCCCATAACGAATTGCTTCTGGTGGCGATAAGCCTTCTAAGATGGTTGCAAAATGATCCAAACCTCGAGCATACAAAAGACACACATAAGCTTAACTTTCATAATTTATTAAAACCCTAATTTCTTTAATCTACTTAGACACAAACAGAAAGGCAACGCTGAATCATTCTTTGCAAAACAAATGGATGTAAAATGCCAGAAAACCTAATGCTAAAGATGAAGCTAGATAGGCAGGCATAGACAATTTTCCTTATGGATATACTAGCACTTGTAGCCTTGATGACAAAAGTTGACCATTACAACTAATAGGGATATCTGCTAAGCCCTTGAAAAGCACAAGGGGACCCAAAATTTAGATATACAGGCTAAAATTTTGGGTGGTGTTGTAGCGACTACAACACGTGGGCAGATCATCTCTCTTACACTCACTTTAGAACAAAAATTGTTTTTTTTACAGACAACACCTCATCCTGGACATTGTCCATTTTAGTTTTTCCAT
Source organism: Pinus tabuliformis (assembly GCA_031772625.1). NCBI lineage: Eukaryota > Viridiplantae > Streptophyta > Pinopsida > Pinales > Pinaceae > Pinus > Pinus tabuliformis. The sequence continues at coordinate 1,370,982,028 of CM062805.1, read as the reverse complement.
GCTTGTACTCTATGTAAATTGTTGATAATATAAAGAATTTTGGCTTGCTTACAAAAAAAGTTAAATACAATATTTTGATGTCAACCTGGTGTAATATAAATCCATATCAACTTTAAAAAAAATAATTAGAAGAAAAAAAAGTGTAAGATGTTTAAACCTTATACTTTTGAAAATGATTTCAACACATGATTTAAATAAACTATTTAAAGATCAATGTTAACTAATTTAAACCATATCAAATTCATATATATGTATAGAAATACAATATTAATAGAAAATATTTTAATGTTGTATACAATAAAATCAACTTCATATATATGTATATATAGAAATACAATATTAATAGATTTATTTTTATTTTTTAATGTTGTATACAATAAAATATTCTATACAATAAAATATTCTATTTCTAAATAAAAAAGTAATTGGAAGTTAAAAAATAAAATAAAAAATATCAAATACTTCCTGAAAAAAATAATAAGGGATAGATGTGTAATTCATTCAATTCTTAATATAAACTTAATATATAATATTTAAAAATAATCATAATAATAAAAAATTTCAATGTGAGTCATTAATAAAATATTTTAATATGCAAAATTAAGTAATATTGACATAGACTTAAAAATATGTTAATAACAAAATAAACCATTAAGAGCTCGTCTTCCTCGGACGTAAGGAAACAGGTTAACGGCCCAAGACCCAGAGGCATCTGGCAGGAGTGAAAGCCTGCTCCCTTACGGACCACCAGCGGGTTATTACAGGTGGCGTGGTTTTCCTTGATAACGGTGATGAGTCAAACCGACATTCGCGGATAGCAGCCAGAGATGGTTGTCCTCACTGTTGGTTTGACACCCGAGTTTGATAGGTTTTGCCACCTTCGGGAAAAAATGTTAATAACAAAATAAACCATTTTAATGTGAACAATGTAGTCCATAAATAAAATTTCTCAATGCACATGTTTTTTTTTTTCTATGTAAGGCTAATTCTATTAATAAAAAACACAGAAATATAATTGCAAAGAGGCCCAGCCTCAACCATTGTCACTGAAGTTCATCATGAGTATCTAAACTGCCCCAGATTTGGGGAAACCAGTTTGACATGGCAAAAACCATACATATATCCCAAGACCGACACCAAAGGAAAACCATACAAATGACATGGACCCATTCTTTAAGGCAAAAACTAGAAGAAGTTTTGACATAGCACCACCTAATGCGACTGAAAACATGGCAAACCCGCTTATCATTTGGAAAAACAGCAAAAAAACAATAAGTGACTAAACCAAACCCATCAGCAGCAAAAGTTTGAGTTGGCGCGTGGGTGGCAATGGATGCCACGTGGCTTCATTTGTTATCATCCTGGTCAGGTGTCTCCTCGACAATGAGGCAAGCGTACTGGCCTCTATCTTCATCCTTCTCCGCCACATCTCCTTTTGCTGTGCCACCTGGAGGCTCCCTTGCATGCTGGGTGCTGCTCAAACTGCCAGCAAATTCCATTGTAATTGAAGCTCCAACTGAGCTGCCTCCAGTTTGATGAATGTTGCCTGCGTGAACGCCTTCATCATGCTATTGGCCACGCCAAACTCCCCTGCTTTCATCCTTCGGGCGTTTCTCAGAACCACGACCAACTCCCTGATTTCTCTCCTCTTGAAATTGCTCTTCAGAATTTCTCGCATGAGCACTGTTCTGCTCATTTTCTTCAGAGAAAACAATGGTTACATTGGCAGTTATGATGGGCCTGTTCAGGCTACTCTGGAACCTGAACTGGGTTGAGTGAGGGACAGAACTGGGATGCAAAGGAGAAATTGCAGTGTGGAGCCGGATATCACTGTGCGTAGCCATTGAGGCCTGCACTTGCCTCCGTTCACTGCGCGCTTGAGGATAGTGTCTATGAGGTGAACTGGGAGGAGGCGAATTCTCATGGGAATGAGGGGGTGAGGCAGGAACAGAGCTCTGCGCTGCTTGTGGGCGAGCACTGCCACCACGGGTGCCTCCTCATACAGTGACGGACCATATCAATGTGGTTAGAGTGCAAATCAGCTGGACAAGAGGCCGGGAAGGAGTACAAGTTGTGAACAGAGGGATCCTGTGCAGGATTCAAAGGGCAATGCTTGGAATGGGAGTAATGGTGCCCATTTCCGAGTTCAATACAGCATAGAAGCCAACATCGGCTCCCGGTGGCAGTTCTGCTGCAGGGATTTCCAGCCTGAGGCGGACAGATGCTGAGGGAAGGAGGATAGACAGAGGGGTCAAAAGGCTCCATGTTATTTCCAACTACGTCTGGATCTCGGCCTGAGTGGCCATTTAATGCTGCATGCAGGCTGGCCTGCGTTCGTTTCAGGTGAGCTTGGAATGGAGTGCCATCCACCGTTTGGCAGGTCCGAACGCCGGCGGTCCGTTGGGTCACCATTAATTATCTCGGAGTTCACCCACATCCAGGTTCTCAATGCACATGTTAAATAATATATATATATATATATATATATATATATATATATATATATATATATATATATATATATATATATATATATATATCTATATATATATATATATATATATATATATATATATAAATAATTTATTTTTTTATGTTTAAAACGTTTGTAGTAGTTTCACTATTTTACATTTTAGTCATTTATAAAATCCAATAATTTTTTGTTGGACTTGCAAATTTAAGTTATCTACTTTATATAGCATTCAAAAATACAATTTAAACAATGAAAAATTACACATTGTTGTGCCCAGAGGCTGTTGTAAAGTCTTGTCATGTATTGTAAACATTTTGACTCAACCAAATTACACAAAAAATAAAATTAAAAATAAACAAAATAAAATAAAATAATTAAATTTATAATTAAAATAAAAATGAGGTAAAATAGACTTTTGGGAGTTTTGGGCTTCAAGTTTTGATAACTCATGGTATTATTATTATGTAAGAAGAAATTATACACACTCTGTCTCTACGAGTAAATCCATCTTAATTCCAGGTCTACTAAATGTGAAGAGGGATCAAATCTCTTTTCATTTTGAGGTTTGCACCTCAAGATATTTGATCCATCTTGACATTTGATAGATCTAGAGTTAAAAATAAATCTATACTAGTATATATAGAGAAAGGAAAAAATATTATAAATTCATTGAAATCTATCAAGAAATGAAAAAAATACATTTTTTTTATTGTTGTTGTAAAATCTGAAATGATATAATCTTTCAAACACATGCTAAATCTGTACTTAATCTAAATAATAACATTTTTGGAAAAATATAAAATGGTCAACGACCTGAGACTATTTTTTTTATAATTCCTATCACACTAATAAGCAAACAAAGCATAGAGTATGTGTCTAGTTATATTCAAAATAGTGAGATGAATGGTACTTAGTACCAAGAGTTTTGAATTAATAGGGAGTTTAGTAGTTTTATCTTATTAATAAGAAATTTAGTAGTTTCCCATTATTGATTATAATGTTATTTTCACATATTTTCTTCAATACCTTAAGATAGTTAAGAAGAGCCCTAAGAGCCTCAAAATAAGGGTTGAACGTATGATACACATAGAACATGCTTCCATGCTTTTCTTTAGTCTCACCACATAAATTTTGGCGATGGGCTTATAGTGAATTGGTAAAGACAATCACAAGGCTCTTTTCTGAGTTAGGAATGTGCACCTTTGTTGGTTTATTAACATGGTCAATTGCAAGGATGGTTAGTTGAAAAAATGGGTTGTAATTTTAAACAAAAATTGTTTTAGGTAGTTTTGCACAATGGGAAGGTGTGTTTGAGTGTTGAAATGCTCGGTAGAAGTGATTTGGTTAAGTATGGCAATAAGTTGATTGTTGTTAAAAGAGGTTTTTTATTATTATAAAAGTTAGATAATGATTTAGATAATTATACATATGTTGTTTATTGGTTTATGGGTGTGATATTTACTAGTTCCTTGTATTAAGTTCTTATACCAATAGGAGTTATAATTTTGAATGATTAAGGTAAAACCTTGTAATATTGTACATACTTTTACTTTCTGCAAATGTTTTCCATATTAAAAAATTAAAAAATGTAAGAGGGTATGTCTTAAAAGAATAATCAAAAGACAAAAAGAATGGAAAATGTCAAAAAATGAAAATATATGAATCCCAAAAGACAAAAAGAGACCATGAAAGTGAGCAAGTCAAAATGCCACTACTATTTACTTTTATGCATAATAAATGATTGTGTGTAGCTTGTAATTCATGCCACAATCCATGATAGTCAAATTGTTTAAACTTGGCTATTTCATGTTTTAAATTTTATGTTTATAGTTAGAGAATAAAATCTGACCAAACAATGTAATCTTGGCAGATCATTAGATAGGTAGAGTAAATAAAAGGAGCTCATCAGTTTAATCTAAGCCCTTGGATGATATAAGGTTAGAATTAGATAGTTTACTTTGTAAAGAAAAGAAAAATATTGATAAGGGTTTGCTAGCCTAAATGCACCCAAATAAAGTGAAGAAAAAATGGTAGGATGAGTAAATGGGTAAGTAGTAAGAAGGTTGCAGAAATATCATGTGATTACACAAAAGTACTTATGTCATTGTTTCAAATGCATCTTTCAAATATGCATAAGCAGTAAACAAAGCAAAGCACAATGGTTCACAATATGGTTTATTTAACATCCTCTCATTCATTTCACTCCTTTACTTCGCTAATTTCCCATAAATAAGTTCTAAAGCTTAAAATCCTTTAAGTCAAAGGGGCTCAAAGCATTTCTTTAACTTTTGGAGGGACCGAACCCTCGGCTTGATGACTTATGGGCATAAGTGTTAGAATCCCTTTCATAAAAAATTCGCCCCCCTTCATTTCCATAATAAAATCACAGTTTCCTATGGTTGACATCATTTACCTAGGAAAAGTGGGAACCCCCTTGTAAAAACCCTTTCACACAAAAACCCACCAAAAGTTTTTATCCTAAGTGTAAATCAAAACGCGCAATCGCATACACTTTACCCCTTTTTTAACTTAGGAAAACCCATTCCGCCATCACTTTCATATTAATTAAACTAACTTTATTATATAAATTCCCCGAAAACCATTAACCCCGTAAATAATTAAAACCCTATGTAAAATACCCCAACCCATTAGTTTTAATAAAAACTAATATAAACTACCCCTTATCTCGATATAATCTCACTTAATTTACCTAACCCCAGTAAAATTTAAGTTAATCTTGCGTCGACCTCGTCCAATTCCCTAATCGCTCATTAAAGCCCAGCCTGATCACACTTAACCCTGGATTAGTCCCTAAACTAATCCTGAAACCACCATAATTAAATCCCCGGGCCCCCCATCAATTCCTGTCATTTCCCACCACGCAGCTTGACCTCCCGACTGCCATTGATCATTCCTCCCCTACATCCAATGGTGCATAATCATATCAGCCGCGCCCGATGACTGAACAATAGCTGCCCGATAAAGTGGTTTTCCTCTCGACCCCCGATGCTACGTGTCAAACGATGTATGGAATCGGGTGACCCCTCCCGAATACCACCCGCACCACAAAAGCGGTGCGATGGCCCTCCAAAACCACTTCCCCCATTTAACCGAAAAACTGTCACTATTCATCCAAAAGTGAACCCGCCAAAAATTAACCGTTTTCCCTATAAAAGACCACAAAGCCCTCTTTTACCCTTTTCACGCATTCTCTGTGTAAATTCTAAAAAAAAACCATTGCCAACCACTGCAAACGCTGAATTTACCCACAGACTTCCAATTCCGCCCCAGAAGACGTTGCAGACAGCCAGCCAACCTTTTCAGACCGTACCAGGACTACGCCAACCGCTGCAGCTACCGTGAAACACCATTTTCAAAGCCAATTTGCCCATTTCCAGGTATTTCACCACAAAATTACCTCTTACCCCTGCAAATTTCAAGACCTTTAGCCTGTGCAGTATTTTAAATTAAGAAATTAAGTAAAAATACTGTAAATTAAAGGAATCACTTGCCTAAACCCTTTGAAAAATCCCAAAAACCTTTGCTGAAACTCCTAGAGCATAATTCAAATCCACAAGAACTGAATTATGGCTGCCCCTATCGCCATGGATGTAAGACCCATTACCACTCCCCATTTGGACCTCGACCACCTTCCCCTGGCTGACAGGGACTTCCAAATAAAAGATACCACTGCCCTAGAGCCCCTGCTCAAAGTGCATTGTCAAAGTAGGGACAGATACCTCAACCATGCTAATGAGATTGGCCTTTGGGAGTCAAATTTTCCCAAATACCAGTTCCCCCAAGTTCACATCTTTCCAGAGATTGTTCATATGTGCTATACATGCTACGTTCCCAACCATAGAACCATAATGTCTCATGACCAGAAGGTTCTTTTCACTATCACAGTTGAGTCCATTAATGAAATGTTGTAGTTCCAACTAGGGCCAAACCTAACTCCACTCTCAATTGGAGACCTGTTGGACCTATATCCCAAGCTTAGCCCTGCAAAATTGGTCCAGTTGTTCCAATCTTTCTTTAGGGAGTAAAAACACGCCCTTAAGGGCCCCCCTCCATATGTAGCAGCTATTTTCTCTCCGTGGGGCCAGAACATTGTAGCTATGATATCATGTGTGTTAGGTTACACCACAAGTGAGTACATTGATGAAATTATCCTTGCTTTCATGTCCATCTATACTCCAGGACAACCTCCTGCAACCATATATGACTTTTCCACATTCATAGCTGATAGAATGCATGAGCAATTCACAAGAATGGGCAATGAGAGGGTGTTCAAATACTCTTTTGTATTGTACCATCTATTTTTGTACTATCAGTCGGATAAGTTTCCTTTCACTCTCCAAAAGCTTGACACCAAGGGCCAGCCCAGATCTGTAATATTTTGGACCCCACTTTTCCATGAGTTTAGATCACCTTATACATACTCTGACTTCATAGACTCTTTTGTGCATCCAATCATGACTATGCTCATTGGGAATCCTCCACCTAAGATAAGCCCAAAGATAAAGAAAGTCCTCCAACATTTCAAGCAAACCAAAGTGGGTGATTGGTACCTTTACCAAAACCACAAAGAAATCAAAATATAAGGTTGCCTACTTGCACCATATAAGTTTCCAAGATACCTCCCCATGAGGTTGTTTGCCTTAGAATATTACAGACAGATCATCAATGCAGATGAGGTCAACTTTGTTAATGCCAAGAAGAAGACCAATTTCAAAATCAAAGACCAATTAGGTCCCTTCATATGCAATTCCAGAGAGGCAGGGAAAGAGGAAGACCTAATCCTGTAGAGAATGAAATTCCAAAGGAGTTTTGTATGGAGATATGATCCTTTGGAATTCATTACCAAGAAAAGGAAAATGGTCAAGCTAGGACCTTTCATCCACCACCCCATACTAGAAATAAAGGCATATTCAAATCAAACAGAATGGGTGGAAAATACCTCAGTAGACAGAGACAGCATGAGGGTAGATGTAGAAAATGCTCTGATTGATTTGGAAAAGCAGCTTGATGAGAGAACTTTCCTGTAGGTACCAGAAGAACAAGAAAGAGTTATGAGCACCCCTCTAGTCATGCAGACTCCTCAGAATGAGGAGAAGGTTCCAAAAAGAAATAGAGAGGGAGCTTCCACTTCAGGAATGGACGCCTCTAATATTCAACAAGAAACAAGTAAGAGGCAAAGGCTCAATCCGGCCTCTGAAAAGGAATACAAAGAAGAATCAACACAGGTTACCAACACAGAGGTAGAAAGAAGTAGGCCCACTACTCCATCTGAAGGCATGCAAGAGCCTTCCACATCACAAACTCAGATGTTGGAAAGGGAACTTAGTGTGGAAGTATCTTCCTTCATCCAACCTGCTAATAAAGACCACAACATAAAAGACAGGTACAAGGAAATCAAAGAGAGAAATGAGAGGCTTAAGGCCCAAACATATGCTCAGTACCTAAAGATGACTCTCACAAATCAGACAAGACTAATGTCAGCATTTGACATTAAAGAGGGAAAGTTGAAGATGTCTTGCATCAAACCTACAGCTCAACAACCCAAGACAACATTTGATTTCAAAAAGGTTGACTTTGAAGTGTTGGCAAGAGATATTCATCCCATAGACCAGATTGAAGTGCACAAACAGGCTGGAGAGATGATATACTCCACCCTGACAGGTAAAGCCATAGCTTCTCATCAGCTACAAAACTCTTTAAACAACATCTCAACACAATTTCAGTTAAAGAAGGCCTCCTCACAGGCCAAGGATACAAGGATCAAGTCCTTAGAGGACTTAGTGATTGAATCGGGACACGATCCTAAGGATATGAAAGCTACAAAGCAGCTTATAAAGAAGAAAAATGATGACATTGATGCACTTAAGAGGCAATTAAAAATAACCCAGCTGTAACATTCTCAAACTCTAGAAGTCTTAGAGAGCCAAACCAGACATGAGGAGTTGATGGACTTGGTCTTAAAGCTGAATGATCAATTAAAGGAGACAGAAAATGAGTTGGATGCTTTAATTCAATTGAAGCAAAGCAACTTGACCACAACTTCTAAAGATGTCATCCCTACAGTATCCACAACAGTCCCTTCTACACTGGCACCTACAGCTCCACCTTCCACAGCATTGCCAGTCACAGCAGAATCTACAACAACAGGTGCATCAGGAGAAAAAGCAACAGAATTGGTTAAAGCCATGGAAGAGATGTCTATCCAGGCTATAGAAATGAATATATTGAAAGAAAAGGTGGCAAGTTTGGAAACTGACTACAAACTTGCCCAACTTAAGCAAAAGGAAGAGGCACAAAAGGCCCAAAGAATGAGTGAAAGAATCAAAGTCTTAGAGGAAGATTTAACACTAGAGAAACCCCTTGGGAAAACCAATAAATTGTTGTGGGCCAATATCATTGACTCTGTCAATGATATTTGGCCATCTATTCAAGTTATTTTTGAATAGACAAAATTAATAAAGATAGCTACAGAAGCTATCCAAAAGGTCAAAGAAGAATTAGGAGACATGCCTGATGATGCCAATAGACTCATCGAATTCCTCAACAACAAAAATAGGTATGAACTCCTTGAGTTGGACATAGAAGATATAACTGATACCATTTTAGAAATAAGGAAGGTCCTTTCCAAAAGGAACCTTATGCTTAAGTTAGAAGAAAAGTGCCACAACATGCAGGTAGCCAATAGGTTCATGGCTAAATTCCAAATTTTGAGGGAGAAAGGTCTGCCCAGTCCTTTGGTTATCAATGACAAACTCATGAAACAGTTGGACTATGGTAATAGATTCAAACAGTTGGCTAAGGAACAAGCTAGCACTTCATCAATAAAAGCCTTGCCAACAGGCAAATTTTTGTACAACACATTTGAGAACTTGTTTTTTCTTGAGCATGAGATAAAACACTTATTCCTCAGCAAGCCCAATTTTTCCAAGTATATTGAAGCTAATGAGATCTATAGGAGGATGATGAATGTAAAATTACCTGAAGCATAATGGTGGAAGACAATGACTGTTTTACTGTGAGAAATTTATAGCAAAAAGTTACTGCATAGTGAAAATAGAATAGCCAGGTAAAACAGATGAAAACAGGGACAACAAGGTCAAAGAGTATCAGGTGAAAGATCAAAATTGAAGAAGATTCTAGCGTGAAAAGACCACAACTACAAGCCAGCATAAAGGGCTACAAATCCAACCATAAAAGCTAGCAGTACCACAATAAAAGGGACAACATGAAACAGTTCAATAGCTGTCTCTATCTTCTTGCAAGAAGATATTTTGTATTTTCTAGAATAAATCTCAAGTTTGTTTTGAGATATTTTGTAAAAGTTTTTGTATAAATACTTCACAATTCGAAGTATGTAGGGTGGATTATTAGACATTTCTATAGACTTTCTTGATCAAAGACTGTAAGCTATTGTATCACTGTTTGGACCAGCAAGCTGGATTAATGAATAAAGCCAAGACATTTCACAGGATTCATGTGTAGTGCGAAGTACAGACAAGTATTTTCTCTGGTGTCATTATTTTTCTTTAAAAGTTTTTCCATAATCTTTAATGTATCTGAAATCTGAATGCTATAATATGGAATGATATCTCAGAATTTGCTTCATTGCACTCTGTTTTAACTATTATGCATTTTAATGTTTTCTACTAATTATCTAAGTTAAGGAATTCTTGATTGCTCCTTAGTCTAGATAGTTTCCCTCTGATCTATAGTAAAGGATTCTTAATTTCCCTTTGCTCATGATTAACCTCTGTTCCTCATTTTAATCCCGGTTTGAGGATTCTTAAGTGCTCTCTCACCCTGGTTAAGATCATTTCACCCATCTGACCTAAAGACCTGTACTTCACTCTGCTAGCTTGCCCTTTGAACACTCCCTTTAATGAGTTAATCCCAGTTTTTTAATCCCGGTTTGAGGATTCTTAAGTGCTCTCTCACCCCGGTTAAGATCATTTCACCCATCTGACCTAAAGACCCGTACTTCACTCTGCTAGCTTGCCATTTGAACACTACCTTTAATGAGTTAATCCCAGTTCTGTTGTCCTTCTTTGACTCCATAGCCCAATGGTTTAGAGACTTCATTCTATCCATTTGTTTTAAGGATTCTACCATCCAACCTTCAATACAAATCAAAACCCCCTGAACTTTAAGAACTAGCCTAAAATCCCAACAAACAAAGTTAAATCATATAGAGAGAGCCCTCTCTGAGTCATAGGTTGGCTAGAGCCTATACTTAAAAGATTGGTTTGTGGTTACCTCAGTCTTTTCTTTCTTCTGATAACTTCTAGGGAAAAATTCTGAGTGATAACACCTTGATTTGTGGGAACAATACCTTAATCCATGGATAGGAGTGCATAGTTCAATTGGGCGCACATCACAAAGTCAAAAAAATGATATCTTGGCATTATGTGAAATAAAAGGGATGGTAGGAGTGCTTTTTGTTAAAGTGGGACAATTGTAACTATTAGGCACATGAGACTTTGAGATGCCTTAGGCAACAATGCACAATTTAGTTTAGTCATGGACCAAAGGGGTCGAGTGTTCCAAGACTTGGTGGATGAAGTAGAGTTAATTACATATTTGGGCCCACTTGGGCATATGATATAGTGAAAGACACCTCAAAAAGAAGGAACAATTGACATCTCCCACTTATGTAAAGAGGGCACAACCTCGTTCAAAGATGTTTGATTAAGAAGATTACTATTAGTGGACAAAGAGTTATGAGGTGCTAAGTCTAGGTTTTGGCACAAAGAACAACTTAGACATTGGCTGAGTCTTAGTTAATTTATGTAGAGGATGTAGATAACTTGGAAAGTATCTACAACAGTAGAGCTAGAATAACTTTGTTGCACATGAGGAAAGGATTTTGAAAGAGGTAGACCCATAGATGCATTAGAGGTTATACCATATAAGTATGGCCTTGGATTCTTTATACATCTATAAAATGAGTCATAAGCAATCGTCAAAACTCCCTTATTGCATGCTTGTAAAATTCTTCAAAATAATAAGTTATCGTGTCCATCTCAAGTGTCACCCATACGTCTGTCTTGTGGTCTCTTTACTTGTTGAATATTATTGTTTATTGCATTGATGAATATTGACTTAGATTTAAAGTATTGTTGGGATGCTCTAAGATTACAATTGAGCATTTTATTAAGTGCACGTTAGTCAAACCATAGTTCTTGAGGCAAGGTAATGTTGCATGAATCATGGTGTTGAAAGTTAAAAATTTTGGGTAGGACCTATAAATCTATGACAAGTGGCATGAACTCTAGTTCAAACACTATTCACCACATTTATGCAGGCTTGGCATGAATAGAAGGTTTCATTGACAGGTCTGGGAGGTGGCGGAAAGGGTGACTTGAAGGTAGTGTAGCAGATAGAAGAAAATTCAATGCCTTCATTGAACAAGAAATCAACATGGATATACTTGCACGAAACTGATAAGTCATTTGTTGTTGTTTCATGTGGATGCATAACACTATTGAAGGCTTGAGACAATAGTCATTTTAGTAAGGTGATAAATTTTGGGAAAGTGCTAATGTCATTTATGATGTTGAGACAGGTTCACAACAAGAGGATTATGATGGAGATTAACAAAATAGGGTTAAAAGGATGAAGGCTAGACTCTTTGCATTGCAAAAGATAATCGAGAAGCTGCTAGATTCATTTTTTGGTCATCGACAAAAGATGGAATATTTGGAACAAACGTTGACCCAGACCGAGCAAACTTGTGATTGAGCTTCAAGAGGAAGTTTTTTACACCCTTTGGTGGACAATAATTCAATGAAGACATTGGTAGGGAAATTTGATAGGTTGTAAGCTATAATATACTTAATAGTGACAATAATGGCTAGAATGGTGGATGCTTGGTTGGAAAAGCAATCCATTCAAGACTTAAGTGGGAATATGAAGACAATGGAAGATTCAGCCAAGGAAACTTAGGATCAACTGCTGGTAATTTGCACAAAGTCAACAACCATATCCTTAGGAACACTCAACCCACAAGGTTCAAACTTGATAGAAAACCAACTTAACAAAATATAAGCATGTTAACTTCGATATGACACAACCAAGGAAGAGGTTGAGTCTTCTTCGGGCACACTTAGGCAAGGAGGATGATAAGATGGTCTAGAAATTGAGAGATTGTTGGTCAAGAGTGATAATGGAATTGTTATGACCCAAAGGGGGGTATATATTGGGTTAAATTTATATGGTATGACCCCAAGGCAATGCATATATGAGATTAAATGTACATTTAATGTGTACATTTGAGAAGGGGCCATGCGTTCAATGTGTGAATAGGTATATATAGAGATTATGCAGTCATTATGGAGAACAAGTGATTTGGATGTATGAATGTATTTGGGTATGTGGAAGAGGTTCTCATATTATTTAAGGAGTTATTGTGTAGCTCATCTCTCTTATCTATAATGGAGTTGTGTTCCACACTCACATTTGTGCAATTGTGTATTTTTATGTATTTGCATCATAACAAGAATTAACTCAAACATGTCTACTTTGGTGTATTTGAGCTAAAGATAAGGGTATCTTTCAAATAATTAAAGTGGCTTAGTATATTTTGGACAAGGTGTTGGTGAAATCTGGTGTGTCACGTTTGTTGGCAATGGCCTTGGAAACCACTCACCATCTTCTTTCCATTAACATAATGCCACGAGGTGGAATACAATATAGGAGTATGCAGCGGAACCTAAGGTACCAGTGAAATGGTGCTAAGATTAGTGAAAAGAGTTGAAGATGTTATTCAACAACAATTTTCTACTCCTTTTAAGAGAAAGGTAGTGGAAAATAAAGTCAACTATGAGTATGTCAGATAGGCACAAACAAGTGGTTGTGGTAGGTTGAATATTTGATTTGTAGAAAGTGATTTGGGGGTAAGAAAAGGTTGGAGTTACATCGAGAAGACAATGCACAAAGGGAAATAAGTAAGAAACATTTGTGTTCAATAAGACGTGAAGCATTTCACTTCCATGAAGTTGGTATGGAATTGAATTAACTACTCAACTTGCTTAATTCATGAATGCTAATTGTGTGTCCAAGCATGATAATTTGAGTCATGGGCATATGCATAGTGATTTTAATAGCGACATTATGGAGTGGTTGAAGGAATCAACCATAGATGGATGTGGCACTCATTGAAGGTAGGCTTAAACAACAAAGTTTGGATAAAAATGTATTTTTTGGAGATGTTGTTGAGAACAACAACAATTTGAAGTGGGGGAGGATGTAAGGCCATTGTCTTGGAGTTCATAATGGGCATGCTTGCCCATTCGTTGAGACAATCACTAGTAGGCACAATTTGCTACAATTGTAGGTTGAAGCGATGGATAAGAATTCCTAGGGAAGTTTTACACAATGGGGAGGCACACTTAAGCATTAAAGAGCTTGGTAAAAGAAATTTTTCTAGCTGAGTGGTTTCATAAAAAGCTTCTTATAGAAGTCGCATGATGGCTTGGGCTTTGGAAATGACATTTCTTGGTTTGTAGTTGTTTTAGGTCGTAGTGAATTGGCTTATGGACACAACACTTTGGTCCATAGGAAAGAGTGCTTGGTTCAATTGTGCATGCATCACAAAGTAAGATGGACATTAGATCGACATGACATGAAGCACAAGGGATGACATGAATGCCTTAAAAATTATTCAGGTGGGATGACTGTAATTGTTGAGCACAGGATACTTTGAGATGCCTTGGATAGTAATGAATAATCTAGCTTATACATGGACCCAAGGGGTTAAGTGTTCTAAGAATTTATAGACAAAGTGGAATGCATTGCATATTTGGGTCCACTTGAGTATAAGACATAGTAAAAGGCACCTTAGAAGAAGGGAACAATTGACACCTCCCAACTATACGAAGAGGACACAAGCATGTGCAAAGATATAGATTAGGAGGCTCATCATCAATGGATAATGAATTATGAGATGTTAATCTATTTTTTTCGCATAGTGAAGAACTTGGATGTTATCTAAGTATTAAAAAATATGCATAGAGGACTTAGATGACCTAAAAAATTGTGTAAGGCATGGAAAAACTAGACTAATACTACTACAAATCAACAAAGGCATATACATGAGGTAGACACAAATATGATTTAAGGGGTAGATTGTGCATGCATCATGGCAATAGATAGTTATGCCTTGGATTATTTGTACATATGTAAAACAAATCACATGCAATGGTTGGACTCCCTTGTTGTATTCTTTTAACATTCTTCATAATAATAAGTTAATACATCCACCTTGGGTGCCACCCATACTTTTGTGTTATCGTTTCTTTACTCATTAAATGATATCATTCCTTGCATTGATGAATATTGGTTATGTGTTAAAGTATTGTTCAGATTATTTATGGACATGACTGGACATGTGCCTAGATGTTAGAGAACTTAGTTGCAAATCTAACAAGTCATCTATTAGGCCGTAGTTATGGGAAAGACCCTAAGTGAAGATGTGTTATTTGATTATAGTGGGCATAAACTGGTAAAACCTTTGTGGCTAAGGAAAAGTAGTGTCGTAGAACCCCTGATGCCAAATGTGGAAATTGTTGGTAAGACCTACAAATCCATGATAGGTGGTATCAGATCTAGTTCAAGAAATTTTCACCACCTTTGGGTAGGAATCAAAGGAATATGCATCTGGGGATCATCAAGGTAACTTGAAGACAATGTGGTGGACATAAGTAGGTACAATGCCTTGGTGTGACAAGCTTCAAGGATGGATCTTACTCACATAGAACTAGTAAGTTATTTGTTGTTGTTTCAAGTGGATGCAGGGCATCATCAAAGGCTTGAGATAACAGTGACTTGAGTAAAGGTGATGAAGTTTGGGAAAATGCCAATGACATATTATGATGCAGATATAGGTTCACATCAAGAGCATTGTGATGAAACTCAACATACTACAAAGACAAAGAATAAACTATTCACCCTATAGAAGATAATGGAGCCATTGTTGGATTCTTTTTCTGTTGGGTATACGACCAAAGTCCCACATTGACTAGAAGTGGGGAGGATCATGGGTATATAAGGATGGACAAATATCTCCATTGGTATGAGGCCTTCTGGGGTAAAGCCCAAAAACAAATCCATGAGGGCTTAGGCCCAAAGTGGACAATATCATACCATTGTGGAGATATGTGGTGTCGAGAGTCCTAACAAGTGGTATCAGCGCCATGCCCCGAAGTTAGCCAAGTGGATGAATTCTCGGAATGCCGAACGAAGGTGGTGGGCCCCGGTAATATCACGATGGGATCCATGGATGAGCTCGGTTAGACAGGCGGTGTGCTTCGGATTCTTCATGGACGTGTCCTGGTCCCAACATGGTGAAGAGGAGTTGACTTGGGAAGAGCAAGATCTCGAAGTAGGTGGTGCTTCCATGTAAGGCGTGTGCTTCCAACGCATTGGAGCGGAGAATCGTGGTTGGTAGAAAGTGGACAGATGGATAATCGTTTGAGGGGAGGCTCGATGGTCCTTTGTTCGAGGGGAGGATTGTTGGGTATATGACCAAAGTCCCACATTGACTAGAAGTGGGGAGGATCATGGGTATATAAGGATGGACAAATATCTCCATTGGTATGAGGCATTTTGGGGTAAAGCCCAAAAACAAATCCATGAGGGCTTAGGCCCAAAGTGGACAATATCATACCATTGTGGAGATATGTGGTGTCCAGAGTCCTAACATTTTCAACTCATGGAGAGAAGATAAAATCTTTGGAACAACGGTTGACCCAAATTGATCAAACTTGTGATGGAGCTTCAAGAGGAGTTTTTTTGCAACCTTTGGTGGATGATAGTTTGTTGAAGGTGTTGGAAGATAAGTTTGCTAGGTTGGAAGGCATAATAGACTCAATAGTGACAACAATGGCCAAAGTGGTGGATGCTTGATTTAAAAAGCAAGTCACTCAAGACCCAAGTGGACATATGAAGACAATGGAAGATTCAAACAAGGAAATTTGTGCATTGGTGGCAAGTTGCATGGAGGAAACAACACGATGCTTTCAAACCTTCAACCTACATGGTTTGAACTTGGTAGCAAACCAAGTTCACAAGGTAGAAACATAATTACCTTGGTATGAAACAACCGAGGTCACTTATTTAGTGCACTTGGGCAAGAAAGCTAACATGATGATCCCAATATTAAGAGATTTTTTGCTGAGGGTGATGGTTGAATTGATTCAAACATGACTCTCTTAATGTATTTGAGCCAAAAGTGTATTGTTATACTTTAGATAGGATGTTGGTGAAATGTAGTTTGGCACATTTGTTGGTGGTTCCTTTAGCAACCACTAACCATCTTTTCTTTGTTGACCTAAGGCCTCAAGGTGCTTCACTGCTCAAGACTAGGTAGTGAATCCCCGAGTACCAATGAAATGGTGCCAATATCTATGAAGAGATTTGAAGGTGTTTTTTAGTGACAATATTCTACTCTTTTGAAGGAAAAAGAAATAAAAATTCGAAATAGGTATGAGTGCAACAAACAAGCATATGCTAATGTTCATGAAAGGTTGCAATCTTTGAGTTGTAGAAGGCAGCTTGGGGGTAGACAGAGGCTAGTGTTTCATCTAAGAGATAGTGCACAATGGAATTAAGGAGAAAGGTACTTGTGTCCAACAATATATGGAGTGGTGCATTTTCATGAGTAAGCATAAAGTTGAGTTAGTTACTCAACTTGTCTAAGTCATGAACACACAATGTATTCGGGCATGATAATTTGAGCATTTGGAAAATTCATCGTGATTATGGCAACAATGTTATGGAGTTGGAAAAGGAGTCGACCATTGATGGATGTGGCACTTGTTTAAGGTAATGTTGAACACCACACTTTGGAGAACATAAGGGTTCTTGGAGGCATTGTTGAAGAGAACAATTTAAGTGGGGAAGGATGTAAGGCCCCTACCTCAGATTTGGAAATAGGCGTGTTTATCTCTCCATGAGATGGTCATTAAAAAGCCCAATTATGTTGAGTATGTGTTATGTTCCCTGGATATAAATAAAAACAAGTCTTCCAGTGGGAGATCTAAATCTAGAGGAAGATCTAAATCTTGTGGAAAATCCTTAAAAAATTATTAAAATGTGGTAAAGTTGGGCATTACAAGAAGTATTGTCGATCAAAAAGTGTTAATAAAGGGGAAGGTATCCAATGATGATCCTTCCATAGAAGGGAAAGTGACCTTAGATGAAGGAGGGGATGTGTACTTGGCTTCTTCAGGAACACATGCATATGATCATGATGTATCAATGACTGACTTAGGTGCTTCTTTTCATATGACTTGCCACAAATAGTGGCCTTGTGTATATGAAGGTATGATGGTGATGATTTTTTTCTAGGATAGTACTTGACAATGAGAATAATAGGATGAGGAAAAGTTAAGTTTATGCTCAAGATGGAAGGATTAAAACACTTCTTGGGGTTCTACACATTCTAGCATTTGATATAAACTTGATATCTATAAGCAAGATGAGTGATGCAAGTGTAACTACTATGCTAGAAAGAGAAACCTTCAAGATGGTTCAAAGAGTAATGGTGTTGTTGAGAGGATTTTGGTATAGAACTATGCATACACTATTATGAAGCACCAACATTAATGAGTGTAATAGTTCTGTTGTTTGTGAGGGTGGAAATGAGCAAGACAAAAATCCTATTGTCTCTAGAGAAAAGACAATGCCATGGCATCAAAGTTTGGGACATATTGGAGAGAAGGGCCTTCAAGAATTATAGGGTAAAGGTATATTTGATTGTGCACTAGATTTCAATTTTTATAAACATTGTATATATGGTAAACAAATAAGATTCTAGTCAGGTGCTACAGGAACAAAGAGAATATTAGAGTTACTACATAATGATTTGTTTGTACATATGCATGTTCCATCATTAGGTCAATCTATGTACTATGTTTCATTTATAGACGATTTCTCGAGGAATGCATGGATTTATTTCCTCTCAAAGAAATTTGATGTCTTTGGTAAGTTTAAATGAGTTTAAGGTTCTTATGGAGGATTAGATTGATAAGAAAATTAAGGTGTTGGGGATATATAATGGTGGAGAGTTATGCAAGGATGAATTTGGAGAATTTTGTTAGAAGTGAAGTATAGAAACACAAAAGACTACTCCATACACACCTCAACATAATGGGGTTGTAGAAAGGATGAATAAGGAAAAAACAAGAAGTGTGCTCAGTTGTGATGAGTTAGGACAGGAATTATGGGTAGAGAGTGGAAATTGTATGTTACTTGGTGAATCGATCACAAGACTCTATATGACACATGAATTGGTTAAAAATCCCTATTTAAAACATCTCGGGGTTTTGATTGTGATATTTATGTATACATTCCAAAGGAAGATAAGAGTAAGGTGGATAATAAAGCTAAAATATTTCTCTCTACTAGTTATAAAAATGGTATAAAAGGTTATAAACTCTAGAACCCATAAATTGAGATGGTTTTTTATAGTCAAGATCTTGTCTTTACAAAGGTTAAAGATGTTTCCAAATAGGAGGTCCTACCAAAGGAAAAATAACTAGAGAAAATATATTATAAATTGAAGGATGGCGAATATGACTCAATAAAAGAATAAGAATAAAAATAAGAAGAACCTCATACTTCGATATTGAGGAGATAGGTTTAGGAAAGAAGGCAACTAGAAAGGTATACTCCACCTGATTTTTGTTCTAGTTTTGTTTTTTCTATTATTAATGATGATCCCAAAACTGTTAAGGAGGTAGTGGATTTATAGGATGGTAAAATATAGAAGAAGGCCATGGTTAAAAAAATTGGCAGCCTTGGATAAGAATGAGGTTTGGGATCTAGTTAAGTTACTAGCTGAAATAAAGTTCATTGCAAAAGGGACACACATGGAGGATGGTTTGGGGGCACAAAACGAGTACATGTTTATGAGAGCTCAGACTCAGGCAAGGATCATTTTCCAGTGATATCTGAGTGTTCATTGGCTTTGGTTCTAGTTGGCACTAGTCCGGGAGTCTAGCAGCAGGCCCCAAAAAAGAAAGGAAATAAGGGGAAGATCAGTGCATCTTGATCTCTCCCATTTTTTTTGCCTTTTTTTTTTACACTTATTTGTATGTACATTATTATGCGCTATTTGGCCTTTATCGGTTATGCTTTACACATATACTTTTGACTCTCTCTTTTCGCCCCTCATGGATGTGGGTTGATCCATGGAGAATGCATAGGTATTGGTGTGTATATGCAAAATGTATTTTCTATCTATTATTGAATGAAAGTACAAGTTTCTTTTCATAGGAAAAAAAAAGTTCATTGGTAGAAAATGAGAGTTTAAGAAGAAGTTGAGTGTGGAACGTAAAGTGGAGAAGTACAAAGCTCAATTAGTAACAAAGGGAAATTCCTAGGTAGAGGGAATTGATCTTGGTGAAATTGTTTCTCTAGTTGTAACTTCTATTAGATTTATTGTGTTTGTTGTTGTTACTTTCGATTTGCAAGTAGAGAAGATGGATGTAAATACATCATTTGTAAATGGGGATCTTGAAGAAGAAATATACATGAAACAATCATAAGGTTTTGTAGTGAAGGGATAGAAAGAGTTCGTTTGCAAGATGAAAAATTCCATCTATGGGTCAAAACAATCCCTATGGATGTGTTATCAAAATTTTGATACTTATATACTGGAATTTGGTTTCTCAAGTAGGAAAGTTGATCACCATTTATTTTAAATTAGTTGGTGATCATTTTTTATGTGGTATTGTATGTGGATGATATGTTATTGATTGACAACAACAAGGAAATCATTGAGGATGTCAAAACTTAGTTGTCCTCTAAATTTGACAAAAAACATCTTGGTGTTGCAAATTTTAGTTTGAGCATGTAAATTAAAAGAGATCGAGTAAATAGGAAACTTTTGTTGAATTAGAGGAAATATGTCGAGACAATATTGTAGAGGTTTAACATATCAAAATGCAAATCGATCAAGGTCCCCATTCCTTTAGGTGTAAAGCTATCTACATATTAGTGTCCTGAGACATAACAAGAAGAAGAGGACATGTTCCATGTTATCTATGCTAGTTTTGTTGGCAGTTTGATGTATGCAATGGTTTATACTAGACCAAACATTTCACATGCAGTGGGAGTTTTTTGTAGGTATATGTCAAAACTAGGGAAGGAGCATCAACTGTAAGGAGGCTTTTACTGTAATTTCCTTGCACTGCATATTACAAAATTCAATGCCAAGGCAAAATTAGAGTAGATGTAGTGTTGGAAATACATTTCTTTTTTTATGCATATTGGGATGGAGATCTAGATTACAAAAAATGCAAGTGCTTATGTGTTTAACCCATTCATAGGAGCAATCAGCTGGAAGAGCAAAAGATAGTCTATAGTTGTACTCTCAACAACATAATCTAAACACAACACAACCACTCTTGTGAATAAGGAAGTTGTATGGTTACACATATTGTGTTTAGGTATTAGGATTATCCCGCAAGCTATAAGATTAAATTGTGACAATTAAAATGCAATATTTTTGGTAAAGAACCTAATTTATCATTCTAAGGCAAAGCATATTGACGTTTAGTGTCAGATTGTGAGAGACATGATTGAATAGAAGAAGGTCTTGTTGGTGAAGGTGGACACTTTGAAGGATATTGCAAATTCGTTAACAAACTATGCAAGTACTAAGAAATTTTCACGGTGTAGAGAATCAATGGGCATTGCTACCTTGAAATTGTCATGGTGTACTAATATTTGGCTCGCTTGTACACAAAGAAGAGAACAAGTGGACGAATGTTGGGTATGTGTTATATTTTTTCTACAGTTAGCCCCACGGGCGACACATATGCATTAGGCACACGAGGATTGATAGGCTCCCCCTACTTGTGGGTTTGAGGGGTAAAGCCCTTGAAAAGAAATTGAGGTGGTTTTTTGAGTATATTTTTCCCAAATTTCGGTACCTTATTTTATGACCCATGGTTTTCTAATTATGGTCAAGGAATTAAGGTGGTAATCTAATTCGGGTTTATAAATTAGGGTATTGGGTGCTACAGGATCCTATATATTGTGTTATAAATGATGAAGTTAATATTGAGAGTTAGACGTGTAGTTGTAAAAATTTGTTGGTTTTCTCGGTTAAGGGTTTCTAGGGCAAATTTAGGACAAATCTCGAAGTATTTTACATGATTGATATTGTTTGCTTTTTTGTTTATAAATAATCTATGTGTGCATTATTTCATTGTAAAGGTTTGGAACATACAAATTATCTATCATAGTAGGTTGTAGGGTTGAATGAGCATTCCCTAGGTGATCCTGCATAATTATGATGCATGCTTAAATGACAAAGAGCTTGGCATAAGTCATTTGGCTAAAAATGATAATAAGTTGAGTGTCATCATAAGAGGCTTCTTATGTAACCTGCACCATGGCTTGGACAATGGACATGACATTCCTTGGTTCATGGCCATGCTAAGTAGTAGTGCCTTGGTTTGGGGCATATTGCCTCATTTCATGGGTAGTATTACCTAGTTCGATAAAGTAGACATCACATAGTTGGATGGATGTTGGCTCAATATTACTTGAAGCACAAGGGATAACAAAGGTGCCTTGGACATTGTTCAAGTGAAATATTTTTAACCATTGGGTGCATGAGACTTTGGGATGCCTTGGGTAGGAGTGGCCTATCTAGTTCAAAGGTGGACCCAAGGGGCCAAGTGTTCTAAGAATTGGTAGATGAAGTAGAGTACCTTGCACTTTTGGGTCCACTTAGGGGTACGACATGGTGGAAAGGCATATTAGAAGAAGAAAATATTTTACATCTCCCACCTATATAAAGAGGACGTAATCGTTTGCAAAGGTATTCAATTAGGAGGATATTCATTGGTGGACAAGGAATTATAAGATTTTAAGTTAGCATTTTGGCACAATAAAAACTTGGATGTTGGTCGAGTCTCAAGAAATTCACATAGATGACTTTGATGATATGACATATGTCTAAGCCATGGTAAAGCTAGAATAAGACAATTGCAAGTGATGAAAGGGATTTGTAGGAGGCAACCCATAAATTCTTCAAGGGTTAGATTGTGCAAGTGTTGTGATAATAGGTAGTTGTTTCTTGGATTATTTATACATTTGCAAAGTGTATTATAGGGAGTGGCCAAAAATCCCTCATTTTATTTTTATAACATTCTTCATAATGATAAGTTAAAGCATCCACCTTGGGTGTTGTTGATACTTTTGTGTCATGATCTCTTTTTCTATTGAACACTATTTTTCTTTACACTGATGAATATTGGCCAAGAGTTAAAGTATTGTTGGGATGCTTTAAAAATATAGCAAGTTATAACTTAAGGCGTAGTTATAGATAAGACCCTAAGTGAAAAAATGTAGTCTTATTGTAGCAAATATAGTTGGTCAAACATTTGCAGGCAAGACAATACAACATTGCACAACGTAATATGCTACAAATGAAAAATCTAATAAAACTTACAAATCTTTAACAATAATAATTTTACTTAATAAAATTGTAAGGTTTAAATCTCTTTCACATCCATAATAAAAATGCAAAGTTAAAGGATTTTGTTATGGAGAAGTTTCGTAAACGGGTATGGGGAAAAGAGTTGGGTAGAAAGAAGAAGTACTACATTGAGGAATTCAACCCTACGTGTGATCTACAACAAAAAGAGTTCATTGGAGCTAGCATTCTGTGGAGGGAAAAGGTTCTTATTGCTCAATTAAGAACCAACTTGCATCAACTTCGGTGTGAAACAAGACGGTGGAAAAGGCCTAAAGAAGCTTGGGAAGAATGGGTGTGTACATTTTGCACGTCTAGGCAGTGGAATCGGAAAAACATTTCATTTTGGAATGTGATGCATTCAAAGACATCAGAGAAAGTTATGGGAATATGCTAGCATCAGTTTCTTGGTATTGTCTTTTCAATGAAGGGATTGTAGAAAGCTCATCATCAATTTGAACAAGAAAAAAATGGAAAGCAATGAGGAATTGAGTTTAGAGTGTAAAAAATTATATTAAAATTATGTTATATGGTTTGAAATATCAATCAATTTTAATGATATGATTAATCTAAAAAATAATTTCATTAACATTGTTACGTAATTTTTATGAAAATTTTTTGCTAAACGAAACTATATCTATAGAAAAAATTAGAAAAAAAAATAAAAAATCAAAGATTATAAAACCTTAAACATGGCAGAGTCCATTAATTTCCGGACCATAATGAAACCAAAGATTCTGGTTTGATGAATTTACTACTTGTGGTCAGTATTTTCATTTCTCAATGGTTGGATTCTGGTCGGAAAATGGATTTTTATGAGCGTAATATTTTATTTAAAAAATTAAAAATAAATATCTAAATTTTTAGGAGAAATAATATTTTATTATAAAATTAAAAAATATCCAAAGTAATATTTTAGTATGAAAAGTAAAGAAAAATTAATATATATATATATATATAAAATAACTAAATCACTTCGTATGTATTGCTTTAACTAGTTTATGAGTTAAATCTTTACTTTCATTTTTAAATAATTTGATAAGTTAACATAATGTTTTACTACAACAAAAAAAATTATATTAAAATTATTATTTTCATGTCACACTGGGGTTGAAGTGTGATGGAATATATTTATTTATCTTTTCAAAATGTCAAGTTTTTCAGCAGCACAATTGCAGAGATAATTTCAACTTTTTAATAAAAGGTTTTTTTGTTAAAAGTGTTATTTAATTGTTATGTTTTAAATATTGTTATAATTATACATAATTATATTAAGATAAATGTAATTAGACATAATGAATGTAATCAGACATAATGATGATTGAGCTATAATTTAAAAAATATAAGTGGTAAAAAATAAGCAAGAAATAAGAATATATAGGAATAGTAAAATATTATTTCTATATTAATAATTTAAGAAAAAAATTTATATTTATAAGTTTTTTTAAAGGGAATTTCTTTTGAACATAGTTTCAATATAATAATATTATTTACAAAACATTATATAACTTATTAGTTTTCTAAAAGGTTTTTTTCTTTCAAAACTTTAATTATTTGTGGTCTCATTACTAACAAGTACAGGTACAAACTACTTAAAAGACTTTATTTAATAAAGTTTATCTTTTTAGATTGATTAATTATCTACTAGCTATCGAATTAGTTTTTTTAGAAGAAGATGACCTTGTAAACTAATTACTGATTCTAAAGTACCTTAACTTAGGGTAGGCCCTAACATGCCCCCACCTTCAAGAGTAGCATTTTTCTTAAAGATGGAGGTGTGGAAATTACTACAAAGTTGTTATTGGTTTCTAGGTGGCATCTTCTTGTTATGTATGCTTCCATTATTTTAGGAATTCTCAAAATGTGCATTGATGCAATTGAAGTTCTATTATGACTAGTACTACTTTTAATAGTAAAAAAATGTAACCCTCTTCATCAAGATTTGGAACACAGATTCAAACTTGCAATTTGGCCATGTGACCTTCTTGAAATAGGACATATAGAAGATTATATGAATCTAATAATGTGTTGGAAAATCTAATTGATAAGCAACAAGTTTAATGCATTAGAGCATCCGGTAAGGTCCATAAAATTTTGGTGCTAGCTTCTAAGGGCCCATGTCTTTTAGATAGGTCTACTTATAACATTGGAGACGAAGGAACACTTGGTCAACTTCTTCAAAATAATGCTTACAATGATGATGATAAACCTATTTCTTCATTTAATCTCAAGCCAAAACCAAATTGTCCTTTAGTGTGTAGAGAATGATTATTATAGATTTAAGTGTGCAATCCACTTCCTAAATCTTGGACTTGCCTAGTATGAAGCCATTGAAAGAGATTTTTGTCCATATACAATGTCACATCATTATATTTTGGTGGCATTATGATAAGTGTTGGTGTACCACCATTCAAATAGGGGTAGCCATCAAAACCATTTGCTTTGTCAATCCATTGCAAAATATCATAAGTAGGTTTCCAAGCATTCACTATTGACATTATTTTGACCATCTATTTGTGGATGATAATGCATGCTCATGTTCAATTGTTTACCTCATAGTTTAAACAACTCTTAGAATTCGCTAATGAGTGGGTTCGTGATTTGACACAATGGAAATGGGTGTGCCATTCAACTTAAAATTTGATCTACGAAGACTTGGACCACTGTGTAGAGCATAAATGGGCGTTATAAGGCACAAAATTGAGTATATTTGAAATGTGGTCAACAACTATTGTGATAATCGATTTGTTGCCTTCTTTTGGGAGGCCAATTATAAAATCCATGGAAATCTCATTCTAGATAATGGATGGGATAAAGTGATGGTTTTGGTTTTCTAAAGAAGGATAATAAGACAAAGGTGAATGTTTTAAAAGAGAGAGATAAAGGTATTGTAAATAAATGAATTGAAGATTGAAAATTCACACCCTTTGGCTTCAAGCCAGATACAAACACCAAAATTTCTCACCACTATGCAAATTTGAGCAAAAACATCAACTCAATTCACAAAATCAAGAAAGAAGATAACACTTTGGCTACTAGTTTTAAAGATATTGCAGGAGAACTAGTGGAGTACTATGGAAAAAAATATACAAGGGGAGAAAACATACCAGAAGTCATTCGAATGTTGACATCCTACCTTCATATCTTTGTCAATCCTCATGATAATCAAAATCTAATCGAGGAGGCAAGCACAGAAGATGTCTTAGCTATTCTCCCTAGTTTCTAGAAAGATAAAAGCCTAATTCTTGCTGGGATTCCTATTGAATTATTTTTAGGGTGCCTTGATTTCATTGAAGATGACCCCAAAAGAGCCATTGAGAAATCTTGGTCATCTGGAAATACGTTGGCAACATTTAATGCTACATTTTTAGTCCTTTCCAAATTTAATAGTCTTACTTTTGAAAAGTTTAGATGAATAACCCTCTATAATGATATCTATAAAATCATAACAAAGATCATAGATAGAAGGGTCAAGAACATCTTGTCAAAATCCATATGTGAGGA
Organism: Pinus tabuliformis; assembly: GCA_031772625.1. Taxonomy (NCBI): domain Eukaryota; kingdom Viridiplantae; phylum Streptophyta; class Pinopsida; order Pinales; family Pinaceae; genus Pinus; species Pinus tabuliformis. The sequence goes on along the minus strand of CM062805.1, from coordinate 1,370,955,542 downwards.
TTAGTTTGGTTTCTAGAAGGGAGTTAGATTCATGAGGAATTCAAATGTAGCACAAGAAGGACCACATTCCATTAGATAAAAAAGTTGAAGGATATGGTGGTTAAGGTTGGCTTTTCTAAGGCTTATGACAGAGTGAGATGGCTCTGTTTGAGATTATTGCTAATTCATTTGGGATTTTGAGCTCCTTTTGTGACATGGGTATTGAACTGTATCACCTTAGTGTCCTTATTAATTCTCATAAATGCGTTACCAACATCTTTTAGGTATGAATGAAGACTTTGGTAGGGTTTTCGTCTCTCTCCTTATTTATTGTTGCTTGCATTAGGCTGAGTAGAGCTTTGAAAGAGGCAATTACAATAGGTAGCATTAAGAGTATCAAAATCGACAATGCATGCAACTTAACACATCTACTTTTCCTTTGACTATATTTTTGTTTTATATGATGGCTCTAAAGGGACAAAATAAGACTCAAGGAGATTATAGATATTATTGTCTTGCTACAAGTATGTAGGTAAAATTGGAGAAGTCAACCATTTCCTATATTAGTATAACTAAGGACGATTAAGAATATATATCCACTGTTTTATCTTGTAATTCTTCAGAACTAAAAAATGGATTAAAGCACCTAGTTTTCTTACTCAAACCAAATGATTTCCAAAAGAAGGAATAACAATTGGCTAATAAAAAAGGTTCACAAGAGATTAAATCTCTAGTGCAACTATTACCCTTTTCAAGGTGGTATATTGGGGATTGTAAAATTAGTAATTGAGGCTATTCCTATTTATTAGTGATCATTATCTTGAGTTCCAATAGGTGCATTGGAAATGCTTAGGAGAATAAGTTATAGATCCACTAAGTTCGATAATAAAGAAGGGAAAGGCATTCATTTAGTTAACTAGAAAATATTATTAGTCCTAAAGGAAACATGGGGTTAGTGGTTGAAAGACATTTCCTACTTTTCAAAAGCCTTGATAGCCAAAAGTGCCTAGAGGCTTGTTTAAGGGAGAGGATTATGGGTTTGTGGCTAAGGAAAAAATATATATATCTTGCCTCTATTGATGAATGCGCTATGAAACCCTATTAAGAATTTTCACAACATCTATATTATTTGGAAGGTTATTCTACTCACATTTTCCCTAATTTGGAATTGGCTTGCCTGGTGTGTTAGAAGAGGAATAAAAGTTCAAGTAGGAGTAGACCCATGGATAGTTAGTGGTATACTCCTAAATAACATCATTCAACATTTGAGAAATAGAGGAATATATAGTTTAAATCAAGTTATTGACCTGAATATGGTGGCTTCCTATAAGAGCTTTTGGATTATGGGAGTAGGATGAACACCCATGGGATGCATATATAGAAAAAATTATATCAAGCCAAGTTAGAATTAAATATGATGAGGACTCTTTTGTTTGAACCTTAATCCATTCAAGACTTTATACTCCAAGGGAGGGCGACAAGGCCCTTGCTTCTCAAGGGAACCAGAAGCCTTAGAGATGGTCTTGGAAAAAATTTGGCAATTCCAATTCCCATCTAAATCTTGCATTTTTATTTGGCTTCTCTTAAACAATAAAGTATTAACCTGGGATATTCGACAAAAGAGGAATACCAAAGGCCCTGGTTGACACAACTTATGCATGGAAAGTGATGAGTCAAAGTATCACTTAATTATGTCATGTGAATTTATTAGAAAAATATGGAAATAGTTGGAAGGTTAAATGGATTTAAGGGATATTTAGGCAATGGAAACTATTTAAGAGGGGCCTATAAGTTGGTGCAACAAATATTGCTACAAAATCCATTAGGTAATTATCACTGATCATTGCATGGGGTATATACTACCCGTAAATGCTAGGATATTTGATAACATAATTAGCTTTTCCCATTCGATGTCTTGTACAACGTTGGAACATGTTATCTTATTTCAAACAATCATTAACCCCTAAGCTTCAACATTAGGTATGTCAAGAATTTATTAACATGTTGAATCCTTGGGAATATTTTGATGGAGTCTCATAGGGTGAGCCTCCCATGGAAGGTACAAGTGGCATAATATACATTTTTTATTCTCAAGCTGTTAGTTTTAAAGTAAGCATTGGACATAGCTCTAACAACTTAGCTAAGTCAATTGTCTTGAAATACATTTTAACCCTTGCAGTGAAATTTGCTATGACAATACTTCAAAACTGGTATTTCTTTACTTGTTATAAAATGGTTCAAAAAGCATTTTACTTTAAGAAATTTCATACTTAAGCCCGTCTTCAATGAGATATTAGCATATTGTAGGGATTTACACATATCACCTTTTTCTCATATCCTTAGAGAAAGAAATCAAAAGGTAGATTCCTTGTCAAAAGAGGGTATATAATGTCTTCATGGGGAGTGGCCTGTGAAGCAATACTAAATGACCTTCTCTCTAAATATTCTCAAAATACTTTTTTATGAAGGCTTTGATAGTCTAGTTTTTCAAACTAGATTCTCGATAGATTTTGGGATCCTTTTGTTTTATACATTTGGATAACTATACAAAAGGCTATTTTACTTCATTTTTTAAGTGGATAAAGGCCTTTAGGCCATCATTCTAGAAAAAACTCTTAGTGTTTTCTAGTTGACTCTCTATATCTAGAGCATGTTTGTGTTTGGCTATCAAGGACATATTTATGTATTTTTTTCACTGTAAAAAAACTTAGAGAATGTTGTATAAAAAATTGATTTATGTAATTTCATCTCATCTAAATAAAATTATGATTGTTTTTTCTCCATGAATAAAAAGAAAGTAGCAAATAACTTATATTATGAAAATACAAATTCACAGTCTAAACCAATCATCTCCATAAATTTCAGTCTAATTTTAGAATCCTATATGAAATAAAGAGTTGAAACTATCATAGAAGAAATGATCAACATAAATAACATGGGTCTCCAAACAATGTTCTTAAAGTCAATAGCTATCATATGCTTATCTATAATAAAAAGTTGTCATTCCCTATCAATGATGGCTTGTCAAGGTATTGCAAGTAGGGCATTGATATTAACCCCTAGGTCCAAGTCTCTCCAAGCATATGTTTCATACTTGTGCTCTTGTTTGAGTTTATGCCAAAACTTGTGATTGTGGATTAGGCCAAATACAAGCCATGGACAACTTTGGGGTAGTGGATGACCCTGAGTTGAGGCCTCTTAAGAAAAGAGATACTATGTAGTGTGTGAGACACTTATACCACCTTGTACATTTGAATTTCTCCATGGGAACTGAGAATTAATCCATGTTGTCTAATATTCCTAGCATGTAGATTTTCTATTATGCATTTTGTTGTAATAGTAGACTAAAAAGAAATACACCTTCAACTACTATGTTGAGGATATTTGGAAACAAAGAATTATGACATTTGATTATCATAATTTCTAGAAGAGTATCTCCCTACATTTCTAAGTTTTTCGTTTTTGTGACTAATTTCCAAGTCTCTAGAGGATAATGTTTTGCATCTATCTTGGCTAAATCGGTAATTATTCTTTTGCATATCAATTTCCTTGGATATTGAAGGTATCAATAAAAGTTTCAACTCCATGCACAACATAATTCCTTCGACATGGTCTTCTCGTTCTTCTCATATTTTAGAAGGGAAGACTACAAGATTTTGGGTGATTTAGGTCCCAAAAATTGTCAAAGGCATATATCTCTACCACAACAATGTATTGAAATAATTGTTTATGCAAAAAATGGTCTCTACTTTGAATATTACAGGGCTTGTAAATATATCTTTCTAAATATCCATCATTATGTCCACAACATCATCTCAACAAATGCCTACTAAAATTTATAAGAATATGTCTTTACGGGAAAAAAAGGCAATTTCCATTTTGAGGACATTATTGAATCTTATGTTGATACCAAATACATGTTTGTAGTGTGTACCCATGACTCGTAGATGATGCACAAAATCAAGTAGGCAACACATACAATTGAGATAAAATAATGCATCGACAAAGAGTTTGTGCATCATAGAATACATGACATTATTGTTGAAGCGCAAACAAAACACTATTCACATGTGAAGCCATGGTCGTTGGACTTTGCATGGGTTTAGTGCATCGTGGGTATCTAAGACCACCAATAATGAGGCACAAACACATTAATGTTAATGCACTAAATATGTAGACAAGTGGTTGGTCACAACTTGGCATTGGTATTGTACAATGCATCCACCTAGTATCAAAACATTGGTCAAGGCAAGCAACTTCTACTAATGAATCAACATTATACAATCCAAAAATTAGGGAAGGCTTGCTACCATTACACATTCTTGATGTGTCTTTGGTAATTATGTGCACCGTTACACAACTTCGTCACATTTTTATGTTCGACATTTGTGTTGCACACAACTAATATAGACACCTCATAATAAAGCAAAGACATGTTATAATTCCCTATCATTGGCACCACATAGTGCTTCCATGTAGTAAAAGTGCATTTTTCAGTGTATCAATAAACAATTATTGTTGATAATACCTTCAATTCTAGTGTTGCATTGATTTCTTCAAAGGATTTGACAAAGTTCAATTTGAACAATGGATCAAGTGGAGGATTTCAATACTCAATTCTTTCTAAAGTGAGATATTGAAAATTTTGTTAATTAACATTAAATATATTTATTACTTAGATCTCAATGTTGAATTGATTTGCAAATATATACTTACAATCTTTAGATGTCCATTTTTTTATTTATTGAGATGGTCTCATAAATATTCCAATATATTTTATCATGAATTCAATATTACATATGTCAAATGCAATGTTATTCAACAATATTCCATTCCAAGCTACTTGTAATAAAGAAAACATGAGGGTTGTCTAAATAGCATATCATCTACATATTAGTATTTAGGGGCCTTACAATGCCCAATTTTACATGCCATCTCCCTAAGTTAAAGACATTACTTATAATTTTAAAATTAAGCCAAATTAGCAATGTTTGACATCTGCAACTTTCTTGGGTTAGATTTCATTGCTAATATACACAAAATCAATATGATTCTTATTTTCACCAACAAACTCATTGTGAAAGACCATATATATGCACATAATCTCATAGTTTATTATCCAACATGGAGATACCACTACCACATTTTAAATTCAAGTCAATTTTTTTTGCAGTATGTACTATTAAATTTTGACGAAATTATCAAGCAAACTAGTGCCCTAAATTTATATGAATTCATGAGGCATTTTGAATATTATTTTTGCAAATATTAGTATCAAGAAATTTTATAAATGCACAACTTTTTGTAATCAAGTTTGGAGATTCTATAAAATGACATAAATTATGAAACTAAGTATCACAACTATGATAATTTTAATGAAAAAAACTTATAAAACACATTGCACTTAATCCATGAGTTCAATCCATTCCATTTTCACTATGCTATGCATGTAATTTTTCCATTACTCCAAAATATGGAGCTACAATAACATGCTTTAGAATTAATTCATGTTTTGCAACAAATATTGTTGCACTTTGACAAGTTACTTAAGGAAACTCAACTTCCCTACCCAGAATTTGAAAGAATTTTTTTGTGATGTTTTCATTGAAAGTATTACATCACTCAAATACAAATACTTATAAGGTTATAACTTAGTTTAGTTTCATAATCAAATGACATATATTTCTTAAACTAAATTAAAATAACATTATTATATATGAAAGCCCATAGGGTAGCTCAATTGACGATCATCATGTTATGGAATATTATGTAAATCATGAGATTCAAAGTTCAAATCCTCTGTGAGTCAACCCCCTTGGAAGGAAAAATAAAAATAAATTACTGTATATGAATTATCAATTAATTCAAAACATCCTAAAATGTATTAAGTCATTTTAACTACTAATTATAATACTTAAAAAGGTTAAAAATGCAAATTATATTTTATTTTAAAATTTTTAATTTATATTATTGTCATCTCTCTCTTTTTATTTTTATTATTATTATTTTTTCTTTTTTTTCAAGGAAATATTTGAGTAGCTCCACCAGAAGGGATCACTTCCCACCAGCTTATTAGCAGAGCCTAACCCCGAAGGCATCGAGCAGAATTGATCCCGTGACCTCCCATTAGCGAGATGATTTTAGCAACGTGAACTTGACTGATTGAGGTAACCCTTGGGGCTATCAATTGTTTTGTTTTATTTAATTTTTTAAATAAAATCATTATTATTATTATTATTTTATAGGCATGTCTATTTTGTAATAGGTTTCCCATAATTTTAATATAATTATCCATAATTATTAGGTGGATGCTAGGGATTCAATCTCCATAGAATATTTTAGAATATTCTTAGTATTATACACAAATCAAAGGTTAAGATTTATCTTCAAAGAATTTATGGTCCTTATTTTTCCTTCTAATTAAATCAACTAATTAAAAAAATGTCATATGAACAAGTATCGCATGAAACGAGTTTTAGTTTTTTGGGCATGTGGTATTGATAAATCATGACATTGTAACAAAACCTATTTATAAAATAATAATCTTTATGGTAAAGTGGGGGTAAATCTCTATGGTTAAGAAACTTGTTCCATGTTTTTCAAAATGTATATATGTTTAACTTATATATTAATTATTTTTATAATTAATAATAATTTAAAAGAAAGCTACAATTTAGCTAGTTTTATGATTTTTTTTTTTTTTTTAACATGAGATGTATCATAAATTAAGTGTTTTTAAGTTTATTATGGATTGATGCCAATCAATATTTACCGTCCATTTAATTTATATGATTACGCTAATATATCACTTTAATTCAAATTACAGAAATAAAAATTATTTTTTCCTAGAAAATATATATACAACTACCTAACACATTTTCAATTCATTACACACTCAAAGTTTAGTATATAACTATTGCAATTAGTTCATTTTATCACAGTTTTGTAAGAACATAAGGTCAAGGTCACTAAAAAAAAACAATAATATTATACTACCACTTTATCAAGCCACTGGGAAATAACATTTTGTTTGGTAATAAACTAGTTTAGGAGGGGGGAATTCCCAAAGTGTGAATCCCCAATTCATCTTTACTGTATTGTGTCAAACCTCACTAACCATTATTCCTCTATATGGGTATCCATTTTGATAAGAGAAGGGAGATAAAATATGGTAACATACTTATGTACCAAGGACTATTGCGAGAAAGCCTGCCTACGCCACCAATGAACTTGACTCTTGTAATGTTCTAGTGGCCAACTCTAACATGTAATAGTTGATATCTACATTCATGAGGGCATGACAATGAAATCTAGAGTACGGAGATTGTTGTTATAGTTTGTCTTGGTTTGTCACGATGGCTAGTAGATATAATATATGATTTTCACTTTTTTATCTAATGGAGGTTAGCTAGGAAATCTTGCTTGATCTAGTGATTAAGATAATAATGATTAGTTAATGGTGTGTTTACTGTTAATGTCTGAGTTTGTCTTGGTTTGTCATGGTGGCTAGTAGGTATAATATATGATTTTCACTTTTTTTTTTTTTATCTAATTGAGGTTAACTAGGAAATCTTGCTTGATCTAGTGATTAAGATAATAATGATTAGTTAATGGCGTGTTTACTATTAATGTCTGAGTTTGTATAAATTATTATTGATAAAATAAGTTATAAACTATTAATCTAATTAATTTCAACAAGTGTCTTGGATGCTAGAAATCGATTAATAATTTGACTTTACTATTATTTTAGTGTGCCTTTTAAATACAACTGTGAAGTTATAAATCCTTATTTATTGGTAAGAAAGTTAACCCTATGTTCATAAAGTTTAATTATATTTTTTTGTAGATAAAGATCACTTTAGCCCATAGCTCTCCTTTACATTATTTTTTCAATGTAAGGGTGACATTAAAGTAGGAATGCCTATAGTTAAATGGTGAATCTATCATTTTTTATAACCAATTACAAGCTCTTAAAATGAAAGGATTAATATTCAAGTTATGAGTTGTTAGCATTTTGTAATGATCCCTAATTCGCATTAATATGGTCTTATATATGTAGAAGGCTTTTCATCTTCCCTTCTCTATACTCTAATTACATCCACATCTAAGACCAACTCCCACTTAGTTGATTAATCCTTTTTATAGTGCTCATGACTAGAGGCACTAACCAATAGATATATAGAGATGGCTCGAGAATAGTGCAAGTGCAAGGCACTATCTCTACCTCTACAAGAATTAGCAACAAAACAATTCTTGAATGATATCTTCTAAACCCAAGCAATAGGGTCTTCCCTTCAGACAACAATGCAACACTCATTCTAGTGCCTTTTTTAACTCTTCTTCTCAACAAGCATCTATTTAAAGTTTCCTCCATTCAATCTCAGATGTTAGGAGAGATGGTTCCAATAGACTAGGATAGCCCCATACCACTAATGATATAAATTATAGATCTATACACCTTATACATATCTCTCTTGGATTGTCTCTCCATCTTTGTAATTGGCTCTCTAGGGTTTAGATTGGACTTCTATTTTATTTTTACTTCTTGCTTCTTTCCTTTTATGGGAGCCACTTTAACACTCCTACTTTGAATAGACATCTTTGTACCTAGCGATCCCATTAACGTAGTTCAACGGACATTTATAAAAAATTAATACATTTATCTTATCTTAGCTACTATTTTGAGAAAAATAATTTATCACAACATAACTAGATATTTGTCTCATAAATTAGAATATCATAAATTTAATTTGATAAATAATGAAGATTTAAATTTTGGATTATAGATTAAATATTTCACTAAATCCAAATGAAAAAAAATCATATAGAAATATCAAAAGGAAATGTGACAAAAAAAATATATCTCTAAATAAAAAAGCATTGGGTATTGTTACCCCTCATTTTAGTATGGGTACCTAAAAGCTTTTTTTCATTTGGAACACCATTGTAACTCTAGAGAACACAAGTTCAATCCTTGTAGGCCATGTGGAGATTATGTATTATGGTATCCTAGGCCTATTTTGTTTGAACATGCCCAGTCCATCTAGTACCCACTCTCAACTCCTTTCGTCCCTGTTGGAGAGGTAAATCCCCTCTACGGATAGAGGCGATCCCTACTAGCCCAATAGGGGTCTAGCAACAATCACACAATGCTGCCACGCATGTTCCTAGTTACAATTAAACAAGAAGTAAAGAGCACCTACTTGGATTCCTGCGCTGTCGTTGGACGAAGAGATGTCTCCTTCGCTCCTTCGCTTCGGCTGGTCACAGTCCTCCGCGATCCCCGCGAACGGACACCTGCACACACGAAGAGAAGGCAAACGCAAGCGTGAAATCTAGTAAAAGTAACTATATGCCAGTCAGAAAAGACATAATTCACATTTATCCATTGCATAAACAAACGAGAATGGAACAATAATAGCAGTCATCTATTATTAATCAGAATAGAGAAGAGTACAACCAAATGTTCTGACGTCGATAAACTTCTCAGGAGGGATCAGTCAGCATGTATCTCAAGCATTCACCTTTGAGGATGGTTCTCCCAAGACAAACAACTCTCTCTCTCTCACACAAATGTCACAAACAAACTTCCCCAAGCAATGAATCACTTCCACTCCTAACACACCAAACCTATAGCAGCAATCTGAGCACTACCAGCTCTGTACAATCCAAGCTAAGTCTAGCTAGTTCCCACTAGTTTCTAACTAGCTGCTCATGGTAATGGTGGAAGTTTATATAGGAGAAGGAGTCTCCTAAAAAGGTGGAAGGATGAGCTTATCTTCAAGGGGAGTAGTTGCAAAGGGTCGAACAGACATGCCATAGAAGGGAGTCGATATTCACAAAGCTAACAACCAAGCCTGGAGAGATCTGGAAGGCTGGTTGTTTGAACAAATTCGCCCAAACTGGATCAGCGCGGATTATATGGAGACTGCCGCGCTGTCAGTACATAACAATAACTGAACAAGTCATGTCAGCGCGGAAGAACACGGGAAAGCCGCGCTGTGCGTCATCGCGGAAAAGTGATGTTCTTCCGCGATGGCAGCGCACGAAATACACTGTGAGGCGCTGGTCATCGCGGTTATTTTAGGAACAGACGCGCTGATGCACAAAACTTTGGAAAAATGGGTTTTTAAGCCAGTTCAGGGATCAAACACTTAGTGATTGTGACTTCTGGACACAGCAGGGTGACTGACAGGAAGGCAGTGATAAATTACTGTGTAACAGATGCCCCCTAAAGCATGAAGACCGAGAGAGTGGGAGGGGTGAAATGCTTTACAACACACGCCGAACTGGAATACCGCCAGGAAGTACCGAAAAATCTTTGACAATCATATACATGCAGTCTAGGCATGGGCGCAGCCATCCAAAAGACATGCGAGACTGGTCTATGGTATGGACGCAGCCACCCAGCTAAAGAGACCATAATAATGACAAGGTATGGTCGCAGCCATCCATGAAGACTCAGGTATGGGCGCAGCCATCCATCAATGAGTCATGTAATGATTATCCACAAAATCGCAACCTGGACCACAATGAGCAAGGATCCAGGGTCTTGCGCTCCATCTCGACCCGAACAGAGTACAAGTCCACACATGTGAATACAGGGGTTGGAGTCGAACATGCATGAACATCGTCTGATTACCGGCCAATGATGAGAACCGTTAACAGACGCGAGAGGTACCACCAATAATGACAATGGCCCTCAAGGTACTATAGGTACAATCCGTGGCGTGTGAATCAATGAGCTGGTGTCGAACACCCACGAAATCATTCGATCGTAGGTCAATGATGTAAACCTTGCGTCGAACACGAGGAACCTGCCATTGAGGCATGCAGGCTCCAAGGCACCTGGAAGGAGTCTCTAAGTCACTTTCTCGGATAATGAGTTGAAGTCGACGAGAAGTGGCCTTGATCGAAGGTGGGCCATGATGATTCCCACATCATCGACATGAGACAGAGGTATAATAATTTGTGATGAGATAGCGAACGAGGTTGCATTGTGGCAGAGGACAACTTCTCTTGAACATATAACGGCACTGTAACGGATTTGGCAGTACTTGACATCAAATGAGCAGCGGATAGGATGATGACGGCAATGAACAGATGAGAGGTCAAATAGGATATCCCAAACCCATGGAGGCTAGTGAAAACGAGATGAGATGACCCCACCCAGACACGAAACAGCGGAGTGCCATGTTCAAGAGTGACGTACTGCCGAGACGACTGTAATCAAAGTTCCATTTTCCCCACCTTTGCGGGCAGGTACCCCGATTATTTTTGGATGACAAGCTTGACGGGGGTAACATATGCTTGATGTGTGTCATGTTGACAATATCCGATGTCATTGAGTGTTTAACGAGCCTGACTAAGGAAAAACTTGGCTTCTTTTCTTGTTTCGAGAGTCTGAAAAGAATGCGGAAAAGAAAACTCCAAGGGGGTCCTTTTTCGTACAGTTGTGTCTCTCGAGCCCGAAAAAGTATAAAACTATGCTCGAAAGAACCGCCCGACCATTACGATCGAGGAATACTTTTCGTAAATAGTGTTCTTCGACCCGAAAAAGTAAAAAAGCAGTCAGAAGCACGTCGTTTTGGAGCCAATAACGAGTGCGAAACGACAAACACCCGGCAATCTCTTTAGTTTAAACAGTCGGAAAAAGAGCTTTAAAAGCGACCGCCTCTCGTTCCTTTTAACGAGTCGAGAGGGGGACTCGGCAATCTTTTCATCTTTAAACGGTCGGGAAAGAGCTGAAAGAAGACCTCCATTTTTATTCTCTTTAACGAGTCAAAAGGGAAAAATACTCGGCAATCTTTTCATATTTTACGAGTCAGAAAAGAGCTTAAAGGCGACTCGTCCTAGAGGAACGAGTGGTATAAAAGGTAGCAACTGGTTCCGGCAATGGTGGAACTGTTCAAAACGTGTAATGGTCAAGAGGCTGGCTAATAAAACCACTCATCGCTGCGGTTCCTCAGGAAAGGATAAAGAACCAAGTGAGAGCATATGATCGGCCAAAGAGATGGTGGCGATGGAATGAAACAACCAAGGCTCATCTAGCAGAATTCAGCGGATAAAAATGGCAATCACGAGATGTAAATCGGGTATGGGTTCATTTTTACACAAGCTTGAACCGTGGAGAACTTTGCTTGGATTCGGTTTCATTTTTACACAAGCTTGAAACGAAAAACTATGCTTGTTACAAATTCGCATGCCCCCTAGTCATAATGACGCAAATCGAGGTACATGCCCCCCAAGCTTCATTGCATTCAACAAAGTGGATGGAATGAAGGTTCACTTTCGAGATCTAGAAAAGACTCAACTTGTATTTTACGAGATCTTAATCAAACGACTCGATTTGGAAAGGGGGTTGTTTCATTTTTTAATGAGGTTGACACAGTAAAAGAACTATCCTCATAACCCGTGTTTCATTTTTTAACGAGCTTGACACAAGATCAGGAACTATGCTCCGACACCTAGTTGCATTTTTTAAGGAGCTTGACATAGGAAAGTGAACTATGCTCCACCAGACCTGGTTTCATTTTTTTAAGGAGCTTGACACCGGAAAGGAACTATGCTCCATCTGACCTGGTTTCATGTTTTAAGGAGCTTGACACCGGAAAGGAACTATGCTCCATCTAGACCTAATTTCATTTTTTAGGGAGCTTGACATAGGAAAGTGAACTATGCTCCATCTAGACTTCATCATAATGAACGGGAAGTGGAGGCCCCCAAGAAAGTGGCTCCGGAGGGAAGGCCGACATCTTGGAAATCAGGACCTAATGCCCCCAGGACACTATGCACGATGGTGTCATCACTGGGTACGGGCACGGGGTGGGTGGCCACGTAGTTGATTTGCGGCGAGGAAAATGCAACTTGTGGCTGAAAGCCAGGAGGGAAGGACGAGTGCGCCGGAGGGGCTTGTGGACGAACGAACGATAATTGATCGAACGTCACGATTCTTCCATCGTGTGGAAAACAAACCACACGGAAAAGTGAAGAAACAAGGGCTCCCATGGCATACACATAATCACGACCAAGGAGAAGACTGAAGTCTAAAGAACCTTGGGTAACTGAGATGTCTATATAGACAGTCTTGCCCCCCAAAGTAATAGGAAACTTCGGGAGGATCCCTAATGGTTGACTCGTTCCTCCGTCAAAGGCGGTGAGATTCGGTGCGACAAGTACAAGCGATGGGGAACCCAAAGCCTGCCAAGTAGTAACGGGCATAAGACTAACCGATGCGCCTTCATCCAATACAGTGCCAGGCAGCGCCATATGGGAGGCATAGGCGGTGACCCAGAAAGGCACATGGGATGGAAGGGGAGGGGTAGTCAAACGACTCCAATCAAAGGAGATGACCGAACTACTTGGTGGGGGAACCATATGGTTGCCCCCCTGCTCGGAAAGAACCGAATCTAAATTCTCCGGAGAGGTTTCAGGAGAACCTTGATCAAGCGCAGGAGAATCTGAGGAGACGAGAAGAACATGAGAATTTTGCTCTTCCGAAACAGAGTGCTTGAGAGGAGGTGAACTCGAATCAACACCCTTTCCGACCAACGACGGGTCTGGAACAGACTGGACACAGCCAGGTTCGGGAAGAGGAGCCTGGACAAGAGAGGAATCTGAAGCAATCTCTTTGTCAGCAAGGGCGCGATCTACAGTTGTAGAAAGACGTTGATAACCGGCGGGAAATGGATTCGGGGGAGCAGCAAGACTTTCCAACACAGCAGAGGCTTTATCCATGAGTGGACAAAGGTGAAGGGGATGTTTTCCTTCACAAAGTCGACAAGGGATTCGAATCTTCCCTTTTCCCTTACCATTCCCAATTGATAAGGTAGCATCGCCATGATCTTCAGCGGACGATGAAGGGCAGGCCGGATCATGGGACCAAACTTCTAATACCCTGGGAATGCCAGGACAATCACGAAGCAGATGGTCCTCCCTGCATAATCGACAAGGAAACTTAACCTTCCGCGGAGGAGCAGAAGGTGACCCGACTTCGGGTGTACTGGAGTGGATAGCTGGACTTGAGAGGGGGACTGTGTGTGTACGCTCTCCCTTATGAGACTTCTTCCTCTGGGTCTTCTTCTTCTTCTTCTTAGCCACCTGGTTACCCACATCGAGAGTTTCACCAGGCGAAGTACAAGAGGAAGACATAGAAGTAGGCGTCGAAGGGGAGAGATCCACCTTAGGATCAACATGACGTTGTTCAGGTGGAGGGACTGATGGACTAACAGCCGATACGGTAGGGACCAAAGAGGTTGAAAACAACCACACAGGCAACCCGACAGTTAACCCTGGTAGGGACAACGTCGCCATATACGGAGCACCAACATTCCCAAGAGGAGGGAATTGTCCTGGGTTCCCATCAGAGGGGGAACCTGGGTTAGTGAATCCTGGAAAAGTTGCCATAGCAAACGAAAACGAAACCTACTCAAGCTAACGCACACAAGATCTAACCAGGTGATGTTATCGAGGCCGAATAAATTTTTAAGACACAGGAACCAAACTTGACCTTTTCATGTTTCAAGAGTCGAGAAAAGGACGAAAAGATGACTCCAGTCTCCTTCGAATGTTTAATGAGCACGAAGTGACAAGACGCTCACAGGCACCTTTTCATTTAGGGAGTCCGAAAAGGATCAAAAGTGACTGCTCTGGAACTCTAGGTAGAGGGTGTGCCAAACTCTTCGCAAAACCACATAATACTTTTTAGGGTACGGGTGGTCAATCTTCGTGAATGCTGTGTTCACTGCATTGCGAATTGTAGGGCGGCCGACTCGGCTTCCTATGGATAAAGGATAAAAGCCTAGTGGGGTCTCCCTATATACTCGACGGTACGTGGGAGCGCAGTCCGTATTAGACCACTATCGAGTCACAGAAGGAGGAATCACCCAACCTAATGTGAAACAACAGTGACTATGTTTTAAGACGCCGGAACACGTCTCTAACCTAGACCTCTAAATATTTGCGTTTAGTTCCAATGCGTTTTTAGATTCATTTGGTTCATTTTATAGTTGATCTTGAGATTAAGTTTCGATTTCAAGCTCTATCGTATGTTCGCTCACAATTACTTAGATGCAATCTATATGCAAAAGAATTTCGTTTCGTTCGATGAATTCTAGCTACGAGAGAGCAAAGAATTTTTTAAACAAAACGAATACAAACAAACAAGCAGCTAAATGCAACTAAAGCGAGGAAAGGAAACTTTTCTTTTGAAAATGCAAATCAATGAAACGTTCTTTTCCTTTTCGAATTTTAAAGCAAGCTACTAATTCGTTTTCTTTTCAGTGACATAAAACACCTAAAGGAATTTGGAGGAACTTGAACACCAAGTAAACTACTTAATGAGAGCACACAAAGTTCCCGAAAACACTCAACCAAAGTCTCGAAATCAAAAGGAAACAAGGCAATGCACGAGCTATGTGATCTAAGCTCTGCAAAACAAGCAAGGATCGCAAGCAAGGAGGAAGCGAAAAAGACCACTTGGAAGCACAATCCAATACACTCTGACAATCACTGAAAAAATGCGAAAACGAGTCTAGAACGAGCTGGTCAATCAAGCAAACAGGGATCCTCACGGGAGGCTTGACACACACACGGCCACTAGATGTCCTAGGGTTCAGAGTGCGCAATCAATAGAGAAAAGCAAACATCCGACGGACCAGAGTCGCAACCAGTCAATTAGAGACCCAACACAATCCAGTAATCGCAAAAGTAAGGATGAAAACACGAACCAAGCAGCGAGAAGGGAAGTTGTTTGCAAACTCAAAACCAAGCAAAACGAAACCCTATGGAGTTGAGCTCCGTAATCAAACAGTTCAAAGTTCAGAGAGTGAAAAACAAGTCATCAGACAAGTGGGGAGAAGAAGGGAAAGTCACAGCAAGAGGTTTAGGAGGTCAATTTGGACAAAAATGAGTTTTTCAGGCTCAGCGCGGGTAGCCTTCAGCAACTTGGCGCTGACAGGGGGAGGCCTTCAGCAACTTTGCGACGTCAGTGCGGAAAGTCAGGGAAAAGGCGCGCTGCCCTAGAAGAAACGAGGTCAGCGCGGATATAAGGCACACAGACGCGACGACCAAAATCACAAAGAAGAGTGGGCGCGATGTCAGCGCGGAAGAACACGAATAAAGCGCGCTGCCCTTGAAAACGAGGTCAGCGCGGCTGTTAGACGTACAGGCGCGATGAAGAAAAAACCAAAGAACAGAGTCGCGATGTCAGCGTGACTGTTCCGAAATAAAACGCGCTGAGAGCAAAAAACAAGGAAAACCGAAATAAAACTTCCCAAACCAAAGGCAGGAGCTTTTCAATGATAAAAATGCTTCCCAGAAACGCCCAGAAAGTTCATAAGCAAAAAGACAATCCCAAAAACTCGAAAAGAGATCAATCAAAGCCAAACACAAAAGTGGACTCAAGAGACAAAAAGGCTGATCCCCAGCGGAGTCGCCAAATTGTTGGAGAGGTAAATCCCCTCTACGGATAGAGGCGATCCCTACTAGCCCAATAGGGGTCTAGCAACAATCACACAATGCTGCCACGCATGTTCCTAGTTACAATTAAACAAGAAGTAAAGAGCACCTACTTGGATTCCTGCGCTGTCGTTGGACGAAGAGATGTCTCCTTCGCTCCTTCGCTTCGGCTGGTCACAGTCCTCCGCGATCCCCGCGAACGGACACCTGCACACACGAAGAGAAGGCAAACGCAAGCGTGAAATCTAGTAAAAGTAACTATATGCCAGTCAGAAAAGACATAATTCACATTTATCCATTGCATAAACAAACGAGAATGGAACAATAATAGCAGTCATCTATTATTAATCAGAATAGAGAAGAGTACAACCAAATGTTCTGACGTCGATAAACTTCTCAGGAGGGATCAGTCAGCATGTATCTCAAGCATTCACCTTTGAGGATGGTTCTCCCAAGACAAACAACTCTCTCTCTCTCACACAAATGTCACAAACAAACTTCCCCAAGCAATGAATCACTTCCACTCCTAACACACCAAACCTATAGCAGCAATCTGAGCACTACCAGCTCTGTACAATCCAAGCTAAGTCTAGCTAGTTCCCACTAGTTTCTAACTAGCTGCTCATGGTAATGGTGGAAGTTTATATAGGAGAAGGAGTCTCCTAAAAAGGTGGAAGGATGAGCTTATCTTCAAGGGGAGTAGTTGCAAAGGGTCGAACAGACATGCCATAGAAGGGAGTCGATATTCACAAAGCTAACAACCAAGCCTGGAGAGATCTGGAAGGCTGGTTGTTTGAACAAATTCGCCCAAACTGGATCAGCGCGGATTAAATGGAGACTGCCGCGCTGTCAGTACATAACAATAACTGAACAAGTCATGTCAGCGCGGAAGAACACGGGAAAGCCGCGCTGTGCGTCATCGCGGAAAAGTGATGTTCTTCCGCGATGGCAGCGCACGAAATACACTGTGAGGCGCTGGTCATCGCGGTTATTTTAGGAACAGACGCGCTGATGCACAAAACTTTGGAAAAATGGGTTTTTAAGCCAGTTCAGGGATCAAACACTTAGTGATTGTGACTTCTGGACACAGCAGGGTGACTGACAGGAAGGCAGTGATAAATTACTGTGTAACAGTCCCGGATAACATTGGAGGACTTAGGGTGGATTTTTTGAGATACATGGTTTAGAGGAACCATTGGTTTTGTAGGGGTGATCACACTATGTAGGGCCAATCCAACCCATGTTGTAAGTGCATATATGTTTCACCCACATGGTCATATGTCCAAGAGTCTATATGCATTCTTTGGCCTTGGCGCATATTTCATTTTACAGTTCTCAACATGTTAATTCCATAATTCACAACTTTTTTCGTTTCCCGAGGCAATTCAAAAATCACAATGCACAAGGCCCCAAAGTCAAAAGTCAACAAAGGCTCAAAATGCTTAGAATAATGTGTACTCGACATGCCATGTACAATTATTTTCCAAAAAGTGAAGGCATCAAACAAATATTCCAAGTCTAAGGTGGTCATACCCTCCATTATGGCATGCATGGTTTAAAAGAGGCAAATTAAGGCCCAAACTAAATAAAATGGGATGTGTTTTACATTAAAAGTCATCTAAAAATTATTCGAAGCAAAACCCATCTGCTCAATTCCTCAAATTGTGCAAGGTGTTGAAGATCTAGCTTGTGGCTCATCTAAATAAGGGGTCAACCGACACGTGTTAGGCCTTTTAGGCCATTTGGAGGGTCAAATCTAGTCGTTGGCGCTAATTCATTGTTTAAAAAAGTCAATATTCACAATGTCATGTTTCCAAACAAAAGGGAGAAAGGAAGTGCAAGTCAAAACCAATGGACCAAGTCTACTTAATCCAACAATTGGTCTTCTCCAAGTGAACATTGAAGGTGTAAAGGTCAAGCCAAATGAGCATTAGGCATTATGTGGACAAATTCTATACATTGGAAGGTTGAGCAAGCCTCTCTCCAAGAAAAGTGAGCTTCTCTTCAATCAAATCAAAGTTAATTCAAGCCAAGTTGATCTCCTCAAACTAGCCATTTGGCATATTGAGTCAAGTCGACCTCCTCTTGTGGGAAATTTCTCATGTAAAAATATTCTTCATTGTAGTCTCCAAGTTGTAGATGACAAGTCAAATCATTATTTTTGGGAGAGGGTTTCAAATTATTTGTTACAAGAAAATCTATATAGAGCTAGTCCCTCCTCCCATTTGTGTTGTCATTGAATTGTGAGATCTCCTCAAACTAGTCGTTTGGCCTATTGAGTCAAGTCGACCTCCTCATTTGGGCATTTTCTCATGTAAAAATATTCTTCAGTATTGTCTCCAGGTTATGGATGACAAGTCAAATCATTATTTTTGGGAGAGGGTTTCAAACTATATGTTACAAGAAAATATATATAAGGCTAGTACCTCCTCCCATTTGTGTTGATGTTGAACTATGAGATCATCATGTCGTGATAAAAACTTTTTTGATGCAAACAATTATCTTATGGGTTGATTCTTCTATTCTTCTTCTTTTAATTCATTGTAGATATTGCATTCCAAAATATTTTTGCAAGTATCATAAATTGCACACAACTTTTGGATTGACCCATTATGGGGCTACATAGTCACTTGGAATAAGAACTTAGAGTGTTAATTCTCATTTATTGTTTATTGGATTGGAGGTTACCAATACCTAATCGTTGGATAACTCTTATCAAATGTTTTTTCATCAAAGACAAGATCTCTCCCAACTCCGTGATTGATCCATTGGCTGGAGGTATTTCAAATCATTCCTGGTTGGATTTAGGGGCCAATGCATCATCTTAAACTAGAGTGGGAGTGACTAGTATTTTGATTCGAAACTCACATCTTATTCCAAAGGCGCAAGGATGGTCTAGAAGGGATTGTGATTGCAATATGACACCAAAAAGGGTAATTTGCAAGGCCAAAATAAATCGCATTGCAACAACCACTTTTTTCCGGGGAAAATAGAGTTCATAATTTCTATTAAGAGGTATAATAGAGATTACATGCTGTAGATGCCGAAGGCATATGCTAATAAAGTGGTATTACCACCATTCAGTAGTTCCATAAGATCTGTCCCATATGTGTCACTGTGGATACGATGGGGCTGTATCCATTTACAAAAAGTTTTCAGATATACATGTTGTTCTGAAATATGCAAAAAGTAAAAGAGGTATGTCCTCTGTTCGAAAAAATACATAATATGTCTGTAAAGAGTCAGTCCAATATATACAGAGCATGGGCTAGAAAAATCAAAATTTCAAAATTTCAGTTGGGGAGGATTCCCCCTTGTAACAGTCCATCTATGTACGGTCGATGGTAGAAGACGTGCATCCCTTCTGGACTGTGTTCCTCGATCATCCAATCGCCTAGAGGCCGAGCCGCCGCTTCTTTCGAGAGCCGGTCAGCAGTTGTATTTCTTTCCCTGTAGATATGTGAAACAGTGATCTGGTCAAAAAATGTTTTGAAAAAAACAATTTCTTCCAAGATATGTCTCAAAGAGTATGTGTGACAATAGGAAATATTGTTTGCCCAATCAATTACAATCTTAGAATCACCAAATATTTGTATTTGTCTGCAATTTTTAGAAAGAGCGAAATAGAGAAGATGTCTCAATGTGATGAGTTCGGCATGATTGTTGGTCCCCAGACCAAGACCCAGTTTCAGATGAAAATAATGAGATTCTGTAATGTGGAAAAGGATACCCCCACCGCACCCTTGTGCAGATGCGGCACCATCAAAGTATGCCCACGGCATGTTTCTGTTGATAATTTCGGAGGTGATCTGCCTGGGGGTATTAGCTTTGATGTCAAAAGGGATTTCAGTGAAGGCCGAACAAATGGATGGCGGAAGGTGCTGCCAGTTCTCCCTGCCTGCCGCAAAGATTATATCATTACGCTTATACCAGATATACATGGCCACAACCAAAGGCAGATTCCTTGCTTTCTCCGAGGACACAGCTGACCACCAGAGATCCCAGGCCGAAGAGATGTCATCTGCGTGCCAGTCGGTTGTGATGTTAAGAATAAGTTTGACCTGCTGCCAGATTTCCCTGGTGATTTCGCAAGAGAGAAATAAATGGTAAGTAGATTCCTCCGCCTTGTTGCAGAGGACACACCAGGTAGGGCCAGCAAATGAACGCCTTTTTAGATTTTCCCCCGTTGGTAATTTATTCGCCAGTATGTTCCACATTAAGAGCCTGGCTCTGGGCTGAGCTTGAAGCTGCCAAATATTCGACCACCAACTTTTTATCAAGTCAGGCTTCTTGTCCTCGATGAGTTTTAAGTATCCCGACTTAGGAGAATATAAACCTGATTTTGCAGGTGCCCATATAAGTTCATCATCATGCTCATGTAACTTAATATGAGATTCAGAGAGAGCCTGTAAGTATCGCTGCCATAATTCCGCCCATTCATCTGTTAATTGCCACTGATGGTCCGATCTCCAAGCTTGAGAGAAAATAGTTGATCGGATGGGGTCTCCGACCTGATCTAAGTATTTGATACCCATATAATTAAGATGTTGGATCATGTCTGCCGGAAGGAGGTGAGCGTTTCCAGACCCAGGCCATGGGTCCAGCCCAATTCGAACCTGGGTACCATTTCCAATC
The DNA here is from genome assembly GCA_031772625.1 of Pinus tabuliformis. Lineage (NCBI taxonomy): Eukaryota > Viridiplantae > Streptophyta > Pinopsida > Pinales > Pinaceae > Pinus > Pinus tabuliformis. Next base: position 1,370,934,470 of record CM062805.1, on the reverse strand, counting down.
TTCCAGAGCAGGTTTTCCTTGATGAGGGGCAGAGCTTTTAGGGTGGCTTTCCAGATGGCCGACACACCTTGAAGTTGCCAAGAAGGTCTACGAATCCTGTCAAGGATGTTTGTGGGCCAAATGTATTTTTTGTGTATGACTTCTGCCCATAAGCTATCCATCTTGAGAAGAGACCATCCCTGCTTTGCTGTTAGGGCGAGTGCAAAATCGGGAAGGGATTTAAGTCCCCATCCTCCCCAGTGCTTGGGCATGGATACCAGGGACCATTTAGTCCAAGCAAAGATCTTACCCTTTTTATTCCCATTCCACAGGAACCTGCTACAAATCTGTTGAATTTTCTGTAAAATGCCTTTCGGAACCCAGGTAAGGGACATCCAATATACCGGTGTGGCCTCGAGAACAGATTTGATCAGCTGTAATCTGCCCGCTTTTGAAAGTAGGCGGTGGTGCCAACAAGTTATCCTCTTTTCTATTTTGTTGATGAGCCACCCCCAGTGTCCAGAATTGTATCCATCCGGCCTTAATCTGAATCCCAAGTATTTGATACCATCCAGAAGATTGTTTTCCTGGAAGGGAAAGAACTGAACAGCCAATAGAGATTCTTGTTGAGTGCATCTCGTCACTGATCTGGTAGATTTGTCCCTGTTTATTTCCATACCCGTGGCTTTGCAGAAGAGTTGAAGGATCCGGTTAAGGGCCGTGCTATCTCTAACGCTGCCATTAAGGAATATGAGAATATCATCCACGAACAATAGGTGTGTGATGGAGAGCTGTTCGGTAATTTTGAGGCCGCTTATCTCCCCATTCCTTTTGGCATCCGTAATAAGCCTGCTCAACCCTTCCATTACAATGAGAAAGAGTAGTGGAGAGAGAGGGCATCCTTGCCTGATGCCCCTGTTAATGTAAAATCGATCTGATGCTGCTCCATTGATGAGAATGGCAAACGAGACAGATGTAACACATCCCATGATCCAGTTAATGAAAGGCAGGGGGAAGCCCAGGTGTATAAGTGTCATCTTAAGATAAAGCCAATTCACCTTGTCGAAAGCCTTAGTAAGATCAATTTTTAAAGATACACTTTTCAGATTCTTCAGCTTGATGGAATGTAGGGTTTCCTGGGCAGTACCAATAGCCTCATAAATATGGCGATTTCGAAGGAAAGCAAATTGTTCAGCAGATATGTGGGAGGAAAGAATCGGCTTAATACGATTGGCAATTATCTTGGCAATGATTTTGTATAGGCAATTGCAGAGGGAGATGGGCCGGAAGTCATTGAAAGAAGAGGGTTCATCAGCTTTGGGGATCAAGGCAATATAGGTCTGATTCATAGGTGGGTGGATGTGCCCCGAGAGCCGGCTTTCCTCAACAACAGCTAAAATATCCTCACCCATCTGTTCATAAAACGCCAGATAGAATTCCACCGGCCATCCATCTGGTCCCGGACTCTTCTCTTTCTTGAACCATTTTAGAGTATTCTCAAGCTCCAGAGATGTGACAGGAGCTGTAAGGTCTTCCAGATCCTCCTGGCCAACAAACCGAGGGAGTTTTTCAGCAGTTCTAATAATATCTGGAAGATAGATTTCTGGTGGAGCTGTAAAGAGACCCTTGAAATGGGACACCCCAAGACTAGCCAATTGCTGGTGAGTGGTAGCCCAACCATCTGGCTCTCTAGGAAGTCTCCAAATGGTGTTCGAAGCCTTCCTGCCGTTGGCTAAGTTGTGAAAGTATTTTGTGTTGCAGTCCCCCGCTTTGAGCCAAATGGCTCTACTTTTAAGCCTCCATTGCTCCTCCTTTTCAAGTAGGATTTTTGCTTTTTGTCCATACAGACGGTTGAGCAAGGCTTTGGATTCATCAGTGAGGTAACCAGATCCTTTATCATCAGTTAATGAGGCTATCTGAGTTTCAGTATCCGTCAAAATCTGTTCATCTCTTTTCCTCTTGGCTGTCGCCCAGTCTTCAGTAAGAACTTTGAGTTTATTTAGCCTAACACAGAAATCATAGGCCTTGCGATGAGTCCGCAGAGGGGGCTGAGCAACCCAGAAGTTCGTGACCATATTATTATAATCCGGATCCTTGAGAAAGCCAGCGAAGAATTTGAAAGGGGATCTCGGCTTGGGTTTATTATCACTAATCTGTAAAAAAATTGGAAGATGGTCAGATAGACCCCCTATGCCAACCCATTGTCTGTATAGTGGACAAATCTGAATTAGATCCTGGTGCATCATGAATCTATCTAATCGCCTCCCCAGTGCAGCCTCCCCTGTGCGTTGATTGTGCCAAGTAGGAAGTTTCTTATTCATGGGGATGTCCACCAGGTGATGAGAGTCCAGCAGTAAATTCATTTGATCCGCAATGGAATCCCACTGGGCATTATGACCCCAAGATTCGCCAACTCCCAGAGAGAAGTTGAAATCCCCTCCAATCACTGTATGCTGAGTTATATGGTTACCAGATAGAAAGTCTTGCCAGAAGGGGAGACGATGCTGGTTGGGACCATATATGTTAATAAATCTTATCGGGAAGCCCAGATCCCCAGCCATGATATCCATTCCCAGGAACCCTCTGCCCCCCCAGGTGGAGATTGACTTACACTTCCTTGGGTTGATACCGATGAGTAAGCCACCGGATCGCCCACATGCGTCCAGTCCATGCAGAGTCCACCCCGGAAGAAAACCTTGCAGGCAGTTCACCGCCATCTCAGCTGTGCATAGAGTTTCTTGCAGAAAGATAATATCACATCTTGATACATGAAGAAGTCTTTTCAGAGCCAGTCGTTTTTTGGGGTTGGCAAGTCCCCTGCAATTGAAGGAGAGCCAGATCATGATTCACCACAGTGCATGGGCTCGATAGCTCTAAGCGCCCTTTCAATAGTAGATTGTCTCCCCAAAGCAACGTCCGCCACAACGTTTAACTTAGCCGATGAGATATGAGAAGGTCTGCCCCGTTTCTGTTTTTGGAGTCGACCCGGGGAAGAGCCCAGACCTAGTATTCGAGGCCGAGCCCTAGATCGCAGGTGATAGTGGTGTGATCCGGATAGCTCCGGTGAAGAAGAGTGGTCCACGACCCCCAGGATCTGGTTGGACATGGGAGGGGTAGTAGAAATGGATGGCGGAGGAGGGGCAATAGTGCAAATAATGGAGGGAATGGGAGCAGATTCAGAGCGAGATGTTTGTATAAAAGAGTGAATATTAGATATCATATCATTAGAGCAAGATTGTGAGAGAGAGGGGACGGAATCATTACCCGGACGAGTAGGTACAGTCGCAGCCGTTTTTGTATTCTTCCCGGCAGTCCGTGAATGGGTCCGCGGCGGTCCAGGTGCAACCAGGTCCTTGCTGCGAGCAGTTTTTGTTGTGCTATCCCCCTTCTTCGTGGAGGGGATCTCCTGCTGAGGCTGCACATCTTCCGATGGCTGGTGCTCTCCTTCATTTTGATTCACCGTGTTCTGTTGGCGAGGTCCCTTGGAGTCCTCCGAAATCCCCTTCGCAAGCAATGGGCAGTCCTTGAAGAGGTGCCCTACTTTGTGGCATCTCCTGCACCGATAAGGCACTCCTTCATAATCAAGGGGTTGTTTGCGCGAGACATGATTGTGGTGCAGGGTGATCTTTTCCACCAGCCCAGGTCTGATATCCATATTAACCAGAATTCTTGCCATAGTCCTGATGCCCGTCTTTTCAAATGATCTATCATGCTCCAGATAGGTACCTAGAGTGTCCCCAATCTTTTTGAAGGTGAATTGATTCCAGTATTGCCAAGGTAATCCTGGAAGCCGAACCCATATGGGGCCTTCGCCAAGATGTTCGCGCTCTGGATCAAACAGGGGATCCCACCTTTTAAGTAGCACCGGCGCGAGCTCAATATGCCAATATTGGGTAAGTACCCACTGAGTGTATTCGGGTCTCTGAAAGTGTAGGGCAAACCAGCCCCTTGTAAGCACCATAACCTCCGGGAGTTCTTTGAAAAGCGATCCCCAAATCTCGTTTACCCAAAGTTTGAGCCTCTCCGCAGAATAAGTTCGTCCTCTGACTCTGCCCACTAACACTTTTCGAGCCGCATCCATCACGTCCGGAATAGGATCTTCAGGTCCCAAGTTGATATTGTAGTCAGGATCAATGGAGCGGAGGCAGCGTCCCTTGGTCACCTTCTCGGAGCGCCTCCCAAAAGGAATTCCCTTCAGCAGGTTTCGGCACGGATCAGATGTGCTGTGCTGTGCTGATGCAGCTGAACGAACCGGGAGTGGAGTGGTGAAACAACCTGAGGGAATTGGAGATCGAGGGGAGGGAAAACCAGAACCCGGGAAGCCGGATACAGGGGGGATGAAGGGTTGCTGGAGGGAGTGAGGCATAAATGATACGGAGGGGGAGTGGGAGCTTGAAGGGGGGGGAGGCGGAGGGGGAGGATGGAGCGCAGGCCGATTGAGTTCCTGTAAGGAGACGTCGAGCAAAGGGGATCCCAGGAAACAAGAGCCTAGTAACTGAGCAGTGGCCGGGGAGAGAGGAGGGCATGCAATGGGCGGGGATTCCGCTGTTGAGATAGCCGGTCCTTTGTTTTTATCAGCAGAAGACAAGTGTGGATGCAGATTCGGGGCACCTGTCGTAAAACCCAAAGCAACGCTACGCGGAATCATATGAGGCCTGCTGGTGTGTGCCCATATTTCTTGGTGCGGCCTAGGGTCCGCCTCGTAATCTACCAATTCCTCGTCACCCATGTTAAACTGTCGGATATGCGTCGCGAGCGGGGTTCGAGCTGAGGTCCGGTAGCACCGAGATCAGGGAAGTCAGAGCGGCAGTGGGCTCAGAGGTGGGTGCCCAGGGGGGACCGCGGAATAAAATAATCCACGCAATAAAACAAAAACAACAGTGCCGCAGTCAGCCCGGCATTACAAGAGACCCGGGGGCTGTCTGTAAACCGCCATGGGGTTTGGTTCAGCAGCGCAGAAACTTGCTAGGGTTCCGCCATCGCCCCTCGACCTTACAACAACCACTTATTTTAAAACCCCAAAACTTTTCAAATTTCTACTTGGCCCAAAGAAGGTACAATTCTCATGTGTTATGCAAAAAAACTGATCTAAAGCAAGCTTCAAACAATTGTCCAATGATTTTTAGACCTTCCACGTAATTTACAATAGTAAATTTCAAGTGGTAAGTGAAACCCTTGTACGGGGGTTTGATCCTAAAGATATGTGCTTGTAAATCATTTTCATATTTTCACTTCTAAGTAATTTCTTCTTCATTATTTAAAGTGAATATCACTTTCCAACTTTCTAGAAATTGAATTTCTACATAAAAATAAAATATGGGTTTACACTCCTTGGGAATTGGACCCCTCTAATGAGTAAACATTTTCCATATTACATTATCTTTCAAATTACTCACTCATTTTTAGTACTTGGTTTATATATATATATTGCCTTAATATTTCCACCCTTAAATCCAACATTGAAAAATATTTATAGGCTTGTGGGTGGGCTCCAAATGAGAGTTTGGATTGTTAATTTCTATGTTTTTTTGCAATTTTACAAATATGGTATTGCAAAACAGAAAAACAATTCATTATCTGTAGCCAGTTGCAAAGCTCTACAATGGCCTTATAGCAAAGTATCTATCTCCAAATTGGTAAATGCTTTAAACACTCAACTTGGTGCTATTTCAAAACTTATTTATTGTAGTTAGAGTGTTGCTTTTCTCACTGGTTTGCATTTTGCACTCAAATTATTATTTTTAGATTAACAAGGTTTCTAAATTTAACTTCTAGATTCCATCACTCTAGAGGTATTACAAGGCACTCGCCTACAAACATGTGGTGGAATGCATTTAGTGCAAGGAAGCCTCCCTTGAATTTGTAGTTGTGCCAAGGAGTGGGGACTCATGCCAAGGTGACATTGGCACGTGTCCTACTTGCTATCACCTTAGCATCTCATGAGGATCTTAATGAGACATGATAATTTGGGTGATAATAGGTACAACCCTAAAAGGGAATTATTTTTTAGTATGTTACATTATGGCATCGAAACATATACAACATTTGATAATACAAACATCATAGAGTTTCATTTACGAGATTCATACCTTTCATTGAGTTAAACATTCATGAATAATAAATGAAATAGAAAGGTTAGTGACATTTTGCAAAGGCTAAACATGTTGAAAAGGCTAAAAATTGAAAAGTAGATATAAATTGAGATAAAAGGAATACCTCTAAGTATTCAAACATGTTTTTTTATTTTTTGGTATAAGGAGGGGGGGGAGGAAAAAATAACTAGAAGATATAATCATTGGCGCCACCAAGAATTATATAGCGTTGCTGCTAACAAAAATCCCCTTAACTTAATATGATAGTCCTCTAACCGTATTAAGCAAGGTTAGATAGATTTCAAACCAAGGTCGGCAACATTATCATTGTGAGTTCCAATGACTCAGGATATCCCTAATGAGCATTTTAAGAACATGGGGGTGGGCATTGATCCACTTATGTGTACATGGGTCTTATTTGATATAATCTCCTTGGGTTCAATCACATAATTGACCATTACATTAAGGTGTCCCCATGGCTTCAAGCTACACTCTCATGGTAAATGAACCTTTCTTGACATGGAAAATCTTCTCGCTTTCCATCATTGGATCCAACCCCCCAGGGCCTTAAAATTTAAGGACATTGGAGTGGGCTTTGATCCACTAATGTGTGCAGGGGTCACTAGACCATTTAATATTATCTCTCTAGGTGAAAACACGCGTTCAACCACTACTTAAAGCTACCCCTATGGCTTCAAGCTAGGCACTCATAGGTATTGAACCTTGCCCAATGGTGAAAAACTCATATCTTCCCCCATTGAATCCATACCCTTAAGGCCTTAAAATTTAAGGACATGGGGGTGGAATTTGATGCACTCATGTGTGTAGGGGTCACCAAACCATTTAATATTAACTCTTGGTGCAAACACACATTCGACCACTACCTAAAGCTACCCCTACGGCTTCAAGCTAAGCACTCACATGTATTAAACCTTGCCCAACGGTGAAAACCTCATCATCTCCCCATTGGAACCAACTCGTCCAGACTAAATAATTAAACTATTAAATACAACCCTAACAAATACTTAATAAGTTACATTATAACATGGAAACATCTACAATGCATGATATTACAATAACCATAACATTCTATTTAAAACATTTGCACTTTTTATTAGGTTAAATATTCATTACCAAGGAAAAATATTGGGGTTAATGATATTTTGCTAAGAGCAAAAATTAAATATATAAAATCAAGGTTAGCAAGATGATGTGATAAGAAAAAAAATGAAAATACAAAATCAAGGGTACTAATATAAATATTTTTTTTACAAAAATGATTAGGATTTTATTAAAGTTTGTGCCCAGACACAACTATTACTCAAGAAGTTTACAGTATCTTTCTCTTGTTGGTAATTCAAAAGATCTAAATACTAATGACATATTACTAAAGAGACCCCAAACTATATCAACTTGTCTATTGTTTTGATAACCATATACACAACAAAATTGACCCTGCAGAAGACAATATTTACAAGGTAACATAAGACACAAACATTGGAAAAACTATCATGTGGTTGACTTATTGAGGTCCAACCTCTGTTCTTCATTGGTACAAGATGCCTCATCCACCTCCAAGATACACATAGTTAGGTGATTGATCTGGTCTTGAAGAGTCCTTAGTTTACTTTGAAGGGTGTCCAATTCATCATCCTGCTTAGTGGTCTTTTCCCGAAGAGAGATTCTCGTCTTGCATTTGAGTTATGGATAACATGTAATCTTGCATCTTTAGATTAAGAACCATAAGTTGTACATTCATGTCATCTATTTTATGTTTCTACTAAGCTATTATGTCTAGGATAACACAATTTATATTCTCAGTGTCATGGTTGTCAAGAGCCTAATGCAGAGTTTTTTTCCACATAATACTTCTTGTGGTTTCACCAAGTGCTAGATTCTACAATCTATATGGAAGAAGCAAAACTTATTGATGAAATTCCAACTTTGGCAACCATGATTGTAACTTACCACCTTGGAACAATATGCATGATGCTAAGGTATGTTGGGGAATTGATTGTCACCGGGATATTTCTGAGTGCCAAGCACACCGATGAAATAGCCAAGACAACACCTCAAGAGGGTCTGTCCTACCACTCTAGCTTGAGGGAACCAAATAAGAAAGGAGCCAAACCCAAAGAGGCAAAAATGTCCAAGAGTATTGTAAATCCCCAACCCAGGAGAAATTCACGGGTAGAACATGCTCAGAGACAGAAGATATGCCATTAATAGTCACCAAAGTGAGGTTTGAATTTACATATCTTTAGTATGCCCCTTGAACCCAATTTATAATCTACGGTAATTGATTCGTACACTCTCCTACCTTGAATCTGGATTGATTGTGAGAAGGGAGGGTCATGATTTTGTTCCACTACATATGAGTTGCAATAGAAGGAAGATTTGAAATAAACTGCTTAGAGACCATTTGCCTGTCGCGAGAGTACAACGTGAGAGCAAAAGAGAATGGTGCTCAATACAGAGGCGATGACCCCCTAGGTTGTATGCATGCAATTTGTTAGGAGTGACATCATTATATGCCATGAACCTTGTCATGCTCCCAAACACCTTTGTGGCTTGATGATTGATGATTACACATGAAATTTGGGGATTGCATCTTATTTCACATATTCCCTGATTAAACTTGAGCAAGTTCATTTTGAGAGCCACGAAATGTTGGATTGAGTTAGGGAATATTGCACCAGCTATATATTCCATTTAGTTTAATTGCCTAATTTGGAGACGGAAACCTTGGTTAACGCAATTGTCCACTTAATTGTTTTTCTTCGAAAAGATATGGAAGTATGTTTTTTGTGGGATTTTTTCAAGTAATGTTGTGATTCTTCTCATTAGGATTTCCAGGTGGCTTTCCTTAGGCAGGGTGGCATTATAAAGATGGTTAATGACAAGGAGATAATCTCACATTATGATTATGTTAGATATTCACATATCTTTCACGATAAGGAGGCCTTGCAATTCAATTTGGTTGTTTTTCATGGAAAAATAAATATAAATTATATAGCATACAACTTTATATATATAAACATGGGTAAATATTAAAAAATTGGGAATATATTATGTAAATATTCTATCAATATTTTGCAAAACTTTAATTATCTTACAAACTTGATGTTTAAGGATTTAGTCAATGTGAAAAATCAGTTACCCGATTCCTATTGCAGCAAAATGATGATATTTCTCCTATTTGTTAATTACTTGGACAAATTACTTGCAGTTTTCTACAAAAAATATCGAAATTCATACACTGCAGCCTACACAAAATAAATATTGTGGAAACTAAATATTGCACTGGAGAGAAATAGACACACACACATTTACACAGTTGTTTTTGGATAATTGTCCCCAAAAAAACCCAATGTGGGAAAACTATTGCAGCAGCTGAGGGTTTTATTAATTAAGCAATAGTTTTTGAGTACAAATCATTGGATGCCCAAACTAGCTATCCGATACAGAGAAAAATTGACAAGGAGATAATGAGGAAAAATCTCACACTATCTGACAATCCGAATATGATCCAGGCTCTGGATGGTTGGCCCCACGTTGGCTCTGTGCAGCCTCTGCGTAAACCTACACAAATCTACATCAACCTCTCTGGGGTGTGCGTCACCTCCTCCTCTGATATTTTGTTGTTTGGAACTTCACTCCTCTGGCCTTCCAGTATCACACCCCAACTTCTGGCTCAGGAATTCAACTTCCCAGCTGAATCTCAGACTCCCTCTGAATCTCTACGCTGCCTCTGCACGGCACTACGCTGCGTCTTTGAATCTCTCTCTGTCTTCTCTGCCTTGCACTCTCCGGGTCTGAAAAACTCCCCTACAGACTACTATCCCTGCCCCTCACTGGAAGAATATCACTCGATCTCACTCCGACAACTCAACGATGCTACTCTTGAGAAATTCGATCTTTGATCTCTCATTCGATGTGTTCTCCAAGCGTGACCATCGAACTCCTTATAATCTCTCGTTGGAGCTCCAATGACCAAGGTTAAAACATAATCAAGGGCTAGATTAACTAGGAGTTGATCCTCGTCTTTTTCTAGAAGATTCACACCTGATTTAATTAATACCATTTAATTAACTAGATTTCCTAAGTTTAGACTTAGGGACCAACTTTAAAAAGTTAATTATTTTAATTAAACCATCTCTAGGTGGAATTTTCCCAAATGATTTCTAGGTATTGGAGAATGCATGTGTCTTAGCCTCTCTACAAAATCTCGAGGCAAGAGCACATCTGATGCTACAGAAATCAACACTCCCTCTTAGCGAGGAATGTGCTCTAGTGTTGCAACCTACTGAAGCATCTCCCTATCTCTACACCATCTCCTACTGCGATGTTGATGTCTGGCTCTACTACCCACCAACTACTGCGCAACTCTGATTGTTGCATATGTGTTGTTGTTGGCCTTGCTGAACTACTGCCAACACTGCATCTGCACTACAACCCTCTCTCCATCTGTCGTTGCTGCAACTGCAACCTCTGCAACGGAAAAACATCCAAAATATTAAACCATTGTATTCAGTATGATGCATCCTTCGTCCAAGTTTTGATTGTTATTAGTCTCGACATTGCTGTTGACTTTGCTCTGTGCCAACTGCATTGCTGCTAACTCTGCTCTACGTTGCTCAGAATCCAACCGCTACTAGCTTTTGCATCTGTTACTCTGGCACTTGACTGCACCAATTGGCACTCGTCCATCCGGCTGCTGTTGACTATGGGCTCTCGTAGCAAGGTCTTGATCCAAGAGGTGGACTCCTCAGGGATCATGCCCATCTTGTAGCTCTCTGAGGCTACAACTCCAGATCACCCCACCTCACCCTTAGAGGCATCTCGACAATCATGGAAAACTCTTCCTCCAGTCTGGAGGACAAGTTGTTGATCTTAGCAGATGCAGCCTGATGATCTTGCTTCTCCACCTTGTCTGATCCGGATTTAAACAGGAACGCAACAAATTACAGAGATAACCATATACACAAAGATGCAGCGGAAATAATACTTCATTCCATTAATGGAAAATACTGAAATATGCTTACAGACAGAAATGGAAATAAACTAGCTAGGGCGATGGTAGCTTATCTCTGAGAAGAGATGTGATGGCTACATGCCTCTGAACTGTGTTACAATGAGGCTCGAAGGCCTATTTATTGTTGAGAAACAATGGAAAAACCCTTAACATTCCAAAACCTAACCCTAGGAGATGAAACGCCAAACTGTGGGCCCCGTTTGGGGGTAAGTTGGTACATCAACTTCCCGGGGTCGTAACTTTTGCATATGATCTCCGTTTGACGCGTACAATAGCTCATTAGAAAGATCTATCTGAGCACTATCATTGTTGGAACGGGCAACACCATTCCATGGACTTGTGTTGCCCCCGGATTCCCCAAAAAACGTCGTTTAGGGCCTCAAAACGGCTCCGGAAGTTCAGGACCCGAAAAACTGCTAAAAATAGTAAGTTGTACTACAATTAAGGAAACTGAAAATGCTGAGAAAGACAATGGTGGGGGTCCAGGTGGACTTGGCAGGTGGCCACCAATATCCACCTGGATCATTCCTCCCCCCTTAGGAAGCAATGGTCCCCATTGCGTTGAGCTCCTCCATGAGATGAGGAAACTTTTGCTGAACTTGTTCCCTGGTGAGCCACTTGCCCTGCTGAAGGAGTTGGCCCGCTTTGACAACTCGATACAGTTGGATATTCTGTTGGTGAGTGTTCTTGATCTGTGTGTCCATGATCCGATCAGTTGCAGCTTGTTCCATGCAATCTGGATTTAATTCTGTGGGTTTGAGCTGTTCTGCAATGTCGGATGTGTCTAGCAATGGTGGAAAGTATGGCCGAAGGCGGTCCACATTGAATACTGGGTGCAGGCCAAGGAATGGGGGAATGCTGAGCTCAAATGCATTGTCTCCCATAGCCTTAGTAATGGTGTAAGGACCATATCGGAGTGGTCTCAATTTCCGATAGGCTCCAGTAAGGCGTTCCTTTTGCAAATGCAACCAGACTTTGTCGCCCACCTGAAACTTGTGTGGCACCCGATGTTGATCATGTCGCTGCTTGTACTTGGCATTTGATTTCTCAAGAATGTCATGGACCTACTGGCGAATATGTTGGATGCGCTCAATGAAGCTGGTGGCCTTATCTGTTTCGGACTGGACATGAGCTGAATTCATGTGAGTAGTTGCAAGTGGCATGGCCACATCAATGGGGCATAGTGGCTGGAATCCCAAACCCACCTGAAAAGGGCTATGGCCAGTGGAGCTGTGAAGAGCTCGGTTGTAGCTGTGCTGAACGTAGGGGAGGCTCTCGTCCCATGTGCGTGGATGCTTTGAGTTATACATGCGCAGAATGTGCACAATCATCCTATTGACAACCTCTGTCTGGCCATCAGTTTGAGGATGGAAGGCTGTGGACTTCGTGAGTTTGGTGTCCAACATTGACCAGAGACTGGACCAAAAGGTGCTGAGAAACCGACTGTCCCGATCTGAGATGATAGACTGTGGGATCCCAAAGTGCACCCACACTCGTTCAAAGAAGAGTTTAGCAGTGGCTTCTGCTGTGATATTCTTCTTGCAAGCCATCATAATGGCCATCTTTGAGAACCTGTCGACGACCACAAAAACACAGTCATTTCCATGCTTAGTGGAAGGAAGGCCTGACATGTAATCCATGGAGATGGATTCCCAAGGTCGACTAGGGGTAGGCAACGGGGTATAGAGGCCTTGCTTCTTAATGGTCGGTTTGGCAATGGCACAGGCAGTACATGATCGGATGTACTTCCCAACATCCTGTCGAAGATTCGGCCAATAGAAATAGTTTTGCAGTACTGCCACTGTTTTCTCGACCCCGAAATGCCCAGCAGCCCGACTGTAGTGTGCTTCCCAAATCATCTTGGCACGCTCGCTTGAAGGAACACAAAGGTGACCGAGGTGGCATAATAGGGCATCTTGGAGGTGAAAATCTGCAACCTGTCGACCCTCCAAGAGTGTCTGGTATGTGTGGCCGAATTCTGGGTCGCTTTTGTAGAGAAGTGGCCAATCAGAAGTCTCGTGCCCGCAAGAGTTGAGCACGGTGGTTAGCACCATGATCGGTGGTCGACTGAGGCAATCTGCAACATTATTGGTGCTGCCCTTTTTATACTTGATATTCAAGTGAAACTGTTGCAGGTATGTAGACCACTTCTGATGGCGATCATTCTGCAATTTCCCTTGGGTCTGTATGAACTGCAGAGGTCGGTGGTCTGTGTGGATGACCGTTTCCTTCCCCAAAATGTAATGCTTCCATTGTCGGCAGGCCTGTACAATGGAATACATCTCTTTATCATAAGTGGGGTACTTCCGGACTGTGTCTGAAAGTGTTTCACTGTGATATGCCACTGGATGTCCATGTTGAGTAAGGACTGCCCCAATAGCATAGTCAGAGGCATCTGTCTCGACCTCAAATGGTTGTTGTAAATCTGGTAACGCGAGCACTGGTGCCGTGCAGAGGCGATCCTTCAACTCCCTGAATGCCTTCTGTTGAGATTCAGACCAAAAGAATTTTGCTTTCGCCCCGCCCTTGGTGACTTGACTCAAGGGCCAAGAAATATGAGAAAATCCCAACACAAACCTGCGGTAGAAGTTGGCAAGACCTAGAAAGCTGCGGAGCTCTGTTAGAGTGGTTGGAGAGGGCCAATCCCGAATGACTTGGACCTTGGCTGGATCGACATGCACCCCCTGTTCATCAATGATGTATCCCAGATACTGAACCTCGGTCATGCCAAAAGTGCATTTCTCCAAATTGGCACATAGCTTGTGTTGCCGCAGTGTTTGGAGAACCTGTCGGATGTGTTGGAGGTGCTCTTCCCAACTCTGGCTGAAGATCAGAATGTCATCCAAGTATACTACTACAAAGGAGTTGGTGAATGGCCGCAAGATGTCATCCATTAGCCTCATAAAGGTTGCAGGAGCATTCGTCAATCCGAAAGGCATGACCAACCATTCGAATAGGCCCTCCTTGGATTTGAAGGCAGTCTTCCACACATCTGAGGGTTCAATTGGTACCTGGTGATATCCTGACTTCAAATCGATCTTGCTGAAATATTTCGCCCCCTTTAGTTGGTCTAGGAGGTCATCAATCCGCGGGATCGGGTACCTATTACGGACAGTGATCTTGTTCAGCGCCCGATAGTCAATACAGAGTCTCCACGTCCCATCCTTCTTCTGTACCAACACTATCGGGCTCCCACAGGGCGAAGAACTCGGACGGATGTGACCTTTCTGCAGGAGCTCCTGAATCTGCCTCTTGATTTCATTGTTCTCCAGAACGGAGCGCCGATAAATTGGTCCATTGGGTAGTGGCGCACCTGGGGTCAGATCGATGGAGTGCTTGACTTGACAGTGCAGAGGAACCCCTGCCGGGGAGGTGAAGATGTCTTCGTACTCCTCCACAATCTTTTCCATCTGTAGCTGCCGTGCAGAGGGACCCCGTTTGGAGGCCGCGGCCATTGTCTTCTTCTTCCCTTGAGGGCGTATCATCAGGAAAACAAATTTCCTGGTTTTGGAAATGATCTTACTGCATTGTTTTGCAGTAATCAAAGAGATGGCGGCAGGTGGTGCTACCTCTGGTATCCTGAACAACTTATTTCCCAATGTAATAATAACAGCACGGGGCCTTGATTCATACACAGCATGTCGCTTCCACAAGTATGGTTGTCCTAGTAATACATCACAAACTTCAAGGGGAGCAATGTCACACAATACCTCATCCGTGAAGGGCTTGATGTTGTATGGAAGGCGACACTGCTGGCTCACGCGAAGATCTCGCCCTTGGTGAAGCCACCCAATGGTGTATGGTTGTGGATGTGCTGTGGTCGGTAAGCCCAACCGCTTCACGACCTCTGCCGAAATGAGGTTCTTTTGACTCCCGCTATCAACAATGAACTGTATCGGGGAGCCCTTTACCCACATCTGGGAGTGGAAGAGACGCTCCTCCTCCTCTGGATCTTCGGGTTCATTTTTCTGGATCTTTGCGGTAGCAATAGTGGCGCTGGGATCCGCATCAATGATCTGCTTCCCTTTTTCATACCCCTTATCGGGTTCTGACTCAGAGTCGGAACATGCATCTGATTCTGAAACCTTTAGCTCAGCCACCAGTGACTGCTTGGCCCGACACTCACTTGTGTTGTGAGTGGAGCTCTTATGGAACTCGCACCATTTTCCAGTGTCCTTTCTCAGCTTCGCGGCGTTGCTCTTTGCTTGCAGCTTCGGCTGGTTGTCTTGGGCTGTCCCGCCTTGGCTTTGTCCTTTGTTCTGTGGTTTAGGGGCACCTTTCCCCTGCTTTGGATTCACAGATCCAAAGTCTCGCTTCTTTTGTTTAAACTTCTGCTCGACCTTGACGACATACCGGTATGCTGCGCCGAGCGAGGGGATGTTTAGGAACTGTATTTCTTCCTGGATGTACTTGTGCAGGCAGCCACGGTATTTGAGTATCAAATGTTGCTCCGAATCCTTGATACCCAACTTTGTGCGAAGGGTATGGAAAAGATTGGTGAACTCTGGCACGTCTTGGTCCCTTCCCTGCCGCAGCGTGGTCCACTTTATGTATTCATCCTCATAGCTTCCGACAGGGTAGTACTGCTCCTTGATGGCATCCCGGAACGAATCCCAGGTGGGTGCGGCTGAAAATAGTGAGCCAGTACTTTCATCCTTCTGCTCGCAGTAGGTTTCCCACCAGTCCTTGACGTGGGGGGCTGCTTTGAGAAGAGCAAAAACAATCTTTTCCCGACTCGAAAATTCATGAACAGAAAAATAACCCTCTAGCAGATTTAACCATTTATCTACGGCATCGGCGTCTATCTGACCCTCGAATATGGGGATTTCAAAATTAACTTGTACCTTAAAGGGTGTGGCGTTTCCAGAGGAGCTGCTGGAAGCCGATGCGCCGCTTCTGGGTAGCCGCTGAAGGATCTGCGCAAAGCTGTCCATCATCGCGTTCCGTTGTCGCTCGAGCGCTTCTTCGAGCAAGATTTTGATGGGATCTCCTGCCCCCTCGTCTTTCTTCTCGTCCGCCATGGGAGGCCGTCGGGATTTGCGAGGCTGGTCTTGCAAAGGTTCAACCAGTTCAAGCCCTAACTCCTTATATCCCGACCTTGTTGGGGACATGCAAAGAAAAACAGAGAAAAAGCAGACCGCTCTGATACCACTGATCCGGATTTAAACAGGAACGCAACAAATTACAGAGATAACCATATACACAAAGATGCAGCGGAAATAATACTTCATTTCATTAATGGAAAATACTGAAATATGCTTACAGACATAAATGGAAATAAACTAGCTAGGGCGATGGTAGCTTATCTCTGAGAAGATATGTGATGGCTACATGCCTCTGAACTGTGTTACAATGAGGCTCGAAGGCCTATTTATTGTTGAGAAACAATGGAAAAACCCTTAACATTCCAAAACCTAACCCTAGGAGATGAAACGCCAAACTGTGGGCCCCGTTTGGGGTAAGTTGGTACATCAACTTCCCGGGGTCGTAACTTTGGCATATGATCTCCGTTTGACGCGTACAATAGCTCATTAGAAAGATCTATCCGAGCACTATCATTGTTGGAACGAGCAACACTAGTCCATTCCATGGACTTGTGTTGCCCCCGGATTCCCCAAAAAACGTCGTTTAGGGCCTCAAAACGGCTCCGGAAGTTCAGGACCCGAAAAACTGCTAAAAATAGTAAGTTGTGCTACAATTAAGGAAACTGAAAATGCTGAGAAAGACAATGGTGGGGGTCCAGGTGGACTTGGCAGGTGGCCACCAATATCCACCTGGATCATTGTCCTTCCTTCTGAGAGGACACTGAGTGTTGTAATGGCCCAGCTCGCCACACCTGAAGCACTTGATCTTTGAAATATCCTTCTTTCTTTTGCGCTAGCCCTTTGATGCAAGGGCAACGTCCTCATCTTCCTTCATTGTTTTCGCCCCACAGTTGCTACTACCACTGATGGTTCCCTTCACCAGATCATGCCTCATCTCCTCTTGCTGCAGATCAACCCATACACGTTCCCAATCTGGCAATTTTTATCTGCCCAAGATGCTCTGGATGAAAACTTGCCAATCTTCTAAAATGCAATTTAGCGCTAATCGTACAAACTCTGAGGGTTGGGGTGTTGATCCTACTGAAGCCAGTTGGTCCTAAGCATCTTGAAGCCTCGTAAGGAAGGGGACCACACACTCCCCTTTTTGCACCCTCACGCATCTCAGCGTCTCCTCTAAGTACATATTTTGTTGCTCGGAAGATCCTTCATATAGCGTAGCTAAGGCTTCCCACATTTGTCGGGCAGTATCCTTACCGACTATATGGTATACTACATGATCTCGAACCCCGTCGAGAATGACCTTCTTAATCTTCGCCATCTTAGCCTTGTACTTCTTAAGCGGATCTGCATTGGCAGGTACAACTACCACACTGTTGACATAAGTTTTGAGATCATGCTCATCTAGAAGACAAGAGATCCTAGCCTTCTAGATCACATGGTTGGACGCTCCGTCCAACTGATCTTGATCTCTCAACCTAGCTAATGCCATCTCTCCTGAATAAGTCAAATTGCTCCCTCTTCTCCTCTCTGAAACTGCTGCCCAGTTATTTGCACTCCCTTCTGGAATGAGAAATCCTGCACACAACTACTGTTGCTATGCTTGGAAAATTAGAACTTCTTGCCTAGAAGTCCTATGAGGAAGAAATGCCCTCAGTATGTGTTATTCTCTCCTTCTGACACTATTCTGCCAGCGACAACTGCAAAATAACTGCGTCCCAGTTGAAGATCTGTTTTGCAAGGAAACTGCGTTGCTCCCTTCTGCCGCTGGAAAGCTTCGATTTGGAGAATTGAATTTCTCTGTCAACTCACTCAAAGAAATCAATCTCACTCAAAACTTCGACCTCTTTGGCCTAAGGACTACGTTGTCTCTAGGGTTTCGAACTACTGCCAAGGCAGAATTTCAAGCCTTTGTTTTCCTTTCTGCTCTGACCTCTCGTGCTCACAATTTGTGCTTTGATACCATGTTAAAAATTAGTTACCAGATTCTTACTACAACACACTGATGATATTTCTCCTATTTGTTAATTACTTGAACAAATTAATTGAAGTTTTCTACAGCAAATATCGAAATACATACACTACAGCCTACACAAAATAATCATTGTGGACACTAAATATTGCACTAGAGAGAAATAGACACACATACATTTACACAGCTGTTTTTCGACAATTGTCCTCGGAAAAAGTTAATGTGGGAAAATCGGTGCAACAACTAAGGGTTTTATTATTATGCGGTAGTTTCTGCGTACAAATCATTGGATGCCCAAACTGGTTATCCGATATAGAGAAAAAATGACAAGGAGATAGTGAGGAAAAAATCTCACATTGTCTGACAATTCGAATATGATCTAGGCTCTAGATGGCTGACCCCACATTGGCTTTGCACTGCCTCTCCGTCAACCTATGCAGACCTGCGTCAACCTCTTTGGGGTATGTTTCACCTACTCCTCTGATCTCATGTTGTCTAGAACTTTTCTCTTTTGGCCTTCCAGTCTCACATTCAGGCTTCTAGCTCTAGAATTCGACTTCCTAGCTGAATCTCAGACTCCCTCTCAAGCTCTGTGTTGGCACTGCGTTGCCTCTCTTTATCTTCTATGCCTTGCACTCTCCGGATCTAGAAAACTCTCCTTCGGACTTGTTATGCAACCAACTCACAAAATAGAAGAAAAGATAGATCAACGACTTCAAAATCAACATCTTCAAGGGGGAAACCTCCTTTACATTACACAAATGAACAATTCTTGGATGATTCAAATGAAAAAACCTGCTTTCTATATATAGGTGATCTGAAAATGAGATCTAAGACAATAATAAGGTATTACAGACTTATGTGCATGGATTAGTCTATGTCATTTTATGTAATGGATCGATAAGATTGCGAAATCCACAGACAATGAAGCAGTAAACAAAACATAATAGATAACACATGACACAACAAATTTAATAAGGAGTTCACCCAATATTCATGGGCTACATCTCTCGATCCAGCCTTCAATGGTGGCCTCTCTATTGTCTTCAAGCAGAGTTCTGTTTACAGCAGTGAGCTCAATTTGAGCCTCACACATAACATATTACAATAACAAGAGCTTACTTGAACCTCTCAAGTTCTCTATGAGTACACTGACTCCCTCAAGGCTCTATGTCTCTGTCCTAAACTCTGTCTCGGCATTTGCCTGAAATGCTGCTCCTCTATTATGCTCTTTCTCTGTGGCTTTTAAAGCCAACCGCGTTGCCTGTTTGTTTCATATCCTCGGCTCTCAGTCTCCCCGGCCTATGCACGTTTTGAATCCCTCTGCTAGCATTATACAATTATTTCCTAACGCATGGAGAGGAGGTGGCCACCCATTATGTAACACCAGAGTGCTCGGGCCTCTGAAACTCTTGAAACAGTCGCGCTCTGTTAAACACAGGGAAAATGCATTTTAAACGGAGAAAATTTGCCAAAACGTGATATATCGGACTTCAAAAGTCCTTAAATATGATTCATTCCTCTATCGGGTCCACCTATTGGTCGTTGTCGCTTATCGCATCGGCTCTTCCCTCTTCGCTTTTCGTTTGACAAACGAAACTGCGAAAACATATAAAAACACTGTAAAATCCCACATACCGGACTTCAAAATATATATGTTATCACCTAATTGCCCATCGGGTCGCTCCGATTGCGATATCGCAATCGCTCATTGCAATACCCCCGGGCTGTTATAAGCGCTCCTGCAATCCCCCGATAGCGATCCTGCGATGTAATACGGGTCATCGATCTGCGCGCTTGATCGACGGTCCATATTAACTCCGCCAATCGCCATCGCCATATATATGTGTTAAGCGTCGATATCGTTGTTTTCCATCGCAATTCTTAAGTGGGTTCCGCCGATAGCGATCCGTCGATCGGATCTGGACCGTTGATCGGCCAGATCCGACGGCTACTGTGTATTTTGTTGTTCCACCTCCGATAGCTCCATTTTCTCTATTTTCACGGGTTTTGGGCCTCCTGATAGTGTTTCTCTGCCATGCTAAGGGTGTTCCTCTTGCGAATACTTTGATATTTTTAAAAGATTTTGATCTTTGGCACGATTTTTAAAGAGTTTATGAAGACTTAGAGAGCATTCTCGGATCCATTTGGATCACGCCTTCCCACTGAAAAAGGCTTTTGGACCACCAAAAGTTGGTTTTCAAGCATCTCTTAAGTGAGGATACAACTGCCTCACTTGCCCAATCTCTATCCATTTTGCACTGCTGGGGTTTGAACCTTTGAGTCCTACTCTTAGGTACTCGACATCCCCTTTGCGCGTAGTCCTCACCTTCATGTCCAGAATTGTATCTTCTTGCAGCTCATTGAGGTATTCAGGCAATAGATCATTAATGGAAGGCAATTGACTTTTCTCTTCAGGATCTTCAATTAGAAAAGGTTCAAACAGTCTTAAATTTTCTGCATTTACTACTGAATAGATGTGCATGTATGCTGGCAGATCAAGGCAAAAAGCGTTCTCGCCAATTTTCTCAAGTACCTTAAAAGGCCCATACCTTATTGGCTTCAGCTTCTTTCCTTCACCTTGCATTTTGTCCTTGCTGACATACAGCCATACTTGATCACCAACTTGGAAGTTGTGCTCCACCCGATGTTTATCATGCCTTGCCTTGTATTTGACTTGGCTCTTTTCCAGCTGTTCCTACACTGCCTGGTGAATTTCTTGGATCTATTCAATGAATCTGGTTGCTTTGTTCACATCACTGTTTCCAGCAACTGCTATGTCTTTTTCAAAGACAAAATCCAAGAGAGACCTTGGTATAAAACCAAAACAGGTCTCAAAAGGAAATCTCTGTGTAGAAGAATGTTTAGCACGATTGTAAGCATGTTACACATAACATAAGTGTTCATCCCAAAGCTTGGGATGCTTGCTGCAATAACCCCTTAGCAACTAGATCACTGTTTGGTTGACTACCTTTGTTTGGCCATCTGTCTGTGGATGAAAAGTTGTGCTTTTCTTCAGTCTTGTGTCCATTAATTCCCACAGGCTTGACCAAAACTTCCCAACAAATCGGGAGTCTCGATCAGATACTATGGAAGTGGGTAACCCAAAATGCACGCAGACATGCTGAAAGAGCAATTTCACTGTTTGTTCAGCTCTAATCTGCTTATTACAAGGTATTAAAATACACATTTTGTTGAACCTGTCCACAATAACATATAAATAGTCATGTCCCTTTCTAGATTTTGGCAATCCCCCAACAAAGTCCATGGAAACACTTTCCCAAGGACGGGAAGGAACTGGCAGTGGAGTGTACAAGCCTAGTTTTCTATTGTTGGGCTTGCTTTTAGCACACATGGTACACCCTCTTACATATCTAGAAATTGTTTCATGCATTTTTGGCCAATAGTAGTATCTTTGCAGCTGTGCAACTATTTTACTTACCCCAAAATGACCAAATATCAGAGAAGTATGTACCTCCCTAATTATGTTAATTCTCTCTGTTTGTGGAATGCATAGCTTTCCCAAATGATGCAAGAGTCGGTCCTTAAAATAGTAATCCAATTCTTCTACCTTTTTGCCATTACATAAAGCTACATATACATCTTTAAAGTCTATGTCTTGAGCATATTGTTCAATGTAGCTTTCATGCATTACTGAGTTATGCTTAAGTATGGTAGATGCATTTATGATTGGTCTGGACAACATATCTCAACTTTATTGTGTATGCCCTTTTTATATCTAATGACTAAATGAAACTGCTGTAGGAAACCCATCCACCTATAGTGTCTTGATTGTTGCAATTTAGTTTGTGAGTGCAAGTACTGAAGTGGCCAATGATCAATATGTATTATTGTTTCTTTGTCCATTAAGTAATGTTTCCACTTCTCCGCACTCTGAACTAATGCATACAATTCTTTATCATATGTAGGATAATTAACTACTGCAAAATTAAGAGTCTCAGAATGGTAGCATATGGTTTTACCATGTTGCATCAACACTGCTCCCATGGCATAATCACTGGCATCTGTTTCGATCTCAAATGGTTGTTGAAGATTGGACAATGCTAGTACTAGTGCTGTACTAATTTTTTTTCAAGGTGTCGAAGGCTTTCTGCTATTTGCCTCCCCACTGAAACACCTTGTTCAATCATGTCAAAGCATGTAAGGAGTTGCAGTTAAGGAAAAGTTAGCAATAAATTTTCTCCAATATTGTGCTACCCCTAGGAAGCTTCTAACTTCTGTAGCAGACTTGGGTTTAGGCCAATTTACAATGATTGCAACCTTAGAGGGATCTATCTTTAGTTCACCACCCCCTGCAATATGACCCAAATAATTCAAAGATGTTTTACCAAATCCACACTTTGATAATTTAACATAAAGATTTTCTTTTTTCAAAACATTTACAGTCTTCTTTACATGCTTCAAATGTTCTTCCCATGTTTTACTGAATACAAGAATGTCATCTAGATATACAATTACACTTTCAAAAGATGTTTTACCAAATCCACACTTCGATAATTTAACATAAAGATTTTCTTTTTTCAAAACATCTACAGTCTGTTTTACATGCTTCAAATGTTCTTCCCATGTTTTACTGAATACAAGGATTTCATCTAGATATACAATTACAAAGTCATCAATAAAATGCCTGAGTGCATCATTCATTACTCTCATGAAAGTGGCAAGAGCATTAGTTAAGCCAAAAGGCATAACTAGCCATTCATACAGCCCTTGCTTTGTTTTGAAAGCATTCTTCCATGCATCTTGCTCTGCGACTCTGACCTGATGGTAACCACTACGTAGGTCCAACTTGGAAAAGTAAACAACCTCTTTCAGTTGATCCAATAGATCATCAATGCGAGGAAGGGGATAACGATTCTTGATCGTTATTTTATTCAGTGCTCGGTAATCAATGCACATCCTCCACGAACTGTCCTTCTTTCTCACCAATACTATTGGGGATCTGCATGGCGATGTGCTTGGTCTTATGAACCCTTTTTCGAGCAACTCATGTACCTGCTTCTTGATTTCTGCATTCTCTAAAGCGAATAACCTGTACATTTCGATGTTAGGCAATGGAGCATCTTGCTGCAAATTAATATCATGTACAATTTCCCTTTTTGGTGGCAGACCTTTAGGTTCTTGAAATAAGATATCATATTCGGAAACAACTCTTTCTAAATCAGCCTTTTGTTTAGCACCACAACCCTCAAATACATTGGTTTTTTCAAGTTTCTTTTCCTTTACAACCATCATTAAAAATTGTTTGCATGAATTTACAATTCTTTTCATGTGCCCTGAGTTTATGAGAGTATAATTATTTTTGAGTTTGTGAGCTCTTACAATATATTATATTCCATCTTTAACAAGTTGATACTTATTTTCATCTCTATAGAAGATGGCTTTTCTATCATACAAGTAAGGACTTCCTAAAACAATTCCACATATATCCAAGGGAATTACATCCAACTCAATCTCATCTACAAATGTTGAACCAATGGCAAACCTGAGTTTACATTGTCTAGTCACTTGTAGCTTTGCTTTATCACATAACCAACCCAATGGATATGGCTTCTTGTGAAGTGTGGTTAGTAATCCCAACTTTACAATTGCTTCATAAATTAAGTTTACTTGTGAGCCACTATCAAACAAAGTATCAATTTTTTGATGCTTGGAAATAACTCTAATATGAAAAAGCTCATGTCTTCTTCTCTCATTTTCTTCACTATCAATAGTTTGGGCAGAATTACTAGTAGATGTTTAAGAATTTTTACCTTGTATACCTGTGGTTGTGATGGTTGTTTCATCGCCTGAGTCTGACCCCAAATCTCTCTGAACAGCAGCAGCAACGTTCTTCTCCTTGCCATCGAACTTCTTGGGTTTCATCTCCGGATGTAAAGACCAACAATGTTCATCATCATGTCCATCATTCTTGTAGTGAGTGCATGAAGGTTTGGCCTTTTGTACAACATTGGCCTTCCTCTCTTTCCATTTCTTCTTCCTCTTTTCCTTGTTCTTTCTTGAAGTGGGTTTTGATGATCCCCCAATCTTGGGTTCACATTCTTGCCTCTAGCCTCTAGATGGGTAGCTTGAACAAATACCTCATCTATGCTAGTAGGGTTAAACATAAGAATGGTGTGTCTCAAATAACTATGTAGACCACCTATATACTTCAGCAAAGTTTTAGGTGAGTCTAAAGAAATGCTTAGAATCAAAGCTCTTTTTCTAAACTCTTGGGTGTAGCTTTGCACACTTTGCCCTTTTAATTGGCGAAGAGTTTGCCAACTCATAATAGCTTGCTACATATAGCCTAGTGGATAGAATTGTTTTTTAATTGCAGAAACAAATTCACTCCAGGCAGAAATAATTTTACCATGCTTCTTCAAGTCAACTTGTGTCCTGCCTTCCCACCATACCAAGGCAGTTCCTCCAAGGCGTAGGTTGGCCAGCTGAATCTTACTCTTGTCTGAATCAATGCTCTGCACCATACAATACACATCAATCTGTCTAATCCAGATATCTAGCTTCTTTGCATTTAACTCTCCATCATATATTGGCAAATCAAATTTAATATCTAATTTAATCAAAGATGTTTTTTTTCTTTTTATTTTCAGGGCTATCAAGAGGTGTGGGAAGCTTTTCTTCTTTCCCTTTGCCTTCAGAATGGCCATCTAGAATAGGTTCTTCTATTCCTTTGTCATGTTTGGAAGTTGAAGAATCTTCACTTCGACCTTTCTTGAATTCTCTAAACATTTCTTCTACCATGGCTCTCATGGTCATGAAACTATCCATGAACTGAGAGTCTCATTCCAAGGGATTTTCTTCTGCCATTTTCCTCCTAGGATAGACTCTACCAATTTCTGGGTTAGTTTCAACCAATTCTCCTTCTCCTAATTTAAGCTTTGACCTAGTTATCATTCACTAACAGTCCAGCACAAGCTTGTCTAACCTTAACAACCTTAAGCTCTGATACCACTTGATCTGAAAATGAGATCTAAGACAATAATAAGGTATTACAGAGTTATGTGCATGGATTAGTCTATGTCATTTTATGCAATGGATCGATAAGATTGCGAAATGCACAGACAATGAAGCAGTAAACAAAACATAATAGATAACACATGACACAACAAATTTAATAAGGAGTTCACCCAATACTCCTGGGTTACATCTCCCGGTCCAGCCTTCAGTGGTGGCCTCTCTATTATGTCATCAAGCAGAGTTTTGTTTACAGCAGTGAGCTCAATTTGAGCCTCACACATAACAGATTACAATAACAAGATCTTACTTGAACCTCTCAAGTTCTCTATGAGTACACAGACTCCCTCAAGGCTCTCTGTCTCTGTCCTAAACTCTGTCTCGGCATTTGCCTGAAATACTGCTCCTCTATTATGCTCTCTGTCTGTGGCTTTTAAAGCCAACAACGTTGCCTGTTCGTTTCATATCCTCGGCTCTTAGTCTCCCCAGCCTCTGTGCGCTTTGAATCCCTTTGCCATCATTATGCAATCATTGCCTAACGCATGGAGAGGAGGTGGCCACCCATTTTGTAACGCCAGAGTGCCTTGGGCCTCTGAAACTCTTGAAACAGTCGCGCCCTATTAAACACAGGGAAAATGCATTTTAAACGGAGAAAATTTGCCAAAACGTGATATATCGGACTTCAAAGTCCTTAAATATGATTCATTCCTCTATCGGGTTCGCCTATTGGTCGCTGTCGCTTATCGCATCGGCTCTTCCCTCTTCGCTTTTTGTTTGATAAACGAAATTGCGAAAACATATAAAAACACTGTAAAATCTCGCATACCGCACTTCAAAATATATACGCTATCACCTAATTGCCCATCAGGTCCAGTTCATCGGGTCGCTCCGATTGTGATATTGCAATCGCTCATGGCAATACCGCCAGGCCGTTATAAGAGCTCTTGCAATCCCCCGATAGCGATCCTGTAATGTAATACGGGTCGTCGATCTGCGCGCTTGATCGACAGTCCATATTAACTCCGCCAATCGCCGTCGCCATATATATGTGTTAAGCGCTGATATCGTTGTTCGCCATCGCAATTCTTAAGTGGGTTCCGTCGATAAGCGTTTATTGCCACCGCCGATAGTGATCTGTCGATCGGATCTGGACTGTTGATCGGTCAGATCCGATGGCTACTGTGTATTTTGTTGTTCCACCTCTGATAGCTCCATTTTCTCTGTTTTCATGGGTTTTGGGCCTCCCGATAGTGTTTCTCTGCCATGCTAAGGGTGTTCCTCTTTCGAATACTTTGATCTTTTTAAAAGATTTTGATCTTTGGCATGATTTTTAAAGAGTTTATTAAGACTTAGAGAGCATTCTCGGATCCATTTGGATCAATAGGAATTTAAGGGGTCACAATATAATCAGAGTCGACATAACAATAATAATGTAAGGGCACAACAATAACAATAATGGGCTTCTGTAGAGCACAACAATAACAATAAGGGAGATACACTAATAACAATGAGGGAATACACTAGTATTATAGGGACCTAACATGCCCTTCTCCTTCAAAAACAGTGTTGTCCTCACGCTTGAGTAGTTATGGATGCTTCTGTATAAAATT
The DNA here is from genome assembly GCA_031772625.1 of Pinus tabuliformis. Lineage (NCBI taxonomy): Eukaryota > Viridiplantae > Streptophyta > Pinopsida > Pinales > Pinaceae > Pinus > Pinus tabuliformis. The sequence continues at coordinate 1,370,907,762 of CM062805.1, read as the reverse complement.
CTCATCCTCCCATGTGGAATCTTCCGCGGGTAAGTTCTTCCACTTGATCAGATACTCTGAAATTGATCGATTTCATAGCTGCTGAGTTCTTGTTTCCGTGACTGCTTCAAGTTTCAATATGGTGTTTCATTCTTCATCAAGTTTTGGCAATATTGTTTGAACTGGGAGCTTGTCACCTATAACCTTATTTAAGCATGAAACATGGAAAACTGGGTGCACTCGGGAAGATGTAGGAAGCTCCAATTTGTATGCCATAGTACCAATTTTTTGCAACACCTTGTAAGGACCATAATACTTTGGTGATAATTTATTATCCTTCTTAGCTTGCTTGAGGGACATTTGTTTGTATGGTTGTAGCCGTAAAAATACCCAGTCGCCTACATCAAAACTTATTTCGTTGCGATGTTGAACAACCTATTGTTTCATTCTATTTTGCGCTAAAGTGAGGTTATCCATTAAGAGTTGGAGATCTTGTTGTTGATGCTCGATATGATCTTCCACTGCTTGAACCTTAAAATTTTCTTGTAAAGATGATGTGATGGATAATGGATGATATCCATAAAGTGCCATAAATGGGGTCATTTTCGCTGCAGTATGGAAGGAAGTGTTATACCACCAATCAGCGAGAGATAACCACTTGACCCATTGTGTCTGTTTACCAGATACAAAAGCAACAAAGATATCCTTCCAAACATTTGTTCACTATCTCAATTTTCCCATCTGATTGAGGATGATAAGATGAGCTATGAGCTAATTGAGTACCTAGACAAAAGAATAATTTCGTCCAAAAATTTCCTGTGAAATAGGATCTTTGTCGCTTACAATAATCTTTGGGTTTCCATGTAGCTTTTGAATTGTTTCCATAAATGCAGTAGCAACTGTACTAGCTTTAAATGGATGAGATAATGCACAAAAGTGGACATACTTGGTAAATCTAACAACTACCACCATGATCACACTCTTTCATTCGGAGTTGGATAAACCGGTGATAAAATCCATTGGAACCTCCTCCCAACATTGACTTGGAATGGATAAAGGTTGTAACACACCCAGGGTCTTAATTGTCTCAACTTTATTTTGTTGGCAAACCAAACATTCTACCACAAACTTTTGAATATTAGATTTACGGCCATCCCAAAAAAAATCCTTCTTAACCATGTGGTAAATTTTTAAAAATCCTGAGTGTCCTCCTAAGGGAGAGGCGTGTAATTCCCGAAGAATCTTTTGTTTGAGTTGAGAATTCTTACAAAATTACGAGCAACCTTTGTACCATAATGAATCATTATTCTAACTGAATGTCTCATATGCATAAGGATCTTGCTGCAACTTTTAAATGAGTGCCCACACCTTCGTCATTCTTCCATTCATCCCTTGCTTTAGTTATCCAATCTAGTTAGATAATAGAAATGACACAAAGCAATGCTTCCAAATCCTCATCCTTTCTTGAGAGTGCATCTGCAACAACATTTTGCTTCCCTTTTTTATAGATAGTTTCAAAGTCGTAACCCAACATCTTTGTGACCCATTTTTGTTGCTCTTCTGAATATAATCTTTGTTCTAAAAAGTATTTAAGACTATCATGATTTGTTTTTACCTTGAAGTGCCTTCCCATTAGGTAAAGTCACCATTTCTTAAGTACATGTAGTATTGCCAACATTTCTTTCTCGTAAATAACTTTGTGTAAATACTTTCCTTTGATTGGACTTTCAAAAGCAATGGGTCTTCCTTCTTGCATTAAAGCAATACCAATTCCATTCCTTGAGGCATCACATTCCGCAATAAAAAAAAAATTGTGAAGCTTGGCATAGCTAAGACCTGTGTTGGGCACATTGCCTCTTTAAGATGCTCAAAGACCTTAGTTACTTCTGGAGTCTAAGAAAATGCATATTTCTTCAGTAATGTTGTTAGAGGTGTTGTTATTCTCTCATAATTCTTAACAAACTTGTGATAATATCTTGACAATCCGAGAAATCCTTGCAAATGCTTTATGGATGTGTGTATTTTCCCTTTCTTAATGACTTTAATTTTGTTAGGGCCTACCTTAACACCTTCATGAGATACAATATGACCTAGATATTCCACCTCTTGTACTCCAAAGAAACATTTAAAGATTTTGCATATAATTGTTTCTCCTCCAATAGCTTGAGTACCTTGTCCACATGTTGAACATGATCCTTCCAAGACTTGTTGTAGATTAATATATCATCAAAAAATACTAACACAAATTTTCTAAGGGTGGGTTTGAAAATGGAATTCATCAAACCTTGAAATGTAGAAGGTGCATTGGTAAGGTCAAAAGGCATGACCAAAAATTCATAATGACACTAATGAGTTCTAAATGTTGTTTTTGGAACATCTTCAGTCTTCATTCTTATTTGATGATATCCTGAACGAAGATCCAACTTGGTGAAGTAAATTGCTCCATGTAATTCATCAATGACATGAATGGGAAATGTATCTTTAATAGTGAGCTTGTTGAGCTCCCTATAATCCGAACACATATGCCATGATCCATCCTTATTGTGCACCAATACCACTGGAGTAGAGAATGAACTTTCACTAGGTTGAATTATACCAACCTCTAGCATTTCTGCAACCATACATTCAATTTCACTCTTTTGGGCATAGGGATATCTGTAATGTCTGATGTTTGGAGGAATACTTCCTAGAGCCAAATGAATAACATGATCATGATCACGAATAGGTGGGATGCCTTTGGGAGTCTCAAATACCTTGGAATGATTGTTCAAGACTTTTTGGAGGTTTGGAGAAATAGATGATTTCGATGTTTGAGCCTCAAGTGAACATAATTGTGCAATTACGCTCTGTTGTTCTTCCTTTAGAAGCTTTGTCATGCTATTATAATTCATTATCTTTCTTGATTTCCCTGCAATACCCCTTAATTCAAATTCCTTTCCTTCAAAAAAAAAACTCAAAAAAAATTCTTGAAAATTTAAAGCTATCATACCCAAAGATTGTAACCATTGACTCCTAGTACAACATCAACACCACCCATTGGAATGGAAAGCATTGGACTATTCAATACACATTCTCCCATGGATAGCTTGATATTATGGCACTTTCTCAAACAATTTATGGTTCCTCCATTTGCAACCATCACTTGACACTCTGGTGTTGGATATAGGAAGCAATTTAATTCCTTGGCTATCTTACAATGAATAAAATTATAAGTACTACTCGAATCAATCAACACTATTACCTTTTTCTTCTTGATATGTCCTTCTATCTTGAGAGTTTGAAGAGTTGTAATTCCTACCAATGCATTACAAGATATGGTCGAATTCATTTCTTTCTTCTCTGGGGTTGGTTCCCGGTGTATATCTTCTTCTTTTGACGTTTCTTGTTCATTTTCTTCCTTCTCTTCACAATCGATGTAAAATCATTTATTTTCAACACACTTATGACCTTTAGCGTACTTGTTATCACAACTGTAACAAAGCCCTTTTGCTTTTTTTTCATCCAATTGTTGTGGTGTCAACCTTGTAAGTTTTGGAAGGCTAGAAGCAACCACACTTCCATATTTATAGTTGTGAGTGGTAGGCTTCCTTATTGTCATAATTTTGCTTTCAATTTTTCTTGTCATCTAAATGCTTTCTCCAATGAATCAAGTTCCCAAAGGCGAACCTCATGTTGGATGTTATCCTTTAGAGTCCGTATGCTCCTCTGGAATATCATTTACCCTTATATATTCAACTTTTGGAAGTCCTCAATGTGCTCCACTATTGAACCCTTTTGTTTGAGATTTATCAATTGGCTAAAAAAGGTGTTGCTTTTTGTATCCTCATAATGTGCTATCATTTCCTCCGTAAAAATTGATCAAGTAACAATTTGTTTCCGAGAGTAAAGCCATTGCTACCATACAAACTAATTGGGTTCTAAATATAAAGTTGCAATGCGTACCTTTTGTGTGTTTTGCACATTATAGCGATCAAAATATTGCTCCATCTGTAGTATCCATATTACAAGATCCTTGCCATCAAACTTCCTCATATAGATCTTTGGAATATGGTGGGTCTTCAATCCAATATTGAAGTCTATGAAATCATGATTAAAATTTATTTTGTTCTCATCATGAGTTTTTTCTACTACCTTTTCACCATTATAAAGCATTTCGTGTAGCAACTTTGTCAAACCTCTCTTTAAACCTTCCATGTCTTTCTTCAAATCTTCAATGTTGTCTTTTGATTTATTGATGTCATTCTTCAAACCATCAATCTTAGCTTCCATGTCATTCTTCAAACCATCCATCTTAGCTTCTGTTACTTTTTGTGAGAGTGAAATTTGTTGCACTTGGTCTCATAATTTTAATATATCATGTTGCATTTCTTCCTCTTCTTCATGAGTCATAGAAGAGCTTTCGGGTTGCTTACTAAGTGTTTCCATTTTCTTTCTTCGGGGCATCAATTAATGATAATTATGCTTCATTATTCCCTTTGAATCACTTCAAACTAATTTTTCAAACAAAACTTGTGCAAATTTTTAAAAAAAAAAAAAAAAAACTACACACCTTTTATTTATTTTTGCTTTGTAGGAGCTCGATTTTGAATTTGATGTATCTCTGAAATTTCGGATCTCCAAGGTCTGAAATTTCGTCATGTCGTAGACTTTTGAGTCCTCTTTCCAACCCCACAAGTCTGATCAACATTGGATTTTCCAAGCAAGAGTTTGTCCAATCTCCCACAATGACCTGATTATACACTGGTTCAGTAAAGCGAACTTGTACGAAGTGCCATGTGTCACTATTACGACCTTCGGCCCTAAAAGTGATACCCAACAAACTACAGTCTGTCCTCTTTCTGTATCTTTTTACGAAATTTGAATTTCGTGCTCAAAAAGAAAATTATGACGATTTTCCCAAGGTCACCTATTTGGGATGGAATTCAGGATCTTGCGAAAACCCTAACATCCTCTATTCATATCTCTGAAAATTTTGCGAGAAACAGTGTGAAATTCGAACACAAAGCTCTTCAAGATGTCGTCTCAAAAGGGTTTTTCTTTTTCAACTTCATAGATCATTTCAAAAAAAAAAACTATAGCAAAAATGCCACAATGACCTGTTTGAAGCAGTGAAACCCTATAATCCAAAGCTCTGATAGCAAATGTTATGCAACCAGCTTACAAAATAGAAGAAAAAATAGATCAATGACTTCAAAATCAGCCTCTTCGATGGGGCAACCTCTTTTACATTACACAAATGAACAATTCTTGGATGATTCAAATGACAAAATTTCTTTTCCATATATAGAGTCTAAGGGGTCACAACATAATCAGAGACAACATAACAATAATAATGTAAAGGCACAACAATAACAATAGTGGGCCTTTATGGAGCATAACAATAACAATAAGAGGGCTACACTAATAACAATAAGGGAACACACTAGTATTATAGAGACCTAACAGGACTACTATCTCTACCCCTCACAGCAAGAAGATCACTTGATCTCACTCCGGCAACTCAACACTGCTACTCTTGAGAAATTCGATCTCTGATCTCTCATTCGATATGTTCTCCAAGTGCCCATTGAACTCCTTATAATCTCTCATTGGAGCTCCAACAACCAAGATTAAAACATAATCAAGGGTTAAAATTAACTAAGAGTTGATCCTAGTCTTTTTCTAGAAAACTTGCACCTCATTTAATTAATACCCTTTAATCAACCACATTTCCTAAGTTTAGACTTAAGGAACCATTTAAAAAAAATTATTATTTCAATTAAACCGTCTCTAAGTGGAATTTTCCCAAATGATTTCTGGGTATTAGAGAATGCATGTGTTTTAACCTCTGCAAAATCTCGAGGCTAGAGCACATCCGATGCTACAAAAATCAACCGTCAAAGCAAACTCAATTTAGATGATTGTCACATAAAATTTCTCTTCATTATCTTTCAATTGACAAGGTAAACTTATGTACCAAAAAATATGTTTATTAACATCAAACCATATTTGTTTTTCATAAACAATTTTTTCCCCTTCCGTTTACAAGAAGGAATTTCCATGTTCACAAAAGGCAATCTCCAACATCAACTATTCCAATAAAAGAAATCTTCAACATCATCTCTCCTCTCCCAACGAGTTCAAGATTCACAAACGACTTTTCTAATAAAGAAAGTCTTCAACATCATCTCTCCCAACCGATCGAAGTAAAGAAATCTTCAACATCATCTCTCCTCTCCCAACGAGTTCAAGATTCACAAACGACTTTTCTAATAAAGAAAGTCTTCAACATCATCTCTCCCAACCGATCGAAGATACAAAATGCAAAGTGAGTAAACAAACTAAATTGAAATGCTTATTCAATCACAAATAAGAAGGATAAAACCCTATAAAGCCAAAGACAAATAATATTCACATGGTGGTTGGAATAAGTTAATGCCACCTCACCAACAAAAGTCTTTATACAAATCAAAATAATTATTGCATAAAGATTACTTATTAAAAACAACTTCAATAACTTCACCTTCAATAAATTGATAAATGATCTTCAATTGCTACAATCCCACATCCAAAGAATTTTACTACATAAGCCTGGTCAACACATGTTGAACTCTCCCTACAAAATAAAAAGTCTTTAAACCTTTCAATTAAAAAATATTAATCATTTATCAGCTATATAAAATATGAGATTTATTTTATTCCTTTAAATTCTAAACTTAGTATAGTAAAAAACAATGAATTGATAACAGTACTTTGAATTCAAGTGAGTTGCATCATTTCAAAAAATAGTAATCTTACGCAAAAGCAAGAAGTATAACTCTGTACAACTTACCAAAACAAACGCATAACTCTTTAAAACTTGAATGGTAAACTTACCCAAAAGAAAGAAGCATAACTCTTTACAACTTACCCAAAATCAAGACATAACTCTCTAAAACTTGAGCAAAAGCAAGACGGATAACTTTAAAGCTTATCCAAAAGCGAAAAGGATAATTATTTAAATAATATATCTCAAATTATATGTACAAAATTGGAATCTTAAAAATACATTATTGCCTCTTATTTTCCAAAGCACATTCAAACAAGCTACCCAATCACACTACCAAACTCCTAACAAATAGTTTTGAACCAAAGAATTACAATCACCAAAGGTGATAACATTGCTATATAACCAAGAATATTCTCATAACGACAAGGAAAAACCTAGCCGCGCTCCGCTCTGCTCTGCGGAGTTGAAACAGAGTTACAGCCGCCATCGATCATCGACGCAGCCATGAGCGGTCCAGGGGGCGGGGAGGCCGCTCCCACCCCTCCAATTTCATCTGAAGAAGCATTTCGCAGCCTGTTAAAACAGCAAGGGAAGAAACGCAAGTCTTCAGAGGCGCCGAAGTTCATTAAGAAACTTGAAGAGATTCCTGAGATTGCTCTCCCAGAGGAACAATCGATCAAAATCGCTCTAGCTCTGGCTGACAGAGGCCTAGTAGGGCAGTTTATGGGCCGTTGGCCATCCACAAAAATCACGGACGAATGGATTCAGCGAAACTGGAGACCTCAGCTAAAAAACAACGTGATCTGTTATGCTGTGGGACGAGGCTACTTCATTTTTGAATTTACATCCAAAGAAGATCGTGATTTGGTGTTCAGAAACGGGCCGTATTTTATGGGAAATCAAGGTCTGTACCTAAACAAATGGAGCCCCGACTTCGATCCCTCCGTAGATGTCCCTAAGGAGGCGCCGGTCTGGGTTCGCCTTCCTAATCTCCCGATACACTGCTGGAGCTATCAATCCCTGCAGAAGATCGGAAATGGGCTGGGTCGTTTCATTGACAAAGCTGATCACAAGGGCCAATATACCTGCGCCAGAATCTGCGTGGAAGTCGATCTGGAAGCCGGTCTGCCCGAAGCGGTCAAGCTCACAGTTGGAGAATGGCAGCATTATCAGAAGCTGGATTACGAGCAGTTGCCGTTCAAATGCCGAACCTGTCATGAACATGGACATTTCCAGCGTGACTGCCCAAAAGCTTCAGCAGGGATCACGGTTGAAGAGGAAGGATGGAAAGAAATTAAAAAGGGAAAGGTTGTCCCAAAACCCCCGGGGCAGAATACCTCTGCATCGCTGGGGAAGCCACAATCTAACCCAAAGCTCAATGCTGATTTCAAAGATGGCTCCTCCTCAGGAGAAAAGGTGGAGGCCATGGAGACACAAGAGGAAACTGGAAATAAGTCGAAGCAAGTGAAAGATATTGAAGGCGAATCATCGGCTCCTCCAGTTGATGATGGTCAGAAGGGTAAAGAAGGTAATGAAGAGCATATCAGCCTCGCCTCCGAATCTGAGGAAGATTCTGAAGAGAGAGACTCTGAAACTGATAACTCGCAAGTCACTCCTATTAAATCGACAAGGGGCCGGAAATCCAAGAAGAAACAGCGTGAGGAAAAAACTTATCTAGATGTCCTCCAAGGTTCCCAAAAAACCCTCAAAGGAATGATGAATACGAGATCTGGGCGCAAGAGTAACAGGGCTCCAAAAGGAGCCTCAATCCCTCAAGTCAGTAAATAATGAAATACGTCTCCTGGAACTGTAGAGGATTAGGCAGCAGGTTGAAAGAGGAAGCCGTCAAAGACATAGTGAGAATATATTCGCCTGAAATCCTCCTCATCCAGGAGACTAAGCTGGAGGAACCCCTTCTCCTCCAATCCAGTAAAGTATTTTGGCAAAAAGGTCAAGGAAGAGCGGTTAGTGCAAGAGGTGCTTCTGGTGGAATAGCCACCTTCTGGAACAACGCCATTTATGATCTCATTCAAGAAAAAAGCAGTCCCCATTGGCTTTTCACTCAGCTCCTTCACAAAGATTCTGGTCAACAGGTAAGTATGTTTAATCTATATGCTCCTGTTTTGCCAGGGGAAAAAAAAATTTGTTGGAACTCGCTTCAATCTTTTCTTTCAGAACAAAATCCAGGAAATATTATCATTGCAGGGGATCTGAATGTCACCCTTGCTCTTGATGAGAAAAAGGGAGGCTCCATTGTCAGGGACCCTGCCAGAGAATGGGTTGAAGATATTATGCTGGGCTGGGACCTGGAGGATATAAAACCTACTTCAGGCAAATTCACCTGGTCCAACAAAAGATTAGCCCCAAATCATATAGCTGCCCGTTTGGACAGATTCCTTGTCCATTCTTCCTTCCTGACTTGCGGTCTTATGGCCACTTCTAAAATTCTTCCAAATCTCATTTCTGATCACAAGCCCATCCTCCTTGAGCTTTCACTGGATGGTAATTTAGGCCCCATTCCATTCCGGTTCAGCCCTCTGTGGATTCAGCAAGAAGGATTTCAAGATGTAGTTTCGGATGCCTGGAATAGGCCTGTCCATGGTTCCCCATTCTTTGTGTGGGAAGAGAAAATTAGGGTTTTAAAAAGAAGTCTTAAGGAGTGGGCAAAAAGATTGGAAACACCTACTGCCAAAAGAAAAGAATCTCTCAACAACCTTGCTGCCCATCAAACAGCAATGGAGAATAGTCCTGTAACTCAAAATCTCCTTCAAAAAGAAGTCGAGTTGCAAAAAAAGGTTCACAGATCTAGCAGGGAGGAGGAAGAATTCTGGAGACAGAAATCTAGAAATTTATGGTTAAAGTCCGGAGATAGGAACACCAGCTTCTTTCACAAACAAGCCGAAGCCAGAAAGCACTTCAAAACAGTTTCTGAGATACAATACCAAAACACAGTTATAAAGGATTTTGATGGCATTAAGAGAGCTGCTTATTCATTCTTCAAAGATCTTTATTCGGCTCCTGAAGAAAACCCTATTGATCCCCAGGCCTATCCGATGGACTTAATTCCCAATAGCGTTAAGGAATCGGACAACGTCATGTTGACTGCTCCGATCAGCTTGGACGAAATTAAGCAAATTCTGGATTCTATGGAGCCTGATAAAGCCCCAGGCCCTGATGGGTTCACTGTCAGGTTTTTCTTGGCCTGCTGGTCGACAATTAAAAAAGATTTATTGAGAATGGTCAGAAAATCCCAGAATTGTGCAAAGCTGGGCGGTGGCATCAATTCGGCATTTCTAGCCTTGATCCCAAAGGAGAAAGGCGCTTCCGACTTCAGCAGATTTAGGCCCATATCCTTGTGCAACTCTAGCTACAAGCTGGTCTCCAAAATAATTGCCAACAGGTTAAAGAATATTTTGCCAGCCATCATCCCTGAAAATCAAGGCGGATTCATAAAAGGAAGAAAGATTTTGGACAACATTGTGCTGGTGCAAGAAGCTGTCCATTCAAGTTGCCAAAGAAAAGAGAAAGGTATGGTTATTAAGCTCGATCTGGCTAATGCTTTCGATAGGGTGAGACACGATTTTTTGTTCAATGTAATGAAGAAACTAGGTTTCTCATCCGCCTTCATAAACTGGGTGAATGCCTGTATTGCCTCGCCATGGATCGCGCCACTGGTCAATGGCCGCTCAACTGACTTCTTCCAAGCCTCTAGAGGCCTCAGACAAGGCTGTCCCTTGTCTCCACTCCTTTATGCTATTCAGGCCTCGGTCCTCAGTTTCCAGCTTGATCACAATCAGAAGATTCAAATTCTGCCTGGCCTCAGAACTACTCAGAGGGTGAAGGATATCAATCATGCACAGTTCGCAGATGACACATTGCTGCTTGGAGGAGCCAGCCTAATCTCTGCCAGATCCTTCAAGAAGGAGCTGGACATTTACAAATCGTTCTCAGGAAGCAAAATTAACTATCGAAAATGCTCAATCTATGGCTGGAACTGCTCGATCAAGGAGCTGTCTGACATTGCAAGGCTTTTAGAAATGGATGGAATTCGTAATTGGGAGTCATTTAAATATCTCGGGATCCCAATCTTCAAATCCAAACCCAAATTTGCCCATTGGATGCCGCTGCTCGATAAGTTAAAGAACAGAATCCAAGCTTGGGGTGCCTCATGGCTGAATAATGCAGGGAAAGTCATCCTGATGAAGTCGGTCCTTATAAGTATGCCTCTTTACCAAAACTCAGTTCTCCTTGCCCCCAAATCCTTTCTCAGCAAAATGGACAGTTTGTTGAGAAGATTTCTATGGGAAGGTGGGAACAACAATGACAGAAGGATCCATTTAGTGAACTGGGAGACCATCAAGAAACCACTTCTGGAAGGCGGCCTCCATCTGCGTAACTTGGCTGTTCAAAACCTTGCTTTGGGATCCAAGATCTTGTGGAATTTAGTTTCCGGTAAATCTAGTTGGAGCAAAAGAGTCATCTGGAAGAAATACTACCAAGGGCAACGCTTGAGATGCCTGGATAAGCCTCCAAGAACCTTAAAAGGATCTCCGATCTTCAATCTCTGCAGTTCTGCTATGGAGCAATTCAGCCAGCAACTTTACTGGATCCCTGGTAATGGGAGAAAAATTAAAATCTGGGAAGATTCAATTCTGGGTGACCAACCTTTGATTCATGTGGAGGGGCTTGCAAATATCAGAGCTTGGCTTCAGTCCTCCAACTTGCACACCTTGTGGGACATTTCCACCTGGAAGAACGATCCAGATAGGCTTTGGGATTGTTGGAATCTGGGAGAGATTCCTCTTATGTTGCAGGGGGAAGCTTCACTTCTGCTGGATCTGCTTCAAGGCAAGTCTCCCTCAAAGGCCACCTCTAAAGACAAAAGAGGCTGGGGCTCCCTCTCAGGCTCTTACACAGCTGCCGAAGGTTACAAAAGTATACTGGCTGTCCCTTATGCTCCTCCTGACCCAGCTAAATGGAAATTTATATGGGATTTCCCCTCTCTCCCCAAAATTGACTTTTTCTGTTGGACTGTTGCGCACAATAGCATTCTCACCAGAGATAATTTGAGAAGAAGAGGGATGGAAGGGCCCTCCAGATGCCCCCTTTGTTTGGCTGCTGAAGAAAATGTCAATCATCTGCTGTTGCTTTGCCCATTTGCTCAGGTAGTCTGGAGGGGAGTTCTGAGGTTAGACCCTGCAAATTTTGTTCTTCCAGAAAGCATCTCTACTCTGCTCCGAACCTGGGTCATTCTACCTCCCTTTTGCCTTAAAAAAAAAAGTCTTCTCAAAATAAGCTGGATGTGGATCCCTAAGTTTATATGCTGGAAGCTGTGGTTGGAGAGGAATAATAGGATTTTCAGAGGAGAAAGCTGCAATTCTACACGGGTAATTTCTAAAATCAAAGCTCTGTTAGGCGAGGCTTTGGAAGCCAATTCTACTTCCAGGAATGAAATGAATTTGGACAAAGAAGAGGAGCAATGGCTCCAAGAACTGGTACCGAATCTGAACGAAAGATCCACACCTACTGCTCCTATCCATGCCAACTGGGAGATCAGACTGGAGGAACAGGAGTTTATCAAGTGGAGATCAACCTTAGATGAACACTGTTTGTTCTTCGATGGGGCTTCTAAAGGAAACCCTGGGGTGGCTGGCAGTGGTGGGGTTCTTTTGAAACCTGGAGGATCAACAGAATTGCGATTCCATTGGGGTCTGGGCACCGAAACCAACAATAGAGCAGAGGCTCTAGCATTGTGGCAAGGGCTGAACCTGGCGATTAATCGAAACATCCTCTCTCTCTGTGTATTTGGAGACTCTAGACTCATCATCCAGGCGATGTCCTCTCATAAGACTCCTCATCAGGTCCATTTAGCCACTGTTATCAAAAAAATTCAACTCTTACTGCCCAAGTTCAGAAAAATCTCCTTCTATCACATATTAAGGGAACTCAACTCTCAAGCAGATATGGAGGCCAATCTTGGCTCCCTCTGCAACCGAAGAGCACTGGTGGTCAATTCGAGGGAATCCTCCTGTCCTATTCCATAAGGTTTCTGCTGTTCGATCCGCTGCTCCTATCTGATCCAATGGTTATTACTCTGCTCCTCCCTCCCCTGCTTCTCGGGTCCTTCCCTCAGGGTATTTTCAATCTTTATAAAGTCTTGATATCAGGGCCGCTCTCAGACAACCTTCTTATCAATACCTCTATCTCCTGTCAGAGCTCTACTTGCGGATTCAAAACAGTCCCTCAAAAGCCAACTCAGATCCAGATCAGAACCTACCCTGTTCTCTCATCCGAACACTGGTTTCCCCTCACATCTGAACACTCTCATAGCTATTCAATCCCTAAAGGCGGCAATCGTTCTGTAGTTCTAAGAAATGCAATTTTGTGCGATGAAGCTCCTCATGCCACCTGTATACCCTCCAAAGCAACCGAGGTTTCACTTTAGCTCGGTCCTCCACTGTTAGCTGGTTCAGGGATTGACCAAAGAAGTCCGTCGACCTCGGACGTTACAGCGACCATAGCCAGGCAGCTCCTTCAACTATGCGGATTCTTCTCCTATCGAAGCAATCAATCTTTCTGCAATGAATCGCTTGATGCGTTATCTCCTGTTCTCGACGTTAGATTGACAGAACAGTCCATGACTTCTCTCCTTCTGACAAGCTGAATTGTAAAAGCTAGCGGCAGGCAGTTTGCCGCCATAAATAAAATCTATAACCGTTATTGTCAAAACAAAAAAAAAAACATTGCTATATATAAAGGCATGCACAATATATGACAAAATTTTGCCTAGGCCATTCTTCACCATCCAACCTTCACAACCTTAGTCTCCAAAATATGCTTTACTATCTCTTGTTTACCACAAAAGCCACTTGCATTTTACTTTTCATGGCTGCGCAAGTACTTATTTGGTCCTTACATGGACAGAGTCTTGAAAGCTTTCAATTACATCTGGTTCACGATATCCTTTTATAATGCAAGCCAAAATATATAAATGTAAACAAATGATATCAATGATTTTGTAGATTCATTCTCTTAATTAGTGCTCACCAATAAATCAATGAATGGAATCACTGACTTCTACCTTTGCATTTCATTGCATTGGCTGGGATCTCCACTATGATGTCATAATGTATCTTGCTCCACTAACACACCATTCTTGTCAATGAGGCATTTGATTTATCAGACTTAAGAGACTTATACAATTGCTTTTTCATGCCATCTAGCTTCATCCACCTTACATCTAGTTTACACATCTCTCTAACAAATGAATTCAGATTTTGATATAATCATGTGCATTTTTTTTTTTGTTTAAATCACATTCCTTTCTTAAATCTGTGATTACATCGTCGATGTGAAAAAGAAACGCATACTTGAACCAGATTATTCTTGTAGAGGCATGAAACTTTACAATGCTTGTGCACTTTGTTATTTTATATGGAATTTTCGCAATGCTCTAAATAAATTATCATAACCATTCACTCGCATTTTAATGCCACAGAGTTAACTAGATAGTTTTTTATCAATTAAGCAAAGCAGCAGTTTTCAGAGTAAATTGCGACCTCTTTACAAGATGTTAATACCGTTTGGGACACTATTTTGCATAGAAACAATGTAGATAGTAACAAGAGGACATTTACAAGGAATGTGCCTGAATTTCATTGAATGCAAGAGTTCAAAACAGTATCTCCTTGGAAAACTATTGGTTTGACGTAGTAGATGCCTTTCAATTTAAAGTTCTGGTGAACAAGTACTCCACAGCCACTCCAAATATGGTGTGCTTGGCCAAGAAGCAGGTTATAAATGTCTTCCCTTAACAATGTTGCTTAATATTTGCTAAGCACAAGCAGAGCTAGGGCAAGTTTATGATAATATTGACACAATAGATAGTTTCTTTTTGGGAATGAGAAAGGTTTCAATTGATTGATTGATTCTCACTTATTAGAAAGAGATGCTTTATAATCATAAAAACAATTCCAAAACATCACAAGATTGTTGTAGATGACAAACCATAACACAAGATGATTCCATGATAATACTCCCTGGATCTTTATCTCTACTTTCTATTCATGAACAAGACTTTCCTCGGCACGTACGTTTCAATGCAAGCAGTAAAAAAAACAAAATTCAACAAAACCACTACGCTAGTAAATAGCAGCAACTTCTCAAGATGCATAAAACTTGCATGTTTATTGCTCCTGTCAGAAAAAATTGCTAAAATAAATAGAACAACTTAACTAAAAGAATTCCGTGTCTTTGGGAAAGAAAAAACTAAGACCAAAGTACAGGCAATTGAGAAATCAAAATATATGACCTACTTTTCTTGTCTACAGACACAACCCTAATATGGGGAAAAATAAAAATCAATTGAACTATTACGTCCCTAAAGTAAAGCAAAAAGAGTTCTTTCAATTCGTAGGCCTTTACTATAATTTCAGAGTGGGCGCTGAAAATTGTAGATGCAAAACCATACAAAAAGAATCCGGTACACAGCTTCCCATGTTATATATAAAACCAACTAATCCAATGTGTAAAACACATTATCCAGGCATGCTGCACCTTATAACCCCTTTATAAGAAAGGAGCAAACCAATATCCACATGACATTTTGTCTACCTGCAACTTTGATGTTCAAAGTCTCCAGATTCATGTCTTGATCACGAAGAGAGGCTGCCGAAAAACATATGGGCTATTAGAGAATGATCAGAAATAGTGAGAACAAAATACTCTCTAAACTCGAATGAATTAAGGAAAAGTACTCGAAACTAAAACTGTGAAGCTCTCCGCAAAATCAAGATGAGACAAAATAACAAGGTACCACTTTCAGAAAATAGACTTACCATGTCAATAGCAACTGGCTTGCCGTCCTCAACAAGAATTTCAACAATTGTTCCTGATCGGTCAGCCTGAAATGTAAGCACACATAGCATAGACAGAAATGTAAGTGTTAACAATTTTAAACATGTGGCACTCGTATAATTTCTCAAAACAACATCAAATCACAAGTTTTTTCAAGGTATTAAAAAAATTTCCTATTTGGATACCAAGAACAAGCACATCATGCTCCCATGCATTTAGAAATCTTACCCCTACCAGTCTAAATCTATAGATACCATGGTGTTCTCTGAGCCCATAAAACTTAGAAATATCATTACAAGAGATAGAATTAACATGTACTCCAAGTTCCCTTTATGATGAAATATATCCAACTGCCTTCTTAATAAAATGCAAGCTGCTCATATGTATCTTGCTGTATCAGAGATTCAAAATATATGCAACAACAATGGTAATAAGAACATGGAGTCATGCACAAAAGCGATATGCTCTATCCTTCTATCTAAACAAATTTGTAGAAAGCTCTTGAAGTAACTCTCCTTGATTGATGTGCATGTCAAAGCCAGTGAAAATTGCTCCAAAGGCATCCAATAAGTTCTTAGATTTAATGTGAGGAGATGGTCGTAATGCCTAACAAACTTCTTTTGCAATTCAAATTCCATGAATCTATACAAAATCTAGAACTATTTTGGAGGGAGTGAGAGAAAGGGAGAGAGAGGGAGGTAGGAGAGAAAGGTAGAGGGAGGAAGGATGAGAGAGAGGAGGAGAGAGGGAGGGATAGAAAGATGGAGTTGGAAGAGGAGAGAGGGAGGGAAGAAGAAAGACATAGAGAGAGAAAAGTGGAGAGAGTGAGAGGAGTGACAAGGGAGAGATGAGGAGAGAGTGTATGTTTGCAGATGAGATAGAGAGACAAAGAAGGAGAGTTGGAGAGAGGGAGGGAGACAGTGACAGAGTTGGAAGGCGAAGAGAGGGGGAGAGACAGAGGGAGATAGAGATATCAATGGAAGGTGAAGGGAGGGAAGAAGAGAGAGATAGAGAGACAGAGAAAGAGAGAAAGAGAGATAGACATGGAGAGTCTGTGTGTGTGTTTGGGGGGTCAAATAGAGAGACAAAGGAGAGATGGAGGGAGATATAGATACAGGTAGAGGTCGGAGAGAGGATAGAAGACTTTTTGCATTAGATGCATTGAATCCAATGTAGATGGTGATTTCTAATCCTATTTGATTGTTTGCACTGAAGGAGATAAACTAAAGGAGAAGGGAGAGGAGGAATGAAGAGAGAGAGGAGAGGAGTGAGAGAGGGAGAAAAGGGTAAGAGAGAGAGAGAGGGAGACACAAAGATGAAGGGGGGGAGAGAGGGGGAGAGGGAGAGGAAGATAGTGACAGGGTTGAAGGGCAAAGAGAGAGAGAGAGAGAGATAGGAGAGAAAGGGAGAGAAAGGAAGGACGAAAGAGAGGACTTGAGAGAGAGGAGGAGAGAGGGAGGGACAAACAGATGGAGTTGGAAGAGGTGAGAGGTAGGGAAGAAGAAAGACATAGAGAGTGAAAAGTGAAGAGAGAGAGAGGAGTGACAAGGGAGAGATGGAGAGAATGTGTGTATGTTTGGGGGCGAAATAGAGAGACAAAGAAGGACAGATGGAGGAAGATACATATATAGATGGAGGGGGAGAGAGGGAAGAAGATTTCTTGCACTAGATGCATTGATTTTAGTGTAGTTGTTGATTTATAATCCTATTTGATTGTTTGCACTAGATGCACTGATTTCAATGTATATGTTGATTTCTAATCCTATTCGATTGCTTGCACTAGATGCATTGATTTCAATGTAGGTGTTGAATTCTAATTCTATTCGATTGCTTGCACTAGATGCATTGATTTCAGTGTAGATGTTGATTTCTAATTATATTTGATTGCTTGCACTAGATGCAATGATTTTAGTGTAGATGTTAATTTCTAATGGATTGTTAAAATTGGCAACTAGGGCCAAATTCCACCTTCGGACAACTCATTTGATGGAGATGATGATTGCATTGGATTCCTCTTTTCAAGAGGTCCAAGATTGATATAAAGATCATCTCATTCGGACAAGCAGAAGTGAGATTTTGAATTTAAGACCGCACATTTGCAAATTGTTCAAGTCGGCCTCAGCTTAATGTAGGCACAAGAAGCTCAATGGATGTGTCTCTTCACTCACAATGAAGTGTATAAATAGAAGAGACCTCACACCTCATTTGGACATCCTTCACTCACAAATTCTTCTATCTCTCTTCATCGGATTGGTTCGTATAGCTTGGGGAAGCCTCTCTCTCTCTCTCTCACATGTGGCAAGGAGGACGATTTTCTGAGCAAAAAATTACAGGCCGAATTTCAGACTTCAGGATAAGCGTTGACAGAGGATATTTTGACCTGCTTTGACTGCGGTTTTGAGAAAAAAATTGGTTTCTTTAGGCCGCATTGACTGGCACATAAATTGAGGATTTTGGAGTTGTTTGGCCTGCGTTGACGACAGATTGACCAAGTTTGACCAGAGTTTTGTGACTATTTTGGGTTGACTTTGACCACTGCTGGAGGCCGAATTAGACTTCCTTTGACTGAGCTTCAAAGGAGGTGTTTCATTGTTGTTTTGACTACGGCTGAAGTTTGACTGTAGAATTTGACAGGGCTGATTTGACTTTGTATTGGGCTAGTCAATTTGACTTTTGTACTTTCTCTCACTATTGAACTATTGAATAATAATAATAATAATTGATCAAAGGGTTTTCCCCACATTGGGGTTTTTCCCTGGCATCTGCCAAATCCAGTGTCCTCTTCTCTTGGCTTGTCTTCTGCATTTGTTTTATGTTCTATTTGCATTTACTGTCAATGTGATTAATGGTTAATGTGATTGCTACTCAAAATAATTGGAAATTGTTATTGGGTTGCTAAAGGAACATTGAAGTAAATTGTGCTAAGCATATGGAACATACCATTGTTATCTAAAATTAACATGGTATCAGATCTCGAGTAAAGACAAAGCCCAAGCAAGAGTGAGAAAAGCAATCACTAAGGAAAGTTGTTGGACTACCTTCAATGACGACTACATCATACTTCAAATCTGAGGACAAGCTTAAGGACAAATCCGACTATCATGCATGGAAGATGTCTCTAGATTTGACTTTAGAAGAGAATGATGCTATGGGCTATGTAAAGGGAAGAGTGGTGGAATCTCCTTCAAATGCATTGGCTACTGCTAAAACAAAGTACAAGAAAGGTGAGGTCAAAGCTAAGAAAATTATTGTAGATTCCATTCACAAGCCTTTGGTTGCATATATTTCGAATCTGGAAACATCTAAGGAGATGTATGACAAGTTGGTCGGGATGTTCAAAGTAAACAATGCAAATCAAGTCCTCTTTCTCAAGAACAAGTTGAAAGACATCAAGATAGATAGAGGAGAGTCCATTCAATCCTACTTCATGAGGATTACCGAAATCAAAAATGATCTCCTATTTATTGGAGAAGTTGTTGGTGACAAGGAGCTCACTCTTATTTCACTTGGAGGTCTTACAAGAGAATGGGATGTGTTTAACACCACCATCCTCAACAATGACAAGATTCCGGGTTTTGATGAATTATTGGCTAGATGCACTCAAGAAGAAATAAGGATGATGGAAATAGATAAGCCCTCAAATGAAAATAATCCTGTCGCTTACTCCGCTCATGCTAAAAGGAAGAACAATGTTGGTCCAAGGTTACTTGGGAAGCGGGAGCGGGGAGCAACATTTTCAAAAACTCCCAGTCCGGGAGCGAATTGGGAGCGAATTTTTATATAACATAATATAATATAATATATATTTTTATAACATAATATATATTTTTATATATTATATATGTCAACAAAAGCATGTAGAATGATGAAATAGATATAAAAAGCATAAAAACATAAATTGAACCATATAACATCAATCATCTAGAAGTTATAATCTTCATCAACCACGTCCACAAGTTAGTAACATACAACATATCGAGTCTCATGATTCATCAATATTAATGTTTCAAGCTTTCAAAATTCAATACATAACATTTATCATCACTGATCACCTAAATTATATAAAAATTCTAACATGAAATGAAATGTTATAAAATGAAATGAAATGAAACAACCTTCAACTTTCACAAAGCATCATTTTCATAATTCATTACCAATGAGTTATAATTGCCAAATTCAAACTTCAAACTTAAATTGTCATATATTGTTTACGAAAAACATCATGATAAATAAGAAAGAGTCAACGGTTATAAAAACTACTAGAAAAGACAAGTAAATCTATTATCTATTGCTAATGCTTGGGGTTCTTGAGTCTTGTCACCATGAGAAATGTCTAATTTTTTAGTCTTGTTAGAAAATCAGGATCTTTGTCATTAATATCACCCTCTAAGCATTGATATACAGAGGTATCTTTGTCTTTACCTCTAGATCTGTATAGGGATCTTTGTCATTGATATCACCCTCATAAGCATTAAAATAAGATAGAAAAAACATAGCATGTAAAGTCAAGATTTTGTTTGTACATTTTTAGTAGGGTCATGATAGAGGAGTTCAACAACCAATGTCACTAACATCAAGGTACATAAAGGGATTGGTGCTCTTGATTAAATACGAGTTCCATACCCTAATACATGACAAAATCCAATGGAAACATTGCAATCCCCCAAACATGAAATCCTGAAAAACTGATAAGTCTGCTGGATTTGGATGAGATCTAAAATTCTACTTTCTCCATTTGAAATCCAATGAGGTCAAAACCACTCTCAAACATCTCGAGTCATTTCATGGTAAGGTTTAAAATTTAAGTAAAAGGATGAAAATGAAGATTAAGAAGAACGTCATTTTTACTTTAAGAATTTAACATTACCATGAATCACATATCAATACTAGGGCCATAGGCTTGATCATTAAGTTGCCCCACTCAAAATTTATTGTTTCTTTGAAAAATAATTGCATTGGGAATGTTTTTGCAAAAAAGGATAGGGAGCGAAAATTTCGCTCCAGTGGTCGCTCTCGAAGGGATCGCACTCCAAGAGAGGGTTCCCGGGGGGGAGCCACTCCCTGGCAACCCTGGGTTCCCCTTGTGTCAGGTCCTGTGACGAATTCAGATTGATATCCTACGTCAAGTACATGGACATGGATAAGGAGAATGGTGGATTGGATAAGCATTTTGGATAGACATTCTTGAGTCATGTATTGTGATGGATTAGGATGGAGATCCTAAGTCAAGTACTTGGACTTGGATAAAGAATGGTCTGGTGGACAAACATTTCCTTGAGGAAAATGGTCCGGGTATCCAAGGTGGAGTATGTACCTCAAAGAGGCAGTACAGTGTCCCATGGAATGCCTGCCAACATTGTGCTTTGATCTTGTGGAGAGATAGAGTGTACCTGTCAAGGCCTTGGTAATGTTATAATGTTGGCTATGATGATCCTATCATCATTGATGCTTATCAATCCAGATCCCTTCTTATGTGAATATTTAAACTTGGGATAGACATGTTGAGTCATTATGAATACCTCCCTAGTTAAGAGGGAGTGTTGGAAAAGTAACTAGGTTCGGTCTTCATAATCATCTTTGTACTTGTACCAAAAGCAAAAAGGAGAAAAAGAATATTATTTTTCAAGCATGGTTTTCATACTCAAATTGTTTTGTTATCTAGGTCAAGCATGTTCTTCATGTTCCTAGGTTTTAATGAGTCAAAAGAGTCGTTGTCATATGTAAAAGACCCATTTGGGCAAATTGTAACAAGAAAGAAGAAATATTTTTTATACTAGAAAGTCAATTGTCTCCCAAGACCAAGTCGGCCTTACCAGAGAAAGTTGGCCTAGGAGAGGCCTATTTGACTCCTTGAGAAGGGTATATATTGGAAGAGTCTTCGGCCTATTTGGCAAACTCATTCTGTGAAAAATCGTTGAAATGAAGCAACTGGAATTAATTATCCTAACTGATTATTCAGTTTATTAATTTTATGATTAATATCGAATTAATCACACTGTAATTTCTTCACAAATAAAATAAACATTGTAGAAATAAAAATGTTGGAAACTAAGAAATACCAGCACACACACAAATTATGACACCATTATTTTTTGACAAATGTCCCTGGAAAACCCAATGTGGGAAAACCAGTGCAGCAGTGAGGGTTTTATTATTATGCAACAACAGAATTCCTGAGTACAATAAAATGTCGCCAGACTGGCGATTCTACCCAAGAGAAATACTCGCAAAAATATACTAGGGAATTTTACCCTCTCTCCAATCAATCTCGGCACCTCACTGCCTCTGAAAAGCAAGTCGTCCACCATGCTCTGCGCAGGCTCTGCATCACCCCTACGTAGGCTGCCAAACGCTGAGCCCGAAACTCCTAGAAATCAAGTCATCCTACTTGTTGTTGACTAGGAAACTGCCTCTCCAGCACTTTGGCAAATCTTCCCAGCCTCTGGAACTGAAAAGTCGCTTCTCCTCAACTAAATTGAACTACTCAATTGAGGCTCTTTGCTACCCCTGCACAGCGTCCTAGAGATGAATTTTGTCCTCCACTTTCTGACTCTTTGGAACTGGAATTTCCTCTGGAATACTGCTCTACTACCCCATTACCACCTGCTACTCGATCTACTGGATCGATTTCTCCTGCTAAATCACCTGCACTAGAAAACTAAATTGCCCAACCCATTGAGTATCTACACTGGTCTATCCTCCATCTACCCATCGACCTCTTCTTATAATCTCTAGTTGGGACTCCAACGACCACGATTAAAACTTAATCGACAATTGAGATCATCTCCAAGTCGATCTGTGTGAGTTTCTAGAAAATTCTCACCTTTCTCAATTAATTACTATTAATTAATCGTTTTTCCTAACTTAGACTTGGGAATTTTTTAATTATGGTCAATTAATTTAATCGAGGCATCTCTGGGTGGAATTTCCAAAAACGATTTCTGGATTTTAGAGAACTCGTGCTTTAGCCTCTCCACGAAGTTTTGAAACTAGAACACCATCCGATGCTACAAAATCTACACTCCCTCTTAGCGAGGAAGGTGTTCTCTCCAATTAGTGCTACACAACTGTCACAACACCCTGTCTCTGCAACATCCTCCAACCACACTGTCGATGTCTGACAACTGTAGCTATCAACCATTGTCCACCAACTACTACGATAACTCAAGTTCATCTGCCACTGCAATTCCCTCTCAACTTTGTTGCTGCTACTACAACGACTACAACTAAGAAGCATACAAAATATTGTGTCGTTGCTACTGAAATCGGTTCTCCACTACACCCATTTGTTCTCTGAAATAGATGAACTTAGCTCTCCCTAGAGCTTTCGTTAGTATATCTACAACTTGCTCTGCTGTGGGAACATACTGTAGTTGGACGGCTCCGCATTGCATACAATCTCTGATGAAATGACATTGAATATCTATGTGTTTCGACTTGTCATGAAACACTGGATTCTCAAAAAGCTTGATGCGACTTTGATTGTCACAATAAACACTGGTCACCTGCATCCTCTGCCTAAACAAGCTTACAAGCAACTTCCGAAGCCATATAGCTTCGCATGTAGTTGTGCTAGCTACCATATGCTCTAGCTCAGTGCTACCGACTTCTGCTTTCTGCTGCACAAAGAAGCCATCCATGATCAAACGCTGAAGCAGTACCCAGAGATACTTTTCCTGTCCATTGAATTGCCTTCCCAAGCTGCATCTGTGAACCCACATAGTCTAACGTTGTCCCCTCGATTATATTTCAACCAATACTCTATTGTGTCGTGCACCTACTTCAAAATGCGCCTTGCTGCTGACTAATGCAGTCTCTTCGGTTCCATCGTAAACTGACTGAGTATTGACCACAAAGCAGATATCTGGCCTAGTGTTGACCACATACATGAGAGAATCGATGAGTTGTCTATACAAGGTGGGGTCAACATCCTTGTCATCCAATGCGTCTATCTTCTTCCAGTTGGTGATCATGGGTGTAGACATGGGTCTACAATCCTGCATTTTGAATCTCTTCAAAATATCTGTAGCATATCTCCCTTGACCAAAGAAGATCTCACCGTCCTTCTACCACACTTCCAATCCTAGGAAATAGTGCATCAACCCCAAATCCTTCATATCAAACTTTCCTGTCAGGTTCCTCTTGCAGTGCTCTATGAGACTTGATGACCCTGTTTGGAAGAGATCATCCACATGCAATACTAAGATGAGTGGCTCATCCTCTACCATCAAATAGTAAAGGTTGGGATTTGTGTCACTCTTGACGAATCCCTTCTGCAGCAAGTAGTTGTCAATCTGACCATACAATGCCCTGGGAACCTGCTTGAGCATGTATAGAGCTTTCTCCAGCCTGCACACATGTGTGCGCCTTTCATGAGTCTCGAAGCCCTCTGATTGCTCTGTGTAAACAACGTCCTTTATCACCTCGTTCAAGAATGTTGTCTTGACGTCCATCTAGTGAATTTGCCACCCCATCTGAGATGCTAGGGATATAACTCATAGGCTATCCCTTCTTTTTGTGCATACCCCTTTTCCACGAGTCCAGCCTTGTACTTCTCCACGTTGCCATTTGCAATGTACTTGATCTTGTATATCCAATGTGAATCTACAACTAACCTGTCCTTAAGTCATGGCACCACCTCCCAAACATCGTTCGTCATGATAGAACTGTACTCTACCATGGCATCCACCCACACCTGATGTTATATGGCCTCCTGAACGCTGGAACAGTGTTGCATGAAACCCCCCCCCAAAGGATCCAAACCAAGAATCGCGGCTCGTACAGATCCATGGGGGATCCGCCATCGGATCTGCGGTTCAGAATTTCAGAACCGCAGATCGGGCTGGCGAAGACGGTTCTTGGAAATTCGGAACCGTGTCGGCCTGATCCATGGTTCTAGATTCCGAACCGCAGATCCAACAATAGATCCTCCCCGGATCCACAATGGATCGAGCACGGATCCACAATGGATCGAGCACGGATCCATACGAATCCAAAGGAAGACAACGATTCCACAGGGTTCTAAATATCTTTTTTATTTTTTCTTTGACTTAAGTTGGGTTGGGGCTTCTCAGACACTCCCAAAGTGCTCCCTTGATGCTTCTTAGATGCTCCCTCATGGTAATGTTAAATTCTTGAAGTAAAAGAAAATAAAGGAGAATGTCACTTTTACTTAAATTTTTAACATTACCATGAAATGAGAGTGGTTCCAGCCTCATCAGACTTCATATGGAGAAAATAGAATTTCATATCTTATTCAAAATTCAGTGAAATTAACAGTTTTCAAGAATTCAAGATCAATGGGATTGTGGCGTTTCATTAGATTATATCATGTATGAGTATGTGATTAGCATTTAATCAAGAGCACGAAGCCCTATATGTACCCTAGTGTTGGTGGTATTTATTGTTTAACTCCTTTGTCATGCCCTTAGCAAAAAATTACCTTTCAATCAAGTCAATATCATCGATCAAGCATGTTAAGCTTTTTCTACCATATTTAAGGCTTGGACTAAGTAGTTTGATCAAAATTGGGCAATGTTGATTAATATCCCTAGACAATCAAGGTAGAGGCAAAGGCTAGACAAGAGGAGAAGAATCTAGATTCTAGATGGTTAATGCATCTAAATGGTTGATGCTCGAATAATTAATCATTAATGTACAATGGATGCCATATATATCTTGATTTAAGTACAATATGCGTGCTTCCATATCTTCTACAACTAATTTGGTATTTTAATGCTTTTTTAATATAAATACGAAAAAATATAAAATATATATATAGTAGACGCTTCGCTTCCAAGATTTTTGGGAGATGACACTTCCGCGTCCCCGATTCCAAAAAACGTCCCTGTGTTCATCGTAGGAACTCCAATGAACTCTTTTGCATGTCTCAATGTCTGACGAACTTCTCTGCTAGTTCGACCACTAGTGGTGGGAGGCCCAACCATCTCCTCCTCCATCTGCGTCTGTTGCTCCGTTTGTTGTGAACTCAATGGATCCCCTACACCTAAGGAAATGCTAGTACTGGTCATTGTATTATATCCCTGCGACTATCCTATTGGCTGCCCTTGTGGCTACCCTTGCTGCTAGACCAATGGAGCTTCTATTAGATCACTCTAATCTCCTGTTGGCATCTCACAAGACTTCTTGAAGGCTCTGTCCTCCATGAACTTCACGTCATGTCTCACTATGATCTTCCTGCTTCTAGGAACATACAACCTGTATGCCTTTGAGGTTTCACTATACCCAACTAGAAACCCCTTCTTCGCAATCTGATCCAATTTGGTACGCTTCTCATCTGGTACATGGTGTGAAAAATCGGTTACCCGATTCCTACTGCAACACACTAATAATATTTCAACTAATTGTTAAATTAATTGAACAAGTTAATTGCAGTCTTCTATGGCAAACACTAAAATACATATACTGCAGCCTACACCAAAATAAACTGCGGAAACTAAATATAGCACAGAAGAGAAATAATATGCACACACATCTAAATAGTTATTTTTGGACAAACGTCCTCAAAAAAACCTAGTGTGGGAAAGTCGGTGATGCAGCTGAGGGTTTTATTATTTAGTAGTAATTTTAGTACAATTCGTTGGATGCCCCACTATTATCTGATACAGAGAGAAACTAGAAAAAACAAATAGTGAGATGATCTCACCCTGTCACTATAAGAATCTGACCCTGATCTCGCTGGAAAGATACTTTGCGTCGCTTCTACCTCAGCCACTACGCAGAACTGCGTCAACCCTATGCAGTTTTGTGTCACCTCTGTTGGGGACTACCCTGCTCTTCCTCTGTATCCTCTACTGCCCAGAAACTTCGATTTCCAGCCTCTTGGTCTCACACCCCTGCTTTTGAAACTCGATTTCCTCAACAGGAATTCGATCTCCCTCTAGGCTTTGTACTGCCACTGCGTGGGCCAGCGTCAGCTCTGCGTGGACATCGTTCTACCATCTCTGCCTTGTACTCTCCAGCCCAAGAAAACTTCCCTCTTCCGAATACTATCTTTGCCCCTCACTACAAAAGCTCACTTCGAATTTCTCACTGGCAGCTACTCTGCTTCAGAAATTCGATCTTTTGAACTCTTTCTGTGTGTTCTCCAAGTGCCCATCAAGCCTTCTCTTATAATCCTCTCATTGATCAATCAACGACCAAGATTAGATTCTAATCAATGGCTAGGATCATATTGACTTGATCTCTGCCTTCTTCTAGAAGTTTCACCCACAATTTAGATTAATACCCATTAATTATTTTAATTTCCTAACTTTACACTGAGGGTCCCATTAAAAATAAATAATTATTTTAATAAAATTGTTTCCAAGTGAAATTTCCCAAAATGATTTTTGGCTATTGGAGAATGCATGTGTCTAAGCCTCCTTGCAAAATTTGAGACTTAGAGCACATTCGATACTACCCAAAATCAACACTCCCTCTTAGCAAGGAATGTGCTCTAGCAATGCACCCTGCTAAAGCATCCCTTTGTTATGTAACATCTATGTCTGTGATGCTGATGTTTAACATCCTATCCACCAACTACTACGCAAATGTTGCATCTGCACTGTTGCTGACCCTGTCACTGTCAACACTGCATCCATACTGCAACTCCCTCTCAATTCTGCATCCATGAGGCTGCTGGCACTGCCAACTGCATTTGCACTACAACCTTTTCCAACTGTTGTTGCTACTGTATCAACAACGAAAAATCATCCCAAATTACTTAACTGATGTTCAGTATGATGCATCTCGTTGTTGGAGTCCGACTGTTGCTTGTCTCTGCGCTGACCATCTAAAGCCTCTGCACTGTTGCTGACCTCTGCTTTGTGCCAACTGCACTGCTGCCAACTCTGCTCAGTCTTTGGCGCTCCTAGCCACTGCAACTGTCACTTCGTAGCAAGGAATTTATACGAGAGGTGGGCTCCTCAAGGATCCTACCCATCTGTAGCTCTTTCAAACTACAACTTTGAATCAGCCCACCTCCCTCCAAGAGGTATCTCGGCTGTCATGGCAAACTCATCCTCCTCGATCTTCGCAGCTACAACTTTCAGATCATGTTTCTTATCTTTGTCCTTCTTTTTGAGAGGAAACTATGTTGCGTAGTGACCCATTTCACCACACCTGAAGCATTTATTCTTCCAAACGTCCTCCTTCCGCTTTTGCTACTCCTGTTGCCCCTTAGATGCGAGGCTTGCATTCTCATCCTCCTCCTTGGGTTTCGACCCACTGTCGCTGCTTCCGTCAAGCTTACACTTGACCAAGTCCCTCCTCAGCACCTCTTGCTTAAGAGTTGCCCACATCTCATCCCAGTTTGGCAAAGTCGCCATACCCAAGATGCTCCGAACAAAGACTTGCCACCAATGTTTTCAAAACCGGCCGGCTCAGAACCGACTCGGCCAAGTTGGTCCGAGTCATGCCCTCAAACATTGACCCGGCCTAGGAAACGGTTCAACCGACCGAGTTAATACCGAGCCGATTGGGTTGTCTAACAACTCAGCCAGCTCAGCCAAGTCCGCATTAACTCGTCAGGTTAGAAACAACGGCCCATAAACCCATAAAACAACGATTTTTTTTTTAATTGTCCTTTTGGGGGACTCCAAACCGGATTGTATTTTGTCTATTTTGTCTTTGGGGTCCATTCCCCTCTCCTAAACCCTATTTAACCCACCCAACCCCTCTCATTTCCTCACAGCCATCTCATGCATTTGAGTGAGAATTTTAGTGAGAGTTTGTGAGGAGTTGTTGAGTTTGTTTTTGGAGCAGCAGTGAGGAGTCTTGGGCAAGCAATGTAGCTAGAGTGAGGAGCTTCTTGGGCAAGCATTGTAGCTGGAGTGAGGAGCTTCTTGGGCAGCCATTTGGAGCAGCATTTGCCATTGAGGAGTTGGTTTCTTGGAGCAACCTTGAGGAGGCAGTTTGTGCCTGGAGGTATTTTTTTTTACTTGTAAAAATATGTTTTTGCTTATTAAATTTTATGTGCAAATCTAGAAATTGAAAAGAGTTTTTTTTGTGAAAGAAATGAACATTGAATCAATGTTGTTGTTGTTGTTGTTGTTGTTGTTGTCTTTTTCTTTTTTTTTCAAGTCAAAAAATGGCACCTAGAGTGAAAGATGTTGCTTGGGCATATGTTGAAATGGTTGATAGTCAAATGCATTGCAAATTTTGCCATAGGAAAATTAAAGAAGGGCCTGGGGGCATTAATAGGCTGAAACAACACTTGGCAAGGATTAGAGGCCAAATTACTCCATGTACCTCACCAGAAATTGGGGAGATTAGGAAGGATTTGTTAGCCAGCTTTGAGAAGTTTAAAGAAGATAAGGCTAGGCAAAAAGAGTTAGAGGCTGAAATTGGGAGGAAGAGGAATATACAAACAATGCTGCCTACCAACCCCCATTTTGATTTTGAGGGTTCTTCCTCTATCCCTTGCACTGATACATCCAACCCCTTCCGATATGTTCCTCCCTCTTTTGAGTCTTTTTAAGAAAAGGGAAAGGGTAAAATGAAAAAGGGTGATATGAAAATCAAAAGTTATTTCACTCCCTCCTCTCCATCAGATGCACATGGTCCTCAAGCTAGTAGAAGTCATATGCAGCCCACTTTAGATGACCATTGGAAGAAAGAATTGAAAGAGACTGCTTGTGATTACATAGCTAGATGGTGGTATGATGCTGATATCCCCTTCAATGCTTCCCGTTCACCATATTATGAGCCTATGTTTGATGCCATACATGCTCCTGGAAAAGGCTTCAAAGGCCCTACTATGCATGAGCTAAGGGGGTATCGTTTGCAGAAAGAAATTTCCTCCATTAATGAGTATTTGAAAGATTTCAAGGACTCATGGGCAAGAAGAGGATGTACCATCATGTCAGATGGATGGACTGATAAAAAAAACCGTACCATCATAAACTTTCTTATCTTCTGCCCATAGGGAACCATGTTTCTAAAATCAGTTGATGCATCTGATAAGGTAAAAGATGGGCAATTGTTGTTTCAGCTATTGGATGAGGTTGTTGAGGAGGTGGGGGTGGCTAATGTTGTTCAAGTCATCACAGATAATGCCTCTAATTATGTTCTTGCTGGTAAACTGTTAGAGGGAAAACACATAACCATCTTTTGGACCCCATGTGTTGCACATTGCATAGACCTCATGCTTGAGGATATTGGCAAATTAGATTGGGTCAAAAACATTGGAGATCATGCCAAAAGCATAACAAAATTTATCTACAATCATTCATGGATTTTGAGCCTGATAAGGAAACACACAGGGGGTGGGGATATTATTAGGCCTGCCATCACTAGATTTGCTACTTATTTTTTGACATTGCAATCTATGCTTTCACAACATAGAAACTTGCAAAATATTTTTTCCAGTGAAGAATGGAATCAAAGCCAGTGGTCTCACAAACTGGAAGGCAAAGAATTGAAAAAGAAAGTTAATGAAGAAATATTTTGGAGAAAGGCAACAGAGGCTGTGAAGCTTGCTGAGCCACTGGTTAAGGTGTTGCGGTTGGTGGATGGGGAAAGATTGGCTATGGGCTTCATTTATTAGGCTATGGATCAAGCAAAGGAGCAAATAAAGATGACATACAAGGATAAAGTGGCTAAGTATGGGCCCATTTGGGCAATCATTGATGAAGGATGGAACAATCAACTCCATCGCCCTATACATGCAGCTGGGTATTTTTTGAACCCACGGTATCATTATAAAGCTAAGGCGACAGGAGCTTTGTGGGGGGAGGTTAGAGATGGATTGATTGATTGCATTGATCACATCATCCCATTGGAGTGTGATCAGCTGGAGATACACCAATAAGTCACAACCTTCAGCACTGCCTCAGGTACCTTTGGGAAGAAACTAGCAAAGATTGCAAGGGAAGCAGATGAGCCAGGTAAACAAAAATTTCAATTTTCAAATTCTTAATACTTATTTTGTTAAATCGTTTATAATTTGAAAGTTTGATATAATTTGTAATTTTGTTGAGCTAACTCATTACACTCTTATATTTTTTGCAGCACAATGGTGGGAGGCTTTTGGTAGCCATTGCCCTGAATTGCAGAGGTTTTCAATTCGTATTTTGAGTCAAACTTGCAGTGCTACTGGGTGTGAGTGCAATTGGTCTGTCTTTGAGAGGATTCACACAAAGAAGAGAAACCGTTTGGATTAAAAACGGTTAAATGATCTAGTATATGTCCAATACAACCTTCGGCTCAGGCGCAACCAATTGTTGAACAAAAGCCCTGATTCAAATCCCAATATGTTGGAAGACATTGATCCAACATCAAATTGGGTAGTAGAGAGTCATCCAATAGAGTGTGCTTCTGATGAGGATATGGATTATGAATTACAGACGATAGCATCACTCGAACATAATGTTCAGTTGAATGCAGATTCTAATCCACTTGTACCAGCCTCAGCCTCAGAGCCAACAAGTCCTCCATTTGCAAGCGCTTCCTCTGCTCAGCGACGACAAAAGCGCATATCTCGTCTATCTCAGCTTGCAGCTGCTGCACAACCTGCTAGTGCTACCACTTCTACAGTTGCAATTGGAGATGATGAGGAGGAGGAGCCATGGGGCCCCCCTATCTGACTCTGATCCAGAGATTGATCCACATGATCTCGGCTCCTCTAGCAGTAGCTAGTAATATTGATCACAATTTACTTTTGTTGTAGAGGCCATTTCTAACCTCCTTGGTTATGTGTTTTTGTTTTGATCTCTATATCATGATCATGTATGTATTGGACAGTGCAATGGGTGCCACTTTGATATAATGGATATATTCATGAGGCTACTTTGATCATATGTTGTTTTCTATCTATATTCTAATGCTGTGTGTTTGGAAACATGAATGAAAATCTTTAAAATTATGTTTTTTTATAATGAAAAAATATTCAATGTATTTTTTACAATGATCGAGTCATTGAAATCGAGTCAACCGAGTCGATATCGAGTCAAAGTCGGAGTCGGAGTCGACCCTCGACTGAGTCGGAGTCCAAGTTGGAGTTTTAAAACATTACTTGCCACTACTCTGAGACTGAATTGAGGGCCGGTCTAAACATCTCGGATCCTTGAGGTGTCGACCCCACAACTACTAACTCGTCTCGAGTCTCCTGAAGCTTCGCGAGGAACGGATCAATGTGTTCCCCTTTTTGCATCTGCGTAGATCTCATCTTCTGCTCCAAGTACATCTTCCACTGCTCGGAAGATCCTTGACACAGCGTTGACAATGCATCCCACATGTCTTTGGCAATGTTTCTACCAGCTATGGGACAAACTATACGATCCTTCACTCCGTCGAGGATCATTCTTTTTGTCTTCGCCATTTCTCCTTTGTACTTCTTGAGATAATCTAGACCTGTAGGCTCATCTACCACATTGTCGATGTAGACTTTGAGAAAATGCTCATCCAGAAGACATAACATCCTTGCCTTCCAAATCACATAGTTGGATGCCCCATCCAACCTATCCTGATCTCTCAGTCCACTGGCTGCCATCTCTACCAATCGAAAATGTTAAATGACCTCCTCTCTCCTGTTGTTGCTCAGCAAATGAGAATTTGAATTCCCTGGCTAGAAATTCTCTGAGGAAGAAATTCCCTTAGTGTGTCTCCTTCTCTCCCACTAACGCTCTTCTCCCGGCAACTGCTGCAAAATTTTTGCATCCCAGCTGAAGATTTGTTCTATAAGGAAAAATACGTTGTTGGTTCCCTCTGGAAGTTTTCGAATTGGAAATCAAATTTCTCTGTCGACTCTCTCAAAGAAGCCCCAATGGCTATCTGATACAGAGAGAAACTAGAAAAAACAAATAATGATATTATCTCACCCTGTCACTGGAAGAATCTAACCCTAATCTCACTGGAAATAGACTTTGCGTCCCTTCTGCGTCAGCCTCTGCGCAAAACTACGTCAACCCTATGCAATTTCTACGTCAATTCTCCTGGGAACTGCGTTTCTCTTCCTCTGGATCCTAGGCTATCCAGAAACTTTGATTTCCAATCTCCCAGTCTCACACCCCGACTCCCAGCTTCTGAAACTCAATTTCCTCAGCAAGAATTAGATCTCCCTCTAGGCTCTATGTTGCCACTGCATCAGCATTGCATGTGCCAGCGTCAGCGTCTCTTTGGATGTTGTTCTGCTCTCTATGCCTTGTACTCTCCAACCCAGGAAAACTTCCCTCTTCCGAATACTATCTCTGCCCCTTACTACAAAAGCTCACTTCGAATTTCTCATTGGCAGCTGCTCTACTTCAGAAATTCAATCTTTTGAACGCTTTATGTGTGTTCTCCAAGTGCCCATCAAGCCTTCTCTTATAATCCTCTCGTTGATCAATCAATGGCCCAGATTAGATTCTAATCAATGGCTAGGATCATATTGACTTGATCTATGACTTCTTCTATAAGTTTCACCCATAGTTTAGATTAATACCCATTAATTATTTTAATTTCCTAAGTTTAGACTTAGGGTCCTGTTGACCACTGGAGTGGCACCTGATGATTATATGAAGACTTCGTGCCCAAGGATGATCCAGAGAACACTTGTACCATCAGAGATCATCAATCAACAGAGTTTTTTTACTCTACTTCTATCTTCTCATCATCTTTCTGGTACCCAAATTCCACACCCTATGGGGAATTGTAATAAGTGATACTAGTAATGATGAGTTTTGAATCTGTAACAAGCCTAGGATGTTGGGACTCGATCAGCGAACGAGTACACCCTAGAGTGTTTTTCTATCTGGTTAATTATCCCTTCCTTTTCAGAGGCGGATATTTTTCTGGCTTTTTTCACTCACATTTTACCCCAAAGTCGGGGTGACAGTTTGAAGGTTGAGCCCCTGACACATCTTAGTGTCTAGAGTCGATGTATATTACTATACTAGATCACACAAAAAAATTCGTGGAATTTGATTAGATCTAGGTAGTCATTTTTTTTTTTTTTAGATTTCCCGCAAGTCAAAAATTGCAAATAAAATTGTATTTAAATTGTAATAAGTGCAGTCTAGAGAAGTTGTATGGCGTATGAGTAATCAAAATTGCACCTCTCATCCTCAACTTTCTACTATGACACACTTTGAAGGGTTAAAAATGTGTTTTGAACCCTCAAAACCCATTTTTCCTAAGTTTAGTGGGAAATCTGGCAATTTAATTAAGCTAGAAATTAAATAAATGGAGAAAAATAAATATCCACACATGCTAAATGTTGTGGAAATGAAGTGGAAAATTATGGGGAAGTTAAAGTGAAGTCACAGGGTGATGTGCACTCCTAAAATCAAAGAAAGGACATGTGCTTAAATAAAATCGAATTTCTGGCATTAAATGAAAAAGTTGCTTACTTGGCAATTGGAATTTGTGAAGTTAATGCATATCTAAGAGGATTTGGGAGAATATTTGGTGGATAATTTTGAGGGAAATTGTCCCCACATGGGTTACCACCCATATACACTTGTCATTCCATCATAAAATTCGAACTTGGCACATAAGGGAAGAAGAAAATGATGTCCACTTGCCAGAATTCGATTTTTACACTTGGCATTGGAGCTCCATTCAACAAATTCGAATTTCTCTTTAGGACTGTCACCTCATGCCACTTGTTTAATCACTTCTACATTGGGATTGGCTCCCATAGTTCTATATAATAGAGCCTCGAACTCTCATTTGATGATGTAATACAAGCTATTGTGCTTGAGGAGACTTTGCGGAATTGTATTCACTACTTGCAATATAATACAACAGTCTTTGGGGTAAAGCATGATGGTGTTCTTTTCCTTGCATGTGTGGTAGATTCTTGACTTCTTGTTATGCTTCTATTTATTTCCTCATGTCATTATTTCTTTCGTGCTTGTTTCAGGTTATGTTAGTATGCAGCGATCTCATATTAGCATAAGAATTAATTATTTGCTTTAGGAAAAGAAATCTTCTAGTGGATAATGAATGTATCTCTAGGAATTCTTTCCACTGCACTTATTTAATTTCATGTCGATTTAATGATTTGTGGTGAAGTTTTGTAGATAAATAATTATTTGGTCACACTTTTCAAGCGTGAGGGGAAATTCTTGGAGGAATCAACCCATTCTTGAAAAATATTCAAGGAGAACCCGCATGTTTTGAATTCCAAAGTCTCACTATATCTTATTTGTGTCTTGCAAGGATTCTTTCAAGTTTCTTAAATCTTTTATTTCTTGCATCAAAATATCAAACTTGGAAAAATTTATTTTTTACATATTGTACTTCATTTATCAATATCTGGCTATTTCAAAGCGCTAAGTCATGGCTAGTCAAAGAGAAGAGCTTGCTCATATTCTTTGGCCTAGCCCCTTGTAGATTATTTTTGTAACATACTTTGTTGTCATATTGGTCTAACATTTTAGTTATTTTTGTATCCTTTTGAGCAAGATAGTTTCCATGCTTTGATTTGTAGACTTATTCATCTTCAAAGCATTTATAATATCTTGTGCTAACATTTAGTTTTTCACTTTTCAGGTTTATTTTGGCTTTCCATTTGAAAGCATTTCACTTCATTTTAAGCAAAATACAATTTCATTTCTTCAAGAGCAAATACTTGGAAGGCACTAGTTGTTTATGTATTTGATGCTTACCTTATGATGGTTATTGCTCATATCAATTTTTTGTTTATAAATCTTAAAGAGATAATCTATTTAACTATAACACTCTCTTAGAAACTCAACTTTTAACTTAACTTTTCATTAGGGACCACCACACTTAGCTAACCTAGGAGATAGCTCAAACGGAGAGAGTCGGGATTAGTGTGATAGCCCCTTCTTTGAGTTCCCTGCCACCAACTACACCTTGTGGGGTTGAAGGCTTTTCTCACTAACTTGTAGGTAGGTGTAAGCAGCAGGGTCAACAAGTCCCATTAATATATATATATATATATATATATATAAACTGTCTCCAGGTGTAATTTCCCAAAACGATTTTTGGGTATTGGAGAATGCATGTGTCTAAGCCTCCCTGCAAATTTTGAGACTTAGGCACATCTGATGCTACCAGAAATTAACAAATGGAAATAAGTTACGATGCCAAAGATCCTGAAGTGACTTACCACAGGCTTCTTTCCTAAGAAGACCTCTTCCGGTGGTATCTTTGCCAATGCCTTATGAGGAATCTTGTTCTGAATATACATTGTTTTGTTACTTCACGTCCTGTCTCACTATGATCTTCCTGCTTCTAGGAACATAGAACCTGTATGCCTTTGAGGTTTCACTATACCCAACTACAAACCCCTTCTCCACAGTCTGATCCAATTCAGTAAGCTTCTCATCTGGTACATGGCAATAAGCTATGCTGCCAAAGATCCTGAAGTGACTTACCTCAGGCTTCTTTCCTAAGAAGACCTCTTCTGGCGTTATCTTCACCAATGCCTTATGAGGAATCTTATTCTAAATATACATTGTTGTGTTACATGCCTCTACCCACAATAACCTAGGCAAATCCTAGTCATATGACATCGATTTTGTAGCCCCGACTATTGATCTATTCTTCCGCTCCACTACCCCATTCTGTTGTGGATTGTAGGGAGTTGTCCACTCTTTACTAATGCCTTCCTTTGCACAGAATTCTGTGAAGTATTTATCTGTATACTCTCCACCATTATTTGAGCAAAGCACCTTGATCTTCTTCCCTCTCGCATTCTCTACCAGAGCCTTAAACTCCTTGAATCAATCGAAGACCTCATCCTTGGTCTTTAATAAGTAGATCCAGGTCTTCCTGGAATGGTCATCAATAAAGGTGATGAAATACTCAGCCCCATTGAGAGCTCTAGTGGACATAGGACCATAATTATTAAATGTATCAGTCCCAACATGCCATCTACTCTACTGTCACTTCTTGGGAATGTTGCCTTAGCATATTTTCCAAGTACACACCCTCTGCACACATCAATGTGTTCCATGCCAAGATCTAGAACACTGGTCATTGTCTCTCTGAGCATTTTAAGTGCTCCATGATGTAAGTGCCCCATTCTCCTATGCCAAAGCTCATTCAGATCTTTCCCACTGCTACTGTTGTTGCCTACTAGTGCCATTGGAGAATCAAGCTGCAACTTGTACAATCTGTTGCTTCGAACTCCAATCTGTTTCAGCCTCTTCCAGCATGGGTGTTTGACAAACACCTTCTTCCCTACGAAGTGAACATCATATCCTGCATCCTGAGTTGGGATACTGAAATCAGGTTCATACCCAATTCCAACACATGTAGTACATCTATAGCGTTGGTACTTGCTCCTGACTCCCTCTGAAAATCGATGGTACCTCTCCCCACTGGAGTGCACTTAGCCCTGTTTCCAATCCTAATTTGTAAGTCCATCTGCTCTTCATTGTAGTTAGAGAAATATTCTCTAACCCCTATCATATAAGCTGACACTCCACAATCTATATGCCAAACTCCCTATGAAGTTGAGCCAGATAAGCAAGCAAATTCTTCCTCCAATCTGGAAGACAACTCTGAAACCCCTAAATATCTAATATATCCATGGCCATACTGGAGATATCTGAGAAATTTACTGAAGACATCTTGAGTGTATTTTTGTGTGTTATTTCTCTTCCACCCGGTGTTGATTATGCTCTAGCACTTTGCTGCAAAAACCCTTCTACGGCCAGATAAGAGAACTGTTCAACGAAAATATTGATCTACTTCACCGGAATTGCTCCCTGCCTTCACCACTACCTGTTGGAACTGCTAATGGGCTTTGCAAACTTTTCTTGCCACCTGCAGTAGAAAAAACGAACCCTCTGCCCAGCAATTTGAACTACCTGACCAGCCTCTACGGAAATTTGGAAATCAAACTGCCAGACTCCCTCTGAATCTGGATGATTTTTCCACCCGCCTCTGAGCTTCTTGTCTGATCAAATATGCTCTTGATACCATGTGAAAATTCCTTGAAATGCAGCAACTGGAATTAATTCTCCTAACTGATTATTCAGTTTATTAATTTTTTTATTAATATCGAATTAATCACACTACAATTTCTTCACAAATAAAATAAAAGTTGAGGAAATAAAAATGTCGAAAATTGAGAAATGCTAGCACACTCACAAAATTATGACACTGTTATTTTTACACAAATGTCCCCAAAAAATTCCAATGTGGGAAAATCGGTGCAACAATGAGGGTTTTTATTATTATGTAGCAACAGAATTTCCGAGTACAATAAAATGTCACCAAAGTGGCGATTCTATCCAAGAGAAATACTGGCAAAAATATATTGAGGGATTTTACCCTCTCCGAACAATCCCGGCACTTGAGTGCCTCTGAAAAGCAAGTCATCCACCCTGCTCCGCACAACCTCTACATCACCCTTGCACAGACTGCCAAACACTCAGCCGAAACTCCTACAAATCAAGTTGTCATGCCTGTTGCTGACTGGGAAACTATCTCTCCGACACACTGGAAAATCTTCTCAACCTCTGGAACTAAAAAAAAGCTTCCCCTCAACTAAATCGAACTTCTCAATTGAGGCTCTTTGTTGCCCCTGTGCAACCTCCTGGAGATAAATTCTGGCCTCCTCTTTCTGACTCTCTGGAATTGGAATCTCCTCTGGAATACTGATCTATTGCCCCTATGCCACTTGCTACTCGATCTACTAGCTCGATTTCCCCAGCTGAATCAGCTGCACTGGAAAATCTAACTACCCAGACCACTGAGTATATGCACTAGTGTATCCTCCATCTACCCATCGACCTCTTCTTATAATCTCTAGTTGGGACTCCAACGGCCATGATTAAAACTTAATTGATGGTTGAGATCATCTCCAACTTGATCTGTGTGAGTTTTTGGACAATTTTCACCTTTCTCAATTAATGACTATTAATTAACCATTTTTCCAAACTTAGACTTGGGAAATTTTTAATTATGTTCAATTAATTTAATTGAGCCATCTCTAGGTGAAATTTCTAGAAATAATTTCTAGGTTTTGGAGAACCCATGTGTTTTAGCCTCTCCACAAAGTTTCGAGACTAGAACACCGTCCAATGCTACAAAAACTAACACATTCAAGCATTTGATCTTTGCCCCAAGAAAAGAAGAAAAAAGAGCAAAAGACAAGGAAGAAGGAGAAAACCCAAAGAAGAAGAAGATCATAATTTTCACTGGTTTGGTCACACATGTGAAAGATCTAGGGTTTCTGTGCGAGCTGCAGAGCCAAGGATTGCAAGTCCAAATTGTCAACCTGAAGTAGAGGGTCGAGACTTTAAGTTGAAGCAGAATTTGTGGAGTTTGACCATCTTTGACTTGGTAAACTTTGACTTGTTTGAGGAAGGCTTTTGGAGGGTTGACTTGGAGCTTGGAGAAGGTCTTGATCTTTGGGTCTTACTTTGATCTGATTCTATAAGAAGAGGATTGTTCCGGGTTTCCCAAATTGTGGAGCTTTTCCCTGGCTTGGAGCCTATACCTTGTGTGCTTTGTGTTCTTGTGATCTTTATGCATTTTATGTTTTGATAATTGTTTGATGAAGAATAAATAATAAAGTAATAAGATGCCAACAAATCTCACAAGTAATTATCAAGGAGAATCTACAATTACCCTGATTTTCCAACAACTCCCTCTCAAATCTAACGATACCAATACCATGAGCAGAAGTTGGACGCACCGGCCAACCTATCCCCAAATCTGAGACCCTGATAAGCCATATTGCCAATTCACAATGTCCAGATACCCTAGCGGCCAAGTCGAACCGGTGAACTCGCTCCCTCTAAATCGCAGAACCTACTCCTAAAGATAAAACTTGTTTGGTCTTCAATCAGAGGCTAAGCTCTGATACCATGTTAGTTTCCCTTAAAATCCAGCAATTGACTTGAAATTTTCTAAGTGTGAAACCAAAAATATAAATAATTTTTTTTGGAAACTTAAATTACAAATACACCGAGTTTTCTAACATACCATGCATAGCCGGGACTAAACAAAATTGAAAAAAAACACGAGACACAAAATTTACTTAGGAAACCCAAACTCTGGGGGAAAAGCCTGCAAACTATGTGTGTTTTCTATTATCTTAGAAAAAGGTTATCTTCAGAAATTTTTACAACAAGGGAACACTTCCCTTTCACAATAGAAATCATTGATCAACTCCCCAAGGAAAATCGAACACCCTCCTGTGCACTCACTATGTTGCGCGGTTGCGCAATATGGCCTTCCTACGCCCTATACACATTGTACAGATGCAAAACTTGGCTTTTGTGCGCCCACGTGCAAATCATACAGCCCCGCTAAAGTTGACTGAGTTAGGGCTATTTGGCCCTCTCTCTCTCACTTCTTGGTCGTTGAATCTTTGTTGTCTACTAAAACCCTAGTCTTCTTTGTTGAGAAAACACACACTCTTGTGCCAAATCGATCTGGC
The DNA here is from genome assembly GCA_031772625.1 of Pinus tabuliformis. Taxonomy (NCBI): domain Eukaryota; kingdom Viridiplantae; phylum Streptophyta; class Pinopsida; order Pinales; family Pinaceae; genus Pinus; species Pinus tabuliformis. The sequence continues at coordinate 1,370,867,830 of CM062805.1, read as the reverse complement.
CACTTCTACGCCCTGGGCCTTGTTACCACTTAATTTAGCAGGGGTCCCCGGAGGGGTTACAAAGGGACTACTACTAGATCAAGTGGCAACATTTTTGGCGCCATTGTTGGGGAGGAAGCAGGTCTACCTCCCTAGTGAATCATTGAGGGATTGATTCATTAACGACAATATAGGTATTCCTCTGACGACTCCACAACACCCTTCTTAGAATGGAGAACCTCGAAATCTTAACCTACCATCGAAGAGGTGATTCAACACCTCATACTCCATTCTTTGATAAGGTACTCAATAAAAGGAAGCATAAGCACGAGTTTTCCTCTCCTTTTGACTTTTCCAATATTCTTGTGGACCTTCTTCGTCCTCCCCCTAAATACCTAGATAGGCCAAAATTCACCAGAAAAGAAGATCCCTAAGACCATCTCTCAAATTTCGAGTATCGTGTATGTGATCCATCCTATAGTGAAGACACCCGCATGATCTCTTTTGCCATGACTCTTGAAGGGGATGCCCGACTATGGTATCTATCCTTACCCACATCCTCCATTTCTTCCTGGGATGATTTTGCTATTGCATTTAAAAAGAAATGGTTTCACGAAAGGGATGTAGTCAAATTGTACAAGGGCTTCCTATCTAGTAAAAAGGGTGATAATGAATCATTGCAAAATTCAACCAAAGATTCAACATGATGATCCATTCTATTCCCCAGGAGCTAAGACCCCCAAAAGAGGTGACCCTAGTTGCATACTTCAATGCTTTCACTGGGAAATTGGCCTTTGATGTTAGAAATAAGAAGCCTATTGATCTTCTTCAAGCTCAAGACATCACCTTTGATCTCGATCAAGCCATGAAACAAACCTCCATTAACATAGTACATGTCCCTAACATTCCTGCAAACGGTGAAGAATCATCACTTCATGAAGAAGAAACATTGCCCAAAACTAACAAGAAAAGAAGAAAGGGTTACAAATAAAAACCTCCAGAGATAGCTACCTTGAGCCTTCCCCTCAAGTTAGCTTGAAATGTGCATGACCCCTTTTATAGAGCACTGGGTATCAATGGTCACACCTTGAGGAATTGTATTTTGAATTCTGGGAGCCCAATCCACATCATGTCCTTAAGTATAATGAGAAAGCTTGGACTCAAATTTTCCAAAGAATGCACCAATAAATTGGTTTTGAATTACGAAGAAGTCAAGGTACATGGGATGGTGGAAAGGGAGAGAGTCTTTTTCCATACATATCTTGAAAGAGAATTCACCATAAACATAGTTATAGTAGAAATGAATCCTACATGGGGAATGATCATATCCAAGCAACTGATAGAGGATCTAAAAATGTCCATAAGCGAAGATAAGTCTAGTGTGTATCTCCCTATGAGCGAAAATTCTTACGCATCCATTCCTAGGCATGAATTTTTTGCCCCCGTGATTGCTTCTTCAGAAAAGCCCAGTGACCACCTAAACGAGGAAAATGCTGAGCTTGGGGAATGGAGGATTTTTAAAAGTGAGCATGTTAAAGCTTTGCTTCTGCAAGGAATTTGCATAATGTATTTTGATGGAGCTTGTTCTAAGTTAGGGGTTGGGGCTAGTATTGTCATCATCTCTCCATCTAAGGAATATTTGATGTTTGCCTTAAGACTCCAATTTGCATGTACCAAAAATGTGGCTGAATATGAAGCCCTATTATTAGGACTTGAAGCTGCTCAAACAAGGAAAATTCAACTACCACTGATAATAGGAGATTTTGACTTGGTTGTTTCACAAATAAGAGGAACTTTCAACACCAAGCATCAAAGTCTGAAACCATATAAGGAAAGAATCACTCACATTATAAAAGGTTTCAAAGAGGTTTCCTTCCGAGTTGTCCCTCGATCCCTCAACTACGTGGTCGATGCCCTAACTGTGGAAGCGTCTACCTCCTCAATAATTGATAATGATACCTTAAAATTGGGAAGATGTGTGGTTGACACCATTTACCTACCTTCCATTCCTGACTATGAAAACCACTAGCCTGTTTTTGAAAATGACAAAGAAATAAGTAACTTACTCCAAAATCATGAGAACCACCCAAAAAGGAGGAGGATCTGATCAATGAGTAGCATTTTGATGGGGATGATCATAACATGACCAAGCCTAACAATCATAATTCACCTGATATGATGCACATCAACCTTGGATCTGAAACCTCCACTCAAATAATTAAGATTGGGAAAGGATTATCCAAAGAAGAAAGGGATGAACTCGAAAAATTACTAAGGGAATTCAAGGATGTGTTTGCTTGGTCTTATGACAATCTTGAAGCCTATAGACTAGAGATCATACAACACACCATCCCTCTCAAAGAAGGAGCAAAACCTGTGAGACAAAAGTTAAGGCAAATGAATCCCAAGCGTGCCCCCCTAGTCAAAGAGGAACTTCAAAAGTTGGTTTACGTTGGAATTATCGCTCCCATACGACATCCATCTTGGATTTCCGACCCTGTGATCACCCGCAAAAAGACTGGCAACATAGGATGTGCATCAATTTTAGGGATCTAGGTGTGCCTAAAGGATAATTACCTGTTACCAAATATGGAAAACCTATTGCAAAGAATAACCGAGTCACAAATGATGACATTTCTTTATGGTTTTTCGAGGTACAATCAAGTTATTGTAAATGAGGAAGATCTTTTGAAAATTGCCTTCAACACACCATGGGGAACTTGTACGTATCTTAGGATGCCCTTTGGTCTACTCAATGTTGGGTCCACTTTCCAAAGGGCCATGGTTTTTGCTTTTAAGGACCTCATTCGAAAGATCATGAAGATATGCCAGGATGATTTAACCGTGACTTCCAAAGAAAGAAAAGACCATTGCATGCATTTGAGGAAAGTGTTTGAAAAATGTAGACAATACAATATATTCGTCAATCCCAAGAAGTCTATCTTTGGGATCAATAAGGGTAAATCGCTTGGGCATGTAGTATCTAACTATGGCATTAGCATCATCCTTGAGAGGATCCAAGTAATCAAGAATATACCTTCCCCAAAAGACAAAGGTGCCTTGAGGTCATTCTTCGGCAAAATCAATTTAGTGAGAAGGTTCATACCAAATTTTACGGAAATCATCAAACCCATAAACAACCTTTTGAAGAAAGACACTCACATATGGCACAGTATGAAGCAGTGATGATAATATCGCCGAATATCGGAAATATCACGATATTTTCGGCAAGCCGAAATATCGCCGAGAAAATATCGCAACATTTTGGCTCCCGAAAATATCGCAATATTTCTGAGATATCGCCGATATCTCGGCAAAATATCACAAGATGACAGAAAATATCGTCGCGCGTGTTATGTCGTGTCAGGCCAGGTTAACTCCAGTCTTGGCAGAAGAAAACTGATTGATTATTTCATTAGATAACTATTGTTTATATACAGGAATATGACTGATCAGTTCATCTACTTGATGACTGTTCACATTCCGGGTACACCCAACCGCTGAGGATTAGGTGTCAACAATTCCCCCCCTTAATCTGAAGGGACGTTGGTGAGTCCAAGCATCGTTCTGAACCTTTCAAGCTTTTCTCTTCCAAGCGCTTTGGTGAAGATGTCTGCAATTTTCTCATTTGTGGAACAATGACGGAGATGGATTGCTTTGGCCTCAACATGATGTCGGATCAGATGATATTTAGTATTGATGTGTTTAGTACGATCATGGAACTTTGGGTTCTTGGCCAACTTTATTGCAGAGGTGTTGTCAATCATGAGTGGAGTTGATTGTACTTGTTTTACCTGCAAATCTTCAAGAATTTTCCTGAGCCACACAATTTCTTTCGTTGCTTCAGCTGCTGCCACGTATTCTGCTTCTGTTGTGGAATCTGCTGGAACTGATTGTTTGCATGATCTCCAAGAGACAGCTCCTAATCCAAGACTCATAGCATATCCTGAAGTAGATACTCCAATTTCTTTGTCTCCATCGAAATCTGAATCAGAGTATCCAATCAAGCTGAAGTCGTCCACCTGTGTATACTTGATTCCAAGGTCTTGAGTTCCCTTCAAGTACCTTAGAACTCTTTTTGCAGCAGACCAATGTCCCTCACAAGGCTTTTGCATAAACCTGGAGAGGATTCCAACAGCAAATGAAATGTCTGGTCTGGTAGTAGTGAGGTAGATGAGACTTCCTATAAGCTGTCTATACTTTGTTGCATCCTCAAATTCCTTTCCTTCAATAGATGTGAGCTTTAAGTTTTGTTACATTGGAGTAGAAAGAGGATTGCACTCTGTCATGCCAAATCTGTTTAACAAATCTCCAATGTATTTCTTTTGAGAAAGAAATATGGATTTTGGATGTTGGGTTACTTCAATGCCAAGATAATAATGAACATAGCCCAAATCAGTCATTTCAAAACTTTTTCCTAATTCTTTCTTTATGGATGCAATATAGCTTTCATTGTTCCCTGTCATTAAAAGATCATCTACATATACCACAAGATATACAACTGTTTTGCCAACTTTCTTGATAAATAAAGTTGCATCATCAAGATCAAAATGATTGAAGTTGAGTTTCAGAAGATGCTCTGTTAGTTTTTCATACCAGGCTCGTGGTGCTTATTTGAGGCCGTACAAGGACTTCACAAGTTTGCATACTTTATGTTCATGTCCTTTCACAGCAAATCCTTGAGGCTGGGACATAAAAACATTCTCTTTTAGATCTCCATTCAAGAATGCAGTTTTTACATCCATTTGATGGACTTTCCAACCGTTCTGAGCAGCTAGTGCAAAGAGTGTCCGGATGGTGGCCCATTTTGCTGTGGGGGCAAAAGTTTCCTCATAATCGACCCCTTCCTTCTGTGCAAAACCTTTTGCCACAAGCCTAGCTTTGTGCTTGTCAAGTGAGCCATCAGCTTTGTATTTGTTCTTGTAGACCCACTTGCAGCCAATTGGTTTGGTTCCAAATGGAGGATCAACCAGCTTCCAAGTGCCATTCTTTATGAGGGCATCATACTCCTTTTGCATCGCTTCTTTCCATTCATCATGAGAAGCAGCTTCTTTGAAGGAAGTTGGTTCAAAATCTGTAGATAAGTTCAATTCACAATCATAAGTAACATCCATATCAACAGGTGAATTAAAGTCATCTACATCACCTCCATCTTGTCGGTTTGTATTTCTGGTTCCTGTTTTTCCAATTTCATCAGGATGAACACTTTCAAGTGTCTTTGTCAGCCACTTTGGGGGACCTTTCTGAGATGGTCTAGGCTGCTCTGTTGATTGAGTTGGGACTGAATCAAGATTGAGTCTCCCAATTCTATCAATTACATCACTTAAAGCATCATCTGTTGTTGGAGTTTCATGCAGGGGAGATTGTTCTTCAGAAGAAGATTCCACATGTTGTTCTAGTATAGGAATCCCACCTTCAAGATGTGGAATCTGATTATCAAATTCTTGAAATGATTTTGTTTTTGTGAATCTATCCAAGCGATCAAGTTGCCGCTCAACAACATTGTCAGATTTGGATGATTCGAGAAAAATGACATCTCTAGATAAAACAAACTTTTTATTTACTTCATCATAGAGGCGGTATGCTTTAGATGTGTTTGAATACCCGAGGAAGATACACTTACGACTTCTAGCACCAAGTTTGTTTCTATGTACCTTTCGTATCAAAGCATAACAGGTGGAACCAAAGATCCTGAGATGTTTTACCGAAGGAACATGTCCATACCACAATTCATAAGGAGTCTTGTTTCTTATAGCATTAGATGGACATCTATTCTTTATATATGCAGCACATAGAACAGCATCAGCCCAAAACATTATTTTTACATTTTTGAAGAAAAGCATGGATTGTACCATATTCAAAATTGTTCTATTCATTCTTTCTGCTACACCATTCTGTTCGGGATTATAAGGTACAGTTGTTTGATGTTTAATCCCATGCTGGCGAAGATAGTGTTCAAATTCATTTGATGTATATTCTTTTCCATTATTAGTGCGAATAGACCCAATATGAGATTGTGCATCATTTTCAATCCATTTATGAAAATTCTTGAATGTTTGAAAAGCATCAGATTTGTTCTTCAATAAATAAACCCAACACATTCTGGTGTAATCATCAATAAATGTCATGATATATTTATTTCCATTTGCAGAAAGAACAGGCATTGGACCACATAAATCTGAATGAATGAGTTCAAGCTTCCTATGTGCTCTTGAATGTGAATCATGAAAAGACTGTTTGCTATGCTTTCCTAGAATGCAAGCATCACATTGCTTATGTTTTCTAGGAATTGTAGGCAAACCAGCAACACCATTTTTCTTCAATAAGCGGAGACTGTCATAGTTTAAATGTCCAAATCTAGCATGCCATAATAAACTTGATGGAAGTGTACCTTCTTCATGATGAGAAATATATGAGAAATGTTGTGCATGAGCAGAGGTTTTGAAAAGCATCAGATTTGTTCTTCAATAAATAAACCCAACACATTCTGGTGTAATCATCAATAAATGTCATGATATATTTATTTCCATTTGCAGAAAGAACAGGCATTGGACCACATAAATCTGAATGAATGAGTTCAAGCTTCCTATGTGCTCTTGAATGTGAATCATGAAAAGACTGTTTGCTATGCTTTCCTAGAATGCAAGCATCACATTGCTTATGTTTTCTAGGAATTGTAGGCAAACCAGCAACACCATTTTTCTTCAATAAGCGGAGACTGTCATAGTTTAAATGTCCAAATCTAGCATGCCATAATAAACTTGATGGAAGTGTACCTTCTTCATGATGAGAAATATATGAGAAATGTTGTGCATGAGCAGAGGTTCCTTGCAGTTTGAGAAGCCTTTCTTCTTCTATTCCCCTCATGACAAGTGAGTGGTCAGAAGCTTTTCTTACCTCAAGCTTGCCATCAAACATATGAATGGAGTGACCTTGCTGGCGGATGTGGACCAAGGACAGCAAGTTTCTCTTGAGCTGTGGGAGATATAGAACATGATCCAGAAGAAAGTCTGGAAGACCATGCAGTTTAAGCCTGATTGTGCCAAGCCCTGATGGCTTGATTTTTGACTGATCTGCAAAGTATACTGCTCCATCAACATTGTCAGTGAAATCTTCAAAAAAATCTTTCCTATGAGTCATATGACAGGTTGCTCCTGAATCAAGCAACCAATCATTTTTCGAAGAAGCAAGTGAAGCATTAAACAAATCTTCATTTACTCCAATGTTACATTGTGCCTCAATATAGTGAGCGGATTCAGGTGCTTTACCTTTGTCTGTATCATCAGTTTTACCTTTCTGCTGGTTTCTTTTCTGCTCAATTTTGTCCCATGGTAGCTTGCATGTAGAAGCATCATGTGATCCATTTCGTTTGCAGCGAATGCAATGCAGATCTGCTTTTTCTCCTTGAGAATGTCTGCCCCCCCTGCCTCTGAAGTATCTTCCTCTTCCTCTTCGTCCACCTCTTCCTCTTGTAGAATCTTGAGCAGGATGCTTTTCTTTGAGCAAGGCAAAGAGTCTCTTTAGAAGATTCAGGGACTGTCTTCTTTCCAAAGGCTTTCTCTCTTTCAGCAAACTTTTTCACAAGAGAGTCAAAGGTTATATCTTTAAGATTTCCATTTGCTTGTATAGACTCAAGATAATTGGAGTAAGTAGGATAAAGTGCCTTGAGAAAAGCAATAAGAGGGATATCCAGCTCAACTTTAGTGGATTTGATATCATGCATTATGGATTTTACTTCAGATGCAAGAGCAAGAGGATCATTATTTTTTAGTTCAAGAGTGAAGAGTTTAATCATGAGCTGAACAACTTCAAGTGCAGAATGTGAGTCATAAAGTTCTTTCAGCTTTTGTGAAGCTTCAAAGGCAGTTGAATATGATGAAATATGGCGACTTACTTCTTCATTTACAGATGCTGCGATTAATGCATAGGCTTTGTTGTTCTTGTTTTCCCAAATGACGAGCTCTTTGTCTGATGTAGGCTGTACTGGGTCATTGTCTCCTTCTCCGACACACACTCCCTTCCACAACTCATTGTAGATGAGGGTGTGTTTTACCATCCGGGACCATTCAGGATAGTTCTCCTTGCCAGTGAGAACTATTCCTACCATAGAAATGATTGAATGTATTCTGTAAAAAAATGTCTCTGCTGATAAAAAAAATTCTGTTGATAAAAAAAAACTTCTGCTGATATACAGTGAAGTAGTATTCAAAAAGGCAACAGATTTCAAATACTTTTATATACTGTTTCTTCAAATCCCTCCGAGGATACTGTATTCACTATATTCCATATCTACAAACTCAGTTTATAACTCATTCAAATGAAGACCATAATATATATACACTGGTTAATATAACCACAGCGCACATATATATATATATACAGGATTCAACAGTGAAAATTTTTTTTTACTGCTAAACTCGATACCTCAATGATTAGCCAAGAGAAGTGAACTGCCTCAGCATGACGTTAATATTAACAGAAAACAATGGCTCTCGTATGTCGGAAAGGAAAAAATCCCCCCTCGATATGCTGATAGCTCAATGAATACGGCAAAGCCACAGAGACGCTAGTCAAATAAACCAACACAGAGCACCATTTGAGAAAGCATAAGAGACTTGGCAAAGAGGAGCACGGTTCATCAGCAAAAAACAGCGCATCAAAATCACATTATCTTAGCAAAGAGGAGCACGTTTTAAACTTTCACTGTTTCAGCACATTGAGTCTCTTGCAAGATGCATTGGTATGAGATCTTCCAAAATTTCAATCATTTCATAACCAAGTCGCAAATCTCATAACAATCCTTTTGATAGAAGGGCTATACTGATTGCAAACATACACTTCAGATGTAATATTAGATTGGAAAAAGGGTCTTTGCTTGTAACAAGTGCTACATCAAAAATTGTTGCGAGTTTATTCTCAAAGATCTGAATATACAAGGGTTTCCCAATGTCTGTGCTGCGCACTTGTCTTCTTGCTCTACACCGTAAAACAACTACCGCCACGCAACATGGAACCTTCACATTGTTTAATCGATCTCATGAAGACATCATTTATGTAATAATGCCAGAGCAAAATCAATGCTGTAAATTGTAAGTACCACAATTCCTGATCATAATCCCGAATTCAGAACGTAACTACAAGGATTCAAACTTAAATGAGGTTTTGATGCTCCCTTTAATCAGAAACGAAACCAAAGTCAGCCTCAAAGACAATATTTGTGTAAAATACTTAAGCCAGAGAGCAGTCGAAACGATTGCAGGGACAATGAATTGGAGATGAGATATCTAGATGAGATGATAATTATTATCTAGTATAGTGTTTCAATACCTCCTGCTGCGGCTTCCATAGCAGTCGAAGCTCAAAAGGTACACTTCTTGCGTTACATCGAAAAGCAGCTCATAAAGCTCCAGCATCTGCTTGGGGCTTCCGTATTCAGTGCAATAGATGGGCTGAAATTGTTCGCCTGCTTCTTGGTGAAATTCCAGAGAGCAGATTATGTCAGGACAGAGGCAGCGTTGGTGCGCCAGAGAGCGTTATGTCAGGACAGAGGCAGTGCTGGCAGTGTAAACCGATGCGCAGAGAATCAATGAGAGGAGTTACGACTATTCTAAGGACTGGCTCTGATACCATGTCAAGCCAGGTTAACTCCATTCTTGGCAGAAGAAAACTGATTGATTATTTCATTAGGTAACTATTGTTTATATACAGGAATGTGACTGATCAGTTCATCTACTTGATGACTGTTCACATTCCGGGTACACCCAACCGCTGAGGATTAGGTGTCAACATGTCGCGGCTAGAAAAAGGGAAAATCGTTTTTTTTTCTTCATCTCTGTTTCTGAGTGTTGGAAAAGGAAGGGGAAGAGTTTTGTGGTGGTTGTCAAGTAGGTTTTGAGGATCAAACAACGATTATCACCACCAACTAAGATTTTTTTGTGGATCAAAGATTGAAGAACAGTGAGACAAACTTCATTTCTTCCATTAACATGTATGTTCTTAAAAACCCCTATGTTAATGATTTTTCATAGATTTATAGTTATGCTTGCTTGCCTCTTTGCCTACCAACATTTTGTTTCTTTGTTTTTTTTCCATTTGCTATGATTTTCATGCCCATGAGCCAATGCAAGGGTTTTCTCCATATTTGGACAGCAAGCTTCATTTTTTTTTCAACTTTCTTATGCACCCTCTTATTTCCATTTTTCATTCACATTGCAAAATGCAAATAATGTAGTAATTTTTTTTAAATGAGGTGGTTATTACTTATTATTTTTTGTATTGGGGGGTTTAATGCCAATTTTTTTTTTTTTGTGCCCTAGGTTTGAATTAGTTCACTACAAATGTCAAATATGCCAAAAGCCTTGGATCCATTTTGGGAGTATGGGGAGGCTGTTGGTGGGGCAAATCAGGCATATATATCATGCAAATTGTGTGGGACCAAGATGTCAGGATGGGTTACACGATTGAAATACCATATAGCTAGACTCCCTACACATGATGCAGATGTAATGCCTTGTATGGTTTCTAGTGCGAAGGTTATACAAAAATCTCTTGAAGCAATCACTGAACAAGACAAAAAGAAAGCTGCTAGGGAGAGGCCAATGGTCTCAGATAGATAGCTGCTAGTTTTATTTGTTTTGCAACTTTTGCTATATACAAGTTTATAACTCATGATGATGAAATACTTTTATAGTTTTATATATGTGATGTTATTTTGTTTGAGTCCTTGATTGGACAACTATCGGGGATCAACAGGATATGTGATTTTATTTTGTTTGAGTCCTTGATTGGACAATTATCAAGGATCAGCAGGATTGGGTATCGCCTTTGAAGTTTTATGTACCATTTCTATTTGACATCATATATATCAGTGCTTTCTTCATATTTATGTGCCAATGTGTTTAGTTCATGTTGTTATTGCTTTATATGTTTAGAAATCTGAAGAAAAAAAATGAATATATTATGCATTTTTTATGCTTGCCGATATTTTCGCTGATATTGCCGATAAGATGTTTTTTGGAGCCTCGCCGATATTTTGCCGATACCGATATTTTCAACACCGGTATGAAGAATAGTGGTTTTGAGGACAAAGAAAGAATTGTTTTTGCTCCTATCTTAGCCAACCCCGATTATACCAAGGATTTCATTATCTATTTGTTCGCTTCTAAAGATACTATCGTTGGTATACTCATCCAAAAGGATGATGAAAGAAGAGAGAGAACAATAGCCTTCATGAGTAAACCATTTTGTGACGCTGAGACAAGATACACTATAGTAAACCACTTCATGACGTTGAGACAAGATACATTATCATTGAAAAGCAAGCTTATGCCCTTGTTAAGTCTCAAGTATTTAGAGCGTATATTGGGTACAATAGGATATATGCTATTGTTCCCTGCCCTATTGTGAAAGACATGTTATCACAAACTGATTGTCTTGGGTCTAGAGGGAAGTGGGTAGCAAAAATACAGGAATATGACCTACATATACACCCCAAGAAAATCATCAAAGGTCAAGGCTTGGCTGAAATGTTGACTGAAAACAATAACGAAGCCATTCAAGAAGGAAAAAAAGAGTAGGTATGTGCCACCTCTATTGAACTCGAAGGGGATGATTAGTATGTTGACATCATCTACTACTTGTGCAACTTGTCGGCTCCCCCTCACCTGGCTGATCATAAAAGAAGAGCCCTAAGATTAAAGGTGGCCAAGTTTTGTTTGACCCAAGATGACCTTGGTTGGATGAGTCCTGATGGAGTGATCCTTCAATATGTCAATAAAGAAGAGTCTGAGAAACTAATTAAAGAATTCCACGCAAGATTATGTGGAGGACATTACGTCACCAAGACTACCACTTACAAAATCCTAAGGGCTAGCTATTACTGGCCAACCATCTTTGTTGATACATTGAACTTTTGTAAAACGATGCCAACCATGCCAGTGATTTGTCGGGAAAAAACAACTCACCGCCATGCCTAAAGAAATGTGATTGTAGATGCACCCTTCCAACAGTGGGGCCTTAATTTCATTAGTGAATTCAAAGATAACTCGAGCAATGGGCATAAATGGATTCTCACCACCACTGATTATTTCACAAAATGGGTTGAGCCATGCCAACTAGGAAAGCAACTGACCAAGTAGTCATGGATTTTCTTGAGGATAAAATTATTACTAGGTTTAGTGTCCCCGCCAAGATTGTTATTGATAATGCTAAAGCATTTGATTCCATGGATTTGACATCCCTATGTAATAAATATGGTATAATATTGTCACATTCATCCAACTATTACACTCAAGGAAATGGCCAAGTTGAGCCAAGCAATAAGAGCCTCGTGAAAATAATCAAGTGAACGGTTGGGGAAAATAAGCAAAGTTGGGATAGCAAGATTGAGTATGCTTTATGGGTCGACCGAACAACCGTAAAGGCATCAACAAGATATAACACATTCCAATTAGTTTACGGTGCTGAAACCAAATTACCTATCCAACTTCAGTTGCCCACTCTTAAATGCCTAAAAGCTTTCCCTGAACAGCAAGGCATTATACAACCCTGTATTGACCAACTCATTGAGGCCGACAAAAATGGAAGGAAAGCCCTTGTACTAGCTTGGTTGCAGTCACAATAAAATGAAAGCTGCTTTTGACAAACAAGTTTTAAATAAGGCCTTTACACCCGAAGACCTAGTGCTTATGTGGGATAAAAGACAGGAAAAGCCTGGCATGCATAAAAAGTGGGATAACCTGTGGATAGGCCCCTTCAAGATAGTTGACATAGCTAGTACAAATTCTTACCATTTAGAAACTCTTGATAGAGAGTCTGTTCCTCTTCCCATGAATGGGCAACTCCTTAAAAATCACTACCCTGAGGGCATTTGACATTGTAGCATATGCATGTTTGGGTAGGATGCATTGCATGTTGATTTTCTCATTAGAACTAACAACATATAATATCATCGTGATAGGTTAGTTGCACCTAGATTGCATTTAGAATAATTTTATTTCTCATTAATTTTTATGGTCTAATATTAAGCATGGGCGATCATAAGATGCCACAAAAACATGTTGCCACGTGTGCTCGATTTGTGATATGTGCAGGTGACAAGCCTGTGGTCCCAAGAGATTGTTGGTGTTTTCATGACCTCCTCATTCGACTACATCCGTGCACTCTTTTGAGAGATCATGTCCCAGTTGGAGCCAGGATGGGACAAGGACCCATTGTCACCTCAGTCAATGTTCCCTGCTTTTTACAAACTTTCACCATTGGGAGGAGTCTCGATATAAGGAAATCACTAGAATGATGAGATCAATAATGATGCACAATGTGATTTCTAATGACCATTCACAAGAGAGGCTCAAATAATAGGTTGCTTGTTTTAGAAGCAAAAGAAGGGCTCTCCCAGAAAGGCTCGAGGGAAGGATGACATTGGGTTTATGAATATTCAAAAATGATGAATTGCTAAGATCAAAACTTCCAAAATCCCTCACTTGTGATTGATGAGTTTATACAGGCAAGGATGGCTCATTCAACGGAAAGATTCAATTAAAGTGTGAGCTTTGAGAGAAGTTAGGGTGACTTTCCACAAAAAACCCCTTGAGAGAAATACAATAAGAGACCAAGGGTCGAGAGATATACCATGGTAAAGGCTCATCCAATGATTACCTATAGTTAAGAGAAAAGGTATTGAATGATGAACTACAAACGGCACACCTTCAAGAAATCCCCAAGTCAAAGCAGCATCAAGGGTTCCCTCTTGGTGTGATAGCTAGGGCATCAATTTAGTTGAAATTCCAACGTGGGAATTCGTTCAAAACTGGAGGGTGCCTAAAGGAGACATAAATGAAGAAACTTGTCCTAACGGAATCCTAAAATTCCTCCTCCCTAAAATTTCGCACCAAGCCCTAGAAAATCTCCTTATCTTTATGGGACAAAGAAAAGAGGAAGAAAAGAGGTGAAAGAATGATATTTAGTTAGGTTAATGTATCACCAAGGATCTAGGACCAGTGCCTAGACTATTGGGAAAATGGAGTCAAGAATGAGATTGATTTAGGGTTTTTTTATCAAGGAGCCTAATTGCAGCATTGCATGCCCTAATGAAGCAGCTACCCAGCTACAACAAGGATTTATACTGTGACTTGTCAAATAATGGAGTTTTAGGGTTAGGTTTTCAAATACAACCTCTAGGAACATTCTCTTTTTCTTGCCCAATGAATAGCGCATGCAATAGATCAAGATTACCAAAGTGATTCAAGATTTTCGCATAATTTAGAGCATAAGTAGCATCATGATTCAATATTCAATACAATAAACATATAATGAAAATTTCACATAAAAGATAAACTTACATGGTAGAAAAAGGATATCCATCCATCACATTTGCAAGAGAGAAGCTCCAAAATTGAATAGCATTAACCCAAACATCAAAATGCACTAAAGAATCTCCAATTCATCCTCCAATAGCTATAGTGAAATTCCAGAAGAAACAATGATCCAAATCCAAGTGATGATGAGAGGAATGAATGAGCCACTTATCTATTTATACAATCCAATAGGGCATTCGAATAGCCTAATTAACCTAATAATGCCCCAAATAATAGAATAATGTACAATAATGACATGACTTAGTGACAAGCCCACCAAGGTAGCTCAATAATACAAAGGCAAAGCCTCTCAAGAAGGCAAAATAGGATGCATAATGAGTCATTGGGCCATTGAGGAGGCCTAGTGGTGTCCACAGTGTACCAATGTGGGAGAATAGGCTCTAAACATAATAATCAAAGGGGTGGCCCCTTGATATCCAAGCAAATGGGTGTGGGGGCACAACAGCCACATGGATCTCTAAGTGGATAAATAATGCATGTATACCATCTGCATGCGCTAGAATGATGGCATAAATTCTCCCATTATCTCCTATGGGGAGACACATCCTCATCTGGACCCTGGAACATCTGCCAAGAGCATGATGCAAGTGTGAAGTCAGTTGGGCAAGGTGGTCCAGGTGCATCCTCATCCAAAAGGTGGAACACGAGCAATCAACAAGTAGTGTTGAGGGATCCATTTAGTGGAATATTGCTCTCTGTTGTGGTGGAGCCCATGGCTTTCAATGCTCAGCCTACAAGTGCCAATGTGACCCTCTAGATGGCTTGGACCCCATATAGGGAGACAAAACCCCAAGTGGGGAGCCACCTACAATCCTACATAAGATTCAATGTGTCTCCTCACCTTCTAGTACAACAAATCATTAAAGCAATTGAGTTAAAGAGCTTACAAATCCTGGAAAACAAGTGGGCACTTCATAATGGCATGCTCTTCCATAGTGGGTTGTGGCATGTACATGTGTCTCCAAGCCCAATAAAAGGGTTAACCAAGGACTCTATTAAGTGGTTTCTGCTTTTAAAGGGGGTGGCATATCCATGGTACATCCATCAAGTGATAGGTGGCATGTGATATAATGGTGGAACAGAGCGAGGGACCAAGGGGGAGGCTCCAAGCCACATGCCATGGTACAAGGGTAGCTATAATAAGGGAAGCCCACACTTGGTTACATGAATGTAAGAGGTAGCAATCATGGTACGTGAGTAACCCCAACCTTTGTTTTTCCACCCTTCTTCATATGCCTTTTGTCTTTGATTGATTTTTCTTCATAACTGTTCGGAGCTCTAGGGGATGAGACCATGACATGTAGGGTATGGTGGTGGATACCAAGGACTCTATTAAGTGGTTTCTGCCTTTAAAGGGGGTGACATATCCATGGTACATCAATCAAGTGATAGGTGGCATGTGATATAATGGTGGAACAGAGCAGGGGACCAAGGGGGAGGCTCCAAGCCACATGCCATGGTACAAGGGTAGCTATAATAAGGGAAGCCCACACTTGGTTCCATGAATGTAGGAGGTAGCAATCGTGGTACATGAGTTACCCCAACCTTTGTTTTTCCATCCTTCTTCATATGCCTTTTGTCTTTGATTGATTTTTTTTTATAACTGCTCGGAGCTCTAGGGGATGAGACCATGACGTGTAGGGTATAGGGGTGGATACCCCCTTAAGGTGGGGCAATGCAATGCCCACCAGGGGTTGGGACAATCATGGGTTCCTTAATAATAGAGGGGGCTCATATAGGGCCCATAGGAACCAAGGTGATGGCCATAAATAAGGGGTAGGGCTCATGTTTGGCCTTTTCCCACGTGCTAAATTTGTATGTCTCAGCCATCTTTTGCATTTTATGGTACATTTCTTGTTGAGAGTGGCCAAATTATGCATTTTCCTTTTCTTTTAGCTGCATCAACCTCCAGGGCATCTTTCCAGTCGCTATCCAAGGTGTGGACAAGGGGAGGGGGAAGTTAACTCCTTGTGGCCCAAGATGTGAAAAGTGATGAACGGGGTTGTAATGAGTAGAGGGGATTAATGTATATGGTATCAGGAAGCGGGACCACACAACCAAAATCAGGGTTTCCCATGTAGTGTCATCCCTAAAGCTAGTAGCAAGTAAAGGAGATCCCATGGGACTAGGATACAAGGTTAACCATCAAATCGGACAGATGAGACAAGAATACAGACCTAACCCACTATTTATGCTAAATCCCCCCACTAATCCATGCCTAAAAGTATCCATGACAAGGAAACAAAAGTACCCAACTACCCAATGAAATTTCATACCTTCAAGTTTGGAAGGCCCACCTTCAAACATACAATCATAACAGATGGGCGAGGGAAAACATGGCCGGCTCAAGTGGCAAAGAAAATGGCACATCGAGCAGTCTGGGAGCTACAAAGTGCTTCTCGCTACCGGATGAGGATCATTTAGGAGAAAACTAACTCCTATGGGTGTCACCCACAAAGTGGTGGGTAAGAGGCCCCACCATCACTCTCAATGGCTGAGATTAGAACTTAATGAAGGGATGAGATTTAATCATAATTTGACTTTAGGAATTTAAATTTTACCTAAGTCCACTTTAGGAAATAGTTAATTAAATTAATAATTCTACTAAGTGGTTGTCTTGTGGGTCCCTTTGCTTGCCTTTGGTACTTAGGCAAGCAAAACCCACCCTTCTCTATTCCAATCAACAAAGGGAGGATCAGCTGTTAAAATGAGTGATAACTATTTTAAATAAGCACCCATTTTGACAAGAATGTGCATAGCATTTAATTTGGTAGGTGCATCTAAGAAAAGCAAAAGCTAAAAGTAATATGTTTGGATAGGGTAATCAATCTTATCTTCAATGTTCTTTTTAAAACAAATTTTGTACTATAAATCCATGTTCTTAAGCAGAGCCAAATCATTGAATAAAATAGTGAATTCTTCTCTTGTGCTCTGTCTCATGCATACATGCCCTGGAATCTAGCAAACCAATCCTTGGTAGGATGAAGGAAAGGTGTAATCATTGCAACTTGTTAAAGCCTCCATAATGCAAAAGGTACAATGATTATGTGCAACAGAAGGTAAAGCACATATGATTGATCAATATGATAAATATGAATTCTTCATCTTGCATGAATAGCAAGTCATCCCTTTGTGTCTTGAAACACAATGCCCTGGAATAGGAACAAATCAAATATGAAAGAATGGCTTTTATGTAATGGAGAA
Organism: Pinus tabuliformis; assembly: GCA_031772625.1. Taxonomy (NCBI): domain Eukaryota; kingdom Viridiplantae; phylum Streptophyta; class Pinopsida; order Pinales; family Pinaceae; genus Pinus; species Pinus tabuliformis. Next base: position 1,370,850,272 of record CM062805.1, on the reverse strand, counting down.
AATTTAGGTTTTATGATTAACAAGATGGAGCTATGCCTGATTTCACTCTGGTGCTAGTAAATTGTTAGCTCTCATTATAATCTTTCTACAGCTTGCATCTTAGCCCTCGTTTTCTTCTAAAGAATCAGGGAAGCAAGTCATGCCCAAAAAAAAGGTGCTCCTTTTTCAGTGTTAAGTTCTAAGGTCCTGTAATACATACTCTCTGCTTGTGCTCAAACACAAAATCCAAAACTCAAACCAATAATGTTGCTAATCTCACGCTATTATCTAAGGTAATTTTCTAATGTGCCTCATTTCAATTTGATTTATGTTTTGTTCGCGAAAGTTATTTTCTACTTGTGTATTCTAACACGTTCATATGAGTATAACCTCCTTAGTTGCTCGTTAGTAAGAATCAATAAAGGGCAGGTAAAGAAACTCTTCCTACCTCAATTTCATTCATCAGTTTCATGGCTTCAACAATGCAAATCACCTGCCCTTTCTGGACTTTATCTCCAACCTGTGACAAAAACATTAAATTCAATTAACCAAATACGTAAACTTTAACAATTTTACCAAGACTACTAAACACCCCCTAAAACTACAGAGCAATCATAAGCCTAGTTAACACCCTGCAAAAATATATACCAACAAGAGGACCTGAACATTTTTCACTAGTTGCAAGCACATTATCCATTAATGGAAATTACCTTAACAAAATGTGGTTGACCAGGGCCAGGACTGCGGTAGAAAGTTCCTGCCATAGGGCATTTAAAACTTGCTTGCCCTGATTGATCTGGCTTTGCAGGAGCCTGAGGTTGGGTAGGAGTCGAAGGACCAGCAGGAACAAGGTCATATGTCGGTCGATCAGTTGCAACAGCTGGTGATGGTGGTGGAGCTGGGGCTGGCGGGTAAAGGGAATGTACCATTACAGGTGGAGATGGAGCAGGAGGCTGAGGCAATGCCTCCTTTTTCCTAATTAGAATTTCACAATCCTGTTGTTTCAGCTGCAATTCCATAATATCCCGAGAATCCACAAGCCTGCAACACAAATATTGAACCACAAAGAAATTTATCACTCTTTAAACCACCGAAGAATGGAAGTGATTTCTAACAGAACTCTCTGATTTTATTCATTTTCATCAAGGACAGCATCGAAATCTAAAGCAACAGACCTTAATGAGGCAACATATCAAACTGAGCACCATAATCTGAACAAAGTGCAGAAATTCATATGATAGTGTCAATTAGAGTGGTAATGATAAAAATGGATTGTTTTCTATTGTCTTGTCTCATGTAAATCGGCCAATCCCAGAAACAAACTTTTAGAAGGGACTGTAAAGACTGCATGAATATGGCAATGGGGAGTTAGTTCAATGCTATGTCACAAGGTTTGTCGAACTTTAACCTTGAGGTTCGAATTTTGGCGAACCTCATCGAACCTCATAGCCATTGATCAAGTCCATAGATCAAAACTCATAACTTCATGTCACAACTCGAGCTTGAAATTTATCCTTGTAATTTCCATGTCCGTGATAGCATTTTTGACGTTTACTGATGTTTATTTCTTACTATTTTATCCTAGAATTCATTTTAAATTAATATATATATATATATAGATGAACCTAATGGCGAACCTCATCCGAACTTCATCAAAAAATTCGAACTCAAATCGAACCTAATCATTGTCGAACCCCAACTCGAACCCGAACCATGTGACATTGGTTCAATGGTGAGGATGGTGGTTTATGACACAATACCAGGGTTCCAATCTAAAGTAATGTGCATTAGCTAGGCATAGAGTAGTTATTTTTCTTTTATTGGTGAAAAGGTCTTATATTACAGTATTACAAAAGAGCCAACATATCAGGCTGAGCACCCTAATCTGAATGGTTTGCCCTATATTCATAGAATAGAGTGTATTTATGGAAACTTCAACAAGCTTCCTTAGACTACCCATGCTAGAAAGGCCAACATATCACACTATGCACCACAATCTGAATGAAGTGTAGAAATGCATTCGATAGAACATCAATCTGAGTGGTAAGGATGAATATGGAATGTCTTCTATTGGCTTGACTCATGAAAATCAACCAATCCCAGCCAGAAATGAACTATTCCAAGGAACTATAAAGACTGCATGAATCTAGCTATGGGGCATTCTTTCAATTGTGGGGATGATGGTTTGTGACACCATTTTATTGCCAGCATTTTTCAAGGGCACTGTGCTTGTGATAATCTTCCCTCTTTTGAGAAACTGTGGGATGACTATATCCAGGGGGAGACTTGGACAAATTCAAAGGCCAGCAAGAAAGGTGGTGATGATAACCAAACCTTATTTGGACAAACAAAGAAGAGCAAAGGAAAAGGACCCAACAAGGGTGAGGGATAGAATGATGAGTCAACCTCGCAACCAAGGAAGAAGAACTTGAATAGAATCAAGTGCTTCATTTGTCATAAGCACAGGCATTATGCATCAAATTATTGAGACAAGAATAAGGGAAAATGGAAATAGCAACAAAAGCAGGTGGCAACCCCTGCAGAAACTGAGATGAACAAGTTTGCTACCAAATTTGAGAAGGATTTCTCAATGGTGTAATGTCCTCTTCTAATTAATTACTAAAGGGAGGATGAAATAGCCCATTTAACCCCATAGCCTATAATCTTTTGTAAAGGGGGATACCTATTACTTGATGTTATTGGGGTAGCATCAGGTAATTTGGTGTAATTGGAGGAAAACTTGTGATAAAAAGCCAAATTTGGGGTAAAATGGAGGGAGACTTGTTAGGACCTCAATTTAAAATTAAGAGGGAAGACCCCAACGGAAATCGATAAAAAAAGAGAGAGGAGAATCATTTTTATCATCATGGATTGTTGATTTCCTCTGATTTGTGTGCTGAGGGTCTTGAGGGTTTTAAGACTCCTTTTCTTTGGTTGGTTTCGGTGGTGAAAGATTCCACCCTAGAAAATCCCTCTCTCTCCCTTTACTCTACTTAGCATAATTTCTGAGGCTTATCCATCTGTTGTGGCAATCAAAGATTTCTGAAGGAGTTTTCTGTGGCAGTAAAAATTATTGAAGGGATAAAGCTTGATAGCAGAGTGTCTTGAGGCCTGACCTTAGGTAGCGGCCACCTTGGAGAAGCATTTTTCTGTGGTAGCGAATGCCCTAACTAAACAGCGAGACCTACCTGAAGCAGTGAGGCATTATTTGTGACAAAAAGGCTTGTTTGAAGCATTTCTTGTGGCAACGAATGCCCTAACTGGATGGCGAGGGTCACGGAGGTCACTTTTCTGAAACAGCGTTGGATATCTGAGGCTTCCCTGGGCAGCAAGGTCTGAAGGAGACATCCTGTGGCTGTGGGCCACTTCTGGAGCTCTCTATATGGTAGTGGCCCCTCTTTAAGATCATTTCTGGAGGCAGCGAAGGCTTATCTGGCCAACCTAGCTCTGTTCCAGGCCAAATTCTGTGGCAGCGGAATTCTGCGACATTATCCAGGTAGTGAAGGGCAATTCTGGGACAGCGTATCTGTGGCAGCAAGGTCTTCGGAAATTTCTTGGCAGCAGATCACTTCTGTGGACTTATCTAAGGCCAATCATGGTAGTCAAATCCCTTATTTGGACAACAAGGCCTATTAGGTCTTCTCTAGATGGCAGCGAAATTCTGTTCAGACAAATTTGTGAAGTGCAATTTAAACAGTAAAGGAGATTGTGTGTCCTGACACAACAAGGAACAGATAAAACTTGTAAGTTGGTTGTATGTGTGTGGACTCAGCCTAATATACAGTATTGCTAATAGGATTAATTGATATTGTAAATTGACGAGCACTGTACAGCAAGGTTTGCTAGACAATTGTAACTTGCTACATACCGTTGGTATCATTGGTAAAATCAGCTGCTTGTTTAGATTGTGGTGCATTCAATAATCATCTCTGTTTGAAATTAGTAGAAACACTGTGATACTAGTGCAAATTGACATGTGTTCTTCCAAACCTAAGGGTAAATTCCCCTAAGGGACATTACAAATGGTATCTTGCCTTTCTACTAACATGATACTAAGGAATGCTTGGTATGTGGACAATGGGGCATCTCAACATATGGCATCAACCTGACTGTGTTTTTCGAGTCTAAAAGAGTACAACTATGGGGTTTAGGTAGAGCTTAGTGATGATACCAAGTATCCTATAGTAGCTTAGTACCATCCCCTTACAGATCCTGTCAAGTAACTCTTTAGACTTTGATGATGTTTTATTTGTTCCGAGTCTCAGAAGAACTTGCTTTAATTTTGCTTATAAAGGATAAAGGCTATGCAATAAACTTCAAGAACCAGAAGGTCCTTATCAGGCCAAAGGAATCGAGCCCAAAAACAGCATACATGATAGGGGATAAAGGAGGGAATTTATACAGGTTACAAGGTACATAACAGTGACAGCATGTATGAGTTATAGCACAAGAGGATGGAGCAACTACATTATTAGGTGTTGCCTATTTTGAGGGAGATCATCATAGGTCTTCTACAGTTCAGCATCGAGCAACAAGAAGTGAAAAGAGTGCACGCTTCGCAAACATGCCAAGGCTACTTTGCTAAGTGAGCATAGGTGTTCTACATCTTTTAATTGGATTATGGGATGCCTCTAATCTGCCTCTTTTGTTGTCGTTATAAATTCTCCCCGCCCCCTCTAGCTTCTTCAAGGCTTCAAGGGGCCTAATGTAAGGTTGTCCCATTTTTTTCCAAGAGAAAAAACCGTAACTTTATTTCAAAAAGGAAACAAAATTACATTTTGCATATACTTAAAAGCATCCAGAAAAGGCAGCCCATACAGCTCTAAAGAGAAACAAAACTAAAGAGAAAATACAAATACAATGGGGACTATCAAGTAATGTAGAAATCACTTATCTTCCCTTTCTTTCCTTTCTTTTTCTGGACCTACTGCCATTCCCCAAATTTGGGACCAACTGCTACCAAAGCCAAGCAAGAGTGAAAGAGCAATCACCAAAGACAATTGAACAACGACACATCTTTGGGAGAGTATTTATATTATGCTATCTTTGTGGATGACTTCTCTCGCAAAACTTGTATTTATTTCTTGAAGAAGAAGGACGAAGTGTTCACATGGTTCCGTTCTTTCAAAGCCTTGGTTGAAAATCAAACAGGGAAGAAGATCAAAATATTGAGGACCGATAATGGAACCGAATATGAATCAAATGAGTTCAATGACTATTGTAGAGAAGTTGGCATTAAGAGGGAGACTACTACCGCCTATACTCCCGAGCAAAATGGAATTGTTGAAAGGAAGAATCGTTCCATTATAGAAGCCACCCGTGCTATGCTTCATGATCAAGGTCTTCCAAAGTTCTTATGGGCAAAAGCTGCCAACACTGCCATGTATGTTCAAAATAGATGCCCTCACTCCAAAACTCCCAAATAAGTTTTCACCGGTAAGAAACCTAATGTTTCTCACTTTAGAATTTTTGGTAGCTCCGTGTATTTTCATGTGCCGAAAGAAAAGAGAAGCAAATTGGATGCATTTGGGAAGATAGGAACATTTGTGGGCTACAGTGAAACTTCAAAGGCATGTAGAATCTATGTGCATGGTCAAAAAGAAGTGGAGATAAGTCATGATGTCACCTTCGATGAAGATGTTGCCCTTGGGAAGATTAGGAACCTTCCTATTCCAAGGAAGGGCAAAGAAGCAAATACAAGAAACTAGGGAGAACCGCAGGATGAGCTGATGCCCGATGTTGAAGGACCAATGGATCCCATTGATCCACCTCCTCATGTGCCCTCCTCCTCAAAAAGGAAACCCTCACGGCTTAGGAAAACTCTCGAAGATGCTAAGAGACACATTGCACCAAGGGGAACATTTCATTAAATGTAAGAAGCCGAATAGGTACCAAGGGTACTTAACTACCATGAGCACCATCATTCAAACTAAGTCGTGCACATTCGAAGAAGTTGTGAAGCACCAAGTATGGAAGGATGCTATGGACGAAGAATATGAGTCGATTATGAAGAATGATGTCTGGGATGAGGTCCCTATACCCAAGGACAAATCTGTTGTCACCTCTAAATGGCTCTACAAAATCAAGCATAGAGTTGATGGAAATGCTAAAAAGTTCAAGGCCAGGTTTGTTGCTCGAGGCTTCTCTCAAAAGGAAGGTGTGTACTATGATGAGATATTTGCACCCGTTGCCCGATATACCACCATCCGTTCGATTATAGCCCTTGCTGCCTCGTAAGGATGGAACCTACACCAGATGGATGTCAAAACCGCCTTCTTGCATGGTTCACTTAAGGAGGAAGTTTGTAGAACAACCCGAATGGTTCAAAGTCCAAGATCAAAAGACACATGTATGCAGGTTGAAGAAAGCCCTGTAAGGGTTGAAGCAAGCACCTCGGGCTTGGTATGAGAGGATCGACAGCTATCTAATGAAGTTGGGTTTTACAAGAAGTGAAGTTGATCCGAACCTTTACTTTAAGGTTGAGAATGATATACCTCTCATCTTGGTACTTTATGTGAACGATCTCTTTCTGACAAGTGCAGACCCTCTCATTCATCAAGGCAAGAGGGAGTTGGCTTCCGAGTTCGAGATGAAGGACCTAGGACTGATGCATTATTTCCTAGGGTTGGAGGTCTAGCAAAAGCCAGGTGAGATTTTCCTTTCTCAAGGAAAATACATTGTCAAGCTACTTGAAAGATTTGGGATGGTGGATTGTAAGTCCGTAACTACTCTGATGGAACTCAACTTCAAGAAGTTATGTGGAAATGTTGTTGGGCTCAATTTGGGAAATATTTCTGAGTATCATCAACTCATGTGGTATCTGATGTTCTTGGTGAACTCCTGTCCGGACATATGCTTTGCAGTGAATACATTGAGTCAGTTTATGTTCGAGCGTCATCACATACATTGGATTGCTGCCAAGAATCTCTTGAGATATCTCTGGGGCACAATCACCTATGGATTGAGATACATTGTCAAGAATTTGAGGCTCCATGGTTATTTTGATGCTGACTGGGCTAGCAGTGTGGTGGATCGTAAGAGCACATCGGGATGTTGCTTCTCACTAGGTTCTGCTTTGATATCCTGGATGAGCAGGAAGCAAAAATCGGTTTCTTTGAGCACCGCTAAGGCCAAATATATTGCTGCTAGTATGGCCTCCTGTGAAGCTGTTTGGTTGAGGAAGCTCTTTAGTGAGTTGTTTGGCCATGTGCTAGATACCACCGTGATCTACTGCGACAACCAAAGTGGGATTTGTCTTTCTGAGAATCTCGTGTTTCATTACCGCTCCAAGCATATTGATATCAGGTACCACTTTATCTGGGATATGGTACAACAAGGAGCAAATATTCTTACAAAGCCCCTAAGGAAGGTCAAATTCTTAACCTTCTGTGAACAACTTGGAGTCATGGAGAGACCCTCTTATGAGGGTCCCATTTGAGTTGGATATTGAACTCTGGGAGCTCTGGGGGCTTGGGGTACTTCTTGGAGCAATGAGCGACCATAGGGTGAGTGGTTCACCTTCCCCTAGTGGTGGTGCATTGTGCACAGGGTGCGTGGTTCACCTTCCCCTGTGATACCCCATGATAATTGATATATGAATAGGATGAGTGGTTCACCTTCTCCCATGGCATATGGGCAAGATGAGTGGTTCACCTTCTCCTATGGCATATGAGCAGGATGAGTGGTTCACCTTCTCCTGCAGATACATCCTACCCATGCAGTCTAGGACTCATGGGAAGTACCTCTCGTCTGGCCAATGAGTAGGGAAATGAGGATAGGGACCATAGTACTACCGTACTCCCTATGCTAGGATGTTTGATATTGATCTGGGATCAATGGAGACTGACTTCGGGTCAGTGGAGAGTGGTATGATACACTCTCGATCATTTCTTCTTCATTATTTCTTCATGGTTTAGCAAAGCAAAGCAGAGCAAGGATGGTACAGATTGTCAGATGGTTTGGCAGGTGGAGTTCTCCCTAGTTGAGAGGGAGTGTTAAATTTGGCAACTAGGGCCAAACTCCACCTTGGACAGCTCATATGATGGAGATGATATTTTTGTTGGATTCCTCTTTCCGAGAGGTGTAGGATTGATCTAAATATCATCTCATTTTGACATGTATAAATGGAATTATGAATTTATTTCTTCTATGGACAAATTGTCAAGGTCGGCCAACGATCTAATATAGGCTCAAGAAGCCCAAAAGTCATGTCTCTTCACCCTCAACGTTGCATATAAATAGGAGCATCTACCTTATTTGGACATTCATCATCTCGCACATATTTCTCTCTCTCCCCTCATCTGATTAGTCGTATGAATTTGAAGATAGCCTTCTTCTCCTCCACATGTGCGAAGAGTTGACTGTGTTTCTGTTTTCCTGCGTTGACCAAGTTGCAGCAAGTTTGACCAGGTAGCATTTGACCTTGTTTGACTGTATTTTTCTTGGGAGAATTTCTGTTTGGGCAGGCCGCATATTTGGGCACAGAAACCGAGATTTTATGGGCTGTTTTACCAGCGTTGACTGCAGCAAGTTTGACCAATTTTTTCAGGACTGTTTTCAGCTGATTTGGACTGTTTTTGGAGGCCAAATTGACTAGGTTTGACCGAGCTGATTTGGAGGAGTAATTCTGTTAATTTGACCAGCGTTAACTTTCTGGTTAGGGCCTCCTGTTGACTGCAATTTGACTGGATAGATTTGACTATGTTTGGGCAAGTAAATTTTGTATATTGTACTCTAACTCTCTCTGCTGAACTTTTGAAGAATAATAAGAAGATTTGATCAAAAGGTTTTCCCCACATTAGGGATTGACTGTACTTTTCTTAGGAGAATTTCTGTTTGGGCAGGCCGCATATTTGGGCACAGAAACCGAGATTTTCTAGGCAGCGTTGACTGCAGCAAGTTTGATCACAGGTTTGACTGTGTGTTGACCAAGTTTGACAGATTTCTTCAGGACTGTTTTCGGCTGATTTGGACTGTTCTTGAAGGCCGAATTGACTGGGTTTGACCGAGTTGATTTGGAGGAGTAATTATGTTGATTTGACCAGCGTTGATTTTCTGGTTAGGGCATCCTGTTGACTGCAGTTTGACTGGACAGATTTGGCTGTGTTTGGGCAAGTAAATTTTGTATATTGTACTCTTTCTCTGCCGAACTTTTGAAGAATGACAAGAAGATTTGATCAAAGGGTTTTCCCCACATTGGGGTTTTTCCCTGGCATCCTCCAAATATTGTGTCCTCGTCTTGGCTTGTCTTCTGGTTATTGTTTATGTTCTATCCGCATTTATTATCATAGTATCATGTTAATGTGATTGCTAATTCGGAAATTGATATTGGGATAATAAGAAAAATTGAAGTAAATTGCTCTTAAGCATAGAACATACCATTGTTATCTAAAAATTAACAGATCTCATCCATTAATCTCATGTGCTAAGATTTAATCTCAGCCCTTGATCAACAAGGTTAGGGTTTTCCTACTCTAATGGAAGACAAAAAGGGAAAAGGCAAGGGATACAATTATTATTCTCCAATGTGCATTTTGAAGAAGAAAACGAGAGGAGCTCAAGTTAGCAAAGGAGAAAGACGAGGCAGGGATTGGAAAGTATTGCTTCAGGAGGGAAATCGAACAGCTAGAGAACATTTAGATCATGCCTGAGTTTTGGCTTCGAGAATAAGTTGCAGTCCAAATTTGACAGACCTTACCAGCGCTGTAACTCAGCCTGTTTCCAGCGTGAGTCTCAGAGTTTTGAGGCAGAGATTATGTGAGAATTTCCGGAGGGTTAGCAAGCCGAGTTTGAAGAGGCTAGCAGACAGAGACTCCAATGAAATTTTGTGCTGAGAGTGATTCTCAGTGTATTTTTCGTGGAGCAGTAGAACTGCTCGAATCTACCAAAGTCATAGAATCTGGGCCAAGATTCAAGGAGGATTGTCTCGTTGTTAATCTGTAGTTTGAGCACGAGTTTTGGGAGTCTGAGACACCTTCAACATGAACCCACGAGGCAGATTTGGCAAAACTGAGGCACAAGTTTTCAGAGGAACAACTATTGAGTTTGACACCAGTTTCTAGGCTACCTGGGCATGAGAATCAAGGCAAAATCAGTGACTGAGTTTGTCCACTGTGTGGCAAAGATTTTCATGCAAAAAGGCTTGTACTATCTCATCATCAAAAAGGGAGATAACTCTGTTATTTTTTGCTGTGTAATTATTTTCCTAAGAAGCAATTAAATCTTCCTTAAAGACTGGTTTCCCCTTGTGGTTTTTTTCAGGGTCATTGGACCAAAAACATTGTGTATAAATTTATGTGTGTGTGTGCTTGTCTTTACCTTCATATCAGCGGCAAAGAAAAGAGTAGAGCAGTCTTATATTTTAAGTTGAATGCAAGTTTAACATATATGTTATATGTCATGTTGGGTTTGGGGCCTGGGCATTAAACCTTATGCAAAAGCTTAAAACTATGTTGGGGCTAAAGCATTCAATTTGTGTTGGAAGCAGAATGCTGCATGTTGAGAAATATGGTCTACAATCTTAACAAAAGTTCACACTCAACTACCTCTAACTATAGAATGTCAGTTAATCCAGCACAAGAAGACCTCAAGGAAGAAGATGTTACGCATCAAATGGAGGACATGGATCAGGCAATCAGGATTCCACCCTACCAATATTGGACAAGATGAAACCATTCGTAAACATGTTTTCCATTAGTTTTTATGCTTTATAAATCAATACTTATATTGGGCATCTTTTATATGAGAAATACTAGTAGGAATTTTCTGAATGTTATGGCTAGAAGGATGCTACAACATTCACCAACTACTACTAGAAGGATGATATTAAGAAGCGTTCGGTGGTTTTCGTCCCAGAGGGGTTTCCACCTAAAAATCTTTGTCTACTATCTTTATTGTTGTGAATTGTTGAATGGTGTTGATGTTTCAGTTTATCTGATGATAATAACAAATAATGCTCTGTGAAGTTAAAAATATACTATTTGATAAGAAATGTTGATTCACCCTCCTCTCAATATTTCCAACGAAAATGGCATCCACAGTACATTAGTGATTAATCATTCAAGCATCAACCACAAACAAACATACAAATTTTTTAACCATATAATACAAAGAAGACCATTAACTTATGGAATGAAATTGGTTATCTAGCAATTGTCAACAATAACATGACCAAATAGTCATGCTTACAAAACAGGACGTTGACACACTGAAATATGAAGACCAAAAGGTATAAAACAATAAATTGAGCTAGTTGCTAAACACCTCTCTATAGAAGAAGTGTTCACCAATTGTAGAAGCACCCATGTTGCCAAATGTTGTAGCTATGGGGTAGCACCGCCATGCATGTTCCACCATTCCTTGACAAGCAATGCTCCAGTTCCACCATCACTTATATCAAGATCCTCATCATTAGTATCGCCCTTTATTCGAATCATGTTGTCTAGCCTTTGATTCTACCTTAATCATCTAGGGAAATCAGTGGGCACCACCCAATTTCATGAAACTACCTAATCCAAGCCTTAAAATATGGTAGAAAAAGCTTAACATGCCTAATGAATGATTTTGGTTTGAGGGAAGGGTACATTTTTGCTAAGGCCATGACAAAGGAGTTCAACAATCAATACCACCAACACTAGGCTACATATAGGGTTTGGTGCTCTTGATTAAATGACAATCACATACCCTCATACGTAATAGAATCCAATGAAATACAGCAACCCCATCGATCCCGAAATCTTGAAAACTGTTAAATCTGCTAAATTTTGAATGGGATATGAAATTCCATTTTCTCCATATGAAGTCCAATGAGATTGGAACCACTCTCAAACATCTTGAAACAATTAATGGTAATGTTAAAAATTTATGCAAAATAAACTTTTAAGAATTTAACATTACCATTAGGGAGTGTCCATGGAGCATCTAAAGAGCATCCAAGGAGTGCCTAAGAAGCGTACAAGGAGGGTCCAAGGAGCGCCTAAGAAGCATCCAGAGAGAGTCCAAGGAGCGCACTCCTTGACTATGGGAGCATCTTTGGCAGCGCCATGCTCCCAAATTGGCAAGGAGTGTGTGGCGTGCCCAAAAAGTCTGGAGCGTGCTCCCGGATTTTGGGAGGACGCTTCGGCTCGGAGAACAGTTCTATGGTTGTGAACAGGGGGGAGGGGGATGGTTCCTTCGGCACTACTACAGACAAACTTGAAATTTTGTTTTTGGCACACTCTTCCTGCCTATCTTACTGGTCTGAACATGGCAGCATTCTTTATGCACTTTTTACTGTTCAGCTTTGCTGCAGCCCTTTAAAATACAATTTTTCTGTTAAAAAATGCATTTTGTATCACTGGTTATCATGGAACTTTTTCTAATATTGGTTTGGGGTTTAAAATTTAAATCTTGCTCTTAATTCTCCAAGTGACTTAAACATAGAGTGCACCCATCTTTTCTTTGCACACAAACCTAAAAAGTCACTCTGAGGAGCACAATGAGGCTTTTACTAACACATGGGAAATATAATTCTTCAAACAGATCCATAATCCAGAGGTTTGTTTCTGCAATTTTCAAGCTATTATACAACATACTTTGGACTTATATTGCGAAGGCAATGCATATTTTCAGCTACTCCAGCAGTTTTTTTGACATCAAACTTTATTGTCTGTTTTTTCAGCTTTGTGGGCAAAGCCTTTTTAAGAGGAAGTACATGTGCACCTAGCCACATCATCTTTATTTCGTATTGGCTCTGTGTACATGAGCTCTCTTGTACGTACATTCATGATTTTGTAATAATGGTCAAATCATAGGCATTTATAGCAGTGTTGCAAATATCTCCGATTTCTCCCAATATGTCTGATTCTTTTATAATTTTTCAAGTTGTCAATTTTTCTGGGTTTTTCAAGTTCAAGTTTATACTTGCCAATATTTTCAGATATTTCCAATAAGTTTCTTTCTAGACCCTTGACCATATAGTCTCCAAAAAGTTAAAAAAAAATATTCGTAACATTGATTTATAGTATCATGTTTCCATATTTGTAGAAAAGGTGATTTCATGGAATAAGGGCCAGGCACTTTTATGCAATACGGACCTAATCAATTAATTAGAGACGCAAGCTTTAAGTTAAGGTTTTGGCCTCTCACTACTCTTACAATCCAAGTAGAAGAGATGTGTCACGAACGTATGTATGTAATGCCAATAAACTAAGATGGAAAAAAGTTGACACCAAATGTCTGATGTAAGAAACTAAAAACCAACATAAAAAAATACCAAACTAGCATAGATCCTTCTTAATCTTGAATTACTAAAAACCAACATAAAAAATACCAAACCAAAGCTATTTTTTATCCTTCTCATTGCTCAATAAATCTGGGGTTAAAATGGATATATGCTGATTGGTACAAATAGGGCTTTCCCCATCTTATTTATCACTCTTTATTATTTTATGAATGCAAACAACCAATTATTGGTGTTTATCAGAGACGTCTTCCTCCATTATTCAGATTCATATCAGCAATTGGGAAATGACCTTCCAAGAGGAGATGGCGGGATCTACAGCAACGAAGGTCGCACAATAGATGCAAGCCAGGCATATGCAATCAACCTATAATTGGTGTTTATTGTGATGTCTTCCTCCATTACTTGGACTTGGACTCAGATCAGCAATCCAGAAACAACTTTCCTAGATGAGATGGTCGGATCTACAACAACTAAAACTGCAAGATCGATTGCGAGACATGAATAGGATCCAAAGACCTGTAGCGTTAGGATGATGCAAGCAAGGAGGAGCAAAGGAGGCAAAGTGCAGATCAGTACAATATTTCTTTGCGTTATGAACTTGGATCATACCCTCACCTCATCCTACTCTTATTTCATGTAATCTGTTTCTATGATATTTTACTATAGTTTAGTGCATGAAACTTCCTATAGGAGTTAGTGTCATATGGAAACATCTTGGTCCATCCACCAGTTGACCTCGTAAACTGGTTTAATAAAATTCTATCTATCCATCCTTGAGTGTAGATGACCTCACTCTTTTACCTTGTTTGGAGTCTTATTCTGTAACTCTTAATTTTCAGTTTTGCTTACTTCAAAAGTTGCAGTATTATTTCATTTCAGATACAAGATCACTGCAAAGGATGTTGGCTTGTGAAAGTACTGTACAAAGCCTTGGTTCATCTTCTACACCATGCTATAAGAGCAAACATATCAAACAGAATAAAGCCCACTGATGACGAAAACAAAATGTTTCCTATTTCTTGACCCATGCAATTTGGTCAAACCTAGAAACAAACTTTTGTAAGGAACTATTAAAAAAGAGTGAATCTGATTTTTGTTTTCAGATCAGCAATTAGCAAATCTTAAAACGATGCCAATAGAGTGTTGGTTCAAAGGTGAGGCTGAGCATTTGTTAGGCCATCCACCAGGGCTCCAAACTAGCTGAGGTCCCCTTACTTCCGGTAGGATGGTATAGGGAATGGTGGGCAATTTTGGTGGATCTGTGACTCCCCTATTTTAGCGTCCTAGCCGAATGTAAGACTGATTGCCTCTTTGTGGGCATGGCATGGTCTGTGAAATATATTTTCTCGCATGTGACAACGAGGCATCATTAATGAAAAGGTTAAAATCTAATAGAAACATGTTAGATCGCCAATGAATATTAGCAAATGCAGCAAATCTTACTTGATCAGATCAGCGACTTCACTCATAAATGCAGAAATAGCCGAACCCGTCATTGTGGAAGGCGCTGAAGATGAAGCTGAAGACTCCACAGCAGGCTTGTCCCCATTGTCCCCAGCCGCTTTCACTTCCAAACCTTGAGCAGCAGGAATTGCTGCAGCATTAGAGGATCCATGGACTGCAACCTGCTATACATTGTGGGATAAAAAAATTCCATCACTTAATTGGCAAATATGATCACGATGACAGCAACAAAAAATTTAAAAATTAAGCAGAAGAAGAAGAAGAATCATTGCCATACCTCGTTCACAGTTGATTTCCACAAAGCTGACCGAGAACCCCGATATCGCTGTTAAAAAATCATTAATATCACAGTAAGAACTCTGTAACATTCTATATCAAATTAAAGCACTTTCAGTACTCAGGCCCCCATACAACAACCCCGGCCATATGTTCTTTTTTTCCCTTTTTACTTCCTTTTAACAGAAACATTGGGACTATAATGCTATCAATCGGAACACCTCAAAAATCCCTTTATTGCGGCCACTCACTCTGATACAAAAAAATAAATAGTGCTGTAGACCTGTTGCCAGTCAATTTGATTCTAAAAATAGATAGTCCTGTAGAGCAGGGTGATCTCAAAGCATTTTGATTCTGTAACTTTAAAAGGTGCTATAGAGCACGTAGATCGTAAAGGACATTATAGTTCTTATTATTATGCTTCATCTAATCTCTACATTTAAAGAATATGAACGAGATCTATTAGCGTCAAAAGCAACCTACCTCGAACTGTCCAGCAAAAGGCCGATCGAGGTGACTTCCCAAGAAGCTCGAAGCCAAGACCGAACCCCGTGAGCGGGCCCTGGCATTTGAAACCCTAACGTGATGCTGCTGACTGGCCGGAGAACTTAATACTCCACTGCTATTGCCGCTGTTTGCTTCTACTAACATAGGCGCAGTCGCAGACGCTGTGGGAACAGTCGCCATGAGTGTTCTGCAGGAATTCGAGATTCTTCAAGTTTGTTGAGACTCGAACCCGTGATCAGGCGCACATCCAGAGCGAAGGAATGCAGCTTGGTGCCGAACAGGAGAGTAAATTTATCAGTCCGTTTGTTATTTGCCAGACGGATTTATCGACGTCGGTATTTTACGACAACTGCCGTCTATGCGATATAAACAAGGAGAGCTCATAATTAAAAAAATATTCAATAGCATTTAAGTCATTAAAATTAAAATTAAAATTAATATATATATATATATATATATATATATATATAATAAAAATATTTACAAATAATTATATTAACTTATAAAAAAATTATATTCATAATTTATTTAATTATTGTAAATTTATATAAATCAATATATTTAAAAGTTTAATTTTTCAACGTCATAATCATTAAGGAAAAAAGTCTTCGGGTCATCTTTCTATCTCTTTCTTCTTTTCAAAATATGCATTTATTAGTTAGTTAAGAAGATATGATAATATTTTTTAATGAAATTTTAATTTCTTTGAAAATTAGAAATAGAGGAAATATATTTTTTAAACCCTGTTAAATATATTTATTTTTATTTTGATATATTTTGGTTAATTTTATTTGGAATTTAATAAAATGGAATGTTTCATGAATTCAAGTATCTACCCATTCAAAAAATACCTTTTAAATAATTAGATCAAAATTTGTCTTATAAAATTCTATAAAAACATTTAATAATTATATTCTCATTTTTTAAATTATTAAATTCATTTAAATAATAGAAAAATAAGTTTTACATTTTTTATATACAGTTCCAAAGAAAGAAAATTATTTTAATGTTTTGTGAAGTTAAAGATAGTCTATGGGACACATTGTTTTTTCATCTGATTAATGTATTCGGCTCTTCCTATGAAGCCTCACAATAAACTCTCGTAGTTTCTCCACAAACCCCTCTCTAAATAGGTTATCCCAAGAACTAGCTGTCAGAATATGTGCATAACTTTTCTTGTTGTCTTTGAAGGCCTCACATTCTAAAATGAAGTGCTTTTATGTTTCCACTTTTCTAGAAGAACAAAAGATACGTACTCTTTCCTTCCACACTTCTTTTGGTCTTTCCACCACCCTGTTTCCCAACAGAGTTGATGAGAATTAGTCATTAACTAAGCAATAAGAATTTTGACTCTCCAAGAAATATTGGCCTCTATATACATTTTTTGTTGGTGATTATGAGTGGGATTAAACACTTTAATATAGTATTTTTTCTTTCTCTCTAACTCCTTATCCCAAGTACGTTTGTGGAACTTATCCATAACAAAAGTTTTTATCTCTTTACTGTTTATGGGACACTAGTTCGAGCAAATACCCCATTTACTAAACCATTTGTTATTTTGTTGCATCCAAATCTTCTTTCTTTTGCACAATATGTCATTAAAGACAACCCTAGGCCATCTTCCCTCTTCCATTTGCTCAATTTTTTTTAAATACCTTATGACTCGCACCATAGCAATTGCTTCAATAAGAGCAATCCCTATTTTACTTAACAAGATAGCATAAGGAATTGCACTTTTAATTTTGAATTTGTTTGTAATCAAAAGCTTCTGAATTTTCTTAATTTGTTTCCACTGCATGTACTGCTAGCCCAAATTCACAACCATAGAGAATCACCAGAATCACTAGAAGCCTAAAAAGAGTTTGAGTGGTTTTCCAATCTCATAATTCTACCTCTCTACATCTATTTTGAAAAACATAAAATGGTTTCCAACCCCCAAAGTTAGAGAATCACTAGAAGCCTAAAAAGAGTTTTAGTGGTTTTCCAGTCTTATAACTCTACCTCTCTACACCTATTTTAAAAAACATAAAATGGTTTCCAACCCCCAAAGTTATTTTCTTTCTACAGCGATCTAAGCTTAGATTTTTGTTGATTCAATGAAATATACAATAAAATATCTATCTTGATTCAAAAACGCTGGTCCACAATTCACAACCATAGAGAATCACTAGAAGTCTAAAAAGGATTTGAGTGATTTTCCAATCCCATAACTCTACCTCTTTACACTTATTTTGAAAAACATAAAATAGTTTCCAACCTTCAAAGTTCTTTCCTTTCTACAGCGATCTCAGCTTAGATTTTTGTTAATTCAATGAAATATACAATAAAATATCTATCTTAATTCAAAAAATAACACCCTCTACATAAAAAAAACTTTGTAAATATTTTAAAATATTTATACTCTAAATATTTTGAGATATTTTTGAGATATTTTAACACTAAATTAAATCATTAAATCATTAGCTTCGAGATGTGACTCATAACTCTTAACATTTATTAATAATATTATTTTACCAATTTACGAGGAAAAAGGAATTATTGATCTCATATCTATACTCGTTCTAAATATTTCAAATTAAAATTAAACAACAAAATCTAAATAAAATTTTATGTGGGGTACCGTTTGTTAAAAATTATGTTTGTATTATATATACTTATATAATTAATTTTAGATAATAAAAATATAATCTTATATATAATTAATCTAATTGGGTAAACCACTTGCTCCACATGTATATAATAATAATAATAAATTTAAGATTATAATATAATTAAATTTTTTCGAGATAAATAAAAAGAAAAATAAAAATTGGATAAATAGAAATGGTAGAGATTGTGACTTCAAAAACTGTTTGAAAAATTCATGGAAATTAATTAGTAGTAGGTACCCACAATCTATAATTTCTCAACTAAAAAAATTAATGATTCAACTAAAAAATTAATGATTCCAATGTTTGAAATGGAAAAGAGAAATTAAATTCAACAAATTTTAAGAATGTGGAAATTGAATCATCAATTAAGAATCCAAACCCTTTTAAAAAAACATTTCAACACTTCAAATAAAAATAAATTCAACTCACTAAAATATAAAATATTTAACAACTAAAAAGTCCAAACTTTAAAAAAACAAGGTCATCAATGGGTATTAGGTGCCTACAATCTATAATTTCTCAACTAAAACAAGTTAATGATCAAATGGAAAAGAGAAAATAAATTCAACAGAATTTTGAGAATGTGGAAATTGAATTCATCCATTTGAAAAAAAAAAAAGCATTTCTAACACCTAAAATGAAAAAAAATAAAATAAAAAAAATCAACTAACTATAAAATTTAACAACTAAAAAAATCTAAACTTTAGAAAAAAAAAATCATAATATATATATATATTTATTTAAATTCAAATTTTAAATATATTTTATACAGAGAATTTGGGACCTGGAATATGTCCTAAAAGTGCTTTTGTTTGGCTAAGAGTTCGTCTTTCTCAAACTTAAGGAAACAGGTTAACAACCTAAAACCCAAAGGCATAACAGGAGTGAAAGTTAGGTTACCGGCCCAAAACCCACCCAGAGGCATCTAGCAGGAGTGAAAGTTAGGTTAACGGCCCAAAACCGAGAGGCATCTCCCAGGAGTGAAAGTTAGGTTAACGGCCCCAAACCCAGGGGCATCTAAAAGGAGTGAAAGTCTGCCCCTTTACGGATCATCAGTGGTTTATTCCAAGTTACGTGGTTTTCCTTAATGGTAATGAATCAATTAACATCACAAGATAGGTTTTCTCACTACTACTTTGACAATTAAATTATGATAAATTTCCCCATATAAAAATTTATACACAATAAGAAAATCATTTTATTTAAATTAGAATTTTAAATAAACTTTAGCCAATACCAAGTTTATAAATTTATACTATAAAAATTATTTTTATTACTATTATAATAAACCATACAAATTTAAATTTTAAATAAACTTTACACAGTGACATACAAATTTAAATTTTAAATAAACTTTACACAATAACACACCAAGTTTATAATTTTATACCATAAAAATATTTTTATTTTTATTATAATCAACAATACAACTCTAATAATTTTAGATAAAAAAACTTAACCATTCCCATCACAAATAAACATTCCTTTGTTAATTTATATATTATAATTTATAATCTTCAAATTATTTACCCCCAATTAGTTTATATATTATAATCTTCAATAATTATAAAATGAAAACTTTAAATTATTTGAAAAACTATATATTATAATCTTTGAATTGTGTACCTCCCATAGAGTGAACAATAACATAGATACAATCTCGGGTTGGAGGCTACCAACTGTGGAGAATGCCACCAACTGTGGAGAAAACTCCAAACTCCAACCAACTATAGATGAAAATATTATATAACATTTATTATCTCTTTATAAAGAAAACGAAGTTAAACCCATCATAGGTGTCACTTCATATACTTGTATATTTTTATTAGCAGTGGTTGAAGCTATAAATGAGAGTAGTTATGTAGAGTCCAACTAACTTACCTAATTCTCAACAAACAAATCCAAGTTTCCTCTCACATTTACTTGGTGCCTATTAAATGATTATTATGATACAACCACCAATGTGGCAAGTTTAATCTATGTGATATTCTACATGTTATTTGTGTGATTCTTAATCATTAGGGAGAGGCTTTCATTATTTTCCATTCATCTATAAATTATTTTCATATCTTATTATTATTTAAGTAAATGAAATTATTTCTCATAAAAATATTATATATATGTTAAATAAGTCTTTTTAAAAGTTTATATATAATTTGGATTTCTAAGAAAAATTAAAATTTAAGAGATATTTAAAATTAACAAGTTATGTACAAATAACATATAATAATAAAAAATAGAACCACTATTCTAGCCAATTTATGTTCTACAATATTTTGTTATTTCATTTATTAATATAAACTGGGTTTTCATCATATTATTACGCTTTATGCTATATTTTTTCAATTTTTTTCATTTCTTTTCGTTCCTTTCATTCCATTCCTTGCACAACCCAAATCAAGTGTTGAACTGCCACTTCTTTAATTTAGGGATATTCAACAATAGTTTATCCATTAGAAGTAATAGATTTTTTGTTATTTCTCCCTTGTCTCATTTTGGCTTGATTTTTAAAAAATATGGGGTTCATATGTAACGCCCCTTCCACTTTTACCCGCTTTTGTGCCACTATGACATGACCCGACCTCCTAGCTCTAGTTAAGGAAGTGGGGCCTATAACTGAGACTTATTGACCACAGGTTGGCATCCTACAGGGACTATAGATCACCTAGGAGCTGAAGAAACACCCCAAGTGGTCAATCCCTAAGTTGGAGCTTTGTTTTAGTGCCCTAGACTCCCAACCGCACCCTTGACACTACCTGCATGTAGTTGAAGGCCTCCAACTGCACTCGTGAGCCTTGCTCCATGCAATTGTGACTTAAATTGCTCCATGCAGTGTCTACAATCGCGATATTTGAGCCACAATTCCAGGCTAGCCTCTAGACCCCTGCCAAGAAACGCCTGAGACTTCTTGGGATGATGAATAACATAAGGAGGATGGTAAACATACAAAACTTGAACAAGAACTTGAACTAACTAGGCCCAACCATGACAGTCCTTTCGTCAAACGTATAATGAACATGTAAACTACAGGTCATGAATGCATATCTGGTCATAGGAGTATGAAACTTATATGAGAATCACCAAGAAGGTCTAATGCCTTCTCATAATAGTTGCAATAACATTTATTAGCTCATGCATTCATTAACCATCAAATACTTATCTTATCGTGAACAAAGCCATAGCTAGATCACATTACATATCCATGTTTATAACCAGCATATGACTAGATTATTAACCATGACATAACAACCATCAAATCATCATAATAACAAGTACAAGTGCTCATAAAATACAATATGAAAATATCTCTTATTAATTGCTGCAAAATCCAACCAAGTCAAGGACTTCCATGTACCACTCGACCATAGATTGGGTTGAACCAAATCTTTCTTTTAGCCAATCAACCTCCTGCCATACTCCAAGCATGAATGTGGGATCTCAAGACATAAACAACCAAGGCTTCCTAGAGATTAAACCACCTCCATCCTCAAGTTATCACGATCTTGCCAAAACCGGTCAAGAGATCATGAAACCTAAGCAAGCTTGGATGGCTCAGAGTTTCTTCACCATTACCTTGAGGCATAGAAAAGTTTAAGGGTGAATTCACAAATCTTATCACATGGGCAAAATTGAAGGGGTTTTATATTTTGGAGGGGTGGTTTATTTTTATTACACCCCTTTCCTATAGTTAGCCCAAAAATTATTTAAAAAATAAATAAATATTATATTTTCATGACCAATACTACGAAAAATAACCCAATAAAATGTGTTTTAGCCTGTACAAATTTCTTTCCAAGCCTAATTTGCCTCGTTTCCGGTTGGATTTGCTTCCAATCGCCCCCGATTTCCAGGAATGGCACTGGTTAGGGGTTATTTCACCCTCTACCATTTTTGGAGATCGAGATCGTGGTTGAATTCGCCCCAAATTTTAGGGGTTTGCTTTCATTTTCACATATATTTATAGTTTGAACTCGATTTCCCACTTACAGTTTGAACTCGATTTCCCATGTACAGTTTGAACTCGATTGTCGATTACTAGTTTAGAAATTATGGCTTCCCAAACTCAAGAAACAACTACAACATGGGAAAAGATATAATCTTTGGGGATGCTTGAAATTGCCAAAAAGTTACACTTTGAATTCAATTTCCCATTGCTAGTTTAGCAAGTATATATTTTGGCTTCCCGAACTCGAGAGATAGCTACAGTGTGGGGAAACATAGAGTCTTTAGAGACGCTAGAAAGTGCCAAAAAATTACAGTTTGAACTCGATTGTCGATTACTAGTTTGGCGAGTCTGGCTTCTTGAACTCAAGAGACAGCTACAACATGGGGAAACATAGAGTCTTTGGGGACCCTTGAAAGTGCCAAAAATGTTCAACAAATTGCGTGATGATCCTACTATTGAATCAAATATCACGTATGGAAAAAACTTTAACTCCCTCTCGTCCTTGAATGTTCCTATGTTTTCCCATTAATCATTAAAAGGTATGCTTGTACATTGTGTTCCTTTATAGATGTAGGAATAACCTTTGCACTATAAATATTTGCAGTTGGGTATTTTCTTCCTCAAAAATTTAAGAATAATATTTGTCCTTAAGATATAAATTCCCATTGAAGCAATGTAAGTTGTTTGAGTAGCTACTAGAGGCATTTCATGTTCAGGTTGTGGTTACCGAGATTTTTTGTCTGCCTAAACAATAACCATTGTTAGTATGTGTCAGTATGGGGTTCTTATATTGAGTTTGTTTTTAACTTATATTGTGTTGTTCAAATAAATCAAAGGTTAATGCAAATTTGTGCATCCAATTGGATTGAAACAATAGTCGAAATACATTCCCATAGTCCCATGTTTCAGAGAGTAATGTTCTGGTATAGGTCAATAACACATTGTATTACTCGAACAGGAGGGAGTCCCATTCGCTTCTTGGACATATCAACATAGTAATACTAATCATATCATGTTGTTGTCAATCTCATTTCATGTTAGGATTACTTATGTGAATAACTCCCATTTGACTCCCTTATCCTAGCTAGGTCCTTATTCTAAGCCACTCTCTAGATAATACATCAAGCTTTGTATTGATGGCTTGGCAGTGATTGAATGATGTACAGGCTACATCACTGGTTCAGACTGACTGAACACAAATTTCTCTCCAACTTTCCACTTGTGGTTTGATTGACTTATTATTTTTGTTGTGGCATCATCTTTGCCTTTCTCTTTAGGGATGCACTTTATTCCATTTTTGAGTGCTTACCCACTTTTGGGTTAACCCCACTTTTATTTGTTACTACCATTTCCTTTTTTTCTTTTAGGGAGACAATGAACCTTCTTTTTCCTTGGAAGGGAGACAATGACCTTGGGGCTTATTATTAATTACATATGTTCGAGTCCTATTGACCTACTTTGGTTATTATTGGACATTAACATAATCTCATTTCACTTCTATCTTGGGTGGTTGTATTTTTTGCAGCTCTAGTACAAAGTGATTTACACATAATGTCCAGGTTTTTGTGAGAGGTATTTCATCAATTTATTCGTTAATGATTTTATTCATATAAAATCATTGGTTACTGAAATCTTATTGTCTAAATAAGACTATAACCATTTTTAGAATACATTAGTGTGTGGTCCTGAAATAACTTTTTTATTTTACTAAGTTTGTGTTATTCAAATAATATAAGGGTAAATGCATATTTGTGCATTCATTTGGACTACAAACGTAATATGAATCATTTCTGCATAGTCCCATATTTCATAGAATAACGTTCTAGTACAAGTCAATTTCACATGTTATCACTCATATTAGGGGGCGGAGTCCTACTTGATCCTTCTACATATCAACATAGCAATCATACCGTGTTATTGTCAATCTCATTGGATAGTTTGTGTAGTCAATCTCCATATTTTTCCCCTCTTCTAGTACTTTGTCAACCTTGGATGTTAGGAGAGATCCTCCATTAATCTAATTCCAAGTTGCTCATTAGATAAAATATCAAGTTTTATATTGATGACTTGGTAGTGATTGATGGGCATACAATCTCCCCCATTGGTTTAGATTGACTAAACATTGTTTTTTTTCAACTGTTGCACTTATGGTTTGTTTTTGTTTCTCTTTCTGTTGTGGCATCATATTTGTCTTGATCTCTACCAGTGTTATCACCTAATTAGAACTAGACCTGAATTGGTGGAATTGATCGGTTTGACCTTTTTCATGCCTAAATCGGCTTGACTAGTGGTACATAATTGGAGAAAAACTAGCCTTTTTTCACCAAACTGGACAGTCTTACTTGTGCTTCAGTTAGCCCTTTAATGAGTATCGCATGTGGTTTTTTTATTTTGACTTCCAAGGTCAATTATTCTTGCAATGGTGGTGTTATGCACTGAGATTGTCCACTCTAATTGTTGCTCTTTATATTGTAATCTCAATTATTTTCTCACGAGGGTCTGATTGATGATCAATTGGCATATTAATTGCAGTAAGTGACACCTCATTGGTGTCTACTTGTGCTTTGATTGGCCCTTTTATGACTTGCATATGTAGTGCCTTGGTCGGTCATTTGTCTGAATACATAATATAACAGTTCCCTTCTTTGTGACAAGTATTTTTATTGTGATTATACTTAGGCATTTTCTTCTTTGGCATGTCACTATGTTTTCTTGTTGATTTGTTAGGGTTGTCAATCTTTGGAGTTTAGGCATCACCTTTCATGTCATTGATGCCTTACTTAACCAATTGGGGTGGTCTTCTTTCCTTAAGTTGATCTGGACTTATGCAGAAACACAAAAACTACAGATATACATATAAACATAGAGATGCAGCAGAAATAAAACTTCATTTCATTAATATTAAAGAATTGAAATATGCTTACATACATAAATAGAAATAAACTAGCTCGGGCAATGGTAGCTTATCTCTGAGAAGAGATGTGGTGGCTACATGCCTCTGAACTGTGTTACAATGAGATTCAAAGGTCTACTTATTATTGATAAACCATGGAAAACCCTAAACATCCAAAAATCTAACTCTAGGAGATGAAGTGCCAAAATTGTGGGCCTCGTTTGGGTAAATTGGTACATCAACTCCCTGAGGTCGTAACTTTGGCATTCGATCTCCATTTGACTATCATAATACATCGTTTTGAAGATCTTGAAGAAGAGCTCAAAAACAAATAGTAAGTTGGTTTGGGACTTTTCTAGTCTCTCTGTTTTCCCTAAAAACGTCTTTTAGTCCCTTAAAACGACTCTAGAAGTTTAGGACCCGAAAAACTATCAAAAATGGTAAGTTGTGCTACAATTAAGGAAACTGAAAAGAAACAATGGTGGGGGTCCAAGTGGATCAGTCCTCCCCCCTTAGGAAGCAATGGTCCCCATTGCATTGAGTGCCTCCATGAGATGGTGAAACTTCTATTGAACTTGATCCTTGGTGAGCCACTTGGCTTGGTGCAGGAGTTTACCAACTTTGACAACACGATACAGTTGGATCTCCTGCTGGCGAGTGTTCTTAATCGGCATATCCCTGATCCGATCAGTTTTGGCCTATTCCATGTAGTTTGGGTTTAACTCTGTTCGTGTGAGTTGGTGTTTGATGTGTCGAGTAATGGTGGAAAGTATGGTTGAAGGCGATCCACGTTGAACACTGGGTGTAGGCCAAGGAATGGTGGAATGTTGAGCTTGAAAGCATTTTCCCCTACGACCTTAGTGATGGTGTAAGGCCCATATCAGAGTGGGCGAAGCTTGCGGTGGGACCCAACGAGGCTCTCCTTCTGCAAATGTAACTAAACTTTGTCGCCCACTTGGAACTTGTGTGGCACCCAATGCATCATGACGTTGCTTGTACTTAGCATTGGCTCTGTCTAATATGTCATGGACCTACTAGCGGATGTGTTGAATGCGCTCAATGAAATTGTTAGCCCTATTAGCATCGGACTGGACATGAGCTGAATCTGCCTAAGTATTTGCAAATGGTATGGCCACATCAATGGGACATAGTGGCTAGAATCCCAACCCCACCTGAAAGGGGTTAAGGCCAGTTGAGTTGTGGAGAGCTCTATTGTATATGTGTTGTACATAGGGAGGATTTCATCCCATGTGCGTGGATGCTTCGAGTTGTGCATACGCAGAATGTGCATGATCATCCTGTTGACGACCTTTGTTCGGCCATCAGTTTGGGGGTGGAAAGTCGTGGACTTAGTGACTTGGTATCCAACATCAACCAAAGACTTGATGAAAATGTACTTAGGAACCTGTCGTCCCGATCTAAGATAATGGACTATGGGATCCCAAAATGTACCCACACTCGTTCAAATAGGAGCTTAGCAATGGCTTCTGTTGCAATACTCTTCTTGTAGGCCGCTAGAATGGTAATCTTAGAGAATCTATCGTCGACCACAAAAACATAGTCGTTGCCATGCTTAGTAGAAGGAAGGCCCGACATGTAATCTATGGAGATGGATTCCCCAAGGTCGACTAGGATTAGGCAAAGGAGTATATAGGCCTTGCTTCTTGATGGTCGGTTTGGCAATGGTGCAAACATTGTAGGATATGATGTGCTTCCCAACATCCTATTGAAGGTTCGACCAATTAAAATACTTTTGTAGCACTGCCAATATTTTCTCTACCCCAAAATGTCCAGTGACTTGACTGTAGTGCGCCTCCCAAATCACCTTGGCATGCTTGCTTGAGAAACGCATAGGTGTCCCAGGTGGCATAAGAGTGCATCTTGGAGGTGAAAATTTGGAACTTGCTTACCTTTTAGGAGCATTTAGTATATGTTGCCGAATTCTAGATCACTCTTGTAAAGATGAAGCCACCTCGCAATCTTGTGCCCACAAGAGTCGAGCACAACGGTCAACGCCATGACTGGTGGTCAGTTAAGGCAATCTGCAACATTGTTGGCGCTACCCTTCTTATACTTAATGTTCAAATGGAACTATTGCAGGTATGTGAACCATTTCTGATGGCAACCATTATGCAACTTCCCTTGTGTCTATATGAACTGCAAGGGTCGGTGGTCTGCATGGATTACCATTTCCTTTCCCATAATGTAATGCTTCCATTGTTGGTAGGCATGCATAATGGAATACATATCTTTGTCATAGGTGGGATACTTTCAGACTGTGTATGAAAGTGTCTCATTGTTATATGCCACTGGATGCCCCTATTGAGTAAGAACTGCACCAATAATATAGTCGGAGGCATCTATCTCAGTCTCAAATGGTTGTTGCAGGTCTGGTAATGTGAACACATGTGCAGATAAGAGGCATTGCTTCAACTCAAAAAATGTCTTATGTTGGGATTCAGACCAAAAGAACTTTGCTTTCAATCTTCCCTTAGTGATTTGACTCAAAGGCCAAGTTATATGAGAGAACCCCAACACAAACCTGCAGTAGAAGTTAGCAAGACCCAGGAAGCTATGGAGATCTGTTAGAGTGGTTGGGGCTAGCCAATCCCTAATGGCTTGTATCTTGGTTGGGTCCACATGCACACCCCACTCATAAATGATGTACCCTAGATATTGAACCTGGGTCATACCAAAAGTGCATTTGTTCAAATTGGCACACAACTTGTGTTGCCCCAGGGTTTGGAGGACTTGTCAAATATGGTGAAGGTGTTCTTCCCAAATCTGGTTGAAGATCGAAATGTCATCCAAACACGCCACCACGAATGAGTTGGTTAAGGGTCACAAGATGTCGTCCATTAGCCTCATGAAGGTTGCGGGGGCATTTGTTAGCCCGAAAGGCATGACCAGCGATTTGAAAAGGCCCTCCTTGGATTTGAAGGCAGTCTTCCACACATCAGAGTGTTCGATCGGTACCTGGTGATAACCGGACTTCAAGACAATCTTGCTGAAATATTTGGTCCCCTTGAGTTGGTCTAGAAGGTCATCAATCTGTGGGATTGGATACCTATTCCATAAAGTGATCTTGTTCATCACCTGATAGTCAATACAAAATCTCTAGGTCCCATCTTTCTTCTATACCAAAATGATCGGGCTCCCACAAGGTGATGAACTTGGCATGATGTGCCCTTTATGCAATAGATCATGAATTTGCCTCTTGATTTCATCATTCTCCAGAATAGAGCATTGATAGATCGATCCATTAGATAGCGGTGCGCTCGAGATCAGATTGATGGAGTGCTTAACCTGACAGTGTAGAGCTACCCCTGTGGGTGAGGTGAATATGTTCATGTACTACTGTACAACCTTGTCCATCTGTTGTTGTTGTTTGGAGGAGCCCTGCTTGGAGGTTGTGGCCACAATCTTCTTCTTTCCCTAAGGGTGAATCATAAAGAAAACAAATTTTTTGGCCTGGGAAATGATCTGACGGCATTGCTTCATAGTGATCAAAGAAGCGATGGTAGGTGGTGCTACCTATGGTATCTTGTACAACTTATTTCTCAATGTAATAATAACAGTGTGAGGCCTAGACTCATACACAACATGTTGCTTCCACAAGTATGGTTGGCCTAATAAAACATCACAAACTTCAATAGGAGCAACATCACATAATACCTCATATGTGAAGGCTTGATGTTGTAGGGAAGGCGACATTGTTGGCTGACGCAAAGATGTCGCCCTTGGTGAAGCCACCCTATGGTGTATGGTTACATGTGTGGTGTGGTCGGTAGGCCCAACCGCTTCACAACCTCCACTGAAATGAGGCTCTTTTGGATCCCTCTGTTGACAATGAACTACAGTGGAGAACCCTTCACCCACATCTGTGAGTGGAAGAGTCGCCCCCCCTCCTCTGGATCTTCGAGCTCATCCTTCTGGATCTTGGTGGTGGCAACAGTGGCACTAGGCTCTGCATTGATAATCTGCTTCCTTTGTCATTCCCCTTGTCATTTTCTGACTCAGAGTCGGAACATGCATCTAATTCGGAAGCCTTCAGCTAGGTCACCAGTCACTGCTTGGCTCAACACTCACTTGTGTTGTGATTGGGGCTCTTATGGAACTCACACCATTTCCCTGTGTACTTCTTTGTCTTCATGGTGTTGTTATTTACTTACGGCTTTGGTGGGTTGTCCTTGGTCTCCCAACCTTGGATTTTTCCTTTGTTTTGGGGTTTGGGGGAGCCTTTCCCTTACTTTAGATTCACAAATCCAAAGTATCGCTTCTTCTGTTTAAATTTTCGCTCGGTCTTGACAGCATATCAATAGGGGACGCCAAGTGAGGAGATGTCTAGGAACTCCATCTCATCTTAGATGTACTTGTGTAGACAATCGCGGTACTTGAGTACCAAATGTCGCTAAGAATCCTCGATACTCAAGTTCGTGCGAAGGTTATGGAAAACATTTGTGAACTCTGACACATCTTGGTCCCTTCCCTGCCGCAATGTGGTCCACACTTTTATCTTCATAGCTCCCTACAGGGTAATATTGTACCTTGATGGTGTCTTGTAAAGAATTCAAAGTGGGTGTGGCTGAAAACAATTAAGATTCCCTCTCGTCCTTTTTTCATAGTAGGTCTCCCATCAGTCCTTGACATGTGGGGTGGGTTTGAGGAGTGCAAAAGTAATCTTTTCCCGATTGGAAAAGTCATGAACTGAAAAAATATCCTTCCAACATATTTAACCATCTATCTACGACATTTTCATCTACTTGTCCTTCAAATATGGGAATGTCAAAGTTAACTTGTACCTTAAAAGGAGTGGCGCCTCCAGAGTGGTTGTTGGATGGAGATGTGTCACCTATGGGTAGTCGCCGAAGGATATGGGCAAAGTTATCCATCATTGTGTTCCTTTTTTGCTCGAGGGCTTCCTAGAGAAATATTTTGAAAGGATCTCTTGCCCCCTCATCTTTCTTTCCTTCCGCCATGGGAGGTCACTCAGGTTTGCGAGGCTGGTCTTACAAAGGTTCAACCAGTTCAAGCCCTGGCTCCTTATACCCTGACCTCATTGGGTACATGCTAAGAAAAATAGAGAAAGAGCAGACCTCTCTGATACCACTGATCCAGACTTCTGCAGGAACGCAACAAAATACATATATACACATAAACACAGAGATGCAATAGAAATAAAACTTCATTTCATGGATATCAAATAACTGAAATATGCTTACATAGAGAAATGGAAATAAACTAGCTCAGGCAATGGTAGCTTATCTCTGAGAAGATATGTGGCAATCAGCCTCAGAACTGTGTTACAATGAGGCTCAAAGGCCTATGTATTATTGAGAAACCATGGAAAATCCTAAACATCCAAAAACCTAACCCTAGTAGATGAAGCACCAAAATTGTGGGCCCCGTTTGGGTAAATTGGTACATCAACTTCCTGGGGTCGTAACTTTGGCATAAGATCTTTGTTTGACTATCACAATACCTCGTTTCGAAGATCTCAAAGAGGAA
Source organism: Pinus tabuliformis (assembly GCA_031772625.1). Taxonomy (NCBI): domain Eukaryota; kingdom Viridiplantae; phylum Streptophyta; class Pinopsida; order Pinales; family Pinaceae; genus Pinus; species Pinus tabuliformis. The sequence goes on along the minus strand of CM062805.1, from coordinate 1,370,819,826 downwards.
GCTGAAAACAAACTGGTACTACCGGTTTGGGGATTTTTCGGGTCTTTTAATCCTCAAAACGGCTCCGGAAGTTTAGGACTCGAAAAACTGCCAAAACTAGTAAGTTGTGCTACAATTATGGAAACTGAAAGGAAACAATGGTGGGGGTCCAAGTGAAATAGACGAGTGACCACCAATATCTACCTAGATCATAAGTGCTCCTAGCCTTGATTGCCACTGCCTTCGTGTGATCCCCAATGTCTATGTCTCGCAAGGCTCAAGTTCCCTCTAGGTTTCATTGTACAATCTCTTGTACTTGAGAAAAATACGATAATTATCTTCTGGCTTTTACTGTGCAATCTACCTATGCAATTGAGCATAATATGATTATTATCTTCTGGCACATTCTGCTTTATAAATTTTCGATGAAACTCATCAGTAATTCTTGCACACATGTCGCCTAACCACCACTCTATCTGCAAGTTTATTTTGTAGCACACAGTGCAAAGTTTTCAGCTTGTGACTTATTGGAATTCCTTATAATTTGTGATAGTGGACAAACTTCTTATATCTATGGTCCATTAAAATCATTCAAACCATAATCGTGCATATTATGTCATCTTCATCTTCATAAATCTAATTATTTGCATATCAGTATATCCTTTTCTTCGAAGTAAAGTAGTTAGAACCAATAGCCAAATTCCTAAAATCACAAAAGATACATAAAATATTAAAATTCCAATAAAAAAAAGTTCATGGACAATCAATGCAAACAATATGCAAATTTTGATCATTTGTATTGTTGTATGTAAAGGTGCAAGTAGGAAAACTCACTGAGATATAAGTTCTTAGATATGCATAAGGGAAAGTTATGGTAGAAAATACATAAACATTGAGACCTTAATTATCCCATGGAGTCCAAAAATTATCATATGGTAATCAAACAAGTACACAGGTCATCTAAAGTTTGGCTCATTATTATAATTTTAAGTTATTTAATCGAGCCCATGAATTTGAATTTTGTTTTGCTTTGGTGAGTGGTTGTAGCCACTGTTACCATTTGATGCTTCAAATTAGTTGGCACTAATGGGCAACATATAGGTTTCAATTAGTTGGCACCTTATTCCCCTTATAAGTTTCAATCTTAGGTTCCTACAAATCCCAATGTTAGGGGGGGAAGAGATAGCAATACATAGTTGTGTTTTGAAAACAGGGTTAAATGTTGATAATTGTTATGTTGAAAAGCTGAAAAATGCCTCTAACAGGTTTGAAAAATGCACTAGCAAACATTCTGGAATGTAGTTCCCACCTTGACTTTTAATGTTAAAATTAAAGTTAGTGTTGGTATTCACCATTAGTTATATTTGACATTTATCTGTATTGTTATTTTACTTTCATTTAATAGTGAGAAAATAAAACTTAAATATAATAATAGGAAGAAGTTACTTGATAGCTTATAGCAATTAGATGCTTGCTGCAATAGCATCTTTCACCAAAATCCTCAAGGTTTTAGAAAATTTTGTTTCTAGCAACTCTTTGATGCATTCCAAAATATTGCTTTTGGGGCAAGATTTGTGTTGAGTAACTGTCAAAATAAGTCTTTTGCTGCTACAATAGTGTGCATTGCCAAAATCCTTAGGGTGATCGAAACTTCTGCTATTAGTAGTCCTTTGATAGCTTTCAAATATGTATGCAAAACAATTTGCGTGGTCAATAAATGTCAAATTAATCGTTTCAACACTATTGTTCTTTAGCAGTACTGATTATCCATGTTTGTTGAAACTATTCTATTAATGGGTGCTTCACAGTGAGAGTTTAATTTTTTGTAAATTTAGGTCTACAGTTTCACTGTTAAAAATTGCACTATTCTTTGATTGGTTTTTCATCATTATCATCCCTCAAGATACCAATAGTCCAAATGAATTAGGGACTCCCATAATTGCGTTGCAATAATATGTTTAGCAAAAATGCTTGGGCTTTAGGGAACTTTGCACCCTAGCAGTGTTTTGGTTCCTGGAGAAAAAATATTGCATTTATAATAGTAGTTTTCTTGGATAGTTGCATAGTCTTTGTAGCCAGCACTTGGAATTTGTATGTCCATGTTTGCTTTTGTCATTGTATTTATAGGTGCTTTGCAATAAGATTCTAATGCATCTTCACATGGATTTTCAATGTCTAACTACCCACTTAACTTTTTGTTAATAACCTTTGTTGAAGTTCACCATTAACAATGTTTTGTTAGAACCTAAAGATGTGACCCTCATTCTTCTAGTTTCATTCTCTACATAGAAATCTCATTGCTTGAAATCAAATTTTACATCAACAAAAGGCTCAGATCTAACTTGAATATACTACCTAGGCTTTCTAGCAACCTGCTAGCTATTTTTATTCCTTGGCTCTCTCTTTTATGATAGAAGTTAGCATTAATGCCAAGAGACGAGCCTCATCTTTAACAGTACCAATAGTTCTTTCATCCACAAACTCAAAGTGATTAAAAAAATGAGAAGTTTTGCCTTGTGTAACCTCTTCTCAAACTAATAAAGTGTAACAATCAATTGTATAAGTAGTTGATTGGGTCTATGTTTTCCCATTAATTATTAAAATTTGTTCTTGTACATTGCATTCCTTTACAGATGTAGGAATAATCTTTGCACTAGAAATATTTAATGTTGGGTATTTTCTTGCTGAGAAATTTAAGAAGAATATTTGTCCTCGAGATATAAATTTCCATTGAAGCAATGTAAGTTGCTTGAGTAGTTTCTAGAGGCTCAACAAAACCATCCCCAAATTTTACACCATTCCCAAGCGATTAATAGACTTATCTTTGTGAGAGTTTGATATATATTCTCCTTGTAAAAGTTTGGCCTTGGCACTTTCCTAAACTATATAGGGTTAACCATGTAAACAACCCAAGGTTAGTTGTTGGATGATAAATAATTGGTAGAAACAACAAAAAATGAAGCAATTCTTCAATGTAAAGGAGAAAAGGACATTCTCCATCTCCATGATGCACTATGGGATTTAACTTTAGAACATATAACACATTTAACACCCATTTTTAGGGATACTTGAAACACCCATCCTTATGCAAGCGAGTAGAGAGTTTGCTATTAAGAGAGTGAAAAGATGGTTAGGAATAGGAGTCAACTTTGGAGCGAACCTTTCTAAACCAAACCAAACAAGAGCATCAAGCACGTGAAGAAGGATTTCACTTGCATAGATCAAATCATAGGTTCCATGTCATTCAAGCTTACTAAAGTCCATATTTTCATCTTGCACTATGAGAGGATGTTGTTGCAAGCTGGTCTTCATTTGGGATGGAAGCTTAAACATCTTATTGAAGTAAAATGGTCCATCTTTCTTTCCATCAAGATTATTTCAAGCAATCTTTATTAAAAGTTTATTCTTGTGTCATAGAAGCCACACATGTTGCACTTTATGATATATCGATGAAAGGTGCCTTTCGCTTCCTTTTACACTTGTTATAGAGGATACCTCGAGTGCACCCTTTGTTGGGATTTTTTGCAAAGAATTATGAGATTTACCAGTAGTGAACTGATCAACCATTCCCATAATAGCATTCACACTATAATTCACTACACTTAATGTCCCATTATTATCAAGTATTGATTCAACAGAAGTGGTCGAGACAGGAGTAGGAGCAAGAGCAGGGGCATAAATATCTAAATAAAAAACAAATAAACATCATTAAACTCATTGTTAATATATATGACACTTCATTATCCTTTGACTAGTCACCCTCCACTGCAACGCAAGGAGGTTGAGTAGTGCGGTGCACAGATGCTTATTAGCAAATTACAACTAACTTGACTATTGTTATGGCACAATACAATTAAGTAGCATTGCACGACAAATTTGAATAGAGTGACATAACATATTTGAATATAAAGGTGCAATAATGGTGAGTACCAACAATAACAAGTAGTGCAACACCATTACACAAGTCTCACAAACAAATCTCACAATCAAAACAACATACATCATGTCAAAGAGAATCATCTGCATCACTTGACCATAAGGTTTAGTAATAGATCTCCTGATATTTATCGATTGAAATACATATGCACTACAAAATAATTATTTGTTACCAAATATTCTAACCCCTCCCAAAGGCATTTTATATTATTAGACCAACACCATTATCATTATATTTCTTGACATGCCTTGCATCTTAATTATCCTAGTATAACACAACAATTATGGGTTTTTCACTACCATATAAACCTTATATCCAAATCCTCAAGCTCCTCAAGCCTAACGTTCAAAGCTTCTTTAAGTTGCCCCTTATTGTCAAAGGGTGTAACCTCTAATAAGCCACTATATAGGTAACATCTTTTGTGTCTATGATCTAGGTCGATGATGCTAACCTATCCATTATATGTAGGACACCTAATATGATCTGAGACTTCTCTCATTGCCCTTGTAATAAGGTCCCCCAATTATGCGTCCCATTGAAGGCATAAAACTTATACCTCTATGTGAGAATAGAATATACTTTTGTGTCTCCCCATGAGATTGGAAGAACTCCAATGTTGCAGTTTTTCCATAAATTGGTACATCTAACATGGGATGTAAACTTTGTGAGATATGAATATAAATACCTATTTTGGTATGAATTGTTATAATTGTCAATGCAAGAACAAGTCACATCTGGAGTTTCGATAAGTCTCACGACAATGTCACATTATATAGGCTTTGATGTGTTCATGATCACAGAGATGATACCATAAGGACTATCGAATTCAAAACCACATCTACAGAGGGAAATTCACTAGATGAAGGTCATGTCCCCACCCAATATAAAACTAATTCCATCACATTAAGAAGTGTCTATTGTTCCATGTGCCTTATGTCATGTGTGCCAAATAGTTAGAATTAATATTTATGGACTTTTAGCTACATGTTATATGCCCATGTGGTGATTTTGACGCAATTTAATGGGAAAATTTCACAATGGATCCCTTTGAATTTTACATTAAAGTAACAAGTGATAGACAATTAACAACAACATTGTAAATTAGTATGGAGTTTCCATAGGCACACATATTATTGATTTTTGGTTTGTTATTAAAAATTTGTTCTTTTACAAGTTCATTTAAAGTGCATTATTTAATCATCATGGAATACAACATAAAAATAACAACAATGTTGCAAATAGAAAGTAGGGTGGTAGGGAATATAGAAAAAACTTTTGATCAAATTTATAAAATTATTATTAAATTTTAAAATATAATTCAAAGCATGAGATTTATTAAAAAAATTAAAGCAAGGAAAAGATAAGAAATACAAAAGTGTTTCTAGTGTAAGAAAATGTTGGATTGAATAAAGCATTGCAACTAAGGAAGAATAAATGCAAAAAGTTTAATTATAGGAAAATTATAAGAAAATGTGTTGAAATTAAATTTTAAACATAATATAAGAATGATATGGGTGGTTCCACTATGGTTTTTGGCACGGCTTAATAAAGAGCAATGAGTGAAGAAATCATTTAAAACAAGTAAAACAATTTAAGGTGATTTCTTAGTGATTTTTAATACTATTTTTAATAAATTACTTAAAAATAGGTACGAATAATGAGTAAGAAATCATTTAAAACAAGTAAAACAATTCAAGTTGTTTTTTTAGTGATTTTTAATACTATTATGGTAATAAGTAAAACAATTACTTAAAAATAGGTAGAAGGGTGTTTTAATACTATTTTGGTAATAAGTAAAGAAATTACTTAAAAATAAGTAGAAGGGTTTCACAGTGGTTCTTGGTATTGCCTGGTCATGAGCAATGAGAGAGGAAATCACTAAAAACAAGTAAAACAATTTATGGTGATTTCATTATGATTTTTAATATTGACTTGGTAATAATTAAAGAAAATACTTAAACATATAGAGAATAATTTTGAATAATAACCATTACCTAAATTTTTGGTATTGCTCCGTTAATAGATGAAATATTCACTTTAACAAGTTGATGTAATTTTTTTTCACAATGGCAGAGAGTTTTAATAGGTACATTTTGTTTTTTGGTATTACTTAATGAATAAATGAAATATTCCATTAAAACAAGTCAATGAAAAAATTATTCACAATGCCATTTTTAACATGATTGATGAGTAAAACATTCACTCACAAACAAGTTGGTAAAATGGTTGATGAGTAAAGCATCCACTTGAAACAAGGTGATGATTTTTTTTTCAAGAGAACAAGAGCGTTAATATTACAAACATTAAGTTCGTAAAATAATCATCAGTAAATCATTCACTTCAAACAAGATGGTAAAATAATCACTTATCAGTGAAGCAATCACTTCAAAAAATAGTTTTAATAACTTGAAAGAAATAGTTTTAATAGGTTGAAGAATTTTAAAAATAATTACTACCTAAGAATTTCGGTGATTGAAAAATTCTTCACAATACATCTTTTTTTTCCACATGTACAACCATGTATTCCATGGTGATTGAAAAATTCTTCACAATACTATTTTTTTCATATGTACCAAATTCCTCATTGAATTATTCATTTGAAATAGGATGGTAAAATAATCACTCACAATACGAGTAACTGTGAAGCAATCATTTAAAAGAAATAGTTTTAATAGAATGAAGAATTCAAAAAAAATAATAATTGCTTAATCATTTTGGTGATTGAAAATATTCCATGGCGATTGAAAAAATTCTTCACAATACCATGTTTTTTTCATAAGTACAACGCTATATTCCCTAATGATTGGAAAATTCCTTTACGGTACCATTTTTTTTAAAGAGTTTAGACTTCTGTGATCCATACTTGATTGTTAGAGATTTCAGCAAAATCACATAGAGAATCATTTGTCGACGCGTTTCGAACCAACTAGTGTGGTTCATCGTCAGGACAAGTTGAGAAACAAGTCTGAGTGATCCGTTAAATAGAGTATGCAGGTCCTTCAACAGCTATGTAAACGGCTATATGAAAAATTCTTTCCCATACCATCCTTTTTTCACTAGTACAACTTAAAATAAAATTGATCAGTGAATCATTCACTTGACAAGATGGTAAAATATTCACTCATTTTTTCAGAGGTACAACGCTATGATTGGAAAAATTCTTTCCCCTACCATCCTTTTTTCACAGGTACAACGCTATATTCACAGTTGTTAAAATAATCGATGAGTGAATCATTCAATCGAATTATTCACTTGAAACAAGATGGTAAAATATTATTCTTCACGTAAAATATCCACTCACAATACTAGTACGAGTGAAATCATTTAAAAAATCTTTATTATACCATTTTTTTCACAGATACAACGCTATATTCACAGTTAGTAAGGAATCGATAAGTAAATCATTCACTTGAAACAAGATGGTAAAATAATCACTCACAATACCATCTTTTCACAACACTATATTCCATGGTGATTGAAAATATTTTTCACAATATCATTTTTATTTCAGAGTGCCATATTTTTTCATAAATACAATGCTCTATTCCATGATGATTGAAAAAAAAGATCACAATGCTCTATTCCATGATGATTGAAAAAATTCTCACAAGATCTTTTTTTTTCACATAAACAACTTCTATCATATTACTTATAAAATTCAACGTTACTAAAAAAAATTTCATTCCTTCTTTTCAACCACCAAAGATAACTTCAATTAACTTCACAATACCATTTTTAACATTACTCTAAAGTGAATTGTTATATATACTAACTGTAAAATCATTCACTTAAACCAAGTTGATAAAATAACCATTCAGAGTGCGAGTGTTATACCAAAATAACTTAAGGTGGAAAATTATAACGTGGTTTTAATTGTTTTAAACCCTAACCCTAACAAGAAAAACCCTAAAACCAACCATATATAGCCACTCCTTAAACCAAACAATTGTTTGCTGTGTTCGGCTTTTCGACGCTCCATCCTCTGGTGTGACATTTAGCGAGCACTCCAGAGACAGGCGCGTGTTTGTAGCTGTGATATTTTATCCCGGCGAAGCCATGTCGGATGGGTATGGGTGTTTTCGTCTCTCTGTTTACTTTGGTTCATTTTGATTTCAATATAAGCGAAAAATTTATATGCAAACTAGTCTGCGGAAATTTAGGTTCTGAGGTTGCTGTAGAGATCAGATTACGGGTTTACCAAATAATGATCGTAGGTCGCAAGTTCAATCCCCTCGGGTTCATACTTTAACAAAATCATATGTATCCTTTATTGTCGAAATGGAAAATAACGGTACATTTGCGCCTCTTAAAAAAAACTTAAGTCTTTTTTGGCCCTTCGGAAGGGAATTGTGTAAAATAATTTACGAGTGTCCGCTGCTTGCCTGATTTGCTGGCCGGTTGGGCAGAGTGACTTCATACATATGTGTGATATATGGACTAGTGAGAGAAATTGCTTCTAGCGGAGTAGCTCAATATAGTGGCCTATACAAATAAAACAAAACTGCATTTGTTCCTGATGCAATCTAATTACAAATTATGACAGCATCAATGCATTGGAATAACATTATTACATCAACAATCCTTTGTTTGTTCCTCTGATAAGTTGTGACATCAAAGCCTAATAAACATCTTATTTAGTTCTGCCAATACAGAGTTTGCAGTGAGGAATCGAACTGCGGAATAAGATTAAGAAGATGACAGAAAACATATATGATATTCATTTGCCTACACAGAATATATTACAGAAATTAAGAAAAACAAAGGAAAGCAAGTATTGACCTCCAGATTCATTGCACTGGAAACAAAATTGCAGAAGCAAGATTGAGAGTATAAATAATGTACAGAGTATGTTACAGTAAATACACCGGTCCTGCTTCATAACACTGGTAGCAAGTTCTCCTCCTCTCTCTGGTCAGCATGCTGCCATGCCTGCATCTTTCATCTGTGCTCTTTTTCCCAAATGCACACCTCCCTTCCCGTCTGGTGCTGTTCGCCTTTCACCGGCGAACTAAGAGGAACGACAAGTAAAATTAAACTAACGAAGCAAGAAATTCCCTGCAACCATTTTCTTTCGTACCTGCATTGTCAGCTTGGCATCAATGCTAATGTGTGTCGACAGTCGAAGACATCAAGTAAATCAAACTAACGAAACAAGAATTTTCCTGCATTGTTAGCTTGGCATCACTGCCAATGTGTCTCGAAGACATCAATGGATTAGTTTAGGTCAATAAAACCTTTCCTAGGTTCGTCTGTTATCTGTTTGTTTTGATTCAATTGTGGAGATTTAGTCCCATCCTGACTTGTTACTGAGAAATAGAAAACGGGTCCGATGGCAAGTGGGACTATTAAGTAGTATGTATGTTTTTTTAGATTTAGCAGTGAAATCCGCTCAAATCGCTGTGCGGAGGTGTGAGCCTCTGGTCTCACAAACAGGAGTCCTACCAATTTGTTTTTTTTTAGATTTAGCAGTCAAATCCGCTCAAATCGCTGCGCCGAGGTGTGAGTCTCCTGTCTCCCCTACCAATTTGGTTTGGTGTCTGGCTTGGCCGTGACCTTAAAATGAGATAATAATAATAATTCTGAAGGGATTGTTATCATGACTTATAATAATAATAATTTTGAAGAGATTGTTATCATGACTTATAATAATAATAATTTTGAAGATATTGTTATCATGACTTAAAAGTGACATATATGGATTCTGGACATAAAATAAAGTGACATATATGGATTCTGGACATAAAATAGTCATTGTCAATTGGGTGTGGTATTTGTTTAAATGAATGAAAAACAATTTTTTTTAGAATTTTCAGAACTGATTTGATCGTTAGAATATGTGTCAGGTGGTCTTATCTGCACCGAGAGGGAAAAAAAGGCTAAGTCTAGAGAGATATTTATTAAATAGTTGGCAAGGCTAACTGGCCCATGGGGACAAGATAAACTCTTCTAAGATGTTAAATTCAGCTAGATCAGCTAACGTTTTACAACAAAAGAGTGGGAGGAAGTAAGAGCATGCCCATGGGGCCAAGATAAACTCTTCTAAGATGTTAAATTCAGCTAAATTAGCCAAGTGGGAGGAAGTAAGAGAATTATACAAGATCATTGTGCAAAGAAATACAGGACTCGTATAGAATCTGCCTCCTAAGCACCTTTCCGTGTGTTGTATCATCCTCTCGCTTCCTAGCTCTAGATCTTATCTCCGGTCTGCATCAGCCCTGTTGACCATGGCCGCTGCAGTCCACAGCTCTCCTCTTGGAAAGCTGTTTCTTAACTGATGATCTAAATTTGACATCTCCCGGATGTTTCAGTGTAAGCCTTGCAACACATCAGGAAGTGCTCCTTCCTTTCTACTTTTTCTCTCCCACAAAACTGGCCTGTTCTTTTTTGTCGTAGCTCTTTTGGCCATGCCCATCTTTCTATTTCACAGCCCAATCCGTGTGAGATGGTCCTTAGTTGAGCTGCTTTCCCCGCCGTTGATCTCTCCCCGTGTATGTTTAAATGGTCCACGTAATGTTTCTGCTTACATGTGGTGGTTGTCCTCTACTTATCGAATCTATAACATCTGTAGATGAGTTTTTTGCACCTTCCCATCCAATGGGCGGTTATCTTCTTAAGACATCCCCCACTTCTCAAGCTACTGTCTGCATTCCAAGTTTCATGTATTCTTCCTTCTGCTTAACACTTCTTGGCGGAGTTTTGTTGCTCTGCTGCCACTGCCCAGGGCTGCTACTCTTTTTCAATACAGCAGAAAACTTCTTATTGCTTGTTCTATTAGATAAGGTCCTATTTCAGCTAACATAATCTCAAATGGAGTGCTGTTTTTAAATCTCAGGAATCTTGCTATCATCTGTTTCTTAGTCTCTCTAACTGGCTCATCTATTTTTGGATGCACTAGGCCCCTATAATTCACACCTGTAGAGGAGTACAGGGATGGTGAGTATCTGGAATACCGTGCATAACATGTTTCAATGCCATATCTCCACTATCCTACACCTGTTATGAGTGACAGGACTGCTTTCAAACTCCCTCGGAGCCTTTTCCTTCCACGAGCATCCTAACTTAGCCTTTTTGTTGAAGTCCAATTTAAGATATTTGTAGTTCTGGGTGATTTCCAATGACTCAAATATACTTTATTTTTTTAAACTTTGCAGAACTTGCAGATGATCTTGTAGGCTGTGGAGTGCCTTGAGTTGCTAAAATAACATTGTTGCATAGAGTAAGATATTTATAATAATTCCTTTTGATGTTAACACTCCTTTCTGATTTATTCACGTCTCAAGCTTATTGACGTGCAACATGGATTAAATGGGGTAGAGCCTGCAGTCCTTCCCGAGTTATTATTTTTGGTCTTCACTTGGTCTTACAGACTATGGATTGCTGCTTGCCGCTCATTTGGGATGCCCATTTTCATTAAGCCTCTTCCACAGATTTTCTTCTGGCACAGTTTGTCATTTTTGAAATCCCATGTTTTCTCTATCACGTGCCTCAAAGTGAGTTAATGGTCTACATTGGAGGGTTTTTGTTGGAACCCCACCTGACCGTTAGTTCCTTTTTACTGTTCATCCAACTAAGTGCTGTTTTTCTTTTTTACTTATTTTCCAAACAGCTTATCAAATATTGGGTTAATCATGATGGTTTGTAGTTCCCAGCGTCATTTTTCTTGCCCCACTTAAATATGGGCAGGATGAGGCTTGTTGACCATAGGTCTAGGAAGCCTGCTGCAATGTGTTTTGCTGAGAAACTTTACTCCATTTGAAATGTTCTGCCTGCAGCTTTTCAATGTCTCTTGCTTTGCCTGAAGTCATTCTTTGGATTATCTATCGCTAATGTTTTTCATTCTGGCAGCCCCATGTTCTCAATATCATGTGACTGAAAGTGAGATAATGATCTATATTGGAGTCTTTTTGCTGGAACCTTAGTAGACCTTTTGCTCTTTTCCCCTCCTCATCTGCCCATGTGCTGGTTCTCTTTTTACTTATTTTCCAAACAGCTTAATGAACATTGGGATAATCATGATGGTTTGTAGTTTCCTGGTTTATTGTTCTTGCTCCACTGAATAATACAGACAGAATGAAGCTTGTTGACCATAGGTCTGGGAAGCCTTCTTTGATCAGCTGATCAAAGAACGGTGCAATACTTTTGCTGAGACAGTGAGAGGAGCATCCTCATTTGAAATGCTCTGCCTGCAGCTCTTCAATGTCTCTTGCTTTGCCTGAAGCCTACCATAGATCTGGGAAGCGTTCTTTGATCAGCTGATCAAAGAGCACTGCAACAATAATGCGGAGACAGTTAGAAGAGCATATACTCATTTGAAATACTTTGCCTGCAGCTTTTCAATGCCTCTTGCTTTGCCTGAAGCCTTTCTTCGGATCCCATCTTCCACCTCTTCTTTCATGAAACCTGTCCTTAATTTCGAGTTTGGTGTTTTCCTCATTTCAGTTTGCATCTTGACTCTTGAGAGAGGCAGAGACTATAATGGAATATATTTCCTTTTATATTTTTATGAACTTGTTCGCAACACTGACTGGCTATGGGACAAGGTGCTTACATACCAAAGGCAACATTATATGAAGTTTCATATAACCAAACCAAACCAGAACAAAACAAAAATAGCAGAAGAGAATATAACAAAAAAAATTGTGACTGAAAGGTGTGGTCAAATATCACGTTGCAAGGAAATACTAAACTGATCTGGACGTTGCTTAGTTTGACCTGCCCTAGCTTCTGCGCTCACCTTTTGATTGCTGATTTGCATCTTGAGAGAGAGTATAATAGATTATATTTCATTTTTATGAACTTGTTTGCAACACTGACTGGCCTATGGGACAAGGCGCTTACATACCAAAGCCAACATTATATGAAGTTTCATATATCCAAACCAAAACAGAAGAAAACAAAATAGTAGAAGAGAATATAACAAAGCATTGGGACTGAAAGGTGTGGTCAAATATCATGTTACAAAGAAATACTAAACTCATCTGGACGTTGCGTTGTTTGACCTGCCCTAGCTTCTGCGCTTACCTTTTGATTGCTAATTTCTGGATCTTGTCTCTAGTCTGGTTCATTCTTGAAATCATAATTCTGTCGCTCCTGCTGTCTCCCCCTGATAAGCTGTTACCTAATGACTGATTTGAGATTTTGATCCCTCCCTAATAATGCGAGAGCAAGCTTTGCAATACATCAAGAAGTTTTGATCTGTTTCCAGCTTGTTTTTTCCATTCTGGGATGTTTTCTCATCCCAAGGTTCTTTTGGTTGCCCCCACCATCCTGTCTAAAACCAGTCAGTTTGAACTTTCCGTAACTAAGTTATCAGCCATTTTTTCAGCCAGGGGTTATTGAGCTTCAAGTAGTCTCGGGACCAAATCTCTCGGCCAGTCTTGGACTGTTAATATGAAGTATTGAGACTTGAAAGAGACATTATATACACACTAGCATAGTTCTATTTTAACTGAATCTGTTGAGCATCGATAGGTTTGCACATTGAGTTATTTTACATTCTTTCAAATTCCAGGGTTAATATGGATCTATGCTAACTTTCTGATAGCCTATGTTAAAAATAACTTTGTCCTAAAAGTCATTTTAGGATAAATTTAGCCCGCACATATTTTAGGGAATGCTGCACACGTTCAAAACATGGGTTTCAAAATATGGATTGTATTCTATTGAAGATTGGTATGGGTATCTTAAGCTTTCATTCAGGGAAACATCTTCTCAGATCCGACACATTTTTATTAATGTTGTAGGCTTTACAGTGGATGGAAGTACTGAGCAAATGCAATTTTTGTTCTAATCTTATTGTTAAGTCAATTGTAATATTGACTATATCTATCTGATATTTACAGGGGAGATGGCGATGTCATTGCAGAAAAACCCGCTGCAGCATTGGGAGAACCTATGGACATCTTGACTGCTTTGCAGCTTGTATTAAAGAAATCATTGGCCCATGATGGTCTTGCTCGAGGTCTTCACGAAGGTGCTAAAGCCATTGAGAAACACGCAGCTCAGTTGTGTGTCCTTGCAGAGGATTGCAACCAACCTGATTACACAAAATTAGTGCAATCTCTGTGTGCTGAGCACAATGTGAACTTGATTTCTGTGCCCAGTGCAAAGAAATTGGGTGAATGGGCAGGAGTAAGTATTTGTCAATATTGTACTTGTCTGAGCCCTGCAGCTATTGTTGTTTAACTTATCAACTACCCTATGCAGCTTTGCAAGATTGACTCAGAGGGTAAAGCTCGGAAGGTGGTTGGGTGCTCTTGTGTTGTTGTGAAGGTAAAATACTGTTTTAAATAAATATTTAGTCACTATTTAAATAAGTTGTATTTTTATTTGTTTTTGATCTATTCTATGGTTGTATGATTGAATAAACAGGACTACGGCGAAGAAACCGAAGGCTTGAATGTTATTCAAGAATATGTAAAGACACATTAAGCTACGAGGTCTCAGTTTTGTGGGTGCTTAAGTTCGGAGTCATCTGTGTTTTGGTCTCTTAATTTAAAATTTGTGGGCTGGAAGATTTAAGGGTCTCAAGTTTCAGTCTTTTGGATACATGGATGAAGTATGATAATTTTGAACTTGTGCATGGATATGGAAAAAATCAGTTTTGTGGTCTGCATGCATGTAGATCCCCGCCTTTCGTTAATTTTGGTAAAGAGTTCAATCTAATTTAGGAGGACCTTATCTTCTACAAACCTACAGTAATGTCAGAAATGAGTTTATGTCCGACTGGTTAATTCTATATTCAAGCTACAGTATATTATTTTACCTTGCAATATATATATTGTTTGCAACTTGAATTGATGCATGGGATATAACTTTTAATATACACACATATATGAGTTGATCATGTCATGCATTAGGCAGTTGAGCCATAGCAGTTATCACAGTTAAATCAAAGGCTGCAAATCAATATAACTTTTTAGTTCAAAAACTGTTGTCAAAATCTGCTTCTCATCTAGCCATCAAACTATATGTGCATTTCCTTGTATCAAGGCATTGTGTAAACCTTGGATGGCTGATCAACTATTTGATGTGAATTTGATTATTACGTCAAGCAGAATTAATTCTCATCATAAAGAAGTTTACGTGCTCTTAGTCACTTCAGCCTGTCGGAAACTCTCAGACACTTGTTCT
Source organism: Pinus tabuliformis (assembly GCA_031772625.1). NCBI lineage: Eukaryota > Viridiplantae > Streptophyta > Pinopsida > Pinales > Pinaceae > Pinus > Pinus tabuliformis. Next base: position 1,370,804,777 of record CM062805.1, on the reverse strand, counting down.
TTAAAAAGGCAATGGACCTGCCTGGATCCCAACTAAGCCACTTTTGCACAAGGCTATTCCACCATGCATGCTGATTGCATTATCATTACTTGTGCCTTTTCCACTGAGCCGTCATGAAATTTCACAATCACTAAACACTGCCGCCCTGGATTTTAAGTACTTCGAAAGCAGAAATTCATGCCCTGGGGCCATATACATCTTTGAATACTGATTCTGACAGAAAACCATTAGATAATATCCTAGTATGCTAGGATATGAATTGTGTTAGAATTGATCGGAAGATCAACAGAATAACCAGGACAAGCGGGCCATTGAATCAAGTTCAAGTTTTGGAGCACAAGCGAACTTTGTACGCAGTTAAATTCATGTCACAGTACCTTGAATGGTTGTAATTTTATCATTACGATTTAAACCAGTGTAGGAAAGAAAATAGGGAAAATCAGAAAAGTCAGAAAAATTGACAACAATAAATTGCATCCTTTTTATATATTTGATCACCTGAAAATTGAAAAAACAAAAATATTTGTTTTGCTGTTTTCCATTTTAACTTTAACTCAAAATAAAACGTTTTTCGTTTTCTGATGTTTGCCAATTTGTTGTTGATTGACCTCGATATTTATCAGATGTCTGTCTTGATGGCCCTGTCATTGTTTTTCGATTCTGCATTTTTCGAGTTTGGTTTTATCTATCAAGGGAGATTTCATCTTAAGAGATGAATGCTTCAGTATTTATTTTTACCATAGATATCCAATCAGATTTCTCCCGATTACTGTCTACAAGACGAGCGGATCTCAACAGAATTCAGATGAGTGTCCATGAGCGGATCTCAACAGAATTCAGATTAGTGTCCATGAATTGTAAAAATGGTGTGCTTCAAAATGACGTGGAAGTCTCAAGTGACATTGAACACAATGAAGGTTGTCAAACAACAAAGCCTTCATATATTTTGAAGAAAGAATTTGGTTCTCTATCGTGATGTATATATTGCATTTGTATTCTCTGAGGTGTTGATACTTCACACAACTACACTCTTGTTCGAGTTTTCAACCTTGCAAGCTTTTTTGTTCCTCGAAAAAAATCACAATTCTATTTAAATATAAATATAATTACATTCTTTATATCACATGTGTATAAAAGGATTCTCAAAAGGGTATAAAAAACCAGATAACATAGTAATTCTTCTTCATCTCACCTCTTAACCTAGATTGAAAGAAACTATCACAACTGTATGGTCTTTGATAGTTTGAACAAAATTATTTAGGTGCAAACATAGTGATCTCCTATATGACATATATAGCAGATTCCTACATGACATATAGAGCAGATTGCCTTTTGACGTAAATTTTGATGGGGTCATAAAGTAGAAGATAATAGTTATTAATGGGTTTAGCAACAAAAATATGGTTTCATAAATCCATGGTTTTGCCTATTGTATTAGATGTAATAAAATCTATTTAAAGGTCTGAGATATTACATTGCAAGATTCTTTGATTAACCGCTTTAGGTATAGTTTGGTTGGTTTGGCCAAGGCTAATAGATCTATTAGGTGTTGGTTTTCACAGTTTAGAGTTCTGAGGATAAATCACAATGTTTTGCGCACTTAATATTTTATAAGAGCATGGGTTGAGTGGGCTCTCTCACATAGGTATGATTTTGAAGACACAATGGAAAATGGTTCATGGGTATATGAACCTTGGTAAATAGTATAAGGAAATGTATTATATGGATTAATGTGGAGCATTAGCAGAAGCACATGGACATGAAGTGGGAAAGGAGGAAGTATATAGTGAATGAGTGTTCTATTTGTCTCACTATATTTGAAATAGATAGAGATCAAGGGAAAGAATAGGTTGATGTTTTTTGAAACTACACAATTGTAATTTATTATAGTTGATTCTCTTTTTTTCGCATGTAAATGGGCATATTGTTTGTAAGATCTATTTAGGTATTTATGCTCATGGTTTACAATTCATCGATAAAGTCTAGATGTCAACAGGGGATGGGAAGACATATTGTGACATTTTGTATTATCGAGAACCTAGTAAATAAACTTTTGAGGGGAATAATTGAACATTTCAATTCAAGTTTAGAGGAGGGAATATTGAGTTATATTTGATATAGTCACATAGTAGAAAATAATAGTCATTTATGAATTATGGGTTTACAAATGGTGGTTTATACAAGTATATGGTTTTATAAACTCATGGTTTTGCTCATGGTATTAGAGGTAATGAAGTTTAATTGAGGCTTGAGATACTTCATTGTAAAATGCCTTGATTGTTTGCTTTTGGTATTGCCTTGGTTCACTTGGCCAAGGTTAATAGATCTATTAGGTGTTGTTTTTTTAGGTTTAGTGTTTCTAGGATACATAAAATAAAAGTATAAGCACATGAGCCACCTTGATCTATCTTGGAAACCCTAAATTGGAAAACCAACACCTAACAGATTGATTTATTGACCTCATCCAAATCAACCAAGCCAATGCCAAAAACAACCAATCATGTCATCTTACAATGGAGTATGTTAAAGCATTTAATTAACTATCGTTACATCTAAAACCATGTGGTTTCCAAAACCACAAGTTTGTAAACACATAAATAATCATTATCATTTATTCCATGATTGAGTTATTTAATCCAACATTTCTCCTTGGGAGTTTGACATCACCTACATGTCAAGTTTTTGGGAATACAACACGCCCCTTTTATCACCCAGGTTTACATCTAGATTACTATAGGAGGGGTATGCATGCCTAAATAAGTCTTAAGACCATATACCCATTTACAAATGAAAAAATAAACTATAAAAATTACAACTGTTATTTCAATAAGCATCTACATGTTTTTTCTCTTCGTGTATCTCTCCATTCACTGGGTACTTTTTCCATTCTATGCCCATGTGCTTTTGACAATGCCCCACGTAAATCTATATGATGCATTTCCATATACCAACTACCATAAGTCATATACCCATTCTTCATTTTCTGTCTTTAATCAACCCAACCCATGTTTTGATACCAACCCATGTTTTGATACCATATGTTGGAAATTGAAAAAAACACAAATGACATAAACAAGGCAATGATTTATCTTAGAAATTCTAAACTGAGAAAACAAGCCGTCAATATATCTAAAAATGACCTACATATCTTACCATGGACTAATTCAAGTATTTAAATAGTTTTCATTACATCTCAAATAGCGTAGATTCCTAAACCCTTATTAATAGACCCATAAATGACTATTATCTATTAGTATATGTTTGAGTCAAGAATTAATTCAACAATTACATAAAAAAGATTAATAAAAAGTAATTATGAATATATTAAAAACTCTAGCGAGTCATATGTCGCTGAATGTTTGATATTCTTGCTTCCATAAATGTTCCTGTGTTTGAATGGGCATATGATAGGATCTGATTTTTCCATAAATCTGACTCTAAAATATAATTATCGACATGATAGGTCCATTCAGCCAATTGATAACAGCTAAAGAGTCAATAAATATTTCAATGTTGTGAGCACATTTTTCGTTGGTGTGTGATAAGCATCTCTGATTGGACTAACTCAGTTACATTATTACGGCCTCTCTTGCATCTCGTCTTTAATTTTAAAACATAACCATATAAAATATGAAAGCACACTACCAACTCCACCAGGACAAGGATCCCAGTGGCGTGCACCATAGAAGAAAGCTCATTAATGTTCTGAAATCATTAGCAAGCCCATCTGGTTTGAATCATTGAAAAATGTTCCCCTTTTTCAATTGTTATGCTTGGTGATTTTGGTCTCTCAACACAAGAAAGAAATTTACCAGCTCAAACCTTCTTACTTCCTTTTCCGTTTTGGGACTTTACGCGCTGTTAGGCATTTTGATGAGACTGTACAAGGCTGAAGCAGCTGGTTTCACTGCTGAGCTAAGTGGTGCACTATTATTATCGGTAGTCGAAGAAGTGGATCACTCGATTTTGGTTGTTTCGAGAGGTGGAGAGACTGCAGTCTAATAGAGCTGTTCTGTTAGGCATTTATGATTGTGATATGCTTGCAAGGAGATATTCGTGGCTGATATGTGCAAGCTAAAGTTTTTGTTTCCCATGGCAGACATTGGTTGTTGCACCTTTGTATCGTAATCTGTCTTATATCTGTTACCCTCTGTTACCCTCAGATTATCTACTTTACTGTTTGTATTTATGTTAAAATTTGTAAAATTCTTTTTCACATTTGGTTTTTAGTATGACTAAGTACAACCACATTAAAACTATTGCAACAAAAAAAATCTTTGGTTGATGCACAAATTTATCTGTTTGACCATGTATAAAAAGATTATGGGTCAATTTTAACTTAAGAAAAAAAAGGAATTATAAATGAACGTTATAAATAATAATAAAAAACTTATTAGACTTGGAATAATGTCAAATCCCTAAGAAATTAGTAGGTTGGGAGCCATATGGCACGAATATAATTTTTTAAATTTATTAAAAGTAATGGACCAAAACTAATAAACCATTTTGCTAGATAAAATTTGCTTATATATAAATGAATGTTATTATAATAACTAAGAACTTATCATGAAGGAATTTATTAGAATTAAAATAGTCTCAAATCCTTAGGAAATTAGTGGGCGGGGAGCCAATATAATTTTTTAAAAGTCAATGCAACTGAACAAACTCTTTAATACATTATAGCTATTGATAAGCATTAAGACTAAGCATATGTTGAACATATTCCCTTGAGAATCAATCTAGGGCGTAGGCCCTTAATTAAAAAAATAAAAAAAAATCAATAGATCTTCATCCACCTTTAGTTGAAATAAGAAGCTTTCAACAATTATTTCTACTGAACACTTAGAGTGTAAGATATGTCACAAGATGTGATTCATAGCTTGCATGAACGAAATCTGTTGAGTGTGTTTTCATGTTGTGGTAGTTATCCAAAATTTAAATATTTGTTTGGAGTTCAACCTCTCTCAAATAGAGATTTTATAATCCCTATGCTAACAAACAAGGGTGGTTTTATGGTGTGGTATTCGTTTTAGATTTAAATATTTGTATAGAGGTCAACCTTTGAGGAAAGTGATTTTATAATTTTGATATCTGCATTAGTAGTTTGAGTGGTTGGGAGAATGATTTGTTTTTCTATTTATCTCCATTCAATTCCGAGGGATATGTTTCTTACTGTGATAAGGTTTGAAGAGTAGGCCTAAGACAATCCTTGAAATAGATCCCACTTCGGGTTGTTGGGACATCTCAGCTTTTGCTAAGTCATAGTTATTAATATATCTGGCTGGTGGCAGGAAAGTTTGATCGTGGACCTCACCCAAATAACTCCAACAAATGACTGATTCACCGTGGTAAAAAAAAATAAAATTGAAAAAAAAAAATATTTGTGACATCAAGTAGAGTGATTTTATGGGGTGGGAATATGTTTCAAGCTCATTCACCATGGTAAAAAAGAGAGATTGAAAAACAAAATTATTGGTCACATCAAGTATAGTGATTTTATGGTGATTCCCACCATGGTAAAAAAGAGAGATTGAAAAACAAAATTATTGGTCACATCAAGTAGAGTGATTTTATGGTGTGGGAATCAAGTGGATTTAAATGCATGTTTCAACCTCTAGTTAGTAATAAATGCATCTCTATTTTAATTAGGCGACACTTATTTGCAAGAGTATAGAGTCATTAATGTTGTCTAGCTGTATTAAGTGTCAAGAGTATAGAGTCATTAATGTTGTCTAGCTGTATGTGCCTACTGTTAGATTTATACTTGTTTAAATTTAACAGTTGAGCATAGACTCTATAGACTATTGGTCACATCAAGTATAGTGATTTTATGGTGATTCCCACCATGGTAAAAAAGAGAGATTGAAAAACAAAATTATTGGTCACATCAAGTAGAGTGATTTTATGGTGTGGGAATCAAGTAGATTTAAATGCATGTTTCAAGCTCTAGTTAGTAATAAATGCATCTCTATTTTAATTAGGCGACACTTATTTGAAAGAGTATAGAGTCATTAATGTTGTCTAGCTGTATGTGTCTACTGTTAGATTTATACTTGTTTAAATCTAACAGTTGAGCATATACAACCCGACCACATTAATGACTCTATAGACTATTGGTCACATCAAGTATAGTGATTTTATGGTGATTCCCACCATGGTAAAAAAGAGAGATTGAAAAACAAAATTATTGGTCACATCAAGTAGAGTGATTTTATGGTGTGGGAATAAAGTAGATTTAAATGCATGTTTCAAGCTCTAGTTAGTAATAAATGCATCTCTATTTTAATTAGGCGACACTTATTTGCAAGAGTATAGAGTCATTAATGTTGTCTAGCTGTATGTGCCTACTGTTAGATTTATACTTGTTTAAATCTAACAGTTGAGCATATACAACCCGACCACATTAATGGCTCTATAGACTATTGCTATATATGTCTATTGTTAGATTTATACTTGTTTAAATCTAATGGTTGAACATATACAACCTGACTACATTAATGACGACCACATTAATATAAATATTAGTTACTTTTTAATTCAGCGTAACATGCAAAGTCATTTCTATCCCAGTAAATCTAAAATTATAATTGTTTCTATGCACAAGGTGAAAGTTACCATCCTCAATCTTTATATGCTCTCTAATGAAAGATCTACTTCCAGCTGTGCAAGAAGTGCTAAATACTACTGATGAATTGCTGTTGTGCAGAGATCATGTCCTTGTATATCTCAATAGATGTATAGGCATGCACCTAAGACCGGGATGGAATGCTTGCTGCCCTTTCGAAGCAGAGAGGCCCATGACCACATTCTCAGGGATCATTTCTATGACGACCCTTGTATGCATGCATGATATGTGAAATCCAGAAACCCGTCGTCACAAGATTTAAGGATTTATAGACCTTGCCTCAGGGCTTGTGCAGTGTCAGAGCTAGTTGAATGCTTTGTCAAATGAGTGGCCGGAACGGTTAAGGGCAAAAAATGAAAAATATGATTTTTGATGTACGGTTTGTAAACTAGAAGGACATTTAAAAAATGAAGCAATTTCCTACCGAACCAATCTAGGATTACTCTCCATGAGGCTAGATCTTAGGATATGATTTGTAAAACCTACCTCAAAGCCTGTGCAGATTCAAACCCAGTTGAACACTCAGAAATCAGTGGCATGAATTTCCAAACTTCATAAATAGTGAAAGTGGTGCGTTATTTGGAGGATGGGACTTCAGAGAAATGAGTTTTCCTTACGACAATTTACGCAACTACAATTGGAGCACTACCCCATTCCTTGGAGGAGTAAAAACTAAGAACCGTGAAATCCATACTACTGTTTGGTGCTACACAAGTGCCAAACATCCACAAACACTAGTTTTAATGAATCCCGTAAATCAATGGGACACGGTGTAAATAATTATATATATTTACATACCCTCCCCGAGGACTCTACGACAGAAGATAGAGCTAAGCAAATAACTTTATAGGAATAATGAAATAGCTAAGCAAATAACCCTATAGGAATAATGCAAATTTAAAGTGTTTGTATAAGGTTAATTGGAAATAACAACCTATCCAAGAAGAAGATCGAGGTTGACTTGAAATTAATGCACTCCTTCAGAAATTGGGATGGTGTATTAAGAATGAAAGGAAAATCAATGCACTCCTTCAGAAATTTGGATGGTTTATTAAGAATGAACGGAAATACATGATGATGGTTTGATTTTAAAATCAGGATAATGGTTGTTGATGTGAAGTTTTTATTTGGGATTTTTTAAATCAATATACAGTTAAGTTGGTAATCTCATAGCGATAATAACATTTTAAATTATTAATTGAAAATAACAATCCATAAAAAAATTAGAGATTTTGACAACTAAATAATCATGCTTCAAGAGATACTTGAAATCAATACATCCCACTTTGAGAGAATTGAATAGTGCATTAAGAAATAAAGGGTCGGGATAAGTAAAGAGTTTAGAATGAATATGATAGTTGGATGTTATGATCTTAAGTAATTATAGACTTAAAATTATGGGTATTGTTGGGAAGCCTTGAGTTGGCAATTTCCAAGTGATACTACACTTGATCCCTCACAAGGTGAATGCTACATCGGATTAGTGGTTGATGATCTAAAGGGCATTGCTTTAGAGAGCATTCACAACATCATTATGCATTGAGATGACAACATAAACTTGCAACAAATGAATAGATAAGAGGATAAGTGCATGCTTATATGGCACATATCCAAAAGTTGTAGTGAATAGATTGCCTAATGTAAACTAGAAAATGTGCTTTTGGTAGAGAAGTTAATGTAATTTGCAAATTTATTGTTTTAAATTATGTGATAAATTTTCAAAAAAAAATAGAATTATACAAGTTTTTAATAAATTCATTTTTTCCCATTAGGATCACAATAGTCCTAATAACCATTTTTTATTTTATTATTATTATTATTTGCATTTTTTAAATCATTAAAAACTTGGATACTTTGAAAAACAATAGTTAGTGTTTTCTAGAAAAAAGCTCATAAAATATAAGAAATATAAAGTTTTAAAGGAATATATTTTTAATACTAAGGTGATGTTTGACCAATCTCCAAATGATGGCCCAGCCCAACATGTGACGTGGATAACTTAACCCACGCTGTCACTCTACAGGCCCTTGGTAGGTGAACTGTCACTTTTTAATAGTTTAAAGTCAAATCTCCGTAGACTCGACCTGATTGCAATCTGCAAGTATTTATTACCACCCTTCTTCCCGGTTGGGGATGGCCACCTGCCGGTTCACCCGGTCTACTCGCCTCCCGCCTTTGTTAAACCCTACTCTTTGTGTTTCGGGTCATTTCACTTCCTGTCGGGCTCAGTCTAGTTCTGCTCTGTGGTTTTTGGCGATGGTTCTCCAGACTCGATCCTGGCTCTGCTCCACGGTGTTTTCTATGGACAATACACTATGCCCATGTCCTGGGTCTTACTCTGTTGCGGTTCCTGGTGGTTTGCTGTGCCTTCGGGCTTTCTCTGCTGTGTTTATGAGTTGCTTGGGCGCGCGTTACCTTGCTGGTCTTCACCTGTGTGTAATGGTAAGTTTTTGGTTTTATGGGCGCTCTCTGTCACCTGGTTTCTTCTGGTTCCGTTAATTAGCTGTGTTCACTGTACAGATTGACTGCAACTTAAGCGCTCCCGGTTGGCTGAGTTCATCCTCGCCTCTGAAGGTAACATATGGTTCTCTGATTTACTCTGTTTCTGCTCCTGTTGCAACTTCTCACGGCTCTTGTTCCTTGTTCAGCTAGGGTTATCGGGTTCGGTCCCGCCGGTCTCCTTGTCAACTTGACTGTAAGTACTATGCGTTTCTTTCGCTGCACATCTCCATTTCTTTCCTTTTTGGTATCAATCTACCTTTGGTTTGCCCAAACTCTGTTCTAACCTCGCTCTGTTTTGTATGCAGGTTGTCCTGGTGGCTAGCTGTCGAGGGTTTGGTCACATTCAACCTTCGGCTCCACTCGAACCTGACTAACCTCGCAAACTGGTAGGGTTTGCTCCGTCTTTGATGTAACTGTAGACTATGGAGGGTTTGGTAGTTTAGGTGTTAGCTCTGTGATGGTTGTGATGAGTCGGCCGTGCCTCTTCCGGCGTTTCGTGACTTTTGTATCTCTGTTCTCAAGTAACAATATTTATGGCCGCGTTTTTGAAACGGTGTTTGGTATTTTGATACTGTTCAGAGGGTTTGTAAATTGTGTGACTTTGTAACAATCCACAGTTATGTGGCGAATCGTATTAAATTAACCTCCCTTTCTGCATACAGTATTTGTGTTATTTTATAAAGGAAATTGAAACAGTAGTTGTATTTCTTGGTACCTGTTTGTCTTTGCAACAGCTGTAAGGTTCTGTACTTTTGCTTGCTGGAGATGTATGTCTGTAGCGCTCCTTTTGTTGTCTCGATACAAATGGGTGTCTGTAGGTGTCCTTCCGTTATTTCGTTTCCTGTTACAGTTAGTGGCTATTCGTTCCAATCTCGTTCTTAGAACATACAGAAAGAATTTTGTACATACATATGAAAATATCAGCAGTAGGTTATTTCGTTGGCAAAAATAATATATGGCAATATTGTATTTCAGAGGTTTTGTTTTGCTGTCTGTCTCTCTCTTGTGCTGGAGAGTTTTTTTTTGTTTCCCTCCCTGTTTTTAGATACATGGAGAGCATCACTGCTTCCCCTTTTTCAGTTGAACTGTTCAACCAGAATTTTATAACTGCCACCCAGTTTCTTTTAATTAAGAATTGACTAAATGCTAATTATCTCCTAAGCTAAAACAACTTACAATTATAATGCTGTGGCCTCTAACGACCTTCTGAAAGAAAAATGAAGTAAACAATAATTAAAAGAAATAACCACAAGCCTAATAACCTGTCCACCTAAGCACGTAATCTTTGTCCGGTTTCTGTTCTCCCTCCATGAGTCAGTCAACGGCCATTCGTCTCCTCGGAGCTGGATGCTCCTGCATCAGGCTCCCGGGGTGGCAAAAAGTCATGGCTCCGTTCCATGAGGTCGTCGACAGAATAGCCTGCTTTCTGTATCTGTGTTGCGTTAAGCCACGAACTGTCCTCTATTGGACGGTTCTTCCACTTGACCAAATACCGCAGATATTCCTTCCTGCGTGTGCGCCTAGCTACCTGTGTGTCCAGAATCCTTTCGATCTCAAGGGGCGGTGCCGTTGGCAGCTGTCTCATCCATGAATTTTCTTCATAACTGGTGTCCCGCGGTGGTTTTGCTACTGTATTATCTTCCGAATCAGCGACATAAGGGAACAGATCTGCCACATTAAAAATGGGAGAAATACCAATCCCTGGTGGCAACTGTAACTCATAAGCGTTCGCAGAAAATTTCCGAATGATTTTACAGGGACCGATCTTCTTAAATTTTAATTTGCTGTACTCCCGTTTTGGAAACCTCTCCTTACGTAAATACGCAAGGACTTCATCCCCAACGTTGAACTGAACTTCCCGACGCCTTGAATCAGCTCGCTGTTTATACCTTTGACTGCTGTCTTGTAATTTCAGCTTGACCTGTTCGTGTAAATTACTCATCGCTTGAGCGAAATCTTCTCCATCAGCGCTTCGTTTTTCGAGCTTTCCCAAATCTCGTAATTCATGCACTCCACGTGGATGCATGCCGTACAAAATCTGAAAAGGACTGTAACCAGTGCTGCGATTAGGTGAATCGTTGTATGCGAATTCCGCCTGAGCAAGTACACGGTCCCACGTCCGGGAATTTTCACCTGTTAAACTCCGAAGTAAGTTTCCCAGACTCCTGTTGACCACTTCCGTCTGACCATCAGTCTGCGGATGATAAGCGGAGCTGAACTGTAACTGGGTATTTAACTTCTTCCATAGAGTTCTCCAAAAATGACCGGTGAACTTTACATCCCTGTCAGAGATAATGGATCTTGGAAGTCCATGCAACCGAATGATCTCAGTAAAAAAAAGATGTGCTATATAAGTGGCATCACTGGTTTTCTTGCAAGGTACAAAGTGTGCCATCTTCGAAAATCGGTCTACCACAACCATTACTGAATCGAAGCCCCGTTGTGTCTTAGGCAAACCCAGAACAAAATCCATGCTGACGGAATCCCATGGTCGGCTTGGAATAGGTAATGGCAAATAAAGACCAGTGTTCTGACTGTGACCCTTTGCCAGTTGACAAACTTTGCATCTACTCACGTACCTCTGCACATCCCGCTGCAATTTTGGCCAAAAATAGAAATGTCGTACCTGAGCAATCGTCTTGTCTATCCCAAAGTGTCCAGCCAGACCCCCGCTGTGTTTTTCCTGAATAATGTTCTCTCGCATAGAGCAGTTGGGAATACATAATTGTCCCCCTTTAAACAACAATCCTTCTTGTAAATTGTAGTCTAACCATAGGCTATTGTTCCTCAACAGAGGGTTTTGGCAAGCCTCATAGGCCTCCTTAAATTCTTCATCTGTCTGATATAGTTCCCTCAGGTGCTCAAAGCCCAAAACCTGCATCGTGCTCTCCTGTAAGAGTAGGGTCCTCCTACTTAATGCATCTGCCACCTTATTTGCTTGACCACTAATATGTTTTAGTACAAATGTGAAATTCTGTAGGTACTCAACCCATGCTGCATGCTTATGGTTCAATTTATGTTGCTGCATAATGTACTGTAACGCAGAGTTATCCGTAAATAAAACAAACTCACTACCTAACAGATAATGCCTCCAATGCTTCAATGCTTGTATAATTGCGTAAAACTCTTTGTCGTAGGTTGAGTATTTCTGCCTACTCTCGTTCAGCTTTTCACTGAAATACGCGACTGGTCTGTCCTCCTGACTAAGTACTGCCCCAATGGCTGTTCCACTGGCATCACAACGAACTTGAAAGAGTTTGTTGAAGTCAGGTAGCCTCAATATCGGTCTTTCGGTGATCTTTTTTTTCAAATTCTGAAAACCACCTTCCGCTGCCTCAGTCCAGTGAAAAGGCTGATTTGCTTTCTTGATTGTATCCAGCATAGGTGCGCAGATCTCGTTGAAATTCCTGATGAATTTCCTGTAAAAACTTGCTAGTCCGTGGAAACTTCGGACTTCAAATAAACTTTTTGGAGAGGGCCAGCTAACTATAGCTGCCACCTTTTCTGGGTCCATCTTCAATTCATTTTCTGCAATTACGAAACCCAGGTATACTAACTCCCGCTGAAAAAAAGTACACTTTTTCAGATTGATCAGCAGCTTGTTTTGCTGCAGCTTCCTCAACACACTCCGAACATGCTTGAAATGTTCTTCCCTAGTTTTACTAAAAATCAGAATATCATCCAGATAAACTATTACGAATTTCCCAATGAATTCCTTCAGCACTTCATTCATCAGGCGCATGAACGTGCTGGGAGCATTGCTCAACCCAAATGGCATCACCAGCCACTCATATAAGCCTTCGTTCATCTTAAAAGCTGTCTTCCACTCATCTCCTTCTCGAATTCGAATCTGGTGATATCCACTCTTCAAGTCAATTTTCGAGAAATAAGCTGCCCCGCTCAGACAATCCATCATATCGTCCATTCTAGGTAAGGGAAACCTGTACCTGACCGTAATTTTGTTTATGGCTCTGGAATCTGTGCACATTCGCCATTCGCCTCCCTTCTTTGGAGCCAGCACGGTTGGTACTGCACAGGGGCTCATGCTCTCTCGAATCAACCCTTTGTCCAACAACTCCTGGACCTGTTTCCTGATTTCCTCATGGTCCTTAGGACTCATACGATAAGCTGCTTTATTTGGCAGACTTGCCCCTGGTATAAAGTCAATACAGTGACTAATACCTCTCCTGGGTGGTAGTTCATCTGGAAGGTCATCCACCACGATGTCCCCAAATTCCTGCAGCAGCTTTTGGATTTCCTCGGGCAAATCTGAAATCTGTGTATGCAATATCACTGCTTTTGGTCTTCGTATGACAACAAAATTTACTTCACTGTCCTCAATCTGTTTTATAAATTCTTTTCCGCCCATCAGCAATGCCTTCACTCCACTGGCTTCTGCTGCACTTTCCTCTTTGATGGGTACAAGCGTGTGCTTGATCCCATCTTTGACAAACTTATAACAATTGGTTTTTCCGTCATGAACTGCGCTCCTGTCAAACTGCCAGGGTCGTCCTAGCAGTATATGACAGACATCCATTGGCATAACATCGCAGATAATTTTATCCTTATACCTGCCTATCTGAAACTCCACCTCACACTGTTCATCAACTAACAGTTGATGTCCTTTCTGCAGCCATGACACTTTGTAGGGAGTGGGGTGCTTCACCTTTTTCAATCCCAGTTTCTCCACCATCTCTACAGCCACTAAATTATCAGTACTTCCGCTGTCAATGATCAGTTTGCAGCACTTACCCTGTGACTTGCAAACAGTTCGGAACAAAGCCTTTCGCTGATCAGGCTCTGCAACTTCTTTTGCTGGTTTTAACAGCACCTTATTCAACACCAAAGCTTCACCTGTCTCTGGTGCGTTCTCTACTTCTTGAGGTGTTGCCTCAGCATCCTCTGGCTGAGCAACATAAGCTCCTCTTCCACCTACCGGTTCACCTTCAGGACAGTCATACGACTTGTGTCCCAACTTGTGGCAACGATAACACTGGACAGTTCCTCTGCCCCGACCATTTCCTCGTCCTCGCTGAGCTGGTCGTCCTCCTCTAGTGCTATTGTCCTTTTCTGCTGTACCAGCAGACTTAGAACTGCTGCCTTCTTCACTTGAACCTGTACCTCTACCTCTACCAAAAGCCTTACCCTTGCCCCTGCCAGTTCCACCTCCTCTCCTGGCATTTTGCTTCCGGTTAATTTTCTCCTCTGCCTTTAGTGCAAACTGGTATGCTTCATCCAAAGTTCTGGGTGAGAGGATACCGATCTCATCCAGTATTTCCCCCCTCAAACCATTCACATATCTGGCTGTCTTCTCTGGGGTATCTTCTACATACCCTGCTCGCAAATTCAATTTATAAAATTCCTCTGTAAATTCTTTAACAGTCATCCCTCTCTGTTTTAGGTTCTGCACCTGTCTATACAACATGATCTGATAATCTTTCGGCAGAAACTTTTCCTTTAGTTTTGCCTCCATTCTGGCCCACTTCTTAATAGGTTGTTTGTGTAACCTCTTCCTTTCCGCCTGAACGCTGTCCCACCACAAGGACGCATGTCCTTTCAGCTTGGTGGCGACAAACTTCACCTGTTTGTCTTCACTAGTTTCCTCAAATTCAAAATATTTGTTTACTTCACTTAACCAATCTAGCAACACGTCTGCAGACAGACTTCCGTCATAAGTGGGTAGCTCGTGCTTTGGCTTATGACTAGACAGCAAAACTGACTTTAATAACCGAAATTCCGGTGTCACCCCTTCAAATTCATCTTCCGGTTCTGCTACATCTTCGTCACTATCATCTGCTGGGTCTCTCCTTCCCCCAGCTTCCACCACTGCCAATCTCTCACGCAAAGCACGAATCTCTTCACGGAGTTCCTCTTCTGCTACCCTCCGGACCGCTCTCCCTCTTCCTCTTCCTCTTCCTCTTCTGCCAACCTCCATTTGCTCTCACTCAACAAACCTGCTCTGATACCACTTTTGATGGCCCAGCCCAACGTGTGACGTGGATAACTTAACCCACGCTGTCACTCTACAGGCCCTCGGTAGGTGAACTGTCACTTTTTAATAGTTTAAAGTCAAATCTCCGTAGACTCGACCTGATTGCAATCTGCAAGTATTTATTACCACCCTTCTTCCCGGTTGGGGATGGCCACCTGCCGGTTCACCCGGTCTACTCGCCTCCCGCCTTTGTTAAACCCTACTCTTTGTGTTTCGGGTCATTTCACTTCCTGTCAGGCTCAGTCTAGTTCTGCTCTGTGGTTTTTGGCGATGGTTCTCTAGACTCAATCCTGGCTCTGCTCCACGGTGTTTTCTATGGTCAATACACTATGCCCATGTCCTGGGTCTTACTCTGTTGCGGTTCCTTGTAGTTTGCTGTGCCTTCGGGCTTTCTCTGCCGTGTTTATGAGTTGCTTGGGCGTGCGTTACCTTGCTGGTCTTCACCTGTGTGTAATGGTAAGTTTTTGGTTTTATGTGCGCTCTCTATCACCTGGTTTCTTCTGGTTCCGTTAATTAGCTGTGTTCACTGTACAGATTGACTGCAACTTAAGCGCTCCCGGTTGGCAGAGTTCATCCTCGCCTCTGAAGGTAACATATGGTTCTCTGATTTACTCTGTTTCTGCTCCTGTTTCAACTTCTCACAGCTCTTGTTCCTTGTTCAGCTAGGGTTATCGGGTTCGGTCCCGCCAGTCTCCTTGTCAACTTGACTGTAAGTACTATGCGTTTCTTTCGCTGCACATCTCCTGGTTTGCCCAAACTCTGTTCTAACCTCGCTCTGTTTTGTATGCAGGTTGTCCTGGTGGCTAGCTGTCGAGGGTTTGGTCACATGCAACCTTCGGCTCCACTCGAACCTGACTATCCTCGCAAACTGGTAGGGTTTGCTCCGTCTTTGATGTAACTGTAGACTATGGAGGGTTTGGTAGTTTAGGTGTTAGCTCTGTGATGGTTGTGATGAGTCGGCCGTGCCTCTTCCGGCATTTCGTGACTTTTATATCTCTGTTCTCAAGTAACAATATTTATGGCCGCGTTTTTGAAACGATGTTTGGTATTTTGATACTGTTCAGAGGGTTTGTAAATTGTGTGACTTTGTAACAATCCACAGTTATGTGGCGAATCGTATTAACTTAACCTCCCTTTCTGCATACAGTATTTGTGTTATTTTTATAAAGGAAAATGAAACAGTAGTTGTATTTCTTGGTACCTGTTTGTCTTTGCAATAGCCGTAAAGTTCTGTACTCTTGCTTGCTGGAGATGTATGTCCGTAGCGCTCCTTTTGTTGTCTCGATACAAATGGGTGTCTGTAGGTGTCCTTCCGTTATTTCGTTTCCTGTTACAGTTAGTGGCTATTCGTTCCAATCTCATTCTTAGAACACACAGAAAGAATTTTGTACATACATATGAAAATATCAGCAGTAGGTTATTTCGTCGGCAAAAATAATATATGGCAATATTGTATTTCAGAGGTTTTGTTTTGCTGTCTGTCTCTCTCTTGTGCTGGAGAGTTTTTTTTTTGTTTCCCTCCCTGTTTTTAGATACATGGAGAGCATCACTGCTTCCCCTTTTTCAGTTGAACTGTTCAACCAGAATTTTATAACTGCCACCCAATTTCTTTTAATTAAGAATTGACTAAATGCTAATTATCTCCTAAGCTAAAACAACTTACAATTATAATGTTGTGGCCTCTAACGACCTTCTGAAAGAAAAATGAAGTAAACAATAATTAAAAGAAATAACCACAAGCTTAATAACCTATCCACCTAAACACGTAATCTTTGTCCGGTTTCTGTTCTCCCTCCATGAGTCAGTCAACGGCCATTCGTCTCCTCGGAGCTGGATGCTCCTGCATCACCAAATCATAACTATAATTGATAATGCCGTCAATTTGACATGATTTATTTTATTTTATTTTTGGGTTCATAAAAAATGATAACAATTATAGACATCACTAAGATACAACGAAGCCTAAGCTAGTGCATGTACCTTGATCATAGCAATGAAGACAAACACTATTCTTCACTTGCTTCTTTGAGCCAAAATACACATTTATAACAAAATAATAGTACTTTGATATGACCTCTTAAATATCATTGATAATTTGTATCAATGAAACAACTTTAAAAACTATCATAAATAAAACAAATTTTATCTTTTATTAAAATGTTTTTTTTTCTTCTCCTTCTCCTTTCCTTTTCTTTTTATCTCTTCTTCCAATTTTGTTTTCTTCGTAAATTAGTTTTCCGTTTATTTTTCTGTAGTGAGACATGTAGGAATTTACAGGGTAAGTTCCTCAGAAAGAACACCAAAAGGACACCGCTCACAACCAGATCATAGATCAATACACCAATATTTTTGACGTGGTTAAAACCCTCAAAGAGGGAAACAGTCCACGGCCTGTCCCAACGTGGGTACTACAGGCAATTTATTAATCAAAGAATGAAAATTTACATAAGCTTCTCTCATGCACGGATTACCCGAACAATGACCCTCCATGCGCTTTAAATAGAACTCATGGACCAATCGGGTGTCAAGCCACGGATCAAGTGTCGGTAATACCGAGGAGAGAATGAACCGTCGGATCACTACATATCGTGACCGTCGGATTGTAAGTTACAAAATGTACAACGGTAAAGAAACACACTTTACCTAACTCTATACCTAACTCTAAACTAGACCAAGTTGTACTTAACTATTTCCTATGTGTCGAAATATCCTAACATTCCCCCTTAAGAACAACTTGGGATAGGATTGAAGGATTTACAAATATGACACAATAGGAGAAGGAAGGAGACACTAGAGCCTATCCCCCCTTAGTGACAACTTCCTGAACTCCAAGCATATATCGAAGTTTAGTGAACTTCGCCTCTGTGAGAGCCTTTGTGAAGATGTCTGCAACCTGATCATCTGTTGAACAATATTGCACTTCAAGAACATGGTCATGAATGAGCTTTCTGATGAAGTGCATGTGTAGTTCAATGTGTTTGCTGCGCTGATGCTGGACTGGATCTTTGCATAGCTGAATGGCACTTTGATTATCACACCAAAGTGTGGTTGGATGTTGCTGCTCAAAGCCAAACTCTGATAGGATCTGACGAAGCCACAAGGCTTCCTTACTAGCTTCCACGGCACCACGATACTCTGCTTCTGCTGACGAAAGAGAAATGGCAGCCTGTTTCTTACAAGCCCATGTAATAGGTCTTGAACCAAGAGTGAAGACATAACCGGCAGTAGACTTCCGATCATCAGGGTCACCAGCCCAATCAGAATCAGTGAAACCGACTAATAGAGGAGCTGCTTTGACACTGTAATGAATCCCAAACTGTACTGTACCTCGAACATAACGAAGTATTCTTTTAGCTGCTTTCCAATGACTTTCACGGGGGTTTTGCATAAAACGAGCAACAAGGCCAACAGCAAAGGAAAGATCAGGACGAGTATGGGTTAAATACAAGAGTTTTCCTACAAGTTGACGGTATAAGGTAGCATCAACTTCAGGAGAAGTACAAGAGACTGAAAGTTTGACTCCAGACTGAAAGGGAGAAGGGGCTGGCTTACAGTCTTCCATGTGAAAATGACGAAGAATATCACAAGCATACTTGGATTGGGAAAGGAAAATACCCTCCTTGGATTGCAAGACTTGAAGACCGAGAAAATAGTGTAAGTGTCCTAAGTCTGTCATTTCAAATTTCTTTTTAAGGCTGGACTTCACATGGTTTATAAGGTTGGGATCACTACCAGTAAGAATAAGATCATCAACATAAAGAACAAGGATGATAAGAGAGTTGCCCACTTTCTTGGTGTAGACAGTATTGTCAGAATGACACCTAGAAAAGCCAGATTCTAAAAGAAAGCTATCCATTTTGGCATACCAAGCCCGAGGAGCTTGCTTGAGGCCATAAAGGGATTTCTTAAGTCGACAAACAAGGCTGGAGTCTGTTTGTATGAAGCCAATGGGTTGTTCCATATAGATTTCTTCCTGCAAGTCCCCATGCAAGAAGGCAGATTTAACATCCATCTGATGGACTTCCCATTTTAAAGAGGCAGCAAGGGAAAGAACAAGGCGGATAGAGTTCATTTTGGCAACAGGGGAGAAGGTTTCAGTGTAGTCAATGCCTTCAACCTGTGAAAAGCCCTTAGCAACGAGACGAGCTTTATGTTTATCAACTTTCCCATCTGGTCCATACTTGGTTCTGTAAACCCATTTACATCTAACAAGTTTGCGTCCCTTTGGTAGAGGAACAAGATCCCATGTATCATTTGTCATCAATGAATGATATTCTTCATTCATAGCTGCTTCCCAATGTGGATGGCCTGAAGCTTCTGCAAAAGTGTCAGGATCATGATTTACTGGAGCTTGAGCCAGTAAAGAAGAGGCTCTTTCAAACTGAGAACGTGTACGTCGCTGATCTGTAGGATCACCGGCAAGATCACCTGCTGCATCCCGAGTAGCACGGACCCATCTTGGAAGTTGAGGATCCTGAGAAGGTGGGGGAGGATTATCATCCTCGCTTTCATCATCTGAAGAAGAAATGTTTTCAAAAGTAGAAGAGATAGGAAGAGGTGGCACATCCGCCAGACTAGGCTCGCAGGCCGATTTATTTTCATCAAATTTTACATCTCTTCTAATGATAACATTTTTGGACTTAAATGGAATAAGTCTATAACCTTTTACATCTTCAGAATATCCAACAAAAGTACATTTCTCACTCTTAGATTCTAAAGCTTTATGCTTTTCATCTGGAATATGGGCCCATGCTTCACTTCCAAACACACGAAAGTGACTTACATCTGGTTTAATGGAACTCCAAGCTTCTTCTGGAGTGATATTCTCTAGAACCTTAGTAGGAGTGCGATTGATTATATAATTTGCACAATTAATTGCTTCGGCCCAAAAACTAAGACTGAGTCCTTTAGATTGCAGCATACAATTAGCCATTTCCTTTAAGGTGCGATTTTTCCTTTCAACTACACCATTTTGTTGTGGAGTGTATGGAACAGTATGTTGCATTTGAATTCCATTTTCGGTGCAAAAGTTGATGAATGTGTTTTTAACATATTCTCCACCATTATCAGTTCTTAGCTTAAGAATTTGATGTCCAGATTGTTTTTCAACAAAGGCTTTGAAGGCCAAAAATGTGTTAAATACTTCGCTCTTGAGTTTTAAGAAGTATACCCAAGTGCGTCTGGAGAAATCATCAATGAAAGTTAAGAAGTACTTGCAGCCAGAGAATGAAGCAACAGGAAGAGGACCACATAAATCACTGTGCACAAGCTGTAAAGGGGCTGAGGCGTGCCAAGAGGCACGTTTGTCAAAACTGTCCCGATGATGTTTTCCGAGTACACATCCGGAACAAACACCATCTCTGCAAGATACCATAGGAAGACCTGTCACCATATTTTCTTTACATAGATGCTGAAGGGAGCGATAGTTTAAGTGACCAAATCGCTCATGCCAAAGTTTGCTCACTTCATCATTATGAGCAACAAATACTGAGGGAAGATTTGATGACCCAAAGTTGTGAAACTTATACAACCTTGTGGAATCATCAGCAAGACCAGTAGCTAGAATCTGTTTAGGATCTTTTAGATCCTTGATTACAACATCATGAGGAGAAAATTCAACAATTTTACCTTCACCTGAATGAGTTATCTGATAGACAGATAGAAGGTTGCAGGATAAGGTTGGAACACATAATACATCATTAAACTGACCATTGTCTAGATGAACAGTTCCAGTCCCTACAACATTAAGAGATTATCATCACCAACATATATATTTTTGGTGTTACAATCATTTAAAGAAGAAAACATGGCTTGGTTTTTGGCCATGTGATAAGAGGCTCCAGAATCAATGAGCCACTCATGAGAATGAGAAGAAGAAGAAGATACATTTAATGCATAACCAGACTGAGATGATTGACAACGACATGCAGAAAGTGCCATTCCGGAAGTTGAAGTTGAAGTAGGCTCCACATGGATGTTATGTTTCTTCATTGCGGCTTCCAAGGCTTCCATCTTCTTAAAGCATTTAGATTCTAAGTGGCCATCTCGATTACAAAAGTTACAATGTCTATCAGTCTTCTTCCATTTGTTTTTATTGGTCTTATCATTTTGCTGAAATGATCTTTCATTTTGAGGCTGAGTTGGTTTAGGACCATTCTTTTGAGGATATGACTTCTTAGGATTCTTTGAATTTGGTTGCTGCTGGGCGGCTAACGCTTTCGTGGAAGAGTTTCCAAGATTAAGAAGACCAAGGTGTAAGAGTTTTTCTTGTTCTCTTATTAAGGAATCACAAAAGGAGTCAAAGGAAGGGGCCTTGTAGTCTTTTCCTTGACAAATGAAAGCTTCCCTTGTAGAATGGAAAGTGGAAACAAATACAGAGTAGGCTGGTCCCAACTTAGTAAGGATGGAATAAATAAGGTTACCATCTTCTTTCTTAACTTTAACACCTTCCAAGAGATATCTAAGGGTCTTGAATTTGGACAAGAAATCTTCAATGCAAGAAAAATTATTAGGATCCAAAGTAAGCAACTCATTTTCAAGTTGATGGGCTCTAATTTCATTTTTAATCCCAAAAACTTTAGCGAGTTTTTCTAATGCTTCATGAGGAGTCTCAAGTTCTGCAATGTGGAATCTAAGATCAGGAGAAATAGACATCCCTATCAAACCACGTGCTTGATCTTGTCTATTTTCCCATTTTGCAGCCTTGTCTTCATCTTTTGGTTTCTTCTCTTGGTCTGTGGCTATTCTGAAGAGACCTTTACTTCTAAGTAAATCTTCCATGTAGGCTACCCATTGGAAGTAGTTAGTGCTGCCAAGAATGACTTGGCATGGACTTTCCATTTTTAAAAAAAACTGAAGCTGGAGATGCTGAAAGTAAGTGTTCCAATGGATAGATCTCGAAAAAATAGGCGGTTTAAAAAAAAAACGGCTCTGAAAAAGGCTTCCGGATGAAGAAGTTATGGCTTTTTGAAAAAAAAATTGTTGACGTTGCCGGCAAAGTGCACGAATGTGCGGGAATGGAAAAATCCGCCCCCACAAAATGGAGACTTGAACCCAAGACCTCTACTCTCTTAAAATAGCTTTGAACCAATTGATCTATATAAAAAATTTGAGAGAGAGAGAGAGAGGGGGGGGGGGGGGGGGGGCTTGGTTTGCGTGCTTGCCTTGAGAAAGCTCTTTTTCCCTACAAAACACAAAACACAAAACCCAACACGAATATGCAAAGAAAAACGAACCTTGCGGCTCGAAGTTAGCTTTAGCCAAAAAAACTAGAAATTAAAAAAAAATAAAAATCTCAAAGTTAGCTTTAGCCGAAAAACTAAATATTTTTCTCAATGTTTCTGATTTTCCGAGATCACACTAAGGTGCAGGGAAAAGAGCATACGCATGAGAAAAATCCTTCCTTTCTGTTTCTGATTTGCCCAGATCGCACAAAGTCGCAGGGCAAAGAGCATACGCAGAAATGAAAGGTATAGATCCGGTTTAAAAAAAGGGCTAAATAAACCGAAACCGAAATAAGCAGAGAGAAAATAACAGTAAACTGCAAAAAAAACACTGTATACCTCCCGATCTGAAAAATGACGCAGCTAGGGCTACCAGAAACCTTTTCGCGTGAAACGAAAGGGGTTCCTCACTGGAACAGATGCTCCGAACGCAACAGAGCAGTCCTCTCGGCCCGAAAGCAGTCAGAAACAACAGATCTAGGAAACGACAGCCGCATGCAGTTCTACCGGCTTCAGATTTGGATCACCAATGGACGCGGCCCTCAAATAGCTCCGATACCATGTAGGAATTTACAGGGTAAGTTCCTCAGAAAGAACACCAAAAGGACACCGCTCACAACCAGATCACAGATCAATACACCAATATTTTTGACGTGGTTAAAACCCTCAAAGAGGGAAACAGTCCACGACCTGTCCCAACGTGGGTACTACAGGAAATTTATTAATCAAAGAATGAAAATTTACATAAGCTTCTCTCATGCACGGATTACCCGAACAATGACCCTCCATGCGCTTTAAATAGAACTCATGGACCAATCGGGTGTCAAGCCACGGATCAAGTGTCGGTAATACCGAGGAGAGAATGAACCGTCGAATCACTACATATCGTGACCGTCGGATTGTAAGTTACAAAATGTACAATGGTAAAGAAACACACTTTACCTAACTCTATACCTAACTCTAAACTAGACCAAGTTGTACTTAACTATTTCCTATGTGTCGGAATATCCTAACAAGACAAAGCCTCTTAATTATACACTTATTTTTTTTGAAATTATGATGAGAAGGTCTTCTTAAAATGGGAAAAAATCCCTAATGACAAAGATATATGGTCAAAGTTCCATCAATCAAGTGGAACTATAACTTTTGATAAAATTCCTATTACATTTGGGAAAGAATTTCGACAAATAAATGGTTGAATTAATACACTTGTTACTTTGATGATGAAGATGATTAATATCCATTGAGATTATAATTGGTCTATTAGGCCTTAAGAAAGGTAAATGATTATGTGGATTTCTTTAGAATCTATTTTTGTATTTGAAAAGCATTGAGAGAAGCATTCTAAGATCACCATAGTTTCGATGACTTAAAATATTAGGAAGACTTGGTATTGTGACAAATATTTTGAAATTATGTTCTAATTTGGGTAATCTTAGGACATTTAAGGGATTTTCATTCTTAACCTTCCTAGTGTCACGAAGATGATAGTCTTTCGACTCAAATAGTTTTGGGAAATGTGCAACGTCCAATTTCACTATGTAGCTTGTGAGCGTTTGTTCTTATCTCAGTAATATTGGCTTTTTTCTTTATATTGGCCAAAACACAGAGTTCTTTTTTATTTTTTATATTAAGGTTGATTGTGTCCTTGGAGTACCATAATCTTCTTCAATCCTTTATATTTATTTATTTTTATTTTTTAAATATCATCAAACATTCTCCTTAAATTTATATGTAATCATATTTTTAATATGATTGTTATTATGTAGAATGACTTCTTCCTTTATTCCCCAATGGTTTAGCTAAGACACATCATCTTTATGCCATCCATGCTTGAGTTGTAGGTTGTTTTGACTGGAGTTTGAAGCAATTCTGGTGAACATCTTGTATTTTATGGTGTTTATCTTGTTCTTGTACATTAGGTCACGAATAGTAGCCATGTTTTCAATGGGGGAAAGACTCAATTTTATGAGGATTGTATTACCTTTAATTTTGAGATTATGTTTTATATTTGCTCTATTTTTCTCTAAGGTTATTTAGAGATATTGCATCTCAAAACTTCACATCCATTTCAAATATCAAGGGTGACGAGAGTCTAAGAGAGAATGTTTTTTTATCCCATAGCCAAATGTTTGCTAATTTATAATTGTTTTAAGGCCATAATAAAATATCCACTCTCCATTTATTATTTTCTCAACAATATAGTTCCAATTGAGCTTGTGATGAATATGGAATCCGAGATATTTATATGAAGGTTCTTCCTCCAATATGCTATTGTCATATACAAAAGTATTGTAGGTGATCTTTTTGGATTTAGCTATCATAATTTTTATTTGGTTAGTTTTCAAATTCATACATGTATTAGAGTGGAAATCCTTGAGGTTTCATAGTTTCTTATCAAGATGATAGGGGATCCTCACCATAGGAAAAATATTGTTGGTGTAAAAGGAACAATGGTGACTACACCAGGGAGAGTCGAGTCAAGACATCTTGCTTCTTCCAAACAATGTTTTAACTTGCTTTTTCCAAACAATGTTTTAACTTGCTTTTTCCAAACAATGTTTTACCAAATCCCTTCCCAGAGAGACATTTGAATATCTAGGATAGAAGCTGGGAGTGATATGTCTCTCATCTTGTTAGTACAAGGAAGCATAAGCTTAGGGGGGACAATATCTTACTCTTAAAAATGAGAGAAGAGTTTCAGATGATCGAAAGCATTGATTCATGGGGAACAACCCTTTATCATTAAGTCCTAGATATTGAGTGATTACATTTCTATTGTTATATTTTTATGTAGGCTAGAACCCCTCATGGTCCCATTTTATTGTAATTGTACCCTTTGTCTCCTACACACACACACACACTAAGGAGACCTAGTCTTAGATCATCAAAGAGTGTCTTGTTCATTGTATAAGGAGGTATATATATATGTTGTGCGGTTTCAAAGGGTGAAGCTTAGAGAAGGCTTAGAAGACATTCCAATAAATCTTTGGTTCAAGTTTCAGATCCTAGTTCACTATATTTTTGGAGATATGGTCCAAGGAAGTTAGGGTTTCTGAAGGCTCCTAAATTCTGTCTCAAACAGTCAACTTGAAATTTTTGCTATATATATATATATATATATATTTGTGAGGCCTAAAACCAGGAAACTACGACCATGCTGAGGGGAGATTTTGGTGACATTTGGGCCAAGTTAAAAACCTTGGTTTTCTATATTTTAAGATATATGATCCAAGGAACTTACAGTTTTTGTATGCTCCAAAATTCAGTCTCAAACATGTTAGTTTGGCATTTTTACTATAGCTTTTTTCTATGTAAAGTTTCATAAAGTGAAACTTGGACCATATTAAGAAGAAATCTTAGGGAATATCTGGTTCCATTTTTAGAATTTGGTTCGCTATACTTTGAAAGTTATACCCTATGGAAGTTAGGGTTTGTGAACAAACATGAAATACATTTTAAATATGACAACTTGGTATTTTTTCTATATCTTCTTGTCTAGAAATTTTAGATTATGAAATTTTCAAGAATTTTAGGAGACAGATAGAAGTACCTCAGGTATAGTTTATAAAATTATATTTCAAGAATTGGACATGTAGCATGTTATATAAGTTTGCTCGTGGGAAGACTTAAAAAAATAAGCAAGTTTTGGGAAAGTTACTATAACTTTAAATTGGCACATCAAATTCAGGTCACACTTGTGGAATTGTAGAAACTACATATCACAGTTTTGCAGAACAAATTTTCAGGTCCAGAAGGCCTCAAATCTAAGAGATATATCAATAAAGCTTCAACCATTATGATATTCTCCAAATTAAGGTACACGACTTACTAGTGACCAAACTGTTCATTAGAAGAGCCCATTTTTTTGTTGTAACAAAGAGGAAGATTATTATTATTTTCCAACATGTCTCCAAAGAAAATTACTACACCATATAAATCTATTAGAGGCTCCTCCATGACCCATGAAGAAAGTGAAGACCTAGAATTTATGTTATCTCAAGTAAAGAAGAAAGTTAATGAAATGGATGGTCGTATGTTGAAAAATGTGGATTTCTTAGGTTCTCAAGAAAAATTTAAAAGAGAAATGGAAAAGAAGATGAATGAAAATAAGGAAGGAATAGAAATGGAGAAGATCTTGATATAGAACAAGCTAAACAAAATGCCCGAGCTCCCTAAATTTTAACCTAAGATTGAGTGGTATTAAGACAAAAATCCACCTTATGCTTAGATACAAAAAAGAAGAAGATTCTAATTTGTACCTTTTAATTTCAAGTTCTACTTTAAATAATTTGATTGTTACAATTCTAAGTGCTTCACAATTTTCCATCAATAACATCGAGAGATTCTAATAAAAAATATTATTCTCTGTTATTTCAAGAAAGTTATTAAGGTGAACAATGGATAAAGTATGGGTAGAAAACAATATTTTAAAAGGAAAAAAACAGAATATGACAAATGACATTATTAACATTATTATCTTAATAGAAAATTTTATTTGAAAATGGAAACAAAAATTATCCCAAAAAACAACCTAGAAAAGATTATAAATTCTTTTATGACACATGGCATTAAAAAATAATGCATTTTGACATTTAAAAAAAAAAAGACAAAATCCACCCTAGTGTTAGGCTTGCAATATGGTAAATCCTAAAATCTCACTTACTATACCATGCATATGCAAATTTCTTATATTCTTATAATCTTCTATTCACAAGAGCATATGCAAATTTCTTATCTTCTTATAATCTTCTATTCACAAGAGCAATACCATGCAGATTTATGACAAATCAATGGGTAGCCAAGGCAAAAATTGCACAAGTTCACGCACAACGCTCAAAGTCTATGCACAGCATATGAATTTTTTTACAAAATACTTTCTTAATTACTTAGTTATTGACCACTAATGTACTAATGCCATAATTAAACACAACAACTAATCTTTCAGTACGTAAGCCAATAACATAATAGAATCAAGTAATGTGCATTACATTAAATACTATGATCCATTTTTGAGAAGAGAGAAAATATACAACAAAATTTCCAAAAATGTGTGTTTAATGAAGAAAAAATATGACTAATTGATTTCCTCTTTCAAATGATTCCTAATGGAAAACTTTTTCAATACTCCCATGATCCATAAATAGTAAATGGAATAAATCATCAACCTTAATTACAAAACTTAACTCAAAAAAATAAATTAAACTAGTTACTTTCCTAATTTAAAAAATAAAAATAAAAATTCTCACATTTAACTCTGGATCATTTAAACTAATCCTCAATACTTAATTAATTCATTAATACTACCCAACCTTTTTAAGCCAATAATTATAAGTGCTTTCCTAGTACACTATTATAACTTTATATAAAATTATAAGATTATTTCCCAAACTAACTTCTTTCTCTATTAAAAACACATTTGCACTCGAGTGGCTTGGCATGCCACTATTAACAAGGACCCATAAACAATTTATCTTATTCCGTGCTTTTCCTTGATTTTAAGATATCTAATGCTTTTCTCTTTAAACGAGGTAGGAACATAATGCTTTCCTTCTAGAATGATCTAGGGATTTGCATACTTTTACATACCATTAAACATGCTACAATTTTTTAAGATGCAAATCATTATTAAGATTTGTGTGAATTCCTCCATCTTTTTAGTGATATGTCATCAATTTGCTCCCACCTCACTAACTTTGTTCCCTAGAGTATGGAGAACTCCTCCATTTTAAAGTGTTGTCATTAATATGCTTGCCACCCCACCAACCTTTCTGAGTATGGATTGGATGGTTATAACCATCTAAAGAGAAAAAAATATGTAATGAAATGAAGATAGAAATAAAAAAAATGTTAGTATTATTATCATACTTATAAATGATCTAAAGGTGCATATCTCTTTACTGTATTTTATTTAAGGGACATGTACTTCTCTATTGGTTCATACTTTAAACCAAAAAATTGGAGAGAAATATAACCTCATATTTTTAAAGCATATGAAGTTGTTATATGGATATAATTTAGTGTAGGATAGATATTTTTGATTTTTTGAAATAATTTTCCAATTTATATTTTAATAATTGTGTTAGTGTTTTTATAATAAATATATTTAGTTTTTAGATCTTATTTAGCTTTATTTATCTCATTTATATAAAAAAATTATTATTATTATTTTTTTTAAATAAATTTGTGAGGGGAGGAAAACAATTTTGATCTAAAATGATTTTTGTTCATTTTTGATAGTCATTACCTTAAATTTAAGGCTTTATTGGTCCAATAATTGTATTGAGCTCATAGTAGTTAGATGTATTATGATGGTGACTATCTCACAAGGCATTTTTAATTTAGAAATATTTAGAGATTTACTTCTTGTTATTGATTCGATGAATCAACAACATTTGATTGGTAATATGGAAATATTTAGAGATTTACTTCTTGTTATTGGTTGGATGAATCAACACCATTTTATTGGTAATGTGAGACTAATATCTTTTTGGAAGAAAGAACTCTAGAAAATCAAGCATAGTTTACAACAATTTTTTTTTTTCTCACATTTATAGGGAGCATGATGTTGAAGTTGATTAATAGTCCAAAGAAGATCTTCTACATGATCCTGTCTCTCTTTAGAGAAAAGAACATAGGCACATGGTTATGGTTTTGCGTAGTTAGAATCTTTGATTAGGGTTGAGTCATTTAAATATTGTGGATGTTTATTTTTGGTTACTTTTGCCGGTAACAGAGTACTTTGATCTTTCAAGTTTATTTGGAAGAATATAATATGTTAGTTTGCTTTCTAGGGGTTTATTTTACATGAAGTATATGCTATATTTGGATATTCTATATGTTTATGTATTTTTTAAATTGGCATTAAAGAATGTGTTTGTATTCTCTTTTCATTCTGGGGGATTGTTTTACTTCATTTATTGAGTTCAAAATATCCAATTCATGCCTATGCTTCCCCTCCCATAAATGTGCAAGAATACTAGTTATTGAAGGGATGATTTCCTAGTCATAATGATATTTGTGTTTTATATCACACTTCTAATAATGTTTGGTGGAGCATTTAACTATAATTGCATGCTGAGGCTAGCTCGTTTATTGAGTGAAAGAAGAACGATCAACCCATAATGGGATGCTTATCACTAGTATTTATCACTTAGGATTGTGCAAATCTCGATCGAGCTTGGACACCCCTTGGGATAATTTTTTAATTCCCTCAAAGTAACTCCCATTCTCAACCCCTCCCCATGAGATTTGAACCTAGGAATTGGCGAGCACTAAAACCCACATAAATTAACTAGTCTACACCTCATGAGGCTTACATAAAACATATTGCTAATGCTCATTAAAAAAAATATAAAACCCTAAAATTTGAAACAAAAACTTTGTAATCTTCCATAATTCAAAGTTAAATATAAGTAGTTTCATTAAAAACCCATTTTTATTCACCAACCAATATTTTTCACTCACAATAAACCATCTTGACTTTGGTGGATCAATATCTCTAAATATTTTATGTTTTTTTTTTTTTAATTAATTAATAATTTCACAATGTTTTTTTGAAAAACCATTATAGAAGTATATCTTGACTTTGGTTAATCATTAACTATTGAACATGTCATTATCTCTGGTAACAAAAAAAATATTCGTTTCTCAGAAATCTTATCTAAAACATTGAAATGATGGATTCTCTAATTAAAATATTCCAAATCTTAAATATACAAAACTTTAAATAAAAAAGCCTATCACTCGCTGATGCTTTTTCAAGGGAAGTCTAGCATAATCTAGGGATCAGAATAGAATATTTTAAGATAAATTAAACATGCTACATTTCTTGAGATGGAGACTTATCATCACGCGCAAAACATGACTGGGTTTCCCATCACCTCCTCCGTATTTTCAGTGATATGCCATAGATTTGCTCCCCAGGTAATCACACTTACTATATAAATTTATTCCCAGTGTCATCAATTTTATAGGAATATTTAAATACAATTTTACCCATTTTAAATTTTAATATTTCATAATTATTTATGATTTTTTCAATTTTTTTATAAGTTTATTTAATATTAGAATTTGTGTTAAAAGTTAAGATAATTTAGTTATTTTAGAGTATTGATAAGGAAAAAATTAAATATTTTGTATTATAATTTGTAAATATAAATTTAACATTGATATATATTTAGATGAAGTGTTTTGAACTATTCAATGTGGTTTATTATTAAGCTGAATGAAGATAGAGAGTTTCATCTAACACTGCAATTAAATGATATAGAGAAAAGAATTATAGTGGTTAAAAATAAATTTAACCATAAAATAATTCACGACGAATAAGAATTAATATCATCCAATGTGGTTCATCATCAAGATGAATGAAGATGGAGAGTCTCATCTAACAATGCAATTAAATAATGTAGAGAAGAGAATTCTAGTGGTTAAAAATAAATTAATATCATCCAATGTGGTTCATCATCAAGATGAATGAAGATGGAGAGTCTCATCTAACAATGCAATTAAATAATGTATAGAAGAGAATTCTAGTGGTTAAAAATAAATTAATATCATCCAATGTGGTTCATCATCAAGATGAATGAAGATGGAGAGTCTCATCTAACAATGCAATTAAATGATAAATGAAGATGGAGAGTCTCATCTAACAATGCAATTAAATAATGTAGAGAAGAGAATTCTAGTGGTTAAAAATAAATTAATATCATCCAACGTGGTTCATCATCAAGATGAATGAAGATGGAGAGTCTCATCTAACAATGCAATTAAATAATGTAGAGAAGAGAATTCTAGTGGTTAAAAATAAATTAATATCATCCAATGTGGTTCATCATCAACATGAATGAAGATGGAGAGTCTCGTCTAACAATGCAATTAAATGATGCAATTAAATGATGAATGAAGATTGAGAGCCTTATCTAACAATGCGATTAAATGATGAATGAAGATGGAGAGTCTCATCTAACAATGCAATTAAATAATGTAGAGAAGAGAATTCTAGTGGTTAAAAATAAATTAATATCATCCAATGTGGTTCATCATCAAGATGAATGAAGATGGAGAGTCTCATCTAACGATGCAATTAAATGATGAATGAAGATGGAGAGTCTCATCTAACAATGCAATTAAATAATGTAGAGTTGAATTCTAGTGGTTAAAAATAAATTAATATCATCCAATGTGATTCATCATCAAGATGAATGAAGATGGAGAGTCTCATCTAACAATGGAATTAAATAATGTAAAGAAGAGAATTCTAGTGGTTAAAAATAAATTATTACTGGTAAAATAATTCACAATGAATAATGCAACGTTCAAATTAGTTATAACCAAGAATTAATATTAAGAGAATTCTAGTGGTTAAAAATAAATTATTACTGGTAAAATAATTCACAATGAATAATGCAACGTTCAAATTAGTTATAACCAAGAATTAATATTAGAAAGAGTAAAAATAAAAACAAAAAAATGAAATAAATAATGAAAATAAAGTTAAGAATCCAATATAAAAAATAAAGAATGTAATAATATATATAAGAAATAAAATCATGAAAAAAAGTTAAAGACCAAATATAAAAAATAAAGAATATATATATGTTTTTTTTGTTAAGTTTGGTGGGACTACATTTTCATAATGTCTAATACATCACACCTCGAATTGAACTGATAAGTTCACATCAAGGATTGTCTTACCAAAGCATTGGATCATCTATCTAACACCTCGTAGACTAATAATATATATATGTAAAAATATTGGAAACAATAAAATAAATATAAAAGAAAGTGCACTATATTTATTTTATTGTTATATATATATATATATATATATATATATATATTCTTTGTTTCTTTTCTTTAATTTTTATATTTGGTTCTTAACCTTTTTTCATTATTTTATTTTTTTATTTTTGTTGTTGTTGTTGATGAAGTTCATTATATTAGTTTCTCAAAAAAGAAGTACATATGAACAAAGATTTCTTAGCTCTCCTAACCTCACTCCGACCATATTTTTTGGTCGAGAGAGCTATGCAGTACCTTGAGAACAAAAAGTGACTTCTACAAAACACCAGAAAACAAACAGGCTCTAATGCCCAAAAAACTGTCAGAACCAAAAAGCTACCAATTGCCATCACAATTACATAGGAGGATTTTGCCTTTGGATAGGACCCTGGGCTGCCGCCGGACCTTGGCCCTCATGGACATGAAAATCCATGTGTGCCAATTTGGCCTCTATCGCATCCAAACACTCATCAACTCGGTGTTGGTTGCAATGAATAAAGGCCAGGCATTCCAGAATTTCTTCTTCATAAAATTGTAAATCATTGGTATATGCAATTACCTCATTTCGGTCTTCATATTGCTGCTCCCAAAGAATGTCTAGACTGTTTTGGATGCCTTGCAGTTGCTTCACGATGGTATACATAGTTGGAGGTTGTTCCACATGACCTGATGATTGGGGCAACTCCTCAGCCACCTCCTCTTCCATCAAGTTGCCCTCCTCCTCGCGTAACCCTTCCTTTCAACTGGCCTTGGTGTCCATCTCCACATCTCGACCTACCCCTTTGTCGCTGCATTACTGCTCTACAAAGCCTAACGAACCTCGCTGTGCACCGGTCCTAGCTTACCCATTGCCCCTCCCCGTTTCAGGTCTACCTAGATTCGTCAAACTTGCTTGCCTCAATGAGGCTACTGTCGCCCATTGCTAGGCCAAATTCGTTGAGTCCCTAGCTTTCCAACTCCTTCTTGACACTTCTCTCCACCGCTGCGGATATCCTACACGATTCAATCACCCCCCCCCCCCCCAACCCCCAACTCCTAGGTGTTGGTAACCAATGCCAAATTCCAACAATACCCCAAGGACGCAAAGCCACAAAGTAATGTCGTCCACCACCCTGTGACAAAAACCAAGAAAAAGGTATAAATACTAACCATCATAAGGGTATCCATCATGATACCCCTCCCTGTCACTCAGAGGATAATTGAGGAAGGTGAGAGTTTTAGTGGCTGCCAAGCCATTGAATCCACTATGAGCACCCGGGTCCCAAATCTCCCTCCCCATGGACCAATAGTAAACCAGCGCCACCAAGACCCCATCACCAGGCTCAAAGAAAACATCTTCAAATATACAAGCCTGAGCCATGCACAAGAGGAGTACCTATGCACACACCACTACTCCATCCCCTCTACACCTTACACAAATAAAAAACTAACGTGAAATGCAAATCAAACTCCAATGGCCATATAAAATGCTCCAAGCCTCCTTTTCGATTGTTCTTGGTTTCTGCCACTTGGGGCTCTCTACCCTTGTAACATCATCACATGTCCCTGCCATCAATCCCATTAGTGGGGTTGTGTGCCGAATTGTCCCTCAAATCTATTTCCTCGTGTGATCGTTGAGCGCACACCCCCATCGTGGAATTATTTTATTTCTTTTATTTTTATTCGTTAGTTTGTAATTTTTTCCTTTTCTCTTTATTTTATTTTTTATAATATTAATTCTTGATTATAACTAATTTGAACGGTGCATTAATTAATTCTTATTCATTGTGAATTATTTTACCATTAGGAGTGGAAGAGAAGTTCTCTTGGGGTTTGGGACCCAAATGAAACAACCAAGCTAAAATGTATGGGCTGTACATGGGTCATGTTTTAGCTCACAATAGAGGACTTAAAGAAAGTTGCATCCTGGGTGATTCCTTTTTGGTCATTCATCTTTTGAATTTGAATAACCTCCCAAAAGATAGTGGGTTATGAATTCTGCTCCAACGTATAAAATAAATTATCAATTCTTTCTCTTTCTCTTCTCTATTCCACATTCTTCGTACGCTTAATTCAGATGCTAATCAACAAGCTAACACAACCTGCCTTTTGGATGAAGGGAAGTTGGAATTAAATGGAAATATTAATCCTTGTCATTCCCTAATTTGATCCCTTGAGTTGTGATTGTTTCCCCTTCCCCTATGGTTTTATTATGCTAATGACGCATTTGTTGTCATATAATGCCTCCCTTTGTCTAGTTTTGATGAACCCCTAATCTCCTCATTTCATTCCCTTATCCTTTCCCATGGTATTTGAATTTGTGGACTTTTATGTTGCCCCGCTAATTGGTTTCCAACACTGGATTATATCCTCATCCTCCCCATGGATTTATATCCCTGTATTGACCCTCCTTAACTTTCGAATCATGTGGCAATCTTTCAAATTATGAAGCTAGGAGCGAGCACATAAGGTTTTGTGGCAACTCTGGAGAATTCGTATCATGCAATAATCTCTGATTCTCCTTCCTTTGCGCGAAGCAACTAGCACTAGTTCCTTGATTTAATGACACATAATGGAACTAGTTTAGCAAGCGTGCTAGACATCCCTGCTATGCTCCAAATTAGACTTCCCACTAAGATTAACACCGAGGAAGACGTCCATCTAGGTGAAGTGGTGCCGATTGCAAGCTCTTGGTAAACTAATTTCATCATGATCAATTAATGGTTCAAGTGTGGGTCCAAGGAAGAACTATGGATAAAACTGAGCACTCTATGGATGGAGATTTCATTCTAGGTTCGCGGTTTGTTATTGCGTGTCTGGCATTAGGGGTCTGGGGTGATGGGCTCTTAAACTCTTCTTATCGGGTCAGTGCTTCACAGAGCAATAGCAGGATGAAATTATTCATCACGAGAATGATGCCAATTGCAAGCAATTTTTGGGTATTCCTCTGTAAAATCACCTCTCATATAGACAACAACGACTTAGGTTCTTCAATTTGGTTTATTCCTCCTTGGTTCGTTTGGTCTCTTTTGGAAATTCACCTCCTAGGCATAGGTTCTGTTAACATTTACTTCCTTCTTCACTCCTCTACAATTCTCCTAGTTGCCTCTATTTGGAAGTTGTTTGGAGTAGGTGGTCCGTTTCCCTCTGTGATTTGCCTTCTCCTGTGGGTATCTATGGATAATTCTGGGTTTTTGTATTTTCCTTCAGTGGTTTCTGGTTCAGGAACAATAAGATTCCTCAAGTTTTCTTCAAGCGATTTTGGTAGTGCATTTCTTTGGAAGAGAAGCAATCAATTCTTTGGCGTCATGGACACAAGCTCAAAGGACTTTGGCTCCTTTGGTTCAACTATTTGCGATCATTGCAAGAACACTCATTCTGCCACCAACACAAACATTAGAGAAATTTTGAGATAAAAAATGGCCTTAAAATACAAATGTACAATCAAAATCAACTTTATATGAACCAATATGATTCAAGATGATGATGTCAAACATGGGGGATGATTCACCATTTTTGGAGGAAAAAATACAAAAAAAAACTACTTTTCAACTTATCTCCCTACGATTTTACTCAAATTTCGAGCGGGAACACTCATTGGATGAAAAATTTAATTCCTCACCTAAGGAGTACCCATGTTGCATATTTTTGATGGACCTTCCTACACAAAAAATGAGAAATATATGAAAAAACATGATTGCAATCACATTTTTCATGTATTTCTCATTTTTCGTGTAGCAGGGTCCATCAAAATTATGCAACATTGATACTCTTTGGATGAAGAATTTAAATTCCGCATCCATCGAGTTCTCTCACTCGAAATTTGAGTAAAACCGCAGGGAGATAAGTTGAAAAAGTAGTTTTTTCTTTTTTTTTCGTCTAAAATTTGATGATGTAATGTAATCTTATTTTATCATTTCCACTATTATTTTATAATATTCCTTAAGAGGCCCATTTTAGACCTCAAAATTTCTCTAATGAATTTATGATCTCCACGTTAAAATGTACTAGCAAAAAGTTGATGGTGGAAAGGCATTGGAACATATTGTTGCTTTGGAGCAACGGTTGGCAAAATTTGAGGGCGAAATTGATGCACTATGTGGTATTCTTTCTGAGCTTCAAATGAAGCTATGTCAGTCCTAAACCTGAACAAAATCGTGCTACTGACACCAACCGCCCAACCACTCTTGATGATTGACCATGCTAGTGCAAGTAGGGAATTTTTTGGTAGATTCCTCCTTGGTTGGGATAAGGTTTTTTTGGATATTCTCTGGATATGGTCATGTATTGGATATCTGTTATTCCAACAGTTTTGGATTAATATGTAATGTAAGTCTCTCATGTATTTGTTGCGGCCGAGTGCAAATTTAATAATACAAGTATTCATTTTTGTGAACAAAATAAATTATTTTACCATTAGAATTCTCTTCTCTACATTTTTTAACTGCATTGTTAGATCAAACTCTCCATTTAGCCATGCATTGGGTGGTTCGAAACGCGTCAACCATATATGTTCAATGTGATTTTGCCAATTTTTTTTCAAAACAATATGAATCACAAAAACTTGAATTGTAAAATAAATTCAACACTTTTAAATATTTATATTATAATTTAATTTTAATAATTTTAATAATTAATATTATAATTTTATTCTTCATAAAAACTTAGCTCAACCCTATGGCATATGTTTATATTTCCAACCATGATATTTGTGTTTCCAACCTCGGTAGGTTCAAATCTCCCAACACACTATAATTTAGAATAAATCTCTAAAAACATAATATGATTTGGAATAATATATTTTACTAAATAATAATAAAAAATAAATTATTTTTTATTATTTTGAATATTCATAAAAATATTTAAAATATAACATTTATATATATATTTATTAACTTTTACGCATATATATTGTGAAACAGTTTTTAAGTTTTCAATATCTATCAAATTAATCTATTTAGAAAGATGGATGGAAGATATTTTAATTATCACTTTTTTCTTCATCACATTAAGTAAAGTATTTGTTTTTCTTGAGATTTGAATTGTGTCATTCATAATTTTGTTTTTCTTTTTTCAGAAAGAAAAAGCACTATATTATATTGAGGCAATATATACAATATGTTCTGATGGATCTCATAAGAAGACCGCATCCGAAAGACTGTATAAAGGAG
Source organism: Pinus tabuliformis (assembly GCA_031772625.1). Taxonomy (NCBI): domain Eukaryota; kingdom Viridiplantae; phylum Streptophyta; class Pinopsida; order Pinales; family Pinaceae; genus Pinus; species Pinus tabuliformis. Next base: position 1,370,767,499 of record CM062805.1, on the reverse strand, counting down.
CATTCAGCATGTTATCAGCCTAAATAAAGGAGACCTGAAGCATCACATAGGAGTCAATATATACAACACGTACTGATAGATCTCATAAAAAGACCGTATAAAGGAATCATCAGTAGAGGCATTGGTTCTCTTTTGTGATTTGAGTTATGCGATCCACATATTTGTTTTTTTTTTAATGAGATGTAATTATATCTGTAAAATGATGATATTATATTTATAATAATATAATTAATTAGATTTATAATAATATGATTAATGGTATGTATTTTGATTGATTATGAGGAAAAAATGTTGTTGTTGTTGTTGTTTTATTATTATTATTTGGGTTTAATTTTTATTTTGCAACATGTTTGATTTTTAATACGTTAATTATTTTTTTAATCATGAAAAATTGTAATTAGTTATCTCGCTACTTAAATTAGGCTTGGGATGAAATCATGAAACCAACTACCACTATAACTCAAGAATATATCCAACAATATATGAATTAGATATACTAATAACTTGTGATTGGGCAAAGATTAATATATCTTAAAACACACTAAAATAAGCCTCTATCTAAAAAACACCTAACCTTCCAGCCTAATCACAACCAATTAAAATCACATATAAAATTTAAATTTAAATAAAAAAATGCCAAACTTACTTCCAATCTAATAAAATCACCTTACTCCTTAATAAACTAATTACTCTTAAACTATATACAATTTATTTATAATTTATTAGCTTTTAAAATTTTCAAAATAAAAAGAAAAATTACTAAAAAAACCAAACACACGACATTATACATTAAAAAAAATAATTTGAAATGGAAAAAAAATCAATAAATGTTAAAATCATGCACACATTACATGATGTATAATAAATAAAAATGACATGCTTCTCAAATATTTTACTCCTGGACTAAAATATATATTATTATTATTATTTTTAAATTTAACCAATTTAACTTATTTATAAAAATAAATAAATATATTATTTATTATAATATATTTATTACTAAGATATATATTTTCAATAATTTATTTATAAATTATTAATTATTTTTTAAAATATAAAATTTATTTTGAATATCAATTTTTAAAATTAAAAAAAATTTATATTTTATTTAAAATAATATATAAAATATAAAAATGTCTTTTCAAACTGATGTTAACATATATATACATATCACATGATGTTTAAAAGGGAATAGAATGCAACTTGAATATTTTACTTTTTAATTAGAATATATCCCCCTTCTTAGTTTAATAAATATTATTTACCTATATAAATTATAACTTATTATTTCTGATTATATTTTGGTTTGATGGTAAGGTTGTTAATAAACGGGAACTATGAATTTTGCCTTTAATATTGGGAACATAATTAAGGTTTCATCCATGTCGAATCTTGGTCATTATTGTAATGATGGTTCATATTTGCCAGTAGACCCATATTCTAGTACGGTATTATTACTCATTATTAAAATATAATAATTTTTATAATGAATAAAAGTTCAAAATTTGTAAATTGTAAATAGATATTTTTAACAAAATTTTAAATTTGAAATTAAAATTAATATATAAAATAACAGATAAGATGATCGAGCATGCTCTAAAACTATTTTTATTTGGCTGAGAGCTTATCTTCCTCGGACGTAAGGAAATAGGTTAACGGCTTAAGACCGAGAGACATATGGCAGTGTGCCCCTTACGGATCACCAACGAGTTATTCCAAGTGGCGTGGTTTTCTTTGAATAACAAGTCAACCTGCATTCACGGATAACCGCTAGAAATGGCTATCCTCACTGCTGGTTTGACAATTGAGTTATGATAGGTATAACAACTAGAGATAGCTATCCTTATTGCTGGTTTGACAATTGAGTTATGATAGGTTTTCCCACTTGTATAGAACACACAACACAAAAGGATAGTGATCACACATTGAAAAATATGGATGTACGTAGGAAAACATGTTTGTGATAGAATGAACATCGATAACAATATAAGTGGATGGAAAACACTCATTTAAAGTTTAAATTAAGGAAACAATTTCCAATGACAGTTTTTAAGGGTGTTAAATTTATTTATGTATTTAAAAGTGTGATTTAAGTAATAAAAAATTATAATTTTATTAATTATATAGGTAGATATGAGTGATAGTAACCAAAAAAGTTGGGCTTGGAGTATGCCTTAAAACTGTGTCTGAACCAGTTATTCCAAGTGGTGTGGTTTTCCTTGAATAATGGTGACGAGTAAAGGTGCAGATAGCACTCGGAGATGGTTGTCCTCACTATTGGTTTGACAATTGAATTATGATAACTTTTTCCAGTGTAAAATAAAATAAAGGTAACCAAAAAAGCGTTAAAAAATAGAATATTTAACTTGACAAAAGATAAATAGAATGTCTTTAAACCTGCACCATATTCTATAGCAGATTTTAGAATATTCCAAATATATGACTGATTGGAGCTAACTCAAACAATCCACTTATTTGTCTTCAAACAAATTAGGCTATTTAGCCAAATAAAAAACTGAAAAGGGTTGATTGCCAGTGAAGTCAATTATTTGAGTTCAATCTTGTATGTCCCAAATTTTGAAATATTCCAGAAATATGATGGATAAGGACAAATTTAAACAACTGAATTCAAATTTTCCAAATATGTTGGACACTGCAAAGGATTATTATAACACACCGTTAAAAAAAAAAGAGTTATATATATATATATATATGATTTATCAATGACATTATAATCTTTGTTCAAGTTGAACAAACAAAATGCCGCAGTCTAAACTAACTGTTTTTTTTCCGGAAAATTATAGAAATTCTAGTAAGATTATGATAAAATTTGGCAGGGATTTTTGTAATTGGGTGCCCTAGAGGTTTTTTGATTGTGCTGAATCCATTTCCACCATTAAAAACATGATTCAAACACGGTAATTTTTTTTGCCCAGATTCCGACCACTTTTGACCATCCTGAGAATTCCTGTTTGATATCCTTCTTCAAACAAAATTATACTTTTAATGGTAGAATTGTTAGATTCTGAAGCCATGGCACCACAATGATCTGTCAAACAAGGGAACCAGGAGAATAAACAGGATGGTAAGACAATTAGGAGACTAAAAAGAACAATTGGAACAATGACACGTTGGAGGAACAACTTTAGCTTCGAGCAAAGCATCAAGTAGCCCCTGAAAGTAACGTCTGAGGAACGAAGTATTATATCCTCCCTCAGACTTTAAGCAGAGGTCCCAACATGTACGCACTAAGGAAGCAGCCCAAAAATGGCACATGGGAATGGCATGATTGGGACCACCCCTCAAGAAGGGCATCCGTAAAGGTGAGCTCAGATGTACCCTAACCATTTGAATCCTGGTCCCAGAGCATTACATGATCCAAGCATCACAGGTTTAAATTTATTATCAGGTTTGATCCATACCGACTCAAGGATTATAATTCAAATTTACTTGATTCATCCAAAGGTTTGAGGGCAGACAGCATAATCATAAAAATAATGCCCACCCACAACAGCAAAATGCCAGCCACCAAGTGGAGAGAGACCAAATGGGTCCATTCATTAGGAGGACCCACACACCCAGAAACTCATTCTCCCAACCCGTTAGTGGGAATCCCATTGTAGCATTCAAAAGCTTTTTCAAGAATATAACCATCATAAAGCTAAAGAGCTGAGCTCTTAGGATTTCATCTGCTCAGCCAAGAGATGGGAGCATTGGTTCATGAATCCAAGCATCCCTGCATACAAAATCTCTCCATACCCACCATTCAACATTGATGCAAGATTCAAAAAAAACTAAATCAAGGTAACCTTCCAACTCCTCCCAAATACCTTTCCTTCAGTTTTGGCTCTGTTTCTGTTTGATGAAAGATTTGTTTGTACAATGTTGTCTTCAGTGCGGGGAGTTTATAAATCCCAACCCCTTTTTACAAATGATGTTTTCTCTGTGGTGAGTTATGAATCTCAATCTCTGTGAGGAGTTGTAAATCTCAACTGGGTTGTGGGGAGTTACAAATCTCAACCTTTGTGGGGAGTTATAAATCTCAGCTCTGTTTTATTTCATATGGTAATAAAACAATACCAGATTTGAGCTTTACACCTCTGTTTTGAAAGATGATTGTTTTTATCAATAGATTATGAATAACATGCCAAATGTACATTCTGTTCAGGTGTAAAAACACTGAGAGTTGTGAAAGATATGGTTTTAGTAGTATGTAGATTTTTGCAGTTGGAAATATTGTTAATGTTATTTTGGTTTACCTGTGTCTGAAAGATTTTTCAAGAATGAGCTTTTGATTTATATTTCTGCTGGAAGGAAAAAAAAAAAAAAAGAGTTTTCAGATGTCTGCACAAAAAAAAGGTTTTCAAAAAGATTTATTTGAACAAAATTTGTCAAAAATGATACATCAGAAAACATTGACAAAGATGTACTTATGAAATTCATCTTTAGGATCCATCGCTTAAAGTTTCAAACCACTCTGATTCATTCAAAAGAATTGATACTCATGCTCTCATTGCCATTTTCACATTGTGTATTCATTTGCTTGCAGGAAAACCTCAGCATGGTATCAGAAAGCTATGCAAGTAGCCAAGCTATGGCGAATTGTGTTCCGGTTTCCCAACCATCCCGTCTCTTCAGTTGAGCAACACAAACATGTAAAGCTCCGAAAATGTTGCAGCACTTCAGCTGTTTCTTCTTCTTCCTCTTCCTCTTCTCTTTTTCCGACAACCGAAGCGGCGAGGGCTTCTACCTCTTCCTCTTTTCTTTTTCCCACAACCGAGGCGGGCCAATCCCTCCCCTTGACACCACCACAGACTCCGCCGCGGGCGCTTTCATACCCCTCGTCTCTCACGCGGAATTCTTCTTGCCTCCTCTGCTCGCCCATACCCTACACGGAGTCCTTCCGCCGGAGGAGCACCACCGTCCAGCCGCCGGCGTCGGTAGCGGGTGGGCGGGAAGAAGCGGCGGCGCTCAAGAAAGCCCCCGCCGCCGGTCGCGTCGCCGCCTGCTTGCAGCCGCCCGCCGCTGGTGCCCGGAGGAGAGTTTTTAGAGGAAAGTCGGTGATGGACAACTCATTGATGAGAAAGTCGGTGATAGAAGAGGAGAAAATGATGACCAGGAGGAGGAGAGATGATGAGTTTGCCATGATGCAGAGAAGGACTTCGTTGAAAAGGAGGCAGATCGGTCCAAGTCCACTCAGCCGAGTGGTAATGGCCACTGCTGAATAGACAGAAATGTGAATAGACAGAAATGTTAACGGGAACAAAATTTCATCATAAAGATGTGTCATTTAGCTGGGTGGTTGTGGTTAGGGCTATTGTCTAATAGGGAAATAGGAAATATTGATGTGGAATGAAATTTTAACATAAAAACATGTTATTTTATTTTTATTGATGTGAGAGTTTGTCATCATGTGAAATGAAATGATAGCGAGAGATGATTGTCTTCACTGTTGGTTGGACAACTAAGTTATGATAGATTTTCCCCGTTGAAAAAAATGTGAAATGAAATGAATTTTCTATCATATAAAAATTGCATTGTAGTACTGGCTCGTCAAGTTATAGATGAGATATAACATGTTTGTAATATTAGATATTTTTATATATGTTGGTTTGCTTTGTTTCATGTTTTCTTATAAATGTTATTTAAATTGAATTGATGAGTGGTTAGAATTTGTGAATTTGTTTTATTATTAAAATTATTTTAAAATAAACTATATACATAATTTTTTTTGTAAGTTTGGTGGTATTAAATCTTTATCATGTTTAATATATCATTTTGATCGGGGCAAGGAATTGAACCAGTGACTTCATATCAAGGAGTGCTTTAACTAAGCACCGATCACTGTCTATCTAAGACAAGAATTGAACTGGTAACTTCATATCAAGGAGTGCTTTAAGTGAGCACGGATCATTGTTTATCTAAGACAAGAATTGAATCGATAACTTCATATTAAGGGGTGCTTTCACTGAGCACCCATCACCGTCTATCCAAGAATTGAGCACTGATCACTCTCTATCCAATACGAGAATTGAACTGGTGACTTCATATCACTGATCTTGAACAGGTAACTTCATATCAAGGAGTGCTTTAAGTGAGCACTGATCACTGTCTATCTAAAATAAGAATTGAACCAGTAACTTCATATCAAGGAGTGCTTTAAGTGAGTCTATCCAAGGCCTGTCTATCTAAGACAAGAATTGAATCGATAACTTCATATCAAGGAGTGCTTTAACTGAGCACCCATCACCGTCTATCTAAGAATTGAGCACTAATCACTCTCTATCCAATACGAGAATTGAACCACTTCATATCACTGATCACTCACTATCCAATACGAGAATTGAACTAGTGACTTCATATCAAGGAGTGCTTTAACTGAGCACATCTATCCAAGATCACTGTCTATCTAAGACAAGAATTGAACCGGTAACTTCATATCAAGGAGCGCTTTAAGTGAGCACCGATCACTGTCTATCTAAGACAAGAATTGAATCGATAACTTCATATCAAGGAGTGCTTTAACTGAGCACATACAAGAATTGAATCGGTAACATCATATAAAGAGTGCTTTAACTGAGCACCGATCACTGTCTATCCAAGACCCCGTAAACATTTTTTTGTAAGCTTGGCAAGACTACATCTTCATCATGTCCAATATATCACCTTGATCAAGGCGGAGAAATTGAATCCGCGACTTCACATCAAAAATGCCTTAACAAAGTACTTGATCACCCTCTACTCAAGACCCATAAACACTTACATAATTTTATGTTTAATAAAAATATTAAATTATATGTATTTTTAATAATAAATAATAAATAAATTATATATATATATATATAATTAAAGTAATTTTATATTAATAATAATAAAATTTTATTTTTAAAAAATTTATAAAAACGCCATGGATGGAAACCACTTCCTCTTAGAGTGCCCCATGTACAACCACATTAGATCTCAGTTTCACAATCTTTGTTACAATACTGACCTTCCTAGCCTTTTACAATGTCAAAATTATAGTGAGCTCAAGAGGCTTCTCTCCAAGCTTTTTGAGCATAGAAATAAAATCTTAAATCAAAATAAATAATTTGTTTCTTTAAGTTTGATAGACCAATGTTTGGTCTTAGTGGATTATCATCATCATATATATTTTTAGAAATATATATTTATATATAAATATATCATATAAATAAAAAATAAAATATAATTTAAATTCCTATAATATTATTTTAAAAAATTAAGTAAACTACCCAAATAAAAGTTTTATTTCTATCTATTTTTGACCTGCTACATTTTAGCAATAGCTTGTCAACATATATAGATTGGACATAACATGCTTGTAATATTAATAGATATTTTATATATGTTGGTTTGCTTTGTTTCATGCTTTCATGTGAATGATATTTTAAATTAAAGTGATGAGTGGTTGGAATTTGTGAACTTGTTTTATTTTCAAAATATTTTAAAAATAATAAAAAATAATAAAGATATATAATTTTATTAAAAATAAAAATATTTTAAAAACTATGTAATTTTATGTTTAATAAAATATTAAATTTTATAATAAATTTTAATATAAAATTATATCATTTTTAAAGATAGATAAAAAATAATATATATATATATATATATATTTAGTAATTATTATTTTTAAATAAATTTATAATAATATTTATATTTATAAAATAAGTTAATGATTCTTAAGGTTAGGATATGGCCGAGGTTAAGACGTCAAGCCACCTACCTCGTCAGACCTTCTCCACTCACATTTAATTCAAATAACTCTTCCAACATTTTGATTATTCATTACTAAAATCAAGGAATAGGAGAATAAGAACATGGAGTTTCATCCTTAATTAATATTCTTTGTTGCAAAGTTGTTTCATATTTGCCAAAATATCTGCTTTTGAATTTAGATAACCTTTGATATGATTAAATTAAATTATCTCAAATTTGCCCAATTATATTTTAGTTCTTTGTAATATTGGAGAAATTAAATTTTAGTTATTTGTAATATTGGAGGGATGATTTGATTGGTATTCTTTGGAAGCTTGAAAACGTGTTGAATGACTATTATGAAATATTTAAATATTATTAGTTGTGGATATTTTTTGAGATAGTTAATTCTAATCATTGCCATAATGCTAAAAATCCAGCTAGATTGTTAGAAGCGATTCCAAGCTTCATGCATATTGTAACTTTATTTCTTGTTCGAAGGGATAGATAACCCTTCCCACTCCAATCTCCCCTTATATTAAAAAATATTAAAAAAAATGTAATTTAAATTTCATTAACATTATTTAAAAATATTAAGCAAAACATGAAATAAAAGTTTTATTTGTATGTATTTTTGAATTTTTCATTTTTTTCATATTTATCACTGTTTGCTTTTTTGTTTTGTTTTTTCTTTTTTAAATATTAAATTAAAAATTTATTTGTAGGTATTTTTGTAATGTGTATTTCTTTTAGTGAGAATTATTGATATAAATTATTTATTTATAAAATTATAAAAATGATAGTTTATGAATTCAGGCTTTTGTGACCCATATTGCATTAAGAAGAGTTTTTCCGATAGAAATCACATAGAAGAAAATTTTGCAGACGTGTTTCGAACTAGCAAGTGTGGTTCATTATCAGGACCAGATGAAGATGCAGTGGCACATGCTTAAATAAAGGGCGATGTAGAGACCAAAAGATCATATAATGGCTATAATAAAGACTACTTTATGAATAATAATATTCTAATAATAATTATTAAGATCAAATAATATTCCTATAATGGCTAGTTTATGAATAATAATATTATAATTTATAATAGTTATTAAAAAAATATAAAATAAGAAAAGATAAAAAAACATTAATAAGAAACAAACAATCAAAGTCAAACCATAAACAACGAACAAAGTAAAACAAAAATATAAAGAGGGGTCAAGACCTTATTAATGAGTAAGATCCTATAACAAAAATATTAATTAATGGAAACTAAAATCAAACCAAAGCAATCAAAGAGGGAGGGAGGGATAAATAAATTAGGGTCAACCAAAAAATAAGGGTCTAAGGTCCTATAATCAATATAAGGAGCCATGAAAAATCGATAAAGTCTAACATAAATATTCAAAGCAGTAGAGATGATAAAATTACTAAAATGCCAAGGAAGATCAAGTTAATTTTTTTTTAAAGATGAGAAAACCGATCAAAATAATATTAACATCAAATACAAATACCTATACAGAAATAAAAACAAAACAATTCATAAATAGAAACATCAAACCCTAAAAAAACAAAATAATTCACAAACATAAACTTAAAATATTACAAACTAGGAGGACATGATAGGGACCAAGCTTCTGCTAATATTCCAACCACCGTCTGTATTTAAATTATTAGGCCTTTTTTCGATTTCCAGGGCCTCCTTGAATTTACGATGATGGAAATGACTAACTTTGGCAATGACATGGGCCTCAATGTAGATTTGATGCTTAGATTTTTCTGCATGTTCTGCCAAAGCAGAGTAGCGGGTCTTGCCATGCTTGGTGTCACGTGCATGCTCACGAATCCTTTGATTAATCAAGCGACCAGTCTCACCAATGTAGGGAGTCCCACATGAGCAAGGGATAACGTAAACACCTTTCATATATTGGGGTCCACAGGGTCTTTAATGGATCTTAGGGAACTTCGAGTATTTATGTTAGACTTTATTGATTTTTCTTGGCTCCTTATATTGATTATAGGACCTTAGACCCTTATTTTTTGGTTGACCCTAATTTATTTATTCCTCCCTCTTTGGTTGCTTTGGTTTGATTTTAGTTTCCATTAATTATTATTTTTGTTATAGGATCTTGACTCATTAATAAGGTCTTGACCCTTCTTTATAATTTTTTTGACTTTGTTCCCTGTTTATGGTTTGACATTGATTGTTTGTTTCTTATTAATGTTTTTCGATCTTTTCTTATTTAATATAATTTTAATAACTATTATAAATTATAATATTGTTATTCATAAACTAGTCGTTATTATAGCTGTTATAGGAATATTATTTGATCTTAATAATTATTATTAAAATATTATTATTCATCAACTATTTGTTATTATAGCCGTTATATGATCTTTTTTTTTTTTCTAAATAAGATTAATCTATTAACATGAAGGGAGTAAAATTACATCGTGACCGAAGTCAAAAACACTGCCCTGAAGAGAGGCAAAGTTGTTAAGATAAACATGGAATGTGACTGCCCCATTTCAGGGAGCTCAGTCTTGAACCGTTTACTGTGTTTACAAAAAAAAAAAAAAACCAAAAAAGAACTGAAATTCCATATAACTGTCTGAACAAAAACATGCCCAATAGTATGGGCCGCATGGCATGCTAACATGTCAACAGAGAGCAAGCTAAACATCTGGAGGTTCTTCAACAATCTGGCACCAACCTGTATTCGGCATGTCCCCTTCAAGAGCTGCTGTAGAGTTGGAAGGACCAGGGTCTACCGGCGCCAATACCACATTCTGAGCGCTGCGAGCTTGAGCTTCTGGAACCTGCATAGACGCGCTGCCAATCCCCATCTGGATGTTTGAAACTGGAACAGAACCAAATCCCAGGCCCTCCTGATGAGAGCTAGTCTCTCCCTCTTGGGCTTCCTCATGGAAGACCACCGAGATGTGGGCGGTGATCCTTGGGCGGTTCAGAGAACTGCAGAAGGTGAAGAACACAGAGCCATACGAGGGACGCCCTCTCCCACTTCGAGTGCACGGATAGTGCCCAACGGAGAAATCGCTTGAAAGGGAGGGCGACTCGGAGGAAGGGCTGGAAGGCACCCGCCTGGGCTGACCTCGGTGAGACCTCATCCTATGGCGACGGTGAGGCATTTGGGAGACCAAAGCAACGGGAGGAGAGCGAGATGGGGCAACAGCAATGACCAGGCCAGAGGAAATTAGGAAAACGACAATGCGCAGGCCTGATGCCCAGGATATAAAACAAAAGGAGGACGGAGGCAGCGCTACCGCAAAACTAGAGCAAGGTTTCAGAGCATCCTCCCCGTTCAATCTACCAAAGGCAGTAGAGAGGATGAGACCCACATAAGATTTATAGAAAACAGAGCTACGTCCAGACTCTGGATAATTCTGCGGATGAATTGACGGACTTTGCTCCCCCGCCAGCTTATAACTGAGCCTTAACATTCCAACCTCCTTCAGGCATCGAGATACTTCCGTCATTACTGCATCTATGAATGGAGCCAAGGTCTGAGACGAGCCTAAGCGTGCGAGAGCATAAACCAGGGTGCCAGACAGGGTGGGAAAATCAGAGTCGTTGAACATCGAGTAAATGAACTCTGCACATACCATATTTCGAGCGCTTCGTTTATGAACCAATTTATCATACTGTACTGGGTGGGCAGGTGTCGCCCCTCCTCACGCCACCCCTGTCCCATCCCAATTGATACCTGTCTAGACACCTGCATCCGGGGGTCGTTATATGATATTTTGGTCTCTACATCACCCTATATTTAAGCCTGTGCCATGGTCTGCGTCTTCATCTAGTCCTTATGATGAACCCCATTAGTTGGTTCGAAACGCGTCGACAAAATTTTCTCTTGTGTGATTTTTATCGAAAAGAATCTTCTAAATGTGATAGTGTTATAAAATTTTAAATGTTATATCCTTTGTAAAGTTTAAAATAAATTAAAAAAATTAATTTGAAGAAAGAATATATAAAATTGGTTATGTGTTTACAAAAGATTTTTTTAGTTGGAATATATATAGTTGATTATACATTTAAAAAAATGTTTATTATATATATATATATTTTAAATAAGATAATTTAATAATAAATATAATAAAAATATAATAGTATGAACTTCAATTCCTACCTACACTATATTGTGTTAGAATGATATTTTGTTTTTGTAAGCTTGGTAGATCCTTCCATTCTCATTAAAACATAAGCAAGTTACAAACACATATGAATAGTTAGGTGGCTTCAACTTGCCCAAAAGGAAAACAAGTCTGTTGGCCACCTAACAACATGATAAGCTAATCTTCTCCAATAATAGGATTCTAGATGATTTGCTAGATCAGTTGAAAAATGCAAAGTATTTTACTAAATTAGACTTGAGAAGTGGATATCATCAAGTAAGAATAGCTTAGGAGGACATATGGAAGACTGCTTCTAAAACCAAATAGGGTTTGTTTGAGTGGCTGGTTATGCCTTTCGGTCTTTGCAATGCTCCAACTACATTCATGAGAGTTATGAATGATATTTTAACATCATTTCTTGATGAATTTTTAATTTTCTATTTAGATGATATTTTGATATTCAACAAATCAATAGAAGAGCATGCCAAGCATGTTAGAAAAGTTTTGGATATCATGAGAAAAGAACAATTATTTCTAAAGATGTCTAAATGTAAATTCGAGAAAAATTCTTTAGTGTATTTGGGCCACATAGTTGGAGGAGGTGAGCAGAAGATTGATCCCTCTAAAGTTTCGGTCATTGTTAATTGGCCAACACCCAAATCAATTATAGAAGTAAGGACTTTTTTAGGAGCAACACAGTACTGGAGGAATTTTAATGCCAATTTCTCCTCCATAGCAGCTCCACTACATGCATTGACCAGCGTGAAGGTTGTCTTCTAGTGGGGAGGCAAACAACAAAAAGAATTTGATGCTTTGAAACAAAAGATCAGTTCAACCCCAGTTTTAGCATTGCCGGACTTGAAACAGCCCTTTGAAATACAAACAAATGCAAGTGACTACACCATGGGTGCAGTTCTTTTACAGCATGGTAAGCCCATTTCATTTCACTCTGAAATTTTTAATGGTGATGTTATTAATTATCCTACGTATGATAAAGAGCTATATGCATTGGTTCAAAGTGTGAAGAAATGGAAGCATTATTTGATGGGAAAAGAAACCATTATTCACATTGATCATCAGCCTTTGCAATATCTGCAATCTCAAACCAAATTGCAGCAGTCAAGGCACTTTCGTTGGATGGGATTTTTATAGAAATTCCACTTGGTAATCAGGTACAAGAAAGGAATTTATAACAGAGTTGCTAATATGCTTTCTAGACTGGTTGTAAATGTAGCCATTTTACTCAAGAATAATTTTGTTTTGCCTGAAAGTTATGTTGAACAATACGCACAGGATGCTGACTTTCAAGAGGTATATTTAAACTTGAGTCAAGGCCACCAAGTTGAGGAATTAGACTACCATGTTCATGATAATCTGTTGTATCATTTGGGGAAACTTTGTGTTCCATGGGGAGAGAGCGTAAATGTCACAAGGGAAGCGCACACTTCTCTTATTTAAAGACATTTCGGTGTAAGTAAAACAGTGGAAAATCTTTAGAGGTATTTTTATTGGCATCGTATGTGTTATGCTCCTATACCAATAGGTGTCATATTTCATGATTGACTTGATGAGCTACGTAATATGTTCATGCCTTTACTTGTTGCAAAGGTTTTCCATATTGTTAAAAAATCAAAAAAATTTAAAAAATGTAAAGAGGGTATACCCTAAAAGAAAAATCAGAGGGTGAAAAGAAATAAAATGGCCAAAAAAGTGAAAGAAAATGAACCCCACCAAAAGAAAGACCAAGGAAAGTGTGCAAGTCTAAATGCCACTACTTTTTACTCTTATGTAATAAACAAATTGTGTGCAACTTGTAACTTATTCCACGATTGGTGAACAGTCAAATAGTTTAAACTTTACTAGTTCATATTTTCAATTTTATGTTTTAGAGATAGAGAATAAAATCTGACCAAACTGTTTAATCTTGGCAGATAAATAGATAGGTAGAGTGAATAAAAGGAGCTCAACAGTTTAATCTGAGCCCTTAGATGTAATAAGGTTAGACTTAGATAGATTTCTATATGTAAAAAAAAAGTGTGATAAGGGTTTGCCAGTCCAAGTGCACCCTAATAAAGAAGAAAAATGTCAAGCTAAATTAGGTAGGGTAGGTAGATGGTGTTGCAGAATTACTTGTGATGGATAATGTCTCTAAATGTGTTAAGTTTCACTTTTATCACAAGTGCAAGGCAAACATTTCACTTGATGCAGTTCAAGCAAAACAAGGTTAAATAATTAACTTCCCTTCATATTTTCCCTAAAGACTTTACTAATCCCCCCTAAAGTATTAAGGTCTTTAAAAATTAAAGGGGCTCAGAGCATTTCTCTGACTTCTGGAGGGACCAGACCCTTGGCCCAATAATTTAAATGGCCTAAGTACTCAAAACCATCCATAAATCATTCATTCACTCTCATAAGTCTTTTCCTAAGTAAAATCCTAGTTTACTTAGGAAAAATGCACAATATCACATAAAACCCCTTTTCCAAGCCTAAGTTTAAATGTATACTCTAATGTTTTTACTTAGCGCTTTCTATCACATTGCTTCATATTAATTTCTGACTTATATTATATACCTCCCAAAAAGTTCACCCTATCCTGTATTATTAAATATATTGAAAAAACCCCAAATTGTTAAATATCCTGCCCCCGGTTAAATATAACCATAATCTGTATTAAAATAAGGATTAATGAGTTAATCAGTAACCCATTAAGAACCTTGACTTTCTGCTTTATTGCACGGGATTAATTAACCCTATGGGTTAAATTAATAACCTCCTTAGCCATTCTCAGTCGACCCGATATGATTGATTAATTGTTAAATATATTGGGCCCGCATACATAAAGCCCTGCCGTACCCCGCTCCCGTCCACCGTTAGATCTCGTCCTTATCATCCAACGGTCGACGATGATATCCCCCCCCCTGGTGACCATGCTTTAACGCGCGATCACCAGGCAGTTTTCAAAACCATACTCCGCCACGCGTCAGGCAATCCATGGAATCGCTAGCCTCCAGTCAAATACCGCCTAACCCCAAAAGCGGTGTGATTGCGTACCGCTTACCGCTCTCCATAAAACGACAAACGTCTTTTCCCTGCATACGTCACCCGCCCAATAATCTAACCCCCCCCCCCCCCCCCCCCCCCCCCCCCAACCTAGATTTTGCGAATAAAAGCAATAAAATGTCATTTTCAATGTTTTATACGGCAAACTGTGTTCCCATGCAAAGCGACGTCTCGGTCAACCGCTGAAGCTCTTCAACCACCATTTGGTCAGAAAATTTGCAGCAACGTAGTCTAGAACCTGTTATCCATCCTGCCATTGCACTGTTAACTTCCCCAATACAGGTATTTACCCATTTCCATCGAAACCCTGCAAGTTTTGGTTTTATACTGAATATTCCACAAAAAGGACCAATTTCGCTATACATTCAGTCGTTGTTCACTATATAGGTTCCAAAACCTGCTGTTTTCACTATTTTTCACAAAAAACCTGAATTCCATTCTTGAATCCAGAAGAACAAGAGATGGAAACTTCTATAGCTCTGAATGTTGTACCTATGAACGCCCCTCACAAAGATTTAGATTATCTACCCCTGGCTGATAAATATTTTCAGATAAAAGACTTATTTGGTAATGAAAACCACCTTAAGATCTTTTGCCAAGCTAGAGACAACTATCTTAATGGCTCTGACATCTTAGGACTGTGGGAATCCAACCTTCCCATGTACTTCCTCCCTTCAGTCCATGTTTTCCCAGATATCATTCATCACTGCTATGCCAATTATGACCCTAACCAAAGAGTAGTCATGTCCCCAAGCCAAGCAGTCCTTTTTCCCATAACTGCCCAGTCTATCAATGAAATGCTGCAATTCCACTCCAGTCATGCTCTCACTCCCCTTTCTATGGGATACTTACTTGAAAGAGCTCCCCAATTGTCTCAAGCAGAATTGACTCACATCTGTCAGATGTTCATGGACCCTAAACATCAGCCTAAAGGCCCACCTCCTTATCTGTAGGTTTACTTTACAGATACATGAAGAATTATTATTGATATGATAGCCTCAATCATGGGATTCAACTCCGGAGAGTATGTCGATGAGATAACCTTGGTATTATTGTCTATTTTTACTCCTGGACAGCCCCCTGTTGTTAAATATGATTATGCCTCTTATATTGCCAACAAAATTCATGACCAATTCCTAAGGCTGGACAATGAAGGAGTCTTCAAATACACTACTTTCATCTATTATCTGTTGTTGTATTATTAGTCAAAAAACTTCCCTTTCCATGTCAAGAAACTTGACACCAGAGGCAATCCAAGGTCTGTCATTTTTTGGAGTCCCATTTTCCATAATTCCATTGAGACCCCTTACACCTACAATGAGTTCATTGATCTATTTGTCCATCCAACAACTACTTTATTGACAGGAGTTTCCCCTCCTAGGATAAATGGTGATATGAAGAAAATCCTCCAGCTCTCCAAGTAGTACAAGATAGGTGACTGGTACCTATATAAGAATCACACAGAAATCAGGATTTATGGGTGTGAACTCTGCCCTTTTAAGCTACCAAAGTATGTTCCAATGAGACTCTTTGCATTGGAATATTTCAGGCAAATGATAAATGCATACCTAGTCCCATTTTGTAATGCCAAGAAGAAAGCTTAGCTTAGAATCAAGAACTAGCTAGGCCCTTTTGTCTGCAACACTAGGGAAGCATGGAAAGAAGCAGAAATTTTTTTAGAAGAGCAACTTAAGTTACAAAAGAGTTTTGGGTGGAAACCATATGATCCTAACAGTTTTATATGTGATAGGAGAATGAAGAACAGGTTGTCCCCATATATTCACCATAGAATTCCAGAAATTGAAAAATATGCAAATATGGATGAATGGAAGGAAGGTACCCTAGTAGAGCATGATAGTGAACAGGTCAATTTTGAGAAAGTTATGAGAGATCTTGAGAAAACACTTGACTTGGATTCTTTTGGGCAGGTACCATTTAAGTTATCTCAAAGGTCAGGAGTTGGTGCCTCCAGTGTTGGAACCTCTCAGCAACCTTCACAGGAAACAAGTATACCAGCTACAGGGTCATCCAAGGGCAAGGAATTAGAGACTAGCTTTCAACACACTGAACAACCTACAATGTCCAAGCAGCCTGAAACTTCCAGAGAACAAGCTCAAATACAGACTCCTCCCACTCAGATCAATATAGGGGAGCCTCCAGTTCTGCAAACTCCTCTAAATGAGGAAAGAAACAAAAAGAGAGACAAGGAAAAAACTACCCCTGCTAGTGAACCATCAGGACAGCTTGGAACAAAGAGACAGAGATTAAATCCCCTTGTAGAGGAGGAATTTGCAGAAGAAAATACAGATAGTCGGAGGGAAGAAAGAATGGGAAGCCAAAAAACTTTCCCAACAGGTGGAACATCCACTAGCTCTCAAAGGCAGGAGCTATAAAGGCAGAAAAGCGTAGAGATATCTTCTTCCAAGCCACCAGGGACTGATGCCTCAAACATCAAGAAAACATTCACAGAAATAAAAGCTAGGAATGATCCATTGAGGCTACAGGTTTATAACTGATATTTGAAGATGGCTCCTACAAATCAACAAAGATTGATGTCAGCCTATGACATCAAAGAAGGCAAGATGATAATGAGCTATTTCAAGCCCAAGGTGCAACAGCCTAGATCAGCAACAGATTATCTCAGAACAAATTTTGAAGTCATGGCAAAGGATATTCATCCTTTGGATCAAATTGAGTTGCATAAGCAAACGGGAGAAATGATTTACTCAACCTTGACTGGCAAGGCAATGATGGCCCACAGGTTACAAAATTCTTTGGACAACACTATTGCTCAACTACACTTGGAAAAGGCCTCCTCTCAAGCCAAAGATAATAGAATAAAAACCTTAGAAGAAATAATTATTGGATTGGGCCATGATCCCAAAGATGCAAAGGCTACAGAAGCCTTGATCAAAAAGAAAGATGAAGATATTGCTGCCCTAAGGAAGCAACTAAAACTGCCACCTTCAAGACATCCACAGACTGATGAGGTTATAAAGAAAAAATCTGAAGAAGAGTTGATGGATTTACTCTTAAAACTCAATGAATGACTGAATGATACTGAACAAGCACTTGAAAAGGCATTGAAGGACAAGCAGGGAGAGTCGACCTCCCAGCCTCCCAATGTAATACCAGTAGTATCAACAACAGTCCCATCAACTCTTGGAGCAACATTGGCACCAAATATTCCAGTAGTCACTGCAGAGGCAGTTACAGGTACAACAACAACAAGAACAATAGGAGTAGCACAGGGCAGTACTGCTAATTTGATCATAGAAGAGCTAATAAAATCAATGGAGGGCTTGAAACTACAAGTTTCTGAACTAAATAAGCTAAAGGAGCAATATGCCAAAATGGAACAAAGCTATGATCTCTCAAAGATAAATGTTGCAGAAAAGGAAAGAGAGATTAAAGTGTTAGTAAACAAAGTAAAATCATTGGAGAGAGATCTTACATTTGACAAACCTCTAACAGAAATCAAGATAATTCTTTGGGCCAACATCACTCAATCCATAAATGATGTTTGGTCTTATATCCAAGTAATTTTTGAGTAGATTGATCTTGTGAAGGCAACCCAAGAAGAAATCCAAAGAAAAAAGGCAGAATTAGGAAAAATGCATGAGGAAGCCAACAGGCTTATACATTTTTTGAATACTAGAAATAAAGAACAACTGGAAGAGTTAGGCATTAATGACAGGACAGAAACCATTTTGGAAATCAAAAGGGTATTAACCAAGAAAACTTTAATGCAGAATTTAGAAAGAAGATGTCATGACATGCGGGCAGAGATTAATGCTTTTATGGAAAAGTTTGATATTTTGCAGAATAAAGGGCTACCCAGTCCTTTAGTGATTAATGACAGGTTAATGAGGCATAAAGATTATGTGGAGAAATTGAATAATTATGCAGGCAACCAAGCAGGTTCATCAACAAGTGCATCAGGGATAAAAGCATTGCCTACAGGCAGGGTGCTCTACGACAACCTAGAGAACTTATTCTATGTCGAGCATGAACTAAAACACTTGTTCCCAATTCAGCCTACATTTTTCAGGTATACAGAAACAGATGAAACCCTCAGAAAGCTTCAGAAAACCAGAATACCACAACCAAAATGGTGGGAAGAAATGCTTGAAATTTTGTAATTTATTCTAGGTAAAAGGTAAATTTTGATTTTTACTACAGTCAATGAAGATAAAGAGGATGAAAAGAGATCAACAGATAAAGAGTATTAGATGCAGGTAAAGTGTATCAGTAGGAAGGTCAAAACAGAGCAACCAACACATAATTACACCAAGGACAACAAGAGGCCAAATCATAGGGCCTAACTCCAGCACATTCTCAGAAATAGGGACAACAAACCATTCGGTTGCCTTATCTGTCATCTACGAGGTCTTCTAGCCCTATTTTATTGAAGGATATGATTAGTCACCCCAGTTTATATCTCACTTTGTTATGAGATATTTCATTGTAAAAAGTTTCGTATAAATACCCTCTTAATTGGAGTATTGAGGGTGGATTCTTAGACATTGCTGTAATATTGACTATTTTGGAATAAAGTGTTGCTGGACCAACTTTTGTATGGCTTGCTGGATAAATAATTGAAGCAAAGGACTTTTCACAGATTTCTTGAAGCAAACACCAGATCAATAAGTCCTCTATACCTTATGTTTTAAATTTTTCCTTGTTTATTATATCATCTATGTTTCATATCTGAATGATAAACGAAAAAGTGTAATTCAGAATATGCTTGATTGCACTCTGTTTTCAATCGTTATTATTCTCCATGTTTTCTTCTGAATTAGGATAAACAATGAAATCTTAATTGCTCCTGTTTTCTATTTCGTTCATTTTGATTAGTTATTAAAGAATACTTAACTGCTCTTTAGTAGTAATCACTCAAGTTCCCTCTTTAAATAGGCCGAAGGATTCTTAACTGCCCTTCACCCATTTTGAGCCCATTCCATCTATTCCAAGTTGTTATTCGTTCCCTGTTTGACCATCTTGCTCTGTGAAACCATCTTTTGTTATGAAACCAAATCCAGTTAAGCCATCTTCTTTGACTCCATTATCCCAATGGCCTAAACTACTCAGTCTTACCCCTCTGCTACTGAATCTCACCACCCAAACTCAAACAAAACTCCTAAAATTCACAACTAGCCTAATATCTTTCAAAACCAAGCTAAATCATAAAGAGAGAGCCCTCTCTGGGTATAGATTGGCTAGATTCTGTACCTAAAAGTTGGTTTGTGGTTACCTCAGACACCTTTCCTCTTCCCAACAACTTCAAGGAAAATCTGAGTGATAACAATATGCTTGAAAGTGTGTCACGTTTTATAAAAGGTTGTTCATTGTGTGCAGTCAGTAAGCCTAGAAATAGGAAACTAGGATTGTACACACCACTTCCAGTGCCTTCATGACCATGGGAAAGTGTTTCTATGGATTTTGTACGAGGTCTTCCTTTGTCAAGGAAAGGTCATGATTATTTGTATGTAGTTGTGGATAGGTTCAGTAAGATTTGCATGTTAATGCCTTGTAAAAAGCAAATTACAGCTGAATAAACAACTCAACTTTTCTTTCAAAGTGTATGGGTTCATTTTGGATTGCCTACTTATATTGTAAGTGATCATGATTCTCGATTTGTTGGGAATTTTTGGTCAAGTTTATGGAACTTGATGGACACCAAATTGACGAAAAGTACGAGCTTTCATCCGCAAACATATGGTCAAACTGAAGTGGTTAACAAGATAGTCATTCATTTGCTAAGAGGATATTGCAGCAAACATCCTAAGCTGTGGGATGAACAATTGCATTATATTAAGCATGCTTACAACCGAGCAAAACACTCTTCTACTCTAACTTCGCCTTTTGAGGCATGTCTTGCTTATTTGCCTAAATCACCTTTGGATTTCATCTTTGAGAAAGATGTAGCTGTAGATGGAAATAATGACATAGACATAGCAAAGAAATTCAGTTGATTCACCAAACATTTCAAGAATAACTAGAAAAGGGTCAAGGAAAGTATAAGGAAATGCATGATAAGCATCGTGTGGATCATCAGTTTCAAGTAGGTGATGCAGTTTGGCTATATATTAGCAAGGAAAGGCTTCAAGGTGAAGGTATAAAGCTGAAACCAATTCGTTATGGTCTATTTAAAATTCTAGAAAAGATTGGTAATAATGCTTTCAAGCTTGATTTGCCTTCATATATGCAAATCTATTCCATTGTTAATGTTGAAAATTCGAGATTATATGAACCTCCTTTGATTGAAGATCAAGGAGAAAATACCTTGAAGTCTTTTCTCTAGAATACCTTGATGTGCTTCAACAAGACACTATACTTGACAGATGGACAAGGACAACTAAAAGGGAAATATTGATTATCTTCGGGTGAGTCTCAAAGGTACACATCCATCAAAGGCCAAATGGATTGAAGTGGGGAAGGTGAAGGAATAGTACCCTCATTTGTTCAATAACTGAAAGTGATCCTTTTGGGGTCCAAAGAGACCTTTAATCATATAATGCTTTTTTTCAAGTTAAGCATAAAGCATATAACATAAGGATCTCTATAATTTAGAGTGAATTTGGAATCCTAATATGAAACGATGAATTTTGAAAGGCCAAAGTTTGACCAAACACCAATAATGAAAAATTTAGCTACTTTTGGAGTAATCATTAATATAATGCAAGTGACCTCAATAGACATTTTATAAAATAGATCAACAATTTCATAGATACAATAATGGTCATCCTTGATAAAGGTTGAGTAGTGAAAAATCCTAGACTAATAGACTCTCATGGATGTGTAGGTACTATAAGAGGTGTGTACATACCAACTTTACAACTTGTTGAATTTGGGGATGTTTTATAGGATGCAAGACTTAATGTGTGCTTCATAGCACTTTTTCAATTAATAAGGGTGTACTGAAGTGTTGAACACGTTTTAATGTTGATGTTAAGATGACTTCCAACCTTAGAGTAATGTGCATCCAAGATTAGACATTGACAAGTTTCTCCCTGTAAAATCCATAAATATACAAGTTAATAAGGCAAAATGTTGGACATATAGAAGCTAATGACTTATTGATCTTGGTAAAAGTCATTGTAGGTCTTTCAAAAGTTTGGATATATCAAATAAATTTCGATACATTTTACGTTTTTTGGAATCATAACCTTTAGGCTCAAGCATAATGCAAAGGTGAACACAAGTAGTCAATAAGTTTATTGTTTTGACCTTTCTTAGGTTGGATTACAACTTGGTGGAAATATTATAAACAAGTCATCCACTTCATGTGTTAGGAATTCTCCTAATTACTTCAACCAAGCAACCATTAAAATGACTTATCATTCAAAATGAGTAATTGATTCCTTGACATATTTAAGATTCCTATGAGGTGGGTTGTTTGATTGTATATTTCTTGGAGAATTTTCCCTATTTCATCTTCCAGAAAGGTCGACGATTCAAATCCTCAACTAGATTCAAAACATCGACCTTTTTGGAAGATGAGCATTGTGGCAAATTCTCTAAGAAATATATAATCAGACAATTGTTTCCTTACCAACATGGTAATGGCACCACTATCAAATAATATGCCAAATGACATAAAGAACCTTGTTATATGACAATTATTTATATATTTTATCAATAAATATTTTTAAATGAGAGATAATAAAAGGGCAATGTTATGTAAGAACAAGGTATAAGAATACTAAATTTGTTAATTTATTTCTCACATTGTTGCATCAAGTTAAGAATGTCCAAAACTATGCTTACCACATTTATTTCTTCCACTCATTGGACACTTGATGTTTCTTGTTAGTCTAGAAGAAAGTGACCATTTTTCTATCCATGTGAAGTATATGATTCAATGGCTATGATATATGTGAGAATCTAAGGAGCCTTAAGGGTTCGTTCAAGTGGCCATAAGCTAGACATGAGACCTCTTATCTCTCCCTTGAAGCTCAGGAGGTTACAACTTCCATTATCTTAATCCCCTAAAGGTTAGGATCTATAATCAAGGCCGATGGTTTACCTCATGTACCATCTATGGATCATGAAGAAGTATTTGGAGGATATTTTTCAAAAGAATTTTCCTTACCCAAAAAAATGAAAATCCGAAAATAAATTATGAATTAAAAGAAAATAATTTCAAGAAATCTAGAAAACTGAATTAGGTTTATGGTTTAACTAGTAGTATTTGACACTTTAGATGTTTTCAAGATTAACATGAATATTAACATTGTTAATAATATACACTAGATATTAGATTTATGAACATTCTTTTACACTAACTTTAGTTAAGGTGTGTAGGTTTTAATGGTATACAATTAATCACTACAAATAGATTCTTAATAAAATAGAAAAGATGCAACAAAAAGATACACACATTAACATAGAGATTTTACCTTAGAATCCTAAACTAGGAAAACCAACAAGAATTTTCAATATATTTTTCTTTATAGTGTATATATATATATATATATATATATATATCCCAAAACATCTATAAATTGTTAATCCATTTACCCTAGATTAGAATACAACCATATTTGCTTAACCAAAACTACAAAATCATGGGCTAAACCACAATGATACACAAAACCTCTAAAGATGAAAAATTTGTATTGGAAACTACAACAAATGAATAAAAAAAACTACCCAATTTGTTTTTGCCCTTGAATCCCCATGTAGGGGGGGCTTTGGCACCCTAGAAAACCCCCCAAGCATGGTGGGATTTCCCCCCTATGACCCCCCCCCCAACAACACAACATACAATGTGTGAAGGTAGTCGTGCAAAGAATATAACACATACCCAACATTCTCCCACTTGTTTTTTTCTTTGCACACAGGGGGTCGTAGGATTACATGATCAACAATCCAGGGAAATAATTCCAATTGTTTCTTTATACCAAGAGAAATTCTGAGTGCTCACAGATTTGTTAATAAATTTGCAACATTCTTCAAAGTGTCCACCTTCACCAACATAACCTTATTTTCTTCAATCAAATCTTTCACAAAGTGATTCTAGACATCAATATGTTTTGTCTTTAAATGATACTTTGGGTTATTTGCTAGGAATATTGCACTTTAACTATCATAATCTCTCTGCAAAATTCATTATACCAAACCATTAACCGACCCCAATCTTTTAACCATGTTAATTCCTTGGTTGCATGAGTGGATACCATAAATTCAACTTTTGTAGTTGAGCGCCACTATAAATCGTCTCTTTCTCATCTAATTGATTCCCCTTCAAATTAGGTTAAACACACACCCATTTCTAGATCTTCTGTGATCCAAATCTTTAGCCCAATCTGCATTAACAAATCCATGCATGTCCAACATTCTATTAAATCCTAGTCTTCCTTGGCAACACAATCCATAGCCATTAGTGCCACACAAATACATGAAAATCGTGGCTACTAGTATATAATGCTCCTTACTTGGTTTTGACATATACCTACTCAATACTCCCATTGCATATGCAATTTCCAATCTAGTATAGACCATTGGATATGTTAGTGTCAGTCTTTCCAGCCTTCCTCCAGTGATCAAACATGCTCTTACAAAGTGATTTTGAAGTGTCAAGGTCAAATTTTGTCATTTCAGTGAGTCTTCAAGCAAAATTTGGTCACTAGGCATTACGTCTAGGGTTTGCTCTCACTCTTTTCAAAGTTGCCCAAATGCCAATCTATGTCACTATTCAGCTGAGTTTATCATCATTCATAGGGATTTCATTATCATCTGTGTCTAATGAGTCTTTTTACACCTTGTCCATGCTTCAGTTGCGCCTAGGTAAGGTCATTTTCCTCTCCCAGGGTTTTGAAAGCTAATTTCTCTTGGGTGGTCAAATCACTAGCAAAACTTGTACCCAGATGTTCATACACCTTCCCCTATCTTTCATGTACCTTATCCAACACTTCCCATCACTGAGATCCCCCAAATTCCTCATTTTTGCACAAACCCTAGTTTCTAGCTACAACCTGGCAATTTTCTAGGTTTGGCCTGTGTTTTGCCCTTTTGGACCCCTTCCCCTCACTCAATCTCTGAGATTCCACTTTCCCCTGCTTCCTAACATCCCTCCCTACTTCCAAAAATTTCCCCAAGAATTTAGAAGCCCCTTATCCCCTTCA
Source organism: Pinus tabuliformis (assembly GCA_031772625.1). Classification (NCBI taxonomy): domain Eukaryota; kingdom Viridiplantae; phylum Streptophyta; class Pinopsida; order Pinales; family Pinaceae; genus Pinus; species Pinus tabuliformis. The sequence continues at coordinate 1,370,742,459 of CM062805.1, read as the reverse complement.
TTTCGCTTCATTTCGACAAAATTCCTTGTTTCACACATCGGGGCAAGTTTCACTCAAATGATGTTTCAGAGCAATCAAAGATGAATTTTGCAAAACTGAGAGAGGTTTTTGTCCACAACATGCCAAAGAAGAAAAACCTCCTTCACTTTTTGCATAGGTGTCATGGTTTTAGAGAAATGTCAAAATTACAATCGCCGGATCCAAGGAGGTTGGCCAAGGCACTAAAACGACGGAAAAGGCCCGATCCACTCCAAATTTTGGTCAAAGCCTCTTTGAATGAGCATGGTACTTGATTGGGGACTCCCAGCCCAAATTTCAAGAAATTTGGAGAAAATTTTGTGATTTGTGAATTTTTTGTGCCATTTACAGGTTTTGTCCATTAACGGGTCTCACCCCCCGTGCGACCCTTCATCTTGGCAACTCCATTTTGCAAAAACTCAGCATTTCCAGATTTTTCATGAGAAGTTACATATGCTCATCAATGGACTTGAGATTTTATGAAGTTTTGGGCCTCCAGAAAGTCAAAAAACAAGCAAAAAATGACTTTCTGCCACATTTTTGAGACACAGAAAGCAGTCTTGGGAGATTGCACTTTTGGAGGGGCAAATGACCACCAAATTTAGAAATTCCAATTGGGTTGGAAAGTAGACTCATAGTACTTTCCAACAAGCCTACTCTTGCTCAATTTGGACACCGGGAAGTGCCCCAAATGTGGTCCCAAAGGCGCGCGACCCGTCAGGCAGAAGCGCGCGACCCGTCAGGCAAATTTCTCCAAATTTCAGTGTACAGCTCAGAAAAACGCAGTTTGACCCTGTTTGACTTTTTGGGGTGGATTATTATCTTCTTTGATGTAATTAATGTACTTTTATGAAACTTTTACACTTATGTACCTCTTCTAGAAGATTCATTCGTGAAAAAGGTGAAAATTAAATGAATGAATTGGTTTCCTAGCTTATAGAGGCAAGTTGTTTTGACTGCCTAGTTTGTAGTGCTTAGTTTAGAAGTGGTTGAAACAGCTCCTAGGATAGTGAGCTCAACCCTTGGAGGCAGGGAAAGAGGTTAGATGATCTATATTATGTACTTTCTTGCTCATTTTCATGGTTGGACTCTTGAGGGAAAAGCTATCATTGTATTATTCACTGTATCTCTGCAATTTTTGGCTAAGGAAGACCAGGGTTTTGCAGTACTCTTTGGGATTCTTGTGGTTACATGTATTGATGGTGTGTTTTCTTATGTACCTGTAAGTGTGTTATGTGAATCATTTCCTTTCTTTTCCTTCTGCACATTAAGCAAACGAAGTGTTAAAGTAAGAATTCATGACTGTCATGCTCTTCTTTTAAGTTTGTTTAATTTCAATGTTTTCTACTGTTTAAGGAGAATTCAAAGTTATTGTTTGCTCTCCTTAGCTCCTCACCTGTCATTCCTGACCATCCACCTCAATCAAAGGCATCAATACTATCTCATACCTCGCCCCAAAGAACCCCCTGCAGAAACTGTGTCTAATCCCCGCACCCAAAATTGCCATCCCCTCAATTTGCCACCAAAAACCCTAAAAAAACCCCAAATCAACCTTTTGATCAATTTACTAGCCTAAAATCAGTGTTACCCTATTGGTCATCTCCTCCATTGAAGATCTCACCGAGATAGACCGGAGAGAGCCCTCTCCCACCCCGTAGGGCTAGCTACGAGGCGAAGTGGTTTGATGTTGCCTTGAGATTTACCTTTCTCAGCCTGAGGTGAAATTTCAAGCGCTAACATACTGACGATTATACTGGGGAGAACAACTTGTCTGTTGATTGATGTGTTTGCTTCATGAGTCTTAGACGGAGCCTGAAGTTATGCCAGGTAGCCTTCGAAACGCTTTTGCTTTGCATAAGCGGAAGTAGATAAACGCTGCTTCAGTCAATCTCCGTGAGCTTGTGAATACAACACTTCGATTGCATTTTACCCCAGTACATGTATCAAGTTCAGATCTGATTGTTGATGGTGAACAACGATCAGACACTGACAAGGCTGAAATCATTCACTGGCGACTCCTTCACTGAAAACTCCAGAGATCAATGCTTCATGGTGACTTCACTGCAGAGAGATCAGTAGCTTTGAGATTTTCAGGATGGATCGGATTGCAAGAAGATACGCTCCCCTGAGCCGAGATCACATCCCTGGTTTTCCAAATAAAATTCCAAAGGTAGATTGGTCAAGGAATTTGCCTACATTTAATGATGATGGTAAGAAGGATGCTGCCCTACATCTGGTTAGATTTCACATGCATATTCGCAAGTTGAAGGTTGATTTTCCTGAAGATTGCTTGATGAAGATATTCTTGGCCACTCTGGAAGGTGAAGCCCAATCATGGTATGAAAGTTTGCCGCCTGCTTGTATTTACTGTTTAAAGGATTTTCATGCCTTGTTCATTGAAAGATATCAAGCATCTTATCCATCCTTAAATTTAGTTCAAGACTGTTGCAAACATGCTTATAGTTTTATTGAAAGCCTTGAGAAGTTTTATGAAGATGATAATTTTATGGATGTTGAGATCATGGAGGCTCTGTATGAGAATCCATTTCAGCAACATGAAGAGAACCTAGTGGATACCCATCAAGATGATCAAGAAATTTTGCAGCAGAATCAAGATCAGCAGGTTGAAGATAATATGGCTGAAAATGATGAAAGGGAGAATGACATTTCAGATCTGCCCACAGAAGACAACAACATGCAAGTAAGTGATGCATCTCCTTTCAATAACTCAGTAATAAATGATAGTTTGAATGCCTTGTCGTATGAAGATAATTACTATTCAAGCAGAAGAGAACAAAGGGCATTGTCTCCTTTGTCTGAAGAGGAGATAGATCAACTCTTGAAAGGTCTTGTTATAGCCCAAGCTACAGCAGATTTGCAGTGCACACATAGTCAGGAAAGTGTTGGGAAATCTTCTTCCTCTGTTGAAAAAGATGATTGTCTTGTAGATCAGCAAATAGATAATGTTTTCCCTCACAAAGATGATAATCCGGCTGTCATATCATTTGAAGATGACCTACCATATTGTCAGACTACCGAAGATCATAGCATACAGGATTACCTTTCAGATTCTTCATATGTTTCATGTGTTGAAATGCTTTTCCAAGAAGAGATCTGCCCATCCATTTGTTCAGAGTTTTTTGAAGCCCATGAGCATACTTTTACCGAAGCACATGATGAAGGCAGATCAGAATTTGGAACAAAGGACACCTTCTTCTTTCAACAAGAGGTAAATCTTCATGTTTTTCAGGATCCAATGGCAGATTTGTTACAGTCAACAGTGAAGGTGATTATTGCAGTATTCAGTGATGAAGGAGAATATGGTCAACTATGTTTTTGGATGCCCAGTTACTAGTATCTATTGTTGATCATGAGATCTGATAGGAAGAATCAGTCAAGAAGGCATCTGCTTGATTGGTTGCATTGGCATTTTGATATAGTTTGATGTATATTGTCTTGTAAGAAACACAGGTGGTTGTCATCATGATTTCAAATCTTGATGGACTGCTGCCCTTCAATAAGCTTTGTAAGTTCTTGTTTTAGTTAAGTCAGTCATGAGTCATTTGTGTTTGGTCTGTTGAGTGAGTTTTTCAAGTTATTTCAGTTTGCTATCGAGTCGGTTTGAGTCAAGTTCCAATTAAGTTTCAGTTAGCTTTCAGTCAAGTTTCAGTCAATAAATGAGTCAAAGTCTTGTGTCGTTTGCCGAAATAATGACTCCATCGCCCAATGGTTGAAAGCACTGGTCTGCTCTCCCAGAAGTCTGAGGTTCTTGGCACCTCCAAGGAGATACCATCCCCATTGGAGCCAATGTTAGTGTTAGTCTTTCCAGCCTTCCTCCAGTGATCAAACGTGCTCTTACAAAGTGATTTTGAAGTGTCAAGGTCAAATTTTGTCATTTCAGTGAGTCTTCAAGCAAAATTTGGTCACTAGGCATTAGGTCTAGGGTTTGCTCTCACTCTTTTCAAAGTTGCCCAAATGCCAATCTATGTCACTATTCAGCTGAGTTTATCATCATTCATAGGGTTTTCATTATCATCTCAATGTCTAATGAGTATTTTTACACCTTGTCCATGCTTCAGTTGCGCCTAGGTAAGGTCATTTTCCTCTCCTAGGGTTTTGAAAGCTAATTTCTCTTGGGTGGTCAAATCACTAGCAAAACTTGTATCCAGATGTTCATACACCTTCCCCTATCTTTCATGTACCTTATCCAACACTTCCCATCACTGAGATCCCCCAAATTCCTCATTTTTGCACAAACCCTAGTTTCTAGCTACAACTTGGCAATTTTCTAGGTTTGGCCTGTGTTTTGCCCTTTTGGACCCCTTCCCCTCACTCAATCTCTGAGATTCCACTTTCCCCTGCTTCCTAACATCCCTCCCTACTTCCCAAAATTTCCCCAAGAATTTAGAAGCCCCTTATCCCCTTCATTTCGCTTCATTTCGACAAAATTCCTTGTTTCATACATCGGGGCAAGTTTCACTCAAATGATGTTTCAGAGCAATCAAAGATGAATTTTGCAAAACTGAGAGAGGCTTTTGTCCACAACATGCCAAAGAAGAAAAACCTCCTTCACTTTTTGCACATGTGTCATGGTTTTAGAGAAATGTCAAAATTACAATCGTCGGATCCAAGGAGGTTGGCCAAGGCACTAAAACGACGGAAAAGGCCCGATCCACTCCAAATTTTGGTCAAAGCCTCTTTGACTGAGCATGGTACTTGATTGGGGACTCCCAACCCAAATTTCAAGAAATTTGGAGAAAATTTTGTGATTTGTGAATTTTTTGTGCCATTTACAGGTTTTGTCCATTAACGGGTCTCACCCCCCGCGCGACCCTTCACCTTGGCAACTCCATTTTGCAAAAACTTAGCATTTCCAGATTTTTCATGAGAAGTTACATATGCTCATCAATGGACTTGAGATTTTATGAAGTTTTGGGCCTCCAGAAAGTCAAAAAACAAGCAAAAAATGACTTTCTGCCACATTTTTGAGACACAGAAAGCAGTCTTGGGAGATTGCACTTTTGGAGGGGCAAATGACCACCAAATTCAGAAATTCCAGTTGGGTTGGAAAGTAGACTCACAGACCTTTCCAACAAGCCTACTATTGCTCAATTTTGACACCGGGAAGTGCCCCAAATGTGGTCCCAAAGGCGCGCGACCCGTCAGGCAGAGGTGCGCGACCCGTCAGGCAAATTTCTCCAAATTTCAGTGTACAGCTCAGAAAAACGCAGTTTGACCCTGTTTGACTTTTTGGGGTGGATTATTATCTTCTTTGATGTAATTAATGTACTTTTATGACACTTTTACACTTATGTACCTCTTCTAGAAGATTCATTCGTGAAAAAGGTGAAAATTAAATGAATGAATTGGTTTCCTAGCTTATAGAGGCAAGTTGTTTTGACTGCCTAGTTTGTAGTGCTTAGTTTAGAAGTGGTTGAAACAGCTCCTAGGATATTGAGCTCGACCCATGGAGGCAGGGAAAGAGGTTAGATGATCTATATTATGTACTTTCTTGCTCATTTTCATGGTTGGACTCTTGAGGGAAAAGCTATCATTGTATTATTCACTGTATCTCTGCAATTTTTGGCTAAGGAAGACCAGGGTTTTGCAGTCCTCTTTGGGATTCTTGTGGTTACATGTATTGATGGTGTGTTTTCTTATGTACCTGTAAGTGTGTTATGTGAATCATTTCCTTTATTTTCCTTCTGCACATTAAGCAAACGAAGTGTTAAAGTAAGAATTCATGACTGTCATGCTCTGCTTTTAAGTTTGTTTAATTTCAATGTTTTCTACTGTTTAAGGAGAATTCAAAGTTATTGTTTGCTCTCCTTAGCTCCTCACCTGTCATTCCTGACCATCCACCTCAATCAAAGGCATCAATACTGTCTCATACCTCGCCCCAAAGAACCCCCTGCAGAAACTGTGTCTAATCCTCGCACCCAAAATTGCCATCCCCTCTATTTGCCACCAAAAACCCTAAAAAAACCCCAAATCAACCTTTTGATCAATTTACTAGCCTAAAATCAGTGTTACCCTATTGGTCATCTCCTCCATTGAAGATCTCACCGAGATAGACCAGAGAGAGCCCTCTCCCGCCCCGTAGGGCTAGCTACGAGGCGAAGTGGTTTGATGTTGCCTTGAGATTTACCTTTCTCAGCCTGAGGTGAAATTTCAAGCGCTAACAGGATACTTCAAACTGCCAACTACATTGGCATATGGAACATGATACATGTCATCTTCGTCTTCCCATGTCTTGGGAAATTGATTTGCATATAACTTTACACCTAGAGGAATAAGCACCTTTATCAATTTACATTCCTGCATATTAAATCTTTGTAATATTGTCTCAAAATACTTCCTTTGATTTAACTAGAATTTCATATTTTCCCGATCTCTTCTAATTTCTACGCCCAAAATGAAATTCGTAGCATTGATATCCTTCATGTCAAATTTAGAGGACAATTAAGTTTTCACTTCCTGTATGATATTCCATTTCCAATCAACAACATATCATCCACATTCAAGACCAAATATATAAAATGATCACCAACTAATTTGAAAGACATATAGTGATCCACTTTCCTCCTTATGAAGCCAAGTCTCGTTGGATTTGGTGATTTCTTTAAACCATATAGGAACTTTTTTGGCCTGCACACTAAGTCTTTCTTTCCTTTTTCCACAAATCCTTCTAACCGCTTCATGAATATTTTTTCTTCTAGATCCCCATGTACAAATGTTATCTTTAAGTCCACCTATTCTACTTCAAAATCAAAAGAAACAACAACAAATAAAAGAAATATCCTTCTTTCTTACAACTTCCATCCTTGCTTCCACCCCCCTTCATTAAGTTATTTAATTGTGTATCGTCATGTTGTTTATATACATAGGTATATATATAGATATACATGAATATATATATGTGTGTGTGTGTGTGTGTATTGGTATATTTATTAATTTTCTCCTCTGAAATATTATTCTCCTATACAATATAAGTTTTCTTTATCGCACCCAAATTTTGATATTCTTAATCCTTATACTCCATAATATAATTTCTCTTTAACGCTCCCCTAAATTAATTGTTATTTAATATATATCTTCATATTTTCTTATCCTCCCCCTTGACAGGGTAAACCCCTCAGGAAATTTAAATTCCTAGCAAAGGCTAGACTTTTCATGTGGAATATATTAAGAAACAAGGTCCCCACCTGGGACAACCTTAAAAAACGCTCTCTTTAAGGACCAAATAGATGTTCGATGTGCCTTCAAGATTTGGAATTTGTAATACAGCTCTTCTTAATTTGTCCCTTCTCTCACGAGGTTTGGTATAAAATTTAGAGGCTCACCAATCATAATCACATTTGGGTGGGGAATGGCATTGATTCCTATGTTCACACTTATTTAGAAATATCACAAATCCCTCCCACTCTCAGTAGCCTGGGGCATATGGCTAGAGAGGAATCAAGCTATATTTCACAACAAGCCTCCCCTAGCTATTAAAGTTGCTGCTCACAACTTGGCTATTTTTCCGTTAGGTACCTGTTACCCCTGAGGTACAGTGCTGCTATTTTTATGGAAATGTCCCCTGTTTTAGCTCCAACAGTCCACGTCTTCTCTTGCTCCGCTTGGCCATAAGCCGGACCTAAAAAATTATACACCCACACTCATAAAATCAGCGAGTTCGCTCTCGGTTCATCTCCTTTCCGCTGCGCTCTCATTTCTCCGATCTCTGATCAGATCGATCTCCGCCGTCCATTTCATTCACCGATCCTACGGCTATCGCACATCGCTTAATCGCCCATCGACGTATTGCAATTTCATCTCACTGTCTACCAACCCTTAACCTTTGCGATTAGCGATATGATCCTTTCCATTGATCATATTGATCCGACAGCTCTTGTGCACTCTCTCATCTATTATTCCTTGGCTCGATCTTCACCGCTTGACCAACAGCCCGACCGTCGATCCACATCATCCAATGGCCCCATACCCACTGTCACCTGGGGAGGAAATTTGTTGGCCTTGTTAGTGTTTTTGACAGTCGAACAGTTAAATTGAAATAACAGAAGGCATGGCCGAAAGGGGAAAAAACAACAACATGATGCAGCCAAACCAACATAAATGATCATGGAACGCGCTTGCACGAGTGAACTACTTGACAGCGCGGTGAAATTACTAGCATTTGATTACCGGGTTTGTTAGAAACAAAGCTCTCTAAGCTCATGTTGTCTAGTTACGGCATCAAGTAGTTAGAAGACAGAGGGGATAGATTAAGACATCTTGAGCCTCAGAGAGTTCGAGAGTATTGTAAAAAGCCTATAAATGGCTGAAAGTTCGAAGGAAGAGGGGTTCAACTTTTGGAGACTGTGGATACTCTTTTCCTCCCAGCGTCTCATCTTCATTCTAGTAGTACAAGCTTCTTTTGTTGTTACATGTTCAATTTCCATCTTCTCATATGTTCTAAGCTTGCACTTGAATATGTTATTCATGTTTTCTTATGTATCTAATGCCAGATAATTATCATCTTATCTCTGCGTTGATAAATTAGATTTGCAAGCTTCATTTAATTTTTGTAGCTAGCCATTCATATGTGTTTATGTATGTATCTACTGGTACAGTTAGGACTCTCCATCTATTCATTGAATCTATAAACTACTGAGCATTAGTTGTCGAAAGCCTTGCTAAGCTGAGGGTGTGCATGCATGTCTTGAGTGAAAACAGAGTTGAAACAATCATCTGACTTGATCCAAACCCCAATCCATTCCAATAGTTCAGAGAATGATATTGAAGATTTATATGTTACCAGGCATCTCCGAGCTACAACCTAGGAGAGTTTCCTGGAGTGCTAACATAATTGGTGCTGTTGCCGGGGAGAGGAAATTGAAGCTCAGCTTCCCTGGGGGACGACACAGATCCAACTTTGATGATAGACAAAGTATGGACACTATTTGGGTTGTAGTAATCTATCTGGCGACTCTACTGGAGGATGAACCTCTTGGCGACTCCACTCCATAGTTCTGGCTCAGTTTGTGAGGCATACTCAGAGAAATCCTCAAGAGCCACAAGCTGACCCAATACCTGACCCTGAAAAAATCATCAAAGAAAGAAAGGCATTGCAGAAAGGAGCATCAGGTTCAGGTAGCTCTAAACAATATTCTATATCTCTTCAAGAAAATCCTGTAATAGAACAAATACATGTTGAGAGTATAGCATCTAATACTAGCAGTGAAGAAAAAATATCAGAGATTCATAAAGCTCCTTATTCTTTAGGTTCTCCTTTTGTTGTAAGCCCAAAGGAAGCCTCTCCTCCTATCCATAATACTCTTTTAGTCTTATCAATCACTCATCAACCCTCTGTCATTCAGACTTCCAATACCCTTATAGCCACCACAGCTATGGTAGCACCTACCAAAATGGAAAGAATCATAGCTGCTAAGTATGGACCTCTAGTACTGCCCACTCCTTTGAATGCCATGGCTACTGGTGAATATCAGAAGTATATGCCTAAGTTCACTGGGACTGAAGGTGTTATAGCTGAGGAACATCTTGAATCATTCTATAGCTATGCTGATAACCTGGGCATTAGTGAAGATGATGTATGGATGAGAGTCTTTGTCCAAAGTCTAGATGGAGAGGCTAGAAAATGGTTCAGGATACTGACCCCAAGGTCTATAAAAGATATTGAGGCTTTAGATGATGCATTCCTAAAGCATTGGGGGGATAAGAAGGATATACTCTACTACCACACAGAGTTTGGGAACTTAAAGAGGGAAAATGGTGAGTTGTTGTCTGATTTTAATAAGAGGTTTAACCACATGTACAACAAGATACTAGCTGAAGTAAAACCCACCACTACCTCTGCTAAACTCACCTATGCCAGTGCCTTTGATTCTGACTTCTGTCTACTGTTGAGGGAGAGATGATGTGCTACCTTGGCTGATATGCAGGATGCATCCTTGGAAGTAGAATCAAACATCATGGCTGCAGAGAAGCTCAAGGGGAATGTTGATAGAAGGAGACAGAGGGACAAATCTTCATCATCCTTAGATCCCAAGATAGATAAAATGACCAAGATGATAGAGTCATTAGCCTCTGAAATCTCCAAATTAAAGGTTGAGCATCACCCTGGGAAAGGAAGAGTTCCTAATACCTTTGCTCCTAGAAATTCAAATCCATATAGAAGAGCTAATGAGTAGTTGCAGATTCTGCAAAGAAGCAAAGATGTCAATGAAGACCAAAGGGTGAAGACCCCTTTCCAGAATGTAGTCATGGAAGAAGAGCAATTTGAAGAAGATGATGAGATCCATTGTCTGGAAGACAAAGGCAGTGCCTCCTTTTTAACCTTAGCTGCCTATGAAAAGTCATTATTCAATGACCAGATCATCCAAGAGTGGCATGGTGGAGCTGTTCTGCAAACTGATGATCAACACAGATATAATCTGAGGTCGAAGATGAATAATGCCAAGGAAACTCCTGTTCAGAGAGCTGTTGTCCCTGCAATACAACAAGCTAATAAGTAGAAACAACCGGCAGTTGATCCCATCATCCTAAAAGCTCTAGCTCACGAGGTAAGAGGCCTTGACAAGTCTCCTTCTCCTTTCAGTTTTGAATCAGAAATTCAAAAGCTAAGCATACCTATACCTCTGATTGAACTAGTGAATAATGAGTCCTTCAAGAAATCTATCCTTGAGGCCCTTGAGCCTAAATCCATCCAAGCCTCCATTGACTATGTAAATATGCATGACGACAAACCAGCGATTGTTCTCAGCCTAATGATTGAAAATTGTGATGACAGCTTCCCATAATTCTATGTCTCTTTGACTATCCATGACAAAGTCCTTCACAACTGCCTTCTAGAAACATGAGCCAGCCATAATCTAATGCCCAAGGCTATCATGGATGAGTTAGGTCTTGACATTACAAAGCCTTATCATGACCTATTTTCGTTTGACTCTAGAAAAGTGAAATGTTTGGGATTAATCAAAGACCTAGCTATCACCTTGTCTCAACTGCCCATGAAGAGCATGATGATGGATATTGTGGTAGCAGATGTACCCCCCAAGTTTGGCATGTTTCTTTCCAGAGGTTGAATCAAGAGATTAGGTAGAACAATGCAAAATGATCTGTCCTATGCTACTATCCCAGTTTTTGGAGGTGAGAGTAGGAGATTATACAAAGAAGCTCAGTTGGCTTATATCATCAGTGATGAAAGGAATCCCACTAATCATCCCATCTATGTTGTCGACATTGATTTTGGAGCCTATGTTCTTCAGATTGAAGAATCCCAATTGGCCTCCATGCAGCTTAGGAAACCGGTTTTCCAGATCACAGAGGAAGAAGGCCCACAAATTTGGGACATGTTCTTTGATGGAGCTTGCTCTAAGGAAGCTGCAGGGGTAGGTGTAGTCCTTGTGTCCCCCACACAAGAATACATTCATTTATCTTTCAAGTTAACTTTTCAGGTCACAAATAACATAGCAGAGTACGAAGCCTTGATATTGGGCTTAAACGCTGCTAAAGAAATGGGCATCAAAGGTCTGAAGGTGTTTGGAGATGCAGACCTTATCATTCAGCAGGTGAACAAAACCTTCCAAGCAAAGCATCCAAGGCTGAAAGCATACAGAGATGAGGTATGGAAGCTCACGGGTTCTTTTAATAGTTTCAACATTTCTTACATCCCTAGAATGAAGAACTAACTTGCTGATTCCCTTGCTGTGTCTGCTAGCACGTTTATTCCTCCTTTGCCTCCTAAATTGACTTATGAAGTTCAGGTGAAATATAGACCATCTCTGCCTGACAATGTCAAATACTAGAAAGTTTTTGAAGATGATGATGAAATTAATAGGTTTTTACAAGTCATTGATGAATTTTTTGAAATGCACATTGACCAAGAAAACGAAACCATTGAAGAATGCAACCAGTCCAACCTAAAGGACGAGATTGGTCAGGATAGCATTGTTCAGCTGCCTAGTAACCATATACCCAAAGGATTGGTGCCCCTAGAGAAGCTGTTTGATCATAATGATGTACCTTATAAGCCTGCCAAAAAATAAAATGAGTCTGTAGTTCATAGACATAATGTAGGGAGTCCAGCCCATCCAAAGTACATAAATTTGTCCACTCACTTGTCTTCTGCCCAAAGTTTCGAGTATTGCACCCTGATCAAACAATTTGCTGATATTTTTGCTTGGGAGTACAATGATCTTAAGACCTATGACACCAACATCATCCAGCATAAGATTCCACTGGAGAAGAACACCCTCCCTTTTAAGCAGAAATTAATACCTATCAGGCCTCTCTTATTGCCTTTGATTGAAAAGGAAATCGAGAAGCTATTGGATGCCAAGATCATAGTTCTCCTAAGGTATTCAAAGTGGATAGCTAACCTTGTGGTAGTAAGAAAGAAGAATGGAGAAATCAGGCTTTGTGTTGACTTCAGAAATCTGAACAAATGCTCTAAAAAAGACAACTACCCCCTGCCTAAGATGGAACACTTGCTGCAAAAAGTTTCAGGGGCTAGAGTTATGTCTTTCTTAGATGGATTTTCAAGTTACAATCAAATTGTTGTACATCTAGAAGATCAGGAAAAGACTGCCTTCACTACTCCTTGGGGCACTTTCATGTACTCCAAGATGCCTTTTGGACTGATGAATGTTGGGGCTACTTTTCAGAGGGCCATGGACATAGCCTTTGTGGGAGAGAAGGACAAGTTTGTCCTTATTTACCTTGATGACATAACAATATTTTCCAGCAGTCACAAGGACCATTTGCATCATTTGAAGAAGGTGTTTCTAAAGTGCAGACGGTTTGGAATTTCTGTGAACCCAAAGAAGTCACAATTTTCTCTAGAAGAAGGCAAACTTCTGGGACATATTGTTTCTGCTGAAGGTGTGAAGATTGATCCAGCAAGAGTTCAAGCAATTCAGACATTGTCCATCCCAAGGTCAAAAAGGGACATTCAATCTTTCCTGGGTAAGATTAACTTTGTCAGGAGGTTTATTCCAAACTTTGCAGAGCTAGTGAAGCACATCACTTCCATGCTGAAGAAAGGATCAGAAATAAAATGGACAGATGGTGCAAGAAGCTCTTTTGAAGCCATAAGAAAAACTATCATGGAAGCTCCCACTCTAATCAGCCTAGATTATACCAGGGAGTTTTATATCTTCTCTTTTGCCTCTTATGATACACTTGCAGCAGTTCTATTGCAGAAAAATGATGAAGGTGTAGAGCACCCTGTGGCCTTTTTCAGCAAAACTCTAAGGGATGCTGAATTAAGGTATGACCTTATTGAAAAACAAGTTTATGCTCTCATAAAATCTTTAAAGGCATTCAGTATTTATATTCTGCATTCCAAAGTGGTTGTGTATGTAACTTCAACCTCAGTAAAAGATGTCCTAACTCAGCCATATATTGATGGAAAGATAGCTAAATGGATTGTGAAATTCATAGAGTTCAACGTAGAGGTGAAGCCCACGAAGCTTGTTAAAGGCCAGGGCTTGGATAAGCTTCTCGCTCAGGAAAATTCCAGTTTGTTAGACATCAATTGCATGAGTTCAAATTCAGGCGGTGAGCGGATAGAGGAAGCAGCAGATGAGCAAGAGCAGAATCAGTCTTTGGTTGAAAATCTAGCCACCTGTGAATGGTATTCCAGTGTAGTTCATTTTTTGCAGAAGCTAAAAGTCCCTCCAGGGCTTAGCTCAAGTCAAGCCCGGGCCATTAAGCTCAGATCAGCCAAATACTGCATTAATAAAAACCTACTTTATTGTAAAGACCCATCAGGGATCCTCTTGAGATGTCTAAACAAAGGACAATCTGTGGAAGTCACGCACCAGTTCCATTCTAGCATCTGTGGAGGGCATCATTATTGGAAAACCACAACCCACAAGATCCTGAGAGTTGGGTATTATTGACCTACTCTGTTTTCTGATGTGTTTTCTTTTGTGAAGTCTTGTGACAAATGTCAGAGGTTTGCAGGAAGACAATAACTGAAATCTATGCCCTTGAAGCCAGTACACGCCAATGGTCCCTTCCAACAGTGGGGCTTGGACTTCATATGTGAGATCAATCCACATTCCAGTGGCCATCACAAATGGATCTTGGTAGTCGCTAATTATTTCACCAAATGGATTGAGGCTATACCCACTAAAATTGCTAATCATCAGGTTATCATAAAGTTCTTGAATGAGAATATTTTCATTAGATTTGGTTGCCCAACCAAACTAGTCACTGATAATGCCGAAGCTTTCAGGGCAGAAGAATTGGTGGACATGTGTGAATCCATGGGCATTCAATTGGTGCATTCTACCTCATATTATCCTCAAGGCAATGGCCTGGCAGAATAATCTAACAAGAGTCTTGTAAGGATAATCAAAAAATTGCTGGAGGAAAACAAAAAGAACTGGGATTCCAAGTTGAAGTTTGCACTGTGGGCTGACAGAGTTACCAACAAGAAGTCCATAGGAAATTCTCCATTTAAGCTGGTTTATGGTGCTGATGTTGTTTTTCCTATCCAGCTAATTCTCCTTATGGCCAAATTATTGCAAGAAGAACAGGATGAAGAGAACGACATGGCGAGGAGAATGAGTAACTTGGTTGAATTACAGTAGATCAGAGAACAATTGGTTGAGAAGTCAAGAATTCATCAGAAGAAGATCAAAGAAACCTTTGATAGAAAGGCAAAAATGGACAGTTTTCAGGTTGGTGATTGGGTTCTCAAATGGGATGCATTGAAGGAAAAGAAGGGCAACCATGGTAAATTTGATGCCTTATGGACGGGACCATTTGTCATTGCTCAAGTTCAGATGAACAATATTTTCATTCTGCACAATTTGGAGGGGGAAGGTGTTTTTGATGGCCCAGTCAATGGGCGGTTTTTGAAACTTTACTCCATATGAGGCTTTAAGGCCTTAATATTGTAATAGGTTTTTTCAGTTTTTGTTTTCTATGAAAATAAACTCCATGCCCAATGGAACACTAGGAGATAAGTTTGTTTCGGTTGTTACTAGAAAGGAAGTAGTCTGCAGTTCTTGAAACCTCACAGGGAGGCTTTCATGATTCATCCCCAGAAGGAGCCGGTGTTAGCCCTGAGGTATAGTGCTGCTATTTTTACGGAAATGTCCCTTGTTTTAGCTTTGACGGTCCACGTCTCCTCTTGCTCCGCTTGGCCATAAGCCGGACCTAAAAAATTATACACCCACACTCATAAAATCAGCGAGTCCACTCTCGATTCATCTCCTTTCTACTGCGCTCTCATTTCTCTGATTTCTGATCAAATCGATCTCCGTCGTCCATTTCATTTGTCGATCTTACGGCTATCGCACAGCGCTTAATCGCCCATCGGTGTATCGCAATTTCATTGCACTGTCCGCCAACCCTTCACCTCTGCGATTAGTGATATGATCCTGTCCATTGATCATATCGATCTGACAGTTCCTGTGCACTCTCTCATATATTCTTCCTTGGCTCTATCTCTGCCGCCTGACCAACAGCCCGACCGTTGATCCACACCATCCAACGGCCCCGTACCCCACTATCACCCGGGGAGTAAATTTGTTGGCCTTGTTAGTGATTTTGACTTTCGAACAGTTAAACTGAAATAACAGAAGGCATGGCCAAAAGGGGAAAAAAACAACAACACAATGCAGCCAAACCAACAGAAATTATCATGGAACACGCTGGCACGAGTGAACCACCTGACAGCACGGAAAAATTACCAGCATTTGATTACTGGGTTTGTTAGAAATAGAGCTCTCTGAGCTCATGTTGTCTAATTACAACATCAAGTAGTTAGAAGACAAAGGGGATAGATTAAGACATCTCGATCCTCAGAGAGTTCGAGAGTATTGTAAAAAGCCTATAAATGGCTGAAAGTTCGAAGGAAGAGGGGTTCAACTTTTGGAGACTGTGGATACTCTTTTCCTCCCAGCTTCTCATCTTCATTCTAGTAACACAAGCTTCTTTTGCTGTTACATGTTCAATTTCCATCTTCTCATCTGTTCTAAGCTTTCACTTGAATAGGTTATTCATGTTTTCTTCTGTATCTAATGCCAGATAACTGTCATCTTATCTCTGCGTTGATAAATTAGATTTGCAAGCTTCATTTACTTTTTGTAGCTAGCCATTCATATGTGTTTATGTATGCATCTTCTAGTACAGTCAGGACTCTCCATCTATTCATTGAATAGATAAACTATTGAGCATTAGTGGTCGAAAGCCTTGTCAAGCTGAGGGTGTTCATGCATGTCTTGAGTGAAAACAGAGTTGAAACAGTCATCTGACTTGATCCAAACCCCAATCCATTCCAATAGTTCAGAGAACGATATTGAAGATTTATATGTTACCAGGCATCTCCGAGCTACAACCTAGGAGAGTTTCCTGGAGTGCTAACAGTACCTACAACAAACTCTGTCATTTTCCATGTGCTATATTGAGCTCACTATTTAGACTATGTCCCAATGAGATTTCTTCAATGGGGCAACACAAGGCGCACCATCACTAGGAGATGTTGGTGGCATCCTTCATCTATCCACAAATTCACAAATATCATTTTGGGTAGGGGTCAGACCCTCTAAAAAAAATTATGTGGAGCTCATGGCTTTCAAGCTCCTATTACACCTTGCATAGGAAAACATAATTACAAATTTTCACCTATATGGGGACTCACTACTGGTCATAAATTGGATAAAAGGCATATACAAGATGGAAAATTTCTCCCTACAACCTCTCTTTAGAAATATTCAATACATCCTTTCTCTCTTCACAAATGTATATTTTAACCATGTCTACAGACACCAGAATCAGGAAGTCGACACACTCTCAAAATTGGGATTGACGTTGGACCCCGACATTTAGAAGATCCACAAAAAAACAAATACTCATAAATAATAATCCTTCCATGTTCACTAGGCCTCGTTACTGTCTATTTAAGGACATTTTTTCAGACACCATCTCTTAGCATAATTTTTTACCAATTTATACAAGTTGTTATATGACTATTATTGCAGTACATATGTAAAGTTGTCAAAATATATTTAAGAGACAATTTTGATAATCAACAACAAATTTACTTCTCACACTATAACTTTTGTAATTTTGGAGGTTGTAGATGAAGCACCTAACAACAAATTTACTTCTCACACTATAAGTTTTGTAATTTTGGAGGTTGTAGATGAAGCACCTTAAGGGTGTTCTACTTTCTATACCTGCTTTATATCTAATATAAAATCTAGCTTTTTCCCCTAGGGAAAAAATATCTTCTTATTTTCTTATTTGGACCTTTGACTTGGTCCCATGATTAGTTTATTTCTAATTCCTTTAACAACTACCTTGATTAGTTTATTATTAATTCTTTGAACGACTACTTTGTGACCTTTTCTATTTAAGAACTCCTCAACAGACCACAGATGGATTATATAAAACCAAAAGAGGAATACATGACATGATAAAGGGACATCTTGTAGAGGAATGGATGGTGTGTTTTATTCTTGAAGACAACAAGATTGTTGGTAAACTATAAAAAATAGCCCTTCAATTCTACATGGATTTTTAACATCAATTCATTTTGGTTGCTTTACCATGGAATAATTGTTATTGCTTGATGGAGAAGTGTCTTTGGAATATTTGTAATAAATCAAGACTCTGAAACACGGCTGGGAGCAAACATATAAGTCGGTTATGTACATGACTCCAATGGAAGTCTACTTATACTTGAGAGTTACCATTCTCTCCAAGCATGTTAGGACAAGTATATATTTTACATAAATTTGTTATTTCAATCAAGTTTTCCTAATTAGCATTTACTAGATTGAGTTAATGGTTTGGGATGACTCCATAGCCAAATGGAGAAGGCAACTAGTCATATTTTGGTGTTCTCAACAATCCATAGGGTTCACTATCCCACAATTGGAGTCAAATATTGATGTGTTTCCATGTTACAAATCAAATAGAACGATTTTAAAACAACAAGGTTTCAATCAATTTTAATGTTACAAATCTTTTTCGCGCAATGTAAAAGAAAATATATCATAAAGAAAGAAATTTCTCATGTTCATCCTTTCAATTGATAGCCCAATGTCTTAGCTGCATCCAACACTTTACATAATTTAAAATAGATATCATTCATATAAGATATTGACAATTTTCATTCTACCATCAACTATTATCCATTTCATTATTTTTCATTTCCATTATCTAACCCATTTGGAAAAATCCATTTTATTTTCCATCCTTACAAATAGTTCCACATTATTTATCTTTACAAATAGTTTCACATTATTTATCTTTCCACACTTGGCATTCCATGTTTATTTCTTAGTCAATTTTACCCCTATTTACTTTTACTTTTACTATAGGCAATGATAGGACAACAATGACTAGGGGATGAGTTGATTGACAAAGGACAAAAATTTACACACCCCACAAACTGCACTAAGTTTCATGACTCTCTATGCTTAATACATGAATAATGTTGGGAAATTTATCTTTATAAATATGTTGAAATATATTACCACCATGCATGTGGGATTAAAAGATGGATTCATAAATCAAAAGGCCAAGGTCAATGATTATTGAGTCACTTTGTGCATATCAATGGTGGTTGAGTCACGAACTTCCCAAGACCATAACTTGAGTTCCCAACGTCTAATTTGGAAAAAAAAAGAGCTCTTTTGAAAGTTGCAAGCATGAAGAACACATTAAGAGTCATTTTGAAGCTAAAATTATAGATATCATCTCAGGAAATTAAAATTATAGTTGTGACCAATTTTTGGCCTAACATAAAATTATGTTTGAAAATGATTTATAAAAAGGGAAATCTAGAATATCTGAAGCAAAATATATCTTGGAGGATGAATTCATAACTTTGTATTTTTAAAATGGATCTTTATTCAGTTAACATAAAGAGGAAAAACCTAACCATCAAGTAGTTGCAAAGATGAAGACAAGATTATAAGGGAGAAAATCACAATAAGAAGACAATTGTTGAGAGAGAGGATTTATTCCACAGGTCATCCTTCTATAATTTTGTGAGTGTCCATTATCTTGTTTTGGAGAAATTCTATTTCTTTCTCCCTAGTTTTTAACTATCCAACTTTATGTATTTTCTTATATATTTGGAAAGTTGATCTCTAACTGTCATTTCTCTTGTTCTTCTAGGTAACCTCCTATTATTTGGTTCATGGGACCCAATAATATTAGTCCCTTAGGAACATACTCCTTTACTTTTGTGCTGAAGTATCAGGATTGTGATGTGCTTTATGCACTTACTCTATTCAAAACTTGAAGTCTATAAAAAGTATTCTTTGGCTCTCACAAAGAGCTATTTTGGAGAGAACATGTCATTTTTGGTTTCAAGACTTTTAAATCACCAATGAAATCTTGTGAATGTTTTCCTATGACCCTTTATAATATTTTAATGAATGAAATCATTTTAGAGTGCTTTGAATATCTAAAGAATTTCTCTACTTTTTTGTCTATTGATTTGCTTAAATGTGTTTTTCCCATGATGTATGAATGGATGCGTATTGTGGAATTTATGATATTATTATTTTACTTTCCTTTTAAAAAACGTGGTCCACTCATAGGTGAATGTGTTCAATGATCATATTTCTATGTTTTGAGCTATCTTCAATATCTAAGAGAGTGAAAAGAGGAGTACCACCACTATAAAAATGTAGAGGGAACCTGAAAAAGGCCATGGGAGGTTGACTATTTTCCTTAATAAAAAAGGTATCAATAGGTACAAAGGATGCAAAAAGATTGAATTTCCTATATTATCTTCTACAACACTATTCTCTAGTCTGAGAAGGGTTATCCTTCAAAGCGTTAAAATTTCAAAGTTATGATTAGTCATAGATCCTAAAAATTAAGATTAGCTTACTTAGTTTAATGACTAGTTGTCCATAGTTTGACAATCCCTAAAAAATGGTTCCTATCTAAGACCATTGAAAGACCTATAGTAGGTGGAATTGGTACTCATATTGGATAGCTAAATGAATGGGGTGCCTAGTTGAGATCACTTAAGTGTCACTACCGAAACTATTTGTGAATTTTTACAAAATAGTTTATTCCTAACATCCATGCCCATTACAACATCAATACTTTTTTTTGTTTTGTTTTTTTTTTTTCATTAGTAAGCATATCAATAACTTGCATAAAAAATTAGTATTGAAAATGCATATAAATGTTGCATTCTAGACACAATTAGGTGTCACTAAAACTTGATTTTCTTTTTCTTTTTCTAAATGGTCATTTCATGAAAAAACTATGAAAGTCAAAGGCAATTGGTAACCTTGTAAGTCTATTACTCAAAATAATCATCGTATTAAACATGGCAAGTTTAGTACTTAAAGCCATATTCATATTAAAATCTAACTGCAGGGTAGCCTATTATTGATGGTTATTGTTATCTTTTCAATGCATAGGATTTTATGACTGCAAAGTCCAATGATTCAAAATATATGTGTATAAGAAACGAGTTATGGAAATGTGAGCATATATTATTAGATATATAGTTTTAAAGTAATGAAATCACACATAAAAAGAAACCTAGAATTTATAGCCAAATATACTTTGGAATTCACAGAAAGAATAATGTTTGTTCATGAATGTATCTATCAATTGATAGAATAACAATTGAGTAAAATAAAAAAATAGCGAGCCACGAAGTTGGAATAAGTGGTTTAAGAAGACATGTGGCACACCTTCTCTTATAGATAGACAATTCAGTCTTAACTTGAAAATTCAATAATTTGGAAATGTTTATGAAAATCACAACCTTTTAGTTTTTAGATAAAATGTATGTGTCCTGCTAAATAGAAAGGGTTGTGGTTAAGAAAAAAACCATACATCACTATTATTCCACAACAAACATTATTTTCAATTAAATATAACAATCACCACTATTTCAAAACTATGATTATTAATAGCTCTAAAGAAATAAGATTGATTACATTGTACCAAATGCTAATTGTTCACAATTTTACCCCTTAAAAAGATGAATGGTCTCTCCTAAGTGCAACACTAAGATATGAGGAGACCTATTTCTCTAAGTAAAACTGGTACTTTCATTATACCAAATAAACCAGATTTTTAATTATCATCACTTAAGTAGAGAATTCTTAATGCCATAGTTTATTCCTAACCTTCATGCCCATTTCAACCTGAATTTTTTTTCCATGTTTTCATTAATAAACATATCAATGATTTAAAAAAAACATATTGAAAATGTTAATAACTAGTATTTGCACCAGATGTTGCAAAGGAAACGCAGTAAGGCATAAATTGAGGAACAATTCATACATTAGAAAAATTTACTCCACATTTTTCTTCAACTAAAATTTTATTTCACTTTATTAGAGTGAAGAACTCGGACAACGAGGATTTACGTATGTTCTCAATAATTTTAATAATGATCCAAAACATATTTATTTTTCCAATTTTATAATATTATTATTAATAGCAATTATTTGAGATCCAAAATTTTTTCTCTTACAAAAAAAAAAAAAAAAATTCCACTTCTTTTACCTACTCAATCATTTTAATAATGATCCAAAACATATTTATTCTTCCAATTTTACAATATTATTATTAATAGCAATTATTTGAGATCCAAAATTTTTTCTCTTACAAAAAAGATAAAAAGAAAACTTCCATGTTCTCAATAATTTTAATAATGATCCAAAACATATTTATTTTTCCAATTTTACAATATTATTATTAATAGCAATTATTTGAGATCCAAAATTTTTTCTCTTACAAAAAAAAATAAAAAAAAATTCCACTTCTTTTACCTACTCAATAATTTTAATAATGATCCAAAACATATTTATTCTTCCAATTTTACAATATTATTATTAATAGCAATTATTTGAGATCCAAAAGTTTTTCTCTTACAAAAAAGATAAAAAGAAAACTTCCACTTCTTTTACCTACTTTAAATACATTGTTCCAAGATTATCATCTCCATCTTCTTATACAATAAGAACTTCAAACCAATATTCATTGGACCCTGGTTAACCTGGAAATCAATATTTATCATCTCCATCTTCTTATACAATAAGAACTTCAAACCAATATTCATTGGACCCTTGTTAACCTGGAAAGCAATATTCATCTCTTCTGCTTGAGAAAAGTGTTTAATGCCAAACCAAAAGTTGTAACAACTGATGAAGAACCCTTTATCTGTGTTATCTGCTTAATAGGCAGTAACCTGATGGATCACCGTCCACGTTCCACCTTGCCATTGTAGAGCGGGGAGTAAATTTGGACACCCACACACCTTGATAATGCAGCTGTCTAGTAAGTAGACCGCCCAGAGCATGTCCTTCGAGGGAACCAGTCTGATAATGACACCACACAACCAGCAATTGTTCTCATAAGTCTCCACAACGTCCCTAGCTGAGCAGTGCAGAGGGAACGCCATGTGTGGTGGAATTGGCCTCAAATGGCTGGGGCACACATCCTCCACCAGGAGCTTGAGTTACAATCTTGTCATAGCATACCTCTTCGTTCTCACACACAAAAAAATATCTCTCATATATAAATTTGACATTTAATTTAATTCTATTATTATTATTATTATTATAATATTTATATTTATTATTAATATATTTTTAATAATTTTATAAGTATTAATAAAATTATTATATTTTTATACTAAAAATATATAATAATTAAAATTATACTATATTCAAACTATAGGTATATATAAATTTGACATTTAATTTAATTCTATTATTATTATTATAATATTTATATTTATTATTAATATATTTTTAATAATTTTATAAGTATTAATAAAATTATTATATTTTTATATTAAAAATATATAATAATTAAAATTATACCATATTCAATTTTATATTTATTATTAATATATTTTTAATAATTTTATAAGTATTAATAAAATTATTATATTTTTATATTAAAAATATATAATAATTAAAATTATACCATATTTAATTTTGAAACTATAGGTACATTATTTATAAGTAGGACTTCGGCGTAAATCACATAAAGAGAGACATTTGTCGACGCGTTTCGAACCAACTAGTGTGGTTCATCGTCAGGACAAGTTGAAGAAACAGATCCAGCTTAGCAAGTTAAATAGTCTAAGCAGAACCTCCAACGGCTAACTTGACCAACGGCTAGTTTGACTCTCGGACCGGGGTCAAAATTATTTTATTAATTTAATTAGTAATATTTAGGACCAATCCCTTAAAAATATATATAAAAATATATAAATATTTTTAATGGGTATTTAGTTCAAAAAATAATATTAAAAATTAAAAGTTAAATAGTATTTAAAAGGAAATTTAGTTAAATAAAGGACCTTATAATATATGAATAAATTAAGTGCCTAAATGCAAATATATAAAAAAGTAAAAAAGTATTATCAAAGATTATAAGTTAATTAATAATTAAATGGAAAATTAGTTACATAAAGGACTTATAATATCTCAATAAAATAAAATAAAGTCAAAAGGATGCTAGGTTAGTTAGAAAATTAGTTAAAAAGTATAAGTTGATTAGAATTTAAATGGAAAAATTAGTTATATAAAGGACCTTCTAATATAAGAATGCATAGATATAAATATATGAAGTAATATAAAATATATATATATAAAATTGAAATGGGTGTTTATTTAGAAGTATTATTAAAATTACATGCTAATTAGAATTCACATGGAAAATTAGTCACAAAGGACCTTATAATAAGAAATGAAAAAATTAACTATCTAAAAATAAATAAATAATGAAATGAAAGGAGAAAATAATGATGAGAAAACATAAAAGTCTTTATAAAAATAAAAAAATAAAAAAAATAAAATAAAAATAAAAATAATAATAATAATAATAAAATTAATTAATTAATTAATTAAAAAAATTAATTAAAAATAAATAAATAAATAAATAATATATTAAAAAAATAAAAAATAAATAAATAAATTAAAAAATATAATAATAATAATAAATAAATAAATAATATATTAAATAATAATAATAATAATAATAAAATTTACGATCATATTTATATAATAGTTACGATCATAATCATAAAAAACTATCAGGAAGAAGTAAATAGAAAGAGCGTCAGAAAAGAAGGAGAAGAGCCTGAAAAAGCTTGAAAACAAGAAGGATAAGCACTAACGACAGCAAAGAAGAAGAAAAAAGAGGGGGGGAAGGGAGGAAGAGAAAGACTAGGATGAAAGGGCGGGGATCCAACATCTACTGATCTTCCAACCGTCATCCCTATTGAGATTGTTTGGCCTTCTTTCAATCTCAATAGCTTCCCTAAAAACATATATGTCGATATCAAATACAATACGTTTTTCCTTCAACGTGAAAAGTAAGAGTTACATTATACCAAATATCATTGAATCGGTATGATGGGGTATTAGTTTTCATCATCCTTTTAACTTTTTACATCTATAAATTGAGTGATATTAGCTTTCGTCAACTTTTCAAGTTATTACATCCATAATTGAGTGAAATTCCCTTTTTCATAGCATACCTTGCAAAGCCGACCCTCTTCGTTCACGCTGACAATAAAAATGACCAAGCCATTCACAATGGGTTGTCTGGATTCAAACCATGCACGGAAACTCTCGGAGAGCCATTATGAAATCCTCAAATGATAATTTCACCAAATTGTCTTGAAAGATCTTCAGCAGCACCATACCCACTTGGAAAACAATCTTCACACCCTCGAAAAGAAAAACATCCCATATGTGGAAATGGAAAACCTGCAGAGAAAACTGTCAAGAACCAGCGGCTTGCAAGCATAGAAGGCAAAAATCAAATAAGCATTTGTTGAGTAGAGGTAGACCGTCCAGGTATAGCCCTCTGAATGGAGTATTCGCTCCGCCTTTGAGCAGCACAACCATCACCCAAAACAGATTCTCCTCCATCACCCAAAACACATTTTCCTCAGACATGTACAGCAGAAGCACGCCTGCTATGAAACTCATCCCCTGCGTATACCCCACCTCGCTGTCATACACCGCATATGCCTTCAACACATTGTGGAGAGACCTCTGCGCAAACTGAAAAATTAATAAGCCAGTCAGTTGAGCCGCAAGAGTCAGTTATGAGATAAGTCGGTTATTGAAAAGAAAAACATCCCATATACAAACAATTAGGGGAAATGGCAAATCTACAGAAAAAACTGTCAAGAACCAGCTAGTTGCAAACATAGATGGCATGATCGTTTGCTCCTCAAAATGTTTCCTTAACTCTGGCAGTTGCTCCTTCACAAGTGTTTCAAAGTCAAATAGACATTTGTTGAGTAGAGGTAGACCGTCCAGGTATAGCCCTCCCAATGGAGTATTCGCTCCGCCTTTGAGCAGCACTACCATCACCCAAAATGCATTCTCCTCAGACATGTACAGCAATGGAGTATTCGCTCCGCCTTTAAGCAACACAACCATCACCCAAAATGCATTCTCCTCGGACATGTACCATCACCCAAAATGCATTCTCCTCGGACATGTACAGCAGAAGCACGCCTGCTATGAAACTCATCCCCTGCGTATACCCCACCTCACTGTCATACATCGCATACGCCTTCAACACATTGTGGAGAGACCTCTGCGCGAACTCCGCATACGCCTTCAACATATTGTGGAGAGACCTCTGCGTGAATTGAAAAATTAATAAGCCAGAAGTCATTTATTAGATAAGTCAGTTATTGAGCGGCAAGAGTCAGTTATGAGATCAACGGCCGTAAATTTTTTAATCGTCTAACACTAAATCTAATGGTAAATAACCAAGACAGCGCGGATCACAGGAGAGTTTATTTCAAATGGAAACGCCTTACGACGTAATAAATTTTGTAATCGTCTAACACTAAATCTAATGGTAAATAACCAAGACAGCGCAGATCACAGGAAAGTTCATTTCAAATGGAAACGCCTTACGGCGTAAATATTAAATTTTAGATACAATTAAGTACATTGAAACTTGAATCTTATTTCTCTTATATAAGTGTTTCATTTCGTGAAGGACCAATCTTCTATGTTATATGCTTTATAGTTTCCATTATAATTGACATTATTCGGAAAAAATATTTACATTCTTAATGCCATAGTTTCTGAATTATTTCTCTTTTATTACCTTTATCATATCATGTCCATAACAATTACAAGTATGACCATTACAATGATATGATCTATGAAATATCAATACTACTACAAAATGAAACAAAACATAAGTTTAGAAAAAAAGGCTCCAAAGTAATGTTAGTTAATGTTAATCATGCAAATTAACCATCATTTGTTAAGGCTCCAAAGTAGTGTTCCTCAAATATGGGTTTATCTTTTTTAGTTGCATTGAAGTCAGATGTATTTTATATTCCAAAGTATAAGAGACATGGGATTTTTTACTAAACTAAAATTATTAGAGAAGTGGACCTTTCAACATATATAAGGTTTAAAATAAATTTAATTTTCAAAATAAATTAGAAAGAATAAGTAAATTGGTGTAAATCCATTTTAATAAATAATTTTTTAAATAATTAAAAATGATGTTTTTAAATATTTAAGGAGTAAGTTAATAAGTGGATAAATTCAAGTTTTTATTAATTTCATTTTTTCAATGATTTTTTGTTTGTTTGTTTTGATCTACTTATTTTTTAGAATTATAATGATCAAGGTGATTTTAAAATAAGCCTAAATTTTTGAGGGAAAATTTGTGGTTAAAGTTTTCATTAATCAAGCGAAAGTTTAAATTTTCGTTATTTTATTTTATTAAATTTGGGAAATAATTTTCATCATAAAAATGTAGAGTTTGTCTGCTTGTGAACTTATTACTTAATTCAATTTAGAGATAATATGAATATATGTTAATTAAGACAAAAAAACAAGGGGGGGGGGGGGGGTGTTATCCTTAATCCTAATGGAAAACAAGTAATGGAGTATTCCTAGTGGCTAGGTCAGAGGTCCAATAATCAAGTTGAAATGTAGGGTCTTGGATAAAGATTTTGAAGTCACCAAGATTGTAATATTAGGAAACTCTCTCCTCACCATATAACATTTATATAGAGGCTCCTTACCCAAGGAAAATCATCTTAAACTAATTCTTCTCATAATTGTGGGTGCACTGGATCATTTTCATCTTAAGTCCTTTTTTCATATCCTATGATCTCAAAATATTGAAGCTGATAAACTAGGTAATATCGCGTGCCTTTTAAAAATGGGTTGGATTGGCATAAACGACATGTTTGGATGACACAACATCTCATGAATAAACCCCCTTTTCCTTTAGCCTATGTGAAGTTTATTCAAACCCCTATGCTAGCCTTTATGGCAAACCAAAAAAACTTTGTCAAAGCACTTAATCAAATTCTCCCCCTCCCAATCATGGACTACAACTATATAGCTCATGGGTTAGGTGGTTGGCATATTGTTTGTGTTGGCATGACTTGTCATGAGCATGAAAGTCTTGCATGGGAATGTTTCCTAATACCTTCACATGCCATAAGAATAACGTCTAGGCAAAATTGTATAAATCACTCAGATTTCATTCCAAGATCATTGATGGGTTTAAGGTGGTGAGATATTATGGAATTTAATGACGAAAGGGCATGTGTTATGTGTGGATTCTTCGACTTTGTGTTTAAATCTAGGGGTTACGTCTTCAATCTGCAATGGTCCCTAGCGTATTCTCCTCTGTGCTGGGTTATGGTTCTTGATGCTAAAGGTGTCTTTTCCCATAATTTGGGATTTTTTCATGTCAATTGCTCTATTTTTTACATAACTGGTGAAGGATGGAACTTGCATGGCTTTGTGGGAGGTGAATTGAGTAACTGCATTGATCTTAGTGTGTTGTGGGTCTCTCTATTGGCTCTAGAGCCATACTTCTTGTTATTCTTATTTGTGGCAGTGTAGTCAACTTATTTGGTGAGCTGTGGGCCTCTTTATGGGTTCTGGAAACCTCAATTCTCCTCCGCTCTGTTCACGATAGTGAAATAGAGTTCTCTGGAGCGTCGAAGGTCTCTCTATTAGTATTGAAGGTCAAAATTCTCTCTAGTTCTATTCGTGGCAGTACCTTGGGATCCTTTGGTGAGCCACGAGCCTCTCTGTCACCTCCATAGGTTTCTATGTTGCCTGTATAACCTAGACTCATTGATATTTGGTTCTCCTCTCACTCCTTCCACTGATCTCATAACATCTCTCACAAAATCCCCTAGTTTTATTGCTTGTATCTAGACGACATTGGCCTTACAACCACTCATTGCAATCCTTGAATTGGTCCCTGGACTACTCTGCAACCAATCCTCTTTGAAAATTTGGCCCCTTTTCTTAGCACTTGTTCAATGTCATCTACGAAAAGACATCTAATAGTTGTAGGGGGTACTAAAGCATGTAAAGAATGTTCCTAGCAATTTGATGCCCTGTATCTCGAACACATGGACCTGAAATGGAAATTTCACCAGTTGATGAACATGTTCATTCTTCTCATGGATGAAATTTAGTCTCTAAAAAATAGACACTCACTAGGATGATGAAATTGATGCTCTGCATAGGCAGATGAATGACTTACAGTTGCAGATGGTGATAAAGGAAAACCATAGCTATAACAACACAACACTCAACCGACCTACTAACAATATGCAACTTGATCTAAACAGGCCCTTGGAAGAAGTTCTCCCTCCCTTTGCTGATGATCCTATTTTCAAATTTGCAAAGTGCATGTATGTCAACCACTAACAATAGTGGGTTTTCAGTTAGACATTTTTGAAACACTTATCAGTCCTCTCTGGAAGGAGCCTACGCATGAAAAATCAATTTATTGTTTTCTTGTGTTATTTTTTCTCCTTAAACAAATTTAATAGAAAATTTACTTATTTGTGTTAATAAAAAATAAAATAAGGCAATAATATATCTATATTTTTGAGTGGGCTTGCTGGTTAGGAACATATGTTTCTCCTAGGAGATTACAATTTAAATCCAAAGCGGGATAGGTTATGTACACCTTTGTAGATTTTAATAGTCAAAATGTTACATGGAGAGGGTCCCTTATGTCGCAAACAAGGGGGTCTCATACACCAATTTGGTGTTTGATTTTTTTTTATTTTTTTTAAATTACTCTTATTGTTAATCCATGCTTAAGTGTAGTTAATGTACCTTTCATATTTGTTGTTTTGTCAATGTTGAGATAGTTTCTATACCCATGCTCAAGTTTATACTCTTCCCCTAAACAATTTTTGTGCCATTGGCGAACTCTTTGTGATTATGCTAAGCTCAATCCTTGCACCATTGCCAATGTCCTTTCACAATTATGTCACATCCAATCATCACTAGCACACATTTCACTGAACTCACACATATTTTTTTTCCCAAGGGAAAATCTCGTGAGGAAACTCAATGGATGTTCTCCACATTTATGGATGGCATCCCTAATAAACTTATTGACTTATCTAGTGCTTATTACCCAAGACACCTAAAACCACCACCTATTAAGATTTAACTAACCAAATGCCTAATAACATTAACAACAATTTGTTAAACTAACCCTTTTATAATGTTAAGCTAACACCTAATAAAAAGAGATGTTACAAAGTTAATGTAAACCTTTCCGTCTTAAAGAAAATATGATTAACTTATATTATTATAAATTTTTTTATCATAAACATATAATTATATACTTATTAATAAAACGTGATTTAAACTAATTATAAATGAATAAGTTTTATACCTTTTAGTTAATTCAAAGCTATTACAAATGAACAATTTTTTTTATCTCCTAAGTAATTTTGTTAGAGGGCTACATTCAATGATTTCTTTGGATCTTTTATAGTATCCCTTTCGATCAACGTGAACATGGACATAAGGTGTCTCAAGTCTAGAGCGTGGATGTATGGTGTCATTGGTTATGGTTTAAGTCTTATTGGGTAGTTAGTTTGCCTTGAAGTCTGTTAATGTTAAGTCCAATGTTTGATGTAGTTTGCCTCTCTATATGTTAAAGATAGAGTAGTGTGGTCATGAGAAAAGCAAAGATCAATTTGTAAAACTCATTTTATTATTATTATGAAATAGAAAGTACTTTTTTTTGTAAGTTTGGTAGGACTATATCTTCATCATGTTCAACTTTTCACTTCGATGGGGGATAGCCCAAGATTTGAACCCAAGACTTCTAGTTCGGTGAAAATTCATTTCCACGGTCATTACCAATTGAGCTACCCCAAGCAAATGAAATAAAAAGTACTTATATTCACACACACAAAAAATTATTTATAAAATATTAAAAATATTTATAAAAATATTATAATTATAATATAATTTGATAATATTATATTTTTTTTAATTAATGAAATTAACAATTAAGGTGGTCAATTAAAGTGGTCTTGTACTTGTGTGAAATGAGTCGATTCCATTTGCTACCATGATAACCACTAAATACAAAATACTTATTCTTAACATAGACCTAAATTAATTAAACATGAATTAATGAGAAGATCCAACCAAAAACCTCCTAACATGTTTACCTGCTTTATCAAATAAACCCCTAACTCAAATAATAGAGGTCTATTGATCTGATCGCAACCCTAGGGTTCGTGTAAATTATAGCAAGGATAAGCATGTATCTTTATGGAAGCCTTCATTTTATATATATATATATATTACCAATAAAGTGGCATCAACAAAACTTTGACTTAATAAAATAGAACAAAATCAAAATCATTAGTAATCATACATGAAAGCTACGTCTATGTGAAGCCAAAACTTCAAACCTTGACTATATATAATGGAACAAAATCATTAAAATCATACATGAAAGCTACGTCTATGTGAAGCCAAACCTTTTAAAAAATTGGAAAAGGTGAGAAATGCAGGTATCTTCCACTGAACATGAAGGATACAAGGGGCCTCTTTGAGTCACTAGACTACTTGTATGGGTGACCCCACTTGGATGGGTCTACTGCTACTACCCATTTCAACTCACAACTTAGGTGCATTACCTGGAAGCCTTCTAGAATATTGTTCACTGTTTTCTAGTTGACTCTCTCAATTTTCGTTGACCCCTTTTTAATGTGGTCACTTAACTCACGATGAAGTAAGAATTTTTGTTATGTATATACTTCTAACAAGCCCTACAATCTTATATTTTTTTAATACTCCTTTTATTTGATGATCCCATATCTTAATTTATGTGAGAGGGTTTTTGCTCTCATTAATTATTTTATATATTATATTTTAATTTTATTTATAAAATTAAATGAGTATTTTTTTGAGATAGTTTAATTTTATATTTTATATTTTATTTATAAAAATGAATTAGAGTTGAATACAATTTGTGTGGGCCTAATGGTTAAGAGCATGTGTTTCCTCTTAAGAGGTCACAGGTTCAAAACTAGAGGGGGTAGAGTATGTATGCCTTCGTAGGCTTAGTAGTCAAATTGCTATGCGGAGGTGGGTCCGTTGTCCCACAAACAAGGGGGTCTCATACACCAATTTGGTGTCTGGCTTGGCCATGACCTTAAAAATGGATATTATATTATTATTAGTTTTTGTCAATGCAAAATTCTAATCCATGGTTTAACAATATTAGTTTAGCATTGACCAATGTAACTTATAATGAATGTAGGTTATAATATTTTATGCAAATTTTCCCAAAGCATAATTTCTAATTTAAGTGGAAGAGACTAAGCTTCCTGTAGCACTTGTTTTAATGCGCCTTTTCTTTCTATTTTCCTTATAACAAGTTTTTAATAGTTTTCATCTCTTTTTGGCATAATGGGCATTCTTCTTCCTTTGTATCCAACTTGCTAACCATTGTTGTCATTACAACTCCCATGCATATTTCCTTCTCTGCAAGACTTCTATGTTAATTGTACTAGACATTGGTTTATTCGTGATAGTGTTAAAAGGCATTGGTTCATTGGTGACATCGTTTGAAGGCATTGTTCCTCTAGTGAGGTTAACAAAGTGTTGATATCTCCAGTAAGTTTTAATATTGATGCAGCATTTCCTACCCAAATAGTACGTTGAAATTGTATGATATGTTCTCACAACCAAATATATAGATGGATTCATTTCCCATCAAGTTTACTAAAATAAAATCCACACAAATGCAAACTTTATGTGCAATTGCATTGCAATTATTCTCAAATATTTATTACTCTCTAACATCTTAATTGCTAAAGCTCTTTGTCTATTTGATGAAAATCACTATAAACATAAGAAAACTCACTTCAAATATTTTAACCCTTAAATAAACACAATTTTCCATAAAACAAACAACCTAAATGCTTGCTCTCACCATAAGCACCACATTATTGATGCCCAACTCTAGCCCCCATATATTTGAAGGACAACATATAAAATATCTAAAATCCTTGCTAAAGTGAATATCAAAACCATTTTGTAACACCCCATAACTCTTAAGTACATTTTCAAAATATAAAATAAAAAATTGATTGTTTCATATATTAAGATGTGTGTGAGATCCTTTGTTTGTTAGAATTTTATACATAGTTCAAATTAGTTGATCCTTAAGAATAAAATTTAAAGAACAAAATTTAAAGAACACTTTGTTGGCACAACCAAAATCATGCTACCAAATATATTATTATTGATCTTTGTTACCACACTCAATATCACATATTTTTTATCAACTCAAATACTTGCCAAAACTCAACACTATCCCGCTATACTTATTAGAAAAGTTGTCAAAATAAAAAGGAACTCTAACAACATTAATTGAGAAAATGGATACAAAGTTGACCAACCTTGACATCCTATTATCAACCATCTTTGAAACCAAAAAAGAACACACATGATTTGTTATTTTCACTCTACAACTACTCCCTTACCATTGTGTCCACCCATATTCTTGCATCTCTACTTTACCTACCTTATTTGTTCCATTCCCTCTCATAAACATATATCTCTATATCTTCTAATCTCTAACTTTGTTATTTACCTTTAATGTTTGTTTGTTTTTTTATTTCTTTTTTTGTGTGACTAGAGGAATTAGCAAGTGAGCCAGTTTCATACTCGTGTGACATAATGTTGATTCTCACCGCTACCACTATAATCTATATGTTCCAACATATGCCCCTTACATAAACACATGTAAGTTAGGGGGAATTGATACTAGAATCTCTTAGTACATAACACTTCATTTTCACAGCACTTACCAATTGAGCTGCCCCCTAAGGGCTTATGTACCTTTCATGTTTTTGTAAGCACGAGTATTCACATTATATTAACAATGGATTATACATAGCATACAGTCTAGATATCATGGGGGGTTTATGCTCGTCACCATTCAGAGTCCTCTACCCTGATAAAGGAAACCAAAGACAAATTTACAACAAATCCTCTGCCCCTAAGAGGGGAAACCAGAAACATTAACATAAAATATCAGTTTAAGGCTATTACTTAACATTAAAAAAGACAAAAAAAATTCAACTTTAAACTGAGTGGTATCAAGTCAATAATACCAAAACAAACCAATCTGCCTTTCATGTTACATCCTCAATCTCTTTGTAATTCTTTCCACTTAATTTCCTTTCTAAAAAGCATATATTTTCCCACTAATTCATTTATCTTTTCTTTATTCACAAAGTTGTACATTTTAATTTTTTTTTTTACTTTCTTTAAATTCTTCATTTTTTTCATTAAACCCATTTTTTCCTATTTTATTTTTTATATCTTTGTTAATTTCAAATAATCACATATAAATTCCTTTTCGCATATATTGGTTTAATTTTAGTATTATCTTAGGGCACAGTCTAACTTATAGACGAAATAGACTCTTTCACCGGAATATGAAAAAATAATTTCAAGAAAGAATGTGGTTTTTAGTTGTTTAAAATGGATTCAGTACCTAAAAAAGACGAAATAGACTCTTTCACCGGAATATGACAAAATAATTTCAAGAAAGAATGTGATTTTTAGTTGTTTAAAATGGATTCAGTACCTAAAAATCCCACTGGGACACTTGAATTTTGCACATTAAACAACTTAAACTCAAGTTTTTAAAAATATTTGCAGGATTTTGATTAAAATTAACGAGAAAAAATGTCGTGAAAAAGGTATTTCATCTATAAGTTAGACCACACACCTTATCTTAATACAATCTATAAATTATTTTACATATACTTTTACATTATCTTTTTTTAATGCAATTCTTGACGTGTACATTTTATTTTCTTTTATCTTGTTATTTAAAATTTTAATGATTATTAAATTTTTTAATATTTAGAAAAATATATTTTTATATAATATTGTGATTAATTAATTTATAATGATATATTATAAATAATAATAATTATAATAAATATCTTTTATTTATATAACCCTTTTATTTATTTATGGAGGTGTATAAAATCTATTATTTTTCTTTTGAATTCAAACTTATAATTATACCTAATATCAATATAGTCAACTCAATATAATTTTAAAAAAAATAAAAGATAAAAAAGGACAATATAGTATGAATAAAACGTGTAACACATATATTAATAAATCAAAATATTTTAAAAAGGTTAAAAAAAATTACAGAGGGAATTTTAAGTTCATCTTAATTCAAGATTTTTTAAATATTATTAAATTTCTATTTCAATTCACTATTTTAACTCTCTTGTGCTTAATAGATTAGAGAGTAAGTTGCTAATTGGGTGTCACTGGAGTGGTGGTGAGAAGTTGTTACCTTCCCCATTAAGGTT
Source organism: Pinus tabuliformis (assembly GCA_031772625.1). Classification (NCBI taxonomy): domain Eukaryota; kingdom Viridiplantae; phylum Streptophyta; class Pinopsida; order Pinales; family Pinaceae; genus Pinus; species Pinus tabuliformis. Next base: position 1,370,707,772 of record CM062805.1, on the reverse strand, counting down.
CAAATCTCACTTTGTGGCATGTTGTATCTTAATGAGCCATTTATCAATGAGCTATATGATCTATTAATAAGTTTTTATCTAGTCTTGTGCTATGAAGAATCTAGGATTTATTTTGGTTACTATTGAATTGAAGAAATGGCTTGGCATCTTGTTACTCATCTTTTCACCCATTTTGACTTTTAACTCACTTATCCTTACACTATCTCACTTATATTCTATGAATAATTAATCATCAATAGCTACATTAGATACAATAAGGTAAAAGTCCAACACCTTCTCGATTTTATACATTTTTCTTTATAAATTTGTCTTAATTTCATGAGTTATGGAATTTAACACATTTTGCAGCCTTGACAATATTCTGTAGTTGAATCCAAGGTTCAGGTAGACCCCATGGAGGATAGATTAGCCTAAGCACACATATAGTGGCCAAAAAGCCCACGTGGTTTTCCACCTATTTGTAGATAGGTTAGGAATATTTGCATAACAATTAGTGGGCATGAATGAACTTTGGAATTTGTACACGAACATCAATTCCATAATCGATCTCAATTATTTCCATAGTTAATTACTTAAATGCTTTGTTTTCATGGATAGTGGCATTTAAAGTTTGGTTCTATTTTCTTACAATAGACTCTATTTTCATAAGAATGATCTCTACCGACTTTCATAGAATACAAATTGTCTTTACTTTCTTTGAATAGATTTTAAAAAGATTTCATAGAATTAATTTGTCTTTCATAACCTAGGACTTCCTCTGATTTCTTGAAATTAGAAGTTCATTGTTTTTTAGAATAAAAAAGTCTTTATTGTCCTTAAAATAGTGTTTCAAGCTTTCATAGAATACAAAGTCTTTACTTTTCATAGGATAGGAATCAAGGGTTTTTATAATGTAAATAATTTCATTGCTTTCTTAAAAATCGAAATTCATTTGATTTCCTAGATTAGAAGCTCATTAGTTTCATAGAATTGCTAAAATATGTGTGTGCCTCGCTTAGAATTCATATTATGAGTAAGATTTCATTGCACTTTTTAGACCAATTTTTTTACATCTTTTGAAATTTATTGTCTTTCAATAGAATAGAATTCTCATTCAAACATTGAAATTGAAAAGTTAATCACCTAACACATATAGTGTATTGTACTTCATTAGTGTACAAACCTATATTAACATTTTAATGAAAGTAATTTAAATCACAACTAAATTACCCAACAGGTACCATCCTTTAAATGAGGGGAAGTGCTCTCGAAGTTTCTCCCATAATGCATTACTTAAATATTAAAAAAAGGAAGATCAATGAATAACTTAATATTATCACAAATAAACCTTCCTTCTAACTGCAAATTCTATAAGAATCCAACATAAATTTTAGGCATGAATTTTTTTTTACTATGATTTAAAATATGCCCATGGGGAAAATGCCATTTGGAGTTTTCTCAATTTTGAATCGACTCAAATTGTCAAAAATATTATCAGATTTCTAAATTGATATTAATTAATAACAATATTGAATGACTTCATGAATTAAGATTAAAATAGATTTATGCTAATTTAAATTTACTTAAATTTCTAGCATTATTTTCATGAATTTTAATTTCCTAGCTACAATTTGTTTACTAAAATTTTCATCTATGTTATTTTTTTAATATGCTTGAAATTTTTAATGATAAATTTTCTTCCTCTTTTAGCCCACAGGGTGTAGAATAGACAGTGATGGGGTGTTATGCTAAGGCACTATATGGTGAAAAGGACACTAGTTCAAAACCCCATGGGAAAAATCCAATCGTGTTAAGGGCTGGTGTTGTAACGCCCTCCTCCCACATCTACCCAAGTAATCGGACAACTAGGGTAAACATGTGACGAGAGGCTACTATGATCTAATTCAACCTCCTAAGTCACCTTAAGGGAGTGGAACCGACAAAGCACAACTAAACTGACCATCCATGCATCCTACAGAACCTCCAGGAGCTACCCCACCTTGCTAGGTGACCAACCCCTTAGGAAACTCATTAGTTCAAGGACCTAGAGCCCTAGCCACTCTCTTGCCAAGCCCTCCAAGTGAATGAGGGTCCCAGTCGCTCTCATGAGCCTGCTTGAGTGTGACTGTAGCCTTTTTCTACCAGTGCTATGCTAGTGACAACGATATTTAAGGCTAAATTCCAAGGCTAGGAACCAGTCACTGCCCAGAACTTCATGGATTTTATAGAAATGAAAATAAACATAGAGACAATGATGTCAATGCAAATTATTGAACAAATACTTGACTGGACCCCTACTAGCCATGACAGACATTTTGTCAAACAAGTCACAAATATGCATTATATAGGTCATAATAACATATCTGAGCATAGGGGTCTTATACCTATCTGAGAATCGCTAAGAAGCATTGATGCCTTATCACATTAGATGCATTATAATTTATTAGGTCATAGATTCATTGCTCAATCATTTACAAATCAAAACATGATGAGAACCATACACTTTCACTGCCATAAAAACATATTCATAACCAACATATAAATAACAGAAATAATGAGGATACAACAGCCATAAATGCCACATATAATCCAGTACTTTTACACAGAAAATACCAAAGAGAGGAACTCTTATTAATGAATGACAAATCCAACCCGGTATGGGACTACCATGTTCCACCCGACCATACATTGGTTGATCCAAATCTCTCTTAAGCCAATCAACCCCATGCCATATTCCAAGCATGAATATGGGACTCAAACCAAAAGAACCAACCAGAGCTTCCCAAGGCTAAACGACCTCACCCTCATCAATATAATTAGGCTTTACCCTAATCCTCACCAAATCACTAGTCCATAAATAATCATGGCTACTACCGGATTTCTCCACCTACACCATAAGGAATTTTCCTGTCTCCTAGTCTCTAGGATTTACTGCAATCCATAGTCCAATCCAGGGATCACCAGGCCATAATTAAGACACTCACCGACAAGGATTCCTAGGCCTGATCAAGTGATCAGGTTCTCAGAATTATGATCAAAAATCAAAGTGTCAGAATCTTGTCAAACTTAGCTTCAAATTGAAGATCTCGTCATTATGAATCTAATGGTGCAAACGATACTTAAATCCGAGTTCATATGCAAAAGTTAGAGCAAGTCAAAGCTTAAGTTTGACTTGTCTACATGGAAGGATTGGGATGATGTGGCAAGGTCTTCAACGAATGAGGAGGTGCCAAGTGGCAGACTTCCATTGGCTCCCATATTTCACAAATCATAGTCTTAAGGTGGAAAGGCATTACAAATCGGCCTCGACAGGTTCAGGGTTGCGATGCGATAAGGCCATCACATATCGCGGTCGCAGATCGGCGAGGGGAGAATAAGTCAGATCAACCCCCGGAAGTTACTAGGTTGCGATGCGATAAATTACTTGGACGTGGGATTTTATATGTCACAGTTTAAGTTCCCGTTGGGTTCTTCGATATCGCATCGCACAACATTTTGTTGTTAACATTGCGAAATGTGATAGTTCCCGGATGTGATGGCGTTATAGGTTGCGATTTAATATCCTGTCAGGTCTATCGATATCGCATCATAGTGTTCCACCATGCTAAGACCTTCGGCCTCTGAACTTCACCGATTGCGATGAGCGATGGACCCCAGATGCGGGATTTTATATGCTACAGTTAAATATCCCCAATGGGTCTGCGATATTGCAATCACAACGTTTTGTTGTGTTAACAAGATCGTAAGAGCCCGCAACACTTGGTGATTGTGATTTGCGATATGAATGACAAGATATAGCCCACCGTGCGGAGAATTTCTCACTCTATTAGCATATTTTGGAGCGGAAATGGGGTTTTTAGTCGGTTTTGGAGCAATTTCTGGAACAAATAGTTGAAGAACTGGGAGAAGTCATAACTTCTTCGAGTTATTATCAAAATTGGATGCAAAAAGAGGCTGCATAGCCATTTTTGAGTATTCTAAACTCATTGAGACAGTTTTCAGAGGAATTTGAGTATTGTAAACAAACTTTTGTTGTAATTTGAGCATAATAGAGAGGCCCAAGCCATTGGAAGCTGGACCAAGGAGACATAGCCCAGGAAGGGTGAACTCCTTTATCATGTGCTTTTTGTGTGTTGTATTTTGATGTTCTTTGTTGTTATTTTCCTATTGTTCAACATATGTTTTATGTTAAATTGTTTCTAACATTTCATAAGAAACTCTCATGGGAATAAGTTAATTAAGCAAAAGTATTGAATCCTTAAGCACTTGATAAGAAAATGATAAGCATATTGGGTTTAATCTGAATGGGGAATTAGCACATCATTACTAATATGCTCCATTTCAGATCAATTTGGTATCAAAGCATTGGTTTTTGCTTACTAGATGTGCCTTGTGAAAGAAGGATTTAATTGTTTGCAAGTTTATGTCATGCTTACAAGGTTAAAACTCAAAAGAGGAGAAAGGAAGCTGATTGAAAGCCCTATAGTTGGCTCAAGGGGAAGAAGAGAAAGGTTGCCAAAGTCTTCTACACCAGTACATCCTCAAGTTGCAGAAGTTGTAGTTGAGTCTCCAGAGATCATGTCTCATGAAGGAGAACCTATCATGATAGAAGATGAGAAGACCTTCAGAAAGGCTTTCTTTGATATGACAGAGATGGTTAAGGTCCTCTATGAAGAGAGGAATAGCAGGTTGCAAGGAGAAAGTTCCAAGCCTCCCAATGGAGAAGGCTCTTCAGGAGGAGGTAATGGAAAAGAAGATAAAGGAAAATGAGGTAATGGGAATGGAGGCAAACCTCCACCATCTCCACCATCTTCTTCATCTTCTTCTTCGAAGGCATCTTCACCCTCTTCCACTACTACAACCCATACTCATACTCATCATCATTCTTCAAAAGGAACTGGTAAATCACCTTTTCTAAAGCTTGATGTTAAATTCAAGTTGCCTATGTACAATGGTGAAGTTAATGCAAAGAAGCTAGATAACTGGATTCGTTAGTTGGAGGTGTATTATAGAATTCAGAACCTTCAAGAGGATGATATCAAAATTCAGTTGGCTTCATTGAGAATGGAGGGAGCAACACTTGTATGGTGGGAATCAAGGACTCAAGACGAGATCAAAAAACATGGTAAGATCTCTATTTCTTGGAATGATTTCATTGCTGCTATAAAAAGATAGTTCTACCCTTTAGCTCATATGTAAAATGCTATCATGAATTGGAAAATTTTCAGACAGTTAAAAGGTCAAAATGTGCAAGAGTATACTCAAGAGTTTAGGAGAAGAGCTCTTATGCTAGGAATAGACTTACAGTCACAAGATACCTTGATGAAATACATAGGAGGGTTGCATAGCTATCTTTGACATATCATTCTTATGTTTAGTCCCACTAATCTTGATGAGGATTGTGTTAAAGCTACACATCTCGAAGCAAGAGGGAAAAACGTACAGGAATAAGACAAGAAGAAGCCATTTCAGAGTGGTGAAAAAGGGAAGAAATTTAAAGGAAAGCAAAAGAAAAATGCTTCTATTAAGAAAGAAGGGGAGAAAAACGTGTGCAAGAATTGTTCCAAAGAGGGTCATGTTGAAGCACATTGTTGGAAGCTTCATCCTGAATTAAGATCAAAGAAATCTAACAATAAAGGGAAACAGAAGACAAATGTTGCTGCACAACAAGACTTGGGTTCTGACTCAGGTGATGAAACGAAGATTTCAGCCACAATCACTAAAGGGAAAGTCATGGAAAAGACAAGCAAAGAGGAAGTTGTGGCAAGCACCAGCGCAACAAATAACTCCAATAACGTTTCAAATGAGGAAAATAGAATAGAGTTGTTCCATATTCGAGTTATTTCCAAACACACCAAAATTGATACGATGTTTGACAGTGGATCCCAGGAAAATTTAATTTATACAAACTTGGTTAAGAAGTTGAATCTGGAAACCGTGCTTCATCATAAACCGTATCTGTTGGGTTGGATAACCAAGGATGCCAATTTGCAGGTCACATGGAAATGTGTTTTCAGGTTTGAAATCATTGCCAATTTCATTGATGAAGTCAAATTAGACGTTGTGCCATTGGATATTTTTTGGATTGTGTTGGGAAACCCGTATTTGTATGATAGGAAAGTCGTTTTCCGTAAATTTCAGAACAAATATCATTTTTTCAAAGATGGAGTGGAGTATATTGTGAGAGCCCATAACAAAAAGCTTAATCTATCTTTGGCAAGCGCAAGGCAAATGGAGTGACTGGTCAATTCCAGCAAGAATCTCGTGCTCCTTATGATCAAGCAGAAGAATGACACAGATCATGAGTCCTTTACAGGCTGTGATGTGAAGCTGAAAGCTGAATTGGTTGATGTGGTCAATCAATGTGGAGATATGTTTCAAGAACCAAAGGTATTGCCAGCAAAAAGGGGAATTCAGCACGAAATTCAGCTACAGCAAAACTGTCCACTCCCAAATATCAGTGTGTATCAAATGTCAATTATGGAAAGTTTAGAAATTAAGAAACAAGTCCAAGAATTGTTAGATAAAGGTATAATTCATCCCTCTACTTCGCCATGTGGTCCACCAATTGTTTTGGTACCCAAGAAAGATGGAACTTGGTGCATGTGTGCATATTATCGAGCTTTGAATAAGATTACAATAAAGAATCGATACCCACTGCCCGAATAGATGTTTTGCTAGATTAGTTGAAGAATGCAAAATATTTCACTAAATTAGACTTGAGAAGTGGATATCATAAAGTTAGAATAGCTGAGGAGGATATTTGGAAGACTACTTTTAAAACCAAACATGGATTGTTTGAGTGGTTGGTTATGCCTTTCGGTATTTTCAACACTCCAGCTACATTCATGAGAGTTATGAATGATGTTTTAAGATCCTTTCTTGATGAGTTTGTAATTGTCTATTTAGATGATATTTTGATATTCAGCAAATCACGAGAAGAGCATGTCAAGCAAGTGAAGAAAGTTTTGGATGTCATGAGAAAAGAACAATTATTTCTGAATATGTCTAAATGTGAATTCGAGAAAACTTCCTTAGTGTATTTGGGCCACATAGTTGGAGGAGGTGAGCTGAAGATTGACCCCTCTAAAGTTTCGGTCATTGTGAATTGGCCAATACCCAAATCAGTCACAAAAGTAAGGATTTTTTTGGGAGCAGAGTAATACTGGAGGAAGTTCATCGCTAAATTTGTTTCCATAGCAGCACCACTACATGATTTTACCAACTTGAATGTTGTCTTCCAGTGGGGAGGAAAACAACCAAAAAAAATTTATTCTTTAAAACAAAAGATCAGTTCAGCCCCAGTTTTAGCATTGCCAGACTTGAAACAACCCTTTGAAATACAAACAGATGCAAGTGACTACGCCATGGGCGCAGTTCTTTTACAACATGTTAAGCCCATTTCATTTCATTCTGAAATTTTTAATGGTGCTATTATTAATTATCCTACGTATGATAAAGAGATTTATGCATTGGTGCAAAGTGTGAAGAAATGGAAGTGTTAATTGACGGAAAAGAAACCATTATTCACATCGATCATCAACCTTGCAATATCTGCAATCTCAAACAAAATTTTAACAAGCAAGGCACTTTCGTTGGATGGGATTCTTACAACAACTCCACTTGGTAGTCAAGTACAAGAAAGGTATTTATAACAGAGCTGCTGATATGCTTTCTAGACCAGTTGTTAATGCAACCATTTTACTCAAGAATCATTATGTTTTGCTTGAAAGTTATGTAGAGAAATATGCACATGATGTTGACTTTCAAGTAGGTGATGAAGTTTGGCTTCACATTAGCAAGGAAAGGCTTGAAGGTGAAGGTAAAAAGCTGAAACCAATCTGTTATGGTCCATTTAAAATTCTGGAAAAGATTGGTAATAATGCTTTCAAGCTTGATTTACCTTCATATATGCAAATCTATTATGTTGTTAATGTTGAAAATTTGAGATTGTATGAGCCTCCTTTGATTGAAGATCAAGGAGAGAATGTTCAAATTCCATCTACTGAAGACTTTTCTCCAGAATTTCTTGATGTGTTTCAGCAAGACACTATACTTGACAGAAGGACAAGGACAAAAAAAAGTGGAAGTATTAATTATCTTCGGGTGGGTCTCAAAGGAACACATCCTTCAAAGGCCAAATTGATTGAAGTGGGGAAGGTAAGGGAACAGTACCCTCATCTGTTCAATAACTGAATATAAATCTTTTAGGGTCCAAAAGGATTCTAGTGGGGAGGAGTGATCAGGTGCTCATAATTATGCTCAAAAATCAAAGTGTCATAATCTTGTCGAACTTAGCTTCAAATTGAAGATCTTGTCATTCTGAATCCAATGGTGCGAATAATACTCAAATCCGAGTTCGTATGCAGAAGTTAGAGCAAGTCAAAGTTTAAGTTTGACTTGTCTACATGGTAGGATTGGGATGATGTGGCAAGGTCTTCAACAAATGAGAAGGATCCAAGTGGCAGGCTTCCATTGGCCCCGCATTTCACAAATCACAATCATAAGGTGGAAAGGCATTACAAATCGGCCCCGACAGGTTTTGGGTTGTGATGCGATAAGGCCATCAGATATCGCAATCGTAGATCAGCGAGGGGAGAACAAATCAGAATCGGCCCTCGGCAGTTACTAGGTTGCGATGCAATAAATTACCCGAACGCGGGATTTTATACGTCACAGTTTAAGTTTCTATTGGGTCTGTCGATATCGCATCGCACAACATTCTGCCATTAACATTACGAAATGCGATAGTTCTCGGATGTGATGCCGCTATAAGTTGCGATTTAATATCTCATTGGGTCCACCGATATCGCATTGCAGTGTTCCACGATGTTAATAATACCTTCGAATGCTGAACTTCACCGATTGTGATGAGTGATGGACCCCGTATGCAGGATTTTATATGTTACAGTTAAATATCCCCGGTGGATCTGTGATATTGCAATTGCAATGTTTTGTTGTGTTAACAAGACCATAAGAGCCCGCAAAACTTGCCGATTGCGACTTGCGATATGAACGACATGATATAGCCCACCATGCGGTGAATTTCTTGCTCTGTTAACAAATTTTGGAGCGGAAATGGGGTTTTTGGTCGGTTTTGGAGCAATTTCTGGAACAAATAGTGGAAGAACTAGGAAAAGTCATAACTTCTTCAGTTCTTATCCAAATTGGATGCAAAAAAAGGCTATATAGCCATTTTTGAGTATGTTATGAAACCAACTCAAGAAAAGATAGAAAAGATAGATCAACGCCTTAGAATTCAGCCTCTTCGAGGGGGCAACCTCCTTTACATTACATAAATGAACAATTCTTGGATGATACAAATGACAAAACCTCCTTTCTATATATAGGAGTCTAGGGAGTCACAATATAATCCAACCGACCTAACAATAATAATATAAAGCCACAAAAATAACAATAGAGGGATTCTATGGGGCACAGAAATAACAATATGGGGGTAATAGGGGCACAACAATATAAATAAGGGGTATAACTACAATAGTAATGGGGTAATCACTAGTATTATAGGGACCCAACATGCCCCTCTCCTTCAAAAAAGTGTTGTCCTCAACGCTTGAGTAGTTCTGGATACTTCTGCATAAAATTCTCATCCTCCCATGTGGAATCTTCAGCGGATAAGTTCTTCCACTTGATAAGATACTCTGAAATTGATCGATTTCGTAGCTGTCGAGTTCTTGTTTCTGTGACTGCTTCCGGTTCCAATATAATTTTTCCTTCCTCGTCAAGTTCTGGCAATATTGTTTGAATTGGGAGCTTGTCACCTATAACCTTCTTTAAACATGAAACATGGAAAACTGGGTGCAATCGAGAAGCTGCAGGAAGCTCCAATTTGTATGCCATAGTACCAATCTTTTGCAACACCTTGTACAGACCATAATACTTTGGTGATAATTTATTATCCTTCTTAGCTTGCTTTAGGGACATTTTCTTATATGGTTGTAGCCGTAGGAATACCCAATCACCTACATCAAAACTTCTTTCACTGCGATGTTGATCTGCCTGTTGTTTCATTCTATTTTGTGCCAACACGAGGTTATCCTTTAAGAGTTGGAGGACTTGTTGTTGATGTTCGATGTGATGTTCCACTGCCTGAACCTTAGAATTTTCTCTTAAATATGATGTGATGGATGGTGGTTGATACCCATAAAGTGCCATAAATGGGGTCATTTTTGTTGCTGTATGGAAGGAAGTGTTATACCACCATTCAGCCAGAGGCAACCATTTGACCCATTGTGTCTGTTTATCAGATACAAAGCAACGAAGATATCCTTCCAAACATTTGTTTACTATCTCAGTTTGCCCATCAGATTGAGGATGATAAGATGAGCTATGAGCTAACTGAGTACCAAGACAAGAAAATAATTTTGTCCAAAAATTTCCAGTGAAAATGGGATCTCTGTCACTTACAATAATCTTTGGGTTTCCATGTAGCTTTTGAACTGTTTCCATAAATGCAGTAGAAACTGTACTGGCTTTAAATGGATGTGATAATGCACAAAAGTGTGCATACTTGGTAAGTCTGTCAACTACCACCATGATGACACTCTTTCCCTCAGACTTGGGTAAACCTGTGATAAAATCCATTGAAACCTCCTCCCAACGTTGGCTTGGAATGGATAAAGGTTGTAATAGACCCGGTGTCTTAATTGTTTCAACTTTATTTTGTTGGCAAACCAAACATTCCGCCACAAACTTTTGAATATCTGATTTAAGGCCATCCCAAAAAAATTCCTTCTTAACCCTGTGGTAAGTTTTTAAAAATCCTGAGTGCCCTCCTAAGGGAGAAGTGTGCAATTCCATAAGAATCTTTTGTTTTAGCTGGGAATTCTTACAGAGGTATAAGCGATCTTTGTACCATAACGAATCATTTTGCCAGCTAAATGTATCAGAAGTACTGGAATCTTGTTGTAGCTTTCGAATAAGTGCCCACACTTCTTCATCATTCTTCCATTCCTCCCTTGCTTCGTTTATCCAATCTGGTTGGATAATAGAAATGGCACACAACAATGCTTCCACATCCTCATCCTTTCTTGAGAGTGCATCTGCCACCACATTTTGCTTCCCTTTTTTGTAGATGATTTCAAAGTCATAACCCAACATCTTTGTGACCCACTTTTGTTGCTCTTCAGAGGATAATCTTTGTTCTAAAAAGTATTTAAGGCTATCATGATCCGTTTTTACCTTGAAGTGTCTTCCCATTAGGTAGGGTCGCCATTTCTTAAGTGCATGGAGTATTGCCAACATTTCCTTCTCATAAATAGCTTTGTTTAAAAACTTTCCCTTGATTGGACGACTTTCAAAAGCAATGGGTCTTTCATCTTGCATTAGAACAGCACCAATTCCATTTCCTGAAGCATCACATTCCACAATAAAGGTTTTTGTGAAGTCCGGTGTAGCTAAGACCGGTGCTTGGCACATTGCCTCTTTAAGATGTTCAAAGGCCTTTGTTGCTTCCGGAGTCCATGAAAATGAATCTTTCTTCAATAATGTTGTTAGAGGTGCTGCTATTCTCCCATAATTCTTAACAAACTTGCGATAATACCCTGTCAACCCAAGAAATCCTCACAGATGCTTTATGGATGTGGGGATTTTCCATTCCTTAATGGCTTTAATTTTGCTAGGGTTTTCCACCTCCTGGACTCCAAAGAAACATTTGGATCTTTTTGCATATAATTGTTTCTCCTCCAATAGTTTTAGCACCCTGTCAACATGTTCAACATGATCCTTCCAAGACTTGCTGTAGATTAGTATATCATCAAAAAATACTAACACAAATTTTCTAAGGAATGGTTTGAAAATTGAATTCATCAAACCTTGAAATGTTGAAGGTGCATTGGTAAGGCCAAAAGGCATGACCAAAAATTCATAATGACCCTCATGAGTTCTAAATGCCGTTTTCGGAATGTCTTCAATCTTCATTCTGATTTGATGATATCCCGAACGAAGATCCAACTTGGTGAAGTAAATTGATCCATGCAATTCATCCAGTAATTCATCAATAACAGGAATGGGGAACTTATCTTTAATAGTGAGCTTGTTGAGCTCCCTATAATCCGGACACATGCGCCATGATCCATCCTTCTTGTGCACCAATACTACTGGAGCTGAGAAAGAACTTTGACTCGGTTGAATTATACCAGCCTCTAGCATTTCTGCAACCATACGTTCAATTTCACTTTTTTGGACATAGGGATATCTGTACGGCCTGATGTTTGGAGGAACACTTCCTGGAATCAGATGAATAGCATGATCATGATCACGCATAGGTGGGAGACCCTTGGGAGTCTCAAATACCTTGGAATGATTGTCCAGGACTTTTTGGAGATCTGGAGAAATAGATGATTCCAATGTGGAAACATCTAGCGAACATAATTGTGCAATTACACCTCTTTGCTCCTTTTTTAGAAGCTTTGTCATACCATTAGAGCTGATTATCTTTCCTGGTTTCCCTGCAATACCCCTTAATTCAACTTCCTTTCCTTCTGTAGAAAATTTGATGAAAAGTTCTTGAAAATTAAAAGCTATTGTACCCAAGGATTGTAGCCATTGGACTCCTAGTACAACATCAGCACCTCCCATTGGAATGGAAAGCATTGGGCTAGTCAATACATATTCTCCCATGGATAGCTTGATATTATGGCACTTTCCAGAGCAATTTATTGTTCCTCCATTTGCAATCATCACTTGACACTCTGGTGCTGGATATAGGAAGCAATTCAATTCTTTTGCTACCCTACAATGAATAAAATTGTGGGTGCTTCCTGAATCAATCAACACTATTACCTTTTTTTCTTGATTTGTCCTTCTATCTTGATGGTTTGAGGAGTGGTAATTCCCGCCAATGCATTACAAGATATGGTCGGATTTATTTGTTCTTCATCTAGGCTTTGTTCCTGGAGTATATCTTCTTCTTTTGACCTTTCTTGCTCCTTTTCTTCTTCCTCTTCACAATCTATGTAGAATAATTTCTTCTCAGCACACTTATGACCTTTAGTGTATTTGCTATCACAACTGTAACAAAGCCCTTTTGCTCTTTTTTCTTCCAATTGTTGTGGTGTCAACCTTATAGGTTGTGGAAGACTAGGGGCAACAACACTTCCGTCTTTATAGTTGTGAGTGGTATGCTTCCTGGTTGCCATAATTTTGCTTTCCATTTTTCTTGCTAACCTGAATGCCTTCTCTAATGAATCAGGTTCCCAAAGGCGAACATCATGTTGGATATTATCCTTTAAAGACCCTATGAACACATCAATCCTATGCTCCTCTGGAATATCTTTTACCCTTATGTTCAATTTTTGGAACTCCTCAATGTGCTCCATTACTGAACCCTTTTGTTTGAGACTTATCAATTGGCTAAAAAAAGTGTTGCTTTTTGTATCTTCATAATGTGCTATCAATTCTTCCGTAAAAATTGCCCAAGTGATAAATTGTTTACGAGAGCAAAGCCATTGATACCATACAAACTGATTTGGTTCCAAATATACAGTTGCCATACGTACCTTTTGTGCGTTTTGCACATTATTGAGATCGAAGAATTGCTCCATCTGTAATATCCATGTGGCGGGATCCTTGCCATCAAACTTCCTCATATCGATTTTTGGAATATGGTGATTCTTCGATCCAACATTAGCGTCTATGGAATCATGATTAACATTTCTTTTGTTCTCATCATGAGTTTCCTTTACTACCTTTTCACCATTAGTGACCCTTTCTTGTAACAACTTCTTCAATTCTTCCATGTCTGTCTTCAAATCTATCTTCAAATCTGCCATGTCTCTCTTCAAATCTGTCTTCAAATCATCCATCTTAGCTTCCATGCCCTTTATCTTAGATTCCACGCCACTTATCTTAGCTTCTGTTAGCTTTTGTGAGCGTGACATTTGTTGCACTTGTTCTTGTAATTTTGATATATCATGTAGCATTTCTTCCTCTTCTTCATGAGTCATGCTAGAGCTTTCAGGTTCCTTACTAGGTGTTTGCATTTTCTTTCCTCGGGGCATCAGTTACCGATAATAATGCTTTACTATGCCCTTTGAATTCCGTTAAACCAAGCTTACACAAAAATTTAAAAAAAACTACACACCTTTTTTCACTTTATAGAAGCCTGATATTGAATCTGATGTATCTCTGTAATTTCAGATCATCCAGTTCTAAAATTTCTACTTATAGTAGCCTTCTGTGTCCTCTTTCCAATGCCACAAGTCTGAGCCAAATTGGATTCTCCAAGGAAGAGTTATGTGAAATCTCCCACAATGACTTGCTTTTAGACTGGTTCAGTAGAGCGAACTTGTACGACGTGCCACGAGTCACTGTTTCAACCTTTGAATCTGAAACACACACACAAGAAACTACAGTTTGTCCTCTTTCTGTACCTTCTTACGAAATTTCAATCCGATCCCCAGAGAGAAAGTTATGACGATTTTCCCCAGGTCACCTGTTTTGAATGTAATTCAGGAGTCTGCAAAAAGACCAACTTCCTCAGATCATATCTCCGCAAATATCGCGCGAAAAGCTCTGAAATTCGGACCCAAGGTTCAGCGCGATTTCTTCTCAAATGGGTTTTTTTTGCAACTTCTGAAACGTCACAGAAGAAAAGTTATAGCGAAAATGCCACGATGACCTGTTTGGAGCAGCGAAACCCTAGAATCCAAAGCTCTGATACCAAATGTTATGAAACCAGCTCAAGAAAAGATAGAAAAGATAGATCAACGCCTTAGAATTCAGCCTCTTCGAGGGGGAAACCTCCTTTACATTACATAAATGAACAATTCTTGGATGATACAAATGACAAAACCTCCTTTCTATATATAGGAGTCTAGGGAGTCACAATATAATCCAGCCGACCTAACAATAATAATATAAAGCCACAAAAATAACAATAGAGGGATTCTATGGGGCACAGAAATAACAATATGGGGGTAATAGGGGCACAACAATATAAATAAGGGGTATAACTACAATAGTAATGGGGTAATCACTAGTATTAGAGGGACCCAACAGAGTATCCTGAACTCATTGAAACATGTTTCATAGGCATTTGAGCTTTGTAAACACACTCTTGTTGTAATTTGAGCATAATAGAGAGGCCCAAACCATTGCAAGCTAGACCAAAGAGACGTAGCCCAAGAGGGGTGAACTTCTTTATCATGTGTTTTCTGTGTGTTGTATTTTGATGTTATTTGCTTTTATTTTTCTGTTGTTTAGAATATATTTGATGTTAAATTATTTCTAACATTTACATAAGAAAATCTCATGGGAATAAGTTAATTAAGCAAAAGTATTGAATCCTTAAGCACTTGATAAGCAAATGATAAGCATATTGGGTTTTAATATGAATCGGGAGTTAGCACAACATTACTAATTTTCTCCATTTTAGATCATCAAGGGCAACCACTTCTAGGCTTTACCGTATATCTCTCCATTCACCAATCAAGGATTCCTAGGCCCACCAAGGCACAAAATACCTGGATTTACCGCAACCCACAGTCTAGTTCAAGGGTCGCTATGCCAGTGGATTTACCGCAATCCACAGTCCAATCTAGGGATCACTAGGCGATGTGTTATTTCATTCAGAGATCCACCTCACCTAGCTTCGAATTCATCTGGAAATCCAAAAATGACAAGGAAAGGTTGAAAAACATTGTCACACCTGGAAAAACACATGCCCATAGCAACAAGAGAACCAAGAACACACATAGATAACCATGCATGCGAAATCTAGCAAGGAAATCACACGTGCAAATTAATCCTTGCAAGTAAACCTGTTCTAGCTGCCTGATCCTGATCTATCTTCCTTAACCTTTTGCTTCCTTTTTTTTCTTATTTTCCTTTCTTGATCCAACGTTGAAGTGCTCCAATAAAACTGTAAGTGTCCGAGAGTGTGAGAGAGAGAGAATAGAGAGATAACTCCAACACTGAACTGACAAAAAGGTACCAACTGATCCTCATAAGCCTTTTTATTAATGTGGCCTCTATTTTATTCATTTTCCATTATTTTTCTTCATTTTCCTCCTCACATGCAACTGTTACCTTTCACCTTCCATTTCTCCTAATTTACATTATTTTCATAAATAATTTCCAAAAATGCCATTTTGCCTTTCCAAATCCATTTTCATTGCCTTTGTCAATTTCCTTAGCCATAATAAACTAAATGAACACCCACATTAGGATGTCTTGCCCAAAATTCAACTTCGAATAAGTGTCCCATAACTGAGGATATTATTTTTCCTTTATTAACTTTTATTACATGGAATTTTCACCAGGGTTGTTACGGAACCCTCCCCCTTGGGGGAACACCGTCCTCGGTGTTCAACGACACCTACAACCACTAAGGCTGTTGTAAGCAAAACATACTACCCATGGAGCTTTATAACTTAGCTCGTTGTAGTATTTATAATGATCAACCTGCTGAGAAGCAAACCAACATGAAAACATAATAACATAACAATCATACCGACATGACCCCTATACCACTTATTGGAGCTTTATATCACAACTCATGGAAATATTTACATCCATATACATTGTACATTTACCAAAACATGACGTCAAACATATACCCAAAACATATACCAAAACATATATCTAGAACATTTGCTCAACCAACAAATAAAGAAGGATACATAGCCTGCACATGATCCACCATCTCCCATGTAGCTTCATCGGGCCCAAAGTGCTTCCACTGCACTTTAACCTACTCGATTGCTCGGTTCTAGATCATGAGCACCTTTCTCTGCAATATACATTGAGGTTTCAGCTGGAATTTTCAATCTGGCTCCACCTGCAATACAGACCAGTCAATCACATGATCAACATCTTTAACATACCTCTTAAGCAATGACACATGGAAAACATCATGGACTTTCTCTATTGAAGGCAGTGCAAGTCGATAGTCTACTAGACCAATCCTTTCAAGAATCTTGAAAGGTCCACAAAATCGAGGTGTCAACTTGGCACACGATCCAATCCACAAGGAGATCTTCTTTGGCTTGATGCGCAAGTACACCTGTTCCCCAACCTGAAACTCCTTAAACAACATGTTCCGATCTACATAGATTTTCTTCCTGTCCTATGTTGCCTTTATATTCTTCTTGATTACCTACATTTCTCCTAACATGTCTGGTCTAATCAATACCATGTTCATCAGGTCACTCCAACTGATGGGAGAATTACAACTCCACCTATACAATGCCTCAAATGGACTCATCCTCAGTGGTTCTTAGTGTTGGACCTCAGAATTACTCTCTTCTTGACAACTTTTCTCACTTCTTTCTCTTGTTTTCCATAAAAGACAAATCCCCATCATTGATAAATGATAGATTTTGTCTCAAGGAGGACATTAAATGATTGACATGTTATACTTTTATGTTTTTGCTATTTGAATAAGTTTTTTCAAATTAGCTATGGAACACAGCCTATTCTGCAGCTAGTTGTGTGTTCCATATCTACTTCCATGGTTTAACAGGTTACAAGTGTCAAATGAAGAAACCAGCCACATGGGCATCTCTGGAATCGTCTTGACATGGATCCTATCGTAGTCACCCAACCCAGATCGATAAAAAAAGCCAACTTAAGACCACAGTCAAAGGTGGAGTCAAACGTATGAAACCCGAAAGCAATAGGACTCTTTGTCTACCCTTTTGTGGTTAATTAATAAATCCAATAGTTCTATTGAAGCATTAACTTGGATCAGCCACCTGTGTCAGCGGTTCTGTGCAATCACCTTGTTCGAATTCAAGTCACTTGTAGCTGATCAAACATTTACGTAGACTGGTTGTAATACGTGTAGACTACATGTAGCTAGTTTTCCTCAAAAGACAATTATGAATATTTTCTTTTAAATACCAATTGAACAGAACCAGAAGGAGTTCGAATTTTTTGATGTATTAAGTTTAAACTTATCAGCTCTGTAATTTTGGACTTTTGTTCCTATTTTATAATACAAAGCCGTGTGTTGACTGATGATCATTTGAAGGAGCATTTTGAATTAAGTTAGTAGCTCAACCTAGTCAGTTGCAGAGGGCCCCTGCAGTGAAGGAGGTTTTCTTTTCATTTGTTTTCTTCTTTCTATTCAGTTTTAATTTCATCATTTGATTTTAGCAGTGTTTGTATAGTTTACTTCTTTTAGTTTTAATCAGTAGCATAATGTTAGAATTCAATTGTGTAGTCTTGTTTCTCCAATCCATTTCATAAAGGAAACGACTTTGTTTCTAAACAGAGTAAGATTGAAAGTAATGAGGATGCATTGTTGATTAGTTTACTCATTGTTTTTGTTATTTATTTCTTAGTTCAGGTTGTCAATGCATTGTATTAATGAATTTTTTTGGTCACCATTTCAAGCTAATATCCATCCTAAACTAAATGGTTAAACATTCACTTTACATAAGGGTTGAAACCAATCAGTTACCTTCTGCATGTTTTTATTTAGATTTTCTAGATCATGAAGTACAGAAGTTACTTGAATTCCATCTCAAGGAGGTTATCTTTCAAAATTGAAGGTTAGAGTAACTTGAAATACTTCAGTTAATTTCATTCTCTGTATTTATTTCAACATGACTTACAACTTTACCTTCTAGTTTTAAAAATTATTCATGAATTAGGATTAGATGAGAAGATAGGAGAGATGCTCTGTTTTTCCTTCTATTAACTTAGATTTTGACTAAGTTTTAAGCTCTTGGTTCACCTTTAGGAAGTTTAGATTCAGTTTTTCATAGTTCAAATTGTACATCATTAGGAATCAAAGAACAGAAACCCCCAAAACAATATAAAATACAAAACAACAAAGTAAGAAGGGTTAACTAAGCACATACAGTGCACTACACTTCATCAGCTTACGAACCTCGGTTGATAATTTATGCAAAGCAATTTAGGACACTAAATTGACTAAAAATTTTGGTGCCGTTGCCGGGGAAGTGTAACTAGGTAACTTTATCTCTTACATTAAAAAAATGATATGCATAAAGAAAGAGACTCTAGGGGTAGATTTATAGCTAGAGGCAGGAGTGTGATTCCTACAACACCACCTACTCCACCAAGAACAAGAAGAGATACACCTCCATCTCAAGCTCATACTCCCAGCCATAGAACTCTTGAAATTCCAGGGTCAGAAATCCAATCAAAAGAATCTCGTAGTGAGGAAGAATTAGGAATACCTAGTGAGGAAGAAGAAGTAGAACCTCTCTCCAATATCCCATTAATAGAAGAACCAGAGGAAGAGAAAGTAACCTTGCAGGTTGAACCTTATACTGACTCTAAACAAACTATAATGGCAGAAGAAGGAGAGGATGGAGAATTCACACTCTTTGGAGGAGGAGGTAGAGGAAGAGGTAGAGGAAATGATGGAGGAGGTAGAGGAAATAATGGAGGAGGCAGAGGAAATAGGGAAATAGATGATTCTTTTTGATTCCCTATAGTGGATGAAGAAACAAATGCCACAATGAAAAATATCTCACCTTCTTTCCTCCCAAATTTCCATGGGTTAAAAAGTGAGGATCCTGAAACATTTTTATTTGAGTTTGAAGTCTTGTGCAGAACCTATGATTATCTAGAAGACTCTCAAAAACTTAAGTTGTTCCCTTCAACACTGAAAGGAGCTGCTTTGAAGTTGTTCATGGGATTAGTCACTCGGTCCATTAGAACATGGAATGAAATGAAAAAAGTGTTTTTCGATTATTGCATTCCTACCAATCACAAAGATGAAGTGTTCAAAATGATGCAAAGAGAGGATGAAAATTTAGAGGATTTGATTGAGAGGTTCAACTATAATTTGAAAAGAGCAAAGATGGACAATTTAGATGAAGATATCTTAAAAGATCTTTTATTAAAAGCCATTAGAGATGAGTGGATAGATATCCTTAACATGACAGGGAGGGAAGATATCTCTCAACTCCCATTAAATGACATAGGAGAATTATGTGTTCATCTCTCAAGAGGGAAATCCAAAACTGGGAAAGGTCCAAGAGATCCTTCTCTTGTTAGAGTAAATAAATCTGCAACTGGATCAATGAGTAGGGCAGAAATTGGTAATATGGTTGATGAATTCAAAACAGATATTCTAGGGAGTCTTAGTGAGAAAATAGACACCCTTAAGTTGCAAAACAAGCAGAAAACTGAGGCTGATGCTTTAGCTATTTTCTATCCAAAATGCAAATAATAATAATAATAATTGCTCTAAGAGAATGCCCTTTGGATGCAAAAATTATATAGACTTGTATGATTTGCTCAAAGAATCATGAGATCAAGGGTTGTCCTTCAATTCCAGGTCTTAAGGTTGTTTTTCAAAAAGAAACAGTTCCAAATTCAGCGAAACCTCTTTGCTTTATCTCTAGAAAACCTTGGCAAGGGCCACAAAATCAGGGATTTAACAATCAAATGTATCTTCAGCCCCCACCAAATTGGAATCCTTGGCAACGACCTTGGCCTCAACCTCAATCTCAATCTCAACCTTGGGTCAAGGAGTACAAAATCCTTATGGGATATTTTCTCAATATTATCAATATCCTCCATCATATCAGAATTATCCTCCCCCACACACATTCCAGAACAAAATCAACAGCCGCAACTTCAAAATCAGAACACTCAACTTTTATTACCATTTCCACAACAAAACCAAAATCCTCAACTCTTATTGCCATTTCAGCAAAGATCAAATCAACTACCTGCCCAACCATTACCAAACCCCAAAAATAAAAATTCTCAGAATACTTACATGGTGGAAGGACAACAATTTCCAACTTATATGATCACTCTAAATCTCAATGATTTTCAACTAAGATCTGGTAGAATATTAGAAAAGGAAAGGCCTTCTGTAGTTATTCAGGAACAAGACAATTCTGAGGAAGATTCTCTACAACCCAATAAAAGTTTTGAGGGAACATCTCTCCAAAACCAAAATACTGAAAATGAAAAATAGAAAGAACCAGTGAACTCAACTCCTATCATTGAGCAGCCAGTATCTACTTCTGCACCTCCTTTTCCTGAAATATTACAAGTTGATAGAGGAGTAGAAAAGCAAATCATGTTGCCTAATTATGATTTTCTAGATGAATTAAAAAATGTCTGTATCAAAATCCCTTTGTTACAAGCCATTAAGGAGATTCCAATCCTAGCTAAAATAATAAAGGATTTGAGCATAAAGAAACCAGGAAGAAAAGCAAAAGAAACAAAAAGAATTCACTTGGTAAGAAAAATAGCAGATATAATGATGGGAAAAATTGCCATACAAAAATATGTAGATCCAGGAAGTCCAATTGTGAAAACACATATCAATGGAGTTGAAATTCCAAATACATTAATTGATTTAGGGGCAGCAATAAACATCATGAGCAAACAAACCATGGAACAGCTCAAGCTTCCTAATCTTCTTTACACACCTACATTATTGCAATTAGCAGACAGATCTATAATCAAACCAGATGGAGTGTTAGAAGATATTTCAGTATCTTTAGATTATTGGGAATATCCCGTTGATTTTATGATCTTAACCCGAAGAACAATCTAGGAGGACACCCACTCATATTAGGAAGACCTTGGTTGGCCACAACTGATGCTTCCATTAGCTGTAGATCTGGTGATATGTATATTTCTGATGGGAATTCAACAAAGAAATTCACTCTATATCCTCCAACAAGAACAATCACAGAAATAGATGACAAAGAATGGATTGATGATGAAAATGACATTTAGCCTCTCTTTACTATTTCAGATATTAGTGAAGATAGTCAAATCTTAAATACAATGGAAAATTTTGAATCATCTCTAGAATATGAACATGATCAATTTCAAGAAAAATCCAATATTGAATATTTTTCATCTAGGCAGATGTCTCTTTATTCTATGGAAGAATTTGGTAGCTCTACAATTGAAATCTTTCCAGGGAGAACATTGAACATAAACAATAACTTGGAGAAATTACAACAGGAAAATCTAATCAAGACATTACAACAACATTATGTTGCATATGCATGGGAATATACTGACATGAAAGGAATTAGTCCTAAGACTTGTATACATCACATCTACGTTGAGGAAAATTGTAGACCTATCAGACAACCTCAGAGAAGGATGAATCCAAATCTTAGGGAAATTATGAAAGAAGAGTTACAAAAACTGCTGAATGTAAACTTTATTTACCCAATTTCAGACAGCCAATGGGTTTCCCCTTTAGTGATTGTGCCTAAAAAGAATGGTAAATGGAGGGTGTGCATTGATTACCGAGAATTGAATAAAGCTACCCTTAAAGATCATTTTCCTTTGCCCTTTATAGATCAAGTGTTAAATACATTAGCAGGTAATAAGTATTTCTCATTCTTGGATGGTTTTAGTGGTTATAATCAGATTTAGGTGGCACCTAAAGATCAAGATAAAACCACATTTACGTGTCCATGGGGAACCTATGCCTACTGAGTACTTCCTTTTGGGTTATGTAATGCACCTGCAACATTCCAAAGAGCAGTACTAGGAATTTTTTCTTATCTAATACATGATTGTGCAGAGGTATATATGGATGACTTTACAGTTTATGGGAATACATTTGAAGAAGTTTTGGAAAATTTGGAAAAAGTTCTTAAAAGATGTAAGGAAGAAAACCTTTCACTAAGCCATGAAATATGTTTTATGATGTTTACAGAAGGTATTATTTTAGGGCATCACATTTCAGGAGATGGGATTAAAGTTGATAAATCTAAAGTTGAAGTCATCTCTAAATTATCGATTCCAAATTTCCAAAAGGATGTTCGAAGTTTTCTAGGATTTACATGATACTATAGACGATTTATAGAAAATTTCACTAAAATAACATCCCCACTCTTCAAATTACTCACCAAGGATTGTGAATTCAATTGGAATCCTGACTGCCAGTTAGCATTTGAGAGTTTAAAAAAAAAATCTAAAGCATGCATCTTGAGAGGTCCAAATTGGAAACTACCTTTTCACATTTCAACAGATGCTTCAGATATAGCTCTGCGAGCTGTATTAGGACAAAAAGACTTGATTCCCTATGCCATCTACTATACAAGTAAGAATTTGACTCCCACTGAGTTGAACTATACTGTAACTGAAAATGAATTTTTAGTTGTTGTTCATGCAATCAACAAGTTCAGACATTATATAACAGGCTATGAAACCTTTGTTCATACATATCACTCTGCAATTAGATACTTAATGAATAAACCTATTACTAATGGCAGAGTTACAAGATGGCTTTTACTCTTGCAAGAATTCAATATTACTGTGCTAGATAGACCTGGAAAACAAAACACAATTGTTGATTTCTTGTCCAGAATTCAAAATATCAAAGATGACACTCCGGTTGAAGATAAGTTTCCTGATGAATATCTTTTTGCAGTGACTACTCAAACTCCTTGGTTTGTAGATATTGCTAATTACTTAGTCACAGGGAAATTGCCTTCACATTTGTTTCCTAGAGAGAAAAGAAAAATCATTCAAATAAGTGCAAAATACTCATGGATCACTAATGAATTGTATAAAACAGGCCCAGATCTTATGATCAGAAGATGTGTTAGGGAAGATGAAATGCCTGAGATTCTTAAGGCATGTCATGATGAGCTGTGTGGTGGACACTTTTCTGACAAGAGGATAGCCTATAAAATCCTTTCTTTAGGATATTATTGGCCATCCATCTTCAAAGATGCCAAAGAATATGTCAAGAGGTGTGACAGTTGCCAGAGGGTAAGGAAACCTGCTCCTTCAAATGAAATGCCTCTAGAAATTCAGGTACTCATTGAACCTTTTGAAAAATGGGCCTTAGATTTTGTTGGACCAATTAATCCTCCATCAAAGCAAAAGAAGTATATATTGGTATGCACTGATTATGTCACTAAATGGGTAGAGGCCAAAAAATTACCTTTTGCTAATGAAAAATCTGTAGTTAACTTTCTTTTTGAGGACATCTTCACTCGTTTTGGTGTTCTAAGAGAAATTGTGACACATCAGGGATCTCAATTTACATATAAAATGGTGAAAGGTCTTGTGGAAGATTACAAGATCAAACATAGGAAATCTACTCCCTATCATCCACAAGCAAATGGTCAAGTTGAATCTACAAATAAGGTGATTGAAGGAATTCTCACTAAGACTATGCATCTACATAGAAGAGATTGGGCAGAAAGGCTTCCTGAAGCCTTATGGGCCTATAGAACTACATGGAGGAACACAACGGGACATACACCCTATGAACTTGTTTATGGGAAACAAGCCATGTTCCCTATAGAGTTTCAAATCAAAACCTTCAAGATGGTAGTCCAATTGGGACTGGATTTATCAGAGGCACAAAAACATAGATTGGAGCAACTCAATGAACTTGATGAAATCAGGCAAGATGCAATCCAAAGAACCAGTATAGTCCAACAACAGAGGGCTAAATGGCATGATAAATATATTAAGGAGAAGAAGTTTCAAGCAGGAGATTGGGCACTGTTGTTCGATTCAAAGTTCAAAGATTTTCAAGGGAAGTTTCAAACTCATTGGCTTGGGCCATATGAGATTGAAGAAGTCTTTAATAACGGAGCAGTAAAGATAAGGACAATAGATGGAAGCAAAATACCTCTTCTTGTGAATGGTCATCGGTTGAAGATATATCAAAAACCAATTTCAAGAGAGGAGTTCATTAAGATTTTCCAGAATAACTCTGAAATGAAGCTAATAAAGAAGAATTCTTCTTCTCCACTAACTTAGTCTTCATTTTTCCTAAAAAAAACACCAAAAACAAAACAAAAACAAAAACAAACAAAAAAACAATTGTATAAGGTTGAAAACCAATCATTTATTGGCATACTTATATAGAAAATACAAGGTGAAAATCAGAGATTTCTGACATCCTATATTTTTGATTTCCTTTCTGTAATAAGTAGTGACAAAAAGCTACATTCATTTACAGTTTAGAGTTTGCAAATTCATCATCTCATTCCATCTCATTCTGTCTTCATTTTTTTTACAGTTCCACTTCATCTCACTGTCATATTTCATTTACATTTTATCTTTTTACAATTTTACCCCATTTCACCCTATTTTTCATTTTATCTTACATCTCATTCCATCTCACTGTCATAACTCATTTCCATTTTATTTTTACATTCATATTCCATAAGCCATATTTCACTTTTCCTTCTTTTCACATTCTGCAGCTGATTCCATTCCGCAGCTAATCTGATTCTGCAGCTACAACTTACTTATCAACTTTGGCACAATTGTACAACTCACAAATAAATCATGAATGCATAGAAATTGAAGAATCAAGTTTTGGAGATCAACCATGCTCAAACTACCTACAGATCAACACCAAAAGAATTATCAAGCAAAAGCTTAAGTTCTAAAGGTAAAATGAAAAATTTATTTCAAACAACAAATTACAAACATAAGTCATGTATAATATGAATGATCATATGTCTCCTTAACAAGTCATAATTTGATTTGACTGCCACTTCATGATACCACATCTCCGCCACATCTTCCACATTCGATACCAAACAAGCTACAATGATTTCATCATACCACGACTCCACTACGTTCTCCATACTTTGTACTTAAACGGTCTCTAATAACTCCATCTGTTAATGGTCAAAACTACGATGTGACTAATGTATTCACGTCTCTCCAAACCCTCATTGTCTACTTATTCCACGCAAACCCATGGTTCTTTTTCACCATACCCGCAGTCAGTCCATTTCATAGACCAAGAGAGTAATTCTGAAGGTTAGAAAATTCTACGAAACAAAGACCATGGGACTCATTGTCAGGGCAGAGCCCGTAGGGGAGAAGTATATGAAAGGGTACCTACAACTCAAAGAGATGTTGCAGAAGGCTGGATGGCTCAATTTCATTAAAAATTTTGATGGATATCACAAGGAGATCACAAAATCTTTTGCTAGATCATTCGATGGTACATAAGGAGAGATTGGAGACATTAAGTTTGCAATAGCAGAATCTTACATAGCAGAGGCTACAGAACTGCCAAGACTTGGTGAGAGATGGTTCAAAAACAAAGAATTTCACAATGAATCATGGAAGGTAATCCTCAGGAACCCAGGTATGGATGTCACTGTGTTTAGAAAAGAAATTTCTATTTTAGCATTTAAAAATAAATGGAGAAGCATGCTTTTGATATTACAAAAATTTATTACCTGTGAGGGAAGATTCGGATGCATGTATGTTTATCGTATACGTTTATTGATGAACTTTCTAGAAAATGAAAACATTAACCTCCCTTTCTTCCTTCTAAACAGTCTAAGGAGGATGGCTTCAATTGTACAGAAGAAAATAGAATTCATAGACACAACTATGTACCATCATGGGTTGGTAAAAATATTGGTTGAGTTTCATCTGAAAAGAATAGGAGATACTTGGGAAAACTTCTTGATAAGAAACTATTTCCAAGAGGCACCAGAATCACCTGAAGAGGGTAATGTCAGAAGGAGTAAGAGGAAAAAGACCAGTATGACCATTCAAAGAAAACCTGAGTCCTCCATACAAAAAAATGATGAAGAGCCAATCTCTGAGATAGAGATTAGGGAGCAGATCAAGCAAAAAGGGAAGATAAAAAAGAAAGCTGGTGGAATTACTGGGAACAAACCTGTATCTTCATTACAACAACATGATGAACAATTACTCTCTCAAAAATTGACAGAGATTAGGAAAAAAATCAAGAGAAAGGAAAAGATAGGAAAGGAGAAAAAGGGTACAAAGGAGGAGAACATAAGCCCCCTACAACTTAGAAGGAGCTCTAGACTCCGAGGTATGGTAAAGAAGGTATCATCAAAGGGAACAGAGTTCATAAATCTAGAAGAAGAAACCCCACTACCATCTCCTGATAATGTTCCATTTACATACAATCCTCAAAACTCTCCTAAACAATATTTTGAAGGCAGCCCCAACAGAGGATCTCCAGGCATAGACCCAGTGCAGCAACAAATTTATGATTACATAGAGTCACTAGAGAAGAAAAGTGCCTCAATGGATCTAGAATCCTCAGCCAATCCAAAACAACCTGTCAATCCACAAGAACCTCTAACTGACTCTCTCAAACAGGAAATCTATGAGTTAGAGATATTGAACAGGCATATCAAGAAAGAAAATGAAACCCTGAAGGAACAAAGCAAGTTGGATAAAGCCATTCATGATAATACAATACTGCACCTAGGGCTATGGTACAAGAAGAATAGGAAGTTGAAGAGGAAGAATAGAAACTTGAACAGAACAATCATCAACCTAAAATATAGACTTCTCATGAAGAAACTTAGGATGGCAATTACTTCAAAGAGGAGCAAGAGAAGAAAGTTAGATGTAATAGCAGAGGTGTCTGAGAAGATTCAATACGAAAGAAGAGTTCACATTTTTGGCAAAATTGCATGGGGACATGCAATGATTTTGCAGTGGGGATATATTGGACCTCAGAATTACTCTCTTCTTGACAAATTTTCTCACTTCTTTCTCTTGTTTTCCATAAAAGACAGATCCCCATCACTGATAAATGATAGATTTTGTCTCAAGGAGTACATTAAATGATTGACATGTTATACTTTTATGTTTTTACTATTTGAATAAGTTTTTGCAAATTAGCTACAGAACACAGCCTATTCTGCAGCTAACTTTGTGTTCTGTAGCTACTTCCATGGTTTAACAAGTTACAGGTGTCAAATGAAGAAACCAGCCACATGGGCATCTCTGGAATCGTCTCGACATGAATCCTATCCTAGTCACCCAACCCAGATCGATAAAAAAAGCTAGCCCAAGACCATAGTCAAAGGTGGAGTCAAGTGTATGAAACCCGGAAGCAATAGGACTCTTTGTCTACCCTTTCATGGTTAATTAATAAATCCAACAGCTATGTTGAAGCATTAACTCATATCAGCCACCTATGTCAACGGTTTTGTGCAACCACCTTGTTCGAATTCAAGCCACCTGTAGCTGATCAAACATTTACACAAACTGGTTGTAATATGTGTAAACCACATGTAGCTAATTTTCCTCAAAAGACAATTATGAATATTTTCTTTTAAATACCAGTTGAATAGAACCGGAAGGAGTTCGAAGTTTTTGATGTATTAAGTTTAAACTTATAAGCTCTGTAATTTTGGACTTTTGTTCCTGTTTTATAATAAAAAGCAGTGTGTTTACTGATGATCATTTGAAGGAGCATTTTGAATTAAGTTAGCAGCTCAACCTAGTCAGTTGCAGAGGGCCCCTGTGCTGAAGGAGGTTTTCTTTTCATTTGTTTTCTTCTTTCTGTTCAGTTTTAATTTCATCATTTTCTTTTAGCAGTGTTTGTAACTTAGGTTGATTTCTTGTAGTTTGATTTCTTTTAGTTTTAATCAGTAGCATAATGTTAGAATTCAATTGTGCAGTCTTGTTTCTCCAATCCATTTCATAAAGGAAACAACTTTGTTTCTAAACAGAGTAAGATTGAAAGTAATGAGGATGCATTGTTGATTAGTTTACTTGTTGTTTTTGTTATTTATTTCTTAGTTCAGGTTGTCAATGCACTATATTAATGAATGTTTTTGGTCACCATTTCAAGCTGATATCCATCCTAAACTAAATGGTTAAACATTCACTTTACATAAGGGTTGAAACCAATCAATTACCTTCTGCATGTTTTTATTTAGTTTTTCTAGATCATGAAGTACAAAAGTTACTTGAATTCCATCTCAAGGAGGTTATCTTTCAAAATTGAAGGTTAGAGTAACTAGAAATACTTCATTTAATTTCATTCTCTGTATTTATTTCAACATGACTTACAACTCTACCTTCTAGTTTTAAGAATTATTCATGAATTAGGATTAGATGAGAAGATAGGACAAATGCTCTATTTTCCTTCTTTTCACTTAGATTTTGACTAAGTTTTAAGCTCTTGGTTCACCTTTAAGAAGTTTAGATTCAGTTTCTCATAGTTCAAATTGTACATCATTAGGAATCAAAGAACAAAAACCCCCAAAACAATATAAAATACAAAACAACGAAGTAAGAAGGGTTAACTAAGCACATACAATTCATTACACTTCATCAGCGTATGAACCTCGGTTGATAATTTATGCAAAGCAATTTAGGACATTAAATTGACTAAACACCTGGTAACCATTATTGTAAGCGAAATAAACCAATGGAAGGTACTCCTCCCATCTCCTTTGTTGATGCATCACATACATGCTCATCATGTCCTCTGATATCCTAGTGACCATCTCTATTTATCCATCTATCTATGGATGATAAGTTGTATTGAAGGTCAACTCCATAATACTCAATGAGGAGTATTGCTAGAGCACAATCCTTGCTACGAGGGAGTGTTGATTTGGGGTAGCATTGGATGTGCTCTAGCCACGAAATTTGGTGGACAGGTTGGGGCACATGAGATCTCCAATACCCAGAAAGGGTTTGGGAAGATTCTAAACAAATTAGGAGATATTAAAATAATTAATATTTTAATGGAGTCCCTAAGTCTAAACTTAGGGAAAATAAAATATTAATGTGTATTAATATGAATCTGTGTTAGAGTGGTCCCAAAAGACATGGATCAAGCCAGATCTAATCTTAGTTGTTGTTTAGGGACTTAATCTCGACCATTGAGATGTCAACACGAAAAGTATAAGAGGAGGCTTGAGGGTCACTTGGACAATACACCAGAGAGTGATCAGTCATTCTATTCTCTAAAGCGGGGTTTGCTAAGAGAGATAGAATCAGTGATCAGGAGAGCAGCTGAGGGGCATTGAGTAGAGATGGACAGAGAGATAGATATAGTGTCAGGATAGCAGCAAAGCAGCCAAAGAGAGAGATGCAGGAGCAGCCAGTGCTCACGCAGGGCCACGCAGAGGCAGCTAAGTGTTGCGCAGAGCACCAGGGGGGCCATCGTAGCTGACGCAGGGCCTCCTGGGGCTAACGCAGGCCAAGATAGGTTGACGCAATGCCAGTGTTGGATTAGGAGAGGCTGACGCAGTCCAGATTGGGCAGATGTTGGGGTTTCTAGGGCAGATTGGTGCTGAGTAGCTGTCGGAAGGATTATCTGGGATTTCAGCGAGTAGATTTGTTAGAAACCTAGAGGTATTACTGCTAAGGAAATTCTCTATTGGGTAGGTCGGTTTCAGCACCCAGATTATACTATGATATTACTTAATAAGAAAACCCTCAGATAGCTGCATCAATTTTCCCAGATTGGGTTTTTCCAGGGACATTAGTCCAAAAATAATGGTGTCATGTGGTGTGTTTGTTATTGTTTCTTTTAGTTGTTGATCTGTAATATGTTGAGCATGTGCTGGTGTTTATTTTCAGTATTTACTTTGTAAATAACTTTTTAAGGAAAAATAACAAGTAGGTAGGAATAAATCAGAAAAAGTGCATGAAGGGTTTCTAACTAAGTGAACTTAGAAACTTCAATAGGTACGCATAAGGATAGCTTTGCTGGATGGTGAGATTACAAAAGAATGACGAAGCTACGTTTGGGTGTGCTAACACCAAAATGACTAAGAAATATAATGGACGAGACGATCCGCGTGATCACCTAGTGAAATGAACTAAAGCATGGGGAACAGAACCGCAGCCAGAATGGGTACATATATTTTCCCATACTTTGGATACAATTCCCATGAACTGGTATCTAGAAACAGAGCTCCGCCACGGCACTGCGAAATCGAATGTATTGAAGGAAGGATTCTTATTGACCTTTAGCTTTGAAGACGGCTTCACAAGCATCGATGAAGCACTACAAGAGACTAAGGCGGTTATCTTCAAAACGCCGACCAAACCTATGGAATGGACCCAACCTGACTGGAGCACCCAGCTGTGCCATGCGTTGGAATGCTATAATGTGACTACTAAAGAGGAAGATGAAGACCCGAAAAACATTAATATTCCAGAGGCAGAAGGGCATCGCGAAGTCGAAGGCCCACACATAGAAAACATGTACATCTCTGCACCTTTGAAGACAAAGCAAGTAAACATTGACACTAAAGTAGAATCGAAGTTCGCGAAGATTGGAGATTATTGGGATGACGCCACAGTGGATAAAGTTTTTGAGTTACTCCGCAAATGCCAGGATCTCTTCCCCACTATGTTTTCGTATTTGAAGGGTATAGTTGGCGATTTGGGCATTATGAAGATCACTCTGAAGCCAGACGCGAAGCCTATTAAACAAAGGTTGTATCGCCTTAATCCTAAATATAAGGAAAAGGTTCGCCAGGAGCTGGATAAGATGCTGGAGGCAGGCATCATAGAACCTGTTGAAGAATCTAACTGGGTGAGCCTAATGGTGGTTCAGGAGAAGAAACAAAAAGGTGAAATAAGGATTTGTGTAGATCTGTGGAAGCTTAATGATGTGTGTGTTCATGACCCATTACCAATGCCATTTATCGACGAAGTGTTAGACAATGTTGGAGGGCAGGAGGCCTATTCCTTTATTGACGGGTTTTTTGGGTATCATCAAATCAAGATCGCGCCAGAGGATAGGAGCAAAACGATCTTCACGATGGAGTGGGGTTGTTTTCAGTACACTGTGATGTTGTTTGGGCTTAAGAATGCGCCTGTGATATTTTCTTGCGTAGTCATAGTAGCATTCAAGGAGTTCAGTCATAAGTTATTGGAAGTCTACTTTGATGACTGAACAATGTTTGGATTAGTGAAGCGCCATGTAGCAAGTCTATGCATGATGTTGGATACGTGTCGCAGATACCAAATCAAGCTGAATTTGAAGAAATGCATATTATGTGTTCCTTTTGGGATCTTGCTGGGTCATGTGGTGTGCAAGAAAGGATTGATGGTGGACCTTGCAAATATTGCAGTAATTGTGAATTTGGAGGCCTCGAGGAACGTTAAGAAGTTGCGCACGAAACTGGGACATACGGGATCCTATAGAAAGTTTCTCAAAGCTTATGTGCAAATTACTGTGCCCATGGAGAAACTAATAAAGAAGGACGCAACATTCTGTTGGGACGAAGAATGTCACTGTGCCGATCCTGGTATTCCCTGATTGGAAAAAGGAGTTTCACATACATGTGGATGCCTCGTGCATAGCGTTGGGTGCAATGCTAACGCAGGCTGGTGAAGGAGAAATGGACCATACTATAGCCTTCGCAAGTAGGAAGCTATCGAAGGCTAAGAAGAATTATTCAATGACTGAGCGCGAAGGATTGGCCATGGTATACGCACTGCAAAAATTCAGGCATTATCTGTTAGGAGGGAATTTCAAGATGTACACAGATCATTCTGCCTTGAAATACCTGGTCAACAAGCCTGTGTTTGGGGGGAAGATCTGCAGATGGTTTCTATTATTTCAGGAGTATGACTTTAAAGTCATATTGAAGGTGGGGAGGTTAAATGTTGGACCTGACCATCTATCGCGGATCGAAACATGAGAGGAGCCTAATAATCTAGAGGAAGGGTTTCTAGATGCGCAGCTCTTTGCGGTGCATGTAGCGGATGAACATTTTGTAGACATTATTCACTTCTTGACTACGAGGATGATACCGAAAGGATATACAAGCCAACAAAAGAAGAAATTAGTAGTGCATGCGACCGATTTTTCAATTATTGCGGGACATTTGTATAAAATAGGTTTCGATGAGATATTGCGCAGATAGGTGTTGGAATTTGTGCAGAATAACATTCTTGTTGAAGCTCATGGGGGTGTTGCAGGAGGCCATTATGCAAACAAGGAAACTGTGCAGAAGATTTTGCACGTAGGTCTATGGTGGCCAACTTTGCACAAGGATTCCAAGGCATATTGTAAGGCGTGCAATGCATGTCAAAGAGCTGGCAGATCATCGTGAAGGGATGAGTTACCACTACATCCTCAGTTGTCCTTGCAGCCATTTAAGAAGTGGGCAATTGATTTTGTTGGGCCAATTCAATCCCCGGGAATGAAAACATGTGCGCATTATATTATCATCGCGACGGAATATCTAACAAGATGAGCAGAAGCACAACCAATTAAAGACTGTATAGGAGCTACGGCAACAAAGTTCTTGTTTGAGTATGTCTTAACCAGATTTGGCTGCCCGAAAGTGTTGATGAGTGATAGGGGTACACACTTTCTTAACGAAATGATTAGCGCATTTATTGAAGAATTCTTGGTCTACCATCAAAAGAGTACACCGTATCACCCGCAGGCTAATGGAACTGTTGAAGCCTCCAATAAGATTTTGGAGAACACGCTGACAAAGGTCTGCAACGCACAGTGAAATGACGGGGATGTGCGTGTACGTGTAGTACTATGGGCTTATAGGACTACTTGTAAGAAGCTGACAGGGAAAACGCCATTCAGATTAGTATATGGGGTCGAAGCCATAATGCCGATGGAGTACATTTTGCCTAGTTTGCGCATAACAACTCTGACAGATATGGCAGATCGCGAGGCCTTGGAGGAATGACTCGCACAACTAATTGAGCTCGAAGAAGATTGATTTTTGACAGGATTCCATCAACAAGTACAGAAGGAACACGAAAAAGTGTGGCATGATTTCCATATCAAACTTCGCACGTTCAAGGTAAATTGTCTTGCCCTGTTATATGATAGTAAATTCACTAAAATTTTAGGTAAATTCCAGATGCATTAGTTAGGGCCATATATTGTTAAATAAATTACAGATGGAGGCGCAGTTCAGCGCGTGAACTTGAATGGGGAACCCTTCCCGGGAAGAGTGAATGGGAGTAGGTTGAAGTTATATGTCGGGGATCCTACACAATGACTATATGGTAGCAGGATAGTCTTAGTGCTCCAGGTAGTTGCAAGGGAGGGTGAGACTATAAACTACATTGCCCAGCTTAGAGGACAACGTAGTGAGCAGGCTATGCGGAGAGTGACGAAGATGCAACCTGTGAAGTTGCACCATGGAGGAAGCCACAGCGCAGCGTTGCAGGAAAATGATCGCTAGAATTACTGTTCATGACTTGACGACTAGAAGACAGTTAAGTGGAGCGGGGTTTAAGGCCAAAATCTTTGAATATCTGCCACCAAAACAACATTTATTGTCAGAAATTGGGGGGAACGGTCGGATTTGAATTCAAAACGCCCTGTAAATTACGTGTGCCGGTCCAACAGAGAACACTTTGCACTCTCAGATTTGTTGTTGCATTTCGCTGTCTGTTGTCTATGAGTCGAGCGTTCTGGGAAGAATTCTTGTCATGAGCAAACGTTTCTCCCATAGCCCGCGAATTATTTATGGAAAGGATGATTTCCACGAACCCCGCCGAAGCCCTGAGTTTGGAAGCAACTGTGTCTGACACACCAGGACTAGAAGTATCAAGTGTAGAGGCAGCACTCATGATTGATTCGACTAACCCAAAAAGTGGACTAACTGCTTTTCCTGATATTGGCTACGCCTGCAGTGCCCACAACGCCGAGGTCGCCTAGGCCAAAACAGACCATGACAAAAGACAAACAACCTGTAATGAAGAGAAGCAACCAACGACAAAGGAAAAGCAGAAAAAGCTGGTGCTAGTGTGTGCATCCCCAAGGAAGCATACTGAAACACAGGCCAAGCAGAACAAAGACAAGCAGCCAGAGAGAGTAGTGGACCTGGACGCAGAAGAATTCCAGGGAACAGAGGATATTGATGCTGAAGGGGTGGAACCCATGAGAAGGCTACATGTGTATATCCCTCTACAGAAGGGAAAAGCAAAGGTTACGAAGGACCCGATACTAAGAACTTCATAGTATCCACACCCCTGCTACCTGAGTAGGTCCCTTTTGAAGGTCCTCGGCTCGCGTGGATCCCATTGTTAAAAATAGAGGATTGGGACCTTGTCAACCACGCTAAATTTCCAAATTTGGTGATGGAAAAATATATGCGGAAGGTTTATTTTGAAGAAACAGGTGTTACAGCATTAGAAACGATGGAATGGGTCCGCAGTGTTGAGAAATCAGGGTTGCTCAATTTGCTATTGGTGCCACATTATCACCGCACCCCCATTAATACAATATGTGTGCGCTAGCTCCTCACACTAGTACATGATGGGTGTTTATGGCTAGGAGAGCCTATCCCCATCACGAGCATGCTCATTCACAGAATCATGCAGCTGCCTTACAAAGGTGCGAACCCAACTAAGGAGTTTGGACGGAGACTAGGGACAAAGATCTTGCAGATAAGATGAAGAGGGATTATGGCCTCCTTAAGAAAACGTGAGGGTATTCCATTCTTTCCATAACAGACCAGGCAGTTCAATTAGCTGCCCAGATTTTAGCAGGGAAGGTTATGAGAAAATGCCGCGTGGACAAAGTTCTGGCACCTGTAGTTTCCCTTGCTATGCAGTGTGCGAAAGGCATCCAATTTAATTAGGCAAGATACCTCTTTCAGGAGTTCCTAACGAACTGTCGAGAGGCCCGGGATGAAACCAAGCCATTTCACTACGCTTGGTTGTTGCTGTCAATTGTGCTCATTGCATGGAAATTTCCAGAGGATAACCAATTTCCTCTGCTCAAGGAAGGATTGCCAGAGGCAGCGCAATTCGCTTCCTTATTAGCTACAAAGGATGTCATGCAGGTTATAGAGACAAAGATATTTTGTATCTTTGTGGAAATGGATATTCGTATGGCAATTAATCAGCATCTGAGGTTGTCCCCAACCTTGTTCACGCAGTTATCAGCCTACGTGGCGTTCAAGGCTGACTTCCACAGAGTCTATATCCAAGCGCAGAAGGATCCGAAGCAAAAATGGCACCGGTTGGCCTATTTGGTGTCAAAAACGAACATGCAAGAGATTGTAGCGAAATCGCCTACAGAGTGGCATGCCTCGTCAAACTTAGATGATGGACCAAGCACAAGAGCATAAATTTCAGCTGCACGGGAAAGAAAGGAGGCCGCTAGGAAAGTTACGCATACCCTCGGAGACAGAAAAAGAAGGAAGCTATAGAAAAGGCCCGCATAGAGCAAGAACACGCTGATAAGGAGCAGGCGGAACAAGAACAACGTGACTCACTGAAAGGTGACAAGTCACCTTCGTTGGAGACAAAGGAAGAAGAGCTTTCTGGACAAGGCAGCACAGGTGATGAGGGGCAGAACACCCCATTTATTTTGAAAAGACATGTCATGGAGCAGTAGGGAGGAACGAAAAAAAAGCAAAAACATGATAGAACATAGGTTGATCCCATGGTATTAATAGAAGTTGATCTCGATGAGATTGGCGATAAAATTTGGGACACCGCAACAAAAGTGTTGCAGCAATTCAAGCAACAATACATACAGACATTGGGGGGAATTCAGAAGGATATGCAAGAGTTGCAACTCCAAACAACCAGAATCCAGGAAGATGCTTGGAAGATGAGCGATGTGTAAGCCAGTTTGGCACG
The DNA here is from genome assembly GCA_031772625.1 of Pinus tabuliformis. Taxonomy (NCBI): domain Eukaryota; kingdom Viridiplantae; phylum Streptophyta; class Pinopsida; order Pinales; family Pinaceae; genus Pinus; species Pinus tabuliformis. Next base: position 1,370,671,487 of record CM062805.1, on the reverse strand, counting down.
AGGAAAGAGTACAGTCGCAGAGATGGCCTGGACGCAGGATGTGAGAGTCTTCCCTTTGCCTGAAGGGTCAATCCGTGCCGAAACAGATAAACAGCGTGCACTGCTTCACAAAGTCACGAACATGGGACTGAACCTTGTTGCGCTATCCCTTGAATCTCTACATGCATTAGTGTAGGGAGTCGCAGAAGAGCTCAATATTAGAGAGCAGCGAGCACTCACTGTTGTCAGTGAAATTAAAGTCAATAACCAACAATTGTTCACTAAAAATATGCAGGCTATGAAGGAAAAGGAGGTGCTACATGCACATAGTTCGTGTCTAGAGTCAGTAGTAGCAGAGGCATGTAAGACAATGCCTGAACTTCACATCCTGGAGGATGCACAGCCAGAAGCCAAAATCAGAAAACTAGCGCTGGTGTGCGTGAGGCTAAAGCAGAAGTTGGACGAGTCACTTTCGAGTTCAACATGAAGATTGCAGAGCTGCAGTTAAAGTTGTAGCCCACAACTCTGCCTGAGGTCTGAGAGAAGCGCAGAGTTGCAATTAAGGAAGGCATGGCTACCTTGGATGCCACAGTCACGGAATGTGCGACGTTGTTCGATCGAGCTATGGAGTTATTGACCAATATGCAAGAGGACCCGAACCTGCAGACATTGAACACAGAAGTAAGGGAGAGGAATCGTCAATATGATGAGTTCAGGGCAACTGCGCGCACCTTAGCACCAGCGCAGTGCTTTTCCAAGTTACAGGAAGGAAAACAACTATTGGCACAGGTAGAGGAAGCACATAATAACGAGGCCTTGCTAAAGGCCAAGTTGCAGCCTTAGTTGGAGGAGGCTTATCAAGTCACGACTTCCATTCAGGATAAGCTTAAGGGACTGCAGCAAACGCAGCAAATGATGAGGTTGGTAGTAGAAGGACCAGCCACTGAAAAATTGATTGAGGAGGTTCAACAAGCAGCGGCACAGAGCGCTGCTGAAGTTGCAGTGATCTAGGTGGAGATGGGAGACATTTTCAGTAAGATCGTGACACCAACAGAGTGACTCGAGGGTGAGTCACAATCTTTGTGGTGGGGGCCTGTTGGGATGGGGTCCCCTGGGTTAGTTTGGGGTTAAGATAACCCAATTTTTGGTACAACTTTGTAAATAATGTAAAGTCTCCGCGATTTGTGGATGTGAAGCGCGTAGGTGAATAGGATTCAAAGGGGCTTAGCCCCTTGTTTTGGATAAGTTGTGAGTCAATTTTGAGATTCATGCATGGTCCGCGAACCATGGCATTATATGAAAAATTCTATAAATAGTGAGTCTTAGTGAAAGGAAGAGGTAACTAGGAAATAGAAGAAGGAAAAAAGACAGAGAATTGGGTCAATTGAAGAGTCTAAGGCAGGAAGGATATGTTTCCTGTGCTTAATATGGAAAGAAAGGCTCTGCAGCTGAGTGTGCGGACCCCTGTAGCTGTGTGCACATGGTAGTTTTGAGTCTGTAACCTTGAATTGAAGATCAATAAAGATAGTTTTCCGAAGAATTCCTGAGTATTGTTGTTTATCTCTGTTAATGTTATATGCTACCGATGAATGATTTTTTTTATAAGATATTGATTAAATGTTACACTATTCTCTTGAATAAGTCTTAATAATGTATGCAATGCATGTTTAAGTGCTTTCGCGAAGACTCTGATGAGTTCTCTGATGTTTACTAATAACTTAAGTAAATCTGTGTGAACCCTAATTTAGGACTGCTCTCTGATGCGCGTAAGTAGACAAATTGATTGTTAAAGGTCTGCAAGGACTGATCGTAGACCTTCGCAATGGTCTGAAGGATGTTCTAACAGAGTGCAGCAACGAGCCCTAAGAGTTTATCGATCTACGTGAAAGCAGATCTGAGGCACTGAAAGACATCACACTAGTCTCTGGATGCAGAAACTTAGTTCTTGCATCCCTCCATATTGCTTCAGGTGAGACTGCAGCCTACGCTACACAGGTTGTTTCCAAAAGGGACAATAGTGTAGGGTTTTGTTGGTTGGCGCAGCTAACTCTGAACCTGGTTCAGGACCCCTAAGCCAAAAAATGGATACAAGTGTGCATAGCACTGCAGATAGCTCCCTATCGAGCTCATGGGACCGTCACAAGACGAGGACAGGGGGGGCGTAGGTGGGAAACTCTTTGGATGGAGGTAGCAATAGACAAACCTACAACAAATATGTGCAGGATCACTTGGAGATCCGAGAAGGGTTGGCTGAGCTGCAGCATTACATCCATTAACAACAACTAGGGAATCTGGCTATGTAGGAGTGATAATTGGAGAAGAAGGAACACATTTCCCAATTAGAACATGAGGTGGATGTGTTGTGGCATCAAATTGAGCAGTTGAAGCTCAAGGTGGAGAAGAGCACCAGGAATAACGAAGAAGACTCCACCGGGATGGATATGAATAGGAGCAATGAAGAAGTTTCCACTGACCTGGATTTGAATAGTCCAGTGCTAATGGATGTTTAATCTGTACTCCCTCTCTTGTTACTTACTATTTTTGAATGGTACACTTCAAATGTAAATATTTATTGTTCCAGTTTTGTCGAATATATAGTTATAGGATCTCTGGAATGAGGAATTTTTGTGAAAACCATAATGAAAACTCATACAGAAGGAATGTGGAGAAAATGTTGTATCAATAGCCCTTAGTAGGCTTGAAAATACCTTGTAAAATCCTGATTTTTCACGTGAAAGGGCGTGTTTTATATATATATAGAATCTACTCATTCTTGTTAAATTTTTTTATAATTTCAAGCTCTTGTTTCTCTTTAGGCATAATGGTTTAGCAGAGGATCTCTCTCTTGGTCAAGACCTCCATTTGTCTTGTCAATCTTTATGCTCCCTTCTTTGAAAGAAAACCCTTAGGGGATAATCTGTTTCTTTTGGAATTCTCTTAATCTTTAACGTCATCTTAGGGGGCAATCTTGATTTCACATTGTTCCTCGGGGAAGTGTGGGGGGTGCATCCTCAAAGGGACTCACTTGAAGGCTTCTTTAATCACATTATTGTGGATTAGCACCCAATGGACTTGACCCCTCCAAAGCTGGTTCCTACCTGGAGGAATGGGAGACGGGGAACAAAGAGCATTACCAAAAGGCAAGATTGATTTAACATCTCTTAATAGATTTTTTATGGCCCCTATACTATAAAATCATGAGTGAAATTTGGAGGAATCTTGGATCATCTTTCAACCCTCTTCAAAATATAAAAGAATGAACTAAATCCCCCCTCTCCTTTCAAATTTAATCATCCATTGATGGTGGAGGAGGAATATCAAAACACGGTTTCTTATTCATGCTCTCATCTAAATGAAGATAGTGGACCCTCTTATATGAAGCAATTTGTAGACAAATTGGCGAGGATTAAAGAGGTCTCCAACGTCTAGGTCAAGTAATTTAATAAAAAATCTCAAGCCTTTTTGTTAGACACAGAGTAGAAGTTAAATGTGATTCTCGCTAGTAATAGATCATGTCCACTATCTAAAGTAGATGAGACCTCTCTAAATCATATTTTGGCTCAAATGCATGATATTTTTTCCAAGGAAGAAGCTTCATGGCATCTAAAAAGTAGAGTGATTCGGACTATTGAAGGAGACAATAGTACAAAGTTTTTCCACAAATTTGCAAGTCATACGAAAAACTTGATACAATATGGGAAATTAAGAATATGGATAGTGTTTCAGTTTCTTCCTTTGAGGAGAAGGAGGAGGCGAGTAGTGCATATTTTGGGAATTTATTTAAGGGTCTTATTGGATGCCCAATTGATAATATTTTCAAGGCGATTTATCTATTCCCCAAGGTGTTAATGGAGGAACTAAATGATTTCTTATTGGAAGTGGTGTTTGAGAAAGAGATTTGTACTACCCTTTCCTCGAAGTAAAAAGAAAAACTCATTAGACCAAATGGTCTTACGATTGAATTTTATTTGGGTTTATTCAATGTCATTAAAGCCAATCTTTTGAAGTTTGTTAAAGAATCTCACCAAACTAGAAAAACCTATGGAGCTCTTAACACGACCCATTTAGCCCTAATTAAGAAATAATAGGGAGCCTACTTGTTCAATAATGTCCAACCAATTTTGTGTCACAAATTTATTTATAAAACCATCTCCAATTTGATAAAAAATAGGTTCAAGACATTTTTTAGAAAAATTATATCTAAAGAAAAATTCTAATTTCTCTTCAATAGAAAAATCCATGATGTTGTTGCATTAGCACATGAAGCAAAGCATTCAATTACGCTTAATAAAATTGCTTCAGTGAGCCTTAAGCTAGACTTTTCCAAGGCAATAATAGGTCAAATTGGTTTATATTCACCTTGCTCTCATTAAAATATGAATGCATCTCTCCATGGTAAACTAGATTATGGATTGCATCTACCCTAAATCCTTTGCAGTTATTATAAATGACTCTCATTCAAAAAAAATCACCCCTCCAAAGGTCTAAGCCAAGGTTGCCCCCTATCTTCTTTTCAACTTCTCCTAGTGATGAAAGGGTTGAGTAAACTAATAAGTGATGCTATATCTATAGGGAAATTGAAGGGTTTCCTCTTATAAAGAAATTTCACACATTTTTTTGTTGATGACATGCTTATATTTGATGCAAGCTTTGTGTAGGAATTTGTAGTTTTAAAGAAAATCTTGGATCTTTATTTCTCAGCATTTGGGATAGAAATTAATATGGTAAAATCATGCCTACTTTATAATTTTCCTTGGGAAGATATTCAAGTCTAGTCAAATTTAACTCTCTCTTTCCATTGAAAGCATTTGGATGGAGGGATAAAGTATTTGGGGTTCTTTTTGAAGCCCAACGCCTATTCCTTTAAGGATTGGTTGCAACTATTCAAGAAAATAAAATCCAAGATTTCTCTGCGGGTAAAGAGATGGATGTCAAGCGGTGGGTGTATGATTCTTTTAAAACAGTTATGGAAAGCATATTAGTTTGTTGTTCTTCAATTGAAAATTTCCCAAAAGAAATCCTTGCAAAAATTTGGAAAGCAAGCCTTCATTTCCTCTAGATATGGTGTAGAAAATCTAATGGGATTCCTTTGATAAGGTGGTCCCATATTTCTCAACCCAAGTGCCTTTGGGCCTTAAGAATATCTATCAATTTAATCAAGTGCACACAGCCAAAAATATATAGAGAATCGCTTATATCCAATCATAGTGGGGGCGTGTGATGACATCAAAATATTGGAATGGTTGACTTTCAATTGAGGATTGGTTCTATCTTCTGCAGAATTCTATTAAAAATAGCTCTGTAATTTGGAAAGCTTTTATGGATGCTTTCCCTTTGGTTGGTTCCTATATTGTTTGGCATATAGGGAATGGTAAAATGGTTAAGCTAGAGGAGGACCCATGGATGGGTGGAAGACCCATGTATGAGTGGAGAGAAAAATTATAAATTTTCTGAGGATCTCATCACCATATTACACAATTTGGGTTTCGAATCCCCAGGTCATGAGCAGATTGGTATAAGAGGTTGGATTTTTGCAACAAAATTGGGATTTGAAGGTTGTCTTGCAAATTAGTGGTCTTTGTATCTCGAAATACTTATATCAAGTTTTGTTAGACTAGAGGAAAATAGGGAGGACAATCTATGTTGGTTGAAGAACCTCTACAAGAAGCTTCACAATGAAGCTCGAATATAAAGCACAAACTTAGGCATATTTTTAGAGGGAAAAGATTTGTTGGTGGGACTAGGTGTGGAAGATTCATGCTCCATTAAAGGAAAAATTAAGTAATGTGATTATCTCTTAGCAATAAGATGCTCACCTAAGACAGTCGTCTAAAGAGAGGATGGGTAGGCCCAAGCAAGTGTGCAATATGTAAAGAAGATATTTTACATATATTTGTTACATGTTTGTTGTATATGTAATTCTAGTACTTTATACTCATTAAATTTGGTCCTAAAGTGACACAGAATTCACCTAATCTGGAGGTATGTGTTAAGAGTTGGTTTTTTTATGCCACAATGAGCCACTATGGCTCTCTTCCATTTTTCTTTGTCTATTTTATTTGGTGGGAATGTAACCTCTGTATTTTCCAGAATAAATCAATCTTAGTGGTAGTTGTATTTAATATGATTGAGAAGTTGACTAGAGAATACAAATGCAAACCCCAGTAAGAAAAATCACAAAATCCAACTATGCCATCTATGGATTTCAAGATCCCTTGGGGGTACTTTGATGGGGTCGATAAAGGTCATCCTCCTAGGCATGCAGTTGGTATTTTCCTTCATACAAACACCTCACATTCTTATATCTTCGATATGCTCCTAGTGTTGGCTCTAATATTAAGGTGGAATTTGTAGCTTTATGGTCTCTTCTACATTATGCTAAACATATCAATTTAACAAAATTGCGGATTCTTGCAGATTCCAAAGTTGTGACTGAATGGGCCAAATGCAAACTCAACACTCAAAATGTTAATTTTCAACACTTGTTAAGCTAGACTCGAGACTCTCTTCAAATTTTTGAATGAACCTCTTTTTCTCATATTTACAAGGAGTTGAACAAAAAGGTAGACGAACTCTGCAAGGATGCTTTGAATTTTTTGGATGAAACATTTTCTTTTGATGAGTTTCTTGAAGATCGAATTATCCACAGCTAATCCTTTATGTTATAATTGTTTAGTGGATTATTATTAGTTTGTGGTGGGTTTTAAACTAAAGGGGGTATGCCTGATACCTATGTAAGATCTATATTTTATTCATTTTTTTGCTATGGGGTGATGTAACGGTCTTTAAAATGCCTAGTTTTTTATCTAATTGTTCATATATATGCTCTAGGTTATTTTGTAGTGTGGAAAATTGTTTGTGTATGCCATAGCATGTATATTTCTCTTTTTTGAAATATAAAGATTGTTTTCCTTGGTATGTATATATATATGTATGTATGTATGTATGTATATGACATATCCTAACTAAAATATATACTTAACCAAATGACATGATAACCATAATAACTAGTCGAAACATATAAGTGTACTATCATATAACATTACATTGTATTTAATACTTTATTAATTTATTTTATAATCATTATTTAATTATTAAATATTTTCTTATATAATTTTTAATTATCTTTCATTTTTATATTGGATATTCCTTAATAATAAGATATTGTTCATTTTATTTTGTATTAAAGTCACATTACTATCTAATTATGGATTGTATTTTTTATTAGACCTTCTCTAATTTAATTTTTTATTTTTATTTTTATCTTAAAATTTATTTAAACCAAACCTTTAACCATAGTTCAATTAGATATTAAAAAAAAAAAAATCACAACACAAACAAAATTAGAAAATCAAAAGCTTATAAAAAAAGGAAAAAGAGAGCCAATTATAAAAAGAAAAAAGAGAGTCAATTACCAAAAAAAGAAAAAAGAAAAAAAGAGAAGAATCATTCCACCACCAATCATCAATTCCAACTATAATAGTAAATGCCAATTTTTTCATTTGTTGTGCTCATTGAACCATTGTCACCATTAAAAACAGCGATCTAAATTCATGTCGAGATATAATGCCTCAAATATGGAAGTCTCTATCACCAAAATAAAGGCAATAAACTTGACTCAAAGAGTGGATAAATAAATCCATTTACAAGTGGGATAAAACTTTCATATTGTCACTATATTTATTTGTGAAAATTTGATTGCTTATCATTAAAAGCATGAGTAATGTCATTATTAATCAAAGTGACTATTCAAAATATAAGAGAATTTAAGTATTTGAATATATGGTAATCGATAAAATTAATAACTCGGGTGGTCTTGTATTCACATGATATATGGTCAATTCCATCTACTACACTATAACTATTAGGTGTCCTACATTCCCTTAATGTGGACAAGTTAATCAAAAGCCCAAACTAAGAACCTCATAATATTTTGCATGACATGTTTTACTAACTAAACTACACCCCAACGATATTCAAAAATTATATTACCAAAACTTTAAAAACGATGTAAAATCAAAATGATAATAGATTTAGAGTTTATTTTCCTTAAAAATAAATAAAAAGAAAAGTACATTTCAGATAAAGTGTTAAGTTGTAAATGAAGAGTTTAAGATATATCAAGAAAGATATAGCATTTGATTGAAAAGTGAAATGATATTTTAAATGGGAAGCTGTAAATTCCACTTAGTAGAGATGGAAATGAAGATTCAATCAATATATGAGCTTATTTTGAAATTATACTCATGTATATATTAAGAAAATGTTGGAATGACATCATAAGCATTGTTATTAATGTCAGGAAATTACAATGATATTAAGTTGGTAAATTGAATAAAAATTGTGAAAAAGAAGTTAAAACGGTTCATGCATAAAAGTGTGATGATGAAATTAATAATTTAGAATTAAACTTTAACTAAGACTTTCAAAAATTCAAATTATGTCCTAAACCAACAAAGTTGATGTAATCATTGGAAACTCTTAGTTGAAATATCTCGCATTACTTTTACCATGAATATTGATTAAAAAATACATAACATTTGAGCACCTAACCAAGAAAATAATGTTGTGAGACATTATTTCAAATCATCTTGCTTTCTTATCAAGTGCAAATCAAAATTAACAACAAAATCACAAAGAATCAAAGGAATATATATATATATATATATATATATATAGAGAGAGAGAGAGAGAGAGAGAGAGAGAGATCCTTCAATAAATAGCCTTAATTAGAGGTTGTTTGAACAAATCAAAAGTTTAAAAGATATAAAAAAAACTAGAGAATCAAAATCTTAAGAATCAACTCAACAACTTGAAAAATAATGAATAACTTTCACATTTAAGGGATCATAATGAAAGCTTAGTTACACAAGTTAAAAATCTAAAGAATGAGGTTGCTACAAAAGAAATTAGGGCAACTTGCCATCAAAGAAGCATTAAAAAACAATGACTCATCCAATTGGAGTAGAATAATTGTTAGATGTAAAAATATAAATCTTAGAGAGAAGAACCAATACAAATCCAATTGACATGAAAAATAACAAATATGCTTATATTGAAAAATTTCAACCAATAATCACCAAAAATATCAAAATAAAAAAGTTTAAAAACAAAACAGAAAATACAAATATATGTTTCATCGACATCTTAATTATAGAAATCATCATACTATTCGACAAATTAAAAAAAGAGAAAATCAATATGAGAAACTATATGAAGATCTTATTATATTGAAAAAATTTAGATGTAGAATCTTATCACTCCCCAAATCTAATAAATAATTACCACATAGTTTTGTTGAAAATTAAATGAGGGTGATCTTACCCTTTTACAACTAGACAATTATTATCAATACTTTATAACTCATATAATCTCATGTCATTGACCATCATAACTAGAAGAACAAATAATCATAAAGAGATATTACAAACTAGAATAAAGACATAAGCTTATTGTTAAGTGTTATGAGGACAAAGTGTGTATATATATAATTGTAGTTTTAAATTTTGTTGAGTATATAAATAATAATAATAATAAAGATAAATGAAATGACATACTTTAAGTAATAGGTGCCATTTAAAGGACATGACCTATAAATCATAGTGAATAGTTAACGTGTATAAATATATTGTGTATTCAATATTTTATTGATTTATCTTATATTTATTTTTCTATTATTATTATTAAGTAAGGCTAGCCTCAATGTCAGATAAAAGAATGATTTGTCCACTTGCAAGATGTTGTTACTAGGATCGTGCGAGACAATCAAGCCTAAATGTTTCATGAAACATTTTCTATCCCTCCACAAGTGGCTTCCACCCTCAACTTTTTCCTATAAAATTTGAACCAGTAACTTAATAAAACCTAACCTCATAAAAACCAACCAAATTTACACTTCATAAATCTCCATTATTAATTATTTATCTTATATAAATTTCAACTAACTTTCATTTTATATTTAAATAATTTCAACAAATAAATTATTACTCTCAACCATATTTAGAAATTGAACATTTTAACTATTCAAATAAAATAAAAGTAACGACATTACTTTTAAAAACTATGATGCTACAGCATGGTCCACATTGCCACAAAGGCAAGCAAAGAATAAACTATATTAATAGATTTTTTATATAAACCCCTTTTTAGACATGCATGGTGAATCTATATATTTGATTCGGTTTTAGTGTAAAGAATGTGTTTTTTCAAAATATAAAGAATATATTTTTTGAAAAAAATTGTTTATGATTAGTGAAAAATAATTGAAAGAAATAAGTTATTTAAAGTAGAGATATTTAGGGTTTTTTTTTCCAAATTACAATAATAAAATTGTAGAAAAGTAAAAGATAAAAAAAAAAAAAACTAAGATTATTTTTCTATTCAATTTATTGGGTTCATTTTAAAGATAGTGAAGTAATTATTGTACCATTTATACATCTTGTTTTTTATTTAATAAAGAAATTAATTATTTTAAATATAATTAGATTATTAAATTTAAAAATATTTAATGTAACAAAAATAATAATAAATTTTTATAAATTATATGGTTATGTAATGATATAAATTATTTGAAAAAACTAAATTTCTGATTAAATTAAATTTGATAATTTTGTTATCTTAAAAAATAAAAGGATTTTCATGGAGGGTGTTTAGATGGGATTAATGAATTTAAGTATAGGAATGAGAGCTCATCATATTAGTGGGGGGGCGTTGTACGCCACCCAAATGGTGCATTACATGTAAATGGCAGAATATTTGGGTAGTGGAGAGAGAGGTTCGAACTTGTGAACTATGTTTTATGATTACTTGCTACTGGTTATCTATTCTAGATGTACACCCACACAAGGGGATGGCATTCAAACTTGTTCTAAGCATGATGGTTTGGAAATCTACGAGAAATCGACGGAATTATGGAAAGAAGTGAAGTAACATATTAAGGATGAGAGGACTAAATTTAAATCGGGTTCATCTCTGGTGGCAATTGTGACACGTGAGATTCCCTGTAAGCAATATTACTCATCGTGGTCTACTACTTTTGCCTTCTTTCTATTTTTCATGGTTTTTATTTGGAAGTTACTTGGATGGTCGTCAAGCTTGAGGGGAATAGCTATAAGGGTTTCCTTTGGTAGTGATGTCCTTAGGACAAGTGCAATTCGAGTCTGTGGGTTTGCAGTGGTGTTTCATGGTTTCAATTTTACCAAGGCAAGGTCCAGACGAGTAGACTTCTGAGCTCTGGTTTCAAGGCAACCTTGGTTTTCATTGGTATCATTGTAAATTTCTCGTTTTCATTTGTAAATTTCAAGTTTTGTTTCCTAGGGATCTGGATCTCATAATAATCTCCAAGTCTGTCAGCATTTACAAGTCCTTTGTTTCTTTCTCTTCTATTACCTCTCCCCCTACTCTAATCATCGGTAGCTTTCCCTCTTCTTACGTCAACCCTCTTTTGGTTATCCCCCTCTATCCCTCCTCCTAGTTCTTCCATTGTTTCGTTCCTGATTTCCTACTTTCAAACCCCTGTCCTTTTTGTGCCGTCCTCAATACACTCATTGGTTTATCGAAGACTATCATTTGCTACCTTTCTTTCCTCTCATTGTGTGCTACACCCTCTGTGGCTCCACCCAGTCACTTCTTTCCTGACCCTCAATGGTTAGACACGGATTATACTTGTGTCGTGGAGGTAGTAGAAGGGGCAGAGCTCTTTCCTTTGTTGTCGCGCCCCCAGAGCGTACACTCGAGCTAAGGCATGTTGATTCCTATGGACATGCTGCAATAGCAAGGTTTATCGCAATGGTTGTGACCAACTTACGACTACTACTTCTGGACTACATCTCTAGCACTTATACTTCTTAACGTGTAAGATGTATTACGTTAGCGGAATTAACATTCAATATTCATCATAATTATAATGTCAAACAATCACATCAACATTCAACATCCAATATAAATGTCGCAACAATGTCAGATATATAAATGATACAATATGAAACTTCAAATCATGAAAGACAACACATGTATGTGGAACTTCTTATTTATAAAAATATCGGATTCATGTATATTAGAATTGGCCCATGGCTTAATCTTATATTACATACCACAAAGCCATAAACTGAAGTCCCTTGGCTCATCAACCAAGTTCCTCCAAAAAAAACTAACCACAGATACCTTGTCTCTGTTTCAAGTTACTATCACATGGTTCGGTCATTTCATAAGAGCCTCACATAGTTCGGTCATTCCATAAGACCTTCACATAGTTTGGTAGTTCCACAAGATGCTCTCATGGTTCGGTCATTCCATAAGACCCTCGCATGGTTTGATTATTCCACAAGACCCTCACATGATTAGTCATTCCATAAGGCCTTCACATGGTTTAGTCGTGCACGATTCGGTCATCCCACACAATATGGTAGTGGTCGAGACGATTATGCATAGTTCCACATGATTCTGTATGACTTCGGGTAAACGTTCCAAAACACTTTAGTTCATACTCGCTCCATCCTTATATTCTTCCTCAATTGAGTCACTTTGTGGTTGCTTCCTTCTCCATCCATTTAATGTGCATATATATAGCACCATCATGCAAAACAGACAGTCATGTGGTCCATTCAAGTCAACACACCATTCCACCACTTTATGCACGAAACCTTAATTTTGAGGGTGGTTGACTAATTCCGTCTAGGTGCACCCTCCTCATCATATATGTCAACAAAGTCAACATACTTGGATACTTAAATCTTAACATCAACCATCTCAGGTATCCTAGCAAGACCTGAAACCCTCTTTGCTAACTCAGTCATCACCTTTGTCTATGGTAGAAGAGTAGAATACACATGATCCAAACTCCTCACAATCTCATTAACATGTTGTCTCCCCTCCACGTGAATGACTATCATCCTTACATCACCATCTAAAATGCCTTGTATAGTTGGAACAATCATAGGTTCCACTCCTGAAATAAGGAATGATCGCTCTAAATGTGGTACAATCACAACTCTCTCTCTCTCTAATGAGAAACTTTTGTCCAAATACAACATCATAGTCATCTTACTAAATAATGGTGAAGTCAAGCTTCCCACTCTAATGTCTAATCTTCATGATAACATATATGATCATCCCAATGACTCTTCTATTTTCATAATTCACTACCTTGAAGGACATATGCACTAGAATGATTTGCATACCCAATCTCCTCACTACATCCTCCTTCAAGAATTTATGAGAAGAAACACTATGAATCAAAGAAATTTATTGCATCCCGCCAACACATATACTCACATAGTTCAACCTATTCTTGTTTCAATCATGCTTTGGAGTAGCCTCCTTCGATGAATCTACACCCAAAACCTGCATCACCCCTACGACTAGCTTCTCTAGTTGTTGTAACGCAAATACCTTTTGCTTCCATGGGAAATTCTTGGTCATATGATCTTCTCCACATAACTAACATGAAACAGACTTCTTCTCTTTCCTTCCACCATGTCTCCTTCTTGGTCACTTCTTCACAGACTCAACCTACTCATAATGTGTCTCCCTCATCGAGGCAAGGTATGCCACCTTGCATCTCATCTCATTTGAAGTCCCTGAGCGAGCTCCAACCCATGCATCCATATGGATAGGCTAAACCTTCTCTCTTGAACAAACCTTGGTATTGTTGTAGTCTTCCACTGCTCTCTTTACTTCTTACTGAAGGCTTTACTATCAACACACAACTTCACCATCTTTTCTTCCAAGCATTCCCAACTTCTTAGGATAGCTTGGATTTCAATGATGTGATCTCGCATCAATGTCCTCCATGATGGCTCCTTTTCTACTTCATATTAACAAACTGCCATCTCTTCTCTCAGTCAAATTTGCATTCCATCCGTTATGTCACGAGTGAATGGGGAAGTTACCAAAATATCTTCAAACTACTTCAACTATGATATATGCTCTGATACCAACTTACGTTGGAAGGTAGTGGACTTCGCTTTGTTACCAACTCTCATTTGGTGAAGAGCTACACTTTTGTCTTTACAAACTTCTACTCTGATACCAACTGTCATGCCCCAGAGCATACACTCGAGTTAAGGTGCGTTGATTCTTCTAGACGTGTGGCACTAGTAAGGTTTATTGCAATGGATGTGTTATCACAATAAACCTTTTTTTTTCTCAAAAAATGCTGACAGTTTCAGTGTCAACATTTTAGTTGTAATAAAACAGGGAAATTATTGATAGCAGGGCTATCAATGTTTTAGTGATCCGATATGGTTTTCCAAAGAAATTCGTTAACAACGGGCCTATCAACAATTTCATTTTGATTGGCAGGCCAATTGTGAGCGCCAAAACCAGATTCTAAATTTAAAAAGTGATGACTATACTGACCACGTTAGTGTCAACGATATCATTGAAACATGTCTTTATCTGTTTTGAAGGGGTAAAAAGTACTTGTAATTGATTTTTTCCCCACTGCTTGCGTTGATTTTTTTATTTTTTATTTTTTAATTAGAAAATGATGACAGTTTTAGTGTCAGCATTTTAGTTGTAATAAAATAGGGAAATTATTAATAGCGGGGCTATCATTGTTTTCGTGATCCAATATGGTTTTCCGAAGAAATTCGCTGACAACAGGCCTATCAACATTTTTATTTTGACTTGTAGGCAACTATGAGCGCCAGAACCAGATTTTAAATTTAAAAAGTGATGACTATACTGACCACATCAGTGTCAACGATATCATTGAAACATGTCTTTATCTGTTTTGAAGGGGTAAAAAGTATTGGTTAATGATTTTTTCTCTGCTGCTATGAGTGAATGTCATTTAAAATTATTTTACCGTATGATATGAACTCCATTCGTAATCATAACCTAAAGCTCTGTGATTATTCACTTGCCAACTGTAATATCCCATTCGCATGTCAAGTTGTTTTACCATGTCTCGTTAGTAGTTTTCTTTTTGTTAGTTCGAAGTCAGTCACACTTGGCATTGAAACCATTTTACTCACAGGGATTCAAGATCGAATCTTAGGAAGATCACACAATGTGATGGGGAAAGGAGGAAAAGCGAATTGATCTGAGCCCAAAGCATCGAATTTTCTGGACATATACCCCAAAATCTAGTAATTGTTTCAGCAAGCCGGTTGGAGTGATTTTTTCCACCATTGTAATGACTACCACGATGTAGTGGCTCGGTCTTTTGCTTAGGGGTTTGATGGAAATCGCGTCGAGGTTGGAGGCCTGTAATTTTCAGTTACAGAACAACCAATTGCTAAGGCCACAACCTTACTAGCAAATGAAGAGAAGATTTTCCACAGTCATGTGTTGGCAAGGATCAATGTCCCTTTATTTTTCAAAGAATAATTCAAGGGTCAAAATTGGAGGGTCAGAGTTCGAAAGGAGTGGTTACAGGACAAATGGCATGTCCCTTTACACCTCTGTCAGCAATATTTCACCTATGAAGGAAGGTTTAATTGGTAAACCTCTACCACTTCTATTTCCTTGCACATCTTGTTGGTCAAATCAGAATTAATCCATGTTTTTATTTACTAGAAAGCATTAAACATATGGATGCTAGGTTGAGGGCCCACATAGATCCCTCCTCCCATTTTATATACCACAAAGCCCTGATAAAACTGTTAATCGAAAACTAGCTAGCCAAAGCAGAAAGGACTTGGAGCCATTTCCTTTTTTGGGGAGGTTTTCAACCTCAACCCCTTAAAAGACAAAGAGGCAAACCAAAGACTTCCAAAAAGGAGAAGAAAACTAAAGGACAAGCCCCTATTGAGCCACCTCCCAACCAAGAAAACATAGAAATTCCATCTACATCCTCTGGCCCTAAAATTCCCAAAGTCTACCAGAGGAAAAGTGCCAGGCTCCATAAACCAGACCCTGTATCCCTTGTAAACCTACCTGCTGATATCGACTCTTCCCAGGTTGTGACTCCACCTTTTGAACCCTCCCCTGCAGACACAGCTAAAACAGAGGTTCCTAAAGGCAAAGAAGCAGAGATTGAGACCGAAGAGGAGGAGACATTGTTTGAAGTTT
Organism: Pinus tabuliformis; assembly: GCA_031772625.1. Taxonomy (NCBI): domain Eukaryota; kingdom Viridiplantae; phylum Streptophyta; class Pinopsida; order Pinales; family Pinaceae; genus Pinus; species Pinus tabuliformis. The sequence goes on along the minus strand of CM062805.1, from coordinate 1,370,655,491 downwards.
TCAAGGGTGGCAAGAGACCCCATACAAGGCCAACAAACAAATTAAGATACAAAATCAAACTCAGAAATAACCCAGAGTTGGCCAAAGAAGTGATTGATGTTGACAATATGCCACTGAAGGACCTCATCATCAACAGGAAGAAGGCTACAGGCTCTAAGAAGAGCAGAGACAAAGAAATTGTGAAGAGGGGTCCTATGGAGACAAGGCAAAGCAAAAAACAAAGACTAGAGAAGGTGGATGTACTTCTCAAGGCAGCTAGTACCCTCAGCTAAGAGGCTTGGGGGAGTAAACTTGAAATTTTGCCTATTTATTTCATGAAATAGGGTTTTTTTATGTTATCACTGAAAATCAACCTTACAGTTTTTGCATACAATGGAACAGTCAGAAAGCTGACATTCCCATTGTCAACGTTTTTGGTGAAACTGACAGATCCACTGTTAGCTATTTTGGGACAAAACTGTGTGCCCGCTAATAGAAAACAATACAGGGACGAAAGCCAAAAGTTAGTATGTAAGCAATTTTGGAGCAAACAAGGAGTGCTAACATCTCCGTTGTCAGTGAAATTCAGACAAGCGAAAATGTTGACCTTCCTACTGTCAATGATTTTCAAATAGGCAGAAAAGAAATGCTGACAGTCAGCCTATCAGCGAAAGCTATAAATCAGAAAACCAATGAAGCTAATAGCAACAATATCAACTTTTTTTCACCAGGAGGTCCGAATGAAAGAAAGGATGAACATAAAAGCAGTTTTGGTGGAAACTTGAACTTGTTTTGTAGAGGGAAATGTTTTTCCAGCTAAGATGTTGTGCTATCAATTAGGGACCTATTTCTATTTCCATGGAAGACAGTTTGAGAGATATTTCACTTGACATATATATCAACAAATTTTCCAGTAGCTATTTTTAGGAAAAAATGAATGTATTCAAGTTTTTATTTACGTGCATCAACTTGAAGATATTTAGATATCTTAGATTATTGTAATTAATCTTGAGACTATTATTTTGCAATCAGTTGATGTAAGTTCTATAAGACAATTTATGAAGAATGAAGAAGGGTTGGAAATTATTGAAAAACATTTGCATTCTAGTATATTTGAGTAGTCTTAAATATATTACAGTTTTGTATGAGCATTTTATAGGAAACTCATGTGTTGTAGTTCCCTGTCAATTTCCTCTTCGTTATAAAAACTTTCTTTCATGTATGAAAACGCTAGTATCTAAGATTAGGATTCATTGATGCTCCTTTCTTGTATTTATAATCCATTAGTATTTGTTACCTCAATCAGCCATATACTCTGTCTCATTTCAGTTCTTTTCTTCTAAATTTCTTAAACAGTTAAAGGATTTGATGCTATCATGCTTTTTATAGCTTGCTCATTAGATATGCAGCTTTACTTGTTTAGACCTGGACTCCATGCCCAATGGTATGTTTTGTAAACAACCCAACCAATTTTATCCTATGAACTAAATCTGGCCACCAAACTCAATTGCAAAAGCTACTACTATAGTGTCATAAAGTAGTTGATTTTTACGGAGAGATTCCTCTCCGAGTTGAAGGGCCAACTTTCAACCTAAAATAGGTTTGAGATTACCTTAGGGTTTTTCCCACAACCAAGGTTTTCCCTAAGTGATGACAAGATGTGACCAACTTATGACTACTACTTCAAGATTACGCCTCTGGCACTTATACTTCTTAATGTGTGAGATATATTATGTTAGCGGAATTAACATTCAATCTTCATCACAAGTATAATGCCAAACATTCACATCAACAATCAACATCCAATATAAATGTCACAACAATGTCACATACATAAACATCGCAATATGACACCTCACCTCATTAAAGACAACACATGTATGCGAGACGTCTTCTTTATATGAATATTAAATTCATGGACATCAGAATTCCCCCATGGCCTAATCTCATATTGCATACCACAAAACCATAAACCCAATCCCAGTGGCTCATCAACCATGTTCCCCCACAGAAAACCAACCATAGATACCCCATCTCCATTTCAAGTTACCCTCACACAGTCTGGTCATTCCACAAGACCTTTACACGGTTTGATCATTCCACAAGACCATCACATGATTCTGTCATTCCATAAGGTTCTCACACAGTTTGATCATTCCACAAGACCCTCGCATGGTTTAGTCGTTCCACAAGGCCTTCACATGGTTCATTCTTCCCTAGAATCTCGCATGGGTCGACACAACTCTGCATGTAAGACAAACATTCCAAAATGCTTCAGTCTGTACCTGCTCCTTTGTGCACAGCTCAAACCTGCTCCTTCATCCTTGTTGTCTTCCTTAACTGAGTCCCTTCGTGCTTCCATTCATTCGTTGCACATACATATGGAATCATCATGCCAAATGGGTGGTTGTATGGCCCATTCAAGTCGACGCACCATTCCACCACTTCATGCATGGAACCTTAATTTGAGCACAACTGACTCATTTCTTTGGGATGTCTCATTCCACTTGGGCAAGCTCATTCTACTTGGGGGTGTCGGGCACGCTCATTCCGTTGGGGCGTGCCATGGGGCCACATGGGCACGATCATGCCAACTTGGGCACTAAGGTAGGGGTGTGCCTTAGGATGACTTTTGCGCCATTTGTGCCTCATTTCTTGTCTCACGTGGGAACGTTCCACTCTTGGGCACAAAAATTCAGGCACTCTTCATTCCTCCATGTTGTAACACCCAAAATGTCGCAAATATCATCACAAAATGTGCGATGGCGCTCTCACCTCGTGATTCATCTAATCTAGCTCATGTTACTTGTGGGTGCTCAAGCTCAAGGTCTGACATCTATGATCCCATAAACCCCTCCAACTCTTACCTCACAAACTATAGCCCAGAAACCTGCAAGATGAGCCATGGCTCACTATGCAAACATAATCATCGAAGTAGTCAAGCACACCATTATAGAAGTGGAGGAAGAGATTTGACAAGAACATAGGTTCATCCCTAATCAACAAATTGAAAGGGAGACCAAACATTCGATACTTGAAATAGGAGCATCTACCTGGTCTTAACAAACATCATATATGCAAGTGATCAATTTATACTGGCACATCAAAATGCTTATTAGAAGAGTCTTTATTGAACGATTTGACAAACAACAAGAGATCCTGATTTGCATGGCAACAATGTTGGAGAAGATTGAAAGGCTAGATAGGAAAGTCTTTGTCTTGGCCAAAAAGAAAGTATATATCTCTGTCACCACCTATGATGAAGATAGTGACTCACCTACACCAATACAGGTGGATTCTCCTATGGCATGACATGATCAAGCGAGCCAGCTTTCTAGTTTATATTTTAGATTATAATTGAGTATTATTAATGTTTTGACTATGAAGGTTAATCACTTGACATGTAATTGGATTAGTTGTCTTTTTAGCTTAAGTGACAGATTGGTAGCTACAATTATAAGTAATGTGAAAATTTTGAATATCTACTATTTGTCTAGTTTCCCGGGCAACAAACCAGTAGAAAAGAAAAGAAAAAAATAGTTATGTATCTCTTTTTTTGAAAATTAATACAAGTTGTCTGACCTTTCAAGAAAAAACTTATAAAATTAAAGGGAACTCAAAAAATTCATTTCTAAACAATTATATTATAGAAAGAACTCGATAGTCAATTGTATATATACCAATTGGTAAAGTGGAAAAGTTATTATCTTCTCCATTTGGGTTCAAATCCTACTTATGACATGTTCATACTTTGTGAGTTGATTGTTGATTGGGGCTCTTCATGAGATGATTATTGATTTAGATTAGTTTAGGTGCCAACAATCTCATTATTTCCTATAGGTTGGAGGGTGGGTGCACAAGAACATGAAAAAATAAGTCGATATAATTTAATGAGATGATTGAGTAGTAGGTCCATAAAAATATGATCAACCATAGTTGGCCTCAATAAATATTGATAATCATTAGTGTCATATTTTGTGGACTACTTTTAGTTTGTTGTTGTTATCTATATCATGTTCATAATAATTATAAGTATAACCACTACAATGACATACTCTATAGTTAAAATTGTGTTATATATTGATACTCCCATCTTGTGTTCATACCTGTTTGTTTTTTATGTCTATAAACAATAATATTCTTGATATGTTGTTAGGTAGTCACTTTTTGTAAAAGTTTGTCAAGGGTTTCCTATTTTAAGTAGTTGATATGGTGGAGTCACCTTTGGTCACTTTTTGTTAAAAACTTGTCTATTATGCTCTACTCTATGGACTTGCTATGGTGAACTCACCTTACTTTGGAATTGCTGAAGAATTGAAGAGCTTTCATTGTAATATCTCATATAATATTTCAGTTATCAATAAAAATATCTGGACCAATTTAAAAAAAAAAAGATACTCTCATCTTGTATAATATCAATAATGCTATAAAATAAAAATAAAAACAAAGATTTAAGAAAAAGGCATGTGCACGTTAGCTAATGTTAATTACATAAATTGATAACCACTTATTTAGTTGTAAAAGGATTCAAAATAATGTTTCTTCTACATGAGTAAACTTCTATATTTCATAAGTATGGATGTTATTTTTTAATTACATAAAAAAATTAGATATATTTTATAATCTAAATCATAAAAAAATATCTATATTATATTAAAAATAAATAAATATAATATAATTTCATTTTAACCATTAATTTTTGAACCATCCAAGCTTCCATCTAAGTTTTTATGTCCTTTTAAATGTTTAAGGAATGGGCTAATAAATTTGCAAACTCAATTTAAAAATAAATAAATTTAAATGCTTTCTTTTCATTTATTTATGTTTTTAAATGTTTTGTTTTAATTTATTTATTTTTTCAAATTTTAATGATTCAAGTCATTTTTTTTGTAAGTTCGGTAGATTATTTCTATTCTACTTTCAAAAATAGACAAGTGTTACAAAATATCATCCAAGATCAAATGGCCTCAATCTAACCATTGGGAAATCAAGTTTGTTGATCCTCTCATAACATTATAAGTCATCCAAAATCTAAATAGTCCGAGAATGTTTAACAAAGTTATATAAACTTGAATATCTTTGTGCCTCCTACTCGCTATACATCTATAAAATAAAAACAGAAACATCTTGCTACTCATCTATAGATAACAAAATTTATTATCCAAACTATACTTAACAACATACTAATCATCTGAAGAATCTATTGGTGTTGGGTCTTTAGCACTAGATCCCGGTAGCTCAACCTATGGGAGGGATGGAATGTGCCTCTCTATGTGGGCTAAGCGAGTGTTTTGTTGTTGGATATGATGTTGTATAACCTGGAATTCCTTGTAGATTTCTTGAATGTTAGTTGTTGGCTCTGAGATTCTTGCAAAAGTTGAGGTCAAGGCTTTTTCCAATAGAGTCTCCGTCATCTAGAAAAGATGTAAGGTCTGTTGGTACTGAGCGCAATGACCTCTAGTTTGGTCGGGGTCTTAGATGAGATCTTTCCACTCATTTAACTCCATCTCATAATTTTCTTTCCGATGTCCAATTTCATTTTCCCAACCTATGATGGTCTAATGGGCCCGAGGGTGAGTGCTGGTCTGATAGGTACTGACAGCTTCCCTAATGAGGTTGTGATTGGTTTGACAGCCCCTTCTCCTGGATGGTCGTGATTGGGGCTGAATCCTTCCACTTCTACAACCTCGACTTCATCCTCGACCACCCGTAGCATTTCGCTCCTGAAGCGAGGCCGACTGAGCCATTTTTTTATGCTGGTAGTGATGAGGATGGGAATGCTAGTGAAAAATGACACGAGAAATACAACCCCTATAGGTCTCGTCCAGGTAGCAAACCACAAAACTGGTAAATGACCCAAACGGAGATACCGAGAGACTAAATTAAAGTGCAGTCCTGCAGGTGTTAGAAAAACATGTGCAATGGAACAATGAACATTAGACCAAACCAAATAAGTATTGCCCGCCCTCCTAACCTTGTATTGACCATAAATTCTGACAACAAAGGTGCATAACATACCATAAGCCCATAGGTAGAAGATAATATTAAAGCACAAGATTATCCCTCAAGGCCACCCCAAAGCAAACCTGTTTGAGGGTTCTGCTGAGTTTCAAAGAGAATAACCATAGCATCACAACATTTGACAAATGAATTAGCTAAATAGACATTCCAAAGAGGTAGGAGAGAATATATTGGCAAGATACTAAAACAGGTAGACAAGTTTTGCCCCAAGGGTTTGCTCAACCGGTCAAATAAGTGCCTTGCCGATCGGGAGGTCATAGGGTCAATTCTCCCCAAAGCCCTTGGGGTTAGGCCTAGCTATTGGCCTCGGGGCTTGATTCCCTTCGGGGTTGATCAACCCAGATATTTCCATGGAGGTAACAGCCACCCAGTGATCGTGGGTGTCTATGAACCACAAAAAAAAAACAAAAACAAAACAAAACAAAAAACAAAAAACAAAAAATAGGTAGACGAGTTGGGCACGAGCCGTAAGACAACCCAACGAAAAGGTAGACCTCTACATCCCCCAATTTTAGAAACAAAACTATTCTAGACCAAAAATTCACACCCGTTGCGTCCATCCATAGACTATTAAGGCCCAAGCAAATTATAGGGAGAATGGGATGCGGAAATTTGATAATGAAAACATACCCTCGTATACAGCAACTGTGGGGGTGGCCTATTCCAACAATGAATGGGTTCATTGTCATCTAAATGCTAAAACCTTGGCTAGGAGGGCTTGTAATACAAAGGTCATTTCCAGAAAACCCTTCGACGTGTTGAAGAATCTAGGGCAAAGTAGTGTAGTGTGATTCTTTGTTACTTGATAACAATTTGTGGAGTATTTTTATTTTTCCTTATTAGCTTATTCTTCTTCTTCTTATTAGTGCATATGTGTGTACTTCATCAAAATGCTACCAAAACATAAGATTAAGAACACAAGATGTGGGCTCTCTGCTAGGGCCAAAACATCTCTTCTCTTGAGAGGAAAACCCTTTAGTGAATTTCTCTTATTGAAGCTTCTATTGATCAATGCCAAACCCTAGACCCCTGACTTAGAATATCCTCCAATCACAAGTCAAGTCCTCTCCTCCTTTTTGCACTTTGTTCTCTGGCACTTCGTCCCTCTTCTTTGATTCTTGTCTAGAGATAGACCTTCCTTGAGTGAGCCTTCTAGATGAGGTGTTCCTCTTCTCTCCCTTGCTGAAGTAGACTTCTTAAGTGAGATCCTTCTTGGTGTATGGCTGTATGACTATACTGTTGTTCTGCTGCCCTAGTTTTCTTATGTGTGGAAGGTATCCTTAGTGAATTAGGGTCCTTCCACCTTTGCTAGAGAGATAGGCTCCTTCACTAGGCTTGGGAGTCCTTGTAGGTTTGATTTCTCACCCAAACAATGATGTGTCATGGACTGTTTACTAGTTGCAAACTTGTCCTCTTCTTTTATGCATGTGTGTCTATTTCTAGTCCTAGAAACAATTATCTTCTTCCTTGGCCTTATTCCTTCTTCCTTCGTTTGTGAGGGTCTCTCCTTCGCTCTTAGAGGGAGGCCATGTAGACCTTAATTTCTAGCCCAAACAGTGATAAGTATTGGACTAATGTATTGTTGTTGTTATGGCTGCAGAGAGGCCTCCTTCCTTCGTACATGTGGCTGTGTTTGACCCTAAAAGCAACCTTCTAACCTTTCGTCCTATCTTCCCTTTCCTCACTGCACTAGAGGCTCCTTTTCTTGTCACTTGATCACCCTTTTCCTTCCTTGTTTTCTGCACTAGTTTCAGAGTTGAATTGTGTTCTCTTGGGGAGATGAAATGACTCTTATATATAGGTGTCTGCTCCTTCTTTTAGGCTGACTGGATGACTTGAGACCGACTTGACTTTATGCTTCAGATTTCTTCTTTTATGATGCTGTTGCTTGGAGGAGGCTTGTGACTTTGCTTGGAGGTATTCTCTTGACCATAATACATATACATACAAGGTATAACCTGCCCTTAAGGTCTTCAACTTATTCTTTTGACTATTTGACTCACCTATAGCACTTTAAATAGTGCTAGACCTATTTCAATGAACAAGAAACTCATTGACATATATTATAAAATTAATATTTCATTTTTTGAATAAATACAAATATCAAAAGTACATATATGAAGACCGAACCTAGTTACATTTCCTTTAACACGACGCTACCTGCATAGAAACTAACAATCGTGTCTACATGCTTGACCAAATGCAGATGGATAAAGACACCCAATCTCTTCGCCACCTTTCACATGGGAGAACTTAAGTGAGGGCGATTGTGCAACCACCCACCATGCCCTATCATTAATTGCATGTCAGGGACATGAATCCCACTATTATTGCATTACCATCGCTCACCTCAATCGGGGAAATGATTTAAGTCATTTTAAAATAAGTTAGGATGGGCTAATAAATTTGCAAACTCAATTTTTTTAAATTGTTTTTAATGTATTTATTTTTTTCAAAATTATAATGATTTAAGTCATTTTAAAGTAAATAGGAATGAGCTAATAAAATTGCATATTCAATCTCTTTTTTTATAATTAATTAATTATTTATTTATTTTTTATTTATTTTTAATTAATTAATTTTTCAAAATTATAATAATTTATGTCATTTTAAAGGTGGGTTAAAATTTTTGAGAAAAAATTTAATAGTTAAATTTTTCATTAATCAAATAAAATTTTAACTTTTTTTTGAAAATATTTATTAGTGTTTGAACATGTTTTTCGGCGATAATCACATCAATATTCATTTGTCGACACGTTTCGAACCAACAAGTGTGGTTCTTCACCAGGACAAGATGAACCACACTTGCTGGTTCGAAAACGCATCGACAAATGAATTTTGATGTGGTTATCGCTGAAAAACATGTTCAAAAACTTGATATGGATCACAGAAGCCTTAATTCAATAATATTTATTAGTTTCGAAAACAATATTTTACCATATAAAAATTAAAATTTATCTAGTTATAAATTTACTCTTTAATTATATTTAAGGGTAAAATGAATTTATATTAATTAAGATACCAAACATTATATATATTTGAGGGAGTTTATTTGTTTGTTTGTTTTTTGTTTTTTTATGGGAAACACCCAATGACTAAGCATTGAGATGTCTTGTATTGACGATAGATAGAGTGAAAACTCCTTGAGGTTGCCTACTCCTTGCGCCCAATCAATACAAACTAAAGCATGCCTCCAGAGACTTGAATTTGGGTGCATGGGATGTCAAACCACGATCCCCAATACTTGAGCTAAGAACCATTGGCAAGGGAGTTCAATCATTAAGAATACATGTTTTCTCTTGAGAGGTCATAAGTTTATATCTAACTAGAGGTAGAGTATGTCCACTTTTATAAACTTTAATAGTAAAATTGTTGTGTGGAGGGGGTCTCTTGTCACACAAACAAGGGGGTCTTATACACCAATGTGATGTTTGACTTAACTATGACCTTAATATTAACTTATTATTATTACCACTACCTATTTCCCCAATCCATACGTAAGTATAGTTATTAAAAAAATATATTTATTTTTGTCAATATCAAAATAATTTCTATAACCATACTCAAGTTTATACTCTTGCACTACACAACATTTGAGTCATTAGCAAATTCACATCACTATGAATATCCTTACATGATCATTGCATTCCCAATCATCACTAACACACATTTTACTGAACTATCATATAATTGTTTTTCAAGAAAAAACATTATAGAAAAACTCATTGGATGCTTGCTTAATAAACATGTCAACTTAATTAATACTTTTTACTGAAAATTATTTGAATCAATCAAAATGTCTAATTGATGATAATTTTTTTTTGAAAATTATTTAAATCAAAGTGTCTAACAAATTTAATGATAATCAATTAGACTAACCTCATAGATAAATAAACTCACACATATAATAAGCGACGAATTACTCTTTGCTTAAGCTTTGTGGGTGGATGGACAGGGTTATACATATTTCCTTTTTTTAAGGATCAGACCTAGACAAACACTTACTTAAGAAGGTCCTACCACACCACGATACAGCTCGAGGTGTAGGTGTGTAGGGCGAAACCCCAGCTTGGCAGGTGAGAGGGCTTGTAGGTAGGAGCGTAATGACATATATAATGAATGAACCGATCACATAATGACATATATAATTCATGACTGGAAGAAAAGATCATTAAATAACCCCAAATCTAACTTTACATAATCATAAAAACCTATCATAACTCAGTTACACCTAAACAAACCCTTAACTAAATAAAAACAATTTTAACACATACTCCACCCGAAATAAACAAATCTAACTCAAACATTCAAAATTTTAAATAAAATCCACAAAATCATCTCACAACCGTGTAAATGTAACTCTAATAATAATGATCCAACATCAAACATTCAAAATTTTAAGTAAAATCCACAAATTCATCTCGCAACCATGCCAACCTAATTCTAAAAATGCAAGGCAAAACCTTGTCCACTTAACTTGTCCTGAACGCATGTGCATGCCCACCTTGCGTGACTCTAGGATCCCTCAATAAGAAAACAATAAAAAAAAAATTAAAACTTTCATGAAACAAGGAGAAGAATTGATGATATAAATAGAGAATAGGAGCAATCATCATGTATCATTACCACACGATAGGGTAGCATATTGGAAGCCTCGCTTCTATTCCACTCCACAGGCCAGGGAAGCGCAAGGAAGACGTTCGAGGCTTCAATCGCAGGGCAGGTTTCAATCTGCAGGCTTTCTAAGTCTTCCCAATTTACTGTTTTTCTTTTTTGGTTCAATTTGATGTCCCGATGGCAGAATTTTAGCCCTAGAACTCTGAAATTGATTCAGAAATTGGCTTTTCTTGTTGAATTTGATCACCGTATGCTTTTCTTAAATTTGAACAAAATTTATATCTAATCTCCCTAGATATGTCAAGAGTTTTAGCCCAGAATTCTTATTTTCAATGGGGTTTTTTCAATTTATATCTGATTTTTCTTTTTGTGAGGGTAGATGGCTAATTTCAGGGTTTGTAATTTACCCTTTTATTTATTGTGCCTCCTTAGCAAAAATCCCTGCTTCATTCTATGGGTTCTGTAATTGAGGAACCCTGAATTCGACTAGAAGATCCTCGATCAAACCCTAGCGCCTGTGTGTACATTATTTGATTGCCAAGTATAGCGGACTAATCTTTTTAACATCTTATTTAATTGTTCGGTTCTAGAGGGGGTTAATTTTACCTTTAAGCCTGGCTATCTATAGTCCGTAAACTCATCAAACCCCCCTTCCAGAGATAGACCTTTAAATGTTTTTTTTTCACCTGCAGCCTGTTCTTTCCTTGTCTGTGGATACCTAAAAGAATAGACGTGTACATGAAGTTTTCTATGGATTAGGGTAATTTGTTGTGTGCTTTTGATCACCAGACTATGATTGTTGAAAATTCTCAAGTGGCTAAACTGTGATGATTGAAAATCGCTACTTCTGTAAATAATGGTAACTACTAAGCGTAGTTAGTTGCCAGGTTTGGTTGGACCTTCAGCCTTTTGGGCCAACTGAACCCGTCCACATTGAACTTCTGGACCTTTCCTTAAAAGAATGCATCAAAACAATCCATGTCATATTCCTTCACTTATTAAGATAAAAGCATAGGGTTACTTTCATTATAATTCTTCTCTTGGATGTGTATTATTCTGTGGTTTTCTAATTTCTGAGTGAAATGTATGTATAATTTTATATGTTCCACATTTCTGAACCTTTTGAAGTTTTTCGAAATCCCAGATTTCTTTGAACATCCCCTCCTGAACCTACTGAACTCTTTGAACCTGTTAATAATTCTTCTAAATGTATATATATTGCTAAAAGCTTTTGTTGACCAGTTGTTGTGAATTTTCTGGAGTTTCGTGGAATTTAGGTCTTTGTAGTTGTGAATTTGGTTCCACATTAAAAATGTCAATTGTGGTTTTTGGTGAGGTACTCACTTTCCATGGACTTTGGCATGTTTTCCTGTGGTGCAAGTGGGCATTTTAGGTGCAGATGTGCCTCAGCAGGAATGTTTTTCAATCTCAAACTGCTTCCGGAAACCTTTATTGGGCATTCAAAGTGAATTATTTTGCATGCTTTTTCAGTTTTAGATATCTGAATTCTTTCCAATTTTCAAATTTCTTATTCCTAGTTGCCCCTTCTGTGGCCTAACTTCCTAAGTCATGTTTAATTTTTTTTCATGCAGTCCTCGGTGTCATCACCAGGATGATTGCTTGTTGCAGGCGTAGATGACTAAGTAAAATATTAGGTATATTAAATGGTAGCCTTCTTTGGGGGTACGGACACAGGAATATTTCACTGACTGTTCTGTTTTTCATCTTTATATCGTTAATGCATTTTTAATTGGATTTGCTTACCTTTTCATTTCAGAAATTAGTGGATTGTAAATTTCAAATTTTGTTTATAACTTTATTGTGCAATTAGCTTGGTATGAATTACTAATACCACTAGAATTTCTTCCGTACACTCTTTAAAGAATTTGACACTGGTCTTCATCTGATACTTTTGTTTATAAATAACTCCCGAAAGTGCTGGACAACATAACGACATAAACTCTTATAATTGTCATATTAGCTTTTGCACTTAGAGGTTCCGTTTGCAGTGCTTGGAGTTCTAATTATTATCTTTTATGGCCAATTGGCAGAACAATGGCAAGAAGTTCCTTCAAGCAAGAGCATGACCTAGGTAAGGTTTTAGTCTGTTAGCTTGTTCGGTATTCCATTATTGAGTGATGTTTAGTACTAGATTATTTTCATATTCCTACTATTTTCTAAGATTACTGTTCTTCATGCAGAGAAGAGGAAAGCTGAAGCTGCTAGAATAAGGGACAAATATCCTGATAGAATTCCAGTAAGTCTTATGCGAGTTAGCTACTGTTTTGTTTCTTTTAATATGTTGAACGTTGGATAGCGTTCCTGTGTTTTACGTTAGTGTAAGACGTTGTTGACTGTCTGGCACTTCCAACTTCATTTGTGCTTTGTTTCCCGGACAAATTCTGTTGCTATGCAGCTGTGTGTGGGTGAGTATACGCACACTACTTTTTTTTCCATCACATGGAGAAAGTTACCTAGTTACCCATTTAACAGGATATGGCTGCTCATTAGATCACCTTTCAGTGTAAATTAATTTCATGCACGGTTGATCGGGATCTCCTATTCCGCTATAACATATGAATAAGCCCTATGGAGGTCAAAAATACAACATCGCTTGACAAAAATGCCAGTAGAAGTACTATCTTAATTTTTTTCAGTTGTAACTGGTGAAGTTACTTATTTGCAAAAATTGTAACTGGTGAAGTTACTTATTTGCTCCATTAGTTTCTCATGTGATGCTTCCAAATATCAGGTTATTGTCGAGAAAGCTGAGAGAAGTGACATCCCAAACATTGACAAGAAAAAGTAAGTTTGGTTGAATTTATTATCGAAATGAAGATGTTTAATCACTAAAACTGTTGGAAGTAAACTTAATTTTTTCTAAAGCCTTGAAGTTTGTTATGTAGGTTTTAAGAAATTGCTTTTTTTACCAGGTACCTTGTTCCTGCTGATCTGACAGTTGGTCAGTTTGTTTATGTCATTCGAAAACGGATTAAACTAAGTGCGGAGAAGGCTATCTTTATTTTTGTTAACAATGTCCTACCTCCAACTGGTCTGTCTCTTTCTCTATCCTCTCTCTTCCACACACGAACACTATATTGTTTTAAAGCAGTTAGGAAAACAGGTTTTCGCTGATCCGTAACAACCTTAGATGCTAGTCCTGTATTAGCTTAAATTTTGATTAATGCTGCTTAATTCTTTTGCCAGCTATGTATATCTTACTAACACATCTTGCTGGTTGATTTGTCCAGCTGCTATAATGTCCTCAATATATGATGAACACAAGGATGAAGATGGATTTCTCTATGTGACGTATAGTGGAGAAAACACTTTTGGTGATGAGGATGTATTCCTTGATGTCACTTCTGGTTAAATTTGAACTTCAATATCGAATTCATTACCTCAAAGTGAGGTTGGGTGCCGCTTAACATTAAAAACTGTAGGTATTTGAACATGGCTATTGAATTCCATGCTGCCAGTGTTGTTAGTGATAACAGATAAAGTTATTAGGTATACTGAAAACACTGTACAGCAGTGATTTGTAAATAACAAGTCCAAGATGGTATTGTGTATTTGCTTTTTAAAATGTAAATCTTAGCTTTGTCTAATAATTATTTCATTGTAAGTACAAGTCCATATTTCTGTTTGGGGATTCTATTTGGTGAAAAAGCAAGTTATTGATATATGGTTCAACTTTGCTTGTATATTCAAAATTTATGAAGTTCCAGGAGGAGATTCTTGTTTCTTTTGATTTAAATATCTTACTTGTTTGCAGATGATACTATAATTTTTTTCTTGTTTGCAAATGAAACTGATATTTTGTCATATGCATCAGTAATATATTATTATGTGCATCAGTACAAATTTAGGGTAGCCCTGATTTTCATTTTATCGTTCTGTGCCATGGTTGAACTATTCATTTTTGAGTTCTTTTTGTAACTCGACAGAATCAGTTGTGTTTTTTTTCGTGTTTCTCTCGGTTTAAACGTCAGTTCGTTATGGAGTAAAAACGTCTGACCAATATCGAGGGCACAGATGTTTTGGAATTGTATTTCTTATGTGTCCTCTAGTGCACTGTTAATTGTTTAGTAATCTCTTCCAATTATCTATTCATGATGTTCACGTAAACTCACGAGGCTGATAGGTATTTGAAATATATGTTTCTATGATATTGTCTGTTTGGTGTTTTTTTCTCTATGTTTATATTCCTCGTAGATACTTCATACGAGGAATGTATTCAACGGACGGTGTAGAAAATAATTATAATTAAATTATAATGAATTCAACATGCTATATGTTGGAAATGGGAAATGAATTTGGAAGAGGAATATCTATCAACAAGATTTTCAATTTGAAATTGTTATGAGGAATATTTAATATGAATTCAAGTGTTATATGTGGGAATGGGAATTGAATTTGGATGGGGGAGGATAACATATCTCCCAACCCTCCCAACCACACCACCTTTCAATTTGAAATTGTTATGAGGAATATTTAATATGAATTCAAGTGTTATATGTGGGAATGGGAATTGAATTTGGATGGGGGAGGATAACATATCTCCCAACCCTCCCAACCACACCACCTAAACAATGCATAGGTGGTGAATGAATTGGAATTGATCACCACCTAAACAATGCATAGGTGGTGAATGAATTGGAATTGAATTTGGATGGGGACGACAACATATCTCCCAACCACTTTAACTAAACAGTGCATAGGTGGTGAATGAATTGGAATTGAATTTGGATGGGGGAGGATAACATATCTCCCAACCACTTTAGCTAAACAATTCATAGGTGGTGAATGAATTGGAATTGAATTTGGATGGGGGAGGATAACATATTTCCTAACCACTTTAGCTAAATAGTGCATCGGTGGTGAATGAATTTAAATAAAAGCATAGAGAAAATCACAGCCATATTTAATAATGAGTAAAGGTTGTATGGGATTCACTTTGCCCTATTAAGAAGACAAGCTTATAAAGTAGTAGAGCATTTCCTTCGCCATCTTGTGAAGACATGTTTATAAATTGACAGGGATTTTATAAAGACATGTTTATAAACAAAGAATGAGAACTACATAAAAATTGCAGCATGTTATTTTGCACCTCAAGTCTCAAAAACTTACGAAAATAAGGGGCTAGGTATCAAAGACCCATATGCAGCTTTAAAGCAAGATATTGTTGTATATTCTCAGCAGGTAGAAGTCCTTTTAGTGAGAGATTTCAATGCTAGAACAATAAATCAATGAGCTAGTATGTTTTGTTGCAAAGAGGATCACAATCCTATTTTGGGGAGGAGTTGTTTGCGTTGTGTGGTGCTTTCAATTTAATTATTTGCAATGGTCTAGATAAATGGAAAAGGTGTGGGAAGTTCACTTACAACACATACAATGGGGCAAGTGGTGTTGCCTACGTTATTTGTTCACAAAACTTGATAGAAATGATAGACGCAGTTAATATTGGAGAGCATATGTGGGACTCAAAATCAGATCATAACCCAATTTATATAAAACTATCTTGGTTAAAGAAATACAACATAGGAGGAAAACCCAACGTTTTCAACAATCGATATCAAGGGGTAAAATTTTTCTAACACAAGAAAATTGTACTATTTTCAAAACAATGATGGAGAGATCAATTCAGAAGGGGAAGAGTGGTTCCCAAAGCCTCAATAAACATTGAGTTAACAAATATAATTCAAAGTGCACTTGAGAAGTGCAAAAGAGCAAAAGAATAGGAAATCTAAATCAAATTGTTTTCTTGTAAATGCTTGGTTTGATGAGGAATGCAAAATGGCAAGAAAATTTTCAAAAAGGCAGGGGAGGAGAAGATGAATGTAAAGTTATATAAGCAGATTTTAAAAAAGAAGAAATATGAGTTCAGGAAAACAAGGCAAGAAGAGCTAATATATCTAGGCAAGAATAACCCAGAGCTTATTTGGCAGGAACTTCAACCAAGGAAGAAATAAATTGAAAATAATATCACAACCAGTGGTTTGATTATGCAAGACCTACAAGAAAAAAATAGAGGAGCCTCCTCCCACGATCAACACAACTGCAAAGCTTTTCACATTACAAGAAGTAGAGACAAGAATTAAGAAGTTGAAAATAGGAAAAACAAAGGACTTGTTTGAACTTTAGGCAGAATATCTAAAGTGGGGAATGAACATTTTTGCACCGCACATCATGGAAATATTCAACAATGTCATTCAGTAAGGATTCCCAAGAGATTGGACAACTAGTCTAGTAATACCTCTTCTTAAAAGTGGAGACATTAATAATCCTTCCAACTATAGAACCATTATGATCAACTTTTTGTTTGTAAAGCTCTTTAGTGGCATGGTAGAAACTAGAATCAGTAAGTGGGCGGAAGTCAAAGAAAAGAGCGAAAAATGGTAAGTAAGTTTTAGGCCGAAGCATTCTATATTTGATCATGGTATCATGTTGAGGCACATTATTGAAGAGGTTTGGAAGGGCAAAGAAGAAGTATTTCACTGGTTTGTTGACTTCAAAAAGTGCATTTGACACGGTCCCTAGAGATAAGTTGTGGAGTAGAATGGAAGAACTTGAAATTCCTTTGCAATATAGAGTTGTTGTCCATAGGCTTTATGAAGGGGTGAAAGTGAAAATAAGAACTTTAGCAGAGATTTCATAAAGCTTTAGAAGTGACATCGGTGTCAAGCAATGCTGCCCTTATCCCCTACTCTTTTTGGTTTATATATTGATAAATTGGAGGAGTGGTTGAATCTGCAAGGTGGGGATGGTGTTCAGTTGGAGGAGTTTGTGATAAAACTTCTTTTATATGCTGATGATGTTGTATTGATTGCTAAATCGGCCTAGGGATTGCCGATGCACTTATATGCCCTTGAGCATTTTTGTAACGCAGTGGGGATGCAAGTCAATACCAGCAAGACCAAAATAATGGTTTTCTCAAATTAAAAAAAAAAAGCAAAGCCAACATACATTCTTCTTTGAAGGCAACATTCTTGAAGAAATAAATGAATACAAGTACCTTGAGATTGACTTCAACAACAAGCTTAATTGGGAGCACTGCAGAAAGAAGAGAATTTTAAGAGGGTGAAAAACATTATATGCTCTTCAAAATAGATGTAGAGAGACAGAGTTATGGGATTGGAAAACAATTAAAGTGTTTTTTGGACTCCTAGTTTGGATAATGATATTATATGGGCATGAATTGTGGGCTAGCAACATCCTTGTCTCAAAATGGAAGCAAATTGAGAAAAATAAAAACGCTTGATCATGAGCAAGTTTAAAATAAAAACTTTGTTTCTTACGAGATAACGCTGAGTGAAACAAGAGCAACTTTCATCAAAGCAATTGCTATGGTGTGTCTCATAAGGTATCTACAAAGAATTGAACAAATGGGAGAAGGTAGATGATTTAAAGTTATCTTCAATGAAGGAATGAGTGAAAGAAAGAAATCATGGATGAGACAAAACAACAAATGGATGCAAAAATAGAATATTTGCATTAATGTGTATCCCACAAATAGCAAGGATGTAAAGAGTTTTGTTATGGAGAAGTTTCGTAAATGTATATGGGGAAAAAATCCGAATAGAAAGAAGAAATACTATGTTCAAGAATTCAACCCCACTTGTGATTTACAACAAAAAGAGTATATTGGAGCTAGAATTCCATGGAGAGCAAATATTATTATTGCTCAATTAAGAACTAACTCGCATCAACTACGGTGTGAAACAGGGCGTTGGAAAAGACCTAAAGAAGCTTGGGAAGAATGGGTGTGTATTTTTTGCACTTTTGGAGCAGTGGAATCGGAAAAACATTCATTTTGGAATGTGAGGCTTTCAGAGACATCAGAAACAGTTACAACAATATGTTAACATCGATTCCTTGGCATTGTCTTTTCAATGAGGGGATTGTTAGAAGGTTTGGTCAACTCATCATTAATTTGAATAATAAGAGGACTGAATTGCAAAAGGCAAAAAACAAGGATGCTAGTGGTGCCATAGACTATATCTAGTCTTGTGGACGTTAAAATTTCATTTCATTAAACTAGCCTGGATTCTTATAGCCCTCTTATAATGGAGGCCTTAAAAGTACTCATTTGTATGTAAACCCAATTGGTTATTGTTTTAGGCTCAAATCATAGCTCCAAAAATATAATGTTATTACCATTTGGCTATTTTGGTAAGACCACTATAATGCATCAATATTCTCATAAGAGAAATTGCATTGATAAGCCATTTGTAAGCATCAATATTATAACCAATACCACTATAACGCATCAATATTCTCATAAGAAGAGTTGGATTGATAAGTCATTTATAAGCATCAATATTATAACCAACACTGTCTTTTGAGGTTTAACTAGACAAGCTCTACTTCATTCAAGAGCATTACCCTGGGAGGATTTATGCATGATACAACACTACCTCTAAGGGACATACCCCATTCGGATGTTCACTAGGTATGTTTTTTTAGGACTATTTTTATCTTGGATTTCCAATCCTCAAAGAATATTGGTCTTCTTCGACCATGTTTATGTTGGACACTTGTCCTATCCTCAAAGAGTGTTAGTTCCTTTCATTTATCGGATGCTTTATCCTCAATGAAACCATAGATGCTTATCCAATCCTTCACCATTCTCTCTCCAAGGCCTTCATGTAGATTTACGGTTGTTAGTTCTCGTCAATTGCTCGACACATGAAGAAGAGAATGTGCATGTGATGTCCTAACTTCCTTTTTACTTCACAAGCTCTCTGGTTTGTTTCCATAAGAGTATCAACTACCTGTTCTTTATGGAGATAGTTGCATGGCTCCCTCTTTCCTTCGCATCTCATTACATCAAGCTTGCTTTCTTTTGAAGTATCATGGAGCCATCTTCTTCCTTCAATCTTGTCATAGAATTTAGGGCATTACGTTTGCACATCAATTTCATATTGTCATTATCAATGAAGACATTATATTGAGCCTTTCCAAACTTCAAGTTGATTATAGCTTTTTCGTGAAAGTGATATTTTTGTACGAACTTGACCCTCAGGTTATCTTCTCGCACTACTACCTTTTAATCCCAAGATGGATACATATTGACTTCATAACTGCCAAATATGTTGAGTTTGCCTCAACATTCTCCATATATCCTTGCAATATCCTTTTAGGTAGCAAAACAATATGTTAACCAACCAACAAAGAAGTATTAATATTAGATTTACCTCATCATGATGACCTTCTCATCAAAGCATCAACATCCTTATGATCCATCTCCACACCTATCTTCTTTCATGCGTTAAGAGTGCCCAAGGATTGAGCTTGATTACCAAGTTGTAATATCTTCCTCGGAGTTGTCATTGTTAACTCCTTTTTTCTTTTGGAGACTTGATCAACATTGTTATATTTATGCCATGTAATCTTGTGAGAGCCTTGATATCTCTTTCCATACCAAAGTTTGTCACGTTTTTTTTCTCAGACATCATGCATCCATATGGAAAGTTTGCCAAGTACATTTTATATCCAACTCTTTTGCAATATTCTTATAGATATGGACTTTTTCCTGAAGAGTTACTTACAATATGCATATCTTTGCTTTTCATACAATCATATAGCCATCTTTTTTGAATGAGCTTGCTTCTTGACCACCTGCGTTCCTCCATCCTTCAAAAGTATTGTTTCCATACTAATGGAATATATACTAGCCATAATGTTACTACCAAGAATCTTCCAAAAATGATGATTCGTATAGTATCTTTATGATCCTTCTTTGCAAAATGACTCTATCTAACATGATGTTAGAAATGCTTGAATGAACAATAATGTTCCAATTTTTCTCTCTCTTTAAACTAGATGATCTATCCTAAAGAAAATCAAATGAATAGATTCCAATTTTTCTACTATCATGTGCTTTTATCTATGATGCCATGCTTCATAACAAGGACCCTTTTAGAAAATGCAACGATGCCTGCTTACTCTTTTAATCATCAATGAATTTGTTAGCACCAATTCCTACGCGGTTCTTATAGCTCACTCTTTCCATCATGCTCATCATTTTCAAGAAGTCATTAACAAGCATAAGAATTATTTTGTGTTGCCATCCTTCTCGTCTTGCTTCCTTTATTATGTACCTGCAATGTTCACCAACAAGTACAACCAAACATAATATACAAATACAAGAGCATGATGTCAATTTTGTCAATCTATGGTTTCTATGGCACCTCAAGGGGCAAACTCCTAGAGTTTTTAAATACAAACCCTAAATTCCTTCATAAGACTTTTACTTTTAATGGAAAATTTGCCCTAGGGTTTTGATGTCAATTCCAACCTTACTAGGGTTTACTATATCCCTTGCAAACCCTGGATGTTGAGAGTTAGAATTTTTCTATAGAGTGAATAAACATTTAGGTTTCCTTTTCTAGGGTTTTCCGAATCAAGACTCATCTAGGGTCTACAAACCCCAACGTTGATACCATGTTGGAAATTAGGAAGATTGCTTCTTATTAACATATTTCTATTACATGATAATTACTTGTGATATTGTTTGCATTTTTATTATTGTGTTTTTTCTTCCATCATCAAGTAATTATCATAAAACATGAAGATCATAGAAGATATTAGAACACAAGATATTGGCACCAAACCAGGGCAAAACCCTTCTAAGGGGGAAATTGTTAGGTCCCTATAATACTAGTGTATTCCGTCATAGTTGTTGCTAGTGTAGCCCTTTATTGTTATTGTTGTGCCCATTTAGTCTCCATATTGTTATTATTTTGCCCCATAGAAACCCACTATTTTTATTGTTGTGCCCTTACATTATTATTGTTATGTCTCATCTGATTATATTGTGACCCCTTATACTCCCATATAGAGAAAGGAGGTTTTGTCATTTGAATCATCCAAGAATTGTTCATTTGTATAATTTAAAGGAGGTTTCCCCCTCGAAGAGGCTAATTTTGAAGTCGTTGCTCTATCTCTTCTTCTATTTTATGAATTGGTTGCATAACATTTGGTTTTAAAGCTTGGGATTCGAGGGTTTCACGTCTTCAAACAGGTCATCTTGGAATTTTCGTTATAATTGTTTTTCTACGAACTTTTAAAAGCTTAAATTTTTATCACATGGAGCCAAAATCTCGATGAACTTCGTGTAAAAATTTTATACCTTGGTTCGCTATATTTTAAGAGATATGATTTGAGGAAGTTAGGGTTTTTGCAGGATTCGAAATTTTGTCTCAACCAATTTTCCTAGGGAAAATCCTCATAACCTTTGTTTCAGGCATTGGATTTGAATTCTATAAAAAGTGGTTGAAATAACATTGTAGTTTTTTGTATAGAAATTTTAAGGCCGAAGGTCGAAACAGTGACACGTGGCACTCTATACAAGTTTTCTGCACTGGACCAGTCTATAATCAGGGCATCATGGGATATCAGGCATAACTCTTTCCTGGAGACTTGTGGGGCTGGAAAGAAGACTCAGAGGGCTACCACAGGATGAAATTTCAGACCTTGGAGATCCAAAATTATAGAGATACAACATATTCAATATTGAACTCCTACAAGGCGAAAAAAAATGTGTAATTTTTAAAAATTGCATAAGTTTTGTTTGAAAAATTAGTTTGAAGTGATTCAAAAGGCATAGTGAAGAATAATTATCGTTAATTGATGCCCCGAAGAAAGAAAATGGAAACACTTAGTAAGCAACCTGAAATCTCTACTATAACACATGAAGAAGAGGGAGAAATGCAACATGATATATAAAAATTACGAAGCCAAGTGCAACAAATTTTACTCTCACAAAAAGTTACAGAAGATAATATGGAAGCTAAGATCAATGGTATAAAAGCAAAACTGTAAGGAAACATGAATGATTTGAAGAAAGACATGGGAAGTTTGAAGGAAGATTTGACAAAGTTGCTACAAGAAATGTTTCCTAATGGCGAAAAGGTAGTAGATGAAATTCATGATGAGAATAAAGAAATGTTAATCATGATTTCATAAACTCTAACGTTGGATTGAAGACCCACCATATTCCAAATATCAATATAAGGAAATTTGAGGGCAAAGATCCCATAACATGGATACTAGAGATAGAACAATATTTTGATCTTCATAATGTGCAAAACACACAAAAGGTACGCATTGAAACTTTACATTTAGAAACCAATAAATTTGTATGGTATCGATGACTTTGCTCTCGTAAACAAATTGTCATTTGGTCAATTTTTACGAAAAAAATGATAACACATTATGAGGATACAAAGAGCAACACCTTTAACAAATTGATAAATCTCAAACAAAAGGGTTCAATGGTGGAGCACATTGAGGACTTCCAAAAATTGAATATAAAGGTAAATTATATTCCAGAGGAACATAAGATTGATGTTTTCATAGGGACTTTAAAGGATAATATCCAACATGAGGTTGACCTTTGGGAACCTGATTCATTGGAAAAGGCATCCAGGTTAGCAAGAAAAATTGAAAGCAAAATTATGGCAACAAAGAAGTCTACCACTCACAACTATAAAGATGGAAGTGTTGTTGCTCCTAGCCTTCCACAAACTACAAGGTTGACACCACAACAAATGGAAGAAAAAAGATCAAAAGGACTTTGTTACAGTTGTGATAGCAAATACACTAAAGGTCATAAGTGTGCTGAAAAGAAATTATTTTACATAGCTTGTGAACAGGAGGAAGAAAATGAACAAAAACTGTCAAAAGAAGAGAATATACCCCGAGAACCAACTCTAGAGAAAGAATAAATGAATCCGACCATATTTGATTGATTCAAGTAGTGCCCACAATTTGATTCATTATAAGATAACCAAGGAATTGAATTGTTTCCTATATCCAATAATAGAGTGTCAAGTGATGGTCGCAAATGGAGGAACCATAAATTGCTCTGGAAAGTGCCATAATATCAAGCTATCCATGGGAGAATATATATTGAATAGTCTAATGTTTTCCATCCCAATGGATGGTGCTGATGTTGTATTATGAGTCCAATGGTTACAATCTTTGGGTACGATAGCTTTTAATTTTCAAGAACTTTTCTTGAAATTTTTTTAGGAAGGAAAAAAAATTGAATTAAGGGGTATCAAAGGGAAACCAAGAAAGAAAATAATATCTAATGGCATAACAAATCTTTCAAAGAGGAAACAACGAGGCGTAATTTCACAATTATGTTCACTAGAGGTTCAAACATCAAAATCATCTATTTCTCCAAAAAGCCTTGGACAATCATTCCAAGGTATTTGAGACTCCCAAAGGTCTCCCACCTATTCGTGATCATGATCATGTTATTCATTTGATGCCAAGAAATGTTCCTCCAAACATTAGGCCTTACAGATATCCCTATGCCCAAAAGAGTGAAATTGAACGTATGGTTGCAAAAATGTTAGAGGCTAGTATAACTCAACCTAGTCAAAGTTCTTTCTTTGCTCTATTAGTATTGGTGCACAAGAAGGATGGATCATGGCACATGTGTCCTGATTATAGGGAGTTCAACAAACTCACTATCAAAGATAAATGTCACATTCTTGTCATTGATGAATTATTGGATGAATGAAATGGAGCAATTTACTTCACCAAGTTGGATCTTCATTCAGGGTAACATCAATTAAGAATGAAGACTGAAATCATTCTGAAAACAACATTTAGAACTCATGAGGGTCATTATGATTTTTTTGTCATGCCACTTGGCCTTACCAATGCACCTTTTACATTTCAAGGTTTGATTAATTCCATTTTCAAACCCACCCTTAGAAAATTTGTGTTAGTATTTTTTTATGATATACTAATGTACAACAAGCCTTGGAAGGATCATGTTCAACATGTTGACCGGGTGTTCAAACTATTGGAGGAGAAACATTTATATGCAAAAACCTCCAAATGTTTCTTTAGAGTATAGGAGGTTGAATATCTAGGTCATATTGTATCTCATGAGGGTGTTAAGGTAGACCCAAACAAAATTAAAGCCATTAAGGAATGGAAAATCTCCACATCCATAAAGCATCAGCGAGGATTTTCCCAGTTGAAAGGGTATTATTGCAAGTTTGTTAAGAATTATGGGAGAATAACAACACCTCTATCAATATTACTGAAGAAATATGCATTTTCTTGGACTCTAGAAGTAAGTAAGGCCTTTGAACATCTTAAAGAGGCAATGTGCCAAGCACTGCTCTTGACTATGCAAGACTTCACAAAAACCTTTATTGTCGAATGTGATGCCTCAAGAAATGCAATTGGTGTTGTTTTAATGCAAGAAAGAAGACCCATTACTTTTGAATGTCGTCTAATCAAAGAAAAATATTTACATAAAGCTATTTATGAGAAGGAAACGTTGGCAATGCTACATGCATTTAAGAAATTATGACATTACTTAATGGGAAGACACTTCAAGGTAAAAACAGATCATGATAGTCTTAAATACTTTTTAGAACAAAAATTATCTTCAGAAGAGTAGCAAAAATGGGTCACAGATGTTGGGTTATGACTTTGAAATGAACTACAAAAAAGGGAAGCAAAATGTCGTTGCAGATGCACACTAAAAAAAGGATGAGGATGTGGAAGCATTGCTTTGTGCCATTTCTATTATCCAACTAGATTGGATAACCAAAGCAAAGGATGAATGGAAGAATGACGAAGAAGTGTGGGCACTCATTGCAAAGTTGCAGCAAGATCCCAGTACATCTGATACATTTAGCTGGAAAAATGATTCATTATGGTAAAAAGATCGCTTATAACTTTGTAAGAATTCTCAATTCAAACAAAAAATTATATTGGAATTGAAAACCTCTCCCTTAAGAGGGCACACAGGATTTTTAAAAACTTACCACAGGGTTAAGAAGAAATTTTTTTGGGATGGCCTTAAATATGATATTCAAAATTTTTTGGTGGTTTGCCAACAAAATAAAGTTGAGACAATTAAGACCCCAAGTCTGTTACAACCTTTATCCATTCCAAGTCAACTTTGGGAGGAGGTTTCAATGGATTTTGTCACAGGTTTATCCAAGTCCGAAGGAAATAGTGCCATGATGGTGGTAGTTGATAGACTTACCAAGA
This sequence comes from Pinus tabuliformis, assembly GCA_031772625.1. Taxonomy (NCBI): domain Eukaryota; kingdom Viridiplantae; phylum Streptophyta; class Pinopsida; order Pinales; family Pinaceae; genus Pinus; species Pinus tabuliformis. Next base: position 1,370,629,841 of record CM062805.1, on the reverse strand, counting down.
ATGCACACTTTTGTGCATTATTTCATCTATTTAAAGTCAATACAATTGCTACTTCATTTATGGAAACAATTCAAAAGCTACATGGAAACCCAAAGATTATTATAAGCGACAGAGATCCCATTTTCACTGGAAATTTTTTGATGGAATTATTTTCTTCTCTAGGTACTCAATTAGCTCATAGCTCATCTTATCATCCTCAATCTAATGGGAAAATTGAGATAGTGAACACATGTTTGGAAGGATATCTTCGTTGTTTTGTATCTAATAAACAGACACAATGGGTTAAGTGGTTACCTCTGGCTGAATGGTGGTATAACACTTATTTTCACACTGCAGTAAAAATGACCCCATTTATGGCACTTAATGGACATCATCCACCGTCCATAACATCATCTTTAAGAGAAAATTTTAAGGTTCAAGCAGTGGAATATCACATAGAGCATCAAAAACAAGTTCTCCAACTCTTAAAGGATAAACTCAGTTTGGTGCAAAATAGAATGAAACAACAGGCATATCAACATCGCAACGAAAGTTTTGATGTAGGTGGCTGATTATTTTTACGGCTACAACCACACAAACAAATGTCCCTCAAGAAAGCAAAGAAGGATAATAAATTATCACCAAAGTATTATGGTCCTTACAAGGTGTTGCAAAAGATTCGTACTATGGCATACAAATTGGAGCTTCCTACATCTTCCCGAGTGCGCCCAGTTTTCCATGTTTCATGCTTAAAGGTCATAGATGACAAGCTTCCAGTTCAAACAATATTGCCAAAAATTGACAAGGAATGAAAAATCATATTGGAACCTAAAGCAGTCACGGAAATAAGAACTCGACAGCTACAAAATCGATCAATTTCAAAGTATCTCATCAAGTGGAAGAACTTACCGTCTGAAGATTCCACATGGGAGGATGAGAATTTTATACATAAGCATCCAAAACTACTAGAGCGTTGAGGACAATACCTTTTTGAAGGAGAGGGGCATGTTAAGTCCCTATAATACTAGTGTATTCCCTCATTTTTATTGTCAGTAGTAACCCCCTTATTGTTATTATTGTGCCCATGTGGTCCCCATATTTTTATTATTGTGCCCCATAAAATCTCACTATTGTTATTGTTGTGCCCTTACATTATTATTGTTATGTCGGCTCTGATTATATCGTGATCCCTTAAACTCCTATATATAGAAAAGAGGTTTTATCATTTGAATCATCCAAGAATTTTTCATTTGTGTAATGTAAAAGAGGTTGCCCCCTCGAAGAGGCTAATTTTGAAGTCATTGCTCTATCTCTTATATTTTGTGCGCTGGTTGCATAACAAAAACCCAAAACATCTTTTCTTATAGAATCATATCAAATGAGATATCCAAGACCCATGATCACATAAATTCCCACCTCTAGATGCCAAATCAAACCCTCCTTCCTTCCAGCAAATTCATCAGCAAGAGACCAAGAACAAGAGACATATCTTCCACAAACCCTATCTTCAAAAGAAATCCTCTCTTTCAGATTTTCATCGTCCATGTATTCTTTTCCATTCTCTGTGATATTTTAGATAAAAAAATCGATCTAAGTGTGTGCCCAAATGAGCTCCATCTATCCTCTATTTATATAGATCAGAGGGGGTGCAAATAGAGACGTTCATCGGGGCAGGGCCAACTTGGTATCTAGAGGGGTTTTTGTCGCAAATTTTACATTCAAAATTTCTTTTTCATTTTCTTTTACAATAGGTCCAAAATAGGACTTTCACTCTTTGACTCAAAAACCTAGAAGCACAAAGAACATGCTTATCTAGAAAGCAATATATATATTTTTACATAAAATACATAATGGTACAAATTATGAAGATCGAAACTAGTTACATTCTCCAACAAGCCACAAGCTAGTAAACCAACAAATTTGTTCATTTTTCTCATAAAAATTAGATTGATGCTTCTAGACTTACATGTTAATGGTGGGAATGGAAAACAACTTGCAAGTCTTGCATTGCATGATGAAAATAATATGAACTAGAAGAGAGAGAGGCCCTTGCGACCAATCCTAGAGGTTAGAAGGAGAAATCTTTCATTTCCATCTTGGAAGAAGAGAAAGGGCATAATGAAACCTTCATTGAAGGAGAACTAAAAGGTGAAGAACCCACTTGAGAATATACCCTAACAATTGATACATAAAGGAGGGAGGGAACCTGAGATCTTTGGAAAGGATTCATTGTTTCCATGGGATGAGAGGCTAGGCACAAATTAGAAGATCAAAGGAAGGGTCTAAGAATGGAGAAGGGGCCAATACATAGTTTAAATTAGGGCAAAGAATTGGTGATTAGCAAGGGTTGAGCCCTAGCCACCGTGCTCTAAGAGCCTACATGTAGATCCATTCTCATTCTATTGTGATGGAAATATCATAAGAGATGTGATGAAAGAATATGTCGAGTGAGAGTACACCAACATGAGGCATCAAAAAAAAATGTCAATTGGGGTTTCCATTATGCGCATGGGGGAAACTCGATGGGGTTATGGATGTGGGTGATTGAGCACTCAAATTGGCCTAATGGTGGGTGATGAGGCCCAAGACAACACCATGAGGAGCAACATCGATGCCCAAAGACATGGACTAAATGCCCCTAGATGAGCGACCAAGAATTGAACGAGGTTAGCCCAGGATGAGTTGGGCCAAGGAGGGGGCACCTTAGTGGAATGATCATGAGCCAAGTCCCCAAGATGAGTGACTTGAAATTTGGCATCACCCAAATGAGAAAGCTAAAATTTGGGAAGGATCAGGACAAAGTGTGAACAAACTAAGCCCAAAAGAGGGGATTGTTAGTAGATGTTTTCTAGCCACGAAATTTTGTGGAGAGGCTAGAATACATGAGATCTCTAAAACCCATAAATCGTTTTTTGAAATTGTGCCGAGAAATGACTTAATTAGATTATTAACTAGTTTTTAAATACTTCCTAACTCTAAACTTATGGAGTATGGTTAATTAATCAATATTAATTCAGTCAAGGTGTGAATGATCCAGAAACTCACACAGATCGACTCCAAGATGATCCTAGCTATCGATTATATTTTAATCGTGGTCATTGGTGCTCCAACGGAGGATTATAAGAGGAGGTTGATGTGGTGATGGAGAGACACTTCAGAGGTTCAATTTCATGAGCATATCGATTTCTAGAGTAGCAGCAGTGAGTTGTCAGAGAGAGAGCCTGAGATCGAAGTAGTGAGAGAGGGGCAGAGATAGTGAAGCCTGAGGAAGGTTTCCAGATCCAGTGAGTACATTTGTAGAGAGGCAGAAGATCCACAAAGAGGTTGACCTTGGGGCAGCGCAGTAGCCTCTAGAGGCAGTTTCGATTCTGTTGGGGAAAGACGAGTTTTAGTGCCAGACGTTGGACAGAGGTTCCGGAGGCCAAGAGAGATATTTTCTCAAATAGCAGCAAACTAGACGACTTGAGGAGAGGCTGATTCAAATCGAGTGCAGAAGGGACTGCGTTAAGGTGACGCAGTAGCTATGCAGAGCCAGTTTGGACAACTCACTTGGAGTTGTGGTCAGAGACCGGATTTCCCTGTAGGGTGAGGAAAATGCCTCACTAGATTTTTGCCAATATTTTCTCTGCATGATTGCCAGTGTTCGACATCCAGATTGTACTAAGATTACTTCACTGTTGCTTAATAATAAAGCCCTCAGTTGTTGCACCGATTTTCCCAAGTTGGGTTTTTCCAGGGAATTTTGTCCAAAAATAACTCTGTTATTATTTGTGTGCTAGCATTTCTTCCAATGTTTATTCATCTGCGATTTCATTTGAGTAGATTGCAGTGTGATTTATTCAGTATTTTTTGTAGCAAACGGTAAATAAATTGTTAAATTAAATTAAGAATTAGGAAAATAATTTCCAATTGCTGTAATATGATTCTAGTTTGGAATTTTCACATGGTATCAGAGCATAGTTGATCAGCAAGAGACCTCAGAGGTGAAAAGAAGGAATTTCGTTGTTCAGTGTGGGCAGAGGACCAGAATTCCCAAGGGAAGCACAATCATTCTGGTAGGAGGATGAATTACTTGTGGAGGTTCGATTTTTTCAAAGGGGAAGAAAATTTTGATCTTTTAAGATCGAGTGCTTCCAAAGGCAGAGGGAGCAACTCATATTTTTAGATGAGCAGATCTCTAGCTGGACGCAGTGGGTTTTGCAGCAGTTTTCTAGAGCATAACCAACGTCGGGTGGAAGGAAGAAGAGCACACAATTAGGGAAAATTTTCCTCTGGGAACTTCTAGTATCAATAAATTTGATTTTTCCTTGCAGATCAACAGTCGTTGTGAGAAGATATTCTCACTCCAGGAAGGAGTGCGAATAACAGAGCAACAATTGAGCATAAGGAAAGAGGATATTCTCAACATTTTGTTGAGATGGCCACTGTTGAGCTTCATGATAAAGACATGTTGGAAGAGTTTGGCCTGAAAACATATATTGATGAAGTGGTATTAAGTCACCAGTATGCAGATCTTCTGAAGGAGTACAGAAAGGATATGGCACAGGTGAAATGATTAATCCCAAATGGAGTCCGAGATCATGTTGTTTCACACATAGCTGAAAAAGGTATTGCAAAAGAGATGTGGGATACCCTCTCCACGTTATACCTAGAGGAGAATCTGAGGTGTGTCAGGATGCAAAATGGGGAAGGCATACACCCCTTCCTCAGTAAGATTCAGGAGATTTGCGACCAACTTGCAGTTGTTGAGGCAATGTCTCAACCCATAGAGCTAGTGCGATTAGCACTCAACAATGTCTCAGAGGAGTGGCAGATATTCGTCCAACATATCTTGAGCAAAGATACCTTGCCAAGGTGGGACAGGATGTGGGCCAATTTGCAGTAGGAGGAGTTGAGACGAGCTCTATTCAAGAGCTCCATTAGTGGCAGCAGAAGCAGATCAAAGCAGGTGAAGGAGGAGGAGGAGAATGTGGCCCTCACATCGAAGGGTCTCATTCAAGGACAAGGGGAGCAAAGAAAGAAGAAGAAGGACTTACCAAAAGTCAAGTGCTTCAGATGTGATGAAATTGGTCACTACATTACCCAGTGTCCTCTTAAGAAGAAGGACAAGGAGGAGAAGCAGGACCAGCAGACAACTTCAATAGAGATCGATAAGCTTTCCTCCAGGCTGGAGGAAGACTTCACTATGTTTTCCGTTATACCTTCAAGAGTGAGGTGGGGTGATTTGGTGTTGTAGCCCCAGAGTGCTACAAATGGGAAGGATCCTTGAGGAGTCCACCTCATGGATCAATACCTTTCTACGAGAGCCCATAGTATTTAGTAGCCGGATGGATCAGTGACATTTGATGCAGTCAGATTCCAGAGCGACAGCTGCAGAGTTGGCAATAGTGTAGTTGGCACAGTGCAAAGTCGGCAACATCACAAATTCTTCAGTGACAATGCAGATACTAGAAGTGGTCAAAGACTCGAGTGATAGCTGCATTATACTGATCACAGTTGATTCAGTATTTTGGATGCTTTTCAATGGCAAACATTGTAGTTTTAGTAGCAACAAATGAGAGGGAATTGCAGTGAAGATGCAGTGTTGGCAATAGTTCAGCAGGGTCAGCAACAACACAAATGAAGCATATATCAGATTTGCACAGTGGTTGGTGGGCAGTATGGCCAGACATGAGCAACTTGATAGGAGATGATGCAAAGACAGGGTGTTGCTACCGGGTGTACAATAGGACTAGAACACATTCCTCACTAAGAGGGAGTGTTACTTTTTGTAGCATCGGATGTGTTCTAGCCACAAATTTTTTTGGAGAGGCTAGAATACATGAAATCTCCAAAACCCATAAATCGTTTCTAGAAATTCTGCCTAGAAATGACTTAATTAGATTATTAACCAATTTTTAAATATTTCCTAAGTCTAAACTTAGGGAATATGGTTAATTAATCAATGTTAATTAAGTCAAGGCGTGAATCGTCTAGAAACTCACATAGATCGACTCCAAGATTATCCTAGTCATCGATTATGTTTTAACCTCGGTCGTTGGTGCTCCAACAGAGGATTATAAGAGGAGGTCGATGTGGTGATGGAGAGACACTTGAGAGGTTCGATTTCATGAGCAGATCGATTTCCAAAGTAGTAGAAGTCAATTGTCGGAGAGAGAGATTGAGATCGAAGTAGTGAGAGAGGGGCAGAGACAGTGAAGCCGGAGGAAGGTTTCCAGATCCGGTGAGTACATTTGCAGAAAGGTAGAAGAGCCGCAGAGAGGCTGACACTGGGGCAACGCAGTAGCCTTTAGAGGCAGTTTCGATTCTGTTGGGGAAAGACGAGTTTCAATGCCAGAAGCTGGATAGAGGTTTCAGAGGACACAAGAGACATTTTCCCAGACAACAACAAACTAGACTGTTTGAGGAGAGGTTGATTCAGATGGAGTGCAGAAGGGACTACGTTAGGGTGTCGTAGTAGTTTCTTGAGAGCTAGTTTGGACGGCTCACTTGGAGTTGTGGTGAGAGCCTGGATTTGCCTATGGGGTGACGAAAATTCCTCACTAGAATTTTGTCAGTATTTTCTTTGCAGGATTGTCAGTGTTCAGCATCCAGATTGTACTCAGATTATCCCATTGTTGCTTGATAATAAAACCCTCAGTTGTTGCACCGGTTTTCCCAAGTTGGGGATTTCTAGGGTCTTTTGTCCAAAAATAATTTTGTTATTTTTATGTGTGTGTGCTAGCATTTCTTCCAGCGTTTATTCTTCCGCAATTTTATTTGTGTAAATTGCAGTGTGATTTATTCAGTGTTTGTTGTAGCAAACAATGAATAAATTGTTTAATTAAATTAACAATTAGGAGAATAATTTCCAATTGTTGTAATAGGGTTCCAGTTTGGAATTTTCAAATGGTATCAGAGCGCAGTTGATCAACTGAAAGGCTCATAGGCGAAAAGGAGGAATTTTACTGCTCAGGGTGGGTAGAGGGTCGAGATTCCCAAGGGCAGTGCAGTCATTCTGCCAAGAGGCTGAATTACTTGTGGAGGTTCGATTTTTTTTAGTGAGGGGCATAAAATTTCGATCTTTCAAGATTGAGTGATTCCATAGGCAGAGGCAGCAACTCATATTTTTCGTTGAGCAGATCTCTAGATGGACGCAGTGGTTTTTGCAACAGTTTCCTAGAGAAGAGCCAACATCGGGTGAAAGGAAGAAGAGTAGACACAAAGGGAAAATTTTCCTCAGGGAACTTCTAGTCTACAAAAGTTTGATTTTTCCTTGCAGATCAGTAGTCATTGTGAGCAGATCTTCTCATTCCAGAAAGGAGTGCAAATAGAAGAGCAGCGGCTGAGCAGAAGGAAAGAGGATATTTTCGACATTTTGTTGAGATGGCCACTGTTGGGCTTCATGATCAGAACAGGTTGGATGGGGCTTCCAACTATGTCATATACGTAAGGATGACCTTCATTCTACATGAGTTTGGCCTGAAAAAATATATTGATGCAGTGGTAGCAGTTCCCCAGGATGCAGATCAGCCGAAGGAGTACAAAAAGGAGATGGCACGAGCGAAATGATTGATCCTAGATGGAGTCCGAGATCATGTTGTTTCACTCATAGCTGGCAAAGAAACTGCCAAAGAGATGTGGGATTCCCTCTCCACGCTATACCGGGGTACTTCTGAGTAGTGGAATATGTACCTAGAGGAGAAGTTGAGGTGTGTCAGGATGCAAAAGGGAGAAGGCATAGAACCCTTCCTCACCAGGATTCAGGAGATCCGAGACCAACTTGCAACTATTCGGGCAGCGCCTCAACCCACAGAGCTAGTGTGATTGGAACACACATTGTCTCAGAGGAGTGGAAGGCATTCGTCGAAAGTATCTAGGGCAAAGATACCTTGCCAAGGTGGGATAGGATGTGGGCCGATTTGTAGCAGGAGTACTTGAGACGAGCTCTATTGAAGAGCTCCATTAATGGAAGCAGCAGCGAATCGAAGAAGGTGAAGGAGGAGGAGAATGTGGCCCTTGCATTGAAGGGTTATAGTCAAGGACAAGGTGAGTAGAGAAAGAAGAAGGACCTGTCAAAGGTCAAGCGCTTCAGATGTGGTGAACTTGGTCATGACAGTACCCAGTGTCCTCTAAGCAAGAAGGACATGGAGGAGAAGCAAGACCAACAAGCAAATCGGTAGGCTTTCCTCTAGGATGGAGGAAGACTTCACTATGTTTGTTGATATACCTCTAGGAGTGAGGTGGGGTGACTTGGTGTTGTAGCTCCAAAGTGCTACAACTGGGAAGGATCCTTGAGGAGTCCACTTCATGGATCAATACGTTTCTACGGGAGCCCATAGTATTCAGGATGGATAAGTGACAGTTGATGCGATCAGATTCTAGAGTGACAATTGCAGATACTAGCAGCAGTCAGATGTTGGGGAGCGGAGTGTAGAGTTGGCAGTAGTGCAATTGACACAGTGCAGAGTCAGCAACATCGCACATTCTTCAGCGATATTGCAGATATTAGCAGTAGTCAGAGACTCATGTGACATATGCATTATACTGATCACAGTTGATTCAATATTTTGGATGCTTTTCAATTGCATATGTTGCAGTTGCAATAGCAACAGATGAGAGGGATTTGTAGTTCATATGCAGTGTTGGTAGCAGTTCAACAGGGTCTGCTGCAACATAAATGTAGCATATATCAGAGTTGCGCAGTAATTGGTGGGCAGTATGGCCAGATATCAACAATGTGACAGGAGATGATGTTGAGACAGGGTGTTGATATAGGGTGTGCAGTAGCACTAGAACACATTCTTCACTAAGAGGGAGTGTTAGTTTTTGTAGAATCGAATATGTTCTAGCCACGAAACTTTGTGGAGAGGCTAGAATACATGAGATCTCCAAAACCCAGAAATCGTTTCTCGAAATTCCACCTAGAAATGACTTAATTAGATTATTAACCAGCTTTTAAATATTTCCTAAGTCTAAACTTAGGGAATATGGTTAATTAATCAATATTAATTATGTTAAGACGTGAATCATCTAGAAACTCACGGGATCGACTCCAAGGTGATCCTAGGCATCGATTATGTTTTAATCTTGGTCATTGGTGCTCCAACAGAGGATTATAAGAGGAGGTCGATGTGGTGATGGAGAGACACTTGAGAGGTTCGATTTCATGAATAGATTGATTTCTAGAGTAGCAGTCGTCAATTTCCGGAGAGAGAGCCTGAGATCGAAGTAGTGAGAGAGGTGTAGAGACAATGAAGCCAAAAGAAGGTTTCAAGATCCAGTGAGTACATTTGCAGAGATTCAGAAGATCCACATAGAGGCTGACACTAAGGCAGCGTAGTAGCCTCTAGAGGTAGTTTCGATTCTACTGGGGAAAGACGAGTTTTAGTGCCTGAAGTTGGACAAAGGTTCCAGAGGCCAAGAGAGACATTTTCCCATACAACAAAAAACTAGACAGCTTGAGGATAGGTTGATTCAGACTGAGTGCAGAAGGGACTGCGCTAGGGTGACGCAGTCGCTATGCAAAGCCAGTTTGGACGACTCACTTGGAGTTGTGGTTAGAGCCCGGATTTGCCTGTGGGGTGAGGAAAATTCCTCACTAGATTTTTGCCAGTATTTTCTCTGCAGGATTTCCAGTATTCTACTTCCATATTGTACTCAAATTATTTCACAGCTGCTTAATAATAAAACCCTCAGCTATTGCACCGATTTTCCCAAGTTGGGATTTTCTAAGGTCTTTTATCCAAAAATAACTGTGTTATTTTTAGGTGTGTGTGCTAGAATTTCTTCCAGCATTTATTCTTCCTCAGTTTTATTTGTGTAGATTGCAGTGTGATTTATTCAGTATTTGTTGTAGCAAACAATAAATAAAGTGTTAAATTAAATTAAAAATTAGGAGAATAATTTCCAGTCGCTGCAATAGGATTCCAGTTTGGAATTTTCATAGGGCTCGAGCTTGCAGTAGGTTAGGGCCTGAGGACAAGGATGAGTCAATCGATTTGGCCCAATCAAAGGGTGAAAATGATCCATGGTAGGGTGTTGAGGTGGCTCAGTAGGGTCATGCAGTCTGTGGTTGTTTTCCTTATATATTATGTGGTTTTTGGCTTCAAGTTTTGGTTGAACTGAGCCATTATTTGGGGGAATTATTGTACATAAATATTTTAATAAAATCAAAAGGCTGGAGGGTTGTTTCCATTGAAATTTTGCATGTTTATGATGATAATGTTATCTTGCATATAATGTTCATGATTTATGTTAATGGAAGACATATGATAATGTTATCACTGCTCTATGTTTGATGAATTACACAAATTAATATAAACATAGAGAACATGGGTAATTACATTGTGAGGCATAATTTGGGTGAAGTAACACTATAGGTAGTTGTAAAACATGTCAATGTCGCACACTCGAGGGGTCATTGTGCACCCATAAGGTGCCTTATGATCATAGGAGGCCCTAGGGTCATGATATTTGGCATCAAAGCAGGAGACCACCAAGAAACAATAGCAAAAGTTCTTCACAAATAGGGTTGGTATTAGAGTCAATACTCACAATTCGTTTCAAAGTAGATAATACCAAAGAAGCAAGAGTTGAAGGAAGATTGCAAGGACAATTGCCTTTCCATTTGTAGGATATTGGGGGAAGTGGCTTATGTAATTGATTGCCAATTGGGAAAGGAGTTTTCACTATTAGTTCTTGGTATAAGTGTCATGGAGAAGCTTGAGGTAAGCTTGATAGGATCATGTCCGAAAGGAAGCAGGTCTCGATGGTTAACACTAGGCATAACCAATGGACCAAGATGATGTGGCACTATCTTAGAAGGTAAAATATCTTGAGATGAATTTGCCATGGATGGTTGAAGGAATGGAAGGTCATGGGAAGGAGTTCGCGGAACTTCAAGTAGACATCCAAGAGATTAAGAAAACCATTAAGTTAGTGTATCACTCCATTGAATTTGCAGTGAGACAAGCTCAAGAACAAGAGATTCAAATGAAGGATTTGGAAGATCAAGTGAAGTCACTTGTGGCACTCACAAGATACCAAGTTGATACCATTGCGGTATTGAAGAAATTTGTAGGGCAAAGTTTAGGTAGTTCACCTATGAAGGTGAAGTTGAGAGAACCAAAGATGTATGATGGGACAACAAGCGTTAAGATATTGGGAAACTTTTATTGGAACGTGGAACATATGCTGGAACAAATGAAAGGTTGTTCTGAAGAGAAAAAAGTCAATGCAACAATCATGTATCTCAAAATAACAATGAAACTTTGGTGGAGAACCATGTATGAATACTTAGCAACAAGTTGCATCAAAAACAAAATTGAGACATGGATAGAACTGAAAGAAGTTTTGTACGTGCAATTTGAACCTGGAAATCAAGAATGGGTGGTAAGGGGTCACTTAAAGGAGCTGAAGGATACCACTAAGATCCAAACTTATATTAAAAAATTCTCAGGTCTTATGTTTGAGCTTAGAGATGCATGAGAAAGACAATATATATGCCTTTATTAACAATCTCCAACTATAGGTGAAGAAGGAAGTCATGAAGTAGGGAGTTCAGTCTCTTGCAACATCCTTGACTGCATCAGAGAAATTTATTGATTACCAAATAGATGGTAAGTATAAGGAGGAGATGCAGAGTCATAAGGGTAAGAAGTTGAAGAAGGACCACTAGAAAGGGAATACTTTAAAAGACGACAAACCAATAGGTGTAGCCAAAGAGAAGAAGCTCATATCTTGTTGGGTTTGCGGAGAGGATCACTTGGCAAAGAATCGCTCGATCAAACAAAAAGTGGCTGTTTTGGAGAAATAAGATGCATCTAAGATTGGGATGTTGCAGATAGTAGGGACCTTAGAAAAATGGAGAGGAGACTCGAATATAGAATTGAGGATGACAACCATCTTTGAGATTAAACAACAATATTGTGGTGTTACATGCAGAGAGTTGAGCAACAATGATGTGGAGGCCCTTCTCTCGTGACATGTGGACATCATGTTCACTTTGATAAACCAAGTAAATAAGTTGGAAAAGAGGACAAGTAGATTAGAATAGACAAAGGATACAGGGGTTACAAAAATGGTTTAGTGATGTGACCAAGGAGAGGTTCTTTGGTACGTTGAGGTCAAGGGATAAGATGGTACATCAACATTGAACCCAGGAGGTTGGCCATGTGATCCAAAGCTTGAGAGGCTTGTTGAGGAGACAAAAGGTATGATAGGATCATATCCTCCTTTGTTGAATTACATGACAAAGAAGTATAAAGGAATGCTTCCGAGAAATTAGATGGAGGATGCAAGTAGAGGTCACCTTGACCAAGACCCCTATTCTTATAATTGATTCATTAGGAGATGGCTCACTATTGTAATTAGATGGCGAGCCAAGATTATGATGGAACCTAGGGTGGTGCCTCTACAACAACAGAGTGGTGGAGTCGTGGTGATATGAGATTGAGGATATTGCATTGTTAGACATGATCTTATGGAGCTTGGTGTGATGATCAGATTAGCTACCTGATTAGTCGAGCCTCATGAAGGAATCCAAGACATGCAAATATGAAAGAGTGATTTCTAGAGATGCAGTCAGAGATATCATCCGAGAGACTTAATCATGATGACGAGATCTAGTTTGAGATGACCAGAGGGTTGTAGCTGGACTATTGTAAGGATGACGATAACTTTGAGTGGGGGAGGATGTGTAATATCCCTAACCCAGAATATTCCTCAAACCCCAGCAAAATCTCAACCAGCAAAACGTACAATTGGTATAGTAGCCGAGAAAATCACAGAGATATAATAATAGCAGTACAACAACAATAATGTATATTTGAAATATAAACAGATACTCAAGAAATGCAATGAGAAATACTAAGCCATTTTATTATACTGAGTAGAAGAATGAGTACAGGAGTTGATTAGGAAGATGGCACCTCAACTTTCACAAGGCAAGTGAAGAAATACACTCATAATGGCAAAAGAATGGCTTCTCTCTGGACTGCATCCTAGCTATTGGAAAACTGTCGTGCTACTGCTGCTACTGAGAATCAAATGAAGGTTTGGAGTTTTTCCCCTCCTTAGAAAAGGCTAAAACTCTGGAATCGGACTCTACTCAAGAAACCAAGAAAGTTTTTCTGAAATGGCCGACCTCCAAAAATCACCCCCTTAGGGATCTGCGCAGTTCCTCAATGCTCTGCGCTGCCACTGAAGAAACCCCTCCAGAACTCTGCCTGAAAATCTGCCCAAAATCCTCCAATATGCAAGGGCTGGTCCCTTGCTCAATCACCCAGCACAAATCGTCCTGCAAAACCCCAATCCAAAACTCCTGCCAGAAAGAATTGCGTCATCCCTCTCAGTGTTGCGCAGTCATCCAAGATGCTCAATCCTCTTGCCCAAAATGCTACTGAAACTACTGCAAAAATACTGATGGAAATACCTTGCCCGAGCAGGCACTCAAAGTCCCCTGGGGCTAAGGGTGAGATCTCTAAACGAAGACACTCGATGCACTAAACAGTGCTGCAGACTAGCTAAACAGCCAGCGTGCTCTAAGTCGAAGTGACTAGCTCAAATGCACATAATCGGATACCAAAATGAGGAAGCTCCTCTCTCCTTTATAGCCTTTGCCTCTCTCAATCCCAAGGCCCACCTTCTCCAGCGTAATTCCTCTCATGCCACGTGTTTCTTCCCTTCTGCGTAGTCCCTCCAAGTGTATGTGTGGGCTCTATCTCTGCAGCCCCCCTTAGGCCCCCTTGGCTCCCCTTTAAGTCACAATATTGTGCTACTAGGAAGTGACTTTTATTCTAAAAGTGAGTCATGTCCCCTTTTTCCTCACTTTTTTATTCATAAATAACTATAGAAGGCAAAAATAAGCAAAATCGAATATTCCAATTAGCCATGGCTAATTAGGAATATTACAGTCTCCCTCGGCAAAATGTTGCTTGTCCTCAAGCAACTGAAGTGATGGATGCTGCAAGATTTTCTCACTCTCCCAAGTGGCATCCTCATCCGGCAAATTCTTCCACCTCACCAAGAATTCCCGGACCGTCCTACTCCGCAACTGCCTCTCCCTGGTATCAATAATAGCCTCTGGCTGCAACACCAAATGCCCCTCATCATCCATGGGTGGTAGCTCATCTGTCACTGTCACCTGCTGCCCCAATGCCTTCTTCAGGCATGATACATGAAAAACGTTATGAATCTTGCTGCCTTGGGGCAGCTCCAACTCATATGCAACCTGTCCAATCCTGCGTATCACCTTGTATGGCCCATAAAAGCGGGGCTTGAGCTTCTCAGCCCCCTTCTGCTTCAGTGACGACTGTCGGTATGGCTGTAATCGTAGGTAGACCATGTCCCCTACCTCAAACTGTCTCTCCACCCAACCCCTGTTAGCATACAACTTCTGCTAGTTTTTCACTGTAGCCATGTTATCCTTCAGAGCTCGGAGGATATCCTGATTCTCTTGGATCCAAATCTTGGCTCTCGAAGCCTTGCTATCACCAAACATCATGTCAACAAAAGATAAAGGATGATACCCATACAAAGCATAGAATGGTGACATACCAATGGACATGTGATGTGTGGTGTTGTAGCAGTACTCCCCTAGATGCAGCCACTTCAGCCATGCCCTCTGTTGCCCACTGACATAGTTACGCAAGTAGCCCTCCAGCCACTTGTTAACTATCTCTATCTGTCCGTCTATCTATGGGTGATAACTGGTGCTCAGTGTCAACTCCGTCCCCACTAGTCGAAAAATCTCCTGCCAAAACCCGCCCATGAAACGGCTATCCCTGTCACTGACGATGGTCTTAGGAAGACCATGTAGCCTGAAGACCGCTTTGAAGAATAGCTCGGCCACTTGTGCTGCTGTATAATGTGCGGATATGGCAAAAAAATGTACATACTTCGTCAGTCGGTCAATGATGACAAAGATACAATCCTTGCCCTGTACCATGGGCAACCCTATGATGAAGTCCATCGAAATACTCTCCCATTTCCCCTCTGGAATGGGAAGAGGCTGCAATAAACCTGCGGGATGGCTCGTCTCCCCCTTGTCCCTCTGGAAAACGTCGCACTCCCAGATATGTTGGAGTACGTCCTCCTTGAGGCCCTTCCATGAGAACCTCTCTCTGATGGCCCTATAGGTTTTGGTAAACCCCTGATGGCTAGCCAACGGTGAATCACGTGATGCCTGGAGTATCTTCTTCTTGAGCTAAGATCCCTCAGTCATGAAGATCTGATCCCTGTAGTAGATGATCTCGTCGACTACCCTGTACCTGTCATCCGCCACCTGCCCATCCAAAACCTCACATGAAAACCTGTCCTTGGAGTACTCTACTAAGAGTCGAGCCCTCCAGTCTGTGTCCAAGCTCATAAGAGACAGCGTGGCTAGTCTACGTGAAAGAGCATCTACTACCACGTTGTTCTTACTCTTGACATACTCAATGTCAAAGTCATATGCTTGGATCTTGTTGATCCACTTCTGCTACCTCTCATGTAGCTGCTTCTGCTCCAAAAAGAACTTGAGGCTGTTGTGATTAGTCCTCACCCTGAACCTGTTACCCACCAAATACTACCGGTACTTGGCCAATGCATGCATGATGGCCAGCATCTCCTTGTCATATATAGAATACAACCTCTCGTGCGGAAGGAGCTTCCGGCTCTCAAAGGCTATAGGGTGTCCTCCCTGCATCAATACTGCGCCGATCCCCTCTCCCGACGCGTCACACTCCAAAACAAATGGTTGCGTGAAATCTAGCAATGCAAGCACTGGGTAGTTGGTCATAACCTCCTTGAGCCTATCAAAGGCTCGCTGCACTGTATCCGACCAACTAAAATCCCCCTTCCTCATTAAATCTGTCAGGGGTGCACCAAGCTGTGAGAAACTTTTGACGAACTTCCGGTAGTAAGTACAAATGCCAATGAATCCCCGGAGTTCTGTCACGTTCCTCACCTTTGGTCACTCTCTAATGGCCATGATCTTCTCCTTGTGGACTCTCACTCTGTCCACCCCTATGATGTGCCCCAAATACAACATCTCCATCAACCCAAACTCATACTTGGAGAGTTTGGCATAGAACTGCTGCTCCTGCAAGATACACAACACTTTCTCAATATGCTAGAGATGCTCCTCCCAAGTCCTGCTGTAAATGAGAATGTCATCAAAGAATACCAACACAAACTTCCTCAAGCGACTGCGGAAGATGTGATTAATGCAGGACTGAAATGTGGCGGGGGCGTTGGTTAGCCCAAAGGGCATCACCAAGAACTCAAAGTGCCCATAGTGACACCTGAAGGCGGTCTTGGGAATATCTTGCTCCCTCACACGAATCTGATGGTACCCAGATCTCAAATCAATCTTTGAGAAGAACCGTGCTCCTCTCAACTCATCCATCAACTCATCGATCCTGGGTATGGGGTACCTATTCTTCAGTGTCTTCTTGTTCAAGGCCCTGTAGTCAATGCACATTCTCAATGTGTCGTCCTTCTTCTTCACCAACACCACGGAAGAAGCGAAAGGACTCGTGCTCGGCCGAATGTGCCCAAGAGCCAAAAAATCCTGGATAGCCCGCTCAATCTCGTCCCGATAGGCCTTGGGGTGCCTATAGGGGGTGGTAATCACTGCCTGTATGCCCTGCTCAAGCTCAATGGTGTGCTCAAATCCTCGGTCTGGTGGTTGTCTTGGCGGAATCTCCCCAAACACTATGGCATACCGGTCAAGGATGGACTGTATCTCTGGATGTACCATCTGCCTTGTAGTCCCTGCCTCTGATGCACGCAGCTCCATTGCCCACTCTATGTCCCCCTTTCGAAAGATTGCCTCCATCCGATGAGCGGAAACAGTCTAAGGCAGATATGTGTGTTGTCCCCGTATCTTCTCATGCCTCCCTGTCTTATCATCATCCCATTCCATCTCTAGGGTCTTCCAATCTGTTGTTACCTTCCCTGGAGTGATAAGCCACTGAACACCCAGTATCACATTGGTGTCCGGAATATCGACCACGAAAAAGTGGTCAGTCAATGTGTAGGTGCCCATCGTCACTGACAGCTCTGGAACATAACGAGCACACATCATGGTCTGATCTCCTGGGACCAAGACTGAAAACCCATCGAAGCTCTCTATCTGTATACCTCTTCGCTCAACCATATGTGCATCGATGAAGTTGTGAGTTGCCCCACTATCAACCAAGACCGATACTCGCTGGCCACGTATTGTCCCCCGTATGCGTAGCGTCAGATACTTGGGAGCTCCTCGCAATGCTACAAGGGCCCCTCCGGTAGGTGCAAAATATGCACCACCTGCTGCTGACGGTGGAGGTGGCAAAGGTCCCTACACGACATGACTATCTCCTGCCTCCACATCATCCTCATCATCCTCTTCCCCAACGCTCTCAGAAAAGACCTAAGTAAAATGTACTTTTCCAGCAGCACATCTATGTCCTGGTGCCCACGACTCCTGACAGTTGAAGCACAACCGCTTTTTCTTCAGCTCCCTCCTGGCATCATTGTCAATATGTGCTCGTCCTGGATTCCCCTTTGGAGGTGGAATCCTCACATGCTTCCCCTTAGACTGGAAAGTCTGTCTCTGGGGGTAAGGTGTCCGGGTCCTAGGTAAGACATCTTATAAGTCTCGGGTCCTGCTAATAGCGTCCTGGAGTGTGGCTGGTCTAGTGGATCGGACTAAACCCCGAAGTGGCTCTGCTAACCCCTCAACATACATATAGATCCTCCGTGTCGTGGATAGATCTGGCACCATCACTGAGACCCTCAAGAAATCTGCAATATAGGTGTTTGGGCTTTCTGTCTGTTTGAGCCTCGTCAGCTCAACAAAATGCTGCTCTGGATCCCTCCGATCAAATCGCTCCATCAGTCTCCTGGTGAACTCGGCATATGTCGTCACTGTGGAGTGTCCGAGTGTAACCATCCCATGAAACCACCAATCCTGAGCCTCACTATCCAAATGCAATGTTGCCACCTTGATGGCCTCTGTCTCCGACATCTGGTTAAGCTGGAAATAAATGTCCAGCTTCTCCACCCAAGACTTTGTCGAACTGTTTGATGAACGATCAAATGTAGGCAAGTGGAATCTACTCGCTACACTGTGGGTGTCTCCATCATGGTAATGCAGGTACCCTCTGTGATGGTCGTGGGGTTTACTAACCCGCTAGAGCTGAACAAAATCTCTGAATGGGAGAGCCTCCCTGAACTCTTGCCCATAGGCCTCATACTCTGCAAAATAATCACCCATATGACCGGGCTCTTCCTCTTGCTGGGCTCCGGCCCCCGTGTCTGCTCTTAAGAAAGTGGGCATGGTAGAGCTTTTAGGGGCATGTGAGGCCACCTATTGGGTAGTATCACGCTACTCTGGAAAATGGTGGGATGCACCCGATCCCTCACCAACCTCGAAAACCCGTGGGCTCTCACGCTGTCTAGCCTCTACTGCTGTGAATCTCTGCCCCATCACCTTGATCTGCCTCGACAGATCTTGTACTGATTTAAGGAGCGTATCCGCAAATCTCTTCCCGTCCTCATCTGCCATCTGCTCTGCGTCCACCACAGGCTCTTCCTGTTCTGCGTCCACCACAGGAACACAATCTCCCTCCCCATAGGTGTTCTCCAACCTACGTCCAGTGTCTCTGTATTTCCTACCTCTGTAACAGATGTAGGGCTTTTCCCCCGGTGTCATAGATTGCTAGCTCCACAGGCTGAGCCAGATCTATGCTCTGATACCACTATAATATCTCTAACTCAAAATATTCCTCAAACCCCAGCAAAATCTCAACCAGCAAAACATACAGGTGGTATAGTAGCCGAGAAAATCACAGAGATATAATAACAACAGTACAACAACAATAATGTATATTTGAAATATAACAGATACTCAAGAAATGCAGCGAAAAATATTAAGCCATTTTATTATACTGAGTAGAAGAATGAGTACAGGAGGTGATCAGGAAGATGGCACCTCAACTTGCACAAGGCAAGTGAAGAAATACACTCATAATAGCAAAAGAATGGTTTCTCTCTGGACTACGTCCCAACTGCTGAAAAACTGTCATGCTATTGTTGCTGTTGAGAATCAAATGAAGGTTTGGGGCTGTTCCCCTCCTCAGAAAAGGCTGAAACTCTGGAATCAGACTCTACTCAAGAAACCTAGAAAAACCCAGAAAGATTTTCTGAAATGGTCGACCTCCAAAAATCACCCCCTTGGGGATCTGCGCAGTTCCTCAATGCTCTGCGCTACCACTGAAGAAACCCCTCTAGAACTCTGCCTGAAACTCTGCCCAAAATCCTCCAATATGCAAGGGTTGGTCCCCTACTCAATCAGCCAGCCCAAATCCTCCTGCAAAACCCCAATCCAAAACTCCTGCCAGAAAGAACTGCATCATCCCTCTCAGTGTTGTGCAGTCATCCAAGATGCTCAATCCTCCTACCCAAAATGCTGTTGAAACTACTGCAAAGATATTGATGGAAATATCTTGCCCGAGCAGGCACTCGAAGTCCCCCAGGGCTAAGGGTGAGATCTCTGAACGAAGACACTCAATGCACTAAACAGTGCTGCAGACTAGCTAAACAACCAGCATGCTCTGAGTCGAAGTGACTAGCTCAAATGCACATATTCGGATACCAAAATGAGGAAGCTCCTCTCTCCTTTATAGCCTTTTCCTCTCTCAATCCCAAGGCCCACCTTCTCCAGCGTAATTCCTCTCATGCCACGTGTTTCTTCCCTTCTGCGCAGTCCCTCCAAGTGTTTGCGTGGGCTCCATCTTTGCGTCCCCCCTTTGGCCCCCTTGGCTCCCCTTTAAGTCACAACATTGTGCTACTAGGAAGTGACTTTTATTCTAAAAGTGAGTCATTTCCCCCTTTTCCTCATTTTTTTTTTCATAAATAACTATAGAAGGCAACAATAAGCAAAATCAAATATTCCAATTAGCCATGGCTAATTAGGAATATTACAGGATGTTAGGCCCCATAGTTGGGCACACCTTTAATTGAGGCGTGTGACATGGGAAACATCTCCATTGCACATATTTCGATGAAAATATTGCAAGAAATGTAATGAAAGAATATGTTGGGCAAGAGGGCACCAACATGACGCATCAAAAAATCGACACTTAGGTTTTCATTAAGTGCATGTGAGCAACTTGGTGGCACAATGGATGTTGGTGACCGAGAACCTGATTAGGCCTAATCATGGGTGAGGATGCCCAAGATGACACCATGAGGAGCAACATGGATGCCCCAAGAAATGCACCAAAATTCCCCTAGATAAGTGACCAAGACGTAGACGAGGTTAGCCAAGGATGAGTTGGACTAAGGAGGGGGCGCGTTAGTGGAATGATCGTGAGCCAAGATCCGAAGATGAGTGAGATGAAATTTGGTGTTACTATGATGAGAAAGCTGAAATTTGGCATTGGTTGAGACGAGATGAGAAATTTAAGGGGGGCATAACAAAAAAAAAAAATCTAACGGAATGAAATTTGGCACTCGACAAAACGAAATTGGATGCCCAGCGAAATGGAACGAATGTCGGCCTGATTGAGCTGACTTGCATGAGTAGGTGGAGACAAGTTGAATGGTGAAGTATCATGCAATATATAAGAAGAATGAAAAAATGAAAATAGGACCCAACTAAATGGACCAGAACCAAATGGAAATGAATGGAATGAGGTAGAACCAAAGTTGAACGAACAAGGTAGAACTGGATAGGATGAAGTCATGTCGTGTAAGCAGGACAAAGTGCAAATAAAAGGAACTAAGAAGAGGGGATAAGGATTGCAGTAGGGAAAGGCTCGAGGACAAGGATGATTCAGCTTGACCAAAGTGTGAAGATGACCCATGACAGAAGAAGGGACGACCCGTAGTGGAGTGGTGGGATGGATCAGTAAGGTCACTGTGTCTGTGGTTAGTTTTCCTTGTATATTATGTGGTTTCTGGATTCAAGTTTTGGTTGAACTGATTATTTATGAAGAAATGAAATGAAATACAAATTTAAAACATAAACACAAAGATATAGTGAAAATTAACTTCAATTGAAAAATATCAAATGCTAAAAATTGTTTACATGCAGAATGAAAGTAAACAAGCTCGGGTGATGGTAACTTATTTCTTAGAAGAGTTGTGATGGCTACATGCCTTCTGAATTGTGTTACAATGAGGCTTGGATGCCTTTTTATCATGCAAAAACAATAAGAAACCCTAAACATCCAAAAACCTAACCCTAGGAGATGAAGAGCCAAAAAGTATGGGCCTCGATGTTGGAACATCAACTTCCCGAGGTCATAACTTTGGCATATGATCTTCGTTTGGCACACACAATAGCCCATTAGAAAGGTATATCCGAGGCCAACAAATTTTGAATACAAAGGTAGTTTTTCTCATGTTTCCCTAAAAAACGCCATTAAGGGCCTCAAAATGGCTCTGGAAGTTCAGGACCGGAAAACTGCCAAAAATATAAAAATGTTGAAATAGGAAAATGTGCTAAAAAATACAAAACTAATAGAAAACAATGGTGGAGATCTAAGTGGAACAAGCGGGTGCCCACCAATATCCACCTGGATCGGTCTCCCCCCTCCCCCTTTAGGAAGCGATGGTCCCCATTACGTTGAGTACCTCCATGAGGTGAGGAAACTTTTGTTGAACTTGGTCCTTGGTAAGCCACTTGCCTTAGTGTAGGAGCTGCATGAATTTGACAATCCGATATAGTTAGATCCTCTTTTGGCGAGTGTTCTTAATTTGTGTGTCCATGATCTAATTAGTTGTGGCCTATTCAATGAATATGGGTTGAGATCTGTTGGTGTTAGTTGCTCAACAATGTCTAATGTGTCCAACAATGTTGGAAAGTATGGCCTAAAGCGGTCCAAATCGAATATTGGGTGAAGGCCAAGGAATGGGGGGATACTTAGTTTAAAATCATTGTCACCCACCGCCTTGGTGATGGTGTAAGGCCCGTATCAAAGTGTTCAAAGCTTTCGATGGACTCCCGTAAGGCATTCCTTTTGCAAATTCAACCAAACCTTGTCGCCCACTTGAAACTTATGTGACACCTGATGTTGATCATGATGTTGTTTGTACTTAGTATTGGATTTATCTAGGATATAATGTACCTGTTGGCGAATGTGCTGGAAGCATTCAATAAATTTGATGGCCTTATCATCTTCAAATTGAACATGTAAAAATTATGTCTTTGTAGTTGCAAGACACATTGCAACATCAATGTGACACAATGGTTGAATCCCAGGCCTGCCTGAAAGGGGTTGTGGCCAATTGAGTTATGTAGAGCTCAGTTTTAGTTGTGTTTCACAAAAGGGAGACTCTCATCCCATGCTCGTGGATGCTTAGAGTTGTAAATGCATAATATGTGCATTATCATCCTGTTGATAACCTCTGTCTTGACCAAAATG
This sequence comes from Pinus tabuliformis, assembly GCA_031772625.1. NCBI lineage: Eukaryota > Viridiplantae > Streptophyta > Pinopsida > Pinales > Pinaceae > Pinus > Pinus tabuliformis. The sequence goes on along the minus strand of CM062805.1, from coordinate 1,370,607,483 downwards.
CGCTTAGGAACCTACTATCTTGATTTCAGATAATGTCCTACGAGATCCCAAAATGTACTCACACTTGTTTGAAAAAGAGCTTAATAGTGGCTTCTATTGTGATAATCTTCTTACAGGTAGCCAATATGGCCATCTTAGAAAATATATCAATGACCACAAACACATAGTCATTACTATGCTTGGTAGAAGGAAATCTAGACATATATTCCATGGAGATGGATTCCCAAGGTCGGTTAGGAGTAGACAAAGGAGTATACATGCCTTGCTTCTTAATGGTTGGCTTGGCGATGGCACGTGCAATGCAGGATCTGATATATTTGCGAACATCTTGTTGGAGTTTTCGCCAATAAAAAACTTCTGCAATACTTCCACTGCCTTCTCTAGACCAAAATTTCCTGTAACCCAGCTGTAATGCGCCTCCCAAATCAACTTCACATGCTCACTTAAAGGAACACAAAGATGTCCCAAATAAAACAACAATCCATCCTGAAGGTGCAATTCTTGAACTGGTTTTCCAACCATTAACATCGTGTAGGTGGTAACGAATTTCAAGTCATTTTCATATAGTTGGGAACATCAAGAGGTCTTGTGCCCACAAGAGTTGAGAACTTTGTTCAGTGCCACAATCGGGGGCCAACAGAGGTAGTTTGCGACATGATTGGTGCTACCATTCTTATATTTAATGTTCAAATGGAATTATTGCAAGTATGTGGACCATTTTTTATGGCAATTGTTCTACAACTTCCCTTGTGCCTGCATAAATTTAAGCGGTTGGTGATCCGTGCGGATGATCATCTCTTTTCCCATAATATAATGTTTCCATTTCCAGCAAGGTTTCATGATAGAATACATTTCCTTATCATAGGTGGGGTACCTTCAAATGGTATCAGAGAGTGTCTCACTATGATAGGCCACTAGATGCCCTTGCTGAGTGAGCACTGCACCAATAGAAAACTCAGTGGAACCTATCTCAATCTCAAATGATTTTTGTAGGTTTGGAAAGGTGAGGACTGGTGCAGAGCAAAGGCGGTGTTTCAATTCAATCAATTCCTTCTGTTGTGACTCGAACAAAAAAAAATGATTTTCTTCCACCCTTGGTAACTTGATTCAAGGTCCAAGTGATATGAGAGAACCCCAACACGAATCTCTGATAGAAATTAGCAAGGCCCAAGAAGTTGTGAAGCTCTTTTAGATTCGTCGAGGCCAACCAATCCCAAATGAATTGGACCTCAATAGGATCCACATACACACCTTTCTCATCAATTATGTAGCCCAGATATTGGATTGTGTCCATGCCAAAGAAGAATTTCTCCAGGTTGGCACATAGCTTGTATTGTCACAGGGTTCGAAGGACCTGTCGAATATGTTGCATGTGTTTTTCCCAACTCTTATTGAAGATGATGACATTATCAATATATACAACCACAAACGAGTTGTTGAAAGGTCGCAATATGTCATCCATCAGCCTCACAAAAGTTGCAGGGGCATTTGTCAACCTGAAGGGCATGACCAATCACTCAAATAGACCCTCCTTGGACTTGAAGGCAGTTTTTCATACATTCATGGGGTCTATTGTAACTTGGTGATAGATGGACTTCAAATCAATCCTGATGAAGTAATTAGCCCCCTTGAGCTAGTCAATAAGGTCATCAATCTGTGGGATCGGGTATTTGTTCTTGACTGTGATTTTGTTCAGTGCTTGATAATCAATGCAAAGTCTCTAGGTCCCATCTTTCTTTTACACGAGTACAATTGGGCTCCCACAAGGTAAGGAACTTGGTCATATGTGCCCTTTTTGTAGCAAATCATGGATTTTCTGCTTGATTTCTTCCTTCGAGAAGAGAGCAATGATAGATTGGCTCATCAGGTAGAGGTGCATCGGGGGTCATATCGATCGAACGCTTGATGTGACAGTGAAAAGGTACTCTAGTGGGTGAAGAGAAGACATCCATGTTCTCTTCCACGACCTTATCCACTTACTTCTGTTGCGTGATAGACCCATTTCTGGAGGCCATGGATGTGGCCACGATCTTCCCCTTACTTTTAGAGTGAATCAGAAAGAAAAAAAATTCCCAGGCTGGGAGATGATCTTACTGCATTGCTTAGTAAAGATCAAGGAAATGGTGGTAGGTACGACTACCTTTGGTATCCTGTATAGTTTTCTACCCAACGTAATAATAACAGTATGAGGTATGGACTCATATACAACATGACATTTCCACAAGTATGGATGGCCTTATAAAACATCACAAGCTTCAAGGGGAGAAGCATCACACAATACCTTGTTCATGAAAGGCTTGATGTTGTAGGGCAAGCGATATTTTTAGCTAACGTGGAGATCTCTCCTTTCGTGGAGTCGACCAATGGTGTATGGATGCGAGTGTGGTGTTATCAACAAGCCCAAGCGGTTAACAACCTCTATTGAGATGAGATTATTTTGACTCCCACTATTGACAATGAATTACAATGGAGCACCCTTCACCCATATCTGTGAGTGGAAGCGTTGCTCATCCTCCTCCAGGTCTTCAACCTCACTTTTCTTAAACTTGGTGGTGGAAACGGTGGCGTTGGGTTCTACATCAATGACTTCTTTGCATGACATTCACTTGTGTTTTGAGTGAGGCTCATATGGAACTTACTGTTAGTTTTTGGTGTATTTGGTAGCAATGGACATGTGTTCTAGTTTGAGATGATGTTAAGAGCCTAAGGAACACGAGATCTCTAAAACCTAGAAAAGGTTTCTTGAGATAAGCTTGGGAAACACCTTAATTAAATTAATTATCCAATAATTTAATTATTTCCTAAAACTAACTTAGAGAAGTTGGTTAGTTAAAGTTAATTAATTAAGGTAATTCAATTTTTTTGTAGAGACTTCTATTGATGGATTCAAAATGATCTAAGCCATTGATCAAGATTAGATCTTGGTCATTGGTTGTCCAACATAAGATTATAAGAGCAAGTCGATGGCTTGGAGAGAACCATTGGTTGTATTGTGAGCAATTCAACTACCCCACTTACAGTATTCAACAAGGGCATAATTGAAGCTAGGGAAGAGCATCAGAGAGAGGGAGCAACAAATATTTGGGAGCAGATACCCAGAGAAGAGATTCCTAGTGATTTATTTTCCAGTGTCAAAATGACAGGAAAAGGGATGCCAAATTATCTACAGAGGAGACCCTATACAAGAGTGCGAATAGCCAGAAACCCCAATGTGAGTTTCCAGAAGAGGATTGTTTCAGTTGCTAGAGGCTAGATCAAGGTCTCGAAGACGGAACAAGTCATTTCCAAAGGTAAAGGGAGGTTGGACGTCTCACCTAAAGGCAATTTTTGAGATGTACGAATTTCCTTCAGTTAGTAGTGTGTACTACAGAAAGGCAGTGCAAATTCCAATTTGTCCAGTGTGAGTGGCCCAAAGGAAGCCAATTTTATTTGCAGAGGGAGACAGGGTGTATCCAACATATTTTTCCAGTAGAATTCTAGAGGTTTGCTTGTTAGGCAACCAATTGTAAATTCTCAAATTGATGCATAATAATAAAACCCTCATGTGTTGCGCTATTTTTCCCTTCAAGGTTTTTCCAGGGACATTTGTCCAAAAATAACAGTGTCATTTTTATTGTGTTTGCATCTATTTCTCAGTTCCATATTTTTATTTTTGCAACATTTTTATGGTGAAGAATGCAATTGTGAATTATTCATTATTTGTTGTTATTAATTAATAGAAGACAAATAATTTCTTTCAGTTAGGAGAATAATTTCTAGCTAATTGCATTCAAGCATTTTTCACATGGTATCAAAATAAAAAAGATTGTATCAGAGGCTCTAGGAAGAGAAAATGTGCAGTTTCAGAGGGAGATGTGAAGCATTATTTCCATATCTACATAGGCCAGCCAGACAATGTGAATTGTTGGGGCAGAAATTCGATTTCCAGTTCTAGGGTGGAGAAAAATTCAATTTTCCTCAAGGCAATGGAAACAAGCAGTAGGATTGTCAGAGATGGTTTTCGGTGAGAAGATCAGTGAATTCACAAAGCATATATAGTGTAGTAGTTTTACAACAAGGTTTTTGCAATTGCAGATCAACGCGAGGCAGGAAGAGAAAAACATACAAAGAGGGAATTTCGAGACATTCTTAGAAGGGTTTCCAATTTTCCATTTGCAAGAAAGGAGACCATAATTTCGAGCAAGAGAAGGTCATAGTAAAATTTCCAGTCCAACGAGTGCATGCTTCAGGGTCAATAGTGTGTGTACCAGTACCAGAGAAGGACATTCGGAGGTAGAGAAATTTTCCCAGAGTAGGAGTAGCAAGCAATGCAAGTTCCAAGAAGGACACTAGAGGCAAGTGTGAATTATCCAGTGTAAAATTTGCGTATTCCAGGAGGGGTTTGAGTAGCAGGAAGAAGGTCGACTTAGTTACCAAAAAGGAAAAGGAGATCTCCTATTTTATTTCTCCAATTTTTGAGTTTTCGCAGAGATGGCCACTATAGGTCTTACAAATCATGACAGATTGGATGAAGCCTCCAACTTTGGCATCTGGAAGGCTAGGATGCAATTCCTTTTAGACGAGCATGGCTTAAAGGAATTTGTCACAACATTGACGGTTGAGCCTACATATCCACAATAATTGGCAACCTTCAAGAAGGAGATGGCCAAAGAACAAGAGGATTGTCCTTAACGGAGTTCAGGATCATATTGTCCCACATATTGCAGACAAGAATACAACAAAGGACATGTGGGATGCCATTATAAAGTTGTACTAGGATCCATTTGAGAATCGAAAAATAATTATCATGAAGAAGTTGAGGACAACTAAGACGCAAACGTGTGAGAATGTTACATGAAATCTCACCAGGATTCAGAAGGTTAGAGATGAACTTGCAGTTGTTGGAGAAAAACCATCAAACAGTGATCTGGTGTGAACAACACTCAACGAGTTCACTAAGGAGTGGCGTACATTTGTCATAGTGATTTCAGGACAAGAAATACTTCTTGGGTGGGAGCGCCAATGGAGTGACTTCACTTAGGAGGAGATAAGGCTCAGCCTTACAGATGGTACTACCAACAACAATGACAATGGACTAAAGGTAGAGAAGGAGGAGGATATTGTAGCCCTTGTTGGAAAGGGTAAAGTGAAGAAGGGTCCCAACTAGGGACAAGTCTCAAAGGGAGAGAAAAAGAAGAAGGACTTGTCCAAGATCAAGTTTTTTGATGTGGTGAGTTTGGTCACTACGCCACCCAGTGTTTGAAGAGGAAGAAGGACAAGAAGGGGAAACATACAACAAATTTGGCAGAGATTAATGACTTGTCCGCCAGGCTGGAGGATGATTTCGCTTTGTTTGCAACATTATCCTTAGATGGAGGAGTGTAATACTCTAGTATGGGAGATCAGGAAAGATCTAAGGGAAGAGCAATAGGAGGCCTAAATCTAGCCTTGAAAGGCTTGATTATAATATTAGATCTAGTTGTTGTATATTCTTCACATGGATCAATACCTTTTCTATAGGGGCCCACAATAGTAAAGTAGCAAGAGGATCAAAGTATCAGCAAGGGCGTAGTCAGATACTTCAGAGATAGTGCAAAGCTAGTTGCAGTCAGATACTTGAGAGGTAGTTGCAGAGCCAGTTAGGTGCATTCAAGTGCTCAGTAGATAGTGTTGCATTTAGATACTCAAGGGATAGGTGCAAAGCCAGTTGCAGTGACTTAGTGGATTAGAGAGAGTTGGGACTCAGAGGGAGTCTAGCTTCAGAGGGAGCAACCCTACGAAAGCTTGATGTTCAAGTTTTGAGAGATTAGTAAACACAGTTGCAACAACATAAAGGTAGTGTAGAGGCATCAACAGTGTGAGATCAGAGTATGCATAGTAGCATGGTGGACAATGTTTGCCAAAGTATTTTCTTCACTGTGATTTCCTGTGACAGGGAGTTAGATCAGCTTGAAGATGTGAAGGAAGGAGGTATAACAAATATTAGACACCAACAACTTCAATTAGTTCGCCTATAACATGTTCCCACGAACTAAAAAATTGTTGATATACTCATGAAGGCTCTAGGGAGAGCCAAGTTCATCTACTTCAGAGAATATATAGGTATGGTGGAGAAGGCCTTCCTAGCTAAGAGGGAGTGTTATTTTTTGGTGGATTTGGTAGGAGAAAACATGTGTTCTAGTCTCAGATGATGCTAAGAGGCCAAGGAACATGAGATCCCAAAAACCCAGAAAAGGTTTCACAAGATAAGCTTGAGAAACACGTTAATTAAACTAATTAGCCAATAATTTAACTATTTTCTAAGTCTAATTTAGGGAAGTTGGTTAATTAAAGTTAATTAATTAAGGTAATTCAATTTTTCTCTAGAGACTTCTATTGATGGAGTCAAAGTGATCTAAACTATTGATCGAGATTAGATCTTAGTCATTGGTTTTCCAATAGTGAGAGCAAGTTGAGGGCTTGGAGAGAGGCATCAGTTGTATTGTGAGCAGTTTGACTACCTAGTTTGCAGTATTCAGAAAGGGTGAAATTGAAGCTAGGGAAGAGAATTAGAGAGAAGGAGCAACAGAGATTTGGGAGCAAATATCCAGTGAAGAGATTCCCAGTGATTTATTTTCCAGTGTCAAAGTGACAGGAAAAGGGAGGTCAAATTATTTGCAAAGGAGGCCATATATAATGTGAATAACTAGAAACCCTAGTACGAGTTACCAGAATAGGCTTGCTTCAGTTTCCGGAGGTTGGATAAGGGTCACACAGGCAGAATGAGTCATTTCTAAAGGTAGCAAGAGGTTGGACGTCTCAACTAGAGGCAATTTCTGGGTTGTACAAATTTTCTTCAGCCAGTGGTGTGTGTACTACAGGAAGGCAGTGCAAATTCCAATTTGTGGTGCGAGTGGCCCAAAGGAGGCCAAATTTATCTGCAGAGGGAGACAGAGTGCCTCCAACATATTTTTCTAGATTTCTAGAGCTTTTCTAATTAGGTAACCAATTGTAAATTTCTCAAATTACTACATAATAATAAAACCCTCATTTGTTGCACTACTCTTCCCTGCAGGGTTTTTCCAGGGACATTTGTCCAAAAATAACAGTGTCATTTTTATTATGTGGGTGCATATATTTCTCAGTTCCATATTTTTATTTCTGCAGCATTTTTATGGTGAAGAATGTGAATTATTCACTATTTGTTGTTATTAACTAACAAAAGACAAATACATTGCTTTCAGTTAGAAGAATAATTTATAGTTAATTTCATTCGAGGAATTTTCATAGTCATGCAACTTTCCTATGTCTTTCCTCATTGTCCCATTGTTATTCTTTGCTTGTGGCTTTGACAGGTTGTCTTGGGTCATTCCACCTTGGCTCTATCCTTTGTTCTGCAGTTTGGGGGTGCCCTTTCCCTACTTCGGATTCACAAATCCAAAGTCTCGCTTCTTCTGTTTAAATATCTACTTGATCTTGACAACATATCAATATGTTGCACCAAGCGAGGAGATGTCCAGGAACTCCATTTCTGCATAGATGTATTTGTGCAGTCAACCATGGTACTTAAGCACCAGATGTTTCTCAGATTCCTTAATGCTCAGCTTCGTGTGTAGGGTATTAAATTCATGAACTTTGACACTTCTTGGCCCCTTTCCTGTCGTAGTGTGGTCCATTTTATGTACTTATCTTCATAGTTCCCAGCAGGGTAATATTGTTCCTTAACAACATCTCGGAAAGAGTCCCAAGAGGGTGTGGTTGATAATAGTGAGGATTCCTCTTCAGCGCTTTGCTCACCGTAAGTTTCCCACTAGTCCTTGACATGGGGGGCAGCCTTAAGGAGTGCAAAAGAAATATTTTCTATATCATAAAAATTATGAACCGAAAAATATCCTTCCAGTAGATTTAACCATTTATTTAGAACATTTGCATCTATTTGGCCTTCAAATACGGGAATGTAAAAATTAACTTGTAAATAAAGGGGGCAGTGCCTCGGAAGTGACTGTTGGATGAATATGCTTCGCCCATTGGTATTCGCCGAATGATTTGGGAAAAATTATTTATCATCTCGTTCCTTTGTCGCCCAAGGGCTTATTTGAGCAACAATTTGATAGGATCTCTTGCTCCCTCATCTTTCTTCTCTTCCATCATGGGAGGTTGTTGGGATCAACGAGGACGATCTTGCAAGGGTTCAAGCAATTCAAGTCGCAACTCCTTATACCCCAACCTCGTTGGGGACACAGGCCGCTCTAATACAGATGATCCAAATTTATGAAGGAAGGAAATGAAATACAAAATTAAAACATAAACACATAGATATAATGAAACTAAATTCAATTAATAAATAACAAATGCTAAAAATTGTTTACATGTAGAATGAAAGTAAACTAGATCAAGTGATGGTAGCTTATATTTGAGAAGAGATGTGATGGATACATGCCTTCTTAACTGTGTTACAATGAGGCTCAGGGTCCTTTTTATCACGAAGAAACAATGATAAACCATAAACATCCAAAAACCTAATCGTAGGAGATGAAGCGAAAAAAGGTATGGGCCCTGATGGGGTTAGTTGGAACATCAACTTCTCGAGGTCGTAACTTTGGCATACGTTCTCTGTCTGATGGGCATGATAGCCCGTTAGAAAGGTCTATCTGAGGACAACAACTTTCAACTCCATGTTTGCTTTGTTCCCCAAAAAACACCATTTAGGGCCTCAAAATGGCTCCAGAAGTTCAAGACTCGAAAACTACCAAACATTAAAAAAACTACCAAAATAGGAAATTGTGCTGAAAAATAGGAAACTAATAGAAAACGATGTTGGTGGTATAAGTAGAATAAGTGGGTGGCCATCAATATCCACCTAGATCAACCGAACCATTGTCTTGAGGAATTATTGTGAATTATTGTACATACATCTTAGAAGGTCGGAGACCCATTTCCATTGAAATTGTGCATGCTTATAATGATAATGTTATATTGCATATGATGTTCATGATTTATGTTAATGGAAGATGATGTGAAAATGTTATTATTGCTCTATGTTTTATGAATTACCTACATTAATATAAATATAGAGAACAACTCAGTTAATTTCATTGTGAGGTGTAGTCTAGGTGAAGTAAAATTATGCTACACTAGTGGTTTGTGAAACATGTCAGTGCTGCACGCTTGATGGATCGTGGTGCGCCCAAAAGGTGCCTTGTAATCGTAGGAGACCCTGAGGTCATGACACATATCAATATGTGTTTGATTCAATTCCCCTCAATGAAGTGCATTAATTTACATGAATGGATTTACTAGGGATCCCATTCAAAAATATGGATAGGCATCCCTTAGATTTCTTGCAAAGTTTTCCTTAAAAAACTTATTGCTTAGTAACAAATTTCTAGCTTATGTGGTAGAAGGAAAAAAATTTCTCCCCATTGGGGTTCGATCCTTGCCCAAGACAAGTTGGCCCATGATGCTTGGCTAGAAGAGTAGGTGCCCCATTGTCTTAGCCCTAAATTGACTCATGAGTTTCATGCTAAGTGTTGGTTTGCAAGCCATTGATAAATAACCTAAATTTTATAATGGCATCCAAACCTATTAGAACATAAGCCCCACTCAAGTAATCTTGATCAATTACTATTTACCTTATATTTAAAAATACAAAATTCCTACTTAAGAATATTTTAACTAATAAATAACAAATTTTCTTTCAATAATTTGTATAATTTATATTTTGAATACACACTTACCTTTATTAAAGTCAAGTTTTAAGGGGTCAATTCACTTCATTTTGCATATGCTTTATAATCATATCTTATTTATGTTTTACAATAATATATTGCCATTTTGTATTAATTCAGAGCAAGTTGATTTTTTAGCTCATATGAGTTTGATTGTTATAATGCATATATAGTTTATTAATATTTTTTTTGAGATGAATTTTGCTTTAGCAATTTTCAAGAAAAGGTATGGATTGTTGGTTTGTGGTAACATATTTTGAAATTGAGATTTAATGCAGATACACAAGATATTATTAAAAAAATACTTTTTGTCTTTAATTCTTGTAATATTTTAAATATAGCAAATTATATCTTAATTCTCAATGCCATATTTTATAGTTGGTAAGAGTATATTTTTATATTCTAAATGTGCACCTTCAATGGTGCACATATTTCAACTTAAAGTGGATGTAAACTTATAGAATTTTATTTTATTTTAAATCAAAAACATGATTCAATGTTCACAGAATATGCTTTGTCTAATAAAAATATTTTTATTAGATAAAAATATTTTTATTTTGGTTATGATTTTTCCAAGCTTTCTTCTCTTGTTTGTTACTTAATTCAATTAATTTAAACATTATTGTCTAAAGCTATTTGTTACTAGGATTGATGTTGTGGTTTCCATTCTCTTCCCATTCGCATTCTATCACTCGTGTTGGTGGAATTTGTATGGTAAGTGGAATCTTTATCCTTTTCGGTTTCTTTTAATTTTCCAAGACATTGAGAGGTTTAAAATTAACCCATACAACATTAAAGTTTGAATTGCCATATTTAAATTTAATGCATAGAACTTTAATATTTTAAAGTTAACTTTTTGTGTTGGAAGTTAATGCATGAAATATGGAATATATATAGATATATATAATATTTTTAAATTATAAATATATGATATTTTTTAAATATTAATTTTTATTTTGAAGAAGGGAAAAATTTTATTTTATATATTTATAAAATATTTTAATTTAAATGATAATAATGGAAATTTCTTTTCTATTCCAATGAAAATATTTCTTACTTGTACATTAATTTAGCTATTTTATATAATTTTTGATGTTGATAATGTAAAATGTTTTAGGAATTAAAATTTTTCACGACCTGGAGCGATGGTGCAACCCATGAAGACCTAGTCTTCTGCCTACACTTCGGTGCCTCTTCTGTGCCCTAGGTCCTCCTGCCCTACGGCCCCGTGGCCCTGGGTCCTCTGCCTTGCTGCGACTGTCCCTGAGGTTGAGAGATTGCGCTCTTGTTAGGCTCGTTTGCTGCTGAGAGGGGCTTGTAAGCTAGGGTTCGCCCCCATGGAGGCCCCGGGCTCGCCCTAGGCAGGCCCCCTCCCCCCCTCAGTGCCTCCATCTGCCGAAGCCTTCTCTCGCCTCTTGGTCGGTTTTCCACCGAAGAAAAAGAATGAAGCAGCCAAGTTTGTCAAGAGGCTCGAGGATATTCCTAAAATTTCCCTGCCGCCAGAAACCCCGATCCAAGTCACCCTATCCTTGGCTGAGCGAGCCCTCATTGGCTAGTTCACCAGTATATGGCCTTCTCCTAAGTCCATTGAGATCTGGGTCAATAAGAACTGGGCTCCTTTGATCAAGAATAGTGTCACTTCTTATTTCTTAGGACGAGGGTTTTTCCTCTTCGAATTCACCTCTAAGGACAACAAGGATCTGATCTTCCAGAATGGCCCCTATTTCATGGGCCCCTAGGGTCTTTATCTCAACAAATGGACGCCGGATTTCGACCTTGCAGTCGATGTTCCCACGACTGTCCTGGTGTGGGTCAGGCTTCCAAACCTTCCAGTGCATTGCTAGAACTGGGACTCGCTGAAACACATCGGCAACGCCCTCGGGAAATTCATAGATAGGGCAAATAACAAAGATCAATATGATTGTGCCTGAATCTGCATAGAAGTAGATCTAGAGGTGGGACTTTTGGAAGCCATCAAAATCAAAGTAGGAAGCTAGACCCACTTGCTGAAGCTAGATTATGACTAGTTGCCCTTCAAATGTTGAAAATGCCATGTCTACGAACACTTCGCCAGAGGATGCCCATCCAATGTTGAATCAGATAAGGGTAAAGAAGAAGGTTGGAACCAGGTCAAGTGAGCCAGGAAAGCCCAAAAGAATTTTGGTCCAAACGGAAGAGGCCCCCAGCAGGCCCCTCCTCAGCAACCCCCTTCCAGAATGGAGCAAGAAAATAAATTCGCCCCTCTAAGCTTGCAAATAGAGGAAATACAGGAAGCAGAAACCCAAAAATCATCCCCCCTCGCAAAAGGTACCCCCTCTTCTCCCAAGGGGGCAAGCCTTGCCGAGAACTCCAAAGGAATCACTGTAGAAGTCAAGGAAGCTGAACAAGAATCTGAAGGCTCAAAGGAAGAAAGCGAAATAGGAGAATCCCACGCTTCGATAAGGAGATCCACAAGAGGCTGCAAAACAGATTGGAAAAAAAAGAGAGCAGGAAACTTTCAAAGATAAGCTCCAAGGCAGCCAGCCAACTCTCGAAAAGCTATTAGCGTCAAAACCAAAGATGGTGAGAAACTAGTCCCAAGGCTCCAAAAGAGCCAACTCGAAATACAAATGATGAAGATTGTCTCCTGGAACTGTAAAGGTATGGGGAGAAAAATCAAAGAAGAAGCCATCAGAAGTTTAATAAGGACAGAAGCTTCTGACATACTCCTCATCCAGGAGACCAAACTGGAGGACTCTGTCTTCCTTCATGTAAGTAAGAAACTCTGGAATAAATGTGAGGCGAAAGCAATCTCAGCTCGAGGGGCTTCCAGTGGGTTGGGCACCCTCTGGAACGCAAGTAAATTCTCAGTCATCTCTGAGACCCTCAATACTCACTAGCTGTTCTTAAAATTGTAGCACTTAGACTCAAAAGAGATTTTTAGTCTCTTCAATGTGTATGTCCCTATGAACACTGGGGAAATAAGGCCTGCTAGGAATCCATAAGAAACCAAGCAGACCTCGTTAATCTTGAGAACACCATCATTGCCAGAATCTTAATCTCACTCTCCTGTCAGCTGACAAGAGAGGAGGCAGCATTGTTTGTGACCCGACAAAGGAATGGGCAGAGGAACTTATGCAGGACTGGGATTTGTTGGACATTAAGCCAATTTATGGCATGTACACTTGGACTAATAAAAGAATTGGACTCGGTCACATCGCTGCCAGGTTGGACAGATTCTTTCTTCAAATCTCTTTACTTCTGCTTGGATTAGAGGCTAGAGTCCACATTCTCCCATGTAGCACTTCTTATCATAAACCCATCAAGCTGGAACTCGTGTCTCAGCTTGATCTCGGTCCTATTCCCTTCAGATTTAGCCCGCTCTGGGCTAAGGAATTTGGCTTCATGCAATTAGTTAAGGACGTCTGATCGCAACAGGTCAAAGGTTCCCCCTTTTTCGGCTGGGAGGAGAAGCTCAGAAGAGTGAAAAGGGCTTTGAAAAGCTGGGCCAAATCTCTACCCAATCCAGCCAATGAAAGGAAAAAAATTCAACGCACACTGGAAATTCACCGTCTCCAGGCTGAAAAAGCTGATATAACAAAAGAGATTCTAAATAAAGAAGCCCAACTCCAACAAAACTATCACAAGGCTTGTCTAGCTGAGGAAGAATATTGGAGGCTTAAGTCACGTAGCCTCTAGATTAAAGCAGGGGACAGGAACTCCTCCTTCTTTCACAAACAAGCTCAGGCAAGGAAATGTACCAACTCCATCTCCGAAATCAAAGATGGCACTACCATCCACAAGGATAATACAAACATCAAAAAAGCAACCTCCTTTCATTTTAAAAGTGTATATAGTGAAGATATAAATCTAGACCAAAACTCTGATATGATGGATGTGGTCCCCTCCTTGATTACTGCTGAAATGAACCATCTCCTCGAAGCTAAAGTCACCAAGAATGAAGTCAAGGATGCCCTCTTTGCCATGGACCCAGACAAAGCCCCTGGGCCGGATGGATTCTCAGCCAGATTCCTCCAAATTTGTTGGTCGATTGTGGAAAAAGATCTTTACAAAATGGTTCTAAAGTCCCAAGTTTGCCAGAAAATCGGAGGCAGCACGAACTCCGCTTTTCTTGCTCTCATCCCCAAAGAGAAAGGAGCCAACTCCTTCAACAGGTTTCGCCCGATCTCGCTTTGTAATATTGGTTATAAATTGATTACCAAAGTTATCGCTAATAGATTGAAGCTCATTCTCCCCAAAATCATTACGGAAAGCCAAGGAGGCTTCATTCAAGGTAGACAGATTGTGGACAATTTCATTTTGGTCCAAGAGGCAATCCACTCAAGATTGAGCCGCAATGAAAAAGGTTTGGTTGTCAAACTTGATTTAGCAAATGCATTTGATCGATTTAGGCATAGTTTTATGCTGAAAGTCTTACATAAGCTTGGATTTGGTGACAAAATTATAAACTGGATTCGGGCTTGCATTTCGGAGCCTTGGATTGCCCCATTAGTAAATGGCATAGCTGCTACTTTTTTCAAAGCCATGAGAGGACTCAGGCAGGGGTGCCCTCTCTCACCTCTTCTATTTGTTCTTTAAGCCTCAGTCCTCAGTTTTTATTTGGATAAAAAAATGATGGATCAGGAAATCGCTGGGCTCTGCATAGCAAGAGGTGTTAAAAACATAAATCATGCCCTCTTTGCGAATGACACCTTGTTATTGGGAGCTGCTTCTGTGCTCATGGCCTCCAGATTTAAAGGAGTTCTGGATGAGTTTTTTATGGTCTCGAGAAGCAGTCTAAACTATGGCAAATGTCATATCTATTGCTGGAACACCACTCCCAGCTTGCTCAACTCCATTTCTAGAACCTTTGGCTTCGCAGCTTCCTCAAATTGGACTTCTTTCAAGTACTTGGGCCTCCTTGTTTTTCTCAAAAGAGCCTACAACAGAGATTGGCTTCCCCAATTGGAGAAATTCAAGATCAAATTGCTTGCCTGGGGCTTTTCATGACTTAACATTGCTGGTAAGTTTGTTCTCATAAAATCTGTTCTTAACAGCCTTCCCTTATTTCAGTTTTCTGTCCTTCTTTCTCCCACTGGCATTCTCAGAAAAATGGAGGAGATCATTCGATTTTTTTTTTGGAAGGGGGGTAAGCAGAATGAGAAAAAGATTCCGCTAGTCAACTGGGAATCCATCTCCAAACCTCTATTGGAAGGAGGCTTGAATTTCAAAAATCTTGGCATCCATAATATTGCAATGGGAGCTAAATTAATATGGAGAATTATTGCCCCTAACCCTGGCTGGGCGCAATTAGCTCTTTGGAAAAAGTATTTCAAAGGCCAGTGCTCTCGCTGCCTAGACCACCCTTAGACGCATCCAAATATGCCCTTTCTAAAGCTCTGTTTCAAAACCTGCCCTCTCATCAATGCTTATGCTTACTGGATTCCCGGTAATGGAAAAAGGATCAACCTCTGGACAGACATGATAATGAACAATGAGCCACTGGGAGACTGTAGCTCACTCCAAGTGTTGTGCAGATGGATGAATGAGACAGGAATGTGTTCCCTGTGGGACATTTCCATCTGGCAAGATTCACGTTGGGTTGGCCAGAATCTTCAAATGCCCCCAGAATTGTTTGTGGAGCGCGAGATCCTGTTATCCAAGCTCCACGGATTGGCTCCAACGCTAGCACGAAATCATGACTCAAGAGGTTGGGGTGTGCAGGCTGGTGGATACACAATATCTCATGGTTACGCCATGTTGTGTAAGCGCCCTCATGTGGCCACGAACCCAGAACCGTGGAAAGGGATATGGCATAATCCCTCCTTGCCAAAAATTGACTTCTTCAACTGGCTGCTATGCCACTCCAAAATTTTGACTGATGATAATCTTCAGAAGCGAGGATTCCATGGCCCTTCAAGGTGCTGCCTTTGCAAGGAAAACCAGGAAAGCGTAACTCACCTGATGCTTGAATGCACTTTCACAATGCATATTTGGACCGAGCTGCTGGGATCTTTGAGTTCCAGCTTCGCTTTGCCTTCCTCCATTCCTGATCTTTTTGCTAAATGGCTGCAAAGGTATCCCGGTCCCCCTCCAAAAAATAAAACTATCAGAGCTGCTTAGTCTATTCTCCCTAAAATTATCTATTGGCAGATTTGGCTTGAGCGAAATAAAAGGATCTTCAGAAACCACGAACAAGATGCCAAGCTCGTGGTAGTTAAGAGTAAAAGCCAGTTAAAAGAGTGCCTAAGAGAGTATAAAGACGATTTAAGCCTAAGCCAGCAAGATAGAAATTGGGGCTCTTCTCTTGATCTTCAGTTCCAAAAAATTGCAAATAGTATCTCCTTCCCCGAAGATTGGCAAATAAGAGTTACATCAAAAGAGTTTCAGCAATGGATTACAAATCAGCGAAGACACTCTCTATTTTTTTATGGAGATGCAAAGGGAAATCCTAGAAGAGCTGGCACTGGAGGTGTAATATTGAATCCAGATGGCATAAGGATCCATAGTTTCGCCTGGGGTCTGAGCATCGCTTCTAGAATTCAAGCTGAGGCTTTGGCTCTTTTCCAAGGGCTCAAGATTTTGAAAGTGCTGAACATCGGGGAGGCTAATGTAATTGGGGATTCTCAGGTAATCATTAACACTATGGTGACACATGCTAAGCCAATGGACCTAAGACTTGCAAGGCTAATTTTCAGAATAACAAATCTCGGAGACTCATTTCAGAAATTGAATTTCTACCACGTGTTGAGAGCTAATAACAAGGAGGTGGAAATTGAAGCCAACAAAGCAGCCCTTCTTATGGTTGGAGCTTTGCTCAAAGGCGGATAGGAAACATGGGAACCAATTCCTTAATTTAGAGAGTTGTTATGTTTTATTGCCTATTGTTAAATCAGTATGTATGTATCCACAAACTTGGGAAAATCTCTGAAATTAACCACATAGTAGCAACTAAAAAGAGATATGAGCTAAGCATAAATAACACGGCCTTGCAAGGTTGTGCAGTAATCATGGCATTAGGCTCTCCTTTTGTAATCCGCTTTTTGGCATTAAGGCCAAGTATCTAATATATCCACTACCCGTTTCTGTAAAAAAAAAAATGTAAAATGTTTTTGGACTTAAGTGTTTTGATGTATATCAACGTTTATCAGCCATTTAATTAAAATAGTTGTGTTAGTCTAGTTTAGAGTTGATCACTTTTTTATAGTATTTAATTGTATTTTATCATTTAATTCTTTACCACATTATAATTTAATTTAATTTTTATATTTATAAATTAAATTTTTTTTTTTTGTAAGTCAACATTCTATTCATTCAGTAAAAAGATATACATCTAATGCTTCAAAAAAACATGTGGTCTTACCTCGATCAAGTTTGTTGACCAAAGTCTGCAAAAGATGGCAAAAATACAAAATAGATGCTAGTAACAGTGTCCATAAATGAGAGGGCCATATGCTCCAATAGAAAAATAAAACATAAAAAACCAAAGGACATACTAATCGTCTGAGGTGACAGAAGTTGGGTTATTCGGAGCATTTCTTGGAGGAGGCGGAGGACAGAAGTTGCACTGAACATGCCCTTCGAAGTGTGTCATCTAGGTCTCTAGCTTTTCCACTTTCTCTGCTAGATGGTTTTGTCCCCACCAAACTACCACCACTCGCTCCTTGGCCTGGCATTGGAAGTAATGCATGCATTCCAGAGTTGCCATAAGCTCCTCATGATTTTCCCGATTAATTCGCTCTGCCATATCTACCCGATCCATCAAGGATTGAATTAGGCCACGACAATTTTCCAAGCAGCAATGTTGCAATCCCTATGGGTCAGGGGCTTCATCGCAGTCATCGCTTTGAGCAGCTTGACCTCTCCTACGCCCACCACCCTTCCGAGAGCCAAGCGTCTGAGAGCTGCTGCCAGTGCGGGATGTCTTCATGTCACCACACTGATTCACCTGTCCCTGACCTTTGCCTCCTCCTCGAGCAGTCGAACATCGGCCTCCACAAATTCCACTGCCTCGCCCTCCACGTGCTCCAGACCCTGCACTCCCAGCCCTGCTCACCGGATTGCACCCGCTTCCATCCACCATGGTTGCCAATGTGAGGGCCTCCTCCCTCCCCTTCCCTGGCTTCGTTGGGAGGATAGGACGCCCGCATCGAGGAATGGGTCGCATATGCCACCGTCCAAGTGTTCCCACAACAGCTGAGAGTGTGATCCCGTTAGCTGACCTGAATTGTTTCCCTCCCATCCACCAGACCGGCCTCCTAGAGTCCCACCTGCTCCAATGTGTGCTGGAAGCGTCTTCACTCCACTTGTCAGTTTGCCCGAGAGCTAGGGTCACGCGCCTGAAGCCTAGGGAGTCAACTCGACCGCCGTCACTAGCCCCACCTTCGTTATCCCTGCCACACTAGTCACTCCACTGTACAGAGTCGGCTACCAGGAGGACGATAGTTCTCCAGAAGCTTGGTGCCTCCCGATCAACGCCCTCACCATGGCATTGTCAACTTTTGCAAAGATGTTCCTTGCCCTAAATAAACCAGAAATAACATTTGCCTTCCCCCAACAATTGCCAACTTAGTCTTTCCCTGCAAGGCCCGAGAAAAACCATGAGTTGGACTCTGTGATACACAACAAACCATAATTCCCCGAAGAAAATCCATAAACCACCAATTATGTCATGCCTTTGACGCCACTTTCGTCATCGAGAAAGAAACCAGGTGTAGCTCCACCACCAGACTTCAGCACTGAAACACATTCTCGGCTCCTCCCTCATCCTGCCTATCAACTCATCAACACTTTCCCTTCCCAAGGCACCTTGATTACTCACACGCCCCAGATCAAGTGTCCCTATACGCCATTCCCTCCATTGTATATGGAGAGGTGACCGGGAGGTACGACCCTCCCCAGCGGCCCATTTGTCACTCCTCATGAGGCTCGACGACCACGTTATTCTCGATACTCACCCCCATCGGGGATTTATAAATTAAATATTATTTGTATTAAATATTATTTTATTATTATAATATAAAATTATTTTAATTTAAAAAAAAATAATAATAATAATAATTTAAATTATTCCCTCATATTTAGTACCCAAGCTTGGAATTTGTGCCAAATTTTGAATAACTTAGAAAAGTTAGATAACAAAGTTCGAGTCTCGGTCAAGAATATGGTAGGCATCACCTTCACTCCATCCAAGGAAGATAAGGACTCTCAACCACCAAATCGCAGGCATCACCTTCGCTCCATCCAAAGAAGATAAGGACTCTTAACCACCAATCCGCGTGGACTCTCCTTCTAGATAACATGATCAAAAAAATCTACTTTTTTATTATAGTTTTTACAGTGGAAATAATGAAATAGTGTAGTTCAAACTATTAGTATTTGGCAATATCTTTTTATTAGTTATATTTTTACTTTAGATAATAAGCTTATAGACTTGGCCATATACAATGTTAAATTTTGAGATTGTTTCTTATACGATAAACCACTAATTTTTAGATATCTATTATGTATTTTTCCTTTTACAAATTAATCTAAAATGACTAACTCACGTATAAAATTTAAATATCGTTTTAATAAAAAATTAAATAAACGTTTATTATCCCAACTAGACAAAGCAAAGTAAAAAGTCCTTTCTAAACTTTATCGAAATGTCATGCCCAACTACCAAAAAGTTTGCAACTTAAAACAAAATATTCACTCCAAAGAGAATGTGTTGCATACTTGAAAGCCAAATTGGGTTCACCTCCGATATCCAACCAGGCTTAAGAAAAAGTGGATCAAATAGAAACAACATAAAAGGAATTTCAGAGCATTTTTTTTCATATCAGTTTCATTTTATATATATATTTATAATTTTGAGTTTTACGATAGTAATCATATATGATTTGTAAATAATTTATAAAAAATATGAATAACAAAAGAAATTATAACTTGTTTTTTAATTAGAATTTTACTAATTTAATTTTTAAAAATATAATAATAAATTTTATATTATTGTAAATATAAATATTAAATATTATAAAAAAATATTATTATTGGTTTGTTTTTTTATTTTTTAGTTAATTGAGATTAAGTAAAGTTTTTCGGAAGAAATTACATAAGAGAAATTTTTGGTCGATGCGTTTCGAACCAACAAGTGTGGTTCATCATGAGGGCCAGATGATTTAATTTAACTTAGATCCATCTTAACTCCATATCTCAAGTGTCGAGAGATATTAAATCTTTCCAAGTGAAAACCTCTCTTTTGAGTACAAAACTTGAGGAAAAGTTTGCACCTCAAGAGATTTGATCCCTATCCTGCAGACTTTGTTCAATCCTTCCCAGTGCCAGGTTGTTTCGATATGTTTGTATCTGAATTGTTGCTATCTCCTTGAGAAGCTCTACTCTGATGGGATCTTTCCCTTTGGTGTCCTCTTGTGCCTCCTGACCTTTGTTTTCTGCCTATTCTTTGTTGAGAGTCATGGCCTGGGCCACAACATTCTTCATGACCTAGTATTGCTGGATCATTTGTCTGAAGAGGGTGTGCCAGCCGCGGGTGTTGCCCAAGTCTTGAACCATGTCTTCCCATTCTTCCATGGGAATATCTTGGTTGGTAATACTGTCATTTAATTCTCGCTCCCAACCCGCTATTTGGGCTTTGACCTTAGGTGGGTTCCCTACCATGTATGCATCAATGAGGGTCTTCATATGCTCCCGTCCTGTCTTTCTCCCTCTCTTGCGTTGTTCTCTGCTAGAGCTTCCCACCCCCCGGTTGTCTTTTTACCTGTACCTCTATTGCTCTTCTTAGTCACTTCTTTTCCGTCTCTTCCCATTCTTGCATTGTCACGGTTGTCATTTCCTTCTCCCAGTTCGCTTTCCTCTATGTTCTTGCTTGCCTTCACACTGTACTGGACGCAAATTATGATTAAACCTAAAACATTACCATGAGAAGTATCAGTATTCTGTTGGTATAACACCCAATCTGTCTTACATTTAGTTGTTTGGTATCTCGCTCAAGACCTGACAGCCTGAGTTTTCTTATCATTCCCCTCAGCTTTCCCCCTGCCATCTCTTGGGTTTTCTCTTTGCTGCCCCTCAATTCTTCTTTTCTCAAGTTAGTCTCTCCCTGTCGGCCTTCACACGGAAGGTTTGCCATAGACAACCTATCGGGGAGACCACTAGGGGGGACTATGTCCCTGTTCTGGACAACATGAGGTATTTTTACCATAGAAAGCCTACCGGGAGAACTATAGGGGAGGACCATGTCCCTGTTCTGGACTGCACAAGGTAATTTCATTCCATTCTCGCTCCTCTCTACATTCTTTACTCTAATTGAACCTCTGGTTTTCCTCTCAGTTTTACTCAGGAAATTCCAGGTAGGTTTCTCAGAGGTCGTGCTATCCCTTGTCTTATCTCCTGAGGTCTCCAGGGTGGATTCCTCCCTATTCCAGTTACCTACGAAATCTCTTCCGAGCCTCAGGAGCCACCTGGCTGGAGTGGAATTCCTCAAACCTTCTCCCTTGCCAGGTTTTCTCTTCTCTCCTTGGCCTCCCTCCTTCTCTCTATATGCCTTCTTCAGGGCTGGAATTTTGACTCTTTCTTCTCTCACCCTTTCGTCCTCACTCTCAACCCAGGTGGTGTTCTAGGAGATCTTGGTTTCAACTCTTTCAGAGTCTAGACCTTTCCCGGTCTCTTTCCCAAAGACTATTGAATTTGACATAACTATAATTTTGTGGTTTAGGAAATGGAGAAAAACATACCGTCGACCAGAGTTGGCGCAACTGCTTCCCCTGGTCTGTGTCGTCGTCCTGCATCCACCACCTTTCTCTGCTCCTACTCTCGCTCTCACATTCTGCATGCAACTAACATCTATCTCTCTTCCCTTTTGTTTTACCTCCCTTTCCCTGCTGCCTTTCGACACACCTACCACCTGTCCTTCTAATTTACTCGTCGCCCTTTTCCTCATTCCTTCACCTCGGAATGATGGCCCTCCATCCCTTCCCGCTCTAACTCTCATTAACTCCCTCGTGCCTCTGGCTGCTCCTGCCGTGAGTCCTTCTCCATTATCCTGCCACTTGTTGGCATCATTCTGCCCACTCTCCCACTGGCTCCCATGCCTTCCTCTCTGCCTTCCCTTCTTGGCTCCACCTGCCTCCTCTCGGGGCTTTCTCCCTCCCTGCCCTGTCCTTCCACCTACCCTTCCTGTTGTCCTCTTCCTCCACATCCCGAAGAGATCTCTGTCCTTGCGCTCGTGTGGATGATATCTGACATCTCCACTTCCCATCGTCACTGGCCCACCTCCTCTTCTCTGCCACACCCCGATCGAGGGTCCTCATCATTTTATATTATTCCTTAGCTCCTTGTATTATTTTCTTAACATCTTATTTAATATTAATCCTTTTTTCATCTTATTGCTTAGCCTCTCTATTTTACACTTTAGGCTTATCATCTTATTCAAGCTTAACCTTATTCATCTCATTGTATAGTAATCCTAACCTCCTTGTATTAATTTTATTTGGATCTTTAGAATCATTTTAATTCTTAACTCAAGTTATTAATGCTTAACCATTGTGTGGATGATATCTGACATCTCCACTTCCCATCGCCGCTGGACCACCTTCTCTTCTCTGCCACACCCCGATCGGGGGTCCTCATCATTTTATATTATTTCTTAGCTCCTTGTATTATTTTCTTAACATCTTATTTAATATTAATCCTCTTTTCATCTTATTGCTTAGCCTCTCTATTTTACATTTTAGGCTTATCATCTTATTCAAGCTTAACCTTATTCATCATCTCATTTTATAGTAATCTTAGCCTCCTTGTATTAATTTTATTTGGATCTTTAGCATCCTTTTAATCCTTAACTCAAGTTATTAATGCTTAACCCCCCTTTTTTATTCCTCCTCATCTTACTCAATTTTAATCCTTAACTCCTTTAATTTGTTTGTCTCTTATTTGTCATTAATCTCGTTCTCCTTTTATTTCTTCAATTCTTAGCCTCTTTAACCTCCTGACCATTTTGTTGGACCAACCCCCATTCTCTTGATGTGGATCCAATCCTGTCCTATTAACATATTTATTTATTTAATTATTTTCATATAAAAAAAATTTTCACTTTTAATTCTAAAGTAATTTTTATATTAACATTTGAGATTTTCCATTTAAACATTAAATGAATAATCTTATTTCTTCCTTCACTTTTTTCAAAATTACCTTAAAATCAAAACTATAACCGCTAACCCAACATTCCAAAATCCTCCTATGAAAAGGCTTTCCAACACTCGTTAACATATAAAGCTCTTTGTGGTCCCTGATGATGGATGGAGTCACCATCTGAAACATTGGATAGATCACACATATTTTTTTTTTACGGAAATGGATAGTGGATATATTAGAAACTTGGCCTTAATGCCAAGGAGAGGATTACAAAAGGTGAGTCTAAATCCAGAAGTGCCGAACAGCCATGCAAGACCGTGACGATTATTTTTAGCTCACATCTCTTCTTAGCTGATTCTATGCAGTCAATATCAGATATTTTCCCAAGCTTTTGGATACAAACAAACTGATTTAACAGAAGACAATAAAACATGACAATTTTCTAAGTTAAGGAATTGGTTCCCATATTTCCTGTCCGCCACTAAGAAGGGCACCAGCCGTAAGAAGGGCTGCCTTGTTAACTTTAGTGTCCTCCTCCTTATTATTGGCTCTCAACACATGGTAGAACTTCAAGTTCTGGAAAGAGTCTCCAAGGTCTGAAATTATGTGTATCAGCCTTGCTAGCCTTAGGTCTATTGGCTTGGAATGAGTCACCATAGTGTTAATAATGACCTGAGAGTCTCCAATAACATTAGCCTCCTTGATGTTCAGCACCTTCAAAATCTTGAGTCCTTGAAAAAGGGCTAAAGCCTCAGCTTGAATGTTGGAAGCGATGCCCAAACCCCAAGCAAAACTGTGAAACCTAAAACCAAATGGATTCAAAATAACTCCTCCAACACCAGCTCTTCCAGGATTTCCCTTTGCAGCCCCATCAAAAAATAGAGAGTGCCTCTGATAGTTAGCAATCCATCCCTGAAACTCTGTTGCTGTAGCCCTTATTTGCCAAACTTTTGGGAGGGAGATACTCTTTGCCAATTTTTGGAACTGAAAATCGAAAGAAGATCCCCAATTTTTATCTTGTTGGGTGAGATTTAAATCATCTTTATGGTCTCTCAGGCACTCTTTTAACTGGCATTTAATTTTAACTACCACTAGCTTGAAATCCTGCTCGTAGTTTCTGAAAATCCTTTTGTTTCGCTCAAGCCAGATCTGCCAGCAGGTAATTTTGGGGAGAATAAGCCAAGCAGCTTTGATAATTTTGTTTTTTGGAGGAGGACCAGGGTACCTTCGTAGCCAATTGACAAAAAAATCAGCAGTGGAGGGAGGCAACGCGAAGCTAGAACACAAGGTTTCCAGCAACGCGATCCAGATTTGTACTGTAAAGGAACATTCTAGCATCAAATGAGAAACGCTTTCCTGATTAACCTTGCAAAGTCTGCACCTTGAAGGGTCGTGAAAACCACGCTTCTGAAGATTTTCGTCTATCAAGATTTTGGAATGGCATAACAGCCAATTGAAGAAATCAATTTTTGGCAGAGAGGGATAGTGCCATATCCCTTTCCAAGGTTCTGGATTCGTGGCCACATGGGGACGCTCACACAGCTTGACGTATCCCTGAGCAATGGAATAGCCACCAGCCTGCACCCCCCAACCTCTTGAATCTCTGCTTCGCATCCGCGTTGGAGCCAATCCGTGAAGCTTGGAGAGCAGTTCCTCGCGTTCCATAGACAAATCTGGGGGCGTTTAAAGTTTCCAACCAGTTTAGTGTGAATCTTGCCAGATTGAGATATCCCACAGGGAACACATGCCAGCATCGTTCATCCAACTGCGCAATGCTTGAAGAGAGAAACCGTCTCACAGCGGCTCATTGTTCATGATTCTGTCTGTCCAAAGGTTGATCCTTTTACCATTTCCTGGGACCCAGTAGGCATGATTGTTTATAAGAGAACAGAGCTTCTAGAAGGGCGTATTTAGGAACGACAGAGGATGGTCTAGACAGCGGGAGCGCTTGCCCTTAAAGTATTTTTTCCAAAGAGCTAGATGAGCCCAGCCAGGGTTTGGAGCAATAATTCTCCAGATGAGCTTAGCTCCCATAGCGATATTTTGATATCCAAGATTTTTGAAGTTCAAGCCTCCTTCCAAGAGCAGCTTGGAGATGGAATCCTAGCTGACTAACGGAATCTTTTTCTCATTTTGCTTGCCCCCCTTCCAAAAAAATTCCAAATGATCTCCTCCATTTTTCTGAGGATGCCATAGGGAGAAAGGAGAATAGAAAACTGAAATAAGGGAAGACTATTAAGGACTGA
This sequence comes from Pinus tabuliformis, assembly GCA_031772625.1. Classification (NCBI taxonomy): domain Eukaryota; kingdom Viridiplantae; phylum Streptophyta; class Pinopsida; order Pinales; family Pinaceae; genus Pinus; species Pinus tabuliformis. The sequence goes on along the minus strand of CM062805.1, from coordinate 1,370,582,435 downwards.
TTTAATAAGAACAGACTTACCAGCAATGTTGAGCCAGGAAAAGCCCCAGGCAAGCAACTTGTTCTTGAATTTCTCCAGTTGGGGGAGCCAATCTCTGCTGAAGGCTCTTTTAAAAAATACAGGTAAGCCTAGATACTTGAAGGAAGTCCAATTTGAGGAGGCTGCGAAACCAAAGGTTCTGGAAATGGAATTGAGCATGCTAGAAGTGGTGTTCCAGCAATAGATATGGCATTTGCCATTGTTTAGACTGCTTCCCGAATCCATAAAAAATTTGTCCAGGACTCCTTTAAATCGGGAGGCTATAAGCACAGAGGCAGCTCCCAATAGCAAGGTGTCATCCGCAAAGAGGGCATGATTAATGTTTTTAACACCTCTTGCTATGCAAAGCCCAGCAATTTCCTGGTCCACCATTTTTTTGTCTAAATAGAAACTAAGGACAGAGGCTTGAAGAACAAAAAGAAGGGGTGAGAGAGGGCACCCTTGCCAGAGCCCTCTTGTGGCTTTGAAAAAGTCAGCAGCTTTGCCATTTACTAATGGAGCGATCCAAGGCTCCGAAATGCAGGCCCAAATCCAAATTTGTGTAAGACTTTCAGCAGAAAACTATCTTGACTCTATCAAAAGCATTTGCTAAATCTAGCTTGACAACCATACCTTTTTCCTTGCGACTCATACTTGAGTGGATTGCCTCTTGGACCAGCATGAAGTTGTCCACTATCTGTCTCCCTTGAATGAATCCTCCTTGGCTTTCCGGAATGACTTTGGGGAGGATGAGCTTAAGTCTATTAGCAATGACTTTAGTAATCAGTTTGTAACCAATATTACATAGCGAAATCAGATGAAACCTATTGAAGGTGTTGGCTCCTTTCTCTTTGGGGATGAGAGCAAGAAAAGCAGAGTTCGTGCTGCCTCCGATTTTCTGGTAAGCTTGAGACTTAATGACCATTTTGTATAGATATTTTTCCACAATCTGCCAGCAAGATTGGAGGAATCTCGCTGTAAATCCATCCGGTCCAGGGGCTTTGTCTGGGTCCATGGCGAAGAGGGCATCCTTGACTTCATTCTTAGTGACTTTAGCTTCAAGGAGATGATTCATTTCAACAGTCCACGTCAATCATATCAGAGATTTCGTCCAGATTTTTGTCTTCACTATACAGGCTTTTAAAGTGAAGGGAGGTAGCTTTTTTGATGTTTGCATTGGCTTTGTGAGTAATAGTGCCATCTTTGATTTCGGAAATGGAATTGGTGCATTTCCTTGCCTGAGCTTGTTTATGGAAGAAGGAAGAATTCCTGTCCCCTGATTTAAGCCAAAGGCTGCATGACTTAAGTCTCCAATACTCTTCTTCTGCTAGACAAGCCTTGTAGTAGTTTTGCTGGAGCTGGGCTTCTTTGTCTAGAAACTCTTTAGTTATGTTAGCTATTTCAGCTTGGAGGTGATGATTTTCCAGAATGATTTGAAGATTTTTTCTTTCGTTTTCTGTATTGGGCGGAGTTTTGGCCCAGCTTTTTAAAGCCCTTTTCACTCTTTTGAGCTTCTCCTCCCAACAAAAAATGGGGAGCCTTTGACCAGCTGCATCCAGATGCCCTTAACTAAATCCATGTAGTCTGATTCCTTAGCCCAGAGCGGGCTAAATCTGAAGGGAATTTGACCTAGGTCAAGCTGAAACACCAGTTCCAGCTTGATGGGTTTATGGTCTCAAGTGCTGCAAGGGAGGATATGAACTCTAGCCTCTAATCCAAGCAGAAGAAAAGAGCTTTGAATTAAGAATCTATCCAATCTAACAACAATGTGACCAGGACCGATTCTTTTATTAGTCCAAGTGTACTTATCAGAGATTGGCTTGATGTCCAGCAGGTCCCAGTCCTGCATGAGGTCTTCTGCCCATTCCCTTGCTGGATCTCGAACAATGCTGCCTCCTCTCTTGTCTGGTGATAAGAGAGTGAGATTGAGATCTCCTGCTATGATGATATTTTCAAGATTAACTAGATATGCTTGGGTTCTTATGGAGTCCCAACAGGCCTTTTTTTCCACAGCGTTCATGGGTGTGTACACGTTGAAGAGACTGATAATCTCTTTTGAGTCTACGTGCTACAATTTTAAGAGCAGCCAATGAGTGTTGAGGGTCTCAGAGACAAATGTGAATTTGCTAGCGTTCCAAAGAGTGCCCAACCCTCTGGAAACCCCTCGGGCTGAGATTGCTTTCGCCTCACATTTGTTTCAGAGTTTCTTACTAGCCCCTCGGGCTGAGATTGCTTTCGCCTCACATTTGTTTCAGAGTTTCTTACTTGCCTGAAGGAAGACAGAGTCTTCCAATTTGATCTCCTGGATGAGAAGTATGTCAGGAGTTTTTTTTCTTATTAAACTTCTGATGGCTTCTTCTTTGATTATGCTCCCCATACCTCTACAGTTCCAGGAGACTATCTTCATCATTTGTATTTCTGGTTGGCTCCCTTGGAGCCTTGGGGCTAGTTTCTTGCCATCTTTGCTTTTGATGCTAGTAGCTTCTCAAGGGTTGGCTGGTTGCCTTGAAATTTTCATGCTCTCTTTTTTCCCAATCTTATTTGCGGCCTCTTGTGGATCTCCTTATCGAAGCTTGGGATTCTCCTATTTCCCCTTCTTCCTCCGAGCACTATGATTCTTGCTCGTCTTCTTCTACTTCGACAGTGTTTCCTTTGGAGCTCTCTGCCATTGCCATATCTATTGCTGGAACACCACTTTCAGCTTGCTCAGCTCTGTTTCCAGAACCTTTGGGGGTACCTTTAGAGGGAGGGGTTGATTTTTGATTTTCTGGTTCTTGAGTTTCCTCTATTTGTGAGCTTAGAGGGGCGAATTTATTTTCTTGATCCATTCTGGGAGGGGGTTGCTGAGGGGGGGCCTGAGGACCTCTTCTCTTTGGACCAACCTGTTTTTGGATTTCCCTGGTGTGCTTGACCTAATTCCAACATTCTTCTTTACCCTTATCTGGTTCCACATTGGTTGGGCATCCTCTGGCGAAGTGGCCATAGAAATAACATTTTCGGCATTTGAAAGGCAGCTGCTCGTAATCCAGCTTCTGCAAATGGGTCCAGTTTCCTACATTGATTTTTATGGCTTCCGGGAGACCCACCTCTAGGTCTACTTCTACGCAGATATGAGCACAGTCATATTGGTCTTTGTTGTTTTCCCTATCTATCAATTTCTCGAGGATGTTTCCGATGTGTTTTAGCGGGTCCCAGTTCCAGCGATGGACTAGGAGATTAGGGAGTCTGACCCATACAGGGACAGCCGAGGGGACATCGACTGCAGGGTCAAAATCCGATGTCCATCTGTTGAGGTACAAGCCCTGGGGACCCATGAAATAGGGGCCATTTTGAAAAATCAGATCCTTGTCTTCCTTTGAGGTGAACTTGAAGAGGAAAAACCCTCGTCCTAAGAAGTAAGAGGTGACGTTGCTCTTGATCAGAGGAGCCCAGTTCCTGTTTACCCAGGACTCAGTGGTCTTAGGAGAAGGCCAAAGACCAGTGAACTGGCCAACGAGAGCTCGCTCAGCCAAGGAAAGGGCGACTTGAATCGGGGTCTCTGGCGGCAAGGAGATTTCAGGAATGTCTTCCAGCCTCTTGACAAACTTGGTTGCTTCGCTCTTCTTCTTCTGCGGCAAGCTGGCCAAGAGCCGAGAGAAAGCTTCGCAGATGAAGGCGGGCCTGCTTGGGGCGAGCTCGGGACCTCCATGAGGGCGAGCCCAACTTAAACGTCCCACCCAGCAGAAGACGTGCTCTCTGAAACGCAAAAACTCAAAAATGAATGCAGAGGAGGAGGGCAGAGGGCCCAAAGCCACGGGCCGCAGAGCAGCAAGGGCGCAGAGATGCCGAGGCGCAGCTAGGGTATCATGGCTACTCCAGAGCGCGGTCACAATTGTCTCTACAGATCACACATATTACACAGTGCCATTCCGGAAATTTCTAACAATATGATTCACTATGGAAGTCTCTAATCACTCAAATTGAATTATATTATTTTTACTATTTTAACTTTTTATTGTTAATTGAGCCAACATTTAAAGTTTACACTCACCCCTCATACTGGGTTTATATTACTTTTAACTTTTATTATTAATTGAGCTGACATTTAAAATTGTTTACATACTTACATTACACTTACACATCTACCCTATACTGGGTTGTAGAGCGCCTCTCGGCACAAATATCATCTTACAAATTTAGAGATTATTGTTGAGGTGAGAGGCTCATTCTACATGCCAGTATGAGAGGGATGTGTAAGTTTGTCCATGTGCCCATTAAATAAAAAATAAAAAATTATGTTCTAAATAGAAAAATAATATTGGCTATAATAAAAAAATGAATAGAACTAAAAAAATGTGTGATAAAATGTGTGGATGTACATGTGATGTAAAATATTTTAATGTAAATTACATATATATTATATAACTTTAAAAAAAAAATTATGTATATATCATTAAAAATTAAGTTTTTATGGTTAAAACATTTATTTTTTTGTCCTACTCTATTTAGCATTTAAAAATACAATTTAAACAATGAATAATAACACATTGTATTTTGCACTCTAAAAAAGTTTGCATGTGAAGAAATTTGATCCCCCTCGGCTCATGTTAGATTCATACTTAGGATGGATCTATACTGGTTTATACTAAGTATTTTCATAGTTTGCTACAAGAGAAACCGAAATTGTTGATCACTGACAAAGGTTTAGGTATCAAGCCCCAAGGGATAGCTCAATTGGTCGAGCCCTTATTGCTAAGTACCTTACCTATTGGGAGTTCACGAGGTCAAATGTCCTTGATGCCCTTGGGGTTAGGCCTAACATATTAGGCCGACTTTGATGGATCTGTGTGGACTATTGCCCATGGACGTAGCGGCCACTTAGTGACCACGAACCATGGTTGCCTTAGAAAGAAAAAGACAAAGGTTTAGGTATCAAAATTCAAATATTTGTTACTACTAAATATATAATTGATAAAATAAATCATTCTACTAAAACTAAAAGACATAAGCCAAGAGGCTAGATGAAACATCAAGTATCGGATGAAATGATTGGGGCTGGATCCTGGGCGCTTGTACATGCTAGCATTGGCTTCAAGCCACATTGAGGATGACCCTCTATGTGGGGCAAACGAGTATTGAGGCTGATGAGACAAAAATGTTGGTGGCATTGGATTTGTAGAATTTCATTCAAAAAGGAGATAATATCCTTGTGGTCCTTGTGCTTTTCCTTTAGGACCCAACCCATGTGTATTCATTTTCAAGTGAAGGGTGACGAAATTAAGATATTGACTTCATCATCCCCTGGTATGCCTAGGGTCGAGAGCCCAAATGGATCCTTTGGCTTGGATTTCATAATAAGAGTATGCTTGGTGGTCATTTGTAGTCAAGGCTTTGAGTTGGTGAGTTTCCTCTTCAATTTTTGGAGGAGTGGAAGAAAGGAATATGGCCGCAACGTTATGGGCTTGGGATTGAGCCTATGGCCGACCTTAAGGGCCCCTACCTCCAAACCCCCAATGACAATGCATATGCAAGTGGGGCATGGTATTTAGAGATACAAAAGGCAAGATTAAGAACGATCCCAGTAGAAAGATAAACTAATAAAATAAGGTTGTAGGATGCCAAATAGAATGAACAAAATTTTAGCACTCAGTTGCCAAGAAGGTCTAGCGCGTAGTCTAGAAAGTTGCGACAGAGGATAAATAGATAAAGAAGATCCTTGGGTAGGGTCTGACAACCATAGGAATCCAATGACACCAATAACAATACGCACCACTAAGACACTTTGTTAACCATGAACCAGAGTCCACCATACAAAGACTAGTAAATTGAAAGAACTATAGAAATTGGACATAGAACAAATTACGATGCAATAGCCGATTGATCGGGCTTGGAAATGCTTTAGACAAAGGTTGAATGCTTGCCAATAACCTCCCCCCTCAATTTTTTCCCTTTTTTTCACCATTTTCAACGTCTCATAGGTGACCTCCTCATTTGTTGTCGCCCTACTCCTCACGTCAAAGGTCAATGTCAGGTTCATGTATTAAATGCCAACTTCCTAGTAGCTAAGACCATCATGCAATAAAATTCTCACAGAACCAATGCCATGGGAGAGATCTTCCCCCTGTAGTGGAGACAAGCCACAAGGATTACCACTAAACACAATGTCGCAACAGACATGTATGGAATCCACAAAGCTAACACCGTGGGGGAATATCCCACCTGCAGTGGGCAAATGTCACAAGGGGCTGCAAAAGAACACAATGCCATAGGTGCTAGGCCAAGAGCTCATAAACGAAATACATGATTCCATCTTAATGGGAAGGGAATGTATGGTAGTTAACATGTGTGGTTGCATGGGGCATGACAACCATGCCATCCCCACTCTTAACTGCCATGGAAGGCAATGAGGTGGCAGGATCCCCTCCTTTGTTGGCACAACTTTTGACACCTCGATTGGTAAAATATTTATATATATTAATGCACCATAGTTAATAAGTGAAACTTGTTTAGATTAAAACAAAAAAGTTGTGAAATTCATTGAAGTTAATGTAAATTTGGAAGACTATATACATTTTATTCGATTTTACAATAGACATGATTGATATTGAACATTTTCTTATAAATTTTACATTAATAAAATATACTACGAATTAATTTTTCACAAACCTTTTTTTTTGTAAGTAAAAAGCATTTGTATTACACTTGTGGTGCAAAACTTACATTCATCATAACACTGAGGCACAAAAGAAAACAACCATGTTCAAAGGCATGAAGTTGAAGGCCAGATTAGTTTAAATAAATAGGAGGAAGCCTCTTCCCATAGGGGAGAAACCAAAAGTCCTCTTGGCATGTATGAAGCAACAAAGCGAACAAAAACATTAAGAGATATAAGAGCACAAAGACATTGTGGCTACAAAAGAAGCTACCATGAGAGTATAACAACACCCATCTAGCGCTTTAGAGGTTCTTCTTGGACAACTGGTCAAGGTTTGTAGTAGTCCGAGTCATTGGGAAGGAGGTGCCTTGTGGAAGTCGACTGACTGGACGAAGGTGGTTGCTCAAAATGTTGTGGGCAAGGCGAGGCACAATGGTTGTTGATTTGGCCACTCTTGCTACAAGAGGGGCCCAAGCTAGCTGGACAAGTCTTTGAGTCACCAAGAGACTGTTGACGCCTTGGCGAAGGGCTATGGGTCCTATCATGTTGGACATTGGTCCTTGTTGGAGGGAGTGAAGGGGAGTCATCCATCGTATTAATTGAAGGTGACACAAAGTCTTGGAGCCGCATGCCCAAGAGGTTAATAATTCGGTAGTAGGAAGCTTTGGTGTGGTGCAAATCAAATTCTATGTCCAACACATTTCCCTCCATCAACACATTGACATCCTCTTGGTTCTTGAAGTGACAACTAAGGAGATTACGCAAAGCCCAGAGGTGATCGCCCTTGACCCAAAGCTCTTGAGATTGTGCTTCAACCACCATTCTTCGATAACGATGAGGGATGTTTCAATCAAAGTGTTTGTCACCTTGTCCATGCTAGGGTAGGAGGGGAGGCCTTCCCCTTCCCCAACCTCCTTTGCGGGGGCGACCGCTTTCCTGCACCATAACTGCACTGGAAACAATTTCAATTGTCGTCACCTGATTACCTTGTTCATCTACGAGCAATTGTGTTGATGGACTTCTAATGCACTTGGAGCCAAGCCTTATACCATGATGTTGATGTTCCTCTTGCCATATGGCAAGGTGAGAGTACCAAGTGGTCATGAACCCTAAATGCTGAGGGAGGGTGGGCTTGCCATCGCCTCCCTGTTTCAAAATAAAAAAGCTACATAAAGCATGCCAATGGTGTCGCAAACTTCCCGCGAGGAATAAACTAGGGATGTTATTCACGAAAGTAGTTAATGCCTTAAATATGTTGTCCAACACCAAGATCTGATGATTTTGACACAGCGTAACTTATAACAAACTACTATATTATTTTTAAATACATAAAATTAGAAAATCCCTTCAATTTTTATTAAATTTAACATGATATCATTTATTACATCTCACATACGTACGTCACCTTTATGAGATTATTAAGTGCAACAAACATAATAATATCCTTGGTTTTTGGTACTTTTGTACGAATCTTTTATACATTTTAGTACAATGGTTTTGTACGACTTCATTGAAGTGGGATGCACTAAACTATAATGAAAATATTATACAATAATTTTTATAATTTTTATTTAAAAAATATTTATTAGGAATTTATTTTAATATAAGGAAAATGTCTTTTAGATAGGGTAACATATATAATAAAGTTATTTTTTAAAGTAAATTTTTATTGATATTTCATAAAATTAAAATGATCATTGTTATTTGGTTTTGGTTGGCCTCTTGAACTAGATTATAGATAGAATAATTGTTTATCAAATATTGTCAAAAATGAGTTGGGTTGTAGGAGTATCAAATTACAAAGTATAAGGGTTGTCTTTATAATCGGAAAACCAATTGAGACTATGACAAAATGATAAACCATAGTTCTCAATTGTTCGCATATATCAAACAACAAGAGGCCACAAAAGTATATAGTTGTCCCATAAATGGGAAAACTAACCAATATAACAACAAGAAGATGAACTAGAATTCTAAACAGTGAAAACAAAGAAGCAAATAAGAAAACCCTAACAATCATGAGGATAGGGTAATGTCCAATTCTATGGGATGATTTACATCCTTGTAGTGTGGCGTCGTTGTTAAGCCTAGATGCGAGCCCATTTCTAAACAAGCAAGATGACCCTTGACATTCATCAACAACACCATCAATTCATCCAAGTTGTGCAAAATATTATCCCAAGCATCTCGCTTGTCAACTAACACTTTTCCTAAAAATATCTTTAAGTGCCAATATATGTCCATTGTATACAGGTAATGATTTTGTCTGCCTTAGTGTTTCCATACCAGGGATCTAGGTAGTGATACCATCCAGAACCTTTGAGGCCAAAATTCCATGTCTTTCTTGACAAGCTTCGCCCTCCACAACATGAATTTCTGATTGTATCTTAGGGGGGACGTGAACCTAAAAATGATGCGCAAAAGCCTCAACATGGAATTGAGCTTGGGAGACTCTGACACTGCCACATCCGCCACCACCCCGACAACTTCGAGCATGTTGGTGAGTCATCGTTGCAGAGGGAAGGAAGAGACAGTGTAACAACCCTGAGTTAAAAGTTCATGTAATAAAGTTAATAACGCAAAATAAGACGAAGGTCACGGGACACGTATTCCAAGCTGAACGTTGGGAAAAACATCCTAGTGGGTATCACTTGTTGTTTATTATGGCTAAGGGGAAATTGACAAAGACAATGACAAAGGCTTTGGAAAGGAAAAAAGGCATTATTGGCGTTTTATTTATGAAAATAAAGGGAATTAGGTAAAAAAGAAGGTGAAAGGTCACAGGTTGCATGTGAGAAGGAAACTGAAGAAAAATAGAGGAAAAATGAGGAAATTAGAGGCAACAATAATAAAAAGGAATCAGAGCATCAATTTGGGACCTTTTGTCAGTTTGGCTTTGGAGTTAGTGTGAGAGAGGAAAAGAGCACCAAGAGGAGAAAACAAACAAAGGAAGGGCAAGAAAAGCAAAGGAAGGACAAGGAAAAGCAAGGAAGAGTTGGATCAAGTGACTTCAATAGGAATACTTACATGTAATAGGTTGCATGCGTGGTTTCCTAGCTGGTTTTGGCATGCATGGTACATGGATGTGTGTATTTGGTTCACTTCCTGTCATTGGCATGGGTTTTGTCAGGTTTGACAGTGGTTTCAACCTTGCCTTGCCATTCCTGGATAGCCATGGTATGATGGGATTCATTCTTGGTTGAGCTTTGGATTGTCGGAAGATTTTGGATCCGGGTGAGATGATCTTAGGAAAATCCCAAGGGTTAGGGGTGGAGATGATTTTTCTGGGAAGTCCTCAACAGATGGGTGGAGACAGGAAAACTCCTCAAGGGATGGTGAAGGAATTTTGAGGCATCCAAGGTTGGTTTGGTTTTGTGATCTCAGAACCGGTTTAGGTGAGATCACGGTAGTATGAGGGTGGAGGTGATTTAACCTTTGGATTCCGTTGGTTGTTTATGTATTCATTATCCCATGAGATCCCACATTCATGCTTGGAATATGGCACATGGGTGATTGGCAGGAAGAGAGATTTGGTTAACCCAATCTACAGTCGGGTGGTATGTGGAAGTCCCTGACTTGGTTAGCTTTTGCATATGATTGATAAGAGCTCTTTCCATTAGTAATTTATGAGTAGTTATACTTGTTATTATGTGGCTCTAATGGTTGTTCTATCGTTGTTATTTATTTGGTTATATGTTGGTTAGAAGCATGGTTATATGACATATTCAAGTTATGGCTCTTATCACGTTTTGATTGGTATATGAATGGTTATTGAATGCATGACCTAATAGATGTTATTGTAGCTATTGTGAGAGGGCTTTAGAACTTCTTGATGATTCTTAGATAAGTTTCAGATCTCTATGTTCAGATATGCATTCATGACTTCTAGATTTCATGTTCACTATGTGTTTGACAGAATGATTGTCATGGTTAGACCTAGTTAGGTCAAGTCCTTGTCTAAGTTTTGTGTTAAAGGCTTTGTCCTTGTGTCATTTATCATTTCTAAAAGTTCTATCAAGTTCTGGGCAGAGGTCTAGGTCCTAGCCCTGAAAAAGTGGTTTAGATCTTGGGGTTGCATACATAGAACTGGGTGAATTAGATTGCAGTCACTGGGAGGCAGGGTCATCCATGTGACTGGAGGCTTAAAGTCATTGACTTGCCTTGTTATGTAAGCAACTAGGAGTCCAGGTCACTAAAAAGTCAATTTGACTTAGGGTTTGGGCACCTGGAGTGGCGGACCAACTCTTGGGGGTCTTGTAGCTCCTGAGGAAGGTCAATAAAGTTTTGGTTGGTCGATTCCACTTCCTTAACTGTACTTAGGGAGTTGAGTCATGTCATAGTAGCCCTCTGCTCATGTTTACCCCAACAAACTAGTGAAAGGGGGAAAATGTGGGAGGTGGCGTTATAAACTGGCTAGATTGAGAAGCTTCAAGGTCGAGGGATGAATAAAATGCAGCTTGAAAAATAGATTAATACCTTCTTGAAAGATGAAAACAAAGTTTGCTACAACTTGTAAATGCCCCTCACATACATGCAATTTCGTCAAAGGCAAAAGGAAAGTTAGGGAAAGGCGCCCAAATAGAGACAATAAAAGGGAGGAGTTGTAGTCAAGTTTCATGATGAACAAAGGAAGCAACAAGGAGGGGATTGCTAATTCGAAATGGGAGAGGATATTGCAGAATTTGGACATAGTCCCCCCTATAGAAAATATGGAGGCGTTAGAGGCATGAACAGATTCAATGCGAGACAGCATGTGAGATAATTTAATGCATCACATCCAAGGCATGTATTAAGAGAGGATTAAACCACATTGCACATTGGATGTTGCATTTACTTGAAGCTGAAGTCTCTCTTTAAGTTACCATGTCTCCATCAACAATGAATACTCCCATAAGAGAAAATTTAAATCAACTTAAAAAATCAAAATATTTTTAAAAATTGATAAAAACTATTATAATATAGTTATTAATAAATAATAAAAATAATTATTAATCACTGTTTAATATCATTATTATTTAATTTAAAATTTTCTTCTTCTTCTTCTAATGTGTGGTTCATGGACACCAGAGATTGGTGGTCACTATGTCCATGGAAACAATCTGCCGATGTCGGCTATAAGAAGAAAAAAAAAGTCATCCTAATATAATTTCATGTAAAGTAATTAAAAATAAAAAAAATATGTGAGTAAGATCTTAAACAATCTGCCGATGTCGGCTATAAGAAGAAAAAAAAAGTCATCCTAATATAATTTCATGTAAAGTAATTAAAAATAAAAAAAAATATGAGTAAGATCTTTAGCATGTGATTATATATATATATATATATATAGTGTTAAAAGAAAACATTTTAATGTTGTATAGAATAAAAAAGTCAATGTATGTTATGAATAAAATATTTTAATATGAATTAATATTGATATATATATTTAAAAATATATTAATAATAAAAAAACCATTTTAAAGTGGGTTGAAAAAATGGCTCAATGTACATGTTATGGAATCTCTATAACATTTAAAAATACAATTTACACAATAAAAAAATTACACAAAAAATTGATCCCTCTCGCTCCTGTTTGATTTGTGGTTAAGATGGATCTATGATGGTTGAGCCTAGAGGCTCATTTTATAGCCCAGTGTGAAGGTCATGTGTAAGTATGTATGTCCCTCTTAAAATAAAAATAAAATATTCTCTAAATAAAAAAGCAATGTCAACTATAATAAAAAAAATATGCAATACATATTTAATTAGCTAAAGTAATTAGAAGTAAAAAAAAATATGCGAGTAAGATTTTTAACATGTGATATCAACTTCATATATATATAAACTGTTAAAAGAAAATATTTTAATGTTGTATAGAATAAAATATCAAAATTAGATTATGAATAAAATATTTTAATATGAATTCATATTGATGTATACTTAAAAATATATTAATAACAAAAAAACTAGTTTAACGTGGGTTGATAAAATGACTCAATATGCATGTTATGTAATCTCTATAACATTTAAAAATACAATTGACACAATAAAAAATTACACATTGTTTTTGTACTTTAAAATAAATTTGCACGTGAAGAAATTTGATCCTTCTTGGCTCATGTTTGATCCATGGTTAAAATGAATCTATACTGTTAAAATATGATAAAACTTGCTTGATTTTAGGCTTTTGTGATCCATACTCATTTTGATAAATTCTTTCGGATTAATCACATCATGAGTTTTTGGTGGACGTTTTGAACCATCTAATGTGGTAAAATATGATAAAACTTGCTTGATTTTAAGCTTTTGTGATCCATACTCATTTTGATAAATTCTTTCGGATTAGTCACATCATGAGTTTTTGGTGGACGTTTTGAACCATCTAATGTGGTTCATCATCAGGACAAAGGTGAAAAAATTAGTCAGTGAAAATGTTTAAATAGCAAGGATGAATTTGTTCTAGAGTTAGCCGTTAGGAAATAGGTGTTATGAACTAGCCGCTATACAAAATTAGTTGAATAAATTTATTATTATTTTGTTATGTTTTATTTTAATTTATTAATATTTTTAATTAAAATAATATTGAATTCAAAATTAGTTAGACTAATTTAATAATATGACAAGATTTTTTTTTATTTTTTTGAATAAGTCTACTTCTATATTGATACAAAAATTGTTACACCGAGGCCATGGCCTCGTGAAAGCTAGCCCAATGATGCGGCATGTTTACAAAGCATAGCTGAACAAAACTAAAAAAAATACCCTGCTGAGTATTGTCCTGAAGGACTGCAAGTGACCTGATCATAACTATTACAAAAAGTAAAAAAAAAACCCAATGATGTGCTTGGAACTGAAAATTAAATCGGCGCCATACAGCATCCAAAACAAGATGACTAATCCATGGCAAGTAAACCGAGAAACACTGCCTGGAACCAAATCTGAGTGCAAACTTCAGAAGCAACTGAGACTGCAACCGAGACCAAAAACCATAGGCAAGCAGAGTGCTTCCCGCGCGGGGGAAACCGGTGATTGTAGCGGAGCGCTTATACTGACTGTGAAGAAGGTGACGAATGAAAGTCCTCATGCAAACTGAATTCCAAAAAAACCATAGAGCACAAACCTATTTAAACATCATGAGAAGTATCGGGCTGCTCTTCGATGATGCGGCAACCAAAATTGTAATCTTCTTCGTCATCAGAGGGGTGGCCCTTTTGGCCTGTAGAGCCGCCACCATGCGGGACCCTCGGGCTCGCCTTATCATTCATGATCTGGGATTCCATGCCCTTGCCCGAGCCTGAGGCCTTGCTCTGCTCGTAGTTCATCTGAACGGGGCCATGTCTGTCTGCCGCAAGCCTTTCCGTAGTCACTCCAGGGGAAACAGCTTCCTGACCAGCATTAATCTCGCTCAGCTCTATGGTAACAAAAGCCATGAAGGAGAAATTGCCATGAGTGCAGGGGAATTGAAGCCTAGTGAAATTAGTCGCAGAATTGTAAAAGCTTGATGGCAAATTGTGCAGACCTCTGCCCCTTCCCCGCCCACTTCTTGTAACTGGATACCGGCCCATACTGAAGTCCGAACCAAAAGTCGAGGAGTCCGTCATGGAGGAGGAGGCCTGGCGGCCCATTTGCCCCCTGGAGCTGCCTCTCCTGCAGCTCATCCTCTGGCGGAGTTTCGGCATAACCGGAAGAGCAGGGAGATCCTGGCGGCCTACTAAACTATGGAGGCAGAAAAAGATTAGAACAAGCTTGGCTTTAACACCCAGATGGGTGAAAGGGAGAGCAGACGTCAAGTAGCTAGCAGATTTGCAGGTATGGCAGTGAGAAGCCTGAGGCATTAACCATGAATCCACCCATAGAACCGGAGCCCAGAGAGTCCCCGTGATGGTGCGAGAATGGTTCTCTACAGCTGCAAAGGAGGGACTGGAGCGCAAAGGAGGAGTGCGAATGAGACAGATTGAGAGCAATATGATCAGGTAATGGACGGGCTGGAGAGGAGGAACAGGCTGCAATAAAGCAGCATTGAATTTGATCTCAGGGGAATTAAAGATCGGTGTCGTGAGAGGCCAAGAGGCGGTGGAGATGAGCCACCCGCCCACCCATGCTGCTTCCCACGTACCAGTACAACATTCAGAGACCCGGATCCGGGAATAATATGATAAGAATTGAATATTTGTAAATATATAATTAAAAATAAGTTTAATATGGTTATTATTAAAAATGAATAATATTTAATTATTATATTAAAATATTGGATAATATTTTAATAGGAGGTAGATATTACCCAAATATTAGCCAATATTTTAATATAATAATTAAATATTATTCATTTTTAATAATAACCATATTAAACTTATTTTTAATTATATATTTACAAATATTCAATTCTTATCATATTATTAAATTAGTCTCACTAATTTTGAATTAAATATTATTTTAATTAAAAATATTAATAAATTAAAATAAAATATAACAAAATAATAATAAATTTATTCAACTAATTTTTTAACGGTTAATTCATAACACCTATTTCTTAACGGCTAACTCTGGAACAGATGCATCTTTGCTATTTAAACATTTTGACTCACTGATTTTTTCACCTTTGCCCTGATGATGAACCACATTAGATGGTTCGAAACGTCCACCAAAAACTCATGATGTGATTAATCCTAAAAAATTTATCAAAATAATAAAACTTGTAAAATTTTTATTTTTATTTTTTTTCAAATATTTACTAATTTAGAGAAATAGATTAAAAATCATTTAAATATTTAATGATTCACCGGAGGTAAACTACATTAAGATTAACTTAAAATTAAAAATAATAATTTAATATAATAATTAAATTATTTTTTAAATCTCAAATCCTAAATATTATTTGAAAATATCATTAATTTACTCATTACAATTATTTAAGAAATATCTATGGCAATTATTTTTCATTAATTTACTCGTTTTAAATAAAAAATTATTTACCCTATTTAACAAACAAATATCTACTTTACATCATTGATTCGCTCAACACAACAATCATTTTTTTTCAATTTACTAAATATATTAAATTTACTTATTTGATGTAACAAACAAATATCTACTTTGCCAACATTAGGTAAAACTGGTAGCAAAACTGCAAATTTTTAAAAATCCACGGGAGTAGTGGAACGGCTGTAACGCTGTATCAAAACCCAGCCCTAAACAGGACTGGTTGGCTAACAAAACTCAGATTAAGTTAAGATTATTTAAAATTCAAACGAGCCTAATGCTCTGCCATGAACACAAATAGTATTAAACAAATGGTGCACACTGCATATTAGGTAAAACGTAAGGAATCTGTGAAAGGCAATTGAAATGGCATTTTCGGCTCTGAAATGGCGGTGCGAGCGAATAAAGATGGAAGGTTTTTGGCATTTTCGTTGTATTTTATAACTAGTTGTGGCAAAACTGAGAAATCTGGCCGCGTTTCGCAGGGAAAATAGAAGTCATGGGCTGCAATGGCAGCTCTCTGGGTAAACCCTCCAAATTTAGCAGCAATTCATCCACATTAGGCACCAAGTGCTCCAAATTTGACAGAAAGCCGGCCATTTGCGTTGTAGCAGACTGCAAGAACTCCTCGCCACCATGCGAAAAAGCCCTTCGAATTTTGGACCAGAAGGTGAAGGTCAAAGGATTTTCGGATAGAAATGATAACAATGGTGTTAATATGCTGTTTTCCGAGCAAGAGCACAGGTTTCGATCTGGTGACCTCGAAAGTGGAAATGCGGTGGGATTTGATTCAGAAAATGACGATGATGACGATCTATATTTTGCAATGAATGAGGATTTTAGTAAAGAGAGTCACCCCAAGCGAAATGATTTTGAATCCTCTGAGGCTGATACAGATGGTATTCTCATTCCAGGTAACCAACAAAATTCTGCTTTTTAAGTTTTCTTTGAAGCATATATTCTTGAGAAGTACTTCTAGCAAGTTCATAAATTTGATAATCAAACAAAGAAACGAGATTTGTAAAACCCAACAACTTTATCAAATTCCAATGGAATTACCCATTCAATTCATTTTTCAATGCCATTGACCATGAAAGTCTCAAAGCAAATCTATATATATTTTTATTCGAAACAATTCGAGCTTTTCTCTATTATATCTGAGGAGAGGTTGCCGATATAAGCAGCGGGGTCTAATCCCAATGCAGCTGCGCCCCTAGAGCAATGAGCAGACAACAGGCGTTCAGGGATGAATTCTTGCTCGGGTTTGAACCTGGGTCGTCGTTATATGTATTTCTCAATAGGTAATCACATGGAAATAAATCCGTCCCATCCTTCTACATTCGTCAGCGAAGAATGAGGTCCCTGGTACTTCAGCCAGTGCCTTCGAACCTGTTTGCATATTTCAATGATGGACTGAAAACGTAAGTTCCAATATGCCTATCGGGATTTAAACCTTGGATAATTGTAACGACAGCCACTCCAAGTTGTTGTTGGACGACAGCCTGACAGACACCCGCACATATATAAACTAAATCCTATGATGTAAGTTCAACCATCTATGAATTTGGTGTAGAGGAAAATGTTACCCTCTCCACCTAGGTTCAAATCCCAATTTACAACATGTTTGTTCTCAGTAAGTTGATTATTAATGAGATATATATGATCTATTTATGAGTTGTTAACTTGACTTTGTGCTATGGAGAATCTTATGATTTATTCATGAGTTGTTGACCTGACTTTATACCCTGAAAAAACTAGGATTTACCCTAGATGTCATCCTTTGAATGAAGGGGAGTGTTTGGACAGTTTTCCTTAGGATTTGTTACCTAGAAAACAAAATCTCATAAGATAAGATAAGATAAGATAACTATATTTATGTCCAACTAATGACCACAAAATAGGTCAAAGGGACTGTTGAGTACACTGATGTATATACAAAGTGGGAGAACCAAACGGTCTTTTATAAAAGATACAATGTATGAAGTAAATCAACATCTGGCCCCAGCAGAGAAGATACAGGAGCTAATAGGTCTGAGGATCAGACCCATCTTTTCTAACATCTGAGGCTGAATGAATAACACTGAAGAAACTCAACCAATTTTGTTGGCCTGATGAAGAGCCGATGGCAAGTGCAGACTGTCCACTAAATCGTATCCTGGGGGGTTCACACGTTGCTGAATGCTGGAGGACCTAGTCTGTCTCCCAGGAACAGATCTGAGACAGAACTACTGCTGAGATCTCGTGTGGCAGGGTGAGGTCCCACGGATCCTCACTGATTTGGAGTCTGGATACATACTGGTATCAATCAATCTCTTGGTGCCCCTGTTTGAAGGTAGTACCCTGAAAAATGTCGTGATCCTCTGTGTGGGGTCTGGTCTGATGGGAGGCTGAAGAATATGCGCTCGGAACCTAAGAGCCTCCTGCATATATAGGGCCAAACATCTCTGATGAGGGTACTTGAAAAAGTCGGTGAGGGTCTGAGAATCTTTGAACAAACAATGAAACCTTCATCTGATCTTGTAGTAGACATGGCATCCAAGGATGAAATACATGGAGACTGCAAATAGAGAGGGCATCATAGCTGTTCATTAATTAACCTGTTAAAATGTAATCAATATAGATACTACTGCTAGTACATGGAGACTGCAAGTGTTAAAACGTAAGCAAGTCATACTTTTCTCTTTCTTCAATCTGTTTCTACTTGCATCTTATCTCTGTTAAATGTAAGCCAAATTTGTGAAATTCTTCCTTAAACACCTCCACCGCCTGGGCGTCTAATTTCAGTTAACGAGTGTGGTGTGCTAACTGTAAGGCTTGCCTTCTTGTTTTCCTTCCTCGCTGGTTTTGATTTGCTGTGTGCATTTCAAAGTCCCAAGACTTGACTCAGAGACTGTAATAGTTGACCTGGACTAAAAAAAAGTCGATGGTTGACCCCGGAAGTTTAAAAAAGATGAAAATAAATAAATTTAAACAAAAATGAGATTTTTATGTGGTAACTTATTTCGAATTACATGGCTGATACGGCATACTTGCAAAAAGCCATAGATCCTGGACTGTTGATAGGTTTGCTGTTATTTCGCTGTGGATTAGAGTATAAAAAGGCAAATGTGTTTTTTCCATATGTATCTTATATTTGGATGATTGAATCTGACTCATGAACTGTACGAGTGAGACTTTTGGAGTCAGTCACACTCACGTTTGAATTTGACTTACGAAGCCAAGCCAATCTTGGACGAGCCAATCAGGCGTAGTTTCCTAAGAGTAAAGTCAGACTCAGGAGTAAGCTCCTACTTGGAGGAGTCTGGAAACACTCATCTCTAAGGGCAGGGTGAAGTTATCCTCCAGTCTGTTCTTCCAATTCATAGACTCTGTTCCCATAGACTTTGTTTTTCAGTGCTCTTCCGTTTCTCCTCTTTCTTTTTCCTCATTGTTTGCATCTTGTCAGTGGTATCACATAGGATTTTAACATATCCCTATGACAATTACCCAGACATGTTGCTAGAAAGGCCAATGTCATTGGATTTCTTAAACTACCATAGTGATAAAACAAATCTAGAGAGGATTGCTGAGGAAAATTTTCCACCCAACGATGATGAGCTCTAAAAAATTATTGATAATGATCACACCTGCATGTTTGTCATGACTTAGTTGCCTCGTACTCGTTCACGTCCTTTGAGGGATATATTTGGAGATGTATCTGGTAAAAGAGTCATCGATTTGTTAGAGAGAATGCTTATTTTTAATCCTTGCAAACGCTGGGCAGGTTGTGACGTGATTAGTGGAGAAGGGCTGCGATGAACCACTAGATATCAACTACATCATCATCATCAATGGGGGATGGAGGATGTGAATTGGACGGTTTGGGGGACCTCTCGATGAAGTTGGAAACAAACAACCGCAAAGTGCAGGAATGGCCACCACAACGAAGATGAGCCACAACAGTTTGGGACAGTCAGAACCACCCGACAGATTGGAAGAGGACGCATGAACCGACCAATGAGCAGTTACAAGAAAAATAAATAGATACCACCTGAAGAAGAACGAGGGGGCGGGGGGTTCTAGTTAAGTTGGGTAATCAAAAGCCCTCAGAATAGAGCCGCAACAGTTCGGGACAGTTAGAATTGTCCGACAGATTGGAAAAGGACACATGAACGGACTAATAAACAGTTAGCCCCCCACAAAAAAAAATAGTGCGAGAATAAGGACAGGGGGCAGGGGGTTCTACTCAAATTGGGTTATTAGAGTGCTTCAGAATCATTGGAAGGCTGCCACGGCCTTTGGCCTGGCAGCAAAGGATCTGTATATTGTGTGCCAGAAAAGGTTGATCACGAACCATAAAATAATTGCAGAGTGTAATGAGGCCGAGTCTCTGTTATTTGTAATGGTAAACTGTTTTGTCACCTTTAATGAGATGGGTCGAATGCTCTGTATGTCTTTATAATGTTGGGGTTCCTAAGTTCCTGTGTTTGTAACTTTGTTGTTGTGGAGAATGAAGTCAGTCCCAGAATGTGTGCCTTGAAGGATGTGAACAACAGACCATCCTAATGTTTTGTTGCAGTTTTATAACTGAGTCTGCGTATCACTGTTCGGAAAATTGTGTATTTTCTTCTTGTGGACATGATTGGAGCAAGTGTTGCAGACTTGAGTTTATCTAAATTTGAGGGAGGGATGTGCA
This sequence comes from Pinus tabuliformis, assembly GCA_031772625.1. Classification (NCBI taxonomy): domain Eukaryota; kingdom Viridiplantae; phylum Streptophyta; class Pinopsida; order Pinales; family Pinaceae; genus Pinus; species Pinus tabuliformis. The sequence goes on along the minus strand of CM062805.1, from coordinate 1,370,562,150 downwards.
CTCTGAACCCTGCACAGCCCGTGGCTGAATCACGATCAGTGAAGGGCCCTTTCGGTCATCTTTGTTGTCAAAGTTTTCAGCTTTGAGAAGAAGCTCCCTTTTACTCAACTTCTTGTTTGCTTCCAATGTCAATCCCATGATTGTTTTATTTCCTATCTGTCTGACAAATGACTCTTATGCTGCTTTCCTGGACACTTTCTTTTGCGCTATGTGCAAAATTTTATAAGGATTGTTATCCCTTGGATGTTGATTTGTTTTATAGTTGATTTTTTCTTGTTGCTGCCTATCTTTTCTGCAGCTTTTATGCATGGCTGGTTTCTAGTAGTATCTTTATTTTACCTATTTCTGCACCTAGAGATGCCTTTGGCACTCCCCGTTGCCACCACATTGTACTTTGTAGTCATGTTGATAATATGTAGAAATTATTACATTTTTTTCTATTCTTGTCTCTACTTCTTCGATCACTTTTGGGCAATTGCTCACCAAATGTCCGATTAAAAAATAGACCTTGCACAAAAGGGTATGTTTTCATCATTTATTGATTACAGTTATGCAAGTCCAAGAGACTGAAATTACAAAGGTAGGAATCCAAATCCAGATCCAATTCCACACAGATCCTGACATGTTAGTCATTTTATTCTCCTTTGTTGTTTGGGCCAATGTATTTCAAATAGATCTAAACACTGTATCATCCAAAATTCCAAGGGTAAATCTTTTTGCCTTACCCAAATTGAGGCAGAGTGAGGGTGTCTCTTCTGATGGTGTAAATCCCATTTTCTACTATTTCATAAATAGGCCTGCTCTTACCATAAAAGATAGGTCCCCCTAAATATTTTGTCTCCATAACTCTAATTCGAGAAGAACAACAAATTAACCGTTCATAAAGCTGTCCTCATTGACACATTTAATATGTTTTCATGGTGTAATCTCTAACAAGAATATGTGACAACAGGGGGGTCAACTACAAGCTATATTAGAGTGTGGGTCTCTAATACCTCCGCAGAAAAGTTTAAAATTATAAGTATTCATTAACCATTCTTCTACCATCATTACTCCTGGGAATTATTATTTCCTTTTGCCTACGGGCCCACCACAACTTTTTATGGCTGTCAATATTTCTGGAAAGTTTTGTATAACCATTGTATTTGTGACAAAATTAACACCTGATTTCTCCTTGCAGGCCTGCCAAATGATTTGGCACAGTTATGCTTGATGCGTGTTCCTTTCGTCAAGTATGATACCTCTTTAAGGAAGGTTTCAAAAAGTTGGAGAAATATACTCTCATCACAAGAATTTTATGCCACCAGAGCTGCATTTAAAATCAGTGAAACATTTATTTCATTTGTTGTACACGGTAACAGAGTCCAAATCTTCAATTTGAAGGAGCATTCATGGTTTTTCCTTCCTCCTCTACCTTTGGATCGAGCAATTTCTTCTCCTGAATGGAACATTGATCCTTATGAGTGGTGGCAGATTGAGACAGTTGCTGCTTTGCATGGAACGCTTTTTGTGATGGGAGGTGACCAAGCAACAATTTACAATTGCATTCGTCCAACTGAGCCTGCAAATACTGTGCATAAATATGATTTCTGCAAGAATAAGTGGATCAAAGTTGCCCCAATGCAGGTACCTCGATCAAATTCGGCAGCTGTAACCTTAAAAAAAAGTATTCTTGTAGCTGGAGGCAATGAAGAAATGGAAGAAGGTGCTTCTGCAGAAGTCTATGATCCTATGACAAATTGCTGGAGTTTTGTCTCAAGGATGCATTCTTCCATGAAAAGTTGTGTTGGTGTGGAACATAGAGGCATGGTTTATGTTAAGGGTGCAAATTTAGGCTCAGGAAGCCCAATAGAAGGGGAGCTATATGATCCTGTAAAAGATTCATGGATTAGAATGAATCCTGGTCTTCGTCAAGGACTTGCTCGAGGTCCGATTGCCTCAGCAAATTCACAACTCTTTGTTGCAGATTGGAAGGATTGTCTGCTCAAAATGTATGCAATTGAGAATGATTCTTGGGAAATCATTGCTAGTCTTCCTGCAAAGATAAGCCGACTTGTTGGTCACAGGGATAAGCTTTATGGTCTTACAGGCAAGATTAAAGTAGACCCATATAACCACCATGTAATATCTGACAGTCCTGATGGGGTCTGGCAGCTTGATTTGGGGAAAAGGATTGGATCTGAGAGAAGAGATTGGCTTGAATCCGTAACCAGAAGAAATTGCATTCGCGAGTTTGATTGGAGGAGGGAGGATAGTAGAGAGGCTGGCAGGTTAGATTTAGGGTTGAATTCAAATAGCTTGAAGGCTAGAATGGAGTTCAGGATGATTTCAATGAGAGGAAGAGAAACTGATTTAAATAATCGGCAAAATATGTTACATGGTTTGGGCAGAGAGGATGATGATGGTTCTGAATTCTCATATAGGCTTGGTAATACTGAAGATAACAAGGAATATGTATGGAATTGTATATGGCGAGAACCAAAGCAGAATTTGAAGACAGGTTCCCTCTCCTGGGTGCCGAGCAGTGCTCATTGTGCTCTACTTGAGGACTAGATGGTCCCTTTGGATTCCATATTAGGTTTTCATATTCAGGTATCTGTTTATCAATTCTTGAGGATAATTTTTTAGCTCAGTGAAACCAGTTCATGATTCAAGAGTTTCTATTCAGGTCTTTGTTATAGTATGCACATCACTTGCTGCAAACAGAGTTTGAGGATTTCAAGTCTTAGGCTGTGAAATTGAAAAGTACAAAAACATTAATTACTTCTATTAGGCATTTTTGAAAATCCATGTTTTGACCAGATGCTTCGGCATATGCTCTTTTGGGGCTTTAAAGGGAACTGATAAATGATACATTATAGTGATAAGAGATAACTATTATTGATTTTGCTCACCCATAAGCAAGAGTATTATTTTGGTACTTTTACCCCATTGTAAGATTCTGGGGATTCAATTCATCCTCTCGCTGTTTTGGGTTTGAGTTTCCAAGCATTGGACAAGATTTGTGGTGCTTTATTCCATGAGGCAATGTAATAAAAACTGTATCATTTGAAGAGATCAACATGGGAATGATTGTAATCGGTGGCTTTTTTCTGGAAATGTAAATTTAAATCTAATATGTAAAGTTATTCGAGTCTATTGTGAAGAAAGGTTTCAATCACTGAGAGTACTTATCACGTTTTTTATCTCGCAATTTGTTTATTTACAAAATGTCAATGGTACACGGCATTAATGTTACCTGACACAGCTTCAAAAACGTGACTTCCATTTGTGATATTCTATACAAGTTGTAGATGCAATGTGACCATATCCAACTATTCCACTCCATTTCAATTAAGATAACTAAATACGAAAAAAATATCCTAATTGATTTAGTGAGTCTACAGTAACCTTAAAGGAATTGCATACAAAAATGATAATGAGTATATGTTTAAACAAAAAGATTTTATCTTGCAGACAAATTGAATGATGTGACTTGGATCATGTGTTACAACCAGTGATAAGGAACATCTATTCAGATTTTTGTCATTCGCTGACTAGAAAAGCTACATTAAATATTGCTTTCCTCTTGGAGATACAAAATGCAAATGTGATTTGTAATACAATACACACCTAAAAATTTGAAGGGTGAACAGAAACATCTCTGCACAGGGAACAATTCATGAGACACGATTTCAATTTCCAAAAGATCAGTAACTTTCAAAAAATCTATTGCAAGTTCAAAGAATTATGCAAAACTGAAATTTAATCTCACTAATGTCGTTATGCAATATATTCTACTAATCAAATTTCAGCCACTAGGCTGTTCCCATTAAACATTTCAAATTAGAAATTTTGCATAAACATCCAATCATGACATGTAAAAGAGAAACTACAAAGCTATTTTGCAACTAAAAATAAGCATTTAAATAACAAATCATTTGAGCAAACATAATACAACTTTATAGTCTCTATAACATATATTAAACTCATCAAAATTGTGAACTTCAAAGGGATTACTGTGAAAACGCCAGAGGACGTCCACACATGGAGATGGGTGCTCTATTGACCTTTGGGTGTGCGGCACCAGGACCATTCCAATTTGACAGTGTGTCCACACCGAGTGTACTTAGCTTGGATTATGCCTACACTTGTTTCTTTCTTTGTTAGATTATGTCTTACTACACAACATTTCAACACTTTACTATTTATTCATGCCCAATTTAAAGTGCCCACCATAAATAAGGAACACAAGTAGCTTTTATGTGTGAATGTCTCAACCAACCTAACACCCAAATAATAGTTACAAAGTGTTACAAGAACGCTGGGTGCAACAACCCTCCACAAGAGAAATACAACAATTCAGCATGGTCGTGCCAATACACTGAGTTAGGCCAAGATCTAGACATGCACACACCTAGTGCACCTGACTCATGCAGCATGCACCACAAACCAAGCTATTGTACCATGCATTCCACCAATTCTCTCCAAACCATGCACTCTACCATGCGGCTCACTGACCTGGCCAAGTGCGATTTATGCTCTACCTTCATTCAATTCATACACTTCTTTGCAACATGTGGTAAGACTCCTCTCTACTTGTGTTGTCTTGTCCTGTAACCTCTACCTCCTCCTCTCCACTCAAACTATTTGACTATTTATATGTGCATACCCGCTTCTACATGAATGTTTGTAACTTTGCTTGGGACAAGCCAACCCATGTTAGATTTCCTTAAAACCTAGTAAACTTATTCACAATTTTCTAAGTATAAAAACCAGAAATACACAGAGTTTTCTAACTTAACATGCACAATGGAAATTAAATTCAGAAGACAAACACATCAACACATAGAACACAAGATATACCCAGGGTACTTGAACTCTGGGGAAAACCTACGATATTGTGTCTTTTATTTTTCTTCTTCAACAAAGGAATTTTCTTCAAGAATTACAAGGGAGAAACTTCCCTTCTACCATAGAAAAACACTTGATCACCCACCAAATAGGTCGATCCCCTTTCTTGTGCACTGGATCTACAAAACCGTTGTGTAGAATAGCTAATCCGCCCACATGTGCGAGCGCAAGTCTCCTCTTTTGCACGCACATGCGAATAGAAAGACTACATTGAGGTTGTAAGAACTCGACCCTCACTTGATTTCTTCTACTTGGATGCTAAGTCCCTGCGATCTGTTGAACCCTGTTGCCCACCACCTGTGGGTAGTGTATATAGGAGAATTTTTCTTCTAGATGGTCCTCAGCTGACAACCAACAACCCCTTGCAGCCCCCAGATAGCTCGATGTGCCATTTTCTTCGCCACCTGAGCCAACCATGTGGTCCCTTGCCCATCTGTTATGAATGTATGTTTGAAGGTGGGTCTCCCAACCCCAAAAGTATGACTTTTCATTGGTTTGGTTGAGTAATTTTGTTTACTTTTCATGGGCACTTTAGGGCATGGATTGGTGGGGGGATTCGGTGGAAAGAGTGGGTTAGGTTTGTAGTCTTGTCTCCACTGCCCGATTTTGGGGTTATCCTTGTATCCTAGTCCCGTGGGATCTCCTTTACTGGCCATTAGCTTTAGGAATGAGACTACATGGGAAAACATGATTTTGGTTGCGTGGCCCTGCTTTCTGATACCACCTACATTACTCCCCTTCCACTCATTTTAGCCCCATTCATCTCTTTTCCCATCCAGGTCCACATATGTCCACTGGGTCCACATAGGGTTAGCCTCCCCCTCCCCTTGTCTACACTTTGGGTTGGACCTGGAACGATGCCCTGGAGGTTGATGCAGCTAGAAAGAAAATAAAAACCATAATTTGGCGACTCTCAACATGAAATGTACTACAAAATGCAAAAGATGGTCGGGACATACAAATTTAGCACGTGGGCAAAAGCCAAACATGAGCTCTTCCCCTTATCCATGGCCATCACTCTGGTTTCTATGTGACCTAGATGAGCCTCTTCCATCATTAAGGAACCCATGATTGTCCCAACCTCTGGTGGACGATGAATTGCCCCACCTTAAGGGGGTATCCATTGCTATATATTACACATCATGCTTGCTCTCATTCCCTAGAGTTTCGAGCAATTATGAAGAAAAATCAATAAAAGGCAAAAGACATATGAAGAAGGGTGGAAAATCAAAGGCCGAGGTAATTCATATACCACGATTTGATCCCTCCTACACTCATATATCCAGGTGTGGGCTTCCCCTATTATAGCTACCCTTGTGACATGCCATGTGGTCCAGATGTTCCCTTGATCCCCACTCCATTCCATTACTATATCATTTGCCACCTGCTGTTGATTTGTGGTAGCATTGAATGTGCTCTAGCCACGAAATTTGGTGGAGAGGTTGGGGCACATGAGATTTCCAATACCCAGAAAGCGTTTGGGCAGATTCTAAATAGTTAGGGAAATATTAAAATAATTAATATTTTTAATGGAGCTCCTAAGTCTAAACTTAGGGAAATTAAAATATTAATGTGAATTAATATAAAACTATATTGCCCACGGGGCTTTGGATTGACGGTGAATGGGTGTATTGTTAAGGCACTCATTGCGATAGGTCACCAGTTCAAATCCCCCATGGGTGCTTAGGTAGTATTATATAGAAAAATATATATATATATATATAAAACTGTGTTAGAATGGTCCAAAAGACATGGATCAAGCCAGATCTAATCTTAGTCGTTGATTAAGGACTTAATCTCGGCGGTTGATATGTCAATGAGAAAAGTATAAGAGGAGGCTTGAGGGTCACTTGGAGAGTACACCAGATGATCAGTCATTCTATTCTCTAGAGCGGGGTTTGCTAAGAGAGATAGAATCAATGATCGGAGTTGCAGCTGAGGGGCAGTGAGTACAGAGACACAGAGAGGTAGAGATAGTGCTGTGAGATCAGTGTAGGAGCTAGAGAGTGACGCAGTAGCAGCCAAGGCTCATGCAGAGCCACACAGAGGCAGCCAGGAGCTGCGCAGTGCTTCAGAGAGGCCAGCGTAGCTGACGCAGAGGGCCAGAAGGCTGACGCAGGGCCTCCTGAGGCTAATGCAGGCATATTCAGGGTGACACCGGGCGGCGGGCCAGCGGTGGGCAGAGAGAGGCTGACGCAATCCAGAGAGGTTGACGCTGGGGTTTCTGGGGTAGATTGGAGCTAAGGAGCTGCCGGAGGGTTTATCCGGGCTTTCATCTGGGACATCTGTCTCAGACCGAGAGGTGTCACTACCAAGGGCATATTCTGTTGGGTAAGTCGGATTTGGCACCTAGATTGTACTCTGAAATTGCTTAATAAGAAAACCCTCAGATAGCTGCACCGATTTTCCTGCATTGGGTTTTTTCCAAGGACATTGGTCCAAAAATAACGATGTCATTTTGTATGCTTGTATCTGTTTCCTTCAGTTGATGATCTGTAATATGTTGAGCATGCACTAGTGTTTATTTTCAATATTTACATAACGAAACAAGTAGGTAGGAATAAATCAGTAAAGTGCATGGAGGGTTTCTAACTGGTAGACTTAGAAACTTCAACACCTGCCACTTGAGGAATGTACCGTGGACATGTCACCCCCTCTAAAGGTTGAAACCACCTAATAAGGTCTTTGATTAACCCCTTATTGAATTTGGAGACACTTGTACATGCCAAAGACAGCTATGGAAAGGCATGCCACCATGAAGTGCCCCATTGATCCCATTACTTGTAAGCTCTTTTACTTGATTACTCTAATGATTTGTTGTACTGGAGAGCAAGAGGACTCATTGGATCTTATGCAGGATTGCAGGTAGTTTTTCATTTGGGGCTAGGTCTCCCTATACGGGGTCCTGACCCTCCAGAGGACTGCATTAGCACTTGTAGGGTGAGTGTTGAGAGCCATGGGCCTTCAACATAGCAAAGAGTACTTCATTGATCCCCAACACCATTCGTTGATTGCTTGTGTTCCACCTTTTGGATGAGGATGATGCACTTGGTTCACCATATCCAGTTGGCTCCACACATGCACCATACACTTGGCAAATGTTCCAGCGTTCAGAGGATGTCTTCTGCTACAGAAGGAGGGCTTATATTATCATCCTAGCCCTTACAGATGGTTTACATGCATTTTCAATCCATTTGGAGACCCATGAGGATGTCCTTGTGCCCCCACACCCATTTGGGAGCACCATAGGTTTTTGCTTGGAAAACAAGAGGCCAACCCCTTGTCCACTATGTTTGGAGTTCAGTTATTTATCATGGCACTCTTTGGACTTCATTAGGCCTTCTCAAAGGCCCAACAACTCACTTTATTCATCATTCGACCCTCTTGAGAGGCTTCTTATTACACTATTGAGTTGTTTAGTGGGTTTGTCGCAAAAAATATTGTTATTATGCACATTATTTTATTTTAGGGGGCTCAATTAGGTCAATTTAGCTAAATCAAATTCATTAGAGAGTGTATAAATAAAGTGAGATTATTCATTTTCATTATCATCACTTGGATTGGGCTATTCGCTCTTGTGAAATTTTCGCTCTCTTTTGGAGGACGAATTTGGATGTTATGGATGAATTTTGATGTTTGGACATCTCTCTCTTGTCTTGGAGCTTCATTATTAGCATAATTTGATGATTGGATATACTCTTTTATACATGTAAGTATTCTTTTAATGCTTATTCTTGTCATTTACTTTTGTCACATGAATGTTGCTCGGATTTCCGTTATACAAGTCTGAAATTTATTGCTGCTCTATATGAAATTGTGGGAATTTTTGTTCTTTATAGCATTGCATCATGTCATGGGCCATGTATGAATGAGTGAATGTTCCTAGAGATAATTTATGTTAAATACATCTCGATAAGTCATCATTTATTGCAAACCGAAGTATAAAGTCCTTGCAGCAGTTGTTCTCATGCTCTAAATGCCATGTGAAGTTGTTGAAGGCCTCCTTGATTGGGTGAATTCTTCCCAAACCATAAATTCTCCTTGACTCCATCTCTTCCAAAGGACAAGGCACTAATCCTCCATTGGTGATCATTTTCAACGCTTATTCTTTTCACCTCCCTCTTTTTCTAGGCCTAGCCTACATAGGTCACCTAGGGCATCAATTATCTCACAATCTAGCCATCCAAACACTTTGATTTTTGGTCCACAATTGTGTTGAGGTTTGCTCTAGAGGCCCTCCAAATTTGAAGCAAATCCAATGGTGGGATCTCGAGATATAGCAAGCCCTAGCTCAAGGACCATTTCTTGCCCTAGTTTTCCCTTGGCTAGTGTCCTCATTAGGATCATTGAATTCAAACCTCAAAGAAAATTTGTCCTTTGATCCTTTTCTCCTCCCTAATTAGGTCAAGCCCCTTAGTGGGTGATCAACTCCATACTGTTGACCTAATTTTGGGCCTGTTTGGTCCCACTTCTTATCAAAGCTAATCCTTCAAAGACCATTTAGAAACCAAGTTTCCATGAGGATTTTGAGGTCTAGGAATCTTCTTTGCAAGTCATACCTTCAAACCCTAGCCCCCAAAATCTTCCTAGCCCTTCCTAAAGAGCCTTTCACCTTGCTTACCAAACAAGCAAGCCACATATTTGAGCCTCTCTTGTGAATAGGCTTTTGGGATCACCTTTCATCCTATAATTGATATATTCATTATAGTGATCCTTATTATACTAGGGCTCCTCGCATTGGTGAAAGTCCGTAAAGGGTAGGGAGCCTTAGTTGTGGTGACAGCGGGCTATCACTCCATTATTTTCGTTTGACCTAATAGTTGCTCTATAGGATCCCCTCCTAGGACCCCTGCTAGTTTGAGCAGTAATAAAAACCCTTGGCTCTTCCTTTGTTGGTCTGACACACACTGCTTGTGCTCAACTAACTTGCCACCAACTCGCTCTATTTCCTCTTATAATTTCGATCCCAACCCTAATCTCCCTCTCAATGGCTGAGATTAAATTGTGATCAAGGGTTAAGATTAAATCATAAGTTAACTTAGGATTTTTTTATTTTTTTTTCGAGTCTAACTTTAGAAAATAGTTAATTAATATTTTGCTAAAGTGACTATCTTGTGGGTCCCTTTACTAGCCGTAGCACTTAGGCTAGCAAAATCCTTACTTCTCTTCTCCAATCAACACTTCGTCTTAGAGAGGAAGGTGTTTTGCACTACGCCCAATTTCTCTCTAAGGTAAACAAATTTGGTCCCTGGAAAAACCTTGTTCAGAATGTTTGTTGCCTGCTCCTCTGTTGGTACGTACTGGAGAGAAACTATACCTCTTTGAACAATATCTTTGATGTGATAACGTATGTTGATGTGCTTAGAGCAATCATGAAACACTGAATTTTCAAAGAGCCTAATGCAACTCTGATTGTCACAATGGATCACAGTGGGCTCCAACTCTGTCCTGAACAACCCACGAAAAGCTTTCTCAACCAAATAGCATTGCACCTCACCAAACTAGTAGCCATTTACTTAGCCTCGGCTAAGTTCAATGCAATTGATCTCTGCTTCCTGCTAAACCAAGAAACAACTGTTGATCCTACACTAAATGTGCACCTTGATGCGCTCTTCCTGTCTATGGAGCTCCTTGCCCAATCTGCATTAGTGAAGCCCTCAAGCCTCATCTTACCAACCTATCTGTACCGCAATCCATGCTCTACTACCACCCTGAGATATCACAACACATACTTAGTAGCAACCCAATGCACTCTGGTAGGCTCTACCAAAAATTTGCTCAACGAGTTGACTACAAAACATATGTTTGGTCATGTGATAACCAAATACATCAGTGACCAAATCAATAATTGGTAAAGTGTGGGATCTACTTGCTCCGATCTGGATGTATCCACCTTCCTCCAATTTGTGACTAGAGGTGTGGTCATGGCCTTGTAATCCTGCATGTGAAATCTCTGTAGTATCTGCAAGGCCTACTTACCCTATCCTATGAAGATCTCCCCATCACCCTGCCAAACCTCCAGCCCAAGGAAATAGTGCAGCAACCCCATATCCTTCATCTCAAACTGCCCTGCAAGATCTCTCTTGCACTCCTGGATGAACTCATTTGCGTCTGCCAAAAGGAATTTGGGATGAACCACTGTATTGCATGCCTCAACCCAAAGGAATTTGGGCAGCCCCTAGTCATGCAACATGGTTTTGGCCGCTTCAACTATGGCTCTATTCTTGTGCTTTGCCACCCCGTTCTGCTAATGATTATATGGTGTGGTCAACTCCCCCCTGATGCCCTCCTTGGCACAATTTCCTTGAATGCTTTTGAGGTGTACTCCCCACCATTATCAGACCTTAACGCCTTGATTTTTCTGCCAGTCTAGTTCTCAACAAAGGCCTTAAATGCCATAAACTTCAAGAAGACGTCATCTTTCTTTTTCATGAAAAATATCCAGGGCTTCCTTGAGTGATCATCTTAAAGGTGACATAGTACTTGTACCCACTGTTATATACCTGGGGCGGATAATATGGGGTACCAAGGCAGGTACCCAAGGTAATAATGTAATAATGGGATGGGCCATAGTAATAAATAAGGTGGTTAACCCATATTATGTAAGGGACCACAAGTAGTTAGTAATAATGTAATGGGCCCATGGTATTAGTTGATGGTATGAGGGAACCATGGTAATAACCCATGGTATTGTATGTATGAGGCCTATATAGAGGCTAGAGACTCTACGTCAAGGAATTGTGTCAAGGAATATTGTCAAGGATTATTGTATGAACAAGCATATGGCTTGTGGAGTGTTCTCCTTCCTTAAGAAGTGAATGTATGGTGTTGCCCTACCTTAAGGGTTTGATATCAACAAAGAATCATTTCATATTATTTCTGGGTTTATTTGCATTATCTTATATTTTCATATTAGATCTATAGTAATTCCGGGTTTGATATCAATAAAGAATCATTTCATATTATTTCTGGGTTTATTTGCATTATCTTATATTTTTGGATCAGATTTATAACAAGTGGTATCAGAGCACTTTCTTGGGCACAAAAGTGGAGAATTTTTATTTATTTATTTATTTATTTTTTTTTTGGCAGGATTTCAGGGGCAGCGAGTTTTGCAGATCAGATCTGTACGTTTTGGTGAAAGATATGCTAAATATAATTGCAGATCTGGATTATTTATGAAAAAATAGCCGATTTCAAAAAATAAATCGGTTGAATCGGAGTCCGGATGAAGGAGATATCGCTGATTTAAAAATCAGTGGGGTTGCAGACAATTTTTCGGGGCAGCGAATTTGCGGCACAGATCTGGACATCTTGGTGCAAGATCTACAAAATCTAATTGTAGATCTGGATTCTGTGTGAAAAAACACTCAATTTCAAAAAAAAAAAAAAAGTCGAATCGGAGTCCGGATGAGGGAGATATCGCTGATTTAAAATCAGCTCTTTTTTGCAAAAATTTTGGTGACGGCGAAGAGTTGCAGCACAGATCTGAAATTCCAAGTGTCTGGATCAAGATTTCTATCACATGGACAGATGCAGAATGGTTGTTCAATTTCCGAAAATAGGTCATAATAGGGATTCTGAGCAATATTGACTAAACTGTGACAATTTCAAATTTTCGCCAAGTAAGTGAATTTTTTCCAAACCTTCATGGCTTCTAGCAAGGAATTTTTTACAGAGAATGATAAGGGTCCTACTATTGAAGAATACATAAATGAATACAAGAGGTTATTTAGACACAATTGGAAATGGGTGGCACTGGCTAATTTTAAAGATGAGGTAGCCACATGGTGGGGATTACTTAACCAAAAGAAGTGTTTCAACCTGCCCGATGAAAAATTTGAAAAATTACTTTTAGACAGATGGTCTCATGCCAGAAAACAAGATAACGAGAAACATGTGGGGCTATTTCATACTGGTATATCTTTATTGCAGGTTCATGGATTGATTCAGAAGAAGAAGATCATTGTTTCTATAAATCCTAGTTGCAAGCATAATTTCATCAATGTTAATTTGGCAAAAAAATTGCAAATTCCAGCAAAACACATTGAAAACACACAAGTGGATAATAAAGATGTTCTAGTGTATAAGGATTTGAAGATTTCTATGGATAAGTATGTGTTGCATGGTGATTTTTATACTTCAGAGGTGGATGATATGGATGTTGTTTTGGGATATCCTTGGATGGAATCTGCGGGTACTATCAATATTAATGTGCAAAAGAAATTCCTGAAGCTCTGGTATAAAAAGAAGAAAATTACATTACAGGATATTTCCATCAATAAACAGTTAGAGTACATGGAGACTGAAGCAGAAGATGTTCCAAGCACTGACATATCAGATGATGAGCCTTTGATGATCGACAATCAAACACAAACAGAGGCTGAAGCAGAAAAGGTTACAGGTACATCAGATGAGGGCTCAGTGGTTGAAGTCATATTAGAAAAGAAGGCACCACAACAAGCACCACAGCAGGGTGAATTAAAGAAAAAGACACCGTGGGTTAAAACTTCAACATATCATCACCCACATCACCCCGCAAGAAAACAACCAACAAGATGGCAACCAATTAGCCACAAGGACAACAACCCCCGTATGACGGATAGCGAGGAGCGAAGATCCACCTACTACACATCAACACAGAAGAGCTGCCATGGTCAACTTCCATCTCAAGCGAGCGAGGCATCAGCGAGATTAAGGGTTCACCTTTCTCTTGGATGGCTAGATGCACGTGCATGGTACCAATGGACTACTCTTTTGAGTAGATCCTTGCTCCTTGATTGTGGATTTAGTGATGCGATGGAAAATGCACGATTTGATATATTTGTTGGTGTCCTATCAAAGCTTTACCTATTCATTTCCTCCCATATCATTTTTTCATGCTCCCTTAAGGAACACAGATGCCCTAGATGGCATAGAAATCCAACCTAGGGGTGAAAATATAAAACTTGTTTACTTATGACGAATGTCTCATACATAGCATCAAAGTCAATATCATTTTCGTATAAGTTAAACCACTATGAAGTCTCATGTCCATAAGAATTGAGGATTGTGGTTAGTGCCACAACTAGTAGTTCAATGAGGCAGTTCATAACTCAATTGGTGTTGTCCTTTTTGTACATGATATTCATGTGGAATTGTTGAAGGTAGGAAGATGTAACACCTCATGTTCTCCTAGTGTATAATCGTAATTATGATTAGTGTCACTGCAAATCACAACACAGATATTTTGATGATTATTTAATTATGACGGATAAATTACAAATGATGTAAAGATATTTTGTCTATTAACGAATATTCATCGAATGACTAATTGAAGGGTGGACCACCAGTACTAGACATGACACCACAAGTGGGAATCATTGAGGACGTTGGGGAAATCACCTCGCCTGTCAAGTAAACAACCATAGCTAGAAAACCCATATTGCCAAAGTATCCAAAATTCAAATTCAAATAATTTCTCCTCTTCACCATTTTCCCAAAAATCAATTTTTGAGAGAGCTGGGTAGTCGGGCAGCCAAACACCCACAGTCATGGAGGTATGGAGAGACTGATTGGGTAGCTGGAAGCTGTTAAAGTAGGGTACAACAAGTAGCCTTCTTGAGTTCCTAGCTTTAACCCACGAAATCTCTTAACAAAGGCCAGAAAATCACAAGTTCTCTTTAGCCAAAGGAGAGGAATGCACGTGGGGATCAAAGTAATCATTCTTCTGAGTGTGGGGAGAGTGCTAAAAATACGAGTGTAGGAGGAGAGTTTCCAGAGAGCTTAGAGCACCCGTGAGGGAAAAACAAGTTGATATGCAAGTGGGTTTTCTACCGATATTTTACAGGAAATTAAAACTTCCTAGGGCAGCCAAAATTCGTGCCTAAGGATGCATAATTCAAGTGGGATCAATTATTGAGTGTTTGGGCCTATTAAATTTCTAATTTAGCTACAAATTTGGGTTAAGAAAACTTAAACCCAAATTGGGAAAAAGGGGGTTTGTGAATTTGATGTTGGCTGGGTGGGTTAGCATGCACTAAGAGGGGAGGGTGTTGGGGGATTGCACAGATAGTGAAAGGACTCCCCTGTGTAGCTATAACCAGATAGGAAAGCACCTGAACAATTCATGGTAGCCCTAGCTCAGTATGTAGAGAGTTACAGTCATTGATTTCCTGTGGAAGAGTGTGGCTTTCATGCCCATTAGTTTCTTGAAAATTTGAGTTCCTTTCTGGTACCATGACTCTGTAAGGGGGTGATCAGCAATAGACACAGATAGGCACAGTGAAGCCTATGGTTGGGTGGAGAAGAGCACACCCTTATTTAGTTGCAAGCCATTGAAATTCAGTAACTCCTTCATCTGTTAAATTGATGTGTAATAACTATGAATTTATTATTGATATTGCTTGAATTAATGTTGCCTATTGAGTATGGTTATGTAATATTGATTCTGTGCACAGCTGAGTAAACCGTGTTGATGGAATAGCATGCGAGTTTTGCCATTAAGATTTTAAACACTTGGCTTGTTGATAGAATTCACAAGTAATTTATAAGGCTTTTATAAGAAGACTGAGTAGGCCTGAGTCTTCATGGAACGTCTGATGAGCAGATTTAATTGGTTGTCTAAAGTACTTATAACCCTTGTAAATTATGGTCTGGGGGTCAACAAAAAACCTAGGTTGTAGGGTTGTGGCTTTATGTTGTGGAATTTGGTAGAAAAAACAGAGCCTTGGACTTAATTTGATGGAGTCCTCTGACTTTGTCACTTGAACCATGATGATCTATGCCTCTTGCCAAAGTACAAGATTTAGAGAAGTTTGGCACAAGATTCACAGCTAAAAATCTGAGTGCTTTCATGTGCTAACCAAACAAAGATTATGCTTACTTGGATGACACAAATCTACCTTATGAATATAACTTTGTGAAATACACCCAGATATCTAAAGTTAATGTTAATACACCATAACTGGGTCAACTTGGAGGAATGCAGTGAGCTTCCCAAATCAATGTTGATAGGGAGACCTCATATCTCTCCTATAGAAATATATATATTTCAGACATCGTATCTCATATACATATATTTATATTTATATTTATATTTCAATAGGCTGTGAGTTGGAGTGGTATGTTGAACATTGTAAAAGTGGGGATTTGCAAAAAAAAACCTGTTACAAATGAAATTTGTGATGCTTTTTCCTCGTCTCAGGTCCTTGCCCATTTATTTCAGGGTATGTTAGACATAGATCCCTTTGGCCTTGTTACAGTCTTACACGGCATAAATTATATAATTATATTTGAATTCAAGCAGGTGTTACATAGATCTTCTCATCTGAAAGATATATGGTTTATATGTAGATGATTTTCTTCGCCATGGCCAGAGTCTGGGCCTTATCCAGCGCCTGAGATTGTGATGAAGGGTGAGTTACGAAAGCCTTAAGCCTATCCCTGGCACCCTCGAACATTGGTAAAGGATTTCGTAGAACATCTACAAGTGTGTATATATTATACCTAGGAGGCAGCCGTTGTTGTCTTAAATATTTTGAAATGAGATATAACAAATAATGCCAACAATTTATGGGGTATGGAGATTATACTGTGGAGGATTGCTTCCAGATAGACATAGGAATCTCATGGAGGATTTCCCATACATAAAATTTCTCCGTGGCCCATAACCATTGAGAGTGTAAATAGTTCCCCGGCATGAATTCAACTTGAGGGTGAGGTTTGGCATGTTCTAGCCACAGTCGACCAACCTGGGGTCTAGGGCTCACTCGACTTTCACCATTTAAGAGATGGGGTGGGCCATGTGAGGGTTTGCGTGGGTATCAGCCAAGTACCATCCTGGTAAGCCTCTGCATTACCCCAAATAGGCTAAATCAAGTCGATTCTCATCGACGCATACCACTGAAGCAACTCGCCCTCTCCAATAATGAAACCAAAACCCTACATTGCAGAATAATCCTCACTTTTAATGGAAGGACTTAAACCTGTATCACTAGTAATCTTCCTTTTGATGCGATGAGCCTGAATTCCCTTGTTTCGCTAGAAAGAGATACCCTACCTTTCTCAGTCTCGCTAAAAAGACGCATTTTGAGAGATACACGCCTTTCTATTGCCAGAAAGGGGGAATTATGGGCATCACACATCCCCATATCGCCAGATATGTAATCTATTACACGATACAGATAGCCTTGTCACGGGAAATTTGACTTCTTGGAGCAATATGAAATGCTTATCCTTAGATGAACAGAATCCTAGGCGACAAGCAAATGGAAGGGTTTAACTCGATATCGCGAGGAAATCAGTTTTCTTGTGTGATAAAGTAAAGGAGCAATCTTCTTGTCACTAAGCAAAATATCGGTTGATATATACCTGATCTCGAGAAGACGCTTCTGGAGCAATAAACAGAGAAGATAAATTCTCTTTATCGCGCGAGAATGCTCTTTTAGCCCCGGAAAGGAAGAAGACGGAGAGACTTTTGTAGCGATACAGGTAGGGTTGTATTTTTTATTGCATGAGAATCATCGCCTACCCCAAGATGAATTGAGCAGTCAACGATGGCTGAGTGAGCGCTCGTGTTGTCGACGATGAGTAGCAGGTCAAATAGTGCTAGGTGAGAAAGGGAGTTGTCTATAACGCGACTTTTTGAAAGCTTTTTCGGCGGATTTTTCCGGTTGAAATCCGGCAAGAATTATTGGAATCGCAAGTTTGATAGCTAGTTTCTGCACAATGAAAGCGTCCCAGGGGTTTTTCAGGGTGCTGAATCCAAATATGCAGTTGAAAAAACCATTTTAACTGCAAGAAATCAAGATTTGACCTCAATTTCTTCGCCGGATTCCGTCACCGGAATCTTCAAAAAGTCGCATTATAGACAACTCCGTGAGAAAGGGTAGGTTCCTAAATATTCTTTTTTGAAGACGTTGTCGAGCCGTTCTCATGTGTACATAGTCTTGTTTAGATTGGATCACAAACTGTTTAGATGGGATCACAAAAAAGGTATATATGGTTTTGCTTGGGATTAGACCACAAGACTCGTGGAGATCAAATCTCCCCACTTAATTATTACACTACATCCTCGCTATTAGGCTCCTAAATACTTAGGCCTCACATTTTAATAATGTAACTTCAACAAGGGCCAAATGTGATAAAAGCATTAATATTGTAACCTCAACAAAGGTCAAATGTGATAGAAACATTAACTTGAGGAATTTGAATTATTAGACAAATTTGTAAATGAGACAAATTTGGACCTCAATTCTTGAAGAGTAACCTGAGGGTCGTGTTTGTTGTAGTAGAGAATCACATTTTATGACAGTTATTTTGTAACTTGTTTTGGTTATATGAATTACTAAGATGTGTGGTTAGATTGGATGATCGTTTCCTTTTCCATAATACAATTTTTCACTGTGAACAACAAGGTAAAACTTTTTGTTATAGGTGGGATTCCTACAAAATGTATCAAAGAGGATATGATTGGCTATTGAATGTCCATTTTGTATGAGGACTATACTAACAATGTTATATGAGGCATTTGTCTCAACTTTGAATGATTGTTGTGGATCATAAAGAAATGGGATTAGCACTTTTAAGAGGTAACGCTTAATCTCCTTTGATGTTTTCTATGTGCCTTGGCCCAAAAAACCATGGCCTTGCCTCCACCCTTCGTCACCTAGCCCATAGACCAAGCAGAGAACCTAAACATGAACCTACGATAAAACTTGGTAAGGCCCAAGATGTTGCTAAGCCTCATTAGTGTTTTTAATGTCAGCCAATCACGGATGACTTGGATCTTGGGCCTCAACTGTTGAATTTTTCACGTGTCAAATGAGAACTTATCTAGGTTCGCATATAAGTTATGTTGCCACATGGTGCTAAATACTTATTGAATATGCTTTAGATGCTCTAGTTAGGCTTTGATAAAGATGAGGATGTCGTATTGGTATACAACCACAAAAGAATTGGTGAAACAATGTAAACTTTGAAACGAGAACTGATACGATTACCCGTTTTTTTAGGTAGTAAAAAATCAACCGGTTTTGAAAAGTGCTGATACAGAATATATATATATATATATATATATATATATATTAGCATAGTTTTTGACACTTTAATTTTTTTTATGTATATTATTTTTTAGAATGTTAGTGATTTGTAGGTTGATTTTAAAAAGTGTTGATTCTGCATCAGAGCATTTTTTTAAAAAGCTTATTTTTTTACTTTAAATTTTCTAATGTATTAAATGTGAATAATTGTTTTCTAAATTTAACAATTATTTAAGTAGTCTTATTTTTCATATTTTTTTTGTTTTTCTTTTATTTTTATTTTTTTGTAGTGAGGTCTTTATTTTTTTTGCATAGTTAAAGAAAAATGTCGATATTTTAAAGTTTTGATATTCTACATATTTATATATCATTAATTAATTTTTCAATGCGCATCCAATAATTGTCTCTAAAAAAACAATAATTTTTAACAATTGACATAAAAATAAACATTTTGAACATAAATATAACAAAAAAAATACACATTTTGATCATTTTTTGCTAGAAATGACATGTCAAAATCATAATTTTTATAGGAAAAAATTAACAAAAAATGGTTAAATAATAGTTTTTTTATGAATCTCATGTCAAAAATAATAATAATCATAGTTTTTTTCAAAAATTAATTATTTACATAAAAATTAAAGCGAAAATCACATAATACAAATATTGAACATATAACAATATTAACTGAATATTTATACTTCTCCTAAAATGTCAAAGTCAAAACATTACAAGTATAACTAATTAATAGTTACAAAAAATGAGCTTGATTTCCAAACATGAATTAAATTTAATCAATAATATCACATAATCCAAACTCTTCATCTTCTAGAGTTTCATCATTGTCTTCTTCCACAATATTTTCTACTTCAATTTACTCATTTTCCTCTTCTGATGGATCTTTGATATCTGTGAATCTCCCAATGTATGCATTTCCAATCATTCCATCTAATGGTGGTTAAGGTTCATTTTCCTTTTTTGCCACACGTGATTCATTAAAAGCCTCTTTCCTCAACCCACTTTCTTGCATTGCATCTGGAAGAAATTGAAGAGCATTAATTCTTTGTTGAATAAATTTGCATTGTACTAGGTCTTTTTCAATGGCATTGCAATTTCTTTCTTTTTGTAGGCAACATGCTAGTGTTGTACCTAATTATCAAGCACAAAAGAAATAATGAAGTAAATTAGTATAATCACATATAAATTAAGAAAGAAGATATTGAAATTCAAATTTATATAATAAAACTTACCTAAGCCTAAGAATAAATCCAAAACCCAGTCCCCTTCATTTGAACATAAGTCTATAAGATAGTTAATCAATGACTATGTTTTTTTATAAATGTTAACTATCTCTCATTTTGCTTATTTATCTTCATATGTTAGTTTTATTACAACAACATCATAACGCAGTACTTGGCTATGACTCTTTCTATCTACCCGATTAAGAAGCATAGGCTTATAGTTATCATCTTTTGTTCAACTTTCAACATGGATGAACTCACAATCACTTATAATTGGTTGATATTCACGGTTAATAAGATTTTACTTTTTCTTGTAACATGAAATAGTAAAAGTTCAATTAACTTGTACATAAATGAATTTTTTTAACATTAAGCAAACATACAATTTCAATGTCTTACCATGTAAGTTGCATCTTTAAGTTTGCTTTTCCCTTGAAGCTTGTCAATAACATTGTCAATTGTGTGTCTGAATGAAATGTCACAAATCTCCATAATGGTGATGATGTGACTTCTACAAATCCCGCAACCACTTTACTAAGAGCTTGATATGTATAAGGGTCGATATCATAGTCAATGTTTGGGATACTGAAACCATGGGGAATATCTGTAATAACTAGGGAATAATCTTTTTCAGGTATGAGTTTAGAAATATCTTCACAATCACCTTGTATTATTTGATATTGAATAGTGTCAAGCCCATTCCAACTGAAATGAGTAAGAGTTAGATCAAGTTCAACATTACTAAGATGTTGCTTTCTCAGTGTTTCAATCTTAATTTTTTCAATAAAGCTTCGGAAACTATCTGGTGCTCCATTTGCATCTTTTTTCATCTTTAATAAAATAAACAAATATATATATATATATATAAGTTATAAAATAAAAATAGTATACATATGAATAAAAATGAATGTATAAATCAACATACCTTTTTAAATGCAAGATAAAAATATTTTAGTGTTGATGTAAAACTTGAATCTGAGTAGTTGCTTACAATATCATCCCAACCATTTTCATTCAACAATTTACCCATTTGTTCTTGTATTTTCATGTAAACGTTGTGACTGAATAGATAAAGTAAAAAAGTTAATATAATGATATGTATAACAAATACTACCAACAACAATATGTTATATTTAAAAGAAAAATATAATATAGAAATAAGTAAAAAATAATTCAACAAACTTAATTTTGAAATTCCTCACACATTTCCTCCAATGATAATTCCCTTGACTTCAGAGGAGATAATATTGTTTTGACAAGTTTTTCATCCTTCGCTCCTTGCAATGCTCTCCAAGGTGTGATAGTCATATCTTATGGACGTTGCTTCATTTCAAGACCTGATTTCTTGTTGCTACATATCAATTGTTTAGACTTTTTGACCTTCTGGTTCTTAATGCCAATGTTCTCCCAGATGCTAAAAATCTCATTAAACAACTCCCATATCTCTCCAGTTATAAATTCCAATTGGAAAATGTTATCAATATCTCTGAATATATCAGAATGTACTTTGCCACCTTTTGAATTGATTTTTTCCTCAATTTGATAGTCTATTTTCATACAACATTCCTTTCGAAATTCTAGACTAACCTTTGTCTTATCCCCACCACATTTTTCTTCAAATACATTCTGAATAAATCTAATCCTTTGTATGAAAGTCATAGACATCCTATACTCATTATCTGTATGACAATACCATGCCAATGAATTTGCTTTTGTATTTGATAAACCACCATAAATGATACATTTTATTGTTTCAAAACGTGGGTTATTGGGAAATTCCTCCATCAATTTCCTTTGAGCTTATACATAATGGTTTTCTCCCAAGCACATAATAATTGTATTGAAAACATTTTGACTTATCAACTATAGAAAAAAAAAAAAAAAAAAAAAAAAAAAAAAAAAAAAAATCATTCCTTAGAAAAAAAATATTTATTTTTTTCATTTGTCCTCAGTCCCTTCACAGAGCCCCTGCTAGGGGGCCATTGTGCCTTAATGTCATGCCACACCAGTCCATGGGCCTACCCGCCCTGGGAAAAATTCAAAACAACCCCTGGCAAGGCAGGGGGCCGATTCCCAGAATCGCCCCTAGCAGGCTAGGGGACGATCCTAGGAATCGCCCCCCTAAGTCGATTCTCAAAATCGTCCCCCTGGCCTACCAAGGGACCGATTCCAAGAATCGCCCCCGGCAGGCCAGGGAGCAGTTTTGGGAATCGACCCCCTGGTTTGCAGGAGGTGATTATGGGAATCGGCCCCCTGGCAGGCCAAGGGGCTAATTCTGATAATTGGCCCAAGGGGCGATTCTAAAACGAAAAAAGACAAGAAACGTGCACATCGACCCCCATGACAAGTTAGATGTTAGAATCATACGAGGAACAAAAAAATCCATTCCTTAGAAAAAAACATGTTTATTTTTTCATTTGACCTCGGTCCCTTGGCAGGCCCCCTGCTAGGGGGTCGTTGTGCCTTAGTGTCGTGTCGCACCCGACCGTGGGCCTGCCCGCCTTGGGCAAATTGCACAACGGCCCCCTAGCCTGCCCAGGGATCGATTCCTAGAATCGGCCCCCCGCAGGCCAGGGGGTCGATTCCGAGAATCGCCCCTGGTAAGCCAGGAGGGTGATTATCGAAATCACCCCCCTGGCCTGCCAAGCGCAATTCTCAGAATCATCCCCATGGCCCACTGGGGGCGATTCCTAAGTCCATTCCCAGAATCGTCCCCCGCAGGCCAGGGGGTGATTCTAAGAATCGACCCAAGGGGGCGATTCTAAGAATTGTCCCCAACAAGCCAGGGGGTGATTCCCATAATCGTTCCCCTGGCCTGCTGAGAGGGATTCTGGGAATCGGCCCTCAGGCTGGCGAGGGTGTCGATTCTGAGAATCGACCCCCTGGTCTGCCAGGGGCCCGATTATGGGAATCGGCCCTTCAACAAGCAAGGGTGTCGATTCTCAGAATCGACACCCTCACCTGCCTGAGGGCCGATTCCCAGAATCACTCTCGACAGGCTAGGGGGACGATTCCGAGAATCACCCCCTAGCCTACTAGGGGGCCGATTCTGATAATCAGCCCAGGGGGGCGATTCTGAAATGAAAAAAAGACCATAAACATGCACATTGATCCCCATGACAAGTTGGATGTTAGGTTCATACAGGGAACCAAAAAAATCCATTCCTTAGAAAAAAATATTTTTTTTTTCATTTGTCCCCGGTCCCTTGGAAGGCCCCCTGCTATGGGACAGTTGTGCCTTAGTGTCGTGTCACACCTGACATTGGGCCTGCCCGCCCTGTGAAAAATGCAAAAATGCAAAACGGCCCCGTGGCAATCGAGGGGGTCGATTCTCAAAATCGCCCCCTTGGCCTGCCCGGTGATCGTTTCCGAGAATTGCCCCTCGCATGCTGGGGGCGATTCTCAAAAGTGCCCCCCTGGCCTACCGAGGGCAATTCTCAGAATCGCCCCCTGGCCTACCGGGGACGATTCTCATAATCACCCCCTAGGCCGATTCCCAGAATCACCCCCTGGCCTGCTGGATACGATTCTCGTAATCGCACCCTTGGGTCGATTCCCATAATTTCCCCACTGGGCCAATTCCTAGAATCGCCCCCGGCAGGCCAGGGGGTGATTCCCAAAATCGCCCCCCTGGACTACTGGAGGCAATTCTAAGAATCGGTTCCCTGACCTGTTGGGGGCGATTCTGGGAATTGCCCTCGGCAGGCCATGGGGTGATTACCATAATCGCCCCCATAACCTGCCAAGGGTGATTCTGAGAATCAACACCTTGACCTGCTGGGGGCGATTCTAAGAATCGGCCATCGGGCAGGCCAAAGCACCGATTCTGAGAATCGGCCAAGGGGTCGTTTTGCATTTTGCCTAGGGCGGGCAGGTCCATGGTCGGGCGCGCCCCCCAAAAGCAGTGCCTGTGGGCCGCATGCCCACGGTCGGGCGTGCCCGCCCACATGCACTGCTTTTGGGCAGGCGCTCCCGGCCGTGGGCCTGCCCGCCCGCGGCACGACGACGTGCTGCGTGCTGCCATGCCACGGACAAGCACGCCCACCCAGCACGTTCTCGTGTCGTAGGCGGGCATGCTCGCTCTCAGCACGACAGCGTGCAGGACGTCGTCGTGCACACGACACACCCATGACAGGACGCGCTCGTCTGTGGGCATGCCCACTCGCGGCACAGCAGCGTGAAGGACGTCATCGTGCCGCGTGTGGGCGCTTCCATGGTCAGGGGCGCTCACCCAAAAGCACTGCCTGTGGGTGGGGGCACCCGAGTGTGGGCCTGCCCACCTTGGGTAAAACGCAAAATGACCCCTTAGCCTGCTCAGGGCCAATTCCCAACATTGGGGTGATTTTGACCGATTCTTAGAATCGGCCCCCTGGGTTGATTCTCATAATCGACCCCCCTGGCCTGTTAGGGGGGAAATTCCGGCAAACTAGGGGGCAAATCGTCCCCGGGCCCTGGCCTATCGGGGAAAAATGCCCCATGCCCTAGCCTGTCGAGGCGGATCACCCCCGGGCCTTAACCTGTCGGGATGATCTCATAATCGACCCCCTAAGTCGATTCCCAGAATCAACCCCCTCCCTGGTAGGCCAAGGGGGTGATTCTCAAAATCGCCCTTGTGGCATGCCTGGGGCGATTCTGGAAATTGGCCCCTGGGCAGGCCAGGGGGTCATTTTGTGTTTTGCTCAGGGTGGGCAAGCCCACGATCGAGCATGCCCGCCCACGACACGTTCTCGTGTTGCACGTTTCCGTGCTACGAGCGGGTAGGCCCACGGCCAGGCTCACCCACCCAGGCCCGCCCACAACATGGCGACGTGTTGCACGTTGTCGTGCCTCAGGCAGGCACACCCACGTCAAGGCGGGCACACCTGGCCGTGGGCCAGCCCTCCATGGGTAAAACAACTCCCTGGCCTGCTGGTAGGCCGATTCCCAGAATCAGCCCTCAGTAGGCCAAGTGGTTGATTCTCAAAATCATCCCTCTAGCCTGCGAAGGGGTCGATTTTCGGAATCGCCCCCTAGCTTACCTGGGGCGATCGCCCCCTAGCTTACCGGGGGCGATTCTCAAAATCGACCCCCTGGCCTGCTAGGGTGTTGATTCCTAGAATCGCCTCCAGCAGGCCAGGGGTGTGATTCTGGATATCGCCTCCTGGCTTGCCGGGGGGCCGATTTTGAGAATCGCCCTCGACAGCCCAGGGGGGAGATTCTAAGAATCGCTCGCCAGGCCTACCAGGGGAAATTTTGGGAATCGACCCCCTGGCAAGCCAGGGGGTCGATTTTGAGAATCAGCCCATGGGGACGATTCCGAGAATCGGCCCAGGGGGTGATTCTGAGAATCACCCCTAGCAAGCTAGGGAGGCGATTCTGGGAATTGGCCCCTGGGCAGGCTAGGGGCTCGTTTTACATTTTTCTCAAGGCAGGCAGTGCCACGCCCAGGTGCGCACGGCCATGGGTGTGCCCACCTGCGGCACGGCACCGTGCTGCATGTTGTCGTGTTGCGGGCAAGCAGGCCCATGGCTCGGCACACCCACCCACAAGTATTACCTGTGAGCGAGTGTGCAATCGCCAAGCCCACCCAAGTGCTCAAGGGCCCTTAGCCCTGGGCCCTTGCACGGGCAGACAAAGCCCGTCCAAGGACCTGAGGGGTCGCGACTTTGGGTAGGGCAGCTCCGCCCACCCAGGGTCGCGGCCCCTCGGGCCTCTAGGTGGGCTCAATCTGATTCCGAGAATCGGATTGAACCCGCTCAAGGGGTCGAAGAGCACAATTTTTCTTTTTATTTTTATAATATCGTTTATTCTATAATAAAAAAATCAATTTTATGTTTTTTAAAAATTTTGTGTTTTTTGTTAATTCAATTTTGTTTGTATATTAAAAAAAAATTGTAATGTTTTTACATAATGTTTTTTCAATGATTTTTTATTTTCAAGTTGTTTATTGTTTTATATATATATATATATATATATATATATATATAGTATTTTTTAGTGTGTTTTTTAAATATTTGTTTTTTCTATTTTTTTCTTTAATTGTCTAATGGTGCATTTTTTGTTTTTTATTTTGTTTATTTCTTTTTTCTTTCATCATGTTTTTTGAAAATATGTTTTTGTTATATATATATATATATAATTTATCTTTTATAGGTTAATTTTGTTTTTCTTTTTTAATACTTTTTTTTTTCTTTATGTTTGAATTTTTTGTCTGTTTTTATATATTTGAATTTTTTGGTCTGTTTTTAATTTTATGTTTTTTTTAATATATATTTTTATTTACTTTTTATTATTATTTTTTTAACTTTTATTTTTGTTTTTTCTCATGGTTTTTATTTTTGTTTTTATTTTTAAATTTATGTTTTCATTATTCTTTTGAAATTTTAATGTTTTTCGAAGTCATGATAAAAAAATTTACACCATTATTTCAAAATGTTGAAAATTTATCTTGGAAAAAAAAACAAAGGTTATTTCAACATCAACACATCAACACTTTTCGTTTTCGGGGTGTCTTTTGCACAAAAAGAAATTGATTTTCACTGCCATTTTTAAAACATGTTGAAAATTTACCCTAGAAAAAAAGCATTATTCCAGCATCAACACTTTTCATTTCGAGTTGATTTTTCATGTTTTTTGGGTTTTTTTTTTTTTTTTGCTAGAGTTCTCATTTTGAGTTTATAGTTCCCATTTCTGTGAATGGTTGCAGAACATTGTCCATCATCTTTGTGAATGTTGTTGGCATATTAATCAAGCTAAAAAACATGACCAACCACTTTGAGAAACTTTCATTAGACTTGAACAATGTTTGTCACAAATTAGTTGGCTTGATTGGCACTTAGTGGTAGCATGACTTAAGATCGATCTTATTAGGAAAATTAGTCCCTTTGAGATAATTAAGTAAATCATTAATTTGAGGAAGGGGAACCAATTCTTAATTGTTATTTTCAAGGTTTTGTAGTCAATACATAGTTTCCATATCCCGTCCTTCTTCTTAACTAACACAATAAGGCTCCCATGAGCTAAGCAGGTTAGTCAAATGTGGTCTTCCTAGATTAACTATTGAATTTGGAATTCGATCTCCTTGTTCTCTATAAGAGATCATTTGTATATAGGGTCACTAAGAAGAGGAGCACCTATGTGAAATCAATTGCATGTTGTATTCACAATGCAAAGGCACTCTTGTAGGTGAGGTGAATATGTCTATGTATTTTTCCACTAATTGATCTACATTTGTGTTACATAGAGGGACCCTATGTAGATGCCTTTGTAGTTGTAGTAATATTTGTTTCTCCTTCCCAGCAAACCATAGAGGGTAAACTTCCCAATTTAAGAGATGATCTTCTTGCACATCTTACCAATAATCAGCCTAGGTTGGAGTAATTGGGGCCACCTTTGGTATCCTATAAGGATGATATCACAGGGTGATAGTGATACTATAGAGCCTAGTATAGTAAACAACATGACACTTCCACATATATGGTTATCTTAAAAGAGAATGAAAAACTTCAAGTGGGGCCCTAACATGCAATGCCTCATATTTAAAGGATTGGTTCAATATTACAAGCAACACTATTGACTAGCATTCATGTCTCATCCTTGGCTTAATTAACCAATGGTGTATTATCAAGAATGTGATATCATTAGCAACTCCATCTTCCTAATGACCATTATTAACATCGAGTTTTTTTCTACCACTATTGTCAACGATGGAAAGCAACAACGTCCCCTTCATCTACATCTATGCGTGGAAGAGGTGCTTGCCTTCTTTGAGGTTCTCAAGTTCCTCCGATTCGACCTTTATAATGGTGACAATAACACCAAGTTCTATGTCGATTGTAATGCACCCTTCCACCACCTAGCCTACACCATCTTAGTGGAAGGTGTTACTTTCACTTAACCCAACCTCCATAGTTTTTTCATGGGAGTGGGGTCATAAAAAATTCTCATTCTTCCAACTTCTTCAACTATAAACAAACATTATCATAACATTCATCTCGTCGAGACCTTCCTAACGATATAAATTGTGACTTGACCTGACTTATGAGTCGATCGATATGGCCTTTTTGTGTTAGGCTTATTACGCTTGCCACATCAATAGTAGCCTCTACATGTCTCCATAAAGTGTAACATTGGTCAAAGCCCCGACCTCGACCTAGCCGACTGGTTAACGAACCCGACTAGACCACTAACCCGACCTACTTCTAGGCTCGATTAACCCAACCACAACTAGCAAACCCTTTTCCACTAGTTGACAAGTCCAACTCACATTTGGTTCTAACCTGCCCGGTTTGGTTGACTATCCCAACCCCCGACCCGTTGAGTCCGACAGGTGTCTCTTAACCCGTATTACGAGCGTTCTTGGACTTACAAATTTTTCCCAACGCCTTACCGGGATTTTGCATGGCCCAACTATTTGTAGACTCCTTCTAGCACACACTGGCCATGGAAAGTGGCCCCGACTAGTTGACCCCACCCAACAAGTCCTCTCACTTCGGCTAGACAAAGTAGTCGAATCCCAACCAGTCGACTTACCTTGACTGGATGGTACCCTCGTCTAAGATGACGGAACTTAATGTCGACGACCAGTTGGTTTCTTCTTTTAGGTCAACAACAAGGAAAGTATCTTGTGTTTCTCAGAGACTCCTTCTCTACACATGCAACTTCATGCATGTAACGACGATCAAGCCACTACATCATCGGTCGGTGACCCTCAGATGAATTTGGTGCCCAACAATATGGGTCCTCTCCTCAAGGCCCCACACTAGCAATTGAGCCCTCACTGTGGAAATTTGACACCTTTCCACCATACATGAGTCGCAACCCATTGACCTGACTCAGGCCTCAACTGACCATTGAATATCAAGTACCCTCTGGTCAACTCAAATTGAAGCCACAATAGCTTTCTCCATCATCAAATAGAATACCTGCAACCAGATGATGGAATTCACACGTTGTAACAATGTAATCGACTACATCTTGCAGTCGCACGAGACCATGTGGTCAGCTCTGCACATCATGAAAGTATTAGCTAATCACACACAACCTCTATGCCCTTCATAATCATAAGAGTTAAATATATGCATACAACATTTCATCACAAACAAATAGGAACAATATGTTCCCATAGTAAGAGTGTTAATACATGCACGAATCATCATAAAAACAATATTCATGATCTCAATATAACAAATACACATGTAAGTAATTTATTTTATTATGTTCAAGTGGTTGGCAGCTAACTCTTCTCCCAACCTTAGATTGGCTTGCACTGCAACCAATCACCCCCGAGCCAAATTCCAGAGTTTGAGAAGGATTGCTCAAAGGATTCAACCGATGTTGCTAGCTAAAATAGGGATTCTAAAAGCCCCAAAACATCCACCCACAAACTACTCCTTGCAATGAACAACTACTCAATACAACCAGCAACTACTCTTTCCACAGGCTAAAACAGGGAATCCAAAGACCTCTTAGTCTCCACCCACCATCCAAAAAAAGGAATCTAGAAGTCGACACCTCCACCCTCAACAACACAAGAGAATCCAAAGGTAGACGCCTCCACCCTTGGCAACACAAGGGAACCTAGAGGTCGACACCTCCACCTTCAGCAACACAAGGAAATCTAGAGGTCGATGTGTAACAACCAAAAGTCGTATACATAGCGGAAATATTAAAATACTTCGTAGACAAAGACATACATTGTAGGACAGTGATTCTAAATTGTATATTGTATAAAGAATTGATGTAGGATGATACAAATAAGAATGACGATCATGTATATATATTCAGGTAAGCACCCTTTCACTAACGGTTATGTCCTTTAGGGACATACATTATTATTAATTGCTAACTAATTAATCATTGATCTTATTTGTATTCTTTTACATTATTTATGTTTATTTTTATATAAATTAGTTTGTTACATTGCCTTCCTCTTCAAAAAGATTTGTCCTCAAAGCTTACTGATGAAGGATCGGTTCTCTTCTATTGATCGGCATATCTTCTTATTTCTAAGTTTTCATCTTTGTAGATACAAGACGATATGATGTTTTGAGCGATAGATAGAATTGTCATACTGAAAGCGGATCAAACCATCCTAGATTAATCTTCTGGGAAATCTTCTTACCCTTGGAGTTGTGTGGTGAATAGTTATCGTATGACTGGATTGAGCTCACTTCAGTATTCTTTGGAACATAAGTTTGTTTTTTATGTTCTGCGTGATATAGATTTGTAAATTTATTAAAGTGTCTACTTTTGTGATTTGGATGTAGATAAGGAATTTTTCTTGTTTGAACTTCCTTAAACGTTTTTATGGTAGTTTCCTGATTTCCATCAGGTATTGTTGTTGTTTACTTAACTACTGAATCTTTATTTGGGGTGTCCTCTGTTTGAACGACAATCTATGAGTATGTTTTTACATCAATAGGGTTTGGATTTGCCTGAATTGCGAGATTAGTGGTCTTGATGTTTGTTTCTTCAGTTTGGACTGCTACATCTGGAGATTTTGATGCTTCCTTTGCAACAAGTTCTTTAAACTTGTTCGTTAATGATTTCTTTTCATCCTCAAGTTTTTTAATCTGTTTGAGTAGATTTTGATTATGATTTTTGAGACGTAAGCATTCCTCATTCTCTGAGTCAACTTTATTCTGGTCTTCGCGCTTCTCGTCTTTTGAACACTTGATTTGTTCTACTAATGTTTGGTTAAGGCTCTTTAAACGTAAATTTTCTTCTTCTTGTTCTAATAAACACTCCTTAAGTTCCTTTTTTGATGCTTTAGCTTTCTTGACTTGTTCAAGTAGTTTTTCTTGGTGATCTCTGAGGCGCGAAATTTCTTTGTCTTTGCTGCAGATGACTTCTTCAAGCTCTTTTTACTTCTTTGATATAATTTTTCCGTTATCTTGAAACATCAAGTCTGAGATATCCTTAAGGTCTTCTAATGAAGATTTTATCGATTTTGATTTAATTGTTATGTCTCGAAACGTTACCATCTTCCCTTTATAAGGAAACGTCAAAACTTGTTTCTCTATGTTTAACATGAATGTACCCAAATCTTTAAACCAAGGTTGACCGAGTATGATGTCAGTCTTTTTATTCGTCCTTACAACATGAAATTGTGATATGTACTCATAATGACCTATTGTCACTTGTAGATCACTAATTTTATACTCTTTTTGGTCAAAAACATTTTTCTTTACACCTATGCTTAGCTTTGGAATTAATAGTTGATTTGTCAAGTTGATGTTGATATAATTTTTATCATTGCTTGGGTTGATGGTGACATTAACTTCTCTTCCTTTGATACTTCCTTTTAATGTAATTACTCCATGATCTGTAACTGAAAGACCATTATAGGAAAACCTTTCTTCCTTCGTCATTTAAGAATTGAGATCCATCATTTTTTTTTCAATATTGATCCCATTTGTTTTGTTGAGATGACTTGAGGTATTATGTAATCGCCCTCTTTTTTCTTTGATTGTCTTTCTTAATATAACTTCTTCTTTTTTATTAAATAATTTAATTAACTAAATTAATATATATATATATATATATATATATATATATATTATTTTTTGCTTTTTTATATAAATTTTCGATGATTTTTTTTAAAATATATTAACTATATAATATATTTAAATTATAATTTATGGTTATAAATTATATAATTAATAGTTATAAATACTATAGTTATAATTTATAATTATTAATCAAACCACGTTACCGAGTTTATTAAACAACAAACCAACACCACCGTAGGGTCATGTCACAGTTCGAAAATGATGTGAGGGTTTGGAGGCCCACATACAATGACGACGACGGAATGGTTAACTGCTAAAACAATTGATTGTCAGTAGTTAGGGATGTGGTCGTTTACGATATGTGGCAGCGGAATATGTGACGATAGCCAGGACAAGCAACATATAGGGTTGCAATAGGGAAGTCGGATCAGTGAGGGACGGGAGCATGGGAGCATTGTGATGGTTGGCTCAGTAGTTTGTAAAATGTTTGTCGACCTATTTTGTTTTTCTTTTTGTTTTGCTACGATAGGTCGTGCAATATTGTTGTTTCAACAATGGTTGTCGGCCAGTTAAGGAGGCAACGTACGACTGTTGCAGGTAAGTCGTGCTTTCCTTTCCCTTTTTTATATATATTAATTTTTTTTTATATATATATGTATATATTATTTTTATTTTTTATTTCTTTTTCTTTTTTCTAATATAACTATTTCACTCTTTTTTATTCTTTTTATCAATGGCCAAAGGCCTGATGGCAACTCTGGTGGAATGGAGAATCTCCAAGACAGATGAAAGCCTAAATCACGACAACAACAAGGTTGACGATAAGTAGATGGTCAAAGGTCGGATGAGACATGGCTCTGATACTAATGTAACGACCAAAAGTCATTTACGCAGCGAAAATATTAAAATACTTCGTAAACAAAGACATCCATTGTAGGATAGTAATTGTAAATTGTATATTGTATAAAGAATTGATGTAGGATGATACAAATGAGAATGAGGGTCTTGTATATAGCGCCAAATAAATATCCTTTCACTAACGGTTATGTCCTTTAGGGACATACATTTTCATTAATTGCTAACTAATTAATCATTGGTTTTATTTGTTGTCTTTTACATTATTTGTGTTTATTTTTATATAAATTTAGTTTGTTACATTGATGCCTCGACCCTTAGTAACACAAGGGAATCCAGAGGTTGACACCTCTACCCTTAGCAACAAAAGGGAATCTAGAGGTCAACACCTCCACCCTCAGCAACACAAGGGAATCCATAGGTCGGTACCTCCACCCTCAGCAACACAAGCATACATAATGGTTCCACCTAGGCTTGGAAATCCAAAATTCACTACAAGAACCATGAAACAAGCAAGGAAGCTTCAAAACTCTCCTTACTAGGAATCCAAGAGACAATCCTCCACCCCAGTTGTCAAAATAATCTAGATATCATCCATCTCCACCCTCCAATTATCCAAGGAATCCAGAGATTGTTTCCCTCACCTGAGAGATGTTCTTTTTGCCTTCCAATGCTCAACCAAATTGCTTCTTACTTCTATGCTCCTATAGCAACACTAAGCTTTCATTTCTTCTCATGGTTCTCTTTTTTCCACACACCTCCACGACTGAGTATTTTTGCTTCCCTCTGCCCTCTGCCCTCTGCTCAGATGTTTTTTAGATACTCTTTGTAATTGTTTTCAATTCCTTCTCCCCCTTAGTGCCCAACTGTGAACAATGTAAACTTTGAAACGGGAACTGATACTGTTACCCGTTTCGTAGAGATAGCAAAAAAGTGACCTGATTTTGAAAAGGGGTGATGCAGAACGCACATGTTTTTTTTAGAGCATAGTTTTTGGCACTTTAATTTTTTTTATGTACATTACGTTTTTGAATAGTAGTGATTTTCATGCTGATTTTAAAAAGTGAGTATTCTGCATCACCCCCTTTTTTTAAAAGACCTGTTTTTTGGCTTTAAATTTTCTAATGTATAAAATGTAAATAATTATTTTGTAAATTTGATCATTTTTGAAGTGGTCGTTTTCTTCACATTTTCTTGTTTTTTATTTTAAGTTTAACTTTTTTTTAGTGAGGTTTTTATTGTTTTGCATTTTAAATTAGTAGGGGCCGATATTTAGAATTTTCGATATTCTACATATTTATACATCCTTAATTAATTTTTCACTCCACATGAAATAATTGTTTCTAAAAAACAATATTTTTTTAACAATGGACATAAAAATAACCATTTTTAACATAAATATAACTAAAAAACTACACGTTTTGATAATTTTTTGCTAGAATTGACATGTCAAAATCGCAATTTTTATATGATAATTTTAACTAAAAATGGTTAAATAATAGCTTTTTTTATGAATTTCATGTCAAAAAAATAATAATAATCACTTTTTTTTTCAAAAAATAATGATTAACTTAAAAATCAATGCGAAAATCACATATTACAGATATTGAACGTATAACAACCCTAATTGAGTGTTTATTCTTCTCATAAAATGTCAAAGTCAAAACATTGCAAAGCTTGATTTACAAGCATAACTTAAATTTAATCAACAATGTCACGTAATCCAAACTCTTCGTCCTCTAGAGTTTTATCATTGCCTTCTTCCATAATATTTTCTGTTTCCTTTTGCTCATTTTTCTTCTAATGGGTCTTTGATGTCTGCGAATCTCGCACACAACCCCCGGCGCCCCAACCCTCTCAACCCCCCCCTCCACCGCCCGGGCGCCCTCACCCGCCCCCCCAACCGACACTCCACCCTACCCCGTCGCCCTCACCCACCCTCACCCGCCCCCACCCCGCTCGGGCACCCTGCCAACCCCACCCGCCCGGGAGCCCACACAAACCCCCGCGCCCCAACCCTCTCAACCACCCCCGGCTCGGGAGCCCTCACCCGCCCCACCAACCGCCCCCCCACCCAGCCCCGGCACCCTCACCGGCCCCCCGCCCCGGGCGCCCTCACCCACCCTCACCCGCTCCCCCACACGGCCCGGGCGCCCCTCACCCCCAACCCGCCGCGCCCCTCACCCACCCCTGCCCGGCGCCCTCACCCGCCCGCCCTCACCTGGCGCCCTGCCAGGCGGGGCGCGGGCTACCCGGGTGGCGCGGCCGAGGCAGGCACCACCCGGGCGGCCCGCGCCCCCGCCCGACAGGCGGCAGGGCGATTACCAGAATCGCCCTGCCGCTTGCCGGGCCGGGGCGAGGGCCGCCCGGGTGGCACGGACGAGGCAGGTGGGTGAGGGCGCCCCGGGGAGGGCGGGTCAGGGCGCCCGGGCAGGGGGCGGGCGGGTCAGGGCGCCGAGCGGGTGAGGTGGGTGAGGCCGCCGGGCGAGCGGGCAGACGGGTGAGGGCGCCGGGGCGGGCGGTGAGGCGGGTGAGGGCGTCGGGCGGGCGGGGGCGAGGGCGCCTGGGCGGGCGAGGGCGCCGAGCGGGCGGGTGAGCGAGGGCGGGCGTGCAGGTGAGGCGGGTGAGGGTGCCGGGCGGGTAGGCGGGCGAGGGCGCCCGGCGGGTGAGGCGGGTGAGGGTGTCGGGCGTGCAAGGGCGCCGGACGGCGGGCGGACGAGGGCGCCTGGGGGGGCAAGGCGGGTGAGGGCGCCGAGCGGGCAGGCGGGTGAGGGCCGCCCGGGCGATTGCCGGAATCGCCCTGCCGCCTGCCGGGGGGGAACGGCCGAGGCAGGGTGGGTGAGGGTGGCCGGGGGGGTCGGCGGGTCAGGGCGCCCGTGCGGGGGGGCGGGCGGGTCAAGGCACCTGGCGGGCAAGCGAGTGAGGGCGCCAGGCGGGCAGGTGAGGGCACCGGGGCGGGCGGGCGAGGCTGGTGAGGGCGCCGGGTGGGCGGGTGTGGCGAGTAACGGCGCCGAGCGGGCAGGCGAGGCGGGGCGGGCGGGGGCGCCGGGCGGGCGAGGGTGGGTGAGGGTGGGTGGGCGAGGGCGCTGGGCAGGCGAGGGCGGGCGAGGGAGGGCGGGCGAGGCGGGCGGGCAAGGGCGGGCGAGGGCGGGCGAGGCGAGTGAGGGTGCCGGGCGGGTGGGCGGGCGAGGGCGCACGGGTGGGTGAGGCGGGTGAGGGTGTCGGGCGGTGGGCGAGGGCGCCGGGTGGGCGAGGGCGGGCGAGGGCCGGGCGGGCGAGGGCGGGTGAGGCGGTGAGGGCGCCGGGCGGGCGGGCGAGCGAGGGCGCCCGGGCGGGTGAGGTGGGTGAGGGTGCCGGGCGGGCGGGCGAGGCGGGTGAGGGGCGCCGGGCGGGCGAGGGTGCCGTGCAGGCGGGGCGGGTGAGGGCGCCGGGCGGGCGAGGGCGCCGGGCGGGCGGGCGGGTGAGGGCGCCCGGTGCCCTCGCCCGCCCGGCGCCCTCACCCGCCCGCCCGCCGGGCGGGTGAGGCGGGTGAGGGCGCCGGGCGGGCGAGGGCACGGGCGGGCGGGCGGGTGAGGGCGCCCGGGCGATTCTGGGAATCGCCCAGGCGGCAGGGCGATTCTCGGAATCGCCCGGGCGCCCTCACCCGCCCGCCGCCCGTGCCCTCGCCCGCCCGGCGCCCTCACCCGCCTCACCCGCCCCGTGCCCTCGCCCACCCGGCGCCCTCACCCGCCTCACCCCGCCGGGCGGGCGAGGGCACGGGCGGGTGAGGCGGGTGAGGGCGCCGGCCGGGCGAGGGCACGGGCGGGCGAGCGGGTGAGGGCGCCCGGGCGATTCCGGGAATCGCCCGGCGCCCTCACCCGCCCGCCCGCCCGGCGCCCTCACCCGCCTCACCCGCCTAGGAAACAAAAGACAATGAAAAGAAGTTAAAGAAAGAGGAGCCTGAGGATCTTTACTATGATTAAAAGATCACCTCCTATTTTTATTTCATAGGTCTTAGTTAGTGTAGCATGTTGTGAATCATGAAAATCCTTATGTATTGTTTAAATAACTCTTTTAGAGAAAGAACTGATTATGGATTTGGTAACATTCATGGATGAACTATTGATGAATGAGGATATGTTGAATCCTCTGGAAATATTGTTAATGGTTATGATTAATGTACACTGTATTTATTTATGTAAGGATTCTAGGTAGAAATGAAACTGTTATGTGTAGGAAATTCTAAGATGAAAACATCTTGGTTCTCCGAATATTTGAAGAATTTCTACAAGAAAATATCATCTGTAAAGAATCCAGGTCCATGGTACTCTTTCAACTACATTTGCAGGTCAAAGATCCCTCAAGAAGTCCACTACAAGAAGCATGATATGATTCGAGACAAATGAGGTATGTATATTTTGTTTGATATTATAATATCATGTCACATGGTTGCACGTAGCATGGATCAAGCATGATCAAGATCTCCTCCTATGAAAGGTTTAAAGATGAAATCAACATAATATGTCCTCATAATATGGTATGAGGTATTTGGTGACCATTGAAGAACTACGTGAGTTCCTGGGAAAGAAAGGCATGAGGATGAAAGAGATCATGAGACATGCAACCATGACGAAGGCAGTGAACATCCATAGGATCAGAAAGACTTGACCAAGAAACCTCCCAGAATGATGCGAAGACTTTGATGGAAGTCTGAAAAGATAAGGACTCTTGACGAGAGATATCATCGGGAGATGTGTCAACATGAATGCAAGATGATTGATGCTTACTAGAAGATGTCACTGGAAGAAGGCCATCACCAAAAGGTAATATGTGATTTATTTTTGGTGTCTCACCTCTTGGAAAATTCTAGGTATGTGAGCAGGAACAAGGAAATGAGAGTTGTGAAGAATGTCACAACTATGTACCTTGTGATCCAGAGCAATCATTGTCAAAGAAAAGCGAAGACAGATGAGCTTATGAAGGAAGCCCCATATGTAAATCCAAGGAGGATACTTTCTGGGATACGAAGGAATGACATGACGAAGGAAAGTGATTGATGGTTGAGCCCTACATATGAAGGAATTGATGACATCGAAGTCTTAAATCGCTAGTCAACTAGAAGACCCTATAAAGCATTGATGTTAGAGTACCTGGGTAAGAGGGAGCTCTAGGAAGTTCCTATGAGAAAAGGAACTTGTTACTCGAGCAAGTTTCTAAGTAAAGAGAAACTTGGAATTCGTCCCTGATTAAGAGGGAGAGTTAGACATGACATTCTTGTCTTCAGTCTAGAAGAAGGAATGGAGTGTTGTGTAATCATCTAGCATCTGACACTCTTTGAGGATGTGGTAGGTAATCTAAGACAAGAGTGGGCAATAAGACCGATATTCTTGAGGGCTGGGAACCCAAGATGAGAATAGCCCTAGTAGGGCATACTCGAAGAAAACCTGGGTGGGTATGACCCTAAGAGAGACAATGATGATATGTGTCTATCAGTAACTGGTCTCGCCAAAATTGTATGCTCTAATCTAAGTGAGAGATATAGCTATTAGTCAAGGCCTTGCTAAATGGAAACAATGTTGGTTGAAATGATGCTATAACAAATGGATTGCAAATCTGATTCTTCTTATGAGAAATTCTTCAAATTGAGAATGACCAAGTACCATTATGAATACCTCCCTAGTTAAGAGGGAGTGTTGAAGAAAGTGTAACTAGGTTTGGTCTTCATGATGACGCGATCTTTGTATTTGATGTAATAAAAGGAAATAAATAATTTTTGTAATCTTGCTACATAGGTTCATGAGCAAGAAGTGTCTCTAGGTAAAATACTTCTTCTTGATGTCTTTAGGATTTATTTCTACGTCAAAAAATCATGTCATGAGTCCATGTAAATGTATACAAGTCTTTCTTTAACAAGTGTAGCAACCCTCCAAGACCAAGATGAATGCCTCAAGAACCAGCACAAGAAGTCTGCAAGCAAAGATGATCATGTCGGCTTAAAAAAAAATATGAAATAGATAAATAAATTAAAAGTATTAATCTAAAGTCTGCAAGCGAAGATGATCATGTCGGTTACAAAAAAAATATGAAATAAATTAATTAATTAAAATTATTAATATATATGTCATGTCGACTTGGAAAAATAGACGCGCCAGTTCACAAGTATACATCGGCTTGCAGATATGACCCTAACCACTATAAATACCCTGTTGGGGTTATCCGCAAAGGGTATGACAGAACTTCTATGGAGCCGCAATAGCCGCAGTGAGGGTAACGAAGCCGCAATCATGGTAATGGAGCCGCAGTAAGGGTAACGGAGCCGTAGTAATGGTAACGGAGCCGCAGTAAGGGTAACGAAGCCGCAGTCATGGTAACAAAGCCCTCACGCAATAGCCGCAGTGAGGGTAACGAAGCCGCAATCATGGTAATGGAGCCGCAGTAAGGGTAACGAAGCCGTAGTAATGGTAACGGAGCCGCAGTAAGGGTAACGGAGCCGCAGTAAGGGTAACGAAGCCGCAGTCATGGTAACAAAGCCGTAGTGAGGGTAATGAAGCCGTAGTCATGGTAATGGAGCCGCAGTGAGGGTAACGAAGCCGCAGTCATGGTAATGGAGCCACAGTCAAGGGAATGAAGTTGCAGTCAAGGTAATGGAGCCGCAGTCAAGGTTGCTAGAGCGGCAGTCATAAAGAAAATGAATCTGCATTTTTCTATGGGATAGATCTAGCGTTCAGTTGCGTCCTCAGATGGGTGTAAGGAGTAGCAAAACTTAGATCAGCCTCCTCCCGGCATACCTGTGATAAAGATGATGCCCTCGGATGGATAGAGAAGATAAGTCAGTGTGTGATCTACTATTTTCTTCATTATGACATACCTGTAGCCACCTCAATGTGATGTATCGCAGAACCATGGAAGAAGTTTCCATAATAACAGAGATACTCAGCATACAGTAGCTCTCGGATGATGCAAACTTGACGTGCTACAAGGGACAGGGACAGGGACAATGATCACAGTCTTGATCTTGATATAACCATAATCACAGTAGCTATAGATCATGATTTTGTATATCAGTGATCTCATTGTCTCAATGATCTCAGTGCAGCAAGAGATGCATTATCAACTGATCTCAGTAATACTGTTGTGAAGGCTTCCATGTTGCAGCAATGGTGACTCAATGAATACATAGCAACTATGGTCATGGTGAATAAAGCAACAAAGATGATCTCAGTTAAAAGGGCAGCAATAGTCATCTATGATGACATCAATGTAAGCAGCAGTGATGATGATGATCTCAGTAATGGCTAGAAACAAGGCTGATGTCTTGGTCTTGGAGAGGCAGATTGAGTCTTGGGTCTTGGTCTATAAGAAGAATTTATGAATGGGTTTTTCCTCCAAGAGGGAGAGATTTTGGCCCTGGCAAAAAGCCAATCACTTGTGTTCTTGTCTCATTTGTACGCTTGTATAAATGCTTCACAAATTGTTATCATGTATAAGAAGAATCATCTTAATTTTGTCAAGCCCTAGATTCTTCAACACCACAAGCGTACTTGGGATAAGGAGCTAGGAAGAAAGAAAGTACTATAGTGAAGTGTTTAATCCCACTCATAACCATCAACCAAAAGCATACATAAAGGCCAATATCTATTGGAGAGCCAAACTTCTTATTGTGTGCATGTTTATGCATGTTTGTGTATGTTTGGGTGATGTGTCTTATATGTCATAACTCAAAGATTTTTTAGTTTAATTATTAAAAGAAGATTATTAGATAGAATCAAAACATGTAAAACATTTATATTTTCTTGCAAACACAATGTAATAGCGTCAATATCATGATATATATACTTTAAATACTCTTTGTATAGGTCCATTTTTTCATGTAACTCTAGAATCTAAGAATAGCCTTCTCATGTTTCACACAACCAATTATACCTTTGGATGTATAAACCAGTTTAGATAAATTTAACTTTAGATCTCTCATATGCCGAGAAGGATCAAATCTCTCGATGTGCAAATATTTCCTCAAATTCTACAGTTAAAAAAAAGGTTTGTAGGTAGAGGGAATTTTAATTGTTTATTTATACAGTTATTTAAATATTTTTTTATGAGCCACATTATTTAAATGTTTTATATAGTTGTTTAAATTTTTTCATTTCTAGATTTTTTTTAATTTTGGTTTCAATTTTGATGATGGACAGACACCCTTACACATCATATTGGGCTGTAGAATGTACCTGTCGGCACAAAAAAAGAATGTCATAGTTCTAAACACAATAAAGAATTTTCCAATGTGAGCACGTTGCTTTTCTCTTTTCTTCATTACAAATTTTCATTTATAAAAAAACACTTTATATAGTACATTACTTAACCATATTAAAAATAATCATTTTTTTATATGTGGACCTGGGTGCTTCCTTACTTTGTGATTGTCTCTTTTTTTATAAACTATATAATTATCTCTTTGTGTTTACTTTGTAATTACTTACTATTAATTTGATTATAACCATTCTCTTTCTTTATTTCAACATTGCCTCTTTGGATTATCATACTTCTCTGTCTTTTTTGTTTTTTCATTTAGAAGTATGGTGAAAAATATGGTCCATATGCATTTTATTACTTAAGGTTACTTCCAAACTTTAAAATAGATTCAAAAAACTATTTAAGAAAGTAATCATGTTATACTCATATAATATGATCGATCCAACACTATCTAAGTAATCATTAACAACTTAAATTAGATTATGTGGAAACTAAAGCTCTCTTGCAAAGAATGTCAACTTAAATAATATTATCCATAAAGAGAAGGTGTATGGTTGTGATCTTCATCTCATAAATTTATTTCAACTTATCCCACATATATTTTGATGCATTAGCATTGGTAATCCACAAAACCAAGATATATTTTGATGCATTAGCATTAGTAATCCACAAAATTTATAGTTTATTTAAACTAAGCACTATAGTAGCGAGGACCCTATCATCCATATAACCTCGTTTAGAAGTTGCAAATGATTTTCTAGATTTAGGACTTGAATGATCTACATATGTACAAAACTTCTTTCCAAAAGTAACATTCCTCCTATGCTTAAAAAGGCGAAAGCCTTCTCCATGGAACTTGTAAAGGTGAAAGCCTTCTCCATGGAACTTGTAGATAACATATTCACAAAATTTGGTCACCATTATGTCACTTGAAACACAAAGACCTTCTCTACATATAAGACAAACTTCCTATTTTGAATCAAAACTTTCGACAACCACTTCTCATTCCTATAACCTCACAATCTTTTTTTTTCTTAAATTCATGCCACAAACCTTTGCAAAAATTGCTAAATACCTCATGAACTTTTAAATTTATTTTTATAAATATATAGTAAATTTAAATTTATATAAGATAAAAACTATCAATTAAGTGGTGTTTAAGTATGTGAGAGAAAGGGTTATTTTCTCTCTTTCATGAGTTAATGGTTAATGAGATATTACCTTGATAACGCTGAAGAATCTAATTTCCTTGGATGGGGAGACATATGCAAGCCACATGGGGGAGGCCTTGTAGTATTCTTAACTTACGAAAAATACCAGCAGTGCGGAATATGCCAAATATACCTTTACAAAATAGTACAATGTGATGATAAAAAATGGAAATATTTTATTAATATTTGTAGCAATATTGTCCACTTGCTTCTTCGACGGGGAAACCTCCAATAGAGAAAATCTTAGTTACAACAACACAAGACAAGACTTCCCTTACCATCGACTATATATAGTTTCATGAGATCCGAAACCCTAACTACTTGTGGTTCCTTGCATAATATGGGTTAACTACTTTATTTATTAACTATTGCTCATTATAACTAATTGTGTCCCTTTTTTATAATGCAGATCAACCACTTACAATCATCATTAATGTGGTTAACTGCTTATGGCTTTATTTATTAAACTAACTAATAATGTCTCTTATGGGGGCCCTTG
The DNA here is from genome assembly GCA_031772625.1 of Pinus tabuliformis. NCBI lineage: Eukaryota > Viridiplantae > Streptophyta > Pinopsida > Pinales > Pinaceae > Pinus > Pinus tabuliformis. The sequence continues at coordinate 1,370,519,709 of CM062805.1, read as the reverse complement.
GACCTATTACATTAACAAAGGGGTTAGGGTCAAACATTAACATTGTCATCATCTCACCCATTGATACAATTGAAGGACGTGGAAATACCTTCCCCTTTGAACACCATTCAGCACATCATTTCAACCTTGAAGCATATGTTCCTTAACTCCAAAACCATTTGGCCAAGAATGCACACAAAAAAACATTCAATGCTTAATTCCTCTAGGAAAACTCAGTGTCCAGGGAATTTTAACTCCTCTCATCCTTATTGGTCACCTTGTTAGAAAATTATATATTACATAGCAATGGAACACATAGAATATATTGCAGAAATATAAACATAGAAAAGGGGTTAGGGTCAAACATTAACATTGTCATCATCTCACCCATTGATACAATTGAAGGACGTGGAAATACCTTCCCCTTTGAACACCATTCAGCACATCATTTCAACCTTGAAGCATATGTTCCTTAACTCCAAAACCATTTGGCCAAGAATGCACACAAAAAAACATTCAATGCTTAATTCCTCTAGGAAAACTCAGTGTCCAGGGAATTTTAACTCCTCTCATCCTTATTGGTCACCTTGTTAGAAAATTATATATTACATAGCAATGGAACACATAGAATATATTGCAGAAATATAAACATAGAAAACGCATAAAACAAGAGAGACACGGATATACGTGGTTCACCCAATTTGGGCTAGTCCACTGAGAAACATCCAATCCTTCCTTTTATAATCCAACAAAATGAAAAGATACAACCTACAACAGATCCGTTGTAATTCCCTCTTCGCTCTCACACAATCTCCTCTCTCTTTATCGCTCAGAGTACACATCTACATAACCGCAATGCAATTCCCTCATATATAGCTATGGGTTGCCTTCTACGAAAAAAAAAGAAGCTAAATTAAACATAACTTCTACCATCAGATTTCCGCCTAATGAACAACCCAGATTGACTACGAAATTACAACATTTTACAAGGCAATTGTACATCTATTTTTAGATTCAGGGGCGCTACTCTCGATCCCCTGCCAGGGCAGGGCCCTAAAGAATCGTCGTTGCCACCCCTCAACCCTCCTGGCAACGCACATAAATGGGCGGAGTTGCCGCCACATTACAAAATGGGGTCCAATGCAGTGATATCTCTTAATAAAGAAGATAATCAAGCTCCACACCCAACACACCTATCACATGTGATACAAAGTTCATAAAAAAAATTAGCAGTGTGATATATGCCAAATATGCCCATAGAAAATAGCACAATGTGATGATAGAAAATGGAAATATTTTATTAAGATTTGTAGAAATATTGTTCACTTGCTTCTTCGAGGGGAAAACCTCTAGTAGAGAAAATCTTAGTTACAACACCACAAGACAAGGCTTCCCTTACTATCGACTATATATAGTTTCATGAGATCCAAAACCCTAACTACTCGTGGCCCCTTACATAATGTGGGTTAACTACTTTATTTATTAACTATTGCTTGTTATAACTAATTGTGATCCTTTTTTTATAATGCAGATCAACCACTTACAATCATCATTATTGTGGTTAACCGCTTAGGGGCTTTATTTATTAAACTAACTAATAATGTCTCTTATGGGGCCCCCTGGGCCTATTACATTAACAAATGGGTTAGGGTCAAACATTAGCATTGTCATCATCCCACCCATTGATACAATTGGAGGATGGGGAAATACCTCCCCCTTTGAACACCATTTATCACATCATTTCAACCTTGAAGCATATGTTCCTTAACTCCAAAACCATATGGCCAAGAATTCACACAAAAAAGAATTCAACGCTTAATTCCTCTAGGAAAACTCAGTGTCCAGGGAATTTTAACTCCTCTCATCCTTATAGGTCACCTATCACATGTGATACAGAGTTCGTGGCACATATTGGTCCCTCATTGTGGCAAGGAATTATAGAAATGGCCAAAGCCACCTTCAGACACATGAATTGTAGTGCTCCTTATTATTTTGCAAGTTCAATTTGATGGATTTAGGAACTCATTGTAGTTTAAGACCTCAATTAGAAGCTCAAGCTTCAAGTATATACTTGTTTCAAGTTACGATTGTTTTTTGTTACTTATTTAGGTTTTTCTCATTTCTCAGTTATCTAGAAGTCTTTTTGAGTTTTCGCAATTTTTTCCTCTGCAGTTATTGGTTCTCCCCTTCCCTTTAAGCTCATCCTCCTCTGCTAATTTTGATCCCCCTAGCCCCTTCTCCAGGCCTTAATTCTAACCCACCTAGCATACTTCGTATTGTCATGTTTTTCTCTTCTTCTTTGAAGTTACCTCTCTTCATCACCCTCCCTTGAATTTTTCACCCCTTCCTCATCCTTGGCCTCCTCACCACCCTCCGAGCCTTAGTCTACCTCGACACCTATCATGCTTACACCTAACCCCCATATTGACTCTCCTCTCTCCTCTAATTGTACATAATAATGCCTCATGAAGTAGCTCGTGCCAAGAGGGTTGTTGCTTACTATAGGGAAATGGGTGGCTTTAGGGACTAACAAAGAGAAGAAAGTTTTGCAAAGCATTTTCAAGCCCATACACCTCCCAAGATTCAAGAAGTGATTTTAAATGCAGAGAAATAAATAGTTGATGAGTGCTAGTGCCTACAAATTCACAAGTGATAGCGGAAATTTAAGATTGGGTTCTAGACACAAATCACTCATGAGGTCGCTTCATTTACTATATGCATATTGTGGACCTATATTGGCATATCAAAGCTTTGATGGGAAGGGTGTTAATAGATGAAAAAATAGGATTGAGAGGAAATCATCCTCCAATTGGATGAACTCTAGGTTCTCTCACGATCCATGGTCTGTAGACTCAAAAAATTTGAGGGTCATCTAGGGCTATCTACTCCTAGTCCTAGTGTTGGAAGAAATGTAACTAGGTTTGGTCTTCATAAATGTAATTTTGATATTAGTACTTATTCAAGAAAAGAGAAATTATTTTTTGTATTATTTGTTAATGAGTTTCTTGCTCATTGAAAATAGGAAAAGCACATTTTGAAGTGCCTCTAGAGAGTCAAAGTCAACGGAACAACTCCAAGCATAGTCAAAACCTCTCCTAGCACCAACAAAGTCTACAAGCAGAAAACAATGAATACAATTGAATTAGAAAGCAAACTGTCACGCTGGCTTCAAGGACAATCATGCCGGCTAGAAAAGGAGGGACAAACCTCTATTTATAGAGGTTGTCCATCCTCAAAAGGACATCAATTCCTCTCTAAAATCTGCAAGGAAAAAGGAAGAAAAAGGTGGATGAAGATGAGACGAGGAAGATGGCTACACAGGTAGCAAGTTAAGGAGACAGAACAACGAAGATAAGAAACAACTACAACCACATGTGCGAAGGAATAAGGGATAAGTCTGCGGTCAGATCAGCAGTGAAGTTGCAACAATATATTCTTTAGGGTTTGGGCGGGTAACTATGACTACAAAGGCCTCCTACTGTAGTGTTGAAGGTAACCTCACAAATGAAGGAAGGAGAGACAAAAGCGAGGAATAAGATGATTGTTTCTAGGGCTAGAAATAGTCACACATGCGAGGTGCGGTAAGGGGATGAAATCATCTAACAATTCTTTGTTTGGATGAGAGATCAAGCCTCCAAGGACTCACAAGAGCCCATCTCTTTAAGGTTAAAAAGGACTCTAATTGGAAGAGGAAGTGCTGGAAGATTAAGTGTCGGAAGAAGTGTCGAAAGATGTGCCAGAAGTGACAGTGCAGAAAGAGGAAGGATTTGACTTATGCTTGGAGGATATCCTAGTTAAGGGTCTAGGGTTTGGCAATGGTTCAAATAAGAAGCTTCAATAAGAGAAATCTTGCAAAGGGTTTTCCTCTCAAGAGTGGAGAGGGTTTGTCCCTAGAAGAGAGCCAAAATTTTTTGTTCTTGTTATTTTGTTTTGGTAGCAGTTTGATGAAGCACACACACATGCACTAATAATAAGAAGAAGTATAAGCTAACTAGAAAAAGTAAAAAGACTTCACAAATTGTTATCAAGTCTCGGAGAATCATCACAGCACTACTTTTCCCTAGATTCTCTAACATGGTATCAGAGGATAAGGTGACACATCAAGGAAAGGGAAACTCAAGAACACTCTTCAAGAAGAAGCATCTACAAATTTGAAGCATCAAGCCTAGAAGTCTCAATCACTTCAAGAACAAAATAGTCTACAATCCATCATTCATTAAGGAGGGTTACAAAGCTAGAAGAAGAGCCTTATATAAAGGCACCTACAAAGAAGAGTAGACCTACATCAAGCTACAAGTCTTCAAGCAAACCTCAACACCAAGCAAGTCCACTTGAAGAAGGAAACTTGAAGGACATCAAGATCCAGGGAAGACAAGCCATCAAGCTTTCAAGGAGAAAGCAAATCCATCAAATCTCAAAATCTATCAAGTACGTACATGTCCCCTTCTAAATATACATCAATGTATTCTTGCAAGGAAAGCAATAAATTGGTAGGCACCAATAACTTTCTCGAATGGAAGAAGAGGACTGATCTACTACTCAAGGAGAATGAACTCCTAGAGCATGTCAAAGGGAATATCACTATCCCTGCTAAGGAATAGACTCAAGCCTTAGCCAAGTACAATAAGGATGAGACAAGAGCTCAAAGGATTCTGATAAAATCAATCAAAGACTCTCTCATTCCTTATGTCTCCAAGTTTGAGACATCAAAATAAATTTATGATAAGCTAGTAGAGCTATTCTCGGTATCCGCAAATGGAGAAGTAATATATCTAAGGAATGAATTGTACAAGATGAAGATGAAAAAAGAAGGAATAGCTCCCTACTTCATGAAAATCTTTGAAATGAGAGATCAACTTCAAGAGCTTGGGGAAGTCATGTCTGAAAGAGAGATGAAAACTATAGTACTCAATGCTCTATCTGAGGAGTGGGGAAACTTCACATCTAGCATATATGCCAAGAAGGAAGCAACCACTCTTAGTGAAATGTGGTCTCTATGCAGAACAAAGGAAACCAGACTTAAGGCAAAAGAAGATGTGGGATCAAAGGAGCAAGAATTTGCTACCATGGCCAAAAGAAAGGGTAAATTTGGCAAGTTTGGTCCACAAAGAACAAACAACAAAGACATTTCCAAGATCCAATGTTTTGTATGCCAAGAATATGGACACTACAAAAGGAATTGTCTTAAGCTTAAGAAGGACAACAATAACAAAGGGAAGATAGAAGAATCTCACATAACTCAAGAGGTGAAAGAAGAAGGAAAGTGTTAGGTCCCTATAATAGTAGTGATTCCCCCATTACTATTGTCATTATATCCCTTATTGTTATTATTGTGCTCCTATTGTCCCCATATTGTTATTAGTGTGCCCCATAGAAACCCACTATTGTTATTATTATGCCCTTATGTTATAACTGTTATTTCGGCTTGATTATATTATGACCCCTTAGACTCCTATATATAGAAGGTAGATTTAGTCATTTGTATCATCCAAGAATTGTTCATTTGTGTAATGTAAAGGAGGTTTCCCCCTTGAAGAGGCTGAATTCTAAGGCGTTGATCTATCTTTTCTATCTTTTGTGCGCTGGTTTCCTAACATTTGGTATCAGAGCTTTGGATTATAGGGTTTCACTGCTCCAAACAGGTCATCGTGGCATTTTCACTATAATTTTATTTTTTTTCTGTGATGTTTCAAAAGCTAAAGCAAAACCCATTTGAGCCAAAATCATGCTGAACTTCGGGTCCGAATTTCAGAGCTTGTCGCGCTATATTTTTGAAGATATGATCTAAGGAAGCTAGGCTTTTTGCAGACTCTCGAATTACATTCCAAACGGGTGACCTGGGGAAAATGGTCATAACTTTTGTTCTGAGCATCAGATTGGACTTTTGTAAGAATTTTTAGAAAGAGGACGGCTTATAGTTTTATGTATATCAGTTTTAGGTACTAAGGTCAAAATAGTGACACGTGGCACTTCGTACAAGTTCTCTCCACTGAACTAGGCTATAATCAAGTTGGCGTGGGAGATTTGGCATAACTATTCCTTGGAGAATCCAATCTTGATCAGACTTGTGGGGTTAGAAAGAGGGCTGAAAGGGCTACTGCAGGACGCGATTTCAGATATTCAAGATCCACAATTATAGAGATACAATAGATTTAATATCGAGCTCTTACAAAGTGAAAAAAAGGTGTGTAGTTTTTTTAAAAATTTTGCATAAGATTGGTTTGAAAAATTAGTTTGAAGGAATTCAAAGGGAATAGTGAGGAATTATTAGCATTAATTGATGCCACGAAAAAAGAAAATGGAAACACCTAGTAAGAAACCTGAAATCTCTAACATGACTCGTGAAGAAGAGGACGAAATGCAACATGATATGTCAAACTTACAAGACCAATTACAACAAATTTCACTCTCACAAAAGGTAATTGAAGCTAAGATGGATGGCATGGAAGCTAAGATGAATGGTATGGATGCTAAGATGGAAGAATTGAAGATAAATTTGAATAAGTTGCTACAAGAAATGGTTACTAATGGTGAAAGGGTAGTAAAGGAAACTCATGATGAGAACAAAAGAAATGTTAATCATGATTTCGAAGTCTCTAATTTTGGATTGAAGACCCACCGTGTTCCAAAAATCGATATGAGGAAGTTTGATGGCAAGGATCCCGAAACATGGATACTACAAATGGAGCAATTTTTCGATCTCCATAATATGCAAAACACACAAAAGGTACATATTGTAACTTTATATTTGGAACCAAATCAGTGTGTATGGTATCGATGGCTTTGCTCTCGTAAAGGCAATTTTTACGAAAGAAATGATAGCACATTATGAGGATACAAAAAGTAACACCTTTTTTAGCCAATTGATAAATCTCAAACAAAAGGGTTCAATGATGGAGCACATTGAGGACTTCCAAAAATTGAACATAAGGGTAAAAGATATTCCAAAGGAGCATAGGATTGATGTGTTCATAGGGAATTTAAAGGATAATATCCAACACGAGGTTCGCCTTTAGGAACATGATTCATTGGAGAAGGCATTTAGGTTAGCAAGAAAAATGAAAAGCAAGATTATGGCAACCAGGAAGCCTACCACTCACAACTATAAAGATGGAAGTGTTGTTGTCCCGAGCCTTCCACAACCTACAAGGTTGACACCACAACAATTGGAAGAAAAAAGAGCAAAAGGGCTTTGTTACAGTTGTGATAGAAAAATACACTAAAGGTCATAAGTGTGTTGAGAAGAAATTATTTTACATAGATTGTGAAGAGGATGAAGAAAAGGAACAAGATATGTCAAAAGAAGAGGATATAATCCAAGAACAAACCCTAGACAGAGAAGAAATGAATCCGACCATATCTCATAATGCATTGGTTGGAATTACCACTCCTCGAACTATCAAGATAGAAGGACATATCAAGAAGAAAAAGGTAATAGTGTTGATTGATTCAGGAAGTACCCATAATTTTATTCATTGTAAGATAGCCAAGGAATTGAATTGCTTCCTATATCTAGCACCAGAGTGTCAAGTGATGTTTGCAAGTGGAGGAACCATAAATTTCTCTGGAAAGTGCCATAATATCAAGCTATCCATGGGTATGTATTGAATAGCCCAATGCTTTCCATTCCAATGGGTGGTGCTGATGTTGTACTAGGAGTCCAATGGCTAAAATCCTTGGGTACAATAGCTACAATCCTTGGGTACAATAGCTTTTAATTTTCAAGAACTTTTCATGAAATTTTTTGCGGAAGGAAAGGAAGTTGAATTAAGGGGTATTGCAAGGAAATCGGGAAAGATAATCAGCGCTAATGGTATGACAAAGCTTCTAAAGAAGGAACAACAAGGCGCAATTGCACAATTATGTTCACTAGAGGTTCCCACATTGAAATCATCTATTTCTCCAGATCTCCAAAAATTCTTGGACAATCATTCCAAGGTATTTGAGACTCCCAAAGGCCTCCCACCTATTCGTGATCATGATCATGCTATTCATTTGAGTCCAGGAAGTGTTCCTCCAAACATCAGGCCTTACAGATATCCCTATGCCCAAAAGAGTGAAATTGAATGTATGGTTGCATAAATGTTAGAGGCTGGTATAATTCAACCTAGTTAAAGTTCTTTCTCTGCTCCAGTAGTATTGATGCACAAGAAGGATGGATCATGGCGCATGTGTCCGGATTATAGGGAGCTCAACAAGCTCACTATTAAAGATAAATTTCTCATTCCTGTCATTGATGAATTATTAGATGAATTGCATGGATCAATTTACTTCACCAAGTTGGATCTTCGTTCGGGATATCATCAAATTAGAATGAACACTAAAGACATTTCGAAAACAACATTTAGAACTCATGAGGGTCATTATGAATTTTTGTTCATGCCTTTTGGGCTTACCAATGCACCTTCTACATATCAAGGTTTGATGAATTCCATTTTCAAACCCTTCCTCAAAAAATTTGTGTTAGTATTTTTTGATGATATACTAATCTACAACAAGTCTTGGAAGAATCATGTTGAACATGTTGACAAGGTGCTCAAACTATTGGAGGAGAAACGATTATATGCAAAAAGCTCCAAATGTTTCCTTGAAGTACAAGAGGTGGAATATCTGGGTCATATTGTATCTCATGAAGGTGTTAAGGTAGACCCTAGCAAAATTAAAGCCATTAAGGAATGGAAAATCCCCACATCCATAAAGCATCTGTGAGGATTTCTCGGGTTGACAGGGTAATATTGCAAGTTTGTTAAGAATTATGGGAGAATAACAGCACCTCTAACAACATTATTGAAGAAAGATGCATTTTCATGGACTCCAGAAGCAACAAAGGCCTTCAAACATCTTAAAGAGGCAATGTGCCAAGCACTGGTCTTAGCTACGCCGGACTTGACAAAAACATTTATCGTGGAATGTGATGCTAACAATGTAAACTTTGAAACGGGAACTGACACTGTTACCCGTTTCGTAGAGATAGCAAAAAAGTGACCTGATTTTGAAAAGGGGTGATGCAGAACAAACATGTTTTTCTTAGAGCATAGTTTTTGGCACTTTAATTTTTTTATGTACATTACGTTTTAGAATCATAGTGATTTTCATGCTGATTTTAAAAAGTGAGTATTCTGCATCACCCCCTTTTTTTAAAAGACCTGTTTTTTGGCTTTAAATTTTCTAATGTATAAAATGTAAATAATTATTTTGTAAATTTGATCATTGTTGAAGTGGTCGTTTTCTTCACATTTTCTTGTTTTTTATTTTAATTTTAACTTTTTTTTTAGTAAGGTTTTTATTGTTTTGCATTTTTAAATTAGGAGGTCGATATTTAGAATTTTCGATATTCTACATATTTATACATCCTTAATTAATTTTTCAATCCACATGAAATAATTGTTTCTAAAAAACAATATTTTTTAACAATGGACATAAAAATAACCATTTTTAACATAAATATAACTAAAAAACTACACGTTTTGATATTTTTTTTCTAGAATTGACATGTCAAAATCGCAATTTTTATATGATAATTTTAACTAAAAATGGTTAAATATTAGCTTTTTTTATGAATTTCATGTCAAAAAAATAATAATAATCACTTTTTTTTTTCAAAAAATAATGATTAACTTAAAAATCAATGCGAAAATCACATATTACATATATTGAACGTATAACAACCCTAATTGAGTGTTTATTCTTCTCATAAAATGTCAAAGTCAAAACATTGCAAAGCTTGATTTACAAGAATAACTTAAATTTAATCAACAATGTCACGTAATCCAAACTCTCCATCCTCTAGAGTTTCATCATTGCCTTCTTCCACAATATTTTCTGTTTCCTTTTGCTCATTTTCCTCTTCTAATGGGTCTTCGATGTCTGCGAATCTCGCACACAACCCCCGACGCCCCAACCCTCTCAACCCCCCCCTCCACCGACCCGGGCGCCCTCACCCGCCCCCCCAACCGACACCCCACCCTACCTCGTTGCCCTCACCCACCCTCACCCGCCCCCCACCCCGGCCCGGGCACCCTGCCAACCCCACCCGCCCGGGAGCCCACACAAACCCCCGCGCCCCAACCCTCTCAACCACCCCCGGCTCGGGAGCCCTCACCCGCCCCACCAACCGCCCCCCCACCCAGCCCCGGCACCCTCACCGGCCCCCCGGCCCGGGCGCCCTCACCCACCCTCACCCGCTCCCCCACACGGCCCGGGCGCCCTCACCCGCCCAACCCGCGCGCCCTCACCCACCCCCTGCCCGGCGCCCTCACCCGCCCGCCCTCACCTGGCGCCCTGCCAGGCGGGGGCGCGGGCTACCCGGGTGGCGCGGCCGAGGCAGGCACCACCCGGGCGGCCCGCGCCCCCGCCCGACAGGCGGCAGGGCGATTACCAGAATCGCCCTGCCGCTTGCCGGGCCGGGGCGAGGGCCGCCCGGGTGGCACGGACGAGGCAGGGTGGGTGAGGGCGCCCCGGGGGAGGGCGGGTCAGGGCGCCCGGGCAGGGGGGCGGGCGGGTCAGGGCGCCGAGCGGGTGAGGTGGGTGAGGCCGCCGGGCGAGCGGGCAGACGGGTGAGGGCGCCGGGGCGGGCGGGTGAGGCGGGTGAGGGCGTCGGGCGGGCGGGCGAGGGCGCCTGGGCGGGCGAGGGCGCCGAGCGGGCGGGTGAGCGAGGGCGGGCGTGCAGGTGAGGCGGGTGAGGGTGCCAGGCGGGTAGGCGGGCGAGGGCGCCCGGGCGGGTGAGGCGGGTGAGGGTGTCGGGCGTGCAAGGGCGCCGGACGGGCGGGCGGACGAGGGCGCCTGGGGGGGCAAGGCGGGTGAGGGCGCCGAGCGGGCAGGCGGGTGAGGGCCGCCCGGGCGATTGCCGGAATCGCCCTGCCGCCTGCCGGGGGGGGAACGGCCGAGGCAGGGTGGGTGAGGGTGGCCGGGGGGGTCGGCGGGTCAGGGCGCCCGTGCGGGGGGGCGGGCGGGTCAAGGCACCTGGCGGGCAAGCGAGTGAGGGCGCCAGGCGGGCAGGTGAGGGCACCGGGGCGGGCGGGCGAGGCTGGCGGGGGCGCCGGGTGGGCGGGTGTGGCGAGTAACGGCGCCGAGCGGGCAGGCGAGGGCGGGCGGGCGGGGGCGCCGGGCGGGCGAGGGTGGGTGAGGGTGGGTGGGCGAGGGCGCTGGGCAGGCGAGGGCGGGCGAGGGAGGGCGGGCAAGGGCGGGCGAGGCGAGTGAGGGTGCCGGGCGGGTGGGCGGGCGAGGGCGCACGGGTGGGTGAGGCGGGTGAGGGTGTCGGGCGGTGGGCGAGGGCGCCGGGTGGGCGAGGGCGGGCGAGGGCCGGGCGGGCGAGGGCGGGTGAGGCGGTGAGGGCGCCGGGCGGGCGGGCGGGCGAGGGCGCCCGGGCGGGTGAGGTGGGTGAGGGTGCCGGGCGGGCGGGCGAGGCGGGTGAGGGCGCCGGGCGGGCGAGGGTGCCGTGCAGGCGGGCGGGTGAGGGCGCCGGGCGGGCGAGGGCGCCGGGCGGGCGGGCGGGTGAGGGCGCCCGGTGCCCTCGCCCGCCCGGCGCCCTCACCCGCCCGCCCGCCGGGCGGGTGAGGCGGGTGAGGGCGCCGGGCGGGCGAGGGCACGGGCGGGCGGGCGGGTGAGGGCGCCCGGGCGATTCTGGGAATCGCCCAGGCGGCAGGGCGATTCTCGGAATCGCCCGGGCGCCCTCACCCGCCCGCCCGCCCGTGCCCTCGCCCGCCCGGCGCCCTCACCCGCCTCACCCGCCCGTGCCCTCGCCCACCCGGCGCCCTCACCCGCCTCACCCGCCGGGCGGGCGAGGGCACGGGCGGGTGAGGCGGGTGAGGGCGCCGGCCGGGCGAGGGCACGGGCGGGCGAGCGGGTGAGGGCGCCCGGGCGATTCCGGGAATCGCCCGGGCGCCCTCACCCGCCCGCCCGCCCGACGCCCTCACCCGCCTCACCCGCCCGGCGGGTGAGGCAGGTGAGGGCGCCGCGTGGGCGAGGGCGCCGGGCGGGCGGGTGGGTGAGGGCGCCCGGGCGATTCCGGGAATCGCCCTGGCGTCCTCACCCGCCCGGAATCGCCCGGGCGCCCTCACCCGCCCGCACGCCCGGCGCCCTCGCCCGCCCGGCGCCCTCACCCGCCCGCCCGCCGGGCGGGCGAGGCGGGTGAGGGCGCCAGGCGGACGAGGGCACGGGCGGGCGGGCGGTTGAGGGCGCCCTAGCGATTCCGGGAATCGCCCGAGCGGCAGGGCGATTCCGGGAATCGCCAGGGTGCCCTCACCCGCCCGCCCGCCCGGCACCCTCACCCGCCCGCCCGCCCGTGAGAGCGCCGGGTGGGCGGGCGGGTGAGGGTGCCCGAGCGATTCCCGGAATCGCCCTGCCGCCCGGGCGATTCCCGGAATCGCCCGAGCGCCCTCACCCGCCCACCCGCCCGTGCCCTCGTCCGCCCAGCGCCCTCACCCGCCTCACCCGCTCGGCGGGCGAGGGCGTCGGGCGGGCGGGTGGGTGAGGGTGCCCAGGCGATTCCCGGAATCGCCCGGCGCGTGGGCGAGGGCGCCGAGCGGGCGGGCGGGTGAGGGCTCCTGGGCGATTCCAGGAATCGCCCGGGCCCTCACCCGCCCGCCCGCCCGGCGCCCTCACCCGCCTCACCGGCCCGGCAGGTGAGGCGGGTGAGGGCGCCGGGTGGGCGGGGGCGCCGGGCGGGCGGGCGGGTGAGGTGGGTGAGGGTGCCGGGCGGGCGGGCGAGGTCGCCCGGGCGGGTGAGGCGGGTGAGGGCGCCAGGCGGGTGAGGTGGGTGAGGGTGCCGGGCGGGCGGGCGAGGGCGCCCGGGCAGGTTAGGCGGGTGAGGGCGCTGGGCAGGCGAGGGCGCCGTGCAGGCGGGCGGGTGAGCGCCGGGCGGGTGAGGGCACCGGGCGGGCGGGCGGGTGAGGGCGCCTGGGCGATTCCCGGAATCGCCCTGCTGCCCGGGCGATTCCCGGAATCGCCCTCACCCGCCCGGGCGCCCTCACCCGCCCGCCCGCCCGGCGCCCTCACCCGCCTCACCCGCCCGCCCTCCCGACGCCCTCGCTCGCCCGCCCGACACCCTCACCCGGCTCACCCACCTGGGCGCCCTTGCCCGCCCGGCGCAGGGCGATTCTGGGAATCGCCCGCGCGCCCTCACCCGCCCGCTCGGCCGTGCCCTCGCCCGCCCGGCGCCCTCACCCGCCTCACCCGCCCAGGCACCCTCGCCCGCCCGCCCGCCCGACGCCCTCGCCCGCCTGCCCGGCTCCCTCACCCGCCTCACCCGCCTGGGCGCCCTTGCCCGCCCGGCGCCCTCACCCGCTCGGGCGCCCTCTCCCGCTCGCCCGCCCGGCGCCCTCACCCGCCTCACCCGCCCTGGCGTGCTCGCCCGGCCACCCGCCCGGCGCCCTCGCCCGCCCGCCCAGGCGCCCTCACCCGCTCGCCCGGGCGATTCCCGGAATCGCCCTGCCGCCTGCCAGGAGGGGCCGTGGGCCGCCCTGGTGGTGCGACCGAGGCAGGCGCCACCCGGGCGGCCCGCGCCCGACAGGCGGCAGGGCGATTCCCGGAATCGCCCTGCCGCCTGCCTGGCGGGGGCGCAGGCCGCCCGGGTCGCGCCGCTGCGCGACGGAGCCAGGCGTCACCCGGGCAGCCCGCGCCCCCGCCCGGCAGGCGGTAGGGCGATTCCCGGAATCGCCCTGCTGCCTGCCGGGCGGCTCGCTCCGCCCCCCGGCAGGCGCCAGGGCGATTCCGGGAATTGCCCTGCCGCCTGCCAGGCGGGGGCGCGGCCGAGGCAGGGTGGGTCAGGACGCCCAGGCTGGTAGGCGGGTGCCAGGCGGGTGAGGGCACACAAGGGGGGGGGGCGGGTGGGTGAGGGCGCCAAGCGGGTGGGGGTGCCCGGGCCCGGCGGGTGAGGGCGTTCGGGCCTGTGAGGGCGCCCTGGTGGGGGGGCGGGTGAGGGCGCCGGGCGAGGGGGCGGGTGAGGGTACCCGGGCCTGGGGGGCGGGCGGGTGAGGGTGCCCAGGCCGGGCGGGCAGGCGGGTGAAGGTGGGTGAGGGCGCCCGGGCCCGGGTGTCACGCCCCCAATTTTTTTGTTAATTTTGGGCGGCGCGTGGCACCACCGGGCACTCACTTTTGCCAAGTGCGCGCCTATGGTCTACGCCTTCCAACCGAAACAATCGTTTGTTTTACCGATTAACTTTTCTTCAACTCAATTATAAAGCATCAACCAATGAACTTTAACATGAATAATTAAACATTGTACATAACAATTATAACTTATTCATAAACCGAACATCAACATATGCACGGGGCACTCCAACCGAGCTCACCCATATTTATACTTCCTCATATGCTTGCTAAGGGGCCTTACCACCTTAAGGCCGACGTCCCTTTCCGCATAAAATCTCACGCATTATTATTTTAATGAACCTCCATTCTTTATTTCCCATAAAGTATGTCGGTTTGTCCATCATAAGGTCACGTCCATACGCACTCTTATTTGTTTTATTCATATGCGCCCTTTATATTTTAATGGCTGTCCCATTCTTCATATAAAGCCGTGCATCTTCACCCATTGCTCCATATGTTGACCATACATATCAGCTCCAATGGTTATTATTTTTATGCATATGTTCCGCTTATTTACATAAGCTCCACATATCGCAATTGCCTGTATCCTTCTTCATCTCGTTCGACACTTGGCCACATCCGGCCAATGTGTCGTACTGCTGGTTCCGTCTTCGTGCACGGTTATCTCCCGGAGTAGCTCGCCCGAGCTCTGCCTCTAACCTGCGCACTTTGACTGTTACCCGAACCAGGAAGCTGCCGTCAATTCGACCTCCCGTTTACTCAGCTCGGACGCTTGCTGCTGATGGCTAAGACAGTCCTCCCTTTCAATACTGTTCGGTCTCCTCGACAACCCGACCTGCGCTCAACCTCCGTGTCTGTCCGCCTTGGTGACGAACCACACTGCTTGTCCTCAGCTTCGGCAACCATGCCTCTGCTCCGTTTACTGCTGCCCGACGGGTGGGCGCGCCTTCACCCGGCTCGCCGCCCACTCGTCGTGTGTGTCTGCCCGGCGCGCTCCTGCCCAGCTCGCCTTTTGTTCGTGTGCATTCGCCCGGTGGGTGGGCGCGCTCTTGCCCAGCTCGCCTTCCACCCGACTCCCGTGTGCGTCTGCCCGGCGCGCTTCTGCCCAGCTCGCCATTTCGTTCGTGGGTGGGCGCGCTCTTGCCCAGCGCGCCTTCCACCCGACTCCCGTGTACGTCTGCCCGGCGGGTGGGCGCGCTTTCACCCAGCTCGCCACCCGACCGTCGTCCAATTTGTCCGCCCGCTCGTGCCAACACGCGCTCTCCGTCGTGCACGAGGGCGCCCGCCCATCGTGCACGCCTGCCCGAGCCCCAAGGGCGTCACATTCTCCTCCACCCGAAGTCGTTGTCGACCTCGACAACATGTTATTTTTCTCCCAAAACTGCATTCTCGGCTTAGTGAACTCGATCACCAACCGCATCATCATACTCCACGACACTCCACCAAGGTGTCCATCATGACTATCTCTGGATCTCGGCCACGAGAAGTCATCATCACGGGTTCCTTTCATCATGCTCCTCCACCGAGTGGCCATGACAAGTCTACCCCAAAGGTGTGCCCTTCCAACCTGTCCATGAGTCATGCCGGGCACTTTAGCCATGGGGCTAAAGCATGACTACTTCACCTGCAACAATCCTCAAGTTCCACCCTTGTCCGGAGGTCTTGCCCTTTCCATCTCAAGGTAGCAAGGATCCCCGACAAGTCCTCCATCAGCCAACGACCCTTGCTTCTCCATGCAAGGCTCCACCATGTTCGTCCATAGCAAGCTGCTCCCATGCTCAGGCAAGCTGGTCCTGCTATCTCCTACGCATAATCCATCCGTCAAATGATCAAACGAAAAGCAAGCCTCCATACTTACTTCTCCAATATGAGGTTCCTCCATCCATGCACACGATCCTGGGTCGATTTGAACAGCTTCAAATCCCTCCTCCATCGTGTTTGCATCGGCTTCTTCTTCCGGACTTGCCCAACCGAGTTGAAGAAGCTTCCTTTTAACCCTTTCTTCCAAGGCCTCAAGCGTATCCTGAATTCGGAGATGCCCTTCTTCTACCCTTTCCAACCTGTCCAAGAGGTCTGAGAAATTCTCCTTACGATCTTCAAGATCCGCCATACCTTGTACTTTGCTTTCCACGTGAGTGTCCTCACTATTCCATGCTGATAAGCCACCCGATCCTGGTTCGTCTTGAACATCTTCAAGTGCTGCCTCCATCGGTTCATCATCATAAGGGTCCATCCATGTCCCCAAATCGCACGACTCGGACTCAGCTTGATTATCCCCAAGCCAATCCTCCATCATATTCAAGTCTTCTACATCCCTGGTGACCTCTTCTTCTTGGTCTGCAACTCCATCCGGTTCGGTTGCCTGAACAATCTGAAGAAGTCTCTCTTGCCTAAGTACTACATCAATATCATCGATATTGACCATCACGAAATTCAACTGCCCTCTACATCCTTTGAACTGTATAGGCACGTCTTGAATTATGGGTATGTTCCAGCTTTCCCCGGTAGATATCAGCCCCACTTCCTTGGCTAACCGCAAAGACATGTAGTTATATCTTTCGTCTGTTTCTACCAATGCCTGGACATCCCTGCCACAGATTTTCACGGTTACAAAACTTTGATCGTTTGCCATGACCGTATCTTCACCTGTCAACCGTTAACTGCTACAACGCCCGGGTCCGTTCGGGCTCTGATACCACCTGTCACGCCCCCAATTTTTTTGTTAATTTTGGGCGGCGCGCGGCACCACCGGGCGCTCACTTTTGCCAAGTGCGCGCCTATGGTCTACGCCTTCCAACCGAAACAATCATTTGTTTACCGATTAACTTTTCTTCAACTCAATTATAAAGCATCAACCAATGAACTTTAACATGAATAATTAAACATTGTACATAACAATTATAACTTATTCATAAACCGAACATCAACATATGCACGGGGGCACTCCAACCGAGTTCACCCAAAACTTGTATTATAACAACCTGTTACAATTACAACAAGTGCGCCGGTCAATCCTCGGCCGCACTTAACATTAATAATAACCAGGCCCGCGGCCTTTACAATACATTCGATTATATAACTTCGCAGATCAATTCTGCATCACCGGCGTATACAATCGAACTATAAACCTGCATACAAGCTTCTATCTGAACACGTGTCAGGGTGATATAGATCTACAGCGGCTCACCCTGCACAATCTATCTTCCACTGCCACGTATGCCTCTTTAACTTATCGACTCCAGCGCTTCTACTATCTGCACTTTCGTCCACTTGTAAGTTCTACAGCGTCCTCCTTGCTGTCTGTTTCAACGCACCGGCATATATATAACCCACGCGTTATCATATACAACCGTCCAGGCGTTGTTTCATAACTTCTTCCGCTGTGTCTTCAAACGTCCCGACAAACTGATATATAACCCAGAATATATATATCGTAATCCCGCGTTCATTCACCAGCAACTCTGTAATTATCGTGGATCTCTATCCACGTGTCTATTCATCAGTAGATCTGTCACTCAGTCTACCAACGCTGTCCACCTGTGCGCACCAACGCATTCATAACCCAGCGTCAACCTCTAATTACTACCGCCACGTATCTGCTATCGGAATTCTGCCACGACTGTCGATGTTCAACCTGCGCATTCATACATTCTTCTGTTCACGCGTTGTTATCACAGTCCCGTGGTATTTCCCTTGAACACACCAGCGTATATATATACAACCCCGTATATATATACCTGTCACTGTCTTCGCATTATTCTTCAACTCGGCCCACGTTGCAGACTTCACCACGGTCCACGCGTAACTCTTATATTTTCGCTGTTCTGTAATGTACGTACCCGACCATCCACAGAACAGCGCAAGTCAACCTGGAACAGTTCACTGTCTACGTATAATTCAGCACCAACCATTTATATGATTCGTGCGCCTATACTTCGACCGCCAGCGAACTACTTCTATTGGATCACTGCAGCCTGTTTCGTATGCCCACTTCACTGCGGCCCGAATATACTCACATATTCACCCGATCCACGAAGTCTCATAACCGACTACTGCCTTATACCAGAACCTCAATCAGATCTCCATTACACCAGCACATGCGAAGTCCTGTTGACTTAATGCGCATAAGACATGCGCATCCTCCAAGTCTTATTCGCACTCCAGAAGGAGAGATATTGAGCGAATAATCGATGATCTCCATGAGCTCTCATCGCCCATATTTATACTTCCTCTTATGCTTGCTAAGGGGCCTCACCGCCTTAAGGCCGACGTCCCTTTTCACATAAAATCTCACGCATTATTATTTTAATGAACCGCCATTCTTTATTTCCCATAAAGTATGTCGGTTTGTCCATCATAAGCTCACGTCCATACGCACTCTTATTTGTTTTATTCATATGCGCCCTTTATATTTTAATGGCTGTCCCATTCTTCATATAAAGCCGTGCATCTTTATTCCTTTTCACCCATCGCTCCATATGTTGACCATTCCATCATACATATCAGCCCCAATGGTTATTATTTTTATGCATATGTTCCGCTTATTTACATAAGCTCCACATATCGCAATTGTCTGCATCCTTCTTCATCTCGTTCGACACTTGGCCACATCCGGCCAATGTGTCGTACTGCTGGTTCCGTCTTCGTGCACGGTTATCTCCCGGAGTAGCTCGCCCGAGCTCTGCCTCTAACCTGCGCACTTTGACTGTTACCCGAACCAGGAAGCTGCCGTCAATTCGACCTCCCGTTTACTCAGCTCGGACGCTTGCTGCTGATGGCTTAGATAGTCCTCCCTTTCAATACTGTTCGGTCTCCTCGACAACCCGACCTGCGCTCAACCTCTGTGTCTGTCCGCCTTGGTGACGAACCACACTGCTAGTCCTCAGCTTCGGCAACCATGCCTCTGCTCCGTTTACTGTTGCCCGACGGGTGGGCGCGCCTTCACCCGGCTCGCCGCCCACTCGTCGTGTGTGTCTGCCCGGCGCGCTCCTGCCCAGCTCGCCTTTTGTTCGTGTGCACTCGCCCGGTGGGTGGGCGCGCTCTTGCCCAGCTCGCCTTCCACCCGACTCCCGTGTGCGTCTGCCCGGCGCGCTTCTGCCCAGCTCGCCATTTCGTTCGTGGGTGGGCGCGCTCTTGCCCAGCGCGCCTTCCACCCGACTCCCGTGTACGTCTGCCCGGCGGGTGGGCGCGCTTTCACCCAGCTCGCCACCCGACCGTCGTCCAATTTGTCCGCCCGCTCGTGCCAACACGCGCTCTCCGTCGTGCACGAGGGCGCCCGCCCATCGTGCACGCCTGCCCGAGCCCCAAGGGCGTCACACCGGGGGTGGGTGAGGGCACCGGGGCCGGGTGGGGTGGCGGTTGTGGGCGCCCGGGCTGGTGGGAGGGGGGGTTGAGAGGGTTGGGGCGCGGGCGGTTGTGTGGGCGCCCGGGCTGGTGGGAGGGGGGGCTGAGAGGGTTGGGGCGCGGGCGGTTGTGTGGGCGCCCGGGCGGGGGGGGTTGGCAGGGTGCCCGGGCCGGGTGGGTCGGTGGGTGAGGGTGGGTGAGGGCACCAGGGCCGGGGGGCGGGTGAGGGCGCCGGGGCCGGGTGGGGGGTCGGTTCTGGGGGCGGGTGAGGGCGCCCGGGCCAGGGGAGGGGGGCGTTGAGAGGGTTTGGGCACGGGGGGTTGTTTGGGCGCCCGGGCGCGGAGGGTTGTAAGGCGCCCCGGCCGGCGGGGGGGGTGGGGTTGGGAGGGTTGGGGGGGCGGGGGTTGAGAGGGCGCCCGGGCCGGGCAGGGGGAAGGGTGAGGGCGCTCGGGCAGGCGTTGGGTTGGGTTGGTAGGGATTAAAGGGGCCAGGGGTGTGGGTTGTGGGTGAAGGTAGTAAGGGTGTCAAGAGGGGGGTTAGAGGTAGGGGACGAGTCGCGCTGTGGCGCCCACCCTAGCATGTTATGGTTGAAAACATGTTAAATTTATACTTAGGAAAGAAAAATGATATTCTACCAAAAACATTAATGTGTTTTTTTTCCTCATAAACAACTTTGTTTGACACATAAAAATTTGGTTTTATTAGCATTTTTTAAAAATGTTGAAAATTGACCCTAAAAAAAAAAATCATTATTCCAGTATCATCACTTTCATTTTGAAGCTATATTTTGCACGAAAATTTCATAGTAAAGTTTGTAGTTACTTGCATTTTTAAAACATGTTCAAAATTAACGCCTAAAAAATAAAAACATCGTTCTAGTATACACACTTTTCGTTTTTAGCACTGTTTTTGATGTTTTTTTGGGGTTTTTTGGCCAGAGTTCCCGTTTTGAGTTTATAGTTCCCGTTTCAAAGTTTACATTGTTTGCTTCAGGAAATGGAATTGATGTTGTTTAATGCAAGATGAAAGACCCATTGCTTTTGAAAGTCGTCCAATCAAAGTAAAGTATTTACACAAAGCTATTTATGAGAAGGAAATGTTGGCAATACTACATGCACTTAAGAAATGGCGACCCTACCTAATGGGAACACACTTCAAGGTAAAAACAGATCATGATAGTCTTAAATACTTTTTAGAACAATGATTATTCTCTGAAGAGCAACAAAAATGGGTCACAAAGATGTTGGGTTATGACTTTGAAATCATCTACAAAAAAGAGAAGCAAAATGTTGTGGCAGATGCACTCTCAAGAAAGGATGAAGATGTGGAAGCATTCCTATGCGCCATTTCTATTATCCAACCAGATTGGATAAATGAAGCAAGGGATGAATGGAAGAATGACGAAGAAGTGTGGGAACTCATTCAAAAGTTACAACAAGATCCCATTACATCTGATACATTTAGCTGGAAAAATGATTCGTTATGGTACAAAGATCGCTTATACCTATGTAAGAATTCCCAACTCAAACAAAATATTCTTATGGAATTGCACACTTCTCCCTTAGGAGGGCACTCAGGATTTTTAAAAACTTACCACATGGTTAAGAAGGAACTTTTTTGGGATGGCCTTAAATCGGATATTCAAAAGTTTGTGGTGGATTGTTTGGTTTGCCAACAAAATAAATTTGAAACAATTAAGACCCCAAGTCTATTACAACCTTTATCCATTCCAAGCCAACGTTGGGAGGAGGTTTCAATGGATTTTATCACAGGTTTACCCAAGTCCGAAGGAAAGAGTGTCATCATGGTGGTAGTTGACAGACTTACCAAGTATGCACACTTTTGTGCATTATCGCATCCATTTAAAGCCAGTACAATTTCTACTGCATTTATGGAAACAATTCAAAAGCTACATGGAAACCCAAAGGTTATTGTAAGCGACAAAGATCCCATTTTTAGTGGAAATTTTTGGACATAATTATTTTCTTTTCTCGGTACTCAGTTAGCTCATAGCTCATCTTATCATCCTCAATCTGATGGGCAAACTGAGATAGTAAACAAATTTTTGGAAGGATATCTTCGTTGCTTTGTATTTGATAAGCAGACACAATGGGTCAAATGGTTGCCTCTGGCTAAATGGTGGTATAACACTTCCTTCCATACTGCAGCAAAATTGACCCCATTTATGGCACTTTATGGATATCTTCTACCATCCATCACATCATATCTAGGAGAAAATTCTAAGGTTCAAGCAATGGAACATCACATCGAGCATCAACAACAAGTTCTCCAACTCTTAAAGGATAACCTCACGTTGGCACAGAATAGAATGAAACAACAGGCAGATCAACATCACAGCGAAAGAAGTTTTGATGTAGGTGACTGGGTATTCCTACGGCTACAACCATATAAAAAAATGCCCCTCAAGCAAGCTAAGAAGGATAATAAATTATCACCAAATTATTATGGTCCATACAAGGTGTTGCAAAAGATTGGTACTATGGCATACAAATTGGAGCTTCCTGCAGCTCCCCGAGTGCACCCAGTTTTCCATGTTTCATGTTTAAAGAAGGTTATAGGTGACAAGCTCCCAGTTCAAACAATACTGCTAGAAATTGATGAGGAAGGAAAAATCATATTGGAACCAGTCACAGAAACAAGAACTCGACAACTACGAAATCGATCAATTTCGGAGTATCTCATCAAGTGGAAGAACTTATCTGCTAAAGATTCCACATGGGAGGATGAAAATTTTATACAGAAGCATCCAGAACTACTCAATCGTTGAGGACAATGTTTTTCGAAAGGAGAGGGGCATGTTAGGTCCCTATAATACTAGTGATTCCCTCATTACTATTGTCATTGTATCCCTTATTGTTATTATTGTGTCCCTATTGCCCCCATATCATTGTTAGTGTGCCCCATATAAACCTGCTATTGTTATTAATGTGCCCTTATGTTATTATTGTTATGTCGGCTTGATTATATTATGACCCCTTAGACTCCTATATATAGAATGGAGGTTTGGTCATTTGTATCATCCAAGAATTGTTCATTTGTGTAATGTAAAGGAGGTTTCCCCCTCGAAGAGGCTAAATTCTAAGACGTTGATCTATTTTTTTTATCTTTTATGGGCTGGTTTCTTAACAGAAAGAAGCAAAAGAAGGAAGATCCTCTAGATCTCTACTATGACTAGGTCAAACTCTTTGCTTCTAGACTTCTTTCAAAGTTTTGAGTAGAATAGGAGCATATAGGAATAAAATTAAATTGCATGGCTAGAATCACCCTCTAGAATCTAGCAACATAGTGTACATAGAGTTCTAGATACTCATGTAGATGTAGCATTTATGAGAAAAACAAAATGCATAAGTAGAAATATCTTTTAGAATATAGGAGCATGGAAAATATAGCTCAAGATACTCATGTAGAAGAAGCATACCTAGTATATGACCTCATACATGATGAAAGAAAACTTGATCACAATAAGAATCTTAGAAAACCTAAATCATTTAAGGAAGGAAACATTTGCAAGGCGAGGATATTTAAGATCCTATGATGGAATCTTCAAAAGAAGGTTCATGAACCAAGGCAGATGTCTCATTGGGAATCCCATTTATGGGTTTCAAGAAAAGAATGATATGCAGGTAGGCTAAGATGAAGCAAGAAGGGCCACACCAAAGGATGATCAAGGAGGATCAAAATGAGGTATGTATGCATCAAAGTTTAAGTCATGTTTTCATTTGTATAGTATTAAGTCATGGGTATAGTTCTATAACATGATCAAGCATGAAATAATCTTTTTCAACAAGAACATGTTCAAAGGCATGTACCACAATGCAATGAAGGCCAACAAAATAACATGCTCACGTAAGGAGCATAAGATTGCTAACTAAGGAGCAAGAAGAAATGCTGACAAGTCCAGAAAGCAAGCAATGAAGGAATGCTTCCACAAGAAGCATTAGATGGTTAACCTATCTATCTGAGAAGAAGAAAATGAAGAAAGAGACAAGCATGTGAAGAACACTATGATCACCAAGAATCACTATCTGACCAAAATGCCTTGAAATATATCTCCTTAAAGAAGGTAGGACAACTCTAATAAAGGAAGAAAGGACCCTTGACACCTATGAAGGCCTTGGAAATATAAAAGGTGCAGATAACTGATTCTACACTACAAAGACGTTGTGATGAAGAAGCCATCCAACAAAAGCAAAATAAATGTTGAAGCAATATCAGAATGAAGTCATGATGGGCTACTAGGTCAAAGCATATAACCTAGAAAGTACGATGGAGCATCCATGAGGAGAGCATTCTGAAGCATGGACAAGATGACAAAGGAGTGGCCAAGATGACAAGAAGAACCTTATAGTCACTTTCCACGAAGCAATAACATGACAAACCAAGAAGTAAAGTGATCGATGGATGGTGCCCTACCGAGAAGAAGTTCGATCGAAGACTTCATGGCATCAAGAAAGGAAGGAGATCAAGCAACTGAAGGACCCACGAAGAAGAAGTTGTTGATGAAGGAAAGAGTCCCTAGTTAAGAGGGAGATCTGAAAAGTCCCTTATCAAGAGAGGGTTTTAGATCACCCATGATTACAAAGAAATGATAATTGTGTTTTCCATTTCATGGTTCATGCACTAGACCAGGACTAACAGCCGTAAGTCTAGATGAATTCCATGAATGGAAATGTAGGCACAAGATAGACACAACATTCTTGTCTTTGCTTGGGAAGAAAGAATGGTAGGATTACGTAATCATCTGGCATCCGATACTCTTTGAGGATATGTAGGGCATCCAAGACAAGAGTAGGCAAGAGGATCGATATTCTTTGAGGGTTGGGAACCCAAGATAAGAATAGTCCTAGAAGGTCATACTCGAGAACACCCGGGTGGGTATGTACCTTAAGAGACAATGGTGAAGGTGTCTATAAATCATTGGTCTCACCAACATTGTAGCTCGTGGTCTCGTAAAGAGATGGAGTTGTTAGTCAAGGCCTTGCAATATGAAAATGTTGATGAAGATGATGCTATAACAGATGGATTGCTAATCCAGTTTCTCTTATGTGAATTTTTCAAGATTGAAAATTGTCAAACACCTTGTAATGTTGTAAGAATACTTCCCTAGTTAAGAGGGAGTGTTGGAGGAAATGTAACTAGGTTTGGTCTTCATAGATGTAATTTTGATATTTGTAATTATTCAAGAAAAGAGAAATTATTTTTTTTATTATTTGTCAAAGAGTTTCTTGCTCATTGAAAATAGGACAAGCACATTTTGAAGTTCTTCTAGAGAGTCAAAGTCAAGGGGAAAACTCCAAACATAGTCAAATCCTCTCCTAGCACCAGCGAAGTCTACAAGCAACAAACAATGAATAAAGTTGAATTATAAAGTAAACTATCAAGACAACTTCAAGGACAGTCATGTTGGCTGTGAAAGAAGGGAAATACCTCTATTTATAGAGGTTGTCCACTCCTCAAAAGGACATAAATTCCTCTCTGAAATCCACAAGGGAAAAGGAAGAAAAAGGTGGACAAAGATAAGATGAGGAAGAGGGCTACAGGGGTAGAAAGTTAAGGAGACATAATAGCGACAATAAGAAACAACTACAACCACACGTGCAAAGGAATAAGGGATAAGTCTGCGTCAAATCAATAGTGAAGTTGCAGTAATATATTTTTTAGGGTTTGGGCTAGTAACTAGGCCTACAAAGGCCTCCTAGTCTAGCGTTGAAGGTAACCTCACAATCGAAGGAAGGAGAGACAAAACCGAGGAAGAAGAGGATTGTTTCTAGGGCTAGAAACAGTCGCATGTGCGAGGTGCAGTAAGGGGATGTTAACAACTAACGTTTCTTTGTTTGGATGAGAGATCAAGCCTCCAAGGATTCACAAGATCCCATCTCTTTAAGGTAAAAAAGGACTCTAATTGGAAGACGAAGTGCTGGAAGACTAAGTGCTGGAAGAAGTACCGGAAGATGTGTCGAAAGTGATGGTGCAGAAAGGGGGAGGATTTGAATTATGCTTGGAGGATATCCTAGTCAAGGGTATAGGGCTTGGCAGTTATTCAAATAAGAAGCTTCAATAAGAGAAATCTTACGAAGGGTTTTCCTCTTAAGAGTGGAGAGGGTTTGTCCCTGACAGAGAGCCAAAATTTTGTGTTCTTGTTATTTTGTTTTGGTGGCAGTTTGATGAAGCACACACACATGCACTAATAAGAATAAGAAGTAGTATAAGCTAACTAGAAAAATTAAAAAGACTTCACAAATTGTGATCAAGTCTCGGAGAATCATCACAACACTACTTTGCCCTAGATTCTCTAACACCTAGGACTTATCACCTAGGACTATTTTCATGAGAGAACGATTTCTATCATGAAAACGTTGATTCATTATTCTTAGTAGAAGTACATTTAGTTTAGAAAAATTATATTGTTTGAGATGTAGCATGGAATATAAATGAACTCAAAGTAAGTTGATGACAGATTCATGCCTTCGTTTCTCTACTTTAACTTCTTTTACCATTCTAATATTTAATTTTGTATCTAGTCTAGATGGCTCATTCAAGTGAGCATAGGTATGTAAAATACAAAATGGATTATTTCTCTTTATAAACAAACTCAAAGAGAGGTATGTTCCTATTATGAATAATTATCGCAATCAACTCTCCAGTTTAACTTGCATAATGATTATAATATATTTTTTATGTATTTTCTACATATGGTTTGTTCATTCTAATATATTTTTTATGTATTGTCTATAGATGGTTTGTTCATTCTAATATATTTTTTATGTATTTTATATAGATGGATTATTCATTAAAGAAATTTTGAGGTAAAAAATGGGTCTCAAAACAAGAACAAAAAAACTTTATGAGAGCCAATAGGATTCAATATGATGATTTCAACCATAGGGATGGTTCACCATTTTTGGAGTAAAATGGTAAGGATAAAAAAAACAAACAAACAAACTTTTTTCCACTTGTATTTTCAACTTATCTCCCTATGATTTTACTCAAATTTTGAGCAGGAGCACTCATTGTATGTAGAAGTTTATTTTTTTATCTAAGGAGTACCTATGTTGCATACTTTCGATGAACCCTACTACACGAAAAATGTGAAATACATGGAAAAATCTGATTGCAATAACCTTTTTTCATGTATTTCACATTTTTTCATGTAGTAGGGTCTATCAAAGTATGCAACATGGGTGATACTTGGATGAAAAATTATATTATGCATCCAACGAGTGCTCCCGGTAAAAAATTGAGTAAAATAATAGGGAGATAAGTTGAAAATATGAGTTGAAAAAGTATTATTTTCTTTTTCCCTCAAAAACTTGATGAGGTAATCTAATATTATTTTATTATTTCCACTATTATTTTATAATATTCCTTAGGAGGCCCATTTTAGACCTCAAAATTTCTCTAATTCCATGAGAATAAGTGGAATACAAAATGGATTGTTCATATTTATGAATCAAATTCACATTTTTCCAACACCAGGACAATTGTACCCTTCATCAACCCTACTCCAAACTGATGAGATGGGCATTAAAGAATAAGACCTAGAGGTAATTCTCTATTTCATTAAATGTGCATGAAAAGGTATGTGTTAAAAATAATGGGACAATTGTCATCATTACTATGCATATCATGGGAGGGAGGACTAGACCATTTCTTTATTTATGTGTCATCATTCTCTCTCCATTTTTATACCCTTACTAACTTTCTCATCAACATGTTCATTTTGTTTACATAAGAATTGGTAAAACATAAGGTTTTCAAAGTTTTGAACTACTTAAGGATTTATTGCACAATATGAAACAAGACGAGATGCTTAGGAGGTCAAGCGACAATAATGCATAGATGTAATAAAATTTATGAATCCCTTAATTGTGGCTTCGCAAACTCCACTCGTCGTGAGGATAGATAATCCTTTATAAAGAGTTGAAGCTTTAGTTTTGTTAACAATGGACATTTCTAATCCCTATGAAAAAGCAATTTCTATTGTTTGATGGAGACCAAAGATAACCTACACAACTACCTTGGAACCTGTCACCCCTAAGAATGTTGTAGTTATTATTATTAAGGATGTCATCCCTTCAATTTGAGGCTAATTATATACATTTATGATATAGGAAACAACTAGAGATGTTCTCTTAATATTCAAGTGTTGAGCACCCAAGACTTATCAAAAGGTGGAATGTCATTTTTCATTATAATGTTATCTGTTACCAAGTTTAATGTCCATGATGGATTCCATTTTTTTAAAATGCGAGTTAGAGAAAGGGAAGAGGGGTAATACACCAATCTCGAGGGAACAAAAACCTAGTGGGTGAATATCACCACACCAATTAGACCAACTAATCACTACCCTAATGGCATTTCTTTATAATATAATTATTTGCATAACATATAAACATGTCTTAAGAAGCTCCTCCTTCAAAGCGTTGATAAGTTATAATTGTTGTTTATTCTTTAAAAACTCAATAGACTTGCATATTTTTCATTTTAGATTATTTTCTCCTCCATGTATTTTAATTGAAAAACAATTTATTTGCGTATCACATTTCAATGCAATTTGAGATAAACAATAAAGCATTCAATATATTTTCTTTAAGTATTAATACATTTCTATTGCGGGGGGGGTTATGAATTCACACTATTATTATTGTCAATTAACCCCTATTTGACCTTATAAACCCTACTTCCATCAAAGTACTATCCTCTTTTCCATATATTTTATGTGAAAATCAACCTGAAGGATTATAACATAATTTTTTTTTATTAATTATTATTATTTCCATTGTTTTCAATGAGTTAAGGGGCTTAACAAGTTCATTTTCCACTAATGATAGTTTTATAGCCATGTGATGTAACCCACACAATGTTTGCTAACCAGCTTCCATGGTTAGTATGGTTGTGCACCTCAAGAGTGAAAACCACGATATGGGTTTTCTCCCTAACATTGTCAAGAAGCTTCCATGTTCACCAAATTAGCTCCAAGTCAATCGTGGAAGACTTTGTTCATTAGTCAATGTTGCGGTCTATGAGTCACATATTAGAGCGTTCAATAGGGTGAATTGGGCTTGTTCAATAGCTCTTCTAATTCTAAATGTCTCCAATTAATTTATGGTCTAGGTTAGTTCAAAAAATTGTATGGGAATCCACCAGGATTACACATCATAGTCATCATGATTTTGAACGATGTTTTCAATACATGAGACAAAGGATTCATGGAATCCACCTGCTCATCGCATTTATAATGTAAAAACTTATATAATCGACCCCATTCATATTGTGAAGGTTGGAAGTCCTACAATAGTTAATATCTAAAGTTTTGAATCCATCTCTCAATCGATCGGATAGTGAAATGAAATGAAATGATATTTTAAGGTCCACGAGACTAAAAATAGTCTATGAGACCATTAGTTCCCTGTTTTTCGCTCTTTGCAATTCAATCCTTTTCCGATTCAAATTAATGATGAGCTGACCCAACCTTCCAAAAATCCCCTCGCTAAAAAGACAATGCTAAGAAACTAATGCTAACATGTTCTCATAACTTTCTTTGATGTCATTGAATGCATCACATTCCAAAATGAAATGTTTCTCCGATTCCATAGCCCCAGATGTGAAAAATGTACACACCCTTTCTTCCCAAGCTTCTTTAGGCCTTTTCCACCATCCTGTTTCACACCGAATTTGATGTGAGTTGGTCCTTAATTGAGCAATAAGAACCTTTGCCCTCCACGAAATGCTAGCTCCAATGAACTCTTTTTGTTGTAAATCACACGTAGGGTTGAATTCCTCAATGTAATATTTCTTCTTTCTACCCAACTCTTTTCCCCATACCTTTTTACGAAACTTCTCCATAACAAAATCCTTTAGCTCCTTGATATTTGTGGGACAGGCATTGAGCTAGATATTCCATTTTTGCATCCATGTGTAGTTTTGTTTCATCCATGTTTTCTTTCTTTCATTGATGCCTTCATTGAAGATAACATTAGGCCATCTACCTACTCTCATTTGTTCAATTCTTTTTAGGTATCTTATGAGCCGCACCATAGCAATTTCTTCAATGGAAGTTGCTCCTGTTTCACTCAAAATTATCTCATAGGGTACCGAACTTTTTATTTTGAACTTGCTCATGATCAAGCATTTTTGGATTTTCTCAATTTGTTTCCATTTTGAGACGGGAGTTCTTCTAGCCCACAATTCACACCCATATAGCATCACTAAACAAACTAGAAGTCCAAAAAGCACTTTAATCGTTTTCCAATCCCATAATGCTACCTCTCTACATCTGTTTTGAAGAGCATATAATGCTTTCCACCCTCCTAAAATTCTCTTCTTTCTGCAGTCCTCCAAATTGAGTTTGTTGTTGAAATCAATCCCAAGGTACTTGTGCTCCTTTACTTCTTCAAGAATGTTGTCTTCAAAGAAGAAAGTATGCTGGATCTGCTTCATTTTATTAGAAAAAATAATTATTTTGGTCTTGCTAGTATTGACTTGCATCCCCACTGCTCTACAAAAATTCTCAAGGGCATATAAGTGCATTTGAAATCCATGGGCCGATTTAGAAATCAATACAATATCGTCAGCATATATAAGAAGCTTTATCACAAACTCCCCAACTGAACACCATCTCCACCTTGCAGATTTAGCCACTCTTCCAATTTATCAATATATAGACCAAAAAGAGTGGGGGATAGAGGGCAACCTTGCTTGACTCCAATGTCACTTCTAAAGCTTTCTGAAATACCTACTGAGGTTCTTATTTGACTTTCACTTCTTCATAAAGTTTATGGACAATGGCTCTATAATGCATAGGAATTTCAAGTTCTTCCATTCTACACCACAACTTATCCCTAGGGACTGTGTCAAATGCTTTTTTGAAGTCAACAAAGCAACAAAATACTTCTTCTTTGTCCTCCCAAACCTTTTCAACAATGTGTCTCAACGTGATGCCATCATCCACTGTAGAATGTTTCAGCCTAAAACTCGCTTGTCCTCTTGCCCTCTTTTCTTTTACTTCTGCCCACTTGCTAATGATGTCTTCTACCATGCTGCCGAAAAGCTTTTCAAACAAAGGATTGATCATAATTGTTCTATAGTTGGATGGATTATTAATGTCTCCACTTTAAAAAGGGGTATTGCTAGGCTAGTTGTCCAGTCTCTTGGGAATCCTTTTTGAATGATGTTGTTGAATATTTTCATGATGCGCGATGCAAGAGCATTCATTCCCCATTTTAGATACTTTGCTTGAAGTTCAACCAAGTCCTTTGCCTTTCCTGTTTTCAGCTTCTTAATTCCATTCTCCACCTCCTGTAATGTAAAGAGTTTTGAATTTGTGTTGATCTTGGGGGGACTCCACCTCAGATTCTTTCTCATAGAGTTGCCTTGCATATTCAAGCCATTGATTGGCTGTAATATTATTTTCAATTTACTTCTTCCTTGGTTGTAGTTCCTGCCATAAAAGCTTTGGATTATTCTTGTTTAAATAACTCTTCTCTCCTTGTTTGCATGAACTCATCCTTTTTCCTTTTTAGTATCTGCTTATATAACTTTACATTCATCTTCTCTTTTCCTACCTTTTTCAAGGTTCTCCTTGCCATTTTGCATTCCTCATCAAACCAAGCATTTACAGGAAAGCAATTTGATTCTGATTTCCTATTTTTTGCTCTTTTGCACTTATCAAGCACACTTTGGATAATATTTGTTAACTCGTGGCTACTAAAGCATTTGAAACTGGTTTTTTCCTTCTGAATTAATCTCTCTAACATTGTCTTGAAGATAGTACCATTTTCTTGTGTTAGAGGAATTTTGCCTCTTGATAGTGATTGTCGAGAGCATTGGGTTTTCCTCCTATGCTGCCTTTCTTCTAACCATGATAACCTTATAAAAATTGAGTTATGGTTTGATTTTAAGTCTCAAATATGCTCTCCAATACTAACTTCATATATCTTTTCTATTAAGCTTTGTGAACACATCACATAGTCAACGACACTTGCCCCATTGTATGTGTTGCAAGTGACGTTCCCAGACCTTTTCCATCTATCTAGACCATTGAAAATAATTAAGTTGAAAGCCCCACATAGTGTAAGCAACTCATCTCCAAAATGATTGCTAACTTTGTCATCTTCTAAACACCTCACCCATTGGGTATTATCCTCTTCAGTGAGACAAATAGGATTGTTATCCTCTTTGCAACAAAGGATGCTAACTTGATTATTTGTTTTTCTAGCATTGAAATCTCCCACGAAAAGAACTTCTCCCTGTTGAGAGTACATGAAAATATCTTGTTTTAAAGTTGCATATGGATCCTTGCTGTCAAGCCCCTTATTTTTGTAAGTTTTTGAGACTTGAGGGGCAAAATAGCATGCTGCAACTCTTATGTGATTCTCATTCTTTGATATTTTCAACCACAAATATTGTTTATTTGCATCTTCTTTAATTAACTAAATGTGA
The DNA here is from genome assembly GCA_031772625.1 of Pinus tabuliformis. Taxonomy (NCBI): domain Eukaryota; kingdom Viridiplantae; phylum Streptophyta; class Pinopsida; order Pinales; family Pinaceae; genus Pinus; species Pinus tabuliformis. The sequence continues at coordinate 1,370,487,873 of CM062805.1, read as the reverse complement.
CGGCCTTCTTTTTCTTTCACTAAAACTAGTATTCCCCCATACCCTTTGCCATTTTCTACTACCTTGTTCCAAACTGCCAACTTCAAATAATTGTCAAACACAGGAGTTTTGCAACCATCATGTTCATGAGTTTCCATGAGACAAATTATGTCTCTACCTTCCGCAATAGGCCCTAACCCAATTCCCCTCCTCTAAGGGTAACCTCTACAATTCCAACAAACTAAACTTAGGTAGACTTGGGTAGGATTTGACTGCTATGTAGTTTGGCACATAAGACTCAAATTTGAGTCTTCACCCCTTTTTGTCCATGTTGCTCTTGTTGTTTTCGTCTCTATTATTGAATTCTCTGTTTTTTCTTTATTGTCAACTTGCTGCCCTAATTTGCCTAGAGGCCCAAACACTGCAATAACGGCTTTCCCATTGTACAACCATGCCCTTTTCCCTTCATTTCATGTTGTTCTAATTTTCTCCACTTCATCCCTTCTCTCCTCTTGTTGTTTTTTGGCTAAATCTTCATGGAGGAAGAAGTATGAGCCTTTTAAGAGTTTATTTTTGCCCAAAAGTTGTGGTTCTTCTTGTATTCTTGCCATGGTGACTTTTATGGGTCAAGGTCTCTCTTCACATATCCTCCTAACCCTTATTGCTTGACAAATTTTCCCTTTCTAATGTAGTTTCTCTTTCAGAAAGTCTCTTGTCAAATTGAGAGTACTTTCATTCTTCCCATAATCTCTTATTCCCCTAATAATAAAGTTTGTTTTTTTGTCCTGTCTTTCTTTTTGTTCTATTTCCTGTGCTCTGTGATCACTTGCATCTTCTTCTTCCTCCATCCTTATGTAACCATTACCGTCTTCAGATCTAGCTTTGATTTCTTTTAGACTATCTTTCCCACTGTTCATTTTTGCCTTCTCTTTGGAAATGTCTGTTTGTTGAGATACATGTGTATGTACCTAAGTTTGTTTAAAAATTATCACATCTCTATTTGTTGTTATTACTTCTTTCATGTTTTTCCATTCTTGTTTTCCTGTCTCTAGAGCCTCTTATAACAGTGTTACCTGTTCTTTTAAAATTCTATTACCTTCCATTAGACATTGGTTTGCAACTGTGATCTCTGAAATTTTGCAGTCTCTTTCCTGTTCTATGGCTTCCAAAATATCCAGCCTTGTTATGACCTTCATCAATTCTTGGACATATAGATTTGATGACCAAGTAAGAGGTGTAGATGTGGGACTGTAAATGATTGGTTCTTCTTTATTTTTGTTTCTCTTATTTATTTTCTTTTTCTTTTTCTTGATCTTGATCGATTTTCTTCTCATTTGTCCCCATTTAAGGTGAGCAATCCTACGCCTTAAATTCCCTCATATTACTTTGCATTTACCCAAATCCAACTTCCTGTTTTGTCTATTGAAGCAATTTTGACTTGACCCAAATGATTTGTTTCCACAAAATCTGAAATTTCCTTGCTCTTTACGCCTTGGCTCTTCTGAGCATTTTCCATGTTCTCAACGTTTATTTATTTAGAATTTAATTGCCTCACTGCTCTGTGCTCATGAAACCCTATTCACGTTGCCTGTCCACTGTGCTCACGAAACCTTGTCCTCTGCTTGCCCGCCTGTTCACACTGCCTGTTACCTATTCACACCTTCCTGAAATGTTCACGCCTGCCTAAAATGTGATGCTTGGTCTCGGTATCCCTGTTTCAGAGAGAAGAAATATGCATTGCAGCATTCTCGCAGATCAGGTCAGATCCAGGATCAAATCCAATCTCGCCTTCAATGCTCTTCTTGTGTTCACTTGCTCTAGTTGGGAACGATTATGAGATTTCATGTATTTTTTAGACAAAGTTAAGACAAGTCTTTTTGTTGATGTTTTTTCTGAGAAATGGTTTTGATCTGATCTATGTGTCTTGGTATCTTTCTAACTCAACATGACGTTGGTTGGTAAGGTTCCACCAACTATCCCCACATTTCCCCTATATTATGTTAAATCTCTTAATACCAGGCCAGATTTGTTTTCTTGCAACAATTAATTATTCTCATAAATTTATTTTACTATCCAAATAAATTCTAAATTGTTGAAAAAAATTAATTAGTATTTTAACTTTAGAAATTTCTATGAAGTGGAAATAAAATCAGAGAGATAATCACACATTACAATAGATAAATACTCACAACAATTCTCCTTCATTAATTAATATAAAGAAAATCAGGTTTTGACCCACATAGAAATTACAAGGAAATATGCATTGACCAAAACCTATAACTCATCCCCACTTGAAGAATTTGGCCCTCGGAATTTTTTCCCACTGGAAATTAACATCCAAATAAATTCAACTTGGAGATCTTTGGTCGATCTATCACTAGTAACTTAGCCCTGCACCTTGCCCATGAATAACCTCTACACCTCAAGAAATTCATCCCTAGCAAATTAGCCTCTCCAATAATTCAACTTCCTTCTTGCTTCAACAATTCAGCCCGAAACTCTCCAATAATTTGATCTCCTAGAAATGCTCCCGAATCAGCTTGCATTCCCTGTAACATAGGAATATCCCTCTAGTGTAGGCATCCCATCCTCCTTTGCCAAAGTTCAATCTAGTTTTCACTCTCATGTATGAGAGCCTCTTGTTGGGATCAACTCCTTTTAGCCCAACGACCACTTCACCTCCCATGAAGCTAACCTCTAGTCCTCTGTCCTCCATGGTTGAAACTAATAGGAGATTCTTCTCCAAACTTCGTACAAACAACACTTCATTCACATTTATGATACCTCCTAATTCCATCTAAAACTCAATTGACGCAGAGACCAGATGATGAATTTCTCATAAAAACAAATCTAACATTTATTAATTTATATTCTCTCCAAACTTGGATTTACAAATGAATTACATGGCTATTTCTTCTTAAGGAAGAAAACTCTCAAATTTCTCAAAGAGAAAACTCCTTCCTGGATATTTGGAGGAAGTTGAGAGAAATCCTCTCAATTCTAGGAATCTATCCTAACTACTTAATCTCTAATAAATCATAGAAGTCTCCATAAAATCTAGAATTTTCCAGATTCTCCAAATTAAATAAATACATAATTACAAAATAAGAGATGCTCTTGCATCATACTACAGGGGAGGAAAATATACATTCATATGATTTTCTTCTGGACTTCTTCAATACTGGTACCATATTTTGAAATCTTTGTTGTTATCATCCAAATAGCACCTTCGAATGGTTGATTCTTCCATTTAACCAAGTATTGAAAATACTCTTTATTCCTGGTCATTTTTGCCACCCTTTTATCGATGATTGATTTAATATGCTTTGCTGATGTTGAAGGTAGTTGTTTCTCCCACTGAACTTTATCATTAGTAGGTGCATCTATAGGATCATTTACTAGTTCCTTAAAGGGGTATATATATGAAACATTAAAGATTGGTGAAATGCCAAAGCCTTTGGGTAGTTCTATTTCATAAGCATTCGAGGAAAATTTCCTCAAAATTTTGCAGGGCTTGATCTTTTTTAGTTTTAATTTATTATATTCCCCTTTAAGAAATATTTATTTATGAAGATGTGCCATAACCAAGTCCCCAACTTCGAAATCCAATTGTCTTCTTCTAGAATCTACTCTTTGTTTATACTTGTTGTTGTTTTCTTGTAATTGTTGCTTGACTCGATCCTGTATTTCCTACGCATTGGCTGCAAAATCTTCACCATTTTCACTTCTAAATTATTGTTTTCCAAGGTTCATTAACTCATAAATTCCTCTTGGATGCATTCCATAAACAATTTGGAATGGAATTAATCTTGTGCTTCTGTTAAGTGAGTCATTATATGCTGTTAAGTTATGGTATGTTCTATGCTTATAACAGTTTACTTCTTTTTCTTATTATATTCCACAGATTAACAATCACATATACATAAAGTAAAGTGCAGATAGAACATTAAATGATCGACAGAAAACAAGCCAAGACAAGAGACACAAGATGTGGCGGCTAGCCAGGGACAAACCCCACAATGTGTGGGGAAACCCTTTGATCAAATCTTCTTTTATCTTCAATAATTCAGCAGAGAGAAATAGTACAATAAATCTGATTCATATCAGCAGTAGCAAACCCTAGATCAGCAACATCAGCATTAGCGGCTTCATTATCAAACTAGGGCAGACCATATCTCACAAACCGACCGTCGGATTGACTTCATTCCACCACCAAAAGTTTCGGATTCCAGAGGAGGTTCAGATGAACCTACAGCGCAGTTCAGAGGAGGAGATCTTCTAGGCCACGCAAGTCAATCTTTACTTCTGCAGTTGCAACTTCAGTTTCAGTAGTTGCCAGCTTCAAACTAGGGCAGTGAATATCTTGCAAACCGTTCGTCGGATTGACTTCATTCCACCACCAAAAGTTGCGGCTTTCAAAGGAGGTTCAGATGAACCTATAGCGCAGTTCCAAAGAGGAGATCTTCTAGGCCACGCAAGTCAATCTTTACTTCTGCAGTTGCAGCTTCAAATTCAACAACTTCCGGCTACACATGTGTGAGAGAGAGACCCATTTCAGCGCAGTAGAGAAGAGACTCATTTCTGCGCAGTAGAGAGAGAGAGATGTGATGAGATGAGTGAGTCCAAATGAGGAAAAGTCCTCTTATATTTATACACAACGTTGGTGGGTGAATAGATGCGACTGTTGGGCTTCTGAGCCTACATGAGTTGTAGGTCGGCTTGATAATAATTCCATAATCAAAATAAATTCATATCTCCATGAATTCTTATCGGAATCGGATGATATTTATATCAATCCTACACCTCTCGACGAGAGGAATCTAATAAAAATATTATCAGCCATGAATAAGATGACCCACATGAAGTTTTGCCCTGGTTGCTAATTTTAACATATGCAAATTATGATTAAGTACCTGATCCCATTGTTTGGGATGTTCGCTTACCAAAATTCTTAAGATATTTGCAAGACTTCTATTTACCACCTTTGTTTGACCATCAGTTTAGGGATGATATGTTGAACTAAAACTGAGATTGGTTCCTAACGTTTTAAATAAAGTTCTCCAAAAATGGCCCACAAACCTTGTGTCTATGTCTGAAACAATACCTGTAGATAATGCATGCAATCTAACTATTTCTTTCAAGAATAAATTTGTTATGTTAGTTGCATCATTTGTCTTTTTACAAGCTATAAAGTGTGTCATTTTTGAGAATCTATCAACAACAACAAATATTGAGTCATTTCCTCTTTGTGTTTTGGGAAATCCTAGTACAAAATCCATGCTTATAGAGTCCCATGGTCAATTTGGTATTGATAAAGGTTGATATAGCCCAATGTTCTGACTTCTTCCTTTTGCGTATTGACATATCCTTCATCTTTCAACAAATCTTCTTACATCTGCTTGCATGTGATGCCAATAGCAAAATGCTTGTAATTGTGCTAGAGTTTGCTTGTAATTGTGCTAGAGTTTTATCTTGCCCAAAATGATCTTCTAAGCCTCCACTATATTTTTATTTTAATATATTTTCTCTCATCAAACATCTTGGAATGCACAATTATCTTCCTTTGAACATAATGCCTTCCTGTATCATGTAATCTAACCATGGAGTTCTATCTCTACTTGCGGGATTTTCACAAGCTGCGTAAACTTCTTTGAAATATGGATCATTTTTATACATATCTTTTAGCTCATCAAATCCTAAGACATTCACTTGGAATTCTTGCAAAATTAAATTGATCTTGCTTAATGCATATGCTACTTTATTTGACTGCCCACTTTTATGCTTGATAACAATTGTAACATTTTGTAAGAATTCAATCCATTTAACATGTCTTTGACTCATTTTTGTTTGATTTTTTATGTATTGTAAAGCATGATTATTTGTGTAAAGGATGAACTCGTTTGGCATAAGATAATGTCTCAATTTTTTAAAAGTTTGTATGATGGCATAAAATTATTTATCAAAAGAAGAGTATTTTTTCTTGGATTCATTGAGTTTTTCACTGTAATAGGTGATTGGTCTTCCCTCTTGACTTAAAACATCTCCTATTGTAGTTCCACAGGCATCAGTCTCAACCTGGAACAACTTGTTGAGATATGGAAATCCTAAAATAGGTTGTTTTGTAATCTTTTTCTTTAATAATTTGAAACTTTTATTAGCTGCTTCTGTCTAATGAAATGGTTGATTTCTTTCTTTAATGGTTTCTACAATTGGAGCACATATACCACTGAAATTTTTGATAAATTTTCTATAAAAACTTGTCAATCCATGAAAACTTCTTACCTATGAAATGCTTCTTGGGGTTGGCCAATTGATTATGGCCTTCACTTTCTCTTGATCCATCTTTAAGTTTTCCTTTGAAATCACAAAACCCAGATACAATAATTATGTTTTCATGAAAATACACTTCTTTAAATTGATTAACAATTTTTCTTGTTGTAACTTCCAAAACCATCTTAAGATGTCTTAGGTTCTCTTCTTTTGATTGATTGTAAATTAAGATATCATCAAGATAAACTATAACAAAATTTCCATTGAATTCTTTTAAGACTTCATTCATTAACCTCATAAAGGTACTAGGAGTATTGGTAGTTTTAAAGGGAATTACCAACCATTCATATAGGCCATTATTAGTTTTAAATGTTGTTTTCCATTCATCACCTTCTATGATTCTAATCTGATGCTATCCACTTTTTAAATCAATTTTAGAAAAATATGCAACACCACTTAAACAATCTATGAGATCATCAATACGAGGCAATGGGAAACTATACCTGATTGTGATTTTGTGGATTGCTTGAGAATTTGTACACAGTATCCATCCACCATCCTTCTTTGGATTTAAAAATGTTCGAACAACACATGGACTTAATCTTTCTCAGATGAGACCCTTATCCAACAATTCCTGCACTTGATTGTTAATCTCTTCATTCTCCCTTGGAGTCATTCTGTAGGTTGCTTTGTTTGGACGGTTGGCACCTAGAATGAGATCAATATGATAGATGATACTTCTAATGAAAGGCAACTTATCAAGCAAGTCATCCACTACAATATCAATGAATGCATTCAACATATTTTTAATTTATTCTGGAAGATCATTCAGATTTGTGCTTGTGAGGACTACTTTTGGCTTACCAATCAAAACAAAATTTATCTCCTCATGCTTGATTTCTTGAAGGAACTCTTTTCCACTAAGTAACATTACCTTGGATTGGTCTTCTTCTGGTGCTTTTTCATTCTTCAAAGGCAAGAGTACATGTTTTTCTCCATCCTTTTCAAAAGTATAGGTGTTACTCCTTCCATCATGTATTGATTTCCTGTCATATTGCTATGGTATTCCAAGCAAAATATGACACCAATCCATAGGCATAACATCACAAAGAAATTTATATTTATAGAATCATATCTAAAACCCCACTTCACATTGTTCATTAACTAGTATCTGATGTCCCTTTTGCAACCATGAGGGAGTAGGATGTTTAGTTTCCCTTACTTTTTAACTTTTCTACCATATTTGTGGATACTAGATTTTCAGTACTCCCACTATCAATAATGACTTTACAGCATTTTCCTCTTGATTTACAGACAGTTTTGAACAATGTTATCCTTTGTGTAGATTCCTTTACTTCTTTATGAGACTTAAATAAATTTATTTTCATCATCAAGGATTCACCAGTTTCAGGGGAATTTTCATGTATAGAGGATTGTACACTTTTTGTATCAGTTTGTGCCATAAGTATGCTACCCTGACTAGAAGATCTTTCTAGACATTCATTAGATTTATGGAAAACTTTATTACATGTATAACATCTTACCATAAAATATCTACCTCTACCTCTTTGATATGGTCTTCGTCCTCTGAAATCTCCTCTTAATGATAATTTTCCCTGATGTGAACTATTGCCTTCTTCTTTCAGAATGGGAAGTCTTTCGCTTGAAGAACCTCTGTTTGATTATCCTCTTGATGGTCCTCTGCTTGATTGTCCTCTGCTCCTTACTGTACTTTGTCCTCTTCCTCTTTGAATTTGTTTCCTTGCCATTTTTTCTTCTATCTTAAGGGCTATCTAATAGGATTCTTCAACAATTTTTAGAGACAAAATATCCAATTCATATTGTATTTCAAATCTTAGGCCATTAATATATCTAGCTAAATTTTCATCATCTGCTTCTGCATGACTAGACCTTATACTTAATCTATAAAATTATTCTGTATATTCTTTTACAGACATGAATTTCTGCTTGAGATTTTGCATCTGTCGAAAAAGATTTAACTAATAGTCTCGAGGAAGAAATTTACCTTTGAGCTTGGCTACCATCCGATCCCAACTAGTGATCTTCCCTTTTCTTTTATTTCTCTGCTCAACTAGTACACTGCCCCACCATGGTGTGGCATGTCCTTTTAATCTAGTCACTGTGAACTTAACTTTCTTCTCTTCAGCTACATTTTCATAGCCAAAATATTTTTCCATGGCATTGATCTAGTCAATAAGTTCTTCAGGATTTAAGTTTTCCTCGTACATAGGCACTTCCAATCTCAGCTTGTTGCTTATTCCCACAATCATCTTGACCATTTTCTCTTCTAGAGTTTCTTCTTCAGCTTCAACTTCTTCTTCTGAGGTTTCTTTTGCTTCATTGATATCACCAATGTCGACATCTCTTCTACGTGTTGTCTCCAATTCATCTAATCTCATTCGAATACATCTTCCTTCATCAAGTAAGACTTGGTTGGTAGTTGGTCTACCTCAAGCAATTCCAACTCCCCTAGCTCCTCTAGCTCAATATGCCATCTTTATCTTTTTAATTAAAATAAGGGACAATAACCCTAACAAATCCTTTACTTGAAGTTTCCTTTCAACCACAATGAATCTTAGCTTTTTGTTTACCACTAAAATTCTCAATTTTTAAATAAAATAATTCATTGATGATGGGTCCACATTCCCACTCAAGTATTTGGTAATATGAGAAACTTCAAACGCTTTAAACCTATAACTTTATAAAAGATAAATTTATAGTTCCTTTATAATCATATTTCCCTTATAATTCATATTTCCTTTATAATTCCTTTGACTGCAAAATATAAGGTATAAGATGCGGATATGTGGAATAATCCAAGGGAAAAACTGCCTTTCAAACACAAAATAAATATCAATACATTTTCGACAACATAGTATGTTCAACCAATTCTTGGAAATGCAATCATCGAAAGTAAATTTCATGATATCTTCCACATGCCTGGAACTTCGCATATCTGCAAATAATACTTCAACGCCTTCTTTGATTCATTTCCTTGGCGTGTCTGAAAACTCTAGGTTCCACCATCTCACACCTTAATTCCTCCAATTAGTTTCGTACCACAGATAATGCACAACCCCCTTTTGGACTAGATCGTTGCTCCGATCAACTGAAGATTTCTTGTCTATGCAGGCAGGCTCCGCAAATTCCATGCAGCTCCACATATGCCTACACAACTCCATTTTCTACACGGCTCTAATTTGCTCTGCTCGCAAAATCTTGGCTCTGGGTAGCTCAAACAAACATCAAATAAGCAGATAACTAGGAGAGCGGGAGAGTTCTTACAGAGAGAAATAAGCAGATAACTGGGAGAGCGGGAGAGTTCTTACCAAATAAGGCAGAAGTAAGTTTCACTCTCTCAACTTTAGATAATTCTCTAAGCTCTGATACCAAAATTTAACGCAAAGGCCAAATGAGGAATTTCTCATAAAAACAAACATAACATTTATTAATTTATTTTCTCTCCAAACTTGGGTTTACAAATGAATTACATGGCTATTTATTCTTGAGGAAGAAAAATCTCAAATTCCTCAAAGAGAAAACTCCTTCCTAGATATTTGGAGGAAGTTGAGAGAAATCCTCTCAATTCTAGGAATTTATCCTAACTACTTAATCTTTAACAAATTTTAGAAGTCTCCATAAAATCTAGAATCTTATAGATTCTCCAAATTAAATAAATATATAATTACAAAATAAGAGATGCTCATGCATCATCAATGCTACCAATGCCCTCTACTACATACTTGGCATTATCACCAAGCTCTACATGTATATCTCTAAGCTCCTTGGTCATGTTGGTGAAAATGTCTCAAGATCTCATTTGTGACTAGATGCTCCACTATCCAAAATTCAAACACCTCTCATGGTGGTTCTAGAAAGGCATGACACTAAGACAAAGTTCTTCTCAAACTTTTCAACCAATTCATCCATCTATGTAATGGCTATGGTGGTTGTCTTTCCTTTTCCCTTCTTCTTGTTTGGACATTGACTATAAAAAATTATGAACTTGTGACATGTAAATCACTTGACTTTGCTCATGTCCTCCATTTTACCCTGTGAAGATCCACCTCCACTCCAGTTCTATGTTGTGTTCCCTTTTCCCTTTTTCACTTGTGAAACAAGAGAAACCTCCTCTTTTTCCTCACTACTCCTTCCTTTTCCTCTAGTTAATGAATTCTCCCAGATCTCCTTCTAAACAAAATCATCCCACAACCACATCCAATTAAGAAGTTGTTTCCTAGCCAAGATCCCATCAACAAAATTGGTCCAATGCTTGGTGCATCCTTTCAAAGCTACTTTCACAAGCTCTAAATCATTCACTACCTCCCCAATAACTAATATTTCATCTTGATCTTGTTGTATCCATGTGAGGTAATATGTTACAATCTCTTATTTGTTCATCTCGATGTTGTTTAATTTTTCCAGCAACACCATTTTTGTGTTTTCATTTGTGCTCTGATAAAGGCTATTTAGGGCCACCCAAATCTATCATGTCATATCCTTCCCTATTATGTGAGTAATTATATGATCCCTAACACCACCCTAGATAATACCCATCACTTTCACATCCTTTTGGTTGTGCTCAACTGCTTGGCTTGGATTTGAAGGAACCTAAATCTATGTTTTCCTAAAATCCCACAAACTAGTCACTTTTAAAACTATGATGATCCACTCCTTCCAAGGACTGATGTAATGACCAAAAGTCGTATATGCAACTGAAATATTAAAATACTTCATAGACAAATACATCCATCGTAGGATAGTAAGTGTAAATTGTATATTATATAAATAATTGATGTAGGATGAGTACAATCGAAAATGATGGTGTTGGGCAGCGGATCTCCCCATAGCGAATTTTTGGGGCTTGTAGCCCGAATTTTGGTCAAAAGTAATGTAAGACCCCGAGAAATGCGGGCACAGAGTGCGAGAGTTTAGGGTGGTCCGCCCTAAAATATTGTAACTTAATATAGAGTGAGTCAGCCTACCCATGGTTCGTGGACCATGGGAATGTATAAATAAGAGCGAGGCTCTAAGGGTAGAAGTCAGTTTTTGGTAAGTCAGATCTAAGTGATATGGGTTTTTGAATGTGATATTCGCTCTGAGTCTGTAAGTCCGAGTCTTGGGTTGTAGGAGTAGGAAGAGGCTCTGTAGCTATGTGTGTAGAGGCCTGGTAGAGTCCGCAGCTGTGTGCGCGGACCCCTGCAGTTGAGTGCGCAGGGTGGAATTAGATTGTACTGGAATAGAAAGTTAATAAAAGCTAAGTTGATTCTAAAATATTGTGCATCTATTCGTAGATCTGTATGTTTATGCTTATGGTACATGTTTATGCATCTCTTCACTGTTTATGGTTGCGCGCACTAGTTATAAATGTTGAATGATTGATAAAGATTACTAGGCCCACAAAATTAATTCAGATCTATAATAATAGCACCGTAAGGTTAGAGGATCTAGATAGCGCCCCTTTCCGCTCTGTACAGAGCTACGCGAAGGTCAGACAGCTGCGCAAAGCTACATAGGTCCGCAAGATTGGTTCGCGACCTTTCCATATCTCATCAAGACATCCCTAGGGTGCAGAAACCTAGTTCCAGCACCCTCCCATACTACCTTGGGTGAGACTTCAATCCGCGCTCCGCGGACTGTTGTCGAAAGGGCCGGTAGTTTCAGGATTTGTTTGGCTAAATCACTTCTGAACCTAGGTCAGGCCCCAACAAGCCAACAGATGGTCTTGTATATATAGCGAGGTAAGTACCCTTTCACGAACATCCATGTCTCTAAGACATGCCTTTTCATTATTAACTAACTAACCATTAGTTAATTTAATTATTATTTGTTATCATATTTATATTATTATGATTATTATCTATTATCCATTTTTATTTATTTTTACATAATTTATGTTCATAGCATTGCCTTCTCCTTCAAAAAGCTTTGTCCTCAAAGCTTACTGATGAAGGATCGGATCTCTTATGTCGTTCGGAATATCTTCTTGTTTCTGAGCTTTTATCTTTCTTGATACAAGACGATATGATGTTCTGAGTGATAGATAGAATTGTGGTACTGAAAACGGATCAAACCATCCTAGATTAATCTTCTGGGAAATCTTCTGGCCCTTGGAGATGTGTGGTGAAAAGTTATCGTATGACTGGATTGATATTATTTCAAAATTCTTCGAAACATAAGTTTGTTTATGTTTTGTGTGATATAGATTTGTAGATTTATTAAGGTGTCTACTCTTGTGACTTGAATGTAGATAAGGATTTTTTCTTGTTTGAACTTCCTTAAACGTTTTTATGGCAGTTTCCCGATTTCCATTAGGTATTGTTGTTGTTGAATTAAATATTGAATCCTTATTTTGGATGTCCTCTGTTTGAACGACAATCTTTGAGTATGTTTTTATTTCAATATGGTTTTGATTTGCCTGAACTGCGAGATTAGTGGTATTGAGGGTTGTTTCTCCAGTTTGGACTGCTACATCTAGAGATTTTGATGGTTTTTTTGTGACAAGTTCTTTGAACCTATTCGTCAATGATTTATTTTCATCCTTAAGTTTTTTAATCTATTTGAGCAGATTTTGAGAATGATGATCTTGTATATATAGCCAGGTAAGTACCCTTTCACGAACATGCATGTCTCTAGACATGCCTTTTCATTATTAACTAACTAACCATTAGTTAATTTACTTATTATTTTTTATTATATTTATATTATTATGATTATTATTTATTATCTATTTTTATATAATTTATGTTGATAACAACTGAAGTTAGCGGAGCCATCCAACCTGTCTTCATATCTCAAACTTCATAGTGATTCCATCTCACAAATCGACCTAGTAACTTGCTCACATAACCCCAGCTGCAAAATTAAAATAAGCTTGCTACCATAAAATGAATAAATTAATTGTTACAAACCCTAGTTTTCTCGATCTCTCTCTCTGAGTTTTCTAGATCTCTGATACCATGTTAAATATCCTAATACCAACCATATTTATTTTCTTACAACAATTATTTATTCCTAGAATTTTTTTTATTATCCAAATAAATTATGATTGCTGAAATATAAAATAACTAGTATTTTAACTTCTAGAACATTATATGCATTGGAAATAAAATCAAAGAGATCAATCATGCATTACAACAGATAAATACCCACAACAATTTTTCTTCATTAATTAATCTACGTAAAATCAAGGTTTCAACCCACAAATAAATTACAAGGAAATATGCATTGACTGAAACCTATAACTCAACTCCACTGGAAGAATTTGGCCTTGGGAATTTTAGCCCACTGGAAATTATCCTCTGAAGAAATTCAACATAGAGTATTTCGGCTAACCTCTCACTAGTAACTCGTCATTGCACCATCCTCTTGAATAACCTCTATGCCTTAGGAAATTTGACCCTAGAAAATCATCTTCTCCAACAATTTGACCTCCTCCTTGCTTCAACAATTCATCCCTACAATCTCCAACAATTCTGCCTCCTGGAATTTCTCATGAATCAACCTGCAATCTTCCTCTTTCTCCTTAATATAGATGAGCTTTTCACTCTAGAGAAAATGTTCCCCCTCTTTGAGAAAATTGTTTTCCCAAAAATGAAGTAGTTGCCTCTCTCTCTCTCTTGTTGTGTCTTCACCTCTCCCTTAGGCTTCTCTTTATAATCTTCATCAAGCCTAAATACCTAACCACAATCTCACTTCTAGAAGGTCTAGGAGATCAATGGTTGAGATCATTTCTAAGTCACTTCAATAATTTCAATATTTATCCTTGGAAATTGACTTAATAGTCCACAAAAATTGATTGACTTTAATTATTGTGCTTTTCCTAAGTTAGACATAGGAAAGAAGACATAAATCACTTACACCACCAAGCAAGCACCTGTAGAGGCAATACATCATCCCATGCATGCTAATACACCACTTCTATGTAGAATACTATCCGAAGCTACCACAAGCTCAACATATTATCTATATTTGTAAGTAGTTTCAATTCTTATTTCTTTACAGATTGTGTGTTAGTTCTTTAACTTATAACTAGATTATGTATTAATCTTTGTTTCATAACCATCTTGTATATTAATCCTTTGATTTATCACCAAATTTCATATTAATCCTTTGATTCATAGCCAAATTATAATTTGATTCCTTGGATGCATTCGTTGCTATGTTTATTCATTGGGTTATTGCTTACAATTATTTTCATTTGCAGAAGCGAGATTTGTTGAAGAATCTTAGAGCAACCATAGTTAAGATTATTCTTCAATACATGATAACAATTTTTGAAGTGTTAATGCAATCTTTATCTTAGCTTGATGTTTACTTCATTATTAGCATGTGTATGTTAACTTCATCAAACTACTATTAAAACAAAAGAGACAAGAACACAAATATTTGGCTTTCTGCCAGGGCCAAAACCTCTTCCTCTTGGAGAGGAAAACCCACACGAAAATTCTTCTTATAGAGATTCCAATTGACAAATACCAAGACCATGACCCTTGACACAATCTTCCTCTCCAAGACCAAGCCATCAATCCTCTTCCTCGAGAACTGTTGTGATAATCATCCTGTTGCTCCTTTAGAGGTCATCACCTTCGTGATCATTATCACTGTTGCAACACCATGATCTTCATCACTGCTACAACCTCATTGATGTAACATAAAGGCCTTCACAATAGTATCACCAAGATCATTTGCTAATGCATCTCTTGATGTACTGAGATCCTCTGAGACAATGAGATCATATATATATATATATATATATATGATCATGATCTATAATTACTGTGATTTCAATTAAGTCAGGATCAAGACTATGATCCTTGTCACTGTTCTTCGAAGCATGTTGAGACTGCCTTATACAAGATATGAATATTGTGATGACTTAGTCTCCTTCTTTATGTATGTTGATGATCTTTTCACTGAACCCTTATTTCATTATCATGGCAAGACTGTAATATATATATATATAGAAGAGACAATGTTTGACATACTCTTCATTGAGTCGAGAGAGTAGATCTATCACTGTTGTTCAACGACTAGTTTGTTATAGGAGTGCCACCGAGATCTTGATGCCAAGACTGCTCCTTGTTATGCCGAGATTGTCATGCCGAGAATGTCTAGACTTCATACCACCTCATCCGAGATCTTCTCTGCTTCTTCTATCCGAGTTTCTGCACCTGCAATTGAGGATATATTTAGCCCCAATACTTGCCTCACAGTTGCGTCATTATTGCTCCATATATTTGAGGACGTCACTGCACCTAAACCCCAACTGAGGTGCAATCAAGCCCTAATTGTGGCTCTACTCCTCCATACGAAATTTCAAAGCAATCCAAAATTTTTTCCTTGATCTTTTCCGTTGACCCTAAAAGGGTATTTATAGTGGTTATTTCCATACATTGGAGCCAACATGTACTTATGAACCGACATGTCCTTTTTCAAGCCGAGGTGACATCCATTTATATATTTAATTCATTTTGGAGCCGACATAAAATTTCTTTGTTGTTTTGCTTGCAGATTTCGGTGAGCTTGCTTCTGAGGGTTGTTACACAACTTTGAAGACTTGTACATATTTACATGAACTAATAAAGAGTTTCTACACACATGACATGACTCTTTGACATTTAAATAAATCCTAAAGACATCAAGAAGAAGTCTTTTACCTAGAGACACTTCTTACTCATGAAACCCATGTAGCAAGATTACAAAAATAAATTATTTCCTTTTATTACATCAAATACAAAGATCATGACATTATGAAGACCGAACCTAGTTACACTTTCTTCAACACTCCCTCTTAACTAGGGAGGTATTCATAATGGTACTTGGTCATTCTCAATCTGAATAATTTCTCATAAGACGAATCGAATTTGTAATCCATCTGTTATAGCATCATTTCAACCAACATTGTTTCCATTTAGCAAGGCCTTGACTAACAGCTCTATCTATCACTTAGTCGGAGCACACAATGATGGAAAGACCAAAGACTGATAGACACGCATCATCATTGTCTCTCGTAGGGTCATACCCACCCGGGTGTTCTTCGAGTATGCCCTACTAGGACTATTCTCATCTTGGATTCCCAACCCTCAAGAATATCGGTCCTCTTTCCCACTCTTCTCTTGGATGCCCTACCACATCCTCAAAGAGTGTCGGATTCCAGATGATTACACAATCCTCCATTCTTTCATCCAAACTGAAGACAAGAATGTCGTTTCTAACTCTCCCTCTTAATCAAGGACGAGTTCCAAGTTTTTGTTTTCTCAGAAACTTGCTTGAGTTCCTTTGCTCATAGGAACTTCCTAGATCTCCCTCTTACCCAATGAATCTATCATCAGTGTTTTATAGGGTCTTCTAGTTGACTGACAATACAAGACTTCGATGTCCCCAATTTATTCACATGTAGGCTTCAGCCATCCATCACTTTCCTCCATCATGTCATTCCTTCTTTCTTAGAAAGTATCCTCCTTGGCTTTACATCTGGGGCTTCCTTCATAAGCTCATTTGTCTTCACTTTTCTTCAATAGTGATTGCTCTGGATCACAAGGTACATAGTTGTGACATCCTTCACAACTCTCCTTTCCTTGATCCTACACACGTACCCAGACTTTTCCAAGAGGTCAGACACAAAAAACAAATCACATATTACCTTTTGGTGATGTCCTTCTTCCAATGACATCTTCTTGTAGGTATAAATCATCTTGCATACATGTTGACACATCTCCCAATGATAGATATTGTCAAGGGTCCTCATCTTTTCAGAATTCCATCATAATATTCACATCATTCCGGGAGGTTTCCTAGTCAATTCTTCCTGATCCTCTAGATGTTGACTGCCTTCATCATGTTTGGATGTTTCATGATCTCTTTCATCCTCATGTCTTTCGTTCCCAAGAGCTCTCAGAGTTCTTAAATTGTACTCAAATACCTCATACTTCATATGAGGACGTATTATGTTGATTTCATCTAGTTGGACTTATGTCTTTCTGCATCCTTTCAGAGGAGGAGATCCTTTCCCTTTTGATCATGCTCGATCCATTTTATCTACAACCATATATCATGACATTACAATATCAAATGAAAATACAAATACAATCATACATACCTCATTTTTCCTTCAGGCATCATACAACAGTCTCCTTGATTGAAAATATTTTCAATCCCTTGGTCTGCTTCATTTTTCATATCATTGAATCATCATCTCATGAGTTCCAAAGGTTGGAATTCCTGACGAGACATTTGTTGCCTTCCTGGACTAGGAGATCCTCTATTGAGATCTCTATTGGAGATCCTTCAAGATCTAGTATATCCCCATCTGGAAAATGTTTCCTTTGACCTAGATGACTTCTTCCTTTCCTTCAATGTACAATGAGATTCCCAAGAGCTATGTTCTTCATGATTCCATATGAGCTCTTGCTTTCATGATGCCACGATGCATCTTCTACTATGTTCATATTTGCAAGGACTTCTGATAGAATTCTTTTGAGAGGGACACCATCTCATTCATAATGGAGATCCATTATTCCCTCTTTCTTTGATCTTTCTTTAGCTACCTCCAGCAATATGAGTTCCATAGTACTATTTTGTCTTGTTAACCTTCCTTTACTTATCTACACTTATTTGAGTCCTATCAACTTGTCTTTCTCTATCTAACATAGAGACCACAAAACTGTTGATCGAGGTGACCTTCTTGTTCATAGAAATTTGCCACTTTGCTTATCGATGATGATTGTCTATTCATCATTTTCCCAGATCTCTCAATTGAAATCTCATGAAGATATTTCTTCATTCTTTGGCACCTTTTTGTACTTCATTTCAAGGAGTATATCCTCTAGCATTTCATGTACCCTTCTTGTGTCTCCTTTCTTACTTCATAGAACCTTAAGAGTTCTTATGACTTTAAAGGAGACCTTGATGTGCTGACTTCATTTCTTCATACAGATTCTGTCAATCCTACTGCAAGACCTTTTGATGACCTATCTAACCCATAGATCTTCTTGCAATGATGAAGTCATTAAACCAAACTTGATTATAAAATAAAAGATACTTACTTGATATGTGAAGATGAGATCTTCACCTTGATCATGTTGGTAGTTGATGAGGTAGATGCATTGATGCTACCTCTGGATAGGATCCTTGCTGAAGCTTATCTTCAAGCCTTCAAAATAATTGACTTGAACATCTGATCCTTGAGAGACTCATTAGATAGAGTTATTATGGATGTGTCAATGAACACTTTCATTCTTCATCGAGTTTTGTCCATACAACTTGTGACTGAAGTGTAGTGAGACCCATTACTATGTTGTATGTGATCTGATTATGTATGCCCTTGAACATCAGGCTTTTGACAATCCAAGTTGTCAAGACTATAGAAGTAAGATTGAGATCATTGTGGCATAGATCAAAATTGTGGAAGTCACCAAAGTCATTGCCATGAATGCTTCATCCTTTGATTGTTGTCCTTCAAACCCTTTGTTGTAGACTTGATGATGTAGACTGCTTCTTGAATCTAGGTCTCGTTCTTTGATTGTAGATCCTTCAGCTAGATTGATGCCTTGACCTTTGAATGTCTCTTTTCTGCCCCTTTCCTTGACTGTTGAACCAAACCCTCTGATACCATATTGAAGAATCTTAGGGTAAGCATAGTTAAGATGATTCTTCGATACATGATAACAATTTGTGAAGTGTTAATTGTTGGCATTATGAGACAAGTGTTGTCCTTGATGGCAAATCACACTGATAACAAATCATAGGGCAGAAGGATAGCAGCAAGGAATTGATGATCAGTCTACAAGTATGAAGAAAAATATATACACGCTGGTTCACTATATACCAAGTCGCGTATACAAGCACGTTCACTATATACCAAGTCGCGTATACGCAGGTTCGCTATATACCAAGTCGCGTGTACACGCTGGTTGGCTTCAGTAAAAGCGCGTGTATGTGGAAAACTTATCTTTGGTCCACGGCGGTTATTCCTTGGAAGTTGTGCCTATGGTTTTGGACCTTGGTGTCTCGACAGACGTGTTGATCCCTAGTTTTGAAGATGATGGTATTGGATTTCTATGGTTTTGGCTCTTGGTATTGAACAAGGCCTAAGGCTATATAAGGAGAAGGAAATCATTAGGCAAGAGTATCTGAAATGTCTTGAATATCTGATGAAGTATTAGATCCAGTATGCAGGTTATTGGTTGATGATGTATTTCTTGATCTGAGCTAAGGAGAGATCTCATCGGTTGATGGAGAACAAGATCTAAGGAGAGATCGGGATCAAATGGTTTGAAATGAACTATCTTTATATAGTTGATTATGCGTATTTCTAGATCCGCATGACTGACGCAATATTATGTTCTGGGTATAACTGATGTCTGGTACAGCTGCAAGTTATGAAAAATTATTTTTAGATCTGTACGCAGGTTGTTTTCGGTAAAACTGCGTGTATACGCGGGTTGCCTTCATTGAAGTAGCGTATATCTTCTGAAGCTTGATTTTTGGGTTGCAGCTGGGTCTGACTGTTATTGCAGAGTTCTGTAGTCTGCTCTGTGTTCTGGTGACTGGGTTTGACAGGGTTTCAGTGGTTCAGTAATTCAAAGATTGTTGATGTGAGTATTGGTTGTTTTGTAATCTTCTATGAAGGTTGAATGAATTGTGGTCTTCTGATTGTAATATTGTGCTTCAGGAATATCCAGTCTGAAAATGTATGAAAAGTGGTACCTGAAGGAAAGAAGATTGTAGGCCTGCACCTACGTACTAGTATCTTAGCTAGTACAAGAGCAAAGGGGGTTGAAGCTCCCTTCCAAGGAAGTTTGGAGAACGAGAGAAGGTTGAAGCCTTCTGCAGGTTGTAGCCTGCGTACTGGTATAAGGCTGCACCAGTACAAAAGATTGTAAACTGAAGTTCTTATTAAAGAAAGATAGAGACGACTTGCAGCAGGTGGTTTTCACCCACATTGGGTTTCCACCTTATATCATGGTGTTCATGTGTGTGGCTTTTGTGTGATGATCTGTTCTGTTATACTGTTTACTCTTAATATGATGAATAATGACCTGATGCACTTAACTGAAGATAAACTAACTGAATTATAAGTTTTCTGGTTATACGTTGTTTTCTTTAGACACAGTAGCGTGTACACGCTGGTTCACTTAACTGAAGTAGCGTATATGTTTCTGAGCATTGAAAAAGTTTTATTGATCTGATAATACTGATTCACCCCCCCCCCCCTCTCAGTATTATTTCCAACAATTGGTATCAGAGCAGGTCCTTCAGAGAAGCTTGATCGCTTGAAGGTAGATCGTTCATCATGAGCAACTACGAGAGAGAAGCATCAATCAGGCCACCGGTTTTTGATGGGACAAACTTCAATTATTGGAAGGTAAGAGTTACTGCATATCTTCAATCTCTTGGTACAGAAGTTTGGGACATCGTAGAAACAGGCTACGCTTTTCCTTCAGCTACTCCTACAGATGCAGCTGAGAAAAAGAAGTATGAAACAAATGCGAAAGCAGTCAGTACCCTATTAGGATGTATATCCCAAACGGAATTCATGAAGGTAATGCACTACAAATCCGCAAAAGAGATATGGGACAAAATTGTCACGAGCTATGAAGGAGATGAACAGGTAAAGCGTGCTAAACTTCAAACTCTCAGGATTCAGTATGAGACTCTCAAGATGTATAATGATGAAAGTGTGGCTAACTATTTTCTTCGGGTAGATGAGATCGTTAATTGTATGAAAAATTTGGGTGAAGAAATAAAAGAGGCTATAGTGGTTGAAAAGGTTCTAAGATCATTGTCCCCCAAGTTTGAATCTAAAGTCTCTGCAATAGAAGAAAAGGAAAATCTACGAATTTTTACTATGTCTCAGCTACATGGAATTCTAACTGCTTATGAAATGAGAAAGGGAGGTCCATCAGACAGAAGAGAAGCTGCTTTCAAGGCATCAGGCAAAGAAGATTATTATGAAGCAAGCCACGTCCCAGAAGAAGAGGAAGAAGAATCAAATTTTGTCAGAAATCTTCAAAGGGGTTCTGGAAGGTTCAGAGGTAAGTTACCTTTTAAATGCTTTGCTTGTGGAAGAGTAGGTCATTATGCTGCAAAATGTCCTTATAAGGATAAAGGAAAGGAACCTGCTAGATGGAACAAGAAACAGAGTGCAAATAAGAAAAGCTACTACACTCATGAAGATAGTGATGGTCTATCGAATAGTGATGAAGATGAACGAGGTAATGAATATAAGTTGTTAATGGCATTTGAAGATGATGATTATATGGATGCTATAGATGTGGATAACCTTTATGATGAAATTACTAGACTCAAGAGATGTATAGAAGAAAAGAATATGATCATTGATACTCTACAATTTCAAATTGATGAAAAGGAAAAACATCTTGAAAAACTAGAAGGTGAAATTGTTGGTCTTAGAAAAGAGATTGAGAAAACAAAAGCTATTAATCTTAAATTTGTTAAAGGATCTGAAACCTTGGATGAGATTATCAATGTGCAGCGATCTCCTCTGATCAAGACAGGTCTTGGATATAATGGAGAAACATCTCAAGCCTCTACCTCTAAAAGTTATCTTGATGCAGCAAGGAAAAGCGAGCAAAGGCCAAATAAAAGTAATCAGGTGAATCAGGGACAGTTTACCTCAAGAACAAATAAAGACCATCAAGAAATTTGGGGACAAACTGCCTTAAGGACAAACAGAAGCTACAATCAGCCACAGGTAAAATCTTCCCAATTTGCTCCAAGAATAAATAGAAGCTACAATCGGTTGGATGATAGATCTGATTATCGCAGAATTTTCTTTAATGGCCAATGCTTTTCTTGCCATAACTTCGGTCACAAAGCAGCTCAATGTGTTGCATACAAGACAATCATGACTAAAGAAGCTCAAAAGCAAGGGAGAATGACTGAAACCATGAAAAGGACTTATAACAACTTTTCGGTTCTTGAAAATGAAGTTGAATGCTCTATTTGTAATAACTTTGGTCATGAAGACTCTGAATGCAGGAGCAGGTTCCGGAAGACAATTCAGAAGGAGCAAAACTCAAATGTCAGAACATGGAGAATAAAGGAACCACAACCAGAAAGATGTGGGATAGCCTTTTATGCAGAAGGTCAAGAAAGTCTATGGTACATTGACAGCGGATGTTCGAAGCATATGACAGGGGACAAAGAAAAGCTTGAGTCATATACCGCATTAGAAAAGGGGAAGAAAGTTTCTTTTGGAAACGATATCTCTGTAGCCATAAAAGGAAAAGGTGTGGCTCCATTGAAAGAGAAGGTCAATGCTGGAAATGTTTTGTATGTTGATGGATTGAAGCATAATCTTTTGAGTGTCAGTCAGATGTGCGATCAAGGAACAGAGGTAATATTTAGATCAAATGGATGTTGTGTTCGTGATCTTGATACAGGTAAAACAGTGATCAAAGGAAGAAGGACTCCAAATAATCTATACATATTTGAAGAAGGACCACAACAATGCTATTTGAGCAAGGATGATGAACACTGGCTATGGCATCGAAGGTTGGGGCATCTAAGCTTTTCACAAATAAGGAAAGCATGCAAATATCAGGCAGTTCGTGGTCTTCCAGATATCAAAATTCCAAACAACACTATATGCAAATCTTGTCAGTTCGGAAAGCAAACCAGAACTAACTTTCCAGAGAAGGAAGGATCAGCTAGCATGCCTCTTGAGCTAGTACATACAGATACATGTGGTCCATTCAGAAAAAGAACACCTCGAGGAGAAGAATACTTGATATTATTCATTGACGATTTCTCCAAGTTTGTCTGGTTAGGACTTATGAAGCACAAAGATGAAGCATTCGAAAAATTCAAATCCTTCAAAGCCTTGGTTGAAAATGAATCAGGACACAAAATTAAGTGCCTCAGATCTGACAGAGGTGGGGAGTTTACCTCAAACGAATTTTTCGATTTCTGTGAAGAACATGGGATAAGAAGAGAATTCTCTACAGCTAGAACTCCTCAGCAAAATGGGGTGGTGGAAAGAATGAACAGAACAATCCAACAAATGGCTCGTGCTATGCTTGATGAATCAGGTACTCCCGCAACTTTCTGGGGTGAAGCTGCACATGCTGCGGTTATTATTCTTAACAAAACAAATGTCCGAGTAAACAGCACTCAAACACCTCATGAGCTCTGGAGTGGTGAGACTCCTTCGGTGAAGCACTTCAAAATATTTGGGAGCAAATGTTATATTAAGAATACTGATGAGCAACTTGGCAAACTTGAACCAAGAGAAGATGAAGGCATTCTTCTTGGTTATTCTCCACATAGCAAAGCATACAAGTGCTACAATAAAAGACTTGGCAGAATTGTTGACAGCATTGATGTAGTGGTTGATGAGAAGGGATATATTCCTAGGCAAGTTCATCATGAAGACATTGAAGAAGATGAAGGCTACACTCAAAGGCGGAATGATGAAGAAGAAGAACCTCAAGAAGAACCAGAGGAGCAGGCAAGAATAGAAGAGAAGACTCCATCCAGATATGTTCAAAAGAATCATCCAGAATCTCAGATTGTGGGGCAGAAAGAAGCAGGAATACAAACAAGAAGAAGAATTGCAGAAGCTTCAAGCTATTTGGCATTACTCTCTTCCACTGAACCACAAAATGTGAAAGAGGCATGCAAAGATGAATGTTGGGTCAAAGCAATGGATGAAGAACTTGAGCAGATCGAAAAGAACAACACTTGGGAACTGGTTCCTAGACCAAAAGATAAGAATGTCATAGGGACAAAATGGGTCTTCAAGAATAAATTGAATGAAAATGGAGAAGTAATTAGAAACAAGGCCAGACTTATTTGTAAAGGGTATGCGCAGCAAGAAGGGATAGATTTTGAAGAGACCTTTGCTCCTGTAGCAAGACTTGAGGCCATCCGAATGTTCCTTGCTCTCCCAAGCTTTCAAAACTTCAAGGTATTTCAAATGGACGTGAAATCAGCCTTTCTGAATGGAGACTTAGAAGAAGAAGTATATATTGAGCAGCCAGATGGTTTCATTCTTGGGAATGATCCAAACCTTGTATGCAAATTAAAAAAGGCTCTCTATGCTCTCAAACAAGCTCCAAGGGCTTGGTACTATCGATTGGACAAATATCTTCACCAACAAGGCTTTTCAAAAGGATCAGCAGATAGCAAACTCTATATAAAAATTGAAAATAACAAATTGCTAATACTTGTTGTTTATGTAGATGATATTATCTTTGGCAGCAATGAAGAGACTATGAGTCAAAACTTTGCCTTGGTTATGCAGAAAGAATTCGAAATGTCACTACTTGGAGAATTGACATACTTTCTTGGATTGCAAATCCAACAAAATGAAGGAGGCATCTTCTTGTCTCAAACCAAGTACCTCAAGCAGATCTTGAAGAAGTATGGCATGGAAGATTCAAAGCCAGTATGTACACCCATGGTTACAGGATGCAGCCTCAGTGCAAATGATGAAAACCAACTTATAGATCCATGATTGGGTATAGATCCATGATTGGGAGTTTGCTTTATTTGACAGATACCCGACCAGACATCATGCATGCAGTCGGAATAGTTGGGAGATTTCAGGCAAATCCAAAGGAGACTCATCTTCAGGCAGTGAAGAGAATCTTCAAATATCTTCAAGGGACACAAAATTATGGATTATGGTATCCCAGAGATACAGATCTCACACTTCATGCTTATACAGATGCAGATTGGGCCGGAAGCGTGGATGACAGGAAGAGCACAAGTGGTGGTGCATTCTTTATGGGCTCCAGATTAGTATCTTGGTTCAGCAAGAAACAGAGTTCGATTGCCTTATCTACAGCTGAAGCAGAATATGTGGCTGCGGCATCTTGTTGCACACAACTTCTTTGGATGATGCAGACCTTGCAGGATTTTCAAATCACTTGCACTTCACCAGTCTCTATCTTATGTGATAATACAAGTGCAATCAGCATTTCAAAGAACCCAGTCATGCACTCAAAGACCAAGCACATACCAATCAAGTACCATTTTCTTCGGGAACAAGTGCTTGAGCAGAAGGTCAAGTTGGAGTATGTTCCTTCTAAGGAACAAGTTGCTGATATTCTCACAAAACCACTGCCCAGGGAAACTTTTGAATATCTCAGACAAAAGCTGGGAGTAGTTGATGCTTCATCCTGCTGTTGAAGCTTGTCTGTTCTACAGAAAATTTGGTATACGCAAGTTACGTAAGGGATATCCGCGTATATACACCGATTTATGCTGGGAAAGTCGTGTGTATGGTGTACGCGTGTTGCAGAAAGCATATCCGCGTGCATATGCCGTTTTCTGCAGGAGAAGTCGCGTATATGGAGTTCTGAACAGCAAGGGCAGACTCTGGTCGGAGAAGGTCTGAGATGGGTATGCCAGAATTCTTCAGGCACAGGTTCAGGGGGAGCAGCAGGCACAGGTTCAGGGGGAGCAGATTAAAGTCTCATAAAGCATTGTTGGCATTTAGATGCTTTTGGTTCTAGTACACAACTGTTGTTGGTTTCAGGAGAAGGAGCTCAGAAGGAAATCTTGGTTGCTGATCTAAAAGATGTGTATCAGATGCTGCTTGTGACTTTCATAAGTCTTGGTCTAGATTTGTTGTCTCTATGTCATGTATCTCTTCTGTGATATCTCTTTTATGGTGTCAAGGTCATGTAACGGCCTATGTTGGTTTCCCCACTATGCCTGGGATGAATGATGTAATATAATTGGTTGTTTCTGATGTATCCCCTCTTGGTTGGGAGCATGGATGTATGTATTGAGTCTTTTGGTAATAGGAAGGTCCCTTATGGTGTATAAGTCTTGGTTCCTTTGAAGAACATCTTTTGCAGATCTTGCCTACAGTCAGAGGAAGCATGTTTCAGCACAGCCAAGCAAAGATATCAGCATGTACTCAGGGGGAGCACAGCCCTTTGCCCTTGATGACAAAGGGGGAGAGTGATTTGATTTGGTATTGTTGCCATCAAGCCCAAAGGGGGAGATTGTTGGCATTATGAGACAAGTGTTGTCCTTGATGGAAAATCACACTGATAACAAATCATAGGGCAGAAGGATAGCAGCAAGGAATTGATGATCAGTCTACAAGTATGAAGAAAAATATATACACGCTGGTTCACTATATACCAAGTCGCGTATACAAGCAGGTTCACTATATACCAAGTCGCGTATACGCAGGTTCGCTATATACCAAGTCGCGTGTACACGCTGGTTGGCTTCAGTAAAAGCGCGTGTATGTGGAAAACTTATCTTTGGTCCACGGCGGTTATTTCTTGGAAGTTGTGCCTATGGTTTTGGACCTTGGTGTCTCGACGGACGTGTTGATCCCTAGTTTTGAAGATGATGGTATTGGATTTCTATGGTTTTGGCTCTTGGTATTGAACAAGGCCTAAGGCTATATAAGGAGAAGGAAATCATTAGGCAAGAGTATCTGAAATGTCTTGAATATCTGATGAAGTATTAGATCCAGTATGCAGGTTATTGGTTGATGATGTATTGCTTGATCTGAGCTAAGGAGAGATCTCATCGGTTGATGGAGAACAAGATCTAAGGAGAGATCGGGATCAAATGGTTTGAAATGAACTATCTTTATATAGTTGATTATGCGTATTTCTAGATCCGCATGACTGACGCAATATTATGTTTTGGGTATAACTGATGTCTGGTATAGCTGCAAGTTATGAAAAAATATTTTTAGATCTGTACGCAGGTTGTTTTCGGTAAAACCGCGTGTATACGCGGGTTGCCTTCATTGAAGTAGCGTATATCTTCTGGAGCTTGATTTTTGGGTTGCAGCTGGGTCTGACTGTTATTGCAGAGTTCTGTAGTCTGCTCTGTGTTCTGGTGACTGGGTTTGACAGGGTTTCAGTGGTTCAGTGATTCAAAGATTGTTGATGTGAGTATTGGTTGTTTTGTAATCTGCTATGAAGGTTGAATGAATTGTGGTCTTCAGATTGTAATATTGTGCTTCAGGAATATCCAGTCTGAAAATGTATGAAAAGTGGTACCTGAAGGAAAGAAGATTGTAGGCCTGCACCTACGTACTAGTATCTTAGCTAGTACAAGAGCAAAGGGGGTTGAAGCTCCCTTCCAAGGAAGTTTGGAGAACGAGAGAAGGTTGAAGCCTTCTGCAGGTTGTAGCCTGCGTACTGGTATAAGGCTGCACCAGTACAAAAGATTGTAAACTGAAGTTCTTATTAAAGAAAGATAGAGACGACTTGCAGCAGGTGGTTTTCACCCACATTGGGTTTCCACCTTATATCATGGTGTTCATGTGTGTGGCTTTTGTGTGATGATCTATTCTGTTATATTGTTTACTCTTAATATGGTGAATAATGACCTGATGCACTTAACTGAAGATAAACTAACTGAATTATAAGTTTTCTGGTTATACGCTGTTTTCTTTAGACACAGTAGCGCGTACACGCTGGTTCAATTAACTGAAGTAGCGTATATGTTTCTGAGCATTGAAAAAGTTTTATTGATCTGATAATACTGATTCACCCCCCCCTCTCAGTATTATTTCCAACATTAATGCAATGTTTATCTTAGCTTGATGTTTACTTCATTATTAGCATGTGTAAGTTAACTTCATCAAACTACTATCAAAACAAAAGAGACAAGAGCACAAATATTTGGCTTTCTTCCAGGGCCAAAACCTCTCCCTCTTGGAGAGGAAAACCCACACGAAAATTCTTCTTATAGAGATTCCAATTGATGAATACCAAGACCATGACCCTTGACACAATTTGCCTCTCCAAGACCAAGCCATCAATCCTCTTCCTCGAGCACTGCTGAGATCATCATCTTGTTGCTCCTTCAGAGGTCATCACCATCATGATCATTATCACTACTGCAACACCATGATCTTCATCACTGCTACAACCTCATTGTTGTAACATAAAGGCCTTCACAATAGTATCACCAAGATCATTTGCTAATACATCTCTTGTTGTACTGAGATCCTCTGAGACAATGAGATCATTGATATATATATATATATATATATATATATATATATGATCATGATCTATAATTACTGTGATTTCAATTAAGTCGGGATCAAGATTATGATCCTTGTCATTATTCTTCAAAGCATGTTGAGACTTCCTTATACAAGATCTGAATATTGTGATGAATTAGTCTCCTTCTCTATGTATGTCGAGGATCTCTTCACTAAACCCTTATTTCATTATCATGGCAAGAGAGTGATATATATATATATATATAAGAGACAGTATAAGAGACAGCATTTGACATACTATTCATTGAGCTGAGAGAGTAGATCTATCATTGTTGTTCAATGACTAGTCTGTTATAGGAGTGCCACCAAGATATTCATGCCAAGACTACTCCTTGTTATGTCGAGATTGTCATGCCAAGAATGTCCAGACTTCGTGCCACCTCATCCAAGATCTTCTTTGCTTCTTCTATCCATGGTTCTGCACCTGCAATTGAGGATATATTTAGCCCCAATACTTGCCTCACAGTTGCATCATTATTTCTCCATATACGCAACGTCTTGACTGCACCTAGACCCCAACTAAGGTGCAGTCAAGCCCTAACTGCGGCTCTACTCCTACATACGAAATTTCAAAGCAATCAGAAATTTTTTCCTTGATCTTTTTTGCTGACCCTATATGGGTATTTATAGTGGTTATGTCCATACATTGGAGCCGACATGTACTTATGAACCGACATGTCCTTTTTCAAGCCGACGTGACATCCATTTATATATTTACTTCATTTTCGAGCCGACATAAGATTTCTTTGTTGTTTTGCTTGCAGATTTCAGTGAGCTTGCTTCTGAGGCATTGATCTTGGTCTTGGAGGGCTATTACACAACTTTGAATACTGGTACATATTTGCATGAACTCATAAAGAGTTTCTACACACATGACATGACTTTTAAATTTAAATAAATCCTAAAGACGTCAAGAAGAAGTCTTTTACCTAGAGAAACTTCTTGCTCATGAAACCCATGTAGCAAGATTACAAAAATAAATTATTTCCTTTTATTACATCAAATAAAAAGATCATGTCATTATGAAGAGTGAACCTAGTTACACTTTCTTCAACAAGATTGACCATTGAAGGGCCGAGAAACATGTTGCATCTCTTGTGGTTGCATGAACACCTTGTTCAATCATCGTGAAATATTGTAACTTGTCATGAAGGGTATTTATGTTGACACCCCATTCATCATTATATCTCTTACATTTCCCTTCCTTTCTTGCATTTATAATGTTGTTTGGTAGAAGTGGGATTGCTTACTAAAGGGTAAGGATATGCATTGTAAATATTCTTTGGTTACATGAACACTATTTTAGGTCATTGTGAAAGATTGCAACATGTGGTGAAGGGACCCTATGTTGACTCCACAATCAACAAATATCTCCTAGATTTAATTTATGAATGCCCCTTTCTTTTGATACCAATTATAATGGGATAGGTTTCACTGAAGATAGGATTTCAGATTTTTTTTATAATGTTGTTTGGTAGAAGTGGGATTGCTTACTAAAGGGTAAGGATATGCATTATAAATCCTCTTTGGTTACATGAACACTATTTTAGGTCATTGTGAAATATTGCAACATGTGGTGAAGGGACCCTATGTTGACTCCACAATCAACAAATATCTCCCAGATCTAATTTATGAATGCCCTTTCTTTTGATACCAATTATAATGGGATAGGTTTCACTGAAGATAGGATTTCATATTTTTTTTATAATCAAGATAGGAATTCTCAGATCATAACGGAGTGAAACACTATCTTATGTGCCCATTTTTTTTTCCCTTAAACCTATTATCCAATAACTAAGACCCCTATAACATTGGTTTGTGAATTGTTTGGTTTCTACAACATTATTTCCATTTTGCGGTGAAAGGGTAGAAATCCCATTGATATTCTGCACTTTGCACACACTGTCTTAGTGTCTCTAAGTTTACGCTCCCATATTAGAAATTAATGTCTAAAATTTAAGAAATTAAATTGTTTGACATTTTGAGTGTTATTGTTGTTGGAAATATAACTAGTTTTGGTCTTCATAATTGTTGTCGTACTCATTTCAATATGTATCTTATGTAACAAACAAAAGAAGAAAAGAAAAAGTTATTATTTTACAACATGGGTTCCATGCTCATTATTGATGGTCTTCTAAGTAAAAGAATTTTCTTCATGCTTCTAGGGTTTGTTAGGTCATAGGATTTATTGTCATGAGTCAAAGGATTCAACATCATGTTTATAAGACCCCCAGGCAAGATGTAACTTGTAAAATAATTTATTTTCAATCTAGAAGGTCCCAGAAACCTCAAGAGCAAAAGTCAGCCTAAGGAGGGGTATTTTACCCACACAGAAAGGCTATAAATACAGACATCTTTGACCTCATTTGGAACTCACCACTCATAAGTTTGATCTGCAATTGGAAGGACGAAAAAGCGAGAGTGAAGTGCAAGAATTCAAGGAGAAAGCCTAGAAAAGAACAAGAGATCAAGGAGGAACCCTAGCGAAGGAAAACGGATGCGTTTTTGGATATTCTCTCACACGTGCAAGTTTTTGGGATCGTTGCAAGGGGGTGAAATTTCTAATTCAACTGCAGTTCGAAATTATGTTGCAGGAAGAATGAAATTTTGTTGCAGGAGCAGTTTTGGAAGGGTTTGTCTCTGGGTGAGTTGGTTTGACTTTGACCTAGTTGCAAGGTCTCTTTGGATGGCTAACTTGGTGCTAAAGGAGGAATAACTTTTGGTCTTTGTTGTTTCATTTGAATATTCTATAAGAAGAGAAAAGTTTTCTAGGTTTTTCCCTTGGAGGTTTTTTTCCCTAGCTTGGAGCCTAATCTTTGTGTTCATTGTCTTAATTATTTTCTCTTGATCTTTGTTTGATGAAGAAGATTTAATTAGTCATAAGAATAATAATAAGTTTCACAAACAAGTATCAAGGTTAAGGAAAATCTATTAATAAGCTTCCAATTGCAATTTTTAACAATTGTCGAGGAGATACTAAAAGAGACTAGTTCATTAATGGTTTATTTTTCTCATGTGTTTTATATTTTAGATTTCAAAACTTTTGTGTATAAATTTATTTTTATTTTTGGTGTTAGCATTCTATATCTAGTAAAGAGACAGTGATGGTAAGTCGCAAAATCAGCCTCACTTCAAAGTTTTCGAAGTGTAATATTAACCTGACACATTCACTTTACTGAGAATGTTGTCTCTTGGTTCTAAAGAAATGCTAAAATTGTGTGAATATGGCCACAGGTAATTGGGGTAGATTTAAAGGGGAGAATAGAGTAATTATTTCATATAAACACACCCCTTCAAACACTAAGTTGATGGTAGGTACATCTATAAAAGGAATACGTGAAGGAAAAAATCTAGTGACATATTTAAAGCTTGTGGCAAGTAGCTCAAAGGACCGAAGGCCTACAACAAGTAAAAGAATAGAATTTGTGAACTTTAAAGCAGATCCTACAATGGAGGAAACAATAATAGAGAGCCCAAATCAGCAACCAAAATTTGAAGTGGATTTCAACCCTATAAGAGATCCAGAGACCCCTCCACCAGAAATAGAGTATAGCTTGTTTGGAGGAGGAAATGTGGAAGAAGTTGAAGGAGAAATACATATCAGCAAAGAGGTGAAAACGAGTTCAAGAGATGAAGAAAAGGTGACTTTTTAGTTTCACATTGTAGACCCTGCTACAACAATGCAAATGAATAACATTCCTCATTTGACCTCACTTCCATGGTATGATTATTGAAGAGCCTAATGCATTCCTTTTCGACTTTAATATATTATGTTGTAGTTATGGTTATTTGAAAGATGGACAAAATCTTAAATTATTTCTCGCCACTCTCAAGGACTCAATCTTGTGTTGGTTCATGGGAATGGGGAGAAAGACAATTCAAACATGGGATAAAATGCGAAAAACTTTTATTAGGAAATACCAAGAATATTGTAAGGCTGGAGATTTAAGATGAGAATTTTTTGAAATGACAAAAAAAGTGAGGAAATTCTTAAAAGGATAGCTTGAAATATTTGTATACAACCTCCAATGATAAAGGAAAAACAAGATTGATCAAGATACCATTAGAACCATCTTTTCAATATGTGTTTTAGATTAACCCATTAATCCTCTTAATTTGATGGGAGTTGGAGATGTTTCACAACTAAATTTTTCATAAAATAGTGATCTTTGAAAAATATACTCAAGGATTCAAGCCATAGTTGGTAAGGGAATAAGAGATACCTTTTATCAAGTTACCAAATCTGCAATAGGTGTTGTGATTAGAGTTGAACTAGGACATTTACTAGAAAAATTTAAAATTGATCTTGTAGGTACTGTCAGTTTGCAATAAGGTACTCTGCAACTTAAGAAGCAGAAAGATGAAAAAATAACACCTTCTATTTTTTTTCCTAGATGCAAAAAGAAACAGCTGCTTAGAGAGTGTCCTTTAGCCAATATTGACATTTTTGGTTATACGTAGAGGAGAATAGTCAACAAAGAAATGTTCCTCTTTACCTAGGTTCAAGGCAAACTATCAAAGGGAGAACCAAGCAATAAAACAACTATGTGAATTAGCACTAAGGATACCCTAAGAGCAAAGAGCCTTAGGTATATATTCAAATATTATATCACAAATTTATTCTTATCATGGTTAGCACTATCTGCCAAAATTTACAAATTCTAACACACCTTGGCAAGCATGTCCTCCATAGTAGGTTCCAAGTTATGCTTGGAAACAAGGATGGCAAGGACCCAACTATGGAAACATGCCTACTTATTAGTTCCCTATGCAGTGTCAATAATCATACCTTGCAAAACCACTACAATAAACGCATCCACATTGTATCAACAGTCATACCCCACACAACCACAAACTCAAAAAATGGCATAGCCTCATCCACTACCACTTCCACAAACTCAACTATTACAGTTTCCACCTACCTAGCCTCTGAAACCAACCCAATTACCTATCAATCCATTATTGATTCAGATTTATGAAGGAACGAAATGAAATACATAATTAAACCAAACACAGAGATACAATAATACTAAACTTCAATTAATAAATAGAGTATGTTGAAAATCGTTTACAAATAGAATGAAATTAAACTAGCTTGGGTGATGGTAGCTTATCTCTATGAAGAGAGGTGATAGCTACATGTCTTCTGAATTATGTTACAATGAGGCTCGGAGGTCTTTTTATCATAAATAAAAAGTGTGAAACCCTAACCCTAGGATATGAAGCACCAACGGTTTTGGGCCTCGTCGGGGTAAGTTGGACTACCAACTTCGCAAGGTCATAACTTTCGCCTACAATCTTCATTTGGCTATCATAATATCTCGTTTCAAAGATCTCCATGAGAAGACAATAGAAAAAAAATTGTAAATAAACATTGGCACTTTTTGGTCTCACCATTTTCCCAGAAAATGTCTTTCAAGACCTCAAAATGGCTCTAGAAGTTTAGCACCCGAAAAACTACCAAAAATATAAAGTTGTGCTAGAATTAAAGAAATTGAAAGGAAACAGTGTTGGGGGTCCAAGTGGAATAGGCCAATATCCACCTAGATCAGTCCTCCCGCCTTAGGAAGCAATGGTCCCCATTGCATTGAGCTCCTCCATGAGATGGGAAAACCTCTTCTGAACTTGGTCCCTAGTGAGACAATTGCTTTGGTGCAGGGCAAGCCAACTTTGACAACTTGATACATTTGGATCCTCTATTGGTAAGTGTGATTGATTTTTGTGTCCATGATCCAATCAGTTCTGGCATGTTCAATGCAATCAGTGTTGATCTATGTTGGTGTCAGCTACTCAGCAATCTCTTATGTGTCCATCAATGGTGGAAAGTATGGTCAAAGGCGATCCACATTGAACATTGGGTGCAGGCCAAGGAATGGGGGAATGTTAAGCTCAAAAGCATTGTCACCCGCAACCTTGGTGATGGTTTGAGGCCCATATTGGAGTGGGTGAAGCTTCCAATGGGCTCTAGTAAGACATTCCTTCTACACATGTTACCAAAATTTATCACCCACTTGAAACTGATGTAGCACCCAATGTCGATCATGAAATTTCTTATACTTGGCATTGGATTTTTCCAAGATATCATGGACTTTTTGGAAGATGTGCTAGATGTGTTCAATAAACCTGGTGGCTTTATCAACTTTGGACTGAACATTTGTAGATCCTTCATGTGTAGTCGTAAGAGGCATTACAACGTCAATGGGACACAATGGTTGGAATCTCATGCCCACTTGAAAGGGCTATGGCTAGTTGAGCTATGGAGAGCTCTGTTATAGTTGTGTTGCACATAGGGAAGACTCTCATCCCATGTTCTTGGATGCTTGGGGTTGTACATGTGTATTATGTGCACTATCATCCTGTTGACAACCTTTTTCCAGCCATCAGTGTGAAGATGGAATGCAGTCGGCTTAGTGAGCTTAGTGTCCAATAACAACCAAAGGATCGATCAAAATGTGCTCAGAACCTACCATCCTGATTTGATATCTTGGTTTGTGGAATCCCAAAATGTACCCACACTCATTCAAAGAAGAGTTTGGCAATGTCTTCTGTTGTGATGCTCTTCTTGTAGGCCATCAATATATCCATCTAGGAAAATCTATTGACAACCACAAATACACAGTGATTACCATGCTTGATAGAAGGAAGGCCAGACATATAGTCCATGGAGATGGATTCCCAAGGTCGGTCAAGAGTAGGTAGAGGAGTGTACAAGCCTTGCTTCTTAATGGTTGGCTTGGCTATGGCATAGGCAGTGCAAGATCTAATATATTTTCCAACATCCCATTAGATTTTTGGCCAATAAAAACACTTTTACAATGTTGCTACTATATTCTTGACACCAAAGTGTCCTGCAACCATACTGTAATGCGCCTCCCAAATCAGCTTAGCATGTTTTCTTGAAGGAACACAGAGATGTCCAGATAGCACAACAGTCCATCGTGAAGGTGGAAATCTGGGATTGGCTTTCCATCCATCAACATGTTAATTTGGTAACTCAGGGACAAATTCCCTCCATTGGACAATCTTCCTCATCAAGGAAGACCCCTTCTAGCCCTTGGAAGAATTTAATATGGTTAAGGAAAAATATATTTCATATATGGAAATCCACATGTGCTCAAAAGGAAAATTTGTTTGAAAAGAGAAATTGAACACCCTTGGATGGCTATAAATACAAGTCAAGTGACCCTCATTTGGAGACAATCATCAAACATTCTTCATTTCTCTTCTTTGGTTTTGGCTCGCACAGATCTGAAAATGGTTCATGGGGAATTCGTTCATATAGGTCTGAAATTATAGGGTCCAAAACTCACATGTGTGATTATGGTTTTTGGTTCAGAGCCGCAGGGTTGCCACAAGAAAATTTCAGCGAAAGCCACATGCACGCAAGCCTTTGCGTGCGGCCGAAAAGTTCCAATCGCACACATATCTCTCTCTTCATGCGGTTGGGACCTACAGTTTCATTTGACAGTTGACTGTTGATTTCAACAGTTGACCGCAGATGTTGATATTTGACCACATGCTTCTAAATCATGTTTTTTATTAGTTATACTACTAGGTTCATCTCTGGGATATGATTTGATAAATTTCGCTGGATAGTTTTGTGAATGAAGAAATGGATTATTGTACTCTCTCTTTGTTTAACATTTTATGACAAACTAATAAGAAGAAGAATTTGAAAGGGTTTTCACCCTTGTGGGGTTTTTCCCTGGCCTCCGACCAATCTTGGTGTCATTAGGTGTGAATGATTTTCTTCTATTGTTCCTTTATGCTTTGTTGCATTGATGATGATTTTGTATTTCTATATAATTGCATATGTTGCTAATAATATTATGATGATATGGGGTGAATTCAATATGTAAATAATGAAATGCAATTATCAAAACAAACAACAATATAGCCCTAAGAAAAATTAACATGGTATCAGAGTTGGGCTAAAGAAAAGTCATTGAGATCACCCCTGAGAAGACACCTTTGATGGAAGTAATGGAAGGTAGAGGAGACCTAAAAGAATGCTAGGGTTTGAAGGAAACCCCAGGCAATCTAGTTATCGGGGTTTAATGGATTACATGAGGTTAGGGTTTGAAACGCTAAAATATGATAAAGGCTTGAGTTTTGCAATCTTGAAACCCTAGCATGATCAGTGAGAAGTTGTTCTAGCACTTGTGATAGGTTTAGTGTAACCCTAGATGGGATAGACTTAATAAGCTGTGGTTGCTAATGAAGTTGATGGAAATATTGAAGGCAACATTATTACATGGATAATGGACACCACAACTCTTGGACATTGGTTTAAGAGGAAGATGGTCACCTTTCGTTAAAAATAAGTACCTTTTAGATTTATGTTATTTCTTTGTGATATTAGACTTATTATTTTGATTATTGCCTACACTTCCTACATGAATATTTGAATATGTGAATACTTCTAACCTCTAGATGAGATGTGAATGTTGAATTTCCATGACCTTGGGTCTATGTTAGAGTCTTAAAATCATGGATGCTACCAAACCAAGAATCTCAACCATAAACTACTTTGCACAGAAGTAAATAACATATGCACGATATACACAATCTTAAACAAAATTGCACAATATGTACAATCCCAACCTTCAAATATTAAATAAACTGAGTAATACAATATTCTATGGTTTACAAGATACAATGACAATCTTCGTTGCAGCTTCTATGTTGTATCTCATCCTGTCGATCCTTCCCTTCCGTACTACTCACTAGTAGTGCCTTAGTCCATCAAAGCACTACACTTCGAGACTCCAAGAGGGATACCTTCTATCACTACTGCAAATCACGTCTGCTACAATGAACACGGGCTCATCAACTGCTCTTTGTGTAGGCCTAATTCCTGAGCTCTAATCTGTCGAACTAGTAACAACTTTCATCCATCAAAGAGTTGCACTTCAACACTGATCTTCACACAACCTTCAGCTAATCTTCTTCCTTTAAGATAGCTCGTCTAGGGCTACTTTGAGTAGCCAACTCGTTGCCCTCCAACCATATCTATGACACTCAAAAAT
Source organism: Pinus tabuliformis (assembly GCA_031772625.1). Lineage (NCBI taxonomy): Eukaryota > Viridiplantae > Streptophyta > Pinopsida > Pinales > Pinaceae > Pinus > Pinus tabuliformis. The sequence goes on along the minus strand of CM062805.1, from coordinate 1,370,450,550 downwards.
TCACTGTTGAATCTGCTCTTAGGAAGACATTACGCCACCTCATAATTTCCTCCAATTGGCTCCAACAAGCTGCAACAATCACGATCCAGTTCTGGTCAATACTTTGACCCAACAAATCAATTTTTGCTCCAAGTCTGTTGTCCTTTTGCTACCTTTGATTTTCATTGGTTAGGGCATATATTGCAGGTTGCAACAGCCACTAACCAACCCTTGAACAACCCTCATTAAATGAGGCCTAGACTTGGGATAACCCTCCTCTACCACGCTATTGGTGTAGGCTTAAACTAGCCCACTAAAACCTCTCTTCACACACCTAGTTGTGGTGCTATGGCCTGCGGCCTAACACACAAAAATCTTGTAGAAAACGACCAGTAGAATGATAGAGGTTTGTCCCTAAAACGTTGCCCAACAAACCTGCCTTTTCCCTTACTTAACTCAGCCTCTCTGCAAGACAAAACAAAACCTAAAACAATCACCAAGAACCTCCCACACTACCTCTTCTCTACATTGTCTTGTCCTCTGTTTGTGACCCAATCAAGCTAGGAAATTCAAGCTCTCTTTCTCCTCCAATGAGTTCCTCTTTGATGTATATGTGTTTCTCTTTTTGGATGATTCAAATGACTCCATATCACTTCATATTTATACACATATGAAGGCTCAACGCCACATTTGAATTTTGAAGTGACACATCCATTGGATCTCAAGTCGGCCTACTTGAAAACAAATAATTACCCAGTCAACTTCAAAAATTCATATCTCTCTAATGACAAATCAAATTCCGACGATTTTCATTGCGCTGGAATCATCTTTCCCAACACTATCATCCTCATCCATCATATGTCATAAATCCATCATCGGTTTGTCCCAAAACTCGATGAGTGCCAAAACTCCACACTTGGGTTCCAAGCCCACAAGTTTCCCTTGTCGCACTTTTCCCTCCAAACCCTAAACCCTAGGGCTTGCAGTACCTCCTAGGCTACACAAATCAACAATGAAAAGAAGATCCTTCTTGAGGATCATCTACGGTGTTGGAAAAAAGAGCTAGTGCAAAAAGAAAAGAGTCGGTGTTGGAAAAAAGAGCTAGTGCAGAACGAAAAGAGTCGGTGTTGGAAAATTAATAAGTACCTGGGTAAACTTTTTGGAAGTCTTCAAAAATAGCAGTCAGAAATTACAATATGTAGAAATTACCCATTGTAGATCACCTGGTAATGCAATGTACTAAAGCAAAAAACTTGATCTACTTCTACAACAATTGAGCGGAAGCTTAATCGAACATGAGCAACATCAAGCATGGACATATATACTGAGAATGAGAAGTAATCAACCATAACACAGAAGATATATCACTAGGGAAAGCACCAGCGTAAAACCCCAACTCTGTATTATCATACAAGTGGAAATCTTGTTCAAGTTACAAAAAGAATTAGCTCTCAAGCTATCTTGATCTCTCTGCACTCAAACAATACTGCTCACAGACTCAATAGACATAGAATATATCTTCCTCAAGCCCTCCAAGCCTCCTATTTCCTTGTACAGTTTTGATTGGAGTCCAATGATATCACGTGTGAATTAGCCTCATCACACTCACTGTAACTTTAGGTCCAACTGCGCAATCCATAAGGAATAATATTCCTTCTGCATGTAAGGAATATTCACCAAGGAATATCCTAGCAACTGATAGTACACTGTCCCTCCATCTGATCTCAACTGGGTCTCTGACTGAACTGACATGCATGAGTTATCCATGAGAGAAAACTCAGTTATCTGAATTACAATAGTTACATGCATGCAAGCATTAACTCACTGAACTCTCATTAATTTAACAAACTGTTAAATTAATCTAACTAGACTTGACTCAGTTAACTGAGCCAACTAATTACAACACATCCTTATCTCTTTAACTAATGAATAAATCCCTCAATCAAAGGAGAAACTGTTGCATGTCATCACATAGACTTCAAGTTTGATTTTCCTTGACTAATTAACTCAAGGTAAATTAATTAATTTAATTTTCAAGCTGTTGTTAATATCAAATTCGAATTCTACTTTCTATGTTTAGTCCAGGCACTCACTAAAATAAGAAGGGATCTCGAAATGCTATTTTTAGAAAAGCTATTTTTAGCATTTTCACTTTTCACCCATTGTAGCTAAGATCTCCAATGGCTAAACTGCTATTTATAGCCTGGCGATTTATAGCAGTGCTATTTTTAGCAATTTGTATTTTTAGCATTTCTTGTTGCACACTTTTCAACACTCTCTTTCAACAAGAAAGGCTTCAACTCAAACCCGATCCTGTACCTCTGGAATGTTCTGCATGCAACACATCTACCAAGTGTGGTTGCTCCAGCAACTCTCGGAACAAAAAACTCCCCACTGACCTCTCTGTTGGGCTAGAAACATACTCTGATGCTGAAGCTCTACCTGCTGCTGACAAGTGCTCCCTCTCTGACCTCTGAGCTACTGCAACACTCCATGCATCTCGCACCGTTGCACACCTCTTTGTGTCATCCTGCACTGGGGCAACACTCCTGTGCCTCTCATATTCATTGCAGCCTACTAGCTCTACACAGTACTGGGACTCCTGCACTGTAGCTCTCTCTGCCGCTCCACCCGCATCTATCTCTACCCAATCAGTCAGTCCTACTACTCCTCACCGGGGCTGTTGTAGCAAAGTCGAATCAAAGAGGTTGGGTACCTCAAGGATCCTGCCCCTCCTCCTTGGGATGATCACTCCACATTGCCCCACCTCCTACTTGGAGGTATGGCTGCATGTGATCTCTCTTCCTGTGAGAAACCTCGGACAACAAACCTTGCCTTGTGTTTCTCAACACTGTAATCAGCTGTGTGCTTTACCTTGTAAATCCATCCAGAACTAACCACTGATTTGTCCGCAGGTCTAGGGACAACATTCCACACACTGTTCCGTATGATAGAATCGTACTCTTCTACCATTGCATCAACCTAGACTGGTTGCTGCACTGCCTCCTGAAAATAAGAAGGTTTCAGTCACTACACACTCCCCAACCAGGGCCATGTAGCCAGTGTATCTCTCGAGAGATCTCCTCTATCTGCACTGAGAGGATGGCTGCCCCACATTCTCTCTCGCATCCTGCATCAATCTGTCAGCTTCCCGCGAGCATTTCCGCCCATCTCTGGAAGACTCTCCAGCAGTGGTGGTCTCCACTACTGGATCCTCTGCATGTGGTTGATCCACATCATCAGGAGGCTCCTCCTCCTTTGGAACTAAAAGTTCCTCATCACCATGCAACTTGAGCTCCCTCTCAAGTGACACTTGCATGGCTCTCTGCTCGTCGAACTTCAAATCCCTGCGCACTACGGTCCTCTGATTGGCAGGCAGAAACACACGATAGTTATGGGGTGTATCTGTGTACCCCACAAGTATCCCCAACTCAGATGTTGGGTCTAGCTTCTTCCGAGCATCTTTGGTCACATGACAGAAAACTGGTGATCCAAAGATACGGAAGTGACTCACATCTGGTCACTTCCCCAAAAAAGCCTCCATAGGTGTCTTCATCCCCAAAATACGATGAGGACTTATGTTCTGAAGGTACATTGTTGTATTGCATGCCTCAGCGCACAGATGAAGTGGCAGGCTTTGGTCATCCAACATTGCTCGAGTTGCTCCCACAATAGATCTATTCTTCCTTTCAGCCACCCCATTCTAAAACATACTCTCCACCACTGTCGCTACGCAAGGCTTTTACTTTCTTCCCAGATTCTTTCTTTGTCGAGGCTTTAAACTCACAAAACCTCAAGAAGGTCTGATCCTTCTTTTGCATAAAGTAGATCCAACATCTACGAGAAAAATCATCAATGAAAATAACATAGTACCTTTGTTTAGCGATGGAGGCTGTAGAGAATGGTCCACATACATCTGAGTGAACTCGCTCCAGGATTTCTCTAGCTCTACTATCCCGATCCTGAAAGGAAGCTTTTGCATACTTACCCAGGGTGCATCCTTTGCATGTGTCTGTTTGCTCCAGTTTTCCCTTGGGTAAGCCAGTAGAAATTTGTTGCATGATCTTCAAGGCCCCATGATGCAAGTGGCCCAGTCTCCTATGCCATAGCTCGCCAACATCTTGGCTTTGCACCACCTCTGCTTTGGAACTCAGTGCAGCACAGTCATCTACCTCTAACTTGTAGAGATTCTTTACTCGAATCCCTATTCGCTTGGTCTGTCCGGTGCCGATATGCCTCAAGAACACTTTTCCTTTACTAAAGACTACATCATAGCCTTTATCTTCTAGCATAGCAACAGACACAAGATTCTTGTTCAAACTTGGTACATATTTAACATCAGATAGGGTGAGAGGAGCACCATGCTCCCTCTGAAACACAACTGTAGCTTCACCTAAGACACATTACTTTCCATCATCGCTCATTTCGATCCACATCTGGAGATCCTTCTCCTCCAATGTACTGAAAAGATTCTTGTCACCCGACATGTGGAAAGAAGCTCCACTGTCCAGGTACCAAACACATCCCACCATGGATGAAACCATGCATGCGATATGCGAGAAATCCAACTCAAATTGTGAAGCCAGTGCATCACCATCAAATCCCTTTGAGGAACCCTTCTTGGATTTCTTCTGTGGACAATTCATAGCATAATGGCCCACTTCATGACAGTGAAAGCATCGCACCTTCGACTTGTCAACCTTCTTCCCACCATGAGAAGATTTGGATTGGGACACCTTCCCTTTCCCTTTCTTAGCTTTACTCGCTAAATTTAGATTTTCTTCATCATCTTGTTTTGATGAAGATCCATCCCTGGTGCTCCGCCTTATCTCCTCCTACATTAGGTCCGACCAAAGTTGTTCCCAATTTGGTAGTTTCTCTCTTCCATTAACCGAGTCCTGGTAGCTATGCCAACTCTTTGGAAGACCAAGGAATGCTATACTCACCATGTCGTCATCAGCAATCACGACCCCTACACTTGCAAGATCATCCCTGCAGATGGTGAGCTTGTTCAGGAACGTAGAGATTGTGTCGCCCTTTTCGCACTTGATCTTGCAAAGTTTTTCCTTCAGCGCCAGCTTTCTCTGATCGTTGCTATTCTGATAAAGTTCTTTCAATGTTTTCCACATCAAAAACAGAGTCTCCTTCCCATGGAGGCTCGAGACAATGTGATCTCGAACTCCCTCCAGGAGGATTCTCCTTGCTCTAGCCACACACTTTTTCCATTCTGCCAGTTGAGTAGCATCAGTCGGCTTCTGGACTTCTTGATCAATGAAGTCCTTAAGGCCATTATCTTCCAATACTGCTTCCATGTGATCCTTCAAGGCTATATAATTCAAACTTCCATCAAGGGCATATTCGAGTCTTAAACCACTGAACGCCATCGGTGAAATAGATGTGATAAGAACTCAATTCAATATTCAGAAACCAAACTTCGTACTTCTCCTGCTTGTATACTATTCTTCCTTGATCACCTTTGCTCTGTTGCCATGCAGAACTTTTCTACAAATCAGCTAGCTCTGATACCATGTAGAAATTTCCCACTGTAGATCACTTGGTAATGCAGTGTACTAAAGAAAAACACTTGATCTACTTCTACAACAATTGAGCGGAAGCTTAATCAAACATGAGCAACATCAAGCATGAACAGATATAACTGAAAATGAGAAGTAATCAACCATAACACAGAAGATATATCACTGGGGAAAGCACCAGCCTAAAACCCCAACTCTGTATTATCATACAAGTGGAAATCTTGTTCAAGTTACAAAACAAATTAGCTCTCAAGTTATCCTGATCTCTCTGCACTCAAACAATACAGCGCACAGACTCAATAGACATAGAATATATCTTTCTCAAGCCCACCAAGCCTCCTATTTCCTTGCGCAGTTTTGATTGGGGTCCAATGATATCACATGTGCGAATTGGCCTCATCACACTCACTGTAACCTCAGGTCCAACTGCGCAATCCATAAGGAATAATATTCCTTCTGCATGCAAGGAATATTCACCAAGGAATATCCTAGCAACTAATAGTACATTGTCCCTCCATCTGATCTCAACTGGGTCTCTGACTGAACTGACATGCATGAGTTATCCATGAATGAATACTCAATTATCTGAATTACAGTAGTTACATGCATGCAAGCATTAACTAACTGAACTCTCATTAATTTAACAAACTGTTAAATTAATCTAACTGGACTTGACTCAGTTAACTGAGCCAACTAATTACAACTCAATATTACAACTCATCCTTATCTCTTTAACTGATGGATAAATCCCTCAATCAAAGGAGAAACTGTTGCATGTCCTCACATAGACTTCAAGTTTGATTTTCCTTAACTAATTAACTCAAGATGAATTAATTAATTAATTTTCAAACTGCTGTTAATATCAAATTTGAATTTTACTTCCTATGATTAGCCCAGGGACTGACTAAAATAAGAAGGGATCTCGAAATGCTATTTTTAGAAAAGTTATTTTTAGCACTTTTACTTTTCACCCATTGTAGCTAAGATCTCCAATGGCTGAACTGCTATTTATAGCCCGGCTATTTATAACAATGTTATTTTTAGCAATTTCTATTTTTAGCATTTCTTGTTGCACACTTTTCAACACAATATACAAGTACTACAACTGCCAAAGACAAATAAGTGTTACAAGTTGCAAATGTATATGAATACTACAACATATGTGTAGTATATTGTTTTAGTGTTATGGTTTAGTTGTAAGAGTGGATGGAAAATTAAGTCCTAAGGTATGTTTAATATCACCTTCATGAATGACTCATGCATGCATATGAAAGTAAGTTTGATTTCTGGTACAGGTGATATATTGGTGCTCTTGATATTTGGCAAGATGTGGTGGATTTCCTGATTTTATAAAGTTGGCTAGAAGCATTGATTTTGATAACTTGATATTATTATTAATGCTTGTGATAAGCATGGAAACCCTGATGATAAAATTGTGACAATAAGATTGATACAGCTTGAGTGGGCCTAATGGTTAAGAACATATGCTTCCTCCTAAGAGGTCACAGGTTCAAAACCAAAGGGGGGTAGAGTATATGTGCCTTCATAGACTTAGCAGTCAAATAACTACGTGGAGGTGGGTACCTTGTCCCGTAAACAAGGGTGTCTCATACACCAATTTGGTGTATGTCTTGGTCGTGACCTTAAAATTGGATAATAATAATACTCTTGTTCATCTTGGTTAGCTTTTGTTAAGCTTAATAAATCTGACAAGTGGTAAAATCGAATGCCCTGACTTAATGGTTGAAGCAATGATGTTGTGATTATGACCCTTGACGTATGAAGATACACTTATATGATGCTAACCTTAGATGAATATTTGATGATACATTCATTTGTGATAATTAAATTAATTGATGACGATTTGTTATCACTATGATGCATATATATAGTTGTGAATCTGTGATATGATAGTTTTGTCAATGCATGAAAGTATTATGATAGACAGGTTGATGTCTCTAATGATGATTGAAGAGACTTTTAATTCAGAGGGAGAAACTACATGAGATCCCAACACCCATTATTATTTGCAGTAAATAAATATAAGACTCTTGATTGTTGAAGCAAGGTTTCTAGTCATAAATAGATGATCATCTGATGTTGTTAGTTTTGATAAGTTATGATTTGAGCTGAGAGGGCTTCTCCTCTTTCAAGGCCCAGTTGTTGGGAGAAAGGCCTAAGGGTGAAACTACAGGCCTCCTAACCGCGCGAAAGAAGGCCTATGGGTGCAGCTGAGCCTGCGGGATACAAAAATCTAAAACTTTATGCATGAAACCAAGAGTGCATGATGTTGAAAATAGCAACAAGAAATGCTAAAAATAGCAATGTTATAAATAGCAGTTCAGGTACCAGTGTTGGACATAGAAACAAGGAATGAAAAATGGAGGTGCTAAAAATAGCATTGCTATAAATAGCATTCAGGATATCTTCCTATTTTAGCTAATCCCTTAACTAAAATAGAGAAGTAAAATTCGAATTTGATCTTAGCAGTTGTTTGTAAAATAATTAATTAATTCATCTTCAATTAATTAGTTGTAGAAAATCAAACATGAAGTCTATGTGGGGACATGCAATAGTTATCCCATTCACTGAGGAATTTATCCATCAGTTCAAGAGATAAGGATGAGTTGTAATTAGTTAACTTAGTTAACTGAATTAAGTTCAGTTAGATTAGTTCCAACAGTTTGTGGAATTAATTATGAGTTCAGTTAGTTAATGCTTGCATGCATGTAACTGCTGCTTTCCAGATAACTGAATATTCTCTCATAAATAATTCATGCATGTCAGTTCAGTTAGAGACCCAATTGAGATCAAAGGAAGGGACAATGTACTATCAGTTAGAGGAATTTTTCCTATATAGGAAACTCATCCACGCAGAAGGAATTATCTCCTTCAGGATTGTGCTGTTACTTCTGAGTTTAGTGAGCAGTGTGAAAGACCAATTCACACAGGTGGCAACATTGGACCCCAGGATAAACTACGCAAGGAAATAGGAGGCTTGGAGGGCAGAGGAGAAGGTTTGTGAGAAGGCTTTGACTGTCTATGAGCAGCAGAGGGATTGTACTGAGAGCTGGATAGCTTGTGAGCTCAAGCTTTGTGTCATCCGGACATATATCCACTTGTATGATAATACAGAGATCGGGGTTTTTAGCTGAGGCTTTCCCCAGAGTATTCCTCTGTGTTTCATGTGTATGATTTCTTCCTCTGTTATATGTGTTCCGATTGATCTAGCTCAAATTGATTAAGCTTCTACAAAGTTTGATTGTAGAAGTAGATCTAGTATTTTTCTCTAGTATATTGCATTATCAGGGGATCTATGGTGAAATTTCTACATGGTATCATAGCAAAGGTGTTCAGAGCGAAGAACAGTATATAAGAAGGGAGAAGTTCAAAGTTTGAGGTTCTTGAATATAGAAATTGAGTTCTTATCACATCTCAATTTCACCAAAGGCGTTCAACGGTTTAAGACTCGAGTATGCCCCTAATGGCAGCTCGAATTATATAGTCTGGAAGGATCACATGGAAGCAGTATTAGAGGATAACGGTCTAAAGGACTTCATTGATCAAGAAGTCCCCAAGCCGGCAGCAGCTGATGCTACAGAAATGGAAAAATGGAAGAAATATGTGGCTAGAGCAAGAAGAATCCTCTTGGAGGGAGTTCGAGACCACATTGTCTCCAACCTCTATGGGAAGGAGACACCATTTTCGATGTGGAAAACATTGAAAGATCTATATCAGAATAGCAACAATCAAAGGAAGTTGGCGCTGAAAGACAAGCTTCAGAAAATCAAGTGTGAAAAGGGCGACACGATCTCTACATATCTGAAGAAGCTCACCACCTGCAGGGATGAGCTTGGAAGTGTAGGGGTCACGACAGCCGATGATGACATGGTGAGTCTTGCTCTCCTCGGTCTTCCTAAGAGCTGGCATAGCTACCAAGACTCGGTAAATGGAAGAGAGAAACTGTCAGATTGGGAATGACTTTGGTCGAATCTGATGCAGGAGGAGATTAGAAGAAGCACCAGAGATGGTTCTTCATCCAAGGAGGATGAAGAAAATTGTGCCTTAGCGACTAAGGCAAAGAAAGGGAAGGAGAAGAATTCTCATCCCAAACTGAGTTCTTCCTGTGGTGGGAAGAAGTTTGACAAATCAAAAGTGTGATGCTTTCATTGTCATGAGGTGGGCCATTTTGCTACAAATTGTCCACAGAAGAAATCCAAGAAGGGATCCTCAGAAGGATCAGAAGGTGAGGCAGTGGCCTCACAGTTCGAGTTGGATTTCACCCTCTTCGCATGCATGGTTTCATCCATGGTGGGATGTGGTTGGTTTCTTGACAGTGGAGCTTCTTTCCACATGACCGGCGACAAGAGTTTGTTCAGTACCTTGGAGGAGAAAGATCTCCAGATACTCATAGCGATGGGTAATGATGAAAAGTATAGTGTCTCAGGTGTAGGCACGGTTTTTCATAAGGAGCATGGAGCTCGCATTACCTTGACCGATGTCAAGTATGTACCAGGACTGAGGAAAAATTTGGTGTCGATCGCAATGCTGGAAGACAAAGGCTATGATGTAGTCTTCAATAAGGGAAAGGTTTTCCTTCGACACATCACCACTAGACAGGTGAAGCAGATCGGTTCACGAGTCAAGAACCTGTATGCTCTTGAGGTTCAAGATGCATGCAAAGCCTTGAGGAGCAAGGTAAAGGTTAGAGACTTGATGGTTGAGAGGGAGAGTAAATTACCTCTCAACATGCAACGCCAGAAGAAGTCTCAGAAAATTGTGGAGGCGCCACAATTGGAGATGCTGAGAGGAGACCGAGTGGAGGCATCTACTCATGTAGAGACCTCCAGTAGGGGGAATTTTCGAGCCAAGTGGGTTGAAGGATCACATGCAGCCATACCTCTAGGTGTAAGGTGGGGCAATGTGAAGTAATAGTCCGAAGAAGGCTGAAATAGGGGCAGGATCTTTGAGGTACCCAACCTCTTTGATTGGACCTTGCTACGGGAGCCCTGATGGGGAGTGGCAGCACTGGATGAGTGGGTAGAGACAGATGCGAATGGAGCGGCAAAGAGAGCTATAGTGCAAGAATCCCAAGACAGCGCAGAGCTAGCAGGCTGCAACAATGTGAGAGGCACAAGAGTGTTGCACCAATGCAGGATGGCACAGAGAGGTGTGCAACGGTGCGAGATGCATGGAGTGTTGCAGTAGCTCAGAAGTCAGAGAAGAGCACTTGCCAGTGACAGAGGGAACTTCAGCATCAGAGGGTGTTTTTAACCCAAAAGAGAGGTCAGTTGGGAGATTTTTTGTTTCTAGAGTTGCTGGAGCAATAGCACTTGGGAGAAGTGTTGCATGCAGAACATTCCAAAGGTTCAGGATCGGGTTCAAGTTGAATGCCTTGCTTGTTGAGGAGTGTTGAAAATAGCAACAAGAAATGTTAACAATAGAAGTGCTAAAAATAGCACTACTATAAATAGCAGTTCAGGTACCAGTGTTGGACATAGCAACAAGGAATGAAAAATGGAAGTGCTAAAAATAGCATTGCTATAAATATCATTTCAGGATACCTTCCTATTTTAGTTAGTCCCTGAACTAAAATAGAGAAGTAAAATTCGAATTTGATCGTAGCAACGGTTTGTAAAATAATTAATTAATTCATCTTGAGTTAATTAGTTGTAGAAAATCAAACATGAAGCCTATGTGGGGACATGCAATAGTTATCCCATTGATTGAGGAATTTATCCATCAGTTAAAAAGATAAGGATGAGTTGTAATTAGTTAGCTCAATTAACTAAGTTAGGTCCAATTAGATTAGTTCCAACAGTTTGTGGAATTAATTGTGAGTTCAGTTAGTTAATGCTTGCATGCATGTAACTGTTGCTCTCCAGATAACTGAATATTCTCTCATAAATATAACATGCATGTCAGTTCAGTCAGAGACCCAGTTGAGATCAAAGAAAGACACAGTGTACTATCAGTTGGAGGAATTTTTCCTATATAGGAAAATCATCCATGCAGAAGGAATTATCTCCTTCAGGACTGCGTTGTTACTTCTGAGTTTAGTGAGCAGTGTGAGTGGCCAATTCACACAGGTGGTAGCATTGGACCCCAAGATAAACTGCGTAAGGAAATAGGAGGCTTGGAGGGCATAGGAGAAGGTTTGTGAGAAGCCTTTGACTATCTATGAGCAGCAGAGGGATTGTACTGAGCGCTGGATAGCTTGTGAGCTAAATCTTTGTGTAATCCGGACATATTTCCACTTGTATGATAATATAGAGATCGGGGTTTTTAGCTGAGGCTTTCCCCAGAGTATTCTTTCGTGTTTCATGTGTATGATTTCTTCTTCTCTGTTATATGTGTTCTGATTGATCTAGCTCAAATTGATTAAGCTTCCGCAAAGTTTGATTGTAGAAGTAGATCTAGTATTTTTCTTTAGTATATTGCATTATCAAGTGATCTACAATGAAATTTCTACACAAGATAAAAAGTTCTATGGGCATAAAATGAATAGTAAGATCGACATAATGTTTGCCTTGTTGCATGGATCAAAATGAAGGTTGTTTAATAGCAAGACCTCTCTAGAAAATGTGAGGTGACCTATCTTTTGGAATCTACTCTTACTTATGTTGACAAGATTGAATTATAGAGAATCGTCATAAATAGAATCTTGAGGAGAATTTCAATGATTATTTTCTTATGCAAAGATCTTTATGTTGTAGGAAATGTGAATGTCTTAACTCATCGTGTTTGCAGGGGTCTATAATATGCATATCATTATGTTATTTGTCATGATTTGATCATTGGATTTAGTATGACAATAAAGGATTGCTCCTTAGTATGTAGTAATTTTTATTCTGATACTATAGATATTTCATAATAAATGGATGGCAGAAACTTATATGACTTATCCTTGGTGTATGCATTTACATTTAGCGATAGAAATTATTCATATTATGATCATGTGGATGGTTTGATGAATTTTGGCTTAATATTGCTTGGTAAATGATAGTTGTTGTTATGACAATAGACAAGGTTGTAACCTCGTACTTGACATGGATTGAAAAGTTTACCAATGATGTTGATGGTTTTGATATTAGTTTTGGTTTGGCATTTAATGCTTGATAAGCGGACTTGGTTGATTTGAATGAATAGTATTGACTTGTTTGAAGCTTGGTATATTGGTTTGGTCAGTGTTATGTTTGCAGAAAGCATTTTATGGCTTGAAGCAAGCTCCCCAAGATTTGTATGTCCACATTGACAGCGACCTAGTGAAGCTTAGAAGTCATGTTGATCTGAACCTCTACTTCAAAGTGGTCCAAGGTATGCCTTATAATTTGGTTTTATATTTTGACGATCTATTCTTAACAAGTAATGACCTTTTGATGATCGAAGTAAGAGGGAGTTGGCCTCTGAGTTTGAGATGACAGATCTTGGCATGATGCATTGCTTTCTGGGATTAGAAGTTTAGAAAAGGAAAATATGACATGAAAGATTTGGAAAGAGGGAATACAAATCCTTGGACACCCCAGTGGAATTGAATTATGCAGAGATATTGTTGGACTTAACTTGGCAGACTCCTCTGAGTATCAATAGTTGATTGAGGCATTGATGTTCCTTGAGAACACTCGTCTAGTATATGCTTTGCATTAAACACCTTAAGTACAAATTGAGTTGTCGCCAAGTAGTTGTCACCAAACACATTTTGAAATATTCTACATGGGATGATTAATCTTGGTCTAAAACATTCCACTGAAGATGTATGATTGCATGGATACATTGACGCTCGCTGGGCTAGATACGTTATTGATAAAAAGTGCACATTCGGGTGTTGCTTTAGTTTGGGATCTGCCATGACATCTTGTATGAGTGGGAAATAAAAGTTTGTAGTTTTAATCACAACTGAGATTGAGTACATTGTTGTTAGAATGGCTATCTATGAGATAGTTTGGTTAAAGAATCTCTTTAGAGAATTGTTTTAGCAGGTTCCAGATATGGTAGTGATATATTGCGGCAGCAAGAGTTGGATCTGATTGGCAATGAATCCCGTATATATAGCCAGGATAGAGATATCTTCATAGATTGAAACAATGTTGTTGTATGAGACAAGCTTAGACTTTTGGTGGTTGCTTCCATGGGAGGAAAGATGAATAAAGTATCCTTTTATGACATGTATTTGCATAATATTTGATTTGATGTTTCGTACAAATAAGAAAACAGAGGATTGTTGCTTGAAAGAATTGCATAAAGAAGTATGATTGAACCCTTTTATGAATTATTTGAGCCGGTCCCGGATAGGAGCACATTGATATGTTTTTTAACTACAGAAAGCAACATGGATTGATGGATGTGACCCTCCTAGGAAAGGGTCCTAACTAATCAAGAACGTTGATCATAGCTCTTCTCCCTTGGTTGAGCTCCACAAGGAGGGAATGGAGCATTGAGGGCTCCTAGGGTTGAGGGATCTTTGGACAATAGGATATCGCCCCTATCTGTCACCCATAGGGTGGAAGACGTATGATCCCCTATCTTGGTCTAGCAGAGTGTACCGTGGTTGGAATCATACCCACAAGTCGGGCTTGTTGGTATTGGCCCTCCATGTTTGGCCAATGGGTTGAGGAGGCTTGGGGGTATGTGATCCTTATCGTTGGTAAGTCGGTTATCTCACCCAAGCTTGGATTATGATGTAATGTGTTCTACCACATGACTCTTGTGGGTCATTGTTGGGAATATCATTAGGCAATAAGATGGATGAGATATTGTATCTCGCCTATTGCTCGACATAGGGTGGAAGATGTATGCTCCCCTATGAGATGAATTAGGGTGAGAGTGTCTCGTAGGACCTTCCCCACTGTCATAGACATGAGGTGATAGTGTCACATAGGACCTTCCTCATTGTCAGTGGATTATGGGTTCAGTTGGGCTCGTCGATGTGGTTTCTAGGTTGAGCAAGGCTCCCTGATGTTGTTCTGAATTGAGCTAAGCTCTCTGATGCTATTGAGGGTGGTAGCTTGGGCTCCCCTCTGATGTCAATATTTTCTTCTTTTAGATTCGAGAGTGTTCAACGTATGATTAGAAGACACGTAGAGATAAGCAGAGATAAGTAGGGACGAGCATATATGAGCAGGGATGAGAAAATATAAGTAGGGATGAGAAGATATGAGCAGAGATGAGCAAAGATGACATTTGATGATGTTAAGACACTTGTGATGGGACATGCGTTGCAGTCGATAATTTCTCCCTAGTTGAGAGGGAGTGTTAATTTGGCAGCATAAGGATAAATTCTCTCCATTAGGCAATCTTCCTCGTTAAGGAAGACCTCTTATGGCCCTTGGAAGAATTTGATTTAGTTAAGGAAAAATATATTTTAACATGGGAACCCACATGCGCTCAAAAGGATAGGTCGGCCCAAAAGAGAAATTGGACACCCTTGGATGGCTATAAATACAAGTCAAGTGACCCTCATTTTGAGACAATCATCAAGCATTCTTCTTTTCTCTACTTTGGTTTTGGCTTGCATAGTTCTGAAACTAATTCACGGGGAATTCATTCATACAGGTCTGAAATTACATGGTCCAAAGCTCATATGTGTGATTATGGTTTTTGGTTCACAGTCACAGGGTTGCCACAAGAAAATTTCTGTTGTAGTCGCACACATGCAAGCCTTTGCGTGCAGCCAAAAAATTTCAGCGGCACACATCTGTCTCTCTCTGTGGTTGGGACCTAAGGTTTCATTTGACTGTTGACTGTGGATTTCGACAGCTTCCTGCACATGTTGACAATTAACCACAGATTTTTGAATCATGTTTTTGATTAATATTATTGTTGGGTTCATATTTGGGATATGATTTTTTTAATGTTAATTTGGCAACATAAGGATAAATTCTCTCCATTGGACAATCTTCCTCGTCAAGGAAGACCTCTTATGGCCCTTAGAAGAATTTGATTTGGTTAAGGAAAAATATATTTTAACATGGGAACCCAAATGCGCTCAAAAGGATAGGTCGGCCCAAAAGAGAAATTGGACACCCTTGGATGGCTATAAATACAAGTCAAGTGACCCTCATTTTGAGACAATCATCAAGCATTCTTCTTTTCTCTTCTTTGGTTTTGGCTTGCATAGTTCTAAGACTAATTCACGAGGAATTCATTCATACAGGTCTGAAATTACATGGTCCAAAGCTCATATGTGTGATTATGGTTTTTGGTTCACAGTCACAAGGTTGCCACAGGAAAATTTTAGTTGTAGTTGCACACGCAAGCCTTTGCGTGCAGCCAGAAAATTTCAGCGACACACATCTCTCTCTCTCTCTGGTTGGGACCTAAGGTTTCATTTGACTGTTGACCACGGATTTCGATAGTTTCTTGCACATGTTGACAATTAACCACAGAGTTTTGAATCATGTTTTTGATTAATATTATTGTTGGGTTCATATTTGGGATATTATTTCGTTAATGTTGTTAGATAGTCTTGTGAATGAAGAAATGGATTATTGTACTCTCTCTTTGATGAACATTTTATGACAATCGAATAAGAAGAAGAATTTGAAAGGATTTTCCCCCTTGTGGGGTTTTTCCCTGGTCTCCAACAAATCCTGGTGTCTCTATGTGTGAATGTTTTTCTTTTATTGTTCATTTATGTTCCGCTGCATTGATGATGATGTTCTTCTTTCTACATAGTTGCATATGTTACTAATGATATTATGATATTGTGGGGTGAATTCAATATGTAAATAATGAAATGCAATTATCAAAGCAAAGAACAAAATAGCCCCAAGAAAAATTAACACATCTTGTAGGTGGCAGTGAACTTTGAGTCACTTTCATATAGTTGTGAACATCCAGAGGTCTCGTGCCTGCAAGAGTTGAGAATTGGGCTAAGTGCCACAATCGGGGTTGACTGAGGTAGTCTACAACGTGATTTGTGCTTCCCTTCTTGTACTTTATGATTAAATGGAATTGTTGCAAGTATGTGGACCAATCTTTATGGCAATCATTCTGCAACTTCCCTTGTGTCTACATAAATTGAAGAGATCAGTGACCTATGTGTATGACAGTATCCTTCCCACGAATATAATGCTTCCATTGTTGGCAAGCCTGAACGATAGAATACATCTCCTTATCATAGGCGAGGTGCCTATGAACAGTGTTAGAGAGTGTCTCACTGTGATAGGCCATTGGAAGCCCTTACTGAGTGAGGAATACACCAATAGCATAATTTGAGGTATCTATCTCAATCTCAAACGGTTGTTGTAGGTCTAACATGGTGAGGACTGGTGCAAAGAAAAGGCGGTGTTTCAATTCAACGAATTCATTTTGTTGTGCCTTGGACCAAAAAAACTTCACTTTTGCTTTGCCCTTGGCAACTTGAATCAAGGGCCACGTAATATGAGAGAACCCCAACACGAATCTTTGGTAGAAATTAGAAAGGCCCAAAAAGTTGTGAAGCTATGTCATAGTCGTTGGGGCTGGAAAATCCTGAATGACTTAAATCTTAGTTGGATCCACATGCATGCCTTGCTCGTCGATTATGTGGCCCAGATATTGGACATGGTCCATGCCAAATGTACACTTCTCCAAGTTAACACATACACTTTGTTTCTGCGGGGTTTGAAGAACTTGTCGAACATGTTGCAAGTGCTCTACCCAACTCTTGCTAAAGATGAGGATGTCGTCCAAATATACAACCATAAATGAGTTAGTGAAAGGCCGCAAGATGCCATCCATCAGCCTTATAAAAGTTACAGGGGCATTTGTCAACCTGAAGGGCATGACCAAAAAGGCCCTCCCTGTATTTGAAGGCAGTCTTCCATACATCTATGGGCTCTATTGAAACTTGGTGATAGTCGACTTCAAATCAATCTTGCTAAAGTACTTGGCCCCCTTGAGCTAGTCAAAAAGATCATCAATATGTGGGATCAGGTACCTGTTCTTGACAATGATTTTATTCAGTGACCGATAATCAATGTAGAGTCTTCAGTTCTTATCCTTCTTCTGTATGAGTACAATTGGGCTCCCACAAGGTGAGGAAATTGGTTGGATGTGCCCTTTTTGCAGCAACTCTTGGATTTGTCGCTTGATTTCCTCATTTTCGAAAAGAGAGTGGTGATATGTTGGCCCATTAGGTAAAGGAGCTTCAAGAGTCAAATCGATCGAGTGCTTGACCTAACAGTGCAAGGGTACTCCTATGGATGAGGAGAAGATGTCCCTGTATTCTTCCATGAACTTATCAACTTGCTTATGTTGCATGGAGGGACTCTTTCCAGGGGCCATGGAAGTGACCACAATCTTCCCCTTACTTTAAGAAGGAATTAGAAAGAAAAAAAAAATCTCAGTATGGGAGATGATCTTACTGCATGCTTAGCAGATACCAATTGCCTAACCCAAATAAGAAAGTAACTCGGCCTATTTTAAATAATGAGTTACATCCCTTTCGCACCTACCTAATCACCCTTGTAGAATTACAAGATTTGCATTTAAGGTTAGGAAGAGTGCTTAAAAAATTATTAAACAATGAGTTGCATCCCTTTCGCACCTATCTAATCACCCTCGTAGAATTACAAGATGTGCATTTAAGGTTAGGAAGAGTGCTTAAAAAATTATCTTATAATTATTGAAGAAATATCAGAGGGGATCCTAGAACAAATAAACAATGAAAAAATAAAGCAGATATATTCAACTTCAAAGCTTCCCCCATCATCCAGTTTGCCTCCTTACCAAGAAAGGTTAAACCTAGAAAAACTTGTCGATTGCTCTTTAACATGATTTGATCACAGAATTGAAGAAAGTATGCATCAACGTTCCCTTGTTACAAGTAATGAGCGACATATAAATCTATGCCAAAACTATTAGGGAACTTTGTATAAAGAAACCCAATAGGAAAAAGATGGAAATGAAAACCATTCAATTTATTGGAAAAATGACAAGTCTTATGTCAAGACAAACCTTCATAGAAAAATATGTAGATCCTGGAAATCCCATTGTTTCATTCCATATTAAAAAATCCTTGTCCCAAATATTTTAATTTCTTTAAGCACAAAAATCAACATAATTACCAAGCAAATCATGGAACAATTCCTTAATGGCTTAATCTCAGTCTTACGCCTATTGTCTTAGAGTTAGCTTAAAATCAAACCCAAAGGTGTATTGGATGACATAAATGTCTCCTTAAACTCCTAAGGGTACCTTGTGGACACTATGGTGCTAGAACCTAAAGTTTCTACAGAAGGACATCATGTGAGCCTAGAAAGGCCATGGTTGGCTACAACAAATGCATTCATTGGTTGTCGATCTAAAACATGCTTATCTCACATAGTGATTCCATGAAAAATGTGACTTTATACTTATCCACTAAAACCACTCATGAAGACACTTTGTGGCTTAATAAAACTAAAGGTGATGAATAAAATATTGAGTTTATTTTTACAGTTGATCAAAATATGCAATTCAAAGAGTAAACTGAAGAAACTAGCTCCAAAATTTTCTTGTTAATTTGGAAACTTTTTAGAATCTTAATCCTTCTGATTATATCTTTAGTACACATTTTTAAGAAAATTGTGATCCATCACCACTACAAATTATTGTTGTATCGGCGACGAGAATTTAAAAATTGTGTAGTGTTCCCATTGAAATTAACACAAGCAAAACCTTACATATAAATTTTCAACTTGATTACTCACAACAAGAACAATTAGTTAAAATGTTGCAAAAACAAATTGCTAAATTTGCTTGGAACTATCAAGACATGAAAGGTATTCATACCAACACTAGCACATCACATATATACTCGGGAATATGCCTTCCCTATTAGATGGCCTCAATGATGCAAGAACTCAGCCTTGAAAGAAATTGTTAAAGAGGAGTTGCAAAAATTCTTAGATGTTAATTTCATATCTCTAACTTTTGATAGTCAGCCGATTTCACCCTTGGTAATAATACCTAAAAAGAATGGTAAGTGGTGAATCTGTTTGAATATAGAGATCTTAATAAAGTCACTTTAAAATATTAATTTCCCCTTCCATTTATTGATCAAGTTACACTAACTGGTAAAAAGTACTCTTTTCTTGATGGTTTTATTAATTTTCGAAAGAGATATTGATTTTCTAATCTGATAATTACTTTCTAATGATTTCTTAACCAAATCATCTTCTTTCACATATATCATTAAGCAATTAGAAAATCTCAACTGAAAGTAAATAATGATAGTAGGATTATAAAGAGGAATTCAAACACAAGAAACACAATATTTTACCCGGGGAAAACCCGAACTAGGGAAAAACCCAACAATATTTTCTTAGGAGAAATTGTTCAATTCAACAAAAGTACAGTCTAAGATTTATAGGAAAATGTAGAAAATCATAGGGCAAGACTAGCCCTTCTTCCACGAACAGCAAACCCTAAACCACCTTTGTTGACCTCATCAAAGGTCTAAGACACCTCGAATTTGTCCTTAAAGCTTCTAAAGCCCCCTGGCCTCCCTGCGACCCTCCAACAACTATGCTTGAGACCCTTGTAACTCATCCTTCTCTGTGAGACACTGAGATTTCGGCCCTCTTCCAAAGTTGTGTCCTTCTTAAATCAAAACTAGACAAAACTCTTCTTTTATGCTAATAACCTTTTATATTTTTTGTGTTAGGAAAGCTTGTTGAATACTCGAGGGTTATGGAGGAGACTTCAAAGGATAGACTTAAAGCATGGAAGAAGTTTTTCCCTGCAAGAATTGATGTCATAAAAAGGTTTGTTAAAGAATAACTCGAGGTATGTCTTAAAATATAAGCTTTGTTATAAAGTTCTCTTCATGCAAAAGGTACAATCATTCTTTCTTTTAAAATTTGCTTTACATTACTAACATCGTTATGTCTAGGGTTTTGAATCACAAAGATTCTTGTTAGGGTGATTAATCATTATATTGAATCTACCCTCATTATATTATCATTCTTGTGGAACCCTAAAAAGGTTCACCGTAAAACCCTAACCTAAGGGTATGTCGATGCTAATATGGAAACCCTAGTCTACTTAGGGTTGTTGATGAAATCTAGAATTCCTATTCTTTTGATGTTTTGGTATTGTTATGATAAAATCCCTAGCCTTTAGGGTTTGCTATCCAAAGTTATATATTGAATCCTTAGTTCTCTAGGGTTTGATGAATTAGGGTTTATGGGCAAAGCCCTTATACTATCTATAGTAAGATCCTAAGAACGAAGTCTTAGGTGTATGTTCATCTGTCTGATCGAAACCCTAGCCTAGTCAAAAAATTTGTATGTCTAACTTTAATATATTGATATTTGTGTCTTGGGTTTACCTAGTAGATATTGGTGTATGCTTGTGCATGATTATAGATCCCATATATATGCTAACCTAATTGTTGATGCTCATAGTCTGTAACAAAGCCCTAGTAGAAGTTTGATATTGTTTTCCAATGTGATTTAGTTTTAATGATAGAATCTAGAGTTTGCAAACAAACTCTAGTAGTGTTTAACATTGTTGAAACCTTAGATGCATGGTAAGATTGTTATTAATTGTTGATATCTAAGGATTTGTGTCTCTAGAATAGAATCTAGGGTTTGTAATGGATCATAGTAGAACTTGTCATATATCTCTGAAAATAATATTGAGGCCCTAGATAGAATGAGACTGATTTCTTGACTAAGTCATTTTATGTTGTAGTCTAGGGTTTGTAACAAAACCCTATAAAGAAGTAGGAGTTTAGAAGTATGTGTCTCTTGCTGATTATGAACCTCACTAACTTTAGGTATTTGATATCTAAAGCTTAATGCTTCCATTATAAGTGATTTTTGGCTAACTTAATACTTTTGTATATTTCTATTTGGTTGTACTTGTTATTGACGGATTTGCGAGTACACAATCTTCAAGATGATAAATATGTTCATATAAGCATGATGAAGGAAGATGATCTTGACACCGTAAGAAAGAATGAAAGCCATAGAAGGTTCTTCGATGTTATAGAAGAAGAAACTGGTTGATCTCTGTATGTTAAGAAGGAGCATGGTTCGAAGAAAATAGTACATCTCCCCAATTAACAGGGAGGGCATATTATGATAGTCATGATGGATACCTTGAAGAAGAAATTGGAGAATGAATGAAAGTACTACAATGTATTGAGGATGTCTTAGTGTTGTTGAAGAAATCAAAGAAGAAAACCTTCCGACTAGTTGCATATGAATAACTTGATATGAGTGGCATCAAGATGATTGAGGGCACTGAAGGTTTGTGTTTACTTGTATATGTATATTTGAAAGTTTATTGTTGATTAGGGTTTGTGATTGAACTAGTAAATCTCTCCATGAAGAAGGATGAACATTTGAGAAGCATGCTTGGACAAATGGATATATCTTAGTTTATTAGGAAGAGATGAAGCATCTAATGGTGGATGCTTGGGAGGACATTTGGCCAACCTATGTGTGTTTGATGTCTAGATCTCGAAGAGGGAGGGTGGCGTTGGTCTTGGAGTTTTGACCTGGACAGATTACCCTGGGCAAGAATCTAGTCCGTAGCACTGAGTGTGTTGAACTCTTTGTAGTTCATTTTGGAAATCGTCCATGTACCTTTATAAATATAGGTAATTATGAATACCTCCCTACTTAAGAGGGAATGTTGAAGAATGTAACTAGTGTTGATCTTCATAATTATATTTAAAATGTATTTGTCAAAAGAAAGAAAAAGAAATTTTATTATTAAATAAATTGACTTATTAAAGCATGTGTTTCAGGCTTGGGTCAATTTTTTTTTAAAGTCATAGCCTCTATTGCAAGCTCTTAGGGTTTATGTCAAGTGTCCTTGTCCATGTCATATTGTAAAGAACCTTTCTTGGGATTTATTTGTCAAAGAAGAAATTTATTTTATTGTATTTTAGGTCTTCTAGGCCTCCTCCACCAAGTCAGCCTCAACAAGGGAATTCAATCTCACAAGAAGCCTATGTATTGGAGCAACTCGGCCACATTGTCACTCATCTCACACAAGTCCAAATTGCAATAGCTGAGAGCAGAAAAAGTGTGAAGTTCAAGAAAGAAGATGGAATCAATGTTTTTGGGTCTCTCTCTCTCTCTCTCACACATATGCAATGAAATTCTGAAGTTGCATCGAAGCTGGGAAACTACATCGAAGTTGTGAAGTTGCATCAAGGTCGAAATTGTGATGCTACGTCGAAGTTGTGAAGCACATCAAAGTCGAAGGTGTGAAGCTGCTAGGTTGGAGGTACTGAAGTTGCTAGATTGAAAATGTGGTCCTAAAGTTGGTTCGAAGTTCTAAAGCTGGGGGTCGAAATTCTGAGTTGAAGTTGCATTTGAAAAGATGACACTTGGTAACTGTGGAAGAGATCATCTATCAAAAGAAAGAATTAGCCTCTTGGACCAAGTCAGCCTCAACAAGGGAATTCAATCTCACAAGAAGCCTATATATTGGAGCAACTCGGCCACATTGTCACTCATCTCACACAAGTCCGAATTGCAATAGTTGGGAGCAGAAAAAGTGTGAAGTTCAAGAAAGAAGATGGAATCAAAGTTTTTGGGTCTCTCTCTCTCTCTCTCTCTCTCTCTCTCTCTCTCACATATGCAACGAAATTCTGAAGTTGCATCAAAAGTGGGAAACTGCATCGAAGTTGTGAAGTTGCATCAAGGTCGAAATTGTGATGCTACGTTGAAGCTGTGAAGCACATCAAAGTCGACGGTGTGACGCTACTAGGTTGGAGGTACTGAAGTTGCTAGATTGAAACTGTGGTCCTAAAGTTGGTTCGAAGTTCTAAAGCTGGGGGTCGAAATTCTGAGTTGAAGTTGCATTTGAAAAGATGACATTTGGTAACTTTGGAAGAGATCATCTATCAAAAGAAAGAATTAGCTTCTTGGAGGAGGAAGGTCTTTTGGTCTGGGGTCTTGGTCTATCTCATTTTGAATACTGAAGGAATAGTTCTTGACTGAGTTTTCTCCTATATAGGGGTTTTTCCCTGGTTGTGCACCTACATCTGGTGTCCTTGATCTTCGTGTTTTGGTTTTGGTAATTGCTTGGTGAACTAAGATAAAAGAAGAACATAAGAAATACTATAATAATAATCACAAGTAATTATCAACAAGAGAAAATATTTCTACCTTTTTTATTTTCCAACAACACAAGCTCTAGAAAACCCTCCTAACCACCTCGCCAGGTAATCCAAAATTTCAGGACATTACAGAATGCATGTTAGTTCATATATGAATTTTTCCTAGTTATTCTTAATGTTTGAATTTCTCATGAATAATTGAAATTGAAACGATTATGTAATATTCCAGTTCAAGCTACTCTGAATGTACAAATGTCGATGAAAAATATGGTGGACGTGGGTTTGTAGTCTAATAATGAAGTGGAGAAATAATCAGGTTCATGTCCCAAGTTCCATCCTCACTAACAACTGATTATCATTTGGATTTCATGGGCCAGGGCAATCATGCAATAAGTGATGCCATGTAAAACACATATTGCTCCACCATCCTTTGCAATGTAATGAAAAAACTAAAGTTCTTTCTTGATCTCCCTTTCAATGTCTTTATGTTTATAAAAAAATAATGGACACCAACCGCATGACTATGATATTGAGTTTCCTTATAAAGGGTGACTTCTAACATGACAATCATACTTAATGGATTAACATGACACTACCCTTTAACCTCTTTTTCATATCTATCCACCTAGGTGGATCATTGACATGTAGTGGTGGTTGTTTATAATTGTGGTGGGGTTGCATAAATGAAATGCACACACAAACTGGAGATAAAAATGGGAACTGCAGAGAGAAGCTACGAATAAGTAGCTTAGAGTTGGTGGTGATTCATAGGCACAAGCAAAAGCATGTTGACACTACTTGAGAACACACAAATATTCAGATGTCCAAAATGAGGCATTTAATTTGAAATAGTATACAGACTTCGAAGTTTGAAAATATTATACTACTTTTGGAGTCCATGAATCCAGATTTAGAACACTACAAAAACAATACATTTCAATTGAAAAATGTATATATATTTCATGTTTTCACACAATACGTTTTAAATAAAAAATGTATATACATTTCATGTTTCCACATGTACAGTGTATCATTTGACATGCAAAAAACAAGGAGAAATTCAAATGAATTGGTTTCAGCTCAGTAATAGCAGAGAAAAAAAGTGTTTCCCAGTTTCTTTGTCACTTCTAGGAAATGCTTTGTTAAGAAGTCTCAGACATGGGCAATTTAATAAAAGCCCAAAAAAATGACAATTAGAAACAATTCCCATAAATGAAATCATATCACACCCCAACCTGTGCTTAAATATCAGCTTTGATGGCCATAGTAAAGTGATACTAAATTAAATATATCAAAAAATAGGCAACATACCAGGGTCATAGTTTCAACAGGAAATACTTATAAGCAGAATTGATAAATTTTCATATATTTTCTGAAGCCCACCATGTCGAATGAACTTGGGAATTAAATACTGATGTCTGCATCTTCCTTTCCAAATATCACTGAAAACAATTTTTTTTTCCATTTGGGCCTCCACTAAGCTATGCATTGGCTGACGTTGAAGATCCTTCAGAAGAACTGCAGCCTGAAATGGGACTTGTTGGTTCTTCAGGCAATTTGTCGACTGGAGAAATGCTGTCTTGCTTGCCAAATGATTTGCGAGATAGACGTTTGCTGGACTTTCTCTTGTCCCTACTTCCTTGATATTTCTGACTGCCATAACCAGACTTCCTTAATTTTGTTGTTGGTGATGACCCAAGCAGGAGTCTTGACATAACATATGTGAGAATCTCCTCCTTGTGAGAAAAAGTGAAGTCAAGGTGAGCATAATCAAACTCTTCATATGATACTTGGACTCCAGCTTCCTTCAACATCCGGTAGTGCTTCAACACCATGGAACGAGGTATGAGTCTATCCTTTTGACCAGCAGCTACATCAACTGGAACATCAATGACACCATAGTTTGCCGCAATGTCTAATGGGTAAGGCATACCATAGGCTTCCATATTGGCAGACGAACTCCCAAAATCATACATAAGAAATTTCTTTTTATGTTTCATCTGTGCTAAGTGTACCGCAACCCGATAGGAGACCCCTGGCATGTCATTCATATTATAGTGTGGTGTACCTATCACACCCACCCAATTTGAGCTATCACCTCCAACAAAATAGCTGATCAAGGTCTGTACAAGTCCTCCTATTGCAGGATAATTCTGAAAATCCCGAGCTAATTTGTGAAAAAGCATCCGAAAAAATTTGGTAGGTATATATAGTCCAGGTATCAAGGGAGCTAAAACTGGAGCAAAAATAGGAAAAAAATACTCAAATAATTTGAAGAGCATGGCAGCATCCTCATGAAATCCCGCAGGTGATAAAAGAGTCACTCTTGAAAGTCGATGTGGAAGGCCTTTCAGGCACCTAGTCACTAAATACATCAACATGGCAGCTCCACCAAGACTGTGGGAAACAGCACAAATCGAATAAGGAAGACTGTCTGTTTCAGCAGAAGATTCAGTATCGGCTCTCAACTGTCTTAGCTCAGAAATCTTTATCTCATGGATTTTTTCAATCATTGCAGGGATGTCTTGTGTTCCATGTTCATTGATTGAATACCTCCAGTACCTGCAAGGTTGATATATCACATGAGCACATCTGCTAAGAACACAAAGCAAGCTACAATGCCACAATTTACGAATGCACTAAATGCATTCCAAACTATAGAAACTAGAACACAGTATAATGCAGAATGAAGAATAATTTACAAGTATAGTATTTAATGTTGAATACGATTCAAAACAACATCCCTGCTCTGGATATAAAATACACAAAGCATCAATTCAATTCACTCATATATTCAATAACAAAAAAACTTAGTAATTTAATGTACTACCAATTTACACTCGCA
This sequence comes from Pinus tabuliformis, assembly GCA_031772625.1. Classification (NCBI taxonomy): domain Eukaryota; kingdom Viridiplantae; phylum Streptophyta; class Pinopsida; order Pinales; family Pinaceae; genus Pinus; species Pinus tabuliformis. The sequence goes on along the minus strand of CM062805.1, from coordinate 1,370,424,146 downwards.
TAGGATGTCAAGAGTGCTTTATAGAATGTTTTGAAAATGTTTGTTGTGGCAATCCGTATTTCTACCTTGGAAATTTAAAGATAATGTGTACTGAGAAAATTGCACCATGCTTGGAAAACCAAGATTTGTTTACACCAGTACATGCTGGTCCTCGAAAAAGATATTTTATTAATATTTGTGAATAACCAACAGCAATCAATGGAACTCAAACTTAGTTTAATTGACATATACCACGGGGATACATGTAAGGGATTTCAAGGCTGAGCTTACAAAACAATAAAGAAATATATATGCCAAAATCTACTTTGTTGATGTTTGTAGCTCAGGCAGGTACTTCTGCACGGACCGAAGTGTCTAGGTGTGCAGAAATCACCCAAAGTCTTGTTGGAAATCCCACAGTGTGGTCTATGCCTTAGCTAAGCACATAAACACACTAGAGATGTCCAACCAAAAAATAACTTTACACAGCGGAATATAACAGCAGAGAAATCAATAACAATACACAAGAATTGATGGCCCAAACACGTTCCTTATCAGTCCATCAATAAGAAAATCCTAGGGTTCCCGTACTAGGGATCATGGACCTTTACAATCACTGTACAAATGCCAAGTATAATACAAAATACAAGTATGTCCTGTAACCTGTTACCCACCACCCGTGGGTGACCACATAGGAGAAATTTTTCTCCTAGATTTGTATTCAGCAAGCAGCCAGCAATCCCGACAACCACCAGTGTAGCCAATATTGTGCCAATTGATCTCCACTCCCTCAGCCAGTCATGTGTCCCCTCTCCCATCTGTCGAGATCGTATGTTTGAAGGTGGGCCATCCAATCCTAAAGGTATGTTTTTCATTGAGCAATTGGGTACTTATGCTTTGTTTTTTCTTGGGCACACTTGAATATGGAGTATTGGGTGACATGGAAGGAGGAAGGGTTTTGACTATACTCTTGTTCCCTCACCTTAAATGGGGGGTTAATCCTCAACCCTAGTCCCGTGGGATCTCCCCTACTGGATTACAACTTTAGGATGGGCACTACTTGGGAAACCCCGATTTTGGTAGCGTGGTCCCGTTTTCCCATTCCACAATTTTCACTTCTCCCTGAACATTAAATGCCCTATTTCATCATCTTCTCTCTCTAGGTCCACATGACCACTAGGTCCACAAGCCTCTAGTACTTCCCCCTCCCCTTGTCCACATGTTTGGGTCGAGCCTGAAACGATCCCCCAGAGGTTGATGCAGCTAAAAAAAAAAGATAAAGGCATATCATGGAAACATACAAAAGGAAATAATACCACAAAATGCAAAAGATGGTAGGGGCAATAAAATTTAGCATGTGGGCAAAAGCCAAACATGAGCTCTAACCCTTATCATTATGGCCATCACCCTGGTTCCTTGTCATGTCCCTTCTAAACACATTAGTAACAAGGTGTTGCTACACAATTTTGCACATTTTTGACTAAGGACGAGGGCCCCACATTTTCGAATTAGGGGCTTAGGGGCCAAATTGAATTTATTTAGTTGCTAGTGGAATGTGGGGGGCCACCCACATAGGAGTTCGAATTAGCCATTTGATATGCTTGGAGGGAAAATCGACTGGGTAGATGGAGGGGCCCACATGAGGCTAAGGGGGCCCAAGGAGTTATAAAGAGAGATCATCTCTCATTTTGTTTTCATCTTGACATTTGCAAACAAAGACTCTATGTACGCTCTGCTAGTCTACCGGTTGTTTAGCCACGAATCTTTCATGCGGGAGATTCAACCTCTTCTTTGGGGGACCATCTGTGCCCGCCCTAGGGAGGCCATTCCACAGGAGTTTTAGTGAGTTCAGCATAGTCACACACTTCAGCCAACAGCACAGAGAGGGAACTGTGTATTTCCTGGGCAGCTAGAAATACGCAGGAGGAGTTGGGAGCCAGCACGGAGGTTCATTGCTTGCTAGGAGTTCCAGGAGTTGAGGTGGCTTCGTGTTGAGGACATTTTCGCTGGGGTTTGCAGCCAGTTAGGCCAGTGCATCAGTTATACGAATTTCTAGGCATGGATTGCGCAGAGGCTTGTAGTAGCAATTTCTTGGGGCTTGGGAGAGCAATTAATCTTAGCCAAGAGTCATCTGGATCAGGGAGTTGGATAGCACAGGTAAAACTAGCATTTCAGAGGTGTTTTCAGAGGGATTTGCAGGTTGTTTCCTGCAAGTCGAATTTGGCAGCAAAGCTAGGGAGAGGCTCCAAGGAGGCCAAAAATCCAAAGTCAAAACTAGAGAAATTCCCTTCTGGGTTTTGTCCAAGGAGTCCGTGGCTAAAAGGATATGATTTTCTGGGCAGTTTTTGGGCACATTCTAGCAAGTCGAAGTTCAGCAGGGCGGTAGTTTACTGGGGCAGTGTAGTGTAAAGTGGTGCAGTAGCTGGGCAACCTTCAGCTCAGCTATTTTCCCACCTAGGGTTGGTCTTGCTTGTTCATTATGACAAGCCTAGGTGCACCATTCCATTTCATATTGTATTTAACCCTCTGATTTTTAATAATATGGCTCAGCAGTTCCTGATTGGCAGCGTTTTCATGGGTGTCTAATGTGTGTTTTTATTTTTATATGCTACTGCACTATTTATTTGCTTAATATCACTCGCATTCCTACTTACGAATATTACATTCCTAGGGCCCCTATGAGTTCCCCCTACATCATTAAGAAACCCATGCATGTATCAACCCCTGGTGAGCGATGAACTACCCCACCTTAAGGGGGTAATCACTGTTATATCATACACAACATGCTCTCATCCCCTGGAGCCCCGAGCAGTAAAATAAAAAGAAAATCATTAGAAGGCAAAAGGAAAAAGAAGAAGGGTAGAAAAACAAAGGTCAAGGTAACTCGTGTACCATGATTTCTCCCTCCTACATTCATACACCCAAATATATGGACATCCCTTGTCATTGCCGCCCTTGAACCCATGGCATTTGGCCTTGAAACCCTTGTGTCTCAATCCACCTCATCATTATTCACATGACACCTACCACTTGAAGGATGTACCTTGGACATGCCCTTCCCTTTGGAAGTTGGGAACACCTAATAAGGTTGTTTATTAACCACTCCTACCTAGGGAGGTAACACCATTACATGCTCAAAGCCCCAAATTTGGAAGGGAAACCCACTATGAAGTCTCATTTGTGCCCTTGACTAACAAGCTTGATTCACTTAGATGCACTAATGAATTATTGTACCTGAAGGTGAGGAGACACATTGGATCTTATACAAGATTGGCAGGTGGTTTCATCATGGGTTGGGCAACTTAACTGGGGCCCAAGCCCACCAGAGGATCATATTGACATTTGTAGGGGAAGCGTTGAGAGCCATGGGTTTCCATCATGTGACAGAGCATTATCTTATGCTATGGGAAGCCTCAGCACCTTCACCAGGTTGTTCATTATCCCACATTATATGTGAGATGATGCACTTGGACCAACAGTGCCCCCAGCTGGCTTAGCAGTATATACAGGGTTTGGCAGTTGATCCAAGGCCCAGACGAGGTTTGTCTCATCCTTGAGACATGGGAGGGCAAGCACCATTTCCCGTCCCCTCACTTGGAGAAGTTTACAATCTTATTTTTCATCGATGGACTCATGAGACCACTACTTGTGCCCCAAAGCCACTTGGACCGCCACATGATGTTTTTCTTAGAGATCAAGGGACCACTCCCTTGTCTATCATTTAAGAAGCCCTCACCTTCATTATGGCACTTTGAGGACTCAACGAGGCCCTCCAACGACCCTTCTACACCATGATCTCATCATTTCGGCTCACTTTTGGATGGCTTATTCTTCACTTTATGAGCTACTTGGTGGACTTTTTTGAGAAATGTAACTAATATTGGTCTTCATAATTGTTGTCTAATGTAATTATTGTTGAAGAATATAACTAGTGTTGGTCTTCATAATTGTATTTGAGTCATTATGTAATGTAATTGTCAAAAGAAAGAAAAAAATTATTATTAAAGAACTTGACTTATTAAAGCATGGGTTTCATGCTTGGGTCAATTGTTTTTAGTCAAAGCCTCCATTGAAGGCTTCTAGGGTTTATGTCAAGTGTCCTTGTACATGTCATAATGTAAAAGACCCTTCTTGGGCTTCATTTGTCAAGAAAGAAATTTATGTTAATATAAATTAGGTCTTCTAGGCCTCCTCCACCAAGTAGGCCTCAAACTGGACAATTCAGCCTAACTGAGGGGCATAAACTCTGATATAAAGGCAGCAACTCGACCGCATTTGACAAACTCACTCATCAAGTTTGATCTAAAACTTCTGGGGCCAGAAAAAGTGTGAAATTCAAGAGAAGAAGAGGAAAGGGCTAGCAAAGGAGAAAGAGGTCTTTGTCAAGCATAAAAGGTCAAAATTCTCTCTCTCACTCACACGTGTGAAGCTATTGAGTTGATGGAAGGACCGAAACTGCGGTGCTAAACCTGGGCCGAAATTATGGAAATACTGGGGATTGAAATTTTGGGTTGTTATTAGGTTGAAGCTATTGGACAAGAAAAGATTATTGAAATCTGTTGAATCGTATTTGAAGGCTGAGTTGGTGGAGAAGGAAGGTCTTTGGGTCTACGGTCTTGGTATAACTCAACTTGAATTTGCTAGTGAAAGAATTTGACTGGGTTTTCCCCTATAAAGAGTTTTAGCCCTAGCAGAATGCCTATATCCGGTGTCTTTGATCTGTTGAAAGTGTAACTAGGTTCGGTCTTCATAATGACATGTCATTGTGATTTTTGTAAAGAAGAAAAATAAAATTATTTATTTAATGCTTGCTTCATGGGTTTTAAGGATTTGTCTTAAAAGTCAAAAAGATCCAATTATCATGTATGAAGAACCCTTCCTGGGCATGTTACAAATGTATATGTGTCTGTAAAATTGTCAAGTGGCCCTTCAAGATAAGCACAAGTCACTCCTCTTGAAGTCAACCTCTAGATGAAGTGAAGAACTCATGTTGCCTTCACCTTATGGAGACACACCTATTCATATATACATGTCAGCTTATTTATAGAGGACAACTGTTATATATGTGTGAAAGGTCTTCGCATTTCCATAGTCAACAAGTTCAGATAACTCTCTGAAATTTGGGTGGACAAGTGCAGTAACAAGTTTCGATACAAATTCAAGAAAGAAGCTCGGATAAGGGTACACAAAATCTCGATGTAATTGCAGAGATCACAGTGCGGATTGGAGCAGAGAAGTTAGACAAAGTTTCGGTGATACCATAGTGGCATCCCCTGACTATCTCGGTGCTATATCACAATAAGGATCTTGATATAATCTTTGTCTCACAGCAAAGGAGAATTCGGTGCCACCACAGCCTATGTCACAAGGTTCGTTGAACTTTAACCTTGAGGTTTGAATTTTGGCGAACCTTCAAAAAAAATTGAGGTTCAGCGAACCTCATCGAACCTCATAACCATTGACCAAGTCCATAGATCAAAACTCAAAACTTCTTGTCGCAACTCAAGCTTGTAATTTATCCTTGCAGTTTCCATGTCTGTGATAGCATTTTTGATGTTTACTGATGCTGATTTCTTACTATTTTATTGTATTATTCATTCTAAATTAATAGATATAGATGAACCTAATGACGAACCTCATCAAGACATTCGAACTCAAACCGAACCTAATCATTGTCGAACACGAACTTGAACCCAAACCATGTGGCATTGACCACAGCAAAGAGAACTTGGTGCCACTCAAGAAGAAGGTCACAAGTGTGTGACAAGGTCTCGATGTTATTACATGAAGAAGGTCTCGATGCTACCTCAAAGATCAGTGACTATGGTTCAGTGGTGTGACTTTAGGATTCGGTGCTACTACGGAAGGAGAGGTTCGGTATCCTTGATAAACTCAGTTACCACATAATTCAGTGTCATTACAGTGACCTCAGTTAGGTGTCATCACATGATCACAGTGATCTCAAGTGGTGCAAAATCTGAAGTAGAAGGAACCGAGAGAAAGTAAATGAGAAGGTGGAAGGGGATTTGTGTTTGGTCTTGGAGTGAAAAATAGGTCAAGGGTCTTGGTCTTGGTATTCGTCAATTGGCATCTCTATAAGAAGAATTTGTGCGGGTTTTCCTCTCAAAGAGTGAGAGGTTTTGGCCCTAGCAGATAGCCTACATCATGTGTCTCTTGTCTATTTATGTTCATGCATTGGTAGTTGTTTGATGAAGAAGAACACTAATAACTTAAGCACAAAGAAGATCCTAATCTAATGAAGTAAAAGGCACTCACAAGAAGTCACTAATTAAGAAAAATCACCTAATTCATGATGCCCTAGATTTCTCAACATGATCTTTGTGTTTTGCTTTTGATAATTGCTTGATGAAACAAAGATAAAAGAACATAAGAAAGTTAATAAGAACTCAAAGATATCACAAGTAATTATCAACATAAGAAAATCTTTATGCCTTTCTGATTTTCTAACATGGTATCAGAGCTAAGGTGAAGAAGAAGGAAAAAGGCAGACTGAAGATCTATTGAAGAAAAGGGGATCAAACAAAGGTCATTAAGGAAAAGGATTATATAAGAAGAGAATCCTATTGTCTACAGGAACTATGTCAACTTCAATGAAGGGAGAAAACAAGCTAGAAGGAGCCTCCAACTACAAGGCATGGAAAAAGAGGATAGATCTTATCCTCGAAAAGCACAAAGTTTTGAATCTTGTTCAAGGAAAAGTCAAGAAGCCTACTGATGAAGCAAAGAAAGAGAAGTTCAGAGAAACTGAAATCTTGGCCATGAACCTAATAGTGGATGGAGTAAAGGACAACCTAATTCCATACATATCCAACATAGATTCCGCTCAAGAAATGTATGAGGCTCTCTCCAAATTATTCACCATCAAGAACATTGGTCAAATAGCAAGCCTCAAAAATGAACTAAGGATAATAAAGATGACAAGAGACAATACCGTATCATCATATTCTGTAAGGATATCTAAAATAAGAGATGAACTTCAAGCAATAGATGGCGTTATTCTAGAAAAAGAGCTCGTAATTGTTGCTCTTATAGGACTACAAAAATCTTGGAGTGCATTTGCATCAAGAATTAGCAGTTGGACAAATACTCCAACATTCGAACAAATGTGGAATGCATGCAGTCAAGAAGAATCCTGAATATCATTAGTAAACAACAAGAAGGAGAAGAATAAAATACCTCTATTGCCTGTTTTGCTCATCACAAGAAAAAGGGAACCTTCAGGAAGTTCAAAGGACCAAAGAAGAAAGTTGACCTATCCAAAATTGAATGTTACAACTGTCATAAGATGGGTCATTACAAGAATCAATGTCTTGAGAATCCAAGGAATAAGAAGAGAGATAGGGAACAAGCAAATATTACCGATGAAGCTCCACCTAAGAAGAACAAGACTAAGGAATCAGAAGTCAAGGACTTATACTACTAAGTCCTCTCCTACATATCCTTCTTAGTCTTGTATTGTTTTCCTTTATGTTTTGATTTCTAGAGTTTGTAGGTCTAACATGTCTTGTTAGAACACTTTTGAATTATTTTGATAAAGTTGTAGGTATCCCTCAAGATTGGATTAAGAGGGAGCCTCCACCATTTTTACCAAAAAGATAAGTATTTTGTTCTTTGTTTCATCTTTTCATGTTTGGTTTCCTCCTCACATCAAGATTTGTTTGTATTGTATGCTAATAACATTTTTCTTTATATTTTCCTTGGTTAGGAAAGCTTGTTGAATGCTCAAAGGTTATGGAGGAGACTTCAAAGGATAGACTTGAAGCATGGAAGAAGTTTTATTGCAAAGGAAGTCCCTCAAGATTTGATGTCCTACAAGGTTTGCTAAAGAACAATTCAAGGAATGTCTTAAACTACCAGTTGTGTCACAATGTTCTCTTCATAGAAAAGGTATGTTCATTCTCTTTTGACATCTGCATTACATTACTGGCATCACTATGTCTAGGGTTTTGAAATTTAAAGATTCAATTTAGGGTGATTAATCATTAGATTAAATCTACCCTCGTCATACTATCATTTTAATCATTCTTATGAAACCCTAACCTTTAGGGTTCACTATAAAACCCTAGCCTCTTGTTGCTAAGGGTATGTCAATATTGATTATGAAACTCTAGTCTACTTAGGGTTGTTGATGAAGCCTAGAAATCCTATTGTTTTAATGTTTAGGTTTTTGGTATTGTTATGATAGAAACCCTAATTCTTTAGGGTTTGTTGTTAATGTCCAAGTTATGTATTGAAACCTTATATCTTTGGGGTTTGGTAAATTAGAGTTTATGAACAAAACCCCTGTACTATGTATAGTAAGATCCTAGGAATGAAACCCTAAGTGTATATTCGTTTGTATGATCAAAACCCTAGCCTTGAGAAAATTGTTGTATATCTAACTTCGATGTATTGATGAGAAATGCTAGTGCATGAAACCCTAGCAAGAAGTTGAAGTCTAGAAGATAAAAGATATGACTCTTGCTGATTATGAACCTAACTAGGTTTAGGTATTTGATGTTTAAAAGTATGAACGAGTTGATGTTTCCATTGTAATGACATAGTCAACTTCATGCTTTTGTATATTTGTCTTTGGTTGTACTTATTATTAAAATTTTGCAGGTACATAATCTTCAAGATGTTGAAGATGTAAGTAAAGATGACTTGATAATATTGGTAAGCATGATGAAGGAAGCTATAAGAATTATATAGGTTTTACCATATAATCATAAAGATTCTTAGGGTGTTTGATATCCAAATTAAATCAACCCTTGTAGTATTATCTTTTAATACTCGTTCACTTTGATAAAACCCTAGCCTTTTGATTAGGGTTTGTTGATGATATCTAAGGCATGTGATAAAACCCTAGGCTTTTAGGGTTTGATGATAGTCACTAGGGTTTATGACAAAACCCTAGCAAAGGTTGATATAAAAGACTATGGCATAAAAGTGTAACCCTAGGTGTAAATACTAACAAGGTTTAGGTTTTGAATATCAAATATTTATTTTCTTGTTTGAAGTTTTGATGACCCTAGATGCTCTCATTGTGATAACATATTATTGATAAAAGTTAATTTCATGTTCTTGTATATATATATATATATATTTGTGTGCCCAGTTGTAGTTGTTGAGATTTGCAGGCACGTAGTTTGCAAGAAGTTGTAAAGAGGTATGCCTACCTCATACTTGATGATGACCTTATGATGTTGATGAACATGATGGAAAGAGGGAGTTGCAAGAAGCTTGATGAGTTTAAGTTGACATTAATGACTGAATGATGACCCTATTGCCATATGAAGAAATGAAGTTTTGGAAGGTCGAAATTCTCTGATGATATGATGATGCAAAAGAAAGAGCCTGTGTAGCTGGAAGAATAAAGTTGTTGATCTCCCTAAGTTGAGAGGGAGCTTGGATGAACAAAAGTGTAAATCCACCATAGTTAAGAGAGAGAATATGATCCTCAAATATATCGATAAGGAAAAGAATCGGAATATGACTAAAGCACTACTGATGATTATTCGTGTTTGATGAGGTCGTAAAGAAGGCTCAGTTGTTTTCAAAAGTGTTGAGGTTGAGATTGGTGCTACTTGAGAAGATTGGAAAAAGGAAGCTTCCCGTCAATATTTGTTTGGACATTATAATGACTAAACAGCATCAAAATGGTTGAGGACCCCAGAGACTGTGCTAGCATATTGATAATAAGAACCAATATATTGTAAGTAATTAGGGTTGTGAGGCTACAGTATGTTCAAATAGATGAACAAGTAGTTGATGTGTTGATCTCTCTCTAAGAAGTTTGAATATTGATAAGCATGCCTGGATTGATTTGAGAGGGAGAGATGAGTACCTTAGGCTGCGTGCCTTTATGATGGTACTTGGGAGGACATCTTGGCCTGGTTGATATTGAGATCTCAGTTATAGCTTGGCCTTGATGATGTATAGATCCCAGTGTGGGAAGGTATCTTGGTCTTATGGAGCTCTGTTTTAGTGTTGACCTTCATGATACCTGGATCTCTATAACGGTTGGTATATTGGCATGGAAGCCTATATGGTATCTATATCCTATTGGATTGATACCAGGGTTGCAGCCTGATGGTACCTATAGTGGCATGTTGCCCTGATGATACCTTAGTCCTTGTTAGTGTCTTAGATCCTTGAATTAGTGTCTTGGAAATGACACTTGGATCCATGAATTGGTGTCTTCGTGATGACACATGCATCCTTGAAATAGTGTCTTGAAACTTGGATCTTTGATGTGATACCTTCGCAATTCATTTGGCCTTGATGGTATCTAGCATTGTGTATGTTGTTGTACTCTTCTTGGAACATTTCAAATTGAGCTCAACCTTGTATTGGTCAAACAATTATGTACACCTTTCTAGTTAGGAGGGAGTGTTGAGAAATGTAACTAGTATCGGTCTTTTTAATTGTTGTCTAATATAATTCTTATGTACTTGTAAAAATAAAGAAAAATAAAAATTAGTGTAAAGATCAAAGAAATTTATTTTTACAAAGCATGGGTTTCATACTCAATTTATTATGTTTCTAGGTCAAAGCACCCATTGAGTGCTTCTGGGGGTTGAGTCATGAGTCATTGTACTTGTCATTATGTTCTAGACCCCTCTTGGGCTTTTCATATTAAAGAAATAAAATTATTTTGATGTAGTTTTCTCATCTACACCTCCACCATCAAGTCGGTCTGCCCATCCTTCATGTCGGCCTTAACGAAGAGATTCGACCTTATTGGGAGACTATATACAAGCAAGCATTCGACCTATTGTGGATATACACATACATATGCAATTTCTATTGAAGAAGGAGGTACGAAGAAACTTAAGAGAAGGGCCATCCATTATATGAAGAGGAGAAGGTTGATCAAATGCCAAGATCTGCTCATTTTTTGCTGCATGTGTGAATAGATCTGAAGCAGAAGTGCGAAGGTGTAGGGACGAGAGTGCAGGCCGATATTTTAGATGTTGCAGAGAGGATCAAGACCCTATTTGATTCACATTTTGGAAGGTTGACTTATGTTGACTTTTGAAGATTTAACTAGAGTTTGACTTGTCTTCATGGGAGGCTCACTTGGTGGATTAGAGGAATCCCTTGTCTTGGTCAAAGGGTCTTGGTTGTGTCATTTGATTTGGTTCTAAAAGAAGAGGAGAATTTTTGGGTTTTCCCCTAGGAGAGGGGTTTTGCCTTGGCTGAGTGCCTACATCTTGCATTCTTATCTTTGTGATCTTCATAATTTTGGCAATTGTCTTGATGATAAGAACTTAATAATAGAATAAGTAATAAGAAATCACAAGAAATTGTCATGCTAAAGAGAAATCAAATTAAAGAAACCCTAATAAGTTGCCCTAAAGATTTCTCAATAGGCTTGTCACCAAGGACATGTTATTTTGCACATTAAAATAATTTTAGGGGCATTTTAGGCTAATTCGAACTATTAGAGGATCATATAAATAGATGAGACTCTCCTCTATGAAGAGCATAATCATCACACTTGGATCTCTTTGTAAAGAATTTCGCACTTCTTTCTCTTAAACAAAATTGGATGTCTTTGATACATTTCAATATCTTTGGGGGCTAATTTCACTTTCTCTTGGAGCTACTTCTTGATCTATGATTGGATATATCTCTTGTTATCTTGTAAGTGCTATTCATTGAAGATTTCTCTTGAAATAATGCCTAACGTGTGGAATTATTGCAACTAGCTAGTTCTTTTGTGGGTAACAGTTGAAAAGTGGTTGCTAGGGCATCCCTTTTTAGCCTCCTTTTGGACGAATTTAGCAAAATTTGAATCATCATTGACTATATAGCCAAGGGAAGTAGGCAATGGTCCAAGGAAAAATTGGTGGTCACCCTCTTTCCTTCTCTTTTTCTCCTCCTAAAACTTTTCATCCCGTCTCCTTGACGACCTAGCTAGGGCTCCTTATGAATTCCATTAGGGGAGGATTTTTTCAATTATGTCTAGACAAGAAACTGCATTGGTGTTTCCTCTAGGGATTCTCAAAGTTTCAAGGAATTCGCACAATTGGTTTGCGAGAAAACTCGAGCCCTAACTCTGACTTTGAAAGCTTATCTTGTAGGTCATAGGTTGAGAGGTTTTCTTAAGGGTCACTTCCACATAAAACTCTAATAAATTGATCGTTTTTTACAATTTCCCTATCCTAGCTTGACCGAGTGATCATAGTAGGGAATTCCTCCCACGATTACTCACAAACCCTAGGTCTCACATAGGTTTCTTTCTAGGTCTCTCTAATGGAGCAAAAATCCTACTTTGAAGAAGAATCATCTTGCAAAGCTCCTAGAGAATTCTTGCTTCACCTTGGAAGTCTTGATACCATACATACTCATCATCATTAAATATTCATAACCCTAGGGTCTTGACTCTCCTCTTAGGTCTTTCTTGGAGAGTCGTTCCTTCACCAAGCCATAATTGAGCCTCTCCTTTGAATGGTCCTTGGGAATCACTTCATACCTTATCATTGATCCCATCATTACAAGTGATTTCTTCCATACGGAGACTCCTCCCATTAGTGAAAGTCCGTAAAGAGCAGGGGACACTGACTACGGTGACAGTGGGTCTTTGTCCCATTGTTGTCATTTGGTCTGGTAGTTGTTCCTTAGGTACCCCTCCTAGGACCCCTTCTAGAATGTGTGGAAATATTTTTGGCGTCATTTCCAAGGAGGAAGCAGGTCTACATCCTTGGATCAATATTAGGTGTTTCTTATAGCGACAATATAGATCCTCTTCTAGCGACTCCACACTATTCTCATGGAAGACCCAACCATTTTGATATATCGACGAAGGGGTGATGAACCACCTCACACCCCTTTCATTGTTAAGATTGCTAAGCGTAAAGTCTTTTCAACATGGGAAAAATGGGTGCTTCACCCATTAAGTTTTGACAACATATTAGGAGTGCCTCATCATCCCCCCTAGTGACTATCAAGAAGTAACAAATTCCATGGAAGGAAGGACAAAGAAGCCCAAGAGCACTTGGAATATGTCCTTTTCGGTAGGAATGAGTACATTTCTTTATTGGAATATGTCCTTCCTATTTGAGAGGGAGAGATACACATGTCATTCTTGTTAGCTTTTGGTAGCATTGGAAGTGCTTTAGCCTTGAAAATTGGTGTAGAGGCTAAGGAAAATGAGTTCTAAAGAACCCAGAAACCGTTTGGTGAAATTCCGCCCGGATTGTATTTTATTAGAATAATTAATATTTTTAATGGAGTCCCCAAGTATAAACTTAGGGAAATTAAAATATCAATGGGTATTGATCAAAATATGGGTGAGAATGATCTAGAAGGCAGATCAAGTCATGTTTTAATATTAGCCGCTGATCAGAGACTTAATCTCGGCCATTGAAGACTCAACAGGAAAAGAATAAAATGGAGGCTTGGGGTTCATTTGGAAACACACACATAGAGAGAGAATTGATCTGGAGTTCGATTTCTAGGGCTAGGAAGCTGAGAAATTCGAACTAAGTGATCATTCTTTAGCAAAGGGGCAAAGAGAATCTGGAAGGAGGACTTTCCGGAGAATACTGACAGAGAGGCGGAAAGAGTTTGCAGAGAGGCAGCGCAGTAGCCAAGAGACCTAATGCAGAAAAGTTGTATGTCACGCAGAATCCAAAACTGCAGGGAACAGCTGAAACTGTTGGGAACTGCCGGAAATGTTGAGAACTGTCAGAATAGCCAGGAGAGCTGACGCAGAGGCAACCCAGTAGTCAGGACAGCGAACGCAGAAAAGTTGCCTGTCATTCAGAATCCAAATCTGTCGGAACAACCGAAACTGCCGGGAACTGTCGGAATAGCCGAGAGAGTTGATGCAAAGGGCAGAGAAGATGACGCAGAACAAGCGCAGAAATAGCCAAGGTTAGCCAGTCATGTGTCGGATCAGCCGGAATTCTGTCGGGTGAAGTGAGGTAAAACTTACTTAGATTTTCCGCCAGTATTTTCTCTGTAAAGGATTGCTAGATGAGCATCCTAGATATGTATTCAAATATTTCTCCTACATAATAATAAAACCCTCAGAGTTGTTGCACCGGTTTTCCCACAATGGGTTTTTTCGGGGACTATTGTGTCCAAAAATAAGTGTGTCCAATGTATCTTGTTATTTGCTTTGTTTTCTGTTTCATGAGATCAAATATTTAATTAGTGTAGGTTGCAGAAGTAATTTGCTTCAGTATTCAGAAGAATAACTTGATGAATGTAATTTAAAACTTGTTGCAGTAGGGGTTTCTTCGAGTTAGTGTTGCGGGGGAGCGCCCCCCCCCCCCTTCGAACCCGCTCCCGAAGCGCGCTCCGGGCGGGACCGGCTCGGGAGCGCGCTCCCGAAAATCGCTCCTGGAGCGCCCCCCCCCCCCTTCGAACCCGCTCCCGAAGCGCGCTCCGGGCAGGAGCGGCTCGGGAGCGCGCTCCCGTAAAAAAATTTACGCTCCCTGGTCTGTTAGGGAGCGACTCAGGGAGCGATCGCTCCCGCGCTCCCGGAGCGATTTTTAATGCCCGGGAGTGATCGGGGAGCGATCGCTCCCTGATCGCTCTCGGGCATTAAAAAACGCTCCGGGAGCGAATCGAGCCGGGCCGGGAGCGGTTCGGCGGAAAAAAAATCCGCCGGACCCGAAAAAATTAAAAATTTTAGAATTTTTTTTTTGTTTTATAAGGCCAATGGGCCAAAAAAACATTCATTATCACTTCATTGAGCAAGTTTGGAGCTGGAGCAAGAGCATTGGAGCGAAGAGCAAGTGCTGAGGAGCGAGGAGCAACTGCCAAGGAGCGAGGAGCAAGCCTGCAGAGATAAGTAACTTAGTAATCTAGTTAGTTTAGCTGGTTAGGTAGTTAATTTAGTTGATTTAATTTAGTTGTTTGAGTTTAACTGTTTAAAAATCATGTATTTAAATTAAATTAATAAATTAAATTAATTAATCCCAATAAATTAAATTAATTTGCAGATTCAAGACTCAAAACCCTACAAACATCAAACACCATGGACCTGGGGATATTTATTGGCATTTTCCTCTTCCTGGTCCCTTTTATGGTTATTATGGTGGTGGAGAGTAGGAAATGGAGGGGGCCTGAAACTGAAGAGGTGGATGAAGAAGCCGGAGGAAGTCAAATGGGTGAAAACCCCAGTGAGGAGGAGGTGGAGGAGGGTGAACATGACCCTCAAAAAACTAAACAAGACCAAACTCCATTGTGGAAATATGTTCACAGGGCTGAAACAGGGAGAGGGGGTGGAACCACTAAATTTCATTGCCCCCATTGCAACACTGATTACACAGGTTCATACACCCGTGCTAGAAGACACCTCTGCGGGAAAAGGCCATGGGATGGAGAGAAACAAATAGGAATCAAAACTTGTGCAACGGTGTCAACAGTAGAGAGAGCCAAATACATAAAGGAAGAGGAGGACGCCCAATACAGAACAAAAAGATCAAGGGGTTTCTTTGAACCAAGCTCACAATCACAAAGAACTCCTTCAGCATCCTCCCAAGGCAGTGGATATGGACATGGAGGCACAGGGTCATCATCTTTAAGGCGTAGAACCATATCAGATTTCCTTGATGAGGGGTGTAGGAATGATGTGGATTCAAAAGTTTACAGGTTCCTCTATGCATGTGGGATACCATTCAATGTTCTACGCTCACCTTATTGGCACGAAATGGTTTCTGCCATAAATGATGCCCCTAAAGGATACAAGAGCCCTGGGTATGACAAGGCAAGAACTGTTGGCCTTGATCATGAAAAAGCAAAAATATCACATTCTTTGAATAAAATGACAAGTTCTTGGACTGACAATGGGGTGTCCATTGTATCTGATGGATGGACAAATGTAAAAGGCAAGCCATTGATAAGTGTTCTTGCTGTGTCTGTTAGTGGTCCCATCTTTCTAGCTGCACATGATTACTTAGACAAGTTCAAGACCGCTATCAACATTGCAGAAGCATTACTTGAAACAATTGAGTGTATTGGCCCATACAATGTCATCCAAGTCATCACTGATAATGCTCCTAATTGTAAGGCAGCGGGAGCAATTATTGAGGATAAATACACGAACATATTTTGGTCTGGATGTTTGGTTCACACATTGAACCTTCTGTTGCATGATATTGTCAAAAACAAAAATGAACAATACCAATGGATTGGTGATTTGTACAAGAAAGGAAAACAAATGATAAAATTTATTACAAATCATAGCAATACCCATGGCCTTTTCCGTAGTCACTCGAGATTGGAGTTGCTGAAGATTGCGAGGACTAGATTTGGTAGCCATTACCTCACCTTCAGGCGCCTTCTGAAGGTAAGAGAGGCATTAGCTAGCATGGTATCAAGTCCACATTGGTAGGTGTTAAAGGAAAGGGCTACAAATGTAGCTGACATGGCAGGTTTTGAAACGGTGGAGGAGGCCGCTCTTGATGGGCAGTTTTGGACAACTGTGAGGCAGGGATTAGATTTCACCAAGCCAATTTATCACATGATTCGGTTTGCAGATACAGACAAACCAGTGATTGGCGAGGTGTATGAGCAAATGGATACCATGTTGGGGGAAATAAAAGACATTGTTCATAATAGAGATCCCAACTTGTACAAACTGATTCATGATTGTGTGTGTGAACGGTGGAATAGGCTTAACCTTCCACTACATTGCTTGGCGTATATCCTTACGCCAAAATACTACTCTACATCTTGGTTGGGCCAACCTGCAGCAGGGGGTGGGGTTAGGACCAAACCCCATTTAGATCAAGAGGTAACTAAAGGATATCTGGAAGCATTAGAAAAGTTGGTGCCTGACAGGGAGGAATGTGCAGCTGTGCGCCTTGAAATAGGCAGATACTTCAGTGGCACTGGTTTGTATGGTAACTTCCATGCAATGGACGACAAAGATAAATTTGATTCTCTCACATGGTGGGAAACATATGGCGGCCACAGACTTGCCAAAATTGGCAAAAAAAGTTCTTTCACAGGTTGTAAATTCTTCTTCTGCAGAGAGGTGTTGGAGCACCTACAGTTATATACATAATGTGAAAAGAAACAGACTCAACGAAAACCGAGCAGAAAGCTTAGTTTATGTGCACTACAACTTGAGGTTGTTGAGCCATTACTGTGATCGGGCTAATGAAGATCCCACATATAAAATTTGGGACAATCACCCTGAGGACGACAATTTGGAGGATGGCATTGTACATATTGAAGAACTAGAAGAGGAGCTTGTAAGGGATGAAAATGAAGCAGCTGCAGCAGCCATGCCACCTCCACCTCCACCATCCAGTAGCAGTGCTCGAGGCCCGAGTCTTGTTCCATTGATGTCGCCACCTCCATCGACACCCTTGCGTGGAGGTTCTAGTTCTGGTCGTCGGTCTCTGCGGGAGACTCCTAGAAGACCACCACGACCTGCTTATACTCCTGGAGACTCTCGTGGCAAGGGCCACATGTAGATTTACAGTTTACTTGTCTTTTTTAGTTTCTATTAGACTTTAGTTTTCATAACTGTTGAGTTTTGAGTCCTTGACTCTTGACTCTTGACTCTTTCATATCATTATGATATTTTTTGTAAACATTATATCACTGTGACAATGAAAATTTGAAGTTTGAAGTTGGGCCTTGGCAATTATAACTCATTGGTAATGATTGTGAATTATGAATATGATGCTTTGTGAAAGACTAAAGTTGTTTCATTTCATCTCATTATTCATGTTTCATTTTATAAATTTTTAACATTTCATATCATGTTAACAGTTAGAAGTTAGGACTTAGAAATATCTTCGATATTACTTCTTGTAATGGTTAAAGTTGGCTTACAAGTACAACTTTGGTGATCAATGATGATAAATGTTATTGAATTTTCAATTCTGAAAGCTTGAAGTTGAAACTTTAATATTGAATTTGATGAATCATGATTTATAAGACTCAATATGTTGCAGTTGTAATATGTATTTTACTAACTTGTGGACATGGTTGATGACAATTATAATTTCTAGATGATTGATGTGATATGGTTCAATGATCAATTTATGTTTTTTATGTCTATTTCATCATTCTACATGTTTTTGTTGACATATATGTATCAAAAATTAAAAAATATAAAAAATATATATATTTTTAAAAAATCGCTCCCAGATTCGCTCCCAAACCGGGAGCTTCTGAAAATGGTCGCTCCCGCTCGCTCCCGCTCCCGCTCCCAAGTAACATTGCTTCGAGCATAGGAATTTTCACATGGTATCAAAGGATTGATTTTGAAACAAGAAGAGCAGATCCAATGTTGAGCAGTGAGGCCGAAAGTTGCACTTGGCAGCAATTCGAATCCCCTTGAATGGATTGTGTAGTCCTTGCTAGGAAGCAGATCCAAGGAAATCTCTCTCTAAGTGAAACGACAGAGAGGTACGATTTCCAGTTCGTGAGTTTGCAGAGGCGGAGGGAGAGGCGTAGAGCCTCAGCGTTTTGCTTGAAGGGCATAGTTTCTTCCAGGGAAGAAATCCGCTGGAAAAGAACGAAGACACGTAGAAGGGGAATTTTCTCCTCAGAGAACTTTTCGCTAGAAAGTTTGAATTTCTCACTTGTTGAGCAGTAGTGACTAGAGGAGTCAGTTCGACAGTTGGGTGAGATGGCATCGCATGGGCTCAGAGATCAAGACAGGTTGGACGGAGCCTCCAACTATGTCATATGGAAGACCAAAATCTTAGCTATTCTGGAGGAATATGATCTCGAGGCCTACGTCAAAAGTGTTGTAGTTGTTCCTATTGACAACAATCAAAAGAAGAAGTACAAGGCCAAGCAAGGGAAGGCAAAGAGGCTCATTCTCAATGGAGTTCGAGATCATGTGGTCTCACACTTGCAGGGCAAGGATACAGCCCGAGAGATGTGGGAAGCCTTGTCTTCTCTGTATGAAGACTCTTTCGAATAGCAGAAGATGTATTTAGAGCAGAAGTTGCAGCAGACCTTGATGAAGAAAGGAGAAGGGGTGAACCTCTATCTTCAACGTCTTCAGGACACTAGACACCAGCTTACTACAGTGGGGTCCACTCCTCAGCCAACCGCAATGGTGAGGATAGCCCTGAATGGAGACTCAGATGAATGGCAAGTTTTCGTCCAAAGGATATTGGGCAGAGAAAAACTACCTTCATGGGAGGAGATGTGAGCGGCTTTTCAACAGGAGGAGTTAAGGAGGGACCTAGTAAAGGTCAACCTCAATAGCAGTAGTGGGAGTGGCACAAAGGCGATGGAGGAGGAGGAGAACGCAGCTCTAGCATCAAAGGGGCAGCAGAAGCCGAAGCGAAAGAAGTACATTTCGAAGGTGAAATGTTTCAGTAATGGTGAGATGGGCCACTATGCATCCCAATGTCCTTTGAAGAAAAAGGACAAGGATGAGAAACATGATCCTGAGGTTGCTTCAACAAAGATTGACGAAGATGAGTTTGCCATGAGTGCCCACGCATCTCTAGGAGATAGATGGGTGATATTGAGCTGTAGTCGGAAAGACTACATATGGGCAGGATCCTTGAGGAGTCCACCTCTTGGATCAATTCCTTGCTACGAGAGCCCAAGATTCAGTAGTAGCAAGATGGACTTAGTGTCAGATGATGCAGTGGAGTGTTTGGAGGACAGATGCAATAGCTGGGGACCAGAGACTGATCAGTGCAAAGCAAGGTTGGCAGCAGTGTAGTTGGCACAGTGCAGGAGTCAGCAGCAGCGCAAAAGATTCAGAGGCTCATAATCAACAGCAGTCAAATTCCAACATTCATTGTACTATGTTGAACACAGTTAAGTTCAGCGAATTTTGGATGGATTTCAGTTGCGTCTCTTAGCAACTGAGTTGCAATATGGATGCAGTTTTAGTAGCGGCAGTGCTAACAGCATAGCACATGTAGCGTTTGAAAGGGAGTTGTAGTACAAATGTAGCAATGGCAGTGGCAGTGTCATGGGCAGCAGTACAATAGCAGCAGTAGCACAGTGTCGGTGGCAACAGTAGTGCAAAAAGGAAGTGCTTCAAAAACAGAGCAGCATGCAAATGGACATTGTTGCTAGAGCACTTTGCTTGCTAAGAGGGAGTGTTAGTTTTTGGTAGCATCGAAAGTGCTCTAGCATTGAAAATTGGTGGAGAGGCTAAGGCACATGAGTTCTAATGAACCTAGAAACCGTTTGGTGAAATTCCACCCAGGTTGTATTTTATTAAAATAATTAATATTTTTCATGGAGTTCCTAAGTCTAAACTAAGGGAAATTAAAATATTAAATGGCATTAATCAAAATATGGGTGAGAATGATCTAGAAGGCGGATCAAGCCATGTTTTAATCTTAGCCATTGATTAAAGACTTAATCTCGATCGTTGAAGACTCAACAGGAAAAGTATAAAATGGAGGCTTGGTGTTCATTTGGAAACATACAGAGAGAGAGAGAGAATTGATCTGGAGTTCGATTTCTGGGGCTAGGAAGCTGAGAAATTCGAACTAAGTGATCATTCTGCAGCAGAGGAGAAGAGAGAATCCGAAAGGACTTTCCGGAGAATACTAATAGAGAAACGAAGAGAGCTTGCAAAGAAGCAGCGCAATAGCTAGGACAGTTGACGCAAAAACGTTGCTTGTCACGCAGAATCCAGAACTGTCGGGAACTACCGGAACAACCGAGAGAGCTAACGCAGAGGCATCACAATAGCCAGGAGAGCTGATGCAGAAAATTTCACTGTCACGCAGAATCCAAAATTGTCGGAACAGCCGAAACTGTCAGGAACTGCCAGAACTGTCGAGAACTGCCGGAACAGAAGAGAAGGTGACACTGGGTTGACGCAGAGCCAGCACAGAAATAGCCGAGGTTAGCAAGTCTTGTGCTGGATTAGCCGAAATTCTGCCAGGTAAAGTGAGGTAAAACTCACTCAAATTTCTTGCCAGTATTTTCTCTGTAATAATTGCTAGATGAGCATCCTAGATATGTATTCGGATATTTCTCCTACATAATAATAAAACCCTCAAAGTTGTTGCACCGGTTTTCTTGCATTGGGTTTTTCCAGGGACTATTGTGTCCAAAAATAAGTGTGTCCTATGTATCTTGTTCTTTGCTCTGTTTTCTGTTTCATGAGATCAAATATTTAATTAGTGTAGGCTCCAGAAGTAATTTGCTTCAGTATTCAGAAGAATAACTTGATGAATGTAATTTAAAAATCAAGTAGGTGAAGTAGATTTAGATTTGCTGCAATATGGGTTCCTTCGAGTATAGGAATTTTCATAATTCTGGTCTTCACCTGGGAAGACAGAATGGCGGATTGGGTAACCATTTGGCATCCGATACTCTTTGGGGATATAATAGGGCATCCAATGGAAGAGTAGTCGTGGAGGACCGATATTCTTTGAGGGTTGGGGAGTCCAAGATAAGAATAGTCCTCATGGTACACACCCTAAGTACCCAGGCAAGGATCTTCTAAAAGAGACAATGATGAGGGTGTCTATAAGTCATTGGTCTCACCAGCATTGAGCTCAGATCTTATGGAGATAAGGAGTTGTTAGTCAAGGCCTTGCTGTGTAACAATGCTAGTTGATATGATGCTATATAAATGAGTTACCAATTCGAATTCTTCTTATGAGAAATTCTTCAAATTGAGAAAGTCCAAGTACCATTATGAATACCTCCCTAGTTAAGAGGGAGTGTTGAAAAGGGTAACTAGGTTCGGTCTTCATAATGACATGTAATTATGATTTTATGTAATGAGATGTAAAGAAGAAAAATAAAATTATTGTATTGACTTATTTCATGGGTTTCATGAGAAAGATATTTTTTTTTTTTTAAGTCAAGACTCCCATTGAGAGTCTTTAGGAATTATTTGTCAAATAGTCATAAAATGGTAGTCATTGTCATGTCATGAAGTCATGTCACACTTTGTGAAAGCTCAAATTTGTCTATATAAAGTATCCTCCAAAACCTTATCACTTATCCTCTTCAAGTCGGCCTACAACGATGAAAGAACATGCTAGAAGAGGTCGGCCTACAACGATGAAAGAACATGCTAGAAGAGGTCGGCCTAACCTCTAGGGATCATGTCAACCTAAAGGACATGTGTGGAAGTGTATATATAGCCACACTCAACCTCACCTAGAGGTAAGTAACTCGACTTACATTCGATCAAGCATTCGGTGAAGAAGTACGAAGAAGAAGGCTACCAAGAAGTGCAAAGAAGTGAGAAAGAGGATTCTTCTGAGCAAGCAAAGAAGGAGGATTCTTTTGGGAAAGTGAAGAAGGAAGTTTCTTCTGGGGCATTGAAGGAAAATTCTTCTAGGCAGTGAAGAAGGTTTCTTCTGGGGCAACGAAGGAGGTTTCTTCTGGGTAAACGAGATAGAGATCTAGAGACCGAGATTCTCTAGAGAAAGCTAGTGAGATCATAGAGACCAAGTTTCTCTAGGAGAAGTCGAGAAGAAAGTATAGAGACTAAGTTTCTCTGGATGGAGCCAAGGAAAGCAATTCGAGATCAAGAAGAAAGATAAGAAAGGAAGAGGCAAAGCATCAAGGTTAGTGACAAGGTTCTTGGCAGGATACTAGAGTCAAGGGTCTTTGTCATGGTCTTGGTACTCAGCAATTGAAGATCTAGAAGAAGAATTTTGATCAAGTTTTCCTCTCAAGAGGTGAGAGGTTTTGGCCCTGGCTGACAAGCCTACATACTATGTCACTTGTTTTTTATTGTGCATATTGGTAATTGTCTTGATGAAAAGAACACAATAATAACATAACGAAGAAAAAACTATAAGCTAAGAAGTAAAAGTATATCGCAAGCAATTATCAAGCAGAAAAATCTTTTAACTATTCCTACCCTAGATTTCTCAACAACTAATGTGCACAAAATATTGAGGGCAGGATATTATTGGCCATCTATTTTTGTTGATACGCTAAATTTTGTTAAAAGATGTCAATCATGCCAATTGTTTGCAGGAAAGCAACAATTCACCGCCATGCCCTTAAAGAATGTTGTTGTAGAAGCTCCTTTCAACAATGGGGCCTAGATTTCATTGGGGAATTCAAGGATAATTCAAGCAACAGGAATAAATGGATCATCATTGCCACCGATTACTTCACAAAATGGGTTGAAGCCATACTCACAAAGAAAGCAACTAACCAAGTCGTTGTGGATTTTGTGTGCCCACTAAAACTGTGAGTGATAATGCCAAAGCATTCGATTCTATGGTGTTGACATCATTATGTAACAAGTATGGGACAATCTTGTCACATTTGTCTAACTACTACCCTCAAGGAAATGGCCAAGTTGAATCAAGCAACAAGAACCTCATAAAGATCACCAAACAAAAGGTGGGAGAAAATAAGCAAAATTGAGATAGTAAGATCAAGTATGCCTTATGGGCTGATCGCACCACCATAAAAGCTTCAACTAGATATAGCCCATTTCAATTAGTTTATGGAGCAAAGGCTAAGTTACCAGTCCAACTTCAATTGCCTGCCCTTGAATGCTTGAAGGCTTTATCTGATCAGCAAGACATCCTGCAAGCATGAATTGATCAACTCATTGAAGTTGATGAAGTTAGGAGGAAAGCCCTCAATCAGCTTGGCTGAAATCATGAAAAGATGAAAAACAGCTTTGATAAACATGTCAAGAATAACGCCTTTAAGCTAGGAACCTTAATTCTCTTATGGGATAAACGAAGAGAGAAGCCTGGTACGCATAAAAAGTTGGATAATCTATGCACCGTTCCTATAAGATAACTAATATAGTTGGTATGAACTACTATCATCTAGAAACTTTTGTTGGAAAACCCATTCCCCTCCCAATGAAAGGGCAACTCCTAAAATAGTATTTTCCTTAAGGCACTTGACGTTGTACCATATGCATGTTAGAGTAGAATGCATTGCATATTGATTTTTGCATAGCTAACATCATCATATCATGTTCTCATGCTAGATTAGATGCATTTAAATTAGACTTGCATTTAGAATAAATTTTATTTCCTGTATGGTTTATTATTTGATGAAAACATGGGCGATCAAATTACTCCAAGGACAAATGCTTCCAACAATTGTTTGTGATGTGCAAGATAATTGGTTTGCAGTCCTAGAGGATTGTTGGTATTCTCATGACCCTCCCCCCCTCGAGTACATGGTTCGTGCACTCCACAAAAAGCTCATGTCCGAGTTGGAGCTAGACGTTACCCACCACCCATGAGTGGCCCCATAGGAGAATTTTTTCTCCTAAATTTGTCTCCAACCGGCAGCCCCGACAGCCACCAGTGTAGCCAATATTGTGCCAGTTGATCTTTGCTCCCTGAGCCAATCATACATCCCCTCGCCCATCTGTCGAGATTGTATGTTTAAAGGTAGGCCATCCAATCCTAAAGGTATGTCTTTCATTGTGCAATCGGGTGCTTATGCTTGTTTTTCTTGGACACACTTGAGTATGGAGTATTGGGTGACTTGGAAGAAGGGTTTTGACTGTAGTCTTGTTCCCTCACCTTAAATGGGAGGTTAATCCTCAACCCCAGTCCCGTGGGATCTTCCCTACTGGCTTAAAGCTACAGGATGGCTTATAGAATTCTACAGGCTTATTTTTCATCAGGAGATCCATGAGACCATTGCATGTCCCCCAGAGCCACTTTGGAGCACCACATGATGTTTTGCTTAGAGATTAAGGGGTCACCCCCTTCACTATCATTCATGGAGCTCTCAATCTCATTATGGCACCTTGAGGATTTATTTAGGCCTTCCAACGGCCCTTCTATAACACTATTTCATCATTTTCAGCTCACTTTGGATGGCTTCTTCATTACAATACGAGCTACTTGGTGGGCTTGTCACGAAGGATATGTTATTTTGCACATTAAAATAATTTTAGAGGCATTTTACGCTAATTCAAACTATTAGAGGATCATATAAATAGATGAGACTCTCATTTGTGAAGAGGATCATCATCACTTCTTGGATCTATTCTCTTGTATGAATTTCACACTTCTTCTTGGGTGTGTATTAAAGATCTCTTGATGCATTTCGGTATATTTGGAGATGAAATTTTTGTTCTTTCTTAAAGCTTCTTCTTGATCTATGATTGGATATATCTCTTGTCATCTTGTAAGTGTTCTTTGTTGAAAATCTTTCTTGAAATAATGTCTAATGTGTGGAATTATTACAACTAGCTAGTTCTTTTATGTCCTGATTTATTGAAAATCATTGTAAAGAAGGTTAGATTATTGATTACACATGTTACTCAATGCATAACAAGTAGATGAATGCTCCTAGTGGATTGAAATTTACTTTTCTTCCATGAAAGTCCACAGATCTTGGGTGGGTAAATGTTAAAGAGTGGTTTCTAGGGCATCGCTTTTTAGCCTTCTTGAAGAAGAGTTCGGCCAAATTTTGAATCATCATAGACTCCATAGCCGAAGGATTAGGCACTAATTCAATGAAAATTGGTGATCACCCTTCCTTACCTTTCTTTTTCTCTCTCCAAAAATTCTCGGCCCCTCTCCAAGACGGCCAACTAGGACTGCCTATGAATTGCATTAGAGGAAGAACTTTGCAAAAGTAATTGGACAAGAAACTACATTGGTGTCTTCTCTTGTGGTCCTCAAGTTTGGAGCAATTCCCACGATTTGTTTGCAAGAAAACTCAAGCCCTAGTTGCATATTTGGAATCCCATCTTGAACGCCTTGGGTTGGTGGTCTTATTGAGGGTCATCTGCACACAACACTCAAAGAAATTGATCATTCTAGACCCCCTTCCCTACCTATCTTGACCTAGTGAGAACATTGGAGGAACTCCTCCAATGATTACTCATAAACCCTAGGTCTCGCATAGGCTTCTTTCTAGATCTTTCTAGTGGAGTGAAAAACCTATTTCTAGTATCAATCATCTTGCAAAGCCTCTAGAAATGTCTTATTTCACCTTGGAAACCTTGACCCTAGGCATAATAATCATCATTGAATATTTCTAACCCTAGGTCTTGACTTTCCTCTTAGGTCTTTTTTGGAGAGCCTCTCCTTTGAATGGGCCTTGGGAATCACTTCATACCTTATCATTGATGCCATCATTACAAGTTAAAGGGCCAAAAAACCAGTAGCAACCACATCATTCAAGCATAAGGACATGCATAAGGCTGCAACACGCTCAAAAGCGTTGACCAGCAATGCACAGGGGCCCTCACGAGTCAAGCTAGGGCCGCATGGGGTGGCAAAGTCTGCAAGATAGGGAGTGGTCGAGAAAGAAGAGATAGTTTTGCGCCAAGCATAGCCATCGAACCACCAATAGTGCAAAAAATTGGCTACAAGTGGGTATGCAGATTGACGTAAAATCAGTTTGCATAATGCAGCGAGCGTGATTAGCAAAGGTCAGCCCTCAGAGGGAGAGAGGGGATACCATACCAGTCAAGGGATTGGCAACAGATTTGGGTTCCCAAAGGACCTGGCAAATATTTTCAATTGAGATTAGGTAAAGATGACTACAGTGGGTCTTTGGTTTGAAGACAAGCTAGATGGAGCCTCAAATTTCGTGCCTTGGAAGGATAGGGTCACCCTAGTTCTCAAGGAAAACAATCTCTAGGATATTGTTGAGAAGGTGATCCCAAAGTCGACAAATGCCAAGGAGAAAGCCACCCTAGTTAAGTGGGAGATAAAGACATAAGGGTAGTAATGGATATAGTGAAGCATCATTTGATCCTTTCTAGTCTGAGAATAAGTCATCCAAGGAGATATTTGATTCTTTGGTGGGTTTTTACCAGAGCAAGATCATTAACAAGAAAATGGTGTTGAGGGACAAACTCTGGCCTACACAGATGACCAGATCTAACACAGTAACAAGTTTCCTGATGAAGATCACTTAGATCGATGATAACCTTGCAATAGTGGGAGAAAGGTGGACAATGCATACTAAATGTGGTGTTGAATAATTTCCTGGAGATATGGATTCACTTGTCAAAGTAGTTTGTGCTCGCGAGAACCAACCCTCATTTGACAAGCTATGGGATGATTGCATCCAAGAGGAGATGAGGATGTAGTCAAAGGCCAAGGCCAAGGCCAACAAGGCGGAAGATGACGAGAACCTAACTCTTGTCAATAAGACAATGAAAAGAAAAGGAAAAGATTCAAGCAAAAGTGAGGAGTCAACCTCATAGCCGAAGAAGAAGGACTTGACTAAGTCCAAGTGTTTTGCTTGTCATAATATAGGACGTTATGCTTCACAGTGTCCAAAGAGGAAGAAGGTCGGAAAGGGTTCCTAGTCAGTTGTAACTGCAATGATAGAAGCTCAGGTTGAAGAGTTGGTCAAGATGTTTAAAACTAAATTTTCACTTGTTTCCTACGTTTCCTCGAGCACCATACCAGTTGGTGCGTGGCTACTGGATAGTGGAGCCACATGATATATCACAGGGGCACAAGAGCTATTTTATAGCCTAACAAAGTGCGACACAGAGTTGCATGTGGAGTTTGGTGTTGATACCAAACAAAATAGTGAAAGGAGTTGGAAAAGTGATATTTCAACTTGATTCAAGAGGCAAGTGGAAGTGAAGGGCATGCTATGAGTGTCGAAACTTAGGTGGAGCTTGCTCTCAATCTCTATGATAGAGAAGAAGGGGTATATTGTGGCATTCTAGGGTAAACAAGAGCGGATCGGACCCCTTGGATCTAGCTTAGACAATGGCCACCTCATTGGAGTTAGACAGGGCAACCTGTATAGGCTAAAGGGATAGCCTATTGGAGCAATGGCAAGAAGCAAAGCAGTGACCAAGAACAAGCAGTAAGAAGCTCCAAAGGTTGAGTAGTTCAGAGGAAGTCAGCCTGCATGTTTAGGTGGGGGGAGAGGTCAGCAAATTCTTCCAAGTCTATCAAGAAGGTTTCTTGGTATGAGATCACTTTAAGGATGTTCAACAACAGGAGGCTTCCAGGAACATGTCCAAAGGGAGCAGGTCTTGAAGAATGATTCCAAACCGGATGACAGGGAAGGCTTGCAATTCAAAGGGAATATCCATGGTAGCGGATGCAATTTCATGATCGGAGCCAGTTCCACATGGTAGAAGTACCTCCCTCACTAAGAGGAAGTGTTGATGTTTGTAGCTCAAGTAGGTACTGCACAGGCCTAAGTGTCTAGGCATGCAGAAGTTACCCAAAGTTTCCTTCGAAAACTTGCTCAAGTATTGAGTAAGTTGTTACTATAAATTAGCCTAAGTCTAACTTAGGAAAAGAACATAATTAATTATGTGAGCTACTGAGCTAAAGAAAGTCAAAAAAAGTAAAGTATTTACTTTAGTGATTATGTTTTAATCTCAACCATTGATCTTAAGTGACGCAAGATCTAATCTCGACCATCCATCACTTTGGAGATTAGGGTTAGAAATTTAGTTCAATGTAAAGTTATAAAAGCAAGGCCAAGGAGAGGAGAAAACACACCATACAACAGCACAAGCCATTGATAGAGAGATTTTCTCAAGTGAGGAGTGACATACTCAAGTTTGTTGGGTTCAAGGAAGGTGCAGGGGTATAGCATTGGAGATCCAGACCAGCCAAGCAAATCAAGGATAGATCTAGGGCTTGATCAGCTAGATCAGATCCAAGGTGTATTGTAAATGTATTTTCCTCGATTGAGCCATTATTCAAGATAGGAGCCCAAGTAGGTTTAAATTATTAAGTTAATGAAGAACGTTTGATTGGTCAGAATTTGTATGTGTCACATGTGATTGAGATTGGTTAATATTTTGCTTCCAATGAATAATTGTTTCAAGAAATGTTGCATGAAGCGAGGGCGAAGCGGAAGCGTTTTTAGAAGCGGGGACGCGGAAGCGTCATTTTCCAAAAATCTAGGAAGCGAAGCGTCCGCGGAAGCGTCTGCTATATATATATATATATATATATATATATATATATATATATATATATGCATTTATACTCAAAACAAACATCCCAAATAGCAAATTAATTGTAGAAGACATGAAAACATGCATATTTTTGCATAAATCAAGATAGATATAACATCCATTGTACATTAATGATTAATTATTCGAGCATAAACCATTTAGATGCATCAACCATCTAGAATCTAGATTCTTCTCCTCTTGTCTAGCCTTTGCCTCTACCTCGACTGTCTAGGGATATTAGTCAACATTGCCCAATTTTGATCAAACTACCTCATTCAAGACTTAAAATATGGTAGAAAAAGCTTAACATGCTTGATCAATGATTTTGACTTGATTGAAAGGTAATTTTTTGCTAAGGGCGTGTCACGTGACAAAGGTGTTCAACAATTAACACCACCAACACTAGGGTACATATAGGGCTTGGTGCTCTTGATTAAATGCTAATCGCATACCTTCATACTTGATATAATCTAATGAAATGCCACAATCCCATTCATCCTGAATTCATGAAAACTGTTAAGTCTACTGAATTTTGAATAGGATATGAAAGTCTATTTTCTCCATATGAAGTCCAATGAGGCTGAAACCACTCTCAAACATCCTAAGTCATTTCATGGTAATGTTAAAAATTTAAGTAAAAGGATGAAAATGAAAAATAAAGGAGAATGTCACTTTTACTTTAAGAATTTAACATTACTATGAGCGAGCATCTGCTATATTTATTTATTTTTTTGCCTTCATTCGTCACCCTAACCCAAGGTGGACCCACCCCAACACGCAAACTCACCTAAAATTAAAAAAAAATTGAAAAAAAAAACGATTTTCTAAACGCTTTTCCGGAAGCGTACGCTTCTTCCTCCGAAGCGCCATGCTTCCGATGCCTAAAGCGCCATACGAAGCACGCTTCGGCGCTTCCGTACCACGCTTCCGAATTTCCAGGAAGCGGCAAAAAATTCAGAAGCGGTGCTTCCGAATTCGGAAGCGCGCTTCCGGCCAAGCTTCCTAGGCACTTTCGTACAGGACGCGCTTCAGGGCTTGGAACCATTGGGGGGGGTGTGGCGCTTCGTGCAACATTGGTTTCAAGAACCTATTTGTGCTTTTACTAAGTAAATCTGTGATAAATTTGCTACGAACTAATCGTCAGGTGCTAGGATTACGATTTAACAAACCCCCTATCCTAGAGGCATGCGAAGCACATTGGAGAAAACTCATTGGATTCTTATCTTTCCCACTTGCACAAGTTTTGAGTTGTAACCACCCTGGAGGATATTTTATGATTATTTGGAGGAGTTAACTTTGTCAAACTTAACAAAATGAGATGATTGCACATTGGAGGTAGAACTTTTCAATTTTTGGGGAGATATTGAATGTCCGAAGACTTATGACCTATCATGCATGTAAAGCAATCCACCTATTTGGAACTTTGTAGTTTGCACACTTTCTTATGGAGTTTGGTTGAAGCAACTTACTTTGAGTCCACATGTGGTTATGAGTTCCTAGTGACCTGGTTCTTGCACATGTTTCCACACCTTGTTCTCGTGTGATGATGGGATGTGCCACTTATGAGACCCCCACATGCCTTATGAAGGACATCTATTGCACACATGTTCATGCACCATATGGATCACATTACCATCTTTGGAGGAAGTTATGCAGCATCCTCCTATAAGTACTTTATTATTTTACCACTCACACATCATGTACTTAGTAAGCCTTTCTAGGTGGAACTTGGAGCACATCCTTGCATGCTAATGATCATTTTATGCATTGTTAAGAGATAGCACCATGGAAGGCACATTGTATGTGGACCAATTTTAGCATTTTGACATTGTAAATGCTTACTTTTAGTGGTGATATCTCTCTCTTTAAGGATATCTTGCACACTACATTCTATTTTTGGATGGGGCAAGCTCTCTTGGAGAGGCTAGTGTCCACATACATTTGATATGGTCAACCATCAATTGAACGTTGATATAATTACTTGATATGGTCAACCATCGATTCTACTCCATTATTATATCATTTGTTTGACTTGTAATGGAGTTATTAAATAATGTATTTTATCGTAAGAAAGAAAAAATCTCCTTCTATAAGGAGGATCTTTCTCTCCGTTTCCAAGGGTTGGGAATTTGGGGATTGAGGAGCTCTCCCATTGGGCTATATTGCACATCATTTTTGGCAAGCTTAATGGAATATTGGAGGTATCATTCTATCATAGGTGAGGCTCAATTTTTGCATGCTTTTAATGTTTTTGGATAATTGTCGAAACCCCTTGCAAAATGATATGTTATGAAGACCTTGTAATAGGGCATCTGTGATTTGGATAGCAGTAACATGAGGAGGTTCTCCCTCTTATTTCCTTTTTCTGTTATAGTTATGCTTATACATATATTTGTTGAAGAATCTAGGGCAATTAGAAATTACATTGATTCTTCTAATGCATGATAACAATTTGTAAAGTATTTATACAATTTATCTTAGCTTGATTTTTTCATTATTATTAGTGTGTGTGTTTACTTAATCATACTGCTACCAAAAACAAAAGAGACAAGAACACAAAGTATTTGGCTTTCTACCAGGGCCAAAACCTCTCCCTCTTGGAGAGGAAAACCCACACAAAATTCTTCTTATAGAGATTCCATTGATGAATACCAATACCATGACCCTTGACACATTCTGTCTCTCCAAGACCAAGACATCACTCCTCTTCTTCAACGTTGTTGGGATCATCATCCTTGCTGCACCTCTGCCTCACTGAGATCTTCATTACTATTGACATCATGATTGTCTCTTGGGATTGCCACAAAGGTGATCTCAGCTTCTTCATTGAGATCATTATCTTTCAAGAGAAAGATCATGATCTTTGTCACTTATCATTGTTGTCATCATAGTTTCCTTTATTATCATAACAATTACTATCATTACTGCTTCCTTATCTTGCACCACTTGACACATCTGGAAACCCTCATCACTGTTATGATACCGAAACTACTACAGAGATATCATTTTGGATTTCCTTCATTGTCAGCATACCGAAACTCTAGTACTGCTTCTTATTATTATAAATAGACTGTAATACTGCTCCTTCTCCTTATGCTGAGATAGTGGGATTGTGACTGTGATTAGGTCTTCATCTTTGATCTCATCAATACTGTAACTGCCCTTAAGGTATGTGAGGTAATGGAAGCGAAGATAAGTATATGCTGAGATCATTGTTACAAGATTTAACACCTTTCTTCTCCATCCGTTTGATATTGAAACATGACAGCACCTATAGGTATGCTGAGATCATCCATCCGAGATCTACACATGTTGCCTATAAATATGCCGAGATCATCATCAACCTTCTCTGCTTTATTCATCTCAGGACATCACCTTCAGATCACAGGTATGTCGAGAGAGGATTAGCCCGGATCTTAAGTCAATGCGAAGTCTGCCAACACTACTCCTTGTCATGTGAGGTCGATCTATCTTTGATATCGGGGTTGTCAACATGAATATTAGCTCTATGACAAAATGTATTGAGCCCAGACTTCAACTCCCTATTGTGTCCTCATCCGAAGATGTTTCTATTCCATACATCCAAGATCTTGACTACACCTAAACCCCAAACGAGGTGCAGTCAAACCCTACTGCGGCTCTACTCCTATATGCGGAATTTCAGAGGCATCCAAAATTTTCTTGGTGTATTATGCACTGACCCTTCGTGGGTATTTATAGTAATTAGTGCACATATAATAAGCCGACGTGAATCCATGAACTGACATGACCTTTTGCTCAAGCCGACGTGACTTTAAATTATGCATTTAATTTATTTTGAAGCCGACATTAAGATCTCTTCATTGATTTTGCTTGCAGATTTCTTGGAGGATTACGCTTGGTCTTTGGAGGGCTGCTACACATCTTGTAGGCTAGAATACATTGCACATAGGCTCTTAAAGAGCTCTTCAATACATGACATGACTCTTTGATAATTAAATAAAAACCTAAAGACATCAAGAAGAAGTCTTTGACCTAATTACACTTCTTGCTCATGAAACCCATGAGGCAAGATTTACAATAATAATTTATTACATCACTTACAAATATCATGTCATTATGAAGACTGAACCTAGTTACATTTTCTTCAACACTCCCTCTTAACTAGGGAGGTATTCATAATGGTACTTGGTCATTCTCAATCTGAAGAATTTCTCATAAGAAGAATCGGATTTGCAATCCATCTGTTATAGCATCATTTCAACCAACATTGTTTCCATTTAGCAAGGCCTTGACTAACAGCTCCATCTCTCACTTAGATCAGAGCACAATGTTGGCGAGACCAATGATTGATAGACACACATCATCATTGTCTCTCTTAGGGTCATACCCACCTGGGTGTTCTCTAAGTATACCCTACTAGGACTATTCTCATCTTGGGTTCCCAACCCTCAAGAATATCGGTCCTCTTGCCCACTCTTGTCTTGGATGCCTTACCACATCCTCAAAGAGTGTCGGATGCCAGATGATTACACAATCCTCCATTCTTTCTTCCAAACTGAAGACAAGAATGTCATGTCTAACTCTCCCTCTCAACCAGAGACAACTTCCAATTTTCTCTTTACTCAGAAACTTGCTCAAGTTCCTTTTACTTATAGGAACCTCTTAGAGCTCCCTCTTACCCAGGGACTCTATCATCAATGCTTTATAGGGTCTTCTAGTTGACTGACGATCCAAGACTTCGATGTCATCAATTTCTTCACGTGTAGGGTTCAGCCATCCATCACTTTCCTCCGTCATGCCATTCCTTCTTTCCCGAAAAGTATCCTCCTTCGCTTTAGATCAGGGGCTTCCTTCATAAAGCCATCTATCTTCAACTTTTCTTCAACGGTGATTTATAAGGTACATAGTTGTGACATCCTTCACAACTCTCCTTACCTTGGCCCTACACACATATCTAGAATCTTAGAAGAGGTCAGACACCAAAAACAAATCACATATTACCTTTTGGTGATGGCCTTTTTCCAGTGACATCTTCTAGTAGGTATCGACATCCTGCATACATGTTGACGCATCTCCCAATGAAATCTGTTGTCAAGGGTCTTCATCTTTTCAAAGTTCCATCAGAGTCTTCACATCATTCTGGGAGATTTCCTGGTCAATTTTTCCTGATCCTCTAGATGTTGATCGCCTTCATCATGGTTGCATGTTTCACGGTCTCTTTCATCCTCATGTATTTCATTCCCAGGGGCTCTCAGAGTTCTTCAATTGTAGTCAACTACCTCATACTTCATATGAGGACATATTATGTTGATTTCATCTAGTTTGACTTATGTCTTTCTGCATCCTTTCAGAGGAGGAGATCCTTTCCCTTTTTATCATGCTCGATCCATTTTACCTGCAACCATATATCATGACATTACGATATCAAATACAAATACAAGCATACATACCTCATTTTCCCTTCAAGCTACTTTCAGCAGCTTTCTTGATTGAACAGATCTTCAATCCCTTGATCTGCTTCATCACGTCATTAGTCCTCATCTCATAATTTCCTAAGTTGGAAATCCTGATGAAGCATTTTCTGCCTTCCCAGACTAGAAGATCCTCCGCTGAGATTTCTATCTTCAGAATCTAGTATATCCTCATCTGGCAAATGTCCCCTTTGACCTAGATGACTTCTTCCTTACCTTTGATATTCAATGAGATTCTCAAGAGCTATGTTCTTCTTGATTCTCATACAATCTCTTGTTTCCATGATGCCATGATGCATCTTCTTACCATGATTATATCTGCAAAGACTTCTGATAGGATCCTTTCGAGAGGGACACCATTTCACTCATAATGGAGATCTACTATTCCCTCTTTCTCTGATCCATTTCTTCAGCTTCTTCCACCCTTCCAGTCATATGATCTCTTCTTCCATAGTACTATTATGTCTTGTCAACTTTCCTTTACTTATTTGCACTTATTTGAGTCTTATCAACTTGTCTTTCTCTATCTGAGATAGAGACCACAAATTGTTGATCGAGGTAACCTCCTTGTCCATGGGCATTTGTTACCTTGCTTAATCTTAATATCAATGATGATTATTCTTTCATCACCTTTCCCAGACCTCGTAATTGAGATCTCATGAAGAGTGCCTCTTCTATCACTTCATGTATTTCTTTTCTGTGTCCTTTCTTGCTTCATAGAGATGAGGAAGACTTTTCAGAGTTCCTTCTCATAAATTCAGAGGAGACTTGTTCACTGACTTATCTTCTTCATAAGGATTTTTTCAATCCTTCATGTTCTCTGCAAGGACTTTTAGATAATCCATCTATCCTAAATATCTCCTTGCAACCATGAAGTCAATGAACCAAACTTGATTATAGAATGAAAAGATACTTACTTGATATTTGAAGATGAAATCTTCACCCTGGCTATGATGGTTGTTGATGAGGTAGTTTTGATGCTTCCACTGGATGAGGTCCTTGATAGAAAGATTTCCTTTCTTTCTTTGAGCTATCTTGATATGCAGGCTGTTGACATAGTTATATTTTTGGAACCTTGTAGTCTGCCGCATTTTATGATTTGAGATGACAGATCTTGAATAGTCATTGGCTGAAACTGTCAGAGTCATCAGAACTATTACCACAGATCAGTGATCTGAATGCCTCATCATGTTGATCTCCAAAACCTTTGCTGATGATAACTGTTGATGTAGACTGCTTCTTGGACTTCGATCCTTTTCGAGATGAAGTATTCTTCGTGGCTTGTGTAGGTACAAGATCTGTTGTTGTAACTTATCTTTTTGGTTGCATAGACAGCAACGCTTGTTATTGAATATTGTTGTTTGAAGATTGATACTTTGATCTAGGGTTTGATTATGCCATGTAGATCTTTCAGCTCCTTTGATGTCTTGTACGAACTTGATTCTTGAATCTCTTTTTCTGCCCTTACTTTGACTGCTAAAACCAACCCCTCTGATACCATGTTGAAGAATCTAGGGCAATTAGAAATTACACAGATTCTTCTAATGCATGATAACAATCTCTGAAGTATTTATACAATTTATCTCAGCTTGATTTTTCCATTATTATTAGTGTGTGTGTTTACTTCATCAAACTGCTAACAGAAACAAAAGTGACAAGAACACAAAGTATTTGGCTTTCTGCCAAGGCCAAAACCTCTCCCTCTTGGAGAGGGAAACCCACGCAAAATTCTTCTTATAGAGATTCCATCGACGAATACCAAGACCATGACCCTTGACACATTCTGCCTCTCCAAAACCAAGACATCACTCCTTTTCTTCAACGTTGATGGGATCATCATCCT
This sequence comes from Pinus tabuliformis, assembly GCA_031772625.1. Classification (NCBI taxonomy): domain Eukaryota; kingdom Viridiplantae; phylum Streptophyta; class Pinopsida; order Pinales; family Pinaceae; genus Pinus; species Pinus tabuliformis. The sequence continues at coordinate 1,370,388,040 of CM062805.1, read as the reverse complement.
TGCTGCACCTCTGCCTCACTGAGATCTTCATTACTGTTGACATCATGATTGTCTCTTGGGATTTCCACAGAGGCGATCTTAGCTTCTTCATTGAGATCATTATCTTTCAAGAGAAAGATCATGATCTTTGTCACTTATCATTGTTGTCATCATAGTTTCCTTTATTATCATACAATTACTGTCATTACTGCTTCCTTGTCTTGACCACTTGACACATCTGGAAACCCTCATCACTGTTATGATACCGAAACTACTACAGAGATATCATTTTGGATTTCCTTCATTGTCAGCATACCGAAACTCTAGTACTGCTTCTTCTTATTATAAATAGACTGTAATATTTCTTCTTCTCCTTATGTTGAGACAGTGGGATTGTGACTGTGATTAGGTTTCTGTCTTTGATCTCATGAATACTGTAACTGCCCTTAAGGTATGCGAGGTAATGGAAGCGAAGATAAGTATATGCCGAGATTATTGTTACAGGACTTAAGACCTTTCTGCTCCATCCGTTTGATATTGAAACATGATAGCACCTACAGGTATGCCGAGATCATCCATCCGAGATCTACACATGTTGCCTATAAATATGTCGAGATCATCATCAGCCTTCTCTGCTCTATTCATCTGAGGACATCACCTTCAGATCACAGGTATGCCGAGAGAGGATTTGCCCGGATATTAAGTCAATGTGAAGTTTGCCAATGCTGCTCCTTGTCATGCGAGGTCAGTCTATCTTTGATGTCGAGGTTGTCAACATGAAGATTAGGTCTATGCCAAGAATGTATTGAGCCCAGATTTCAACTCCCTACTGCATCCTCATCCGAACATGTTTCTGCTCCATACATCCAAGATCATGACTACACCTAAACCCCAAACGAGGTGCAGTCAAACCCTACTGCGGCTCTGCTCCAATATGCGGAATTTCAAAGCCATCCGAAATTTTCTTGGTGTAATTTGCGCTGACCCTTCATGGGTATTTATAGTACTTAGTGCACATATAATAAGCCGACGTGAATCCATGAACCAACATGACCTTTTGCTCAAGCCAACGTGACTTTAAATTATGCATGTAATTTATTTTGGAGCCGACATTAAGATCTCTTCATTGATTTTGCTTGCAGATTTCTTGGAGGATTACGCTTGGTCTTTGGAGGGCTGCTACACATCTTGTAGGCTAGAATACATTGCACATAGGCTCTTAAAGAGCTCTTCAATACATGACATGACTCATTGATAATTAAATAAAAACCTAAAGACATCAAGAAGAAGTCTTTGACCTAATTACACTTCTTGCTCATGAAACCCATGAGGCAAGATTTACAATAATAATTTATCACATCACTTACAAAGATCATGTCATTATGAAGACCGAACCTAGTTACATTTTCTTCAACAATATTAATTATTAAACTATCAAACAATTTGTTATTGTAATTAACATATCATTGTAGGGCAGTACCTTCATAAACTTGTTGAAGAGTGGCACCAATATGGCTCTAAAAGACTCATTTTTGTAGTTAATTCCAGCACTATAACAGCTGATTGTGGCATGCTATTTTCAGCCCTTTCCTCCTTAATTATTGACAAAACAGCCCTCTTAGATTTGGTAGGCACTACTCTTGGGGTTTCCATCTCCCTTTTGTCCTCGTACCACTAATTTTTTACCTATATTACAACCTCTTGTTTCATTAAGGTTTACTCTTTAAAAATCACCTAGAGCCTCCATTTCATATCCTTCGCAATCCTACTTAGGGACACACCCTTGTGTTGTAGAAGACCCATCCTAAAGAGAGAGGAAGAGCTACTAAGGTGACAATGAGTAGCCTTCCTAACTTACACAATGCTAGTACTTTGGTGCTTGGGACTTTACACTCTGTGGGTGATAGATTTAGTTGTAAAAGTTGGCAAGGAGAATCTTTCTTATCAAAACAATGCTATTCCCATGCCTATCTTTGCTCAATGTTAGCAGCATCAACCAATATCCTATAGCAGTTGGAAAGATTAAAAATGAAGTTCCTATGGGAAGGGGCCATTGATGTGATGAAATATATCACAGAAGTATGTATTCAACCCAATAAAGAGAAGAGGTCTAGGCATTACGACGTTACAAAGCTTAAACAACATCGTAGGTGCAAAGTTGTTCTAGAGTTTCATTTCTTTTCTAAACAAGAAGCTACGGACAAAAATTCTAAGAACTGATTAAATAGAGAATGTCAGATAAGAAAACTCATGTAGGCACCAATAACACTATCTAGAATAACATGATGCAAGTGAAACACCTAATCTAGGACAACCATTTCTAAGATGGATTATGTAGTGAGAAAACCAACTTTTCGAAAAACTCATGGAACCAATACCTCCCTTTGGATTTCACAGAGGATCTGAAGGAGAACAAAAGAACTTTTACAAGAATAGAGTGGAGGGACGACTATTACCAAACAAGTGATGTAAGGGGGTATATGGAGATTATCGGAAAAGAGAATATAAACATGAAGCTTGGCAGAATGAGATCCCAAGTAAGGAAAAGAAAAACCTAATGTAACTTTTGCAAGAAAAAATGATAAACTTCATCCTTGAACTAAGCATTCTATCATGGGAAACTCTCCTAAAGGTTTCTTCACAGTTGAGAAAGGCTGTGAATAATGGGGCAAAATATGAGATAAAAGACTATGGTCTGAAATTTCTGCCTTTAGTTGAGCTCCCAAAAGAGAATAGTAATGCAATAGTTTTCTAGGAAAAGAGGCTTTTTAGACTGACAACAAAGGGGGAAGCTAAACATTTGTTCATGGATTGTGCACTGACAAAATAACTCTGGAACATATTCTTCACAGTGGTTGGATAAGACATGTTCTTCACAATGATTGGAAGAGAAATGCAGAAGACGCATACACATCTTTGAACTTTGAAGTATATCCACTTTTCTTCTTAGAAACATGCTATGAGACCACAAAAAGGTTGCCTTCTAAAAGTATTAACATAGCAGCCTTAGTCTATAGGGAACAATGTAAAAATCCAATGTTCTCTTTACTTGGCAAGTAAAGACACGATTGCAATGTACCACAGTATATAAAATTATAAACAAAAATGGCAATATAACTTGTACTAATTCCAAGATTAAATTAGCATTATAACAATTTTATAACATTTTGGCATACCAATTCTATAGCAAGTTCCACATTATGAGGTTCACAAAAACCAAACTAAAACAGACCAAGAAGCAAAAGTAACTCCCATCATGACAACAATAATGATAATCTTTGAAACAGATATCAAACCTAATTATTGTGTTTATCTTCTGGTTCCAAATCTTTCAAAATGATACTTGACACATCAAAAAACCTTTAGACAATGCCAATTAGCTGCCTTGACCAATGATCATGCATATGAGTATCGTGCTCATGTTTGTAAACTTAGAGCAGTAAAATGTTCCTGGACTTCCAATGTGGATTTCACCCTTGATTTTCTACCTGTGTGGCTATATAATTCATTTATTCTGCATTTCAACCTTCTGACTCATTTCTAAAGGATCACTCCAAGCCAACAGGTAAGCCTAACCAAAACAAGAAACTATAGCATTCTTAGGTCTTGGTGTCTTACCGTTGAGAAGAGATGTGATTGTCTATGTGTTCTCTGGAAACCAAACCTCGAAAATTCCCCAGAAAAACATCATAACCTGCACCACCGGAAAATTCAAGCTCTTATTATATTTCATCCATTAATGTCTGTGTAGAAGGTTACTTAAGATCTTTTCATGTAGATAATATTAATTTTTATCAGATGACCTAAACACAACATACACAGGTCTACATAAATGCATGGGCCAAAATGTATTAAAGTTGGAGAAAATAATGAAACAACAATGCAACCAGACAATCTTCCTCATACTTGAAAACTGCACCTGAATAAATATGTATAAATGACAAATAAACAAATATGAGTTTTGCATCCACAATATTCAAGTAAAGGCTTCACAAACCTTGATCATAAGCTGCAAATGCTTGAGAGCCAACTACTCCATTTGACACCCAACTGAAATACCCAAAGAATAATCAATTCCAAAATCATAAACAGAAACAGAAACAATACTACTAAAATGTCTAAGAAACTTATCTTTCACGGTTCATAGTACATACATAACACATACAAGTGTTTCATTATTGCATATTGTAATTAAATGACTTAATCATCCTGTCTATATCGTTATTCATTTTTGTATCACTAGCATTTCTAGTTTTAAACCTCTTTTCCGTGTGATGAGATAAACCATTTGAAACATTCTCCATTTTTGTGCCTAGAACCTATCTGATGTCCCTTTCTATAACCTCAGTATCTTTTGCCTTATAATGAAAACGAAATATTGTGCATGTACTAGTTTCTCAGAATCAATATTACATTTCTTACCTTCTGTATTACAGTAAATCTAGAGAAACCAAGTTCAAAATCCATGCTGTATTTGATTTGTAAAGGTAATAATTTTCTCATCTACTCACTATTGCATCGCCAATTTGTATGTTCAGAGACCTTTATTGCTTACTGCTATGGCATACAGACCCCTCAACCATGCGTTCAATTCCATCAAGGGAATTCTAAGGGTGGTGAAAAGTTCACTTTTGAGTTTGTATTGCAGACCACAAGATTTTGAAAGAGTTCTACAAGATGACGCAAATGTGTACACCTGTTGGACATTGGATAAACCAATGCTCCCCGTGTGTTTTGAGACATGGACTAACCGCCTCTCGTGGATGCTTATCTTTGGCGATGCGATCGTTGACTAACTCCTGCGGGTTTTGGTCTAACGGCAATCGTGATTCCCAACAAGTGGTATCAGAGCGTAGGTCATGAGTTCGATACACACCCGGCTCGGGTTGGGGGGGAGATTGTTAGACATTGCATAAACCAACGCTCCTTGTGTGTTTCAAGACATGGACTAACCGCCTCTCATGGATCCTTATCTCTGGCGATGCAATTGTTGACTAACACCTATGGGTTTTGGTCTAACGGCAATCGTGATGGCCAACAACACCTTCCCACAAATTGATGAGTGTAAGAGAAAGGTACAAGTAAGCTGTAATGAGATATTAAAAACACCATCCTTGAAGTCATAAAATAGAAATATAACTTTTAAGGCACAAAAGATCAGAAACTAAAAGGAGAGAGGCACTAGTATTGAGTCTTAAGTTTCAAACGTTCGCCAAGATCATATAGGTATAACTACCAATATGGAAAATCTCATCAAAAGATAAGAATCAAATAGAGCCACTTTCCCTTCCCTAATTTATCACCATTGCCTATTCTTCATTTGCCAAAATTGCTGTATTCACAGACTTTTAACATAAGAATATTCTTCAAAAATTATGATGTTGAAAGCAACTTCACAAGCATTCTTGTTAGAAAGTACATCAGACTTTCGGAGTACACCTTCATAGCATATGAAATCAAGTGTAAAATGATATTCAAATTAAACTACCAAACTCTCACACAATCACATAGTTTGTGTTTACACTCAGGATGAAATTCTTCAAAATTCATCTTGATTGTTTCAACATCAACTGTTCACAAATATTGTTCTTTGACAGTTCATGGGTATGTTTTTTTTGAGGGGACAACTTATCATTTCAATTCATCATTTGGTATTGATCGATTGTGAGAGCTAGAGTTAGGACATTATTGTAGATTTGCACTAAAGATAGTTAACGAATATGATTGGACAGGTTTCTCACAAGTGACCTTCATAACACCTATCTTCATGGATCGATACACACTCATATGAGTGCATCGCTAGATGAGTTTTCTCAGTTTAGCAAGTTCAAAAATTGCAGCATGCTTGAATTTCCAATGCAACACTTAGTCAAGCATCAGATGTCAAAGACTCCAAGAGGATAAGACTAGATTTTCAAGATACACTTTCTTGAAAATTTTCTATTTAGAAAATCATCTTTATTAAAATATGATCACATATTTGGATACCCTTTGTGGAGATTTGGATGGATTTCAGCTTTGGTGGCAACAAGAGGAAGTCGAAGTTTTCGTCAATTGTGGTTCAAGTTAGACCAAAATTAGAGTTTGTGCACTTTTCAAGATAATTATATTTTTAGATGCCCAATATTAAGGGGAGCGTGTTGTTTAAATTTAATGATGACTGGAAACTATGATGACTTTGGGATTTGGATTTCAAAGTTTTGGCATATTATTGAGTACACCTTCTAGAAGCAGTCGTTGCTCCAACATTATACTTATTATTTTTCATGATAATAGTTAACAACTTAACATAGAGATGTGTGCCATGGTCGATAATTAGTTTACAAAACTTTTGTTGAATTAACCAGGGAAACATGTTACTACAAAATCTAGTGTGCCTAGTGCAATGCCTCACTAGGCAACCTAGGTTAGATGACTGGGGTTCCAAGCCAAATGGCTCTCTATGGAGCTTGCAAAAAAATCACCTAGAAAGGTCTTCAATAAGGAGGATTCAAGGGAGATAAGAATCTACTGGTTATGGGAGAAGGTACCAGCAAAGCCTTGGAGGCCAAGATAAGTGTTGCAAAATGTTCAAGCACACTTTCCACCAACCCTAATACAATAATGAAAAGTTGATGTAAGCTAGAGTTTTATGATATGCATATTTACAGCATGCAAAAACATATAACATCAAAGAAATTGCCTATAAATGATGAGATCAACTTTATGTCTTTAATGGTTAAAAAGTGCATAGAACAGCAATATAAACCTTAGATGTCAGCCTTAAATTGGGGTGAAAAGATGCAATAAATGCTACATTTTTCTTTTCAAATATTAATAACTGCAATTTACACCTGAAGGACAATAACATATAGGAACAAAAAATGTTATTAAATGCAAATTTAAACCAAACCCTAAACCTAGTTAACAAGAAGTTAAGAAAAGAGAGAAATTTCAAAAGGTGATTCCACAACTAGACTAGTGCCTCTATTCAATTAGGCAATGGAGTCAATTAGGGCGAGGTCAATGATGGAAGGACTTGGATAGAGAGGGTGGAAACCTAATTTACTTCCCTTAGAAACCCTAGCGACTTCTTTCATAGGAGATTTAAGGTCAAAGGATGCATGAAAACAAGTTCTTTTGATGGATTCTTGAAAAACAAATTTTGCATAATCACATAAAAATAAGAGTTCATAAAAGATATTGCACTTTTTAATATGGCACAAGATAAACCCTAATTTCATAAAATAGCATGCAAAATGGAAGATGGAATTAAACTTGCACAATTCAAGAAAGAATCACTTCATCAATCCATAAGATAGTCTCTCCATGCAAAAATAGCCTCACCAAGACAATCTGCACCATCATTCATCCATTGCGTCCAAGAGAAGACAAGAAAAGAGCTAGTGCGTACTCACTCAAGATAAGAGAGACGAGCATGTGTGATAATTCTCCAATGAAAATGACTTCCCTCAATTTATATGAGGGTAACCAAGTTGTTTTCATTAATTTACAATGAAAAACCCCTAAAGATTTTCTTGAAGCGTTCAACTAGGATAATAAGTCACAAGCTGACCTAAAGATAGTTTTACAAACGATAAATCATAACAAATGGGTACATCTCCAAGTAAGATCTCCACCAAGACGTCAGCATCAATAAAGCTCGCATCACCCTCCTAGAGTATGCATGGGTGACATGGCAGCCCTAGGATCAAGTGTTGGCATCAAAATAAGGTGTGCTAACCCTCCCAAACCATCTCAAGTGGTCTCCATCATCATTTGGGCTCTAGAACATCAATCATGATTAGATCCTGGTCGTTGAAGCTCCAATGAGTGATTATAAGAGCAAGTTGAGAGGATTGGAGAAGACACATCAAGTGAGCAAGGCAGTTCGAATTACCTAGTTCATAGTATTCAACAAGGCACAGTTCGAGCCAGGGAAGAGACAGTAGCAGGGGTTGCAATAGTGAGAATTTTCAAAGAAATTCTCAGGAGGTTTTCCAGAGATCGAGAGTCAGGATAGGAGGCCGAGTTATCCAATAGAGGAGGTTGTATTCTACAGTGCAAGTTAGCAAGATTCCCAGTGCGAGTTGCCAAAAGGAGGATCAATTCAATTGCTAATACTTGAATCTAGTCCGGGAAGGCAGAGGAAGGTAGGACGACTTGCCTAGAAGGGTTTCGAAGGCATAACGAATTTTTGTGAGGCTGCAGTGCACATTTCTAGGCAGAGGTGCAAGCACCGGGAAGGAGTGTTAGTAGTCCAAAGAGGGCCAGATCACATTGTTGTGAGGGAAAATCATTTTCCCAGTATATTTCTAGTCGAAATAAATTGTCGGAGCCAAGCCACATTGACTAGCAGTTGTAATTCTCTATTTCTACATTTATTGTACTAGTTTTCCCTTCGAGGTTTTTCCAAGGACTTTCGTCCAAAAATAACAGTGTAATTTTATTTTGTGTGTGCATCTATTTCTTAGTTCCGTAATTTTGTTTCTGTGGCATATTTTTATTTGTGAAGAATGCACCAATGTATTATTCATTATTTGTGATTAATAATTAACAAAAAACAAATAAACTGCACTCAGTTAGGAGAATAACTTCCAGTTGTTGCATTCAAGGAATTTTAACATGGTATCAGAGCAGAAGATCAGATCAAAGAGGCTTCAGGCAAGGGAAGCGAGATTTGTGCAGATTCACAGGGAGATATGAAGCACAAATTCCATATCTACACAGGCCAGCCAGGCAGTGCGAATTGCAGGGAGGCCGAAATCGATATCCAGTCCAGGGTGGAGGAAACATTTGATTTTCCTCAAGAGTAGTAGCAGAAGGTAGTAGGATTGCCACAAAGGATTTCTAGTCAGCACATTAGCAAGTTCGCAGAGAAGATCTAGCGCAATGATTTTGCAGCAAGGGTTTTGCAGCAGCAGATCAGCGCAAGGCAAGAAGAGAAAAGCACACAGAAAGGGAATTTCTAGTAAAATTCTTAGAGGGTTTCCAATTTTCCAGTTGCAGGAAAGGAGGCTGTATTTTCCAACAAGAGAAGGTCATAGTAGACTTGCTAGTCCAATTAGTGTGTGCTTCAGGGTTAGCATTGTGTGTGCCAAATTCAAAAAAGGACATTCGGTGGTAGAGCAAGTTGCCCAGAGGAGAAGTACCAGGCAGTGCGAGTTCTGGGAAAGACACTGGAGGAAAGTGTGAATTATCAAGTAGTAGGTCTGTGTATCCCAGTGAGGGGTGCAAGTAGCAGTGAGGAGGTCGAGTGAGTTTTGTCGGAAGGAGAACGAGATTTCCCAGTTCATTAATCCAATATTCTCAGTGTCAGAGAAAGGTCGATTTATCTATAGAAAGAGGGCCAAAGCAAGAAAATCGAATAGCCAGCTTACCCAATTTGCAGATCTAAAGCAGTAATTTCATTTCCAGTTGTTGGATCTATTTGTCGAAGGAAGCGTGAATAGATTTAGAGGACAAAGGGAGATTGTAGTTTTTGCAAAGGAAACTTATTATTTCTAGATCGATTTGCCAATTGGAGGAGTAAGATAAAATTTCTCTAGTTATTTGAGTATCGCAAATTTTTGAATCTTTCAAAGATGGTTGTACAAGATTGCCAGAATAGGACGTGTTAGTTAGCCAAAACACAGATTTGGGCAACAAATCGACTTCCAATTCTCGGAGGCAGGTGCCGAAGGGAGTGCAAGTTGCCTAGTGCGAGTTGCAAAGTGAAGCAGGGTTCTAGTCAAGGACAGGACTCGAAAGGAGATAGAATGGCATTAGATCCAGGAGGAGTAGTATAGTGCTCTAGTATGCCATATTGGGCAGGGACCATGGGAAGAACAACAAGAGGTTTAGATCTAGCCATGGAGGGTTTTATCAATAGATCAAATATGGTTGTTGTATATTCTTCACATGGATCAATACCTTTGCTACGGGAGTCCACAATAGTAGAGTAGTAGGAGAATCGAAAATCAACAAGGCGCAGTCAAGATGTTCAAGAAACCGTGCAGATCCAGTTACAGACGGATTTTTGGGAGACAGTTGCAGAGCCAGTTATAGGCGCAATCAAGTACTTCGAAGGCAATGCAGAGCTAGTTGCAGTCAAATACTAGGGAGATAGGTGCAGAGCCAGTTCCAGTGACTCAATAGATCAAGAGAGATTGAGTTTCCAAATCTGGTTGCATGAAAATCATGTGATTGGTGGCAATGCGAATTAGCCAATTGCAAGTAGCAGGCATAGTTCCAGCTAGAGACTCCATGAGAGTTTCCAGCCAGGGGTGGCAGTGCGAATTAGCTAGTTGCAGAGTGCAAGTGTAGTTCCAGCCAAAGAGAGCCATGAGAGGGTTCCCAACCCAAGAGAGATTTCCCAGTTCTTATTCAGAGGGAGATCAGGATCAATACACACAATACCAATGATAGCAACAGCGTAGTAGCAGGTCAAAGGCAGCAGCATAGAGGCATCAGCAGTATGAGATCAAAGTTGTGCAGTGATAGCACAGGTTGATTCAGCTACATGGATAGCAGATGAATTAGAGTATGTGTAGTAGCTTGGCGGACAATGATAGCAAGTGTATTTTCTTCACAGTGATTTCTAGTGACAGGGAGTCATTTCATCTTGAAGATGTGAAGAAAGGAGGTATCACAGATGTCAGACACCAACAGCATGGATCAGTGTTGAGAAATCTATAGGGCAATAGATAGGATTTCTCTATTCTTGATAACTGCTTATGATGTCTTTTTACTTTTTCTTTCTTATTAGCTTCTTCCCTTATTATTATGTTTGTTCTATCATCAAACAACTACCAAAACAAGAAGAACAATAGTACGCAAGAACATAGGATATAGGCTACAAGCCAAGGCCAAAATGTCTCGACTTGAGAGCAAAACACGTAAATCTCTTCTCTTCTTATAGATTCTTCAATTGACGAATTCCAAGACCTCTAGACCAAGACCAATACCCTTCCAAGACCAAGTCTGACCTTCTTGATGATGTGCTTCCTTTGTCTAAGTCAAACCCAATCAAATCTCTTCCAGCAGCACAACTTCAACCCCCAGCTTCAGATTTTCGGCCTCTACTGCAGGTCTAAAATTTTTGGCCCCTGCAACTGCTACTACATCCACACGTGTGAGAGAAAATTAGCCTTCCAAGGCCTCCCAATAGCTTCGCTTGACTTGCTTCCTTGTCTAGGGCTAGAAAGTGACCTAGTAGGCTCCTCTTCCAGCAACTTCAAGCTTCTTCTAGCAACTTGAGAATTTCGACCTCGAAGCAGCAAAACCTAGCTCTTCTTCTTCGCATGTGTGAGAGAGAATTTAGCCAAAAAAAAAAAAAAATCCTTCGTCCTTCTCCTTCTTCGCTAGCCTTCTTACTCTTCTCCTTCGCTTAGATGATGAGAAGTGTGTTGATTTTTAATAGCTTGGAGGTACTCCAAGCACTAGGGTTCAAGGTTTGGAGGTTGGAGCACCACAAAAGTCATTTGTGGGCTTGGAACCCAAGGTTGGGGTTTTGCACCCATTGATGTTTGGGTCAAAACCATGAGGCATTTAAACATGGGATAATTGGAGGTAATAGAGGATGTTGAGACAAATCCAACACATCGAGAATCACTCAAATCGGAGCTAACAAGATACTAATTTTTGTTTGTCACTGTCATGTTTTATAAAAGTCGACTTGGCTTTAGGACTTGTTGACAGTTGGCAAGGATTCGTTGAAGCCCTCATTGTGTGATATAAATATGAGGTGATTGAGGCTCATTTGAAGCATCAAAGAGCGAACAGATCAAGGATATCTTCTTTGTTTTGGGCCGCAGATCAAGGAGCAAGTACAGTGAGATAGAAGGAGTCGGTGAGGGTTGTTTAAGGGTTGTTTTATCTTTGCAGTGCAAGCCGAGTTCACTTGGGAGAGGGTCAAGTGGGTGACGAAGAGATCTAGGTAGTGTAAGTGCACTTTTGGAGCTGTGTGTTGCTACAAGGATGGGCCGCAGGCTGTTCTGAAGTGACAACAGGGATCAACCCTTGTTTGTGGAGGCCAGGTGGTGGAGCACCCTCATTTGACTAGGCCGCGGTCAAGGGAAGGAACAACGAAGTATTTGGGGCTAGATTAGGAGCATTGCGCAGGAGATAGCAACAGAGTTTGGGACTGTGGAAAAGCCCTAACCAGGACTGTCATCTCAAAGTTAAAATGCACAGAAACTGTGATCAAGAAGAGGTATGATTGATCCTTTCTTGTTAGCAGTGTTTGCTAAGTGGATGACATTACTTTGCAGCATATGGGAGCCAATTGGAAGTCTTGAGTTGGTAGTTAAAAGCCTTTCCTAGGAGAAAATTTCACAGTGAAGTAGTGACAATTGTATTGGGCATCATTGGATTGTTGGAGGGCAAAGTGTTGGTCTCCAAAGTAGCCCTAGATCAGCATGACAAGAAAGACACTGACAATTGTATGTTGGGTGAAGAGTTGAGCTTAATGTGTAGCTCTTTAATGGACAAAAGAAGCTACTAAATTGGCAGATTGAAGCTCAGGTGTTGGCTAGCCTAAAGGCACAGTTTGGATCATCCTGTGTTCATTGCAGCAGAAGTGACTTGCAGCAGTGATAGGTGGAAGCCCTCCTAGAGTCTTATGTGTTGTTTCATGATGGACTAAGCGACAGCTAGAGAGCAGAACGGAAGCAAAGGACCGGCAGAACGAGATATGACATAGATGTTGAGATTGTAGCAAGATTGTCATTGCATCTTATATTCTTGTACTTGTGGATATTTGAGGGCCATTATCCCTTGTACAGGAGCCCTAGACAGTTGTATTATATGTTGATTAATATAACGAAGTTGGGTTGAAAATTTGTAAAAAGTTGTCGATAATTGTGCATGTGTGATTTACTTTTGCTTATATTCTATTGTGCAAAGTAGCTTTGTTGGGATTCTTGATTTGGTTGCATCAAAGATTTTAAGATTCTATCATAGACCCCAAGATGTGGAAATTCAACAAAGTGCATGTGTGTCCAAGGGAGATCAAGTTCCTTCCTTTATTTAGGCTTCTAAGGTGGATGAGGCTCCTCAAAATAGGTCGACTTCTTAGCTAGCGGGCTTACTTTGTCTTGGAGGGTATACAAAATAATTCTTTTTACAAGCTACAATGTGCTCGATGAGGTCTTCAACATATGACAATGACTCTTTTGAGTACTTGACCTAGGTCAAACCCTAGAAGCATTCAATGGGTGCTTGACCTCTCGAATAAAAGACCTTGAGCATGAAACCCATGCTTCAAAATAGTAATAATAATTTTTCTTTCATTTTTCTTTCATTTTACAATATACAAGAATCAAAAGTACATCTCATATTTATGAAGACCGAACCTAGTTACACATTTTTCAACAATCAATTCAGCTACAACATGTTCCCACTGACCAACAGGTGGTTGATATATTCACGAAGGCTCTAAAGACAGCCATGTTCGTATATTTCAGAGAATAGATGGGTATAGTGGAGAACACCTTCCTCGCTAAGAGGGAGTGTTGATTTTTGGAGTAGTAGCGAACAAGTGTTCTAGTCTCTAAAATGTCAGAGAGGCTAAGGAACACAAGATCTCCAAAACCCAGAAAAGGTTTCGAGTGAAAACACTTAGAAACCTCTCAATTAAATTAATTGATCAATAATTAAAAAGTTCCTAAGTCTAATTTAGGAAAAATGATTAATTAATGGGTATTAATTGAGGAAATCAATTTTGATCTAAAGGCTTCCAGAAAAGTGACTTGCCAGAATCTAAGATGATCTGAGACATCGATCATGATTAGATCTTGGTCGTTGAAGCTCCAACAAGTGATTATAAGAGCAAGTCTAAGGGAGCAAGTGAGCAAGGTAGTTTGAATTACCTAGTTCGCAGTATTTAGCAGGGCACAGTTTGAGCCAGGGAAGAGACAGTAGCAGTGGTTGCAGTAGTGAGAATTTCCAGAGAAATTCTCTAAAGGTTTTCCAGAGATCCAGGGCCAGGACAAGAGGTCGTGTTATTAGGAAAGGAGGTCATATTCTACAGTACAAGTTAGCCAGATTCCCTGTGAGAGTTGCCAGAAGGAGGATCGACTTAGTTGTTAGTACCCAAATCTAGTCCCAAGAGGCAGAGCAAATTATTTCCAGAGGCAGAGAAAGGCAAGACGACTTGTCCGGAAGGGTTTCCAGTGCAGAACGAATTTTTCTAAGGATGCAGTGTGCATTTCTAGGCAGAAGTGCGAGTGTCGGGAAGGAGTGAAAGTAGTCCAAGACGGCCAAATCGAATTGTTGTGAGGGAAAAGCATTTTCCCAGTATATTTCTAGTTGAGATAAATTTTTGGAGCTAAGCCATATTGGCTAGCAGTTGCAATTCTCTATTTTTGCTACATAATAATATAAACCCTCATCTGCTGCACTAGTTTTACCTTCGAGGCTTTTCCAGGGACTTTCATCCAAAAATAACAGTGTAATTTTATTTTGTGTGTGCATCTATTTCTCAATTTTATAATTTTGTTTTCGCAGCGTATTTTTATTTGTGAAGAATGCATCACTAAATTATTCGTTATTTATCGTTAATAATTAACAGAAGACAAATCAACTACACTCAGTTAGGAGAATAATTTCCAATTGTTGCATTCAAGGAATTGTCACAGCAAGTTCAAGGCTAACATGGGTGTCTCGGGTCCATTTGAGCACATCATCAATCATGCCAATGCCTTGGCTTCTTGGCTCAAGGTTTCAGCATCTAGAGGTCTAGCAAGGGGCATACAACCATGTGGAGGCTCCTCAAGGCCCAAGGCTTATCAAATCTAGGCTACACATCCTCTTTATTGTGTTGGAGAGGTGTCAATCCATCCCTCAAGGGATCTCTAATGTGTGATAAGCCACCTAAAACATACTCTCAAGATCAATTGAGATCAACATTAGGAACAAAAACCATTAAAGCATGATAGTGGACCATATTCAATGTTAGGCACACAAAAGTACTTCACACAAACCTTGCCTCTAAATGTATTTATAACTCATGATTTATAAGCAAGTTACTACACTTATGTTAGGGATGATTACAAATCCTATTAGGTGCTTCTAGCCCCTAAAGGGAGGGATAGTTCACAGGTAGGCCCATCAATCCATAGATGCATGTGATAAGTTATGTCACAAGGTTCGTCGAACTTTAACCTTGAGGTTCGAATTTTGGCGAACCTTAAAAAAAAATTGAGGTTCAGAAAACCTCATCGAACCTCATAGCCACTAACCAAGTTCATAGATCAAAACTCATGTCACAACTCAAGCTTGTAATTTATCCTTGCAGTTTCCATGTTCGTGATAACATTTTTGATGTTTACTGATGTTGATTTCATACTATTTTATCCTATAATTCATTCTATATGTATATATATATATATATATATATATATATATATATATATATATATATATATATATGGTGAACCTCATCCGAACCTCATCAAAAAATTCGAACTCAAACCAAACCTAATCATTGTCGAACCCGAACTCGAATTCGAACCATGTGACATTATAACTATGGTCATGGAATGGGAAAGACTTCAACAAAGATGGTCATAGACATGGTACCAACTAAAGGAAGTCCAACACCTTGACTATAATGATGATAAGAGGGAGCAATCGTGGAGGCATGAGTTACCCCATTCCTCGGCCTACTTTTTTCACCCCTCTTCTCCTTTTACTTTAATGATTTGTCTCTCTCTTGCATAGCTTCAGTGACCTAGCTTGCTTTATGTTTTTCCTTTACCCCTTAAAGATGTAGCACTTTATCGATCAACAACATTGGGACATCCATATTTTTTATATAAATCATGAAATGCTTAGGAACTAGGTGATGGCTAATGAGAGGGGTAGAGGTCATGTTAGGATTTTTCCCACACGCTTATTCACTGTCCCAAGCATATTTTGCAATTTTCATTTTCCTTCATTTGTGGCTTCATAAGCTTTTATCTTTATTTCAGTTGCATCAACCTCTTTGGGCAAAATTCCATGCCCTAACTTGGAGATGAGGATATAGGTTGTCAGTCCCAATGACCAATGACAATCAACCCAAGAATGGAAGTGGATACAAGGAAGGCATGGAAGGTGGTAATAAGTATGGATTACCTGGGACACACTATATCAATCAGTGCCCCTCCTTACAGTGGAAGAAAAGGGCCTAATGGGGAGGTGAGACTAGAGTAGGTGCAAAAGACAATCTCCCAGGTGAAGTATGGGAACAAGGGTACAATCAAGCATAGTCAATCATACATCTTGGCCTGTAATCCATAATAGTATGCCATAAAACATTACATGAAAGCACATGACTATAGAAATGGTTAATGTACCTTTTGATAGATGACCCACCTTCCTTAAAGAAGTATGCTAAATGGGAGGGAGCATTGACAGGAGCATATGTGGAGAGTTCTAAAGTAAAGTTATTGATGGGTTCTCATAGGGTTGTTGGCTGGCTAGCTGACGAATGAGGAGAAAAAAATTCTCCCAAGGGGTTACCAACTTTTGGTGGTAACTCTGATTGGGTAGAATCTATTGTGTCATTTTTCATGATTCCTCATAGGGTTGTTGGCTGGCTAGCCGACGAATGAGGAGAAAAAATTTCTCCCAGGGGTTACCAGCTTTTGGTGGTAACTCTGATTGGGTAGAATCTATTGTGTCATTTTTCATGATTGAGATTATTGAATTTTGCTTCCACTTAATTTTTGTGTTAATGAACCTAGTTGTGCATTTAATCGGTAGATCATTAATCTTGTTGAAGTTGTAACTAGGTTCGGTATTCGTAATTAAGTAAAACAAAGAGATAAATTATTATTTTATCAAGCATGTTCTTCATGCTTTACTTTTGGTCAAAACAAAAAGTCAATGGCATGTTCTTTGTGGCCTTACAAAAAGAAGAAAATTTTGAATTTTTTAAATGTCATTTGTTCCTACAAGTTGCCAAGTCGGCCCTCCAAGATGACAAGTCATCCCTCCAAGATGACAAGTTGGCTTGCTCAAAAGTCGTGTTTTTTCGCATGTGGAAACAACTATATATTGGCACCTATCCTCCATCATTTTGGCAACTATTCAGTGATCCTCTGAGCTAGAACAGTTCGGATCTGTGGCATGGATTCCTGGAGCATACATGACCGAGTTTCTGAGACAAATCAATGAAGATTCTGAGGATAAAAAGTGTCTGCAATATACCAATATCTAAAGGCTCTCTGTGATGGGAGTTTTTGTGAAATATTTCTCTTTGTAATATGAAGATCCTATGACATATCTCTCTATGAATGATACGAGTTCCTGTAGCACAATTCTCTAGGCTAAAGTGACTTTTAGAAGTACATTATATTATGGTGATGTGCGTCGTCTAAAGCATCTTTCCTTTGTGAGATTCAAGTTGTCTAAGACACCTTTCTATGTGTAAAGTGAACTACAGGAAGACACCTTTCTCTGTGTGATGCAAGCTACAAGAAGACATCTTTTTTTTTGTGAAATGTGAGTTATCTTCTTCTGTGTGACATGGCATCTAAAGAACAAACATGTGTCAAACTAATTGACTATCTTATCGACAGAACATAGCAAAGGTTGGAGGGTGTTGAGAAATATAGTGGCAACTAAATTAGATGATTTCTCTTACTTTGATAACTACTTGTGATGTATTTAAAATTAACTTGATTTTTTTCTTCTTTCTTTTGTTATTATTATGTTCTTATCATCAAACAGCTATCAAACCATAAAGAACAATGAGACAAGGGGACACAAGATATAGGCAATCAGCCAGGGCCAAAACCTCTCTTCTTGAGAGGAAAACCCGCAAGAACTCTTCTTTTGTTATAGAACTTCAAATGACAAATTCCAAGACCTATGACCCTTGACCAAGAACCCTCCAAGACCAAGTCAAACCTTTCCTCCTTGATGAGCTTTCCTTCCAACAACTTTGAACTCAGCACCTTCTGCAATCTTCGATTTCCAGTAGTTTCTTCTGCAACTTCGACCCCCAACAGTTTGTTCTGCAACTTCAACCTCCAATAGTTTCTTCTGCAATTTTGACCTCCAACAGTTTCTTCTGCAATTTCAACCTCCCAACAGTCTCTTCTGTAAGAACCATAGCCCTTGCACGTGTGGAAGAGATGATTTTTTTTCTTCTCTTTTCACCTTCGCTTGGATTGGTCCTTTCTTCTTGGAAACTCAGCTTACAAAGAATGACAATTTTATGCCCTAACTTGACATTTGTAATTCAGTCTTAGTTGTTGCAATATGTGACTTAGTTCTTTTCTCACATGTGAAGAGTAGTAGCCCAAACACAATCCAAAAAATCGTGTTCTTCTTTTCTTATTCTTATCCTTCTCTTCTTCACACCCATTTCTCTTCCTTGATTGAACTTCTGTGAAGTGAGTGAGTCTTCCAAGTGAGGCCGAAGTCACCCTTATATATAGGTCTTTCTCTAGGTCAAATTGTTGGCTTTAGGTCGTTTTGTCCTCTCATAGAAGTCGACTTGTTCTTTGCAACATGACGAGGTCTTGGAGGGTCTTTGACTCTAGATTTGACTCAAATAAATTTTCTTTACAATATGTAACATGCCCAAAAGGGTCTTCCATATATGGCAATGACTCTTATGACTTGTTGACTCAATGACAAGAACACTCAATGGGTGCTTGACCTATAAATCAAATAACCTTGAGCATGAGACGCATGCCTCAAGAATAACAATAAAAAATTTATTTCTCGCTTTACATCAAATACATAAAATCATGATTACATATGCCATTATGAAGACCGAACCTAGTTACATATTTCAACAGGGGGCTGACTCAGCACTCAGATCACTAGTTTGTTTCGCTTGGATTTCTCTTCTTGATGGAGAAGCTATAAGAAAGTATTGATGGGCTTTCCCCTTGTGGGTTTTTCCCTGGCCTCTGGCCTAATCTCTAATGTTTCTTTACTCTTGTGCACTATAATAACTACTTTCTTGTATTTGAATGATAATTGTTTGATGAATAATAAAGGAAAAACTAAAGAAGAACGCTAAATAACTTCACAAGTAATTATCATGTTAAGAAGTTCCGCCTTGCATTGGAATTTCAACACGGTATTAGAGCTATGGTGAAGATAAGAGCACTAATGAAGAAGCCATAAGAAGAGCTAAGGCTGAAAGATCTGAACTCTATCCTATGCAAGAAGTCCAAAACTGTGGTTACTATCCTATACAAAGGACCTAGAATTTTGAAATACATCTACATCAAGAAAGAGTCGACTTGGAAGTTGGAACAAGGGCTACATATTTTATGTCATCTCTAGTTACATTCAAGACTATGTTGTAGCAAATCTCCTTGAAAGAAGAACATTTGCATCTCTCATTTGAAACCTATCAACACACTCACATCTAATCCAAAATAGTAGACCAGACTACAAGGAAATTCGGGAGGCAAAAAGAGAATTATAGGTCTGAGACAAAAATATTCTGAGGTACATAATGCGAGTTATCTGTGCTGGATTCTGCTGGATTCTGAGGCACAAGTTCTGTAGAAAAATGTGAAAGGTCTGAAGCTCTGTTTCGGTGGAATAACATGAAGTTCTGAAACTCTGTTTCGGTAAAATAATGTGAAGTTCTCAAGCTCTGTTCATGTGGTTCTGAGAGACAAAATTATGTGACCTATGCAAAGTTCTGGGGCTGAGGCAGAGGCCAAAAACTTGGTCATCCTGGAGACTTACTTATGGACAGTTTGAAGTAAAACAAGCTATAACTTTTTCTCTATGACAATACAAGTTTCTGAGATGCACCAGACCTCTATGACATGCAACCTATTTGATGGACTAGATCTATAATCTATAGATTGACGAATTAACTCTGTGGTGACCTATGAATGATGATATTAATTTCTAACTGTTTAGACAAGTCATGTGCATACAAAATCTGTAGCATCAAAATCCAGGGGCACTATGTTTCTATGAAATAAACAACAAGTATGATGCAGCATAAAATTTCAAAAGAAGAGTTTTATATCTATTCCTCTACGTACTGTCTATACCAAGAATTCTCAGAACAACGTAGTGTTTACAAGGACAAAGACAAGGGTCTGAACCTGTGACAAATCCGAACCATTTGTGATGGAATCCGAACCTGCTATGGCACTATATTTCAATGGCATCCGAACCTTTTGTGGCACTGTGATATGAAAGATTTTTTTTATGCACTGTGAAAACTAGACCAACTGAAGGCCGAGGCTTCTAAAGAATTATGATACCTTTCACAATAAGAGCAAGGATCAAGCCTCAAGTCTATAATGTTACAAGCATGCTGCTGACAAAATCGGAAGACAAGGCTCATTCAGAAGGACAAGTAGCGTTGAGATAATACTCCTCATAAGGTACATACAATCTTTTGTGATCAGCTAGACATAGATTTATTTCAAAGTTCTCTTGCAACTGTGTTAGAAAATTGGAAAGGCAGAAAGATTTTCTTATAATGATAATTACTTGTGATATTCTTGTAGTCTTATTAACTTCTTTATATTCTTCTTTTATCTTATTTTCATCAAGCAATCATCAAATCAAAAACGACATAAGATATGGGCATTCAGCCAAGGCTAAAACCCCTCAATTGGGGAAAACCCAGTCAATCTCTTCCGCTAGCAAATTCAAATTGAGATGACCAAGACCTTACACCAAAAGACCTTCCTCCTCCACCAAGTCAGCCCTCAAACTTGTGCTTCCAAACTTCAAAGATCAATTGCAACCACACTACATCAACACTGCATCAAAGACAAAATTTTGACCCTACGGCTTCAGAATTTCGGCCCAGCTTCAAGTCTGCAACTTTGACCCTCTTGCAGCTTCATAATTTCAGTCTTGCAACTAATTCAGAAATTTTGGCCCCCAACTTAAGTCCAAAAACCCTAGCAGACTTCGCACGTGTGAGAAAGATGCCTAGAAAACTTTGATTTTCATCTTTCTTTGATCAAGTCTTCTTCTCATGCACTTCGCTCTCCTTTTCGTCCTCTTTCTCTATGAAGATCAAACTTCAGGGAGTGAGTCTCCAAATGACTCAAGCTCCCTTTATTTATATTGCTTCCATGAGGTCGAATTCCCTTGATGAGGCTGACTTATCCTTCTTTGAGGCCGACTTGGTGGAGGAGACCAAAATGACTTATTTAACACTAAAATAAATTTCTTTCTTGCAACCACACTACATCAACACTGCATCAAAGACAAAATTTTGACCCTATGGCTTCAGAATTTCAGCCCAGCTTCAAGTCTGCAACTTTGACCCTCTTGCAGCTTCATAATTTCAGTCTTGCAACTAATTCAGAAATTTTGGCCCCCAACTTAAGTCCAAAAACCCTAGCAGACTTCGCACGTGTGAGAAAGATGCCTAGAAAACTTTGATTTTCATCTTTCTTTGATCAAGTCTTCTTCTCATGCACTTCGCTCTCCTTTTCGTCCTCTTTCTCTATGAAGATCAAACTTCAGGGAGTGAGTCTCCAAATGACTCAAGCTCCCTTTATTTATATTGCTTCCATGAGGTCGAATTCCCTTGATGAGGCTGACTTATCCTTCTTTGAGGCCGACTTGGTGGAGGAGACCAAAATGACTTATTTAACACTAAAATAAATTTCTTTCTTGACTCAAGAAGCCCAAGAAGGGTCTATTAAAGTATGACAAGGACAAGGACTCTTGACACAAACCCTAGAAGCCTACAATGGAGGCTTTGAACTATTAAACATTGACCTAAGCATGAAACCCATGCTTTAATAAGTCAATTTCTTTTATAATATAATTTATTTTTCTTTCTTTTGACAAATACGTTACATCATGACTTATACAATTATGAAAACCAACACTAGTTCCATTTTTCAACACTCTTAGCTAGGGAGGTATTCATAATTACATATATATAGAGGTACATGGAAGATCTCAAAATGATATGCTCTATGAGGAATCACGACACACACATTGCTATGATTAGATACCTAACCAGGGTACTCTAATCGGGTGGGACTGGTCATCACAGTTCACAATTTCATGGGCAAGTTAATGTAATCTAGTGTTCTAAATTTTAAACAGTTTTGGGACATGTTGACAGATAATTTGCCAGCGTTCTTTTAACGATTCAAAAGGAAAAGCATTGACAAATTAAATGTCAGCAAATGGTTTAATTTCTGAACAAGCGAGCACTGGCAAATCAATCGGCAGCATAACCTATCATCATTTGACAAGTGGCGTTGATAAATTAGTTGGTGTGACATGCTATTAAATTTTCCCGAAATGAAGAATTGTTGAATTTACCATTGCCAAATCTGATAATCATTATCAAAATTAACGATATGATCGAGGCACGAAAAAATGATTACGATTGTACGGGTTTTTTTTTCACCTAACTATTCTAAACCCGAGATTTCATGTGAAGGGAATCGTTGCAGGATTATCGTATAACGGTGTCCTTGTTTCCTTTTGTGGTAATATATTAGTTAGGCTTCCAGCATCAGCGTGAGAAAATCTCGGTTTTTCCTTCCTTAGTTTTTGTTGCTTGTTGTTAGTACTTATGGGAAAAGGTGGTCGTTTGTGCAGGAATGAACCTGAAGGTCCGAAACTCTTTGAAGCCATCCCCAATCTCTAGGAATAGTTTCCGCAAGCAGGTTGGGAAGAGTTTTGTTTCAAATGTGACGGATTTCACGATGGAGTAGCTCGTGAATTTGCAAAGGGGTTCGATGGACAGAGTATTCATGTTGCTAATATTTCTTTCCCAGTTTTGGAAGAAACCATTGCAAAGGCTACAGGTCTCCCGGTGAATAGGGACCGCTGGTTCAAAAACCCTAACAGGTGTATATATCCCTTTCTTTTTAAAGGAGGAGCACCAAAACAAAGATTGGTGCCAAGGAGTGCAAAAGTTCTGGCTTAAGACAAATTGGCATGAAATTCTTACTGTAAACCAAAGATACTTCATATGTGAAGGCCGCTATAACAGGATCGGTATGTATCACTTTTAGTTCCTCGCTCATATCTTTGGTCAGGTACACATGAATATGCCATATTACCTGTTAATGAGTCTAAACAAAATGTTAGCTAGGATTCAGGCTAACCCAAACACATCCCCTCACTATGTTTTCCATAAGGCCTGATTAAACTAATAATTGTCAATCATTTGAAGAAAATTGGTCGACATGGGAACACTTCCTGTTTTGGGGCGGTTTCATCAAATCAATGGGTTCTAAACCTAAATCCAATAAGCGTAGGAGACTACCAAAGAGTTTTGTTCGAACTAATGAAACCCTGGAACAAGGAACCTCGTCTATTTAGACCAGAAGCAAAAAAAAACCTCGTAGACAGAAACCCTTGTTCCAGTCCATGAGCTAAAGAGGGTTTACACAAGGAAAGGTAAATGGGTTGTGGAGGAAAAAACCTTGTCTACTCCTCGAGAGCAATCTCCAAAGCTGCTAAAGGATCCTACTGCTGATGTTCATGCAGGTAAACATGTTGAAACTGCAAGGAGTGAACCTAGCAAAGTAGGGAAGAGTCAGCATGAAACAGAGGAAAAAGATATTGCAAACAAAGCCACCCTAGTTGGAATGTATGGGGTCAGAAAACCTCATACCAGACCTATAAATAAACTTAGGCTTAAGTTCAAGCTAAAGCAGAACCCTGCCCTTGAGGGACCTAATGATAAACAAGGTGGAAGCTTCTAGCTCCAAGAAGCACAAAAGTCACAAGAGAAGAGAACATGGCCCCAAGGCCAAAAAGACCAAGAAAGTAAAGCCAACACAGACCAACAATGTAGATCTTTCGCTAGAGGCGGCCAAAAAACTCAAATAATATTTTTGTCGCAGTATCAACTATTAATCCATCAACATTCCTTTTGAAAGCATTTTGACAAAGTGCTGACAGTTAATTTGGCAACACTTCGTGGTTTTTATCCCGATAAATGCATACCAATTAATCTGTAAGTGAGTGGAAAAAATATGTTTTTAAGGCAGCAATAAGAGCTTTGATCATGATAAAGCTTATGCAAGATGGATTCACATACCAAACCCTTGTTTTGGCAAATCAGGCCTGAATTTCACAACGAGGTTACTATTTTAAATGTGATGACAAAATAGAGGATTTCAGAAGATTATTGCTAGATATCAGCAGGTGGTTTTGTCCTCAGCTTCAGCAGGATTTTCAGCTACGTTTCAACTTCCAGATACAGCATCTTATCATCCCACTTCATGGTTAAACAAACAGCGCATCAAAGAAATTTATGTACAATGTATTTGATCCTAGTTTAGGGATTTACGTAGATATTTAAGATTTTTTGTAATTAAAGTTTCCTAAAAACATGGCTACAGTTTTGTAAATATTTTATAAAACAGATCATGAAAGAGGACCAAGGGTTGGTTTTTTGGCACAAAAAGACTTTACTGTGTATCTGTTATTTTGATATTTATAAAATTTCCAAGGCAGAATTTTTAGACTCACGTATTTGAGATTCCTTTGCTATGTTTACCAGTCGGTGTTCTTTGTGATGTATATCTTCTTAGTAAATCTCATGATTGTTATCTCTTCATGTTTGAAACGTAGTTTGTAAAATAGTGGAATTCATATTTGATGCTCTGTTGTTTTCAGTTTCAAATGTTTGATCTTATCCTCTAAAGTTACACAAATTTCATTTATTTGCTTTGTGTAATGGGTTGCTTCTTCCTTCTGCTTACCATCTGAATATCCCAAAGTCTAAATAAACATTGTATATGCCTTTGATCCCTGTCTGCCTTACTCCTAGTTCTTGGAAATTTCCATAATATCAATCCCATGACTCCATGATGAATGGTTAAAGTTACCATTTTTCCAGCCAAGCCCATCATTTTTACAAATTAAATCTGGCCACTGAGCATATTAGTGACCTGCTACTGTAGCGACCTTGAGTAGCAGAGTCATAGAGAGATCCCTCTCTAAATTGAAGGATCATCTTTCAATCCTTAAGTGGTTTGAAGGTTTCCTTAGTTTTTCTCCCCACAGCCAGGGCACTTTCTGAGTGATAACATCTTGGCATTGTTGTCAGGGAAACAAAGGATTTATTTTTCCCTAAACGATTAGCATTAAAGAGATCTAATTTCTGAGGGAAAACAGAAATTAGAAGTTGAAGTTGAATGTTCAATTTGCCCTAGTGACTCCACAATTTGAAGTTCAAGGTGATTCCACTGGGAAGTTCTGGCTCATAAAGGAGTTTACACTAGGAGACATCCTGATCCTAATCCACCAGAACATCTTTCAAGTCCATAGAAGCTTTTCAGGAAGAAAAGATCAGCAAAAGAATCAGGTACTGTTCATTTAGGAAGATCTTTTTCTTTACCTAAAGAGGTTAAGTCCATAGAAGATATCCAATTTGATAAAGTTTGAGCATACTTTATTTAGATCAAAGTCAGAATCTGATCCTTTAGACACAGTATTTGATGAGAAAAGATTTAAGTCTTATGTTTCAAAGTTTTCTTCTCAAAAGCCTAGTTTATCACAACAAGATCGAGATAGTTTTTGGAGTAGCTTAATTTCTAGGCTCAAACAACAATTGGAATACATAAGTACTCTTACTCATACTGATCCAATTGAATTTTTGAAAGAAAGAAGATTGGAATACCTTGTTCAGGAACTCCAGTTGGCTTTGTCCAATTCTGTCACTTTTCCTTTCCCTACTCCACCTTTTTCTGCACCATCTGCTTCTGTTATATTTCATACTACTACTCCTTTGGTTGCTACTACAACCATTTCTGTTCCATTTTCATCTTTTGTTCAAATCCCTAGCATTTTAGTTCAACTTCGTTTCAAGTAGCTATGACTGCCAGATTTGCTCCCCTTGTACTTCAAGCACCATTACATGACCTTCCTCAAAATTATGCTCAGTGTATTGTTTTATTTGACGGACTAGGAGCCATTACAGCTCAACAACATTTGGATAGGTTTAATGACATCAAAGATTTGGAGGAGGTGGATCAGGAAGATGTCAAAATGAGGTTGTTTGCACAAAGCTTCTTGGCTGAGGTGAAAATGTAGTACAGAAGTCTTCCAGCAGGAAATATTGTCGATTTCCAGCAGTTTGAGCAGCTTTTTCTTAGGAGATGGGAGGATAAGAAAAATCCTTTACAGATCCTAGCTGAATATGATAATTTGAAAAGAAATCCAGGGGATCCAGTGCAGGAGTTTTCTGCTAGATTCAATAAGGTATACAATGCAATTCTAGCGGATATTAAACCGCCTCATGGATTGGCTCTGCTCCATTATCCTGATGCATGTGATGTTGAGTTTGTTTTCTAGTTAAGAGAGAAATTATGCTACATTGGCAGACATGCAGAATAATGCCATAGGAGTAGAAATGAATTTGATGGAAAAAAAAATGAAGTTGAGGTCTGAAAGGAAAGGAGTTAAGGATGAACCCTCTTCTTCCACAGATACTAAGTTTGATGTCATGTTAAAAACAATGGAGAAGTTGGTTGATAAATTAACTCCTCCCAGGGTTGAACCTGAACCACAAATCAGAAATCCCAACTTCAGAAGGCCTCCAGGTCCTCAAGTTCACCAAAGAGATCAGAAAAAACCCTGAAGATTAGCAGGCAGTGAGACCTCCTTTCCCAGAGAATTTTGTGGGTGAGGAAAATGCAGAGGAATCTGAAGAGCAAATCAACTATCTTGATGAGGATGAAACCCAGGTGTACCTAACTAAAGAAGAGCATGATAGATCAACTCAACTGTCATAAGAAAGGGGCAACATTCAATTAATGGTGGAACCAAAGGTATATCAGCAAGGCTATAACAATGCAATTGCTGATTTTCAAAAGCATTAAAATCCAGTGTTCCACAGGTACTCCCCCCCCCCAGGGGTCTAGTTTCCTAGCTCCCCCGCGCACCGGGGACTTGGCGACGAGAAGGGGTCGTTTCCCCACGCTCCCAAAAAACAAGGTACGCAAGGGGACGTGCCAGGGGGTCGTTTCCTTGTGCTGAGGGATCGTTTCCGAAA
The DNA here is from genome assembly GCA_031772625.1 of Pinus tabuliformis. Classification (NCBI taxonomy): domain Eukaryota; kingdom Viridiplantae; phylum Streptophyta; class Pinopsida; order Pinales; family Pinaceae; genus Pinus; species Pinus tabuliformis. The sequence continues at coordinate 1,370,361,126 of CM062805.1, read as the reverse complement.
AGGGGGTCGTGAGGGGTCGTGGGGGGTCGAGGGGGGACATGGGGGGTCGAGGGGCCCAATTTTTTTAAATAAACTTTTGTTTATAATTAAAATTTAACATTAGTTTTAATACTTTAGAGTTTCAATTCGTTTTTTCATAAATTTAATTCATTATTCGCCCTGGCCCCTCACTCCATTCGCAAGACATTCCTAGTTCCTCTGCAGCAGCGAGGAATTGGTCCACATATAGCTTCATCCACTCTATCAAGAGGAACAAGTTTACCTCTAAAAGAGCGGAGAAGTTAGTTGCTGTGCACAGTGCTCTATGTCTTGAGCATAAGAAGACACCTGAGTATTTGAAGGGACCAACAACACGATGGGATGTTGATCCAGAGGATGATGTACAGGTAGATACGGAGGAGAGACTTGATGAGAGACAAATGGGATTGGTTGGTGTGCAACTTAGCATGTTTGAGAATGCTAGTGATTCAGATTCAGATGGTGATATGGTTGATCCTGATCAATGTTACCAGACTCGGAATCGGCAATAAATTGGCGAGGCAAAAGAGCGAAGAGTTTTAATCGGATCGGGAAAAAATCGGCAAAAAATCGTTGAATTCATTAAATAAAAATATACACATATATTGAATTAAAAAAACCGTTTTTCATTAATATTGGGTAAAGGCATGTCCAAACAATGCATAATATCAATAGATGTCCAAAATGTTTAGGTAACTTACATTTACCTAAGTTACCAGGATTCGGATCCGGATATGGATACGGATTCGGATTCGGATACGGATTCACCAGTTTTTTGAAAAGCGAGGATCCGGATACGGCAAATACAAACAATGTAAAATATTTTATAATTTTTTAAAATTAAATTTATATGAAAATAAAAAATAAAATAAAAATGTATATTACTTTTTAAATATATAGTTTTTATATATAATATTTATAGAAATATTTGTTAGATAAATAATAGCATAATTAATATATTATTGACAAATATTAATTAAATTTATATAAAATAAAAAATTATATTTAAAATTTAAAATATAGAACTTCTATATGATACTTTTAAAATAATTATTAATTTAATAATATTAAAATTAATGTATCATAATATTCAAACATTAAGTACTATTATTATATTTGAAATAAATTACTATTATTTTATTTAAAATAAATGACCATGAAAGTTACTTTATATTTAAATTAAATGACCATTAACCATTATTATATTTAAATTAAATAATCATTAAAATTACTTTATATTTAAATTAAATGACCATTAAAGTTACTTTATGGAACTTACTTTATGAATCTCACTTTTTTACACTTTAAATAAAAATAAAACTTAATTAGAATATGTAAACGGTCGTAGCTTATCATTTATAATATGGTCAATCAAAGAAAAAATTAATGAACTATCGCAGCCAAAATCTATTGAATTTAAAACTATCACTCAGTGAGGGCATTGATCTGCCAAAGCGAACCCACACAGTTCTGAAAAAATCTGTTGAATTTAAAACTATCGCTCATTAAGGTCTCTGATCTGCCAAAACGACTCCCCGCTGATTTAAAACCAGTGCATTTGCTCGGATCAATCAATGATATATTAACATGCTCGTCTAATATTTTGGTTTAGATATGGATTACTACGCCGAAGACCCAAGGCCACGTTTTCAGTTGCAGGCATCCTCCATACCCGCTACCCAACAATCTGCTTCAATCGACAGAAAACACGCAACATTTTGCATAGCAACAGGAATCTTAATCTTCAGTTACGGCTGCCTTTTGCCCGGCATTTGGCAGATCTTACTGACATGGATCGGCTTGTCACTCACCATTGGACCGTTCGCCCCGATTTCCCTCACCGGTGGCGACATCAGAGTCGGTTGCGGCGAAATCCTTGAAGAACCACAGATCAAAACCCCAAAACCGGAACCCGAACGGAAAAATTATAGAGGAAAGGCCAAGCGGTCAGAGAACAGTAATCCCGAAATACCCATTTTAAATATCCCCAGATCAGACGAAATTCCGGAAGGAAACAAAAATGGAGAAGCATTTGCTAAGGTTTCTGTGGTTTCTAGGGTTTCATGGCCGAGCCGACTCACAAAGATTCAATTCAGATCGTTTCATGGCCGAGCCGAGTCCGAATCGCGATTTTGTCGATTAATTGTCGATTCCTCTTTCACTGATCCTGATTTATTCATGTAGCAGCTGGATGCAGAGACTAGCGGGGCATTACCTTGAGGCTTGAGCAAAATTATACTCGTTTATCTTTTGATATGTTGATGTTCTTATGTTATTCTGACTCTATAAAATTTTGACTCTTGATGTATCAGACTTGAATTTTATAATTTTATGTCAATATTCATTGTTCAGTATTCAATGTTCATAGTAGGAAGTGGAACATCAATATGGTTTAAACTTTAATCATAATGTATGATGTATGATTATAAATTAGAATTTTAAATTTATATGATATTAGATAATGATATTCATATCAATGATCATGCTTTGCAGCTTTTCAATTCAAACCCAATTGTCGTAGTGGACTCAATTTATAAATAATATTTTATATTTATAAGCTTTTAAGACCATGACGTTCCCCCACGTTTCCTAAAAATTGGTGGGGAGCTTTTGCATAGGCCGCTCCCGCATATCCTCGCTCCCTCGCCCCAGAACCTTGGTGGAACATTGGTATAATCTCAGGGGCAAAAATGTCAATGTCAAGCTTCCTCCAACGAAGCCTTCAACAGAGCAACCACAAGCAGATCCAAAGAAAGGTCTACCTAAGAAAGTTGATGAAGCCAAGAGAGATGGGAAGGAATTGGAAAAGGTCCAACTACCTTTTAGCTTGGAAAATGAAATCGGTAAGATCAAGATCCCAATCCCATTTTTTGAATTATTGAAGAATATACAGTATAAGGAACAAATCATTAAAATGATTAAAGGATCAGAGGGAGGTCAGTCATCGAGTATTAATGCTCAAGATTCTTTAAACATACAAGATGATTCTCCTACCTTTTTGTTTGGTCCTCATGTAACTAAAGTAAATGAAAATGTTCCTCCTTTTTACATCAGTTTTAACATTCATAACATGGTTCTTCATAATGCTATGTTGGACTCGGGAGCATCACATAACTTGATGCCCAAATTTGTTATGGAAAACTTAGGGCTTGATATCCTTATAAGGATTTATTCTCTTTTGACTCAAGAAAGGTTAAATGTTTGGGACTAATCAAGGACCTTGTTGTGACACTCACCCAAATCCCTGCCAAAAGTACGATGATGGATGTGGTAGTAGCAGATATTCCAGCTCGGTTTGGAATGTTGTTATCACGGTCATGGGCAGCTAAGTTGGGGGGTACTCTTCAAATGGACATGTCTTATGCCTCTATTCCTGTTTTTGGTGAACATAGAAGGTTGTACAAAGAGGTCCAGATGGCATACGTGGTCAGCAATCAAGCCCAGCCTAACAATCATCCCATTTAGGCAGTTGAAACTGACCTCGGATCTGCAATTTTGTATATTGACTTTCACTTTGAGGAAGAGGGATAGCTGCAGATCGAAGATAAAGTCCAGGAAGAAAAAGTATAGACAGTCAATGATAATGTGGCATGGAACATGCGTTTTGATGGGTCCACTTGCAAGGATGGTTCAGGGGCACGTATTTGGATAATTCCACCAAATTGTAGCATTCAGTTATATTCCTTTAAATTGTATTTTGAATGCACCAATAACATAGCAGAGTATGAGGCTCTAATCATTGGATTGAATCTACTTAGAGAACAGAAAGCAAAAAAAAAATTGTCTTCGGAGATTTTGAGTTGGTTATAAAGCAAGTCAATGGTACATATCAGGCAAAACATACGAAGATGACGGCCTACAGGAATGAGGTATGGGATTTGTTTGATAATTTCTTCTTAGTACATAAATTTTTAGTTATTTTTAGAGAAGAAAATGGCATACCAGATTCCCTAGCTATTTATGCTAGTGTTTTTTAAATTCCTATTCATCCAAATAAGAAGTATGAAATAAATGCCAGACATAGGCCCTCTATTCCAAACAATATCAAGCACTGGTAGGTTTTTGAGGATGACCAACAGATCAAGAGCTTCCTAGAAATGATTGATGAATTTGTAAACACTCTTGCTGATGAAAATGAAGATGTAAAGACAGATGTGAATGAAGATCCAAATGTTTTTCTGAGTACTATCGCTGGACAAGAAATTATTCAGTGAAGTAACAATCTTATTCCCAGAGGCTTGGTTGTGAAAATTCTATCATTGCAGGAACTGATTTACTTTTGCTACTTATTCCTCAATAAGTTATTTATGAAATTACTTCAATAAACATTAAAATAAATATTGTTGCATATATCACACCGTAGTACAGAAACAAACATATGCACAAGAATCAACACGTTGACACAGATATTTTGGACAACAGTCACCGGAAAAACCCAATGTGGGAAAACCGGTGCAGCAAGGGAGGATTTTATTATTATGCAGGAGAAATATATGAATACAAATCTAGGATGTTCATCTAGCAATCCTTTACAAAGAAAACACTGGCGGAAAATTTGAGTGAGTTTTACCTCACTTCACCTAGCAGAATTCCGGCTGATCCGGCACAAGACTGGTTAACCCCGGCTATTTCTGCGTCACCTCTTCTGCCCTCTGCGTCAGCTTTCCCAACAATTCCTGCAGTTCCGATTGTTCCCGACAACTCCGACTTCTGCCCTCTGCGTCAGCTTTCCCGGCTGTTCCGACAGTTCCGGTTGTTCCCGGTAGTTCCGGCTTCTTCCCTCTACATCATCTTTCCCGACAGTTCCGGCAATTTCGACTGTTCCCGGCAGAGATGACTTCTGCCCTTTGCATCAGTGTTTCCGGCTGTTCCCGGCAGTTCCGGGTTCTGCCCTCTTGACTGCTCACCAAACCACTAGTTCAATTTCTCAGCTAACCCTGCTCCAGAAATTGAACTGACTGGTCTCCCTCAGTGTGTTCTCCAAGTGACCCTCAAGCCTCCTCTTATACTTTTCTCGTTGACAGATCAACGATCGAGATTAAGTCCCTAATCAACGGCTAATATTAACTCTGGCTTGATCCATGACTTTTGGACCATTCTAACACAGTTTTATATTAATTCACATTAATATTTTATTTTTCCTAAGTTTAGACTTAGGGACTCCATTAAAAAATATTAATTATTTTAATATCTCCCAAACTGTTTAAAATCTGCACAAACCCTTTTTGGGTATTGGAGATCTCATGTGCCTTAGCCTCTCCACCAATTTTCGTGGCTAGAGCACATCCTATGCTACCTCAAATCAACACTCACTCTTAGCGAGGACTGTGCTCTAGTAGTACTCCTCACTGAGTATCACCCTGATTATCTGGCATCGGTCCCTGTGCTGATGCTAAGCCCCCCTGCCCAACATCCTCTACACTATTGTATCATGTACTGTTGCCCATGGCTCTGCATCTGTACGACAACTCACTCTACAGTTGTGCTGTTGTTGGTCCTTTCTCCCAACATTGCATCCGCACTGCAACTCTCTCTACATCCGTGCGGCTATCACTCCCATTTCTTCTTCTGAAACGGGTTCTTTACCATCCCCATCTTTTCCCTAAAGTAGTCAAACTTTGTCCTTCCAAGGGCCTTGGTGAGAATGTTCGCCACCTGTTCTCCTGTAGGAGTGTAGCTCAACTGTACAACTCCTCGTTGGACACAGCCTCTGACAAAGTGACATCAGATATCAATATGCTTCGACCTATCATGAAACACTGGATTCTTAGAGTTTGATGCAACTCTGATTATCGCACATGATCCTGGTCGCCTCCATATTCCTTCTAAATAGGTTCACAAGCAGTTTTCTAAGCCATATGGCCTCACACGAAGTTGTGCTTGCTGCCATATATTCTACCTCAGATGAGCTCAGAGCCACGAACTTTGTTTCCTACTACACCAGGGGGTCATTCCTAATCCAATGTTGAAACAGTACCCAGAGCTACTTTTCCGATCCACTAAAATTCCTGCCCAATCTGCATCAGTAAATCCACTCAAACTAATATCCTTACCTTTGGTGTATAGGAGCCCATAATTGACTATTCCCTGTAAAACCTGAGAACGTGTTTGGTTGCTGCCCAGTGTGCCCTCTTTGGTTCCACCATGAACTGACTAAGGGTGTTGACAGCGTAGAAAATGTTTGGCCTAGTATTGACCAGATTCAGGGACCCTATGAGCTACCTGTATAGGGTGGGATCGACATCCTTGTCTTCTGATGCATCAATCTTCTTGTAGTTGGTGATCATTGGCGTAGCCATGGGTCTACAGTCCTCCATCCCGAATCTTTTCAGGATTTCTGTAGCATACCTCCCTTGCCCAAGGAAGATTTCTCCCTTCTGCTGCCAGACTTCCAACCCTAGGAAGTAATGCATTTGTCCCAAATCCTTCATATCGAATTCTGTGGCTAGATTCTTTTTGCAGTCCCCAATGAGTCTAGATGATCATGTCAAAAAGAGATCATCCACATACAATACTAAGATTACCGGCTTGTTCTCTACGACCAGATAGTAAAGATTCGGATTCACGTCACTCTTGACAAATCTCATCTTCTGCAAGTAGCCATCTATTCGACCATACCATGCTCTCGATGTTTGTTTCAGCCCATACAAGGCTTTCTTCAATCTGCATACATGAGACTTTTTCTCATGAGTCTCAAAGCCCTCTGGTTGACCGTTGTTCAATGTATACCTCTTCTTCTATTACCCCGTTCAGAAATGTCGTTTTGACATCCATCTGATGAATCTCCCATCCCATCTAAGCTGCATGAGATATCACGGTCCTAATAGATGTATACCTGGCTACCGGGGTGAAGGTCTCCAAATAATCAATTCCTTCCTTTTGAGCATACCCCTTAGCCACAAACCTGGCCTTGTATTTCTCAACATTGTCGTCTGCAACGTATTTGATCTTGTAGATCCATCTTGAACCTACCACTAATCTGTCTTGAGGCCTTGGCACCACCTACCATACATCGTTCACCATTATGGAGTTGTACTCCTCTACCATCACATCTAGCCAAACCTAACGTTGAGTTGACTCCTTGAAACTGGCAGGATCTCCATCCTAAGCTACTAATGCTTGATATCTATCTGGTTGTTTTCGCTCTCTCTTATTGTTTCTTGGCGCACCAATGAAATCCTCTGCATCTCGTAGAATCTAACGAAGTTCCCTGCTAGTTCTTCCTCTGACAGCAAGTGCTTCTGTTAGCTCCTTCTCCTCATCTTGAGAATCTTCCTGCCCTGAGGAAGAATTCTTTACTTCTGTTTATTGAACAGGCTTAAACAGCGGCTCCTCTTTCGACTACTCCTTGGAAGGCATCTCAGGAGATCTTCTGAAAGCCCTGTCCTCCATGAACTTTACAGCTCGTCGAACTACTACCTTCCTGCTCCCTGGAAGATAGATTCTGTATACCTTAGTTTTCTCGCTATCCCACCAAGTAGCCATTTTTCGCAGTTTGATCCAGCTTCTTCCTCTTTTCTTCGGGTATGTGGCAATATGCTAAACTCCCAAATATCCTAAAATGACTGACTTCGGGTGTCTTCCCTGTGAAAACTTTCTCTAGAATAATCTTGCCCAATGCCCAATGAAAAGTCATGTTCTGAACATAGACTATTGTGTTGCATGCTTCTACCCACAAGAAATTTGGCATATATTGATCATACATCATGGCCCTAGTTGCTTCTACAATAGTCATGTTCTTTCTTTTTGCTACTCCATTCTGCTCTGGATTGTAGGGAGTTGTCCACTCTCTTTTGATGCACTCCTTAGCGCAAAAATCAGTGAAGTCATTATCGACATACTCTCCACCATTATCTGAGCGCAAAACTTTTATTTTCTTCCCAGTCAGATTCTCCACCAGAGCCTTGAACTCCTTGAATTGATAGAAAACCTCGTCCTTGGTTTTCAGAAAATAAATCCAAGTTTTCCTTGAGTGGTCATCAATGAAGGTAAGGAAATACTCGGCACCACTGAAAGCTTTGACGAACATAGGTCCATAGATATCTGAGTGTATCAATCCTAGTACACTCTTGGCCCTGTGTTTGCTCCTAGGAAATGTTGTCTTGGCATACTTTCCTAGAGTGCATCCCTTGCATACATCATCTCGTTCCGTACTCAAATCTAGAACTCCTATTACAATGCTCCTGAGAATTGTCAGAGCTCCATGGTGCAAGTGACCCATTCTTCTGTGCCATAGTTCATTCAAGTCCTTGTCTCCATGACTGCCTATTAGTGCCATTGGTGATTCTAGTTTTAATCTATACAACCTATTACTTTTGATCCCGATCTGCACTTTATTTTTCCAGCTCGAGTGTTTGACATATACCTTTTCCTTGATGACATAAACATTGTAGCCCTTGCCTTGAAGTTGCGACACGGAAAGTAAGTTCATCCCCAATCCTGGTACATGCAGCACATTTGTAGCACGCAACTGTTCTCTTGATTCTGTTTGGAAAACTATGGTACCCTTCCCTACTGGAGTACACTTTGCGTTGTTCCCCATGGTGATCTGAAAGTTCGTCTTCTCTTCTCGATATTTTGAGAAACATTCCTTGATTCCCGTCATATGCCACGAAGCTCCACTGTCTATATACCACATTTCTGATGATGCAAACTAGTCATACAAGCCACTTCTTCTTCCAGCCAAGAAACCAACATAGAGAAATCGAAGTCTCTTTCTCTTGTGCAATCTTCTGAAAATCTGTGTGAGTCCCCTGACGTTGACGCCTCTGCATCGTGGTCTCGACCCATAACTAGTTTTCCCTTCCTATCTCTAATTACTCGCTTTTGCCCTCTTGATTTCTCACCAGACCACTAGTTCAATTTCTCAGCTAACTCTGCTCCAGAAATTGAATTGATTGGTCTCCCGTGTGCTCTCCAAGTGACCCTCAAGCCTCCTCTTATACTTTTCTCATTGACAGATCAACGACCGAGATTAAGTCCCTAATCAGCGGCTAAGATTAACTCTGGCTCGATCCATGACTTTTGGACCATTCTAATACAGTTTTATATTAATTCACATTAATATTTTATTTTCCCTAAGTTTAGACTTAGAGACTCCATTAAAAAATATTACTTATTTTAATATCTCCCAAATTGTTTAGAATCTGCCCAACCCTTTCTGGGTATAGGAGATCTCATGTGCCTTAGCCTCTCCACCAATTTTCGTGGCTAGAGCACATCCAATGCTACCTCAAATCAACATTGGTCCCCCTAATCAATAGGCCAAATTCTAGGCTTAACATCTCTTTAGGGGGACCAAGATTATAATTTGGGAACAGAAGAAGATCCTAAATTTGTTAAAGTTTCTAATTCTTTGAATGCAGAACAAAAACAACAATATGCAAAATTATTGAAAGAATTTTTAGATGTTTTTGCTTGGAGATACGAAGATTTAAAAGTTTATGACAAAGCTATTATCCAGCATACTATCCCACTCAAAGAAAATGAGAAACCTTTCAAACAAAAGCTTAGAAGGATTAATCCAATGTTGCTGCCATTAATAGAGAAAGAAGTTAAAATATTGCTTGCTGCCAAGATAATTGTGCCATTGAGGTTTTCTAAGTGGATTGCTAATCTTGTTCCAGTCAGAAAGAAGAGCAAAGAAATCAAGTTGTGCATGGACTTTCGAAATCTGAATAAGGTTTCTTTGAAGGATAATTACCCCCTACCTAAAATGGAGCATATATTGCAGAGTGTAGTTGGAGCTGAGAGAATTTCCATGTTGGATGGTTTTTCAGGGTACAATCAGATTTTAGTGCATCCAAAAGACCAGGATAAGACTGCTTTTTACGACTCCTTGGGGTACTTTTATGTACTCAAAGATGCCTTTTAGACTAATGAATGTTGGAGCTACATTTTAGAGGGCAATGGATATAGCATTTGCGGAGGAAAAGGATAAGTTTGTTGTGGTTTATTTGGATGACATAACAATTTATTCTAAGTCTGAAACTGATCATTTGAAACATCTCAGACAGGTTTTCTCAAAATGTAGAAAGTTTGGCATCTCCTTGAATCCAAAAAAGTCAAATTTTGCTATGAAGGAGGGAAATTTGTTGGGTCACATGGTGTCCAAAGATGGTATTCAAATTGATCCCAACAGAGTTGCAGCCATACAGAAAATTGAATTTCCTAGAAGCAAAAAAGAAATACAATCCTTTCTTGGTAAGATAAACTTCTTGAGAAGATTTATTCCTAATTTTGCTGAAATCTTGAAGATTATTACTAATATGTTGAAGAAAGGAAGTGAAATTAAGGGGACAGCTTCAAGTAAGGAATCTTTTGATGGGATTAAAAGTGCTCTAACTCAGACCCTTGTCCTAGTTGGCCCAGATTTTTCGAAGGAGTTTCTGGTTTTTTCCCTTGCTTTAGAACATACAATTTCAGAAATTTTGTCGCAGAAGAATGCAAATGGTCATGAACAGCCCATATCTTTTTTCAGCAGAGCATTGAGAGACTGAGCTGAAATATGACATCATAGAAAAGAAGGCCTATGCATTGGTGAAGGCATTAAAAGATTTCAGAGTTTATGTGATACATTCTCATATTGTTGCTTATGTGCCTAACATTGTGGTAAAGATATTCTAAGTCAGCCACATGGTGATGGTAGAAGGGGGAAGTGGATAGCAAAGTTGTTGGAATATGACTTAGAAATCAAGCCAACCAAGCTGATCAAGGGTCAAGGCCTGGCAAAATTGATGACTGAAACAAATTGTGACACTCTTAGAATAAACCTCATTTTAGAGCTCTTGGATGATGCAGATGACAGAACAAAATTGTTGGTATCTGAACAGTTCAAATCTTCTTCATGGTACAGTGATGTTATTTATATATTGCAAAATTTACAAGCTCCACCTAGAACTAGTAAAACTTCAGCCAGATTTTTAAAACTTAAAGCTGTCAAATTTTGTATTCTGGATGGGTATTTATTTTGGAAGGACCCGGAAGGTATACTGTTGAACTGTCTACTTGAAGATGAAGCAAAACAAATGATGAAGGAGTTCCATCAAGGTGTGTGTGGGGGCCATCATTATTGGAAAGCCATTGTCAACAAAATTCTAAGAGCAGGCTTTTATTGGCCTATAGTTTTTTCAGATGTTCATAAAGTTGTAGCCTGTGTCATAAATGTCAAATCTTTGAAGGAAAACCAAAGTTGTTATCTTTACCATTAAGGCCCATTTCTGTAGAGGCACCATTTCAGCAGTGGGGCCTTGATTTTATTGGAGAAATTCATCCAACATCCTCAGGACAACACAAATGGATTTTGACAGTAAAAGATTATTTCACAAAGTGGATCGAAGCTATACCGACTAGGCAAGGTACCGACACTGTTGTCATTCAATTTTTAGAAAATATCCTTTCTAGATTTGGTAGCCCGAGAAGAATTATAACTGATAATACACAAGGTTTTAAATCTAAGAAGATGATCAAGTTTTGTGATGATTATAATATAGCCCTTAGCCATTCCACAACCTATTACCCTCAGGGTAATGGACTGGCAAAATAATCAAATAAGAGCTTAGTCAGGATCATCAAAAAATTGTTGGAGGATAACAAGAAAGCTTGGCATGCAAAACTGAAATTTGCATTATGGGTAGACAGGATCAATACTAAGAGATCAATTGGGACTACACCTTTTCAGCTGGTATATGGCACAGAGGCGACTTTTCCTGTTTCACTAGGGATACCAGTCATGAAATTTTTACAGGAACAAGAGGAAGAGCCCAATCATATCCAAAGAAGAATAAATCAGTTCATTGAAGTCTAGGAAATGAGGAAGAAGGTGTATGATCAGGCCCAGTTGTTTCAGGAAATGATGAAAAAGATTTTTGACAAAAATACGAAGGAGGATGATTTTTGAATTCATGATACAATTCTAAAATGGGATGCTAGAATTGAAGATAAGGGAAAACATGGTAAATTCGATCCTATATGGAAAGGCCCTTATCATATTGTTGCATATCATGGCAAGAGTACCTTCATTCTATAGAATTTGAAAGGAGAACTTTTGCCTGGAGGTCCAGTAAATGGACGCTTTCTTAAACACTCTCTTGAAAAATGATAATTCGTTATTTCATTGCATATATTTGTTTTACCTTGAAAAACTTGTAGGTTTGGATGGCATTTTGTAGAATTTGAAGCCCAAAGTGAAGGACCTAAGGTTATGATAAATGGTTATCATAGTTTGGAAGGTCATTTTATTTCAGTTTTCAGACTCTGTATATAAACAAATTTGGAAAAGAACATGTTTTCCATAGCTTAGATTTGGTTTGTATTTGAAATAAGTCAAACATTTGTACTCAGCATTTGAAATCAACTCACATTTTAAAATTTCTATCATAAGAGGTTAGGCACCTAGTCTACGAGGGTTCTTTGTTGCCTCACAAGGTGACAGTGTCCCCGATGGAGCTGGTTGTTATCACAGTTCACAGTTTCATGGGCAATTAATGTAATTTGGTGTTCTAAATTTTAAACAGTTTTGGGATGTGCTGACAGAGAATTTGTCAATGTTGTTTTCACGATTCAAAAGGAAAAGCACTGACAAATTAAACGTCAGCAAATGGTTTAATTTTTTAACAAGCGAGTGCTAGAAAATCAGTTGGTAGCATAACCTGTCATCATTTGACAGATGGCGCTGATAAATTAGTTGGTGTGACATGCTATTAAATTTTCCCAAAATGAACAATTGTTGAACTTACCACCGCCAAATGTGACAATCATTATCAAAATTAATGATATGATCGAGGCACAGAAAAATGAATATGATTGTATTGGTTTTGTTTTCATCTGTCTAATCCGAGATTTCATGTGAAGGGAATTGTTGCAATATTATTGCATAACGGTGTCCTTGATTCCTTTTGCGGTAAGATATCAGTTAGGCTTCCAGCATCAGCATTCCTGGTTTTTCCTTCCTCAATTTTTGTTGCTGTTGTTAGTAGTTATGGGAAAGGGTCGTCGTTTGTGCAGGAATGAGCCTGAAGGTCTAGAACTCTTTGAAGCCATCCCACATCTCCAAGAACAAATGTGGCAAGCAGGTTGGGAGGAGTTTTGTTTCAGATGTGACAGATTTCACGATGAAGTAGCTCGTGCACTTGCAGAGGGGTTCGACAGACAGAGTGTTCATGTTGTTGATCTTTCTTTCCCAATTTCGAAAGAAAGCATTGTAAAGGCTACATGTCTCCCAGTGGATGGGGACCGCTGGTTCAAAAACCGAACCCTGACAGGTGTAGATATCCCTTTCTTTTTAAAGGAGGAGCACCAAAACAAAGATTGGCATCAAAGAGTGCAGAGGTCCTGGCTTAAGACAAATTGGCATGAAATTCTAACTGTAATCTAAAGATACTTCACCTGTGATCGGTATGTATCACTTTAAGTTCCTCGCTCATATCTCTAGTCAGGTACGCATGAATATGCCATATTACCTGTTAATGAGTCTAAACAAAATGTCAGCTAGGATTCGGGCTAAACCAAACACATCCCCTCGCTGTGTTTTCCATAAGGGTCTGATTAAACTAATAATTGTCTATCATTTGAAGAAAATTGGCCGAACATGGGAACACTTCCTGTCTTGGGGGGCTTTCATCAAATTAGTGGGTTCTAAACCTAAAACCAGTAAATGTAGGAGACTACCAAAGAGTTTTGTTCAAACTGATGAACCCTAGAACAAGGAACCTCATCTATTCAGACCAGGAGCAAAAAGAAAACCTTGCAAACAGAAACCCCTTTTCCAGTCCCTAAGCTAAAGAGGGTTTACACAAGGAAAGGTAAACAGGTTGTGGAGGAAAAAGCCATGTCTCCTCCTCTAGAGCAATCTCCAGAGCTCCCAAATGATCCTACTACTAATGATCCTGTAGGTGAACATGTTGAAACTGTTGGGAGTGAACCTAGAAAAACAGGGAAGGGTCAGCCTGAAACAGAGGAAAAAAAGATGCAAACAAAGTCACCCTGGTTGGAATGTAAGGGGTCAGAAAACCTCAGACCAGACCTATAAACAAACTCAGGCTTAAGTTCAAGCTAAAGCAGAACCTTGCCCTGGCAAACCAAGTAATTGATGTAGATGACATACCATTGAGGGACCTAATGATAAACAAGGAGGAAGCTTCTAGCTCCAAGAAGCACAAGTCATAAGAGAAGAGAACATGGCCCCAAGGCCAAAAAGACCAAGAAAGTAAAGCCTGCATACACCAACAATGTAGATCTTATTCTGGAGGAGGCCAAAAAACTCAGATAAGATTTTTGTCGCAATATTGACTGTTAATCTGTCAGCGTTCCTTTTGAAAGCAGTTTGACAGAGCACTGACAGTTAATTTGGCAGCAATTCGTGGTTTTTATCCTGATAAATGTGTACCAATTAATCTATCAGTGACTTGAAAAAATATGTTTTTGAGGTAGCGATAAGACGCATTGATCATGAAAAGCTTATGCAAGATGGATTCGCGTACCAAACCCCTGTTTCGGCGAATCAAGTTCGAATTTCACAACAAGGTTACTATTTTAATGTGATGACAAAATAAAGGATTTCAAAAGATTATTGCAAGATATCAGCAGGTGGTTTTGTCCTTAGCTTCAACAAGATTTTCAACTTCCAGATACAGCATCTTATCATCCCACTTCATGGTTAAACAAACAATGCATCAAAGAAATTTCTGTACAATGTATTTGATCCTAATTTAGGGATTTACGTAGATATTTAAGATTTTTTGTAATTAAATTTTCCTAAAAACGTTGTTACATTTTTGTAAATATTCTATATAGCAGATCATGAAAGAGGACCAAGGGTTGGTTTTTTGGCACAAAAAGACTTTATAAAATTTCCAAGGCAGAAGTTTTAGACTCACATATTTGATATTCCTTTGCTATGTTTTTTTTTCTGAATAAGGCTAATTCTATTATAGTACAAAAAGGTCAAAAATTACATCAGAGTTACAACAAGGCCATGGCCTTGTAAATCCTGCCCAGAAATTGACAGTTTGCCCAGATTTACACCTTCCAAAATTGAACACAGTCAAAATTTGGATTACTATCTTCTGTTGTGTCTTCTCCTAAGACTCGAAACAGTGACTCTAAACAGTACGTAACAGGGACATGCTGAGATAGACAAACATGGCGATGATGAGCACCGCTTAAACATGGACTGACTGACATATAGACCCATACTGCCGACACATAGACATACAGACCCATACTGCCGAACTGATACATAAACACAGGATTCAAAGACAGAGTGATGCTCCTGCGGCCTAGGCTGCCGAGAGCGAACTGCTTGACTTGATCATTCATCGTCCGTGGTGTAGGGCGCTTCCTCAACTCGGCACCCAAATTGCAGAGAGTCGTCAGAATCGGAGAGAGGGACCACCGCGCTGGAAGGGAGACCCTGAACAGGCTCACTTGGACCCGCAAGAGCTGTTGGAGTAGCTAAGGGGGAGCTTTCCCTAACAGGGAGTTGCAGGTCAATTATAGGCACTGTCCCTTGAACTTGAGGTGGGTTTTCCAGAGTTGCATCTGCCTGATCTCTGAAAATATCACAATGCTCAACAGTTACAGAGACAATAAAAGTAGAATTGGCGAGTGTGCAGGGTATCCGATACCTGACCGTAGGATGCGCCTCATGTCCACAATCAATTATGCGTTCGCTCCCCAGCCCTCTGCCTCGTCCGGCTCTGTTACCATGGAGGTGCTGCTGCTCAGACGTAACTTCGACGGAGGAGGAAGGAGAAATGGGGGCAGGCCTCTGAGTGGTAGCCCGTCCGCGAGAGCCTCCGCGTCTACTGCACATTCTCAGTCTCTCACCCCGCATTGCTGGATAAAGAAGAACCCGCTTGCAGAAACCCGGAGAGGAGGGATTAATTAGGACGGGGGCCGCCGAATTTGGCTCACAACGCCTGGGAATTGCTCTCAAGCTTGTGACAGTCCCTGAATTGGCCACAGAGCATGAATGCCCTTGCTCATTCCCCCGCTCCACCGAGTAATGCGCCAGTGTTGCAGCGGAATGCCAGACGATTGCAGAAGAATGCGCAAGTGTAGCAGGAGCTCCCGGTTTATTAATCGCCATCGCACAGTTAGCCAGGAGACAAATTATGGAAGAAAAGACCAGCATTAATGCCCTCGTTGATATTCCAGCATGCGAACCTCTCTTCCATCCCGCGAGGTACTGCGTGTCACACATGGGCTGACCCCTGCCCATGTGACTCCCCATCTGTCCGCCGCTCACCTTAAGCACCCGCATCCGGGAATATTCCTTTGCTATGTTTCTCAGTCAGTGTTCTTTGTGATGTATGCCTTCTTTGAAAATCTCATGATTGTTATCTCTTCACATTTGAAACACAATTTGTAAAACAGTGGAATTCATATTTGATGCTCTATTGTTTTGAGTTTCAAATGCCTGATCTTATCCTCTAAAGTTACACATATTTCATTTATTTTCTTTGTGTAATGGGTTGTTTATTCCTTTTGCTTACCATCTGAATATCCCGAAGTCTAAATAAACATTGTATATGCCTTTGATCCTTGTCTACCTTACCCCTATTTCTTGGAAATTTCCATAAGATCAATCCCATGACTCCATGCCCAATGGTTAAAGTTACCATTTTTCCAACCAAGCCCACCATTTTTAAAAATTAAATCTGGCCACTAAACTTATTAGTGACCTGCGACTGTAGTATCCTTGAGTAGCAGAATCATAGAGAGATCCCTCTCTAGATTGAAGGGTCGGGTTCCAATCCTAAAGTGGTTTAAAGGTTTCCTTAGTTTTCTCCCCAGAACGAAAGCAATTTGTGAGTGATAACAGGGCTAAGGTGTACTCAAGCTTTAGCCACTCTAGGTACCATCACGTTTTTAAGCTCTACACCAACCCAAGATCTAGGTGCATATCCAAGGTCGAAGCTCCATGACCAACGCCACCCTCCCTACTTCGAGATCTAGACATCAACAAATAGGCCAACCAGATGCATCTTGTTGCCACAAAATGCTTTATCTCTCCTAATGAGATATATAAATCCACCAATCCAAGCATGCGTCAAATGTTCAACCTTTTTATAGAAAGATATTGCACAATCACAACCCCAATCAGTCATAAACCTTCAAATATATATACAATTAAACACAAACCTTCATGGTCCTCAATCATTCTAATGTTATTTATATTATCATCAAGTTATCCAAATACAACTTGTCGGAAACTTTCTTCTTTCATTTCTTTAGCAACACCAAACACAGACTCAGTTACTCAATCAATCTTTTGTTTGTAACTTCATGAATCACGAACATCCATCTGTAGTACTTTCATTCATTCTTCGGTTTCATCCTTTCTTCAAGGTATTCACTATGGCTGTCATAATATGTCCTCCCACTTAACTAGGGAGACATATCGTTTCTTCTATCCATGTTCCCTCTCAACTCAACAGCTTCCTCGTTTTATAGTATTGGAGAGACTTTCAACCTTTCAAGGCTTCACTCCTTTCTCAGGGCATCAAGGTCATCTTGATCATCATCATTCTTATAGCTTCCTTCATCATGCTCATTATTATTATCATCTTCAATTATGAACATCTTCAACATCTTGAAGATTACATACCTGCAAAACCTTAATAGTAAGTACAACCAAATACATGTGAAAAATTGGATACCAAAATTCCTACTGCAACAACTGATTACGTTGCTCCTATTTGTTAATTATTGAACCAAATTATTTTTTGTTTCCTACAGTAAACACTGAAAAGAATACATTGTAGCCTTCACCATTTAAATAAAATACGGAAACAAGAAACTGAACAACAGCTCTGAGGATTTTATTATTATGCAGTAGTAATTTCTGAATACAATCTCTGGATGCCTTCCCTACAATCTAGTTACAAAGAATATCACTGGCAAGGAGATAAGTGAGGTTACCTCACTCTATCACTGGAAATCCTGGCTGATCCAGCCACTAAATGAACTGCCTTTGTGATGCCTCTCCGCAGTCACTGCGTCAGCCCAACGTCACACCCTCTGGGGATGGCGTCACCCCTTCAGCTAATCGATTTGTTGCCCAGGAACTTCGATTTGCACCTCCCAGTCTCACACCCCGGCTTCCGGCTTCAACAATTGATTACTTTAGCAATTTTTTCAGATTCCCTCTTGGCTTTTGCGCTACCTCTACGTGCATCTGTGTCAGCCTCTCTAGGTTTGTGTTGCCTCTGCTGGATCTCTCTCTCTCTTCTCTGTTGAGTATTCTCCGACCAGGAAAGATTTCCCTTCGGATATTATCCCTGCCCCTCATTGCAAAATATCACTTTCGAAATCTCTCCGGCAACTGCTCTGCTCCAAAAAATTGAACTTCTAATCTCCCCTCTATGTGTTCTCTAAGTGCCCCTCAAGCCTTTTCTTATATCTTTCTGTTGAACAACCAACGGCCCAAATTAACTTCTAATCAATGGCTTAAGATCATTTTGGCTTGATCCTCGTCTTCTTCTAGAAGTTTCACCCACAGTTAGATTAATACCCTTAATTATTTTAATTTCCTAAGTTTAGACTTAGGGTCCCATTAAAAATAATTAATTATTTTAATAAAACCATCTCCGGGTGGAATTTCCCAAAAAGATTTTTGGGTATTGGAAAATGCATGTGTCTAAGCCTCCCTGCAAATTTTGAGACTTAGAGCACATCCGATGCTACCAAAAATCGACACTCCCTCTTAGCGAGGAATGTGCTCTAGCAATGTGTTGATTTTGGGTAGCATTGGATGTGCTCTAGCTCCGAAATTTTGTGGAGGGGCTAGAAGCCTAGAACATATGAGATCTCCAAAAACTAGAAATCGTTTGGAGAAATTCCACCAGGATGAGGAGTTATTAAAATAATTAATATTTTTAATGAGTTCCTAAGTTTAAACTTAGGAAAATAAAAATATTAATGTGTATTAAAAAGAATATGGGTGAGAAGGTTCTAAGTGATGAGGATCAAGCCTGTTTTAATCTTAGCCATTGATTAAAGATCAGATCACGACCGTTGATTCATCAACAGGAAAAGTATAAGAGGAGGCTTGAGGGTCAGTTGGAGATACACCCAATTGATCAAAGAGTTCTATTTTTCTAGGGCGAGGATTGCTGAGAAAATCGAGCTAGTGATCTAAGTTGCAGTGAGGGGCAGTTCGGCAAAGGGACTTCAGCCCAAGGTTGAAGAATACATAGCAGAGAGGTAGAGCAGCACCAAGAGAGATAGCGCAGCTCTAGAGAGGGTGATGCAGAGGCCAGAGAGGCTCATGCAGGTGACGCAGAAGCTGGAGGCAATGTTTTAAAAAATGGCCAGTGTGAACCGATAACCGGTCAAACCGACCGATTAGCAAGCCCACCAGGTCAAACCGGCTTAAAAACCCGGTTTACCTCCTCATTTCGCCTTTTTTTTGCCCTAACCGGTTGGTTTAAGACGAAACCGGCCGGTTTATTGCCAGGGCAAATATAACCCTCACAAAAAGCATTTTTGTGAGTTTTGACGCTGTTTTGAGAGAAATTTGGGGTTGTTGTCCTCCAAAAATAGTCCCTCCAAGAAAAACATGCCTACCCTCTCATTTTCCTGACACATCTCAACCCTAACAATGTTGGCAATTAATGGTAATGTTAAATTCTTAAAGTAAAAGTGACATTTCCTTTAATTTTCATTTTCATCCTTTTACTTAAATTTTTAACATTACCATAAAATGACTCGAGATGTTTGAAAATGGTTTCGACCTCATTGGATTTCATATGGAGAAACTAGAATTTTAGATTTCACTCAAAATTCAGCAGACTTAATGGTTTTCAGGATTTCATGGTTTGGGGGTTTGAAAAGTTTCCATTTGATTCTATCACGTGTGAGGTTATGAGATTGGCATTTGATCAAGAGCATGAAGCCCTTTAAGAACCTTGATCATGGTGGCATTGATTGTTGAAATTTGTTGATGTTGGTGGTACTAATTGTTGAACTCCTCTACCATGGCCTTAACAAGAATGCACCCTTCACTCAAAGGAAAACAACTGGTTAGACATGCTAATCTTTTTCTACCACATTATAAGGTTGAGGAGATGAACCCTTCACTCAAACCAAAATCATTGGTTAGGCATGTTAAACCTTTTCAATTTCCATCTTGTTATAAGGTTGAGCAATCCAAGGACCCACGAAGAAGAAGTTGTTCATGAATGGACAAGTCCCTAGCTAAGAGGGAGTTATAACAAGTTCCCAATTACAAAGGAACTTGGACAAGTACCTTGTCAGAGGATACTTGGGCATGTCTTCCTCAATTGAGAGGAAGAGATAGACACAACATTCTTGTCTTCACTTGGGAAGAGAGAATGGGAGGATTGGGTAATCATCTCGTATCCAATACTCTTTGAGGATGTCTAAGGCATCCAAGACAAGAGTAGGCAAGAGGACCGATATTCTTTGAGGACTGGGAACCCAAGATAAGAATAGTCCTAAAAGGTCATACTCAGTGAACACCCGAGTGGGTATGTACCTTGAGAGACAATGACTAAGGTGTTTATAAGTCACTGGTCTCGCCCACATTGTGCTCTGATCAATTGAGAGATAGAGTTGTCAATCAAGGCCTTGTTGTGGAAACAATGTTGGTTACTATGATGCTATAACAGATGGATTGCCAATCCGGTTTCTCTTATGTGAATTCCTCAGATTGAAAATGTCCACACACCTTCTAATAATGTAAGAATACCTCCCTAGTTAAGAGGGAGTGTTGAAGAAAGTGTAACTAGCTTCAGTCTTCATATGGACTAAGTAATTATTACTCTACGTATTGAAGAGACAAAGACAAAATATATTTTGTAATGCTTACCTCATGGGTTTCATGAGCAAGAAGTTTTATAGGTCAAAGACTTCCTCTTGATGTCTTTAGGGATTTGTCATATTGTCATAAATATAGTTTAGAGTCATGAAGTATTGTTACACTTGAAGAAAAAGGAAAATTTATTTGTACGCTCCAAAACCTTGTCAAGAAGCTCCATAAAGTCGGCTCGAAGTATGATCAAACTACCTCTTGATGAAGTCGGCTCGAAGTATGATCAAACTACCTCTTGATGAAGTCGGCTCGAAGTATGAGCAAACTACCTCTGGATGAAGTTGGCCTACCCATAAAAAGATCGGCCTACAAGAGCGAAACAGTCCCTATATAAAGGTGGAATTGCGTCCTCATTTGGATATCGGATTCGATGAAGCTCTGAGATCAATTGTGAAAAAAAAGGTCAATGTTCCAGTACATTGGTAAAAGGAAACTCAGCGAAGAACTAAAGGCAATATAACGCAGTGATTAAAGTGCTATGTTTTGGGTCTATACCTATCTCACATCTCTTTGATAGGCCAAGGTTCATTTCAAGAAAAAGATAGTCACGAAGTCTGCCATCAGTGCTGGAAAGAATTGCGAAGAGGAGAGACCATACCACAATAAATAAGGACTGCAAAGAACGAAAAGAGGAGGCAACATAAGTCTTTGTCCTGATCTAGAAGAAACCAAAATATATACAGCGAAAAGGGATAATTTGAATTGCGAAGAGGAGAGACCATACCACAAGAAGTAAGGACTGCGGAGAACGAAAAGAAGAGGCAACATATGTCTTTGTTCTGATCTAGAAGAAACTGAAATATATATACAGCGAGAAGGAAAAGTTTTTCACAGTTAAGAAAAGAACTTGACATGGTGTATCAAACGTGCACAAAAGAGATCGAAAAGGGAGTCTTCAGAAGACTGACTTTAACTCTAAGGAAGACTGGAAAGAAGCCTACCATCAAAGGCTACTAGACTTGGGACCGAGTTTCCCTAGTTCTGGTGCAAAGCAGTGCAGAAAGGAAGATCAACATAAGGTAACTAAAAGGAGAAAGTGACAAGGTCTTGGAAGCATGATAAAGTCAAGGGTCTAGTGTTTGGAATTTGTCAATCAAGGCTCCAATAAGAGAAATTTAAAGAAGGGATTTCCTCGCTAGGAGAGAGAGGTTTTGCCCTGGCAAAGAGCCAACACCTTGTGTTCTTATCTTTTGTGTTATGGAAACAATTAGATGAAGTAAGAGAACATACAATAATAATAATAATACGAAGAAGATTGTGTTAACAAGAAAAATAAAGTACTTCACAAATTGTTATCATGCTAAGAAGAATCTCATTAACTACATTAGCCCTAGATTCTTCTACAATTGAGATGTTTGCTTTTATGGTTTGGGTGTCAATATGGAGATCTTGTGATTTGACTTTCTCTTATCATGCATGTAACAAATTCTTGATTTACCTCAGGAACTGATGATGTTGAATTGGTTACAGAATCTCCACTTGGAATTTTTCCTCGTCTGAACTACAATATCTAAATATGTTTTTACTTCGAATGGTTTATCATCTTCCTGAGTTGCAATATTGACTGGATCGGTATTCATTCTTTTTTCTTCAACTTGGACTGTTATGTCTGAATATTTTGATGCTTCTTTTGCGATAAGCTCTTCAAATTTGTTCTTCAATGATTTCTTATCATTTTTAAGTTTCTTAATTTGAGTGAGTAGACTTTGATTATGATTTTTGAGACATAAGAGTTCTTCAATTTCTAATTCATCAACCTTATTCTCAGTGTTTTGACATTCAAGCTTTTCATTTTTTAAATCTCTGATTTGTTCTATTAATCTCTGATAAATGGTTTTTAAGCGTAGATTTTCTTCTTCCTTTTCTGATAGATTCTCATTGAATTTCTTCTCAAGACATTCCTTTTCTTCTTCTAATTTTTTCTTTGCATCTTTGGACTTCTTCACCTTTGCAAGTAATTTTTTACTATGGTCCCTTAGACGCAAAATTTCCTCATCCTTTTCTTTTGACACATTGTATAACATATCTTCGAGGTTTTTATATTTCATTTTTGATACGTCAATTTTTTGTTCAAGTTTCTTGAGTTCTTCCTCTAATCTTTTCATTCGCATTAGCTCATTACTTTGACGTTCTTTTGTACTAAATAATTTCCCACATGTTGGACAACATATTTCGCAATTTGTATGAATCCACCAATATCAAATTTCCTTTTTACAAAATGGACATTTAATCCAAAATGTTGACTTAGTTATGGAGCTCATATTTCCTTTAAAATACCTGTATAACTTATCCTCTTACAACTTTGATTAGGACTTTTGAATTGAATATGTAATTTTTTTTACTTTAAAAATAATCCCCTTTTGTATATTTAGCTCAGTATATATATAAATGAAGTTGAAACCTTTATTTATCCCTTGGAAATCTTTTTAAATAATTCTTTATATATATATATATATATATATATATATATGACTCTTTTATAACTAATTCCTTAATATATTCGTTTTGTAAAATAATCAAATGAGAATATTTGCTTTTAAAACCTTTTTTGTTTTTTTAGTTGATACGCCTTTTAACTTATCATAAGTTAATTCCTTATATTATTTTCCTGGTATTGACTTTGAGATGTGACGTGATTCTTCACTGTCATCACTATTCCTTGAAAATGGTTGTTTGAGAATTTAATATGAATTTTCTAATAGTCAAATGAATCGGTGGTCTGAATAGTTAAATAAATACAGGAATTGTCCCTTATTCATTGAAGAAGATCGCCAACATGTTGTTCCAAGAAGGTATGACTCAATAAATCGATGACTGGTTGTTGTGGCTGCTAGGCGACCGAGGTTGAATCGATATGGCAATGGCACAATGTGGTTGGAAGCCTGGAACGATACGGCAGCGTACAATTTAGCAAGGTCGAGGCAGCAGCAGAGATCGTCACGTAGTCTTTTGGCGACAGAGTTAAGGCCGGTCATCTAGTTGTCCTTGGGGTTGCAGTTGACGACGGTTGTTGTGTTTGCGTTTTCTTTTTTTAATAATAATGTTTTTAATACAACTTTCTTTTTATTTCTTTTTTCCTTATAAAGGTTTTTTAATATATATATATATATAGATTTTTTTATTACTTGTTTTTCCTTTTTTTAATTTTTTTCTTTAATTTTTTCTTCTTTATTTAATTTAAACAGCCAAATGCCTAATTACAGAATGGCGAACCTCCCAAAATTCGTGTTGCGAATTGCTTGAATCACGAAAGCAACAAAGTTAATGAAGGCTTGATGGCCAAAGGCGGATCAGACTGGCTTTCTGCAGCGGTTGAGCGGCCAAAGGATCGAACAGCTCTAATACCAAATGTTATGAACAAAGTTCATAAACGTAGTAGAATAATCAAAAGATCTGAAGTATATAAATATCCATGATAGGACAAATAAATTTAAATAGAAATGTACAGAAAATATGAGATGATGTTTGTTACAAATGAGGGCCCTATATATATATCTAGGCAGGGACCCCTTCACGAATGGTCATGTCCTTAAAGACATGTCTCTTCGATACTAATTATTAGTTAATTAACCATTATTCATGATTATTATTATTTACATCATTTATATTATATATATGTGTGTATGTGTGTGTGTATGTGTGTGTGTGTATGTGTGTGTGTGTGTGTGTATGTGTGTGTGTATGTGTATGTGTGTGTGTGTGTGTGTGTGTGTGTGTGTGTGTGTATTCATAACAACTTCTTTGTTGGTTTGAGGTAAGCATAAACTCTCCATGTTGGGCCATACCCTAGAGGTTCCTCAACAAGGGTTTTGATTTTATTTCATTCTATAATCTAATGATCGAAGGCTTTCCCCTTGGAGGAATCCTTTCTAGAAGGGCATGGTCTCATGACTTGTCTTGATTAAACAAAGAGGTAATTTAACATTCTAGGATTACGTCTTTGTGCACTAATCCACAAGAATCAAATAACCAACTTAAGAGGGGCATTCATATTGACCCCAATTGCCCTAGTGGAGATAAGGCACTTAAGCCCTAATCCAACATCCAACCATTTTTTTTACAAAATTCAAGTTTTTGTCTTTTATTTATTACATTATTGAAAAAAATCCATAAAAATAGAAAAATCTAACTATCAAAAATAGAAAGTAAACCATTGAAAACCTTTATTTATTGTCTAGAAGAAAGTTCACGAATTACATTTTTGACCTAGACAACTTTATTGAGATTTATGACATATTAATTATCTAGAGGCCCAAGGAAAAATTGTTGAAAAGTGTAACTAGGTTCGGTCTTCATTATGACATGTGTAATTATGATTTTATGTAATTGATGAAAAGAAGCAAAACAAAATTATTGTAATGCTTGTCTCGTGGGTTTCATGAGCAAGAAAATTTATTTTAGTGATGGCTCCCATTGTGAGCCTTTAGGATTTGTCATCTAGTCATAAAAGTCAATTTGAGTCTATATCATGTATGAAGGAACCTTCTTGGGCATATTAAAACTTTTGTACGAGTCATTAAATGTATAGGAAGGCCCTCGAAGACCAAGCAAAGTCTCCTCCTCAAGTCGGCTTCAAGAAAGATAATTATATCTCCATCAAATGACGCAACGGCCTAGCTTGCAATCATGTTGACTTATTTAAGGAGGAAACAACTATAATAGGGTTGCTCGGCATCACTTCTGAGACGGAATTTTGGTGATGATTTCAATGAAGGCCTGAAACAGTTAGAAGTGCAAAAGAGAAAAAGGAAAAGCCTCCCAACCAGGAAAGTAACAAAAGGTAAGAGCGAAGTTCTTAAGGGTATTTTGGAACTGTTTTTAAGGGCAGAAAACCTCTATACAAGAAGTATGTTGCAGCAGTGAAGGAGAAGTTTGTTGCAGCAATGGAAGCCGAGAAGTGCAGTCCTCCTAAGGCGCTGAAGTGGAAGAAGGGCTAGTCAAGAAGGTTCGAATTAAGGACAAAGTTTGTGGACCTAATCCAAGAAGGTCGAAGGTCTAAAGCAGGAGGTTGACTATCGTTGACTAAGGATCTTGTGTCTTGGTCTTGGAGTGGCAAATAGGTCAAGGGTCTTGGTCTTGGTATTCGTCAATTGGAATCACTATAAGAAGAAGAATTTGTTCAAGTTTTCCTCTCTAGTGGGAGAGGTTTTCGCCTTGGCTAATAGCCTATATTTTGTCTCTTGTCTCTTTATGGTTTATGCATTGGTAGTTGTTTGATGAAGAAGAAAACTAATAACCTAAGTAAAATAAGATCCTAATCTAAAGAAGTAAAAAGCATTTACAAGTAGTTACTAACAGAAGAGAAATCACTTAATTTCTATGCCCTAGATTTCTCAACAAAAACGGCTCTCTTGTCTTATGCTTTCAAACTTTATCTAACATCATTTTCAAGGTTTGAAGGTGTCTTCACAATTCTAAAAATTTGTTACAACAATATCTTCTCAAGGATTGGTAAGGCTCTTTGCCTAGGGTTTTGTGAGAGAGGTTGTTTCTAGCTTGTAATATCCCAAATGAAGAAAATTTGGAACAAGCACTTCACATAAAAAAATTCATTCACAAACAGAAGATTGCCATGTAAAAATAAACAAATATTGCAATCTCACAACACAATGGACAAGAAAACTCTCAACTTTATTATATTAGATAGGTTGGGGTTTCCAGGCACATACAACCCATATAGCTAAGATAAATTGGCCTCAGACAGATCTACAATAATGCCACAATCGGCCTCCAAAACAAACTGAGAATCAATAAAGAGCAACCTGTGAACCCTGAATGGATCCACCAAGGCAAGAGACGGGTGCTCGCCCACTCTCACTGAATCACCCGAGGGTTTCCGTCCTAGGGCTACTGCTAAAGTAGAGAACCAAGTTCTCATAACCTCTACAAAAGAAACAATATAAAGTCCAAGATGTCTCCAAATGATCTCCTCCTCCACTTTTATAGATCTGATGAATAGATCTCCAAGCCTCTAGAAGCATCTTATTTTATTATTTTATTATTATTCTAGAAGCTCCTCTATTGACTTTATCTTAAATGACCTTTAAATTTATTTTATTTCACTTAAGTTACTTTTGGCACTTTTTCTCCAATTAATTATTTTTCCTTAATTAAATGACTAAAGTCATTTTTAACCAAGGAAAATCACAAATCGCCCACCATACTCTTCAGCCACTGGAAGTCTCTTCTCAACATCCCATCCTGTAGATCTTCTCGTTCCGATTTCAACAAGCTACTACACTGAGGTGTTCCATCAATTAATCTCCCCGGAATGCCACCTAGAGCATAATTAATTTAGTTATGCCCAATAATAACGTTGATTTTTTGAAAGTTGTCGGAATGTGACGAAACAAAAGGCAAACTGTGCAGATGATGGAGTATGCCAAGCGAATGCCATCAAATCCCATAAAAACTCCTCAAAACTCCATCGGGACCCCTAATGACATAAACCTGCACCACTGACCTGGCCATCCCCTGCCCTGGAAATCCACCCTGGTTGTACTATGAAGAAGAATAAAAATGGGGACATGACATAGCCCTTGAAAGCCCTAATTTCATTTCCAAAGTATTTTAAGTGCATAATCAATATTAGGAATTGTTTTAAGCTGCTTTAAGTGTTGCAAAAGGTTTTATCTTGATTAGGGTGTTATTCCAATTTTGAACCTTGGGGAATTGAACCACCTTTTTCATGCAAGTTTGGATCAGATCATTTTAGCTTACCATTTACTTGCATTTTTATCAGACCTGGCGTGTGTTTCCACTCATATTTCAGTGCCCAAGCTCAAGCACCCAAGGATCCATCATCCTAGTGTGTTTCCATGCTTTCGGGTTGCTTCAAAGACACTCCAAATCTGTTACTTCTGCATTTTCCGGTTATCTTGCAGATCTGGAAGTGCAGGACAGCAATAAGTTTGTCCAAATCAGGTTACAAATCAGGTGGAAATCAAGGGAAAATCATCTCACTCGATGTATGTACCCTTACCTCACTCTTGAACACCAAAGGTAACCATCTATTGTGTATTATGAGAGAGCTTTGCATGCTTTTTTGTATTTTCTGCACTTATTAGTCATATATCAAACCTAGCATTTTGTTTCAATTAAATCCTAACCTTCATCATACTTGGTATTTCTAGGCACTGGTCTTTTAGGCTTGTTGGTGAAGTGTGTGTAGATTGAGATAGTCCCCGTGGCATTGTAGGAATTGGCCTAAAGTGAAAGGAGATTGTGCACTGAGGTGACAGTGGGTGCATCTCCAGTGTGCTTACCACTTAGCGCCTTGACCAAACCTTGTTGAGGCTGCTTATCCAGGTGGTAACATGGCTCCTTCAAATAGATGTTGTTCCTGCTTGGTTGAATTTCCCTTAAAGACAGGTTAATGATGGTCAGCTTATCAGATACTTGGGAGTGCCCTTTGGAATTAATGTTTCCATCACTGACATGTGGGAGATTCCTCCAAAAGTTGTCATGTAAACTGCAAAGTTGCCTTTTCCAGGATCCATAGCTTGCTGGTAAGATTATGGTGGCTAAAAATATTCTTGAGGCAAATCATGTGTATTATATTTCTTCTTGGCTCCCTTCCAGCACCCAAATGCACATTATAAAAACTGTTAAGGATATCTCTGGTTCAAGTTTGGTGGTGAAAGGGGGCTTCCAATAGTTCTGCACAGAGTCTGCACAATGTCCAAACAGGATGGGGCCTTAGATTTGATTGACATCCAACTACAGGGTGCTATCTTGTCTGCAAAATTGGTTGTCTGTAGTCTCTTTCGTAACGCATGGATGAAGATTCTTAGAATTAGATGTATTTACAGTAAACACATAGCTGGTTGCAGGACCCATTTCAACTCTGTGACAAGTTAGCCACTCAAGCAGATTTTAAGATTTCAGATTCTCCCATTCTCAAGAGAACTAGGGAGCATGGAAGAAGGTAGACCCTTGTCTTTCATGGCAAGCTTTGAAAAACATAAGGGGATAATGATATACATAACCAAACCGTTTGGTCTTTGAAGGGCCCAAAACTTTTCTCTTTCTCATAAAGAGAGGCTCAGTCCCATTGACCTACTTTTGTGGTCATTCATTGGACCTTAATAAAATTATCTATCTAATCTTATCTAGACTCTTTCTGTGGGTTGATGTATTCTGAATTCAGGGCCCAATTTACAGCAAGTCACTCTCAATAGGAAAGATCCCAAGTTATGTTATGTTCAAGCTCAATCTATCTTAAGGACATTTTTGCTTTAGTTAGTAGTGAGCTATTTTCTACAGTCTACCTTTACTGTTAATCTAGAAACTTGAAGCATTTTTCAAAAATAAAATAAAATAAAACGCAGTCTAATCTTTACATGAGAAATGATGACCTTTAGATAGAGAAGAAAAACCACTACATGCAATGATCGTCTTTGTAATCGACTATTCTTCTGTAGAATAATATTGATTACTGAGTGGCAGTAAAATCCCTAGTTGTCTAACTACATAACAGTTATGCACTAGAGAAGAAACGAGACATTAAAGTACTAAGAATCATGTAAACACTTTATATTTACAACGTATGATAAGCAACACAGACAACAACATCAGCAAGTACAAAAAAATGCAAGTTTTATATCTGAAGTTCTCATCATAACTGCCCAGTGCATGTTAGAAAAAAAAAGTAATTCAGATAAAAATAATAGAAATGACATGGAATAAATAGGGGCAAGTTTCAAGACTTTTGAACACTTTTCATTCCATGGGATAAGCAAAAGTGATGAAAAAAGAATGAAGCTAGAACAACAGACTCAAGAAACTGTGAATCATATAACAACCACACGAGTAATTGCCTTCTTAGTAACTATATACACGAATAGCACCAAATTTGGCCATGTAAGTAATGCTAACAGAGACCTTGCCAGTCTAGAATGAGAAGAAGAATATAAAATTTTAAGACATGTAAAGCAAAAAAATAAATAACTACTGCGAAGCCATGGCCACTGTCAATTTCTCGTACTTGTATCATTCAAATTTCACAAGAGTATTTTGACAAATATTTCCCAGGGTCAATGAAAAATGGAGCCTTTAATGAAGAACTTACCCCAAAGAAGAATCCAACAATCCATGCTGTAAGTAAACAACCTTCTTTGAATCACGTCTGAAACAACAACAAACCAAAGGACATATGGGGAAGTGTAAGCGTGGAACTGCCAAATCTTTTCTGTTTCTAAAAACTAGTTGACTTTGACTTTCAATAACCCATAAGCATCAATTGTGATTCAATATAAAAAGAGGTGAACCAAAGTACCCCTAATCATTTGTAGATAAAAACGTTTGACTATAAATATGAATTTCAATATGTTGCCTGATAAAATGTGTCACATATTGTAATGACTTTGATTGATATAATTAAAAGTTGAAATTGAAGTCATATAATACATAAATTATTAACTAGACTCCCATGACCATGTCCTTTCATCGTGACTGATTTCTTGAGCACTACATAAGGAAATCACATTGTTCAGTTGCCTCATAATTTAACACACACACACATATTTTGTACGACTAAGGATATTTCAGACTTCATGTCATTTACCTGTGATGGTTTTATGTAACCCTCAGGTCTATTACATATACAAAACAATGACAAGCTCTTAAATGCATCGATCTGATAGAAAGAATATATAAAACTTGTACAAAATACATGTATTCAAACCACTTTAGAAATATTGAATAATTGGAAACTTTAAAAACAGGGCGCATCAGGGGTGCCATGTATGTATCTTGTGTCAGACATGGACACTAGGATGTGTCCAACACATGTCCAGCACATGTCCTAAAACATGACGGTTTCCAAACATGTGTCCGACACATGTTCTAGACATGTCCTATCTATTCGACTCTAAACAGAATTTTTCATTGCTATTTTTTCACTTTCAGCTGGATGGAAAGAGCTCTTATGATCTTCGAAATATGAAGCAATTACAAGTGTTCTGTAAATGTTCTATTTTCTTCAAAAATGGACCTTTATGTCTATATTTCATTTTTGTATTTTAATTTGTATTTTTTTTCTTTTGACTCGGGAAACTTAACCGGTTTCATACTCGCGGTTACAAGGTTGATTCTGACCCCTACCACCATAACACGTAGGTGCCTACATATGCCCCTTCCACAAATATGGGTCAGTCGTGGGATTTGAACCTCGAATCACTTGGAACATAACGAACCTCAAATCACTTGGAACATAACACTTCATTTTCATGGGCTTGCCAATTGAGTTGTCCCCCAAGGACTATAATTTGTAAATATATAGAAATTTTTTGAATATATATATATATATATGCATGTGTGTGTGTGTATCATGTCCTCCGTGTCAAGTTTCCGAGATTGACATGCCCCGTGTCAAACACTCATATTTCCATGTCCTCATTGTTGAAGCATATAGTAGCTTCGGAAGGTCTTCTGCATAGGCTTGATGTCTTAACATGTGGAAAATGATTTATTGCCTCTCTAGGTGTTTGCTTGGTGGAGTAAGTGATTTATGTCGTCTTTTCTAAGTCTAAGTTAGGAAAAGTACAATAATTAGAGTCAATTAATTATTGTGAACTATTAAGTCATTTTCTAAGGATAAATAATTTAATTATTTGAGTGACTTAGAAATTATCTCAATTGTTGTTCTCCTAGATCTTCTATAAGGGAGATTAGGGTTAGGGATTTGGGCTTGATGAAGATTATAAATGAAAGCCTAAGGGAGAGGTGAAGACACAGACACACGAGAGGAGACAAAACAAAAGAAAGCAATTTTCACCAGTGCGAGTGGCTCAGTAGACTGAAGCACAGAGGAGGAAGATTACAGGAGGATTTGAAGGCATATCCAAGACTTTGAATTGCTGGAGATTGCAAAGTTGAGTTGTTGAAGAGAGAGGGAGGTCAATTTGATAGGAGAAGCTTATTTGCCAGGGCCAAAATTCCTAACGCCCAGTGGTAGCTCGAAGGGAAGGCACAAGGTCGATTTGTTTGCATATTGTTGGGGAGAAATTCTCTAGGCCAAGTTCCTTCAAAGGCCAAATTCATCCAGTGGTAGCCAAGTTACAAGTTCTAGTAAATGTATTTTTCCTTGTTGTTCTTTGTGGGTCGAAAAACCTAATTTTCCAGATTAATGAATGACGGAGAATTGTTGTGGGTATTTATCCATTGCAACATTTGATTTTCTAGTCTCGAAAAACCTAATTTTCCAGATTAATGAATGACGGAGAATTGTTGTGGGTATTTATCCATTGCAACATTTGATTTATCTCTCCTAATTTTTATTTTTCGCTCATATATTTCTAGAGGTTAAAATACCAGTGATTTTATTTTTTGGTAACTCAAGAGTTTTTTTGGTTAATTAAATAAATTGTTAGGAATAAATAATTTCCATAAGAAAACAAATACGAGCTAGTATTAGGAGATTTAACATGGTATCAGAGCTTTCTAGATAACACTGAGAGAGAGAGAGAGAGATCGCTAGGGTTTGCAACAACAAGTTTCTTCTTTTTATGCCATCAAAATTATTTTAAATTTTGTAGTTGGGCTTTTGTGGCCAGGTCGATTTGTGAAGCTAGCACCACTGAGTAGTTGGCGATATGAAGACAAGTTGGATGGGGCCACTAACTTCAGTCCCTAGAAGGAGCGGATTATAGTGATTCTAAAATTGAATGGCCTGTGGGATTTTGTGAATACAGACATTCAGGTTCCTTCATATCCGAACCTAACATTCGAGCATGATCTTAAGGATATGAAAGCAAGGTGTGATTTTTGATGGTGTGAGGGATCATATAATTCCTCACATATCAAGGAAGGACACTACATATCAAATGTGGGTAGCCCTGAACAATCTTTACCAAAGCACAAACGAAAACAGGAAGATGGTGTTGCAGGAACATAAAATGTTATGAACATCCTTCTTGCAACAACAAAGAATCTGACCTCTATTCAAAGGGAAAACAACCCCGTTCTGAGAATGGTCTGCTCCTAATGTCTATGGGTGAGACAGCCCTCAGAAGGCCTCTCGGCCCTTCAAACTATGCCTCCAACATGTTGTTGTAGCAGCCTTTCCCTGCAGCCCATAACAGAGTACCAACACACATTAAAACAAGCACAAAACAGTCCCAAATTACCTCAAACATTTGCAGCTAGGCTCCTCCAAAGGATCTGCTGTAACGAACAAAGTTCGTATACCTGCAATAATCTTCAAAATACTTCAAAGACAAAACATCCATTGTAGGACAAGTAATGTATATTGTTATATAAAAGAATTGATGTGAGATGATTATAATGATGGTGAGGGATTGGTTATATACCCTAGGCAGGTAGCTCTTCACCAATGGTTATGTCCTTAGGGACATACCTCTTCATTGATTAGTTACTAGCTAATTAATCATTATTTATTATTATTATTGTTTACATTATTTTTATTATTTTCTATAAATTATATACATAACACTGCCTTACTCTTCAAAAAGATTCGTCCTCAAAGCTTACTGATGAAAGGGCTTGCTCTCTTTTCCCGTTTCGAATATATTCTCGTCTTACAACTTTCATCTTCGTTTATATAAGACGATATGATCCTCTACGTGATAAACAAAATTGTTGGACTAGGAATGGATCTGACCATCCTAGATTAATCTTTTGTGGAATCTTTCGGTCACTGGAAATTTGTAATGAATTGTTATCATAGGACTGGATTCTGCAAACTTCAGTATTCCTTGGAACATAAATTTGTTGTTTTTGTTCTAAATGGTTCAAATATATAGATTGACTTAGTTGCTCTTATGGTTCGGATGTCGATAAGGAGCTCTTCTAATTAGACTTTCCCTTATCATGTGTGTGGCAGTTCCCTGAATTACTTCAAGTACTGTTGTTGTTGAGTTGACTATTGAATCATCACTTGGAATTTCCATTGTTTGAATTATAACCTCTGAATATGTGTTTAACTTCTATTGGTTTGTCATCATCTTGTGTTGTAGAATTTACTGGATCAATATTCATTCTTTTTTTCTTCAACTTGGACTATTGTATCTGAAGATTTTAATGTTTCTTTTGCAATAAGTTCTTCAAATTTGTTTTGAAATGATTTCTTATCATTTTTAAGTTTTTAATTTGATTAAGTAGATTTTGATTATGATTTCTGAGACATAAGAGTTCTCCAATTTCTGCTTCCTCACTCTTATTTTCAATGTTTTGATGTTTAAGCTTCTCATCTTTTAGATCTCTCATTTGTTCTAATAACCTTTGATTAAGGTTTTTTAAGTGCAAATTTGTTTCTTCTCTCTCTGATAAATTCTTGTTGAATTTTTTCTCGAGCCATTATTTTTCTTCTAATTTTTTCTTTGTAATTTTGGACCTCTTGACCTTCTCAAATAATTTTTTACTATGATCTCTTAGACGTCAAATTTCTTTGTTACCTTTCGTTGATTCTTCGTAAAATCGATCTTTGAGATCTTTATACTTCTTTTCCAATGCTTCATTTTTTCACTGAAGATAAAGGCCAACCATGAGATAACTAGTCTATGGTCAAGCGCAGATAAAAGTAGGTGAACGAGGAAAAAAAGGGAGTTTTGCAAGTTGTTCTTCTAATCTTTTCATTTGCATCTACTCTTCACCTAGACATTCTTTTGTATTAAATAATTTCCCACATATTGGACAACATAATTCACAACTTTTATGAATCCACCGATACCCAATTTCCATTTTACAAAACAAGCATGAAGTGCAAAATATTGGCTTGTTTATGAAACTCATCTTTTCTTCCTTCATTTTTGGATTATAATTCATTATAATTTTTTTAGTAATCGGTTCTTTTCTTGTATTTGTCAACAATACTTTGATGTTAACAATAAGCGCCCTTTTTATTATTATATAACCTTTCCCTTTATTCTTTGTAATTTAGGATATAAATATAAATATTATTATTATTAATATTATAAAATCATCTTTTTTATGGTTTCATGTCAACTATTTAATTTCTTTTTTCACAAGAGAGCTTTAATTCCTTTGTAAAGATAACCCAAAAGTTCAACTTTGAAGATTTGGTTTAATAATTAATGAATGTTAATTATCAAAAGTCGCAATGTTTTGACCTTTCGTTGTTGCTCTTCTTCAAGTTTGATATCGATAGATATTAATCGCATATATTACACAGATTGATAATCTACGGTCTATTTGCAGTGGTTTAGTATGGTGGAGGTTGGAACAGGACTGGCAGTTGACGAGCAACAATGTACGAGCAACAAATGAAACAATGACAGACGAAAAATATGGCAATAAGGAGATTTACAACAGTGGTTGCATGGAGAAGGATGCAGAATCTAGTTGGCTTGTTGTGATGGCTACACCTGGCAAGGGAAGCGGTGAAGGACGCGGCTAAGTGTGGACGTAGTAGAGGCAACGAAGGGGAAAATGGGCGATGTGGCCCTGTGTTTTCCTACAAGCTGCTAGTTGCTTTTCAGCAGTGGCAAGGTAGAAATAGGCGGGTGCGAAACGCTGTCGAGCGAAGTAGGAAATGGTGGCAAGCTACAGACAGAGTCAGTTGGGTAGTTATGCGATGGGTTGGCCGCGCCTTTTGTGTGTATTATGTTGTTTTTTTTATATTTTTATTTAATATATAAATATTTTTTCTCCTTTATTTCCTTTTTTTATTTTTTCAGTAGATATATATATATATATATATATATATATATATATATATATCTACTGAAACGCTTCAGTTGCGACGACAACAAAGTTGACACAGATTTAATGGCCAAAGTTCGGAATCAGACATGGCTCTAATACCACTGTAATGAACAAAGTTCATATACTTGCAATAATATTTAAAATACTTCGAAGATGAAAACATCCATTGTAGCACAAGTAATTGTTAAACACACACATGGCAGCAATAGAATATGAAAGATAAAACATGAGAGTACATTTTTAATTAACAAAACATATATATTTATAGTACATGGTTTGACCGTTGGGTTCCACATCCCAAGGTCTCTTGGACTTCCTTAGTCTATTCCGCTTCCACACTAACCCTTAGAGGATTAGGTGTCCAACATTCACCCCCTTAATTTGAAGGGTTATGTATGAGTCCAAGAACAGAGTTGTAATACAAAATGTGCAAAAATGCATGGTAGCACTAGGCTAAATGTGCTCTCTGAAATGTTGGTATAAAGGGCAATGGTTTAAGGATGACCACCAACACTGGAACGCTTAGTGCAGTTCCCAGAACTCTTCCAAGTCTGGCATGAAGCTCAGGTCTTCTGCTAGAGGAAGTGCTCCTAATGTTTTGAAGAGGGAAACCTTCAACCATGAAAGGGAGGTCTCACCCCGCATAAAAGGGAGAACTTCAACCTGAAAAGGGAAGTCTCAACCTGTGATGGTTTAAGGATGACCAACAACTCTGGAATGCTTAATGCAATTCCTAGAACTCTTCCAAGTCTCGCAAGAAGATGAAGTCTTCTGCTAGAGGAAGTGTCCCCAACTCTATTCCTGGAATTCTTTTAAAACTGGCAAGAAGCTGAAGTCTTCTGCTAGAGGAAGTGTCCCAGATTACCAACTGAAGGCATGCTCAGGGGCATCTTTGTCTCTGGCTACAACTCTGAATCTGGTATGGCAGGTTGTGGCTCAGGCTCGCTTGATGTGACTTTGAAGCTTGTAGATGACCATCATTTCCCCCCCTGTCAGATACAAGGTGACATGATGGAGAAAACTCAACTGCAAGACTGTTCAATACTCTTGAACAAGTTCTGACATGTCACTGAAATATCTTCTTGGCTGTTGATGCCCATTTCCAAGAAGCGATCCATCCAAGATGAATCTTTGTTCTTGCAGGATACTTGTTTCTGAAGCATCTGTTTGAAGAATGACTGGTTTTATGACAGTACTTACATGGATGAAGATCAAAAAAATGATCTTTCACATGGCCAACTCGATCACAGTGTTGGCATTTCACAATCTGTTGTGGTTGTTATGGAAGAGGAGCAGAATCTGGAACAACTGGAGGTGAACTGTCATGAAGGAATCTAGCACTTTGAAATTGGATTGGTTTGAAGTAGTCTGGAATATGAAAGAACACGTCCTTGTCATATCCAAGACTAGTTCTATGCTTGTTGTGGACAAGTTCTCCCAAGGTTTATGATGGGCTTGGCAAGTGCAAACTGAACTTCTGCATCTGCATGTACAACTGTTGCTTTATTGGGTACTAAATCTGAATGAACTGTAACATTATTGACTTGCTGCTGATGGGTGGTTGTCTCAATGTTTTGAACAAAAACAGGTTCAGAATGATGCCTATTTTGATGTAGCTCTTCTTGTTGTAGCTGTGATTCAAGCTGCAAAAAATCAATCTTTTCCTGTGCATTATGCAAGCAGGTCTAAATGTCACAGAGAGTGTCTTTGTTGATGTTTACCATCCCATCATCATTGGACTGTATCATAGTATTTAATAAATCTAATACATCATAGATTAAAGCCATTTTGACTTACGACAAAAGAGTACTGAAGCAACTTTGCTTTTTAATAGAGTGGCTTGGATATAAGTCTTCTAAAAAATCTGCAGCAATGAGGCGATGTCTCTATAAAGAGACCAAACCGTTATACAACTTGTCTGCAATTTTCTTCAACACTTCTTCACGATTCACGTATCTTTTACCACCATCTTCAAAGATTGCACAGACTAATTATATCCAAAAATGAAAAAATTAGAATTGGAATAAAAACCTCCATGCTAAATTTCATCTCCTCGAATCAAATCCTTTGTCTCGAATCCTTGATGAATATATGCACACTTCCAAAAACTTACAGCCATGTGTTTCAAGACCTCCTGACTCAAAATTTTGAACAAACAAACACTAAACTGTATAGACACAACTAATGATGCACAACGAATATGTGATCTCTGAAATATATGTATGTAGCTTAATATAGATGGTCTCTATGCTCAGAACATTGAAACAGGTTAGTATCAAATCTGGTTACATAAACCTCGGTCCAGCATCATGGTGCAAAATCGATACAGCCCAACTTTCTCCTCACGGCTTACGTACCAAGCAATTCCCCGAATGCGCAACATTCGACATAGGTTAAACAAACAACACATGCATCAGTGCCCAATCACTGGCTCTATTCAAAGTTGTGTATATAAGCCAAGTCTTCAACGTTATGTGTTCCTTGACCAAGGCATGTGCATAACTTAACGCAGTGCATAGAATAACCCAATTCAACCATTCAACGCTAAGTGAACCCCAAAATTGATAGAAACATGCAGATAGCCCACGACTACTCCAACCTGTGCAATCATCTCAAATCATCTTCCACCAGTTCTGGCTCTAGCTCTTCTCAGGTCAAGCCCCTGAGCTCAGAGTTCAAGGATTAACAGTGCTTCATTTCACACATTATCTACCCAAATGGCATCTAACAAGCGGCAAAAGTTGGCATGGTTGGAAGGGATGTGAATGTGATATGACTGATCCGGAACCCACTTCAGAGATCGAGGGCGAGATTTGTCAAAGCGTACACAGGGGATCCAATTGGGGATCCGGCAGAATCTATGCGGTCCGAAGGTTCCCTGTTTGTGACATAAATTGCAGGGGAGTTATTTGGAAGCAAGCAGAGATGATAACTCGTTCAAACCTCGCAGAACAATTGCGAGACTATCAAGTTCGATCCCAACAGTATCAAAACCGAAGCAAGCTTCCGATATGCCTAACCTTCACGGTTTAGGGCAATGTTTAGTGCTCAAACCAATTCACTGTGTCAATGTCAGGCAGTGTTCACCATGGCAAGCATGAACCCACGATCACGTACAGTGTATGGAAACAATGCCAAGTCCATATATAAATAACTGCACCAGGAGATATATCCACATTCCCGCACCAAGAAATATGACCAACACATACCATTATTCAACGAACAGCCACCATTATTCAATTAACACAGAATTTAATTATTCAAAGCGGAGGCCACCATGTTTAACGCAAATACCTTTTCTTCGACTGTGCAGACTCAGGTATTTCCCCTATAGTGGGAAGACAAGCCCAACCAAAATGAAAATAAGCCTGTGTTGAATCTAAATTTGGGATTGAACAAGACTAGGAATGCTATGATATCTCCAGGAAAGGGGAAAAATCAGCTTCAGTTTCTGGCTCTTCGGCTGATTCGGTGCTCTCTCCCTACTTTCAAAGCCAGCCCCAACTTAGCCATGGCTCCGAAGCAATTATCAAGTCATAAATAA
The DNA here is from genome assembly GCA_031772625.1 of Pinus tabuliformis. NCBI lineage: Eukaryota > Viridiplantae > Streptophyta > Pinopsida > Pinales > Pinaceae > Pinus > Pinus tabuliformis. The sequence continues at coordinate 1,370,322,040 of CM062805.1, read as the reverse complement.
GTAATTAAAGGAAAAGGTTTCCCAAGGGCAAAGCCAACATCAAAACCAGGCCCATAGTTATGGCCGACGGATAGTTGGTTTCTCCTTATTTTCAAAAAGAGAACTAAGGTGAGAGCCACTGCTCTGAAATAATTATCAAGAACGTTTCAATTCTAGAATTGACAGACCTAACTACAGAAAATTAATGAGCGGACCTTTTAGAGCCAAACTTGCGACTTGAGCATGACAGGTGCAAAGTTGATAGGGTTTGGACAACGCCCAGGTCTGGCCACAACATGGAATTCTCACCATAATGTGGAATTCCAAACACACAAAGGAAATTGGAAATCACACAACGCAGAGAGACTGGAGGAGGAGGCAATTATAACGTTTAACTTTGTGGTAGCGATAATTCAGGTCAATAGGAACTCGTTTTCTCAAAAAACAGTAAGATCAAATGAACAATTGGGTGCATATCTGAGCGGAAATTGAGACAGGGATAAAGTCGATTCCTTTCTACCTAACACAATTGACGCAGTAGAATGTCATGTCAGGGCATAATATCTCAGGAAAAAATCGCTGCATACGAGGCTAAGGAATGATAGTTCTGACACGAAGGAAGGCCGCAGGAAGGCAAAGTGCTCAAGAGTGTCAGGTATGCATGGAACGTTACAGGTAATGAAGAACAGGCCAGCGCTATTCAAGGCATCGCAGACCAGCTGCGCAGAGAATAATAGCATGGCATTTTTTTTTCTTTTATACCTAAGGCATAAACTGTGAGGAAGAAAACTACAGAGGCCATACATCATGGTTCTGATACCATGTTAAACACACACATGGCAGCAACAGAATATGAGAGATAAAACATGGGAGTACATTTTTTATTAACAAAACATATACATTAATAGTACATGGTTTGACCGTTGGGTTCCACATCCCAAGGTCTCTTGGACTTCCTTAGTCTATTCCGCTTCCACACTAACCCTTAGAGGATTAGGTGTCCAACAGTAATGTATATTGAATGTTATATAAAAGAATTGATGTGAGATTATTACAATGAGGGTGAGGGCCTGCATATATACCCTAGGCAGGTACCTCTTAACCAACGGTTATCTCCTTAGGGATATACCTCTTCATTAACTAGTTACTAGCTAATTAATCATTATTCATTATTATTGTTGTTTACATTATTTTTATTATTTTCTATAAATTATATACATAACATCTTCACCAAATCTTGCCCAAGAATCCATCCTCTAGGCCTCCACGCTAGTTGTCTTAGACCTCAGACACCTGCGACGTTGTCTCTCAAGGAATCCGCACCAAAAACAAGAGAAACCTCCTCTAAACGTGTGCTCATTTCCTCCTCACTTCACTACCTCGGTCGTTTTCCTATTTCAAAGGTATCTTTGATGTCAGATGCTCATTGGAAGGTATTTTATGAGCCACTCGACTCTTATATATAGCCTTCACGTGGGTGACATAACTTCCCTTGAATGGGCACCTTAATATGTTGGTCGACGAGACCTTAAGGTCTTCTTCACCCATAATGACCTTTAAAAATTAATATCTTTCCTTTGACACATCATTTTTCAGTGGTTGAAGTGGCCCCTAGCTCCTCTAGGGTTGCCCCTTCTTCTCCATGTGCCAAATCATCAATTTCCATCATGGTTTTGGCCCCACACCCTTGGGTACAAAACGCCCAGGCTTGGGTTTTAAGACCACAAAACCATTTTGTGTGCCCATTCCTCCAAAACCCTCTAGCCTAGGGTTTGGAGTACCTCCCAAGCTACCAATCCAGTGGGCTCATGATGAGCTTTCAATTATTGGGGAAACTGTGAATGACTCAAAGTTGGTGAAGGTAGCTCTAAAGGGTTATCTTAAGCATTGGACCACCTTTGTGGATGGGATCATTTCTAGGCAACAGCTTCCTGATTAGAGCAGATTGTGGGATGACTTCATCTAGAAGGAGATCTAGGAGAACTCATTGACTATAGGAAAGCGAAGGAGTAGTGAGGAGAAAGATGATCTTGCTCTTGCTGCAAAAGCAAAAAACGGCAAAAAGAAGGCCAAGCAGAACCAAAGTGGAGGTGGACCTTCACAAAGTAAAAAGGAGGAGGACATGAGCAAAGTCAAGTGTTTTGCATGTCACAAGTTCAAACATGTTTCCAGTTAGTGTCGAAACAGAAAGAAGACCAAGGGAAAGACAGTCATTGCTCAAATAGACAAGACAGCTAAAAAATTCAAGAGCTTTTCCTTGATGTCATGCCTTTCTAGAACCGTCACAACAAGTGTCAAGTTTGTGGACAGTGGAGTGGTACGAATATAAATTACATAAAATAAAGTGAGTATAAATAATATAAATAATCAAATGTATTATGTTAAATAGTCATTAAGTTAAGTGAAAAGGCATGTCTACAAAGACATGCCCAATAGCAAAAGGAAACATGCCTAGTATATATGTGGGTCCTCGTTATAACATCCGACATCACTTGTACATTTTTATATATATAATAAATTATTATTACAAAATACCTCTTGTGTATTTTTACATTCAAGCCAACAAGCTATCAGTTTTGTTGCTTCAGTGGTATCAAAGCCATGGCGCATAATATAATCATGTGAGCCTTTGAACGTTGTTCGCCACACAATATGCCATTACGTTTACGTCCTGAATGCATTGAGCAGTTTACTAAAATTCAAGAAGCATTTTAGCGTTCAGAAAAATCATATGCAGAAGTTAAAACATGTCGAAGGGAAATTGATAATAAGGAAGATGATAGTGTACGAAACAAGATCAATGTAATGTTCCGAAACAGGAATTTAAGTGATATTTCAAATAAACAAACAGTTCAACAGCATAAAATTAAAAACATGTATCAAACACCCATGAAACACTGTAAAACTAGAACTCATGAGCCCTATATTATGAAATATGAGAGCATGAGTACAATATATGAATGAAGTGATGCACCTGGGCTTGTCTCAAGGACAAGCTGGACCAAACCCAGGTGATGGAATAGCTGGAAAAATGATTGTTCAGTTGTTGCACCACTATGCACTCTGTTGTCCCAAAAAACTAGTGTTCTGTTGATTTCTGTAGGAATTTACAGGGTAAGTTCCTCAGAAAGAACACCAAAAGGACACCGCTCACAACCAGATCTCAAATCAATACACCAGTATTTTTGACGTGGTTAAAACCCTCAAAGTGCAAGGAGGGAAACAGTCCACGGCCTGTCCCAACGTGGGTACTACAGGCAATTTATTAATCAAAGAATGAAAATTTACATAAGCTTCTCTCATGCACGGATTTCCCGAACAATGACCCTCCATGCGCTTTAAATAGAACTCATGGACCAATCGGGTGTCAAGCCACGGATCAAGTGTCGGTAATACCGAGGTGAGAGTGAACCGTCGGATCACTACATATCGTTACCGTCGGATTGTAAGTTACAAAATGTACAACGGTAAAGAAACACACTTTACCTAACTCTAACCTAACTCTATACTAGACCAAGTTGAACTTAACTATATCCTATGTGTCGGAATATCCTAACATCCCCCCTTAAGAACAACTTGGGATAGGATTGAAGGATTTACAAATATGACACAATAGGAGAAGGAAGGAGGCACTAGAGCCTATCCCCCCTTAGTGACAACTTCCTGAACTCCAAGCATATATCGAAGTTTAGTGAACTTCGCCTCTGTGATAGCCTTTGTGAAGATGTCTGCAACCTGATCATCTGTTGGACAATATTGCACTTCAAGAACATGGTCATGAATGAGCTTTCTGATGAAGTGCATGTGTAGTTCAATGTGTTTGCTGCGCTGATGCTGGACTGGATCTTTGCATAGCTGAATGGCACTTTGATTATCACACCAAAGTGTGGTTGGATGCTGCTGCTCAAAGCCAAACTCTGATAGGATCTGACGAAGCCACAAGGCTTCCTTACTAGCTTCCACGGCACCACGATACTCTGCTTCTGCTGATGAAAGAGAAATGGCAGCCTGTTTCTTACAAGCCCATGTAATAGGTCCTGAACCAAGAGTGAAGACATAACCGGCAGTAGACTTCCGATCATCAGGGTCACCAGCCCAATCAGAATCAGTGAAACCAACTAACAGAGGAGCTGCTTTGGCACTGTAATGAATCCCAAACTGTACTGTACCTCGAACATAACGAAGTATTCTTTTAGCTGCTTTCCAATGACTTTCACGGGGGTTTTGCATAAAACGAGCAACAAGGCCAACACAAAGGAAAGATCAGGACGAGTATGGGTTAAATACAAGAGTTTTCCGACAAGTTGACGGTATAAGGTAGCATCAACTTCAGGAGAAGTACAAGAGACTGAAAGTTTGACTCCAGACTGAAAGGGAGAAGGGGCTGGCTTACAGTCTTCCATGTGAAAATGACGAAGAATATCACAAGCATACTTGGACTGGGAAAGGAAAATACCCTCCTGGGATTGCAAGACTTGAAGACCGAGAAAATAGTGTAAGTGTCCTAAGTCTGTCATTTCAAATTTCTTTTTAAGGCTGGACTTCACATGGTTTATAAGGTTGGGATCACTACCAGTAAGAATAAGATCATCAACATAAAGAACAAGGATGATAAGAGAGTTGCCCACTTTCTTGGTGTAGACAGTATTGTCAGAATGACACCTAGAAAAGCCAGATTCTAAAAGAAAGCTATCCATTTTGGCATACCAAGCCCGAGGAGCTTGCTTGAGGCCATAAAGGGATTTCTTAAGTCGACAAACAAGGCTGGAGTCTGTTTGTATGAAGCCAATGGGTTGTTCCATATAGATTTCTTCCTGCAAGTCCCCATGCAAGAAGGCAGATTTAACATCCATCTGATGGACTTCCCATTTTAAAGATGCAGCAAGGGAAAGAACAAGGCGGATAGAGTTCATTTTGGCAACAGGGGAGAAGGTTTCAGTGTAGTCAATGCCTTCAACCTGTGAAAAGCCCTTAGCAACGAGACGAGCTTTATGTTTATCAACTTTCCCATCTGGTCCATACTTGGTTCTGTAAACCCATTTACATCTAACAAGTTTGCGTCCCTTTGGTAGAGGAACAAGATCCCATGTATCATTTGTCATCAATGAATGATATTCTTCATTCATAGCTGCTTCCCAATGTGGATGGCCTGAAGCTTCTGCAAAAGTGTCAGGATCATGATTTACTGGAGCTTGAGCCAGTAAAGAAGAGGCTCTTTCAAACTGAGAACGTGTACGTCGCTGATCTATAGGATCACCGGCAAGATCACCTGCTGCATCCCGAGTAGCACGGACCCATCGTGGAAGTTGAGGATCCTGAGAAGGTGGGGGAGGATTATCATCCTCGCTTTCATCATCTGAAGAAGAAATGTTTTCAAAAGTAGAAGAGATAGGAAGAGGTGGCACATCCGCCGGACTAGGCTCGCAGGCCGATTTATTTTCATCAAACTTTACATCTCTTCTAATGATAACATTTTTGGACTTAAATGGAATAAGTCTATAACCTTTTACATCTTCAGAATATCCAACAAAAGTACATTTCTCACTCTTAGGTTCTAAAGCTTTATGCTTTTCATCTGGAATATGGGCCCATGCTTCACTTCCAAACACACGAAAGTGACTTACATCTGGTTTAATGGAACTCCAAGCTTCTTCTGGAGTGATATTCTCTAGAACCTTAGTAGGAGTGCGATTGATTATATAATTTGCACAATTAATTGCTTCGGCCCAAAAACTAAGACTGAGTCCTTTAGATTGCAGCATACAATTAGCCATTTCCTTTAGAGTGCGATTTTTCCTTTCAGCTACACCATTTTGTTGTGGAGTGTATGGAACAGTATGTTGCATTTGAATTCCATTTTCGGTGCAAAAGTTGATGAATGTGTTTTTAACATATTCTCCACCATTATCAGTTCTTAGCTTAAGAATTTGATGTCCAAATTGTTTTTCAACAAAGGCTTTGAAGGCCAAAAAGGTGTTAAATACTTCGCTCTTGAGTTTTAAGAAGTATACCCAAGTGCGTCTGGAGAAATCATCAATGAAAGTTAAGAAGTACTTGCAGCCAGAGAATGAAGCAACAGGAAGAGGACCACATAAATCACTGTGCACAAGCTGTAAAGGGGCTGAGGCGTGCCAAGAGGCACGTTTGTCAAAACTGTCCCGATGATGTTTTCCGAGTACACATCCGGAACAAACACCATCTCTGCAAGATACCATAGGAAGACCTGTCACCATATTTTCTTTACATAGATGCTGAAGGGAGCGATAGTTTAAGTGACCAAATCGCTCATGCCAAAGTTTGCTCACTTCATCATTATGAGCAATAAATACTGAGGGAAGATTTGATGACCCAAAGTTGTGAAACTTATACAACCTTTTGGAATCATCAGCAAGACCAGTAGCTAGAATCTGTTTAGGATCTTTTAGATCCTTGATTACAACATCATGAGGTGAAAATTCAACAATTTTACCTTCACCTGAATGAGTTATCTGATAGACAGATAGAAGGTTGCAGGATAAGGTTGGAACACATAATACATCATTAAACTGACCATTGTCTAGATGAACAGTTCCAGTCCCTACAACATTAAGAGATCTATCATCACCAACATATATATTTTTGGTGTTACAATCATTTAAAGAAGAAAACATGGCTTGGTTTTTGGCCATGTGACAAGAGGCTCCAGAATCAATGAGCCACTCATGAGAATGAGAAGAAGAAGAAGATACATTTAATGCATAACCAGACTGAGATGATTGACAATGACATGCAGAAAGTGCCATTCCGGAAGTTGAAGTTGAAGTAGGCTCCACATGGATGTTATGTTTCTTCATTGCGGCTTCCAAGGCTTCCATCTTCTTAAAGCATTTAGATTCTAAGTGGCCATCTCGATTACAAAAGTTACAATGTCTATCAGTCTTCTTCCATTTGTTTTTATTGGTCTTATCATTTTGCTGAAATGATCTTTCATTTTGAGGCTGAGATGGTTTAGGACCATTCTTTTGAGGATATGACTTCTTAGGATTCTTTGAATTTGGTTGCTGCTGGGCGGCTAACGCTTTCGTGGAAGAGTTTCCAAGATTAAGAAGACCAAGGTGTAAGAGTTTTTCTTGTTCTCTTATTAAGGAATCACAAAAGGAGTCAAAGGAAGGGGCCTTGTAGTCTTTTCCTTGACAAATGAAAGCTTCCCTTGTAGAATGGAAAGTGGAAACAAATACAGAGTAGGCTGGTCCCAACTTAGTAAGGATGGAATAAATAAGGTTACCATCTTCTTTCTTAACTTTAACACCTTCCAAGAGATATCTAAGGGTCTTGAATTTGGACAAGAAATCTTCAATGCAAGAAAAATTATTAGGATCCAAAGTAAGCAGCTCATTTTCAAGTTGATGGGCTCTAATTTCATTTTTAATCCCAAAAACTTTAGCGAGTTTTTCTAATGCTTCATGAGGAGTCTCAAGGTCTGCAATGTGGAATCTAAGATCAGGAGAAATAGACATCCCTATCAAACCACGTGCTTGATCTTGTCTATTTTCCCATTTTGCAACCTTGTCTTCATCTTTTGGTTTCTTCTCTTGGTCTGTGGCTATTCTGAAGAGACCTTTACTTCTAAGTAAATCTTCCATGTAGGCTACCCATTGGAAGTAGTTAGTGCTGTCAAGAATGACTTGGCATGGACTTTCCATTTTAAAAAAAACTGAAGCTGAAGATGCTGAAAGTAAGTGTTCCAATGGATAGATCTCGAAAAAATAGGCGGTTTTTAAAAAAAACGGCTCTGAAAAAGGCTTCCGGATGAAGAAGTTATGGCTTTTTGAAAAAAAATTGTTGAAGTTGCCGACAAAGTGCGCGAATGTGCGGGAATGAAAAAATCTGCCCCCACAAAATGGAGACTTGAACCCAAGACCTCTACTCTCTTAAAATAGCTTTGAACCAATTGATCTATACAAAAAATTTGAGAGAGAGAGAGAGAGAGAGGGGGGGGGGGCCTTGGTTTGCGTGCTTGCCTTGAGAAAGCTCTTTTTCCCTACAAAACACAAAACACAAAACCCAACACGAATATGCAAAGAAAAACGAACCTTGCGGCTCGAAGTTAGCTTTAGCCAAAAAACTAGAAATTTTTAAAAAAATCTCAAAGTTAGCTTTAGCCGAAAAACTAAATATTTTTCTCAATGTTTCTGATTTTCCGAGATCACACTAAGGTGCAGGGAAAAGAGCATACGCATGAGAAAAATCCTTCCTTTCTGTTTCTGATTTGCCCAGATCGCACAGAGTCGCAGGGCAAAGAGCATACGCAGAAATGAAAGGTATAGATCCGGTTAAAAAAAAAAGCTAAATAAACTGAGACCGAAATAAGCAGAGAGAAAATAACAGTAAACTGCAAAAAACACTGTATACCTCCCGATCTGAAAAATGACGCAGCTAGGGCTACCGGAAACCTTTTCGCGTGAAACGAAAGGGGTTCCTCACTGGAACAGATGCTCCGAACGCAACAGAGCAGTCCTCTCGGCCCGAAAGTAGTCAGAAACAGCAGATCTAGGAAACAGCAGCCGCATGCAGTTCTACCGGCTTCAGATTTGGATCACCAACGGACGCGGCCCTCAAATAGCTCTGATACCATGTAGGAATTTACAGGGTAAGTTCCTCAGAAAGAACACCAAAAGGACACCGCTCACAACCAGAACTCAAATCAATACACCAGTATTTTTGACGTGGTTAAAACCCTCAAAGTGCAAGGAGGGAAACAGTCCACGGCCTGTCCCAACGTGGGTACTACAGGCAATTTATTAATCAAAGAATGAAAATTTACATAAGCTTCTCTCATGCACGGATTTCCCGAACAATGACCCTCCATGCGCTTTAAATAGAACTCATGGACCAATCGGGTGTCAAGCCACGGATCAAGTGTCGGTAATACCGAGGTGAGAGTGAACCGTCGGATCACTACATATCGTGACCGTCGGATTGTAAGTTACAAAATGTACAACGGTAAAGAAACACACTTTACCTAACTCTAACCTAACTCTATACTAGACCAAGTTGAACTTAACTATATCCTATGTGTCGGAATATCCTAACAATTTCGACCTACTGGAATGTGCCCAAAAACCGCCCAGAAAATTCTGTCTTTTCAGCCTTAGACTCCTTGGACAAAACCCAGAAAAACCTAGAAGGGAATTTCTCTGATTTTGACTTTGGATTTTCGACCTCTTGGGAGCCCCTCTCCGACTACTGCTGCCAAATTCGACTTGCAGGAAACAGCCTGCAAATCCACCTAGAAACACCCCTCAAATGCTGCTTTCACCTGTAGTAGTTGATCCCTTGCTCCCCGGATGGCCCTTGGCCCTGATGGCTGCTCACCTAAGCCCCACGAATTTGCTGCCAGAGGTCCCTGCGCAGTCCCTCAACCCAAAAATGCGTATTGTTGTGTGTACTGACTAGATAGCTACAAAACTCTGAGAAAATACCCCCAGCCCTCTACCTTCCTTGCTCCCGGAACTCCCAGCAAGTTAGGGACCTCTTGGCTAGCTCAATCCTCCTCTTGTATTTTTCGCTGCCCAGAGAGTACGCAGTCCCTTCCTCTGCGTGGCTGGATGAACTGTGAATCGATGTTGAAACTCCTACACCCTCTATGGAACAGCCTCCCCAGGGCAGACACAGATAGTCCCTCGAAGTAGAGGTTGAATCTTCCCTGCGGAAGACTCGTGGCTACACAGTCGGTAGACTTGTTAAGCAGCAGAGCGTACAAGAGTAAGTTTGTTTGTCAAACAATCAGAATGCTGCAAAATGAGAGCTCCATGCTCTTTTATCACTTTGGACCTCCTTAGCCTCTTGTGGGCCCCTCTTTCCACTAGTTCGAATTCCCTCCAACGCATCCCTTGGCCAAGTTCAAATTATCCATGTGGTGGCCCCCACATTCCACTAGCTACCAGAAATAAATCAAATTGCCTATAGTTCCTAAGTTTTTGCGTGTGAGGTCCTCCTCCTAAGCTAAATTGTGTTGCTACACCCCGTGACTAATTCATTTGAGAAGGGACATGATAGTCCCTTCCCAATGTTGCTTACCCTCAAGCAACCTCAAAGTCGGGTGCTCTAGTATGTGCTCACCCTCTCAGGTGGCATCTTCATCCAGCAAGTTCTTCCAGCGCACCAAGAACTCCCTGATAGTTCTGCTCCTCAGTCTTCTCTCCCTGCTTTCCAATATGGCCTCTGGTTTCAGCACCAATGGCCCTCATCATCCAATGGGGGTACATCAGCTACTGCGGTCACCTATTGTCCCAACACCTTCTTCAGGCATAAGACATGAAATATGTTATGGATCCTGCTCCCCGGAGGCAGCGCTAGATCATAGGCCACCTCCCCGACCAGCCTAGTCACCTAGTAGGGCCCATAGAGGCGTGGTTGTAGCTTCTCAAACCTTTTTTGTTTTAGCGTAGACTGTCTGTAAGGCTGCAACTGGAGATACACAAGGTCCCCCTCCTCAAAGTGCCTCTCTACCATGTGTCGATCTGCATATAGTTTTGTTGATTCTGGGTTGTTGCTAGATTATCCTTGAGAGCTTTGAGGATCAATGTTTTAAGACTCCGACTCCGACTCCGACTCGGTCGAGGATCGACTCTGACTCCGACTCCGAAACGGTAATGACTCAGCCGGCTCGATTTCAATGACTCGGTCGTTGTAAAAAATACATTAAATATTTATTTTTTTTATTAAAAAACATAATTTTAAATATTTTAAACATAATTTTAAAGATTTTCATTCATGTTTCCAAACACACAGCATTATAATATAGATGGAAGACAACATATGATCAAAGTAGGCTCATGAACCAATCCACTATATCAAAATGGTACCCAATGGCAATACATAGTCAACTGTCATACATGATCAAAGACTCAAAACAAAATACAAATAACCAAGGAGGCTAGAAATGGCCTCTACAACAAAAGTAAACTGTGATGGTGACCAGACTGCAATACTAGTACTACTGGCTAGTAGCTACTGCCAGAGGAGCCAAGATCATCTCGACCAATCTCTGGATCATCATCATCAGAGTCAGACAAGGGGCCCCATGGCTCCTCATCATCATCATCATCGTCTCCAACTGCAACTGTAGAAGTGGTACCAGTACCACTAGCAGGCTGTGCAGCAGATGCAAGCTGAGATAGAGTAGATATGCAGCTGCGCTTCTGTCGTGGCTGAGCAGAGGAAGCACCTACAACTGGAGTCCTTGCTGGCTGTGAGACTGAGGCTGGTGGATTTGGATCTGCATTCAACTGAACAGGCTGAAGTTGAACAACATGTTCAAGTTCATCAAGATCCTCATCAGGATCAAACTCTGGTGGACGACTCTCCACTACCCAATCTGATGTTGGATCAATGTCTTCCAACACAATGGGATCTGAATCAGGTCTTTTGTTCAGCAATTGGTTTCGTCTGAGCCGAAGGTTGTATTGGACAAAAACTAGATCATTCAACCGTTTTTGATCCAAACGGTTTCTCTTCTTTGTGTGAATCCTCTCAAAGACAGACCAATTGCGCTCACACCCAGATGCACTGCAAGTTTGACTCAAAATACGAATTGCAAACCTTTGCAATTCAGGGCACTGGCCACCAAAGGCCTCCCACCATTGTGCTGCAAAAAACATAGGAGTGTAATGAATTACGAGTTAGATGAAGGCTGAAGCTCAACAAAATTACAAATTATATCTAACTTTCAAATTATAAATGATTTAACAAACTTTAATAAAAAAAGTAAAACCATTAAGAAATTGAAAATTGAAATTTTGGTTTACCTGGCTCATCTACTTCTCTTGCAATCTTTGCTAGGTTCTTCCCAAAGGTACCTGTTGCATTGCTGAAGGATGTGACCTGTTGATGTATCTCCAGCTGATCAGACTCCGATGGGATCATGAGTTCAATGCAATCAACCAGTCCATCTCTGACCTCCCCCCTCAAAGCTCCTGACTCCTTAGCTTTATAATGATACCATGGGTTCAAAAAATACCCAGCTGCATGTATAGGGCGATGGAGTTGATTGTTCCATCTTTCATCAATGATTGCCCAAATGAGCCCATACTTTGCCACTCTATCCTTGTATGCTGTCTTTATTTGCTCCTTTGCTTGATCCATAGCCTCATAAATGAAGCCCATAGCCAACCTTTCCCCATCCACCAACCGCAACACCTTAACTAGTGGCTCAGCAAGCTTCACAATCTCTGTTGCCTTTCTCCAAAAAGTTTCTTCATGGACTTTCCTTTTCAATTATTTGCCTTCTGGTTTGTTAGACCAATTGCTTTGATTCCATTCATCACTGGAAAACATCTTTTGCAAGTTTCTATGTTGGGAAAGCATAGATTACAATGTCAAAAAATGTGTAGCAAATCTAGTGATGGCAGGCCTAATAATATCCTTGCCTCCAGTGTGTTTCCTCATGAGACTCAAAACCAGTGTATGATTGTAGATAAATTTTGTTATGCTTTTGGCATGATCTACAGTGTTTCTGACCCAATCTAATTTTCCAATATCCTCAAGCATGAGGTCTATGCAATGTGCAGCGCATGGGGTTCAAAAGATGGTCTTGTGTTTTTCCTCTAACAGTTTACCAGCAAGAACATACTTAGAGGCATTATCTGTGATGATTTGAACAACATTAGCCACCCCCACCTCCTCAACAACCTGATCCAATAGCTGAAACAACAAGTGGCCATCTTTTACCTTATCAGATGCATCAATTGATTTTAAAAACATGGTTCCCTGTGGGCAGAAGACAAGAAAGTTTATGATGGTACGATTTCTTTGATCAGTCCATCCATCTGACATGATGGTACACCCTGTTCTTGCCCATGAGTCCCTGAACTCTTGCAAATACTCATTAATGGATTGAATTTCTTTCTGCAAACGAAACCCCCTTAGCTCTTGCATAGTAGGGCCTTTGAAGCCTTTTCCAGCAGCATGTATGGCATCAAACATAGGCTCATAATATGATGAACGAGCAGCATTAAAGGGGATATCAGCATCATACCATCATCTAGCTATGTAGTCACAAGCAGTCTCCCTCAATTCTTTCTTCCAATGGTCATCTAAAGTGGGCTAAATTTGACCTTTACTAACTTCAGGACCATGTGCATCTGATGGAGAGGAGGGAGTGAAATAACTTTTGATAGTCACATCACCCTTTTTCAAATTCATTCTACCATTTCCCTTATCTTGAACAGAACCAAAAGAGGGAGGAACATAACGGAAAGGGTTGGATGCCTCAGTTTGAGGGATAGAGGAAGAACCCTCAAAATCATAGTGGGGGTTGGTAGCCATCATTTTTTGTATCTCCCTCTTCCTCCCAATTTCAGCCTGTATCTCTTTTTGCCTAGCCTTATCTTCTTTAAATTTCTCAAAGCTGGCCAACAAATTCTTTCTAATCTCCCCAATTTCTGATGAGGTACATGGGGTAATTTGGCCTCTAATCCCTGCCAAGTGTTGTTTCAGCCTATTAATGCCCCCAGGACCTTCCTTAATTTTCCTATGGCAAAATTTGCAATGCATCTGACTATCAACCATTTCAACATATGCCCAAGCAGGATCTTTTGCTCTAGGTGCCATTTTTTGACTAGGAAAACAATCTGAAAATGAAAAAAAAAAAAAATGATTCAATGTTCATTTATTTGACAAAAAACACTCTCTAAGCTTTTTTGATATGCACCTAAAATTTACTAAGCAAAAACAGATTTATAGAGGTGGAAAAAAATAACTCCAGGCACAAACTGCCTCCTCAAGCTTGCTCCAAGAATCAACTCCTCAATGCTGCTCCAAATGGCTGCCTAAGAAGCTCCTCACTCCAGCTACAATGCTCCTCCAAGACTCCTCACTGCTGCTCCAAAACAAGCTCAAGAACTGCTCACTAATTCTCAAAGAAGACTCTCACTCAAATGCATAAGACTGTTGTGAGTGAATGAGAGCATTTGGGTGTCTTAAATAGGGTTTGGGAGGGGGAAATGGACCCCAAAAGCATTTAACAAATTACTATTACCCTTTGGAATCCATAAACTGCATTAAACATTTGAAAAATTACCAAAAAAACGAATTTTTTTAACTTTTTACGCTGCCCAGCCGTCCCAAGTGTGACTCGGCCGAGTCATAACGGACCCGGCCGGGTTGACCGAGTCATTGGTCATTGGATGACTCTGCCGAGTCATGTGTGACTCGGTCAACCGAACCGGTTAGGTGGCCGGGTCACTCCTCAGGCTAATGACTCGGTTCGACTCGGCCAAGTCGGTTTCGAATCGGCCGGCTTGTAAAACAGTGTTGAGGATATCTTAGCTCTCTTGGACCTAGTCTTTGGCCTTTGGTACCCGGAGGTCTCCGAAAATAACATCAACAAAGCAAAAGTTAGAGCATCATAACCATAGAGGGCACGAAAATGAGTCATAGATAGACGTGAGGTGCGTGGTGTTGTAGCAAAACTCGCCCAAGTGCAACCACCGAATCCACGTCCTCTGCTGACCTGTCACATAGTTCCTCAGGTGCCCCTCCAACCACTAGTTGACCCTCTCTATCTGGACGTCCGTCTGAGGTTGGTAACTGGTGCTAAGAGTAAGCTTCATCCCAACCAACCTAAAAAGCTCATGCCAAAAGCCACCCATGAATCTATTGTCTTTGTCGCTAACAATGTTCTTGGGGAGTTCATGTAGTCTGAAAACCTCGCGAAAGAACAACTCGGCAAGCTGGGTAGCCGTGAATCTAGTGGGGATGGAGAAGAAGTGGGCAAATTTGGTCAGCCTGTCGACCACCACATATATGCAATCTTTCCCTTGTACTGTGGGAGCCCTATGATGAAATCCATCGAGATACTTTCCCATTTCCCCTCTGGAATGGGAAGTGGCTATAATAGCCCTGCAGAGTGAGTCAACTCCCCCTTGTTCCGCTGGCGGGCCTCAGTGGCGTGGTCGTAGCTTCTCAACCCCTTTCTGTTTTAGCGTAGACTGTCTGTAAGGCTGCAACTGGAGATACACTAGGTCCCCCTCCTCAAAGTGCCTCTCTACCATGTGTCGATCTGCATATAGTTTTTGCTGATTCTGGGTTGTCGCTAGATTATCCTTGAGAGCTTTGAGGATATCTTGGCTCTCTTGGACCCAGTCTTTGGCCTTTGGTGCCCGGCGGTCTCCGAAAATAACATCAACAAAGCAAAAGTTAAAGCATCATAACCATAGAGGGCACGAAAAGGAGTCATATAGATAGACGTGAGGTGCGTGGTGTTGTAGCAAAACTCGCCCAAGTGCAACCACCGAATCCACGTCCTCTGCTGACCTGTCACATAGTTCCTCAGGTACCCCTCCAACCACTAGTTGACCCTCTCTGTCTGGCCGTCCGTTTGAGGTTGGTAACTGGTGCTAAGAGTAAGCTTCGTCCCAACCAACCTAAAAAGCTCACGCCAAAAGCCACCCATGAATCTATTGTCTTTGTCGCTAACAATGTTCTTGGGGAGTCCATGTAGTCTGAAAACCTCCCGAAAGAACAACTCGACAACCTGGGTAGCCGTGAATCTAGTGGGGATGGCGAAGAAGTGGGCAAATTTGGTCAGCCTGTCGACCACCACATATATGCAATCTTTCCCTTGTACTGTGAGAGCCCTATGATGAAATCCATCGAGATACTTTCCCATTTCCCCTTTGGAATGGGAAGTGGCTATAATAGCCCTGCAGGGTGAGTCAACTCCCCCTTGTTCTGCTGGCAGGCCTCACACTCCCTTACGTGCTGCAGCACGTCCTCCTTGAGGCCTTTCCACGTGAACCTCTCCCGAACAACCATGTAAGTCTTCCGGAACCCTTGGTGTCCGGACAGTGGTGAATCGTGAGCTTCCTAGAGTACCCTCTCCCTCAACTGTGAGTTGGGCACTAAGTAAATGCGCCCCTTGTAATAGATGACCTCATCCATCACACGGTAACGCTCATCTGCATGTGTCCCCTCTAGCACCTCACAGGCCTTCCTGTCCTTGGAGTACTCAACCAACAGTTGAGCCTTCCAATCCTGGTAGATGCTCATAAGAGATAACCCAGTCGGTCTCCTGGATAGAGCATCGGCCACCACATTGTGCTTGCCCTGCACATACTCAATATCAAAGTCGTAGGCCTGCACCTTGGTAACCCATCTCTGTTGCCTGTCATTGGGACCCTGCTGCCCCATAAAATGTCGAAGAATGTTGTGATCAGTCTTCACTCTGAATCGGTTGCCCACCAAGTACTAGCGGAACTTGGCCAATGCATGCATGATGGCCAGCATCTCCTTGTCATATATAGAATATGACAGCTCATGCAGTAGGAGTTTCCAACTCTCGAAAGCTATGGGGTACCCCTCATGTGAAAATATGGCTCCAACTCCTACCCCTGATGCATCACACTCCACCGTTAATGGCTGGGAAAAATTCGGGAGTGCCAAAACAGGGCAACTTCTCATCACCTCCTTGAGGCGATCAAAAGCGGCCTGTGCTCCCTCAGTGCATGCAAAGGATCGAAAGTGGCATGTGCTCCCTTAGTCCATGCGAAGGCCCCTTTCTTGGTCAAGTCGGTCAAGGGTGTTGCCAGCTGTGAGAACCCCTTGACAAACTTCTTGTAGTAAGTGCAAATGCCCAAGAAGCCTCTCAGCGTGGTCACGTCTCGGGGTACTGGCCAATCCCGGATGGCCTGGATCTTCTCCTCATGAACCTTCACCCCGTCTGCTCCAATGATATGCCCGAGATAAAGCATCTCTGTCAATCCAAACTCGCATTTGGAGAGCTTGGCATAGAACTGTTGCTCCTCCAGAATGCGCAATACCTCCTCCAAGTGTTGGAGGTGCTCCTCCTATGTCTGGATATAGATCAGGATGTCATCAAAAAACACTAGCACGAACCTCCTCAGCTGCCCCCGAAAGATGTGGTTCATGCAAGATTGAAATGTGGCAGGAGTGTTGGTCAGCCCAAATGGCATGACCAGAAACTCAAAGTGCCCATAGTGGCACTGGAATGCTGTCTTGGGGATGCCCTGATCCCAAACTCTGATCTGGTGGTACCCCAAACGCAGATCGATCTTAAAGAAGTACTTGGCTCATCCAAGCTCATCCATTAGCTCATCAATGCGGGGAATGGAGTACCAATTCTTGAGGGTCTTCCAGTTAAGGGCTTTATAGTCTATGCACATCCTAAGGGTCCCATCCTTCTTCTACACTAGCACTACGGAAGAAGCAAAAGGAATGGAACTAGGCCTGATGTGACCCAAAGCAAGTAGCTCCTGAATAGCCTTCTCTATCTCGTCCTTATAGGCTTTGGGGTGGTTGTACGGAGGAGTCATGACTGCCTGTATACCCGGCTCTAGCTCAATGGTGTGCTCAAACCCTCTATCTAGTGGCTGCCCTGGTGGAATGTCCCCGAACACTACTGCGTACCTGTCCAGAAGAGCTTGTATGTCTATTGGTGGTGATTGTGCCTGTCCCCTAGCCTCTAAGATCCTCAACTCGACTGCCCATGCAATGTCCCCATGTCAAAGCCCTGCCTCCATCCTGTGGGCCAAAACTGTCTGAGGTAGATAAGACTACATGCCTCTCAAAACCACCAGTTTGCCGTCTGGCCCCATGAACTCCATCTCAGGTTTCCTCCAATCTGTCGTAACTCTCCCAAGGGAATACAACCACTAGACACCCATCACCACGTTGGTGTCTGGCACATCAACCACAAAGAAGTGGTCCTTCATCGAGTAGTTTCCCATAACTACTATCAAGGAGGGCACGTATCTGGTACAATGGATGGTACGGTCACCTAGCACTAGGACAGAGAATCCCTCAAACTTGTCATGGTGAGGCCCCTCCTCTAGACCAGCTGTGCATCTATGAAGTTGTGGGTAGCCCCACTGTCCACTAGTACCGACACCCTCTGTCCCTGTACAGTACCTCTAATCTAGAGTGTCAAAAACTTAGGAATCCCGCATAAAGAAGCAAGGACTCCCCCTGATGAGGCAAGAGATGCCCCTCCCTGTGGAGGTGGTGGTCATGGTGGCCCCCTGTCCCCGGAACTCTCTCCATCTGCCCCACCACAATCCTGCACCACCTCGTCCTCCTGGTCACTGTCAAAAAAGACCTCAATGTAATGTGCTCTACCCGCTATGCACCTATGGCCTGATGCCTAGTGCTCTCTGCATGTGAAGCATAGCTTCCTCCTCCGGAGGTCCTTTTGTGTCTCCTCATCTAGCTTCCCCCTTCCCTGTGTGGTCCTCGGTGGTGTGGGTCTAGTCTCATGCCCCTTCTGTGGGAAAGGGATCCATGCAGGGAATGGCGCTCTGATCTTGGGGATGGCCCCTTGCAAATCTCTGGCGCACACAACCGCCTCCTGCAGTGTAGAGGGTCTGCGTGACTTCACCAGTCCACGCAGAGGATCAAGCAAACCCTCAATGAAGGTGTATACCCTCCTAGCCTCGGACAAATCCAGGACCATCACTGACACACGAAAAAAATCAGAAAAACACTGCTCAAGGTTGCCTGCCTACCACAGTTGTGTCAGCTCCCTGAAGGATGCCTCTGGATCCCTCTGATCAAATCACTCCACCACCCTCCTGGTGAAGTCCTCATATGAAACTATCTGGGCATGCCCCAAAGTGGTTAGGCCGTGAAACCACCAGTCATGGGCTTCCCCCTCCAAGTGCAACGTTGCCATCTTAATGGCCTCCTGTTCCATCATCTAGTTGAGTTGAAAGTATGTGTCCATCTTTTCAACCCAAGCCTTAGCTGTGCACTTGGCAGTGCCATCAAATATAGGGAAGTACATCCTCCCTATAGTTCTCTGCAGCTCATAGTTTTGGGCCCCTGTCCTCCGTACCCCTTGTTCTTGTCACTCTACTTGAGCTTGCAGTAATCTCTGAAGGAGAGGGCTTCTTTGAAATCTTCGTCCATCGCTTGCCACTCTCTGAAGTAATCCCCCATCTGGGGAGTGTCTTCCTCCCTTGCTGGTTGGCACGAAGGAGGGTAGTGTGGCCCTAGTGGGCACACTCACTGAAGGGCGTTGCGCTGCTGGTGAGGGATGATCGAAGGGCTGAGAAGCCCCGGAGTCTCTCCACACAAAAACTATCTAGGTGTGGCTCTGTCTCAGCTCTGTGATTTGATCTCCTCCAGCATGTCTTTCTGCCCCTTGGCCAAGTCACTCAAAGCCCTCAAAAGGCTATCGAAAGCCATCTCCTCCCTGCTCCCTCAAGAGGCTATCGAAAGCCATCTCCTCCCTACTCTTGGGCTCTGTCATTTCCTCCTCTCTGGACATTGTTTTACCTCTTTCCTCAATGTCTGGTGTAATTTCCAACTCCCTTTCTCTGCTCTTGTACCTCTACCTCTGGTAAATGATGTTCTCCCAGTCTTCTCCTGTCATAGGAAACCAACCCCACAGCTGAGCCAAGAATTAGGCTCTGATACCACTGTAATGGTCCTAAACAGGAATTTAAGTGATATTTCAAATAAACAAACAGTGCAACAGCATAAAATTAAAAATGTGTATCAAACACCCATGAAACACTGTAAAACTAGAACTGTTGAGCCCTATATTATGAAATATGAGAGCATGAGTACAATACATGAATGAAGTGGCACATATGGGCTTGTCTTAAGGACAAGCTAGACCAAACCCAGGTGATGGAATAGCTGGAAAGATGGTTGTTCAGTTGCTGCACCACTATGCACTCCGTTGTCCCAGAAAACTAGTGTTCTGCTGACATCAACTTGATGGAATGTGCCCAAAAACTGTCAAGAAAATTTTGTCCTTTCAACCTTAGACTCCTTGGACAAAACCCAGAAAAACCCAAAAGGGAATTTATCTGATTTTGACTTTAGAATTTCGGCCTCTTGGGAGCCCCTCTCCGGCTACTGCTGCCAAATTCGACTTGCAAGAAATAGCCTGCAAATCCACCTAGAAACACCCCTCAAATGTTGCTTTCCCCTGTAGTAGTTGATCCCTTGCTCCTCAGATGGCCCTTGGCCCCGATCGCTGCTCACCTAAGCCCCACGAATTTACTGCCAAAGGCCACTGCGCAGTCCCTCTGCCCAGAAATGCGTATTGTTGTGTGTACTGACTGGTTGGCTGCAAAACTCTGAGAAAATACCCTCAACCCTCTACCTTCCTTTCTCCCAGAACTCCCAACAAGTTAGAGACCTCCTAGCTGGCTCAATCCTCCTCTACGTATTTCTAGCTGCCTAGAAATTACGCAGTCCCTTCCTCTGTGTGGCTAGATGATCTATGAATCGATGTTGAAACTCCTGCACCCTCTGTGGAACAGCCTCCCTAGGGCGGGCACGGATATTCCCCTGAAGTAGAGGTTGAATCTTCCCTGCGAAAGACTCATGGCTAAACAGTCAGTAGACTCGCTAAGCAGCAAAGCGTACAAGAGTAAATTTGTTTATCAAATAATCAAAACGCTGCAAAATGAGATCTCGATCCTCTTTTATCACTTTGGACCCCCTTAGCCTCTTGTCGGCCCCTCCTTCCACTAGTTTGAATTCCCTCCAACGCATTCCTTGGCCAAGTTCGAATTACACATGTGGTGGCCCCCACATTCCACTACCTGCCAGAAATAAATCGAATTGCCTATAGTTCCTAAGTTCTACGTGTGGAGTCCTCCTCCTAAGCCAAAATTGAGGCCAAAATTGTGTCGTTGCACCCCGTGACTAATTCATTTGAGAAGGGACATGACAGTTCTCCCCTCCCAAATGTTGCTTGCCCTCGAGCAACCTCAAAGCGTGTGCACTTGGCAAGCAGGCCAAGGCCTCGCTTCCTCACAGCGAGACCAGGTCTAAGGGAGTGCTAGACTTGGTGCACTCAGACATTTGTGGAATCGATCACAAGGTCTTTGTACTTGAGACATTCATAGATGATTTTTCAAGGAAGACTTGGATCTACTTCATGAAGACCAAGGGAGAGTGTTGAGAAATCTAGGGGCAGCAATATGGGATGATTTCTCTACTTTTGATCATTGTTTGTGGTGTATTCTTTACTTCACCTAATTTGCTTTTTCTTTCACTTGTTTATTATTAGTGTTTTCTTCATCAAACAACTACCAAACCATAAAGAACAATAAGACAAAGGACACAAGATATAGGCGATGAGCCAGAGCCAAAACCTCTCCAACTTTCAGAGGAAAACCCACAAAAATTCTTCTTATAGAATCTTCAATTGACAAATCCCAAGACCTAGACCCTTGACCAAAATCCCTCCAAGACCAAGTCAAACTTTGCCTCTTATTGCTTAAATCAAAGTCCATCTTCTTCTTGATGCCGCTGCAATATCTCTTTCGTCCTTAACCTTCGGCCCTACAACACTAGTCTGAAATTTTCGACTTCTCTTCCCGCATCTCTCGGCCTCCTGCAGTTGACTGCAACTTTCACACATGTGATAGGATTAGGGCAATTTTGACCCTTCTTCTCCTTTGCTTGACTTGAGCTAGTCTCTTTGTGACTTCGGCTTGCAAAATAGATCTTTTCCTTGTCTTGTTTCGGCCTTCTAGAGGTGACTGTACTTTTGATTTACTGCAATAGGATGTGCCCTAGTCTCCTTGCACATGTGAACAGAAATAGCCCAAAACCGATTTAAAAACTCGATCTTTCTTTTCTTCCTTTCGTCCTCTTGTTACTCGCACTTCTCTTCTTTCTTAATCAAACTTGAGTGAGTTGTGAGTGTGTTCTGGAATGAGGTTGATTGCCTTATATATAAGCTTCTAGTCACTTGATATTAGGTCGACTTGTCAGTGTCTTTGGCCAACTCGTTGCTTGTGAAGGCTAACTTGATTGATAGCACTTGACGAGGTCTTGGAGTGTCATTTTGACTCTATTTTGACTCAAATAATATCTTTTACAACATGCCCAAGAAGAGTCTTTCATACATGACAATGACTCTTATGACTTGTTGACTCAATGACAAGCCCTAGAAGCTCTCAATGGGAGCTCAACCTATAAAATAAATTTATCTTGAGCATGAAACCCATGCCTCAAGAAACAATAAGAAATTTATTTTTCTCTTTTCATTAAATAAATAAAATCATGATCGAATATGTCACTATGAATACCGAACCTAGTTACATAATTCAATAGAGATGTCTTCAGTTGGTTTAAAGAGTTCAAAGCTCTTGTGGAGAACCAAACCGGGAAGAAGAGTAAGGTGTTGAGATCAAATAATGGGGGCGAGTATACCGCCAACGAGTTCCAATATTTTTGCAGGGCATCAGGAATCAAGAAGGACCTCACGGTACCTTATAGCCCTCAGCAAAATGGGGTTATCGAGAGAAAGAACAGGACCATAATGGAGGCAACTAGGGAAATGATCTATGATCAGGAATTGCTTATGTTTTTGTGGGCGAAGGCCTGCAATATAGTTGTTTATGTACAAAACTGGAGTCCTCATTGGATATCGCAAGATGTGACGCCTGAGAAGATGTTTACAGGAGTGAAACTGAATGTGAGCCATCTGCACATATTCGGTAGTCCACTGTGTGAAATTTTCAATTTCTATTGCAACAATTGGAAATTATTCTTCTAACTGTTGATTAATTTAACAATTTATTTGCCCGCACAAACAACGAATAATTCTCTGCTACAATTTTCACCAAATTAAATTTTGTGAAAGATAAAATGGAAACTAAAAAATATGCTAGCGCACACATAAAAATTGACAAAATTATTTTTGGACAAATGTCCCCAGAAAAGCCCAACTTTAGGAAACCGGTGCAACAACTGAGGATTTTTATTATTATTCAACAATGAAATTATCCGTAAAATCTAGATGTCGAATATTGGCAATCCTGCAAAGAAAATACTGGCAAAAATATCTTGAGGGAAATTACCCTCGCTCCAAGCAATCTCGGCACTTGTCTGCCTCTAAAAAACAAGACGTCCACCTAGCCCTGCGCACCTTCTACATCACCCTAGCACAGTCTACTACACACTCAGCTCAGAATAACTACAGATCATGTCGTCCTGCCTACTTCTGACTAGGAAAATGCTTCTTCGGCCCTCTAGAACCTATGTCTGGCCTCTGGAACTCAAAACATCTTCCTTCCTCAGTAAATCAAACTGCCTTTGAAGCCACTGTGTTGCCTCTACACAACTTCCTTGAGAAATATCAGCCTCTCTCTGTAATGCACTCACCAGACCTAGAAATCTTCCATCGGCTTCATTGTCTCTACCCCTCTCTGTCTCTGCTTCCTTACTAAAGCTTGAACTCTTCCAGCACTGTTGGCTCTCTGGAAAATTGAACTCTTTGTGGTTCTCACAAGTGTGTTCTCCATCTACCTATTGACTTCTTATAGTATTTTGTTGGACCTCCAACGGCCAAGATAAAAAAATAATCGAGGGCCCAGATTAATTCCATGTCAATCCATGTGAGTTTTTAGATGATTCACACCTTATCTCAATTAATTCTGATTAATTAACCCTTTTCCTAAATTTAGACTTGGGAAATAATTAAAAATAGGCTAATAATCTAATTGAGACACTTCTAGGTGGAATTTCCAAAAAAGATTTATGGGTTATGGAGAACTTATGTGTTTTAGCCTCTCCACAAAGTTTCGAGACTAGAACACCTTTGACGCTACAAAAACTAACACTCCCTCTTAGCGAGGAAGGTGTTCTCTCTAGTGTCACACACACTACCATAGCACTCTGTGTCTGTACCAC
Source organism: Pinus tabuliformis (assembly GCA_031772625.1). Classification (NCBI taxonomy): domain Eukaryota; kingdom Viridiplantae; phylum Streptophyta; class Pinopsida; order Pinales; family Pinaceae; genus Pinus; species Pinus tabuliformis. The sequence goes on along the minus strand of CM062805.1, from coordinate 1,370,298,400 downwards.
CCTCTATCACGCTACTAATGTCTAGCCACTGCGCAACTCTGGTGTTGCATCTGTGCTACTGTTGACACTGCGATATTGTTGCCAACCCTGCATCTGCACTGCAACTAAGAAGCATCCTGAATATTGAATCAATTGTGTTAAATATGATGCATCTGTCTCCCAAATTTTGACTACTACTAGCTACTGCACTATCCACTAAGGAATTTGCATTGTTGTTGACTCTGCACTACTACCAACACTGCACTACGCTCCTTGGTCCCTGACTGCTACTAGCCTAGAACTGTCACTCTAGAATCTGACCGCATCAACTAACATTGATCCATCTTGCTACTGAATACTATGGACCCCTGTAGCAAGGTAATGATCCATCAAGAGGACACCTCACTGCATATATCTGCGTTGCTATGGGACTATAGCTCTAGATCACCCCACCTCTCTCTTAGAGGTATAGCTGGAAACATCGCGAAATATTCCTCCAACCTGGACGACAACTTATCGATCTTGGCGAACGTTGTTGTCTGGTCCTACTTCTCTGGCTTGTCCTCCTTTCTGAGAGGACACTGCATACTGTAGTGGCCGAATACACCACATCTGAAGCACTTGACCTTTGTTAGGTCCTGATTCTTTTTTTTTTCCCCTTGCCCTGACTAGGACCCTTTGATGCTAAAGCCACATTCTCCTCTTCTCACTCTTCACGTCCTTCTTATTGTTATCACTGATGGTGATCTTTACTAGAGCTCTCCACCACTCCTCCTGTTGTAGATCGGCCCACATCCTATCCCATCCAAGCAAAGAGTCTCTGCCCAATATGCTTTGGAAAAACACTTGTCAGTCCTCCAAGACAAAGTTTAGTGCCAATCGTATAAGCTTTGTGGGTTGCAGCGTCTCCCCAACAGCTGCTAGATGATCTAGGACCTCTTGAATCCGTGTGAGGAAGTGATCTATTCCCTCACCCTTTTGCATCCTGATGCTCCTCAACTTCTTATGGAGAAACATCTTCCGCTGCTTGGAAGAACTCTAATACACTGTGGAGAGAGCATCCCACATCTCTTTGGCAGTGTTCTTGCTAGATATATGTGAGACTATATGATCTTGGGCTCCATCCAAGATCATCTGCTTCGCTTTAGCCATCTCCTTCCTATACTCCTTCAACTAATCGGCACCCTGGGGTACTGCTACCACATTATCTATATAGGCTTTCAGGCCATATTCATCTAGAAGGAAAGACATCCTATCCTTCCAGATGACATAGTTGAAGGCTCCCTCCAACCAATCCTAATCTCTAAGCCCAAATTTGGCCATCTTGAATTTGGTCTGGAAACTCCTCCTTCCTCTACTCGGCTGCTACTCACACTCCCTTCTGGAATACGCAGTCCTGCTAGTTGCTACTGCCACCTACAAGTGGGGAAATAGGATTTCTTGGCTAGAAACCCTCTGAGAGAAATCTCCCTTTGTGTGTGCAATTTCTCTTTCTCTTTCACTCAAATATGCTCAACGATTCTACTACGTTGCTTCCCATAAATACTTCTCAGCTTTACCTCTACCTATTGGAGTCTTGCTCTAAGCAAATCGAACTCTTCTTGTCTGCCGCAACTGGAAATCAAAAATTTGTTCTGCCACTCGCACTGTCTGGCTAGAGTCTACGCAGTCCCTAGAAAAATTGTGTTGTTGTTCCCTCTGAATAGTGAATTTCTCCTTCTTCATTTTGAGCTACTACTCTGATCCTTGCTCTAATACCATGTGAAATTTTCAACTTCTATTGCAACAACTCGAAATTACTCTTCTATTTGTTAATTAATTTAACAATTTATTTGCCCACACAAACAACGAATAATTCTCTACTACAATTTTCACCAAATTAAATTATGCGGAAGATAAACTGGAAACTAAGAAATATGCTAGCGCACAGATAAAATTAACAAAATTATTTTTGGACAAATGTCCCCTAAAAAACACAACTTGGGAAAGCCGATGCAGCAACTGAGGGTTTTTATTATTATGTAGCAGTGAAATTATCCGAGTACAATTTGGATGTTGAATAGCAACAATCCTCCAGAAAAAAACACTGGCAAAAATATATTTACGGAAATTATCCCCACTCTGAGCAATCCCAGCACTTCACTGCCTCTGAAAAAAGTCGTCCACCTAGCCCTGCGCAGTGTCAGCGTCACCCTAGCAAAGTCTGCTACACGCTTAGCCCAGAACAACTATAGATCAAGTTGTCCTATTTGTTGTTGACTCGGAAAACGCTTCTCCGACCCTCTGGAACCTCTGCCCATCCTTCAGAACTGAAAATGGCTTCCTTCCTCACCAAATCGAACTGCCCTCTGAAGCCTCTGCGCAGTGTCCTAAAGAAATCTCGGCCTCCCTCTGCAATGCATTCACAAGATCTAGAAATCTTCCTCCAGCTTCACTCTCTCCGCCCCTCTTTGTCTATGCTTCCTTACTGAAGCTCAAGCCCTTTAAACCAATGTTGCACAAAGCAGGGACGAAACGGGGACGTTTTTGGAAGCGGGGAAGCGAAAGCGTCATTTTCCAAAAATCTAGGAAGCAGAGCGTCTGTGGAAGCGTCTGTTATATATATATATATATATATATATATATATATATATATATTATATTTTTTGCATTTATACTCAAAACAAACATCCCAAATACCAAATTAGTTGTAGAAGACATGAAAACATGCATATTTTTGCATAAATCAAGATAGATATGGCATCCATGATTCCATTGTAGTTACTAGTATGTACATCAATGATTAATTATTCGAACATCAACCATCTATATTCTAGCAATTACAAACATACATCAAATTTTTAAACATATTATAAAACATAAAACATAAAGCATATTATGAATTATCTAGCAAGTGAGCAACTGTCAACATTTGTCATGTCCAAAATTCAAATAATAATGTTTACAAAATATGTCACTTGGTCACCGCCAAGACAAAAAAGGTTCAAATTCACAAGCCTACAAGTCTAATGATTAATCTATGACAAAAGTAGTAAATTGTGAATATATCTACTAATCTCTCCTCCTTCCACCACAAAGAGAATGTGACAACGGGCCTCCACGTGGTGGCAATGAAGAAGATGCTGCTTGTGGAAGTTGTGGCACTGAAACTAATGAAGATGTACCCCCTGTTGTTGGTGTTGAACCATGGAACCTAGGAACCAAGGGACCAGATGGGGGTGGCATCTCAACGCGATCATCATCATCCTGGAATTGCTCAAAAAATTCATACAAAAAAAAACACTAGTTAACAAAAAAAAAAAAAAAAACATGAATTAGAGAAATGCTTTATAAGGAAAATTCATACCACAATGGGCATACCTGGATAAGGGCATCCTCTAATTTCTCTAATTGCAACACTCCATCTTCCAAATTGGGCTCCTCTGGATTCTTGTCCCAAATCTTAAGGTCTTTATTAGTCTTTGCATCATCACAGTAATGGGACAACAATCGCAAGTTGTAATGAACATAAATCAAGCTCTCTGCCCGGTCTAAACTCAACCTGTTCCTTTTAACATTGTGGATGAAAGAATAAGAGCTCCAACACCTCTCTGCAGAAGAAGTGTTTACCACCTGTGATAGCACCCGCAATGCCAAAGTCTATAGAAGTGGAGTAGCCCCTCCATGCATGTTCCACCACTCAAGAGAAGAAAAAGTCTCTCGATCTCTAACTGCATGCATGCTCCCAAATGGACTAGTGTTAAGCGTATAGTTGCTCAACTGTCTCCGTACCATAGCAGCCTCCTCCTCATTAGGGACCAATTTACTCAATGCAATCATATATTTTCTGTGAACCTCTTGATCTTGGTGTGGTTTTCTCTTGCTTCCCCCCCCCTCAGGTGCTGGTGTTGAAAGCCATGATGGATGATAGTATTTAGGTGTCAAAACATATGCTAATGCATGCAATGGAACATTTATCATTTCCCATCGATTTTCCACCTCTGCACAAATATAATTGTACAAGGTAATATCTCTAGGCTCAACAATGTCTTTACTCTACCCCAACATGCTATCCATTTTCTCATACACCTCCCCAATTATTGGTCGATCTGAATCTCCAAACTTGATCATGTAATAAATTGGTTTGGTGAATTGCAAAACATATTTAATCTGTGACCATAAGTACATGTCAAGAATAGTGTCCTTGGCTGCATTATCACCATCTCTATCAGTGTTAATTTCATCCCACGTTTCAGCACACACCATATTAGTTAAAGCTTGTCTCACCTTCACTAGCCGCCTAAAGGTGAGGTAATAACTGGCAAATCTTGCCTTTGCAAGTTTAAGCAACTGCAACTTGGAGTAAGTGCCATAGAAGTAGTTTACCCTTGTATGCCCTGTGATGAATTTAATGAGTTGCCTCCCTCTCGTGTAAAGCTCATTAATCCACCCACATTCTTTATGCTTCACAATATCATGCATCAAAAGGTTCAATGTGTGAACCAGGCACCCAGACCAAAAGATGTGTGGATGAGTACGCTCAATAATTTTTCCTGTTGCCTTACAATTTGCTGCATTATCTGTGATCACTTGAACAACATCATTCGGACCAACATCTTTGATTGATTGCAATAGGAGATCTGCAATGTTTTGGGAAGATGCACTGATGGAGGAGGAGTCATGACATGTAATAAATACTACACCACTAGCAGAAACACCAAGAACATTTATCAAATGTTGGTTTCTGATATTTGTCCACCGGTCTGATACAATGGATACCCCACAATCTACCCACTCATTTGTAAAATGTGTCAAAGCTCTTTGAACCTTTGCTTTTTCTCTTTCTAATAACATTGTTCTAGCTTTCTCATAGTTGGGGGACTTATATCCTTTTGGGGCTTCATTGATGGCCTTTACCATTTCATGCCAATATGGAGAGCGAAGCACATTGAATGGTACACCGCAAGCACAAAGAAATCAGACTATCTTTCCATCCACATCATCCCTCCCAGCAACATTAAGGAAATACCCTATTGTTCTTTTACCTCCAGAGCTTCCAAAAGTACCATGAGGAGATGAGCTACCAAATCTAGAGGCTGCACTTGATTCAGAATGAGTTTTTTGTTTTTTGCTTTTTTGTTGTGCAGCCTCCTCTATTTGGATGTATTTTCTTCTTTGTTCAGATGAAATGTTTGGACAAATTTGTATCCCCACAGCACCCTTTTTATCATCACTGTCCATCACCCCACAAAGATGCCTCCTCACATGGGTATATGAACCACTAAATGGTTTTCCTCCATGACAACCATGAGGGCACAAAAATTTGTAGCTTCCACCACCCTTTCCCCCTTCAAGTTTGGTCACATAGTTCCACAAGAGTGTTAATGCAACTTTCCCCTCTAGTGTTTCAGTTTCCCCTTCAGGTTCAACTTCATCCCCTTCCTCTTCAAACCCTTCCTCCTCATCATACATTGGGTCACTCATATTGGGACCATTGTCCTCTTGTGCTTCTTCCCTTCTATTCCTAGTCCCCCTTGCCATCAATAAAACCAAAAGTGGAATGATACATAGAAGCCAAAAGAACACCATCGTGGAATATGGATATAGGTGGTGGACAACCTGCAATTAAATGATTAAGTAGAAACAATGGGAAAGAGTAGGAGAGGGAGGAGAAAAATACAAAAAAAATGTCAAAAAAATAAGGGAGTTTGGGGTTTTCACTTACCTCTTTAGCTCTTTTAGATGAAGTCCTCCAAGCTCCTCCTCCTTCACTCCTCCAAGCTCTCCTCTCTTCTCCTCTCTTCTCTTCTCTTCTCCAACTCCCATAAACTCAAAGTGAGAAAATGAGAGATTAATGGGGGCATAAATCCCTTCATTCCTCACCCTAACCCAAGGTGGACCCACCCCCCACAAGTCAAAATACGAAAAAAAATAAATAAATAAATAAAAACAACGCTTTTTTGGCCGTGCAGTATGGAATCGTGCGCAATCCGTACGCTTCGTACTCCGAAGCACGGCGCTTCATACGGCCAAAGCGTCGTACGAAACACACTTCCGAAAAACTGAAACGCGTTTCGGTCACACACTTCCGGAATTTCCAGGAAGCGTGTTTATCAACCCGAAACGCATTTCGGTTTTTCCGAAGCGCGTTTCGAACCGCGCTTCCCCCAAGCATCCATACGGATCGTGGATCGGGGTTTAGATCCTGGGGGGGGAACGTTTCCTACAACACTACTAGCTCTCTAGAAAATCAAACTCTCCAAGGAAATCGAACTCTCTGTGGTTCTCACAAGTGTGTTCTCCATCGACCCATTGACTTCTTATAATCTTTTGTTGAATCTCCAACGATCAAGATTAAAACTTAATCAAGGACCCAAATTAATTCCCTTTTGATCTGAATGAGTTTCTAGATGATTCACACCTTATCTCAATTAATTCTGATTACTTAACCCCTTTTCCTAAGTTTATACTTAGGAAATAATTAAAAATATGCTAATAATCTAATTGAGACACTTCTAGGTGGAGTTTCCAAAAACGATTTTTGGGTTATGGAGAACTCATGTGTTTTAGCCTCTCCACAAAGTTTCGAGACTAAAACACCTTCGATGCTACAGAAACTAACACGGTGTATGCCCACATTCCTACAGAGAAGAGGACTAAGTTGGAGCCCTTGTCAGTAAGGGGCGTATTTGTGGGCTACTATGAGATCTCAAAGGCCTATCGAGTCTACATTCCAGGACAGAGCAAAGTGATACTTGGTCGGGATGTCAAATTTGATGAGGGCGGGACCTCTAGGAGGTCTCATGAGAAAGAGCCAGCAAAGGTAGGGGATCAAAAGCGAGAGGCTCCTAAGGTTGAGCAGGTAGCAGTAGCAGGGACAACCTGTAGATCTAGAGGAGGAGCGAGAAGTTCCTTCAAGCTCTACTAGGAAGAGGCATAGATGGGTCGAGCAAACCTGGAGAGATGTTGAGGATCATGTGGAGACTCCTTGCAGCACTTTCGGGTAAAGCACACCACTAGCAAGATTTTCTAGTTATTTGGTTGTGTCAAGCAGCATCAGTGAGTCTAAGCCTTCCACTTTTGCGCTGGCTACAGATGAACAGGTCTGGAGGGATGCCATGGTGGAATGTGTATGGGACAGTGTCGACGATGGAGGGAAAGTCAGTGGTCATTTCTCGATGGATCTACAAGATTAGACATGCAGTTGATTGCAATGTCAAGAAGTACAAAGCGAGGTTCTTGGCGAGGCGGTTCTCCAGGCAGGAGGGACTGGTTTAAGAGGAGACATTCGCACATGTCACCAAATAATCATCCATTAGAGCAGTTATTTCCATTGCTTCATACATAGATGGGGTGGAAGATACATCAAATGGATGTGAAGATTGCATTCCTGAATGGGGCGTTGAGGAGGAGGTGTATATTGAGCAACCTTAGGGATTCGAAGTGCAAGGGATATAGCCTCATGTATGCAAGTTGGAGAAGGCTCTTTATGGGCTAAAGCAAGCTCCACACGCATGGTTTGGGTTTCACCAATAGTGAGGTCGACTCCAACTTGTACTATGTACTTGTTGAGGGTGAGCCACTCATCTTGGTATTTTATGCGGACGATCTCTTCTTGACAAGATCAGAGAAGCTCATAGGGATGTGTAGGGAGGATCTTACTTTAGAATTCAAGATGAAGGACATCGCCTTGATGCACTACTTTTTGGGATTGGAGGTGTGGCAATAGCCAAGAGAGATTTTCCTCACGCAAGGAAAGTATGCAGTCGAGATGTTGAGGAGGTTTAGGATGGAGGATTGCAGACCCATGTCTATATCAATGATCACTAACCTAGAGTTGTGTGCTTCTGAAGGTGGGTTGGTGGATCTTGTTGGAGAATCAATGTATTTGAGGATTAGAATTGATTCCTCCTTACTTGATAATTATTTGTGATATTTGTTGGCCTTTTATTACTTTATTATTTCTTCTTCATCAAGCAATTACCAAAACATAAAATACATTAAGATCACAAGAACACAAGATATAGGCTCCAAACCAAGGCAAAACCCCTCCAAGGGGTAAACCCAAAAAGAATTCTTCTCTTCTTATAGAATCAAATCAAAGTGAGACTGCCAAGACCCAAACACTAAACCACCTCCAAGCACCAATTCAACCCTCTAAAAGTCCCCTTCAATCAAGTCAACTTTTGTTCAGTCAATGATGATCAAAACTCAAAAATTTTGATCCAACTCAATGTTTCGGCCCTCTATCTCAATTTTGCAATTCAGACCTGCAATCCTCAACCCTGTAGCTCGCAAAAACCTTAGCATACTTGCACGCGTGAGCAAAATAGTCCAAAAATTCAAGTTAACATCTTCTTCCTTGGGTTTCTCTTTCTTCTATGTCCTTTGCTCTTCCTTCCTTCTTGTCTTATGCACAAATCAAACTTGCTTGTGTGTGCTCGAATGAGGACGAAGTCTCCTCTATTTATAGTCATCCAGGAGGGCGAAAGATGCCCCAACAGGGCCAACTTCTCATGGTAGGGCCGACTTGGTCTTGGAGGACGAATGACTCTTCTTGACTCAAAAATAATACTTTATTTGGTTACAAAGAGTCCAAATGGAACTATAATACATGACAAATGTTCTTCTTTGACTCAACAAGCCCTAGAAGCATTAAGAACATGCTTTGACCTACACTTGAGCATGAAACCCATACTTTAACAAATAAAAATTCTTTTTTCTTTTTACATATTGTCATGATTACAAAAGTCATTATGACAATCGCATCTAGTTACCTTCTCCAACACTCCCTCTTGACTAGGGAAGCCTTCATAATCCCATCATGAGGTACAAGGATTCTCAAATTGAAGTATTCTCATAAGAAGTGTCGAATTGATAAGCCATCTTTAAGCATCAACATTATAACCAACATTGTCAACATAGCAAGGCCTTTACTAACAAGCTCTATCTTTTCACTAGATCAGAGCACAATGTTGGGAGGCTTTTCCTGAGACACCAAACTACCTCTCAGGGCACATATCCCATCTGCATGTCTACCAAGTATGTCCTTTTAGGACTATTCTTATCTTGGATTCCCAATCCTCAAAGAATATTGATCCTCTTCGACCACTCTTGTCTTGGATACCCTGTCCAATCCTCAAAGAGTGTCGGTCCACGGGACTACTTCCTATCTTGGATTCCCAATCCTTAAGTAGTACTAGTCCTAGATGCTTATCCAATCCTCCATTCTCCCTCATAGTACCTTCACTAAACTTACGGTTCTTAGTCCTGGCCTAGTGCATGACACATGGAGAATTTGGCGTCCATCGTCACTCCCTCTCAATCAGGGAAGTAATCCTCCTTCCCTCTTGATCAGGGAAAAGATCCTTGCTCCCTCTTAACTAGGGAGACACAACCATAAGTCTAAGCTTGTTTCATAATACATGAGCTACTTCTTCCACGGAGATCTTTAATAGTAGTTGCAGGGCTCCTCCTATGCTTTGCATCATCATATCATACCGCGAGTTTCTTGGATCTCGACAATCTTTATGCAACATTGTCATCAACTGGATCATCCATTTATCTTCAAGGAGCCAAACTTTTCACAGCTGCCAACACATGTTATTTTACAAGGTTTTCCTCATATTCATTAATGAGTAACGTCATCTTTCCAAAAATCAATGTTTGTCCAATCCATGTGCTTTCAAATCAAACAATTGTCAGTACTATATCATCAAGCCAGCTTTTCTTCCAACCTCTTCACATGCTTTTGCAATATGTCTTACTAGAGAGCCAAGTCATATTCAAGCAGATCATCAACATCAAAGTTACCAGAACATAATAGCCTCTTAGTTAAGGCATCAGGTCAAATTATGTTACTTGCTCCCTCTGAAGTCAACATTCTTTTGCATGTGTTGTCTTCATATTGCAACAAGGTTCTACTTCAACTTTCAATCATCAATGTGTTCCTGAAATGAACTCATCAGCGAGAAGCTTCAATAACGTTAGGGTCCTTACATCTCCCTCTTTCCATCATGCTCATCTTGCTTTCATAATTTTGACAGCCTTCATTATGTTCCTACAATTCTCATTAGCAAGTACTACCAAGAAAAATATACAAGAGCATGATGTCAATCTTGTCAAACTAGGGTTTCCATGATTTCTTGAAAGTTTATTTCTAGGGTTCTAAATATATACCCTAGATATTCCTTGACCTAACCCTTAATAGGGTTTTTAACTTTTAGCAAAAACACTCATTTCTAGGGTTTTGTCTTCAAACCTTGGGTTTCTATCTTAATTCAACTTTTGCTAGGGTTTAATACATACCCTAGATCTTTTAGCCTTGCAAACCCTAGATACCATTTCCCAAGAGCTAGAGATTCCTTAGAGGGAACAAATAGATAGGGTTTCCTTTTCTAGGGTTTTCCAATCAAAGTTTCATATAGGGCTTACAAACCCTAGATATCAAAAGCTATAAAATCTTACAAACCCTAGATTATTTTCATTCATCAAGGTTTATTATGCAAAACTTCTACAAGTATGCTATAAAACCTCAATGCATTTCATTTCTAGATCTTAGGATCTAAGCTTCACATTCAACTAAATACCTAAACAATTTTCATCAAACTTGGTCTTCACATCAGCATGACATACTATCTGCCATGCTTAAGAACTAGGTCCCTTTTCCTTTCATAATGGAAACAATCAGTTAGGGTTTATATCTCTAGGGTTTCTCCTTTTATTCCATAATTTGCTAGGGTTTACAAACCAATGTTGCACGAAGCGGGAGCGAAGAGGAAGCGTTTTTTGGAAGCGGGGACGCCGAAGCGTCATTTTCCAAAAATCTAGGAAACGAAGCGTCCGCGAAAGCGTCTGCTATATATATATATATATATATATATATATATATATTTTTTTGCATTTATACTCAAAACAAACATCCCAAATACCAAATTAATTGTAGAAGACATGAAAACATGCATATTTTTGCATAAATCAAGATAGATATAACATCCATTGTACATTAATGATCTAGAATCTAGATTCTTCTCCTCTTGTCTAGCCTTTGCCTCTACCTCGATTGTCTAGGGATATTAGTCAACATTGCCCAATTTTGATCAAACTACCTAATTCAAGACTTAAAATATGGTAGAAAAAGCTTAACATGTTTGATCGATGATTTTGACTTGATTGAAAGGTAATTTTTTGCTAAGGGCGTGCCGCGTGACAAAGGAGTTCAACAATTAACACCACCAACACCAGGGTAAATATAGGGCTTGGTGCTCTTGATTAAATGCTAATCGCATACCTTCATACTTGATATAATCTAATGAAATGCCACAATCCCATTGATCCTGAATACCTGAAAACTGTTAAGTCTGCTGAATTTTGAATAGGATATGAAATTCTATTTTCTCCATATGAAGTCCAATGAGGTTGGGACCACTCTCAAACATTCTGAGTCATTTCATGGTAATGTTAAAAATTTAAGTAAAAGGATGAAAATGAAAAATAAAGGAGAATGTCACTTTTACTTTAAGAATTTAACATTACCATGAGGGAGCATCTGCTATATTTATATTTTTTTTTGCTTTCATTTGTCACCCTAACCCAAGGTGGACCCACCCCCAACAAGCAAACTCACCTAAAATTAAAAAAAAAAATTGAAAAAAAAAACGATTTTCTAAATGCTTTTCCGGAAGCTTTTCTGGAAGCGTACGGAAGCGTCTGGGAAGCGTCTGGGAAGCGCCTGGGAAGCGCCTGGGAAGCGTCTGGGAAGCGTCTGGGAAGCGCCGTACGAAGCGCGCTTCGGCGCTTCGGAAGCGCCAGCGCTTCCAAATTTCCAGGAAGCGTCTAAAAATTTCGAAAGCGTGCTTCCGGCCAAGCTTCCTAGGCGCTTCCGTACGGGACGCGCTTCGGGGCTTGGAACCGGGGGGGGGGGGCGCTTCGTGCAACATTGTTACAAACCCTAGATGCCAAGACCTATCACTTATAAATTGTAAAGTTCTACAACCACACACAAGAAGTTTAGTTGCAAAACCTTAAAATTTAACGTCTTCAAGATCTGTCACACAAGTTCTATACAAGCCTTGAAAACTTCAAAGTTATCAAGAGTCAAGACCTATCATTCATGCATTAATACCATCATGCAAAACCCTAACAATATCATTAGATTATAAGGCCTAGTATATCATCAAATTCTATCATGTAATTGTCTCTAATATTTATGCGGACCACTTGTTCTTCAAATGACCATTATGAGATAGAAAACTTGACATAAACCATGAGATGCATTCAACAAACATACCTCAACAACTTTTACCTTTATCGCTTCTTGGTCAAGAACAACCATTCTTCAACGAATGCATATCTTTTCAACACAGGTGTCCCAGTCCATTATCCTTCAAGCTAAGATACTTGGCAAAGTCCTTTGTCAAAGTTCTCTAGGATCTCGGCTTTCATGATTCTGATCCCTTTCTTAAACAAAGTGACCAAAAATTTCATGCAACTGTTATCCAATCCAAAACATAATCCCTTTTAGGTCGGTCTCATTGATAGAATTCAAATTTTTTTATATGTATCATGGGTATTATTGCTTCTTTCTAACTTAGATCGCACTATCTCACTGTAGTGCGGATGGAAGTCTTGTCCACGCAGTATAGTGTGAGCTTATTCATTACATATCTTTGATCCATAATTCAGAGTATACGATGAACATAAACCATGATGCCACTGCAACTACAAGAGCAATAACTCTGAGTTGAATATGATCCACAGAACCATACCGCAGAGAATTTGCATTTAAAGGCATTTCACATCTTGCTACAAGTTACACAACACAGATTATTTTGAACTTTCGCAACACTGTTATACCTAACAGTGGAAACTCGCATCATTAAAAATATCAATCAGATGTAACACGCATTGTAACCCTCGCATCAGAGTTTAAGAAGGAAATTTGCATAATGATGGTAATCTATCATAACTTGTCATGCCTTGGAGATAGCTCGCATTTCTATACAGAACCTTGCATTAAGAAAAACTCGTATCATCCTTCAAAATAACTCGGATCAAGGGTGATTTCCTCTGATCTTGCATTATCCCCTTTCGCATTACCAATAATATATTACAATAGTATATTATCTCCTTTCCACGAAACTTCAGATAGTATGACTTTTGCAGAGTTTGGATAGCTCTCCACAGAAGATGATGAATAGAACTAGTAGAATTCGGATCATATGCCTTCCACGGGAAATAAGGAGCAGAATTTGTAAGCCAACAAGAGTGATCTTCAAGCCTCCTTCAAACCTTAGCTCTGAAACCATGTTGGAGAGTCAATGTATTTGAGGATTAGAATTGATTCCTCCTTACTTGATAATTACTTGTGATTTTGTTGGCCTTTTATTACTTTAGTATTTCTTCTTCATCAAGCAATTACTAAAACATAAAATACATGCAGATCACAAGAACACAAAGAACATAAGATATAGGCTCCAAGCCAGGGCAAAACCCCTCCAAGGGGAAAACCCCAAAAGAATTCTTCTCTTCTAAGTGAGACCTCCAATACCCAAAGACTAAACCTCCTCCAAGCACCAAGTCAGCCCTCCAAAAGTCTTCTTCAATCAAGTCAACTTTTGCCAAGTCAATGATGGTCAAAACTCACAAATTCTGATCCAACTCAAAGTTTCGGCCCTCTATATCAATTCTGCAATTCGAACTTGCGATTCTCGGCCCTCTAGCTCGCAAAAACCCTAGCATACTTGCACGTGTGAGCAATAATCCAAAAATTCAAGTCATCTTCTTCTTCCTTGGGTTTCTCTTTCTTCTATGTCCTTCACTCTTCCTTCTTGTCTTAAGCAAAGATTGAACTTGCTTGTGTGCGTTCGAATGAGGATGAAATCTCCTCTATTTATAGTCATCTAGGAGAGCGAAACATGCTCCGACAGCGCTGACTTCTCATGGCAGGGCCGACCTAGTCTTGAAAGACGAAATGACTCTTCTTGACTCAAAAATAGTAATTTTCTTTTGTTACATCATGGGACTAAAATACATGACAAATGTTCTCCTTTGACTCAACAAGCCCTAGAATCATTAAGAACATGCTTTTACCTAGACTTGAGCATGAAACCCCTACTTTAACAAATAAAAATTCTTTGTTTTTACAGATTGTCATGATTACAAAAGTCATTATGAAGACCGAATCTAGTTACATTCTCCAACAGATCCCACACTGTAAAAGCATCGGATAAGTTCCTTAATGTATTTGGTCAACACTAGGCCGGATATCTGTTTTGTTGTGGTTAATTTCCACGACCATGGGTCTAGGTTAGAGTCTTAAAATCACTGACGCTACCAAAACAAGAATCTCAACCATAAACTACTTTGCACAGCAAAAATATAAAGCAGTAAATCACATATGCACAATATACATAGTTTTAAACAAAATTGTACAATTTGTACAATCCCAAATCTTCGTTATATTAAACCAAATCTGAATAATGCAACAGTCTATGGTATACAAGATACAATGACAAACTTCCCTGCAACTTCTATGTCCTATCTCGTCCTGTCAATCCTTTGCTTTTGTACTGCTCACTAGTAGTGCCTTAGTCCATCAAGGCATCTACACTTCGAGACTCCAAGAGGGTTGCCTATTATCACTGTTGCAAGTCACATCTACTACAATGAACACGGGCTCATCAAACTGCTCTTTGGGTAGGCCTAATTCCCGAGCTCCAATCTGCCAATCTAGCAATCACTTTCATCCATCAAAGTGTTGCACATAAGGCTGCAATACTTCACCCAATCTCGCACCAACAACATCCTTCTTGTCTGCTGCTCTAGGGCTACTTTGGGTAGCCAACTCGCTTCCCTCCAAGCAGCTCTATTACACCTAATCAACTCACTTGTTGAATCTGCTCCTAGTATGATGCTTCGCCACCTCGGAAGGTCATACACTTCGCTTCAACAGGCTACTCAAAACATGATCCAAACTGGTCAAACCTTGACCCACTACACCTCACAAAACTGTTGTTGTCATCACGTTGCATTGTTTCTCTCTGGTTAGGGCATCACCTACAGCCCTATTCCTCCCCACAACTCAGCAAACAACCCTCCAAAAGACTGTGGTTTTCTCCAGAGAGGGTCCTCCACCCCTACGTTGCTCCTTCTAACTTTGTTTGACCCCCAAACGCAGCTCTTAAAGGCAACCTAGCTGCTGGCTAAGGCCTGCGATCTAGCACAGCAACTACTGTAGCTTATGGCCCCCTCAAAACTCCACCACACAGCCCTTAAACAACTTCGTTTTGCCCTCCAAATTTGTGGCCTCATCTGCCCAGCAATTCGCACCCAAGACAAACCTTATCACGCCTCAAAACAGCCCTAAGACCTCCATGCTATCACCTATAGCACTTCGGTCTTACCACAAAAAATAGCCACGTTGTCCTTGGCTCCACCAAGCTGTCCCATGGCTCCTTTTGTTGCGGCTTTCCTCCACGAAATTTCAGAGCTCCTCTTGGTGATGTATTGTCACACTTGGATGCCTAACTGACTCCATATCACTTGGAGAAGAGACACATCTACTGGACTACTTTTACACCAAGCCTACATGACTTGGTAACCAATAATTACCTTGTCAACTTCAAAAAATCATTTCTCTCTCTCTAATGACAACTCAAATTCAGATGATTCTCGATGCATTGGAATCGTATCATCGAGCACTATCATCCTCATCCATCACATGTCGTACCTCCATCACAGTTTTGGCCCAAATCACGATGGGTGAAAAACCCCACACTTGGGTTCCAAGCCCACAAGATGCCCTTGTGGTGCTTTGCTCTCCAAACCCTGAACCCTGGGGCTTGGAGTACCTCCCAAGCTACACAAATCAATAGTGAACACACTCAAGCAATTCATGGTGGAGCCGAAATAGGTTAATTGGATGGCAATGAAGCATGTGTTGAGCTACCTGCGAGATATGGTGGACTTTGGATTGAGATATGTCAGAGTTGGTGGAGTGGAGTTGCAGGGGTACACAAAATTTTGATTAGGTTGGAGTGTTATGGACAAAAGTTCCACATCCGGATGATATTTTAGATTGGGATCAGCCATGATCTCATGGTACATGTTAATTTTCCATGAAACTTTGTAACTACTTAGATGAATAACTGAAAACTAGGCAACAGAGACTAAAACCAAATTTACTTTCCCCAAGATACAAGGTTTCTTAACAATTTATAAGCAATGGAATAAAACACTAGAGATAAAAACACATCACACAAATTGACACGCTTGTTTAGCCAGGAAACCCAAAAGGGAAAACCTGCTTTCTTTGTTGTGTTATTTTATTGATAGTTCTTGAGCAATTGGATCTATTACAAAACAATCTATTTTTGAGAAAGGGTTCTACTTCTCACTAATCTCAATCGATACAATTGATCTCGGCCTGCCTTGATCACTGCTTGATCTCGGCCCTCTAGCTCGCAATTGTTCCCTTGCTGAATACCTTGACTTGCCCTTGCAATTCCTTATCCCTGCTCCTTGATCTTTGCGCACTAGAAGCCTCCTAAATCCTTGCGCAAATCCTCCTATTTCCTAGCACACGCCTAGCTCCTATTTTGTAGCGCAAATCCTCCTATTTCCTAGCGCACGCCTAGCTCCTATTTTGTAGCGCAAATCCTCCTATTCTCTTGTGCACTTGTGGTCTCCTATTTCTTAGGACGCAAGCTTCTCAAATATGCACACACAAAATATCCTAAATCCTTGCGCACTTGTGATCTCCTATTTCTTAAGACACAAGCTCTCAATTTTGTGCTCTCCACAATCAAAGATCTCAAAACTCATGAACACACTTGTCAATTCTTGTGCCTTCATCCACCTCTTTATAGACCCAAATTCGAGCATGTAAGTGGCCTAGCTCAATTTAGAAACTCGAGTTCTACTTAGCGAGTTAACTAAGAGTGATACTCTTTCTCTCTCTAAGTTAACACTTGGACTCTTAACTCGTTTTTCCTTCAATCAAGACAGAAGACTAACTCACTCTAACTGAGCTTCTAATTTGATCCCTCTCAACTCATGTTAGATCAATACTTAATATGGATCTATGCTATGCTGGTCATATAGGAATCCATGATTGTCCTAGCCCCTGGTGGGCAATGAACCGCCCTACCTTAAAAGGGGGGTATCCACTACTATATCTCACACAGCATGCTCTTATCCCTTTAGCCCCGAGCAGTTAATTGAAGAAAAATCATAAAAGGTGAAAGGCATATAAAGAAGGGTAGAAAGATCAAGGTCGGGGCACCTCATGTACCACAATTGCTGCCTCCTATATATTACATACCCAAGTGTGGGCTTCCCTCTTACTAGCTACCCTTGTACCCCAGCATGTGGCCCAGAGTTGCCCCCTCTCCTTACCTACTCCATTCATCTCTTTATCACATGCCACCACCTTTAAAAGTATTTACCTTGGACATATTATCCCCTATAGAATTAGAAACCACCTAATGGAATACTTGGTTAACCCCATTTGGAGTTTGGAGACATTAGCACATGCCAAAGCCCATTATGGAAGGGCATGCCATTATGAAGTCGCCACTTCCATAGTTTGTAAGCTCTTTTACTCGATTTCCTTAATGACTTAGTGTACTGGAAGGCTAGGGGACACATTGGATCTTATGTAGGATTGCATATGGTCTCCATCATGGATTTGGTCTCCCTATATGGGGTCCTAACCCTCCAGAGGGCTACATTAGCACATGTAGGGTGTGTGGTGAGAGCCATGGGCCTCCACAGCAGTAGAAAGCACTCCATGGATCCCCAGAGATGTTCAAAGATTACTCGAGATTCACCTACTGGACGAGGAAGATGCACCTGGTTCACCTTTGCCCAGCCAGCCCCACAAATGTACCATGCACTCGGCAGCTGACCCAGGACTTGTAGGATGATGTGGCATCACCTACACCATAATCTGAGCCCTTACAGATGATCTAAAAGCATATTCAACTTACTTGGAGACCCACAAGGTCACTTGTGTGCCCTCACAGCCGTTGGGAGCACCACAAGTTTATTATGTGGAGAACAAGGGGCCAACCCCTTGTCCATTACTTTTGAAAGTCCAACTCATCATTATGACACTTATGGACTTCATCAGGCCTCTTAGAGAGCCCAACAACATGCATTATTGATCATTCGATCTCTTGGGAGGCTTATTATTTTATTTGTGAGCTAGTTTGGTACGCTTGTTGTTGAATAAAGTGTAACTAGGTTCGGTATTTACAAATGTAATTTTGATCTTTGTAATTGTCAAGAAAAAGAAATATTATTTTTGTAAATTATAAGAATGAATTTCTTGCTCATTCTATAGGTCTAGGAAAGTCAAAGAGTCAAAGACATGTGTAAAGAGCTCTTCTTGAGCATGAGAAAAATATTTGAGTCATAAACAATGTCAAGTAGCCTTCCAAATGACAAGCACCATCCTCTCTTTCATGTCGGCTTGGAAATTGAAATAAAACACAGTCATGTCTGCTCAAATAGAAGACACAATGGTTCACTGACACGTCAGCTACTTATGGAGAACTAACCACTATATATACCCAGTTAGGGTCAGCGTAAAAGCACAGGAAAATTTGGATTCTCTTTGAAATTTTCGGATGGTACAGTAAGTACAGAATCTCAGATATCTCGGTGGACAATGTAACCTTCTCGGTGATATCAGTCTCAGCTTAACTATGATAATAAAGCTCTCGGTGCAAGGAGAACACAGTCACAAGGTCTTAGCACAGGAAGAAGACAATCATGATCTCGGTAATGAAGATGATCTCAGGTCACACAGTAGTACACACAGCCTCAACATAATCATGGTAAAATGATCTCATAGTAATGATATCACTATCTCGGCATACTGAATGGAGTCACTGTCTTGACAAGAAGGATTACAGTGATCTCACTGTGACAAGAAGAAGCTCAGTGATCACACAGTAATGCTTTCTCGGCATGCTGAACTCAATCATGATCTCAGTCTCAGGAAAGAAGCAGCAAGGATATCAGAAAAGGGGCAGCAATGGTGTGCAACAATGATTTCCTCAATAAAGCAGTAGTGATGATGAAGAACTCAGCAGTGAAAAAAGAGAGGATTGGTGTCTTGGTCTTGGATTGGCATCATAGGTCAAGGGTCATGGTCTTGGTATTCGTCAAATAGAATCTCTATAAGAAGAATTATGTGTGGATTTTCCTCTCCAAGAGGGAGAGGTTTTGGCCCTGGCAGAAAGCCAACATCATGTGTCCTTGTCTCTTTGTTTTGATAGCTATTTGATGAATTAATGCAGACACACACTAATAATAATAAGTGAAGATTGGAATAAGAAGAAAATTTGAAAAACACCTCACAAATAGTTATCATGCCAAGAAGAATCTCATTAACTAAGTCACATGACACGAGGACACGAGACACGGAGGACACGTAAATACGAGTATTCAATACGAAACGCAGCGACCTGGAAACAGGACACAGGGGACACGTTTTATATATATTTAATAATAAATATATATATATATATATATATACCGAAATATAGTTTTTAAATTTTTATCCATATTAAATTCCAGGTTGCAGCTTATCCAATCAAATTAAAATATAATTACTTCTCAAAGTTCATAGTTCACTTCAGCCTGACAGTGTTATTGCCAGCCATTTTAAGTCTCCAGGCCTGTTGACTTGAATTTAGTCAGAGTTTCACCCTGGAAACAACACTTTATGGAGTTTGTTTTTACACTCCATACACACGCACCAAATGTCCCTTCAACAGATGGGTGGAATAAAAGCTTGGTTCTGCACAGTCAAATAAAAACAGAGTATAATTTATAAATATACATGTACTGATGTACACAATCAATTAGCATTTTGTCTAGCATGCACCCAAATCTGTATTGGAGTATAATGGCTTGAAAGTTGAATGTATGATGGATGGCAGATATAGGCTTGACCCAGAATCAAGCATTATGAATGATGATGCAGATGAGGGCATTTCAGAAGTGAAACAACAGCTCCCTATCCTTGCTAAAAATTGCCTACAACTTACAAGGAGCAGACTGCAGTCAATATTTTGAGAGACCATTTGGAAAGTTGAAAGTTTGAAACCCTTGGTGATGAAAGCACATAAGGAAGTGCAGGCTGATTTAAATTACAGTTAAACATTTGATTGCTCTTCCAACATAATATGGGGTAGACCAGCCATCCTTGAAGTTGAAAGGTTTCAACATTCCAAATGAATCTGAATGAAAACTCTAGTATTGTCTAAAACACCAAAAGGTCAAGACTCAACTACATCCCTAGTGTTTTTCTAAAACAATATCTTTGTGTGCTCGTCTTAAAGACTTAAACTCATAGTCATAAATTTATTATCTTACACAAAGAAAGTTTTTGTTTTTACATTGAGGCTTTGAGCTGATTTCTCCAAGATCACATTAAATCTCAAAAAGTTTTCTGAAAGATCCTTTTTATGCCCAAACAATTAAATGGACTTCAACAACCTTCAAATAGCCATGACAAATTTTCTTCCTGGAATACAATCTGATTTGAAACAAAATGGCCAAGAAATTATCCTTATTGTATCTTTGGAAATCTGGCTGGAAATTAACATTCAATAATCGTGTCAAGTTGTCAACACTTCACCACAATACTTGTGGTGGCCCGTGGGCCTTCACCAGGTTGTAATAAGTGTTTCAGCGAATCAACCCTCACTGGAATGATGGAATCTTTGCTCGTGCTGCTTAGGTTGGCCCAAACCAAGTACTCTTAGGGCAACGTATTCAAACCATCGAAATATGTTAGGGCAACGTATTCTACCTACGAAATACGCGTATTCGAAATGTAGGACACAAAGGAAAACGTCGAATACGTATTCAAGTTTTTATGACACGTTGAAAATCGTATTGGACACGTATTAGGGCCGTTTTCGTGTCCAATACGAAAAATACGAGACACGGGGCCCTAGGGGACGTGTCCTGTGACTTAGCTCATTAACTATAACTGCCCTAGATTCTTCAACATGGAATCAGAGCTAAGGTGCTAAAGTCAAAAAGGAAGGGCAGCAAAAAGAGGCATACAAGGATCAGTTTTTAAGAAGGACATCAACGCAAGCTAAAGAGTTTTGTCAAAATTGAAGGACCAGTCTTCAACAGCAATCTTCAACAACAGTCTACAACAGCAAGACAATTCAAGATAATTTCGGTACCAGGATCGAGTAATCTCAGTCAAAGTGAAGTCTCAATGCTAGTGCTTAGAACTCAGAACACAAACAAAAGAAGGAAAACACAGTACCTCTCACAGTTTCGGTGCTAGCCCCAAATTGGGTGTCATTACAATCTATGTCATACCACAGAGACCTCAATGACTTAAGTCTGAAGCAGTTTCGATGCTTGGTATTGAACAATGCTCGAAGGCCTCAAAGATCTTTGCTCATGCTAGTCAACTCAATCAAGGTTCTACTCCAAGCAAGGAGCACTACAACAAGGTTACAAGGATATACAATCACATCATACATTACAACAATATCACTACAGCAGGAGAACACAATGCCACATCTCGGATGGGCATCATGACAGTACTCTCAAATTCTTGATTTTGATTTCATACCCTCACAAGGAATCAAGTAATCTCAATATATTGTAAAAGCAGTAGTGCTTGGTGTTGAAATAAGGTAAGGAAATCTCAACAAAAGTCTTGGAACTCAATTGTACCAGGAAGCTCAAGCAAGAATCTCATTGAAGGAGATCATTCAAGAAAGCATCAAGGTGAAGATTTCATCTTCACATGACAAGTAAGTATCTATTCATTCTATATTCAAGTTTGGTTAAATGACTTCATGATTGCAAGGACATCTATGAATTGGATGGGTTATCAAGATTCCTTGCATGAAGAAGGAGGATAGAAATAGTCCTCTAAGTAGTTGAAGTCATCAAAAGGTCTCCTCTGAATTTATGAAAAGGGATATTTATGAAAGATCCCCTCACATTGCAATATTGGAGACATCAAAGTGATGTAGATGATAAACTCATTCTCTTAAGGTGCAATAAAGAAGGACACTTGATATCTGATCTACATGGAAGTAAAGGTATCTAAGGATGTAGGATATCTTCATAAGGTCTCATATACAAGATCTAGGAAGGAAGATAACCATCATTGATCTATAATGCACTAGCAGATAATCAAGGTAACAAATGTCCATGAACAAGAAGGTTACCTCATTCAACAATTTGTGGTCTCTATGCTAGATAGAGAAAGACAAGTTGATGGCAAAAGTATTGAAGGATAAAAGAACTCAACCATGTGTAGAAAGGAAAGGCAAGGTTGGTCCTCAAGCAAGACAGAATAAGAATAGCTAAGACTCAATGCTATGGAAATATTTTGGAAGCTCATATCACCAGATAGATGGAGGAAGCTGAAGAAAAGGGCCAAGAAAAGAGGGAGTAACAAATCTCTCCTATGAGTAAGATGATATCCATCACAAAAGGGTCCTATCATAAGCTTATGCTATAAGATATGACAATGATGATAAGATGCATTGTTGCATCATGGAAGCATTAGAAACAAAAGCTCGTGACATCACCATGGGAATCATGAAGGACAAAATCTATGACAAACAAAACATGAAGGATATAGCTCTTGAAAAACTCAATGGACATTGAAGGAAAGAGTCATCTAGAACAAGGCTCATCATACATCAAGTCAAAAGGGAAACATCTACCAATTGGGGATATACAAGATCCTCAAAAATTCTCTGATGGAATCCTCATCGTAGGGTTCACTAATCTAGAGAGGAAACAAGTCTTTCAACAAGAACTCCAACTTATGGAATCCATGAATGATGGTATGATGACATGAAGCAGATCAAGGGATTGAAGATCTTTCAAGGAAGTTGTTGGAAGAAGCCTCGATGACCTGAAGGTAAAATAAGGTATGTATGCTTGTGTTTAATATTATAATGACATGTCATATGGTTGTAGGTAACATGGATCATTACTTCTATCTTGAGGAGCATGATCAAAAGAAAAAGGATCTCCTCCTCTGGAAGAATGCAGAAAGACATAAAATACACTAGAAGAAATCAACATAATATGTCCTCATATGAAGTATGAGGTAGATGACTACAAGTAAGAAACTCTGAATAAAAGCTCCTGGGAATGGAATGTGTGAGGAAAGAAGAGATCATGAGATATGCAAACTTGATGAAGGCAATCAACATCCAAAAGACCAAGAAGACTTGACTAGAAAATCTTCTGGAAAGATATGAAGACTCTGATGGAAAAGATGAAGACCCTTGACAATGGATATCTTTGGGAGATGTGTCAACTTGAATGTAGGATGTTGATACCTACAGAAAAATGTCATGATGAAGAGCCACCTAGTAAGGTACGATTTGATTTAATGATATATTTTGGTTTCTTGAATAATATCTAGATGAGTTCATGCAGGGCTACTTACAAGTACAACTAGCATTCATGTAATGAATAGAAGAAGCATGATGAGAAAGAAGTAGTCATATGACGAAGGTTCCATATATGAAGAAGGCCACTTTCCATGAAGAAAGGAATGACATGAGGAACTAAGGAGGAAAGTGATAGGTTCCATATATGAAGAAGGCCACTTTCCATGAACAAAGGAATGACATGAGGAACTAAAGAGGAAAGTGATCGATGGTTGTTGCCCTACAAGGAAGAAACTCAACTAATTTTCATGACATCAAGAAGAGAAGTTGATCAAGCAACTGAAGGACCCACGAAGAAGAAGTTGTTGATGTATAGAAGAGTCCATAGCTAAGAGGGAGCTCTGACAGGTCCCTAATCAAGAGGGAGTTTGGATTAGATCACCCCTGATTAAAAAGGAGTGACAGTTGTGTTTTTCTATTTCATGTGTCATGCACTAGACCAGGACTAACAGCCATAAGTCTAGGTGAAGGCCATAAAGAGAAATATAAACACATGATACCCTCCCTAGTTGAGAGGGAGAGATAGACACAACATTCTTGTTTTCACTTTGGAAGAAAGAATGGAGGATTGGGTAATCATCTGGCATCAATGCTCTTTGAGGATGTGTAGGGCATCCAAGATAAGAGTAGGTAAGAGGATCGATATTTTTTGAGGGCTGGCAACCCAAGATAAGAATAGTCCTAGAAGGTCGTACTCAGTGAACACCCAGGTGGGTATGTACCTTGAGAGACAAAGATAAAGGTGTTTATAAATCATTGGTCTCGCCAACATTGTGCTCTGAGCTTATGAGAGATAGAGTTGTCAAGGCCTTGCTAGAAAACAATGTTGGTTACTATGATGCTATACAGATGGGTTACCAATCCGATTCTTCTTATGAGAAATTCTTTAGATTGAAAATGACCAAGTACCATTATAAATACCTCCCTAGTTAAGAGGGAGTGTTGAAGAAAGTGTAACTAGGTTCGGTATTTACAAATGTAATTTTGATCTTTGTAGTTGTCAAGGAAAAGAAATATTATTTTTGTAAATTATAAGAATGAGTTTCTTGCTCATTCCATAGGTCTAGGAAAGACAAAGAGTCAAAGACATGTGTAAAGAGCTCTTCTTGAGCATGAGAAAAATATTTGTCATAAACAATGTCAAGTAGCCTTCCAAATGACAAGCACCATCCTCTGTGTCACGTCGGCTTGGAAATCGAATTAAAACACAATCATGTCAGCTCAAATAGAAAACACAACAATTCACTGACACATCGGCTAATTATGGAGAGCTAACCACTATATATACCCAGTTAGGGTCAACGTAAAAGTACAGGAAAATTCAGATTCCCTCTGAAATTTTCAGATGGTACAGTAAGTACAAAATCTCGGATATCTCAATGGACAATGTAACCTTCTCGGTGATATCAGTCTCAGCTTAAATATGATAATAAAGCTCTCAATGCAAGGAGAACGCAGTCACAAGGTCTTAGCACAGGAAGAAGACAGTCATGATCTCGGTAATGAAGATGATCTTAGATCACACAGTAGTACACACAGCCTCAACATAATCATGGTAAAATGATCTCAAAGTAATGATATCACTGCCTCGGCATACTGAATGGAGTCACTGTCTTGACAAGAAGGATTACATTGATCTCACTATGACAAGAAGAAGCTCGATGATCACATAGTAATGCTTTCTCAGCATACTGAACTCAATCATGACCTCGGTCTCAGGAAAGACGCAGCAAGGACATCAGCGAAGGGGCAGCAATGGTGTGCAACAATGATTTTCTCAATAAAGTAGCAGTGATGATGAAGAACTCAGGAATGACAAAGGAGAGGATTGATGTCTTGGTCTTGGATTGGCATCATAGGTCAAGGGTCATGGTCTTGGTATTCGTCAATTAGAATCTCTATAAGAAGAATTATGTGTGGGTTCTCCTCTCCAAGAGGGAGAGGTTTTGGCCCTGGCAGAAAGCCAACATCATGTGTTCTTGTCTCTTTGTTTTGATAGCTATTTGATGAATTAATGAAGACACACTCTAATAATAATAAGTGAAGATTGGAATAAGAAGGAAAAAAAACACCTCACAAATAGTTATCATGCCTAGAAGAATCTCATTAACTATCACTGCCCTAGAGTCTTCAACACTTGTCACCAATAGATAGTTATTGGCACATTATTTTAGTTGATGGGCTAATGTAGGCTCAAATTAGGTAATTTGAACTCCTAATGAGTGTATAAATAAGAGAGACATGAATTCGTTTGTATCATCACTTGGATTCGATCATATCTTCTTGTGAGATTTTCGCTATCTTTTGAGGATGAGACTTTTTGGATAAATGGATGAATTTCAATGTTTGGTTATTCTTCTTGTCTTGGAGATTCTATGATTGGCATATCTTGGTGATTGGATATATTCTTCTTACATGTAAGTACTATATTAATGCTATTTTGATTCTTTATTTCGTTGCATTCATGATATTGGGACATGTCTGAATAGTGTCGTATCATGATTGGGACATGTTTGAATGAAGGAATATTCCTAGAGACATCCTTGTCTTGACAAGTCACCAGATATCGTTGAACGAAGTATAAATGATCTTGAAGCTACTTCCATTAAACCCTAATGCCCAACCAAGTTGTCTTTTAGGTCTCCTTGACAAGTGGAAATCAATCCAAACTCTAAATCTTCCATGATTTCATCTCTCCCAAAGGGCAAAGCACTGGTCCTCCTCTGGTGATCACTTCAAAGCTTATTTCTTCCACCTTCCCCTCTTTTTCTAGGCCTAGCCTACATAGGTCACCTAGGGCATCAATTATCTCAAAATCTAGCGATCCAAAAACTTTGATTTTTGATCCACAACTGCACTAGTGTCCTCAAATATCCCTCCAAATTTCATGAGATTCCGACGATGGGATCTTGAGATATCGCAAGCCCTAGCTCGAAGACCAATTCTTGCCCTTGGTTTCCCTTAGGCTAGAAACCTCACTGGGATCCTTGCATTGCCTTTCATTGAAAATTCATTCCTTGATCCCTTTCCTCTCCCAAATTAGGTCAATTACATCATTGGTTGCTAAATCCTATCCTCTTGACCTACACTAGATCCACTTGGTCCCGTGCGGTCCCATACCTTTGAAAAGTCAGCTCTTCAAAAACCACTTGGGAAACCAAGTTCAACAAAGATTTTAGGGTCTTGGAAGCTCCTTTACAATTCACACTCCTTAAGCCTAGCCCTTAAATCCTCACCTCCTTCTCCTAGAAAGTTGTGTACCTTACTTGAAGAGCAAGCAAGCTCCATTCTTAACCTCCTTCTAGGAAAAGGATCATTAAGGTCACTTCACATCTATTTGTTGATTCATCCTTCACAAGTGACTTTCCATATACCAGGTCTCCTCCCATCGATGAAAGTTCATAAAGAGTAGGAAGCTTTAGCTGTGGTGATAGTGGGATTTAGCTTCATTGTTGTTCTTGACCTGGCAGTGCCCCTCTACGACCCCCTGCTAGTTTGAACAATAACAAGGCCGACTTGATTTTGAGGCATTTGCAAGTGGAGAAAAAATTTCAAATGAAGAACGATGCCATCATGTGTGCTTCAAGGGTGAAGAGTTTCATCAACAAGGCACTGCCAAATGAGGGAATTGATCCCTAGTTGCCAACTTCAACATAATATTATTCTAATGATTTATGCTTCAATTTCTACAAAGTTCAAAATTTTTATTTTCATTAGCCTATCGGATTTATGGGTTGCTTGTTTGCCACCTCTATTTGGATTGGGGAAACATTATTGATTGGGTAGATCTAGTGGATTCTTGTTTGAACCATTGGAACTCCTCTCTGTGTCATCTAATCCCTATTGAAACTAACAAAATCTTTCGAAGTTGTGTAGAAAATCTTTATGTGATCAAATATTGAGCATTTGAAGTAATTCTTGTTTGAATCTTCATCTCCTCAACTCAAGCATTTGGAGTAATCCTTGCTTGGATCTCCATCTCCTTGGCACATAGCAACTAAGAACCCATAGTGGGACTCTCAAAGGCTCATCGTAAGATCATCTTTGAAGGGAGTTTCCTTTCCATTCATCTAAAGGAAAATATTATTGATCTTTACTCGTCTCTTTACTCATTGTGCTATAAATTGATAGATCTGCAAATTAGAGCTATTATTTACTAAACAAGGGAATGGAGTTGGACTCATATTCCCCTATATCTAGTTCATTGAAATATTGCAAATAGTGTTTTTGGATAGATATAGCAATTGTATATAATTTAATTATATAAATGTTTCTTTGGTTTTTCCATTAACATTTGATTGCAAATCTGAAGGCTAGCAAATAGATCTCTTTAACAAATTATTTGCAGGTGGATCTGGCCTTACAAGGGGATAAACAAAGAAATTTTCAAGCGCTAAATCCTCCCCTGTTTTGCGACTCGAATTAGCAATTTTTTTTTAATTTTGGGTGAGTAGCAGACCTATCTTGGTCCCTCTCTGAAAGACGCAAGCATTGCAAGGCCATATATGCTCCTAAATCGGATTTTTCTAAGGGTTTGAAAGACAATCTTTTGCTATAATTTTTCTTAGGTTTTTCTCTAACTTCAATTTGTTTTGCACGCCTTAGAAAATTTATTTTAGGGAGGTTGTAGGCCTTTTCAAGCTTCCAAACCCTTGATCCATTGACATAGAATATCATTGAGGGTTTTAAATCATTTTTCAAGCAAGCTGCAATGATTTGTTTAAGGGTTTTAAAACTTTTTTGAGAGCATTTTAGGAAGTTATTTAACTTGTTTTAGAAGGTTTTACGTAACCCTTTGAAGACAGATTTTCAAGTGAAAACCCTGATCCATTTGCCATAATTTCAAGCTTAGCCACAAGGGTTCTTAAGGTTATATCTTTTAGGTCGTAGGCTTAGGGAGACTTGGATTTATTTGCATCAATTGCTAATTGACCCTTGTCTATTTTGCAAAGGTTTGTGTTAATTTTATGAGGATTTACAATTTGATTTCGTGGAGATTTCATTGATCTAACCCTTGTGTTTTTGCTAGGGCCGAGAAACGCTTCCTAGAGGGCCTATTCTTTCATTGTCGTGAGTCCAAAGATCTTCACTTTCACCTGTTGCGAGAGGCCTCTAGGTCCTAAAATGGTCTGGTCGTTTTGCAATTTTTTTCAAGCCCTGAACCTTAATCAAATTTCCCTTAACAAATTTAACAATTTAATTAAAATTCTAAATCAACTTTTTGGAGACAGCCATGAGCAATTGGAGGCTTATTTTCTCTCTGGCCATGAGAATTTTTTTATCACTGGTGCAAGTATTTTTAGGGTCTAATCTTTTGTTTTGCAAGAAGGTCTATCACTAAAGCGTTAAGCCTCCCTTGTAACAGAAATTCATCATATTTGTGAGCCATTGGATCATACCAATTTTGAATATTTAGCTCCCTAAACTGAGAGCCATCATTCTGCTATCACTTTGTTGGAAGGTCGAGGGCACTTGAAATATGATCCTTGGTGAAATTTTGAGCCATCTCAAGTGGATCCATTTGTTTCTTGGGGAGGTCCTTTGTTTTGTAAAGCTATCATATTTTGTTGTGAAGCTCCTTGAAGAAGAGCCCTTCTCCTTTGTCTAGAGGGCATCTTCCATTGTAATCTCATTAATAAAACTAATCTTTTTTCTTGAAGGAGCTTGGGACTTTGATCCCTTGGTATCCTTTTTCTCCTTATTTAAAAAGGAGAATTGACTAACTTGCTAACTCACTAATTTAAATCTCTTACTAACCCATATCTCATCTCTTGCATTTGTTAATTAGTCCTAGATTTAGCATTTTGCATGATCTAACTAGCTTTGATCTAAATTGCATTTGAAATATCTCGTCTTGTTTCAATTGCTATTATTGATATTTCTTGTTAGCAATCTCATCCACCATCTTTAAGTTATGTTTACAACATATAAATTTGACTTATTTCCTTGTCTAAACTAAGTGAAGTTCATCCTAATAACACTTTAAAGGCATTGTGGGGTTTTTATCTAACTCATATAAGTCTAATTATCATCTTAGCTCTTGTATCATTGAGTATATCCATATTGCTTTATTGGTTATTGTCATAATCTTGTGCTCTAAGTGTTTATTTCAAATTGGTATATTATTTCCTTTTGAAGCATCTTGACATCATTGTATCTCATTGAAGCATTGCATCTTGCATTTGCATCTTAGATTTTAGATCTTGCATCCTTAAAACCTACCTCCAAGCATAAGCTTGGTTGAATAGAAAGTTAGGCAAACCTTCTCCACCATTCAATCTAAGAGCTAGACCCTTACTCAATGGTTAAAACAAGTGACCTTGCAGTTCTCTTGTGGGCAATCCCTTGTAGGAACGAAGGAACTTGGGTCGTTAAAAGTCTTGGATAGGTATCGTTAATGTCATGTCCCTTCCTAAATCATTTTGGAACAAGATTAAATTTTGTATTATGGGACCAATTTTGGAGTTAGTGGACCTTATTCGATTTTATTAGGATATTAGACTTAGGAGAAGATGTTTGTTTTGTAGTTAAGTTCCACATGGGGACCATCCTCACTAGGGAATTACGCACTCCCTAGTTCGATTTGCATGGAGGGGGTTAACTTTTACATGATGGTGGTTAAGTGAGAGCCCACGATGGAGGATGAAATGGAGGGAAAAATGCTCCATGAAAACTATATAAGGAGGAAGCTCTCCTCTTCTCATTCATCATTGGAGTATATCGATTTCTCTTTGGTTGCTCGAGCTGCTTAGCCGAGACACTGCTATTTAGCACGAGTTCTTCATGCAAAGAGCTCACCCTTTCTTCGGGGGACTTCGAGTGCCACCCTAGGAAGGTTTTCTTCATTTCTTCAGGAGGAGGATCATATTGTGATTTCCAACAGTAACATTTCCTTCCAAGTGGTGCATATCACTAGAGGACGCAATGGGTAGGAGGTCGAGTTTGTTGGTTGTGCTTAGTTGTGGAGATTTGATGTGAGATTTTCCGAAGAGGAGGCTAGGGAGGATTGTCATCATTTGAGAGAGTTTGGGAGTTGATTAGGCTTTAGGCTTGGTAGTGTGACTTTCGCACTACCTAGGCAAACACAAAGGTAGTGTGTGGGAGCTGATTTGGTGGGTAGAGCATTAGTCCTTGAGGCTGAGCTTTGTCGTGGAGGTTAGAGGAGATATTTGGAGTGGTGTTTGCGTCCCTTTCAGAGCTTGGAGGAGGACTTTGTGGCCATTATTGCACGCTGTATTTCTAGAGTTGTTTGGAGGGCGTGGGCCATAGAGAAGGTTGAATCTGGAAGGTTGGATTCAAGCCAAAACCTTTCTAAGTTTTTGTGGGTTTTGGCCAAAGAGCTTGTGGTTGAAGTTTCATCATTTTCTGGGCACCGAAGACAAGGTTTCTTGCAGCTCCTTTCCAGCCAGCAGTTGCAGTCACTGGGAGACAACGCAGAGCATTAGAGGAGCAACTACTTTCCAGCATTGAGATTATTGTTTGACACCTGGGTTCTGTCAAGCTTGCCCTTGAGGCAAGCTTAAGTGCATTTTCCACACTATTGTACTTGCTCCATTCCATTAATAAAATGGCTCAGTTGGTTCTCATTTCTGTTGTGTATTGAGTATTTGCTGATCGTTTAATTTTTTTGTGTATGAATCAAATTTGCTTTTGTATATCACTATTTGTTTAAGTTTGGAACATTACAGTTAATGAGGCCTTAGTCTCCTTCCCCAACACTTCTTTCTACAACCTTGTTTAAGACTAGTTTCTGACAATTGAGGAGAAGGCATTCACCTTAGGTTAGGCATTTTAATTAAAATTTACCAATATTTTGCATATCACATAGCTTATTTATGCATTCATTTCTCTAACTTTCTCTCATTTGGGCATATTGTTAACCGTGAGCATTTTATTTTACTTGCAATATTTCGTTATTGCTCTGTATTTTCATTGTCATATCTTATTTGAGCCTTTCTCTTGAAGTGAAGTACAAGTTTCTTTCATTTTTGCAAGCTATTATTTTTGCTCATATTTCAATATTGTCTCATCTTATACTAACATTTGTCTTGCAGCATTGTTGTTATTGCGACTTGAAATATCAATCTACTTTTGCAAGTACCTTGATTTGTATTTGAGCATTGTTTATAAGGCACTGATCTATCATCCTTTACATCTTGTGTTTGCCATATTGATCTTAATGAAATTTATCCTTCACATTGCTCAAAAATATTTACACTTGCTCTAATTAATCACGTTACATTAATAATAATTGCCTTGCCCTTAGTCTCCATGAGCTTGTTGTTTCAACAAGTTTTCCTTCCATCATCACCTTTAGGGACTACCCCCCTTAGCTTGTCTAGGAGAGAGCTTAAACAGAGTGAGTAGGGAGTAGGTGACAACCCCTAGTCTGAGCATCGTGCCATAAAGATTATACCTTGTGGGGTTGGAAACTTCTCCCACAATTAGGTGTACATCTTAGGAGAACAACATTTTTGGTGTCGTTGTCGGGGATAAGTTTCTTGTTCTCAGTGTTTGATTAACTTTTGATTCTTAGATTACTGTATTTTTAGAGTTAGGTCCCTGTTCAAGTGGGGGATCCACTTGGTTCATTTTCTGCAGGAATCTCTACTAGAAGGTATCCTAGCCTTTTGGTTGATCCTACTCCTAATCCTGAAAAGGTTTTTAGAGTTTGATTAAACCGGCTTGCTTCTTGTAGACTTCTTGCTAATCTTGGACAAGAAACTCTCCCTGATATCCATTTGCTTTTTCCTGAGCTGGTTCAACAAGGCATCATGAATGACTTGTTTGCTCCTTGCAATTTTGCTAAATTTAGGGCTATCCGCATCATATTCCGGAAAAGGCTATCAATAAGTTGCATACTTTTCAAGGCAATAATGCAATTAATGCCAAAAATCACATCAAGAAGTTTAATCTTTGTGTGGGTAAGTGGTGTACCAGTGATGATTATAATCATAAGGATGTGAAGATGAGGCCCTTCATCCTTTCTTTGGAGGAAGATGTTATGGATTGGTTCTCAAACTTTCCTGCCAACTCATTTGATTCATTACAATCGATTATTAATGCCTACAAGGATAAGTATGGAGATAAGAAGGAAGAAAGGCATTTGCTTAAAGCTATTAGCACCATAAAGAAGAATGAGAATGAGACTGTGGTAGAATTCAATAAAAAGTTCAATGATATTGTAAAAAGCTTACATCAAGATTATAAGCCTCACTACAAGTCTCTTTTGGAACATTATATTTATGCATTTACCACTAATACTTCTTATGCGCTAAGATGTGCTAAGCCAAATGATGTTAAGACTGGACAAACTTTGGCTGAAGAAATCGAACAGTGTAGGAAAGCGTTTGGGAAATCTGAGATTCCAGGTTTTGATAGGGGTCCAAGTAAGCCTCCAAACTAACATTACACAAAGCGGGGACGAAGCAGGTACACGGAAACATCATTTCCCAAAAATCTAGGAAGCGAAACATCTCGGAAGCGTCTACTATATATATATATATATATATATATATATATATATTTGCATTTATATTAAAAAACACATCCAAAATACCATATTGGTTGTAGAAGACAAGAAAACATGTATATTTTTACATAAACCAAGATAGATATGGCATCCATTGTACATCAATGATTAATTATTCCAGCATCAACCATTTACAATCTAGAGTCCTCTTCTCTTGTCTAGCCTTTGCCTCTACTTCAATTCTATAGGGATTTTAGTCAACATTGCCTAATTTTCATCAAATAGCTTAATCCAAGCCTTATAATATGGTAGAGAAAGCTTAACATGCCTGATCAATGATTTTGACTTGAGTGAAGGGTACATAATTGCTAAGGCCATGACAAAGGAGTTCAACAATCAATAACGCCTACATTGGGGTACATATAGGGCTTGGTGCTCTTGATTAAATGCCAATGACATCCCCTCATACATGATATAATCCAATGAAATGCCACAATCCCATTGATCCTTGAAACTATTAAGTCTATTGAATTTTGAATGGGATATGAAATTCTATTTTCTCCATATGAAGTCTGATGAGGTTGGAACCACTCTCAAACATCCTGAGTCATTTCATGGTAATGTTAAAAATTTAAGTAAAAGAATGGAAATGAAAGATAAATGAGAATGTCACTTTTACTTTAAGAATTTAACATTACCATTGGGGAGCATCTAGGAAGCGTCTAGGGAGCATCAAAGGGCACCTTGGAAGCATTCGAAAAGTGTAGTTCCTCACATAACAGTTCGAAATTTCCAAAAAACAAAAAACAAAAAAAGCCTCGCGGAACCGTCCACCTTCTCTCAGATCTGCTCGCGATCCACAGTGGATACACGCCAAAACATCCATAGATCCACACCTGATCCTTTCTGGATCTGCGGATCGGGCAATAGGAACCGTAGATCGGGGCCCCACGGATCCAATTTTCCAAGAATCACCCAAAAAAGGTGTAACCGCGGATCCGATTTTCCGATTCGCGGTTCCGCCGAAGCATCTGTGGCGGATCCATACGGGGCGCGGATCTGCCTCCGGATCCTTGGGGCGGGGGACGGTTCCTACAACACCGCTCCAAACCCTTGATCCATTGACATTGAATTTCTTTGAGGGTTTTAAATAATTTTTCAAGCAAGCCGCATTGATTTGATTAAGGGTTTTTAAAGTTTTTTGAGGGTGTTTTAGGAGGAAATTTCACTTGTTTTAGTATTGTACCACTAATCTTTGTGTGGCAGGAGGATCCAAGCCTATTTGAGAAGGTTTTACATGATCCTTTGAAGACAAATTTTCAAGTGAAAACCCTTATCCATTTGCCATAATTTCAAACTTAGCAGCAAGAGTTCTTGAGGCTATATCTTCTAGGCCACAAGCTTAGGATGACTTGGACTTATTTGCATCAATTGCTAATTGACCCTTATCTATTTTGTAGAGGTTTTGTGTTAATTTTATGAGGGTTTAACATTTGATTTTGTGGAGATTTCATTGATCTAACCCTCGTGCTTTTGCTAGGGCCGAGTAAGGCTTCTTGAGGGGCCTATTCTTTCATTGTCGTGAGCCCAAAGAGCTTCACTTTCACCTGGTGCGAGAGGCCTCTAGGTCATGAAGTGGTCTGGTCGTTTTGCAATTTTTTTCAAGCCCTGAACCTTGATCAAATTTCCTTTAACAAATTTTAACAATTTAATTAAAATTCTAAACCAAGTTTTGGGAGACGGTCGTGAGCAATTGGAGGCTTATTTCCTCTCTGGCCATCAACATTTTTTGATCACTGGTGCAACGGATTTTTAGGGTCTAATCTTTTGTTTCGCAAGAAGGTCTATCACCAAATTGTCAAGCCTCCCTTGTAGCAAAGATTCATCATATTTGTGCGCCATTGGATTGTACCAATTTTCAAAATCTAGCTCCCTAAACCAAGAGCCATCATTCTACTATCACTATGTTGGAAGGTCGAGGGCACTTGAAATCTAATCCTTGGAGAAATTTTGAGCCATCTCAAGTGTATACATTTGTTTCTTGAGGAGATCTTTTGTTTTGTAAAGCTATTTGTTGAAATTTGGTACCGGAGGACAGGTGGTTCCCTTAGGCTTTGATCTTTGGCCTAGGGAAAAGTGTCCAAAAGAATTTAATTTTTCTCCTAAAGTAACTTTATAATTTTTATAAAGTTAAATCTAATTTAAAAGTGACTTTAAGTGATAAAGTTACTAAGTCTAATTTTAAAGTGACTTTTATAAAGTCAATGAAAAATTAGAAAGGAAAAGTGACTTTGGAAATAAATGACTAAGTGGGTCTTTATTAAAATGGGGTGAATTAAAAAATAAAAAGTGAGATTTAAATGAGCATTTAATCTCAGCCTTAGATCTCAATCTATTTCAGCCATTGGATTTAGGGATCACCCAAAAGTCACTTGGGGTTAGATTAAAGGAGGAAAAGGTCATTCATTCTTTCATGAGCAGATTGGGAGAAGGAGAGCAAGAGAGCAAGAGAGATTTCTGAGCAGGGAGGAGAAGGAGACAGCAACTTGGCACACATTCCAAGGCAGCAGTTGAGCAGATTTGTATAGCTGGTTCAGCACACAGTGAAAGGCAGATTTTGGCACGATTTTCGAGTGGTTTGCACAAAATATCAAGGAGCAGTTTGCTGATTTTTTTGCACGCAAAACGAAGGCTGTACAGCGTTTATTGCTGTCTTGTTTGCTGTAATTTCCAATTTGCTGTGAGGCATGGGAAAAGAGATAAGTTGTAAATTTGCTTGCTGATTTTTTGCTGAATATTTCTCACTGTGAAAAAGGCATTTTCATAAATAAAGAAGAGCTCTCGAACTGGTTTTCCCCAAGAGTTGTAGGGGGGTTTTCCAGGGTCACATTGACCAAAAATCTCAGTGTTTAAATGTGTTTTAATGGCTGTTTATTACTTTTATTTCTGCAATTTCCAGCATTCTGTAAAATTTCCAGAATTTGTGTTTTCAGCAAATTTATTTTTTCCAGCTTGTTAAATGTATGGTTATGGGAAAGGGCATTTAACTATATGGGAGAAATAAGGAGAAACTGAAAACCGGGGTGGGAAATGAGAAATTTCTACATGGCATCAGAGCTTGAGTGTTGAAGGGCAGTTTGGGACAGCAAAAGGAAAAATTACAGCTGCTGATTTTTCACTCAGAAAATTCCAGCAAGCTGATTTTTTCATAAACAGCAGTTTTATCTTTACTACAGCAGTGCTATTTTTCAGTTTTAGGACAGCAGGATGTCATTGGGATTGAGGGTGGAGGATAGGCTGGATGGGCATTTAAATTACAGTGTTTGGAAGGAGAGAATGCAGAGTATCTTTGAGGAGGCAGAAGTCTGGGATATCATGGTGCATACCACACAGAACCCTGTTGTTGTGCCTACTGATGCTACTTAGTTGACAGCTTATAATAAAAAGAACAACAAGGGTAAGAGGCTGATTCTAGACGGAATCAAAGACCATTGCATTCCTCATGTGAGAGGAAAGAGCAATGCCCATGAGATGTGGACAGCATTGTCCAATCTCTACCAGAGTACCAATGAAAACCGAAAAATGGTTCTGAAGGAGAAACTGAAAAACATTAAGATGGGTAATGATAGTGCAGCTGGATATCTCACAGAGATTACTAATGTGAGAGATGAGTTGGCAGCGATTGGAGAGGCCATTCCACCCACTGAGTTGGTGCGGATTGCAGTGAATGGCCTCCCCCGTTCATGGTTGAACTTTACTGATGGGGTTTGTGCACGTGAGACCCTTCCCACATGGGAGAGGTTTTGGGATGATTGCATTTAGACAGAGATCAGGAAAGGTCAGCTTGGGGCAGCCAAGTCAGTTGAGCAAGATGAGGATGTAGCACTGGTGGCAGGAGGCAAGAAAGGCAAAGGGAAGAAGCAGGCTTCCACAAGCAGTGGTGGGGGCAAAGGCAAAGGTAAAAGTAAACAGTGGAACACACAAAAGGACTATTCCAAGGTGAAGTGTTGGAATTGTCAAAAGATGGGACACTATGCAGTCGTGTGTCCGGAGAAGAAGAAGAAGAAGGGGAAGAACCAGGACGTGGCAGCTTCAGCAGAGATTGAGGACTTTGCAGGTCGTTTTGACCGGGAGTTTGCGTTCACTACGTGTGAGTCCTCTAGTGCAAGATCACCTACCACACAGGTTCAGAGGGAGCATGCTTTTCCCTCGATTAGTGGAGCATCTTCAGGTATCTGGTATGTGGACAGTGGGGCTTCACGTCATATGACAGGAGTCTGTGAGTACTTCTCAGAGCTTTCAGAGAGTGGCACTGATATTGAGGTAGTACTCGGTGATGAGAGAGTTATTAGAGCAGTCGAGGTGGGGACACTGACATTTCAAAGGGAGTCCAAACCTCCCTTGAAAGTGTCAGATGTTCTTTATGTGCCAAGGATGAGGAAGAACCTCATATCCGTCTCAGCATTGGAGGACAGAGGATATGAGGTACTGTTCAGGGGAGGACAGGTATTGATGTATCCCAGGAGCACTCCAGCTGATTCAGCTAGAGTGATAGGTGTACGCCATGCAAAGGTGTACAAGTTTGCATTCCAGCCCCTTTTGGCATTGAGCAGTAGTACCGACAGCAGAGCTAGAAGTTCTAAGTTGTGTCAGATTTGGCACCACAGGATGGGACATATGTATCATGGAGCCTTGAGGACATTGCGGGAGATCACTACAGGTGTGCCAGATTTCAATACTGATCACTTTGATACTTGCAGAGATTGTGCGATGGGCAAGTCTGTCAAATCCCCTTTTCCCAGCAGTGACAGCAGAGCGACTTGGATACTTGATTTGATTCATTCTGATGTGAGCGGTCGGATGTCTCATGTTTCCTTGAGTGGATATGAGTACTATGTTCTATTCATTGATGATCACTCCAGGTGGACCTGGATTTATTTCTTGAAGACCAAGAGTGAGGTCTTCAAGCGGTTTTAGGAGTTCAGAGCTCTTGTGGAGACACAGACAGGTCGGAAGATCAAGTCCCTGAGGTCGGACAATGGAGGAAAGTACACCCTTGGAGAGTTTGTTGACTATTGTGCGGAGGCAGGCATTAGGAGGGAGTTCACTGTTCCTTACAACCCCCAGCAGAACGGGGTTGCGGAGAGGAAGAACAGATCCATCATAGGGGCTGCCAAAGCCATGTTACATAATCAGGGGTTGCCATTGTTCTTGTGGGCAGAGGCCTGCAACACAGTTGTTTACTTGCAGAACAGGAGTCCGCATCGTGCCTTGGGGCACATGACTCCGAAGGAGGCTTTTCTGGGAAGAAGCTTGATATTGGTCATCTTCATATCTTTGGATGCATTACATACTCCTATATACCCAAGGAGAAGAGGACCAAACTAGAGCCCACCGCAAAGAAGGGTATCTTTGTGGGCTACAGTGAGAACTCAAAGGCCTTTCGGATTTACATTCCTGCACAGAGGAGAGTTGTTGTCAGACAGGATGTGAAGTTCGAGGAAGACAGGGCCTTCAGGAGGTCACGGGAGTTAGAGTATCTGGATCAGCCAGACCCTCAGCAGCAGTTGAGTCAGTCACAGGGATCCAGTGGGCAGGGATCAGGAGGATCAGGAGGTACATCTATGAGGATGTCAGGTCCGTCAGTGAGCAGTGGCTCGCCGAGCCAGAGGGGTGGTGCTCCGGGCAGCATGCAGAGCAGTTCACTAGGGAGTCCACTGATGGATAGTTCACACGGTACCTCAGCTTCTACAGGTTCAGGTGCAGGCAGGAGGACAGCAGACAGACAGTCAGGAGTTCAGACTACTGATGGTGATGAGGAGGAGGAGTTTCATTCTCCTATGGGAGAAGCATGCTCAGGGAAGAGGAAGCCCAAGTGGCTTCAAGACACCTTGAGAGATGCCTCATCTGTTGCTGAGCCAAAGAGGCCGGTCAGAGAGAGTAGACCACCTGAGAGGTTTTGTAGCTATATGGCGATGGTTACCAACATCCTTGACTCTGAGCCTTCTAGCTATGAGGAGGCAGCTAGCCAGCAGGTCTGGAGAGAGGCCATGCAGGAGGAGTATTTTTCTATCATGAAGAATGATGTTTGGGAGGTGGTGTCGAGGCCTGAGGGCAAATCATGGTTACTTCCAGATGGCTTTACAAGGTAAAGCATGCTGCAGATGGCAGCATTGAGAAATTCGAAGCAAGGTTTGTGGCTAGAGGGTTCTCCCAGGTAGAGGGAGTTGATTATGAGGAGACCTTCGCTCCCGTGGCTCGATATACTTCGATCCGCTCCATTATATCGATAGCAGCAGAGATGGGTTGGAAGATCCACCAGATGGATGTGAAAACTGCATTTCTCAATGGCTTCATACAGGAAGAGGTGTACATTGAGCAGCCACATGGCTTTGAGGTGCATGGGAAGGAGTCCCATGTGTGCAGACTGAAGAAGGCCCTTTATGGCCTGAAGCAAGCTCCCAGAGCTTGGTACTCCAGGATAGATACATATTTGCAGGGGATGGGTTTCACAAAGAGTGAGGCAGATTCGAACCTTTACTTTATTGTGATTGGTGAGGAGCCTCTCATTCTGGTGTTGTATGTGGATGACTTGGTCATTACAGGTGCAGAGAGACTCATAGAGCACTGCAAGAGAGATCTTGCGACGGAGTTTGAGATGAAGGACATCGACTTGATGCATTAATTTTTGGGTTTGGAGGTGTGGCAGGAGGAGGGGCATTTCTTCTTGAGGCAGGGGAAGTATATTGTGGACATCCTTAGCAGATTCCACATGGAGGATTGTAGACCCATGTCGACACCGATGATCACCAACTGGAAGAAGCTTCATGCTTCGGATTCCGAGTTGGTGGATCCCACATTATACAGGCAGCTGATTGGTTCCTTGATGTATTTGGTCAACACTAGACCAGATATCTGTTCTGCAGTCAACACGATGAGTCAGTTTATGTGTGAGCCTAGGAAGGTTCACTGGGTGGCTGCAAAACACATTTTGCGGTACTTGCAGGGGACAGTGGATTATGGTCTGGACTACAGGCAGGGAGATGGAGTGAGATTGGCAGGATACACTGATTCTGATTGGGCAGGCTGTGCTTCTGATAGGAAGAGCACTTAAAGAAGAGCTCTCAAACTGGTTTTCCCCAAGAGTTGTAGGGGGTTTTTCCAGGGTCAAGTTGACCAAAAATCTCAGTGTTTAAATGTGTTTTAATGGCTGTTTATTACTGCTGATTTTTATTTCTGCAATTTCCAGCATTCTGTAAAATTTCCAGAATTTGTGTTTTCAGCAAATTTATTTTTTCCAGCTTGTTAAATGTATGGTTATGGGAAAGGGCATTTAACTATATGGGAGAAATAAGGAGAAACTGAAAACCGGGGTGGGAAATGAGAAATTTCTACACTATTATCTTTTGTTGTGAAGCTCCTTGAAGAAGAGCCCTTCTCCTTTTTCTAGAGGGCATCTTCCATTGTAATCTCATTAATAAAACTAATCCTTTTTCTTGAGGAAGCTTTGGACTTTGATCCCTTGGCATCCTTTTCCTCCCTATTTAAAAAGGAGAATTGACTAACTTGCTAACTCACTAATTTAAATCTCTTACTAACTCACACCTCATCCCTTGCATTTGTTAATTAGCCCTAGATTTAGCATTTTGCAGGATCTAACTAACTTTGATCTAAATTGTATTTGAAATATCTCATCTTGTTTCAATTGCTATTAATGACCTAAAGTGATTTTCATATTTCTTGTTAGCAATCTCATCTGCCATCTTTATTTCTTATTAGCAATCTCATCTGCCATCTTTAAGTTATATTTACATCGTATAATTTTCACTTATTTCCTTATGTAAACTAAGTGAAGATCATCTTAAATAAACACTTTAAAGGCATTGTCGGGTTTTGCTCTAACTCATATAAGTCTAATTATTATCTTAGATCTTGTTTCATTGAGTATCTTCATATTGCTTCATTGGTTATTGTCATAATCTTGTGCTCTAAGTGTTTATTTCATATTGGTATATTATTTCCTTTTGAAGCATCTTGACATCATTGTATCTCATTGAAGCATTGCATCTTAGATTTTATATCTTGCATCCTTAAAACCAATGTGGAAAAAGTCGAAGTCGGAATTAAATCGGGAAGAATCCAAAAGTTGAAAAAGTCGTTAAAGTCGGGAGTTTTTTGAAAAAGTCGGGAGTTTTTTGAAAAAGTCGGCAAAATTAAAAAAATACAAAAATATTCATTTTTTAAAAAATCCGGACTTTTTCAATAAAATCCCGATTTTTTTTTTTTAAATATTTAAAAATCGTTAAAGAAACTACCTCATTCACGATTTTTTGGAAAAAGTCCCGATTTAATCTCGACTTTTTAGATTTAATCCCGACTTTTTCAACTAGGAAAAAATTGGCAAAAAATCGGCCGATTTAATCGGCTAGCCAAAAATATCACGTTTTGGGGATTTAATCCCAATTTTTTCCCGACTTTTTTCACACTACTTAAAACCTACCTCCAAGCATAAGCTTGGTTGAATAGAAAGTTAGGCAAACTTTCTCCACCATTCAATCTACAAGCTAGACCCTTACTCATCAATTAAAACAGGTGATCTAGCAGTTCTCTTGTGAGCAATCATTTGTAGGAACGGAGGCACTTGGGTTGTTAGAAGCCCTGGGTAGGTACTGTTAATGAGGCCTTAGCATCCTTCCCCAACACTTTTTTCTAAAACCTTCTTTAAGACTATTTTCTAACAATTGAGGAGAAGGCCTTCACCTTAGATTAGGCATTTTAACTATAATTTACTAAAATCTTGCATATCACATAGCTTAGTTCTGCATTCATTTGTCTAACTTTCTCTCATTTGGGCATATTGTTAACTATGAGCATTTTATTTCACTTGCAATATTTCATTACCGCTTTCTATTGTCATTGTCATATCTTATTTGAGCCTTTCTCTTGAAGTGAAGTACAAGTTTCTTTCATTTTTGCAAGCTATAATTTCTACACATATTTCAATAGTCTCATCTTATACTAACAGTTGTCTTGAAGCATTGTTGTTATTGTGACTTGAAATATCAATATACTTTTGCAAGTACCTTGATTCGTATTTGAGCATTGTTTATAAGGCACCGGTCTATCATCCCTTACATCTTGTGTTTGTCATATTGATCTTAATCAAAACTATCCTTCACATTGCTCATAAATATTTACACTTTCTCTAATTAATCACGTTACATTAATAATAATTGCCTTGCCCTTAGTCTCCTAGAGCTTGTTATTCCAACAAGTTTTTCTTCATCACCACCTTTTGGGACTACCCCCCTTAGCTTGTCTAGAAGAGAGTTTAAACAAGGAACCCTACTTTGAGCGTTGCGCCATAAAGATTATACCTTGTGGGGTTGGAAACTTTTCCTACAATTAGGTGTACATCTTAAGCGACAACAGGGCCCATTCAATGGGTACGAGTGTCAAGTGGCGTGAGTGTATCTATTTACAGGGCAAGGGGAAGGCTAAGTCTTATTGCGAGGTATACAACGCCACAAAGCTTGGAAGGTCTCCCACAACGATTTCAGTGGGGAACAACATTGAAACCCATAGGCATTCTATGCGGCGGGATGATGTGGCAATAGATGGCCCACACCAGCATATATATATATATATTGGTTATGGGGACCATAGAACTCAGGTTAGATGTGACTTGGTATGGGCGGCTCGGCAGCTTCCACTTGGCATGATGTAGCATGTAATTTGACAACCACATGAGCGCCAGCTGCCAGGCCTCAGTGACATGGCACAATTTAATTGGCCAAGACTTTACCCGGTCATATCTTTTGATCCAGGATTCGGATTGAGACAAATTTTATATCATTAAAAAGGTTTCGATGAGACGAATGCAACATTGCAATCTATATTACGTTTTGAAGAAGTTTAATAGATAGAAAAATTTAGACCCCATTTGCATAACGGGACTTTGGAGGTCAGATCAGCATAGTAACAACCTCTTTCTACAGGGGGTATGTTACAGAGTAGCCGATTTGCCAAGGCCAAATTTCCTTAGGCACAATGGCAGCTCGAAGGTAAGGCGCAAGGTTGATTTGTTGGCAAATTGTTGGGCCGAAATTCTCCAAGCCGAGTTCCTTTAGAGGCCAATTTCCAGGAGGCAGAATTCCTTGGACCGAATGCATCCAGTGAGGGCTGAGTTATAGGTTCTAGTAAATGTATTTTTCTTTGTAATTCTCTGTTGGTCGAAAACCCTGATCTTCCAGATTAATGAATGACAGAGAATTGTTGTGGGTATTTAATATTTATCTGTTGCAATGTGAGATTGATATCTCCTAATTTATTTTCCGCTGCATATATTTCTAGAGGTTAAAATACCAGTGATTTTATTTTTTGGTAATTCAGAAATTATTTGATTAATTAAATAAATTGCTAGGAATAAATAATTGTTGTGAGAAAATAAATTTGGGCTGGTATTAGGAGATTTAACACTCATGTCATGTGACTTAGGTCTAGAACTATTACATGGTACAAGAATATGAAATGCAGTTTATAATCAGTCATACTAGAAGTCGTTTCATATTTTATTTTTGAAAGTATGGTTTGTGGTGCCACCAGAAGGCCTCAAGACTTCTATTTCATAATTTTGGCTTTGAATGAAATATAGAAAAGTGCTGAAAATTTCAGTATATAAGGAAGCATCTAACACCGATATGCCATGTTGGAGAATGTAGGCAAAAGAAAAAGAAAGCCATGTTGGAATTTCAAAAGCCAGCAATCATTAGCTGGTATGTTAACATCAAAATGTTGGCTTTCCAAAAGTATTCTCTTTCCCAGTTTGACATATGTAAAAATACGAGGTTTTAATGATTTTATATAGATACAACATGATCTGAATTCCCAGAGAACGATTGCAAAAGGAAAAGAGATTTATTTTGCCCAAATACATGTCTTACAACTGAATCTCTAAAGTTCTTACCTCGGTATTCTTTCCAGGAGGAGGACATAACCATCAGCAGTAATGACGCGAATAGCCTCATATGGATA
The DNA here is from genome assembly GCA_031772625.1 of Pinus tabuliformis. NCBI lineage: Eukaryota > Viridiplantae > Streptophyta > Pinopsida > Pinales > Pinaceae > Pinus > Pinus tabuliformis. Next base: position 1,370,254,468 of record CM062805.1, on the reverse strand, counting down.
TCTGAAAAAGGGACAAACCCAGTTACAATTCATCTGTGTAGCAGATATACCTTGCTTCAGATTAGTTCTCCAAGTTCAGATTTATTCTTTCATGCAAAATGTAGCAATATCGAAATAACTTTATCATTATAGGGTCAAGCATATATAATTTGAGGGAAGATTTCCAAACTGCTAATATGCTCTTCATTTTATAGCTTGCAATACTACATTACCCCAATTCTGTTATGACATCTCCACATGTGCGTGCATCTGTATTCAAGGATTGCTGAAATTTTGTTTGTCGAAAAGTGGAACTTGGATCCCAATCATTAAGAGTAGATGTTTGCACATGAACATCATTATCACTAGCAGACATGCCATGACTTTTGCAAGGCTGTATACTTGTGATGAGCCTTTTGAACGCCAACCTACATGTTTCGAAAGGAGACAGGAGAAAGTAAAGTGCTTTACGCACAATATCAAATGCAACTTCTATAACAATCTCTATAACAAGCTGAAGATCCTGTTCAATACACAACAATTTCAATTAGAAATAAATTATGGAATTGCTCTGATTCACAGTATAAACAAGATTGTCAAGATGAATATTTCTATAAAGATTCCAGAATAACACTGTCAGCTGCAAGGGACAAAGAGAAACACACAAGCCTAAATCACTGAATACAAGATATTAGAATTTCCACAGACAAAATGATCTAAAAGCACCAAGAACCAGTTACAGTGACACCACCTCAACTACGCCACGTCTCCGATCCGTAGTACGATGAACTACATGATCTTTGAAGCTGTTCATTCTTTTGCTTGCCAATCCATACATGTGGCTGAAACTTCCTCTGCTACTTGGAGAAGCAAGCAATGATCTAGGCCACCCCGTAGAATTTCTGGAAGAATTAGGGAAAGGCAGTAACACATTAAATAGATATTTGAGTGGCCAAACAATCCATCCAAAAAATCTTTTCAGCATTGATTTTGGATGGTTCTCATGGCTCCAAAAGCCACTTGCTCGTGAACGATGAGAAGCTTGAGAAGAAGGTGAAGGAGGTATCATGTTCTCATCATTATCTTCCTGCCCAGATTCATACTCTGATTCTGTACAAGAATCAGCATCTGTAGAAAAATCATGGATAAATTGATTGAAAGATGAGACCCCACTGTAACCAGGAAAAAAATTCTGTCAGTAAACATCAAAGGATGATTGATTATATCCATTAAATTATCTGAATAGTTGATTCATTACAATTCATTCTACAGCATGGTCAAAGTGAATTGGAAGGCAAAACAACTACCACTGTCACCAAATAGATATTTGACATTATATTTTATAGCATAGAATACAAAATAGTTTGTGGACTGACATCATATCTTTTTTCAACCAGTTATGCTTTTGAAACTCCAGCTAAGAAATACACCAAAAGAATAAAAAAGGGGGAGTTTCAGCACAAAATGGTAGTTCACATCTAACCTTTTAAAAGCATTCCAGTAAATTTGTGCTAATCAAATTTTGAGGGAAAGTCTCCTTTAAAAGAAAAAATTCTCAAATGTTGGAATAAAATAAAGAATGCACATCTATAAAAAAAATCTGAAAGCATATATAAATTGAGTTAATAGTTGTTTCTAATACACTATTTCCAACTTACAAATAAATAGTTTACCAGACTTCAGGCTAATAGCATCTTAAACCATGCAATTAAGATTTAGCGACTCTTTCCAATCTTCAATGAATTTTATATTCACATTTGAAACGTTTGTTCTCTCCAATTTTAAGTGCTAAGGCCCCCATGGTGAATTTTTTTTGGCATTTTTTTCTTTTTCATTCTTCACAGTTTTACGACAGCTCTTTACTTCTCTTAATCTTCTTATCTCAAATGCAAACCCAAGGATTTGCATTTGCCCTATGTTGGATGTTTCCTAGGCTATCCAATGCTACTGTTTATTAAAATTGTAATAGCATGCTCCCTGTATAGGGCCTCGTAGGAATATTTTCATTACCTCATTGGACTTCATATGGAGAAGTAGAATTTTAGATCCCACTCAAAATCCAGCAGACTTGACAGTTTTCAAGATTTCAAGATTGGGGGAATTGCTATGTTTCCATTGGATTCTATCATGTAAGAGGGTTTGGAACTCGTATTTAATCAAGAGGACCAAGCCCTCTATGTACCTCAATGTTGGTGGCATTGATTTTTGAACTCCTTTGTCATGACCCTAGTAAAATTGTACCTATCACTCAAACAAAATCTTGAATTGACATGTTAAGCTTTTTATATCTTATTTTAATGTTTAGAGGGTGATATTGATGATGAGGATGCCAATATATGTGATGATTTTGATGATATGTAGGTATTTGTTGTAGCATGAATTTTTTGGACTATAGAGGCCATATAGAGCCTCTTGTTGATGTATTTTTGGTTCAAATATGGATAGCACTCAGTGCTAATTTGGTTATATGCACTCTTGCTATATCTATGAGAAACTTTGCATATTTGTGTATGATGGTTTGCATTCATATGGATCCATATGAATATTTTTGTCTTCTTCTTTTTTTAATTTGAATATTTATGTATCTTTTGGTCGATCGATTTTTTAGTCCGTTTTTTTCCAATTCCTAGTTTTGGACTGGACCGATTCGATCATCAGTATGGTTCTGATAATGTTGGTTCATTGTCCATTGTTCATTTTTAGTTTCAACTTTTGAGTCTTGACTCTGGATAGTAATGACCTTAAACCAATTCTTGGATTTGTCACCTTTTACTATATTTGAGTTTGAGCAATTTTAATTTACTATTCCAGACTTTAGACTTTCAATTCTACTATTTTGCTTAGTACTACTCAAATTCTAGAATAATGAATGATGAATTTAAATCAATATATGCAATATTTTACTATTTATACTTCATTGAATCATTTATGATGTATGAATCAATTATTTAATTATCGAAATTGAATTTGAATCATGTTTATATATATATACCCGACATCCCCCTTTCCCCCCTAATTTTTCCCAAAATTTGGGGGTGCTCCCACACGTCCCCCTTATGTGTCTCCCCATTCCCGTGTCGCCCTATCCCAGAAACTTGGTGGAAAATTGGAACAAATAAAAGCAAACAACAACAAGAAACAAACCAAGTGACAAAGGGGGAGAAATAAAATAAAGGGCTAACAAAAAAGTCATCAATTAAGGGAAAAACTATGCAAACCACAAAACAAAAAGACACCAAGCTAAAGATCAAAAGGTAAGGGAACCAGGGGAATGTAAAAGGAATAACTACAAAGCTAGGACAAAAGAACAAGAAACAATCCAACAAGAAATAACCTAAGGTGCTCACCAATGAACTACAATTGAAACTTCAATTGTTGTGAGAGCTAATGTTGCTAGTGATGAACAATAGTAGCCACACTATACCAAAATGCCTAGCAACTGAGGGACTTGTTCAAATACCTTGGATTAACTAAACAGACTGGAGTTGAGCTAACTAAGTGAACCCTTTCATACTCATGTGCCACCTTAAAGGAGGTTGCCTCTAAGAAACAAATACAAGGTGGTCCAATTTGTTGCAACTATCAACCCCTTTTAGGCAACATCGACAATGTTATCAATGGCAAGCGTGTTTTGGTGTTAGTTATCATAGCTTATATCATTTTCGTCAATGATATGTCTTTGTTGACATTGACAATGGATTGAAATCCATTGGCTTTTTCTCATTGTCCTTGTCAATGATCACGGCTTTGTTGTGATCAACAACTAATCCTTCACTGGCATCAATGCCTTTCCTATTGTCATAACCTTTCTTGATCGTCCATTGCTCGTTGACCTTCCTCCATCAGTTGCTCCCTCATTGGCACCTTTGTTCATCAGCCATGCCCTTCTTAGCACCCTTTAACTTGGCCTTGAAAGAACCCTTTAGGCTCAAAGCTTCTACCTTGGGACTTAGACACATTCCCAATCTCATTTAGCAATTTATTGACAAATCAAACCTTCCCACTTGGAGGTTGACAATTCCCATTAGCTTCCCTTATTTGCAAGCCCGAAAACATTGTTTGACCTTATTGTGGAGTCTGGACTACGCCATTGTATTGCTTGTGGTAGTCACCCATCATGCCTACTCTATACAATCTCAAATCACCTTGCCTACTCCTTCAAAGATTATTGTCCAATAATAAATTTGTATCTAACATAGCATGCGATTCCAAAATTAACTCATCCATGGCAAGTATAATCAACTCTTTATTCTCATCTACATCCAATGGCAACTTAAATAACTTCATCAATTTGGCACTCAATGGAAATTAAATAATAAAGACCTATATAGGGAAGTAACTCTAGTTGAAATGCACTACTACTATTTGCTCCAAATCTTGAACAATCATTAGTGACATTCACTAGGCTAGCTCTCATCAATCCCCTCCCTAGTGAGAGGAAATCATCTCCAATTTCGATTGAAGATTGGAAGATTATTGCTCAAATGTTGATTGGGATAACCACTTGGTTTGAGTGGGTAACTTGATTGTGTGATCCACCAAAGAAGTGGTCGTAACAAACATATATACATCAATATATAAATATAAATATATTAATAATAAACATAAAAATATATATTAGTAAATAAATAATAACAATAATAATTAGCAATAAATGAAAGGACGGTTCCTATCTAAAAGATGTGACTTGGTAAAGGGACATGATCTATCAACCATTGAAAGTTGCAACTAGTCAATGCTATAAGTACACTATCACATGGTATTCTATGTCAGGGGAAGTTGGCCCTCCTTCATTGGTTGTTGGAATTGTAATGGTGTGTTTTAGTCTTCACCGGCTACACTTTGTGACGCCATCGGATCCCATGACCTTCTTTTCCTCACATAGACACACATCAGTCCCATGCAAATGCCACCCCCAATCCATCAGTGCCATTGGGCATGGTCATGTCAATAGGAGAGTAGATCTAATAACATCTAAGGTTTTGAGGGGGTGGCATGTATTATACAAGACTCCCTCTAAGCAGGGTTATTATGGTATCATCTGACAAGAATGCTTGATTTTTATAGGTCTAGTTCCATCAAAACAACCCCCTTCTTTGAGACAGCTACATTACAATTTGCCACTTCCTCCAACCTTGTCTCCTTTTGCACTTCATAGGGAGTCTGAGGGAGACCCTTTCCTCAATCTTTACATAAACATTCCCCACTATTCCACTCTAGTGGAAGTCATTCTACTCAGTGACTTCAATGCCCATACCTGAGATTTACAGGTACTCCTTCATGACAGAGCTGAGGACACACTTTGCCTCTAGGAGCTAGAGCCAGAACGTATAGGTCATCATAAGAGTTCACGAACAAGAATGGACCCCTCACTGGTTCCAAGAGACACCTCTTGCATTTGGATGAATTTCATGGCTTATTGATCGTGAACACGCTTCCATGTTTTCCAGGCTCAGGAGCTTTTACTTGCTTCCTCCAAAATTGGGGGGGCAGTGTGGTTGACTGTCCTGGCCAACCAGGACCTTCTCCCACATTTTCAGCACTTATCAGTTTCTCACATTCCCCTGACAGACAACACCCTCCTCACCTAATCCCTCTCTACTTCTGCCCCTTCCCCTAACCCACCGCGCCACCTCCCCACACCACCTTCCTTTTCAATAGGGATTATGCAGAAGATTACACTACCCATCTTATCCTTTGCTTTGCCCGAAATGAATGACAGAGATAAAGCATAATTTCTGAATTTAAGAATAAGCTCCCACATTTATTCAATATGCAATTGATTGCTCTTTTTTGTGGGTAATGTCTTCTCCAAGTTGTTGTGCGTTTTCCACTACTGTTATGCACTGCAAATGGCCTTTCATTTCATCAAAACTCTGTCCTCAATTCCCAATGTGCTGCCTGGACACTTGATCCAAGAAGATCTGCACGCATATCCTTTCTTTTTAATCTTAGCTGTAGTTATTTGCTTTTTGTGCAGCTTACTCATGGTTTGTAAGCAACGACTGTCCACTGGAGCATCCATTGCTGCAATCACTCATGCCTTAATCTTGATTCTCATATTAGCATTACTCAAACACCAAGTCATACTGAGCTTCTATAATTTTCCATGCTGTTGCACTGAATTCTTTGTCTAGTACCGATTCTTCATGCGATTTCTGCACAGATCTAATCCATTTCCCCCAGATATAATATTTTCCCATTTTTAATTCTGCAATTTTCTTCTTTCTTCAACACTTAAGAATCTAGATCTACAAACACCGAGAATGCCCAGAAAAATTTATGCTCATCCATCACACATACAAATTGCAATCAACATTTATTCTTTCATCCTTCACACAACAGCAATATCACAACTTCATACAAGAAATATCTCTGCAAAGAATTTCAGATCTGTCATTTCCTCTTGCAGTCATGGATTGCAATCCTGAACAGCAATCTCCATGGAAATATCTCAAGAGTTTCTTTTTCTTGTAGCTTCCTTCTCCTGGATCCATATCTTCCTTGCACCGATCTCACTATTATGTTCTTCATCAAAAACTACTTCACTCTTGTTAACTTCTCTTCCAAGAGAAGTTCAAATCATGATTCTACCAGACCACTATTTCATGCAATAATAGCACCAATTTGAAGCTTCTTCTGCAAGTTCACACGCTAGTAATTTATTCTTTGTATAGCAAATTGGTGAAGCCAACACTGCCCATCGCTTGCACATATCTCCAGCCAAGTGATCAATGGCAAACACACGTCCAAAAACAGACCAAAGGAAGCAATAAGAAATGCTTCAAGCGCAGTAACTTATTGCACTTATTGTGCTCTTTCCAAGTGATTCAATGGAAATGACAGCCTACCGTTAGATGCTCACTCTCCAGCTCCACATTGTTGCTCTCTTTCTTCTTCATAATTTATTCAGCAAGCAACATTCAAATGAAGAAAACAGAAGCACACACTCTACCGAAATCAAGCAATCCTCTACTATAAGGGGTGGATTAGCCTTCACATGATTCCATGCTCTGGGCCATCTCCTGAGAGGGTCAAGCGCTTTCTAGCTCTGATACCATGTTAGAAAAGATTGAGAAAGAGAGAGAGAGAGAGAGAGAATTTCCTCAATAACACTTGATATAACTTCACTGTATCTCATAACTTTAATTGATACAATATGCATAAATATAGCATATATTGGCCCTCATGGACAATAATCGACCTATATTACAGAACTATCAGCCCACCAGTGCACAATGCATAATATCACAGCCCACTTGTATAATGCTATGCCTAAGTTCAATGGCTCACAAGGATGAGCATACATGTACCTAAATACATTTGCTTGCACGATAAGTCATAGCCTAATAAATGCATATTTACATGCACCTGACACGTGGATGACTCAACAACCACCTTGACTAGCAGGTCATCCACACACACACCTATTCTTAGAGGTAACATACCACACTCAGTGTCACATAACAAGCAGGAGTTACAATCCAACAATAAGCTAAAGAAAGTTTACTCTCTGTGGCATACTCGCTAAGAACACGTTTCTCAAAGTGCTTCCATAATAATTATATAAAATGTGTTAAAACTTTGTTGAAGATTGTTCCTCAAAGATGATATAAAATTGAAGCAAAAATGTTCTCAGTCATTGAATACATGCATCTAGGGGCATGAAGGGACAGAATAAGTCAGTTTGAGACAGATACAATGAGATATAGAATGAGAGTCAATTATAAGGTTTGATTAATTATATTTGGAGGCAGGGGTAATAATAAACACATATAGAACACCAAAAGGTTTGCTTTGCTTGGTCTTTCACCCATTGTGTGCTAGCCACAAGGTTCTGGAAGGCTATGGGAGACACATGTAGAGTATGCAAAGGCTTTCTTGGCTTGTGTTTTTAAACCTACATGGGCTACCCGCACAAACAAGGCTTTAAGTTTAAAAGCTAGGTTTACAATCCATGAAATGTAAAAAAATTGGAAAGGGCTATTATAATGCAAGTGTTGAAGGAAGCCTCTTTTGAAATAGTTTTCAGGTTCTCAATGCCTCTATCTATTGAACAGTTAGTTCGACATGCGTATTGCTAAAGAACTTGGTCACCTTGTCTACCACTTGTTAGATTTCCTTGAACCCAGCACATGGTATTTAATTCCTAGCAAAAACCACTGAATAAAACACACAACTAGGTTCCTAACAAAAATATACAGCGGAAGCATATTACACAACCAATCTCAATCGCATATGACACACAGATATCTGCCCAATCAACAGTTCTTCATCAATAATTACTCAGAACTTACTTGGGCTCCCTTGCTAGGATAATGGCCCAACTGAGGAATTACTTATGTAGCGATAAACCTAGAGTTATCCACCTGATCAAGCCCCAAATCTGTCCTTCAATCTTCCTCCGCTGATCTGGATCTGTCTCCATAGCTGCTCCTTGCACCTTCCTTGAACCTGGCACACTGGAGCCTCCTAAGGCTAGTGCAGCTTGTTGCTGCACAAACTAACTGGCCTTGTGAAGAGGCAAGAGCTAGAGAGCACAAGCACGCTTGGGACAAAGGCCCACTGTCACCACAGCCTAAGTCCCCTACTCTTCTCAGATTTTCATCGACGAGAGGAGTCTCAATATTACTCGTGATAAATATTTTTATGAGAAATTTGAAGTGAGGCAAGGTAGCTCATTCAATGGAAACTTCAACAAATGGTGCAAGCTTTGGGAGAAGCTAGTAAGACTTTCCACGAAAAACCCCTCTGGAAAATATCTACACAAGACCTAGGGTTCAAACTTGACACGAGATACATGAGCATCCAAGGTCAAGGTAGGTAAGAGAAAAGGCAATGAATGATTTACCTCACCAAGTACTAAGGAATTTGCCCTCAAAGAATCCCTAAGTTGAAGGATTAGCTTCTAGGGTTCCCTCTTGATGCGACAACTACTCTTGATGCGACAACTAGGGCATCAAATTTATGGAGAACCCACCATGGGAATTCCACTAAAATTTGAGATCCTTTAGAGGAGACACAAAGGAAGATTTCTATCCAAACGAAATTTGAAATTCCTCCTCCAAAAGATTTTGCACTAAGCCCTAGGGGAGCCTCCTTATCCTTAAAGGGACAAATTTTAAGAAGAGAAAAGAAGGAAAATTTATGGATTAAATCCAAGTTTGACCACCAAGGGACTTGATTAGTGCCTAGACCATTGGGATTATAGAGTCATGGGTGCTTATAATTGGCTAAATTGACCTTCAAGGAGGCTAAAAGAGGAAGTCCTAGCTACCCCTTTCGGCAATTACGCTCTTTAGCAATAGTTAAAGGAGTTTCATGGATTAAATGCAATCATTATGCACTAGGAATATTCTTTCCACATTATCAATGAGTAACACATGCAAAACTCCCCAAGACTATAATTTTGAAAGATATTCAATAAAACAAAGTGTGAATTCTTATCATGAGAACAAATTCCATGCATTAGACATTATTTGCAAGATAATTTCACCAAAAAAAAACACTTACAAGACAATGTAGAGTATATCCATCTATCAACAATACTTTAGAAGGTCCAAAAAGATAGCAATAAAGATCCAAACATCAAAGTGCATCCCAAAAACGTCCAAAAGTATCCTCAAATTGCAGGTTCGAATTCTCTATTGAGGCTGAAAATTCCAAGTGTCATGGTTGAGATGATAATAGGTCTCAACTATTTATACAAGTGTGTTGGCATTGTTGTGTTGGCATTGATGTCAACAAGGTCATGGTCATACTTGTCATGTGTGATGGATGTTGACTTGGTGTCCTATTGGTTGGAATTGATGTATTGACAGTGAGATAGTTGTGTTGGCATTGATGTCAACTATTGAGGTCATGCACTTATGTCAACCTCATGATGATGTAGATTGATGTGACTCATGATGGTTTGTATTGATCATGTGATGGCATTGATGGAGCTTGTGGTAACATGTTGGTCTTGGAGGAGTTGGCATGTGCACTGATGGACATGTCATGATAATTTGTTAATGTTGCTACAGGTAGAGGAGGTTGTTACATGTAATGATCAGATATCTACATGTGATTGTGTTGGTGATGGCACACTAGTTGAGTTGTTAACTAGGTCCTCATTAGGTCTTGATGCCTATGCCTATGAGTATGACTTGTTGTAGTGATGTGATGGCATGAAGATGGTGCTACAGAGGTTGCCGAGGTGTTTCAGATGTGTTGCAGCTTGGCAGAGGTCAGATGGAGAGTGGAGGACTTGTTGACATACTTGCTAACCTTGTTTGTTGGCCCTTCTAGGTCAACTTGGTAGTGACACTTGGGAGGATCGTTTCATCTACTTGCAAAGGTATCAGAAGCTATGTCAAAGGTCTGAAGGCTAGTACAGATGTTGGAGAAGATTTTCCATTAGGTGGCGAAGGTTCTAGACTGAAGAACAGATGTTTTAGTTCAGTTTTATGCCTAGTTGTTTAGTATGGATCTCAAAAATCTAAGGCATGGGTTTTATGCAGAACGGACCAAATTAACTTTCCTATGAGCAGTTTTTCAAAATTCAATCTAAATTGAGAGAAATGAAAGGTTCTTCAAAGGATCCCCTGCCTAGTCGCATGGAGAGTAGCCTGTGGGAGAGGTTTTAGGTCTCAGTTGTTGGCAAGGCAGTGTTAAGGGAGCGGTTATGGCTCCAGGGTACCAAAGTCACATCCAACCAGTGTCAAGGGAGCGACTATGGCATTTCACGATATTTCCTCCGCATTCCTCGCATTGAAGGAAATTAAGTTGGAAATTCCCAGAGGCTTCAAGAATTGTTTGAAAATGTCAAGAATTGTTTGAAAAGGTCCTATCATGTTTTGAATGCATTTAGTGCACTAGTAGTGACCTTAGTGGATTGATTTGGTCCAATTTGTGCACCTTTGATCCTAGCCCTAAGCTCAATTTCGCCCTACATGTTTTATATTCGTGCCTTGTGAGCTTTGTGGCTATTGATTGTGGTAGGATGTTGATGGTATGTGTGGAGAGAAGACAGAATAGTGAGACCATGCTTCAGGTCTTGAGTAGAGCATAGATGCTTCAGTCTATGAGTACTAGTGACTATATTTTTGAGCAGATCTGAAGCATGATTTAGTATAGATCAGAATTGGAGTTGTTGGTGTAGAGTTTGAGTTGGAGAGTTTTGTATGCTACTAGAGTATATGTTGGTGATCCTCTCACACTTGTTTTGCGAGAGCCGTTGATACATGTAGCACATAGCCATGTGTCTTATGATGTTATATGTAGTATGCAACATTTTATTGTTGTGAGGGTCTGATATTCAGATTTGTGTCGACACAGTTTTATATTGGAGAGCACATATTTTGTGCATTTAGTTTTATATTGATTGATGATGAGATCTTGTTGCTGAGAGCATATTTGCAGAGTTGAATTCTTGTTGAGCATAGTGTCTTGGGATCCAATTTGAAAATAGATGAAAGGAGATCCGCATGGTGGTGAGACGCAGTACCTTCATGGAGGTGGAGCAGTGATAGCGAAGCTTTGGCGAAAGGTAGAAGTTTCTCAATCCAATGGTGGTTGGATAGTCCAATGGTAGTTGGGCAAGGATCGACTGATCGTGGTGGCCTTTAACGGATGGCAGTCCGTAGAGATCCGTAGAGAACAAAGTATTTTGAGTTGATCCAGTAATATCGAATCTCATAGTCGATAGGTGTTGGCATTTGTATATGAGGTCGAGTCTCCATGCTGATGGGAATCAACACACTATGTAAAAGATCAATTGCTTGAGTAATAGAGTATCAGATCAGAGCAACAGCAACAAGGGTGGTTTTCTCCCGAAAGGGTTTCTACCAGAAAACTTGTGCCTCTTGTGTGTATGTGCTTTTGATGTGTTGATTATTGTTTATGTTGCTCACATGGTATATGATTAGTTGCTTATATGTTTTCATGCATGATAATTTAATGAGTTGTTGGTGCATGTATGTGTGATTTAGTAAAAAGTAATTAGAGAAAGAATTGTTAAGAAGATCACATTATTGATTCAACCCCCCCCTCTCAGTAGTGCTCAAAGGTTTCCAACAAAGTGTTATGAGTTCAAATTATAAATGATAAAGCCCCCCTACATTGCTAATGTGCTAAGTAACCCATCCATGGTTACAAGCCAACCACGATAGCTTTCAACCCCCCCTCTCAGTAGTGCTCAAAGGTTTCCAACAAAGTGTTATGAGTTCAAATTACAAATGATAAAGCCCCCCTACATTGCTAATGTGCTAAGTAACCCACCCATGGTTACAAGCCAACCACGATAGCTTTCAAAATTTAATGTATCTCTCCCCTAAGCCCACGTAGGGATGATGTCATCCATGTGAAGTGCTCTTCAAGGCTAGCATTGAGGCCTCTTGTGCTAGAAATGTGGTAGAGGGCCTCAAAAAACCTAAGTTACCGGAAACGGCCCTCCGAACCCCCAAAAACGTCCTTTGACGTTTCAGAAATGGAAACCCATACGATTTGCCTTTGAAACATCACTTATATGTTTCCTAGCCATTTAATTTTTTTGAAAACAGCAAATTTCAATTCTGAAATGTTTCGTACATTTTTTAATTTTTTTGAATCTGTTTCCAAAAATCTGGAAACATATCACGATTTTTTATCCAAGCAATGTGTAGACATGCAATCGATGCAAAAATATTAAATTTTAAAAACACACAGTTCTTATAAACATGGGTTGTATGCAAAAGCATAATGATAGGACTACAAAAGATTATATACTCACATTTTTAAATTGAAACAACTGCAAAATTTGCAGATTTGGAGAATTGCTGACAAAAGTTGCCCATGGAGTCCACTAATAATACGAGATAACTTGAGCAAAATCTTGAACAGAGAAATGGTCAACATAGATCAGCCAACAAATAAAACTTGAGTGGCTTTTCTTGCTTCTAATGGAGGAAATTGTGATGGAAACTTGAAAGCAAGCATCAAAACTAAAGTCAAAGGTGATTTTTTTGTTAAAGTCTCGGTCATTGGTTCCATACTCCAAAATATGATTAGCTTTTTAAACGGAAACGGCTCAATTTTTTTTATTGTTGTGGGAATGAGTCAATTATATCTCATTGTTGATACCCGTGGTTAGATAACAGGAACTTACAGGGAGGTAAACCGCTCAATTATAATTGAAGAATTTAGAATTTAATATGAAGGTTTTCAACTTTTTAAAATTTTAAATTTCATTGTCGAACAAATATTAAAAATCGAAATGTAAAATAGATTACCACATTCTAAAATTAAAGTTGAGATTAGTAAAATTAAGTTTATTTTAATTATGGACTTCATAAAATTCTTGATGAATTAAATATTTTATAATAGAATTTTAGAACTTTATTATATATTAAATTAGTTTAAGTAATTTTTTATAATATAATTTTTTTAAATTGCTATATATTAAAAATTTGATTTTTTAGGAAGTGAAAATGGATATAAATTTAAATTGATTTTATATACATAGGCTGTAAAATTCTAATTAATAATAATGGTTCACCTTTTTATTTATGAAAAAACAATTCTCATTTTATTTTCTTTTAATTTTGACTTGATAAATATTAATGATTTGACAAATAGAAATACAAATGCATATACACATATATAGATATAGATATATATGTCGTTTCCTTGTCGTATTGTATTGGAATTTTTTGAAAATTTATCGTACCTGTTTCAAACCCTGTCTTTGCATCTGTTCCCATATTTGTTTCAGTGCAACTTTGCAAAAATCATGATGAAGAGGATGTTACCCTCATTATGCTGCAAAACATCTCCAGAACCCCTATTTTGGGCTTGAAAATGGGTCTCATGGGCCTCCAACTGGCTCAAAACCATGCCCGTGCTCCATCAATGAGGGCTCAAAAAATGGAACATGCCCTCCCATGTCTCCCTGGTGAGAAATCTAGGGCATCAATAGTTAGGTGATTTCTCTTTAATTAGTAATTGCTTGTGAATGTTTTTTACAGCTTTAGATTAGGATCTTCTTCACTTAAGTTATTAATGTTCTTCTTCATCAAACAGCTACCAATGCATGAACAAAAATAGACAAGAGACACAGAATGTAGGCTATGAGCCAAGGCCAAAACCACTCACTCTTTGAGAGGAAAACCCGCACAAATTCTTTTTATAGAGATTCCAATTGACAAATACCAAGAACAACACCCTTGACCTAGTTGCCACTCCAAGACCAAGACACACGTTCTCTTGACTATCTTCTGCTCTTTTCCTCTTCTCGATTCCTCTTCCACTTTGACCTTCTTAACGCCGAGACTACATCACTGAGACATTCATGAGATCTTATCACTTATAGGAGCACTGAGACCTCATACACTTTAATGATACCCAAACTGTGATATCACCGATACTATGACTTAAGCAAATTTAGCACTAGATCCTTCTTTCTATGGTAGCACCGAGACCCCCTTCATCTAAACAGAAATTGCACCGAACCGGTGGTCTTCTCAGATCACCAAACTGTAGTCTTCTCTCAACACCGAACTGTAGTCTTCTCTCAACACTGAACTGTAGTCTTCTCAACACCGAACTTGTCACTGTGATTACACCAAAACATCCTTTCTGAGAATGCACGGAAACTGTCGTACTGAGATCCGAACTTACCACTGTGATGGCCACCGAAATTATCTTTGAGATACGAGCTACTATTCTATTGCATCACCAAAATTATTCCCTCTGAAATTGCGAACTTCTTACATGGTGAAATATGAAAATCCCAGGTTTGTATATATAGTGGTGTCCATAGTAAATGAGCCGACATGTGTTATTCGAACAGTTGTGTCTCTATTTAGGTGAAGCAGACATGAGATCTTCTACTTCTTCTTGAGGTCGACTTGAAGAGGATAACTTGTGCTTGTCTTTGGAGGGCTTCTAAACAATTCTATAAACTCATATACATTTGTAATATGCCCAAGAAGAGTTCTTCATACATGGCATTGACTCTTTTTTACTTTAATGACAAATCCTAAAGGCTCTCAATGGGAGCCATCTAAAAATAAAATCTCTTGCTCATGAAAACCCATGAAGCAAGCATTACAATAATAATTTTATTCTTCTTCTTTTCATCATTTACAAAAATCACAATTACATGTCATTATGAAGACCGAACCTAGTTACACTTTTCAACACTCCCTCTTAACTAGGGAGGTATTCATAATGGTACTTGGTCATTCTCAATCTGAATAATTTCTCATAAGAAGAATCAGATTGGTAACCCATCTGTATAGCATCATATCAACCAACATTGTCACATAGCAAGGCCTTGACTAATAGCTCTATCTCTCCACAAGATCTGAGCTCAATGCTAGCGAGACCAATGATTTATAGACACCCTTATCATTGTCTCTCCTGGAACATACCCCACCCGGGTTCTCAAGGTGTGTTCCATCAAGACTATTCTTATCTTGGATTCCCAGTCCTCAAAGAATATCGGTCCTCTATGACTACTCTTATCTTGGATGCCCTATCTCATCCTCAAAGAGCATCGAATGCCAGATGATTACCCAATCCTCCATTTTGTCTTCCCAAGTGAAGACCAGAATGATGTGTCTACCTCTCGCTCTCAATTTGGGACGACATATCTATTCCAATAAAGGAATGTACTCATTCCTGCGGAAGGAATGTACCAAAGTTCTCTTTTGGCTTAGGAATTTCCAAGTTTCTTCCAAGTAAGAAACTTGCTTCCAGGCTCCCTCTTAATTAGGGACCTACAGCAACTCCTCAGGTGGAGATGAAAAGACAACCAGCTGCTTGAAGAGCTCCTTCCTTCGATGTCATGAATTTCTTTGTCACGGAGTCTTCATCTTTTGGGACTTCTTCATAGGGCACAAACCATCCATCACTTTCATCCATGATTCAATCATGTCATCATTCCTTTCATCAGAAAGCGATCCATCAGTCTACATCTGGCCTTGCTTCATGTCATGTTACCTTCTTCATACTATCTTCTTTGGAAGGATCTTACATCCTTCTACATGGTCCTCTAGGAAGACATCCATAATTCTTCCTTTAGCAGTCTTGCATAAGCCCATCCAAATATTTGTTCAAAAATAAGAAATGAACACTTAAATCAAAATTACCTTTGTGATGGTCTTTCATCATGACATCTTCCAATTTGCATCAGCATCCTGCATACATGTTGACATATCTCCCAAAGATATCCATTGTCAAGGGTCTCCATATTTTTCAGACTTCCATCAGAGTCTTCATATCTTTCTGGGAGATTTCCTAGTCAAATATTCTAGTCCTCGGATGTTGATTGTCTTTTCCATGGTTGCATAATCCACGATCTTCTCCTTCCTTTCTTCACATATTTCATTCCTAGGAACTTCCAATCAGAGTTCCTCTAATCACTGTCAACCACCTCATTTTCATATGAGGACATATTATGTTGATTTCATCTAGTGTGACCCATGCCTTCTGGCATCCTTTCATAGGAGGAGATTCCTTTCCTTTGATCATGCTTCTCAAGATAGAGCAGTGATCGTGAAAAATCGGTGACCCGATTCCTACTGCAGCAAACTGATAATATTTCTCCTACGTGTTAAATCACTTGAACAAGTTACTTACAGTTTTCTACAGCAAATATTGAAATACATACACTGCAACCTACACAAAATAAAACACCTTGGAAACTAAATACTGCACTGGAGAGAAACAAACACACACATATACACTGTTGTTTTTGGACAAATGTCCCTAGAAAAACCCTATGTGGGAAAACCGGTGCAGCAGTTGAGGGTTTTATTTATTATGCAGTATTAATCTGAGCACAAATCATTAGATGCCCAAACTGGCAATCTGATCTAGAAAAATACTGACAAGGAGATAGTGAGGAAAAACCTCACACTGTCTGGCAATCCAAATCTGATCCAGTCTCTGGATGGCTAGCCCTACATTGGCTCTGCGCAGCCTCTGCGTCAACCTACGCAGATCTGCGTCAACCTCTCTGGGGTCTACATCACCTCCTCTGATCTCCTGTTGTCTGGAACTTCACTCCTCTTGCCCTCTGGTCTCACACCCCGGCTTCTGGCTCTGGAATTCGACTTCCCAACTAAATCTCGGAATCCCTCTGAAGCTTTGTGTTGCCTCTGCATGGCACTGCACTGCCTCTCTGAACCTCTTTTTGTCTTCTCTGCCTTGCACTCCCCAAATCTGGAAAACTTTCCTCCGGTCTACTATCCTTGCCCCTCTCTCACTGCTTCGACTTTACTAAGTCACTTCCGGCAACTCACAGCTGCTACTCAGGAAATCAACTTCCCAGCAAAATCAAATTGCATGTGTGTTCTCCAACTGCCCATCGAACTCCTTATAACCTCTCGTTGGAGCACCAACGGCCAAGATTAAAACATAATCAAGGGCTAAGATTAACTGGGAGTTGATCCTCGTCTTCTTCTAGAAGATTCACACCTGATTTAGTTAATACCCTTTAATTAACTAGATTTCCTAAGTTTAGACTTAGGGAACCATTTAAAAGAGTTAATTAATTTAAAAGACACTGAACTATAGTCTTCTCAACACCGAACTTCTCACTGTGATTACACTGAAACATCCTTTCTGAGATTGCACGGAAAATATCTTACTGAGATCCGGATTCCGAACTTACCACTATGATTTCCATTGAAATTATCTCTGAGATACAAGCTACTCTTCTATTGCATCACTGAAATCATTCCCTCTGAAATTGAGAACTTTTGAGACGGTGAAATGCGAAAATCCAGGTTTGTATATATAGTGGTGCATCCATAGTAAATGAGTCAACATGTGTTATTCGAACAATTGTGTCTCTATTTAGGTGAAATCGGCATGAGATCTTCTACTTCTTCTTGAGGCCGACTAGAAAAGGAGAACTTGTGCTTGTCTTTGGAGGGCTTCTAGACAATTCTATAGATATGCCCAAGAAGGGTTCTTCATACATGACATTGACTCTTTTTTACTTTAATAACGAATCCTAAAGGCTCTTAATGGGAGCCATCTAAGAGCGAACCTAGTTACACTTTTCAACACTCCCTAGGAAAGACACAACCTCCTCTGGGCCTTGGATCAGTTGCCAAGTGTTGGGTGCAATGTGTAGCTAGTTGAGGCATCCGAGTCCAAGTGCATCATCATCTCGAATAACTAGGGCAATGAACAAGCAAATAAGAGTGTTGAAGAAGCCCACGGTGTGGCAATTAATGCTTTTCATGAATGGGGGCCCATGGCTCTCATCGCTTACCCTACAAATGCCATCATGATCCTCTAGAGGGATTGGATCCCGTATAGGGAGGCCAAGTCCAAGATGAAAACCCACCTGCAATCCTATATAAGATCCAATGTGTCTCCTCACCTTCAGATACAATAATTCATTAGTGTAATTGAGTGAATAAGCTTGTTAATCAAGGGCAGAAGTGAGACTTCATAGTAGGTGTCCCTTCCAAATTTGGGGCTTTGAACATGCAATAGTGTTACCTTCCTGGGTAGGAGTGGTTAATGAAAGACCCTATTAGGTGGTTTCAACCTCTAAGGTACATTCTTCAAATGGCAGGTGTCATGTGAAACAGTGATGGAACGAAGTGAGGACAAAGGGAAGGCTCCAAGCCACATGCCATGGTACAAGGGTAGCTATGATAAGGGAAGCCCACACCTTGGGTGTATGAATGTAAGGAGGGAGCATACATGGATGCATGAGTTACCCCAGCCTTTGTTTTTCCACCCCTCTTATGCCTTTTGCTTTTTATTGATTTTTCTTTTGTATTACTGCTCGAAGCTCTCAAGATAAGAGCATGCTTTGTATGATGTGGCAGCATTTATTACCCCCTTAAGGTGGGGCAATTCATCACCCACTAGGGGTTGGGACATGCAAGGATTCCTTTCCATAATGTGGTAGGGCACAGTTGGCCCCAAGAATCAGGTGATGGCCATAGATGAAGGGGTAGAGCTCATGCTTGGCTTTTGCCCATGTGGCTTTACATGTGTCCTAGCCATCTTTTGCATTTTGTGGTATTATTTCCTTTTGTATGTGGCCACGATATGCTTTTATTCTCTTTTTTTATTGCATCAACCTTTGAGGCATCGTTCCAAGCCCAACCTACGGTGTGGGCAAGGGGAAGGGGATGCTAACACCTTGTGGACCCAATGTAAAAATGTGGACCTAGAAAGGAAAATGTGAAAAATTCTTGTAATGAGCAAAGGGGAGTGAAATATATGGTATCGGGAAGCGGGACCATGCAACCAAAATCAAGGTTTCCCATGTAATGCCCTTCCTAAAGCTAATAGCCAACAAAAGAGATCCCACGAGACTAAGATTCAGGATTAACCCCCCTATTTAAGGTAAGGGAACAAAACTATAGTCAAAGCCCTTCCTTCCAAGTCACCCAGTAATCCATACCCAAATGTGCCCATGAAAAACAAGCATAAGCACTCAATTACATAATGAAAAATCATACCTTCAGGATTGGATGGCCCACCTTCAAACATACAATTAAGCCAGACAAGCGAGGAGACATGATTGCTAGCTCAGGTGGCGAAGATAAAGTAGCACATCAAAGCTATCATGTGGCTATCAAGGGTTGTTGTTGCCGGTTGAAGGAACATCGAAAAGGAAACCTCTCCAAAGGGGTACCCCACTTTTGGTGGGCTACATTGTTGTAGTGTGTCTTCTCCCTCTCCCCAACCTTGCTTTTATAACTTCACATTGAGCTAAAAGCCTAATCCTAACCCTAATATCAAAGTGATTGATGGTCGAGATTAAATCTCGCCTCACTTGAGATCAATAGCTAAGATTAAAACTCATTCACTAAAGTAAATTACTTTATTTTTCCTATGTTTCTATTAGATAAATAAGCCAACATATTAATATGTGATTTTTCCTACATTAAACTTAGGCTAAGTTACATTAGCAACTTGCTCAACCTAGAGCAAGTGTTCTAAGGAGATGTGGGCAGCTTTTGCACGCCTAGACACAAGGCCTATGCAGAAGTAACTGCACCAGCCACAAAAAATCAACACCACCTTTCAAAATGGATGTTAAGTAATGAGGAATACAATTATGTTTTATCTTTTGAAGGAGACAAACTATGTCAAGAAGTATACAGATTAGAATGAGCAGCAATAACTCTAACAACAGAACAAAGAGCAAAAAACCCAAACGTAACATAAATATGCCTCAGAAATGTACAGGGAATTTCAATAGATCACCATCATCTAAATAAAAATTTCTAACTTAATAATTATACAGCAGGGCATCCAACCAGCTGGCAATTTTTTTATTCTGTCTTTATTTGTAAATATGGTGGTTCATATTCCATGGAAGCTAAATGTTTCAGCCATCCATATTTGTATATACACATGATATTTTGTGAGTGATAAAGCAGAGCTGCGTAGTTCATTCTATGTTTTTCCACTGTCTTCCTTTATTGAAGCTGCAATTTTCTTATTCTTTAACAAATAGGAGATAAATAACACATACATTGCCCAGTTCGCATTTCTATTTTAAACACGAATTTAAAAAATCATAAATTTAAAAATTCAATGGGAAGTTTGAAATCAGCCTCAAGCAGAGCCCCAAATGCAAATGCCAAGTACTGGCCAAATAATTTCCAAAACAAAGAGAACCCACATGTAATCTCAAGTGTCATATAAAGAAATTAAAATGCATATCATTTAAACCTCACATACAAGAAACTTCTATGACTATGGAAAATATTAATGTCCTATCATATGTCTACATCTATTATCAAGATACCAAGAGGTCATGTCAAAGGCGAATTTCAAATGCAGAAACGATTAGAATTGAGAATTTAGATAACTCAACTACCAATCGCTAATTGCAATCTATTTGGGCCTAACATCATCAAGTTAAATATCTCACTTCATTGCATAATTTCGTTCCATTCTATTCATGTAACCATTCATTTGTAATGCTTAGTATTTAGTACTTACTCTTCCATCCATTGTGGGAGGCGAGGGGCCTGAAAAGATGGTCTCAACTCCCATCCCTGAATGCCTTCCAAGACGCCAGCCTTCCCTGGTAATATAGCAAGAACAAGAGCAGAAATCCCATTGACTAATCGCAAGATGTTACTGAAGGTTTCTTGTGCAAATGTTTTCACTGACCTGCAAAAATATATCAACAAAATACAAATCGTCATAAGTTAATTCAAATTAAACAATTGGCAAAAACCCTCTGGAAGACTGAACATTTGGAAAGGACTCCTGGTTGTGAAAAACTGAAAATAGAACACATCTCAACCCATCTTCATATTTAGTAGTCATGTTTGAAACTTTGAACAAGAAAATGCCAGTAAGATTATCAGAAGCTTCATAAAAATCCAACACCAAGAACCAATTGTAGTATTAAGTTGGCAGCCTAAACAAGCAGCATATTTTCCACGTGAATCT
Source organism: Pinus tabuliformis (assembly GCA_031772625.1). NCBI lineage: Eukaryota > Viridiplantae > Streptophyta > Pinopsida > Pinales > Pinaceae > Pinus > Pinus tabuliformis. The sequence goes on along the minus strand of CM062805.1, from coordinate 1,370,233,078 downwards.
GGCATCTAATAACAAAGCTTTATCATTCACAACTAAAATGTGTTACTATATAATAACTGAAAATCAAGATTCATTACTAGTCAAGATGAAAAAAAAGAAAAAAATCAGCGTAAACCTGAAAAATTACTGATACCGTGAAATGAAATGAGCATTTCCTTGAAAGTTTGAATGAATGCCCTACAGACTGAGAAAATAGTGCATGAGGAAACATCCATTACTTTCTCTTCTCTTTCCCTTTCACCTGCACGTATAGTATTTGATTGCACTTAATAATTCCTTTTGTCAATTTTAACTACCAATCTCATTTAAATTAACTCTATCTAAAGTTACAATTAACTTAACTACTACCATACTTGTGGTTCCTTTCAACTCCATCACCCACCATGGCCATACTCGTTAGATTTGTTGACCTTCTTTTAGCCTTCCCGTATTTTCATGTAGAGCAGGTTTCTGTGATTTGCAGATAACTACTATGACTCATTAGAACATAAAACAATGGCTTTCAACTTCCCCAATGATTATGACATCCATTGATAGAGCTTTATCTATTAAGAACTATCAATTAAACCTAAAGGCTGACTAGCAAGCTTCTACAAGCCTCTGCAATTCTGTTATTTGTAGCAGCAGCTCCACTATTGCAAACTTCAGTGAACCTGAAAGCAGCTTGTTAGTTTTTGTAGCATCGGACGTGTTCTAGTCTTGAAACTTTGTGGAGAGGCTAAAACACAAGAGATCTCCATAACCCATATATCATTTCTGGAAATTCCCCCTAGAAGTGTCTCGATTAGATTATTAACCTATTTTTAAATATTTCCTAAGTTTAAACTTAGGAAAAGGGGTTAATTAATCAGAATTAATTTAGATAATGTGTGAATCATCTAGAAACTCACAAGGATCAACAAATAATCAATCTGGGCCCATGATTAAGTTTTAATCCTGGTCGTTGGAGGTCCAACAGAAAATTATAAGAAGTCAATGGGTAGATGGAGAACACACTTGAGACACTTGAGAGGACCACACAGAGTTCAATTTCCTTGGAGAGTTCGATTTTCCGGAGAGGCAGCGTTGTTGGAAGGGTTCGAGCTTCAGTAAGGAAGCAAAGACAGTGAGGTCGGAGGAAGCTTTCCAGATCCCACGAGTGCATTTGTAGAGAGTCAGAGATAGTCACAGTGAGCCTCACGCAGGGGCTGCACATAAGTCTCTAGAGGCAGTTCGATTCTGTTGGGGAAAAATCGAGTTTCAGTACCAGAGACCAGGAAAAACGTTTTCCCAGTTAGCAGTAGACTAGATGGCTTGAGGAGCAGCTGATTCAAGATGAGCGTAGAAGGGACTGCGCTAGGGTGATGCAGGCCTACGTAAAAGCAGTTTGGATGGCTCAGTCGGAATTGCAGTCAGAGCCCGGATTTGCCTATGGGGTGAGGAAAATTCTTCACTAGATTTTTGTCAGTGTTTTTCTCTGTAGGATAGCCAGATTTGGCACCCAGTTGTACTCGGAATTTCTCACTGCTGCATAATAATATATAACCCTCAGTGGTTGCACCCGTTTTCCCAAGTTGAGTTTTACTGAGGACATTTGTCCAAAAATGATTGTGTTAATTTTATGTGTGCGCGCTAGAATTTTCTCAGTTTCCAGCGCTATTTTCTTTCACAGTTTATTTGTGAAGGTTGCAATGTGAATTATTTGATATTTGTTGTAGCAGATAAATAGTTAATTTAATTACCAATTAGAAGAATAATTTCCACTTGTTGCAATAGGATTTCAGTCTTGAAAATTTCACACAGCTCTCCCTGAAAACACCCATGAACCTCACTTTCATGACACATGCAATCTTTTTCTAGCTGCAACCACAAGTCCCCTCTTGTGGAACCTGCAAAAACTCTCCTTTGCAGTGATTTGGAGCTTCCTTTGCAGCACCTCTGAGAATTCTTGACAATCACACCCAGAGCTGCAAACATACCAAAGTCACAAACTGTCTTTGCAGAACTTTCAGTCAGATCAAATGTCCCAAATCCACAAACCTGATTTGTGAAACACCAATTAGCTGCAAACCTTCTCTGCAGAACATTAGCTAGCCACAACAACAGAATGCAAATCAATGCAAGAACATGAACTGTCATAGAAGAAATTGAACACTTCAGCAACTGCAATGCCAGCTTCTATAATTATTGGATTAGCTTTCTAACAACGTAATTTTCATATGATTTATAAAAATATGTGATGACAAAGGTATAGCACTCAGACTACTAAGTTGTCTCAGTTGTCTTTACAAGACTTCGCCATCACAACCCTTCTTGGGACTTGGATCACAAAGCATCTTTATCCTACAGTCTCTTGGACTCAATGTACAAGGAACCTGATCAACTGTGTGCTATAAAGTTGATTTATTCTAAGATGCATCTTTAGATGCTTTCTTGTTTATTTATCATTGTCGTGAACATGCATATGCACACACATTATAACCTTGACATTCCCTAGAACCTTCATTCACAATGCACCCACTCTCGGGTCTCAAATGGCTATTCACTGGCACCTCTCTTCTCAGAGCAATTGTAATACCCCTATACATTTGAACCATCATCAATGAAGGCTTCTAGAAACAACAGGAAGACCTGTATGACCAATATTTGGCCACATAATAATGCAACTTAATTTCTTTATGCCATCAACCTCTCATGCCACAGAATATACACAGACTGCATTTGATAGCTGCAATGGGTTTAAAGTAGAAATTAATCTGAGCATCCTACAATTCCAGTGTGATGTCAATTTGGAAACACTTTAAACTAGTTTGGCGATGAGAAACTTTAAGATTGGTTGCAGTAATCTGAGACATAGTAGTAAACTAGTTTGGCGATGAGCATACTTAGTAGTAAACTAGTTTGGCAATGAAGAGAATATTTCCTTAGCTACTCTTAAACCCCATTTTCATTTGGATGCTCTATGTAGGCTATTGTGGTATTTCAAAACCAAATACCACTCAAATCCCAAATGCCCAATTTTGTACACAGGCTATGAAATGCATCAACGTACTCTGACATATTCCAGTCTTTACCTTGAAGCAAGGTTGTCCATCGCATGTATAGGTCTTCATAATTTCCAAGAGGTAGCTACTTCTCCTTGAGGGCATAAATAATATCCCCATGTAGGTTTTGTGGAATACAGTTCAAAATCATATCGCACATGTTGCACACAGTAAGTATCCCTCCAAATCTTTGACATGGGGAATGGCCTTTAGGAGTGCAAAATAATCTTCTGACTACTGAAAAACTTGCAAACAAGGAAATAACCCTCCATCACATTTAAAATTTTAACCATCTCTCCAAAGCTTTTGCATCTATTTTGCCTTCAAATAGACTGATATAAAAATTAACCTGTACCTTGAAGGCTATGTTACTGGATTCGTTAAACCCAATGGCTAGATCCGCAGATCCCCAGATTGAAGACAGATTCGGATCTGGATCCGCAGAGATCGGCCCAGACTCCATCCATGGGTAAAACCATCAACGTCAATGCAAAAATCCTAAGCAAACGTCAGCACAAATTCCAAACGAAAAAATCAACTGTCCAATCACAAGCCAATGGGCAAACGATAAGAAATGGATTAATGAACCAGCATCAGCAAAAATGGAAAAATAGGCAGAGTGAGTAATAATCTAGGGAGTTGGCAGGCAACAGTTTATTATTTTTAAAATTTTATGTTAGTTGATCATATTATAAACTTTAATGCAGGCAGGATGTAGTATAAACTTTAATGCATATGACGTAAAGGTTATTTTCAAGTCTGGAAAGTAAGTTTTATAAAATAAGTTTAATAGGTTACTTAATATAAACATTATAGCTAATAATTAATGTTTAAATATTCATAAATGATGCATTAATTCTATTATTATTAAATTAATAATTATTTTTAAAGTATTATAATGAAGTTATATATATTTGTGTTTGTTATATAACTTTACTTAATGTTTAATTAATATGTTTATATAGCTTTAATTAAACAATATAACTTTAATTCATGTTTGATTAATATTTATAAATGATACATTAAGTCTGGTATTATATATCTAAAAAATAGCATATATATATATATATATATATATATATATATATATATATATATATAAATTCAGTTTTTATGTTTATATTTATATAAATTTAAATTTTATATTTGCTTGTACTTCCCATATCCAGATCCTGACATTTCAAAAAACTGGCAGATCCATATCCGAATCCAGATCCGAATCCTAGTAACTTAGCTTGAAGGGTGTCATTGTCATTCCTCAGAAATCACTGCTTGTCAAAGGAGCATTCATCCTTGTTGGGGGTCATTGAAGGAGCTGAGCAAATATCCCAAAGAGAACACAAATACAGTTTCGATAGCAAAGTACTACAGTAAAAAACAAATTATATTAATGGTTCAAACATTGGATTACGTTGCAATATGCATAAGCTAGAACGGTCATAGTTTATCTCTAAGAAGAGATGTGACATGTATGCTTGTTCATCAAGAAAGCCCATAACAATAGGCTAAAACTACATTTTATAATAATGCCAAACAAACCTAAGAAGCAAAAACCTTAAAATACAAGAACCCTAGAGCTAGCATGATTGCTAAGCTAGACAAAACTAAGTTGTCCAAGCAAAAGGGGAGCCTTGCCAAGGTCATATCTTTTCACTCAGTGCTCTGATTTGGTCTTCTTTATCTCACAGGGGAAAAACACTAGCAAAATGATTTGGCCCCTTGAATTTGGCCATGGGAAAGCCCTGAAAAATGTGCTGGAAAAAATTACTCGAAAACTTCCAATGTCATGACCTTTTTTAGACGGCCCTAGTGTAGTGTCCTCTTCTAACTAAATTGTGAAAATTCGAGAATCCCCACCCAAATCTACTACTGCAATAACTGATTAAACTTCTCCTAGTTGTTAATTACTGAAACAAATTATTTATTGCTTCCTATAGCAAATATCTAAGCTAACACAACTGCAGCCTTCACTTAATTAATTAATTTGCCCAAAACAAGAACAGAACAATAGAGAAAGATACACACAAGTGACACAGTATTTTTTGGACAAATGTCCCCAGAAAAACCCAATGCCGGAAAACTGGTGCAGCAGCTCTAAGGGATTTTATTATTATGCAGTAGTTTCAGAATACAACTTTGGATGCCCTTCCAGCAATCCAGTTACAGAGAAAATAAATTAGCAGAAAACTTAGTGAGATTACCTCACTCTACCCGACAATTTTGGTTGTTCCGGCAGTCGAACCAATTGTCCTCGGCTATCTCTGCGCTAGCCCTGTGTAGGCCCTGCGTCAACCTCAACAGGCTCTGCGTCAGCCCAACTGGGAAATGTCTGCCCTCTGGAGCAGTTTCCAGCCCTCCCGGCTCAGAAATCTCAGCTCCCCAACAGATTTTGGATTTTTGCACTGGAAGACTGCGTTGCTTCTGCGTGAGCCCTTCTGGCTCTGCGTCAGCTCTGTGTGGGCCCTTTTGGCCCAGCGTCAACCCCTCCTGGGTCTACGCTGCCTCCTCCTGGTGTCTCTCTGCCTCTCTGCTGCTAATCCTGGGTCCTGGAGAAGATACTCCAACCCAACTATCCCTACCCCACTGCAAAAACTGACTATCGAAAATCTCTTGGCAACTGCTCTGCTTCAAAAAATCAATTCACTGAACTCTCTTTGTGTGTTCTCCAAGTGCCCGTCAAGCCTTCTCTTATAATCCTCTTGTTGATCAATCAACGGCCCAGATTAGATTCTAATTAATGGCTAAGATCATATTGACTTGATCTCCGCCTTCTTCTAGAAGTTACACCCACAGTTTAGATTAATACCCATTAATTATTTCAATTTCTTAAGTTTATACTTAGGGTCCCATTAAAAATAATTAATTATTTTAATAAAATTGTCTTCGAGAGGAATTTCCCAAAACGATTTTTGGGTATTGGAGAATGCATGTGTCTAAGCTTCCCTGCAAAATTTGAGACTTAGAGCACATCTCATACTACCAGAAATCAACATAAATTGCCCAAGGGGGGCGAAGTAGCATATCTAACTTTGTAGGCTATAATCATTTGTAAAGGGGGACACGCATTATTTAATGTTACTGGGGTTACATTAGATAATTTGGGGTAGATGGAGAAAAACTTGTGATAGAAGTCAAATTTGGGGCAAATGGAGGGAAACTTGTGAGCCACTCAAAATTTTAAATTAAGAGGGCAAAAACAAAAAGGAAATCTATAAAAGCAAGGGAGTATATTCATTTTGATCATCATGGATTGTTGATATTTCTGATTCGTGAGCTCTTGGATGGTTTTAAGACCCCTTATCTCTGATTGGTTTCGATGGTGATAGATTCCACCTTAACCAATCCTTTCTCTTATTTCTGTTAGTAAAATTTCAGAGGCATCATTCACCTGTTTGTAGCGATCAAGGGCTCTTGAAGGGCTAATTTTTGTCGCAACAAGAGTATTTGATATCTGTTTCGGCAGCGAATTATCATCCAGTCATTTTGTGAGGCAGCGAAGTTGGGCAGAGGTTCTGTGAGAGGCAGCGAGGGTTTCTATGCCCATATTTAAGGTAGCAACCCATCTTGGGGGCATCTTCTTGTGGCAGCACAATTGCTGTAGGGTTAAATAGTCTCCTGAGGTTCGGAATGAAGATTATTCATCCCTCTATGACAGTGGAAGGCTGGATAAGTCCTATTCTGACAGCGGCTACCTCAGAAGGATTACTTGATGACAGCGGCTCACAATTAGGTCAATTCAGAGTTCCATTGAGAGTTGCAGTTCTGTTTATTGCAGCCACTAAAACCTCTTGAGATCCGGTCTGGGAAGCTAGGGTCTGTTTGAAGTCAAAGCAGGCTGATTCAAGAGTAGCAGCAGCAAATTGAGACTAGGGATTGATCTGGGCATCAGATCACCCTTGTGTGGGTCTGTGGCATGAATTGTGGCAAACAACGTCCAGTTGGTTGAACAGAGGCATAAAAGAGGCAGTTATCACTGAAGCTGGTTGTAAGGTCAGAAGTTAAAACATTAGAAATAGGGCAGTAACAATAGGCTGTTGCAACAGCCATTGTTGTGAATCTAAATGTTGGTATGATATTGGAAGAACGGTGATCCTATTATGTCTATGTTTCCAGGAAACATGGGTTCGGGGACGGGTGAGTCACTTTTTGAAACAAGGTACGTGGGTTCGTTGGGGGTATATTATAATTTATATATATATTATATTTTATAAATTATAATGTATATGAATTTTGAAATCTTCCAACTTACAACAAGAAAAATAAATCATTTAAAGACTTAAACATGAACATTCACTTTGAAATTTCAAATTTGATATCAAGTGGAAATTGCAATTTTGAATTTACATATTGATGTGAATCATGATAATAGATATTAGAATCATAAGTATATGTCCATTGTCATACTACATTCAAAATTTGCCCTAAGGCATTTCCATGATGGCAGCTAGATGTTAGATGATGTGTAGAAAAATAACATGTTGCAAAACAATAGCAGTAAGGTTCTTTCAAAGTAAATAAGCAGTTGTCCTTTATTTACATTGACATAACAAAGAATTACCAAAAACATAACATTGACCATTCTTCTAGAAAGTTAGGTGTAGAATGTTGCATCTGAAGTGTACATTCTCAGATTGATGTATTGGCAAGGTTCTTGGTGGTGATTAAGTGCAACATTCTGATCCCCGGGACTTACCCAACAGATGGAAAAGAATGCTAAACTACAACAACAGAAATTAAACCCATTCAACTCCCAGTGAACTAGGATATGGCATTGCACGCTGCTTGGCATAAAAGAGAGTCCACAGATCAACAAGGTAGACAGTAATCAACATAAACACACATATTCTTAGTATAAGAGTAATCAACATAACTATTAAAATTTGCTTTTGTTTTATGAAAAAAAATCCTTACCACACGTCACTCAAGAACCCCTCACGCACCCATTTTCGGGTTCACGCACCCAATTTCGAGGTTCGGCGAACCCGTTTATGCAAAAGAACCTAGCCCAAGCTTCTGAGTACCAATTTCTTATGGGAAGTACCAGGTTTGTTTAGGTTCGTCTAGGAAGCACCCTATTCGTAGGGATGAGAACTCGGGATGGGTTCACAAACCCATGCTACAAGGTATTATGTTTTGTTGGATTGGCTACATTTGCATGGATTGATAATGAAAACAACTACCTATTTATTTTGTTTGAGCATTTAATATTATCTCTAACTACAAAATAGAAGGAATACTGTGAGACTGGTACAATATTGTCATGTGTTTTGGTAACCCTAAGGGTAAATTCTCCTAAGGGACATTACACCTGGATGGCCACCTAAATCACTTTGTCACTACATTCAATAGTTAATGGAGAATGGAGACATAGAGCTACAATATTGTTCAACTTAGAAGTAAATGGCAAATATTCTCACCAAGCCTATCAATCCAAATCAGTTTGTATTCAAGATAAGCTTTGGATCATTTCTAGTTTAATAATTACAAGAGCTTATTAAAGTATTTAATAATGGTCATGTACTTTTTTAATTATATACTTCATAATGTAATGTTTTAAAGTTATGTTAAGTCAAGTTACTAAAGTGACTTAGTGTCAAATTAGTCACAAGTTACTTTTATAGTTACTCAAATTGTCTTCTAATGTCTTCTCTCTTATGTAATGTCTTCAACAACACAAACTCAATAATATCGAAATTCCAAATACCTCTTCTCTCCCAAATTTTCTTTTGCATGTGTTTAATTTATCAAGTTTAAAATTTCCTAAATTTACGTCAGAAGAATTAAATCTCGATTCCCTACAAGCTACCATCTACCCATCACCTATAATCGACTTCTTTTAAATTTTAAATATTTATAAGTTTGCACCTAGAGATATATTTATGTTTTTTTAAATTATTTTGTCAATAAATCTATAATTTATATAATTACTATAACCTTCCTTTATACCTTGTGCTTCAATTTGTGTCTATGTGCCTCGCTCCAATTTTGTGAAAATTGCAAGCCCTAGGTAACTAATGCCCTTATGATCTCAATCAAACAAGTACATTACTGAATTTATTCAATGCTCAAATTAAGTTTCAAACCATAGTATCCATCACTCAAAGCTAGAATTTAAATAGTGGAAGCAAAAAATTAATCTCACACTAAGTTGCACAAAATGCCAAAACGTTTCGGAGTTTCTGAAACAGGTACGTTTTAGGTGGAAACCTAATGTGGGAGAAAACCACTGCTGCTGTAGTCTCTGAATTCTTTTAAAAACAAAATAATCTTCTTACAATCTTGTACCAGTGTATACTTTAACCAATACGCAGACTCTTACCTGCAAAAGGCTACAACCTTCTCTCATTTTCCAACTCCTATTGGAAGGAAGCTACAACCCCCTTTCTGAAGACTGCTCTCCTTAGCACTTTATGGATCACTTTTCAAAATGTTTCAAACTGGATCCACTTTCAACTATTCTGAAATCAATTACTCAGATACTGAATCATCAAATCAACTTTTGTAACCAATGCAACTAGATTAGAACAAATCATACCAAGCCAAACATTGTAAGCCATCACAGAAATCAACTGTTTCCACTGCAAACCCTAATCAAGTATACATTAGATTGTATACGCTATTGTTCTTAATCGTACCTACGTATGTACGCGCTTCTCCTGAAGAATACACGCCTATAGATCTTAAAAATCACTAATACTTGAAACCCAATCACTGTCACACTAAAACAATCACTGTACCACGTACTAAACCCAACACAGATCACAGAACCAAATACAAATCATTATACAATAGCATCACCACTTAGTTAACATTTCATTCCATAATCAATTCAACCCAATCAATATTGTCAAACACAAATCATTATGAGAGAGACATCATTGACAGACAGCAGCAAACATATATGAACTAATCAACCATCATTAATAGTTCATGCTTCAAAACCCTAGCAGTTGTACGCGACTTTTATAAAGAACACCCGCGTATGTACACACTTTTAATATTTCACACCTGCATACAAATTCTGAAATTTTGCAGAATATATATGCGAACCCCCTAAAGTAAATTCGCGTATGTACGCAACCTTTCTGAAGAAAAAATGTATACAAATCTGCAATTACTAAATCATTCCTTCGCTGCAACCACAAAACATATTTCGCAACCCTTACTGTCACATGTTCATGTCAGAATATCATTACCATCACAAATTTATCATTGTTAGTCATAATCATAAAGGATCAATCAAGCATGTTCATTAGTTACTACAATGTTTTCAGATTTATTAAATCTGAACCTCCTTCATGCTCCTTAGTGCGCACCTGTTTTTAAATCAAACCATTCATTAATAACCCATAACTTGCACACTTAGCACTTTGATCTCTATCTCCTTATATAGCTTAGGCCTTAGCCAATACCCTAAGCCAATCCTTTAGTAATGTCGATGGTATTCTTTGATGGGATCAAATATTCGTTGTCGCACTCATTACTATGGGCCAATACCATGGTAAAGACCCCTGGTATTGAGAATACCATGGTGCGGAAACTGTACACGACTTTGATTCACCATACCCACGTATGTACACGGTCTTTGTTCACAGGACCCGCGTATATTTTCCAACACTTTACCTTTATCATTCCTCTGTCTCAAAACTGATATTCCTTTGTCCAATCTGTTTGTCACATCTGTATTGGCCTATATAGTCATCCTGCTACCATCAGGTTGACATCTTTATCAAGTAGGTTTCCATCAAGGACAACACATTAGTCATAAAGCCAACACAAGTCATGCATGAAATACAATTTAAGGCAAAAATATTATATGAGGGTAGGGGTGTAATAGGTTTTACCCAATATTTCCCCCCACCCCCACCAGTGGGACAAGCAGTTTTCCTTCCTCACCCTCCTCACCCTTATGGTTGAGCAATAAATAACCTTTGTCAAGTGAGCAATTCCCTTGTCATCTCAATACTGTTGGAAAATCAGGAAACTTACGAATTATAGATGATTTTCCTTAACTTGATAATTACTTGTGATATATGTTGGCCTTTTATTACATTATTAGTTCTTGTTCATCAAGCAATTACCAAAACAATGAAGATCACAACAAGATAAAGTACAAAAGATATAGGTTCCAAGCCAGGGAAAAACCCATCCAAGGGGAAAACCCATAAAGAATGCTTCTCTTCTTATAGAATCTTCTTACAATGAGACTTCCAAGACCCAAAGACCAAAGCCCAAGATCCTCCCAAGCACCAAGTCAACCCCCAGCAAAGTCTTCTTCAAGGCAGCTTCCAAACTTCCACCTACTGCAACTTTGTTCCAGATTTTAGGCCCTATAACTACACCTCGAATTTCAACCTTGCAATTTCGGCCTCCTGCAACTAGCAGCAACAAAACCCTAGCTTCACACATGTGGAGAGAGAGAGATGATCCCAAGACACTTCGACTTCTTTTCTTTGTCCTTTCCATCTGTTTTTATCCTTCATTATTGCATATTGAACTTGTGTTAGATGTGTCTCAAATGAGGTCGAGCTCCTTGTATTTATAACCTTCTCGAGGGGTTGAATAGCCCTCCCTTAGGCCAACTTGTCCTTAACTGGGGCCGACTTGGTCTTGGAGGAATAAATGGATTTTTTCTTGACAAAATAAATATATTTCTTCGTTACAATGAGTCCAAATGGGACTATAGTACATGACATAAATTCTTCTTTGTCCTAGAAAGACCTAGAAGCACGAAGAACATGCTTTTGACCTAAACTTGAAAATGAAACCCATTCTTTTTCTTTCTTTATATAAAGTATACAATGTCATGATTACAATTAGGTCATTATGAAGACCAAATCTAGTTACAATTTCCAACACTCCCTGTTAACTAGGGAGGTATTCATAATCACATTACATGGTACAAGGAATCTCAATCTTGAATCATTCTCATAAGAAGAGTCAGATTAATAAGCCATCTTGTCAAGCATCTATATAATTACCATCATTGTCCTTGAAGGCCTTAACTAGACAATCTCAACTTTCTTCGAGAGCATTATGCTAGGAGGCTTTACATGAGCTGCCACACTACCTCTAAGACACATACCCCATCTGGATGTTCACTGGGTATGTCCTTTTAGGACTATTCTTATCAGTCCTCTTTGACTACTATTATCTTGGATGTCCTACCTCATCCTCAGAGAGTATCGGTTAACGAATTCTTTTTCCCAGATTCCACAATTCATAAGAAGTCCCAATCTCAAATGCTTATCCAATCCTCTGGACTCCATTCTTTCTTCATGGCCTTCGTTAAGACTTACGATTGTTCGTCTTGGTCTAATGCATGACCCATAACGACAAGAACTATCCAACATCACTCCATCTCAATCAAGGAAGGGATGTCCACCAACCCAAGCCTGTCTCTCAGATACTCAAGCTTCTTGTTTGGTAACGCTTTGGTCAAAATATCTGCTACCTGTTCATCAGTAGATATATAGTGCAGCTCCACGACCCCATCTCGTACCAGACTTCGATTTGTAGTGGTACTTATTATTTATATGCTTCATCCTAGCATGAAACACTGAGTCTTCTTTCAATCTTATACAACTTTCATTATCACAACATATACGTGTAGGTCTAAGTGATCCTTCAAACAAATCTGATAATAACTTCCTAAGCCAAGCTGCTTCCCGACGAACTTCACTTGCAGGAACATACTCAGTTTCAGCACTACTTAAAGCAATTGTATCCTTCTTTCTGATCATCCATGAGACCATGGAAGACCCTACGCTGAAGCATCCACTTGTTGTGCTTCTTCCATCTGTCTCACTGCCACCCCAATCTAAATCTATATATCCCATGAGTTGGATTTCATTACCAGTGTATCATGTATGGTTCCACGCAAATATCTTAGGATATGCTTCGTTGCAATCCAATGATCATGTTTCGGCTCCAACTGAAACTGACTGAGGGGATTTACTACAAAACAAATGCCAGGTCTTGTATTTACCAGATACATCAAGGACCCAATTAATTGTCTGTAGCAAGTAGGATCCACCATGCCAAATTTCTGAAGAATCTTGATCACATATTTACCTTGACCAAGATATATCTCACCTAGCTTTTCTCAAACTTCTAGTCCCAAGTAGTAATGCATAATCCCAAGATCCTTCATATCAAACTCGACTACTAACTGCTTCTTGCATTATTGGTTCACCCCGGACAAACTTGATGTATAGGTTAGGATCTGCAGAAATATTGCTAAAACCAAGTCTTAATAGGTATGCACCCATTCTTGCACACCTAAATCTAGGTGCTTGCTTTAAGCCAAATAGAGCCTTCCTCAGCCTACAAAGATGAGTCTCCCTCTGATTTATTTCAAATCCTTGAGGCTATTCAATGTAAACCTCTTCTCAATAGTCCCATTCAAAAAAGTTGCCTTAACATCCATTTGTTGGATGTTCCATCCCATAGTAGCAACCAAAGAAACAAGTGATCTTATTGTTGTATATCTAGCTATAGGAGCAAAGGCTTCTTCGTAATCAATACCTTCTTTCTGAGAGAAGCCTCTTGCTACAAACTTTGCTTTCTATTTATCAATGCTCCCATCTGCAGCGTGCTTTATTTTGTAAATCCATTTTGAAGTGACTATAGATTTGTCACTTAGCCTAGGGACAATCTCCCAGACATCGTTCTTCATGACTAACTGGTATTCCTCCTGCATTGCATTTCTCCACTCTTGATGTTTAGTTGCATCTTCATAGGAGGATGGTTTCGCTTCAATGAGCTTTGTCATATATGCAGCATACCCAGAATACCTATTCAGTCTTTTGCTTTCCCTAAAGGTCCCCTTAGTTGTGTCCTTTACTTCTTGTAGAGTAGCTCTCGGCCAACCAGGCCTCTTTCAATTTTTTGGAACAATTACTTGTTGCATAGGCTCAATTGGACCCTCAACATCTCCTTGAGTAGATGTTTGATCATGACCATCATTGTCCTTGAGATATCCTCAAAGATAGGTATCTCTTCTTCATCAAAATTGACTAGAACATCTTTTGATTTCCTATAAGCTATACTTTCATCAAAGATAGGTATCTCTTCTTCATCAGAATCGATTGAAACATCTTTTGATTTCCTATAAGCTGTACTTTCATCAAAGATGACACCCTACTTACTTCAATTCAACGATCCTGCTTAATATAGATTTTGTACGCCTTATGTGAAGCATTATAGCCAACAAAGATGCCCTTTAGACTAGTAGGATCCAACTTCTTTCTCTTTTCCTTGGTTACATGTATATATACAATACATCCAAATATTCGAAGATGATTTACAATTGGCTTCTTTCCTGTAAATGCTTCTTCCAGGGTCATGTTGACGAGAATCTTGTGAGGACTTCAATTCTGCAAGTAAGCAGTTGTCACACATGCTTCTCCCCATAGGAATTGAGGGAGATCTTGATCATGTAGCATGGCCCTGACACATTCTTCAATAGTCTTGTTTTCCTTTTGGCCACGACATTTTGTTCAAAATTATAAGGAACAATGAGCTCCCTCTTAATCCCTACTTCCTTGCAGAATGTTATTAGTTCTTTGAAGGTGTATTCTCCACCATTGTCGAACCTCAGAATCTTGATCTTTCTCTCGGTTAGATTCTCCACTTCATTCTTGAATTACTGAAACTTCTTGAATACGTCATCTTTGTTCTTGAGGAGGTATAACCAAATTTTGCTTAAGAAATCATCAATGAAGGTCACACAATATTGATGCCCACCAAGAGACTTTACTGTCATCGGTCCACATACATTTGAGTGTATGAGATCTAAAACTTCCTTAGATCTGGTATCACTTCTTGCAAATGGCTTCTTTATGTTCTTGCCTAGAGCACATCCCTTACAGGTCCCTTCATGTTCTTCCTTCAATTCGAGGATGCCATTGACCATTTGACTTAGAGATGGAAAAATCTTATAATGAAGGTGTCCATACCTTCTATGCCATAGTTCGGAAGGGAATCACATCCAAGTGGACTAGGGCTTGAGATAGAGGTGTAAAAAGTCTATATAATGTCCCCTCATGAATCCCAATCACCCTAGCATCATCAATACTAGAGCCCTTACCCCAAACCAAAACCTTGCCATCAACAAAAGCAATTCTATCACCCTTATCCTCTAGACAAGAAATAGAAAGTAAGTTTTTCTTCAAACCTAGAACATATAGTATATTGTTGAGGTGAATACTTCCACCAGACTCGAGCTCCAACAAAGTAGATCCAATCCCTTTCACTGGATAGCTCTTCTTGTCTTCAAGTTCAATTGAATGAGAGGAGGTTCCTTCTGACAAAATTTGAAGTTGATTGCATTCTCCTATCATATGTCTACAAGCACCACTTCAATAACCCATACATTCCGTCCTTGAAAGTGCCAAATATAGAGGAGAACAAACTTCCATCTATTACTTCCTTTGCTAGCTTGGAGATAATCTTCAATATGCAATTCTTGATAGATGTAGCAAGATTCCCAAGAAACTTGTAACCCTCCGTTATAACCCTTGCCATAGTGCCAACTAAGATGTGATCTTCAATCTCCTTCTTACACCTTAGCTCCGATACCATGTTGGAAAATCAGGAGACTTACGAATTATAGATGGATTTTCCTTAACTTGATAATTATTTGTGATATATGTTGGCCTTTTATTACTTTATTAGTTCTTGTTCGTCAAGCAATTACCAGAACAATGAAAATCAAAACAAGACAAAGTACACAAGATATAGGCTCCAAGCCAGGGCAGAAAACCTCCAAGGGGAAAGCCCAAAAAGAATGTCTCTTCTTATAGAATCTTCTTACAATGAGACTTGAGCATGAAACTCATGCTTTACATAAAAACAAAATTTTATTTTCTTTCTTTTTCTTTCTTTATGTAAAGTATACAATGTCATGATTACAATTAGGTCATTACGAAGACCGAATCTAGTTACAATTTCCAACAAGTACATCTCAATCAAATGTGTTCCCCAAACACCTATGTGAGGGATCCCAAGGCTCCTTGCAGTTAAATATAAGACTCACCTTTTTTACTAAAGTGAATTACAAAATAGAATTACTTTTCGAAAATATATGGAACTACTTCGCACGTTCGAATTGAACCTGTGTGAAAGTTTATGAGCTCTAATTCTCCACAATTCCTCTTAGCAAAGAAGGAATTCTACACCAATCCAAGCCTATCTTTGAATGCCTCAAATTTCCCTTTGGCTAAGCGCTTGGTCAGAGTATCAACTACCTATTAATCCATGGGAATATATTGGAGATTCACAACTACCTTTTGAACCTTGTCTCATATGAAGTGAGCTCTACTCTTTACTAAGCTAAGTGCCACAAAAGTTTGCTTTCTGCTAAGCTAGGATACCATCAACAATGCCAAGCTAAAGCATCACCTTAAGGTGCTCTTCCTGTCAGCTACACTGCCTACCCAATATGAGTCATGATGGCCCCACATCTTCACTTCACCTTCTCCAAGATATCTTAGACATACTCCATTGTGTCGCTCAACTACCTAAGCACATGTTTTGTTGTTACCCAATGCTCCTGCATTAGCTCCACCATGAACTCACTCAACGTGTTCACTGCAAAGCAAACATGGGACTCCTTCCCACTTACATCAAATCCCTGAGGTTGTTTTGTGTACACTTCTTCCTCAATGATCCTATTACCAAAAGTTGTCTTCACATCCATCTAATGTATCCATAATCCCATAAATGAAACCAAGGATGTAACTGCTTTAGTGTACCTAGATACTAGAGCAGATGTCTTCTCTTAGTCCACTCCCTAAAGACTAGATAAAATGTGTACCAATGTTATCGGAACTGAACCAGTGATCGAACCAGAAAACCCTATGAACCACGAATCAGTCAGAACTAGACCAAAATAGATAAAAAACCGAACCAAAAAATTGGACGACCAAAAACACAAAATATTTAAATTTTAAAGAAAAACACATATTCATGTGCATCCATATGAATCCAAACCATTTATACACAAATATGCAAAATTTCTCATTTATATAGCAAATAAGAGTGCATATAACCAAAATAGCACTTAGTGCAATACATTTTTAAACCAAAAATACATCAACAAAGAGGCTCTAGATGGCCTCTAGTGTCAAAAAAAATCATGCTACAACAAATACCTACATATCATCAAAATCATTGCCTATATTGGGATCTTTGTCACCAATATCACCCTTTAAACATTAAAAAAAGATAGAAAAAGCTTCATATGTCAAATTGAGATTTTGTTTGAGTGGTGGGTACATTTTTACTAGGGTTATGATAGAGGAGTTCAACAGTAAATACCACTAACACCAAGATACATAGAGGGCTTGGTGCTCTTGATTAAATGCTAGTTTTATACCCTCATACATTACATAATCCAATGGAAATTTTACAATTCCCCCAATCCTGAAATCCTAAAAACTATTAAGTCTATTGGATTTTGAATGAGATATAAAATTTTGCTTTCTCCATATGAAATACAATGAAGTTAGAACCACTCTAAAACATTTGGAGTCAATTAATGGTAATGTTAAAAATTCAAGTAAAGGGACGAAAATGAAAGATAAAGGAGAATGTACCACTTAAAAATTCTTAGGCTACCCCCACTTAAAACTTCTTGTTTGTTTAAACGAAATTGTGTTTGGAAAATCCTTGGCCACATTGCACGAAACATGCTGATTCGGTACAAAAAAGGCCAGTTTAGTACCAAACTGAATCGGTTTGACCCCTAAATCGGTTGGACCGATCGGTTCCATTAGTTCCATTAATACTAATGTGTACCTAGGGTTTTAAGAGAATGAAGCTCAAGGTGATATGAAGAGAAAATCTAGTGAAATGGTTTTCAAAGAATTTAGAATATGAAATGTCATGCGAGCACAAAAGACTAGTATCTTTTCATTGGGCATATGGGGTCAACCACATCTCTCTTAAGGAAAAAAAAGGATATTTTGTGACAACTAAAGTTCTCCACTACTAACCTTAGGAGATCCTCCTATAGGGTCTTAACCAATGTTACCAGACTCGGAATAGGCAATAAATCGGCGAGGCAAAAGAGCGAAGAGTTTTAATCGGATTGGGGAAAAATCGGGAAAAAATCGGTGAATTCAAAAATAGATATACACATATTGAATTAATTTTTTTTTTAATTTTTCGTTGATATTCAATAAAGCCATGATCAAACAATGCATAATATCAATAGATGTCCAAAATATCATGAATGAATAAGTATCTCGTATATGTTACGAGTCCAAACATGATCCAAAGTACTAAGTCCTAAATCCTAACCAATGGCTACATAGAACCAAAAGCATTTGCTTCTAAAAGTTTATAAAATACTGCATAATAATCAGTAAAAAAGCAGTAACTGAAATCTCTTGATTGCTGTTGAAATGATACGATAATGGTTTGCTACTGAAATCTCTGACAAAGCACACACTTAAGCTACACTAGAGCACACTGCACACTACGCCTCTATTACACTGCAACTCTATTACGCGAAGTAAACTAAAACTGAAACCATGCCTCTATTACCTCTCGGTGTATGAGTTGCCCGCTTGAGCTGTGAGAAGTCGGTTACAGACCAACGTAACCTAACTAAACCACACAACGAAAAATGCGAGAACCCTAAAATTTAAAACCCATGCTCGCCAAGTTGAGGGCTGGAAATCACCTCAGTTGCCTAAATCGCAATTAATCAGTGAGTCACAAGTCAAACTCGCATTGACCAAGAGTCAAACTTGGTCAACGCGAGTTTGACTCGCCCAGAGTTGAATAGGATCGTTTGAGGGAAGAGCAGAGTTTGACTCGTGATTAATCGCGAGTAATCGGATATTCATGTTTCACTGGTCTTAACTAAAGTTGTCTGCTACTAACCCTAGAAGGTCCTCCTATGTCAAGGCAAGGTTCCCCACTAGAAATCGTCCTAGGGTTTACAAGATAAGATTTATTCAAGAACAATACAAGGAAAATGCATCTTCACCACTTGATAAGCACATTTGCACTTAATACATTCAATAAACACATCCACAAAGACTTAAAAAGAACAAGTATTAGGTAAATCAATGCTCATCCACAAAACCTAGTCATGAATCATCCATCAAGCTTGAGATAGCATCCACAATTAGTCTCCTCAATGAGGCGCCTTAGTCTTCCATCAATAGCACCAAATCCATGACAAAATAACTCCAGCAAATTTCAAAATTTTCATACTTGCTAAAGGATTTCTCCCCCAATCCAACCATGAGAAAAGGAAACAGGAGAAAGGATCAACTTCCTCTTAGAATAAATAAATAATTTCCTAAGTGAAAGCACCTAATCTAGCCTATGGAGAAGATAAAAGCCCTCTTTGCTAACTAAATAATCTAAAATACAAACATAGGTGTTTTTAAGTCACATGTAGAAATTTTACATTAAATGGCCCTCAAGGAGAGGGACACCTCATCAAAAAGTCTTCCGCTCATGGCATCTAACCTCCAACAGCTCTTCAACGCTTGAATTTTCTTCATGTAGCCCTTCCAAAGCATACAAGTCAACTCACCAAGCCTTCGAATTGCAAAAGAGCGCCCTTCCAAATCCATATCTTACATAGGTTGGCTCAAGTAAGTTTTAGTATTACTTGTAGGTTAGGTCGGCTCAACCAAATTTTCCATTCGAAATTAGTTCAATTTAGGGCTATATAGGTTGGCCATGTATTCAAGTTAAGGTCTATTCCTATAAAGGTCGATCCCAATCAATTTAGCTTAGGTCAGCCCTCAATTTTTTTGGTTGCAATACATGTATTATATGTGTAACCTCAATCATTTCTTCACCTTTTTCCCCAAAAAATGGAGATCAGATTTTATAAAACAGGTTTGTAGGAGGCCAAGTCTCAAGGTAGGAGAATTGCTCACTAGACTTAGCATAGATATTAGAGATACATTACAAATTAATGTGTAGCAATCATTTACTTGTTTCTTCATGTCTAGATGACAAGCTCCTTTACGTTGTCATACAAATCCACTAGAGATGACAATTCACAGGCTAACCTAAGGGGTTTGAAAGTTTTCTAAAACAATCCTCTTCACCATATTTAGATTACTCACCTTTCCAACAAGCATTAGCACTACCAATTGTCTTAGTAGTTTGATCTTTAGCAAGCTTATTTTCCAACTCTTTAGCTTTCATCTTGAGAATTTGAATCACATTTGGATGTTCTTGTAACAGGATCTTTTATTCCTGTTCAAACCTCACAATATGTGCTACTTCCTTTTTTAGTTGTGCATTTTCCAATTTACAACATTAGATATGTCTAATGTGGTGTCTTTGGTAGATTCCAATAGCAAACAAAACCATTCACAAAATCATCAACTAGAAACACCTCTGAGCAATGTAGGATTGAGCCACATCCTTCAAGAAAATCCCTTTTGCAATCTTCGAAACTTTGTTTCTCATCCTCTTTGTACTAGCTATCAAACTTCATTCTCTGATTACACAACCTATCTTGCTGCTAATACAAGGAAATGCATTATGCAATGTCATCATCACCCGGTACTATAATAACAATTGACAACCTTCCAAACAAACGAGCATGTATGGGGTATTTGGCAATCAACATTATATTTGCATGATTGAAGTAAAGTTGCAAAGTAGCTCATCATCTGTCATATATCTTCCATTGTTTCAGTCTACTAGACAATGCACCTCCTCACAACAAATCCATCAAAGTTGCAGGTACCATCATAAGGGCCACTACCCATAACAAAGTCCACACCCTATTCACAGCCAATAGTTAAACATCGCTCAATCTTTCTTCAAGATATGATCTGAAAAATATCATGTAGCTTTGCTCTATCTTCACAAATAAAAGGAAAGGCCATATCTTTACCCACAGCAGCTACTAACAAGATTGATAACCTTCATCTCACAAGTACTATAGATTTCTTCACAAGAATGTTCTCAACTTCAAAGTAACTTCAAGGACCCCTCATGATCACCCAACATCTGGCTCCAACTTGGGGACAGATGTTTTTGGGAACACTTGAGAACCATGTAATCTCTTCTTTAACATGTCACAAATACAGCTACAAAAGTGAAGTTCATGGTCCAATGTAACCACCTCATCAAATCATAAAAACAATGCCCTTTTCCTCTATGTTTGATCACCATTGAAAAAAGACACATCAAAACACAAATGTTTTTGTCTCATAAATTCATGGATCCTACATTCCTAGAGATAACAGTTCCTTTTACAATAAAAAAATTTTAGATTATCCCTTGTCTAAGTCATGCATGAAATACAATTTGTCATGTCCCCAACTTTGATTTCTGCATTAGATACAATTTTGGAAAGAGGGACATTTACAGCTTTGGGATTTAGGAAAAAAGGGGAAAATTGCAGCTCTAGTGGAATGTGGGGGCCACAAGGAAGAGAAATTCCACCCAATGAGGGAACTCACACTCTTGGAGAAGAGAGAAAAGAGGAGTGTGAATTAGGAGAGAGAGAGAGAGAGAGTGGGGACCACAAGGGGAGAAGAGGCCAACAAATTATAAATAGGGCTTGAGGGCCTCACTTTTGGCATCTTTGGTCATTTTATAATTCAACTCTAGTTCTCTTGAGCTGTTTAGCCAAGACAACCAGTGTTGTTCAGCGCAAGGAATTTCTGAGCGAGAATTCCACCCTCATTTTGGAGAACTTCAAGTGTCTCCCTAGTGAGGCAATTTGGGGGGCTTAATTCAGAGTTTCCATTGGACTTCATTGCAGGATTTTACTCATCAGTGCGCATTTCTTGGGCGCAAAGATATTTTCGTCAAGCAAATTGCGGGAGCAAGCATGGGTTAGAGGCTTCAGGTTTTTGCAAGGAATTCTCAATATTGTTAGACTAGAGTTTGGACAGTGATTTGCTAGGTTGGATTGGAGGCTATTTCCTGGGGTCGATTTTCCTATCTTTTGACAGAGGCGCAAAAGCTATCGAGCAAGCAAGTGTTGTGCAGAGGTTTAGAGAAGTAGCGCAGGGAGAGATAAGGGTTGGAAATAGGAGGTATTTCTCAGTGCATAATTTAGCCAAAGTTGGGAGAAATTTTTAGAGGTGGATTTGGGCATAATCTAGTAGTATCAATACAGTGGGGCGTTTTCTGGTCAAATAGGACAATTCACACTTGTTGGGGTCATCGAGGATCAATGGATTTAGCCCAAACCCTTTCTAGATTATTGTGGGTTTATTGAGAGGAGTCTCTGACTAATTTTACAGAATTTTTCGGGCGATATTCAAGCCTGAAATCCTCATTCCTATAGCAAGGTGTATTGTTGGTTAGCTTGTAAATTTGCATCACTTTGCGGGTTCAGTTTTGGCTTGGAGTTGGGCCAAACCCTTTCTGGGTATTTCTGGGAGTCTATGGCTGCAATTTTAGGGTGATATAGGCATTCTTCACAGCAAAATCTTCAATCCCATCCTAGAAGCAACAACAGTAATTTTTTGGGTAGTGCGCAATACCAATTTGGGCCAATATTTCCTCCAGATGAGAGTTATATCGCCTAGGGTTTGCATAGCTTGCATAGCAAGCCCAGGTTCCACTGTTCTCACATTTGTACTCAAAATTTTCCCATATTAATAAAATGGCTCAAATTTTATGCTTCTATTTACTAGTGTTCTATATTGGGTACTTTGATTTCATATTTTGCCTCTTGTTCTTAGCACATGTTTAGATATTATTGGTAATTATTCCATTAGGAATATTATAATGGTATCAAAGCATGCTTTTGGCCAGTTGTGGGGCTAGATCATGGTAATGCCAAGTTGTTATTATTGGGCTAAAATTCCAGAGGTTGAAACACTAGTCCAACATTATTCTTCCGATTGAACTTGTGCCCAAAATGTCTCAGCAAGAGAAACTCCTTGAGAAATTTGAAAATTATAATAGGAATCTCACAAGACTGGTGGAGTTGTTGGGAGAATGGGCATCAACAAGGGCAGCAAGAAGGAAAAGCAGTTGCAGACCTGCAGGTGAGGAAAATGAGGTTGAGCATGAGATTGCGCAAGAGGCAGATGACACTAGTGGGTGTGAGGAGGATATAGGTCGACCTAGTGTGACTTCAGAGTCACCACTAGAGGAGAGCACCTTGGTGGCACAGGGTGAGGTATCGATAGAGAGAGTGGAGCACGCAGTCATAGGACCATCCATTGACGAGATGTCACTTAGCACACGAGTGTCCACCGTTGATAAGGTGCCATCCGTCATTGAGGTATCCATCAATGAGGTGTCCAAGGCCGTGTCTGAGTTTTCAGGTGATAACAACCCCCAACAGATTGAAGAGGTGCCAGGAGACATATCCACAGTTGATGGGGTGCCAGGAGACACAAAGATGCCCACCATTGATGAGGAGCTAGGAGGCATGTACACAATTCCTGAGGTGCCAGGAGAGACAAAGCTACCCAAAGTTGTGACCGATTTTACAGTTGTTAGTTGCCCACAGAAGTTTCATCAATTCCAAGCTAGCCTTCTGGCATTGAAAAAGAAGGCCACTATAGTCCGAGAGACCATGTTGCAACATAACGAGGAGTTTGAGCGCATGAGAGTGATTTGTATCGAGTTAGTGGCCAAGCTGGCTCACGTTGGGGAACAGTTGGATTCCCTAATGGTACAACTAGAGTACACGTTGGAGTGTCGAAGCAGCGTTCTTCAAGCATACATAGATGGGGCTGTGAAAATTTGGAGACCCCAAATTTCTACTGCAACAACTGATTAAGTATTTTCTATTTGTTAAATTAATGAACAAAATTATTTACTGCATCCTACAAGAAATACTGAAACTAATACATTGCAGCCTTCACCAATTAAATTAAATGTGAAAACAAGAAACTGAACAAGAAAGAAATAGCACACATATGACACCGTTATTTTTGGAAAAATGTCCCCGAAAAAACCTAATGTGGGAAAACCGGTGCAGCAGCTGAGGGTTTGTATTATTAGGCAATAGTTTTCTGAATACAATCTTTGGATGCCTTGTTGGCTATCCAATACAGAGAATTTGACTGGCAGAAGATTAGTGAGAAATACCTCGCACTATCACTGGCGATCCGACACTGATCTAAGCCCTAGATGGCTGGCCCCACGTTGGCTCTACGCAGTCACTGTGTCAGCCTACGCAGTTCTGCGTCAACCTCTCTGGGTATCTGCATCACCTCTTCTTGGATCTCCTATTGTTTGGAGCTTCATTCCTCTGGCTCTCCGGTCTCACAACCCAGCTTCTCGCTCAAGAACTCAACTTCCCAGCTGAATTTCAGACTCTCTTTGAAGCTCTACGTGAGCTTAAGTTGCCCACCGTGGCCTCTGCGCTGCCTCTTTTGGACTCTCTCTGCCTCCTCTGCGATGTATTCCCGGATCAGGAAACTCTCCAACCGGAACTATCCATGCCCCTCACCACAAGAAATCACTTCGATCTTCTCTCTAGCAACTACTGCGCTGCCCTCTCTGAGAAATTCGATCTCTTGATCTCTCTCTGATGTATTTTCCAAATGCCCATCGAAATCCTTATAGTCCTCCAGTTGAGTAATCAACGGCCCAAATTAGATTCTAATCAATGGCTCAGATCATTTGGACTCGATCTTTGTCTTCTTCTAGAAGTTTCACCCTCAGTTTGATTAATACCTTTTAATTATTTTAATTTCCTAAGTTTAGACTTAGGCCTCCATTAAAAATAATTAATTATTCTAATAAAAGTCTCCGGGTGGAATTTCCCATAACGATTTCTGGGTATTGTGGAATACATGTGTCCTAGCCTCCCTGCAAATTTTGACGCTTAGAGCACATCCGATGCTAGCAGAAATCAACACTCCCTCTTAGCGAGGAATGTGCTCTAGTAATGCAACCTGTCGAAGCATCACCCGGACTCTGCAACATCTCCCTTTGCGTTGTTAATGTCTGACATCACTACCCATCAACTACTGCGCAAATGTTGCATCTGTACTGCTGCTGACCCTGCCACTGCCAACACTGCATCTGTATTGCAACCCTCATAAGCTTTGCATTTGTGCTAGTGTTGGCACTACCACTGTCAACATTGCATCTGCACTGCAACCTTCTCCAATTGTTGTTGCTACTGCATCAGACACAGAAAAGCATCCAAAATTACTAAACAGGTGTTTGGCATGATGCATCTGTTGCTAAGTTCTGATTGCTACTAGTCTCTGCGCTAACCCTCTGAAGCCTCTGCTCTATGTCAACTGCACTGCTGCCTATTCTACTTTGCGCTGCTCAATCTCTGGCGCTCCTAGCCACTGCAACTATCACTCTGGCACTCCTCTGCACCAACTGACACTAGTCCATCCTGCTACTACTGATCTGGGCTCCCGTAGCAAGGTATTGATCCGAGAGGTGGACTCCTCAAGGATCCTGCCCATCTACAATTCTTTCGAACTACAGTACTAGATCAACCCACCTCTCCCCTAGAAGTATTTGGTAACTATGGAAAACTCCTCCTCGATTTTTGCAGATGCAACCTTCAGATCATGCTTTTCGTCCTTGTCCTTCTTCTTGAGAGGACACTGTGTAGCGTAGTGACCAAATTCACCACACCGGAAGCACTTGATCTTCGAAACATCTTTCTTCTTCTTTCGCTGCTCCTACTGCCCCTTAGATGCAAGGGTTGCATTATCTTCCTCCTCCTTGGGCTTCGTCCCACTGCTGCTGCTGTTATCAAATTTGCACTTGACTAAGTCTCTCCTCATCTCTTCCTGCTGAAGAGCGGCCACATCCCTTCCCAATCTGGCAAACTCTCTCTGCCCACGATGCTCTTGACAAATACTTGCCATTCTTCTGAAACAAAATTCAGGGTCTGCCTAACCATCTCAATAGGTTGAGGTGTTGACCCCACAACTGCCAACGAGTCTCAGATTTCCTAAAGCTTCGTTAGGAACGAATCAATGTGTTCCCCCTTCTGCATCTACGTGGATCTCATCTTTTGCTCCAAGTACATCTTTTGTTGCTCGGAAGATCCTTCATATAGCGTAGCCAATGCTTCCCACATCTGTCGGGCAGTATCCTTGCCGGCAATGTGACACACTACGTGATCTCTCACTCCGTCGAGGATCAATCGCTTGGCCTTTGCCATCTCAGCCTTGTACTTCTTGAGCGGATCTAGATCCGCGAATACAGCTACCACACTATCGACATAGTTTTTGAGATCCTTCTCATCCAGAAGACATGAGATCCTTGCCTTCCAGATCACATAGTTGGATGCACCATCCAACCGATCCTGATCTCTTAACCCACTAGCTGCCATCTCTTCCAACGAAATGTCGAACTGCCTCCTCTCTCCTCTGCGGAGCACTAGGCTAGCCTATGCACTCCCTGTTGGAGTTAGTAGATTTGTTCCTCTCTGTTGTTGCTCAGCAATAGAGAAATCAAATTCCCTGGCTAGGAATTTTGCGAGGAAGAAATTCCCTCAACAGTGTCTCCTTCATTTGATGCTTTTTTGCACCAGCAATTGCTGCAGAAAAATTGTGTCTCACCAAAAAACTGCTATGCACTACTTCCTCTGACGCTGGCAAACTTCGATCTCGAAATCTTTCTCTATGTCGACTCACTCAGAGAGAGATTTTCCCACGAAAATTTGTGCCCTCCTAGCCTGGATTGCACAATCCCTCTACGGATTTGATTTGCTGCCTACACAGCACTTCGACTTCCCTCCTCTTCAGCACTGGGCTCTTCTGGCTCTGCTCTCTTGCTTCACCTACGCTCTGATATCATGTGAAAATTTGGTGACCCTAAATTTCTACTACAACAACTGATTGAGTATCTACTATTTGTTAAATTGCTGAACAAATTATTTACTACATCTACAGCAAATACCGAAACTAATACACTACAACCTTCACCAAATAAATTAAATGCAGAAACAAGAAACTAAGCAAGAAAAAAAATGGCACACATATGACATCGTTATTTTTGGACAAATGTCCCCGGAAAAACCCAATGCGAGAAAACCAGTGCAACAGCTGAGGGTTTGTATTATTAAGCAATATTTTTTCTAAATACAATCTTTGGATGCCTTGTTGGCTATCCAATACAGAGAATCTAACTGGCAAAAGATTAGTGAGAAATACCTCACACTATCACTGGCGATCCGACACTAATTCAGGTCGTGGATGGATGGCCATACGCTCGCTCTGCGCAATCACTGCATCAGCCTAGGCAGTTTTGCGTCAACTTCTCTGGGGTTCTACATCAACTCTTCCTGAATCTCCTACTATTTGGAGCTTCTTTCCTCCGGCTCTCCGGTCTCACACCCCAACTTTTGGCTCAGGAACTCGACTTCCCAGTTGAATTTCGGACTCTCTCTGAAGCTCTGCGTTGCCTCTGCGTGAGCTTAAGTTGTCCAGCATGGCCTTTGTGCTGCCTCTTATGGATCTCTCTCTGCCTCCTTTGCGATGTATTCCCGAATCAGGAAACTCTCCAACTAGAACTATCCTAGCCCCTCACTACAAGAAGTTACTTCAGTCTTCTCTCTAACAAATGCTACATTGCCCTCTCTGAAAAAATCGATCTCTTGATCTCTCTCCAATGTATTTTCCAAATGCCCATCGAAGTCCTTATAATCCTCCAGTTGAGTAATCAACGGCCCAAATTAGATTCTAATCAATGGCTCAGATCATTTGGACTCGATCTCTGTCTTCTTCTAGAAGTTTCACCCTCAATTTGATTAATACCTTTTAATTATTTTAATTTCCTAAGTTTAGACTTAGGCCTCCATTAAAAATAATTAATTATTTTAATAAAACTATCTCCAGGTGGAATTTCCCAAAATGATTTCTAGGTATTGTGGAATACATGTGTCCTAGCCTCCCTACAAATTTTGAGGCTTAGAGCACATCCGATGCTACCAAAAATCAACAGGGGCTAGCAACACTGTTAAGTTACCTCTGCCCATTGGAGAGAGAGAGGCAGAGGTACCTAGTCAGATTTCATGTCTTTACCAAGACATCGAGATGAGCAGCATGAGCTGCGCAAGGTGCAACATTCGCATGTTTGAGTTGTTTCCTATGGGGGTACAAGTACATTCGTCCCTGCCCTTGGAGTTAGATGGCGAGAGATTCTGAGTTGGTACCCGATGGAGTGGGTTGGACTCATGGAGATGGTCATAGTCTGGAGTGAAGCTCAGTGGGAGCTCTCAAACACTAAGGGTACTAAAGGCTCGGGTGGGGCTTCCTATCCGATATCAGACATGTGGGATAGCTATGGCATTGATGAGATAGTTGACCCAATGACTGAGCACATACATTCCTTAGAGGAGTGGCCAGGCAGTTTGTGAGCAGACTCCATGGGTTGTTTTGGCATCTTAGTTGTGCATGGGGTCACAAGATGATTATCATTCTCTGGTAAGAGCTGGTCGGAGGAGGTGGCATGGGTAGGCCACCGAACAGGGCATTGTATGGAGACGATGCTTTTCCATTGATGTGTTGGGCACACGAGCCATCGAGGATCAGCACAACTGCAATATCCCTTCCAGCAGGTGTGGAGTTAAGCTGTTCAAGTCTACATAGGTAGTGGTACCCAGGACTACATAGCGTTATGTCGCAAAGTCCAGAAACCCAATTTTAAGCCATAGAATCCAGTGGTGTATAGGGCTATGCAGCGAGGAGCAGTGGCCTGCAAAGGAGCATGGAGATGCATGGTGGTGTGTCGTAGCATGTCAGTTTGCGTTGTGGAGTAGGAGTGACTCACATCACATTCAGTACACGCAGGGAGTGTTAGGTACAGTGACAGAGGCAAGATACGAGACGATACAGTATGGTACAACAGTAGCAGGGGGTATCCAGTGGTGTACAAGGATAGGTCGCAGTGTGCAATGGCATGCCAAGGAGTACACGGATACTCAGTGGTATGCAAGGGGGTATGGTGCTACACAGTAGGGTCTTGGGGTGTTGTCTCCAAGGAGACTTATGGAAAGGGACACCAAGCACACCTTTGGGTGCAGTTCACCCAAGATCGATGAGGACGCAGATGAGTGTCGTTTGACGATATCCATGGGGACTCACACGCTTGTCCCTCATCTATGTCACTTATAGGCACAAATGATTTGGTTGTTGTCCTTTGACACTCTGGGCACAAGCAGCAAGGTGTGGGGAGCTCACCTGAGATATTTGGATGGGACTCAACGCACCAAGGGGGAGACTTCTCAATGGTGGCATTGGGTCAGGGCACGAGTTGACAGGTACAAGTTTGGGGAGTGCGTGGTTTGCTGCGGAGGTAGCATATGTTCCACCCTTGAGTTCACACTTAAGGGGATGCATGACACATTTTGGGCAAGGCACTCTGAGGTGTCACAGGAGCATATACAGCATGTAGTTGACCTTTCTTACAAGCAAATGTTTAGTCTCTAGGCAGTATCAAGGCGTGCTTCCAAGAGACAAGATAGCAAATCCCACCGTGCGGTATGGCAGGCACAGGGCAGCTTTGCATGCACCAGATTGATTCATGACGTGTGGAGTCTATATATCGATTGCATGCAGGGAGCAGAGTTGTGGAGCAAATGGATTTCAGTAGTCACCAGAACTACGTCACAGCAGATCTGGTTATGGGACCCAGGGATAAAGTTGGATGACAGGCCACTCCATTTCGTGAGGTGCAAGTCCATCGCAAAGGGTGATCTAGATCACTTTGGGGTTGACATGGGGGATCGCTGAGGCCTCCATTGTATGGCGAGGCAGGTTTTTCCAGTTGCAGCGCGGGATCGAGATTAGCAATGGATGGGTAGATATTGACATCATAGAGATGCCTAAGCAGGATGAGCTTGGCCTTCGTCGATATTTCGTCATCATGTTTCAAGGGAGGAGGACACAGTGTGTGCATGAAGGGCAGTGTATTAGAGTCAAAGTGGCATAACGACAGCATGGTGGCACCCTTCTGAGACTAGCATGTGACCTGGGGATCATAGTACATGATAGCTCAGTGACCTTTAGGGATGAGCTGGCTACTACATGAGGAGATCACTAAGATCTTCCATGGGGTTTCAGTGACTCGTTGATGGCATGGGGGACTTCATCAGCATGGTAGGTTGATCAGCAAGAAGATATCAGGAGTTCATGCAAAAGAGACTTCATCCCCACAAGGATTGGGTTGTATCTTCGGGAGCTTACTTTTAGTGTGTAGGGCGATTTCATGGGGAGTTGGAAAGAGTCCTACATTACCATGACGCTCTACTTATTGATAGTATGCAGAGGGCTTCTAGTACCTATACCTGGCTAGATGATGAGTAGAGCAAGGGGTGCTTCACATTGATCAAGATGGCTTGGGATCCAGGCATTGAGAAATTCCTTCATGACAGGACAATGTAGAGATCGAGGATGACTCAATGGCACATTTGGGACCCTAGTATTATTGGCAGTGACAGTGGTGATCAACAGTCAAAGAGGGCGTTTGTTCAGGCGTTGCTTCAGGACAAACAATTTCTGGCGAGGAGGACTGTCATGTCCCCAATTTTGATTTTCCGCATTAGAGACAATTTTGGAAAGAGGGGACATTTCCTGTAATGTCCCTTCCTAAATTATTTTGGAACAGGATTAATCTCTACACTTTAAGGCCAATTTTAGAGGTAATGGGGCCCATTCGATTTTATTAGGAAGCTAGACTTAGTAGAAGTTATTTCAGTGTGGTTAAGTTATATGTGCGGGCCACCCACACAAGGAGAATATGCATTCCCTAGTTCTATTTGCATGGAGGGCAAATCGATGGTTGAGTGAGGGACCCACAATGGAGGGAGAATGGAGAGAAAAGTGCTCCACGAAATCTATATAAGGAAGGAAGCTCTCCTCATTTCATCATCTTTTGACATATCGAACTCAATATTAGTTGCTTGAGCTGCTTAGCTAGGTTACTGTGTTGTTTAGCACACGAGTGTCTCCGAGCGAAGATCTCAACCCTTGCTTCGGTGGACTTCGAGTGCCAGCCCTAGGAGGGAGTTCTTCATCTCAGTTCGTAGCAAAAGCAGAGAGACGAGTTATAACAGTTATAGTCGACTTACAGCAGTAGGGAAAGTAACGTCAAGGAGGCCAAGTTCCAGCAACAAGTAGAGTAGCAACAACGTAGACCAGGGAGAGTAACAGCAGCGCAGAACAAGGAGAGTAACAGCGGCGTAGGGACTGTGCAGCCATTGGAGTGAGATTTGTTGGGGCAACATTATCCCAAAGATTTGGAGCTGGGGAGCTGGGAGATCATTTAGAGGGCCATTTGAGGAGGATTGCTAGAGCTAGGAGTGCATAGATTGACAAGATCAGTCACAGCTACAGAATTCGTATTTGGAGAAAGGTCAATTTTTGAAGGTTGGAACCAAGGGAAACCCTTTCTAGGTTTTTCTAGTTTTTTGGCAGGGAGTGTGCTCCTAATTTTATAGAATTTTCTGGGCAGATATGAGGGGTCAAACAAGGGTCCCAACTTAGCCAGCAACTAGAGGCGCTATGGGAATTTGGGCCAAAATTTCGAGGTCAACATTTGGCCAATTCCTTCATGGGTTATTCCAAGTTTCTTGCGTAGAGGTTGGGATTAATTTCCCAGAATTTTCTAAGCAACGGGGAAGGCTCTAACAGCATATCATTTCAGGCAACAGCACCTTTCTGGGTAGTAACCACGCAGCTCTTGGGCCGGATTACCAGCAAATTTGAGGCAAGTGTTTCATTGTTCATTTTGGGCTTTTTCTAGCTTGCCTAGAACAAGCCCAGGCACACACATTCCAGCACTTTGTTATACACCTCTTCCCATTTAATAAAATGAGTAGACAGCGCAGTTTGGTTGCCAATTTTGTGGTCTGATAGTCTGATTTAATTTTATGGTGTTCTTTTTATTTTTCATTTTGCATGGAACTATTTTTTCTAGTTTGGAACATTACATCGAAGCATGATCTTGGACCAGCTATGGGAAATTAGGCAAAAGATCATGGACTCTGAGTATGAGTGACAAGTGAAACCGAAGACAAACCCATGGTTCAAGGGAAATCAAGTATGCAGAAATTATGGGGTAGAATTCATTGGGACAATGACAGGTTGGCGTAGTTGAGGAGGGTGACAGACCAAACCCATCCTCACCCTTACAACAGAGACGTTAGAGGTGAGCAGGCCGTGGGGGTGCAACCATCTACATCATGTGCGGAAAGTCGATTAGATCAAGGCACTAGATCACTTGAAAAGGAGCAAGCAAGAAAGAGACGGTTAGAGGGTGAGACCAAGGGGCACTTTTGTTGGTGGAGACCTGGCTTTAGATATCAGGAGCCTAAGGAGGAGGTTGAGCATAATGTTGAGAGGCCACAAAATGGTGAGGAGCACATGATATACCCAATGTGGCAGATGATTCACCTTTATTAAAGACCTCTTTGATAGCCCCAGTTGACACCTTGGTGGAGAGGATAGAGCCTACACCAGTGTTTTCAGAAACGACTGAGCCGACTTCGGCTCGACCAAGCCAGACCAGGCCAAGACCTGGCCAGGTTGGCTCAGTGGATGAAACGGAACGACTAGCTGATTTGTTACCGAGCCGGCCGAGCCAATCACCGACTCGGTCGGCTCGGTCACCCACGCACACGCACGGACAGCGAGGTCTTTTGGGGGGGATTTGGACCCCACAGCCAATTCTAATTTGCTTTAGGGTGATTTTGAGGTCCATTTACCTCTCCCAACCCTATAAAAGCTACCCAAACCCTCTCATTTCCTCACAACTATCTCATTACATTTGTGTGAGAATTTGCGAGGAGTTTGTGAAGAGTTGTGGAGTTTGTTTTTGGAGTAGCAATGAGGAGTCTGACTCTGATTCAGAGTCTAAGCCAGATGATGTTGGCTCCTCTAGCAATAGCCAATAGTATTGGTGACTAGTGATGTTTTGCAGTTTACTTTTGTTGTAGAGGCCATTTCTAGCCTCCTTGGTTATGTGTTTTTGTTTTGATCTCTATATCATCATTCATGTATTGGACAGTGCACTGGGTGCCATTTTGATATAATGGATATATTCATGAGCCTACTATTCTAAAGCTTTGTGTTTGGAAACATAAACGAAAATCTTTAAAATTATGTTTTCTTATAAAAATATAAATATTTAATGTAATTGTTACAACGACCAAGTCATTGAAATCAAACTGGCTGAGTCGATATCGAGTCCAAGTCAGAGCCGACCCTCGATCGCTTCCGAACCGGAGTTGGAGTTTTAAAACATTGGCCTACACACATAGAACCATCTGTTGAGAGGGTGCCACCCATGGACGAGATGCCAACAGTTGTTGAGGTATCTAGAGTTGTGACTGAGTTTACAGGTGATAGATGCCCACGGCAGTTCCACTAGTTTCAGGGCGACCTTCTAGCATTACAAAGGAAGGTCGCATTAGTGCGTGAGGCTATTCTGCAGCAGAACAAGGAGCTGGAGGGCGTAAGAGCAGTCTGTGCCGAGTCCACGACCAAATTGACTCACGTTGGGGAGCAATTGGATTCCCTACTAGTGCAGCTAGAGTGCACATTGGGGCATGAGAGCAGCCCTCTTCGGGCATACATAGACGGGGTTGGTAGCACTGTTAGGTTACCTTGGCCATTGGACAAAGAGAGACAGAGCTACCTAGTCAGATTTCATGTATTGACCAAGATAGTGAGATGAGATGACATGAGTTGCACAGGGTGCAGCACCCACATGTTGGGGCTTTTCTATGTGCAGGAGTTCGTGCATTCGATCCCTCTTGGGGTTGGATGGCGAGAGATTCTGAGTTGGTACCCTGTGGAGTGGGCTATGGAGATGGTGGTGGACTTGGGTGTAGCTCAGCAGGAGCTTCCAGGCACTGGGGATACCGGCAGCGCAGACTGGCATTGGGTTCCCGGTGGGACTACCTATCATTTCCCAGGTATGCCAGTTGACTACAACCTGGATGGTACAGTTGACCTAGCAGTTGAGCATGCACATTCACTAGGGGAGTCTCAGTCAGCACCAGTGGCCAACCAGTTTATGGACAGACTCTTTTGGTTGTCTTGGTATGGCATTTGTACACGAGATCACTGGGTGATCAGCATACTCTGGCAGGAGTTTGTCGGAGGAGGTGGCATTGGTAGGCCACCAGACGATGCCTTGTATGGAGCTGGGGATTCTTCGCATTTGTGTGGGACACAGAGGAGCAAAGCAATGGTGGCATAGTTGCTGACACCTGGGGAGATTCACCTCTTGGGTCCCTTACGAAGGACTTGGAGGGGAGGTCCCCTCATCGGAGAGCATGGTGATGCGACAATGGAGCTGATGATATTGGTTGGATGCGGGGCGACGCATATGGACACAGCTTTAGGCCATCTCATTCAGGGATGGGTAGGAGCATCTAGCGTGAAGCAGTGGTCTGCAGATGGGCATGAAGATGCATGGGGGTGCGTCATAGTATGATGGACTGTGTTGTGGAGTGGGAGTGCCTCACATCACATTGAGTACATGCAGGGAGTGACAGGTACAGTGACACAGGCAGGACACAAGACGATACAAGATGGCATAGTTGTAGCCGAGGGTATCCAACAGTGTACAAGGGTAGGCCGCGGTGTACAGTGGCATGTCCAAGAGTACTGGGATGATTGGTGGTATGTAAGGGTGTATAGTGCTACACAGCGAGGTCTTGGAGTGTTGCCTCCAAGGAGACCTTTGGACAGAAACACCGAACATACCTTTGGGCGTAGTTCACCCAGGATCGACAGGGACACAGATGAGTGATACTTGATGGTATCCGCAAGGACCCATACGCCTGACCCTCTTCTACATCCCGCATGGGCGTAGTCGATTTTGCTGTCGACTTTCAGCACTATAGGCATGAGCAGCGAGGGGTGAGGAGCTCACTCGAGATATTTTGGTGACACTCCGCGCAGTAGGGGGAGACTTTTCTGCAATGGCATTGGGTTGGTGCATCAGTTTACAGCCCCAGGTTGGGGGATGAGGTGATCATCTGCAGGGGTGGCATATCGTTCATCACCGAGCCATGCATGAGCACAGGATACCGAGTACGGTTGAGGTAGTTTACCAATATGTGTCCGGGCTCCAGACCTTATATTGGCACATTATCGAGAGGGTGGATGGTAGACCCAGGGGAGATGGTTGGCAGGGACAAGAGGGATCCACATACCCTGAGTCGATTACGAGTATCGAATACCCATCTTTTGGTTGCATTAAGGGGGTATCTATTTGGCACACGTGGCTTCCAGTAATCATCGGTACTACACAATGGTAGGGATAGGGCAGATTAGCATGCATCAGATTAGCCCACAATATATGGAGCCTATATATTGATCACATGCAAGGACAAGAGATGAGGCATGGATGGATTCCTGTAGTTGTCAGATCTATGTTGTGATAGGTCCAACTAAGGGATGCAGGGATTCAGTTGATTGATAGATCACTCTATCTCGTGATGGTCGGAGTCATGGAAGAGAGTGGTCTAGTTCACTCTGGGATTGGCACATGGGGGTACACAGTGGCCTTCATCAGACATCGAGGCAGGCTTTCTTTGTGGCTGCACCGGTTCGGAGTTAAATTTAGATGGGTAGACTTTGGCATCATGGAGATGTCGAGGCAGGATGTGTCTCGCCTCTATTAGTATTCCACCACCAAGTTCCAGGAGAGGAGGATATTGTTTGTGCACGATGGGAAGTATGTCATAGTCAGAGTAGCGCAACGTCAACATGGTGACACCACTCTGGGACTAGCAGGGAACTAGGGCATCACAACTCAATAACCTTTAGGGATGAGTTGGCTACTAGAGGGGGAGATCATACAGATCTTCCATTGGGCTTTAGCGAGACACTAATGGAGCAGGGGATTTCTGGTACTTGTAACGGGCAGGATAGTGAGTGGAGTGAGGGGAGCTTCATGTTGGACCGGATTGCCTGGGATCCGAGTATTGAAAGATTCTTTCATATCAGGATAGTGCTAAGGTCAGGGACGCTTCAGTGGCACATCTGGGACCCTGGCACATTTTGCAGTGACAATGGAGAGCAGCAGTTAGAGAGGATGCTTGTTCAGGCATTGCTTGAGGACAAGTGATTTTTGGTGCATTAGAGGAGCTTGCCGGATGAGGATGCTACTTGGGAGGGCGAGCACATACGTGAGCATCCAACATTGAAGTTGCTTGGGGACAAGCAACATTTGGGAGGGGAGGACTATAATGTCCCTTCCTAAATTATTTTGAAACAGGATTAATCTCTACATTTGAGGCCAATTTTGGAGGTGATGAGGCCCATTCGATTTTATCAGGACGCTAGACTTAGTAGAAGTTATTTCGGTGGTTAAGTTATATGTGGGGGCCACCCACACTAGGAGAATACGCATTCCCTAGTTCTATTTGCATGGAGGGGAATCGATGGACGAGTGAGGAACCCACAATGGAGGGAAAATGGAGGGAAAAGTGTTACACGAAATCTATATAAGGAAGGAATCTTTCCTCATCTCATCATCTTTTGAGATATTGAACTCAATCTTAGTTGCTTAAGCTGCTTAGCCGAGTTATTGTGTTGTTTAGCACACGAGTGTCTTCGAGCGAAGATCTCAACCCTTACTTCCGTGGACTTCGAGTGTCAGCACTAGGAGGGAGTTCTTGTTCATCTCTGTTCGCAACAGCAACAGGGAGACGAGTTACAACAACTGTAGTCGAATTCCAGCAGCATGGGAAGTAACAGCAAGGAGGCCAAGTTACAGCCGCAGGGAAAGGAGCAATAGGAGGGCCGAGTTACAGCAGCAAGAAAATAGCAGTAAGGAGAGTAGCAACAGCGCAGAGCAAGGAGAGTAACAGTTGCGCAAAACAAGGAGAGTAACAGCAACACAAGGACTACGCAGCCATTGGAGTAAGATTTGTTGGGTCAACATTATCCAGGGGATTTGGAGTTGGGGAGCTGGGAGATCATTTAGAGGGCCATTTGAGGAGGATTGATGGAGTTGGGAGTGCATAGATTGACAGGATCAATCACAGCAACAGAATTCGTATTTGGAGAGGGCCAAGCTATGAAGGGTCAATTTTTGAAGGTTCGAACCAAGGGAAACCCCTTCTAGGTTTTTGGCAAGGAGTACGCTCCTAATTTTATAGAATTTTTTGGGCAGATCTGAGGGTTCAAACAGGGGTCCCAAATTAGCTAGCAGCTAAAGGAGCTAGGGGAATTTGTGCCAAAATTCCAAGGTCAACATTTGGCCAATTCCTTCATGGGTTATTCTGGGTTTCTTGCGTAGAGGATGGGATTAATTTCCCAGAATTTTCTAACCAACGGGGAAAGCTCTAACAGCATATCATTTCAGGCAGCAACACCTTTCTAGGCAGTAATTGCGCAGCTCTTGGGCCAGATTACTAGCAAATTTGAGGCGGGTGTTCCATTGTTCATTTTGGGCTTTTTCTAGCTTGCCTAGAGCAAGCCCAGGCGCATACATTCCAGCACCTTGTTGTACACCTCTTCCCATTTAATAAAATGAGCAAGGATAATTTTAGGGGCGAATGTTCGCCCTTTGGCGAAATTAAGGGGTTTTAAATTTTTAGTGGGCGAATATTTTGTATCATAGTACATTTTTACAAATCACCTCAAATAGCCCACCTTATTTTAAGGGAGAGGGTAAAAAAGGTAAATTTAGCCCTTGAAATTAGGACTTACAACCTTCCATTCGCCCATTTTCAAGAATAGGTTTTATTTAAGTGAATCCATTCGCCCATTTTCAAAAATAGGTTTTACTTAAGTGAATCCTATGGGCCAAATACCATATTTATAAAAGAGGTATGGTAAATTAATAAAAATATAAATAAATGAGAGGTATGGTAAATAAATAAAACATTTTTTATATTTACTCCATTAGTCACCTTATATACATGTAAGGGTGTAAACAAATAAAAATATAAGTAAAGTGGAGGTATGGTAAATAAATAAAATGTCTTTTTATACTTACTCAAAAGGTATGGTAAATAAATAAAAATATAAATAAACTAGACGTATCGTAAATAAATAAAACCTCTTTTTATATTTAGTCCATAACCCTCGTTCTATTTATGAAGGCTCAAGAAAGAGGTTTTATTTAAGTGAATCTTATGGGCCAAATACCATATTTGTAAAAGAGGTATGGTAAATTAATAAAAATATAAATAAACGAGAGGTATGGTAAACAAATAAAACATTTTTTTATATTTACTCCATAAGTGACCTTATATTTACGAACACTCAAAAAATGGGTTATATTGAGGTGAAACCTATGGCCAAAATACTATGGGACAAATACCATGGACTAGATCGTTATTAATACCATGCAAAAAACCATTATTAACCCTAATATTAGAATTAATAAAAAAAAAAATGGCACATGGTATTGACCCATGTTATTCACCAAAATGGCACATGGTATTGACCCATGGTATTCACGTGGAATGTAGCCTATTTAAACAGGGGAATTAAACCAGCATGTAGCCTATGCTAAGATTCACTAGGACTTTACAAAGTTCTATTATTTAGTGAAAGACTCGCCAAGATCTTACAAGATTTTATAATTGAGTAAAATATTCGCCATGCCTGGTGAGAGATTCGCCAAAAAATTATATATACATATTATATTATTGATAAAATCGCCTTCCATTTTTCCTATATACCATGGAGATTCACCCATTTATTATTTTTATAAATTTAGGGGGGGTTCTTAAAATTTTCCCTGAAAATGAGTAGACAGCGCAGTTTTGTTGCCAATTTTATGATCTGATGGTCTGATTTAATTTTATGGTGTTATTTTTATTGTTCACTTTGCATAACGCTAATTTTTCTAATTTGGAACATTACATTTCCAACTTTGGGATTTAGGAGAAAAGGGGGAAATTGCAGTTGTAGTGTAATGTGGGGCCCACAAGAAAGAGAAATTCGACCCAAAGAGGGAACTCACACTCTTGGAAAAGAGAGAAAAGAGAAAGAAGCGTGAATTAGGGGAGAGAGAGAGAAAGTGGGGACCATAAGGGGAGAAGAGGTCGATAAATTATAAATAGGTCTTGAGGGCCTCGCTTAGGGCATCTTTGGTCATTTTACAATTCGACTCTAGTTCTCTTGAGCTGCTTAGCCAAGATAACCTGTGTTGTTCAGCACAAGGAATTTCTGAGTGGGAATTCCACTCTCATTTCAGATAAATTTGAGTGTCTCACTAATGAGGCAATTTGGGGAGCTTAATTCAGAGTTTCCATTGGACTTCATCACAGGAGTTTGCTCATCAGTGTGCATTTCTTGGGCGCAGAGGTATTTTCGTGGAGCAAATTGTGGAAGCAAGTGTGGGTTAGAGGCTTCAAGTTTTGCAAGGAATTATATTATTATTACACCGAAGTTTGGATAGTGATTTGTCAAGTTGGATTGGAGGCTATTACCTAGGTCGATTTTCCTACCTTTGACAGAGGCACAAAAGCTATCGACCAAGTGTTGGGCAATGATTTAGAGAAGTGGATATGGGAGAGAAAAGGGCGGGAAATAGGAGGTATTTCTCAATGGAGAATTTGGCCAAAGTCGATAGAAATTTTCCATGGTGGATTTGGGCATAATTCAGTATTATTAATACTGCGAGGAGTTTTTTGGTCATATTAGACAATTCACACTTGTTGGGGGTCATCAGGGGTCAATGGATTCAGCCCAAACCCTTTCTGGATTTTTGTGGGTTTATTGAGAGGAGTCTCCAGCGAATTTCACATAATTTTCTGGGCGATATTTGGGCCTAAAATCCTCATTCCTATAGCAAGGTGTATTGCTGGATAGTTGATAAATTTGCATCACTTTGTGGGTTTAGTTTTGGCTTGGAGTTGGGCCAAACCTATTTTAGGTATTTCTGGGTGTTTGGAGGGGAGTTTGTGGCTACAATTTAAGGGTGATCCAAGCATTCTTCATAGCAGAATCTTCAATCCCATCCTCGCAATAGTAGCAATAGTTTTTTGGGTAGTGCGTAGTACCAATTTGGGCCAGTATTTCCTATGGATCAGAGTTGTATCACCTGGGATTACATAGCTTGCATAGCAAGCCCAGGTTCCATTGTTCTCACACTTGTACTCAAATTTTTCCCATATTAATAAAATGGCTCAAATTTTTTGCTTCTATTTACTGGTGTTCTAGATTGGGTACTTTGATTTCATATTTTGCATGTTGTTCTTAGCACGTGTTCGGATATTACTGTTAATTTTTCCATTAGGAATATTACACAACTTAAGACTCAATTGTTAAATGTAAGATCTTCATTTTTTTTACTGTAGTGAATTACAATATAATTAGTTTTCTAAAAATAGAAATACTTTTTTAATATATTTCAAACTACTTATCACTCATTCACACTAAACCTATGCAGAAATTCCTATTTGAGCTGTAATTCTCAACAAATTCTACCAGCTCTTTATCCCAATACCTGGCCACATTGAGGTGACTACAATGCTTCAATCCTCACCATGACTCCTCAAATGCCTTGTTGCCAAGCTCTACATCTTCTTTATACTAACAATGTGTTTAGCTCTAATACTGTATAAAGTGGTGTTGCAAGGGGTACGTACCCCTGGGTGGGAGATGTGCCCCCACGTTTCTCATGCTCCCGAGATGGGGGATGCTTAGGGAAACATTTCCCCACATCTCCCTATTAGGGGAATGTGGGGAAACACAAGGGGAAATATTTCCCTGGTATGGGGGACATGTTTCCCCAAAAGGGGGAGTTTTGGGCATCCCCCAAAAAATGTTCCCTAAGGGTAAACCTTTCTCTAGTGTGGGGGATGCATTTCCCCAAAAGGGATACTTCTAGGCATCCCCCCAAAAAAGGGGGACTTATGGACTTCTCCCAAGAAAAAGGGTACTTTTCGGCATCACCCCCACAAGAGGGACTTCTAGACCTCCCCCCACAAAACAGATTCTTCTGAGTGATCCTCCAAGGAAAGGATTTTTTGGGCATCCTCCCATGTAATGGGGAAAAGGTTTAAAAAATAAATAAATTGTAGTATCTACTATTTTTTTAACCACTACTTAGATTCTAGAAAGATGAATTTAAATCAATGTATCAATATCATATTATTTCTATTTCATTTATGGTTTATGAATCAATGTATTTCATTATTTTATCTTAATCTTAATCATGTTTATATCATTTACGAATTTGAATTTAGTACTATTTTACTATTTTTTATTTAGTATTTACATCGAACAATGATGAATTTGCATTGGATGAATTGTTATTGTTGGGATTTTATCATTATTAAATATAAATGGGACCCCTATGCTCGATACCCAATGTCTACCCGTCCCCATTAAATTTCCCCAAAATTTGGGGGTGCTTCTATGCATCCCCATGTGTATTGTTGGACGGTGTCGTCATTAATGTCAACCCTAGGGTTTGACTGTATTTGAACTTGACTGAAACACCAATCATTGATGTCAAACAGTTAATGAACGTTTCCTATAATTATCTGGATTACATCAAGTTGGCGGCTCCACTTTTGGATTGTTAAAAAACCAAGTCCTAGGGTTTGGGTTCCCTAGACCGAGGATGTACCTCGACTTTGTCAAGGGTTTTTTGTTAAAATTAGCAACTAGGGCCAAACTCCATGTGGGTCATCTTATTCATGGCAGCTGATATTTTTCTTGGATCCCTCTCATCGAGAAGTGTAGGATTGATCTAAAGATCATCCAATTCCGATAAGTATTCATGGAGTTATGAATTCATTTGTGTTATTAGACAATTCGTCAAGGTCCGTCAGCAACCAAATAAACCCCACATGTGCTCAACATTTTAGTATAAAAGGAGATGACTTGAGAGTCATTTCTCACACACACTTCTATCTTGATTTCTCTCCACTTGTCTTGGGTTTTAGTGGAAGAGAAATCTAGGAGTGGAAGCCCTAAACGTTGGAGGAAAGAAGACTAAGGGAGCTGCCCTAGAGGAAATGCCCTAGCCCTAGACGTTGTCAAAGAAGAAGTCAAAAATGCTATCAAGGAAGCATGCCCTAGCCGCAGTCTTGGAGGAATCTTATCACAACAACAAGAGGCCCTAACGTTGTCCAAAAGGCAGTCCCAAACGCAGTCTAAGAGCAGCCCTATACGTTGTCAAAAGGCAACCCTAGACGCAGTCTAAGGGAGGCCTTAACGCTGTCCAAAAGGCAACCCTAAACGCAGTCTAAGAGCAACCCTAAACGTTGTCTAAAGGGCAGCCCTAAACACTATCTAAAGGGCAGCCCTAGACACTATCTAAAGGCAGCCCTAACGCTAACCTATGGTGCTCTAAGATGCAGGCCTAATACGGCTGAAAAGGTGGGTTGTAGGTGACCCTCAAAACAGGGACAGCATGAGAGTTTGAGGAATCAAACATGCCCAGGACAGCAATGCTAATAAATGGGGCAGATGGGCTACATGGTGTTGCTAAGACACATGGGACAATAGCAGGTATGGCAAGGCTAAGGGGGCAGCAGCAAGGTATAGCATGACTGTTAGGGACAGCAACTACACCTATATATCTAGGCAGCAGTGGCAAAGGACAGCAGCATGTTGGGATAGAACTATGATGGGACAACAATGACATTGTGCAGCAGTGGCACAATGGGATAGCAGCGACAGCAAGGTGCAGCAAGTACATGGTGCAGCTAGGTGCAACAATAGTACTTGGGACAGCAATGATGCTTGGTGCAGCGAGTACATGGTACAGTCATGATTGGTGAAGCATGATGAGATGCAACATAGTGATGATGGGTGCAGCATAGTGATGAGATTCATGCACAATGATAGTGAAGGAGTCACCTTGGAGAATCAGTTGAAGCAGCACGTCTTCCACTGATCTCATGTATCATCTTCTTAGAGATGATCTACGCTCTTATCTAGATAAGTCAAAGTGTTGACTTCTATTGTAAACGCACTATCTCTCTCTCTCTCTCTCTCTCTCTCTATGCTGAACTATTGAAGAACATATAAGAAGAATTGATCAAGGGTTTCCCCACATTGGGGTTTGTGCCTAGCTAGCGCCACATCTTGTGTACTCTTGTCTTGGCTTGTCTTCTGCGATTTATGTTTATGTTCTATCTGCAGTTTACTTTAATGCTGAAGTGATTGCTAATCTGGAAAAGATATTGAGCTAACTATGAAAATTGAAATAAATTGCTCTAAGCAAAGAACATACCTAAAATTAATATTTTTGAAACATCAAATCATTAAGTTTGACTTGGAGATCCACATCACTTGATTCTCCCCAGGAATATGTTTTCGGTGGTATGTGGTATGCCCAGAGTGGCCTCCTGGTTTGAGAGATATTCACATTTGAAGTTTGTGACCCTAGTTTGTGGGCTAAAACCCCAAAGGTAATCACATGACACCTTAATTCACCTACAATTGTCAATATATGACAATCATTATGGCCGCAACCTCATTGTGTATAAGTTGAATAACTTCAAGAACCAAAGACAATAACCCAATCATTGACTTCACAACCATGGTAGGACAATATGCACTAACCCAACATTGATTTCAAATTTTAAATAAGGTTCTTAAGGGTTAGTTACTATCATTTATTAATTATTAAAGGGTGCTTATTGATTTTTGACATAACATTAATTTAGGAAGAGTAATTTAGGGAGTGTCTCTTAGTGTCTTAAAATAACAAAAACATGATAATAATAACCTTATCAATCACTCAAGACCTTATCAATCCCTCAAGGCTTGCGGCCCTTCTTACTTATCAAGCCCTCCAATGTCTAACACTTAGAAGCCCTCCTATCCTCAATGTCTATCTCTAAAGACACCCCTCCCTAGCCTATAAAATGACACATTACCTTATTCCAAATCAACATATGCTCCAAAATATTCGGCCTAGTTGTGATCTTTGAGGCAGTGAAATTGCAAAAACCTGGTTTCAATTTTGTTTTGGGAAACTCTACTGACATCATCACTTCAACCCGTCAAGGCTAGTCTACATCAACTCAGCCTCTCCATAAGGCCTGAAGCTTGGTCCTCTAAGGTAAGTTCTGTATGTGTTGAGCATTAGTATTTCAGCTCTTTGTTAGGTCTTGGTTTTGTTCTATTTAGTTATTTTTCCTTTGGACTTGGGGGATTCATTAAAGTGACTGATTGCAAGTAGAGATCAAAGGTTATGTATCCTTATTAACTTTTAAGGCAAGCTGCAAAATGATCTAAAGAGATGTTCAGATCAAAAAGCAACATATAGTCTATTTTGTGGAGTGTTTCGATCTTCTTAGAGCTACAAGTCTAATGCATACAAATTTGTTACGGACCATGTGAAGGAGTCTGGTTTAGTCTCCTCTTGATGAAGACCGTGGGCTGTTTAAAGATTGTCATTAATCACTGTTGAGCAGCGGCTTTGTTAT
Organism: Pinus tabuliformis; assembly: GCA_031772625.1. Classification (NCBI taxonomy): domain Eukaryota; kingdom Viridiplantae; phylum Streptophyta; class Pinopsida; order Pinales; family Pinaceae; genus Pinus; species Pinus tabuliformis. The sequence goes on along the minus strand of CM062805.1, from coordinate 1,370,188,741 downwards.
TGACCTTTGTTGTACAACTTTTGGCACTTAATGGTACATATTTGTGGCAATTTCGACCAAGGGTTTCCTCAGAAGACTAATTTCAACCTAATCTCATAGATTGCAGTGATGTGTTTCTAGTCAGGGTATCCTCAATACATATACTCATTTGTGTGACTGTTGAATGAAGAGAAGCCGACCTACATAGTAGCAGAAGTATTATTGTTCATGGTTGGTTAAGATTGTGAGACAATAATAGCAGAAACTTAATGATATTCCTGGCAGAAATTACATTCTGAATTAAGTATCATTTGAGGGCAAATTCATGTGGCAGTCTTAGTTGACCAATACATTATCTGGTTAGGGTAAATCTCTGAATTTTCAACCTGTAAGATCAGTCCAGAAGCATTGGTCTCAGCTTGCTTGTGTATGTGCAGTAATGCCTGCCTTAAGACAATTTCAACTCTATGGTTCTAAGCATAATGGCTTGATCTTATTTATCTTGACAATTTAAAGTGAGTTCTAGAGACAACGAAGAAGATAAATTCATCCCTGAATGGACTCAGTTCGAGAACATTACAATACAGTGGCATAGTGTGGTGGATTTGAAAACTTGATGCTTGTGATTGATATTCTCTTGGCCTTCCTAGAGCTTCAGAATAGTGCGGCCTCCCATTTGAAACAACTTAACACTACAAGTCTTGAAGCAGCATATGACAGCAGTAGTAATGACTTACATGTTAACATGCTAATGAGTTGATTTTTTGACCTTAATTTGACAAACTGATGAACTTTGACATGTAACACTATATGATAGTGATACATGACTCTTAGAAGAACTATAGTACTCTAACTTGATAGTGACTTTAGTTAATGAGTGAGGGATTCCTCAGCAGTGAATTGGATTGCTTGATTGCCTATCATTACACCTTGACTTGATACCTAGAACATGACATAGTGAAGTTGACACTTTGACTTTAGTGACCTGACATAACATAAACTTATGACTATGATAACCTAGGCATTTCTTGTGATAATGACCCAAAAGGTGTACTGTATTGACCATCTGAGCAGCAGTGATTACACATAAACTGGTAGCTCTCTTTGGGCAGAACTTGAGAGCGTTGCAAGCAGGTCATAGGGATGACCTGAGGCATCTTGGAGTATGCCATTATCAGACATTTGAGTTTAGCAGTTGCAGCAGTACAGAGTTTTTGGTTCAGTGATGTGGTTGTCTGCTTAGGAGCTCTTGATGCTTATTCATTCATGAGCAGTACAGTACAGTGACAGTGTATGCAATAATCAGTTAAGCAGTGCAGTGGCTAGTGGTCAATTTGAGAAGTGGTATGCAGTTGTCAATTTGAGCAATGGTCAGTTTGAGCAGTTTTGTACAGTGGATGCAGGGCAACAGTATCTTCTATTCAACTTTATTATATTGATTCAAAGCATAGAGGGACCCTGTTTGAAAATTGTGAAACGTGGTCCACCATCTCTTCAAGGTGGTAGGGTGGTGCAAGGCAGGTGATTAGAGTCACCTTCAGGTTGGAGCCTGATAACACTTCAGGGCGGCAAGGTGGTGCCAGGGTAGGTCGTAGCCTGCACATGGTGTTGTGGCGTCCTTTCAGTTGGGGCTGATAAACTAAAGGGGGACGAAGCATCCTTTCGACAGCAGCTGGTAAACAGAGTGTTGAGGCACTTGTTAGGTTGTGGCCTGACTTATAGGGCATTGGGGCGTCCTTCTGGTTGTGGCAGGTTATTAGGGCTTACTAGCATCCTACAGGTTGTAGCCTGTGAATTAGGGGGTTGGAGCCTCCTTCAGTTGCAGCTAAAAACTTGATGTAATTACTTTTTTTTAAAAGGAGGAGAAGACAATTACTAAAAGCGTTTAGTGGTTTTTAACCCAGCAAGTGTTTTCCACCTAAAAACCTTGTGTCTATTGTCTATATCTTTCTACATTGTTGTATGGTGTTGTCTACTGTTGATTATTGTTTATCATTATCAAAAGTAAAATGATAATAATAATTAAAGATTAACTAATGCTGTGAAATAGTATTTCGAACTGTGCATCTCTTCACTCCAATGCTCCCCCATCCTGGAAACTTGGTGGAATATTGGTATAAAGATTTTACACACATAAACATTCTAGAGAGAGAAGAGAGACGTGATATTATTCAATGTAATAATCTGATAAACAAATTCTCTTCTTAGAGAGACATAGGTAAGTGGCAACCACCATTATGTAACTAAAAAGGACATGCGACTTAACTAATATCTTAAGTCATTTATTTAATCCCTAAAACACAAGTACTATGCTAGGTCAATAGAATTTGAATTTGGCACTTTTTGTAATGATGCTTCTGTATGTTGTTCTGGAGACATCATATCTTTGTATAGAAGATTGAGAGGCACCAAACAAGCATCATATGAATCCACCAATTACAAATGCAAAACTGTCCTCCAGCACATGTCATGAAAGCATATGCATGGGCAAACAAATTTACAGGAAAGCTACTCAGATTTTAATATTCTACTTATTTTCGTACAAAAAGGTACTAAGAAGACTTTTATGAAGCTCATTTTAACTAGACTTCATGCACCTTTTGATAAAAAATTTCACAGTTCTACAACTATTTCCTAAAGGACCCAATGTTCCAAGTTTGTAATGGTCTATCTAAGGCAGAATGTTTTCCTAGGAACAACTAAGATGCTTTTTAGGAAAGCAATGTATCCTGAAAACTATTATGATACTTCAAAAAACGACTTGCATGCCAAAGTTCAGAGCCTTCTAGTACTTCACAGAGGGAATAAATTACTCCCTGAGCAATTTTCTATGATTTCTAGGTGCATACAATCACCTAGAACTTAGAAGTTTATGCTGCCCTGAAAATTGTGGCAGGTATCTTAACAGCCTTCCTTGATCTCAGCAATCTACCCACACAAGGAACTACTCTGCACCCTCCTCACCATTCAATGCAGGCAACAAGGCTGGCGTTCATCTTCTATCATATTTCTAATCTAATTCCTGTCCAAGACCTAAGCTTGCCCAGATGACTTTGGAATCTTAAATTTGTTGTCGCGTGACAAGAGAGGTTTGGACCTTATAAGGGCTTCGCATAGAAGATATCGTGTGACAAAGTTGGTAGGCAAGCTCTTCATGTTTAGTTTGGCATGTTGTTCATGCTCTTATCTGGTGCTTGCATGACTAATCTCCACAAAAAAGAGAATTATACACTTCCAATATTTCTGATTTGGAGATGAATTCCTAAGCCTAAATAATGAACATGATCTTGAACGGATGACGCTGCACGCTTATTTGGCACCCACATTCTCTCTTTGGCTTGGGAGGTCCACACCATAGTAGCAGCATTAGGCCAGATCAGGTCTTTCAAACAGCAATTCGACAAGGAATTCGATTAGGCCAGATTTCCCCTAAATACGGATTGGATTCATACGGAAAACATGCAAGCACCATCATCCCAATTAAAAATGCAATTTTCCCTTCAAAGTTGCAATACAAACTATCATAGGCATTTGAAATGCAAAATGCGATAGAATACATTCGGCACTATACATGACAGAGCTATCATTTTTTAGAACAAACAAACAAACAAACAAATATATATATATATATATATTTGAATAATTTGGAATATTTTTCGTAATACTGTGATATATACACCCCCATTTATTTCAACTAAGATTTTTTTTAATATGATTTTTTCCTGAACCGTACTGAATACAAATCAGAATTATCTCTGATATGGTAATTATGGTCCACACTGGGCACCCATGAATTTTCGATCATCGTGGTCTAGCTGCTTACATACTCTGTCCTTTGACAAGCTCGGAAAACCACAAGTTGGAACAAAAGATGGTAGGCTTTGGGTCACTAGGAATAAAAATCATGGCGGTTACATTCATTGTATCCAATGCTAATTGATGCTATGGTTATTTTCCTGGCATATGATGACTAACAAACCAGCTCCAGTATGTTACGGTGACTGTTAGGCATTCTTTAAGCGATCACTACGACGAAAATGGCACGTGGGAATCATATTGAAAGTTCAATTAACCAAAAGAAAAAGACTAGCCCTAAAATGTGTGCCAAAACCCTTATGCATTGCTTGATCACAATAACACAGCGCAGATTCCTGCAATAATAAAGACTCTGCAGAACCTATTTCATTTCATGCCTGTGGCTTAGCCTGGACCTTATTTGGATGAATTTTATAGCCCCTCTAAAGCGAAGGTTAGAATCCCATCGTGCAAAGCCTGGAGGCTAATTGGGTAGAGGCCATTACAATGACTAATTAATTTACAGAATTTCAATAGTATAAACTTACTCTTGCGCAACGCCAAGCGCGCTGTCCACGATCCTCTGCATCGCAACACACTCTCAGAATTTCCTTTGATCGCTGATGGCCAGCGGAATACCAAGAAGGGTAGATTGTGTAGGTGAGAGGTCCTTTTTCGTTTCTCTTTCAAATTTATGAATTTGCGAAACAGAATGTACATGTTGAGTGGGTACGAATTTTATAGAATTTTATATAAGAGCCTGGCACGGTGGCACCTATCCTTCCTTTATCCAACCGACGGAATAGCGAGTATTTTGTAACATGAGCTGACCACGTAATTGAAACAAAATGGAGGGTCCTATTGCACCGACCAAGTCCAAATAATGGGCAACCTTTTATGGTCATCAGGATGGCCATGTCCCCCGTCTCGACCACCTGTAGTAATGAAAAAGATATCGCTCACCGTCCTTGAGATTAAGTTGTCTGTAGGGAAAAAAAAATAAAAAATCAAAATAATATTTTTCCAAGTCATTTCTGGAATGGTTCACCCTTAAAGATAAGGAATAATATATCCTTTATGTGTTGCTTACGCAATGAAGGCAGGCCACCCTTTTGGAAAAGGTTATTTATTGATATTTATGGGGTTTTAATTAAAAATTCTATTGAAATAAATGGGTGTGATAGAGAAGAAAACGCTTAAAAGTGGAGGAGGGCATTGTAATGGTGACTTAATTGTTGTTTGAGAGTAATAATGATGGTGACTTTAAGGTAGCAAGATATGGAGTCTTTCTCATGATCATTTTTATAGAAATTTATCTATAAGATCTTTTCAAGTTAGTGAGATCATATTTAATTGATAGAGAAGAAAACGCTTAAAAGTGGAGGAGGGTATTGTAATGGTGACTTAATTGTTGTTTGCGAGAAATAATGATGGTGACTTTAAGATAGCAAGAGATGGAGTCTTTCTTGTGATCACTTTGATAGAAATCTATCTATAAGATCTTTTCAAGTTAGTGAGATCATATTTAATTGATAGAGAAGAAAACGCTTAAAAGTGGAGGAGGGCATTGTAATGGTGACTTAATTGTTGTTTAAGAGTAATAATGATGGTGACTTTAAGGTAGCAAGAGATGGAGTCTTTCTTGTGATCACTTTTATAGAAATTTATCTACAAGATCTTTTCAAGTTAGTGAGGTCATATTTAATTAAGGTATGCATTATATGAGTAATAAATGCATATGATGAGAAGTAAATTTTGTGGCATGAGTCTAATTTGTGATCACATTTTATTGGTTGTTGATGACCATAAGGAGCTCATAGTTGGATCATTTAATGGGAAATTGGCTCACGCTCATATTCTTTAATGATCACTCACAACTATCAAATAACATTTCAAGTTGACAACATATTCCTAAGTTTGGATCGGTATTTGTTGAGGATGTTGACATACCTATGGTTATGGCGGATCTCTTGAATCAGATTGTTTATGTGTTTTTTTATAGATCATGATCTAGCATCAACTATTGTGCACGCAATGAAAATCAACATATTTGCCTCCTAATATGCCATGCTTAACATTGCATAATGTATAGATGAATCCTCTCATGCACAACCTATCCCTGGAAATATAGAATAACAAAATGTTCAGATCCAACCTCAAAATCCCAATGGCGGTGTATACCCACCTACAAACTCAAAGCTAGCACATTTAGAGTTGCCTCAAAATGCTTCTAAGAATGTAGCCAAGCGCCCAACCAACAACCAAGATGCATCTCAAGTGAACTTATTATATCTTCATGGAGATTTTTAGTTTTGTATGAGCCATAATAAGGAGAATGAATATTGTCATTGTAATCTCTAGCGTAAGGGAGGTATTCTCTTTTTCCTTTGAAAAATGCCTAATGAGGATGGATTTAATAACGGGGTATTGTTTACTGGGAGACTAAAGGGTTTTCCTTAAACTCGTATTGAGGCCTTGAATCCAAGTATCATTGCCTTTTATGCAACACAATTATAGTGACATGGAATACACTGCAGTATAGCACTTTGAACATTAAAGCTCATTGGCATATGAGCAATTCTAGTGATTCAATTTTAATCATGATGATAGATTGTAGGCACGTTACTAACTTTAGATTGAGTTTACAGGGCTTTGTTCTAATTTGTGATTGTTTTTGGATTTGTTTACTCATCATTTTCATAAAGTGTTGGTTTTAAATGGTCATTGAAACTCCTTCTAAACTAACCTACATGTCCTTAGAGGGTATATCTAAAGTGGAAGCTCCCCCCATTCATCTCAATCCTTACCTTGATGGAGTTTGTTGCAAAAGGTTCGAAATATAAATTTTCCCAATGCCCACTTTGTTTACCATGCCCAAGATCTCCTCATTCTTTCTTTCCCTATTTGAAAGCCCAAACAAAAATAGCCTAAAGGGAAGCAAGCTCCTAAGGCGGACTCGAGTATCATTCCCTCATCCCACTTCACTTAATCCCCAAGTTCCCAGTTAGAAGCAGCTTTTGCAAAGGAGAGCCTTTGTCTTCTTCAAATGTTTATAACAAAAAGTAACCTTCCTCAAAATCTTCTATAGATGTTTAGTTGTAGAGTGTTGTTTCAAGGGCTATGGAAGTTAATGAAGGGTGGAAGATGAAGACCAATAAAAAGAAGAAACCTAGGTCACCTCCTTAAGGAGATTGGTAGCTTGGGACACTAGTCCTTCTTCACATCCTAAATCATATATGGGCACAACTATGAGATCTTCAAAGTGACATTTGTACACCTTGGTTGATTACGTTAAAGTAACAATGACAATAGTTCGAGTGTCATGCTAATCCCTAAATGAAGCTCTCTCTTGTATCTTGGAATGTAAAAGGGCTGACTATCCCACATTGTAAACTATTTAATATAGATATTTCCTAGAAATCCAAAACCAATGTGTATATTTTGGGGAAGACCAAGTCCATTGATTTTGAGTTGATATGTTGGATGAGTTACTATAGGAAAGGCCCATATTGAGCTTCAAACTATAGTCAAGGGTTTCTTCGTGTGGTTTTGACCATCTCACATTTTTTATATAGTTTTTTTTTTAAGTGGCCACAAACCTTTCCAACAAATGTTTGTGGGTAATGTTTTTTTTTTAGGACAAGGTCCCAAGATCAGTCTATGCTTCTAACTCTAGCTTTGACAGAAGTACCATTTGGAACTAGATATATTCATCATCTCTTAATGCAAAATGGATCATCAATAATGACTTTAACATGGTGGGGTGGATGGGGGACAAGGATGGTGGTGTTGGCAATACCACCTCTTTGGTGAAAGAACAAGCATGGACCCTATGTAAGGCTACTACTTAGATATTTAACCATTGTGTGTTGCTTACGCAATGAAGGCAGGCCACCCTTTTGGAAAAGGTTATTTATTGATATTTATGGGGTTTTAATTAAAAATTATATTGAAATAAATGGGTGTGATAGAGAAGAAAACGCTTAAAAGTGGAGGAGGGCATTGTAATGGTGACTTAATTGTTGTTTGAGAGTAATAATGATGGTGACTTTAAGGTAGCAGGAGATGGAGTCTTTCTCGTGATCATTTTTATAGAAATTTATCTATAAGATCTTTTCAAGTTAATGAGATCATATTTAATTGATAGAGAAGAAAACGCTTAAAAGTGGAGGAGGGCATTGTAATGGTGACTTAATTGTTGTTTGAGAGTAATAATGATGGTGACTTTAAGATAGCAAGAGATGGAGTCTTTCTTGTGATCACTTTGATAGAAATCTATCTATAAGATCTTTTCAAGTTAGTGAGATCATATTTAATTGATAGAGAAGAAAACGCTTAAAAGTGGAGGAGGGCATTGTAATGGTGACTTAATTGTTGTTTAAGAGTAATAATGATGGTGACTTTAAGGTAGCAAGAGATGGAGTCTTTCTTGTGATCACTTTTATAGAAATTTATCTAGAAGATCTTTTCAAGTTAGTGAGATCATATTTAATTAAGGTATGCATTATATGAGTAATAAATGCATATGATGAGAAGTAAATTTTGTGGCATGAGTCTAATTTGCGATCACATTTTATTGGTTGTTGATGACCATAAGGAGCTCAAGTTGGATCATTTAATGGGAAATTGGCTCACACTCATATTCTTTAATGATCACTCACAACTATCAAATAACATTTCAAGTTGACAACATATTCCTAAGTTTGGATCGGTATTTGTTGAGGATGTTGACATACCTATGGTTATGGCGGATCTCTTGAATCAGATTGTTTATGTGTTTTTTTATAGATCATGATCTAGCATCAACTATTGTGCACGCAATGAAAATCAACATATTTGCCTCCTAATATGCCATGCTTAACATTGCATAATGTATAGATGAATCCTCTCATGCACAACCTATCCCTGGAAATATAGAATAACAAAATGTTCAGATCCAACCTCAAAATCCCAATGGCGGTGTATACCCACCTACAAACTCAAAGCTAGCACATTTAGAGTTGCCTCAAAATGCTTCTAAGAATGTAGCCAAGCGCCCAACCAACAACCAAGATGCATCTCAAGTGAACTTATTATATCTTCATGGAGATTTTTAGTTTTGTATGAGCCATAATAAGGAGAATGAATATTGTCATTGTAATCTCTAGTGTAAGGGAGGTATTCTCTTTTTTCTTTGAAAAATGCCTAATGAGGATGGATTTAATAACGGGGTATTGTTTACTGGGAGACTAAAGGGTTTTCCTTAAACTCGTATTGAGGCCTTGAATCCAAGTATCATTGCCTTTTATGCAACACAATTATGGTGACATGGAATACACTGCAATATAGCACTTTGAACATTAAAGCTCATTGGCATATGAGCAATCCTAGTGATTCAATTTTAATCATGATGATAGATTGTAGGCATGTTACTAACTTTAGATTGAGTTTACAGGGCTTTGTTCTAATTTGCGATGTTTTTGGATTTGTTTACTCATCATTTTCATAAAGTGTTGGTTTTGGATGGTCATTTAAACTCCTTCTAAACTAACCTACATGTCCTTAGAGGGTATATCTAAAGTGGAAGCTCCCCCCATTCATCTCAATCCTCACCTTGATGGAGTTTGTTGCAAAAGGTTCAAAATATAAATTTTCCCAATGCCCACTTTGCTTACCATGCCCGAGATCTCCTCAGTTTTTCTTTCCCTATTTGAAAGCCCAAACAAAAATAGCCTAAAGGGAAGCAAGCTCCTAAGGCGAACTCAAGTATCATTCCCTCATCCCACTTCACTTAATCCCCAAGTTCCCAGTTAGAAGCAACTTTTGCAAAGGAGAGCCTTTGCCTTCTTCAAATGTTTATAACACAAAGTTACCTTCCTCAAAATATTCTATAGATGTTCAGTTGTAGAGTGTTGTTTCAAGGGCTATGGAAGTTAATGAAGGGTGGAAGATGAAGACCAATAAAAAGAAGACACCTAGGTCACCTCCTTAAGGAGATTGGTAGCTTGGGACACTAGTCCTTCTTCACATCCTAAATCATATATGGGCACAACTATGAGATCTTCAAAGCGACATTTGTACACCTTGGTTTATTACGTTAAAGTAACAATGACAATAGTTCGAGTGTCATGCTAATCCCTAAATGAAGCTCTCTCTTGTATCTTGGAATGTAAAAGGGCTGACTATCCCACATTGTAAACTATTTAATATAGATATTTCCTAGAAATCCAAAACCAATGTGTATATTTTGGGGAAGACCAATTCCATTGATTTTGAGTTGATATGTTGGATGAGTTACTATAGGAAAGGCCCATATTGAGCTTCAAACCATAGTCAAGGGTTTCGTCGTGTGGTTTTGACCATCTCACATTTTGTATATAGTTTTTTTTTTAAGTGGCCACAAACCTTTCCAACAAATGTTTGTGGGTAATGTTTTTTTTTAGGACAAGGTCCCGAGATCAGTCTATGTTTCTAACTCTAGCTTTGATAGAAGTACCATTTGGAACTAGATAGATTCATCATCTCTTAATGTAAAATGGATCATCAATAATGACTTTAACATGGTTGGGTGGATGGGGGACAAGGATGGTGGTGTTGGCAATACCACCTCTTTGGTGAAAGAACAAGCATGGACCCTATGTAAGGCTACTACTTAGATATTTAACCATTGTCGTAAGATGAAGATGCGGGGTGGTGCACCTAGTGCAACTTTAGGTAGGGTATAGATAAGGTCCATGTGAGGTTGGATGGATTTTATTGACAATGGGTTCTCTTGGAAACTCCATTTAGTTGATGTTTTGATGGATATTATATGTTCAGAACATTTAATCATCCAAACTACGATTTATATAGGCCAACAAGATGACTTTTGTCCTTCATCTATATTTAAGATAGATACCTTACATCTTGAGCACCTTAAACTTAGAGCATTAGTCAACCAAAGTTGGAACCTTCCCCTTGGCATAAGAGAGATGTATGGGTGACATTTTCAAAACATTTGCTCTCCATATCCACTTTCCAACATAGTTATTGGCACTAAATGAGTGTGTTGTGATGTTATTCCTAGGAAGTTTACCTTTAATAACAAGGATAAGCTAGATGGGGGGCTTTCTAAGGATGAACACTTTGATGCCCTTGATTCTATTAAGAATAGTGAATCCCCTTGCATAGATGGCCTACCTTGTAAGTTCTTGGAAATATAGGATACCATACAAGGGTGTCTTTGTTGTATGGTAATGAAACTCTCTCTTTGATCACTTTGATGCTCTCTCCCATTCACATCAATCAAATCACCTTTGAAAATTTACCCATACATACTATTGGGGATGGAAACTCATTAGTTTATTAAGTGTGTCATAAAATATTTTTTGAGTTTCTTGCACTTTAGGTTTGCAAAGTGGCTTCAATAATTGTCAAGTTGATTTGTAAATTGTTGTGGATATTCCACTAGATAGTTCATCACAATAGTTATGATTAAAAAAATGAAATCTATACTGAGGGTTAAATTCCTTTAGATTCCATATCTTTTAATCATTTCTTTTATGCTTATGCATGAAATAGATTACATGCAAAAAATAGAGCACCAAATGCAATCATGCACCATCCACAATGAACAAAAATATTTGCTCTAGAAAATCCTTATGGGAGGGAACCCAACTAGAAGGTGAAGTTACTTTGCCCTCTTTTTTGGTATGGAAATAATGCAAGTACAAAGGAGAAGTTTATCTGTATGTAGTTAACTGATACCTATGGCCTGTTAGGCTACTCTAGAACACTAACCCCCTCTATTATGCTCTCTAATTCCCACTCCTAGTTGCTCTTCTCTATTGTGGAACAAGATAAAATCAAATAGAATGGAACCCCTTCTCCTCCTAGTCATCTAGTTTTAACACAGTTTGATAGCCAACTACGGGTCAGGTTTTACTCCTTCAACTCTCAACCATAGCTACAACATTGACCCTTCTACCATCATCTTCATATTCCACCATGGATAGCCCTTTTTGCATGAGTAATATGGGCTGACATGGCATCCTCTCGAATCAAGGTGGTCAAACATGGTAGATCAACTTACGAGAGGCATAATGTTTGCATACAACCTCCAATTGACATGATTCTTGCATTGATGGAAAGGTCTCTAAGTGTAAAACAACATCTTGTGTCTTGTTGCCTCAAAATCTAACAGAATTTGTAAGGGGTTAACCTACATGGCAAAAACTAGACCAAGGGACAACAATGATATGTGGTCCACTGTCACCACAGCCACTACCTCATACTCTTTGTGGACTTTTACCATTGGGAGGCTTCCCTTTGATAGGTCACCTAATGATATATCAAATACAAAGATCAAGATGATGAGAGAGGCTTATAGAGGACAAATCTTCTTAAGGACATGACTCAACAAGCTAGGAAAGGTATTTCACATCTTCTAATAAGGCCTATCTAGGGCATAAATGATCTAGGGTTGAAGAGATAGCAAGCCAAATGGATTAACCTATAATCAAGAGGCTAATAAAAGATTTCCTAATCATGAATATTAGTTATCAAATGGACCAAGAAACCTTCAACAAGCCCCCAAGTTGAAGCCTAGGGAAAACTAGGGTTTCCTAGGGCTAAATCTACCTAGGGCAAGAGAATTCAACCTTAAAATGGGTATATTGGCCAATAAATGGAGTTGATTTTGAGGAAATCAAGGCTCCTTCCAATGTTGAATCCTTCCACAAACCAAAATTCCCACTCTAGGTCAACTTGTGCCCTAGCCCTAATTAGTGGTGTGACCTTAAGAAGGCTAAAAATTAGAAAAGTAGAGTGAAAATGAGGTTTAGGGTTGAATTTGTGAGTGATCAGCTAAGTGACAAGGCCAGTGCCTAATCCTTGGGAATATGGAGTCTATGGGATTAAAAAATTGGCTAAATCTTGGTTAAATTTTGAAGCCCTAGCTCAAAACCCTAGCTATTACTTTTGTGAGGGATCAAGGTCACTTGGGAGAGCTAGTTTAAAGATTCACCATGGGAATTGCCATTCACATTTCATACATGAGTAATGCATGCAATATAACTATCTAGATTATATACAATTGATATTCAATAATAAATGTCACAATAGAAAAACCCTATATAACAATTCATTCCATACATTAGACATAAAAACAAAGTTTTTTCAAATACAAGGCTTACTTACAATACAATGCATGAACAATCCTTTATTGATCCAAAATAACATCTCCAATGCCAAAGAAATAGCTCCAAGTAGCAAAATACTCCCTATAGTCACATCTCCACAAGAATCCAAGAAGATCAAAATATCTAAGAGGCTAAAATTATGTCACAAGTGATTATGAGAAATTAAATGAGCCTATCCTCAATTTACATGAGGATTATATCTCCTAATTTTAGCCTACAAAGCCCCTAAAAACAAGTTTGATTTTAAATGACCTTGGGTTAAAGGCAAACCCAATAGCTTACAATAAAATTAACCTAATTTGCCCACATGTGTGAGTCATATCCTCTTGAGTATTGATGTCATCCACAATTAATGCTCCAAATGCCATGTCTAAGGGTGATGAGGTGTCAAAGAATGTGTAGATTCCTGGATGATCTAAAAGTTGAGGGTTGGTCCTCAAATCCACCTCAATATCTTTTGTGGGGTCCCAAGATGTAGCTAGGGTGCCATCAAGTGGTCTCCATGGGTCTCCAACCATTAAATGGGGTCTCCTTTCCAAGAATGGGACTTCCTTTGGTGCAACAAGCCCTCCGTAGTCTCTCAATGTGAGACTATCCTCATTTGGACTCTAAATCAACTCCTTCCCATTAGTTTTTTTCAATGCCATCCCAGGGGCATATTGGGTCCAGTAGTATCATTATGAAGAATCCTCAAAACTAAGCCAAATTTGACCAACATTCTGGGTCCTCGAGGTACTCTGAGACATGTGTTATTTGTCAGTGCTATCAAGAGCATATGATATCTCAATGCTACACTTGCTTAGGCCAATGTACTTCTTTAAAGGGCCTGGGTGCCTATGAAGTGGGTGCCCAAGGCCTTATCTGTTGAACCACCTAACAGGACATAACACAGATTATAGTGAAAGCAACCATCCTTCAAAAACTAAGATCAATAATGCATCCAAGTGAACCAAACTTGAATGTTATGTGCATATTAGTACTTCAAACAAAGATCCCTTTCCAAATTCAGGATCAAGTTCTCACAAAAGTGTTTCCTCCCTTAGTAGGGGTGGCTAATGGTCAACCCTATTAGTTGTTTCTAGGCCCTAAGGAGAAGTAACAGTTCCTTGGTCCACCCTTCAATTGATATGTGTTAGTGTATAATAATGAGGTAATGGATGAGAGAACAATTCATGGTCAAGTGCCATGGTCAAAGGGACCAGTTGATGGGGGTTTCCACATCCTTCGTGTATATATGTGAGGAGGGAGCATTCATGGATGCATGAGTTATTAGTTTGGCATTTATTTTTCCACCCCTCTTGTGCACGTTTTACTTCTTTTTTATTATTCCTTGTATTATAGCTTATAGCTCAAGGGTTAGAGATTGCATTGTATGATGTAGCAATTTTATTACCCCTTTAGGATGACTCAGTCTATTATTCATCGAGGTTGGGACATGCAAGGGTTCCTTTTTTATGTCTTGGAGCATCATGTTCTTAGGAACAAGCTGATGGCTATATGAGGTATGTAGAGCTCATGTTAGGCTTTTTCCCATGTGCTAATTGTCTCGACCATCTTTTGCATTTTGATTTTTACTTTATTTTATTGTGGCCATGATATGATTTTTTCTTTTAGTTGTATCAAACTTCCAAGGAAATACGAGCCCTTCTCAAGGTATGTGAACATATGAGTTTCAAATCTCCAAGAACTAATGACAAGTTGTACTCAGAATGGAGGTGAGATATGGACTTATAATGTGAGATGGAAGGTGTTAAGTATGACATAAGATGGAACTACACTAACTCAATCATGGCTTTCTAGGTAGTGCTCCTCTTACAACCCAAAGGTCCTTAAGGGAGATCCCACTAAACTAGGATTAAAGATTAACCCCCTTGGTAAGATGAGAGAACAAGATTATGGTTAAGGCTTGTTAATTTTTTAGATCACCCCATTATCCATACTAAATGCCCAAAACAAAAAACCATAAGCACCCAATTACAAAATGATCAAAGTACCTTTTGAACAAAAAATCACCTTCATCCAAGTGCTAATGCCAAACAGGTGAGAGGCGCATGGCTGATGCAAGTGATAGAGGCACATGGCATATCATTGTTTAGTGATGGCTAGTAGGGGTAGTTGGCTATCAGGCTAACTGACTAGTTGTCAAATGTAGGAGAAAAATTTCCTCTTATGGGGTTACCCATTTCGGTGGGAAACAAGGCCCACACATAAGTGGGAGAGTTTTGAACCTAAAAAAAATTCATTTAATCCCTCAAAATGGTTCTAGAAGGTTTCAAACCCTAGTTTCCCAAACATATAGCCCCCGTAAAAATGACCCTGCAAGTTGATTCCTCCAATTCTTCTACTCCGAAAGCATCAAGATAGATGAAAAATAATATAATGATCAAATATGGATTATGCCTCCACATTTAGGGAGGCTTTGGTTCCCCAAAATATTTTACTAGATTAGGTGAGGAATTTTTTCCTCTACATTCTTCCTGGAGTACCATTTCACTTTTCCTAGAATTTTTCCTTTCAATCCAGTCTACTAAATTTGATGTTGCCCCTATCTTGTAGTTCAAAACTCTTTTTCAAAAACATCTCCTATATGTCCTCTATGGAAATTAGGACCTGTTAGCGCTTGGAATTCACCTAGGCTGAGATAGACAAACTCTCAAGGCTACATCAAACCATTTCACCTCGTAGCTAGCCCTACGAGGTATGAGAAGGCTCTCTCGGGTCAGATTTGATAGATCTTATAATATAATAAGCTGACCAATTAGGATCAAAGATATTAGGCTAGTAAATTGATAAGGGGGGTTGATTTAAAGATTTTTGGGTTTTTGGTGGCAATTGGAGGGAGTGCAATTTAGGGTGCGGGGATGGAGCACAGTTTTTGCAGGGGGTTCTTTGGGGCAAGGTAGGAACTTGTGCTGATGCCTTTGACTTGGATGAGTGATCAGGGAAGAAAGAGAAGAGGTTAAAGAGGGCAAACAAGGACTTTGAATCCTCTTTAAACAGTGGAAAACATATATATTGAACAGAATTAAAAGCTGAGCATGGCATGCATGAATTCAAACTTTATCACTTTATCTTGTTCAATTAGCAGCAAAGAAAGAGAGATGTAACACATAAACAAACTTACAGTAACAATTAGAAGACACACCATCAACACAATGATCCACAAGAATCCACAATGAAGTCTGCAAAACCCTGGCCTTCCTTTCCTTAAATTGCAGAAGTAGATGTACAATACACAATAATGCTTTCTCCCACAAGAGTCCAACCATCAAAATGAGAAAGAGAAGGCATAATATAGAAGGTCAAACCTCTTTCCCCACCTCTAGGGGTTGAGCTCAGCTTCCTAGGAGCTGTTGCAACTAATTCTAAATCAGTCACTAGATAATAGGCCAGCTCAACAACTTACCTCTAAAACTTAGGAAGCTTATCTATGCATTAAATATTCACTATTTACATCAAAGAAGCTTCTAGAAGTGGTAAAGAAGAGTAAAAGTATCTAATGCCATGAAATTTACACATTAATCCATCATTTACATGCCCAAATAGTCAACCAAAGTGAAAATAGTGCTTTTCGGGCCGAACTAGTCAAAAACTGGCAAATCTGGAAGTTCTGGTCGCGCCCCTGGAAGTTCTGGTCGCGCCCCTTTGCAGCTACTTTTGAGTGGGTTCCACTGATCCAAATCAGGTGCAAGATGGCCCATTGGAAAGCTTGGCCTGTCTACTTTCCATCCCAAGTGGAATTTCTGAATTTGGTGTAGATTTGACCCCTCAAAAACCATTTCTCCCAAGGTCACTTTCTGCAACTCAAAAAGTGGGCAGAAAGTCATTTTTTAGGTGTATTTTGAGCTTTTGGAGGCTCAAAACTCAAAATCAAGCTGCCCCCAAGTACTGGTAATTTTTCTTTTTGCATACCCTTTCCAAAAATGCCAAGTTTGCAAAATTCCGAGCAGCCCTTCAAAATGGTCTCACCCGGGGTGAGACCAAACCGTGGGCAAAACCTGTAATTTTACCAAAAATTTGCAAAATGCTCCAAAATTCTCAAAGTTTTCAGATTTTGATGCTAAATCAAGGCTGATCAGTACCATGATGAGTGAGGGATGCCTGAGCCAAGATGCGGAGTGGATTTGTCCTTTTCTTCTTCTTCCGGGCCTCTGACAGCTCTCTTTGGAGAATTTTCATTCTCGCCTTGCAAACATGTAATCTTGCCCAGTAGTGTGTCTTCATGTTCCGGAGCAGCTTGTTGTCACGGTTTGCCTTGTCTAACAGTCCCTCCAAGCACCAATTTGCTCGGATGAGCAATAACTCTCTATCCTTGGGCAGTGGGTCCCCAGGCCTCCTGCGGTTGATGACTCGGTCGAATCGAATCCTCCATAACTCATCCAACTCCTTCTCGGTCTCCAGCTGTTTGGTCCGCTGCTCTAAATAAGTGATAGTCCACTGAGCCATCTCAAGCTTCCGCTGCAACACAAGGTTCTCTTCCTTGAGCTCATAGAAATCTGAAGAGGAAGGAGAATGAGCATCACGACCAGTGAAATCATCATGTGCCTCGCCAACTACCTCATCCTCAACCATGGGCTGCTTGCCCTCTCGTACTGCCTGTGCCGATGAAGAAAGCGAGGCCCCTTCCACCTGGTGTGGAGATAACACTCGCTGCTCTGATGATGAAGACGAGACCCCTTCCACTGGCTGTAGAGAAAGTACTCGTCGGGCTGCTGCAAATAAGGTCCTGTGACCTCTCTGATATGTGACCCGAGGAGAAGAAGGCATGTGTCTCGGGATGCTGGTCTCGGGCTGATGTGATGGCCCTCCCTCCTCATGAACTGCCTCAGGCCCTGAATGTGGCTGTGTGAAAACATCTCGGGAGATGAAATCCGCCCAAGGGATGCCCTGCTGGCTCAGCTGATGGGAAACTACTAGCTGAATAAGACCATGATGGCATAGGCTCCGGAGCTGCTGTACTGGAGTCTGTCTCCGAAAGGTAGTGGCTATCCTCTGAATGTCGTGAAATAAGTATGCCGAGATGTTCATCATCCTCACTCTGGTGAAGTGCATCATCATGCGGATATGACAAGAAAATACTCGTGAGAATCTCCCCTCGCATGTGAAGTAGTGCATAATGAGTCTCATGGTGTCTATATACTCTGCTCGGAGGAACTTGATAGGAAAGTTCCTTGTCAAGTGATGCACATAGGCAGGCCTAACATATGGCTCATAGTATACCAGGTCCACCCACTTGCGCTTTGGCCATACCTCACCCACATTGGGTATCCCGGTAGCATCTGTGATAGCCTCTGGAGAAAACACAAAATTCACCCCTGCAAGGGTGACCTGCCTGTCATGGAGATGGAGGACAAACAACCGGGCCAAGTCTCTGTGATGCTGGATGTGTGACAGCCTCTCACAAAACTGAAAACAAGCCATATGCTGAAAGCAAGATACTGCCAATGGGCAAGCCTGCAACTCTGTCAGTGATGTAGGCTCTTCCCTCTTGTGGTGACCACCCTTGCCTCCCCTACGAGGCCTCTGCTGTATCTCAATCTCAGTAGATGATGATCGGTCATCACCTTGCTCATTAGTCTCAGTGGTTGACATGGTGTTATTGAGCAAGGTGGAATAAATAAGTCAAAATGACCGCTGCCCTGCCTGCAAAATGCTGTGAAGTATGCTGTTTTCAAGGGGAAACATCATGAGGGATATGTTAGGGGAGGGAATTTACATATAGGAAAGGGAAAAAATATATATATAAGCAGGGAATTCTGAAGGAAAACATCACATAATGTTAAACATGCCATCTCATCTTTCATCATTTGCAAATCAATACTTTATTTAGGGAAACTGTGATTTTTAATCACCAAGGGAAAGGACAATATAGAATTTTCATCATGATGGAGGGAAGGATGTCATGGGCATAGGGGGATAAGGCAGCATCAACTATCAACATTTAACCGGCTGCTCATTTCATTTTGTCTTTGAATGTCTATTAAGAGCATACTCTGTTTTTTATAACTTTTAAAATGGTCATTGATGCTTTTGGGGAACAGGGACTTTGTATGCTTGATCACCAAGGGAGGGAAGGGTTACTGTAATAAATTTGCAAGAAAAATGGGATATGATGTGTCAATGGTATTTAGGAAGATGAGGGTGAAAGGGAATTAGGGTTTAAGGGAACAATGAAACCCCTCAACAAAGTCTGCCAACTAATTTTCATGACAGCAGTTCATTTAAAACAGAGGCAGCTTCATCATGCTTTTGCCATGAGTGAATTAGGGTTTTCAATTACATACTTTGTCAAAAGGGAAGAGTATCAATTGCATAGGGATTTTAGGGGATTTAATGAGCAATTGAATCAAGGTTTTTGTGAGGGGAAAGGTAAGGGAAAACAGAGTTTAAGGATAGGGAGATAAATACCATGTCACTTTGCAAACCCTAGCACAACAAAACTGCTCTTTTGATAACTATGCAGCTGTATATTTAATGAATTTTTGTCATGAGCACCATACAGCTACTAATCTTTGACATTTACACAGCAAGAGGTCATTTTTCTTTTGTTTTTATAAGGCTATGCAAGTTACATTTTTCACTGTTTTTTGTGTGATATTCATAAGCATGCCTTGCTATCATTTTTTCTTTTTGTTTTTATATGTTTTTTTTTTTTTTATTCTGCTGTGTATTTACATATGTAAATTTGTTGTATATACTAGTGTAGGGTTTGAACATGACACATGGGAAAAGGTAGGGTTTATAGGGTTTGAGGGGCAGGTTTGGTATGACTAATTTGCAAATGAGATTAACAAATATAACATGTTAACATATGTAATTTAATTTTGGGAAAATGAATGGAGGGATATAAGGAAAAAAAATTGCCTTGAAAAACAAACAAACTGTCATACATATGCATGCAAAACATCAAGTCATTTTAACCTATTTTCTATGGATTTCCTTGCATAAAATCATGACCATAATCTTCTTTTGCAACCCCAACCCATCATCAAACATGTGAATGAGGCATACCTGAACAGTTGGAGAAAATTCGAGGGTGAATTTGGCGTTTGAATAAATTTTACAGCAAACTGATTTTTTGGTCGCGCAAGCTCCCAGTTTGGTCTCACCCCTCCGTTTGGTCGCGCCTGTGTAATTTAACACAGCGCGTTGGCCTTTTTTTGGTCGCGCTCCTCCGTTTGGTCGCGCTCCTCCAAAAGACTGAAACTTCTGCAATTTGCCCAATTTCGCCCTCTAATCGCCTTTTGCTTGTAATTTCTTGCTCCAAATGCACAATGAAGACCTTGCAAGAGGGAATTTGCTTTTATAGGCTCATATTTAAAAAAAAATTGACTTTAAAAACCCACTTTATAATGTTTAAACCTTTACATTCTCTTTAACACTATTTTAGAGTCTTTTTGTCCTGAAATAAGCTCCTTGGATGCGTTTGACTTCGTTCTTTTTGCAAGTTGACCGCCTGATGGACTGTAGCGAAGGAACCAGGGTTGTTGCCGGCACTTTTACAAATTTTTGAAAATTTCTTTGTTTTTTCAAATTCCACATGACCTTGGAATTAAAAACAGGGTTTTTAAATCCAAGGCATAAAATGAGCTGTAGCTGAAGAAGATGACAATGAAACGTATGTACAAAACTCCTTCCAGCTTGCTGGGCACTTACTGACCATGACTCATGACCTTGAAATGATTTTGACTCATAACCCTAGACCTAAGACCATGGGACTTCAAAACAAGAATAAAAACAAGCATGACTCAATTACATTGTTGTATGACCTGATCCAACAAAGCCAAGAAGGGAACAAAGACCAGCTCCTCCATTCAGTGTTATGGCATGCCTAGCGGGATGCAAAACTGACACTGATGAGACACCTATAAATGCATATGCAAAGAGTTATTGATCACTGATGGAGGGCTCAAGACCGACACTAACAGGACCTTCCCTTCATCCTAATCCAACATGGAAGGCTCATAGGTTTTGAGATTCTCTACATTCGCCACTAAGTAAATGTGCATGTATGGGGGTAGACTGAGTTTGTAGGTATTATCTCCCACCTTTTCTAGTATTTCAAAATGACCATATCATAGAACCTTGATCTTCTTACTAGGACCATGTAGTCTTTCCTAGTTCAAATATAGCCATACTTTGTCTCCCACTTTGATTGACTTCTCTATTTGATCCAAGATATTTTACTTACAGATGCATCAGAATTACATATAACAGACTTAATTAACCATGGAACTTAAAAGCACGTAGACAATGCGAAAATAATCAGAAGAACAAAAAAACCATGACACAATGATTTGATTATGGAGTTCATCCAATTTGGACTACGTCTTCAGGCCCTGCTCAATAGTGGGGAGGCCTTCGTTCATTAAGTGGCATAAAAAGAGATAAAAGTACAAGCAACATTATTTATAATCCTTATATCTCCAAGCAGGAAGATGGACAAAGAATGGAGAGCTCGACTTTAGAAATAGAGAAAACTACTGAACTCCTAGCGAAAAATCGTGCAAAAATGCCTATCCAAACACCCAATTTGGATAATCGGGCCTTCTGCAATGTCTCAGAACCTCCCTGCTACTCAAGGCGAGGTCTTGACCTATTTCCAGGGTTAGGGTCTGTTGTACAATACTTTTGAACTATTCTGTTTATCGTCTCCCCTTTCTTTTGACATAAAAATGGCCTTTTATAAGCATGGTGGTAATCCCTCAATACCCGAGAAGTTCAAACAATAGACCAAGTTAAGCGAGCGGGCATATTCCACAGAGATTCTTGAGCCCCTGAATAGTATGTGGCAACAACCCTTACAAACATGGAAAAATTATTTTAACTGTGCGTTTAAATCGGCAACAAGACTATCGACATTTCCAACCATCGGCGAACAGTCCCAGGCCCAAACAACAGGCACTTTGCGATACGGCGGACCCGCCAGGAATATAAAACATGATATATAACATATTGCATCTGGGGGACCCCATCGCAATCGCAATCGGTGGAAGACCCACGCTTTGTGATGATTGCGGACCCGTCGAGATAATAGAATGCAGTTTATAAAATATCGCATCTGGATCCTCCCCGCAAATCACAATCGGCGGAGTCCATTGGTAACATGTATATCGACGTGGTACTTGTGCGATATGCGATTGCAATTATATCACATTGCAACCTAGATTCGTCGGGGGTCGATTCTTAAGTACTTGTTCCTCCTCCGACATGCGATATGCGATATCGCAATCGCAGCCGAGATCCTGCTGGGGCCGATTCTCCTTAAGCCATGGCCTCCTTTTCTGCGATAAGAGAAATGCGGGACCAATGGAATCCTGCCACTTAGCACTTCCCCATTCGCTGAGAGTGTCTGCCACGTCACTCCTCTTGCCACCTAGACAAGTCAAACATCAACTTTGACTTCCTCTAACTTCTTCATATGAACTTGGATTTGAGTGTCGTTCGCGCTGTTGGAATTAGGATAACGAGCTTCGATTCAATGCTAAGTTTATCTAGGTTTTTCCACTTTAAGTTTTGAGCCTTTTACCATGCCACTGGTACTTTTTGAAGATCCACATGGATCAATCCTCTAGGATCCTCTTGGATCAATCCTCCCCACTAAGAGCTTTTGGACCACCAAAAGACTTTTCAGTCAATTGGAAAGTGAGGAAATTTCTCCCTCACTTTTTCCTTCTCCATCCATCAAGCTTTGCTTGGATGCATTCCTTTGAAGCCAACACAAATATACTCCACATCTCCCCGTTGTGAAGTTCTGGTTTTCTGGTCGAGTATGATATCTTCGGGCAACTTATCTAGATACTCTGGTGAAAAATCATCCACTGTAGGAATTTGTGCAACCTCCTCGGTATCCATAATCAATGGAGGTTCATAAATCTTCAGGTTTTCTACATTTACCACTAAGTACATCTGCATATAAGCAGGCAAGTCAAGATGAAAAGCATTGTCTCCAATCTTTGCCAATATGGTGAAGGGACCATATCGGATGGGTCTCAACTTCTTCCCTTCTCCCTTCATTCTATCCTTGTTGATATGGAGCCATACCTTGTCCCCAACTTGAAACTGATGGTCAACTCGGTGCTTATCATGTCGAGATTTATACTGAGCTTGACTCTTCTCCAACTGCTCCTGCACTGCTTGATGAATCACCTGTATTCGCTAAATGAAATTCCGTGCTTTGTCCCTGTCATCTCATCTATTGCTATCCTCCTCTTTCCCAAAGACCATGTCAAGGGGATCTCTACGTAGATAGCCAAAACATGTCTCGAATGGTGACCTCTATGTAGATGAATGTGTTGCTCGATTTTATGCATGTTGCACATAAGAAAGTTGTTCATCCCAAAACTTGGGATGTTTCCCACAATGGCCTCGCAACAAGTGTACCATGGTGTGGTTGACAACCTCTGTTTGTCCATCAGTCTGTGGATGAAATCTCGTACTTCTCTTCAACTTAGTGTCCATCATTCTCCACAAGTTGGTCCAAAAATCCTCAAGAAATTGAGAGTCTCGATCTGACACAATAGATGTGGGTAACCCAAAATGGACCCAAACATGCTCAAAGAAAAGAAAAGCAATCTACTCAACAGTGACCTGCTTTTTACAAGGCATTAAAATACACATTTTACTAAACCAGTCCACAACAACATACAAATAGTCGTGACCTTTCCTAGACATAGGCAAACCTCCTACAAAGTCCATGGACACACTTTCCCATGGTCGACTCAGAATAGGGAGTGGTGTGTAGAGCCCAAGTTTTCTATTAGAGTCATACAAAAACAAAACCTCTGCAAATGACATAAAGTTTTCTCAATTCCAAAATGACCAGACACCAGAGAGGTGTGGGCCCCTCTGATTACATAAACCCTTTCATCACTAGCTATGCACAGTTTGCCAAGGTGGTACAACAGATTACCTTGCAAGTAATAATTGTCCACCTGTGATCCACGAGTCAGTTTTGCATAGATTTCTTTAATATCACTATCATTAGCATATTGTTCAACAGAAATTTCTAACAATAAAGAAACATTTTGCAAAACTGCAAATGCATAAATAGGAGGGCGAGAAAGCATATATGCTACTTTGTTGTTGGCGCTCTTCTTATATCTTATCACCAAATGAAATTGTTGGAGGAATCCCATCCATGTGAAGTGACGGGCTTGCTGAAGCTTGGTCTGTGACTGAAGATACTACAAGGGTTGATGGTCTTATTGCCTGTTGAAAATAGCAACAAGAAATGCTAAATATAGAAGTGACAAAAATAGCATTGCTATAAATAGCATTTCGAGATACATTCCAATTTTAGTTAGTCCCTCAACTAAAATTGAGAATTAAATTTCGAATTTGATTTTAGTAGCTGTTTGAAAAATAATTAATTAATTCATCTTGAGTTAATTAGTTGAAGAAAATCAAACATGAAGTCTATTTGAAGACATGCAACAGTTTCCCCTTTGATTGAGGAAGTTATCCCTTGATTAAGGAGATCTGGATGAGTTGTAATTAGTTAGCTCAGTTAACTGAGTTAAGTCCAGTTAGATTAGTTCCAACAGTTTGTGGAACTGATTGTGAGTTCAGTTAGTTAATGCATGCATGCATGTAACTACTGCACTTCAGATAACTAAATATTCTCTCATAAATAACTCATGCATGTCAGTTCAGTCAGAGACCCAGTTGAGATCAGATGATGGGACAGTGTACTATCAGTTGTAGGAATATTCCATTGAGGATATCTCTTGCATGCAGAAGGAATTCATTCCTTGGAGATTGCGCAGTTACTTCTGAGTTTGGTGAGTTGTGTGAGAGGTCAATTCACACAGGTGGCAGCCAGAGGACCCAGGAGAAACTGCACAAGGAAATAGGAGGCTTGGAGGACTGGAGGAAGGCATATGTTGTGTCTATTCAGTCTATGAGCAGTATTGAGGGATTGTACTGAGAGCTGGATCACTTGTGAGCTAAAGCTTTGTGTAATCCACATACATTTCCACTTGTATGATAATACAGAGATCGGGGTTTTTAGCTGAGGCTTTCCTGAGATTATTCTTCTGTGTTCATGTGTGATTGATTTCTCATTCTCTGTTATATGTGTTCTAATTGATCTTGCTCAAAATCGATTAAGCTTCCGCAAGTTTGTTTGTAGAAGTAGATCAAGTATTTGGCTTTAGTATATTGCATTATCAGGTGATCTACAATGGGAAATTCTACATTGCCGATCAGATAGTGTTTCCACTTCTTTACACTTTGGACCAAGGCGTACAACTCCCTGTCATACGTGGGATAATTCACAACAGCCTAGGAGAAATTCTCCGAATGGTAACATGCAGGCTTTCTTTGCTGCATCAATACAACGCCCATAGCATATCCGTTGGCATCTGTTTCAATTTCAAAAGGATGTTGAAGGTTTGGTAAGGCTATCACTGGTGCTATGCTAATCTTCTCATTCAGCGTGTCAAAGGATTTCTATTGTTTTCTTCCCCACTAAAAGGCCTGCTTCACACTAGTCAAGACGCGCAGGGGGCCTACGATAATAGAGAAGTTTGCAATGAACCTTCTCCAATATTGTACCACGCCTAGAAAACTTCGAACCTCTGTAACATTCGTGGGCTCAGGCCAATTCATAATCGCCTCCACTTTAGAGGGATCTATCTTCAATTGTCCATTGCTGACAATGTGGCCTAAATAAATCAGAGAAGTCTTCCCAAACTCACACTTTGACAGTTTCAAATACAACTTTTCACTTTTTAGAACATCAAGCACTTTCTTTAGATGACACACATGTTCATCCCATGTCCTACTGTACACAAGAATATCGTCTAGATATACAAGAACAAAATGATCAAGAAAAGGCCTAAATAAATCATTCATTACCCTCATAAACGTGGTTGGAGCATTGCACAGTCTAAATGGCATCACCATCCATTCGAACAACCCTTGTTTGGTTTTGAATGCAGTCTTCCAAACATCCTGCTCTGCAATTCTAACCTGGTGATAACCACTATGCAAATCTAGCTTTGTAAAATAAACAACATTTTTCAACTGATCTAACAATTCATCAATGCAAGGGAGAGGGTATCGATTCTTCACCATGATCTTGTTCAACGCCTTGTAATCTACGCACATTCTCCATGTGCCGTCTTTCTTGGGCACCAACACGATCGATGAGCCAGGAGGAGAAGAACTCAGTCTGATGACTCCCTGATTTAACAATTCTTGCACCTAGTTCTTGATCTCCTCCATCTTAACAGAAGACATCCTGTACATTCCAACATTCGGTAAAGGATCATCCTATTGTAAGTGTATCTCATGTTGGATTTCCCGTTTAGGAGGCAATCCTCTCGGTTCCTAAAACAATCCGTCATAATTAGAAACAATTTCAAATAATTCTTTCTTATGATCAGGATTACATCCTTTGAAACCGTCAGCCATCTCGACCTCTTTTGCTCTCACTATCATGAGCATTCACCCTTTGCTAGAATTAACTAGTCATTTAATCTGTCATGCGCTTGCAAGGCTAGCATTAACTTTTGTATGATGAGCTCTAAGTATATACTCTACCCCATCCTGTGTGAGGTGGTATTTTTTTTCATGCCGAAAGAAAACAACCTTTATGTCATATAGATATGGGCTTCCCAAGATCATTCCACAGATGTCCAAAGGCACTACATCTAACTCTACCTCATAAACTAATTTAGAAGCAATAACGAATATGGCCCTACACTGCTTGGTGACCTTCAATTTGGCTTTATCGCTTACCCAGCCAAGTAGGTATGGACTCGGATGAGGCTTAGTTTCAAGGCCTAACTTTTTCATTAAGGACTCTGAGATTAAGTTTGCTTAGGAACCTAAATCAAACAGAGTTTCCACCTTTGTATGTTTTATGACAACTCTAAGGTGGAATACTCAATTCTCTTCCGCTCATTACTTATAGGCTCATTCAAATAACTAGTACTTGCAACCAAATTAGAACTATCATTGATAGAACGAGTACCTCTTGTGCCCACAATTGTGATCAATGTCTCATCGTCGGAATCTGATTCAAGGTCCTGCACTGTTGCCACTGTCTTCTACTTCCCCTTTCCACCGAATCTCTTCAGTCTCAACTCCAGATGCAGGTTCCAGTAATGATCCTCATCATGACCATCTTTCTTGCAATGAGTGCAAGACAATGTTGCTCCATCCCCTTTCTTGGCTGCAACAGTCTTCTTATCCTTCCCTTTGCCTTTCTTATGGAATTTTCCATGCTAAGGTTTGAACGATGTCTTCTTGGCTTGATCATCTTTGTCATTCTTTCCTCAACTTTCAAGATGAATAGCCTTTACGCTGGCCGCATCAATTGTAGTAGGCTCAAACAGTAATAGTGAGTGTCTTATGTAACTATGTAGTGCACCAACATACTTAGTTACAGTCTCGGGCGAATCTAATGAGATGCCCAGATTCAGTGCTTGTTTCTGAAATTCTTCAGTGAAGCTTTGCACATTCTGGACCTTACCTTGCCTTAGATATTTCCAGTTCGTAGGTGCCCTTTACTTATAACCTAGAGGGTAGAATTGGTCTTTCAATGTAGAAATAAAACTAGACCAAGAGGACAGAAGGTTACCTGACTTTATGCTGGCCTTCTGCAACTTGCTCTCCCACCAAACAAGAGTAGTGCCTATCAACCGAAGAGATGTTAATTGGACTTTCACCTTATCTTCTCTGATCTGCTAGATCCAGCAATAAACCTCCATCTGTCTTATCCAATTATTAAGTTTTTTCTGCAGTACACTCTCGATTATACAGGGGCTGGTCAAAATTTACGTCTAACTTGAAGAACGGTTTCTTACATGTCTGCATGGAATTTCGATGAGAGTAATGAGAACCATCACTTGAAGAAAGAGAGGGAGGAGGCTCTTCTCCACCATCTTCATTATTTTCTAACCCATGGTCATCGACATCCTTCTTCTCATGCCCAAGCGCCTTCTCATACTCTGCGAACAACTTGTTTACTTTCCTTGCCATATTGTATAATACCTTACGGAAATTATGTTCCTCTTCCCAACGAGCTTCTTCATTGGCCATGTTTCTTCTTCGTTGTGCATGTCCTGCTTCAGGATCAAAGGACTTAAGCGTTCCTTCTCCTTTTTGCATCTTGTTCTAGGTTAGCATAAACTCATGCAATTCGCATCTATAAAGACCTGCTCTGATACCAAACTTGATCCAAGATATTTTACTTATAGATGCATCAGAATTACATATAACAAGTTAATTAACCATGGAACTTAAAAGCACATAAACAATGCGGAAATAATCAAAAGAACACAAAAACCATGACACAATGATTTGATTACAGAGTTCGTCCAATTTGGACTACGTCTCCGGGCCCTGCTCAATAGTGGGGAGGTCTTCATTCATTAAGTGGCATAAAAAGAGATAAAAGTACAAGCAACATTCTTTACAATCCTTATACCTCCAAGATGGAATATGGACAAATAATGGAGAGCCCAACTTCAGAAACATACAAAACCACTAAACTCCTGGTGAAAAATCGTGCAAAAACACCTATCCAAACACCCAATTTGGATAATCGGGCCTTCTGCAACTTCTCGGAACCTCCCTATTGCTCAAGGCGAGGTCCCGACCTGCTACCAGGGTTAGGGTATGTTGTACAATACTTCTGAACTATTCTTTTGATCCTCCCCCCTTCTTCCAACACAAGAATGGCCTTTTATAAGCATGGTGGTAATCCTCAATACCCGAGAAGTTCAAACAATAAAACAAGTTAAGCGAGCAGGCGTATTATACAAAGGTTCTCGGGCCCCTGAATAGTATGTGGAAATAACCCTTACAAACATGGAAAATTTATTTTAACTGTGCGTTCAAACTGGCGGTAAGACTATCGGCATTTCCAACCATCGACGAACAATCCCAGGCCCAAACAACAGGCACTCTATGATACAAAGGACCTGTTGGGAATATAAAACATGATATATAACATATCACATCCAGGGACCCCATCGCAATCGCAATTGGCGAAAGATCCACGCTCTGTGATTATCACAGACCCACCGGGATAATAGAATGCAGTTTATAAAATATCACATCGAGATCCTCCCCGCAAATCGAAATTGGAGGAGTCCATTGGTAACATGTATATCAACGTGGTACTTGTGTGATATGCGATCGCGATTATATCGCATCGCAACCTAGCTTCATCGGGGGCCGATTCTTAAGTACTTGTTCCTCCTTTGACCTACGATATGTGATATCGCAATCACAACCGGGATCCTGCTGGGGGTCGATTCTCATTAAGCCGCGACCTCTTTTTCTACGATAAGAGAAATGCGAGACCAATGGAAGCTTGCCACTTGACACTTCCCCATTCGCTGAGAGTGTCTGCCACGTCACTCCTCCTGCCACTTGGACAAGTCAAACATCAACTTTGACTTACTCTAACTTCTTCATATGAACTCGGATTTGAGTGTCATTCACACCGTTGGAATTAGGATGACGAGCACTTCGATCCGATGCTAAGTTTATCTATATTTTGCCACTTTGAGTTTTGAGCCTTTTACCATGCCACTAGTACTTTTTGAAGATCCACCTGGATCAATCCTCTTGGATCACTATTATGTGTTGATCATGCATGGCCTTGTATTTTTCTTGTGATTTTTTCAATTTCTCCTAAACTTATAAATGGATCTACCTAGTCTTCTCAACAATTTTTTCTACTCTTAATGCATCCAATTGTGAGATCCTCCCTCACTCCTCCTTGTCATCCATATACAACATTGAAAGGTGAAGGTGGAAAATATCCAAAACAATTTTCAAATGGGGGTTTATCAGTAGAAGTGTGGAGTCCTCTATTATAAGGGTGTTGTGTATAAAATAAATTTTCACCCCAAGTCTTCAAATGATTTTGATTGTAGCCCCTCAGTAGTGGCAGCAAAGTCCTGATTACTACTTTTGCTTTCCAATTTATCCATGGACGGAATGTTGTATACCTCTTTAATTTCGTGTCCATCTTCTCCCACAACATAGTCCAAAATGCACTAAGAAATATGGTATCCCTATCCCTATCTAAAATGATCCTCCTTGGTATCCCAAAGTGTACCTATACCTATTCAAATAACAAGTTTACTACTTCTCACCCTTTGATGGTGTTTTTAAAGGGCATGAGAACACATATCCCACTGAATCTACCAACTACAATGAACATGTAGTCATCTCCCTTCTTAGCAGTTGGTAAAACTCCTACAAAATCCACATGAATGCTTTCTCAAGGACAAGTGGGTACTAGTAATGGATAACATAGACCTTGTTTCTCTTTATTGGTCTTATTGGCACAACGAAATAGACATCCTCTTATCAACCCTGCTTTGTCTTCTTTCAAAATGGGCCAGTACACATACCTTTCTATGTTGATAATTGTCTTCCCAAAACCAAAATTCCCTACAAAATTAGAGGTGTTAGCCCCTTTGATTAGTTGTAGTCACTCACCTTTAGGAACTCAAAGCTTGTCCAACTTACAAAGTGACCCATTCTATAAATGATAGTCAAATGTGTTATCACCATTCTTTGTACGACTCTATCCCTTTAGCTACTAAAACACCTCTTTGAAGTCCTCATTTTTTATATATGCCTCTCTATATGCATCATGGGTTAAAGGCTCAATATGCACCAAAGTTACCAAAGCTATAACTTTTTATGTTGATGTCCTTGAAAGCATGTCACCCAAGTTACTTGTGCTAGCCTTCTTGTACTTGATGACTAAATGAAATTGTCATGAGAACCCCATCCACTTGTAGTGTCTAGTTTGTTGTAGTTTGTTTTAGACCTATAGGTACCATAGAGGACAATAATATGTGTGAATGATGGTCTCCTTTCCCATCGAATAGTGTTTCAAGTTTTTGATAGCTTGTAGCTTGATAGTTGATGACTACCCCATGAAATATTTCATAATGGTAACATACATGCCTTCCTCCCTACATCAAGACCACTCCTTTGGCATACACACTTGCATTTGTGTCCACTTCAAAGGGTTGTTGCAAGTTTGGTAACATGAGAATTGGTGCTTGGATGATTTTCTTTTTCAACGCTTTAAAATACTTCTATTGACCCTTCCTGCACTGGAAACTCTTGTAACTCATTTTTATGACAAGGAGCAGTGCATCTAATGCTGAAAATGAAGCTATGAACTTCTGTGGGCACTGTGTTGCCCCAAGGAAACTCCTAACTTGAGAGACATTTGCAAGCACCGACCACTTCATGACGGCCTTTATTTTTGTAGGATCTATCTTAAGCTCCCTTCCACCAATCACATTGCCTAAATACACCAATGACTACTATGTAAACTCACGTTTCTTGATATTTACCAATAGTTGGCTCTTCTTCAAAGTCTCTAGCATCTGCATCAAGTGTGACATATGCTCTCCTCAAGTAGCACTGTAAACCAATATAGCATCCAAATAAACAATAAAAAATGAATACAGATAAGGGCACAATACATCATTCGCTAGTTTCATGATTGTAGTTGGTGTATTGCATAGACCAAATGACATGACTAACCACTCATATAAACCTTGTATGGTTTTGAAGGTGGTATTTCATGTTTCTTCTTCTTTAACTCAAACTTAGTGATACCCCAATTTTAAATCCTACTTAGTGAAGCATTTCACTTGTTGCAATTGATATAACAAATCATCAATCTTGGGTAGGGGTACATGTTTTTAAGTGTAATCTTGCTTAACACTCTATAATCGATGCAAATTTGCCAAGTCCCATCCTTATTTGGCACAATTATGATGGGTGACTCACAAGGTGAGGTACTTGGTCGAATCACACACTACTCCAACAGTTGTTGCAACTGCTTCTTCACTTCACTTCCTTTTGAACAAATTATCTACACAACCCAATATTTGGAAATGGAGAGTAAAAAAATAAGTATATTTCATGCTTCACTTCCTTATTGGGCGGTAGCCCTTTAGGCTCCTAGAGCTCTCCCTTGTATGCTTGTAGCAACCCTTCTAGCTGTTTTTTTTGTTCTTTATTACACTCCTCCAAGGATTCCTTCGCTCTTATCAACTCTTTTTCAGACTGAATTTATCTTAAGAATATTAACATATATTTATTGCTAGAACTAATTAATTTCTTGGCTTGGTTGGCAATTAGTAGTGAAATCTTGGACTTGTATTTGTGTGCATTGATGATGAATGATTTCCCATCCTTGATGAGGTGTTACTGCTTGGATTTTTACATGAATATTGTATCATGCACATAGATGTAGGGACTCCCAAATGTGATTCTAGAAACATGAAGTAGTACTACATCTAATTCTACTTCATCAAGCTAATTAGCATTGATAGCAAATTTTATTCTACAATATTTTATTACCCTAATTTATGTATCCTTATTCACCCATCCCAATGAAATATAAGCTAGTATTATTGCGGACTTCCAATTCAAGTTTGTTGACTAGTGTAGAATTTATCACTGTAGATCAACACATTATGCAATATACTAAAGCAAAATACAAAATCTACTTCTACAACAAACTTGCGGAAGCTTAATCGAATTGAGAAAGATCAAATAGAACACATATAACTGAGAATGAGAAAGCAATCACACATGAACACAGAAGAATACTCTGGGGAAAGCCTTAGCTAAAAACCCTGATCTCTGTATTATCATACAAATGGAAATATGTTCAGATTACACAAAGCATCAGCTCACAAGCTATCCTGCTCTCAACACAATCGAACAATACGGCTCATAGACTGAATAGACCCAAGATATGCCTTCCCTCAACCCTCTAAGCCTCCTATTTCCTTGTGTAGTTTTCCTTGGGGTCCAATGCTGCCACCTGTGTGAATTGGCCTCATCACACACTCACCAAACCCAAAAGTAACTGCGCAATCTCCAAGGAATGAATTCCTTCTGCATGCAAGAGATATCCTCCATGGAATATTCCTGCAACTGATAGTACACTGTCCCATCATCTGATCTCAACTGGGTCTCTGTCTGAACTGACATGCATGAGTTATTTATGAGAAAATATTCAGTTATCTGAAGTGCAACAGTTACATGCATTCATGCATTAACTAACTGAACTCACAAATAGTTCAACAAACTATTTGAACTAATCTAACTGGACTTAACTCAGTTAATTGAGCTAATTAATTACAACTCAAAGTACAACTCATCTTGATCTCCTTTAATCAAGGGATAACTTCCTCAATCAATGGAGAAACTGTTGCATGTCTTCACATAGACTTCATGTTTGATTTTATACAACTAATTAACTCAAGATGAATTAATTAATTATTTTACAAACAGCTACTAAGATCAAATTCGAATTTTAATTCGCAATTTTATTTTAGGGACTAACTAAAATTGGAATGTATCGCGAAATGTTATTTATAGCAGTGCTAATTTTAGCACTTCTATTTTAGCATTTCTTGTTGCTATTTTTAACACTCCCTCTCAATAAGAAAGGATTGTCAGTAACCCCAATGTTGTCTCTGTGGAACTCGAACTTACATTTTGAGAATTCCTTAATCAAAATATCTGCATCCTATTCCTCGGTCGAAACATACAGGAACAACATGATCCTCTTGACTACATAGTCTCGAAAATGGTGATACCGGATATCAATGTGCTTGGACCTGTCATGAAAAACTGGAATCTCAGAGAGTTTGATACAACTCTGATTATCGCAGTAGATCACAGTTGGATCCATCCTCTGACCAAATAATCCCACTAGAATCTTCCGCATCCAAATGGCCTCGCATGCTGCCTGACTGGCAGCCATGTATTCAGCCTCTGCTAAGCTAAGTGCAACTGACCTCTGTTTCCTGCTGTACCAGGAAACTACCGCTGAACCAAGGTTGAAGATTCCTCCAGAAATGCTCTTCCAGTCTAATGGACTCCCTGCCCAATCTGCATCTGTGAAGCCCTGAAGCTTCACTCCATCTGTTCGTCTGTACCACAATCAATACTGAGATGTGCCTCTGAGGTATCTCAAAACATGTTTCGTTGCCTTCCAAAATAGCTTGGTAGGTTGAACCATAGCTTGAATCAGCTGGTTCACTGCAAAGCATAAGTCTGGTCGTGTGTTCACTAGATACATAAGTGAACCCACAAGCTGCCGATAAATAGTAGCAGCTACTACCTCACCTGAAGTAGCATCCTCGTTCCTCCAGTTCCCAGCTAGAGGAGTTTGCATGGGCTTGCATTTCTCCATGTGAAAGCGCCTGAGTATCTCATTAGCATACTTGCCTTGAGACACAAATACTTCCCCATCTTTCTGCCACACTTCCATGCCTAGAAAGTAGTGCATAAGACCCATGTCTTTCATCTCGAACTCTCTTGCAAGGTCCTCCTTGCAACAATTGATCAACTAATCATCACCTGTCAAATCAGATCATCCACATAAAGAACAATGATCAATGGCTTACCTTCTACCATGATGTGGTAAAGGTTCACATCCGATTCACTCTTGGTGAAGCCCAACCCGGTGAAATAACTGTCGATCTTGGTGTACCAAGCACGAGGTGCTTGCTTCAACCCGTACAAAGCCCTCTTGAGTCGGCACACATGCGACTCACGTTCGAAGGTCTCAAAGCCTTCTGGCTGCTCAATGTACACCTCTTCCTCAATCTTCCCATTGAGGAATGTTGTCTTCACATCCATCTGATGGATCTTCCAACCCATCTAAGATGATAGTGCCAACATCGATCTGATAGATGAGTACCTTGCTACAGGAGCAAAGGTCTCATTGTAGTCGATCATCTTGACCTGTGAGAAACCTTGGGCAACAAACCTTGCCTTATTTTTCTCAACAATGCCATCATCTGCCTGCTTTACCTTGTAAAGCCATCTGTAACTAACCAATGACTTGTCCTGAGGTCTTGGGACAACATCCCACACACTGTTCTGAATGATAGAGTCGTACTCCTCTACCATGGCATCAACCCAGACTGGTTGTTGCACTGCCTCCTCGAATGAAGAATGTTCAGACTCTACACACTCCCCAACCAGGGCCATGTAACTAGTGTACTACTTGGGTGACCTCCTCTGTCTGCGCTGAGAAGATGGTTGTCCCACCTTCTCTCGCACATCCATCATCAACCTGTCAGCTTCCATTGAGCGTTTCCGCCCATCTCTGGAAGGCTCAATATGTGTGGATGTCTCCACTCCCAGATCCTCTACATGTGGCTGCTCTGCATCAATCTGAGGCTCCTCCTCCTTAGGAACTGTGAGTTCCTCCTCTACATGCAACTTGAGCCCCCTCTCAAGTGATACTCACATGGCTTTCTGCTCGTCGAATTTCAAATCTCTGCGTACCACTATCCTCTGAATGGTAGGCAGATACACCCGATAGTTGTGAGGTGTATCAGTGTACCCCACAAGTATCCCCAACTCAACTGTTGGATCTAGCTTCCTCCGGGCATCTTTGGTCACATGGCAATAAATCGATGATCCAAAGATCTTGAAGTGACTCACATCTGGTCGCTTCCCGAAAAAGGCCTCTATAGGTGTCTTCATTCCCAGTATACGGTGCGGGCTTCTATTTTGCAAGTATACTATTGTATTTCATGCCTCAGCCCATAAATACAGTGGTAGGCTTTAGTCATGCAACATCGCTTGAGTTGCTCCCACAATCGATCTGTTCTTCCTTTCGGCCACCCCATTCTACTATGGGTTATGGGGTGTCGTCAACTATTGTTTAATTCCTTCTGCAGCGCAAAATTCCTTAAACTGTTGGGAGACATACTCTCCACCATTGTCGCTACACAAGGATTTTATTTTATTTTCAGATTCTTTCTTTGCCAAGGCTTTAAACTCACAAAACCTCAAGAAGGTCTGATCCTTCTTTTGCATAAAGTAGATCCAACATCTACGAGAAAAATCATCAATAAAAATAACATAGTACCTTTGTTTAGCAATGGAGGCTGTAGAGAATGGTCCACAAACATCTGTGTGAACTCACTCCAGGATTGCTCCAGCTCTACTGTCTCGATCCTGAAAGGAAGATTTCGCATACTTACCCAAGGTACAACCTTTGCATGTATCTGTCTGCTCTAGTTTTCCCTTGGGAAGTTCGGTAGAAATCCGTTGCACGATCTTCAAGGCCCCATGGTGCAAGTGGCGCAATCTTCTATGCCATAGCTCACCAACATCTTGGCTTTGCACCACCTCTGCTTTGGAACTTAGTGCAGCACAGTCGTCTACCTCCAGCTTGTAGAGATTCTTAACTCGAATCCCAATCCTCTTGGTCTATCCAGTACTGATATGCCTTGGAAATACCTTTCCTTTACTAAAGACTACATCATAGCCTTTATCTTCTAGCATAGCGACAAACACGAGATTCTTCTTCAGACCTGGTACGTACTTTACATCAGTTAGGGTGAGAGGAGCTCCATGCTCCCTTTGAAACACAACCGTACCTTCACCTAAAACATGGTACTTTCCATCATCGCCCATCTCGATCCGCATCTGGAGATCCTTCTCCTCCAAGGTACTGAAAATATTCTTGTCCCCGGACATGTGGAAAGAGGCTCCACTGTCCAAGTACTAAACACATCCCACCATGGATGAAACCATGCATGCGATGAGAGAGAAATCCAACTCAAACTGTGAGACCAATGCCTCACCATTTGATCCCTTTGAGGATCCCTTCTTGGATTTCTTCTGTGGACAATTTGTAGCATAATGGCCAACCTCATGACAATGAAAGCATCGCACTTTCGATTTGTCAAACTTCTTCCCACCATGGGAAGAACTGGATTTGGAATGGGATGCCTTCCCTTTCTCCTTCCTCGCCTTACTCGCTAAGGCTAGATTTTCCTCATCATCTTGCTTTGATGAGGATCCATCTCTGGTGCTTCTTCTTATCTCATCCTGCATCAGATCCGACCAAAGTCATTCCCAATCTGGTAGTTTCTCTCTTCCACTTACTGAGTCTTGGTAGCTATGCTAGCTCTTAGTAAGACCAAGGAGAGCTAGACTGACCATGTCATCATCGGCTGTCGATATCCCTACACTTCTAAGCTCATCCTTGCAGGTGGTGAGCTTATTCAGATATGTAGAGATCGTGTCGCCCTTTTCACACTTGATTTTCTGAAGCTTGTCTTTTAGCCCCAGCTTCCTCTGATCGTTGCTGTTCTGATATAGATCTCTCAATGTTTTCCACATCAAAAACGGTGTCTCCTTCCCATGGAGGCTCAAGAAAATGTGGTCTCGAACTCCCTCCAGGAGGATTATCCTTGCTCTAGCCACACATTTCTTCCATTCTTCCAATTATGTAGCATTAGTTGCTACCGTCTTGGGGACTTCTTGATCAATGAAGTCCTTTAGACCGTTGTTGTAAGGTCCTTGAGTGTGAGCGCGTTCGGGCACCGGGCGAGTCACTGTGCACGATGGGCGCGCGGGTGAACGACGGGCGTGCGGGCGGGCGCATGAAGTGGGCGCGGGCTGCACGACGGGCGGGCGAGGTCTGCACGACGGGCGGGCGCGGCGACACGGGCATGCGACGAAAGACTAAACAGCAATGCGACGATACTTGGAGCGTTGCGACACTTAACAAAAATGCGTGGAAGCGATGGGAGTTTATACCTTGGCGTGAGGAGACTTGCACGAAGGCAAGGCCGAATTACATGATGCACATTTGGGGCGTATGTGGAAGCATGTTTGGGGGTCGGCTGGAGTGCCACCTCCCATGCTAACACATGTATATATTACCCTTGCGCAGATTCATTTGGAAGAAAAAAACTCGCACTTGGAGCTCGCATTACAAGAGAGGTAAAGGGGTAAAGTGCGCAGTCCATAAGGGGAATGCGCATAGCTCATGCGCAGTTCTAAAAGGACGCAGGTTGATCTTCACTTAGAGTCGGTTGTGGGTTGGGTGAGGTGCACCCAAGATTATTCTAAGTGTTGTTTTGTGCCGGGTTTGGTTAGAGTGTCTTGGTGACTCGGTGAGCACCCACTCTTGTGCAAAACGTGCACATGTTCATTGTAAAAGGCTGATTTGCCTGTGTTGTAAAATATTCTAAATATTGGCTTGGAGCTTGCCAAGCATTACTTGTATGATTGTATTACGAAGAAAGATTGCTTATAATATATATTGTCGGGCAGACTTGTTCGGGAGTTGCCCCTCCCCTTTATACTGTGTAATTGTTATTGTCTTTTATAATTACTATGGATAATGAATGAGTATGGGCTTCATTGGTATAAAGGATAAATGCATGTTTACTTGGTTGCGAAACACAAACTAAGTAAGGACAAGTGAATTAGGCGTAGTCCATGAATGTTAGTATTGGTGAAAAGAAAGCGTTCGGTGGTGCCGCACCTCGCTATAAGCGGTTGGAAGATTACCGCAGGTGTAGGGGCGTGACAGTTGTCCTCTAATATTGCTTCCATGCAATCCTTACAGGCTATATGATTCGAGCTGCCATCGAGAACATACTTGAGTCTTAAACCGCTGAACGCCATTGGTGAAATTGAGATGTGATAAGAACTCGATTTCTATAATCAGGAACTTGAAACTTCGAACTTCTCCCTTCTTTGTATACTTGTTCTTCACTTTGATCACCTTTGCTCTAATACCATGTAGAATTTCTCACTGTAGATCAACAAATTATGTAATATACTAAAGAAAAATACAAGATCTACTTCTACAACAAACTTGTGGAAGCTTAATCGAATTGAGCAATATCAAATAGAACACATATAACTGAGAATGAGAAAGCAATCACACATGAACACAAAAGAATACTATGGGGAAAGCCTCAGCTAAAATCCCCGATCTCTGTATTATCATACAAGTGGAAATATGTTTAGATTACACAAAGCATCAGCTCACAAGCTATCCTACTCTCAGCACAATCGTACAATACGGCTCACAGACTGAATAGACCCAAGATATGCCTTCCCTTAGCCCTCCAAGCCTCCTATTTCCTTGCGCAGTTTTCCCTGGGGTCCAATGCTACCACCTGTGTGAATTGGCCTTATCACACACTCACCAAACGCAAAAATAACTGCAAAGTCTCTAAGGAATGAATTTCTTCTGCATGCAAGAGATATCCTCCATGGAAAATTCCTGCAATTGATAGTACACTGTCCCATCATCTGATCTCAACTGGGTCTCTGTTTGAATTGACATGCATGAGTTATTTATGAGAGAATATTCAGTTATCTGAAGTGAAACAGTTACATGCATGCATGCATTAACTAACTGAACTCACAATTAGTTCAACAAACTATTTGAACTAATCTAACTGGACTTAACTCAGTTAACTGAGCTAACTAATTACAACTCAAAGTACAAATCATCCTGATCTCCTTTAATCAAGGGATAACTTCCTCAATCAATGGAGAAACTGTTGCATGTCTTCACATAGACTTCATGTTTGATTTTCTACAACTAATTAACTCAAGATGAATTAATTAATTATTTTACAAACAACTGCTAAGATCAAATTCGAATTTTGATTCACAATTTTAGTTTAGGGACTAACTAAAATTGGAATGTATCCCAAAATGCTATTTATTGCAGTGCTAATTTTAGCACTTCT
Organism: Pinus tabuliformis; assembly: GCA_031772625.1. NCBI lineage: Eukaryota > Viridiplantae > Streptophyta > Pinopsida > Pinales > Pinaceae > Pinus > Pinus tabuliformis. Next base: position 1,370,149,266 of record CM062805.1, on the reverse strand, counting down.
ATTTTTAGCATTTCTTGTTGCTATTTTCAACAACTAGATCCACTGTTATGAGATTAGCCTATGAACATGAGTTGGGCAAGGCATCTATTTTGGTCTTCTTGAATTAGATCTTAATATGGAAGAGGTTGGCCATCTCCTTCTTTTCTTGGTGACAAAGGCTACTTAAATTCACCTTCTTTTGCATTAAGGTGCAGGTAGTCTCCTTGTCGAAATCAAAACTTATTTCCACCTAATTGCTTAAATCTGTGGCAAGAAGATTTTTTTTCTTCGCATCCTTTTCCTAGTTCTCTAGGTTCAACTCTAGATGTAGTTTCCATCACTTCTCCTTAGTGTGACCATCAATGTTGTAGTGTTTGAAATGATTGTTAAGATACTTGCTTTTATGTGAAGTGGTTGTTGTCTTCTTATCCTTTCCCCCTTTCCACTTATTTCTCCCTTCCTTAAAAGCTTATTGGTGCTCTTTCTATTTTGAACCACTTAATTGTGCTTTCTTTTGGCCTATGCTTTCCAAGTATTGTGCTTATACACAAGACTCGTCCATTTTTCTTAGCTTAAACAACATCGTTTGCTATCATAGATGCCTATGAAACCCCGCAAGTACTTGAAGAGTACATCTAGACTTTTGCAAGAGATACTCGTCATGGTGGCCATCTTCCTAAATTCAGTGGTGTACTCCTGTACACATTTCCCCTTCCTCTACATGAAGTAGTGCCAACAGATCCATTGGTCTTCTACATACCTGATAGGGTAGAATTGGGACTTTATGAGGATTTTGAAGTCCTACTACTAGTTACTAGGGGCTCACCCTCCAAACTAAGTGTCTCAATATGGATTTCTAATGGGTGAGGGCATGGCCCTCTAACTTCAATCTAGAAAATGATATTATCCACTCCTCATCTATGTGGTAAAGCCAAAATATACTTCTAATTACTATAACTAGTGATTCAATTGCGAGGTATTGATCTCACCTTCGTGCATCTTTATGTCGACCTTCACTTTCATCTTGAACAAGGACTATGAATTGGTAATAACACTTAAACTTGGATTATCTTTCTTGGTTCTTTCCTTTGACTCTTTTTTTGTGATCTAGGTGGATATTTTTGGCCACCAATCTATTCCACTTGGACCCCCACCATTGTTTCTTTCAGTTTCCTTAGTTGTAGCATAATTTACTATTTTTGGCAGTTTTTTGGGTCCTAAACTTCCAGAGCCATTTTGAGACCCTAAATGATGTTTTTTTGGAAAACGGGCAAACATAATGATTTTGGTAAGGGTTTGAAATCAAAAGTTGTAGTCCTTGGATATATCTTTCTAACAATGTATCATACGTGTCAAACAAAGATCATATGCCAAAGTTACGACCCCAGGAAGTTGATGTACCAATTTACCCCAATGGGGCCCACAAAATTTTGGTGCTTCATCTCCTAGGGTTAGGTTTTTGGATGTTTAGGGTTTTCCATTGTTTCTCAATAATAAATAGGCCTTCAAGCCTCATTGTAACATAGTTCAGAAGGCATGTAGCCACCATATCTCTTCTCAAAGATAAGATACCATCACATGAGCTAGTTTATTTCCATTATGCATGTAAACAATTTTCAATATTTTGTTATCAATGAATTGAAGTTTAGTTTTCGTTGTATCTCTGTGTTTTTGTTCAAATCTGTCTTTCATTTTGTTCCTGCATAGATCTGGATTAGTGGTATCAGAGTGGTCTGCTCTCCCTTTGTATTTTTGTGCATGTCCCCAACAAGGTCGAGGTATAAGGAGTTAGATCTCAAACTGGTTGAACTTTTGCAAGACCGATCTTACCGACCTCGAAGACCTCCCATGTCGGAAGAAAATAAAGACGAGGGAGCAGGAGATCCTTTCAAACTATTGCTCGAAGAAGCCCTTAAGTGACAAAGGAATGCGATGATGGACAACTTTGCCCAAATCCTTTGGCGGATGCCCACAAGCGACACATCTTCATCAGTTAGCCACTTTGGAGGTGCCACTTCCTTTAAGGTACAATTCAACTTTGACATTCCCAATTTTGAAGGCCAGATAGATGTATATGTCATAGATAAATGGTTAAATATGTTGCAAGGATATTTTTCGGTTTATGATTTTTCCAATAGGGAAAAGATTACTTTTTCACTCCTCAAAGTCATCCTCCACATCAAGGATTGGTGGGAAAATTATTGTGAGCATAGGGACGAGAGGTAACCCTCACTATTTTTCGCCGCACCCACTTAGAATTCTTTTTGAGATTCCATCAAGGAACAATATTACCCTGTCGGGAGCTGTGAATATAAGTACATAAAGTGGACCACATTGCGGTAGGAAAGGGACCAAGACATCCCAGAGTTCACAAATATTCTTCATACCCTTCACACGAAGTTGGGTATCAAGGATTCTGAGCAGCAACTAGTACTCAAGCACCATGACTATCTACACAAATGCATCTAGGATGAGATGGAGTTTATAGACATCTCCTCACTTGGTGCCCCATATTGATATGCTGTCCAGATCGAGAAAAAATTTAAGTAGAAGAAGTGATAGTTTGGATCTATGAATCTGAAGCAAGTGAAAGGTACCCCCAAACTACAGAACAAAGGACAAAGCCAAGGCAGGGCGACCCAGGATAACCCCCGAAGCCGCAAGCAAAAAAAAACACCATGAAGACAATGAAGGACACTAGAAAGTGGTGTGATTTCCATAGTAGCCCCACTCAAAACACAAGTGAGTGTTGAACCAAGCAATCGTTGGTGCTCAAGTTGAAGGCTTCAATGTCAGCTGCATGTTATGACTCTGAGTCAAAACCCGACATGGGGAATTACAAAGGGAAGCAATTTATTGATGCAAAGGCCAATGTCATCGTTGCCACCACTAAGGTTTAGAAGATTGAGCCTAAATATCCAGAGGAGGGGGAGCGTCTCTTCCACTCACATATGTGGGCAAAAGGTTCTTCGCTGCAATTCATTGTCGACAGCGGGAGCCAAAAGAACCTCATTTCAGCAGAGGTCATGAAGTAGTTGGGCCTACTGACCACACCACACCCACAATCGTACACCATCTAGTGGCTTCACCAAGGACAAGATCTTTGTATAAGGCAATAATGTCACCTTCCCTACAACATCAAGCCCTTCATGGATGAGCTATTGTGTGATGTTGCTCCTCTTGAAGTTTGTGATGTATTATTAGGCCAACCATACTTGTGGAAGCGTCATGTTGTGTATGAGTCTAGGCCTCACACTATTTTATTACTTTGGGCAATAATTTATACATGATAACGGAGGTAGCCCTTCCTACCACCATCTCTTTGATCTCTACTAAGAAATGTAGTAAGATCATGTCCCAGACTGGGAAATTTGTTTTCTCTCTGATTTGCTTTCAAAGTAAGGGGAATATCACGGCCACATCCATGGTCCCTGGGAAGGTTTCCTCCACACAACAAAAGCAGGTGGATAAGGTCGTGGAAGAACACATGGACATCTTCTCCTCACCCACAAGGGTACCCTTGCACTATCAAGTTAAGCATTCGATTGATCTGACTCCCGTAGCAGCTATTCTCAATGGGTCAATATACCATCACTCCATTCTAGAAAATGAAGAGATAAAGCAGTAGGTCCAGGAGTTATTGCAAAAAGGGGACACCTGACTAAGTTCCTCACCTTGTGGGAGCTCGATTGTATTGGTACAGAAGAAAGATGAAACCTAGAGGCTCTGCATTGATTATCGAGCACTAAACCAAATCACTATCATGAATAGGTATCCAATCCCATAGATTGATGACCTCCTGGACCAACTCAAGGGGGCCAAGTATTTCAACAAGATTATTCTAAAGTTTGGCTATCACCAGCTTTCAATAAAGCCCACATATGTATGGAAGATCGCCTTCAAATCCAAGGAAGGCCTTTTTGAATGGTTGGTCATGTCCTTCGAGTTAACAAATGCCCTTACTACTTTTATGAGGTCAATGGATGACATCATGCAGCCCTTCACCAACTCGTTCATGATTCTTTATCTGGATGACATCCTCATCTTCAACAAGAGTTAGGAGGAGCACTTGCAACACATTCGACAAGTCCTTCAAATCCCGTGGAAGCACAAACTGTGTGCCAACTTAGCGAAATGCACCTTTGGCACGAGCCAGGTCCAATATTTGGGTTACATTGTAAATGAACAAGGCGTGAATGTGGATCTATCTAAGATTCAAGTCATTATGGATTGGCTAGCCCCAACCACTCTAATAGAGCTTCACATCCTTTTGGGCCTTGCAAATTTTTATCAGAGGTTTGTGCTGGGATTATTCTATATCACTTGGCCTTTGATTCAAATTACCAAGAGCAGAGTGAAAGAAAAGTTTCTTGGTCTAAGTCCCAATAGAAGGCGTTTGTTGAACTAAAGAACCACCTCTACTTTGCACATGTACTCACATTTCTAGACCTACAACATCCATTTGAAATTGAGACAAACACCTCCGACTATGTTATTGGTGCAGTCCTCACCTAGCACGGGCATCCAATGGCCAATCATAGTGAGACACTTTTTGATACAATTTGGAAGTACACCACCTATGATAAAGAGATGTATTCTATCGTGCAGGCTTGTCGATAATGGAAACCTTGCATTTTGGGGAAGGAGATGATCCTCCACACTGATCACTAACCTCTTTAGTTTATACAGACACAAAAAAGTTGCAAAATGATCGCCATCAGAAGTGGTCTACGTATCTGCAACAGTTCCACTTAAACATTAAATACAAAAAGGGAAACACCAACCATGTTGTTGATTTCCTCAACTGACCCCCAGTTGCAGCACTAACCACTGTTCTCAATTGTTGTGGCCACGAGACCTTTGGATGGTCGCAACTATAAAAAAAATGATCTAGAGTTTTCCATGCCATACCAGATGCTAATGGATGGCAAGCAAGTTCCCTATTTCCACCTCCAAGATGAATTACTATACTACCTTGGCCACCGATATGTTCCTTCAAGTGAACATCCTAATCTGATTTAGGAGGCACACTATAATCGTGTTGCAAGACACTTTGGTGTGGAGAAAACTATGGCCATACTCTAAAAGTACTTTTATTAGCCAAAACTCTGACAGGATGTTGGAAAATATATTAGATCCTGCATTGTTTGTGCCATCGCCAAGCCAACCATCAAGAAGCAGGCCCTGTACACTCCTCTACCTACTCCCATCTAGCCCTAGGAATCCATCTCCATGGACTATTTGTCTGACCTCCCTTCTACCAAGCATGGTAACGACTGTGTATTTGTGGTAGTGGATAAATCTTATAAAATGTCTATATTGGGGGCATGCAAGAAGAGAATCACAACAGTGGACATTGCCAAACTCTTCTTTGAACAAGTGTGGGCACATTTTGGGATCCAGAGGACCATTATATCAGATCGAGATAGCAAGTTCCTAATCACATTCTAGTTGAGCCTCTGGACACTATTGGACACCAAGTTCTCCAAGTTGACTGCATTCCATCCCTAGACTGATGGCCAAATAGAAGTCATCAACAGGATGATAGTGCACATACTGCGCATGTACAAATCCAAGCATCCACGAACCCGGGATGAGAGCATTCCATATGTGTAGCACAACAGTAACAGAGCTCTCCATAGATTGATTGATCACAATCCCTTTCAAGTGGGTATGGGATTTCAACCATTGTGTCTGATTGATGTTGCAAGAATCGACACATGTACAGTCTGAGGTTGATAAAGCAACTAGGTTTATTGAACGCATCCAACACAACCACCAACAGGTTCATGACATCTTGGAGAAGTCCAATGCCAAGTACAACCAATGACATGAGCAACATCGGGTGTCGTACAAGTTTCAGGTGGGCGACAAAGTTTGGTTGCATTTGCAGAAAGAACACCTTACTAGAGCCCATTAGAAGCTCAAACCAATCAATATGGGCCTTACACCATCACCAAGGTTGTGGGAGACAATGATTTTTAGCTCAACATTTCCCCTTTCCTTGGCCTACACCCAATGTTTAATGTGGTCTGCCTTCGGCCATACTTTCCACCATTACTAGACACATCATATATTTCAGAGCAATTCACACCAACAAAGTTAAACCCAGAATGCATGGAATAAGCCATAACTGATCAGATTATGGACACGCAAATCAATAATACTCACCATCAGAATATCCAATTGTATTGGATTGTTAAAGCTGGCCAACTCGTGCACCAAGGCAAGTGGCTCACTAAGGACCAATTTCAACAGAAGTTTCCCCATCTCATGGAGGTACTCAACACAATGGGGACCATTGCTTCCTAAGGGGGAAGGACTAATCTAGGTGTATATTGGTGGCCACCCACTTATTCCACTTAGACCCCCACCATTGTTTCATTTAGTTTCCTTAATTGTAGCACAAATTACTATTTTTGGCAGTTTTTTGGGTCTTGAACTTCCAGAGTCATTTTGAGGCCCTAAACAACATTTTTTTGGAAAACAAGCAAACTAATAGCTTACAGTAAGGGTTTGCAATTGAAAGTTGTAGTCCTCATATAGATATTCCTAACGAGGTATCATACACGTCAAACGAAGATCATATGCCAAAGTTACGACCCCAGGGAGTTGATGTACTAGTTTACCCCAACGGGGCCCTTAAACTTTTGGTGCTTCATCTCTTAGGGTCGGTTTTTTTTTTGTATGTTTAGGGTTTTCCATTGTTTCTCAATAGTAAATAGGCCTTCGAGCCTCATTGTAACATAGTTTAGAGGGCATGTACCCACCACGTTGCTTCTCATAGATAAGCTACTGATGAGCCCCAGTATTGCATTAGGGATGTTGTAACTTCCACGGCTCTCAACTTAAATTATCAACTCGAGGTTCATACAAACTTAAGAGGCGTCGACACTATATGTGCAACATGTAATGTGTCCTTCTTTCATTGATCTGATGCAGTGAAGTGAATGCCATGAAATCCAAGCCTAAAATAATTGCAGAAATGGAAAGGAAACCGAATTACGTTTGCAAAGAGGAAATCCTAGTTACTTTTTCAAAAAGGAAAGACTATTCTACTTTCCATGAATTTAAATGTTAATCCTATTTGTAGAAATGTAAACATTAACCTATTTGTAGAGTGTGAATGGTACATCAAAAGGAAGCCTAGTCTATGCAAGAGAAATAACAATGTTGGAAATGGAAACCATGGCTTAAGATGTATGAAACAAAATGAAATCATGAAATCATTTTTCAATCACCACAAATAGATTTTTTCAACAAAGTTCATAAGGTACTTCATGAAGTAATCATGAAAATCATCATTATGCTCTTCTAGTCATGAATCTATCCACTAGACATAACTGCAGAGGTGATTAGAGAAGAGGCAAGGCTTAAGAGGTATTTTTGTCTTACTTAGTCATGGTTCAAAGTCTAGAGGTCATTATTCAAGCCGAAGGGAAAAAAACCAAGCTTTTGGAGAAGATCTGGTTAAGTTTACACGTGCTACAAGAGACCCTATTTTGCTACATGAGCGAGATAACTTGCTGAATTCCCAAGTAAATAAAATGCAAATGGGATGGGAAAATTTTTTTTATTAAGTAGGATGTCCTAGGACTCCATTCCAAGTGGAATCACTCCAAAATACCCCTGTTAACATGTGCTAAAAAATAGCAGAAAATTACTACTCTAAAAACTAGAAATTCAAGAACTAGTGAGCTAGTTAACCTACCAAATGCCTAACCTAATCAAGTGAAAATGATATGGGATAAATTTTGTTATTAACTTGAATGTTTTTATGACCCAATACAAGTGGAATCAACTCAAATGAATCTCATTAACATGTTCTAAAAAATAGCAGAAAATTACTACTATTTTGCTACAAGGGATTTCCAGAAATTCTAGATTTGTGAACTAGTAGACCAATCCAAGTAGCTCAATGATGAATATGACTTTTAAAAGTTGTTCTAAGGATGAATCATGCTTGTGAATTTGTAAATAACCTGCAAAACAAATCAATTCAATCATTTTATCAATGTAACCTATGTAACAGCCCTGGTGAAAATTTCATGTAATAAAAGTTTAAGACAATAACCACGGATGAATGGGACACTTATTCCAAGTTGAATGTTGGGCAAGACATCCTAGGGGTGTTCATTTGGTTGTTTATGGCTAAGGCTTTGGAAAGGAAAAATGGCATTTTGGCACAATTATTTATGAAAATAATGGAAATTAGGAGAAAAGGGAGGTGAAAGGTCAAAGGTTGCATGTGAGGAGGAAAATGAAGGAAAATAATGGAAAATGAAGAAAATAGAGGCCTCATTCATAAAATTTCTATTGAGGATTAGTTGGTAACTTTTTGTCAGTTTGGTTTTGGAGTACTCTCATTATTCTCTCTCTCTCATACCCTTGGATACTTGGAGATTTTTCTTGGAGCACTTTGACATTGGAGAAAGAAAGGCAAAGAAGGCAAGAGGAAGCAAGGATCAAGCAACGAAAATAGGCTTCGTTGTAGGTATCGACTTCCGTGTCGATTTTCCTTGCTATATTTGGCATGCATGTTATTGCATGTGGTTCTTTTCTATCATGGCATGGGTTTTTCCAGGTGTGACAACGTTTTCACACTAGCCTTGCCATTTATGGATAGCCATGATGTGATGGGGTTCTCATGTTTGGTTGAGCTGGATTTTCAGATGGATTTGAAGCTAAGTGAGGTGGATCTCCAAAATGATAGAACACATGGCCTAGTAACCTTTGAACCAGACTATGGGTTGCGGTAAAGCTGAATTTTGTGTTTCCTCAGATGGCCTAAGAATCCTTGTCAGTGAATGACAGGATATGCGATAAATCCTAGATGTGGCTTGCTCTCCATTGGGCCTAGTAATCCCGGGTTTGGAATATGTGGTAAAGCCTGGAGAGTGGGTCTTGGTTTAGGTTCTAGTGATCCGGGTTTGGATTACGGTAAAGCCTGAGAGACTAGGAGACAATAAAATTCCTCACGGTGTAGGTGGAGAAATCCGGTAGCATCCATGCTTGTTTGGCCTAGTGATTGGGTGGAGATCACAGTAAAGCCTATTATGATGTGTTCATTGTGGTGGCTTAGTGATCCAGGTGGATTATGGTAAAGCCTAGTTTCTATTGATGAGGGTGAGGTGGTTTAGCCTCGGTATGCCATGTTTGAGTTCTTTTGGTTTGAGTCCCACATTCTTGTTTGGAATATGGCACGGGGGTGAATGGTTGAAGAGAGATTTGGCTCGAGTGGAACATGGTAGCCCCATCTTCGGTTGGTTCATTGCATTGATTAATGATAAATTCATTTCCTTGATTTTCATGTGAAAGTGTAATGATGTATATATGGATTTTGATGGCTGATATGTTTATGGTATTTATGTTCCTATTATGCTGGTTATATGTACATTTCGTGACATCAACTATGTATGGATCTCAACATGTTTTTACTTCTACATGAAGGGATAATGTGTCTATGACCTAATAGATGAGTATGCAACAAATAACATGAGGGAAGAATGGTTTATAAAGATTCTTAAATAAGTATGAGATCCCTACACTTAATTCTGTTGTTTACACGTGTAGGTTACATGCTGCTGATATGTTTAACGAAATACCTGTCATGGCGAGTAGGGGTCTGGTTAAGGTCTTGATCAAATTATTTCTTTTGCATCATTGTTTCCATGTACTTCACTTTATTTTAAGCTATCATTCCATTATGGGCCCTAGGCCTGAAAAAGTGGCTTAAATCCTAGGGTTGCTGGCACAGAACTGGCAATTTTGGTCCACAGTCACTGGCAGGTAGACCTATGAGAGTCACTTTGGGTTTTTGGTCACTCCCTTGCACATAGCATGAGAGCGGCTATGGCCTAAGAGGTCCACAACAACAGTGGGACCTAGGGACAAGCTATCTGAGTGGCTGAATTGTCTCCTGAAGGTTCTGTTGATGATGTTGGAAGACTGTGTGTGAGTTTTGTCGATTCCACTTCCTTAAGGTCACCTAGGAGGTCAAATCTGATCATAGTAGCCTCTCGTCTCATGTTTACCCGGTTGGCATGGTTACTAGGGTGGATGTGGGAGGAGGGTGTTACAGAGTGGTATCAGAGCATGGTTCACCTCTCAAACTAGATGGGTTGAATGTGTTGGTCATGCATGCATGTTAGTTGCATGTGTGTCTCTTACACTTATATACTTGTTGCATTTTCTTGATGATGGATTAGGGTTGTAGTATGGTTATCATGGAGAATTTGATGTTGATCTTTCAGAAAGTATTTGTCATAAGTATGTGATTGATTACATATGGATTATGTGTCACTTACATGTATATTTTATGTCGCCTACTTACATCCTTATATGTTAGGTTACATCCTTGAGTATTTTGATTACATGTATCAGTCTTGTAGGTTGATTACAAGAATTGATCGATTATGCTCAACTACATGCGTTTATGCGTATGTGTAGTTGGTTAGGCATTGCTTATGCATGTTGTTGGTTGCATGTGGCAAGGTGTATAGTGGAGTAATGGTTGTTTTCATGCATGAGGTCATATAACACATTGTTGATATGGCCTTTCATTGATGTCTGGATCCTAGTTAGAGTGATGTTTATGTGTTGATACATTTACTTGCGTATGTCGATATGTTGTTAAGATTATGCTATATATGTATCACGTTGATTTGGTGATCTTGGAGACTAAGTATCCTCCCTGATTTATACTAAGGTACGTCGGTTTATTGTGATTTGGTTTATCTGACATATTATGCGTTGCAAGAAGAGAAAGATCAAATGGCTAGCAAGATGGTTGACTACAAGGAATCTCTATATGAATTCGAAGAGCAGTATGGTGTTGGGAACTCTTTAGATTTGGAAGTTACATTGAGAAGTTTGAAGGAAGAGATAAGGAGTTGTAAGGCGGATAATGACCGGATCATACAAGCACAAGAGAGGCAGACAGAGGTGAATATTATACTTCTTCAGAGTTTGTCAGAGTTGCAGCAACAAGGGCCGCTTCATATTAGGCATGGGCATGATGATAAACTAATGGGGCATACGGTAGTAGATCTCTTGGTAGACACATTCCAGATAGATATGATACAATGAGAGATGGTAGGTTGTTGGACGCTCTGAAAAGGAGGGGTAATGAGTATAGATATTATTCTAGTTATGGTTCTGATAGACATCATGATCGTTGTCGCTATCATCCTTACAAGAGGAATGATAGGGGATACGTTCCAGATGAGTTCAAGAAAGGAAAACCACCTACTTTCGACGAAGTTTGAAGAAGCCGGAAGATGTAGAGGTTTGGAAACTTGGAATGAACAAATTCTTTCAGTTGCATGAATACACAGATAACTTGAAGGCCATAATAACTATCTTTAGCTTGAAAGGTAAAGCAGACATCTGGTGGTAAGATGTTAAGGAAGTTAGAGACATCAGGATAGATGACTTGAGCTGGTGGGAGTTCAAGAGACCTTTCAGGAAGAATTACTTGTCAGAAAGGTACTATGACAGTAAGGCAAAATAATTTTATGAGCTAAAGATGGGATCAATGGTAGATGAAGAGTACAAGACCAAGTTTTTGGAACTATTGAGGTATGCACCGTATCTTACTGATGAGAAGGCTAAAGTTCAACAATTTGTTAGTGGTTTGCCATTAGCATTTAGAGATCAGATTGAGTATGGTGAGACTCGGCCACTTGAGGAAGTTATTGGGAAACTCAAGCATTTCTATCAACAATCAAAGCGTAGGAATGAATCTCAACATGGATGGAAGGGAAAAGACAAAGGTAAAGGTAAATGGTAGCCTAAGAGGACGAGGCCTAAACATGCAGATTAGATAGAGGATGTGGCACCAGAAAAGAGATTTAATGCAGCTAAACAGGGACATGAGTCACAACGGCAGCATAGACGTGTTGGTACTAGTCGGTTGGAGTGTTGGACATGTGGCAAGGAACACCTTAAGAGAGATTGTCCACAAAACCAGGGTGGTAGACCTCAGATATACAATGCATAGGAGGCACAAACTATTGGAGACTAGGCCAGAGTATTCCTCGTATCTATGCAGCCGTGGACAACATGCATGCATAACACCAGGCATCTATTATTGAGATGGACATTAAGCTTTGTGATCAAGTTATTTCTATTTTGATTGACCTTGGATCTCATTATAGGTATGTTAGTCCTGACTTGGTGGATAAGTGTGGTTTGAATAAGGAGTTTCATGCAGATTCTTGGTTAGTACAGTTTGCTACAAGTACAAAGAAGAGAGTTCATCATTGGGTAAGAGCTTGTGCATTTGATTTAAATGGTATCCTATAATAGCACATTTGAATGTGTTACCGTTGGGATCATATAGTATATTTTTGGGCATGGATTGGTTGTATCTACATAGAACCAAGGTTGGCTGCTATGATAAAGTTATTGAGTGTGTTGATGACAATGGAGAACCAAGAGTATTACAAGGTAAGAAGAAATCCACATCAGTTAAGATGGTGACAACTATGCAAGCAAAGCATAGCCGCAGGAAAGGGTGCAAGCTATTTGCAGTACACATTTCTAGTGATAAAGATAAGGAGGTTGAGGATGCATATGTGTTGAACAAATATCCAGTGTTGCAGCATTTTCAGGATGTATTCCCCGAGGACATTACAAAGTTGCCACCTCACAGGGAGGTATAATTTTCTATTGAGTTAGTGCCAGGGATAGCTCCAGCATCGAAGCACCTTACAAGATGAGCACACCTGAGTTGGTTGAGTTAAAATTGCAACTGAAGGAAATGTTGGACAAGGGAAACATTAGGCCAAGTGTATCACCTTGGGGCGCACCGGTCTTGTTTGTGAGGAAGAAATATGTTAATCTCAGATTATGCATTGTCTACAAGTAGTTAAACAAAGTGACTATCAAGAACAAATATCCTTTTCCGAGGATTGATGACTTGTTCGATCAGTTGAAGGGAGCAGTAGTATTCTTGAAGATTGACTTGAGATCTGGATACCGTTAGGTACACATCAAAGAGGAGGACATTGACAAGACTACATTCAGGACCAGGTATGGGCATTATGAGTTTGTTGTTGTTCCATTTGGCTTAACTAATGCTCCAACTATATCCATGTGTTTGATGAATAGTGTGTTGCGTCCATATTTGGATAAGTTTGTCATTGTGTTAATTGATGATATATTGGTATATTCTAAATATGAGGAAAAGCATGTCTAGCATTTAGCAGTAGTGTTGAGGTTGTTGAGAGAGCATCAGTTGTATGCTAAGCTTAGCAAGTGTAGCTTCTTTTAGACCGAGGTACACTACTTGGGGCATGTTCTCTCCAAGGAAGGCATTGCAGTAGATCCAGAGAAGATAAGGGCCATCATGGACTGGTAGCTCCTAAGAGTGTGGACGAGGTGATATCTTTCATGGGTTTGGTAGGATATTACAGGAGGTTTATCAAGAACTTCTCGCAGATTACTTATCTCATTACATCCTTGCAAAAGAAAGGTAAGAAGTTCGAATGGATAGAAGAATGTGAGGCTAGCTTTGAGAAACTTAAGCAGTTGTTGACACAGAGTTTATGGTATGCACAGATGCTTGAAAGAGAGGGCTTGATGGAGTCCTTATGCAAGACGGACAAGTGGTATGTTATGAGTCTCGGAAACTAAACAAGCACGAGAAAAAATACCCAACACATGATCTTGAGTTAGCAACGATTATACATGCACTGAAGATGTGGAGGCACTATCTTCTTGGCAGGCGGTTTGTGCTTATGAGTGATCACATTGGGTTGAGGTATTTGTTTGACCAGCTGAATATGAATGCTAGACAGGCTATATGGTTGGCCACAATCAACAAGTTTTATTTTGAGAGTAGGTACATAAAAGGTAAAGAGAACAGGGTGGGAGATGCTCTCAGTAGATGGGTATAGGTACATCACTTGGCAGTTATGAGCTCTTATGGGACAGATTTACAGGATAGGATCTTGTAGGCAGGACAGCAAGATGTCAGGTATATGGAGATTGTGCACAGGTTGCAGCAGGATGATAGTACAGGTACATGTACATGTAGTGGCATAGGTACAGGTACATGTAGTGGCATAGGTATAGGTACAAGTGTAGGTACATAAGGCATGGACTATCGTCTTACGACGAATGGATTGGTTAGGTTCCAAGACAAGATATATGTACCGGATAACAATGAGCTCAAGAAGGTGATCTTGAGGGAGTTTCATGAGAAACCATATTCATGTCACCCAGGTTATCAGAAGAAATTGACAATGGTGAAGAGGTATTACTATTTTCTGAATTTGAAGAGGGATGTAACAGAGTTTGTGGCAAGGTGTTTTGATTGTCAGTGAGTGAAAGCAGAATGTAAGCACCCAGGTTAACTGCTACAAACTATTTCGATTCCAAAGTGGAAATGGGAGGTTATTTCCATGGACTTCATCACAGGGTTGCCGAGGATAGTGAAGCAGCATGATTCCATCATGGTCATTGTGGACAGGTTAACAAAGGTTGCACACTTCATTCCGGTGAAGTGTACATTCTCAGTTAGTGATGTGGCACATGTATTCATCAAAGATGTGGTTAGACTACATGGCGTTCCAAATAAGATTGTATTAGACTGGGATGTGAAGTTCAATTCCAAGTTTTGGAAGGAGTTATTTGTAGGTTTGGGAACAGAGTTGGCCTTCATCACAACTTATCATCCCCAGACGGATGGACAGATAGAGAGGGTCAACAAGATATTAGAGGACATGTTGAGGATGTATGTGATACATCAACAAAAGAAGTGGGAAGAGTATCTCCCTTTGGTAGAGTTCACATACAACAAAAATTATCAGGAGTCATTGGGGATGAGTCCTTTTGAGGCATTGTATGGGTAGAGTTGTAACACTCCCATTAGTTGGAGTGATATGTGTTTAGCAGAGTATTGATTGGACCAAATATGTTAGCAAACATGGAACAAGAAATGCAGGTGATAAAAAAGAATCTAAAGGCAACACAGGATAGGCAAAAGAGATATGCAGACAGGAACAGGTTGTTCAAGGAGTTCTAGGTTGGGGAACAAGTGTACTTGTGCATCAAACCGAAGAAGAGCTCCTTGCAAATTGGATCATGTGCCAAGTTGGCACCACGGTTTTATGGACCCTTCAATATCATTGAGAGAATTGGGCCAATAGCCTATCGACTTGCACTACCTCCAACAGTGAAAAAGGTGCTCATGCTCCAGAACCGAGAAATCAAGCAAGTTAAAGTGCAATGGAAGCACTTTGGGGCCAATGAAGCTACATGGGAGATGTCAGATCAGATGCGGGCCATGTATCCTTCCTTGTGTGCCGGTTGAGGCAAAGTAACTTGACATGGTGGTTTGGTATTTGCTTATGTTGGTTTAGTATTTTCTTATGGTCGTTTGGTATTTTCTTTATGATGGTTTGATATTTGCTTTATGGTGGTTGATATATGCTTTATGATGGTTCGATGTATGCTATATGATGTTTTCATATGTGCTTATATATGATGACTAGTATATGTTTGATATATGTTTTGGTATATGATTTGGCATATGTTTTGGTATATACATTTTAATGATGTTGCTATATATACACATGTATATGGATGGTCATTGTAAATACCGCAATGAGCTATGTTATAAAGCTCTACTATGCGGTATGGGTGTCATGTCACTATGGTTATGTTGTCATGCTATTATGTTATCATGTGGTTATGATATCATGATGTTATGATGTTATATGAGTTGGCACTCAGCAGGATGATCATTGTAAATATTGTAATGAGTTGTGTTATAAAGCTCCACTATGCAGTATGTTGTCATGACATTTTTCTCTTGAGCAAATCTTTCATTGTAAATACTGCATCGAGCTGTGTCATAAAGCTTCATGAGCAGTATGTTCTCTTTCAGTAGGTTGCTGAGGCATATGTGTGATTGAACACCGAGGACGGTGTTCGCCAAGGGGGAGGGTTCTGTAACAACCCTGGTGAAAATTTCATGTAATAAAAGTTAAAACCAATAACCACAGATGAATGGGACAGGTTGTCTGAGTGAATGATTTGTCTCCTGAGGGTTATGTTGATGATGTTGGATGATTGTGTGTGATGTTCCATCAATTCCACTTCCTTAAGGTCACCTAGGAGGTCGAATCTGATCATAATAGCCTCTTATCTCATATTTACCCTGGTTGGCATGGTTACTTAGGTGGATGTGGGTGGAGGGTGTTACATCCTACAACAAAAGAATCATGAATAGTAATGCAAAAATAAGAGATGCAAGTGAAACAGACATTCAAAGGAAATAAAGAAATTGTACAAGAGGGCTCCAAGGCTCCTAGGATGGCCAAGCCCAAGGAAACACAGATTCCTATGGGAGAAAACAAGCTTTAAAGGCTAAAAATGGCACCAAACTTCATTATTTGAATCAATCCAAGTACATCCCTGCTAGAAATGAAAGTGGAGCTACTAAATAACAAGATTTCTCCACAAGAAGACTAAGAAATACATGCCACTAGAGGCCAATTCGAACTCATAATTATACAAAGTGACGATGAAGCATTCTCCTTGAAAGGAGGAAGCTTTCCCCTCCAAATTCCCTCAAATAGTGGATATGGTTCTCAACAGTAGGAATCTGCATTAAATGACAGGGATCACATTCCTAGATTTTCTAGATCACTGGAGCTCCATAATTTTCGTGTTAATTTGATAATATTTTGTTTATTTATCATCCAATATTGGTCCATCCCGTAGTAGGGAGAAAGTCCCTAGATTATCTCCTCCTCCAAATCTTCACAATCTGCCCAATATTCTCACAATATTCTACAAAAATAAATAATATTACTCACAAATATGCAATTATCTCCAAACCTTTCTAATGAACATATTAAAGTTTAAAATATGTCATCTAATGCAAAACGAGAGGTTTAATGTGCTAAAGGATGGTCGGATGGGCCTTAATTTATGTTTAATTTGGAGGCCCATCAACTACCATCGCGTGAGCTAGTTTATCACCATTTTGCATGTCAACAATTTTCAATATTTTGTTATCAATTAATTGAAGTTCAATTTTCATTGTAGCTCTCTATTTTTATTTAAATCTGTCTTTCATTTTGTTCCCTGCATAAATATGGATCATTTTGGGTTTTCACGATCCCTCAATTTCCCCTCAGATCTAACCTCTAAGTTGGAACCTCCATCTTCTTTGATTCCAAGCTTATTTTCTAGAGCTGCTATAAGGAGTTTCATATTGCAGCTGATATCAATGAATTGTGTTCCTAGCCCCATGAATATCTCTTCTACTAGGTTAGGGTTATTATGAATACACTTGCCAACCATGGCTAGTGCTCTATTACTTTCAAAGAATTTCATCCACTAGATGGTTTGTTGTAATAGATCTAATAAAAATAAATTGGAATTTAAACTATGAGGGTTAAATTTCTTAAGATTCTAGATTTGTTAATTATTGATTTTCTACTTATGCATGAAATGATAAAAGGTGGAAAATAGAGAACAAAAGATACAATAACACACCATCCATAATGAACACAAATATTTGCTTTTGGAAACCCTCACAAGAGAAAACCTAGCCAGAAGGTGAGGTTTCTTTGCTCTCTTTTTGGTGTGGAAATATTGCAACTACAAAGGAGAGGACACTCTATATGGAGTTAGCTGATATTTGTGGCATATTAGGGTGCTACATAATAATTAACCCCTATACTATGTTCTCTAACTCCCACTCCAAGTTTCTCTTCTCTACCATGGAAAAAGATAAAATCAAATAGAATGGGACCCCTTCTATTCCTAGAGGCCCTATTTTAACATAGCCCAATATCCAACTAGGTATCAAGTTTGATTCCTTCAACTCTTAATTAGAGTTACAATGTTGACCTTTATAGAGTCTTCTTCACAATCCACATATCAATATGATCTATAAACTACCATGGATATTCCATTGGATAGTTTGTCACAATAGATCTGGTAAAAAGAAACTAAAATTTATACTGCGACGATTAAATTCTTTCATATTCCAAATTTGCTAATTATTTATTTTTTGCTTTGGCATGGAATAGATAAATTGCATAAAGCAACAAATAAAATCGCACACCATCCACAGTGAACACAAATATTTGTTCTGAGAAGCCATTATGGGAGAAAACCTAGCTAGAATGGGAGGTTGCTCTATTATCTTTTCTGGTATGAAAATAATGGAAGTACAAAGTAGAAGGCACTCTCTATGGAGTTACTAGAGACACTTGGCCTATTAGGCTATTATAATAAACTAGCCCCCCCCTATGATGCTCTCTAACTCCCCCTCCTAATTTCTTTACTCTACTATGGAACAAGATACAATTGAATAGAACGGATCCCCTTCTCTTCCTAGTGGCTTGATTTTAATATAGTTCAATAACCAACTAATGGTTAAGTTTGAATCCTTAAACTCTCGATTAGAAGTACAATATTAACCCTTCTAGAGTATTTTTCATAATCCACTTGTGGCTATCCCCTTTCAGATGAGTTATAGGGGTTGACAAGGCATCGTCTCGAACGATGGTGGTCAAACATGACAAGTCATCTCGTGGGAGGCATAACTTTTGCATACAAACTGCCATTGACACTATGTTTGCACTGTTGGAAAGATATATGC
Source organism: Pinus tabuliformis (assembly GCA_031772625.1). Classification (NCBI taxonomy): domain Eukaryota; kingdom Viridiplantae; phylum Streptophyta; class Pinopsida; order Pinales; family Pinaceae; genus Pinus; species Pinus tabuliformis. The sequence goes on along the minus strand of CM062805.1, from coordinate 1,370,130,659 downwards.
GTGTAGAACAACATCTTGGATCCATGCTTAAGAAATAGAGTTTTAAATACAAAAAATGTCATTTAATTCCTCAAAATGGCTTCGGAAGGTTTTAGATCCCAATTCACAAAATTGGGACCCAAAGGTTAAAATGACCTTGCAAATTAATTCCTCCTTTTTTTCCACTCTAAAATCGTCAATATAGATGAAAAATAATATGATGATACAATATAAATTACCTCCCTAGTTTGGTAGGATTTTCCCTACCAAAATCTCTTATTGAATGAGGCAATGAATTTCTTCCTTTATTTTCTCTCTAGAGTACTATTTCACTTTACCCAGAAGTTTTCCTTTCAACCTAATTTGTGAAAGGTCATTTTGCTCTTGTCTTTTAGTTCTAGACCTATTATGAAAAATTGTGTCCTTTTCCAAATTTTCATGAGCATCTTGTGCTAAGTCCTCTATGGAGGGTAGGACTTGCCCCTCCTCTTGATCCAACATGAAAGGATCACAGAGTTTGAGATTCTCTAGATTCACTACTAAGCAAATGCACATGTATGGGGGTAGACTAAGTCTACATGCATTATCTTTCACTTTTTCTAGTATCTCAAAAGGAACATATCATAAATTCTTTATCTTCTTACCAAGACCTTGTAGTCTTTACTTGTTCAAATATAACCATACTATGTTTCCCACTTCGAATGACTTCTCGATTTTGTGTTGATCATGCCTAGTCTTGTATTTTTATTTGGACTTCCTCAATTTATTTTATAATTGTAAATGGATCTTCCCATATTTTCAACATTTTTTTCTACTCTTTATGCATCCCTTATGAGGTACTCCCTCACTCCTCCTTGCTTTCCATATTTTTATACAGAATCTACCAATGCAGACAAAAGTGTCTTCCTTAGGCCTAGTGGACTGACCTAGAACAACAGAAATCAAAGGGAACAATGTCTTCCTTAAAGTAATTGAATTATGAGATGAGGCTTACGTGGAGTTAGTCACACGCTTCGCTCCTTCCTGTGCTTTTACGCTCCAATACTAGCTATGATCGCTATAATTAAAACCTACACCATCAAACAAGACAAGCCAAAGATTTGCAACATATATGTAGGATAATCCAATCACTTCATTCAATAGATCAACATGGTATTGAAATACATGAAATCATAACATCATATATAGGAAAACAATATATTCTTTGTATTAATAAAAATGGAGAGAATTACAACCAAAAATAGGAGTTGATCTTGTAGAAGACCTCCCCAAGTTGACTTGTCCTTTCCTTGCAACAAAGTATGCCTTTATGTCACCCTAATGCATGGAATAATGACACTGAAAGCAAAAACATGAGGGTATAATCAATCTCCAAAAGCCAACCCCTTGCCCATGGATGGCTGCAAATATATAGATGAGGGAGGTAGTTTATGAATTCTTATCCGTTTACCAATCTAGGCTTGAGATCCACTTGAGATGGGAGGATAAGCTCGAGGGATAAGAGGTGAAAAATCCAAGGTAGGATCACATAGGATTCAAGACTCTTACCTAAGGTAAATGGTTGAAACGACCTCAAGAAGCTTATGGAAGAGGAAGCTTCAGGATTCTTTTTATTTTTCCTAAATTTCTAGAATCAGCACACACTCAAGACTAAGCAACTTGCTAGTGATCATTGCAAGTGCGGAGAGGGTCAGCCTGGTGGTCAACGCTGGTCCCTAAAGGGCCAGGGTGCGCTGGGCTTTAAAAGCTTGGAAATTCAATAGTCAAGAGCAAAAACTCAAGGATTCAGCAAAGTCATGCTGAAGGCTTTTTGTAGGGATGATGACAATATGTTGAAGGATGTGAATTGATCCCGTTTGAAGGTGATCCAAATTTAAATAGGAACACAAAAAATTATAGATATAACCATAAATACAAATATGCAACATAAATAACACTTCATTTCATTAATATCAAATACTGAAATATGCTTACAAATAGAATGGAAAGAAGACTAGCTTTGATGATGATAGTGTATCTCTGAGAAGAGATGTGGCGGCTACATGCCTCTAAACTGTGTTACAATGAGGCTCAAGGGCCTATTTATTATTGAAAAACATGAGAAAACCATAAAAAACCAAAAACCTAACCCAAGGAGATGTAGCGCCAAGAGTTTGTGGGCCCTGTTGGGGTTAGTTGGGCAGCCAAATTCCTGGGGTCATAACTTGGTCATATTATCTCTATTTGGTGTGTACCATACCTTGTTGGAAAGTTCTCTCCAAGTACTACAAGTTTTGCCACTGGCCCATGCCTATGGCTATGGGCCTATAGTAGACCTCAAAGAAACGTCGTTTAGGAGGTCAAAACTGCTCCAGAAGTTCAGGACCCGAAAAAATGCTAAAAATAGTAAATACTGAAATAAACAAGGAAACAAAAGAAACTAACTGGAGATCTAGGTGGGATAGGTGGCTGGCCACAATTATCCACCTAGATCATTTCTCCCCCCTTAGGAAGCAATGGTCCCCATTGTGTGCAAAGCCTCCATGAGGTGAGGAAACTTATGTTGAACATGGTCCTTGGTGAGCCACTTGCCTTTGTGCAGGAGTTGGCCAACTTTGACAACCCAATATAATTGGATCTTTTGCTGGCGAGTGTTCTTGACCAATGTGTCCATAATCCGATCAATTTTGGCCTGTTCCATGCAGTCTGGGTTTAGCTCTGTTGGTGTGAGCTATTCTATAATGTCTGATGTGTCCAACAATGGTGGTAAGTATGGTCAATGGCAGTCCACATTGAACACTGAGTGAAGGCCAAGGAACGGGGGAATGTTGAGCTCTAAAGCATTGTCTCCCACAACCTTGGTAATGGTGTAAGGACCATATCTGAGTGGTTTGACATTTCGATGGCTTCGGCAAGGCATTCTTTTTTCAAATGCAACCAGACTTGTTTGCCCACCTGAAACTTGTGTAGCACTCGATGTTGATCATGTCGCTGCTTGTACTTGGCATCTTCTTCTCCGAGATGTCGTGAACTTGCTGGCAGATGTGTTGGATAAATTCAATAAATTTGGTTGCTTTATCAACCTTGGACAATACATGTGTGGATTTTGTCTGCGTAGTCGCATGAGGCATGGCAACATCAATTAGACACAATGGTTGAAATCCTAGACCCACTTGAATGGGATTGCAATCAATTGAGCTATGGATATATCTATTATAACTGTGCTACACACATGGAAGACTCTCATCCCAGGTTCCAGGATGCTTGGAGTTGTACATGAGGAGAATGTGCACTATCATCCTATTGACTATGTCCGTCTGGCCATCAGTGTGGGGATGTAAGGAAGTTTATTTGGTAATCTTGGGGTCCAATAATGTCCAGAGGCTTGACCAAAATGTGCTCAGGAACCTGTTATCCCAATTTGATATAATGGTCTGCGAGATCCAAAAATGTACCCATACTCGTTCAAAGAAGAGTTTGGCAGTGTCCTCTGCTTTAATACTTTTCTTGTAGGCTGCCAATATAGCCATCTTAGAAAAGTTGTCCACAACCACAAAAACACAGTCATTACCATGCTTGGTAGAAGGGAGGTCAGATATATAGTCTATGGAGGTAGATTCCCACGGATGGCTAGGAGTAGGCAGAGGGGTGTACAGGCCTTGATTCTTGATGGTTGGCTTAGCGATGACACAGGCAGTGCGGGATCCGATATATTTCCCAACATCAAGTCGGAGTTTGGGCCAATAAAAATACTTTTGTAGTACAACCACAATTTTCTCCACAACAAAGTGTCCTACTACCCGACTGTAGTGCACCTCCTAAATAAGCTTGGCACGCTCACTTGAAGGAACACAAGGGTGGCCCAGGTAGCATAATAATGCGTCCTAAAGGTGGAAATCAGGAACTTGCTTTCCAGCTACTAGCATCTGGCATGTCGAGGTGAGTTCTGGATCATTTTTGTATAGTTGCAACCATCTAGAGATCTCATGACCACAAGAGTTGAGAATAGTAGTTAGTGCTGCAACTGGGGGCTGGCTGAGGCAGTCTGAAACATGATTGGTGCTACCCTTTTTATATTTAATGTTCAGGTTGAATTTTTGCATATATGTAGACCACTTCTGATGGCGATTGTTCTGCAACTTCCCTTATGTCTGTATAAACTAAAGAGGTCGGTGATCGGTGTGGATGACCGTCTCCTTCCCCAAAATGTAGTGCTTCCATTATCGGCAAGCCTGCATGATGGAATACATCTCTTTATCATAGGTGGGGTACTTCTGAATTGTATCGGAAAGTGTCTCACTATGATAGGCCACTAGATGCCCGTGCTGGGTGAGGATTGCACCAATAGCATAGTCTGAGGCATCTGTCTTGATTTCAAATGGCTACTATAGGTCTGGCAGTGTGAGTACCAATGCAGAGCAGAGGCGGTGCTTCAACTCAATGAACACCTTCTGTTGGGACTCAGACCAGGAAAACTTTGCTTTCGCCTCGCCCTTAGTAATCTGACTCAAAGGCCAAGTGATATGGGAGAATCCTAACACGAACCTTCGATAGAAATTTGCAAGGCCCAAAAAGATTCGAAACTCCATTAAAGTGGTTGGGGTTGGCCAGTCCTGAATGACTTGGATCTTGGCCGGGTCCACATGCATGCCACACTCATCTATGATGTAACCCAAGTATTGGACTTGGCTCATGCCAAAGGTTCATTTCTCCAAGTTGGCATACAATTTGTGATACCGAAGTGTTTGAAGGACCTGCCGAATGTGCTGCAAGTGTTCTTCCAAACTCTTGCTAAAGATGAGGATGTCATCCAAATAAACCACCATGAACGAGTTGGTGAAGGGCCGCAATATGTCATCCATTAGCCTCATAAAAGTAGCAGGGGAATTTTTCAACCCGAAGGGCATAACCAACCATTAAAAAAGGCCTTCCTTGGATTTTAAGGCGATCTTCCATACATTTGTGGGCTCTATTGGAACCTGGTGATAGCCAGGCTTCAGATCGATCTTGCTAAAATACTTGGCCCCCCTTGAGTTGATCCAACAGGTCATCAATTCGTGGGATTGAATACCTATTCCTAACATTGGTTTTTTTTAATGCCCGGTAATCAATGCAAAGCCTCCAAGTCCCATCCTTATTCTGTAAAAGTACAATCGGGAGTACTCATTGGATGCAAAATTTAATTCCTCATCCAAGGAGTACTCATGTTGCATACTTTTGATGGACCCCACTACACGAAGAATGAGAAATACATGAAAAATGTGATTGCAATCACATTTTTTTTCATGTGTTTCTCATTTTTCGTGTAGAAGGGTCCATATAAAGTATGCAACATGGGTATTCCTTCGATGAGGAATCAAATTCTGCATCCAGTGTGTGTTTCCACTCGAAATTTGAGTAGGGAGATAAGTTGAAAATACGAGTTGAAAAAATATTTTTTTCTTCTTCTTTTTTCCCTCCAAAATTTGATGATGTAATCAAATCTTATTTTATAATTTCCTTAGGAGGCCCATTTTAGACCTCAAAGTCCCCTAATGCTTCTTTTTCTGTGTGGTGTTTTTCTTTGCTTGCGACTTCGGTGGGTTATCCTAGGTCGCCCTGCCTTGGCTTTCCCTTTGCTCTGCGTTTTGGGGGCACCTTTCCCTTGCTTTGGATTCACAGATCTAAAGTCTCACTTTTTCTGTTTAAGCTTCTACTTGATCTTGACACCGTACCACTACATCGTATTGAGTGAGGCTCCATCTCATCTTGGATGTACCTATGTAGGCAGCTGCGATACTTGATTACCAAATGTTTCTCAGAATCCTTGATACCCAACTTCATGCGAAGGGTATGAAAAACATTATTAAAATCAGGCACTTCTTGGTCCCTTCCCTGTTGCAGTGTGGTCCACTTTATTTATTTATCCTCATAGTTCTCGACAGGGTAGTATTGCTCCTCGATGGCGTCCCAGAACGAATCCCAAGTGGGTGCGAGTAAAAATAGTGAGGTTGTACTTTCATCCTTATGCTCATGGTAGGTTTCCCACCAGTACTTGATGTGGGGGGCGACTTTGAGAAGAGAAAAAGTAATATTTTCCCGGTTGGAAAAATCATGAACAAAAAAAATATCCTTCTAGCAGATTTAACTATTTATCTATGGTGTCCGCATTTATCTGACCCTCAAATATGGGAATGTCAAAGTTAACTTGTACCTTAAAGGGTGTGGTGCTTCCATAGTAGCTGCTCCCTTGTCTTTCTTTTCTTCCCCCATGGGAGGCCATCGGGATTTTCGAGGTTGGTCTTGCAAAGGTTCAACTAGTTCAAGCCCTAACTCCTTATATCCCGACCTCCTTGGGACATGCAAAGAAAAACAGAGAAAGCGCAAACCGCTCTCATACCACTGATCCGAATTTAAACATGAATGCAAAAAATTATAGATATAACAATAAATAAAAAGATGCAACATAAATAACACTTCATTTCATTAATATCAAATACTAAAATATGCTTACAAACAGAATGGAAATAAGAGTAGCTCGGACGATGGTAGCTTATCTTTGAGAAGAGATGTGGTGGCTACATGCCTTTGAACCATGTTACAATGAGGCTCAAGTGCCTATTTATTATTTAAAAACATGAGAAAACCCTAAACAACCAAAGCCTTAACCCAAGGAGATGTAACGCCAAGAGTTTGTTGGCCCTATTGGGGTTAGTTGGGTAGCCAACTTCCCGGGGTCATAACTTGGTCATACTATCTCCATTTGGTGTGTATGATACCTTGTTGGAAAGGTCTCTTTGAGTACTACATGTTTTGTTGCAAGCCCCTGCCCATAAGAATGGGCCTACAATGGACCTTAACAAAACACCATTTAGGGGGTCAAAATTGCTCTGAAAGTTCAAGACCCGAAAAACTGCTAAAATTAGTAAATGCTGAAATAAACAAGGAAACAAAAGAAACTGACTAGAGATCTAGGTGGGATAGGTGGGTGGGCACCAATATCCACCTGGATCAGAAGGCCTATTGACTAGATGTGACAAAATGGCCTATAACAGATTGCCCCCAACTAGTGAGATCATCGTCTGTTACAATACATTTAAATTATGATATATTTGCTGAGAGAGGCATACCCATGCTCAACACATAAGCTAATATTACATGTACGATGACCAAAAGACATGTCCACGGATGACTAATGGTGGACCCATGACTGGATGACTGTTTGTATGATCATATCCATCATACATTGTGATCTTGTATTACTCTTGAAATTGTAGCCCGATAGATGAAACTAGATCTGGGGTCTTCTATCTCGTTCACATGACCAACTAATATACGAGTCTAACCATGCAAATCAATGAGTTGAATTTGGACACAGTAGACAACATCTGATTACTGGCCAATGATGTAAGTCGTTAACAGATGCGAGAGAAACCATCGATGATGTTAATGGCTCTCAACGTACTCTAGTACAATCCGTATGTGTGAATGAATGAGTTGATGTCAAACACCACACATAATCTTTCGGTCGAAGGCCAATGATGTAAACCTATGGCCGAGAGTGAGGAAACATGCCATTGATGTATGCAAGGACCAAGGTATCAAAAGGGTGTTTCTAAGTCAACTTGTTGGATAATGAGCTGATGTCGAAAGGAAGTGACCTGTCGCAGGAGGGCCTTGATGTATCCCCCATCAATGACACAAAAAGAGTACAAAAATTTGAGATAGAATGATCATAATGATGCTGATATGAAACTTGATCAGGAATGATAGACATGGAATGAATGCTTAAGAGCATTGTAGCAGATATTGACTTAATGATTTCTATTGAACACATCAGCGACCCTGAAATGGAGTTGGCAACATTGACCCAAAACCAAAACAGAGGCTTTGAAAATGTATGATAAATAAAAAGGCAAGCAGATTCCCCAACCCAACAACCATGAAGATGAAGTGGAATATTGTCGTGTTCAAGAGTGACTCACTACCATTAACAAGTGGAGTATCCCATTTTCCCAATTTCCCCAACCATTGTTGGCTAGTACCTCTTTATTTTTGGCAAGCTTGAGGAGGATAACATATGCCTGATTTGTAAGTTAATCCTTCAGATGAATCCTTGTGAGAATATTTAACAAACCTAGAGAAGGAGTTATTCGGTCCCGTCATGATCGATTAGTCCATTGATGTTTGATGCTTTTACGAGTCCAGAGAAGGTGAAAACTCGACATCTTTTTCATGTTTAGAGTGTTTGAAAAAGATGCGAAAAAGAACTCTAAATGTTCCTTTTCATAGATAGTCTCTTTAGTCTGAAAAGGCAAAAACAATACTCAGGAGAACCTATTAGCCATGTTTGAATAAGGTATTCCTTTTTCGTAAATAGTCTATCTTAGTGTAGAAAAGGGTTAAACTTATAATGAGTAGACATCTTTTCATTTACTTTAACTTTTTCGAAAAGGCAAGTGCTTGAAAATATTTTCATATTTTGGGAGTCTAAAAAGAGCTGAAAGAGAAATCTAGGGGGTTCCTTTTTCTTAATTTTACAGAGCCTGCAAAAAGTGATAAAAGTTTACATTCACTCAAAATGATCTTATTCCATTCAAAACATGACAAAACTTGTTAAACAACTGTCGACCTGCTCAAAACACCATCAAAAGGATTAAAAATACCTATTTCATGATAAAATTGAATTGTAACAAGGTCAAAACATTAAATATAAATATAAATAATGCAAAAAATGACCATAAATATCTAAAATGATAATTCATTCTTACCATTTCACATTTACCATTTGACATTAGAGCTTTGAGTGCTTTTTACCCTTGATCTTCTGTAGAGGATTGTGGTTAATTCAGAGGATCATTTCGGGTGTTGTCACTGTTATTCCCCACAATGTCCCAAGCTAAGGAGGATATCGAAAGAGGTAACTTCAAACCACTTGCAGTTCAGCAGCTAGTCCTACTAAACCAGAGAGGGATCTCTCTAAGGATTTCACAAGCAATGACTGGAGGAAAGATGGATTTTAGGCTAGATATAATAGTTTCATATGAGTTTTTAGAAATTTAGGGTTTTTGGATTGCTGGATCAAGGATGAGAAAAAGAAGCTAGGTAAAGGCCTCAAAGGGTTGCAGTAGCAGGCATAAGGAGGAGCAAGATATCAGTGTCTTGTGATGGATCTAATAGTTTGGTCAATGTAGTGTAGGTTCTTAAAATATCACAAGGTCATAATGAGCATGTGTGCCATGAATTCATTAATCTAGAAGAAGAAATACATAGAAATGATTTTCCACATAAGCAGATCTTTAAATAGAAACAATTATGCCTATACAACTGTAAGGAAAATCATTGAGGAAAGCAAAACATGTCAAGAAACATGGATTCATTCAGAAGAAACTGACATAGAAATAAAACAACATCACAAACTCATTGCACATGAATTCTTGAAAAATAGTTGTAACTGCTCCTTTGATTAGTTGAGTGAAAGCACTAGATACAAATCCTCTCCTCTGAAGTTCAACCCTTCTCTCTGACTGAGAAATGATATATATAGACTAAGATAAACAATTTCCCCACCTTCAGGGGTCGAATGCATGAGTGGTGGAATAGTTTCCAAGAATATCTCAACCAATAAGTGAGAGTGAGAAGGTAAAAAAAAACTCTTCTCTTAGACTTTGATTTGAGTTTTTTTTTTTTTTGCTTTATGAGGCCTAATTAACCATAAAACAACCTATCATGCTAATTTATTCATGATTACATCATCAATACTTCGAACTACTGAAGTTACATCATCAAGTTACCTTTACCCAAGTCAAACTAGAAAATTTGAGAAATTACACAGTGAAATTTTTAATTAAAATCTCAGAAAATTGCAGAAGCGCGTCACCAAGTTTGAGGCCACTTTTAGGTGTCTTCATGAAGTCAAATTTGAAATCTAAAAGAAGCCTTTCATGTCTAGTTTCCATAACATCTTGAATTTTTGAAAATGACCCATGGGAAGGCCTTCAAAAACCGATTCTCCCAAGGTGTCTCCAAAAATGCAGCACCTATCAAAAAGAAGGGAAAAATGTTGATTTTTTAACCACTTTTTCTCATTTTTCTCAAAATTTGAGCCTTGTTTGGAAAATCTGAGGAAATGAGTTTTGATAGGAGGCCATCATATTTCTATGAATGCAAGGCACTTGTCATTTGGAGCTCTGAGGAAAAATCACAATGCCTTTTGTAACTAATGTGTTTTTTTGAATTTGCATCAAATTTCACCAAAAACCAAAAATGCTCAAAAACTCCCAAAATTGGTCCAGAAGTGGTGAATGAGGTATAATATGCTCTCATGGATACTTCAGAAAGCATCTCCAAGTTGTTCTTCTCATATTTTCCTTTTAGGGTTTCCTTTAGCTTGTTTTGCATTTGCTTGACCTTAATGTTGGAAATCTTGTTTTTGGTTTGGTAGTGGTGGGCCATGTGCCTAAACATCTGGTTATCCCTGTGGCAAGTGCGATGGCATCAACTAAGAATGTGAAATAAATCCATGCAATGGTGGCCTTTTCTCCTTTCAGATTGGTGGCAATCAAATCAATGAGCTGCTCATGAAAACTTACCTCTCCCACTCTTTGACAAAACCATATGCAGTCGACATCTTCAAAGCATTGTCTTATGAATTGTAAAGAATTGATCTCATTGCAATTTGTGGGCTCATACCTCAAAATATTCCCCCCTTTATGATGTTTTATTTTCTTTGATGGTAAAGAGTCTACTTCCATTTTTTAAACCCTAGATGATAGGAAAATGGAAAAAACAGTGAAAAGTGATTGAAGTGGTGAAATGAGGAAGTTAGGGAAGGGAGATGGGAGTAGGGAGATTTTTAGATATGGACAGGCGTTTTATGAATCCTTAGGAAGTTAAATGGAGGGAAATGAATGAGGGAGATGAGATAGGAAATTTAAACATAGTCCTAGCTAGGGAAACTACCCAATTTGATAGATTAGGGCTAGGGTTTGTAGGGAGGTGAAGTGGAATGAAGGGAAATGGTTTGTTGGTGAAGGGGAATGATGAGTTGCATGAAAAGAGAGGTATAGGGATAGTTATTTCAGGGTTTCAAAGCTCCAACTGATCATTTTCAAGTTCAAAACATGAAACTCATAGAAAACGCTAGAAGACTAAACTCACAATCATTTTGTTTGTTTTGCCAAAGGAAGGGAGGGAATTAAAATGAGTGTACTTACTTTTTATGAGGCTTATAGGATAAAGAATCTAGAATTCAAGCTTGAAGTTTTTATTTGAGTGATTTTTGATGATTTTTGGGAGACTTTGTCCCATGCGCAATGCAAAAACGCAACACAGTGTCTCTATGCACAACGCCACCTCCAGAAACGTAGCGCCACTTCTAGAAATGCAGCGCCACTTCTAGAAATGCAGCACAAACTTGAAACCCACTTTTAGAGGCCTTAAACTGCTCTAAATTGCGAACTTGATAGCTTGTTGGAAATCTCTTGAAGTCTGATACAAGATGAACACCTTAAGAATGTAATTTGGACACTCCAGTATGGAGAAAAATTGATTTTCCCAAGGTCGCTCCAAAAATGCAGGGTGTCTCTAACAAAAGCACAACGTCAACTTGCATAGCACTTTTGACTGCCTTCCTGGAGGAGTTTTGGGCTGAAAGTGGTATGGTTGGAAATATTATGATGTCTTCTACACAATAGAGTCCTTAAGAACTGCCAACACCTGCTCCAAATCCCTGAAAAACTGTCTTGAAGTCAAGCGCTCGAGAAGTGCAGCAACTCTCCCGTAGCAAGTGTAGTTTGGGAATTTCTTTCAAATAATAATGCCCGTGCATAACTCCTCTTTCACTTTATAAAATTCTTCTCCATTTGGTCAGAAACATATTTTGAAGCAAAAATGTCCCTATTGGAAATGATGAGACGAGCTAGTGTATTGCAACGCTGTCTTATTTGAAATAAAACATTACCTTTACCTTTATTTTTATTTCCCTAAGCTGCTAACTCCCTTTACCCATTGAATTACATGATGAATATGTTTTTGTTTTGACATATGGTATCATGATGACACATTTAGTGAAACCCTAGACCATGACATAAAATGAGGAATTTAACCATTTCATGACCCAGGACATTTAAATGAAGATACGATACCTCAAAGAAGACAATGACCATGATGAGTGATGAAGACCATGAGTAAGTGAAGGGAGCAACAATGACCTAGACACACCAGCGAGTGACCAAATTTTTATTTGAAGATTCACTAAAATAACAAAAATTTGACTTGACACCCTAGTAACACCTTGTAAGAGCATATTTGATCACTAGTGACAGGCTGAACTAACTGTCACTAACAGTCGCTTCCAGGTAGGAGCTAAGACCTTTCTCTTTCTTTTCATGGTGGCATTTTGCAGTTTTATGCACATTTTTGGGGTTTTGTAGGATCTAGGGCATAAATATTGCACCCCTTGACCAACACACCCTAGAAGGTTGAAAGGTGCATTGATCCTGGAGACTTAACCCTGGAGGAAACGTTGCAACACATTGTCCTCTCTTAGGGGGGCGCGTTGGGCACAAAACCCAAATTTGTTCCACTAGTTTCTCTCAAAATTTATCAAGTTTTTTGCATGAAATTGATCCTAATGAGTCTCTTTATGATGTTTCAGGACTTCATTACTACAAAATGTATCTGATATGGTGGGAAAGAGAACATGAATAACAAGATATGAATGCATCAAATGATCCTGCTACCATCCAGGCATTAAGAAATTGTGGATTGCTAAAATTCTTCTGGCTTCTTGGAATGAGGCAACAGATGGAATTACTTGAATATCTTGTACGTGCATGGGATGTTCAAGCACAAACATTTTGACTAGGAGCACATCTTCTCGAGATAATGGTAGAAGACATATATTTATTGACTAGTTGATCAAGATTCTCTCAACTAGTAGAATCAACCAAGATCTTTACTTCTGTGATGTTAGCAGAATTGCACGTGAAAGATTATGAAAAATCACATGTGCATTCTTAAGGGAAGAGGAAACATAACGACAACCATCAAATCAAGAACACACAAAAGTTGATAACGAAGTTCACCCAGTGTGGGTTACGTCTCCGGGCCTAGTGTCGAGAGTGGGGAGGCCACTTTAGTAAATGCTACTATATGATGATGATGTACATGGTATATTCTTTGTCATTACAGGGATAAACTCCCTCAATAAGAGTGTCATGTATCTCCACAAGACATTCTCCTATACGAACTCTCACTCATATGGGCCCTCCTTTAGCATGACAAGATATTAAATTCTCACATGAAGTGGCATACAAGTATCCTCCAACATAGTAGCAAACAAGGATCTCAACATCAAAGCATCATCTCAGTAAATCAAAAGAAAGACATGGCATCACTACATCATATACCTCCACTTCCGAGGATGGCCTGAAAATGCACAGCTCTGCTGAAGAAATGGACTACATTTTTGAATTCGTAGCACGAAATCGTGTCAAATGACTGTAAATTAAACCCGTTTTGACACCATCAAAATCTGAACCCTCGGGAATCTAAAAGATTCCCTAAAGATTCCTTCTCGTTGGTTGAATGGAAGTCTGCTGTTCAGATGAAAAATATGACTTCACCACTGTGCTCCTTGCAAAAAATTGAGTAATTTGAGAATAAAGTCAACCTGGTTCTGAAACTGTCAAAATTCAACCCTTAGGGAATCTTTTAGATTCCTCATGATTCCACAAAGATTATTTTGGTAAGTTGACTAAATATTTGCTGCTCAAATCCAAAAATCGATCACGCCATCAGACTCTTGGTGAAATTCTGGTTCGTTTGAGTATAAAGTTGACATGCTTCTGTTACTGTGAAAATTTGGCATCAAGGGAATCTTTTAGATTCCTCATGATTCCACAAAGATTCCTCCGTGCAAGTTGACTGAAGACCTGCTGCTCAGATGAGGAAACATATTACACCATCATATTCCTTACAGAAAACTGAGTATAAAGTTGATATACTTCTGTCTCTGTAAAAAAATCCACCTCCAAAGGAATCTTTTAGATTCCTCACGATTCACTTGCGTTAGGGTTCTGCCTCGATTTGCGTGTCATATCTAGGTTACTCTTGCATTGAACTTCGTTCTCGGCCTCTCCTCCCCCTCGACGCATAAATTATTTCGGTTTATGTAGTGTTTTCTGGGCAGAGATTTCAACGTTAGGCTACTTGGGCCATTGGTGGCGTGGCCAAGTTTCGTGGGGGAGGTCGACGGTTCCAACCCTTTCCTGATCGCATATTAGAACCCATTGTATTTTTTTGGTGCATTGGACAATTTGTTTGGTATGGGGCCGCTTGGGTGGCAGGTCGGCTAGTTGGCTGGGCGGGTTCAAAACTGTCAGCCCTGGTTCATTTATTATCGTTATATTTTTTGGCCAGTCGTTGGCCACAACCTATATTAATATATATGTAGCATATGGTTGGCGGAGGTGGTGGACTGCCAACCCACAATTCGTTTTTTTATTATAATATAATATGTTCGATAGGGGGTGGGGTTGGTGGCCCACCACCTACTTTTTAATATATATATATATATATATATATATATATATATATATAAACAAAATAGTTAAAAAAAACTGTGGGTCAAATTTGGGGTTACCGGTAATTTTAAAGAGGTGACAAATTCACCCGTTCCGACTGCCGAAATCCATCGCCAGTAAGTGCCAAATTGTTGCTTCGTTAGTGGCGGCTAATGGGACTAGTTTGACCAAAACTTTGACTGGCCATAACTTTCACATACGAACTTGGATTGAGGTGTCGTTTACACCGTTGGAAAGCTTACAAAGGGCTATTCGATATGAAATTGGTTCCAATTCAATCTAGAAAATTTTATTTTTGAGCTTTTCCAAAGAAACTTCTTAATTCTGAGCGTTTGTTGAGCCACTTGGATCATTCCTCCCACTGAGGAGATTTTGGTCGTCCAAAAGCATGAACATAATATGCAATTGTTGTGTTACATTGTCTAGACATAAAGTGTCCTGAACCCTTGTTCTCAGAGCCATAAGTAATGAATCGACACCTACATCCTTTGCAAAGCATCCATGAAAAGCTACTACATCTAGTAAAACCATCTCTCACTCATCAAAGTGAATGGGTGACCTCCCTATGGTAGATTTTCTTGTTGAACATTTTCACCATTTGGTTCCTGCATGGGCGCTTTGTCCTTAAGACACTGATCTTGATGAAGCCTCCAACATGTGGCTCTTTGATGTCCACCTCTATTGCAATGATTGCAAAAGGTCTTCTTCCTCCAGACGTGCTTATTCTTATTCTTCCCCTGATGTGGAGAAGGCCTTTCACGCCTCATCCTCTTTCTTGTTGCCATTCTCTTCCAGCACTCAGCAACCACATGGTTATGAAAACCACAAAAATTACATGGTTTTCTACGCCATGATTTCTACTCATCATTAACAGTCTACTTGTAATCAAAATGAAATTTAGAATACTGAGACCTTTTATACCTCTCTTGACTGTCTTTGGTCCAATCTTGGCGATGAGAGCTTGCCTTAGCTCTTTCTCTGTAATGTGCACTGTCATGGGAGGATTGTGATGTGTTCCAATCATCCTCTTTCTTCGATGGCTTCGACAATGCCTTGGAATCTTCTGATATCTTCGAGCACTCTCCTTGAGGGTATCCCATATTAGTAAGGAGTATGAGGCCAATTCCTTAAATGGGTACCTCAAGGCTTCCAACAAAATAACATCATGTGAAAATGAAACTGAACAACGATCAACATTGTTTACCTCAACTATTGATTATGAAGCAAGTGATGATGGCTTCGCTAAGCCTTTGTTGCACTTCAACTCTTTCAAGGCCTCTTCCTTAGCTCGTAACTGAAGCTGCAATCTATGCTTCTGCTATTTTTCTTCTTGTAGAAGTCTCCTCAATTCAACATTCTCTGCTTGAAGGCTCTGATTGATCTCCTCAATTGAATGATGAGAAGATGATGAAGAAGAAGAAGGTTCACTCGAGGGAGTAGATGGAGCATTGCCCTCTACTCTTTCTTTCCCATGGTCCTCTCTTGCCATTTTCTCCTCATAATCTAAATACATTAAATCTACCATGTTGGCCATCCTATAGAAGACCTCATAGAGATCTTTGTCATCCTCCGTTTGATTTCTAGTTGCATGTTGAATCATTCACACTCGCAATTCGCATAGGCAAGAAGACTGCTCCGATACCAAACTTGATCTAGATTTTCTCAGCTACCAGAATTAACCAAGATCTTTACTTTTGTTATGTTAGCAGAAGTTCACGTGAACGAGTTTGAAAAACCACATGTGCATACTTTAAAAAAGAGGAAACATAACAACAACCATCAAATCAAGAACACACAGAAATTGATAACAAAGTTCACCCAGTGTGGGTTACATTTCCAGGCCCGGTGTCGAGAGTGGGGAGGCCGCTTCCTTAAATTCTGCAACATGATGATGTACATGGTATATTATTTGTCGTTATAAGGATAAACTCCCTCAACAAGAAAGGCATGTCTCTCCACGATACATTATTCTATAGGAACTCTCACCCATATGGGCCCTCCTTTAGCATGACAAAATATTAAATTTTCACATGAAGTGACATACAAGTATCCTCCAACATAGTAGCAAACAAGGATATCAACATCAAAACATCATCTTAGCAAATCAAAAGTAATACATGGCATCACTGTGTCATATACCTCCACTTCTAGGGATGACCTGAAAATGCACAATTCTTCTGAAGAAATGGTCTACACCGCTAAATTCGTGGTATGAAATGATGTCAAATTACTGTAAACTCGACCCCTTTTCGACACCGTCAAAATCTAGATCCTAGAGAATCTCAAATATTCCCCAAAGATTCCTTCTCATTGTTTGACTAGGATTCTGCTGCTAAAATGACAAATCTGACTTCACCACTCTACTCCCTGTGAAAAACCGAGTAATTTGAGTATAAAGTTAGCCTAGTTCTGAAATTGTCAAAATTCGGCCCTTAGGTAATCTTTTAGATTCCTCATGATTCCACAAAGATTCTTCTCTGCAAGTTGACAGAAGATTTGTTGCTCAGATCCGAAAACTGATCACACCATCAGACTTTTGGCAAAATTCTGGTTCATTTGAGTATAAAGTTGCCATGATTCTATTACTGTAACAATTTGGCATCAAGAGAATCTTTTATATTCCTCCTGATTCCACAAAGACTCCTCCTTGCAAGTTGACTGAAGATCTGCTACTTAGATGAGGAATCTGATTACTCCATGAAATTCTTTGCGGAAAATTGAGAAAATGAGTATAAAGTTGATATACTACTGTCTCTATAAAAAAATCCACCTCCAAGGGAATATTTCAGATTCCTCAAGATTCCCTAGCTCTGGGTTCTGCCTCGATCTGCATGCCAGCTCTGGGTTCCACCTGCATTGAACTTTGTGCTCGGCCTCTCCTCCCCCTTGGCGCACAAATGATTTTGGTTTATGTAGTATTTTTTGGCGGAGAGTTCAACGTTGGGCCACTTGGGTCGTTGGTGGCGTGGCCAAGTTTGGCTAGGGAGGTCAGCGATTCCAATCCCCGCCTGACCGTATATCAAAACCCGTTGTAATTTTTTCTGCGCATTGCATAGTTTGTTTAGTATGGGGCCGCCCGAGTGGCGGGCCGACTAGCTAGCCGGGTAGGTTCAAACCCCACCGACCCATGTTCATTTATTGTCATTATATTTTTTGGCCGGTCGTTGGCCACGACCTATATTAATATATATGTAGCATAGGCTTGGCGGGGGTGGCGGCCTGCCAACCCACAATTCGTTTTTGTTTTATAATGAAATATGTTCAATGGGTGGCGGGGTTGGTGGCCCGACACCTATTTTTAATATATATATAACAAATTAGTTACAAAAACTGTCGGTCAAATTTGGGGTTACCAATTTTTTTAAAGAGGTGACAGATTTGCTCGTTCTAGTGGCTGGAATTCATTGTTGGTAAGTGCCAAATTGTTGCCTCGTTAGTGGCTGCCAATGGGCCTAGTTTGACCAAAACTTTGATTGGCTATAACTTTCACATACGAACTTGGATTGAGGTGTCGTTTATGTTGTTGGAAATCTTACGACGAGATATTCGATCTGACTCTAGTTTCACTTCAATCCAGAAAATTTGATTTTTGAGCTTTTCCAAAGCCACTTCTGAAATTTGAGCGTTTCTAAAGCCACTTGGATCACAGTGCTATCTAGACGAGATGCCCCCATCTCTTTCACAACATGATAAAGAGAGGACAAACAATCAAGGATTATGTCACCACTCATTGCAGACCTTGAGCCCAACCAACCAAGGATGGGAAAATCAACATAAAAGATGTGGTCCAATTGCCTCTAAGAATGATCTTGTTCATTATCATCAGATTGGTAGAGAACTCTACTCTACATGTGGCCAATAGGTCATATATGCAGTATGATCTAGAAATCATAGAGCCAACCATCTTCAACTGGAGTGAGGGAGTGTTGGTCAACATGAAAGAACAACTGACTAAAGCAAAAGATGGGAGGCTAAAGGACTTTGGCTATGTATCAATATTGGTCTCGATAGGATTCCATTGCTACGACCTCAACATATATCACTTTATCCCATTGATTTGAGAGATCCACGTATGAGGAGGTGGATAGATCTCATGTTCACCATGCAGGTCCATCGTCCATGAGCTTCACACCGATTTTCTTCAAATGCGCATGTAATTTATTATGGTAGATGATTATCCATACATAGGGGTGGATTTCCGTGGAAACCCAGAGGTTGCGCTTCCTAAAGGAGTGCAATGGGGTGCTATAGGTAAGATATTTTGACCATTTTTTATTTTGAGTTTTACAAATATTTTTTATTTGTTTTGATGTTTTCAAGACTAAACTATTGATTTGTACATGTAGATATTGGACCCGTTCGACCTGTGGGTGTCTCATATCTCCAACGAGTAGGAGACCCACAACCAACACCAACACTAGTACAAGTTGTTGCAGTAGGATAAGAAGTACTACTTGATCTCAACATAGCAAAGACCCTCACACAAGTAGAGCATGATATGGCATAGTTGAGACCACAATCGACCAACTTTCTATGTGATTACAATGAAATACTATTGGAGTGCCAGGGCGTATTGGTCAACTACTGCGCAAGATAGGTCGTGCACTGGCATGTTATCATGAGCACTATGATTAGTCTACTAGGAGAAATACAACCATATTTGCATGTGTATTTTGGATATGATAGGTCGTGTGGCCATATGTGTCTCGGGCACAAATTTTGTAAAACCAAACGTTTTATATATAATTATCTTCAAAGTTTCCTACATTTCTATTATCACTTTCAATTGATGTGGTGTATTGAAATGATTTACATGTGTCACAAATGTCTATCTAAAACGTGATTAACCAATGCATCTGTCAATGTATTTAGATTTCTATAAATGTGTTGATATTGGATGTAATCAAAGTGTCCTTTTAGAAGGTGAACCCTTAAGAACATGCGAAACATAGTTGGGCTTCTAACTGAGTAAACATTAGTCAAATGTAGTATTATAAGTTGTGAGTCCAATATGATGACTATACGTCAGATACCATGTGAAATAACATCATATAGTAGTTCGATCACGACACTATACTCAATGATGTTATTGGTAAAGTGGTTGAAACAAATACTTTGTAGATTCACTATCTGGAGCGAATATGGCCCGTGCTGTAGAAGATAGGTTTCAAGTACTATGATTAGCACATCAACATAACCAACAAATGGTTCCAAGGATGCTGACATCTGCAAACCAAATGTAAATGAAAGTAACAGAAACTAAATGAAATTATGAAGGGACACACTCAACACACCTATATACAACATGTACACAATGTACTACGCAAAATTAAGCATAATATTTTTTAAGGTACAACCCATTTCTAGGTTGCACGAATGGAACTCCATCAAAATCTACTAGCTCATAGGCCCCTTTTGAAAGAACATGTTTGGCGATGTATGGACCTAGCCACATTGGCTCAAACTTTCCTAAACCTGATTTATCAGACTCTTGATTGCAAAGTAGAATAAGGTCTCCTTCTGAAAGGACACGAGGCTTGACACTCTTGTCATACTGCACCTTGATACATCTCTTATGAGCTTCATTAGCTAAAGCGGCATCACGTCGTGTCTCATCTAAGCGCATCAGATGTAAAAGATGTTCCTCTTCTATAGAAGTGGCAGGAAGAAGTTCTATAGCCAGTTTCAATGACAAAATCTCACATTCTATCAGAAGGATAACTTTCAGACCATAAACCAACTAAAATGGTGTAAATAT
The DNA here is from genome assembly GCA_031772625.1 of Pinus tabuliformis. Classification (NCBI taxonomy): domain Eukaryota; kingdom Viridiplantae; phylum Streptophyta; class Pinopsida; order Pinales; family Pinaceae; genus Pinus; species Pinus tabuliformis. The sequence goes on along the minus strand of CM062805.1, from coordinate 1,370,110,376 downwards.
GGTATCATTCCTAACGAAGGTTCGTTATGCCCACAAGGTAGAAAAAATAAGAAAATGGCAGTTTGATTTATGGACCCCTATCATACATTGAAGCATTGTTTTAAGAGCCTTATTGACAACCTCAACTTGTCCATTCGCCTATGGATAGTAGGGAGTGGAAATTTCATGGGAAAGTCCTAGCTTAGCAATCAGTTCAAACGTCATATGATTTCGGAAATGCTTTCTGTGATTCATAATTATGGCTTGTGGAACACCAAACCATGTGATGACATGGTTGAAAAAGAAATATGTAGTTGTTTCACCGGTATTGTTAAATGTAGGCATTACCTCGACCCATTTGGTAAAGTAATCAACTGCTACAATGATATAGCCATGCCCCCTAGTCGAGTGAGGGTTACATTTGATGAAATTGATAAGCCATTTCACAAAAGGACCTACATCGACAACAAGATGCATAGGTGTGGGTGCAACACAGGTCTTACGATAAAAAAATATGGCATCAATTACACTTTTGGACAACGAGAATACAATCACGAAAAATGGTGGGCCAAAAGTAACCGACATGTAGGATCTTTTGTGCGGTGGCATAACCAGATAAATGAATGCCACATGCCCCTGAGTGGCATTCATTAAGGAATTTTTCAGCCTCCTCATGGGTGAGGCACCTTCGGAAAACCATATCGATACCATGATGATAGAGGGTGTCACCAATGATTATATAGTCTTTAGCTTGATATTGAATACGTCACTTCTCAGAGCGAGAGGTATTAGACCAAAAAGTCTAGGTCTAGAGATATAAAAGGATGTACCCATACCGCGAGTCAAATGACAAGATCAAAAACAATAACTCATGTGGGATTGAATTTTCAGATGTGGATTCAGAACCACCAATGGGAAGGTCACATAACATCTTAGTGAAAACTGAGGATTTCTTTGACTTGGATTTGATGAATTCCAGGTCAACTCCTGCAGAATGACGATCCATTTGGAGTACTTCCCCCCAACAATTGACATGAAAAAATGTATGTCATAGGGTTGCAATCCGAAATGACCATAGTTTTTCGGAGCAATATATAGTGGTGGAACCTTTGGACATCTTGAACAACTGCCAAAGCTAACTTCTCAATGTGAGTGTACTTGACTTTGGTATCATTGAGATTTTGACTCAAGTAGTAAATGGGATGTTCAGTCCCTACATCATCCTCTTGGACCAATACTATTGCGATGGTAGTAACTGTAGTGACAAGATACAAGAAATAGTCGCACTGGTAATTCGGGGGATATAACAGAGATGCCCGAATCAGTACATCTTTCAAGGAATCAAACGCCTTTTGAGCAACATTATCCCAATTGAAGGGAACCCATTTCTTTAACATGCAAGTGAATCCTTTGGTCAACTTAGCGTAGTTAGGGACAAACCTCTGTAGAAATTTAGCCTTCCCTTGGAGTCGTTGGAACTGAAGGAGGGAAGAAGGCGCATGCATATCTATGATTTCCTGTACTTCCATAGGATCGATACAAGTTCCTTGTTTTGAAACTACACAAGTGAGAAGTCAGCTAGAGCTAACAAAACACAAATTTGTGAGGGTTTAATTGAATATTATAATGCCTACATCATAAGAAAATGACCTGAAGATGCATCGGGTGATCAACCCGATGTTTTGAGTGACAGGGAGATATTCCAGATAAGGTTGCATGATGTGTTTGATATCATGGAAGGTGCAATTCATCTCCCTATGAAACATAGCTCCAACATTCTTCAATCTAAAAGGGAGTTTCTAGTATGAAAATGTGCCCCAATGACAAATAAATGAAATTTTAGGTTGATTCGCTAGGAGAATGTTGATTTGATTATAGCCGGAAAATCCATCCATGAATGAATAGATCTTACAACTATCATAATCATCAACAATCTGGTTGATGAATAGGGTGGGATAATTATCCTTTGGACAAGCATGATTTATGTCCCGATAATCGACACATACATGAATTGTTCCATGTTTCTTCATGAAAAGAACAATATTTGACACCCAAGCAGTGAAAGGAACTAGATAGATGAAACCAATGCGTAGAAGTTTTCTACTTCAGATTTAATCACGACAACCTTCTTGGGATGGACTGGATGAAGGCGTTGCCGGACTGGTTTAGCATCGGGATACGTTTTTATTTCGTGAACCATGATGTTTGGATTGATCCCTGACATTTCTTCATAAGACCAGGCAAAGACATCTCGAAACTCCTGAAATAGAGCTTTGTAAGTCTTAATCTCATCTGGAAAGCAAGACGTGTCGATATGTAGATTCTTGAAAATGTAGGGTTTAATTGAGATATTGAGAGGGATAGTATTTTCAATATTCAATAGTTTTTATTTGAATCGACTTCATGAATGGAAACATAATTCGTAGAGAGCTCAACGATATTGGGTTGATAAAGGTCATTAGGATTATCCTTGATGGAATCTGACAAGGAGGAATGATGGTGATGATCATCCAATGGCACATCGTTTGGCATCATGATCTCCATGATGCTCTCATCAATAGGGAATTCACAAGAGAAAGGATCAGAAGACATGCCATAATCCAATGAGTGATCAACCCAATTGATCGAAGAGACTAGATCAGAATGAGTCGCACAAGCTAAATGAATGGCTTCATAATTAAGCTCGATGGGGCTAAGAGGAATACGGTCACCAAAACTATTGATGTTAGTTTCTGCTGGTACTATCCAAGGATCAGTCGAAATAGTAGAAGAGGATATCATATTAATATAGGAAGCCAAAGAAGAGATGTCAAGAAGCAGAGGAGGAATCGAAAAGGTTTCCATGAGAGAGGAATCCTTAAGCAATCCAACCTTGACAAGTTGGTATGTGTGTATATTTTCCCTTATGAGAGGGACACTTCCAGTAACTGGAGAATTAGAGGCAAAAAACGTGAGTTGATTGATGGATACTATGCGACCTTTATGAGGAAAGACGATCATTCAGAAATAAGTTGAAACAATAACAACAACGGCGTAAACCCAGGTGCAACCTAATAGAAGATTATAATCGAATGATCCATCAATAATGTCAACTTATATGGATACAAATTTACCTCCCAATTCTACTTGTAAGGAATTTAAAATCCCACGAGCTTTATATGTTCTTTTGTCAAAATATTTCAAGGTGGTCGGCGACTGTCTCAATTGAGGAGAAGTAATGGCGTTCCAGCGAGACAAGGAAATGATGTAGGTTAAGGCTCCCTCATCCACAATAGAATGATGAATGTTCTTACCACGTACGACAACCTGGATCATAGATGCTAATTGAGCTGAAAATCAAGGTGTCTAGTTCTCATGATTAAAGAAGTCTAGGTTGGAATTCGGAGGATCGATGCATCCAGTTGTGGAAAGAAAAGCCTTTTTCTAGGAGGGACAATTTTGCAACACCTTGAGAGTAGACATAGCTAATGGATACTGAGCTAAGTCCTTAACTACGCTATAATTATGAGCAGATCTCGCGTGAGGGTTGAAAGCAGATTTATGGATAACACCCTTTGGAGGATTGATAGTCAATTTCGTAGGAATTGTAAGAGGAGCAGGATCTGATGGAGATGCAGCTGAACTTGCAAGTTGATCAGTAGTCTGATCATTCAGGGGATTCACATTACCATATTCTTTATTACGAGTAGCCACCATAATATTAGTTTTTGATTTAGCGGAAGAAAGCATCAAAACCGAGTTAGAGGAAGTAGGGTCCTGAGCAACCAAATGAGTCTCTTGATTAAGAAACATATATGTCAACATGATGGGTGAAGTAGAAGATTTCATAATTTGGTTCACCTCTACCTGATGGGGACAATCACAAGTGAAGTGTTCCTCATTAAAAATCAGGCATGGGTAACGAGGTTTCCATTTCTCATTAGAAGATTGATTATTTTGTTTATCTTGCAAAGGAGAATCTTTCTTCTTCTTACCTTTGCATTTGTTCTTACTTATTAGTTGTTGTTGAGATTTTCCTTTGTCAGAATGAATGACATTAATCTTGGAAGTAGAAGCCACAACAAGATTGGATGGAGGGTTTTGGGAAGTTGCAGTAAGAGAAGTACCAGATGGTTTACTCACCAACTGTGAATTGGAAGAACCAATCACGCCATCAACAACATGAGATTCTTTACCAAGAGCTTGAGGAACAATGTTTGAAGGTCACAGAGCATTTGATATCTTATCATAAAGTGTGCGAGATTGGGTAATAACAAGATCCAAGTAATGCACATGAAAAATTATTTGCTCTTCAGTTACAACTCCACCCTTAGCTACATATTTCGTTATGGGGGCCAATAGAGACTTAATAAACCATTCCGCTAACAATTGATCCAAAAGATATGTCTTAACCAACTAACAGTGACATCACCACTCATGAATATGATCAGAGATGTGAGTGGAATCAGATTTTTTGAAGTTCATCAGAAGTACCATTCCGGTTTCATATCTAATGGGAAACTTGAAATGTGTGAGGAAGGTGGTAGCTAAGGTACTAAAATTGTTAAACAAATATGTCAGTAATTCAATATACCATTTAGCTTTCGTACCTGTAAGAGTACACTATAAAAGACGTAATTGAATTGAATCATCATTAAGGGAGTTAGATGAACACCATAGATGATAAGTCATGACATGCGTCAATGGGTCTTCTCTAGGATTCCCATTGAACTTTGGAATATCAGAAGGCAACTCCTTGGGAATAATCGACCACCAAGGTGAACGAGTAATAGGATGTTGGTGAGCTGAGTCAAATCTGGAAATTCGAGAGTTGCAACAAATAGTTATTGCCTGTTAAAATCCGGTGGAGGATAACCTGAATAAGAGGGAAGAGCCTAAGAAACAAGTATATTCACTCCATGATAGGGAGGGCTCTGATAAAGAGGAACTTGGGCAACATAATAAGGAGGATTCTGATAACCAACATACACATAACCTTGTTTTCCAGCTCCAGGATAACCTTGCAAACGCTGGAGAGGATGGGTTTGGACTTGCTAGCCTTGATAGGGCACGTGATAAAATTGATACTGTTGCCTCATGGGATTTTGGATCATCCCAACATAACGTGGATTTGGTGGCAGCTGTGTTAGGGAGGGCTCTGATAAAGAGTAACCCGGGCACCAGAATAAGGAGGATTTTGATAACCAACATACACATAACCTTGTTGTCCAGCTCCAAGATAACCTTGAAAATGATGGAGAGGATGGGTTTGGACTTGCTGGCCTTGATAGGGAACGTGAGGGATACCCTGATAAGGTTGATATTGTTGCCTCATGGGATTTTGGATCATCGCAACATAACATGGATTCAGTGGCGGTTGTGTCATACTATATGCAATCTGTCCTATTGGAATTTGAGGAATACCTCGTCCAAGTGGTTGAGACTATAAGGTACCTTGTAAAGGATGGGTAAGTGGAACTAACAGAATAGATTGAGTCATAGTTACAGCATGTAAAGGTTGACTTGCATGAAATTGATCTTGTATAGGTACAAATTAATAAGTAGGAATTTGAGATGTGGATGACACAGGTTGAGAATTCAAAAATGGATCCATAATCGAACAAGGTTGTACAGGCAAAGTAGGTTGCTAAACATTAGCATCAATTCTAGAATATGGAGGATTTAGATAAGTTTGAGTACCAATTTGAGGTATACCAACAATAGGTTCCCCCCCTGCCAAAGGAGGGGAGGGGGTGATGGATGCAACTACCCCCCTTGCAGAGGGTACCAACCATTATGAGAGTTAGGAAGTTGAAGGTAACCAAACCCACTAACATAAGGGCTAGCCCGTTGTTCAACTGTAGGTGTAGGTGGAGGAGAATGAGCAGTATGCGTAGCTCTCATTAACGAAGTTCTAGATGGGGTTCCATAAATAGATGACAAGGGAGAGGTCCATGGATTTGATGCCACACCAGAGAAGGTACTAGATAATGATTGATAACTAGGTGGGACAGACGGGCCACCATACAGATGTGCCTATGGTGATTTCCCAAACATGGATGAAGAAGCAACACAAGTTGGAAACCATAGTGGATTCAATCATGGTTAATTGTTTCAAAGAATATTGTCGCGAGAAACTCATAGGTGAGCGGGAAGAATAAGGTAAATGAGTTTATGTTGGAGTTTGAAGAGGAGGAAGAGGTGCGAGCTTGATAAAAATTGGTTCCAGTCCAATGAATAAGAGTAGAGGTATGGGGTTCTTCCTATGGGATCTCTTCGATACTCACAAGACCAGGTGGAAGGGGTTCACTGTTGAGTCTAAGATATATAGTTTGTGGTTGTGTCTGAGATAGAGGAAGAGAAGAGGGAAGTCCTGAAGTAACAGGTGAATATGGATGAGGTACCTCAGGTAATAAGGTCTTTGATTCAATAAAGTCAAGTTCAATGACCTCATGCAACAAAGTCTCAGGTGCTTCGGTTTCAATTGTGTCAGATTCACCAGCAAATGATGAAGTATTTTCAGGCTCAGTACTCAAAGGGAAATATGATTATGTTAGATCAGATTTAGGAGGAGCACCAGAAGTAGTTCCTGAAGTCCTTGATTCGATAGTTTGCATCTTCTTATTCTTTTGATGATGTCCAGGAGTAGCCGTTAGTGGAAGAGGAGGCTTATTTTGCATTCTACGCGAACGACAGAGAGAAGGGATGCGTTCTTCCATGTTGGATTATTAAATTTAAAAATCAACACAAAAATTAATTAAAAAGAGGGTAAACTAGGCATAAAGTTTTACCAAGCAACCATGAACTACAATATACACCTTGGCAAACCAAGGACTTAACGTACGCGCATGAAATCTCCCCCAATGTTGTGTTCAGTGTATCATGATATACAAGGTGACCGACTTGGTTACCTATGGCAAGGATAGCAACCTATGATGGACTTCAAAAATATACTCGATGATACATGGAAGTGCAGTCCGTAGTAGTGTTGTCCTATGCGTATTTGTTTGATGAGAGCGTTCCTATATACTTTTCATGTGTGGAGTTCCATCCAATATACCTAAAGGTACACGAAGTATGATCCGATACACTTACGTATGTGGAACGAGATATCACCCCTGGGATACAACGCTGGAAAACAACGATAACTCCTAAGTTTAACGACGTCGGAACACGTCTCTAGTCTAGACCTCTAAATATTTGTGTTAATGTGACAAATTCTCCTTAGGTTGAGTCAAAAGATTTTAAAGTTTATCTTTGATTAGGTTTCAATTTCATGACTCAACGGAAATTTCACCTAAATATCCTAAAATGCAAGCTAGCACGAAGAAACAAAAACTTTCACTTTCAATGAGAATCTATCTAAAGGAGGGAAGAGACAAAGAATATGCAACAAACAATAACTAAGTACAATTCCCTAAAATGCAATTGTTCCAATTGAAGTTTACTCACAAAACCCTAGATTCCAATGCAAGGAGATTTTTATTTTCAATTTCCTCTTAATTTTCAAAATGAGAGAAAACTAAGATGCATGTCTAATCACTGATAAAAATAAACTTTTCAGAATGATGACTGGAACACCAATTCTTTCAAGTACTCAATGACTAAACAAATCAATCCGCTAATGACCTAATGACAAGGACAAAGGAAACTCTAAAAAATTTCTTATCAAAGGTAATCAAAACCACAAGCAAACTATATGGAGGCTTCTATGAGACACTGAGACACCGAGGGACACAAAGAAGAGCAGTTGGAAGAAGGCTTGTCGGAGAGCAAACCAAAACAAGGAAAATCTTGGCATGAAACACGGATCAACGTAGATGCTTAAGGGACACCAGTTCTTTGCAAGGCAGACACAAAGAGTGATAGGGTGCACTGCAACGCAGGTACATGGAAGTCTAGGGTGCATTGTAACACACTCTCTCTAGACCAGAGGGTGCGTTGATCAAGGAATCTCAATTTACGGTACAAAAAATTCAATGGAATCTTAATGATAGGTCTTCCTACGTATAATCAAAACTAAGTAAAACTATAAATATCAAAACAAGAGGCAAAATAAACACTAAGGGCAAAGAAAACCACCAAGGGATTGAATCGATCCCCAATATGGTCGCCAATTGGTTATACCAAAATCTACAACTGCGGACAAAAGTGTCTTCCCTAGGCCTAGGGGACTGATGTAGAACAAAAAAAGCAAAGGGGACAATACCTTCCTTAAAGTAATTGAATGATGGGAAGAGGTGTACTTGGAATCCGTCGCAAGCTTCGCTCCTTCCTCGGGTTGTGCGCTCCAATCCTCGCTCCTATCGCTATAATTAGAACTTGCACAATCAAACAAGACAAGTCAAAGATCTATGCCATAAATGTAGCATAATCCAATCACTTCATTCAATAGTTCAACATGGTATTGAAATACATGAAATCATAACATCATATGTAGGAAAACCGTCTACTCCTATTAATAGACATGGAGAGAGTTACAACCAAAAATAGGAGCTGATCTTGTAGAAGAGCTCCCCAAGTTGACTTGTCCTTTCCTTTCCACAAAGTATGCCTCTATGTCACCCTAATTCATGGAATAATGACTCTCAAAGCAACAACATGAGGGTAGAATCAATCTCAAAAAGTCAACCCCTTGCCCATGGATGACTGTAAATATATAGATGAGGGATGTAGTTCATGAATTATTATCCATTTACAAATCTAGGCTTGAGATCCACTTGAGATGGGGGGATAAGCTCGAGGGATAAGAGGTGAAAAATAAAAGGTAGGGTTAGCCAGGATTCAAGACTCTTATCCAAGGTAAATAGTTGAAACAACCTTAGGAAGCTTCTGGAAGAGGAAGCTTCAGGATTCTTTTTATTTTTCCTGAATTTCTAGAATCAATGCACCCCCAAGATTGAGCAACCTGCTGGTGATCAACGCAGGTGCATAGAGGGTCAACCTGGTGGTCAACGTTGGTCCCTAAAGGGCCAGGGTATGTTGGGCCTTAAAATCTTGGAAATTTAGCAATCAAGAGCAGAAACCTAGAGATGCAACAAAGTCATGCTTAGGGATTTGTTTAGGGATGATGAAAATATGTTGAAGGATGTGAATTGATCTCATTTGAAGGGCTATTGACAAAATGTGACAAAATGGCCTATAACACATACAACATCCAAAGGTGAAGGTGGAAAATATCTAGAAAACGTTTCAAATGGGGACTTACGAGTATAAGTGTAGACTAATATGTTATAAGAGTGATGTATGTAGGCTATATTTTCATCCTAGGTCTTCAAATGCTTCTAATGTATCCCCTTGAAAGCCACACCAAAGTCTTATTGACTACTTTTGTTTTCCCATGTGTCTATGGATGGAATGATGTAGACCTCTTTAACTCCATGTCCATCTTATCCAACAATTTTTTCCAAAATGTAGTGAGAAATCCAATCACCTTTTTTGAGATGATGCTCCTCAGTATCCCAAAGTATACTCAGACCTATTCAAAGAAAATTTTCTTTTGATTCTTGCCCTTTGATGGTCTTTATATAGGGCATGGGAATGCATATCTTGTTGAACCTATCAACTACCACAAATAAGTAGCCATGCCCCTTCCTGCTAGTTGGTAAACCTCCCACTAAATCCATGGAAAATATTTTCCTAAGGATGTGTGGGTGAATATAAGGGATGGTATAGACCTTGTTTCCTATCATTGGGCTTGTTGGTACAACAAAATATACATCCTCTAATGAACCTTGCTATGTATTTTGACATTCTAGGCTAGTAGACATACCTTTTTTGTGACACACCCAACCCCCTAATGCCATATTAGGGTTGCGGGGCATAATTAGACCCAACCTTCAAGGTACATTATGAAGAGAGGGCTATCAAAAAGTCCTCTCTCTTTTCCACCTAAAATCACAATTCTAATATTACAATCGTCTTTAGCTTGTCAAGGGTTTTCAAACAATATAAATTTTATCTTTGTCTGAGCTCTAAGCACAAATTTACGCCTCTTTGAAGTTCCACCTTTTCAAGGGCCACTTCATCATGATATTTATAGCCACATGGCTATCATGTGGCAAATTTTGGCCATGTTTCCTCCTCGCATGGGTCCATGTCTGCAGGATACACGTTATATCAGAGGCCTGCCATATTAGAAGTTTTATATTAGTGAGATTAGAAAAATTCCTTGGTACTTCGATATACCAATATATTGGCGACCCTGCCTATCTATATGCTAATATGGGAATAACCCTTTGATGCGTGGATATAGTGTTAAATCTAACAAATTTATTTATAACTAAAGACCTTAAAAAAACACCAATAAGTAGATAGGCCCATGACAAGATCAAGATGCCATCTCATCTCTCTAATGCCCAATCAAAATCTGTTGCATAGTGATAAATAACATGTTTGACATGTATATTGGCATATCAATGATTTCCAGGATGTAGTCTTCCCAAACTGTATGTCGATATGACAACTCGACATGCCACGTCAATCAATGAAAATCAATCACCACTTGACATGCTATAGATGTTGATGTATCTCTTTCCATATGGTACTATCAACATGTGCCACGCGTCACTCAATATTCATCAGTTGACATGTAAAAAATGTAGTTTTCGGGTGACACGTGTCATACACTTGGGTTTTCCATGTCATCAAATTGTGATGTCATACCTTAATACTCTAGGGTTCCTGGCACTCTATATCCTCCAATGTTTGAGGTTTTGGCACTGTCACTTGATGCACCTAGTTAATAGAATAAATGCCGTAAAATGATGACCATTTATTGGAGTTGAACTATATCAATGCTTTTCCCATGTGGCGCATGCTACAACTTTTAGGGCCCTATATGCCGATAGCCTGATGACCCCCTCTCGAATGGCTCTTGTCGAGCCATGTGACTTAGGGAGAATGATGGTCTACCCAAAGCCAAAATTTCCAATGCTCCCCTAAACACAAGGTAAATCCACCCATGAATTTTGAAAGGGGTTCTGTGCTAAGGGATTCGGTCCCCAAATTCTATCGATAGCTCGAAGCACAGGGGTTAAGCCTCAATTTTTTTTTCTTGGCTAAAACAAGGTTCAAAAATCAAATTCCCTGGCCACTTAAGACTCCATCCTCAGGCCTTCCACCAGTAGTTCTTTGGAGAAATATTCTACACTGAACATCAGATGTTATAAGAAAGCTTTGTCTTATTGAATCTCTCCTTCTCGTCAAGGCTTCCAATTTTTCGTACGAGGCCCATCATTAATAATACCTTCCCATCCTCTTAGCAAGCATATAGTTCCTCTGGCATGTCTAGGTCAGCCTAAGCTTACTGATTCAAACTCACAAGGAAGAGGGATTTAACCAAAAACTCAACCTCAATAAGAACCACAAATGGAGTAGCCCTATCCCTTTTGAAAAACTCCATACGTCACAAAGACTCATAATGATTACAATAGGACTATAAACATTGAATATTTAGCACATCTAAGGCTAACCTCTTAAGTCTTGAACTTACATATATTATCATTCTCATTTAACATAGATGAAAGGCTCCCATTTCACAAAACATTTCACATTCATAAAGTAATGCATTTCAATAGTTAAGAAAACCATGCTAATTTCTTAGCACACTGATCATGCATATCCATTTCAACCATTAAAAAACTCTCAACCTACCATGCACACATACAAAATAAATCCAACATAATACTTAAACATGAAGTATTGAAAAACATTTACAATTCATACAAGGAATAAATATACTTATATGTTCCTCTTAAACTTTTGTTGGAAACTAAAGAAGAGAACACCACCCTCCACCCAACTATGGGCACAACTACACTGCAAATTTCTTACAGCTAGCCACCCTTTGATGTTTGAAGGATGCTTCACTCAGGGTATCACACTAAAGGGTCAATTTGAGGAATAGAGGATGAAGCCAATCTCCTTCACTGGTTAGGAAACAAATGTGCCACTTCCCAAGAACTGAGTCCATGTTGAATGCAAAACAAAATAGTAGACTTCTTCTTAGTCTACCCAACTCAGGTGGAGGGTTCACTCTCTAGTGTCCTCAAGTAACACACTTCAATATTGAATTCTATGGTACAACTTCCAATCATAGGTTTGTGGGTTCTCAAGGATATAGATCTTAAGTTCACAAATTGAAAGGGATCTAGGTTCACACACAATGTTTGTGTATCTTTTCTATATTTGTCTCCAATCACTACAATCCTCCAAACTCTACTCATAATGACTAACTCATAATTGACATCTTTTCTCCCACAAGTGCTACTTCATGTAGGAGAGGTCCAGGGTCCTCTTCTTAGAATGCAGAGTTAACCAGGACACTGTTGTGAGGTATGTAGAGCATACCTTGGTGGCTCCAATACCTCCTGCCCCATCCTCTCATAATTTCTTAGGAAATTGGTAGTTCAACATGAACAACATGGGTTATAACATTAAATTTAGGGAATATAAGAAACTTCCAAATCTCCCTTATGAATTCCTAAGCAAGCCATCGTTCCAGACAATTTTCGTATTAAAATTTAACATTTTATGATTAAATCAAATATTTACATCAGATAGTCTTGGAAATATATCCATTTTGGCTCTATACCATTATCATCCTTTAATTACATTATGACATTGTCATCGTCTCAAATCATGGCGATCAAACATGGCAGGTCAAATTATGGGAGGCGTAACTTTTGCATATGGAATCCTATTGATGCAGTTCTTGCACAAATTGAACAACGTCCTATGTCTCCTACTTAGGTGGGAGGGTTTTGACCCCAAAAAAACACCGTTTAATGACTCAAAATGGCTTTGAAATGTTTCAAACCTCGATTCTCCAAACTAGGACCCACTGGTAAAAATGATAGTGAATGTTTTTCCTACAATTTTTCCACTTTGAAAGCGTTGAGATAAATGTCAAACAATATAATTATCTAATCTTCGTCACGAGTAATTCTACCCACTTGTTACATATTTTTATGTTCTATTTGTTGATTTTTTGGGTTGCTTATTAGAGGTGAGTAGGATTCAAAGATGATTTCATAATGTCTCTCTCATTAATGGATCATAGATGGTCAATAATCTCTTTGTTAATAATTTAGTTTTTTTAGTTCATATATTAGGAGTGAGTGTACAAGGAACTATTTGGACCTCTTTTATAGGGATTTAGGAACAATTTTCTACAAGTGGAAGATTGATTTTTGGCTTTTTTACTATGGAGGATCATGTTGCCTACATTCCTCCTCCATAGAACTACATTAAATTTGGTATAATTGCATTAAAACAACACCTTATCATTAGTTTGCCTTTTTTCTTCCATTTACATTTTAGTGTGTATTTTTGTTCATTTTTATTATTATGAAAACTCAATGTTATTTCATGAGTCAATGCTGACAATGGGGTTTATTGTGCCTAATATAACATGAAACATTGCATCAAGGGTTGTGTTCAATTTAGTGTATATTTTTTGAGGTCATCACTTAATTCGATGTAATGAGTGCCAACTTTAGCACCTAATATCATGCTCAAATTATCACTACTAGTGTTGAGTGTCACACCCAATCTCGTAATTCCATATTAGGGATATGGGGTGTAATTAGACTCGAGCTTCAAGGTACATTATGAAGATGGGGTTATTCAAAAATCCTCTTTCTTTCATCACCTAAAATCACAATTTATATACCACCACCATCTTCTGCTCGTTAAGAGATTTCCAATGGTATAAATTTTATCTCAATATGAGCTACAAGCACAAAGTTATGCCCCTTTAAGGGCCACATCATCATCTATACATTCCTATGTGGCTGACAATGATGACTTTTTGCTACATGGTGCCTCCACATTGGCCCATGTGTCATATCGGGCCTTTCCATATTAATGAATTCCATAAGTCACACAGTTCAATTCTTCCAGGGTTCCTATATTCCGAGGGCATAAGCTGAAACCCCTGGTAGACGAGAATAGTGCCATTATTTGATGGTCCATTAGTCGATCTACGACATATCAGATATTTCTCCACAACTTACATTTATAAACCTATGGGAATTGGTAAATCGGTAAATTCTTCTTGTGGCTGGATTGTTGAAAAGTGTGCAACAAGAAATGCTAAAGATAGAAAATGCTAAAAATAGCATTGCTATAAATAGCCCGGCTATAAATAATAGTTCAGCCATTGGTGATCTTAGCAACAATGGGTGAAAAGTGAAAATGCTAAAAATAGCTTTTCTAAAGTAGCATTTCGGGATCCTTTCTTACATTAGTCAACCCCTGGACTAAACATAGGAAGTAAAATTCGAATTTGATATCAACAACAGTTTGGAAATTAATTAATTAATTCATCTTGAGTTAATTAGTTAAGGAAAATCAAACTTGAAGTCTATGTGAGGACATGCAACAGTTTCTCCTTTGATTGAGGAATTTAACCTTCAGTTAAAGAGATAAGGATGAGTTGTAATTAGTTGACTTAGTTTAACTTAGTCAAGTCCAGTTAGATTAATTTAACAGTTTGTTAAATTAATGAGAGTTCAGTTAGTTAATGCTTGCATGCATGTAACTACTGTAATTCAGATAACTGAAGATTCACTCATGGATAACTCATGCATGTCAGTTCAGTCAGAGACCCAGTTGAGATCAGATGGAGGGACAGTGTACTATCAGTTGCTAGGATATTCCTTGGTGAATATTCCTTGCATGCAGAAGGAATATTATTCCTTATGGATTGTGCAGTTGGACCCGAGGTTACAGTGAGTGTGATGAGGCCAATTCACACATGTGATATCATTGGACCCCAATCAAAACTGCGCAAGGAAATAGGAGGCTTGGAGGGCTTGAGGAAGATATATTCTATGTCTATTGAGTTTGTGAGCTGTATTGTTTGATTACAGAGAGAGCAGGATAGCTTGAGAGCTGATTCTTTTTGTAACTTGAACAAGATTTCCACTTGTATGATAATACAGAGTTGGGGTTTTAGGCTGGTGCTTTCCCCAATGATATATCTTCTGTGTTATGGTTGATTACTTCTCATTCTCAATTATATCTGTTCATGCTTGATGATGCTCATATATATTTAAGCTTCCGCAAAGTTTATGGTAGAAGTAGATCTAGTATTATGCTTTAGGACTTTGCATATATCAGGAGATCTACAGTGAAAATTTCTACATGGTATTAGAGCAAAGGTGATCAAGAAAGAAAAGTATACAAGCAGGAGAAGGATGAAGTTTGGTTTCTGAATATTGAATTGAGTTCTTATCACATATATTTCACCTATGGTGTTCAATGGTTTAAGACTCGAATATGCCCTTGATGGTAGTTCGAATTATATAGCCTGGAAGGTTCGCATGGAGGTAGTATTGGAAGATAATGGTCTAAAGGACTTCATTGATCAAGAATTCTCCAAGACGACTGATGCTACTCAACTGGCGGAATGGAAAAAGTGTGTGGCTAGAGCAAGGATAATCCTCCTGGAGGGAGTTCGAGATCACATTGTCTTGAGCCTCCATGGGAAGGAGACTTCGTTTTCGATGTGGAAAACATTGAAAGATCTTGATTAGAATAGCAGCGATCAGAGGAAGTTGGTGCTGAAGGACAAACCTCGAAAGATCAAGTGCGAAAAGGGCGACATAATCTCTACATTCCTGAACAAGCTCACCACCTGTAGGGATGAGCTTGCAAGTGTAGGGGTCGTGACTGCTGATGATGACATGGTGAGTCTAGCACTCCTCGGTCTTCCTAAGAGCTAGCATAGCTATCAGGACTTGGTTAATGGAAGAGAGAAACTGTCAGATTGGGAACAAATTTGGTCGGATCTAATGCAGGAGGAGATAAGGCGGCGCACTAGGGGTGGATCTTCATCAAAACAAGATGATGAAGAAAATCTAGCTTTAGCAAGTAAAGCTAAGAAAGGGAAAGGGAAGCCGTCCTAATCCAAATCTTCTCATGGTGGGAAGAAGGTTGACAAGTCGAAGGTGCGATGCTTTCACTATCATGAAGTGGGCCATTATGCTATGAATTGTCCACAAAAGAAATCCAAGAAGGGTTCCTCAAAGGGATTTGATGGCGATGCACTAGCTTCACAATTTGAGTTGGATTTCTCTCTTATCGCATGCATGGTTTCATCCATGGTGGGATGTGTTTGGTACCTGGACAGTGGAGCTTCTTTCCACATGTCAGGTGACAAGAATCTTTTCAGTACATTGGAGGAGAAGAATCTCTAGATGCGGATCGAGATGGGCGACGATGGAAAGTACTGTGTCTCAGGTGAAGGTACAGTTGTGTTTTAGAGGGAGCATGGTGCTCCTCTCACCCTATCTGCAGTTAAGTATGTACCAGGTTTGAAAAAGAATCTTGTGTCTGTTCCTATGCTAGAAGATAAAGGCTATGATGTAGTCTTTAGTAAAGGAAAAGGTTTCCTGAGGCATATCGGCACCGGACAGACCAAGCGAATTAGGATTCGAGTAAAGAATCTCTACAAGCTGGAGGTAAGTGACTGTGTTGCACTGAGTTCCAAAGCAGAGGTGGTGCAAAGCCAAGATGTTGGCGAGTTGTCGCATAAAAGACTGGGCCACTTGCATCACGGGGCCTTGAAGATCATGCAACAAATTTCTACTGGCTTACCCAAGGGAAAACTGGAGCAAATAGATACATGCAAAGGATGCACCCTGGGTAAGTATGTGAAAGCTTCCTTTCAGGATCAGGATAGTAGAGCTGGAGCAATCCTGGAGCGAGTTCACTCAGATGTATGTGGACCATTCTCTACAGCCTCCACCGCTAAACAAAGGTACTATTTTATTTTCATTGATGATTTTTCTCGTAGATGTTGGATCTACTTTATGAAAAAGAAGGATCACACCTTATTGAGGTTTTGTGAGTTTAAAGCCTCGACAAAGAAAGAATCTGGGAAGAAAGTAAAAGCCTTGCATAGAGACAATGGTGGAGAGTATGTTTCCCAGCAGTTTAAAGACTTCTGTGTTGCAGAAGGAATTAAACGGGAACTGATGGAACCCTATAACCCACAACAGAATGGGGTAGTCGAAAGGAAGAACATATCTATTGTGGGAGCAGCTCGAGCGATGTTGCATAACCAAGGCCTACCACTTCATCTGTGGGCTGAGGCATGCAATACAGTAGTGTACCTTTAGAACAGAAGTCCTCATCGTATCTTGGGGATGAAGACACCTATGGAGGCTTTTTCAGGGAAGCGACCATATGTGAGTCACTTCCACATCTATGGATCATCAGTTTACTATCATGTGACCAAAGATGCTTGGAAGAAGCTAGACCCAACAGCGGAGTTGGGAATACTTGTGGGGTACACAGATACACCCCACAACTATCGTGTGTTTTTGCTTGCCAGTCAGAGGATCGTAGTACGTAGGGATCTGAAGTTCGACGAGCAGAGAGCCATGCGAGTGTCACTTGAGAGGGAGCTTAAGTTGCATGGTTATGAGGAAATTTTAGTTCCAAATGAGGAGGAGGAGCCTCCTGATGACGTGGATCAGCGACATGCAGAGGATCCAGTAGTGGAGATCACCACTTCTGGAGAGTCTTCCAGACACGGGTGGAAATGCTCGCGGGAAGTTGACAGATTGATCCTAGATGCGAGAGAGAATGTGGGGCAGCCATCCTCTCCACGCAGACAGAGGAGATCTCCCGAGAGATACACTGGCTACATGGCCTTCGTTGGGGAGTGTGTAGCGACTGAACCTTCTTCTTTTCAAGAGGCAGTGCAACAACCAGTCTGGGTTGATGCAATGGTAGAAGAGTATGATTCTATCATACAAAACAGTGTGTGGGATGTTGTCCCTAGACCTGGGGACAAGTCAATGGTTAGTTCCCGATGGCTTTACAAAGTAAAGCAGGCAGCTGATGGCAATGTTGAGAAACACAAGGCAAGGTTTGTTGCCCGAGGTTTCTCATAGGTTGAGGGGATTGACTACGATGAGACCTTTGCTCCTGTAGCAAGGTACTCATCTATTAGATCGATGCTAGCTCTATCAGGTCAGATGGGTTGGAAGATACATTAGATGGATGTGAAGATGACGTTCCTCAAAGGGAAGATTGAGGAAGAGGTATACATTGAGCAACCCGAAGGATTTGAGACCTGCGATCGCGAGTCGCATGTTTGTTGACTCAAGCGAGCACTGTATGGGCTGAAGCAAGCACCCTGTGCTTGGTATACCAGGATCGACAACTATTTCACCAGGTTGGGCTTCACCAAGAGTGAAGCAGATGCGAACCTTTAACACATCATGGTAGAAGGTAAGTGATTGATTATTGTACTTTATGTCGATGATTTGATTTTGACAGGTGATGACCAGCTGATACAGTCTTGCAAGGAGGACCTTGTAAGGGAGTTCGAGATGAAGGACATGGGCCTCATGCACTACTTTCTAGGCATGGAAGTGTGGCAGAAAGATGGGGAAGTAATTTTGTCTCAAGGAAAGTATGCCAATGAGATACTCAAGTGCTTTCACATGGAGAAGCTCAAGCCCATGCAGACTCCTCTAGTTGGGAATTGGAGGAAGGAGGATGCTACTTCAAATGAGGTAGTAGCTGCTACTGTTTATCGACCGCTGGTGGGTTCACTCATGTATCTGGTGAACACACAACCCAACTTATGCTTTGCGGTGAACTAGCTGAGTCAAGCTATGGTTCAGCCTGCCAAGCTATTTTGGAAGTGTTGAGAATGCAACAAGATGATGGAGCTTAGTGGAAAGGAGCTGCCTTCACTAAGTGGGCCCCCAGGCAAATTATGGCGCAAAGTCTATTTTTAGACTATGTCTATTTTTAGACATATGGATCATTGTCTATGAGCTACAAAATGTTGTTTATGGATGATTGGTCATGTTGGGAAAAATAGATGGACTTCTATTTTTGGGATCACAGCAAGAGTGATCAAAGTCTATTTTTAGACTGGCAGTCAAAAATAGAAAAGTCAAATATTATTGTCTCATAATAATATTTAGACTATAAACTTTATCTTATTCTCTTGGAGCACTTCAGTTTGAGCTACAGATGTGGCACATGCAGCTGTTAGAAGGAAATACGCTTTCTTTGTGGGTCAGTTGAGTTGTTGCATGTAGGACTTCAGTTAGAACTCAAGTAGTTGAGTTTGGTGGAGTTGATTGTGGAGTTGATGGAGTTGTGTTCAGTTTGACTTGGTTAAACTAGTTGTAATTAGTCTAACTGCAAATAGACTAATGATGAGTTGTTAAACTAATTATTAACTCATAAAGAAACTAAAGAATACATCAGTTAACTCAATTGCATGTCAGTGCATGTATAGTTCAACAAGGACAGGTGTTAAAGGATGAGATTGCTATCAGTTGTGACTATAGTTGTGCATGAGGATTTGCACAAGCAATGTATTGAGTATGCCCATGAGAATTGCACAACATATGCCCAGTAGAATAGCCAGTTCTCACGTGATTTCCAGTGTGAGTGATTCTCAGCAGGTTTATGCAATAGAGGCAGGCAAAGCAGTGGAGAAGATTTGAACTAGTGACTTGTTTGGGTCTGAGATGGTTTGTGTGTAGCAGGTGGAGATAGTGCTGGATACTTGAGAGGAGTATTGTACTATGTAATGTTACATGTTCTCAATCATTAATATACAGATAGTGTGGGGTTTTCAGCTATAAGCTTTCCCTGGGTTACATACTGTGTTAATGTGTGCATGCTATTGATGTTTCATTGTTCTTGATGCTGCTAAATTGATGATCAACGTAGAGGAGCTTATGTATTGTGCATGTATTTCGCAATAGTGCATAATCAAGATAATCTCTGTTGAATATGTGTTTATTATTCAAAATTTCTACATGGTATCAGAGCTGTTGATCATCAGATCTACTATTCAGGAAGTGTTTACATCTTATTTCTTCAGGCATAGTCTGTAATCGGGCCAGGTAGCTTCTGGATTCATCCTTCCTTGGGAAGGTGAGATATCCGATAAAAGCACATATAGTCAATCTCTGTACGAGAAATATTTTGTTCTCACAAATCTTAGATCCGAGGCGGTTGAGTTTGGAGCTGGTGGAATTCGAATTTGCAGCAATGTTTTCTTGGTGTCAAAGAAGCAATGTCTTTCAACGAATTGCGATTGGAGTATGCTCTTGAGGGAAACTCAAACTATATTGCATGGAAGGACAGGATGGAGGGAGTATTGGATGATAACGGGCTGAAGGAGTTCATAGAGGCTGATGTCCCAAAGCCTACTGATGCTTGGCAAAAGAAGACAACAAAGTGTCGAAGGATTCTATTGGAGGGCGTGAAGGATCACATTGTGTCCAACCTTCATGGTAAGGCTTCTCCATACTTGATGTGGAAAGATTTGACGGATCTATTCCAAAGCAAGAGCGATCAGAGGAAGCTGGTGCTCAAAGATAAACTCAGAAACATCAAATGCAATAAGGGTGACAATATGCCCAAGTATCTCACGAAGTTCACTCAGTGTCGAGATGAGCTGGGAAGTGTGGGGGTTACTGTCGATGATGAGGACTTGGTGAGCTTGGCTCTCCTTGGTCTTCCGAAGAGTTGGCATTCCTATCAGGACTTTGTCAATGGTCGGGAGAAATTGCCAGGATGGGAGAGACTGTGGTCAGATCTTTTGCAGGAGGAGATTAGGCAGAGTACCAGGGACCGATCTTCATCAAAGGGAACTGATGAAGAAAATTGCGCTTTAGCTGCCAAAGCAAAGAAGGTGAAGAGAAAGAAAGCTTCTCAGTCTGGTGCGAAAGGCAAGAAGCAGGACATGTCCAAGGTGAAGTGTTTTCACTGTCACCAGCATGGACACTATGCCACTAATTGTCCACAGAAGAAGAAGAACAAGCAAGCTGCTGGATCTGCAGTAGGAGAGGCTCTAGCCTCACAGTTTGAGCTTGATTTTTCGTTGATTGCATGCTTGGTTTCAAGTGTGATGGGATCGGTGTGGTTCTTGGACAGTGGTGCCTCTTTTCACATGACGGGAGATCGAGATTTGTTTTCTGATCTGGAGGACAAAGATCTTGGAGTGCACATCGAGATGGGTGATGATGGTAGATACAGTGCGACCGTATCGGTACCATTTCCTTTGAGAGGGAGTCTGGTAAACCCTTCGTATTGAAGGAAGTCATGCATGTTCCAGGATTGAAGAAGAATCTTATCTCTGTGGCGATGTTAGAAGACAAGGGGTATGATGTTGTTTTCAGCGAGGGAAAGGCTTTCCTGCGCAGCAAGACAACTAGAGAAACTCGGAAGATAGGGGTTCAAGTGAGGAACCTTTATCAGTTGCATGTAGATGGATACGCAACAATGGCATGCAAGGCAGAAGGATTGGTGAGCCGGGATGATGGCGAGTTGTGGCACAGGAGATTGGGTCACCTTCACCATGGAGCCTTGAAGATACTGCAGCAGATCACTACAGGGCTTCCTAAAGGCACTCTTGCACAGTCAGATCAGTGCAAGGGGTGTACTTTGGGAAAGTTTGTGAAAGCCACCTTTCACGAGAAGGATAGTCGCGCCACGACGATCCTTGAGAGAATTCACACAAATGTGTGTGGACCTTTCTCAGTTGCTTTGACAGCAAAACATAGGTATTATGTGATTTTTGTTGATGATTTCTCTCGTAAGTGCTGGATCTTCTTCATGCAGAAGAAGAGCGAGACATATTCAAAGTTCGGTGAATTCAAAGCACTGGTCGAGAAGGAGTCGGGGAAGAAGGTGAAGGCTCTTAGGAGCAATAATGGTGCTGAATACATCTCTGACGAGTTCAAGAATTTCTGCAAGGCAGAAGGGATTCGAAGAGAGCTCATAGCTCCCCATAACGCACAGCAGAACGGGGTTGCTAAGCGGAAGAATAGAACGATCGTGGGTGCTGCACGGGCGATGTTGCATGATCAAGGCCTACCCCTTCACTTGTGGGCGGAAGCATGAAATACAACAGTTTATGTGCAGAACCGTTGTCCTCACAGGATACTTGGCATGAGTACACTCGAGGAGGCTTATTCTGGTAAGAAGCCTGATATTTCTCATTTGAGGATTTTTGGTGCTAACATTTACAGGCATGTGACGAAGGATGCCAGGAAGAAGTTGGAGCCGACCGTAGAGGTTGGGATATTTGTGGGGTACATTGATACGCCCCACAACTTTCATGTGTATTTTCCAGACAGTGGTAAAACTGTTGTGCAACGAGATATAAAATTTCAGGAGGAGAAAGCCATGAAGTGTTCGCTTGAGAGGGAGCTACACTTGCATGCAGATGAGGAGCTATTAGTTCCTAAGGATGAGCTTCAGGACGTGGATCAGCCACAGGACGAGGTTCATGGAGTGGAAGAGACCACTCATGCAGCGCCAACCATAAGAGGGTGAAAGCGCTTGACAGAAGCTGAGCGATTGGCTCAAGATGCAGAGAAAGTTGTAGGACCACCTACAACCCAACGCATGCAGAGACAGTCACCTGATCGATACACTAGATACATGGCTCTTATGAGCAAGTGTGTCGTGACTGAGCCATCCTCTTTCGAGGAAGCTGTGGAGGATCCCGCATGGTTAGACGCCATGGTGGAAGAGTATGATTCTATTGTCAGAAACAGTGCATGGGAGATTGTTCCTAGACCGGAAGGGAAATCAGTGGTGGGTTCGAGATGGATCTACAAAGTTAAGCATTCAGCTGGCGGGAGTGTGGAGAAGTACAAGGAAAGATTTGTTGCCTGAGGCTTTTCATAGATAGAGGGGATCGATTATGAGGATACCTTTGCACTTGTCGCAAGGTATTCTTCCATACAGATGATTCTTGCTCTCTCAGCGCAGATGGGGTGGCACATTCATCAGATAGATGTGAAGACTGCATTCCTCAATGGAGTCATTGAGGAGGAGGTGTACATTGAGCAGCCGAAAGGTTTTGAGATCTTCAACAGCGAGTAGCATGTGTGCAGGCTCAAGAGAGCGCTGTATGGGTTGAAACAAGCACCACGTGCTTGGTACACAAAGATAGACAACTATTTCACTGGACTTGGATTCTCCAAGAGCGAGGTGGATCCTAACCTATACTAGATTGTGGTAGAGGGTAAGTTGCTTATCATTGTACTGTATGTAGATGATTTGATTCTAACGGGTGATGAGCTGTTGATACTTTCATGCAAGGATGATCTTGCTAAGGAGTTTGAGATGAAGGACTTGGGCCTCCTTCATTATTTCCTGGGATTGGAAATTTGGCAGCGCAGTGGTGGACTGTTTGTTTCTCAGGGTAAGTATGCTTGGGAGATACTGGAGAAGTTCAACATGCATGGCTGCAAGCCTGTTGATACTCCTCTTCCTGGAGGTTGGAGGAAGGAGGATGCCACTTCGGCAGAAGAAGTGGATGCCACTGTTTATCGACAGTTGGTGGGGTCGCTTATGTATCTGGTCAATACACGACCCGATATATGCTATGCAGTTAACCAGCTTTCACAAGCTATGGTTAAGCCTACTAAGCTCTTCTGGAATGCGGGCCAGCATGTATTGCGTTATTTGAGAGGCACATCGGGATATGGATTGTGGTACAGACAGGAGGATGAGGTGAAGCTATGTGGCTTTACGGATGCAGATTAGGCAGGGAGCCCAACGGACCGAAAGAGCACATCAGGAGGGGTCTTCAGTATCGGGTCGACAGCAGTTTCTTGGTACAGCAGGAAGCAAAGATCCGTGGCACTCAGTTCAGCAGAGGCCGAGTATATGGCAGCAAGTTTGGCTGCATGCGAGGCTATATGGATGAGGAAGATTCTGGTCGGTTTGTTCGGTTCTCACTTGGATCTTACTGTGATTTATTGTGATAACCAGAGTTGCATTAAACTCTCGGCTAATCCTGTATTTCATGATAGATCTAAGCATATTGACATCAGGCACCATCATATCAGAGATTATGTGCAGCGGAGAATCATGTTACTTTCATACATTCCAATGAAGGATCAGGATGCTGATATCTTGACGAAGGCGCTCACCAGGAGCAAATTCGAATACCACTGAGGCAGGATAGGGGTTGCTGATAATCCATATCTTGTTGAGAGGGAGTGTTGAGAATGCAACAAGATGATGGAGCTAAGTGGAAAGGAGTCGCCTTCACTAAGTGGGCCTGCAGGCAAATTATGGCGCAAAGTCTATTTTTAGACATATGGATCATGGTCTATGAGCTACAGAATGCTGTTTATGGATGATTGGTCATGTTGGGAAAAATAGATGGACTTCCATTTTTGGGATCACAGCAGGAGTGATCAAAGTCTATTTTTAGACTGGCAGTCAAAAATAGAAAAGTCAAATATTATTGTCTCATAATAATATTTAGACTATAAACTTTATCTTATTCTCTTGGAGCACTTCAGTTTGAGCTACAGATGTGGCACATGCAACTGTCAGAAGGAAATACGCTTTCTTTGTGGGTCAGTTGAGTTGTTGCATGTAGGACTTCAGTTAGAACTCAAGCAGTTGAGTTTGGTGGAGTTGATGGAGTTGTGTTCAGTTTGACTTGGTTAAACTAGTTGTAATTAGTCTAACTGTAAATATACTAATGATGAGTTGTTAAACTAATTATTAACTCATAAAGCAACTAAAGAATACATCAGCTAACTCAGTTGCATGTCAGTGCATGTATAGTTCAACAGGGACATGTGTTAGAGGATGAGATTGCTATCAGTTGTGACTATAGTTGTGCATGAGGATTTGCACAAGCAATGTATTGACTATGCCCATGAGGATTGCACAACATATGCCCAGTAGAATAGCCAGTGCTCACGTGATTTCTAGTGTGAGTGATTCTCAGTAGGTTTATGCAATAGAGGCAGGCAAAGCAGTGGAGAAGATTTGAACTAGTGACTTGTTTGGGTCTAAGCTAGTTTGTGTGTATTAGGTGGAGATAGTGCTGGATACTTGAGAGGAGTATTGTACTATGTAATGTTACATGCTATCAATAATTAATATACAGATAGTGTGGGGTTTTCAACTGTAAGCTTTCCCCGGGTTACATACTGTGTTAATGTGTGCATGCTATTGATGTTTCATTGTTTTTGATGCTGCTAAATTGATGATCAACATAGAGGAGCTTATGTATTGTGCATGTATTCCACAATAGTGCATGATCAGGATAATCTCTATTGAATATGTGTTTATTATTCAAAATTTCTACAGGAAGGTAGCGAAGCATGTGCTGAGATATCTCAGAGGCACTACACAATACGGATTGTGGTACAGACGGATAGAGGGAGTGAAGCTGCAAGGCTTCACAGATGCGGATTGGGCAGGTAGCCCATAAGACTGGAAGAGCACTTCTAGAGGAATATTCAACCTTGGTTCAGCTGTAGTTTCTTGGTACAACAGGAAACAGAGATTAGTTGCACTTAGCTCAGCAGAGGTTGAATACATGGCTGCCAGTTAGGCAACATGCGAGGCCTTTTGGATGCGGAAGATTCTAGTGGGATTGTTTGGTCAGATGATGGATCCTACAGTGATAAACTGTGATAATCAGAGTTGCATAAAACTCTCTGAGAATCCAGTTTTTCATGATAGGTCCAAGCATATAGATATCCATTACCATCATCTACGGGACTGTGTGGTCAAGAGGATCATGATGTTGCAATATGTTTTGACCGAGGAGCAGGATGTAGATATTTTGACAAAGGCATTGTCAAAATGCAAGTTCGAGTTCCACAGAGACAGGATCAGGGTTACGGGTAATCCCTTTCTTGTTGAGAGGGAGTGTTGAAAAGTGTGCAACAAGAAATGCTAAAAATAGAAAATGCCAAAAATAGCACTGCTATAAATAGCCCAACTATAAATAGCAATTCAACCATTGGTGATCTTAGCAACAATGGGTGAAAAGTGAAAGTGCTAAAAATAGCTTTTCTAAAAATAGCATTTCAGGATCCCTTCTTACTTTAGTCAGTCCCTCGACTAAACATAGGAAGTAAAATTCGAATTTGATATGAACAACAATATGGAAATTAATTAATTAATTCATCTTGAGTTAATTAGTTAAGAAAAATCAAACTTGAAGTCTATGTGAGGACATGCAACCGTTTCTCCTTTGATTGAGGAATTTAACCTTGAGTTAAAGAGAAAAGGATGAGTTGTAATATTGAGTTGTAATTAGTTGACTTAGTTTAACTTAGTCAAGTCCAGTTAGATTAATTTAACAATTTGTTAAATTAATGAGAGTTCAGTTAGTTAATGATTGCATGCATGTAACTACTGTAATTCAGATAATTGAAGATTCACTCATGGATAACTCATGCATGTCAGTTCAGTCAGAGACCTAGTTGAGATCAGATGGAGGGATAGTGTACTATCAATTGCTAGGATATTCCTTGGTGAATATTCCTTGCATGCAGAAGGAATATTATTCCTTATGGATTGTGCAGTTGGACTTGAGGTTACAGTGAGTGTGATGAGGCCAATTCACACATGTGATATCATTGGACCCCAATCAAAACTGCACAAGGAAATAGGAGGCTTGGAGGGCTTGAGGAAGATATATTCTATGTCTATTGAGTTTGTGAGCTGTATTGTTTGATTACAAAGAGAGCAGGATAGCTTGAGAGCTGATTCTTTTTGTAACTTGAACAAGATTTCCACTTGTATGATAATACAGAGTTGGGGTTTTAGGCTGGTGCTTTCCCCAGTGATATATCTTCTGTGTTATGGTTGATTACTTCTCATTCTCAGTTATATCTGTTCATCCTTGATGACGCTCATATCTGTTTAAGCTTCTACAAAGTTTATGGTAGAAGTAGATCTAGTATTATGCTTTAGAACATTGCATATATAAGGAGATATACAGTGGGAATTTCAGTTGAAAACCCCCAGTAGAAGAGAATAGTGCCATTATTTGATGGTCCATTAGTCGATCTACGACATATCAGAGATTTCTCCACAACTTACATTTATAAACCTATGGGGATTGGTAAGTTGATAAATCCTTCTTGTGGCTGGATCCCCTTAGCTTAGATGACCATGCACTAAGGCTAGGGCCTCCAAAAACTCCAAATTTCCAATACTTTGTCATGTTTTCCGAGGAATTCCATCCCCAAAGTTTTAAGGGAATCTATGCCAAGTTCACCTTTGTTCATCATAGTGGTTTTTAACTACCTTCAACAAACAACCATTTCCTTTAACCTAGTGGTCTTCACACAATAGATGTACACAACCATTATTGTCAAGGCTAGCCTTTCTTAGTTATGAACATAAAACACACATTATACACATTCATAGAAGATTTACCATTCAACATTTAAGCAAGATGAGTTAATTTATCAGTTTACTATACTTTCAACATAACATTGTAGAGGTATTCAAAATTTTATTTGCACACATACATAAAGAATCTAACACAACATTTAAATATAAATTATTGAATGACACTAATATTCCATATACAAATAAGGAAGATACACTTATATGTTCCACTTAATTATGTTGGAAACTGAAGAATGGAACACCACTCTCCATCCAACTGTAGGCATAGCTACACTGCAAATTTCTTGCAGCTAGCCATCTTGGAGCTAGATTTGATGCCTGAATAATGGTTCACTTAGGGTATAAAACCAAAGATTAATTTGGGGATAGATAATGAATGCCAATCTACTTCATTCACTAGGAAACATGGATGCCACCTCTCAAGCATCGAGTTTGGGTGAAATACACAACATTTTATGGCCATTGAGGGCTTACACAACATAGAGGGAGACCCTTCACTGCTCCTTACAGTTCCTTTAATGATCCTCCCTCTTTCAAGTGCTTCATGTGCACAACACATTGAAGGGGTTACATTATTCTCATTTTTCCCGACTCAAGAGGAAAGCTCTCTCATGGGTTTCCTCAACTATCATAACTCAAGTCTAGACTCTACATTCTTGTTTCTATTTAAAGATTCATATGTTCATAGGGATTATAGTTCTCTAGTTCAAAGGTTCAAAAGGGTTCAAGGATTTACATTGTTTGGGTTTCTCCAATCACTACAATAATCCTCATTCCACTTCAGAAAACAACCCATCAACTTACTTCTTTCTCCCCATGGGTGTTGCCTTATGTAGGATAGGTCTAAGGTCTATTTCTCAGGCTGTGGAGTGAATAATACTCTGTTATGAGGTATAAGGTCCAGGCTTGGGTGGCTCCAATACCACCTTCTCCATTCCCTCATAATTCTTTAGGTAATTGGTAACTCAACAAGAACATTAGGGGTTAGAACATTAAATTTGGGGAATATTGGAGAACTTCCCAATCTCCCTCATAGGCTTCCTAAGCAAGTTATCCTTCTAGACATCAAGATCGGTATAGGTATGTCCTTCTTCTTATTCATATTTAATAATTTTTATAATTAATTCAACAAATATTTACATCAAACAATTTAGAAAGATATCCATGTTTGTTTTCTAGTATTATCATCCTTCAAGCACATTACAAAACTCAGGGATTACAAAAATGGATATAATGTTTCCCTCTCCCTTAAATGAACATTGTCCTCGATGTTCTACTCTCTATAGAACTATTTTTTTATGCATAAGACAAAAATGACTATGCCTTTTTCATGGAATCCTCTACATCCCACATTGCTTCATCTAGTCCAAAGTGTTTCAATGGAACCTTAACCATCTCGATGACTTGGTTTTGAAGTGTGGTCTTTCTTCTATCAAGTATGCACTATGGTTATGGTTGGAATTCTTCGTCGAGTTTCGTCTATATCAAAGTCCATTTGATAATATGATTAGTATTGTTTACATATATTTTTAGCAATGATATATGAAACACACCATGTGCCTTCATTATGGGAGGAAAGGAAAGTTTGTATGCTACTGGTCCCACTCTCTCCAAGATTTGGAAGGGTCCATAATATCTTGATGCTAAATTGGAAAATCCCACTCTTAAGGAACTTCTCATTGTCTTGATTCAAAGATATACGTGCTTTCCTACTCGAAATTCCTCGTGTGTTTTATTTTAGTCAACATAACTCGTTTTCCCATCTTGTGCTATCTTTAATTTGTGCCTTATGCTACTTACGTGTTGTTCCATTTCCTTTAACATATTACGCCCAAATGTGACTCTTTCCATTGGATTATTCTAGATGATTAGGGTATTTCAATTTCTGCCATACAAATCTTCAAAAGGGGTCATCTTTAATGATTCTTGATATCCATTATTATATGAAAATTCCACCAGAGGTAGAAATTCTTCCCATTTCTTGGGTTGGTGGATGACATACATCCTGAACATGTATTCCAAAATTATATTTACTCCTTTTGTCTTTGAATTAGTCTGATAGTGATATGTTGTGCTGAAAGATAATTGGGTTCCAAATATTATAAATAAATCCTTCCAAAAATTAGAGGTAAATTTGTTATCTCAATCAGATATGATCTTCCTAGGAATGCCATGCAATCTGAAAATTTCCTTCAGAAGAATATAGGCAATATAATTACCTTATAGGTAGAATTTATAGGTATAAAGTGAGTTGTCTTTCCCAACTTATCTACTACCACCATGATCACATCGTGCTACTTGGGGGGTCTTTGGTAACCTAATGATGAAGTCCATTGATATGACTTCCCGCTCCCATTCTGGAAGTGGTATTGGTTACAACAATCCTATTGGGTGCTTGCATTCCATTTTAACCTATTGGAATTATAATAATATGGAAATATACTTAGTAATTTCTTTCTTCATATCTAGCCAATAATACAACTTCATGGTGGTTGTTATCATCTTTTGATATCCTTAGTGACCTGCAGATGGTTTTCTGTGAATCTCATCCATTATGGACTTATTTAATTCAAACGCATTTGGGTTGTACAACCTACCTCTGAACAACAATAATCCCTCTCTAATTAGTTGATAAATCTCCCACATTCACCCCTTAGACTCTTGTTGAAAACACTTATTCACATGCTGGAAGTGCTCATCTTCCCACAATGCCTCTTTGATTCTTTCTTTAATGTCTGTGTCACATGTGCTTATGGTTGCCAAGTCTATCACTTGCATGCTTCGGATGAGTGCATCAACAACTTGATTTTATTTTCCTTTAATGTGCTTAATTTCAAAATCATATTCACTAATAAGGGCCATCCATCTAGCTTGCATGGCATTTAGTTGGGGCTAATCAAATAAATATCTCAACACGCTGTGATCTATTATTAATATAAATTTTGCCCCAAGTGGGTAGTGCCTCCACATCCTTAAAGCATGCTCAATGACTACAAGCTCTAAATAATGTGTTACATAGTTCCTCTCACACTAATTTAATTTCCTGAACTCATTGTTGATCACATGTCCATACTGCACCAGAACTGTACCAAGTCCTTCCCTAGATGCATCTATACAAACCAGAAAGTCTTTATCTAAGTCTGCAATTTTCAGAAGAGGGGCATGAGACAAGGTGCTTCAACTATTCAAACTTGTTGCGCACTTTGAAGTCTAGTGAAATGTCACACCCTTCTTTTTCAATGCTGTAATTAGGTGCCCAATTTTTGAGAATTCTTGAATGAATCTCTTATAATATCCTTTCATCACCATAAAATATCTAACTTTTGTTATATTCTAGATAGGAGGCCACTCTAGTATGGCCTTGATATTTTTAGGATCAATTGCCTCTCCTTCTTTAGAGATAACTTGACCCAAGTAATGCACTTGTTGTTGGAAGAAATCACATTCTCTAATCTTAGTGTATAGTTTATGCTCCCATAACACTTGTAATATGACCTTGATGTGTTCTTTGTGTTCCTCTTTAGTCTTTGAACACATTAAGACGTAATTAAATTAAAATACCAACACAAACTTATATAAATATTTGCTGAGAACATTATTCATGAGGCATATAAATGTGGTTTGTGCATTTGTCAACCCAAATTGCACCACCGCAAATTTATAGTGCCCATATCTTATCCTAAATGCAATCTTATGGATATATTCATACTTGACCTAAACTTGATGATACATATACCTCAAATCTATCTTCAAAAACAATGGGGATCCTCTCAGCTAGTAAAATAAATCGTCAATCTTGGGCAGGGGATACTTATTTTGAATGGTTTCTTTGTTCAACTATTTGTAATTACTACATGGCCTAAGGGTTCCATCCTTTTTCTACACAAATAATGTTGGAGTTCCCAAGGGTGACACAAAGTGATCAAGATCTTGGGGACTAAGATCTAAAAGGATTGAATGCTAAGAGAGGAGGAGAGAAAACATATAGATTTTCCATGAAAATAATCACAAAAACATTGATAAAAATTGAAGAACTAAATACATCACAAAAGAGAGATAGAATTGGATAAGAAGGATTCCATTAAGAAGGATCATTACATGCAATGAGACCAATTTTGGGACCTCTCCTTCTCGACCTTCATTCTCTTTCTATTGCCATTTTATAAGGTGTCTTATTGATGGAGTCAAATTTAATTAAGTTTTACTTCCTTATTTACATATCTATCGAGTTCCCTTTTACATAAAAATATGAGTTTATGACTCACACATCTAAACTTAGACTATAAGCCCCCATAAGATTCAGAAAGAAACCCCCCACCCCTTATAAAATGATGGGCCTCGTCATTCACCCTGTTAGAGCCTAGATTTGCCTCGGGCTGAAAAGACAAGGTTTTAGGTCCACATCAAACCACGCTCAGCCTCATAGCTAGCCCTACGAGGACAGGAGAGGGCTCTCTCCGGGTCGATCTCAGCAAAAGACAAGCGATGGGGCTCGAGATGACTAAAATAAAAGCTAATTTTAGGCTAGGTATGAAGTACAAGGGTTTGATTTGAGTTTTTTGGGGGGTTTTGTGTTGGAAATAGGGAAAGGAAAATTGGGCTCGGGGATGAGGCATAGTTTCTGCAGAGTTCTGATTGGGGCAAGGAAGGCAATCGTTTTGATGCTTTAAATTGAGTGAATGTATAGATCAGACTGGTGAGGAGCTAAGGAGAGCAAGAGAGTCTCAAGAATTCTCCTTAAACAGATGAAAACATGGAAATTTAAACAAATTCAAAGGCAGAGAATAACAGTTAATGGATTCCACATTAATCACTCATTTGTTCAAATTCAGAAGAAGAGATAGGAAAATGATACACATAACACTAATGAACTTACAATTACTTAGAGAAACACACCATCAAAAACATAAAGCCACATGGATCCCAAACAATGCTGCAAAACCCTGGTCTTTCCTTAGCCAAAAACGCAGAGATAGAATGTACAATGATATGCCAAAGCAATCCCAAGTGTCCAACCCTGAAAATGACTTAGGAATTACATGATATAGACTAGCCCAACCCATTCCCTTGCCTCTAGGGGTCGAGCTCATCATTCTAGGAGCTGTTTCAACCAATTCTAAACAAAGCATTAAAATCTAGGCAATCAAAACAGCTTGCCTCTAAAAGGTAGGAAACTGATTCATTCATTAAATTTTCACTTTTTAGTGAATGAATCCTCTAGAACAAGTAAATAAGTGCCAAAATTACACATGGTTGTCAAATTACATCATGAAAAGTCAAGAATAACTTCAAGAAGAAAAACTGGTCAAAACTGGGTGAATTGCTGAGCTGAACAATGAAAAACAAGCCAAAATTCTCTATGCGCCGCACCAAAATCTATATGCGTCGCGCCACTTTGGGGCTGATTTTGAGGCACTTCCTGAAGTCCAAATTGAGCCCAAGTGTGCTTGTTGAAAATTCCTACCTGTCTACTTTCCAACCCAAGTAGAATTTCTAAATTTGGATGTCATTTGCCCCTCCAAAACTTCAATCTACCAAGACTGCTTCCTGTGTATCAAAATAGGGGCAGTGAGGTCATTTTTTGAGTGTTTTTGACCTCCTGGGGACTCAAAACTTGCCCAAACTTCTTGGCCATGCACCAGCAGTCATGATTTTTCATGCCAAAAACAAAAATGTAAACTTTTTACAATTTGGAGCTCCCTAGCAAAAGCGCGCGCCACGTGGCACGACACATAGGGAGAAAAACCCTGTTTTTTGTACCAAAATTTGCCAAAATGCCCCAAATTTCTTGAAATTTGGGCTGGATCTTCTTCATTAAGTGTTATGCTGGGCTAAAGAGGCTTCGGCCAATATCTAAAGATGATCAAGCTCCCTTTGCCTCTTTTGCTTCCTTATTGCCTTCCTCAATTTTGCCTTTAAATTCCTGATTCGTGCCTTGCAAACCTTGTTTCGTGCCATGTAGTGGAAAGCCATGTGTCTCAACAATGCATGGTCCTTATCGGCCTTGTCCAATAGCCTCTCTAAGTGCATGTTAACTCTCTCGAGATTAGACTCCCGATCCTCATTAATCTCTTGCTCCAATGACGTGAGCTCAATTCTTCTCCTTTGTGCAGCTTGGCGATTCTCGCAGATGTTTTGTAACTCCATGATTGCTTGTTTATCTTCAAGCTGTTTGTTCCTCTGCTCCAAATACTTCATGGTCCACTTATCTCTCTCCAAGTCAAGGGATAAGGCTTGGATCTCTGTTTGCTTCTCCTGGATGATCTCCCTAAGCTTGGCACTTTGTGCGCCCGTATCTGTATCATCATCATGAATGAGAATGAAGTCGGTCTCTCTTTCACCTGAAGGCTCCTCATCCTGCATTGGCCTCTTGCCTTTGTCCTGTACCTGTGGTGCTGATGGAGGAAGCGAGGCCCCTTCCACACCGGGTGGAGATAACACTCGCTTTGCTGCTGCAAACAAATGTCTGGTGCCTCTCTGATATGTGATGAATACCGACACACTAGCGGTTTCATGGCTCTCATACTGATGAGAAGGTCCACCTTCATGCTTAACCTCTGATAATCCTTGTGAAGCTCTGAAGAAGTCACGAGAGATGAAATCATCCCAAGTGATGCCCTGTACTCCAAGCTGATGAACCACCAAAATCTTAATAAGAGCAAAATGATAAACACTGTTAAGTTGCTGCTGAGGGGTTTTATGCTGCACAAGGGTGGTCATCCTCTCTATGTTCCGAAAAATGAAATACAGAATGTTCATCATCCGTACCCTGGTGAAATGCATGAGCAACCTGATGTGATAAGCATAGAGACGAGAGAACCGTCCCTCACAGTTGAAATATTTCATGATCAATTTCATTAGTGGAGCATATTCATCTTTCAGATATCGGAATGGGAACACTCTCTTGAGCTACCTCAAGAAACCAGTTTTAATGTATGGCTCATAATGCTGCTGATCAATCTTCTGCTTCTTGTTCCATGGTTCACCAATGTTCGGTATGACGGTTGCTAATGAGACAGATTCTGGTGTAAGTGTGAAGGTGACACCAGCTAAGATAACTTGATCTCCATGTAAGTGCAAGACAAAAAGACGAGCCAACTCATGATGAAATTGAACACTAGCCACCTTTTGACAAAACTCATAGCATGACTGATGCTCAAAACAAAACATGGCAAGAGGGCAGGCCTGCAATTTTGTAAGGGTGGTTGTTTCTTCTCTGACATGTCTGCCACTTTTATGAGGCCTCCGGGCAGGGAAAATTTTAAGAACCCCCCCTAAATTTATAAATATAATAAATGGGCGAATCTCCATGGTATATACGAAAAATGGAAGGCGATTTTATCAATAATATAATATGTATATATAATTTTTTGGCGAATCTCTCACCAGGCATGGCGAATATTTTACTCAATTATAAAATCTTGTAAGATCTTGGCGAGTTTTTAACTAAATAATAAAACTTTGTAAAGTCCTGGTGAATCTTAGCATAGGCCACATGCTGGTTTAATTCCCCCATTTAAATAGTCTACATTCCAGGTGAATACCATGGGCCAATACCATGTGCCATTTTGGTGAATACCATGGGTCAATACCATGTGCCATTTTTATTTTTATTAATTCTAATATTAGGGTTAATAATGGTTTTTTGCATGGTATTAATAACAATCTAGTCCATGGTATTTGTCCCATAGTATTTTGGCCATAGGTTTCACCTAAATATAACCCATTTTTTGAGTGTTCGTAAATATAAGGTGACTTATGGAGTAAATATAA
This sequence comes from Pinus tabuliformis, assembly GCA_031772625.1. Classification (NCBI taxonomy): domain Eukaryota; kingdom Viridiplantae; phylum Streptophyta; class Pinopsida; order Pinales; family Pinaceae; genus Pinus; species Pinus tabuliformis. The sequence goes on along the minus strand of CM062805.1, from coordinate 1,370,075,459 downwards.
AAAAATGTTTTATTTGTTTACCATACCTATCGTTTATTTATATTTTTATTAATTTACCATACCTCTTTTACAAATATGGTATTTGGCCCATAGGATTCACTTAAATAAAACCTCTTTCTTGAGCCTTCATAAATAGGAGGGTTATGGACTAAATATAAAAAGAGGCTTTATTTATTTACGATACGTCTAGTTTATTTATATTTTTATTTATTTACCATACCTTTTGAGTAAGTATAAAAAGACATTTTATTTATTTACCATACCTCCACTTTACTTATATTTTTATTTGTTTACACCCTTACATGTATATAAGGTGACTTATGGAGTAAATATAAAAAATGTTTTATTTATTTACCATACCTCTCATTTATTTATATTTTTATTAATTTACAATACCTCTTTTATAAATATGGTATTTGGCCCATAGGATTCACTTAAATAAAACCTATTCTTGAAAATGGGCGAATGGAAGGTTGTAAGTCCTAATTTCAAGGGCTAAATTTACATTTTTTACCCTCTCTCTTAAAATAAGGTGGGCTATTTGAGGTGATTTGTAAAAATGTACTATGATACAAAATATTCGCCCACTAAAAATTTAAAACCTCTTAATTTCGCCAAAGGGCGAACATTCGCCCCTAAAATTATCCTTGCCTCCGGGGTGCCTGTTCTTCCAAGGGTGAGTCACTTTGGGTTTCTACTTCATAGTCCGATGAATGCTCAGATGTCATGACTGCTGTTTTTCAAACTACCTTGAAGATGAAGATGCTGGTGTATGAAAATTGTTTAGACTGCTCTTTTAGTAATGTGTGCCAACTCTGCCACCAATGGGGAAAATGAATGAAACAGGGACTGTTAGGAAAGGGAGATAATATCAAGGGATTAGGAATTATTAGGAGAGATTTTTTTGGGAAATATGGGAGGGGGTTTAGGATTTAGGTGTGGGAATAGGGTTTTTCACATTTGACAGTTTTGGGAAAGGGAATTTAGGATAGGGGTTTAGGATTTAGGGGATGGGGAACAATGGAGTCAAGGAACAAAGGGAATTAAGGACAAGAGAAATAATGGCAAAGGGTAACCTTGGTAACAAACAAGTTTTGAAACCCTAGGCAGCAGTTTACATGTGAGGAATTCAAAATGATAGGGTTTGAATTTTTGCTTCAATCATTAGCATCGATAAACCACCATCACTCAGCACAAAAAAGGATGAAACATTGAGATGTCGACCCTACCTAGCGAATCCACGCAAATAAATGTCAATTTGGAGAGATATAAAGCAAATTCGGGCTTTCAGGTGTATGCGCCGCACCGTGCCCGTTCAAATTTACACTGGAAATTTTCTCTCAGTACGCTGTGCCTCCCCAGTGCGCCGCGCCACCTGCTCTGTGCGCCGCGCCACCTGCTCTGTGCGCTGCGCCGGCCAAATTTCCTCCAACTTCACCCAAATCGCACACTAACTCTACCAGTTTGCTTTGAATGGCTTCGCTTTGGTCTTGGCATACAAATGACATTGATTTTCATGAAAATATCTTTATAAAGGCATGGATTTAATTTTTGACTCTTCAAGACCCATATTTGTAATGTTTTGGCATTGACACTTTTTCCATTTTTAATACAACTCTATTTTTGAATTTCCTTTTTGATTTTTGACTAAAATGATGAAATGCTTGGAAATTTTTTGCAGGGATAGCTGACATGGAATTTGGCAAAGGAGACCAGGGTTGCACCAGAAGAATTCAACAACTGAAAACTTTTGAAAATTATTACAAAGGACAAAATGTTGACTTTTCTTCAAAACAGAGTTTTGAAGGACAATCACAATCCATCCATATGATGATGAAATTCATGAAATAAAAAACATGTGTAGAACCTCCCTCTGACCTGCTGGCTTTTGGACACTTTAACGACTCAATTTTTGAAACCCTAGACCTATGATTGACATGAATCGTTACCCATTAAAAGATCAAACATTGACTATCATTGACTTTAATAAACATTGATGAAAAAACCTAAGCCAACAGGTACAAGACATGAGGGGAATGAATGACAAAGCCCTTTCGTCAGATTATGGCATGCTCCTAGCGGAATGCAACTGAGTGAATCGAATGAAACACCTAAAAATGAAATGCAAAAAGAGTCTTGATCTCTGACGGAGGGATGACCAGACCGACTCTAACATTGTTTCTAATGGGGATGGTAGCTCCTTGGAGGTGCCAAGAACGACAGATCTCTGGAAGAGCTAGACAGTGCCTTCGTCCATTGGGCTATGGAGTCATTATTTCGACAAACAACTCAAGACTCTGACTCAATTTATTTGACTAAAACTGGACTCAAAACGACTCGATGATGAAACTGAAATGACTGAAAAACTAACTCGACAAACTGAACTCAAAACTGAAATCTTCTTCAGAATTATAGCCTTCACTTCGGGCCCGAGACTGAAGAAAAGATCATAGCACACATTTGCAATGAAACTGAAATAAAATGGTATTTACAATGACAATGATAACAGCAAAAATAACTCAAAAAAGGTACCGCTTGAGCAGCCGACCATTGACCGGCCCTCCGGGACAATCTTCCCCGTTCATCTCCTTTAGAAGAAAGGCATTCTGACCCCGATATGCTGCAATCTTAAAATGACTTTTCCAGAGATTTTCAAACTTGTCGTGCTTTCCCTTTTCCTCTTTCCTTGCATCCCACTTTAACACCACATCATCCAACTGAAATGTGTCCGCCTTTGCTTTTCTGTCATAAATCTTTTTAATTCTCTCCTGCAACTTGAATGTGTTTTGAAAAACATCTTCCCGTGTTTGCTGCAAGCGGATCATTTGATTTAGTCTTCTCTGCATTGGGTCATCTTCAGTACCAGCCTCCTGAAGAAGTTTGACTACTGGAGCTGCAAGAGAGGTAGGGAACACTGTATCAACTCCATAAACTAGCTCAAAGGGGGACATACCAATGGATTTCTTCTGACTCACCCGATCTGCCCAAAGTGCATGGACCAACTTCTTATGCCAACTTTTCTTGTTGATTTCCAGCATCTTCTTAATGATATTAACCAAAGATTTGTTGGAAGACTCGGCCAATCCATTGCCTTGTGGATGATAGGCGGTTGAGTGCCCCAAAGTAATGTGATATTTACTGCAAAACTCAACCATCCTTTTTGACTTGAAAGCTGCTGCGTTATCAGTGATTAACTTACTCAGACAACCAAAACGAGACAAAATATTATTCTCAAGGAATGAAATTTTTACCGCATCCGTAGCTTGCCTAGTGGGAATTGCTTCGATCCACTTCGTGAAATAATCTGTCGCCATGAGGATCCATTGATGCTGACCTGAAGAAGCGGGATGAATTTCACCAATGAAATCCAACCCCCACTGCTGAAAAGGGGCACTCACCTCAATGGGCTTAAGTGGCAAAGGCTGTAATTTCTGCTTTCCTTCAAAAATCTGACAGTTATGACAACTCTTGACAGTTTTGAACACATCAGCAAACAATGTCGGCCAATAGTATCCAGCCCTCAGAATTTTATTTGTCGTTGTTTTCCAAAAAAGGTGACCACCACAATCTCCTTTATGGAAATCCTCCATGACCTGCTTCACTTCTTCTTCCACCAAACAATTTAACAAAACGCCATCGGGATCTTTCCAATAAAGTGCAGAATTCAAAATACAAAGCTTAGCAGCCTTTAACTTAAGAGTTCTAGCTTTGTTTCTAGCCATACCAGGCGGCGCGGACAAATTCTGAAGTACATATATGATATCTGAATACCATGGAGAAAGAACAAAGATTTCAGCTACCTGAATTGACGAACTTTCCTCATTCTCATCGGACATAGCAGCAATCAGATTTATGTCTAAGACGTGTAGATTTGATTCAGCCATTAACTTTTCCAATCCCTGTCCTTTAACAAGCTTCGTGGGCCTTATCTCCACATCATACTCCAGCAAAGCTGCAATCCACTTGCCACGTCTTCCTTCAGGATCTGTTTGGACCAAAACATCTTTGACAACAGCGTTAGGAACATAAGCTAAAATATGGGAATGCAGAATATACACACGGAAATCTTTTAGTGCTTTAACAAGTGCAAGGGCTTGCTTCTCAATAATGTTGTATTTCAAAGCAGCATCTCTTATAGTCCGGCTGAAGAAAGCAATGGGTCTTTCATGCTCATCTTTTTTCTGCATTAATACAACTGCCATAGTATGCTCCGAAGCAAATGAAAACAATATAAAATCCTGAGTATAATTCGGGCTGATTAGAACCAGGGCTGAAGAAAGAGCCAATTTTACTAAATTGAAAGATTTTACAGCCTCTTCTGTCCATGTCACTTGGCTGTCCTTCTTAAGCATGTTTGTAATCTCCCTTAGATGTTCAGCAAGATTAGGAACAAAGCGACGCAGAAAATTCATCTTACCATTAAACAATTGAATCTCCTTCTTATTCCGGGGCAGGTCAATTTGCTGAATCGCTTCCACACGTGCTGGATCAATACGAATGCCATATTTTGAGATAATGTGCCCAAGTAATTTGCCTTCATGCATGGAAAACAAGCTCTTCTTAGGATTTAGCGACACACCATATTTTTTGCACTTTTGGAAAACAATTTTTAAATGATACAAGTGTTCTTCATCTGATTTTAAAAACACGATCAAATCATCAAGGTACACAACCAAGAAGACATCCTTCTCATTTGAAAAAGCTAAGTCCATTCTCTGCTGAAAAGTGGCACCTGCGTTCTTCAAACCGAAAGGCATTTTGGCGTAATGAAAGGTTCCCCACGGAGTGGTGAATGCTGTTTTGTCTTGGTCATCTTCATGGACTAAAATTTGGTCATATCCAGAATAACCATTGAGTAGTGACATGCGAGATGCTCCAACTACTCGCTGAAGTATGTGATCCATTTTTGGCAATGGATAATTATCCTTCAATGAAACTTTGTTGAGATTCCGAAAATCAATGCACAAACAGATCTCACCTGTCTTCTTTTGTACGGGCACCAAATTAGATATCCAATCAGAAAAATGGATGGGAACAATGATTCCTGATTTGTACAACCGATTGATCTCCTTCTCAATTGATGGCAGCAATTTTGGATTAAACCTTCTTAACTTCTATCTGAAAGGTTTCTGATTAGGCTTAATAGGAATTGTGTGTTGAATTATATTGGTATCATATGTTTTCAAATCAGAATAGTCCCAAGCAAACACATCGGCAAAAAGATGACAACAAACTGATATATTTTGCCTTTACCTTCGGTGGCAATTTTTGGATAGCTTTACCATCTTCGGATGTTCGGCTGTTCCAATATTCACCTCTTCAACTCCCTTCTCTGTTGGCTGCAATGTTGGTTTGCAGGCTACGTCATCATGATCAAAGAGTTCTTCCATAGGTATCAAGCCTTTAGGAATCACATTATCCTTGAGCTGCAACACTTCCATTTGATTGATCTGCACATCATCTTTTCGGTCATCATGTTTTACATCAATTGAGGTATCTTTGAACTTTCCTTTGTTTTGCAGAAAATCATCAATCTCCTCATCATCTTGGAAAACTTGCCAATATCTCTGATTGTTCAGGACAGTCGGACGATGTTTCACATGGATTTCAAATTTATTACTTGAATTCATAGGAATCTTCAAATTACTTGCTGCCTTAGCAAGTGCATTAGCAATACTTTTTTGAATACGAGGCGCACACGTCAAGGTGTAATCTGAAAACAGCTTCAAAATGTCTAGAACAACATTCCGGTATGCCCGCATCCGAGGATGCTTTGATTGATATTCACCTTTAACTTGCTTAATCACCAATTCAGAGTCACCATATACAACAATCTTGCTAGCATTCAACTTTCTTAGGATTTTTAAGCCAGCGATCAAAGCCTCATACTCAACTTCATTGTTTGAGCAATCAAAAGCAAGTTTGTAAGAACATAGCCGCACATTACTCGGCACTTTGTTTGGAGTAGAAAAAGGACTGCGTACCCTAATTCCAATTCCAGCACCATCATTTCCCACTGCTCCATCGAAATCCATAGTCCAGAGGCCATCTTCCTCTTCTTGTAAGTGCTGAAACTCTATTTGCTGTATTTTTTCTGCTTGCTGTCCATTATCCTTTTATGATCGCTGAATGGTATTGCCCTGTTCTTGATTTTCTTTCTTCAAAACTTCTCTAATATGCTTTGCTATTTCTGGAATATCATCTGCTACAACTAATTGATTATCAATCTCATTGAAACTATCTGAATACAAAACAAAAGACTCTAAATCTATATGTACATAATTAATCAGATTATTAATTGGTTTCTCCTTGCTTGTAATCATGTATTTCATTTTCTGATGCCGATAAAGTTTTCTCATTTGACCAAACACAGGAATCGTTGCATAAGAGAAATAAAACTGCATAGTTCCTTTAATCTTTGCTCCCCAAGATCTGGAAAGAAGCATTCCAAATCTAGGAGGTATATCTGCCACCACCACATCCATCAAAACGTTCTTTGCCAGAATCTGATCCAAACTGACCACCAAGTCTTTAATAAGCCCAATACATCTCACCCTGCTGGAATCAAACGAATAGAGATCATGGTATTTCCTGGTAATGTCCAAACCCAACTTTTCCATGATAGCCTTCGGCATAAGATTGTGGGAGGCACCAGAATCAAACATAGCATTATGCAACACAAACTCATGCACTCTCAAACTGATATAAAAAGGAGGCACATCACTATCCGGAGACTCACCATTCAATGCTGGTCCAAAAATTAGTTCACGTTGATCATCTTCTACACTCACCATATCAGACATTGGATCAAAATTCAAAATTTTGGAAACCTGACCTCTATAACTGCTGTTCCTCATCAGCTCTGTCAAGGGAATGGATACCTTCAATTTAGAAATTTCATTTTCTAAACCAAAAGCAGAAGTCTTCTCTACCTCTTTGGCTGGAACCTCTTTCTTCTCAACTTTATCTTTGATACAATTGGCTGATTGACTCTTTCATTTGCTGATGGAGATTTTCTAGGAGTTGGATTAGCGACTTCTTTTCCTTTATTTGGTGCAATAGGTGGCTCATTCTTAGATGCTGGACCTTCTTTTCTCTTCTGGATTGGATTGATGGGGACATTTCTATTTCTTAATGAATACTGACGCTGCTGGGCGGATAAGGCATGCATATACCCTCTCTGATACTCATCTGATTCCTCTACAAGAGTTGTGTCATTGGCCAAGATAAAATCTGCATCCTACTGTATAGCTGAACTTTCTGCATACTCATCATCTTCAGTGATAAAGGTGGGAAAATCATTAGGAGTAAAAAAGTGATTTTCTTCCCCTATTACATGGTCTTCATCATCAGATTCGGGACCAACAAAATTCTACTGAAGAGGTGTCTTTACTTGTTGCTGTTGTGATGCCGGTTCTTGTGCTCGCTGCTCACGCTATTTGATCCTGAATTGAGGTTGCTGCTGTCCACGGAAATTAGGATTCCGGACCTGCGGTTCAGGCTTATCGAGTGTTAACCTTTCAATCATCTTTTCTACCTTGCGGAGAACCTGATCTGAGGTAGAAGCTTCTTCCTTTATTGAAACTCTCTTCTTAGTTTTCAATCTAGCCCTCTTGTCATTCAAATTTGCCTCAACACTAAGGGCGATTTTCTGCATTTCTTCTAAGGTAGTTGTATATCTCTCTCTTAATTGATAAGCCATGTCTGGATCAAAACCATCCAGGAACTTTAGCAAAGTTGACTTTCTAGTTGGCCTTAAATCATCAGGGATTGCATTATAAACCGCATTGAACCTAGTACAATAGTCTTGCACAGACTCACCAGCATTCCGCTTGATCTTGGTATATTCAGAAGTGATCTGAAGAGGATCTTTCTTGACTTCCTAGCGATCCAAAAACTGTCTTTGAAGCTCTTCTAATGTGGGAATACTTCTGGCTGTCAAAGTTCTGAACCATTTTCTCACCTCACCTGCGAAAGTCTGCACGAATAATCTCATGGTCACATTTTCTGCATCAATCTCATGAAGCTCAAAGAAATCCGTCATCTTATCCACATGTTGCTGAGCCGTGGTACTTTGAGGAGTGCCATAAAACAAAGGAATTTTACCCTGATAATCTGCGGGCATGCCACCCAAAAATTGAGGCAACGTGAGAGGTGCAAACCGAGCAACCATTGCTCTTGGTGGATTTGCAATTGGCCTCGAAGATGTTGGGGTAGAAGGTGTAGCTGATGTGTGAGGTGAATGAGGAGGTGTATTCGAAGGTGAAGCAATTTTGGATGTAGAAGGAGTAGATGGAGGTGAATTTACAACAGACTTTTGATCAGCAATAGTAGGCTGCGGGGGAAGGGTGGGAATGAAAGGCGGCTCCATGGGAACCCTTGAGCTAGATGGAGTTGCGGTAGCTCCAAGAGTTGCAGATGTAGCTTCTAGGAAATCAATGATATTTGCAGCCTTAATGTCAGTTTGGAGCTGTCTTAGAATGAAATTTTCAATGGACTTATTAGATTTTTCAATTTCTAGAGCAGCAAGAAAGTCCGAATTCGGAAGGATAGACTCAAGAGCGTTTTCGGATTTGGTTTTAAACAATGACAATTCAAACTTTTCATCAAAATCAAGCTCTTCAAGATACTTGAAAATTACAGGACAAGAACGAGATTTGAACACGGGAGTCATAGAGCTCTCTTGACGAACAATTCTTGAAATCAGATTGGGATTTTCGTAATAAGGGGGAGGATTTGGATCCGGATTATCTCTGGTATATCTCTTTCAAGCCAACGTGTTATTTTCAAGAAATCAAAGGAACATAAAAAACTTGTTCAGCCTTTCAAATTCTAAACTTATCATCCAAAAGCTTAGAATTCTCAAATGTACTGGGGCGATTTACAGGTCAAGTGTCACGATTACAAGCTAGACCAGAGATTGACTGAAGCAGCGTTTATCTACTTGCACTAATGCAAAGCAAAAGCGTTTCGAAGGCTACCTGGCATAACTTCAGGCTCTGTCTGTAGCTTATAAAACCAATGACATCAACAAGAAAACCATTTTCTTCCCCAGTATGGTCGCCACTATGTTAGAGCCTAGATTTTCCTCAGGCTGAAAAGACAAGGTTCTAGGTCCACATCAAACCACGCTCAGCCTCGTAGCTAGCCCTACAAGGACAAGAGAGGGCTCTCTCCGGGTCGATCTCGGCAAAAGACAAGCGATGGGGCTCAGGATGACTGAAATAAAAGCTAATTTTAGGCTAGGTATGAAGTACAAGGGTTTGATTTGAGTTTTTTGGGGGGTTTTGTGTTGGAAACAGGGAAAGGCAAATTGGGCTTGGGGATAAGGCACAGTTTCTACAGAGTTCTGATTAGGGCAAGGAAGGCAATTGTTCTGATGCTTTAAATTGAGTGAATGTATGATCAGACTGGTGAGGAGCTAAGGAGAGCAAGAGAGTCTCAAGGATTCTCCTTAAACAAATGAAAACATGGAAATTTAAACAAATTCAAAGGCAGAGCATAACAGTTAATGGATTCCACCTTAATCACTCATTTGTTCAAATTCAGAAGAAGAGATAGGAAAATGATACACATAACACTAATGAACTTACAATTACTTAGAGAAACACACCATCAAAAACATAAAGCCACATGGATCCCAAACAGTGCTGCAAAACCCTGGTCTTTCCTTAGCCAAAAATGCAGAGATAGAATGTACAATGATATGCCAAAGCAATCCCAAGTGTCCAACCCTGCAAATGACTTAGGAATTACATGATATAGAGTAGCCCAACCCATTCCCTTGCCTCTAGGGGTCGAGCTTATCATTCTAGGAGCTATTTCAACCAATTATAAACAAAGCACTAAAATCTAGGCAATCAAAACAACTTGCCTCTATAAGGTAGGAAACTGACTCATTCATTAAATTTTCACTTTTTAGTGAATGAATCCTCTAGAACAAGTAAATAAGTGCCAAAATTACATCATGGTTGTCAAATTACATCATGAAAAGTCAAGAATAACTTCAAGAAGCAAAACTGGTCAAAACTGGGCGAATTGCCGAGCTGAACAGTGAAAAACAAGTCAAAATTCTCTATGCGCCGCGCCAAAATCTGTATGCATCGTGCCACTTTGGGGCTGATTTTGAGGCACTTCCTGAAGTACAAATTGAGCCAAAGTGTGCTTGTTGGAAAGCCCTACCTATCTACTTTCCAACCCAAGTAGAATTTCTAAATTTGGATGTCATTTGCCCCTCCAAAACTTCAATCTCCCAAGACTGCTTCCTGTGTGTCAAAATAGGGGCAGTGAGGTCATTTTTTGAGTGTTTTTGACCTCCTGGGGACTCAAAACTTGCCCAAACTTCTTGGCCATGCATCAGCAGTCATGATTTTTCATGCCAAATCCAAAAATGTAAACTTTTTACAATTTGGAGCTCCCTAGCAAAAGCGCGCGCCACGTGGCGCAGCGCATAGGGAGAAAAACCCTGTTTTTTGTACCAAAATTTGCCAAAATGCCAAAAATGCCCCAAATTTCTTGAAATTTGGGCTGGAGCTTCTTCATTAAGTGTTATGTTGGGCTAAAGAGGCTTCAGCCAATATCTGAAGACGATCAAGCTCCCTTTGCCTCTTTTGCTTCCTTATTGCCTTCCTCAATTTTGCCTTTAAATTCCTGATTCGTGCCTTGCAGACCTTGTTTCGTGCCATGTAGTGGAAAGCCATGTGTCTCGGAAATGCATGGTCCTTATTGGCCTTGTCCAAAAACCTCTCTAAGTGCATGTTAACTCTCTCGAGATTAGACTCCCGATCCTCATTAATCTCTTTCTCCAATGACGTGAGCTTAATTCTTCTCCTTTGTGCAGCTTGGAGATTCTCGCAGATGTTTTGTAACTCCATGATTGCTTGCTGATCTTCAAGCTATTTGTTCCTCTACTCTAAATACTTCATGGTCCACTTAGCTCTCTCCAAGTCAAGGGATAAGGCTTGGATCTCTGGTTGCTGCTCCTGGATGATCTCCCTAAGCTTGGCACTTTGTGGGCCCGTATTTGTATCATCATCATGAATGAGAATGAAGTCGGTCTCTCTTTCACCTGAAGGCTCACTTGAAGGCTCCTCATCCTGCGTTGGCCTCTTGCCTTTTTCCTGTACCTGTGGTGCTGATGGAGGAAGCGAGGCCCCTTCCACACCGAGTGGAGATAACACTCGCTTTGCTGCTGCAAACAAATGTCTGGTGCCTCTCTGATATGTGATGAATACCGGCACACTAGCGGTCTCATGGCGCTCATACTGATGAGAAGGTCCACCTTCATGCTTAACCTCTGATAATCCCTGTGAAGCTCTGAAGAAGTCACGAGAGATGAAATCATCCCAAGTGATGCCCTGTACTCCAAGCTGATGAACCACCAAAATTTTAATAAGAGCAAAATGATAAACACTGTTAAGTTGCTGCTGAGGGGTTTTATGCTGCACAAGGGTGGTCATCCTCTCTATGTTCCGACAAATGAAATACGAAATGTTCATCATCCATACCCTGGTGAAATGCATGAGCAACCCGATGTGATAAGCATAGAGACGAGAGAACCGTCCCTCACAGCTGAAATATTTCATAATCAATTTCATTAGTGGAGCATATTCATCTTTCAGATATCATAATGGGAACACTCCCTTGAGCTACCTCAAGAAACCGGTTTTAATGTATGGCTAATAATGCTGCCGATCAATGTTCTGCTTCTTGTTCCATGGTTCACCAATGTTCGGTATGCCAGTTGCTAATGAGACAGATTCTGGTGTAAGTGTGAAGGTGACACCAGCTAAGATAACTTGATCTCCATGTAAGTGCAACACAAAAAGATGAGCCAACTCATGATGAAATTGAACACTAGCCACCTTTTGACAAAACTCATAGCATGACTGATGTTGAAAACAAAACATGACAAAAGGGCAGGCCTGCAATTCTGTAAGGGTGGTCGGTTCTTCTCTAACATGTTTTCCACTTTTATGAGGCCTCCGGGGTGCCTATTCTTCCAAGGGTGAGTCACTTTTGGTTTCCACTTCATAGTCCGATGAATGCTCAGATGTCATGACTGCTGTTTTTCAAACTGCCTTGAAGATGAAGATGCTGGTGTATGAAAACTGTTTAGACTGCTCTTTTAGTAATGTGTGCCAACTCTGCCACCAAAGGGGAAAACGAATGAAATAGGGACTGTTAGGAAAGGGAGATAATATCAAGGGATTAGGAATTATTAGGAGAGATTTGTTTAGGAAATATGGAAGGGGGTTTAGGATTTAGGTGTGGGAATAGGATTTTAGGGTTTTTCACATTTGACAGTTTTGGGAAAGGGAATTTAGGATAGGGGTTGAGGATTTAGGGGATGGGGAACAATGGAGTCAAGGAACAAAGGGAATTAAGGACAAGAGAAATAATGGCAAAGGGTAACCTTGGTGACAAACAAGTTTTGAAACCCTAGGCAACAGTTTACATGTGAGGAATTCAAAATGATAGGGTTTGAATTTTTGCTTCAATCATTAGCATCCATAAACCACCATCACTCAGCAAAAAAATGGATGAAACATTGAGATGTCGACCCTACCTGGCGAATCCATGCAAATAAATGGCAATTTAGAGAGATTTAAAGCAAATTTGGGCTTTCAGGTGTATGTGCCGCGTTGCTCGCCCAATGCGCCGCGCCGTGCCCATTTAGATTTACACTGGAAATTTTCTCCCAGTGCGCCGTGCCACCCGCTCTGTGCACTGCGCCGACCAAATTTCCTCCAACTTCACCCAAATCGCACACTAACTCTACCAGTTTGCTTTGAATGGCTTCTCTTTGGTCTTGGCATACAAATGACATTGATTTTCATGAAAATATCTTTATAAAGACATGGATTTAATTTTTGACTCTTCAAGACCCATCTTTGTAATGTTTTGGCATTGATACTTTTTCCATTTTTAATACAACTCTGTTTTTGAATTTCCTTTTTGATTTTTGATGAAAATGATGAAATGCTTGGCAACTTTTTGCAGTGATAGCTGACATGGAATTTGGCAAAGGAGACTAGGGTTACGCCAGAAGAATTCAATAACTGAAAACTTTTGAAAATTATTACAAAGGACAAAATGTTGACTTTTCTTCAAAACATAGTTTTGAAGAATAGTCACAATCCATCCATATGATGATGAAATTCGCGAAATAAAAAACATGTGTAGAACCTCCCTCTGACCTGCTGGCATTTGGACACTTTAACGACTCAATTTTTGAAACCCTAGACCTATGATTGACATGAATCGTTACCCATTAAAAGATCAAACATTGACTGTCATGGAATTAATAAACATTAATGAAAAAACGTAAGCCAGCAGGTACAAAGCATGAGGGGAATGAATGACAAAGCCCTTTTGTCAGATTATGGCATGCTCCTAGCGGAATGCAACTGAGTGAATCGAGCGAAACACCTAAAAATGAAATGCAAAAAGAGTTTTGATCTCTGACGGAGGGATGACCAGACCGACTCTAACACACCCATGCTGAAAAAGGAGGGACCCCAATATGTTTAATGTATCATCATGATTACAATATGTTATGAGCCAATGAAGAGAAGGGTTTTGTACAGTTAATGCATAACCACGGGTTTGTGCATGACCCATAACCATTATGATTACATTGTGTGAAGTGCCAATGAAGAGAAGGGTTTTGTGTGGTTAACCCAAACCTATGAATCTATGCATGACCCATAACCGTGGTCGAAATGACAATCCTTGAGAAGGGTTTTGTGTGGTTTACCCATAACCATGGGTTTGTGGATGACCCATAACCTTGATTATTTTTGAATTTTTCTGGAAATGGGCCTCTTGCTACAACTTTGTTAATAACTTTTGCTACTGATGATGAAATCAAATTTTAGTGAAGGCCATTTGTGGTATTGAAGAGAAATTTCTATTGATATAAGGTACTTTATTTGTAGTGATAAGTGGAGTGAAAAAATCATTCCTAAAACCCAAGGTATGTTTGCACTTCTCTATAGACATGTGTGACTTCAATTGATAATATCTCTCAAACTAGGAAACAAAATACATTTTTGTAAGAAAGCCATTTGAGCCAACAAAAAAGTCTTTAAAATGACCTATCGTGCACCCCATGAAATGCTCTGTAGAGGTAGTTGCACCTACATGAAGTTTTTGTTAAGATTTCTACCATGTGTTCCATCATTATTATGCTTTTATGCTGGTCATGCCACTATGGGAAAGCTAAGAAATGGCTGAAATGAGGTTTCCCAAGATTATATACATATTTTTTTAAGAAATGGCATGGTTATATAAATCTGCCATAATAGTGAATATGAGAAAACTAAGTGCAAAGGGCCACAAAAGATGCCAAGGGTTTGTAGAGAAACATGGATTTCTATATAAGTCATGAAACCTTCATGTTGAAGACTAATGGATGTAGTGAATCCATGTAAGGATGCTTCTGCAGTGGTGAATTAAAATTCTAGGGCAGAAAACCCTATAAAGCCGGTGGACAAACCATGATACTTACAATGTATGGCCCAACAAATGGACTCCAAAGGTGCCAAAAGGAGGCTTAAATTGTTGCCAAAATTTGAAATAGAAATATGCTTCAAAGCCCCAAGGAGTGATAACCTACTATGATACCAATGATCTAGATCCCGTGGGCTATGGCTTTGAAATGTGTGAGAGAGAGAGAGAGAGAGAGAGAGAGAGAGAGAGAGAGAGAGAGAGTTGAAGAAGAAGGGTTCCAGAGAGAGAGAGTTGAAGAAGAAGGGTTCCATTAAGAAGAACACTGAAGCAAATTTTGGGACCTCTCCTTCCCGACTTTCACTCTCTTCCTATTTCCATTTTACAAGGTGTATTATTGATAATGTTAATTGTAATTAGGTTTTACTCCACTAGATACATATATATCAAGTTCCCTTTTACATAAAAATATCACTTTATGACTTATACATTTGGAGAGAGAGAGAGAGAGAGAGAGAGAGAGAGAGAGAGAGAGAGAGAGAGAGTTAGTTGAAGAAGAAAGTTTCCATTAAGAAGAACAATGAGGCAAATTTTGGGACCTATCCTTCTCGACTTTCACTCTCTTCCTATTTCCCTTTTACAAGGTGTCTTATTGATAGAGTCAAATTTAATTAGGTTTTACTCCACTAGTTACATATATATCAAGTTCCCTTTTACATAAAAATATCACTTTATCACTTATACATTTGGGGAGAGAGAGAGAGAGAGAGCGATTTTGGGACCTCTCCTTCCCAACTTTCACTCTCTTCCTATTTCCTTTTTATAAGATGTATTGTTGATAGAGTCAAATTTAATTAGGTTTTACTCCACTAGGGACATGTATATCAAGTTCCCTTTTATTAAGACTTATACATTTGAACTTAGACTATAAGCTCGCCTTGGGTCTAATGTATCCTTTATCCAACATTTCCTTCAACTATATCTTTATCTCTACTAACTTAGGTTTTCTCATTCTATAGGTTTCCATAGACACAATCATTGCTCCTAGAGTGAGCTATATTGAGAAATCAATGTCCCTCTTCTCTAGAAATTATAACACCTCTTCAGGAAATACACCACTATATTCTTGCAATATGGGATGATCTTAAATTCTTAATTTACCATCCTCTTTTGAACTGGCCACTTGAATAACATAAAGGGGGCATCCATTTCTGCTATATTTTTTTATTTGAAGCACTGAAATTTTCCTTATGCAGACAAGATTTTGTACTCTTTGGAACAACCTTTTCTCTCCTTCATTGTCCTTGCATTCTAATGTTTTTTAATGATAATCCAACTTTTCTCTATGTTCCACCAACTAGTCCATGCTAATTAACATGCCATATGAACCCAATAGAAAGATAATTAAAGTGGATCTGGTAAGCATGACACTCATTTAAGTTATCGCAATTCAATAGAATCAATCACCTTCCTTTTTACTTTGGTGGCTCACTGAAATAGCTATGATTTTGCATGTTGCTTCCTCTATAAAACATAGGCTTCCACAACTTATGGAGTAACATAAAGGTTAGATCCAGGGTTAATAAAAATTTGAATAGGATGGTTGGAAAGTATAGGTTCCATTTCCACGACTGAGGCCTTGTGGTATTCTTGTTTTCTACAACTACATAAATCCAAAGCACACTCCGAGCCACATTGTTGACCATGGTGACCTCTTGGACATCCTCTTGTTGTGTTGCTATTAGTGTGGATAGTCTCTTAACAAGTTCTCTTGCTCGCAATCCCAACATTTTACTGACTTATTCCTTAGCTCCTCATCCTCTTCCTTTGCTTGCCAAATTGGTTTAGTACCATTGGAGTAGGAAAGTTTTGTTGGAACTCACTTTTGGTAGGTACGCTCAACTAGAAACTTTTCCTAGCCTGCCTTTAGTTGGAGGATCATGATCCCTTCTTTTCGATACTAGTATTTTCTTTATTTTTCTATTATTCCCAAGATGTAGTCTTATGCTTGGACTAATCATAACAATATTTTGCATTTTGGATGCTATCCTCCAACGCCTTTGGTTCATCGAATTCTATTTTGTTCTGGTAGGACCGTGGTAGTTCATTGGGGAAGCATTGGATATTTATCTTTTCATCTTTAATGTAGGCACATACCTCAACAATTTTATGAATACGTTGGTATAAGCATATATGGTAAGTTGTCCCAACTTATACTCATGGAATTCTTTAATTTTCCCATCATAATACCTTTCAGATAGGTATTTCTCCTTAAAATATCTCACAAGCTTAATCCAGGTCAACTTCTTCTCTCTAATGCCCTTGACATTATTGAGATATTCCCACCATATGTCAACTTTTCCTTTCAAATTGAATATAGCTACTCATGCCTTCATATTTTTAGAGTAATTATGCACTCTGAAATATTTACCTGGACCTAGAAGCCATGCTTATGCCTCCTTCTTTCTAACTTCCCCATCAAAAGTAGGGGGATTTTCCTTCTTAAATTCTTTAGGAAATATACTCTTCTAAGATCTCTTCTTCTTATTATGCAGCTCTTATCTAGTCACTATGGTAGATATCGTGTCAGTGTTATAAGTCCCATCCTCTGAGGTGTTTTTTGAAGTATTCTCACTTGAACTGATATGCCTCTTTCTTGGTCTGATTTGTTTTACCTTGTCTGTCCCTTGCCCATATATTTTTTTTTTAGATGGGTCATGATTAGACCTATGCTTGTCCAAATAATTAGAAACTGGTTCATCCTACCTTTATTGTTGCAAATATGACATACTTTGCAATATCACAACATTAACTTCCTCCCGCTTTTCTTGGGCCCTATAATCTTCTCAATTTTTATAATATTTTCTAGAAGGGTACTATGTAGGGGATTAAGTCCATCCAACATTTCGGGTGGACATTCCACCCATCATTAGGGACCATAAAGCTAAAAGATGTCTGAGCAAGTGCCGAGGAGTCCTTTAAATAGATATAGTTACTAAGTATCCATTAAAGGAAATTAATACATTAATTGGAAGACCAGATCAATTAATTAGGAGACTAGGTTAAGGGTCCAAATAATATATAAATTAGAGAGGGGAGGGGGCATGAAGATATATATATATATATATATATATATATATATATATATATATATATATATATATATATATATATATATATATTTATATCTATATATATATGTGTGTGTGTGTATATATATA